>JARCFY010000013.1:27800017-32800017 GCA_029233225.1 Lepidodactylus listeri
AAGTTTTGTTGTGCCCTAGAAACAGCCTGGACTAGAAAGAGCACTGGGAACAAAGCTATAAGTCAAAAATCCTATTAAATAAAAGCAATTAAAAAAACAAACCTGGAGCAAATCTTATCACAATTTCTTCCTGAGTCTTCTTCTAGGGGGTGCAGGAGCTACACTGCAGTAGCCAGCAAGTGGGGTTGCCAGCCTCCAGGTGGGGCCTGGGGATTTCCCACATTTACAAGACATTTCCAGTTGACAGAGATCAGCTCCCCTGGAGAAAATGGCTGCTTTGAAGGGGGGACTGTATGGCATTGTACCATGCTGAGGCCTCTCCACTCCCCTCCCCAAACCCCACTCTCTCCTGGATCCACCCCCAAAGTCTCCACGTATTTTCCAAACCAGAGCTGGTAACCCTACCAGCAAGCCACCTGCTGGAGGCCCCGCTCTATACTGTAGATTTCCACCCCACTTACCCGCTTTAGGCTTGCACAACAGAAACTCTGAAGCTCATTTCAAACAGACACAGGGTAACTTTTCACCACCCTCCAAGAAGCCATGGGGTTGCTACCCTTCAAATGGGCCTGGAGATCTCCCAGAATTGCAACTGATCTCCAGACTAGAAAGGTGAGTTACCCTGGAGAAGATGGCTGCTTTGGAAGGTGAGCTCTAGTATAGCATGATACCCCAACCCCACTGAGGCTCCTCACCTCCCCAACCCCTGCCCTCTCCAGGCTCCATCCCTATGCACTCAGGGATTGGGCGATTCAGAAGTCCAGTAAATAATAATAATCCCCCATTATCTTCAGGAATTTCCTAACTCAGAGTTGGCAAGCGTGGAAGGAGGGGAGAGCGTCCCTTTCACGGGAAAACATCTAAGTGGACTCACAGTAGGCAGATGAGGGAGGCTCTTTCTGAAAGACGGAAAGCAACCTGGGAAAGCTTCCCGGATAGGGTTTCTCTTTTATCTTCTCATTTTGATCTAAAGGGGCTTTCTTCTTAGCACGGAGAAACTCCAGGGGGGGGGGGTAACAAAAGCAAACACACGGACTCCATCGACGACACCTACAGGGAATCCCCGGCCGGGAGAGCCCATTCTTCGACCCAATGTTATTTCCGACCCCCAGGATCCCTCTCGGAGGCGGATGAGCCCTTGCACAAAGCCCGGCCCCCTCTTAAGGGCCAATGCCGCATGGGCGCTCCAACCTTGAGAGGACGTGTTCAGCGTGGGCACCAAGCCTAATGGGCACCTCCTCCACCACCGTAATTGCTTAATGAATACCCTGCGCAGGCAGTCGGCAGGCAGGTGTGGGAGGCAAGCGGCCTTCACTGCACGCGGCCCATTAGCACTCCCTTGGTGCGGTGCAGCGAGGAGTGAGCGAGGAGGGGTGCCAATGGAATGCAATTCAACCAAATGTTACATTTCCATGGCAGGGCTAGCGCCATCTGAAAGGGGAGCAGCCAAGCGTGCCGGCCTGGCGAAGGCCCCACATTGGCACGGTATTTGTACCAAATGCCAATGAAGGATATATGAGGCACGTTGGTGGCGACCACCACCCCTCCTTTCTTCTCTCTCCCCATCCATCTGGCACTGCTGCGGTGGCTATACTGATAACGGGGCAGTGACTAGAGGGATCCCTTACTGGGGGGGTGAGGGAGGAAGAGGAGGGTCGCATCTTGTAGCCTCCTTATAATTGGATCTCCCCCAGTGAGCCTTCCGTGGGTGTGGAACAGGGCCATCAGCAAAGCGTTGTTTGTTCAGAAGGGGAGTTTGAAATCATCCATCCCAACCAGGAGGCAAAGCTCAGACAGGCTTTTCTTGAAATGAAATTCCTGCTGCCAGGGTTTGGCTGGCCTTAGAAATGCTGGTCACACAGGTTCCCCGGCTAGGCGGCTAATATCTAATAACGCTGGAAAATTCAACCCAAGGAGCTGCAGGATTATCTCTCTGGCCTTGGCATCTCTCGGTTTCCTGTCCCCACTACTTGTCTGACAACAAAACTAAATTCAAGGGAGATAGTCCGTGCTATTGCTGAGCCAGACGTAAATACGGCAAGATCAGGAGAGTGCCACAGTTAATGCTATTGCCAGGTTTTGTATTGGTTTGTTTTTGCATACATTAGGGACATTAACAAAGACCACCTTCCAATTTGGCAGTTATTCAGCAATCCTTGTGGAAATGACAACTTTGGAACGCACAAGGTGAACTGTATAGGGACTGGGGACTGGTTCTCCGGTTTGTTTGTTTGTTGTTGTTGTTTTTGAACCACCTGCCAGGAGTCTGGCAAAGGAAAGCAACATCCCTGCTGTTGTCCTGACCTAACCCCCCCGCTCGCCCGCCCGCCAAAAAAAATTCTGTTTGACCTTGGGAGAAAATATGTAATTTCCCCCCCCCTCTGGTGCTAGTAGCAGTTTTGGGAGAAGTGGCTGTTTAGATCAGAAACATGACTTGAAAAGAAAGGATTAACCCCCCCTCCCTAAAAGGCACTTTCCTCACCTGATTCAGCCCTGCACCAATTTCTTAACCTTTTAAAAAAAACCTTGCTTGGTTTGGACCTTTATTTCAATTGTCATCACTCTCAGTTACTCTGATATGTTCTCAGTGGTGTTATGGTAAAGCCAAATCTGATTGACTGCCATTTTATTTATTAACATCCGATTCACCCTGTGACCCAGGATTGGCTGGGATTACCCATGTGGTCTATTCAATGAGAGAGATAAGTGGAGAATAATGCAGAAGATGCAGTAGACAAGGGGAACAATGGGCAGTGATCAACATTTTAAAAGGTGACTATTCACATAAATCTTTTTGGGGAACAATAATTTTGCCAACATTTCTGGATTTGACACACAACACACCCCAGTCAGAACTCATGATGGGTGTAGTCAAATTGTATCTCTAAGTGCCATCTGGGAAATATGCTAATGATTGCATTTGTGATTGGCTGGTGGCAAAGCAAGAAATGGGAGAGAGGGCCATCCATTTCCAAATGAATATCACAACACACAACCCCTCAGCCAAGTTGCTGTCTCCTTTTGAAACGTCTACGAGTGATTTGGCTCGCTCTGAGTAAACTGGGTCCCGTTCCCACAGCTGGCAAGGGAAGAAGCAGTCGCAGCTGCTGTGCGGAAGGAAACTGCTTCTGACAATGAATAATGGGGTTTGTTTTTCTGGAAACATGGAGGCAACACTGCCAATCAGAGTGACATTCTTCTCCTTGGGGAGGCGGGACCCATTGCAAGTTTTCCAAGCAAAGGAGGGGAATTATTGGGAACATCTCTGCTAGAGGCACTACATCCAGGCAGAGCTCTAGTTTCTCTTTCTGGGAATTGAAGCCAGGCCTGGGCACAGTCAGAGGTGCAAGCTGAAGGGCAAGAATCAAAGGGAACTTGGCCCTTGACTCTTAACCCTTGGCTTGCAGCCTATGGCCTTGCATGAGCCAGTTGCATGGATCCAGGACCAGCCCAGGATGTTATTTGCAGCATTTTTAATCCCCCCCCCCCCCCGTTTGCTCAATTAAATTGCAATTTTGTAAGCCAGTTTGAGTCCCTGTCGGGAAGAAAAGAAAAGATTTAAAAAGCCTCAACAAGAGAATGGATATAGTGAATTTCTTCTCTGTGCTACAGTGTCCAAAGGTCAGAATATTGATAGGGGTTTTTTTTTAAGCAGAAAAAAACAAAGCACTATCTAGCATCCAAACCAAGATGATACTAACCAGCATGGGTTTCTCAAGAACAAATCATGTCAGACTAACCTTACATCTTTTTTCGAGAAAGCTACTACCTTGCCGGATCAGGGGAATACTGTAGATGTAGTTTATCTTGATTTCAGAAAGGCTTTTGACAAGATTCCACATAATATTCTTGTTGACAAGTTGGTAAAATATGGTTTGGATCCTATTACTGTTAGGAGGATCTGTAACTGGTTGACAGATAGCACCCAAAGAGTGCTTGTTAGTGGTTCCTCATCCTCTTTGAGAGGAGTAACAAGTGGAGTGCCTCAGGGATCTGGTCTGGGACCTGTTCTGTTCAACATCTTTATAAATGATTCAGATGAAGAAATAGAGGGAATGCTTATTAAATCTGGAAATGATATTAAATTGGAAGGGGTAGCAAATGCAGTAGAGGACAGAGTCAGGATATAGGATGGTGATCTTGACAGGCTGGGAAACTGGGCTAAAACCAGTAAAATGAATTTCAATTGAGGTAAATGTAAAGTTATGCATTTAGGTAGGAAAAAATCAAATGCATAATTATAGGATGGAAAAGACTTGTCTTGGCAGTAGTATGTGTGAAAAGGATCTAGGGTTCTTAGTAGACCATATACTGAACATAACTCAGCAGAAGGATATAGACAAGCTGTAACATGTCCAGAGGAGGGCAACAAAGATGGCGAGGGGTCTAGAGGCTAAGTCCTATGAGGAAAGGTTGAAGGAGCTGGGTATATTTAGCCTGGAGAGGAGACAACTGAGAGATGATATGAGAACCATCTTCAAATACTTGAAAGGCTGTCATATGGGGGATGGTGCAGAGTTATTTTCTGTTGGCCAAAAAGATCAGACCAGAACCAACAGGTTGAAATTAGAAGAGTTTTCAGCTAAACATTGGGAAGAACTTCCTGATAGAACGATCCTCAGTGGAACAGGCTTCCTTAGGAGGTGGTGGGCTCTCCTTCTTTGGAAGTTTTTAAACAGAAGCTAGATGGCTATCTAACAGTAATGCTGATTCTGTGAACTTAGGCAGATCATGAAAGGGAGGGCAGGAAAGGTTGCATCAGTGCTTAATTCTTGTGCTTAATTCTTAATTCTTCTTACCCAGGGAAATGCTGGTCAGCATTTTGGGGTCAGGAAGCAGTTTTCTCCAGGCCAGTTTGGCCAGGGAACCTGGAGGTTTTTGCCATCTTCTTGGCATGGAACTGGAGTCACTGAGGATCTGGAGGGAGGTATTTGTGAATTCCCTGCATTGTGCAGGGGGTTGGACTAGATGACCCTAGACTTCCCTTCCATTTCTGTGATTCTAAAGAGGGCTAACACACTGCTATGAATGCCTCATGCCTTTGTAAAGAGGCCCATGTGGCTTGAAAGCAATCCAGAAGTTCTCCCATTTCTTTTTTTCTTCAGGGTCTATACCCACTAATAATTGGTTGGACTGGCATGCTGATTGATTGTAGCTTTCCCTGCCGTTGAGGCCTGGCTTTGAGGGGCTTGCAGAACTAGGCAGGGGGCAATTATCCGGGTAATGGATTAGTTGTAGAGAAATAGTTTCTATGAAATTAGTTCTAATTGGCTTTAACAGCTGTGTTAATTAGACTGTAGTGTTTATTATCCGAGTGCCTAGCACTCTGGCTATGTCTCCCTTAGCTGGGAGGAGGCTTGTGTCATGAAAAAAGCTCTTCCAGATTCAACCTGTGTGACAATTTGCCATTCAGCAGTGACTGCTCCCCTTCCCTTTGGAGACTCAGTTGTTGACCAATAAGAATGATGGCATGTATGCTTTCTGTCTTAGTGGGCATGAGAGCAAAAAAATGTCTGTCCATGCTCCAAAAGGGACCTGTGTGATTGTTTAAACATAACAAGCATAGGAGGGTTTCTTGTAAATGCATTCACAAATCCTGCCAATGACAGTGAACTAGACAGTGAACATTTCTGCAGTTCCCAGGGTTTTAATTGTCAGTGCATGGAAACCCAGTTCAGATTGGGACCACTACAGCACAAGAGAAGGTGGGATTCAGTCTTGTAATCATGCTGTTTTGCCAACACAAAACAGCCTCCATGCCCTGTTGGGGAAACTTGTGTGTGTCTCTGTCAGTGCTTGTGAGGTTTCCCAACAGGGTAACAGTGGCTCTCCCAGTCCATTTCAGGTTAGGAAAATGGCATGGGGGGAGCCTTAACTACCCTCTTCTCTCAAACTGTGGTCCCATTGAATACCGGGTCCCCACATATCTGATCATTACATTTGGAGCAAAACCACTGAGGGCTGTAGAGACCTGATGTGGGGACCTGATGTCTGGTTAAACTCAAGAGACCCTCTCTGGAGCCACTTCCAACTTGTCAGGATGGGACTGCTCCCAGAGCAGAACCTCATGTCTTCTCAGTCTAGTAAACATTTTTATTAAGCGAGCACCAGCCAACTTACGTCTTCTGGGAATGGTTCTGTTTTCCAGGCAGTGATCTGTGCCTGGAAGCCTGTTTGCCTCATTGAACCCAATTCTCTCACAAGTGGTCCAGCTTCATCATCAGCTTGGCACCACCGAGCATTAAGGGTTTCACAATAATGGAAACAAGCTAGGCCGGCCAAGCAGTGCATACATGCTACACACAAACTGTGTGGACTCCCCCCTCCTTTGCTTTACAAATCGAGTTGTCTACAAAACTAGAGCTGAAATTTGGTAGTTCTGCAAAGAGCAGAGAAAATTGGTTCTGGGGCCAGGTTTAAGGTTGGAACCAAGTTTAGCATTGGATCCACCTAGGTTTGCCAGCCTCCAGGTGGCAGCTGGAGATCTTCTGGAATTATTCCCTTGGAGAAACTGGCTGCTTTGGAAGGTGGACTCTGTGGCATTATACCCTGCTGAGGTCCTTCCCTTCCCTCCCCAGGCGCCACCCTCCCCAGCTCCACCACCTAAATCTCCAGGAATGTTCCAACCCAGAGCTGACAACCCTCGATCCACTCCAGTTCTCTGCTGGTGAAGAAGGAAGGAGGGGTCACCTTTGATCATTAAAAAATGGAACTGAATGGCCAAAAGTCTGGTGGCCCGGAGGCTGGAGTAAGGAGAGGGACTGGGTGAGACTGAATGAAAATCTGGCTAGCTTCACCCTGCAGGTTGCAAGTAGACCTGCACTATTTATTGTCTTCCTCTTCCTTTTTTTGCTTTAACGGCACCGGGGGGGGGGGGGGGGAACTACTGTGTCAAACCAGAAGTTTCAGAGGCCAGTGTATTTTTATTTATTTATTTATTTATTTATTTCTATTTGTATCCCGCCTTGCCAGCGAACCGGCTCTAGGCGGCTAACAACATAAAATCATAGACATACAAAGTTAAAAACACAGCATATAAGATTTTAACTCATATTAAAATACAATTAAACAATCAAATCACAGATGGCAGCAAACAAACCAGCAGCAAATACCAGCCACTTACTTATACCCTGCCAGGAGGCTTCCACCGTAGATGTTCTAGAGATGGCTCACCACGCCATCTACTATGGGCCATTCCCTCCGGTGGCAGCCCCAAAAGCCTGGCGGAAGAGCTTCGCTTTACAGGCCCTGCGGAACTGCAAAAGGTCCCGCAGGGCCCTGATGTTTCCTGGGAGCTCATTCCACCAGTTAGGAGCCACCACCGAGAAGGGCCTGTTCCTGGTGGTTGTCAACCTAGCCTCCCTCAGGCCCGGAAGGGTCAGGCGATGTTGGGTGCCTGTAGGGCAGGCTATTGCAGAGCAAATGAATACCACATACTGCCTGTGGAGAAAATCTTTCTGAAGAGGGGTCCATATTTTCCATTATGAAAATGGGATGATGTGCTCTGATATGGAGTATGCCTGAAGGAAGGGCAAACAACTCTCTGCCGTATGCTCTCTCATCTGTATAAAATGAGCCCTGCTGGATTATATCCTTCCAGTCCCGCACCCTGCTTCACACAGCAGCTAGCCAGTTGCCCTGGATGATCAGAGCACAGAGACCGAGGCCCTTCCTTGATGTTTCCTCCTAGCCCTGATATTCAGAAGTTTTGTTACCTCTGTAAATCTAAAAGGATTTCTCTATGTCATTGATCAGCTAAGAGACAGAAACGGCTTGACAACCGTTCTGGCAGCTGGTTCATTCCAAGCAGAAAATTGTGAATCCTGCAATGTCTTTTGAAGTTTGCCTTGATTTCTAAAATCGAAGAATTTGGGAGGCGGGGAGGGGACACAGCAATAGAATTCCTCGTGCTTGGCTAGGGAGATGTGCAGCCATCTTTGAAATAACTGTCTAGGGGAAGGGTCCTGGATCAAAGCCTCTATGATGGCTCAGATGAGTTTCCTAAGTAACACCCTCCGTCTCCTCATCAGGAAGTGGGTGGGAGTTGATCAAAGAGATTTTTTTTTCCCCGGAAGACAAAATTAACGCTTGTTAATAGGGGTCAAACAGTGCGCAATGCCTTAATTGAGTTTGCTCATTCAATACATGCCATTGAGGCCATTGTGGTAATTTCCTAAGAGGTTTCCATTTTTGAAGTCTGTATTGAAGCTCTTTGAAGGCAAAACCTGCCCCGAATATAGAGGTGGGAACCTCCTGTCTTGAACAATTTTGCTAAACACATAAAATCTCTTGGGGCTTTTCCTTGACTTTTCTCAGATGCATTATCTCAACAGGAACCTCCAAATTAGCTCTAAATGTTGCTTTAGGGAAAATCTAGTGATACCCTGGATGTGTGCATTACTTCCTAGAGAATTTCTACCAGACTCATCAAAACTCATATTGGCCTTACTTGAAATCCTACAGTCAGAAAGGAACTCCCAATGCCACTTCAGTCAAAATTTTAGCAGCAATACTGATCCAATACTGGTTCACCAGTTCTGGTATCATTAGCTGAAACTACTTCCTGTGTCCTACTTTATACAAGAGAGGACTGAGTTAAATTCTTGTCTTGTCTGAACCTCAGTTCCACTCTTGCAATTTTGATGTCCACCAAAATATTTGAGGCTTCCTTACTTAGCTCAAACAAGGCTTCATCCAAGTGTGGCTGCTGGTGTTGGTGTTACCACCATTGTATGTATTGTTCTTGCTTGATAGCCGTACTGAGCATAAACATGATAGCACCCATACAGAAGAAGGGAGCACTCCTTATTGCTCTGGAGTTATTTGTTTCATACTGTTGAGTTAGAAGGAGGAGGCACAATATATTGCCGTATTGAGAGGCAAAACATTATTGGGTCCTTGTTGGTTAAGGATGAGCAGAATTATATGCGGCCACCACAACAGTAACCCAACTGCAGCATCTGACTTTCTCCTGTGTAGGGAATTGGTTGCATTGGGGAATGGGTGAAACGGATCCAGTGATAGGCTGGGGGTGGGAGTGAGTCCTGCTCTGTGGAGGGGCCATAGCTCAATGGTAGAGGCCATGTTTTGCATACAGAAGCTCTCTGGTCCAATTCCTGACATCTCCAGTTAATAGATTTTTGCTAGCTGAGCTGGAATGGATCTCTGTCTTTGCATGGAGCACCCTGCTAGTCATAGGATCATAGAATTTAAAAAGTTGGAAGGAGCCTAAAGACCATCCAGTCCAATCCCCTTCTCCCTGCAAGATGACCTAAAGCATCCCAAATAATCCTCCAATCTCCACTTAAACCCCTGACTGGGCTAGATGGACCAATGGTCTAATTCAATGCAAGTTTTGTTTGTGTGCGTTTGTACTACTCTACATTCAGAGAGTTTGAAACTTCTGTAATTTTTTACTAAGAGTCGACCTTGACAATGTGCCATGTCTGGAGTTCCATGTTTGGAGTTTCCAACTGTTTTTTCTTTGTAAAGACTAGCCACTTGAACCTATGAAGATGCTTTATACTTGAGTCTGACTACTGGTCTATCAAGGTCAGTATGGCTACTGTCACTGGCAGCAACTCTCCAGGGTCTTCGCATCACCTGCTACATGATCTTTTCAACTGAAGATGCTGGGGATTGAACCTGGGCTCTTCTGCATGCAAAGCAGAGGCTCTGCCATTGAGTTGCAGACCCGCCTCATCTCACCATAGGACCTCAGTTTGGATCAGGAATATGGGGGAGGGCAGTTAACCATTTTCTTTTCCATTTTCCCAACCTGAAATGATGCCACAAAACTGTTATTTGCCCCACTGGGGGAAAGATAAGGGAATATACAATTGTGGGTACTGTTTGCCCCACATGGCACAATTCTTGGGCCATTCCATCACACCCTGGCACTGCTCTTGTTTACCAAAAAAAAACTGACTGAAAGCCCCAAATGTGCAACTCCCAACAGCATCTCATTTTGTTTTACTCGCTTGACAAGATGGAATGAGAAGTTCTGCTGCCGAACCTTCTTCAGAACCTTGCAGACTTTTTAGATTTCAGTGTTCAGGTCTGCTCCATCTGGCATCGCTATCAACCAGCTCTTTCCAGCTTTAATGAGTAGATTAATCAGCTCCCTCTTTAGTTGATTAATTGGTAGGCACCTATCTTAATCAGTAAGGATGGATTTGTTGGTAGGTCTACTTTATTCTCTGAAGCTCTTTTGCTTCTGATGTGCCATTGCTATGGTGGGGAATTTTAAAAAGAAGGAGGTTAAAAGGAGATGGTTCTTTTTCAGCAAAAATGTGATAGAGGTAGATCTTTCGTTTTGCTACCATATGTTTCCCTCAGTAGCTTTTAAAAGCCCACTTTTGTTGGAGTTTTGGTGATATGCCCATTTATTTAGATTTAATCAATTAGATGATGAGTTGGTTGACCAAAGAGCAGGCAGGCCTCTAAAAATTCTTTACATGATTGACTGCTCTTGAAAGGACTTTTCCCAGAACTCTGCCAGGAAAAGCGATTTCTAGTTCTTTTCTCTGCAGTGGAATGACTTTACAGTAGGGCTCTCGCACACTGGCAGACTGAACCAGCTCCAGCAGCAGAGGCTGTGGGGAGAGAATGGGGGAAAGGATAGGGGTAATGCAGTAGACCCAGCAAACCCCCCACCTCAGCAAATATCCAAACTTCAGCTTGGCAAAGAATGGAGCTAGCTGTATTCCTGCATTATTTGTGAAAAGATTATCACTGATTGGATTTGTCTGTTTAAATTTTCCAGGCTGATGGGTCTTAGCAAAACAAACCACAAAGAAGAAATGAAATAGAGATTGGAAATACAAGCTAACCAACACGCTTCAAAGATGGGGTCTAGTAATTAAATATTAACAATGGATTGTTCATATATTCCGATCTGTTCCCCTTCAGTTCCAGAGTGCTGAGATCCGGGTGGTTTGCTACCTACTCTGTCATGCTGATGAAGGCAAAGACGACATATGTTTCTTCTGCCATTGTGTCCATCTAGTAATACTGTCCTTCCTGGAGAGAAAACTTCAGAAGAGATGCTAGACGACCTCTATTCTCTGTGTTGATGATGCTCAACTCTTTTTCCATTCTGTCTAGTTCCAAAGAGGTGGTTAAAATTTTGAATCAGTCCTTGGAGGCATGTTGGATAAGACGAATCAATCCAGACAGAGAACACAGAAGTGCTGTGAACCAGAGTGACATAGGAATAGGTGTACAACCAGTTCAGGATGGAATTGTGTTGTACTTGCCCTTGAAAGATCAGGTTCTCAGAACAACAGTATTCCTGGACTTCATTATCTCAGGTGGCAGAGCTAGCTCAGAGTGCTCTTTATCAACTTAGGCTGCCAGATGTACCTGTTTCTTGAGAAAGTGGACACATGATTTCGTAGCTTTCAGACTAGACTACATGGGGCTTCCTTTGAAGATGGTTCAGAAACTTCAGTTGGCTCAAAATGTGGCAACTGGCGTCTTCAACAGGATCTTCTGCAAAGCTGGCACTTTTCCAGCTGGAGTCGTTTTCGGTTTGTTCCTAATTCAGGCTCTGGTTCGAAGACCCAAATAGTTTTGGGGTCCATAGTGACCAGAAGGACCCTTGCCATCTATATCACACTGCCCAGCTTTGAGGTCTGCCTGCAGGGGAGGCCCTTTTTCAGCAGATACTCCCACCCTGGAAGTGTGATTGGTTGCTGCAGTCTTTGCAGGCCTTCCGGCATAAGATGGAAGCATTTTTATTCTGGAATACTTTTGAATACTTTTCTTTGCCAATAACATTATTGTGATTGGTTCTGTGGTGTTTTCATCTTTTATCTTAGAGTTTTATGTTTATCACCATTGAGTACTTCTTGTGTAAACAGAAAGACAGCATATAAGCTAATGAATATTTATTAGAATGGACTTTTACCCCATGAAACTTATTCTACAATAGGTATCTTATTCTTTTAAAGTGCCCCAACACTCTTTCCTTTTCCAAAAAAAAGTCATCACTAACCTGCCAGCAATCCTGTTAGCCCCAGCTGAGCAGTGGGGTTGTGCCTCTGGAGTCAGACAGAGTACATGGCCGTTTCTACACTGGCAGCCCTCACAAGCACCTGGAAGATGCCCAGGGCCGGCCCCCGGGATCTTCTTTCCTGTCTCTAAGCAGACTCAGTTCTGCAGGAGGCTGCCTCAATGGGCCCTTTCTCAAGCCCTCTTGGAATAATTGGTGGTGACATCTCTGTCCTCGGGCAGATCAATAGTGAAACTTTCTCTCCAAAACAGAGCAGGCAGCACATTGAGCCTGGATCTCTTTGGCAAATGAAAAGGCAGAAGAAGGGATTTGCTCCATGCGCTGAGTGTCAGAACCATTTGTCACAGGCTGCGAGAGTGAAATGGATAGGGCCAGGCACCTGCGCTAGCCAGCCCAGGCTAATTCCTGCAATCCCCACAGAAGCCTGACCAATGTTCCCTCTACGCTGTGGAGTCCTGTGAGCAAAGATTCTACTTTGTGAGCCGCTGGCATTAAAGTTGTGTGTGAGCGATTTGGCTACTGCATAAATTAGTTTGCTCTGGAGCCATCCTTCCTGAGCTAAGATAAAAATGAGTGAGCCTGAAGCTAAAAAACTGTGAGCTGGCTCACACTAACTCAGCTTAGAGGGAACACTGACCCTGACCTGTCTCTCTTTACCAATGATGGCACCAATCCCAGGTGAATCCCATGTGCACAAGCTAACAACATTTTTCCCCCAGCAGTATCCTAAAACTTTTGGTCAAGCTGAGTCAGTGATTTATCCAAGACAGGTCGCAGAAAAAGGCAGCTTTCTTTAGTCAACAGGGGCCACTGGAGAATTGCCATCAAAATTGGAAAAAGAAACTGTTGACCCATCCTGAAATTTTGCCACTTTCAAATTCTGATTTGAAAATATTGGAGACAGTTCTGAAAACGGTGGCAACTTTAGACGGATCTGACAATGGATCATGCTTGCATGCATAACAGTGTGTGTCTCAACACTGTCATTTCAGCCTTTATGCAGCAAATTTCTTGATAGTTGAACCTTCAGCTGTCATGTCCATCTGCCAGGGTGGTGTACGATCTTTTGCTGACCCTAGCTGCCATGGATTACCCATCTGTGACCTTTGGGCATGCTCATTGTAACCTAGGCCACTTGGTGTTTCTCCTAATTCCCTGTTCCTCCTGCCCATCAGCAAAGGTGTTTGATGTGCTTCTTCCTGCTGACCCTACCTTCCAGGTATTACCCATTGCAATTCTGCATTTTTATGTCCTTTAAACTTACCAAAAATGATAAGTATAATAACAATATCTGCAACCAAACTGGAGAATCCAGTTGGCACAGAATGCTGTGAAGAAGTGTTTATCAGGAGCATGCATAGTACACCCATTCTGCAGCCACTCCATTGGCTGCCTATCAGTTACTGGGTTCAGTTCAGGGTACTAGCCACCACATATATAGCCCTTCGTGGCCTTGGACCAGCATATCTGTGGGGCCACCTCTCTGCCTATGCGCCACTGCAACAACTTCACTCATCTGCAGATACCACCCTGCAAATGGGCAAGGCCAAAACATGCCTTTACACCTACATTCTGTGTAGTGGCCCCCACCTTGTGGAATGCCCTGCATGCGGAGGTCAGGAAGGCTCCCATGCTTCTGGCATTCTGCAAACCGTGTAAAAGAAAATTGCTCAAGAAGGCATTTTTCATAAACGTGATCGCATTGTATTATAACAGATTGGTTCAGGAGATGTTTTGAGGAATGGAACAGGTCTGTGGATTTCATTACTATGAATGATATGTGCTATCTGTTGCTGAATGTATTATCTTGTTCTTAGTGCATTGTATCTCTGCTTGTGTAATATCATTTGCTGCTTGTTTAACATGTCGTGTTACTTACGCTTCAGTCAGATCTCTGCTTTGTTTCAGATTTCTGCAATCCGAGTCCTGTTACACTGCTTCTTAGATGTCTCATCCTGTTGATTGCCTCCATTTACACCATGTAATCCTCCGAGTCTCAGTGAGAAAGGCAGACTATAAATAAATAATTGAAATGTCCTTCTTGGGAATAGTGGGCTTTTTGTTTCTATCATGGAGGGAACCTGGTTCTTTGATAGAGTAACTGGAGGAGGAAAGGCACAAAAGGTTGAGAACCAGTGGCCTAGAATACACCTCATGCAGGCAACTCTGAAGCTGTCTTAGACTGAATCAGAACTTCAGCTTAACAGCTCAGTATCACCTACCTTGACTGGCTGGGATTGGGGGAGGGGGAAGCATGAGAGAGAGAGAGATCTTTCCAAACTATTCTGCCTAATTTGCTGTACCCAGAGATTCTGAAGACTGAATTTACAATCTTGAGCATGCAAAGCTTGTTCTCTGTTAAACAGCTAACTGTTAATGTAGCCATCTTGCTCACACTACAGATTTCCATCTGCAGCAGCTTTTAACTTGACTGGTAGTGGAGGTATTCAAATGTGCACTTTTTCCACCTACAGAGTGAAGGAGAGGGTGGGGTGTCAGGTGGTGATCCTTTGAGGGGAAACCACAGAAGCAGAGTGTTGTGTTTGGGTTCTTGATTATGCTGCATTAACAACTATGGTATCCTAATGCTCCAATTCTCATTGGCTGACTAACAAAGACTCCCATTGGTCCTGAAGCCAATCTAGGTACCCAATTGCTGAGCCCTGCTTGGGTCCAATAACATCACTTGTATATAGTTACATTGTTGAAAGTGATTTGTTGGAACAGTATAAATTAGAGTGCCACTCTCTTAGAGCTGTCTTAGAGCTGAACGATGTTATGAATAAAAGCCTGCTTGCTGGATTCATCCCCTCCACCTCAATACTTAATACAGAGTTTCTCTCTATCATAGTTCCTGTGTTCCACAGGTAAGGGCTCTAAACAGCGGGATTCTCAGACAGAGCTATGGGGAGTCCTGACCCACAATTGGTTCCTGCATGCCTCATACTTCTCTGGAGAAGCCATAAGAAAATATACAGTGCCCTACTGAAGTGAGTCTGAGGCCTAGTTCTCTTATTCCAACAGAGTTCAGCCTTATGCATCCAAGACCTCACAAGCAGAGTGAGAAGATAAGTATCCTTGTGTGTTCCTGGCATCTGCTATTCAAAAGTATTCTGCCTCTTTACGTGGAGGTTCATAAGAACATAAGAAGAGCCCTGTTGGATCAGACCAGTGGTCCATCTAGTCCAGCATCCTGTCTCATGCTGTGGCCAACCAGTTCCTCTGGAGGGCCAACACCAGGGCTTAGACCTTCCCCTGATGTTGCCTCCTGGCTCTGGAATGCAGGAGTTTGGTGCCTCTGAATGTGGAGGTTCCCCTCAGTCACCATGCCTAGTAGCCATCGATAAACCTCCATTTAGCTATCGTGGCCTTAGCTTCCAAAGCTGTTCCATAGAAGTCCATACTTTTCCACAAGTCCTCTTCTTCTCTTATGGGCAGACAAGGCAGCAAGCTGACTTCCTCCTGTGCATAGTTTATGAAAGAGGCATCAAACTCATTTGTTACAAGGGCTGGATTTGACATGAATGTTACTTTGTCGGGTCAGGCTCTGTGAGCCATAAAATGTAATGCCAGGTACCAGAGATCTAAACTTTATAAAGGACACAGGCAAACCCAATTAACAATAATATTTTTTACTCAAAATAAAAACATGCTTAAAACGTTAATGCTCTTACAGCATTTCCTTACAGTATCTCCCTGATGTCCACCCACCCTCCCACTTCCACCCCCATTACGCATTAGCACTGTGACAGGATACAGGGAAATAATGCACAGCCTTGGTCATCTGGCAGTAGAGGTAATCAGTTGTTCATGGGCCAGATAACAGCCCTGGACAAGCTATTCTGGCCTGCAGGCTGTATGTTTGACACCCCTGTCTTATACCATAGATGTCTGGAAGCCTGTCCCCAGGATGGGGGATGATAATGAGCATTCTGTGAAGGCACTGAAGGATGATGTGTCAGCAGCATCCCTTGCCCTTCACAAAAGCTGTTAAGAGGAAAGGTTTTATTCCACTGGGCTTAACTTTGTGCCTAAACCAAGCACAGCACAGTGCTGTGTAAATAAGGAAGCCACAGAGACTGAAAGCCATCTCCGTCATAAGTGACAACATTTAGATTTAAACATCAGCTAAAGAGATGTTTTTAAACTGATATGAGCTGTGTAGAGGAAGGGAATGTGCCCAGCTGGGTTTCCCCTGGCAGCCTTTCCTGATAAGGTTTGGATGTGTCAGGAACAAATGCCTGAGGGAGAATATCCATATGACAGTCCCTCTACCAATCACTGATAGGAGGTGTGAGCCACCAGGACGTTCACCTGCACAGGCCTCATTGAAATAAATGGGACCTGCACAAGAGTATGTTGTTACTCATGTCAGCAGGACAGACATCATGGCTGTGTCAGCTTTGCCTTCCATTTGGCCACCTGAATGGCACTCCAAATCTGCCACCTGAGGTAAAAGTTTATTTCATGGTAGGGCTGCCTCATGTGAAAAGGCCAGCCATGCTTGTGTATTCAGGATTCCACCCCATTCATATCTAAAACATTAGGTAGGGATCTACTCTGCAGGAAAAAAAGTGTATCCAGGAGCTAAGAGGCCTACCTCACAATCTGTGGTTTCAAGTATTTCCCTCCTCTATATGACTCACTGCTGCTTCCAGAGCCCAACTGGGAGACAGAGTTGCCGGGTCTCCTGCTGTCGTGGGAAATACATTGTTTCCCACTGTCACTCCAAGCAGGGTGGCCGCTCCCTAGAGTTCACAGTATGCCAGTCCCTGACCCCTAAATTGCTCCCAGAGGTTGTCAGCCAACATAGGATGCTCTAGGATTTGCAAAAAAAAAATGGATTTACCTCAGAGTCTAGCAAGTCCTAGAGTGTTCCATGACTTCACTTCCAGTTTTCACCTCAAGCGATGTCAGTGCACAAGCATGTTAGGGTTACTAACCTCCAGGTGGTGGCTGGTGATCTCCCACTATTAAAACTGATCTCCACACAACAGAGATCAGTTCACCTGAAGAAACTAGCTTCTGTGGAAGGTGGATTCTGTGGCATTATACCCCAAATCTCACCCTCCTCAGGGTCCACCTCCAAAATCTCCAGGTATATCCCAACTTGCAGCTGGCAATCCTATGGCACATATCCTCACCCTATACCCATTTTCTCCTGCCTGTGCTTTGGGTACCAGCAGGCAACTAACCAGGATGCCAGGAGGTCTCCGCTGTTAGGACTTTTGTCCAATAATCAAGAAAAATTCAGAGTAATGAATCTTGCTTTTCTGGAAAGAAGAGATTGCTTCTTTTGGTTTAAAAGAAGTTTATTACTAAAGGGAAAAGGTAAACGGGATTAGCTACAAATAAACAAAACATGCTTTCTAAGGAGCTGCATTGTGCTCCCTAATCTCACTAAGACATACTGATAGAGAGTGAGAGATTGTAATGGAGGATCTCTCCTTCTTCTTGACCCCTGAAAGGAAACACCTGATATCATTGACCAATTAGCAAGACAGTACACCTTCAGTTTTCCCGGGTTTACAGATAATTGGCCAGCTGCCAGGTATTGCTTCCAGGCTAACATAGGTAAACAAACAAGTTGCATAGTTAACCCTATAATGACTGAATTGCTCAGGCCTTGCATTACATGCTCATTTCTCCAACACCCCTTCTCAAGACCTGAAATGCAAGTCATTATACATGCATACACAAAGCATTATTGAACATTAGCATCAAGCATATTCAACATTTCACGAAGTCTTTCAAACTTGTCTTTGGTCAGTGGCTTAGTCAGAATATCAGCCACCATCTCTTCTGTACGACAATGCTTAATCTCTATCAACCTTTTCTGGTACAAATCTTTAACTAATGCACATTTAATACCAATAGATCTACTTCTAGCAGTCGTGCTCTCTTCCTTACATATAGTTATACAAGCTTGATTATCCTCTAACATAAGTATAGGTACAGGTTCAATTATTCCAAAATCTTTCAACATCTCAAAGATCCATTCAAGTCTGCTGCAGGCACTTTCTGCTGAAATGCACTCAGCTTCTGCTGTGGATTGCGCTACAACAGTCTGCTTTCTACTAGTCCAGTCTATCAGTCCATCTCCATAAAAGAATAGGTATCCACTGGTAGACTTGTAGTTGTTCATCTCTTCTCCCCAACTGGCATCCATGTAGCCGACTAGTCTTGGTTGTTCAGTTGGTGCAATTTTCAGTTTTAAGTCCATTGTTCCTCTTAGGTAACGTGCCATCTTCTTTATTGCGCTCCAATCATGATGATTTGGCGAACTTACTTTTCTGCTTAGAAATCCAACTGCCGCTGTAATATCTGGACGCGTTGATTTGCTCAGGTACAAGAGCTTTCCAACAGCCTCTCTGTATCCTCCTATGTCCTTTAGTGGTGTGCCGTCCTTCTCCTTCAGATATCCAGGTTCAAGTGGGATTGTTGAAGCTTTGCAGTTCTTCATGCCAACAGATTCTATAAAGTCCATAATCTTTCTTTTCTGGCATAAAAGAAAAGTTCCATCCTCAAGTCTCTCAATTTGCATTCCAAGGTATTGTTGAACATCTCCTAGCTGTTTGACTTCCACTTCCTTATTCAGTCCATCAGCTATTGCTTTGATGTCTCCTCTGTTTTGACAAGCCACGATCAAGTCGTCAACGTAAACAAGAACATACTGGTATTGTCCATTTCTGATTCTAGTGTACAGACAAGGTTCAGCTTTCCCTTGCTTGAAGCCTTGCTTCTTTAAAAGTTCAGTAAGTTTGTCATACCAGGCCTTTGCTCCTTGCTTTAGGCCATAGAGTCCTTTATTAAGTTTGTAGACGTAGTTTTCTTGACCTTTGATCTTGAAACCTTCAGGTTGTTCCATGTAGATCTCCTCAGATAGTTCTCCATTGAGAAAAGCAGTCTTTACATCAAGATGCTCTACTATCATGTTCCTAGATGCTGCAACACTTAGAAGTGTTCTGAATGTTGCTTGGTCAGTAACTGGAGCAAAAGTTTCAAAATAGTCAGTCCCATATTGCTGTGAGTAGCCTTTAGCTACTAGGCGTGCTTTGTATAGCTCCACAGTTCCATCTTCCTTGTGCTTAATTTTGAAGACCCATTTACATCCAACAGGGTTTCTGCCTTGAGGTAGTTGAGTGAGAGTCCAGGCCTCTTTTTCGCTAATGGATAGCAGCTCCTGTTCCATTGCTTCAAGCCATCTGCCTCTTTCACTCGCAGGTAAGTTGCAAACTTCCTTCCAGTTCTTGGGTTCCTTTGCAGGTTGCACAAGTTCACAAAATCCATACTTCATTGGAGGTTGTCCCTTAGTGCTCCTTTCTGATCGCCTCACACCGGGTGTGGGTTCTGCTGTGGGTTCTGCCGTGGGTTGAGCCGCTTCCTCTGGTGTGGCCCCTGCTTCCCCTTCTGTTTCAGTAGTTTCCTCAGAAGGTGGACCTGCTGCTTCACTTGCCAGTTCCCCAGCCAGTTCACCAGCAGTCACTACAGGTAGCCAAGCAACGAACTCATCAGGTGCAGTCCCAGGCATCTTTGGATCAGCTGCAGTGGAAACACTAGGCAATACAGTCTCATCAATAAAAACAACATTGCGTTCTTCTACTGTGTGGGTTTGGGGATTGTATATCCTGTACCCTTTCCCACCAACAGGATAGCCTACAATAAGTCCAGTTTCAGTTCTGGAATCAAGCTTTCCCCTCTTTTCCTTTGGTATGTGTGCATACCCTTTTGCGCCAAAAGCTTTGATATGTCTTAGACCAGGCTGTCTTCCAAACCAAGCCTGAAAAGGGGAGGTTCCAATAATCTTTGAGGGTAATCTGTTGTGTAAGTACACTGCTGTGTTCAGGGCTTCTGCCCATAAACCGTTTGGCAGTCCAGAATGCATCAGCATAGCTCTGCACATCCCCTGCAGTGTTCTATTTAATCTCTCAGAAGCTCCATTTTGCTGGGGTGAATAAGCAATGGATACTTTATGTTGAATTCCTTGCTCTTGTAGAAATTGTTTGAATTCAGCATTACAATATTCACCACCTCCATCTGTGAGTAAGCTTTGAGGTGCTTTGCCAAATTTATTTTTAACAATAGCCACATAATTTTTAAATCTACGCAGTGTTTCATCCTTGCTTCTCAGCATATACACATAAGTGTATTTTGTTTTATTCTCTGTGAAAGTCACAAAATATTTGTTCCCACCTAGGGATGCAGGTAAAGGCCCAACAAGATCACTGTATACAGTTTCCAAAAATTCTTGATTTTGCGCTGGAGTTTTCCCAGAATAACTTGGGGCATCTCCCTTTGCTCTGAGGCATGTCTCACATCTAGTTTTACCCTTTTCACAATGCACAACAGGTATTCCACATTGCTTTAACAACTGCTCAACAGATTTCAAATTTCTATGTCCCATTTTAATATGCCACGAAAATAAACATTTTTCATGTTTACAAGCATCATCACAAGCATCCTTAGTCTGGCAAATCTGTTCCTTATCATCAACAGTCTCTATTTCCTCATCAGGATCAACATCAAAAGTTTCTGTCTCCTCATCATCACAAGCTACAAAGTAATGAAAGCCATTTTTCTCTTCCACTTTAAATTCAAGCTCTCCATCCTTGGTAGAGACCTTGCTTCCTTGCTCTGGTTTGAGCAGGACATGATGTCCTGTGTTCATGAGACTTTTTGTTGAAATTAAGTTCTCAACAGCTTCAGGCACATAAGCTGTATTTCGCAATTCAACTTCAATTAATTGATTATCTGTAGTGGACAATCGCAATTTTACAGTCCCAACGCCTTGTACATTCAATAATTGCCTGTTAGCTTGGTAAATTCTTGGTTTGTTTTCAACATCTATGTTACTAAACCAGGCTTTTTCTCTACACACATGTGTACAAGCACCAGAATCGATTAAAAATATTTTCTTATCATCTGTGTTAAAATCATCAGTGATCCTAAAAGCATTGCCTTTGCTCTGTGTCTGTGCTGCAAACTTCTTTCCTCTGTGCTGTGTGTGTGAAACGTGACCTCTGCTCCTCCCATAATGGCTTCCCCTTCCACTGGCTGGTTCTTTGTTACTGGAACCATGTGCTCCTGTGGCTCTTTGTTCTTGGGGCTCATTATTAGGTGCATACTTAGAAGAGCAGTACTTTGCAAGATGATTTTTCCCACATATAAAACACTCTATTTTCCTTTTAAATCTCTGTCCATGCTTTAGACTCAAAACAGACATCTCATCAGACAAACTTTCTTTCAAATTTCTAGAATCATATTCCTCAGTTAGTGCAGACAAAAGACCTTCTAAAGTCAGATCATCTTTCAGTCTAATCATACTGGTTACAGACTTATAGGAGCCAGGCAGACCCTTAAGAATTGAAGAAATCATATCTGTATCAGAGGGTGCTTCATTCAGGTCTTTAAGCTGTGTGTAAATGCCCATTAATTTGTCCATCTCTTTGGGAAGGCAGTCTCCCTCCTTCATCCTGAAATCAAAAATCTTTCCCTTGAGGGAATAGATTTTACTCTTGCTGTGCTTATCAAATTTATCCTTTAACTTTTGAAGCATCAATCTGGACGTGGCTAGCCCTCTTAATCCTGGTACCTCTGTGTAGGGAATACTCCCTAAAATCAGGGCTTTAGCAAAACCATCCATCATAAGGAATTGTGTCTTATCAGGGTCAGTTTCTGGAGGATTTTCAGTTGTTAATACTTGAAGGGCATTGTG
Organism: Lepidodactylus listeri; assembly: GCA_029233225.1. Taxonomy (NCBI): domain Eukaryota; kingdom Metazoa; phylum Chordata; class Lepidosauria; order Squamata; family Gekkonidae; genus Lepidodactylus; species Lepidodactylus listeri. Next base: position 27,821,749 of record JARCFY010000013.1, read on the forward strand.
AGTCTGCAGGCGACTCTTCAAATACTCCTCCCACCACTGATAGTTAGCCTTTGTAAGTCTGAGGTTTGGCATTTCTTGGGATGGGGCATTAAAAGCCATTTTCTTTTTTTTACTCACGTCCCTTTGGATTTGAGGTAGAAGCACAGGTTCTGGCTCAGTCATCTACTTCTCCAGGAGCTGGCAGGGTTAATCTTTCCTTTCTCTGCAGCAGCGCGAAGTTCAAAAGCTCCTTTGCCTCGCCTTCCTTTGTTCTCCAGGCAGCAGCTCCAAGGCTCAGCTCCACTTACAGCAGGCAAAAATTAATCCAGTCAAAAAAAGATCCTTTGCTCCTGGCAAACTACAATCCAGCATAGGTTTTCCCCTGATCAGCAAGGAAACAGGGTTGGGCCTTTCTGGCTGCAAGATTGCTCTGAGAGCAGGAAGGAAAAAAGTGGTCGTTTTAAAAATCCAAGCCTCTAGCTCTTATTCCCTATTTCTCTTTCTCAATCAATCCAGAAAGCTTTTTAGAAGAGAAACCATGTTTTAAGAACCATGCTCTCTGCTACCATTTGTTAGGACTTTTGTCCAATAATCAAGAAAAATTCAGAGTAATGAATCTTGCTTTTCTGGAAAGAAGAGATTGCTTCTTTTGGTTTAAAAGAAGTTTATTACTAAAGGGAAAAGGTAAACGGGATTAGCTACAAATAAACAAAACATGCTTTCTAAGGAGCTGCATTGTGCTCCCTAATCTCACTAAGACATACTGATAGAGAGTGAGAGATTGTAATGGAGGATCTCTCCTTCTTCTTGACCCCTGAAAGGAAACACCTGATATCATTGACCAATTAGCAAGACAGTACACCTTCAGTTTTCCCGGGTTTACAGATAATTGGCCAGCTGCCAGGTATTGCTTCCAGGCTAACATAGGTAAACAAACAAGTTGCATAGTTAACCCTATAATGACTGAATTGCTCAGGCCTTGCATTACATGCTCATTTCTCCAACATCCGCTACAGCAGTTAACCTGGCAATCCTACTTCCTATTCACCAGATTACCTGCCTTTATCAGCCCTCCCCATATTCAGCCTTCCCTCCTGGCAGCCTCTCCCTGGGCAAAGTCTGGTCCAGTTGGATGGTGTTGGCTGGGCCAAGCCGAGCTAAGGTGCACGGTGAGGTCTGGGCCTAGTTGTGTGTAGGGTTGCCAGTCTCCAGGTGGTGGCAACCCTGTATGAACCAGACACCCACACATTGGTAACCAGCCCAGGTGTTCTCTCAGGGAAGCAAGCTCAGGCTGAAAAGCCAGCCATCTCTTGGTTCTGCCAGGCTGTGCTTGGAGCCCACTCATAGGTTCTGCCTTTCTTGGCTCCACCAGGGAAGGAGGGCAGGATTCTTGAAAAGAAAAGTTGGCTGTTCAAAGGCCCTGTGCTTTCATGCAGTTGTTTGGGAGTTCTTTTGTAGGGACAGTGAATGTACTGAGTCAGCCCCTTAGTGTATCGTGGGCAGTACTGTGTCTTCTTTGACTTGCAGCAGATTTCCAGAGCCTTAGGGAAACCTCTCTCACATCACTTACACTAAAGGAGATGCAGGGAACTGAACCTGGGACTTTCTGCATGGCAACCAGATTTTCTGCCCCTCAGCCAAAGCTTATCCTCTAAAGGGTAAATCTTTTACCTGGAGATCCATCTTGAGCTGCATGTCTCTAGCCGTGCCATAACGTTTGTTTTTGAATGCATTTGGGGGGAATCACTTCTGAAAAGATAAGACTTGTGGCTCATCATATAACTGAAGGGGGGAAGCCATATTGGTGGTTCAGTTTTGCCCATTCAGCTATAGTGTCTGCAAGAGGACCAGTGTGCAGGGGTCATTTCGAGCAGGAGCTCGGGGGAGCTCAGCTCCGGGAGTTGGTGCCAGCCCCCCCCCCCCCCGCTGTGGGGGAATGCCTGCTTATGTCATGGCTGCAGCAGAATGACCCCATCCCCTGGAAAGGTCCTTCTTCCTCCGACCAGCCTTCTGAAGGCTTCAGCCACCACTGAAGCTATCCTCCCAGAATAGTGGTATTTCTGAGGCTTGGATTAGTAGCTGTCCCCTCTCTACCAGCTCTTTCTTTCTTTCTCTCTCTCTTTCTGTCTTTCTCTCTCTCTTTTTCTCTCTTCCGGTGATGTCAGCTGGTGTAGCATATGCAAATAAGTTATGCTAATGAGGCATGCTAATGAGCTCCTGCACCTCTTTTTCTATGACATGACCCCTGCCAGTGTGTAACATCAAACAGGAGTGGGGCGGGTAGAGGGAGCTGAAGCTTTTCAAAAGAACATAATAAGAGCCCTGCTGGATCAGAGCAGAGAGCCATCTCATCTAGCATGCTGTTTCTTTTCTTTTTTTGGTGGGTATTTGTGTGTGTGCGCGCACACACACACTTGCATGCCTGGAAGTCATGGCGACTCCTACTGGGGGCTTGGACATTTTTCAGAGAGGTGGCTTGCTATTGCCTGCCTCTGTGACCTGAGCCCTGGTATTCCTTGGCAGTTTCCCTTCCGAATACTTGTCGGGGTCAGCCCTGCTTAGCTTCTGAGATCTGATGGGATGAGACCTGCTTGGGCTATCCAGGTCAGGGCAGTCTAGCATACTGTTTCATGCAGTGGCCAGCCAGTTGCCTTGGAGGGCCAAACAAACATGGCACAGAGGGCAAAGCCCTCTCCTGCACTGGGGTTTGTGTTGCCAACCTCCAGGTGGGACCTGGCGACCTCCTGAGATTACAACTGATCTCGAGATTACAGAGATCAGTTTCCCTGGAGGAAATGGCAGCTTCAGTGGCTGGACTCTGTGGTATCACATTCTTGGTGAGCTCCTTCCACTCTCCAAATTCTGCCTCCCCAGAAACAATTCCCAAAGCTCCAGAAATTTCCCAAGCTGGAGTTGGCACCCATAACTGGGATTCAGAGGTTTGCTGCCTCGGTAGTTAAATGTAGTTCCCATGGCTAGTAACCATTGCTAGACTTCTACTCCATGAATTTTCAAAGCTACCTGTGCTTGTGGCCATCAATACCTCCACTGGCAGTGAATTTCACAGTTTACTTAACTCGTTCAGTAAAGAAGAATTTCCATTTGTCTGTCCTGAACCTATTTGCTAACTGTTTCATTGGGTGCTTCCAAGTTCTAGTATTATGGGAGAAAAAGTTCCTTCTATCCATTTCTTTTTTCCATTCCATGCATCATTATATCTCATTCTGAACAGCACCATATAGAATATGATCAATAGAGCTGCAATTGGAGGCTGAAGCAACCCTGTGAAGATCCTGCCCCCTCCCCTTTCATGTCCCCTGTAGGAGGAGAACTTGCTGGGGGTAGACCTTGAGCTGACCACCGGAGACTCATTCTAGGATCGCCAGTTCTGGGTTGGGAAATACCTGGAGATTCAGGGGATGGAGTCTTGAGAGGGTGGGATTTGGAAAGGGGAGGGACTTCAGTGGGGTATAATGCCATAGACTCTACCTTCCAAAGTGGTCATTTTCTCCAGGGGAACTGATATCTGCCACCTGGAGATCAGTTGTAATAACAGGAGATTTCCAGCCATTACGTGGAGGTTGGTAACCTTAAGTTCACACGAGCGTTGTACGACACCATACCAAGCATGCCAGTTGATTCTGAGTGCCCCCATTATTGCCAGCCAGGGAACAGAGACAACTTAACCTTTTTCCCCAAACAAAAGGGAGAACAGCTTTCGCCTTTAATCAACAGGTTTTTCCCCCGCTCTGAAGGACTTTAACCCACTCAGAATAACATAAATCATTTTCACTTAGTGAATGTCAAGGATTCAGCTTTCTCTTTGGATTTTTAAATAGTTCCTTTTCCCTCTGAATTTGCCTAATATGTATTCTGAATGATTTCTGTGAAAAATAGGCCAGAGGCCTTTATTTTAAAAGCCTGGAACCTAATTAACACTGGCGCAGTGCAATAAAGATGCTTGAAAGGACTTTTTAACCGATTCATGCCCAGAGGCCTCAGAACTGATCTGTATGTTCAGAAGGCTATGGGGTATGGCAGCATACCTGGTAGGGTTGCCAACCTCCAGGTAGGGCCTGAAGGTCTCCAGCTGATCTCTAGATGACATAGATTAGTTCCCCTGGAGAAACTGGTAGCTTTGAAAGGTAGATTCTATGGCATTATAACCCTCTGAGCTTTCTCCACAGGCTCCACACCCAAATCTCCAGGAATTTCCCAACATGGAGATGGCACTTGGGGAGAGGCTGTGGCTCACTGGAAGAGCAGCTCCTTGGCATGCAGAAGGTCCCAGGTTCAATCCCCACCATCTACAGTTTAAAAGATCAGGTAGGAAGTGATGTGAAAGACATCGTCCTGAGATCCTGGAGAGCTGCTGCCAGTCTGAGTAGACAATACTGACCTTGATGGACCAAGGATCTGATTCAGTATAAGGCACTTTCATGTGTACACCCCAACACCTGGGAAGTGACTGAAGGTTCATTATATCTTAATGGTGAATGGAACCCTAAGCAAAAATCTGATGAAGTACATCAATATGTTCTTGAACAAAATAAGAAGTGAGGACCACTACCTTGCAGTTGGTTTAAACCAAGATCAGATACCAGTACTGTGAGTACCCATTCCTTGTACTAAACAATAACTCTGCAAAGAATATGCAGGAATCAAATACCCTGAACAAATCTTAAGCGCAGTAGAAGGTGGCCTCATATGAAAGTGGTCCTTAATTATTGTAATACATCTTAAGCCTTTAGGCAGGCTAGAAATGAATTAATAAATATCTCTTGGGTGCCCTGCTTTCCCTCACGGTGTCCCTATCAATGGTTAATGGACCACACAGTACTAGGAAGGATGGTTTCCCCACAACTTCAACATTTTGCCTGTAGGAATCAATGAGCATAGAAGGGGAGGCGACAAGAGTGCATTTAGGCTTGCCATTGGTCCACCTACAGTTGGTATACTCCCATCCCTAGTCCAAATCCCCGACTGTCAAGAAACTGCAGCACAGGAGAAAAAATAGCAGGAAAATGGCCTCCATAGTGTTGCTCTAGGGCAGAGGTGTCGAACTCATTTGTTATGGGGGCCGGATCTAACATAAATGTCACTTTGTCGGGCTGGGCCATGTGTGCCATAACATGTAATGCTGGGTACCAGAGACATAAACTTTATAAGGGACACAGGCAAAACCAGTGAACAACATTATTTTTTACTCAAAATACAAACATGCTTAATACGTTAACACTCTTACAGTATTTCCTTACATTATCTCCTTGATGCCCACCCTCCCACTTCCAACGCCCATTACTCATTAGCACTGGGACAGTACACAGGGACATAAATACACAGCCTCTGTCATCTGGCAATAAAGGGAATGACCAGTTGCTCATGGGCCAGATAAGAGCCCTGGAGGGGCCAGTTCTGGCCCATGGGCTATATGTTTGGCCCCCCTTATTCATTCATTCATTCATTCATTCATTCATTCATTCATTCATTTATTTAAATTTATACCTCACCTTCCCCACCAAAGCAGGCTCAGGGCAGCTTACATGAAAGTAAATACATAAATTACAAATAAATTATCATAAAATCATCTAAAACAGTTCATTATAAAACAGTTTGATATCATAAAGTGCTAGCAGTGTTGATTAAATTTCTTAATGATGGTGGTACCACATGGGTGCATTCAATGAGCTATCTCGGTGTTCAGCTCATTGATCTTTCCCTGTAGATGGCAAGCCAAGGGCTAGGGCACTACAAATTCCAGTTATTAATGATGCTGTTGGTGATAGTGGTGGCTCCTTAGTTATAGGCCTGGTGGAAGAGCTCTGTCTTACAGGCCCTGTGGAACTGTAAAAGGTCCCACAGGGCCCTGATCTCTTCTGGGAGCTCGTTCCATCAATGTGGAGCTGCCACCAAGAAAGCCCTGGCCCTGGTCATGGCCAGCCTGCCATCCTTGGGACCCAGGAGGGCCAATCATTTTTGAGACCCTGACCGTAGTGCTCTCTGGGGTACATATGGGGAAAGGCGGTCCCTCAGGTATGTTGGGCCCTGGCCATAAAAGGCTTTAAAGGTGAGAACCAGCACCTTTAAAAGTGAGAACCACCCTTGTTCTAGGAGTTCCTCCAAGTCTCTATAATTTTCCCATAGAGATTAGGGGAAATTCCTAGAGCATCACCCAGAAATAGCATTATATATTTCCCAAACTCCACCATCCCCAGGCACCACCCGCAAAATCTCCCAACATTTGCTGAGGCAGTGCTGGCAGCCCTAAATGCACTCCCCTGCCCTCTCCCATAAAATCACAGGTTCATGAGCCTAGAGTCTATATATGTTGGAAGTGTTCAAACACAGGCTCTCAACCCATGACTGACAACACAGAGATCCCATGCTCATGAGCCAGTGACTTTGCATAGGCAGGGGGAGAGGCCAGTGCACTTGTTCACATTCCCCTTCTACAAATGTTGATTTAGATGTGCATAATGTTGTATGTCGATGGCTATTGTTTCTGGCATGCATTGTTCTTCTGTATAGCAACAAGCAGAAGCCATTTGCTAATGCAAGAGAAACTATAAGGGGTGTCCAACGTCACCCACTTCATGTGCAGTTTAAGGCAGAGTGAGGCAGAGAGGGAGACACTGATGGCCAAAGCTGGTGATCTGTAGCTTAGCAGAGGCTGGGCTTAGTTCCTCAGACCAAGGCGCAAGCCTTGTATAAAGGCTTTGATGGGGTCACCTGACATTGCTCTGGCCTATTGGTGTTCACAGGCTTCCATGGCTGCTCACCTTCCACTTTGACCCAAGCTGGATGGTTGAATCCCAGATTGTTCTCCCCACTCCTTAGGGTGTCGGTTCCACAGTGACTTGAACATTGACAGAGGGGCCCTTGGGATACCATGGAGTGTGGGCTAAACTTGCCCCAGTGGCCTTGCTGCTGAGAACTGAGCCAGTCTCTGGCCACTTCTGCACTGTCATTTTTGTTGTTTGTTTGTCCCTATTTTTTCAGGGTTCCCCCCACCCACCCAATGTGTTTTGGTCCCGTTAGTAGTCCCAGAGGGAGCAAAATACATGTGGAAGGGGGGGAACCCAAAGAAACAGGGACATTTTTATCCCACCCTTCCTCCAAGCAGCTCAGACAATTATTTCCTGGATATTTTTCAACCCTCACGAAACCTTGTGAGGTAGGTTAGGCTGAGAGAGCGTGACTCCTGGCCCAAGATCACTCATCAGGCTTTGTATGACCAGACTACAATGGCTCATTGGCACAGTCCCACTGCTTTATCTTCATGCCCTAAGTTCTGGTGATTGGTCACACCAGGGCCTGAGAGACTGTTGGGCTCTGGTATGTATATAAGTAGAAGAAGGTACAAGAGGATTGTCCTGCATAACAGAAATCAGAGCTCCAAACAGAAACCAGCTGGGAAGGAAGAGACAGGATGCAACACATCCCAACTGTGTTTCCACGAGACGAGAATTGCTTCAGGGAGGTTCCCTGTTGCTGACGAGGCCTGGAGCATTAAGCGTTCCTCCAGGTAATTTCTCTCCCCCCTCATCTTGATTAGAAACCTGCACACCTTGTGCCTTCTGTTCCCCGCTTCCAATGCTGCCCACCCCCACACTGCACCAACGGAGTGAAAAATTAGCGGTACTCTGGGAGCTGGGGAGCTCCTCTGAAGTTCAGTGATGAGCAGGCTGGTGTGCCAGGCGGCCCCCATCACCCGCTCTTCATGCTGATTTTTCCTTGGCTTAATTGGGGCGGCTCCCACTTGATGTTGGCAGGGGGCGGTACACAAAGAAAGGTCAGCCACAGCGCAACAGGCAGATGCAAATCGGAAATAATGATCTGGAGAGATGGAATAGCAGCGGAGAAAGTCGGAGCTGCTGCTTCTGCTCCCAGGGCACAAGCAACAGCCTGCCTGGAGCCGGGCGAAAGGGCACTGCCCAAGGAGCGGGAAGGACAAACCCTAGGCTCCAGAAGAAGGCATCATGAGCAGGTTGGGCCTGAATATTGGGTAGAGTGAGTGGCCCCTCCGGCAGCAGATTTGAAGCAAACTTAAACTGACTGTTGGAACTTTATTGCTGTCTCTTTCCACTGGAGGAGGGTGAAGAGGGCAGATTTGGATTTTTCCCTTTTCTGTCTCAATTTATGCTATGACAGAACCAACTGGAGGCAGGTGAATCTGGGGGCAGAGGGGGTGGAAAGACATTATCAGGAAAGCCTAGCAGAGGAAGATGCTTGCTCAAACCAAGATTTCCTCACGGTCTTCTATCCAGATGACTTGAGTAAGCAAGGCAAACCACATCCCAAATTCTTTTAAGAAAATTTTAGAAACCCCACATATCCGTGTTCTCCCAGCAGCTCAAATAGACACAGTCTCTCAGTTAAGTAAGTGTGCAGAAGCAGAGGGAATGGATCTCTAGCTAAAAGGTCTCATTTATCTTATAAACAGAGGTGAAAATATCCAGGACACTGGCACTGCAAAAGCTTGGGTTTGGGCACTGGGACCTGAGTTGCAGGTAGGGGTGTTGTGAATTTCATATCAAGCGTGCTTGACAAACTTAGCATGTTTGCCTGTGTGGAGAAATGCCTTCCACTGTAAAGATCTTATTTGATATTTCAATAATGGGGACTGCACTTCGCTCTAATGAAAGTTCATCACTTGGAAAAAGGAAAGGTCCTGGGGATGAGTCAACAATTCCCCAAGCACCAAGCACTCCGATGCAAATGACTCTGGCCAAGTGAGACAAAGGGTATACCACCCAACACCTCGGCTAGATTGTCACACTAAAAAGATAAAGACGTTTAACCAGATCCTATTTATTCCTCTTGAAATAGAAAGATCAGGGCTGACCCTAGAGGGCGATGGATTTTGAAGAGGAGAGTATAAAATCTCAGAACACAGGGGAGAAGCTCTTATGCTTTCTTATCTCTGGGGTTCTGCTGGACTCAGTCCATGAAAAACCAAGCCATGACAAAGGGAATCCATCTTTTTGTTTTTTTTAATAAGATAATTTTATTATTTCAAGTTATAAAACTTTTCCTCAGCCAAAATCCAATGGTGGACTGATATCCAAAATCAGGAAACCAATCCCTTTGTCGAAAATCAACTCTCTGTACAAATAAGAGTTCACATATATGCAAAAGCATATAATATATGCAAAAAGCAATTCAAATTCTCACAAGGATCATCGCATCTTCTAACTTATACGTAACAGTTACTGTAAGGCTCAATAAGCAAAATAAGAACACATATTGTCTGTAATATACTTTATTGACTCAATTTACAACTCCTATATTTGGTATTTGCACACTTTATCACAGTTTCTTTTCTCATTTGACCGGTATTCCCAAAGGACATATTTCCCCTTGATGCATTTCAGTCTGGCTTCAGCACTGGTTTTGGAACAGAGACACCGTTAGTTGCACTGGTGGATTACATCTCTTTATTACAGCTTCATAAAGGCACTCCATCTTTGCTGATCCTGTTGGCCTTTCAGTGGCCCCTTGGTGGCCTTGACATGGTTTATTTATTATTTGGATAATATTGGATAAATAATTGGATGAGATTTTCTGGAGCTTCAAGGCTGGGTTTCATCAACATGCTGATAACACCCAGCTCTATAGTCTTTGTCTAAGCCCCTAAATGCTACTGAACCATTGGCTTGAGGCTGTGGCCAAGTAGCTACTGCAGATCAAGCTGAAGCATAAGGCAGAGGTGATGGCGGTTGGTAAGTTCTTGAGGGAATTCACCTGCTTAGTTTAAGGTAAAGGTTTCCCTTGCTCGAAAGCCAGTCAAATCCATCTCTACAGGGTGGTGCTCATCTCCATTTCTGAGCCAGCGCTGTCCAAAGACTTTTCTGTGGTCAAGTTGAAATGGAATGAAATATCAATGTATTTTATCATTTATTACATTTTACTGTAATAACATGATTTTCTTAAATAAAGTTCTGAAATCTTTTTTAAAAAATGTGGCTATCATGATTAAATGCCAAGGCGCATGGAATGCGGTTACCTTCCCACCGAAGTGGTACCTATTTATCTACTTGCAATTTCTTGCTTTCGAACTACTATGTTGGCAGGAGCTGGGACCAGAGGCGGGAGCTCACTCCATCATGTGTCACTAGGGTCTCGAACTGCTGAGCTACCGACCTTTTGGTCTACAGCTCAGCTTCTTAACTTCTGAGCCACCGTGGCCCTCCTGCTTATTTTAGACAGGGTTAAATTTTCATTTGCAGGTCAGGGGAGATACTTTTGGGGATACTTTTGGACCCAGCTCTGTTTACTTGAGAAACAGGTTATCGCTGCTAGAAATGCTTCCTACCCATTACATCTGATCTGTCAGCTCTCCCCTTCAGTAGTTGTGCTGATCCATGCAATTATCACCTCAGTACTGGATACTATAAGCCACTTTACATGGGGCTGTCTACAAAGACAGCTCAGAAGCTTCAGTTGGTATGAAATGTGGCAGCATACTTGTTATCAACGTGAATATGTTACACCTGTTCAGAAGCAATTACAATGGCTGCCTGTTTCCAAGCTCAGTTTAAGGTACTGGCTCTTACATTTATAAACCTTAATGAATTAGGATTCTCAGATCTGAAGTACCATTTCTCCCCCTTTTGGGCCCATGTGCTAGTTATTCTCGACAGATGAGCTTCTCTTCACCATTTCTCTGCCACGGCCGCCATTTCTTCAAGCGTCTTATGCAGTTGATGGAATGGGCTACTGGAAAAGGTGAAGATGGCTTCTTCTGCAGAGATATTTAGGAAGAGACATGGGGCCATTTTGATTTTGAGAGCTTTGGATCGTGTTTGAGGTTTTTTTCTTGACTAGGGGGATTTTTTCTTTGGACACGGTGTTTTTTCTTGTGTTGTTGGGTAGAATTCCTTTTGGGGTTGTAGTGTTTTTTGTGATTTTATTATTGCTTTTATGATGGCGTGAACAAACAAATACATCCAAATTTCTCCTCCATCACACTTGTCAGCTCTGAATGTGTAGCTGGACACTATGAGGCAAGCAAAGATACTGTGGGGATTTTGAAAGCAGGGTTTCTTTCTTATTAAGCTGCCTTAAACCATAGCATATTGTTAATCTATCAAGGTTGTAGTTGTCTGCTTAGGTTGGCAATGGCAGCTCTCCAGAGTCTCAGGTCAAGGTCTTTTATATCACCTACTACCTGACCCTTTTTCAACTGGAGGTGGTGGGGACTGAAACTGGAACTTCTGCATGCAAAGCAGGTGATCAGTCTCTGAGCCATGAGCCTTCCATTGACCTTCTCCTCGGTCCCCTGACATTCTTTTGGTCATGACAGTTGTCCCACCTCTGGAGCAGGTCATGTCTTCCACATGTGCACATGCATTTGGACACACCATGAAACTTTCAAGTGCCTCTTGCCTGCTTGAAGCAGGGTGATGTTCAAACAGTGAGATGGTGTCTACACTCCAGTTTGTAATTTCTTCACCATCTTGCTGATTGTTCAGTGGCTTTGGACTGTACTCTTTCAGAAGGCTTCAGCTTTTTAGAGAGCATCAATATTTAACTGGGCCTTGGGGCTTCCCCACACTTGCAACAGCCAAGGCCGTCTGAGCCAGTTTTACACATAGCTCACTCTGTTATTCTCTGAGAAATGGTTGTTGGGGCTTTTCATCAGGTAAGTCAGCAATGTGTAATCTTTTTATGAAAGAAAAAACACTTCTTGTTTCCACGATGGCTCGAGGGAAAGACAGGGAAGAATGTTGGGTGCTTAATAGCTCTCCTGTTCAGAGGAGGTACAAGAAGTACTATAAAATTTTAAAGCACATTATAAGTATATAAAATCAATAATCTTAGCTTGCCATAGGGAGAATCTGGCCCATTGGTCTAAGTGGGTATGGCCGGTTATCAGTGGGTGGTCGGCAGCAACCTCGGGGGGCCATGTGTGGACGCCCGCTGCCTCGGCCAAAAGCCTGGCCAAACAGCTCCATCTTGCAGGCCCTGCAGAACTGAATAAGATCCCGCAGGGCCCTGATCTCAGTTGGGAGCCTGTTCCACCAGGTGGGGGCCAGGGCCGAAAAAGCCCTGGCCCTGGTCGTGGCTAGGTGGATGTCCTTTGGGCCAGGGATCGCCAGGAGATGATTACTCTCAGAACGTACCTCTCTTTGAGGCATATATGGGAAGAGGCGGTCACTTGGATTTGTTGGTCCCAGGCCGTATAAGGCTTTGAAGGTGATTGCCAACACCTTGAAGTGGATCCGGTGCTCAATCGGCAACTGATACAGGGTGCCCTTAATGTTAAAATGTTATATGTTCCAACTATCCCTTTGAGTAGGGTTGCCAAGTAGGGGCTACTTACCGGCGGGGGGGAGTTGTTCTCCCCCGGGAGCTCTTCTGGCGTGCATGCTTTGCACGCACGCCACGGCGACGTGATGACATTACCCGGAGGTGACGTCATCACGTTGGGGACGTTGCCAGGGCAACGCTCTGGCAATCGCCCCAAAACCATAGAGTTTTGTGGCAATTGCCAGAGCGTCGCCCTGGCAACGCCCCCAACGTAATGACGTCACCTCCGGGTGGCGTCATTACACAAGGGAAGTCGTCCTCACCGGACGACTTCTGGGGCGGGGTTCCCCCCCGCCGGCCGAATGCCGGCCGGCGGATCGGGAACCCCTATAGCAGGGGATCCCCTGCCCCCCAGGCTGACTTGGCAGCCCTACCTTTGAGCCAAATTCAGTCCCTCTTTCCTGGTACTTCATCCTGAGAAATCCTCTTTTGTTTCTGTTGGGGGCTTGGGAGACATTGTCCACACCTCTTGAATGTTGTTTGTATGCACTAGAAATTCTTCAGGTCTTGGTCCCCCTGCCCCACCATGGTTCTCTGATCCACACACAGAGTCTATTGAGGTGACAGAGGACACCTTGCTGCTTCAGATGGCAACGGGAGAACCCCTTGGTTTGATCCTCTTATATCAAAAACTCCCTGAAAATTAGAAAACCAGCACTGTAAGCTATATCATTTCTTCCTGATGTACTGGTTTTCTATTTGCATGGAGGGTTTTTTTTAGGGGGGTGGAAGTAGAAGAAGGGATCGAAGGATGTGCTTTGGACTGATTTCAGTCATTTCTTATGGGCAGGACTCAGAAGATTGCTCTAGGGGATACACTTGCTACACTGTGGGACTTGCCTTGTTGGGGTTCTACAGGGTTCAATCTTGTCACCCGTGCTATTCAATCTCTATGTGAAGCCCGTGAAAGAAATCATTCATGGTGTCACAACAGAGTGTCATCAGTATTCTCTACGTTTCTTAATCCAAATTGCCTGCTGATGAAATAACAATATTTATTAGAATGTTTTAAATGATTTTATTGTATTGAATTGGCCTTGGGCCAATGTGAGCCGCCCTGAGCCCGCTTGCGGGGAGGGCAGGATATAAATGTGAAATAATAAATAATAAATAAATAAATAAATAAATGTTGTAGAGTCCCTGAACCGATGCCTGACTGCTGTAGTTGAATGGCTATGAGTTAAGAGCCAGCTTTGTGTAGTGGTTAAGAGCAGTGGACTCTAATGTGGAGAACTGGGTTTGATTCCCCACTCCTCCACATAAAGCTGGCCGGGTGACCTTGGGTCAGTCACAATTCTCTCAGACCTCTCTCAGCCCCATCTCCTTCACAGAGTGCCTGTTGTGGGGAGAGGAAGGGAAGGCGATTGTTAGCTGCTCTGAGACTCCTTCAAATAGTGAAGAGCGGGGTATAAAACCATCTCTTCTTCTTCTTCTTCAACAAGCTGAAACTGAATCCTGACCAGACAGAGGTAATGTTGATTGGAAAGGCCGAGGCCCTGAAGGACATGGAGCTCCCCACTTTTGATGGGGCCCAGTTATTGTCACAGACTCAAGAAAGACTTTGGTAATCACCTAGGTGCGACTCTGGCTCCTGCTTTGCTGCTGGAAAAGCAGGCTGAAGCAGCTGCAAAATAGGCATTCCCCTAACTTTGCTTAGCTTGGAAAATGGCCCCCTACCTTGAATCAGCTGATCTGGCCACATTTTATTTATTTATTTATTTATTTATTTATTTATTTATTTATTGAGATTTATATCCCGCCTAGCCAGCGTGAGCCGGCTCTAGGCGGCTTACAACATTAATCAATATACATATAAAATGTATCACAGTAGAAATCACAGCTAAAACATAAAAACAAGATTTACAGGATTCCACAAATATGGCAGCCAACATTACTTCCAACACAAAGCACAGCAAATTCCGGGCCCACAACCAGTGAACTTGTGCCCTTAGATTGTTTCAGCGTTAACCAAGGGCCTCCTTCCCCCCACTGGCAGCTCCTAATTGAAGGCCTGGCAGAAGAGCTTCGCTTTGCAGGCCCTGCGGAACTGCATAAGGTGAGGAGCCACCACTGAGAAGGCCCTGGTGGTCATCAGCCTAGCCTCTCTAAGGCCGGGGAGTGCCAGGCGATAGTGAGTGCCTGAGCGCAGTGCTCTCTGGGGAATGTACGGGGAAAGGCAGTCCCTTCGGTAGGCAGGCCCCTGACCATATAGGGCTTTAAAGGTTAAAACCAGCGCCTTGAACCAGATCTGGTACCAGCACCTTGAACCGGATCCGGTATGCTATAGGCAGCCAGTGCAGTGTCTTTAGCACAGACTGGATGTGGTCTCGCACCGAGAGACTCATCAACAGCCTGGCCACGGCATAGATCCATGGTACGGTTACCTCAAGGCCAGACTACTGTAATACACTCTACATGAATCTGCCCTTGAAGACCACTCAAAAACTTCAGTCGGTACAGAAAGTTGTGGCCTGGCTATAGAATCTGCATATCACTCCCAATCTGCAGATGCTCCACCGGTTACCAACCAGTTGCTAGCCTCAGTTCAAGGTTCTAAGTATCACCTACAAAGCCCTTAATGGCACTGGACCCACATACCCGCAGGGTCACCTCTTCAGCTATGTTCTACTGCGACAGCTTTGCTCACCTGAACAAAGCCTTCTGAAGGTGCCTCCCTGCAAAAGAGGTAAAAGCAGCAACTGCCCATTCACAGGGATTCTTTCTGGTGGTTCCCACAGTTTGGGACCATCTGCTCAAGGCTATTAGGAATGCCCCCACACTTCTATCATTTCACAAAAGGTGGAAAACAGAATAATTCCAGAGGGGATTATTATAGAGGTAGTAAAACTGTGATGTAACAGATCAGCTCAGGAGGTGGGCTGCATTGTGGATAATGGGTACCCCCCCCCCGTTCCTCAGTCCCAGACCCACTGCCCGATGCTATTTTAATAGGAATCTTTGCTGTTCGATTCAAACATTGCTATCATATCTTGTAATCCGCTTGCTGATTGACTGAACCGCTTTAGTGCTGGTCTCCAACGTTATCACTCAGATGTTATCGTATTTTGTAATCAGCTTACTGATTGACTGAATAGTTCTATCGTACTGGGAATCCACCTTGAAAGGTGGACTATCAGTGAAGACAGACAGACAGAGAATGGTTTGCTGAACCAGTAGCCTGAAGTGCTACAGTCTGTTCCGCCCACCTCAGGAGTCAACCACCTCATTGGTACCTCATTCTGCTGCATGTACAGACCCAGCCTCAGTTTGGTCCCTGGCAGAGCAGCGTGAAGGCCTTGTGACTCAGGCACGTATGCAAATGTACAGACACAAAATACCAGAGCACTGAAGCCTCCTTACCCTCCCACCACCCCATAACAGCTTAACCAGATAATAAATGTTACTGTGTTCTGCATTTTGACTGTTCTGTGCTATATATAACAAAGCCTTTGTAAAATTAACATTTTATAAAATATTTTTAAATTTTAAGAGGTGAAAAGAAGATATATTTCTATGGCCAGCACACTTAAGCCAGTGCAGGATTGGTGACCGCAGAATCCGTCAGGAATACCGTGTAGACCAAGCAGAGAAGAGTTTTCAGAGACCTGTACTGGGCATGAGAAAGGGGCACTAAGATTCTTGATGTGCAAACCAGTGTTTTAAAAGAGTTTCACATTTAATCTGAAATTTTTAGAAGTATAAAAATGCATTATTAGCATTTGGAGAACACAAGGACTGCCTTCCTGTCCTTCTAGCCATGTGCCAGCTTGAGGGAGGGGGGCAGGCACAAGGTTTAAAGGCCCACTCTTAAATTTGTGTACATATGTAAGGGCCATCAAGTCACAAGTAACATATGGTGACCCCAGCGAGGACCTTTCAAGGCTAGTGGGAAGCAAAGGTGGTTTGTTGTTGCCTTCCTCCATAGAGTCTTTCTTGGTGGTCTCCCATCCAAGTACTGACTCTGCTTAGCTCCCAAGATCTGTTGAGATTAGACTACTAGATCATGCCACCTTCCCATTCTTAAATATAGTCAAGATTAAATTCTGTGTTAACAGTATTGACTTGCTGCAGTTGCTCTTCAGAATTTCAGAATAGCTGTAGCAATGTTAACACTACAGTTCAGTCTTTCAGTCTCCGTGTGTGTGTTTAAATTTCTGGGGACTTCTGCCTTCGGCATTCATAGCTAGCTTTCAAGGACCATTTTGTTCTTTCTAACAAGAGTAAAATAGACTAAGGTCAAACCAGTGAGTTGGCCAGCGATTGAGGTGCTCTTGGGGAGCAGTCATATCCAGCCTGGTACTCAGGAGGGGCTACATGGCATGCCTGGTTCCAGCTGCAAGCAAGCTTCAGACAAATGGGTGCTCTGAATGGCCTTCCACGAAGGCAGTCTCAAAACAAGCAGGACAGATGACTGGAAGAGCCTTGCCTTATAAGAACATAGGAACATAAGAGAAGCCATGTTGGATTAGGCCAATGTCCCATCCAGTCCAACATTCTGTGTCACACAGTGGCCAAACCCCAGGTGCCACTAGGAGGTCCCCCAGCAGGGCCAGAACTCCAGAAGCCCTCCCACTTTTGCTCCCCAAGCATCAAGAATACAGAGCATCACTGCTCCAGACATAAGAACATAAGAGAAGTCATGTTGGATCAGGCCAGTGGCCCATCCAGTCCAACACACTGTGTCACACAGTGGCCCAAACCTAGGTGCCATCAGGAGGTCCACCAATGGGGCCAGAACTTCAGAAGCCCTCCCAGTGCTACCACCCAAGCACCAAGAATACATAGCATCACTCGCCCCAGAGTGTTCCATCTATACCTTACAGCTAATAGCCACGGATGGACCTCTGCTCCATATGTTTATCCAAAATTAGGCTTAATATTCCACCCCTGGCTCTCACATGGAGCAGCTAGCGGATGATTTGCTCTCCCCATTCCTCTCTCCAACCTGCCCCTACAAACTCACTCACTCCTGAACAAAAGATGCCAGGAGCTGTACAGGTGCAGCGTGCTGACTGGGAAAGACACGTCTCCTCTTGCAGTAGATGTTTTTTTTTAATTATTTTTAATTTTTTTTAATTATAAGGGATATAGAAAGAAAGAAAGGAGTAGGAAAAAACACATAAGCTCTTGCAGTGGGGTTTTAGCTGTTTACCTTTTTGACATTACTGTGGATTTTAATCCATTTGGCACTTATATGAAATTTTAATTTGCAAGCTGCCCGGGGGTCCCAGCCGGGGCCGTAAGGCACAGTATGCATTTTAATTAACAATAATATTTATACCTAGCACCAGGGTTTGAAGGATCTGGCTGAAGTCTCACCTCACCTGAGGATGGCTTAAATCATCCGGAAGCAGTGTGCCGAGAAGAAGGGCCCTGTGGGTGGCCAGTCATTTACACAGCGCGGCCCGTCTGCAGCCAGCGCAGCTAATGAGCTGACTCCTTGGACAAGCTTTGTACTCCCATGGGCAATTAGCCAACGCTGTCAGCTCAATTTGCCAAGCAAATGCACGCGTGCTTTCCATTGAGTTAGTTCTAGGTTGGGCTCTCCTAGCGCAGGTGGGCTCTTTATTGGCTAGCTTGCTCCAGTAGCATTCAGAAAAAGTTCAACCCACATCATGCTGATGGTGCCACAACTACAACCACTATCACATTACCCCTTGGGAAAGCTGGCGGCAGGGGTTTAAAGGCACTGAGGTGTAAATGGTGATAGAGTGTATTGTTATGTTGTGATCAATGCTCCCTCTAAACTGTGGGGTCTTATGAGCAAAAATTCTTCTTTGTGAGCTACTGGCATTAAAGCTGTGACCCAGCGATTTGGCTACTGCATAATTTGCTCTGGAGCCAGCCTTCCTGAACTAAGGCAAAAAATGTGTGAGCCAGAGGCTAAAAAACTGTGAGCTAGCTCACACTAACTCAGCTTAGAGGGGACACTGGTTGTGTGACTGGATTGCTGCAAATCAACTTGGAATAAGCTGATGAGTCTGTAAATGTGACCCATTTGTTTATGATTGAAGTTTTGGGGTTTGTTGTCAGGGTTACCCATTTTGAAAGCTCTTCTAGTTTCTCAGCCACTCATGTGAGTTGTATAGAGAGCTGGAGGCTGGTTCACATTAAAGAGTTAATGTTCATGTGCCTTCAAAATAGGTGGCTTGGAGCACCTGGTCTGCTGAACGCTGACCGTGTACGCCCAGAGCTCCTTCGCCATTGTGAGATGGAGGACTTCTCAGGCAACAAATGACATTTGATTTGTAATTATGAACTTTGGCCGTTATTAATGTGGGTGCCAAAGAGCCGCTGACTTCCTTGTACTGAGGTTATTTCTGTCCACAGCTGTGCAGGGTACGGGATGAAGCAGGTAATCGTGAGCTGCAACTTAATTAGGATGGCCAGTATCCAGCCTTTATTTTGCATGTGGACGATCTTTTCAGTCTCTTTGTAGGGTTTCCTTTTGAATTCCTTTCCAGGGCTGTTAAGCCAAATTCCCACGATTAGGGCCGCACACCACAATCAGGAGATTGTATGGCAAAGTGTCCCTGGACTGTCCCACTTCAGTCTGGAAATAAGTTTATTATTTTTGTATGTATTTACTTCATTTATGCCATGCCTCTCTCTCCAGTGGGTTTACATCATTTACCTCTCCACCATTCTGTCATCACAACATCACTAGATTGAGGGAGTGTGAGAGACCAGTTCAAGGTCATTTGCATATTGAAGTCCCCCACCCCATTTTAAAAGTGCTCAAATGGAGAAAAATAGCATGCCGGGGAAAAACCTAGAGCCCTTCTCCCAGTTTCTGCATGTAGAGAGGAGTTTTTAAAAGTTTTTATATTGGGGTGTGTACTCACATTTGCATCCTGATTGAGATGGTCTAAGATAGCCTAATCTTGTCAGATCTCAGAAGCTAAGCAGGATCAGCCCTGGTTAGTCCTTGGACGGGGGACCACCAAGAAAGAGTAGGGTTAATACACAGAGGAAGCAATCGGCACCCACCTCTGTTTGGCTCTCGTCTTGAAAAACCATTGGGGTTGCCATAAGTCGACTGCTACGTGATGCCATAAGTCGACTGCTACGTGATGGCACTTTCCACCACCATTTACCTCTACCGTTTCATCCCTGCAGTATTTGGTATTACTGCAGCCGGGATTTTGCTCCTGCCTTTTGTGTAGACTCCTCTTGTTTGAAGTGACAGTTCTCATCCGACAATCCTATAAGCTTTCCTGTGTTGCTGGGTGTCATGAGTGACAACAGAAATCTCTTTCTGTAATAGCTGAGTTATGAGAGGAACAGCGAAACTGCACGTTGCTCCACTCATTACCTAAGTCTGAGCAATATACACACTCACTCACCGTGTCTTTGAAGACTTTTGATACTTGTGGGTCTCCGAAGTTCTCTGGGGCAGAAGTCACAGGATACAGGATACTCTTTCCTACTAGCTTTGAACTAAGTAGAGGATTCTCTGTATCTCTCTCTCATATACACACACACACACTCACACACGAACGCACACAAAAAGCAGGCCTGTACAACTTGGGACGCACCAAGCTGCTTAATGCATCTTGCCCATCTATCAGGGCCTCAACATGCTGTGCGACTGTGGCACAGAAGATGCATCCGTTTACACTATTTCACTTTGATTCCTTGCTTGGAACAAACAATGAATTAAGTGAATCTGGAGGGGGGGGGGTTAACTCCTCACCTTGTCCTGCACCCTTATTGGAAAGTTTCACTAGGTACCGGAGCTGATGGTTGCAAGAATCAGAATGACACCCATTAAAAAACTGACTGAGCCTCATTTCCATGATTCACAGCTTGTAAAGAGTGAGATTTTAGCACCATTAGCGGAGTTGTCTTGGCACCACATGTTCAAATGGCTGCATACACAGTGCCTGCCTGGGCAGACCTCGCACTTCCATCGTATGTTTTAAAATTAGAGATGGTGTGTGAACCTCTCCAGAGATTTATTGGAATTTTTGCATTTTGTGAAGTTCTCTTTCTCTTCAAAAGACTATTAATTCTGCTTCTCAGGTTTAAAAAATGTTTAGTGCTCTTCAAGTCCTAATGGATGGAGGGGCAGGGAATTCCCCCTGTCTCAGGGCTCCCCTGGAAGAGATATAGGTTTTTCTTAACCAAATCTTCCTCTACATGTATAAGGATTTCCTTTTCTGGAACAAATTTTATTTTCCAGTCTTATATTAAGGCTATCTAAATGGGAGGGAGATGTACTAAAACGGGGCACCCAAGATTTATCTCTTTAATTGCCCCACCTTCCTCGCTGAGACTCAAGCCAGATTACACAGTGTTAAGACAATGCAATCGAATAGCTTGAGACATCCAACAAACAATGCAATAGGGCTAGGATCACAAAAATGAGACACAATGCCCCCCCAAAAGTTTCAGGTACGTTATGTTGTCATCTGTGTGAAAAGAATGGAATTTCAAAATTAGAAAGTCTTTTGGTGTGATGCGGCAGCACCCAGGAAAAGAGAGTGTGTGCATGAGAGAGAAGGGGCGCATAATGCATAACATGCCAGAGGTCAGCCTGGTCAACCAAATCCTGGGCCTAAAACACCCCTAGAGGCCACTTCTCACAAGCCCCCAGGAAGGTCAAAGACCACAGGTCATACTGAGCAATTCTGCATTGGCTTTTCCCTCCAGCCCACGTTGGAACAGAAACTCCCCTCTGTATTGCATGCTGCTTTCACTTTCTTTGATCATCAGATTTTATGGCACCCTCTACACTGCATGTTGCTTTCACTTTCTTTGATCATCAGATTTTTATGGTACCATCTCCATAGATTTATGGCCATTGAGGGGTAACTTTGCAGTCAGTACGGTGTTGCCCCAGGGTATTTGAGTGAGTTTGAGCTGCACCTTTTTCTCAGTGTTCAGAAAATGTGGAGTGAATGCCAGATGCAGAATCGCCCACTGTTTCCCCACCTTCCCAACTGAGTGGAGGGTGGTATATGCGTACGGCTCTCAGCAGTCAGAGAGGTGGTGTCAACAAAAGAGGGAGTCATGCTCCTTCCTCATCTCTTGTGCAAGGGGAGAGAAGTGGTGCTGCAGGACTCTTCTACTGAAAAAAGTCCTCTGCCACCTAAAAGGATTGGGGGAGGGGTTCAGAACAACAAGAAAATCCTTTTAGGGGGTATGTGTGTGAGAGGGAGGGATGGAGGGGAACCTAACCACCACCCCACCAGCAGTGCTCTTTCCCAGTTGACGCGAGGTATGTCCGCCCCGATAGTCTTCTTTGCCAGCTTCATCAAAACTAAATGGATCTCTTCCTTGATAATACCCTTTCTTCAGATTTCTGTTTCTAAAGCTTTACTGGCCCTGGTCTGGCCTTAGGGTTGCTAGGTCTAGGTTGGAAAATACCTGGAGATTTTGGGGGTGGAGCCAGGAGAAGGTGGGGTTTAGGTAGGGGAGGGGCCTCAGCATAGAACAATGCCATAGAGTCCACCCATCAAAGCAGCCATTTTCTCCAGGGGAGCTGATCTCTGTCAGCTGGAGAGCCATTGTAAAAGCGGGAGATCCCCAGGCCCCACCTGGAGGCTGACAACCCTATCTGGCCTGGCCTCTCCATCTGAATGAATATCAAGCAGGCATCTTCAGCGCTGGAGTGTCTCGAAAAGAGCCACGCAGTGTTCTCCAAGAATGAAATGTACTTTTGTTAGGGTGAGGCTTAAAGGAGAAGGAGTCTCGTTCAGCATCACAGATTTGCACAATGCAGCAGGCCCACAACCTGCAGCTCTGAAGCAAGACTCCTGTTGCCTCCGTTTCTCATTACAGTGGGAAGAAAAGCCTCCTCAAATGACAATGCCTTCCTCCCCCCACACCACCAGACTCTCAACAATGTTCCCACTCTACCTTTGAAGCAGGGTTGCCAGCTCTGGGTTGGGAAATACCTGGAGATTTTGGGAGTGGAGCCTGGGGAGGGTGGGGTTTGAGGAGGGGAGGGACCTCAGCAGAGTACAGTGCCATACAATCCACACCCCAAAGCAGCCATTTTCTCTGGGGGAACTGACCTGGGTCATCTGGAGATCAATTGTAGTAGCAGGAGACCTCCACCTGGAGGTTGGCAACTCTACTTTTAAGTGAGGTGGTATGCGTTAGGGCTGGAACATTCTAGGATTTAATAGGATCCCAGTATTTAACAGAAGAGACCAGAGGGAAACATCTGGGTTGACATACCATGCACCATGGTGCTGTACTCCAAAGAGACATCTGGGCCTTGATTGCGAGGATGGGCTCTTTTCAGGGGTGCACTTTCAGCTGTCAGCTGCAGGCTGTGGCACAGAGCTGTCAGCAGGGCAGTGGGATTTCAGCATGGTTAAAGCCCCCTGTCGGATATGTGCGTGATTAAATTGCAAAAAAGCTGCCCTCCTCCTCTCTTACCAAAGCATGTGTTGTACTTACAGACCTCGTTAATCACAATAGCAACGTCATTATAAGCACAGACCAAACACCACCCTTTTTCTAGCAAAGGGCTTTGTGTCTTTGCCATGCGACACCTGGCATCTGTGCCTATCAAATTTCTCATCACCATCCCAAGTCAGGGTGAGAATGGCGATAATAAAGATTGCAGATCTCCATTCATGGATTAAAAAGAAAATTGCAATCACATTGCTCCAATTCAGTCCACTTGGGAAGGGGAGATGGGGGCTTAACCCTTTGACTCCTGTAAGGCTTCACTAATCGAAACCATCCTCCTCCCCCAGAGCACTGTTGTGGACTTTAAAGGGGCCTTATGAACACTAACAGCTAGGGCTGCCAACCTCGAGGTGACACCTGAAGATCTCCCACTATTACAATTGATCTCCAGACGACCAAGATCAGTTGCCCAGGAGAAAATGGCTGATTTGAAGGGTGGACTCTATGGCATTATATACTAGTGATGTCCCTCCCTTCCACAAGCCCTTCCCTCCTTAGGTTCTACCTTAAAATCTCCAGGTATTTCCCAACCCAGAGCTGGCAACCCTACCAACACCACATTATCGATCGATCGAATTTGTATCCTGCCCATCCCACGAGCGGGCTCAGGGCGGGTCACATCATCTTTCAAGAGTTACGATAAAGTTTAAAAACACCATATAAACATTTAAAAACAGTGGTTATAGCTACTGGTGAAAGTTCCAACCCATTCATACAGATGGATATGGCTGGTTGCCCAGCTGAGGTCCCTCCCATCCTCCTCAGACCCTGCCCCCAGGCTCCACCCCCAAATCCCCAGGTACTTCCGAAGCAGGAGTTGGCAACCCTGCTTCCAGGTTCTTGTAAAGCAGTACAAAGATAAGGTAAAAGGGATTCCTTGACCAAAGAGAACCCAAATGTTCTTGGACCTGTGAGCAATGCTCCCTCTAAGCTGTGAAGTCTTCTGAGCAAAAATTCTACTTTGTGAGCTACTGGCATTAAAGTTGTGAGTAAGCAATTTGGCTACTGCATAGATTAGTTTGCTATCCTTCCTGAGCCATCCTTCCAGAGCTAAGACAAAAATCTGTGAGCTGGAGGCTAAAAACTGTGAGCCAGCGTACATTAACTCAGCTTAGAGGGAACACTGCCTGAGAGGACTCTATAGCATTATACCCCGCTGAGGTCCCTCCCTTCCTGCCACACCCCAGGCTCCACATTCAAAATCTCCAGTGTAAAGTACTGAGTTCTCCACGGCATTGATGAGGGCGAAGTTGGCATAGTGATTAGCTCAAGTTTATTTAGAGTACAAAACATGCTTAAACAGCCACAAGGCCAACAGATATACACACCCAAGACACACCCCAGGTCCCACATATGATCCTATTGGGGGGGTTGAATTTCCCGCCTAGGTCTTATTGGAGGATTAGTGGGACTGCAGGATCCTTGGCTCCTATTGTTCTAGGAGCCAAGCTCTGGGCTCTTTGCACAGGTGCCTCGTGGTGGTCAGCAGACACAACATCCAGGAATTTCCTAACCTGGAGCTGGCAACCCTTGTGCTCCCTAGGGAGCCCTTGAGAAAAATATTATCTGTGGTTAGGTCCAATTGGTCTAGTAAGCCCTGAGTTCAAGTGTCATGAGGGGGGCAGTCATTTCTCTTTTTCAACTTCCCTCACAACCTTTACAATTTTAAAAATCTCTGTCATATCCCACTTTCTTTGTGTTCCTCTTTCTAAGCAAAATTTTTTAAAATGGCCCCAAATGCTTTCATCTTTCCTCATGGAGGCGAGTGGCAAGGGGTAAGCCTGAAAAAGCGGATGTTTTCCTCTTCTCCTTAGGAGGCCACATCACTCTGCAACAACACGGCCCAATCCTGTCACTGCCTGCCACATAATTGACTTGCCATAACAAGGTTCAACCTGAATTAGACTCATTTGGGAGGACAACTTCATTTGCCCTCCGAGTCAGGGAAAGAACAGGCTAATTTGGGACAAGGCGTAGAGAATGATTAAGTAGCGCTCACACTGTGGCCTCTCCAGCACATTCTGACTTTATTTAAAGGAAGTCTGTGTGAAACAAGCCCACAGCCAGGGAGGCAGGGAGCCTCAAGCGTCGCGATCTGTCAGGGACTGGCAGCGCAAGGATATGAATGTCATCAGATGATGAGAATGGCAGGTTGACAACTTGATATTTTTTGTCTCAAAGCGGAACGGAGGAGGAGTGAGAGTGGGCCAAGCATATTCTAGCACCCTCTGGTGACCACATCTCTGGGCAGCACAACCAAATAAGCCTTTTAGTTTCCTTGCTTTTGAAGGTAAGTTTAGGCCATGCATTAATGTGACATAAGCCTCAGGAAAGCCTTGTTTTCCGGCTTCTTCTAATGCAAATCCTGCGTTTGAGTGAATGCAGATAAGGGTCCTGAGCGAACATCACAGTTGAATCCATGAAGGAATCATACCTGTATGCATGGTTTGGTGTGGTGGTTAAGAGTGCAGACGCTAATCTGGGAGAACTGGTTTGATTCCTCACTCCTCCACACGCAGCTGCTGGTGTGACCTTGGGTCAGTCACAGGCTCTCTCAGAGCTATTCTCTCATGAGCGGTTCTCGAAAGAGGTCTCTCAGCCCCACCTGCCTCACAGGGTGTCTGTTGTGGGGAGGGGAATGGAAAGGAGACTGTAAGCCCCTCTGAGACTCTTTCAGGTAGTGAAGGGCAAGGTATAAATCCAATCTCTTATCTTCTTCTTCTCTTCTATGTACAGTCTGATGTGCCACATGGTTAGCTTAGTGCAAACTCAAACCTATAATACTGAGGCAGTATGAAAATCTAATAACCCCAGTCAATGTGCAGGAAGGGGAAAATGTCTTCTAATTTAAAGAGTCAGGATAGTTTTGCATCTTCTCAAATGAAAATAAGTAACTTAAATATAAAAACTTTGATAATTGTACTTAATTATTAATGTAAAATAGTTATATCCCACCATATCTCCATAGTCTCAAGGTGTCTAACAAAGCAACAGCATGGTGCAAATGCATAAAATACAATTTAATAATGTAATTAATTGAGTAATTAAATTAATAATCAGTCCATAAGATACAGCCAAAGTACAAGATAACATGGCACAGCCAGATCAATCAAAACAGTTCATCTTCCACCAAATGCCTTCTGAAATAAGTTTCACATGCTTTCCTGAACACAAAAAAGCTCTGTCCACACCCACTCTGATAAGTTATTCCATAGGACTGATCCTGCCACAGCAAAATGTATTTTTATTTAATTCATATCCCCCATCTTTCTCCTCAACAGGGATCCAAAGTATCTCCTCAGTTTTATTCTCACAACAACCATGTGAGGTAGATTACATTAAGTGAGTGTGACTGGTCCAAGGTCACCCAGTGTGCTTCCATGGCACTAGTGAGGATTTGAACCTGGGTCTCCCAGATTCTAGTCCAGCACTCTTAACCACTACATTACACTAACTGTTGCCATACTGGTAGTCTTGATAGAGAGTAACCCAAGGAAAAGAACCTACGTGCCTAAAGAACACAGAGTTTGGGAATATGCTGGAAGATGCAGTGCAATAAGACATCACATGTTTCTCAGGGGCATTCCGTTCATGTACTCCTAGTGGGGAACGTAGCAAAATCCCCTGGCAGAAATGCTGCTTCAACCACAAGGTGGCCTTATGCAAATGGAGCTTCCAATGTGAGATTCAGCCCTGTCTGGAACACAGGAAGAAGAGTGGCCTATCTTTGCAGGGTTGTTGTCAATCTTATAATGCAATTTATGTATGTATGTATGTATATATGTATGTATAGCACTCTAGATACTCAAAGGCAACATATAAATGCTTGGCATTACCATATGAATATTGCAATGAAAAGAATAATGGAATACTATTCCTGCAGGAAGAACTGCCCAGAAGGATTCTCTGACATCTCATCACCATTTGCCAGAATAGCTGGCCCACTGGCATCAGACAGGTGCCAAAATAAAAATGATAAAAAGTTACATCAAAGAACTCTGCACTAATACTTGATGCATCTGATGTGCCAGTCGAGTTATTTAGCACACAAGGTGCACCTCTCCCAGCCTTGGAAGCAAGAGAGCTGTGCAATTCCTGAGCTCCTTTGGTTGAGCTCTCAGGCTGGGGCGGGGGGGAGAGCTGTTGGACAACTATAATTTATGCCTAGGACTAGGACAGAAAACAGGGAAATCAGTTTTTTTTCCTGTGAGTTGCTTACCTGCTTGGCAAAAAGTTCTTTCTCTGCCGACTTGCACATTTCAACCCGAAATGCAGCCCTTGCTAAAATGTGGCTCGGCCACAGCTGTAGCTCACTGAGAAACTTGTACCAGTCCTCTAACTTGGTTTTGCTTCCTTTCCAATGTCTCAGATGTTTCCTCAAGCAAGACGGCACAAGTAGTGGCCTCCCTTTTGTGGCTCATATTCATTTCAGTGAAGAGTGGGCAAGAGAACTTTTCTAAAAATTGTGTCCCATCATGGGTCAGGCTCTGCCTGCCTCCCACATTGTCACATTTAAGAGCACTCAAAATACACAGCAGAGGTGGCTGCCTCATCTTGAGATGGAAAAGGCAGAGGGGAGGGAGAAAACAAGCTCCCTAGTGCAAAAGTGGTGAGCCTATTACGAGCCAAACATGATCAGCTCCAAATCCACAGAGACCCCATTTCCTTTGTCACATAATTGCAGCTGGTAATGCAATGAAAATGGGGAAGGCTGGCACCATCTCAGGACTGAACAGGGGCTTCCTCACAAAATGCCCACTGGTTAGGTTTTAGCAAAAGGAAACAAGTTAATGGGAGGGCCCTCAGAAGTCAATGGGGATAGAAGGAGAGTTGAGGTAGACAGGCTATGGCCACACGGCCCTTTAAATCCGGGAGCCCTCCTGGACTTAAAGGGGCCACGGTTTTTCAGTTCAGGTTGGGATGTTTATACATGTTTATACATCCCAACCCCCAGCGGCAGCAGGCGGGTGGCTGGCGGAGGAGGAGGCAGCAGTGGGCGGCGTGGGCGGGTGTAGGAGTCCCGGACGAGGAGGAGGCAGAAGCATGCGGAGGTGGTTGGCGGTGGCTTTTTGCGGCGGAGGCAGCTGGCGGCAGCCGGGGGAGGCACCCTTCCCCAAGCCCCGCGTGGCCGCATGGTAAGTTTGGGAGGGTTTTTTCCCCTTTTGAACTTGGGCGCTTGAGTACCCAAGTGCCCAAGTGCAAAAGGGGGGGGGGGAATGGAGGCGGGCCAATCTGGACAGCCCTCTCTCGCAATGATTGCGAGAGCGGGATGTCCAGATCGGCCCAGCATGGGTTCAAAGCGCGACTCCTGGGAAAATAGTTAATTTTCCTGGGGTCAGAAAAAGCGCTTTGAACCCGCGCTGGAGCCCGCTTCGGCGCAGGACTAGCCACTGCTGGTGTGATCCATCCCTTTAAATGCAGGAGGAAACAGCACTTCCTCCTGCATTAAAGGGCCATGTGACCGCGGCAGCTCTACTGCACTTTAACAATGTCATCAGGAGTGTGGTCATCAGGAGCCCAAACTTCATTGCTATCATTGCCAGTTCAGAAACCATCCAGCTTCTTTTCCCTGAAAGGGCAAGGGGGGGATAAAAGTATTTATGTTAGCAAATCCCAGTTCAACTGCATATGGCGGGTGGGGTTAGCCTTCCCATTATCAGTGGTAGGGCCTTGTTCACCTAAAGGGAAATTGTCTGAGTAGCCATTGGCCGTCAAAAGTTTGTGTTAGATTGGAAGTCCCACCACCTTCCATAACAAACACTGCCTCCCTCGTGGGGTTTCACTGCATTGCCAGCTGACATTCTGAATCCTTGACAAGTTTCCTGCACACTCATTTTGTCTCTTTCTGCCTGTACAATGTCTTGGCATGAAACATCTATTTTTATAGGTGGAGGAAAAGGAGGACTTGCATGCAGATTTCCAAGAGCTCTGTGTGACTAACTCCCAAGGGACATGAGCCCTCTTGGCCTCGTTGAAGGTGCCACAGAAAAATGAGTCATCACAAACTCTCCAAAAGATAATGGAGGAGGTTCACCAGTGAAAATGGGAATCGGAGAACCTACTGGCATTTTGCTTGGCTTCGTGTCCTTCATGAGTGTGGGGCAGAAGAATGAGTGCACAAGCCAGATCGTTTAAAAGAAAGACAAAAATCAAGTTTACATATCAATCTATTTCTTTCTTTATCTTTGCATTCATTTTTTCACTTTTGCCATGAAACAGATGATCTTGAGAGAAGACGCCTACCCAGCACTTCTTCATTTTAAACTGCTGCTCAGCTGATCCTCTCCTAGCCTCAGTGTGGCCATTCCCCGGACAATGCCACGCCAGGATGCAGGAAAAGGCAGCATAGAGAGTTGGCGATATGGGAAGAAGAAGAAACCCCAGGTCTCCAAGATTAAAGGGAGTACAGCAGTTGGGCTTGCCAAGTAAGTCCTCATTGATTCAGGTATCAGGTCTATTCAAATTAGTCACGGTTGATTTTTTCCTGGCAAAGGCCAAAACTGACCTAGAACCTTTAGGAGCTTTGTTGGGTCTGGTGAAGCCAATGGACCACCTGATGGGCTGAACCCTTCTGGACATCATGACTGAGGACTCTTCTTCTCAGCAGGCCTAAGAGGCTCATGATAAAATGCCGTAGGACAGACAGCCAAATGTTCTAGGATCTGAGAGACCCAGGTTTAAACCCCTACTCTGCTAGACTTGCCATTCCCCAGATCTGGGAGTGGGATGCCCTGCTTTTGCGGACTCCTGCCCACTGTGGGCCAGCTGGTCAGCAGGAGGAAATCACCAAAAATCATCCCAAAAAAGATTCTAGCACTGACAAAAATGTTCATCAAGTGAGAGAAGAATTTTCATCCCAGCCAGTAATTTTCTAACTTGGACATAGAAAGCCACTAGGTTGTCATGAGGGTTCTATACCAACAATAAGAAATAATAGGAAGTTGGTCCAAGTAATCTGAAGAGGGAAAGGTCTGAGAGGCAGAAGGGCCATTTCAGGAGGGCAGAGATGGGCATTCGCACCTTCCCATGTTTCTGGCTGCACATAATGAGGCTTTCTCTGTGTCTTGCATACTCTTTTTACTCACAAGGTGGATGGAGTTGCCAAATAGCTTGGAGAAAAATGCCCTGTCCCTTTAATAGAAGCTTAATGGGACGCTGAACGGCAGACCGGAAGGCCGGTAGTTCAATGTCAGGTATACCTGCCACTCTCCCGGGCGGGAGATGGGATTTCCTGAATGAGTTGAGACAAGTCCACTTCTCCCATTGCCTCCAACTGGAATGTACTCCCTCCCCCTTGCTTGCGGGCTTCCCAGGAACTATTATCTGCTTGTTAGCTTCACAGGGTTATCATCTCTATCCAAGGTTACTGGTAGCTTCACACAGACATGTTTTATGTTTTTAACTCCTGTTGCAGGTGCCATCTGCCATCTCTCCGCTCATTTGCCTGGGAACTGTTTTACGCGGGGGTTTTCCCTGGGCAGGGATTGCGGGGTCTGTATGCCAGTAGGCGTTTTGAAAGCACTATTATCTATTCTAACACCATTATTCACCCCCATTACTAACTCAGCACGTGTACCCTGAAGAAAATCCCCCAATAAAGAAAGTCTTATTCAAGAGCCTTTGTGTGGGGTGAATTCATCCAGGAAGTCTCACATTCAAGACCTTAGTGCCAGGTGACGGAGTGAGCTCCCATCTCTGGCCCCAGCTCCTGCCAACCTAGCAGTTCGAAAGCAAGAAATTGCAAGTAGATAAATAGGTACCGCTTCAGTGGGAAGGTAACAGCATTCCATGTGCCTCAGTGTTTAGTCATGCCAGCCACATGACCACGGAGAAGTCTTCGGACAGTGCTGGCTTTTCAGCTTGGAGACGGAGATGAGCACTGCCCCCTAGAGTCGGATTCAACTGGTTTTCACGCAAGGGAAACTTTTACCTTTTTCAATGGGATGTTATTTACCTCCATGCCATGAATTTCCCATGCCCACATATTTAGCGTTGCCAGCTCTGGGTTGGAAAATGCCTGGAGATTTTGGGGGTGGAGCCTTAGGACAGTGGACTTTGGGGAGGGCAGGAACCTCAGCAGAGTATAATGCTATCGAATCCACCCTCCAAAACAGCCATTTTCTCAGAGGGAACGGATCTTGGTCTTCTGGAGATCCATTGTAACAGCAGGAGTTCTGCAGATGCCACCTGGAGGTTGAACTTATTAAAGGGACAGGACATTTATCTCCAGGCCCATTGGCCACCATCCATGACACACCTCCCCTGGTGCTATGGCTTCCCACTTAAAGGCTGCTAGATCCATCACTTTTGTCCCCTTGGCTCTTCCTCAACAGCAGTGTGACACACAGAAATGTAACAGGGGCAATTCTGCTCCCCATAAAAAAACTTCTGCCTGTCATGATAAAGGAACAGGCCTTCATCTGGAAAACAGTGTTGGCAACCTTGGTAAAAATATATGACCTAACATCTCGAGGGTCAAGACAACCCCCTCTCCAGCAATCTGCAGTTGCTGCCTATCCCTGAGAAAAGACAATATGGCTCACTCTTTTCTTAACTGTATGAGCCAGCATGGCGAAGGGATTTGAGAGTCGTACTAGGATCTAGGAGACGCAGGTTTCAGTCCTTATTCTGCCTTGGAAGCCAGCTGACTGACCTTGGGCCAGTCCCTCTCTCTCTCAGTTTAACCTAGAGGACAAAATGGAGGAGAGGAAACAACGTAAGCGACTTTGGGGGGAAAGGGGTATAAACAAAGTAAATATGCAAATCTAAAGTCCCGTCTTATTAGCATGATGGAAGCTTTTTTAAAAAAGAAAGTTAGTGGATTGGTGTAAGAGAGGCCTATGAATACCCGGATGGAGAAGACATCCTATCTGATATATGTGAGTTGCCAGTTTGGGCCCTGTGCCCTTAGCAGCACCAATATTCCAATTTTCTGCATGCCATGTAAAGTATTGTCTGGTAACTCCTGAACATAACACTTTTGTTAACAGCACAAGAGCATGGAGGGATGCCAGCCTCCAGGTGTGACCTGGGGATTCCCCAGAGTTACAGTTAAAGCTGCCAGCTCTAGGTTGGGGATATCTGAAGATTTTTTGGGGGGGTGGGGCCTGAGGAGGACGGGGTTTGGGGAGGAACTTCAGTGGCCAGGCTGCATTTTTCTGGCCAGCTGGCAATCCTTCTTACACATCAGCACTGTTTGTTCTGGTTTTGTTGCTCTCTATGCAACCCGGATGCCTGTTTTTCCTTTCCTTTCCTTTTTTACCTTCCGCTTCCATTGCTCAACCAGGAAATTATCTCTGCCAATTGCATATTCCCCAGATAATCCTACAGTCGCAGCTAAAACAAACCCCTCTCCAGCAATCTGCAGAGAGAAACTTGTCTGTTAAAAAAAAAAATACAACCCAGCCTTCAGAGGATGAGACGCCTTTGGTTTTCATTCCTAGGAACATGAGAACGATCACAATTTCTACCGCAGCCCTTGGTGCAGACTTTTAATTAGCAACTCAAACATGTGTTCTCCATCCTTTTAAGCTGCACAAGGAAGGCTCAGATGAGATTTCGCCTGCCCCTCGCTGCTGCGGTGCGGGTGTCTTTAACATGACATGAAGGGAGAGATGAGTCAAGAAGAGACAACTAACCTTGTCTTCTGAAGAGATTTGTAGTCCTCCTTTTCTTTCATTTATGCAGCATTCAGGGGTTTCTCAGGGCCAGCTCCAGAGCACGGCAAAGGCAGGCATTTCTGTGCTGGAACCAGCAAAGAACCTGCCAGGAGTGGACTGGGATATTTAAACAGTCGGGCACAGTGGCCCCTGGAGAGCTGCCAACCCCACAGGGACCGTTTAGGTTGACATTCATCACCAGTGACCCTGCAAGGCCGAGATCCCTAACCTTTTTGAGCCTGTGAGCATCTTTGGAATTCTGACACAGCATGGTGGCTACAGCTACAAAATGGCTGCCACAGGAGGCAGAGCCAGTCACAAAATGGTTGCTGCAGCTTACCTTCAGTCACACAGTGAAGGCCCTTGTGCTGTGGTGGTGGCTGCTGCCAAAGCATCGTTTTTAAATATATGTACAGCCAATCAAATCTTCAGCGGTCAATCAGAAGCCTTGCTGATCTGAAGAAGAAGAAGATATTGGATTTATACCCCACCCTTCACTTGGAGTCTGAGAGCTGGTTACAAACTCCTTTCCCTTCCCCTCCCCACAGCAGACACCCTGTAAGGTAGGTAGGGCTGAGGGAGCTCTGACAGAAACTGCTCTTTTCAAGAACACCTCTGATAGAACTATGGTTTGCCCAAGATCATCCAGCAACTGCAAGTGGAGGAGTAGGGAATCAAACTTGGTTCTCCCAGATTAGAGTCCGCACACTTAACCACTGTACCAAACTGGCCCCACTTGGCCTCACCCACTTTCTAAAAAGTGGGCCTCACCCACTTGGCAGACACCAGAAAAGGAGCTGGTGGACTGCCTAATCTGTGAGGGTTTCAGTGTCCTCTTTCTTCTAGATGAAGG
Organism: Lepidodactylus listeri; assembly: GCA_029233225.1. NCBI lineage: Eukaryota > Metazoa > Chordata > Lepidosauria > Squamata > Gekkonidae > Lepidodactylus > Lepidodactylus listeri. The sequence goes on from JARCFY010000013.1 coordinate 27,854,980, forward strand.
CGCCCCTGAAACTACAGCCAGCACTGATGCTTCCAAAGTTCAAGTTCACATATCTGGTTTCTGTTCTGACTCCAAAGCTGCAGGAAGGAGAGCCTTAATTGTAAGGATAGGCAGGCACAGATCTCACCTGGTTTGGGGTTTGATTTGGAAATATTCAAATACACTTCTTTCATTTCCCCCCTGACAGTTTTGAAACTCAATGCTACAGAAGCAGATCAAGGCCAGCTGCTTAACCATTTTGGCTGCTGGTTTGTTTTCAATATCAGCCTCTCCCCGGCTGCATGTATAATTGCAGGGGAAAACATACCTTGTCTCCTCATTTGTCTTCTTCTACTACTCAGAATTGCAGTTTCTGCAGCTGTTTTATGGTTTAAAGCAAATGAAGATTAAGAAAACAGGCAGGCACCTGTTACATGTAGCTTGAGGTTCAGACTCTGGCTTATTTCCACAATCTAAGCCTGTTGATGTAAGTGGGAAGTTCCCCTGATATAGGGCAGTGATATTCAGTGGCTTTGGAGCCACATGTGGTTCTTTGAAATGCCATTTGTGGTGTGTCTGAGCACCATTTTCCAATATGGCAGCCACCCAATGTTCCTAGAACCCGTGTGTGGGGAGGGCGGGGTATAAATAAAATAAATAGATAGATAGATAGAAAATAAGCAAGGACATTGCACAGTAGGATCCATGGTTAGTAGGTGGCTCTTTCCTTGAAGCAGCTGCCACTCAAGGGACTGGAATGCAGGTAAACAAAGCCTTCTGCTTAGGAGGACCAAATTAACAGCCATGAGCATGAAGCCCCAGACAGAAGTAAAGAGTTTATCTTCTCCAACAACCCCCTACCTTTCTCTGCAGCCTCTGTGCTTTCATCCCAGCACCTGGGCAACTGCCAGGAGAAGACGGTCACAGAGAATAAAACCACCACCACCACAGCATCCACCCAGGAAAAGAGCAAGCTGGCCTCAGTGAGGTTGGGAGGTTTTACTCCTTGGCTTGGAGCCTTCCTGTAGAATACTCATGTCCCAGTCCCAAGGTTCCTATTGTGTTTGTTTAGAATATGAAGCAGTAATAGCTTGAAAGGGGCTCTGGTATCCTAAAGCTCCAATTTCTATTGGCTGATTAATAAAGACTCCCATTGGTCCTGAAGCCAATCTAGATACCCCATCACTGAGCCCTGCTTGGGTCCAATAGTATTGCTTGTATATAGTTACATTGTTGAAAGTTATGTGTTGGAACAATGTAAATGAAAGTACTGCTCTCATAGAGCTGTCTTTTGAGCTGAACAATGTCATTGAATAAAAGCCTGTTTGTTTGAATTCATCGCCTCCTGCTCAATACTTAAAAGTTCCTTAAGCAGAAAGCCTGAGTGCCCTTTACTTCCATCTCTGCCCTCTTCCTCTCTCCCCAGCATGAGGCAGAGCAGACTCCTGCTGGCCAGATCCATGCATAGGGGCTCTGCAGAGAAAAGACAGGTGCTTTGCCCATCCTTCCTCTGCAGAGCCCATGTATAGCAATTGTGTGGCTCTTTTGGTTGATGGTAATTCTAAATGTGGCTTTCTGCAAACAACAGAATGTGCACCACTGGGGATTGTGTAAGAGGATGCTCTTTAAAAAAAAAAGAGGAACATTTCTCCGAAAGCTACTTGGGGAAGTAGCTCAGGGCAGAGGCTGTGGCTCAGTAGTGTAGTGGATCATCTGCTTGGCATGCAGAAGGTCCCAGGTTCAATCCCCAGCATCTCCAGTTAAAAGGCTCAGGTAGTAGGTGGTAGGAAAGCCCCCTGAGATCCTAGAGAGCTGCTACCAGTCAGAGTAAAGAAGAAGAAGAGATTGGATGTATACCCCGCCCTTCACTACCCAAAGGAGTCTCAGAGCAGCTTACAATCCCTTTCCCTTCTCCTCCCCACGACACCCTGGTTGAAATCACCTGTGCCAGAAGATCCAACATAGGCGCAAATGCCTGATGGATCAAAAGGGCGTGATCAGACAGCAACATCTAGGAAGCATCTCGCAGCTGTTGGCAACCCACACTGCTCTGCTGCAGAAGCAGAGTTAAAAGATACCAGGGAAAATCTGGTAGTAAACAAGTTGTGATGGGCCACAGATGGACTTTCCCATGTCTGATCGTGCAAGCATGCTTCCAAACCATTGGGATGGTCTGATTGGGCCATCCTGGCTCGGTACCATTTCCCCTCCTCCCTCTTCACAGTATATGCATTATCGCATACCCATAGGGGGCCCTCGTTGCGGAGCTTGTTTATGCGCATGGGGGGAAACAGCAAAAAAAGACTCACCTGCAGTTGTGACTGATCACACCGTGACGGGCAAGGTCTACAGCAACAAAGGGCTGTGTGATCTCTCAATGGCGGGTCTAATTCCTCCAGAGGGAATAGCCTTGCTTCCCCTTTGCTTCAACTGGTGCGTGTGACTGCAGCTCCTGTGTGGTAGGTGGGGCTGAGAGAGCTCTGAACTGCCCTTGAGAAAACAGCTCTGAGAGACCAAGGTCACGCCAGCAGCTGCATGTGGAGGAGGTGGGAATCAAGCCCAGTTCTCCCGGATTAGAGCCCACACTTCAAACCGCTACACCAAACAGAGCTTAACCTTGATTGACCAATGGTCTGACTCAGAATAAGGCTGCTTCATGTGTTCATGTGTAGTACCATGGCTTTCTTGATCTCTGCCTGGCTGCTTTTCCCATTCCCGTATTGCACAGTACTCCAAAACATATGAGGGTGAAGTCTGCTGCAGCCCCAAGGGCTTCTGGGTAGGAATGAAAAGCCCAAGGAAAGAATGCCTCAGAACAGAAGTTCTTGTGTGCAAGCCCCATTGATATGAAACAGATCCATGCCCAAGAACGGTAGCTTCACAGCCAGGCTGTCAGTGGCTGCCTGCACGACAGAGGGCCTGTCAATTAGAGCCACTGATGCTGGCTGCCCACAATAGAACTGTCATCAGGTTCATAACGATGAAATGGATTTTTCTGGTGTCGTGGGCCTCCCACGCTAACGAGCTTCTGGCTGAATGTCAAATCTTTATAAGGCAATTAAAAGAGGTGATCATCTGACTTGTAAGGAAACCCAAGCATCCTGGCATTTCTAAACGTTGCAATTAATACATTCGAGGAATGAAATGAAGCCAGTCGCTTGGTATTGAGCAGTGTTCCATGTAGCCCCGTCCTGACCTCAAAGGAAAGGTGAGAGTGAATCCTCAGTCTTTCCGTTTTGCCTCATTAACAAAGGCTGGTATATGAACTTCCTCTTGATTGCTTTTTCTGGCATAAAATGGGATACAAATGTCCTGACCCACATGAAAATGTTGCTAGTCTTTACATACACTACTTTTTAAAAATTATCGCAAGATTCCTCAGATGTTTTTCAGGAGAAGATACTCCTACGTCTAGGATGTCACTTTTGGTGAAACCTGGCTGCAGAACCCAGGTCTTTTCAATTTCACTTCTTCCGTGTGCGGTAATGGTTGTTCCTTCTAGGGAGCAGGATGTGGGGGGCAGCACTGTCCTTTAGAGAAAAGCAATCACTGTAAAACTTTTTTTTTTTTTTTAATGAAAAGACTCATTCAATATTACAATCAAAATGAATGGGAGCCCAGCTGAATGAACACATGCCATTCATTGTGTTGGTTCTATTCTGTTCTCCTGCAGTCTGGGAGATATTGTGTCTGTTACAAATAGTGTGAAAGGTCACAGGAAGAGGAAGGTAGTCTGGGGGGAAATTAAATTGATAGGGAAGCTCCCAATTGGAAACATCAAACAGTTGGTGTCCAGTGTTTCAATTTTTGTTTTTATGTTGTTGCATGTCTTTTAGCTTTAGCATGTCTTTTAGCTCTGGCATTAATTGTTTTAATAATGTGGGGTTATTCTGTTGGTTTTCAAATGTGCTTTTTATTTATGTGTGTTTTAATGTGTTAGTTGCCTTAATGGTCCATGTGAGGGCAGAAAGAATATAAATTTTGTAAAATAAAAAGTAAATAAAATAATGTTCACCTGTGAAAACTTGGCTCAGGTCTAGTTCACTCTAGTCTGACCAAGTTACAAATGCTTCCAGGTCAGTCTTGAGAAACAAGAGAGCTTTGCTTTTGCCATTCTACTTCACTACCCTCTTGTATCCACCCTCAACAGGCCTGCCCCTCTCCTTTCTTGCTGTGTCTTGATCCTTCAGTCTGTCTTTGAACCTGTACAGTTAAGGACTTTGCCAGGGCTATTTTTGGGCAGGAACGCACAGAAACGGAGTTCCGGCTGACTTTCGAGTTGGCCACGCCTACAGCCTTCCCCCTTTGGGCTCCCCAGGCGCTGCAGGGCACCTGGGGAAGCCAATCCTGGGAGGGAGCTGTGCTGTCAGGGGTGTGGCCTAATAGGCTACTGAGTTTCTGTTGTTGGGTGTGGCCTATTATGCTAATGAGTTCCTGCTGGGCTTTTTCTACAAAAAAAGGCCCTGGACTTTGCCATTCTGAATGATGCCTTGAAGATCAGACCAGTGACTACTGAGTTCCTCTCTGAACCATTGTGGAATATTGCTTTGTGATGCACGCAATAATCTTTGCCTTCCCTAGCCATGCATCTCCTCCCTGTACTGCCTTTTCATGCTGTGATAGAGGTTTAGACACTGACATGGTAGCCCAAAGCAAGCTTTGTACCATCTATAACATTGCAATGTGTACCACCCAAAACATTTCTCAGACATCAGATTTTGATGTTAAAAGCTAGCCTTTCACCTTGGATCTATGCTTTGTGTAACAATTGTTTCCTAACACAACATCAATAGGAAATACACTCACAACTCTTACTCTCCCCTGCAAGCATTGACAGATAATGCAGGACACATCCTTCCATTCTTTAAGTACATATCTTCTTGGCAGAGCAGACCAAAGATGCCAACTGTCTTATACAAGCCCATTTTGCCAGAGGGGTGCCCATCAGAACTGGGAATGTCTCTTCAAGCAACCCTAACACTGAACCATTCACTTGTTTGCTTGCTTCATTTATACCCTGCCTTTCTTCCCATGGTGACCCACAGTGGCTTTGATCTCTCATTTTTCCTTTGGGTAGGCCTCTTAGGTGGGCCTTTGGATGGTAAAGGAATAAAATAATTGCTTAAAGAAGATGGAAGAGATGGCAGAGAAACCTAATTCTTTGCATGTTTCCATACTCAAAATGTGACATACATACCCACACTAGGGCCACTGTTTCTGGGAAGGGTGTGTGAAGAACAAAGACAGATTAAGGTGATGAGAAATAAAGTTCAAGGACTACTAGGCAAAATGAAAAATATTAACTCTGCAAGTCCAGATGGCATACACTGGATGGTTCTTAAAAGAACAACAATGTGAAATTGTTGATCTAGTGACAAGCATATGTGGCTGCGGTCACACGGTCCTTTAAATCTGGGAGTCAATGCTGTTCTCTCCCAGATTTAAATAGCCTGGGTTGTCTTCTTTCGGGTGGAATGATCACACATTCCAACTCGGCGCCGGTGGCTGGGGGTCTGAGAAAAGGAAAACCGAAGCACAGAGGGCAAGAGTGACAACCCAGCCGCCCTGACCCAAGCGGCAGCGGCTCCTCTGGGATTTTACCTTCAGTCCTTGGGCTGGGTGCGGTTTCTCGCCTTTTTGCCTCACTGCTTCCACTGGCTGGGGCTGGGGAGGGAGATCCTCTGCAATCCCAAACAAGTGAATCCCAAATAGAGAAGCCCGCAATCGATCACAACGAGCAGGGAGGCATGCCCACGGCGCTCTCCTTTCTGTGTGTGGGGGGAAAATCCCGTCTCTCTCTCCCACGATGCCACTGCGGCGTGTGGGAGGTCGGAGTGGGGGCAATTTTGCTGGGCACTTTGCAGCAGGCAGCAGGAGGCAGGCAGGGGAAATCCCCCTTCTCCAGAGCAGCACTTCCAGAGTCGTCTGGCTCGGGATCTGGGGTGAGCTGGCTGGGAAGCCCTCTAGGAGCGCCGCACCGGCTCCTGGCACCCCCACCTCCCCACCCAGAGTACGGAGGAACTGGCTGGCTGGCTGGCTGGCTGGCTGGCCGGCCCCGTGCTCCGCTATGGGCCCCACGCCCCGCCAGCCACCACCTGATGAAAAAGCAGGGAGAAGGGGAGAAGCATGTGGGGGGTGCCAGGTGGCGACGGCCAGTGGGGCTCGGGGCCCAGAGCGGGGCGCAAGGCGTTTCGAGCACACAGGCGCCCAAGTGAATGAAAGGAAAAAACCCAAAGGACGATCAGACGGCCCTTCTTGCAATCATTGCAAGAGAGGGCTGTCCAGATTGGCAAAATCCTGGGCTCAAAGCGTGACCTCCGGAAAAGTACTTGATTTTCTGGGGGTCAGAAAACCCGGGAGTGAGCCCGCTTCGGCGTGGGAGCAGGCACAGCCGGTCTGATCAGTCCCTTTAAATCCGGGAGGTAACAGCAGTGACTCCCACTTTAAAGGGCCGTGTGACCGAGGCCTGTAACTTGTTGCTAAAATCATCCTCCATGCCTGATGATAGAAAAATAGCAATTTTCACTTCAGTTGTTAAAAAGGAGTCAAGTGGGAATCCAGGAAATTACAGGCCAGTTAGCCTAACATCTGTTATTGGTAAATTGGTAGACATTCTTATTAAAGAGAGAATTTTCCAGCACGTTAAGGAACAAAGTCTACTGGGGAAAATCAGCATGGCTTCTGCAAAGGGAAGCCTGCCTCACTAACTTCTTGGAGTTCTTTGAGCAGGTTAGCAAGCATGGGGATAAGGGTGACCTAGTAGACATACTTGGATTTCCAGAAGGCTTTTGATGAGGCACCTCACCACAGATTCCTAAGTAAGTTTAGCAATCCTGGGACAAGAAGAAGGGTCCTCTTTTGGATTCAAAGTTGATTAAATGGCAGGAAGCAGAGAACAGGTATCAATGGAGAGTTCTCACAATGGAGGGCCGTGGGACCCGACAAGGATTGTTAAAGGGGACAAGTGCTATTTAATTCATTCATAAATGATTAGGAATTGGGGGTGAGAAGTATAGTAGCCAAGTTTACAGATGATAACCAAGGTGGATTGAGAAGAGCTACAGAAGGATGTTTCTAAACTGGGTAACTGGGCAACAACGTGGCAAATGAGGTTCATCACAGCTAAGTGTTAAGGTGATGTCTATTAGAACAAAAAATCCTAATTTTAAATCAATGCTGAGACTGAGATTGAACGAGATCTTGGAGTTCTAGTGGAAAGTTCAATGAAAATGTCGACCCAGTGTGAGGGAGAAGTGAAAAGGGCAAATTCCTTTCTGGCTATTATTAGGAAAGGGATTGAAAATAAAATGGCCAGTATTGCAGTGCCCTTCTACAAAGCTATGGTGCAGCCTCATTTAGTATACTGGGTGTTGTTCTGGTTACTGTGACTCAGAAAGGATACTGCAGAGCTGGGAAAAGTATAAAGGAAAGCAACCAAGACAATTAGGAAGTTGGAGCACCTTTCCTATGAGGAAATGCTGGAGAGTCTGGGACTTTGCAGTCTAGAAAAAGCACAGCTATGGGGAGACACAATAGAAGTTTATAAGTTTATACATTAAGTGGAGAAAGTGGACAGGGGGGAGCTTTATCTCCCAATGAAATTGTGTCAGAATCTGTCAATTCAGCCAATATATTCTTGCGTGCATTCTATGTATCCTATGTAACCTTTATGCCTTATGTATTAGACCTTTGTATTAATCCTGTTTTGGTCGGGAGGGTGACAACCCTTAAGGGTGAGAACAAGGAGGCCTCTCATCTCTGCCTCCGCATTCCAGCTGCCCCGGCAGTAACTTCAAGGGGAGGATGGCTCTCATCTCTTATCTCATGCTAAAGAACCTTGGAGCCATGAATTGTTATGTGAACTGAGGGGTCTGGTTAGAGAAGGGAAATTTACTGCTTAACACCTCACTTTTTTCCTGTGTGAACCAAACGGTCAAGACACCTTTTAGCCCGCCAATTTTCCCTTAAGGGGATTGGCTACCTATGGGTAATTCAAACTCCTTGGAATGGTATAATAGACCCGCTTGTATTATTTGTCTCATCTCTGACAATAACCCGAGATGCTGTACTAATGTAGGAAGAGGTAATAAAGAACTGTGGTTAACCAACCAAGATCTGATCCTTGACTACTTTGAGCAGAACTCTCACAGATTGTCAGAGATCTGTGATTGGGACTCAGCCGTTCCTGACCATGTCAGAAGACGACGCGGTCCCCCTCAACCCTACCACTCCAGAAGAGACTCCCGTTACCCCGGCGGATCCGGGGAACGGGGGTGGTGGCGGCGGAGGAGGTCCCGAAGTGCCGGTGACCACGAGCCAGGGGGCTTACTACATTCCGCGCCGCCCGGTTACCCATCAGAGCGTGACCCCCAAGTACGCATGGAGCCACTTCGGTCAGCGTACCGTGAATTCGTGGGTGCACGACCGGAAAGGGGTGAGAGTTTCGCTCACCGGAGACCAGCCCGATCGAGGGAGACCGAGCTACCTAGGAGACGACCGCGAGCCGATCTATCGTGGAGGGCCGCGTCGCCCGCCTCTCGAAGAGGAGGGGATGGATCTGTATGGGCCCGATCCGTATCGCGAGGAGCAGACGGTCCCTTTGGATCAGATGATGGGAGACCTGCGGCTTCAACTCACCGCCGAGCTCCGCGAGTTGGCCCTCGATCTCCAGCACCAATTTCGCGATGCTATGATGGCCATGCAAGGAGCCCTCCCCGGTCAAGGGGTCGGAGTCCCACTACAGCCGCCGGCGCCCGGAGGGGTTCCGGTTCAACCGCAGGCGCCCGCTCTACCGGCGCAACCAGCCCAGCCGGTCGTCCCAGTTCCAGCTCCAGGGCCCGTCCCAGCGCCGGCCCCTGTCCCGGCCGCGCCGGCCGCCCGCCCAGCCCCCTCCGACCCTTTGACGACTACTTTCGATGGGGACCCAGAGAAGCTACGTTTCTTCATGCTGGAGATCGGGAGATTCCTGGACAGCTGGGGCCACCTCTACCCCACCGAGAAAGAACGGATTGGCTACATCGGGTCCAAACTGAAAGACACTGCCAGCGACTGGTATGTGAGCCTGCACGACAACCCCGGACCTGAACTGCGCTCCCTGAACAACTTCATGTGGGCCCTCCGGCATCAGTTCGAGGACCCCCTGGGTGAGGAAAAAGCCCGCAATCAACTAAGAAAGCTGTTCCAGGGAAGGTCGTCAGTGAGGGACTACACCGACAAGTTCCGGCGCATCGCAGCAAAGATCCATGGGTGGCCGGAGGAACTATTCATGGAGAAGTATTGGGAGGGCCTGAACCCGGAAATCTACGAGACCGTGCTGTTAGGGGGTCGCCCTGGCACCCTGAATACCTGGATGAGAGCAGCCATCGACATGGAGGAGCGATTCGCCCTAATTAAGATGGGAGCGTCCGTGACGGCGGCCAGCAAAGCAGCCCCTCGAGTGAAGCCCCGATCCAGTGTGCAAGATGTCCGAGATGCAAGGTTTCGGCAGGGGTTGTGTATGAAGTGTGGGGAGAGTGGCCACTTCGCCTCCGCTTGCCCAAGAGGAGGGGGGAAAGGCCCGAAGACCTCAACCCCCGGAGCGGGAAGCACCCCTAGCCGTGGAAAAACACCAATGAAGCCTCGGGCGTTGCAGCTGGAAGGAGTAGCGAGCGACCAGGGAGAGCTGGAGCTGATGGAAGCGCAGATGTCGGGAAACTCCAACGGCCTGCAGTGAGCGGCGCAGAGCTGCAGGTCCCCCGCCAAGAAGCGCCATCTCCGGTGAGCATCCCCGGCCCCCTGTTATATATGGTAGTGACGGTGGTGACCCCCGGATCGGGTACCCACATGCGGGTTCGCGCTTTAATTGACTCTGGGTGTGCGCGAGACCTGATCAGCCCCCTAGTAGTGGAGGGGCTGGGACCCAAAATCACCCCTTTACTGGAACCCCTAAAGTTTACACAGATGGATGGGTCGGAGATGAAGGAGGAGTGCATAGCAGAGACTGAGAGCTTGATTTTGGGAACGGGGGAGCACTGGGAAAAGCGAGCTTTCGTCATCACCCCAAACGCCCAGTTCCCTATGGTGTTGGGCAGCCCTTGGCTCGGGGCGCACGACCCTTACATAAAATGGAGCGAGGGGAAGATTTCGTGGGTGGACGAACGCTGCCAGAGCCACCGGTGGGACCCGGGATGGGGGCCTGGACCTCCGGCCCCGCCTCCCCCGGCTCCCGCGCTCGCCCTCACCCCTACCATGGTGCCTAAAGAGTATAGAGACTTGCTGGAAGTGTTCAGCGAGACCAAGGCGGATGAGTTGCCCCCCCATCGGCTGTCGGACTGTGCCATAGAACTCCTCCCAGGAGAGAAACTCCCAAAAGGGAAATTATACTCCATGAGCCCATTGGAACGGGAAGAACTGCGGAAGTTCTTGGACAAAAATTTGGCAAGGGGGTTCATCCGCCCAGCCAAGTCCCCCTTCGCGGCGCCCGTGCTGTTCCGAAAGAAAAAGGATGGGGGCTTACGGCTATGCACTGACTACCGGGGGTTGAATGCAGTCTCCACCACGAATGCCTACCCCCTCCCATTAATAAAGGACCTCTTGGCGGAGGCGGCCAAGGGAAAGATTTTTACCAAATTGGATCTACGAGATGCCTACTTCAGGGTGCGCATCAGGGAAGGGGATGAATCTAAGACTGCCTTTAACACCCCCTTGGGGCAATTTGAATATCTAGTGATGCCGTTCGGCTTAAGTGGCGCGCCCGGGGTCTTTATGAGTTTAATCAATGAAGTGTTGCACAAGCATCTATTTAAGGGCGTGTTATGTTACATAGATGATATCTTGATCTATTCTACTGATAAGAGTGCGCATGTGACTTTGGTCAGGGACGTTCTCTCAACCTTACTGAAAAACCAGCTTTATGTGAAACTGTCTAAGTGCGAGTTTCACCGTGAGTCCGTGGACTTCCTGGGCTACCGCATTTCTCAGAAGGGGTTGGAAATGGACCCGGGGAAGGTGGAGGCAGTAGTGCAATGGGAGGCTCCGCGAACAAGAAAGCAATTGCAGAGCCTCTTAGGATTTTGTAACTTTTACCGAACCTTCATCAAAGACTTTGCCAAAGTCACCCTTCCCTTAACGGACTTGTTAAAAACCAAGGGGAGGGGGCCCGAGGCCGGGAAGCCAGGAGAGAAATTGGCGTGGAATGGGGAATGTCAGAGGGCGTTTGAGACTTTAAAAACCCTTTTCACTTCCGAGCCCATTCTGGCGCACCCGGATGAAACGAAAGAATTTATAATTCATGTAGATGCCTCTGATGTAGCCATGGGGGGGGCCATTTTACAAAGTGACTCGGAAGGAAAACTGCACCCCTTGGCTTACATTTCCAAAAAATTTAACGAAACGGAAAGGAATTGGTCGGTGTGGGACAAGGAAGCCGCAGCCATTAGGTTAGCGCTCACTACGTGGCGCCACTGGCTGGAGGGAGCGCAAACTCCGTTTGAAATATGGACTGATCATAAAAACCTGGAGGCGTTGCGCACTCAGCGGTCCCTCAATGCAAAGCAGCTGCGATGGGCTGATTTCTTTTCCAAGTTTAACTTCGTGCTTAAACATTTTCCTGGGAAGGCTAACTCCCTGGCAGACGCGTTGTCCAGATTACCCCAACATGAAAGTGTGAAAGAAGAGGTGTTTGATTCCATGTTCTCCCCCCAACAACTGGGAGGGGTGGTAGTCACCCGGAGCCAAGCAAAGAAGGCCGAACTCAACACGAGAAATTGCCAGTGGGGGGGGGGAGTATGCTCCTGAAGAGATAGAGGAACTGGAAGCTTTGGAGGAATGTTCCAAGAGAGAGGACCACTGTTGGCTGCATGGGGACAAATTAGTGGTGCCTAAGGCCAAGCGCAAGGAAATCTTGCTAACTTGCCACTCCTCAAAGCTAGCCGGGCACTTTGGTTTCCTAAAGACACTTAATTTGATCCAGCGTCAGTTCTGGTGGCCGCGCATGCGCCGAGACGTCTCGGACTTCGTCTCGGCATGCCAAACCTGTTTAATGTGTAAAAAACGGGGGGGGAAAGTCCCAGGATTGTTGCACCCCCTTCCCACCGCGTCAAGACCCTGGGAAGCCATAGCCATGGACTTTATCACCAATTTGCCCCCCTCCAAGGGAAAAACAGTGATTTGGGTGGTGGTAGACACTTTTTCCAAACAAGCACATTTCACCCCCTTCAAGCAATTGCCCACAGCCAAAGGAATGGCTAAAGCTTTCTTCAACCACGTGATCAAATTACATGCTTTTCCGAAGAGGGTGGTTTCCGACCGCGGAAGTCAGTTCGTTGCCACCTTCTGGCGGGAGCTTTTGAAATTAATGGACATAGAACCTGCCTTAAGTTCGGGTTACCACCCAGAGACCGATGGCCAATCCGAACGAACTAATCAAATTCTAGAGCAGTTCCTAAGATGCTACACAAATTATCACCAGGATAATTGGGTGGAATTGCTACCCTTTGCAGAATATAGTTACAATAATGCAGTGCATTCATCCACAGGGGTCTCACCTTTCATGGCAGTGGGAGGTTTTGAAGGAAAACCACTTCCTACTATTAAAGAGGACCCTCAAGCCCCCCCCTCGGATTTTAAAAATTGGTGGTCCAGCCTCCAAGACTCATGGCCATTAATAGGGAAAGCCTTGGACCATGCCAAAGAGGACTACAAGAAATATGCTGACCGTGGGCGAGCACCGGGATGGGATCTTCAGCCCGGGGACTCTGTTTATCTCTCTACTAAGAATATCCATGGGTTGCAGCCCAGCAGAAAGCTGGGATGGAAATATGTTGGACCTTATAAAGTACTACGTAAAATCTCTGATGTGTCTTTTGAACTGGAACTGCCTAAATCACTGAGTTCTGTGCACCCTGTGTTTCATTTCAGCCTGCTGAAGAAAGATCCTGGGCCGAATGCATGGCATCCAGTTCCTCCAGTTCCTCCTCCACTGATGAAGGAGGGGAGTCCTCACTTCGAGATAACTGAGATCCTTGACTCCAAACTGCGAAGGGGCCACTTGTATTATTTAGTTAGATGGTTGGATTTCGGCCCGGAGCACAATGAATGGATTCGTTCTGAACATGTTCATGCCCCCAAGCTGACTAAACTATTTCATAAAATGTTCCCTGATAAAGCTAGGTGAAGAGAATTATGGGGAGAATTATGGGGAGAATCTGTCAATTCAGCCAATGTATTCTTGCGTGCATTCTATGTATCCTATGTAACCTTTATGCCTTATGTATTAGACCTTTGTATTAATCCTGTTTTGGTCGGGAGGGTGACAACCCTTAAGGGTGAGAACAAGGAGGCCTCTCATCTCTGCCTCCGCATTCCAGCTGCCCCGGCAGTAACTTCAAGGGGAGGATGGCTCTCATCTCTTATCTCATGCTAAAGAACCTTGGAGCCATGAATTGTTATGTGAACTGAGGGGTCTGGTTAGAGAAGGGAAATTTACTGCTTAACACCTCACTTTTTTCCTGTGTGAACCAAACGGTCAAGACACCTTTTAGCCCGCCAATTTTCCCTTAAGGGGATTGGCTACCTATGGGTAATTCAAACTCCTTGGAATGGTATAATAGACCCGCTTGTATTATTTGTCTCATCTCTGACAATAACCCGAGATGCTGTACTAATGTAGGAAGAGGTAATAAAGAACTGTGGTTAACCAACCAAGATCTGATCCTTGACTACTTTGAGCAGAACTCTCACAAATTGTAGGGAAATAGGTTCAGGCTCCTCTTGTGTTCTTCAATACTTTCAAAGCAATCACGGAAAATTACTGGAAAGGGAGAAGCATACTTTTCAGTACCGCCAAAAATGTTCTGATCCAGCCAACTTTTCTGCTCAGTCTCACGTCTCTCCTTGCTATAGCCCCCACCCCATCACAGGCAATCCCCAGCACAGTCTGTTTGTTGGCTAAAGGAGAACTCTTTCTCTGTTTTCTCATAAATGGGAAAGCTGGCTGGACGCAATCCTGTGCATACTTTTAGCATGTTTTTAACATTCTGATTTAATTGAAACCATATCCCTTACTGAAGAATGATGCCACCAAAGGAATCAGCCAAAGTTTAAATAGGATAGGGACTTTCCAAAGAAATCCAATAAATGTAGTCAGGAGAACAAAACTGAAAATAGAATTCCAGCTGTGGATTTTTCACATGGCTTGGAAAAAAGCACTCCCTTTAAGCTTCACTTAGTAATTTGGGGACTTGATGTTGTGCATTTCATCCCATTCAACATTTGCTTTGAAGTCCTCTTTCTCAATTTAATTTATATAATGTTTCCTCATATACATTATGGCAGGTCAAAATCTTTCATATGGAGAGTTTTCCCAATGCAAAATGTGAGTTCATCAATATACCATTTCTTCAGAGAAAAATGTCAATTTTAACAAAACATGTTTACTAGCAAGAAATGTTAAAACAATTTGTCATACTCAGTTGACATTTCAAAATGATGTGATGATTTTTTTGTTTTTAAACGAAGATCTATTTTTGGTTCAAAAATACACTGAAAAGACATTGTAAGGCAAGATGCCGCCTGGAACTAATAATATAAATCTCCCAACACAAAATATCATTTCATTTTTCAAAATGTATTAATTATTTGACTTCCTTTGAATTTCTTCGCAAGTCTTTAATGAACAAAATAGAAATTACTTATTGCTGAGTTGCATCTTTCCTGAACAAGGGGATATTTTCAAGATTTCCAGTCAACGGGATTTATGGGAGATATTTTTTTCTGCATGTGAGGACTCAACAGATCAGGAGTTTTGGGATACTGCATGTCTTTTATTATCTGCAACTTTTCATGTTTCCCATATTTAAAAAATACAGATGTGAGTAAATGTCATACATTGCATGTTTCACTGTGCATCATGTTCTCCAATCAAAAGTACAGATGCTGGTGTAGATTGTGAAATGGATGTAAAACTGATAGAAAGCAGCAGCTGAAATTAACAAGGCAATCCTATGTGGAGTAGTAGTTGTTGTTGTTGTTGTTGTTCAGTCGCACAGTCGAGTCTGACTCTTCACGACCCCATGGACCACATCACGCCAGGCCCTCTTGTCTTCCACTGTCCTCCGGAGTTTGCCCAGTCTAATTCCAATGAAACTTGTCTGATTTGAACAAGCACCAAGAGAGAGTAAAAAACTTTTATTTGAATCAGGAAACATCACAAATTATCTTTCATCCACCAAGGAAAAAATAATCCATCACTGTCAATTAGCATCTGCAATGGGGCTGGTCCCTACTGTATTGTATGTACCTGTGGTCCATCAGTTTGATTCAGCCACCAGGAAGAATGAACACTGGATTGTTAGCTAGATTTCGGCTTCAAAGTACATGTGCTTCGACTGAACAAATGGCAATTAAGTGGAGCGCTGCTGACGTTGTTGTATTTGTTTCTGATACCACAAATGTTCGAGTCAATACCCATCTGCCTGATTAAGAAATATAGTACTTGGATCCTTGCTCGACTAATTATGATTATGGGGTGTTATTAATTTTTATGTACCGCTCAATACAAACATTAGGCTGTTGGAGTGAGAGAACATGGACTACTCCCAGGAAATGTGTGCAGAAAATCTGCAAGATTTGGTGTTCAGCTTCTTGAGAATGTCAGGTTTCATTTTTTTTAACCAAATAAATAAATAATTTGTAGCCTGAAAGGTGGGTGGGCAATACCTAGTGATAATTCGGAAAGGAGAAGATCTTCAGTGGTCGAGAGGAAGGGCAATCGGTGGTTTCCAAGCCTAAGGAGAAACAGCCAAAAAATGCAAAACAGAAAAAAAGAATAAATTATTGCAAAATGAAGACAGGTCAATGGTGACTGTTGAGTTTAGCAAGTTAAAAACACTTCAGTAATTATAGAGTTAACTTTATGTTAGTCAACAGGGAGTCACATGTTTCTTGTACCCAATCTGTTTACTGGGTAGAAAAGCCCAGGAATCTTGTAGGTCTTATTATAATAAGCTGAACTTTAGCCATGTGATTCGAAATCAATGTATTGGCTATTTAGCATATTGGGGTCTCTTTTTACTGCTGTTGTTGTTGGAGAAGAAGAGGCGCCATTCCCATTCCTGTAGCATCTTCTTAGCAGTAAAGGCGTAGGGATCTAGTGCTTTGTTATTTTGCATCCTGTTTACCTTTTTCCCCATGTTAAGTTTTCTAGTAAACTTTTAATATTTTTACAAACGTACACATGGACTCAGTCTCTCACTCATTGCTCTGTTGATTTAATCTCTCCTTAACTATATTTTCCCAAAGAATACTCATCAGTGACCAGTCACTCCAAGGCAGCAGAGTGGAGGGGAAAGAGGGAACATCTGGGTCTCAGAATGACTCTGGCCTTATGTGCCTGGTGAGACACAGTTATAGTAGCCCAGGTTCAATGCCTCACTTTGCCATGGAGCTTGCTGGGGTTCTTTAAGCCAGTCAATCTTTTTCAGCCTTACTTAACTCACAGGGCGGTTATCCTGGTGATTACAAGATCAACCAGGTCTAATCCTACACAGGTCTGTTTAGTGGGGTTTAGTCTCAAGTAAGTGTTCTTAGGTGTTCTTAGGAGTGTACTAAACATGGAGAAGAGGAGAACAATATTGTAAGATGCTTTGAGTTCCCATTGTGGAGAAAAGTGGAGCATCTAAAATAAAATAAACCCTAGCTTCTCCCCTTGCTAGCCTACTCGCTTGTCCTCACTAGAGATGCCTGACAGACAGATTCCCCTTGCTCTGAAATATGAGTTTCAGCAGCTTGGAATACTCCCTTTCAATATGGAGGTGAGCACTACAGCCTCTAAATTTGCCTAGGCTTTGGACTGCATAGCTGAACCAGAAAAGAACCCTTCTCCATTCCAACCACACTGGCTGCAGCGGCTGCTACTGCAGCACCCAGCTTGTGGAAATGGCAGTCTCTAGTCAGGTAGATGTGTCCCTCCCCCCCCCCCACATCAGTTCCTCATATGCTGTTTCTGCACTATCCAAGCTGCATTACTGCAGTGTACCCTGGGAAATTTTATCTGAAATGCTGGGGGAGGATGACGAGATTTTCTGCTCACACACCAGCCAGCTAGGGTTGCCAACTACCTGGAGGGGAAAAGCGACCTGTCCCTTTAATAGAGCCCAACTGGAATGTTCTTTCCCAGGTTGTCTTATTTACCCCAATGCCATGAAAAACTTAGCTGCCCATTTCCATCCATTCAGCCTCTATTAAAGGACAAAGGCATTTTGTTCTCCAGATCCACTGACAAGTCTAGTGTCAGCTGACTGTCTAAGCATTGTCTGCTGAAACAAGATCATCCCTACTATAGCAGCCACAGTAAGAGAAGGGTGAGGTGGAAGGTCCTGTAGGCCCTTCCATGTCATCCTGACCCCTAAATAGGCCTATAAACAAACTGATAATGCAGTCACACACACTAAATAATCCATTTTCAATCCACTTTCCAACTGGATTCTACTGTGTGAACTGCCAGAATCCAGTTGGAAAGTGCACTGATGGTGGATTATTTAGTGTGTGCAATCGCAGCCTGATCTATGCACCAACAGCAGGACTTCAAAAGGGGCAAAAGCCCAATCAACATTTGGGAGAGAGAGGAAAAGGATCAACAGGGGAGCACTGCTACTAAAGAGGAGGCAGGAAGTCAGCTATTATTTCCAGCTGCTTCCTGGAAGCAGGAAGGAAGTCCCCTCAGGAACAACAGCTTCTCTGTAAGGAACTACTTGCCAGCAAGGCAAAGCAGCAGGCAGGAAATAAGTGTGGCTGGGAAGCAGATAAAAAGAGGAAGTTCTGAGGCTTTATCGGAGAGGGAAGGTTTGCCAGCTCTGGTTTGAGAAATTTGTGGGGATTTGAGGACAGAGTTTGGGTAAGGAGCTCAGCAGCGACATAATGCCATAGAGTTCACCCACCAAAGCTGCCATTTTCTGCAGGAGAACTCATCTCTGTAGTCTGGAGAGCAGCTGTAATTCTGGGAGAACTCCAGGCCCCACCTTGAGACTGGTACCCTAAAAGGAAAGTGGGGCCCCCAGAAGAGAAGGAACTGGGGGCCAGTAACCCCTTTTGCTAGCTGAAGCCAAAGGTTCTTCCATCTTGCCCCAACCCTCACTGACTCTTTGGTAAATAACTCAGTCACTCAAGTCCAATTGTAAGTGAGCTCATATGCTTCTTGTCCCCATCCTGTGCCATCATCTTTCAGGCAGGCTTCTCAGCTAACGGTCCATCCTGTCATTGACACCCCCCCAAGACCGACCCTCGTATTCTGTGTTTCTGTGGCCTTTTCACCCACCTGTGGGATTGTCCATCCCCAGTGTTCCTCCTGTCTCAGTTCTTGCCCTGTTCCTGATAACATTATTGCTTTCTGACTCTGTGTACTAGCCTTTAGGATGGTTTGACAGTAAAATCTAAGGAACAGTATGTAAATAGCAAGACAGTTTAAATATCTTTAAAGAAAAAACCCACATGCTCCTTGATCTATAATGTGTGAATAACAGCAATAGGAAGCTTGCTGAGCAGTAGAAAAGATATCTCGTTATACATTCACACACATATATATGTGTGAAGGAGAATACCAGCTGAAACTCTGTTTATCAGTTAGGAGGACAGAGATGCCATCAGTGTGAGAACTCCTGTACAGGTATGAGAATCCAAGGTCTCCAAATGTCATTCTCATATGCAAAGAGTTGACAAGACAGGCTTGCTCACTGAACCAGGCAGCAGCTTCTAGTGTGACCAGCAAGAGTGCTGGCAGATAGAAGTGCAAGCGGGTTGAAGATATGGTTAGGGCTGTTGTCCCCACAGCCAGGGGTGGTTTGCTGGTAGGTATCTCTGCCAACAGTAAGCTATGGGTAGGGATGCTGATAGGGCTGGCAACTTCCAGATGGTGGCTGGAGATCTCCTGGGATGAAAACATCTCCAGGTGACAGAGAACAGTTCACCTGGAGAAAATAGCTACTTTGGAAGGTGGGCTCTGTGGTATTATACACCACTGAAGTTCAATGTTCCCTCTAAACTGTAGAGTGTTGTGAGCAATAATTCTACTTTGTGAGCCAAAAGAGCTACTAGCATTAAAGTTGTGAGTAAGCCTACATTTGTAAATTAGTTTTTTAGATTATTACCATAACCTTGTAAAAATCTCAGAATGAATTCACTTGCCATAAATCAGCTGTTACTTGATGCACTTTCCACCACCACTGCTATAGAAGGGAATCTCAAAAGGAAAATAGGGCAGGGAGACAAGGCACTGAGAGTTTGGGGAAAGCAAGACTTACCTTAAGACTTGGGCCGATTCTGCACAAGTGCTTTGCTTCCCTTTCCTCCCGGGTTTAATTGGTCCGAATCAGTGTGCGCATTTCCTCATTACATGAATCTGACCCGGGTTGATGCCGGTTCTTCATTTCTGCATCTGTCCTTGCCCCGAATCTTGAGCCCCCGTCCACCTCCCACCTTTTTTTAATGTAGGCAGAGTTGCGTTATGATGTCGTGACGCAACAAAGCCGTGATTGGCCATCTGAGCTTCCAAGCCCATGAAAATCATCCGTGTAAGAAAAAAAAAGTTTGCGCCAGGGTTGGAGGGGAAATGGAGGGTGGGAAAGGGATGGGAAATGGAGGGGGAACATGCAACACTAGCACATGTAACCCCTGCAAAAATTGTGTCCACACCACCACGCCACCTGCAATACATTGGCCCTGCAAAAAATGTTAATCACACAACGATGGATCAATGTTGTGTCGTGTTGTTGTAATGCAATGGGGGTGGGGGAACAGCTCACACTGCGTCTCAAAGCCATCAATACATATTTTTTGCAGACATCAACAACAAAAGTACATTTTAAAAAGACATTTAAATGCCAGTCAACAGTGGTTCAATGTCGTGTCATGTTGTTGTAATGCAACAAAGCAGGGAACAAAAAAAAACCCAGCTCATGCCAGGCCGGGAAAGGGGAGGGAAAGGGGAGAGAAAGAAGCAGAGGGGTGTTAAAGGGGTGGAGCAAGAAACCCTGATTTCAGAGTTCCCCACTTGAATGCCCCAACTTCACTCCCGTGGCAAAAAACCCCAAAAAAACTTGAAAATCCCGGAAAAGGAAGATCTGGGGAAAACGATGATTACATTCAGGCCAACTGCAGTCCCAGAGCAACAAGTGGGGAAGTGTTGCTCTGCCCCGGATTTTATTGGGGAGTGATGCCGGGGCAACAACTAGTGCGGAATCGGCCCTGCAGAAGCACTTTCTCATCCATTTTTCTGGGGAAACGAGCTGGGGTTTTTTTAAGCCATAAGGCAAAATGTAATCAGGTTTTTGTTCATCCTGTTTTCAAAGTGGAGAAAAGTCTCCTACTTCAGCCAAGATGCTTTGTAGCCCCCAGAAAAGTTTTTGTGTCTGCCTTTATAGCCCATTTATTTTGAATTATATTTATGATATATTACTCAGACTTCCCCATTTCTCCCTTCTCCAGCAAGTTCTTTCCTGTCTGCACCACCCCCTCGAGCTTCTTGAAGGATTGGCCCTGTCTTTAATTGTATGACTTTGTAAAGCTACTTCTATTCAGAGACACAATACAGGAAACCACAACCCAGCATAATTTCTCCTGCCTGGTTTCTCCACCCCTGCTTCATTCCCCATTTCCAATGCCTTTTCTGGTCAAGTCAAACCAACCCCCCATCCTCCTTCACCATTCTGGTTCTAGAGGTACATAAAGTCAGGCAAGAGCTCCAGCCCTTTTCACTCTGGACTAAAGTGGGGGAATGATCAGCCCAGCTGTTCACACACCCAAATGAGGAGAAGCAGCCAGCTAAAAACCTTTCAAGAGCCCTGTGCAGCCGTCATGCCCTTTGCTTGGTGCAAAGCTGCACTTGGCAAAACATGCTACCTCAGGAGCTAACCCTCAGGAGGGCCGCAAGGCTTACTTGCAAGCAGATGTGCTGAGGATTGGGCCACAAATACTTTTTCTCTCCTCCCCACCCCTGAGATCCATGTGCGCTTAACCTCTCTGCACAAGGAGAGAGAGGGCAGTCACATTGCCTTCATTGCTCCTCCCCACGACCATGGTATCTTTTCCAGGGAAACCAGGCACTGATGCCTCCCGCCCTGCCCTGGTGGCTCCCAGAAGGATGCAAGCAGAATGTGCTGCCATGTGACTTTCCCCCACCTTTGTCACTGAGGGAGGGGGGATATAGGAGACAACCACAATAGGTGACGAAGGGAAACATGGCTGGCCATTGTCTATGAGAGCTCAAAACAGCCAGCGCCAAGCTGCTGCCTCCTCACCTCCATCACACTGGCAAGGAAGGAAGGGAAGGGGCTTTGGAGTGCATTCGGAGGACTTTGAGCCGGCTGTGCTGGTCAGGCGGGATAGAAATTGAAATAAATAAATAAATAAATGCAGAAGCGCCATCCAGGAGGGCACTGGTGCACTTCGGATGGCAGCTCTGGCTTCCTTCGGGAATTTCGTCACCCTGCACTGATCCAAAAATCTGTGCGCTAAGGGCTAAAAATGTGTGCACTAGTGCACACTAATGCAGTTTAGTGGGAGCACTGCTGTAGTCTTTCCCCTTCCCAATTCCCACCCTTCTCAGGCCCCAACCCCAAAATCTCCAGTTATTTCCCAACCCAGAGCTGGCAAACCCTAGACACTGGCCATCATTGAATAGGGGGCGGTGTCTTTGGAATAATGCGGTCCTTTCATTTGAAAAGCCTGGGTGTATTTTGAGCCACAGAGAAGTTTGCTTTATCCCCCACCACTGCTGCTAGCCAGCCCTCCTGGCTAGTTTCCTCCCTTCCCTTTTAGACCAATGAAATCTTTCTTTTGCAAGAGACAGGAAAATAATCACTGGGGGAGATGGAGATGGCAATGGTTGTTGCAGGACAGTGGGTGTGGGGAAGGAGAGCAGAGCAGAGGGGGAGGCTGTGAGGTCCAGCTCATATGCTGCAGCCTCAAGTGAGAAGGAATAATCACAGAGGTTCATGACCACGCTGCTGTTCCCCCAGCACTTTCCAGAGAAGTAACCTCAATGAGAGAAATAACAGATGCCAAAGGAAGCTACAGTAGCTGTTTCTTCTCCTCCTCCCCTTGAGAATTCTGTGCAAAACCTGAGAGTTTTGAGTCTCTGGGATAAGAATTTCAAATAATCTGGCAACAGTGTAGGAGGAGTTCATCTGCTAAATTTCTCTTATTTGTGGGCAGCAGCAGTAAATCCTGCTCAGAGCAAACTTCTAATTCTCCTGCCAGCTGAGCTGTTCTGATGTTGTCTCTCCATCAAAAATAAAAGTTTCCCTGCATCCATCTGCAAGAACTCAGATCAGTCTCCCAGGCCCATAAGAAGAATCCTCCTTCCAAAGGACTTCCTTACCACTTGCTGGGGGAGGCAGAGGTTTGGTAATTTCTGCAGCCAATGCAGTGTGTACTGAACATCATTTCCCACTAATCTGATAGCATTCCTGCAAAGTAACCTCCAGGGAAAGCCTAGATTATATAATTGTCCATTTCAGTATATGGGAGGGAGGGGCTTTATGACTAGCAGACAGTAGCCCGGTAGCCATGTGCTCCCATTTGACTGTGCTAATCAGTTCCAGACTGAAGCCAGAAACTCAGAGTTTAATGCAAGCACCTGCTGACATGGAGAAAAGAGAGTAAAATTTTGCTCGCTGGTTTTCCCCTCTTTCAACACAATAAGGGCAACGAAAATGGAGGCCTTATCTGAAACTCTTTGTCCTGTCTGATCCCAGAAACTGTGTTTTTCCCCCTGACCATGTTGTCCTGCAGGGAGGTCCACACAAATGTGCCCAGCCGAACAGCCATAGCCACAGCTGCATGCCTGCTACATTTCCATTGAACACATTGTGAAGCTGTTTTTTTTACCAAGGCAGGCCTTTTGTTCCACCTGGCTCTGCATCGCCAACTCTGACTGGCAGGCGTTCTCAGATGTCTGAGGCAGAACGAGGTCCTCTCCAGTTCTACTGTCGACAAGATGCCAAGGAATAAAGCAGGAACATGCAGAGTATGAGGCAGTACGGAATTGGACATGCAATTCATTTTCTGGAGAATCTTTCCTTTGTGAATAGATATAACGATGAATAAATAGAACGGATGTTCTTAACCAGCCGCTGAGGCTGCAAAGAGATGCTTGAGTGTCAGGATGAAACTTGCTGAAACCTCAACAGACAGAGAAGTTTGCAGCTGGGGGAAGGTATCAGTGCCCTGCACAGGTCCTTGTTCTTTGCTGCAAAGTGAATTACACAGAATAGTCAAGATGCAGAATAAATTATGCAAAATAAGAGTCATTATACAAACTTAATTTGTGTAATTTGTGCAGGATCCAGGGTTTGTCACTGCACAATTTTGAATCATGTTTTCTAAGTACAGAATACCTGCATGCAAGCCATAATAATACATGTTATATTCTTTATAAAGACTATGCCAAATATCCTGTAATTTCTAACTTTAGTTTTAAGTGGTGATTGTGATAAGGGTAGAAACACTTTTCCAAAAATACTTTGTGCAAATATTCATCATTCTTCTACTACCTTGATTAATCACATGACTTGTTTCTGCCAATCAAGGATCACTCCTCCACACGCAGCTCCTGGTGTGTCCTTGGGTCAGTCACAAGTTCTCTCAGAGCTGTTCTGGAAAGAGCAGTTCTTAAAAGAGCTCTCTCAGCCCCACCTACCTCACAGGGTGTCTGTTGTGGGGAGGGGAAGGGAAAGGAGATTGTAAGCCACTTTGAGATTCCTTCAGGTAGTGAAGGGTGGGTATAAATCCAATCTCTCTCTCTCAAATCTGAATGATATGTAGCCCATCAGATCTGGCTTTGTGATAACATCAGTGAGGGCAAATGAGGCTGACAGAGGGCAATACTTCCTAGATTACTCACATGGCTGACCACCCCACCCAGCCATGTCTCACACTGATGATGTCATTGTGCCATGCAACCAATTACAACAGGCAATGTGATATCACTGAGGGAAAGTGACATCTCTTTAGAGGAAAAGAAAAAGAGAGCAGAAGGGAAATAAACAGGCAAACCATTCTTGCATGGAGTACTGAAAGGTTTGGGGTACAAGCTTTGACATGAATGAAAAAGAATAATGGCAAACTAAGCAGTTTGGGCTCTGCCCTCTTCCTCAAGATGATGAGGCTATCAAAACACTCTTTCTCTTGAGAACATGGCCACAAATCCCACATCTGGTGGCAAGGGAACTGCCACAAGCACTTCCCCGGTTCTCTCGGGCTGCCTTTGCTGCACAACGTCCCAGGAGATGGCAACTAATTGCCTTTTCTGTGGGCTGTCATCTTCCTTGAACACAGCCGTTACCCTGATGGTCCTAGCCTTGTCCATTGCACAATCCCTCACTCCTCCAGGAAAGAAAAGACTCCCCTGACATCCCTTCTCAACAGCTATGGGAAGCCAATTATCCAAAGAGACAAACTGTCCAGAGATAATTGGAAAAATGGGCTTTTAACTGATAAGAGTGTCAACTAAACTCATGTGGGTACTTTAGATGTGTCTTACCACATTGCTGAAGGTCTGTTCATGTTCAGCAGGTACATTATCATGTCAAAACTAGACAGGCACCAAAGCCCAAACCAAATTAGATGCCACAGAGCATCCAGCTTCCTCCATGGGCAAAGTAGCTGGAATAGTTCACTCTAGCTTATGAGCTTATCTCAGTAGACCAAATGACAAAAGCCATGATTTTGCAGCCGACACTTGCATGCATACGACCAAGCACTTACTTTTTATGCCTTTTTTCATTGCTCTTTATATTTGTGTTTATTTGGCTGTGTTTAGTAGCGCCTTTCCACCAGCTGTTCGGAGTGACTTGCAAGAAGACACAGACTGCAGTTAAGAACTCGTGCCACTCGGGGACAGTGGTGACGGTGTCGAACAATGACATGATGTGGGGTCAGCAACTCTCTCAGACTCACCTACCCCACCAGACTGGTGTGAGAATAAGAAGCAAGAAGCCGGACTACGTATGCCATCCTGAGCCCCCGGGAGGAAAGGTGGAATAAAAATGGAGTCGTTGGATGCAGTTTCTTTTAAAATAACCTAAATAATGAAGAAGCAGCAATACAGACGAACTGATTACTCTCAAGCCTAAGCTAATTATAGCATCAGGACACAGGTTAAGTTTCATTATGGGGAGGAGCTGTGGCTCAGTCGTAGAGGATTGGTCTGCTTTGCAGGGAGAAGGTCCCAGGTTCAGTCCCTGGTACATCCATTTAAAAGGATCAAGTAGTAGGTGATGTGAAAGACCTCTGCCTAAGACCCTGGAGAGCTCCTGACAGATTGAATAGACAACATTGACCTTGATGGACCAAGAGTCTGAGTCAGTATAAGGCAGCTTCGTGTGTTTACTGTATACTGCAGGGGGGAAGACAACACAGTGGGTGCAGTCCTGTGTTGACATTGACAACATACCCTCCACAAATTGCTGCAAAGGAACATTTCCAAAGGCACAGATATAGGATCAGAGGGACTTGGCTTGACAGCAGCACATATGAAAGGGAGCTTGGTGTTCTGGTTGATCACAAGCTAAACATGAGCCTGCAGTGTGATGTGACTGCAAAGAAAGCTAATGCAATCTTAGGATGCATTAACAGAAGCATTGTGTCCAGATCACAGGAGGTAGTAGTTCAGCTCTATTCTGCTATGGTCAGGCCTCACCTGGAGTACTGTGTCCAGTTTGGGGCACCACATTTTAGGAAGGATGTTGACAAGCTCGTGCGTGTCCAGAAGAGGGCAACCAGGATGGTGAGAGGGTTGGAATCCAAGTCTTATGAGGAAAGGCTGAAAAAGTTGGGTATGTTTATCCTGGGAAAGAGAAGGCTTAGAGGGGACATGTCAATCTCTGTAGTTTTGTGCTTGGGTGTTTTAAGCTAATTGATTATAATTTTAATGCTGTTCACTTTAACCTTGTAAGCCGCCTTGAGCTGGCATATGCTAGCTAGGCGAGGTATAAATCTATAAATAAATAAATGAATCAATCAATCAGTGAATCAATGAATGATTGCAGTCTTCAAATATGTCATGTAGAAGATGGAGCAGATCTATTCTCTCTTGCTCTGGACTGCAAGACTCGATCTAATGGGTGAAAATTGCAAGGGAGTTGATACTGGCTAAATATCAGGGGAAACTTGCAAGGGAGTCGATACTGGCTAAATATCAGGGGAAACTTCCTAACTGTAAGAGTGGTTGAGCAGTGGAACAGACTGCCTTGGGAGGTAGTAGATGCTCCTCCGCTGGACGTTTTCAAGCAGAGGCTGGACGACCATCTTTTGGGTATGTTGTAAGGCTATCTTTCGGCTATGCTCCTGTGGAGTGCAGGGGGTTGGACTGAATGACCTGCAAGCTCCCTTCCAGCTCTAACATTCTACGATTCTATGATTCCCATGTGTTCTAGGTCAAGACCTCCCTAATGCCGCCCCCTATTTATTCCATATAAGAGTGCACACTTATTGGTTACTTTAAGAGATGTGGTACTCTATAATTGGGGAATGGATGAAAATTATCCCTTGGTGACCTGTGCTTGTAAAAATATATTCCAAATAAACCCCAAAAATGAAATTAAAAGAACTAATTATGTTCAGCTACAAGTCCAGTTCTGCAAAGTTTGGAAACTTTAGGGGGTAACTGCTTTGGATTCATTCACATGGACTAGAATATGATCGTGTTTTGACTGCATACTCTCGATCAGCTATCCGGGATTAATTCTTCTCCCCTCTTTGGGTATGTATCACACCATCAGGTAACTTCAAAAAGTGGTAAAGGAACTATTACTCATGGTATATTAGTTTTAGATTGCGGAGAATCCGATCCAGTTTTTAAAATCTGTGTGTGGAACAATGTGGACGTTCCTGCATTCCTAGATCCACTTTAGCTAACCAATAAAAAAAAATGTGAACCCAAATAAGGTGTTTTCTAGATTAATATAGGATACTACCTGTGGCCCAAAGACCATAGCAATTTTCACCTAGGTTATTGTATGAATGCATGAGCAGAGAACTTATTAAGGTGATACAAATCTCTCTGTTTTCTCCATCTGCTTCCAGCATTCGGTTCGTATCTGAAAAACTCCTATCACCACTTTCAAAAGTGTGTGGCTTTCAGTTTAGGTCAAAGAGACCCAGAGCATCAAGGGCTCTGCCTGGCACACAATATTTGCACATCATCATAGATGAAAAAGAATTCAACTGTAAGAATGGCATAGGGATTTCTAGGGAATCATTCAGTCAGTGGACCCATTACTTATCATCTCTCAAGACAGATGATCTGATCCTTAAGGGGATCTTTTAACATGGAGAAAATCTCTGGACTAGACCCAGGCTACACAGCAATTTATTTTTCTTTTAAAAAACTCATAATACTGACAGTTATAAGCTTGCAATATACGGTCTAGCACAATTTCCACTAATCCAGAGATTCCGATCTATACAATTTAAGCCCTATAAAGGCTCACAGTGTTAGAGAATACAGGTTCATGCTGCAAAGTTGGTTGATGCTTCAGGTTTACCCAGGAGAGGTTCAGGGCTGGATGTAAATTTGAAAGAGATGGGTGTATTTTCTTCCAAATCAACACCGTCCAAGTCAGGCTTTTTATATCGTTGTTTATCGGCTTTTATACATGTCCTGTTCACTCTCTTACAACAAAACTGCTGTCTTTTCAATTAAAAGCTGTTTTGATGGAAGATTACTGGATCTATGATCAATGGAGGTCTTAATGATTCTGGGGCCCTGGACAAAAGTCCAGGACGGGGACCCACCCTGTTGCTCCCTCCCTGGACAAGCAAGGGATGGTCTTTGCTCCTTGAGAGGCAGGACAGAGCCACTGCTGCGGCCAGGAGCCAGCTACCCAAGCCGAGAGTGGGTTGGTGGAAGCAGTGATGGGCGTCTGCTCTTTGTCCTCTTTTCCCTCCTACTTCAGGGGGCGGGGCTGTGGGCAATCAGAGGGGCCCATTGGCTTAGGTCTGTCCATAATGACAGATGAACATCCAGTGAATTTCAGATCCAGTATAATATTCCAAGATGTGATAAACATCTAGTAAGTGATAAATAATGGTGATTGGCCATCCTTCTAGTGTCGTTTGTGAATTTTTAATTGAATTTTATCATTTTAACTGTACTTTTAATTATTTAAATGTTTTATTGTTCTGATGTTTGCTGCATTGTAATCCTGATTGGGAGGAAAAGTGGCATAAAAATGTTTTAAATAAAATAAAATAAATAGGAGAGTAATAGGTTTTGCGCCTTGAACTGTCTGATGGTCACCTCAGCCTTATGGTTTGGGGGGTTCTTTCCATGTTCCAATGGGACTCCGATCTTCCTCTGATTATTCGCTGTTGTGTCCACGCCTGGATCGAGACAAGGTTACTACACAAGGCAGAAATGACTCACTGAGAAGGCTCCACTGGATCTACTTTTCAGAAATCAGAATTTCAAGTTTAATAGATAACACAGGACAGGGCCAGCAGATACACTTACCTATGCATTTAATATAAACATGGGGATGGGGTTAGCAAACCATGATGCCACCTCAGGTCCCCTTTGGACCCTGCAGGGTGGGTTAAGTCTATGTCAGTGTTCCCTCTAAGCTGAGTTAGTGGGAGCTAGCTCACAGTTTTTAGCCTCCGGCTCACACATTTTTGACTCGGCTCAGAAAGGATGGCTCCAGAGCAAACTATTTATGCAACAGCCAAATGACCTGCTCACAATTTTTATACCAGTAGCTCACAAAGTAGAATTTTTGCTCACAAGACTGCACAGCTTAGAGGGAACATTGGTCTACGTCTTAGACTAACCGCCCTTGCAGCTCCCTTGTTTTCAGCACTCCCTGCATATGTATAAACTGAGATGCTTACTTAGGATTTAACAATGAAATAATTGCATAGAATTTAGTCATACTTATCATGTATGCTTACATGTATATAATGTTTCATCATATATAAATAATACCCCAAAAGAGAGAATGTGTCACTCCATTTTAGTGGTAAAACATAATAAGATGCTCAGAGTTTCATGAATGGAGATCACACAATATCATACATGAAGCTGCCTTGTACTGAATCAGACCATTGGTTTGGTTCATCAGGGTTATTATTGTCTACTCAGACTGGCAGCAGGTCTCCAGGGTCTCAGGCTGAGGTCTTTCACGTCACGTACTGCCTGGTGGTTTTAACTGAAGATGCTGGGATGTGAGCCTAGGGTTGCCAGCTCCATGTGAAGCCTAAGGAGGGAAAGGTTTGGGGAGGGGAGAGACTTCAGTGGGGCATAATGCCATAGAGTCCACCTTCCAAAGAGGCCATTTTCTCCAGGTGAACTGATCTCTGTCGCCTGGAGATCAGTTGTAATCTCAGGAAATGCCCAGTCACCACCTGGAGGCTGGCAACCCTATTTGCACCTGTGACTTTCTATATGCAAAAGAGAGGTTCTTCCACTAAGCCACAGCCCCTTCTTTTAAATAGTAAATGGAATCCTAATTTGTATTGGGAAGTGGAGGAGGGTTTAAGCCAACCCACATGCTGTTTCACTGAAGAAGAGAAGAAGAGATTGAATTTATACACCGCCCTTCACTTGGAGTCTCAGAGTGGCTTACAAACTCCTTTCCCTTCCCCTCCCCACAACAGACACCCTTCCCCGCCTCACAACAGATCACCTCCTGATCTGAACAAAAGTGGTGGAGGGAAGGAAACAGGGTGACATGAACCAGCTGTTTGAAGAAGAAATGCTTATGGGCTCATATGTGGAACTCGCCCCTAGACACAGGTCAGTTTTCTGTGATCCTTGTCGCAAAAAAGCTCCTCACCACCACCACCACTTTTTCCCCTCTCAAGGAAACCTCTGTTAAGGAGTAGAAAACAGCAAAAGTCCAGTAGAACCTTAAAGACTAACAAAATTTTTTGCAGGGTAGGAGCTTTTGCAAGTCACTGCTCACTTCTTCAGATGCAGCTAGAATGTGAGGCCATCTGTCCTACACATTGGAAAGTGGAGTGATTTCAGATGCCAAATGACATTAGCAGGCAAATGACAATAGCAGGTGTGACTGGATTAGGTAAGATATGCAGAGAGGTAGCAGGCATGGAGAAATCAGGACTGGTAATGAGACAGGGAACCTGGGTCCAGGTGGATGCATTGTCTTGAGCTTCATTATCAGTTGCAATTCAGCAGTCTCTCTTTCTAATCTCCCTTTGAAATTCCTTTGTAAAACAACTGCTTACTTTTAGGACTCTTACTCTTTTCTACTGCTACAGACAGACTAACACGGCTACTCATCTTGATCTATCTCTGTTAAGGATTTATTCATAAGACCTGTATACTGACTTCTGTTTCATTCATTCCATCCTATAACATGTGTCCTCTTTTAATATAATTGCTACCTCTTCTTTTGTCTTTTTCATTAACAGCGTCGACTTTATTCTGTGTCTGCCTATGGCTGTTCCTTGGATGATAGCACAGACTCTTCAAACAGAATAGCAATTGTTGACAGCAGACAGAACTTGGGCATCATTAGGGATGCGCTGATAGGATCAGTTCCATTGCTTTTTTATTTCCTAAGATGTCATTGTCATCAGTTTCAGTCCACCTCATTTTAGCTGTTGTCATCTATGATTTCTTTTATGCCATTTTTATGGCATCTTATACACAACTGATACTTGGCCGACACACATAACACTGGAACATGTGTATGTTCTTACAGAAGAAATTTACTGTGATTAAACAAACCAGAGCCAAAATTTAAAATTCCCAGTCAGTTTCTGACAAGGGAGAAGCAAAATGGAAATGGGGCTATTCAAAGAGATGCAGCAAGCTGGCAAAATTCAGTTTCCTTCCTGGATCCCACTGCTACATTTTGGCTGCTGATAACAAGCAGGAAGATTTAATAACAGAGGCACATATGTTTATTTTCTTGTTTGTCTGTGATTATATTAAGAGTTTTTCTCCCATAGTTTGTAAACACAGTATCAGTAAGATTTAAGTTTGCCAACCTCCAGATGGGGTCAGGAGTTCTTCTGGAATTACAACTGAGCTCTAGACTACAGTGATAAATTCCCCTGGAGAATATGGCAGGTTCAGAGGGCAAACTCTATGGTACACCATAGATTCTAGGTGAATCCCTCCTCAAGTTCTCCAATCTACAGGCATCACCCCTAAGTATCCAGGAATTCCCCCGGGCAGAATTGGCAACCCTAGCTAAGAGCTGCCCTAGCATCACACAGGAGAGAGTAATCAACAAAACTGAAGGAATGGAGATAGCCTTAAGGCAAACCACCATCTCAGACCCCATCTCAGACCCCATCTGCAAAAATGGGGCTAAGACTACTGACCTACCTGGCATGGTTATGTATGGAAGGTAACTAAGATTGAAACAAAAGTTCTCATGGAAATGTTGTTGGTGCATTCAGAAACACGAAAAGCTTCATAAAAGCCCTCCACTCCTCTTTTCTGCTCCACCCCCAAATCTCCAGGAATTCCCCAACCTAGAGTTGGCAACCCTCCTTTTCATATTCTCAAAAGAGAAAGTTAACAATATTCAGTTGCACCCAGCTGCTCACCAGATGCTGTGTCATGACATAAAAATACAGCTCAGCAGCTACTCCTGCAAAAGTTGGTCCAGTAACATTATGGTTGCCAATGTAAAGGTGGGGCCTGGAGAT
Organism: Lepidodactylus listeri; assembly: GCA_029233225.1. Taxonomy (NCBI): domain Eukaryota; kingdom Metazoa; phylum Chordata; class Lepidosauria; order Squamata; family Gekkonidae; genus Lepidodactylus; species Lepidodactylus listeri. The sequence continues at coordinate 27,886,615 of JARCFY010000013.1, forward strand.
CTCCCAGAATTATAAGTGATCTCCAGACTACAGTGACCAGTTTCCCAGAGGACATGTCTGCTTTATGGCATTATATCTCACTAAGGTCCCTGCCCTGCCTGAACCCCTGCCCTTCCCAGGCTCCACTCACAAATCTCCAGGAACTACAGAACCCAGAGTTGGCAACCCTAAATTACAATCATGTTTGTTTTTCAACCAGTGCTTTCATCCTCATTCTCAGCAACTTTGCAAGACTGAGATTTCAAATGAACCAGAACACATGGTACATAAATGTGGAATAGTTATCCCATAAACACTGCGAATCTGCAGTGCCAAGCCATCTGCTGTAGTAAGAAGTGTGTAATTTCTTTATTCTCTCCTGTATATGCACCTCTGGCTTAGTAGTGGGGTTGCCAGTCTCCTGGTGGCCCCTGGAGACCTCCTGGAATTACAGCTGATTTCCAGACAATGGTTCCCCTGAAGAAAATAGCTGTTTTGAAGGGTGGACTGTATACCTCACTGAAGTCCCTCTCCTTCTCATACCCCGATCTCCCTAGGCTCCACCCCAAAATTTCCAGGAATTTCCCAACCCAGAGTTGGCAACTCTACTTGCTGGGTCCAACCCAACCCTGATGCACCACTGTCTTCTTGGACATGTCCTCTGGCCCCCTCCCAGGGAGTGTCTGTAGTTAATAATGGGGTAAGGTGGAAGGAGTGAAAAGAATGCCTTTCAGTGTCATGATCTTTCCAGTTTGGTCCCTGTGTAACTGATAATTGCCTTTAGACAGACCTCCACAGACCACAAAGAAATGAATAACTGACAGCCCCTCTTCCCACCTTCCTCCCTCCAGTACTGCATAAGGCTCAGGCACTTTGCTGAGGAATGATGAGGATTTTGCATTTATTACCACTTTATTAGCATATAAATCCACAGGCTCTAGGAACGTATCTGAGTGTTTTGAACAACCAAAAGAAGGGCTTGTCTCCTAGGAAATAACCTTGAAGACCCATCATCTTCATTACTCTAGGAAACGACCTTAACATGGAGGTTTAAATGGCATACACTGATCCCCTCCCCCTTCCATTTGGCTGATGCATTCTCACAACATCACTTTATGAAGAACTCACTGGGAAGTCACCACGGTAAGAGAATCTGGGGATGATTGACAACAAGAAATGCTAAGCCACCCACTGTGGGCACTGTTGAAAAGTTTAACTCCCCATAAGTATTCTTGATTACAGATTATAATACATTTCAATCCAAAATTATAAATTATAAACATTTGATTTTTTTTTTTTTTAAATGGAAGCTTTTTGTCTAACTTTAGATGCATGTGCCTGTAATAAAACTGGGAAAGTGTAGTTCTTGCAAGATGGTTAAGAGTGGCATTTAACGCATATATTTCCATGAGGGTTCCAATTAAATAAATTTGCCTCTAAACATTCTGCTCAAAATTATCTGTGATTTTTTTATAGTGACTGTTTCCTAGAGAGGTGAATAGAAGGCATGTATTTTATATTCATCATCAGCATTTGATATTCCATAATTTCCCAGCAGCACTCAGTATTGACTTGATAGTATCTTACAGGGTGCTTGCAATTACAGCTAGTAATTTTTCTACTAGCTTCAAACATTTAATTAATCAGGAAACATCTAGGGAATATTTTGAATTTTTCATCCCAGCTGTTTTAGCTTGGAAATCCCCATTTCCATTTCTCCTTTTATGTTAACTGAATTTGTGTTCTTTACTTTCATGCCATTTCTAGTTCTTCACACTGAATTTTTCCCCAGTCAAATATAAGTATTTTTCAATATTATTTCTGCATCAACAAATCAGCAGGATACATATAAATAACATACGCCGCATATTTAAAAAGTACAATAGTGCAAGCAGAGAACTGTAAAGGTTGGGGGGGAATGAATATAAAAAGAAATCAAATGGAGAAGATTTCCTCTTTCCTAGAGAGCGGGGAAGATAGAATGTTGGTGTTAATCTGAATACAAAAGTTTAAGTGTAAAATGTTAGGTCAAATTTAAAAATAAAAATTTCAATTAGGAAATGTGAAGATTTTTTTTTCATTTTTGTTCTCTCTCTCTCTCTTTCTCTCTTCCTCTGTGTTTATGGGGGAGAGAACATGAAAACTGAACTCAATGAAATATCAATTTGATTTCAAATTTCATCATGTAATTCAGTGTCACAAACAGCATACACAGGTGACAAAATGCTCCAAGCATCAAGGGCACAATCCAGACATAAGGGAAAGTAATCAAAGCTCACTGATTTTAGCGAATTGCTAGGTACAAGCATAAATCTATACTACTGAAATAAATGGGACAAATATTTGTAAATATGACTGGATCATACCCGATACACTAAAATCCGATTTCTGCCCCCAAAAATAAAAATCTGCAATTTTTAGCAGACACCATTGCAGCAAAACTGCCTGATTTTTACTAAGATGACCCTAGATTTCCTCTCCTGAACTCTGAATTTTGGTCCTCTGGGGGGTACTTTGTACATTCTAATTCATTTATTTGCATTTACATTTATATACTGACCAAAAAAAATTCACTCTAGCCAAAATGCCAAAACAAAGGAAACCCAAATGTTAGTCCTCAGTGACCATCCCTCTCTTGGACTGTGATTGTAGATTTCCAACAGCACCCCTCAAAGAAATTTCAAAAAAATCACTTCTTCATACACTCAAAGTTGAATCACAAATGCTTTGCATATGCATCCACATTCCTGCACTCTGATGCCCATCCTTCATATTTGAGTTAAAGTATATTGATAAAATAAACAGGTGTCTCTGTCCTTGGTAGAGGGGTGGTTTCAAAAACTACCGGTATCTGTTCTAGCCTTGCTAATTTTGCCCAGCTGATTCAGTGTTCGGATGAGGACTTTTTGGCACATACACATGCATGCATTACTGTGCCACAGTTGCCCCTCTCCCTCATCTGTTCACCAATATGTCAGAAAGAAAAAGAATGAAAGCTACTCGGGTTGGCTTGATCCCTCTAGGGTCATGTAGGAAGCGAAAAGATAGCCTTTCCACTATACCAGCCTAACCTCTTTCGTCATGCCACATAATTACCAAGGCCAGGTCCCTGTCTTTGTGTTAATTAGTTTGCATTCATTGGATTTATGTGCTCTCACACTGCTGTTTGGGAAACGTAGTTCAATTCAGTATGTTCTGAGCATGTATACAAAGCAAAAATTATTACCATAGAGAATAGTTATACAAATACCAAATAAATTATAAATCTATAATGGATTTTGGGTTTTGATTTTTTTTTTACTATTATCTTAGAAAGACATTCTTAAAAAGACACACCTTCATAGATTCATAACAATAACCATGTAGAAGCAACGTCAATCTGGTTTATGGTACTTTTGTTGTTTGCAAACTTCACATACAATCCTCTGAAGTGTCTTTTTCAGGAGCACCTTCAAGTATCATCAGCACAAATCCATTTGCAAACTTCTGTACTCTTTTTCTCTTGGGAATGATCCCTGGTGAAGTTAATCCCTTTTGAGTCAAGGTTGTTCCCTGCTAAATTGGTCCCAGGTCACGGGTAGGCTAGCCATGGAATCCTGTTTCAAATATTCTTTGTCAAAGTTGGAACTGCTAAAAGTCTTCTTCAAAAACAACACAGAAATGCTACTGCCATTATATTCTTCCATAACAGTAGCATTTCTATGTTGTTATATGTACTATGTTATATGTACATATGTACTATATCCATAGTTCTCCTGTTTTTTGCTGGTGTTCTGAGCATGTGCCAGGACAATGAATGCCACCAACTGATGAATACTATCAACGGCACAGGCGCAAAAGCACCGCATGTGCTCTAATGTACCTGATTTCATATACTTTATATGTTCCAGTCATGAACATGTGTCGACAGTGGGAAAACAGGCTGCTGGCATGCTGAATGCCACTACTATTCAGATCCAAGGCTAGTTAAAATGCTGTTAGTTTTGCACTGTGAGCAAAACAGAGACCATTCAAGATGGGTAGTCATGTTAGTCTGTCTGTAACAGCAGAAAAGAGATAGAAACAATTGAATGAGGTGTTCATCTCAGCACTCAATCATCCCTGGTTTTCAGACAATAAAGAACTTATTCTTCAAAGGCCCCACTTCACCAGTGATGTCAAACAACTAGCAGGGAGGTCAACAACAGAGATGCTATAACTGGGAAAGCCACCTGCTGTTTGTCACCACTTGGAGTACTTGGGGTGGTGGATTAAGTCTAAGCAGGGCTTCACATGAGGCTCAATCTCTATAGAGGAACATATTAGAAAAGGAGTTCCTTTGTAGCAGGGGCTTCAGATCATGTTACATTCATGTTTTTCAAACAGGAAATTCATCAAATGTTGCATGTACAAGATTTCACACATTCAGAACCCTCAATCCCACCACCACCACCCAAATGGCCTTGTTATAAAGACGATCAAAATCATAAATATGAAGTATGATAGAGTGGCGATAAGAAGGTAGACTGCTTTTGCTATTGTTGTTGTAAATGTTCTTGTTGTTTGGTCTCTATGTGTATTTTACTGTGAACATGAGTTTGTGCAAATAAATAGAGTAGCCATGAGTTACTACAGGGCTACACTGTCCTGCTGGGTATGTTCTAGTTGGCTCACTGACCACAAGCCCTCCCTTTCTCTCCCTGCTCTTCAAGTCACCAAGCACATCGTTCTTAATTACATGCATGCTAGAGGATGATAAACGCAACAGCTTTATTGTGAAACAAGCATCCATTTTTAATCAGCTGCAATTAGTGGCAGCTTTGGGGGCCGGCAACCCCAGCGCCTTCTCAGCAACTTGGCAAGATGCATCTTAATGAAGTCCTTTGTACAGCTGCTTAGATCACAGGGGTATGTGAATACTAGCCTTGCTGACATTCATTCTATTAATGCTGAAATACGTATTTATTTACTTCATTTATATTCTCCATTTTTTGCAGATAACAATTCCCTGGATATTTTCCCCTGCTATTTAGGTGGCCTGAATAGCCCAGCTCAGCCTGAGCTTGTCAAAGCTTCGAACATAAGTGGAGTTGACCACAGCTGAGAGCCAGTTTGGTGTAGTGGTTAAGTGCACGGACTCTAATCTGGGAGAACCAGGTTTGATTCCCCACTCCTCCACTTGCACCTGCTGGATGACCTTGGGCAAGCCATAGTTCTGGCACAGTTGTTCTCTCAAGGACAGCTGTCTCAGAGCTCTCTCAGCCCCACCTACCTCACAGGGTGTCTGTTGTGGGGAGGGGAAGGGAAACGGGGTTTGTAAGCTGCTCTGAGACTACAAGTGAAGGGCGGGGTGTAAAGCCAATGTCTTCTTCTCTTCTCTCTCATCTTAGTACTTGGGATGGGAAAGGATTGGAGAAAGCCAATGGCAAACCATCTTTGCTCGTCTCTTCCCTGGAACACCCCATGGATGGTATTGCCATAGGTCAGCTATGATTTAATGGCACGTTATTATTGTCCTGCACAGAACAAGTCCAGATGCATCCTTAAAATGATGCCACCACTGGTTGCATATTCACTGAGGGGGAGCCATACCCTTGAGTTCTATCACCTCTTCCCCACTTGCCTGTCTGCTTTTCTGTCTGTGGGTTTAAACAAAGCTCTGACCTTGCTTCGCAGGTGCAACCTCAGAAAAACACACACCAACACAGAATCCATGTGTATAGAAATTTAACATGCCCTCCCAAAGTGAGATGGTGCAATGACTGGCAGAAAGTGGAGTCGCTATCCCCAAAAATGCCAAACAAAATGATCAAATTTGGTGGGAAGGTGAGCTTACTGTTCTGGTTGAATGACACCCCCATCACACACAACTGCTGGATCACTTTCTTGTCTCACTACCTATTCTTCCTCCCTCTGCCCAAAGAAATGCAAAGAAATGCAGTCAGATAGTAAAGTACCAGCATAACAATTAGAGCCTAGTATTTCTGGCCACTCCCAAATGTTAGCAACATTTCTGTTCAGATTTTGGAGCATTTACCAGATTTACAAATATGCTTGAGGGAGGATAGAGGCAGAAGTTAACATTTTGCCTCCCCGCAAACAGTAAATCATGAAAAGCTATGGATGGTTTTAAAAGAAATGGGTGTGCCACAGCATCTGATTGTTTTGATGTGCAAGCTGTACTCCAGACAAGAGGCTACTGTTAGGACAGAATATGGAAAAGCAGAATGGTTTCCATTTAGCGAAGGTGTCAGACAAGGATGTATTTTATCTCCCAGACTCTCCAGTCTATATGCAGAACACATAAAGAAAGTTGGATTAGATTTAGATGATGATAGAGTGAAAACTGGTGGAAGGTAATTTGAGATACTACATTCCTGGCAGAAAATAGTGAAGGCCTGAAACAACTACTAAAGAAGGTTAAAGCAGAAAGTGCCAAAGTGGGATTAGAGCTGAACATCAAGATGACAAAAGTAATGACTGCTAGGGAATTACACAACTTCAAGGTTGACAATGAAGAAATTGAAATTGTTTAAGATTTTATATTCCTTGGTTCCATCATTAACCAAAAAGGAGACTGCAACCAAAAAATCAGAAGGAGATTGAGACTGGGAAGGGCAGCCATGAAGGAGCCAGAAAAAATCCTTAAGTGTAGGGATGTGTCACTGGTGACCATGGATCAAGTTAATTCATGCCATGGTATTCCCCATTACTAGGTATGGGTGTGAAAGCTGGACAGTGAAGAAAACTGACAGGAAGAAAGTCGATTCATTTGAAATGTGCTGTTGGAGGCGAGTTTTATGGATACCGTGGACTGCCAAAAAGACAAATAAGTGGGTCCTAGATCAAGCCTAAACTCTCCCTAGAAGCTAAAATGACTCAACTGAGGCTATTGTACTTTGGTCACATTATGAGAAGACAAGAGTCACTGGGAAAGACAAGCATGCTTGGGGAAAAGGAAGGCAGCAAGAAAAAAGGAAGACCCAACATGAGGTGGATTGACTCAAGAAAGGCAACCACAGCCCTCGGTTTGCAAGACCTGAGCAAGCCTGTTAACAATAAGATGTTTTGGAGAACATTAATTCATAGAGTTGCCCTTAAGTCCAAAGCAACTTGACTGCACTTGACACACACACAAACAGTAAATACACATACACACTGATGACACCAGACAACATATGACAAATCAGTAATGACGAGAATCAGGTCAGCTCTTCATGACAGAAAACCACTAATTCAAGATCTGAGATATATTGCATGAAGCTGCCTTATACTGACTCAGAGCATTGATCCATCAAGATCAGTATTGTCTACTCAGACTGACTACAGCTCTCCAGGGTCTCAGTAGAAGTCTTTCACATCACATACTACCTGATCCCTTCAGGGATTGAACCTGGGAACTTCTCCATGCCAAGCAGATGTTCTACCACTGAGCCATACCTCCTCCCAATGTCTTTAATTTCATCTAAACCCATGCCTTCTAATGATACAAATGCCACACCCTCCAGATGTTAATAATCCTGGCAGGCAGAAAAAACAGGCCAAGTCCCATTCAAATGTAAAGTAAGCGAGGGCGGGGTTCCAATTTCAAACTGGATTGGTCAGATGAGGGAAGCTAGACCTTGTTCTTTGCCATGCCTTATTTGGGTGCTTCAAAAAATTTTCTCCTGGCCATACTGTGACTGGAACTCAGTCACGGTGGGAGGAAATGTTGAGACCAACCAGGCACACAGCAACGTAAGGGGTGGTGGTCATCCCCATGCACTATGCTGTTAATTAAAAATTAACTCACCCTGACCCCGGCACCAAGATATCTGGGGGGAGGAATTTGAAGAAACTCATTCATGCAGCAATTCATGCCTTCACACTGCTGTGCAAGTGAGAATATTAACTGCATTAAAAACAGGAACGCTATCTGCCTGAAATCAGGGAGGAATCCCTTGATGAGAGGTGCAGCCCCTGAGAATTTCATCCCAACTAAGAAACAAAAAGTTACAGATGGTATCCTGTGTCCTCACTGAACTGGAAATGAATAACAAATTTGGGGGGGGGGGGGAATCAGAGATGCTTGACATCCCTCTGTTTGAATCATGATTTGATCACAAATTGTGATCAGCAACCTTGAACACTCGAAAAAATATGGTCCCATCCCCCCGCCCCGATCTGAAAATGTACAGAATAGGATCTCTGAGACTAAACGGGGGGGGGGGGGGGGGGTGTCACCCTGTGGTTCCATGAAGTTGGGAAAGTCATGGGATTTGTTTTCATACCAAGCCTGAGTTGGATGTGAGTCAGGGGCCCAGAGAGAATTTTTGTCTGAGGGCTCATACTGACTCTTAGTAATCATGAATGGGCTGTAACTGTTTCATGCATGCATGTTCACTATGTTTTTTTCTGTTCCTCGTCCATTACCTTTGTTACACTATGTATTAAAATGATAAAATAAAAAGAGATGTTTTGATCCTGCTTGGGTGGGCAAGAAAGCAATACGGCTTCTCTCTCTGTCCTAGCCATGCCCATTTTGCTTAAATCTGAGATCCAATTGAATCTGAGGTTCATTAGGACACTGAAACACAAATATGCTACACATGCACATATTTGGAGGAGGAGAGCTGTATGGTTTTTCTCGTCAATATTTCAGCCTAGCTAATTTGCCTGCCTGACTAGCAATGCCAAGTGTATTCATTTGTATTAACTGGAAAACATTTATATGTTCTCACATTGCCCGAGGGAGCTGCAGTTAGATCGTGTGCATTCTGAGCATGCACCAACCGGATGAATGTTGCCCAAATGATGAATGCCACTAGGTGTCCAGGTGCTCTCTCCATCATTGATTTTGATTGATATGTGACCTGCCCATAATTACCCTGGGGCAGAGGAAATCCAAGCTAATGGTAAGCATGAATCAAAGTGACTACCTGACTAGCTACCACATTGCCAAGGCAAAACATTTTGAGATGCTGTTCATTTTCAATTGCAAGCAAATCATCAAGGTAATTATATGAGTTACAGTTATGCTTGAATAGTCACCACTTCAAGTCCTACCCACCAGTCATGAGCAAGGAGCCAATCATTTGGCAAACTGTTTGGAAGTGTCCAGGTAAATTCAGATGTGAAAGCTTTGCTTTCTCACTAGATGAGATGGCTTTCTCACAGCAGCTACCACACCACACCCATCTGCTACCACTTCCAATTTTAAAAGGCATATTGTAAAAAAAAAATCAGTTTGAGATTTTTAGTTGAAACTTACTCCTTAGTCATCTCTGTGTGCCTTTGCTGTCTGCCCATGAACCAGCCAATCTTGCGATCCATTTCTTCTCTGATATATGCATCTGACTACATAGGAGAAAATAGTAAACAAATGTAATCTATCTGATTTCAGTCACTGAAAGGATATATGCACAAAGATGGGACTCGCTACAAGCTACAATGTGCTTTACAATGTAAGTGCATAATTTTAGTGCCCCAACCATGACCGCCTCTTGTCTAGTAAATGAGATTGTTTAGGTTTTGGACTGGGCAAAAGGAGCTCTGTCTTGCAACGAGCTGCCACGCAACACAAGCAACTGTGATACAGGTACAAAGCTGCTTGGTGTGGCACTATGCTTGAAGTGAACCTCCAAGGGATGTTGAAGCAATCTGACCAGGAGTTTGCCTTGTGTGTAAACAAGACGGTACAAATGCAGTCTGTTCTTCTGTCAAGCATGTTTGCTGCAAAGTTCTTAGCACATCTTAAGGGCGTGTGAAAAGTACTGAGGTCGGAGATGCATCGAGTGAAAACAGCTCATACTTTATTAAGAGGTCTGAACAAGACTGGTTAGTTGGACTCACAGGTCTGCTTTTTATCCCCGTTCTCGACCGCACCCATGCACACACCCAACTCCCGTGATTCGCTATTTACAGTGTACTCTTAAATCATAGGTTCCCCATAGGATCCGACTCCCCCGATTGGACCTTGCCAGGATCCTCTCAGTCTGTTGTCTAAGTGTGCGAAGCTCGGACACTTCGCCCGACCATGTGGTCGCCTGGACTTTGGATAGGACACAACAGCATGTTTGACTTAATACAAAACTATCATTGCAACGGAAAAATGGCAAACACAAAAATCACATTTTAGGGGGTGAAGTTCACAACAGCCATTTTTAAAAATCCAAATAGGTATAATGAATAAAACGAATGCAACAGACTAAGGAGTGTAATAACATTTCTGTGTGCATCCTTTGCGAGGACCAGAGGAGAAAGTGATCAACCCATAGTAACCCAGTGAACTTCATGGCTGAGTAGTGATCTGACCCTCAGCATCTACAGTCCAGCCCTTTCTTACTATACCATATTTACTATACCATATTCACTCTTTGAAAAGGGGTGGCTGTGATATTTCCTTGAGCTGCGTACATACAGACATTTCCTGACTCACATAGAACCAACATGCACTAGAAATCTATAAAACAGAGCCAATATTAATAAAAACAAAATATAACTGTCATAAACTGTAGTGCAATTTTTAAAACATCCTGTCTCTCTGCGTGCCTCCAGAAAGAGAAGACTTTAAAAGGGGGGGCGGGTTGTTTCATTTTTGGGAAACAAACAAATACTGAGCAACATGCCTCCGGGGGGGGGGGGGATGTTTTACAGATGTGATGTCACAGATGTCATGAGGATCTTAACATGCTATAGCAACCATTTTAAATCACATGGGCAAGACGTTCCAGGAGGTGAATTATGGCCATTGTGCAACAATTGCACAGTGTCCAACAATGCATGGATACAGCTGCAGCCCAAGAGTATTAGGAGGTTCAGGTCAAGAGGGTGTGCCATCCATGTTAACACAAGGCACTTCTTCCCTGCAGGAGTTCCATCACCAAACACAGCGAGTGCACTGTCACCCACTTAATGTCCTCTTCCCAATTAACAGAGAAATTCCAACCTGAGATTGGTTTCATGCTAGACCTCTCCTCCCACGGTGAGTTGCAAAGTGGACCTGAACCAAACAGGAATTCTGCCACCTGATCTAGTGCTACCTGCCTTTTAAAAATCTAGCAAGGTTCATCCTCAACACCAAGATGCTACAGTCATGTTTACATGAATCAATCTGGATGAGCAAATCTCTGCTTCTTCCCCACAATCGTCCCTAGCAAGGCACGCCTCAGCTGCTTCTGCAGCTCCAAGTTAGTTAATTAATGACCTCTTTCTCCTGCACCACCTTTAAATCCTCATCTTTGCTTTTGTTTTGAATGCAACTTGCTATTCCCCTCAGTACTTGATTAGTTATTTTCTATCCTCTCGCGGATACAGAAGACATTCCTAATCAGTACACCTTTCCAAGGGGGAAGGAGATATAGGATGGGTCAGACTTTAATAGCTACATTTCTCTTGTACTCACTCCTTTTTACTTTTTGTGAATGTATTATAATTGCATGATTATGGTGGTTAAAGTAGTTACAGCAATGAATGAACAATCACATCTGATGCAAAGGGGGGGGGGGGGGCAGAGCCTCCCCTCCCCCTGACCAGGTCAAGGATCCACTCTGGAGTGCTGGGGCAGCAAACGGAAGCTGAAGACAACAGGCTGGCCGGGCAAGAATATTTAAAGGGGCAATAGCCCAGGGACACATCCATAGTATTTCAGCTACCAATACGTAATCTGCTGGCACAGCGACAGCATTTTAGGTATGTGTCAGGGGAATCCCCACAAATCAGACCTGACAATAAAAACGAGGGAAACAACATGGAAAATGGGTTGACTAAAAGATAAATTGCCACAGCTCCTGAAGTGGTGCAAAGAAACTTTGATCAACTTTATTTAAACCGAACATTTAAAGGCGTACTCGGGAGGTGAAAGCCCCCTCCCTCCAATTCATTTACTGGTCCCCACAGTGGCTGTTCCCTTCAGCGGCACGTCTGTGTTTTAATGGATGTACTGTACCCGGCTCAGAGAGCCCTGAACACTACTTATGGCCAAGAAATTAATTGCTTGTCTCTCGGCTGCCTATATGTTGTTATATGAATGTTTTTATTCTCTGAGTCCCCCGAAGGCCTGTATAAGTATTCTGCTCATAAATACAATCATAGTTCAGCTCTTGTTAGAAAGAGCCATATATTATGGGATGCCCACAGCCTCATCACCATGCTACCAAGGTCACTGCACACTTCCATAAATCAGAGGGAACGGGAGGCAAGAAGACGACCTCTGAGACAAACCCAATCTGGGCGTGGTCAGTCAGCCACCCTGAAATGCAAGGATCTCACGCCTCCTCAGGAAGCCCCTGTGGTTTGGCACAGGTGGACGAGTGCAGCCGCCTGTTGGAACATCAAGGGAGGGAAGGCAGCTCACTTCTCTCTGCAGTACCTCCCGATGACATTCAGTGGAGGGGAAGGTTATTGCAGAAGGGGTCTTAGGCAGCTGGCGAGGAGAGCTTCACAGCTATTGATTTCTGTTTTGGTTTAGAAACAGAAGGAATGGCACCCTAGTGACTAGTAGAGTTTCTGGAGGACTTCCAGTGGTATGTGCGGGAGGGTGGGTCTTGTAGCGTCTGGTCCCTTCCCCAGGTGCAGAGTTCCAAACACGAAACAACTTGCTTTAGAATGTTCACTGTTGGGTCTTTCGTGACGAAAAATTAAATTAGAATTTATAAAATGTGGAATGTTTGAGAGGGGTTGGAGGGTTGCTGCATTATTTTCATGACTGGTTTCCCTTGTTGGAGGGCACAATATGAACAAGATGAATTCAGGTCTGGGGTGGGAATTGAGGTCTGGAGGACTAATTTTCTGTCTGAAGGAACCCTGGCCAGCCCTCAAAGTGCTTCACAGGCCATCTCAGCCTGAGACAGTAACCTTGGGGTTCCAGTAAACGCTGAGAGGGATCTCTTCTTGTCACTTGACCAAACAATGTTCTGAGTTAGAGCAAGATAATGTCTGTTTGTACCTGTGCAAGTTTCAAATGTTCTAATGTCCTGAGTGAAAACCAAGGTGTCCTGCCGGCTATTAGCTGGTGGGTTTCTTAATGGGCCAAGCCTCAGTTGTTTGTTGGCCAGCCTCCATGGTGGCCGGTTCTCAGAGCCAACTAGATGTGGCCACAAAGGAGGTTGAAAATACGTAACATGTTGGTGCTGACTTGAGGGGCAGGGCATCCTGAATTTAGGTATGCTAGAATCCATTTTACGCCAGAGACTAGGGTCAGATTCCAGGCTGGCCTGTATTTATACACATGTTCACCCATGTGGAAGCTTGCTGGGTGACCTTGGACCAGTCACACACTCAGCTTGATGAACCTTAATCACAGGGGTGCTGTGAAGATAAAATGGAGGGAAGGAGAATGATGTCCCCTTTGGGGGGGAAAGGCAGGGTATAATTAAGTAAAGAGAAGGAGGGATATTTTAAATAAGAAAGAGGCATAGCTACAGAAAGAGGCATATTTTAAATGGAAACACAACAGACAAGGGAAACTAAACTCTGCCTTCCTCCCCCCGCCCCTTACTGTACCACTCCCCCCCTGTTACTTTCATCACATTTCTCCAATACCAGAAGTGAGCAAGAGTAGAAGAAAAGTGCTGAAAAAGCATTTGAACACTATGCAGTACGGGAGGGGACAGTGTTTAGCTACGCCTTCCTTAAAAAAAAAAAAGCAGGCTAGGCATGCTGTGTTTAGAGGTGACTGGTTGGTAAACGGTAAAGGTAAAGGTTTGCCTTTTTCAAAAGCCAGTCAAATTCTACTCTAGGGGGTGGTGCTCCTCTTCGTTTCCAAGCTGAAGAGCCAGTGCTCTCTGAAAACATTCCCGTGGTCATGTGGGCATGACTAGACACCGAGGCGCACAGAACGCTGTTACCTTCCCACCGAAGCAGTACCTATTTATCTACTTGCAATTTCTTTCTTTCGAACTGCTAGGTTGGAGCTGGGACCAGAGACGGGAGCTCACTCCATCATGCAGCACTCCGGTCTCAAACTGCCGAACTACTGATCTTCCGGTCTGCAGTTCAGCATCTTAACCACTGAGCCACCGCGGCCCTGTTCGTTGGACAGGCATATAAATATGCAGGGATACTCCCTCATCACATATAACATGGCCCTCACTGAGTTGGGAAACTAGTGTTTGCATTTTGCCATTTCAGATGGCAGGACGGGTGGGGTCTGTCGTGGTTTAAAAGGGCATATATGGGATGTGATATGGTACCCAAGTAAGTAAGGCAATGCACATGATTGGCTCAGCTCCCTAGGGGTGTCTTCCTTTGGTTAGACTGATCTTGCAATTTAGAGAGTTTGTTGAGTGAGCAAGAAGGGGGAGCAGGAAACAGAATGGGCATGTGTTGTATTTCATATCAGCCGGTCACCTTACAAGATAGAATTGACTTGTCGGTAACAGGACCTTAGCTTTGGCGTAACCTGTAAGTGACTTCAGTCAGTGAAAAGCTGCTCCTTGGTTAGAATCCTGGAACGCTGGATAGAAAGATTTGGAGTCACTGGGTCTGAACAAACTCAGGCAAGGTTGCCTTAGGTGAACAGGTGTTGTGGCAAAAGATGGTTACTACATATTTTACAATCTGAGAAGAAAAGCACTGTGTTCTTTTAAAAACTGATACATGATTTTCTGATAGTGTGGCATGTTTGTAAGAAATGGCTGCGGCTTACTTCACTTCTTTGCTGGATGAAGTTCTATGAATGAAATCAGCCAAGCTGTATTTTGAACACTGGGTGTCTTTGTTCTGATGTATGCACCCTAGACTGTAAGAATGCTCCAAGTGTTTTCTCCAGACGTAATTAAGCTGACAGGCTTGCACAATGCAAAGCTCCTTATCCCAAAAGATATAGAGAACCTGGATGGCAGGAGGGAAATTAGGCTACAATCCTTGCCACTGGCACCAAGTATTCTACATGCAGAAATTGTTTTGGGGTTGTTGTTATTTTTGTAACAAGGAACATGCAATCGTGTGAGTATCCTCCTGCAGTCTGAAAGGGTACAGCTCAGGCACAAATTAATCACAAGCACCAAAGTTTCAACTTACCAAGCTGAGATAATATCCAGCATCCAAGTGATTTCAGTTTGTGGGGCTTCACATCCAAAGGCAATGTGATTGGATGAAGCACCTGTTGCGGTCTTTGTGGGCCGACTCCATCAAATGTGGGTGAGGGGAAAGGTGCAAGCCTGTTATGGTCTGATAAGGCTTATCTTTTGCAGCTGTATGCAGAGAGCGAGTCTCTAAAAAGGGTGCTTGTTCCATCATCTTCTGAGCCCACTGGAGTGCAGAAAGTTCATGTTCCAAATCACAACTGGACATCTGCACAATTGCCAGCATGGAGAGATTTGGGAAGCAAGGCTGGCTGGCTATGGAGCCAAATGCTCCTTTTCTGAACCAGTGCCTGAAGGTTAGCCTGCAAATCCTAAGTGTGATTCAGCCAGCAAGAATAATTTAATTTACAGATTTAAAATTTTCATAAAGATTTGGGCCCAAAGGGATCTGGAACTGATTAGACAAAGAAACCTACGTGTCCATTGTGATCTGAGACATTCAAGCCAATGTTTGTTGAAGGGCTGAGATAGATGGCTAGGTCTACCTTCAAGGGTGAGTCAAGACTTGTGTAACATGTGTAGCCCAGAGGTTCTGCCTTCACCCTAGGGTAGCCCCAACAACAGGGACACCCCACTTTTTAACCTGAGCCAGAGACCCACAAACCCAGACCAAGGAAGGCACTCCTGTTTCTGAAACAGAGCAAGCCATAACTCTGCAAAAAGGGATTTCATACTCAGGCTTCACACAAGGCAGACCTCCAAGGCCATATCCAACTTTCCCCTCCACCCCAGGAGAGGTATGCATATGAAACAATGAGTTCCACCAGGTAGGTATTTGCATTTCTAAAGACTATTCAGTTGCTACCTGGTGAATAGTCCTCTGATCTCCAGAACTTCACCTAGCCCTTTTGTGTGACCTCATGTCTATGTGCTCCAAACCTGTTTTCCTGCTCCATCTCTCAGGATACCAAGATAAACCAATCATGCATTCAAATGTTTAGCGATCTAATCAGAGACTCGTCTCTTATCTTTTGTCTATACTTGGGAACCTTTTCAGACTGCCTTTACTGGACCATTAGTGGTCAGAAAACCTATTCAACTAGCCATCCAGCACCTGGCTGATTTAATCAAGGCCATTGTTAAGCCTGCCCCTGCCCCTCTGGAACATCATTGGTTACATCCAGGTCTGGCCCCTCCTGATGCTGAACCCCCTGGGACACAGGATTGGCCCAGGTAATCTTTTGTCTTCACCTGAGACCAGCCCCAAAGCCTTCCATTGGTCTACATTGTTTACCAAAGTCTACATCTGTACACACACAACCCCCCCTCTCTATCTCTTTCTCTGCCCCCTCATAGCGCATAATGCTGGCCGTCAGCGCTATTCTTTTCAAGGACTTCTGCACATCTGGACAGGTAATATTACCCAGTAATTAACCCCTCTATTCACTATCAATAACCTCTGCTTTCGTAGTTCTGTATTGCTTGCTCTTTTTGAACATTTAGTGTACTTGTGGTTAGGGAAATAAAAATATTTAATTTACTCTTCAAATCTGAAGTTTTCCTACTGTGCTGGACCTTGGTATACAAGTGGTGTGCGATTCCTGTATCCCTCTGGCCTATCCTGCCATATAGCTAACTTCCCCAAACAACAAGGCAGGCCATTGAGGGTAACACATGTTGATGGTGAGCTGAGAGTTGAGATGCAGGTCATCCTGGATTTGGGCAGGAGGGAGTCATATTCTGGACTGACCTGTGGCACAGCATCATATTCATGGAGTACTCCGTATTCAGCAAGTGAGGTAAGTGATCATTAAGCTAGACTAACCCCATGTTGTGGCAGGAGCAGTGCAGATTCCAGTGGGAAAGAACAGGGCACATAAGCACCAAGAGACATCAGAATGAAGGAAGGAGGATTAGCCAAACCAATCTCTTGTTGCTGACCAAAAGAAGGAAACTGGAGAGAACTGTCCCTTGGGCCTTGGCAGCTTCATTCAGTATGGGTTCACTTTGTGTGAAGAAAGGTGGGATACAAGTATTTTAATAAATGATTAAATAAGACTTCAACTACAGATTGGCCATTTAATAAAGTTGTATCTTATTTTAACCCAACACCAGTGTCTCATGTACTAATTCTGGAATGCTGGGACACCTATGTGACCAAGCCCCTTGTCCAAGTAGTCTGGTTAAGCAGTTGGATCAGTTCTCTTGATGGTTACTTTCAACTGTTTGATGCGGTGGCGTCCTCCACACAGATCAAAACAACTCTCTTCTGTTTGTTCAGGGGCGGACTGAATTTCAAAATGGCTCTCTACCATTGCTCGTGCCCTGGGATGTTATGAGGATGCATGCATGGGAAGGGAAAAACTACTATTCCTAGAGGTCATTGCATCAGTGCTTATGTACATAGCACCAGTGGAACACATGTCAACTTTATGAGTTACAAGAGAAACTTTGGAAAAATAGACAAGTTGATTTCAAGTCGATTCCGAATCAAACTGAGGGGGAGTTCAAACATTACTTAGTAACAAACTCAGTGACATGATATCTAGGCTGCCATGATGGCCAACCTTGGGGATGCGAAAGACTGCAACAGCTGCCGCGGGCCAGCAATAAGAACAAGTGAGTAGAAATACGGACTATCAATTCTGTCCTACACTCAACCTCCAAACGTAAAATCCAGGAACATAAATATGAATGCAAACCCTGCCCCTTTGCCTCCAAACTGTCATGGGCGGCGACGACAGCGCTGAGTCCCCACCTCAGTTGGCACCTCAGGAGTTGGCAGTTTGCCACCACCAGTGCCTGAGCTTGTAAACCCCGCACCTGGTCCTGCGGCAGCCAATGAGGTACAGGTGCAACCAGGGAGCCCACCTGACTCACCTCCATGGGTGGTTCAGCTGAGGGAGCGGCTCCGCAGAGACTTAGCCACCTGCCGCCAAGACGCACGCTGGCAGGGAAGGTGAGCGCTGAGTCCTGAGTACTAGCAAGAGCAGCAGCAGCACCACTGCTGGAGGCCTATATAGCTCCCACTTGGGAATGGGCTCTCATGGACGCAATGAGTCACCTCCATGCATGCCACACATCCACCTTCGGCTCCTGTTCTTGGACCCCCACTCTGGCTCTGATTCCTGGCTTCCTGGCCCCTGCTTCGGACGACCCCTCTTTCAGACTCACGATTTGGCTCTTGCTCTCCGGACTTGACTCTTGCCTCTCAGCCCAAGCCCAGCCTGTGACACAAACCACCATACACAGCATTACCATTGAGCAAGTAAAGAAGAATAAATAAACAAATAGCAAGGGAGAAAAAACAGTATTTAGTTACTGAAAATGCATCCAGATTCTTGTAATTCCTTCCTTCCCTTCTACGCTACATATCACAAAGGAATACCTTCTCTGGAACCTCCACTGAATCAAAGAGGGGGGGAAAACAAACAGCACAATAAAAAATCCAATGTGAACACTTTTACAGTGTTTCTATATATAGGCAAAGTAATGGACATTGGCGGGCAGTGGCGGCACCTGACCGCCCGCCCCATCATGCCAGGCATCAAATGTTCCCAAACATCATCTTTGTATTCAGGCCTTGGGGTTTGCAATTTCTTCAGATTCACTCAATTGATTTATAACCCAATAATCCACCCCCTTCGTTAGCCCCAGCATGCAGTCATTTATCATTCTCTGTACAACAACTGTTTTTTTCCCTCCTTAAAGCCCATTAGTACATGACCTGAAAGGATTATAGAGCAGGACAGAAATTATACAATGCAGTGTGACTAACAGGCGAAGGGCAACACCTTCAAGCAGTTGGTCATCTCAGACGGGAAACGTCAAGAGCAGCTCCCGCTTGTGTCTGTGGGTGTGTGGGTAGAGAGCTGTTCGAAAGCGTGGAGCACGTGAGCTCTTTCCCCTTCCCTGCCAGGTACCCAAAAAAGTGAGTTTGGGTCTGATTACACATCACTCCCAGCCCAAATCTTATGCATATCTTTGAGACTGCCTCTCCCCTTTTAAGCCTCACAGGACACTACGATCTGCAAACCAGCATCTCCTGGTGGTCCCTGGCCCCAGGGACAACCATCTTGCCTCAACAAGGGCCAGGGCTCTCTTGGTCCTGGCCCCTACCTGGTGGAATGAGCTCCCATATGAGATCAGGGCCCTGTGGGACATCTTACATTTCTGCAGGGCCTGCAAGACAGAGCTCTTCCACCAGGCTTATAGCTGAGGTGGTGGGCGTCCACACCTTATTGGGCCTCCCCTCCAGTGACCAAGATCTGAGTAACCATCTGGAACCCCAACTTGTGGTAGACCTTACCTGTTGAGGCTCTGGTTAGAAGATGAGGAGGAGAAGAAAAAGAGATTGGATTTATACCCTGCCATTCACTCAGAGTCTCAGAGTGGCCTTTCCCTTCTCCACAACAGACACCCTGTGAGGTAGGTGGGGCTGAAGCTGCTCTTTCAAGAACAGCTCTGACAGAACTATGGCTTGCCCAAGGTCATCCAGCAGCTGCATGTGGAGGAGAGGGGAATGAAACCCGGTTCTCCCAGATTAGAGTCTGCACACTTAACTAAGCCAAACTGGTTAGGAGTATCGGAAATTACAATTTGTATTTTAATTCTGATGTGTTTTAATGGGTTTTAACTGTTATTTGTGTATTTATGTGATTGTTGACTTGGTATGCAAGGAGGATGGGATATTAAATAAATAAATAAATAAAGTGTTTATGGTAGAATTGTGGGGAAATCCCAGTACTGCCAAGCAAGGACTGGTTTCTTCTTTTAATGGCTGACAGTGGCATGGGCATGCTGTCTAAAGATGGGAAATAGTGCCAGTTCTCCTGAACCCGATGCTGATTGTTCATAATTCTCATACATTTACTGGTCTATTTCCCCCTCCTTTCTCCATCTCCAAGTACCTTCAGGGAGAGGTTATTCCTAAGTCAGATGTCATGCATTCTGGGATCCACATTCCCAGACTGTCGATGGAGAGGAAGGGGGAAGGAGGTCAGGAAACTCTGCCCCCTTCTCCAGGCCGACCCACGCATCTGCCACTGCTGCCCGACTGGCTGGCACATCCATTGCAAACCACCCCCTGCCTCCGCCAGTAGCAGCAGCAGCAGTGCTGAAGGGGGGGGAGACAGCAAAGGAGTAGGAAGCTGACTCATTTGGCTCAGAGGCACCATCTGAGCACAAGAGCTTTCGGGGTGCATGAAAGCTCTCTTTATAACCATCAGAAAGGCAAAAGCTCTTTCCAAAGTTCTGAAGCTGTGAAGTTTAGCGGCATCTCCAGCCACATTGTGAGTGATGGAACCACGCAGGGATGCCGAGAACTTTGAACACCGGAAAAAAAATTAGCAATCAACTTTTAAACTTACTTTGTTCAAAATGTTCATTTTGGATGAGTCATGCCTCTCCTCTGATCATATCCAAGACTTTGCTCTCCATTCAATACAAGCCGTTTTGCATCAACTCAGCAGTAGCATTGGATATGGCGGCTGTTCTGGTAGGTAAAAATCACACATACTTGATGACTCTGCCCCAGGTCATCATGCAATTCCCTGTTAAAAGTAGCTAAATTAGGCTGTATATACTCCTTTTGTATCTGCACAGTCGGCAGCCATTCCTCCAGATCCTCCTCTTCTTTTGTTTTCTGCAGCTGTAAAAGAAGATTTGACAGGTTCATGGATCATACATAGACCCATCATCATCAGCTACTAGTCATGACAGCTATTAAAGAATCTCTACATCCAGAGGCAGTAAACCTCTGAATACCAGCTCTAGGAGACCGGATCAGGAAAGGCCTTAGCATCTAGGCTCTGTTTGTTGGCCCTGTAGAGAAACTGGCTGGCCATGGAGTGAAACAGGATGCTGGACTAGATGGATGGACCACTGGTCCTGATCCAGCAGAGCTCTTCTTTTGTTCAGGACTTGGATGAAGCACCAAGCACAGTGAAGAAAGGAGCTGTCAAAAAGACAACAGAAAAAGAAGCCCTCTCAACCACTGAAATTAACTACAAAAAGTAAACTGAAACCAGATGGATAGTCTTATCGCAAGCCTACAATCTGCTGTAGTCCTAGGTGTAGAACATGCCTTAGCTGGGAAAGGAAAAGAGAGTTCCCAGGCTGTGAAGGAGCCTGGTATAATCTTCATCACATCTGTGCTTTTGCACAGGAAAAGTGGGGGGTGGAGGGCAGCAGCAACAAGCACTGTTGAAGCAGGGTGTGTGGATCCCATTCCCATCTGCTGCTGCCATGGCAGGTACACGAAAATGTTGGTGTGGGGGGGGGGGGGGAAGCAGCCCGGGAAATCATTCAGTGTCCTAGTTTGGATGGGAACACATCTGTAAGACTGGACATTTGAAAAGAAATTGACCAAGACTCTCTTAGCTGTGGATATGCACACCATCTGGAAAGAGACCCCCACTCACACACATAGGAAAGAAAATTGGCCATGGGTTATCTAAGTTTATTGTACAGTGGAGGAGGAAACAAGTGTGGGAAGAATGGCCTCTGATCCTATTCCAAACATTTTCAAACATTCCAAAACACTTGAACTTTTTTTTAAAAAAGTATTCGAGGCTGTATTATTTTAAATTATTATGATGAGACCTTTTTGAGGTCAGTGATGGACAGAGTTGCCGTAAGTTGGAAATAACTTGATAATGCATAACACGTGCATTTGGGGCTGCTGATTGCAATACAAACACTGATAATTTTGCATTAATAGCTTTTGCTGATGCATGTCTTTCATTACATTTTATTTTGCAAGTTGCCATGGGCAGGTTCTGTGGAGAGGAAGGATAAAACATTTCTAAAGAAATAAAGACTAAAATTAAGGATCTTAATTATCAAATATGGTCAATATCCAACAAATATTTAAGGGAATTCCAGAAGAACAGTACACATCAACATTCACAGAGAAGAATGTGGAGAAGTTTGGAAACAAATTTGTTTTGGCAAGACATCTTCCAAGGTAGCCCCGGGCAAACACACAAAATGCATCACAATAATTCAGCCTCATGGACATTTGTGAAATCCAAAAATCTGTAAAACCAAAATTCTGGTACCCACAGGGAGTCTGGGGAATGAGCCCTTTGAGTCAACAGGCCAAGACCAAAGTGGGCTACAATGCAGATCCAGGAAATAAACTCCTATGAATCTGGCAGGTCTGAAGAAAAATCTGGTGGCTTGAGTTCAGCACAAACACTGCCTATTTACCAAAGGTATGGAGGATACCCCAGGCTAGCCCTATCTTGTCAGATCTCAGAAGCTAAGCAAGGTTGACCCTGGTTGGTATTTGTATGGACCACCAATGAAGTCCAGGGCTGTACAGAGGCAGGTAATGGCAAACCTCTCGACATTTCTTGCCTTGAGAACCCCACGGTGTCACCATAACTAAGCTGTGACTTGACAGCAACAACCCACTTCCCCCCCCCCAAAAAAAGCTGCAGCTAAAGGTAAAACTGGTTGGGGAAGAAACAGATAATTCACTTTGTACTGAACCTCCCAGATGAAGCTTTTATGGTGAAACACATATGGGCTTTGTATAAAAATAAAGCATTACCTGGCATCTGTTTTTCCCTTTTTGATTTAGGGAGGCAACAGCCTTGCTTTTGGGCTTTTGCTCCCCTACCACCACCACCCACGTCTACACCTGGCCCAGATGATTTTCTGATTGATTGTCATGGCTGAGGCTGCGTCCAGATTCTCCAGAAAGGGCTACAGCTGGCTTATCAGACACATGCAGCAGATACACAATCAGAATCACCACCTCTGTGTGGGGGCTGAAAGCTTTGCCAGACAACTTCACAGTCAAGCACTCACAGTTGCATACGTTGAGTTTCCTGGCCTTGGTGTACTTTCTTTGTTACCTTCATTTCCTTTTATGTTTAAGGATGCCATTCTGTCTCCTGAAGTGCTTGATGTCGGAGACAGGTAAACTGAAGCTTGTTTCACTGAGGAGCTGAAATGACTGTCCACACCACCGGGAGAGACCTTCCCGTGTCATTCTTTACTGGGGCGGAAATGCTGTGTCATTCTTTACTGGGGCACGCATCTTTACAAGGGTGGAAATGCCAAAGAGAGGGAAGATATGCAACTCTGGGGATACTGCAGCTTGGACCTGGAGCCTCGTAATTGAAAACTCAGCCACGATGCCACCATGGCCTGCATAAACTCAGGCCTCAAAGCCCCTTGGGGGAAAAGGAATAGGGAAGGAAAATAGTCACACCTCTACAGTTGGCAGGAAATATGAAGCCAGAATCAGCCAGGTCTAATATAAACCACAGAACCCTGAGCTTCTGCCTTGCTCCAATCAACTGGACTCAGCGAACCTGAGTTAAAACAGAGCTAAAAGTTTGTGGGGGTGGGTCGGTAGGTGGGTGGAGGCACAACACGCACCTAGTAGGGTTGCCAGCTCTGGGTTGGGAAATACTTGGTGAATTTTGGGGTGGGGCCTAGAGAGGGCAGGGATTGGGGAGGGACTTCAGCATGGCACAGTGCCATAGACTCCACCAAGGGCATAGACTTTCCAGTTCCCGGGGGGGGGGGCTGGGACTGGGCCAGAGACATTACAGGCCATTGTCTCCGGGGGAGGCTCAGCATGTCCTGGAAAAGTTGGGGGGGGGAGCTCCAGCTCCCCAGCCCCCCGAAGCTGACACCTATGAACTCCAAAGCAGCCATTTTCTCCAGGGGAACTCTCTTTGTCATCTGGAGACCCATTGTAAAATCAGGAGATATCCAGGCCCCACCTGGAGAGTCGCAAACCTAGCACCTAGTCAGAGTCCCAGTCCAGGAAATACCTTTTCCTCCCAAAGAGGCACTGAGAGCTTGAAAGCTCGAACATTACTTCCAGAAAATTCTGCTCAAAATTCAGTTTTGATTTAGATGTTTTCTGAATATCCTTGCCATGTGTTACTGTTCTCCTGCAAATATCTTCTTCAGCATTAACACCCTTGGCATCCAAAGATTTTCCATCAGGAGCCAGAATTTGACAGAAGCTGACATATAACAGTGAACATTTGTCCTTCCTTGACTGCTAATGAAAAGCAAGGGGAGGGAAAAGTTGAAAAGCAAAAAAAGTGAAAACACTTGTAAAGCACAACTGACTCCCCGATTATAACAAATATACCATTGTAAACACAACGCAAACATAATTATATGTTGGCAACACTTGTATGAAAACACAGCACAATGGGTTTCCAGGTAAAGACCCATTTCCAATAACACCTTCTTTGGGCGTTAATGATCATGTGAGTATACACATTACCATATGAATATGCAAAAATCCTCAATTACTCACAACACAAATTGCAGCTCCAAATTGTTCAAAATACAACACAGAGCAAGGAATTGGTATACAACAAGCCTGAGACTGTCATCGGAAGAAGGCAGGTTAAAAGGGTCTTAAATAAATGAAATGAATGCATTTGATATTAAATAATAGAATCCGAAGTGCCAAGCATAAAATAGAAGGAGATTCTGCCTCTCAGGGCTCCAGTCCAGACCATCCACTGAAATAGAGATGGGCACAAACCAGTGCATGAGCCAAAATTCGTCATGAAGTTGGCCCAGTTCAGAGCCGAACCAGACAAAAGTCTGGGAAATGATCAGGGAAGGTGCCTTCCCTGAACATTTCCCAGACTTTTGTCCGGTTCGGCTGTTCAGGCCATTTAAACCTAACAGCTGAGTAGTGCGGGTCTGCAGCTCACCTGTTAGGTTTGAATGGAAGCAGGGGGAACAAAACAGAATGGGCACACCTGCCCCACGGTGGGCTTCACTTTCCCCCACTTCCCTCCGCTTCCAAGCAAGGAGGAGTGGAACAGAGCGCTGAAATGACTGCCAGCCATGTAAACCTAAAAGCAGGTGGATCCACTCATCAGCTGTTAGGTTTAAATGGCTGCAAGCCATTAAACCCATCGGTTTCGCTCCCCCTACTTCGAAGCAAGGGGAGCGAAATGGACTGGTTAAATGGCTGCCATTTAACCCTTCCCGGGTGATCCCCCCCTTTCTCCCAGGCACAGATCCCCTTTCCCCCTCCCAGAATGTTTAGGTTCGTGCCCATCCCTGCACCGGAATGAAACCCATATAGATGAATCTCGAGATGAAACCAGCTAAAGAAGCCTCACCTGAAATAACTCAGTCACATAGACTGCCCATAATCCTGTATACATCTGCAATTTGTACATATCCTGAAGCAACTGGTACATCTTCCCAAAAAAAAATGTGTTGTGGTGAATTGCCCAGAGTGTTTTTTATCTGTTCCATTTATATCCCACCTTTTCCCCAGTGAGAACCCAAAATATCTTACATCAATCTCGTCTCCTCCATTTTATCCTCACAACCCTAGGAGTTAGGTTAGGGTGGGAGGGTGACTGGCCCCAAGGTCACCCAGCAAGATTCCATGGCACAGTGGGGATTCACACCTGGGACTCACACATCCTAACCACTACACCACATGGCCTATTGAACACATGAGGCCACTTCAATCAAACCCATTAGTCTATCAAGATCAATATTGTCTACTGTAGCTGTAACAGCTCTCCAGGGACTTAGGTAGAGGTCTTTCACATAACTTACTACCTCATCCTCTTAACTGGAGATCCTGGGGATTGAACCTGGGATGTTCTACATGCAAAGCAAATTATCTACCATTGGGCCATGAGCCCAGACCAGCTGCTGACAATGCATAGCTGTCAAAACACCCAGGTCAGCAGGTTTAGGAGAAGGTGCACAGAGGGAGGAGAGGGGGGAAGTCCATGGGAAAACTTTAATGGAAAGACGAGCATTTTTTCCCATAAACAGAGTCTTTCGACTAGATCCACTTTGGATGTCCAGCAGCTTCAGCAATTAGGTCTTTCCCTCATACTGAGTCTGGAATTGGACAAATAGTGTTGCTGCTGCCAAATGTTTCAGTGGGTACCGGCTCTTTTAATTAGCAGTAACTCCTCACTGATAATTACTTTTGGGAACTGCTCCAGGCAGCTACGCAGCAAGCTCCTTGGAGAATGAATCACCTTTCCTTCTCTCCGGTAATCTTACTGGCAACAACACACAGTTGTCGTTGCAGTCACTGCCTCTTCTCCAGTCCCCGGAGCCAGTGGTGCCATTTGCATGTTCCTTCCAGTGAAGGGATTTCATCCCATCCAGCAACTCCCAAATT
The DNA here is from genome assembly GCA_029233225.1 of Lepidodactylus listeri. Taxonomy (NCBI): domain Eukaryota; kingdom Metazoa; phylum Chordata; class Lepidosauria; order Squamata; family Gekkonidae; genus Lepidodactylus; species Lepidodactylus listeri. Next base: position 27,912,733 of record JARCFY010000013.1, read on the forward strand.
CCTTGTAAGGTACTATTTTGGAGGCACCCAAAGGATCCTGTTCCTTTTGGACAGTGGTGTTATGTTGCCACAACATACAGTGCACACCTCCTCTAACCCATCTCACCAGTCATGTCTAACTCCGCCACTTTAGGTAAGAGGGTGAAAAGGTTAGGGGAGAGTAGTAGCCATGCAATTTCATGCGTGGAGGATTCCAGTGAGAGTGGTAATGCAGCTGAGCATTTGAGACGCCTAGGTGAGAAGGAAGGAAAATAAGCAAGGTCAGGTGGGTGGCCTTTGTGTAGGGTTGCTAGCCAGCCAATAAGCAAAACGACATTCTGTCAAATAGCACACACACAAAGCTGCTTTCTACTGAGGCAGACCATTGGTCTATCTAGGTCAGTACTGTCTACTCTGACTGGCAGTGGCTCTCTGGGGTCTCAGGCAGAGGTCTTCCACATCAGCTACTGGAGATGCCGGGAACCAAGCCTGGAATTTCTGCATACCAAACAGATGCACTATCACTTAGCCATGGTTTCTCCCATATACAAATGAACACATGAAGTTGCCGTATAGGAGTCAATCAACATCAGTATTGTCTACTCTGCCTGGCAATACATCTCATCCTTTTCTTTTCTTTTCTTTTCTTGTATTTTTCATATGTGCATGTGTGTGAGTGAGTGTGTGTGTACCTGGAAGTCATGGCGACCTCTGGTGTCTGACCTCTACTGGGGGCCTGGAGGATATTCAGAGAGGTGGCTGAATAAAGCCAACCCCCACCTTCCAGCTCTGATCTACCATCCAAGTACTTGCCAGAGTCGACCCTGCTTAGCTTCCAAGATCTAAAGAGATCGGGCTTCCCTGGGCTGTCCAGGTCAAGGCCATCTCATTCTTCTTTTAAAAATAAAAGTCAGGCATTGAACCTGGAACTTCTGCACACAAAATAAGCTCTACCACTGAGCCACACAAAGCCCTCGCCCCTGCAAATTAGGACTAAGGTTACTTTGAGATCTAGTCCAAGAAAGGCTCTTTGGGTTCTCAGGTTTGGCTCCCCAGCTCCACCACCACTTACCCATTCTGTAGGCTTCATATCTGATCTGTTTGTTTCAGTTCTCACCCAACATCATATTGTAAACTATAGTGGGATTTTTGCATTGCAGGAACATTCCACCCCCTCACCTCCCACCTCTTGCAAACAGGCAAGAGCCAATATTGAGAACTGCAGATAGATACACATAGGTACGAAATGGGTGGTCATCGCTTACATTCCTTTCAGGACAGTCTGCAGCATACTCGCCCACCATTACCAGGGCTTCAAATTTGTATTTATTTATTCAGAGCATTTGCATGTTGCCTCTCCAGAGACCCGTCCAAGGTGGCTGACAAGAAAAAGGGGGGAAGGGGAAAAAATCAAAACAATAAATCAATAAAACAGTTTAATAAAACTAATCTCTCAGCAGAAAAAAAATACAAACCAGTTATAAAACCAACAGACAATTAAAAAAACAATATAATAAAACAATCATATTGGAATAAAAGCAGTCATAAAAACATCCAACAGGTGAGGAACACAGACCAAGATCATAAAAATACAACTAAAGGATAGGATAGAACTTAAATGCCTAGGTTTACAAACATGCTTTAACTTTGTTCCTCAGTAATAACAGCAGGCAGGCCTCAAGGTGAAAGCCATGCCACATATGAGGTACCACCACCAAAGAAGATTCGTCTTTAGTTCTCACTCACCTCACCTTTGCAGGCAAAAACATGGACAGAGCTTAACTGGCAAACTAGACAGTATAGGCCAAAGGAGTCCTCAGGGTACCTGGTCCCAAGATGCTCAGGGCTTTAAAGGTAATCACCAGCATCTTAACTTGGGCCTGGAAGCAAACTGGAAGCCAGGAAAATCTTTTTCCATCTGATGAGGTCTCTACAACCAAGCCCAGCCAGCATTCTCTCTGCTGCATTCAGTACCAATTGTAGCTTCCGGACACTCTTCAAGGGCAGCCCCTCATTACAGTAATCTAATCTAGATATTACCAGGTCATGCAACACAGGGCATGAGTATAGACATTTTTCATCAGTATCCCTACATAAATGCAAAGTCTGAGTCCAGTGGCACGTTTAAGACCAACAAAGTTTAATTCCGGGTATAAGCTTCCGTATGTTGGTCTGAAAGGTACCACTGGACTCAAACTTTGTCCTGTTGCTTCAAACCAACACAGCTACTCTCCTGAATCTACCTGCATAATTGCATTACGGCAATCTAAACTGATAAAAGAAGCTACCTGACACTGAGGGGACCTGAGCATCTAGATAAAGCAGCACTCTCAAGCTGTGAAAGCACTCCTTTGTGGGGGCTGCAGCCTCCTCTGGGTTATTGTTTATTCCTTGATCAGCTTTGAAATCATCATTGACTGTGCAACCTCCATCTTGTCTAGTCTGAACTTTGGTCTACTGGTTGTCTTCCATCCATTACCTTTTCCAAGCATTTGTTCAGGACTTCCATTAAGCTCACCTGACTCAGTTGTCAGAAAGAAGTAGAACTGGCTGTCATCCGTACATTGGTGGCCCCTCTTTCCAAACCCTACAACAATCTCTCTCAGCAGTTTCATGTATATGGTAAGCAGCAGGAGGTACAGAATAAAGAGTCCTGAACAACCCCATAATGCTGTGGCTGAACAGCAGTCCCCCAGCACCACCTGTTGAAGTGGCTGGCCAGGTAAAGACAGAACCACTGACACATGGTGACATCCCACACCTCTCAGTTTTGCGAGCCTCTCCAGAAGAATGCAACAGATGATGGTATCACAAGCTACTGAGAAGTCCAGCAGAACCAATAGGTCCATATTCCTCTGGCACTCTACCAGAGAAGTTTGTCAGACAGGACAACCAAGGCCCTTTCAATCCTAAATCCACACCTGAATCCAGATTGAAATGGGACTGGAAAGTCTGTTTCCTCCAAAACAACCACGGGTTTCATCATCCCACCTGGACTCAGATTCTTCTGGTCCTTTCAAAACTGCCAGCAACTTAGTCCAGATTCAAGAACTTTGTACAGTAGGAGGTGAATTTTATAAAGCCAACGAGCACTGGAAGGAAAACATACCATCTTCTCTTCTGAATCTTGCTCTCTCTTAGCTAGTCTGCATCCAAGGTCCCCGAGCATGCTGTTGATCAAAGCAGCCGCTCCCCCCCACTCTTCTCAGACAGACAGTTTGACAAGGCCAGATGCACTGTTTTCTGGGAACTCCTTTAGCTTCCTAGTTTCAAAATATCGGCAAACTGCTCTCCGGCTTGGCCTGTTCTTCCAAATATTCCTACCATGAAATTTGCAAACACTCGGCTCTTACACTGATAGGGTCGACCATCCTCGACTTTCTTGATTATTCTGCAGCAGCCACATTTTAGCACGGGGAGAGGCCACAGCTCAGTAGCAGAACTCATGCTTTGCATACTGAAAGTGTGCGGATTCAATCCCCAGCACGCGTCTTCCTCCATTAAAACGACTGCAGAGCAGGAAAAGACTCCTCGCTGCTTGAGGCCCTGGAGGGCAAGCTGCCAGTCAGAATAGGCGGTAAGTGGACTACACAGACCAATGATCTGACAGGGTAAGTCAGCTTCTTACCCTGAGAGCAAGAAACTGCATTCTGTGTGAAACGTCTGCATTTGAACGGAGGCATCGGAACATTTAAAAATTGCCTTGATGGATTATGCCAAATGTTCCTGTGGCCCAGCATCCTGTTCCAAGCAACAGTCAGCCAGACGCCGCTGGGTGTTTACAAGCAGGGCGTGAAATCGTGGCAGCCTTCCTCAGCTGTTTGCCCCAGCAGCTGGTATGCAAAGCTATACTGGCATAATATGGTGAGTGAGGCCAGAGTTGACGGGTGATGCGCACAGTAAACTTGGCAGTGCAGGGGCCCTGCCATACAGTGCTGATGCTATGCCTATGGTCTGAGGGCAAGACGTGAGTGTGACTCCACATATATGTACAAGAATTCCCCAGAGTCAGCATCTTTTCTTTGCATCGTGCACTTCTTAGCATACAGAAAGGAGTCTACTGTCATAATAGCTTCTACAGAGTGGATTCCACCTGTTTCTCACTGCCCTAATATTTAAAATAGTGGGGGGGGTAAGGGCTGCAAAATTAATTTTCACCTAGTTGGTCCTGTAGCCAGCCACCCTTAGAGCCTATTTAACTATTGGTTATCAGGTGGTTTAAAAACTGGATTTTGGCCATTGTGTTCATTATAATTATATTATTTATCATTCTTATTCATACTGTTACGCGTTGGCATTATGCTCAGCATGCATTTCCATGGTTTCTGTGGAAAACTCATCTCTGGGTGTAAATATGCCTCTCCCAAACTGCCATATTACCTAGCACTCCCAGTCTGCATTCCTGCCTGCCTGCCCGCCCGTGGGCACAAGCAACATATTTGCCTCTGGACCCTGCAAGTGAGGTGCACTGCATGTTAAGGAGGGGATCCTGGGCTTTTGCTGTTATTCCTCCAGCCAGGCTAACCCTGCTTACCCTATACAAGCAAAGCCGGGGTAGCCCAAGATAACAGACTAGCTCAGACAGATGGAACCCATCCTTCTTTATACAGAACCAAGAAAGCCTTCTTCAGGCCACTGAACCACCAGTGTAAATGGTAGAAACAGAGGGCACAGAAACATTGGTTGGGATGTTCCTGTTCCTGCAGGAAGATCAGCTGATTCTTCTGGTTGCACAACATCCCTCTCAAGCTCGTATCTGTTAAGTCACTGCTTCTTCTTGCTGCCCCTCCCACTGGTCATGGAAATGAAACCAGCCAGCTGGCCACCAGAATAGTGGCCAAACATATTCAGTCAGTGATTTTGCATTTGGATTAGTTACATCAACTGTGTTTTTTTAAAAAAAAACAGAAGCCATTTAGGTGAGATTTTGGTGAGTTATTATCTGATTGATTGTCCCTTTTAACTGTACAAAACCCCAGAGATAGTTCACCTGACACGATACAATAGCACTTCATTACATCATATTTGACGCTGAGAATTAGAAACTGATGATTTAAATATAAAGTTAGAATTGAAAGACTGAAGAATAGAAGAAGAACCCTGCTGGATCAGACTGGTAGTCCTTCTAGTCCAGCACCCTGTTTCACACAGGGACCAACCAGTTGCCCTTGGAAGCCAACAAACAAGGGCATAGAGGCCAAGGCCTTCCCTTGATGTTGCCTCCTAGACTTGGGTCACAGGGACTTTATGGTTATTCTGCCCCCCAACCCATGTTATTTTGTTCCCCAGACTTCTTCACTCTGAGGACCTTACCCTGCTTCTTAATATTACCATCTGAGCATAGTTGACAGCTATTACATCCCTGCTGAGAATTCCACCCTTGGGAAGTCTGCAATTTGGGCAGAAATGCTCTTTGCATATTGAACGCATATTAGTTGAATGTGCAAATAGAGGCCCTAATAAATAGAGCCAGATCAGCTTACAAAAGTGATGAGGAGTGGCATACAGAACTCAAATAATCACCTTGGAACAGAATGTCTAATCAGTTCAGCATGTAATGAGGGAGCGGGGGGGGGGGCAGGCATGGGTCTTGGCCAAGCTGGATAGCACTGGCCCTGCTTACTGCTTTATTGCATACACTGATGGAAAGTGACAGTCAGTCATTTTCAAAACAGTCTTGCAGAAAACAAACCAGGAGGAGGCAAACCTGTGCGTTAGCTTGTGCTGCTGGAGCTCGGAGACTGGAGTGATGTGATTTTGCCCTCTAAAGCAGCTGTGACAGGGGAGATGGCTCAGGATGATTCTGGAGAAAAAAAGGATTAATGCTGTTCCAAAGCCTCCCTCCAGCTGCTTTAATGGAGAAAAATGGCAAGCAAAATATGAGTACCTATCTTCTTTTCTGGATGCTTGAAGCATTCCAAGAAGGCTGTCTCAAAGGACCTCCATTCTCATTGTCCAGCCTGCCAGTTATGATCTGCTTCTGAAGGGTTTCTCTCTGCGCCCACACCTTCACAGTTAGGCAGGCAGTGTCCAGAGAGAGGGCTTTTTCAGTGATGGTGCCTTGTCTTTAAAATGCCCCTCCCCACATGAGGCTTGCCTGGTGCCCACCTTATGTTCATTCAGGCACCAGGCTAAAACATAATTCCTTTTTACCCAGGCTTATAGCCAAAGGGTTTTATTCTCTTTTAATGAACTGCTTCTGGCCCAAGGACCATTTTATCTACATAATTTTATGCTGCTTGGCATGTATTTTATGCTGCTTTTACACCCTGGCTTATTTTATTGGCACTGGCCTGCTTTGTTTTGTTTTCATGGTTGGCTTTTAATGGCGATAAGCAGGTCTCTGGAGAGCCTGCATACAAATTTCTAAATAAAATAAATAATTTTTTCTGGTGAAATACACCATGGCCCCATCCATATTAGCTATAATGGCTGTCAAGTTACATATCAGGAGATCCAGAGATGGAACTTGAACATCCTATGAAGCCTTCAGGAATATTATGTCAGGGAAGCTTGGAGGCACTGCGGTATCCAGGCTGGGCAGGTGTATCACCCATGGTTCGGATTGATTCCAACAAGCAAATGGAACAAAGCATGCAGCTTTTATTCAGCACACTAAAATAAACAATAATACTACTTTTCCTCCCACCCTGTAACCTGTATTGGATGGGAAGTCTCCTCCAGATGTTAGGCAGTCCAAAAAAACACCAACCTGGAGCCAAGAAGCCTCTTCTGTAGCTTGCTGCCTTCTCTTTCCCATCTCTCAGAGACCTATAGTGTACTCCTACCACCAGGTGCTCTTCATCTGGGTGGAATTTAACCCCCTGCTGCCCTGAGACTGCTATTCACATAGAGATGAGCTGTGTGGCTCACCATCTGCCTCCTCGACTTACAATGGTCTTCCGCAGTTTTCCACTACAACAGGTAAATGGATAGCTGTCATCAGATCAGTTGGCTGGGCAAGGTGAACAGGGTGGGCAATGATTGAGCAAATGAACAGATAATCTAGCAAGGAGGTCAATAGATGTTCGGCTACAGGTCACTTGATAATAGCTGGGTCTTCAGTCGAGAGACAAATCAGTCAGACCAAGCTCTTAAGATGTCTTCGTCAAATTCCCTTCAGCCTGTATAACATTCCCCCCTTCTGAAACACAGTTTCCCTCCAGGCTGGCATTAAGGTTACTGGAACAGGCTTTATGGACAAAAAAAATCAAAAAAGGAACACCAAATGTCCATTGCACCCCTTGCCAAGTAAGCATAACTGCCCAGCCTCTGAGTTGGGTGTCTCCATCCAGTCACCTTGGCACAATTCTTGGCTGCTCCTGAAGAAGAAAGGAGAGCAAGAAAGGGAGGGAAGCCTTTGAACGAATCCTCTTCAAGTATCCTCACAATTAGCCAACATGGGTCTTCTCTAAAGAGGAATTCACAGCAATAGGATAAGGCCTGCCAGATTATCGCTTTGGTGTGCTGCCTTGTTCTTTGTAATGTTTGCATCAGTCCTTCTCTTGTGGTTCCCCTGCTGTTTTGAAAAACTCTGTGACCTCCACCAGCTTGCCTGTGTGATGCCTCTGGAATGGATTTGTGGGGTCTATCGGACCTTATGTGCACGCAAATTGCACGGGGTGACAAAGCCAACCCCCATCACAATGCCAAGGCATCTCCAAGGCAGCAGACTCATTAACGGTGTAGCCTGTCTCTCTTCCTGGCCCTGAATGTTCTGTTGCTTTCTTGGCTTGTACAAATGTGAGAGTCCTACAGAGTCAGTCACCAACAAGTGTCCTTAAACAGGAATGCTTTATTGAGAAAAGTCTGCTATGGTCATCTGCACTTCTTGTGTTAGTAATGGCTGACACAGCCCCAAAGAGGACAATTATACAGAATTCAAAAAGGGGTCTGATAATGCATTGCAGCCAATCACCATGTCAGAGCAAAGGTGCTTAAATTACTGGTTTACAGTTCCCAGGGAAAAAGCGGGAAGAATTAGAGTCAGACAGGAGAAGAGATACATGGACAGGCACTAACAGTCTCCCAAGGTCAGAGCAGCTCAAAGAGAAGTATAACATAACATTCCACAGACCCGACATGAAGGGTTCACTCATCCCACCTCCCGGGCAGGAGATGGCAGCATTAGCTGACACAAATCACAAAACCCTCGCACTCTTGACGTGGACACCAGGGTTTCCAACTGAGAGGAAAGCAACGGGATTACTGAGTGCCAGTAAGGTGGTTTTGCCACGTGGCTGCTGGTGTTTCTGTAGAAGCTGAGCAGGGAGGGGGCCTTGGAGATTTGGAAATCCTTCTGCATTCAAGAGCAGAGCCTAAGAGCATCCAGCTTGCTGAGAACAAAAAATGGTCAGGTCTCTGGGGATGGGAAGGTACCAGAGGAAGCCATTATGGGTAAAGTGTCTGTGTGAGTCATTTCAAATCTTGCACAGTAGGAAGGAGAGCTTTAAAGGTCTTTCTCTATGAAAAGGCTATTTCACTACCCAGAGGTCCCCGGCACACATTACACACAGCAACAATGCACCTTCTACTGCATGGCCTCTTTTTAGGGAGGCAGCTTTCATACACCCCCAACTACACTGAAGGCTTTCTCATTTGGATCAGGTAATTTTGCTTTTATGTTCAATGTGGAAGGACAGAGGACTAAGCTGTCCTCCAGCCTTGAAGATTCCATAATGTGTGCAAAGAATTAACAGAAAAATTTGCTGTGACCTGCATCAATCATATACAATTTCTTTATCCCACCGATAGCCAGCTGCAGCATAGTGGTTAAGAGCAGCGGACTCTAATCTGGAGAACCGAGACTGATTCCCCACTCCTCTACATGAAGCCACATGGGTGACCTTGGGTTAGTCACAGTTCTCATAGAACTCTCTCAGCCCCACCTACCTCACAGGGTGTCTGATGTGGGGAGAGGAAGGGAAGGCAATTGTAACCTGCTTCGCAACTCCTTTGGGTAGTGAAGAGTGGGGTATAAAACCAACACTACTACTACTTCCTCCTCCTCCTCTTCCTCCTCCAACTATCCAACCTGGGTGGTATATATGGTTCTAATTCATTTTATCATCACAACAACCCTGTAAAGTAGGTCAGGCAGAGCAACAATGACTTGGTCCTAGTGCAAAATATCAACCACTGCACTTTGCTGGGAATTATGCAAATCAAACACCACCATATCATTTCCTCTTTTTTTATTCTAAATGTATTCCAGTTTTGCTGTTTAGGGGGGAATGACAAAGAGCTATGGAAGGCAATTCTAACCAGGCTTTGGTATTTTATATTCTCTCAGTAGAGAAAAGATATTTTCAGGAAGTCCAGGGAGCTAACAGCATAGGAATTAAGGGCCTTTTCCTCTAGAGTTTTCATCACCTCTAGAGTCATCACCCCAAGTGTGTGTGTGTGTACTCTAAGTGTGCATGACACGAGGCCAGTGAGAGGTAGCCACCCCATGCCATACCCCCTATAATCTGAGGTACAAGTGTCTTTTTTTGCCATCAAATCACAGCTGCCAAGGCAAGAGGCTTTTGGAGGTTGTTTGCCATTGCCTGCCTCCGTCTCCTGACCCTGGAATTCCTCGGCAGTCTCCCATCCAAGTACTGATCAGGGTTGACCCTGCTTAGCTTCCGAGATCTGATGAGATCTGGCTAGCCTGGGCTGTCTAGGTCAGGGCACAGGTGTCATAGCTGGGATTAATATAATGCTTAGGAGAACTGAAATTAATTAGAGATTTGGTTGGTATCCTAAGCTGAACCATGACTGTGATAGGTTTGGAGAGAGGTAGGTGGGAGATACTTGCCTTTCACTTTCATTGAGCTTGTTGGTGGAGTATCTTCTCTGGCCAGCCTCATCTGCTGCCAGAACATGGTGCTAATACCAAGGCCAAGGTGGTTTAAGATGCCAGGTAAGCCCCATTCCTCCCTGACACACCCCTGATCCCACGGATTGCTGGCACCCTAGGCTGGCACACAGAGATCACACCCATAAAGTGCCAGCAGGACGTTATGCATCCTTTTGTGTCAAATTGTACCAGAGTGGGGCTTAGTGGCTATTCTAAGTAATTTGTAGATTTGCCTTTGGATGAGTGCTAATATTATGTTGGGACACTGAAAAGAAGTAATTTGCACAGTGTTTGCATGGCTTGCATATTACTTCTGTGAGTACCCATTAATACTGTAACCATCGCCCTGATCTGGATAGCCCAAGCAAGCCTGATCTCGTCAGACCTTGGAAATGAAGCAGGAACCTGGCAAGTAGTTGGAAGGGAGACCGACAAGGAATAACAGGGCTCAGGACGCAGAGGCAGGCAATCAAGCCACCTCTCTGAAACATCCAAACACTACTAGGGGTCACTAGAATTTGCCATGACTTCCAGGCATGCAAGCCCCCACACATAAACACACACACAAAATACCCACAATTAAAAAAAAAATACTGTAACCAGCAGTCCACTTTTTCTATGAAGCATGATAACCAAATAGGCAGCACTGATGAGACCTGCACACCTCATTTCTACTGCCCTCTCTAATTTAAGAGGAGTAGCTACATGAATCTAAAGTCATAAAATCAAAGAAGAGCTGGGGGTGGGACAAAAACCAGGGAAAGGTAGAGAAAGAAGTATTTTTCTCCCTTTCTCATAGTACAAGAACTCGTGGGCACTCAATGAAATTAATGAGCAGTAGGCTTAGAACAGATAAAAGGAAGTACTTTTTCACCCAAAAAGTGATTAACATGTGGAATTCCCTGTCACAGAAAGTAATGGCAGATAAAAGCACAGACAGTTTTAAGAGGGGACTGGATAAACATATGGAGCAGAGGTCCATCAGTGGCTATTAGCCACAAGGTATAGATGGAACACTATAGCTGGGGCAGTGATGCTCTGTATTCTTGGTGCTTGGGGTGGGGGGGGCAACAGCGGGAGGGCTTCTGGAGTTCTGACCCCATCGGTGGAACTCCTGATGTCACCTGGGTTTTGGCCACTGTGTCATGCACATGTTGGACTGGCTAGGCCATTGTTCTGTTCTTATGTTCTTATAGACTTTTGTTAAACTGAGCTCATACCAGACTAACACATAAGTTATCTATATGTCCCCTGAATTTATTTGTCAGAGGTGACTTTTTAATAGGTGTGTTACAGAATCTTGTAACTCTGGTTAAGTTCAAAAGTTTGCATTTCTTGGTTTCTCCATGTTTGGGATGAAACAGCAGTCATCCTTAATGAAGTCTGATAGAAGTATTGCCCTTAAAATTGTATGCCTGTTTGTGTCAATTGAATGCAAACTGTGAAAAAATTGAGTTGTAATGATGTATGATATAAAAAAGAAAAGGACAGGACAGTTGCCACCCTTTCCCAACAAATGGGCAGACTAATACGATCGTCCTGGATTTTTAAATGCTTTTGCCATGGTTATACTGCCCAGTCCATTTTTTTTATCTTCCACACTTTCAGAGATACTTCATTTTAGCAGCTGTTCTAACAGCAGCAGTTTGCATTCCCCAAAGCATAATTAAAGCATATCTGCAGTACATTCAGCCACCACTTCTTTAAAAGCAAAATTTAAATAGAAAAACTAGGCAGTGCACAAAGTTCTAATAAAAAGTTGGGTTGTGGAATGCATTCTGGGTATATAACTGAATCACTGAATGATCCTTGTAAACCATAACGCTTTTTTAAGCACCAACAGGAGATGCAGAAGACTTGCCCTTGCAGAAGGATCTTTTAGACCCTTTGGAGCCAGATGGCTCCTTGATTGAACTCCGGGGTGTCTTCTTTACTTTGCCACCTGAGGCCATCTAGAGAGCCTTCAAAGGCCTGGAGAATCTGCATGCTGGAGGCACTGTTTAAATTCAGTCCCTTTCAACTATCCCTAACGATGTTCTCCACAATATATCTTAATTTGATGTTGGCAATAAAAGTTCAGCTTCAGAGTTGGCAGCAGCAGGCTAACCTCCCCCCCCCCCCCCAAAATACATACATGCCAGACGTGCAAATGAATATTGCCCCTCCTGTCATTCTGCATCCATTGGCTGTTAAGGTGTCACTTTCACCATATAGTTAATAAATGGGGCCTTCTTTACAACTCAAAGGCTGATAAGCATGCGCCTAATTTCCATGTATGTTGCATTCTATATGTTGCTAGGGATTTTAACAAGGCCGTCGCCCGTAGCAACAGTAACAAAGCAATCATAAATTCAGGAAGCATTCAGGAAGATCTACAATGTTAAAAAAAAATCACTTTATAACCATACAGGAAACATTAATCACATTGGCAGTACACAGGCAGGCTTGGTGCGCGGTTGTTTCAAATGCCCCCAGAGAGCAAGACAAAAATAAAGGGAAGAAGCCACTTCCTGCTCAGTGCTTGCTTCCCTCCCTGAGGCTACTGGCAGAAAACTAGTGTTGGGCTCTTCTGGAAACTTTGCCCCTGGGGCTCCTTGGGAGTGCATCAGGATTTCTTCAACAACCACCTTGTGCCAGATTCCTGATACTGATGCCTTGGAAAAGCAGTTCTGAGGGTGGATAGGACTGAACGGTTTCTGCTTTAGGGTTTCAGCAGACTCCAAACTGGCTTGAGGTCCAATGTGAAGAGGAATGTCATGGCAATCACCCAGAGGAGGACGATTTGGATTTAACTGTTCCCTGAGGCTGATTTGTTCCCACTACAGGTTTGATCGGGATTATTTTTGTTCAGGTTGGGATGACCGCACATCCTTCCCTGAACCACGTGCATTGCGGGACGAGGCTCCTGGCACTGTCCAAATAGCCATGCCGCTGCTTAGGCGGCTCAGCTTATTTTTAAAAAATGGCTTTGCACATGCGCATATGCACATGGCCAAATCACCACTCCCACTGGAACTCGCCGTACTTCCTTGTTCTTGCAGACTTCCCCCCCCCCCCCCCCCGCAACAGCAAACAAAATTAACCGGCAATGTACAACTGAATGCTGGAGTCTATATGTGTGCTTGATCATTTATACATTGAATTTATTCAGCGCAGGATTGCTTGTGCACACAACAACAGAAGCTTGGGAGGGGAAACCATCGCAAAAAGGATGTTCAGATGACCTAATCACAATCATTGAGAGCGATGTCTGTCCAGATAGGCGAAATCATGGATTCAAAGCTCAAATACCCGGAAAGTACTTGATTTTCCAAGTATATAAAACTTGCTAGGGAACTGGGAGGATTGCGTGAGTGAGCCCACTTTGGTGCAAGAGATGGATGAGAGTGTATGATCAGCAATTTTCATTGTGAAAACAGCAGTGAAACCCGATCGCAGCCTTAGAATCTTCAGCTCCATCAGATCAGCTGCCCAAACACCTCTTCATTCCCTTGAAAGCTCTCCTCAGAAAAGACCATGCCAGGGAAGATTATTCCAGGGAAGATGGGAGGGAGAATTAGCTGTCCTTCAAACAGAACTAGCTAGTTAGAAAAGTTACCTGTGGTCTCCAAGCCCAGCACCAGTCTGAGTTTCCATCCATCTCCTGTGCTGCATTTAGCTAAGTATAGCATTTCTGCTTTAATTGGTTTTTCTCCCGCGCTGTGGCATTATGAATGGTGGTGGCAGCGGCAGCAAGGATTACTCTGAGATCTGATGGCAAAGCATAGAGTCGAGCTGCCGACAAGGGATGGGAAGCTCTGAGGTCAAAATCTGAGCGTAAATTGGAATTCCGTTATTTCATAAAGCACAAAGTGCTGGTATCTCTCGTTCTCTTCCTCCTCCTCCTCCTCCTCCTCCTCTGCACCCAACGCTTTCTTATGGGTTGGGGTGTTTTTTTGTTTTGCTTTGCTTTGCTTTTTTGCTGTCACGTTTCCAGTTTGCTAATGCAAAAGGCTGAGCAGTAGCCTGTACCCACAGAACACAGCGACAAGAGTGCAAGACGAAACATCTTCTCAGTCCCTGTCCATCACTAAAACACAGCTCTGGTTGGGCTGGTCTTAGCATCACTCATTATTTCGGCTCATTATACCCAGTGGCACTGTGGCAGAGTCACCTTGCAGCTGGGAAGTTGAAAGCAGCTTGTCACACTGATCAATAGTGCAAAAGCTTGCCCAAAAAGGGAGGGGTCTTGGCATCATTCCAATTTGGAGGAAAAATACACAAAGAAACGAACAGAGACAAGGGTTGTTCAGGCTAGAGATGGAACTCGAGCCAAGGTTCTCCAGGACCAAGATCAAAAGATACAATTTCCCACAGTTCCTAGCATCTATGCTAAATGCAGTCTAATGATGTTCAGAAACATGAGCAGCAGTAGGAACAAAAGCAGTCATGAAAAACTGTTTTTTTCTCCTCCCTTCACAGGCCAAGGAAGATTATATATGGTGGCACCCAGCTGTGAAGAACCTTGGAAAGAAGTGGATTATCTAAACTGCTTTCAGTCTGGTTTTTGTCATGGTTTTGGCACAGAAACAGCCTTGGTCAGCCTAACAGATGACCATCAATGGGAGATGAACAGGAGGAGTGCAGAACTGTGAATTCTCCTGGGCTTAGGGTTGCCCAGCACCAGGTAGGGCCTGGTCATCTCTAGGGTTCCCAGCTCCAAGTTGAGAAACACCTGGAGATCTGGGGGCTGGACCCTGAGGGGAGCGGAGGGACTTCAATGGGGTATGATGCCATAGAGTCCACCTTCCAAAACCACCATTTTCTCCAGGTGAACTGATCTCTGTTGCCTGGAAATCAGTTGTAATTCTGAGAGTTCTCCAGCCACCACCTTGAGGCTGGCAACCCCATATCCCAAAATTACAACTGATCTCTAGATGTGGAAGGTGGACTCAAGGCATCTTACCCCACTGAAGTCTCTCCCCCACCCCAGACCCTGATGTCTCCATCTCCAAATCTCCACGTATTTCCCAGCCCAGAGTTGACAACTGTATCTAGGCCTCTTAACAGTTTTTTTTAATATCATCCATCAAGGTATCTATTTGGACTCCCTTGCCGGGGTAGGGCAATGTGTTACATAGAGTTCCAATAACTTTCTGAGAGACAGCTCTCAGAAGGTGGTGCGGGGAGACAGCTACTGTTTCCAGTGGCCTCTGGCAGGAGGCTTGCCACCTAGTTCCCATCTTGTGTCCCATTGTTGACATGAAACAGCTAAGAGATGCTATCTAGGAGATTTGGAGTATGTGGGAAATGGCTTGGTCTTTCTCTTCTCTCCACCTAAGACTGTGGAAAAGACCGTAATGCTAGGAAAAGTTGAAGGCAGCAGGAAAAGAGGAAGACTCAATATGAGATGGAGTGACTCAATAAAAGAAGCCACAGCCCTCATTTTGCAAGACCTGAGCAAGGCTGTTTATGATAGGGCATTTTGGAGGTCATTAATTCATAGGGTCACCAGAAGCCAGAAGCCACTTAAAGCAGTAAGTCAGGCGCCAGGCCCCAAGATGCTCCACTGTAGCTACAGGCCTAACTACTACTACTACTACTACTACTACTACTACTAATAATAATAATAATAATATAATGCCAAAATTCAGATTTGCGGGGCTCATCATGGCCAAGAGAGGAGCTTGCTTCCTGGGCTTCTTATGAACGGTGCACAAACTCCACTGAAGTTCAGGCATGGCTCATAAAATCCTGCTACCGTAGATGCCTCCTCCCCCCTCCTCCCAAATTTAGCTCTCTGTAGCTGAAAATTATTTTCCATTGTTGGGGAAAATAACACATATCGGCTGAGCACCTTCCGAAATCAAGCTGAGCAGAGTCCACCCACCACTCAAATGCACTCGCTTCCTTGCACAGAGGCTATAGATTAACAAAGGTTTCACATTTCTCAGTTGTTAACTTTACCTTGCTAAGGTACTTTTAGAAAAGCAGTACACTAGAACATAAATAAACATTAGATGAATGCAGGGCTGGAGACCCGGGATGGAAAATGAAACTCTTAACCATTCCAGTTTCCTTCTTCCAGCCATTTAAACTGCCTATTTCTCTTTTTGTAGCTTCTGGAACTGACTTCAATTGACCTCTGAACTGCAAGTTCAGTGTGTGGATCAAAGTCTGGATCCCTAATTTCCTTCCCGGGTAAGCCCCTAGCCTTCAAAGTCCTGCCTTTTTCCTGATAGGCCCTGAAAACAGGATCTTTATAGCTCATGGCAGTTCCAAATGGAACTGGAAGTCACCCAAAGCATCTTATGCGATCACTGTCTCCCACAAGTTTTCAGAGGTTCTTTCCTTAGACAGGCATGGTGGACAGTCCTTTCTTCCTTCACATTTTTGTTGTGTGTGCGTGTGTAAATTGCCCTTTACCTTATTTTGAAAGGCAGTGGCTAAACTGAAATGTGGTAATTGCTAAGAGACGGTAATGCTACACTCTGCTCTCTAAAGAGTCTGCAGTAATTCACAGCTAATACTTGTAATTAAACAATGTGGGGTTGTTTCCAGGATCCAGATAATTGATTTACATAGTAATTACTATTTTAAAATGTAATTCAATTATCCTATATAAAAATAATGCCAAGTAACTAATGCGCTTAGCATACAGTCTCTCTCCATTATAGCTAACCATGTCATGGGTCAGAGACTAATTCATGGGTGCAGGGAGTTCATACCCAAGTGCAGCCATCTCATCCTTTGGAGGATATGGCTGTGTTATTAGCCCATGCAGAAAGCAAGACTGATCACATTCCACGCTACCTGCCTGGAGAAGATGCTGTCTGTTCCCAGTTCAGAGCACTTCCAAAATTACTTCTGGAATGGGAAGGCAAGTGTGTATGCTGCTCCTAATAAGCACTGTCCAATAGGTGCCTTCCTTCAACAGTCTACTGCAACAGCACTTATCACATGTAGGTGTCTTTGTTCAATCTCTCCCCACCCCCCACCCCCAAGTATAACTTGAAGCACTATGAAATCCGGCAATACCTGACCTGACCTGGATAGCCCAAGGAAGCCCAGTCTCATCAGATCTCGGAAGCTAAGCAGGACTGACCCTGGCCGGGGCTGACATCCAGGGCCGGGATGCAGAGGCTGTCAGTAGCAAGCCACCTCTCTGAAATATCCAAGCCCCACTATGAGTCATGAGAAGTCAACTATGACTTCCAGGCATACACACACACACATACACACACACCAAAAAAGAAAAAGAGATCCAGTAATACCAGTTTGACCAGAGACCCTAAGAGGATATGAGGAGAAATGTACATAATGGCCTTTGACAACATCTCTAAGGCTCTGAAAATACACTGTCTGCACAGAGCCTGAAAAAGTCAAAATGTGCTCCCGGAAAGTCATGGGGTTGGCCTGATCCAACACTGGCTTCTCTTATGTTCTTATGGTAGTGAAGGATCCCTTTGCACCCTGTAGTGTACTGTGGGATCTTGTGTACTGGACATTCTTGCACATGCACATGTGCAGTGTAGCAGAACATCAGAGTAACTGTCATGCTCAGGATTCAATACAGCTTCCCATAATATAACAATTCTCCCTTTGACACTATGACCTTTCCTGGCTCAGGAATGATAGGAAATCAGACAGGCAGCATTTTCGGATCAGCAGCTGTCTGAAAATGCTACCTGACAGAATTTGTTATCTGGATCGACACACTCTCTTTCCTAGCATAATACGTGGGACAATGTGCAGGGCTGGCTGTCAAAAGAACCTCTCGATGGGTTTATCTGCTTCCCTGGTTCAACAAATCTCTTCCACAAATTTTGATTGTAAGTAATTCTCCGGATGTATGGAGTGGGTATTTGCTGTCTGGCATCGTCGTTTGACTTCTGAAGATTTTTGCAGTTGCAGTTAAAATGCAATGGTATCTGAAATGTGACGGCCAGGATTTGGCAATATTTCTAAACTGACATGCAGCAGCAGCTAGTAGATGATGACATCTGACATGTAAAAATCAGTATTTGGCAGCTGGCCTGCAGGAGATGTCAACATCTGACAGTATCCAACCTGCAGCAATTAACATTTAACTATATTTGATAGCTGACATCCAGAGGCAATCCATGTTTAACTCATGGCAGCTTTCTTGCAACAAAATTTAGTATTATATATGCTTCTTTATTCATTTACAGAGCAAGACTAAGCAGAGGTACGCCCTTCTAAACAAATTAACAGGACTGGAAGAGTGTAACTCAGTTTTGGACTGCACTGTAGGACAGTCAAAGGTGGTGATGCCAAACTTTGCTTTCAGATCTCAAGAGTCAACAGGAGGGCAAATTTAAGCAGTTGACTTTTGAAAATGAATTCAAGTTGCCAACCCCCAGGTTAGACCAGATTACAACCGATCTCCAGACGACAGAGATCAGTTCCCCTGGACAAAATGCATAATTTAAAGAATAGACTCTATGGCTTTATACCCCATTGAGGTTCCACCTCTACCCCAAACCCCACCCTCCCCAGGCTCCACCCCCAAATCTCCAGGTATTTCCCAACCCAGAGTCAGTAACCCTAAATTTGAACTACTTGGTGTACTTACAAATCTGATAAAATTCCATTTGAGCTCTCAAACACACTGTGTATGCACTGCAGTCTCCAGTGCTTTGGTCTCTAAAGAAGGAACTGTATATTCCCTAATCATCTCCACTGCCTCAAGAAATTAATCTGGATTCCTTCTAGAGTAGATTTAGGATAAGAGTCCACCCAGGACCAACCCACAGGGCTGGCAGGCTGGCACCCACCCATTTCTAGCACCTACGGCAATCTCCTAGGACCACCTAGTGGACTGGTCAGCCCTTCATTCCCTAATTGATTACCAATACTTATAGATCACCTTGCAACAGAAAACAGTTTACAACTACAAAACATGAGCAAATGCAAAACAGAACAAGGCAATTCAACATAATGAAAACAAAAATTTGAAACCAGTCTGAACTCACCTAATTTGTCAAATACTTGATGGGGTAAAACATAACAATGGGTTGGATCTGACTAGCTTTTCTGCTGGTCAGGAAGGGAGAAGGGGGTCAGTCCTTTTTGACAACCAAACAGAACTGCTGAGGGTCCTGGGACCTGCATGGACAACAGCCAGCTCAAACAGAAGCTGCAAAAAGGAGGCGCATGGGGAAAGACTGAGGGGCGCAGCTGGCTGGATTTAGTCCTCTGTCTGGAGAGGACAGGATGCAGCAACCTTGCTAAGGCTAACCAGGTCTGGGTCTGGTCACTGTCTGGATGAGACCTCCTAGGAATCCTGTGCAAACTGGTCTGTCCTGCATTACGCTGGGGATTAGACCGGGTGACAACCCACCCACCCCCCCCACATCCCCACCCCCTTCCAGCTCAATAATTTCAAAACCACCATAGAAAAGGCCATTTTGAATTCAGAACATTCCACAATGAACACATCAGTTTTTAAGGTGCCACAAGAAGACTGCTGCTTCTTTTGCTTGCAACACAAAGACTAATTTGGCTGCCTCCCAGTTTGGAGAGCCAGTGTGGTGTAGTGGTTAAGAGCAGCAAACTTTAATCTGGAGAGCCGGGTTTAATTCCCCACTCCTCCTCCACATGAAACCAGCTGGGTGACCTTGGGCCAGTCACAGTTCTCTCAAAACTAGTTCTCTCAGAACTTGTTCAGCCCCACCTACCTGTTGTGGGGAGAAGAAGGGAAGGTGATTGTAAGCCACTCTGAGACTCCTTTGAGTAGTCAAGAGCAGGGTATAAAACTCTCCTCCTCCCCTTCCTCTCCTCCTCCTACGCTTCACGCCCTCCACCAGAACATATTGTTTGCATTATTATCCTCAATATGATGATCCTCCCCAAAATGTGGTTTCTATAATAGGAACATGATTTCAGTGAATGCCTGTCTTCATTTTCTTGTTTTAATCCTTCCTGTGTTTTATATTTTTTAAATCAGAAGGGGTAATCCACAAGGACTTGTCAGGAGAGGGAGTCCCATTCCCCCCACTCTGCCATGCTTCTCCTGCCATTCTTGTTCTGGCTCTGCTTTTGTCCTTTCCCTGCCTCCTATGCCCCACCCTAGCTCTGGTTCCAAGTCCTCTTCTAGGGCAGCCAGGTGCCCCCTGGCAGAAGATGGGGACCTTAGGGTTGCCAGATCCAGGCTGGGAAACTCCTGGAGAGTTGGGGGTGGAGCCTGGAGAGGACAGGGACCTCAGTGGGGTACAATGCCATAGAGTCCACCCTCCAAAGCATCCATTTTCTCCAGGGGAACTGATCTCTGTAGTCTGGAGGTGACCTGTTATTCCGGGGGTTCCCCAGGGCCCACCTGGAGGCTGGCATCCCTATGACCTCTTCCCCTCCTCCTGACCTACAGAAACCAAACTGCCATCTTAAGTGGGGGGGAAGGCCCTTACCAACGGGGATGTTTCCACTCCACCCCCAATTTTTTTAACCAGTTTAGCTTATTGTGAAAACCTAGTGGTTTCCCCAGGTTTGCAGGACTGTCAGTTGCAGCTGGATCCATTTCACATATTTTTTTTAATCTGCAAGAGGACTCACTCTTGGCTATTAGATATAAGGCAATATGCAGAACGTAGTCTTCCGGCACCCTAAAAACGAACTGTTCCATTGTGAAATAAGCTCTTCTGGGCTACAGCCCACTTTGTCAGATGCATTGTAATCTCTCACCCCAGGAAAGCTTATGCCACAATAAAAGTGCTCACATTGAAGATGTCACAACACTCCATTCTGATTTTTGCTGCAACAAACTAACATAGGTATCCCACTGGAACAGAATATACAAGGAATGATGTTCTTACAGCTGGAACACAATGCCACGCTTTCATCCCTTTTGGAAAGCACAGCTGGAAAACAGCTTAGCTTGTGTCCAACTAAAAGGGCTTGAAAACACAAGAGCCTCGCTTGGAGCAGATCAAGGGCCCATCTAGTCCAGGATCCTTTTTGCCAGCCAGGAAACCCCAGGAAGCCCATAGGCAGGGTATGGTGGCAACATACCTCCTTGGTGGATAATGCCTTGTACCTGCTATTCCATCAGACATCAAGATTTCGGTTGATCAGTGCTAACAGGCCTGTCATTCAATAGCGATCCTGCGTGCATTTATCTAAGCTACTTCTAAAGTCTCAAAAACCAGCGGTGATCGCCACATCCTGTTGCACAAAATCTCATAAGTTAATTGTATGCTTAAAGGATTCCATTTTCCCCATCTGTGTCTTCTGAGGGGTTAGCATATGGAGAGATTAAAAATGCGCAGAGACACACATGTGCACACACAAACATTCAGGGAGAAAGATCAGTTCTAAGCAAAGACCACATGGATGGCATTCAAATCTATGCAAACTGCATTTCCAGAACATGCAAATTAAGTGCTTATTTTCAGATTCTGGATCAGGTAACCATCGGCCCAGGGGAAGGGAGTCAATGTGCCCTAGGAAATTCCCAGGAAGTTTCTTTGCCAATCAGACTTGGTTCCAGAGAACAAAAATGGAACGGTACACCGCTAGGAATTGCGGTGTTAGAATTTCATTGCTACAAGCTTCCCTTTCTTCTGTCAAACAGTTCCTCCTACATGGGAGCGCCAAGCCTGCCTGCTGCTTGCTTTTTGTAGTGTGGAGCCGGTGCGAGCAGACTGCACAATGAGAATACGCAGAGCGCCGGGGAAGCAGGCCCCTTGTTAAGTACCGAGAGTGAAAACTAATTAAAGCAACGAAAGTCGTGCTTGCAGCATCCCTGGCAGAACCAGGAGAGGCGGAATGGATCCGCACGTCAATTATCAGCAATTGCACCAAGCGCAAAGATAATGGGACTGCAAATAAGTCCTCTCCGCTAAGTGAGCCAGACAGATAAAAGAGGGCTTGTCTGTACACCCCTTTTCATTGTGAGGTTAGGAAAGTGATGCGTTCACTTGAGCGGAAACAAACAGAGCCCTTCAATCCAATCTACACATTTCAAATTGAATTCGGTAGCGTATCCTGTTTTTCCCGTTTGGCCCAGGGGACAATCGGAGCATGCAGATAATCAGTGGGTCAAATAAAAGGGATTGCACAGCTTTTATACAGGGGCTGCTTGTTTGGCTATTATTACCTTGCCGTGAATCAATGATTCCGACTCCCACTGTGAAATTCAGAAAATCACCAGAATCCATCAGAAGGCAAGCACAGGGAAACCATGCTGATGATGGCCACTTCTAAATGGCCTGGCAACAAGCTAAGAGGCCAACAGGGACTGGGATCTGCAAATCGTCTTCCATGCACACAACCTTCTGTCTTTTTTCTTATCCAGAAGTCATCCTTGAACCCAACCCGCATAGACAATACCTGACTTTGATAGGCCAATGGTATGTCTCAGTATAAGGCCGTTTCTTGTGTATTAACATGTAGCCTGACACAGCACATGTTACTTTCAAAGAGGAGGAGGAGGAGGAAATTGGATTTATACCCCACCCTTCACTACCCAAGGGAATCTCAGAGCTGCTTACAAACTCCTTTCCCTTCCCCTCCCCACACCAGACATCCTGTGAGGTAGGTGGGGCTGAGAGAGCTCTAACAGAAATTGCTCTTTTTCAAGAACAGCTGTGCCAGAACTATGGCTTGCCCAAGATCATCCAGGAGGTGCAAGTGGAGGAGTGGGGAATCAAACCCAGTTCTCCCAGATTAGAGTCAACGCACTTAACCACTACACCAATGCAGAGGTCTGAGATGTTATAGATGAAGCTGGCAAAGCTTTATGTAGCGGACTCCACTTCTGAGAAGGTAGATGGAGAGGCAGCAACCAGAACCCCTTTCGTGTCCCACAATGTCATCACATGCCAGCTTTTCAAATTACACAACCTTTTGCTTCATAGGTTGTGTGAATGTGTACCAACACCAGTTCAGTTGAGGCTACTTTGTGGTGCTTTGGACCAACCCAGTGACTCCAGACACTATGATTCCTATCAAGCAACTGGTTTGCACTGACCTGAAGTCAACCGCAGTTTATGTCAAACCATGGCCTAGTCTGCAACAGGTGAGCTTTACACTATAATATGACAGGCTGGTACTCAGCACAGATCAGTATACAACCAAAAATGCCTGGAATATTTTGAAGGAAGCCAAAAAAAATGTTGAGACAAACAAAAAGATTGTGTACATCTCTATACTTCTACAAAGCAGGATGTGTTCATGACCTCTTGCCCTGTTTTAGCTGTGTCAGCTGTCAACCAATTTTTGAAGACCAAATAGAATCTCCCACTAAAGAACTCCTTTATTTTTTTCTATAGGGACAGTTTGCCTGGTAGATGCCTGTCAGGCTACAAGCATAAATACACTTACTCAGTTTTGACACACAGGATCACAGATGTGCTGTTCTGGGATAAGACTGGGGAAGTACACTTTGGAAGGATTAGACACATTGATTGGGGCAGGCATGAAACATGCAAAAGCAGCAATAGTAATTCCAAAGAGCAGCAGGTTCAAGGGAAAATATATCCAGCACCGAGTGCAAAAAGCCCCCTTCCACTGTGTGCAACTTCAAAAAAGAGATGTAACTTGATACAACATAAAGCAAGTTACAGAGTACTGGATACGAATATTGATTGACTAACTTGCCAACAGTCTCTTCTTGCTTCCATTTGCTGGAGCTGCTCAAACACTCTACCCAATGCAGGTGAGACAAGCAACTGGAGAGAAGTCTGGTTTGGGATGGATTCCTGGTCATGTTCCTCCCTTGCATGGGCACATCTTCATCCTGGGATGGAAGAAGCTACTAGTGACATGGACTGAATTGTCAATAAAGCTCGGCCATAGAGACAGCTGTGTGGATGCTGCAGAAAAGGCACTGGACATGGAACTGTATATAGATTTCAGCTGAGAACCAATGAAAGCCAATGTGATACAGAAGCTAGAGCAGGGGTGTCAAACTCATTTGTTATGAGGGCCAGATCTGACATAAATGAGACCTTGTTGAGCCGGGCCATATGTGTCATAAAATGTAATGCCAGGTAGCGGAGATATAAACTTTATAAAGGACACAAACAAACACAATTAAAGATTTTTTCATACATTAAATAAAACATGCTTAAAACACTAGCAATCTTGCAATATTTTGTCTATTTAACAGTCTCTGATAACTGACACCTCTGCGCTGAATTATTGCATCAAAATGTCTGTGCTGTAGCAATCTTGAGTATGCTGTTCAGGTGTGTATCTGTAAGCTGCAAACCTACGTTTGATTTATTTTAGAGGAGGAATATTGACATTTATTACAGAAATCTCATGCTCAGTGTTCCTAGCCTAGGACCCAGGGGAAAACATGAAATGTACGTAAGTTGCTTCATGTGCTGGTCAAGAACATGAGAAGGCATCCTGACACAGACTGAGGGCATGTGTTTGTCCACAAAACTATACTGTTCCCCAAAGAAATAACTACAACTTCCTACAAAGGGGGTGAACTTGGTCTGGACACACACTCTCAGCCTGATCCACCTTACGGGCTTGTTGTTATTCCTCCTCTAAAATAGTTCACATTGCTTTCTTACTGAGAAAGACTGGATCATGAGGGCAGAAATACAGTGAAAAGGGGGAGGGAACCCAGCTGCACCCAGGAGAGCCCTGGCATAAAGTAGGAAGTAGGAAACAGCCAGGGCCTTGTGGGCTTGATTGGGGCCCTCCAAGGGCCTGATCTGGCCCACGGGCTGCATGTTTGACACCCCTGGGTGAGAGCATCAGACTATGATCTGGGAGAGCCAGGTCTGAATCCCCACCCTGCCATGAAAGCTCGCTCAGACTGGGTGAACTGTAGCTAATCGCTTTTTCTCAGCCTTACCTACCTCCCAGGGTAGTTGTTGTGAAGATAAAATGGAGGAGGCGGGAATGGTATTGTGAGCTGATATAGAACCTCACTGGGGAGAAAAGAGGGGTATAATAATTTTTTAAATTATTTTTTTAAATTAAAAAGAAGTAATCTCTTATTCCCTATATCTGCAAATATATACTTGAAGGTGAATGGAAATCTCAAGCATGAGGAGTTGCTGAATAAGATTAACAATGGCAACAGAGGTTCTGTGCCTCCCATACACTCTCTTTGACTAACAGAAACCTATCTATCTATTTTTTATTTAGGATATTTCTATGCTTCCTTTTCAGAGTCCTGCTCAAGGAGGCTTACAATTAAAACAACATCAAAATATTAAAAACAAGCCATTGGAAAGTGTGGCAGAATGGGCCTGCTCCAGCCTGCAGGCCTTGTTCCATCCTGCCCTCCAAGGTTTTCTCAACACCTGGAGAGGCTTTTCTTCCACTCTCAGGTAGTTTGCCACCACCACCTGACCTTTGTAAGGAATTGACCACTGGGAGGGTCCTTCTAGTCTTAATTCCTCCAAATCTCTGTTCCCTGCTTGGAGTGTGGGGGAGACTGGACCATCCTATTATCTCTAGCTGGACCTATTAGCATTTCTTAAGAGGTAGCTGAAATGAGGCTGGAAAGCCATTGAACTGACTTCCCCCTTCCTGCCTGTTCTCTGCCCAGAGAGGAAAACTTTTAAAACTCCTGGTGAAGGTTTTACTCAGTTCAGACCTCCACCCCCAAAAATGCATTTCTTCACAGAAAGCATAAAAATTATCCACAAAACAGTAGCAGAAAATTAAAATGCTAGTAAGCAAAAACCCTGATTAAAAGCCAGGGTCAAAAGATATATTTTGGTCTGGTGCCTAAAAGAAAAGTCTTACCATACTAATAGCGGGGGAGTCCTGGGAGCCCTGGTACCATAGAGTTTTGAGGGTGATTGCTAGAGCGTCATCCAGCAACGTGCGCAGTGTGATGATGTCACTTCCGGGTGATGTCATCGTGCCAGGCAGGTTGGCCCGATCTGGCCACTTTGGTGGTGGGGTTCCCCTCGCTGGCCAGATCCAGACCAGCAGATTGGGACCCTTTTAGCGGGGGAATCCCCGTCCCCGGGAAGACTTGGCAGCCCTAGATGGCAGTATTGGCAGAGTTTAAATATGCAAAGGAAGTGGAGCACTGACTGTTTAGAGAAAAAATAAGTAGGTTTATTAAAGAAGAACAAACTGTTACAGAACATGGAAGAGAGAGAACTGTAACTGTCTAGCCTAACTGCTGTGAGAGGAGCAACAAGGAGGAGGAAGCTCTGCAGGAGCAGGAAGTCTCCAGAAGAGCCAATCAGGAGACAGCAAGGACATCATTTCAAATTGTGGGCAGTACCTAATCTAGCTATGCTAACTACCAGTCCTTCAGCTGTTCCCCTGTAGGGTGATCTTCAGATCTTCTTCATAAGGGTGCACCATAGACCTTTCTATTACAATACTCAGAGGGGTATAAAGCCATATAGTCCACCTTCCAAAACTGCCATTTTCTCCAGAGGAATTGATCCCTATAGTCTGGAGATCAGTTGTAATTCCGGGAGAACTCTTGGCATGCCTACATACCATACTTGTAACTGACCCCTGACAAAAGCCTGGCTGCTACATGTCAATTATGCCAAGTATTTTAAAGCTGCAGATCATGAATTATGTAAATAACGTAATACATGCAAATTGCTTAGACCATATAATGTTTGCAGCTTGCCGAAATCAGTGTTCTTGATGCAGAATTTGAATTGTGCCAGCATAAACTATTGATTTTGTTATTCTTTCAGCATGGAGCACTATCACAGTCAGCAACTTTTGCCAAGAAGTTGTACCAAGACCAGGCAGAACTGCCTGTTGTCGTTTCAGTAAAAACCTCTCCCTCAGAGCTGTGGGCCACATCTCTCGTTCACATTCAAAGTCATGTTCTGAGCCAGTGGAGCTGGATGGGTTCCTTACTTGGTGAATCTCCAGTCTGCCTGTTTCGGGTAGCAGGTTCGGATCATTCTGAGGGAAGCACAATTGTTTTGTCTTTCTTTTTTTTACCCGTCACTAGAAAAGCAGACTGTGTCGTTTTGTGTTTATGCAAGGAAGCAGCAAATAATGATTTTGAATTTGCAGATGGTAATTAAGCACAATCATCTCTGGAAACCCCCAGCGGGTTGGATCCTTTATTGTAGAAATAGTGCATTCAGAACAACCCTTGTTAGAAAGACAATGGAGTTTTTCAATTAGTAACTGAGAGGTTCTGAAATTTGGCATTTTCTCGATGTGTGTTGAAGCATCTGCTAGATGGGCTCCCACTCCAAATAGCTGTATGAAAGTTCTGAAAGTTCAAGAAGGATCTAGCTACATTACAGGATTTGCATAATAATGGTTATTACTAATATAAAGGCTGTCAGTTTTACAGGTGCAAAGAGTATGGAAGGAGACCTGGTATATTGCAAAGACCACTATGTGTCTGGGTTCACCTCAGCACCAAGACACATTAACCCTGTTCACAAGTTACAGTGGATGCACATCCCATCCGTGTACAGTGTGCACATCTCTTGGACATCCATTCAGCAATCCTCATTTTACATTCGACACACATACAGCTCAGGGCGTGAACTGAACCCCACATTTGGTTGCATTTGTAAAGCGAACATGTGTTGGTTCTCTCTTTCCTAAAGACAGATATACACACATATATGCAGGTTGTATATGCATCCACTGTAGCACATGAATAGAGCTTAGATTTTCTTTGTGCACGCACTGAGTAATTCTCAGGTTACATTCAACATACGTATGGCTGAATATATGATACAAACCCCCCTTTTATCCAGGTATTGGTCCCTGGTTTCATTTGGAAAGTGAATGCCTATTGGCTCTTTCACACAAACTGATGAACCCATGTACATGCAGGATGTACATGCATTCACTGTAACGTGAACAGAGCTAGCCTGTACAGGCACCCTTGCAGGATCCAAGCCCACCCCAAGAGCTGGAACAAACTGGGGATCAGGCAAGAAGTTGTGAGTAGCAACCATTCACTTATATGGGAGAAAGTAAAGAGATTACTTTAGATAAGGGGTTATTTCTGCTCCCCATTACTGGTGATTCCGCCACTGGAAATTAAGTCTGTATATCCTCCATGCTGAGTTCAGGGTTTTGGCCATGTTGAGATGTATGTTGAGATGGCAGAATGCGTAGGTAGGAACTAACTTCTCTAGATAGAGCTGATTGATAGATAAAATCTGCCTCTTCCATCTTTCCATCGAGATTCATACAGTATTCATTTCCAGCAAATTATACATAAAAACTGTATTAAAGCAGTACAACTAATTCTTAAAATAATACAGACGAACTACTATTTACTACTGCAAGCAGAGGATACAGTAATAAGTCTGCAGTATTTGCCATCAAAGTTCAGGACAACAAGACAATTTCAGCCTGACACTGAATAGATAATCTTAAAAATAGATAGTAAAATAATCAGCTTGTCTACAGCAGGAGTGTCAAGCATAAGGCCCAGGGGCCGGAATCGGCCCCTCCGGGACTCTTATCTAGCCCACAAGCAACTGGTGTGATGGAAGGAACAGGAGGCTGCTCGGGAGGCAACCAGGTGGAGTCACTCAGGGGCAGGGGGAGCTCACAACACACAGCTACTTTGCTCACAGCACTGGCAGCAGGAGCAAGCTGGGTAAGAGGTTTGCCTCCCCCCCCCCCCCAAGCAGCTTGGGAGCATCTGCCAAACACTGCACATTTGGCTCTCATCCTGTCAACCCATATGGGTTTTCCTCTGCACCCCCCCCCCCAGCCCATGGGGCCTTGCGGTGAGGACACACCAACTCAGTGCTTGCCAGCTACAGTCCTTTATAAAGTTTATATCACCAGTACCTGGCATTATGTTTTATGGCACACATGGCCCAGCTCAGCAAAGTCATATTTATGTCAGATCCAGTCTTCATATCAAACAAGTTTGACATCTCTGGTCTACAGTATTCGCAATCAAACCTTCAGGTCAACAGGACTATTTCAGCTTGGCACTTAAAAGATAAAATTGGCACCAGGTAAATGTATTGCGATTGGGGCATCATCAGTGATTGGGGCATCATCAGTCTCTGGTAACCACCAACCTCACTTCCAAAGGCTGGCATGACTGAAGCAGGGCTGATCTGAGCTGGCAGATCAGTTCAGACAGGCCAAGGAAACTCTTTAGATCTCTGGATCGCAGACCATTGGGCAATACCACCCTTGTCTTTGATGCTTTATTGAGAGACATACACAAAATACAATTCCCTGCTCCTATGTGCACTTAGTTTAAATTTAAATTTAGACAGTGTACACATGCGGGAGGCAATGAGAAAAAAAAACAATAGAGACAAGATTTCAAAAAGATTAGCAAAATTTCTCAGGTGAGCTTTACACCTTCCTACTCAAATCATGTTCTCTGAACAACAAAGAGTAAACAAAGTTCAGGTTAGTACAGGTGTAAAATCCACCCAGTACTTCCTGGTGAATGAAATATTTACGACTATAATCCGCGTCCAGATAATTTGTTTGAGAGATATAAATGTATGCATATTTCAGAAACAAGTAATGCATCTGCAGCTTAAAAGATATACATGGTACATGTCTTGTGGGACACATAAAAGAACCAGTCAGAAAGCAACCCAAATGGGACTACTCTGTGCCCCTAGTAAAACAACGGCTTCCCTGTAAAACACGCACAGGAATCAGTTATAAACATCCCAAGCAAACCAGTGCCGTGAGCAATAAAGAGCACCAGGATTATAAAAAGTCATTCCAGACAAGCTTGATTGCTTTTTTTAAAAAAAAAATACTGTCTCGTAATTATAATGAGTGGATGAAGGTGACTCAGTAGCTTAATCTATTTGGATTTTATTTAAGGCATTGGATAGAAGTACCTCGTGAAACCATACTAGGGGAAAAAATTAATTCAATTCGACCAGGAGAGGAAGGCAGCCACTTGGCTTCTAAGAGATATGTAGCTTTGCGAGGCGTAATGATTTGTATGGCTGTGATAAATTTTTGTGGGGTTCGTTTTTCATGGCAAAATCTGGCGGGTGGAGGCAAAGTTTTCTCTGAAAGAGCAGTGTTATCCTCCTCCCAAAAAAATCACCAACCTCTGTGAAACAGTGGTCTGTCCTTTCCCCCTGTGCCACCAGAGGGGCAGAGCTACGTGGCATGCATCTTGCTGCAGCTTGCCTCTCTTATTAAAGTCAAGGGGCAAGAGAGGGGATTATGTTTTGCATCGCACTGAGGATCACCTCCTTTAAATTGGCTGTGAAGAACCTGGCACAAGTTTTTTAAAAAATGGCAGCTGAAATAAATCCCACCTTTTTTTGTTCTGCAAATTCATACTTTCAAAAGGCAATGGCCTAGGGTTGCCAGCCTCCAGGTGGGGTCTGGAGATCTCCTGCTTTTACAACTTATCCCCAGCTGACAGAGATCAGCTCCCCTGGAGAAAATGGCTGCTTTGAAGGGTGGACTTTATGGCATCGTACCATGCTGAGGCCCCTCCACTCCCCTCCCCAAACCCCACCCTCTCCCAGCTCCACCCCCAAAGTCTCCAGGTATTTTCCAACCCAGACCTGGCAACCCTACAATGACCATATTGATGGAGGAAAGTGCCATCAAGTCACAGCCAATTTATGGCAAACCCACAGGGTTCTCAAGGCCAGAGACAAACAGAGGTGGTTTACCACTGTTTGCCTCTGCATAGCAACCCTGGACTTTCTTGGAGGTCTCCCATTCAGGTACTAATCAGGGCTCACCATGCTTCGCAGCTGACAAGACTGGCCTAGCCTGGCCCATCCAGGTCAGAGCAACCAGCATATTAATGGAGGCCACGTGCAGTGCAATCCTTTACCAAGGTACCATCATGCAGGCTTTGAGTTACGCACTGGCTCCTTTAAAGTGGCAACCCATAGTGGGTGTGCTCTGAAGCATGGGTGTGCCCCCAAAAAAGAGTTGGATTCAGATTTTATTATTTTGCCAATTTAAAAATTTCATCTGCTTTTTTAAAAATTGGAATTAAATTGTATTAGGAAATTGATCCAGTAGTTATTTCCGCATTTCCAGATACAACTTCCTACACATTCTTGATTGACATGAAATTTTAAGGAAACAAATCCTCCTCACTGAAGGGATCCTGCCTGCCACCCTGCAGATGGAGATGAACAAGTATCCTGGTGATTAAAATTCTCTCTTGCCGAGCAGGCCTAGGAAAACAAGACAACATTGTCATATGAGTGAGTTCTTTCCTCTCTATTCAAGTACTGGGAAGAGGGAGAGCTATTTTTCTACCATCCTGACTTTCAGTATCAATATCAGAACCTGGAGGGGAGAAAGTATGTTTTGTATAGCAGAACACTATACATAAGACCCGTCATCTACACATTTTGGTGTTCCTTAAACACTCTCACACACATATACTTTATATGTGAATGGATGGACTTGTGCCATGCTGCTTTTAAAAACAACGACATCTACAAAATCTCAGCAGACTCCTACATAGAGATAATCTAGTCCTTCAGTAATCTCTCTTGCATCTCCCAGGTGTGTTTACACTTTACTGGCTTTGCAAACAGTGAGCCCGAAACCCCGATCTCCCTCACAGTCTGAAGGGTAGGCAAGCAGCCTATATTTGAAGAAAAGGGAGATCATAGCCTGGTCCTCTTCTTCCATCCCCTCCTTCCTTAGCGTCTGCCTGCCTGCCAGCATGTACAAATACAGTAATTTCTTTTGTCTCTTGGTGATTCCTTATGATGTGTGGAAAAAGACACAAGCCATTGCTTCTGTTCTCCCCTTTCCCATCTACAAAGCAGGTGAGCTACCTACTGAGGGGGGACCTGAGCCTCTGCTTCTATCCATTCCCTGTTGGCATAAAGGCAACACAGCATGCCTGGACAGCAGGGGGCACTACATTTCCTCATTGCTTTAGAACCAGATTGTGTAGAAATCATTGTCTCACTGAATAGGATGCCTCTCCGTGTCTATGACGGGAGTTTCTTTGACTAGTCTTTCTCTTCCTGTCCCTTTGCATTCTTCTCCTCTCCTTGTGGTCTTGTGAGAGGCAGGATTCATCTTTAGGTCTTCCCTGTGAGAGACCATGCTAGGCGAGTTCCGACTTGTCTGAGCAGATTAAATGAGCCTGAAAATGGATCACACTTGCATTCATCCAATGTTAGACTGCAAGCTGGTTGTTTTAGGGGAATGTATTATTTAGATGTGGTTTCTATATCCTTTTGCAACAATGGATGTGAACCTACTTCAATAAAAGTAAGTTTTATCTTTTTCTGATATATTTGCCTCAGCTGTGTTTACTGTGGACGATTCCACATTTTTCCTAACTGTGCAACATTGCTATAGTAACTAATAAATATCCCCAGTACTCCCCCCCATTAACATCTCTGCCTTCCTTTCAGTGGGTGAGAACAAAGCTTTTTGCCCCTGCCTAGCAGGTACAGCCCCTGAGAATGAAACAGCTTATACTAATGAAGAACCTACACTTACATAGATTTGGAAAACCCTCCCAAAGCCAGTGTGGAGGTGTGACAGTTGCTGGGAAATGGAAATACTGTACGCAGAAAAGCTGATCCGGGTAATCTTTTTGCTGAGAAGATCAGCTAACTGTTCTTAGGTCTGGATATCCCTCCTGTCAGACTCTGCTTCTTTTCTCTTGCTGCCTTTTTTGCCTCCTACTGCCCCAAGGCAATGAAACCACACCGAAAGATGTCAGTATGATTGTCAGATCAGAAGGTTTTCAGCCACTACAAAATTTCAGGAATAGTTTCCAGTTGTATTGAGATCATTTAAAATATTTCTGGGTGATTGCCAGAATAGATAGGAGGATTGCGAAAGAGGGCAACTGCGCAAGAGGCAAGGGCAAGGGCCCAGTACCTGCAGCCACTGAGTGTCCTGAAGCCCTGAAATTATCTGGGCCCATATCTGAGAACCTTGTTTTTCCCCAGTTCACACAGGAAACTGTGAATGAGATTTCATGTGGAGAGGAAGAGAAACCACCAGGTGATACAGCAGCTAGGAGTCCCAACATCAGTTATGGCCACCTGTGGAACAACACCCCCCCCCAAGTACTACTACTGTTTTCCTACCCAAAATTCATCCTCCCTCTCTCCAGCAATACCTGGCTGCTTCTTACAGATGCATCTGGAATTTTCTTCATCTCAGTTTCTCCCCAGATTTTGGAGTTCGTGATTACTTGATTGTTTCACAGGTAAACTTAAGCTGCAGGTCTCCTCCACTGTTTTGGGTTTTATATTTCCCATATTTTGCATCTGCTGCACATCTGCGGTTTGCCTTCATTTTCAGCACCTTCTGTTCATTTGTGTCTGTTTCTCTCCCCCACATTAGTGAGGGGCATACCTGTAAACTCTGCAAAAAGGCAGCCATAATGTGGTTTTATGTACAGTTGTGTCAAATTATTTTTGTGTGGTATTTCACCTGTGTGTAGGAGCTCGTGTGCACATCAGTGAAACAGTGCACAAAAAGAATCTCAATGCAGTCTTACGTATGGTCACATCAAGACTGCTTTTTTGCAGCCTTTCATCAATGGCTTCATAATGTGGGATGCAAATTAGCAGAGGAAACTGGAAACTGAATCAAGTTGTGCATGCTTCACAGAATACATTTTAGGAATTCTCCTAATTCATCAGGAATTAAGGAAGAGTAGAATGCAGAAGACTGTGGACTTCACAAAAAAGTATAGGGAAGGGAAGGGAGACAACCATTCATTCCTACTTCTCCTCAGACTTACAGCAACAGATAATGTTTCAGCGGTTTCATGAACTCCTGCTGGGGAAAGGTACTTTCTAGGTCTTGATCAACTGTTTAAATTAAATAAATAAATATCTCATTGGGAGGAAAGGGAAAGGCTGTGTGTGTAATTTCAAACCAACGCCCAATACAGCACAGACTCTTCAGAAGTAAATAGGAGCCTGGCCATGCAATGATTTTTATCCAATATAAGTGATGTTATTGGTTGACTTGCATGTGGGGCTCTCGGGGGCCTTTTACAGGCAACTAAAACATGGGTGGGCTTGTTGTTGGATGGAGCCAATGGATGCTTTGTGGGGGTTACACAGACCCTTTTTTAAGTCTTTGGTCTGGTCCAATTTAAATTTTATTAATGACTTGGAGTTTTGCAAGCCCCGTGACATGGAAGTCACAGATAATACTAAATTTGGAGGTGTTTTGAACGTTAACGAGGAGGCCCAAGCAGAAAAGGAGGGCAACTCAGGGACATGGAGAGGCTTAAACTCTGTAGAAGGATATCCAAATGTACTTTCCAGGACCCTCCAAATTAAGGTCAGATTTGGCTTCTATCAAAATCCAGGATCTCTCTTTGGAGCTGGTACTGAAGTCTTGTCAATGAAACCAGAATCTACATACGCACACACACCCTTTACACACCACAAGAGCTGATATATGCCCACATCGTCAATTTTTAAACTTGTGCACAGAACTTCCCAATTAAAATACCCCTTTTAAACATATCTCAAAATTAAAATTGTTTTCGTGCAAAAGTCAATTTTATGTCATCCTAAATCATTTTTTCTATTCTAATGTAGGCCTGTTGGCAGAGACCCTGAAATTTGAACTGACCTCAGACCATAGCTGAGGCCTAGCTGTCTGGGCCAGCCAGTGCTTCACCTTCAGAACACTCTTCTGGGATAAGGGAATATGCAACATCAGCCTAGGGTTCCCAGCTCCTGCTCGGGAAATACTTGGAGATTCGGGGGGGGGGGGGGGGGAGCCTGAGGAGGGTGGGGCTGGGGAGGGGAGGGACCTAATGCCATAGAGTGTCCATTTTCAGAGTATCCATTTTCTCCAGGTGAACTGATCTCTGTCACCTGGATATCAGCTGTGATCCGAGGGAATCTCCAGCTACCACCAGGAGACTGGCAACCCAATCAGCCGCTATTATTGCCTGGGCAGTATGAAGACTCTGGATCAGCCAGGTATCTCTTAAATGAGAAGAGCCTAGGGCTGCCAGCTTCCAGGTGGGCCCTGGAATTCTCCCAGAATTAGGATGGATCTCCGGACTACAGAGATCAGTTCCCTGTGTTATGATAATGAAATGTCATCAACAAACACTCATGCCTGGAACAAAGGCTTTATTGAACTGCCAGCTGGAGGCCAAGAACCCTTCCCTTAGATTTGCCAACCTCCAGGTGGAGCCTGGCGATCTCCTGTTTTTATAACTGATCTCCAGACTACAGAGATTCTCGTCCCAGAAACTCATCAGTTCTTCCCAGAAAGACCTGAATTGAAGAATGTACCCTTCATCTTCAGGGCTGGATATGGGTATTTGTTTATTTATGTATTTAAATTATTTATATCCTGCTTTTCTCCTGATCAACAGGATTCGAAGCGATTTGCCTCGAATTAAGAAAAAATACAATGACAGAAAAAAATACAAGTATATGGAATAGGGTTGCCAAGTCCAGGTTGGAAAATATCTGGGGACTTTCGGGGTGGAGCCAGGAGAAGGTGGGGTTTGGGGAGGGGAGGGGCCTCAGCATGGTACAATGCCATAGAGTCCACCCTTCAAAGCAGCCATTTTTTCCAGGGGAGCTGATCTCTGTCAGCTAGAGTTGCCAAGTCCAGCCATTTTCTCCAGGGGAGTTGATCTCTGTCAGTTGGAGATCAGTTATAAAGGCGGGAGATCCCCAGGCCCCACCTAGAGGATGGCAACCCTACTGTCAACTGGAGATCAGCTGTAAAAGCGGGGGATCCCCAGACCCCACCTGGAGGCTGGCAACCCTAATATGGAAGCAAACCGCAGCCTTCAAACATCAGCCCCTAAAAGCACTTCAGAAGACCTACACTTTACAGAACCTCCAAAATCTACCCAGGGTCGCGGCCTTTCTCACTGCCTTGGGAAGCCCCTTCAGCCACAGGGGAAGCACAAGCTCAGGCAGAATCAAAGGCCCATAGCCCCCACATGGCTGGGACTCAAAGATATCTGAACTGAATATCCTCGCAAAGAGTCCTCCTGCAGCAAATCCTCAGGCTTGCTTGTTTTGCCCTCACCCTCCCACTGAATGGGCGCCCTCCCAAAAGAGCTTGTATACCATTTCCATCATCCATCATCTCACACTCAGGCCTCTGCTGCTGGCAGAGAGTCACACAGCTCTGCTCTCCATTTGAACCTCTTCAAAGTGGAAGGAAACGGTTTCCCTAGCAACACAAGTGGTTATGAACATATGGAATAAGGGCCATCCCTCCCCATGGTTGCAGCCTCTTGACAGAATCCCAGGGAGACCCATTTTACACAAGGGTAAAAGGTCCAGACAAGGACTCTTTGGCGGTGAAAACAACAGCAGCTGGCTTGGTGGGTCACTAGGAGGATCCTAGCCACTGAATGCTGCTGAAGGGCAAAAGAGATCTGGTGCCCTTACCAGAGGATGTTTCCCATAATAAAGGTATCACACAAAGAAGAAGAAGAGGAGGAGGAGGAGGAGGAAGTGGTGGTGGTGGTAATAGTTGGATTTATACCCCAACCTTCACTTGGAGTCTCAAAGCATCTTACAATGTCCTTCCCTTCCTCTGCCCACAACAGACACCCTGTGAGGTAGGTGGGGCTGAGAGAGCTCTCAGAGAACTGTCATTGAGAGAACAGCTCTAAGAGAACTGTGACTGACCCAGGGTCACCCAGCTGGCTGCATGTGGAGGAGTGGGGAATCAAACCCGGTTCTCCAGATTACAGTCCACCGCTCTTAATCACTACACCAAACTGGTGCAGCACATGTGGCAGGAACTGGAATCCTCCCAGAGCCCAGCACATGAGCCTCTGTTAGCTGAAGTGAAGCAGAAAGGGTAAAATGGTCCTTCATGACGCAAGACCTAAGCTTCCAGCCCTCCTCCTCCTCCTCCTCCCAGACTGTGTGAGATCCTTATTGTTCTCTTGAAGCTGTGTTCAAACACACTCATTTCCAGGCTTCTGTTGAGTCCTAATGGAGGAGCAGAAAGGTCAGGTTCCACAACTGCATCACTGCAAATACAGACCAGGCAGGTTCCAGTCCTGGAAGTGTGTGAGAAAGTACCGGGCAAACAAGGTCAACAGCAGTAACATCATTACTGGCAGCACCAAAACATTTAGGAAGCAGCGGAACCTGTTTTCCCAACAGCGTGCTGCGCTGGGGGCAAAGAACAGCAATGCTCACACAGTGGGAAGCCCTGGCGCTGAGCACAAATGGACACAAAAAGCGCAGGTGAGAGAGGTAGGATGAGAAAGCAGATGTGAGCTGCTGCTTAAGTAGCATTCTGTGCCCTGCCAGAGCCCATCCTCAGCTAGCATTCTTAGGGGAAAGCATGATCTAAACTAGGGACGAGACTGCGCTTTGGAAGGTACCTGGTTCCCCATTTTGTTCCCCATTTCTTTTTGTTCCTTGCAAGAAATGAAATCGGGAGTCTAGGGATGTTTATTTTTCCTCCAGTTCTTGACACTGAATTTTTCCTGTTAAAAGTTACAATTTCTTTTCAATATTATTTTTGCATCAATGGTCCCTAATGTATAAACGCTGTGAAAATGGCATAAAAGAAATGGAGGGATCCTCTGTAGCGGCACCTGCATGCAGGGGGGGTTGAGTTTTAAAATCCCCAGGGGGGACGGGGGCTCGTGGTTGCGTGCTCTGCGTGCACGCATGCCAGGACCATGTCCCCGCCGCCGCTGCCTCTCCCCCCCCCCCCGCCTGGCCACTCCTGCTTCCATCCCTCCCTCCATCCATCCAGGGGCCAGCTGGGCATTTGCTTAGCTGGCCCCTGGACGGACGGAGGGAGGGAGGGACGGAGGCAGCCAGGGTGGGGGGGTGGGGAGAGAGAGAGAGAGGCGGCGGCAGCCCTAGAAAGGGCCCGGGGACGTGCGGCAGCGGGCACTCCATTTTCCCAAGGGGGACTCAGTCCTCCCCGGGAAAATTCAGTGGTGGCTCAAGCCCCCCCGTAGTTGACGCCTATGCCTGCACGTTGCGGGATATTGTATTTTTCTTGTGCCATTACTCAAAACTGAATTGTCTTTTCCACACAGGAAAGTCCAGTTGTGAATTACTGCAATAGGGCAATGATATTTATTTATTTATTTATTTATTTATTTATTCGATTTATATCCCGCCCTCCCTGCAAGCGGGCTCATGATAATGCAACATTCCAGCCATGTAGGTATGCCATACGGTTACCAACTCCGATTGTGAAATTCCTGGAGGTTTGAGTGCAGAGCCTGGGGATGGCAGGGCTCGGGTGGTGGTGGGGAACCTCAGTAGGATATAATGTTATAGAGTGAAGCCTCCAAAGCAGCTATTTTCACCACGGGAACCGATCTCTGTAACCTGGAGATCTGTTGTAATTCCAGAAGGTCTCCAGGACACACCGGGAGGCTGGCAACACTAGGGTGCAGCCACCAACGCCAAAAAAAATGAGGCAAGTCAAAGCTGCTCACAAGAAGAGCATACCAAATTAAAAAGGCCAACCTTCTAAGAGCTTTCGAGGAAGCCACAAGAATGTGGATCAGACTAACTGAAATACCTTGTAAGGACAGGGGAGGAAGGAGATAGGCCTACATCCTGTCACGCTTCAGAGCAAAACCGACTCCAGCCTAACCATCACCAGGCAATGCATGCATCGGTTTTAGGAATATTATGGATAAAAAAGCAACTTCAGACTGAACCTTTAAAGTACTGGATGTTCTGCCAGTCCATTTAAATAAATTATGCTATACAGTATACTGGAGGAGTAAAATGTTTTGCTATCACCATAAGATGTGCTTTCCGAACCTTCTGTTTGGATAGAGAGCAGGAATATATATTCCATTTCTTCTGTCGTTTTGCAAAGTTGGACTCAGCCTTGAAGTTCTCTGCTCCTGTGCCATTCACTCACTCCTGTTCTCCTCCCTCCAGTATTCCCAGGGTCAGCTCTGGACCTTGTTTTGTATTCACGAGGATCAAGGAAAGGCTAGGTTCTGAAACTAAAAGGCAACAAGAAGTAAATAACTGTCCGTCCCCTTAACTAGTCTCACTGAAAGTTCTGAAAAATAAGAGATGTTGGGCAAGGATTTAGAGCAGGTGATTTCAAAAGATCTCCCTTCATAAGACACCTGGCCACATCAATAATCGAGAAGTCTTTGTCTTGGCATCCAATAGACTGCAAAGCACTCTGGGATGCATTCTGAGGCATACATTCATTTCAAAGAGGCCTGTTTTGGCTTAATCATCCCCCCAGCCTGAACTGAGAGCAGTTTGTTTGTTTGTTTAATCACATTTATACCCCACCCTCCCCACAATGCAGGCTCAGGACAGCTCACAATCCATATATAAACACAATTAAAACCATAAAATCATATAAAACAGTTCCATTATTAGGACTCACCTACCCATCTTCCGTAGCCTATTGATCCCAGGAAAGGTCATGAGGGTGCTCAATTCACCTATCAGAGAAACTTGTCTACCAGCCATATTGGAGAACCCTCTTAAAAGCCTGTTAAGGAATGCCATGATATGAGAAGTCTGAAAACTACTGTACTGATCTAAATATGTAGCCAAGATGTTATTAGTGTCTAAAATCTCTGCACCCAGGGCTCTTTCTCGGGGGGAACGCACCAGAATGGAGTTCTAGAACCTCTTCAACAAAATTCTTTTTAAAATGTTTATACGTTCATGAGTTTTTAGCACACAAGTTGAAAACTAGGGCTGATTCATGCTCACCAGAGCAGGACAGGGTGGTTGCTCGACCCACCTATAAGCTGGCAGCATCTCTCCATGTGCAGGGCTGGGACCCACTAAGAGCCAGCCTGAGTGTTGCCTGGGAGAAAGAAATCTCCAGCTGGCTTCTCTGGATGAGCCGATGCAATCAGAGAGAACAGCAAGCATCAGGTTCCTCCATGCAAGCTGAATGGGGAGTGTTTATTTATCTATTTAATTGTATATGGCCTTTCTTCCAAAAAGAGGCATTCAAGGTGGTACATAGTATGTTAATCTATATATAAAAAG
This sequence comes from Lepidodactylus listeri, assembly GCA_029233225.1. Classification (NCBI taxonomy): domain Eukaryota; kingdom Metazoa; phylum Chordata; class Lepidosauria; order Squamata; family Gekkonidae; genus Lepidodactylus; species Lepidodactylus listeri. Next base: position 27,952,411 of record JARCFY010000013.1, read on the forward strand.
CATGTTAAATAAAGGAGAGCAGGAGCCACTCACACGAGCACTAAAGCAAGACAGACTTTGCTCAGCACCTAGAAGTAGAGTTGTCAACCTCCAGGTGGCATCTGGAGATCTCCCACTTTTACAGTTGATCTCCAGATGACCAAGATCATTTCCCATGGAGAAAATGGCTGTTTTGAAGGGTGAACTGTATGGCATTGTACTCTGTGGAGGTACCTCCCCAGGCTCCACCCCTCAAATCTCCAGGTATTTCCTAAAACAGAGCTGGAAACCCTACCTAGAAGACAAAGGCACCACCTGGTGAACATCCTTTGGAAGGGGGATCCGTATTAGGGTGCAACCACAGGAAAGGCTCTGTCTGCATTAGACACCCCACCTAACATCTACAGTTGCCAATGCTGGGTTGGGAAATACCTGGATATTTGGGGGGTGGAGCCTGGAGAAAGTGGAGTTTGGTGAGGGGTGGGGCCTCATCAGGGTATAATGGCATAGAGCCCACCCTCCAAATCAGTCATTTTCTCCATGGGAACTGATCTTGGTTGTCTGGACATCAACTGAAGTAGAGGGAGATCTCTACATGCTACCCAGAGGTTGGCTACCCTACTGACATCTGAAGGTGGGGCACCCAAAGGAGAACCTCTAACAACAATCTCCAACTATGAAAGAAGGCTCCGTTGGAATGAGGGAGAAGTAAAATTGTTCCAGATCAGGAGCACACCCTGAGGAAACTTTTCAGGAAAAAGCATTTTGAACAAAACTGGAAGCAATTAGTTCTGCAAAAGACATCATCAAGCATAAACGGAGGCCCCTCCAGCCATCTTGACAAGTGCTTGGGGCGCATGCAGGGGCCCCAAGTGCACCGTACAAGACTGCCTTCTTCAGAGACCACAGACAAGGCAGTACAAAGAGCTAAATTAGAATAAATCACACCTAGAAGCATCATGTTTACAAGAATGGGTAATTCAACGGCTGTGCCAAAAAAGGATTTTCTTTGCTTCTGATGTTCTTTCATTTGACTCAGCAGTTGCGAATAAATCCTTGTGCGTGTTGATCTAAAACATCTGGGAGAGCATTTGGTTACAGCAAAATGCTGGGACTGGGAAAAGAGGGAGTTATATTCATATCAGCTGTAGCAGATTTTGGGAACTGAAGGTTGTTCCACAAAACCCAAACCAGTAATAAAGCAGGGTCTGCCCAAGAGTCAGCCTGCACCTTTCAGAAAAGTCCTACCATGTGGCAACACCCCACACATCCTTTGCAAGCACCTGGGATGGCCCTGCCAGGTAGCAAGCTGAGACGGCCTTCATGGTGGGAGATAAGAAGCAAAATAAGCAAAACTGATCCACCATGAAGTTTACCTGCATACATCCAATGATTGTCTGGCAAGGCAGGATACAAATAGAATGAATGAATGAATGAATGAATGAATGAATGAATGAATGAATGAATGGGGAGCAGTACAAGCACATTCATGGAGGCTGGCCCGAGCAACTCTTTATGTATGCATCATTTCCCGTCCTTCCACACAACTCCACATCCCTTCACACCACGGGACTGTAACAAAGTCATGGCAAATGACTGCAACCAAAAAAAAGGAAACAATGGCAAACAGATTTCTGTGGAACATCAGGATTTTTCCACAGCCCAATTCATTACTTGGAAAGGCTTCTGCTCTTGTTTAAGGCCAATGTACTAACCGAAAGTCATGGAGTAAAACTGTTCGTAGAATGTGTCATGTGACTTGTGCCCTCACACCTTAAAAAGAATCTTTACACATGGGGGGGGAAGATGCTGGTCAGAAGGGTGTGCAGGAAGTGTTGTAGTTTCTTGGGGGTAGATGAGGATGCATCAGTCCTACCAACACACGCCTGCAGTCTGAAGTTTCTACCTTCAGGGAACAGGTTTCCCATTTATTCTAGAATCTGCATGGCCACAGTTCAGCATTTGTTGCAACCCCATTTATGAAGGGGCTTCCATCATCTGACCATAAATGGGTTTGGGAGGGAATTTTACCTCACTTTGAAACTGCTTAAGATATTCTTAGCCCCATGTGGCATACCACTTGGTGGGGGAGGGGGAGGCTGTGTTTGGGGAATTTACAATCCATTGTGGTTCCAGGATCACTTTATGAATTCTGGACCCAGAATCTATGGCGCAGCAAGATATTGGCACAATTACTTTCCTTCATTTTATTGCCTGGTTCTGCTAACTATTTTTAAACGTGACGGATTGGAGGCATATGGTGCTTTATAAATGCCTCCACGGTGTGAATTGCTGCAATTTCATGAGGAGGGTGTTGCAGATTTTCTTAAAAGGCTGCATCATATTTTAATATACACTTTTGTTTTTTTGCAAGGATATGTTTTCAGTTCAGAAAATATTGTGTATGTTTACCTGCTAGATACATATTTATACACAAATGTATGTGTACAAAACACAGGGAAGCACAGATACAAAAGAAGCTGAGAATCGAATGCAAAGCTCTACTGCAGGGATTCCTCCACTAGAGATGTGGCAGGCTCAAAATAATGGAAATTAACAAATGAAAATCTGAAGCAAATCGTATTTTAATATATTTAATACTTTGCATCAGTTGCTAAACATAATGACAAATGCAATCTCTGAAAGTGCCCATACATCTCCATTGTAGTCCTGGTGAACTGTTTGTGTTTCGCAGTTGGACGAGGTGACAGCAGTCAAGGCAGAAAGGAGAGGAAGTCACTTGGCAGGTCATTTAAGTGACAGAAGCGTTTTCCAACCAGAAGTGTTAACAGATCTTCCTGCAGAAAAGGATCTTACGGTTCCATTCTTTGGTCTGCTGTGGAGCACCTGCAGGTTTCTATCTCGTCCCCCATGCTGTCTGTCTGTCACATTTTTATCCTGCTTTTTCTATGGAGCTCAGGACAGTGTTGGTTAACATCTAAGTGAAATTCACACAGTGGTCATCTTGAGGTTAGAAAGGGTCAGAGGACTCTGTTCTTCCTTATCTATTGTCAAGTGAAACAGGAGATGTAAAGGTTGCCAGACTCCAGGTGGGGCCTTGAGAGCTCATGCTTACAACTGATCTCCAGCTAACAGAGGTCAGCTCCCCTGGACAAAATGGCTGCTTTGAAGGGTGGACTCTATGGCGTTGCACCATGCTGAGGCGCCTCCCCTTCCCAAACCCCACCTTCTCCTGGATCCACCCCGAAAGTCTCCAGGCATTTTCCAACCCAGACCTGGCAACCCTAGATGTTCTGAGATGGTGTCTGGATGTGGTCATGGGCTAGATGGCCAAGATGCTGAAACTCAGTCCACATAGGATTGTGGATTCCACCTGTGCTGGATGAAGTTGCTCTTCCACTTAAAGAGCAGCTTCACAGCTTGCGAGTACCTAGCACATCCATACCTTCAGATGGAGGGACAGGTCTTCTCTATGATATCCAGCACCTTTAGCCAAGCTTTGGCTGGTGCAACAGCTTGAGAGGTAGAATCACAAAGTTCTCGTGCTCAGAGTATATCTGGCTCTGACTACTACAGTGCTTTGAAGACTGCCCAGAAACTTCAATTAGTAAAAAATGCTGCAGCACAGTTACTTGTTGGTATGTCTTATAAGCAGGGGTCATTTGTGGCCAGAGCGAGGCGAAGCCACGGGCGGAATCAGATTCTCTGACCTGATTCGGCCCACCACCAAATTGCTGCCAAAATTCAGTGGCAGCTTAAAAAGCAGCTGGAGGGGAGGGGATTTGAGGAAAAGACTCCAAACTTACAAGGTAGCTGCTGGAGCCTCTCCCCGAAATACCCACCAAGTTTCAAGAAGATTGGACCAGGGGGTCCAATTCTACAGGCCCCCAAAGAGGTTGCCCCCATTCCCTCCATTGTTCTCCGTGGTGGGGGGAAAGTAACATTTTCCCCCACCATAGAGAACAATGGAGGGGATGGGGCAACCTGTTTGGGGCCCTGTAGAATTGGGCCCCAAGGTCCAATCTTCTTGAAACTTGGTGGGTATTTCGGGGAGAGGCTCCAGCAGGTACCCTGCAAGTTTGGAGCCTCTCCCTCAAACCCCCTCTCCTCCAGCCCCTCATATACCCTATGAGTTTTTGCCATTGACTTCAATGGCCCATAGGGTATAACAGGGCTGAAACTGACATTCGGCCAGCTGAATGGGCTTGGATTGCCAAAACTGACATGTGGGGGTCATTCGGTAGCCAGAACTGATGCGGCCTGATTTGGCCCGATCTGATTCGGGCCAAATTTTTTTCATTTGCACACCCCTAGTGGGCACAAATGGCAGTGATGGCAAGCCCCTCCCCCAGCTCCCAGCAGGCCTGCGGAGGAAGCGAAGCAAGAAGGGGTTTAAAGTTTGAACCCCTTCTGTTTAGAGTCGCATGGCGGCAGCGGCACAATCTTTCCATTGTATTCTATGGGGCCCTTCTCACTTCGCTCCCCCCTTGCCCGCCTTGGCAGGCCAGCTGGGGAAGGGGAGGCTTTTGCAGATGCCCCCCCTTTTGCTTCCCTTTCTGACACACTTCCAGTGATGTCAGGGGGTGGGGCATATGGTAATGAGTTATGCTAACAGATATGCTAATGAGCTCCTGCACCTCTTTTTCTACGAAATGACCCCTGCTTATAAGGATCATCTCTTGCCAGTTATAAAAGGACCACACTGGATACTAATTTGTTTCCAGGCACATTTCAAAATGCTGGTTATTGCCTATCACTGTAACTGTCTAGGGCCAGGAGATTCGAAGGACCACTTTCTCCCACATGAACCTCATGGCTAAGAGGCTTCACACTGTCTGGGTCCTCAGAAGCATAGTAGGTCAGCAGCAGGGACTGGTGGTGCCGAGATTCAGGACTTGCTTGCCAAAAAAACCCATGGGGCACCAAACCTGCTGTTCTTAAATATCAAGAGATGACTTTAAAAAGAATTTCCAAAGCCTTCGGTAACTTATCTATCCTTACCTCAGCTGTTTTTTCAGAGTACTGCTATTTTTATTCATTTGTCTTTTGTTTCTGGTTTTATTAAAGATTTTATTAGAGATGCCAGCCTCCAGGTGGGACCTGGGGCGTCCCCTGAAATTAGAGCTGATCTCCAGACTTCAGAGACTAGTTCCCCTGGAGAAAATGGATGCTTTGGAGGATGGACTCTGTGACACTGTACCCCACTGAGGTCCCTGTCCTCCCCAGGCTCCATCCCCAAATCTTTGGGAGTTTCCCAACCTGCATCTGGCAGCCTTACAGCCCCCATCCCCAGGGGGACCTGGCAACCCTATGTCCTATACTACCCTATCCTTGAGGAGCTCAGGGTGGTATACACAGCTCCTCCAGTCTATCTTGCTTCTACCTGGTCAGGTAGGTTTAGGACTGAGAAAGAGTGAATGACCCAGGTGGCCCAGCAAGTTTTGTGGAAAAGTCTGGATTTTAACCCAGGTCTAGTTGAATTCTTAACACCTATAACCACATTGCCTCTTTGCTGCTGCTTATTTTTAACCTAGCTGATTGCTCTTTTAATTGAAATTTTAAGCCACCTTGAAAGCATTTATTTTATTGAGAGCGTGAGATGTAAATCAGTAAATTAAAAAAAAAAAAAAACATACCCATGCTCCATCACCCTTTTCACACAATTCCACATACATTCAACACATAGTAAGCGAAGTGGGACTGCATCCACTGTCCCTATCCCCAGTTTCTCTGCACATTGATTGAGTCGACCAAACAGAGCTTCTGCACACATCTGCAAGATCTGTGACCTGCACTTTGGCATACGACAGGTCACGTGGACCACCACCAGAAAGACAGATAACTGGGTCCTAGACCAAATCAAGCCTGAACTCTCCCTAGAAGTTAAAATGACTAAACTGAGGCTATTGTACTTTGGTCACACTATGAGAAGACAAGAGTCACTGGGAGAGACAAGAATGCTTGGGGGGGGGGGGGGAAGGATGGCAGTAGGAAAAAAGGAAGATCCAGCACGAGATGGATTAATTCAATAAAGGGAGTCACGGCCCTCAGTTCACAAGACCTGAGTGAAGTTGCTAATGATGGGACATTTGGGAGGTTATTAATTCATAGAGTCACCATAAGTCAGAAGAAGCCTGGTGGCACATTACACACATAGGTCATTGTCAAGCTCCAGCAGGGTCTGGCCAGAGCCGGGAGCTGTTGCGCCCTCCAGCGTCCCATTTCAAGAAGGCTACACCCAGAACAGTGCTAGGAGTTAGGGGGGGGGCGGGTTCTCTGCACTGGTCTCCCTCTCCTACTCTTGCCAGGTGCCTTTCCCTTGACTTCTCAGGATAGGTCTGGCCCTTCCTCCCTGGCTCTCCCAGGAATCACCTTTTAAATAGCTTCCTGGAGGTGGGACACCTCTGGACACACCCATTCCCTCTACCCCAGGGGTGAGACCCATTGGAGTTACAGGCTTCCTCACCACTGGGCTGCCTACTGGGGTTTCCAGTTCTCCTGCCCCTCCCCCCTGGCTTCCTAAGAAGGCCACCGCTGCCTGTGCCTTCCCCCTCCCTTCTAAAGGAGCCATCCTGGGCCCAAAGGCCTGAGAGATGCTGTCTTGTTGCTCCACTGCGGCCAGCCACTCCTTCCCTGCCTCTGCTGCTTCCTGCGGCCCCTGTCCAGCTCCTGGGGTCTGTTGCCATTATAAGGTTGCCACAGTAGGGTCTCTTTGAGAAATATTTGGGGGTTGGAGATTTGGGGGTTGGAGCCTGGGGAGGGTGGGTCAGGGAGGGGAGGGCCTTCAGCAGGATATAATACTATAGAGTCCATCCTCCAAAGCAGCCATTTTCTCCAGGGGAACTGATCTTGGTCATCTGGAGATCAATCACATTGTCCTGCCTCTGCCATGTGGCCCCCAACTGCTCCAGCCGGTTCACCTCTCCTTTCACCAGTTTGCACAGCTCTTCTGTTGCCAGTGGTCTGGGCTGCCAAGGGCTCCTTTAGTCAGTTCTCACAGGGCAGCCTGCAGGCTGTGCCATCAGCAGCAGTCAGTGCAGGGGTGGGGGTGTCACCCCAGGACAGTGTAAATCAGGGCAGGGGTGTCACACATGCGACCCGCTGGCCAGATCAGGCCCTCGGAGGGCCCCAATGAGGCCCGCAAGGACCTGGGTGTTTTTTACTTCCATTTGCAGTTCTGCTGCTGCTGCCATGTTATAGCTTGTTTTACCAGTCTCTTTCAATCACACAGGAGAGATAGATAGGCAAGGCTCGCCTGTGTGATTGAGAGAGTCTGGTAAAGAACTGGCTGAGGCTCCTGCCCCTCCTCATCCCAGGGGGAGGGAGGGAACAGCCGGAGCTTGCTTCCTGGTCAGGCTGCAGGAGACAAAGGGAAGCCTTTCTTTCCTTCCACTGGCTGAGGCTTCTCCTTGAAGGGAGGGAGGGAACGAGGGAGAGTTTGCTTTGCTGGGCTGCCTCAATCACATGGGAGAAATACCAAGCACCTTTAAGACCAACAAAGTTTTGTTCAAGGTATGAGCTTTTGTGTGCCTTGCTACAGTGTGTGTGTGTTTTGTTGGGCTCTTATGCCAGGGCTCTCCTGGGTGCAAGTGGGTTCCCTCCCCCTTTCACTGTATTCATGCCCTCGTGATCCAGTCTTTCTCAGTAAGAAAGCAATGTGAACTATTTTAGAGGAGGAATAACAATCCAGTGAGGTGGATTAGACTGAGAGTGTGTGTCCAAGTTCACCCCCTTTATAAGAAGTTGTAGTTATTTCTCTGGGGAAGAGTATAGTTTTGTAGACAAACACATGGCCCTCGGTCTGTGTCAGGATGCCTTCTCGTGTTCTTGGCCAGCACATGAAGCAACTTGTGTACAAATGGTTACAATGCCCAGCCATTTCATGTTTTCTCCTGGGTCCTAGGCTAGGAAAACTGAGCATGAGATTTCTGTAATAAATGTCAATTAATCAAAAGGTTTGCAGCTTACCGATATGCACCTGAACAGCATACTCAAGATTGCTACAGTGCAGACATTTTGATGCTATAATTCAGAGCAGAGTTGTCAGTTATCAGAGACTGTTAAATAGACAAAATATTGCAAGATTGCTAGTGTTTTAAGCATGTTTTATTTAAAGTATGAAAAAAATCTTTAATTGTGTTTGTTTGTGTCCTTTATAAAAGCTAATATCTCCACTACCTGGCATTACACTTTATGACACACATGGCCCAGCCCAACAAGGTCTCATTTATGTTAGATCCGGCACTCATAACAAATGAGTTTGACATTCCTGGTCTAAATGCACAGGCTTTGTTCAAAAGTGCAGGTCCAGAGTGCGTACTCCTCTTCCTATGAAGCATGTCCTGTAATGTTCTAGCCAAAAGTGGATCTCATCACACAATGAAGTTAAGGCACTTCGCTCTCTCTCAGAAAACAACAGTGAATTCCCCGGGATTAGCAATATAAGCAAAATGAAAACCCAAAAGTCATTCTGAGTTTTGCAGGTTAGGTTGGCATTGGGGTGGCTGGAATGGGGGAAGACCCTATAGAGGCCCCAGGTTTTCTCTGTATATCAAATTTAAAAAAAATTCCAGGTTGTATTATCTCCTGACAAAGAGCAACCCTGAAGGAAATCTAAAGTCCCAGTAAACAGCCAACTGAACCTCTTTTTTGTGTGTTTTGCCCCAAAGGCTTCCTCCTTCAGCGAGGCAGCCCGTCTCCACTTGACTCGGCCCGCCCCTGACAATGCCACCCCGCTGTTCTTCATCCACTCGGGGAAGGCCCTTTGGGTATTGGTTTTCCTGTGATGAGATGCAAACGCGTTTTTGTTCAGGTACATCAGACAGCAGAGGAGAGGCACGCTGCCTTGTATCAGGGCTCCATGTATAGAAGACACTCGTTTGCATTGCATCCTTTCATGTGCTATGATGATCAATAGCAAAGGACTTCAATCAAAAAAGCACATCAATTAATCTCTGCTTATCAACTTTTCTGCTTTGAGTTGCTCTTTGTTCTTCCGTCATTTTAGATCTTTGGCTGTTGCTTAGAAGAGCTTTGGATCGACAATCTCTGGCTTCTCCAGGATTTCAGGGCTCAGGGACTTGGGAAAGACCTTTCTCTGTGCAGGACCCTGGAGAGTCACCAGCCACACAGGGCTGAGCCAATGATCGGTCTCCATATCAGGCCCTTTTCTATGTGGCATCTGATATCAGTCGCAGCTTCCTCCAAAGAATCCAGGGAATTGCAGTTTGATGAAGGCACTGAGATTTCTCTAAGTGATGTTCCCAGCCCACACCTCTGTGTCCCTGACATACAGTTCCCAGAATTCCCTATAGTCACGAAAAGACTATTAATCCAGTATCCATTTCTAGTCTCTGGTTCCTGAGACAGCATTTTAGCACCATGCCCAATTGTCTCTCTGAGAGCATCCTTTACTTTCTCCCATTTAAGAGGAAGTTGGCAGCCATTCCCATGGGGAAAGTAAGACACTGAATATAAGGGCAAAGGGACCAGTGACAAGGAAGCCAGCACTGTAGAGCAGTAGAGGAGGGAGCTTGATGGTGATAATCATGATGGAGGGCACTGTGCTTGTCTCAAAGATAGAAGGCACTAATTAATACTCAAACATCATCAAAAACACCACTTAAAACTCCAAGGGAGTGTGGTACTCAGTACTGCAACATCAAAAGGCAGTCATCATAAGAAGGTTGCGTTTTGCCGTGTAATGCTGCCATTAAACGTGATTTTTCTTAGAAGTATGATTTCTTCCTCGTGTCTACACCCTCAGGAAGCCTCCAGTCCCCTGCCACCCTCCTCTCTGCTGCTACTCAGCTGGGCAGCAGGGGGCGAATGGGTCAGTCAGGCAGTGCCACACCTATGCCGCGGCAACACTTCCAGTGCAACCCGGACATGATGTCATCACACTGGGTAAGGCTCCGTATGATGATGTCACTTCTAGGTCACACTGGAAGTAATGTCGTCATATCGCTGGCAAGGTCCCAATGTCACAATGTTGCTGGTGAAGGCCCCCACCCCTTAGTAAATCTCACACTATGCCCCCTTCAGTCTGTCACACACCCTTTCATTACATATACTGGCACACCGAACCACCTCTCTCTGCTCCCTCCTTCCACCTTGACTTTTAAGATGACCCAGGAACATTTCCACAAATGTGCCATCTATGCCCCAAACTAGTTCTAGGGATGGTACACAGAGAAGCATCTCTATAGCAGTCTCTCCAATTTTGGCATTCTGTTTTCTCCCAAGGTTTTCTATAGCTTGTGGATCTTCCAGATGCTATTTTTTCTTCAAAGTCTGCTTGTGGTGGGCAAAGACTGGAAGGTACTGAGTAGAATTAGAAAATGTAGTTAAGCCCTTGCACAGGCATGGAATACAAACCTATTAAACAAATTAATATAGCCACACTACACACACATGCATACCAACACTGTGAGTGTGCAGACTACGCCTTTATCTTCTGCACCTCTTCCTAACAAACAGCATGTCACCCCCAACTCTTGCTAGTGTGCTGCCAGTGTTTTTAAACTTCAGCAGTTGGAATGTTCATTAACATTCTGTACTATCTCAGCAACCGAGACAACAGCTAGGAGCATTCATTTCAATCAACTGAAGCCAGAGCTCTCAAAGCTACAGAGGTTACAAAGACAGGAGCTTGTGTTTACCGCACATTTTTCTTTTGTGGAATTTTATCTGATTCAGGGAGTAAATTGACAAATGTGGTGGGGGGGGGGGATGTTTCCCTGCCAATCTATGTGGCCTGTACTTTAATTTGAAACCTCATTCATCTTATCTCCAACCAGAGTAACTGCCCGAAACAATGATCCAAATCTGACTTTGACTTTGCAAAGAGATGTATAGATAAAAAGTGATGGGAGAGAAAGCACAGAGCCACGAAGGAGCACCCAGAAGCATCCCTTGCAGAAATGCCACCTGGTAGACTGGTATCACTGCTTATTCTGCTTCTGAAAGGTGCTTGCGGTAATGCTTTCTTGTTTGGCCTTGAGAAAAGAATTGGGTGCCCGCTCTTAATAGCAAACGGCAGATAAGAGCTTGTACGGCTATGAAAATGCCGCTCTTAAAGGGGGGATTTTGTTTTCATTCCTTAAGCATCCTTTTTTCCCCTGTCTCGGCTGTTGCCAAGATCCTTTCTGGTTATTAGCATTGTCTGCAGCTTTGCTAAACATGTATCTCCACACGCATGGCAGCCAAACTCTCCCTGTCAGTTTTTTCTCTCTCGTCCAAGAGTGGCGCGTGGGCCGAGTGAAACAGCTCAAGGAGATGTTTTATGTCGCTTGCATTGTTTTTGGTTCAACATTTTTGTTGATGTGCCTTGATTGTGAAGAAGTCATGAAAGAGCTTCTTATTAAGGGTGGTGGCAGAATGAACGAGATTAAGCAAGCATTATAAATACCACACTGACAAACAAGCAGTAAACAGCATTTTGGGAGCGGTTATCAGGTTTGGGCTGCAGTGCCACCAATGTACAAATGAGACGCAGCTCTTCCTTTCTTTTCCACCTAATGGCCTGGATGAGGATGAACAAACCGAAACTTAATCCTGACAAGACAGAGGTTCTCTGGGTTAGAAGGAAGGCAGAACAAGGACTTCAAACCTCTCCTGTCTTGGATGGGTTTATACTCCCCTTGAAAAGTAGGATTGCCTGGTCCCTCTTGGCAACCAGTGGGGGATGGGGGGGGGTTACCAGGAGAAAGAGGAAGGCCCAGGCCACATCACTGGTGTCACATAGCAAGTGATGTCATCATGCAGCAACACTGCAGTGATGCTCTGGTATTTGGGCAAAAACTCTGTAGTAAAAATGGCTTCTACCATATAGTTTTTCCCTAAATACCAGCACGTCACCCAGGCATCACTGGCATGATGACATCACTTCCTGTGCAACACTGGCAATGCGGTCTGGGCCTTCCTCTTTCTCCTGGTAAGTCCCCCCACCAGCCAGCTGATCAGTGGCTGGGTGGCAGGGCCTGGGCACTAGGGGACCCATGCCTCCACCAGGGGCTGGCAACCCTAATGAAAAACTAGGTTCACAGCCTGGGAGTGGTACTCCACACAGCTGCCACCTTAGAGAACCAGGTGGCTGCAGTGCTTTTGCCCAGCTTCGGCTGGTGCGTCACCTTAGAGACAGCCAGACCCATGCCTTAAGTTACAACATCATTATTATTATTTATTAAACTTTTATTTCCCAGCTGTCAGGAGCATGTGACCCTAATATTACAACAATTATGATGGTTACTGATCTGCTCCCGAGCCCAATTCACACCCAATTCTGGGGCGTTTCTTTTTTTTAGTGGTTTTTTTAAATATATTTTTATATGTGCATGTGTATGTGTGTGCATGTGTGTGCACCTGGAAGGCATAGCAACCTCTGGTGACTGATCCTTATTGGGGGCCTGGAAAATATTCAGAGAGGTGGCTGAGTAAAGCCTGCCCCCACCTCCTGCCTCTGGTATTCCAAGGAGGTCTCCCATCCAAGTACTTATCAGAATTGAGCCGACTTAGCTTCTGAGATCTTACGAGATCGGGCTTGCCTGGGCTTCCTTAAAAGCCCGACATTGTTTGGGATCAGGGTATCTGAAAGACCGTCTGCTCCTGTATGTTCCTGCCTGGGAATTAACATCAAATGAAGAGGCCCTCCTGACTGTCCCATCAATCGAAGAAGCTTGTTTTGTGGGTCCACAAGAGAGGGTCATTTCACTGGCAGCCCCACGATTATGGAACAACTTTCCCAGGGAGGTGCGCATGTCCCCCCTACCCTTTTGATCTTTAGGAGGCAGCCGAAGACTGTTTGATTTGGGACCACACATTTGATTAAAGCAGTCCCAAACTGTGATTTTAAATTTGGTTTTATGTTTTTACATAATCTGTTTTGTGTATTTTATTAATACTGTAAGCTGCCTTGAGCTCTGTAAGGAAGAAAAGCAGCTAATAAATATTAATATAAATAATAAACGCTCTAAATAATTTAAATAAATAAATACTGTTAGTTTTAAAAAAACCCTGCCTATTCAGAATGGCATCCATGGTTCTCCCTTCCTTATTTTATTCTCCCAACAATCCTATGAGTCAAGTTCGGCTGAGAGTGCACTACTGGTTCAAGGTCACCCAGCAAGCTGCATGGCCAAGTTGGGATCTGAGCCCAAGTTCCCCAGAATCTAGTCCAACACTCCTAACGATAACACTGTGCAAGGCCTCCAGGGCTTCTGGTGATGCCCACTGCACCTGGAACCCCTCTAAGAAGTCTTCCATTTTTATGGTACTCCTTTTACTTCCATTGAGATGCTTCTGGGTTTTTTGCCTGAATGGGAACCACCAAGTTCAAGATTTCAGCTGAAATGAAGCTTGGTGTCAGAGCAGGAAGCCAAGACTGCTGTTCCAAACGAGGACAAGGGCTGAATCTTGCTTCCTTGGAATCACTGGGGGTGGGGGGGGAGATCATTCCTTGCCGATCTCTACTGATTCTCCCCATGTTGGGGAGGGAGACTGAAAGAAGAAGGCATATAAACATTTTAAATAAATAAATATTCATTTGTTTCATTGCTCGTAGGAACGAACACCAGCGTTTCTATAAAGTAGCATGCTAGTAATCTGGAAAGTCGCCCTAGTCTGGGCATCAAGCCACTGAATGAGAAGCTGCAAGGAGTGACTTAGAGGCATCACGCTCAGTGAGTCATATGCAAACGCTCCTCACGGGAGACCATTGCTGCTTGGGTCTATGGAGTGTGTTTGCAAAATTGAAAAATAATAACACAAGCTGGTTTAGAATGCAAAAATTGTCATGTTGGAAGGGACCCAGGGCTAAGCGAAATCAATGAGCGTTCTCCAAGAGGAGTTCATCCCAGGTAGTTTAGAATATAAAGAAGTCTTGTTGGCCTAGCTAGGAGGAGGCGGAGATACTTTCTCTAGCAACCATCAAAACAAGAACATAAGAAGAATCCAGCTGGATCCGCTCCATCAAGGCTGGCATCCTGTTTGCAACAGTGACCAGCCAGATGTTTCTAAGAAGTCCACGAGCAAGATATGAAAGCAACATGTCCCCTCTGTTTTGACCCCAGCACCTGGTTGTTGAGGTTCATGTGCAGTAGAGATGCCACCAAAGTTCTCTGCAATATGAGACAAAAATTACTAACCTTCCAAATTCTTACCTGGTTCAAATGTTGCATCTGATGATGGTGTATCCAAGTCCCTTTCTTCACCCTTTTCTCCTCTCCAACTGATCTGCTGCTACTGACTGGGCCAATTTCCCACTTACAATCAGTGGAGAACTCTCACTGTCTTCCTTCTTCTCTCTCCTTCTCTTCTCTTCTCTTCTCTCCTCTTCCCACCTCCAATTTGCATGATGCTCTAATGAAAGGAGGAGGGGGGAGTTACCAGTAAGCAATAATGCATAACAAAATCTCTCAGGGGATTGTCTCTTATCAAACCCTTTGATAATAACATCAGCCACTCTGTGTCATCAACATTACAAAGGAATGGTCAGCCAGAAGCTGCATTAGGGGGTAAAGGTTCTTTTTAATACACAAAACCTGGACAACAGGTGTCGATATTTTTTTTTCAATCGTATTATTGAGTTGAAGAAGTGAGAAGTGTCTGAAGAAGTGAGCAGTGACTCACGAAAGCACATACCCTGCCACATATTTTGTTAGTCTTTAAGGTGCTACTGGACTCTTGCTCTTTCCTTCTGCTACAGACAGACTAACATGGCTACCCATCTTGAGCTTCATCTGTTTGGCAAACAAGGTCATCTTCCACAATTCCATCTTGCAGGTTGAAAGAACCCATTTGAATCACCCAGTGTTCAAACAGAACCAAAGAAGTCCCAAAATCTGGACACAACCCTATCTTAGAGGTGCATATACAAATCAGGAATTGCTGCTGCTGCAAGCCCTGAGCCTTGGGTGGGAGTATCAGGCAAAGATTCAACTTGTGCACCACCATCAAATTCTATGCACAGAAGAGAGCTACCAGTAGACTCATCATAACAGCCCCTTTGCCCCACCAGGCCAGAGCAGTTCAAGCTCTGAACCGCTTCTAGGTCAGGCTCGCCCACTGATCTGCGGAAAGGAGAAAGGTTTACGGCTGGTGCCTCCCTGTCTGCAAACAGCCTTTCTTTTTTTCAGGGCCAGTCAATGGCAAAGCTTTTCACTCAGTCCACTTGAAGTCTGGGTTGCTTCTCCGGCATGAAGCACATTTGTGCTATTCTGAGTCACTTGCTTATTCAAACCCTGTCTCTTCTCAGCACACACTTTTCCTCAAGTTTTTATATTTGACTTCCCGTCTCACAACAGACCTTGAAAAAAGAGAAACTCTCCTGGTTCATTTATTGTTAGATTCTCTTAACACAGAGAATTCTCCTGATGAAATGCCCGTCTGTGGCCTGAAACGCACCGGAAGTTGGGGGGGGGGGGGGGTTTGAGCTGAAATGTCTGCCTGTTATGAACTTGAGATAAATCTCGCTCTGCATCTGCTTTCAGGTTCATTCTGAGAGCTTCTTTCTTGCTGGGCTGCAGTGGTTGGTGCCATTCTATAATGCAGATGGCTCCTCCACCTTGACTGGCTAATGGCCAGTCATGCGTCTCTGGGAAGTCCCTCCAGCATGGCTTCTACATAGAGCTCTTGCTCCACCTTGACTCCCAGACTGCAGTGGTTCTTTCTGGATCTTCCATCCAACACCATCATCAGGGCAAAGATAGGTAAAGAGGGTAGAGAATGGGGAAATTCCTAGAGAGTTGCTCAACATGGTGATGTCATTTCCAGGTCTCCACCCAGAAGCAACTTACCCACATCACGCATCTCCCCACTGGGGAGGGAGTACTGGCAGCGGGGGGGGGGGGGGCGGGGGTCTACAGAGAGCAGCTGAGAGTTTGTCCACCATCAGTGATCTCCACCCTTCCAGGCTTTGTCTAGTTTTGCTTCAGGTTTTCCTACGCCTTCTTTACAACATCTTTCTTGGAAGAGCCTACCCAAACCAAGTCTGGCGAAGTGTGGTGAGGAAAGTACGGGTTTCCGCCCTTGTCCACCCATATCCAGCAGCACATCTGGCATCATTTCCCCTCCTACCAGAGAAGGGTATAGCCAGTGTGGTGCAGTGGTTAAGAGTGGCAGACACTAATCTGGAGAGCTGGGTTTGATTCCCCATTCCCCCACATGAAGCCAGCTGGGTGATCTTGGGTCAATCACAGTTCTCCCAGAGCTTTCTCAGCCTCACCTACCTCACAAGTTTCCTGTTGTAGGGAGAGGAAGGGAAAGGTGATTATAAGCCACTTTTGAGACTCCTTATGGCAGAGCAAAGCGGGTTATAAAAGTCTAGTCACCCACCATTACCTACCCACCTCCCACATGCTGGCAGGTTTTTTGCCAGGTTTTAAAAATTATTGGTGGTAAAAAATGGCTGATTTTTTTTTTAATTAGCAAAAAGAAAAACTAGAGAGGAGGTGGGAAATGGGGGGGGGGGGGAGAACAGGGACACACAACCTGGGTGGAGGCTCTGTAGCAACTGCAAAAGCCTTTGGATTGGCAGCAACCATGAGAGATAAACTCATAATGAGGGCACTAAGTTGGTGGAAAGGCAGGATACAAAAAAAATATATTTAAAATAAATAAATGGGGAATCTTCCCCATGCAGGGGTAACCCGTGTCTCATTGTTAAGCCTTTGAAGGGAATTGTGAGGTTTTATGTTGTCAGGTCCCTCTTGCTCCAGCTCCTGGCAGACCAGTCGCAACAGCCCCTTTGCACCAGCAGGCTGAAACACTGACCTGCTCTTCTGTGGCTTTTTGGAACTAGAAGCTATTAAAGGTTGGCACCTTTGGGCAATCAAACCTGAAATCTCATAAGTCATCAACCAACAGATTTGCTCACAAAAGAATTCAATATCACTGCATGCCAATAAGCAAATCATGTCAAATATTCAATATTGCTCCTTCCCAACTTTCGAATACTGCAAAATAAGAAATATTGCAGCATGAAAGCTATCAAACACCAAATATCTACTAATCCAGTAATATCCATTCTCAGGTACTGAAACCGAATATCAGAACTGAATATCAAATATTGGACTCAGATATGCTTGGCTGTGAAATAAAGATATCAAATATTAACCAAATGGTCAGAGTATATCTGGGATGAGTATATGACAGCTCCACTCGGCTCCAACAATAGCACAGGACAGCCTTGTAATGCAGGTAATCAGAATCACATTCTGCCCCCATGAAACCCCCTGGCTCCAAAGGCTTAAACCTAAGGCTGTGTGGTTGGGACTTGCCTGTTAGATTATCGGGAGGAAACCATGTGCCTTGGAACCCTCTTCAGGTGCAAAAGGAAGGGAAGAGGGCTATCAGCCTCCAGGTGGGGCCCCAGGGTTACAACTGATGTCCAGATTAAGGAAATCACTGCTTTGGGGGGTGGACTGAATGGTATTATACCCTGCTGAGGCCTCTGCCCACCCCAGGCTCCACTAGGCTTGTCAGTCCCCAGGTTGGGGCGGGGTTCCACAGTTTTCAGGACGTCTCCCTGCCACCTGCCTGCTGGACAGTGGGGGGAAGGTAAAGGTAAAGGTAAAGGTTTCCCTTGCTCGAAAACCAGTCAAATACGACTCTAGGGATGCAGTGCTCATCTCCATTTCCAAGCTGAAGAGCCAGTGCTGTCCGAAGACGTTTCTGTGGTCATGTGGTCGGCATGACTAAATGCCGAGGCGCATGGAACGCTGTTACCTTCCCACCAAAATGGTACCTATTTACTTGGAATTTCTCATTTTCAAACTGCTAGGATGGCAGGAGCTGGGACCAGAGACAGGAGCTCACTCTGTCATGCAGCACTCGGGTCTTGAACTGCTGAGCTGCCAACCTTCCAGTCTGCAGTTCAGCATCTTAACCACTTGAGCCACTGTAGCCCCACCCCCAAACCTGGGAGTGACATCATCACACTGGGGACGTCCCACAGGGATGCTCTGGTTCAAGGGGAAAACTCTATAGTTTTAAGCCAGTTTTACAATAGAGTTTTGCCTTTAAACCAGAGCATCCCCCCTCAATGTCCTTGGAATGATGACATCACTTCCAGGTGACCATCACTTTGGGAACATTCCACAATGCCACCCAAATCCCCCTGCCGGAGTGACGCAGGGACCTGGCAACCCTAGGCTCCACCTCCAAATTTCCTGGAGCTGGACGCCCTAGAAGGAGGTGAGAAACATCTAACTTTGCTATCGATCTATGAAGCCTCTGAATTGGCCAAGCCAAGTGTAAATGTGGGAGGCTGGGCTTGCCTGTGTTTGGTCAAGACACCTTTCTCCCACTGTTCTTCAGGCTCCAGTAAGTGGACTGCACAACTCATTCAGGTAGGGTTGCCAAAAAAACCCAGTGGAGGAGGGAGTCTCCAGCCACCAGGCCCTGCCCCCCAGCCACCAATCAACTGGCCAGCAGGGGACTTACTTGGGAAAAGAGAAAGGCCTAAGCGTCTATGGGAGAAGCTGATTTTACCATGGAGTTTTGGCCAAATACCAGAGCATCACCTGGACATCGCTGGTGTGATAACATCACTTCCTGTGCAACACTGCCAATGAGGCATGAGCCTTTCTCTTTCTTCTGGTAAGTTCCCCACCCCCCATTCCTTGCTAGGTGCCAAGAGGGATCTGGCAACACTAGCCAGTGATCCTCTGTTGCTGAGTGGGGACTTACACCCAGGTCTCCCAACTCCTAGTCCAGTTTCTGCTACACCACACTGGCTCTTAAACTAACGATTTTTTAAAAAGAAAAATGGACCTGATGGGATCAACAGATCGGTTTGGGGGCAGTTTCAGCTGTTCCCTCAGCTCTGGTGTGTACTGATGTCCTCGGGTTGACGATCACCTGTTGAATAAGCAATCTCTCTCTCTTCCACCTGCACCCTCTTTCCAAATCCGTTCTGTCCCGGCTAGCTGATGGAACCTGCACAGCTGCTAATCTGATGAGCTGTCAGCACCAGGCGGAGGCAAGCGGCAGTTAGCTCTGTTGTTCCTAATAGTTTTGACAAAAGCTGCAAATAGATGCTTGCGAACAGGAGAGCTGTCCCTGTAAACAGTCTCCCCCCTGCCCGGTTTTTTTTTAAAGTTTGGCCTGTGTTCCTCAGATTGCCACAAAGGGAGGACCGGGCAAGGCTTCCCTCCTAAACAAAGAGCGCAGCCCTGCCGTCTGCCCTGGAAGGAAAACCCCTGCCTTCATTTTGACTCCATGGGAACAGGCTGCGCTTACTCAATAGCAAAGGAAAGGGGCGCTGACACTATAACTACACAGAAAGGGCTGCCCATTGGGATTGACATCTTCTTGCTGAGGCGGGGAGGTCCTGCCCCCAGTGGGCCCTTGTGAGAATGGGGAGGCAGTCGGCAGGCGTCCTGAGGCGTGTCTGGAAGTGACATCAGCATGTCACCAGTGACACTCTAGCATTCAGTCAATGCTTTGTGGTTAAACCATTGTTTTGGCCAGCTGCTACAGAACTGCTGGCAATGTCATAGCATCACTGACAAGTGGGGTTGCCAGCAATGGGCTGGGAAATACCTGGAGATATAGGGGGTGGAGCCTGAGGAGGATGGGGTTTGGGGCAAGGAGGGCCTTCAGTTAGGTATAATGCCATAAGGTCCACCTTCCAAAGTGGCCATTTTCTCCAGGTGAACTGATCTCGGTTGGCTGCAGATCAATTGTAACCCCCGGAGATCTCCAGCTACCGCCTGGAAGTTGGCAAACCTACCAACGAGGCTTCCCCACAACAGTGAGTCTCCTGCTCGTCACCCAACCTCCAGGTGATACCTGGAGTTGTCCTGGAATTACAACTGATCTCTAGACTACCGAAATCAGTCCTCTGGAGGAAAGGGCAGCTTCAGAGGGCGGGCTCTATAGCATCTGTCGCACGAGTCACTGGATCCCGCCTCACTGTCGCTTGAGTCTATGGTCGCAGCTTGCTCCACCACCTTGACTCTGCATCCCTTGGGCAGCGGGGGCCTCAGTTGTGTGAGCAGGGGAGGGGGTCACATCACCACACCCTCTCCCTGGCTCCTCCTGACCGGGCTTTGGGGTTTGCTCTCTCTATGCTTTCTCCCTGTCCCTCACCAAGGCATCCTCCCCGGCCCCTGCTGGCTGCCCTTCTTTTATACCTTCCCCCTCCCAGAATCCCTTCCCTGTGCCCTCCTCCCTCGCTTGCCCCACCCCCCTTCTTAAACTCCGACACCGAGCCTCGGGAGAGGCCTCAGCGCCTGGTCCTTCCTCCCCTCCCAGGCCCACCCCCCTGTGACGCTCCGGCCATGGGGCCCGGAAGCATGTGTGAGCCCTCCGTTGCTGGCCTCCTGGCTTTCACCTCCTCTGGGGCTGTGTTGCTGCAGGCAGCCGGCAGCCGCTGCAGCAACAGGCCCCCAGAGTCACTCTGGAGAGCTGGAGGCAGTGGGAGAGGCTGCAGCGGCGGCTCACCAGCCGCTGCAGCCCAGCTGGCATGGCCCAGGGGAAATGCAGCAGCATCCACGACCTCCCCGCTTGCAATGGCGGCCAGACTGGTGGTGGGCCGGAGAAGTAGCGTCGGCAGCTCTTCCTCTCCATGGACGGCCCTGGTAGGTCCTGGGGCCGGGTCGGAGGGGGTCTTCTGGCGGCAATGGGGGGTGCTGGTCTCCCCGGGTGGTGGGGAAGGCCCGCTGGTGGGACAGCATCATACCCCCGCTCAGCTCCTTCCCCTTCCCCAAATCCCACCCACCCCTCTCACCATCCCAAATCTTTAGGAATTTCCCAAACCAGGTTGGACAACTGTGTATACAGAGTCTGTTTTTTATTGTCTATAATATGAACATAAGAGCCTACTGTGTCAGGCTGGTGGTCTGTACTGTTCCACAAAGCGGCCAACCAGTTGGCCTGAAGGGCCAGACCAACAGGTCATAGAGGCCACAGTTATCCTCTGTTGCTGTCTCCTAGCACTGGCATTCACAGAAGCTGCCTTTGTATATGGAGGCTCCCTTCAGTCTAGCAGCCTTTGCTGGATCTCTCCTCCCTGAAATCTGTGTAGCCCCCTGCTAAAGCCATCTATGCTGGCAGCCATCAGTACCGTCCCCTGGCCATGAATTCTACCGTTTAATTACTCATTGAGTAAAGAAGGATGTATTTTTGTCTGTACCTATTTCCTAGCAAATGCATCGGGTGCCCCTAAGTTCTGGACTTACGGAAGAGGGGAAAACTCTCCTTCTATCCCCTTTCTCCACCCCACGCAAACTTCTAAAAACCTCTACCATGTCTTTCCTTAACCATCTTTTTACTAGACCGAAAGTCCCTGACTTTCCAGCCTTTGCCCATTGGAAAGGTGTTCCAGCCCCCTAATAGTATTTAAAGGAGTTGTTCAATGGGGGAAGCATGTGATTACAGCAGCAGCAATGCCTGAAAGAAACCTGTTCCCTCCTCACCCCAGAGAATCCATCATCATTCAGTCACAGACCTAATATAGTCTGTACTTTCACTGTGTTTCTTTTTTAAGCATTGGAACTCTAGGGAACACACAGATACACACATACACATGAGTCACAATCCAGAACAAATCCTGCACGTATACCCACTGAAATCATGGACCTACGCACACCTAACCCTGTATTAGTTTGTGGCCCTGGGTTCAGGATTCCCCTGCCACTGCAATTGCTGAGTGGTGACATTCAGAAATCCATCGTCATCTCATCAGCCGGCAAGAAAGGGCTTTAGTTTTTTCATGGAGTCAGTCCTTTAAAAATTGATGACAGCTGATGTTTAATTAGGGATGCTGAGAGCGGATTGGCGGCACGTCAGCCCACGGCAGAAATGTTTCACCCTAGAGGGTCCACGGATAAATGTAATGCTTAAACACTGTGGCCTGCCAAAAAAAAAATCAAAATAAGGCCTGGTTTATAAACATGTTCCAAACGTTCTCATTCCTCACATGAATCTTTCCACATTTTCAGAGTTTGAAATGTCTGCAGGGAGGCCAAAGCGCTCCCCCGCCTTTCCGTTTCTTTGGCGGAATGCCGGTGGCCTGTTGGGGTGAAGGCTTTCCCACAAACTATCTGACCCAAACTTTGAAAACCACCCACTAGAAAAACATCTGATCTCTTGATATTTCCACAGAAAAGACTGTCAGTCTGAAGACTACTGGAGGGAATCTACCCTTTTTGCTTCTCTGACATCAGACAGCTCAAACTCTTTCATGCTCCTCTGCTTTCGAATAAGAAATACTGGAGTGGATGGGGGAGAAGGAACACACACACCCCCTTCCCAACAGGGGCCAGAGTTGCATTGTACAGTAAACACTTTGCACAGAGCCCGTCCAAGGTTTTGATCCCTGGCATCTCTCGATTATAAGGATCTCAAATAGCAGGAAGAAGGCATCAGTCTGGGACCCCAAAGGGCCACTCTGTTATTTCATCTTAAACTAGACAGGCCAAAAGTATGATAGGATGTCAGAGAGTAGTGCGGACTACTTTGGAGTCATAAGGAAAGGGACTGAAACTCTAAACAACAAGAACTTGAGTGCCATTCTGTAAATCTGAGATGTAGCCACAGTTAGAATACGGGAGGGGGGGACCTGTGTTACTCAAATGTGGCCAAAATGACAAATAGACTTGTGACAATTTAACAGTTAATGATTTTTTTGTGACAAAAGCAAGTATGAGCTACACTTGCCATAGTACTTTCATTAGTTTTGAAGGTGTCACACAATTCTTTGTTAGTTCGGGTATTGTGTGCACCCTGGCTCACCCCACCCCCCTCTCAGAAAGAAGACAGGACTACTAGAAAAGAGCTACCAAAATGATCCGAGAGCATCTTTCCTGCCAGGAAAGGCAAAAGCATTCAGAGTTTTTCAATCAGAAAAAGGAGAACAAGGTGGAAGCACAACACATAGGTTTGATGTGGATGGACAGAGAGAAATCTTTATATTTCATGCACAATACTAACCAACGAGGCTTAACTATATGTTTCCCCCAGATCCTCACTGGGCCCTCATGATCAGATATGCACTGGGAACTCTCCGCTGTCATTTTCCTGACTAGAAACAGCCCCAAGGAATGCTACTTGCTTTGTCAGGGAAACCTGGGGGTGCCCTATCAACGCTTGCGGATCCCCAGTATGGCAAATTGTGACCCACCTCCCCAAGACCAATTCAGGCTGGGAAAATGACATGCGGGAGACATAAGCTCTTTCTCCCCATGCACGATAATTCCAATCTGAATTGGGCACTGTGCATCTGGAAACTGAGTTCCCAGCTTGGAACTTGAAACACAGACCTGGTCACACAGACCTGGGAAGGACCTGGAGGGAACTGTAATGTGTGGTCAGGCCCTCTGGATCTGAGGGTCACCAACTCACTGGCAGTGGTTTCAGGACAGACAGAACAATGTGCAATATACAGTTAACATGAACATATATAGCTGCCTTATACCAAGTCACATTATAGGTCTGTCTCGCTTGGCATTGTCTCCTCCCGTTTCAGGCGTAGAAAGGTTTTTTTCTAGCTCTGAGATCCTCTTGACTGTAGATGCCAAAGACTGAATCCACTCCGAGTGTGGTCCTAAGATAAAGGTCTGGAAATGGAGTGCCACCTGGATAGACCATCTGAACTGGATAACCAGTGAACACATGAAATACCTATCATGGTCAGTATTTACTCTCCAGAGTCTAAGGCAGAAATCTTTCTCCTTGCCTATTGTATGTGTGTAAACGGCCATCAAGTCACAGTCAGGTTATGGCAAACTCAGCAAGGGGCTTTCAAAGCAAGAGAGAAGCAGAGATGGTTTGCCATTGTCTTCCTCTCCAGTGTCTTCCTTGGATAGGGCTGCCAAGTCGCCCCGAGGGGGCAGGGAATCCCTCACTACAGGGGTCCCCAATCCGCCAGCCCAGATTCAGCCAGCGGGGGGAACCCCACCCCCAAAGTCACCCAATCAGGACGACTGCCCCAGCGTGATGATGCCATCCAGAAGTGAAGTCATCATGCTGGGCATGTTGCTGGGGCGACGCTCTAGCAATTGCCCCAAAAACTCTATGGTACCATAGAGTTTTGGGGCGATTGCCAGAGCGTCACCTTGGCAACGTGCCCAGTGTGATGACGTCACTTCCAGGTGGCATCATCGCGGCACACGCATGCAAAGCACGCATGTGGACCTCCAGAACAGCGGGCTGGACTCCCCCACTTTCACTGAGGTAAGACTTGGCAACCCTGTCCTTGGAGGTCTCCCATCCAGGCACTGAGCCTGCTTAGCTTCCAAGATCTGGTGAGACTGGACCATCCCATGCCACCTTACCTCCCCACTTCCTATTACCTGACCCATTTTAACTGTAAATGCCAGGGTCTTCTGCATGCAAAGCTGATGCTTTGCCACCGAGACATTCCACCCACTGCAGACAAGAGGACTGGTCTGATGGTGCCACAGACTTGGCCCTGGGCATTCATTCTGTCCTGTGCTCTGAGGATGTGTCCAGTATGCTAGCGAAAATGTTGGCACAACTGGAAGGAACAACCACCTCTCTTATATCTCCTGTATTGTCTGAATAGGCTTCTTCTTGGTTCTGATGCGGGGGGGGGGGTTGGCATGCTAGGTTGCTGCGCTGTCAGTCAGCCGCTTTCTTCACCATATGGGCAGTGGTGGTGGGTGTTCACACATGCCCAAGCGCAGAGCTCTCGTTTTAGAACTGGAGAGATCCAAGCTGTGAACTTTCCACAAAGCCATCCCACCCAGCCCCAGGTGGGCTGTGGGGGATGAGTCAGCAGGGAGACAAAAAAAGATTGCTTGTGCAAGTAATGGGAAGGGGGACTGGGGCGGTGCTCCTGCCTCCTTGCACATCCCAGCCCTCCCAACCCTGCAAGAAAACGAACAGAAGCTCTGTCCGCACGTCCCTTCGACTATGTGGATAAAAAGTCCTCTGCAGCTTGCCGGGGGGGGGGGGGGGGAGGTGTTCATACCCCAGGGCTCAGAACAGTGAGCTGCTGCCATGAAGGCTTTGGGGACTGCTACAGCTTCATCCTCCCTCTCCCGCAAAGAGCCGTCACATTTCCTGCCCTACAGCGATTTGTCAGCCACAAACACTACAGCTCAGGAAGCAGGGGTGAGTGTGTTGGTGCTGAGAGGCAGATCCAGCTTTGGGTTATTTGCCATTCTAGACAGAGCGAGGTGAGAGGTCCCCTGGTTGAGCCAACAGCCCCAGATGGGAGCCCAGTTAGTCTGCAGCAGCAGGACAAAATAGATGTCCATTGGCATTTTAAAGATGAATACCATTTATGTCAGTGGAAGCTTTCAGGAGTCAGAGGCCCCTTCATCAGATGCATTGACGTATAAATATATATCAGTCTGATTTATATATACAATAGAAAGGGGGGTTATAAAGAGAGGCCGGTTCTGAGCAAGAATGGAGTGAGCCCCCACAAAATCCCTTGTAGAGGACTCTCGGCTCACAAATTCACAAGCGTGAGAACTGGCAAAGATGTGAAACTCAGCAGCCTAGAATCTCAGCTTAATCCTTCAAAAGCAGCAACATTTTGAGCTTTTTGGAAGATATATTTGCAGAGAGGTAAGGTCATGCCTAGCAAAACAGCCAAAGCTGGGAGGAGACTTAGTGGGTCCTGGCACTGATCAGGTAATGACTAAAACTCTGTTCACACGTAACGGTGAACGTGCATACCCTTGTTGTAAGAAAGAGACAACACACACTCACTTTACAAATGAAACTGGCGGCCAGGACCTGGATGTTTGTGGTGTTTCAATTGCATGTTCAGCTGTGCATGTGTCAAATGTAACATGAAAATTACTCGATGCATGTATAAAGAAAAATCAGGTGTACACTATACACAGACTGTATGTACATTCTGAGCTTAAATGAGAGGGGGAGCTCCCTTGGATCCAAACTGTTGCTGTACACCACGTGTGCACTATTAATCACAACTGTTAATTGTGTCCCAGATTTAGGCCTCTCTCCAGGCAAACTATACCACTTTTTTCATGAGTCCTTAGTGATGCTATTCTTACTCCTGTTGCCTGCTCAGAACATTTATCCTCAATAGTGAAAGTTTGAGTTTCTCATCTGAAGCAGAAAATTTGTGGCCTTCTTATTGGTTGAGGATACAGATGTCTTTAAGGCCATGAGCAGAAATAGCTTTTAAAAGGGATTAGCCAGATCCATGGTGGAGAGGTCCATAGATGGCTAGTAGCTATGATGACTAAAGGGACCCCCATATTCAGAGATAGCAAACCTCTGAATACTCGTGCTAAGAGGCAGGAACAGGGAAGACTTTCGCTTCTATGTCTTGTTTGTTGGCTGTCAAGGGCAACTGGTTGAATGCTGTAGTAAAATAGAATGCTAGGTTAGATGGACCACTGTCCAACTCAGCAGGGCTCTTCTTACGTTCTGAAACAGCCCTCAAAGATTGCAAAAAGTAAATGGCTGATCCAATGTAAAAAATGCAGGGGTAAAATTTTGCTGTAATTTGTGAACCAGAATGTAAAAATACAGTGACACGGTCATGGTGGACTAGTCATGAGGGCGGGCTCTGAATCTAGAATTCAAACAGGCAAACACACTTGTCCGATGATCCATCATACAATCACAGAGATTCTGACACCAGTGTGCTGGTTTGAAGTCAACTTTCTTGCCACAGATATGGAAAGCCAATGTTTTCAGAGATGGGAACTTCCAAGGATTCCTCAAAGGCACTGGATATAGAAATCTGAAAACCTCCGTCCCTTTCATTCAGCTCTGATTTCCTGCTGTAGAATGAAATGGGCACTTTAACGGTTTTGAGGCAGTCTCTGCTAAGTGGATTTAGTTCCTCGGTGTTTGTACGCTTCTCTCCACAGTCAAGCCGGCAGCGAATTAGAATAAGCCTTTTGCTTTGCTCGGGCCATGCATGACTGCTAAAGTGATCCCGTTTTACGGACTCCCGAAATGCAACATCTCCAGGAGGCCGGCAGTCTCTTTTATCAAATCCATTCACTCTCTCTGCTTGGCTGTACCCAGCACAGCATCCAGGTACACAGTCATGCATCCTTCTCACCTACTTATTAAAACATGATACTTGACACACACACACACACACACACACACACACAAAGAAAGGGGGAGGGTTAATTAAATTAAAGGCCTTTCTAAAGAAGAGACAATTAGGATATTGATCAGGAGAAGTGTCAAGTTAATTGGGCATGTGACACATTGACATTTCTCCTCAATTAATAAAACCCATAGCACCTTCAAAGATATCCTCCCCAAGCAGCAAACCCAAACCACACTGAGGTCAAACATGCAATAACTTTTCACGAGCTGATTATAGCTGTTAGCTTCTTCCATGTTTTCTCAGTCCCAAAAAAGCTGTGTGATGGGGGGTGATTCCACCCCCTCCCTTGTGTGGCTTTAATAAAAGTCTTTGAAGAAGCCAGGGGGGGTCTTTCTAGGTTGCTTTTTAGCAGAAAGAAATCTCATCAGGTTCTGTCAGCTTTGCTTTTTATTCTACAAGAATGGGTCAGGGGAAAAATTGTTTTTAGTGTCAATTAGCACAGAGTGGCCTCCAGGTTACCCGCCCTGTCTTTCTCAGCGCCAGGAATCAGGCCCCAACTGTGAGCCAAACTAAGAATCATAATGAAGAAGGTAATCAAAGGACCCCTTTCTATGTCTTCGTTTAATCTCTCACTTTAAAGACCAGGCTTTAAAAAAAAAGTTACAACAAAATGCAATCTGTTTATTCAGAAAAAACGATTGAAATGAGAAGCCATTTCCTTAAATCTGGCTATGTTTTACCACAAAGGGAGCTAAGAGCTGATTTCAACATTTCAAAGGACAGCCATCTCAGAAACCCAAATGACTTCTCTAATCTGAGGTCCAAATGGAGACTCCCATGTGATAGTTCATCTTCTAATATGCACAGATAATGGTTAGAAAATCCAAGAAGGCGCCCTGCTTCAGGTATTGGACCTGGCCCCAAACAGTACAGTCATTCATGCTTTGCAATTCTTACTTCTGTTTTGACATTCCAGATGGAAGCTTAAAGATCTCATCAATGATCTCTTGGATCAGCTGCACAGAAAGCTTCATGGCCCCACATACGGTTGTCAACTCTGGGTTGGGAAATTCTTAAAAGATTTGGGGTGGAGTCTGGGGGGTGAAGTTTGGGGAAGGGAGGAACCTGAGCAGAGTATCATGCCATAGAGCCCACCCTCCAAAGCAGCCCTCTTCTCCAGGGGAGTGGATCTCTGCAGCCTGGAGATCAGTTATAATTCCGGGAGATCTTCAGGCTCCACCTAGAGGATGGCAACCTTATTCCACTTGACATAGGGGGAATCCTTCATTGTCCTCTAGGAGAAGAAATGCATAATCAGACTGTAAGGCTGAGATTGGCAGTGTGGACCTGTTGGTCACACACACAAGACCATTCACTCTCTTAGGATCTCCTCTGGAGAAGGTAGAGGGCACAGTCCAGAACCATTCAGTGGTGGCATGTTACACCATTCTTAGCCAAAGAAGCACCTCATTAGATTCCTTGGACTCCCACTTCCAAGGTAGAGCTGTGGCAGTAATCAGGTCCTCTTCTGACCTTAAGGAATCACAATCTGCCTTCTCTGGAGTTTCTCCAGGTTCTGTAGACCTTGAACATTTGGAGCTGCCTTATTCTGAATCAGACCATTGGTCCATCAAGGTCAGAACTGTCTACTCTGACTGGCAGCAGGTCTCCAGGGTCTCAAGCCAAGAGCTTTCACATTACCTTTTTTTCACTGGAGATGCCAGGGAATGAATCTGGCACCTTCTATAGGCCAAACACATGCTCTGCCACTGAGCCACAACCCATTAAAATGAAGACTCTGGCAATGACCCCATTTTCACATTTTTAACAACTTCCAGGGCTATTTTTGGGCAGGAACGCACAGAAACAGAGTTCTGGCTGGCTTCCAAGTTGGCCATGCCTACAGCCTCCCCCCCCCCCGCAGGTCCCCCAGGCACCCCACAGCTGTGGGGCACCTGGAGAAGCCAATCCAGAAACTGCCTTTCTTCCCTCGGATTCCCCATGCATCCCGCAAGCCACAGGGCACCTGGGGAAGCTGATCCTGGGAGGGAGCTGAGCTGTCAGGGTGTGGCCTAATATGCTAATGAGTTTCTGCTGGGCTTTTTCTACAAAAAAAGCCCTGCAAACTTCTATTGCACTTTTCCATTTCTGTTCTGCTGTGTACAAAAAGATAGGGACGCACATCACACACACACACACACACTCCACTGTCATTTCAGCACAGATGATGCTTCCACTCAGAGAACCCAGCAACACGGCTCCCAGTTTGTGCTACGGACAGACCGTAAGCTGGTGTGAGAAGGAAACAGGGCTGAAAGGAGAATCAATCACCATGGAAGGAGACTCCATGACAAAACTGTTAAAGCCTTTCTTTTTATTGCCCGTTGTGGCTGTCAGGACAGTTGAAACCTCCACGAGTTATATGCCTCAGCAGCCCAATAGTTATTAAAATGCCCATTACATTGTTTCCTGGAGAAGCAATCTTGTGCACTCACCAGGGCGGCGGGAAGGCAATCGCACCTCAATCGCACTTAAAAGAAGCCAATTACCAAAGGAGAAATGCCATCCGACCAAAATTTCATGCAGTTCAAATCGGCCAATGGCTCTGAACTTGTTTTTAATACGTGTTATTGCTCATTGTATTGCTGTTATGACTCCGGGGGACACTGGTGTTTCGGTAGGATTCACTGCTGGGTTGTATTTATCCAGCAAATAGAGAAGGCACACCTCATAAATTTGATGCACAAACAATATGGAAATGCCTCCCATAAACAATTAATCACAAATGTGTCGGGCTGGGGAAGGGTGTAAATAGGGTCTAGTAAAAAAGGAGCCGCGGTCTTAGAAGCAGGAAAGAAAGCAGAGCCATGCCTGCCAGGGAGTGCGAGGGGAGGCAACTTATCACAGCCGGCAGTTCTGGGGTGCCAGTGGGGACCTGGATGGCCCAGACAAGCCCCATCTCGTCAGAATTCAGAAGCTAAGTAGGGTCGGCCCTGGCTAGTATTTGGATAGGAGACCTCCAAAGAATACCAGGGTTGCTATGCAGAGGCAGGCAATGGCAAACCACCTCTGAACGTCTTTTGCCTTGAAAACCCTACTGGGTCACCTCATCTGTGACTTGATGGCATTTTCCATCATCAATGGCAGTAAAGTGGGGAACACCTAACCCATGTAAACATGTAAACCATTAGCAAGTTCCTCTGTGCAAGTTCCTACTGAAATATCCAGGAGCTGCACATCAGCCAGTATAACCTGAAAGCCTTAGCCCTAGCTCACACATGGAAGTGTGCAAACCGATTCTGTTGAAAAGCCTTATGTGGGAGGGTAATATGAAAGCTCTGTTGGTGGTAGTATATCAGGGGTGATTTATTCACACATATAAGTCATACATGAACCAGCTCCTGATGACTGACATTATGGGGTTGCTAAGTCCCCTACTATGGGAGGAAACTCCCCAGCAACCCCCATTGTCACTCACCAGTGCCTGAAAAGCCAGCAAAAGAAAAATGGTGGTAAATTGGGGGGGGGGGGGGAGATGACGAGATCACATCAGCACATAATGTCACTTTTGGTGAAAATCAAGTTATGTCATGTCATTGGGGGAGCTCTAGGATATGCCCAAAACTCTATGGTTAAACCACAGACTTTTTGAGAATTCTCAAGTTCCTCCCCCACCCAGTATCATGCCCTCACTTCCAGTTTTTGCTGGAATTGATGTGCACCAGCATGATGCTGATGCACCTGTCTGTTCCCCAAATGCTCCCAGGAATTCCAGGCTGCAGCATGGCAAGCAACTCATGAATGTCTGAATAGACACCCATTGAATAACCTTGGATTGGGGATAACATCAAGAGATATCACCATTCTTTCACTGCTGGTATATCTGGATTGGTCCTTCTACATGTGCAAGCTGTCGGCTGCCATTTTTCCAATGATGTTGTGTATTTAAGCTTAGAATACAGATATGTGAACTAGCCTTTAGAATCGTCAATACGTTTGTGTGTGTGTGACTGTACACAAGTGAGGCCATGAAAACTCTCAGGAGAGGAGAAATTTCATCCCTCCCCAAGCTGGTCCTCCTTCTATCTCAGCCTTACCTTTCCATAATAGCCACTGAAGCTTCCCTCTTTCCCTGCTTCTTTTCTTCCCTCCCACCTACTTTCCCATTTTACTCATCTGCTGTTTTACCCACCTCTTTGCAAATTCTGTCCTTTCCCTACTTCTAATCCTTCATTCTCTCCAGCCCCCATTTTCCTCCCATTCTGCTCCATTTTTCTTTCCTTCCTCCTTCCACTCTGGCTTTGCTCTTCACTGTCTTCCTTCTTCTCTTTCCTGCCTGCCTATTTCTTTCCCCTGCAACTCCACTTCTGCATAGTGTTGCCAGTCCCCAGGTCCAGGCAATGATTCCCCTGCAACAGTCCAGGCCTAGTGACTAATCTCAACCCATACTGACTGATGATTAAAGATGCTAACAAATTTCTCATCTCTGTGAGTCCAAACATCCCATTTTGATTTTCGTCTCATCTCTCTCTTGTGTTAAGTAAACAACCCATGCCATTTTCTGTTTCCTTTACCAAAGATTTCCCATTAAATTATGTATTTTTAATATTGGTACAAAAGAAACAAATGAATCGGGTGCGCCAGTAACGAAAATGTGTGGAATGAAAAAGCTCACATGGACAACAACTGAGGAAAAACAAGGAAGGAGGCAGCGACTCTTCATTCATCTTTCTGGGGATGTCCCTCCAAACTTTTTCCTGCAATCTCCACGTTCCACATTTCCCCTGATAAAGTACATTTTTACCATGTGTCTGAGTGGGGAAAAATACAGCGCAATTACACATTTTTATGACACACCTTTCACAGCTTATCGCAAAGCTGGGGACATAAAAAAAATGAATTGCATAAATTTTAAAGACATTTAATACACGCACAGTTAAAATCATGCACCAATAGCAATCGAAAACAGGTGTGTGCTTAAAAAGAGATTTAAACCACCAACGTGAGATGCACGCATGAGGTGCTCGGAAGGGGCGGGGGAGGATGCATGTTCTACAGGAGAAGCTCAGATGCACCCCCCCCCCCAGTGACTCCCATGAGGCAACCCACCTCACAAGCACCAAGAGGGGAAAACACGGGGGGGGGGGAAATGGAGGCCAGAAATTTCAGCAACCTAAAGGAAATGTAGACAGCAGTTTGTTGAGGAAGTTACCATTCAAACAGCTGCAGTGCTGGGCTCGGTCATGGCAGTCCCCGGTTTAAATCCACACTGAGCCACTTAATTTATTGGGCGATCCATACAGTATCTCATCCTACCTACATAAATGCTGTGGGAGGAGGGTCCACAAGTCATGCTTCGAACCCCTGTTTTGCATGCGGAAGTGCCCCGTTCCCTGTTAGCTAAGGGTTTGGTTTGCACCGTGGAAGGGGGATGCTGTTTATGGAACAAAGTCCACATGAAGCATATATTGTGAAGGAAATCTAGCTATTTACCTGAGCTAGGAAGATGACAGATTCTGGAGAGCACCTCTTCCCTTCACAGTAGTTAGGGAGAAAGGAACGGGAGGAGTCAGCAGGACAGAAGTAGAGTAGCATTCTGGGAAACAGAGAGACAGCAGCCCAGCAGCCAAGAGAAGGATCCGGGAAGTGACCTATCTAGCCTTGCTTGCTCTACTGTCCCTGAAGTACTGTGTGCTGTGTACAAAGGAGCATTATTTCTCAGTCCTTCACTTCCAACCATTCAGTCCTCAGCATCTCTTTATTTAAAGGACCTGGAATGCAATGCCTCCTTCTCTTTTTTGCTGTCTCAGGCAGGACCTCAGAGTAGACTAGAGCGAGCTAAGTGGTCTGACATGGTGGAACAGCTCCTTATGTTTGTTCAGATTCTCTTCATATGAAAAACTGCACAGGGATGGTTGTGCTTTGGGAGACTGCAGCGCAGTGCAGCAGTGTAGTTGCAGCTGTCACACAGCAAGCTCTTAAGCAACCGCTGTGTGCCTGGTGTTTATGGGTTTCCTTTCTTAGAGAATCCCAGTGGTTTGAGAGCCCTGGCTTCCATATAACATCATTGGCCACTGGCCAGACTGCTGAGATGCAGACTTAACGGGGACAATTCACAGCTGGAGATCTGAGGCCCAGCTATTGTGTTCAGTTGCTTCCAAGTACGATTGCCAACCTACAGGTGGGGCCTGGATATCTTCCAGAATTAAGAATGGAGAGTCATGGAGAAAATGGCTGCTTTGGACAGGGGACTCTGAGGCATTATTCCTCACTGAAAGCTTTGGAGAAAGAGACACCTTTTGGTTTCAGTCTTCAAGAAGGTGGAGGCTTTGCTCCCAATGCACCAGGAGTGAGACAATGTCTATCACCAAGGTGAGGATGCAGGGCTGTAGCCTGTGGTGCATCTACTCAGAATTAGCTCAGTTCTCTTCTTGTCAGTCAGCTGTCAAGAAGTGACTCGAAGCTCCCTGATTTGCTGTTCCAC
The DNA here is from genome assembly GCA_029233225.1 of Lepidodactylus listeri. Taxonomy (NCBI): domain Eukaryota; kingdom Metazoa; phylum Chordata; class Lepidosauria; order Squamata; family Gekkonidae; genus Lepidodactylus; species Lepidodactylus listeri. The sequence goes on from JARCFY010000013.1 coordinate 27,985,854, forward strand.
TGAAGACTCTTAGGATTATCCCCAAGACTCAGGGAGTAAGAACATGCCGCCCCTGGGTACCACTTTGTGTGTATATTAAGACCTGTCAAGCACTTCTGATTTACGGTTCCATGTTAGGGAATGCTCTCTTTCTCTTTTTGCATTAAGTCACAGCTGACTTATGGCAACCCTGTGGGGTTTTCAAGGCAAGAGACATTCCAAGGCGGTTTTGCCATTGCCTGTCTCTGTGTAGCAACCCTGGACTTCCTTGGTGGTCTCCCATCCAAGTACTAACCAGGGCCAACCCTGCTTAGCTTCTGAGATATGATGAGATGGGGCTAGCCTGAGCTATCTGAGTGTATGGTCCTAAAGAGCTCTACTCCTGCTCCCAGGTGCTGAAACCACAGCCACCTGGGCCAGCCCAGAGCCTCAAGGATTCTAGATCTATTACCAGAGGCTTTCAGCTTCCAAGATTCTCCTCTGAGGATATCTGCATACATTCAGTAAGTAACTCCAGACCCTAGAAGGTAGGAAAATATTCCAGTTTTAGTAAACTGTTCTAGTTATGTTGGGCATGAACCACTCTTAAGGCACAAGCAATGGCAAATAAATAAAAGAACAATACTGAACTACAGCTGGCTAAAAGCTTTCTTACTATACATTAAAAGCCTGCTGGCTAGCTCATCAGATGTAGGTCCATCACACAGTTCTTGCTTGCAGGCTTGAGAGAGAAAGTCCATCCCATGCCAGACAGTCCATGTCATGGACAGATAGAAGACGTAACCTCTTCTCACCTGTTGATAGAGTAGCCTGCTTCCTGTTCCCCAAGCAAGGCATGTTTTCAGATGTCCTTGCCTCAGCCCATTAACCCATGAGCCAATCAGGACATGCTTAGTAAATTGGCACTGGGAGGTTGAAACAACTTAGGGAGACTCCCAAGGGCGATTCTGTTAGCAGCCAGCAGCCACAAATGAATGTAGCTAAAACAAGCACGTTGCTTTCAGCAGGCTGGGCCCGGGGCCTGCCAAAACTTACAGCCTAAAGCAAGTGATACATCCAAACAACAAAAAGGCTTAATGGTGGCTATTCCTTAGACCAGGTCGGGGCATGCTACTTTTCACTAAATACATGCCTACAGCCCATTTTGGCTCTTTGGCCAGCGATCATCACTCATTACTTCTAAGATCACCAAAAACATATGGCAGCCAACGTTTTTAAATGAGCATGGGACCTGCCTCCAGATGTACAATGCTAAAAAAAGATGCGAAGCAGAAGGAAAGGAGGAAGCAGAAGGTGGGGGTTTGTCAAATGCTATGATCAACACCTTAAAAAAGAGTGGAAAGGGGTGGGGGAAGAGGTCGTAGAGATGTTCTTACAGCACAGACAATGGTCATTTGCTCATGCAACGTTTCCCAGCATCCTCTGTTTTAAAAAATGCAGGAATTCCACCACAGAGAAGTTGATTCCCCAGAGGGGAACAGCCCTGTTCTGTATCATAAGCCTAATGCTGAAGTGCAGCCTGTAGCTGTAGTCAATTCTGAAACTTGTCAGTATGACGAAGAAGCTGCAGCACTTGCAGACAAAAAGTTGTGAGCTGGCCTATTCCCCAGCAAGCCTCTGAAAGGCCAGTGCCCTCGACTGAAGTCACTTCGTAGTGCTTTATTCATCAACCTGCAACAGCTGACTAGGTATAGCCCAGGGTTTCAGCTCATGTGTGCTGCCTGCCTCCTTTCAAGCTGGAGCATCAGCCACCTCTCACGATCCAGCTGAGAAGTCGTACCGTGTATCATCCACTGGCCTGGCAACTGCCCCAGGCGCTTCTTCACACGGGACTCTCTAGATCAGGGCTTCTGTGGAAACTGCCTCAGGCCTTTAATTTAGAGAACTCTCTCAGGTAATCCTCCCACACTCTTGCCTCTGGCCTGGTTCCAGTCCGAGGGCTTTCTGGCTGGCAAGTGGGGTTCCAACAACACCAGGGAGAAGGGATGACCTAGCATTTGTTTTGTCAAGGCTGTTGTTGTTTTTACCACTGACTCAGATGCTACGTTAGGGTTTCCCCTGTAAAAGCCAGAATTTTATACTCATTGACAAATATTTGTAAGGCACAACTGGAAATTTTGGAGTAAAATGCAGCATAATTATTTTCATTTACTGCATATGTTTGAACTGTGGTCTACACACCTGTGCAGTAAGGAAAGAGCCAGGTTGTTAAGCTGAATTTCAGAACACCATTTCCCATGGTCCTGCACAACAGTTTGCTTCATCTGCTGCAGCAGTCTCAGGTTTTGGTTATGAGCTGATTATTGCAGCACCTTCTCCTTTAACATGCCTTCTGCCACTGCCCAAAAAGCCAAACATAAGAGAAGCCAATGTTGGATCAGGTCAATGGCCCATCCAGTCCAACACTCTGTCACACAGTGGCCAAAAATACCAGGTGCCCTCAAAAGGTCTAGCAGTGGGGCCAGGACATGAAGCCCTCCCACTGTTGCTCCCCCCAAACACCAAGAATACAGAGCATCACTTGCCCCAGACTGAGAGTTCCTATCTATACTTTGTGGCTAATAGCCACTGATGGACCTCTGCTCCATATGTTTATCCAATTCCCTTCTGAAGGCATCCACACTTATAGCCACCGCCACCTCCTGTGGCAGTGGATTCCATGTGTTAATCACTCTTTGGGTGAAGAAGTACTTCCTTTTATCTGTTCTAACCCGACTGCTCAGCAATTTCATGGAGTGCCCACAAGTTCTTGTACTGTGAGAAAGGGAGAAAAGGACTTCTTTCTCTACCTGCTCTATCCCATGTATAATCTTGTAAACCTCGATCATGTCACCCCTTAGCGGTCGTTTCTCCAAGCTAAAGAGCCCCAAGCGCTTCAACCTTTCTTCATAGGGAAAGTGTTCCAACCCTTTTATCATTCTCGTTGCCCTTTTCTTTTTCCAATGCTGAAAAGGGCAACTAGAATGATAAAAGGGTTGGAACAAGATGAGACGTGGAATGTCTGGGATCAGGCTTTCCCACAGAGTTTGAAAAGGCTAAAAATGGCCAGATTGCCCTCTGTGATGGTCAGCCTCCTACCCTCAGGGTCCATGTTTCCAGTGCCGCTTCATGGAGAACTGGGAGAAAAGTGGGTGGAAAATAGGTGGCACACAACATTGTGAACTCACTTCCAGTTTCAGACCCAGAAGGGATGTCATGTTGTTGCATGGCATTCTAAGATTCCCCCAAATCTCTATGATAAAAACTATAGAGATCTGGGAAATTCCTAGAGTGTCGCCAATGCTATGCTGTCACTTTCAGGTCCCAAAGCAGAAGTGATGTCACAGAGTCACGTGATGCCAATTTTTGAAGCCTCCATCCATTGTTGGACCTGAACCCATCCTCCATCCCCTTCATAGTGCAGCCATGCCTTTTCCATGCAGGATCATCCTGCCTTTCCATTGGTGCCTTTCTCTTCTATGCATAATGCCCCTTTAGTCCCACCTAATAGTCAGTATAAAAGTGACCCACCACATGACTGTCATACCATTATTTATGCCCTGTCAGGGGAAATTCATCCCCTGCCTTTAAAGGAAAAAAATATTTACATTTTCCTCATGGAGCTGCTTGTTACTAATATAACTCTATTGAGTATGAGTTGCTGACAGGTCCATCTGTCACAACCAGCAGACAAAGACACTGCAAGAACCAATCGCTTTATTAAAAAAAAGGAGGAAAAGAATCAAGCTGGAAATAACCCACAGAGCTTTAATAGCAACTAGATTCAGAGCCACCTACCTATTCCAGAGCCAATCTTACCACTAGATATTCCAAACCTGCTATCTAGGCGGGCATTTCTTGAGGGTAGCCCTGTTACTGCAGCAGTAAGTGGAAGGCATGAAGGCATATAGCATTAGGAATGCATGGCAGTGCCCTTGCAGTTTGCAGTGTGCATCACCAGTCATGCCTGGCCCCACCCGCCACATTGTGCTACTTTCTGCAGCTGGAAGCAGGGCCGAGCCTTACTCAGCAATCACTGATGGATTGATTTCCCAGTCAAAAACCAAGGGATGCATGTTAGTCAAGTCTTTCTCATTCCCAGACTCTGAATCCAAATCCAGCCGTGCAATTCAAAGTTGTGTCTCATTAGTGGTAGTAGCCAAGTCAATAGGTATGGATAGGGCACCTCATCCTATGGAACGATATGTCCCATGGCTTTCTGTTTTCTTGTTTCTGAGCCACAGGTCAGTGGAAAGCTTTGTGGTACATCTCCAGAATAAGCAGTCACTCTATGTGAATGTGGTGGGAGGGACGTTCATTTCCTATATTCTCCTTGAAGTACTTGTGGTTGCCATGCTTGAAGAAGTGGGCAACAAAGAGGACTCCTAATAGCAGCAGGAAAGGGTTAGTGAGCGGCCCCAGGATGGAGTTGGAAACATGGCTGGGAGGGAGAAGGTGACCCAGGGCAGTTTACATGGGGCACTTGAATGGAATGAACGATGGGTGGAAAGGAAGGAAGGACTGGAACGATGGGTGGAAAGGAAGCCCATCTAGAGACTCAGAGAAGAAGGAGAAGAGATTGGATTTATACCCCACCCTCCAATACCCGAAGGAGTCTCAGAGTGGCTTACAAACTCCTTTCCCTTCCCCTCCCCACAACAGACACCCTGTGAGGTGGGTGGGGCTGAGAGAAACTGCTCTTTTTCAAGAACAGCTGGTACAGAGCTATGGCTTGCCCAAGGTCATCCAGCCAGGTGCAAGTGGAGGAGTGGGGAATCAAACCCGGTTCTCCCAGATTAGAGTCCGCGCACTTAACCACTACACCAAACTGATCTGCTTCCACCAGGACAGCCTTGTTGGATGAGGCTGGTTCACACGTGCTTGAATAACACTTAGGCTTCTTTGCACTCAACTTCCCAACTGGTTCACACACGCCTACACAACTTTTGATTACCATACATTGAAAGGCCATCAGTGGAGTGTATGAACTGATACCTCTGAAAAGTCATTACAATCACACATTCTGGAAACTAGCCAACTGTACATAATGGGAGCACATGCCACCCACAATCTTCCCTGATACATGTAGTTGCCATGTTGTATGAACAAGGACAATACAGAGATTTTACATGCCAGTACTGGCTCAGTACATACCAACCAACCAACCACTGGGTTTTTCAAGGTATGTGTGTACCAAGGCTGTTCATGCATGGCAAATACACTCATTGCCCCGTTCACTTAACATGGTGACTGCAGGTATCAGGGAGCACATGCTCCTCTTAGGCAAAGCTGGTGAGTTTCCAGTATGTGTCCTTGCAATGTCTGAAAAAGACTTCTATGATGGCTATATACCAAACACCAAATGATGTGCAGGGCATGTGTGAAACAGCCCATAATAACTAGCAACTGTCTGTGTGGACTGACCACACTGAAAACTATTAAAACGGAGGTGAAAAAAGGTCTGCTGCTTAGCATCCATGTTGGCCCATTCATCAAGCAATGAGCAAGATTGGGGCTCTGTTGTTCCCACATGAACTTTGGAACTTTCATAATTAGTGTCCCTTCTAAGCTGATTTGGCGTGAGCTAGCTCACAGTTTTTAGCCTCCAGCTCACATCTTAGCTCAGGAAGGATGGCTCCAGAGCAAACTAATATATGCAGCAGCCAAATCGTTCACTCACAACTTTAATGACAGTAACTCACAGAGTAGAATTTTTGCTCACAAGACTCCACAGCTTAGAAGGAGCACTGGTCACAATGCATCTTTAGTGCCAGTCCATTTCATACTAGAACCTTCCCTATGGCCTGCCTGTTTTCCTCTCCCTGACCTGACTTTAACTGCCTGGCTTTCTAAATGTAAAATCAAATTATAACTCTAGGTTTTTAGATTTTCTTTTTTCCAGTTGTTTTTAGTTTAATCTTGCATGTTCATTGTTGTAATTCCCATTGTTATTTCATTCATTTTACTGTTCATTGCTTTTCTACTCCTGTTTTGAAATTATGTACTAAACTATACTAAAATAAAAATTAAAGAAAAAGAGATGAGCCTGAAATGAAAGAGGTCATCCTGAAATGAAAATTCCAAAGGATGTGAATCCCTAGACATAGCCGGCCTGTTGAGTTGTACAAGTTTGCAAGTTGCCACTGGGTATTGATCCATTTTCTTTTGTATTCTTTTCTTGTCACACTTATTAATCACTTTATGGTAGCTGCAGAGAATAGAACAAAAAAATTATAATTTCAAATGTTCAATAAAAAAAATTATGCCACCGTGCTAGGCCTCAGGGATCCTTAAGTACCATCCAAAGATGAATGATGCAGCCCTGCCCTCCTGTTTGTAAATAGGCCAGTCTGTCTGGTCAGTGTGTCAAAAGGGAACGTGCTTGGAAACACCCCCTTGAGCTCCATGAAGGAAGAAAACAGGGACACTAATAAACAAAAAGGCAATGTTGATCCTGGGCCAACTCTAAGTAGGGTACCAACCTCCAGATGGGGCCTAGAGTTCTCCTGGAACTGCTTTTCAGATTACAGAGATCAGTTCCTCTGAAGGAAATGCTATCTTCTGAGGGTGGACTCCAAGGCATCACATTAGAGCTGCTAACCAATGGCTGGCACCCAGCAGGAGATGGGAGGTAGGAACATGGGGAGGAGCACACTGGCATGATATCACTTCTGGGGAAAACTTGGAAGTGACGTCATGTCTTTCTAGGAATAGCTGGAAACTCCCTGGTTTTGGCAACACTTCTTAAAGCAACGTAATGTCACTTTGGGTTTTCCCTGCAAGTTAAGTCTTGTCATGCCCAGCACTTGCAATTTTTGTTTCTCCCACCACCCAAAGAAGTGGAAGCCTGGCAACCCTGCATCGCACCCCTGCTGAGCTTCCTCCCCTTCCCAGACTCACCTGTCCCCAGGCACCACCTCCAAATCTCGAGGAATTTCCCAAGCCAGAGCTGGCAACCCTAACAAGGCCAGGCCAGGCTTTCAAGACTAGTATGAAGCCTTACCTCAGCAGGAGACCACTGCGGGGCCTGGTGTGTAGAGTCACTTTGGAACCTGGGAGGACACCACAGCCCAGCGAACTTTTTCATGGCTTACTACAACAGCACAGGTCCCTCAGTTCTAGCCTCAGGATTCCTGTGCTGACACTCATCAAAATGGCAGTGTGAACCAAGATGTTCTCACTGGGCATCTAACGCTCAGCAATTATGGTGAGAATGATATAACAGTATGTGGTATGTGATGAATCTGAACGTCAGGCCCACTTCTGCAGACGAGTGAGGACTCTCCCTCCTCCTGATTCATAAAAAAGAGGGGCTTTATCATCTACACTCTGTCTTGTCAGAGCGAAAAAGCTTTGCCGAGAGCCAGCTTGGCTGCCAACCCAATCCCTAACAAGCTTGGAGGACTCCACACTGGTTGGAAAGACAAATCTTCATATAAATCAGGAAAAGATGCAAATGGCTAAACAAAGAGGAGGCAAACGGCGCATAAATAATGCACTCCTCTGACAAGTGCCAAGTGGGGGGCCTTTTCCAGCAGAGAAGAGCAATGGCAACCTCTCCCATAAAGCTAGGCACCAGAAGAAGGAAGCAGCAGAGGGAGAATGTGCAGAGATTATCTCAACAGTTTGTGCCATCTCACAGTCAGCAGGAAGCTGACTCCCAACGGGAGAGGAGACTTTTGCAAAGGGGGGGAGGTGGACTGGGGAAGGTCAAGGACACATCCATTGTATAACTGCAGAGCCCAGCATAAAACCCAGTTCTTCTGCGAAGGCTTTAGCTTAACTTCTTATTCTCCCCTCTCCCATGAAACAAAGGTGGGGGTTACAGCAGACGGTATAAACTTGTCTCAGTCTTACACCAGTTTAATTAATGTGATTTACTCCCAAGCATCCTGGGACCTGTAGTTTAGTAGAGGGGCAGGGAATGCCATCAGATATCTTTTGCACCTAGAGTTGCCAACCTCCAGGTGATGACTGGAGATCTCCTGAGATTACAAGTGATCTCCAAGCAACAGAGATCAGTTCACCTGGAGAAAATGGCCTCTTCAGAAGGTGGTTTCTATGGCATCATACCCCGTCAAAGTCCCTTCCCTCCCTACTCCCCCCCTCCTCAGACTCCACACCCAAAATCTCCAGGTATTTCCCAACCTGGAGCTGGCAACCCTATTTGTGTTGGATATTGTAACTCTGCATGCAAGAGGATCTGGGAAAGAAAGGGTTAAGAGAATTCTCTGACTCAGGTACATTTGGCAGTTGGCCCCACCCTCTCATTGGTTGGATTTTGAGCCTCTTTGGCCATTGCTTGCCTTCTGTTTCATCTTATATAGGACCTCTCTTCTCTCTCTTACATGGGCTTACAGCTGTAGTAAGTTAAGCTTTCCAAAGTTAATCTGTTCCCAATAAGTTAAACGTACCTACATGAATATGTCATGCAAGATGTGCTTCTATTTTTGTAAATAAAATTTCTTTCTCTTGTTACCATTGGCATCAGATCTTCTTTGTAATTGGTTTGAACAGCATTTTCCTCTTAACTGGAAAACATGGAGGGTTGGGGATACTGCGTAAAGCTTCTGTGCTTCCAAGGTAATTATTTTTTTACATTTAACCCAATAGGTTATTGGCCAAGAGTCTATCAGAAATTTAGATTAAGCATAATGCTTAAGAAAGACTTAAAGTCTTTGATTAGCAGATTCCCTCGATTGTTGGGTTTTGATCTTTAAAAATTATCTATTGTTTTTCTCTACATTGCTGTGATAAGGATGGCTGAAATCAAGCAGATATTTGGAGATCCCAAAATTTACTGCTGAGAACTATAGAAGCTGTCTTAAAAGATTTCATATACTCCCTGAAGCAAAAGGAACTGCTGGAATCCTAGAGGAAGAAAAACCAACAAAGAAAGGCAAGGAACTGGACTCTTGGATAAACAAAACTGGGATTGCCAAGAATATTATTATGGGATCATTGGATGACAGTGAGACTTTCATATTTGAACATTCCCAGACAGCAAAAGAAATGCTTAGCCACCTAGAAGAGCCTTTTGGGTTTACTAGTATTAAATCACAAGGAGTATAGGTAAGAGAACTTTGCAAAACAAGGTTACATAATGGAGAAAATTGTGAGAAATATAAATCTGAACTGAGGCAGGTGTTTGAAAATCTAGCAATCTGTGGCTTTAATCTAACTCAGGGGTGGCCAACCTGTGGCTCGGGAGCCACATGCGGCTCTTTCACACATATTGTGCGGCTCCTGGCAGGGCGGCTGGGGAAGCAAAGGGGAGGCATGCTTTTTCTCTCTTTCTCCCTTCCTTCCTTCCCTCCTCCCTCCCATCTATTTGCTTGCCTAGTTTCTCTCTCTCTCTTTCTTATAACTGGTTTTCCTCGTTTGTTTTTATTTTTGGCAGTCCCATTTAACGTTAATAAAAAGCAAATTTGCATATTTTTAAAAATAAAAACGTGTGTGTGATATTTGTTCCTGTCTTGCGGCTCTCAGACATCTCCATGTGGCTCTTACGTTTATTCTATGTGGCTCTTACGTTAAGCAAGGTTGGCCACCCCTGATCTAACTGATGAACAAAAGGCAAACTTTATGCTTAAGACTCTGAGGGAAGATTTTTCTGCATTTGTGAGTGTGAAGAGTCAAGGCCAAAAGAAAGAAAAACTTGTTCTGGTCCTAAAAGAATAGTGGGAGGAATACTCAAAATGGATTAATGAATTTGAATCACCGAATGGCTCAAGTTACATTTCTAGAAAGAACTTGAAACAACAAGTCCCACCCAGAGAAATGGAGAAAGAAACGATCACTGTGTTGCTTTAATTGCAAGAAAAGGGGCCACTTTGCAAAGGACTCTAGACAGCTACCAGCTAACCATAGTTTTTCTAAGACTCACAGGAACAGCACACAACTTATAAACAAACAGGAAGGCAATTTTGAACATCAAAATCATGATTGTTCTAATGCAGCATACAAAAGAAAAAGTTTTCTGCTCATTTACCAGAAAAGCCTTATTTATGATGATACTGAATCAGAGTCAAAAGAGAATAAGTGGCTAATAGAAAGCAGAGCAACTAATCACAGCACACACTGCAAAGATTCCTTTGATGGACTTAATGAAAGTGAGAAAGGAGAAATAAAAAAGGCTAATGTTGAATGCATACAGGTTCAAGGCATAGCTACTGGCACTTTATGCTGAAGCACACCTCACCAAAAATTTCCTAAATGAAGTTGGAGATGTCCTGTTTGTACCTGAATCAAGCTGTAATTTATGGAGTGTGTGTGCATTAGACAACAAAGGCTTTGACATATGTTTTGGAAATAAATGTATTATTGGCAAAGATAATGTTTGTATATGCACAAGGTAACCAAAAGAGAAAAGTAGATGAATTGAGCCTTGCCGGTGAAGAGGTCCACTGGCACATGAAAGGAAAGACAAAAAGAGCCTGGAACCGTGGCACAGACACCCGGGACACCGTAATCCAAAGTAATCCTAGACCTTCAGAAGAAGAACCTCTCCAAAGACATTAAGGTAAAGCCATGTGACATCAATTACATAAGCAAATGTGTGTGTTGTATAAGAGCAGAAGGAGTTAGACCCTCATTTCCACCCAGAACTGAGAAACGTACGACCAAGCCATTAGAATAAATTCATAGTGATGTCCTTGAACCAGTACATGTAACATCAAATGGTGGAAATAGATATCTTTTCAACTTTCTGGATGATTTCTCAAGGTACTCAGTTGCACGTCTGCTGAGGCGAAAGAGTGAAGTTCACAGATTCCTCAAGCGATACGTCACTATGGTTTCTAACAAGTTTGGAAGAAAGCCTCAAATGCTACAGATGGAGAACAGTGGTCAGTTTATATCACAACACAAAAAACTTCTTGGCTGAGGAAGGCATCCTGCACAGGAAGTCGGTGAGCTTTGCACGTGAGCAGAAGGGCACTGCTGATAGAAAACTGAGATCTTTACAGGAGATGAGCAAATGCATACTCATGGATGCAGGCCTACCCAATAAATGGTGAGGCGAAGCAATCCCGACTTCAAACTATCTATTTATTTATTTCTCCAGAACAGACTGCCTGCAAAAGGGAGCACACCATACACCTTACCAAATATGGTATGGCAATGTGCCAGACAGTATTTGGCAGCTAGGCCTTCATGTTTGAACCCAAGGACAAAAGACAAAAACTAGATCCCAGGACAGAGAAAGTGCTTTTGTGGGATATGATTCTGGGAAGTAAGGGATATAGAGTGCTATACCCAGAAACAGGTGAAGTCTACATCAGGCATGTGATTCACTTTGATGAAAACAGCCAGTAGAGAAGGAACTGCATCATGTGACTCAGAAAAGGCAGATGATCAGTACCGGTTCTTGGACCTTGAACTGGTGTGCAATGATGAAACATCAGAACAATACACACAACCTGAGAAGGCAGATTCTGAAGCAATTGTGCCAGAGTACAACACAGGAAGAGGAAGTAAGTGAAAATGAGAAGACAGGTGGACTGGACAGCTCTGTGACAGCAGATGAAAATCCAGGACCAAAAGTCCGATGATGATTGAACAAAGGCATACCAGCCTCACATTTGTCTTGCCTTGCAAGGTCGATGTTACCATCAGAATGTTCTACCTGGAAGGAAGTATAACAGACACCAGCAACCGAAGCCAGTAGGTGGAAGAAGGCAGTGCCAGAGGAGATTGATCCTCTACACAAAAATAAAACATGGACCTTGACAAAGCTACCACCAGGAAAGAATCCTAATGGATGCAAGTGGACCTTTAAGGTCAAACAAAATGCAGACAGAAATATGGAACGCTACAAAGGAAGATTAGTTCCAAAAAGCTTCTCATAAAAATACGGTCAGGACTTTGATGGAACCTTTGCACCGGTGATGAAACATAATACAATCAGATTAGTTTTGCGCATAGCAGCATCCAAGATATAAAGACAGCATTTCTTCATGGAGAGATTCAGGAAGATCTGTACATGGAGCAGCCAGAAGCTTTTATATACCCGCAAAAACCAAATTTATTCTGCAACCTGCAGAGGGGGCTGTATGGACTAAAACAGACAGGACATGCCTGGAGTGCAAAATTACACACAATGCTCATAGCTCAGGGCTTCAAGCAAGGAGAATTGGATGCATGTCTGTACATTAAAAACAAAGACGGACATCTTCTATTCTCACATACATTGATGACTTGATTCTGCGTTGTGACAAGCAAATGGACTATAACAGTGTGGTAAAGTTCCTAACAGAGAAGTAAAAATTAAGGTGCTAAGAGATGTTTCGTAGTACCTGGGAATACAAACTGAAAGGGAGAAAGATGGTTTGTGTTATGTTCTGTGATTAAATCTGTGATTATTCAATTACCTTGAGACTTATCCAATTACCTTGAAACTTATTCAATTACCTTGGAACTTATTCAATTATCTTATCCAATTGCTTTGTTTGGGCTATGTCAGGGGTGCAGTTTACCTGTGTCTATAAGCAGGCCCCCTGACCTCCATTTTTATGCCTCATCTGAACCATCTAATAAACTGAGCCATGCTTGAAATCACTCCACCGGCCTCCCGAGTCCAGTACTTTTCAGTTTGTTTGTCCTAAACCAGAGACAAAACATAATTGAACTCTTACAAATGTTGAGGCTAGAAAATGCAAACACAGTGGCAACACCTATGGAAACTGACTTTCTTAAGAGCAACGAAATAAGTGAGCCTTTACTGAAAGGCATTCAGTACAGAAATGCCTAAGCACCACTAAAAAGGTAAAGGTTTCCCTTGCTCAAAAGTCAGTCAGATCCGACTCTAGGGGGCGGTGCTCATCTCCATTTCCAAGCCAAAGAGCCAGCGCTGTCTGAAGACTTTTTCCATGGTCATATGGCCGGCATGACTAAATGCCAAGGCTCACAGAACGCTGTTACCTTCCCACCTAAGTTGTACCTATTTATCTACTTACAATTTCTTGCTTTTGAACTGCTAGTTTGGCAGGAGCTGGGACCAGGGACAGGAGCTCACTCCATCATGAGGCACTCAGGTCTCTAACTGCTGAGCTACGTTAAGAGTTGAAACTAAAACTGCCATCCACCAGTAATCCAAAATTAGTTGGTTACATGGATGCAGATTGGGCAAGAGACAGCTTAGACTCTAAATCTACAAGTGGGTATTTGTTCCTGAATGGAGGGGGAGCAATCTCCCAGGTCAGAGGAAAGTAAACTACAGTAAGTAGTTCTTCTCTCTCTTACCTGGGCTTGGAGCTGTAGCAAGTTAACCTTTTTTGAAGTTAATCAGTTCACAATGAATTAAATGCACCCACGTGAATATGTCATGCAAGGTGTGCTTCTATTTTTGTATGTAAATTTTCTTTCTCTTGAATCCATTGGAGTCATATCATCTTTGTAAACTTGTTTGAACAGCATTTTCCCCTTAAGAAGAAGAGGAAGAAGAGATTGGATTTATACCCCCCTTCACTACCCAAGGGAGTCTCAGAGTGGCTCACAAACTCCTTTCCCTTCCCCTCCCCACCCCTGTAAGGTAGGTGGGACTGAGAGAGCACTGACAAAAACTGCTCTTTTTCAAGAACAGCTATGCCAGAGCTATGGCTTGCCCAAGGTCATCCAGCAGGTCCAAGTGGAGGAGTGGGGAATCAAACCCGGTTCTCCCAGATTAGAGTCCGTGCACTTAATCACTATACCAAACTGGCTCACTTACACCAAACTTAACCAGGAAACATGTAGGATCCGGGAAACTATGTAAAGCTTCTGTGCTTCCAAGGCAACTGGGGTTTTTTTTACATTTAACCCAATAATTTCCACCCCTGCCCCTCTCATAATTACAGTTCCCATGGTCCTCTGAGTAGACAAAATTATGTTATCACTCCTGTATTGCAGATACCAGTCCTGAGGGAGAGATTTGTCTGAGGCCACTGAGAGAAATCATGGTAGATAGAGGAGATTTGAACGAAAGGGGCTTCCTGGGTTAACAAAGAGCCCTGTAAGACAGGAAAATGAGTTTGCCCCCTAGTGCAGATGAGGGACTTCAGGGTGGGAAAGAGTGGCATGCCAGAGGCCTCCCAGTTCGCCCCCCCCCCCCAGTCCCTTGGCCAGTCTGCTCCCTCACCTCCCAACGTTTCTTATCCTTAGTGCCCCTATAGCTCACATCTTCTTTTTTCTGCTGATACGGTGAGTATCATTGAACACCCATGAAGCGTTTAAGTTCTTCATTATGAATGTACTGCATTTTTATCTCACACTTCTTCAAGGATTGCAGGGTGGCATACATAATAGTGACCCATGAAGTCCTGGTTGTTTTGACCTCATAGGTGTTTGATTCACAGACGTAACTTTTTTCGTTGTTGCCACCCAATGGGGCTGTATTGCACTCCTGAAGGGCTACCGTGCATGACTGCTGGGTCACAAAATGCACAGTCCTGTTACAAAAGCAGTTGCAGGAACTGGCCGCATAGATGTTCTTACCTTAATCAAGTTCCAGGAGGAAGCTGCTGCTGCAGCTGCCATGTTTCCTGGCCTGGTCCCAAATGCCCCAGAGACAAACTCTCCCACCTTCCTCTGCTCCTTTGAGCTCCCTGTGTTGCTGCGCTCAGTGCAATACAATTTAACAATACTGGTTTTCTAAAACTCAACCATTTCCTTGATAAATTTTAATCCATATATTGATGTCGCTAAATCCTCCTCCTCGCCTTTTAAGAGTTTCAAAGTCACTGTCTCCTAAATGCCAATCGCTTGTAACAGAAATGTACATTTGCACCACAGTGACCCCTTCTGGCAGAATCAGGCAATAGGCAGCCCTCAGAGAGCAGAGCCAGCCAGGCCCGCAGCCTCATGCTTCCACAGAATAAGGCGTGAAGAAGATGGGAACTTGCTACTAGAGCAAGGCTCTTGAAGAGGGCTGTTGAGAGGGCGCACAAAGTTCTCCCCACCAATATCCAAAGCCTATGTGAATGTCCCCAGCAGAGAACCTTTACTGATCTTTGTTACATAGGAACTCTCAGTCTGGGGCAAGTGATGCACTGTATTCTTGGAGCTGTGGGGGGGAACACTGGTAGGGCTTCTAGTGTCCTGGCCCCACTGCTGGACCTCCTGGTGGCACCTGGTATTTTTGGCCACTGTGTGACAGAGCATTGGACTGGATGGGCCACTGGCCTGATCAAACATTGGCTTCCCTTATGTTCTTATGTTAGCCACTTGGGGTTGACCCCATCCCCGCAGCACCAGCAGCCATTCCCAGCCGGATTTGGGAAACTCAGGAAACCTTGTTCCTTTGTTTAAATAACTTTTCCCAGGGTGGTTTCAGGATCTGAACCAGCAGAGACTTCTGGGCTCCCAGCTTAGGCTCAGAGCTGACCCATTTCTCTGCCCAAGCATCCAAGCAATTGCTTGGAATGGCTCAGCAAGGAAGGCACCAATGTGCTGCAGAGACATGCATTTCTGGCCATCATGCACATAGGAAGCAATGGGCATCAGCTCCTAGACCCTACACTGCTGCTGGACAGGTTTTGGCCTGAGCCCACTCAGCTTGGATGTGGCCGGGGGCTGCAAGAAGCACAATGGATATACACTGGGGCAGCAAAATAACCCAAACAAGCCCTGGCTGAGAGCCACATGGGAGCAACAAGCCCTTGGGGAAGTGTCAGAAAAAAAGAAAGCCCTAAGAAATCCTACAAGGAATGGTGTCTGACATCCCCAGGCATTTGGGGTCATGTTGGTAACACACACAACCACAAGCAGTGACATTTGTCCTTCAGGGTTCTGAACTAACACACAATTTACTGTGGGGCTAAGAAATTTGGCATCCAGATTTCATTTGTTTTAAGAAAAGCAAGGGTCTAGATCTGATGTCTATGAAGATAAGGCTGCAAGCTGGGGGGGGGGGGGGCTGAAAGATTTCCAAGAGTCAGGGGCCCAAGTGGGGAAAAACTAACAAGGTGGCTATGGTAAATGGATGCTGTGGGTTATGAGACATGGGGTAGGAAAAGGCTCAGTGTGAAGTTTTCATTAATCGTTGGAAAGTCTGCACTTCCTTAACAAGTTCTGTGACAAGCTGGGTGTTGGAGCATTTCACTGGGGATACTGTACGAACTGTGGCCTGGGTCATTTATAGTTGTGCATCAGTTAGCAACCTGGCCATCCCAGAGCTAACATCACAGAAGAGGTTCATTGTGCTACCTAAATGCAATGCCTCACAGTCTGTTCAGCAGTCACTCACCAAGTGTAGAGAACCCGAGTCATGCCCATGACCTATATGGGCACCATTACCTGTGGCCTTCCAGGTAGCAAATGGAAGGAAGACTGCAGGTGTGCCTTTCCTAGCACAGGGAGGAGGACGAGCAGCAGCAATAGGCAGGCACCAGTTCCAAAACAGCACTGCAGATGGAGCGGAAGCATTTGATTTATTTCATGCTTCTCAGCTAAAACCCTTTTTATTGCTTCATTATCAAATGGCCCACGTTCTCCTCCACACCGAAAAAGTGCAACAGTGCTTGTGGAATCAACAGCAGGGGGAGCGAGGCTGGACGAGGTTTCTCCACACTGAATTCTCTCCGTATCAGCCAGGCCATCTTCGGTTCAGCCCTTCTCCTCCACTGACTCCGCTTCTGTTCTCTTTGGAAGTCTCAGGAGGAGTCTGAGGTTGGAGAGGCTGGTCCACAGAAGACCCCAAGATGAAGGCTCCAAGTGGAGGGAGTCAGCCCCAGATCACCCATCTAACAAATCAGATGGCTGCAGAAGTGCCCCTTAACTACTCCCCACCCAAGAAGAAACCCATATAGTTTTTCAGATTGTTATACAGGAAGTCAGGTTAGGCTGGAAATGAGGGATGGATTGGGAGCAGTCCATGTAGAGACACAAGAGGAATCCAGGCTTACTACTGGTTCGATTTTGGGAAGAACATATTGGAACCAAACCAAAGTTGATCCAATCCAGCTTTCTGTCACCAGCAGTGGCCACTCCAACACTTCTGGGAACCCTATGAGTGGGACCTGTTGGTGACATCCTTTGCCCAGCATTTGATATTCAGGGATATACTACCCATGTACAAGAGGTTTTATAGGGTGGGCTACTCTGAGACTTCTTCCCTGATCAGTTAAAGTTCTGGTCAATGCTATGAATTCTAGCTTAACACAGTAAACAAGCTGAAGTCTTTCAAGGTGCTCGGTTTTGACCTAAGCCGAGGACAGACTGAAGGTCTGCCCCGGAACAGCCGCGGGGCCAAAAGCCCCGTGGGAAAAGCAGCCCAGTGCACCCCATTTGCACTGGCTGCACGGGGAAGAGGAGTGCGGCTGCCGGCTGCCTCAGCGAGCTGCGGCTATGTGCAGCCGCAGCAGTCAGAGCAGCCTGTCCACACTTCCAGCGGCGTGTGCGACGCGCCTTTGGCGCATTCACACCCGCAGGAAGCACCAGGGATGCGTGCGGAGATGCCTGGAGACCAGTTCCCAGGCCTCTCTGGCTGAAGCGGCACCATGGCGCCTTGCGGATGGGTGAGTCCGCGCCAGCGACGGGGGACAGCTGCGGCTGTCTGGACGCCCTCTCTGCCTCCGCTTCTAAAGCGGAGGCAGGGCACTCCAGATCCCCAGTCTGTCCTCGGCCCTAGAAATTCAGTATAAGGGTTAATGGTCTGCAGGAGGTGAAGTAAAGGAGGCAGGCAAGAAGGCTGGTGGTCAGACTGGTGAGCTGGAGAGCCAGTGGAACTGTCTGATGCCAGCTGAGTCTTCATCCAAAAGTCAAGTTTCCCAGAGAAAAGAGCCAAGCTTTATAGCTCCAGGTGGAATCCTATTGGCTCCGTGTGTCACCTGACCCGTCAAGCCAGTCATCACATTGCAACCATCTGCCCAACTGCCCCAGGGATGTCAAAGCACAGCACAGAAGAGGTCATCAGATCTTTCCTCCAAGGGCACAGAGAATTGGGTGCCTCGGTTCCTTTGATAATGATTTTAAGTTATAGTCCCTTTCTCAGTGGGACTAAAAGCAGATTACAAGTATGATTTTAAAAAAAGCCCATCAATCAATACAAAACATAATAACACCAGTCAAACTATAAACAGATTACAAGATGTGATGATAACATTTGAATCTAACAGCAAAGTTTCCTAGTAAAATAACACTGTACGCTGGGATTGTAGATCAGGGGGAAAGAAAACAAGGACAACATATGAAAAACATATCTGTAGAATATCTGGTTCAAGACTCAGTGTCTTACAGTCGGCCAGTCAAGGTACTTCCCATAAATACAAAAGACTGTGTAGAGGTATAAGGGAGGAAGTGGTCTCTGGAGCATTTACAGATGGGAAACTGAGGCTGTGTGCCTGACTTTCCTCAGGTTGCTTTCATACTCCATCATGTGACTCAACCGCAAGACTCCATCAGAAGATGACCCTTCTGACAGTGGCAGGATTCTCTGCCTTCCATGTCCACATTCCCCATAGCCTTCTCAGAGGAAAAAGAATTACCAGAGACCCCACCAGGAAGCAAAGCAGAACACCTGCAGCTGTTCCCGCTGTACAAGGTTCCTGCTGGAGAAGGAGCTAAGAGTGGCAGCCCACAGTGCCACTATACTCTTGTTCAACTGTACTTGAGGGGTAGAGTTTCTGCAGTCGTCAGGCCCTATTTGGAGATATTAAGAAGGAAGGAAGGACTCCATTGGGTTCCTGTCACCTGGGGAGCTCTCCAAGGTCCTGCAGAGCAAGGGGCTGTAATTTGCAGCCAGCAGTTGATGGCCTTCTGCTCCAAGCCACTCAAAGCCCAGACTTCGCTGAGGACAACGTGTCTGGCTGACTGGGGTGTGATCCCAGGTCTACATGGCCCAAGGCCAACACAGGTGAGCCCTGGGGAGTAACAGCATTCAGCCTTTTGTTCTCCTCCTACTGCAGAAGGGCACCAAGCTGCTTTGCTTCCGAGGCATTTAGATCTTTCTGGATGTACAGAGCTCCTGGCAGCCTTGGTGCAGATCAATGCCGGTTCTGCAAATCCTCTCTCCTTCCCTCCCTTCACTTCTCCCCCACACACACACACACACACATTCCTTTTTGTTCTTCTTCCTCTCCTCCCCACCTTTGTTTTCCCAACTCCTTTTTATCTTAGTTGCTGACAAAGGAAGATATTCACACCCGCTCACAGCTTCAGCCTCTGGCTGTTCTGGGTGGATTTGCAGGGAAAGGACAATCTGTGTCACCCGCAGGGGAGGAGAGGCCTGACGGAAAGCAACACAAAAGGAAGGTCAGCCTCTGGACTTGGAAGGAAAGATGCTGGAAAGGACCGTGCTTGGCTCCACGGGAGCAGTTTGCTGCTAGGGCCCAGTGCAGCAACCTCCCACAGTGGTGGTCACAGAAAGAGGCATCTGGATTTTAAAATCTTGCTTACCCACCATAGTCCCATGATCTTTGAATGCCTGGAACAAGGGGCCCATTCCCATAGAGTCCTCCTAAGGCCCCACATACAGAACGAAAAGTAGGGACACCATGGTTCATACATACACATATACTAGATTCAGGGCAGTTTTGCTGGTGGTTGAAAGGGGGCTGCTGTGTTGTGCTGTTGAAGTAAAATAAAACAGAAGTCCAGTGGCTTCTCTAACAGATGTTGTTAAACATTTATTTCAGTATGTGTTTTGTGAGTCACAGCTCACTTCTTCAGAGCTGTGGGGGGAACATCATACTGTGAGTTCTTATGGGGAAGGGAGGGTGAGATGAGACAGAGAGATACGGTGTGAATTCAGTCAAGAATCTTTGAAGTATAAATTCTCTATGTTCCAACAGATCAGGGTAAATAACTACTCAAGGGGATGTACTCTGAAGATTAAGTAAAAATTAATGGATACTAGTATACATTTAAAATCTGGTAAAATGTCTTAAAAACAGCCAGTCAAGATTTTAAAAAGGGGGGGGTGTCCTGTAGAAGTATTGGAGATTGTCATAAGTAAAGAAATCTAAGTCTCTGTTTAAACCAGGATGACACATAGTCAAGGAACTTCATACTGTATATTGCCTTTGAAATGTTTTTGTTTAGAACTGGAATTTCATGTCTGTAATAGTATGTCCTGGGAGATTTAAATATGCCCCCACTAGCTCTAGAAGTTGTGGTTTCTTATGTCTGATTTCAGTTAATAGATTGTCTCATACAGAGACCAACACCTTTTTCCAATGTAGATAGCAAAAGGGAACTGTGGGCACATGATAGCATACATTAAATTGCACATCATCCCCTTGTAATTTTTTTTCCCATAAGAAGAATTCCCAATATCTGAAGAAGTGACATCTGACTTGTGAAAGCTCATATTGAAATAAATGTTGTCAGTCTTTAAGGTGCCACGGGACTATAGGGTTTTTTAGCTTTTCTGGGGCAGGGTCCTGATGAGCCAAAAGTATAGAAACTGGATTTTGTTGCATCTGCTTCTTTATAGATACATAGTCTATATTAGTAGAAAACAATCAGGCACAGAATGGCACAGCACTTCTCAAAGAGGCACCTGTCCCCCAAATGAGTCACAGCACCAACTTTTGAGTCCAAAACCAGACAGGGAGTCCCCAAAGGGAATCGATCGAACCCTATCCAGAAGCCCAGTTCAGTTTCCCACTGGTTTAATAATCTTCACCAAACAATTTCCTCCAGCAAATAAGGATTAGACGCATGATGTTATTTTTAAAAACTGAAAGCTGAATTTTGCAGGATAGCAAAACCTTGGTTGGGCACCAGAGTCTGTGGGCTTGCAGCAGACAAATTACACATGTCTCCAGCATGTTTGCTGCAAATGTAAACTGGGCTAGTAGTCATTCCCTCTCTTCAGGGAACCCTGGAAACTGTGGTTCTGTAAGGAGAGCTAGGGAAAGCTGCCATAGGAAGTGCCCTTCTCAAAGTACAGTCCCCAAGATTCTTTGGGAGGAAACTCTGACAAAGTGATAGGAAACCAGTTTAAATTAGTACTTTGAGATCACACGTGGAGATCAGAGAGCTCTGTTGCCCTCATCCAGGATTTCCAAACCCACTGTGTCTGAAATTCTCAGATGGCTGTTCTGTTTTGTCCAGGGTGTGTGTGCACGCGCGCAAGATTTATATATTTACAGCTTTGAGTCTTATACAACAACAATCTTCTCTCTGAGTATCTGTCCCTCTCTGGGAATATACTTGTCAGTCTATCTGTCACAGAAACCATTCCCTCCCCCATTCCCTGGCTGGCTTTGAGACTGTGTAATTCTGTAATGCCAGGCACTGTAAATTTATGTGTGGGTAATAACCGGATATCGCAGCGAACAAACTGAAAAGTGAAATTTCTCTCCAAGGGGCCTTTTAGTTTTTTCCTCTGACTCACCCAGGTAGTGATGAAGTGCCTGAAGCCATAAGAGCTGACTGGACTGGAGAATTCCCAGGCAGTTTGGCAGCCGTAGGGTCTCTCCTTTTCTGGAAGAACCTACCCATGTACTCTGATCATCTGGGGAGATGAGGGCTGCTGGTTCCCAGACATGAAGCTGAAGTTTCAGCATTCCAGCCTCCTTCCCAGGGTCTCCAGAAGGAGATAATTCTCAGGGTGAGGCATCAGAATGTGCTTAGCTCAAGAGCTAATGCAGTGTGTGCAGTTGTCCTGAATGTGGTGTGCCTGAAAGTGCCCTGATGCTAGGGTGGCCTGCCAGGCTCTGGCAATCAGCAGGAGCTTTAGGGGGCGGGGGGGGCATGCAAACTGGTTGCACACCAACACCATGGCATCACTTCTGGCACAAATCTAAAGTGACGTCATCATGTCAGCATGACACTCTAGAAGTTCCCCCCAAACTCTATCTATAATAAAACCATGGAGTTTAGAGGCATCCTAAAGCATCAGACTGACATGATGATGTCACTTTCAGGTTTGCACCAGAAGTGACATCACAGGGTCAGTGCATCAATCCCCCCCATCCCCCCCCCCCCATAGCAGGATACTGGTTGCCTTACAATGACGCTCACTGGTGCCCCCTTCCTTCTCCCTCAAAGCCAAGATCCTGGCTCTCCTCTACCGCACTGGAGCACAAGATGCATCAGAAGAATCCAGATGGCATCACCTTTGCACCTGCAGGGCATACCCCTTTGGAAACAGCTGCCTCTGTCACAGGAGAATGCTTGGCTTGGAAACTCCTAGCATTGAAACTGTCCAATGTTTTTAACTGGACTCAGTCCTGCCACCTATTCTGAAAACTCCCCAAGTGCCCACAGATTCAACAAGGCCTGGGAACAACGGGTCAGAATGTTGGCTTCTCAGCTGGGAAACTGAGGTTCAGATCCTTCTTCTGCCATGAAGCCTAACCGATCTCATAGTGCTCTTGTGAGGGGGAGGGGGATGGAGAACGGTGTATCACCCTGAACTCACTGCAAACAATTGCTAGCAACATTGTTTTCAGAAAGCTGGGAGCAACATAAAACCAATATTTAAACTGAACTGGGAACATTTTATATTTTTAGGGGTATTTTGTCTCCTCTGTCTTTTTCCTCAGGATGTATTTCTTGTGGTGCGTGCTGATCACTACTGCTGTAATAAATCCCTGCACCTTTCCCAAAGATCTACTTTTCTAATACCATATTGTTGATAAATGTCTGTCATTTCCTTCCCCTTTGAGAATCTGTGGATAACGGCCCAAAATTTTCCTTCCATGCTAGGCACAGTGCTATCAGGAACATTTATAAGATTTTCTCTCAGCTACGGGGTTCTAGGGTCCTGGGGGGATAGCAGGGAGGTCCTTATCAGCACTTCCAATGGCCTGCAAGAAATAGATTGCCTTTGCCACCGGAGCAATTCCACATTTGTGAACTGCTTCCACCTGAGCCAAATGGTACAGATTTGGGACTCAGTCCCATAGTGCTTAGGTCCCATGGCAACTGTAGCTATCAGTCAGCCTTTGTCAAGACCACAGACAAGCTGGGGACCGGGGCCTTATTTGTCAAGCCCCCAAAAGGAATGGATCTGCCAGTGCACAGTTTGCAGACTCAGAGGGAAATCTGGCTAGAAGAGGAGGAGAAGGAATTTTCCTTCAAACAAACAAACATTTCCCAGGAAGCAACAAGCCAGTAGTAGCCCAGTTTGCAAGACTGAAATTTCATGGTATTGTTCATGATAGGGCTCCAAAATCTATTCTGAATGAAGAATATATCAGAAGAGTGCTGCTAAATCTAACCATGTGGTCCACCACCCTGTTTCCCACAGTGGCTAGCCACATGACTCTGGGAAGGTCACAAGCAGGACTTAGGGATCGTAGCTTTCTCCTATTTGGTCTTCAGTGGCACACACCCTAGGAACATGGGGGTTCCATTGAGCTTTAATGGTTAATAGCCATGGAGAGGCCATCCTTCAAGAACTGGTCTAATCTCATTTTCCAGGTATCCAAGCCAATGCCAGTTAGGGATGTTCAAACACCCATCTTCAGTTTTATTTGAAGACCAAACCAAGTATTCATGAACCAAAGCAAGCCATAAGCAGGCTTGTGTGAAAGAGCCCAGAGGTACAATATTATAATCAGAACATCACAAAGGGTATTTTTTAATAAAAGAGAAATCAAAAAGTGCATGGCATCTACATGCAAACCCCAGAAAATGTCTTTTAAAGAAACAGCAAAAGATGTTCAAAATTAATCAAATGGAGACTTCTGATGCTGACTGGGGTTAGCTCTGAAAGCCAGGCAGGGCACAAAGTTGGCTTGTGGCTCCAATGTTCGTCTGATCAAGCCATTTTCAAAAATGGGATCAGAAATATGCTCCCTCAGAACAAAAGACTGACAAGAAAGAGGAACTCAAGGCCTCTCAGCTGTACTAGCCTCAAGAGCACACCTCAAGAGGTCGGAAAAGCTCACGATCAAAAAAATCCAGCACTTATTTAAACCTTCCTGGAGGACTGAAAACAGCAGGCAGGACTGGCTGGGAGGACTTATACTTAGCCAATGAAAGCAGCAGTTAAAAACTGCTGATTAAAACAAGTATTCAAATCAGGTTTTGAAACTGGATGCAGTGAGGGTATTCTTTGACTCAAGTCCCTGAAATCATGTTGCCAGCCTCTGAGTGTGGCCTGGAGATCTCCCAGAACTGATCTTCAAACTAGTGAGATCAGTTCCCCTGGAGAAACTGGCTGCTTTGTAGGGTGGACTCTATGACTGAAGTCCCATCCCTTTCCTTCCCTCCCCAAACCACACCCTTCCCAGGCTCCACCTCTGGAATCTCTAGGAATTTCCCACCTCAGAACTGGCAGTCCTACCTTGAGAAATGCTGAGCCTTCAAGAAGGAGTGAGGCCATTTCACATTCCACAAACAGAGTGATTTGGAGAAGGAGAAATGGGAAATTTTGCTGTTAGTTGAGGTAGCTGGTATAAAAGACATTCTACATTCACACATTCCTCAGCAAGCTGGCAGTTTAGGCCTGCAAACTAAATGGATCTAGTGGGATGTCCAAACTGTAAAATTCAGATAACAGAAACTGCAATTCATCACAGGAAGGACCCCTAATTTAAGATGAGGGGCCCATCTGAGTCCAGTAATGAAGCCAGTAGAAGAATGCCAGAGCCTAGAGATTTCTGAGGAAGGGGAGTTCCATTCTGCAATGAATCCAGTTTTCATGGATTAAGGCTGGACAGGATTGCTGTGTGTTTGTACTTTTCTAGTTGTGCAAGTCGGCCTTTAGAAGGTAACCCCCCTAGGCATATATTTATTTATTCAAAATGTTTGTATCTCACTTTTCAGTTATGACTTTTGAGGCAGAATAACACTTCTCTTTTGTACAGTACCTCCATGCGATGGGGACTGACTGAATATTAAATAGTAGCCGTCTACACAGGAAGCCTTAGAACTCAGTTTTAGTACTGGATTTATGTTTATACGAAAACTTCTCACCCCTTCCCAAGTCCAATTCTTCGGTTAATGTTTCAGCCTTTACTTAAGGAGTCCCTTCCAGCAGGGATGGGGGTAATCAAAACAGATGGCCTGGAGGCCAGAATAGCTCATTCAGCCATTTGACAAGAAGTCAGTGGTACTGATTAATTAACCCTTAATGAGCTGATCCAAACATGAGGAAAGAGGAAAACAGACTCGTGCAGAGACTCAATGTTCCAGAAGGGCCTCCAATTGCCCACTGGCAACATTTATCCAGGGGTGTAACGAGAAAATTTTGGGTGGTGGGGTGGTGGGAAATCGGGGCGCAGGGGAGCGGGGGGGAGATCCCATTGACAGGCAGGCAGGAAAAGAAGAGAAGGGTCTTTCCTTACTTGTTAGCTGCACTCATTCCCCTCAGCCCCTACAGGAGAGGTAGAGCCAGCAGGCCAGCATGATTAATACTCGGGGCATATGTGCTCTGTGCTACAGTAGTGGCAGGCCTTGCCTGCCCACTACTTTAGCAGATAATGCATACTTGCTAAGTATTATTCACATCAGCTGGCCAATTCTTCTCCTGTAGCAGCCGAGGTGAATGAGTGTAGCCAGCAGGTAAGGGTAGGGGCAGCAGGAGTTGTGGGGCATGGGCCATGAGTGAGAGGGCCCCGCCCCTACATGCCCCACTGTGGCAACCGGCCTGCATTTATCACAATGATGGCATTACACAAGGCAAAAGAGGCTGCCCAGCCATGAACCAAAGTGCAGGGGTTCATTAAAGGGTAGATCTGGAGCATAGTCATATTCCTGAGACACTATGTTGCCAACTCCAGCTTGGGACATTTCTGAAGATTTGGGGGTAGTGCCTGGGGAGGGAGGAGTTTGGGGAAGTGAGGGACCTCAGTGGGAGTGTGATGCCATAGACTCCACCATCTGAAGCTGTGATGTCCTCTAGGGCCAGAGGGCGAGCAAGGGAGCAAACAGCAGCAGCAGTGTTGCGAGGGTGGGAACAGGATTGCCTGCAAACGCCTGGAGTTACCAGTTGTGACAGCTGCTGTTTCAGCCACTCAATGGCCCCTGAACATGTGGGGAACTCATTAGCAGGCTGCTGCAGAATCTGGGCCTTGGGGACACCCTGAGCCAGAGGTGAACCATCTGCACATTTTCTTCCTCAAGTGTGAATCTGGTTCCACCCATTTTCCTTCCCTGTGAACAGAGCAAGAGCTAAGTGAGCTTTACATGCCTGGCAGGTTTATACACTCTGCCGGTTGCATCCCCCATTCCACTTTACTGACTGGTAAAGGAAGTGACAGGCCTTGGCGTTAGAGGAGTCAATGGTGCCTGGTGCAATTAGTTTGATCTTGTCGCTTCCTTCCTGGGGCTCTTTGGGACAAGCGAGGGATGATGCTCCAAGGGAGGAAGGCCATTCATGTGCAGCCTGGATGTTTGCAACATGCTTTCTCCATGGGCCACTCATCGGTGTCGCTCATTTGTGGCAGTGGAGACAGCATGTGCCAGAACACCTCTGAAGGGATGGCTCCTGCGGGCTCTCCCTCTCCCTGAAAAGGGCTAGCTAACAGTGCTGTGGGGTGCTGTGGGGTTATCCGAGGCACCATAGATGAGACCGGATGTGGCTGAGGGGCCCAGACAGGAATTGCTCCTCTGCTGTGTGGTAGGGTTGCCAGATCTCCCTCTCAAGGTCATAATCCTCATCTTGGAGTCTCCGGGAGAAGGAATGCATTGTCAGGTTAAGGTTGCCAGCCTCCAGGTGGGGGCTGGGGATTTCCCACTTTTGCAGATGATTTCCAGCTGACAAAGATCAGCTCCCCTGGAGAAAATGATCACTTCGAAGGGTGGACTGTATGGCATCGTACCCTGCTGAGGCCCCTCCCCTCCTCAAACCCCGCCCTCTTCCAGCTCCACCCCCAAAGTCTCCAGGTATTTTCCAACCCAGAGCTGGCAACCCTAAGTCAAGTTGAGGAGCGGGGAGGATGGTGACGCGACCAGATATGGTAGACACATAATGACTCGGCTCTCCCACCTTCCTTTGAATTTTGATCCTCTAACCTATCAGTCGTACCTAATACTCCCCAGGCTATGGGCAGAATGAATAACACAAAGACAAAGAAGTCACAGGAGATGCCACAATCAGTTAAAAACTATTTCTTAGAAGAAAACTCCCAAAAAACACAAGGCCGGGATTCAATCCAACAAGACAAGATGGCGGACGCAGCTGGGTCCAACGATAACAACGGTACAGCGCTTTCCCGCCATGAATTCTTACTAACAATTCAGCAGCTAGAAGACAATATTGCCGGCAGAATCAACTCTGCAATCAAACCCCTCTCAAATGAACTCAAAGCAATCACAGAGACTTTGGCTGAAGTTTCACAAGCAGCAGAATCGGCACTAGAGGCGGCAGCCAATGCTCAAGAAGGCATTCAACACTTTCAAACATCGGAAGGGAGGGCTAAAAACAAGATAATGTCACTTGAAAATAAAATGAAGGAACACAACCTCAAATTTAGAGTGATTCCAGAACACTCGGAGTGTCACGGGCTGGGTGACTGCGGGTCAGGAGTCAAGCCGAAGTCCGGGACAGTCCAAGGTCAAGCCAAATCAGGAACAAGTTATCAAGTCCAAAACACGAGGCCAAAAGCAGAGTCAGTCCAAGCCAGGGTCAGAGAGGGAAACTCACAAGCAAACCAGTCCAAGGAGTCAACAAAAGCCGAAGTCAAACAGAGCCGGAGTCTGGTCTGGTCTGGTCTGGTCTGGTCAAGAATCAGGTTAGCTAGTGTGAGCCGAGCGGGTGCAGAGCTTAGCTGAAATGACTTGTTGCTAGCACAAGTTGGTAGTCTCTGTGCTGCGCCTAAATACCCAGCCACTTCCTGTGCTTGTTAGCAGTTGGCAGTGAGGTCCCGGCTCCTTCTAAAACTCAGGACTGAGTGATCTGCGACCACGCATGCGTGCATCTTTTCTCCGAGCCGCTAAGTCTTGTTTGTACTGGGACCTTAGACGTTCCACCGGAGGAGGTGAATCAGGTGGGCTTGAGCTTGGCTGTGGCTCAGCTGCTGCTGGTGCTGGGGTAACACCCTGGGAGGTGCTTGCCTGAGCCTCATCTGGTTCAGGTGGAGGCTCCTCTGGAGCTGGGAGCTGATCCTCCACCTCACTTAGGTCCGCAGGAGGCAGGTCCTCAGAGGCACTCCTGACACGGAGGGTGAGTCTGAAGTAAGTTGAGGAGCAAGGAGTCGGGCTACCTTTCTCGGGGCCCATCCTCTCGCCTTCCAGAGCTTAAACCACCCACCCCAGTATCACAGCATGTTCCTTGGGTCACCTTCTCTGTCTTCATGGGGGATGCTGTGTCATGGGAATGGCACAACTGCAAACCCTAAAGAAACCCCAGTGAAGTCCAGGCAAAAACTTAAAACCTGTGGGTGTGTTATTTATTTAGATATTTATAACCTGGTTTTCTCACCAACAGAGCTCCAACATTGTTCTCCCCTCCATTGAATCCTTCCAACAACAACCTTGCGGCCCAACATTAGCTAGTAAACTTTCATTGCAGGGTGAGGATTTGAATCTGGGTCTCCCAGATGGGAGTTTGACACTCTAACCAATATGCCATGATGGTTCCCTCATGTCTATGTACAGGGCTTTGTTTGTAGAAAAAGCCTGGCAGGAACTCATTAGCATAATAGGCCACACCCAACAGCAGAAACTTATTACCATATTAAGCCATGCCCCTGACAGTGCAGGTCCCTCCCAGGATTGGCTTCCCCAGGTGCCCTGTGAACCTGAGTGGGGGAGGAGGCTGTAGGCGTGGCCAACTTGGAAGCTAGCCAGAACTCCGTTCCTATGCGTTCCTGCCCAAAAATAGCCCTGTCTATGTATCTGTCTAGCTTAAGTAGGGCCTTAGCCCCATCTGGAGTTCCTCCAGGCTATTGACACAGACTGGCTGAACCAAGAAGCAGTCTGACTCTGCTGGCTACAAGTATTGCAACTGCTATAAAAAGCTGCAAATCAAATGCTGAAATATGTAATCACACAATGGAATGACTACTGTTTCCTGCTTCTTCTTACTCTTAGAATCATAGAATTGGAAGGTACCTCCAGGGTCATCTAGTCCAACCACCTGCACAATGCAGAAAATTCACAAATACCCCCCCACTCCCAGTGGCCCCTGCTGTATGCCCAGAAGTGGGAAGAAGTCGTCCAACATCCATGGCCAAACTGGCCTGGAGAACAATTGCTTCCTTGAACCCAAAAGTGGTGATCAGCATTTTCCTGGGTGTGTAAGAAAGGACCACAAGAGCTAAGCATTGATGCAACCCTTCCTGCCCTCCCTTCTCATGATCTGCCTTTCATAGAATCTGCATTGCTGTCAGAGGGCCACCTAGCCTCTGTTTGAAAACCGCCAAAGAAGGAGAGCCCACCACCTCCCGAGGAAGCCTGTGTAGCTAGGCAATTAGAACTTTAGTAATGTAACTTCCTATGTAAATAATTTCTTCTCTTTTACTAGCTATGCCCCCCATCATGGTTCTTTATGAACAAAACCCCCCTCTGCCAAGAAAAATTACCCACCCTAGGTAGGGATGCCAACCTCCAGGTGGGGCCTGGGGATCCCCTGGATTTACAGTTCATCTCCAGACTAAAAAGATAAGATCCCCTGGAGAAAGTGGATGCTTTGGAGGGTGAGCTCTATGGCCTTGTACCCCGCTGTGGTCCCTGTCCTTCCCAGGCTCCATCCCCAAATCCTCAGGAATTTCCCCACCTGGATCTGGCAACCCTACTCCCCATCCCCCACTGGTGGCTACGTGGTAGCTGGCAATCCTAACCCCAGAACATCCCTTTCAAAAGTTTGCAGTCACCATCCAACTGAAACACTGACAAGCAGGTCTAAAATGCATCTAGTTCCTGAATGTAATGAGGACTGAACACACAAACTGCAAAAGCATTCTCTGGGGGGACTGGAAGTTTGTTTTAAAAAAAAATAAAAATCCAGATCCTGTTCCTTAATCAAAGTAGCTTGAGATTCAAAACTTAGGCTGCAGTCACACAGTCATTTAAAATTGCTGATCAGACGCCCACATACGTCTCCTGCACTGAAGTGGGCTCACTCGCGCAATCCTCCCAGTTCCCTAGCAAGTTTTCCAGCATCTGGAAAATCAAGTACTTTTCGGGTATTTGCACTTTGAATCCATGATTTCACCTATCTGGACAGCCATCTCTTGCAATGAACATGACTAGGTCATCTATACGTCCTTCTCGTGATGGTTTTTTCCCCCCAAACTTCCGTTGTTGTGCGCATGAGCAATCCTGCACTGAATAAATTCAATGTATAAATATTCAAGCGCACATACAGACTCCAGTGCTCGGTTGTACATCGCCAGTTAATTTTGTTTGCTGCTGGGGGGAGGGAACCTGCAAGAACAAGGGAGTATGGTGAGTCCCAGTGGGAGTGGTGACTCAACCATGTGCATATGCGCATGCGCAAAGCCAATTTAAAAAAAAAAAAAAAAAACCAAGCCGTACCACCCAAGCAGCGGCACAGCTATTTGGACAGTGCCCAGAGCCTCGTCCTGCAATTCAGGGAAGGATGTGTGGTCATCCTAACCCAAACAAAAATAATCCCGATCAGATCTACAGTGGGAACAAATCAGGATAAGCTTGCCTTGTGACCACAGCCTTAGACCTCAAAATCTAGCTTTTTCTTCCCAGAATGCCAGGTGTTAAAAAACAAGCTGAAGGTGTGTGTGTGGGGGGGTCCTTCTGGTGAAGTATCTGAACTGGTTTTATCTATTCTTTGGGAATAATCTTCATTATGAATTCAGCTCTTCTTTCTGTTCCTGAATGGTGCACAAATTGGTCTTGATTTCTTGAACTGCTGTTGTTATTCTTAAGTATCCGCCAAACAATAATGTTCAGATTTAAATTGTAAGCTTCTCACCCACTTAGGGACGTGACACACACTATTGTTTCTCTTTCCCTGCTCATTTAGCTGGAACGGTGGGACGGGGATCTAAAACATGCAGAGCAGAATGAATTAGTTCCACCGGATTAAAAATAGGAGGGTGGCTTGTCTAGGTTCATACGAGGGAGGTGTGGACACCCCCAGCCCCACTGAGAGGTTGTGCTAGTTTCATCAAAACTCTTTTCACTTCCCTTAAAATCCCTTGGATGTGTCCAAGGCAGAAGCCTCCAAATCAGCCGCAGACATTTATTCCATCAGCTATTTGAGTCCAGTGGCAAAGAAACATTTTGTAATGTTTCACCTAGTTTTTGGAGGCTCTACTTCAGTAGCGCCAAAAGACCAGTTTGGTGTAGTGGTTAAGTGCATGGACTCTAATCTGGGAGAGCTGGGTTTGATTCCTCACTCCTGCACTTGCACCTGCTGGATGACCTTGGGCAAGCCATAGTTCTGGCACAGCTGTTCTTGAAAAAGAGCAGTTTCTGTCAGAGCTTTCTCAGCCCCACCTACCTCACAGGGTGTCTGCTTTGGGGAAGGGAAAGGAGTTTGTAAGCCGCTCTGAGACTCCCTTGGGTAGTGAAGGGTGGGGTAAAAATCCAATCTCTTCTCTTCTTCTTCTTCTTCTTCTATTTAAGAGAACTGGGAGAATGTGCAGGTACCTAAAGGCTCATAGAAGATAAAGGAGAAAGCAGGAGAGGCCTCCTAGTGGGATTGCCAACTCCAGGCTGGAAAATTCCTGGAGATCTGGGGATGGAGCCTGGGGAGGGCAAAATTTGGAGGGAAGGGACCTCCGTAGGATAGAATGCCATAGAATCCACTCTCCAAGCAACCATCTTCTCCAGGGGAACTGTTGCTTAGCGATCAGCTGAAATTCTAGGAGCTCTCCAGGCCCCAACTGGGGATCAGCAACCCTTCCCCCAGCAATCACAATGCTTGGATACTTTCTGGAGGACCTTGCAGTCACTTCTGGAGAAGGAAAGGGGCATTGCTTGGGAGCCAGCACCATGTCGTAGTGGTTAGAAGGCCGGCCTAGGATATGGAAGTCCCAGGTTTGGATCCCCAGTCTGCCATGGAAGCTTCTTGGGTGAACTTGGGCCAGTCACTGGCTTAGCCTAACCCACCTCGAAGGGTTCTTGTCACGACGATAGAATAGAGGAGGAGAGAACAGTGTTCTAAGCCACTTTGAGTTCCCATTGGGAGGACAGTGCAATGAAATCCAGAAGAAGGGATAATGTAAGAAGGAATCCCCCTGGAGCTTTGCCCTGCAGTGATTAGAGACTCAGTGGGAAGAGAAGAGCAAATGGGGGGCATACCTCTTCCCTCTGCCAGAGGGCACTGGATATCACCATGGGAACCAGAGAGCCAGGCAACAGCTGCCTGTCTTCCCCAAACTCTCATCTCCCATAGCCTTTCTGCTTGTTCTCCAAGAGAAAAACTGTTGGCTCCCAATAGGAAGTCTACAACATGGATTTCTATTTCCTGCGAGTCCCAGAGGTAGCCATGTGCAAAATTTGCTCTGAAAAATTGCTTTCATCTCTCTGCAACTCGTTTTGCTTCCTGCAAAATTGCACAGAGGTGGGAATTTTAGCTTCTCCTCTGAGCTTAACTTTGGCAGCACTGGCCCTAAAGACCAACGCTGTAACAGGTTATGTATCTTGAGATACTGAGACCACACCCCATGATTGCCAGATGAACCTACCTTGATTGACCTTCCTCACCTACATATGAGGCAAGTTCCTGGTCAGATCACCTTGACGGTTTTTGTCAAAATTCATCTTGAGGATTATGCCAAATGCCTGGGCAGTGGTCATTGGTGATATGGGACCAGGTGGTTTTAACAGACATCTGGCTCATTAACTGCTTTTCACCCCCCTCTCCCCACATGCAATTGTATGGGGGGGGGAGAAAAAATTATATTTAGCACCATGTAGAGGTTAGATTTTTATGGGTCAGGATTTTAAATTGCTTAATGTATTTTATATGTATTTATATGAATTTGTTGCACACCACCCACCCTGATCCCGCTTGTGGGGAGGACGGTATAGAAGCTTAATGAAATAAATAATAAGTTCCAGCTTTTGGCTACTTTTGCATTTGCACATCTCATGAACTAAATATTTTCAATTAAAGGGGAAAAGTCACGTTTCCCCTGGGTCACAGCTAGGTCACTTAATTGATTTATTTGTCAAGCACAAACCACTCGCAGTTCACCCCTTGCAACTGCACCGTCTGAGGCATCCTTTAAATAACCCTTCGAAGAATACATTGACTGCTTTGGGGGCTGCATAGTCAGCAGCATCTATCCTGAAGTTATCTCAAGATTGGCTAGGTTCCTTGGCAGACACTGAAGACACGTAGAGACATCTAAGTAGGAAGTCTCAACTAAAAAAAATGGAATTTGTTTCTTTTAACTAAGTGTCTTTTAACAATTCGTACTAGTAGTGATGGCAGATGGGGCAGCAGCGGCTAGAAAGCAGTCTGTAATGATGCAAACATATACATCCGAATTCATTCAGAGGTATCAGAATAGCTCAGCAAATGATCAGATACCTAATCACAACCAGGGAGCAGGGCACAAGCTGGACCAGAAGTTTACTGGGTACCCCTGCCCAGGACTACAGGGCACCTGTCTTGCAGACTCCCTTGTGTTACATTACAGGTCCGCAATGGCACCTACATCATCAGCATTCTTTTCCAAAGAAGCTTTAGGCAAAGGCTTATTCAAAGTGATATGCCTCTGCTTTTTCTTGGTTTCTTGTTCTGTGGATCCAACCTTCACCTCCGGGGCTACTTATTTTGCCACTTTGTCAGTTACGCAGGGCTCATTTCCTAGCAGGCGCTCCTCTGCATATCAGGCCACACACCCCTGATGTAGCCAATCCTCCAAAAGTTTACAGTAACCCCTGTAAGAAGAGCTCTGTAAGCTCTTGGAGGATTGGCTACATTAGGGGGGTGTGGCCTAATATGCAAAGGAGCTCCTGCTACGAAATGAGTCCTACATTACATATTGTAATGTGCATATTTCTATCCTTGGGGAACACTGTGGCACATCCATATTTACTTCTGAAGTTGATGTAATTATTTGCAGTTTAGAAATGCTCAGTGTTCAGGACTACCAGCCTTCTCTCTACTGGCCTGACACAAGCCTGGGCCAAGTCCAGTTGTTCACTTCCCTAGTGGGCACGTGCAAAAACCTATTTCTTTTCTTCTCTCTCTCTCTCTTAAAGCACTAGAATTCATTCTGTTAGGATTTATTCATAGGGGGGTTTTATTCATAGATTATTCAATGTGTATTCATGTTGTGTTTGTTACAGAGCTATTTTCTACCTCCTTTTATGTAACCGCTGCATCTTGCATCTTGTTTATCTTTATCCAGATTTATTCCATGAAAAATTCTCAGCGTATCTGTCTTTCACTGAAGCATTAGGACAGTATCTCTCTCGTGATTTATCAATAGGCGTAGTCTGAACTTGGGGGATCTTGACAATGATTTAGACTACTGTTCTTAACTCCCTGTCTGCGGGTAACAGTTCACAAATGTTGCTTCTAACTGCTGAATGTCGGGCGCCAAAGCAACAGCCCTTCAAGGCAGCTGTCAGTTCTCTACTTCCCGCAGCAATGATGCTGCTGGTTGGAAGGGGGAACTGCAGGCAGCGCAGACTGGGATTGCAAACACCATAGACTGAAGTGGTCCCTGTCCTAGAAGCCGGATGACTGCAGAAAGCCACTCATAGGCTGCTGCCAACAACATATTGCTCTTAAATCAGCTGCACTTCCTCAGTTCAGGCATCACTGGGAAAAGCTGTAAGGCTAAACCTCTGGGCATCTGTCCTGCTGCCTCCCCCCCACACACACACATACACAAAGGTGGGTTTGCTGAGCCTTTCAATCCCAGGAACTGTGGCATTGGTTTATCTTCTGGGTTCCAAGTTCCATCCTGGCAGATCTCTTCCCACTGTAGCCTCACCTTGGCATTATCTATATGGACGGGCACCTGTTGTTAACTAGATGTGCCACCAGTTGGCAGGTGGAGGTCCTTTTTCATTCAGATTCCAAGAATGCATTTGGAAATCTTCATCTCAGAAACCAACATCCAGTTCTTAATGCAGGCAAAGGTTCACTTTGGCTCTTAAGGCTCGGGAGCAGGACTCAAAAACCAGAGAGATCCATTGTATATTAGTTTTCCCAGTCCCAAAAGACCATCCAAGAAGCACTCATGGCACAGGTCTCTGCACAGCCTGAGTATTCAAAGTATTTTCAGAAAAACTGTGGCAATTATATTGGATAATCCAAAGAGCTTTCCAGGAGCAAAGACTGCACTGACGGCTTGCTCCAAAGAATCTGAGAAGTCAAGCCTTAAGGGTTTATTTTGCAGTTGCATGCATTCCCTCTGTACTGGTTATGCCCCCTCCGGTTTATTTATTTGTGTATTCTGTATGCATTCTACATCAATATGCAAAACCCACATTTTTTGAGCTAACTGGCTGTGTCATCTAAGATGAAGAGAACGGTAAACATCTTTCTAAACTTTTAACTGCAGATGCAATCCCTCCCTTTCTCCCTCCCTTTGTGATTCTGCAAAAAAAATGGGAAGGGAGGGGGGAATCCAGGC
Source organism: Lepidodactylus listeri (assembly GCA_029233225.1). Classification (NCBI taxonomy): domain Eukaryota; kingdom Metazoa; phylum Chordata; class Lepidosauria; order Squamata; family Gekkonidae; genus Lepidodactylus; species Lepidodactylus listeri. The sequence goes on from JARCFY010000013.1 coordinate 28,021,214, forward strand.
CCACATATGCAAGACTGACACATTTGGGAGCAGGGAGTCCCCTAGTCGTTTATATTTACAGATTCCTTCTTATGCTCTCCTTAACTTTAAAAGTTTGCTTGAACAGGAGGACACATCCTCTTTTGTCTTTGGAGAAGGAGAGAAAGATAACAGAATGGGGAGGGAGCATCAACCTAGAGGAGGAAACAGGGGAGGGCAGTGGGCATCACTTAAATACCTGCAGAAACAATTCTACTTTAGAGAGGATTAGCAATTCAAAAGTGGATGAGAACAAAGAATTGCAGCAAAAGGAGTTTTGGTAGCTGCAAGGCAACAATGTGCTGGAAGCAGTCTGAATGCAGATTCCTGCAAAACAAATGCAGAAACAAGAAAAAGTCCCAACACAAACCAGAAATGAAAGCGAGAGGGAATGCAGAACAGAAGACTAGGATGTGCTCAGAAACCAATATGGGTGAGGAAAGGGGCAATTTGGGGAAACCTTTCCTACAGCTCATTACTCCATTTTGTATTCATCCTTTTGAATGTTTACTAGCTAAAGTTGACCAGAGACAGTTGCAGCAAAGGAGTGCTTGTTAAGAGGAAAACATGGTAACCGGGAGCAGACAAGGAAACTGTTTTAGCAGGTTCACTATCTAGTTTAGAAATAAAATGATAGGGTACGTTGGCATGTGTGGCTTTTAGAGTCTTAGCTAACAGTCCCTACATCTGCAGCAGACAGACAGACAAGAGTTGTGAGTTTCTGACAGCTACCAGCATAGGAGGAGCATACCCACATCCCACATGGCTTTCTTATCCTGATCTGGAGAATAAAATGATACACCATTCAGGATACTGGCACAGGTGGCTTTTTAAAAGCCCAGTTGTTATATTTCCATGGACCCAGGAGTTGGATACTGGAACAGAAAACCAAGTTTCACAACATTCCAAAATCTGTTAAACTGTCAAAGTTCTATTGTTTTAATGTTGCAATCCCTGCTGAAAGAATCCCCCATTTGAACTTCAAAACTTTCCAGTGATGGAAATTTGCCTGGGCCTGATAGATCAAATGAAGGTAATGTAAAATGTCCTAATACATCATGCAGCCACCTCTCAGAGTCTATCACACATGCGCTGCTAGAATATGAATAGTGTCCATGTGAAGTGTTGCTTGTTACCAATGCTTTTGGCCTTTGGGCTAAGATCAGGTGTAACTTGTAGTTTGTTACCAGCTCAGCATATGGGTAGCTGCCATAGTATGAATGAGGCAGCCATTATTCTGACCAGCACCACCTTTCCCAGCTCTTTCCAATCTTGCCTACCAACTAAACAATCTTTTCAACAAGAGATGTCAGGAACTGAACCCGGGACTTTCCGGGATTGGCTGCCATCACAAAATATTTGAGTGTCAAAAGCTGATGCCCAATATCCAATATTTGCCGAACATTCACACATCCAGAAAATTACCAGAGAACGAATCATCAAAATTCACAGAAGAGAATTTGAGGAGGGGGGAAAATTCACCCTGTTCATCTCTGTTACAGCCACTCATTCAGATGGCAGACAGGTTTCCAGTTCGGCTTTTGGCTCAGAGACAAAGATGGCTCTCACGTTCTCCCTTTCGCCTGAACCCCTGCCCTCCGACACTTCACGAAATGAAAATTGGAGCCTTGAAGCGAACTTGCAACACCTCTGCTTTCTCATCTAATCAGTGAACAGCAATTGACTGATTATGAGACACAAACACTTTCCGCATCCTCAGGAATGGCCTCTTCACTTTGTGAGATGGGTTAAAAAAAATCTAATGATGCTTCCTTGGAGAGTGTGCTTTTTTGCAAATATTATTCTCTTGGCCAGGGCTCTCTAGATGTTGGTGGGCAGTGGCTGGGAGTCCTGCCATCGCCAAAGTGCTCAGAAACGGTAATGGGACCGGTGCAGAGCTCAGGTGGGGCTCTTTGCTGCCCAGACACCTGCTCGAGGAATCCTTTTTTGGCCACTCGACTCTCTGTCCAATTAGCGCACTGCATTAATCCAGACATAATGGGCGGCTCATTGCCAAACTGTACATGCCACAAACAGGCACTTGATGCTTAGGCAACAAGGCGCTCCGACCGTAATTGCCTCCAGCCTGATCATTTGGCTTGTTTCGTGATTAAAGTAAAGTGGCAGCACATGTAGGGCTAAATGAGGTGCCATCCAGAAACCTCGAATCAGCAGGCAAAGGCAGCAGTCAACAGCTGCTCCGAGGACGGTTAACCTTCAGGATAGACCAGCTTTGCTACGCAGCCTCTGCCAGACGTGCATTTTTCTAGTTATTCCCCAGCAACCCTGAGAGCAGCACGATGATGGAGGGAACAGCTGCTGCAAGGAGCAAGGGGTGGGGCCTCCAGGCAGTCATGCTTACAATGATTTGCAGCTAAAAGGTAAGCTATTATCACCTGGTGGCTACGAATACAGGAAAGGGGCACTCCCATCTCCCATACGCAGGGCTGAGCTTTAAACGTTATTTTCAGGCAGGGCAACCTGGTGCAAAGGAGGACAGGACTCGGTGCCTTTAATAGGTGTGCAGTGTTCTCAGCAGCTACAGATTTCCTTGTCCTTGCACGACAGCTGCACCTGCCAAATCTGGCTCTGGATTGCTCCTCGGAGAATGACAGGATCCCCATGGATCGCGTGCATTTTCGCAGAACTCTCTGCCTCAGAGACGCTGCCACAGGGATCTGCAGAGTAGGACACGACAATGACAAGGCTTTGAGCAGGCCCAGTTAGGGGTATCATGGCTCAGGGTTTGACCCAAACTGTCTGAATGTGAGTTTCCCGGGCCTGCCTCTCAGCCTCCTCCCCCTGTCTCCTTTTTTCACACCTTGTTCCTCCATGTTCTCTGGGTATTGTTCTCTCTTTTTGGTCGTGGAGAATGATTGCTTTGTGGATGCAAGACAGGCACAATAGCCATGTCACCAAAGCCCATGAGACAAAGGGCAGTGATCTTGCCCCACAGATAGAAGGTACACCTTATAATTCCCCTGGGGTGCCCATGTTCTTCTATTGCAGCAAGATTAAACACAAGTCCAGTGGCACCTTGAAGGCTAACAAGATTTATCCCCGCACAAACTTGCACGAGTCAGACCTCGCTTCATCAGATGCATGGAGGGCGCCATCATTTTGCAGGCACTTTTCTAAGCAAAGTTACTAAAGGAGGAGGAGAGGGGTTGATGTAGCAGAAAGAGACCAGTCGTAAATCATTCATGGTGGGCCCCTATAAAAGGACCTGCCCGCTTTTGTAACTTTGGTTATAAAGGTCCCTGCGAACCGAGTGTGTGGTTCTGTGCATCTGAGGAGGTGAGTTCTTACTCGTGAAAGCTTTTGCGGGAATACTTTGTTAGTCTTTAAGGTGCCACTGTTTAATTTAATTAAGGCAACTTAAAATCTTTTTTCTAATGTATTACAAGATGTTGCCTTCTGCCACTCACACACAGCTACACAACAGTTATCCTCCTTGAGCTCCACTCCCAGATTGGAGCCTCCAGGGACTCAGCCCACCTGGAAGTGAAACTAGTTCACGAAAACTCAAGTTCACATTTTGCGCAGACTATTTAAAGCACCTCTCCCTTTCAAGTCGCTCTGTACAGCTTTCCCACAGTGCGTCCTGAGACTGCAGTTTGTGTCCAGCTCCCATCTAGTAGAGATTTCACAGCAGAGGCATGACTGGACCCGGGGACTTCCCAGGATTTTTCTCTTAACCCACTGCAAGTTGGGCCAGAAGGAAGCTTTGCTCTTTGGAACAGTACAAGTTGCACCTACAGGCCAAGGGGAAGATCTATCGCACTGCCTTGGACATGAACACACACCCCAGTAATTGCATCGATGGCCTCTTGAGAGCAAGAGTCAACTAGCAATGCCTTACTTTTTGCAAGTCATCAGGCATGCCTTGCTCACCATGCCTTTCTTCCCTTAACTCAAGCTCCTGGTATGAGCATGCTGATGATTTGTTCATAAGCGATTTTTGATGTGTTTTTGCACCTTTGCAGTTGGTGGCAGCTGGGTGGGTGGCTGCTGTTGGTGCATGAACAGTGTGCTGGGCTGCTAGGATTACGTAAGCCTCAAGGTTCTCCTGAGCAGATCAAGACGTCCTTTAATATCAGCTCTGTTTGAGTGTCTACACCACTTTTGCACCAGCCCAGTTGGCAGCATTCATCATGTCAGCATGTGCTCAGCATTTGGTGGACTGAATTATGGTCCCCAGATGGCAGTGTGAGAATACGTGAAGTATTTCCAATCCACTGCAGGAACTGTTGCATTCTTAACGCTTGGTATCAAAATAAGGAGGCAGCGTGGTTTCAAACAAGAGCAAGTTTAACAAGTCCAGCTCTTTTCTCTGTCTGGAGATAACAGAGAGTACAACTTCCTGAGTGGACTACGGCAGTCTAAAAACTGGCCTGGATTAGAGGAACGGAGTTGGGACAACACCAAAGGAACAACAGAAAAATATGAACAAGCTCAGCTTTGGGAGTCAGGCAGGTAAAATGGGCAGGGATGGAGTGCTAGAGAAGCAAGCTGGGACGCTTCCCACCACCAAACAGGGGGATCCAAACAAACCAGAAAAGCTTCTCCTCTGTTGGGTGGGTTGAAAGAGAAGCGACTGGAAAGCAGCACAAAAATCCCCATGTCTGAAAACATTTGCAGTACAGTTTAGAACAATTCTGAGTGCATAATATAAAGCCAGGCTTCACACACACACACCCCGCATTTTCGAGGCTATTACCCATAATTTGCAATTTGACTGCAACTGGAGCAGTGTTAACATGTCACTGGCATCAAGAGTGATAGTCCCATGGCCCCTGCCTCATCCACTGAGCTGAGGCCATCCTCCCTCCTGTGTGTGCTGTTCCCTGGATCCCGAAGATCTTGTGGGAGGAAAGGAGCTGGATGATTTCCTGATTCTTTTCCAGCAGTAGGAGGAAAGCAGGTGTCATTCCCTTGTTTGTTGTGTGAGATTTGGCAAGCAAGGCCATGTTCAATCTTTAGGAAGCAAAGTACCGCATAACAATTTCTGTGCTGGGTCGAACCTTTCACCAAGCTTGGCTTCTTCCCGGGCATGGCTGATGCATTACTGCTTCTTGCTGTGAATCACCCAAAGCTGCTGAGCTGAAACAAAGAGCCAACATTGCCCTCCCAGGCTCCAGAGGAGCTCTGCATGCTCAGTTGCTCTCCTAGAGCTGGCCTGGTTGGTAGTAGCCACAACATCCAGTGGCAAGGGATTCCACAGGGTACGTAGGAGTCTCATTGTTTTTCTCATAACTTGATGTCTACATATTTCAACAGCTGTGGCCTGAGCTGGGTGCACCGTAAAAATGTGTGCAGCGGTAGCCTGACAGCTGTTTGAGGACAGAAGAAGCAACTTCCAGTGGGGCTGATCGGCAGCAAAGGAGGGGGGCATTTAACTGCTTCATTCCAACTGGTTCCTTCCTGCCACTGCTCTGCTCTTGCCTGGCCCCAACAGAAGTGCCTTTCCCTATTCCAGATCGACTGTCAGATTGCCTTTAGTTGGGGGTGGCCAAACTGTGGCTCAGGAACCACATGTGGCTCTTTCTCTCATATTGTGTGGCTCCCAGCAGGGCAGCTGGGGAAGCAAAGGGAAGGCATGCCTCCCCAATAAGTTTTCCTTTCCCCAGCTAGTATTCCCCTTCCTGGATAGGCCTGTGGCAGGGGGGAGCAGAGAAAGAAAGCAATTTTAACTTTAAATGCGTTCTCAAAGCCTTCCCCCCCCCAAGCCTACAAATATCATTGGACAAATAAATATAATTATCAATATCTATTTTTACTCCTTTTGTTTTTATTTTTGACAGTCTCATTTAATGTTAGTAAAAAGAAAATTTGCACATTTTTTCAATAAAAACACGTGTGTAATATTTGTTCATGTCATGCGGCTCTCAAACATCTGACATTTATTCTATGTAGCTCTTGCATTAAGCAAGTTTGGCCACCTCTGGGCTTGATTCTGCATATCTTTCTGTGTCTCAAGAGAACAAAGCATTTTCTGCTCACTTTCTCTACCTCCTTCGCCCTCTCTCTCATCCCCCCCCATCTTCTCCCCCCCCCCCCCCCAAAGCTAAAAACCTTCACTGCCTCCCTCCTGTTTGTCAAAGAGGAAGGAAATGATGTCTCTCTTGCTCTTGCAACTGTTGCTTAAGAAAACTCCCAGGCTTTTTTTGCTGTTCTACTGCAGATTTTGGGACTGCCCCTTATAAATGAGGTGGGGGCTCCGTTCTGAGTTTCTGCAGCAGAAATGGCGATTCCCCTTGTGGTATCCCTTCAAAAGAGCAGCTTTCAGTATTGTGCAGTATCGCCCTCTAGTGACAACACCTTGCACCTGTCTCTCCTTACAGTTTTCTTCTGCCTTCCACCTTTTCAGATGGGAGAACCAACAGTACTACTCACTTTGTTTTCTTTTTCTCCACATAAGTTTCCTTTTTTCCCCTTCCCTCTCTTTAAGGGGAGGGGGGCTGTAAGTCATAGAGCATCCACTTTGCATGCAGAAAGTCCCAGGTTCAATCTCCAGCATCTCCAGTTAAAAGAATCAGGTAGTGGCTCATGTGAAAGCCCTCTGCCTGGGACCCCAGAGAGCTGCTGCCAGTTGAAGTAGTTCAGTTGGTAGACCAGGGGTTCCTATGATCTCTTAGGAGTTCCAGGAGGAGTTGCTTGACAAGGAGGCCAAGCAGAAAGCCAGCTGGCAGCTTGAACAGTGATTGCCACATTTACCCTGATATTCAAACAGGCTCTTTTTGCTGATACAGGAATTTCTCTTTTTTTCATATGTGCATGTCCATGTGAGTGTGTGCACCTGGAAGTCATGGTGATCTCTGGTGGCTGACCCCTACTGGGGGCATGGAGGATATTCAGAGAGGTGGCTGCCCTGTCCTCCCAACTGCTGGTGTTTCAAGGAGGTCTCCCATCCAAGTACTTACCAGAGTCAACCCTGCTTAGCTTCCGAGATCTGACGAGATCAGGCTTGCCTGGGCTATCCAGGTCAAGGGATACAGGCATTTCTGAGTAAGAGTTGTTCAACAGTGGAACTGGCTACCTAGGGAGGTGGTGAGCTCCCCTTCATTGGCAGTCTTCAAGCAGCGGCTGGACAAACCCTTGTCAGGGACCCTCTAGGCTGATCCTGCATTGAGCAGGGGGTTAGACTAGATGGCCTGGGTGGCCCCTTACAGCTCTGTGGTCCTATGATTCTATGATCCAGCAGAGATATGAAATTTGAGATAATCTCTATTTTATAATACACCTTGTTATGATGTGAGCTTCCCAAATTCTCAGGAAAGGCAGGATACACATCCTTCATTAAATACACTACTCTGTCTTGAGCCTCATATGACTTCCCTTGGATTCATTCTCATTGGCCTGAGGTGCTGCTTCACTTGAGAGTGTCCCATTCTCTAGGGATATTGTGTTCCTCTGTCCCTCCATCTTTATTGCCTTGAAGGGCTCAGAGCCCAAGAAGGGTGCTGCCCTTATAGAAGCCTGTGTCTTCTGCATCCAAGTGGCCCTTGTCAGAGGACAGAGACCCTGGAAGAGAGCAAGTGGAGGCACCTTCATGAAACTGGGCTCTCAAGAGGTCTTGGGGTAGAATCCCAGGCTGGAAAGCAGGTGAGTGGCCCACAGTTGGGCTGCTGTTCCCCGGCCACCATTCCAGGCTCAAGGAAGCCCTCCGTCAGTGAAGCCTTCAAACGAAGAGCAGTTGCGCCCAGCCGATTTTGCTAATAACTTGCCCCCAACACCATTCCTTGCTAACAGGTCTGTTAAGATGGAACGACACTTTCATTTCCATATTAAAATGTCATTTTATTCCACAATGGAGATTAATTTTTTTTCAAATACATCGGGGGGGGGGAGATTTGTGGCAAAGCATTATTCAAAATGACAGCTTTTACTTCAATTAAAAAATACTGAGGGGTTTTTTTCCCCCAGCATGTGTGAATTAAGGAAACTGGCTTTGATTAGAGGAGAGTCGAGCTTATCTGGCTTTGTCATAACAAACCAAGGAATGAGTGGATCCAGGCCAGGGGAGTGAATGCTGGATGACTTCCAGCTCAATGTGTGAACTGCCTCAGTGTGTGTTTTGAGAAGAGCAATTTGGAAGTGCTCTTTGTCAGGATGGCTGGTGGAGCACGAATTTTTTGCTCTGTATGGGAGCTTCCCAGAGGGAACTGTCTAACCCCAAAGAAAGGTGAAACTGGACGGACCCTTTGGCTGACCCAACAAGGGGTGATTCTGTACTGGCTTTTCCCTCTGATGTTTTACTAAAGGTGCAGCTCAAAACCACATTCAAATACCCCGGGGGAATGCCGTACTAACCGCAAAGTCACCCCTGAATGGCCCTAAATCTATGCAGAAGGTACCATAAAACCTGATGATCAAAGGACGTGGAAGTGGCATGCAGTGCAGGGGGGAATTTCTGTTCCAACCTGGGTTTGGTAACACAATGGAGGGAAAAGCCAATGTAGAATCGACCAAGGTTGCAATGAAAGCCAAAGAAGTCTGCAGTGTTTGCAGCTGACTGGCAAGAAGGGGGATTGTGTCTGCTTGGGGAAACAGGGGCTTCTTTACAGGTTAGCACATCCAGGTGTGAAACAGCCCAAAATCTTAGCAGGAGACCCAGAAGTGTTGAAAGAAAATGGACTTGCCCTCTTACTGGAAGGCTCAAGTCAAACCTGTTACACGTATCCCTCCTGTGCCAGGATGATCGCAAGACCCATAATCACCGGAGCCATAAAGAAGGACTTTGGGAAGAGAGGAGAACAGAGCCCTCCTCAGCACCTTCAAGCACCTCCTGCCCACAGGACTGCAGTCTGGTGGCAGGTACATACAGGCAGGACACAAGAAACAGTGATGGAGAAAAATGAAATGCTAACCATGATCTGAGAGACGCAGAATACATCCAAAGTCAATTACAGAAAGAAATGATCATTCGTTAAACAGGAAATGCAAGTGGGGAGTCCTGAGGTTCAGTTTTTAGCAGATTGTAGGACTGTGGCTGCTCCACGGAGATGCTCCTGTGACCAGTGCATTCTCAAGAGGCCACAGCACTGAGGCTGGGAATGTTTCAGCTTGAACTTTAGATGTGGTTGCCACCCTCCAGGTGGGGACTGAAGATCTTCTGTTATTACAGCTGATCTCCAATCTACATAGCTCATTCATTCATTCATTCATTCATAACATTTATTCCACTTCTCCTGGAGAAAAATTGCTGCTTTGGAAGGCAGACTGTATGGCATTATACCCTACTGAGGTCCTTCCCCTCCCTGAAGCCTCCACCCTCAAATCTCCAGGTATTTCCAAAGCTAGAGTTGGCAACCCTGGCTTTAGCTCTCGTTGAATCAACCTGTGTCTTCAACTGTCACTCCCTGCCCCGGTCTTGTCTTCCTGCCTGGGCCCTGTGACTTCTGCCTGTTTCTACTCGGGGATTCTTCTTGATGGAAGACCCGTCACGTCTTGCTTAGCACCCTGTAAACTCACAAACAGCCTGGTCAGAGCAAGTCGAAAATCGGGAGAATGTCAGCAACCTGTTTTGTCAGACCTTCAGAATGCCCAAGAACTTTAGAACCTAATTTGAAAGTGGCAGAAATCAGTTCCCTCCTCTCTTGAGAGTATGCTGCTCTCCTGACAAAGACACCCATGTCCGTACACACCTTGGCACCACCAGCACTGCCGACTGAATGTCTTTCTGTTGTCATTGTTTCTGCCGGTGCAGATTGTTTATTTTCCTGCTCAGCTTGCTGTTGTTTGGTAACAGGCTATTTATTTGCAAATGTTTCCATTCACCAATGCATGCAGATTAAAGCAAAGTGTCCTCTCTGTGAAACGTACGTACTTGTGCACATGTCTCAGACACTTCAAAGGTTTAAACTGTTTTGCAAATGCCGCTCTTTAGACCCCCATCTGTGGCAGCTTGTCCACTCATAGCTGGACGATCAAGAGTCCAGGTTCACCCCAAGCAACCCACAGAGAGCATGCATGGCTGAATGACAGGTCCGAATGAGAGTTCACACAGAGAGTCAGTGAAGACATGCATTTACCCAATGGTTACTCTGGGGTACCATTACTGGGCACTGATTTAGGGTGCCACATAAAATGGCAACATGGGAGACATGTCAGTCTGTTTTATGGCAGTTGTGCACATTTTAAGGGGGTTTGCACTGGACAATGTTCGAGCCTGCCCTAGGCATGTGCCTTTGGTAATGGCCTATCAGGATCCCACCCTAATCATGCCCATTCCATCATCATGTTCCAGACCCAAACAGGATTATTTCTGACATTTTGTCAACGGCCCGACACATTTGATTTAACAGTGTTTTTGGTGCCTCACTGACTGGTTTCGTTTGGGGGCACTGGGAAGTAGGGCTGCCAAACCCCCGGTCCGGGCGAGGGTCCCCCTGATTTTGGAGACTTCAATCTGCCACTGGCCAGCTGGCTGGTGGAGGAAGCCCCACCCTGAACAGGGATGTTGCCTGATGATGTCCCTGATGTGATGCCATCCCTGGAAGTGACATCATCATGTTGGGGTGATGCTCTAGTTTCTGGGCAAACTCTATGGTTTTGAGGGCAAAAAACCCAGAGTTTTGCCCAAAAACTAGAGTATCACCCCCTGACATCCCCAAAGTGATGATGTCACTTCTGGGTGATCCCGGCAAGGAGGCTGGAGCTCCCCATTGGCAGCCAGTAAGGACTGACAACCCTACTGAGAAGTAGGAGTACCAGTGAGAAGAGAGTGTCACAGCGGTTATGTGCACAGCAGGGATGTTATCCAACCAAAAGATGTTGGGTGATGCTCCCACTGAACAGGACCACCCCAATAGTTGTTTCTGTGCACAGCATTTCTATTTAGCACCATCCCCACCCCACTTGAGCCACAACCCTTCTGTATACAAACCAAACACATACAGGATACAGTTTTCTTTCCATGGACAAACCACAGACTGTCCACATGGAATCTGAATCATGGAGTAAAGCAGACAGTACTTCTGCAGGCAAACCAAAGCTCCTGCTCACCCCTTTAAAAATCAAGCACCCTTGACAATGATCCAAGAATACAGCTCATTCATTGCTTGAGGGGAGGGGGGAGCATCTCTGTCTTGTGGCAGTCATCTTAAGAGAGCCAGTTTGGTGTAGTTGTTAAGTGCGCGGACTCTAATCTGGGAGAACTGGGTTTGATTCCCCACTCCTCCACTTGCTCCTGCTGGATGACCTTGGGCAAGCCATAGCTCTGGCACAGCTGTTCTCTCAAGGACAGTCGTCTCAGAGCTCTCTCAGCCCCACCTACCTTACAGGGTGTCTGTTGTGGGGAGGGGAAGGGAAAGGAGTTTGAAAGCCGCTCTGAGACTCCAAGTGAGTGAAGGGCGGGGTATAAATCCAATCTCTTCTTCTTCTTCTTAATCCTGTACTGAGCTGCATGCTGGTGATCAGTAACTGGCCATGCTCATACACTGCCACTGTTCGGCTGGATGCCTCAAGCCCTCCCACCACTTGGGCCTTTGCTGTGCTTGCAGTTGGTTAAGCCTGGCCCTCAGGCCTTAGGAAAAATATTGCAGCTCAACAGCTCAGCAACTAGAATTGCAGGATAGGGTGTTAAATTTTTTTCTAGCCATTTTCTGCCTTTCAAATGGACTTAATGGAGAAGTCTGATGCAAATGGCCTCATTCAGGAGCACAAATGCCCGAGTGAAAACAATGAGAATCCAGAAGCTGCCCGGATCGATATAAATCATTAAGAGGATGCTGAGCTGACAGCCTGCTTATTCAAACTGGACCGACGGGACCTGAAGCAGGCAAGATCTGAAAGCTGGAGAAATGGCATCTGGGAAGGAGATGCTGGCAAATGCTTAGAGGAATGTGAGCTGCGAGGAATTGCTAAAATAGCATTGTGTGCGGGGTCTCCCGGGAAGATGCTGGAAGCATGAATTGAAGAAAGAGGCAAGGGCAGAGACAGGAAAAGGCAGAGAAAATGGAGTCTTTTTCCAAAGGCTTGGGAAACTCACTTGCAATAATACCCACAATGATTGCTTTGTGATAGGTAGTCTTTCACTCACTATCTCCGACATGGCCCTAATGTGATGCTCCAAAAGTACCATTGAACTGTGGCTCAGAGCAACCACAAAGTGCCTGAGGGGTTTTGAGGAAAGCCCAAGAAACTAGGTTCATGTGTCATATCTGGGCGTATTAACAGGCACCCAAGGAGACTGAGTTTCTACCAAAATTGGCCCCAAAATCTCACCCTGCCCCATCAATGAGGAAACAAAAAGTGAGTTTGGGGCTTATTTTTCCTGAATAACAGAGTGCCAGGGTTTGTTAACTCGAACCAAGAACCTCATGGCCTGTAGTGGGTCCTAGCCTGGTAAATTCTTAGGCTTTGGAACGTTCTGTGGACACAGAGATAAAAAGAGGACCCTATGACTGGCAGGCAAAATAAAGCCACAGGATTGGCTAGGACTCATATAAACTTGGGGAATCCACCTGGCCTTTTGCCCTTGACTTGTCAAGAGCAGGGCTGCCCAGTGGGGGGACTGGAGGGGACAAAATTCCTAAGGCCCCAGTCAGCTGGAGGGCCCTTGAAGTCAGCCTCATGCTGCATTTAGACTGCATCTGATTTATTTTCCTCTAAAGCAGTTCTTCACTGCAGCACTAGGAGCTCAGGGAAGGCTGAGCACAGTAAAGAGTAAAAGAATCATAGGGGAATCATAGAGTTGGAAGGGAACTCCACAGTCATCTAGTCCAGCCCCCTGCACACCTCTTCCTTCCAATCTCCCCTTTATCTGTCAGTCTTGGTCTCAACGCCTTCTCATTCCTGTTTGGCAACTTAGAATGTACTTAATGATAGTATAGCAGCCAGCCCTTGTTAATATTATGAACAGAAGATGGGGTGGGGAGTTAATATTTCCCCATGGTTTATCAAACTGATAAAAGGCTGTTCCTCCCCCTTAAATTCCTCCCCCTTTAAATGTGTGGCAATGGAATGTTAATCTGTCTTAGTGGTTACAAATGTGGAACAGAAGCTTGAAACCCCCACAAAAACTAGATTTAATTACATTTTAAACACTGTACAGGCAGTGGATTGTAGTTGTTGTGTCTAATATCCCTTTGAAATATTGTTTTGCTATTGCAGCCATTAAACTTCATGTGATATGGCAAATGACATTATCTTTTCAGAAAATATGTCCACAACATCAATCCGAATGATCCCAGTACTTCTCATCCAGCACCACTACATAACTCAATTTGCCCCAGATTTTGTGCTAGGTAAAAGTACAAGTGTCAAGTGAGACAGATTTCTTACTAATTTACCAACTAAAGATTTATTGTGATAAAGTTTTTGTGAACTATAGATCACTTCATCAGACGTGTCTTATATTGGTACACATATGTATGTATGTACAAATAAAAAATTACTAAATTAAAAACATGGTTCGGATCAGGGTCATATGTGGGGGGGACCCAGGTAGAATCTTTGTCTGGGGTTTCACAGTGGCTCCCAGCAGCCCTGGTCTGTTTGTAGCACCAGGCTCCACCAAATTCCAGCCCAGGCTGCCACCACTGTTCTAAATTCAGGATGCTACCAAATTTCACGGCCTCGCCATTTTAACTTGAATGTCCCCATTGCAATTTTGATTCTCTCTTGTGCAAATCTAATCTGTGAATCCTAATTTTTGCACCTCTGCATATGTCAGCTGTTTCTGTTAACATTTCATATTTTTTAACATCATTTTCCCTTTAGTTTGATGAATAAATGCTGTAATTTGAAAATCGCCTATATGTGACACAAAATACTATTTCAAAGGCACAAAAGAAACAAGGGGGTGGGGGGAGAATCAGACACACCAGCAAGGAAAATAGACAAAGCACACAGGGAAAAAAAACCACAACATACAAAAACAAAAATCCACAAGAAAGGGCACATCCATAAAACTGCTGTAAAGCACACCCTTGACATCTGGACTTGGAGGAGGCTGTCCCTGACTGAGCCATGGTACCAAGCTTGACAGTGGGTCTCAGGCAGTCCCCACTACTCTTGGTTGGGCAAGCCAAGCTGTGAAGGGTGAGGGTTCAATGTGCCACAATTTGACAATGCCAGCAGTAGAGAGAGTGTGTGTGCTTTGGCATTCCAGATGCATAGCAAGCACAGGGTGACAGCATGAGAATTTACGATGTGTTTGGGTCACAAATTTTGATCCTGTACACACACGGCATGCGCACACACATACACAGACAGAACAAGAGCAACACCTACCATCAGAAAGCAAAGCCCTGGCTTGGCAAGAGAGAGAGAGAGAGAAAGAGAGGCTGCCAATTAGGGGAGAAAGTGTTCTTAATAGCAGACAATAGGAAGCTGCCAATTTGGCAAGGAAACACGCAAGGGTTTGCTGCATTTGTTCCGTCTAAAAATACAGCAGCCAGACAAAGTCAGCATAAAAGACAAGAGCATGAATGGAATGAAAGAGAGGCACAGCCCCGGCAGCAAGTTCTCAGGGACCTCTCCATCTAACAGAGGCGGCGAGATGCTGGAAAAGGAGCCGAGCTCAGCAACGTGCCCTCTTGGACAGGGTGGCTCTCTGCCCCCCTCGGCCACTGGACCCAATTAGTTGCAACGGCACTCTGTGCTCCTCGAGTCCAGCTTTGAAGCATCTAAGGCAGGGATCCCCAACCTTTCTGAGCCTGTATGGGCACGTTTGGAATTCTTATAGAGGGTGGTGGTGGGCAAAACCCCAAAATGGGTGCCGCAGAAGGTGTGGAGCCATCCACAAAATCACCACCATAAGAGGCAGAGACACACACACAGGAAGTCCAAATGCAGGGAATAAAAGCAGTCGTTTTTTAAAATGCACTGGGAAAGAGATGTGAGAGAGAATAAAAACAACACTATGTTGGCAGCCAGAAGGTAAAAGTAAAGGTAAAGGTTTCCCTTGCTTGAAAGCCTGTCGAATCCAACTCCAGGGGGCAGAGCTCATCTCCGTTTCCAAGCTGAAGAGCCAGCGTTGTCCGAAGACATCTCCGTGGTCATGTGGCATGACTAGACGCTGAGGCGCACAGAATGCTGATACCTTTCCACTGAAGCGGTACCTATTTATCTACTTGCAATTTCTTGCTTTCAGCCTGCTAGGCTGGCAGGAGCTGGGGCCAGAGATGTGAGCTCACTCTGTCACGTGGCACTCGGGTCTCAAACTGCTGAGCTATCGACCTTCCGGTCGGCAGCTCAGCATCTTAACCTCTGAGCCACCGTGGCCAGAAGAATGTTATTAATAACCGACATAACCAATCAGATCTTCAGTGGCCAACAAGAAGCCCTGCTAGGTAAGAGCCCCATTTGACCCCACCCACTTTCTAAAATCACATGACAGGAGCCAGGAAAGGTGCAAGCAGGCACTCTGGTGTGGTACACCACTTTGGAGACCCTTGGTCAAAGGAGCAGAACCCCATTTCTGCCAGCCTGTGTTGTTGCTC
Source organism: Lepidodactylus listeri (assembly GCA_029233225.1). Classification (NCBI taxonomy): domain Eukaryota; kingdom Metazoa; phylum Chordata; class Lepidosauria; order Squamata; family Gekkonidae; genus Lepidodactylus; species Lepidodactylus listeri. Next base: position 28,036,681 of record JARCFY010000013.1, read on the forward strand.
TCTTTATTTATTTGTTTGTTTGTTTGTTCGTTTGTTGAGATTTCTGTCCTGCCCTCCCAGCCAATTTTGGCCATCTCCACCTCCTATATTTTGTGTCTGCCAGGGTGCAGGCAGGTGCTCATCTGGGTGACCAGAGAGCAAGACTCCCGAGCTACCAGCCATTGTGGCAAAGATGGAACCTGTGACAACAAGGTACCCCAGTCCATGGTATCATGAGGGTGGAGCAAGAGGTCACCTCACTCGAGAATAATCTGGACAGGAGGACATACTGCACATCAAAAGATATATATAGTTATTTAAACCATGATAAATTATGCAGACAGCAAAATGGAGCCTCATTCTACCACAGGGAATGTGGACTTTATTCAGCTGTCCCTGGTCCCAAGGCGCCAGTGTAATGAGGACTTCTTGGATGGTAGTCTTCCCAATTTTCTGGGCCCAGTGGAGAATTCCCTGCCCTCAGCCCCTAATCTCCCAAGCAGCAGGGGGAAAACAGCTTCCATAGTGACACTCTAGGAATTTCCCCTAGTTTGTATGGTCTATCGTACCATAGATATTAGTCAAAATTCCTAGAGCGTCACCCAGAAGTGCCATCTCATCCTCCCCAAAGTCTACCCTCCCCAAAGTCCACTGTCCTCAAAATCTGGCATTTGGCTAGGCAGGTTAGGAACCTTACTGGGAAGGCAGGAGGTGAAGTTGTGCATGTGTTGAAGCATCAAGAAGGAGAGATCATTCCATTCACCCCCTTTCGCTGCTGCCAAGAGACTTAGAGACATGTTTGTCTAGTTACCTGTATCCAGACACTCCGAGTTCTTATCTTTTAGAAGACACTTTTTTGAACTAAGGGACAGCAGCTGGAGAGGCTGAGTAGCTCCACTGTAGGTTTTGCACCAGGCAGCCTAACACAAGAAGTGCATTCATCTATCACTAAGAAAGGAGGAGAAAAATCAGACACACGATATCCCCCAGATTTTGCCAGTCATTCCCCCAAAAACTTGATCTAGGAGTCATTTTTTACATGAGGGCAGGATAGAATTGGATGATTCCTCAAGTCATCGAGTTGACAGGTGGTTTGGTAGAAACATCAATTTATTTGTTTGTTTGTTTGTTTTATCTGTTTCTTTATTTAAACATTTCTATGTTGTCTTTCTACCCAAGGTGGCAAACATCAAACCATTTCAGCATTAAAGCAGAGGGAGACAGAGAGATCTCCCTAGGGAGAGAAGTCCAACATTTCAGAGTCACAAGCAAGAAGGCCCTTTCCCCGTTTGCCACCCATACAGCCTCCAATGGCAGGGGCATCCAAAGCAGTGCCTCCAAAGATTACAAGAGTGAATTGAAGATGGCCAGAGGTTCATGGAATACACAGTCCTTAAGGTACCCTGTCCCCAAGCTGTATTGTTCTGATTTGCAGCTAACAAAAGAATGGTTTTTGAACTGCCCACTTACTGGAGCAATGTTCCTCATTAGCTCAAAGGTCCCCATTTGTTTCCAGAATGGCCTAGAACCTGCGTTCTGAGCTGCCAAGTCTGTTTTGGGGAATTCCTGAAGAACTGAGGGTGGAACATGGAGGGGAAGGACCTAAGCAGGGTGTAATGCCATAGAAGCCACATTCCAGAATAGCTGTTCCTCCAGGGGAACTGATTTTTGTGGTCTGGAAATCAGTTATCATTCTGGGAAATCTCCAGGGCCTGCATGGAAGTTGGCAACCCTAGTTCTGACCTGGATTCCTTTCCCTAGATGTGGCACTAGTTCTGGAGTTCCTCCACCTGCAGAGAGACTGATTATGCATGGCGTAGTATATTTAAAAAATTAAGCATATTTTATGTCAATAAAATGTAGATTTTATTTCACTTGGTGTCTTTTATCTCCCAACCTATTTAATTGCTGAGGTTCAGAGGTCCTTTGGGGGCAGCCGTGTTCACATCCAAAAAAGCTGCTGAAAACGGTGCTGAGACCCCAAATTACACTGGGAGAGAACCAAATAAAAACACAAGTCCCTGTTCTCTGTTGCATAAGGTCACCCTCCCTACCACTAGAATTTGTTCACCCTCCCACACACACTAAACAACCGCTTTGCTATTTTTAAAAAATTAAATATTTTCTTTTGTTCCTTTTTAAAAAACTATTCTAATGTTTCAGCACATTGAGATGGGGGCAGGGAAGAGATATGACTGAGAGCGCAAGGACAGAGCGCAAATGGAGCTGAAGATTCTGAATGGTTCGTTCAAATTAAATGTGTGGAATTCCAGCCCACACATTTCTTCTTCTTCGTGCTTCCCCAGCGTACAGATACTTCACCTCTCCAGCACATCCAAGGAGCTTTCACAAATGCAAAAGATGATTGTTCAGGATAGGCAATACCCATGTCAGGGTGAGGGCCAGGTGGAATAGAAACATTGCTTAGAATGATTAAACTCTACAGCTGAAGCCAGGTACAGAGTGACTGACAAAGATTTAATACAATTTGACTCTTGGTATGGAGAAGCAGTCCACTGGGAACAGCTGAGAGAGGCAGGAGGAAAGGTTTTGTGAACATAATTCAGCCAGAGCCGCTGTCTGTATAAAGTCCTAGAGAAAGGAAGGAACGACTCATCTATGACATGACAAGCAGAGCTCCTGAGTGGGACAGCTAAAGTCTGTAGCTTCCTTGGTAGGGAGATAACACTGGACACCGGGGCTGCCGGGAGCCATAACCGCCCCCACCCTTCCCACCCTTAGTCAGACGGCTAAGACAGAGCACACTGAAACTGAACCTAGACAAGACAGCGTGACTGTCTTGGATGGAATGGAGTTAGCTTTTGCAGATCTGATTAAGAGCTTGGGGGCAGGGCCAACATATCCATTAGACATGGTAAGCACAGAACCTATGGCCCACAATACATTCAGGGCCCCACGAAAATGTTTTAGTTTATTTTAAAATCAGAAGGGGAAAAAATAAACTTTTAGGGTCAAAGAAAAAAGATAAAATTTTAGTGCCCATGAAAATCTATTAAATTTTGCCTAAACCAGAAAAAAATGTTGAAGTATTTAAAGTTATATAAAAAATATTTTCTAATGTTGATATTATTATGGTGGGAGGGGCCCACGAAAGTCTAAATGCAGCCCTGATTGCCCTGACCTGGATAGCCCAGGCAGGCCCAGTCTCATCAGATCTCAGAAGCTAAGCAGGGCCAACCCTGGCAAGTAGTTGGAACAGAGACCTCCAAGGAATACCAGGGCCGGGACACAGAGGCAGGCAATAGCAAGCCACCTCTCTGAAATGTCCAAGCCCTGCTAGGGGTCTCCATGACTTCCAGGCTCACAAACACATGTGCACACATGCACATACATGTGCGCACACACACAATACTCTCAAAAAAATAGTTTAAAACAATTATGTGGCCCTGTTTGGGGGTGCTCATGGACCCAGCCTTGGCTATTTGAAAAGCCGGCTGGCACAGTGGCCAAGAGGAGTGCCTTCTGTCGACTGCATCTAGTTCACCGACTCTGTCCTTTTTTAGACTCAGCCAACCTGACCATGCTGATCCATGCTCTTGTAACGTTATGGCTGGACTACTGTAATGTTGGACTGCCCTTGAAAACAACCCAGAAACTGCAGCTGGTTCAGAGTGCCACAGCCTGATTGTTGTCAGGGGCTAGCTGACAGGTACATATCTTCAAACAGTTATGTTTGTTTCTGAGTCCGGTACCAGATGCTTATGACCTTTAAAGCCCTTCATGGTCTTGGACCCACATATCTAAAGGAGAATCTGCTCTGATCACCTGTTTCCTTGCCATTCTCCAACTGAGGCTGTTCCCCCCCCCCACTCCTTAAGCTGGCTCACCAAAGCATCAACCAGATGCTTGTTCCTTTTCTACTGTTGCTCAAACTTTGTGAAACAGAGGAGGGGTGGGGAGGGCTGTTAGAGGTACTGCAAGGCCATTTCCTTAGAGTTTTAGTAGAGTTTATTAGAGTTACCTGGAGATTTGGGTAGTGGAGCCGGGGGAAGGCAGATGGGCAGGAACTCAGCTGGGCATAATGCCATACAGCCCACCCTCCAGAGCAGTCATGTCCTCCAGGGAAACAAACCTCTGTTGTCCAGAGATCAGCTGTAATTCTAGATTATCTCCAGGCCCCACCTGGAGGTTGGCAAACCTAAATTTTATCCCCCATTTTATTCACCAGGGCTCACAATGGGGTATACTACAGGAGGCATCTTTTGGGTTGGAGGGGGTATCTGGGTTTTTCTTATATCTGTTTTAAATTGTAAGGCATTAACTGTGGCATGTAAGCTTCCTTGATCTGCAAGGAAAGGCAGGTTATAAACATTTCAATAAATGAGGATCAAAGATGCACAAAAAATGAGCCACATAACATGCTGACCCCAATGCTTAGATGGAGCTGGGAAGAGCAAAAATTATTGGTAACACCCTCTCCAGGATCCCCAGGAACTGCAAAACAGTCACAAAACCTCAGTTCCCGCGCTTCCTTGGAGGGAAGCCATAATGTTTAAAGCAGTTTAGGGTTTTTAGTGTTGACATGCCCTTGGTTTCTTGAACTCTCTAGAACATAACATCCCCCAGAGTAAAAGACTTCATTTTAAAGCGGTTGAGAATGAAAAAGGCCTTTCTCTTGGCTCCTGCTGGTGTGCCTGGGAGCCGAGCGGCCTTGTTAGTGCCTCATTAATGCTCACGGCTGCTGGGCAGATTCTGTGGGGATGGATCCTGCTGTGAAATCACTGGATTGATGAAGGAATTGCTGCTTAGCCGTAACAGGGAAGGCCCTGTGAAAAATATTGCCCTAGAGCAATGTGTGGTAATGGGGCACTAAGCACTGGCAATGATAGCAGAAAATGATAGGCAGTGGCTCCTGGCCAGCACTTCATTCTGCTCTGGATAGATCTGTCTAACTATCTATCCACTGATCAATCTCTAGACAGATCTCTAGATAGATTTTATTTATTTATTCCGTTTATATCCCACCCTCCCTGTCGAGGTGGGCTCAGGGTGGCTCACATAAATACATAAATAATCATAAATATAATATAAACAATCAATAAAATCCTCCTAAAACATTAAAACATATTAATAAAACTTTAGAACAGAGTTAATAAGCGAGAGCATGATTATTTATAAAACAGCATAGGCGACCGTATATTCCGATGAAGTTCACACTAGGTCAGTTCTCCAATTGTTATGTGGCAGTAAGGTGGTAAGCCAAGCACAGGCTGAAATAAGGATGGTAAAGCCAAGGCACAGGGACACGCCTCGGTGTATAGTGCGGCCCCCTAATCAAAGTCCTGGTAGAAGAGCTCCGTCTTGCAGGCCCTGCGGAACTGTAAAAGGTCCCACAGGGCCTTGATCTCCTCTGGGAGCTTATTCCACCAGTATGGAGCCACCACCAGGAAGGCCCTGGCCCTGGTAGTCGCCAGCCTGGCATCTTGGGGGGCTGGGAGGGCCAGCCGATTCTGGGCCCCTGAACGCAGTGCTCTCTGGAGAACATATAGGGAAACGTGGACCCTTAGATATGCTGGACCCTGACCATGAAGGGCTTTAAAGGTCAAGACCAGCACTTTGAAGCGAATCCGGTATGCTATTGGCAGCCAGTGCAGTGCTTATAGCACAGGCTGGATGTGCTCCCGCATAAAGAGACCAATCAGCAGCCTGGCTGCAGCGTTTTGCACTAGCTGCAGCTTCCGGATTTGAGACAAGGGCAGCCCCACATAGAGATGAGGAGGAGGAGGAGGAGGAGAAGGAGAAGGACTGACAGACAGACAGACAGGAATACCAAGATTGAGTTCTGGAATGCCTCCAAGACAGAGCTGAAATGAATTTGGCCTTAACGAATTCTCTCCTCCATTTTCTCCGGCTCTGCAGATATTCAGCACCAACCACTGACATCCTATGATTTTGCAGAGATGGTTGACATTTGACAGCAGAGCCTGACGGCAGCAGCCAGAACAGAACAGCACATGACATGTCGAGGTGTCTGACAGTAACTGAGAGCCGACATGCAACAGCTGTCTTCTTGTCAAGTGGACTGTGACGATGCAGGCGAGGGTCCTCTTCTGTAACTTTCCCAGCCGCCTTCTTCATCTGTGTGTAGTGACTGGTGTTTTTAAGATGGTAATGATGATAAGAAAGGCTGTCATCCAATTAAAGGAATCAATTAATGGTGTGTGAGTTTGGGTTGATTGATCAATTAACCAATTGATTATATTAGCATATGAGTGACAAGACTGCTTAAGCACTGCCATAAAAGAGCTGTTGCCGTTGCATTTATATTACACTATTTTTGTTGTCTTACTGCATTTTGTTCCGTTATTCTTCAGGTTCGCAATTCTGATTTAATTATATGTATCATACAGTTTTCCAAGTGCCTTGGTAACCCAGTTTTTATTGCATTGTTCACTGTACATTGTTGTATTGCTTTGCTGGTATGTTATGTTGTTTTCATTGATTGCTTTCTTTTCTTTTCTTTTTACCTTCTACCAATTGTTGTATGTTGTTCCTATTGAATTGTCTTGAGCCTCAGAGAGAAAGGTGGACTGTAAGTGAAGGAACAGCCTTTTAAAGAAGATGCTGGCTACGTCCCTTGTGTGCATCACCTAAAACCAAAGAAAACATTACCCTTTGTGCAGGCCTCTTGTGCAGAGCCAGTTTGGTGGAGCGATTAAGTGTGTGGACTCTTATCTGGGAGAACCAGGTTTGATCCCCCAATCCTTCATTTGCACCTGCTGGATGACCTTGGGCAAGCCATAGCTCTGACAGAGCTGTTCTTGAAAGAACAGTTCTCAAAAGAGCTCTCTCAGCCCCGCCTACCTCACAGGGTGCCTGTTGTGGGGAGTGGAGGGGAAAGGAGTTTGCAAGCCGCTCTGAGACTCCGAGTGAAGGGCGGGGTATAAATCCAATCTCTTCTTCTCCTCTTGTTTCCACTTATGCGCAAACTAAACAATTATTATCACTGATGCTAGGGATTTAAAAAGCCCTACAGCCCATTTAACCAGGAGCACTCTTTTAGTACATCAAAATTAATTTAATTGATTCAGTGTTACAGTGCTAATAATAAATCTATATTGTACTGTGCTTATGGCAGTGAAGCCTCACCACAAACAGCCTATGTGCATGCATTGAATGTAACAGGTTGGGCTCAAGGGTGAGGACTTCTTCTTGCCATATTTCTGGGCAGTTGGGGCCTCCCCCAGGGGAATGTTGGATGCATTCTAGGAGCACAAGGTACACACCAAGAGGCCTGAATGGTTATTGGTGCCCCATGCCATCTGTGTGCATAACCTGTTTTATCCTCTGCAATATTCAGAGATTCCGTGGAAGAGGAACAAGGGTTCCTCAGCTGCTCCCTAATGGCAAACTAACTGAAAACCGGATTTACATACTCAAGATATCCAATGAGCCATACATGTTCAGGGCAGAGAACAGTCTCATCACAATAACGTTTTAGCATATAAGTAAGAACTATTTAGCAGCATTTTGCAAAGACATATTATAAATCACTCTATTAGAAAAAACAAACTTAAACATAGCACCAGAAAACTATACATATTAACAGCAGCAATAATGTTATATGCGAAATACTGGAGAAGGAGTGAAGTTCCTACAAAAGGAGAAGTTATTACTAAAATATGGAAACTGCTGAGATGGACAATTTCACTATGATATTGAGAGGAAACAACAAAGAAGATTTTCAGAATACATGGTCAAGGTTTTACTAATTGTTAGAAGACAATAAAGTGTGAATCCTTGGGTTTCTAACGGAATTAAAAGAAACATAGACTTAACTATTAATAAAAGGTATATAGTACATTTATAAGGTGAAAAAGTAGAAGAGTTTTAAATTAGAGGTCAAAGAGGTCAAAGACATTGTTAGGACAGTACAGTTGTATTCCCCTATATGTGTTCTTATGTCTGTTTGCTGTTGTTGTCATGAAATTTAAAAAAATATATAAAAAAGAAAAAACAAACATGCCTCTCTTGAAAAAAGTTGCTCCAGTAACTTACATTCTGCCCAACTAATAAATGCTCCCTCAGTATTTATTGCAGCTCTGGAAGATGCTCAGACTATGGTGAACCTCCAGATGAAAGCGTCTCCCAAAGTATGTATTACTCATCCATCTGCAGGTAGTCAAGAGGGTGAGATGAGATGGAATGAGATGGGAACAGTCATGACAGCTTAGTGATAATTGGAGATTTGGATGCACTGGGGTCCAGAGCAATGCTAGGTGTCAGGAAGGAAGGAAGCTGCTCCAATATAATTGCATTTTTACTATTTTATGCAAGCTGTCTTGGGGATGCTTCCAGATCATAAGATGGGTAGAAGTGAAATAAATAAATATGATATAGTGCAGAATAACCAAGTGATATATCTGCTTAGGTGAACCAGCCCTTCGAGATGGGAGTTAGAAATGTTTGCAGGATTCAGATCATTTTGGTGCAGAATTGATGGGCTTTTGCTTGTCGTTCCCCCCAGATTCCCTTTGCCACCTCCCTCCTGTGTCACACTTTGATAGGGGGCTTGCTGTTCTCCAACTACCAAGCCAAAAAGAAGGCACTTTTTTTGCAGTAATTGGGGAGGGGGCTGGCCGTATATCTTGATTTGTTTCCCTATCTTTTTTTATTTCTGTTCTCTCCCCCCCTTTTTTTTCTTTTTTTACACTGGTGCTTCATCTTATAGAAATTGATTATCTTGTCTTGCTGGTTACCAGTGAGAAACGTGGGAATTCTTTATTCTCTACTAACGTTTTCCATTCTTGCATTCGTGCGCTGTAAGATGATTTATACGAGCGGTGAAACGCAGGCCGTTTGCTGCGGCAAACTTGCAAGCTCCGTTGTGTTAAAGGTGCTGGGGAATAATAAATCAAACTAACCTCCAGTCAGAACGTAATCTTGGCTTGGCTTCTGTCAGATCAGATCAGCCAGTGCCCTGCATGCAAGGCAAAGCTGCTTACGGGATGGATTGGGACGTTAAAGCGGCTCAGGAGCAAGCTGAGCTAAGCGACCCCTTCTGGCTTTGGCAGCCCCATTGAGGCCGCTTGGCTGAGAACCAACTGGTGGCTGTGCAGGAGGAGGTGATGGGAAAACCTGCCCAGAAAGTCAAGCACCTGACCAAAACTCTGAGGATGGTCGTGAAGCGGAGAAAGACATAAGGAAGACAACATGAGGTGAAAATTTCAATGAAGGATGATTTCAACTGGCTTAGGTGGGAAGGCAGCATGGCATCGTCCAATCATGTCAGATCTTGGAAGCTAAGCAGGGTCAGTACTTGGATGCGAGACCACCAAAGAAGGCTCTACAGAGGAAGGCTGTTGGGATATTAGCTCCAAACTGCTAACATTCCAGACACAAAAGAGTTAAATCGGATGGTTGTGCATAAACAGGATGTTGCCTAGTTTAACAGTAAGCATTAGAAGTAGAGATAAGTTAGCCCAGGGAAAAGTGTGAATGTTAGTCAAATGAAGTGGGCTGTAATCGCTCTATTGGCTAATCAAAATATTGCTTTGAAGAAGTGTTTTGATCATGTGTGCAGTTGTTTGCACGTTTTATTATCAGTATCCGCCCTTTGTTCTGAGGAGGAAGAAGAAGCCGTCTTTTCGCTTTAGCCATGTAACTGCGAACATGTAGTCTGTTAGGTCAGACGGAAATGTTTTCTTTGTCTCTCTCCAAAATGTAATTCCCTCCCTCATTAGCTCTAGATAAAAGATTTTTTCTCTTTTAAACACACACAGGGAGTTGGCTGTTATCTACTCTGCAATTTCCCATATAATCAACAAAGGCAGTGGCAAACCACCACTGCTTCTCATTTGCCTTGAAAGCCCCTTTGCTGGGGTCACCATAACTTGGTTACAACTTGACAGCACTTATATACATCAACTGGCTAAGTATTCAAGTCATGGGAAAGGGATAAACTTTATAGATATCATAAATAATTGTGCCTTGGTGCAGTGGGTCACAGAACCGACTAGAGGGGATAACAATCTTCAACTTGGTCTGAAGTGGTGCTCAGGACCTGGGAAGAGATGTAAATGTGTGCTTGAAGCGATGGAGCACAATGATCACAGTATTCTTAAATTGAGAATGTATGTGAAGCACTGTTCCCACCCCTGATGGGACTGCAGATTACCATTTGGCCACACAGCCACGGAAGGACAAAGGCAATGGATGCATGCATCATATGGTGCCAACAGGTAGGGGGGGAATGGCACCTTTATTTCTTATGGCCCCGCCTCTCAAGGAAGACATTTTCTACATGGCATCTTCAAGGGAGCAGTTGTACTCAAAGAGCTCATGTGGGGCCAAGCAGGGCAGCGTGAGGACAAGGCACCATGGAAGGCTTATTAGCCAATCGGCATCTGCAATCAGATAATATTCCCATAATACCAGGGGTCATTTCAAACAGGAGCTCAGGGGAGCGCAGCTCCGGGAGTTGGTGCCAGCCCCCCCCCCCAGCGCAAGGGAATGCCTGCTTGTGTCATGGCTGCAGCAAAATGACCCCATCCCCTGGAAAGGTCCTTGTTCCTCTGACCAGCCTTCTGAAGGCTTCAGCCACCACCGAGGCTATCCTTCCAGCATAGTGGTATTTCTGAGGCTTGGATTAGTAGCTATCCCCTCTCTGCCAGCTCTTTCTTTCTTTCTTTCTCTCTCTCTTTCTTTCTTGCCTTCTGACATACTTCCGGTGATGTCAGGTGGTTTAGCATATGCAAATAAATTATGCTATTGAGTTATGCTAATGAGCTCCTGCGCCTCTTTTTCTACGAAATGACCCCTGCATAATACTAAAGCTCACAGGCACCCCACTAAATTTATGGGCATTAGATTTAGAAGAGACGAATGGAAATAGTTCTTCACACAAAGAGTGATTGGCTGTTGGAATTCACAGTGATGGGACGAGGGGACAGCCACTCGTTTAGTTGGCTTTAAAGGGGAATTAGACAAATTAATGGATAACAGGTCCAGTAGCAATTAGCTACAATTACTACCTGGAACCTCTACAGTCAGAGGAAATAACCCTCAGAATACCAGTTCAGGGGGCAACTACAGGGGGAGGCTTTGGCCCTGTTTCTGAGGGCATCTTGTTGGCCACTGTGTGGAACAGGATGATAATGGACCCCTGGTCTGACTCAGCATAGCTGCTCTTCTGTTCTTACATCTTTTTCCAAGGGCAACCAAGACGTCCCTCGTGAAATTTAAATTTAGGGCTTCCCCCTCTTATTCAGCATTTAATACTTAAGAGCAGTGATTCGCTCACCTGCTCACATAATATACTCTCCAGCAGGAAGCTGTGATGTGCTGGCATTTCTCTGATTACTCATTGCCAGTTAGCGTCCACCATAATTCTCAGCAGAGGGGGGCAAGTGGAATGGGGGAAGGAATGCGTGGTTTTCTGAAACTTGTAGGCGTGGCTGCTTGAGTGCACCTTTCAAGGTCTGTCGAAGGAGAGCAGATGCCTGGTTCATGGCAGTGAGCAAACCAAATGAGGAGCCTCTTTTGAAGATCAAAAGGCTAGCGTTCTAAGACCTCCATGTAGTTCTATGACCCAGGGGGCCCTTTGGGGTTCCTGGAACACTTCTAGTAGTTGTTCCATCTAAAAAAAGTAATGTCTTATTTGTAGCCTCATAAAGCTATTGTCCGACTTATGCTTATGGCTGATAGTTGACTCCTGCTCCATCAAACCTACTATAGCATGACGCCTCCACCCCCTTGTTTACCCCTTTGTTGATAATGTTGCCTGAACAAGAAAGGGAAGCCAGCAGCTGGGACTGAGACATCCTCTTCCTCTCTCTCCCCCACTCCCCGAATTCGCTCCTACCTATATTAGTTCTCCAACAGCCATGGATGCATATTATGACTTAATTATCACCTTCCTTGCACAAACCCTGGAATACATAATGTGCCCTGCGCCAGGCCTGGAGAGATCCCTCAGAAGTGGCTAACAAATGGATCTGCATGTTTCACTTAATCTGACTAAAAAGCCATCTTTATTCAGGCGAGAATTTTGTCCATGAATATTCATCGGCTGCTGCTAGCCCACCTGGTAAACGTATCCCAGCGTCACCCAGCCTTCCCCAAACTGCCTGAGATGACAAGAAAACCTCTCAGGAGCACTGAGGGGCTTTTCCGCCAAATGACAAAGCCAGTAAGCAAATGTTGGATGTTTTCCCTATTAGAATTTACACACACACACACACACACACGCACGCACACACACACACACACACACCAGCCCTCTGAGTCAGAGATGTTAGAAAGACTGGAAATGTGAAGGTGAGACAAGCCTTGATGGCCAGTTTGGAGCAATTCTGACATTCCCGCTGGCGCAAGCGGTTTCTCCTGCTATTGTAACGCTCTGTTCATTCCGTTATATCCAGGTGACATTTGTCCTGATGTATTGTTTCTCCATGCTTCGCTTGTCCTGTTCCCAGGCTTCATTTGTCACAAACTTATTTAGTATCAGGCACAATCACAGTGTATTATAACTGTTGTGAACTGCCAGAGCGCAGCTTTCCCCTCCAGGCAATATAGTCTGCCTTGGCTGGCAACAACTTTCCAGGGCTTCAGGTGGAGATCCTTCCCATCTCCTGCCACCTGATCTTTTTAGCTGGAGATGCCAGGGGATTGAACCTGTGACCTTCTGCATGCCAAGCCCATGCTCTGCCACTGAAGGCCAAACTACACATTACCATGGGGACTTGCAGCCACATTGCTGCTGACAACTCCTAGTGGAAACTCCATTTAAAAGTGCTTGTAAAAGTGCAATTCAGATCCAGCCAGTGGCATGGAGGGAGGTGAGGAGCCTGTCTTCCTCCACACGCTGTTCTCTCATGCTGAAATGGCATCGGGGCATTAGTTGCCCATGCTCGCATGTGCAGCTGCCTGACTGCCGATACTGCTAGGGTTGCCAACCTCCAGGTGGTATCTGGAGACCTCCTAGGATTACAAGTGGTCTCCAGGTTATAGAGGTCAGTTCCTCTTGAGATGGCTGCGTTGGAAAGTGGACTTGATGACATCATACTCCACTGAGGTCCCTCCCCTCCCCACACCCTGCCATCCCTGGGCTCCACCCCCAACATCTCGAAGGATTTCCCAACCCAGAGCTGGCAACCCTATCCCCCAAGCTGTTATGGCATCCGTTCACCATATGGTCATTGAACAGCATGGTGGAACTGGCATGGTGGAACAACATGGTGGAATAGTGGCGGAAGTGGCACAGGCTTTGTTCAGTCCTCACCAGGAGCTCTATTGGGTGTTAAAGAGCTTCTCCCTTTGTGTCCAATGCATAAAATACCTTCGGCATTTCTCATTCCTACATAGATCAGGGGGAAATGGCAAAAGATGTGAGCTGACAAAACCCTCTGAGGGAAGAATTAAAAAAAACCACCTGATATTTTTGTGGGGGAGGGAAGAGAGGAGAGAGAAACTAACCCCCCCCCCTTTTAACAGAGACTTGTGTTCAGTTTCAATGAAACTGAAGAGCCTGCCAATAATACAAAGGCTTTTCCACAAAGCCCTGCTTCTCTCTCTTCTCTGGCATTTGTGCTGAAATTTCTGCTATAGTAACTCTCTCTCTCCCTCTCTCTCCTCTTTGAATTCAGTTTCATTAAACAGGCTTTCTTTCAAGGCACTGCACCTGGATTTCAAAACTCCCTCTCTCAACCATCTTTTCCCCCCCACTACATTTCCAGTTCCACACACAGGGCACAATTGGGCATTCAGCAGGAGCCAGGATCTGGGAAGCCTGCTTTCCAACAAACGGCTTCAAAGTGGAGGCGGGGGGGGGGGGGGAGTGGACAATTTGAAGTGAAGAAGCTGCAGGCGGGAGGCGTGTGCTTAACCCCTCACCCTACCAGCTGCCTCCGTTATTTATTGATTTCTCATGCACAACATACTAAAACCATGCTGCGGTGTTTGTAAAAGCCCCAGCTTGAGGAGTAACTAATACCTTGCTTCTGATGGCATGGGCAAAACAGCCTCAATACCAGCCTTGAAGTCCAGATGCTGGAGACAAATAACGGGGGAAAGAAATTAAGGGGGCTGCTGACACATAAGGACAGCTGTCATGAGGAATGGGGGAGTTTGCAAGTACCTTGAAACAGAGAACCATATTGCAGTCATTAGTAAGTGGATTTGGATTTCTGGGTCATTTCTGAGCATGGGAAACATGTTTGGCAGGCAGGTCTAACAATAACTGCCCTTGACATGTGGATGCATAATGCATCCACACATCCCTGGATATTGCACTATTGTTGTGTATAGCAATCATTTGCAATTGGATTATACTGTGTGGACAAGCAAATGATGATTACTATAGTAACTCTGTGCGGATGCAGCCCAATCAGCATTCAGCTCAAGTGGCCCAGAGGGGTTTGTTCTAGTTTTACAGTGGGAGCCGCCATCAGGAGCGAGCCAGGGTATGGATGACTCTACAGTGTGCTGGCAGAGTAAGTAACACGGCAAAGGTGCACAACCTGATTAAAGTATAGATAAAGGTTTATTTAGGAATGAACATCCTTGATAGTAAAGAGGAAAGACAGTGATAGTGTCCTGATTTCATCACTAGCTGAGAGAGCAGAACTAAGTACTGAACTTCCTAGAAGCAGCAGGATTTTGCCCTAAGAGTAGCAATCTGGAGACAGACAAGGAATGATACTGAACAAGAGAGAAGGTGTTGACAGCAGGGGGGTGCACACAAAAAAAGGTATTTTTTGTGTTTGAGTATGCCAAAAATCAAAAAACTGTGACTGACTTATTTCGGCCATGTCTTGCGGAAGAACTCACTAGAAAAAGCAATTATGCTTGGATTGGTTAGTGGCAAAAGGAAACTGGTCCGCCAAAGAACATGATGGCTAGACATCATAAAAGTTGACACTAGCCTGAGCATGGAACGATTCAAAGAAACAGTACGAGATTGGAAAGAGCTGGCCCATAGAATTGCCAAGAGTCAGACACAACTGAATGGCTAACAACAACAACATGCCAAACCCGAAAAATATTGGTATATACCAATATTACCGAATCCCACTATTGGTATGATATTGGAATTTGAGAAATAATCAGTATTGCCCAATTTATTCGGCTCCATTATACCCTATGGGGACTGTCTCCATAAGTTATAATGGATACTCAATCCCCAAGCTGCGCAGCACGCTAGTGAACTCTGAGCCGCCGGCATTTCTGGGTGAGCTCATTGGCTGCTTGGAGTTCAGTGGTGCATGGTGCGGCTTTGCGAAGCTCCCTTTACATGGCAAGAAGCTATTAAACTCCTCCATTTCACTTCCCCCCCGCTCCAGAGTGGTGGGGCGGGTTGAAAGGGAGCACTGAAACAGCTTCCTCTCATTTAAACTGAACAGCGTGGCAGGTCTGCCTGTCAGGTGATAGGTTTAAATGGGAGGAAGCCATTAAAACCCTCCGTTTCACTCCCCCCCATCACCACGCTGGAGTGAGGGAAAGCAAAAGGGAGTGCTGAAATGGCTTCGGCCCATTTAAAACAAACAGCACGGCGGGTCTCTGATCTGTATTTGACTTACATAATACACAAAAAATACCGATAAGGTTTTTTTCAACTATTTATTCCGTTTGGTTTATGCTGAACACACACCCCTAGTGCTGGCCTCACTATCCTATCTAACTGTCTCCTTGCTGCCCCCTGCAGGGTCTTCTTCTCTTAACACCATACATTGCCTATTCCAACACACTGCACGGGATGGTGTTCCCTGGCGTAGGGCCTCTGGTTTTGGAACGCGGCAAAGAGGTTCTTCTGTTTTGTTACACAGGCTCCCAAGCATTTATACCTGGCTGGGCCAATCCAAAACCTCCTGGGGTTGACATTGCACAGTCATGTTCTTATCTGACAAGGCTCTGAGACTTCATCTCAAGTGGCCCAGTGTGGTTTGTTCTAGTTTTACAGAGTGGAAGCCACCATCAGCTTCAACATACCCAGCTAAGGTTGCCAACTCCAGCTTGGGAAATTCCTGGAGATTTGGATGTGGAGCCTGGAGAGGGTGAGGTTTGGGGAGGGGAGGGACCTCAGAGGGGTATAATGCCATTGAGTCCACCCTCCGAAGCAGCCACTTTCTCCAGGGGAACTAATCTCTTTAGTCTAGAGATCAGTTGTCATTCCGGAAGACCTCCAGTTCGGGTTGGCAACCCACACCCAACTCTTCATTTCTCAGTCCCACGCTTAAGCCATGCAGTTCTCTGGTCAAGGTACTGACAGCCACTCCTGGGCATGGAATTCCACCATTCCTGGAGATTCTGCAAACCCTTGGCCTTGTCAGGAGCCACTTTGAAATCTCCTTAATGGGGCTTCCTTTCTAGCCAGCCTCCAGGTGGGAATTACAGCTCATGTCCAGACTAAAGAGATCAGTTCCCTTGGAGCAAACGGATGCCTTAGTGGCACTGTACCTGACTGAGGTCCCTGCCCTCCTCAGGCTCCATCCCCAAATCTTGAGGAATCTCCCAACCTGGATCATGCAACCCTACCCCACCCCCACCCCCTACCAGTGGCCAGGGGGGACCTGGCAACCTTATTGCTTTCAGGGGCTGGTGTTTAAAAAGCAGATCAGATTGAATCCTGATATTTTACTGTTTATCTTTACTTTTTAAATTTTCTGAATTCTAACCTGCCCAACACCTTTGAGCAAGGGGATCAATCAGTCTGAATGAAAGAACAGCCAGCAGACTTAGGGGCCGTGTTCTCTCTAAGCTGAGTTAGCTGGCTCATGGTTTTTTAGCCTCCGGCTCACACATTTTTGTCTTAGCTCAGGAAAGAGGGCTCAAGAGTGCGCTAATTAATGCAGTGGCCAAATTGCTTGCTCACAGCTTTAATGCCGGTAGCTCACAAAGTAGAATTTTTGCTCACAGGACTCCACAGCTTAGAGGGAGCATTGCTTAGGGGCCATGACAATACCCTGGTACCAGGAATGTGACAAATGCATATTCCAGAGAAGACCAGCTTTCCATGTTGGAAACACAGTAAGTTTCTAGCCATATGAATGAGCAGATATACCTGGCTGTATAGTGAGCACTGCCTGCTGAAATCCCAGAAGCCCAAGGGGACACCTGATTCTCCCATGACTACCAAGAGTAGGAATAAATTGGGTAAAAAATCCAGAACATGCTCAATTTTACACGCCACAGAATTCAGGTTCTCATTGCACAGACCTTGGATAGCGTGGGTGGGGGATCTTACTTTATTTTATGTTATTTTGTGTGGAATACAAAACAACCTTCATTCAACTGGTTTCCAGTGCTCCTGGCACAATCACAGCTCCCATGGAGAGATGGTTAAGGAAGCACTTTGCATTGCAAAGAGGGCTGGATTAGTAAAATGATGAGGCTAATAATGATAATAGGCCCTGCTGTGCCCAACAGACACCTCCAAATGAACTCGCTCAGCGTGGTTGCTTTTGCTGAATCTGTGAAGGTCATAAAATTGGCCTCCTCTTCTCTCTAAACTGCAGAGATGGCGCTCTTTTTAAAGCCTGGAGCCAAATCAGTTCCCACTGATCTCCAACGAAAACAAATGGGGAAAATTATATGCAAATCGACTCTGCCTCTCAACAGACATAGAGACTCATTGTCAATATTTGCTTCTTGGCTCAATAAATCCTGGGGATCATTTGAAGACATGTCAATAAATATCTGCTTCTTGGTGCAGGCAAACAGCAGGAAGAAATGAAGAGGAGCCAGTGGAAAGTTATCAAGCAATTCAACTGCTAGCCTTGCTGTTGTCTTGAGGCATGTCCAGAAGGTGGCTTCCCATTTAGCACATAAAATCACGTAGAATAATGTCCCCAGACCTCTGTGGATCACTCTGTGCATCTCTCCACCTTCTTGTCCTGAATTATTTCTTTGAAGGGAAAAGTACTAGACCAAGGGTGTCAAACATAAGGCCCGGGGGCCAAAACTGGCCCACTCTGAATGTGGCTTCAGCATGACAGAACAACCTCATCTGCAGCAACCAAGCAGCGTAGGAGCATCTGCCCAGTGCTGCACTGTTGGCTGTCCAGTCCGCCCATATGGGTTTTCCTTTGCACCCCTCTCTCAGCCAATGGGGCCTTGCAGTGAAAATACAACAACTCAGAGCTTACCAGCTGCTGTCCTATGTACAGTTTATATCTCCAGGAACTGGCATTATGTTTTATCGCGCTTATGACTCGACCTGACAAAATGACATTTTGTTATTGTAACAAATGAGTGACACCCCTGTACTAGACAGTGTTTGGGGAAACAACAACCTTTAATCGGGCACCCCCTCCTACCTCAGTCCTTTTCCCAAGCAAGTGCATGGATAGCAGAGAATTACTTTGCCCTGCTTTATGGACACTCTGTGAAATCAGCAGCCATTACATTAATTCCTACTAGGGCTGCCAGTACCAGATTGGGAAATACCTGGAGTTTTTGGGGGTGGAGACTGAGAAGAAAGGGATTTGGGAAGGGGAGGGACTTCAACACGATATAATGCCATGTAGTTCACCTTCCAAAGCAGTCATTTTGCCCAGGTGAACTGAACTCCATTGCCTGGAGATCAGTTGTAATAGCAGGAGATCTCCAGCTACCACCAGGAGGTTGACAACCCTGATTCCTAGCCTCATCTCAGATCTATTTGTATGTCTAGCACTCAACACACCTTACAGTGAGGAAAGTAGCAACACTGAAAACAGGACTGACTTCCATGAGAAGCAGGGTCGCGGTGACAATTACATGGGATGATAAATGGGAAGAAGCAAGAACTACAGAAAATAAAGGTCAGACAAAGCTAGTGGAAAACTGGGCCTACCAACGTCACCATACCACAGATTTATGGCCACATTTCATACATACACCCACAAAATGGTGCGAATTTGGGGAGCTTTTCCCCGCTTTAACTGACTCTCAACAATCCCTGCTTCAGTCCCTTCCAGCTATTTAGGATTTTACTTTTTGTTAATTCAGAAAGTTATACTTTTCTGCTTTCCTGGGGAATCTCCAAGATACGAAGCAATCCCTGCCTCATTCGTAAGTGGACTGTCATTTTTTTGCTTCTCTCAGAATCAGCATGGGAGCCAGCCGCTTTACTATTAGATATAGCAATTATCATCATTATCATCCCTAAAGAAGCTCAGAGTGCTTTGATACAAATCTTCCTGAGGGGCAATGAAATCTGATAGCTTTTCTCTTTTAAAGAAAACTCTGCCTTGAGATACTTTATTTAGAAAATTGTCTCTTCAATCAAGGAGAGCAAACGGAGGCATCTGCTAGTCATAAGTATTTCCAGGTTCAAGCTGTGTCAAAATTCACCGGCAGGTCTTGAGTGTATTTATTTTCCCCTGTCAGATTTTGGAAGAAGCCTCCAGGATCGCTCCACCAAGTGCAGTCACAGCTCAGGGTATAATGTGAAGGTTCTGGGTTTCAGCTTCCTTCTCATCACCTAAGCCACTGGTTCCCAAAGTGGGCAATATCACCCCCTGGCCAACATGAGATGGACTGACTCAATGAAGGAAGCCACAGCCCTCAGTCTGCAAGACCTGAGCAAGGCTGTTAACAATAGGACATTTTGGAGGTCATTAATAGGACATTTGGAGGTCACCATGAGTCAGAAATGACTTGACAGCACATAAACACACACACACGTGGTCTGCCTACAGGTATTGACAGCACACGCATAGGCTTTCTCAGTTAGACAATTAGTGACTCCCATGGCCATTTCAACTTGTGAAAATAGCACAAGGAGAGATTTAAGACCCTCTGGGCCTGATTCAAATTGGGCTTGCGTGCATCTGGCAAGCATGGACTCCCTGATCCAACCCAGGGATGAACCTGTGAATAGCACCTTGGCAGCACTGCTTCCTGATGCTGCTGCTACTTGAGACTGGCTCTGCAACAGATGTTCACACAACTTTGGAAGCAACACTTCAGCAAGTTTGCCAATAACATTGATTGTCAGTCCTGCCCTTGTCCAGCACAAAACCCCCTCTGAACACAGAAAATGGTTGACAGGAACTGATTGACAGGAGAGGTTGGAATGGCTCCATCACGTAGAGTTGGCAGCTCTGAAGGTTTGGGGGCAGAGCCTTGGGAGGGCAGGATTCGGGTAGGGGTGGGACTTCAGTGGGATTATAATGCTACAGAGCCTCTCCTCCAAAGCTGCCATTTTCTCCGGAGGAACCGATCTCTGTAGCATGGGAATCAGTTGTAATTCCAGAAGATTTTCAGTCCCCCACCAGGAGGCTGGCAACCCTGTTTGTCGCATATTGCACTTCAGAGTGGCCCAAAGTAAAACAGAAGTGAAAAAGATTTATACCATGCAAGCCTGTTTATAAATAACACATACACACACACACACATGGCACATTCTAACTGGGGTGTTGAAAGAAGTATCTCCACACAGACCCACATTTTGGTATAAATACCTCATCGAGGTGGTAATATATTCCAGTGATGGATATCAGGGGTACAGAAAGCATTGATGGCATTACAATGGAAATGCACAAACAGCATTTTATCACTGGCACTAGTACCATCTGTGTATTTTTTTTTCCACAAGCCCCCTGTTGTACCTAAATTCTTCATCTATATGTAAATCACCTGCATCTTCTGCATTTTATTAATTGGGGGGGGGGGATTGCACCACAGGATGAGGAATGTTACAGAATTTCATGACAACTCTGGCTGAATCTGAAAGTTCAAATTTCATTTTCCATTTCTCCATGCTCAAGCGGAAATGGCAGTTTCCTTTTTCCTGGCCACATGAAGGAAGTTTGAGTAGTTCACAACTCTAGGGCATCAAATGAAGCTAATGGACAGTAGATTCAGGAGGGACAAAAGGAAATAGTTCTTTACACAGAGAGTGATTGAAATGTGGAATTCGCTGCCAGGGGAGGTAGCGATCGCTACAGGAATGGGGGATTAGATAGATTCCTGGAGGATAGGACTATCAGTGGCTACTAGCAACACCACTGAGGGGAACCTCCATGTTCAGGGGCACTAAACCTCTAAATCCCAGAGCCAGGAATAGGGTTGCCAGCTCCAAATTGGGAAATACCTGGAGATTTTGGGGGTGGAGCGTGAAGAGGGTGGTGTTTGGGGAAGGGAGGGACTTCAATGGGATGTAATGCCATAGAGTTCACCTTCCAAAGCAGTCATTTTCTCCAAGTGAACTGATTTCTGTCAGTTAGAGATCAGTTGTAATCCCAGGAGATCTCCAGCCACCACCTGGAGGCTGGCAGCCTTACCCTATACCCTATTTTACATTATCAGCTGCTTGCCTGAAACTAACGGCATTTATGTGTTGAAATGCATTCATACCGTACCATAGAGTCCACCTTCCATAATAATACCATAATAATACCTTCCATAATACCTTAGAGTCCACCTTCCAAAGTGGCCATTTCCTCCAAGTGAACCAACCTCTATCACCTGGAGATGTAATTGGAGACCTTTAGCTGTCACCTGGAGGTTGGCAGCCCTAGCCCTAGCCATGAGGCAACATCGGGGAAGGCCTCAGCCTCTATGCCCTGTTGTTGGCCCTCCAGAGGAACTGACTGGCCATTGTGTGAGACAGAATGGTGAACTAGAGGGACCCAGCCCCATAGCTAGGGATATTTCTGGGAGGGGGCCTGGGGGGGCCACCAACTAATTAAATCAAAGTTAAATCAAAGTTAATTAGCAAAACTCCTTAGAAGCCAGCCTTCCCCTAAGGCAGCCCTGCACCCCCGCCAGACTCCAGGGCAAGTGGGGGGGGGGGTAATGCCCAGCAGCCGCCATACCACCGAGCAAGCCAGGCACTTCCTGCTGCTGGGACTGCGGCCCCCTCTGTCACTGCTGCTGCTGTTCTGGATGTCGCTGGCTGGGACTGGAGCGAGGCTGGAGGCAGCATGGCACAGGCAGCAAGTTGAGGTACTTTGGGGGCAGTCCAGGAGGGAGGGGCTCAGAAGAAACGCTGGGGGGGGCATGGTAGCTATGGGCCTGGAGGGACCACAGGTCTGATCCAGCAGGGCTATTCTTGTTCTTAACAAGGCTGAGTGAAATCTGAATGCTGGCTGGATTATTTACTTATATATTTATGTATTTCTATGCCATCTCTTCAGAGTCCTGCATGAGGTGGCTAAAAATTTTTTTAAAAACAAGCCATTAGAAAGCAAGCCATTAAACATAAACTGTATAAAAACTATCTATAAAACTGAAGCAGACCATTTAGAAGCTGATGAGATAAACCCTCTAATTAAAAGCCTGGGTAAAAAAAGCTGTGTTTTAGCCTGGTGCCTAAAAGAAAGTAAAATAGGTGCCAAAAGAGCCTCAAGGGGAAGGGCATTCCAAAGGCGAGCTGCCACGACAGAAGATGCCCTATTTCTGCCTCACCCTCACCTTACCTCACCTCTGAAGGCAGGGAATAGGGTAGCCAGCTCTGGGTTTGGAAATTCCTGGAGATTGGGGGCAGAGTCTGAGGAGGGTGGAGTTTGACGGTAGGAGGGACCTCAGTGGGGTATGATGTCATAAATCCCACCCTCCAAAGCAGCCATTTTCTCCAGGGGAGATCAGCCATAAGTCTGTAAGATCTCGATGACCCATCTGGAGGTTGGCTAGGGGGGGCCTAGAAACAGGTGAGTAGCCACTGGAGCTCTTTCAGCACAGAGGTGACACAGTTCCAACTAGCCCCTGACAGTTGCCTGGCTGCAGCATTTTGGAAGACGTGAAGTTTTTGAACCAGTTTCAAAAGCACGATACATTAATCTATCTTAGATGTGATCAGAGAATGGATCACTGTGGCCAGATCACACTTTTTGAAGAATGTCTGCAGCTGGTGAACCAGCCGGAGCTGATAGAAGGCACTACATACCATGAAGGAGAGCTGAGCCTTCAGCCATAGGCCAGGATCCAGCAGCATCCCCAAGCTGTGAATCTGCTCCTTCAGGGGGAACAGGGCTGCCGACAGAGGGGGACAAAATTCAGGGGGCCCAGGTCACCTGAAGAGCCCTTGAAGCCAGCTTCATCCCACATCCAGGCAAAATGCAGTTCTGGCTGCAGCCACTAAGGGTGCAGAGAAGTCTGAGCACAGTAAAAGGCACTCTACCCCAGGGGCGTAGACTTTTTAAATCCCCGGGGGGGCGGGGGCTCTCCCGTGTGCGCGCGCAAAGCGCGCACACGCGCTCGGGATTATGTCCCCGCTGCTCTCCCCCCCCCCCGCCCCAGGGAGCCGCCACTGCCGCTTCCCTCCCCCGGGCAGCCGGGCCATGCCCGCCCGCCCGCTCGCTGGCCGTGCTCCCCGCCCCCCTCCCTCCCTCTCCCCGCTTACCTCGGGCGCCGGCTGCTGCTGCCGCCTGCAGCCGGGGGCTGGCGCGTCGCCCTTGCAGGCCCCTGGCTCCCGCTCCACCTCACGCTCAGGGCGTGCGGGGGGGGCGCAGATGAGCGCCGCCTCTCTCTCCCCCCCGCCGCCCCAGGGAGGCAGGAGGGCAGGCCGGAGGTGGGGGGGAAGGAGAGGCGGCATCACCGGTGGGCGCTCCATTTTGCCGGGGGTGGCTGAGCCCCCCCCGGGAAATTTCGGGGGGGGCTCGAGCCCTCGAGCCCCCCCCGTAGTTGACGCCCATGCTCTACCCTCAGTCAGAAGTTTCTTGCTCCAAGACTGAAGCAAACTTGCCTAACAGATCATGCTAAAATCCATCAACTAATCCAGCAACAGAGCAAGACAAACAACCCCAACTGATAGTTGATACACTAACTGTCAGCTTGCAGTCTGCTAACCAAAGTCATTTTCTATAATAGTCTAGTCTTTCTCTCTCCCTTTCCTTGCACCCAGCTCAGCCAGATCTTGCAAAGCAGTAGTTAGGGTATTGTAGGAAGAGAAAACAATGTTTCCGTTTCTAATCCTTAATTTCTCTCCCTCTTTTCCATACTTTTCTCATTCATTTCTATCTCCCTCCACCTAATTTTCCTGTGCCCCCCCCCTCTTTATTTTCACTTCTTAGTCTCCAGCAGGGGCATAGACTTTTTAAATCCCCAGGGGGGGGCGGGGGCTCTCTTGTGTGTGCGCGCAAAGTGCGCGCGCACACACGGGACCATGTCCCCGCCGCTCCCCCCCCCCGGGAGGCAGACTCAAGGGGCGCAGTCTCGGGCGGCAGCCAGCTGGCCAGCTGACTGCCACACGAGTGGGACCATGTCCCCACCGCTCCCCCCCCCCCGCCCCACCCCAGGGAGGCAGACTCGCGGGGCGCAGTCTCCTCGGGGCGCAGTCTCGGCGGCGGCAGCCAGCTGGCCGGCTGACTGCCCCCCACGTGAGCGGGACCATGTCCCCGCCTCCTCTCTCCCCCCCCCGCCCCAGGGAGGCAGGAGGGCAGGCCGGGGGTGGGGGGGAAGGAGAGGCGGCGAGGGCCGACTGGCCACCAGCGGGCGCTCCTGCGGGCACTGCATTTTGCCGGGGGGAGGCTCGAGCCCTCGAGCCCCCCCGTAGTTGACGCCCATGGTCTCCAGACCTTCTCATCCCTATCCTGGTTACAACTCCCAGTTCAGGCACTGGGTTGTTCATCATTATTGTGCTGGTGGGAAATCTAATAGCCCTTTGTAAAAGCTACTTTGCTATATGACAAATGATGTAATCTTTTTAATATCATTAAAAATTTGATTTATAAGAAATACCTCACCCAGTCTTATCTCTCAGTGGGAACCCAAAGCTGCACTGTTCTCCTGTCCTCCATTTTATCCTCACAACAGCCTTGAGAGGTAGGTCTGGCTGAGAAAGTGTCACCCAGCAACCTTCCTTGGTGGGTTGGGAATCTGAGTATTAGAGACACATGACAGATTGCTTAAAAGCTCTATTACTGAAGAGAAAAGAAGAGTAGAGAAGAGAAGAGATTGGATTTATACCCCATTCTTCACTACCCGAAGGAGTCTCAGAGCGGCTTACACTGTCCTTTCCCTTCCCCTCCCCACAACAGACACCCTGTGAGGTAGTGGGGATGAGAGAGCTCTCTCAAGAACTGCACTTGAGAGAACATCTCTGAGAGAACTTGTGGCTGACCCAAGGTCATACCAGCAGCTGCATGTGGAGAAGTGGGGAATCAAACCTGGGTCTTCCAGATTAGAGTCTATGCTTCTAACCACTATACTAGACATGTTGTCTGTTGTGAAGATAACTTAGTTCAGTTTATCAGCCCTCAACTATCCCACCTAGCTCGAAAGACCTTCAGTCCTGACTCCCACCCCCACCCCATCTTCTTTTACAGTAACAGGTTTCTAGGTGTGGATCTCTTCCCCCATCCCCGTGCAGCTGAGAATATGAGAGAGAATGGTTGAGTCCAATTGATCTACGAGGGCTGGGATTTTTCTATGCTTTAGCAAGACAAGCAACAGACAGTTTCCCCATTATCCTTTTTATATGAAATACGCCAAGATGCTTAGTATTCATACCAAAACCCAATTATTTATAACAGAGATTCTTCATTCGGAGTTCCAGGGTATAAGAAGGTGGTTCTAACAATGATTTAAGGCTCTGGAGAGTTTGATTATAGAAGGGAATTATTTGGAAGGTTCAATGCAAGGAATATGTTGCAGAGAAATAACGGGGCTGCTTGAAGGGGAGAGGTGTGTTGAGCAAAGAGTCTGGGGAATTGTTTCTCCTCTCCAAAATCTGTGTGTATTTCCACAAGAGGAAGTGTTAACACACTCTCACAAATGCGCACACACAGAGGGAAAACTGTTGTTGCTGGGGGGGGGGGGTTTAAATGATCATAGGTACTTAGTTAATGCCAATGTTTTCTTTTCTTTGAGTGGGGGGGAGGGACAGGACCGTACTTTAACCAGATGAATGAATGATCTTCACTTTCTTGTGTGGCATCTCTCAGCAAGTAATCCAACCACTTAACCACTGTTTTGAAATGGATATTATAAAGCTAAGCTTTCAATCAAATTTAATGGACCATTTTTGTTTATTGTAGAAATGTGGTTTTGGTTCCAGCTCTTCCGCCTTCCTTCAGCTTTAATGAATTATGTAGGGATACCCATCTTTTGTGGGGCCTTGTTAAAAAAACTGTATGTAATAAAACTTCTCAATAAAAACACATAAAACAAAACCAATAATAATAATAGCATTTATTATCCATAAGAAAGGCCGAGCGCCGAAGAACAGATGCTTTTGAGTCTTGAGAGTCCCATGGACTGCAAAGAGATCAAATCAGTCAATCCTAAAAGAAATCAACCCTGACTGTTCCCTGGAAGGCCAGATACTGAAGCTGAAGCTCAAATACTTTGGCCACCAAATGAGAAGGGAGCACTCACTGGAGAAGGCCCTGATGCTGGGAAAGACTGAAGGTCAAAGAAGAAGGGGACAGCAAACGATGAGATGGTTATCGATGCAACAAACTTGAAATTAAGCAAACTCCGGAGCACAACGGAAGACAGGAGGGTCTGGCGTGATATGGTCCATGGGGGTGCGAAGAGTCGAACTCAACTCTGTGACTGAACAACAATAACAAGAAGAATTTCTATATTTCAGAGTATTCCAAGCACTCTCCTCGATAACATTAGCAACAACTATGAAGCTGACCACTATTTTGATGCATGCATTGCAGACAGAGGCATTGAGGCTAACTGAGAAAGAATGGCTTAGCTAAGGCCATCTTGTTCAGTTCATGGCCAAGGTGACACCCAGTGCAGTCCTAAACACCCTTCTGAGCCCATTGACTTCAATGGACTTATTGGGGTGTAACTCTGCTTAGGGTTGCACTCACTAGAACCTAGAACTTCCAATATTACATTTCAAGATAAATTATCCTAATATTACAGTAAATAAAAGGCTGCTGCCAGAAGAATGGCCACCCCGTGTCATGTTTTCGTGTGCTAATACTTGACTTCCCTGTGCCCAATTGTTAGCAGCCAGATCCTTCCTGGAGAAGGGCAGTCTTATAAACCAGAAACTTTTTACAGAACTAGACATTTTGATTAAGAGATTTATATGGCAAGGCAAAAAACCAAGAATGAAACTGAAAGCTCTACAGGATGCAAGAGAAAGGGCAGGATTTGGTCTTCCAGCCTGGAATCTGTATTTTAAAGCAGCTACCTTGACATGGATAAAGGATTGGATTACTTTAGAAAATATCAGAATATTGGCATTAGAAGGTCATAACCTGTTACTTGGCTGACATGCTTTTATTTGGTACGGGAAAGCTGAAAACCATAAATATTTTAAACAACATCTAATCAGAAGGGCACTAATAAAGGTATGGGAAGACATGAAAAAACCCTTTTATTCTAGAATCCCAAAGTGGGTTGCTCCCTTGGATGCTTTTACCAACCCAAACTTGGTTTCTAAAATCTATTTACTGAAGTATGAAGACCTTCTCGATAATAAAAATGAGTTAAAAACAACTGAAAGTATAAAAGATTTTAATCCTGAGATTAGCTGGTGGAAATTGGTACAAATATAATCTAGATATGCTAAAGATAAAATTTTAGGATTCTGTTCTAAAATGTCTGAAATTTACAAGATATTGCTTTATTCTGAAGAAGAAATGATTAAAAAACTGTATGTACTTTTGTTAGAACATGATCCAGGATGAAGCAGTAAAGAACTCTATGGTTAAATGGGCGCAGAATATGGGTCATAATGT
The DNA here is from genome assembly GCA_029233225.1 of Lepidodactylus listeri. Taxonomy (NCBI): domain Eukaryota; kingdom Metazoa; phylum Chordata; class Lepidosauria; order Squamata; family Gekkonidae; genus Lepidodactylus; species Lepidodactylus listeri. Next base: position 28,064,253 of record JARCFY010000013.1, read on the forward strand.
TCCCTTTGATCAATGGGCCCATGTATGGAAAACTAACATAAAAATTACAAAAGCAGTCTCCTATAAAGAAAATATATATAAAATGTTTTATAGATGGTATATAACACCAGATACGTTAGCAAAAATCTACCCTAATTTGTCAAATGACTGCTGGAAATGTAAAAACTCCATTGAGACATTTTACCATATGTGGTGGTGGACGTGTTATAAGGCTAAAAAATACTAGGCTTGGGTACATAAAATTTTACCAAAAATGTTGGAAATTACCACACCTTTTACTCCTGAACTGTTTTTACTGAATATGAGACCTGAGAACTGTAAAAATGAGGACTTTTATTTGATCATTCATTTATTAACAACTGCTAGAATATTATATGCAAAATATTGGAGAAGAGAAGAAATGCCCACCAAAGAAGAATTCTTAAATAAAACACTGAAAACTGCTGAAATGGACAAATTAACTTTACTTTTGAAAGGACTACAAGGAGAGAAATTTACATGGTCCAGATTTTATAAATGGCTGGAGAACTATATAAACTCAACTTAAGGAGACCTATATACTTTATTTACAACTAGAATCATTCTATTATATAAGCAAAGACTGTAGACTACTTAATTAACATTTTTTAGGTCGACTTACTACATTCTTATTTATTCATGAACTGAAATTCAGATATTATGAGAAACTTTGTTAAACTTTTTCTTAGATACTTTGTCCTCCACACGGTTTATGTAATTTTTGTGTATGTATGTCTTGTTTGTCTGTCAGAAATAAAAAAAAATTATAAACAAGACACCCCTCTTTAAATATCACCACCAAAATCATTTGTGCACTGCACAGCCTGGCCTAGAAGTCAAACCAAGATGGAGCTGGAACAAACAAAATGGACGCTGGTCAGATACAAGGCTGGGAAACTATTTTGGGTAGGTGACTCAGGGTAGCTGACTTGCTAATAGCTCTCTCCCCACCCTAAAAGAGATACTTAATCTCAACAATGGGTTTCTCAGGAAAGGCAACACCTCACCTTGACGTGACCTTATCTCACCTGGTCATGCTTCCCCTTCTCCATTCACCCTAATTAACAGGCTATTCATATAACTTTTTTAAAAAAATTATTTTCTCCAAAAAAAAAGATAGGATACAGAAAGTAAGAAAGGGTAGGAGAAAATATAAATTTATCAGGTTTGTCAAATTATGAGTTATTACATACAACAGGTAAAATCAGATGTATTACCAAATGTATTACATATTTCAAATATAGAAGCAGACAATAAAACATCAATATTACAGAATTCCAGAAAAGATTCTCTTTAAAGAAAGAGGACTTTCCTAAAGTTAGCAATAAACTATTAACAATAAAAGAGATTACATCTTTAACAATTGAACCGACTTCTATGCTAAAATTAAGTTGTTGTAAAAACCTTAATATTGCCTTAATTGTTTATCTGAATCTACATTTTATATTGTCTTTTTATCGGAATCTACATTTTATTCTTACTAATTAAAACTACATTTTATTCTTACTAATTAATTACCGCCTCATCTGCTGTTGATGAGAATTAATGAATGGTCATGCCATGTGGTGGGGACTTAGGGAGGCAAAGAGTATATGATACCGATTTTCGATTGGCTGCAACAATGACCAGGTTCCTTCTGGGCCCAACTGAAGGCGATAAAGCCCATAGTAGGTTGAGCCCAGTACATTAGCCAGAATACCACTTCCCAGACAAACATTTCTGAATATGGAGTTTCTCTGAGAAAGAGTTGCTCTAGAGCCCACCATTTTATTTGAGAAATTAGTCCTTGTGGCTTCACGGCCAGGGCCTCCTTGGTGATGGTGACAAAGTTGTGGAGCGCACTCCTCTGAGCCGACCCAAGTTTCGCTGCCTGCCTTCAGATGCCTCATGAAAACGTTTTCTGCTTTGAACAACGGGTTGGGTGGATTGCTTCAGACTGCCTGGAAGCCTCTGTGGCTCCCAGTGTGGGAAACTGTGTCAAAGCCAGGGTGAGGGAAGAAAGCAAAAGCTTGCTTGTGGCAGAAAACAAATTTATGCTTGAAGGATAACAAGTAGAGAGACTCATGTATGCGTGCCTTGGTGGTGGTGGGGAGAATAATTCTATAAACTTTATGATACACTTTGCCACCTCGGCAACAGGCATAAAAGTGATAGACGAGCATCCAGAAACTCCAAAGATAGAGAGCTCAGGCTCATGACAGTGGGGAGGAAAGCAATGGGCAGCAGCATGAGAGCAAATAAGGAGTGATTCATCAGTGGAAATGACAGGAAGGGGTGTTATACCCCACCATGCGGGCAGCATTTAAAGTACTGTGGCCAGACACACAGGAGTTCTCTCCCACTCATACAATAATCAAAGGCCTCTATATAATGTGCAAGTTCTCAAACTTTTATTATTCTCAGGCTTTTATTATTAATTTGGTGATCTGAACTCTTGCTAGGCTGCTTCTCCAAACTTTTGTTGGAAGATTACACTCAGGGCAGGTCTGGTTACTGTGTGAATGGCAAGGTGTGGATTTTTAGACCTCACTGGCCACATTTGACATAGGATTGCCAAATCCCCCCGGGGGGTGGGGAAACCCCTGCTCCAGCAGCCCACTGCCCACCAGTCAGGATTGGGCCGCTGGGAGGAACCCCACCCCCAAATTGCCGGGCTGAGGAGATGTGCCCGGCACAATGACGTCACCCGGAGGTGACGTCATCACGTCAGGCATGTTTCAGGGGGACGCTCCGTAATTTGAGGGAAAACTCTATGGTTTTCCCTCAAATTACTGAGGTCCTGCCCCCAATGTGCCCAACGCGATGACATCATTTCCGGGTGACGTCATCACGCCCCGCGCGCTTCATGCACGCGAGAGAAGACTCCCGGGCGGCAACAGACTCCCTCTGCTCCAATAGGAGGTAGGACTTGGCAACCATAATTTGACACCACCTCCCTTCCATCCCCTCAAGCCTGCCATCCCTGACTCCCTTGGCTACCAGCAGGGCTTTTTGCTGGCTTTTGGGGGGGGGGGGGGGATCAGACGTACACAATGATATACATAAAGGTTTCCCTTGCTTGAAATCCAGTTGAATCCAACTCTAAGGGGCAGTGCTCACCTCCATCTCCAAGCCAAAGAGCCAGCGCTGTCCAAATATGTTTCTGTGGTCATGTGGCCGGCATGACTAGGCGCTGAGGCACACGGAACACTGTTACCTTCCCACCAAAGCGGTACCTATTTATCTACTTGCAATTTCTTGCTTTCTAACTGCTAGGTTGGCAGGAGCAGGGTCCAGAGACGGGTGCTCACTCCATCACATGGCACTCAGGTCTCGAACTGCTGAACTAACGATCTCCTGGTCTCCAGCATTTTAACCACTGAGCCACTGTGGCCCCATACACAATGATATATTGTATAATATATTGTGTAATAATTGGTAGTAAGTATACACAGTGATGGAGGCTCAGTGGTTAAGACATTGAACTGCAGACCAGAAGGTCGGTAGCTCAGAAGTTCAAGACCCGAGTGCCGCATGACGGAGTGAGCGCCCGTCTCTGGCCCCAGCTCCTGCCAACCTAGCAATTCAAAAGCAAGAAATTGCAAGTAGATAGATAGGTACCGCTTCAGTGGGAAGGCAACAGCATTACATGCACCTCGGTATCTAGTCATGCCGGCCACATGTGCTGGCTCTTTAGCTTGGAAACAGAGATGAGCACCACACCCTAGAGTCAGATTCGACTGGCTTTCAAGCAAGGGAAACCTTTACCTTTATACACAATGATATACTTACTACCAATTATTTAAGAAGCTGGAAAAAGCACTCCGAAAGCAAAGGGGTAGGACAGGAATGAGGGGTTACCAAGGAGAATCCCCCTCCCCTTGTGGACCCTCCACTGTCACTATGAATGCCTCTGCATTCATAGCGTCAATGAGTGCACAACAGGGGATCACCCCCATGTGGAAACAAGCTAAAAATCCATCATGTATGTGCATTCTTGTTTGCTGTCAGTGTTGCTCTGCAGACTTTGCATCCCACTGTACTCGTCCCTTCTCTCCGGAAGCCTCACATGGCCTGTCAGTGGCAGATTTTATGGCAGCCAGACTTTGTAATGGCCCACTTTGCTACGACCGACCGAGAGGCCCTTGTACTACAGCGCAGGCAGGGAGGAGGCAATAGCTGAAGGGTGTCGGTAAATCTCTGCCATCTATCGTTCTGAAGCCCAAATAGCACTATTGTCCACCTTGTCATACAACAGCCGGTTCCTGGTTTTATCTGGGAAATGTCCTTGAGGCTGATGGGAGGTAGTCTGTGGCATCAGCCCAGCAATTTATCACACAGCTTAGGCAAGCCAAGCAAAGATGAAGACCTTGTCAGAAAGGCTAAGAAGAGCAGGGATATACAGCCTATCCACCAGCGAGAGTGAGCAAGGCTCTCTCTTCATGCTATTAGCTTAACCCCTTGCCATAAAACCATCCACCCTGACTTTGGTCTGGCTGCCTTGGAACTTTGTTGCGTTCTGAGTCGAAGTCAGCTTTCAAATTGGCTGGTTGTGATTGGTTAGAATAAAACTTGCTAACTTAATGTAACGTTGACTAAATTCTGTTGCAAATTGTCAGATGGTATCCAAGGTTAGCCGCCTCAGCATGAGGCCTGCAATTTTTATTTTAAGCAAAACAAATCTTTGTGTTTGTGTCCTTTATAAAGTTTATATCTCCACTACCTGGCATTACACTTTATGACACACATGGCCCGGCCCAACAAAGTCTCTTTTTTGTCAGATCCGGCCCTCATAACAAGTGAGTTCGACACCCCTGTTCTAGAGTAATGTCACATCCCTGCTGAACTCCTTCGCCTCCCCAGCTTCAGCCCTCGCCAGACTTCATCCCCAAATATTCAGGAATATCCCAAGCAGGAGTTGACAACCCTAATGGTATCCAGTGTTAACTTGGGTGGATTTTTTGGTGAGTGTGTGTGTGTGCTTACATGCCTAGAAGTCATGGTGATTTCTGGTGACCCCTAGTGGGGCTAGGACGTTTCAAAGAGGTGGCTTATAATACCTGCCTCTGCATCCTGGCCCTGGTATTCCTTGGAGGTCTCCCATCAAAATACTTGCCAGGGTCAGCCCTGCTTAGCTTCTGAGATCTGATGAGATCAGGCTTGCCTGGGCTATCCAGGTCAGGGCCACTGGTATCCAGTGTTGACTGGTGCTAAAAAATCTTCTGAAATCAAATACTGATGATGAATATTAATATCCAAAAAATATCCACCAAAATTATCTGAGGGAAATACATGGGGAGCGATTCACGTCAGCGATGAACTCCTTTTGCACCATCTCCCTGGCCTGAATGAGGCAGTCTTTCATCCCTATATGTTTTTTCCTGAGCAGGTGGGGTTACTAAGAAGAGTTCGTGAGAAAGGCAGGCATCAGAAGCCGAAGACTCCCAGGTGGTATGGCTGCCCATTCATACCTTCAGGCAGCCCTTCTTTGTCTGGCTCTCTACTCCTGCCTGCAGGTGGCTAGAGGGGACCTGGCAACCCTGCACCCCACTTCTGTCCCTGCCTGTTGGCTCCATCTTGAAGCACTGGGAAGCCTGAGGATGCTGCCCTCAATCTGTTGCTGAGAGGTACTCTCCTGACCTGGTTGCCTGCTGGAGTCGATGATGTAGTTATTTCCTAGCAAAAACTTCTGGAGGTACATAGGTTTGCTGTGGGCTGCATTCCTGAGAGTAGCTCCCCAGTGGACAGCTCTGGGCCAGGTTCCCCCCCCCCCACCCCAGCCCTCCCTCAGCTTGCAACTTCTTCATTCCATCAAGGTCATGGGCCCCCGTTTACAAGGGGGAAAGGGATGAGTCCTCACTTCCGAGCACACTGCTTTTTGCAGCCATTCACATTCACCTGCTCACCAGCTGTAATAACCAAGCCATAAAATCAGGACATGGTTACGCATACTAAGGTCAGTCATTGGGTTTGATCCGTGGCTGTCTCTCTAGAATTCTGGCTGGACAGAGTTGTAAACCTTACTGAACTAATGGGATTGAGTTGTTTATGACTCCATCAACCATTTTCTGAAGGAATTGGATCAGGTTTTATCGTTAATTGGAAGTGACTGTGAGCAATCAAAGCTCTGAACCCCCTTAACTTTCTTTGTATTTTCCAGCTTACCACTCCAAGTAGCAAACAAAGTAAAGCACTGCATGAGGGTGGGCAGCAGAGGAATGTCTGGAATTGGGGGGGGGGGGACAGACAGCAAAGATAGGTCAAGGATGGGATGAGGAGCAGCTACGGCTCAGTGGCACAACATCTGCAATCTCCATTTAAAAGAGGGTCATGATGAGTCCCCCACCTGAGATCCTAGAAAGCTGCTGGCAGTCAACAGTAGGCAATGATGCTCAGACTCAGGCTGCTTTTTGTGGTGTTGGCAACTCTGGGTTTTGAAATTCCTGGAGATTTGGGCCTGTTCTGTATCTAGCATTCGCTCCATTGTTTTACCAAACCCACGCTGGAACAGAAAAGGATGCGGCTCAAGACCACATTCAAATACCCCGTGCTAACGCCATTGTACTGACTGCAGAGTCACCCCTGAAGGGCCATAAAATGGCCATAAATCTATGCAGATAGTGCCATAAAACCGAGAGATCAAAGGAAGTGAAACCGGCACACAGGGTGGAGGCTTCCATTAAATCCGACAATCAGTCAAAGTGAAAGTGGTGTGCAATGCAGAGGGGAATTTCTGTTCCTCTGTGGGTTTGGTAAAACAGCTGAGCGAATGCTAGATGCAGAATGGGCCTTGGTGGGGCAGAGCCTGGAGTGGGCAGTTGTCTGGGGAGGGAAGGGACCTCAGCAGGGTATGATGCCACTGAGCCCATCCTTCAAAGCAGCGATTTTCTTCAGGGGAATGGAACTCTGTGGTCTGGGGATCAGTGGCAATTCCAGGAGAACGCCTGGCCCCAACTGTAGGTTGGCAACACTAGGAATGTAAAGAACAAAAGTCTTATTTGCTAATTTGCTATTCCCCTATGTTTCTGGCAGACTGGCTTCCAAAGCAACTTATACTGAAGAGCTATCACAGTATACACAAGAGTGTAAACATAAGCATCCATGGCTGAGACAGAGAGGAGGAGGAAGGGAAATTTTGATGGACCTCCTTTAGCTTTATCTCTTTTCTTCACCCCAATCTCCTCCCCTGACTATGAAATTTTACAGGCCTTTTGCCAGTAGCAAAAATAACACCATTTTTTTAAAAAGCATCCGGCTTAAGAACACACTATATATCATTATACTTCAGACAGACTGTTTCTGCCAAAGATGTGTCTCTTTGGGACTTCCGGCAAGACTTGCGAGCATGGCGGACGTGCTCCTCCGCATCTGCGGGGAGCGCGATCCGTACCCGGCGGGAAGAAGGGGCTCCGGACTGGTGCCGAGCCCCCAGAGACCCCAGTGAGGGGGCTCTGCCTGGGGTGGCCCGAAGGGGATCTCTCCCTACGGTGGCGACCGAGGGATAGAGATCCCTTTTCATCACCCCCATAGGTTCCCCCGCCGTGGGAGCCGTAAATCCGAGAAGCAGCAGAGAGTGCGATGCAATGAGGCTGGAACTGACAGTTACGCATGGAGAAAACGTGAGTCTGAAGTAAGAAAAGCAGAACACAGTGGGAAGACGGCGGGAGGAGTGAAACCCACCCACCCCCCTCTCCGGGACTAGCATACTTACAAGACTCTTTACGTGGCGTTACTGCAGGAATAAAAGCCCATCCGCCTTGCTAGATGGCAGCATCGCTCACTTGGAGATATAAACTTTAGAAGGACATAAGTGCTGTTTGAAAATTTGCTCCTTTCGTTCATCTTATCTATCTATAAACAAAGAGCGTAGCCTCAACAATGACGGGGAAACCGAAACCTTCCCCCAAACTAGGAAGTACAGCTCTGAGTTCAAAGGTTGATACCACGGAGATGAGTGCGGTGTTCTCCTCGTTATTGCGACCTCTAGTGGACCAAATGACAGCTCTCAACGTTAAGATGGACAAAATGCAGCTAGAACTAAAAGAGTCGAATAAATCCACAGAGAAGCTGCAGCGAGAACTTCTGGAAGTAAAAACTTCAGTAAAAAACCAAGACGCAAGACTACAAAAGGCAGAGAAGGAAAAGGCCTTCCACCACGATCAGCTTTTGAAATTACAAATGGATAGATCGAATTTTTTCCTAAGACTTCAGAATGTGCCAGAAAACACAGGAGAAGACCTTAAAAATTTGCTAAGTGAAGCACTTGAACCAGTGACAGGCATGAAAGCAGCGGACATAAAAAGCGATATGTATATGGTTTACAGAACCTATCCAGATTATACTAAAAAGACAAGCCTGCCTGGTGAAATTATGATAAGGTTCTCCAAAAAATCTACAAGAGATGTGGTGCTTAGGACCACAAACAAAGCAGCTCTGAAGATCCTGGGAGAAGAAGTAAAAGTGATGAAGGATATCCCATTTGAAATAAGGAAAAGAAGGAAAGCCTATGGAAAATTGACATCTTGGCTCCAGTCTGAGTCTATCATCTATCGTTGGAATACTCCAGAAGGACTATGCTTCAGCATCAAAGATAAGAAGTATAAGATTGACTCTGTTCAACAAGCGAAAAAAATTTCTGGAAAAAAGCAAAGAGCAGAAAACTGGGAGAGACTCAGATGGTTCACTGGCCTCGCAAGAAAGCATGTATGGATTTGATAGCTCAAAGAGTGAAGAAGAAGTGTCTGACTCGGAAAAAGGAGCTGCAGCTCCAAAAATAGTTGAGACTGTTAAGACAAGAAGAGGACGAAAGAAGAAATAGTGATTAAACTGTTTTATTAAGCATTGCACTTATGTATTATAAATTGTTTAATTAACCGTATTTCTCTAGGTGGGCGTGCCTGCCAAATAGTTTTGATATTTTTTATAGTAGCAGTAACAAGTAATTGAAATTTATCCAAGGTTTTAAATGCTTCATAATTATATTATGTAATAAGGTAGTATTAAGCAAATGAGAAAGTACTCTCTGTATAAGGTATATGTAGCTTAGATTGTAGCGTTATAGTTGTAGTTATAGGGAAAAATCAATAAAAATTTATTAAAAAAAAAAAAAAAGATGTGTCTCTTTGCAGAAGAAGGTGTGTAGTGACCCACCTCCTTGAGAAGGACCCAGATTTTCAAGCCCAATAGCAGGGGCCAGTCCCAGAACACCCGGGTGTGGACGATGTGTGCTCCACTGAGCACAGACAGAGGTATTTAATTGTATAAAACTCACCCTCACTAAGAAATAAATGCCTTGAAATTGGGGAGAGGTATTTCCAGGGGTTTGGGTACATGACATCACAATACGGGTACCCGTATGGTTTCCCCAAGGGGTCAAATAGCAGCTCCCCAGGGCCATTTCAGATTGGGAAAATGGCATAGGAGAGAGGCTTAAAGTTACCTAGGCTGCAGTCCTAATCCGAATTAGCCCCCTATACTTTTTAAAGAAAAAATGTTCTCGGTTCATGGAAGTCCCAGTCTTTCTGTAGCTGAACGCTAAGTAACCTTTATTAGGACCAGCTTGCCACCTAGTTCTTACAGGTCAGCAGCTTTCACAGTCCTGCTGTAGAACTGCCTAAAAAACATGGGATGCATACAGACAAACTTACAAATAGGGGCTGGCATGTTTGGTCTTTTCTCCTGCAGCAGTTTTCAGGGCTCTTTTTCACTTGCTCCTGATTGGATCTGATTAGTTCTTTTCCCAGCAGTATATGCTTCTGGGTTTTTAGCCTGGCTTTGGAGGTCTCTGCCACCACCTGAGCCAGAACCAGGCTTTATGTATGATTATTCTTGCAGAGCAGCTGTCCCCGCGGGTGGTGTGCCACACACGACTCTGTTCCAGGCTGGGGAATATTCCGGCTCTCCAAAATGTTCCGGCTCTCCAAAAACAATCTCACTGAAGATCACTGTGTTGGGCCATAAGAATGTAGTCCTCCTTCCTGCTAATTTCTAGTAAAGAATTTATGTCTCTGTACTTTCCCTTTGCATTTTTGGGGACAGCAGGGCTCTAAAGCTGTCATCAGAACAGACTCAGCTGAGAAAGCGCTGAACTCCAAACCAGCACACAGCTCCCTATCTTGCTCCCCAAGAAGTTCACGTTTAAGTTTCATTTTCCTGCTTTCTCATCTTCAAGTAGGATTGCCAACTTCCAGGTAGTGGCTGGAGATCCCCCACTATTACAATTTTTAAAGAATTCTTTATTAATAGGAAATCCCCACTGTTACAATTGATCTACAGGCAACCGAGATCAGTTCACCTGGGGGAAAATGGCCACCGTGGAAGGTGGACTTTATGGCATTATATCTCATTGAAGACCCTCCCCTCCCCAAACCCCACCTTCCTCAGGCTCCACCCCCAAAATCTCCAGGTATTTCCCAACCAGAATCTAGCAACCCTCTCTTCAGGATAGGGCTATGCAGAGTGCCAATTCCTGCCACCACCAGGTCCACTCCTGAACCAGGCTGTTCTTTGCAAAGTGCCCGCTTTTATGACTCTTACAGAAGGGCCACTGCACCCTCATCCATTAGTGTCAGGCATTTGTAGACCTTCAGCTGGAAGAAAGACCTTTCCTTGTGTGCTCTTTGCAAGCCTGCAGTACAGGTCTAGTTCCTTCTTAGGGCCTTGTGTCCATCATGGCTGCTTTCCCCAATTGCTTCCCTTCTCTCACCACTGAAATCCAGCATGTATGATGTATAGGCAAGCTTAGCTTTCACCCAGGTCCTTATCATCCTTTCAGCTAGGGTTGCCAGCTCCAGCTTGAAAAATACCTCAAGATTTGGGGGGGGTGGAGCCTGAGGAGGGTGGGATTTGGGGAGGGAAGGGGCTTCAGTGGGGTATAATGCCCTAGAGTCCACCTTCCAAAGTGGTTATTTTCTCCAGGTGAACTGATTTCTATCACCTGGAGATGAGTTGTATGTAATCCCAGATTTCCAGCCACCACCTGGAGGTTGGCAACCCTAAATTCTCACCCCAAGTGACACATAAATGGGCTTTTGAACCCAACACTGATTTCCTCTTTGCTCCTCCTTCTCATGATTCAGGCAAGTAGGCTTCCTTTTATCCTGTTTTCAAGCGTCTTCCAAGTTTACCTATGCCATTTTAAAAGTTGGTTTATTTAAGCTTGAAAAACTGCTCAGAAATGGCAAAAGGGCCAGTCGGTCAGCCCTTTATACAGACCTACAGGGGAAAGAATAGATACCCCCTGAACTCAGCACTTAACTTCTGACCACTGCAGGGTGAGTCCCACCAAGTGTGCAGCTGGGGTTGCCAAACTACGTGGTGCTTTGAAGTGAGCAAAGGAAGTCGAAGCCAGGTGGAGATCTCCTGGAATTACCATGGATCTCCAGACTACAGAAGTCAGTTCCCCTGGAGAAAATGGCTGTTTTTGAGGGTGGATTCTATGGCACTAGACCCCATTGAGGTTCCTCCTCCTCCTCCCCGCATGCCCAGGCTCCAGCCCCAAACTCTGCAGGAATTTCCCAATTCATAGCTGGCAACCCTATGCCCTGCTCAAATCATGTCTTTCTGGATGTACCTAGAACCCAATAGCCAGGCTTTGTCCTTCAAAAGCCTGTGAACTCCCACTCAAGTTTGCAAACTTGTTCTGACATTAGCACTTCATGAAGAGTTCGATTTGGGTATGAAGGACCAAGTTGCCATCTTCTTCTACCTGCAAGGCTCTGTCTTCCGTTTGCTCCCTTAAAAGGACTGTCTCTTTTCTCTTTTCTGACACTCCTTACTAGGCGAGCCTTGAATAGGCTTCTTCATTCCGGCACTCTTGTTTTTGAAAAGAGCCAGGGCCACATAAATTTGAAGGCATGATACAATTGAAAATGAATTCATCAGGCAACACACAACCTTTCACATTAAACATATTGAGAATGAAGCCAGAGGAAAATTGCTTCTTCCCTTCTTGAATTTTTATTTGCTTAAACCACAATATTTACTAGTGGAGGAGAAAAATCTGTCTTTGCCTCCGACAGAGAGGCAAGGGAGAATCCTGGTGCCGCTTGTCTCCGCACCGAAATTAAATCTGTCGAGCTCTGTCAGGGGACCGCGATATTAATGATACACTCATCATCCATTTCATTTGGGAGGGCGCCGAGGATGTGTGTGGAGAGAAAGGAAGGCACTTGACCATTGTTCACACAGGGTAATAGGTGGAGAATAACACTTCCCAAATCCTGAGAAATTGCCGCTTCCTCTCTATCATTTACCTCCTTTGTGTGGAAACCCAAAGGCCACAGCCTGCAGCCAGAGCAGCAATTAGCTGATAGATGGCCAGCTCGGAGGTCAATGGATCATTCTATTAATAGGACAGAAACTGTAACCGGGAGAAGGAATGGTTTCTGTCTGAGGAGCTCCGGCTGCAGACATTTTTGATGCCTGAGGTAAAAGATTCATATAACACAGTATCTTCTGGGGCTTAGCACCTGAGAGACAAGAGGAGGAGGCATCTGTGAGCTCAGGGCTGGAGCAAGAGGCTTAATTAGCATGCTTTTAGGAAGAAAAGACAAGAAAAATCCCCACCTGGAAATGGCTCTCCGGTGATGATTTTTTTGCCCACATTCTCATCTGCTTTTTTAAAAAACAGGTTTGTTACACCTCTGTTGAATTATACTTGTTTAGATATTTATATCCCTCTTTTCTCAGAGGTTAAGATGCTGAGCTGCAGACCAGAAGGCTGCTAGCTCGACAGTTCGAGACCTGAGTGCCACGTGACTGAGCAGGCTCCTGTCTCTGGCCCCCGTTCCTGTCAACCTAGCAGTTTGAAAGCAAGAAATTGCAAGTAGATAAATAGGTACTGCTTCAGTGGGAAGGTAACAGCGTTCTATGCGCTTTGGCATCTAGTCATGCTGGCCACATGACCATGGAAAAAGTCATCAGACAGCGCTGGCTCTTCGGCTTGGAAACAGAGATGAGCACCTCCCCCTAGAGTCAGATTCGACTGGCTTTCAAGCAAGGGAAACCTTTACTTTTACTTTCTCCCCAGTGGGGACCCAAAGCAGCTTACATTGTTCTGTCCTCCATTTTATCCTCACAACAACCCTGTGTGGTAGGATAGGCTGAGGGGGAGTGATGGCCCAAGGTCACCCTGCAAGCCTCCACGGCAAAGTGGGGATTTAAATATGGGTCTTACACTCTAACCACTCGACCACACTGGCTCTCAGCCACTCCACGAGAAAGAGAAAACAAATTACATTCCGGAGAAAGCAAAAAAAAATCTGTGGGATATGAACTCTGTAGTAAACAGCCTGTGTCCCCTTCCTTCTGGGTCAGCCTGGATGGCTTGCTTTTCTCTGTTGTTGTTTTTTTAATATTTAATGTGTGCTATGGAAGAGAAGCATTTGGACTGACGAACATCGTCTAAACCATAGTACGACACAGTGCCTCTGTGCTCGCAGCCCCTGTGGAAGACATGGGGCTGACAACCCACCTTTGATCCTAACCACTTTTAACAATGCTATTACTTTTCAAACTCCTCCAAAGCCCTTCATGTAATTCCCCATTAAGCTCAGAGATGACACCGCAAACACTCTAAAGCTTGGAGGATGTCCATCGAGTGGGGCGGCCTATTCAGCAATGCCGCCTGCAATTATCGGCAGGAGAGGGAGTGCCGGGCATCCCTCTCAATAGCAGCAGCTTGTCTGTTCTGCCTTCACAGACTTTACCTCCAGGTTAAAAAAAAATTAGTTCATTGATTTATTGCCTTTCTGTGGAAGTAACTTTATCACCTGCCTTCCAGGTTTTCAAGTTGCTCAGTTTCTGATTATCATTTTTATTTATTTGGCGATGGGTGGCTTGTTGGGGTAGGGAGGGGGGACACAGCAAAAGCCAATGTTTCTGTGTCTTGAACATCTGACACTCATATTTCAGTGTCTTTTCTTTTTTTTCTTGAACAAGCAAACTTTTGACAGCAGATACACCATCTATGGCAAGCAACCATTCTATTGACGGCTTCGGCCTCATCAGTTTTTATGAGAGGACAGCAACCAGGCCATCTAGTGTTTGAATGTCTATATTGCAGCAGTACTGAATGGCCAGTGATGGGGACTGGAGAACAAGAGAGAGGCTGCTTCCTTAGGGAGACATTTTTTTGTGTAGCTCTCATTACCACTGTAAATGCCGAGGTGTGTCCACACTCCAGTTTTTCCTTTCCTTGCTTCACCCCCTCATGGCCACCATTACCCTCTCTTGTCAGGCTTTTAAAAATATAGGTAAAGGTAAAGGTTTCCCTTGCTTGAAAGCCAGTTGAATACGACTCTAGGGATGCGGTGCTCATCTCCGTTTCCAAGCCGAAGAGCCAGCACTGTCCAAAGATGTTTCTGTGGTCATGTGGCCAGCATGACTAGATGCTGAGGCGCATGGAATGCTGTTACCTTCCCTCCAAAGTGGTTCCTATTTATCTACTTGCAATCTCTTGCTTTCGAACTGCTAGGTTGACAGGAGCTGGGACCAGAGATGGGAGCTCACTCCATCAGGCAGCACTCGGTCTCAAACTGCTGAACTACCGGTCTGCAGTTCAGTGTCTTCACTACAGGGCTATAACCCAATCCCCTGCAACAACAAAAAAGCAAGTCTCTAGCCCTTTTCCTTGCATAGTTACAAGGGGAAAATGTGCAGCCTGCAGAGTTTACCTTATAACTCCTGAAAAAAAGAGTTTAAGATTTACTCATTATGGTCCTTTGATGAATGTATTCCCCCAGGAGCTCATACTAAGTGTCCCATTCTGTTCTCAAATCGTATCACTGTGAATACTGAGTAATTTTCTTTTTGTAAAATTCAGGTGGGCAGCCGTGTTGGTCTGAAGCAGCCTAATAAAGTGAGTCCTGTGGCACCCTTAAGACCAACAAAGCTTTATTCTGGGTATAAGCTTTTGTGTGCATGCACAGTTCTTCAGAAACAGAAGTCACCAGTGTTCTCTCTAAGCTTAGTTAGTGTGAGCTAGCTCACAGTTTTTTAGCCTCCAGCTCACACATTTTTGTCTTAGCTGAGGAAGGATGGCTCCAGAGCAAACTAATTTATGCAGTAGCCGAATCACTTGCTCACAGCTTTAATGCCAGTAGCTCACAAAGTAGAATTTGTGCTCACAAGATCCCACAGCTTAGAGGGAACGTTGGAAGTCACCAAACATTACACACAGGTAGAGGGTGGAGAGGGTGTTGCCAGTGTTGTCAGGAAGGGCTAATTAGTGTGCATGCACATGAAGGCTTATACCCAGAATTAAACTTCGCTGGTCTTAAAAGTGCCACTGATCTCAAACTGTTGTTCTGTTGCTTCAGACCAACATGGCTACCCCACCTGAATCTATACTCATAGGCTCATAAGTGTCTGAATATACCCAGAATTTCTTGGAGGAATTCAGCTGTCCACAGCCAGGCTGTGCCTTGGGTGCTGTGATGGACAGGAGGCTGTCCTGCTCATGAAAGGTGAAACAGCCACTCCCACTGTTTTCACACTTGAGCCAGTGGGAGTGCTGCTTCAGCATCCAGCCTCCTTCCAGAGGAGTGCTGAGGGCTACCTGAGGGAGACAGTGCAGGCAGGCGAGGGGAATTGTCTCTGCAAGGGAGCTGAACTTTGATTAACCCACCCAAAGCCCTAACACTTGCTACCCTAAGGACATCTAGTAACTGAGGGGAAGGCTTATATCACAGAACCAAGCAGGTTCCTCAGACTCATCAGAACAGCAATGTGGGTCCCCCAGTTTCCAGAAAGGGCCTGTCTTAGGTGCCCATTCCAGAAGTGAACATGAGCTGCATACCGGTTATCATTTTTGTCAAAGTAGGAAGTGGTCTGAGAGAGGCATCCTTTCTTTTTCTTTTTTAAAGTATTTTTATTCAGTTTTATAAGACAACCAAAAAACAAACATATACACATAAAAGGGAGATTTTAACAATTTCATTTTCCCCTTTGTCTTTGATACCTTGTTAATTTATAATCTTTTAAAAAGTCACTTATTTCCACCATACCATATAATTACGTTTCATTAATAGGTACATCATTAATTCTTAGTTCCTTAGTCCTTTTTGTTTCATTTAATGGGTAGAGGTCCGGGAATTTTAGCTTTTATTTTCTTCTATCCATTCATAAAATCTTGACCATGTGTTTTCAAAATCTTCTTTATTATTTCCTCTCAGTATCATAGTCAATTTGTCCATCTCAGCAGTTTCCAATATTTTGGCTATAACTTCCTCTTTTGAAGATACTTCTGTTCTTCTCCAGTATTTCACATATAACATCCTTGCTGCTGTTAACATATGTATAGTAAGGTAAACTGTCTTTTGTAATTTTCTGGCGTTATATTCAACTAAAACAGTTCTGGTATATAAGGTACAGTAATTTTCAACATTTTTGGTAACAATTTATGTATCCAGGAGAAATCCTTTCCCACAGTACACACACTCGTTGCTTTTGAATCACTGCTCCTGCTAATTTTTAAAAAAATGGTTCTGAAACAAGAACAAAAATTTGCAAAGCCTGTTTCTCAGAGACAGAATTGGGATGAGCTGAGCACACATACCCCGGGCAGAAACCCTTCTTTCAAGCTCCCATCCACTCTCAGTTGTCTGTTTCCAACCATTATCAGGTTTCCTTGAACACCAAACGTGGTCACCTCTTTCAGCCACCCACCAGACCTCGATCCACCCCGGTAATAAAGCCTCATACCAACCAGCTGCCGGCCTGCCATTCTCCCCAGGCGTATGCAGGCCGGGGAAATAATCCCCGCAAAGCTACAAACAAATTGAAATTAATAATTTATGAGTGACGGCTACAATTTTATCCCATCCGAGGAGAGTTGAGAAGATTGTTCCATAAACATTTCTTTTTTTCTTTTCAATTTCCTCCTTTGGATTTGAAATTTGATTTCCATTGCACATGGTTTCTGAAGAACTCCCTGGTGGATTTTAAAAGTGTCAACGACGATTACGTGGCAGCTGAAGGAAAGAGAGAGCAACGCGGAGTTGACTTCATGTCGGCAGCCAAAGAAGGATTCCAGGCCCTGTTTTATTAACTGCTGGGGGATTTCTCCCGCTTTCAGAGAGAAAGTGGGCCTGCAAGCATCTCATCAGGACATGATTTTCTTTTCTCCATTAGAAAGCTGTCCATCAAATGCAGTCCCCTGTCACCTCAGGAGCAGCTTGCCTGTGACGCACTCACACATGGTGAGGACAGGATGAGAATGAGACACTCCCATGGACTGGGTTTCCCTTCTGTCCCCACACAACGGGCCCCACCTGCATGGTTGCATCACTCACACTCTGCTAGGCTTGTCAACCTCCAAGTGAGGCCTAGAGATCTCCCTCTATTGCAACTGGTCTCCAGACAGGGGGATGGAGCTCTGTCATCTGGAGATAGGGTTGCCATCGTCCAGGTGCTGCCTAGAGATCTCCCGCTTATACAGCAGATCTTCAGGCGACAGAGATCAGTTCACCTGGAGAAAATGGCTGCTCCACCAACACACTGCTCCAGTGGGATCGCCAGCCTATGGGTGGGGCCTGGGGCTCCCCTGGAATTACAGCTGAACTCCAGGCTACAGAAATAATTTCCCCTGGAGGAAGTGGCAGGTGTGAAGGTGGGCTCTATGAGGCATTATACCCCACTGAGGTCCCTCCCCTCCCGAAACTCTGCCCTCCTCAGGCACCACACCCACATCTCCAGGAATTTCCCAAGCCAGACTGTAAGGATGCCAACTCCAGCTTGGAAGATTTCTAGAGATTTGGGGGTGGGGTGCCTGAGGAGGGTGGAAGCCGAGGAGGGAGAAAGAGTTGGCCTGAAGATCTCGTGGAATTACAAGTGATCTCTGGACTACAGAGATCAGTTCCCCTGGAGAAAATGGATGCTTTGGAAGGTGGATGCAATGTCATTATTTTGTGCTGAGGCTTCTCCACAAACCCTGTTCTACCCCCAGATCTCCAGGAATTTCCAAACCTGGCACTGGCAACTCCAGAGGGTGTGATGGCACAGAGTCTGTCCCCCAAGGGTGCCATTTCTCTGTAGTCTGGCAATCAGTTGTAATAAACTCTAGGCTCCACCAGGAGGTTGGCAACCAGATGCCCCAGGCCACTTGGTTGCACAGTTTGGCCCAGTGGCTCCTGTGGGGTAGGGGGCTGAGTGTAGGGGTGCCAGCTTTTAACCCTGTCCCTTTAGCTGCTGTTTTAATATCAGTTTGATATATAGCAACTAGCAGGTGATGTTATTTAATCTCATGCGATGAAAAGCTTCAGTTGCAGATTTCTACATATTGAGCTTCTGTGAAACGGATACATCTTTTCCCCCCTGGCCAGCTGGTAATCATAGGTTGTGTTCCGACAGCTCTTTTAAGCTGTGCCAGGCATGAGTGTCTGGTGGATTTAAAGTGCACATCCAGACTACAACATCTGGGAATTGTGCTGCTTCTGTGATCAGCCCGTCGATCCCCATTGGGGATCTGTAGTTAAAAGATAGTGATGAAAGTCCGGTCCTAAGCTGGCCGATGGGCCAATGGTGGACTTTCCCCCATCTGGTCATTCCACCAGCACGCAATCAGACCATCCCAAATGGCCGCCATTTTAAAAAAGCCTTAGCAATGCACGCATAACTGCTTAAACATGTGACGTCCGCAGAGCTCCGCTCAAATGATCCGAACAATTTAATGTTTCTGAAGGTCCCGTAATGTTTATGCACTTTGTTAACTGAAATGGTACCTAGAGGAAAGTACCGCTGGTGGTGCTTTTACCATTTTAGTCCGCACATGTGTGGAAAAACAAGTAGATAGTGGGGGACATATGCGCATGCGCAGACAGGATTTTAAAAAAAAACAGCTGACCGCACGGCTCCTTACAGTGGATGCCATCTAGACAATCAATCGCGGAGTCATGCACAGTAAAGCAATTCATGGGGAGCTGTCTGATCATGCAACGCTGGATCAAAAAGATCTAGGTCAAATTACGGCCAGGCCAATGGTGGGATTAGCTACCCATCTGGATGCATCCTTAGCTGTGCCTATTCTAAAGGACACCCCAGTGGGTTTTTAAAAAAAAACTGGGAAAGGAAGTGGGTCAGAAACAAACCCAGCCCTTGACCATAAAGCAGAACTACTCAGTCTTTCTGAGGAGTCTCCCCCTTCTACATCTGCTCTGCTTTCCAGGCCTCCTCAGTCACTTAACCCTATAACTACCATCCAAAGCTGCCAAGAGCCGACTTGCATCCTCAAATAGATTCCTTCCAGGCCCCTCCTTACCCAACCTAGACAAAACCCAAGAATAATATGAAAACAATTCATATAATATACTGTTAGCTAGTTAGTCTCTTCATGCTACTTCTGTACACACCATACCTTTGTTTTGTTTTTAATTTTACAGGGTTGCCAACTTCAGCTTGGAAAATTCCTGGAGATTTGGAGGCAGTGCCTGAGTAGGGTTTGGGGAAAAGAGGGAACTCAGGGGTGAAGTGATGTCACTGCAAGATTTCCATTTCTCCTAGACTCTAGTATACCCTAGAATCTGCCCTAAGAAGCTGCCATTCCCTCCAGGGGAACTGTAACCTGGAGATCATTAGTAATGCGGAGAAAACTCCAGGTCCCATTTGAGGTTGGAGACCTATTTATATCCACCTCTTTCTATAAAGCACTGTATATAACCCCCCTCCCATTTTATCCTGATGACCTCCCTGTGAAGTAGGATAGGCAGTGAGAATGGGTGAGTGGCTTGAGGTCAGATTTCTTCTCTCTCTTCTCCTCAGTTTACAGCCACCCACGTGTTGGCAAGTATGACACAGTATGTGACCGGTTTCTTTAATGTATATACTGGTACAATGGCATTTAGTTCATTCTAAGCCTAGGAGGAGCTGTAAATGACCTAACATTCAGAGCTTATTAAACATTTCTCTTTTTTCTTATTCTTTTTTTTGCCTGTTGAGTTACAATTCTCAAAGGTTTTTCTGTTACTGGAAGAAGTGCAGATGGTGCATGCATTTCGCAATATTTTTGTTCAGGTAGAACTTTACAGCGGACAACACTGCCTGTGTAGGACTGACTCACTTCTCCCTCTGGGCTAACAGCAGCAGCATTCTGGTGCCCCCTAGGGTACCCCCTTGTTTTCCCTCCTTCAGTAGCCCAGCAACCATCTATTTGGGGGTGGGGTGACTGTGTGGAGGATCTGCTCTGCAACAGTGTGCAAACCACATCTGCACTGGAGAATCAGCTTAGGAGAAAGAACAGCTGTTTTAACAACTCTTTTCCCAGCAGCCTCCTCAAACACATGCATGTCGTCCGCTTGTGGGAAGATGCTGAAATACCTGGGCGGGAAGAAGGAAGGCAGGGCGGGCTCAGGGGAGCCTTGTGGCTTCCCTCTGCCACAGGTCACCCAGACTGAAAAGAGAAGCAGTTTAGTGAGAGACACAGAACACAGCGGACTCCCAGTTCTACTCAAAGAGGCGAAGACATTTGGCAAATTGAAAATGGTGGTGTACTTCTTGGGGGGGGGGGGGTTGTATTTGTGTGTGTGCGTGCACATGTGCCAGTGCCTGGAACTCATGGCAACCTCTGGCAACTCCTACTGGGGCATGGAGGACGTTCAGAGAAATGGCTTGATAGCCTGCCTCTGCCTCCTGGCCCTGGTATTCTTTGGAGGTCTCCCATCCAAGTACTTGTCAGGGTTAGCCTGCTTAGTTTCCAAGATCTGAGGAGATCGGGCTTGCCTGAGCTATCCAGTCAGGGCAATGGTGGTGGACCTTTGATGGGCATTTCCAGTTTCTAACGGAATGTGGTCATTTGGCTGAGAGGACATTCATCCTGGCGGAGACTGACCAAGAGAGAGATCTTGGAGTCATAGTGGATAACTCACTGAAAATGTCGAGACAGGGTGCGACTGCAATAAAAAAGGCCAATGCTATGCTGGGCGTTATTAGGAAGGGAACTGAAAACAAATCAGCCAGTATCATAATGCCCCTGTATAAATTGACGGTGCGACCTCATTTGGAGTACTGTGTACAGTTCTGGTCACCACACCTCAAAAAGGATATTATAGCATTGGAAAAAGCGCAGAAAAGGGCAACTAGAATGATAAAAGGGCTGGTACACTATCCCTACAAAGAAAGGTTAAAGCACTTGGGGCTCTTTAGCTTGGAGAAACGATGACTGAGGGATGATATGATCGAGGTTTACAAGATTATGCATGGGATAGAGCAGGTAGAGAAAGAGCACTGTATTCTTGGTGCTTGGAGGAGGCAACAGTGGGAGGGCTTCTAGTGTCCTGGTCCTACTGGTGGGCCTCCTGATGGCACCTGGTATTTTTGGCCACTGTGTGACAGAGTGTTGGACTGGATGGGCCATTGGCCTGATCCAACATTGGCTTCTCTTATGTTCTTATGTTCACCCCTGAAAGATAATAGGTGGGGAAAATCGAAATCTCCCCTGGCCATCAGTGGGGGGGAGGGGGGGGGTACCTGCATCACATTGCCTGCCACTCACAATGACTGCTTTCAGGGAGGAACCGAAAGTGAGCGCCAATCGTCACTCTAAGTTTTTATTTGCTTCCCACCATGTGTATATGTGGAAAATGTGGAGGTGACTCATGTAGCAAGACCAAGTCTAACTAGCAGCGTTGAAATGCAACTGAGGAGGCAGAAGGTCCCGCATGAAATGAAGGGCAACTTGTTTGCTGTCTGCTCAGGGAGAAATAAAACACAATGCAAATATTTGAGGAAAATATTGCCATTATTAAATCGTTTTCTATCATGTCAGGCTCCAGTCCCCTCTGAGCAAACAGACAGGCTGGCTTCGTCAGGGATGGAAAGGACTCTGCCTCTCTGCCATAGACAGGGCTGTTTTTTCCTCCCAGATGGATAAGAGGGCCAAGCTTCAGCTGGGATGATCTGGCGTTCTTCTGCCCACATTGTCCTCTGGCACAGATAACACCCGTAAAAAGTATTCTTCTTTTTCTTCATTTACATATTTATTTTAAAACACTGCTGTCCCACCTTTTTCATTTCTGGCCAGCCCATAACCACCCATAAAATCAAGTTCCAACAACAGCTCCCCAACAAAATATACAGAAAAATGCAAATATACCAGTTCTCCAAAACCAGAATCGATTTAGACAATATCCCATAAAGACCTCACAGAAAACACACATGGAGACATGATTCTGATATACACTTATTTCTAGAACATGTCCCAGAATCCTTCTCCAATATATATGGCACACGTGGAAGACGTACAGGTGTTTCTCAGCAAGTCAACAAGTCAACATAGAAAGAAGCCCCAGAAGAAAGGAAGTTTTCAAGCCCCAGCTAGGGAGTCTTTACAGATACATGCCAAACATTTCATTACCTTCCCGGAACACTATGCCTGTGCTGCAGATGCTGGGCTTTAAGACACCCCAGCAAACAAGAACCATTGGTTCATCCCAGTAACACAGGCAATAAATAAGCCCACAAACCTGCCTTGGAACAATGTGGATATAGGGATGAAATGGTCCTCAAATATCAGCTATTGGCAATTCGTATTAAATTTCCCACTATACAATAATTACACATGTTTTCAAGACAGTAAGTGACACACCAGATCCTAGCTTGCTCAGAGGGTTATTGGGGGCCACTAGACGGTTGATATGGCACATTAAGAGCTTCTCGCTGGCCATGAACCTGCAGAATAACCCAGTAAAGTATATTCAGCCACTGAATGCTGCTGGTGGGGGAAGAGATAATGGGGGATATGGGACATTGGACAACAGCAGACAAAAGGTCTTTTGCAAGACAGCTTTTGAGCAGGAGGAGTCTGCCAGATTGAGGACTTAGCTTTTCGGCAACTGGGCCTTTAAAA
The DNA here is from genome assembly GCA_029233225.1 of Lepidodactylus listeri. Classification (NCBI taxonomy): domain Eukaryota; kingdom Metazoa; phylum Chordata; class Lepidosauria; order Squamata; family Gekkonidae; genus Lepidodactylus; species Lepidodactylus listeri. Next base: position 28,087,090 of record JARCFY010000013.1, read on the forward strand.
GTTCACATCCATACTAACTAACCCCGCTGCTGCTGATTGCTAGATGGAGGTAATAGAACTGGGAGCCTGCCCAGTGGATAGAAATGACTAGTTTGGCATTTGGGACATGGCTGTATATGCCCTACCACACTGGGCCAGTGTTTCTGGGTGATCTGCCTTTCATGGGACTGAACCAGTAACTCAATGGTCCAGCACTAACTTTAACCTACCTGTCATTGGATGGATTGGCGAGCACTGACTCTAACCAATCAGGAAGCAATGACCCTCAGCAAATCAGGAAGCACTGTCCCAGAATTCAGGTTGGAGATGTTGCTGATCTTTTTCTCCTGCAGTTTCCCCAAAGTCAAGGGTCTATGCTTTCTCCAGCCCCACTGCTTGACAGATGCTTCTAGTGTAACCTAACAGAGCATAGCATAAAGCCGTAGTAGTAACAACTACAGAGTAATCTATAGTATTTATTTCCTATATTTGACCCGAATTGCTTCTCTAATTAGTTTCAACCTTCATGAAGGGCGTAACTTGCCTTTTCAGAGAGAAATCTGCAGCCGATAAATGGTTTCATGCAGGCAGTAACAACACAACAGCAATTATATGAGAGAGAGAGAGAGAGAGAGAGAGAGAGAGAGAGAGGAAATTTATAGCTATTAAGGGAGGGGACAAATCATTTTCCTCCAAAGACTTAACGAATTCCACTTGTTTTGAAAAAAGGGGAAAGGAAAGGAATATGTAAATACTCTCGCCTGTTTTATTCAACAATACAACCTGGAGTGATTTATCAGCATAATTTAAACCCCTGAATGCGTATAATAATTACCACTTTTACAAATGAAATCCTTGCCCCATTCACAGAACAGTCATTATTAGAAGCATGCACACTATTAGTGCAGTACTAAGTAGAGTGACACCCTTCTAGGCCTCTTGAAGTCAGTGGGGCTTAGAAGGGTGCAATTCTGTTTGGAATTACACTCTGTGTCTGTCAGTTCTGGATGTCAACCTCAGAAATACCTCTTACTTATGGCCCAAATGGCACAAGCTCTCCCCTGCACTGGCTGAGCTGCTGTGGTATGATGGAACATTCACAAACATTCTAGATGCTCAGGGTGAACGTGTCAGGAATAGAGAAATCATGAGCCCGAGTGCAGGGAGGGTGGGGCATAAATAAAATAATAAATAGTAGCTGTAGGAAAAACGGGATGGTCAGTTTGACTCAGCAGAGGACCACAGGAAAAGAGGAGCTGTATTCTGTTGGAAGCATTGGGGAAGGCACAAAAGCACAGGCATGTTCAGAAGGCAGGAAGTTTTAAGGACAGATGATCGATATGTACCCAGTAGGTATGGAAGTTAAAGGAACATCACTGTCAGGAAGGGAGCTGCCAGGAGAAAATGGAAGAGTGGGCAGTGGATGAAGAACAAGAACCTCAGAAAAGGTAGAGGAAGAATGCAAAAGCCTATGCTGAAAAGAAGTAAAAGAAACATGGATTAAAGAAAAGTGAGAAGGATTCTGGAAGCCAAGTGTCAGTAAGGAAAGTGCACTGCGTGGTCCTGATGAGGAACATTATAGTGGGTCAGTCCCGGAGGGTCAACTGGAGTCCCACGCTGTCTGTTGCCTAGTCTGTGTTTGTTTCAGGTGAGCTTCATCTTGAAGGTTGAACAGGTGAGCTTCATCTCTCTTGGAAAGGGCCAGGGCTCATGATCGTGACCCCAACTAGATTTTAGTGAATGGAGAACATCAATGTAAGGAGCAAAGTCTCAGGCAGAATGACAGCTGTCACTCTTCTGAGAATAAGAGCCATCTTTCTCCCTGGACAGAGAGAGTAGATATTCCCAAGCCTGTCTAATTAGCGGGCAAAGCCAGCCGAGTCTCTGATAATACGAGATCATTACTGAACTTGCAAAGCTGTGGCTAGCACTGAGATTCAGTTTAAAGAAGGTGAGGGACAAAGGATGTGAATCTGAAAAAAAAAAACCCAGACATTGGAAGATTAATGTAATTTAAGTTCCCTTTGCAAGGATAAAAGTAAAATCTCGGGGTTTTTTTGCTAAATGGATGCAAAGTGCTCTGCAGATGCTGGTACTGATGGAGGTATCTGGGCTGGGAGAGGTGCCTGCATTCTCACAGCATGCTGATTTTGGTAAAGAAATGCTAATTATTTATAGATCTGCAGATACTTCCTTAGTCACCTATAGATTCTTGCAAATCTGCAGCAAAAGGTCTCACACGCTGTGATCAACTAGGGTTGCCAACTCCAGCTTGGGAAGTTCCTGGAGATTTAGGGGTGGAGCCGGGGGAGGGCAGAGTCTGGGGAGGGGAGAGACCTTCATGGGATCAGTGTTCCCTCTAAGCTGAGTTAGTGTGAGCTAGCTCACAGTTTTTTAGCCTCCAGCTCACACATTTTTGTCTTAGCTCAGGAAGGATGGCTCCAAAGCAAACTAATTTTAGCCAAATCGCTTGCTTATGACTTTAATGCCAGTAGCTCACAACGTAGAATTTTTGCTCACAAGACTCCACAGCTTAGAGGAAGCATCATGTGGGATATAATGCAATAAAGTCCAGCCTTCAAAGCAGCCATTTTTTCTGGGGGAACTGATAGATGAAGAAGAAGAAGAGATTGGATTTATATCCCACCCTTCACTCACTTGGAGTCTCAGAGCAACTTATAAACTCCTTTCCCTTCCCCTCCCCACAACAGACACCCTGTGAGATAGGTGGGGCTGAGAGAGCTCTGAGACAACTGTCCTTGAGAGAACAGCTGGTACAGAGCTATGGCTTGCCCAAGGTCATCCAGCAGGTGCAAGTGGAGGAGTGGGGAATCAAATCTGGTTCTCCCAGATTAGAGTCTTCGCACTTAACCACTACGCCAAACTGGCAGTTCACAGATGTGGCAGTTCACAAACAAGAGGCCAACAAATACCACACAGCTTAAATTACAGGAGGCTTGAAGGGTTGTAAGGGCCCCCCGCCTTAGTGACAGTTTTAGAAGGGCCCTGATTTCCCTCCTACCTCTTTCCATATCCCTAACCCCCATGGCCCATCTCCCCAACATACATGTGCCTGGCTGAGGAGGGCAGTTTGGTGTCCACGCCCGCAACCCTTGGTTTTTCTATCCAGCTGGATCCATGTTATAACTCCAGGTAGGAACTCTTTGCCTGCTCCTCACCCACTCCACCCTGGATTTGGTGAGATGCTTCCTTCCATCAACAAAAGTATCTTGTGCCACCCTATCCCATCCAGAGTCTTAAGTACTTCAGATTTTACTGCATACACAGACTGAGGGAGTTTTCCAGCCAAGTGGAAAGTTTTATAAAATGCTGCTTATCTGAGAACGACAAAAAAAACTGTGGCTGGCCCCAAGGGCAGCAGAGTGATTCTTGAAGGGATTCCAGCAAGGGAATGAGAGGGCTGGGGAGTGCCTGAGCAAAATGGTGATAAGACCCAGGGCCGGTGCCAGGCTTTTTTGCACACTAGGCGAGGCTACCTTCTGGCGCCCCCCTCCCCCCCACCGTGTGCTCACCAATATTCAAACATAAATGCATTTTAGGAAGAATGAAAAACACAAAGATGAGGATTCCTACTTGTAGTCAGAGCTGCTCTCCCCATTGTCCTCACCCCACTTGCTGGCCTCTGCGTCCGTCAGGGTTCTGCGCCCCTAGGTGGTCGCCTAACCTTGCCTTATGGTAGCACCGGCCCTGATGAGACCCCTCATAGAGGAGGACTAGAGATCTGTTTGGGTTGAGATGGAGGAGGGAGGGCCCACAGGCAGACTGGAGCCATGCTACAAGGGAGAAGGGTGTGTGACCCCCTTCATGGCCCCCAACATGGTTTCCCCAATCAAAACTGACCTACTTTCCACACACTACTGTTACCCTGGAAGGGGAGAGAGAGAGAGAGACTATAATATTTATTTATTTATTTATTTATTTACTCCGCCTTTCTCCCCAGAGAGGACCCAAAGCAGCTTACCTCATTCTCCTCTCCTCCATTTTATCTGCACAACAACCCTGTAAGGTAGATTAGGCTGAGAGAGTGTGACTGGCCCAAGGTCATCCAGCGAGCTTCCATGGGGGATTTGAATCCAGGTCATCCAAATACTAGTCCGACACTCTTAACCAGTACACCACAGTGGTTATGTAGCACAGAGAGCTTCAATCAGGGAGTGTTTTTAATTCGGTTTATGTAGCCAACGTATAGGTCACCTTTCTGTAATAAATATAGCCAAGGCAGGTAAACCCCCTCTCCCCCAAACCGTAGTCCAGATCAAAATTGGGTCCCTGCGTGGCTACTCTTGCTTGTAATGTGTATGTTGGCCCTTTCTCTGTTCCCAGCCTGAACTCTGCTGTTTCCAGCGTGCAGCATCACAGCATCATTACTGTAGATGGCCAGAGGGTGACAGTGGGACTACCAGCTCCACAGGGATTAGGTAGTGGGAAGTGCCAAAGAGGGGTTCTCCCTGGTCCTAGAAAGCTGCTGATTCTCTGACCTGCCTCCTTATTGTGAAGAATTTGCTTCAGGCACAAACAGAGCTGCTCTCGGACTGCTTATAGCCTCCCCATGGCTGCCACCACCATAATACTAACCCTGGAATCGTTGATCATGGTGTACTCAGTTGTTTCTTTTCACAAGTTTTTATGCTAGCAAACTAAAGAGCACGGTGGCTCAGAGGTTAAGACACTGACCTGCAGACCGGAAGGTCTGTAGCTCAGCAGTCAGAGACCTGGATGCTGTGTGACAGAGTGAGCTCCCGTCTCTGGCCCCAGCTCCTGCCAACCTAGCAGTTCGAAAACAAGAAATTACAAGTAGATAAACAGGTACCGCTTCGGTGGGAAGGTAACAGCATTCCGTGCGCCTCGGCGTTTAGTCATGCCGACCACATGACCATGGAAAATCGTCGGACAGTGCTGGCTCTTCAGCTTGGAAACGGAGATGAGCACTGCCTCCTACAGTCGGGTTTGACTGGCTTTTGAGCAAGGGAAACTTTTACCTTTTATGCTAGCAAAACCTCCTGGACCAAAGCCTCAACAGTGAGAGAGAGAAAAGAAATAAGCGAGTGTGCACCTCGTGAAACGATGCTGCCATCAATTCACATGCAGGATTCTTGAAGCAATTGCTTGCAGTCCACTTTGGCACAGAGAAACCCGTTTGCTTGGTTGGCTTCATCACCCTCCACACCCGTAAATGTCAGGGATGATGTGACAGATTGCAGTGCTACGATAGTGCACCTCCGCTTTGGCAGTTTCTTTGTATAAAGAGAGAGAGAGAGAGAGAGATGGCCCGCTCCCCAAGAAAAAAAAACCCTTTTACAACAGCTATAAAGCAGCTGCTGATTAGGGGCAAGCCTTGAAACATTAGTGGAAAGCTGTTGAAATCAGCTTTTAAGTGAGAGGCGCTTCCAGGCCCAGATCAGCATAGCCTCTTCTCCCATTCCTTAATGTCACTTGGTATTCCCTGAACGGGCATTTCGCCTGCAAGGCTGGGTCTGTGGAGAGAGATGTGTGTGTATGTGAGGGCCAGACTCCACATCAGACTCCCCTGTGTACAGTCCTTCCTGTGGTTTTATTTCTTTTACAAAATGCCCTGCCCACCCAAACACAGGTGACATTTCCCTGTGGTGTGAAAAGCTTTTGGAAGAGCTACCAGAAAAAGGAAGAGTTAAAAGCCTCCACCTCTTCCTGACTTTACAACCTCGACACCTATCGAAGAAAGAAAATCACAGGGAAAACCTACATCATGTGCAGTCTGGTTGTTAAAAAAAAATCCCAACAGCAGTAGGGCAGTTTTGGTCTAGGATCGAAAGAGCAAAAGAGATTCTAGAAGGTGCTAAGCAGGAATGGTGGCGCTGCTGGCGGGGGGGGGGGGGTGTGTGAAGAGGGGCACACAAGTCACTCTCTGGTGATACGCCTGTCCTTACACTGCTAAGGTTGCCAGGTCCCGGAGAGAAAAAAGGTGCTGACCCTTTAACAGAGGTTTAAAGCGAAGTTCTGCACCCGGAGACCTTATTTACCTCCCTGCCATGAAAAGCTCTAACTGTTCGTTTCCATACATTAGGTAAAGGTTTCCCTTGCTCGAAAGCCAGTCGGATACGACTCTAGGAATGCGGTGCTCATCTCCATTTCCAAGCTGAAGAGCCAGCGCTGTCCGAAGACGTTTCCGTGGTCATGTGGCCAGCATGACTTGATACCGAGGCGCACAGAACACTGTTACCTTCCCACCGAAGCGGTACCCCTATTTATCTACTTGCAATTTCTTGCTTTCGAAATGCTAGGTTGGCAGGAGCTGGGACCAGAGACAGGAGCTCACTCCATCATGCAGCACTCGGGTCTCGAACTGCTGTTCAGCATCTTAACCACTTGAACCACTGCAGCCCAGTTGTATTCCATACATTAAGCCACTATTAAAGGGACAGGGCAACCTTACCTACAGTGCTCCAGCCAGGTGTCAGAACAGAGGTGTTGCAAGAGCACAAGAATGTCCCTGTTTTCATCTGCAATTCTCAAAGTAGCCTTGTAAGTGAAGGACGTGTAGGAGAATGTGCAACTGGGAGGGGTGTAGCAAGAAAGAAGATACAGCCCACCACCACAGGTCAGTCCTCCCACTCATTAGCAGGGCCCCATGTCAGCTTGCTTGCTGACCCTGCTCCTGCAGCTTCAAAAGCAGCATATGGGCACCTCGGTGCATCGCTCAGAATTAAGTGGTAGAACTGCAGGCTGTGCTGCTTCAGCGCAGAACAGAACTGTTGTAGGCTAGTTCAGAATGCAAATAAGTTGCTAGAACGGACTGTAACACCTCAGACCGCAGCTCAAGCAGTGCCACTTTTGATTGCTCTCCTACATTAAAAGAAGCCCGCTCTCCAAGTAGAAAATTAGCACTGCAGGGGGAAGTTCTAGACCAGCTCACATGTTCGCTCTCTCTCTCTCTCTCTCTGTTATGCTAGATTTATATTTGCATGGAATTTTGTTTTGTTTTTTACAATAGAGGAAAACATTTGAAACTATGTCCCTTCAGTCTGCAGTGGGTTGCCCATATTGGAAGGGCCATGTGCTTTCTTCATTATAGGAGCCAGCTCCAGCCCATGCCAGGAGGCTGACACCCTAGACAGTTCACCTGAAACAGAGATAAAAGACTCCTCTTGTCATGAGTTTTCTTTCTGTTTCAGCACGCTGGTCAACCCCTGCCCCCTCCAACATACCTGCATACTTATGCTAACGCAGTTGCTTAGTAACTAATGTCCGGGCCATCAACCAGTCGGCCAAAGTCATTGACTAACAATAGATGTGGCCCAGGTGAGTCATCGGACCCTGCCCAGGTGTCCACTTCCTGGTGAGATCATAGTTTTGCAATATTGGCCACCCCTCTGTCACCAACCCACTTTTTACCTTTAACCTATAGTAGGGTCAGTAAGGAACGGACAGCCTAGTAGGTGTGTTAGTGGGATGTGGTATGCGCAGCCAGCCCCCAAGACCACCTAATAAAAGACCTTGCACAGAGGCACTCGGTCTCTTGAGCCATCGTCCCCTATCTGCTTAACCCCCCCCCCTTATGTCCAGCTTGCTATCCATACCCTTGCCTCCATCTTTAAATCTCTGTATCCTGGAACAGAGAGAACCACGTGGTTTTGCAGGTTCGAGCCACGTGTCCCACATTTTTCTATATTTTCCTTCCCCATCCAATTCTTCCTTTGGTCGGACAACTCTTCTTTAGGAAGGTAACGTATTGCTTCCCCACCAACGAACTCCTGTAAATTGCAACAGTGCTATTTTCTATCTTTATTTCCCTAAACCTGTGTGTATGTTTGTGAGAATCTGTTTTTGTGTGCTTGAACAACATCATTCAGTAAACAGCATTTAATTTGCCATCTGCCTCACGTGCCTGTTTCCTGTAGAACTCCTGGGAGGGGTGGGACCCTGGTATAGTTGGCAAGAACCCGGTATTTTGCTGATTGCTAAACGTAAATTAAAGCAATTTGGCTAACAATTATACCCTGCTGAGGTCTCTCCCCAAATTCCATCTTCATCAGGCTCCACCCCTAAAATCTCCCAGTATTCCCCAACCCAGAGCTGGCAACTCTAAAAGGGGGGTAAAGCCTATGGTCTACACTAACACAATATTTTTTTACCAATGTCTTCAAAGACAAAACAGGGACAAAACTGAGAGAGTGACTTACACAAGAGAGCAGAACTAAGTTTGAGCTCGGTGGCACCTTTAAAACCAACAAAACAGGGTCTGCCCACAGGAAATTGAGTTGCAATAGAAGTAGTCTTCCAAAAGATCTACAATTTTCTTTTCTTCAAGTGGGTGAGTACCTGTCTTTATGCTTTGATACTTTCAGAAAAAAATTTCCCCTTCCAAGGATAAATTTCTAGAACTCGCTGTAAGATTCGAATTAAGCACCTCTAGCCCTGACACAGCTGGCCCAGGATGTGTGAATAGGAGTAGAGAGCATTCATAGACCCCTCTTGGACAGCATGCGGCTTGACGGAACTACTCCAAACTGTTGCTTAATTTATTTTAGCTGCAAAATTCACCACTTGTAGGTAATAAATAAGCATCACTGAAAGACACGGGAAGCTCAAAAGCTCCTGAAAATCCAGTGGGAAGTTGTCTCTACTACCTGGGTAAGAAAGCTGAGGCCTTTTCTTGCAGATACAGGCCTAGCAACCACCACTGAAGCCTTAAAGAATTTCATCCTGGACTACTGAAATACCAGTGTGTTGTAGTGGTTACTTAAGACTGTAACACTAGGATCTGGGAGACCCCAGTTCAAATCCCCACTATGGCACAAAAGCTTGCTGGATACCCTTGGAACAGTCGCTCTCGCTTTCAGCCTGATTCACTGGACTGAGGCTGTGAGGATAAAATGGAGGAGGGGAGAAGGATTCTGTAAACTGATTCGGGTTCTCCAGCTGAGGAGAAAAGCAGGATATAAATGTCAAGGCGAACGAATACAACTCCAGACTGAATTCAAGGTGTCAATGACGGCCTATAAATCCATAAATTGTCAGGATTTGACATGAAGTTTGATGGTTGTAGGAGCTGATCTGGCCTCGTCATGGCTTTTGTGGGTGACCACCAGACTCCCTAAGATTCTGGTGCTAGCTGCTTCTTCTGCATAGCTCCTCTCTTCTGGGCCTTACCTGCATTCCCTCATAAAGAGAACCTCTCAGGCAGTAATCCTGCATGGTGTTTCTCTAGCCACTGACTTCTCCTCTCCCTGGAGTATTTCCCTTGAGGAGTCGCTGTTCATGACTGTCCTCAGAGGTACGGTCACCTAAACTGTCCCTTACAGCTGGCCTTGGTATAGACATCATTGGCCTTGGGAGTGATGTGAGGGGTTTTATCCCCTCCAGGGCCTGCATCAGGCTGGCCACCCCTCACTCCTGGCAGCGCCATGTCAGTTCTGTTGCATAATCCTGTCGGAGGCCAGCTGAGCCACACCACTGAGATGGCCATTTTGTAGCAGCGGTGTATTCATCAACAATGTTTTCGCACAATTTGAGCCCTTGGGATGGTGTAGGCTGTACACAGAAGCGAAATGTTTGGTGGTGCTTTGCCAGGATCAAGGCCAGGTCGGTGTTAACAGAAGAACAAAGTGTTGGTGCCTCATAGAAACTTGGGTGGGATATAATTTTATCAGTTTTATCAGAGACCAGAGGGTCTAAAACGACGCCTTCTCACTTAAAAATGGGGAAATGAACATGTGAAGCTGCCTTATATTGAACCACACTGTTGGTCCATCAAAGTCAGTACTGACTACTCAGATGGGTGGCAGCTCTCCAGGGTCTCAGGAAGAGGTCTTTCACACCACCTACTATCTGATGCTTTTAACTGAAGATGGTAGGGATTGAAACTGGGACCTTCTGCATGCCAAGCTGATGTTCTACCACTGAGCCATGGCCCCTCCCCTGTGCCAAAGGATTTTAGCTATAAGCCACCATGCTGTACAAGAATAAATTAGGATTGGCATGGCACTGGACTCAGAAGCAAGGGGTGCAGAAACAGGATGAGGAAAGATCAAAGAAACTCATCATATCCTTCTAGTGGAAAAACTGCATCTTTTTTGAACACATCAATGTGCCTACAATAGTGCTGATGCTGCCACCTGCTGGTGGGATCCTAGAATGATACTGCAGGATAACTCTCAAGTTGCATGCTAATTTGCTGTTCAGCCTCCGTCTACAAATTTGAACCCTAGCTTCCTTTCCAATGTATTTGAAAAAGTGTGCATGCACATGAAAGCTCATAGCTTGAATAAACCTTTGTTGATCTTAAAGGTGCCACTGGACTCTAACTTTGTTCTCAGATCAACAGCAATGCCTAGGAAGGTCCCTTGGGTACAATTCATCTAGCCCTCTTGGACAGCGGCTCTCCAGGGCCTGTGGCAGAGGCTGTTTCTGGCCCAGCTGCCTGAAACTGGAGAAGCCTAGGACTTCCTGCAGTCTGAGCAAACACTCTTCTAATGAGCTATATTGCCCCTCTCCTACATAATTATAGATACCATGTATTGTCTATGCCCTGACCTGAATAGCCCAGGCTAGTCCGATCCATCAGATCATGGAAGCTAAGCAGATTCAGCCCTGGTTAGCACTGACTGACAGACACACACACCCCCAGTGGAGGTGGGGGGACCCTGCTGGCAGGTTTTTCCCCCCAACCGTGGGACTGTGAGGTTTGAGGTAAAAACTGAATTGCTCCAATTAAGCTGGGTAATTTTCTGCCTGTGCCCTAAAGACTTTGCATTCACTTTCTTTTCCTGGAAGGTCTTGGAAGGTCTATATATCAAGATTGTCTTTGAAGCATGTTTGTATTTTGAGTAAAAAAATATTATCGTTAACTGGGTTTGCCTGTGTCCTTTATAAAGTTTATATCTCTGGTACCTGGCATTACATTTTATGGCACACATGACCTGGCCTGACAAAGTGACATTTATGTCAGATCATAACAATTCCATTCGACACTCCTGAAGGTATTTACTCCTGTATTATTTTTCTCATATTTACCCACTAGGTTTAGGAAGCTGGAACTGAGACAGAACATAAGAAACAAGGAGGTGTACAATTGGATCAGACCAGTAGCCAACATCTAGTCCAGCATCCTGTTTCATACAGCGGTCAAACAGTTTTGGAGGAAGACCAACAGTTAGAGCAAAGTGGCCCCGGGGGGGGGGGGGGGCGCTAATGCTACATTGTAAGTTCACCACTAAGATGAGTCTTCTCATCACCGTCTTCTCAGATGGTGAAAGTAAATGACTGTTATGGTAGGAGAGGACAGAGCAAAGTCTATATCCTAATTTCTTTGCTGGGGTGGAGGAGGTTGCCCTGGGATCCAGGTTCCTGATTCTGCTTGGTGGAGCAGTGGGAGCAAAATGGGGGAGGAGGAGGAGACTGGATTTATACTCCGCCCTTCACTCGGAGTTTCAGAGCAGCTTACAAACTCCTTTCTCTTCCCCTCCCCACAAGAGACACCCTGTGAGGTAGGTGGGGCTGACAGAGCTCTGACAGAAACTGCCCTTGAGAGAACAGCTGTGACAGAACTATGGCTTGCCCGAGGCCGTCCAGCAGCTGCAGGTGGAGGAGTGGGGAATCAAACCCGGTTCTCCCAGATTAGAGTCTACGCACTTAACCACTACACCAAACTGCCAGCACTGTGACATCACCTCCAGTTCCATACCCAAAAGTGAAGTCACACTGTCACACAATGCTCTAGGCATTCATAGAGATTTGGGAAATTCCTAGAGTGCCATGATTGGAAGCACTGTCATGATGTTGCATTACACCAGCATCTCAAGTCTCCACCCCTCTGACATTCCCAAAGTTTGCCAGCTGAATGCTAGCTTCCTCCTTACTCTTTGCTGTCATCAAGGGCGTAGACTTTTTCAATCCCCGGGGGGGGGGCTCTCTTGTGCAAGCGCGCGCGTGCGCTCAGGACCATGTGCCCGCCGCTCTCCCTCCCCCCGCCCCAGGGAGCCGCCGCCGCCGCTTCCCTCCCCCAGGCCGTGCCCGCCCGCCCGCCGCGCTCCCCGCCCCCCTCCCTCCCTCCCTCTCCCTGCTCACCTTGGGCGGCGTAGGATCTCTGCTGCCTGCAGCCGGGGGCCAGCGCGTCGCCCTTGCGGGCCCCCGGCTCCCGCTCCGCCTCGCATTTCCCGGGGGGGGCTCAGCCACCCCCGGCAAAATGAACGCCCGCCGGTGGCCAGTCAGCTGGCCGTCGCCGCCTCTCCTTCTTCCCCACCCCCGGCCCAGGGAGGCAGGAGGGCAGGCCGGGGGTGGGGGGGAAGGAGAGGCGGCGACGGCCGGCTGACTGGCCACCGGCGGGCGTTCATTTTGCCGGGGGTGGCTGAGCCCCCCCCGGGAAATTTCGGGGGGGGGCTCGAGCCCTCGAGCCCCCCCATAGTTGACGCCCATGGCTGTCATCCTTCATGGCTGCTGGAAGGTGTGGAGGAGGAGCATCTCTATAAGGGAACCAATGTCCAGGCATTCTTAACAGGTGTGCAGAAGAATTAAAAGGGTGAGAAGAAGTAACCAGGTGGAAGCAGTTCAGCCCTGACCTGGATGCCCCAGGCTAATTCAATCTCATCCGATCTCAGGAGCTCTGCAGGGTTCACCCTGGTTTGTACTTCGATGGGAGACTGACTGCGAAGAACGTCCAGAGACAGTACACAGAGGCAATGGCAAACCACCTCTGAACATCTCTTGCCTTGAAAATCCTACAGGGTCGCCATAAGTCAACTGCACCCTGACAGCACTTTTCAGCAGTAAGTTCAGCCCATGTCCAGTGAGCCTCCAGATAACTACTAGTTGCTGGAGTCCTTGCAAAAAAGGTGCCCTTAGTGGACCTTGTTTTGATTCATCCATACACGCCCTCTGTTCTTGGGCAAGAAAGTGCACTTGGGAACACTTGACAGACGTCAGTTATGCCTTTAGAGATCAGCATACTGTCATGGTTGGGGGCTGCAGAAGAGACCCAGGTCTGAATTACTGATTTACCATGGATGCTGCCTAGTCACTCTTTCTCAGCCTAACCTACCCTTCAGGAACGTTGCAAGGGTAAAGTGGAGGAGGACAGAATGATGTTGAAAGACACTTTGGGTCCCACTGGGAATGGGGGAAGCAGGCTACAAATACATAAGAATTAAAAAATAAAGATCCTGAGATGCTTGCTTTGCAAGCTTAAAATAAATCAGCGGAGCAGTGGGATTTGCTGGGGAGGGATGCTGATCGATGTAAGACGGAAATGGGTTAGGGAGACATGGACTGGCTCCAGTACTGAACTCATGCTATTGGGACTGATCTGGGACTGATCTGCAATCCATGCTTGCTTGGAAGTAAGACCCACTGCGTTTCACTGAGATCTTCTGAGTAAACGCACATAGGTCCTGCCATCACAAGAGAGACCCATAACCCAATTTTAGCACCCCCCTAGAATGTTCTTCTGGGTTCTTTCCCTTTGCTTCTGGCATACATGGCAGGCAGTGTGCTTCTTACCTCTCACCTGTCTGGTACCTGGCTGCCCTCTGAGCCAGAGCCAGGCTCTAGTTGTCCCCCAGTCTCAGGAAAGGCTTTTCTAGGGCCAAGGAACCAGCCATGGCAGGCCCATTCTGCCTGCAAACAGACAGAGTGAAATGCTGGAAAGGGAGCCCATTTAGTACATGCAGTGGGGGAGGGGGGGAGTCAGCATTAGCAGGGATGCGAGGAAGCACCCGCCAGACCCGTTTGACATTTCCACTGAAGTGCAGAGGGAGCCATTTCATCCTCATCCATCTCCCTCCCAGGTGAGATTCCGGGAACTTGTTGCCATCTGCCGAGGTTTGCTTGCTTGTTTATCGGAGGGACTGTTTTCTGCAGTGTCAGGCTGAGCATGAAATATGCATGACATGAATAGCCTTCCCTCTTTTCTAAACCCTCCTCCTCCTCCTTTTCAAGCACTAAATCCTCTTTGCAGCAGCTCCGTCTGGAATTAAAATTCCTTCCCTTTTTCAAAAAAAGTTATTGATTCAGAGGAGGACATCAATAATAGTTGTCCCAAGCACAACTGCAACACTCTCGAGGAGATCCTACAGATCGGACACAGCCGGGAAAAGACCAGAGAGAAAAAGATAGGCATCCCCCACCCCCACCCATGAGACTGTGACATTACACATGTCCCTGCTGGCACCTGTACGGTTTTGAAGTAGCAACGGTAGCATCGTGGTCCTCGTGCACTCCAAGTGGGTTGATGATTCCTCTGATTGTTTTCAACCGGCCTCTCTTTATAACAGGTCCCCCCAACCGATACGCATACCTCCCTCTGTTGTGTGTAACTTGAACTATAAATACTTCTGCCTAATAGATGAATACTTCATGCGTCTCACAAACAGTGTTCCCTCTGAGCTGAGTTTCCGTGAGCTAGCTCAGTGTTTTTTAGCCTCCAGCTCACACATTTTTGTCTTAGCTCCGGAAGGATGTCTCCAGAGCAAACTAATCTATGCAGTAGCCAAATCGCTCGCTCACAACTTTAATGCCAGTAGCTCGCAAAGTAGGATTTTTGCTCACAAGCCTCCACAGCTTAGAGGGAGCATTGCTCACAAAGTGAGCTCTTGTTCAAGAAAGCTTATGAGGGGGGGGGGGGAATGTGATTAGTTTTTAAGGTGTCACCGGCGTTCTGTTTTGCTCTGAGCTTCGGGTACCAAATCAGGTATCTTGCACCAAATCTTGACTCTCTTAAGAGGAACACACCTTACCTGGCTGTCGGCATCACCTACCCCGATTTCATCTAATTCTCCACATTAGAGAAGTGAAAGTGGTGCACCCTGCGGTCACACAAGACTCTTGCGGATAGGCAGGAATTTCCACAAGCCCAAACTGTACACCACCTTAATAGCTTCCTGCTTCTCTAGGTCAGGAGTAGCAAAACCTGATAACTTTTTCAGACCCATCCATGCCCCCTACCCATTTATTATCCACCGCACTGGCAAAAAGAAAATGATGTATGGTGTGCTTGTGACACTCTTAGAGGTCAGCAGACATTACAGTGACTCCTCTACACACACTGGGGGATATGTCCTGCCTCTCTGAGACCAGTGAAAGAACATCTGTGGCTGAGAGGAACTCCAGCTTAGACCTTGCAGTGCAAGCTCAGAGGAGGAAAGTACTGGATGCAAAACGGTTGCAGTTCTGATGTTTTTTGAGCTAAAAGGGGAGGTAGAAGAAAAGTTTGTCCGAATGAAGATCCTCTCGATGTGTCAGGATGCATTTCAACCCATAAATGCCGCTGGTTTCAGCCAAGCAGCTGACGATGTAAAAGAGGGTATAGGGTAGGGCTGCCAACCTCCAGGTGGTGGCTGGAGATCTCCTGTGATTACAACTGATCTTCAACCTACAGAGATCAGTTCACTTGCAGAAAATGACTGCTTTGGAAGATGAACTCTATGGCATTGCATCCCACTGAAGTCCCTCCCCTCCTCGGGCTCCACCCCCCCCCCAAAAAAACTGCCAGGTATTTCCCTGACAGCCCTCGGTATGGGAGGAGGGACCTTTGATGGCATCTGATGTGGATGAGTCCCTATCAAATCACATCAGTTCTGTATTTTAAGTGTCAGGAAGCATTCCTGCCCAAAATGGTACCCATTTCAAACACAGACCTTGTGCCTTGATTTAGTTTTGACAAAATTCCCCACCCCAGGGCTGAACAAGGACTAGAGATTCCTTAGTCATTATAGGTGTAAACTGTCTCAAGCCTGGAACTCCTCAGAATAACAAGTATTAAATAGTTTAGTGGATGGCCAGTTACTGCTATTCTGGATGAATTTTTCCACAATGCATTTGAATTTTGCATAATTATGCCTTGCCCTGTACTTACTCCATTTCATGACCCTTTGACCCTGCAGAAGAGGAGGAGGAGGAAGAGTTCATTTTTATACTCCACTCTTCACTACCCAAAGGAGTCCCAGAGCAGCTTAGAATCCCCTCCCTTTCCCCACAACAGACACCCTGTGAGGTAGGTGGGGCTGAGAGAGTTCTGAGAGAACTGAGACTGAGCCAAAGTCACCCAGCTGGCTTCATGTGGAGGAGTGAGGAATCAAACCCGGCTCTCCAGATTAGAGTCCACCACTCTTAACCAATGCTCCCTCTAAGCTGTGGAGTCTTGTGAACAAAAATTCTTCGTGAGCTCCTGGCATTAAAGTTGTCAGTGAGTGCTTTAGCTACTGGATAAATTAGTTTGCTCTGGAGACATCCTTCCTTTTTTTTTTTTTTATAAATTTTTATTGATTTTCCCTATAACTACAACTATTACGCTACAATCTAAGCTACATATACCTTATACAGAGAGTATCATTTGCTTAATACTACCTTATTACATAATATAATTATGGAGCCATCCTTCCTGAGCTGAGACAAGAATCTGTGAGCCGGAGGCTAAAAAACTGTGAGCTAGCTCACACTAACTCAGCTTAGAGGGAACACTGCTCTTAACCACTACACCACTCCACAAAATACAAATGCCTGCCTAAGGAGACCCCTTTGCATAGCATCCGGCAAACTGGACTACAGTCTACAGAATTTTATATGGGAATAAAATCTTGTTAGCCTTTAAATTGCCCCCAAGACTCTGACTTCATTCAAGGGTGCCTGAAGTACACTGAAGCATCCAGCGGTGGTGTACATGATTCTTGCATTCATTAAACAAAACCCCTGTTTCCATGCTTGGAAAAGCAACAGCTCAAGCCATCATGGGCTCCAACTCTGTTGATGGCCTTTGCTACCCTCTGCCAATGATTTCCTAAGTCCTGAGTACTTCTGCTATATGCAATCAGGTCCCTTGTGTCTAGATGACACAGCATCATGTCTCCACTGGACACTCACTTCAAGATTGCCTCACAAAGGTTTTGTTAACATTCGTCCTGTCAATTGTCTGAACGTAATAGAAAGAACCAGATTTGTTCTTGTGTGTTGTGGTAGAAAGTCAGAGAGAGAGAGAGAAGAAGAAGAAAACTAGGCTACAGAAGTTTTAAAGATCTTGATGTGGAGGGAATTCCCACATCTAGCAAAGAACACTCCGTATCTCCCTAAACGCATCACACTTTATCCAGAGGCAACATTCAAAGATAATAACAGGAGTCATTCTCCATCCTCCACACTGAAGAAAATATGAAAAGAAAATCCACTCTGTGAGTGTCAGTCAATGCAACCGACCAGTCACTGGGTTTGTGACAACTTCTGAATTTTGTGGAAGCAGAAAACTTAAATTACTTGTTGCTGACCACTAGAGGTCACCCAAATCAAATTGTCCTTCCTGGCAAAAGTTAATGTTGAAATAACTTAGGCCACGGTCACACGGCCCTTTAATGCGGAAGGAAGAGCTGTTTCCTCCCGCATTTAAAGGGACCATTCAGAATGGCTGGGACAACTCCCGCGCCAAAGCAGGCTCAAATGCGGGTTCCTCATGCATTTTCCGACCCCAGGAAAATCAAGTGTTTTCCCAGGAGTCGCACAAGGAGCCCGCATTTGAGCCATCTGGACAGCCCTCTGTTGCAATCATTGTGAGAGCAGGGCTGTCCAGATAGTCCCGTCCGCTATTCCCCCCCCCCTTTTACACTTGGGCACTTGGCCACTCAAGCACCCAAGTGTAAAAGGGGGGGGACCCCAAACTTACCAGGCGGCCGGTGGGGCTCAGGGAAGGGTGCCTCCCCCGGCTGCCGCCACCAGCCGCCACTACTGCCAAAGAAAAGCTGCCGCCAGCCGCCACCTCCTCCGCTGCCACAAAATGTCCAAGGATGCTGCTGCCGCCCACCGCCACTTCTTCCGCTGCCACCAACTCCGCCGCCGCCCGCCGCTGCCGCTCGCCGCCGCCGCCTCCTTCGCCCGCCGCCACAGCGGTTGGGATGTATGTATGTATGTACATCCCAACCCAAGGTTAAAAAAGAACATGGCCCCTTTAATCCGGGAGGGCTCCCGGATTTAAAGGGGCCGTGTGACCACAGCCTTAGTCTTTAAAGCGCTGCTAGATTTTGGTTTCATTTTCCTACTGCAGAAGAAGAAGAGGAGATTGGATGTATACCCCACCCTTCACTACCCAAAGGAGTATCAGAACAGTTTACAACCCCTTCCCCTCCCCACAGCAGACACCCTGCGAGGTAGGTGGGGCTCAAAGAGTTCTTTCGAGAACTGCCCTTGAGAGAACAGCTCTGAAAGAACTTGTGACTGACCCAAGATCACACCAGCAGCTGCACGTGGAGGAGTGGGGAATCAAACCCAGTGAGTCCACGCTCTTAACCACTGCACCAAACTGATCTGCTTTCACCAGGAGACAGAGTAACAGTCTGTGTTTTGCAGGGGCAGCAGCCCAGTTCCAAAAAAGGTGCCCTTGGTGCACAGTCTCTCCAGTGCCCCACTGGCATCATGTTTCCAACCAAACCCAACAGAATTAGACTGGTGCAGCAAAGAGAAGTCCTGGCTCCATCCTGTCTGGCCTGTGGACATTGCTCTACCCCAGTCCGGTGGTCCTCCCTGCCTCTTTCTGCCCATTACTGGAAGGACAGTAACGTTTACTTTTCTTTACACCTTAGAGCGTTGCTCACCCGGCACATAATGTGTGTCCCTTCTTTCCAGGCTAGTATTTCTCTGCACTACCTTTGCAAGAATTCTCACCACGGCCAGTTTCCTAGCCAAGCAACCCAAATGACAGCAGCACAATCCGGCAAGCACTTCTGGGTTGTGGTTTGCTTCCAGCCACTGTTGGGGTGGGAAGAGGGGATGGATGGCCACAGCTTAAACCCGCCATCCCCTTCCAGACCCACATTGCTGCCAAAAGGGTCAGCCCCTGAAGTGCTGGCAGAACCACTGGAGCTCGACTTCAGCCTGGGAGAGAAAGGCAATGGATGTGGCTTATGCTCCTTATTGCTTCCCAGATCCGATCTGCCACCAGCTGGGTCACAGGAGAGCCTCAGGAGCCAAAATACATTGAACCAGACCTAATTCTGACATTAACTTTTCATATTATTTACTTGCTATTGACTTAGTTACAAGAAATCCATGCCTGCTTCCAACAAAAAGATGTTTACATTGTAAAACTGGACTAAAACATTGCAGCTCTCAAATTCTGTTCTTTCCCTTGAACAGGACACCTCTGGAATCTTGCAAGATTTACTGAACAGATGGTATCAACAACAGCTCCCAGTTCTCAGAATCCAGAGAAGCAGTGGGGAAACGAAAGCTCTCAGGTCGGCCCTCTTCCTGTTATTTGTGCTCTTGGTGACACAGTGGAAAAGGGAAGAGGCATTTTCCATTGGTGACACAATGGAAAAGGGAAGAGGCATATAGTAACACGGGGATTGCTGCATGTGGGTATATTTTTATCCTGTGTGTTCCCCCCCCCGCTGCCGCCTTATGCATTTGCACTGATTCATTTCTAAATAAGAAGGTATCAAGGCTAAAGCAGTCTGTGCCCCATATTCTAACTGACACCAGCCTGTATGGGATCTGGCACAGTTCATACCCCAAAGTGAATTTCCTCTGTGGCCCCTTGTCTGCTTCATAGCAAGAGTTAATCGCTGTGTTCTTCTTCTCAAAGTTCATTCCCTCAAACTCCTCCGGTAATTGAATAGTTCATCTTTGAACACAAGGAACACCGTGCACCTGCATAGTCAGATATCCCATATTACATGCCCTGTTCAAAATTCTAATGCACAAAACTGAAGGCATAAGAACATAGGAGAAGCCAATGTTGGATCAGGCCAATGGCCCATCCAGTCCAACACTCTTGTCACACAGTGGCCAAAAAAACCAACCAGGTGCCATCAGGAGGTCCAGCAGTGGGGGCAGGACACTAGAAGCCCTCCCACTGTTGCCCCCCCCAGCATTAAGAATACAGAGTATCACTCACCCCAGACCGAGAGTTCCTGTCTATACCTTGGGGGTAATAGCCACTGATGGACCTCTGTTCCATATGTTTATCCAACTCCCTCTTGAAGCCGTAATTCCTTCTTGAAGACCTTTAACTCTGGACTGGAGGTATACAACATACAGCCCACTGGCCAATTGTGGCCTGCAGCCCTGGCCCTAATACTGCTGTACTTTCTCTGGTTTGCCTGCAACCATAGGCGTCAACTACGGGGGGCTCAAGGGCTCAAGCCACCCCCGAAATTTCCCAGGGGGGACTGAACCCCCCCGGAAAATGGAGCGCCCACCGCCGCGCGTCCCCGGGCCCTTCCTAGGGCCGCCGCCGCCTCTCTCTTCCCCCCCCCCCCGGCCTGGCTGCCTCTGTCCCTCCCTCCCTCCGTCCAGGGGCCAGCTAAGCAAATGCCCAGCTGGCCCCTGGATGGATGGAGGGAGGGACGGAAGCAGGAGTGGCCGGGGGGGGGGGAGGCAGCGGCGGCAGGGACATGGTCCCGGCATGTGCGCGCGCTTTGCATGTGCGCACGAGCCCCCCTCCCGGGGATTTTAAAACTCTACACCCCTGCCTGCAACAGCCTCTGCCTCACTGATTCTAGCATTCAAGAGGTTTGTACAGAGAAGAAGTGTGGAGGAATCTTACTGTTTCTGGCTCAAAGCAGGTTAACTACTTCAGTGTCTATCAGCTCCCCTCCCTGATCCACCACAGCCCCTGATCCACATCCAGATAACCATGTCACCCTCCTTTCAACGCACCCTGGAATCCAGCACACCATCTTCTCTGTTACTTCCCCATTCCCATCGCCTTCCTTCAGCTCCCCCTCCCAGACCCCCTGAGACTGTTTAGCACTGCAGCATAAGAAAAGCTGGGTGCTGGCTGTGGCTCAGTGGCAGAGCCGCTACTTGGCATGTAGAAGGTCCCAGGTTCAATCCCTGGCATCTCCGGTTAAAAGATCTGGCAGTGGGTGATGTGAAAGACCTCTGCCTGAGACCCTGGAGAGCCGCTGCCAGTCTGAGCAAACAATACTGACTTTGATGGACTGGGGGTCTGATTCAGTATAAGGCAGTTCCATGTGTTCATGTGATAAAGCAGTGCTACAGGAGACCATATTCATAAAGGTTATATAAGGTTCACCTTGGTTGAGACAAGCCAGACACACCTAGAAGCTGCAGCCAGGCCAGGCAAGATCCAGAACAGGCAGGGTGGGGCTGCAGACTCTAGGCTCAATAATAATAATAAGAGTTTGGCAGTAGGGTTGCTAACCTCCACGGACTGGCAGGAGATCTCCTGAGAGTACAACTGATCTCCAGCCAACAGAGATCAGTTCACTTGGAGTAAATGGCCACTTTGGAAGGTGGACCCTATGGCATTATATCCCACTGAAGTCCCTCCCCTCCCCGAACCCTGCCTCCTCAGGCTCCACCTCCAAACATCTCCAGGTGGCAGTCAGGTGGAGCCAGTCACAACCTTAAGCCCTGCCTGGGAAAGAAAGCAACCAGAGAGGCAGCTGCAGCTGACACAGAGCTTCAGGACACTTCTGGTTGGGGGAAGGGGTCGAGGGGAGGAGCAAGCCAAGAGACAGAATGGAAGGGTAGCCTATTGAAGGAGAATCTGCAGCAGACCAAGAAGGATGGAGTGTTCCTATTCAAACAGTGTGGAAGAGCAGAGTGGCTCAGCAGTAGAGTATCTGCTTGGCATACAGAAAGCCCCAGGTTCCATCCCTGACATCTCCAGTTAAAGGACCTGGCAGTAGGTGATGTGAAAGAACTCTGCTGGGGAACCTGGAGAGCTTCTTGAGTAGAGAAGCTTCTTGAGTAGAGAAGTAGCTTCTTCTTCTCTTCTCTCTCTTCTTGAGCAGACAATACTGGATTTGATGGATCAAGGGTCTGATTCAGTACAAGGCAGCTTCATGTCTTCGTGTGTATGGAAAGGTGGTGCAATCCTTCCTCTCCACTCTGGCAGGTCCTCCATTGCAGGAAAGGCTGTGGCAGAGCAACAGCAATGCAGCCTCAACCCGGGGAAGTGTCACACTATCACTCTTCTTTGCTGATTTAAAATTTGCTGGATCCAGTCTGGTAAATCATGACTGGTGGTTCCGTGCATCCTTGAGCTGGGTCGCTCCAGTCCTTGGCTACCATAACCCAGCCTGGAAGGAAGAGAGAAGCTGCCTGTCTCAGGGCCATTAGAAGTGACAGTGTCTAAGATTATGTCATGCACTGAGGGGGCAGAGAAAGGGGTGCACTTTGTGCTAGGCCCCCTAGGAATGCAAATACATTACTGTCTGTGTTTGGTTAGTTTCTGTGGAGTGAGTGGGATATGGGAGTGCTATTATCATGAGCTCCCCACTTTTCATCTAAAATTAATGTTGCCAGCTGGCCTTCCAAAAGCAAGCTTGTCTTGGGGAAGCTGCCCCTCCAGTTCACCTGGGATGGGACCCAGACCCCCCCCCATCCTGTTTCCCACTACAGCTGTTCTTTCCCACTAAGCTACCAAGCACCTTGCAGAATTGGTTCTTGCTCATGTACTTTCGATTCTTTTGTTTGTGTCTGCGTGCTGGTCACTCCCTTCCTCTGCTCTTGACAAATGTTCCTTTCCCAGAAACAGCTATCCAAATGTGCAACATTATGAGAATGAAAGTATTTTGTCCACAGCAAGATTTCTAAACTTCTCCTCTGATGCCTTTGGGATCTGCACAGAGGCATCCCATGCAGAGCGGGAGGTACTGTGGAATTTCCCAAGGCATAGCTGGCAACCCTGGGAGGAAGGTGAGATGTCATTTCGCTGTTGCCATGAGTTGACTGGTGTGACATGGATAGCCCAGGCTAACTTGATCTCATCAAATCTCAGAAGCTGAGCAGGGTCAGTCTTGGTTAGTAGTTGGATGGGAGACCACCAAGGAAGTGCAGGATTGCGACGCAGAGGCAGGCAAAGGCAAATCACTTCTGAATGTCTCTTGCCTTGAAAGCCCTACAGCAGTGGTGGCAAACCTATGGCACGCGTGCCAGAGGTGGCACTCAGAGCCCTCTCTGTGGGCACGCACGCCATCACCCCAGAACAGAGTTTGCAAGATTGGACAGCAAAAAAGCACATTAATTGTTCAAAAGCATGCCAAAAGCAAACTTTTACCTTTCAATAAAAAGTTGTTTGTATCATTGAAAGCTCTGTTACTGTTTTCTTTCTTTTAAGACAAAAGATGTTAATGTATGAGTTGTTTTTTCTAAAACGAAAACCTCAGTATTCAGGTTAAATTGCTGTGTTGGCACTTTGCTATAAATAAGTGGGTTTGGGGTTGCAATTTGGGCACTCGGTCTCTAAAAGGTTCATCATCACTGCACAGGGTCAACATAAGTTGGCAGCGGCTGGAGGGCCCTTTCCACTACCATAAGTTGATGACCATGTCTGGCTAATGTTGGGGGTAGCACTGATGGCTCACAACAGTGAGCAGCCATGTGATTGACACGTGGGGGTGGAGTTGATCCTTTGGGGGAGAAAAGTTACACTGGGGCGAAGTGGACCTGTATTTTTGAGTGTGTGTTCAGTGGAATAATTGCTCACACTTTCAATGTAACTTTTACTTATTATTTATAAAATTTATTTATACCCCATCTCCCTCTCCAGTGGACTGGAGACCCAGAGTGGCTTATACCATTCTCCTCTCCTCCATTTTGTGCTCACAACAATCCTGTAACGTGGCTTAGGCCGAGTGTGTGTGCCTGGCCCAAGGTCACCCAGCGAGCTTCCGTGGCAGAGTGGGGGTTCGAACTTGGGGTTCCCGTATCCTAGTCTGACACTGTAGCCACTACACCACACTGGCTCTCCTACAGCTATTTAGACAGATGGACAGAGGATTTAATGTCAGACTCTCTTCTCAGTTTACCCTACCTTGCAGGGTTGTTGGGAGGATAAAATGGGGGGCAGGGGAACTGCCCTGAGCTCCATCGACCAAAGGGGAGATAAAATCAGACCAAGCTGATTGGGGCAGACAGTGATGCCAATTGGGTCAGGCTACATACCAGTCGGTAGGTGGGGGAGAGGCAGGCGATATACCGATCTGCTGACCCATATTGGGTGGCTTTGGGCAAGCCCTGGCTCTGGCCATCACTCCTTCAGTCTTTCATACACCATCACATCTGTCAAATAGAACCAAGAACAGTAACCCAGTGACAGGGTTGTCATGATCATGCCTTGTAAAGTGCTGTGGTGGTGGAAATGCCATCCAGTTGCAGCCGACATGGGGTAACCCCATGGATTTTTTAAGGCAAGAGGTGGTTTGCCATTGCCTGCCTCTGCACAGCGACCCTGAACTTCCTTGGTGGTATATCCAGGGCTATTTTTGGGCAGGAACGCACAGGAACGGAGTTCCAACTGGCTTCCAAGTTGGCCACGCCTACAGCCTCCCCCACCCTGGGGTTCCCCAGGCACCTTGAAAGCCATGGGGTGCCTGGGGAAGCCAAGCCGATCCTCCCCTTTTCGGGTTCCCCAGGCGCCCTGCAGCTGCGGGGTGCCTGGGGAACTCAATCCAGAAACTGCTTTTCTTCCCGGTGGAATGAGCTCCCGGACGACATCAGGGCCCTGCGGGATTTGTTACAGTTCCGCAGGGCCTGCAAGACGGAGCTCTTCCGCCAGGCTTTCGAATAGGAGCCGCCACCGGGGAGATGGCAGGACAACATCGCCCTAGTTCCACAGGCCAAACCTTCTGTTGCCGCTACTCTCCAGGAGCATGTAGATGCCGCCAGTACGGCTATGTTAGTCGTTTTTTAATGTTGTGTATTTATGATTTTAAATTGTAAACCACTTCGGTGTTTATGTTTAAGTTGTGAGCCGCCTTGAGCCAGTTCGCTGGAAAGGCGGGATAGAAATGCAATAAATAAATAAATAATAAATAAATAAATTCCCTCGGGTTCCTCATGTGCCCCACGAGCCGCGGGGCACCTGGGGAAGCCGATCCTGGGAGGGAGCTGCACTGTCAGGGGTGTGTCCTAATATGCTAATGAGTTTCTGCTGTTGGGTGTGGCCTATTATGCTTATGAGATCCTCCTGGGCTTTTTCTACAAAAAAAGCCTTGGGTACATCCAAGTACTAGCCAGGGCTGACCCTGCTTAGCTTCTGAGAACTGACAGCATGAGGCTCTGGCATTCTTAAAATGCCATTGAATGCTTACATACTTGTACGAGGCGTGTCCCTTTCACTTAGGCAATGATTCAAACGAAAGTGATAGCTGATTCTATCATTAGCCTCTTTAACTTCATCTGTTTTTTAAAACATACACACACAGAGAGCCATAACTAGATCAAACAACCGTTACAATGGCCTGCTTCTTATTGCTCCACAATTTTCGCATGCTTATCATTTAAGCACGACAAGGCTTTTACAGCCCTACTCAGAAATGCAACCACTCCATAAATCACACGCCGATATCCAAGTTTCTGCCAGAAACGAATGATTAATTCTAGCAACAAGCAGAGCAATTGTGTCGACGAATTATGCCTACTGGATGAGAGGATAGGATCAGAGCTACGTCGTCTTCTGCTCGCAGAGACCAAAGATATGCCAATATAGTGGATTTATACCAGCACTGATAGTGAGATTTTTTTTTCTTTTTTCCTTTTTGGCATCTCAATCATTATGGCTAGCAGTCTACCTTTGGAGAGGCTGCTTGTCAAGATAGCGAGGCGCCCTCGTGAGTTCACCAGGAATCAAATCACATACAGACTAAATTTTAAGTTTTAAAATCAAAGTTCTAATTGCAAAAGAGGTTTTAAAATTAAACCTAAAATCCAGTAACACACTGCAGAAGCACAGAAAAAAAAAACAAATAATTCTACCTTTAAGTTGGCACAGCTCCTAGATGGCTTGAAAATAGATCTAGACCGAGGAAAGTTGTATGACTCTGAGAACTTGCCAGGTTGGAAGCCCCTTCCTCCCTTTTAACTACTAGAAACGCCCCTATTTTGAGAATAACACCCAACAACCTCAGCTGCACTCTGTTGTTAATTAGTGGCTCTGCCTGACCTTGAGCAGACGGCCAGCTGTGTTGAACGGAGGATGACTCAGTTGTTAGACAAGTTAACCCTCTACAGGGACTTTTGCTTCACACTGCTTCCTGAGCAAAGCTCAAATGCCCACAGGGAGGTGTGGCAGAACAGGCCTGCTCTGACTTACAGACCCTGTTCTGCCAGCCCCCTCCTTGGCTGGCGCCAATTCCTGGAGGATGCTATTCCACTTCCTTCCACTAGGGTACCGCTGCCACCACTTTCCTGTTGGGGTCTTCCTGCCAGGAGGGACAGACTCCTGACACCCCTTCTCAAACTAAGGTCCTGCCTCTGATCTCCTGGTTACCACAGGGGCCAAATTCCTTCTTTGGGGGCCCCCTAGTGGACTGGCAATGGGTGCCTTGACTGCTTGCCTTCCCCCTTCCCGGGACTCCCCTCTCAAAGTAGTGTGGTCTAAGGCAGCTGGGGGAACTATGTGGTCCAGAGAACACTACCAGCTTCAGAAAGTAAAATATTTCTTTAAAAGAGAAAAAGGTTACAAGCAGACTTTTAGCGCAGCACCAGACTTTGTGTTAGTTGAAACAACTGAAACAGGCAATTCCAAGCTTGTTGTTGTTAGCCATTCAGTTGTTTCCAACTCCTGGCAATTCTGTGGGCCAGCTCTCTCCACGTTTTCTAATCGTGTACTATTTCTTTGAGTCATTCCATGCTCAGGCTGGTGTCAACTTGAGAATGGAATGACTCAAAGAAACAGTATATCTGAAAACGTGGAGAGAGCTGGCCCATAGAATCACCAAGCTTAGAAATTTACAAAAGGTTCTAAGGATATCTCATTACCTAAGGCATCCTGCATGACAGCTAGGCCTGCCTAGCAGCGTGTACAAGATGGCCACTGACCTGCTGACCAGAGCTCAGCAATCTGTCCTCCTCCAAGGACCAGCATCAAGAGACAAGAGACCCTTCCTCCTGGGAGCAAGCACTTTTATTAAACCTCTGGCTCCACCCATTCTACATCACACTCTCCACCCCCTTTGATCTGGTCTGCTCAGGTGATCCAGGTGCATCCTGGGAGCCCTTCATGCAGGCATTCTGGGAAATCTCCAGGAGATTCCTAACATAAAATCCCTCAGTTCCTTTGTAAGCAGAGCTATTTACATAACTATGGCAGGTAACTGACCTCGCTTCCTGCCCTTCCAGAGAGAAGAGAAGGGAAAAAACCAGGAACACTTTAAAGACTCAGAGTTGGAAGGGGGGGTTTCTCCACGGGAGGGTTTGTTCTTCTGGTACAGTATCTTTTTTGCATGCTAAAGGTCCCAGGCCCACCTTTAAAGTGAGGAGGAAGGCCTTTCTATATCTGGAACCCTGGAGAGCTGCTGCTGGTAAAAGTAGACAGTACACTGAGTGAGAATCATGGACCCAAGATCAGCAGGGAGCAGTCTTATTGTCCATTCTGTGTCTTTTTCCTGGTGGGCTCATTGATGAGTCTGCTGTGAGCTTGCAGTTGTGTACACTATATTATCTAGCTATGAAGAAAGAGCGACATGGGCACCCATCTGAATGGTCCGAGACATGGTATACGCCACTGGTTGTAGTAGTCTGAGTTTTATGCTCTGTTGGAGCTCTGAAGGGGGCAGTAGGGAAGAGGTGGTCTTGGAGTGCACTGAGTGCAGAGGAAAGTCTTTTAACTTACAACACTTCTTTTGCTGGGGTAACATTAGTATTCCAACAAAATTCTGCTTTGCCCTTACTATGCCCCCTCTGCCTCATTTTATCCTTTGCACTGGGACCCTCCACAAGCATGGGGCTTGCAGCTTTCAGCTTGCTGAAGACCCCTGCACTGGTGCAGATCTCCAGCACTGGGGCTATACTGGAACAAGGGGATCTGGGGGGTAGGGTTGCAAACTCAGGGTTGGGAAATTCCAAGAGACTTGGAGGTGGAGCCTGGGGAAAACAGGGTTGGGGGAAGGAGCAGGAGTCCAGAGTTTTATTGAGCATATAGCCAAAGGCCATCACAATACAGAATTAGGGTAATAAAAAGAAGATAATTCTAAAAATACATAAGTAAAACAATTAAAAGAGTTTTCGCACAGATAAATATGGACCGATTACAAACAGGAAAATTGTAAAGTAAAAGATCCAGTTAGTCATAAAAAGGTCATTAAAAGATTAGCTTTTTGAAGCTGCAGTCTTAGCCCTGATTTTTTTGCCAGCCAAGGCAAAAAGAGATACTTCAAAACTAACCAGCAGATCAGTGTCAGATAATAGAAAGACCAGCTTGTCAGTATCAGAGGAAATTTTTTTGTCCTGTTAGCAGATTATCAAGAAATTTAGATCTAACTGCTGTATACATAGGACAAAATACTAAATAGTGAAGAATGTCCTCTGGGACTGAGGCACCGCATACACAGGAAGGTAAGGCCAATGGTATTTGAGAGTATCTCCCCGTGAGTAGAACCATCGGCCTTGTCTGGAAGCATAAGAAGTGCCTTTCTGAGATGTAATATTTACTGGGAAGGAGATCTATCGTGATCTCTTTTGAATAACTTAAACCAAGGAGGGAAGGAGCAGGATCTTAGCAGGGTATCATGCCATAGAGAATCCAGCCTCCAAACCAGTCATTTTCTCCAGAGGCACAGATCTCTAGTCTGGAGATAAGCTGCAATTCTGGGCAGGGGCGTAGACTTTTTAAATCCCCGGGGGGGGGGGGGGGGCTCTCTCGTGCGCGCGTGCAAAGCGCACGCGCGCTCGGGACCATGTCCCC
Source organism: Lepidodactylus listeri (assembly GCA_029233225.1). Classification (NCBI taxonomy): domain Eukaryota; kingdom Metazoa; phylum Chordata; class Lepidosauria; order Squamata; family Gekkonidae; genus Lepidodactylus; species Lepidodactylus listeri. The sequence goes on from JARCFY010000013.1 coordinate 28,115,702, forward strand.
GCCGCTCTCCCCCCCCGCCCCAGGGAGCCGCCGCCGCCGCTTCCCTCCCCCGGGCCGTGCCCGCCCAGCCGCCCGCCCGCCCGGCCGCCCGCCACGCTCCCCGCCCCCCTCCCTCCCTCCCTCTCCCCGCTCACCTCGGATTGCTGCTGCTGCTGCCTGCAGCCGGGGGCCGGCGTGTCGCCCTTGTGGGCTCCCGGCTCCCGCTCCGCCTCGCACACCGAAATTTCCCGGGGGGGGCTCAGCCACCCCCGGCAAAATGGAGCGCCCGCTGGTGGCCAGTCAGCCGGCCGTCGCCGCCTCTCTCCCCCCCCCCCCTGCCCCAGGGAGGCAGGAGGGCAGGCCGGGGGTGGGGGGGAAGGAGAGGCGGCGACGGCCGGCTGACTGGCCACCGGCGGGCGCTCCATTTTGCCGGGGGTGGCTGAGCCCCCCCCCCGGGAAATTTCGGGGGGGGGCTCGAGCCCCCCCCATAGTTGACGCCCATGATTCTGGGAGACCTCCAGACCTCACTTGGAGGTTGACAACCTTAAACAGTCTAAGCAAGAAGATTGCACTAGGAAGAAGAAGAGGAGATTGGATTTATACCCCGCCCTCCACTCCCCAAGGGCGGCTTACAAACTCCTTTTCCCTTCCCCTCCCCTCCCCTCCCCACCCCACAACAGACACCCTGTGAGGTAGGTGGGGCTGAGAGAGCGCTTTCCCAAGCTGTCCTTGAGGGAACAGCTGGTACAGAGCTATGGCTTGCCCAAGGTCATCCAGCCAGGTGCAAGTGGAGGAGTGGGGAATCAAACCCGGTTCTCCCAGATTAGAGAAGTCTGCAGTAATATATGTAAACCCCGCAAACTCGGACTTTCCACCACCTCCAGCAACACGTTTAAAACAATACCACCACCACCACCGTCAGAACTGAAGAAAAGGTCTGGTACACTGGAAATCCTCCCTCTAAGCTGTGAAGCCTTGTGAGCAAATATTCTACTTTGTGAGCTACCCGACGGCATTAAAGTTGTGAGCGAGCGATTTGGCTGTTGCATAAATTAGTTTGCCCTGGAGCCATCCTTCCTGAGCTAAGACAAAAATCTGTGAGCTGGAGGCTTTAATACTATGCTAAGCTAAATTTGCACTAACTCAGCTTAGAGGGAACACAGTCACCTGTTAGTTAGCCTTGATAAGCGCACTTGCGCCGCTACATTTGAAATCGTCCCCTAGGGCGTCTTTTCTGTGGCTGAGGGCAGACGTGGCTTTTGTCGCGGTGGTCGGAGCCTCGAGAAAGAAATCACACCCGAGTTGGATAAAAGCAAGCAAGAAGGATCCCCTAGCGGCACTTTGAGCGGTATGACTTGACGGGCGTGGCCTGGAGAGCAGAGGCCAATCAGCGGGCGCTCGCGGCGAGCTTCGCCTGCCAGTGGGCGGGGCGTTAGTCCCCGGCGCCCATTTAAGCGCTTGGGCACAGTTGCCGGGTTCTTTATGGCCATACGGAACCATGGCTGGGTGTTGCCAGAACGTCCGCGGCGGGTCACGGGCACTGCGCGCAGCCTCAGCTGTGCTCGTTAGGCGCTGTCCGCTCTCCAGTGCTCCGGAGCCAGCTCTCGCTGCAGCCGCCACCGCCGCCGCCCCATCGTCCTCCCGAGCTGTCGCAGCAGCTACAGCCCCGGCGGCCCCCGCCGCTTCCTCCGCGGCGCCGTTGCAAGATGCCCACCGCCCCCAGCCGTTGCCGCCGCCGCCAGCCGTGGACTTTACCGACCCGCGGGAGGCTTTCCGCAGCAAGACCAGCGGCGAGCTGGCCCGCGGCCTCCTGGTGCTGGGGCTCTGCTCTCTGGATCCGCTCGTGGAGCGCGCCCCGCAGGTGAGCCTAGCGAGCGCTGGGTTTGGGCGCGCGTCTGCCCTCCGCGCTGGGGGAGCGGAGCGGAGCGGAGTCTGGCGTGCAGCGAGGCAGGCGGGCTCTGGCTCTGCAGTCGCTGCCCAAGAGCGAGGGAGAACCAGGGCGCGCCTGCTTTGGCCTTCCGATGCTCCGTCCTTCCGTTAGCCGGCTTCGCGACTGTTCAGAGCATAGAGGTGCTGTCCCCACCAACCACCACCATATGGATCCTCCGCGGCATCAAAGCAGACTTACTGCCTTCTCCGCTGACATCTCTTCTTCTCCCCCTCCCATTTTCCATTTGGTTTTCTTCCTCTTTGTTCCCTGGCCCCTCCTGTGAAAAAGATCCCACTGTCTAAACTTTCCTATTTCACCAGACACCCTTCTCTCTTCCTCCCTTTTATGTAATGCTCCCTTTCTTCCTTGAATCCTCTCTTCTTTCTACCTGTTTATACACTAATTATGCATCCTTTATGCATTTGTAGCCGACTCTCCCCTCCCCCCAACCTAAAGCAGCTTAAAATATCATCCATTTTTGTCCTGGCAACAACTCCTCTGGGTGGTTTTGGGCACCTAGTTAGGTCCCATGGCTGAGTGTGGGAATTCAAACTTCACTCTTCCAGATCCTACTCTGGGACAGCACCCACCACACTGTGTTGTCTCTCTTCTGCCTAGAGGAGTGGTTTGGGATGGCTTGCAAAGTTTAGTGACATGAGCTGAAAGAAAAACTGCTGGGTTAGATAGCTTTTTAAGAAGCATTTGATACATCCTTGGAAGACATACCTGTTTAATCACAATTGCTGAATGGAGCTTCTATCTTCAGGGGCAGTATATCTTTGAGTACCCAGAGCACACTCTGGGCGGCTATTGCCCTTGTGCCTTGAGCTTCCTAGAGAGCTGTGGATGCCTCTTACAGGAACAGTCTGTACTTTTGAGGTATGTTGAGGTGACTGCTGTTTTCATGGCGAAGATGACCTTGATACCATCTTTTCATCGGAGTTGCTGTTATCAAAGACTTTGTACTCTTTATCATATATCCTCAGGAGAGATTAGGATGTAGAATAATGGCGGCACCACCACCGAAAAAGAACACCAAGAGTGGTGCCACTAGTTAATAAAAAACAGACGACCTAGAAATGTATGGGATAATATGTTGTGGAAGTAAGCTCATAACAATATCAATAAAAAGTCTCCAATGCCTTCTACTTTATCATTTTCTTCCTGTGCAATTAAGCAGAGAAATACTATGCCTGTGCTCGTCAGGACAGCAGTGACAATATGGGGTGAAAGAAAAAGTGCCCCCTTCCATGGACTTTTGAGAGGGGAGAGATAAAGCCTCACCCTTTTTACTAACTCCAGGCCCTTTTCATGAGCCTTCTTTTAAAATTAATAGTCATGCAAAGGGGGGGAGCTGTCCTCTCAACAGATTGCATGCAGTCCCACGGACCCCTAGAAAGCAGGCTTCCCAGCCACATTCTGAGAGGGGGAAGATGCGGTGCTCTTCAAATCTCTCTTTCTGTCTTGCAGCTGATGAACCTCACCCGGAAGCTGCTGGGGCAGCGGCTCTTTGAGAAGCTGATGAAAATTACTTTCTATGGGCAGTTTGTGGCTGGGGAGGACAGAGAAGCCATCAAGCCTCTTATCCGGCACAACAGTGCATACGGCGTGGGCTCAGTGCTGGACTACAGTGTGGAGGAGGACCTGACCACAGAGGAGGCAGAGAAGAAGGAGCTGGAGTAAGCATGCTCAGGCTGTTTCCCTTGTCGCTGGGGTGTGTGGTTCCAGTGATTGCGTTAGCTTGGACATCAGTGCTTGCCGCTTTGCATGAGAGAAGGATGGCTGGGGTGCTGAACTAGGCTGTTGCATCAAACGGGGCTTTTGCGTCACTTCTGAATGGCCAGCTGATTATGCCGTCAGCCCCAGACGTGAGTGTGTAGAGAGGCAGTTGGAAACGGAGAGGCCAAAAGGCCACACACTATGCAAGAGAACCCCCAGGGGTTTCCTAACAGGCAAGTTATGCTCAATAGGTACACAGGCCCTCGGTGCTTATCGGCTGTAGCTTGATGGAGTAAATGATAGGGCTGTTGACAGTGCTGGCTGATGTATGGCATTACATCACCGCCCATTCAGAGCAGCTGAAACAGGACAAAACTGGCCTTTAGTGAGGGGAGGGTCCATTTTCAGGATTTTTAAGCCCAGACTGGCCTGAATGTTGAAAGAATGGGGGTGTATGCCAAGGATGCAGGGACTGTCCATGGGGAGTCATCCAAAGGGCACTATTTCAGCACTGTACAAGAGCTAAGTTCGTATTTGCCCTTTTGTGACTCCTTTCCAGGGTGTTGTCTCATCTGTCATCTCTTCCTTTCAAACTAATCTTTCTAGTTGCAGAAGACAGCCTGGAATGCAGAGGGAACAATGCAAGTTCTCCATAGTATTTTTTTTTTTCAATTCTGGGACTTGGGTGACCAATGCATGTTTAATAATTAATTAAGCTTCTTACCTCCCCCAAAACGGGAGTGCTGGAGCCTGGACTCACAATGAACTCTGGCGTCTTTAGCAGAGAGTCATCAGGATTCTTGTGTGTGACACTTGGAACCGGTTCACACACTAACGCTGCTCCTCATTTTGGAAAGGGCAACTGGAAACTGGCCACCTTTGCACTACACTTGCGTCACTTCTGAGGGAGTTCCTTGGGGGACTGTGGGTGCTCAGGGTTTTCGTTCATAGCTTTCGTTCTCAGATTGTCTGGCAGCTGCCGTCATTTGTGGCTGTATGGGCTTGTCCACATAGGATAATCCAGGAAGAAATTGTAGCCGCAGTGCACTGTCTTAAGGTGTGATTGCAGCTAAAGTCCCTTGCAAAGGGATCTTGCTTCTGACTGGAGTAGGCTGTGACAGATGTCCTTTATAACATGAAAGGCTTCTAAACCATTCGCTACCAAACCATTCTGTGAAGTTCCCTGAGATGTATACCCCCACTGTCTTTTCTCTAGCTTCAGTTCCATGCTGTTGTTTCAGGGATGCCTTACCATTGGATTTCCAGCATGCTGCCTCACTTCAGGCTCAGCCTTTTCTTCTGACTAGCAGAAACGCCCCAAGGTCTCAGGCGCTTTCTTGTTCCAGACTCCTTTAACTTAAGGAGCGTAGCATTTGAATCTGGGCCTCGGCAAGAAATTTGTTCTGCCTCTGACCAATGGTCAGTGTTCCCTCTAAGCTTAGCTGGTGTGAGCTAGATCACAGATTTTTAGCCTCCAGCTCATACATTTTTGTCTTAACTCAGGAAGGATGGCTCCAGAGCAAACTAATTTATGCAGTAGCCAAATTGCTCCCTCACAATATTAATGCCAGTAGCTCACAAAGTAGAATTTTTGTTCACAGGACTCCACAGCTTAGAGGGAGCATTGCCTGTGGTTCTTTCTGCATTTTACTGTCTTCATACAGTGGGAACTTGCCACCAAATGCAGCTTCTTGCCGCATGGACACAGGAGAAAAGTACTATTTCTAATGTGAAAGTGACTGTGTGGCCTGGAGGGTGTCAAATTGCCTTCCTGCAGCTGTGGGCTGGAAGTCAGGAACTTATCTTATGACACAGGCTGGATTTTTCTCTTTGCTCAGTACACAATGTGCAACTTGCTGCTTCCAAAGGAAGAAAAAAAAAGAGCTGCTGGGCAGCGTGATTGGCTGAGAGAAATCCCTTCTCCTTCAGCCTGATTGGTGGCTGGAGAGGCAGAGCCCTTATGCAAGCAACAGAGCTGGCAGAAGTATGTGTAGCCTTGTACAAGCCGATGCTGGGCACCCCAGGAAGAAGACTTATCTGCCCTGGGCCGCCTCTTTCTTTTTTCCCGCTCAGCTGCCCTTCTTTGTGCAATCTATTTCCACACTGAATAGAAACTGTTGTGAACGGTGGAGGTTTCCTTGCATTGTGTAAATAGTCCTTGATAAACTTTTCCCCTTTCAGAGTGAAGCAATTAATGTAGTCATGCTCAGCCTTGCACAGGAAAAGATGTAGGGCGTTCTGGCCCAAGGGGTTCAAAGTGATCTCCATCTGCCATCCTTAATGGCAGCTGGCATCTACCACTCCTGCTTTAGGTTGCAAACTTTGGGTCACTTACTTACCCCATAGGATGTATTTGCCTGTATTTCAATACTGGGTGGGTATGTATCTACGTTTGTTTGTGCCTCTGCTCACTCCACAAAAAGAATGTCATTCTTAAATAGTACTAATAAAGGAGCTAGTTGGACTTTGAGCATAGAATTCAAAGATGCACAAGTAAGCCCATTCTCGGGGGGGGGGGGAGTTATGTCATTATGAAACTTCATTTTGTTCTCTTCCATGGCTGATGTCCCTGACTTGTGCGTGTGTGTAAAAATAGTGTGAAAGAGACTGGTATCGCTTTCAGCAGTAGTAATTATATCGAACCTCATTAGAATGCCTGGGGTGGAGGAGAGAAAGAGGCTGCAGTTTTGTCTTTAGCCAAGAGAACGCAGGCCATAAACTAGGGTTTCCTAATTTAAAGGCAGCATGTTCACCAAATTGGGTGTCTTCCCTGATGTAGACAGAATCAGCACTGCTGAGAACTGCACTGTTGGTGGCACTTGAGAGTGATCCCGAGAAAGGATTTCCTTGCATTGCTGCAAAACGAAAAAAAGACCCACTTCATATTCTGAGGCAGCTCACAGTTGGCCCTTCCCCCCACCCCACCCACGGCCGCCACCAGCTCTGCTTTGTTCTTGCTTAGACATGGGTTCACCAGCTCAGCCAACATTCGTAATCCATGTCACAGGACTTTCTTGTGAGAACTGAATGGATCTAATTTCTGCACGGCTCTCGTTTTGCAAGTTGCTTTTGGCGCCTGCCTGATCTCTTGTCCAGGGATCATGAGCTGACTCTGGGCAGCAGCTTTATTGCAGTCCTTTACAATATATCTTTCTCTGTCCCACACTGTACCTGTTTGTGTGTGTGTTTAAGGGCTGCCTTTACTACCAGATCTAAGCAATGGGCTTCTTGACCTGGTGTAGCCTAACTGATGGAGTTGGGTTGGAGGTTTGCACATCTGAGTTCACATCCTGGACCAACCGTTAATTTCTTGCCTAGCAAAGTAAACAAGCCTGTTTATATCATTAGTGCTGTTCCTTCCTGGGTGGAATCACTGAACCCCTGATAAGCCTGTCCACCACTCTACACATACAGCAGCATGTAATTATCAATCAATCAATCAGTCATAATGGCATAATCATGAAGCGGTTGAATGGACTGTGTCACTTCAGACTGCAGATGAGGGATCACACCTTTTTGAGGAAAACTCCCTGCAAGTACTAAACTAGCACAGCAGAGATAAAGGATCTAGCTCAGCCTTCTTTTTTGCTTGACTAGCAGTTTACATGGTAGTGTGAATTGACACAGTCCTATATAACACCTCTGGAGGCCGCTGCTTCATTCTGCTGCATACACTGACCAGGCCAAAATCATACACAGTTTGGTGAGGCAATAGAATAGACTGTACCAGTTGATAATACATGCCTCACTAGGTACAAAGATCCCTGCATTTAGAAAAGTAGCACATCAGGAAAAAAGGGTTTTAATATTGTCGTCCTAATAGGCTAGTTTTCTGCATGCTGGGGGAGCATCACATGCACAATACCATAAGGACACACAAGGTTGCAAGTCTTATTCCATGTAGGCTCTCACTCTGCACAGATCTGATTGATCCTCTGGAATCTAGAAGGCATCTGTGGGTCAGCTGTTCTTGGTGCACCTGCATAGCATTCCCAGGTCCTGAACGGTGAGGTGGTGTGTACCGGTGAAATAACCCAGTGACTCACTAGGGTGTTTCTGTTCCTTCCAGCTCCTGTACCTCTGCATTTGAGAAGGAGACAGGCAGTAAGTAAAAGACCTTTCTGGACAGCTACTTCCTAGCTCCTGTTCTTCCACTCTCTTTCTACCACCAATCAGCTCTAGTATCTGCCTTCAGTATCTGCCACAGCAGCATGTAAAATGGAGCAGGCCTTTCTAGAATTCCCTCTGAAGCAGACAAGCTGAAGGCTAGCCCACAATCCATGTGAGGTTGCCATGAGCTGACTCACTAGGCACAATGACCGGTCTTGTGAATTCTCTGTCCCCTCAAGGAGTGTTATTTTTGCCAGCAAGTAACACGCTACAACCAGGGCTGAAGTAAACACAATGAGGCCTTAAGCGGTATCAGTGTAAAGGCCCACATAATAAAAAGAATGCTTCTTACAAAAAAGCATGATGAATATATAAGTGTGAACACTTATTTTAGCATATATACAACGAAACTTGTAAAACTCTTCTGTTTCTTGCTGTATGGTCTGTATCCTATAATATTTCAAAACTATAAGGAATTGTGAGTGGGGATGAGCACGAGCCCAAAAATTGGAGTTTGGGGTCCAGTCAGCTCGGGTCCCCCTTTAGAGTTGCCAGGTCTGGGTTGGAAAATACCTGGAGACTTTGGGGGTGGATCCAGGAGAGGGTGGGGTTTGGGGAGGGGAGGGGAGGGGCCTCAACAGGGTACAATGCCATAGAGTCTACCCTCCAAAGCAGCCATTTGCTCCAGGGGAGCTGATCTCTGTCAGCTGGAGATCCATCGTAAAGGCAGGAGATCCCCAGGCCCCACCTGGAGGTTGGGAACCCTTTCTCCCAACTGTGGGAGAGGGGGGGAGATAGCCCAGGAAGGGTTAAATGGCTACCAGGAAGGGTTAAATGGCTTCACTCCCCCCACTTCAAAATAGGTTTAATGGCTGGCAACCGTTTAAACCTAACAGCTGACGGGTGGACTTGCCCCACTGTTAGGTTTAAATGGCTGCCAGCCATTTCAGCCTAGCAGCAGGGAGGGTGCACCCATCAGCTGTTAGATTTAAATGGCTGCCAGCCATTTAATCCATCTATTCTGCTCCCCCCCCCACACTTCAAAGCAAGAGTAAGAGAAACAGAGTGCTGAAATGGCTCACAGCCATTTAAACTTAATAAAATAAATAAATAAACCTAACAGTTGTCTGGCGGACCCACACTGCTCAACTGTTAGGCTTAAATGGCCTGAACAGCTGAACCAGGGAGAAGTTCAGGAAATGTTAGGGGAAGGCACCTTCCCTGAACATTGGTTAGGGGCTCCAAACCAGGCCAAGTTCATGCTATGAACTGGTTTGTACCCATCCCTAATTGTGAATATGCTTTTATAGAAACTTTTAACACAAATAAGAAAGAAGTTACACAAGTTACACGATCTAGGAGTTTATTAAATAGAAAGCAGCATGTGATTCTAACACAAGCACAGGCTCAAGTGCCTCCATTTTCTTCTGCAGAACACTGGCTTCAATTCTTGTACCACCTTTCTTTGTTATCCGAGATGATAAAGACTCAGTAAATGAGCTGTACCTATCAGCTGCAGCTGAAGTAGCCATGGCTTGTAGTTACCAGCAGGCAAAGTTGTTTATATGCTGCCATCAGGATTAAAAAATGATTTGAGCACTGTCCAACTTTTTGTAGAGGTACTGAAAAATTTGTGTATTTGGCTCACAATGGCAAGAATAAAATTACTGCGTTATACAGCAATCAACTTCAATGCCAGTCAGTAAGATTCAATTTATATCCAACATATGGACCATATGTAGCATACTCATTTTCCCTCTAAAATCCTTTGTCCTTGTGCTATGCTGGCTGCATCACAAGATTTACTGAAGTTCAGTTTGCAGACGTTGACTAGAAGGTAATCTGGCACCATTTAGGCCATGCTTTCACAATAATGGCTTCTTAATTCAAGTGAAATTAAGAAGTGTTTAATGGGTAAAGCATCACATGATGCACCTTCCACTAATGATGAAAGTGTGACAAATGAAATGTCTTGCCTGAAATCATCCAGAACTGATTCTCTCAGTTCTGTACCAATAGGGCAGATGAGTTTATCATGTATTGTTTTCTATAGGTACAGACCCTCCCAAATTCTCTGCTTCCAGAAGGTTTTATGAAATCAAACTTTGCAGTGAGTTCTGCCAAGTCTAGAAGTTTGGTGGCATTTGCCTTGAAGTATGCTTACAGTGCTATTGAAGTATGCTTACAGAGTTACACCATTATAAACCTACTGACTTCGATGGACTTATAAGGGTCTAAGTCTGCTTAGGATAGTGCCATTGGTCACTGGCCTAGGCCCAAAGCCTGCCTAAATTGAAAGGGCATAGAAAGGTGAGGGTGCTGGTTGTTGTCATGTTTTTGAAGGAAGGGAAAGCAAAAGTAAATCTTCCTAGAGAATGGGTGATTTCTCGGAAGAGTTCCTTTTGCTTTCCATTCCATGAAAAACAGACCTGACTAGCTTGACTGTTATTCATGCCAAGCCTTGACTCCTCTGCCCTTTAGAAATTTCCCAATACAGCTTTCCTTAACAGAACTTTCTGAATAAGTGGGCAAAATCTTGTGTTGAAATAAACATCCTTAGTCTTTTTTTAGTAACACTTTAACCTTTTACATAATCAACAATTACAAACACGATAATTGTAAATATTTTTAACAATTAGAAATAGATCATTTTGTGATACAGAGGATTTTAAGGAAGAAAATCATTTTCCATTAAGTAACGTACTATTGAAGACCATGTCTTTACCACTTTGTTTTGATACTGAATTGCTGAAATATTGCTTGAATGTACATCCTTAGTCTTTAAGGTGTCGCTGTATTTTTAAATTTCACCTTTCTGTGAACTTTCACTTTAGGCAGGCTTTGGCCCTTGGCCAGTGCCTAAGCATATGTATCAAGGCAAATACTTCCCCAATATATCAATTGCTGTCACCACTATACCAGCAGGGCAGACTCTGACAGGGGAGCAAATCCAGACCTCCCTACATTTATTCTCAGCTGTCCAAGCAGTTGGCAGTGGAGTGGGCCTGAGCCTGGGCTAGTGGCAGCCGTGGGCTTAGCCTGGAGGTAATTTAACTTTTTATTTAAAGGCCACTTTTTTTGTGAGGGCATAAGCTTCCCTCAGTTACGGATCAGTCTGCTTTGGAAGCTGGAGCCTGAACTTGTTCTCACGTATATAGCCTCCCCACCTGTGGAGAGAGACTGAGAGTAATCGACTGGACACGTGCCATGAAGCTGACCTCTCAGGGCTGGCTGGGGATAAACTAGTAATTTATTTAATTTACTTTCAACATCCATACCTTCTTTCCTTGGCAAAAAGCTATCTACCTTACATCAAAATGTAGTAAAATAGTATGCTAAAATTTAAAATGCTTAAATTTATAATCAATATATTTACTAAATTTAACATCATTGTATTATAGTAAAATTTAAAATCAATATATTTGGCAACCAAGGAATAACTTGAGGTAGTCCTGCATCTAAATAGTCTCCCAAAACTGCTTAAAACAAGCTTGGCTTCTAAAGAAGAACCTAAGGTAGTGACTCATCATGATCATCGCTGGGAACTCATTCTAGAGCCTCAGAATAATTTCAGAAAAGGTCTAGAGATTCAGTTTATGCTAAAAAGGATGCTTAGCACTGCCTAATCCCTTCAGGAGCTTTCATAAGGCCACAAAGCCTAACGTAGGGATGGGGTTGGTAGGTAAGGGGAGGGATGCCAACCTGCTTGTGAAGCTATTATAGAGCAACTTTATTTAGAGTCCATCACTTTGGCATCAGTTCAGGACCTGCTTACTCTAATTTTCCCACAGAGCAAAGAGAAAAGCGATACAGTGCACATCCTAGGTTTGGTGATCGACGGGCTGGTGTCATCAGTGCCCGCACCTACTTCTATGCAGATGAAGCCAAATGTGACCGGCATATGGACACCTTTCTGCAGTGCATAGAAGCTTCAGGTAGGCATTGCATCGTACACTGGAACCTTCTCTGTCAGCCCCTCTCAAATCTTTATGCACACAGTGTCCTGCCAGGGAGTGAAGGGGCCCTGTACTATAGAGGAATGGCTGCAGCTCAGTAGTAGGCAGCTCATGAAGACTGCCTTGACATTTTCAGTGAAAAGGGAAGGACTGAGACTGTGGAAGTCTGCGGCCAATGAGAGTTAATGCTAGACTGATTGACCAGTTGACTGGCTCTACGTGAAGAAGCTCTGTATATTCAAATATTATAAGAACCCGAGTAGTGGATTACTGTGTTGAACTGGGATCCCCTGGTTTCAAACTCCTGTGCCATGTAGGGCAAAACCACTTGTTATAAAGTCCTTGTGGTTGCCACAAAAACTGGGTCACATGTATGGGCTGGGGGGGGGGGGGGGGGTCTGGTTTTTCCAAGTATGCAGGGGCATAGTTTGGATCATGATCATGGCGCATGTGGAGAAGGGTTTCACATGCACCCACACTGTTTTCCTTAATTCAGAGGAAAAACTGTGGGATGAGGGACACTTAAACTCTTTTTCCACATGGACCAGAGTCCTAATCCAGTTTGACCCCTACACACCTATCTGGGAAGAACAAAACTCCCACTATGTCCGTGACCCAAAGGCCCCATGAACTTCGTAATGTCATGAATTGTAATGTGCGATCTGGTTCAAATAGGGATAAGATTTCTTATGGGGTAAGCTGATAAGAAAAGTGCCAGATCACCTGTGGGGTTTCACAACCCTCCTTAGGAAAAAGACGAACTATGTTTAATCTTCTCTTTGCAGCTGGCAGCTCAAAAGATGGCTTCTCAGCTATTAAACTTACTGCACTGGGGAGGCCTCAGTTCTTGGTGAGTAAAATGCAAGCTGTTGCCTGCTTCTTTGTCTATCCAATGTGATTAGGTTTGGCAAACCAGGCTGCAAGGGCTTTCCGTGCAGCAGGATCATACCTGTAGATCTTCCTTCCCTGGAAGGCTTATTGAGCCCACTCCTTTGTTGCCTTCTGTAAGGTAAGCTTCCCCATTTTGAAAGGCCTTGCCAGTGCTCTGGGACTTGCTGGCATTTGGTTGGGTTTTGATTTGTAAATCTGGTGTCAATTGGGAAAGAAATATAGTGTTTGGGATTTTAGGGGGAAGCTGATTTCAGTGGTAGTGTAACATGAGAGAGCACTAGTGTGATGTAGTGGTTATGGTATCCAACTAGGACCTAGGAAGCCCAGATGCAAATTCCCAGCCACCAAGTGTTCTTTGTGGCAGACCTTGAGGCAGTCATACCCACTCAGTCTAACCCCACTTCACAATGTGTTCATGAGGATAAAATAGGGAGGACAGGTCCATGAACCCTGCTTTGAGCTGAGCTCCTTAGAGGAATAATGGTTTGTGGAACTGGGTGGTGCAGAGGAATTCTCTCACACACATAGTACTAGAATTTGGGATCACCCACTGAAGCTGACAACTGGCAGTGAATTCAGTGTAAACAAAAATCCTATTCTGTAGAATTCACAGCAGCAAGAGATGGGTGGCCTTCAACTAGGGCATAGACAAGTTCAGCCTGGTAATGTTTTGTCATGGAACAGCTATGTTTAGGGGCAACACATGTTAGAATGAGAGTCAGCTATGGGACAGAAGACAGCTGTTGGCGTCACACCCTAGTTGATGGACAGTATGCTCAACTCAGTTGGCAGGTTGTTAATCTGACCTAACAGGGCCTTTCTCCTGTTCTTGTGCCTGGGCCATCTGCTCCATGTGAGGTTCCTTCCCCATGTGGAGCCCTTCTAATCACCGGGCTTGTGCTCTACCTGTCTCCAGCTGCAGTTCTCGGAGGTGCTGGTGAAGTGGCGGAGGTTCTTCCACCAGATGGCTGCAGAGCAGGGCAAGGAGGGTCTTGCAGCCCTGGAGACCAAGCTGGAGGTGAAGAAGCTGCAGGTGAGTCTCACTCTGCCTTTTTCCCCCGAAGGTGACAAAACTGCTCTGTTTTTGCACTTTGGTCTGATTAAAAGAGGCTAGATCATGGGCAGTGTTTTTTTTAATTATAACTCAGACATTTAAAATACATTTTCAATCCCGATCACAATAATGTTTGGTTATTAAACACAAAACATGGAGCCATTGTCTAATAAAGTACCTGAAATTAGTTTTTTCCTGTTTCAAATGGCTTCAATATATCTGCCATTTAAGCTAATTACCTCCTATTAGCAGTCCAATCCATTAATTGCACATTGCATCTAATAATCCACATCTGCTAAAACTAGTTGTTGCAGATGTTAAGTTTTACTGTCAATTACTACAGCAGCCGCACGGTTCTTTCGATTCTCCCTATATATACTTGTACTTGTTCCAGCTCTTACAACATTACTGAATCTTCTGTCTCTAAATCTAATCAAATGGATGAGTTTTAAGTGTATGTGACTCATTGCCGGTTCTTCCCAACTATCTTTGTAAATTCAGCTCTTCCATATCCTTCCACATTGGCTACTTCTAGACATCCTGAAGATTCTTTTTATGAGCATTAGAGGGCAAATAATGCATGTATCTCAACAGTGGCTTTGGTTGATCATTAAAGTTGAACAATTTAATTTATAGCAGTGGTAGGTTTGACTTCTGATTTCCAGAAATTCTAGGTTCTAATACATTTCCTCCACACAGTATTAGATTCTTCATAACACTGGCATGAATCTGGTACCACCCCATAACACTTATTCAGCTTTACAGCAGTGAGATGCCATCTATATGAGAGGTTTAAAAAAATCATTTTGACACAGCAATTGACACATTTACCTTCTTTATAAAAAGAACAAAATTGGCTTCAACAAACTTTTGATTTCTTTATCTTTTCCTTACTTCTTACTCAGTGTGCATTAAGAACGCATTCATGTCAGATAAGAATTCCTTTAAGTGAAGGAAGTTGATGATTCCTCAAATGACATCCATTTTCTGTTGACTTGCTCTTAGGAACTGACACAGAATGTCGTGACTGAAATTATGGCAACAAGGGAGGTCTCCTCTCTTTCATTAAACTTGTAAATCTTCCCCTTATTCAAAATAATTCTATTTAAAATACAGCTCCTTTCCTAGATGCTTGTTTCCAATACTTTTCTGCAATTTCATTGCAAAAAGTAGGAGTAATGGGCAAGATTATTGTAAGCCGCCCTGAGCCAGCTTGTGGGGAGGGCGGGGTAAAAATGTGAAATAATAAATAAATAATAATAAGATACTCGGTGTCAGCCTGCTCTTAATGTTCCCCAAAGTTATCAAATAGCCTGCTTTAATATATGGACAGTGATCATATATAATGCATGCTGTTATTCTTGTATCATTAGAGATGGCACTGATACATCTATGGCTGGTTCCACACGGAGATTCACCCCCCCCCCCCCCGGTATGGAATGGGGATGCAGCCACACAACATCATGCACCTTCTAAGCATGACATAAGCCTCCCATGGCTTTCCTGGTTGAGCTACATCAAAGGAAAACCTTTTGACCCAGCTCAGGAGAACTGCGGGGAGGCTGTGGGCAGAGCTCCACCCAGAAGTATGGTGGGGCAGGTCTGAGTTGTGCCTTCAAAATTGCAACATTAAACTCTGCATTTCCCACCCTTCCCTCCTTTTAGCCTTTTAACAGACCATCCATTGTGCAGCTTTGCACTGCGGCTCAGCTGGGAGAGGGGGAGCTGGATGTGGGGAGGGGGTACACTTGTCAGTATAGACATGACGGAGGCAAGGGGAAGGCGACATTGGGTGTAAGCAGTGCAGGGACAGGACGATCTGTTCTCACCCACTCCCATCCTGTTTGCTGTTGTTTCTTCACCAAGGGTGCCTTTGTTGGAAGCCTTTGTTCTTGACTTCCCCCAAGTTTTTGGTGGGGGTATCAGTTTTTGGTAGCTACCTGTTCAGGTAGCTCCTGCCAACCTAGTAGTTCGAAAGTAAGAAATTGCAAGTAGATAAATAGGTACCACTTCGGTGGGAAGGTAACAGCATTCCATGCACCTTGGCGTCTAGTCATGCCAGCCACATGACCACAGAAACGTCTTCGGACAGCACTGGCTCTTTGGCTTGGAAACAGAGATGAGCACCACCCCACTAGAGTCGGATTCGACTGGCTTTTGAGGAAGGGAAACCTAATGAGTTCAGGTAGATGGGGTACTAATATACCACCCTTCTTTAATTTTGATGTAAAATTCCGCTAGTTTCCCTACATTTATTTCCCAATGAATGAACATTGTATTCAAACATCCTCTGGGGCATAAATAGGTAGGATTAAAAACTGTGGAGGGGAAAGAATCATTTTTGTTGGAAGCCTTTGTTCTTGACTTCCCCCAAGTTTTTGGTGGGGGTATCAGTTTTTGGTAGCTACCTGTTCAGGTAGCTCCTGCCAACCTAGTAGTTCGAAAGTAAGAAATTGCAAGTAGATAAATAGGTACCACTTCGGTGGGAAGGTAACAGCATTCCATGCGCCTTGGCGTCTAGTCATGCCGGCCACATGACCACAGAAACGTCTTCGGACAGCACTGGCTCTTTGGCTTGGAAACGGAGATGAGCACCACCCCACTAGAGTCGGATTCGACTGGCTTTTGAGGAAGGGAAACCTAATGAGTTCAGGTAGATGGGGTACTAATATACCACCCTTCATTAATTTTGATGTAAAATTCCGCTAGTTTCCCTACATTTATTTCCCAATGAATGAACATTGTATTCAAACATCCTCTGGGGCATAAATAGGTAGGATTAAAAACTGTGGAGGGGAAAGAATCATTTTAACTGTTGCCAATTTGATAATCTCCTTCTTCTCCACCTGATAATTCATCTTTTTAATGACTGGAGTATAACATTTAATAGGGCCTCTATTTGCAGACAATTTATGCTTAAATACTTAATCTCCCCACTCCCCCACCCCAGTCGTGCAAAAATTGTCAGTTGCCTCTTGGGTTTGTAGTTTAATGTTTAATACTAAAAATCCACATATTACTTCATTAAATTTATAGCCATAATTTATAGGACATAATTTTTATAACCTGTAATACGACTTCAACTGAATTTACCAGGTCTACCATCACTGAAGCAATATCATCTGCACGTATTGTCAATTTAGATTGTGCAAGAGCTTTGACATTCTTCATCTGGTTTTTTATCACAATAGCTTCTGTTCGAACAGCACTGCTGAGGACAAAGGATATCTGTGAACTCCTTACTGCAAATATATTCCTTCTTCTGAATTGTGATAAATATTTTTTGAACATACAGCAGGGAAGTCAAAATATTAAAATTATTTCCAAAGCCAAACTGAGCCAACTTTTCTCAACTGGCTGTGATTGTAATGAAGGCCTTCTGAATATCAGGCATTAAGTACATTTTTTACATTACTATCGAGGGCTTCCACTAAATTGGATATTTTCTTAATTTATCAGAAAGCATCTGTTTTTGAACAAACTATCCCTGAACTTATTGTAAATAGTTCATGCTGCTAAAGTAGATGTTTAGTGTTTTATACTGAATTTTTAAAGCGATTGGTCTTCTGTCTCAGTAATATCATTTCCTGTTTTGAGAAACCAGGATAGTTATTGCCTCTCTTTCTTATGCAGTTTCTAAAACAAGAAACATCTGTTAATTGCTTTTATATATACCCTGAGATGTAGACGTGTTTGGAATATCCCAAACAGAAACCAACCTGGTTTGCTGTTGTGTTTTTTTCCCCATTTACATTATTAGACCCTCCTGTGCATCTACTCTTGATCAACCTGGGTTCCTTGAGGAATGAGAATTATATTGCTAGCCATGCTGTCAGCCTTGTTTTATCTGGGTTTACAGCGCTATAAAGCAGTTCACCTTAATGAGAAATGTTCTGAATAATGTGATCTTTCCTTTTTGCCTTTGTGTATTCTCCACTCCCCCTTTTTCCCTTCAGTTTGTTTGCAAGGAATTTATTCTGTTTGAATTTTCAAAGCAACAGTGTTTTATAAATTTTAGGCATCTGTAATATTTTTGCATATGTCCAAACTTTTCAACTTGATTGTTCTAACTGCTGAATTTATGCCAAATATACTTCTTTAAAAATATTAGTACAGTCTGTTTTTAAAAAATAACCAGTGTTGGCTCGTCTTCCTCTTGTTGGTTCTTCCACCGTGCTGAGTGAATCTAAACTCTCATTGCTTTCTCAGTCCCATATAGCTGAAACTCTGGAGGGGGGCAGACGGTTACAGTTTTGGCTTTTTTTATGTTGATGACTGGCAAATCCTGCTGTCGCATCAAAAGTTTGGGGGGCAGGATAATGGCAGAAAAACTGAAGCCCAGCCTGATTGAAACACCTCTTGTATCCAAACAGCAAGGAACAGCATGTTGTAAGGATTAGGCTTCCCGGGGGGGGGGGGGGGGGGCATGGCAAGGATCAGGCCTCCGGGGTGGGGGATGACTCCTGTACCTCGCTTGCCCCTCTCGAGAGACTATAGAGTTTCCAAGGTGAATGCCTGCTTCCTTTGGATGAAAGAAGCTGGGTTGGGGGCAGTCTGCTGCAATGTAAAATTCAGTGTCTGTTCCTTTAATCTCTGGTAGGAGGCACTGGCCAAGCTGGGAGTCGCCACCAAGGCAGAGAGCCAGCACTGGTTCACCGGTGAGAAGCTGGGTGAATCTGGGTGAGTGTGGTGGCCGGGGGCAGGGTGGTTTTTGGTGATAGACTTTTTGAACCTGCTGCTTTGGGTGAAAGGAAAGATCCCCATTTGGGGTGAAAGGCCCTCTCCCCCTTTTGGTAGCTTTTGTGGCATGTGGATATGGGTGCTTTACAAGCATCCTGGGATGGCTTACATGAAAGGAAGGAGAGCTAGCTCAAAATCCGGCCTCCTTGAACGTCTTGGTTATTTTTACAGTTCAGGTTTCCAGCTTCCTGTGGCTTCAGGAGAAGCTCAAAAAGCAATGCCTGATGGAGACAGAAGGCAGGCTGATCAGCTGGGGAATAGGGTTCCAGTCTTCTTGGATCTTATTTTCCCCACAGCAGCTTAAGCTTGCCTCTGTACCACCAGAGGTTGGGAGCTTGCTGCCCCTAGGTTAGATCCAGTCCCTTGAGCTGGGCAGTCTAATTTAGAGTGGGAGACCCTCTGAGAGACTTGGTAAGGGAATGATTTTCACACAGAGATACCCCAGACTGGACACTAAAAATGCTACCTCTTCTCTCTCCCCCACCCCCAGAACAGTGGACTTGCTGGACTGGAACAGCTTGATTGACACCCGCACTAAGATTTCCAAACTGCTGCTTATTCCAAACATGAAGGTAAATAGCCAGGTCTGCTGGAAGGGCCCGGGAGATTCCTGCGATGGCACTGGGGATCCTTCCCTTTCCGTCAGAGTTGCTCTGTCTCTCGTGGGCTGGGGCTTCAGTGTATGGCTGTGGTCACACACACTAAATAATCCATTTTCAGTGCACTTTCTAACTGGATTTTACCGTATGAACTGGCAAAATCCAGTTGGAAAGTGCATTAAAAGTGGATTGAAAGTGGATTATTTAGAGTGTGTGTGACCATTGCCTTAATGTTTCTTCTGTTAGCCTCTGTGGCTGCTGGGCTTGCTGGGTTGATAATGAGCAAGAGAGCAGTGGCCAGACCCTTGCAAGTCATGCCAGCCACACTGTAGTGTAATCTCTTCTTTGCAGATGAGGGATAAGCTAGCCAAAGAAGCCACTGTTGTACCACCACCACAAGCATCTTTTAACCATAGCTGTAGCTCTGGTGACCTGTGCCAAACTCCAAGCATAGCTGTAGCTTTAGTGACCTGTGCCAAACTCACTATCTGCCTTTGCAGGGGTTTGGTGTGGTCAGTCTGCAAATGCAGATTAATTCATTTTCTTTTTAATTACTTGTTGTTCTGATGCCACCACCCCAGAGTTGAGCTGCTTCTCTTTAAGGGTTATCATTTACGGTCACTGCTCCCTTTGGGGCAAAGAGCCCTCTTGCCAAAGCTACCATTCATTCTCTCCAGCCTCTCAAGGCCACAGTGATACAGCAGTCCCAAACCCTTTGGCTTAATATGTGAGTTGAAAAGAAGGTCAGCGCCCTAGCCTCTGTTGTGGCTGCGGGAAGGGAAGAGGAAGTGGGGGCCAGTATCCAGGGCTCTCCACTGATGGACTGAAACTGGTCTTGGTGCTTGAGGGGGAGCAACAGTGGGAGGGCTTCTAGTGTCCTGGCCCCACTGCTGGACCTCTTGAGGGCACCTGGTGTTTTTGGCCACTGTGTTACAGAGTGTTGGACTGGATGGGCCACTGGCCTGATCCAACATTGGCTTCTCTTATGTTCTTAAGTGGGGTAGCTTGCTTTCGAAACTGTTTTGCTCACTTAAGTTGCGGTCCTCCCTGTGGAGACTTCTCTCTTGCTACGAAAGCTGGGAGGAGGTGATTGGTCACCAGCTAGAGACCTCTGTGTCTTCTCTCCTTGCAGACGGGGCAGCTTGAGCCACTGCTGTCTCGCTTCACAGAGGAGGAGGAGATGCAAATGAAACGGCTGCTGCAGAGGATGGACGTCCTGGCCAAGGTGAGAACTTGGGAGTGGCATTTTCCCTGTTTCTGGAGCATAGCTGCCACTGTGGAGGAACAGCGCTCTGATGTCCAATAAAGCTATACTTGGGGGTCCTTGACCGGATTGGCTCGGCCATACCCAGGATCGGGAAAGATTTTATTTTTCCCAGTGGTCATATATGTCAGCCTTGAGCGGGGCTTTCCTTTTACCTGAGTGCAACTCTTTAATGCTGATGGTCTCCCTGCTCCTGCAATGCAGGTGATAGTGTAGTGGCTAAGTACAAACTGAAGACTTCATATAGGACAATGTCACCTCTAAATTCCATATGCAGATTTTAGGCGAGTAACTCTTCTCTTACCCATCTATAAAATAAGCATAATTACCATATAGGCCCATTCTTTAGGCCTGACCAAGAAAAACCAATACCTGGATGCTAATTTCAGGTGGCTGGCTGCATATGAAGTCACTAGAACTTGAATATAGTGTTAGTGGTTAGATTGCCAGGCTAAGATCTGGGAGACCAGATGTGAATCCCCAGGCTGCCATGGAAACTTGCTGGATGCCCCTGTGCCAGTAACACTCTCATCCTAACCTACCTCACAGGGTTGTTGTGAGGATGAAATGGAGGAGAGGAGAATGATGTAAGCTGCTTTGGGTCCCCGTTGGAGAAAAAGGTGGAGTATAAAGGACAATAATAAGAACAGGGAATATTACTATTAGGAGGAGGACATACTTTTCCCCACAGGCAGAGACCTGTTTCATTAATCAGCCCTGTACCTTGATAGCCTCTGGCAGCTGCACAGAATCTAGCAGTTCTATCCGAGGCTCCAGGTTCAAGATCTTTTAGAAGAAAGGAGGGATACCACTGCTTATTTAATGAAACGTATTAAGTTCTTATACTTAAGTCTGTATATATATATATATATTCTTGTAACTATTCTGCCAGTGCAGGTTTTATTTTTCTGGTCTGTGACTGTAATAAATGATTGATTAATGATATAAATGTTAAATATGATAACTGACATAAAAATTTAATCATCAGCGTAGAGGCTGGAGTTCAGAGCCCAGATCCAGATCCTTAGTTTGTAGTGCAGCTTGCTGGATGACCTTTGGCCAGTCACCCAGTCTAACCTGCCTTATGGGGTGTTGGTTAGGATAAAATGGAGAAGAGACCAACATACCCTACCCCGAGCTCCTTGGAGAAAGGGTGAGATAAAAATGTGCTAAATAAATCAAGGCCTGTCAAAACCAGTGCCCTGTTTCTGATAATGGTCAAGTAGAGGCCTCCCAGAAGCCCCCAAGCAAGGCAACAGGCTCCCTGTGCTTGCCACTTGTAAGCTGTTATTCAGAGCTAGAATTCCTCTGTGTGTAGACTTAGTTGTCCTGAAAAATAGCAATGGAGGGGTGCCCTCTGCCGTGAACTTCCCAGGTGGAAGGATATAGACAAGCCGGAACGTGTCCAGAGGAAGGCAATGAAGATGGTGAGGGGTCTGGAGACCAGGTCCTATGAAGAAAGGTTGAGGGAGCGGGGTATGTTTAGCCTGGAGAGGAGACAACTGAGAGATGATATGATATCCATCTTTAAGTACTCGAAGGACTGTCATATAGAGGATGGTATGGAGTTGTTTTCTGTTGCTCCGGAAAGTCTGACCAGAACTAACGCGTTGAAATTAAATCAAGAGAGTTTTCGGCTAAACATTAGGAAGAACTTCCTGACAGAGCAATTCCTCAGTGGAACAGATTTCCTCGGGAGGTGGTGGGCTCTCCTTCTTTGGAGATTTTCAAACAGAGACTAGATGGACATCTGATAGCAATGCTGATTCTGTGAACTTAGGCAGATCATGAGAGGGAGGGCAGGAAGTGTTGCACCAGTGCTTAGTTCTTGTGGCCCTGTCTTACACGCCCAGGGAAATGCTGATCGCCACTTTGGAGTCAGCAAGAAATTTTTCTCCAGGCCAGTTTGGCTGGAAATCCTGGAGGTTTTTTGTCACTTTCTGAGCATGGAACAGTGATCACTGGGGGTGTGGAGGGGGAGGTATGTATAAATTTCTTGCATTGCGCAGAGGGTTGGACTACATGACCCTGGAGGTCCCTTCCAACTGTGATTCTGTGATTCATGATTCTAAGTGGCTGCTTAGTGGGTGTGTGGTGGAACTGATTCCAATGGCCTTTGTGCCGCTATGAGTCAGTCTGCCTTCTCCCTTTCAGAAAGCTTTGGAGGTGGGCGTGAGGTTGATGGTGGATGCAGAACAGACCTACTTCCAGCCGGCCATCAGCCGCCTCACCCTGGAGATGCAGCGCAGGTTCAACCAGCAGAGAGCAGCCATCTTCAACACCTACCAGTGCTACCTGAAGGTGAGACAGTGAGCATGGAGCCAGGGCCAGTCCAAGGCCTCTTGCTACCCCAGGCAGATGCGCTACTCAGTCAGCCAGGGTCCAGGCAATGTTGCGCAGTGTGTGCTAAAGGGAAACTCTCAAGATTGCCCACAGGCACTGGACATCTGTTGCCATCTTCATGTGGCTGCTGCACAGCTGAAGAAATGGGTGGTTCAAATGTAGATGGGATGCCCCTGGATACAAGAAAGGCAGCAGAACAGTTTTGGCTACCAGGAATTTCAGGGCAAGATTTGAGTCAAGGCATGTTAGAAGTCTCTGGCAGAGAAGGTTGGAGGGCCCTAGGATGTTTACTTTGCTTGGGCTCCTCTTTGGCCCCCAAACAGGCACACTCTTTTCCCCCAAGATCTGCACACCACCTTCCAGCTTTTTCCCGGTTTTGGCTGCAGTCTCTCCTAAACCTCCTTTGGGGGGACCTTTTTTTTTTCTTTTTTGAAAGACTGCAGCTGAAGACTGTTTGTACCAGTGTGGATGGAAAGCTGTGGGGGGTTTTCCAACTTCCACCCACTTTGGGGGCATTTTTGCCCCTGTCCCCTGCAGCGACCCCACTCATTGCCACTGAAGGGCTTTTTGTGGCTTTGCTGTGGCTTTTTAAAATTGTAATGGGCATACTAGTGTAATGTTATAATATTATAGCGACATAAAAGGAAAAAGACAATAATGCTAGGAAAAGTGGAAGGCAGCAGGAAAAGAGGAAGACCCAACATGAGATGGATTGACTCCATCAAGGAAGCCCCAGGGGCCCTCAGTTTGCAAGGCCTGAGAATGGCTGTTAACGACGTTATGACATTGGGAGGACATTCACTCACCGGTTTGCCCTAAGTCAGAAGTGACTTGACAGCACTTAACACACATAACACAATATGTCGATTATTTTATTTTAAGCCTGAAAAGGCCATCAGGTAGCAGGGGGATGGGAATGGCAGTAATAGGGAACTGAGGGCCTCCTAGTCTGCTAAAAGAAACCAAGCTATGATTTAGAACCGGCTGCAGTTTGTAATGAGTTTGTGAACTTTAGAGTTTGATGGAACTCTTCCTCAGGCAGAATACTGAACAAATGTGAACAAAAAAAAAAGGACCTGGAAAGAAATTAAAGGGCACAGTGTTCATTCCCAGCTTTAATTTCAGTCCTAACACAGTAATATGGATGACTGTGTGGTCTGATAGTTTGGAACTGACTTGCGTTTGATCTTTATTGCAAAATATGTTGGCAGCTGCAAAACTTGTACTGGCACATCATTGGGGAAATATCAATGTTGACTTCTACAGGATGGCTAAATCCTGGGATTTGAGCCAGCATGGATAACAGACACCAGTATGATGCAAGGAATAGGCCATTCTTTTTTTAGAGCTTACTGGAAAATCAGCCCTCCTTACTGTACTGGAACTCTCAGTGTACTTACATAAAATTGAAAATGCATCTTTCTTTACAGGGAAAGAAATGTTTCAGCAGATGGCAGTAGAAGCTAAGTTTTATTTTTTGGCTTAGACACATACCAGCTGAGATATATAGACTAGACTAGAGGTGTGCATTTGAATCTACCCAAGCCAAAAATAAACCTGAAAAATACCTTATCAGTATTTTTCGAGTATATTTGGCTTCCCAAGTACATCTGGGTTTTCTTAGGAAAACCGGGGAAAAAGTCCTGAGAAAATCCCGGATATATTTGGGGATTTTGTGTGGATCTGAAAAGAGCAGAGAGACGAGAGCAAATTGCTCCCGTCTCTCAGCTGTTTGTGAGGCAGGCTTTAAAGTTTAAAGGGACTGCAGAAGTCAGCCTGAGGATCAGCCAGGGCAGTGGGGAGATGAGAGCTCCCTGCCAGTTCTGCGCTGCCTTCTCCTGCTCGGTTTAAACTAGGTGGCAGGAGAGGGCAGCCCAGCTGGTGTTTTTTTCTACTGGCATTTTTCGGTTTGTGTCTGTTGGACCCCAAAAAATTAGGGATTTCCAAAAAAAATCCCAGATCTGAATGCCATACTGGTATTTGGATCTGGCATTTTTTTGGGTACCCCCTAAAATGGACACATTGCAGATCTGCCATCCTTTGTGGGGCAGGGGAGAGACTACAAAAGTTACTGTCAGAATTTGTGGCTTCTTGGAAGGCGGAGAGCAGAATCCCTGCACAGCTGACAAACATACCTTAAAAGAAAGAAGCATCCTTTTTTAGCAACCTTAAGTAGGAGGACAGAAGGCTGACTACAGCAGCTTTGGGTGGTTGCTGGTTAGTCATGCCTTGGGATAGGTACCTTTTGGCCTTTTCCTCACTGCAGCAGCCAACCTGCTCTCCCTTTTTTTTTTGGCTTCCTGTCTCGGAGCAGGAAGCCTATGATAATGTTACCGTGGATGTGGAGCTGTCACGGCGGGAAGGCTGGCACTTTGGAGCCAAACTGGTGAGGGGTGCCTACATGGATCAGGAGCGCAGCAGGGCAGCTGAATTGGGCTACGAGGACCCCATCAACCCAACCTACCAGAAGACCAGTGAGATGTACCATAGGTAAGAGGGCAGCTGGCTTGAAGCCTGGGAGGGGTAGCAGGAATGATCAAGTAGCCCCAGGCAGCTCCCTTCACCTCCTGCTCCTGTGTTTCTGTGCCCTGCAGATGCCTGGACTACATCCTTGAGGAGATCAAGCATCACCGGAAAGCCAACGTGATGGTAGCCTCCCACAACGAAGACACAGTCAAGTTCACGATTCGCAGGTACCAGGGAGCAGGTGAACCATTTCCCTGCTTTGGCAGAAAGGAGTTCTGTGCCTGGTAAAGCCTGGCAGGCAACTTCTCAGAGTGTGCTTCAGGCATGCTATGGTGGGTGAGATGGGAAGGCACCTAGGTTGCTTCAAGGGGATCTAAATGTTTTTTCCTGGCACTGTAGGATGGCAGAACTCGGCATCCATCCCTCTGAGAACAAGATCTCCTTTGGGCAGCTCCTGGGCATGTGTGACCAAATCACCTTCCCTCTTGGTAAGCTTCTGCATGTGTTCCTGGGATGTGCCATGTTGAACCCAAGTCCATCCTCCTCCTGGTCTAAAACCTCTGCTGCTTATGTGGTTCGTGTTTCTTCCAGTGTGGAAAAATTTTGATTACTCTGGTAGACCCCTGATCCAAAGGGAGTCCATTGCAAAACACACTATGTGGGGCAGCCCTTGAAGACAACCCAGGAACTGCAACTGGTCCAGACATGGAAGCTCAGCTGCTGTAAGGGGCTAGCCACTGGGGATGTACGTGGTGCATTTTGAAATGCCTTCACTGGCTGCCAGTCTGTTTTCAAGTTCAACTCACAGTGCTGGTTGTAACCTTCAAAGCCCATATAGTTGAAGAATCATCTCCTTCCATATGTCCCTGTGCGCCATCTGTTGGCTATCCCACAACTTAGGGTGGCTCATCTAGCATGCCTTTTCCATTGAGCCCTCCCCGTGGTGGCTCCATGGGGCCTCCCGATTGTGGCTTCGTAGGGCTCTTCTGCCCTTTCCATTCTGGCTCCATCGTGCCCTTTCCTATTATGCCCATTCCTATTGTGGCTCTATTGTGCCCATTCCCACTGTGCCCTTTCTACTGTGGCTCCATTGTGCCCTTTCCCTTCTGGCTCCACTATGCACCTTCCTATTGTGCCCTTTACATTGGGGCTCCATTGTTCCCTTTCCATTCTAGTTCCATTCATCCCTTTCCGTTCTGGCTCCATTTTTCCCTTTCCATTGTGCCTTTTCCATTGTGGCTCCATTGTTCCCTTTCGATTGTGCCTTTTCCATTGTGGCTCCATTGTTCACTTTCCATTGTGGCTCCATTATGACCTTTCCATTGTTCCCTTTCCATTGTAGCTCCACTGTTCCCTTTCCATTCAGGCTCCATTGTTCACTTTCCATTGTGCGTTTTCCATTGTGGCTCCATTGTTCCCTTTCCATTGTGGCTCCATTGTTCCTTTTCCATTGTGGCTCCATTGTTCACTTTCCATTGTGCCTTTTCCATTATGGCTCCATTGTGCCTTTTCCATTGTGGCTCCATTGTTCCCTTTCCATTGTGGCTCCATTGTTCATTGTCCTTTGTGAGTTTTCCATTGTAGATCCTTTATTCCCTTTTCATTGTGGCTCCATTGTGTCCTTTCCATTGTTCCCTTTCCATTGTGGCTCCATTGTTCACTTTCTATTATTCTTTTTCCATTGTGGCCCCATTGTTCCCTTTCCATTGTGGCTCCATTATTCAATTTTCCATTATGCCTTTTCCATTGTGGCTCCATTGTTCACTTTCCATTGTGCCTTTTCCATTATAAATCCATTGTTCACTTTCTATTGTGCCTTTTCCATTGTGGCTCCATTGTTCCCTTTCCATTGTGGCTCCATTGTTCACTGTCCTTTGTGCGTTTTCCATTGTGGCTCCTTTATTCCCTTTCCATTGTGGCTCCATTGTTCACTTTCCATTGTTCCTTTTCCATTGTGGCTCCATTGTTTCCTTTCCATTGTGGCTCATTGTTTCCTTTGCATTTTTCCCTTTCCATTGTGGCTCCATTGTTCGCATTCCATTGTGGCTCCATTGTTCCCTTTCCACTGTGGCTCCATTGTTCACTTTCCATTGTGCCTTTTCCATTGTGGCTCCATTGTTCCCAATTCCATTGTGGCTCATTGTTTCCTTTGCATTGTTCACTTTCTATTGTGACTCCATTATTCACTTTCCATTGTTCCTTTTCCATTGTGGCTCCATTGTTCCCTTTTCATTGTGACTCCATTGTTCGCTTTCCATTGTGGCTCCATTGTTCCCTTTTCATTGTGACTCCATTGTTCGCTTTCCATTGTGGCTCCATTGTTCCCTTTTCATTGTGACTCCATTGTTCGCTTTCCATTGTGGCTCCATTGTTCCCTTTTCTTTGTGACTCCATTGTTCGCTTTCCATTGTGGCTCCATTGTTCGCTTTCCATTGTGGCTCCATTGTTCCCTTTTCATTGTGGCTCCATTGTTCCCTTTTCATTGTGGCTCCATTGTTCCCTTTTCATTGTGACTCCATTGTTCGCTTTCCATTGTGGCTCCATTGTTTCTTTTCTGTTGTTGTTCCATTTTTCCCGATCCATTGTGCCTTTTCCATTGTGGCTCCGTTGTTCCTTTTCCATTGTTCCTTTTCCATTGTGGCTCTATTGTTCCCTTTCCATTGTGGCTCCATTGTTCCCGCTCCATTGTGCCTTTTCCATTGTCGCACCATTGTTCCCTTTCCATTGTGGCTCCATTGTTCCCTTTCCATTGTGCCTTTTCCATTGTGGCTCCATTGTTCCCTTTCCATTGTGGCTCCATTGTTCCTTTTCCGTTGTTGCTCCATTTTTCCCTTTCCATAGTGCCTTTCCCATCGTGGCTCCGTTGTTCCCTTTCCATTGTGTTTCCACTGTTCACTTTCCATTTTGCCTTTTCCATTGTGGTGCCATTGTTCGCTTTCCATTGTGGCTCCATTGTGTTCTTTCCATTGTTCCCTTTCTACTGTGGCTCCATTGCTCACTTTCCATTGTGCCTTTTCCATTGTGGCTCCATTGTTCCCTTTGCATTGTGGCTCCATTGTTCCCTTTCCATTGTGGCTCCATTGTTCCCTTTCCATTGTGTCTTCTTTATTACCTTTCCATTGTGGCTCCATTGTTCACTTTCCATTGTGCCTTTTCCATTGTGGCTCCATTGTTCCCTTTCCATTGTTCCCTTTCCATTGTGGCTCCATCGTTCCCTTTCCATTGTGGCTCCATTGTTCCCTTTCCATTGTGCCTTTTCCATTGTGGCTCTATTGTTCGTTTTCCATTCTAGCTCCATTGTGTCCATTCCATTGTTCCCTTTCCATTGTCTCTCCATTGTTCCGTTTCTCTTGTGGCTCCATTGTTTTCTTTCCATTGTCCCCTTGTGGCTCCATTGTTCTCTTTCCATTGTGTCTCCATTGTGTCCTTTTCATTGAGCCTTTTTCATTGTGGCTCCATTGTGCCTTTTCTATTGTGGTTCCATTGTGTTCTTTCCTATTTGGCTCCAATGTGCCCTTTCCCACTGTGCCTCCATCATGCCCTTTCCTTTAGGTCAGTGCTCCTTCTAAACCACTGGTTTCCAAAGTGGGCAATACCACCTCTTAGTCTTCCCTGGGATCAGGGAAGGAAGGGGAGGTGAAGGGGGGTCCTTACAGCCGATCACAGCCATGCACTTGCAAATTGCAAATGCATGTGCATTCTTGTAAGGCTGGAGTTGCTCCTGGGCTTGTGTGGTGGCTGCTGCTGGCCTCTGGCTTCAGGCCTTTAGCTGCTGCTGCTCTGTGCCTGCCTTGGCCTGCCTGGCTGTGTGTATCATGGTGGACTCTACCTGCATCTTTTTATCCTCTTCTTGATGGTAGATTTTCAGGGGGGCACTGAGTAATTTTTTTCTGAAAAGGGGGCAGCAGGCCAAATAAGTTTGGGAACCTCTGCTCTAAGCTGTGAAGTCTTGTGACAAAAATCCTACTTTATGAGTTACTGGCATTAAAGCAATTTGGCTATTGCATAAATTAGTTTGCCTTTTCCATTGTGAGAGCTCCATCGTGCCCTTTCTATTGGAGCACTAGCTCTTTGGCAAGAGCCAGTTTGGTGTAGTGGTTAGTATCAGCAGACTCTAATCTGGAGAACCATGTTTGATTCCCTACTCCTCCATGTGAAGCCAGCTAGGGGTGACCTTGGGCCAGTCACAGTTCTCTGAGAGCTCTCTCAGGCCCACCTGCCTCACAGTGTGTCTTTAGTGGGGAGAGGAAGGGAAGGTGGTTGTAAGATGCCCTGAGACTCCGAGTGAAGGGGAAGGTATGAATCCAACTCTCCTTCTCCTCTTTCTCCTCCTTCAAGAGGTGAGAGGCCCCACTTCTTCAAGATCTTCAGGAGGCACTGCTGGGCCTACCTGTTTGCCTGGGCATTTGAGGGGGTTCGAACAGCAGGCATCTTTTAATGGGGTGTGGGAGTTGGGACTTTATTTTATCCTTGGTTTTAGCTGGGGATGTTTTAACTTATTATTGTAAGCTGCTTTGAACCAAGAGGGAAAGGCAGGATATAAATGTTTTAATATACATTGCTGGTTAGTAGATGGGGAGGTTCTTGGTTAGTTATTCTGGGCTAGTGGTGGCCAAAGAGCCCTTGAGTGACTGTCAGTTTTCATGCACCTCCCTTGCAGTATTCTGCTGCAGGAGAGCTGTGGCCGTGTTCTAGGCTACACAGTTAAGCAGCAAGCCCCAGAGGACTGGCCAGTTGTTGCTTGTAAGGTCCAACAGCAGGCCTAAAAATTTACCAAACACTCCCAGGGGTCTGCATGTCCTGAACTGTCTATCAGAAGCTTGGGTGGCATGGCAGATACTTTCATGATGGGACCCTGATGAACTTCTGAGGGACTCCTGTTGTTAACCCCAGAATGCTAATAGCAGCAGCTACTCTATGGTTACAATCACACATGCCTCCAGAAAAAATGGCGGGGGGGAGGCTATTTCCTCCAGAGGAATTTGACCCACAGTTGCACGATCACACCTCCCTGTGAAGCTGTGGGCACAGCCCGTCATTGTATGATCAGATGGGTGAGTTGGGGGGGGGGGTTGTCCCATTTGTTTCCCCATGTGCTTAAATGAGGGATTGATTAATTGCACCTCCGCACCGAGGGCTCCCTATGGAGTTTGCAATGATGTGCATACTGCAAAGGGGGGAAAACACAACGGCACGGAGTCGGGATGGCCTGATCAGACCATCCCAACGCCATAAGAGCGTGCTGGAGCTATCAGACACAGTAAAGTCTGTCTGTGGCTCGTCGCAACCTGTTTACTACTGGATTTCCCCCCAGTGTTTTTTAACTCCACTTCTGCGGCAGAACAGAATGGGTTGCTAACAGCTGCGGGGTGCTTCCCAGATGTTGTTGTCTGATCGCACCCTTTAAATCCGCCCAGCATTCGCACCTATGTCAGGTCTAATTGTGCGTACGATCGCAGCCTATGATTAATATAAGTTCCAGTCCTCTCCACGTTCACTGGGAGACCTGCTGTTACCACATGGTGCCTGCCTGTCCCAGTTAGGGTATAGGATTTTGCAGCCTGTTCTTTGTTCGGGGTGGGTGGGGGATTTATACCAACAGCTCCACTCACAGAATTCTTCTTTGGCCCTTAGTTTTCTCTCACCTGTTTCATTGCACAAGGTGAGAACCTGTGCATTGCTACCTTGAGCTGCTTGGAAGAACGGTGCAATAAAGCCAGGAGGGAGTGATAAGATTTGCCTTTCCAGATGTTCCCTTTTTAGTTATCACTGTGTGTTGTTTCTCTGTCAAGCCTGGCCAGCATTCCTTTAAGTCTGGCATCCTCTCCTTGTAAAAATGCAGCACGCCCAAAGGGTGTGCTCACCCGTTCTCTTCAGGAGCATTGCTGCGTTTTGAGAGTGTGAATTCACGGTCCTTTCATCCTTCTTTTGCCTCTAGGCCAAGCTGGCTTCCCGGTCTACAAGTACGTTCCCTACGGGGCTGTGAACGAAGTGCTGCCTTACCTGTCCAGGCGAGCCCAGGAGAATCGAGGCTTCATGACGAGAGCCAAGCAGGAGCGGCATCTCCTGTGGGCCGAGCTCAAGAGACGGCTGCTGTCAGGCACCCTCTTCTTCTACAGTCCAAGCCCGCCCTAGACTCGCCTTCAAGCACCGGCTTCTGGAGTAGAGTAGAACTTCTTGGCCAGCTGCTGAGGAGAGCTGATGACCTTGGCCATGCCCGCTGCTGGTGTCCAGGCCGTAGCACTTTCTTTGCTGGCACCTGTGCATGTAGTGCCTTCTGAGCATCTCCTTCTCTTCTGTGTGGCAACCGCATGGGACCTGCTTCCTGCCACTTGAGAGTGTTTAAGCTTTTATGCCCAAGTGGGTTTTGCCTTTAAGAGCACACTGGAGTTTGTTTTAGACTTGGCACTGTCTGGGACTCAGCCATCGCCATTCTAAATAAAAAAAAACATGTTACAGAAACTTTTTTGGCCTCTGCTATCCAGGGAGTGTAATGGGGAAATAACTGAGAGAAAGATTCTGCTCACAGTTGTGCCGTGGAAGGGCCCTGGCTGAGAACAGGCAATGGGAGCAGGCTAGCCTTTCTGTCACAGGCTCCGAAAACAGCCTTGGGCAAGCAAAAGGAGGAAGACCACAGGCCTGCTTCCTAAGCAGTAGGGAAGACCGAGGCACTGCCTGCAGTCACTTGAACCTCTCTTAGCACGTGTTTCACTTGAAATGCAATACTCAAGCATTTGCTGTTTTACTGCTTATGAATAAAGTTTTCAAAAAACAGTCATCCTGG
This sequence comes from Lepidodactylus listeri, assembly GCA_029233225.1. Taxonomy (NCBI): domain Eukaryota; kingdom Metazoa; phylum Chordata; class Lepidosauria; order Squamata; family Gekkonidae; genus Lepidodactylus; species Lepidodactylus listeri. The sequence continues at coordinate 28,147,537 of JARCFY010000013.1, forward strand.
CTAAAGGGGTAATATAGAAGGTACTCTGTGTGCTGTTGAACCTCAACCTTCTACCTTGTATCTTACAAAAGTCAAAAGGAGGACGGCTGGGCCATACACCGCCCTCTGTTGCCACACACACCCCCATGCAGCCCTATTGTTTTCCTGGCCTACTTGTTTGTAAGGCAATTTGAGGGGTGTAAGAAAGATGCAGGCTAGATGGTGCACTGTGTCCATCTTTATGTGCACGCAACTTGCATAGCTTTCTTCTACCGAGAACGGGGGTCATGCAAAAGATCTGTTCTGCTGGGAATGGGAGTTGTGGTGGAATGCTGCAGCACCATGTATCTGAGTTACCTTTTGCTGTCGTCCCCTCTCCCTTCCCCCATCCTGCTCCTCATACCTCTAAGGCTCTGGGCTGGATCACCTTTTATTTCATCAATGGCCTGCAAATATATTAGTATTCACAAGGGAACTATGTGACTGATCCCACGTAGGTGATCCCATCAGGAACACAAAGCAAGATGATATTAAGCTGTGATGAAATTTCCCCTTGTGCCTTCATGTGAACTGGTCTGCAGTGGCAAGCGAATAGTAAAATCCTGCAGGGGTTAGGGTCAGTGTGGGGGCAACACAGACAGCGATCTTGTGATTCTGGTTCAGCCCGCATTTTTGAAGTGTATCCAGGAGGTGGCGACCAGGAGCTGCAGTATCCACAGCTGACAGATGTTCAGCAAGACATCCCCCGGTTAAATCTTCTGCCTTGGAAAAGCAGCTAGAGTGGAGCATGGAAGCCAAGCAGCTGGTATGTAAGCTATTCTGGTAGGACTGCCTCCTGCAGGAGCTGAGGTCAGGCAGTAGCCGGGCCCCTAAGATCAGTAAAAATAGGCTTGCCAGTGCCTCTCTTCTCACAGTGCACAGTGCCCCAAAAGGGCAGAAGCAAGGGGAGAATATCCTCTGCCTCTGCTGCAGGGCCGCTGAAAGACCTTTTGCTCAAATCAAAGAGCCAGCACTGATGATCTGCCCTGTTGGTTGCTTTCAAAGCTTCCTACCAGTGTTTCTTAATCTGACAGCTGGTGTTTTTTCTTCGCTACTTTAGCATTTAGTGTAGTGTTGTTGTGGGTGTAACTTTCAACAGCTGTCCACCCTCTCCACTTCCAGTGCTGGAAATAAAAGATACCACCAGATGTTCCCCCAGGAAAAAAAGGGGTTCAACTTAAAGGGGGTTTCTGTGTTGAGTGCGGTCTTGCAGCCATTTGGCCTAACAGCCGAACCAGGAACATGAAGTGGAATCTGGGAACAAGCAGGAGGGAAAATCGAATTCAAGACAGCTCCTTGGCCCAGACTAGTAAAGGGCTTCCTTTGAATCACAGGTCACCAGTTTAGCCTATGTTTTTAGTGTGTGGAAGTTTTCAAAACTCAACGGTTGCTTCAAAGAGGGGTCAGAACATATCCTCTTCACTTGGGACCAAAGGGTACTGCTAAATTTCTCAAATGAGAGGCTGTTCAGAAGTGGCTACCCTTTGTGCTGGGAGTGAAGGAATTTGCTCTGTCTCTAAGCCTTACTCTTCAGAGGGGGGATTATATAGTCAGAGAAATAGATATGTCAGGAGTCCAATGCTCCCTCTAAGCTGTGGAGTCTGGTGAGCAAAAATTCTACTTTGTGAGCTACTGGCATTAAGGTTGTGAGTGAGCGATTTGACTACTGCATGAATCAGTTTGCTCTGGAGCCATCCTTCCTGAGCAGAGACAAAAATGTGTGAGCTGAAGGATAAAAAAACTGAGCTAGCTCACACTAACTCAGCTTAGAGGGAACACTGGACTCAGGACCATGAACATCCTTCCTTTCTAGTGCTTTGATGCCCTTTGATGTGTAGATTGCTAACCTCGGGGAAATCTTCCTTCTGAATGACACCTTCTCTCCCAATCTTGGCACCATGAGGGCAGGGCATGCCTCCTGCATCTCCCATGATCCATCCTAGGTAGTTATACTAGATTAGAATCCAATCCTGTATGGAATGGTGTTCCTTACAATAAAGGGCTCATATTAAAGAGATTCAGTGTGCACCTCTGTTTCTTAGCAGCACACACCAGATAGATTTTGCTGTGATATGTGCCTTGAGCATTCTGCTCACCTAATAATTCCTTCAGTCTGCAGTGCTCAGGTGCTGGTTGTGCTTATTCTTTACTCATGTTTAAAGAAACTCGCCCCTTGGAGTATTCAGTGCTCCTGAATGTTGCCTATGACAACCCATTGCTGTCACATAGAGAAGGCCTGATTTAAATGTGATAACTGGAGGCCTAGAAATGTAGAGCTGGAAAGGTCCCCAAAGGTACCTAGTCGCTGAACATTGCAGGAGATTCACAGCTACCTGCCCCACACTACCCCAGTGGTCTCTCCTCTATGTCCAGAACTTATGGTCTTGCATACACAGAGTCTCCATAACACTGGGCAGCTATGCATGCAGCATTGTGCTGCACAACTTGCATTCGGCCACTCTGCTATGGGTTTTAACATGTATTAAATAACTGAAGCTCAGAATGCACGACAGATTAGCAAAGGTACCATCAGAACAAGGAGGATGCCAGCATGGTTAACCAAGCCACTGAAGGAAAGCAGGCTTTCTTCCAAAAGTTAAGGAGGCACCTGGGTTCTGGCAACACCAACACAAGTTGCCTGTAAGGCAAGCCAAAGGAGAATTTGAGGGACATACTACTGAAACATTAAGAATTTCTTGACATATAGCAGAAGCAGAAAACCAGCCAGGCAGGGGGTTAGGTTGTTGCAACAGCAAAGATTGCTAAAGGGAAGACAGGGAGTCCTCCAAGAAATTCTTAGGCTCTCTTCACTGTAGATGTAGATATGGCAGCTGCCCCTCTCAGAAATGCTATTTTCACAGATAGTATCTGCAGAACTGAGGCAACTGAGGTAATAAAACTGAAGTTATAAGGCTAACAAATTCAAAATTGACAAGTTACTGAGTCCTGCTCATATATAGGCACAGGCTTTCAGAGCTCAGATATGCAATTTTTAATCTAGCAATAATATACAACTTGTCCCTAAAATCACACTCTGCACCAGGGGACTAGAAAGTAGCAAACTGAATGCCGATTTATTTTAAAAAGAGGATCTGGGGAATCCCAAGCTACCTAGCCTGATGCCTGTTAAAAAGACAGGATTCTTAAGTGTTATAAAGCAGTGCTCGTCAACCCATGCTTTGTGACTATCCAACAGGTCATGTAGAGCCACCTTTATTTTCTTTGCTGTATTTCGGAAGAGTCTGCTGCTAATGCATGTGGACAGAGAGTAAAGGCGCCGTATCTCTGCCTCTCCTTACATGCATCTGGGAAGAACAGCAGGATGGCAAGTGAAGGCCATTCAGTGGTGAATAAGATTCCTTGATGGCTCAGGCCCTTGACTGGATCCTCACTATGGCACACTTCCTTGTGTTTGGCTTGCTTCCTGTCCACAACTTTCTTGGTCTGCTGACTGCACTCCTGGCTCTGAGGCTGAGAAATCATAACTCTAACTTTCTACACTGTCACATGTTTACTGTGCAGCAGGTCTCGTGTTGCCATTTGGGACTTAAAGGGGGTCCTAGCTGTGGGAAGGCTGAAGACTAATGGTACAGAGGAATGAGCTCTACTCTCGGCAAAAGAAGTCCTGCCTCACCAGCATTTTAGAATCCCTTGATAGTGTTGATAAGAATATGGATACGGGTGATCGGGTAGACATTATATACCTGGATCCCAACCATCATCCATTTGTTGACTGCATCCCTCACCACAGTTACCTATATAAATTCATGAATCATGGGATAAGCGGACAGATACTTTCATGGGTTAGCAACTTAAGCCACAGACAGCAGAGAATAGGACTAAATGGGCAGTTGTCACATAGGTGGGGTCCTCAGAGATATGTATTAGGATATGATCTAATTTGTTCATAATGATCTGCAATCAACAACAAGCAATGAAATAGTGTTCACAAATGACACCGAATCACTGAGGAAGGTAAAAACCAAAGTGGACTGAGAAGAGCTCAAAAAGATACCTGCGGTCCGGATGAATAACTAACAGTGGGATCAGTGAGATTCAATGTAAGCATAAAGTGATGCATGTTGGGGCATAAAATCTCACTTTATATGTACTATGACAGGATCAGAACTGGTAGTAACTGACCAAAAAACAAAGTAATGATAATGCCGGCTACTTCAATGAAAACATCTACTCAGTATGTAGTAGTGGCAAAAAAAAGGCAAAGTCTTTGCTAAGGATTTTTTAAAAGAGATTTGGAAAAACAGCCATTATCGTAGAACCTTTGTATAGATCTCTGGCACTGCTTCAACTGGAACACTGTGTACGGTTCTTCATTGTCCCATCTCATAAAGAATAACATGAGGACCTGTGAAAGTTGCAGAAAAGATACAAAATTATTCTGCAGTTGGAATACTCTCCTTACAGAGAAAGGCTAAAGAGTCTGGGGGGTTTCCCTTTAGAGAATGACTAACAGAGGATAGGGTAGAAACTTATTTAAACTAGTGTTGTGGATATAGAAGACTTTTTCTCCCTTTCTCTTAGAAATGGGGGAGGGGCAGCCAATGGCGATGATGAGGAGCAGATTAAAATCAGAACTGAACATTTCATACAATACCTAGTTAAGGTGTGGAACTCACTGTAGTGACAGCAACTGCTTAGATGGCTGCAAAAGGGGATACTGGACAAATTCACAAGGGATAGAGACATTATACCTGAGAATGCCAGTTGCTGGCAGAGGGCAATGATGGAGAGGGGGCTTTGGTCTCTGTGTCCCTTCATGGGCATCTTGTCAGCCATTATGGATGTAAAAGGACACTGGTCTGATCTAGCAGGGCTCTTCTTGCCAAGCCTCTGCAAACAAGTCACTAGGCAGGGGGGAATTCCGGCCTGCCAGCATTAGAAGGCTCAAAGAGCACCTGATCTGTCCCCACATGTCCTCTACAATGGTACAAGAGATGATGGGGGCACACCTCTGGGAATGCAGTCTACAGTCGGAATGGCTCTCAGGCCGGTCTTGAACAGAAGTTCCTACGATGTCAGTGGCACTATGGCTGCAATCCTACCAATTTGCAACCCTGTTGTTCCAGAGAGAAGCTGGTTCCGTACCTGACGCCCCCTGGCCGGCACTGAGGTATGTCCTGTGCGTGAATAACCATCGCATCAGTAAGGCTCCCCCTCCCGGGGCCATGTGCGGGGCCCGAGCAGCGGCTTTTCCGTGGGGATCCTCCTCGGGGACTCCGTCGGACTTGCTCCCGAATGCACATCTATAGGCTCCAGCGGTTCTTCCCGAGCTGCAACAACAGCTGAGCCCAGAGAAGAAACAAGACGGTCCTGGGGCTACACTGGGTGGACTGGCGCCCCTTTTCTTCCCATTGTGCGGCAACGAGACATCCCTCCCCCCCCCCCCCCCCGCCCGAGCACGGGGGAGAGGAAGGTCTTTCTTCCGAGGACTCCAGCGCCGGGCAGAAGAGGAGCGGAGGAGGAGGAAGAGGAGGAGGCGGGAGCCCGGGGGAGCCGGCGGCGCCTCCGTCAGTCGCGGAGCCTGGCCGGGGCTCAGGCGAGGAGGGGGGAACCAATGCGGCATTTCCTGGCTGGCCGGGCGCCCCTCCTGCTGCCGCCGAGAGGGGCGAGGGGGAGGCGGCGGCGGTGGCGGCGGCGCTCGCACTGCAGCTTCCGGCCGGGCTCCTGCAGGAGCAGCAGGCAGCGGCAGCGGCGAGGAGGTGCCGCTGGGGAGCCAGGCTGCCCGGGCCGGGCCGGAGAGCGCTGCGCCCCACGCATGGAGACGCCGAGGAGGGCCCGGCGCGCCGGAGCGGCAGCCCGAGCCGGAGGCGGCGCGCTCCTCCCTCTGCTCCTGCTGCTGAGCTGGGGAACTGCCCAGGAGCTGAGTCCCCGCGGGAGGAACGTCTGTCCGGCGCCCGGGTAAGACCCACGGCCACGCTCGGCCCCGACGCAAGAGGGCGCGCCGGCCCATCTCGCCACACGCGCGCGCGCGGCGGGCAGACGCCACTGGCGGCGCTCTAGGGCGTGCGGGGCCTACTGCTCGCCTACTCGTCGCCCGCGGAGGGGGGGGGGGGGGGCGCCAGGCTCGGGCGAACGAGAGGCCGCCTTCTGGGTCTGCTCTTGGGGAGCTGTGAGGTGGACGGCCCTGAATGAGAAGGGGCCCTCGCCCGCGGGACTGGAGAGATGCAGAGGACTCTCACCGAAGACCCTTTCGCGTTTCTCCAGGCCTTCTCCCGTCTCCGATGCCCATTCTTGGGGGGGGGGGGGGGGGGTCGGTGGGTGGCTTTGACCCTTCCCCAGCCGCGAGCAGGAATTCCCTCAGACCCTCTCACCTTGGATGGGGTAAAGATGCCCGTGTGATCTGTTCGAGGGACCTCCAAAGAGGGCCGCTTTCTCCTCATTCCTTGCTGGCAAGAAAGTCCACCTTTATGGCGGGTCCTCTTTCTCTCTCTCTCTCTCTCTCTCTCTTTTTGGCGTCCCCGTCTGGGCTCTAGAATAGCTGGGGTGGGGACCGGCATCTCCTCATGTCACCCAGAGTGCAGACGCCTCCATGGGTAGCCCCGGGGGGGGGGGGGGGGAGAAAAGCGAGGCTCCCCATCCTTGCATTGTCGCCATCCTTTCTGTTGGCTCGGCAACGTTTGCCAGTGCGGCTCTGGTTCTGGATTTCTCCCTGAGATTCCCTGACAGGCTCCAGGGGGCCCCTGCTCTTACTACCCTGAGACCTCCGGTGGTGGGAAATGTATCTTCTAGCCTGGGGAGGGGGTCCCAGGCGGGGTTGGTATGGCTGTCCCCCCCCCCCCCCCATAGATTGGAGGTTGAATCCAGACCCAGAGAACAAGGGATTGCTTTCCTCTCTTTTAGTGGTGCCACAGTTTCTGCTGGTCTCCCATGGCTTGCAAAGCTGGGGGCCCTGCCCCTTGGGACAGCTTGAATGGGGAGGCCCCTGGAAAGGCAGTGGGGGAGACGGACTGGTGGCGCGGGATGTTAATTGCAACTTCTCTCCCAACCCTGTATTTAAGCTGCAAAAGGACTGCCAGCACTGAGCTCTTGGAAGCCTCTGGTTTCCTCTCCCTCCAGCTAGGACTGCTTTTTGGAGAGTTAACCCCATCCTATACATAACGGTCTCAAGAGGCTGCATTTAATTTCCGCACTTGCCAAGCAACCCTCTCCTCTGTATGTGTGTGCGTGCTCACAGACACACACAGACACACACACATAGTGCCCAGCCCACTGTACCCAAGACTGCAGCTCTCCAAATGGAAACCTGAGCTACAAAAGTGACTGACATTTCTGGGGAGCCACCCTTCCCAATAGGTGTCCCTCCCCCCCCATTTTTTTCCATGAGGTTCAAAGAACCAGAGAGAGAGAGAGAAAAAAAAACCCAACCCCAAACACTCACCAGCCTCCTTCCAAGTGTAACTTAAAACCCAATGGAAAGAGAGGATACATCTGTTTTCAATTGAAACTCTTGCAAACAAACCTTCTTAGACGAAAGAGGGCTTTGCCGTTTCTGTGCGAGGTTTCTCCCACCCCCCATAGAAGCATCTGGGCCATGTTTTCCCGACCAAGACAATGTCTGTTTTGTGATGGAGGGAAGCATGGAAATTTGGGGAGGGGGGTGTTAGAGATGCGGTCGAGTGTTCGGATGGTGGCCGGATGGACCTCCTCCAATAGTGCTTGGTCAGTTGACGTGAAGGAGCTGCTGGAATGTGCATTTCAGGGACACTTGGGCTCCCAAGAGATCAGGGGCCCAGGCCAGACAGTTCTGCTCCCTCACCTTCTTCCCCATAGATAGTTATTGCTCCACGGACAGGCTGAGAAATTTCAGTATCTCTCTGAAATGAGCCAAGCTAAGCAGCCTTGGCAGTGCTGCGCCAGCATTTCGGGGCCACTCAGCTCAGACCCAGCCAGCAATGCTGGTGACAGGCATTGGCTCACTTGCTGCCTCCAGTGGCGGTGCAGGAGAGGGCAGCTGGTGAGCTGACACTGCCCTTGCTGAAAATATGAGCCAAATGGCTCCTGCAGTGCTAGTGGAGCTCCTGGGGCCATGGATTACTGCAAAGTAACCCATCAGGAACTTTCCTGGTGAGATATATGACCAGTCCACCCCCCTTACCTTGCATTCTGTCAAACTTCACTGACAATATTCACCTGGTTACTGTACATCTTTAGATATAGATCAAGTTGAGTAGCTGTGTTAGTCTGTCAGTAGCAGTAGAAAAGAGCAAGAGTCCAGTAGCACCTTAAAGACTAACAACAATCGTGCCAGAGTTTGAGCTTTCATGAGTCACGGCTCACTTCTTCAGATATCTGATGAAGCAAAAAGTGACTCATGAAAGCTCCAACCCTGACACACATTTTGTTAGTCTTTAAATTGCTACTGGACTCTTGCTCTTTTCCACTGATATTTAGATATATCAGGGGAGGGAACTGGAAAACAAGATAAGCAGTGCTCCATGTGTGGTGCAGTTCTCCGAGAGAGTTTAGAAGAGCCTGAGAATGTGCTGCCATTTGTAGAATTTAGCTTCTTTGGAATTCCAGCTTTCGTTTAAAATAATAATAATAGCAAGTTTCTAGCCCTTGTGATTGTGAAGACAGGCTTGTAGTTTTACAAAGGCAGCAGCTGGTGAACTTCCAGAGAGGAGATTCAACAAGTTTTCCAATGGTTTATAGTGGGTGGATGAGAAGTATTGGTGTCGGGAGTCCATGGAACAGTGAAACAGCTAGATCTTTATTGCTGGTCCGGATGAAGCATACAACCCAGGGCTCCGAGCCCTCCTTTTATGCTGGTCAGGGATAATCCCCTGACCTCGCCCAACTGGCCTGATAGGCTATTATCAATCTATTTACATCTCATAGGTTCCCTGGGAGAAACCTAGGTACATGATTGGTGGCCGGTTTGAATCCACTTGGCCTTTGTTCTGTCTGGCTGAAGCTCAGGTAGTTTCTTGGCCATGTGCTCTGGCCACATGGCGGTCGCCATTACTGGAGCACATGGCGACCGCATGGTCAATACATAACAGTGGAGAAGGCTGAAGTTGGTTCCCAGTTCTTCCTTTGCACTTCCTAGTTCTTCATGGTTGGATTTGCAAATAGGAGGAAGCACAATTAAGGAACTGGATTTGCAAATAGGAAGAGTGATTAAGGAACCGGGAACCAACTTCAGCAGCCTCCTTAGGTGCAGGGTTTTCAATGGCTGCCGCATTCCCTGCTTCTCCCTCATGACCGGAAAGCCAGAATAAGGCTGCAGTCTGATGCAAAGCCTCACTGAGTTGGGTCTTTGGGTTGCTAATAGTAAAAAAATTCTGCATGATTAGAGAAAACAGAGGTCCTTTCTCAGTGTGGGTAATTTATGCAAGTCACTGAATTCAGCTTTTCTTGGTAGATAGTTTTAATCTCTTAGCACACTGCGACTGGTGGAGCCTGCTGAGAGTTCTTCTGGGCAGACCTCACCGGTATGCACAAGAGGTGTGTGTGAGAACACTGCCAAAGTCTTGTGAGTTCCAGTGAGGCCCAGGGGATTGTGCCCAGTGGCTCAGATCTGCTTGACTCCTGTGGTGCCTCAAGGTAAAACTCGCACAGGCTTTGGATAATGGCTCCATTCAGAGAAACTACTCCGCTTGGTGCCCCTTCCTCAAATTACAGACCATATTTCTGTGAAAGACCCTTTACAGAGCAGAACAACCTTTGGCCTCCAAGTCAGATGTGTTCCTGTGGAAGCTGGCTTCTTTTAGCTGGGGGTGGGAGATGCAATCACACTGCAGTTTTGGACCTTCTCCTCTATTTCTTCTGGGCTTTCCGTATCTAACTTGGCCTCAGTGAGTCCTAGAAGAAGCCAGATGTCTAGTGTAGAGTTCTGTTTCAGAACAACCAACTGCTAGTCAGACATCTGTCTGGCGTCGAGTTCTGTGCAGAACGTGGACCAGAGGTTGCCTTACCTTACTGAAATGTCATGAAGATGGGTGGGATACTGCATAGGAAGCACTTGGAACACTCCAAAGCACTACTTCAGTACGTATCACTATATATCACTTTAGAATTTGTGTTGACAGCTGCATGGATTTCAGGTTGCCCATACATCTGAATTATTTGGGACCGTTTTAAAGACTTGGATCCACTGCAAATTTCCATTGATGGAAAGTGGGGATGATTTTTGCCAGTTCTCCTTCCCATGTCCATCCTTGGATCCCCTGAGTGGGGGACGTTTGGGGCTGCAGTGGGAAGGGTGATGCAAAGAAGTCTGGCTCCACTAACAAAAATCCCTCTTGTCAGCACAGATTTTGTACAGGATTCAACACAAAGGGCCCCGAACCACCAGCCATCAAAAGCCAGTAAAGAACCTCCTTATGTTATTGGTTTTATAAAAACCCTCTGCTGGCTGTCCCTTGATGCCAAGCAATAGCGTTCCCATGGCAGTGTTCCTCAAACTACAAAACCAAATTGACATTGTCTCGAACCTGCTACCTGCCAAGCCCTTGTTGATGGACATGTTGCATGTAAATTGCACTTCCCCAAGTCAGCTCCATAGATGCACCCTAGGAGCACTTACCATGTTTTTGAGAATGCTGGGACAAACTTCTTGAATCACAATCTGTTCTAGTGGTGCCTTTTAAGAGACTGCTGCATCAAGTTTAAAACTCCTTAGGATCAGGTAGTTTGTCTAATCCCCAAGGGGCTTGCCGTCTGAAATGTGTGTGTGTATGTGTGTGTGTGTGTACGTACACACACACACACACACACACATGCCAAAAAGAAGGCAGCCTACCTAATTTGAGAAGGAGCCTGTTACATCATTGCGGGGTATTAACTGGCAGTGAACCGTGAAACCAGGCCAGTCTTGTATCATGTGAAATGAGTAATGCTAAATATCAGCATTTTAACAGCTCTCTGCATGTGCATGCAACACACACGCACACAAAATCTAAACATCCTTCTTTTTTGGAATGGAGGGATCGGGAAATAGCCCCCGCATGATGGCTTCTCCATATTGCTGCTCTGGTACGTAATGCTGGTCATTGCACGATTATGTCTGGCGTGGAGAATTTCCCTGCTGGTTGCAGCTATATCCAGAAATGATCACGCAGTGACCAGAGCTACACGTTATGGTGTGGCAGAACTTGCACAGGAAGGCACTCTGCGTGATCAAGGTAACACGTCGATGGGCCCTCAGTTGTGGCTGTAAAAGTTCTGCATCTTCCTTTTGCAAAATGATACCCAAAGGGGAGGCAATGTGGATTTTGGAGTCCCAACTGCTTGTTTTATCTGGACTTAGTTCATCGTGCCTAAACAAGCTCTGTCCTGACTTGCGTGGCCTAAGCTAGCCTGATCTGAAAAGCTAAGCAGAGTCAGCCCTGGTTAGTACTTGGATGGGAGACCACCAAGGAAGCCCACCAATGGCAAACCACCTCTGTTGGCTGCTCGCCTTGAAAACCCTACAAGGTCACCATGAGTTGGTGTGGACTTGATTATACTTTCCACCACCAAACAGGACCTAAACAACCTTGAACCTGGGTATCCACGGGACTGCTTGCATCTATTTGAACCTGCTGATAGCTTGAGGTCCTCTGGAGCTGGCCTTCCCTGTGTGCCAACTCTGTAGGAGATAAGATTGGTGGGCATGTGGGGGAAAGGCTTTCTCTGTGGTTGCCCCAAGTTCTGGTACTCCATGCCCCTGGAATCTCAAATGGTATTCTAGAGGAGCTCAGTTAAAACAAGTCTTCTCCAGAGGTTCTTTGAGGAGGATTAAACAAACAGTTTCCCCTTAAACTGATAAATTTCTCTGCCAAATTACAGTGTTTGAGATTTCCTAGATTTTAGTTTATTGATTCATTAGTGTATTACAGCTGCCTTTATTTTTCTAAATTAGAACTGGTTTGGTCTCAGGATTTATTTGAACTGCACTGTTTGCTTTTTCCCCTTGTTTTATTTTTCATTAAGGTGTTGTTTTGGGTTTTCTTATTGGTTTTGCATCCTTGTTTTATTTTTTCGTTTGTGAGCCGAGAGTTTTTGAAGTAGAAGAGTGTGGTATGAATCTTATCAATCAATATGCTCTTTGCTGCTGCTCTTGTATTAAACTCTGGATTGCACACTTGTGAGTGCCGTGGAGCCCAGGCAGCTCAGGATGACGCTGCATTTTTATTGTTGTGGTTTTGTCCGCTTAATAACCAAACGTGTTTCTTCCATTGGCAGTAGTGATTAGATTATGTTTATGCCATGGGTTTGGTGGCTGCTAGCTACTATGCGTATTGCTGACTGACTTCTTATAGTACATGGTGCTGCTTTTCACTTTTGGGGCTGAAAGTGCTTTGAAGTTCCTGGTTTTCAAGAGATAGAGCAAATCTATCATACCGTATCTCACCTGCTTGGGCAGGAGCCTCAGAGAAATGGCTTTGTTGTTTGGTGTGTTATCAGCAAAGGAAACAGGCGTGGGGGAGGGTCTTGCAGTTATCTGGAGTTTAGGGACAGGTTGCTAATGCATGCTGCTCTCTTTCAGGGGACCTGATGCTACTATAAAGCTTTACCATTGCTCAGGTATTTATCAGTGCCTCCAGGCAGACTCTGGTACTCTCTTCTTGCAAAGAAACAGACTCAGTAAATGGATGGCCCTGGAATTTCCTAGTGGAAGTGTGGTGGGAGAGAATGTTATGATTAGATTCTTTTTGACTGTGAACTTGCCTTTCCATTTTATTTGATGAGCTTCGTTGTTGCAGGGGCAAAATAAATAATGTTTCTGTAGCTGCATGCATGAGTGGCCAGTGAGCCATCTATCAGCCTTTCCAGTGCTGGACTGGCCCAGGAGCCAGACTGCTGAGTTAGTTCCTGACTCTGTCCCATGCAGATAGCTACTCTGGATAAGCTTGCCAACCTCCAGGTAGGGCCTGGAGTTCTCTCAGAATTACAGCTGGTCTCCAGGTGACCGTGATCAGTTCCCCTCGTGGAAGTGGCAGCTTTGGAGGGCTGACTCTCTGACATCATATTCATGCTGAGCTGCCTTCCCTCCCAAATTCTGCCCTTCCCAAGTATTGCCTTCAAATCTCCAGGAATTTCCCATGCCAGAGCTGGCAACTATAACCTCAGAAGCAATTCGACTGGGAAGGAGGGTTTAAATTGTGAAATGAAATAAATGGGGCCCCAGACTGGACTGGGAGAATTCCTCATAAAGCGTCTCTGTCGCACTTTTAAGAATTCAGAAAGCTATAGATAAATAATCTTACTGTCTTTTCAACAACCCTATAAAGTAGACCAATAGCATTATTATCACATCCAGATTACATGTGAAAATTTGAGAGACTGCTGCTTGCTTTAACACTACCTAGTAAGTTCCAGGCAGGTGTGATATTTGAACTGGGGTCCTTCTGGTTTGCAAGAGTCAATCTTTCCTAATGTGTACTCTCTGTGTCTGTCTTTCTGCAGTTCTACTGGGTCCATTTGCTGCCCTGGATGGAAGCAACAAGGCGAGGAATGTTTGATCGGTAAGGGCCAGCTTCATATTGTCCTTCCTCCTCCTTTCCTAAGCAGGTTAGAGGCTACCCAAAAGTCTCCTGTCTTTTGCTGGAGGAGTGGGGAATGGAACAGGAAAACCCCTTTATTCTCTTTGTTTCCATGTGTTGATGTTCCTGTGAGGAGCCTATCTGGCCCTCCTCCTTGTGGTTAGGAAACCCATACTGCTCCCGGCTCACAATGGCCACTCACATCCAAAACCTCTGCTTGGCGGGGCCCTTTGCAGACATTCAAGGCCAATACAACCAGTGCAGGAAGCAGCCCACAAAACAAGCAGTGCTCTGGCTCTTGAGCCAAGTTTTGTCCTTGCTAGAAAGTACTGAAAGATTCTTGAATTAGGACAGGAGGCATTTGTGTCTAATCCGGTTGTGATTGTCTAGTGCTGAAGGGAAATGAACTCTACTCATGTTTGGATGTGGTCTGTACACATTACAGGCAGAGCCCTAGTGCTACCTGTGAGAAGAGGCTCCAGGGCTAAGATTAACCTTAGGCCAACAGTCTTCTGCCCTGACCTGGATGGCCCAGGCTATCCCAGTCTCATCAGATCTCGCAAGCTAAGTGGGGTTGGCCCTGGTTAGTGTTTGGATGAGAGAGCTCCAAGGAATACCAGGCTTGTGATGCAGAGTCAGGCAGTGGCAAACCACCCCAGAACATCTCTTGCCTTGAAATCCCACGTAGTGACCATAAGTCAGCTGTGACTTGATGGCACTTTCTATCACCATCAACAGTCTTCAGCCTGTAGGTCACAAGCACACATCCATGAACACAGAAAGCAAACTGAATCAGATCCTTGGTCCATCAAGGCCAGTGTTGTCTAGTCACACTGGCAGCAGCCCTCCAGGGTCTCAGGTGGAGGTCTTCCACATCACCTTTTAGCTGGAGATGCCAGAAAGGGATTGAACGTTGGACCTTCTGCATGCCAAGCAGATGCTCTATCACTGAGCCACCACCTGTACCCTAAAGGGGAGTTGTAAATCCCTACAGAGTGTCATTTTTCTGCAGCTTTTTGGAAAACCCTGCTGTTAGTATGCATGCATCAAGAGGAAGAGTGCCATGCCTTCTGCCTCTGCACAAATGCTAAGTGGGGCAGAAGAACAGCAAGGTGAGGTCCCTGAGCAGTGGAGAGAATTTCCTTTGCACAGGCAGGCTCAGAGATGCCCTTCCCAGCCAAAAGTTTCTCTTGCCTTCTCTTTTTTGCCTGGCTAGCATGCAGCAGAATTTCCTAGCTATAAAAAGAAGCCTGCTGCCAGTTGATCTCCTTGACCAAGCAGTCTTCTTTTGACTGCCCCCCCCCATGTCACTGCATCCCAGTCTTGTTGAGTGTTCTAAGATGGTAGATCAGATGCTAACTCACAGGTGAGCATGGGGGATCATCTAGGGCAGAGGCGTCAAACTCATTTGTTAGGAGGGCCGGATCTGATATAAATATCACTTTGCCAGGCCAGACCATGTGTGCCATAAAATGTAACACGAAGTACTGGAGATATAAATTTTATTAAGATGATTTCAGATGCTGAATGGCAGTAGCCTTAATTGGATTAGGTGTGATATGCAGAGGGGTAGTAGGCATGGAGATATCATCATTGGTAATGAGACAGGAAACCTAGGTCTCAGTTTGGTCCAGGAGGATTCTGTCCAGGAGGATGCAAAGAATAAATGGACATAAGTCTGAAGAAGTGAGCAGTGACTCATGAAAACTAATATCCTGCCAATATTTTGTTAGACTTCAAGGTGCTACTGGACTCTTACTCTTTCTACAGCTGTAAGAAACCACAACATTCAAAAATCAGTGGGGGGCATTTTTAACCTTCCAGGACATTGAGTTGCTGACCCAAGAGTAGCAGTTCTCTTACAAAGGAATTTCAAAGGGTAATTAGAAAGAGAGACTGATGAATTGCAACTGATAATGAAGCTCAATGCATCCTCCTGGGCTGAACTGAGACCTAGGTTTCTTCTCTCATTACCAATGGCTGCAGTTGTTACTTGGCATCTGAAATCACTTCACTCTCTAAGATATCAGGACAGATGGACTCACATTTTAGCTGTGTCTGAAGAAGTGAGCAGTGACTCATTAAAGTGATACTGGACTCTTGCTCCCCTTCTTTAATAAAGATTGCAAGCTGTGCTGTTAGGTTTCTTATATCATTATTATTATTTTAATCTAACTGGAAAGGGGGCTCTCCAAGTGAAATGATGTGTTGCTTTCAGAATGAACAAAATCTACTCACTGTGAAAGATTATAATAAAAAGTTTAGAAAGCAAGGGGGTAGGGTTTAATGTGAAGAAAGGCAGCCAGTGAGGAGGGAGGGGAGAGAGGGAGACCACGTGTTGAACTGGAATATATGAAACTATAAATATATTTTAAATACTTAGCCATCTACTTCCAGTCATTAAACTGTGGAATCCAATCCAAGTGTTGTAATTCCTAATCAGGGTCTCTTTGAAAGAAAACCCCAGATAGGCAAAGAGAAATCTAATCTTTTTTTTTTTTAAAAACTTTTCAGTATAAGCCAAAATAATTTCACTTTAATTCCCCTTATCCTAGATGCATCTCTTTCCTACCCCTTTCCTTTTTTAACGTGCGTGTATGTGTGAGAGAGAGAGAGAGAGAGATCAGGTCTCAGATCAGGGCTTGTCAGAAACATCTGCCTCCCTCTCTCTAAAGAGGAAATGCACAGGAAAGCTTCTACCTGGAATAAAACTTCATTGGTTCTGAAGGTGCCATGGGACTCCCTCTCCAAATAAAGGAAGAGAGGCTTGGGAACGCAGCAGCAACCCCAGAGGAGGAAGCAGGAGAAAGCGGAGGGAGCTTTTCTCTGGTGCACAGGCATGCACTCTCTTTTTTCCTTCCCCCCTTGCTTCCTCTCTAAAGGAGGAAGAGAGGCTTGGCAGTGCAGCACCAGATCCAGGGGAGGAAGCAGGAGAGAGCAGAGGGAACTTTAATCTGGTGCATGCGCATGCACTCTCTTTTTCCTTCCCCCTTTGAAGCAGCTGTAGTGAGAAGCAGGGAAAAGGAAATAATTGCTCACAGGCCAGATACCAGCCCTGCAAGGGGCGGATCCAGCCCGCAGGCCGCATGTTTGACACCTGTGATCTAGGAAATGGCTTCTAACACACACACAAACAAACACACACACACACACACATCGGAAACATTGCTTTGTCCCAGCAAGACTGAACACAGCAAAGTTTGCCATACAGGAGATCAAAAGCAACCTCCTAAATGATCCCTCACTTAGCTGAGATTTGGCTTCTGACCAACAGAGCAGTAGCAAACCTGGTTGGCAGGTGTTTGAGTTGCTCAGTGCAAGCCAAACATATCCGAGATCAGCTCATTGTCTGATAGTGAGTGTCAAACATGATATGTTCAGGCAGTTAACGTGTTCACTGTGGAAGCCATGACATCCCTATCTAGACTTGTTCAAACAAAATTCCAGATATGTCTAGTACATACTCAGACAGTAGAAAAGAGTCCAGTAGCACCTTAAAGACTAACAAAATATGTGGCGGGGTATGAGCTTTCATGAGTCACTACTGCTGCAGACAGGCATGGCTGCCCATCTTGATCTATACCCAGACAGAGATTGTTTCAAACACCCAATGCCAACTGAGTGCATAGATCTTAGTTTTTGCCATCTGCAAAGCAGCAAGAAAACAACAAAAAATAAACATTGAAAATCAAAAGCATACATTCTCTAGTAAACAAAAGGAATTTATTCTTTGGCCATGGAAGAAGTTTTCACACAATTCTTAAGAGGTATCAGCAGATTGGGATATTGAATTTAACTTAACATTGAAAATACTGACCTTTTCAGAGGTGTATTATCCATTCACACAGTGTGTCATGTTAATGGTAGACAGAATTAGCTGCATTTTAACAATAAATGTAGCCTTTAAAATATGTTGTAAATGCAGCCTATCTATAGTATACACATTTACTGCTGCAGATGGTCTCGTGTAGAAATCTTAATACTACACAGAAGAAATTTGGAGTGAAACCTTGTCTTAAAAATCATTTCACTCACTTCAAAAGAGAAATATTTGATAGGCTTTTTCTTCAATGTCCCCCAGATTTTCCATTTGTTCTTTTCGATTATTTGAAATAAAATGTTATGGGAGGAAGGACTGAAAGAAATAGGAAGGTTTTCTCCGGGGAAGGTGTGGGGAGGACTGGTTCTTCACATCTCTGTTATGTCTGGGAAGAGGAGTGGTGACTCTTCTGAAATCCAGCACCTCCAGAAGGAGCCATATCACAGTCTCAAATATGTCAGATCTGGGCTTGAACATAATTCTAATTGTGTCTGGAGATTGAGGGAACACTTTTCTTTTTGCCTTTGTGATCTGTCTGGTAAGCTTAGTGCTGTAAGGACATCGCTTCTTGCCTAAAGACTATTTTATGGACATTTTTATTTCATTTTTATGTCCCTGGGCTTTTTAAAATGGGTTGTTGCTTTTATGTCGATAATTTATTATTTTAATTGTAAACCGCCAAAGCTAGACTCTGGAGAGGCAGCAGAAAAATCTCCAAAATAAAATAAGGATATTGCATTATAAAACTTCAGTGAAGGGAAGCAAATCCCCCAAGAGGCAACTGGGGAACTGCTGTGTAGACCCAAATCTTTATGAGTTATTCTCATTTCTAATCTAGCCCCTCCTGAGAGTGCTGGATGTAGGTTGCCAGCTCTGGGTAGGGAAATCCCTGGAGATTTGGGTGGTGGAGGCTGGGGTAGGCAGAATTTGGGAGTTCAGCAGGGATGTGATGCTGCAGAGCCCACTCTCTAACACCTATGGGCTGGAGATTAGCCATAATTCCGGGAAAACTCCCACTTGGAGGTTTGCTACCCTAACTGGAAGGGCTGTGCGTGTGCTGCATTTCAGGGAGGAACACAATAAAGATACAAAATTGGGTGGAGAATACAGCTTCATTTGCTTGGGGAAAAGTAAATATATCTTGTACATTTTCTGTCCCACCCTTCTATCCCACCCTCCTCCACTTTTGTCCTCACAACAACCCTGTGATGTAGGTTTGGCAGACGAATAATTACTGCCTCATGGTCACTCAGTGTTCTTTGCGGCTTTGAAACCAGATCTGCCAAGTACTTGTCCAACACTAACTACTACACCATGCTAGCTCCTATATACTTGAAAGCCCAAGGGGAATGTCTTGCAATAGTTTAGAAACCAGAGATTTTGCTGAATGAGTGGACAAAGGGGAGGGAGACCTCAGTGCCCCAAAGAGTTCCTTGCCCCAGCAGGGGACTAGTGGAAACTGGATAACATGCAATTGAGTAACACGGGAACAATTTATGCTGATTGTAGAACTGGTTTTTCCTGTGACAAAATTTGCACTGCTTTGGTGCAGAATTTTGAGCAGTTTTTAAGCCCAGCCTGTGCTATTGACACCCTGAGGGACCAAGTGAGGCTGCCAGCCAGGGCCAAATGCCCAAGATGAGGTGAACGGTATTATTTGTTACACTCTCTATCTTTTGGCCTTTGCAGAGTCACTGCAAGTGCAAGGCAAGAGGCGGCGGACTCTCTGTGCCTTTCTATTCTCTATTGTCTGTGGCCAAAAGCTCCCCTTTGGCTCTGGAACTTGGCGTCCAATGGTTCCGGCTAGAATGCTTTGTAGCTTTTTACAGAGTGAGGGGGAAAGTGGAGTTTTGTGAGTTCTTGGGACTTGGAGTCCCAAGGCACTGATGGGAAACTTGGAGAGGCTATTTTTGGAGGCCTCTTAGATTCACTGCAGTTCCAGCTGGCTCAGAGGCTCTTCCCTTCCTGCAGAGTAATGTTTCTTGGTGCTGATTGAGAGCAGCCACGTTTGGCCTCTAGAGCCGGCAGAGAGAGAGTGAAAGAAAGAAAGAATGCGCAGTTGTAATAAGAACCTAAGCGTAGCTGAGTTGGATCAAGGCAGTGGCCCATCCAGTCCAACACTCTGTGTCACACAGTGGCCACAGTGGCCAAGTGCCATCAGGGGGTCCACCAGGGGGGCCAGAACTCTGGAAGCCCTCCCACTGTTGCCCCCCCCCCAAGCACCAAGAATACAGAGCATCACTGCCCCAGATATACTGTTCCATCTATACCCTGTAGCTAACAGCCACTGATGGACCTCTGCTCCATATGTTTATCTAATTCCCTCTTGAAGCTGTCTCTGCTTGTAGCCACCACCACTTCTTGCAGCAGTGAATTCCATGTGTTAATTACTCTTTGGGTGAAGAAGTACTCCCTTTTATCCATTCTAAGCCTACTGCTCATTAATTTCATTGAGTGTCCATGAGTTCTTGTATTGTGAGAAAGGAAGAAAAGTAGTTCTCTCTGTACCTTCTCTATCCCATGGATAATTTTGTAAACCTCTGTCATATCACCCCTCAGTTGTCGTTTCTCCAAGCTAAAAAGCTCTAACCTCTTTAACCTTTCTTTATAGGGAAGGTGTTCCATCCCCTTAATCATTTTAGTTGCCCTTTTCTGTGCCTTTTCCAATGATATAATAGCTTTTTTGAGGTGCATTAACCAGAGCTATACACAGTATTTCAAATGAGGCTGACCATAGATTTATACAGGGGCATGATGATACTGGCTGATTTGTTTTCAGTCCCCTTCCTATTAACTCCCAACATAGCATTTGCCTTTTTTATTGCAGTCACACACTGAGTCGACATCTTCAGTGAGTTATCTGTCATGATCCCACAATCTCTCTCCTGGTCAGTTACTGCCAGTTCAAACCCCATCAACATATATTTATCATTAGGATTTTTTGCTCCAATATGCATTACTTTGCACTTGCCCATGTTGAACCTCATTTGCTATGTTGATGCCCACTTGCCCACCCTTGACAGATCCTTTTGGAGCGCCTCGCAGTCCTCACTGGTTCTCACTGCCCTGAACAACTTGGTGTCATCTGCAGACTTAGCTATTTCACTGCTTACATCCAACTCCAAATCATTAATGAACAAGTTAAAAAGCACTGGACCTAGTACAGAGCCCTGCGGTACCGCACTGCTTACTACCTTGCATTGTGAAAACTGCCCATTTATACTAACTCTCTGTTTCCTGTTAATTAACCAGTTTTTAATCCACAAAATGACTTGTCCCCTTATCCCATGACTGCTGAGTTGACTTAGGAGCCTTTAATGAGGAACTTTGTCAGAAGCTTTCTGGAAGTCTAGATAAACAACATCTACTGGGTCAGCCTTGTCCACATGTTTGTTCACCCCCTCAAAGAATTTAAAAGGTTAGTGAGACAAGATCTTCCCTTTCAGAATCTATGCTGATTCTTCCTCAATAGCTTTTGTTCATCAGTGTGTCTACTAATGCTGCCTTTAATAACAGATTCCACCAACTTCTCCAGTATCAGTGTTAGACTGACCAACCTGTAATTTCCCGGATCTCCTTTGGAATCTCTTTTAAAAGATGCGGGTTGCATTAGCTATCTTCCAGTCT
Organism: Lepidodactylus listeri; assembly: GCA_029233225.1. Classification (NCBI taxonomy): domain Eukaryota; kingdom Metazoa; phylum Chordata; class Lepidosauria; order Squamata; family Gekkonidae; genus Lepidodactylus; species Lepidodactylus listeri. The sequence continues at coordinate 28,168,492 of JARCFY010000013.1, forward strand.
ATAGGAATGGAGGCAGATTTTAGTGATAGTTTGCATACTTTTGTCAGAAAATCCAGAAGTTCACATTTGAGTTCTTTCAGAACTCTTGCATGTATGCCATCTGGGCCTGGTGATTTGTCAGTTTTGGACCTCCTCTCTCGTCAACTCAATCTGATTCAGGTCTTTCAACGGCCCTTCTGAAATCAGCGGCTCTGCAGTGGGCAGGTACCTCCCATCTTCCACAGTGAAGGCAGAGGCAAAAACTGTATTCAGCTTCTCTGCCATTTCCCTATCATCCTTTAATGAATCTTTCACCCCCTTGGCCATCCAAGGGCTCCACTGCTTCCCTGGCTGGTTTTCTACTTCTAATGTATTTGAAGAAATTTTTCTTGTTGGTCTTTATGTTTTTTATAATAAGTCCTCATAGTCCTATTTTGGCTGTCTGATTACTAATTGGGATGGGCACAAACTGGGAAAATGTGGTTCAGTTTGTGGCTCTTGGCATGCCCGGTTTGCAAACCATGAACCGTCATGAATTTTTAAGAGCCAAATGAACTGGTTCAGTTTCTGAGGTTTGTGGCATGGTAGGAAACCCCCCCCCCCCCAATGCTAGGGACACCAGACTTGCCGGGGATCTCTGGCTGACTCTCCTCTACCTGCCCTATAAATTTGGTGAGGATTGGATTTACGAGGTTCAAGTTACAGCTCACCAAAGAAGGTGCCCCCAGGAAAGTGCTTTTTGGGAAAATGGCAGCTGACAGGCAGTAGTTTTGACAGGTGCAGGTTCAGGAGGTTCAGAAGTGTATAGAATGGGTCCTGTGCAAACTAAAGACACCAAATATGCAGGGGATCTTCAACTAACTCTCCTCTACCTGTTCTCCAAGTTTAGTGAGGAGTGAATTTATGGGATCTGAGTTACAGCCCCCTAACAAAGGTGCTCCTATCCTCCATTGTTTCCAGTGGAGGGGGAAAATCAGCAAAAAACCAAGGGCAATAGAAGCCCAGCAGAACAGAATCAAAGTCCCAGAGAATCTCTGCCATAGAAACTGAAGGGGGACATTTTTGCAAGCCCAGCAGAACAAGTGTAATGTACCCAACAGAACCAGTACCACTGTGGCAGTGCAAACCCAACAGAACTAAGGTCAAATCGAAAAATCTCTGCAGTTGAAACTGAAGGGGGGGGCATTTTTGTAAGCCCTGCGGAACCAGTGCAATGTACTAGTGCACAGCAGAACCCAGTGCCAATGTGGCAGTGCCAGCTCAATCACAATCCAAGCAGGGGGGGCATTTTTGCAACCTCAGCAAAACCAGTACAGTGTACAGAGTGCCCAGCAGTACCAGTGCCACTGGCATTGCCAGCTTAAAAGGGCTGATTTCAAAGCACACAGTCACAAATCCAAGCAAGGGGGGTGGGATTTTGCAAACTGTGCAGGAAAGGAAGGCAGGCAAAGGGGAGAAACCCTCTTGAAACTAACATGACTCATTTGAAACTGACAACAGCATCCAAGGCTGGAAAATCCCCTCCCCAATTGCTTTGAAGTTTGGTAACCTTTTTTTTGAGCAGAGAGAGTCTGGAAATGTATTCATTCACAAACAGCACAAACCTCCACAAACAGCTTGAAAGTTTATGGAAAGTTTATGCGAGTTGACTTCCTACAAACTTCAGTTTGCAAACAATAAACTGGCCAAAATTCATCACAAACTTTAGTTTGTGAGCCGGTTCGTACCCATCCCTAATCACCAACTTGCATTTTATTTGCCAAAGCCTGTGCTCCCTTTTATTCACCTCACTCAGACTAGCCTTCCACCTCTTAAAGGAATCCTTCTTACTTTTTAGTGCTTCCTTTACTTTTGTTAGTTAATCGTGCAAGATTTTTAAAATACCTATTCATACTTTTCCTAATCTGTGGTATACATTTTATCTGAACTTCCAGGATTGTAGTTTTAAATAGTCTGCAAGCTTCCCAAGGGGATTTGACCCTCCTTACCTTTTCTTTCAGTTTCTTTATCACAGTCTCCCTCATTTGAGTTACCCCTTCCAAAGTTCAATGTGGTTGTGTTGGTCTTTTGGGGCAACTCCCTGTTTACATAAATGCTAAACTTAATAGCATTATGGTCACTCTTCCCAATTGGTGTTATCATTTACATCACTCGCCAGGTCTTGAGCATTACTTAGGACCAAGGCCAGGATCACCTCCCCCCAATAGGCTCTGTGACTATCTGCTCCACGGCAGTAATTGAGAGTATCTACAAACCCAATCTGTTTCTTCTGACTTGAACACATATTGAACCAATCAGTGTGCGGTAGGGTTGCCAGTCCCCAGGTCCCGGCAGGGGCTCTCTGGTTTTTGGGACTTCTGCCCACCACTGGCCAGCCAGCCAGCAGGGGAAGCCCCACCCTAAACAGAGCTGTCACTGTGCAATGTCCCCAACACCGACCCTCTGATTTTGGGGGAAAACTCTGTGGTCTGAAGCTGGTTTTACCATACAGTTTTGCCCAAAAACCAGAGCATCACCGCGCAGCATCCCCAGCGTGATGACATTACTTTGGGTGATGTCATCACCTCTGGGACATCCAGGCATGCCCTCCAAATCCCCATGCCGGCACAACGAGAGGACCTGTGGGTAGTTAAAATTACCTATTGTGGCACAATTATTTCATCTAGCTGCTTTCCTTAATTCTTTCACTGTTTTTATATCATCCTGTAACCCATCAGTCCAGGTTTAACTCTTGTTAAGAATCCCAGTTACTAGAAGAGACACTAACCTTATTTAGTTAAGACACTCAAATACAGATGACATGAGAAAAGGGAGCTAGGCAAAGATTTCCATGAAAAGAACAGAAGAAGAGCCCTACTGGATCAGAACAGTGGTCCATCTAGTCCAGCGTCCTGTTTCACACACTGGCCGACCAGATACCTTGGAGGCTTCTCCTGATGCTGCCTCCTGGGACTGGTATTCAGAGGTTTGCTATCACAGCAGGACGTACAAGAGAAGAGGAGGGGAGAAGAGAGGTAGCCCACAAGCCAGGCTTATGCCCATCACATGCCCATCACCATGTTTATGCTTTGTTTATGCTTTGTTTGTGATATCCAGGGCTATTTTGGGGCAGGAACTCACAGGAACGGAGTTCCGGCTGGCTCCTGAGTTGGCCACGCCTACAACCAAAACCTCTGGCATGTGTGGCTGGCTACAGAGCACTCTGCCCTCCCCACATTACACACAAGAGGGAAAGGCAACATGTCAAAATGCGGTCTTTCCCTCTGGGGAGCCCCTCCGGATTTCCTTGTCAATTTCCCTCTCTGCCAGTCAGCTGAGAGAGAAATTGACAAGGAAAAGCCTCTCTCTGCCTTCCCTTCTCTAGCTGACATTTTGCAGCTGGAAAAGGGCAGACAGGGAACTCAGGCACGTTGAAAATGCCTTTCTTTCCCTCCCCGATCTGGGGGAGGTAGAGAAAGGCATTTAACCATGCCCCCCTTTGCACTTCCATGAGTCTCTCCACAATAGCAGAGGGGCTCAGGGAAGAAAGGCAGGCAGGCTGGGGAAAGAGGGCAGGCATGCAGTCATGCCTGGGTTCCCCTCCTGATCTTCTCCCGGCCATCTGGTTGGGGAGCAGATAGGAGACTAGAAAGGCAGTCTTTCAAATCCCAGGCACTTCAGCAGCGCCTTTCCTTGGCTGTCGGGTTGGGGGGGGGGGGCGGGGTAGACTAGAAAGGTGATGCTGAAGTGGGGCTGAGGAGCTCAGGGGGGAAAGAGGCAAGCTTCCATGTCTGCCCTGCGCTTTCCCAGCCCCCACCTAATGTGCTAATGAGCTGCTCTGTCAGGGGTGTGGCCTAATATCCTAATGAGTTTCTGCTGCTGGGTGTGGCCTGTTATGCTAATAAATTCCTACTGGGTTTTTTCTACAAAAAAAGCCCTGGTGATAATCTGAATGGGATTGGAACGTCATATATGTTTAGACGGTGTTCTTGGTGGCCGCCTACAAGCCTGAATTTTGGTCAGCACCAAAGGTTTGGATTTGTTTCTTTTTTAAAGAAATTGCTTTAAAATAAGTCCCTGCCCTGCAGAGTTTACAGCCTGAAATCGGAGGAAAAGTTATGCATGTAATCAACCTCATATGTTGGGTTATATCTATCCACTTGGTGCACTGAACATTCAGCTTGGATGCTTTGAAAGGGCAAACCAAAAAGCAAGGTCAGCAGCCAGACTCCTCTAGCTGGCCAACTTCACCTACCTGCTTGAAGAGGCAAGATAAGCAAATGTGTGGAAGGCTGCAAAAAACAACAACGGCATAAGTGGTTGTGTTTATTCATCTCAGAGATAAGGGCCGGAAGAGAGGGAGACTTGAGACATTTCAAATGGCTTGACTGCAACCTTCCTTTCCATTTATGAAAACAAGATGTGAAACGAATATAGAAAAATTCATTGGGCATGTTATTTATTTTTATCATCATTCTTCTATATTTGCAATTTAAAACAGAAATTCACCGCAGGGAATTCTTTTAAGCAGGAGAAGATGGAACCAAACCAAGGGTAAATTAGAAGAATGTCAGTTGAGTTCTGTGCAGTCAAGTGCTTTCCTGTGTCAGGGTTCCTGAACACGTGGGCAACGCCTGCACACAAGACACTTCAGACCGGTTTTACTGACTGTACATAGACCGGCAGGCATGATCCTTCTCCCCCCCCCCCCCCCCCACACACACCCAGACTTGTTCGTTCTCTCCAGGTAATAACATGTGAGGAGTCCTCTAAGCACAGTTCAGCAGCTGCTATTCACTGAGGAGGTTTTATGGGGAAATTTGAGTGTCTTTCATTTGTGTTGCCTGTGTATTTAAAGTGTGAATCATAAACTAATACTACGGAGTTCTCCATTATAAAAACTAATGAATTCCCCCCCCCCTCCCCACTCCTCCTTTGCATGTGTTTAGTGCCTTGGTCGGATGCTACCCAAACATTTCCCAAGGGGGAAGAGTAGTTTCTGCACCTGTCAACGGGGTAAGTGCTTTGCCCGGCATCTCGTGCATGATGGGAATGTGGTGCCTTCTAAGCTTTCCTGCTGTATGCACTAAACTGTGTGCTTCCATCTCTGCCTAACCGACTGCTATCTAATCTCTCTGTACCTTCCTAGAGTTCTCTCTGGTGTCCATCTTGGGTCTGTCTGGAATCTTCTACTTGCCTCCTCGCCACTTAAGGAGGTTCTGTGCAGGGACTGCGCACGCGGAAGTCTGACCAATGGAGGTTATCGGGGGAGCTTTTTATCAGAGAGAAAGGGTCAAGATGGCGCCCAGATTCCAAACTGGCTCTTTCTTTTGCTCGGGAACAGAAGCCTGAAAGTAAGGAGGGATGGCGCATGTGGTAGGATGTCTTGGTTGGGGGCTCTATCTGCTTCACCCACCCTACCCCACCCAGTCTACTAGCATTACAAGTCAGAAATTGCCCATGGGCCATCTGTTATGTTCTCATGAAAGAAGGTTATTTATTTATTTATTTATCATTTCACATTTCTACCCTGCCCTCCCCGCAAGCAGGCTCAGGGCTGCTTACAATATGGCACACAGTGCCAGATCACAATAAAACAATTAAAACATTTTAAAATATAGTCATAACAATAACAATACAGCTTGCAATGTGAGTTGCAAATAAAGTGCTTGCTATGATGTTAATGCGGGGCATGGGTTCAGGGTCCGTACGGTTCCCATGCTTGAATGTGGAGATTTCTGCCATCCTGGAGTGTGTCGCTAGCAAGGGACAGCATGACTAGCCTCGTTCATTGCTCTCAAGTTGCTCTCAGACTGCATGCTGCAGAAAGCCTAGCCTCAGAAGCTTATCAGCAGTTCCTTAAGGAGAAAGTCAGTAACGGTGGACACTCTTCCCTGAATGACAGCTTCCCTACCTACTGCTTGCTCATCTTGCCCTGCGAGACACAGTTCCAAGGAAGAGGTCGGTGTGTTCTAGGATACACTCGGTTCAGAGAGGTCAGACAGTTCCAAACAACTGAAGTCTTATCTACACATTACAAATTCCAAGTGTTTGTTGGGGAACAACATGAGGACTTTGCATCAAATGTGCCTCCCATGCATACTCATTCTGGCTCTTATCTGCTTGCTGCCAAAGCCTGTGGCAAGAAGTAGGTGTAGCTTCTCCCCACTGCTGTTCTCACATTTGCTGACTACCTAGTGGAACAGCAGTTGGCTTCCTTATTAAAATCACTTACTTACATGGCTGCAGTTAAGTTTCACCCCAGAGCTAACAGCAGCTACATCTGTTTGCAAACACAAAAACAGCAGGTCAGAGAGGCTACAGCGGATTTCTCCCTGCCTGCTTTGGTCGCAGGCAGAAAAGAACCAGTGTGTGTGTGGGAGGCAGAAGACTCCAGTTGCACAGTCTGATGCAAAGTCCTCGTGTTGTTCCCCAACCAACACAAAGAATTTGTGAATCTGTAGCTGGATCCTGAGAGCATGACATGTCCCAGTATCCTCTGCAGTGCTCTGGAGTTCCCTGGCAGGTGAGTCAGTGTCAAAAGAAGGGTCCTTTGAAGCAAGAAGGTCTAAAGAGCTACCAAATATTTTTTGTTTTAATCAACACGAAAAAGGATTGAAATCAGTATGTCCCGGGTGATGGGCTACGCCATCCAGGAAGAAATAATGATTTCTGCGACTTTCTCACCTCCTCCATTTCCACTGCAGCCTTAAATGCCTATTGAAATGCTGCTCCCACAAACAGCATTTTGTGGGTTGGGGGAGGCAAGAAAGTCATTCTCCATGGGTGGAGATCATTCCATCTGCGGAACACTCCATCGGATGCACGCTGGTATGTATGTAAGCAACATGACCAAGTAAGACCATTCACTTGCACAGCAAGATTCTGGGAACAAAGGCAGGCTATCACTGGGCATTCTGTGCCTTTCTTTGTGAAGGGAAGCAAGTGTTTATGGTCTCGTAGAGTCAAAACATCATAATTTGAGAACTGGGTAAATTACAGAGCTTGGGTGAAGAGGCAGAAGCAGCTCACTGTCTTTTAGAAGTCATTGAAAAAAACTGGCCTTAATGTTGAAAGCATCTCGAAAACAATTCCTCTTGTCATAGGACAATTTATTGTATGTTATTTTCAAGATCTTAAGGCACCGCAAGGAAGTCAGGCAGGGTTTTTATTTCCTATAGAAAGCCTTTAATAAAAACATTAATTGTGTTAACATAAATTTGCAATGGACTCAACCTTTCACATTACATGAGGTTTTATGGTTTCAAAACAGAGTGGTTTCATTTAAAATTCCCAGAGTTTAGAAACAGACTTAATAACATTTTCATTTATTTTTATTTGTGTCAAACATTTTTCTCCTGCCGTTCAGCCTTATATGGCTCTTAAGACAGTTTACAGTATCATACATAAGCTCAGTCAAATTAGTCCCAACACTAACAAAAATGGCCAGTTAATAAACACAGAACTAGCAAATGCTTTTGAGCAAACGAGGCTGACTTATACTGAATCGTTGGTCTATCAAGGCCAGTATTTTCTACTCTGACTGGCAGCAGCTTTCTTGAGTCTCAGATGGAGATCTTTCATATCACCTCCTACCAAATCTTTTTAAATTGGAGATGCCGGGGATTGAACTTTGGACCATCAACGTATTCATACAAAGCAGATGCTTTACCACTGAGCCACGGTCTGTCCCTATTTATCTGTTGAAGAATTTATATAAATAACTCCCAGGGACAATGCTGTTTTTATGCAGGATTTCCCAGATCTCCACAAGACTCCTTAATCCACATTTTGCAAAATCCACATTTGGTGCCATTAAATCTGGTCACGTTTAAACAACTGCAAAACAAGACTGAGAAATTCAAGCAGGGTGGCTCCTGATTTCAGGCTAAACTGAACACAAAATACAAGGGTAAGCTGAATGCTGACATAAAGATCCTCACTAGCAGATGAAGGTGATGATGGAAAAGGAATTGCAGCACTTTCCCCCTGATTTCTTTGGATTGTATTACCATTTGTTGCATGAGATCCTCTTGGAGGATAGATCTGTCAATGGAACAACCCTGGACAGAGGTAAAATGCCTTAAGTTCCAGATGGTGGGGACAGGAAATAGCTATAGCTTCATACTCTGCTTGTGAGCACTCAGACTGCTGTTGGATCCAGCAAAGATGTTTCTGTGATGGTGTATGTTGGTCCTAATAATGGTATCCATCTTCAGTTAGCTGTTGTTTTTCCCCCTCTAATTAATATGAATACCTGTCTGCTCAAGGGAACACTAAATTTAGCCATCCAGGAGAGGTATCCTAGAACTGGAAGAAGATTTTGTTTGTGGGGAAAATGTGCTGTCCAACCACTAGGTAGCACTACCCAGTTTGTTATCTATTGACTCTTCATTGAGAGTGCCCATTAAAATTAATATCCAGTGCTGATTAAAATAATCTCCAGCTTTGTGAATATTAGGATTCCCCTATTTTCCTTCTGCTCCCAATTTTACAAGAAGCCCAGGTGTTCCAGTAACTACTGGAGACACATCTGAATTACTGCTAGTGTCTGTATTTTCAGAAGGAGAACAGCCAATTCATCTTTGTACCTATAACCTTTGGGGCAACCTGAGACCATGTTTGCATCTAGCACAGTTTCGCATCTGCATCACACCGCTCTGCTGTCATTCGTTGTAAGACCATTACAGCACTGCAGACTTTGAGTCTTTCCCATTGAGTTTTTCCCATAATATCCAAATACTTTTAGTTATTAACTGGTAGCATGTTCTGTTTTTTTAAGTGGTTCTTTGTGGGAATGCCTTCCAGGTTAATGTGCATTTCTGATAGGCTGTTTGTATTCTGCCCTGGCTGGAATCACTGGCTGAGTTAGGTGCCAACTAGGGCCCTGTCAGAAATTGTGCCCTGCTTCCGTCTCTTATGGGAGATCTGGGTCAGTGGGGAAAGGGCCCAGGATCCCCCTACTTCCAGCCCTCTGTTCTGCCATCTTCTAATGATGCTGTTTTCCTCTCACCCATAGCTATATGTGAGGGAAATTTCACCTGCAAGGAGAATGAAGTTTGTGTGAGACCCAACGAGTGTCGCTGTCGCCATGGTTACTTTGGAGCCAACTGCGAAACAAGTAAGTAAAATGGACAGGATCTGTCTTCTTTCTGGGGACTTCACCTGCCATTGGTGCACCCGTGTTGCGGTCTGTTATTCCCAGACCTTGCTTTTTACCAAACAGAGGTCCTGTCCTCCATTTCAGTAGTACTGTACATGTGTCACACCCTTGAGTTCCCTGGCCCTGGAGAAGGAGAGGGAGAGCTGGTCTGGTGCTTTGGAAAGCACTCGGACCCTGGGTGAGAAGAGGGAAAGCAGGGTGCTGTCCTAAGGAGACATCAGCACAGCTATACAGTCAAAGGAAGAGCAATGCTCATTTGCAGAGGCAGCTGAGGAACAGATGGGACTGTCAGGCAGTGCTGGCTCCCTATGGAGTAAAGGCCTCCACTGGTGTAATAGTCTCCTTGGGAGAAAAGGCTTCCTCAGGAGTAAGCTAAGGCAGTCAGGAGTGGGGGAGTGCCCAGGAGAAGGGGCATAAAAGACCCCAACAGGAGGCAGTGAGGGAGGAAACCGCTGGCAAGTACAGAAAGGAGGCTGGGAAGGAGGGTAGCCAATAAGGCCTGGAGACCCTGCAGCTTGGAGAAGCTAGAACCTCACGGGGACTTAGGGCTTCTGCCCAGGGGTAGTGTTGCTGGCACCTCCTGGGATGCTGATGGGGCCAGGCACCTCAGGTCTTAATCCCGATGCAGCCTGAAGCGACCCTGGAACCTGGGTTGAAGCAGTTTATTATTTATTAACAAAATTTGTATCCTGCCTTTCTGCCCTTAGCAGGGCCATCAAGGCAGTTAATAATTTAAAACATGCATGACAAAATCATGTTTTAAAACCGTTAAAATCATCTCCCCTCTCAAACACACCTCATTACAAAGAATTAAAAAGCAGAGTTAAGAGGTGATCATTGGAGAGCTGGCCTCCTTGTCTGGAGTGGCACGGTTAATAGCTGGTTGTTACACGGGATTGAGCCAGTAAAGTGGCATCCCAGCAATACCCTGGTGTTGGTTTGTTAGTGCTGAAGCAGTGGGGGGAGGAGCTACCCCAAAAGGAAAGTGGCTACTGGCCCTGCAGCCTTTGCAGCATGTGGCATGCTCAGGGGCATGCTAGCATGTGCAGGGGGAGCAGGAGCAAGCGTATGCTCACATGTGGGCAAACACACAATGGCAGGCCAGGGTCAGCATGTTCAGATGGAGAGTTGGGCCAGTGAGCTTGTTCCTGCTGTCCTCCTCCTTCTATCTGTATTGGGTTATACCAGCATACGTTGTGTGGGCTGGCCATTTCCCACTCACAGATGCACCATGTGGATAGAAGCAGTTTCAGCCTCCCACTGCCTGTGCTGTTTTCACGTCCTCAAACTGCCCCACGGAGCTGCTCTTGGCTCAGTTGCAAAAATTATACGTTGTCACATGAACAACATGATTTTGCAACAGAGCCAACAGGGGCTTCTTGGGAGAGTTTTCAGGATGCAAAGAGAACACAGACTGAAGCTGCTTCTCCATGCATGCTGCAGTCAGGAGCAGAAAACTGTGCCAGACTGCCATCGCACGTCTGCTACAAAGTCCTCATGCCGTCTGTCAACACATGCAAGGGCTTGAGTATCGAGAGAGTAATTGGGAGTATCTTTGAGAGCAGCGTTCAGAGGAGAGGTTTTGTGGAGCAAATTCTTCTTTTGTGCTGTACTGCTAACTGTCTTTTGGTGCTGTGTGGTTTTGCCTGCAGAATGTCCCCGCCAGTTCTGGGGCCCCGACTGCAAGGAGATGTGCCAGTGCCACCCTAATGGGCAGTGTGAAGATGTGACGGGGCAGTGCACGTGCAATGCCAACCGCTGGGGTCCGAAGTGTGAGAACCCTTGCTTGTGCAAGCATGGGAAGTGCAACCAGAAGACGGGCAAGTGCACTTGTGATCCCAGCTGGTGGGGCCCCCAGTGTTCCAGTGCTTGCTACTGCAGCCTCAACTCTCAGTGTGACCAACAGACGGGGACTTGTATCTGTCAGCCTGGCTGGTGGGGCCGCGGCTGCAACAACCAGTGTGCCTGCAGCAACTCCCCATGTGAGCAGTTTACTGGGCGCTGCCAATGTCGTGGGAGGACCTTTGGCCCTCGCTGTGACCGCTACTGCCAGTGCCACATGGGCAGATGCAACCAGCTTGATGGGACATGCACCTGTGAGCCAGGCTACCGTGGCAAGTTCTGTCGAGAACCGTGCCCAGCCGGCTTCTATGGACAGGGCTGCAGGAGACGGTAAGAAAATTAAGCAAGCTTGAAATTTTGGGTGCCTTTTTTTTGTTTTGCTTTGGATAAGGACAAACCTTTCATCTGTATTAATTTAATTTTTATTGGTCCAAGATCATCCTGTGAGTTTCCATGGCAGATAGGATTGCCAGGTTCAGGTTGAGAAATACCTGGAGATTTTGGGGGTGGAGCCTGAGGAGGGCAGGGTTTGGGGAGGGGATGGACTTCAGTGGGGTCTAATGCCATAGAGTCCACCTTCCAAAGTGTCCATTTTCTGTTGTAATCTCAGGAGATCCCCAGCCACCACCTGGAGACTGACAACCCTAACGGCAGAGTAGGGATTTGAACCTGGGTCTACCAGATCCTAATCTTACACTCTAACCACTGCACTATTCTGAAAACTGCTGTGTTTTTTCTCTTTTCCCTCCTGTCTTCTACACATGCAAAAGTGGGAAAGAATAAGATGAGCGGCAACACTTTTGATTGAGTGAATAATTACTGGGGTGGGCTGCGGACTTCAGTTTTTATATTATTCATGCAAAATCTTACGTTGGTTGATTATTGTTTGGTCCCAGCAAAAACACTTGATGATATTCAGGTATAAAACCTATTAGGGCCTGCAGCCTTGTTCTTTTTTTAGTTCCTTCAAGGTCATTTTCACTTATTTCACTGAAATGTTGTTTTCTTGACACTTCATGGATACTTTTGGAATACTTATTTCCTCTTAAAATTCTTTTATGGCCTGTTCTTCTGGTTTATGAGAAATAAAATGTCTCTTCATAGAACCAGGGGTCATTTCGAGCAGGAGCTCGGGGGAGCTCAGCTCCAGGAGTTGGTGCCAGCCCCCCCCCCCCCTCCACAGGGGAATGTCTGCTTGTGTCATGGCTGCAGCAAAATGACCCCGCCCCCTGGAAAGGTCCTTGTTCCTCCGATCAGCCTTCTGAAGGTTTCAGCGACCACTGAAGCTGTCCTCCCAGAATAGTGGTATTTCTGAGGCTTGGATTAGGAGCTGTCTCCTCTCTGCCAGCTCTCCCTCCCTCCCTCCCTTCCTCCCTTTTCTCTCTCTCTCTCTCTCTCTCTCTCTCCTTTTTTGCCTTCTGAGATACTTTCGGTGATGTCAGGTGGTGTAGCATATGCAAATAAGTTATGCTAATGAGCTCCTGCACCTCTTTTTCTATGAAATGACCCTTGCACAGAACTATAAAAATTATTTCATTGTGTCCTTGTTTTTGCATCAAAGATGCCATCTTGATTTCAGGTACAACACTTTTTGCATTTTATTTATGCTATTAGCCAGCAATTTTCCTGATCTGTGTCCCATTCCATAAAATTTCTCTTTAATATACACCATAATTTTATGCTTTATTTTCTGAATCCATTAGTTCTAGTTTCTCTTTTTCTGAGTTAACTTTCTGAAATGGGTTTCCTCTAAAAATCATTTGGATCATCATTTGGAATTTTCTTATACTGCAGTGTTGCTGTTACTCTAATGTAAGCTTTATTTGCTTCTCACGTTGTGAAATTTGTAGTTTCTGGACTTGAATTAGTTGCAGAAAAAAGTATCTAGCTCAGATCCTACTTCAGTTGTCTTATTTTGTCTAATCTCCTTGTTCATACAGTCATTGAAACTGTAGAATGGTCAGTATAAAGAACTGCTGCTAGTTCTACATGGTTAATGTTCTTACTAATTGATTTAGATAATAAAGCTTTACCAGTTTTTGGGTGTGTCAGTACATGCGTAGTCCCCTCCCACCAAGGACAAATAGTGCCCCTCCAAGGCTGTTTCAGTTGTGAAAATGGTATGGGAGGGAGGCTGAAGCCCCTCCTCCCCCAGTGCTGCAGTTCCAAGCCAAATCAGGGTCCTGGGTGCCTAGTAAACAAGTTCCCCCATACCTAACGTGTGACTGTCTGAATCAAAGTAAGGTCAAAGGAATCCTGGCCCTACACAATGCAAATCATAATGTGCAGTTTGGGCCTTGCTGTATTTGTGTGGTGTTTAAAAACCTGATAGAACCTTCTCCAGAAGAGCACAAATAAACCCTTCAAACTAGAAACAAGTTTGGATCTCCCGCAGGCAGTCAGAAGGTCTTCTCTGCTGGTGGCCTCTTCTTGGAATACTAAAAATTTTCCTTATATTTTTTAAAAAGTAAGTTTCTAGTCCTCACGGCCATAGGGAAAAAAGTTTTAAGTCCTATGGCATTCATAAACCATCAGACATACAAACAGAAATTACCAATTCATTGTAGGGCTTCCCTCCTTTTTAAGCTTCTATATTTGGGAGGAATCCATCACAAAAGTCCCAACACAAAATAATGATTCATTCAGGAGCTGGGATGTGATATTTCAAGAAAAACTCATTGGTCAGCATGTGCTAATTACATGCAAGTAAAATCAGATGCAAAGTATAATGGACTTTAGAGATTAATTTTCCCCACACCTGTCCTGTTTCGTGGGTGTCGGATCCCGAGAAGAGGATTATACTCTTCCACCTGCGTATCTCCCATGCACAGTGATGGTTTTGCTGCGTTTTGCTGGGCCAAAAAATATGCTTGAAAGCATCACTAAGGAAATCTGTAGCAGAAGCAGCAGCCCTATTACACACAGTCCTGAACTATGGCTGATGGTCAGTTGGGGGTAAGACCAGCCCTGAGTGTGTTCATGCTGCAGGCTTGCAGGTAGCTAACTCAGAAAGAACGGAAAGGTGGGTTGTTGCTTTGGCTCCTTGGCTGGACTTCTGAAAGACCTGTGCCCATTTCCATGGCTTTTACAGGTGTGGCCAGTGCAAGGGGCTGCAGCCATGCACAATCGTGGATGGCCTCTGCCTGGCATGCGAAGCAGGTTGGAACGGCACCAAGTGCGACCAGGTGTGTGCCCCGGGCTTCTACGGAGAAGGCTGTGAGCAGATCTGCCCTTCGTGTAAGGATGACCACCCTTGCAACCATATCAATGGCAAGTGTTCACTTTGCAATGCTGGCTGGATTGGAGACAGGTAAGTCCAGGAATGGAGAAGGCTTGGGCATCTTATGACAGTACTGAGCATCAGGGCCAGCCTTTCTTCAGTCTAGACACGGAGGATGCCCCTTTGAGCTCAGGGTCTGTAAAGTTAGCAGCTGTTCCTAAAAGCCAAAGTCTGCTGGGAAGATCTTTCTGTGTTGTCCAGGCTCCTGGTATCAAGATCAAAACTTTTCAGTCCAAAGGCTTCAAAGGCTTCATACTGCCTGCCAGTCACAGGGGTTAATATTGCACACTCCCAGTTCCTTTCTTGGCCTGAGTGCACGCACACATCCCAGGTGTGGTTTGATCTCAGCCCTGGCCCAGAAAGTTTATGATTCAAGCCTCTGAATTCCTAACATTGAGGAGTCTTCTGTGCTGGGCTGGCTAAATCCAAACAGGTGACTACAAGTCCAGCTTCTTTCCTTTTGCCTTAACCCCTCTCATCCAAAAGTACTTCTGCCCACAGAACATAAATCTCCTTCCACCTGCTGGACTTCTTTTTGCTCATGTTGGAGGTGATTGCTGGACACATAGAATAGATCTGCAGTCGCTGGTCATGCCAGTGTGAAGTGCTTGGGCACTGGGAAATCTTCATGTCCTGATGAGATGCTTCAAGCTGCAGGGCCCTCCCAGTTCATTTACACATTTACCCTGTACCCAACAACACATCAGTACCCAGGACCAGTGTGCACTGGGGTAGGGTGGGGGTCAAGGACCGACTGTGCTAGGACTGAATATCTTCTTAACACTTGTGATTGAGCCTACTGGCTCCACCTCAAGTGCAGTGCTCACCTTGTGGTCAGCATGCTCCTGCTCTTGCTCTACACGCTGAGCCTGTGCACCAATGTGTTGTGGGTACGGGGCTACGGTGTGTGCAGGGAATGGGATGTGCAAACTCCACACTTGTTCCATCTTGTCACCGTGTTTGACAACCATGGCTGTGAGCTACAAAGCCCCTGCTTTAATCTCACCTCACCTGTGAAGTCAGCCAGGGGCTTGAAGCAAGCCAAAATGGGCCGGTTTATGCTTTCAGCAGCATAGTGTGGAAGTTTTCCTTTCCTTCAGGTTGGAGGTGGGGCACTGCATAGTGGACTGCCCCATCACCACCACCACCTTTCTACCATTTTAGAAAGCAGGAACTTTCTCTAGACTTTTCCTTCCCAATATGTTTTCCATGTGCCGGGAGCTTTTTTTTTGTTTTGTTTCTTAATGGGGGAGCACTTAAACTTTCCACACAGACCTGCAGCCCAGTTGAAGTGGGAAAGACCAGGATCGGCCATATTTTGTGATTGTGCAAAATGCGTTTACACTGTCTCTTTTGAGAGAGCAGTAGTTTATTAAGGGATACATTGACTTATATTACTCTTAAGCCTTGACAACTGATGCAACCCTACATTAATATTGATTAAGGAGACTGTTGGAACACTGGGTACTTCCTTAGAAGAGGTCCTTCACTTGATGTCAGTTTTACGCAGTGTTCACAGGTGTTTCAGGAACTTGCCAAGGGTGCATTGAGATGGCTCTTTTCAGCCACGCCAGGCACAAGTGCCTGGTGGATTTAAAGTGCACATCCAGACCTCAACATCTGGGAATCGTACTGCTTTTGTTAGTAGCCTCTCAATCCCCATCGGGGATCCATACCTAAAAGATACTAGTTAAAGTCCCATCTAAAGCTGGCCGTCAGGACAATGCCGGATTTTCCACTGTCAGGTCGTACCTCCAGCGTGCATTCAACCCATAGGGATGGTCTCCAGACCATCCTGAACGGCCGCCATTTTAAAAAACTCTTAGCAATGCGCACATAATTGCTTAAACAAGCGACGTCCCCAGAGCTCTGCTCAAGCGATCCAAACAATGTTTTGTTTCTGACGGTCCCTTGAACTTTGTCAACTTTATTAAGTGAAGCGGTACCTAGAGGAAGGTACCACTGGCCGTGTTTTTACCATTTTTAGTATGCGCATGCACGGAGAAACAAGTATATGGTGAGGTGCCCATGCGCAGACAGGATTTTTTTTAAAAAAAGCCAACTGCACGGCTCCTTGCAGTGGATGCCATCTAGACAATCCACTGCGGGAGTCACACATGGTGAAGCGCTTCACAGGTGGGCTGTCTGGTCGTGCAACACTGGATCAAAAAGATCTAGCTCAAATTACAGCTGGGCCAATGGCAGGATTAGCTGCCCGTCTGAACACACTCCAAGTGACTTAAGACATTTGCAGTGTGGATACCATGAAAGGGTGTACCCACTGTGGTTCCATAGGCAGGAGGCCATTGGCTGTGCCTGCTTCTTTTTGGTTCTAACTTTGTGGTGCAATACAGCAGAGAATTGACTTTTCACTTGCATGTAGGGCAAAGTCAGTCAGTGATGGAGAAGCAGCTCATTTAGCAGAAAGACAAATTTTTAGACAAATTTGTCTCAGCAGTTCACTTAGTAACTAAGGATAATTGAATGGTGACCATAAGTAGAAGTTGTCCCTTTGGCATGCTGGCCTGCCCTTTCTGCTTCCTCAAATCACCATTCTCCCATCTTAATGGTCTTATGTCCTTTCTCTAGGTGTGAGACCAAGTGCCGCAATGGGACGTACGGCGAGAATTGTGCCTTTGTCTGCAGCGACTGCTTCAATGGCGATTGTCACTTCAAAACAGGAAAATGCCTCTGCAGGGAAGGGTTTTATGGGACTTCGTAAGTGATTTGTACTTGGGATTAATGTCCCCCCTTTACACCAGCTTGGTTCAGAGAGGGCCAGTCCACAGTTACAAAGGCCACCATGAAGACATGCACCTAGAGTTCCAAGTCCCAGTGCTGCAGCAGCACAATTTTGACTGGGCCCACAGCATGTGAGTTGTGGGGAATTAAGTCTTCCCCAAACTCTGGACAGTACTAATTGCCCAATTAGGGAGTCATAAACATGTAGCTCAGTAAACATTTAAGTCCACAGCGAGATGAATAGCAGCTCCTTGGGCTGTTTTAGGTTGAGAAAATGGTGTGGGGGCGGGGGGAGCTCTTAAGCCCCTCTTTCCATATGATGTGGACCCAATCCAAATTGGGTCTGCACAACCTCAGGGATTCAGTTCCAGACATGGGACTCTCAGTGTATGTCTGCACTGAAATGCCAATCATTCCACCCCAAGATAGGAAAATGAATGCTGATTGCATTACGGCTGTGGTGGGGATCATTTGGGTAGCACATGCCATGACACCAGGGTACACTTATTTCCCTCCTATCAGTGAAGCAGTTTTGAATTTATTTATTTTTTTTAAAAAAGTTAACGTTAATACCACAAGGGTTCCTGCTCAGTCCCACATTTTTGCTCCACACTGTAAAGATTTTTAAAAACAACTCAGTAAAATAGTACCGTCTGCCTCCTCAGCACTATAGTAACCTACCAAAGGCTGGAGGAACATAGAGGAAGGGCCCCTTACACTGGAGAAAGGCTCCTTAGGCCGGAGGAAGGCTTCAAACTTAGTGGACTGGTAGAACACAGGCTCTCTGTTAATTAAAAAGAAAAAGCTCAAAGTTTTATTGCAATAGCAAGTCTAGCAACCCTGAAGCAAGGCTTAGCTGTATTATGCTGACCATTTTACCTGAGGCTTGATCCAGGCTTCAGTAACTGTTGGTTTGGGGAAACTTGTTCTTGGAATGCATCCTGATGTTACATCCCTATTCATTACCCTTCATTTTAGCAATAGAACTGAATCATGTGCCTTAGGAATTAATCACCACTTGCTTATCTGGTCTGTGACTGGGCAAGGCGTTATCTTCCAGCAAATAATTGGTATATTTTTTTTCAGCAAAGCAAGCCGATTTTTGCTGTCTGGAAGCCTGTCTGGGATTTAGACATGTATTGCTTTATATGCAAAGAAGGAATCCAGCTACTTCTCCTTTTGCTGTCTGAATATAGCGTCCTCCCATCGAGCAGGCACATTTAGAGCTATCCTTGCCCACTTCCAGACAGAAGCAACTTCTGTCATTACCTGCTACGAAGCAAATCATTTTCTATACAGCAAACGTTTTAAATGGCTGCCATTCAGTGAAGTTATTAAGCCCCTAACTGCTGTGAATTGGCTCAAACCCTTTTGCCCAAGTCTGTGTTCCAAGCTGCAAATGGGATTTACAGAGAAGAGGAGGAAGGATATCTGGGTTAATTGCTGCTTGAGTTCAGCATCATCAGTGGGGTGAAAGGGAAGCCTGAGTTGTGTTCTCTCTCTACAGGAGGGGCATTCCCTTAAGCAGAAGCATGGGGATACTTCTTTCTCTCTTTATTGGGGGCGGGGGGGGGGGACCCTTCAAAGCAGAAGTGGGGTTTTGTATCAGGCATTCTTTTAACTGCAGCTTGTGTATCTGAAGGCCAGTTCATGTGACCCACTTGACACAGGAAGCATGTGAGTTGAGTGGATTTGGGCTGGATTCTCTTTGTGGTGAAGCAGTTGTGTGACTGGTGATATCTTTTAGAGTGTTTTGGAAGGGAGTTGGGGTAGGGAAAGGGAAAGTAAAGACAGATGTATCATTGTAAATGTGGCAGAAGCAGTTTTGCTGCTCCCTAAACAAGACATTTTGCAGTTTATTTATTTTATTTATTTCAGTTCAAAAGAGCTCTAGTTTCCAATGTATTAGAGAAAATCCAGCTGTGGAGGGGTACCTGTTGTGTGGTGTCTGTGATGTCACTAATCCATCTGATCCCTGCTGTGATTCTCAGAGCAGTTTTGCACTTTAAAACGGGAGAGGACGAAGTTTTTACGCACAGCTCCTTTTCAGCTCATGCAGAACACACACCCCTCCCCCCAATCCAGAGAGTACCACTTGGATTTCCTTATTGGGTGTCAAAATGTCCTGAACCCCACTTTGCACATGTCAGTTGCAGTAGCATGGCAGATTGAAAAGTCAGCCACAGTAAAAGGGCTTTGTCCGCAGATGGAAACCCCTGAAGGCAAACTAAAAATAATGCTTGGTCAGGAGTTACTCATCTTGGTTCTTGGCTCTGAGGACAAAGTTTCTTCAAAACAACTACATGCCACAGTTGCTTTCAAGGCAAAAAAAAAAAGTGGTTATTTTTCTTCTGAAGCAGTATTTGGGGATTTCTTTGTACATTTCATGGGAAGAAGCAAGAGTAGAGTTCCTGTTTGTTTGTTTCTTGTAGGGTTGCCAGGTCCCTCCAGCCACTGGCAGGGAATGGTGGGGAGGTAAGGTTGCCAGATCCGAGTTGGGAAACTCCTGGAGATTTGGGAGTGGAGCCTGGAGAGGACAGGGACCTCAGTGGTACAATACCACAGAGTCCACTCTCCAAAGCTGCCATTTTCTCCAGGGAAACTGATCCCTGCGGTCTGGAGATTAGCAGTAATTCCAGGGGATCCCCACCTGGAAGCTGGCATCTCTAGTGGTTTGGGGTTTTTATTTTCCATCATTGAAGCTACAGAACAGATTTGCCCCTGTGGGGATAGCTTATTTTCCCATCATGCAGCAACTTGAGTGATCAGGAGTTGTACTTAGGAATGGGGTGCTGATCATATAAAAGTAAAAAAGAGAAAAAGCAGGTTTAGACAGAGAGTTTCCTCCAAGTGGGGTTTTGGTTCAGAGCCAGCCCTGGAATGAGGAAGATTTGAAACAGCTGCTTCCGGCAGCAGATTTTAGGTGCTTTTGAAGGGCAGCAATGTATCAATGTACTTAATTTTTTTTGGTAGCTTTGTTCTCCGGCAGGACCCAGTCCTGCCATATAAGCGACTGTACAAGAAGGTTGGACCAGAACCAACGGGTTGAAATTAAAAAAAAGAGTTTTCAGCTAAACATTAGGAAGAACTTCCTGACAGTTGGAGCGGTTCCTCAGTGGAACAGGCTTCCTCGGGAGGTGGTGGTGGGCTCTCCTTCTTTGGAGGTTTTCAAACAGAGGCTAGATGGCCCTCTGACAGCAGTGCTGATTCTGTGAACTTAGACAGATCACAAGAAAGGAGGGCAGGAAGGGTTGCATCAGTGCTTAGTTCTCATGGGCCTTTCTTACACATCCAGGGAAATGCTGATCGCTACTTTGGGGTCAGGAAACAATTGTTCTCCAGGCCAGTTTGGCCAGGGATCCTGGAGGGTTGTTGGAAGGGGGGGTGGGGTTGCCCTCTTCTAGGCATAGAGCAGGGGTCACTGGGGGTGGGGGGGGAAGTATTTGTGAATTTCCTGCATTGTGCAGGGGGTTGGACTAGATGACCCTGGAGGTCCCTCCTGACTCTGTGATTCTAACTTCTTTTGCCAGGATGCAAACAAAGAGGCGGTCTTCAAGTGGTGGGCCCTGAGCTAACAGTGGACCATGCCTCAAGCTAAGGGAAGGGCTAACCCCATTAATGTTACAGACATTTTTCTTTTTAAAAGATGGCAGAAAAAAGAGAAATAAGGGGGAAGAGATGGACACCTCCAGTAATAACGTAAAACAAAATTAAAGGTTGGATTCAGAAGACTGAAGATAAGTGGGTTAGGACGTTACCATTTGATATCAAGTTGGCAGCCCATGAAGAATTGAGAGGAGGGAGAGACGATGGGAATATCCGTCCTCCCCTCCCCCCCATATGCACTAAAGTGTTCAAGACTGGGATAGTACAGAAGGGGTGTGCAGTCAGATACTGCCAATCCAATAAGATGCCCGATATTTTGCGGATCGGATCCGGGTGAGCAATATCCAATACCATTCCTGCCCTCTGACACAGTTGCACTCTGAATAATACTGGGATCGAATCCTGTCAGGGAGGTAAGAGCAGCTAGGGAGAAGGGAATACTCTCCAGCTGGTTGTTGGTGTATCTGCCTCTTAAACTTTAAAGTGCCATTATTTTCAATGGCCAGTCCATGTCTACTAGCCATTATTTAGAGTGCTCTTCAGCTTGTCATGGTACATGGGCCTTTAAAATTGAAACTCACTCCACCAGACATGTGTCCTTTGATCCAGTCCCCACCATCTGGATGGCCCTCTTTGGCTAGTCAAGTAGCCACCCAAATGACTGCTTGAGGCAAGAAGCTGGGTCCCCCGAGGAATCGTGGAATAAAGAAAAGGGAACCTCCATTTCATCATCACGATAGCACGAGACTGCTGAGTCACTTCTTGCTCACCCAGTCTTGAAACTCAGCAGTCTAGGGCTGTAGTGTGATTGCCCTAGAAGATGCGGACCACTGAGATTTGTGCTACAGGAATAGGAAACTGAGTGAGACAGAGCAAGACATGTGATGATGCCCTCATGTCCTCCACAAGGACGACAACACCATTTTAAAGCAGGGGGTCTTGCAGCCATTTGGAACAAGAGTGAGGCACAAGAGTGCTGGGGCAAGCCTACTTCTGCCTTCCCTCCCTCTGCCAGTTTGGCATAGTGGTTAAGGGTGCGGACTCTAATCTGGAAGAACCAGGTTTGATTCCCCACTCCTGCACTTGCACCTGCTGGATGACCTTGGGCAAGCCATAGTTCTGGCACAGCTGTTCTTGAAAAAGAGCAGTTTCTGTCAGAACTCTCTCAGCCCCACCTACCTCACAGGGTGTCTGTTGTGAGGAGGGGAAGGGAAAGGAGTTTGTAAGCTGCTCTGAGACTCCCTTGGGTAGTGAAGAGCAGGGTATAAATCCAATCTCTTCTCTTCCTCTTCCCTTCCCTTCCCTTTCTGTTGGGAGGGCACAGTCTTGGGTAGGTAGGGGGTGTGACCCTATTTCAGGGCCATTTTTGCTTCCCAATCTGCTTGTGCTGGGGGGCATGGCACCGCAGCAAGCCCCAGTGAGGGCAACATGAGTGGGGGCAGCTTCCCCACATTGTGGAGGGGATGAGTAGGACAGTGGCTTCTCCACAGTGTGGTGGGGAAGAGCAGGTGGCTTCCCCACAGCTCGGGGGGCAGCAAAGTAATTTGCCTAGGATGCCAAAATTCCTCAAGCTGGCCCTCTACCTCCATCTGTTTTCCACACACACCCTTAACTGACACTCAACCGCCCTCAACATTCTGTGGCTGCTGGAGGGCAGTGAGCATGCTCAGTGCTTGCTGGACTGCATGAGGGGAGGGAAGTTACTTTTTCTTCTAAAAATCGAACCAGTATTTTTGTGCATCACTGGGGGAGTCCCCCGAGCCCTGACTTTGTCTGTGGGTCGTCCCATTTCACCGCTTACTAGGAACAGAGTCATCACGTTGGCAGTCAGATAGATGGAGTGGTGACAGATATCTCTAAAAAACCTCCAAGGAAGGATATTTCAAAATCTCTTTTGGCAGTTTATTTCATTGTTAAAAAAATAGTTTGGCAATAAATCAAGCAGCTTGAGAATGTTTGGGGTTTTTTAAAGCTATTGGCAAATTTCGCTGAAAATGAGAATAATCCAGTTGAGAATTGTATGGACAGGGATGTGAGGCTTCTTCTTTTGATATAATTATCAAACTAATTTAATATAATTATATCAATCAAAATCAGCAGTAAAGAAAAAGTTAAGGTAAAGCCATGGTTGTGTAGCCACCCAAAAGGGGCAAATCATGTCACTCCCAGGGCCATTTCAGGTTCGGAAAGTGGCATGGGGAGAAAGCTAAAACCCCTCCCCATGTGTAAATCAGGCCCCTATCGTGCTTAGAAAATTAATTCCCAGTGGTTGCCTTCTGGTTAAGAAGAGTGGAAGATGGCTCAGGGTTTCCCAAACCTGACTTATTAAAAAATGTAACATCTAGTTTGGTTCCCAGATTCTAGGGTAGAACTCCAGAGACTGAGAACTAGGGCAAACTGACCAGTGTGTGAAGTGGGAAGGAATCATTGTATCATCTTACAGTGGTTCCTGTCACCTGATTTCTGTCAGTCCCAAGGAAAAGAGAAAGTCAGCAAGGCCTAGCAAGGGCTTTGGGCCCTAAGATGGCTGAGAGCCAGGAGAAATGTGAAGAGCCAAATGGAGAGCCTGTATGGTCTATAGTTAGGGTTGCCAACCTCCAGGTGATGGCTACTATTATAATATCTCCCGCTATTACAACTGATCTCCAGGTGACAGAAACCAGTTCACCTGGGGAAAATGGCTGCTTCAGAAAGTGAACTTTCCCGCTGAAATCCCTCCCCTCCCCAGCCCTCTTCAGGCTCCACCTCCAAAATCTCCAGGTACTTCCCAACCTGAAGCTGACAACCCTAGGTCTAGTGGTTGAGAGTGCCGGACTAGGATCTGGAAGACCTGGGTTTTAATTCCCACTTGTGCCATGGAAGCTCACTAGGTGACCTTGGGTCACTCCCACACTCTCGGCCTAACCTACCTCACAGGGTTGTTTTGAGGATAAACTGGAGGAGAGGAGAAATTACATAGGCCACTTTGGGTCTCTACTGAGAAGAAAAGCAGGGTATAAATGAAGTAAATAAATGTGTGGGAAGCCCTGGTGATTGTGGGTCTGGACCTTCTGACAGTTCATTTTACCAAGTAGAGGTGGCTCTCTGCCCCTTCCTCACCTCCTCACCATAGTCGTCTTGTAACACTGGTTGCAGGCTATGGGTTTAGGAGGCTGTCCAGTTTGAGGAGAAGAATGAATGAAACATTTTGGCAGGCCACCATCTTTGTGATAACCATGTTTATCACAAAACAAAATAGCTGATGCTTTCCCAAGCGGTGGTGCCAGACTGTGTGTGCTTAAAAGGCATTGGTAGTAACACCCCACCTCCAACTCCTCCTTTGCATATCAGTCCAGCCCAGGAACTTTCACAAAAGGAGATAATAGTTATTGCATTTTCCTTCTGGCAAAGAGATCCTCAGACTGCAAGGATCACAGGCAGAAAACAACTTCTTGCCAAGGGCTTATTAGCAGAGTTCCTCTGTTGCAACTTATCCATAAAGCAGTGATGTCTTGCCAGTGATGGAAGGGGGGGGGGGATAAGTTCCAAAGCATGAGCTGCAGCTAGAAATCTCTAGTGGCCCCAGGCTGATCTTCTAGGAGACACAAACAGCTATCAATACTTGACTCTTGGTACGCTCAAGAGCTATCTGTTAGGGTTGTTAACAGAGCCCTCTTGCATCTGAAAGCCCTGGCCAAAAACAATTACTTCTTCTCTCCTGGGAAGAAAAGTCAAGGTGTGTGAACTGATGTGGAGCCAAGGAATGGAAGGGTTGGGGAGTTCAGCCTCAGGACCCATAAACCTTGGTGGTGTTATTGAGTCACCTTTCTGCAGCAAACCTGTGTGCAAGTCAACCCAGAACATGCACATATAACATGCACACTGAGACTGTAAAAAAGCATCACGGCAGCCAAATTGAATACTAAAAAGCAAAAAAGAAGCAAATTGGAAGCAGTGCAATAGCAATCATTTTATTAAAAAAATCTATCAGCATCCTGGAAAACTTGCAAGAAAAGATGGGTGGATCAGTAGAAAGAAATCCAAGATATCCCTGGGTGTATATCTTTGGACCATTTCTGTTCCTGTGTGAGTCTCAGGATAGGGGAAGACACTGAAACCTCATCCTGTGCTTGCCAGAAGTCATCCTGAACCAACCTGGCTTTGGAGGATGCACCAGGGCTTTAACATTTCTTTGCAGGCTTAAGAACTAGAAACTTGTAGAAGGGAAGGTCTTAAAAAGAATCAGGACTTATTGGGAAGTGGAAATCTGCAGGTGGAACAAAATTTAGCACAGTTTCAACAAAGGTAGAGCCCCGAGCTTATCCTTGTGGTCTTTTTTTTAAATACCCAGACAATGTTTTCATCCATTTATTGTTTTAAATATAACTCACCTTTTTTTGGTATAAAAATACCCCCATAGAGACTTACAGCAGGGGGGGGGAAATCTCAATTCCAAATTGCAGTTTTAAAAAACGTAAAACACAGCAACCGAGTAATCAGAAGACAAAAGAAGACAGTATAAAGCATTCAAGAGAAGCCAGCAGGATCCAGCATCAACCCAAAAAACAGACTCTGTAAAGTGCTGCCAGCGGAGCGTGCCTGCGTGCAGCTGCTGTGAGGGCCTGTGGAGTCCGTGTTCTCTATGCCAACTGGCACGTGGCACCGAGGAGGCAAGGACCAGAGCCAAAGGGATGCGTTGGATGTTCGTGTGGCATGCAAATGTCTGGATTCCTGGGGGATTCCAATGGCTAAGAAGCAGCTGCAGCTGCTTGAGGTTGTCCCACCCAGTAGCTTTGCCCCCCCTCCCCCCCATGCCTCTGGGTTTCACTGAAAGGGTGACTGTGCAGCTCTTGACCAGGCTTAGGCCTCCACTCTCCAGGTGCTTGATTGGTCCAGTTCATTGATGAAAGCATTAATTGGTTATTTATTTGTTTGAAAGATTTGTGTGCTGCCTCTCTGAGGAGCTCTCTGCGCTCGAGGCAGCTTACAAAATAAAACATGAAACGTCCTACAAGTTATTAAAGTCCACCATTCAAAACACAGCAGAACAGAGCGCAGCATAAAACACGAAGCAGCTTAAAATGGGTCTTAAACATTCTCAGGCTTAAAAACAGACTATAAAATGATGCTTAAAAGTTCAGATCCTTAGTTAAAAGCCTGAGAAAGCAGAAACGTTTGGGCTGGGTGCCTAAAAGAAAGTAGTGCTAGCCTCAAAGGGAAGGGCATTCCACAGGCAAGGTGCCACCACTGAAGAGCCTGTCTCTGGCCACCACCTACCTCAGCTCCAAATTAGGGATCAAGAAGGTGCACGACTGTGCCATGGAAGTCTCTGGCTCCATGCAACAGACCCACATTCTGCTACTTTAAAGTGTTACCCACTTTGAGTGCGTTGGTGCCTCACAGAAGTCTGTTCCATGCCAGTGGTGAGGTATGCAAATGATGGCCTTCTTTTGATTCCACCCAGATTAAACAAGCTGTTGTGCTTTGTGGCTGAAGGACAACCAGCTGATCAGGAGGACCCACAAATATGTACAGTCTGTTTGAGATCTCTTAGAAGTCACCAGTTGAACGTATAAAGCTGCCTTACACTGAGTTAAGTCCATCTAACCTGGTATTGGCAGCACACACACACACACACACACGGAGTCTTGGACACAAAGTAGTCTTTCCTGGCCTTTCTCCCAAGGAGTGTTTCTAACTAGAGGGAGCAGGGATTGAACTGAAGACCTTTGTGCAAAGCACCTGCTCTACCACTCAGCCTTCACCCAAATGGGCTTTGGTGGGCCTCAAATGCTCAGCCTTTGAATTCTCAGAAGAAAGTTCAAAAAGAGCAGGTCCCGTTGCACTTTCTAGGAGTCCAGTGCTCCACAAAACCCTCCTCCTGCCAGCAGACCTGACCTCTGAGCAACACCTCTGGCCCGACCCTAAATAGAGACTCTTGGGGTGCTGAAGGCTGCTCTCTCTTTTTTAATTATTAAAGTGTGGGGGAGTTCATATGATGGAATGAGCTCCCTGAAGAGACTAGGGCCCTGTGGGACTTTTTGCAGTTCCACAGGGCCTGTAAAAAGGGGCTCTTCCACCAGGCTTTTGGAGCCACTGCCACCACTAACCGTTAACAACTGATGGCTCAAGGTGGGAGAGGCCTGTCTTCCTGGGATCCAGCTTATATCCAGGCTGAGAGAAAGCAACTGCCCTGAGGCAGCCCATGAGCTTCTGTGGCAAAAATGGGATTCAAACCGGGGTCTGCCAGATCTGAATCCAACCCTCTGGCCGTTTCACCGCACTGGCTGTTCGGTGAGAAGTGAGCGGATCAAAAAAGCAAGCTGGTAAATCATAGAAAAGGCCTTTTGGGGGGTTGGCTACTTCGTGTCCCCATCTTTGTCCCTGCACAACAGAGGAAACTCTAACCTTGTGTACATATGGGAAACCATGACTCCATGTACGCAGCTGGTCACATTCCATGAGAAATCCCGGGAAATGACCTTCACTACAGACTCCAGCAATTTTCCTATATTCCTGAGTATCTCAGCTTTTGTTTTTTTTCAGAATGGAACTAATTTTGGTAAGGGCAGAAGCTGTAAAACAAACCGGCAGCTTTTGCTAAAGCCTAGAAACTGTCTTCCATTCAGTTATGGAGGGGTAAGAGCATGTGTCAGCCATTCCCTCTGGAACCTTGAGGCAACCTCAGAGCCCTTACAGGTCCCGGGCTTCTTTCTCTGTTAATCTTTCCTAGTCTTGGACAGGAAAATGAAAACCTAGGGCTTTCAAATTCACCTCTCCCCCCCCCCCCCAAATTCCCTCCCACCTCACTTGTGCAGATTGTGGGCCGCCTACAAACCTATGCCATTGTCTGGTTTGCATGATTTCTTGTGGAATTTTGATGCAGTATTCCAGAGGAAGTTGAGATCTGGCCCTCCACAGTGGGCTTTTTTTGGACAAAAGGCGAAACTCTCGCTCTCTCCATACATAGTAGCCTCAGGACAAGCCCTGGCAGCTCCTCTTTTCCCCTTTCTTTATTGCTCACCCAACCATTCTTTCCTCAGGTGCAATATGACGTGCCCACCTGGTCAATACGGAGAGAACTGTGCAAAATCCTGCAGCTGCCACAAGGACTCCTGTGACCCCGTAACAGGACGCTGCTATATGGGTAAGTACCTAGCCAATCCAGGCATGTCAGTCTCTCCTTGTGGCTTCTAGGGCCTGATATCTCCCACACCCACACCCACTCCCAGGCTGCCAGTTACCAGCCCTGTCTTTGGATGCAGGAGTCTGGGGCACACCGTAATGAGCTTCTCTTTGCACGCTTTTGATTCTGTTCCAGAAGCCAACCAGCGGATGGGGGTAATCGGAGCTGGAGCCCTCCTAACCCTGCTGCTAATCCTGCTCCTGTCACTTCTATGTTGCTGCTGTGTTTGTCGCAAGAAGGACCAACCTCGGGAGTAAGTCTTGATGATGAATCCACTGCAGATGTTGCAAGAAGCCTTGAGTGGGGTTTTGTTTGTTTTTTTGCGGGGGGGGGGGGGTGTTTGTGTGAGTGTGTCATTGAACAGCCATTGAACAGCATGCCCTGCATGCAAGGGCAACAGAGCCAGGCAAGACCAGGGAAGGCACCAAGCTTCTGGGTGGAGGTGAGTGCTGCTAGGAGTCTCAGCTCTGACATTGGCCAGCTGCTTTTGGTTCCAGCTCTCCGTTAGAGTGAAGAGCTGTCCAATAGACTGTCAGATGCCCTCTTACAAGTGGGCAAGTGGGGACTGGTGAGGTTAAGACTAGGGGTGGCATATTTGGGGGAACATATCCTTTACGTTGGGGTTTATGTGCTATGAAGCTGCTTGCAACAGGGGAGGGGGGGACATGTGATTTATTACTCTATTATCTGTTAGAGTTTATTATCTGTTAGATTTCTATCCCGCCTTTCCATTGGTGTGCTCACAGTACGTAGCAGATAAAAATGACATTAAACGGACAGAATTAGAATGGTAATCCAGCTCCTTCCTCTGCCGATGGATGCAAATTGCTGTCTCTGGGTGCTATTATATCTGAACTAGGGGTAAGCAATTCCTTTGGTTCCAGTGCTGAAAAAAAAAATCTGCAACATCTGCCAGTGAAGGTGCTAGCAAACTGGGGGCAGGGGCAACAAGAGTTGTACTTGGCCAAATACACTTGGAGCAAGTCAAGCTCAGCAGCTCTGCCAGCAGTGTCTTCGGGACTGGAGTCAGTGGGTCTGGGAAACGGTGACATGCATAAGCCACAGCTGTTGCCTTCTCCCACACTGCTGGTTCCAGCAGTGCTGTCAGAGCCTCAGGTGCTTGGCGGGACACCTAGCCTTTAGTGCTAAACAAGTTAGTCTGGAAAGCTGCTCTTGGCTTGTGTGGTAGGGATTCCCTGCCCCCAAATGAGAGACAGCCTTCAGCCTTACACTGTAAGAGATTACATTTATTTATTTACTTACTTACTTACTTATTTACTTATTTATTTATACATACTATTTATACCCCGCCCTCCCTGCCAAGGTGGGCTCAGGGTGGCTTAT
The DNA here is from genome assembly GCA_029233225.1 of Lepidodactylus listeri. Classification (NCBI taxonomy): domain Eukaryota; kingdom Metazoa; phylum Chordata; class Lepidosauria; order Squamata; family Gekkonidae; genus Lepidodactylus; species Lepidodactylus listeri. The sequence continues at coordinate 28,197,592 of JARCFY010000013.1, forward strand.
ACAACATTTCATAAAAATACAGTTAAAACCTGTATAAATATATAACATAAAATAGCAATCAGTTAAAATACAACTAAAACGCTGGAACATTATCAAGTAAAAATAAGAGCAAAAGTTATTTCTAATATGGCTTAGGTGACTGTATAATTCTCATAACTTTCATACCGGCTCAGTTTGCTCACTTGTTATGTGGCAGGCACAGGCTGGAGATAACGATGGTAAGGCCAAGGCACAGGTGGAGGTGAAAGAGGGTAAAGCCAGGGCACAGGGACACTCCTCGGTGTACGATGCGGCTCCTTAGTCAAACGCAAGACATGCAAGGCAAAGGTAGAGATTAGTTTGGAGGGGGTGCCAGAGGAAAGAGGAAAGTTATTAAAGGCCTTTAAATATGCTAATAAAAAAAGTCAAAGAGTTCCTTCCAATGGGTAGGGAGTAGCAAGATGGAAAAGGTGCACTTGGTGAATGAAGGATTTATTTTGGCAGTTGAGGGAGACCTGGGGACCCACGGGAGCAAAGGCAAGGAGAAGGGACAAGGAGACAGAGAGAGGTGTGGACAGATACCAGAGCAAAAGAATGAACATGGCGAAGGTTCATAAAAGCCTTTTGAGTGGAAGGGGAGAAGAAAGGAACAACCGGTTTCAGGAACAGAGTGTCAGCTAATCTCATTGTGTTTCATCATAAGTCCCTGCCACAGAATCTGCATCCATGCTGTATCTTTTGCCAGAAGTCTAACCAAACACTCGACTTCCTCTGCAGCACAAATCAGGACCCAGTCAACAAGAAGTCCCCAAGACGTCTTTGCGGCAGGTTCAGCCAGATCAGTATGAAACTCCCCCGGATTCCTCTTCGCCGTCAGAAATTACCCAAAGTTGTCGGTAAGGTGCTTCCGTTATCAGTTGAATGGTGTGTGGCACTTAAATGAGAGCTCTAACTTGGTTCCATCTTGTAAACATCCCCAGCCCACATGACAAAAACAGGAAGAATATAGCTGCCCACACCAGTAAAATTAAATTTTGTGTCATTGCCAGTGGGTTGATTGCAAAGTATGCTCATTTATCAGTCAGATTATAGATAGAAGAGTGAGAATTCTGATCGTGACTAAGCAGGCTTGGCTTAGCTTAGGGCTGTCAGGATCCTAGTTAGCAGAAAGAGCAGAAAGGTGTGAGCCCTCTGTTATCATGTTCTGTCCAGGCCAGGAACATTTCATTTGCTTAACATCTGTGTGAGCTGTGGGCATAAAGACCCAGAAAGAAAGGCCAGAAGGAAAAAAAATAACAGCCCATCTAGCTACTGGCAAGGCTGTGTGTTGTGTTGTGAGCCTGCAGGAGCACAGGAAAGACACCAGATGGGGTGTGCCAATTAGCTTCCTGTGAATCTCTGGTTTGTCATCTTTGTTTTAAAGGGGGCGAAGGTGTCCTGCCCATTTAGATGAAATTGTGTAGGCAGTGCCTGGTAAAATGGCAGAGCTGCTGAGTAATCTTTTCTTTGCCAATGGTTGGTTGATTTCAGAGCAGAGGCAAGTTGTGTCTTCTCTCTCCCAGCAAAACCAGAATATATTAGGGGGAAAGTAACACTGGTGGAATAAATTATGGAAGTAAGAGCAATTGTGCAAATTAATACAGATCATTGGCTCAAGTTGCAGAAATTGTCTTTCCTTGATCTTAGAATGCAGGTTGCCTGGGAACAGATTTGTTACACCTGCCAAGGACACTCCCATCCCCTGAGACTGAAGCCTAAAGTTAACCTGAAATGGGGGAGGGGGCATTTCACAAATATTTTTCCTCGTTCCCTCTAAGCTGAGTTAGTGTGAGCTAGCTCACAGTTTTTTAGCCTCCAGCTCACACATTTTTGTCTTAGCTCAGGAAGGATGGCTCCAGAGCAAACTAATTTATGCAGTAGCCAAATAGCTCGCTCGCAAGTTTCATGCCAGTAGCTTACAAAGTAGAATTTTTGCTCACAAGACTCCACAGCTTAGAGGGAGCATTGGTTCTCGATCATTTTTTGCACGCATCTGCAGAATGTCTCCATTACCAGGGCAACCAGAGTAACAATCCCCCCTCCCAATCCAGCGTGCAGTTGACTAGTTGGGGCAGAATTTGGAAATTGATATTAGTGTGGTACAGATATCCATGTATGTCTCACACAATGGCAATACATGGTAACCTAGACACAGCTAACAGGATAAACCCTGTTGTTTGGAGAGCAAGAGCTTCATTTCCCCTCCATGATGTTGTCCCATAGTTAAATCTCATTAGCTAAACGGTGCGGTAACAATATCATATTCAGTACACAGTTGCTGATTGGCTGGGATCATAAAAGGAAAAAAGCCTTTTGAAAGTCAAAATATTTCCAAGGCAGCAGCAACTACAGATTGGGGAAAACAATTATTATGGTCAGTCACAGAAGGCAGTTGGTTTTTACAGCAAACCCACCCCCCCAGTAACTTTTGGAGGAAAGCATTAAATATGCAAAAATTTAGGCCAGCACTCCTAGAAACTTGACCCCAGACAGTCCCATCATTTAAATGTTCAGGCTGAGTACTGCATAGTCGGCTCTGCTGAGAATGGCCTCCCACTCTGTTGAGTGGTACCACACTGCCTCTTCAAGTCTGCGGCTTGAGCAGCAGAAACCATTTTCCCACTGAAATGATAACAAGGGCCGTGTTTACAGAGGCCCACTGGGCAGGGACTTTTCCCCCCTGAGAATAGAGACTCTTTCTCTGAAGCCGAGCAGGCTATGGGCACCAACTGAATGGGTCTGTGTATGAGCATTTCCTGGCGCTTGCTGCCGGTCGGAGGTTTTGTATAAACAGGGGCAGTGAGAGCTCCCCCCTTGGCCTCTGTTCGCAAGAAAGCTGCTCTCTCTCCTCTAGAGCTGAGGGCGGGGAAGGAAGCTGCCTTGTGCAATGCGAGTTTGGACAGCTTCACTTGAGGCCTTGCAGTGAAATTCAGTTTCCTCATTCATCCACCACCCCCAAATTCTTTGCATAAGGATGAAAGAATTGCCCCAGATGGATCAGATCCACTAATGGAGCACAACAGTTGTGAGTCCAGGGACTCTGGGAAGCTGAGGAGCAGGCCATTAAGATGATGGCTGTCCCTTGTTGCTCTGCCTCTAAATATCTTGTACTCAGGGATAGACTGCATCTGTAAGTGCAGGCTTCATTTAACTATCCTGGCTTTAGTAGACCTCCCCTACCTGCATTTGGGTTATCCTATTTTTAAAAATGCCCTGGCTGCAATAAGAGTGCAGTGCTCTTGCCTCCCCCTCCAGCTGCAGTGGAATAAAGCCTTCCTTTCTTCCCCCCTGTTGTTCCAACCCAAAATATCCTCTGAAGAGGCCTTGGGCTGCAGCAAGAGCAGGGAGACAAGAAAGCCAAGCTCTGTGGACAGAAATCTTTCCAGCCATAGCAGTGGTCATCTAGATCCAAGGCACAAACTTTCAGCCTAACCTACCTCATGGGGTTATTGTGCTGATACAAATGGGGAACAGTATATGTTACCCCACGTTCCTGGGAAGAAGAGGGGAAAGATAAAAAATGTTCGAGAGAGAGAGAGAGTGCACGTCTGCTTGGCATGCAGAAGTCTCCACGTTCTGTCCTTGGCATCTTCAAGGTAGCAGGACTGGCTGCGAAAGGGGGCTCTACCTTAGACCTTGGAGGGAGGGAGGCAGGCAGAGTAGACAGTTCTGGGCTAGAGGGACTCAGGATGTGACCATCCAAGGCAGCTTTGAGACGTTGCCCCCCCTCCTTCTACTCTCCTCCCTCTCCAAAAGGCCCTTGATGCAATTATCAAAGAGTTCTCTACTCTGGGACATCACTGGCAGCCCCAGTCCGAGACATTAGAAAGCTAATTAACCCCGTTGCCAGTGTGTGCTCTCCCGTCTGTGCGCACACACTCCAAGGCAGGCCTCGCCGCAAAGCCTCGCTCGACTGCCAGAGGGGCTGTTATTTCACTGGAATGAAATGCTTTGGTCACGGGCTCCTTTGTTTTGCTTGGCGCACAGGCCTCGCCATATGTTCTTCTTATTATCCAGTGGAAGGCCTGAGGTCTTGCATGACTGCAGTGAAAAGAGGGGAGAGGGCTCAGACTGGAGCTGCTGGGAAACCCTCTCCCCACTTTTGTGTTTTTTAGAAACTGATGTGAAGTAACAACCTAGTCCAGGGTTTGAAGAGGTTCGGTATATTTATGACCGCAGCAAGGATAGGCAAGACGATCTATTATTTATTGATGACTTTTTAAAAATGGTTTCCAGCCCTTAGTGTCTGCAGTAATCCAGCAGCTCCTGCAAGAAGGCCAAGCAAGGGGCTGAGCTGGACCTGCAGTGATCCTTGGAGATGCATTTCAGGACTTCTCCTTTCGAGACTGTCAGCAGCAGGCTTACAATACCATCCTTAAGCACAGTTACACTTTTCTAAGTCCATGGAAGCCAATGGGCTTAGAAGGGTGTAAGTCTGCATAGGATGGCACTGTAAATTATGCAGATGTGTGTGCTCAGCTTGTATATTTCAAAACGTACACCTTGGGTATTTTTTTTGCATAATTTGGCTTTTTAAAACAACTATTTAAAAATAATTTGTTGTATATGCATCCTTGATGATTATGATCCTTTTCATCCAAGTGGGTAATGGAATATGCCAGGTGCAGCCGGGAGTCCCGGTCTCTTTGACTGCATTACTGACAGCCATCAGTGCTCTGTGATCACCAGGACTGGGACAAGTGCACATATAAGCGTTTGTTTGGACAGCCATATTTATGTGGGGTTTCAGTCCAAGGGGTGCATTTCCAGCAGGTTGGCTGCTGCCAGTGGCCTGGTAGTAAAGGAAAAGGAACTGCCTTGGTGTGTCAGACTTGAGCCCCTCTAGGTCAATGTTCTTTTTTTCAAGAGATGATGGCCTGATGCATCAAGGCAGCCCTGGAGAGTTTTTACCCGGCATCTGGTTTTCAATGATATATTGCCTCTGTACAGGGTTGGAAGGCACGTGATGCAGCTCCTCTGCTGAAGCCAGGCAGAACTGAGTCTACTCAGTAACTGTCGGGGAGACCTTCTGGGAATCCAAAGTAACATAGGAGAAAGGTGGAATGTTAATATATCAACAGCAACCAGGGTAAGGATAGAAAGTCGGTGTATTATTTGTGTTAGCTCAACAAACAACAGAGCAAGAAAAATATATTTTATTTATATTACTTACATCCTTCCTAGAAAGCTCCCTGAAGCAGCAAACAAATAAAAGATACACATTTTAAACAATGCATAAACACAGTAGTTTTTAAGCAATTCAGCAAAACATCTCTTGCAATAAAACCATTTCAATACAAACGTTTAAAGTCTGTCAATAAAATCAAGAGTGCAAAACTATCATAGATATAAAAGTGGGCCATAAAAGCCTAAGCAGTTGAGAAAATAGGTCAGGATCAATACATAAAAACGCTAGCATAAATTACGTCAAGCTCATATACCAGCTTGTGCACTTTTTACGCCCAATCGTCTTCAAATGTGCATACAAATTATCAGATGCTCTTAACAGTATCCTCCTAGAACAGCTACATTTCTAGGCCACCATAAAAAGGCAGAGGTGTTTTATGACCCAATATTAATGAACATTCTGAAAAACATTTAACAGATGATATGGTTCTATAAATCACTGTAAATCAATGCACCCAGCCAAGGGAATGCCAAATACCATGCAATACGAGGTAAAAAAGGAGGACTAGGTATTTTGCATTCTTCTTGAAGCTATCCAGCTAGAACACAGCTGGAATATATACACCTTGAAGTCAGAGATACAGTAATTTCAATCAATATAGTATTTTTCATTCAGGATGAATAAAACACTTTGTTCTACATATTTATCACATTTAGGGCAGTAATTCTTATACAGTGTAATCCTAAAAACGCTTTCCTGGGAATAAGTCTCAATGAATAGACAAGAGTAGGATTCTTTTTAGGATTGCTCTCCCACTTAACAAATCGGGGGGTGGGGTCTGTCCCCAGGATGACTGCAAATGGTGAAATCTGCAAATACTGGAAGGAAGGAATCTGCCACTGGCCAGTAGCAAAACAGCCAATTTTCCTGCAAAATTTAATGGCATAATAATTACAGTGATAGTGCAGTGGAAGTAAAAACAAGCTGGAGATTTCATCATATGACTGGACCGCAAACAAGTGAAATTGTGAGTCACAAATCCATGAATGGTGAGGATTTACGGCAGTCCGCTGCATTTCCAAACAAAATGACAATTTCAGGTAGAAGTACTCTTCTAAACCCATTGACCTCAGTGGAATTGGAAGGGTGTAACTCTGTTTAGGGGGTCACAGTTAGTCAAAGATAAAACTTCATTGTAGCTGGCAGAAAAGATAGCAGGGAGAAGACATTCCTAACTTACACATGCCCGGATAACCATTTTTCCATTTGAATAGTGCTGGCAGATGAATTCTCCCTGCTTAGATGAAATTAACTTTTTAAACAGTTGCTGTTCTGTTTGTAGTTGGACAAAGCAATTAGGAGAGCAGTTTAACCTGTGTACATATATAAGATTAATGGTTGCTAATGGGGTATGTATCTGTTGGTTCACTGTACACATCTGCTTCTCTGCTTTTATCTCAGTTGTGTAGTATTGTGGCATCTCTTGATCCCACACCAAGTTTTTTAATTTGAAAACATTTGTAGAACTGTTCTATTAACATATTGTTTCAAAATGTTCACTAATATTGTGTCTTGAAGTACATCTGGAAGCATGAACGTTTCAGGATAAAGAGATGAGAGCCATTCATTGATGAGAGCCAGTTTGGTGTAGTGGTTAAGAGCAGCAGACATTAATCTGGAGAACTAGGTTTGGTTCCCCACTTCCACACTTGAAGCTAGCTGGGTGACCTGAGGCAAGTCACAGCACTCTCAGCCTAAAAGTAAGCATAGCTCGCCACCTAGTGGTGCCAAAAAAGAGCTACAGCTTCAGCAGCCAAACAGTCCCCCATCCCCCCGCCACCACAGATTTCCTGGCTATTCGACACACAACACCATACAATAATTTCAGTTTTGCAACCACTGAAGGAATTGTTCAGAATGGGTTTTACCTGGAAACCTGTTACATTTGTGGTTGTATGTGGCAGTGTATGCCCTTGACATATTGTTTCATCTTGATGGTATTAAATATAAATCAGTCAGCGATGTTAGTTTCCTACGCACACTTTGTTAGGGATATTTGCAGAATCTATAAATATCACTAACAAGCTGCCTATAGACTCGTCTTCCGTGAATTCTTCTAATCTTAACGTTTAAACTGAGCCAACAGAGAGAGGTTTTCTTTTCTCACTTACAGCAGGCAGAACTGACTGATATAGAAGCACCTGGAAACTAAAAATAATTCCCCCACCTCCCTCCCTCTCCAGTCCTGTTTCCTCTTGACCCTGGAGCGGAGGGTGGTGTGCCTTTGCCGGAGTCCTGCCCAGCTCTTCTGCTTGCCTCCCCTGGCTCTGTGGCCAGGGGACAGGTTCCTGGACAGGCAGAACTCTTTCTGTTTCACCGCTAAGGAAATCTGTGTATGCAGTGGCTGAGGATGTCTTTTCATTCTGTGCGGGGTGAGGGGTGGGGTGGGGAGCATTTGAAAGCTCCTTTTAATCTAGCAGGAATCCCTGTGAATTGACTTTTGCAACATCTTGCTCACCTCCCACCCCAGGAAAAGGGGAAGTGAGGAGATGGGTTTTTGCTGGCTCTTCTTCTAGGCAGGAAGGAGCAAACAGAAGCCGTATTACCCTTGGCTTTGGCAGGGCCAAAAAGGGCCTATCTAGCTGCAAGAGCCAAGATGGAGGTGCCTGTCAAAACGGCAGCTGCAGGCAAGCTGTGGCAGTTTCACAGCCTGAGCAGCTGTATGGCCTTCACAGCTCATCTCGGTTGGTCACAGAGTGGTCCGCTCCCATTTTGCCTCATGCAAAAGTGAGAGTGGAGAGAGCTGTCTGAGCAAGTTCTCTTTCTGGCCCCTACTTCATCTCCAGCTGTCTGGGAACTGAGCAGTGCTACCTGCTACTACATGGAGGGCAGACTGTACCCAGTGCCTTTTGTAAATGTTGCAGTGTCCTGTTTCCATGCAAAGCCCCACCTCTGGTATCTTTACACAAGGCTGACACCTGCTTTGGGGGACCTTCAAGCAAGTTAATCTAGGCATCCACTTACTTCCCTGCTTTGTGCCTTCTTCCACACTTGCATGAATGGTCTATCAAGGTTAATATTGGATTTTTCTCAATGGTTTTGGGTTGTTTTGGTCGGTTCTAGACCCATACTGCTTTGGCTTATCCTGCGGTTTCCACACACATTTTCGAGCCTTTAGTTTTTGCTTCGTTTCCCCCCCCCCCCCCCCTTTTTTTTTTTGTTATTATTCCCCAGGGGTTTTTTTCTGGTTCTTTTGAAACTACTTTTACTCCAATTTTTTTCTGAAAGCCAATTTTGAGTTGTCTTTTTGCTCATGCATAACATTTCTGTCAGTTTTCTTTGTTCCACCCACCTCCAGCCCACTTTTCAATGACTGGACTGGTATCATCAGACCAGTCCCTCTCCTCCTCCCTGCCCTTAAAATGAGAGGTTTCAATTTGTATTTATTTTTTAAAAGCTCTAAAATATCGATATATTGCTATAGGATTGTAATGATAGTTTAAACAGGTTCTCTGAATTCCCAGTGTGGTGTAGTGGTTAAGAGCAGCAGCCCTAATCTGGAGAACCGGGTTTGATTCCCCACTCCTCCCCATGAAGCCTGCCGGGTGCCGTTGGGCCAGTCTGCATTCTCTCAGAAAGCTCCACCTACCTCATCAGGTACCTGTTGTGGGGAGAGGAAGGGAAGATGATTGTAAGCCACTTTGAGACTCCTTAAAGTAGAGAAAAATGGGGTATAAAAAAACAACTCTTCTACATTTAAAAAAAAGTAAGTCTCTGGCTCCTTCTCTCACTGAGATATGAGGCATGACAGTAAGTTTAGAGGGGGATCACACTTCAGAAAGAAGTTAAGAAGCATAGACATATCTGTTGCAATGTTTTACCACCATGGTAGCAAAAATTGGCTCTGTAATACACTCTCTGTGAAGAGTCTGTTGGGGAGGATACACAACCGTGTCCCTATCCCCCCCCTCAATGAAATACTGCAGTATGAAAATCATATTCTGTATCATTTTCTGGAAACCTCCATCTGCTGCAGAGCTCTGTTTTTGCAATCCAAAATGGCTTCTATCCTACGAGCCAGACGAACTGCAGGGCAAAATGTTGGAGGATGGGTGCTGTTGTTTCTTAATCCTGCCCAGGTTTCTAGCTTTAACTTCTTTTCTGACATGAGGGAATGAGGGCCGAGGCCTGTAAGCCCATAAGGCAGGCCATTTAGAATGTGGAGCAGGGACCATCGCTCCTGCAAGGAGGGGGAAAGCGAGAGGCCCACAGGAAGTGGCACAGCTTTCTCACAGCCGAGGCGCTCGGCGTGATTTATTTGGCAGCGAGTCAGCCAAAACCAGATGTCTGAGTGTAGAGCAGCTACAGGAAGGACTGGATCCCTGAGGAGTCCCTCTGCACAGAAGCCCTCCTATTCAGGGTTTTCTCGTCCCTGGGCTGCCAAAGCACACGGCCCAGGTGCCTCTGCAGAGCATTTTGTGGCAGCCAAGGACCAAGTTAAGCATTAGGCTGCTGACCCCCCCCCCCCCCATTGGATCTCCTGACATTTTTTTTTAACTGATGGCTGACTTCTTTGGAGCAGCAGGGAGAAGTGTTGTTTAACCTTTTTTTCTCAGTCCAGATCCCTTCCCCCAATTGATATTTACCTCATAACTGAAAATATAGATTTCCTCACCACCATCAGGGGTACACAGCTGCCAAGGGATGGAGTTTTGTCCAGTAAAATAATGCCAAGGAGAGGTTTAAACACCCACTCACTTGGTTAAATGCTCCGAAGAAGTTAGCTGGCCCCTCATGTATCATTTCAGTTACCATCTGTATTTACTTTGTGAGAGCCAGCCACGAATCTGCAGTTGGCCCTAACACCTGATTTTGCTGAGTGCTGTTAGATTTGAGTCCAGTGGTACTTCAGAGACCAACAGGAGTTTTAGGGTGTAAGCTTTTAAGACACAGGGAGCTTTGACTCTTGAAAGCTTATACCCGGAACTCTTGCTGGTCTCTAAGGTTCTGCTGGATGCAAATCTAACTGTTCTCTGCATACTGAGATGCAGTTATGGGGTTCCAACCCTGTCTCTGCCTTGCAATGCTAATGTGGGAGCAGGGTGCTATGGGCATTTGCATGAGAGAATCTCCCCTGCAAAAACACAGCTGATTTTTAAAAATCTTTCCCCGCCCCCCAGTTGGGCTCCCAGACAAGAAGCCTGGCTACAGCTGGGAAAGGGAGCTATCTGCCAGTTTTGGATGCCATAAAGTCTCCTACCACCCTGCCTGATTATTCTTTCCTGCAAAGGCTATCCCACCCTGTTTCCACCTCTATATTCATATTAACCAGCAGACATGTAATTTTGCCCTAATGGGAGGGGCTGGGAATAGCTAGCACCCTCTTCAAACTACAGTTCCCTTGTTTCCTTAAGAAAAACCATGACAAGATAAATGGGTTATAAATGTGTCGTGTACTGAAGTTCATATTCACAACAGCCCTGGGCTGAGGGACCAGCAGTTGGCTGAAGGTCACCCAGTGGGCTTCATAGCTGAGCAGGGACTTCCCAGCCTCCCCAGCCTGGATCCATAACCCCCTGTCAATTATACCATGTTGGCTGGGTCCTTGACTCTTCCCTGCCTGCCTTGTTTCCTGGGCTATTCATCCGTTACTCAGCCTTTGCCTCTTGCCCCCAGGTTTTTCCATGCCCCATTTCCGATCTCCCCTGCTACAGCTACATTTTTAGCCTTTGCCTTCTGCTCTTGCAATCACGCCTGGCCGTCCTCCCCATCCAGACTGCTTGGATCCCTGCCAAGAAAGTCAAAACCAGGAGCTCTTGGGATGATCTCACAGCCAGTAAGGTCAGGGCTCCCTCTACTGTCAGAAGAAATGATCTTCTGGAGTTTGCGGGGGGGGGGGTCTCCTTGAATTTTAGTGTGGACCGTTCTCAGAATTCAGATCCCAGTGGGGTAGCTATGAGATAGTCTGTTGCTGGGGGTGGGGGGACATCTTAAAGCCCTAAAAGGATTTGCTATTAGTACATAAGGAGCCCCAAGACTTCTTTTTGTTATTGGAATAATCACTCGTATGAGCCATGGGGGGGACACCCCCCAAGCCCTCCATTCTCTGGCTTTAACTGGTGTCATATTCAGTAGAGTCTTCCCACATCCCCACCAATATTGAATCAGTTTGAACTGAGTCAAATGTAGCTGTCCCCCTGCCACCTTCTTCCCCTTCCCTGAGAGCTGAAGGCACTTTGAAAGGGGGATTAGTTTGCAGTGTGTACACTCATCCTAATTTCATTCCTGGTCAAATAGGCATAGCAGGTTTTTGACCAGATGTGATAGTGGGATAAAATAGATGTGTATGGCCCAGAGGTCAAGATGCTGAGCTGCAGATCGGAAGGTTGGTAGCTCCGCAGTTCGATACCCAAGTGCCGCATGACGGAGTGAGCTCCCGTCCATGGCCCCAGCTCCTGCCAGCCTAGCAGTTCGAAAGCAAGAAATTGTAAGTAGATAAATAGGTACCGCTTCAGTGGGAAGGTAACAGCGTTCCAAGCGCCTCAGCGTTTAGTCACGCCGGCCACATGACCACAGAAAAAGTCTTTGGACAGCGCTGGCTCTTTGGCTTGGAAATGGAAATGAGCACTGCCCCCCAGGGTCGGATTCGACTGGCTTTCAAGCAGGGGAAACCTTCACCTTTACCTAACACTCTGGGAGATGATGCTGACCATAATCCAGTTTCTCCTCTCTTAAACGTGATTGTACATTCAGTTACTGGTACAAGATCCAGGGAGCTATCTGCCTGTGGCAAGGGAAAATTGTTCCAAGTGTGTGAGGGAGGGAAGTTTTTCTAAACTGGAGAATTTCTCTCCCCCCACCCCAGTAGCATGGCATTAGTTTGGATGGGCACATGAGCTAGTCATTTCCATAGACGTTTGCAAGACTAGAACTGTATGTCTACACATGATTTGAGGAATGCATTCTTAGCATGTATTGCAGGACAGGAGAATACACAGTGCAACTGTATGTGGAATATTTTGTACAATTCTGACCATCCCATCTCAAAGAAGATATTGTTGATCAGTAGCAAAGGGCTACCAAAACTATCCAGGAACTGGAGCATCTTTTGCATCAAGAAAGGCTAAAACATATGGGGCTTTTTAGTGTAAGTGGGAAAGGGAGAACTAAGGACCAGACTATATTTGATGCCGAGGAACTATGAGCAGACTCCAAACCATGTATTTTTTCTACGAAGAGCAGCCATGGGCCCCCTGATCTGAACTGAGGTTGTGTCTTCCCCCTGAAAGTTAATAAAGTCCAAAAAGGGGAGGAGTGAATTTCCAGTTGGGGAAATGGCATCATGGGGCAAGGTAAAAGTAATTTAAACATCTTACTTTTTTGAGGAGCTCAAAGCGAAAGATGAGAGGTACCACTTGGGCTAGTTCTTGAAGAAGAACAGTAGGGGTTTTTTTTTAAAAAAAACCCTTTCTCTATCCTGAGGAGTCTCGTAGCAGCTTAAAATCACCTTTCCCTTCCTCTCCCCACACCAGGCGCCTTGTGAGGTAGGTGAGGCTGAGAGAGTTCTGAGAGAATTGGGAGTGGCCCAAGGTCACCCAGCAGGCTTCATGTGGAAGAGTGGGGAATCCAGATTATTAGAGTCCAGAGCTCTTAACCACTACACCACACAGACTCTCTTTACACCATTTTAACAGTAATCTGTTCTGACCTGTACCACCTTATTTTCATCCCTTTGGGGGGAGAAATATACCCCTACCTTCTCCAGCGCTCTTCTTCTGGCTTTCCTTTTGCAATATGTGGTTTAGCCTTATGGTGAGACATAATAGAGGTTTATAAAATTATGGATGGTATTGAGAAAGTGGACAGAGAGATAATTTTCCCTCCATTACAACAGACCTCAGTGTCAAACAATGAAAACAACTGCAACTAGTCAGAACAGATGGGGAAAATAGTGCGTCTTCACACAATGTGCAATTAAATTATTGAATCCATTGCCACAAGATTTGGTGTAGGCTACTAGCATGAAGAACTTTAAGAAAGGATTAGACAAAGTTGTAGAGGATCAGTAGCTCAACAGTAACATAAAGGGCCATTTCAGAGGCAGTATAACTCTTGAGTACCAGATGCTTGGTCAAACAAGAAGGGCAGGGCATTTGCCTTCCGGTCCTATGTCATAAGCTTCCTGGAGGCATTTGGCTGGCTACCAGTAGAAACAGGACACTGACTCTTGATCTGACCCACCAGGGCTGTTCTTAAGCGACAGAAATGGAGAATGGTGACTCTGGGCACATTGCAGTTATGATCCAGTTGGAATCACAACGGTAAATGTAGCCCTCTTTGTGTCTTGCAGTGGCTCACCATGACTTGGAGAACACAATGAACTGCAGCTTCATTGAACCCCCATCTGTGGTAGAGCAGCCATCGCCTTCATGGTCTTCTCAGGGCTCTTTCTCTTCCTTTGACACCACCGATGAAGGACCCGTATACTGTGTACCACATGAAGGTGAGTAGTCACTGACCATGGATTAGGTGAACCTTACAGAGTTCCAGTCTGGACTTTTCTTTCCTCAAGGGCACATCTGCACTGCAAACTGTTATCGCTGTTACACCAATTAGTCATGGTTTGTCCTGAAGAATCTTGATAGACATTGGTGACGGTGCTAAGAATTTTGTTAAGATCCACATTTTCTCTTACATAATTGTGGTTCTCAGGGTTCCCCTAGGGAGAGAAAATAACACTCTTGTGTTATGCCACAAGTCTGCAGTATAAACACGCTCTAAAATTGCACCAGAACAACTTTCTGTAGACCACATTGTGTGTTTCCTTTTATCTGCACAGATTTTTGCTGCAGTCTCCTGCATGTTTAAGAAAAACTGCAAACCATCCCAATCAGTCCATTTTGTCATGAATTGGATATGAACTATTTTTTTTAATTTGGTGGGGGAAGTTGTTTGTTTTTGAGAAAATTAGGGGTAGTGACACCACTTGTGTCAAAATCATACCTTGGTATATCTGAGGGAAAAAATGAGTTGGTGAATTGTCATCTTGACACAAGCTGGAACATTCACAAGATCAGTAAATTTGCCACATGGAAGGTATACTAATAACAGTACTTCATATTTATATCACTCTTTGACTGTAAATTTAAAATTAATTAAATGATAATGGAATGTGTTGGGAACTCCCCCCATACGCACTGCAAATGAACCAGCCAAGTTGCCCAGAGGGAAAGAAAACAGCCTTTGTTTATAGCAGAGCAGCCTCTTTAATGTTTTCACATCACATAATCTTGGCATTTATACTGTATTTCCTGAGGGTTCAAGCACTTTATACATTAGCTGGGTAATCTTGGGAAGAACCCTGCCAAATAGGCCAGTATTGTTTTCTCCATATTGCAGAGTTGGGCTGAGGCTGAGAGAACAGTGCCTTGCCAAGACCACCAAATGCTTCTTGGCAGATGTGAGATGGATCCTAGGGGCTTCACTGTTTGCAGATCTGTCTGGTCACATAAATTGCCCTGGACATGAAACTGATGGACATTTAACCATAATGGTGATACTGATCATGATGTTAAATATTTCATCTTATATACTGATAAAGTTGTGTATTATGATTTCCCTTTTCTCCATATAATTCATAGGGCATTCATTCAAGAGGTGTCCAGTTCACAGGGTAAACCATCAGGGGTTTCTAACAAGGAACTTGGCAGGACCAGTGTGTCTTATCAGGACAGCCTGCAAGCAGAGGGAGCTGTTTCCCTGTCTCTGTTGCATTGCAACCAAACTACTGAAGCTGGCTAGGAAGTGCACTACAGCATACATAAGAAGCCAGTCCCGTCTGGCCCTGTAAAGTGACCTTCTCTGGTCCGAATGGCACAATGTGGCTTTTGGCATGTTGGGGCTTTTCCCCACAGCCACAAAGCAGCTGCAAGAAATGTCATTTTTAAAAGTGGCAAGAACTGCAGGATGGGGGAGAGGAGGGGCTCCCGCCTTCCCCCTGCACCATTTTCCAGTGCTGAAATAGCCCAACTGGGGAGATATTTGCATAACTTTAAAGCTGCGTGTGAAGTATTCTGTGCGTGTGCAGCTCTGAACTTAAGGAAATAGCTTCCCCATGTCCCCTTTGGAAAACAGCAAGGGGATGGGAAGATGGAAGAGGCCCCTCCCCCCAACTGGCAGTCCTCAGCTGAATCAGGTTCTGACCAGTTTTTAAAATGATGCCTTCCAGAGTTTGTGTGTGGCTGCAGGGAAAGCGAGTTCGGTTTGGAGAACCCAGAACTGACTTGCAAATATATCAGGATATCTGCATCAGTCAGAAAAACTCCTTGTTCATTGGAACATTCACTAAAGTGTTTTTCCCCCCCAGTGAGTCTATATAATGGGTTTGTAGCAGTGTGTGCAAGAGCTCTTGATTGGCAGTTGATTTTGTAACAGTTAGAATCCCACTCTCGTTCTTAACACTAGGGCTGTAGAACAATTAAATGTTTTTAGTTGACTGATCACCAGTCTTTTAAAATTCATGACATTTAAACAGATGTTCATATTGCCAAAACTTCTCTTTGCATCTTTCTGAGCTATGCCTTTTCTTCCCTTGTAGGCAGGAGTGAATACTTGCAGTCCTTCCTGTAGGGAAACCAGTGCTGCCATTGTTGTTTAAAGTTTCCTTTGCTGCACGAAGGGCTAGAACCCTGCCTCCTCCGTCATTTTTTTTTTTGTAAACTCAAAGCTAGAGTTGTCAGGAACTGGGGGATGCACTGGTGGTTGCTGTCCTGGAAGCTGGAGTTTCCATTTTGCACTCTGATTGCAGCCATGTGGTAAATTGCTGTCCAGGCAGTTGAGCTCAGAAATGCTTACTTTTCCTCTTCTCTCATTTTGGCAATCATTACAGGGCAGAGGAATGTTTGGCACAAGCCCAACTCCACCGCAAACCTTCTGTAGCAAATAACAGGCCTTCACAAAATAGCCCTGTAATGACTAAAGAATTCTAAGGCCACACATGCACGACTTTTAAAGTGCGGTTTGGGGTGGGGGGAGCCACCCCATAGTTATAATGCACTGCATTTCCCACCAGTGGAAGTTAACTCCTGTAATTCCAGTGTGATGTTTGTACAAGTGGAAGCAAACAAAAAAGAAAGGAACCCCCCGCCAAACTTTATGCAGATTCACCTGAACACTTTGCAGTTCTGCCACCTCTCGTTCTGTACAGCATGAGGTCCTTGGACCGAATTTGGCCACCTCCAGAGGTGCATGCTATAGATGATAGATAGATTCAAGTGGGTAGCCATGTTGGTCTGATGCAACAGAACAAAATTTGAGTCCAGTGGCACCTTTAAGACCAACGAAGTTTCATTCTCAGTAGAAGCATCAGATATCTGAAGAACTGTGCATGCACACAGAAGCTTACACCCAGAATTTAACTTTGTTGGTCTTAAAGGTGCCACTGGACTCAAACAAGGGATGAATGACAGCAAGTGCAGTTGCGTGTACTCAAACGATTTCAATTAGTGATAAGGACATGTTGATAATCCCCTTGAACATACATCTCTGATGCCTCTTACATAAGGGCAGTTCACACTATCACAGTTTGGAGGGTATAGCTTACATTCATTGACTTTGCTTCACTGGATTACAATATATGCCAAATCAGCCTAATAGGAGGTAATAAAATGACTGGAAGTCAGCTTGCCAAACATATCTTTCTAGCTAGTCATATATTTCTGTTTGTCCAGTGTTACATTCTGCACTTCCCCAGAATCACAGCCTTTCATATGTAAGCATGGGTTTACATAACAAGGTTGTTTTGAGAAAATTACCTTAGATAGTATCGATGAAGTGCTTCAAACTCTCTGAAGAGCTGTATCGATGATGTGCTTCAAACTCTCTGAAGAGTTGTATCACTACACAATATCGTTATTTATGATGCAAAGAATATCAAGAAGATTCCTTTGGGTTATTAAACCCAAAAATGGCATCCAAGCAAATAGAATGCAAGAGCCCAGAGTCTTCTCACAGATCCTGTCGGGCTTCTGATGCAGCCTGTGACTCTTAATTCCTCTGTCAGTAGAGTCAGGTGGGCCCAGGAGCTTACCATACTCCGGGCAGGGGAGAGAGATGTCTGCAGTCTGTCTCTAGTGCTCAGCTTTGTTTACTGTATCAAGGGATTCTGAAATGCCCTCCTGCTCTTACGACATAATGAGCCCGACTTCTTTCCCTCTCCAGAGAGCATGAGCGACAGCAAAGACAGAGTCTCGGCCCCATGCAACCCAGTGGAGAAGATGGCGCCAACGATCAGCGAGGAGGAAGCTGGGGAGTACACCGTCTTAAAAGAGAGCAGCTCCCTCCAGGCAGACAGCAGCGAGATGCCCTTGCTCAAATCCTCTGACAGTGAGCGCTCATCTTGTGGCTCTGGCTCAGCCAGTGGAGCTCTCTATGCCAGGATCGCCCGCCTCTCCAAGCAGTCCAGAGATGAAGATGAAAATGCCGTCGGAAACAAGAGTCCCAAGCCTCCATCCCCAGAGAGAGCCAAGCCTCCTCCTCCAGACCCCTCGACGAAGCCCAAAGTCTCATGGATCCACAGCAAATACAACTCAAACCAGTCCAACTCCTTGCCTGCCATTGGAATGCCTGATCCATCAGAACAGAAGCAGGGGCTGGCCAAGAGGAAGAGAAGCCCCAGCGAGACATCAGCAGGAGTTCACAGCAAGCCAGAGGAAAAGCCCCCTGCAAGAAGCAAAGAGAAGGCCCCGAAGCACCCAAAAGAGCTGTGCTCCCCAGAAGGCAAAGCCATCCCAGCCTCTGGGGACCCTCAGTCACCATCCAAGCCCAAGCAGCGGCACAAGGCCAGCACAGAGCAAATGGAGAATATCAACGGGGCCATCCAGAATGTGATAAAAAAGATAGGGAGCCATCCCCCAGACCGGAAAGGAGGGGATGCCCCCAAGAGCCCTAATCACAGCAAACCTCGCTCTGAAGTCATCCACCCTCACTTGTCTTCAGAAGCGGCAACATTGCTGGCTGCGCAGTTGAAGGAAAAGACTCAAAGCCTTAACAGGGGCGACGGTGCAAGGCAGAATGGGGTGAGCCCCCTGCCAGCTCAGAGGGAGAAACCCACTCCTCCACAGAAGGCAAAGCGCTCCGTGGCCACTAGCAGCCAGAAGTCCAGTAAGCCCCTGCTGCCGACTTCACCCAACCTGCAGAAATTAATCAATCCCATTTCGGAGGCCCCAGCTGGGGACCCCAAAAAGGCAGAGAAGCATAGCTCTGGCAGCAACCAGGAGCCAGTGTCCACCAGTGATCCCGTGGTCAAGAAAACTCCCATTAAGAAGCCACCCAGAAAGAAGAGCAGAGAAGCCGTCTCAGACCAGCCCAAAACAACCATGACACCACCTCAGACTGTCCAATAAGCGGAGGCCATCTTCTGTGGCCTGCTAAAGAAACCCACAGAAGAGGACGTGGTCAGTGGACATAGGGAGGCAGGGGCAGAATCTGTCTTGGGGGAAGACGAGGCTTTGGAGAATACTCCTGATGTGTATGTCTCCCAGAGAGATGTGGACCCCGATGCCATTGGGAGAACCTCTCCCCCAGCAGCAGGCCCAAAGCACTTCTGATTTTATTCTCCCTTTGTTGAGTGGGGAAAGGACTTTGTGGGCAAGCGCTGGCGCCTGGGGTGGGGAGTGGGGAGGGAAAAGGGAGGGCTTAGCAAGGCAGGCTGGGTCATATTTGTAAAAGTATTATAACTGCATACACATGCTTCTCTCCCTAAGATTGCCTGAGTTGTTATAATCTGCAGTATGGATTAGCCGGCTTTCTGTAACTCTAATCAGTTCTGGGAACTACCACAGCAAAGGGCCGAGGCAAAAGCTTCATGGGGTTTGAGGCGGGAGACTCCTTTCCTCCGTTGCTGGCAACGTGTGCGGGCCTCGCACTGGGCCTCGGGTGCTGGCCACGTATGGCAGTCCAGACCTGGTTGGACTCGTGTGCCCCGTAGCCTCCCCCGGTGATAATTCGGGCACTGTCCTCCCGTGCAGCTGTGCTGCCTCGAGCTGGCTTCGACGGATGCCCCTTTTGGCAGCAACAGCAAGGCCACCTTGAAGGCCGCGTGTCTCGGCAGTTTGGTACGCAAGTCTAGCATCTCGATTGAAAGCTTCCTCAATTAAAACAAATGTATTTTTGACTCTTAGTGAGTCTTCTCTGTGGCTCTGCTTGCTCTTTGCTGACTCTCCCCAACACAGTGACCCTGGAGCTAGAAGGCCCTCAAAGACAGGTGTTGCTCTTTGTGGCAGGAAGGGATCATCTACTTGTCTATCTTCGGTTCAAAACTTCCCTAAAAGTCCTTCAAGATTTATCTTGCCAGTCCCTAAGGAACAGCCTTCCTTGTCAATGCTCACGGCTCTTATACCCACACACACATCTCTGTGGAGACATTGGGACTGGCCCAGCGTGTTCAGTTGCCTGAGGCAGAAACTCCAGATGGCACCCTGGTACTTTGTTCTTCATTATTTATGAAGCACGATCGATGTACACAAGTGCATTCTACAATGCTAAAAAAAGCCCCTTCCTCTTAGTTTTGAAAGAAGAAAAGGCAATGGGGTGGAGGGGATGTAGAAAAACCCCAAGGCAAAGGGCATAAGAATATGAGCCAATATGATTACAGATATTTAGGCTAATGTTCGAGCTACACAGTACGTTTTACTCTTTGACCCTTTTCAAAGACTATTCTTTTTTCCTTGTCTAAACTGCAGTCACTAGGTAGGGTGCCTTTTTCAAGAAGCAGAATGGGGGGGGCTCTTTAACCCTTCCTTTCTCTACCATTTTTCTGCTGGGAAGAACACCCCAAATCTCATTTTTTCCCCCACAGAAGAAAACATTATGGTATCAGTACCTTTCCCCAATGGAGGTAAAAGTAGCTTTTTTCAGCGGGAAAATGGCAGGAAAGGATCACAGAGCTCATTTCTCCCCTGCCCCAAATCCAAAAATTTACCCTACCAACTACATTTGGAAAAGAAAAAAGTCTTTGGAGACTATTATAAAGGAAGAAAATGTAGTTGGATCTTTTTTTCCTTTGGAGGTAGGACAAAGAGACTGAGATTAAGGCTTCCCCAAAGAGGTTAGTTTTGAGAAGGATCTGAAGGAAGAGAGGTTGCCCCATGGAGTCTTCCTTCCTCTGCCCTTCAATACGGGATGCAGTCCTCAGAGATGTTATGTGCAAGCCCCATGGGAGTGCACAGACACCCTGCGGTACTTCTGTGCATCTCCCATTCGTTTCAGTGGATCCGGCTCACAAGAATGCCCTTATGGCTTGTGTCAGATTTTTCAAAGGCACTGTGCATCTCTACCATTTGATCTTGCCCTATCGAAGGGCTGCTTCTGGACTCCTTATTTATTACGGTTTCAAACAGCGCAATCCTGAACAGAGTTATACCCGTTTAAACCCTTTAGCTTAAAAGGGCTTTGAAGGGTGTAAGTCTCTTTTAGACTGCCCTGAAAACTTTTATGCAGCACAGAAGGAATTAGTCATGTATATATGGCATAACAGACCAGCCCCTGTGGGGAAGGCAACACAGTCTTCTGGATTATTTCTTGCCTTCAGCCTACCAACTGGGACTGTGATGTTTTTTAAAAGGCAAATGGGAAAAAGATGTGCACATTCTGTCAGTGAGTAGATGGCTATAGACCACTACCTGATTTATATTTGGTTCTGTGCACAGCTGGCCGTGGCAAGGCTTAGTCCAAAGTTCCTTTTTTTTTTTTTTTGCCTGTTTAGTCTGCACAGGGGAGCACAAATCACAGCCCAATGTCATCACTCCAGTAGCATCTGGATTTCATTATGAGCCATGTGATCTGCCTCAACTAATGGCTTGGCCTCTCTGTATATCCTCTTTACAGGACACAGCAGCCATGTGGTTCCCTTCTCCTTTGCTTACCCCATAAAGCTCCCCCCACACTTAGCAGCCAGCCAGCAGATAGTGGCACTGATCAAGCAGCAGCACTTCTGAGCCCCAGGTGGATCCTTGCAAGTAGTACCAGTAATATCTGGGTGTTATAAGCAGGAAGGCAGGGCAGACTGGGAAACTGGTAGCACATGCCAGTACCATAACCATGGGCATGCTGCCTGCTTAAAGGAACAGAGAGCCATCTCCACTGCACTTTTTCACTCTCTTGTAAAAATGTATTCGCTGTTAACATCAAGACCAGCAATGAAGGACGGAAAGGGCCATAGCATTTTTATTCAAAGTGTTTTAAAAACTAGCACTGAGGACACAATTCATCAGGAAGTTTTATGCAAGCATTTTTCCTTAAGTTTGGGTTTTCCAATTTTTTCCCTCCCTTCACTGTTTTTGTTTTCAGTTTTTGAACTCTTACGCAAACCTGAACCTAGGTCTGTAGAAAAATCACACTTCTCAAAACACGGCCCCATTGTGCAGATTTTTTTATCTTCACACTAAGGCCATTGTTCAGAATTAGATATGTTTATTATGTTAATATTTTACTCATCCTCAATGTGGATGGTTTTAAAACTACCGTACATTTCTGTAGCCAGTGCATTTTCTGTATTTCTAGCTAGCCTTTATTTCCCCATTTTTCCATTTCTCTAACTTGCCAGGAACCAGTGAGTCTTTATTAGCACTAGAGTCTGGCTGCTACTGGGAATATTTTTATTTCTAAAGGGGGAACCCCTATTTGTTTCTTTCCCAGCAGGTCTTTTTGTAACTAGAGACCACAAGGCCAATTCTGACATCTTCAGTCTTCTAGGACTTTCTCCATTTCTTTCTGAAGTCTAAAATAAACAGTACAGAAAGATGTCTCTGTAAAAGGGAATGCAGTCATCTTTCCGCCCTCTTCTAAAACATCCATCTTGAGGAATTCTGTGTAACCTGAAGGTTTACAGATTACATGGTAGCCATAAATTGGTTCAGGCAAAGGTACTGTTTTATATTCTCTGCTACCCCAAAGGTTAGGAGGTGCCAGCGTTTTAGCCTGCCAGTTTTGAGTACTGGAGGCATATCTGTTTATTTGCAAGTCTATACACTTAGTAGGGTGGAGGGAAGAACTTAAGCAGGCAAACACTGCAACAGACAGGGCTAATCTTAGAAGCAACATCAGTCCCTCACAAGCTCCCCATTGCCATCCAGCAGCAAAAACACCATCTCCTTCCTTTGCTTTGCTGCACTCCAGATTTTCAAAATGAGTTCTTCCTACTGCCAAGCAATGAGTAGCTTGTAGTTACCAGCCATCAAGGCCATGAAGCAAGCAAGGGGCCTATGTAAAAACCTAGAGTCTCCCTCCACAATACAACAGAACAGCATTAGAGAGGAAGCTTCGCAAACTGCAGGATGTTCACATGTAATATTGCTATTGTATCCACATATTCCAGGGATGGCAGTGGGGAGATTGAGGCTGGGAGAGAGGGTGACTTGCCTGAACCTAGCAGGTCAATTCCTGGCAGAGGCATCACGTGATGGAACCAACATCGCTTAATCCCACTTTTCCTCCAAAACGCTAAAGAGTGGCATATACATAAGTTAGCCACACATTTTTTGTTGTTGTTCAGTCACACAGTTGAGTCCGACTCTTCATGACCCCGTGGACCATATCACACCAGGCCCTCCTGTCCTCTGTCATCCTTCGGAGTCTGCTCAATTCCATGTTTGTTGCATCGATGACACTGTCTAACCATCTCATCCTTTGCCGTCCCCTTCTTCTTTTACCTTCAGCCTTTCCCAGCATCAGGGTCTTCTCCAGTGAGTGTTTCCTTCTCATTTGGTGGCCAAAGTATTTCAGCTTCAGTATCTGGCTCCATTTAATTCTCAACACCCTGTGAAGTGGGGATCTTCTGGCACACAGTTCAGCCGTTGCATTCCCCTAATCATACATGTGTTTCTTGGGATATCCTAGCATCACTGACCTTTCAAAATAGAACTTACAACCTACAGGGTGCTGGAAAGGCACTCCTGGTATGCCCAGAGGAAATTTACCCTTACCTCATGGGGGGGACACCTGATCTTTTTTGGGGGGAGGGGCACTTTGCACGTTCTCAAAGGGCCTCTTCATTGTCAGGGTGAACCAGTAGCTGCAACTCCTAGGTATAGCAAACATAGGAGCAGCTCTCCTAACAAGGATTCCAACTCTCCACCTTTGCAAATTTGCACATAACACATTTTTAAACATACCCAACCGCTGTTTATGATTGTTAATAAAAAAAGGAAATAACCACATGGGTAAGTATTCCTTTTCAAATGGGTCCCATCTGCATCCGAAATTAATATGACTCCTAAGAGCCTAAAAGAAGACAGCCTGCCTTATCAAACCTCAGCACACTTATAGCAAAGTAAGGCCCATTTTATTAAGGTGCTTTAAAGTTGTGTTTCACAAAATGGATAGCAAAGAGCATGGGAGTGTAATTCCTACTGTCTCCCTCTGCATTTGTTTAGTTTGCTTAAAAGTTCATCGTTGTGATATCACACTCCATAGTCTCAAAAAAAATCGCTACTGATTTCGAAACCATAAAACCACTAGTCTGATTTTAAAAACTCATGAGATCTGGGGGTGGGGGCGAATGCTAACAACTAATCGGGAAATCAATCCCACTGGAACGGTTAGGGGCTAAGCGTCAAGCCTGTGCATGGTTCCTTGTGAGTAAAAGTCGTACTGAACTATATTCTACCACGGCTAGGCTTTAACTCCCAACTGTTCTGCCCGGAATCCCAAAATTGCTTGGGAAATCATTGGGGGCGGGGGGGGGGGGGGGGTTTTGCACACTTTCATTATATTCCTAATATTTAACCGGCAAACCAGACAAGCCGCTAGAAGTTCTCTGAATGAAGTTTCCGGGGTCTGGCCCGCCCCCACCCCTGCACCGGGATAGCGGCGGGGGGGGGGGGGGGGGGCGTTGGGCTTAACTGTGAAAGGATCCCTCCGAGCTTCAGCGTCCCCCTCCTCAAGACTGCCTTCTGTAGCTTCTTTTTTGGGGAAGGGGCCGGGGGTCTGCACATGCTCAGAGGCACCGGGAACGCCCCTTCTTCACGTGACGGACAAAGCGGTCGGAGCAGGCCCGGTTCCCGCCCTGCGAGAGGAAGAGGCGGAGGCCCAGGTGCCGGCGGCCATGGAGCGTTTCAGGACGGGCTACGCCGGGGAAGAGGCCGAGGCCTCCTCCGGCTGCGACCAACAGGCCCGGCAGCAGGCGCGCCATTACCAGCTGCTCTCCGACCTGCAGGCCCTGGTCAAGGACCTGCCTAGGTGAGGGGAGGGATTCGTCTTCGGCGGGGCGAGCGGACTGCCCCGCTGCTGCCTCTCTGCTGGCTGCCTCGTCCGGGCACCGCGGGGAGGGGAGGGGAGGGGAGGGGGCGGCAGCGGTAGCCGAGCCCTGTTAATAGCAGAATAATTATATATAATTTCTCGCGGTGGATAATAACAACAACAGACACGTCGGCCTTGCCCTAAGGCGAACTTTTGCCTGTCAGCCCTGGCTCCTCGCCCCGCCTCCCCGGCAGTCTGCTTTACGGGCCGCTGATGAGAATGACAGCCAGGCGTGTGATGGCGCTCTCTCCGGCCCAGCAGCTTCTGGAGGCCTGGTTTGGAGACAGGACTGCCTCACCCGCTCTCAAGGCTGCGGCAGAGGCACCGTGCCTTGCGTTTTCAGGCTCTTCATCATGGAACCCTGCCCAGCATAGGAAATCTCCTCTAGAGTATCCGCACCATGTAGGAAAGGAGGGTGGGAACCAGTGTTCCCTCTAAGCGTCGTTGGTGTGAGCTAGCTCACCGTTTTTTAGCCTCTGGCACGCACATTTTTATCTGAGCTCAGGAAGGATGGCTCCAGAGCAGACTCATTTATGCAGTAGCCAAATTGCTGGCTCACAACTCTTAATGCCAATAGCTCACAAAGTGGAATTTTCGCGCACAAGAAGACTCCACGGCTTAGAGGGAGCATTGGTGGAAACCCGTGCAGGCACACACACCACGCCAAATATTTGATGACCCTGTTGAGTTACTCTTCTGGTTGGATAGTTGAAAGCATCCCATAGATGTGGTATGGGTGGTTGCGCTTCTCAGATCAGGGCTTGTCAGTTGTCCTTTTGTATAAGCAGGTGAGGTTGGCCTGTGACCGCTCAACAGGCATTTTCAGTGGTTGCTCCTTCCTTGTGGAATAGCTGTCCAAAGCATGTAAGGAGAGCATCCTCTTTGGTACTGTTTTGACAGCACTATATTTTAGTGGAGCATTTCATATGAATGGTTAAGTATTAAGGGAGGTTTATATTTGTTACTTATATCCTACATGGGTCTTCCCTGTTTTTTATTGATTCTCATTTTTGCAAATTGCCTTGGGTCAATTTAAAACAAAGTGGGATAGAAATAATTGAACTATACAAACATATCATTGGCTTCTCCTAAAACATGCTTCTTGTTCCTGCCCCGTTTTTTTCTTTCGGATACTGAACATTGCAGCTGATGAGGAGTTTGGGGGAACTTGAGAGGTTGCTATTTTGTGGAACTTTGTTTAGTCCTGATTTTAAAAAAAAAAAGTATTGCACAGCTGCTGTGTTTGGAGTTTTCTTATAAACCAGCATGGCTCCCCACAGTTTCGTCCCACTGATACTAATAATAAAGTGCCATCAAGTCACAGTGACTTACAGTGACCCCTGATGGGGTTTTCAAGGCAAGAGATGAGAGAAGGTGGTTTGCCCCTGCCATCTTCTGCATATCAACCCTGGTCTTCCTTGGTGGTCTCCTATCCAAGTACTTAACATAGCTGACCCTGCTTAGCTTCCAAGCTCTGACAAACTCAGGCTAGTCTGGGCTGTCCCACTACTCTTGAGGGGCTGTGGCTTCAGTGGTAGAGCATCTGCTTGGCATGCAGAAGGTCCCAGGTTCAATCCCCAGTATCTCCAGTTAAAAGATCTAGCAGTAAGTGATGTGAGAGACCTCTACCTGAGACCCTGGACAGCCGCTGCCAGTCTGAGTAGACAATACTGACTTTGATGGACTAAGGCTCTGATTCAGTATAAGGCAGTTTCATGTGTTTTCTTGTCTGTATAACCTCAAGGGTATGTAGGGAACATATTTTTCCTTGACTCTCCCTTGTATTTTCCCTGCAGTTCTTCCCAGCAGCGATTGTCCTATACTATCCTCAGTGACCTGGCATTGGCTCTCATCGATGGGACAGTCTTCGACATTGTCCAGGGATTACTTGAGATTCAGCACCTGACAGAGAAAAACCTCTACAACCAGCGGCTCAAGCTGCATCATGAACACCGAGGCAAGAAGAGATCCTGGACTGAGTCTCCTCTCTGAGCCACAGCCAAGATCACAACATGAATTGGTTAATCTACATGCATCCTCTTGTACTTGCCAAAGAGGGTGGTTAAAGAGTTGTAAAAGTGTGCATTCCACATGCACATAAACACGTGCACTCACTAATTTAATGGTGAAGTGATGAATCTAATGCAGAAAATGAGTTCAGGATGAGGATTTGGGCATCATTTCAGATTTTTGAGTACTAGGGGTGATTGGCAGGTGATATTGTGCCTCTCCCCATTGCACACATACTTACATGCGTACTACCACATACCTGTTTCTGTAGCATTACTAAATTGTTTTGATTTAAATCATTCAACTGTGACTCAGGGAGCAGGTAACTCAGGGCAAAAGCCAGATCTGCTGCTAGCTAGTAATACACAGAAAATAAGTACAATACTATCTGACTCCATGGCTGACCCAGGGCTGTTGGGCAGTTTTGCCACTCCCCTCACACCTCTCTCCCTGCCTACAGGCAGTCAGCCACTAAAACTTGCTTGAAGGGGCAAAACAATAGGCTTTCTCCAAACAGGAGCAAAAGCAGTTGCAGTGCAAAAAACAAATGACGTGCTTTTGCTTTTGTCAACTGCCAGTGCTCAAGCAGGAGATGCTTCATAAACACAAGGAAGCCCAGCAGTGCTGTAAACCTCACAACATGCCTCTCCTGAAAGCTGCTCAGCAGAAGGAACTAGAGGTAAGGCCTGCCTCCTCCCCAGGAGCTGCCAGCCTAAAGAAGGTTTCCTTTGGTGTGGTGGTTCTCTCTAGTTCATACAGAGTTGGATAAGGTCACAGATTATAACTAACTTTGATGTCTCCATTGTGGCCATGTAGGACTAGGAACTGTTTTCTTCACCAGTCTTAACATTTTGACAGGCTCCTTCCTCTCCCGTCTGACTTTGTAACTAGAGAGGAGAGTTGGAGGTTCATTGGGTTGCACAACAGGAAAACAATTTCCTCTGAAATCAAACTGATTGGGCTTTGTATGGGGACTTGGAGTCAAGGAAGGGGTGATTTCTTATGTCCCAGTGGCAGGTGACCCAGGTGTGTCTGCATTTGTTCATTTGCATGTGACTTGTTTCACTGGCAAAAGTTGTCAGGATGTGTTTGTTCAAAGTGTCTTTTTGCAGTTCACTTATTTCTGCAAGTGGCACAGTGGCCAGGATGGTGTAGAACAATCTGAACTGGAGGGACAGTGCTGTTTTGCAACAGAGGGTTAAACTTGGTGGCCTTTATGGTCTTTTTTAGTTCTATCAGTTTTCTCTCGGTGTGAGTTTTCTGCTGTCCTTTTCTCCTTGTCTCAGGCCATGGAGCAGCGAATTCATGAGGAGCAGCACATGATGGATGAGAAAATTGTCCTGGAACTGGATCAGAAAGTCATTGACCAGCAGAGCACTTTGGAGAAAGCTGGTGTATCAGGGTTTTACATCACTACAAACACACAGGTCTGTGCAGAAAGTGGTTGGGAGTCAGTTACTCAGTACCCTGTCAGGAATTGCAATCCATTCCATATCATACTGTGTTCCAGAAAGTTTCTGAATGAGGTCAGGTATAGCAGACAAGTTTTCCTCAAGGACTGCTTCCCGATCACTCCCAACTCTTGTCACAAAGTCATGTGTAGCATTCTGTGGCAAGCTCTTTGTGGTGGGGGCACTAGAACCAGCAGTTCTAGGCATACCCAAATTATTCCTTTATTAAATCACTTTTCTAAAAATGTTGTTCAAAGCAAACAATAATAAAAATAATGGAACTAGAATCATACATTCATAAAGGAATCAGGGGTACAGTAATGTCACCGTTAAAATTCAGCAGACAGACTTTAGCAGTCCAGCATCAAAGATTTTTAAGAAAAACTCATCAACCAGCTTGAAAAGCCATACAAAATTAATAGATTTTCCCCTGATAGTGAAACTAGATTAGGAAAAGGGCTGAGTGGGCCTCACTAGGGAAGAGAGTTCAAGAAGGTGGGTGCCCCCATAGGGGAAATCATACAGTGAGTCTTGACAGACAGAACAACAAAAAGAGAAGGTAATTATTTGCTTTTATTTGTTTACTTTATAACCTGCTTTTCTTGCTGAGATTCAAGGCAAATTAAAGAATTGAAAAACAGTTCAGTCAAAATAGTACAAGACGTGCAGTGAATAATGCTGTAAGACCAAATTGCAAAAGTAGAAAACTATGCAATAAAAGACAGTATAAGACAAGATAGATCCATTGAATGAGCATGCGTCATAGAATCCTTTGCAAAGCTCAGGGGTCCCTTAGTAGGTGATTTGGTATAGAAAGGGATTTTCTGGCAGTAAGGTGTGTCAAAGTATTGCTCTGATCTCAGTTAGCGGTCCGTTTTCCTTTCCTGCAAGCTTGCATGACATACCTGCCTGTTTCCTGTCCTTAACACTTTAGTGGCAGAACAAACATGTATCTTGGGCTTTATAATGGGGGGAATTTTTGCGCCCCTGCAGAAGGTTCGATGTAAACCCCACACCATGTGATTTGAGATGAAGAACCTTGCAAATAAATCCACAGAAATTACTAGCACCCATCCTGCAAACCCAGATATACTAAAGAGAGTTTAGGGAATTAAATGATTATCATATTCATTTGGAGCCATCAATTTGCAAAGTATACAAGATGACAGGTTTCTGTCACACAATCTAAATTTTGATGTAAGAGAGCAAAGGTAGTGGAGGTGGAGATAAATGAGGATGGATCTGTGCTCCTTCCAGTTGTATATGTTTGGGGTCAGTTGCAGTAATGGAGAGGGGCTTAAGGTTAAGGGGTTTGCTAAATGCTTGACAGAAATTGTGGCTTTTGAGGGGGAGTAATAATCTTACTTGCCTGGCTTCCTGAAGATGATTCTCTGTTGGCACAAGGAGCCAGGCCAGTGGCTACTTACAGGGCTCCCACCTTCATACCTCTTTTGTTGACACAGTCCCCCACCCCAGTATTCCCTCTAAGCTAAGTTAGTGTGAGCTAGGTCACAGTTTTTTAGCCTCCAGCTCACATATTTTTGTCTTAACTCAGGAAGGATGGCTCCAGTGCAAACTAATTTATGCAGTAGCCAGCTTGCTCACTCACAACTTTAATGCCAGTAGCTCAAAAGGAGAATCTTTGCTTACAAGACTCCATAGCTTAGAGGGAGCAGTGCCCCACCCCACAAGTGCTCTGCTGCATGTGGATTGTGGGGGGGGGGGGGAAGCTGGGCAAGCTGTCTTTCTGAAGTAAAAATGTTATTTTCTCTTGACAGGAACTGACTCTCCAAATGAACTTGCTGGAACTGATTCAAAAACTGCAGCAAAAGGAATCTCTGCCAAGAAGGCCCTTCCCTTGAAAGGGAGGCCACACTTACATTGCTCGCTTCCCAGTCAAGGTCCTTCTCAAGTATCTTGATCAGGGTGGTGGTGGTGATTTTTATGTAAAAAGATAGCTGCATCCTATTCCCTTGCCAGACAGCAGAAAAAACGGAGGCAAAGACTAGCAATTGCCCTTTGTCTGCTGGGCTATGGCGGGGCTGTCTGAACGCATAATATCACCCACTAAGGCCAGAAGTTGATTCTGTATTTATGTATTATTTCCTTTGTTTTTTTATATTTATTTATAGCTGATGCCCACTTTCCACATTTCGAGGCTGACACTGGAAAATGTGGTGTGTGACGCAGACAGTAAACAGTATTAGTTTCCCTGTGTAACATCTGTGTGAGTTCTTATGTTTGGGGGGCGGGTGGAGGAGAAGAATGAGCCCATGTTTGGGGGCATTTGCCAGAGGCCTGTGGCACTAACATTGGTAAGTATCCTAATGCAAGAGCACATGCTTTGTATGACAAAGGTCCTGAATTCAAACCCATGCATCTGTAGTCAAGGCTTTCAGGTAGACGATAATGAGAAAGACCTTTCTCTGCTTTGAAGAATTGCTGCCGGTCAGAGGGGAGTATCCTGAAATGTATGGTATAAGGCAATGTCATGAGCTAGAATTTTTAAATACCTTTCATGGTGTAAATTTTAACCTTGCAGTGACCTGGAGAAAGAACAAAATTCGAGTGCAGTAGCACCATAAAGACCAACAAAATTTTCCAGGGTATAAGCTTTTGTGAGATACCACAGACCAGCACAGCTCCCTGCCTGAAACTACCTTTCAGAAAGGGAAAGGTTAGGCTGAGAATGTCTGTCGCAAGGGCACCCAGTGAGCTTTACAAAAAAATGGAGATTTGAATGTAGGCCTTCTGGGTCTCAGTTTGACATGCTTAGCACTATACCATGCTGTTCTCTTGTGTAATAGGTAGCGGGCATCCATGACACACAGCTAGACCAGAATCAGCAGGGCTACCTTTGTAGCCAAGGGCATCAACAAGGCCAGGAATTTGTCTAAGCATCAGCTGGACTGGTATTCATTATTGTCGGTTGTGACAGGCTGCCAGATGGGAGGTGGTCTCTGCTGATAATACTTAAATGTCTGATCGGGCACACCTGGGGCATGAGAACATAAAAGCTTGCTGGGATCAGACCAGTGGTCCGTCAAGTCCAGCATGCGTTTCACTGCAGCCAACCAGTTGCCCTTGAGAGCCAAACAAACATACCATAGAGGCCAAGGCCGTCCCCGATGCTGTTGTTCAGAGGCTGCTTCCACACATGTCAAGTATTAGACTTCAGCAGTCTTTGGCAACTGGATTGTCCTGTTTGGAAAATCTCGTTACAAACAATTGCTGAAGTGCATTGAAGGTACATTATTCTCTCCATGAGTCTGCCTAACCTTTTAAAGATACCTGTGCTCAAGGCCTCCCCTGGCAGTGAATTCCATGGTTCAGTTACTCATTAAGTAAAGAAATACTTCCTGTAGTCTTTCCTGAAAATATTTGCCAGCAACGTTGGGTCCCCCCAAGTTCTTCTGTTACAAGAATGGAAGAAAAGGCTCCCTCTCCACCCCATGCATATCATGTATCCCCTTAGCTATCCTTTTTTCTAGACTGAAAAGTCCCAGATTTGCTAACCTTTCCTCATAGGAAACATGCTCCAGCCTCATAATCATCCTGGTTCACTCCTCTGTACTTTTTCCAGCTCTGCAATATCCTTTTTGAGATACGGTGACCAGAATTGAATTTTCCACCTCTGCTATGCACTAGGTTCACATTTTCATCAAGGTTTCAGCTACAACCCCAGAATTTCTTTCAATGTCAGTCTCAGCCAGTTTAGATTCTTTTAGTACGTATTTAAAATTAGGAATTTTTTTGTTTCAGTATACCTCACCTTACACTTACCTACATTGAACCTCATTTGCATATGGTTGTCCACTCACCCAGTTGTAAGCTCTTCATAATCCACCTTGGTTTTCAACATCCTGAATAGTTTGGTATTGTCTCCAGACTTAAGCTACTTTCCTGTTCAGCCCCAATGCTAAATAGCTTATGAACAAATTAAATAGCAATGGCTATTTCAATCCCTGTAGGACTCCAGTACTCACTTTCCTCCATTGTGAAAACTCTCCAGTTATCCCTGTTCTCTGCCTCCTGGAGGAGGAGAGGAGAGGAGGAGATTGGATTTATATCCCGCCGTTCACTCACTTGGGAGTCTCAGAGTGGTTTACAAACTCCTTTTTCTTCCCCTCCCCACAACAGACACCCTGCGAGGTAGGTGGGACTGAGAGAGCTCTGAGACAACTGTCCTTGAGAGAACAGCTGGTAAAGAGCTATGGCTTGCCCAAGGTCATTCAGCAGGTGCAAGTGGAGGAGCGGGGAATCAAACCCGGTTCTCCCAGATTAGAGTCCATGCACTTAACCACTACACCAAACTGGCTGCTGCCAAT
Organism: Lepidodactylus listeri; assembly: GCA_029233225.1. Taxonomy (NCBI): domain Eukaryota; kingdom Metazoa; phylum Chordata; class Lepidosauria; order Squamata; family Gekkonidae; genus Lepidodactylus; species Lepidodactylus listeri. The sequence continues at coordinate 28,229,823 of JARCFY010000013.1, forward strand.
TTAACTAACTTTTAATCAGTAAGAGGACCCTTCCTCTTTTCCCATGATTGCTAAGCTTACTCAGAAATCTTCGGTGAGGTATCTTGTCAAAAGCCTTTTGGAAGTCTGAAGTATATATCTGCCAGGTCACCCTTATCCCCATCTGCACATGCAGACATCCCTCATCATTTCAGTCTTACTCAGTTCTTCAGGCCTTCCGAAAAGTGGATCCAGCATGGGGCAGTGCCCCACATTTTTCACAGCGAAAACACATGCAAAGCATTTCTTTTCTCTGCTACTTCCCCATCTTCCTTAAGCAATCTTCTTGTTCCTTTGTTATCCAAAAGCCCAACTGCCTTCCTGGCTGGTTTCCTGTTTCTGATATAGTTGAAGAAATGCTTATTGATTGTCTTAATGTTTTTGGCCATCCACTCATCCAAATTTGGCCATCCAAATTCTTTTTGCTCATCTCACTGTCGAGTTAAATTTGTTTTGCCAGAACCTGTGTTCCTTTCTGTTCCTTTCTGTGTTCAATCAGGGAAACCTACTTTTTAAAAGAAGCATTTTTGCCTTTCATGGCTTCCAAAACTTGAGTTGTTAACCAGCTGGCATCTGTTTAGACATGGTGGTAACTTTCCTGATTTGAGGTGCGCATTCTATCTGGTCATCAATTAGTGTAGTTTTAAACTGTTTCCGGGCATTTTGGAGGGATTTGACTCTTTTAGTTCTCCCTTTTAACTTCCTTCTGACTAATCCCCTCAGTTTGGCAAAGTTCCCTCTTTTGAAATCAAAAGTGATTGTTTTGGACTTTGGGGACAACTTTCTTTTGAGGTGAATGCTGAACTTAAGAGCATTGTGGTCACTGTTCACGAGCAGTGCAGCATTTACATCTTACACCAGTTAAGCACTGTTCAGAACCAAATTCAGAGTTGCTACACCTCTAGTTGGTTCTGTGATCAACTCTTCCAATGCATCATTTATGATGTCTGGAAAGCTTGTTTTTAGGGCAGGACTTAAACACATATTTGCCTAACCAATGTGAGGGTAGTTAAAGTCACCCAACATTACAACTTTCTTCCCTTTGTATTGGAGCAGAGCATCCTTAAGTCAGGAAGTGCTGTGTTTCCAGCCTCCCTAAAATGTGGTACAGCTCACAGTTGTCCTCCACCAAGGTCAAGTGGGTCCAAAGGAAAGGCTCAGAGGATGAAAGAGACAAAACAAGGGCCTGCAACTCCTTGGGAAGAATAAAAATGTGTAGGGTAGTGAGCCTGTAAGTGCTGTTATGGCAGGATTAGCACCTGGCTGTTTTCCCATCAGCTTGGAGAGAGGGTAAGAAGCATGTATGAACAAGAGGAGCCTGAGATAACTCTCCTCTCCCTCCTGTCCACTGAGTGCATTATCCCTCCTGAGCTTTCCATTTTGGTTAAATAAATTAATATATCAAAATGCTTGGGCATCCAGGCAAGGCACCCAAAAAGAATGGCACTTGCCAGTCTCAGAGGAATTCTGGTCTGCAGGGATCCCAACAATGCGCTTTATACATTACAGAGTTTTGTAAGCAAATGAGGTGGGTCCCTGCTCCCAAGGAGATAACAGTCTAAATTTCAACAGTTGAAAGAGTCTGCTACGGTGGAAGGGAGTGGATATGTATCAGCACAATTACATGTGTGTTGTTCATCCAACATATGCAGGGCAGTGGCCTTTCAGGCTCTAGACTGTCTGTAGAAAAATGAAACACAACATAACACACCCCGTCATGGTTCCGTCTTTGGATACAGCCCCGCACCAAGGGACATGCGTGGTCCTATTCAGGCTCCTGTGTTTCCAGTTGCAGCCATTCATTCTGAGTGCAGGTTGTTCCTTTTGTAGTTCTGTTCCTTTCCATTACCTATAATTACTTAAAGGCAATCTGGAAACTACAGGTGATAGGAACATACATTGCCCATTTTAAAATAGCTATGTCGGATGCCAGTTTGCTTCAAGTTCAATTCAAGGTGCTGGTTATGACCTTTAAAGCCCTTCATGTCCTCCTGGGGCCACCTATCTAAAGGACTGTCTCCTCTCATATGTTCCCATGTCCCAACTAGGTTCTTCAGTCTGCCACCTGCTGGCTGTTCCCCCACTTTGAGTGACCTGCCTGGCATGAACTGGAGCTTGGGCCAGATCTGAAACGGGCTCCCTGACGAGATGGAGAGAGCCCCTCACTGGAGACCTTCAAAAGTCACTGCAATGTACTGTCATGCACTGTAATGGTGCATGAACAGGCATATTTTTTTGGAGAAGGGGAGGTGTCCAAGGTTTTTTATTCTACTGGGTTTTAATTTGTAGTATTTAAACTATTTTGTAAGCTGTCGAGCTAAAAGGAAAGGTGTGGCGTAAATGTTTTAATATCAGTGGAGAAGCTGGCTGAGCTGTTGTTTTATTTATTGGTTAGGCTTCTAGCCCTCCCTCCCCCACAAGCAGGCCCAGAGCGGGTTACAACAGAACAATAAATAACATAGTCCAATTTATAAAATCAGCAGTTCTTAAAACCCAAGCATAATAAGATCAATTAATATTAATAATACACAGTAGATGGCACCATTTATCCAATCCAACCCCATTTGTTCCTGCACAGGTTCCCCATATATTTACAGGTGGGCAGCAACTAGTACTGGGAGGAACAGGAGGATGAAAGATGACACAGTTGACAACAGCGCATGGGGAGGCCTATATAAATAGATCTCCAGCATCTCAACCATAGGCCTGGCGGAACATCTCCGTCTTGCAGGACCTGCGGAATTACATTAAGTCCCACAGGGCCTGGACCTCAATAGGGAGAGTGTTCCACCAGGCCAGTGCCAGAGCTAAGAAGGCTCTGGCTGAGGCTAAGCAAACATCCTTGGGGCCAGGGATCACCAGCAGATCTTGGTCTATCGAGCATAACAGGCTCTGGGAGACATACTGGAAGAGACGGTCCTGAAGATATGTTGGTCCCAGACTGCATAGGGCTTTAGAGGTTAAAACCAGAACCTTGAACTTGACCTGGTATTCAACTGGAAGCCGGTGCAGTTGGTGGGGCAGTGGTTGTATATGGGCTCTTAGTGGTGTTCCTGTGAGGACAGGTGCCGCTGCATTCTGGACCAGCTGAAGTTTCCAGATCAGTTTCAAGGGTAGTCCTGCATAGAGTGAGTTATAGTAGCCCAGCCTGGAGGTGACCATTGCATGGATTACCGTGTCTAGGTCAAGGGGGGAGAGGTAGGGAGGTGTTAGTTTGGTGGTCCCCTCCATAGCTTCTCCAGATATTCTAGTTAGGAGAGTTTTCAGGGTCAGGATGGGAAAAATTTTGAAAATAAGAAATTAGAGACTTCTCTGAGCAGGGGGTTGGATATCACAGAATAAAGAGGATCCTGCTCATTTGTTGGAGGTATAAGCGAAGTTGAGTGCAAGTGTATTCCATTTTGGCCAGCCTTCTGTTTTTAACAATGCCAAGCAAATGCTTCTAGCAAGCTCACAAGTAGGCTGACTGCTGTCCTTGTTTGTATCTGGTATCTGAAGTATACTGTCTTTGAAGACAGAGGTTCCATGTCATACCATGTGCAAAAGACACTGGCAGATTTCTCCTCAATCTGTGAATTGGTCTCATCCTGTTTACAGGATCCTCTACAGTGCAGGGTGCCCTAACCTGGATAGCTCAGACTAGCTCAACCACATCAGTTCTTGGAAGCTGACTAGGGTCAGCCCTGGCTAGTATTTGGATGTGTAAAGGTAAAGGTTGTGCTCAAAAGCTAGTCGAATCCGACTCTAGGGGGTGGTGCTCATCTCCGTTTCCAAGCCGAAGAGCCAGCGCTGTCCGAAGACTTCTCCATGGTCATGTGGCAGCATGACTAAATGCCGAGGCACACAGAATGCTGTTACCTTCCCACCAAAGCGGTACCTATTGATCTACTTGCAATTTCTTGCTTTTGAACTGCTAGGTTGGCAGGAGCTGGGGCCAGAGACAGGAGCTCGCTCTGTCACGAGGCGCTAGGGTCTCGAAGTGCCGAGCTACTGATCTTTCAGTCTGCAACTCAGCGTCTTAACCTCTGAGCCAACAAAAAAGGCCAGTGTCTTGACGCAGAGGCAGGCAATGTCAAACCACCTCTGAACCTCTCTCTTGAAAACCCTACTGGGTTGCCATAAATTAGTTTACCAAGCTGGTGGGTAGATCACCAGGGATCTAATGTCCGCAAATCCCCTCCGAGACAGGCAGAAATCTAAGCAGGCATACTTGCTGACATTGGACTAGTTTATACAGGGCAAAGCTGCACCTGTTGGGTTTCAGCTGTTGTGACAATGTCAGGGGTGGGGGTGGCAACCCAGCACGGGGAGTTTCTTCCCTGAAGGGGTGGAGAAAAGAACGGAGGGCTTCTCTTCCCGAGCGTTTTGCCCAGCTCCAAGAGATGCCAACTTCCTTTCCGGCTGGTGCAGCCCATCTCGCCCCTCCTGCCAGAGCATCCTCCCGCCTACCTGGGCTCCCGCTTTCTCTGCCCCCGGAGCACCCGAGGGGGTTTGCTGGGCAGCTGCTGTGCGGGGATTAGCGGCGGCGGCGCCTTCCCCCCTCGGCCGCCCTGCCTGCCTGCCTGCCTTCATGTTTAAATAATAAGGCCGTGACGCAGCGCTGTCAGGCGAGAGCAGGGAAGGCCCCGGGTGCAGCTGGCAGCAGCCGGAGGGAGCCTCGGCCGCCCGGCAGGTAAGCAAGGGCCCCGGCTGGGGGTGGGGCTTGGGGAGGCAGGGGGGGGCCCGGCCGGACTCTCCGCGGCTCCCCGTCCCTTGCCTGGGTTCCCTCTCCGCATGCACAGAGCGGGCAGCCCAGCCCCTTCCAGCAGCCATCGCACCTGCCTGCCACGCCAGCGCCAGCGGCAGGTGCCCAGTCGAGCCATTGTGGAAAACAGCCTCGCCGCAGACTGGGCGCCGCCTGGCCGTGCGCTGCTGTGTCCGGCGGAATCCGGCGCCTCCGGGCCCGGGAGGGAGCTGTCCAAGGTGGGGCATGCGCTGATTCTGCCACCCACCCCGGCCACCGCAGCCAGGATCCGGCAGGGCTTTTCCCCAGGGGGGCGGCGGGGCGCTGTAAACAGCCGGTGCCAAGCCCGAGAAAGGGGCCCCCGCCCTGGGCCTTCGGTTCCAGCCCTTTATTTCCTAGGTGGTCTTCAACTATCCCCTCCCGGGTTTCGTGTAACCCAGGCTCGAGGCCCCTTGGGGACGTAGACACACCAGTATCCTATAGAAACGTAGACCTAGAATGTTTTGAGCAGCATGTGGACGAGATGTGCGTCTGAGCATGTGCAGGATTCCCTTCCTTCGACTGAGCGACTGTAGCCAAGGCTACTCACACATCTGGGATGGGGGGGCAGGTATGGGATTGCCAGCTCCGGGATGGGAAATGCCTGGAGATTTTGGGGGTGGGTCCTGAGGAGGGCAGGGCTTGGGAAGCTGAGGAGAGGGGCTTCAGTGGGGTAGAATGCCACAGAGACCACCTTCCAAAGTGGCCATTTTCTCCAGGCGAACTGATCTCTGTTGCCTGGAGATCAGTTGTAATCCCAGAAGATCTCCAGGCACCACCTGGAGGCTGGCAAAGCTAGGGAGCTACAGGGGGGGGGGAGTCTCTGACACCTAGTTGTGTTTCCATCTCATCACCTCTTTCTTCTGAAAAAGAAGCATTGCCCACCCCACTGCCCTTTTCTTATTAGGACGCGGGGGCTCTTAGGCAGAATAACCTCAGCTGAAAGTACCCAAGCCAGCTCAAGATACTTTGATGTCAGAGGCCACCCCCAGCTAGTTAATATAGGGATTTTGCCATCCTTCTTTGCCTGCTCCCCCTAACTTACCTCCAGCACAGCTGTCTCTCCTGAGAACACCCTCTTGTAATTCCTCCTACATCTTTCCAGTGAAAGGGATTTCTCCAGTGTATGTGCAGGAGAAATCCCTGGGGCAAAAAGGGGGAAGAACCTCTTTTTTAGAGCCAACTTTTTACATATTTAAAGCAGGAGAGGTGGAAGATTGCAGCAAGGATCAAGATTCTGCCCTTGGGCATTGATTTAAGATTATATTGTCCAAAGAGCAATTAATTCTAAGCACATTTTCAGTACTCCATAATAACCAGTCATGAGGTCTGAAACAAACGTCCTGTCTTGCCCCAACCCCAGTGACTCCCCTGCCTTTTTCTTTCTCCCCACTGCCTCCAGAGACTGAGGAGCCCACAGTTTTACCAGATACTCCTAGACCTTTTTTTTTTTTTTTAGATTAGTAATTGACTCATAGGTCCATTTGGTGGGAGAGGAGGGATGAAATAGACTGAAAACAGGATCATTGTCTGGTTTCTTGGGGATTTGGTGTGAGATTCCTTATAGCTGTCTGCAGGCAAAACATCTGCCCTCAGGAAGTTTGTGTTGCTGAGGTGGGGAGTTTTATTTATTTATAGTCCACATTTATTCATTCATTCATTCATTGCCCACGTTTGTCACTGAGACTCAAGGTGAATTACAGCATTTAAAACCATGCAATAGGGACGGTGTAAGACATACAGCAAACGGTGTTAAGACAGATCTACAAAGTCAGGAAACAACACAATAAAACAGCATATTACATGTAAGAAATGCAGAAACTGGATTACAGAAATCTGAAAATGCAGTAAGAACAAGATAATGTGCACAATAAACAATGCCATAAATGACAGTAATTGTCCCTTTGTAAAAGTGTCCTCCTGAACAACACTGATTTTACTACAGCCCTATTCCCCAAATAAAATGCTCTCTTGAACAATTCAGTTGTACACATTCTACAAAATTATCGAAGTGTGGGAGTCTCCCTGACTTCCTCAGGCAGACCAGTCCACAAAGTGGGAGGCACAACAGAGAACAGATGGGCATAGTCAGCTGCTGATCTTACCCATCTCACTTGTGACACTGATTTTCAGAGACAGCCCTTTCTGATTCAGGTTCTATGGCCATTCCTACCTCTACGTCTGGTTTTGATGGGATGAGGGCCTTTAAAATGTGATGCCTTAGAATTCTCCTTCTGCAAGCTTCAACTCCCCCCTCACCTGGACCTTTAGAAATTAATTTTCCGAAGGGGATAGCGGTGGGCCTGACTTTAGTACTTAGGCATATTAATGCATACACAGGAGCACTGAAGGGGAAATCCCAAGGAGGTCTATTCTGCAGTAGGTCCTATTTCATACTTCCAGGAAAGTTTTCTTCAGATTGCAATCCCAGGTGCTATGTAGTGGCAAGCTGCTTGTGAAGCAGAACATGCTTCTAAAAATGTTCTGAACAAATCCCTTAAAACAAATGTGTAGAGAAGGACAGGCCATTGAAAAGGGACATAATTACATCATACAGCTGTTAAAAAGAGAGAACTGATTGGTGTGGTGTGTGGGGAGACACTTCTGACAGTGGTACCCTAAGAAAAGGGTTATCCAAAGCACAGGCAGGCAGCTGTTCTTATTTCTCAGCATTAAAATGTATGTGGGAAAGCTATTCCCCAGTAGCAAAGGTCTTCAGTCTGAGGCTCAGAAGACAAATGTGGCTCAAATAAGGCTCTTTAAATTAAGATATATTGGTGGGGGGGGGGGTTAAGATGCTAGAATAACTAGTATGTGGAGGAAATGGGAGGCAAAGATTTTTATGGAACTAAACTGCTTCTCAGAGACGCTTTACAAACAGAGAAGTGACAGAGGTAAACAGTGGCCAGTAATCTAGAAGTAAACTCTGCTCAGATTTATGCCAGTGCACAAAAACAATTGCACAAGGTATTCCTGTGTGTTTTTATTGCTCAGTGGGAGACCTTGTGTGTGGCACTTTCCTAATGAAGAATTTGCAGCAACCAATAACTGGGCTGCAGAAACTTTGTGGGTCAACATGTCAATTATCAGTAATGTCAAGTTGTATATTTTCAGTTAGGCTTTCTTATGCTATCTTTCTGTTGATCTCTTGCTCTGGATTTTGCTCTTAATTTGGTTTTTTAACTATGACAGGTTGCTGCTGACCCCTGCCCTAGTAGCAAGGGTCAGCTTTCAAAGGGCCTGAGATCCCAATAGGAACATGTGGCCTTAAAGAGGAGGGAAAGATGCTGGTGATTATGGAATGGATAGGGAGAGGGGAGTAATCAGAAACCTGAGCTAGGGTCCCTTGAGTGATTGTTCCTTATCCCTTGAGCAATATCCAGCCCTGTGGATCCTCAAGGTTTAATGTGCACAAGCAAAATAGACCTTCAAAAAGATATAAGGTTTACTGAAGGATTTAAAAAGATTTCACTATACAGTACAGTCTCTATAGCTTAGCCACAGAGAAAATAAAGAAGCTAACTGTTCTATCTAATACACTGAATGCCTGGTATTCGATGGCAAATCTTCTTGCAGCATAAAATCCAAGCAGTAGTATAAACGCATTCTATATGTTGCAGTCCATTATGATGAGGCATGAGCATAAAGTTAGCATGGTTCCCCTTTGGCCTATACCCTTAATAGATCTTTTTATCCTCAGGCACCAGGTAGTCCCTTGGATTCAATCAGGAATCTCTCTTGATAGAACTTTCAAGGAGATGTTAACATCTGCTCCTATTCCCCCCCCCCCCTCAAATCTGGTTATATACAACTGAGTACCGTTTCTCATAATTAACCAATTACCACATTCTTAAGTCCAAAATAAAAGAGATAAGGATGGTATCTGCAGGAAGGCCCAAATCATGAACACCTGCAAGCTGGTCTAGGCCCTCTAATAATCACGCTAACCCTTGAGGGAAATTAGGGTGCTTTGGCTCACAGGGCTTCTCTGATATTAGTGGTGCAGCCACGTCTGGGCAGCCCAAATGTCTTGGGCTCCGCCCCCTGGAAGACTTGGGAGTTCTCCTTCAACCCAGGTGTGCATGTAGTGGTAAAGAAGAGGCAGAGAAGGCAGCAGCAGGCATCCTGTCCCCACCCACCCACCCCGGACCAGGACCCAGCTCCAACTGAGCGCACACACTCTTTTCAACTTTTCTTATTGGAATCATTTGGCCTTTTAAAAAATGTAAACTACACCCTGACCTGGATGGCCCAGTCTAGCCCAATTTCATCAGTTCTCAGAAGCCAAGAAAGATTGATCCTGGTTAGTACTTGGATAGGAGATGACCAAAGAAGTCTAGGATTGCTGAACAGAGGCAGGCAATGGCTAGCACCTCTGTTCTCCTCTTGCCCTGAAAACCCTACGGTGTTGCCATAAGCTGGCTGTGGTTTGACAAGCACTTTCCAGCACCACTACTTTAGGCTAAAGATCAGCACATAAATACAATAAAATGAGTGATCAGTGAAATACACTCTGTGTATACTCAGAGGCATTCCTTTCTTTGATTGCGCTGAAGTCCAGACAGATCCTTGATATAGGAACATGTTCCAGACCTGAGAGCTCCTGGTGAATGTGAAATCTTAAGTGAACAGGAATGCCTCCCCACCCCACCCCACCAGACCTCTCACCACGTGCTCACAAAAACTTCCTGTAAAATAAGGGATGGTCTTCCAGCCAGAGGGACTTTTTAGCTGAACCTGTTCTACAGGCACCTTCAGCACAGAACACTTTGTTCACTTCCTTCAAGCACGGGCAGGATTTCCAGGTACTGTTGCTCGGTGGAGGCTGAGGGCCATCTCTCTCCATTTCACAGCTGCTCCATTGGTGCTCCAACCAGTATTTTTGCCCCAAGCCACTGTTTAGATGCCAGTACAAATGGATCAGTGCTGGTAGGCCATTAATATGTCTGTTAAGAACATAAGAAAAGCCAGTGTTGGATCAGGCCAATGGCTCATCCAGTCCAACACTCTGTCACACAGTGGCCAAAAATACCAGGTTCCCTCAGGAGGTCCACCAATAGGGCCAGGACACTAGAAGCCCTCCCACTGTTGCCCCCCAAGCACCAAGAATATAGTGCATCACTTGCCCCAGACTGAGAGTTCCTATCTATACCTTGTGGCTAATAGCCACTGATGGACCTCTGCTCCATATGTTTATCCAATTCCCTCTTGAAGCTGTCCATGCTTGTAGCCGCCACCACCTCCTGTGGCAGTGAATTCCATGTGTCAATCACTCTTTGGGTGAGGAAGTACTTCCTTTTATCTGTTCTAACCCGACTGCTCAGCAGTTTCATGGAGTGCCCACGAATTCTTGTATTGTGAGAAAGGGAGAAAAGTACTTCTTTCTCTACCTGCTCTATCCCATGCATAATCTTATAAACCTCGATCATGTCACCCCTCAGCCATCATTTCTCCAAGCTAAAGAGCCCCAAGCGCTTCAACCTTTCTGCATAGGGAAAGTGTTCCAACCCGTTTATCATTCTAGTTGCCCTTTTCTGCACTTTTTCCAATGCTATCATATTTTTTCTTTGCCAGACTTTCGAGCAGAAGACTAAGGAGAGAGCGCTCTGCCTTCCCACTGTTGGTGCTGACGGGCAGGCCCTCCACCTTCCTACCAAGATGGTGAGCCGGCTGCCTCACTCAGCGGAACTGACCCGCTTCTGCCAGAAGCTTAATCGAGTGAAGACTCTGGAGGATGACATGATGGAGACCGCCTTCAACCGATGCCTGACCACTTTTGACTTGACACTGCTGGGCATTGGGGGCATGGTGGGCTCTGGCTTGTATGTGCTCACTGGCACGGTTGCCAAGGAGACAGCGGGGCCTGCCATCGTCATCTCCTTTATCATTGCTGCCTTTGCCTCACTGCTCGCTGCTCTCTGCTATGCAGAGTTCGGTGCTCATGTGCCCAAGACGGGCTCTGCATACATGTTCACATACATCTCTGTGGGCGAGATTTGGGCCTTCCTGATTGGCTGGAATGTCATTCTCGAGTACATGATAGGTGGGGCTGCCGTCGCCAGAGCATGGAGTGGCTACCTGGACTCCATCTTTGATCACAAAATCAAGAATTTCACCGAGACCCACGTTGGCACCTGGGATACCCGGTTCCTGGCCCGTTACCCAGACTTCTTGGCATCCGGCATTCTGCTCATAGCGACAGCCTTCATCTCCTTTGGAGCTCGAGTGTCGTCCTGGCTCAACCATGTTTTTTCTGCTATCAGTCTGGGAGTCATCCTCTTCATCCTCGTGATGGGATTCATTCTGGCTAAGCCCCAAAACTGGGGGGCAGCTGAAGGGGGATTCGCCCCCTATGGCATCTCAGGCATCATGTCTGGGACAGCCACATGCTTTTATGCCTTTGTGGGCTTCGATGTTATAGCTGCCTCTAGCGAGGAGGCCCGGAACCCTCAGAAAGCTGTTCCCAGAGCTATTGCCATCTCACTGGGCCTTGCCACAGGGGCCTACATCCTGGTCTCCATGGTGTTGACACTGATGGTGCCTTGGAAGTCCTTGAACCCGGACTCTGCCCTAGCTGATGCCTTTTACCAAAGGGGTTACTCTTGGGCTGGCTTCATTGTGGCTGCTGGGTCCATTTGTGGTGAGTATGGGCTGAGGCCCAGGGTATAGGCTTTCCCTAAATCTATTTTAGCTTCTCATCGCTTGCACTGCCACCTGAGGTCTAAATCTCCCCTCCGTTATTGCCATTCAGTCAGCTGTGGGCTGTTCTTCCTCACCTCTTCCTCATTCTTTGCAGAGCAGAGAGAATGAAGGCTATCACCCTATTTTGTTTACACCTTACAAAAACCTTTGACCCAGCTGTTGCCTTGCCAACCAGTGGGTGCTCAGCCCCAAGACTGGACAGGGCTGAGCTGTTGATGGGCCATTTGTGAGGGAGAGGGTGAAAAGATTTCTCTGTGTGGTTTGATCCAGCAAGCAGCTCTTGTGTTCTCTCACAGTACTGTACAGTCTGTGCCTCTTCATTTCAGGCAGCTCAGCAGAGAGAAGGGTGAGTGGGTGGTCCTTCTGAACATGTACCTCTCCTGTTTCTTTCCAGCCATGAACACAGTTCTCCTCAGCAACCTCTTCTCTCTGCCGCGGATTGTCTATGCCATGGCAGAGGATGGGCTCTTTTTCCAGGTGTTCTCACGTGTACACCCGCACACACAAGTCCCTGTGGTGGCCATTGTGGTGTTTGGCACCCTCATGTCCGTGCTGGCCCTCATCTTTGACCTGGAGGCCCTAGTCCAGTTCCTGTCCATCGGCACCCTCTTGGCCTACACCTTTGTAGCAGCCAGCGTCATCATCCTGCGCTTCCAGCGGGCAAAGTCCCAGGCTTCAAACCCACCTTCGGAGAGTGAGAATGCTCCGCCAACGTCTGCAGAGACCATTGGTGCCAGTGAACCAAAAGAGTATGAATCTTTCTCTGACAAGCTGAACTTGGTAGGCAAGGAAAAGGCCAAAAGCCAGCGGGAACCAGGACAGCTCAAGGCCATCTTTGACCCTTACTTGGACTTCCTCAGTGATTTCTACCCTGGAGAAGTGGTTACGGTGGCTGTTGTTATCCTCATGGTGTCTGCCATCTGCTTGTGCTCCATCCTGGTGTTTGGGAAGAACCAGCTCCACCTGCCCACCTGGAGCTACAGCTTGCTGATCGTGCTGTTCAGCCTGGCCTTTGTCTGCAGCTTGGTTCTCATCGGGGTTCACGAGCAGCAAAAGAAAAGCCAGACATTCCAGGTAACTGGGGCCAAGGCCTGATAAGGGATTTTCAAGATATCTGACCCCCGCCAGGCCCCCTCCTTTCCATTCTCCTCCCCTACTGAGGCAGCCAGTTCAAGCCACCACAGAGGGTAATATGTGTTTTTGTCATGAAGTCTGTTTCTGGTAAGGCAGACACAGCTTTGCCATGAGCTCCTTTTGAGTGCAGATTCTCACTCCATGGTTTTGCCAGAATTTGATCATGGGAAACAGTAAGCTGCCATGTTCATCAGTAGGTAAGCCGTGAATGGGATGCTGGTTTTGGAGTCTGCAGAGCAGCGTCAGTTCCCTTGAAAGAAACAGCATGCCCTTGGAAAGCCTGCCCCCTCACTAACTCCTGGCCACAGACTTCTTTCTTTGCTGGCTGTGTCCCAGCTGTCAAACATTTTCCTTTGGCAAATGAGATATGCTCTGAGACTCCAAGTGAGTGAAGGGCGGGATATAAATCCAATCTCTTCTTCTTCTTCTTCTTCTTCTTCTTCTTCTTCTGTTGCAGTGGGGAATAGCCCTCAGACATCAAAAACCACTCCGCTCGGAAAAATGCTCATGTTGCATTTCCAGAGAAGGTATCTAGAAGAGCAACTGCAGGGGGCCTCTGTCTTCTCTCAGCCAGTCCCTGTTGAAAAGGCCATGAATTGGTACAGCCTGTCCATCTCACCTTGATCTCCTCTCTTCCCTTCTAGCTACCCCTGGTACCATTGACTCCAGCCCTGAGCATCCTCCTCAACATCTACCTCATGCTGAAACTCAACTACATGACTTGGCTGCGCTTCTCTGTCTGGCTGATTGCAGGTGGGTTGGGGACCTGCTGCTGTACCTCTCTGCTCTTTGAAAACGGATGCTGAGAGAGAACCGGGGGGGGGGGGGAACGGTAAGCCAGCTCATCCAGCACTGCAGAGGCTTTGGGAGGGGGAAATTATTTTCTCCCACCCTTCTAGAAAAGAAGGCAGGGTGCAGAGGCAGCCCATCAAATGCAGTGTGGACCCACTTGTTTTCATTCCTCTCCTCTGCTGTGAACAAGAATATTAAAGTGAAGATGGTCATGTCCACAGCAGAGCTTGAAATGCAATTTCTAAATTGGATGGATATTCACATTTAACAACTTAATTTTGTAATCTCAAAAAATATGGATTTGTTTAGGTCTTTATACACCAATTTTCTCCCCAATGGAGACCCAAAGTGGCTCACAAGCCCCTTCTCTTTCATCACACAAACATCAGCCCTGTGTGGTAGGTGAGGCTGAGAGAGAGTGAGTAGACCATGGACATCCAGTAGGCTTCCATCGCAGACAGGGTTGCCAGCTCTGGCATGGGAGATTCCGGAAGCTCTGGGGGAAGTTTTGGGGAGGGGAGCAGAATGGGATTGCCATTGAGTCTGTAGTGCACTCTGAAGCTGCCATTTCCTTAAAAGGAAATCATCTCTATTCTGGAGACCAGCTTCAATTTCAGTAGAACTCCAGGCCCCACCAGGAGGTTGGCAACCCTGACTGGCAGAGTTGGGATTCAAACCTATGTCTCTCAGATCATAGTCTAAGACTCTAAGCAGTACACCAGCAATTCCAGAACTGAAACTGGACATCACAGTCACATATTCTGCTTAATCGATAGTTAAGATTAAAATTACTTTTTTTCAAACCAATATTAGAACATGGTCAAATATAGCCAATTACTGACTGTGCCCTGCAGTGAAATCTTCAGATATCAAACGCTGTTGACAAATATCAAATATTCCTCGCATTTTTTTTTTAGATATTCAGCATCACAATTCATACGGGACCATCAAGGATAATGGTTTGGGGCATATCTGTGTCAACTCCACAGGCTCCATGAAGAATTGAGGTCTCCCATCACTGGGAAGCAACTCATTAGCAAGGGATGATGGAGGGGAGGAGACGTTCCTCCTGGGGTCCTTGAGAGGCAAACCGGGAACCGTGGGGGAAACGTCTGCCCTTCTCCTGGCTGTCATCCTCACCTTTTTGACATTCTTGGAACAAGCAGGGCAGCCCCTCTTGTCTGAATTCTATCAAAAGCTAGTGGAAGCCTTCTTGTGACTCTACAGCAAACCTTTACCAACACCTGGGGGGAATCTTGTGTCATTGGCATGCCCAGTGACACAGCCAGTTCCCATCAGGTGGTCAAGGAAATCCCTCAAGGTGTGGGTCCCTCCAGTTGGCATGAGTTTTTTTCATATAAACATGTCATAAAAGCTGTTTGGGGCATCTGGTGTTTGCTAAAACACAACATTCCACTTCTAGTTTAGCTCCTTGATGAGCTAAGTATCTTTCTTTGCACAAACAAGCGCACTGAACATTTTCCTTTTGTACCTGTTTGGTAGCCCTGACCTGGATGGCCCAGGCTAACCAGATCTCATCAGATCTCAGAAGCTAAGCAGGGTCAGCCCTGGTCAGTATGTGTATAGGAGACCACCATGGAAGTCCAGGGTCTCTGCACAGAGGCAGGCAACGGCAAACCTCCTCTGATCGTCTCTTGCCTTGAAAACCCTATAGGTTGCCATAAGTCAGCTTCAACTTGATGGCAATGCTTTCAAGAGGGGGAGATTGGGGGAGGAGACAAAATTCTGGGGCAAGTCAGCTAGAGGAGGACCGCTAAGACAGGGTCGTGCTTTACTCATGGAATGCTTTTACTTTCTCACCCCTATGCAGTTCTGCACTGCAGCCACTAGGGGCGCAGGGAAGGACAAGCACAACAAGTAGGAATTGCTTTGACTCTCCAGGCCTGGCCTTTCTGCGGGGTTTACTAGGTGTCTGAGAGAAACCCTTGCTTCTCAGATCCTGCTAGGCCCATCAGCCAAGCCAACAATGGAGCAAGGCAAAACCATCCAGAATAAGCTACAGCCGTTGCCAGGATGAAGCCTCCTAAGAAGGCAGTTATCGTCAGCAGTCTATGGTTAGTTCCGTTAGTTCCACCCAACTCCATAGTTTTGTCGGTGCAGCCAGATCTTGCAAAGAGGCAGCCTTGTTAGTGTGGTAGCAAACAAACAAACAAACAAACAATTTGTTGTCTTTTTCTTAACTTCTCTAATTCTTTCCCACACTTTTCTCCTCTTTCATTTTGCTCTCTTCCTGTCACAATCAGCCATTCTTCTATCCTCATTTCTAATCTCACCCTTATTTTTCACTCTTGATCTTGGTTCCCTGTTGTCAGAGTCCCACAGCAATCAGTCCCAACAATAGTCCTTAACCAGGATTCAGTTTATTGAGATCAGGAAAGGCAGGTCATCTGTACACACTTTGTGTCAGGAATGAGTCTCCAGGCGGGAGTTGGGAAGTTATACAGAATTCAAAAGACACCTCGGGATGGAATAAAGCCAATCACAAATAAGCAAGCAAACGTGCCTAAAATAATGACTATAGGTTCCCAGGGGAATAGGCACATCCAGGCACCAAAGTCAGACACAGGCAGGCATAAAGATAAGTCAGAGAGCAAAAATAGAAAGCTAAAATACCAAGAGACATCTGTCTTCAATACAGGCTTCACCCAACCTCCATCATCCAACCCCAACTTGCCATGGCAGCATAGCTAACACCTGTCATCCATCCTGGCTGGCAATTTAGAACATATTTAGTAGTAGTATAGCAGCAAGCCTTTCATAATATTTTGAACAGAAGGGGGAGGGAAATATTCCCTATAATCTATCAAAGCTGGAGGAGGAGGAGGAGGAGGAAAAGGAGGAGATTGGATTTATACCCCGCCCTTCACTACCCAAAGGAGTCTCAGAGCGGTTTACAATCTCCTTTCCCTTCTCCCCACCCTTTACATGCATGACTACAGAATGTTAATCTGCCTGATTGGTAATACATGAGGAACAGAAGTTAGAACTTAGTTTAGCTTCAATTGCAAATAGCATTCCCCCCCCCCCCCCCCCCAATGTCTGGAGTGTCTGGAGATAACCTTGGCCAGGATATTCCAATTCCTGTAAATTTTGGCCTTGGAACTCCCATGATCATCCTGAAGTTGGTGGCCAGTTTCAAGATTCCTGATGAGTTATGTCTGCCACATAGGGTTGCCAGGTCCCCTTGCTGTTGCGGAGGGGGGATTTGGGGGTGTTCCAGGGTTGGGCGGTATGTCGTCAGGCAATGTCCCGACACAATAACATCACCTGGAAGTGATGTCATTGCATCAGTGACATCACATGTGAAGTCCTGGTTTTTGGGCAAAAACTCTATGGTTTTTTTGGCTTCAAGACCATAGAATTTGCCCAAAAACCAGAGCATCACACATGATGTTGCCAATGCAATGACATCACTTCTGGGTGGTGTCATTGTGTAAGGGACATCACCTGACAACATCCCTATTTGGGGGTGGTTTTTTTCCCATTGGCCAGCTGGCTGATGGCAGATTGCAGCCCCCAAAAGTGGGGAACCCCCACTGGGACCTGGCAACCCTACTGCCACAAATGGACAGACAGATGGACATGCAGACCCTTCTGTTATTATAGATGCATGGTAACAACCAGCCAAGTGATTTGTTTTTTTATGATATTTGGTTTGGGTCAGGGTCATGTGGAGAGAGGCCCAGGTGGAAACTTTGTCTGGGGGACCCATGGTGGTTCTTGGTAACCCTGCTTGATGCACTTTCTGCCACTACCACCTGTTTGGTGAAGTATAGCACTTTGTCCGGGTGCCCTTTTTAGGGCTGCCAAGTCCCCCGGTAGGGCGGGGGAAACACCGGTTTTAAATACTCACCCTCGCCTTTTCAAAATTGGCCACCGGGGGAGAAAATGGCTACCAGCAGGAAGGCAGGGGAACTCTTTCCTGCCCTGCCTTAAAAGGGAAATGTCTGCAGAGAGCCTGCCCTGCAGTAAAAAGCCTCACCAGACATTTCCCCTTTAAGAAATCAGCAAGAGAGCTTCCACAGCAAGAGAGGTCCGCCCAAAGATTAAGGAGGGACTGAAGGAGCTGCTTTTGCATGTGGCTGGCAACGTAAGTAGTAAGTTTCTCTTCCAGCTCTTTTCCTTCTCTCTCCCTCTTTCTTTTTTCTGTCTGTCTGTCTGTCTGTCTCTCTCTCTCTCTCTCTTTCCCCATCCAGCAGAGGTCTATCAGTGGCTATTATTAGCCACAAGGTCTAAATGGAAGTAAGTGCCTCTGCCCTCTCTCTCTCTCCCTCTTTCTTTCTTTTTTCTGTCTGTCTGTCTGTCTGTCTGTCTCTCTCTGTCCCCATCCAGCAGAGGTCTGTCAGTGGCTATTATTAGCCACAAGGTCTAAATGGAACACTTTGTCTGGGGCAGTGATGCTCTGCATTCTTGGTGCTTGGGGGGCAACAGTGGGAGGGCTTCTGGAGTTCTGGCCCCGCTGCTGCACCTCCTGAGGGCACCTGGTATTTTTGGCCACTGTGTGACACAGAGTGTTGTATTGGATGGGCTGTTGGCCCGATCCACTGTGGCTTCTCTCCTGTTCTTATGATATGAAAATCATATTTAGCACTTGTGTAGCAGTGCTTCATATTCTGCCGAGATGAGGAAGGATTCAGTAGGGCCGTTGCTCAGTGATAGAGCATCTGCTTGACATGCAGGAGGTATCAGCCCCTTCAGCTAAAAAAGGATCAGGTAATAGGTGACATTAAAGATCTCAGCCTGAGAACCTGGAGAGCCACTACCAGTCTGAGTAGTCAGTACTGACCTTGATGGACCAATGGCCTGATTCAGTATTAGGAAACTTCATGAGTTCATGTGTCAGCATGTGGAAGCAACATCACAGGATGTGACATCACAAAATGATGTCACTTCCTTTCTCCTGGCTCCACCCCCAAAGTCCCCAGATATTTCCCAAGTTGGACTTGGCAGCCCTAGCCCTTTTAGCCTGACAAGCTGCAGAGGGGGGCTGCCATTTAATCACTAGGGCAGCATGCTTTTTGTAAGTTAACTGGGTGTGATTATCTCATGCTGTCTGGGATCTGAGTCAATGATTGACAAACACTTCCTGGTCAGCTAGGTGGTTTACTTTTCTCTTTAGTTATAGCTGATGTGCTGCTCTTCCTGCTTCCTTCTAGCTACAGGAATCCTATTGTGCTGTATTATACATTTATTTATTTGCCACATTGTTCAGCCTGTAGCTATGGAGGTAGGTAGGGGAACAGCCCCCTTAGAAACGTGCCAACCCCTCCTCCCTGAATGTCCAGCTTTTGTTTTAAAGAAGAGCCACCAGCCCTTTCATAGTAATACCAATGGAAATGTGCAACCTGCCTTTTAGCAATTACCTTGCAAATGCGGAGGAAGGGAGGCTGAAGGAGAGCAGTGCTGCTGGACAATTAACCCTTTACTGACTGAACCCGTTCATCTCTGTTTTGTTGCATAACCTTTTCTCCATTGCTCCTTCCTTTCTTTCTTCTTTGTTTGTTTTTCCCCCTTTACGTTAGCAATGACAACAAGAGCACTGGGCAGAAAATCTGACTGAGAGCTACACTTATCTGCAGTTAGGAAATGGCCCGAGGAGTAAGTTGGGCCAGGGGATTGGGGTGGGGTGGGAGATGACAGTGCTTGGAAGCACTCAGCCAGGTGTCTGATTGGTTTGTGTGGTTTTTCATCATTGCTTGAAAGTCATCTTGCAGTAGCTGGCTTGTATGAGGGACTATTCTCAAAGCAGAAAAATGTGGCCAGGGTCTGACGCAATATCCCCCAAAAAAACCCAGAAGCTTTTGAGTTCAGCCTAATGAAAAGTTCTAGAGAATTTGCAAGTTTGCTACCGGCTTATGTGATTGTGGTTGGTCCTAACAAAAGCCATTGCATGGTTTGGTTGTTTTGGTGGAGGAATACGTGTCCCTGAGCTTGTGCTCTTTATTCACCAATTAATAGCCTCTGTCAATTCACCTACTTACCTCTCCCAAAATGTAAAATTAGGGCTGAACAACTTAAGAGGGTCTGTAATGCTCAGGCAGGTTTAAGTCCCAGTACTTCTAACTACCAGATAAAAAGGAAGATGGCAGCTCATTTTCTCAATGGTGCAAGACTACAAACAGGCATACTTCTAGACACATGCAGAATGATTTTCCCTCACTTCACCATATCCACAACAACTTGGTATTAGGTGGGTGAGATTCCAGAATGAGGGATGTGATTTGCAGTCAGTGGAACTCTGACAGTGCCCATTCATGTATCCCATTGCCCTGGCCCACTGCCCTCTCTCCAGCACCCTGCCTTTTCCAGCCCAGCTTTTGACACCACTGGAGGGATACCGCCTGCAGCTTCTCTTAGGACAGGGGTGGGCAAACTGTGGCTCAGGAGCTGCATCCGGCTCTTTCACATATATTATGTGGCTCCTGGCAGGGCGGCTGGGGAAGCTGAATATCATTAGCCAACAAATATCATTGGACAAATTAATATCATTATCAATATCTGCTTTTACCCCTTTTGTTATTATTTTTGGCAGTCTCATTTAATGTTAATAAAAAGCAAATCTGCTTATTTTCCAAGAAAAGCAGCTCATATTTGTTCACGTCTTGTGGCTCTCAAACATCTGATGTTTATTCTATGCGGCTCTTACGTTAAGCAAGTTTGGCCACCCCTGTTCTAGGTGGCTCTTACGCTGAGCAAGTTTGCCCACCCCTGTCTTAGGAGAAGAATTTTGAGACATAACAAGCACTGGCAAAGCTGCAGCTTGTTGCAGGGCTGTAGGCCAATCTCTCTTTGCTGGGTATATGATGGGGGTTCCATGTCATTGTTTTATATTGTATGGGTCTTTTCATTTGTCCTCTTGGTCTTCTCATAGTTCTACATTCCTACTGAAATGTTAACCTGTTAAAAAATGTAAGAAGAAATTACTAGCCAAACACGAGGCCCCACTGCTGGACCTCCTGAGGGCACCTGGTGTTTTTGGCCACTGTGTGACAGAGTGTTGGACCGGATGGGCCACTGGCCTGATCCAACATTGGCTTCTCTTATGTTCTTCTCCTATGTTCTTACGAGATGAAGTTCCTGAGAAAACTCTACAGCATTTTCTATTCTGAATTAGTAGTGTTGTATTATCAGGTGCCTCTCTGGCGGTGGCTCAGAGGTTAAGACGCTGAACTGCAGACCAGAAGGTCGGTAGCTCAGCAGTTCGAGACCCGAGTGCCGCATGACGGAGTGAGCTCCCGTCTCTGGCCCCCGCTCCTGTCAACCTAGCAGTTCAAAAGCAAGAAATTGCAAGTAGATCAATAGGTCGGTAACAGTGTTCCGTGTGCCTCGGCATTTAGTCATGCTGGCCACATGACCACGGAGAAGTCTTCAGACAGTGCTGGCTCGGAAATGTAGATGAACACCGCCCTCTAGAGTTGGATTCGACTGGATTTCAAGCAAGGGAAACCTTTACCTTTACCTTATTGTCATTACTCCAGCTGTTTAGATGCCTCCGTCTGTTACCTACCATAGAGCTAACTGAAATATTGTTATTGTCATTAATGAGGTAGTGGTTATATGTTTGTAAAGTGGAAAATGACTCAGTCAGTTAATGCTACATTGGACTGAAATAACCCCTGTTTGGTAAATAGAATATTAATCAGTGGTTACTCTAGAATCTAGAGCCCCAAACAGGGTAACCAGTCTCAAGGTGGGGCCTGGAGTTAACCTGAAATTACGGCTGATCTTTAGACTGCAGAGATCAGTTCCCTGCCTAGAGCAAATGACAGCTTCAGAGGGTGGGCTCAGAAATCCTGGAGTGGCTACAGAGAGTGAATGCTTTAGAACTTTTGCTTCTCCTGTGGCCTACTGTAAGGACTTGATTGTTACCTGTAAAGACATTAAAGACAAAAGGCTGGTTGGGATGTTGTTGTTTTTTTGTAATTTCCTTAAACATATCAAATCTAGTGCAAGCGAAAACCAGAACTGTAACTCAACAACAATCAACTATAAAAATTGTAACAAAACAATGTTCTATAATCCAGCCACACTAAAGAAATAACTGTATATCATTATGGTCTTCTAAAGCATCGTAGACTGTAGTTCTACTATCATACCTTGATAGTTCAAAAAATTGCAAGTTGTTTATATAATAAGTTCACAGGAATTACATTTTGGTCAGCCATATATTGTAGAACCAGGTACCAGGTGGCCACAAATTTAGAGTGGTACTAGTGTCCATCTGAAGAAGATTATGGAATATGAGATTTTTGCCATTACAAATTGGCCCCAGACTTTGTCATGCCATAGAGATATTGAGGGGGGAGCTTGATCTTTCCGTTTTGAAGAGATAACTAGTGAGGCTAGTTGGGAATTGAAAGAGGGATTGGACTGCTGTTGGCTCGCATCTTCCTGTGACTCTTCAGAAATAAGATGGAAAGAAAACTACAGAGGGTTTTTTGAGGGGTGTGTGTGTTTTTGAATGGAACAAAACTGGGTAGCAGCCAGTTATATCAGCACATGTATTTAGGGCACATGTGTCAGTTTCTCTGGTTTGTTATAGCCAGGTATCATGAGCAAGTTAGCAGAGTGCACAAGGCTTACCATGCAGCAAAGTGTCTCCAAGTCTGCGTGTGTGTGCTGATAAGAAAACAAAGTTTCATGGAGCCTCTTTCATATTTGCAACCCACTATGAGTTCCTTTATTTATAGAGCTCTATTCTAGACAGGAAAGAGTAGAGACAGGATAGTAGTCTAATCTAACTAAAATGGATGCAGATGCAGGATGATGAAGAGATCGGGCAAAGTGTGTGTGTGAGAGAGGTGTCAGAACGGAAGGAAGTCTTTTCCCCTAAGATTAACAATCTGCTCCAAAGGGATAGCATCAGAGAGAGAGAGAGAGAAAGGATGGTTAGGGTCCTGAGCACATCTATCCTTCTGACTCTAATGTAGCCCCCTCTGAATGCTGAGGCTAAGAGACAGCATATAGTCCTTATCTTCCAACACCCCCTCTAGATGTCTCCTGACTCAGCTCACAATTCTTAGATCTTCAAAGTGATTTCTAATGAGAATGTCTGCAGTCATTTCTCCTGTTGGACAATCAGCTCAGTGATGTCTTCCTTTTGCAGTTTTCTCACTAGGTGATACTTAGTGAATGTGCTTGGTGCATATGTTCACATCTTCTTATTTAGATAGATGAATTCAGCTTTGGTTGTCTTCATATACTTGTATGTCTATACCTAGATCTGTCTGTAGCTGGCGCCAGTGAGAAAACAGAAGGAAGGTCTATAGCTCAGTGGAAGAGACACACAGAAGCTGTGTTTGTATCTCTTGGCAACCTTGTGCAGTTGCATGTATCTCTTGACCTTCCCAAAGTGTATGACATACAATACATACAATAATCTACAAGGGATGCAAGATGGGGGGAAAGGTGGGGGAAGTGATATGAGATGGGAAAAATATGCTTAAAAGTTGAGTTTTAGTGGGAGGAAGTGATCTCACAGGAAGGGGAGATGCAGGAGCTGACCTTTGATCAGGATGTGACATCACAGGAATCAGGACATATTACTACAAAACTATGGAGCTCTGTCCCTTCCTCAAACGCTATCCTCCCTAAAACTCCAGAAATTTTCGATGCCAGAGCTGGCAACCCTACCCCAAGGAGCAATTGGCCACCTGGCACTTAAAATCCAATTAAATTCAAATTAATAATTTGTAATAATATTGGACTTAAGGGTTTTGTTCGGTTTCATATTAACTGATTATGCTCTCCCTGCAATCTCCATCCTCCTCACCATAAATGATCCAGTTATGGGCCTGCACAAAGGGATCATGGTGTGATTATGACCTATAGTGATATGTTTGGGTTTGCTTTTACTCTTACTGTCCCTCTTTGCCTTAGGCTTGCTGGTCTACTTTGGGTATGGCATCTGGCACAGCAAAGAGAACCTGCGGGAGTCCCAGGGGCATGTCATCAGTGCCCGCTACGTGGTCTTCCCCAGCAGCAGCCTGGAAGAGACCGTCCAAACAGTTCAGCCCAGCATGCAGCCATCACAGGGGTTGGATGAAACAGCAGAAGAAGAAGAAGCAAAGAGATGATGGGGGAAGCCTAACAAAAGGAGACTCTTCTCCGTCCCCGCCCAGTGCACAACCCAACCCACTGCTCTGTGGAGAAAACAGCCCCCATCCAACCCAGCCAGGAAGTCTTTGGAGTGGCCAGTTACTCTCAGTGGAGCAGAGCGCCATGGTTTTAAGTTTCTCGCTTATGCCCTCTTTCTCCTTGCAAGATAGCTGCCCATTTTCTTCTGTTATCCGGCTTGAAGTAGGGCTTCTGTCAGTTGTGGGTTTCTCCCCTTCTGTGGCCACGTATCTGCGATATCTGCTTTGTTCATGTTACCTTTCTCTGGGATCCTGCTCTAATGTGGTGTTAAAACATTTTCATGCCCTTCCTGTAACAAGGATTTGGTCAGCAATGGAGGAAAGTGGCCCAGTGCAGATGTGGTCTGGATTGTGGTTGCAGGCAGACACCTATTATTCCATGCCAAGGCAAGCTAAACGGACTTCCTCCAGAAGAGAACTGAGAACATGACTAGGCATGTTCTGCGCTAGGTAATCCTTTCCCTGGCCCCCCATAAATACGGTCTGGGGTCAGCAGAAATGGCAAATCTGGGACAGCACAAGAAACTGGGCATTTTCAGACTCTCAAGTTTCTCTCCCTTGCACTCTTTGGATAATGTTTGGGTGTAGTTTCAGTGAATCTGAGCACACGTTGCAGCCAGTGTGGGTTTTATCATCCCATTACAGACAGTGGCTGCCCCAAAAGCACCATTCCTATCACATGCAAGTGGCCCATTGTTTGGAGGCTCTAGGAGGGCAGGCATACCCAGGCACAATGAGCCTCTTCAGGCAGTAGCATTCAAGTGAAGGGCCCAGTCCCCCACAACCTTTTCCTGCACCTGTCCTGTTAAAGTGAATGGGTGCTTTCCCGAGTATGTCATGCAGTTCCTGTTCATTTAAACGGGACCTCAGAGGAGAACTTCCTTGTGGATTAGCCAGTTTGGTGTAGTAGTTATGTGCGCGGACGCTAATCTGGGAGGACCAGGTTTGATTCCCCTCTCCTCCACTTGCACCTGCTGGATGACCTTGGGCAAGCCATAGTTCTGTCAGAGCTGT
Organism: Lepidodactylus listeri; assembly: GCA_029233225.1. NCBI lineage: Eukaryota > Metazoa > Chordata > Lepidosauria > Squamata > Gekkonidae > Lepidodactylus > Lepidodactylus listeri. The sequence continues at coordinate 28,254,402 of JARCFY010000013.1, forward strand.
TCTCTCAAGGACAGTTGTCTCAGAGCTCTCTCAGCCCCACCTACCTCACAGGGTGTCTGTTGTGGGGAGGGGAAGGGAAAGGAGTTTGTCAGCTGCTCTGAGACTACAAGTGAAGGGCAGGGTATAAATCCAATCTCTTCTCTTCTTCTAAATTCCTGAGTGGAAGGAGTGTACCCTTTGGCTTTCCTTAGCTGAGACACTAAAATGCCTTGGCCCTATTCTACACCCAAGGTGCATCACTCATTTCAGAGCCACATCACAAGGGCACCCCATCTTTTGCAGCTCTCCCTTGTGGCATAAGATTTAAGAGAGAAACAGCAAGGAACTCCAAAGTCAGATGTTAGGACAAGAAGTTGACCCCCCCCCCAGTTATTTTGTATTTATTTACCTAATTGATACCCCATCTTTCTCCCCAATGGGGACCCAAAGCAGCTTACATCGTTCTTCTCCATGTTTATCCTCACAACAATCCTGTGAAGTAGGTTGGCTGAGAGAGTGTGATGAGTCCAAAGTCATCCAGCGAGCTTCTCTGGCAGTGGGGATTTGAAGCTGGGTCTCCTAGGCCCAAGTCCGATACTCTTCACCACTACACAGCACTGGCACACAGCCTTTCCTGACCCTAGACTTTCCCCACAGCCTCCTGTTTACCACGCAGCACCTGCAGTCATTTTTTACCAGCCCGATGCCTTCCTCCTCCTTGGCAGTTAGAAGCTGTTGGGGTTCACAGCTGGTAAAGTGGTTCCAGGCTTCATGTGACTGAGGCACACACCAAAAGGTTTACCGTTAGTGTACATAAGAGCTGCCTTCCTTCAGATCAGCCTGACCTCTATTTCTCTGTGTGAATCACTGTTCCAACTGGTCATTATGCTGCATCGCAGGGGGAGAAATGACAATCATCCAGTGGACAGCCAATGGAAGCAAGGAGGCAAGGACAAAGCAGCACAGCATACAGTGAGGCAGTAGGTGACCTCATTTTGGAGGGGTCAGAAAAGCCTATATTAAAAAAAAAAACCAACTGGTTTATTCCTTGGGGCCCACAGCTTGGGAGTTATTGAGATTAGAGCCTTCCAACGAAGCAGAAAACATCAGAGACGTCTTTTTTTAAAAAAAAAGGCTTTATACTGCCATCCACCAAGTAACACATTTCTCAGGACATTAATATCCTGAAGCAGCACAGGCCTCAGCACCCAGTTCTTCCAGCTTAGGCATTCCAAGATGGCCTCCCTGTCCTTATGTGCCTTTGTGACCACTTTTCTCCCTTGCTTTCCGATGAATCTCTGCTAGTGGCTGAGCAGTCACGCTACAATTTACATAAATTAGAGCACAATTCCCCCACACACGCACGCATTATCTGTATGCCATCTTAAATACCTACATGTCATCTTAAAAAGCAAGCTGTTGCCAGAGAACTCGCACGAGTTGCACTTCTGTGCAGACACAACAAATTTTCATTTGCGCACAGCTGTTAAGCGAGTTAAGCAGTTGGAACCTGCAGGCATGATGTACCTGAGACCTATTTATCCCGCCCTCAAAAGAGCTCAGTATGGTGTACGTGGTTCTTCCTGCCTCCGTTTTTTATCTTCACAACACGCTAGGCTGAATGAGCACAAGTGACTGGCCCAAAGTGACCAAGGGAGCTGCTGGACTGAGCAGGGTTTTGAATGGGAGTCTCTTCCGTTCTAGCCTGACAACATGACACACGCTGGTTCTGCCGCCAGCTGTTCTATCGCCTTGCCTTGGGCACGTTCACTTTCATAACACAATGAGGAGACCAAACAGCTTAAAGGGAGGGGGGAAACAGCAGCTGGTTGGAGGAGAGGGCAAGGAGCCTCCTGTGGGATTACGGAAGACCATCTGGGTTTCCCACTTGCAGTGTTTTGGAGGGAGAGAAATCTTGAGGTCACCCCCAAAGTCTGTGCTTCCTTCCTTCCCCTTGAGTATGGATGTAGTGTGGCTACTCCAGCCTGGTTTTCAGCCCCCCCTTTTCATGCAGGAGAGTATGTATTGTATGCTGGTCTGCCTACTGTGCAACTGCTGTCCGTGGACTCCAGGACTGCTGCCCAGTTCACGCACGCTGCTTCCCTTGGTGTTCGGACTGCTTTACACTTGCTCCCATCTGCCACTGGACTACGAGCAGGCAGGGCGGTGCTATCATCAGTAACAGTGTTTCCCTGCCCTGCTACCGCTCTGTGCAATGGCTCATCCCAGCTAAGCTGATAAAGGTTTGTTCCTCCTTGATTCTGAGTTGCTCTGATTTTTTTTTCCTGTGCTCACCAGTTTGCCTCCTGCAGGCTGCCCATGGAAAGAGCTGTCTGTGGAACAAGTCAATACAAGCAGAAAACTAACGTGCATGGAAACTGGGATAAACCGAAGTGATGTGGGGCCAGAACCAATGGAAGAACCCCATGTGGATAGGATAAGCCCAATGATGTTGCAGAAGGGAAAGAAGAAAAGGGTTGTTTCCCTTTCTTCCCCTTCAAGCAATTCTTTTAAATCTCTGCATTAAAAAAGGAAGAGCGAGAGCTCATTTCTCTCCTTTTCTCTGCAGGGCAAGCCAATAGCTTACGGTGGAAAGAAGGGAGATCAGCCGAACCTCCGACCACCTACCCACCCCGACTTGCTACATCTCAGCAAGCCTGGGGGGCAGCATATTTTCCTGGATGAGAGATCAGAAGAACTTGACTTCTAGCTGATCAGCGGACAGCCAGCTCCTGACCTCAACCCTAAACAAATCGTAGCTGAGTACAGAGCAAAAATTCCCCAGGAGGAGATCAGAGGCTGACTCCCAGCCTGCTCCTGCAGACTGGCTGCCTGATCACCACTAGCAGACGGGAAGTGAGCCAAACTGGCAGCACACCTCAGGGACAAACGGCTTGTTACACTCGGTGTCTGTTATCTGATTCCCCCAACATACAGTTTAGCATTAAAAAGCAACCATGGGGGGAAGGGGGGAATGGATAAGGACCACAGCAGTGAGAAAGACTAACACTTTGTACAAGCATGACCTGTGCTGCTTTTAATGGGGGGCGGGGGCGGGGGCGAGAATCAGACAGAGACTGATTATCTTTGTTCTTCTACTGGGGCTATAAACAATACAGGAAACTCAATTTCGATTGGGGGGGGAATGGTGAAAAAAGGAATCTCCTCCCGTTTTGCAAACCTTATACGTATTTGTATATTTACCTATGGCTGCTTTTTACATTTTAGGGATACTAATCACGACTACACAGTGTACCATGCAGTTTCACCCTTAGCTATCAAAACTTGGGGGAATACGGGATTAAACATTAGACAGAAGAATGCGGCATTAGCAGACAAGGAATGGAGGATACATTCTACGGACCGTCTCTTTATTAAATGAAGGGAGAACAGAGACAGTTGCTTTATTGATTGTGATAATGTCGTCCCAGAGTACCTATAAAGCCAAGATAACACAGACCACCTTGGCTAAGAAGCATACAACCATACTTAGGGATGGAATCGTAACATGATTATGGACTCCCATCATTCATACCAGTAGCTGGAAAGGGAAGAGCAGGGGATCCACTGGGCCATCTAGTATTCAAGATCTTACCAAGAAACCTTTTTTGAAAAGCCACAGCCGCTGCCCCAAGCACACATCTTTGGGTCTTTCTTCACTCAGATGGCCACCCCAAGATTCCTTGAAGTTTTGAGCATGCGTAGGGTTACCATATTTTGAAAAGCAAAAAAGAGGACATGTTTCCCCACTGACTACTTCAAACAAGTGATCACTATGACAAATCACATTTTAAATACCCCTACTATGTACATTGTGATAATTGCTACTAAGTAGGAATATTCCTAACCTTCCAACCAAAAAAGAAGACATTTTCATCAGTTTCTTAAAAAGAGTCCAAAAGAGGACCGAAAAAAGAGGACATGTCCTCTAGAAAGAGGACATCTGGTGACCCTATGCATGCATCTTTCCTCCTTCAAGATACAGGACTTATTATTTTGGCATCACCACATTGCCACAAGGTAGCATCAATACCAACATCTTGTGATGCCTCTGAAGGGAACCATAGATTGGTGATTTGGAACCCCCCCCCCCCGAATGAATTCTCCCGATCCAAACCTGTTATTGGCCCCATAGGCTGTTTGTCTTTTCTTTTTCTACACCAGCCTTAATCCTCTTCCCCCAAAGCCATAGTTCCAATCCAAATCCTCTCCTCCCCTTGCCTTTTTGTGCTAGTGAAAACATCAGGAGAACTGATCACCTGTCTCTCAAGCTGCATGCCGTTCTGCCCTTAGTGAAGTGTAAGTTCAGAGAAGACTGAAGTGCATGAAGGAAAAGTCTACACACACACACACACACCCTGCATACATCCCATTTTTTTTCCAGTTGGGTATTTTGTTAGGAGGGTGGGAGTCCACGTATCTGAGGTGCTACTGACAGTGTTTGGATGTACACAGATCTGACAACAGATCGTTCAGAGAGCTGAAGTGGGTATGATGCAGGTATCATATCTTTTGTCTGGCTGCTGTCTCTGGCCCAGTAGGTTCAGCAGGTTTCCAATAGACTAAAAACCTGCAAGAACCTTTTGATCAGAAGTGACAGTGCAACGTGAGTGGCTAAGAGGCATGGAGGCTCCTCACATGCCGTTTAAGCAGCCCCTTCACCTTCCGCGTCCCCAAGGAAGGGGTTCACATCTTGGACTGGTTTGTTCTGAACGAGGGTCTGGTCCCATCGTGTTTGATCTGAAGGCCTGGAAAGGCTTCCTGAACAGCGTCACACAGGCCTGTGAAATCCTGCTTCAACACGATCTCCTGAAAAGGGAGAAAAGATGCTTGTAGTAAAGGGTTGTATCTGGCCAATTTTTAGACACCATCTTGCCCAATTTCCCTCCTTACTACAGTCCCTGGCCCCACACGACTTTTGTCCAGGCAGGGCCCCTGATCTCCAGCACAGCTCTTTTTTGGGGTGGTTGAATTGGGTCTTTGCTTTTGCACCATCTGAAAAGCTGGCCAGGCACAACGAGAAATTTCTTCCCTTGGGGAGAGTCAGGGATCGTTCTTACAGAGCAGTGCTGGTCCCCACTCCTGCAGCTACTCAACACAACATGAAACACAAACCAGCCTTGGGCAGGAGGTGGAAGCATCACCTCCAAGGAGCAAAGGAGACGAATGAAAGAAATGGCCAGAGAAGGAAGTTAGAACAAAGCTGCTTATCGACCCAAAGAGTAAAACGGTCTTGCCAAGGAGAAGGGAAGAGGCTGAGCTTTCGCTGAACTGCGGTAGGCTTAGCAAAGGAGGCTGCCAGGTCACAGAGATTTTGGGAGGGACAGGGAGAGCATAAGACTGGCCTTGTTGGGACAGACCAAGGTTCAGGTTCTCCAGCACTTGAGCCAGATGCCTCTTGTAAGTTTGCAAACAGGTGCTGAAGGAAGCAGCCAAATTTAACTGAGTGCCCTGAGCATTTTTGGTGTTTCTATATATGGAGGTTCCATTTAGTCATCATTGCTAATAGTCGTTGACAGTCCTCCACAAATCTGTCTAATCCAAACTAGAGGCAATTACTTCTACAAGCTATTAATTCTGTGAAATAGCAGCAACCAGTTCATCCCCCATCTTCGAAGGATCTGAACCCATTATCACCTTCAGCTACAAACAATCATGAATGACTTCTCTTTTGAATAGCACTTTCCCACCTTTGCTGAAGTCCCATTATACAAACAGATGATTTGCTATTCCTGTCTCATCTGTCATTCGCAGACCACATCTGGCTCCCTTCCACCCATTAACACCTACTGAAAAATCCAGGACTTCTAAGACGGCACCAGGATTTGCTTGGATGGATTTCAGAATCCTAATGCAGCCTTCACTCTGTATGGGATTTCTGGCCACCTGCAGATCACAATGGGGGGAATGCATTTGTTTCTTTATACCAAAGCATCAGGATCCAGCCTTCTCCCAAAAGCTACTCACACTGAGGCACCTGAGAGTCTTGTTTTCTTTCAGGCCCAGAGCAAGGCAAAGGGCTCCTTCCAGTGCAATGCGGTTATTGCTAAAAACAAAATGAGAAGAGAGAGCAAGCTTCAGCTCTTTGCCTATTGGGTTTTTTTAACATTATTTTTTAATGCCATTTCTTAAACAAAGCTGCCTGAAACTGGGATTATCAAGAACTAAGCCCAGAGATGACTGACACAACCAAACTCTACTCTGGTCAACACTAATTCAAGGTAGTCAGAATTCCATGGTCTAGCCAAGCTGTTCCACCTGGAATCCTTCAGTTGAGCAGCAGCCTTCCAGAAAAGGCATCTCATTCCCCTTAGCTCCATGCCTAAGCTGTCTTGGTTCCCCCTGCTGCTGCCACCCAGATATCCACTTTGCCCTGAGCTATTCCCATCATTAGGTTCATGTACAGGAGATTGAAGGAAGATCTGGGCAAACTGCGGCTCCCAGACATCAAACTGCCTCTCTCATTCAATTCAACCAAGAATTGTCCCTGATTGCCAGCCAGTACAGGGGCCAACTGAATCAGGGAAGAGGGGGAGGCATTGATGCTACCTGTCTGGTGGCTTGTCAAGTGCCAGAAGACCATTGTAGCTATGAGAGGTCCAAGATCTGCAACTGAGGGGTTACAGCTCCAGTGAAGGTAGTGCGTTAATTTTGTTGCTTTTGCAGGTTTCTCTTCCTGGCAGCCAGTGTTGCAGATCTCAGCACTGCATTTTAGCACAGTTCTGATCTGCTCTGTCAGGACAGAGATGCACTACTTGGAGTTCTGTTTCAGAAAGTCTGGCCCTTGTTGTAGACAAGGCTGTTTTTGAGCATAGGGAAGGTGCCCTATCTATTGTGTTGGATCGGGATCTAGGATTCCCAGGGTGAAGTCCCCAAAGAGCTGATGATGACCTGACCTTGGGCAATGCTATAGAAGAGGCTCTGTAAACGAGCAGGGGGGGACATTATATACTAAGGAAATCCAAATTCTTCAAGAAAAAGAAGTATTATGCCATCTACATGCCTGACATTTGAAATGTCATGGCTATGAGCACAAGCTGAACAGGTCCCCAGTTCAAATCACAATCCACTCATGTATTCATCCATGGCTCTTTGGCAAGTCAAGAGTCCTTCCCTTTGGCTGCCCAGATACAGTAAGGCGACAAAAATAATGATCTACATCAGAGGGCCATTGTAAGGAGTACTAAAAAACTCTGAACTCTCCAGAAGAGGTATACACACAATAAAATGTTATTACCCAATATTAAGTTCTTCCACCACATTGTTGACTTTCAGGGCCTCACCCAAGGCAGCAGCTCCCTTGTTGCCAAAGCCATTGTAGGAGAGATCCAACACCCGAAGGAATATGTTTGCCTGTGGAGGAAGGGACAGCGGTGGGATTAGCCCATTTTACACTCTGAACTTCACAGTCTCATGAAGATCCTCCTTCAGAGGGGAAAGTATACTTCAAATGCAGACCTAGAGCCTGCTTTGTGGTGACTTGGTGTTCTGCCCCAAAGTCCAGCCCTGATGGCATCGACGGGGAGGGAAATGGCATTAATCAAGCTTTGGCAAGACCTGCAAGGCTCAACATCAAGACTATGCTCTTCGGCACCTTAGCCCTGATGCTTCTCTTGCTGCTGTTTGCAACAGCTGGAGAAACACGGTCCTTCCTGTCCTGTGAGAAAGGCTCTGCCTCCATTCAGTACATGACACTGTAAGGGAGTGGTAGTGTACTTCAAGCTTCAAACCCCATAGTGGCATGCCACCACTCTGCATCAGTCTGAACAGCCAAAGTTTACTCTAATCCTCGCCCTGTACAAGAAGTGATGCTACTGTACCAGGAGCACTGTGCAGATGTTGGCCAGCAACACAGAGAGCCAGCTTGGTGTAGTAGTTAAGACTGGCAGACTCTGATATGGAGAATGGGTTTGATTCCCCTCTCTTCCTCCACATGAAGCCAGCCAGGTGACCTTGGGTCAGTCACAGTTCTCTCAGAGCTCTCTCAGCCCCCACCTACCTCACAGGGTGTCTGTTGTGAGAAGAGGAAGGGAAAGGAGATTGATTGTAAGCTGCTCTGAGACTCCTTTGGGTAGTAAAGGGCGGGGTATAAAACCAACTCCTCTTCTTCTTCCTTGTAATGCATGGTAACTGAAAGCAAACTCACCTCACCCACCAGAGGCAAGGGAAAACTGCTACCCTGAGTTGACAAATTTGGGTTGCCCTTACAGGTACAGGAGAAAAGGCTTGCCCATGAGCAGAGGCTGCCACAAAGTTCTTCTGCACAAGCTCCACTGCAATGAAAAAGCTCTTGCTGATTTCAGTGAGGTTGCCCAGGAGAGGTGTCCGGTGGACCACTTTCCCTCTTCACTTGTGGCAGGGGAATGTCAAAACCCAAGGGAGGTGTGGACTAGTCAGCTGCACAGATCGTTGGATTGCATCCAAACTCATTTGAGCAGAAAGCACCCTTGGTTATGACGCGTCTAACAGGTCACACTCAGTGATTCAAAGCTGGTGTCTCCAGACCTGAACACTCTCCTGGGGCACACACCTCATGACTTCAGCACCAGGATCTGGCTCTCCATTAGACCTCCTCTTTAGGCCATACTTTCTGGCATTGTGACTGCCTTTGCCTGCACATTGTCCTTGTTGAGAAAAACTTGATACTCCCTTGGGTATCAGATGGAATACAGCAAAGACTCTACTCAGAAATCATCTCTGGAAAACCTGGTGAAGACATTTTTATGGAATTCACAGCTATTATTCACAGCCAGTTATTTCTGAATGAAAAAAATGGATTTTTTTAATGCCAGGGGATATAACATTTGGCAACACAGATTTTCAAATTCAGACCACTTTTTCATTCAAGAATTCCTGGTATACCCCCCCAATTCCCCCAAGACACCTTCACATTTCCCAGAAATCTGACTAGCCTAAAAGACTTTTGTAAATCCATGCAATCCTGACCACAGAGCCCAGTACCCAAGAATCTCTCAAGTGGCCCTTTTGTTACACAAATCCTCAAGAAATGTGAATTCTCCAAATGCTTTCCAGGACACCATAGCAAGGTTGACTTGTGTACTTCCAAACCAGACCACCCCATCAGTAGTAAATGCTCACGCTCCTATAAAGTTTTGCCATTACAACCAAATAACACAATGAAGGCATGCTTAGCAGGATGGAGATGACGGGAAGAGTGCAGTGCTTACCGCCAAACCTTTGGCTATAGCAACAGCTCCTTGGCCCCGGAAGCAGTTCCAGCTGAGATTGAGCTCCTTCATGCCAGCATTTTCTGCCATCGCAGCTCCAAGCACTTCACCTGGAAAAAAAATAAATGTTGCAGATCAGAAGGAAATGGAAGAGAGACTTAGGAGATCAGGCCGGCAGCTCAGATCTTCAGAAACATCCAAGAAACCTCCCCATAAGTTTTGCCCAAAATGTCCTGCCAACGATTTATGATAACATGCATGGCTGCAGTCATATTTGAACTCAACAGGAGAATGAGGCTTCCTGAACACTGAGGTCACAAGCTGGCTCAATAGTCTCAAAACAGAAAGGGGGTGAAGCAGGGGAAGGAATGAGGTGAGAAGGAGAAAGGAGGTGCTGCAGGAAAAATGCCAAAGGCGCAAACATCTCAGAGGGCTCCTGAAAGCAAGCCAAGCCAGAGAGGTGGATGCAATCTGCCAGGCAGTTCTCCCACCCAAGCCCCACAGAAGTGAACAGGAGCTGCATAGGAGCGTGGGAGGATGCTTGCAAAGAAGACGGATTCATACCCCTGACCAGTGAAGGGAGGGGATTCATCTGTCTGCCTCAGGCAACGAGATGACTAGGGCTGGCTCCGGTGGCTCCAGCTGGACAAATTCTAGAAGCCAATTGAATGTGCAGAACTGGGAGTTCAAGAAGCTTGGGTTTTTAGAATGCAGCAATATTGTCATAATTGTGGTGTGTGGACTAAGATGCTTTTTGAAGGGCGCATGTGGCATAGGATGGTGGCAGAAAGGTTCCCTTTCCTGGGATGTTTTGCCCCCGTTTCAACAGAGATACCTAGAAGATCACTTTCTTTACTGTCCTACCTTTGCTTTCCCCCTTTTCCTCTTGTTTCTTCTATCACTAAACTTGCTCTTTCCTGGACACGCTCTCACTCTTTCCCTGTCTTCCACCGACTCACTGTGTCCTCATCAAAAGGGAAGGTGGAAGGGGGCACCTGATTAGGAGCCAGGTGAGGCTCCTTCTGTGCACAGGGCAAAGGAGGAGTCTTCCAGCAGCAAGGCTGTTCAGCGAGGGAAACATGAGATGAAAGAAGCCAAGTGCATGAAATGGAGAAAGCAGGTGGGCCTTGGAGCACAAGGTAGAAGCACGATGTGGACACTGAACAGTTGGAGGAAAGAAATGAAGCTGGTCCAGTGCAGGAGAAAGAGACGGCCACAGCACCTGCATTCTGAAGAGAATGTTGACAAATGTTAGCACAAAACAGATTAAGCCATGCCCCTTTTCTGGATTCCCTTCTATCCGTGAAAGGGTATGCAGGCCTTCAAGTTGCACAGAAGCCTTCTTCAGGCAGGACAGAAAGCTAATTGCTAGCTTTCAACTGTACTCAGTTAAGCTCCTAGTTAACGCAAATGTATTTGGCCTATGCATGAAACAACATGGCCCACTGGGAGATTATCTTGCATAGCTCAGACCCCCAAACACTAGAAATGAATGGGAATCAGAAGAGAGTGAACTTATTGCTTTTTTCAGTTTTTACAGTTATGACAACAATCTGAGGTAATTCACACCCAGAACAATTAGTCCTTCAAGTGCACTTAATACAGTTGGGGGCAGTTGCTGGCCAACTCAGGTGGCATCATTCCAATTTCCCTGGCTCTGCCCTGGATGCAGCATATACAGCCACTGAGACGGCTTGCGGGGAGGGCAGGGTACAAATTGAATTAATAAAATAAATAATAAAATAAATAAACTGCTTCCCCTCTATTAAACCCTTCCTCTAAACACGGCCCATCCCCTTAATGCAACAGGTACCTGCCACTGCCAGAGGAACACTTGTACCTGCTGACTCCTCGAAGGCGTTATGACTTAGATCAAGAGATTCCAGTTTATTGTTGGTCAAGAGGGCACCAGCAAGATATTTGGCCGCTTGGTCGTTTAATTCATTTCCTGAGAGCTTCAGGGTCACTAGTGTGGCATTTTCTTGAAGCACAGCAGACAGGGCCTTGGCCCCTTTCAACCCCAGCCTGTTCTCAGATAAATCGACATCTGTGGGAGAAGAACACCAGCCTTTAGTCCTACCAAAAAGAAAGTCGCCTCCTCTGGTCCCGGGCCTGTTTCCTTTGTTTTCCACAGTCTTCTGTTCATTTCTTGACTAGTCAGAACTGGAAGCCAGTTGAAGTGCCCTCCTCCCAAAGTGACTGATCTCCTGGACAACCAGACCCTCAGTCGCATGCACACACACCCAATTACTCTCATTCCTGCACCTTGTAGATTCTTGAAAACAAGCACAAGCCCTCCCCACCCCCCCAAAACACACAAAGAATATGGAACACAGAAAAAAAAACTTTCTTAGCCTTGTTCATGTTTACCTGCTCAAACTTTACTGTGAAGCCTAATCTCTAGAAACTTAGCTGAGAGGGACGCACAAGCCATGCAAAAACATCTCAGTATCTGTTTGTATCACATGGAAAATACGTTACTATCCTAAAGCACTTCTCAGACCCATGGGATTAAGGAGCAAACCTGAAATGTAGCAATTTTCCTTTAACATCTCTGCCACAGCAGCTGTCCCATCTCCGTTCAGCCAATTGTTACTTAAATTTAACTTCACGACAGACGTATTGCTTGCCAGTGAAAGAGCCACAGCTTTGGTCCCCTAAAATAGGGAACATGGGCGACATGAGAGAATTAGGAGCAAAGAACACAATGTTGTCCGATGTTGGACCAAATAGTCTAGGCTTGGCAGTGGTAAACCTGTTCCTGGGCTATACCACTTCAGACAATACAGGTGGGTTCTCATGATGGAATGTTTCCCCACCCCAATCCTAAGGGAGAAAACTAGCACGCCGAGGTAAAGGCTACACTGGAGTGCTTCTTCCTTACATGCTAGCTTCCAAGGTGAAAGGAACAGTTTTGTGTGAAGGGCATTCAACCCTGTGAACCCCACCCTGCAGCCTGAAGTGGTACAGTCCAGAACAGCTTCACCTCCTCCTTGGAAGAATTCAGGCTCCATCTCCAGTGGCCAGCCAAATGTCTCTGGGAACTCAAGGGCTGGGCATGGAAGTATAAAGGCAAGAGGCCTGCTTCCTGGTTGTTTGCCCTCAGAGTAAGGCTTTGCAATCCTTTCAACATATGTGTAATTACAGTCAATAGTGCATCTGGTTTACCTTCACAACAGTTAAGAGCTGCCCAGGAAAGAGTCACAACTTTGGCATTTAGAGATTCAGTGTGGTACCCAGAGTGTAAAATCAGGATTGCTGAGAAAAAATGGAATAACAAACAAATACACAAATAGCGGGAAAATCTGAGGATGGTTCTGAAAGTAGGAAGGAGTGGAGAGGCTGGAATTTTCAAACTGGGAGTGACACTCAGAATGATCCTCCTGAGAGGTAAGGGATACTTTCTGAATGCGCAAAAAGAACGGGTGAAGTCTATAGAATGGAGCCAACTCTATACCTCCTATAGACTGGGTCCAAGCAGCTTCTCTGGTGAAAAAGCTGGTGAAAAAGGGAGGCCACCAAAAAAAAGCTATGCCAGAGATTGGGCAACCTGTAGGAACAAAAGCCATTTGTGAGAGGGGCTGTAATAAGTAGGGCAAGGTTTAGTGAGGAAGCTGGCTGGATCCAGCCCAATTATTCGTAGAGGAAAATTGAAGCTCTGAGCTTCATGGATGCAATCTACAAAGCCATTAATTCCCCCACTGCCCCCACCCATCAGCAGCAGTCAGCTGAAAGCATCACTACTGACTCCGGCCAAAACTTGAAATCAAATAGATGCTGTTTCCTCTGGGGATTATATAGCTTCGGATGGGGAAACAATGCACACTTTTTTGCACAGCCAGTTTTGATTTCTTTTTCCTTCTTAGTCACTGGATACCTCACTTAGATTTGTTTAATCTCAATTCATGGACCAGCCATAAAAAGTTAAGGGAGTGGATATATGTCAACAGATGTTAACATATGACATAATATATTATTAACAAAAAGAAAGAGGAGAAACCTTTGAATGGAAAAGAGAAGGAGATGTGCAAAGCACCAGAGGTTATAAACGTTTATAAAGCAAATAGTAAATAACACACATCTAAAACAGACAATGCAAACGTAAAATGTACTCATGATAAATTTAAAAAGTGTCCAAACATATATAATATACGTTATTAGCGTGAGTAGTAAAACATCACATAAGGCAGAAATATGAGTTATAGTACATGAAAGCAGAGCATTGTACAGAGACATAAATAAGGCTAAAAAAACCAGAGCAGTCAGCAATGTAAAAGACATTGATATTAATGCACAAAATATATTATACATTTTTAGTTTTCATTACCATGTTTCAAATTAATAAGAGTTCACTAAAATTGTATAAGATTGATGCAAACTAAGTGAGTTTTGTACGGGGGGGATCTAAAGTGTTACAAAGAAAATATAAAGTGCAACACAGTGCCATCCTAGGCAGAGTTATACTGTTCTAAGTCCACTGAAGTCAATGGGCACAGAAGGATGTAGCTTCACTTGGGATGGCACTGTTTAGAGTGGAGCCTCAATTAGTGTTTCAATACCTCCTTTAGCTCACAGTCTCTCACAGCATCTGGGCTGCATCACAGTACGATCACTAGAGGTTCTGCCACACTTCAGTCTGTTCACACTTCTTCACATGTATTATTTTAAAAATCCTTACAACGACCCTGTAAGACATGCCAACATCACTACCCTTATACTGCAGATGGAAGGAGAGGGATACCGGTGAAATAGAGGTTTGCCTCTGGCTGCTCAGAAAGGTTGTGGGAGTGGTGGGAGCTGAAATAGGATTTCCCAGCTGACCCACTTTGCCATCCATCTGATTAGACAGCTGCTAATTAATCCTCCAAAATGCCATCACAGCTGGCATGCTCCTGTACGGACAGAAGGCAACATCAGATGGGCCAAAGAAAAGGGATTTTCGCCAGTTGTTACCTTTGGGCCAAGGCCATGGTGCATCAGAGACAGCTCAGAATCTTTCATGTGCCGCATAAAATAAGAGACAGGAGTGACACCATATGTTTGGCAGATCTCAAGGTATTTGGCTTTTCCTGTTGGATCATAAACCTTCTTAGAATCTAATTAGGGGGGGAAGGCGATGAAAAAGAAAAGAAAGAGATGAAACTCCCCAGAAAACACAGTTTATAACAGTGATGGTGAACCTTTTAAAGACTGAGTGCCCAAACTACAACCCCAAACCCACTTATTTATCGCAAAGTGCCAACACAGCAATTTAACCTGAATACTGAGGTTTTCGTTTTAGAAAAAACAACTCATACATTAATATCTTTTGTCTTAAAAGAAAAACACAATAACAGAGCTTTCAATGATACAAATAACTTTTTATTGAAAGGTAAAAGTTTGCATTTGGCATGCTTTTGAACAATGTGATTTTTGCTGTCCAATCTTGCGAACTCTGTGCTGGGGCGATGCCGTGCGTGCCCACAGAGAGGGCTCTGAGTGCCACCTCTGGCATGCGTGCCATAGGTTTGCCACCACTGGTTTATAAGGAACAAAGAAGCCATTCAGTGCAAAACCAAAGAAGCCATTCAGTGCAAAACATCTGGATATTCTATTTGCATCCAACGGTATCATAGTCTTAAGAGTCACAAAGCACAGTGAGGTATCACATACTCTCACCTCTGTTCTGGTCAGAAAAACAAATGCAGGACAGAAGCCAGCAGCAAGCATGAGCCTCACTGAAATGAAGAAGAGCAGCAAAAAGAACTACAGGATGTCCAGACCATTCCAACAGTCACTAGTGGAACGGGGAGGTGACCAAAACGTGGAAGGTCACCATACCAATACCAGGCATAATTGCCACAAACAAAAGCCCATGTCGAGAGGCAGTATACCATCACCAAGACTTTGGAGCCTGTTGGCACACAACCCAGGGCCAGCCCAAGGGCTTTCAGTGCCCTAGGCCAGCTGTGAGCCACGTGCCCCCTCCCTGGCCATTAGCTCTATACCTCACCCTCCTTGTCATACCCTGGGTGCATGCAGAGCCAAGAGGGCAAGGAACCACTACCACTGCCCGGCGAGACAGGTGCATGCAGAGCCTAGCGGTGAAGCTGTAAGCCACCCGCTCTTTCTCCCTCCCTTCTTTGTGGAAGTCACGACAGGCAAGCAGGCCCCAGCAGCTAGTGCCACCGATCATGACATGCACCCAGCCAGCAGTATCGACATGCCCCAATCATGCCATGCACCCACTTAGGGCTGCTGCTTGCCATTGGAAAGCCTCCACCTTCTGGCACTCTGAGTAATCACCTTGGTCCAACTAATGAGCAGGCCAGCTCTCACATGACTTCTTTTGCGAACTGCCTCCATACCTTCCGTCTCCAGGTCTGTATCCCACTCTTCCTCACTATCAACATCTTCCTTTGTCTCCTCTTCACATTCCCCCTCTTCCAAATCATCTTCCACCTTCTCCGTATGACAGCTTTCACCTTCCTGGGGTTCAGCAACATACTGCGGACTAGCCTGAGACAATACACAATCAAAAAATGCATCCATGCATGTGTGCAGACACATGCACGCATATTCACATGCACACCACGAGAAGGCAACAAAGCAGAAGTTCATCTACCAAACCTCTCAAGGAAAAAAATTAAATAAGCAGAACAAGTATTTCACACAGCTAGAAATGTTTGAGAAAGATTGGATTCGCGTGTGTGAGTTGGTGTTTCCATTTTGAAGCGTTTGGTGCATTTCAGTGAACGCCTCTGACTAATCTCAGAAGCTGCTCACCAAAGAAGCCTGCCAGTCTTCAAGGCTTTTGCAGACCATACCATTCATGTTTACTCAGAAGTCAGTCCTGTCAAGTAAGCTGGCTTGAGTTGATGATACTTACTCTCTACTATGTGTATATTGATTGCAATCTTAACAGTGTAATTCTATGCATGTTTACTCCCACTGTGATCAATTTTTTTCTCTCGTTCAAACTCCCAGCAGAACAAACAACACTTCCCCAGGGCCACTCTGAGTCACAAAAATGGCACAAGGAGAAGGCTGAAGACCTTTCTCCCCCCTGCACCACAGTTCTGGTCCAAACTGGGCCCCTGCAATACTTGGGAAGTTAGTTCTCAGCAAGTGCCATCTAACTAAAGGGGATAAGAGTGAAGTCAGAGCAGGGGGAGATACATATTAGTATGCATAAAATTTCTCCCTCTTTTACTGGACTAGAACTCAGGGTCACTCAATGAAATTGACTGGCGGTAAATTCAGAACAGATAAAAGAAAATCCTTCTTCATACTAACCCATAATTAACATATGGAACCTGCTGCTACAAAAAGAAAAGATTGCTGTTAGTTTCAGTGGGATTATGAAGGGATCAGATTACACAGTCATTGGAGAAAATCTTTTGACTGCTCTCAACTGCAATAGTTAAATGGGAATTTCCGTGTTCAGACAGCATACCAGGCACTGGAGGCACACCACACAGGGAAACCATTGCTTTTACACTCTCCAAGAGCCATCTGGCGGATCTTTGTTAAGAACTAGATGTTGGAGTCAGAGATTAATCCGCCTGGTTCCATCTAGCAAAGCAGCTCTTATGCCAAAGCAGACGTCTGCATTGCCCAGGACAGCCCGCAGTGGAACCTCCATGGTCAGGCATAGACTACCTCTGAGATAGTGCAGTCAGACAAGCAACAGGAGAGGGCTGGACGCGCTTGGCTAGAGTAGGCAGATTTGCGGCAAGCCATGCATCCTTACGAACTTCCTCTTTCAAGAACTACAATTCCCAAAATTCCCTAGGGCCACCTCGGCCACCTGGCCCACGGCCTAGCTTTTCTAACCTTTCCCCCCACGGCAGAATCCGGGGAGCTGCTGCTGCTTTCGCCGTTCTGACTGGCATCGAAAGAAGAGCTGCTGCCGGGCCACTGACCCCCGACGTCGTTCTCTTGCTCCGGCACCGGCGACAGCGGCAACTTCGGCATCAGCGCAGCTTGGTCCGAAGCCGCTGTGTGGCTGCCATGGCAACGGCGCCGCACCAGAAAGAGGGAGGAGGCCAGGCGGCTCGGAAAAGGGGCGGGCGCGCTCAGGATTCGCGGAGCCCAATTGGAGGAGGCAGTTAAAAAGGTGGGGCCTATTAAATGAAGGACAACGAGGGACCGCGAACTGTTTGGCTACGAAAGATAAAACTGCCTGGCTACTGTTGCAGATAGTATGCTGGACCAGATGGGTGCTTTAAGTGCAGAAGCTAAAAGCTTTTGTAGCTCCAAACTGCACTTTCCTCCTCCTCCTTATTTGGTTTTAAATACAGATGCATTCCAAACAATCAGATGGAGACATTTTATATATACTTTCTTGATTTCTCAATATTCAAGTTATGTTTAGTGACTTTCCTGATCCCCCTAGAAAATGGGAGTGGGCATTGAGCTGGGAGGAGGAGGAGGAGGAGGACTAATATCCCATTTACAATCTCCTTCCCTTCCTCTTCCCACAACACACACCCTGTGAGATAGGTGGCGCTGAGAGAGCTCTGAGAGAACTGCTCTTGAGAGAACAGCTCTGAGAGAACTGTGACTGACCCAAGATCACCCAGCCAGCTTCATGTGAAGGAGTGGGGAATCAAACCCAGTTCTCCAGATTAGAGTCCACCGCTCTTAACTGCTACCCCAAACTGGCTCTCTGAAATGGAGAATGTTGTAATGAACACAAACACCTTCTACATCCTCAGATTTTCCGTCCTTCCCTCTCCCTCCCTGCTGCTTTGAAAGATGCCGATTCAGATTTTAACATCTTGGTTTTTTTTAAATTGCCTCTTTACCTTTTACTGGGCAGTGGGCCAAGATCCAGTGTCCGCTGCTGTCAGCATCCGCTAGTCTTTCACAGCCAGCCAGCAATGGAGGATCCCTGGAGCAATTTCTTCCTGGGCCTTCTGGATTATAAAACAGAGAAGTTTGTCCTAACCAGGAACAGAAAGGTCGGAGTGTTGCACCGCTTGATCCAGCTGGGCATCCTGGGCTATATTCTCGGGTAAGAGGAAGGGTCGGTGGACAAGGCAGACAGATGGCCTCAAAACTGCAAGTCACTGGCTTTGCTAGCAGTTCCTCAGACTGCAGTGCCCAGAGTGATGGCTGGTCCTGCAGGATTAAATTGTTTCAACCACTCTGGTATGAGAGGCTTGGGCAGAAGGAGGGGGGGGGAGCACTAGTCCCCTGACTTCTTCAGGCCTGCCACCCACATCTAGGGTTGCTAATTTATGGTGCTCCTGTGCTTTTAATAATAGTTTGACACTAGAATTCCTGTCAGAATTTTGCCTGATGTGACATTTGAAGGAAATGTGAAGATTCTTGCTGAGGCAAAAAAGTAGCCGCAGCGGCAGAAATTACATGACCACCAGTGTTCCCTCAAAGCAGAGTTAGTGTGAGCTAGCCTCCAGCTCACACATTTTTGTTTTAGCTCAGGAAGGATGGCACCAGAGCAAACTAATTTATGCAGTAGCCAAATTGCTCACTCACAACTTTAATGCCAGTAGCTCACAAAGTTTTTGCTCACAAGACTCCACAGCTTAGAGGCAGTGTTCCCTCTAAGCTGAGTTCGTGTGAGCTAGCCTCCAGCTCACACATTTTTGTCTTAGCTCAGGAAGGATGGCTCCAGAGCAAACTAATTTATGCAGTAGCCCAATCGCTCGCTCACAATTTTAATGCCAGTAGCTCACAAAGTAGAATTTTTGCTCACAAGACTCCATGCTTAGAGGGAGCATTGACCTAGATAGCTTCTTCCAAATCATGTAGAGTAAGTTGGGGAGGGGCCCTGGCTCAGTGACAGAACATCTGCTCTACACACAGAAGGTCCTGGTTTAAATGCCGGGCATCTCAAGTTTTTAAAAAAGGGTTGGTAGTAGATGACATGAAAGATCTCTTCCTCAAACCCTGGAGAGCCATGGCCAGTGTTCCCTCTAAGCTGACTTAGTGTGAGCTAGCTCACAGTTTTTTAGCCTCCAGCTCACAGATTTTTGTCTCAAGAAAGCTCAAGAAAGATGGTTCCAGATCAAACTAATTTAGGCAGTAGCCAAATCGCTTGCTCACAACTTTAATGCCGGTAGCTCAGAAAGTAGCATTTTTGCTCACAAGACTCCACAGCTTAGAGAGAATCCTGGCCATGGCCTGTGCCGGTTCAAGCTACTGAGGAGTGAGAGGAGCCAGCCTGAGAAGTTTCTTTGGCTGCGAAATGGCTCTCCAAGGTGCACACGATTCTGTTAGGTTCTCTTGGCACATGGGGAGGTTTGCAGAGGACTGTATGTTGGCTTCTTGCTGTCTCTTCTGCCTTGCAGGTGGGTGTTTCTCATCAAAAAGGGCTACCAGGAGAGGGATGCAGACCCTCACATCTCTGTGATCACCAAACTGAAAGGGATTTCAGTCACCCACATCAAGGAGCTCGGAGACCGGCTGTGGGATGTGGCAGATTATGTGAAACCTCCTCAGGTAGGCTTCTGCCTCAGACAGTGTCAGAATTGGCTGGCAGTCGGCATATTGTTTTATCATCATGTTATAACAATTTGTCTCTGAACTCTTAGTTTTTATTTTTTTTAAAGTCTCCAGCCCCTTTGGTTACTTTTCCCATGTAATGGAAGGAGCTGGAGACTTTTCAAAAAATGAAAGCTGGGGATTCAGGAAACCAGGTTGTTATGATGTTATAACAATTTATTATGTTTTCAATTTTTAAAGAAGCCTTCTGGTGGCAGGAGGAATAGCTGCTGCTGGAGCCTGGGCAGGGGAAATGCAGAGAAACCTGCCATGTGGAAGCCCTGTTGCTCCCGTGCTATCTTGCGGATGCTGCAGCTACAGTGCACCCAAGCAGACCCATTCTCCTGTGGGAAATCCCTTTGTCTAAAAACTAAAAATGCATTTTCCAAAACTGCTTTAGGGAGAAAACGTATTCTTTGTGGTTACCAATCTCATAGCTACACCAAAACAAGTGCAAGGATCCTGTCCAGAGGTAGGTCTCCTCATCCATTCTGCAATAGAGCTCCCACTGTGCATGGGTTCCTTTGCCAGCAGTGCATGGATGCCTCAACTTTTGCATGGGCTCTTGCAGAGGAGAGTGACGCAGATGATCGGGGGCCTGGAGACCAAGCCCTCTGAGGAAAAGCTGAGGGACTTGGGAATGTTCAGTCTGGAGAAGAGGAGGCTTAGGGGGACATGGTTGCTCAAGTATTTGAAGGGCTGTCACTTAGAGTAGGGCAGGGAGCTGTTCCTGTTGGCAGCAGAGGAGAGAACTCACAATAATGGGTTTAAATTAGGGGCAGGAAGGTACCGGCTGGATCTTATGGAAAACTTTTTTACAGTGAGAGTAGTGCAACTGTGGAATCAGCTGCCTAGGGAGGTGGTGAGCTTCCCCTTACTGGCAGTCCTTAAGCAGCAGCTGGACAAACACTTGTCAGGGATGCTCTAGGCCAGGGGTGGGCAAATTGCGGCCCGGGGGCCACATGCGGCCCACCACAGAGTTTTTTGCAGCCCGCCAAGACAGTCGGCCACGTGGTTTCAGTCAGGCCTCCGTTGGGCCCAGAGCCTCATTTGTCTCATTAAGCTGATTCTAAATTTAAATGTGCTTGCAGCTATAGATGATATGAAATTAGCACAATAAATAAATTGAATAAAACTACCACTATTTTATTTAATTTATATTTATTGATTTTTATGATACAATTTATACCTTTTCTGAAATGCAAAGTTAACTAATGAATGCAATCATTTTAAAAGGTGCGGCCCTCCCCTAACCTCCGCTCCCACAAAATGGCCCCCAAGCCAAAACAATTGCCCACCCCTGCTCTAGGCTGATCCTGCACTGAGCAGGGGGTTGGACTAGGTGGCCTGTATGGCCCCTTCCAGCTCTGTGTGATTCTATGACTTCATGTCCTGTGTGTGTCACCTAGCAGTCACCTCCTCTCAGTTTGTAGCTCTGTGTTGGCCTGAATGACCTGGCTTTGGGGCAGTGGCGTGAATAAGATGGCCTTTTGTTGCTCTCAGCGTTATGTTTGTATCTCTCTTATAAGCATCACTACAGACTGTTTTCACAGTAGTTGCCTGTCTGGAGAGAAGTGTATTTCTGTTGCGGGAAGTGGGGGGAGAAAAAGATTGTTCACAAGCTACATCAGACTTTCTTAGAATTCTTAGGGAAAGCCACAACAGTTGATATGGTATAACAGTACATATGGTAGAGTAGATATGACCATCATTGGCACGAAAAGAGCTTTTCGTTTTGTGTACAGACTCACTGGTCTTATAAGGGAGATTTTGTTTTATGCTCCTGTTTTTATCTGATGTTGGTTTATCTCTGGCTGTGGTATTTTATGCTTTTTCTGTTATGGGCTATATTGGATTTGGTTGTTTTACTTTAGATTTCACAATGGCTTTTTTTTCCCTTTGAGTTTAATACATGGAGAAGTAATAAGCCACCACCAATAAGAGTGATGAGTTTTCTCTGCCTTTTGTAGCATCCTTCTGTTCCTGATGGAAGTTGCAGGGGGAATTCAGACTGCATTGCAGGACAGCCAGTAATCCATGGAAATGGTAATGGGATCTTTTTACCTCTTGGTCCTCTGCCCCCATCCCACTATAATCTTTCACACCACGTCGACACTTGCCCTGAAGTTCCTCCCAGTTGGACCTGGTATCATTTTAGTAGGTCTCTGTCTCTTTTCCTGCCTTCCTTTCCTTTTGCAAGGGTTCTTCCAAATGCCCCAGGTTCCATCACTGCGATAGACCTTTCCTTGATTCTGACCTCCTCCCAAAAAGGGAACCTTCAGCCTGAGGGCTGCCTGATAGAAGTAGGGCTGTGGCTAGGGAAGGAGGTATTATAGCCTCCCAGTGGCCTTTAGTCCTCTGGTCAGTGACAGTGGTCACCTGCAGCCTCAGGGCATGAATGGATGTTGTCTTGTGGGTGAATGAAAAGGGCACTGTCACGTAGCACTGAGATGGTTTTGTTCTCTTGCAGGGATAAAAACAGGGAGGTGTGTCAGTTTTAACATCTCCCACAGCACTTGCGAGATCTATGGGTGGTGTCCAGTGGAAAATCAGACCTTGCCCCAGTAAGTTCTTGCTCTTGCTTCAAGCATCCTGCCTAAGCAAGTTTGCCCACCCCTGCCCTAGATTTTCTTATTCCTACCATGAACTCCTCCATTAATTGGTCTGTTGATTCTGTTTCCCATCTAGGAAACCACTCTTGGCTGAAGCAGAGAATTTTACTCTGTTTATCAAAAACAGTGTCAACTTTACTAAGTTCAATTTCTCCAGGTAAGAATTGAGTCCTTTAACAGTCTGAGGCTGGAGACAAAGCTCTGGAAAATCTGGGATGTAGTACAGGAGAGATCAGTGACTAAATCCTCCCAGCTTTCTAAAAATGCTGATCGAAGCCATATGGGGTGGGTGGGTGTGTCTCAATTTGGTTCAGGGCCACCTGGAGGAGGGGGAAGAGGTTTTAACTTCCTACCCTGGTGTGGCTTCTTTGAGCACCACTCATCCTCCAATGCAAAAGGTATGCCATCATTTGTCAACGGTGCCTTTCTGCTCTCTACATAGGACAAAGAAGTCAGTCTCTACACACAAGAATATATAGACACAAATCTAACATAAACATGGTAGTGCTCAGAAACTGGTAGGACAAAATTGCAATCTCCCACAAAACTGTTGCGGACCTACAAGGCAGCAAATGAGCAGAACAATAAAAGTGCTTCAAGAGGAAACTTCAGCACAAAACTGCAGAATCAGAATTAATCAAGAAATATATCGTATTTCTTGAGGCTTGAGCAAAGACCAGGCATTCCATTACAAATGTTAGGATGCGGTCATGCATGCTAAATAATCCACTTTCAGTGCACTTTCCAACTGGATTTTTACTGTGGGAACTGGCAAAATCCATTTGGAAAGTGTATTGAAAGTGGATTATTTAGTGTGTGTGACTGCAGCCAATATTAGTCTAGCTCAGGGGTGGGCAAACTTGCTCAGCATAACAGCTACCTAGAACAGGGGTGGCCAAACTTGCTTAACGTAAGAGCCACATAGAATAAACATCAGATGTTTGAGAGCCACAAGACATGAACAAATATTACCTGCTTTTATTGGAAAATAAGCAGATTTGCTTTTTATTAACATTAAATGAGACTGCCAAAAATAATAACAAAAGGGGTAAAAGCAGATATTGATAATGATATTAATTTGTCCAATGATATTTGTTTGCTAATGATATTTAGCTTCCCCAGCTGCCCTGCTGGGAGCCACATAATATATGTGAAAGAGCCGCATGCGGCTCCCGAGCCACAGTTTGCCAGCCCCTGGTCTAGCTGAACTCAGGAAATGATTTTCAATGTCTGTTATCATTGTGCATTGCTAAAGTATGGTTACTATTCTTGATCACATTTGAACTTTACCTGATAATATTGTAGCCTATCCTTGCATTTCATGACCTTTGGAACTTGCAGTTAGCAACCATATATGTATATATCTACCTACCTACCTACATGCCTTGACCTGAATAGCCCAGATTGGTCTGATTTGGTCAGATCTCAAAAGCTAAGCAGGGTCAATCTTGGCTAGTACTTGGATGAGGGACCATCAGGAAATCCAGGGTCACCACACAAAGCCAGACAGTGGCAAACCTCCGCTCAACATCTCTTGCTTTGAAAATCCTATGAGGTCGCCATAAGTTGACTGTGACTTGATAGCCAAAAAACAACAATGTATGTCTGCCAGCTCAGGATACTGACAAAGTGGGCTCCAGTCCATACATCTGAAGCTAAAAAAAATTTTTTAAACCTCTTGGTGCCACAATACTCCTGTTGGTTTTTGCCAAGACATTTCTGTGGTTGGAGTGGAAAAACCAAATGGTTCCTCCCACTAATCAACATGAGGCATGATCCACTTGAAGGTTCTTCTACACAACAATTGTCATTAAAGTGGACAGAAATTGTGGATTAGCACAGCTGGGAGGTGCAATGTGAAGTGTCTATTTTCAGACAGGGGATCTGGGTATCATTAAGAGCTCCAGAGTGGGTGGCTGGCCACTCTAAATTCTTGCATTGGACTAGTCCTAAAAAAGGAAGCAGTGATAACAGCCCAAGCCCTAAATAATATACAAGAGAAAACAGCTGCTTTGACATCTTGTGAAAAAGATGCTCTTGTCTGTGCTTGGGAATTGCAGGCCCCTGATGTGAAAACAAGAAACTGAAACAAGTTTCCCATAGACATCAGTTCTTTTCTGAATCTCTTGTAGGACCAACACTTTAAAGACTGCTGATGACTCCTACTTCAAAGGATGCAAATATGATGCTCACTTTAGCCCTTATTGCCCAGTCTTCCGTATTCATGACATGATCAAAGCCACTGGAGAGAATTTCACGGATCTGGCCCTTTTGGTAGGTTCATTACAGGGTTGGAAATGTGGTAAATTGCCCAGTCCTGTCAAAGGCCAGCCTGCTCATTGGAACATAAGAAGAACCTTCCTGGATCAGACCAGTGATCCATCTAGTCCAACATCCTGTCTCACACAGTGGCCAACCAGTTTCTCTGGAGGTCTGACAACAGGGCATAGAGGCTAAGGCCTTCCCCTGATGTCACCTGGCACTGGTATTCAGAAGTTTACTGCCTCAATGTGGAGGTTCTCTTTAGTCATCAGGGCTAGTAGCCACTAAGCCTATCTCCATGAACCTGTTTATTTCTCTAAGTGGTGGGACCAAGGAGGTTAAATGCTTAAATGGAAGTCACAGTTGAGCAGGCCTCAGGCTGTGTGAAGGAGTTTTTACTTGAGGGCCTCTGAGTGCCAAAGGAGCTTATCCAGAGTTTTTACATCTCTGAAGAACTTAGACCATTTTTACATATCCACCAGTTCTCAGGAGGAAGCAGCTTGGATTTTTATCTGAGAAGTTTTTCTTTTTTCATGATTTAGGGATCTGATTTTAAAAAAAATTTAAGGTATGTGTTGTTAATGTGATAATGTTTTCCCAATCAATTCAAATACATTCTTCATTTTATATTAATTATATGTGAAAGATTATTCCTGTTTGATGTGGTGTGTGCAGGGGTCATTTCGCGCAGGAACTCTGTTCCAGGAGTAACAAGCCCAGAAGTGGGCACATATGGTGATGTGCTTTGGAAAAAAGTAAAAGCATACTAACTTGATCTGTATTTTCATGCTTGTTGTAGGGTAGCTTCCCTGCAAGAGCAAAGGAAACCTAAAGTGTCTTTAGTCAAAGTGTAAAGTTGACTTGCCAGCTCTGAGTTGGGAAATACCTGGAGATTTTGGGGGTGGAGCCTGAACAGTGGGTGTTGCTTTCTGACACACTTCTGGAGATGTCAGGGGGTGTGGCATATGCAAATAAGTTATGCTAATGAGCTCCTGCACCTCTTTTGACCCTGTGTGTGTGTGTGTGTGTGTGAGAGAGAGAGAGAGAGAGCTGTACATAATCACATATTAAGCCATTCTTCTGCAACTTGTCTGAAGGCATCTGGTTACAGGACTTCCTGAGGCATGTGCATTGGGAAGACAGTTCTTTGGGGCTCAGGCTCCCAAGAACTGTCAACACATCCCTGCTAGGATTAGCCATAGACATTGAGAGGTAGCGACTACTTGCTTGAAAGACGGATAGGGGTCTCAGGCACATCATTGCCTGCCTTCGTAATGAGACTGCCTAAAAACAGTCCTTCCACAGTCAGCTAATCAGCCTTCCTATGGTTGGAGGGGTTCCCAGTATCTCAGCAGGATATTGAGGTTTGCCCACACTTTATTTATTTATTTATTATTTTAGATTTATACCAAACAGTTTTGGGAGCAAGACTGTGGTGTGAGTGTGTGTGTGTGTGTGAAAAATGTTTTCAATAAAAATAAAAACAGTAACAAAACAGCGATGCAGTTTGAGCTTTGGGGGCTATGAATTGGAATTTGTAGTCAGTGTTCTTGCTCATACACAGGGGGGAGCCATTGGCCTGCGCATTGACTGGAACTGCGACTTGGATCAGCCTCCCTCAGAATGCAGACCTCGCTATTCCTTCAGCCTGCTGGATAAGAAATATAATTTCAGGTGGGGGAGACGTTATGCAGATAAAAGTAGCTGGGTTCTTTTGTGTGTGTGGTGGGGGTGCAACTCACCATCAGGATCCCAGCAAGATGTTAGGGACCAGGGCATAATATGTGTTGGGGCTCAGCTCCAGTTTTCAGTGCCAGAGCTTGAGCCCAGAAGAGAGTGTTGCATGATTGCTGTTCAGGCTCCAATCTTTTTGGCACCCCAAGGAGCTGGGAGCACAGCACAGAAGAAGGTGCCCCCTGGTATACAGATGCTGTGCTGCCTGGTTGCCAGACAACCAGCAACATAAGTGGGGACGCATCTCCTTCCAAGTACCCCTGCTAGCTCCAAGGTGGGCTGTGAAGGGTCTCTGTAGCTTGTTGAAGCAACACTACATCAGCAACACTAGTGAGAGGGACTGTATGCCCTCAGCCATGCTGCTCCAAGGCAGATTGCAAATAGGCGTTGCAGCTTACCATGGAACCAGTGTTCCCTCTAAGCTGAGCTAGTGTGAGCTAGCTCACAGTTTTTTAGCCTCCAGCTCACACATTTGTGTTGTAGCTCAGGAAGGATGGCTCCAGAGCAAAATAATTTATGCAGTAGCCAAATCCCTTGCTCCCAACTTTAATGTCAGTAGCTCACAAAATACAAGTTTTGCTCACAAGACTCCACAGCTTAGAGGGAGCATTGCATGATGGAACCGGTTTGAGAGGCAACTGCTCCTGACAATTTGATGTCCCAGGCAACTGCTTGGGCACTCTGGGTGGTGAACCAGCTCTGCCACAGCCTGGGAACAGGCTTGTCTCTGAGAGTTTACCTGACCAGGCAGGTGATGCGACCAAAGAACACAAGAAAATGATGTGAAGATTTTTCAGTGGCTGTGAACTCGCCCCCCCCCCCCGGTGGAAGCTCATTTTTAGGAGATGATTTCTTAGAAGATGTGTTCTTAGAGGAGGACTTTGATAAGGTGACACCCCACCCCACCGCTGACAGCTGCATGGGCAAACAGCTAGTTTGAGAGTTTTGGAAGAGAGAGACAGAATGAGGGCCAGTTTGGTGTAGTGGTTAAGTGTGCAGACTCTAATCTGGTAAAATCGGGTTAGATTCCTCACTCCTCCACTTGCACCTGCTGGATGACCTTGGACAAGCCATAGTTCTGGCACAGCTGTTCTTGAAAAAGAGCAGTTTTTGTCAGAGCTCTCTCAGCCCCACCTACTTCACAGGGTGCCTGTAGTAGGGAGGGGAAGGGAAAGGAGATTGTAAGCCGCTCTGAGACTCCTTTGGGTAGTGTAGGGCAGGGTATAAATCCATTCTCTTCTTTTTCTTCTTCAACTGTGAGTGGCTGAAGGCAGAGTATAGCAGTCAGAGTGCTAGATTAGGATCTGGCAGCTGAACGTGTGATGTGATGAATTAGGATCCCCCCACAGAAACTCAGCAGGTGACCACAGGCCAGTCACTCTCTTTCAGCCTAACCTACCTCACAGGGCGATTCTCCTGCACAAGCCGCTCCAAAGCAATGCTGTAGCACTTCTCCTGCACATTTCAGTGGGACTAGAGAATCAGGTCCATTTGCCTCTTCCTTTGCTGCCCATAGGGGTGCCCACAATCTGCCAGTTCATTTCATGGGATGGTTACCTTTGGAATCATGAGCCATAGATGAGACAGCAGTGGAAGCAGAGAAAGGGTTCTGACCATGGAGAAATGCCCACTGCCCAAGAAGTCACCCCAATATTTCAGCCACTGTGATTGTATGCGGTCTGTGTGTCAAAAGCCAGCTGCCAGCTCAGAGCTGGCAGAAAGGAGGAGGCTGGGGAATGATCCACAAAGCTCCAAGCTCACAGTACTTTTGGATAAAATTCAAGTCTAGTGGCACCTTTAAGACCAACTAAGTTTTATTTAAGGTATAAGCTTTCGTGTGCACGCACAGTTCTTCATAAATACGGAAATGGAAGTTACCAGCTCATACGTGTAGGTCATCTAGGTCGAGGGTGAGCAGCAAATTAGCATAAGCATGATAAAGGTTGTTTAACAGGTGTACTTTAGGATGTTTACATATGTTAATAGCTCTAGCTGAAGTAAGACAGTGGTTCACTCTTTCACATCCTGCTACAATATCACACCCTAAAGAGATACAGACTGCACAAACCAAATGGCTGCGAAGGAAACCCTTCCTCTAGAAACTGGAAGGGCTGAATAACTGGGGGGAAGGGCCCTCTCCCAGAAGGAGATTATAAATTTTCTGGGCACAGAGAAGGAACTCTCTTATCTCCCAGCTGCTGACCAGGGAGGCAACAGCCATGAATTACTAAACTTTTACCTAGGTATTTGTCTATGTGGCAAGGGACAATGGGAGGAAGTCCCGGCAATGAGAACTAAGGTCACTTTAAACTACTGCAACTTCAGCTGATACTAGCCTCTCCTGTTTAAATGTAGGGAAAGAGGACTGTGTGTTTTCACCTGTTTTCACCTTTTCTTTTCACCCTTACTCAGCCTGAATGCTAAAACAGGACATGTGTATTATTTTTATTCATTTATTAAACTTCTATATTTTGAAGGCTGTAAGCCTGAGCTCTGGAAACACCCCCATACCTATTTTGTCTTGCTGTCTGAAAGGTGGTAATGGGGAGGGAACACAATAGCTTGAAATTGTGAAGTTGCAGCAGATCACTCCTGTATTAGCTTGTAAGAATGAACCAGGCAGACATGGCAGCTAAGCAGAGCCTACAAACAGCAATGCAGGTACGGAGTGCTAGACATGCAACTCTGTTTAGCAGAATCACTGGTGGCAGCAGTTGTTATCCAGTTTGTCTTTGGCACTCCAGGAAGCAAGGAAAAGGGGTGGTGTAGCCACACAAGAGTCTTGGGACAACCATAGGGTTTTTTATCTCCCCCCCCCCCCCCTGGGAACAGAAAGAACTTGCAGGTTCATTCCTTCACAGGGCCTGATAGGGACATGTGCAGTATGAAACCCCCACACATGTAATTAATCTCCACATGTTACACAGATACATATTTCATCGACACTGATTCTTTTTAGAACAGCCTTCTATTATCAGGACCCGCTGAATCAGCACTACAGGAGTCTGCTGAAACTCTACGGTATCCGCTTTGACATCTCTGTCCATGGACAGGTACGTGCCTGAATTGTCCCCACAGGAGTCCTGCTGGGGGAAGTCAGACTGAGTCTGCATGGTTGATTTGAATGTTAATTTCTCCTAGGACACTTCTTTTCATGCACATCTGTTGGAGGCAATTTCCAACAGTCTCATCTCCCCTCCAACTCACTAAGCATCCTAACCTCATCTTTCTCTTCTTTCTTAATCGCTGTTGGATGCCCAACCTCCATTAATCTTACTCTAGGCCTGCATCCTGTCTTCCTCCACCCCTTTGCATGGCTTTTAGCATACAAAGCAAGGCAACTAAAATATTGGTATCAGTTCTAAATTCATGTAAGCTGCCTTAAGACCAATTTTTGGCTCTAAAGTGGGGCAAAAAGGCACAATAGATCAGCTCACTATGATCAGTCAAAAAACCCACATCAATATCTTGTAATTCTCTCTATCCCTCTTCTTCTTTCGTTGTATTCCATTTCCTCTCATTTTCCTCAGGCTGGAAAATTCAGTATTGTGCCCACAGCTGTCAACTTGGGAACAGGGGCTGCCTTTCTTGGTGCTGTAAGTATGCCCCCCCCCAATCTTGGCCAATCTAGGAGAAGTGTACCTCACCCAGCTTCCTGGTTTGCTAAAATTCCAGGGGTTGCCTCCCTAGGCTATGCAAATATGTCAGAGAGAGCAAGAGATATTGGCCCAATCTGCATCTAGCGTTGCTCTGTTGTTGTACCAAACCCACACTGGTACAGAAAAAGATGCGGCTCAAAACTACTTTCAGCTATTCCAGGCCAATGCTGTACTGACTGCAGAGCCATCCCTGAATGGCCATAAAACAGCCATAAATCTGTGCAGACAGCCACCATAAAACCAGAGATCAAATGAAGTGAAAGCGGCATGCAATGCAGATGGAAATTTCTGTTCCAGTGTGGGTTTGGTAAGACAGCGGAGCAAATGCTAGATGCAGATTGGGCCGCTGTCTGCACTTTTGGATGAGACACATAGGTCCTTTTCACACTTGGACCTCATCCTGGGTTTTCTCTGTGTTCGACTGGTGTCCGTTTACCTTGCTGTTATCTCTGTTTATCTGTTGTTTTCTGCACTTATTTTGCCCTGCTCAAATTAACTGGCCTGCCCCGGGTTATAAATTCTGAAATGCGAACAGTAAACCCAGGTTTAATCTGATAGCTCAAACCTTATTCTTTAGGCTCATGTGGTGGCTCTCTCACCCAATCTTTTCCACCATAGTTCTCACAAAGTGTTGATTGGCCATCATTCAAAAAGTAGCTCTATTGTTTCCCCGCCAGCGTTCAGTCTGTAATATAAAAGCCCACCTATTTGGGCCATCACTGACCCACCCATCCCCCAGTATTTCTATCTGGAAGAGGCTACTGAACTGCTCCTAGCAAGTGACTTTCCCATGAGCAAGAACCTTCTGATCAGCATTAGCTGCCTGGGATGTAGACACAGTGGTGAAGGGGAGAAATAGAAGAAGCTTCACACATTGAGCTAGATGCTAAAATTCTGCTTTGCAGCAACCTTTCTGTCAGAGAAGAGCTCCACTCTTAGTGGATCAGAGTTGTAGGATCCACCCCATTACAATGAAATTGAGAAAATACCCTGCTCACCTCTTGCTCATTTGATCTACTGTTCTTCAGCTGCTCAGCACACAAGACCCAAATGGGGGTGGGTGGGATAAAAATCTATAACCAGGGGAATTTTTAAAAACTCGTGCTGACCCTGACTAGCAAAATTAAGCAAGATGGTCCGCATTTCCTTGCCACAGGTCAGGCTGCATTTATAGCCTGCCTAATCAACCCTGCTGAGTACGCATATAGCACTTTCAGAGTTTCAAACACAGCCATCACATACATTGACTCATGTAACAACTGAGGTATGTTTGCTGTCTCCTTGAAAAATTACTTTTCAAAAATCCTTTAGTGTAATCAAATCATTGTTGCAAATGTTAGCTAATGCTGCATTTAACAATCCACAAAAACTAAACATTTGTTTGTACCCACCTAGGCCTCTGTTGTTTGCGACCTGGTTCTCCTATACCTTGATACAAAAGCAGAGTTCTATCGGAGTGAGAAGTATGAGGAGGTAACAACTGAACAAATGTGCCAATTTTTAAAAAGTGAGGTGGATTCATTTGCAAAATCCTCTGTCACCCACAACATCTTGCACTGTAAACTCATAACCGTTATTTTGCCAGCAGTCCGCTCCCCCATCCCCATCTATCCACCATTTCTACATTGTTTCCCAGTGCAGAGAATGGCAGGATGCTCAAATAGGGCATCAGGAGGTCCACCTGTGGGGCCAGAACTCCAGAAACCCTCCCACTGCTGCTCCCCAAGCACCAAGAATGCAGAGCATCACTGTCGCCAGACATAGTGTTCCATCTGTACCATGTGTCTAATAGCCACTGATGAACATCTGCTCTATATTTTTATCCACTTCCTTCTTGAAGCTGTCTATGCTTGTAGTCACTACCACTTCCTGTGGCGGTGAATTCTGCATGTTAATTACTCTTCTTCCCGTCATGTGACTCAGGTGTCATGTTACTTCCTGTTGTGCATTTGTAACTCACTGGGTCTCACACTCATGTCTGGGGGTTAAAGATGGAAGATTGCTATTTTACAGGTATGAGGGTCCAGCCCCTCTCCCGCCCACCAACCTTGCTGTCCTCTCTCCCATTTCTTGCCATCAATTCACTCCCTTACCTGTTTCTACTGACTGGAGACTCCCACTTTCCAGCTTCTAACCCATATGGAAACTAGCTTTGGGGAAGGAGATTATGACCCTAGCCCTAACCCTCTCTAAATTACACAGGACTGGGATAATTTGCTTTCCTTTTCTGAAGTCTTTCCTGGGCTGGATGAATAAAGTGCTGGAAATAAACAGGCATCCAAACCCTAACACTGTCCCTCTTGTGTTTTTGCAGGCCAAGCCACCAAAGGACACGGTTAATGTAGCTCCATAGCACTACAGAGGGCAGACACGCGATGCCCCACTTTTCAAGCGTTAGCTGGAAGCAACTTGAAGTGCCTCTGCAGAGTTTGTGACCCTGTTGGGGCAATGATAACGGGCACTCTGTGTCTATTTCCAGTTTTTTGTTTGTTTGTTTTATTGCACTAGAGCAAACAGCCGTTCAGGGGGGCCAGTTTCAGGTCAGGAGAACAATGTGGGGGAGAGGGTTAAATTTCCTTCCATCAGTGGCATAGTCCTGATCTGAATTAGGCCCCCACATGGCTGCTGTTTACAAAACATTTAGGTGTTCTGCATAAAGAGCATTTCTTCTAGCCGGACCTGAAGTTAGATTCACTGCATGACAAACATTCAAGGGATCTTTCTCTCTCTCTCTTCCCCCTCCCTCCTTGAAATTTTAGATAAGCTTGCCAGAAGTCCCTTGTCACAAACTTGGGGTTCCTAAAATAAGGCTGAAATCAAGCTGGCCTTTCTATTTAAAGGGTTTTTTTAAGGAACTTTACCAGTAGTACCAGGCTTAATGGGTCAGTTTGTCACCATAGATAGGGTTTCCAAGCTTCTGGAGCCTTCAGGCACTTTGGGAATTTTGAGCGGGTGCCACCATAAAACGACTGCCATAGGGGGCTAATCACAAAATGCTTGGGAGTCTGCAAGCTTAACCTTCTCCTATAATGGAGGCAGCTGTTTCTGCATGACGGCTGAGTGGTAGAGCGTTTGCTTGGCATGCAGAAGGTCCTGAGTCCAATCCCCAGTATTTCCAGTTAAAAGATCTAGCAGTAAGTGATGTGAGAGACCTCTACCTGAGACCCTGGAGAGCCACTGCCAGTCTGAGTAGACAATACTGACTTTGATGGACCAAGGCTCTGATTCAGCATCAGGCAGCTTCAGGTGTTCATGTGATGCCTCCTGCGGGTCTTCTGAAGCACCTCCTGCTGCAATGAGGCAGAGAAAAGCCATGACTGACTCTTGGCTTTAGGAAAGTAGGAAGAAGGGCACCAGGAAACACACTGATGGGCACCATGGCACCCACAAGAATCAAGTTATCATAACATAAATTTTGTCTCTTTGGTATGTCATAATAATCATGTCTTAGTAATTCACTTTTTGTTCCTATTGAGGAAGCTAGAACAGAGTAGTCGTGGGATGCGTCCGTGTTTTTTGCAGATTCTCTCTGAAGTCCATCTTCTCGGTTGACTGATTGTTTCATCGGGAATCTTGCTGTGCGTCAGTGTTCTCGTGCAGACACCAGAGCGAGTTCAGGATCAATAGGCGGCAGACTCCCCCAACTGACCTCTCCCCAGTGGCAGCCTCTCATACTTGTGGGTGGCTTCCCTTCAGGCCCCTCTTCAAATTGCTTCAGGTAGAATCGCTGTGCCAGCTGCTTGGTCATCCCTTTAAGTGCAAAAAAGGCAGCTGCGATCTCAGAGGTGAGAAAGAGGAGGAGGATCAGATGCACGGCTGTCTCCAGCGGCAGCCTGATGGTGTTCTCATCAGCCAGAAGGAACAACAGGATGGGCAGCTCTATCAGGAATGACAGCAGGAGGAAGCCAGCAAGCTCTGGGACCTGCAGGAATCAAAGAAGAATCGGTGAATGCTGCAGATACCCAAAATGAGGAGCCCTGTCATGCAAAGTTTCACTTTTCATGGGTGTCAGAAGCCACACTGCACCAGCGAACTTGCATCTGCAATAAAGCTATGACCAATTTGCTCTTCAAACCTCTTCTCTGTGAATGGTAATGCTGAATATTCGTGAATAAGTTTCAAATAGTCAAATATTCACCAACTATTTGGCACCTGATTTATTTCAAGATGTGGTATCTGGTTGAAAAATCTGGTTTCGGTGTTAGAAATGCAGCTACTGATATTTCAAGATGTTTGCTCGCTGTAGCCCAGTGATTTTTAGCATATTAGCAATATTTTATGGATGGGAGGGGATCTCTGAGGCAACTGTATTTGAGGGAGGGGAGCTGAACTTGCTGCTCCCTTGTTCCCCTTCACCCCCCCAAATCCATAAACCCTAAGAAGCAAAATCTTTGCTCCCCCAAGAAAGATTTTTATCACTCCAAATAAACACAAGCAGTTGCTTTGCCCACCTGGGTATAGATATGTACTGGAACCTTCAAAAGCAGCTGTGGGGAGGGTCTGATTGGGGCTGTGACTCTGGGGGAAAGGGAGTAACCCTTTTCCTCCCCTTGTTTATCCTCCAATAGAAATCCTCCCTCTTTTGTATCAGCAAATCTGCGTGCATTTTTAATTATTATTCTACAAAAATTAATAACTTAAGAGGATGTTTACCATGACTCTGATTCCAGTGGCTTCCCATGACTGCTTTTTAAGGATATACTGTACATCAGAAAATCAATCACAGATCCCCACCATAGTGTTGGTTTGGCCCTTAAGATGGTTAAGGGAACCAAAAGTTGGTGTTTGTGCAGCTAACAGTGCCATCCTAAACGGAGTGGCACTCTTCTAAGCCCATTGACTTCACTGGACTCCTTAGAATGGTACCGTAGGGGCAAAACTAGATGTTACATTGTTCACAACTCTGATCTGTGGAAGCAAATGCCATTTTAAAGCTGAACTTGGCAATTTAAAACATGCTGTTTCAGCACTCGAAAAGCTACTGGGTGGTGGTGGACAAGATTGGCTGGTCCCACAGCCTTGAATGCCCTTGTGGAATTTTTAAATGGCTGAGTTCACCTTTAAAATGGAAATGGCATCCATAGTTGGACCTGAAGATGTGATAATGTCTGGTTTAGAGGTCCCGCGCAGAAAGAAATACTCCAAAATTTCTTCATTCTTTAGAGAAATCTAGGATGACAACATGAAGACTCCCTCCCACTGGATCTTACCTTTTCTTGCCGGTTCCCAATGTATCCAAGGTAGAGACGCAAACCTTCCAATAAGATGATCATCACGTATGCTCCAGCTAGGAGAACCTGATAGTAAGTGGGCAGGAGGTTGTACTGTAAGAAGGGGTCATGATTTAGAAAGAGAGAGGTAAAAAGAAAGTTGCCATACAAGTCAAGAGCTCTGCACATTAGTGTAGAATTGGTCTTTAATGTTTGCAGTTCCAGGACTCACTTTTTAATCCCAGGCAAGGAGCGTGGGATCCAGGCACAAGC
This sequence comes from Lepidodactylus listeri, assembly GCA_029233225.1. NCBI lineage: Eukaryota > Metazoa > Chordata > Lepidosauria > Squamata > Gekkonidae > Lepidodactylus > Lepidodactylus listeri. The sequence continues at coordinate 28,289,810 of JARCFY010000013.1, forward strand.
TTGCAACAGGAAGTCATGTGATTATCAATAACATGAAAAGGAGGAGGCAAAATTATGACTTCACTGCTAGGGAGAGAAACTTTACGATGCAGATGAGCAAACAGCTTTGGAAAACTATGGGGTGAGGGTGGCCCTACCAGGCTGTGCTGGGTGGGATGAAGAGACTGATGACAAAGGAGAGCTTTGGTAAGGAGGTACATGTCTAAACCTTCCTGTCCTGAAAAGGAATCTTCTCCCCTGCTGAGTGACCTTGCCTTGCTGTCCCGCTGCCCCTCTGACTGCATATGCTGAGAGAGGCAGGAGACATGGCAGCTTTACTCTCTAGGCATGCACACTCACAGTCCCCCAAAAGGCAATTGTCCAGGGGCACTGAGGATCACAGGCCATCAAAGACCACCAATCTGAGAAAAATGGCTTAAGAACATAAGAGAAGCCAATGTTGGATCAGGAAGTTTCTGGAATCTCCTTGTTGGAGTTTTCCAGGAGTGAGACAGGACCCTCTGGTGCAGGTATATCAGGTCACCAATTCAAACACTTTGACAGAGCAGATAGGCTTTTCCTCCCCAGCACAGTATGCCTCCGTGCTTTCCCAGATGAAATTCTCCCAATCTGGGCAAATCAGTCATGTTAGCAAGACTGCAGAGCTCCAGGAACCAGCCACTCCCATTAGCCTGCAGGTATCCAGCTGTGATGGGTCTGCAAGAGTTATCTACTCTGTTTATCCCTTGCCTTTCTCCCCAATGGGGACCCAAAGCAGCTTCCAGCATTCTCCTCTCCTCCATTTTATTCTCACAGTAACCTTGTGAGGTTGGTTAGGCTGAGCGTGTGTGAGTGGCCTAAGCTTCCATGGCATAGTAGGGATTCAGACTTGGGTCTCCCAGGTCTTAAAACAACAGTATGACTACTATACCACACTGGCACTACTATCAGATACTTGCAGCAGCAACAATTTGAGCAATGCTAACAAAGCATCATCTAATACAAGAGGTTTGTGGTCAGGATCTTTTGCAACATTCTCAAGGAACTCCTCAGACCACACATGGTATGTTTGAGGAGCATCCAAAGCATTTTGGATGGGCCCTGTTGCTCGCCTAGTTTAGTGGAGAAAGCAGCAGCTGCCCAGTGTGCAAAAATCCTCATAAACCGAAACATTCCAAAAAAGGAAGAAGAAGAAGAGATTGGATTTATACCCCGCCCTCCACTCCCCAAGGGAGTCTCAGAGCGGCTTACAAACTCCTTTTCCCTTCCCCTCCCCACAACAGACACCCTGTGAGGTAGGTGGGGCTGAGAGAGCTCTTTCCCAAGCTGTCCTTGAGGGAACAGCTGGTACAGAGCTATGGCTTGCCCAAGGTCATCCAGCCAGGTGCAAGTGGAGGAGTGGGGAATCAAACCCAGTTCTCCCAGATTAGAGTCCGCGCACTTAACCACTACACCAAACTGGAGCTGTACATATAAGCCCTCAAGGGACTGTTAATGTCTACGGTGTGCCATTACCTTAAGTTCCAGCATGAGTCCCTCCGCCACACACCAGAAAGGGAAGTAAAAGACGTTGAAATACAGCATCATTTGCAGAGGCAAACAGGAAAGCACCTCCTGTCCTGACCAGGAAATAAAACAAGCAAGACCATTTTCAGCCCACACTTAGGTATTGTTGGGAAGATAATGGTTTCCTCTAGAAAGTTTGCTGTACTAAAAAAAATTATAAGCCACCTTTCCAAAATATTGCCCAGAGTAATGTGGAAAATGGGTGTTTTAAAAAAAAATAAAACAAGCAAGTTTCAGTGAGACACTTGGAGGAGAACTTCCCTCTGACCAGTGTGCCCAGGGCTAGTAGTGCGTGAGACAGATGCCCTGGCAGTGAGAGGTGCCTGCCTTGGGCTGACCTTGCAGATGTCACTAGTTGCAGGACAAACCATCACTCCAACCCAGCCTCTCTTGCTGTCTTGAAAGGTCTTGATGTGCAACTCAAGGCACTGGTGGATGCGGCTGGGAATCTGCACCTTCCCACCCATCCCACAGAGAACAACACAGTTGTGGCTGTGTGTCTGAATGTGTATCACATTTGTGCCCAAGGCCCAGTCCCACAAATGAATCTCCGTAGTGAGAGTGGGACAAAATAGTTTCACAAGCTTTTAAAACAATGAAGAAGAAGAGGAGGAGGAGGAGGAGATTGGATTTATACCCCACCCTTCACTCACTTGGAGTCTCAGAGCGGTTTACAAACTCCTTTCCCTTCCCCTCCCCACAACAGACACCCTGTGAGGTAGGTGGGGCTGAGAGAGCTCTGAGACAACTGTCCTTGAGAGAACAGCTGGTACAGAACTATGGCTTGCCCAAGGTCATCCGGCAGGTGCAAGTGGAGGAGTGGGGAATCAAACCCGGTTCTCCCAGATTAGAGTCCGCGCACTTAACCACTACACCAAACTGGCTCTCCTATTAAGTAGTTAATAAGGAGTTATTTTTTAAATTAGGGGGGACACAGTGTGTACATAACAGGGCCAAATAAAATGGCAAAGTTGATTAAGGGTAAAAGGTACACAGAAGTAATATCCTATCGAGAGTTGAGCAATTTTGCACTAAAAAAAAAAAAAGGAAAACCCTTTCTTTAAAAGTTACAAGGCAATGAATGAAAAGATGAACACAGAATGAGATCGTGAATGGGGCTTTAAAAATCTATGAACAGTAATTTGCAGGAATGCAATATTTTTCTGTTGCCATGAGCTCTAAGAAACATGCTATGTGCCCTCTTGCTCTAGTATGTTCTACTTCATATGAGATGTCAGATCTCAGAGAGAGGAGCAGATACAGCTTTTTTTCTCCCGGAAGAATGAATACAAATATGCAGGCATGAACAGAAAGGGGCTGGGTAGCTCAGTGCTGGTAAAGTAGGGTGTGTTACTAAACTGCTCATCACAGTTCCATGGGGAAAAAAGATTTAGACAACACACAAGAGGCTATTGCAGAGCTAATTAATAGCGTGCAGAGCAGGCCTCTGGCAGCATGGAACTGTGGGCATGGGGTGGTGCAATCTAGCACTAATCCTTTGAGGGCCAAACCTGACGTTATACATTCTCTACAGACACCACAGCTACTGCAAATTAAGTTCCCTTGTGCTGCAAAGGCCCAATTTGGATTGGGACCACAGTGCCAAGGGCAGGAGGGGCATCAGCCTCCCCCCTGCTCTATCCCTTTCCCATGATGGCCCAGCTCCCAACCAACCCAACTCACAATGTAATCAAAGGAGGGGCACTATAGGTACAAATGGGAAAATAAATGGAATAGCAGCCAGCAGCTGTTAAGATCTTGAAGCTGTGTTTCTGCCCCACCTCTTTCTTGCAGGTAAACTCTTAAAGCCTGAGCCGCTGGCCAAGAGCTGTTTGCTTGGAGCTGGGAAGAAGGCCAGAGACAGAAGAGAGGGAGAAGAGCCCTGCCCTGTTTTTTTCTCCCTTCTCCTGTTGGTTTGCACAGTGTTTTTGTATTGTTACCTGTTTTGGTTCTCCCTTGAGGAGAAAGGTAACACGGAAACATTTAAATGAACACACAGATGTCCATGTTTTGATTTGGGTGGGGACGCATTAGTGGCGCTGCTCCCATTCCCCATGGAAGATCATCCCGGCACTTCTCATACCTGGGGTGTAGACTTGTCTCAGGCCACAGTCACCAGTCTTGTTGTTGATGAAGAGGGAGCCGCTGAATGTCGTCAAACCCCTCCGGAGGTGGGGAGGTAGGGGACTCTGCAGAGCCATCGTCCTGGGTGCGGGTCTCACGCCACCCCCCTGCTCTCCACTCTCCCACCCTTGAGCTGGATCAGGCAGTGATCTGCTAATGTCATTACCTGGCTGGGCAGCACAGCTGCCACTCAGCCCTTAAGCCTGGGGATTAAAGTGGGGTGCAGGAAGGAGAAACCAACCCTTCTTTGGTACGGCTGCCACCTACTTTGCTGGCTGCTGGGCTCCTTCCCTTTAAATACAACTTGCAAAGGGTGGTGGTGGTGGTTTGCAAACTTTATGCAAACACCTTATAACAGCTTTTATTTCTTTCTGTGCCCTGAATGCTTTTTCACCTTATTTCTGCTGGTTCTGGTGGTCAGCAAGTCAAATACAGCCCACACCTGCCAGGGTTCTGGCAACTTCCCTGCCTTTGCAGTCCCAGGAGGCTGGGATGCTAATCCATGAGTGACAGGCAATTGATTTGGCTCCATGGGCTACAAGTTGGGGCTGGCCTGCTTTAACAGCAGACATTTAGCAAGCAATGTTTTGTCCTGAAATGGTGGAGGAAGCTTTACCTGTTCAGCTCCTAAGCAGCTGGCTGCTGTAGGACCCCAAAAGCAGCAAACTCATTTGTAGGGGATCTCCCCAGTTGTGTTAGATTCCCCTTGGGGTGATTCGGGCTACAGTCTCATGCACATTTAGCTATGCTCCTTTAAAGACATAGGAGTTACTTCTGAGTCAACTTGCATAAGAGCAAATGGCATATGTTTTGCTTATGCTGAGAACAGGAGCTAAGGCATGATTGCTCAGTCTAATACTTATGATGGATCCATGCTAGGATTCTAGCTGGCATGTCCTCATTTCTCAAGTAACTGCAGGCTAGACCAACCCTAGAAATATTGAATAGGGGAGTGGCAAGAGTGCCAATGGGGGAGGGGGGAACCATCCTGGTCAGCTTTTATGCCTTTATCAACAGCAGCTTGATTGCAAAAATCATAAGGGAAAGCATTTCACCACATGGCAATAAACAGTTTCAGTCTGCTAATCTCTGTGCAGCAGGGCACTCCTAAAGGCATAAGCACAGTGGCCTGTTGAAAAATTGGCAATTCAGTTTGCTACTTGGAATGTGCAGTTGTGCACCTGAATTGTTAGAAAAGGAGGATCCAGGAGAAAATAGGAAGCAATACCCACAAAGGCACATTGAATCAAAACTACCCAACCACCTCGGGGGTGGGGGGGAGAGGAGGAGGAGGAGGAGGAGAGATTGGATTTCTACCCCACCCTTCATATCCAAAGGAGTTTCAGAGCAGCTTATTATCCCCTTCCCTTCTCCTCCCCACAACAGACCCCCTGAGGTAGATGGGGCTGAGAGAGCTCTTTCAAGAACTGCTCTTCTGAGAACAGCTCTGAAAGAACTTGTAACTGACCCAAGGTCACACCAGCAGCTACATGTGGAGGAGGAGTGGGGAATCAAACCCGGTTCCCCCAGATTAGAGTCCGCACCCCTAACCACTACACCAAACTGGCTCTCATTGTGAATAGTTCTACACAGGTAAAGCTTCTAGCATGGAGCCTTATCGCATACACGTGTAAATCAAGGGGATGATAAACACCCAGAAGCAGGGCCAGTGCAAACGAGGGATAGCCCATGGCAAGGACGACGCAATCTCAAGTGTGGCTTCATACATTAGTTTATTGTCAACCTAGAAAAAGAGCACACATTGTGAGACAGCTAATCTTGCAGGAGCTGAAAAAAGCAAGTGGCATTTCAGACTGGCCTGATGAAATTGTGTGGACAGAGGAGATGCAAGCGGGCAAATATTGTCTTTATTTCTTTGCACCTCTCGCAGTTATGTCAAAAGCAGAAATTCAGTGGCACGAGGGTGAAGTGGTGCAGTTGTTCTGCCTTCTGAAACGTGTGTTCCTGTCCTAGGACTGGGCAAGGTAAATGGTGGAAGCTCTGTTAAGTCAACGCACAGGAGATTCACAGCACTGAGATGGACTAATCCTGTGGGTGGAGATGGAGAAAGCTCAGCAGCTGCTTCTCCCAGAGCTGTGCCTTGGATAAGAAAACTCAGGTACCACAACCAAGCACAAAATCCACCTTTAAGCCATGGAGAGTGCCAAATGAGGATCATGTTGAATCTCCCGTTCCCCCCACGGTGGTCTGGAGAAAGAGTCTGTTGGATCTCAGAGCCTCAAAAGGGGTACTGACTGCCCAGGGGAAGGATGGTTGAGGACAAGAAGGATCTATTATTTGGAGAGGCATAGCACTTAGAAGGCATGCTGCTTGATAGGCAGGGGCTGCACATGCTGGAAGGGGGTGGGAAACCCACATTTTGCACCAATGTGAACTGAATTCTATGACTTTGAACATATGCAAGTTAAGCATATTTCTCACTGCTTGCCTAATTTTTGGGGGGAGGGAGATGACAAGGAGACGATTCCCACTGCCAATGAATCAAAATATTATTCAGCCTCCCCCTTCCAGCACCCAGAGATTCCAAAAGGCATTGCCCACACATCCTCAAGCACATCTGCATAGCTACAAAAGCTAAAAATGTGTTCCTTTTAAAAAAAAGAGAGAGATACTCAAAAAGCTGGATCTGGCGTCCATATCCCATGCTCCTTGTGCAGCATTGCAGCATATACCCAGCCCCATATATAGGGCAGGTCGGGAGGCAAGACGAGAAGGCCAGGAAAAGAAAGCATGAGGTGCAGCACATATGCCAAATGAGTGGCTGTAGCTCTCACGCTATAACTAAGCTGCTGCTGCTGCTGCTGCTGCTGCTGCATGAAAAGCCCATTTCCTTATGAAATCAAGCTGGACGTCTCACCTCCTCTCTCCTGGTGGAACTGAAACGACTTCCAGATTGGTTGCCTCTACAGGAGGGTCTAATTGAGCCCCCTGCTGCCCTGACTGCAGGCAAAGCATGCACACACCGGGAGATGGAACCACAAAAGGAATGGAGATGAAGAAGGAATGATGGGATTGTGGATGGCAAGTGGAAAGTAGCTAGCCAGGGAGTAATCCGTGGAGATCTTCCTCTGCCCAGGAGCAGTTCGTGGGGTCTCCTTTCTGGCACTTGTATGTTACAATATTCCCAGGAATGTGCAAAGCACCCATATTTACACATCTTCCACACTGCTCCACTGAATTAGTGGAGAGCTTTCCAAAGGACGCATCAGACAGTGGGATGTTCAGCTTGGCCATGACAAATCGGTTACTGCAGAGGGACCACCTTTCCCTCTGGTTGGTTTGCAGGACTTTTCAAAGCCACTCTATGGCTACTAAAGTGCAGGTTCATCTGTTCAAGTACATTCCCAAAAGGGGATGTAGAAGGAGGTCAAGCCCAGGAACGGGTTCACAGGAAGATGCCAGATTCATCGAAGTCATGGAAGTGTGCGTTGCATGCAGCTCTCCGTTGGCTACTGTGGCGTCTCAAGCAAACCAGGAGAACTCAAGAGAACCAGTCATTATGAGCCTTTCCCTGTTAGCCAGGACATGTCTCCAGTTCTACAGGAAAGACAGAAAGGAGTTTAATTGTAGGAGGGTTTCCCAAACTTCCCCCTGAGCAAGTTAACTTCAGGCTGGAGACGCAATTGTTTCTTAGGAGGCTGGGAGGTACAAACCCTTTTTCGTGACCTGAAACACCCTTGAGGACCAGTTATTTGCTCCACTGGGGAAACGTACATGTTGCCCACCCAGAATACATAAGTTCCCAAGGAGCCAAACAACAGCCTGGGTTCATTTCAGGTTGGGAATCCAGCACAGGGGAGAAGGGGTGAGGCTTAAGCCCCCTCTCCTATGTGCCACAGTCCCAATCCAAATCAGGCCCCTACACATCTGAGAATTATATTTCAAAAATGGTAAGCTCCAAAAAAGTAACTCCTGGTGCACACATAATATGAAAGAACACTGGGTGGATCTGAAAACCCTGGAACATGTAGGTCCTCATGCTCTTCTGGTTAAATAGGTTTTACAGAAGTTTTGTGTCGTTTTCAAAAGCCTGCAAAATCTGTTTGAACAGCAGTAAACATGGAAAGTGAAACCTCTTGCAAACCACATCTGCTAAAACTATCCCTGGAAATATGGCAATATGCACAAGCATTTTGATGGTACAGAAGTCACAGCTGACTGTTTTGGGGTGTCGTGGCTCCAGAAGCCACAAGACAAGGCTACAAGTCAGGGCCACAAGCCTAGCTAGAAGGCTTTGGATTCCTGCTGCTGGAAACAGGACGCTGGGCCAGGCTGGGCCAGTCTGTGGGATGTGCAGCCCCTACTCTTTCCAGTGCCCTAGGGGGCAGGCTGGGGCTCAACCACTTGCCAGAGAGGGGGGTCTTATGCCCCCCTCCCTGCAGCTGCTTTGGGGTTTTTGCAACAACACATCAGGTAGCAACAGTCACCTAATGAATTCTGTTTCTTCCACTGGCTTCCCATCCCCTTTCCTATCCAGCATGAACTCCTTCTTGTTACCTTCAAAGCCTTCTCTCGACTTGCTCTCCACACTTCCACTTTATGGTCCTCCTATCCTAACACACTGCTTTACTCCTCCCACCATCAGCCACCCAAACATCTCTTGCTCTCTTAGGGTCAAAGCACACATGACTGTTTATGATGTGCATCACCTGAGTTCCCATCAACACCTGTGCAGAGCAAGTAACACTTTCCTGGGGCCATTTTGGGTCAAGAAAATGGTGCCACAGGGAAGGCTGAAGCCACTTGTTCCCCTGCACCATGGTCCCAATCCAAGTCAGGGCTCCACATGTTTGGGTAATGGATTGCCTTGCACCAGATGTCTATTTTCATCAAATTCAGGTCGGGAGAACTCAGAACACTACATGTTAGAAAGCACAACCCTTCTGAAGATTATTTATTCTCCTCCCTTGCTACCCTTATGCCCAGAGCTCCTCCCCAGAACACCTACCTGATGACACTTCTTCCTTCCTTCCCTCATATCCCTCCCCCAAATCACCTTTTCCATGAAGCCTTTGGCTTAACCCTGCAGTCTTCTCTCCAAATGAACCTACACCTAAGTATGTGTATCCCACATCTGCCCACATCCACCCACAGTTCCCTATTTCCTTTGCTCACTCCCTCTCCCAGGAACGTCTCCATTCTGAGTGGAAACTCCTCAGGACAGAAACCCATCTTATTGTCATGGCTATGCTGTAAGCAGCCACGTATGTTGATGATACTATGGAGATAACAATACAAAGCCAGCCAGAGTCAGCAGTGTTCACTTCAGACTGGCCCTCTGATTAAGCAGAAGCCAAAGGGTCGGTGTTTATTCATAGTTCCACGTGCATGCATTAGGGGCTCCAAAATGTCTTAGCCATGCTGTTCTTTCTCACTACCGTGGCTTAGTTCTCCCATCACTGCATTCAGATAGCAAACTCAACATACAACACCACCTTTGCCTGGTCTTCCAAAGAAGCCCATACAAATTAGCAACCAACATAAATAGTTCTGCCAGTGGTGCATAGGCATCATTTGTGGCACATGGAGGGAGAGAGAGAGAGAGAGAGAGAGAGAGAGAGAGAGAAAAGCCAGCTCTCTCCCCAGTTTATAGAGTCTGCTCTCCACCAAGCTGCCTATCCAGATAAACTTTTTTTCACTATAGGTGATCAGATGAGATGCTATTTTCAAGCAAGTCTTTGCATACCCGACAGTTCCTGTGTGCACAGAAAGAAAGGTGGGTTCAAATGATCCTGGAGCTTTCCCCTCCCCTTTTGGTAGGACCCAGCTTCCACGTTATCTCCCAGGAACATAAAAAAGTAAAAGACAAAAGGGGGAGGTGCTAGCATGACTCAGTGCCTGCTGACAAAATGCTCAACTAGGAATAGATACAACGCCCAGGGTGGTGGGGGGAACATCCAGATCTGGGTTCCTCTCCTAATAATTGCAACTTCAACATTGTTAGCAGCCTCAAAGCAGCAACTCAAACATACGTACGTTCCATAACGGATGGACAGCCTTAAATTGCAGCAGTAAAAGAAAAGAGAGAAAGAAGAGGAGAATCAACATTTGATCCCAACTGGGTTACTATCTTGCAAAAACCGTTATGTCGGTCTGTGTACCATCTGTACATGAAAATCTGCATCAAGAAAAGTGGATTTGTGGGTGAATGTGCAGAGGGAGATGGAAGGGCTGTTTCTGTAAATTCGCTTCTGTTCTAAAAGCAATTGCTTCACCTCATTTTAATCAGTGGGATGGCCTTGCTAGCAGACAACTGTGCAGTGCACTATGGGATGTGTAGTTCCTTAAGAGGAGATGGTGGTGTCTATGCCTACTGTCTTGGCTACTTGCAACGAAAGAGTTTTGAGGTTTGGGTGCAGAGAGGGAGAATGAGGAGAGGCAGAAAAACTGGAGTGACAGGCAACTCTTGATCTCAACTTGGATTTGAAAAATCTGTCAATCTTTGCCTGTTGGACCGGGCCGATCCTGTTCTCAGACACAAGATCAATGCCACTGACACTATGCCCAGTCTTCGGAAATCCCACTGCCACCTCTCTGGCTCCTGAAATTTTACCAGGCATTGCCCAAAACACTGTAACCAGAGCCCTGCCAAAGGGAGGGGGGACCGGTGCACAGACTAGAAACTAGCACTGAAAATAAATTCTAAGATGTTCTGTGCCCAGCGCCAGACTGCATGTTTCAGCACACTGCCTTTACTCTCACCCTCGGGAAGTGGGGAAGGGATCAGAGAAGTTGACAAATCCTTTCCTTCCAGCAGTCAAACATTTTTACAAAGGAAAAAAAAGAACCAAATCAATAGGATGGGAAACTACAGCCTCAACTCCAGGGCTCCTACTTACTCTACGTCTCTTTTCCTGATAGCTCTTCCAGCTCCCATGACATCAGCAACCTTGGAGACAATTGGGTCATAATTCACACTTGCCACAGCAATCACCTCATCATTCCTAAAAATGAAAGATCACATGAGCTGGAAGACAGAGAAGAAGGAGGGGAACGGAGGCTTTGCAAACCAGTTGAAGAACCAGAAGGAACTCCTCCTTAGATGTACAACGTTTGTGTCTGTGGAAAGAGAAGGACACTTGTCTCTGATTCAGTGGCACCTTAAGGGGCCATCCACCATTGCCCAATCTAAGGCAAGCTTCAAACAACTCCAAGCAATGCCTCTCCAAGCAACAATATTTTCAGAGCCTGGGACCGCTCAGGAAGTACCCTTGTTTTGCTCAACTCCGTCACTTTCCAGGAAAAACCAGTTCTATGACCTTGAAGCAGAAGGTTGGCTGTACACACTACAGACTGACCTCGCTCACACTGCCACTATGACCAGGAAACCTTACCCTCAAGCCTGATCGGATTTACATTTCTGTAAGTTTCTTTTTTTCTAAACTGATAAAGTGACAAGTGACCAGATCAATGCATAAATATCCGTGTGACATTTTTAGAAAATCCCCCAAGGGGCAACCCTGCCTGATGCATGGGAGTAGGACTGCAATTAGCTGGGATGCAAGCCTGCCATCTGCTTGGCAGGCAGAAGGTCCCAGGTTCAATCCCCAGTATCTCCAGGTAAGGATCAGTTAGGAGGCAATTGGAAAGACCTTGACCTGAGACCACGGAGAACTGCTGCCAGTCTGAGTAGACAGTACTGACTTTGAGATGGACCAATGGTCTGATTCTGGATAAGGCACATGTTCATAATTCACTGTGAGTTCTGGTTTCACATTATGTCTGCCTTCACCTTCAGGGCAAACGTGCATGCTAATTTTTCACAAGAAACCCTCACTGCAAAGTAAAAGACCCTTGCAATTTGTCCTCTTTCAAAGCTCCTTACAATTGAGCCCCATAAGTGACAAATGAGCTAAGAACTAAACATTGCAGTTGTCAGAAGAAGGAATTCTGTTTCAGTCTCTTCCACAGTAAAAGGAAGAGGAAAGCTGCATAGGATGAAACGAGCTCTTGCTTAGGAACACTAATGAGTGTGTGAGTCACACTACGGAGTCACACTACCTGGAAGGCTCTTTGCTTTTGCTGCAGCAAATTAACTCTCCTATTCCTCTGCACAAAGTGAGCATTTGTGATTAGAAATGTTCCCCACTGTTGTTTTTTAAAAAGACTGTGGCCCTGCAAAATTCATCCACAGTTGGGTCCGAACCCGGAAGCTGATTATGTGCACCCATGGCGCCCAGAGCCAAGAGTTAAAGCCAAGTATCCTGTGTAACATTAAGGGATGCTGGGCACATGACTCAGATTGCACACGGCTGCTTCACTGGTTCCCCAAGGAACTGCTTGCATTTGAATGTCTTTCTCTCAATGTAAGAAGTGGTAAACCCTTGACCTTACCAGTTCACACAGAGAAAGAAAGGCCATTTCTTGCTAAATGTCATCTGTTATGCAGAAGTTATACCCTCTCCCCACCCATTAAAAAAAACACTGCAGTCATTTGATTACAGACAATACCAATTTCTTCTATGTCTTGATAGCTGCAATTGCACTGCTAGACAAGGCAAAACAGTCCAGGGGATAGGCCATCACCAAGCAGAGGGAGAAGAGAGGAAGGCAGAGGGCAGCCTCTTCCCCCACTACCTGCCAGGTCATCTGCTTTTCCCAGATTAGCCCAGTGGTGGAAGAAAGCACAGGTGAACTGAAGGCAGCCCCCTGACTTCCCAACATACAGAACCAGGACAGCAAAGCAACTCTCTCAGGGATATCAAATGTTCAGTAGATAAGAAGCGACCAGATTGCCCCCGAAGGATAAGAGAAAAGATGTGTCAAAATTGTACTTTGAACCACTGTTGGTCAGCATTGGAGCAAGCGAATTTCTGGCTTTCATAAGTCTGTTCCACAGGCCAGTATAAGCAGATATACAGGTTACCAGGAAACATTTGGTGCTGCTGATAATGAGCTATTTGGAAAGCACTGTGCACGAACACGATGGCACATGTTTTGTTGGCCGCTTGTAACCAGACTCATCTGCATATCCACACACTAGAAATGTGCCAGTTTTCAATTCTGGATGAAGGAGAATTCTATGAAATGCAAAAATGTGCATGCTCCAAAATGGATCCAACACAAGACAGGTAATTTCACCTAGTTCACATCTAAGATCTAGTGAAGAGATACAGCAGAGGAACCTCCCAGAGGTTACATCTATGCGTCAGCACCTCTTTGGGGGGGATTTGAGAAAACAGGCAACCCGCACGTCCCAGTTTGAAAGAACAGGAGCCTGATTAGTCCTTGTTGGCAGACATTGATCAAAGTTACCTCCAGGACTCTACGCAGGGGGTCACCTTATTGTATAATGACCATCTCTTGGGGACTCGCCTAGACAGCAGAACAACACATAGTTTCAGCAGCTTGTCTGTACCTGGGTTTTTATGATCTAGTGTTGCAGTCACTGAACTTCCTACTGTGAAAGACCTCTTTCTGTGCTGATCCAGCTGCCGTGAAACCGAATCTTTAAATCTGCCATGGAAACCCAGGCAACTTACACACAGGGACTTTTTAATGCATTCCTTCCACTGCTGTTGCAAATGCAGAGGCAGCAGAAGAAATGCAGAAAACGTTCCCTGTGTGTAAGATACCTGGGTTTCCGTGGCAGATTTACAGATAGGGTTTCGTGGCAGCTGGGTCAGCGTGGAAAGAGGTCCTTCACTGTAAGAGGCATTTGCCGTAGCAATGGAGCACCTAAGCAAAGATTCTTCTTGTACCTTTCTTGCCTCAGTGTCCCTGTGGCTGCCACCACCACTGCAGTTATGGCTGCAAAGGAATGCCAACTGCGATTCTTCCCAAAAACTGCACTTTGCAAAGCAGGTTTGGGACAGACCACAGCAAAGCAGGGGAAACTGTGGAGGCAAGGCCAGTGAGGACAATGTCTTGTGAATGCTCCTGAAAACAGTGCAGCAGTACAGAAGCTAAGGTGGAGCAAATCACCTGCGTGGAAACATGTCCCCAGAGGCATCTAGGGCATGCTCCAACTGCAGTGCCAGTTTTCTACGATGGATAATCAAAGTACTCAGCACTATTGTCCCTTTCAAAGTTCCTCCTTTCTTTGTGCTTCCAGCTTAATGAACTATTTCCTGCTCTTCTGCATCAGGCTCTGGCATTTCTGAATCAAATATTCATTGTCAGATCTTGTATGTGTGTATGTCAGGGGGGACTCTTTTAAGTACTGCTTTCCACTTTGCAGCCAAATCCTTTGCTCAATATTTTCAGGAGCAGACCTGCAGTGCCCTACATAGCTCCTTGCCCTCCTCATTATTAACAAAACTAGAATAAATTATGCAAAATGAGGTCTGAAAGAAGACTGGAGGGTAACAGGGAAAATAGTGGAAAGCAACTCATTGCCACTGATGTTGCATGGATTCTCTGTTAAAGCTGAATGAACAAATGATGGCGGTTGTAGTATGGAAGCAACCTTAAGAGAGGATGAAAGACACTTACTTGGTGTAAAAAGCCACAAATTTCAATTCATCTATGTCTCCTTGAATAACCACATCATCAAATCCTTCTCCATGGCCTGGGGTGGGAAACAGAAATGTAAAAATATCAACAGGGTTGTATGCATTCCACAAAACAAAAACAACAGGGTTGTATGCATTCCACAAAACAAAAACAACAGGGTTGTATGCATTCCACAAAACAAAAACAAAAATGTAAAATGTGCCAAGAACAGCCAAACTGTGGCCCGTATAAATTATGCAAATATAAATGTCTTCTTTTGATTTGCACAATTTGTTCTCTGATATTAGTATTCTGGTTTAGGCGATCCTGCAGAAACACAAGGAGCTGTCTAATGCACTGAAGTCCCGCTTCAGGTAGCCTGAAAGCAGTCAGTCAGTCATTTATTACGGCAAAAGCCAGCAACAATGTCAGATCACAATAATAGCCAGTGATTCAGTAGTAATACAAAAATAAAATCTAAGGTATAAAGAAAATAAAATCCAAGATAAATAAAAACAAGTTACAGGCAATGCTCCCTCTAAGCTGTGGAGTCTTGTGAGCAGGGATTCTACTTTGTGAGCTACTAGCATTAAAGTTGTGAGCAAGTGATTTGGCTACTGCATGAATTAGTCTGCTCTGGAGCCATCCTTCCTCAGCTAAGACAAAAATGGGTGAGCCGGAGGCTGAAAAAATGTGAGCAAGCTCACCCTAATGTGAGCTAGCTCACCCTAACTCAGCTTAGGGGGAACACTGGTTATAGTATATCTTCCATTATAAGAGATTTATGTTTTCTGATCACTAGGCAACAAAATCTGGCCAAAGGATAAGATACAAGGCTTTGAGAATCTTCTAGGAGAAAGTTACGCAATATTTCTGGCCTAAATTTCAGATAAGATTGCAGGGGGTTAAATTTAAACAAAAGTGGCAATGTAAGAGAGGAGCGTTCTTGTAGCTGGAAAGCTTACTCAGCCACTTTCGTTTCTGAGATTTCAGCAAGCACTGCTTAGAGTCTAAAAGCCTTAGACCCTTTCAAGTGCGTCTTAACAGAAGCCTTCTCTTTAAAACCACATTCTGAGAGTTTTCTGCACTCTCAGGCACCTGAAACAATCACTTGCCCTCAACAGATAATCTGCATTTAGGATTATCCAAATATTCCTCAGTGCGCATAGCCATTTGTGTTCTGCAGCTGGTCCACCCTCCCTTCCAACAGAAGAACGCGTTTGTATTGTCCTCACTGCAATCTTTCAGTTAAGGAAGTGTGGCCAGTTCTGTCCTCACCTGTGTAGCGGATGCTTTTGCCAAACATTGCTGTCCACAGATATGGGACGGTGCTGATTTCTGTCCCATGGGCCAACATGTTGAGAGCCGCTATGCGCCCTGGAAGGTTGGAATAGAACAGAAGCATTAACCTAGAGAATACAAACCAATTAGAGGTGCCATGTTAGAGCAGACCAAGCCTATCCAGTTTAGCAGTCTGTATCCAACAGCAACCAGCCAGGTGCCGTTGGGGAAACCGGAAGTCAGGCATAAAGGTGGTGGGCCCAGGCTCATGGTTTGTCTTCTTCATCTGGAACCCAGAAAAATCAGCATGGGCCCTGAGGCAGCTGTCCCTGTTGTCCATTGGCTAAAACCACCCCGATAAGGGACAGAATCAGAAATATATTGCAAGGGTCCTACAAATTTACACTAGACCAAAGAGTGTGTGCAAAACTTGATTGATTTTGAACCAAGACCAAGTTGCAAGCTAGGATACACTTGCTACCTTACAAGATCATTAAAACAAACTTCACCACCTCTGATTTGCAGACACATTCAAGAAATAAACACTGGAGTGCTGAAAATCAAAAGCTTTCAAATCGATCATTTGTGTGGCTTGTTGAGAGTGAAAGCCTGGCATGGACAGAAACAGAAGGTCTAAAAAGTACTCGGGAATAGAAGTGAAGATGCATGTCTACCTTGTTCATGTGCCAAATGGGAGCTGTGGGCTCCTGACTTTAAAGTGGACTGTGAGTGAGTGGACTGGAACTCTCATTCTTTCTGTCTTATCTCCCCATTGTCAATTGAACCCACCCTCCAGGTAATATATAGACAGGGCAGATATCTGGCAAAACAAATATGGCAGCTTAGTTTGGCCTTAGCCAATCATCATCATCATCTACAGCAAGTTGCAAATGCATTAGGGCATTTCTCTCTGTCTCTTCCTCTTCATCCCCGGGTGATGGTAAAGAGGGGCTTTGCTATTAAAGGCAGCATTTTGAAAAGAAAAGGGTGAGAGCGACACCCACCCTGCATGTGGGCCATCTGCCAATGAGGGATGTTCACCTTCTTGTTATTCCTCAAGGCCAGTGGAAATGCAACAGCATCACCAGCTGCAAAAACGCCCGGAAAGTTAGTCTGCATCATCTGAAAGGCAAATAAAAAGGTCCTGTTCGATTGACATGGTAGCAGTGATTTGTTACACATACACACACAAAACACATGTAGGAATGGGAAGATGCTATGAGTGGTGATAGGATATGGCTGACTCTCCTACCCTGCCACTCACACTATGCAACACCAGAAAAGCGCAAGCATGCCTTCATAATTCCAGCTCTTTCTCCTCCAAGCAGCGTAAAGCTGTACAGAGATCTCCTGTTTGGGCATGAAGAACACCCAGGTCTGCATGCCTTCAGCAAGGCTGAACACTCATGAACACATGAAACTGCCTTAAACTGAATCAGAGCTTTTTAGTATTGTCCACTCAGACTGGCAGCGGCTCTCCAAGGTCTCTCACATCACCTACTGCTAGATCTTTTAACTGGAATTATCAGGGATTGAATTTGGGACTTTCTGCATCCCATGCAGATGCTCTACCACTGAGCCACATCCCTTCAGGTGTCTTCAGCCCACACCCTGGGCATTGTACTCTTATTTTCCCACACTGACCAGACAGGTTTTGGTTTTGTTCCTGCTCCTTCAGCGTGCCTGTGCCTTTGGTTCCACCCACCCACTGCCCCATTTGCATTGCTTTTAGCCTTCCCTACCTGAATGCTTTTGATGGATTTACCTTATTCACAACAATGAAGCCTTTGGAATCCATGTTAATGCCACTCTGCTTCAGGAAGCCTGTTGCAGGAGTTGCACCTGCCCGAAAGAAAAAGGAAATTTTGCAACTGACTCAGGAGTCCTACCCTGTTAGCCACCCAGGCCCCAAGATGCCAATTTTAGGGACCAAATCCAATTCAGAAATGATCTTGTAAGTACATCCCAGTGAGAAACCACCTCTAATTGGGTTATCCCTGTAATTTTGAAACAATATGATGGGCAACCGCATCACAAATTTTCATGAAAATGCTACTTAGGAATCCACCCAGGTTCACAGGGCCATGCATCCGAGTTCCGGAATTTGATGAAAGAGGTGAGCAATGTATCATCCACAGACAGGACACACTGTGGCCCCTAGAAGCCACTCAAGGACAGTCCCAACAGTGATACAGCTGCACAGTGAACATATGACACCTACCAATGCCTATGACACAGACATCAGCACGGAGAATCTTGCCGCTCTTCAGCACAACTTCCTTTAGCTTTAAGGGGAGAAAAAAATTAAAGAAAATGCAACATCCAAATTTTATAACTTTTTGGAACAGTGGAAACCTGAGGTCCTGCCTTCAGAATAGCAAGCCTAACAGGCCACACAGTAGAGCCAAAGAATCTCCCCTCTCTTGTCTGCATTGCTCCTGTTCCTGGGTCTCTGCTGCTCCTGGTGTCTGCTAGCATCTCTGATCCACCCACTAACATGCCTCTAGAGGCACACATTCATGCACAGCATCACCAAGTAACAGTCTCAAGTGAACAAAGGTGGCAATGTCCACACTGGTATCTTTTTCCTACTCTGCGCAGCACAATGTACGGAAAGGAAAATTGTACACTATCCAATATTGCTCTTATGTGGGAATAGATACCCACAAGCTCCATCACAATTTTCTCATCAGCCTCATTTGGCAAGAACACGGTGAATGCACAGTGCTCTGGGGTTTTTAAAGGGGCAGGTGCCACATCTGGGCACACAACCCTGCTGCTACCTGCAGAAATTGTCACTGACGTAGTACCTTGCCATCCTGTTCCCTCAATTCTGATACTTCAGTCTGCATGTAGAACTTCACCCGGTTGTTTTCAAACATCTGTCCAAGAAAAAGAAAAAAAAGAACAGCGTTGAATTGGCCCAGTGAGAACAATGTCTAAGGCAAGATCAGCCCCCCAGAATGTTTCCCAGACAGACATAATTACGTAGCTGTAATTACTTTCAAGATGGCTCGCCCAACCTTCTCCCCAAAGAACTTCTTGAAAGGGACTTCTTCTAGCTCTACCACTGAGACAGAATGGGCCTTCTCAGTCAGGTAAGCTGCAACTTCCATCCCTGGAAAACAGAACTACTGATGAACCATAGCAATACTTGAATTCTCAGGTAAATTCCAAGCCATGCTGAAGCTTTAAGGTCTGGATGCGGACTTCATGGATTGGGTGCAAAAGCAGCCAAAATTTCCGCTCCCTAAAGATAGACAGTGACAGAACACAGTTCACTGCGAAATTGTCCTGTCAACTCCAACATGAACATACTTCTATGAGGCTTGTGCAGGAGAAATACCTGTGGATTTTACCTAAGGTCAAACCTGTGTTTTGTTTTGTGTTTATTAGTTTTAAAATGTTTCGAACCCACCTTTCCTCATCAGAGCCCAAGGTGACAAACAATGATTCCACCAAAAACATATTATAAAAATATCGTATTAAATAAATTTTAATAAACAGCAGTAGCCCAGGTACTATTGTTCTTCAAAACAAATAATTTGGACAAATGTCTTTTGAAATTAAATAAAAAATAAATAGAAACCTTTGACGGGCTTCTTAAAAGTCAACAACGAGAGGCTTTGTCAGACCGCAAAAAGGAATTTTGTTCCACAAGTGAGGGGCAGAAATGGAGTCACTATCAGAACAGGTCGCAGGCCATTACAGCCCACAGGGAGAGTGCCCTTACGACACAAAGATCTATTGAGCACAGGTGGAATGGAGGCTCATAAGGGGAGATACAACGCTTCAGATATGTGGGTCCAAGCTTGCTCTATCACCACTTCTATCCACTTTAGCAGCACCTAGCACATGCTGCTTCGGAAATCATCTAATGCAGTGCCTCATGAAAATGCTCTGCTGGCACCACTCAGTGACTGTGTAAAGACACTTGTGGCTGAGTCTTTGTAGACCATTGAAGCAAACCAGATCTTTAAAAAAGGGAGAGAATAGGCTAAACCTGTCCTACACAGTTCAGCATTCTTCCATTGTATTCATTTCTGCTGGAATTCAGAACATACTAAAGAAAAACTAAGAAAGCAACAATGACAGACGGCAATCATGAACAGAATGAGACGGCACAGCCTGTTCCCAGAATCTTATATTTTCCTGCAGTGCAGAAATGCTCACCTAGGAAAGAGGCACCCACAATGACTGCATTTTTGCTGGTCGCAAGCTTTACCACTCGGTTGGCATCTTCCACTGTACAGATATTAAAAACATTTTCCGCTTCTTTGCCTTTACAGCTAAGGGCCTTGGGCCTGAAAAGACACAAATGCAGACTAGCACTGGGGGTGAAAGAGAATTTTGCAAAATTTCAATGCGGCAAATGTGTGTGTGTCGAAATCTGACATGGGTTGACACCAGTTTGTCTGTTTGAACTGATTCAGTGAATGGGTAAAGCAGATATACAATTTAACACCATTTATTGCAAGTCATCTATCAGGTAACATCAAATACTGGTTGCTGCATGTCAGATGTGGTTCAGTACTGACCACTACTTCTCATCAGCTGTCAGATATTATCCAATGTTGTTTATGGCTGCAACATCATTAGAGGTCAGAGGCTGATGCCAAGCATCAAACATTTGCTGAACATCTTGCACAGCTGGAGAATATGTGGGGAATACTAACCATCAGAATTTGCAAAGGAAAGCCAGGAGGCTGGACTTTTTTCCCAGCAATATCTGACTGTAGCACCCCCTGGGGGCAGGGAACATTGTACCCGGAGAGTCCATGAGGAGGTTCTTGAAACCACAAACCCAGCCACTCTTTTTCTAAGTAATTCTTTTGTCATAACAAACCCCCTGAAGGTGTGGTTCAACTCCCCCACCTCAGGGTTACACTGTATTACACCAGAGAAGAGCCATGCGGCTCCCACCTGCTTCTAGCTTCAGCTTTCTTCTTCTCCTGCCAGCCTCCTCCTATTTTCCCCATCCTCCCTTTCTGTATCCCCGGCTTCACACCTGGTCCTTGGATTGCCTCACCCTCTTCTCCTTTTTCCTTGCCTTGCCTCACAACACCTGGGCCTAGAGAGCCATTGCAAAGCCTGCCCTGTTGCCGAGGCAACTGCAACTTTCAGCCCTTCTTCCCACCCTGCTCCATGCAGGTGAGCCGTGCTGCTGCTGCTGCTTGTTCCAAGGGCCTGTCCTGTCTTGTCAGGCAGTTTGTTTCTGGATAGCCTGCCACACTCACATCTGACAATCAAACCAGCACAATAAAACCACATATTCCCACAGCTTTTGCCTTTTTTAGACCCCTTTTTTTAGACCCCTTTTTGCCTTTTTTAGACCCCTTTTTATAGATACAGTAGTCTGACTTGCCCAAAGCTGACTATAGCATGTCAGTGAAAGAGCTTCTGATTTGGACCCACATTTCTCTGGTCCTAGTCCAACTGCTGAGGGCCAAAACAGACTTGTCAGAGATGACAAATCTCAGTCAGTCTATAAAATGTAAATTGCCCTCTAACATACATATGCAGCAATGATTTGATGAGAGCTGCACAGAAAGCGTACATTTAATGCTTCAAGCCCTGCTTGGCTTTCCTGTCAAACCCAAGCTCCTTTCACTGTTCTGATCAGTTTTAAAGGGGGAAAGATAGGATATAGAAGGAAACATCTTTTTATCCCTTTAAAATGCTAACAGTGTGGCAAGCCCAGTTTGACTAGCAAGCCTGACCAAGGGCTGAAGGATTAAATCCTCTCTTCCCTTCCCATGTGGTCCCAATCCAAACCACAGCTGTGTAGGCACTTAGTTTAGTTTTTACAAACTGGCAGGATCCATGATTTCTGCTACCTCTGTTTTGGCCCTAAGCTACCAAGAGACAACTTTCACAATACAGAGTCCTCGTGTCCCCAAGTATCCCCCCTGGGCCCTGTTAACAAATGTGATCTGGGAATTCTGTGCTTGAAACTTTATTCCTCCAGGCCCGATTTGGATCAGGACCATGGAGAGCAGAGAGGGAAGACTTACACATTCCCCTTGCACCATTTTCACAACTTAAAATGGTACTAGAAGCAGTGATTTGCTCCACTGAGGAAACCTGTGCACACAGAGGGGTTAAGCATATATTTTCCCAACTGCAGCAGCTTCCCCAGGAGAAAACAGCATGGGGGGAGGCTGAAACCCCTCTCTCTTTGCACTGTGGGCCCAGTCTGAATTGGGATCATTTATGTTTGGGAATTAAATTCCAAGCACCGAACTCCCAGAGCATGTCTGTCAATACTGTCGGAGGTGGCAGACATTTCGTAACATGAGAATTGGTCCCATGCTTTCTTGCCTGTATGATACCAACTGAAGTTATTTTTGGAACCATGAGCAAATTACATCAACTTCCTGGATATGGTCAAGGTTTCCAAGCAGTACAATCATCATGGACCCAGTAAGGCATCAGCCCCACAACCAATTAGTTTTCTCCAAACTTCCTTATGTATGAAATAAACAGATCATGGGGCACAATGCACTCCACTGAAAACCTACGTGCTTCCGGTAGCCAGCAACAGTTTGTTATACTCCATCTTAAATCCATCCTTGAAGACTGCAGTCTTGTTCTTGATATCTACAGCCACAACCTGCAACAAGTGCTAAAGATCATTACAGGGAACCTCTAAAAAGGCCACAGTCCAGGTTAGAGTAAGTGTGTGGATGTTTCTGACCCACCACTCCTCCCTATATCTCCTAGTAACTTTGACTCAAAGCAGACGTGATGTCTTTGCTCCTTGTGTTTCCCTGTCTCTGCTCCAGATAAGACAGGCTGTGATGATGCTACTATGTGCTTTAACTAAATATTAAGGAAGATGCAAAGAAAGGGCAAAATGAGAATCCCAGGAAAGCACTGTAGTGCATGATGTAGCAAACACTCATCTCACTGTTGCCCATTTTGCATGTTGCACAGTGTTTCAAAAGCCTGCCAAAGACATAACAGTGAGACAGAAGAAACAACTATGCACACCAAGGAAAACAACCTCTTTCATCTTCAGCTCAGGGGGAGGGGGGGGGCGCCAAACAATCCTCTTTTTTTTGTTCCTTCTTCAGACACAAGGAGTACAGCACAGCTTCTCATCTGGCCTGCGGGTGCTAGGTTCACTGTGATCTGGCATGCCAGAAACTAATGGGCGAAGCCATGACCCAAACCAGGGACTTTCTAAACCGCAGAGAGAAAGCTGAAGCCCCTCCCAGGTTCCAACAAAGCTCTGTCCATGTCTATTTTCCACTGGCCTGGTCTGGCCATAAATCCTTCCAGGTCAGGCTTGGAACTCTGAGTGAGCAACAGTCAGATTCTGAGCCAGTCTGAACATTGTCTGGGGTCCTTCCAAGGACTTATCCACCCCAGCTTTTCTGCTGGTTCCTCCATCTCCCTTTCAGCCTTCACCACACTACTTAGGCCTCTTGCAGTGTCCCTTGAAGTTTCTTCCAAGCTCTGGTCCCACTCAACTAGAACTTCTAAGTCCAGCAAATTACAGTTTTACAGCATTTTAAAATATGGCTGCTTGTTATCCACTGAACACACTGACTGAAACACTAGAGGCTAGGAAACAGAAGTATTGCCTACACAGGCTTTCCTTTTATCCCTGTAAGTAAAAGGGTAAGACACTTAATTTTTCTTTTAAAAATTAAAATTCAAAATTCAAAAGGAAGACGTGTAATATTACTGAGTGGGCCAGGCCCCATAGGTTCATCTGTGGCTTTTGTTCTGGGCATGCTTTAGACATACAGTACTTTTATTTATGACATATAGTACTTATATATATGACATGCCTTTCTTCCATCATGTAGAGCAAATATGGGGGATTCCTATAGGATCTTCAGTCCAGGAACTGACCAAACTGATACCTGCCCAGCTTCAAGAACCCGGCTATATTACGCCCCTTCTGTCCTGTGATAACCAACACACCACCTGTGTGCACCATGGAGCCACTTCAGTGTAGTGCTAAGAGTGTCAGATTACAATCTGGAAAAAGCAGGTTCAAATCCCTATGGAAGCTTTCTGGGTAACACTGGGCCAGTCACACATTCCCAGCCTAATCTATCTCACAGGTCTGTTCCCCTGTCCCCCACACCCCCAGCAGCCATTTTGTGGTTAGTTGTGCCCAGGGGTCATTTTGTAGAAAAAGAGGTGCAGGAGCTCATTAGCATAACTTATTTGCATATGGTACACCACCTGAAATCACCAGAAGTATGTCAGAAGGCAAGAAAGAAAGGAGACAGACAGACAGACAGACAGACAGCTGGCAGAGAGGGGACAGCTACTAATCCAAGCCTCAGAAATACCACTATTCTGGGAGGATAGCTTCAGTGGTGGCTGAAGCCTTCAGAAGGCTGGTCGGAGGAACAAGGACCTTTCTAGGGGACGGGGTCATTTTGCTGCAGCCATGACACAAGCAGGCATTCCCCCGCCGGTGGGGGGGACTGGCACCAACTTCCGGAGCTGTGCTCCCCCGAGCTCCTGCTCGAAATGACCCCTGGTTGTGCCCCATCCCCCCACCCTGCCCTGTTCTCAAAACTCCCATAGTGTCCACAGGCTCAATAAGGTTGAGAAACTGCTGCTCTAACCTGCTTCTGGGTCTGACCCTTCCCCCCACCTACATATTTACCTGCATTTCGGTCAGGACCTCAATGTCATACATACGGAAGAATTCTTTAGGTCTCAAAGCAATCTGATCTGGGTGACAATCCATCGACTGAAATGAGAAGCCATTTTTGTCCTCAGCCATTGAACAGTAGAAAGGTAAAGAAATGTTTAGACTATTCTAAAATAGGGAAAAAACATGCATTCTAATTCTAAAGGAACAGAAGCCCAGGCCAAAGAGTTTTTGCCATCAGCTCCTGAAGAGACCACCAGTGGCCTGAAAGAAACCAGCTGAGGCAGGCCTTCTTCAGCCCTCCCCAGGCTTTTGAAAGGCCTGCACCCTGTGGGAAGGCAAGAGAAATAGCCAGGCCGAGGAGTTCATATTGTCAGTTCCTGAGAAGACATGCAAAGGCCTCAGACAATTTCTACTGCTTCTTATTTTATCTTTTCAGTGTTGAATTGTAAAGCCCTCAGTTGTCTTGACAAAAAGGTGACATATAAAGGCATCAAATGAGCAAATATATAAATAATCCCCATTCCAGTACAGTGGATTGCTGTTGTGAGGCACAAGCTAAGGTAATCAACAGAAGTAGGGCATGTTTTTTTTTTTAAAAGAACTCCCCTTTCCAGCTCCATGAAAGGCAGGTTTCATTTAACCTCATGAAAAACATGACAATTATTCCTCTTTAAAGAGCAATATGAAAGGCTGCTCCACTGTTTTTCAAGCCAACATTACAATCCATGCCAAAACATGCCATGCCTTTCCCTCAGCTCTGGGAAGAGAAAACATGCCAGACAATACAAACCTTACTTAATTTGGGCCTGTCGTAGGGCAAGTGTCTGTCCATTGTGCACATTACAATCCTGTCTGAGAAACCTTCTTGCCGTAACGTTTCAGCACATACCAATCCAGCAGGACCTATGAAAGAAACGAAGCCTATAAGCTTTGAGCTGCCTTTCACTGTTACTTTACAAACTTACACCAGTTTTGTTCCAGTTTAACTGTCAGCACTTCCTTCACTGGAATTATTTTGAGGTTGGTGCAAATTCCCCCCATCCCCCAGGTATAAGTGGGACATGCTAAATGAAGTTTCTTGTTATTTAATGTGCAGAAATGAGACAGGTTCTTCCGATACTATTATAAACATTAACTGAAGAGGAAGATTCTCTATGAAACAGGAAGTTTACTATATTTCTATTACACTCAACAGATAACATATTTACATGAAAGAAAGACAACGCAGACATAAGACAACCGACCTAAAAAAAGGTTATACGCAAAAGCCTTTTTGAAAGAGAGAGAGAATATTTCAGCACCTACGTTTAGGGTATTTGGATGGCCCAGGCTAGCCTGACCCTTGTCACATCTCGGAAGCTCAGCAGGTTAAGTGGCAAACCACCTCTATTAGTTTCTTGCCTTGAAAACCCTACAAGACTGCCATAATTCAGCAGTTTCCACCACCTCACTGATGTCCCTTTGATGTATCTTCAGGAAGGCCACACCCACCCACCCTGGAGCTACCACTGTCTTGCCAACACTTGCTGATTCATCATACCTGCCCCAATGATGAGTACATTTGTGCTGCTGATGTTGTAGTTGCTCAGGGAGATGCACTTGGCCATCACTTTGGTCCGTCTTTGCGTCTGAAGAGCCTGGAAGCCATTCAGGAGACCATATCAACCTTCTTTCAACACCTATATTGTTCTGACACCTCACAAGGCCAAGACGTTTTGGTATATGAGGTTGAAAAATTAAATGACATGCCCCTTCTCACTAAGGAACACAGCACTGCACTGTGTCAAAGCATACAGCTTTGTGGTAGGACCACTCCCAGAATGAACCCAGGACCTTAGGCCAGTAAATTGTCCCTACAAACATGCCTCTTCACTGCTTTGTTTTCCTTTCCTTTTCAATCAGCCTACTGGTTCATGCCATGACCTGGATGGCCCAGGCTAGCCCAGTGTCATCAGATCCTGGAAGCTAAGCAGGGTTGGTCCTGGTTAACATTTGGATGGGAGACCACCAATGGAATCCAGGGCTGCTATACAGAGGCAGGCAATAGCAAACCATCTCTTTTTCTCTGGCCTTGAAAACCCTACAGGTTCACCACAAGTCAGCTGCAACCTGACAGCACTTTCCACTACCACACTGTCTGATAATGTGCCTTTGCTCCAGTCAGTCTTAACTGAAGTGTTGGGTACAGAAGCTGGAATACAAAGACCCCTTAGGTGTGCTCAAGAGCATTGCAGTGGGGTAAGCCCACAGCTTCTTCTCAAATATCCCAACAGACGTAATATTTTTAGGGCAATGTGGTCCAAAAATATCCTCACCACGTTCAATACACATTTTTGTCTCCCAACACAAACTTGGGGGGGGGGGGGATTTCTGCACCTTTGTCACATGAACAGTTTAAATTGGAAAACAGCAGGCTGGGGAGCCCATGCCTATTGGCTGGCATCTGTAACATCACCAATATACTTCCTTCCAATCCTTGGGGCTCTTTGGCAACTATTTATATACCACCTTTTGGGGATATCGTCATAGTCATACTGTGACAAAGAATTTAAAAACATAACACACAAAGAGCAGTAACAAACAACAGAAATAAAAACATCCAACATTCAGCACAAAAAAAAGACCCCTCAAAAATCAGAAAAATAACTGTCGTCATCATAAACCTTGTCCAAATGCTAGACAAAAAAGGGTGGCCTTTACATGATTTCTGAATTCAGAACAGATGTATGTATTACCAGTTCATACACTACAGCTAGGGATGCAACCCTTATATAAACTTCCTTAGAAGTCAGTCCTCTTGAAATCAGTGGGATTTCCTTTTTTAGAAAATATTTTTAGGATCATGCTCCAGAATCCTGCCACCAGCACTAGGATTTGAATAAGGGTCTTACCTGTTTACTTGCTCGAATATATACTTTCTCTTTCTCAATTTTCACCTACGATTAGAAAATACATTTAGTCGTTTAATTTGTTTTCCCGATTCTTAAAATGAGCATTTATTAATTATAAGCAACAATGTCCAAACAATGAAGCCCCCAAAGCCAGTGTCTCAGCCAAGGGATGCCGGAAAAAAAATGAACCTTAAGATCCCCACTGCTTGCACAACCAGAATATTATCCTATTGGGATTCTGTCAAGATATGCTTTGCTAATGGTAATTAAACCTAGAGATCTCACCTGAAACTTTGGCAAACTGTCCAGGCCAGGAAAGTCTTCTATATCTCCCGTGCCAATGTTAAAGCAAGCCCCATGCCAGGGGCAACGGACTCGTCCTTTGGACAAAACCCCTGCAGAGAAGTTTTTGAAAAGGCAGAAGCAAGGTTATTCCTTTGTATTGCTTTAATCACCTGCCAACTTGAAATCATCAAGCTTCAGGCCTCACTACTGCTTTTCTAAAAAATGATAACTGAAAACATCGAGCCGAAGAGAAAATCACCATTAAGGATTCAATCCAATTAAAGCAATTTCTAGTTAATTCAATGTCCAGTTTTTAATTGATTAATCAATTAATTATTCATGCCCAGGTACATTTAGAGTTGCTTGTTCCATCCAGGCCTAACGATTTTTTTGTTGTTGTTGTTTTTGCAATTCTATTTTGTATTAATTTTTTTAAAAAAATTTTTTTTTACAATAAACATACAAACCATAACTACAACTAAAATATAAAATCAAATCAACATAATAACTGTTCAAACCGGCACAGATAATTACAGTCTATCCCCATTACCAAGAAGTATTTCAGGATGAATTCTTATACAGTTAAATAAATGTTTTGCTGTTTCATTTACTTTCTATTCTATACAGTGAAGAAAGGGAAGACTATTTCTCTACCATTCCTTATAATGTGCTCATAGCTTTGCTGCATTGTTTCTAAGACTGTAAAAACACTTATCCTATAAATGTTTTAAAAATTGTAGAATATCAATAAAACAGACTATTTTACTTTTATAGAACAGCTATTAATAAAAATTAAAATCAAAAGGTCTACTAAAGGCCAACACTTCAGAACCCTTCAATCTGGAGAGAAAGGAAGATATTAAAAAAAACTCCCTATCCCAAAGTTAACACAACACAAACTATGGGGGGAAATCTAAAGTAGGGTTATGCTTTAGTTTTCTTGTTCCCTCCCATCCTCCACTATGATAACTACTGTTTCTTAAACGTTTCTTTCTTTCTTTCTTTCTTTCTCTTTCTTTCTTTCTTTCTTTCTTTCTTTCAAAAAACGCCTTTATACAAACACCTAACCGATTATTTATTCTACTCTTTACAAGTAATTTCCAATATGTCTCATGGAGTGGCTCATTTCAAAACAATTATTTTAAGGTAAGTTTAGCTATCTAATTTCTATATTAACTTAAAAATTATATAACTGTATTACTACTCCATTTTCTCTTTCATTTAGAGGGTTACTCACTTCAAAGGAAACAACCATTAATACTATTGAAATGTCTTTAAAAAATTCCAGTGAGTTGTTACTATTTTCCTTACAAAGCTAAATGTTAGAAAATTTTTACTCAAGGTGTTATTAACTGATTTACAATATCATTGTTGTCCACACAGTAAAACTTTAAACATCCATTTCAAACCTCCTTCCAAGCTAAGATTAATATTATAAAATTAGTGATCTACTATTTATAAAGCCTTAAATGTTAAAACAGTATCGACACAACTCTATAACAACTTAGCTGTTATTAATGTCCTAGGCAATGTTATTCTAATGTGGGCTATTATCATAGACATTTAGCAACTACTTAACAAGCTACTGTATTTTAGTCAATGTTTAGTCACCTCTATGAGTACATATTGTGATTTTCTAATTCCCCCCCCCCTTAGTTTTAACAGTTTAACTGTTTTAAAAGTCTAAAATAACTTTTCAAGAAGTTATTGCAGCCACAAAAATAGTTACATAAATCAATAAAAATATATTCCTTGAAGTATTTAAAATCTCACTGTATAACCACGATGTAGGGATCAAGTAACTGGATATTTTAACTTAGAGTTCAGGGAGTACAGGTCGTCTTCTTCTTCTGTGGTGAGGCTGAGATTCAGTGCCAGTAAGAGTTTCTTCCCTGTTTCAATATCCGATGCTTGCAGGAAAGGGCCATTTCGAAAAATCAGGATGTCTGAAGACTGGTTCCAACAAAACTTGAGGTTAGCATTGTAGATTGCGAAGACCTTAAGAAGCTGATGTTTATCTAGCGCCTCCAGGGGTAAGTCTAAAAGAACTCTTAGGGCCTTTTCGCACATGTTAGTTTCTTCCAAATTGCGTCTGGTTTTCCCCTTTAAGTATTCTCTGGAACATTTCCCCCAGTTTCACACACCCTAGTTTCCTCCCCGAATGTTTCCGTTTGCACAAGATTTCCTTCGAGTCCGCTCGAAGGCCAGAGAAGGTCCTCGTTCTCGGGTAAACTAATTGAGCTATGATGTCTCGGGGTCACCCTCTTCGTGCCATTGTCGTAGGTCCTAACCGATAGGCTTGAGCAATTGCAGGAGCCAGACCGTCTTCTAGGTGAAGCATTTTCGCAAGCCATGTGGATAAAAAAATAGCTAGGTCTGTGCTCTCCTCCACGTTCTCTGCCAGACCCCTAAATTCAATGTTCCATTGTCTCCATTTTTGTTCAAGGTTTATAATTTTTGTTGTTAAAAGCTGCTCTCTGTCTTGCAGAGCTTTGACTTCAGTTTTGAGCATTTCTCCAGCTGACATGGCCATTTCAACCATTTTCGATGTTTCTTTTAAGTCTTTGGCGAGCTCCGCTAGTTTATTGTTTATAGGGTTTAGCATTTCTTCCATAGTTTCTCGAATAGTTTTTATAAGATCAATAGAATTTTCTTTCTGCTGTTGTTTTGCCTTTTGTGTACCGGTTCGTCCCATATTTTAGGTAGCGATTAGTCAGCTTTATGTCGTTGTTTTCGTTAATTTGGAGGATGAGTGTAGGGAGCTCTACAGTTTTGCGTCCGCCATTACTCAGCGACGCTCCACCCCCCCTAACAATTGTTTAAGTGCTTTTATCTTATGAGTGGGTTATCCTTTTAGGAAGCATCTGTTCATTATCACAAAAACTAAGCACATGCTGAGCTAGAAAAATTGGAAGTTTGCTCTTTGGCACAAGTTACAGAATTTGGCTTTCCTTGGAACAGAATGTGGATTGTCAGTCTATGCAAGTCAAGCAAAAATGTGTGTTTGTTTGTGTATCATTTTGCATAATTTATTTCTAGGCAGGAAACTAGAAAACTGGACTGGGCATTACAATCCTTCCCCTAACATTGGAAATTCCAGCCAATGTTGGCCACACATGTTTATGCATCCTTTGGCAATCACAGGGACTAGAAACTTGTTTGTTTGAAAAAGTAGAAGTGAGATTTACAACTTCTTCAGATATCATATCTATCCACTTCTTTCTTTTTCTTCCTTTTCTCCTTCAGATCTTTTTTTAGGTTTCTCCTTCCTCTCTGGCCTCTTTAGATTCCGCCCCTTGGATGGTTTCCTGATTACTTTTTCTCCTGCTTTCCCCATTTGGATCAAAATGACAGCACAGGGAGAGAAGGAACTTCAGCTTTCCCAGAATCCTTCTTACTACCCTTTGATGCCCCCCAATCTATGATCTCACAAGAGTCTAGGAACAGTCACATCCCAGAACAGTAGCCAGTACTACAACTTCCTAAAGCTCCTCAGTATCACTATTTCAAATTTGTAAAACATCAAGGGAATTATTGAACTTGTAGCATTTTCTGGAGAGAGCAAACTGACCTTTAACCAGTGGAGCACCATAGTGAGGACATTTGTGGCCCAAGGCATAAAATTCCCCATTTTCTTTGACCAGCAAGGCCTTCCCACAGCCCAAATCTACCTCTCGCATCCTAGAGGGACAGAGACAAAATTTAAAGAATAGTATAGCTGCAATATTTCCTTAAGGACAGATTGAAGTCTAAATTAACATTATTAGCAGAGGGTCTAGCAGAGCCCACAATGTACTCTGGATTATGGAATTCAAACAGAGAGCTGCTCTAGCATAGCAGAACATCAAACATTCCCATAGAACTCTATGAGTTGCAAAAATAATTGTCCCCCTCTCATGAGCTGAGAGATGCCAACTAAGTTCTGCTTCTCTACTGATACACCCCCTGATGGCTCCCAGCTCGTGTACCTAAAGCCAGCACTGATGTCAGGGTCACCCAACATCAGCCCACAGGTTCATAACCCTCTTCAGCCAGCAAAGAGGGAGTTTTAATATTGCCAAGTACAAGATGCAGTTTTAGAAAGTGAAGTGAGAGCTGCACAGAGAGCAGTTGGAAACAAGTCACCAGGAATAGATGGTGGGATATCAACAGAGCTCTTCCAAGCCATAGAAATTGAGTCCATCAAAATCTTAACAAGATTGTACCAACAAATATGGAAAACAAAACAATGGCCCACAGACTGGAAACACTCAATCTACATTCCAGTTCCAAAAAAAAAGGAGATGCCAAAGACTGCAGCAACTATCAGACCATTGCATTAATTTCCCATGCAAGTAAAGTGATGCTCAAAATATTACAACGAAGACTGTTACCATATATGGAATGAAAAATGGAAGATGTTCAAGCTGAGAATGGCTAACAGCAAGACATTTTGGAGAACATTAACTGACAGGGTCGCCATAAGTTGGAAGTGACTTGACAGCACTTAACACACACAACACAAGATGGATGTGCAAACATGGTTTGATTGGAATCCAGTAGAACCCTAGAGACCAACAAGATTTTTGTGGCATAAGCTTATACCTCAAAAATCTTGTCAGTCTCAAAGGTGCTTAATGGCCTCTAAGGTGGTACTGGACTTGTATCTAGCTGTTCTACTGCAGACCAACATGGCTAATCTCTGAAACTATGAATATGGTTTGTCATCTCACCTTATCTATGATTTTTCTGGATGGCCTGAGGCAAGCCCCACTTTCTCAGCCTCAGCCTGCTAACTGGCAGATGTGGGAATAATCGTTACTGGGCTCTTATACCCACTGACTCAAGTTGGTGTGTTCGTTAGCTCAGTTTCTCAAAGCTGGGGACCAAAGAAGGAGTCTGATAATGCAGCTCTGTTGACCAGAGAGGGTCAGAAGACTAGTCTCTCTGAATGTATTCCTGGCCCGGCTGATCCAGGTGCTGATGATGCACACTCCTGTTTGTTTTGGAGCCCAGGCATAGCACACTCAGTCCCAAGAATGCACCAGGATTGGTCCCAGCTTCAGAATGTACAGCTCTTGCTTCACAACCAGGAGATCCAAGCATAAAAGTTGTTCTCACTCACTCTCAGACATTTATACACGGAATGCCAAAAGCTCCAGCAATGGTAAAGATAACACCACCTATTTGAACAAGGGCAGGGGCCAACACAAGGACCTCTAAGGATTCCACCACTGCACACCTTTCAGAGGGACAAACGCCCCCCAAGTCTTTCGTTCGCTGCTAAAGGAACGCGCCTCACTGCATTCCACAATCAAGCTGGTTTCTGACCAAACCTGCACTTCTTGTTAAAGGATATCAGGGCAGACTGGCATGTACGTGCACCGAGAATAAAATGGGGGGGGGGCAGTTTACTTCAGCCCTAAAGAGCTACATGATGCAAGAGGCTCTAGTCCTTACCAGCTTATACTGGAATAAAATTATTTATTCTTTAAGATGCCATAAGACTCTGGTTTATTATTGCTGTGACAGACTAACACAGCAACCTCGCTAGAACTATAACCACAGTAGGGACAGGGAGAAGGCTTTGCTCCCACCTTAATGGTGTCGCTGAATGCTCTCTCTTGCACATGAGGAAACAATCTCCTTCCTCTGAGGGCTGCTTACACTGGGGGAGATATTCCAGCAAAGCAAATATCTGCCCTCCTCCTTTGTTGGTGGTGGCCTGGACTCATTGGCCAAAATCTTCCAGGGGTAAGCCATGTACACAGAGAAATCCTGCACAATAAGGCCTTTTGCTTGACACAAGCCCTTGTTTCACACACACTGGCTGATCTAGGATCGCAATAAAATTAAGTACAATGTTTCACAGACACACAAACATAGTGAGCCCCACTGATAGGCACTTGCTAGTTTCTAATGTCACTGGTGACCAAGATTAAGTTAATTAATGCCTTAGTATTCCCCATTATTATGTATGGGTGTGAAAGTTGGACAATTTATTTATTTATTTATTTAATTTATACCCCGCCCTCCCCGCAAGCTGGCTAAGGGTGACAATGAAGAAAGCTGAGAAGAAAGTAGATTCCTTCGAAATGTGGTGTTGGAGGAGAGTTGTACAATAGGGTGGACCTCCAAAAAGACAAATAAGTGGGTTTCAGACCAAAGCAAGCCTGAACCAAAATGGCTTACTGAGATTATTGGACTTTGGTTACATTATGAGAAGAAAGGAGTCACTGGAAAAGACAATAATGCTAGGAAAAGTTGAAGGCAGCAAGAAAAGAGGAAGTCCCAACATGAGATGGATTGACTCAATAAAAGAAGCCGTGGCCCTCAGTTTGCAAGACCTGAGAATGGCTGCTAAAGATAGGACATTTTGGAGATCATTAATTAACAGGGTCGTCCTAAGTCAGAAGCAACTTGATGGCACTTAACACACACAATGAAACCCTAAATGTAGAGGTGCTCTACACTTACTGCCCATTGTCGAGGTCCTTCACATGGCAAACTGAGGCTTCAACGACATCCTTCAGGTTTCGGTATGGATTTATGGCAATAGGGTGCTCTTCTAGCTGGTAATGCCGTGAAGTCCCATTGGCTTTGTAGACGATGGGGCTGGCTTTCCCATTGGGCGACATCTCCTCTTTGGCTCTCTCTTTCTCTGGCAGCACAACTTCAATCTTCACTTCAACTGTGTGAGCAACAGAAGCCTTCATTATACCCAACAGACAAACTTCTCATGTAAAATTAGCCCCAGTTAAAATCACCTGTTGGGCAGATAATATTTGCCTTCATTTGGAAAACCTAAAAATTTGGGCAACTTAGAATAGCAGGGATTTCTTTTTTTGGACAGGAATATACATTGTTATAAACATGTCACAATTCAGATAACAAAGCCTCACATGCAAAATCAAGTAATTTTCTTAGGATCTTAATAAACAGCATTCATTTAAAAAAAAAAACTCTAATCCCTAAAGCTGCAAAGAAAAACCTGATCCCTTATAGACAGCATTTGCTAAACTTCTCGAAATAGGATGAAGTTTCTGGCAGTCAAGGACAGAACTCTATTGTTTCGCATACATACCATTCCCTCCTGACGGCCCCAGATTCCTGTTCTTCCAACTCTACCCATGAATTCACCACCTACCCAATTTCCAGCCCTATCACTTGAATCCGTAATGAGGACAAACTTTCCAAATTCTAAAAGGCACTGAGACTTGGGGGTTTCCAACTGCAGAACAGACACACCAGGCAACAGAAAGCAAAGACTGTTATGGGATGGGTCACGATAATCGGAAACGTTTGTTAAGGTGGGCTTGTTGCTCTTCTGCACATTTTTAAACTCCTTAAATGAATATTACGAATGTACAAGTTGTTTTCAGAAGAGAGGTTTGGAGGGACAGTCGCAAGAACTCCAGTATACTTGGGTATGCTGTGGCCACAGAGACCCACTGCCTCACCTTGCAGGGTTCTGTTAATCAGTATCCGGTGGGAAGGCGAGCTTTACTTTCAGTGTAATGCTTCTGCAAGTGCAACACTTTACCCTTGCCCCTAGATGCGAATGGCACCCACTCACGGATTTATTTATTTAAAAAATTATATCCTGCCTTTTCCTGTGATTCAAGGCAGTTTATAAAACACAATTTAAAACATACAGAATAACATAAAATCCCAAATAACCTCCCTCAAAGATACCTGTAGCCTATGTTCCCCCCACCCAGTTAAAAGCCCTGGCAAAGTAAATGGACTTACAAACACACCCCTCATGCTGTAAGGGAGACCATTCCACCACGTGAGAGCTACAATGGAAAAGTCATGGACTCTAGGTGACGTTAAGTGAGCTACCTTAAGTGGGGGAACAACTAGCACAGGTGGCAACTTCTGGACCACAACCGGTACATGGGAGATACATCTATTTGGCTGAGGACTAAACCTGTTCCTTGCTTCTGTTGACCCCAGCCACTGAGAATCAAATATCCTGCATGGCCTCCTCCCCATCTGTATTGTTTCATGATTACATCACAGG
The DNA here is from genome assembly GCA_029233225.1 of Lepidodactylus listeri. NCBI lineage: Eukaryota > Metazoa > Chordata > Lepidosauria > Squamata > Gekkonidae > Lepidodactylus > Lepidodactylus listeri. The sequence goes on from JARCFY010000013.1 coordinate 28,325,022, forward strand.
TGTGGCATAACTTTGGGCACCAATATATCCATACCGATTCCTCTTTTCGCCACATCTAACCAGCACTGCAGATAACTAGGAGCCTTAAATGAAGCATCCAGTGTATTTGAAACATCAACATACAGAGACTATTACAGAGCATATTTCAAGTGTTCGAAGGACTTCAAATATATTTCCTTGGTAATCTTAACTGATAACAGTACTCCAAGGTAGGTATTATTACCCCCATATCCCAAAGGACGAAGGTGGCTTCCCTAAGGGGGTTAATTTACAGTTTCACAGCAAGATTTGACCTAGGACTTCCCTGCTCATGCTCTCTCAGCCGCTGCACATCAGCCCTCTACAGAACATGAGGAAATCAGAACAGCAAAACACACTTCTGCAGGCTGGAAACTAAATAGTATCAGCCACCCATGGTCTACAGATGTTCCCCAGTCGAAGGTTTAAATGTCTCCTTAATTGCAGTTCTGTTGAACAGAAATGCACCCTGAAAGCAGTTGCCTGACTGAATGCCCTGGCTCAGAGATGCTGGGAACGCTGTTGGCAGCAAGTGCAGGGAGCTCATCAACCAACCCAGAGAAGAGGCCAGAAGGAGGAGATAAGAAAGATGTGCCTTCTTCTACGGCCCAGTGGCCTGAAGTAGGGGAAGGTTCATACCAAGGGAATGCTGAATGAGCATCAGAAGCAACAGAAGTACTTCAGGCTCCTGTCAGTTCTTTTTTTCTAGTTTCGATTTTATTTCTTCCTTTATCTAGTAATTCTTTAGCCTTAAACCTCACTGACTTCCCTCTGAAAACGGGTTAGTAGCCCCAGACTATTCAAGTCATCCATCACTGGTCAAAACCTAGTATGCTCTACTGGCAACACCGTATAATTTTAGAAGGCCTCAGCCTGGATGCAAACTGGTGGTGGTCAGTAAGCATTGCACATAGATCAAAGGACAGATTAATTTATTAAGTAGATGGGCAGGAAGTGTGTCAGTAATAGACTTTTGCCAATAAGCTGTTAATTTGTATTATTAGCTGCTCTGTTTTAAATGCATCATACGGTTTCTCTCTTTGTTTCTTTAGCAATAATATCCACTGCAACATTTCAGAGAGTCAAAGCAAACAAGCCAAACCTATTAAACGTATCTCCAACAATTGTCCCCTTTCTATTCCCTTTATGTTCCTTAGCAGCAGATGTACTACTCTCAGTCAAAAAAAAAAAGCCAGCCTGGAATCAAAGTGTGTATCATCAATAGGGCACTGCTAATTAACTATCAGCACCATTTCCCCAAAATGACAATCAGGTTCATATGGGGGGAGGACCAACCTCACTATTATTCAGCATTTAGCTAAACTGTAGAATCTGAAAAGAACAAAGAAAGTTACTCTTCTCTAGAAGACCTCAGAATGTATTTATTTCTGTGTTAGTTCGCTAGCTGGCTATAGCACACAGAACACTGAAAAGGGTTAAGCTGTTTTTGAGGAAACATGAGGAATGCTCTTTTCCCACAAAAGGCAAATAAAATCAAAAGACAGCAGTGATTAATTTCAAGATAGTGGATAAAATTAACTATGAATTATGAAATTTATTTAACTGGGTATAACCTGTCCTTTCCCAAGGGTTTGGGGCAGGCCACTGTATGCTAGTTATTCTGCCCTATCCCCATCTCTCTGGTTCCAGTTTGCACAAAAACATCTTTACTGCTTTGGGAAGATAGAGAGGCTCAAGCTTTGGTGAATCTGCAGAGGGTAAGAATTCCACAAAGGACATGTTTCTGTGTACCCTTGCAGACCTGGCTGGGTACCTGAATGGTATATGTGGAAGAGTTCTTCATCTTAAGTCCTGGAAGAAGGCAGAAACACAGGCCATCTCTGAGGTAAACGGGCCCCAAGCCATTTATAGGTCTGTAGATCATTGCCAATTCTTTTTTTGCCTCCAAGTTGCAACCGACATCACAACCCTGTATGGTTTTCAAGGCAAGAGATGCTCAGAAGTGGTTTGCCATTGCCTGCCTTTACACAGCGAGCCTGGTATTCTTTGGTGGTCTCAGATCCCAATACTGACCAGGGCCAACCAATGTTCCCTCTAAGCTGTAGGGTCTTTTGAGCAAAAATTCTACTTTGTTAGCTACTGGGATTAAAGTTGTGAGCGAGCGATTTGGCTACTGCATAAATTAGTTTGCTCTGGAACCATCCTTCCTAAGACAAAAATGTGTGAGCTGGAGGCTAAAAAACTGTGAGCTACCTCACACTAACTCAGCTTAGTGGGATCACTGGGGCCAACCCTGCTTAGCTTCTGAGATCTGACAAGAGCAGGCTAGCCTGGCCCATCCAGGTCAGGATTATCCTTGCATCAAGCCCCAGAAGGAAACTGGGAACCAGACCACTGCTTTAACTCACTCCTGATGATCCAAGCTCATTAGGATGTGGCATGTATCAGCGGAAGCCTCCACGTCGCCACATTCCTCAGGTATTTCCAGTGTAAAGACAAACCTGATAGCATATATTCCAATTCTTCTGAGTTTGTTCATGGTCACGGTGCCCACTGCCACCAAAGTAGAAGGGAAACGTGACATTGTTTTACCATGTGCAGAGAGCCAGTTTGGTGTAGTGGTTAAGTGCGTGGACTGTAATCTGGGAGAACCAGGTTTGATTCCCCACTCCTCCATATACAACTGATGTATGACCTTGGGCAAGCCATAGTTCTGACAGAGCTGTTCTCTCAAGGACAGTTGTCTCAGAGCTCTCTCAGCCCCACCTGCTTCACAGGGTGTCTGTTGTGGGGAGGGGAAGGGAAAGGAGTTTGTAAGCCACTCTGAGTGAAGGGCGGGGTATAAATCCAATCTCCTCCTCCTCCTTATACAGTCGATACAAATGCTGTGGTGTTGTGTAAAGTGAGTAAGTGACCTGGAATCTTAATATAGCTTAATTCTTACTCAATGGGCATTGATAGCTGCTGGCCACTTCAAGCAACTGGAATTTCCAAGTCAATACTTCCTAGCAAGGCCTGAGAGAGATGTCAGCGATCTCCCCACACACACATGAGCTGGGTCTGGGTACTGAGGGTGGCCCCCAATGAAACCAGTCATGCTCCCCCAGGGCTGTTTCAGGTTGCTGAAATGGAACTAAGGAAGAAGGCTGAAGCCCCATCTCCTCTTGTGCCACGGTCCCAAATCCAAATCGGGCCCATGAGGAGTTCCCACCAACTACCATCTGACTGTAGGAGTATGAAAGACGGGCTGAGGAAGCCAGGCCCAACTCACAGGAAAAGTCACATCTAGTTTGGCCCTAAAACTAAGTTTTGCAGCTGCATAGAAGCAGCATTCTTTTTTGCAGACAGAGGAAGTGGGAGGTTGGTGGTGTGACTCGCTGGGGGGGGGGGGGGGGATGCTGTTTAAAATAACAGCACTGTGTTTGAGGTGTATCAGCCCCCCCCCAGCGCTATTCAAAAAAACATCAAATACTGTAAAAAGTTTTAGACTTCAGGAAACTGGCCCTTGAAATTTCTACCCATGTACTGTGACCATCCTTAAACCCTAAGCTGGGTCCCAGTGGCAGAGCCCATTATTTGCATGCCATAAGTCCCAAATTCCATCCCCAGCTAATAGGAACTCAAGCGGATACTTTTCTCTGCTTGATACCCAGGAAAGCTGCTGCCACTCCAAGGAGATAAAACTAAGGTAAAAATCATATGTGCATCATAAATCGCAGGAAGATTATAAAGTGATTGTAAGTCTCGCTTCCTGCATGACAACTGACCAATATAGAAACCCAGTGTAAGCACATTTAAAAATGCCTTTCTGGTCCCCCCCCCCCCCCCCCCCCCCGCCAACTGCACCAAACACAAAAGCTGAAAAGTGCTTAAAATTTTGGTCTGACAAGACAGTTGCTTAGTATGTAGCAGTATCACAAGCTATACAGCAGCCATCTGCTGGTGCCATCCAGTCCACCATCCATTGGATGCACAATGCATTATATGCACACACTGTTCATTCATAAGGCAGAGTAGGTTACAGACCCATTTCAGCATCCATTACTGGGAGTCTATAATTTCAAACTGCTACCTTCATCATCCATATTTGTATTCTCATTTTTAAAAACTTACAAAATGTAGAGGGCAAAGCTTTTTTTTCAAGCAATGCTTGGCTGACTTGCACTATTAGGGGATGCTAAAAATGCTTAACTGGTAGGTAAAGCTTTGATTGGGCCAATTTTAAGTAGTTCAGGCAAATTTTAATTGCCAGGGTTGTGTATTTTTTGTATCTTTTTTGATGCTGGCACGTAATAGGGAATGAAAAAAAAGACAATGATAAGGATGGAATTCCCTTCAGACAATATGTAATAATGTGTGTTTGTTCAATGGTAAATGTTGGCATCATTTCAAGAAATGTACTTAACTGAAGCTTTGGTAATCTGCAAAATTTACTTAAAATTAATTAATCAATCATTTAAAATAGAGATGATTATTTGCCAAAAATTATTTAATCAGTTGACAGGCCTAATTGTCAGTATTAAGGTCCTGTAACTCCTTAGTGATTGAATCCTCATTTAACCATTCATCATTTTCCTCCCCGGATTGAGGGTAGGCAGGCTGGCTGGCTCATATTTACCCAGTGAATTCCGTTTACTCTTTTTATACACTGACATACTGGCTTCAGCTTTTGTCCAGTCCTCTGGAACATCCTCAGTATTCCAAGATTTATTAAAAATCAACCTCAATGGTGCAGAGAACTCCTCGGCCAATTCTTTTAAAACGGTAGGGTGCAAGTTATCCGGTCCTGCAGATTTAAAAATGTTCAGCTTTAGTAGATGCTATTTAATCTCTTTTCTGGTAGGACTATGATAAGCACTGTACAGTACGGATACCTTCTAAATCTTATTTCCCAACGTAAGAGCAGAAATATTTGCTGAGTAGGTATGTTTGTTCCTCTCCATGATTGCTAATTTTAACAAGTCTAACTGAACTAATAATGAAGAAAGTTATAACACTGAAGAAGAAATGGTAGAAGATGCTTCTCTTCCTCCGCACACACACACATTATCCCTGTTTGCAAGTTACAGTGGACACACATACAATCTGTGTACAATGCACACTTCATTTTTTAAAATACATGCAGTGAGTAATAATTCTCATGCTACATTCAACACATGCAGGGCTGAATGTAGACACCAACCTCACATTTATTCAGGCATTGGTCCCTGGTTTCATTTGTAAAGTGAATGCTCATTGGCTCTTTCTTTCAAACAGATGTTCACATTTGCATGCAGGATGTACATACCTTCACTGTAACAAAAGAACAGAGCTAGTGTGAGCCTGGCTTCACAAATTATAGCAACAAACAGAGGCTCAGTCACCATCAGCCTTGCCCTTCCTCAGTGCTTCAGCCAAACCATCTGCTTCTTTATGATCACAGTCATCATAATCAACATTACAGCACCACATGGGTTGCTGGTTGCTTATTTTTTTCTCTTAAAACTCTCAAGAATTTTTAAATGAAGAGTGGCATAACTGCGGCAGGGAGTGGAAATACATGATGTCATAGGTGCTAGCCCGTCACCACTCTTATTGCACTAAGGCTCCTTCCTCCAGCACCAAAAACCACTGACTGCCCATGCTCCATCGCTGACAGATGTTTAGTGGGTCAGCAACCATGAAATGTACAGGAAGCAGCAGCACATGTCACTGGAAATTAGATTTCTCTTCCGCAGTTCAATCAGTAATATTATAGCTATTTGCCACAAAGGGAAGCAGAAGCAAAGAAGGTTCGTTGTAGAGACCCATGTCAAGGGTGATACCCCTATACTTCCACCTAAACTTTTCACAACCTTCAAAATACCTCTGCGGTACACTTAGTGGCATCCCAGGGATCTTTCAGGTTGATAAAATAGCTCCAGAGGGGGAAGGCTTAATCCCCCCTCTCCCTGCATACCCCAGTCCCAATCCACACACCCCCCCAATCAGAATTAAGTTTCAAAAAAACAGAACTGGGCACTACAAACATGGAAATTCCTGTGAAGATCTGGTTTGACAGAAACTGGAGCAGACCCAGAAACAATGTGACCTGTGGTTCGGTCCTTAATAGATTTCACCAGTTTAGAAAATAGAAGAAAAATAAAGCTGAAAGCCCCTCCCCTATACCAAGCTGGGCCACAGTACCCTGAAGTTATGAACAGTCATTTGAATATACTTTACATAGACACACAATTGTAAAAATTATGCCGTTGCTCACAAATGACTAAAGGCTCTCTGCACATGCTCAGGAACTTTCTTGTCAAAGATTTCAGGGCTAGCACTGGAAAGAGGCTCTGGGCTGTAGTTAAGCTCTGTTATCCCTCGAATAAATTGGCTTTCATGGGGCCGCAACCAAAAAAGCAGTCACAGGCTTCTGATTAAACATTTGCTGATTACATTCTCACTGGGGTTAGAATTCTCCTTCAATAGCTTTGTACAGGGTTTAACCTTTCAGAACACAGTCCAAGGACAGTTTCACCTTGCCAACTGAGCTGAAATAAAGTTAAAAATTTTTATTTGTTGAGAATCTTAGGGGCAAAATAGGTGTTACGGCATCCATGGGTCCAACCCATGGACCCTGATGCTATTTTACAGAATTCAGCCATTTTAAAGTTATATGAGGCATGCCCACGATGCAGAGGGACCAGCCGAACTTGTCTCCCTCCCCCATGTCCCTTTTCAAATGCCAAAACAGCTGGGGGGAATACCAGTATAGGCCAACATGCCTTCCCTACAAGAGAATCCATGCACAACCCCTTTTCTGAGCCACATATCCCCTCCAATTCCTGCTAATACTAGCAAGAAACTCTTTGACTGCCCATTTACCCTGAATGGCACACCTCCCACAAAGCACCACTCTAAAGTCCCACAAAAGCTCACAAATGAAGTATGTGTTCAGGGAAACATCCACCACCTGTAGAGGAACACTGAAGATTCCTTTTAAACCCACTGGGTCCCATCAGGTTGGTTTTTTAAAAAATTCCTATCCATAGGCCCATTTAGAGTAAAGTATAGTTAGGTCCAGAGGTATTCTAAAGAATACCTTTTGCAGAAAGGTGCAAGCATATTCCTTTTGCAACAGACCCAGCATTCCCTAACACCTGCTTCATACTCAAGGAGAGCTTCCCCTTGGTCTATGCAAGTAACTTGTGAGAACAGAGTGCTAAGACCACCTATCATCATGAAATATCTTATCACCTGCAGAATGCACTTACGGGCAACCATCATCTTAAGAGAAGAACAAATATACATTAAACAGAACATCACCACATGTACACCAATATAATATGTGTGGTAGAATAGAAATACTCTGGGTGGCACAGGCAATATGATAGGAAAACTAATAAACTACAGCAGGGGTCCCCAACCTTTCTGAACCCGTGGGCACATTTGGAAATCTGACACAGGGTGGTGGGTGCAACCATAAACTGGCTGCCAGAGGAGGCTGAGCCAACCACACACAGGAAACCCAAGGGCAGGGGAGAAAGGGGGTAACTAAAAATACACTGAGAAAGAGAGGTAATAAAACCAACTCTTAAGCAATGTTGTTTTAACCTGCAGAAGCAATCAAATCTTCCGGGCAAATCAGAAGCCCTACTAGGCAACAGCCCCACCTGGTTCCACCCACTTTCTAAAAATACTTGGTGGGTGCCAAGAAAGGTGCTGGCAGCCGATGGGGACCCCTGAACTGCATTCATACCAGTTTCAGAAACTGCAAGTCAGCTATCACAACAACAAAAAAAGCATGAACAATCTACTGCCAAACCATTTAAGGATCACAGTCTTTCAGACTTGAAAATAATATTTCCAATAGAAAAACCATCCAACTCTTGGATGCCTCAACATACCAGAACTTTAACTAAAACAATGGTAATACACTTCTACCAATACCATTAATTCATATAGCTTTCTTGCAAACAGCCATATCGGATTGGTGTGTGGTTTCAGCATCCCCACCCCTGATGCCATTACTCCAACAGAAACTGTCCTGGGGGGAGCCATCTGGCTTGTTGCAAAGTACTTTGTAATAGCTCTGGGAGACACATTTACCACCTCTGAATAAATATACATTTTTTTCAAAGCATGTATGTAATTTGTCATGAACCAAAGATGGGATAGCACTATAAAGGGTTGTACAAGTTCACAGACGTAAGGTAGGTCTATCAACAGCTGTATTAGCCATGCTAGCTAAACTGAACCTACAAGTTTACAGGCAGTATACCTGAGAATACTGAATCTAGGATGACCACCACCATACTGACCCAGAGGCATCTAGCAGGCTGTTGTTGGAAACAGGAAGCTAGACCAGCAAACCTTTGCTTTATCCATCAGGGCTCTTCCAATTTTTTAAAAAGAATACAAGAGCTTTGGGCAGGAATTCTGTCATCCCCTCTGCATTTCTACGGGACTGGCAGAGCGATGAAAACATTTAAATGAATAAATAATGACAACCAAGATGAATAAGTAACAACACAAACCTTGCCAACACAACACCAGGTACCCAAGGCTGCAACCCTACACTTGAGATTAATTTACCAAGAGTTCTCCGTGCGCACAGCTCCTTCCCATCAGAGGCCACTGCATGATGTTTGGGGAACATACAATCAGGACTACACTCCTCAAGAGAGGCAGACAAATGTCTTCATTCACCCACCTATTCCCCCACTGTTGTATATCTGTTGAAGAATCAATGGGAGGGGCCGCGGCTCAGAGGTAGAGCATCTGGTTGGCATGCAGAAGGGTATAGGTTCAGTCATTGGCGTCTCTTGTTAAAAGGATCAGGCAGTAGGTGATGTGAAAGACCTCTGCCTGAGACCCTGGAGAGCTGCTGCCAGTCTCAGTAGTCAATACTTACTTTGATGGACTAGTGGCCTGATTCAGTATCAGGTAGCTTCATGTGTGTCTTCTCATGGTCCAATAGCATTCTGGGGAACAGAGGCAGCTCTGCCCTTAAGAACGGCAGAGCGATAGGAAACTTACTGGTGGACTGGGCCCTAAATTACTGGGGTAGGAGACCCTCTGGACTCTTTTGCTTCAGGTATCTTGGAAAGGTCTCCCTGAGGATGTTCTATGGTTGTGCCAGTTTGGAGTCAACTTTAATTGTATGAAAAGGTTCCCACAAAATATGACAACAAACAAATTTGGAATAACAACCCACAGTCTAAATGAAGAAAATAAGTTAATATTGGGGTGCAACTACATATTAGAATTCAGTTCTGTGATTCTTTCCTCCCAAATATGATTTTTAAAAAGAGAACAGCCACTGGGGGGCTGCAATTTAAAGGGTAGCCACTCTTCCAGTGTGAAAAGGGAAGGTGGAAGTTACTCTCTCCTGTCCTTCCCTATGCTGGTGGTGTCCCCTTGGAAATGTGGCCCCAGCAGCTAGAGGGGGGGGGGAAGAATCACATAACATACAAGTAACAGCTGCTCATTAATGGTTCTCAGCCATAACAGAATCCTTTTGGGTTCAAGCAGTGATGCAGCAGGGAGCTGCCATGTCATGGCCCAGGCAAGCTGACACGATGGGGGGTGAGCAATTGCTGTGAATGGTATGGAGCTAAATTAAGAAAGCTTAACTGTTCAGTTCTGCCGGAATCCAGAATTAAAACCAGCTGTATGTTCCTTACTGGTCATTAACAAATGACACAAACAATTGTAGACATGCCCCCCCTTTGAGGCCCAAGGATAATTTCAGGATTTTCTTCGGAAGACGTGAATATTTAAAAGTCAAAAACAAAAGCACGCATTAGCTTTTATTAAGACCAATCAAAATAATACAAGACAATGTGCAAACTTTCAAGTTCTCTGCAACAGTTTATCTAGAGTTGTCAGAGCTAGTGTGCTGCGAATTATTCATATTAGATGATCTAAACATTGGATATGAAACATGGCCAAATTCCACTGCTTATACATGGTTCAGGCTTGTACATGGTATGTAGGCTTGCCAGGTGCCTGATGATGGTGGGCAAACTCCCAGCAGTTATGGCTGCTGCCCACCATTGCTCAGCTGGTTAGTGGGCAGAAGCAGGCCAGCCCAACGGGGGCGGGGGGCAGCAATCATCGTTGCTGTAGGATGATGACACTTCCGGCACAACCTGGAAACACCAGCATAGGGCCGCGGTGACGCTTCCCAGCACTCACACCAGAAGTGATGTCATCAAGTGGTGGCACCATCTCTACCTCCCCCATTACGGTAAGTACCCGTCTCCCCCATCTCCAATGCCCAGCACCAAGCCATGCCAGACACCCGCATTTTTGCCTTCTCTTGCTGATGTTGTTTAAACATTTTAACTTTTTATTTAAATTTCCCAGAAAGTTTTCCAGAATATTTGTCAGACAGAAAGTTTTCCTAGAAAACCCACACCACTGTAGTAACTGTTTTTGGGGTATGCCAGACGAAACAAAGAAGTCTTCACCTGCTGACAAAAGACACTGATACAGGGAGACAGACAAATTTCCCTAGGGAGGGCGTTCCAAAGTTTTGGTGCCGTAACCAAGAAGGCCCTTGCTTGGGTTGCATCCTGTCTAGTTTCAGACGGTGGGGGCAACTGAAGCAGGGCCTCCAAAGATTATCATAGTGTACGGGTAGGCTCATATGGGAGGAGGAGGTCCTTAAGGTATGTTGGTCCCAGACCACAGGGGGCTTTAAAATTAAAATTGTCTATTATATTGATTCACTCTGTGTAATCCACCTTGAATCCAATAAACAAACAAATAAAAACATGTTAGAGCAAGCAAAGAACAGGGAAATTCATGGCTGAAGACCTTTTTTCACTCTGTACTGGGTATGTAAACAGGTCACTCGCTGGCTCACCTCTGGCAGATCAGAAGAAATGCCCCCAGGGGCCTTTTGCAAGCTGGAGAAGAGTCGGCTCCATATTTCTCAGTAGGCTGTTGGTGTGCCACAAATAAGGAGCCATTACTAACATAGGCATGTATGGACCAGTCAGTTACTAAACAATAACTTTTGTGCATTGTTATGCCAATACCTATATTCTAAACCCATTTTCACTGCAAGACACGCCTCCTAGAATCCATGTAAAGTTTGAGCTGGAGGTTGAATGCAGTATGACAACAAGGGACATGAAGCCTCAAAGCTTCAGAGAACCAAGTCTTCAAAGGGCAGGACAGCTAGGTGCCAATCTCACCCACTCCCTGAATTCTGTGCCACAAAGCCATTTCTACTGCAAGTTTCAGCCTGTTTGAGATAAGTTAGTTACTGTTCACTAACTATGGCTTAGCAAGAGACTTTGTCTCTGGTAGTCCCCGCCCCCCCCAGTCCAATGTTTCTGGTGTTACCTCCCGGAGTCTCTAAGCTCTGAGTGTTTAATTAAAGTCATCACAATTCATTGTGCCCAGAGTGAAACGAAGTGTTCTGTGGATTAGCCAATGGCTTTAATCCCTCTATGTAAAAGCAGAGAGAATTAAAATTCTCCACAGAGCTCTCCCTGTGGAGTGGCCTGACCTACTTTAATTACAGCACCTAACTAGAAGGCAACATGGGACAATTAGAGCAGAGGCATTTTGAAGAGCGGTTCACCTGGCTTGGGTTTGGAAAAACATCCTCCCATGATGAGCCAAGCAGAAGGAAGGAATCCCGAAAGAAGAGGAGGGGCAGATCAGAAAGTGGATTCTTCAGCCCAGTCTCCAGAAGAAATGGACCTCCAAGGCAGAACATGGGCAAATCAGGAGCCACAAACAGTCCTCATGGCGGCAGCAGACACCTCTGCTAAAAATGGCCGCTCACATCCACTTTGGTCACCACAAGCATTATGCGTCATGACCTAAATCGAATAAAAAACTCAGTTAACAAGTTGGTAACTAATGTTTTTCAAGAGCACTCAAAATCACCCTGGAGCTTCTGATTTTTTAAAAAAGGTAGTGCTGCGTATGTTCCAGGTATCTCTGCAGTTAAAATATACATGCACACACACACAAAAACCTCCCTAATTTTGTGTGGAAATAAGTACTTCATAGTGTAAAGTCCATATCTTCCTTGGCTGGCAGTAGAGAAAAGCCTAAGACGATGTCTGCTGAAGGCTCAGAAAACAAAGGCATTCCTAGGTGATTAAAAAATGGATTTCATGTTTTCCCGTTCCCTTGTAATGAATGGGAATACAGCCTTTCCGTAGGTGGACAGCTGTATTTGTTTATTTTAAACATTTCTAACCCACCTTATTTCTGCAAGCTCAAGGTGGCTATCAAAACAAAAGAAGCTGCAGGCCGCAGACATCACAAGAGCCTAACAAGTTAAAATCAATGCAGAATTAAAACATCGGAGTTTAACGCCACCACAACGGTTTACTCTCCACCAAATGTTCCCCTGGAACACAACACTCTTTCACACCTTCCTGAACGAGGCAAGCGAAGGCACTCAGTGAACTCACTCCAGTTAAGTCATTCCAAAGGAACGAATGTACCACAGAAAATGCCCATAACTGAACTGGACCATCCTAGGTGAATGTACCATCAGGAGAAGGCTGCCTAGCACAGAGGAGTATTCTGGGAGATGCCATTCAAGAGATATGAGGGTCCCAGTCTATGAACAGCTTGAAAGGTAATCACCAGCACCCTGGGCCAGGAAGTAAAGAGGCAACCAGTGTAGTTGAAACAGCACTGGCATTATATGTTCCAAGTGGTTGACCTCAGATAGGAGTCTCCCTGCTGCATTCTGCACCAATTAAAATATCTGAGAAATCTTCAAAGGCTGCTCCACCCAGAGAGTGTTGATGGTAGTAGAGGTGACAGTAATGTGGGTCAGCATGGCTAGATCAGCTGAGTCCATATTTAATGTTAAAAATTACACATTGTATGTGTGTGTCAGGGAACATCTCTCCTTCCACACTCGTGTGGAGATGGGGAGAAAAACAAGCAAGAAACAAAGGAGGGGAAACAAAGGAGGGGGAAATGTTTACAAAATGGCCTGACAATTACACGACACAATCTGCTGGCCAAGGTCAAAGGTTTCTCTAATATAGTACTTTGTCTCCAGCAGTGGCTACCCAGAAGCCCCTAGAAAACTTACAAGCAAAGCATAATGGGAATTCACTGTCTCCATCCCTGTCCCAGCAACTGGCTGTTGGTTGAGATATTCCCATTTTAGGCCTGATTCTCAGGCACACTGTAGCTCTGACACACTCAAATGATCACCACAAAGGACCTTCATAGGACTATGGAGATGACTTGCGTCCTCCATTTTCAGAGGAATTATTACTTAATTCTATATAATCAGGAAACAGTTCCAGTGGCTTTAAGATCTCAACAATCAGCTCATTCTGGAGGCTCAACTTTCTTTTTCAGTTCTTTCGCTTAGTCCTCTGTGACCAGTTAATCTCTGGAGGGAGAAGTGTACTATTCTGAGGACTTTAATGCATCTTTATCTTTACAAGGAGCACATGGAGGGTCATAAAAAGTTTTACAAGAAAATATGTGGTCTGGGTAGATTTTCCAAAGAATCTTTGACCCAGCTCTGAGGATAAACTTTGTGGAGGAGACTACTTAAGTGTCTGGGTTCAAAGATCCGATTTCAAACCTAGCCCCAGGGATCCCCTAGGGCTCATCAGGGGATTCTCAGTAAGAACATTAATATGGATAGACAGGTTCCCCAAAAGATAGCTTTCTCCTTTAACTGGTTTTTATCATCTTCCACTTTTCCTTCATGTTTCTTCCAGGGCAAACAAGACAAACAACAGATGGGGACTTTCCAGAATTCGGGGAAGCTTTAAATATCAGGAGTTGGGTAACAAAGGTGAACTCTTAAGACAGAAAATGTCAGTTTGTGCCCTGAGTCCAGTGCATATCAAGAACTCCCACAGGCCCAATGAGGTTTGGTGGGGAAGGGACTTCCTTACACACCTGAAGTGGCACTGCTGGATTACTCTCGGGCCACTCCCTGAACACCTCAATCCACAAGAGAAAATGAAATCCAGCAGACTTCAAAAAGACGTCTGAAAGTGGGACGTTAGAGGATAGTTGAATAGCTTTCATATTATCTTATAGCAACAGTACTTTTTAGGGGTCACCCAATGACCCTGGCTATAGGCCAGGACTGACAAGAGTAAACACTCCTGACCTGAACACCACACACAATTTGTCTTGTGGAACCAACTGCTCTAAGATGTCAAGAGGACCAGTGGTGGAAAGGGCCACCAAGTCAAAGCCCCTCATGGTTACCTCTCATGGGCTTTTCAAGGCAAGAGACGTTCAGAGGTGGCTTGCCATTGCCTGCCTTTGTGTAGCAACCCTGGACTTCGTTGGTGGTCTCCCATCCAAGTACTAAACAGGGCTGAACCTCCTTACAATCTGAGATCTAATGAGATTAGGCTAGTCTCATCTAGCTTTAAAAAATCATTAATTGGGTTCATGGGAGAGAAGTCTTATCAACAGCCATTTGTCGTGAAAAATGGAATCACCACATTCAGAAGCAGTGTACCTCTGAAAACCAAATGCCGCCTGTCACCTTCTTGCCTTGTTTGGAAGCTTCCCAGAAGCACCTTGGCTGGCCACTGTCAGGAACAAGAGGACAGACTCACAGGACTTTGGATTCAGCAGAGCCGTTCTTACAAAGAGTTCTGTGTTCCAGGGCAAGTGCTGTTAACGCCAACAGGGAGCATGGAAGGTTTCCTGTTGCAGGGTAGTTTCAGAGAGTAGCTGTGTTGGGTCCAGATTCCAGTCCAGTAGCACCTTAGAGTCCAACAAGATTTTCAGGGTATGAGCTTTCGAAGCTTCTTTAATCAGATACCTGATATCTGACTCTCGAAAGCTCAAACCCCAAAACTTTTGTTTACAGTGCTAGTGGACTAGAATCTAGCTATTGTGCAGACTAAGTATAGTTCTCCTGGACACTTTTGTATTCACTACAAGAATGCAGAACTAGACATTTAGTTTGCTCTGTATGATGGTTCTGATTATGTAATAATTAAAAAAAATAAGAATGCTGAAACAAAGCAGGTAGAAATCAGTGAGGGAAAGCCTGCCTGCCTGGAACAGAGATTCGAAAATGGAGGGAAACCTCACAACTACTGATGCCCAGCTACTTTGCAGCTACAAAAGCCCAGCCAGAGGGGGAATGTTGGGGATCTTAAAGTGAAAGAAAGATGGAGTGAAGCTAAGATACAGAAATAGCCCTTCCTCAAGGCCAGGCCAGTCAGACAGCAGATTCTGCATGGGAGAGGAAAAAGATGGGCAGCTCTGATACCAAGGCATGCAATCCAGTACAAAGTTCTCCTGTGCAACCCCCACTAAATGAACAGGACCTGCAGCTCTTGTGTGGTCCCCATTTATTTCAGTGGGGCTTATGCAAGGTGTAGATTACTTCCCCATGTTAATTGGGGGGGGGGGGTGCTACTTGTCTTTCTCACGTCAGGCCGCAAAGTATGTCAGGCCAGCTTTAGAAGAAAGGGGTTCCCCCCCCCCCCATGAGGCCACTACAGGGCCTAGGGTGCCCTGCAGACAAACTCCTGCTTGCTGTTTCAGCAAATTATGGTCTCCAGATTAGATTTGCTCAGCAAGGGATGTCAGGACACACAGGTAATCTTCTTTTGCACATTAGACTGACAGTCTTCCAGAATTAATTATTAAACATGAGAGGCAATAAAGTTCTCAAAGGTACATCAATAAAACACTGATAAGCTTTCTGGTCACTGCAAAGAGCCAAAAAGAAAGGACTGAATCACAGCAACTCATACAATGCTGAGAGGAGATTGAGAAGATGACAAAGGAAGGGTGGGATATGACAGAAATTCCTTAAAAAGTATGACAGGTGTAGCTGGAAATTGTTTGTCCCTTCTGAGCAAGGTAAGAATTTAGGATCGCCTAATGAAACTGACTCACATGGCAGACAAAAGAAAACACTTCTTGACCCAAGATGTAATTACCGTGGAATTCACTGCCACAACGTGTAGGGATATGGCTGAACATTTAGATGGCTTTAAAAGGAAATTAAAATTCATGAAGGAGAAGGAGAGCTCTATCAACAACTCTTGACTAAGATAGCTAAATGGAGCCTCCATGTTCAAGGCAGTCTGTCTCTGAATATCAGATGCCAGTATTCAGCAGGGAATGCTTGTGAGCACACCAAAACATCTGGCATGGTACTACTGCAAAAAGAGTGTTGGGCTAGATAAGACATTTATTTTGATTAGCAGTGCTCTTCTTATGTTTGTAGATCATCTGACAATGCATCACCCCAACAAAACCAATAAGATTTTTTAAAAAACATTTTGAATATTGCATTTTTGTGCACCAAAATAATAAATAAATAAATGTCTCAGATTAGAATTTTCATGCCATTCTCCAGAAACATCCTTCAGAATGATAGGTCACTCCAGATGGGCAGCTGTCTTGCTGAGTAATCCTAAACATGTACAAATAAAGCCCACTGAGTTCAATGTGAGTTACTCCCTAGTAAGTCTTACTCTATTGCAGTACAAATCGACAACACTCTTGTGGCACTTTAAAGACTAACAGGTTTTAATACTAGCATAAACTTTCATGGAGCAGTGGCCCAGCTTAAATAGCGCCAAAATCCAGCAGCAGATACCATACATAAGCCAAGGGCAGAATCTAGAAGGCCCAATCCACTGGAAAAGTCACTTGCACTAGCCCTGTTGTTTGTGGTGCCCATTTTATGCCGCATGCTTTCCCAGGCATGGCCTGTCAAGGCCCAGCACTACATTCTTGCCAATGGAAATTAAATTTCTTTTAATTTTTGAGCAGTACAAATCCCATTCTTGAGTTATGCCAACCAAGCAAGGATACCAACTAAATCCCTTAACACTCTCATAAATCAAAGTTACAACAGCACGGGGAATTAACGATGCTGCAGTTTTAATTTACAGTGCCATAACTTTAAGTCAGAATGATTTAGTTATACACGCTGGTGCAAGGAAACAGACATGGAAGGGGCTGGGGCATGCCAGGGAAGCAGTGGCCAGTGTAGGCTTGACCCTAAGCTCCCCCAGGGCAAAGTCCTGCTGAGATAACTGCACATCTTCTCATGCTCTGCTCTCACAGCTACCGACTGCAGTCAACTTCAGCTCATCAACACAGTCCATAAATTCCTGTGAGGACAACCATAATGGAGTAAATAACAAGTATCCAGGTAAAAGTTACAACTGGGGAAGGTAAATGTTAAGGTGCACTCTGCTAATGTTCAGAGGTTACCCTAAAACTGTCTTCGCAAGTTGCTCTCTGGCTTCCAGTTTGACTGAGAGTGGAGAGTACACTTTCCTATCTGAAGAACAATAGCCCACATAACAAAGAAGCAGCTTCCTATGTACTTGGGACTCCTGAACAATGAACTTACCAAAATCTAGAGAGGGGCTAGCAGTCTTCCATTAGGCAGGACAGGAATGGTCTGATAGGTTTTAAAGGGGAAACCCTGTCCTTTGTTGGAGGAAGCTGCAAAACGAAAGAGCAGGAAGATATCATGGAAAGGTAAAGTTCCATGAACAACAAAAAGATTTTTTTTAAAAAAACAACAAGAATGGTTAGGAAAGAAAGAGGCCTACTTAAGGCCTAAAACAGAAATCTGATAATTTTAAGATTATTCGTCTTGCCTTCAAATATATCATCACAGAGGGGTAAGTCTAAGGCCTAGGGAAAGAGGACTGCGCTCACTGTTCGTTTTATTTTCCTTTTGCCCAGTGGTTGTCAGGCTTCTTTACACAATGTTATGTTTTTGCTTTTTGTAATCAATGATGGCAAATACAAAGAGAGGTACACTTTTCTCTTCTATAAAACTGGTGTTATGGTGGTTTGTCCGTACTCACACAAAAAACAAACTTGGCTCGTGCCTATCATACTACAACAAGGCAAGGAGACTCTTGCCTGGGCTCAGCTCTCTCGCTTTCTCTCAGGTGAGATTCCCAAATCTTTGGAGAGAAGAAGAAGAGAAGAAGAGATTGGATTTATACCCCGCCCTTCACTCACTTGGAGTCTCAGAGCGGCTTACAAACTCCTTTTCCCTTCCCCTCCCCACAACAGACACCCTGTGAGGTAGGTGGGGCTGAGAGAGCTCTTTCCCAAGCTGTCCTTGAGAGAACAGCTGGTACAGAGCTATGGCTTGCCCAAGGTCATCCAGCCAGGTGCAAGTGGAGGAGTGGGGAATCAAACCCAGTTCTCCCAGATTAGAGTCCGCGCACTTAACCACTACACCAAACTGGCTCTCAAACAGAGAGCCTGGTGTCCACTAAACTAAGAGAGAGAGAGAGAGAGAAGAGAACCAGGTGCAAGACAGAGCATTTGTCCAAGGTGGGAGCAAGATGAGTTTCTGTGTAAGATCCCCGACAAAAAATGTAGCAAAACACATTTGGATCTAGAAGGTCTAATAAACGCTCTACCTTGCACTTTGTTCTCTTTTTTTCTCCTACATACCAGTGCAGCCTTATTTTCTTCCTGATTGCTATTGGTATTCCAACCGGTCCAGTATATTAGATAGATAATATCTTAACTGGTATCCTGGCGGTGACAGTGGTAAGAGGAATCCTATTTCTGATGTCTGGGAGGAGGAGTGGTGGAATAAAGCTGGAGAGGTGGACTTCTCATTAGGGTCTACTACATGAAAAGAAGAAGAGATTGGATTTATACCCTGCCCTTCACTACCTGAAGGAGTCTGAGTGGCTTACAATCCCTTTCCCCTCCTCACAACAGACACCCTGTGAGGTAAGAGGGGCTGAGAGAGCTCTCTTGAGAACTGCCCTTGAAAAACAGCTCTGAAAGAATCTGTGACTGACTCAAGGTCACACCAGCAGCTGCATGTGCAGGAGTGGGGAATCAAACTCGGTTCTCCCAGATTAGAGTCTACACTCTTAACCACTACACCAAACTGGCTCTCCTTGACCAGCTGATTAAATGCCACTTCCCCATGGTCGAATGAGCAGCCTCCAGGTCTCCTTTTGCCACATGCAGCAAGAGCTATATTGCTCTGGCTGTATGTTGTACAAACACAGAAGACACTTTATTTTCATGATGAGAAATCTGAAGACAGGGCACTTGCACAAACAGCCAAGCCTGACAGCAATGATGGGTACAGCATATTGCAGCCAAACAGAACTTCAGACACAAAACGCCTAGTAGGTATCTCTGTTCCACTCCTCCAATTTGGATGCAACTGACAATGTACACCATCCAGGTAAGCAAGGGATGCCATTCCTCAAAGTTTGGCTGCTGCAAACGCCTCCTATGCACCTCCCCCCCATTTTGTGATAACTATATATCGGCACTAACAAGCCTTCTCCACTCAACAGCTCAACAACTATGTCTTCTGTAGAGGGCACAAGGTAGACACATACAGCACTGCTAGCCATGAAACATCACATGCAGCTATGTTCATGGTGAAGCTAACTGGGAGCATCTCTCTTGGGGTACCACTAGGTATTTTATGCTAGTTATAAGCCAGCTATAAGCAGCAGCACAAATTCCAGGCAGGGTTACAGTGCAGTCCACTCCAGGGGATGGATAAGCCTTTTTACTACACTTCCTCCCCCCAAATGGTGACTCTCCAAGTGCAGACATTAGACACAACTGTGGGACTGTTTGTTCCAGGAAAATCTGACATTTCTCTGAAGCTCATCAAGGATTCATCAATGAGAGGGCTGGTGATGGCAGACAAGCTACCCTGAAAGAGAACTTGCATGCTGTTAGTGACCTGCCCTTGCAAACTGTGGCTGCTCTGCATTTGTACAAACAAGTCCCAGCTATCCGGTAACCAGCATAACACGTGAACTATGTGATCTGGAACACTCCCCTGAGATCTCTGCAGCACTCAGGGTTTCCTTGACAGATAAATCTATGTGGAGGTAGAAGAAAACCACTCCTGAATGCTGTTAGTGACAGCATGGCTGCTGAAACCGTCACTGCTGCCAGTGGCTTCACACACACACACACACAACCAGCACAATACAATACAGAATTCCCTCTTCTGAGATCCGCAACTGAAGCCAAGAGACTTGCTGCCCAAAACCCATAGTGATGACTGGAATCTGATTTCAGGCCCATGTCTCATAGACTTCCCACCCAATCATGCCAGGCCTAAATGAATATGGTCAATGAAAACTTGTTCTGTGCTCCACCGCCAGCTGAGATGTGGCAGGCTGGCATGTTGCATAAGACCTTTTTGGCAGTGATGTCCAACCTTTGGAATTCTCTGCCCTGGTAAGTGGCTCCCTCCCTATCTGCTGTTTTCAAGTCAAGACACTGTTACTTCAGCACATCTTTGACCTGGGTGATACATGACTACTGTTTCTCTTCTGTGCTTCTAGATGCTTTCTGACTTTGGATATCACTTGATCTGCTGCTTGTTGTTTTTGGTTGTCAAATTAGCTGATTTTTAGAATTCATGGAACGTTTGTGGATTGTTTTTGGCTAATTTATTATGTATTGTAAATAACCTGAAAGATCCCGTGTATAGATGGAATACTAGAGTTAATTAATTTCAACAGACTGTTCTGAGATAATACTGATACCGAACACAACAAAAGAACTAGCCCACCCCTAATTAACCAGCAGTTCTTTTCCTCATGAAGACCTCATGTTTATGCCCCAATGATGAAAACATACCCAAGGAAGAAAGCAAGAGGAAAACAAACAGGAAAACGATCTGTAAGCCTTCTCCAAAACTAGTTAAGACCTCCCCCCAGGGGCCAAAGATATCCCTCAGCATCTTCAATGCTGAAGATACAGGAGAGCGCTCAGCATTTTTAAAAAATCAGCTCATGTATTTTGAATTGATATATATTGTCCAAAAAAAGCTTTAAACCCACAAAACAAAATAAAAAATAGTTTACAGGCACAAATTCCAGGTCCCACAGTCTGATATCTTAGTTCCATGGCAGGGACAGCCTCCTTTTTTAAAAAAAAAAAAACTTTAAAAACCCCTTTTTTCTTGACTGACTTTCAGCTTACTTCAGCAACTCTCCAGTAACCTTTTCAGAGAGACAACAACCCATCAAAATCCATCCAAAGAAATGACTGAAACACAAGCGTTAAATGGCAGGAAGACAGTTGACTTCATTATCCTGATGAAAAAGGTTAAAGGAGCACAGGCATAAAACTCCAATTAAAATGCTGGCCTTTCCCTACTGCAGCTCCCAGTCACAATAACAGAGCAAAACAGCCCGAGATTTTCAGCCCATCAGGAGTGAAAAACACTCTGCAGCAGGCGTCCGGGAGCTGCAGATTCTCAAAAACAACCCACATCAGAATAATGCCATAAAAAAAAATCTTTTGAATGCAAGGATGGTGCTGCAGTTTCCACAACTGCCCATTCCTTGCTATGTAAAAATAACTGGAATTGCCAAAAAGAAAAGCGATCTCCCCACAGATGTTGCCTCTCAGGAGCCAAACACAAGGGAAAACAACTTGGCTCCTTTGCTTCCTCAGCAATCTGCTTGTTCATAAAGCAACTAGAAGAATTTCTTACCTGAGCTGAGAGAGAAACGAGGCATCCACACACAGGACATCAGGGGGCTCTTCTGGCAAACAGCAGACCTTCCAGGACTAGTGTGCATCGTGTGCACAAGCAAGCATTTTATTTGGAGACTGTTTAGCGCAAACTCTTCTGGGTTCTCACAGCAAGGCAGCCCGGCAAGTCAATTACATGCAGTATTGATAAAATGGTCCAGGGTGCCAACTTGGCAAGAATTCTTCAGTGCTTCCTTCCGGCACCAGCTGCTCTCCTCGACAGAGCCACTGGCTGCTCATCCGCAGCCCCCCAAATGTCAATCTCTGCCTCTGGCTTTCCAAGAAACTTCAAGGCACCTGCAAGAAGCCAGCTGGACAACCTAAAAAACCCCTAGTGGCTCACAAGACATAGGGCCTTTGCTCCACTGTCAGCAGATAATGCATGACTGGTGAACTTTTTCTTGCTTAACCACTTCACTGCTGCAGGAGAGCAAGCCTACATCCACAAGGATAACAGAGGAACAGGATGCAGCCCTCCTAGCACAGGTTTCCTATTTTGCCTAGCAGCAGCTCTCCAAGGTCCCAGGAGGAGTCCTGCTACCTGAGAGCCTTTTAATGGAAGATGCCGAGGACTGAACCCAAAACTTCTGCATAAGAGCATGGAGGTACTGGAAACTGATAATATGATCCCACACATATTTCAAACATCAAGCTACCACTGAGCCACATCCCCTTCCAATTTTTTTTCTTAAGAATTACCTTCTTTGACCCAGTTACATGGTCTTGCCTGTTGCAGGAAGCCATGCTATCAACAAGCAAAGCTAAAAATCACATTTAAATCTCTGCATAATACAAACTCTCTCTACATTTTATTTATTTATTCGTTCCACATTCACTTACCAGAGTGGGTCTGAAAAGAATTCACGTCCTACATTCTTCTGTGCATAACAGACCCTGGATCTCCTGAAGGGTAGGGCTTGCTTAGAAATTATTTACTCAAATTACTCAAAGGAAAATATGGACCCCAGTGCAAAGGGGAAGAATGGTCCAGAGAAGATGTGCAGAAGCAGCTGAGGGTGGATGACCCAAACCAAGGAGACAAGTCTGTCCTAATCTCAAATCTGAGGTTATAACCCCTGGAGGGACTCAACCAGGGATATGTGAGATATGGCTCCTTAGAGGCTCTGCTGCTGGAGATCACGGAGTGTTTCATTTTGAAATAGCAGCTAGCTACAAGGGATATGACCATCTTCTGCTTGCAAACCATGCACCCTACCATTCAGCTCTATTCCCTCTCCGGGGCGGGGAAAGGGGAATTTGTGATAAGGAAGCCAACTGATTGGTGGAGGAAATACCTAACCTGCTCCTGCGCTTTTAACAGTAGCTCGGTCTGCAGAATTAGCGAGTGATGGAAATGAACACGATCGACCAGCTAAAGTCTGCAAACATTTGCTAGTAACAGCACAAGCACAGATGGCAGTTGAAAACTTGGCAACATACATCATGGTCCTACGTGTATTTGTTCAGTGGAAAATCTGTCTGAGCACAATGGATTTACCCCTAAGTAGGATGTAACTGCAGGTGTGGCCCCCGCCCCGTTCCGAACAAATGACCCGCCCTTTTTAGCTGCCGTTCCAGAACGCGGAAAGTTCCGCAGGACACGATGCCCGCTCTGATTTCACAAATGCTTCTTCTCCGGAGCTGCAAAACCTCCCAACTCAAACAAATACGAAACCTAACTACTTGCAGCACAACCGAACCCAGGCTGCCGGCAGCTTTTCAGCCGATGGATTCTGGGAGTTGTATTTTTCCCTGCAAGAGCTCTTTCCTCTGCCTGCTACGGAAACTGCGTTTCCCAGCATCCTTCCTGCTGCTGCTTACAGCTGAGGTCAATCGCGCGCTGGGGTGTGTAAATAGAGGTGAGTGTGAGGCGACCTTATGGCGGGCGTGCAAGAAGGGCTGCGGGTTGGAGAGCCTGTTCCTTTTCTATAAGAGCTCGAATGCCCAAGGGTTTCCAAAAGCGTGTTCTTGCTGGGTCGTTTATTTTAGGTCAGGAGTTAGGTAATGAGGCTATTAATTTTCCTCGCAAGGAGAGCGCCGAATTTAATTAAGGCGCTTCTTCGTTAGCCTTGCCTTAAAAGATGCTTTCATAGTTCAAAAACTATGATTAAAGTTTTGTTTCTTTCTTTCTTTATTTATTTATTGAGATTTATATCCTGCCCTCCCCGCCAAATGGCAGGCTCAGGGCGGCTAACAGCAGGTAACAATACACATTAATATTTAAAACATTAAAACATATAAAATTAGAAGACCTTATACAGATGGCGGTTCTTTGCTTTAAAGAGTGGTTAAATCTTAAAATCAGTGATAGCTTCCGTCTTGAAATACAGGGATTCACACTGAAATCCTGTGCGTACTTCTGCTTGGGAATAAATCTCATTGAACTCAGTGGGGCTGATGTCTGAGCAGGGATACACAGGATCATTTCCCATAATAATTCAGAAAGAATTTTGCCAGTCCTTTTTTTTCTGGTGGGGTTCTTGTACTGCTAACAGCAGCCAGGAATCTCCTGTTCATGGTCTTGTAGCCCTTCCAACTTTATGTCTGTTTATCTCTGACAATACTTCTGTTATAAAACAAGAGGAGAATATTTATTTATTTATCTTTCATTCAACATATATCCCGCCCTCCCGCCGAGGCAGGCTCAGGGCGGCCTACATAAAATACATAAAAATACATAGAACAGTACATAAAATGTCTTAATTTATTGTACAATTATAATAGACACTATAACATATTGTTGATGTAACTGAGCACATACATACTGTGCCTCCCTTGTCGTTAACTACAAGTTTAGAAAGACTTTTAAGGGTAGATGGTCAGGCTCCCACACAAACTTGAGCCCCAGCACCTCTCTGTTTAATTAATTAAGTACTGCTCCCACTTTTCTTATTAAAATTTGATTCCATTTCATTTTGAGATTTTTTTTTTAAACCTCCCCAGATTTTAACATTGTATTGATTCAGATTACATATTAGAATACGTATAGTTACAGACCAGGGAGGGAGAGGAGTCATTTTTAAGACACATAGCTTACGGTGATTCCTTTGAACCTCTGGTAAACATTATGCTGGGAGTCTGTTATCTTCCCACTTTTCCCACAGACGTCTTCCCCAGTGGTAGAGCTCCATGCCAGGTGATTGAACTGTCATGACCTGTCCTGAGAATTTGGAATCTGTGGAAAAACTCTTCTCAAAGGGATTCTGAAACAGTCCTGCTTTGATCATCAGATGTTACCCATTGTCTCTGGTCATAACCTAGATGAACACAGGCGTGGCCAACACCCTGAAGGCTATTGAAGGATGCAGAGTTCTCCTTGGCCTTCAGCCTCTCTATTCCTACTCAACTGCCAGTCCTGCCCAAACTCTCGCCTTCGTTCCAGCCAGTCCTCCCCCAGAACCACTGGAAGTTAAGAAGCTGCAAGACTTCATTTTTTCCTCCCAGAGGCTGTTTGTGATCACTGGAGCCGGAATTTCTACTGAGTCCGGAATCCCAGACTATCGCTCTGAAGGTGTGGGCCTTTATGCCCGGACAGACAGGCGGCCCATCCAGCATGCTGAGTTTCTCCGAAGTTTCCGTGCCCGCCAGCGGTACTGGGCCAGAAACTTTGTGGGTTGGCCACAGTTTTCTTCTTATCAGCCAAACGCGGCGCACCTGGCTCTGAGAAAGTGGGAGATGCTAGGGAAGCTGCACTGGCTGGTGACCCAGAATGTAGATGCCCTTCATGTGAAGGCTGGAAGTCGGCGGCTGACAGAGCTACATGGCAGCATACACAGGTTTGTGGACTAAACAAAGTCTTGCTCCAAGGTGGGGTGGTTAACTGTGGCATAGTGGTTAGGGTATCATACTATGACCAGGGACACCCAAATCTGTGCTATGAAACTAACTTGGTGACCTTCAAATCAGGCGTGCTGTTTCAGCCTAATCTACCCAAGAGAGTTGCTGTGTCTTGTGAGAAGGACAGGATGAATAAAAATAAATGGTTGCCTTTTGGACATGTGACAATTGCTCAGAAGTGGTTAAATATCTATGCCAATGGTTCTTAACCTTTCATATGTTATGTTCCACCAGTCACTCTATCAAAGAACCCTGTTCCCAGAAACAAAAAGCCTGCTTTTTGTGAGAAGGATATGACAGACCTTCTGTTATTGTATTTATTGTTTATGGTAAGCTTTAAGGACTTAAAAAAATGCAGAAGTGCAGTGGCTCATACCTGGAATGTTGGGCTGACAGGAAGTGGCACATCAAGGACATGATAGTGGGCAGGGGAAACGGTATTAGGAAAAACACCAAATGTCCCATGTTACTACGAACATGTCCAAAGGTCAGAAATGGATAATCCATGGCAGCTGGCATCAGCCCGAGATGGTACATCACACTTGAAGGTGGACAAAGGCACTGAGGTAGAGAGAATTCTTAGTGTTATGAAAACCTTGCATCCCACCTAGTTTATTTCTGTGTCCCACCAGTGGTACACGTACCACCAGTTGAGAACCGC
Source organism: Lepidodactylus listeri (assembly GCA_029233225.1). Lineage (NCBI taxonomy): Eukaryota > Metazoa > Chordata > Lepidosauria > Squamata > Gekkonidae > Lepidodactylus > Lepidodactylus listeri. The sequence goes on from JARCFY010000013.1 coordinate 28,350,982, forward strand.
TGATCTAGACAATTCTCTTATTCTCTAAGTCTTACACTAAGTCTTTGTCATGCAGGGTGTTATGCCTCAGCTGTGGAGAGCAGATGCCCCGTGCTGAGCTGCAGGAACTCTTTGAAGCCTTGAACCCCACATGGAGAGCCGAAGCACATGGAGCAGCCCCCGATGGGGATGTCTTCTTGACCGAAGAGCAAGTGCAGAATTTCCATGTCCCCTCTTGCAATAAGTGTGGTGGCCACCTCAAGCCAGATGTGACCTTCTTCGGGGATACAGTCAGCAAGGAGAAAGTTGACTTTGTGTTCCAGCGACTGGCAGAATCAGACTCTGTCCTTGTGGCAGGATCTTCATTGCAGGTATGATGTAGTAGATTGCTGGCATATTGTAGTTGGGGGGGATGTGTTACTCAAGAAACACAAGTTCATTGTGACATGGAGAACTGGTCATGCAGTTCTTTGGATCCTTGCCAAAGTTAGTTTGAGTAGGTTTTTTCACATGTTCAGAGCATACAACAACCCTGGGAGGAAGGCACATATTGTTACAGATAGGATGCTGGAGCTGAGAGAGAGAGAGAGACGCCTATTTGTGGCTTGGTTTCTTTTGAGAACCAGAAAGTTTGGCTTCTTAAACTGTTAACTGCTAGACTTTTATAGGCGTCAATTAGACTTCCCTCCTTGGGCTGTAAAATGGATTGTCAGTTTGTATCCCGGCAGGTGTACTCAGCTTACAAATTTGCCCTTGCGGCCCATGACAGGAAGCTACCGATTGCCATAGTTAACATTGGCCCCACAAGGTCAGATCACCTTGTGGTTCTGAAGCTGAATTCTCGCTGTGGAGAGCTGCTGCCCTTGATTGTCATACAGTGATCCGAATCCACATCCTGAGAAGCAAACATTTAAAGGTAAGCACTTGTGAACCACATTTTAGCACATTGAATGAATTAATTGTACCCACTGCCCAAGTACCTACTTAGGGGCTGGAGGAAAGCCTGCTAGCTAAGAGGAGATTAATTTGCTCCCCAAAATTCTCCTTCAAAAGGTTTCTTAGATATTTTTTGAATATTCACCAAATATTTGATATTTCATTGTATTAAATAGTTGAAGAGCAGTTATATTTAGTATTTGACAGTATATCATAATAAAAGCACTTGAAGTTTGTGAGCTTTTTGTGTTTTGACACCTGCCAAGAGGTAGCAGAAAGTCAAAAGCTCTCACATTTTGAGGTATAAACTTTTTACCAAAAATGCAGGCAAGAATTCTTAGTTAAAATTTTCATATTCATTATCTGAAGGTTGAAATTGGAAACTTTATCTCATGTTCAGTATCTGCTTCACTTCTAGAAGTTAGGGTGACTTTTAAAGCTATGTGCAAGGTGCCTTTGTGTTTATGTACAAGGTCCAGTAAGATTCTGTACCCTAAAGCAATTTCAAGTTCAGCAGCAAAGACTTGTAATCTTCTTCAGCAGATATTGAAGTGTATCTTTGCAGCTATAAAGGCTAGATTCTCGCTTTTAAAAAACAAAGCGGAGCTTCTGTGCCCAATTCCACCCTCTGCGCTCCAGGAGAATCATAAGGTACATGCAGCCCTTCTTATTGAGTTGCCAGCAGCTAACTCCATAGGATTGCTTAGGATACACTGAGTCTTAGCAATTAAACAATTGCTGCTTCTGGTAGCTACTGGCTCCTGTGACCCATGAGCTGCCCAGAAATCTTTTTAATCACCAGTGAGAAAACTTACAAGAGGAACAAGCTGAATGATGACAGTCTCTTGACAGACTCCTGCTTGCCTTCTCCTGTTTCTAGCACTGCTTCAGAACACCTTTTCTTCCTATAAATCTCTTGGGTTCTAACACTGACACGCTCTGCATTTTGCAGTATGTCACTGATTCAGTACAAAAGATGGGAGCAGGGAAGTTCAGGCTGCAGCTTGCTGCATATCCTACTCCCCATATTCCATCTTTGCTGGAAGATACAGGGGCAGAAAAATCCCAGAAGGACATCACTTCAAATCAGGCTGTGGTACTTTGGGGTGCATAGAAGGGAGTGGGCATGAAATGGAGATTGTAGAGATTCAGGTAAGACTTGGTTCTCCTGGGATCCAATCTGTGAAAGCAATGAGGGTCATTGCAACGTAACACTACAGGATAGGGGCTGCAGTCCTGTATGCCTGTAGGATTTAAGAGCCATAACTGCACTGCTTGACTTCAAGAATGTCTTTCCTACTTGAATTAACTAACATAAGGATGTTGCACAAAAAAAGCCACAGAATTCCTCTTTCTGATCATCTTGGTTTTCCTTAAAGAAAGAGTGAGCGAAAGTTCCTAACCCTGGTGTCAGGATAAGAGTTTGAAAGTGTGTGAGCAACATCTCATAAAGCAGAGTAGCTACTGAACAGGTATGTTTGGGGTCAGAAACGGGAAGGGAGGAGGCTTTGGGGGTTCCTTATTGTTCACAAACACCAGAAGAATTAATTAGGCAAGAGAGTAAACATTGGAGAATCAACTATGCAAAGTAATTAGTTCATGAGTTTCTAAGAGCTGTAGAGCTCAGGATTTCCTGTTGCAAAAGTGGGGTGATTTGGGTGCTTCTTTTTTTTAGTGCAGAGTCTGCCTGGCCCTGGCTTTTGGTTACTTAGGAAAAGCTTTCCTGAATGGACAGCCACATGACAGTGATGTGGAAGCTGTTTCTGTCAGAGAGCCCAAAGCAGAAATGGAAGGAGGACCCAAGGACCAATTTGGAGAAGGACCGCATCGCATCTGTGGTTTGTGTAACACCAGGCAATACAGCTGGAGTCAATAACTGTTTTCAAATTATGGGTTGTTACTTGGATGGGCTTATATCTGTATGAACAACCCTGAGTCATTAAAGATGGGCTAGATGGAAATGTGATTAATAAAATGAAACATGATCCTTTCCCTGTCCTGGAGATTTATTATTAATTTTGTGGGATTTAATGCTGCCCTCCTATAATATGACTTACAATTGGAACAAAACCAGTAAAATTGGTAAAATGGAGGGGGGGGGACACCCAGATGACAATACAACACAATACTTGTCAAAAGCAATGCCAGAGCTAGAAGCACAAGTAAACAAGACGGACCTAGCACTTGGGCAATGATCATAAAAGTATTGGGATGTGATGAAATAAGGCAAGGGTGAGCAGTCTTGTATGCCAAGGTCTTCCTGTTTGCACTAGAAGTTTCAGGATTCACTTGGTATTTATTATACTTACAAAGTTTGAGGATGTCCAGATGGAAAGTTCACTCATATTCAGTGACCCTGAATTGCATGCCTGCTGACCAGATTGCCTTTTTGGATTAGAGAAATGACCAGCATCTGGCACAAGGAGCTTAGCAGGTGGCCCACCAGAAACTGGCCAGCAATCCATTGATTGTGGTCTTTTTTTCTGCCCAGCCCTGGAATAAAAGACTAGGAGAATCATGCTACATGGGCAGCTGCTTTGGACTCTACCACAGCAGAAAATAGATTTAAAAATTTTCTGTGTGTAGATTTTATAGTTTTTATTGATGACTCATAATCCACCTCAGATCTAGGGGTGCCAGGTCCCTCCTGGCTACCGGCGGGGAATGAGGGGAGGCTTACCAGTAGAAAGAAGAAGGCCTAGGTCACGCCACTGGTGTCGCACCAGAAAGTAACGTTGTCATGCACGCAAAATCTGGGTGATGCTCTGGTATTTGGGGAAAACTATGGTAAAACCAGCTTCTAGCATAGAGTTTTTGCCCAAATACCAGAGCATCACCCAAAAGTTGCTGGTGTGATGACATCACTTCCAGTGTGATTGGTGCAATGGTGGCCTAGGCATTCTTTCTACTGGTAAGCCTCCTTCCAACAGCCAGCTAATCGGCCGGGGGGGGGGCAGGGCCTGGCAGCAGGAGGCGCCCACCTCCACCAGTGGGTCTGGCAACCCTAACTATCCCATGTTCGGAGAAAAGCAGCACTGACATTTTAGAAAACAAAAACTGGGGAGACAAGCGGCAGTTATATGACGAGGACATGAAGCTGCCTTATACTAAATCAGACCCTTGGTCCATCAAAGTCAATATTGTCTACTCAGACTGGCAGTGGCTTTCCAGGGTCTCAGGAAGAGGTCTTTCACATCACCCGCTGCAAGATCCTTTAACTGGAGATGCCGTGATTTGAACCTGGGACCTTCCGCACGCCAAGCAGATGCTCTACCACTGAGCCACAGCCTTTCGGGCAGTCCTGAAAATGTAGCAATCTGTGCTGCGACTTGCTCTGTCTCTTGTTTGCACAGTCCATTTGGGGAGGGCAGGAGATGCCAGCCATGTCACTCTTCTTCCCTGCACTGTGTTTCAGATAACTGACAATTTTTCTTGAGAGCCTCCATGGGTTCCAAGTGCTGAAAGGCTATTCAGTGAGACCTGCTATACTAAATTCAGGTGTTAATAAAGAATCCTTTAGCTTTGGTCTAGCATTGCCACAGTTATTGTGAGGCCTAAGAAAACGACCAAAGCAACTGTTCTTAAAGCACATTGCTTCATGTAGTTCAGTCTTGAATGTATTCAAGAGCCAGCATTGAATGTATTGAAGGTGAGCGGACTGATGGTCCACCAAATTTAATATTGTTTCCTTTGGCTATTAAGTGGCTTTCCAAGTTCTCAGTCTTTCCAGTTTGGTGAAGCGGTTAGGAGCACGGCCTCTAATCTGGGAGAACCGGGTTTGATTCCCCAACTCTTCCACATGCAGCTGCTGGTCAGTCACAAGTTATTTCAGATCTGTTCTCTCCTGAGCAGTTCTCGAGAGTGCTCTCTCAGCCCCACCTACCTCACAGGGTGTCTGTTGTGGGGAGGGGAAGGGAAAGGAGATTGTAAGCCACTCTGAGCCTCCTTTGGGTAGTGAAGGGCAGGGTATAAATCCAGTATCCTCTTCTTCCCAACACCTACCACTTATTAAATCATTTATTTCTAGCCTGCCTTTCTCACTGAGACTCAAGACAGTTTACAGATATGAAAAGCTATTCAATCATTAGCAAAGATCTCTAATAAGGAAAACAATGTGGTGGGCCCAGGATTACAGAACTAAAAATAATGCAAGCAAAAACTGTCTAAGGTAACAAAACTTGTCAGCACAGGCAAGGAAGGAAGGAAGGAAGGAAGGAAGGAAGAAAGGAAGAAAGAAAGAAAGAAAGAAAGAAAGAAAGAACCTCTCTAAAGCATGACATTCCATTATGCAAGAAGGGTTAAAAAGACAGACGTCATTGTATTGCAATAAAAGGTGATAAGTACAATAAACACTGCAACAGAGTACAGTACTATCCTTATACTGTAGTTGTGACCTCTTTATACCCTCCTGCTACCTGTGATCCTTTACATGGAGATATCAGAGGCTGAACTCAGGTGCTCTACCTCTAAGCCTCAGCCTCTCCCCTTAATTGAAATCATGCTGAGAATCTTGCTTCACGCCTCCACACACTCATATGTCACCCTACGAGTAGCAGGTCCACAACTGCACTTTATAAGAGCAGCCGCATTAGTCTACTGCAGATAATACAACATGAAGACTGATTTATTGCGGCAGAAGGTTTGGTGAGCCCGAGCCTACTTCATCAGGTTCATCCAGTTGCCAGAGACGCTTACACCCAAATACCAACCCAGGGACTAGCCGTTGCAACGAGTCTTGTGCCAGCAGCACTTTACCCTTATCTGCTTGACTGACACTATGCAGGGTTCTTTAACATGGTGCTCTCGGGCACCCACCATGTGCTTCAGAAAAGTAGGTGGGTCCATTGTGAAGCAGAATTAGTGTTTGGTTGCCTTGAAGCACATTATGGAGAAATGCCCTCCTCCACCCTAAAATTCATTCCAATATTTCAGCTGTTGGGACAGCACTCTGTGCCTGAGTTGGAGCCCAGCTGCAAGCCCCTAGCTGGCAGAAAGGATGTAGCTGGGGGAAGGGAGTCATCAAAGCACAGAGCACCCAAGCTTTTGGTTATGCTAATATAAGTGTTGCCAAAGCAGTTTGTTCTCAGCATTGTTCCAAACCTATATACAATTTGTTTCCAAGGTCATCCAGCAGCTGCAAGTGGAGGAGTGGGGAATCAAACCTGGTTCTCCCAGATTAGAGTCTGTGCACTTAACCACTACACCAGACTGGCTCCTAGGAAAGATTCTCCCTTTAAAGACGAAACAAGGACTTTTCTAAAGTTAGCAATAATCTATTAATGATAAAAGAGATTACATCTTTAACACTTGAACAAAATTCTATGCTAAAATAAGGTAAAGGTTTTCCCTTGCTCAAAAGCTAGTCAAATCCCGACTCTAGGGGCCGGTGCTCATCTCTGTTTCCAAGCTGAAGAGTCAGCCCTGTCTGAAGACTTCTCCGTGGTCATGGGGCCGGCATGACTAAACGCCAAGGCGCACGGAACACTGTTACCTTCCCACCAAAGCTGTACCTATTTATTTACTTGCAATTTCTTGCTTTTGAACTGCTAGGTTGGCAGGAGCTGGGGCCAGAGGTGGGAGCTCACTCCATCGCGTGATACTAAAATTGTTGTAAAAACCAGAATACCCATTTTTGATTCATGAAACGGCAAACCTCCTCCAATCCCCAGATCTGCAGTTCTGATCTCTATCAGACTTCCCCACCATGCACATGATTGCTTTTTGTGGTTGAAATTACACATCAAGGAATTTAATTACAAGCATGCTATGTGGGGATAATGCATGTGAGGAATATGTGCTCAAAACTCCTGTGGGATATGCCACTAAATGCCTCTGCATTCATGATAAGCGATGACAGTGAAATGGAGAATCATTTTCTGGATGCAGGTATAGTTCAGGCTGAGGAGTCGCTCATAAGTTCTCACACAGCACTGGTGTAACCAGTTTCTTGGGCTATGCATCATGTTTCCTGCTGGCTTTCTCCTGCAGCCTTTTCATATTATCTGTACTAGAACAACGAAACCAGTGCTTTCCAAGAGAATGCAGGCCCTCAGGGAAATGTGCAGCATAACCAACTCCTGGCTCCTCCTCTGACCACACCCACAGTTGTAATTAAACTGAAGTCAAAGGGGACAGGTCGCCCCCCCCTCCCCCCGGAGAGATTGCTCCATAGAGGGAGGAGTATGAACAGCACAGGCTGAATCTGAGCTTTCAGCCCTTTGTCAGCTTTTAGCAAAGAGCGCAGTCTTGAAGTGAATGACAGATCCAAGAAGCACCAATGGCTGTCCTCAAGATCCTCGTGCCGCTCATCATCGGCCTCTGTGCTTACTTTTTCTATAGCCCAGAATCCTTCTCTGCAGGTAAGCAAAAGCCTCGGTAGAGGCACCTTCTTTCTTCAATCAGCCTTGTTAGGCTGCAGCAGCCAGAAGACAAGCTGTGTATTCTGCCACCTTTGGCCTGATCACATGGCCACCAGAGGGTGGGGCCTTGGAGGCTTTCACTTTTGGCTGCAGCATTGCAGAGGCACAGCCAAAATTATGTGCAGCTCTGGGTGCATGAGGCCAGGTGGCCATATGCTGAGCGCTAACACAGGAAAGCTATTCACATGGTTCTTCCCGATCCATAGGGTTAGTAGAGGCTGATTCTGTATGTGATATAGTGAGTGTCTGAATTTGGGGCTTACTCACTAAATCACCCGCTTTGTTAAGAGGCATTTTATTTATATGAAGTCTCCCCACTTTTTGGACATATTGACATGCTGCAGCCCCAGAATCAGCTGCCAGCAGGCAAAGGGGGACAGCTTTGCCTTCCTTTCCATGGCAGGTGGTGATTGGCCCAGTGGCAGTTTAAACATGCCAATTTAGGTCCCCGAGATGGCTGCCGGGGGGTGGGGGTGGGGGGCTATAGGCAGACCAGAAGGTGGAGGTCTTCAATCTGGTCCATCCCCTGTTGTTTATTGGGCTGCCGCTGAGGACTTCTGGCAGTTGGCATTTTAAGTCACAGCTTTTCAAGGCAGTTTGGCATCAGGCCAGATCCAGTTTTGGGGAGAGGCTGAGTCTGCATGCCTGCCTCCAGTCTGGGGACCCCAATAAGAGGTCTCGGGGGGGGGCATTCAGTGACATGCCCAGTTCAGGGGCTATTGCAGGGGCCTCACCCTCAGATGGTAAGTGAACCATGCTGAGGCGTGCGCCCATGTGGAATGAGGACCGAATACTTCTAACTAATGCTGGAAACTCAGACCAGCTTATAGGGTAGGGGGTTAAACGGTCCTGTGAAGCAGGCAGCCGGGCCATTATTAGCCCCATGTCACTCATGAGCTTCATGACTGAATGAGGCTCTCAGCGGCGATCTTCTTCCAAGCCAGTGTCTTACTGTACCACATCAGCACTTGGTGAGGGAACCGCACCACAGGTAGAGCTTTGAGCTGCTGTCTGTATAGCAAACACTCAAGTGGAAGGAAGCCACCTTGACCTGCTCCTTCTATGCCTGCAGAAAAGGTGCGAGAGAAGTGTGTCCTGGTGACGGGGTCAAGCACGGGGATTGGGGAGCAAATCGCTTACGAGTTTGCACGGATGGGGGCCAACATCGTGGTAACAGCAAGGAGAGAGAACGTACTCAAGAAGGTAAGTTGTGAATCCACTGAGTAAAAATTTCATAGATTCCCGAGCATCTCCACAGATTCCTTAACTTACCTTTACCATATGCACAAACATTCACGCAGCTAAATTCCTTCTCTCCCCTCCCCCACCCAGCATCCCCTGCAATCTTCCACTTCTTTCCTTAGGGACTGCCAAAATACCTTCATATTGTGCTTATCCAGCAAAACTATATTTCAGTTCTTTTCCTCTCCAGGTGGTCCAGAAGTGTCTGGAATTGGGGGCCACCTCTGCAGGGTACGTTGTGGCTGACATGAGAAATTTGACTTCTGCCCAGAAGGTCATTGAAGAAACCAAGAGCAAACTGGGTAAATGCTGAAGCCTTTTAATTCCTGCTTAGACAGGTGCCCCCAGGACAAGGCTGAAGACCTCCTGCAACACAAGCAAACATCTCTTTGACCTCTGTCCCATCCTCTTGCTAAAGTATAACAGCGTGTTTGGCAGAATCTTCATTTTCTGCATCGGGACTTTGTCCTGTCATGTCTGGTGCACCTTTGTTTTACACTGGGCTGGAAGGGACTGAAGGGCCCTTTCCGTTACATATGCATAACCAAGGAAGGGTTCTTGTGGCATATTGGCTAGTGGTACCACCTCCTTCCACTAATGATCTTGCTTACTTGGCAGATCCAGCTGTAGCAACCCGAGCTGCAGTGTTAGGAGAGTCAACTAACAAAAAATATACACTGTAAAAAACTTTTGTAAATAAAGGTGTTCTATTTATAACTATTATTCTATAAAATGCATTGTGTGCTATTATAACATCCTTGTCAGATACATATATTCAGTACATTCAGTATAATAATGTTCAGTTCATTCAATATAACAACCACCAGTCAATTTCACATCAGCATTTTAAAAGTCAAGCTCCAATGGGAGTTTCCAGAATTACAAGCCTGCTTCTACTTGTACAAAGTCTTCCAAAAAGGGGGGGAAGTTTCCATTTATAGTTGTGTTGATGCTTATTGCCGGTCCTACAAAAGACTGTTTTAAGAGACATAATTCATAAGTGTAAAAATTAAACAATTTTTCTAGTATAGCTTGGCTTCATAAGTTTTCTTACCACATACTGCAGCTAAGATTCATGGACGGAGCGCTCCTGTCATGCTCAAGGGTGCATAGTATTGACCTTGTTCTTTGGTCATTAAATCTTTCAACACCTGTTAACAGTTAGTGCATGTGTTCTCTAGTTAAAGAGACAGTATCATAAATCTACATTCCATTTCTTAAAGTATACATAACGTGTTTCAGTCCAAAGCAAGTCTAATCTTTAGATATTTAAAAGAGACATTCTCCCATTTTTTAGGAGTCCAAGTAAGATGGTAATCATGTTCACAAGTGGCATGAGAGGTCCATTGCAGGATAGTTGCACTGATCCCTAGTCTACTGTTTACCATTTTTCTGCTGCCACCACTCAGAACTTTCATCTAAACTGCATTTTTCATAGAATCAAACTAGATGTCACATTTTCCACGTGCAGAGAAGCAGGGAAGGACATGTGCTTGCATGTCTCATTAGACCTAAACCTGCTGCCACCGTTGAAACTAAACACCATCAGCTGGTAGCTGAGAGGAGTGAAACACCACCCCACTGTTACTGTGATCACTAGGCTCATTCTCCTCCTGCCTTGAGCAGCCAAGTCCCCACTGTGAGTAGAGACGTGGCTGAGGGAGGAGGCAGCAATGAGGAGGGAAAGAAGGCAGATGCTTGCCTTGAAAGCTGTGTCATCACACAGCAGGGCAGGAGACCAGAGAAAGACAGCGGTGGCAGCAGCAGAGGAGAAGGGCAAGGTAACACCCAGTAGACTTCCCCAAGCACACCGTCCTCCACCACCGTTTGCCCTTTGTTGCCTGGTTCCCATGAGATTGGCCACATCTGACATGAAAGGATCTCAGTCTGACAGACACACTAGTGAAGGCAGCACCACCATAGGGTCCCTGCTGTTGATTCTCTCCACTTTTGTACCCCTTCCCTAATCTGTCCTGCCTAAAAACCCAAGTGTCAGGCTTGAAAGGGAACAAATTCTAGCCTTCTCTAACTGGTAGGTGCCTGGTGAACTTCAGGTCCCCTGGTGAGCTTCAGGTCCACCCTTCTGTTTGCTGCTACCTTATATCTCTGCTCCAGCTGTCTTTAGAAAAAACTGCTCAGCCCATTTCTTCCGCCTCCTCCATACGCAACTTCCCATGTCAAGTTTATGTTCCCCACTTCATTCTTCTTTGACCCTCCTGAAGAATCTGCTCCATTCTCCATTCCGGATCTTGTTCTAATCCTTTGAAGATCTGTAATTCCATCCCTCCACATTCTTCTCCTCAGTACTGCCAGGTGTTCTTTACAGGGCTGGTCACTATTGACAAATAAATAGCTTGCTAGTTGTGGGCATCCTGTTTTTTAATTCACAGGGACAAATGTTTTACTTGAGCAATGGGCTCAGCTACAGGGGATTGAAAGATATGGCATGTAGCTTGATGTTGATAGAAAATGTCATCTGTCCATCCTAGTCCAAGACCTGGTGGTAGATCTTGCTTCCTCTGTGTGTTTTTTCTTTCAGGAGGCCTTGATTACCTAGTACTGAACCATGCTGGAGGTGATGTTGGGTTTCATCAATTCAAAGGAAATATGGAAATTGTGATGAGCTCCATGACTATCAACTTCCTCAGCTATGTCCAACTAACATCTTTGGCACTACATATGTTGCAAGAGTCTGAAGGGAGCATCATCGTTGTATCTTCCATGGCTGGTAGGGGAGGAAATGTCTTTAATGCCATTCACTTCCTTATGAAACCAACAGTTTGGCACTGTCAACAAGTTGGAACCTCTCACTTTGTAACTTCAGCCTTCATAAGAGCTTCATGGATGAATGAGGTCCACCTAGTCCAGCATACTGTTTTTAGCAATAGCATCCAAATGTCTTTGGGAGCTCACAAGCTGGGCGTGAAAACAGCAGTGCTCTACCATTCGCTGTCTCCAGCATCTGGCCCATTTCTGAACATGGAAGTTCTGTTATGCTATAATGGGTAGACCTGGCCTTAGATAGGTCAGACTTTTAAAGGCCATCGCCATCCCTAGCAGAGAGGTCAAACCAGCCCGTCTCCCCAGTAGTCTACTTTCCATAGTGGATGAAGCCAACTCTCAATCCAGTGGGAATATAGACAAATGGTCCAGGGCAGGTATAACAGACCCGATGATTCCCCACTCCCAGGCAGATTTTCCCACCAAAAATACTTCTAATTCCCCTCAGTGACTGAGCCACCCTTCAGGAGCATGTATTTCTTCTTTATTTTATTTTCTAAGCTTTAACTGTTCTACCCTGTCACAGATATTCGTTTGGGCTTATGACCCAGCACAGGCGCTAGAGGGAATACAGGAGCTGTCTTGTTTTAAAATACCCTCATAAAATGGCATGTGAGGCAAAATTAACTTTCAAAATAGAATATTTTATTAAACAGGCAGGAAATATATAAATACTAGGAATCAGGCCCATTGTGGAAAGATATACAACAGGCTCTAGAAAGAGGCTTTGGGTGGGTTCCCTGGCCTTGGGCACTCAGCGTCAATTTGCTGTGGTGACCTCAGCAGGGTATAATGACACAGAGTCTACAGTTTTCTCCAGGGGAACTGATCTCTGCCACCTGAAGAGCAGTTGTAATTCTGAGTGATCTCCAGCTCTCACCTGGAGATTGGCAACAATGGGTTCCCTAGGTGAAAAAGTACAGTCTTTCTCCACAGTGGGGACCAAAGCAGGTTACATCATTCTTCTCTCTCCCTTTTGATCTGCACAACAACCCTGTGCAGTAGGTGAGGTTGAAAGACTGTGACTGGTCTGAAATCACCCACTCAGCTCCCGCAGCAAGAACCTGGGTCTGGCAGACTCTGCTCTGAAGTGCTAACTGCTACATTACACTCGCTGTCATGGGGGGCCACCTCAGCAGGGTATAATGACACAGCAGGGTACAGCCAGCCAGCCACAGAGGAGCCAAGCAGGAGAAGTGTCTTCGTCAGGAGAAACAGCCATTTTTGCAGTTTATTCTGACAGAGGGAAGAGTGGCCAAGCTGGCAGTGGGTGGTGGAGATGACGCCATCCTGAGGTGTCTAGGCTTCTCCCCTTTATCACAGACCAGGGTTTTCTTCCCAACCCCTTTCACTGGCCGGAAGTTATTCTTGTCCCTGAGAAGCAATAAATCCTTTTACTATTTGGCTTGTACGGGGATTGTCTCTAACTACCCAGACCTTCTGCCAAATCCTTCATATCCATTCTCTGTATATAGTTGTTCTATAGCTTTCTTGACTAAGAATCTAAGTTCTCCCTCAGAGTCGTTCTAATATATTGAAGATAGTAGAGTCCCTCTTCTCTGTAGAAGTACTTTTCTGACTATTGCCTGTCAGAAATCACTGACTCCCAAAGTCTGTTCCCTCAGAAGCCAAAAGGCAAATGAAACTTTCCCCTCCAGATCAACTGTTTTATTTCTTCTCTAAGCTGATGCTGGCCAATCAGAGAGCAAGTAGAGCAGCCAATCACATAAGCTCTTCTCTCCAGGGAAGATTAACTCTTGAACTCCCTGACTCTCTGGCACACATAGCATTTTAAAAAGCCTGCTTTTCTTTGCAGTCTGTCACAGCAGGACAGACAAGATACTGGCTGTAACAGCAGCAACTAATATCAGAAAGGGCAGGGTGGGTACGACACAGGATGCTTGGACTGAGTATGGATGCTGGTAGTGATGAGCTGCAAGTCTTGAATATAAGATCTCTGGTCTGCTAGATATATGATGCTGGCATGAAATCACTTTTAATCCTGGACCGGACGGAAGGGATGCTTCATTTCCTAACATCGTAATTGAGTCTGCCATCCCAAATAAGCTTAATGACAATAAAACCTTATTGACAGAAGGATGTACTTCCCAGTCTACATGCACAGGATCAGGCTGTAAGGCTCTTATTGCCTAAGAAAGAGATCCCACGATCTTCCAGACTAATGTTCTCTATCTATCTATCTCAGGCCGTATTGGGTCCCCATTTGTCACTGAGTACTCTGCTGCCAAATTTGCAATGGAAGGCTTCTACAGTGGACTACGCAGTGAGATGCGTCTTCGGAAGATCAATCTGGCCATCACAGTTGCTGTTCTGGGTTACATTGACACAGGTAAGCCTCACTTGAGTTTCTCTTCCATGGCCACCTGAACCTCCATTCTCCATCTCCATGAACTTGACCTCATGCTCATGCTGTTTCCTGTAGAGACGGCCATGAGAGAAGTCGGCAACAAAATGACCCTGGTGCCAAGTCCCAAAGAGGAGTGTGCCCAGAAGATAGTGCAGGCAGGTGTGTTGAGACATCGGGAAGTTATCTATCCCTACTGGAGCCAGAAGTTTGTCTTGTTGCTCAGAGACTGGATGCCAGACACGGTGGACCAACTAGTTGGAAAAAATTACAAAGTGGAAAATATCTCTTAAAAGGATTTGTCCATACATAGCATGGACCCCCTTAGTATTGTATTACAGTCTTACAATTTTCTCTGGTTTGCTCTCTACTCAAAACCCATGTACAATTTTTTTCACATAAACATGGTAGCCAGTTTGGTGCAGTGGTTAGGAGCACGGACTCTTATCTGGAGAACCGGGTTTGATTCCCTACTCCTCCACATGCAGCTGCTGGGTGACCTTGGGCAAGCCATAGTTCTCTCAGAGCTATTCTCTCAAGAGCAGTTCTCAGAGAGCTCTCACATGGAGGCAACAGCCAGAATTAGCAAGAAAGTGCTGAGTCAGGTACGGCAGGATATGGTCAAAGTGGCTCTGGAATCATTGTCCTGCCCACAGTAACTTGCAGACCTTCTGTTCTCCATGATGAGTGACATCTGGCAAGACTGGAACCCAAGACAGTGAAACAGATAGTCTTCCTGCATGCTGGTTCTAGTAGACTCTGAAGCTTTCTGTAAAGGTCCAGCTCTACTGCTCAGTCCAGCCGTTGGGCTTTTTGTCAAGGACCAAGCAGGTAGGCTATGGGTCTTTGTGTCAGGACTTAGTCTATGCCGAGTGTGCCATGGGGCTTTCTATGGGGTGGTGCTGGGTTTTCGTGGGCCCGGGGCCTTTCCCTTTTAGTGCAGTCCCTTTTTCCTCTAACAATACCCCCTTCCATTTGGCCCTTCCCCTTTGACTCTACCCTCGTTTAACCACACCCATTCCCATTTCAGATTGCATACTCTAGTAAAGAGAACTCATACAGAATTTTGCTTTCTTGGTTGCATGAAAGCAACATGGGAAGATCGTCACCTTGTGGATGCATAGCGAAGTGCTTAGCTTTTGCTGGAGAAGTCCTTTGCTATATTACTACACTGTACAGTTAACATAGAAAAAGAATTGGGTCCCACAATTCGTCAAGTGCAATACGTTTAAAATTCCACAGAAACAATCCAAGACACGCAGGAAAAAAAGAACTTTTTGTTCCATTATCACTTCCCATCCTGATTCATAACTTAGATTCATAAGACATTTACAATGGAGAGATTATTTCCACCACTCTTTATGATAAAGTTGACCATTACTTTTCACTGTAAACACTTCTGCCATGCTAGTGGTCCATATATTACTGTTCCCAGTTGTATCTCTTACACTGTAAGCCATGCACCAGCAGCAGCAGAGCCTTGCATCCCTATAGACAGGCAAGGGAAAATTGTACTGGGAAATGTTGTGGAGGAGTGGGGTGGAAGGAGACAATGCTAGACATCAATTGCTGCTTTTGAGTTTAATTGTTTTATTACCTCTTGCTTTTATGGCACCTGATCTGCAGAAACCTGAATCTCTTGCCCTTTACTGCAGCTGGGGATTTTTAGAATCATGGAGTTGGAAGGGATCCCCAGGGTCATCTAGTCCAGGGGTGGGCAAACTTGCTCAGCATAAGAGCCACCTAGAACAGGGGTGGCCAAACTTGCTTAACGTGAGAGCCGCACAGAATAAACATCAGATGTTTGAGAGCCACAAGACATGAACAAATATTACCTGCTTTTATTTGAAAATAAGCAAATTTGCTTTTTATTAACATTAAATGAGACCGCCAAAAATAATAACAAAAGGGGTAAAAGCAGATATTGATAACGATATTAATTTGTCCAATGATATTTGTTTGCTAATGATATTTAGCTTCCCCAGTCGCCCTGCTGGGAGCCACATAATATATGTGAAAGAGCCGCATGTGGTTCCCGAGCCACAGTTTGCCCACCCCTGATCTAGTCCAACTCCCCACATAGTGCAGTAAATTCACAAATACCTCCCCCCACACACACACCCAGTGACCTCTGTTCTACACCCAGGAGATGACAAAAACAACCTCCAGGATCTCCAGCCAAACTGGCCTGGAGAACAATTGCTTCCTGACCCCAAAGTGGCAATCAGCATTTCCCTGAGCGTGTAAGAAAGGGCCACAAGAACTAAGTACTGATGCAGCCCTCCCTCTCATGATCTGCCTAAGTTCACAGAATCAGCATTGTTGTCAGATGACCATCTAGCCTCTGTTTGAAAACCTCCAAAGGAGAGCCCATCACCTCCCGAGAAAGCCTGTTCCACTGAGGGACCACTCCAACTGTCAGGAAGTTCTTCCTAATGTTTAGCCAAAAACTCTTGTGATTTAATTTCGACCTGTTGGTTCTGGTCCGACCTTCTGGGGCCACAGAAAACAACTCTGCACCATCCTCTCCATGACAGCCCTTCAAGTTAACAACGGTAAATGGCGGGTGTTAGAGTTTAAGGTGCCACTGGACTTTTGTTCTGTAAAAAACACAAAATTATTTCACAGCAGGGACATTAAGTTTATACCTATGAGTGGAACCCTGGGCAGCCCTCAGGCTTCAGTATCTGCCCCACTTCACCATCTGCGGCTCTGGGCTTTCAGCAACTGTTGGACTCGGTGGGTCCATTCTTGGGGGCCAATCAGCTGAGCAACTGTTCCCCACACAATATGCATTAATGCTCCAATATTTCTCCATCCTGTAACTCTGGTTCCAGCCCACAAAATAACTTGCCACTCTTTGTACGAGCTTTACTCTCTTTATCCAGGCCTGTGTCTGCCCATTCATCTATAACTTGTGGCTTTCTCTCAAAATCTAGTATACCTTGGCTGTGGTCTTACCCTGAGGCTCTGTGTGAAGCCAAAGTTCTACTTGCCAGGGTATATCCTGGAGCTTCCTCTCTACAGTTAGTGGAAGGGAAGTGGAACAACCTGGGTAAACCCAAAAGAAAGCAGCTGTAGCAGCCAGGATGCTGAGGCCACCCCGAATGCTGTGGCTTGAGAAAGAGAAACCCCAGCTATCTCATGAGGTTGTTGCAAGAAAGGGACTCTAAGGGCCAGTACAGGAAGAACTGTGAAGGAATGGCTGGTGGCATCAATCAGGTTGCAGAGATTCACCACCTGAAAAGAAGAAAAGGACCCGGGTGTCTACAGTCGCCTCTGAGGCCAAGCCAGATAGTAGTGAGGTGGCAGTCTGGCTGAGAGTGGCAGGGCAGGTCACTGCAAATCAGCCACTTTAGAATTTGTATTATGCTTTCATTCATTGACCTCTTTATGGCTTGGTTTATTTGTAAGCCACCTCAAGAGCAAAATTTGGCTGAGGGTTAAATGGGCACTGGCATTTTCTTCGCCATGTGGTTCAATGCAGGCCAAGGATGCTTTCTATTAATTAAAGAGAAATGTTTGCTACACTACATGTACTGGTTATGTTTGATCTTCGCATCTACAAAAGGCTGTAATTCCTTCTAATTTTGAAATTTCTGAAATACTTCTCAAAATGAATAAATGCTAGGATTGATCTTTCTTTATGTAAACTGGCTGGTACTTATATCTGCACAAATAATTTTACAAAACAAAACCCAAAGAGAAGCACTTTAAGGCACACTTCCTAACCAGTAAAAATGGCTCCGCTCTGTCAGCACTTTCCAAGCGCTAACCTGGCTGGCCTTTTTCTGTAGCCCACAGGTGGAGGCACCAACAACAGAGTCTCCACACTAGGAGTATGCAGTGACCTTTAATTCCCAGGACCTTCCCATACATGAAAAGACATTTAGGGCTCCGTAAAGTGGGAACCGGGGCCCAGGTTTTCATTATCCTTCTCATCATCTTTGTTGTCTCTGAACTTGGCCAGTATAGGAGTGTTGAAAACTGAGCCACTGCTGGATGGGCCAGTGCTTTGGGAAGATGAAGTAGGGCTGCTGATGGGAGTCCTAGAATGAGAAAATATTCCTGGTAAGGATTTCCAAGTGCCTCCCAAGACTGTATCTACACAACAAACAGAATAGGTAAAGGATAATTCCATTGGCTCAGGGAATTCTGTGACTTGTGATTTTGCAACAGGGACTCATGATCTCAACAGAGAATTACCAGCCCCCTTGCCAAATACAATTGCCAGGTTCTTTTGCAGGAAACTATGACAGTTAATATTATGGCTGAGCCAAACTAGTTAACCAGTTGTTCTCCAGCTTTTGTATCCCACGCCCAATGCTCCCTCTCAGCTGTGGAGTCTTGTGAACAAAAATTCTACTTTGTGAGCTACTGGCACTGAAGTCGTGAGCGAGCGATTTGGCTACTACATAAATTAGCTTGCTCTGGAGCCATCCTTCCTGAGCTAAAACAAAAATGTGGGAGCTGGAAGCTAAAAAACTGTGAGCTAGCTCACACTAACTCAGCTTAGAGGGAACACTGCCCACGTCCCATACCAACCACTCTATCAAAGAACCTGTGTCCCACCATGATAGAAACAAAAAGCCCACTTTTTCTGAGAAGAAAATTTTTATGTTTACAGGCTTTCTGTTATTAATATGTTAACTCACAGATGGACATGGGAAATGAGGGAGAGTGAATTCTCAGTAACTGCTGACTCACCTAGACTACTTCTGTGCCCCACTGGTGGGACATGTACCACTTGGTTAAGAACCACCATGATAAACAACTTGGTCCCATGTGAAGTGTTCACCATTTGGGAGGATTCAAAAGGGGCACGTGACAACACATTCCGGCAGCCGTATTCCTGCTGACAGATGCTTCTCCACCTCATCAGTTCCCACCCAAAAGAAAAACATCCTCCCCAGCTGATCTTGGCCATCAGTGGTGGTGGCAATCCCATCTCTTCAAGTAGCTGCGCATCCTCAAACGGCCTCCTCGAAGACCTAGTCAGATGCTCCACTGGCAAATGCCCTCACTGTGCATTTGCTCTCAGTGACACCACCACTGCTTAGTGGTAACATGGCTGAGAAAGGTGAGACAAGGGAAACTACTGCCCACCCACCCCTTGCCACTACTCTGGCTTTCAGTAACAATCCATTGGATGTAACAATGAGAATTTTGGACTAGGACTGGGGAGACCCACGTTCAGATCTTCACCATGTCTCAGGCTAGCTTACCTCACAGGATTGTTAAGAGAAGAAAATCACAGATATCCTGAAACCCTTAGAGAAGAGTGAGATAAAAATGTGAGGGGATAAAATTAGTGGAGAACAGCTCTGCATGATGCCCTAAGCTTCTTGGAGGGTTGGGATATAAATACAAAATGGTGTAGCAGTGCTCTACAATCTGTGCAGCAGGGACCACAAATCCCTCTTTTAAGAGATAACTTTTTTAGAGTATGACTAAGCTTATAGAAGAGAACCCACAATTCCCTCCTTGCATTGCTGTTTCAGTCAAAAGGTGGGCAACCTTGAATGTGACCTGTACCTTGGGAAACTGGAGTACTTCAGTCTACAGAAGGAGTTGCTACTGAGGTACGGAGGACGGAAGCCACCAGGGTTCAGCATTAAGGGCCGCAGGTCGACTATGCTGTTGAAAGACAGAAAGATGAAGCATAGTCATACCACAGGCTTAAACTCCCTCATCCAGAAAACCCTGGGAAGTTTAGTTCTATGAAGTGGGACTGAGGGTATCTGAGAGAAATCCTAACTGACATTTTTTTTTAGTGCAGGTATACATAACATAATTTCTGACAACAACAAGAGAGACTTTGACTGGCATAGGATTACCTCAGCTCCATCTACAAAGTCACAATTGTAGGTCAAAGAAGGGATCTATGTGTCTCATCACTTATGACGTCTTCTTTATGTCTCCAGTCAAGCTAGGATCCCTGAGTCCCTGGCTCTTCATCATGTATTTATTCAAAGTATATCCTGTGTTCTGAACGTCAGACCTCCCCATCACTCTGGTAGCCTAAACGTACAATAATGCTAGTGTGGTTCCGAGATCTGACAAGATTGGGCTTGCCTGGGCTATCCAGGTCGGCAATAATGCTAGTGGTTTTTGGTGGCAAAAGTCTCTGACTAGGACCTTGGGAGATTCCAGGTTCAGATCCTCACTCTATTACAGAAGCTTGCTGGGTGACCTTGAGCCAGTCACAATCTCTCAGTAATCTCTACATTACAGTGTTGTGAGGATAGAATTTCCCTCCATTGGGGAGAAGGGGGAGTGTAAGTTAAGTAAATAAATTAAAACAAGCAAATCAACCAGTTTAAAAGCAGGAGATGACAGTAGTGCCTGTCCTTGCAGTTCATAACATTTATGGTCACCAAAGCTGGCCATTCATCAAAGACCAAAAGCCCCCAAAAGCTTCTTCCACAATTTTAAAATCCACAACTGTGGAAAAGCCTAATTACCAAATGACAGTAACTCCATTACTGGTGTTTATATTGCTGAGGTCCCACTTTACTGAACTAGCCATTTCTGTTTCTCTCTGCTTTCCCAAGTATCCTACACTGAACTGTCCCTCTAACATATCCTACAACATATATCCAAGCCTCGGGAAGATGGCTGGGGCATGACCCAGTGGAAATAATCGTAAGTCGGATAGGCTTAGATTCATATCTCCTTCTCTCCCCTCAGCAGAGCAACATTTCCCCAATGGCTGAGACATCAGCAGTAGCAGCAGTTCTTTAAAGCTTTCAGTGCTCAAAGTCCTTCATGTACACTATCACAGTAATCCATACGACAGCCTGCACGGAAGGCCAGTATTATTAGCTCATATTGTGGATGGGGGGAGGGGAGGCTGAGCAGGAGTCTTGCCAAAGGCCACCCAGTAAATTGGTGGCAGAAGTGAATTTTAACAGGGGGTCTCTCAAGTCACAGCTCATTTTCTTAGCCACAGTGTTATGCCAACTTTATTTTTACTAAAATTCATTTGATCTTGCTTTTCCAACCAAAATCAAACACATAGCCCACCAGCTCTTCGTAGTGCCAGCTGAGGCCATTCCCTCTTCCTTCCAGTTCTCCTTCCCTCTTGAGTAGACACCTTCTGCTACTTTTGATCCATATTATTTGGTTCCACTCAACTTGCCCCCACAAACCTGCCAATTCTTTGCTCTTCTGACAGCTGAAGGTAGGGTTGGCAGTTCTGGGTTGGGAAATACCTGGAGATGAGCAGGTCGGCTTTCGAGAGGGACTTGTTAACCTTAGTTCAGTGTATGATATTGGATCATCTAGTCGCCAAATATGCCTCCAACTCAAATGTGTCTCTTTTTGCTGCCTTTTTGGACCTAAAGTCAGCTTTTGACTTAGTATCTAGAATCATTCTATGAGACACGTTAAGAGCTTCAAGTGTTGACAGGTTACTATTTCTTATTCAGGCCCTTCACAACAACACATTTATAAGTGTTAGTTACTCTTCCCAGGGTCACCTGACAAACCCTATTACAGTTGAGAAAGGAGTTAAACAAGGATGTCTTTTGGCACCACTTCTCTTTACCTTTTACATCAATGACATGGTAGCCTATTAACAGGCCCAAGTTTCATCCCCCAAAGCTAGGCAACAGACACATAGGGGTGCCCTTATACGCAAACGATGCTGTCCTATTTGCAAGAATACCCATAGGTCTCAGGAGAGCCATGAGTTCTTTTGCCCAATATTGCCAGAATAACAACTTAGAGGTTAACTATTCAAAAACTAAAGTAATGGCCTTTACTAAAAGATCTCCCAAAACTTTCCATTGGCACTTAAATTCTGTTCCCATTGAACAAGTCACCTATTTTAAATATCTGGATGTTAACTTCCAGGCAAACAGTTCAAGAACTGTAAATATAAATTCTGCTGCCATGAATGCCAAAAGGAGTGCAGAGGCAATTCAAAATTTTTACTGGCACAAAGTGGGCAAATGTTTTGTAGCAGCCCATAGACTATTTAAGGCCAAATCTCTCAGTCAACTTACCTGTGGAGCCCCCATCAATATTACATCCAACCACAAGAAACTGGACACAGTCCAATCAAAAATTTTGAGATCTGTTCTACAGGTACCTAATGGCATTCCAAATGCACTTTTTCGAATTGAAACCGGAATAATTACTGCAGAGGCAAGGTTATGGATCATGGTGATTCTTTATTGGCTGAAATTAGTTTTTCTATCCAAGGGGCTGACGTGTTTAATATTACAAGACACCTTTATACCCCCCTGACTTAGGGCTATAGAGGAGAAACTCCTTTATTTTGGCCTCACAAAACAATACCTGTGTTCCCTTTCCTATGATAAAGCTAGAGAATTGCTAAAACAGAGGATTACGGATACTGATAGGCAAAATGATATAGGTAGAATAGAGTAATAGCACACTCTTCTTGCCCCCATTAACAGAGTAAGTTATATGGCCTATTTTCACCATCTGTCAAACCATGAATATAGGAGAACATTTACACCTATGCGCCGGGATGCTCTTCCTCTAGCAATTACAGAGGGAAAGTATAAGAAAATCCCATTTGAGGAACGTATATACCCCTGCTGTAATGAAGGAATTGAAAATTTAGAACATATCATGTTCGACTGTAAGGCCTATAATAATCTCCATAAGTCACTTCCGTTCCCTAAATCCTTACCTCTCTCTAGTACGCAAAGAGTTCGTATTATGAAAAATCTCCTTGCGGATAGGCACTTGGAGGTAATATATCAAGGGGTTAGATATGGATGGCTAGTTTTCAGAATTAGAAAATCTATAATAATGCAGCAAGTTAAATGTCAGTCATCTTACCATTAACTGTCTGTCTCTTAAGAATTTAAAAAAATATCTTATTGCTGTTTTAAGCTTCTTTCACCTTTATTTACAAGCGTTCTTACTATCTATTGATTTTGTTGTGATTTAAATGTTAATTACTGTCTCCGGCAGTAAATAAAACTAAACTATTTAACTACCTGGAGATTTTGGGGGGGGGGAGCCTGGGGGGGGAGAGAGATCAGCAGGCTACAATGCCATAGAGGCCACCCTCCAAAGCAGCCATTTTTGCCAGGGAAATTGATCTCTGTAGTCTGGAGGTCAGTTGTAATAGCAGGAGATCTCCAGACCCCAGGTGGGGGTTGGCAATTCTGAAAGCCATCAGGCTTTTCAGTGAAAAATTAAACAAATAGATGCTTAGTGGAGAGCTCCCCTCTGCCCCATCAGACTTTGGGTTTCCACCCATAACTTTTCTGTTTTCTAGTCAGTTTGGGATTTCCCTCCCCCGTTGGTCTCAATCACCTCTCACCTCTTCTGATTGACTGTAGACATGCCAGCCCAGAGCTGCTTCAAGTCTGTGTTGGAACCCAGGGATCTCTCCATCTATTGGGGTGAAAAGTATAAGCCTATCATGCCATGGAAGCAACAATCCTTCCACAACAGAGTCACTACTGGTCAGTAGGGTTGCCAAGTCTGGTCTGGAAAATACCTGGAGACTTTGGGGGTGGAACCAGGAGAGGGAGGGGTTTGGGGAGGGGAGGAGAGGGGAGGGGCCTCAGCATGGTACAATGCCATAAAGTCCACCTTTCAAAGCAGCCATTTTCTCCAGGGGTGCTGATCTCTGTCAGCTGGAGATGAGTTGCAAAAGTGGGATGTCTCCAGGCCCCACCTGGAGGCTGGCAACCCTGCTGGTCAGCCACACCACACCCTGTCAGAGTATTTGCCAGGATGGTGGGCAGGACTGAGGAAATGAGATCCTCCTGCTCTTCTAGACAGTCCAACCCCTGTTTACTTTCACAGTGGAAAAAAGATGGTACAGAGATGATGGGAAGGGATCCACTGGACCAATGTGTCATCTGCTTAGGGTGGGCCTTTTGATTCCCACTCTGCCATTCATTAGACACAGTTTTGCTGTTCTGGGGGAAACAAGAGTCTTTCCTGAGCAGCTCTGGAAGTGTTCTCATTTCCCCTTCTAGCTGGGAAAGAGTTCTGTCCCATACAGCAACCTCTTCCTTCCCCCGTTGAAATCACCAGTTCAGCACAGGCCACCATCGTGTTTCTGAGTGCTGCATGCATTGGGGCTGCTCATATAATACATTTTGAGGCTCACCCAAAAAACATTTCATACGGACATATAAAAAAAAAGAACGGTATGGCACATGTGTCTGCAGTCTGAATACTCTCTACAAATCCACTTGCCTCAGAGTTGAAATGAATCGCCGCTTCCTAACAAGTGGAACATCCTTTAATCCTAAGAGATGCTGAGGCTCCATGCAGAAACAAATTTGGGCAGCAAGTAACCACTGGTCCCTCCTTTTGTGCACAAGTATTTGTAAATAGTCCATCTACAGATTGAAGTCCTCGTGCTTGCTGAGGAGCAACATGAGGACTCTGTATCACATCATGTGTGAAGGGAACTTGGTGCCTCCTAGACCTGCATTTGTAACTACAGCACTTACAGATGCGGCTTGAGCTCCCCTATGCTGTTTTTGTGACCTCAACCCCCTCCATGGAGTCAGTATTGGCTCCATGGTGAAACTTACACGTAGCCACATAAGTGAAGTGACTTTTTACAGTGCAGCCAATAGCAGTGGCACTGGGATTTTATGTGTCAATGGAGCCTGAGAAAGAGACCAGAGCTCAGAGAGCTCAGAGGTCACGCACAGACCTTTCTCTCCAGCACCAATCTGTAGGCCCAGCTCTTTAGCATCAGCTTCACTACCCTATAGGTAGTAGTCCTGGTAAGAGATCTAGCTGTTAGAAGAAGAAGAGATTGGATTCATACCCCACCCTTCAGTACCCAAAGGAGTCTCAGAGCGGCTTACAATCTCCTTTCCCTTCCCTTCTCCACAGACATCCTGTAAGGTAGGTAGGGCTGAGAGAGCTCTTTTGATAACCTAAGAGAGGTATAGGAATCAGAAGGTGCTGGGCCAAATCTAGCACTCTGAGGAACCAAGAAGGAACTAACAAGGGAAAGAACCTGGAAAGAGCCCTGCAGGCAATGCAGCTTCAGCCTAACGGACTGATTCAAAGCCCTGGAGTAGGATGAAGGGGGCTTAGCAGAAATTAGAAGTGCAAACCTGCTTTGGGAAAGAATCAAAGATTTTGGGCATAGTTGCAACATGTGGGTCCAAAAGCCTGGTCTGGCTGGGGCTAAATCCTCCCAACAGAACATTCTTCCTAGTCCTCACCTCCAGCTGCTGCCACGGCACACTTTTGGTAGCTGAAAAGGAACAGTTGCAAGTGAGCCATTTCACAAGGGATGCAGCCGCAAATCCTGACTGGTTTCTGCTATGCACAGTACAAATGTACTTGTCTGGCTGAAGACACACCATGTTTGCTTTCCATCTCAAGGAGATACAGTGCATTGCCCAGTAGCTCATGAATCATAGAATCATGGAGCTGGAAGGGATCTCCAGGAGCATCTAGTCCAACCCCCTGCACAGTGCAGGGAATTCGCAAATACCTCCCCCCTCCACATGCTTCTACAAGAGACATTTACAGCCTGACCCCAAGCATATTTACTTTGAAGTCAATGTTGCTGCTTTCGAAGAGACTTGTGCCTATGCAGTACTGTGCACACAGCCTTCAAGGATGTGATCTCGTCCTTGTAAGTCACTCATCTGTAAGCAGCAATCATTCTGTTAACATAAAAGGCATAGGGACTGTAAAAGCAAAGGTTTGGGATTATGCTCCTTCATTGCATAAAAGCTCTCACTCCAAACCAATACATTTTGATTGTTATAGCAACCAGAAAATATGCTTGCTTAGGAAATCTATCTATACCTCGTTTTTATCCAGCCCTTCCCCCAAGGAACTCAGGGCAGAGTGCACAGGGTTGCCAACATACCTGGAGGAGAATGTCCTGTCCCTTAATACAGGCTCAGTGTATGGAAATGTAGAAAACAGCAACAGTCCAGAAGCACCTTAAATACTAACAAAGTGTGTGGCAGGGTATGAGCTTTTTGTGAGTTACTTTCGTAAGTGACTCATGAAAGTTCATACCCTGCCACATGTTTTGTTAGTCTTGAATGTGCTACTGGACTCTTGCACTTTTCTACTGCTACAGACATACTAACACAGCTACCCATCTTGATCTTTCTGTATAGAAATGGACAGTCAAGACTTTTCATCACTGTAGAACTAAATAACATCTCTTAGTAAACAACATCCTACTAAGTTTCTATTAAAAGGACAGGATTTGTGAGTGCCATGGGGGGAAATTTCTCTATGCCACAAGGGTTAACATGAAAAATGCTACCTCTCCATAGGTACTTTCTCAAGTAAAACAAAAAATGGAGGGCTTACTACCAGCGTAGTCACTGGCCTTCTGCATCTCACGCTTCAGTTGCTCTGCCTTTTCTCCCATCTCCATTTCCTCCATCAAGTTGCTGTAGTTCATGTCTCCCTGAAGCATGGCAAAGAACTTGGCCTAGAAAACAACAGTGGGAGGTGGAAGAGCTGCCCATTTGGCAAAATAAAGTAATAGGATCTCAAGGTGACACAATGGACTGTACCACTTAACCCTACGGGTAAGAAACACTACTTCTGAATGGTTTCCCCCAAAAATCCCCTCCAAGAAGAAAATTAGTTCATCAGGGAAATGTTTCCAGCCAAGACTTCTCCCTGCTGTGCTAGATTTCTATTTGCAGGAAGGTTGTTTTTGTTTATTTAACTGTGGAGGGAGCATTACAAATGCTAAGGAACAGTCCATTCAGGACTCTAACACTTCATGCATAGCAAACATAGATCCAGATTTTTGTTGGCTTCTCTTATGAATATCAGATGAGTCAGTTGACACGTTCTTCGATCAAAACAAGAGCTTAATCCCCAGTTGCAACTGACAGTGCCACCTCCGCACCCTAAGCCACCTGTGCAATCCAAATGCCACTAGCTTAGGAAATCATACAAGACTGTAATAATCCTTCGGGCAATTGTTCCAAATAATCCAAGCAAGCCAAAGGCACTAGCTAGCCAGACTGATGCAGAGGGAGCTAGAATACTGAGCTTGGACTGGATCTCTGATTTATTTCTGTATATGACCCACGGTGCCACAGTGGAGAGATCGAGCCCATGTAAGGCTGCCAACCATTTTACTGCCTTCTGCTTCTGTGCCCTTCACAGCAGCTTCTCTTTCCATGCAAAATGTCACCAACTGATTCCTGCATACAAAGTGGCTGTATATAACCCAGGATCTGGAGCTGATCAGCTCATCTTGCTTAGCCCCAAGACTTACCTTCAGGTATTGCACCACACCAGCTTCTTCATTCTCCATCTGCTTCCTCTTGCGCAGGATCCTCTCACAGATCCTGGGATTCTGCTCCATTTGGGTATAAAGATCCTGCAGCGATTTCTGAGTATAACTCAAAGACTGTTTCTCAAAGTCCTGGGGGGAGATCCGCTCGCAGAAAGTTATGATGAGTGGATATTCGTTGTCAAATTCATCCAGGGCCTCCATCCTACGTGCAGCAAGAAAAGTGAGTGAAGGCAGAGGAAAGGGAGCAGAATTACAGAGCAGCCTACGATTCAGAAAATCCAAATTATCCCCCTTCAATTAACTAGCATGGGGCCTAATCAATAGGGAAGTTCTCCTGTGCAAGCCTTATCAAATTTATGTATTCACTTAATTTTCTAATCTACCTTTCTCACTGTGAATCAAAGAGGATTACAGAATTAGAAAATAATGCAACAAAGACCAGTAAAATACATATAACAAACAGTGCAATAAAAGTGGATTACAAAAGCAGAGAACACTGAAATAAGACAAGAGAATACATTCACTATTCCCTCTAAGCTGAGTTAGTGTGAGCTAGCTCAGTTTTTTAGACTCCAACTCACACCTTTTTGTCTTAGCTCAGGAAGGATGGCTCCAGAGCAGACTAATTTATACAGTAGCCAAATCACCCGCTCACAACTTTAATGCCAGTAGCTCACAAAGTAGAATTTTTGCTCCACAGCTTAGAGGGAGCATTCAACAATTTCATTTTAGTGAACTTTTCCCTTTGTACTATCACCCTATGCCCTTCATATAAATGCCCCTCTGAACGATTAATGTTTTGAGGAATGGTAAAAGGATGGGAGGCTTCATCAAGCAGGCCATTCCAGCAGGTATGAGACACCACAAAGAATAGTCAGGTACAGACAGCTGTTGATCTTTGCAGGGTGACACCTTAAATGCGTGCCTTTTGAGAGAGTTCTGTCCCATCCTGTTACTTTCAGAAATGAGAATAAATTGTTCAGGATGTTTTGTGGAGTTGCTAACACCACCTTTATACAATACAGGGTGGAAATGTGGAGCCAAAGAATACCAGAAAATCATGTTTAGAATTATTTCTTAAGGAATAGGTAAAGAGAAGACTTACCCTTCTCTCTAGATGTTTTTGGTTGAATCATGTAGACTTCCTTTCTGGAGACCCTCAAGAATTTGTTTTAAATGCCATACCTTCTACAATATTAATTTTTACTAGATACTGGAAAAGGAATGTTACTCCCAACTAAAGAGGAGTGGCTGGAGAAATTAAAGGAATGTGTGCAGTTGAGTGAACTAACCTAAATGTTGCATGATAAGAAATTGGATAAGTTTGATCAATGGATAGTTATTTTGACTAGCACGGTGAAATGAATTTTACAGTAGCTATACTATCTTTTGAGTCCAGTGGCACCTTTAAGACCAAGAAGTGTGCATGCACACAAAAGCTTATACCTTGAATAAACCTTTGTTGGTCTTAAAGGTGCCACTGGACTCAAAATTTGTTCTGCTGCTTCAGACCAACACAGCTGCCCACCCGAATCTACCTATACTATCTGTTTATAGAACTGGAGATGAATTTGTAAAGTTTGTGGTGCAGGGGGGTTAACTGAATACATTTATTTAAACACACACAAAAAATCAGGATGGTGAAAAGCAAGGTGGATTGTGAAGAGCTACAGGAGGATCTCTTTAAATTGGGTGAATGGGCAACACTCCCTTCCCATATTACTAGAACTTGGGGGCATCTAATTAAATTGTTGGGAAACATGTTCAAGACAGACGAAAAGAAATATTTCTTTACTCAATGAGTAATTCATCTATAGAATTCACTGCCTGTGGAAGTAGTGATGGCCCTGAGCATAGATAGCTTTAAAAAGAGATTAGACAGATTTATATCAATAGCTACTAGCCATGGTGAATAAAGGAATTTTTCATATTCAGAAGCAGTAAAGCTCTGAAATTCAATGCTAGTAGGCAACATCACAAGAAAGCCATGGCCTCTGTGCCCTGCTTGTTTGAATCTCTGGGGCAACTCATTGGCCGCTGTGTGAAACAGTACACTGGGCTAGAGCAACTCCTGCTCTGATCCAGCAGGCTCTACTTATGTTATGTTCTTATAAAAAAGAAAGGCTGCATTCTCAAAGCACATTTGTACCACTCCCATCCAATGTAAACAGGAGTTTAGTGACAATTTAAAGACTAATGCAGCTTTATTCCAGCATAAACCATTTTGTCACACAATGTGGGTTCTAGTCCACAAAACCTTAATCTAGAATAAAATTTCATTAGTATTTAAGGTGCCACTTTTTAACAGAGACTTTCTTTGATTATCCATAGGATCTAGTCACAAATCTGCTCAAAGTAAATGGAAGGTCAGTAACTAGAGAATTTTCAGCTTTTGAGGAAATCCATGGCACTCAACTGGTACAT
Organism: Lepidodactylus listeri; assembly: GCA_029233225.1. NCBI lineage: Eukaryota > Metazoa > Chordata > Lepidosauria > Squamata > Gekkonidae > Lepidodactylus > Lepidodactylus listeri. Next base: position 28,380,383 of record JARCFY010000013.1, read on the forward strand.
ATTGGCACTAACAATCAGGCCAGTTAGGATTGGAGAAAGGTGTGAAGAAATTGAGTGTTTTGCTTAGTAATAGTCCCATAAGCAGTGGTATAGTAATTGCCCCATAAATGGCCATTGCTGGGAAGCCAATCTAGAAAGCCAGCTCTTTCATCAGCAGCTGCTCTTCAATGACTGTTTTTAATATCTTATAAAAGAGGGGCCGGGACTCACTCTGCTTGGCAACCACACCATCTACCTTTCAGTACTTCTACCCCTTGACGGCAAAGGAAGGAGGAGATGTTCTCATGACATATCAGGACAATGGTCAGTAAAGTAACCATCTGAGAGAAAGGTTCCTTTGAACTGGTTTAGAGCACCCTTCTCTCAGTGCTGCCAACTCTGGAGTGGGGAATACCTTGAGATTTTGGGGGTGGCACTTGAGAAGAGTGGGGTTTGGGGAGGGGAGGGATTGCAATGGGGTATAATGCTATAGAGTCCACCTTCCACAAAGGCCGTTTTCTCCAGGTGAACTAATCTCTTGTTGACTGGAAATCAATTGTAATAGCAGCAGATCACCAGCCACCACCTGGAGGTGGTGGCACCAGTGTTCCCTCTAAGCGGAGTTCGTGTGAGCAGTTTTTTAGCCTCCGGCTCACGCATTTTGGTCTTAGCTCAGGGAGGATGGCTCCAGAGCAAACTAATTTATGCAGTAGCCAAAACGCTCGCTCACAACTGTAAAATGTCAGTAGCTCGCAAAGTAGAACGTTTGCTCACAAGACAAGCTTAGAGGGAGCACTGGTGGCAACCCCAGTAAAAACTGAGCCTGGTAGCTGAATTTTCTAATCATCAAAAGTTGACAATCCCACATATACATCAAAGGCGTGTGTGTTCCAGATCTAACTTTTAGACACTAGGCAAGTAGGCGAAGCCCCTGTACGCCTTCCATGCGCTCTCACGACTGCGCGTCCACTCTGCCGCCGAAAGCAGAGCAGACCCTGACGCTGAGACGGAAATCAGTCCCAGCCTCTGGAAACGTCACGAAGGCGTTCGATGCTGTCCCCGGAAGTGGGCGGGACTTGGGGAGCAAACGGGTGTGGCTTCTGCCGGATTCCCAGAAGAGAGTGGGGGCGTGGCTTACGTTTCCCCGGACTGTGCTGGTGGGAGAGTCCTTGCTTCGTGCCCGGCGCTGTTGCTTCACGCGCCCACCTCCCTTTCCCGCAGCGCTGCAGGGCCGCCCACATTGTGGCGTAAGCAAAGGCCGGGGCCCGGGGAGGGCGGAGACTGGAGAAAGCGTCGTGGTCGTTGGGTTCTCCTTCTTCTTGCCATGGGATTCTTGTTCCGTACGGTGGGATTATAAGGGCAAGGGGAGTTTCCCCGCCCTCCCCTGGCCCCCAAGCATTTTGTGACAAGAGAATGGGGCAGAGCCGCGTCGGAACACGCGTTGGACTACAGCTCCTTGCCCTTTGTTCCCTGGTGAGAGCTAGGAGTTGTGGGAAGTTAGAGATGCTTTCATGCGAAACCAGTGTTAAGGCGGTGCTTCGCCTTTTCACCCACCCACGACCCAAAAAGGGGGGGGAAAGTTGACAGGTTTTGATGCCACATTTTATTATTCGAGCAACGAGTTTGTTTGACTAATTTCCCTGTTAATCCAGGCCTCCCCCTTTCCTGTTGCCCACAGTGCTGCTTGGGAGACCTTGACGAGGGGCGCACAGAAGGGTCTCTGCGTGGATGAGACAGCCCGAGCTTCACTTGCAGTATTTGGTGTTCAAATTCTTGTAGTCCGGGTTGTAGGGAGCCCCTGAGAAACAGATGGCGGCTGCGCGATCGCAGGCACAGATAAATGCCTCACACTCATTGTTCTTTTCTGGAGAGAGAGAAGGGGAGGTCAGAAACACAGGCCGCAGAAACACACCCTCCCGCTTTTAGAAAACGAGCCCTGCTCACACCCCTCTCAGTATTTCAGATCACACCCAGTAATACCTGGAAACTGTCTAAGCTAGCAGTTTGCTAGGCTGGCATTCTGTAACAGGCAGCTTACAACAATAGTTATAAACATTTCCAGGAAAAAAGTAGCAACCCCCAAGTCTCTTCCTCTGCCCCCCACCCTCAAAGATGCCTGCCACTCAGTCCCCCTCAAAAGCTCTGCCAAACAAGCAAGCCTTGCAGCACCTCCTGAAGATCTCCAAGGAGGGCTCCCCGGATATCTTCAGAGAGCCCGTGCTACAGAATAGGAGCCACGATGGAAAGGCCTGGGCTCTGGCTGATGCCATATGGGCCACCCTAAGTGGTAGGATAGCCAACAGTCAGATGGCTGCCTGAAGACTGTAGTTGGTGCACAGGGACATGTGGAAGGAGACAGTCCTTCAGATATGCAGGGTCCAGGTTGTGCAGGGTTTTAAAGGTTACCGCCAGGTTTCCTAAACATCGCTAGCAGTAACCAGTATAAGTAAAGTGCTTGAGTTGGGAAGCCAGAAGTACAGAGAGGCGCCTCTTGGATCCTGCAGGGTTTAATTCAAACACTGGCTGCCAACAAGGAATGCTTATGTTCTGTGTGCTTCCAGCAGCCCTCGCCTCATTCCCTTCCCCCAAAAGCTGAAGGAAAGACATAAGGCACAGCTTCATGCTGATTGAGAACATTGGCTCCCACTGAAGAGTGGTGCTGTGTTCTGCAGCCAGCAGCATCTGGGACCCCTTTTCAACCCTGTAACCTGAGATTTCTTTAACTGATTAAACCTGGATCCTTTGTGTACAAAGCAGACATGTGTTGTGTTACGGAGCTGAGTGAGCGATGGGGCTCCCACTGCATTTAAGCGTAGCATCCAGGTGTATTTACCACTGCAAGTGATGTTATTGCCAGAGCAGCTGTAGGAATAGATCTCCGTGTAGGGATTGTCCAGAATGAATTTACACTTGGGGTGTTTCTTGGCTTCGGAATAGCAGTTGTCATGAATCTGACAGCATCTGCTCAGGAAAGAGAAACCATTCAGAGCGATTCCCTGATCTTTAGAAGAACTGGTACACTGCTTTGCAGAATGAAACCATCTATTTATTTGTTTACTGAATGTCACGTCCTGCTGGTTTTATTGATTCAATCTGTGCAATCCACCTTGACTCCTAGTGAGAAAGGTGAACTATAAATAACACAAATAAAATAAATAATGCAAAAAATAACATTCATGTTCTTTTTCTAGCAACAGGCAAAGCCAGCTGCTTTGAGGAAGCTCAGAAACCAATTGTGAAAATGCTGGTTGTTGCTTATTTTCCTTAGTATTTGGTATTCAAGGATATACTCCTCTGAACATGGAGGCTCCACTGAGCAAGGAATCTGTCAAGTCATTTTTCCTTCTAACAACCAACATGAGCCCGCTAGCCGCCCTGAGCCCGCTTGCGGGGAGGGCGGGGTATAAAAATAAAGATAGATAAATAAATAAATAATAAATAAATAAACATGGCAGTCCGTCTGTCAGAACTTGGGTAGTGAAATGAGGCCACCCAGACACAAGATGTATGTTGGGGAGAGGGCGGTCTGCTTATTAAGTAAGTCCCCAAATATGCTGAAAAATATTAGTTTGAAAACTGGAAAAAAGAAAACAGCAAAGCTCCACCATTGCCCCCCCCCACACACACACACACATTTTGCCCTCCTGGTGTCTCAGAACAATGAAACAATTGAACATTGGTAAAAAGGAGGGAGAAAGAAAATGGGGGTGGGAAACCGGGCCTATCGTCAGTTTTTAGTAGCCTGGAAGGGGAGATTGCAGGCAGTCCCTCTCTCCTTGTCACTCACCAGTATCAAGGTATTGTGCTAAGAGGATTGTTTTCCTAATAATTTATCTTCTCTCCCCTTCCCAACTCCAATTTGTCCTTTTAAAAAGTTGTCATGGCTTTCTTTCTTGGGACCATGATTTCTAATGAAGATCTTCCTGTGGTCAGTCCCAAATAAACCTGGTGCTTGTCAGTTTAATAGGGATCTCAAACGGGAGTACTGTTATGAGGAGACATGGACAAAAACCATCTCCTAGGTAAGCACCAGCCATAATCTGATTCCGTATTCAGCATCCTACTTCCAACAGCAGTCAGCCTAGTGGTTTAGAAAGCTCACTAGGATGATACAAAAATAACAGCCTCTCTTTGTTCTGTGTCTCCTATACATAGCAATCAGGGATAGACTGCTTTTAAACACAGGTTTCATTTTGATGTCATGCCTAATAGACTTCTCCTCTGTGGATGTATCTCAATTAGACATTTCCAGTAACTATTTATTACTGTTGGAGTTAGAAGCTAATTTTTGACATCAGTACCGTCCTATCTCCTCTGGATTTATTTCAAAATAATGCTAACAATATCTGGTGACTTAAAGCAGCCTAAAGGGATGCTTGGAGGGTGGTTTGAGGTGGGGCTCAAGGAGGCAGGTATAAAAGACTTGCTTACGTGTCTAGCGCATCCACTGGTGTCCCACTGCCCCCTAAGCCACAGTAGCAGCCATAGTTGTTGTAATCCTTCAGTGGGTCACTGTGTGGGATGGTGCATTTGATCATGTTGCGGAATTGCCATAAATTCTTGGGGATAGCAGCATTGGACACACTGACTATGCCCACTGAGACAGAGAAAGAAGGGGAAAAAATTATCAAGTGAGAATCTGACCGGGTTTCCCCAAACTTCTAGGTTTTCTTTATGAATTACAATAGGAAGTATACGCCATTCTTAAACTCTCAAGAGCTCCATTCTTATATCTAGAAAGAGTGATAAAGAATTATCCTCCCCCCAGCAAGAAAGTCCACTTCATGTTTCTGTCCAACACAACTCAGCAAAAGTTGGAAGACTGCAAGCTTAGAGCCTTGGGCTGACAGTAGCCTTTGTTTCATTCATTTCCTGCAGAACATCAGAAGAACATAAAGAGTCAGGGGTCCATTGGGGCCGGAGCGAGGCGGAGCAAAGCTCCACCAGCTCAGGACTGGCCAGTAGGGCAGCCACAGGCTGAATCAGATTCTCTAATCTGATTCAGCTCACCGCTGAATTGCCGCCAAAATTCGGCGGCAACTTTAAAAGCCACTGGAGGGGAGGGGGTTTGAGGGAGAGGCTCCAAACTTGCAGGGTAGCTGCTGGGGCCTCTCCTCGAAATACCCACCAAGTTTCAAGAAGATTGGACCAGGGGGTCCAATTCTACAGGCCCCCAAACAGGTTGCCCCCATTGCCTCCATTATTCTCTATGGGAGGAAAAAAGTTAACATTTTTTCCCACCATAGAAAACAATGGAGGGGATGGGACAATCTGTTTGGGGCCCCATAGAATTGGACCCCGTGGTCCAATCTTCTTGAAACTTAGTGGGTATTTCAAGGAGAGGCCCCAGCAGCTACCCTGCAAGTTTGGAGCCTCTCCCTCAAACCCCCTTTCCTCCAGCCCCTCATATACCCTATGAGTTTTTGCCATTGATTTCAATGGCCCATAGGATATAATGGGGCTGAAACTGACATTCCCTTTCTGACACACTTCTGGTGATGTCAGGGGACGTGGCATATGCTAATGAGTTATGCTAATGAGCTCCTGCACCTCTTTTTCTACGAAAGGACCCCTAAATAGAGTCTACTGGATCCCATCTGTTCCAGTGTACTTTTTCACACAGCTGCCAACCAGTAGTCTTAGAGGGTAAAACAAACAGAGCATAGAGGCCAAGGCCCTCCCCTGAGACTGCCTCTAGGCTCTGGTATTCATAGGTAGGGCGGGAATTGAGGTAATTCCACCTCCAAACCAAAAACCCTCTATCCTTTTTTTTTTTGAAGAAACAAAGAAATAAAACAAGAAAAGTGCTTCGAACGAAGAGCTTTCCACAAAGGATCTAGCCAACCGACAGAGAGCTGTTAACAGCGCGGCAGTCAGAAGAGAACTGGCAGGATGTCCACGCCCGCCCCTCTGGGCATGCGCGCGGGTGCCCCCACGCATGCCTGGAGGTGCTAGGCATGAAAATCCATTGACTTTCTAGGATACCAATGGTTTCCAGTGCAGGCACAGTAACCCCATGGGTATGAAGCACAGAGACCACATCGAAGATTCATAGGTTTGCTGCCTCTGTAGAGGGAGATTCCCTTCAGTCACCATGGCTTGTAGCCATTGATGGACCACACCTCTTTGAAGCTGCCTACCCCCTCCTTTTTTGTATGATTGTGGCCATTACCTCCACTGACAGTGTATTCCACAGTTCAATTACTCATTGAGTAAAGAAGTATTTCATTTTGTCTGTTCTGAACCTATTTCCTAGCAACTTCATTGAGTAGCCCCCAAGTTCTAGTATTATGGGAGAGGAAGAAAAAGCTCCTTGTATTCACTTTCTCTATCCTGGGCATTGTTTTCTAAACTTTTATCATGCCTTCCCTTAGCTGCCTAGCTGGGCTACTCCCCTCCCCCCTTTAAATATATTCTCAGATACATCTGATTGGGCATGATGGAAAATGGAATGCTGGAATAGACTGATGCCAAGGTCATAGTTTGCCTAGGGCACCAGAAAACCTTGGGACAGCACTGGATGGATCACCATATTAAGTAAATTTGGACTTGAGTGCCACCATTCAAAAAAGGTTAGGAACCAGTGTTCTAAGGTTCATGTGTGTAAATGCGCCCTCATGTGGCAAAAAAGAAAGGTAATTTCCTGGTTTCAAATGCTGAATATCAACACTTATACAGCTGTTCCTCCATATGGCTGCACATTTAAGCAAACAATATGCTATTAACGCATATATGATTTGTAACCCATCCCATTCTGTAGGTTCAGTGCAGATAACAGAAGAAGCACATGTCCATGCGCACCCCCACAATATTTCTTCCAACATTTAAAGGTCTCTACCCTTTCTCAACTCTGGGTACCAAAGAACAATCCCAGGCAGCCTTGCAACACTTTTTGCAGGTGCTCAGGCTTGGACTTTGGTAAGCCTACAGAGTGGGGAGTCCCATCACTGGAGGGAGGGAAGAGCCAGTAATGGCACCTCTCATCATCTGAAGCAGGCACACAAATGGGGGTCCTTAAGAGAGTTCTTTCCATGTCTTTTGCAACACCAAAGCAGTGGAAACGCTTTCTGTTCTTAACCAGGGTGGTCTCCCCCAGTTCCACTATGCCTTGATAACTATAACTTACCCAATGCCAGAAGGGGAAGGGTGAGGTTCATTTTGTCCTCAGAGCAGCCAGAGCTTCTGTATTCCCCTTCTAGGCCTCTATATATGGCCAGTTTACCTTGGTGCTAGAATCTGAGATAAGAGACCAATGTTTGCCTTTCTATACACATCCATCTTCTGTCAGGCCAAGGCCATCTGGAAAACCAGCAACTTTGGTTCCAAGAATCAACTTGGACACAAGTTTTTTCCAGTAAGGAACCTTGTTTTGTTTTAAACTTAAACAGTGTCCTGATGTAAGTCATTTTCCTGCCCATCTGTAGAGGACCCTTCAGGGTTTCGTGATTTTCTGCCAGATCTCATCCCAGAACATGAGAGCTGAACATAAACAGAATTCCAAACAGCATGTGTAGAGTGCTTACCCCACATCCACCAAATGGTTCATCTTCAGTTAGAATTACAAAATACAAAGCAATGTTTTGGTTGTTTTTTAAAAAAAAGAGAATCTAAGGTCTGGTTCACATACGCGTACATAGCTTGATTTCTCAACGGAGTGTGTGATTCTGTTCCACTGAAAAGACTGCAAGCAGTATGTATCACTGATGGTGCCATTCAGACATGCAGGCCACCACTTCATAGTGCAGGAACAGTGTGTGAACTAAGTCATGATTCAGGAACCATTCCCAACGTAGTCTCCCCATGAAGGTGTGTTATGTGGGGTTACAATAATCAGCTCAGGAAAAATCACGCAGAGAATTGGTCCAGTATTATTTACTGTAACTGCAACTCTCCAAGAGAACGCTGAGCCTGCTTTGGGAGTACGTCAGTGCTGAAAAACTGGAATCTGGAGGCAGTTGCATTCCATCATTAATATACCTTATTACCTGTGAAAATTGATTCCGTTTGTAGAAGGATCATCAGCTTTGACGGAAAGCATCCTTAGCTCTTGAGAAAGAGAGTTTCGAAACAAGCTTTATTGATAGTTTGTTGGGTGCGGATCCTTCCTTGCTACAAGCGTCATCACCCTAATGAAGTCGGGAGGGAGCAAACTTTCTTACACAGCAGGATAATTCTTTGGAAAGTTTTCCTATGTCAGAATTTCCAAGCATCTGGAATGGACATCTTAGAGACTGAATTTTGACTTTTTATATGTAGTTGCATATGTATTATATCTTATTTATACTTACTATTATATTTGGGATAAAGCACATAATTATATGAGTTTATTTATCACATATTTTTGCACGGTATAACCTTGTTTAAGTTAACTCTCCAAGGAGAGGCAGAATCAAGCTGGTATCCTTTTTAACTGAAGATGCCACAGACTAAATCTGGGACTTTCAGCAAGCAAACCAAGCCTCTCCAACTGAGCTGTGGACTCTCTCAAGCTTGCATACTCAAAACACCTAAAAGGGCGATTGTTGGAGTCACAAATTTAATCTAATCAGCTGTATCTATGGGCGACCACACAATGAGGTCAGCATCAACCTGTCTAGGAATTCTCAACAGCTTTGCAAACAGAAGAGGCAGTTCGTTAAGTTGATTGCCTAAATTAACAGGTGGCACAGCACCCACACTCCTGCCTCACTAGGTTTTAAAGGACAAGTTCCATTTATCATGAATATCATCCCTTCTTTCTGACTGGGCAATGTGCTCCAAACATGAAATTGTTAGTGGGTTGGGGTAATGCTCACATTATCACTTCTTTACTTCAAGTAATGCTCCTGTACTGGATAGCGAATGAGTTCAGAAAGGCTTGCTTTCTGCACTTTGACTCTTATCCAGATCTCACAGATGTTAAACAGAGTTCAAACATGGCACTTCCAGTGAGCAAGGTTCATTAGTCTACTAGTGGACCCTGTCCAACTCTTAGATCCTGTCTCGGATATCAAGGAGAAGCAGGGCTGACACAAGACATTTGGGTGCCTGGGACGAAGATTCAGACAGTGCTGGCCTAACTTTCCCCTCACCCTGTTAACTGGGGCACAGTCCAAACAGAGGTTTGCCTTTAAAGTCCCAATTGAGATGCAGATACTGAGGACTACTACCACGATTCTTTCACAGTTCCTGTCATTTTCAATGGGGCCTTTGCAGAAAAATTTCCTGTGGACTGATCTACTTCACACTCTGCTACCCTGCAATACCCTCTAAATTCAGCCATGTCATGATATATCAGATCAATGTTTCCTCAGTGGAGGAACAAATATAAATACATCAGGCCAGATCCCCCATCTCCTGCATACCTTTTGGGCTGGCTGCATCATCAAAACTGCCTTGTCCCTTGTATGGCTGTTGCTACTACGATAAATTCAAAATGCACCAAGATTTTTTTTTAATCCCCTTTACCTCTACCCCTGTCATGTTTTCCCTTACCTACATCTACACTTGGGAGGTTTTCCAAATGCAAGCTCAGAGAGAATCTTTGAAACACTGACCCACTACAGACCACCACAAAACAAAAGCCATTTTCAAATAATTTATTAGGAATTTTAAACTGAAAATCTGGAAAAAGGGGGTTACAGGTATGGAGAGAATAAACATTGATGTGTAATAAAACTGGCTTAATAAAAACCACAGCTTTATTTTCTTAAAAACACGCACGCGCACACACGCAGCCACTCCCCAACCACAGCTCCAATTCTAGGCAGCAGCCAAGAGGGCTGGAATGCAGATTCCAGACCTCAGCAGTACAGCCAGTCCAGGTTGGGAGACGGGCACAGAAGCAGCTCAGCACAGGTACCGAGGAGGAGGCAGAGCGCCCTTCGCAGCCTCCAAAGTTGAAGAAGAGAGAATAAAAATAAAACCCAATCAATTGCTGCTGCTCTTTAATTTCATTTGTTTTTTTAAAAAAAACAGACACACAAGACTCGTCTCAGTAACAAAAATTATTGCTTTGTGTTTCCAGTACTATTTAGCTAAGTACCCCCCCCCTTTCTTCCCACCCTACCCCAAAAAGAGAACTCTCCCAATATTTTTCAAGCTGCTTAGGGTTGGGGGCCTGTAATACTTGAGATTCATGGACAAGAGAGCAATTCTAAGGGGAGAAGTAGAAAAAGGGAAAGGATGGGGGAGGGGGTTTCTTAAGAGAGCTGAAACCATTCTGCTGAAGTCATCCTTACTCACGGGATGGGAATTCAGGTGCCAGTTTTTATACAATCAAAATCCAGCGGGGAAAGCTGGATCGTACCATTTCAGGCTGTGGGGGAAGGGAGGGGTCTACTCTCCATGATGTTTGCACTACAATAGGCAAACCAAATACTAGCATTTCAGGGAGAAGGCTAGCCTCCACACTTAATGCTGGTTTTCAGAATATGAGTCCCCCCCCCCCCATTTTTAAACTGACTGCGCATTCAAACATGCACCATTCCCACCACTCTGGCAGCTCCAAATGGTACAGTCCACAACGGTTTGATGCTGTTTTTGAATAAACTCTTCACTTTTTCATCTCTCAATACAGCCATCGGTCAAATGAGTGCTGCTAATTTTTGTAATGATCCAAAAACCCCTCATCACCAAAACCAAAGGGCCAGAAAAGAAATGGGATGCTCACCATGGGTTGTGAAGACCCATCGTAGTTTTCAGCCCTTGGTGTTGCCAGCCTAAGAAGGGGGGGGGGGGGCAACCTCCTTTTTCTCTTGCTCAGAGGGGCAAAGTTGCGGGGGGGGGGGGGAGAAAAGGTGTTCTTTATTTTAAAATTTAAGATGAAGTTATGTTATTTTCCTTGGGAGTAAGTGTCAAGCTGCATCTTAATAAAATGCTCAGTCGCTCCCTTAAGCAAGGTCTTTGGTTTAAGTTTCAACGAATTTCAGACCTAGACTTGCCCCTGAAAGCAGTTCTCCCTTCTGGCTCTTGCAGCAATTGGGAAGTTTCATTAGCAAAATCTTGCTAAGGGCCATTTTTCACATTATGCAGTGTCAGATCTGGGTTTGGTACTAAAAGCACCCTCAAAAAGGAGTTGCAGCCCATGGAGGCCCCCTGAGGAGTATACATCCAGGTTCGCCACATTTGCACTATTAGATGTACGCTTAAAACTTCTCAGGTGTAAATATAACATGTAAAATGCCCTTGTCAATTAATTTCATGGGGAGGAGACTAGAGGAAGGAAGCTATGTGGCCAAGAGCAGTCCTTATTTACTTATGAGGCATATCCTACTTTTAACAGAGGGGATGCAGAGGTCTCTCATCCAGAGGGCTGATCAAGCCCACATCGGCTGAGTTTCAGCACTGCTGCAGCCTCGAATGTTGCCCAAAACAGCATCCAAAATCCCACAGCGGAGAGTGATGCTCTGGTTCTTCATCAAGGCAGATTTGCCTCTGGGAAAAGCAGATGCTGGTTTCATAAATGGGCATCCTTGATGGGCTTTCAGATATCTCCCAACCCTTAGGATTTAGTTTATGTTCAAGAGCCAGATGGTATCTGAAAGCCCATTAAGGCCAACACTCCAGCTCCAAGGGAAGGCCAGCCATTAGCCTGCCGCCCCACATATCAAATAGTACAATGCACACTGCGGAATATTGTACCCATAGGGGGAGATGCCTATAGAGCAAACAACTTCAAATGACTTTGTGCACATGAACATCCCCCACAAATGCAGTAGAGGAACGATCCTGTATCCTGATCTCAGTCTTGGCAGCTTTTGATAGTGGGAGCAAAAACCCCCAAGACTCTATGAAACATAGGGTAGGGAATGTTTAGTGGGAAACGTAGATGGGGACCGCCATCTGCATGGAGAGGGCCTCTGAGTAAGGGCACAGAGTGTCCCTCCTTGAGCCCCAGCACCTCTCTTGTTTGGCCAATTCAATAATGGCTGTGTAAAGACAGTGAGAAGCTGCAGCTCTTCTCTCACAGGATCCCTGAGAAGCATTCTGAATCTCCCTAGCAAGCAATACTCCCTTTGTCCAGTGTCTGAATTGTCACCCCTGACGGCCTATGCCCCAGCACCCCAAGCCTCCCTGTGGGCGACGACCCCTTTTGCAGGAAGCAATAAATATTGGGAGAGTTAAAGTTCATCAACAGTGTTAACAGAGACCAGTGGTGGCAGCCGAAGGCCCTTGCTGAAGCATATGCTGGCGCTGCAACAGATGCAATGCCTGCTGGAAACTGCTCCACAAGGCAGCCCACGGCTGGTTCAGCCACCTCCCTTCTCCACCCCTGCACACGCACGCACGCACACACCCCTCGTACCCACCCCACCACACTTCTGTCGCATCAGAGGTCTTAAAATCTTACATTAAAAGGTATAAAAAAGAAAGGAGGTTCATCATGGTCCAGCTGGAGAGTATTGCTCACATTTACGGCATCAAAGCCCAGAAGGAAAAAAAGAAAGCAAACCCAAAATTGCTCTATGGAGACAAGGCCCAGGAACCCCTTGTCATATTTACAGGTGATACAGGAAGGTCAAGAAAAAAAGCATAACGATAATAAACCCACAGAAACCTAAAATCTAGAGAAAAAGGAAAGGGGAAAAAAAAACCTTCTTTCAACCCATAGGGAATAGTGTTTTTTTCACTTAGCAAAATATACAATTCGCGTTTGTTCCACAGCAATGCCCTCCGAGCATTCACATCCTGCTAGTTCTGCACATTTTAAAAACCTCACATTGACAGAAAAAAAGAGAAAAACTATCAATCGCATCAATGCCTCTCTGCTTTCTCTTCCCTTCAAAACTGCTTTCAGTTTATAGCAACGTCCTTTAAAAATGACTCTTTCTCATGACCGAGTCTGTCCCACCACACCCCCCCACTCACAATATATATATAAAACAAACAAAATTTCCAAACCAAAATAAAAATATTCCTCAATAAAGCTAGCTATGCACGATCACAGAAACCCAATTCATAAAATGGTTCTACTGGCTCCAAAAAAGAGCAAAACAGCAACAATAACAAAAAAAAAATTGAGAGGACTCATCTCACCACCTTCCCCACCCCGTCCCCTCCCCCAAAAGATAAAAAATAAAAACTAACAAACTAACAAAATAAATAAAAGAAGAATCTGTGGGTCAGAGGGTTTGAGGAGAAGTGTAAACGGTCTGCGGTTAGTAACAAAAGAAGAGAAGATCTCCTTGCATTCAAATCCAGTGCTTTCTGGGCAACGGGAGAGATCAGGGCAGGCTAGCGGAAGCCCGGCCAACAGCCGGTGGCGTGTGCAGTTTTATTTATTACAATGAAATCTTGGCTCATCCCTTGAGTTTTGCCAGATCCTCCAGATCACTGTCCTTGGTTTGTTCACTGGGGAATCTGCAGGACACAAAGAAAGAAACTGAACAAAACCCCAAGTATTTAAAAAAGTGGTTGCAAAGACCAAGCACCACAAAATATTTGTATTTATAGCCAACTCCAGGAAAGAACATGCTCCCACTCCAGAAACAATGCTGGGGTTCTCTAAAGAACATCTGAAATAGAATTCATGAGACTAAAAACAAGGCCAGCCCAAGTTATTTTGACAGCAAGTGCTAACGCAGGGGTCCCAAATTTGAGGTACTGAGGTAGAATTTTGAGGCAGTGAGCACCACCACCAAATGGAGTAGGGTTGCCAGCCTCCAGGTGGGGCCTGGGGATCTCCCGCTTTTACAACTGATCTCCAGCTGACAGAGATCAGCTCCCCTGGAGAAAATGGCTGCTTTGAAGGGTGGACTCTATGGCATTGTACCATGCTGAGGCCCCTCCCCTCCCCAAACCCCACCTTCTCCTGGCACCACCCCCAAAGTCCCCAGGTATTTTCCAACCCGGACTTGGCAACCCTAAAATGGAGGTCATGAGGTATTGGGGCCAATAACAAAATGGCTGCTACCAGGGGGGAGGGGGGGAAAGGCCAACCACAAAACAGTGAGTGATTCCAAACTAAGCATCCTATGATAGAAGCAGCTATTCCCAAATGGGTACACCCTACAGACAGAGGTGATGTCTCCCAGCCTGTTGTGAAACATCTCCTGCCCTGTGACCTCCAGAGGTCATCACCAGCCTCACCTCCAAAGGCATCCACAATGAGACCTCAACTAGACCAACAGGGGAGTATTTAAGGGAGAAAGGCCTTCATCATATACCTAGCACCCTGGGCATAGGGGGGTTCCAGAGCTGTATTTACCCAGAAGTAATGTCATTACATTGTCGGAGCGACGCTCTGGTATTTGGGCAAAAACTTTATAGTGGAAGCCAAATTTACCACAGAGTTTCTGCCCAAATACCCCAATGTCCCAGAAGTGATGATGTCACTTCCAGGTCACATGGTCAGTGACTAGGGTTGCCAAGTTTGAGTTGGAAAATACCTGGAGACTTTGGAGGTGGAGCCAGGAGAGGGCAGGGTTTGGAGGGGAGGGGCCTCAGCATGGTACAATGCCATAGAGTCCACCCTTCAAAGCAACCACTTTCTCCAAGGGAGCTGATCTCTGTCAGCTGGAGATCAGTTGTAAAAGCGGTAGATCCCCAGGCCCCACCCGGAGGCTGGCAACCCTATCAGTGACATAAACACTGCACATCAGATGGGCCTCCTTGCTGCTCTCCGTAAGTCCTTCCCATCACCTGCTAGTTGCCAGGTCCCCCATCAGCCATGCTCGGAAAAGGCACAGCAGCTTGTGGAAACTACCAATAAATCATGTCTATGATTGCCAACTCCAGCTTGGTAAATTCCTGGAGATTTGAAGATGGTCCTTGGAGAGGGCAGGGTCTGTGGAGGGGAAGGAACTCGGTGGGGTTGCAATCAATGCTCCCTCTAAGCTGTGGAGTCTTGTGAGCAAAAATTCTACTTTGTGAGCTGCTGGCATTAAAGCCGCCTCAGCAGGGATGGTGGGATATAAATCAAAATAATAACAACAGTTAGTGAGCAGTTTTGCTACTGCAGAAATTAGCTGGCTCTGGAGCCATCCTTCCTGAGCTAAGACAAAATGTGTGAGCTGGAGGCTAAAAAACTGTGAGCTATCTCACACTAACTGATCTTGGAGGAAACACTGGTTGTGATGCTATAGATAGTCCACTCTCTGAAGCTGCCATTTCCTCCAGGGGAAATAATTTTTGCAATCTGGAGATCAGTTGTCACTCAAGGAGAAATTCAGGTCCTACCTGGAGGTGGCAACCCTATGTGTGTTCCACCCGGTGGAAAATCTCCATATCAAAACAGCCCGGATCAAAAGTTTGAAATGGCAATTAATAAAGGTATTATTTAGTGAGTAAAAATATTACATAACACCTCTCCACAAAAATGTGCACAATGCAGTTCACAATAGAGTGAAATAATATTAAAAAACAAATTTCGCAATCACATTAACAACCAACAATGTATAATGAATTGAAACGAAAAGCAACTATATAAATTAGCTAAACGACCAGCAGCAGCAGCTTAAGATTTGTTCCAGCTATTTTTCTGTGGTTTTAGTGGAATTTACTGCTTAACTGCTGTTACTGTTCTTAAGATCTGTTCTGGAGACCACTTGGATACCTTTTATTAAAATTTGTTCCATAACAAGTGTGTTAAGACAATCTTTCAGGCATCCAGGTCCCAAGCTGTATAAGGCTTGATAGCAGTGGTCTCCATCAATCATGTTGAGCCTGCAGACACTTTTGGAATTTTGAGAAAGGATAACTGGTGGAATATCATAAAATGGCATCCATTGGAGGGCAGTCACAAAATGGCTACCAGGGATGTACTTGTCTTGGAAAGTCCATTACTGTCTTCTGCCACTGGGTGAAGACTTTTTGTTTCGGTTGGGTTTCCCTCAGTGATCCCTCCTTTCTCACCAATGTTTTAACTTTTGTTTTGATCTTTTGTACTAATTGTTTTGTTTTTACTTCGTTTAACAATGTATTTGTGTGTTGGTTTTAATGGCTTTAAAGAAAATATTTTAATTTGTATGTTGTTAGCCACTTGGCTGCTCTATGGGGGCAGAAAGACGGGGTACAAATATTGTAAATAAATAAATGCGGTAATTGCCTTTCTTTCTCTACCTCCTTCCCCCCCCCCTTTCTATCCGGTCAGGGCCAAACATGCCACACTCCGCCATTTTGTAGATCTCTGGCAGACAACCAGATTTATTGTTAAAGGCAACTGCTGCAGACTTAACCCCCCTTCCATCATAGGGTTGCCATTCCCCACTTGGGGGTAGGGGATTGACTGCTTTTGTGAGCTTCTGGCCACCACCAGCCAGTTGACCGGCAGGAGGAAAAAAAACCCCCAACAGCAATGTCGTGTGACATGCCTATGTCACCCAGAAGTGATGTAGGTATGTCGGTGACGTCAGAGGGAGGGACCCATTCTGGTTTTTGGGCAGAACTCTATGGTTTGAGGGTGATTTTACCATATAGATTTGCCAAAAACCAGGGCGTCACCCCAACGTGCCTATGTCACTTCCAGGTGATGCAGGCACGGCATGAAATGTCACTTCTGATGACATCAACATGTCGGGGGCGACGCTTCCAGCTCCCGGAACGTGCCTCCCATCCCCCCACCTGAGTCTCCAATGTACCTGGCAACCCTATTCCCTCAACCCTATTCCCTATTCCCTCAACATCCCCTTCACAAAAGGGTCAGAATAAAGCGATGTCAATGGCACTCTAAATATTATGTGGACTGTTAGAGTGGAGGGCAGAAAGAAGGGATCCCCAGTCAGGGGACCCTGGAGAAGTCCTAAACCCTTCATTTCCAGGAACTTGGGAGGCCTCAGTAGTGTGGAGACCAACACTACTTGCCAGGCAGCAGGGCAAAATGAGGAGAAAAGAACAGCTGTGGGCAGTGTGAAATGATCCCATGTAGACAAACTAGCAAGCAGCAGCTTTCTGAGTTGAGAGGCATCTCTAGGCAGGCCAGGAGATAGGTAGGTGAGGAGGGAGACCAAGAGACCAAGTCCTACTGGATCTGACCAAAGAGTTATCTAGTCCAGCATCATTTTTCCAGTGGCCAAATTCTTCTTGGAAACATGACAAGAAGTCAGCAATCTTCTCATGCTATGTTCTGGTCCAGCTGAAGCTTCTGAACTATATTCAAGGGCAGTCTTACATACTATGCCATTAGAGAAGTCAAGCTGAAATATTCCCATTCCACCACTACCACCAATCTTACCTCCTTCTTTCTTGGTTCACAATTTTCAGTGGTAACCATTAGTGAAAGCTGTTGCGATCAAAGGCCCCTACAAAAGAACACAGCATTCATTGGGTATATCTATGCTGCTTTGAACATGAAATATGCTACAGAAATACAGGATTACCAGCAATGCATATAACCACTGGCAAATCCTTTATTCCCCACTTTTTTATATAGCTTGGTGAATATACATGAACATAAGAGGCATGGATCCACCAGTTCAGTGATCGTAAGAGCCATGGATCCAATAGCAAGCTACTGATCCATCAGTTCTGGCTGACAGCAGGTGATCCATCCTAAACATGCTGAAATCCAGTTCTGATGAAACATCAGTGGCCAACTTTTGCAAAAAGCCTGTTGACCCACATGCATGAAAAGTGTAGTATCACACATACACACCATAAAATGATGCTGTGTTTCTCCTGATCATGGAAGAGAGCAGAGCAACACCATGCAAGTGACTTGCTCCAGTGTGATGCTGTTTACACAATTAGACCATCAGCTTTTGTCAGAGATGGCTCTTACATCTTGTAAGATGGAGTGGCCAGGGACTGAAGGGCTAAGACAGAAATCTGTGACCCAGAGGCTAAAAATCTGTGAGCTAGCTCATACTAACTCAGCTTAGAGGGAACACTGGTCCCCTCTACTTGATCACTTACCCCTAGGCTGTGGCCAAAGCCAGTACTTGGGGCAGGACTTGCTGCGCTGATGTAACTGCTGACTCCCGACTCCTGATTGGCTGCTCCGTAAAGCTCTGCCATTGGCCCAGGACTGGTAGTACCCAGGAAGCCACCGGTGCGGCTCGGGTTGGAGCCTGCAGGAGGAAGCAAAACTAGCCGGTGAAGATGACAAAATGGTAGCCCTGCCCCCCCACCCACCCCCAACAACCCAGCACCAAATTTTCTAAAAGCCGGGGAGGCATCCCACTGGGTCGCTAGACAACAGTTACCTGTCCCTCGCACCACAGCTGCTGCAGCTGCTGCCGCTGCCATTGGTCCGTATGCAGTGAGAGGAATGGCTGAAAACAAAAAGAGAGACAGATGCCAAAGTGAACCCTGGCTTCCTAGCAGGTAGGGATGTTTTCACCCTCTTGTTGAGAGGTGCAAGCTAGCCAAGTATTCAATGCACAGCTACTTCCCTGCTTTTCACCTATCAAGACCTGAGCCCGTAGTGGCTCTAGAATTGCTGGCTGGAGGGGGTGGTTGGGTACCTTGCTGTCTGGCTTGCACATCCCAGAGTAATACCTCCTGGTTTGCAAGGTCCAAGAAAGCCACAAAAGAGATTCCAAAACAACTCTTCGTGCTGCTAAAACTCATGACCATGAAATAAAAATAACTGTCTTCTGCCTTCATTCCAACAGCTGAAACGTGTGGCCTCCAAAATGTTCTCCTTCACAAGCCCTCTCTGAGTCAACTGCCCTACTTTGTATCCAGCACTGTTTGAAGTAGGCAGAGTAGAATGCAAGGAGCCGCATGTGTGAAATCTCCATTACTGACCCTGAAGCTTAGCACAGGGATCTAAGCTGGCAGCTCCCCAGAAAAAGAGGCACCCCCCCTCCCAAACTGGCCAGCTGGCAAGCACCATTCCCATGTTGCTGCTCCACACACACACACACCACCCCCACCCCCCATGCTAGGAAATGGCAGAGAACAGGCTCTGCCACCCCTTCATCCTTCTATGGAAGAAACCTATTCAAATACCAAGATACAGGAATCTTCTAAGCTGCCTGCTCAGATATGAAGCAGTCTTCCCAGATCTCAGGCAAAAGGCAACCTGAGAGACTACTTAACTTGAGACACCAGGGACTCAACGGGGGATCTCCCAGCATCACACGTACATGACCGTGGCCTAACATTGGTGCTAGCAAACCACTTCCTGCACAATCACCTTTGTGCATAACAGGACTTTAGATCTATTTTACTGTGAATGCACAGGTGGGGCCATGGCACCTGCTCTATGGAGATCCCCTCATGTTGGAAGCCATAGTAGGGAAACAAGACCCCCACACACCCACAATTCCCTTGCAATAAGACCCATGCAGTCCAAGTCCCAGAAGAAAGAGGTAAAACCATCAAGTGTGAGGGGGTGTTACAAAGGGTGGGATAATGCATCAGAAAGAGATTGGTCTATTTGCTCAAAAAAAAAAAAGGAGAGAGAAAGAGAGAGACTGCTAGGCATAATGCACCAGGACAACTGCAAAGATTGGGAAACTAGCAGCAGCAGCAGCAGCAGGAGGAAGGCACTTTCAGAATAGGCACTACACTCGATTAGAGAGGAAGAAAAGGGACATATAGAGGGGTAGGGGAGGGAAGAAAAGAGCTGAAGCCCTAAGCAGCCCCTGGCCTCGGCTCCATCATATCTGGGGGCCTGCTGCTCCATCCCTAGGCCATCCTACGGGGGTCCCACAAGGTTCCATCTTGTCTCCTATACTCTTTAACATCTACATGAAACTGCTGAGTGAGGTACAGAACGTTGCAGCCGGGATGCTGACTGGAGTGGGTCACAGGGACCATAAGTCTTGGCTCATCTGCACTGGCTTCCAGTTTACTTCCAGGCACAATTCAAGTTGCTAGTCTTGAGCTTCAAAGCCTTATATGGTTTGGGACCATCATACCTGAAGGACCGCCTGGTCCATTGTGAACTCACCTGACCACTACAATCATCTTCCATGGCCCTGCTTCGGGTGCCCCTGCCTCCTGAGATTAGGTGAGTAGCAACCTGGGAGAAGGCCTTCTCGGCTGCGGCACGAAAACTCTGGAACTCTCTCCCCAGGAAGATTCATCTGCCCCCTTCTGTCTTGTTTCATTCAGCATTCTCTCAGTGATCCCTCCTTCCTGACCAACGTTTTGTTATTTTTAGGTCTTTGTATGTATTGTAGCTGTGTTTTTAATTGTTTTAATGATGTGGGGGTTTTGTGTATGGAGGGTTGGTTCTAAATGGTTTTAAAGTGTGATTTTATCATGTATGTTTTACTTTGTTAGCTGCCTTGGTGGCCCTTGAGGGGATAGATTTTGTTAAAAAGAACCCAGCTCCTTGCTACTTTTGATGATCCCAGAGAGAAGCACCAAAACATCTAGATTTCCTTTGTTAGTTCATCTCTCGAAGAGAGGGAAGGGGAGTGCCACACTGTTCCTAGCACTTAAATAGTATTGTACTTATAATCATCCCAAGGGGCTCAGAAGAAAGTAAAATCCAGGACATGCTGTTAAAAAATTTTTTAAATGCACTGGTTTGAAGTCACTGAGTGCTTTAAAGTATTCAAAATACTTCATGTATATTATTGGTTGCAATTCTTGCAACCTGTGAGGAAGGTTGGTATTATTATCCTCATACTTTAGATGGGGGGGTCTACAGCTGAGTAAGTGGCTTGGCTGAGGCCTCCTAATAAGGAAGAAGAGGAGGAGGAGGAGGAGGAAGAGGAGAAGACTGGATTTATACCCCACCCTTCACTACCCGAAGGAGCCTTAGAGCGGCTTACAATCTCCTTTCCCTTCCCCTCCCCACAACGGACACCCTGTAAGGTAGGCGGGGCTAAGAGAACTCTTTGAGAACTGCTCTTGAGAGAACAGCTCTGAAATAACTTGTGTCTGACTCATGGTCACACCAGCAGCTGCATGGAATCAAACCCAGTTCTTCCACATTAGAGTTCATGCTCCTAACCCCTGCACCAAACCGGCTAGGAGATTTGGACCTAGAATTTCCTAGAAACTAGCTCAGTCTCTTGACCATTTATCTTTCACCAGCTCTCATAGAAGTGAGCTATTTTCAAGGAAATTTAGAGAAAAGAGGATGGGGAGAGGACAGGAGGCTTGACAGTGGCCTATAAAATCATAAACAGAGAAATTTGTCCTCTTGCATATCATACAAGAATGCAGGGTTACCTAATGAAATGGTTTAATCATCTGACTGATGCAAGAGAGAAAAAAAGAAAGTATGTAAAACCTGTAGTTGAGATGGCTTTAACGGAGTAATACGATAAATTTATGGAGATGAGGTCCATTAGCAGCTATTAAATATGATAGCTAAAATTACAGATGTCTTTGATTATACTAGCAAGAAAAGGTGATTTCCTATTCCATCTTGTGAACTTTACCCAAGGCTTCTGGTTGGGTGCTGTCAAAGAGATTGTGCTAGACATGATGGATGTTGGCGTGATCAAGAACAGGGAGTACTTAAGGTAACCCAAACTCTTCCAGTGTAGCTTTAAAAGTACAACCTACAGAATATTGCCTTCATATTAATTCAGATTGCTGGTTCTCTTACTGGAAGCAGTTCTTCTGGGTTTCTCAGGTCAAATACCACAGCCTGAAATTTTTCAACTGCAGAGACAGATGATTAAACCTGGAACCTTCCACCCATGATATATGTACTCTGTTAATGAACTGTGGCCAGACAGTTGTATGAGGAAACAACTACTTGACTGTTTTAACAGTAGGGGATGAGCAGGTTTCATGCTACCTGCTTTGTGTAGGAATGGGAAAACAAGACACATTTTTCCTAAAGAAGGGGCCATTACAGGATAGGCAACAGGATAAACACTTCTTGGTTCAAATGAACAAATATCCCTCAGCATTGGCTATATGATTGTTGGCTATATGATTAAGATTAAAAATCATTAAATTTTACTTTATATAGACACATATATGAAATAAATTTCCTTATCTTTTCGTTCTTTTTTTTGTTGTCTTAGTATGACACTGTTCAGAGCCGAATTGGCTGCAAGAGCAGTATCATTAAAGTATATGATTTTTTCCTATCTAACATGCATTTCTGCTCGCCTCTGTTTCCCACCCATCCCCACCTCTGATTTTGATGCAGACACAAAAGGAAATCAGGTCCACTCACAGACACCTCCCTATTGCCCCTGAAGTGGCAGAGCAGTGACCATACTGGAACAGCCCAAATCCCCCCTGCTCCCCTTCCAGTTTTTGCAAGGTTTAGGAAATCAGCAGGACTGACCTGTGAGCTCAGGGAGGACGGGGGCACTCGGGAGAGGGGTCCGCTCTACACGGAATTCTAAAAACGAAAGGCAAGACAACTTAGGATGCTTGGTCAATACCCCCTGGAGAGGGGATCCAGCGAAGCGACAGAGATGCAACAGCAAACAAAAACATTGTGGGTCAGGTAGGACATGGGGTTACCACCTCTGAGTTACCACTTGTTCTGAAAACCAGCAGGTGCAATATGGGGGAATGAAGAAAATCCAGCCATTTCAAAAGCAACATTGGACACAATTGCTAAGTATCACAGTTTCCCCATCTGTAAAAGGGGAACAACAATTATGACCTACATCCATCACAGGCTCATTGTGAATGCGGTGAAAGCTGAAAAGCACTTGGCAAACTAAAACTCCTCTAAAAGTGATAATCAGGAGGGACTGACCATCATGCACCAGGCCTTAAGTTAAGGTGGGAAAGGAAAGAGGGTTGGATGCTGCATCTACCCATCCATGAATTCCTTTGCAAGGAAATAGAGGCAGTGTGGTGAAAGGCAGTGTAGTGGCCCTAGCCTATAAGATGGGATACCCATGTTCAAATACTTGCTCAGGCATTACGGATCCCTGGACCACTCACTATCTCCCACTCTAACATAGCTCACGGAGTTGTTGTTAAGAACACAGCGGAGATGAGAATGCTGTATGTTAACACATGGAGATCCTTGAAGGAAGGGTATGACAGATTGGGTAGAAGTAGGAAACATTTTGACATGGAAAACCATTAGATGGTTTGCAAACTGTGTTCTGGAGAACGTTGCAGCAGGCAGGCCACCTTCCCTGGCCTCCAGAAAGCATGTTCGAGGGCAGTGGTTAAGCCAGCACCCAGAGTGAACTGAATATTCTCAGGACTTGATGGCAGAGGATCCTCAGAGGACAGGTCAAGGGGTACAGTTTGTGAGCCTTAGCTTAGATCACCATCTGTGATTGTGTCCCTTCTACAAAGTGTTCAGTTCATGGAACAAACTCTGTCCATTATCAATGAAATCTGAATGTCTCATTACTGGGAAGGACGAGTCAAAGTTAACTCCCTACAAGGGTGGCTGCTTCCAACCAGAGCAGCTGTAAGGAAATGGCTGCTATCTCATGTCAGAATAATAACCCTGAAGAAATCTGATGATGCTGCAAAGGCAACTTTTAGCATTTGCTTCATTCATGTTGTTATGATGCTGTTCCATCACACAGGGTACTGACATTTTGCAAAAGCAATTCAGTCTGTTACAGGGATGGGAACTTGGACAGTCATCATTCCCGTTCAGTGCAATGGGCCTTGTGCAGTAGAACTTGCCACCCATGGATAGGGTGCCGTAGAACAGTTCTGCTTGCTCCCCACTTTGCTACAAACTCCCCAGATTAGGCTGCCTCCTTCTTATACACAACACTATAGTCTGTTTATTTGTTTGCCAAGTGCTTCAAAGCCCTTACTTCATTCATAAGGTTTGGACTCCATCCCATTTTCATGCATGAGCCATGGTAACACCTGGGCTATTATTATTAATGCAGGA
Organism: Lepidodactylus listeri; assembly: GCA_029233225.1. NCBI lineage: Eukaryota > Metazoa > Chordata > Lepidosauria > Squamata > Gekkonidae > Lepidodactylus > Lepidodactylus listeri. The sequence goes on from JARCFY010000013.1 coordinate 28,404,033, forward strand.
TTAAAGAGTTTGCTTTGAATTCAGAAAGATGGCAACTCTGCTTTGAGGTGGAAGCTAAGGAGAAAAGGGAGCAAGGGAGGAACACAGTTGAGAGAGGGACAGACAGACTTGCAAGGGGGTTCATTCCAGTAATAGCCAGCCTCAAGGGAGAATCTAGTCAAGAGGGAGTCGTATCAGGTTTTTTGGCCTCTGCACGGCTTCTTCTCTGCCTAAACCTTGGATTCTTCTCTCACTTCCCCCATCCCTCCCAGGATTGGAACAAATGGCAGAAAACTCCAGGGATGCATCAAGAGAGATGCCAGGAACCCACCCCTAGCACAAAAGCAAAACTACAGGAACTAGCTGAGAGAAATGAGGACTTACCAGGAAACTGGTAAGTGTAGCCAGGTGCGATGCCCGTGTAACTCCGGCTGGCATAGGTGGCAGCCTGGAAGCCAGGGTAGCCTATTGTAAAAAAAAAAAAAAAAAAGTTAATATGTCTTCCTACAAACAGCTCAGTTTTTTAAAATATCCCTTCAGTCCCTTGTTGTTCAAGTTTTCTTCCAGGGTAGATGAGAGGGCTTTGGAAGAGAGAGGGCAGTCTTCAGCCTTTGCACCTCTCATGTTAGAAAACCCCTAAGATTATCAGCAGCATCCAGTACTATTCACTGTCACCAAGAATCTTCTTATAGTTGGCAGCTCCATGTAAAATAGGTCTCTCTGCAAAGAAGTTGGCTTGCTCAACCCACTTTTGAACTTGGAGGCTGGAGCTGCAGTCTTTGTATTGTCACTCTGTGTGCCACAGGAGAATGGAAGGCAAACTGAAGAACCCTGTAAGCTCAGATCACAGGAGGCTTGCCCAAGTTTGGGGGCAGCTTGCCTGATCATTCTCAACTCTGGGCTTGCATCCTGAGGCTCACCCATACTAGCACAGCTCCTACCGAGTAGCTGATGAGTTAGTCCTTATGCATCCTAATAGTAAACATTTGAGGTGGAATAGCAAAGGCCACCACCATTTTTAATTCAAACAAAAAGCATTCCTCAGCTGCTTGGGAAGCCAGGTGTTTTGCTCATACAGTAGAATATCTGCAGTTCTCCATTCTGCCAGGTGATGGTGGTGTATGATCATAATTACAGATGTGTTTTCCTCAGAGAGCAGAACTTACACAGCACAAACCTTACCAGGAAGCAAGCAACCCAGGATGATTGGAGCAGGGGAGAAAGGCAGAGAGGGAGGCCGAGAGCTCAGATTTGATCATGCTTACCCAACATGCCAATCCCAAGCATGAAGGCATCCATCCCATAAGGCATCACTCGGGACCGCCCTCTTGCAGAGCCAGTGGGGGACATCACTTCCTTTGGCTGAGCTTTTTTACATTCCACCTGACACGGGAAACACAAAATGGAGTCAGACTTCTGCTTAGATTTGAAGGACAACATCCCAGGAGGCAGACTGCAAGTATCCCAGGAGGCTTACAGTGTCAAAAACTCTAAAGCTTGCAAGAGCCTCCTCTCCCCTCCCCAAAAGCTTCTCTTCATACATCACATTCCCAACAGTTACCCAATTTTCTCCTAAAGGAAAAGAGAGGTTAGCATGGGTGTTTCCCCCCCTGGTTTTCACCTTGATTAGACTGTGAGATGTATTAGGCTGTTTCCACACAGGTTATTTGTCCCAGGTTTGAAGCTGCTGGGAGGGGGGTCCTGCTTCCCCACAGCATCAGTGCACCTCCTGGGGTTTCCCTGATCTTTCCCAAGCCTCCTTTGCTGAAAAAGTTTTGGGAAAGATCATAGCAAAGCCTGGATGGCTACCATGTGGGCTGAAATAGTCAGATGTTCCCAGTAAGAAGGTAGCCACTTTCTCTGCCCCTGTCCCCACAGCATCCACTGACTCCCCCTGCCACCCAGGAGCTTTTCCATCTTTTAAAAAAGTCTCTAGACCCTTTCACTGTGGAGATTTGATGGGAATCACATATCTCCACAATTCAGGCAATAAAGCTTTACTCTTTTTTTTTTTAATGAAAGCAGGGAATTCAGAAAACTTGATACTTATATTGTTATAATGATACAACAATATTCAACTGCTGGTTTTTAAAAACCCTAGAAAAACACTGGCGGCAGTGGGGTGGTGGTGGATATCAGTGGCTGTCAGGGGGCTGGGGCAGGGAAATCATGGGGAAACTTGCCATCCAGAATCCCCATAGCTGTTACGCTATGTGGGCAGCCACAGCAGGGTAACCACACACACTTGTCCTCATGTGGAAAACACCTTAGTCTTCCAAAATCACAGCCTTTACTTCAAAGCTGGCCCAATATATTTTGGTGCCTGAGGAAGGAAAAAACCCAATGACAGTGAGATCACACACAGTCTACAAGGAAGGCCTCTATGCTGTCGTGCAATTCCATGCCCATTTCCACAGAGCTAGCATAGGAGAACCTCAGGGTGGAGTAAGCCACAATGTAGCTCAGCTCTGTTTCCAATCCTGCCACTTTATTGGCATGCAAACTACATGTCATGGTAGGGCTGGATCTGAAAAACAGAGGCCACCGTTTTGGCTAAAACAGCTGATCATCTCAACGGACCAGTACCCCACAGATTTATAACATAGTTTTACCCCACCTTCTTCCAAGGGGTTCAAGGCAGTCGCAGCTGAGAGAGAGCTGACTGGCCCAAAGTCACCCAGTAAGTTTCCTTGGGGAAGGGAGTTTGGCGTATTGGTTAAGTGCGCGGACTCTAATCTGGGAGAACCGGGTTCGATTCCCCACTCCTCCACTTGCAGCTGCTGGATGACCTTGGCCTTGGGCAAGCCATAGTTCTGTCAGAGCTGTTCCTGAAAGAACAGTTCTTGAAAGAGCTCTCTCAGCCCCACCTACCTCACAGGGTGTCTGTTATGGGGAGGGGAGGGGAAGGGAAAGGAGATTGTAAGCCGCTTTGAGACTCTGAGTGAAGGGTGGGGTATAAATCCAACCTCTTCTTCTTCTACTGTAAGTCACACAACTTTTAGAGGATGGTTTAGCGGGAGCATTGCTGCTTTCATATTCCACAGACTGACCTACCATACCCTTTTGGTCCTCCTCCTAATCTGCCCCCCTCCTCTTTATAGGTTGAAGCTGCTGCAGACAACCCCTATTTATTTACATGTGAGGATTCCTGAAATTTTAGCTTGACTGTAGCCTTGAACTAACTGATTTGCCTGTTTCAAAGAGGGAAGCACTTTGCCAAGTAACTCAGAGATATGTCCTCTGGCAACTTCAGGGCCTGTGGATACAGCCAGAGTGGTCCTGCAGTTGCTAAGCAACCATTAAAATTGCCAAGCAGCTCAGTGGGACTGCACAGCACCCTCTGAAGGCCCTGGTGACCTAGGCTGTCGGTTGTACTGTCCACTAAGAGGGCCAGGCTCGCACCGCATTGCTTCATGCTCTAGCTATTATTGTTACCATTTTGTTGTTGATCTCATGGAAGTGGATCTCGCAGACCTTCTCCACAATATCTTCACTTTCAAATGTGACGAAACCAAACCCTGAGGAAGAAAACAGACCTGGCCTTGGTTAGCTTTGACTTCATCGTGGAGACCTCAAGCAAAACCACACAGAACAGGAGCCCATATTATCCTACCACACTGAAATCCTATAATCAGACCCAATGACATTGACCTATATCTCAGTGAGGTTACACCTCTGACTGGACTGTACCACTTCAGGCTGCAGAGGGAGGCTCACATTATTGAATTCTCACCCATGCAAAAGAATTACCCACACACAGAAAAGTAGCATGCCACGGACATGGGTTCCACAGCCCAGCTCCCTCCCCAATGTGGCATCCCAGTTTTCTGTGGGCAGTAGAACAAGACCTCTGACTGAATGTACACAAGAAAGGTACATAGCCCTGCTTCACCTTGCAAATAGCCCTCAACTTGGTATCTCTTCCTGGCTCTGACTGGCTTCCCACCACCTTTTGGAGGCCCACTGATGACAAAAAAGCATGGACATCTCATAACAGCTGAGGGGGCTCAGCCAATTGGACAAGTCACACAATCAGAGACTGCTTCAGCCCAGTGGGGTTCTGTAGGGACGCCACAGCTGCTCCCTTGCATCAGAATGGAGTCAGTGGGCCGTCACTATGGCAAAACTAACAAAGTTGCTCTTTTAATCTTGGCTGCAGGTACTACCAGCATCTAAGCTCTCTTTAAGCCTCAATGAATGGCAGCCATTTACTTCTGAGCTGTGAGCAAGGAAACAGGATTTGGAGGGAAGGGTGGATGGAGGGAGGCAGTGTTGAGGGAAATACAGGGTCAAGGAGCAAAGGGGCCAGGGAGAAGACATTACATGGGGTCTATGGGCAAGATTTGTAAAGAAAAACACAGGTAGTATGGTAACCGAGTTCTGGAGCCTGTGGGGAAGTCTTGTCAGCCAGACAGCAGGAATGAAACTATCTGAAACTGTCAGCAAAATTTAGCAATAATATTAACCAGTGCAGGCCCACACTCTGAACATGCAAAAGAGATGGGATACAGCCCTCCCTCTTACATGCCTATATGACTTCAGAATGCAAAACAATTGATGTGCCACGCACGAGATCCTACATGGTATCCCCCTGCATGAGAATGCAGAAGAGTAACTCTGCCCTTTTATGCCCAACCCAGCAACACAAAGAAAAAAACAGATCTCTTCCAACCATACATAGATAGATAAGTAGGTAGTTACATGTGCGTGTGTGTGTGAGAGAGAGAGAGAGACAGAGACGAGAGAGAGAGAGAGAGAGAGAGAGAGAGAGAGACTCCATATGGGAAGATTAAACTTCAGGTTCTTAAACTAACCTGCATAGCATGTTAGCTTTCAGCACGAAGGGTATGGCTGTTAGATTATTATGGGGGGAAGTTCTCACAAGCATGGAGATAAATATGATCACCTACTAACATGTACACATTAAATCACTGCAAAGCCTAGCTGAAAACCTGGCAACCCTTTAAGGCAGGAGGATTTTCAAGCAGGGGTGTGCTTACATAGCAAAATTATCCCCACCTGCAGATGAAAGAACTGTACCATGTCAAAAAATAGAAGCGGTGTTATAGATGAAGTCAAGGAAAGCCCGGGTCTTGATTTGCAAGCCTATCAAACATTTGGAAGCTGTCAGGGCCCCTTGGGTAGTATCAATAGCCCTCAAGCCAGTCAATTCCTTTAACACAGCATGCCTTCTCTTGCCCTCCCCCCTTTCTCTCTCTCACTCACACACAGGGGAGTGGTCTCAGAGGCTCGCAGGGCCAGGCAGGCCCCCCTCCTAATCAAACTACCAAAAAGGGACTCTGGGAAAAGGTGACCTGGGAGCAGCAGCCGGCCCCCACGCTGTGGAAGGAGGAGAGACGCTCTCTTAGCTCTCCCTGTCAGCTTCCCGTGGGCTCAAATTACACAGGACAAGGTAAGACATACACAGACTGCTGGAGCCACGTAGGTGATGGGAGGGGAAGGGAAATGGGGCCCGTCTCCTCTTCAGCAAGTGTAGCTCACAGGAAGCGGGTGGACAAAAGCCCTCTGTGCTGAGCTGAGACTGAGGTAAAAGGACACGTTGATGAAGGAAGGAGGTCTGAGGCACAGAGATAAAGACGAGCTGTAGACTGGGCATGTCACTGGGGGCTGGGAGCCTGGGAATGCCACAGACACACAGACAGTGCAGGCCTCTGTGCCAAAAATACGGGTCTCACCTCGGTGCCGGTTAGTCGTCTTGTCAAACATGAGCATAGCATCGTCCACCTGCAGGAAACAAAGATTGAAAGGGGAGAACTGAGGTTAGGGAAGGAAGACAATTGCTTTAGCTTAGCCAGATCGGACGTTTAGGATCACTAGACACAGAGAGGCAGCTGCATCAAGTGGCAAACTTCAGCTATTTAACTAGTTATATTTTTACTAAAGAGAGGGGTAGTTGGAAATTTTTTCAGCAGCACCAAAATGTCTTGAGCTGGGCTGGAACTGCCTGCTTGCCAAGCCACCTACTAAAGACTTGAGTAATCTATCTACTCACCTCCCTCCCTCGGTCACCAGGATCACATAAATCCTGAGCTACTGGGACTGGCCCAAGTTTCATGTCTATCATTATGGCTCTCTTTGGGCAAATTCCCCAGGTCTGAGACTCTGACCATGTAAAGCCAAGCACTTGCCAAGCAGTAACTGACTACTTGTGAAGGTTACGTATTTAGTAAGCAGGTCATCTGCAAAACACCGCCATGTGACGAGAATTTTATCACACTTTTGGATATGAGCAGAAATCTAGGGAATCAGGGAGTGGCAAAACACCCCCCCCCCCCCCCCAAAAAAAAGATTTCCACTTTTCCAAGTGATACAAAGCACACTGTAACAATCATGCTGAAGAGAGTTAGCTGCTATAGGATTGAGCTACACCCCACACACAAATTATAATGAAACCCTAACCTGGGAGGGGGGACAACACCAACATCCAGATTTAAATCTTATGGATTTAATAGGTATTCTTAGACAAGTCACTACTGCCTTTGCTCCTGACTCCGCCCCACCAGTGTGCGTGTTATAAGCATACGAAGCTGCCTTCCACTCAGAGTTAATCCACCTGGCATGGCAACTTTCCAACACCTCAGAGATCCCTCCTCAGGACTGCAATCTTCATATTTATTTATTTTTATAAATTTTTTATTGATTTTTCTCTATAACTACAACTATAACGCTACAATCTAAGCTACATATACCTTATACAGAGAGTACTTTATCATTTGCTTAATACTACCTTGTTACATAAAATAATTATGAAGCATTTAAAACCTTGGATAAATTTCAATTACTTGTTACTGCTACTATAAAAGTTATCAAAACTATTTGGCAGGCACGCCCACCTACAGAAATACGGTTAATTAAACCATTTATAATACATAAGTGCAATGCTTAATAAAACAGTTTAATCACTATTTCTTCTTTCGTCCTCTTCTTGTCTTAACAGTCTCAACTATTTTTGGAGCTGCAGCTCCCTTTTCCGAGTCCGACACTTCTTCTTCACTCTTTGAGCTATCAAATCCATACATGCTTTCTTGCGAGGCCAGTGAACCATCTGAGTCTCTCCCAGTTTTCTGCTCTTTGCTTTTTTCCAGAAATTTTTTCGCTTGTTGAACAGAGTCAATCTTATACTTCTTATCTTTGATGCTGAAGCATAGTCCTTCTGGAGTATTCCAACGATAGATGATAGACTCAGACTGGAGCCAAGATGTCAATTTTCCATAGGCTTTCCTTCTTTTCCTTATTTCAAATGGGATATCCTTCATCACTTTTACTTCTTCTCCCAGGATCTTCAGAGCTGCTTTGTTTGTGGTCCTAAGCACCACGTCTCTTGTAGATTTTTTGGAGAACCTTATCATAATTTCACCAGGCAGGCTTTTCTTTTTAGTGTAATCTGGATAGGTTCTGTAAACCATATCCATATCGCTTTTTATATCCGCTGCTTTCATGCCTGTCACTGGTTCAAGTGCTTCACTTATCAAATTTTTAAGGTCTTCTCCTGTGTTTTCTGGCACATTCTGAAGTCTTAGGAAAAAATTCGATCTATCCATTTGTAATTTCAAAAGCTGATCGTCGTGGAAGGCCTTTTCCTTCTCTGCCTTTTGTAGTCTTGCGTCTCGGTTTTTTACTGAAGTTTTTACTTCCAGAAGTTCTCGCTGCAGCTTCTCTGTGGATTTATTCGACTCTTTTAGTTCTAGCTGCATTTTGTCCATTTTAACGTTGAGAGCTGTCATTTGGTCCACTAGAGGTCGCAATAATGAGGAGAACACCGCACTCATCTCCGTGGTATCAACCTTTGAACTCGGAGCTGTACTTCCTAGTTTGGGGGAAGGTTTCGGTTTCCCCGTCATTGTTGAGACTACGCTCTTTGTTTATAGATAGATAAGATGAACGAAAGGAGCAAATTTTCAAACAGCACTTATGTCCTTCTAAAGTTTATATCTCCAAGTGAGCAATGCTGCCATCTAGCAAGGCGGATGGGCTTTTATTCCTGCAATAACGCCACGTAAAGAGTCTCGTAAGTACGCTAGTCCCGGAGAGGGGGGGTGGGTGGGTTTCACTCCTCCCGCCGTCTTCCTGCTGTGTTCTGCTTTTCTTACTTCAGACTCACGTTTTCTCCATGCGTAACTGTCAGTTCCAGCTTCATTGCTTCGCACTCTCTGCTGCTTCTCGGATTTGCGCTTTCAGCCATACGGCTCCCACGGCGGGTGAACCTATGGGGGTGATGAAAAGAGATCTCTATCCCTCGGTCGCCACCGTAGGGAGAGATCCCCTTCGGGCCACCCCAGGCAGAGCCCCCTCACTGGGGTCTCTGGGGGCTCGGCACCAGTCCAGAGCCCCTTCTTCCCGCTGGGTACGGATCGCGCTCCCCGCAGATGCGGAGGAGCACGTCCGCCATGCTCGCAAGTCTTGCCGGAAGTCCTGCAATCTTCATATTTAATTGGAGGATGGACGTTGAACCCCGGACCAGCATTCACAACATGTGCTCTACTACTGAAGCCATTGTCAGGGTAATATTGCACTAACATAGGGCAGCTGAAAGGATTACAGAGATCACACCTACACAGAGGTCTGAATATCCAACACACAGTCTAACTGCTTATAATTCATTTATCACTTTATAAATGGTCATCTGCATTCAGCCTTTATTCACATAACACATGCATATAATGGGTTGGATTTCCTGTAATTTTGCCATTGGCAGAACAGAACTTTCTTGCCCCCTCCCACTCATCTTCATGAAGTGCTGCCACTGGGGGACAGAGAACCCTAAGGATGACACCCAGCTATATCTGCTACTGGACGGCTGCTGGATACCACCCTACAAAATCTGGCTATGGGCTTGGAGGCCATGGTGGGGTGGCTAAAGAAGAGCAGGCTGAGACTGAATCCAATGAAGATGGAGGTTCTGTGGCTGGGGGTGTGTGTGTGTGTCAGGGTTGGGGCTCAGACTTCCCACTCTTGATGGGGAGCCATTAACACCAGCACAATCTGTCAGGAGTACAGGCATGACTCTGGATGCCTCCTTGACCATGGAGGTCCAGGTCACAAATATTGCCAGGCTGGTGTTCTTTCATCTACGCCAAGCACAGCAATTGGCCCCCTTCTTGTCACGCCCTGATCTAGCCACAGTATTCCATGCAGTGGTCACCTCCAGGGTAGACTACTGTAACTCGCTCTATGCTGGCCTGCCCCTGATACTGACTTGGAAGGTCCAACTGATCCAGAATGCAGCAGCGTGTCCCCTGGCAGGAATGCCATGGACGGCACATATACAACCTGTGTTGAGCCAGCTACACTGACTCCCATTGGAATACCAAGTCAAGTTCAAGGTTTTAGTATTGACTTTTAAGGCCTTGAATGGTCAGGGACCCATGTCCCTTCAGGACCGTCTCCTCTGGTATGTCCCCAAGAGAGTACTTCGATTAGCAGAGAATAATTTGCTGGTGATTCCTGGTCCCAAAGATGTCCAGCTGTCCTCGGCCAGGGCCTTCTCAGTCCTGCCCCTGACCTGGGGGAACTCTCTGCCGAACACCATCAGGGCCCTCTGGGATTTAATGCAATTCCACAGGGCCTGTAAGGCAGAGATGTTCTGCAGGATAGCAACGGTGTAATCATCTCTGGCACACACACACCTTTCTCTTTCTTTCCTCTGTTTCCCTCCTCCTGCCCGGGGGGGGGGGGGGCGCAGTCCAGTGTGGGAATAAGATTTATTAGGATCTTGGATTTTAGTTTTTTTAATTACATGTTTAACTATATATTTGATTTTACCTATTGTTTTATCATTGATGTATATGGCTCAGAGCCCTGTTTTTACAGGGATGGGGCGAGTCATAAATCGAATAAATAACAACAACAGGGGGGTCTGCAGTGGGGAGGGGCAAATTACCAATTCAGTCTCGATCCAGCCCCAATATCTGCAATGAGTTTTGCAGGAAACGACAGGTAAGTGTGTGCATGTACTTATTTTGAGAACCTACCCTACTCAGCATATATGGAGAGAATACCACTGGCCCATATTTACAGGGAAGTTGAAAGGATTATGGATAATGGGTGCAAATCACCTTAAACACTCTAAAACCACTATATAACTATTGAGGATTGTTGCCACTTAGCATATGGTCACCTGTATTCTGCCTCTATTGCCTACATTATGTGTAGTAGATTTAATATAATATGATGTATGGATGTGAGCATGGGGGGGGGGCAGATGTCTCCCTCTCTATAAACTGACACAATCAATAAAGAACAAGTCTGCTTTGGGAGAGGTCCAGCAATAGGAAACAAGTTAGTGGTTTAAACGGCTGGTGCTCTTGGCCGCATTCCTGAAATTTATTAGTTGGGCCTCATGGCCTTAAACCAATGCTCTTCTTCAGCAACGGGGAGGAGACTCTTATGGACCAGCCACATCATTTCCTTTTGCAGAGCACAGAAACTGGCTTGCCTTAATCACAGCCAAAGGACTAGAGGTGGGAAGCAGCTCAAAATGAGCTTTCTGTCTTTGGGTCAGGGCTGGTGTCAACCGGCAGCACAGGCAAAGCCAAGGTTTCAAGATTGGCGTGTACTGGACAAAGCAATGCAAGGAAGCAAAGAAGATTATCCACTTTACCAGCAGGAGTCCTGCTTGGAAAAGCCTAGGAGAGGGGCTGAGACTCTCAATAACACAGGGCAGTTGGTGTTCTAGCCTTGTTAACCCAATGGTGTCAGGAATAATTGCGGAATTTGAACCAACTCTCCTTGTTTGCCTGAAACAGAGGCACCACGTCTCTGCTGCGACCCCAGAGGAGCACTGGGCTGGGAGAAGGTTGTTCTTTCTTTACCTCAGACAAAGGAACACTAATGAATTCCCTACCTTTACTGGACACCCATTTTCACCAACCTTGCAAATGTGGCTATGGAGCATAGTGTCAACTACAAGCTGGGAAGTCCCTGATTCAGATCTCAGCCAGATGTTCCTTAAGTGGCCTTAGAAAAGCCAATCCCTTTCAGTTGTAAATGGGTAACAACACAGAACTACCCTGTAGGAATGTTGTTGAGATTACAGAGAAAATACTCATGAAGTACTAATAATGCACTCAAGGAGAGTGCAGTCTAAATGCTAGTTTATTCTTCTTTCCTTGTCAGCCATTCAGGACCAAAGCAGAAACTGGACTTCTGACCACTGCTACCCTAACACTGTTGTTTCCCGTTGCTTTGTTTTTGCCCTGCCTCCTTCAATACTACTGAAATTCTGAACAATTCAGATAACAAAATTCAAGTTGATGCAAGCCAACAGACACCCAGGAAAAGACATGCATATTGTCTTCAAGGATGTGCCTTACAGGAAGTTTAACTGGGATACCGTACACAAATTAAAACAGAAATCTTAGAAGAATAAAACAGGGATCCAGTGACACCTTGAAACATAGCAATATATTCTAGCATAAATTCCGTCAGTCTCTGAGGGGCCACTGAACTCCAGTTTTATTCTGCCAGTACTGAGGAACACAGCTACTCATCTGTAGGAGAAGATTTGCCAGATCAGAATGGAAGGGGGAAAAAACTACCAACCCAAAAAGGGGGGGGAAAAACCCTCAGTGAAGTGAAAATATCCAGCAATACTGCTGCATCTAACCTAGAGACATATTAAGGAGTTCCCATGCTGTAGGACCATTTGAGAATTACAAAAGGAATCAAATCATGCTCAAGTGGAGATGCCAGAGACTGAACTGCCGTAGTAATATGTTCTATTCTTATTCAAACAAAATGAAGGCAACAATTAGGAAAGCCCCCATGTCTCCCATGAAGTGGGCCGCAAATGCCGAGCTCTACAGAAACCAAGGCCAAGACCTTTTCAGGGTGACGTCAGAGTCTGGAATGAAAAGTTAGGAAGACATTGGACTTGGTTGCTTTTCCTGGGAACAGCCAGGCAGCCGACTTCCCCAGAGCACCCCAAGCACGTCCCCAGTGGCAGAGGCCTTTCCCGACATCGACATCGGACCAGCATTCATTTGCAAACAGAAAATGTGTGTCCTCAATAGGCTTCCGTGTCCATGGAAACCCAGGGCAGGGGAGGCGGGATTAGTGGGGCCAGCCGGGCCCAGCAGCCAAGTTCAGGCGGCCAAGTGCTAAGTGTGAGTGGCAGCCCTTGGCGGGCGGCTATTGTTGCAGCTGGCTGTTGGGTGCCTCTTTGGGCCGAGCCCCTGCTGGGGATCCCTGCTGCTCCCCAGCCCATTCTCTCGAGCCTTTCTTCTCTTGAGGCCTCACTGGCTTTGCCAACGCCTGAGTAAGGCCTGAACAAAAGAGGCTGCCGGGGATGGCTTCTCTTGGGGCCTGGTTGCTGTGGCAACCCTGGCCCCTCCAATCCCAGCTGCTGGATCAGATTAGCACGAGCTCAAATGCTCTCTTCTCCAAAGCTGTTCTGCACAGACACACAAAGGCACCCTGCTGGGGCCAGCCTCACTCATGCCTCTTGGGAGCTGGCCCTTATAGGCCTCATAAGGGGGAAAATGAGGGCCACCTCCCCCTTCCCTAGACACACACACACACAAAGGCATCCTATGAGGGGAAACCTGGGGGGAAAGGAAGAGAGCCAATCACTACCCTCCAGGGACTACCATTGCCTCTGCGACACCTACGCTTGGTCCCCAAATGCTCAACTGAACCCCACTCATCCTCTCTACTAGACTAAGGGCTCCTGCCACAGCTTAGCTTCCCTGCCCAAGTTCTGAAGGGAAGCAGCTTGGAGTGATGTGGCCAGAAAATGGCAGGGTACATGCACTGTCATATTGTCCAAACAGCTGGATGGCATCTTGGCACGGTCTGAGGTCCTTCTTCATAAATTCAAGTATGCCACATCTGAGCATTGTGACATTATAAGTGCATGGCTTTGGCCACATTCAAAAAATGCCATTAAATAGTAACCGTAGGTACAGAGGGAGAGATTCAGGGTACAAACTGATACTATGAAAATTAATTCCCATATACGTTTTCAAGCCATCTGAAGCAACATAAGATAAACTTTGCTACAACCACTGTTAGACTACACAGACTCCACACTTGCATTTTTCTGTTTAATTAACCATGATCCTTATCTGAGTGCTACTTACAGAACACTTTGGCTGCATCATCATCATCATCAAAGAGACTGGATTTATACCCTGCTCTTCACTACCCAAAGGAGTCTCAGAGCAGCTTACAATCTCCTTTCCCTCCCCCTCCCCACAACAGACACCTTGTGATGTAGGTGGGGGCTGAGAGAGCTCTCCTGAGAACTGCCCTTGAGAGAACAGCTCTGAGAGAACTTATGACTGACCCAAGGTCACACCAGGAGCTGCATGTGAAGGAGCGTGGAATCAAACCCGGTTCTCCCAGATTAGAGTCCACGCTCCTAACCACTACACCAAACTGAACACCCCCCCCCCAAAAAAATCACAAGATCCCTTCCATCAGTAAACTCCAGCCAGGGAGACTGGGGATCAAATCCCTACTTAGCAATCAGGCTCACTGGGTGACTATGAGCTAGTCACTATTAGCCTAACCTACCTCACAGGGTTGTTGTGAATATAAAATAAGAAAGGGTCATCATGTACATAGCCCAGAGCTTCTTGGAGGAAGAGCAGGATAAAAAGGTAATTAAATTAGCACATTCTCAGTTCTGCAACAGAAGAGGCATTGCTCTTGCTCATCCATTTATAAATCTTACATAACAACGATTAACTTTAATGCACAAAATCAGCTGTACATTGAAAAAACCAAATTTTAATGAAATTGCTTTTAATTTAACCATCACTGTTTTGTGAAAGAAAGATTAAGGGATCCATTTCGTCATTTCTTTAGTATATCCAAGGTCATTTTATTGCTGTCACTATCAAATTGTCCCCAGGAACCCTGCAGTGTTCTTTGATGAGAAGTCCAAAAGACAACTTATCTGCCATGATTCATCTTCCCCTTCAATCTGCAACTGTGAGGCACATTCTGGAACAGCTCTCACTTCATGTGGCACAATGGCCGGGACAAACAGGCTTGACCGGCACTTCGCATAACCCAAGACAACCACAGAATCCTGTGACACACCAACATCAGAGGCGGCTTAGCAGACAAATCAATCTGGGAAGAGCTCCATATCCTTCAACATTTCCCAGATAAAAAAACAGAGGACATTCCAGGCACGATTCGGTAGAGTTACTGGTGGAGTATGACAGAATGGCCAGGGAAATAATTATGGGGCCAACACAATCCACTCGAATGTGCCGTCAGTAAAAAGCAGGAACTGAAACTGCACGTAAGCGAGTGACTGCTAGATGACAGAAGCAACAAGGCAAGGAAACTCAAATTTATAGCTATCTATTGGCACACATCTTATATTTTACTTATACTACTTAGAGAATATCTGTTCCATTTCACAGCTGAGGAACACTGAGGCACAGGAATCTGGCTAGTTCAGTGTATGCATATTAAATTAAATGTTATGTTCTAATAAGTAATATATGCATATGTAGTATTTTCAACTACAGCCTTTTCGTACCCTGCATCCTTAAAATTAAGAAACAAGTTTTACAGAGTGATCGCACCCCTTCCATACAGATTAGAGGTCCAGCACCTCTCTATTTAGAAATTAAGCACAGATCCTACCACCAAACAACAACCAGAGAACACGCAAACATTCTGTTCCTGGCAAACAATAATCCGCTTTTCACTGTCCTTCCATCTCTAGCAATACTTCATAAAACAAGTTGTTTTGTACCCAGAGCTTTCTCCCAATTTGTAATAGGCAAGCTCTCCTTGACTCCTCTGCCCCCTGCCCCCCATTTAATTTGTGCTGAAACTTCAACAGGACTTAGCCCAGGAGTTCATTTTGAATAGCAAGGATGGAATATGAGAAGAAAAATAACTTCTGAGAACATGCAGAGTGCCTTTGCCTCCTACAGTCCCCTGCCTACCCACACACTTAAAATTCCAGAGCAGATATTCGCACTACTGGTCCCCACCCCAGAAGACATGCTCTATTTTAAAAGCAGACTTTGCCAGTACAGTGCAAAAGAGCATTCCTTGCTTCATCAACAAAAAACTGAAGTGTACATGAAGCTGAAGAAAGCTCTTACCTCCTGTATTCTATCTCCTACCCACAGCAGTTTAGCTGATCTCAGTGGGCCGAAAGAAGTAGTGAAAGCATCTATTTAGCATTTAATACTAAAGCTTTAAAGAAGAAACACCAGGGAAGAAAAACAATCAGCACACACTTTTTGTCTCGCTGAGAACTTATGTGGTCATGGGATCAACAATCACAGCTTTTAGGTACTGAAAAAAGCTTTGAGAGACTGCTTGCTTTCAGCATGCCTTTTCTGGACTTCCACTTTTATTGTTATAGGCAAATATAGAGCACGCAAAAAAAGAAGAAGAAAATCAAAAACAACGGTTGCTTTAAAACTAGGACAATCTGAGGGCAGTGATTCCCCAGGGACTCTGAAAAACAGCTGTCCCAACAAAAACAAGACAGTGGCAGGGAATGGTGCACCCTAAGCGCAGGGACTTTGAAATCCACTGTTTTTATAGGGATGCCAGCCTCCAGGTGGGAGCTGGGGATTCCCCGGAATTAACTCATTTCCCCTGGGGGAAAAGGATGCTTTGAAGGGTAGATTCTGTAGCACTGTCCTCTCCAGGCTCCATCCCCAAATCTCCAGGAGTTTCCCTACCTGGATCTGGCAACCCTACTTTCCCATCCCTCAACAGTGGCTGGGGGGGACCTGGCAACCCTATTTATACACAAAATGCAATTGGGTTTGCCAGTCTACAAGCAGTTCAACCCACCCCTGCACAACACACTTAGAATGAGAAGCCAAATCTAAGTTACCAGCTTTATAGGGTCAGATGGGACCCCATTGGCTTGTTGTATGTCACCTGATCCCTGCAGGGCTGCAATACCATCTTCTGGCCCATCTACAGTGGTGGTGCTACAACACAGAAAAATCAGGCCAGCAGTCCCTCCTATCTGCAAACTGCAGCGGGGGTGCTTGGCCTCCTCCAGGACAACACACAGTTCAAAAATTCTGCAACCTTGAAATTCCCTTTTGTGTCTGACTGTGCTAAATAAATGTGCTTGCTTGCCTGTTGTTTCCCAGCTGGCTCGTTTTTTCCTCCTTCCCTCTCCTCCATCTTCCGTCCTGCATGTGTCAGCACTTTCACAACCATCATAGTCTTATTCCTTTTTGCAAAACCATCCCAGTCCAAGCCTTCTGCCTTCTATTGGTCACACACCAAAATCTAACTCAAGGCTCGGCATCCACGCTTTTCAAACTACAACTGAAAAAACTTAAAATAAGTAGGTAGAGCCACAGAATATCATACCATCCCCAAGCTACATCAGATCCACACCCCATAACATGGAATACATACAGATTAATAAGATTTCCTGTGCTATATTAGGGTTGGCAGGTCTGGGTTGGAAAATACCTGGAGACTTTGGGGGTGGAGCCAGGAGAGGGTGGGGTTTGGGATGGGGAGGGGAGGGGCCTCAGCATAGTACAATGCCATAGAGTCCACCCTTCGAAGCAGCCATTTTCTCCAGGGGAGCTGTTCTCTGTCAGCTGAAGATCAGTTGTAAAAGCGGGAGATCCCCAGGCCCCACCTGGAGGCTGGCAACCCTACTTCCGATCAGGGATCCCAGAAAACAAAGACATATATTTGTATACCTTTTCTGGCCTTTACCACTATAGCTTCAAAATGACTGAGACAGATGGGAAGAAAGGAAGAATAGACATTCTCTAAGCCACACAACATTCCTTCCAAACTTTGCCAGTTACTATGAATGGTTACAACTGAAGTGTAACACGGACACCCCCAAACTCTCCAGCCCAGTCACAATCAGCTCAAACAAAAATGCGACAAAATACACTTTATCATGCCCCAGACTCAGTAACAAACACAGCTGTGTCACAAAGCTCAGAGAACGTGATACTGGGCACAGAATTCCAATTCTGGAAAATCTCAACCTTTAAAAAAAGAGAGGGCCTTTTCTCACTAGCTTTCCCCCGCGGTTTACACCGAAGCTAGCACCGGAGCTTCTGGTCAGTTTCCCACCATTTGCTCCCTGCTCACAATTTCCTCCAGAGTATCACTGCACTGCTCCGGAGCTTCCCTGGAGCAAGAAAATCCTGCTAGGAACAGGATTTTCTTGCTCTAGGGAAGCTCCGGAGCAGTGCAGTGATACTCTGGAGGAAATTGTGAGCACAGAGCAAATGGTGGGAAACTGACCAGAAGCTCCGGTGCTAGCTTCGGTGTAAACCGCGGGGGAAAGCTGGTGAGAAAACGCCCAGAGAGTTTCTAGTCTTCATAATTGCAGAGATGTTCCTGGAAGTGCCAAGGCATCTCCTAATGAATTCTCAGAAAGTAGATTTTTCAAAAATAATAGGATTTGCATGCCATGCATTTGCTTATTGCCCCTCCCCATCACTAACACTATGTGATGACCGACTTCTCCCATATGAATCTACCTGCTCATTCTGGTCTCTTTGGAGGTCTTGCTTTGGCTGCTCTGCCATCGGAGGATAGATGAGGTGGCCCGAGAAAGGGATTTCTCATTTGTAGCAGAAAACTTTGGAACTCCCTCCTCAGGGTGATTAACCAGTCTCCCTCTATCAATGCCTCCTGTCAGTAGGTGAAAACTTTTTTGTTTCATTTGGTATACCCCCTCCCAATAACGGTTAGTGGCCTCCTCCCTGGTTGTGGGGCTGCATGTTTATGTGTTTTTACTGAGTTATTTGTTTATCCCTCAATCCCCACATCTACCTGCAATCTCCTATTGACCCTATATGCCACAGATTACCCATCTGTGAATTTTTGGCATTTATAACGGAATGCCTGGAAACATTAAAATGTCCTTCACAGAAAAAGTGGACTTTGGCTGCGGTC
Source organism: Lepidodactylus listeri (assembly GCA_029233225.1). NCBI lineage: Eukaryota > Metazoa > Chordata > Lepidosauria > Squamata > Gekkonidae > Lepidodactylus > Lepidodactylus listeri. The sequence continues at coordinate 28,421,913 of JARCFY010000013.1, forward strand.
ACACACACTAAATAATCCACTTTCGATCCACCTTCAATGTACATTTGAATTGGATTTTGCCAGTTCACACAGTAAAAATCCAGCTGGAAAGTGCATTGAAAGTGGATTATTTAGTGTGTGTGACCACAGCCTTTGTTTCTGTCACGGTGGAATGCAGATTCCTTGACAGTATGATTGGCGGAATGTAAGATGCAAAAGGTTGAGAACCACTGCCCATCTTCATCCTTATCTGTGAGGTGGGCAGGCCAACCCATGATCACGTATCACAAAGATAGTTGGTGCCTCTGTCTCACTCTCTCATCAAGAGCATTTCCTTATAGGATAGGGAGGTAGCATAGCAGTCACAACCTGCACAAACTGGCAAGACATACAGACAGTAACGGTAGTGGGGGGAAGCAGGGCAGGTTTCCAGGGCCTACATGCAGCCTCCCTGAGGAATAGCTTATTAGAATGTGCTATTCCACTGCATTCCTGAAACAGACTAAGAAGCTGAGCTGGGCTTGGAGTCTTTTCTGTCCTGAGCAGAAGCAAGCCTACCATGAAGCAAGGGTGGGGAGAAGATTCAGAGTGCCCCTAAGGATGACAAAGAGGGAAATACACCAAGCAGACCCATGAAATACCATTCAGGAAGTTGCCCTACACAAGCCCCACTGAACTGAAGGAGCTGCACTAAAGCACAGCCAGCATAGAAAACGATCCATTCCAGATCCAGGTGAGCTGAACATTTGCAAACTTTCAAAGTTGGACTGTACAGTAGTTAAACGATGTGACATTCACTAACTGTGGCCTCACTTACACGTTGGGCAGGGGTGGGGGGAAGTGGGGGAGTGAAAGGAGATTGTTTGCTAACACCGACTATCTCATCCAAATAATCCACCTCCCTCACTCCCCACCATAGGAGGCACAAGTCAGCCGAAAGCTTTTGAGTAGGAGTGCATGGCTTAGGAGCGTGGGAATATTCAACAAGCTCTTCATTTGTAGACAGAGGACGCAAATAGCAGTTCTTCCCACCCACCCCAGCCAGCCCTCATCATCTCATTTCCGTTCTACCTTCAGACATCCTATCTGTCTGGAGGCAGAGCAAGCGTCAGCAAGTGAACAGACACAGGAAGAAAAGCATCTTGTATTTTTACGTATAGACACACACTTGGTTACATATTGCAGAAGCCCAGTGCTCAGGGTGAAGGTAAATCTCTTTCTGGATTGTGCCTTCCCACACCACAGATGGAGTCTCAGAACGGAATGATCCAACTTATGAAAAAAATCCCCTGCACACAGAGAACTGTATATGAGGGAGAGGGATTGTAGCCCAGGCTTCTTCCTGTAACACCGATTTTCTATATGCAAAACATTTTTTTCCACAGAAAAGCTCAGTCCTGGGTTTTATCATCTCAACCGCTATTTCTGAGATCTGTGACTAAGTCAACTCTCATGCTCTGAATAAACAACTGACCGCCAAGAACCTGTTTGTTTTCTCTACAGTAGAAATATATTTCTGGAAAGCCCAAGGGCACTGAAAACTAGGAAAAGGTGCTCCAGTATCTAGGGGAAATGGTGGGGAGATCACTCTGCATGAATCCTCTTCCCTTTCCCAGTGTTTTGATCAAATCTGTTAAAACTTCTGGGAGAGAATGGAATGACCTTATCCTTCTTTCAAGGATAAGAACAACCAGGCAACAAAGATTCTTATATAAATCTGATGTCAAGGAAATGTTCCTTGTGAGCAAGCTGCCTAAGAATATGTAGCCTCAAGCTAGCCAAAGAGAAATAGCTGCTCAGTTGCAACAGTCTTCTACTATTGTGGGCCTCAAAGCCATGCTTGGCCACATTCAAACATGGGCACTTGCATCAAGACTTCAGTGACTGAGCCTGAAATGCAGCAGGGGGAAGGGAAGCAGACCAGGTTTCTGGTATTTAAGCCAGATCTGGCCAATCCAGAGGCTTTATGTTCCCCATATGCCAATCACGTGGCTGATATTGCCCACCGACCCCTTCCATGCCTGAAGCCTGAGCACACACAATCCACAGTAGCCCACCAGATTGGGCTGCAGCCCCTCAAATTCCTACTGCAAACCACACAGCCCATGCCGAAGAGGTTTTACCCTGCAGTCTGACGCGTCCTTGGAATGGACTCAAAGTCTTTCTTCCCTTCACTGCAATTCCTGTTGACATGGAATTGTCTCTCCTCCCCTCCTTTCTTAAATATCCTCTTTCAGAAGACTCAGCAACTAGATTTTACACATCCCTAATGAAAGCTGGTTGCCCTTCATGACACTGGGATAGAATCATTCTCCTAACAAGGCACGCGTGTGTATGTGCTTACTTTCCACTGCAGCATAAGATGTAGCTTGCTTGTTCAAGTGACCTGAAGCAGTTGGCACCTTTCTGCAGCAAACCTGCCTCTTAGCTCACACACCTTGATATGGATTTTGTTGATAGCACCGTACATGGACCTGTGTTGATATCAGCCTGTAAGTGGACAGGTGCATATTAACACAGATCCACGTATGACTGGAATGTGCAGAACCTGCCTCTCAGCACTTGGTCTTGCTGGAACTCTGGGCAGTTTGTATTTAGTTTACTTATTCGTTATTTTCTACATCTCACAGTAGATTACTTACCTTTATAGTTAAAGCATTTATATCCCGCATTCTCAAAGTGGCTATAGCTCCCAGGCAGTCTCCCATCCAGGCAGGTTATAGGGCCAGATCTGCTCAATTTCCACAGCAGGGTTACATCATAAGCCAGGACCACACTCTGGGCCATTCCCCAATATATGAAGCAAGCTGGGTTTTGGCTGGTCTGGAACTGAGGCTGGATTTGCAAGCTGAGCAAGGACTGAGGTTTCACATACAGAAAACTGCCCTGTCATCTGTATGGATTGGTCAGCCCTTAGTAAGGGCTTATCAAACCAGACCTCAAGGGCTAGCAAGGTTCTTACGTTTGCTGAAGCAGACAGGATGAGGGCAATAAATTAGCGGGTGTGGCGAGGTCCTTCCTACTTGCAAGATGCAGCTCTGTACAGACAGCTTCATAAGACTCCTTACACTACCAAAAGTCTTTTCAATCTATTCATTACGGAGAAAGATATACACAGATCACCTCTCTTTTTCACTGATCCTATTTTTGACATTCTACATTCATCCACTAAGCATATGATTCAGGGTATGCAAATAGATTTGGGGTTGCTAAACACATTGCTACTGAGATCTTCTACACTGTGATCTTCAAAACTACAAACAAAAAAAATTTAACACAACAGTGGGGAAAAATATGAAAAAACACTAAACAGCTGAAATGTATTTTTCCTAAATCTAAGTCTAACTATACAGATAATGATAGTCTATCTACAAAAGTCTTTGGGCACACTACGTGAATAGAGAAGAAAGGGGTGAGGCTGGTTTTGTGATTCTCAAACTGGAAGACAGAAGGGGGGAAAAACTACACATCATTGTATTTGTACCTTTGATCTATGGAATGCTGGGACACGAAGGTGCCCCCTTCACTGCCAACTACTGATCAAAGAGCATCCATGGCCACATGGGCAGGCTCCTAAGTCCTAGGGAGGGGCTCTGTGGAAGCAACATCATAGAAGAGAACTTAGGCATACAGCACACTGAGTCATACAAAAGTGAGAGTGTCGGTTCTGGTTGACTGGAAGATTACAGCAGCTGCACGTTCGAGTTGAGTCATCACCCAAGAAAGCATTTATGAAATAAAGTCAACATGGCAGAAGGAAGGAAAAAAGGGCATTAGGCACAACCCATGGAAAGAGCGTCTCTTGCATTGGCACCTCTCCTGAAATGAATGCCAGTTACGGGTGCCATACTCCTGCACAATTCATGTTCCTATCACGAAGAAGGTTTTCCTAATGGATCATTCCCACCAAACAGCACTCCACACTACACTGAGGAAAAGGGCTCTGGCTCTCTGAAAATTAAACTTTTCTGCTGCTCATTGGCTATCCAATTCCTAGCCATTCTCTCTGCATGAAAGCCAGGAAGTTCACCAAGCCTGTTGTCTCCTGATTCATAACTTTTACATAAAGGGCACTTGAATGCATTTTACTTTGAATGTATTTTACTTTCCAGTTCTCTGACCATACTCAGTGCCCCCACCACCATTTGGATAATGGAAGTTGGAACAGAATTATCCAAAGGTATCACTGTACATACTGTCCCACCGCACACACATCACAATAGTGCCAGAAAATAAACTGGAAGGGCAGAAAGGGCAGCCTACATTCCAAGAGGCCAGTCTCTGTCTACTGTTAGAAACTTCCCAAACAAGAACATTTCTTCGGTTTACATTAAGACCTGGTTTTAAAAACACACTCATAAGTGTCTCATTGATTTGAAGGGATTGTACCCCCCTCTTAAAGATGTGGGATCAGGCAATGGGGGGCAGGGACATTCATCTACCTTGCTACACTCACAACAGCTTGTAAGTAATTCCCTTTCACTTGCCTTCTGCTACTGTGTAGTGATACTGTGAACATGGTTCCTACCACTGACTGCACAAGACTGCCAGGGTGTCCCAAGACACCAGGCTAGGTCCACAGAGTACTTTCTCATACTTCACACTCAAAGTAAGATGACATAACACATGAACAGATACTCCAAACAGATAAACAGCCAAGAACAAAGCGTTTACAGCATCAGTGTTCTGTTCCAATCAGAATTCCAGAATGTGTAATACAGGACCTCATTGAAGACGGAGAGCTTAAAATGTATCCATAGCCCTTGCAATTGGCCTGGAGCACAGGTGACATACAAATTCAGGTCCCCAAAAGTAAGGAATGTTCTCTGCCCACCTATCTAGTGGGAGGGGACAAAATTATGGGATCCTGGTCACACTGGGGGCCCAAGAAGCCAGGCAAGTCATATGATCTTTTTGAATATAATGTATGTGTAGCATGGAAAGGACCCAGAACAAATCTTTTAGCTCTCAACAGCCTTGAATCTACTAAGAGGTAAGGTGAGATGTCCAGGTAGCAAACTGTGGGTGCCATAGAGATATACCATCCAGAAATTTTGAAGCCATGGGGGCGGGGGGGGGGGGGGGAGAGACTGATTTCCATTTTCCCCCAGAAAACATATGCAATACTAACTTTCCTTTCAAACCTAAATTTATTTTGCTGCTTTATCATAAAATGCTGAAAAGGTAAGTCAAACTGAGTACAGGGCCAACAGTTAAAACTTAATATATAAATAATATGTAACAATACATGTATTTATTTGTAAAGGATTAAAAACATAGGCGCCCAATCACACCTCCTGTAAAAATTCAAAAATCATATATACACAAGGGCCAATGGACTTGACCTGACGCATTTCGGCCTGTTAGGGCCGTCTTCAGAGGTCAAGCACAATGAGAAACAAATTGGCTTATAGCACAATGCATAATACAGTACAATTATACAGCATAGATACAAGGGATAGCAATTCCTTTCCGGTCCACTTCGTATCTATGCTGCTGCCTGATTTTTCCAATGGATAAAACATTGAATGCAATACTATGTGAGTGAGAAAAACCTTGTCTTTAAACCCATTTTAACTAATTCCAAATGAAAAGTATTTCATAGAAATTTTATTCAGTATTCCCCAAATTTCCTTGATTTATCCACCAGAAAAATGGGAAAAAAATATCCTTGAGGAGAAAAGGGGCATTGCCCAGTTTTTTTCTGTTCCCCTCCAAGGCCATTACATCTCTAACTGTACTTAAGAATGGCAAAGTGAAAGACAGAGAGGTCTGCCCCCTGGAGCATGATCCACTGGGAGTGTTTCCTAAAGAAGCCCTGTTGAAATCGACAGGAACATCTTGATCCTGTTTTAATTAATAGGGAGCAGGAAATGTGATCTGAGTTTTCTTTCTCTTACTGGTCTAGTTGCAGGATGTTAAAGATAGAAGTTTTAGGAAGGGGGAAAGTCAACTATAAGGCATAAAACCAAGGTTTAGGAATGAATTGTTTTCTGTAGCAGAACTCAAACACAGTTGAGGGCCAGGGCTATTTCTGGGCAGGAACGCACAGGAACGGAGTTCCGGCTGGCTCTTGAGTTGGCCACACCCAACAGCAGAAACTCATTAGGATTGGCTACATTAGGGGTATGTGGCCTAACATGCAAATTAATTCCTGCTACAAAGAAAGCCTTGGGTTTTGACAACAAACAAGGTAAACAGAATAAGAAGCAAAAGGTGGGTGTGGCTGGATGACCACTCTTCTGGTAACATGGGGGTGTGGCCTAGTATGCTAATAAGTTGTGCTGTCAGTGGTGTGGCCTAATATGCTAATGAGTTTCAGCTGTTGGGTATGGCCTATTATGCTAGCGAGTTCCTGCTGGGCTTTTTCTACAAAAAAAGCCCTGTTGAGGGCCATATAACTTGAGGCACTGATGATCTCTGCTTAAATACAAATGTCATCTTTTAACCATAAATCATGTATCAGTCATGCCACAAAGCCCCCAGGTGCATCTCAGAAGTAGCTGAAGATAGGACAGAAAAGGAGCTCCAGCTTCCTCAGTCCTGCATACTTGTGAGGGGCCCAACAAATATACGGTTCCAGCCAAAACAAGAGACAAGCCTTTAAAAACATTTTCCTCCAAGCTAGAATTGCCCATTTTTCAACTGGCCACTGTAGGCATGTCGTTAAGAACAGCTTGACCTGTAGGAATTAGCAGGTGAACAGGCTTATTTCCATGGTGCGTGAAGAACTCCACCTGCTATTTTCTACAGAACAAACTCCTGTTCTAGATGCAAGAAGGGGGCAGGCTGGTTTTCCTTTCTTAGTCAGCTAGTAGAAACCCAAACTGGCTTTCATTAGCACAGCAGGAAACCACCAAGCCCCACCAAAAGGTTCCCCAAAAGGCTCCATGTCCCAACAAATCCCAAAGGATCAATTTTGTATTGGTTTGAAACTGTCATGGCTTTCCCCAAATGATTCTGGGAAGCACAGTTTGAGGAAGATGCTGGCAACTGTCAGATTTTCCTAGATAGTCTCACAGAAACACTGTTCCCAGGAGACCGAAAATCTCTTTCCCCAGTTAAGTCTATGATGTACATTCAACCGTGCACAGAGAACTTGCCTTCCCAAATTGCTCAAAATACTGTTTTACGTCCTCCACGGTCGTGTTCACAGATAGGCCTCCCACAAATATCTTCTTGGTCCGTGTCACCATCTAGAAGACAAAAAGGGAATGACAGAGAAGTAGGCAGCAGGCACAGAGCTCATCTCAACAGCTACAAAATCACAGAACCTCATGGCCGAAAAAAGTCAGCCAACTGCTGCAATAATGCAAGGTTATGCGGAAAGGCTGTGCATGCAAGCTCAAACAAGCTACAGAACAAAGGGGGGGGAGAATTAAGCCTCCTGATAATCTCAGTGTTTTTTTTCTTTTTCTTTTTAAAAAATCATGTTTCTATCCCTGAAGGCTGTAAAGATTCGCTCATTCATGATACTACCAGCTAAATGTAGCCACTGCCGGATAAAACCTCAGCAGCCAGAAAACTGCTCCAGTGCTCTGCAGCGCTCCTTGCCCACCCATGACTAAATTATGTAACATTTTTGTTTATTTATACCCTCACTTTCTCCCCAATGGGGACCCAAAGCAGTTTACATTGTTCTCCTCTCCTCCATTTTATCCTCATAACAACCCTGTAAGGTAGATTAGACTGAGAGTTTGTGACTGGCCTAAGGTCACCCAACAGGCTTCCATGGCAGAGTGAGGATTTGAACCTGGGTCTCCCAGTTCCTAGTCAAAACTGCGGAAGTCTCTAAACATTCCAATTTTGCATAATTCTGCTTTCTTGGGGCAGAATTTTGATTCCTCCCCTTTAAAAATATAGTATAGAACTTGTTACAGCCATCAGGGAACTGATATCTATCAATCCTGTGCCTCAAGTGACACTGAGGAACCTCAGCACACAAAGTGGTCTCTTGGCATGGCTGTCCTCCTGCCCTTCCTCTCCTTAAAACCTACTCAGTCCCCACCCACCCCAACAGAGGAGATTGTAGTAGCCCTGGGATCTCCCTCCCAAATGCCTCCTCCTGCTCATTTTATTGAGGTCGTGCAGGAAAACTTCCCACTGGATCACGCCGCATGGGCCAGACCTGCCTGCCTCCAACTCCTACTGGCACCCCAGATCTGAGACCTGAGGCAGTAGCCTCACTTTGCCTAATGGAAGGGCCATCTCTAACCTGAGGGGAACAATAGCCACCAAGAGAGGTATTCCTTAGTGCTCGGAAGAATAAACATTTTCTAACACAAAAAGCACATTGGGGAACTGTCAGAGGAAATGTCTTGCCTCAGCCCCCAGCTTCACAGAATTCCCACAACCCAAAAGGGGCCAAAGGCTGCTGCAGAACACGAGTGTCCTTTGAACCAGCTCTTGTGCAGCTGCCCCCTTGGCCACGTCCCTACACTGTGAAGAACACATGCTCCTAATTACCCCAAGGAGCACAAGGCTAATCCACAGCAATTCCCAGGCTTGGAAAGCAGCCCACCCAAACACTAAAGCACCTTCTGTCACCAAACTGCTTAATAGAATTAACCCAATTCCAACCATGTGCTTCCTGGCTCCAGTTACTTGGGATACCTGAGCACTCGCTATTCTCGGCTCCTGATCCCCTTCACTACCCTGCCCACGTCTCCCTTGCCCTTTCTCCATTTGCCTGGCAAATTCTCCAGCAAGGCAGTCTTTAAGAAGGCAAAACGGTGGGAGGGGGGCTCCTGTACCTTGAAAGGCTGTGCAGAAAAGGGAAATTCAGTAAGTGCATTTGCCAAGTAAGGGTGAGAAAAGCTAGAATCATGGGAATGCCCTCTGCTTGATACAAAATCTCTTAAAGGAATAGGGCCCTGCCCCCCTCGCCACTACTTCAAGCTGGGGCACAACTCAGCTGACCTATCTGAGTCCCTTGCTCCAACCTCCAGAATGGAGAGCTAAACTTTATTATGCAGGTAATAGACCACGTAAGCTGCAGCTTTTCACCTCACTGCAGCCTATGGTAATCGATGTTCGAGATAATTTGTCTGGTTTAAGCAGTTGTCCCACTATATGGATAAAAATCAACTGTATGCATTCCTGGCCAAAAGGTCCAAGTTTCTGCACAAGAAAATCCAAATTAAATGGCCACTTTCACAAAACTCCACATCTGATTACTATATTAAATGTATTTGCAAAAAAAAAGATTAACATAGATTAATTGATGCTCTGATTAAGTGACGCTCTGTATTCTTGGTGTTTGGTGGGGGGAACAGTGGGAGGGCTTCCTGCCCCCACTGCTGGACCTTCTAAGGGTGCCTGGTGTTTTTGGCCACTATGTGACAAAGTGTTGGACTGGATGGGCCACTGGCCTGATCCAACATTGGCTTCTCTTATGTTCTTATATCCACGTGTATACGTATTGCATAATTGGAACTTCTGGGTTTCTTTGGTATCCCTCAAAGGGCGTTACACTCCAGTGATCAAAATCTGCTGGTGATCCCCAGCCCAAAGAGTGTCTGGCTGTCTTCAGCCAGGGCCAGGGCCTTTTCAGCTCTGACTCCAACCTGGTGGAACACTCTCCTGGGCGAGATCAGGGCCCTGCAGGACTTGTTACTGTTCCGGATAGCCTGCAAAACAGAGCTGTTCTGCCAGGCATATGGCTGAGGACAGCGACAGGCTCTATCTTGACAGTTTCCATCTTGAATTGGCCTCCTCCCATTCTCCCTCTCCCCTCCCCCTTTCCTTCTCATCAGACAACTTATACCTTGTCCCTCCTGAGATTTTATGCCATCTTTTAGCTGTATAGTGAGTTCTATCTATTTATCATGTATTTTACAATATTTTATGATATTTATTATGATTGTGTGTTGAATGTTTGAATGGAATGTTTTTTACCAGTGATTTTACTCGCTCTGAGTCTGGTCTCCGGGGAGAGCAAGTTGTAAATTAAATAAATAAACAAATAATTTGGAAACTGGGAAGAAGATGTGCCTTAGAACTGCAGGGAACAGAGAGAAGTTTTAATGTGTTGTTGTAATGTTTGTTTTATTAAATTGGTTTGTATTGTTTTTAGATTCTTGTCACCCACCTTGGGGCCTGGGAGAAAGGCAGGTCTATAAATAGATTTAAATAAGAAGCAGCATGGGAATTAGTGTTGGCTGAGCAGGGATGTGAAGGTTGAATGAGGAAGAGTAGCCATAAGTGAGACAGACAGATATCATGAAGGGGGCTTGTGTAGAATTCCCTCCCCACCCCCGCATTTCTGGAAGCCTTTGTCCAGCTCATCTCTAGCACCTGAATCTGCCCACATCCTTCCAAGCTTTTTTTGCCTCCGTGAAGGCTAATAATGTGTTTTTCTTAAAAACGGATGTTGAAATACTCATGGAACACAAGTGTTACTCTTCCATGCCACGTAGAAAAAGGGCTATTGTGATTGCTCTTCTTCCCCATCATAATAGAAGAAGAAGAAGAGAAGAGATTGGATTTATATCCCGCCCTTCACTCACTTAAGAGTCTCAGAGCGGTTTACAAACTCCTTTCCCTTCCCCTCCCCACAACAGACACCCTGTGAGGTAGGTGGGGCTGAGAGAGCTCTTTCCCAAGCTGTCCTTGAGAGAACAGCTGGTACAGAGCTATGGCCTGCCCATGGTCATCCAGCCAGGTGCAAGTGGAGGAGTGGGGAATCAAACCTGGTGCTCCCAGATTAGAGTCCACGCACTTAACCACTACACCAAACTGGCTCTTATGCACTTATGATACAGATCAATTCTAGCTTATTCTAACTCTCTCACTTTAGCCATTTATTTTAAATATCTATACCCAACACTCATTAGCACTGTTATTGCAGTGGGTACCTATAACCATAAACTGCATGAAAATCCAAGATTCTGCCAGGTTCCCAAACTAAACTTGTATGTTCCTCTCTACACCACCTGCCGATATTGTCTTTGACCTCAGATCTTGAGGAGCATCCATTTCCTCCTCAAAGCAGCATCAGGAGCCTCCATTGATGGTTGAAACAACCAGCGCACTCTGCTTCAAAGGAAGTTCTTGCATGACAATGCTGAAGCTGGAAGTCAGGAGAACGACCATATGGTGAGGCCCGCTTCAACAGAAGTGACCTACATGCAAGAAGGTGCTCCTGCTCCCATTCTCAAAGCAGAAAAGGTTACCTACCTTCGGTTGTGCTCTGCGAGGAAATGCCACCTTCGGGTCGATCTGAAAGCAGAAAGGGATCAGCTAACACTACACAATCTCTCACAAAAGTTCTCTCTTCAACCAACCCCAGAGCAGCATATATGCATCAGCTGGACAAATATTTGTATGTATCAGAAATCCACACCCAAGAATAAAACAAAACAACCAGTAGGGCATCTTTGGAGGCTACATTTGTTCAGCATGCTGCATTCCATCCCACCTCAAAGAGCAAGCAATGTCCTCAAGGAAGTCTTACTGTACAAGCACCAGTAAAACAAATGGGAGAGCTTCCCAGTGGATTGTGCCCGCTGTCTTATTTTTGTTGTTGCTGTTGCTGTCAAGTCACAGCTGACTTACGCAACCCCCAGTGGGGTTTTCAGGGCAAGAGACATTCAGAGGGGGTTTGCCATCGCCTGTCTCCATGTCACAACATTGGTATTCCTTGGAGGTCTCCCATCCAAATACTCGTCAGGGTTGACCCTGCTTAGCTTCCAAGATCTGATGAAATTGGGCTAGCTTGGGCTATCCAGGTCAGGACCCACTGTCTACTCAGGTTAAAAGCTTTTAGAAGAGATACCCATGTTTCACGGTTTTTGAGAGAAAGATAATATGAAGTTGGCAATCAAGGGTATTTTCTCAAGTAAAGGTGCATGTATGCTGCAAATTTAAATCTGTTTCAGACCCATTTAATTAATACAACTTTCCAAGGGCGTAGACTTTCCAATTTGTGGAGGGGTGGGGGGTGGGCTGGGGCTGGGCCAGAGACATTATAGGCCATTGTCTCCAGGGGAGGCTCAGCATGTCCTGGAAAAGTTCAGGGGGGGCTCCAGCTCCCCAGCCCCCCTGAAGTTGACACCTATGCAACTTTCTCCAAAGATCCCCGGGGAACTGAAGGATTTTTTTCTGTGTTCATTGTTAGAGACATTTCCGTCTTTCAGTTTCTAGAGCTTCTTGTCTGAGAGCCAGTTTAAAACTTGTTTAAAAAGTGTAGGACAGCATCTCCTGAGAAAATATAAACACATTCCAAAACTGTAGACTTATCGACACTCTCCTGAAGTTCTTATTCATTGTAATGGGGTTTGTGTTCCCTAGCTTCCCAAGTGATTATGTCCATTCCACACTCTTCTGTGGCTTACAGTCTCTGCCACCCAAAGATGATACCTCACTTTGCCGCTTGGTAGGGCCTCCTCTGCATAGCTGAGATTTCTACACAGCTCCTTTCCCTTAGCACTTTTTTCACTGGATCATGCCATCACCAATGAATGAGCACAAATTTGTGCAAATCTGCAAGATGAGCAGATGTATTTGCAACTAAAAACCTTACCCTCCATTGATGTTTCTCAGCCTCTGGTTTCACCTCAGAACCATAATTCTTATTTAATTCTATTGATGTCTAAGGACCATAAGCCTTGCTTTGCTGGATTAGACTAGAACCTGTCTCCTGTAGAAACCAGAGAGATGCCTTCAGGAAACTCACATCCAGGAGACAACCTTTCCCTATTTGTTCCCAGGATCTGGTGCTCAGAGGTATACTGCTTCCATTCATGGAAGTTCCATTTAGCTATCACGGGTAATGGCTAGGGTTACCAGACGTCCTCTTTTTAGAGGACATGTCCTCTTTTTTGGTGTCTGTCCTCTTTTGGGCTCTTTTTAAAAAAAAAAAATGAAAATGTCCTCTTTTTGGGTTGGGAGGCTGAGCCTGTCTTGCCCTATAGCCCCCCAGTGGAGGCAAGCTTCAGCTTCAATAGTAGGGGTATTTAAAATAATGTTCTTGCACTTTCATACAATTTTAATTGGAAAATACTTTTCTCAGAGGGAAAGGGGTATGGCAAAGTGCAAAACTGGAAAACTATCACCACTGGAACAGTCCTTTGGTTACCTTTTCTCCTATTTAAAAGAATTTCAAACAAAATCACTTGGTTTTATGGGCCAGAATTCCATGCTCAGGGCAATTCTGAGACACTGTCACTTTATACCTCACCTGGCTTCCTCAATATTGTTCTGTTTACCATCAGAGATGCAGATAAGCATTAATTTTTAAGTTCCCTCACACTTTGTATTTATGTAACTATATAAGTATCTGAAGCGCTCCATACAGATAATTCATGTACAGTTCTTACAAGAACCCAATTAAGTAGGGCAGTAGTATTATATGGGGAGAGAGGGTTTTGAGGAGGAAGAGACTTCATCAGGTATAGTGCCACAGAATCCACCCTCCCAAGCAGCCATTTTCTCCAGGCGACTGACTCCCAAGGTAATGAGGCAGCAGGAGGCTTAGGTGGTACAACTGACTGAACCACTTCAGACTGTAGGGGTGGGATTACATTTTTCAAAAGTTTCCCAATGTTAATAATTCCCTGTACACAGAAGACTATCAAAGCACACCAAGAGCTTTGCTTGAGTGTTTCTTCAAGATGTGCTTTAAAAAAAAGAAAAATTATAAGGGGGGGTATAAATGTGACACTTCCCCCCTGCAGTCTGAAGTGGTACAACCCACTTGACCCCCTCAGATTTCTATCACCTTATTTTGCTCTGTGTGTAGACCTAAGTTTAAGTCCTAGTTTAAACATGCTGAAGAACAAGGTGTTATAATGTTGGTTAAAATGGGACTGTACCACTTGAGGCTGCAGCTGGTAGATTCCAACTCTGAATGTTCCTTCACATGAACAACTCCATGTAAACATAAAATTAGTACAGCAGGAAAAACCTCTACCCATTCTAGGGTTGCCAGCCTCCATATGGAACCTGGAGATCTCCTGGAATTACAACTGATTACCAGACAACAGAGATCAGTTTCCCTAGAGAAAACAGCTGCTTCAGAAAGTGGTCTCTATGGTACACAACAAATTCTAGTTGAAATCCCTTCCCAAATTCTCGCCTCCACAGGCACTGCCCCCAAATCTCCAAGAATTTCCCAGGCTGAAGTTGGCAACTAATATTAAATCTACCTCCATTCAAGCATCTCAAGTTTAGAAAAACGGTAAGGCACACAGAGGTGCAGTTGAGAGTGATTTTGCTCTTTTGGAACCCGTGAGTCAGAGATGGTGAGTACTTTTGTCTTAGCAGGGGGCAATCATGGAAGGAAGTCCATTCCCCCAACCAAATGGCAGGGCAGGCTGAGGCATTTCAGGAGCAAACTGCAGTGTGAGGCACAAAGTGCTCTCATTTGGCAAATAAAACAAAAAGCAAGTTTAATGAGCCCACAACCAAGCTTTCCATCCCTTAGATGTGCTACCACAAAAACAGTGTTTGCAAAATTCTCTGTGTATCACACAACTATAGGAACACAGCACCTTTTACCATTAAAGTGCTTGACAATTCTGTTCATCATAAAGATTATCCGTCCCATCAAATTTATCGCAGAGACTCTTCCTAGACATTGGCGTAACTTGGCCAAAACTTCAGAAAAATCCAATGTAAAATGGATAAATTATAGAAAGTTTAGCTTCACTCATGACACACAAAACATACCTTCAGTTTATTTCAGACTTACATTCTGTCAGAAATGCCCAAATGTTGCAATGGGTCATTTGGTTTGTTAAAACCCAATGGCTTGATTAAAACCAAGTGCATAGTAATAAAATAATCACATTTCAAAATTCTCACTTAAAAAATTACTGGTGTGAGGGTGAGTTAGGAGTGCATATATAGTTGATGAGGTAAATCTTCTCCATGGATTGTCTACCCTAAAGAAAAATGACCACCACCTGCCTGGCTGAAAGCAGAAGAGGCAGGCTCAGCTGCAGTAGCAAAACAGTTATTTGGGGAAGGGGATCCCTAGAGAAAGAGGAAGGCGAGTAATAGCAAGGGGTTTTTCTCTCACCACTGGAAGGAACAGAATCAACAGCAATGCCAGTTCTGGAAAAAATGGCAGCACTGGAGTGGTGAATGTGGAATATTAGGATCTGGGAGACTCATGTTTGACTCCCTACTTTGCCACAGAAGCTCCCTGGGTGACCTTGGGCCTGGGTCACTCTCAGCCTAACCTACCTCACAGCATTGTTGTTGTGAGGATAAAGTGGAGGACTGGGGAAATTATGTAAGCCACTTTGGGGGCCCCCTGGGGAGGAAAGCGGGGTACAAATATCCAAATAAATAAACAACAGACTGTACCATCTCTGTACAGCTTACATGGTGTGGAAGTTAAGGCAGAAATCTTAACTTTAGAATTTCCTTTGGCGGGGGAGAGCACAGAAGAAATTGCAAGATCCTTAATTCTTAGAGCCTTCATGATTTTGAAATTTAATTAGCACCAGCTAGACACGTTTCGGTGCTTGAGCCAGAAAAAATCCAGAAAGGTACCATCTCTCCTGCTAAATCAGCTACTGAGGGTTTCTTTTTGCATAGCTCTCACTGAAATTAATAAGAGATATTCAAGACCTCTGCTGTTTACTTCCGTGTGTTTTACACAGGAGAACTTCCCGGTGGATTGTGCCGCTGGTCAGATCAGTGGCTGCCTCCCACTGTTCTGCTGACCCAGCCACCTGACCTTGCCTTTTCAGAATTGCCACTTTTGAAAGAAGACAAGAATTCCCACGCTGGAACAGGCCCAAGTCCATCTGTTCCCATTTTGGCTCTGGAAGTTCTATCAGCAAAGCATAAAGGCCAAGGCCTTCTCCATGTTGTTCGTCCCCACCCTCTGACACCGATAGGCAATGCTTCTGTCCACGCAGATTCCATTTCGCAGCTATGGCAAAATGTCATTAACAGTCCTTTCATCCAAGGATTTATCTGAAGAAGTACTTTCTTTCGTCAGTCCTGAATGTGCTGCCAATAAACTTCACAGTGACTCTGAGTTCTAGTATTATGAAAGCAGGGGGGGGAGGGGGAGATACTTCTCTTTCCACACCTCTGGAAACTTTATAAACCTCCTTCCTGCCTCCCCCCTCAAGTCGTCTTTCTTCTAAACTGAGAAATACCATTCTCTTTAGCCTTTCCTCATCAGGAAGATGCTTCAGTTCCCTCTCCCTTTTCTTATCTGTACTCCATAGAAGCAATCTGTGCTCCCCTTACCTTGGCCTTTATTAATGCTAGCTCTCTCTTTCCTTCCCCCACCCTTGCATTTTGGCAAAGGTAAGAATCCTGAGAGAATTCTGAGGACAGGGGACAGCAGGAGCCCAGGAGGATGATGGAAGATAATAAGCACGAACAATTGTCCCCTGTCTTTTCCAGTTCTCAGCCAGCGACATTCAGCTCCTGCCAAGAAGATGCTTTCATATTTCAACAAAAGTTTAACCCGGGCTTTTCTTTCTCATTAACCCCAGTGCCATCTCACTGGACAGAGATGGTGTGGTTGTGGCTGGGCTGGGCTGGACTGGAGAGTCAAGTTGTTTAAATACAGTTCTTCCCCACAGCTAGTAATTGGTGCAGGGAAATTGAGGCAGGAGTGAGGAGAGCTTGAGAGGATGTAAACAAAGTGAGTGAGTTACAGAGGGAAGGGGCAGGAAAGGGGGGGGGGGGGGCTTCAGGATTAGCACCAGCAGCTGTGATCTTTAAGGGGGGAAAAGGCTGACCTTAAAGAACTGGGGAGGTTTCTGATCAATCATACAGAAGACTGTGAACATGGTATACTTACAAAACATTTATTTATTTGCTCCATTTGCCTTTCTCCCAAATGGGAACCCAAAGTAGCTTACATTGGTCTCCTTTCCTCCATTTTAGCCTCCAACAACCTTGTGAGGTAGGTTAAGCTGAGAGGGTGGGACTAGCCCAAGATCACCCAGCAGGCTTCAATGACAGAGTGGAGATTCAAACCAGAGTCTCTCTGATCCTAGCCTGACACTTTAACCACTACACCACATTACTGGCTCCAGTCTTCATTAATCATTCCACGGTATACAAAGGGTTTTAGAAGTCTTGATCACTTCACTGGAATTGCCACTTGGAAAAGGCAGGTCAGAATCCTGCCACAGTTCTGGTTAGGAAGAAATATAAAAATGCAGCCATCGCAAACAGTCATAAAAATCAGCTGTTTCCCCTAGTTTAATTCTTACTGTATCCAAGAGTAACAGTAAATCTTGCCTCCACCACTGAAATATCTTTGCTCAGCCTACTGAAATTTGAAATGGTATTTCTACCTACACAGCAAACTTATGAAATAAACTGACCTGAGAGAGAAAGAGACAGACAGACTTGACCAAAACCACTCATTGAACATCACATCCAAGATGGGATCTGAATATGGGTCTCCCAAGCTGATACCCCACAGTGAGGAACAGCCTTGATGGACCACATTAAAGATCTAACAGCAGCCATAAAGAATCCCAAGAATAATGTAATCCCAAGAATAATGTAAATATGTAGAGATATACCACCTTTGAATATAGCTCCATTTAGCTATCATAGGTGGCTACCATTGGTAGATGCAATATCCACCCATCTGCCTGGTCTCCCTGAAAGCTATCTAAGTTTGTCGCTATCATTCCACATTGTAGCCAAGAACTCCAGATATTAATTGTATACTCTCTGAAAAAACGGTATAAAAATACATGTCAAACTTCACAGCCTTTTCCCTTGCCTCCTGTCCTCCTTTTGCCAACCACTTCCCAAAGACCTGAATAGGATGGCAGCTTTTTGCAGAAAGAAGGGGAGGGGCGTATCCCCCAGCCAGCCAGTAATAACCCTTTTCATTATTATTATTATTAAAGTATTCATACAGTAGTTTTCCAAAAGTACACACAAGTTCTTTATTCCATTAATCTGTACAATGAACCTCTTACACCCATATCACAGACCACCTACCGAGTCCATGATTCAGCTAGGATCTGAACCAAGACAGCTCATGGCTTCTGCCCAGAAGCACCATATTATGCACACTCCCCTGCACAACAGACAGAAGCAGCCGAGATCAAACAGGAAGGCACTTCTGTGCCACCAATCTGCTGGAGCATTCTGATTCTCTCCAGACAAGGGAGCTGTGAACCAGGAAGGCCCCCCATCAACATTTTGCCTCTCCTATGAACTCTCTGGGTGGCTTTCCCATGGAACTGCAGGGGCATTCCCATCCCTACATTTGCATCCTAGTATAAATGTGGAAGGGGGCCATTTGCAAGGGAAGATCTGCAGGCAGAAACAGGGTCCTTAACGCTTGCACATCCAACTGATTCTAGCTAGCAAACCCCGCTCCCTGTCCTCATACAGCCATTTTTAGCCTATTTTTCCCCAGCTAGGCTCCAAGAATAGAAGTAAGTCCAGCTAGCTGGAAAATAGTCCCATAAAGGCAGCTGCAGAGAAGACTCATACTATAGATATAATGTATATGAAATACCTGCATACCTCTGAAGTACTATATAAATGCATACTAAATAATAATAATGCCTCATTTAGAATAACCTTTTGCTTTCATTTTAGTTCACGTGGCCCAGTGACCTTATCAGCAGAACCAAGGGCGAAATCTGCATCCTCAAAATCCTCCTCCTTCTCCTCTCCCTAACACCGTGTAATTATCACTAAAGCCCATGTAACCACATTTAACTGGCTGGCTTCGTCATCTGAGGTATCTATTGCCAAGCTGATGTCATAGCCAAACAGAACCACAGAAGACACGTCGGCAGCAGCTCTTTGGTGCTAGTTTGGTTACAGTTACTTCATACTAAACTTAAAACTCACAAAGAAAAAGCAAAAATACTGAAATCTTCAGGCCAAGTCAATATACCTATGAAAGCATATGTTTCCATATACAAAACAACAACAACAACCCAGAGTCCCACTATTTCATTCTCAGTTTTTGGGGAAAAGAGTACTGTTTCTCTGACTCTGCAGCACAGAGTGCTTTCTAGCAGAGTCAGTTCACATGTTCACCTACAGTCCTTCAGCCACGAACAAGTCCTCATCTGTTTGAACTAACTCTACTTCAATAAGCAGATAATTTTCCTATGAGCTGAGAGTCCAAGAACTAGCAGCAGGAGGGGGAGTCCTGTTCCTTTAAGAGAGGTTTAACGTGTGGAAACAGGGCAGGGATCTAAATAACATCACCTGCTGTTGTTTGCGGCAGATCAAATTGATATTAAAGAGACAGCTAGAGGGACCAGCTTAGTTTAAATAACATCACCTGATAACTGCTTGTAGTGCAAACTGATATTAAAGAGACAGCTAGAGCGACCAGATTAAAAGTTGGCAACCCAACCTCCGAGTTGTGTCCACAGGGGAACACATGTAGGCTGAAGATTTGGGTACTGCCCAGACATGCTCCCATTTGAACATTACAAGGAATGCCACTGGCACACGTGATTCTGTGAGAGTTTCCTCAGAAGTTTTTTTATTGGGTTGCCTTTCAACAGCCAGAGCTCAGGGCCTGAAACAATGTTAACCCATTTTCAGCAGGCACCAACCCATACTGGAACAAGAATTTTGTCTCAGTGGTTTTATTGGGCAGTTGTCTTAACTGCTGTTACAGCTCAGCCACACACACACACACACAAAATGCCACCCATAAATTGAAAAAAATATCCCAGAAACTTTATTGTGTGAAACTAAAGGAGGATGTAACTCCACACTTATGTCCCCTAGAGAATGAACCAAAGGCCTGGTGAAGCAAAACCCAGGAACGCTATAAGACAAGAAGGGGGACCAGTAGATTTTGCGCACCATTAAATGCAGTGGAGAGGGACACAGACAGATGCAGCCTATGAGGCACAAACTAAAAGGTGTTCTCCCCCTTTTAGGGGGTTGGAAAAATGAGAGCTGTGCCTTGCTCTAGTCAATGTGTGTATTGTGGGGGGGGGGGGAGTGCTGCCATTTGGATTTTCTACCTTAGGCACCAACACATCTTGGGCTGGCCCAAGAGGGGTGTGTGATTTAAGCTCCAAACAAAGAGAGAGGGCTCTGCCGAAGTTGTCACCACGCTGCCTGCTTCCTCCCCTCCAGCCGGCAAACCAGACGCATCAGGGGATTTCAATAGTCGGCAGGCCAACCCCCATCCTGTTCTCTGTAGCAGGAGACCCCTTCTGTTCTCCCTCCGTTCACTTAACCCCTCCCCCCACCCATTCTGCCTCACAGGGGAGCCCATGGCACAGTTTTAAAAAACACAAGAGGCGGCTCTGGGCCAGAAGGTGGAGAAGAATGGGAGCCAGAGAGTCAGCTTTCATCTTGCCTGTACTGCCAGAAATACTCCCAAGGATTAACCAAGCCACCATGGACATTCATCACTTGCTTCTTTCAAAAAAGGGGGGGGAGAATGACCCAGCTCCCACAGAAATCCAGGAGAGGCCTCGCTTACTGGGCACTGCAGCAAAGTTTTGAGAAAGGAGAAACCCTGCTCCCTCCCCCCCCACTCCAGAAAACCTCTTTTCTGCACAGATTCCCAACAGGATTAGCCATTTTACTACAGCCCAATCCTATGCATAATTACTCAGAAAAAAAGGTCTCACTGGTTTGTGGGGAGTTAATGCTCTCAACTAAGTGTGCACACCACTGCAGCCTCCCTTGCATGTTAGCACAAGCAGCCAACAGTTCTGCAGCACATTAAAGGTTAGCGAAGGCAGAAGCCTTTTCTCAGCCAGAGCCACCTTCATCAGATGCATGAAGTAGACATAACCCCTATGTTAAAAATACAGGGGAGTAACAAATTTTTAAAATGTCTTTATTCTGTCTTAGCTCCAGGTTTTAAAAGAAGTTTTATTTTGTTTGTTTCAGGACATCCGTGCTCAGAAACCCTAGAATAAGTGTAATGAGAACTTCGCAAGAAGACAGAAGGTTCTGAACAAAGCACCAAAAGGCAATCCATAGATTTAAGCAAGAGCACAGATAACTTTCAGCACAAACTCTGCAGGCAGCCCCCCGGAAAAGACCCTCCCTGCTTCATCCTATTTACTTTGGATACAGAGTTTTGCCAGAAACTGACAAATTACACCCAAAGGGACATAATCCACCTGGAAATTCTTTTGCACAAGCCCTATTGAAGTGATTGGGAGCTCTGTAGCTTCTGTTTATATCAATGAGGCTTCAGCAGAACTATCTGCTGACTGTTCTCTTGGACATTTCTTTCATTCTCTGAACCATTTTAAAAAGCACACTGTTACCTCTACATGCTCCAGAACTTTTGCCCCATATCTCAATCACAGTTCCATCACAGAAGAACCACTAGACATAGCCATAAGACAAGAATTCCCACTTGGATATCAAGGAGTTCCATCCATTGTTTATCCTCCCCCCAACACACACACAAACTTAACATGGAATACAAGAAAAGATGCAATATAGGTCTACAAAATCATCAAGAGCCAGTTCTGTATCCAGTCCTAGAAAACACGGGTTCAAATCCTAGCACAAATCCTGGATTGAGTAGCTATTGGACTAGGTGGCTTCATTCTAAGTAACTGAGTCTTACAGAGCCATCCCAAACTGGTCTACTCAGGATCCTATTCCAGTCCATTCAGTGACACCCAGGAAAGTGTTCACAGGACTAAGCTGACAGTAACCCATTATTAGCCTATGAAGTATCCAAACAACCAAGAGAAAAGCCCTCTGGGAGACACCTGTTGACCATGTCAGAAATCTCTATTCCCCCCACCCCCAAAAGCTCAGAACTTCATTGCTACAATAACCATTTATTCTAGAGCAAGGTCATCATATGGAGTCAGAACTCAGTCCCAGAATCCAGTTACAGTGTCAGAGCATGTACACAAAGATTGCATATACACAAAGATCGCAATATAGCCACTACAGATCTCTTTTTTCAACATCTGGGATTACAAAGGAGAACTTCAAGATATCAGGACATGGATTCTGTGCTGGCTTGTGTCACACAGAACTCTTTTTCAAAAAGCAAAGAGTTTAGTTGAAGTAGAGAAGGGGCTCCAACCGAGCCCTGTGGATCTGTGAGAAAGACCCAGTTCTTTGGGGCCAGCTCAAATCATTTTAATACTCATGGGGAGAAAAAAAATCCAAATTAAATCCCCCCTTTCCCCTAATCAAGATACATTAATTAATGTGCTCTTACATAGCTCCGATTCATTTAAATGAAGGTTGTGCAGGAAAACTTCCTGGTGGATTGAGTTCTGTGAGTTGGAACTGATCCTGCCATCCTTAATGGCACATCCAATCTGCCCTCTCACATTGTCCCACAGTAACATTGGCCCTCTGGAACAGCTACTCGCTGTAGATGGAACCATGGGTAGTTAAGGAGAATAGTCCCAACCTTCAGAGAAAGGTTCATTGTCCATCAAAGTAGTCCATAACTGGTGCAAGCTTCAGGGTCACACTTCCTCACAAGACACACCACCATATAAAAAGGGAGAAGAGTCTACGAGGTACCTAACAGTCCCCCCCAAAAAAAAATATCCATCAGCATTACATCTGCCTTTCTATCACATCTGTCTGGCTTTCCCAGTTCATCCTCACCCTAAGCCTGTTTCTCAAAGACAAATATATAGACAACCAGAAGAAAGTTTAGAAAGCCACAGCACCTGGCACACACTGTACAACCCTGCTCAAATCAGAGAAGATGGTGGTTCCAAATCTAATACTGTAGGCCGGACCAATACTTCTTTCAGTGATCAGTAACCAGTGATCAAATACAACAGTTCCAAACAAATAGCTACAAGCCAGGAGAAAAGGACTCACCGTCTTAGAGTCCAGTTCATGTCTGGATTGGGCCAGAACCTTGTCCACGCCAGCTTGGTCCATGAATGTGACAAACCCAAATCCCCTGCATCCCAGAATCAAGAGACCAGGCAAGCACAGGGGAAAGAGAAAAGAAAGTTAGTTAGAATGGTGCCAGGCAGGCTCATGTTATCAGGAGGAGCAATGCGCAGGCACCTCACCTGGATCGCTTTGTCAGCGGGTCCCTCATGACCAGGCACTCCTTTACCTCGCCAAACTGGCTGAAATACTCCCGCAAGC
Source organism: Lepidodactylus listeri (assembly GCA_029233225.1). Lineage (NCBI taxonomy): Eukaryota > Metazoa > Chordata > Lepidosauria > Squamata > Gekkonidae > Lepidodactylus > Lepidodactylus listeri. The sequence continues at coordinate 28,444,932 of JARCFY010000013.1, forward strand.
CTTCTGCAAGAACAACACAAGGACACCAATGGGTTCCCATGCAGGTGACAATACCCACCCCTCCCTCCAGGCCTTTTCCCTCCCTCCTCCCCAAAGCCCACAGAAAGAGGGGGGGGGGGGGAAGTGAGATTGTTAGACCTCTGCTGGGGTAGATCCTCGAAAACATTCTGCAGCCAAAGTGGTGGATGGAGTAGGGGCTGGCTGGACACGCGACCCCAGCACAGCAAACCGCCAGGCCCCAGCATGCAGAGGAGGAGGAGGACCCACGCCACCCCTTCCCCACAGCAGATCACAAAGACCCACATGCTCGGAGGGGGGGGGGTGCGCGACGGTGTCGATTACAAACCCCTTCCCGTTAAAAGGCACCTCCGAGAAACCCACCTAAGTCACAAGGAGGGAAGAGTTGGGAAAGTTTGGACTGCAGGTGCCGCTTGGCCAGAACCGAACCCAGCCAATGACGGGACCAGGGACAGTCTCCGGTTCGCACCCTTGCTCCCCCCCCCCCCAACCCGGCTCACCTTGAGTGGTTTGCCAGCTCAGTCCTCCGATGAACATTTTGCTAAGGAGAAGGGGAATCAAACCAAAACATAACCATTAAAAAAAATCAGTTTTCGACAGAAGGCATAAAGCCGCCCGCTCAAAGGCAAGAAGTGGCCAGGGCGCAGGAGGCAGGGCCGGGACGACGCGGAGGGAGGATCGGGCCGCCGCTCTCGGAGACCTCCGGAACTCCTCCATCCATGGCGAGGGGAAGAGGGTGGGGGGGACCGGGTGCGCCCCCGGAGCGCCTGGGAAACCCGATCGGGGGCGGAGGAAGCGGCCAAGGGCGCCCCGGGATCCGGTGGGGGCGGGCTGCCCGGCTCGACGAGAAGGAGGCGCTGCCGGCGGCGGCGGCGGCGCACGGAGAGGAGCGCGGCGCGGGGGATCGGCCATGTTGGCGGCTCCCACCAGCCACCCAGGAGCCTGCCCTAGCCACGAGCTGCCGGGCATCGCGGGGAGGAGGAGGGATGCTGCCGGCTCCAAAACCCGAGGAAAGGAAGCGGGCGGGCGGGCGAGAGAGGAAGACCAGAGGGGGCTGGCCGGGCCAAGTACCAGGGGTCGTGGGGAGAGTCCGGGGAGGCGAGGCCGGGCTGGCTGGCTTCTGTCTCCATTCGGACCTCTTCTCCCTGCGAGGAACAGAGCCACACTCCCGGGGCAGCTGAGCGTTGGAAAAGGGGCCGGACGGCCAGGCCATGCTGCCCCCTCCCCCGACCCCTCTCAGCCAGGCGGGGAGGGGAGGAGGGGAAGGGAGGGCCGGGCCCGGCGGGGACAACCTGCCCGGCTCCTCCCACCCCCGGCAGGCGGGCAGCCGGCGTGAGCATAAAAACCCGGCTGCCGGCCCGCCCGCAACTGCACTAGGGGCTGTTGGGGGGGACGCTCCGGGATGGCGCGGCCATGCGCCCAGGGCGCACGGACCTCGTCCGCCTGCTTTGCCCCTCTCTCGCCCAGGCGGCACCAGCAGCGGAGTTTTGGAGGGAAGGCCAGGATCCGCGCTCGGGCACCTCTCCAGCCCAGGGAGGGGGTCGTGATGGTTTTCTCACCTGCCTGGATGACCAACCCAGAGAGAAGAATTCACTCCCTCGGCGCGCCGGGAACAAAGGGGGACGCCTCGAGAAACTGGAGAGGCGGCCTTTGCGAGGATCCGCGCTTAGACTCGGGGCCAGGGAGGGGGCTTTCTTCGAGGTCGGCGGGGAGAAGAGTTGGAGGGCGGGAGGGCTTGCGACTTAGGCCCACAGATCTGGGGCAGGGAGGGGGACGGACGGGACTAGGAGCCTTAGCCGGGGGAGGACTTGGACACGAACGAGGGATGCTTAGGAGGACGCGTCTAAAGGCACCCGTTACAAGCTTTGTTCTCGATCCAGAGATGCTACCTGGTCAAGGAGACCTCCATGGTCAAGGGTGCAGGGTGGTGGGCCTCCCTCCTCCTGGGCCCACCTGGTGCATCATTACTCTTGTCCACTGGTACCAGGCGGGTAATGATCGTGGGGAGAGCCCGCACTTTAAAGGGTTAAAATCAATCCAACCGGCAACAATAAACAGCATGTGACACGGCAAGTGTAGCCTGAGGGGGAACCGGCACGTTGGGAGAATGGGACCGTATTTAAACATGATACTGCCAAGGCCTCCCCCCTTCCTTCCCACTTAAGAGCACCCCCCCCCCCTCCCGTGCAGCTGCTCCAGCCACCAATCCTGAATTCACTTCCCGCTAAGTCCCCCTAGAGACTTTGCACGAACCACGGAAGGTGCGTTCATGGGCGGTTCTGCGAGGAAAGCTCGACAAGGCACAGGGAGGCTGCCTCAGATGGTAGATATGGGGTGTCTCTAATGGCAGCAGCAGAGTGGGAGAAGGGCAGGTCTGACCCACTGGGCACAGTTTGCCCTGGAATTCTCCTATTCTCCTGCACAGATTCACTGAAACCAACAGGAGATGCTTAAGACCACAGCAAGGTTTGCACACATCTTCCTCTTCATTTCAGTGAGGTTTTCACAAAATAGCCTATTAGCAGATTGTGCCCCATGTAATTTTTTAAAAACAAATGTTTACTGCTGCTAAGGGCTGCAAAGTGGGAGATAGACCTGACCCAGGGGTCACAGCTTACTGGGAATAAACTGTTCTGCTCGCATCCCAAACACAAGAGCAAGATAGTGCGCCCTGGGACACTGGAATAAAAATTATCCTTTTACCACTTTGGATCACTTTTATACCTTGTGTTCCAGGAACTGTACCACTGCAGAATGTAAGAGAGAATTGGTATGTTCTCCACATCAAAATCTCCACGCCCACAGAAAATTAGCAAGTCAGGAAATAGTAGCTGAACCTTCTCTATGTTACACCAATTTTTTAGTTGCAGGAGGGCGGGTTTTTTTGTTTGTTTTTGGTGGAAGAGGTGGGGGTTTGCAAGTGTAGCTCAGTGACAATATTTTAAGCGGTAATTTAATTAATGGGCCTTTGGTAACTTGGAAGACATTGCTTGTTTAAGAGCTTTGGCAGCTGCATCTCCACCCCCACCCCCTGGTTTTGTTATTTTCTATCATTATTCTTTAAGTCACTTGCCCCTGGTCAGTTTCCACCACATGGGTAGGCAGGCAAGCACACTTCCTTTGAGGTCAGCCCAGGCTCCGGCCAAAACTGAAGGAGCAAGTCTCTTTTCAAAAGCATGCATGAGCATCACCGGAAGCTCCTGCTGGCAGACTGACATTGCTTCCAGATCTGCAAAGAGCCATAGTTAATATGTCCCTTGTTCCCATCCTAAACAGCGGGGATTCAATCTCAAATTTGTTAACATACTACCTAAACTATGACTTAAACTGGGTACATATCTTGACATATCTACACGCACCTATGAAGACCTTGGTATTTTGTAATGTGGGAATGTCCATGTTACTTACATTTTTCTGAAATTTATTTATTGTTTTATCATTCATCTTCCTTTTTTACACTCAAGGCAGATTACAGAGTTATAAAAGACAATGCAATAAAGACAATATGATACAATTAACAGTGCAATAAAACTGGATAACACAATCTAAGACCAATGAAATAGAAATAATAAATCGCATCAACTGGATTTCACAATTAGAGAACAATGATCCAATAAACCAGATTTCACAACTAGAGAAAGATGAAATGCTGACAGCATAATACAAAGAATAAACAATGCAGTACAAAAGGGGGAGGAAAAGAAAGATGCCTAGTCATTTCACTGGCAGTTGAAATTAGAACTGTATTACCTTGAGTGAAAGTGCCCTTCCTGCATTATTGTGTTTTCTCATATCTCTATTGCCTTTAGCAAAATGCTCTCCTGATACAGTAGGACAAGGATACAATCTCCTATTGATACAATAGGTAGGACAATGTGCCCCCTTCCTCAGAACCTGGATCACAGTAGCCAGGAAAGGTCCTTGACATGCATTTGGAAGTTTATCTGAGAGATTTTGAAGGAGGCCCAAAGCATCTATAAGGTTTGCTGAATATCTCAAGCAGGTTTTGCATATCCCTAAATCTGTCACTAGATTTCACTTAACTTTAAATTAGAAACCTGACCTTTTTTGCTTCACTTTAAGTTAAAAGGAATTTAAGGATGAGGGATTAAGGTTTCACACATCCCAAATTGGGATGGCAAAAAATTACGCTGAACCTCTCCCATTTTTTGAAAGACCATTTTAAAAACATGGGGTGGAGACTCATTCTAGGAATGTCCTTTTCTGCTCACCTCATATTGTTTCTTATGTTTATACTATAAGTGGCCACAGTTGGAAACTTAATTTTAATATTAAATGTTTAGACCATGCTTTTCTCCCCAAATGGGGACCCAAAGTAGCTTATAATGTCCTTTACCCCTTCTTTCATGTTAGCCTCACAACAACCCTGCAAGGTAGGTTACACCAAGACTGGCCCAGCATCACTCAGTGGGTTTCACGGATTTGAAGTGAGGTCTCCCCACTCCTACACTGACACTCTAACCATCAAACTGCACTGGCTGGCTTTTGATATGAACATATGTATACTTTATACCGAGTCAGGCCATTGGTCCATCTAGCTCAGTATCATCTTCACTTGACTGTCAGTGGTTCTCCAGGGTCTTTCTCAGCACCTCCTGCCCCTCTTCACTACTTTCTGTACTTCTGCTTTACCAATGAGCTGGAGTCCAGTAGCACCTTACATTAAAGTGACTCTGAAGAAGTGAGCAGTGACTCACAAAAGCTCATACCCTGCCACAAATTTTGTTAGTAGGATTGCCAGGTCTGGGTTGGGAAATAACTGGAGATTTGGAGGTGCAGCCTGAGGAGGGCGTGGTTGGGGCCTAATGCCAGAGAGTCCAACTTCCAAAGCGGCCATTTTCTTCAGGCGAACTGATCTCTGTTGCCTGGAGATCAGTTGTAAAAGCAGGAGCAATCCAGCCACCACCTGGAGGTTGTCAACCCCTATTTGTTAGCCTTTAAGGTGCTACTGTGGTGTAGTGGTTAAGTGTGCGGACTCTGAACGTGCAGCTGCTGGATGACCTTGGGCAAGCCATAGTTCTGTCAGAGCTGTTATTGAAAAGAACAGCTTCTGTCAGAGCTCTCTCAGCCCCACCTACCTCACAGGGTGTCTGTTGTGGCAAAGGGAAGGGAAGGGAAAGGAGTTTGTAAGCCACTCTTAGACTCCGAGTGAAGGGCGGGGTATAAATCCAATCTCCTCCTCCTCGACTCTTTCTCTTTTCTGCTGCTACAGACAGGCTACCCATCTTGATCTACCATTGAGCTGTGGCCCTTCCAATGTTTTATGTTCTTGTGCTCTGATACCACAGCAAGCAATTCAGCTATATGTCCTCACTGACTTGGGGTCACATGCGCACACGAAGCTACCTCATACTGAACCAGGCCCTTGGTCCATCAAAGTCAGTATTGTCTACTTAGACAGGCAGCAGCTGTCCAAGGTCTTATGGTCTTTCACATCACCTACTGCCAGGTCCTTTACCTGGAGCTGCCAGGGATTAAAACATGAGACCCTTATGTTTATACTATAAGTGGCCACAGTTGGAAACTTAATTTTAATATTAAATATGCCAAGCAAATACTCTACCACTGAGCCACGGCCCCGTCCCATTCAGAGACCTTTGTATTCCTAAAGAGAACTGCAGATTTTTTTATTTATTAATTTATATCCCACCTTCCTTCACAATGAGGACCCAAAGCAGCTTACATTATTCTCCTCTCTTCTGTTTTATCCTCGCAATCTTGTGAGGTAGGTTAGGCTGAAAGTGTGTGACTGGGCCAAGGTCACCCAGCAAGCTTCCACGACAGAGTGGGGATTTGAACCTTGATTTCCCACATCCTAGCCCAACATTTTAACCACTAGATTGTGGTTAGTGACTAGAACCTCCCTCGTAACCCCTCCCCCTAGCGAGGCGATCTTATATATGCTGTGTCTGTGTCTATGCTGTTTTAGGTTTTATTTTATTTTATATCCTGGTTTTTTATTTGCCTATGCTGTTTTAGGTATTTGATATTTATTGGGCTGTTTTAATTTAGTTTTAATCTGCGATTTGTATATTATTTTGTTGTAAGCCGCCTTGAGCCCTGCTTTTAGGGAAGGGCAGCCTAGCACATCTAATTTAATTAATAAATAATAAATACACCATGCTGTCAGAAATAACACAGAAACTGTTTACACATGATCGCCTACCTGGGAATGAGGAAGAAGTGAGTCCAGATTTCTTGATCTTGCCAGGATTTGTCAACTCATTTCAACCTGGACCCCTCAAATAAAATACTAGAGAATGGCTCAATGAACAGGATTGTCTTCATGAAATATCTAATAGTGTAAACAGATTCCCAGAAAATCTTGAAATAAAATCATGATAGCTTTCCTTCCACAGAAGAACTGAACAGAGTGTTATGTCAGAATGACGATGTTTGGGATATACATAGCATTTTAGAATGCTGCAAAGCACTTCTACCTCAAGCATCCTTACAACAGTTGTCTAAGGTAGGTCAGTGCCATTATCCCTATATTGTAATAAAGGGAAGGAGAGGTTCAGAAAGGGTGGTTTGTATAAAGATGTGACAGGTGACATTTGAACTGAGAAATTCACAGCTTAACTGCTGCTACACCAACTGTCTGCACATGGACTTTATTCAGAAGACAGGACCAGCTTTACAGAGCTCTTGCACAGTTAATGGGGGGCAGGATCCCCTGGGATTTTCTGCCTTCCCTTAGGTACAAAAAGGGTCTTGGGCTGACCATGTGTCTGTGACTACAATAGCACTTTTTATGCTCAGCTAGTAATCAGTGGAACAGTCAGAGAATCAACAGAGACAGCTCAATATATTTGGTGCTGTGATAGAAAATCCAGATGGCTCCCCCTAACTATGGTGGTTAAAAAGGCAGCCTTAAACTAACAGTGCAACATTCCCTCAGAGTAAGCCCCACTGAATAGATCAGAGAAGGATTCTGAGTAAAATAAATTGAATGGACCAGAGTAGGATTCTGATTCTGAGCACTTTGAATGGCTCACAGTTTGCTGATCTTTAATGGTACCACAAAATCTGCCACCAGGGAAGGGGTCTGTCACCCTGTCATATAGAAAAGCTGGCCCTTGGAGTCAATTCCAGAGGAAGCAAGCTGTTGAGCTGGGACTAGTTGACAGGCTAAGGCCAAATCTAGGGGCTGGGACAAAAATACATGGCCCAAATCTCCCTAAGCAGCTCAGACAGCATTGGCTTGCCAGGGTATTTGGTTTACTTGAACCACCTGATTTATCAGTCTCCATATCCTAATTGAGATGGAGATCCACTACCTTCCCGAGAAACTCCTTCCTGCTGCTGGAAGACTTCCTCAAGAGTCTTACTCACTTTGACTGATCAAGAAAATGTCAACACAGACATGGCTCAAGGGCAGAAATCACCACCTAGAATGCTGCATTTCCTCTCTACCGGACCTGAACTGTTGTCTGCTCCAGGAGTAAGGAGTCACATAATCAAAAGCACCCGAAAAGCTGTGCCTGCATTTGTTTGTGAAGTTACAGAAGAAGCCAATATGGCTCATACTACCTTTTGGGTACTGAATAACACCCACTGGTTATAGCATCTCGCCACTTGCGCCAAAATGCTTATTAAAGTCTGGGCTTGAAAAGCAATTAAAGAATATTCCCACTTCTCCACATGAAGCCATCTGGGTGACCTCGGGTCAATCACAGCTCTCTCAGCCCCACTTACCTCACAGGGTGTCTGTTGTGGGGAGAGGAAGGGAAGGTGATTGTAAGCCACTTTGAGACTCCTTTGGGTAGTGAAGGGCAGGGTATAAAACCAGTTCTTCTTCTTCTGTTGATTAATCAATATGCTTTTTAACCACTTAATCCATTAAATATTTTGCTTACCACCAGAGCTCCATCCACACACTCTGGATATTGTGTTGTTGTTGTGCTATAACAAGCATTCACAACTGGAATGTCTTATCCAAAAAGGAAAATCCTACTTGCAAAGGATGGCTAGAACTCAGTAACAGTGTAATATCCAACTATCAGTGGTTGCAGTCCAAAATTTCGACAAGGAGCCTTTTCCCCCCAGATTGTGAATGAAATGTCAGATAAATACCAGTGTTACAGATATTGCTTTAATATATTCAGGGCCAGGGGTCCGTTGGAGCAGGAGCGCACAGGAGCGCAGCTCCGGGAGTGAGGAGCCCAGGGGGCGGGCACATGACCAAGCCCCGCCCCCTCCTCAGCTTCCCCGAGCAGTGCAGAGGCGCAGCGCCCCGGGGAAAGCCCTGCTAGGGTCTTTATTGTTTTTAATGTTTTGTTTTATATTGATAATTTTATCATTGTTCCTTTTATGACTGTGTGCTGCTTTTCCAGAGACTTAGCATATAAGTACTGGAGAAATTTCACCAACCCTTCAGCAGCTTCCGCCCCATCAGTTTGGTGTAGTGGTCAGGAGTTGGACTCTAATCTGGGAGAACCGGGTTTGATTCCCCACTCCTCCACATGCAGCTGCTGGTGTGACCTTGGGCCAGTCACAAGTTCTCTCAGAGCTGTTCTCTCATGAGCAGTTCTCAAAAGACCTCTCTCAGCCCCACCTACCTCACAGGGTGTCTTGTGGGGAGGGGAAGAAAAGGGATGGGTGGTGCACATGTCCAGGGTATCTCAAGTCTACTTGAAACCTGGTGGTTTCAAGGGAGCAGGAAGAGAATGAGGGTGTGTTCTTTACGCTTCTTTTTATTGCACAAAGTATTGGATGGGGAAGGGAATGGAGGAAGAGCAGGTCAGTTTCACTCACCTGTGGAGTGGAGCCTGAGGGGTGGGTGTTGCCTTCTGACACACTTTCGGTATGTTAGGGGGTGTGGCATATGCAAATGTTATGCTAATTAGCTCCTGCACCTCTTTTTCTACAAAATGACCCCTGTTCAGGGCTATTTTTGGGCAGGAACGCACAGGAACGGAGTTCCAGATGGCTCCTGAGTTGGCCACACCTACAACCAAAACCTCTGGCATGTGTAGCTACAGAGCATGCTGCCCTCCCCATGTTACACACAAGAGGGAAAGGCCGCATGTTAAAATGCCCTCTTTCCCTCTGGGGAGCCCCTGGGGATTTCCTTGTCAATTTCAGTCAGCTGAGAGTGAAATTGACAAGGAAAAGCCTCTCTCTGCCTTCCCTTCTCTAGCTGACATGTCCCAGCTGGAAAAGGGCAGGCAGGGAACCCAGGCACCTTAAAAATGCCTTTCTTTCCCAGCCCCTATATGCTAATGAGCTGTGCTGTCAGAGGTGTGGCCTAATATGCTAATGAGTTTCTGCTATTGGGTGTGGCCTATTATGCTAATTAGTTCCTGCCGGGCTTTTTCTACAAAAAAAGCCCTGAATATATTCCTTTTCTGTTTGAGTAATGCACCAGAAGAAAATAGCCCTAAAAATAAACAAAGATGCTCTTAACTCTTGGACCTACTGATGATAATTACCTCCACCAATTAACTTGTGGGTGGGAGAAGGTGCCATTTGGGTTCTGTGCCTCGAGCACCAAAAATCTTCTGTGAACAGGAACAGTTTCCTCATGACACCAGGCCTGATTCAGCACAACGGCTTTCAAGCTGGTAAATCACCCGCTGGAGCATAACAAACCTGTAGGAATCAGTTTCTAAGTTGGAGGTCTCTACTGAAGAATTGGGAAAAGGACAAACTCCTTCCTCAGCTGTCCCCTTCCTGACTCTTTCTAACATTAAGGCCAGGAATGCTGGCAGCGGATGTTATCTGTGCTTGTTGCTAGCTAATTTGGAAGTGAATGCCAGTATCCCAGCCAGCAATGGCCTTGCCCCTGACCTGGAGGGGCCTCACCATCTTGGGGTCAGATGTAATTTTGTCTCAGGTCAGGCCCGGAACTCTCCTCTTAGCGAGCGGCATTTTGTGGTGAGATGGAAGCCATTTTCTCCACACAGAAGGGATTGAGGCCATCAAATGCATTTCGTTGATGAAAAACAGGACACCTTGAGGAAGCATGCCAGGGGCAAACACATTCTACGAGGGGACAGTTTGCTGGGGAGGCCACTGTTTGAATGCTGGAGATGTCTGAGCACAAAGGGCATATGTTTCTGTTTTCTTCAAGTATAGAATTACTAGCTACCATCCCACAGAGGCATTGAGATGTGGGAGAGTTGTCAGTCAAAGTTAAGGGGGTGGGGGGAAATTCCCTTCCTAAATCAAGCCACAGTTTGTCTAAATCAGTCTTCTGAGCCCATGGCACACTCTTTGCATACAGAAGGTTCAGTTCCTGGCACCTCCAGTTAAAGGTAGCAGACCTGAGGGGCCTCTTTCTCTACTTGGACCCTGGAGACCTGTTATCAAGGCAAGTATGTGATACTGCAGTAGACAAAGGGTTCCACTCAATATAATGCAGTTTCAGATGTTCACCAAGTAACAATCCTTGACACTCATCCCCACAATGAAACATCCCAAGGTGGTCCTACCATAAACCTGCAAGTAGAAAATCATAGTTCTAATGTTTTCCTCGATTTAAAAAAAACCCTCCCTGCAAGTCAAAAGTTAGCAAAGTAAACACCTGGCTGTGCTAGGACTTAATGTACTTTTTAATGAGAGCCAATGTGGTGTAGTGGTGTTGGACTAGTATCTGGGTTGAAATCCCCCACTCATGCCATGGAAGCTTGCTTGGTGACCTTCGATCAGTCATACTCTCTCAGCCTAATCTACCTCATAGGGTTGTTGTGAGACTAAAATGGAGGAGAGCGGAATGGTATAAGCTACTTTGGGTCCCCGCTGGGATGGAAGGTGGGGAACAAATGAAAGAAATACATTTTTGATATGTAGGGAGGCATCAGATTTTGGGTTGTGTTGCAGGCAGCTATGGGGAATAATACACAGGGAAGTTCTCCTGGGCAAGCTGCACTGAACTGAACAGGAATTGTATGCCAGACACAGCTCACATTCTTTTCGATAAGACCTATATAGGGGAATCTCCAGATAAAGATAGATCAACATGGTTAGCTGTGTTTGTCTGTAGCAGCAGAAAAGCGCAAGAGCTCAGTAGCACCTTAAAGACTAACAAAATATGTGGCAGGGTAGGAGCTTTCGAGAGCCACTGCTCACATCTTCAGATACTTTTTCATACCCTGCCACATATTTTGCTACTCTTTAAGGTGCTGCTGGACTCTTGCTCTTTTCTGCTTCCCCAGACAGAGCACATCCCAAATTAATTAATAGTAAACACAAGGATTTTCCATCCCAGGCATCAGAATGTCTCATGCTGGCAGCCATTATTCCTGGTTCTTCATGAAGTTACCGGCCCATCATGAAGGCAACAAGCGCTTTCACACATGCTAAATAATGCAGTTTAAATCCACTTGAGCCACCATTTGTAAGTGGACTTTGCCATTTTACACAGTAAAATCCTGTTGCAAAGTGCATTGAAAGTGCATTATTTAGTGTGTGAAAGTGACACTACAGGAGACACAGGACCATCGTCCCAGTAAGACTCAGTCCAGGCATTCCATAGAACTATTAGAATTATATGGTTTAGAATTTAGATTACACCACCAATAGGTCTAATCCCCACACTTACAAACCAGCCAGCACAAAGACAACAGGCTCTTGCCTGGAAGAGCTTACAATACAAGGGAATGAAAAAGTGGATGTGTTTTGGTTCGGGGTTTTTTTGCAGTGAATAGTCTCAACTAGTATGCTGTCCCCTGACGTGCTAGGTTTTAAATTGCAGGGATATTTAAAACATTGGTAAACAAATTAAAAATGGCAGGCCACACCCGCAGGCTCTGAATACCAGCCCAGGCTTTCCGCTAGGACTCTTGCAGGATTAGAACGAAAAGTCCTCAGTTTCCAAAGGGAAAAAAAGGAGAAAGAAATATGGCCAACTGTCCAGCGAACCTTCTTCTGCAGAAGCACACGAGCTGCGCGTCTCCCGTTGAGAAGGAAAAGTTACTTTTGTCTCTTTTGGAGATCCCCTCCCCCCTTGCCCTTGCTTTCCCGGCGGCTTTTGGTGCCAGCTTTTCTGGCGGCAGCCCAGGCTTGCATATTGCCGCTTGGTGCGGGCAGCTCTGCGCAGGGGGCAAGAAGCCTGTCCCTGGGAACTCCGCGAAGGCCCGGCAAGAAGGGGGTGGTTCAAGTGGAAGTGATTTGAATGAGAACCGCCGGGCTGCTGAATAACTGCTTTTATTGCGCCCGGGAGCAGCCTTTGTCCGGCCCGCGCATGTGAGACACAAAAGCCCCCACTTGAATTCATGGAGTTTTAATTGGTTCTCAGGTGGGGGAGGCGATGGGGGGGGGGGGGGGGAGGGAAGAGTCCTTGCAGAGACCTGCACGCACCCCAAAGCCTGCGGAGCCTGGCCTCATGCAACTCTCTTTCCCTGCGGAAAGAAGGCAAGAGGCGGAGGGACGAGGCGGGACAGACTCCGGAGGCGAGTCACGCACAGCGGCTGCGTTGCCAACTTTAGACAGGGCCTCGGCCGCTGTGCCTTTTCACCGCCGCTCAAGAGATCATGTTTCCCTCGTCGTGAAAAGCTCTTAACCGGTTGATTTCTGCAGACCAAAACGTTGGTTAAGGCAGAGTAGCATGGGGGGGGGGGGGGGGGGTTGAGATTGCTGGCCTTCTAGGCTTTCAGCAGCAGCCATCAACTTACCTGCCACACAGGCTTTTATTTATGTGCTTCATTTATATCCCCCCCCCCCCCAATGGGGACTCAAAGTGGCATACAACATTATGTCCTTCCCATTTAACTGCAGTTTGAAATGCAGAAATGCTTCTTTTTTCAGTACTTCTCTGCTTTTCCAGATTAAAAAGGCGCAAAAATCTACAAGGTGAAAAGTTGATCTAAATACTAGGGAAAGCTTCAGCCCCAAAACTTGTACCTTTTCTACAGGCAGAGGAGCTCTGCCCTAAAAACACTGCTGGTAACCTTCAGTAGGGCTGCCATCTCTGGGTATAGAAATTCATGGATATTTAGGGGTTGAGTTTGAGGAGGGTGGAGTTAGCAGGAGCTCAGCAAGGATGTTATGTCACTGTAGAACTTCTGTTTCTCCTAGACTGTATGGCATACCATAGAGTCCACCCCCCAGAGCTGCCATTTCCTCCAGGGAAACGTCTTTCCTCCAGGGAAACTGGGGATCAGTAGCAATTCCAGGAGTTCTCCAGGCCTCACCTAGAGACTGGTAACCCTACAGCCTTGAGAGCTGTCAGAGACCCAGTTTGATGTAGTGGTTAGAGTGCTGAACAAGGACTTGGGAGATCTGGGTTCAGCTCCCCACCCAGCCATGAAAATCATTGACGGTGCCATTAAGGTCAACGGTGTAATTGCTTAAAATGGCATTGGGGGGTGACCTGCCAGTCACTGTCTGAACCTAGCCTCCTCACAGGGTTATTGTGCAGAGAACACGAGAAAGAGAACCATGTGCTACCTGGAGAATGGGTGGGACAAACCCCCCCCCCCCCACAGATATTCACAGCATCCTAATATAGAGAGGAGATGAAAGAAAATGCAAAAGACAGTATCACTCCAAGTTGACTTCAAAGGCGTTATCTTTTATTACATAAGCCTTACTTTATTACATAAGCCTTAATTTGCAATCAAAGTCTTTCTTATTTTAGGGTGATCAGATATAAATAAGGGCAGGAACTAGTTTATGATACTTCATACTTATATGTGCTCCTGAGTGTTAAAAGCAATTCACGTTAATTATCTTGCTGTCTTTACAACAATTCTGTAAGTTAAATCAGTATGACTATCCGTGTGTGTGGGAGGGTGAGGCTGACAGTACTTGCTTGCATTGTCTACCTACTAAACTCTTTAGCCAAGGTGAGATGGCCCACATTTTTTTTTACAGTCTCTGCTCCTGTGGCTTTAACAGCTGTTTGGCACACAGGAACCAGTCTTCCCCCTACAATTTCATTTCCGTGCCAAGAAATCATTACTGGCTGATTTTCTCTGCAACAGGCTGTTTTGTTGGATTGCTCAAGATATTTATTCACCACTTCTTCAAATTCATTTCTCAGTGTAATAAAGCAAATTCAAAGCCATAACATAAAACAAAACCTAATTATCATAAAAATCAAGATCCGCAAGAATTAGGAATAGCAGCAACTTGATGCCTAAAGAAAGATGCGGCAAAACCACCAAGGAGGCTCCGTCCTTCATGTCTCAGAAGGCAGGAGACACTGTTAAAGGCAAAGGGGCAGAGTCAGCATGTTGTCGTCACCATTAGAGTGTCAAACTATGATCCAGGAGATGTAGGTTATAATCTCTACTCTGCCATGGAAGCTTACTGGGTGTTCTTGGGCCAGTCACACCCTCTCAGCTAAGCTACCTCACAGAGTTGTGAGGATAAAGTGGAGAATTTAGGTCCCCATTGGAGATAAAAGTGGGGTATACATGAAGTAAATAAATGAAGAACCTCCAGGTTCCACTTCGGTGCAACGTGGCCTCTAAACGGTCAAAGTCCTGAGCCTCTCAGAGGGTAGAAGACACAACTGTAAGCTATCACAAGTTTCAACTTGATAGATGGGGTAGCCTTTCAGGCAGAGAAGCCGATATCTCATGCTTAACTCGGAGCCAGCCAAGACCAAAGGGATCTTGGCTGATTCGCTTAATCCCCATCTGTTTCATGGATGTTTTCGCAAGTTGCTATAGCAATCACAAAGACAGCCATTACAGTGTCTGAGTCCAAAGCAGGGCTACCACTGTGGCCTTCCATGCCACATAATTCCATTTTAAACAGGTAAAGTCTGTCTATGGTTGGCCTTGGCCCTCCCAGAAGATGCGTGGAAGGTAGATCTGATCACTTTGGGGCACAATGTTATAGGAAGTTTTCCTGCCCAAGCCACCTTGAAATGAACAGGAGCTGTGTGCAAGATTAGGAAGGCCATGTTATCTGATTAAGGGAAACAAGAAGCCATGTTTTTGTCCTGGCTAGGACTGCTTCTTCTTCTTTTTTGTTTGTATTGGTCTCCTCCTTTAATGATAGCTCAACATATGGATAGGGTTGCCAGCCTCCACGTGGGGCCTGGAGAGCTCCCGCTTTTACAACTGTTCTCCAGCTGACAGAGATCAGCTCCCCTGGATAAAATGGCTATGGCACTGTACCATGCTGAGGCCCCTCCCCTCCCCAAACCCCGCCCTCGCCTTGATCCACCCCCAAAGTCTCCAGGTATTTTCCAGCTCAGACATGGCAACCCTTTCATATGGATGTTTAGCAGGAGAGACTTTTCCTTGCATGGAAATACCCTGATGGTGTAATCTCAGACTTGATCTACATATGCTACAGAATGAGGTGGTTGACTTGTAAGGTGGCAGAATAAACTGCAGGTGGGAAGAATCATGTTTGTGATGTCCCCCCCCAATAGAACTTAGTTCTTTATATGTTGTACTTATGTTCCCACATAATTATTAATGTAGAGGGACTTGGGAAAATGTAATCCCACCCCTCCAGTCTGAAGTGGTACAGCCTATTCCACTACCTCAGGGCCTGCCCACCTCCCCCAGCATCTCCTTATGCCAGGGGTGGCCAACCTTGCTTAACGTAAGAGCCACATAGAATAAACGTCAGATGTCTGAGAGCCGCAAGACAGGAACAAATATCACACACACGTTTTTATTTTTTAAAATATGCAAATTTGCTTTTTATTAACGTTAAATGGGACTGCCAAAAATAAAAACAAACGAGGAAAACCAGTTATTGATAATGATATTACTTGTTTGCTAATGATATTGAGAGAGATGGAAAGAAAGAATTAAAGAAGTGGAAAGAAAGAGAGAGAGAGAAACTAGGAAAGCAAATAGATGGGAGGGAGGAGGGAAGGAAGGAAGGGAGAAAGAGAGAAAAAGCATGCCTCCCCTTTGCTTCCCCAGCCGCCCTGCCAGGAGCCGCACAATATATGTGAAAGAGCCGCATGTGGCTCCCGAGCCACAGGTTGGCCACCCCTGCCTTATGCTGTATATCTAGACCAGCACAGGACAATAATCACTACAAACTATAGACAGCATAGTGTAGTGGGTAAAGTATCAGACTAGGATCTGGGTTCAAATCCCCATTTGGCCATGAAGCTTTTTGGATTTTCTTGGACTGGTCACTGTCAGCCCAGCCGAATCTACCAACCTCACAGGGTTGTTCTGAGGATGAAATGGGAATGAGAGAACAATGTATGCTGCCTTCAGATGCTTGGAACAGAGGAGCATTAGATGCTGGTGAAAATCAGGACTCTTGTATTTGCCATTTTGCCAAAGCATCTGTCGCCTGCAGTTTAACAGCTATTTCATCTTGTTGTCCATTTATGATTTCTAGAAAGTAGGGAGAAGGAGCTGTATCTCTTTAAGAAGGTCATTTTAGCTGTGCTGGTGGCAGGAATTAGCCTTCTAAAGAAGGAGCAGAGACTGGAAATTGGATTGAACAAGCCTGAGCTCAGGATGAAGCCGGATCTGTAGGGATTGTTATGTTAATCACCTGAGATGTGTATTTCCACCACCCTTCACATTTACAAGGCAAGGAGGCAGACTGAATAGCCTGCTGTTAGATGCAGTTCATTTCAAAAATACTTGTCTGGGAGGGTACAAATTATACTGGGACAGCAGAGTTAGAGTGTGCTTAATTGATGACAAAGAAAGTTGGGTCGCCATCTTTTATATTGGTTGCAGTCTTGTGCTTTTATTAGACTTGTATAGTCAACATTTTTAATACATCCATCCATCTCATGCACTGACATGCTTTAAATGTATGAAGCCAGCATGAATCTCTCAACACTTCTGGCATAACTTCTGGGTATAAAGCAATAGTGAGACAAGTGCTCTCTACACATCAGAAGTAAAGGGTAACACTTCATCTGCCAAAATCCCTGTTTCTACCTAACTATTAATGATACAGATGCCCAGTCCTTCCCAGTGCGATTGTAAAAGACCAGAGTTGCACAGTTCTTGCGGCAGCTTAAACAACTCACAGCAATTCCTGCTCTGTATCTAATTAGCATTGACAGAAACTTGAGTGTCCGCACAGCTGGCATCAACACCGTTCTGTGCTCGAAGTCTCTCTGCTTTTAAAAACTGCATCGCAGGTAGAAATTGGCAGACAAATCTGTTCACATCAAGGGGACAATCTTCACCAGTTTGTTTCGTTTTGCTGTTTTATAGCTGTTAAAAGCAGGCAGCCCTCTTTCATTAAAAATCAGCAGGTACAGTTGAAACAGTTTGTGCTTCCAAAACTTCTCGTCTGAAAATTTTGAAGTCAGTTATTCTCTGCATACTCATGTTTGCTGAAAACAACAGTATATATCCTGTGCTATTGGTCTGTGACATTTAACAATTTATATTTGACAGCACTTTTAATTATTGGGCACTATTTGGTAGTCATTATTATTATTTGTTAAATTTGTGAATCGCCCAATCCCTGCTATTGCGGGGCTCTGGGCAATGTACAACATGTGATAAAACATTAGAATCATAGAATAAAATGCATAAACAATACTAATACAACAAACCTAAAAGAATCAAATCTAAAAAAATCAGGTAGCAAAGTTTTACAGTTTTTCATTCTGGACTGTGGCTGCCTCATGGGTGGGGGAAGAGGGACAGAGCAGTTTGTAGAGGAGGAAAGGAGAGGGGAGGGTGCCAGCCACAATGGGAATTGTTGCTGTCTTCAACCAAAAGCCTGGCAGAACATCTCTGCTTTACAGGCCCTGCAGAATTGCATAAGGTCCCGCAGGGCCCTGACGGTGTTTGGCAGAGAGTTCCATCAGGTCGGGGCCAGGGCTGAAAAGGCCCTGGCCAGGGACAGCCGGACATCTCTGGGGCCAGGAATCACCAGCAGACATGTAATGAGTTTTAGTATCTGACATTATTTGATAGATGACATTCAATCTATTGCTTGCATCTACTGTCAGTGTTTCGTAGTCAAAGAGATCCCAGTATATCTGGAAGCACAAACATTTGAACTTGGAGGACAACATCTGCATTCAGAATGTTAATTAAAATTTTGAGTTTGAAATCTTGTACACTGGTGCTGAAACTGGGAATTTCCCCATGATTAATTCCCATCTTAGTGAGAAGTCATTGAATCACAAGCCAAGTAGTTGAGGATTGAGAAGGAAGGGAGCGTATAAAATGTAGGGTATTTTCTGATGTTAAAGGCACCTTTTAACCTGGAATGTATCTTCAGAACAGAGATGTGCAGGAGGACAGTTTTGGCCCACATTAAAGGAAATGGCAACCCCATGAACACCTTGCACTATGTTCCTTCAATCAGTACAAATCTAGTTTTTACTTTTCCAAAGATAGTAACAGGTTGCCACTGTCTCTACATCAATGCGCTGCTACCTGCACGAGTCTTCCTTGTTCACTGTGGGCTCCTGTCTCCATAGAAAGAATACATATATTTTCCCCGACTGAACTGCCACCTCATTTTGGCTTCTCCCCTCAGGAATTATTTATTTATTTATTTATCGTATGGCAGAGTTACACTCAGGAAGCATATAATAATATCAAATACGTAACCAAGTAGATACAACAGGTAGGCAGACAGATTGGGCAGTCCCCCTAAATACTAATAACTAAACTTTCAATCCAATCAGTCCCAGCTGGGGAGAGTGCAAAGAGCTCCATCACATCTCCCTGGAAAGCACAATGCTCACATTCCTATGACAGATGGAAAATAGTTTGGCGGGCTGCACCACAATCGCATTTGGGTCCTGGTATTTTGCTCCATTTAAACAACAGATCTGCACAACTGCCAAAGCCTGTTCGTATTGTACTAGCCGTCTTCCATACTTTCCGTGGCAAATCAAATCCTGTGGGCCCCTTGTTTAGTGTTTATTAGGTTAGGGATATTGGGTGGAACTGATTTCATCCATGTTCACAACCATTCATTCCCTAGATCATAATTTTGTGATTTCAGGATTTGTGCAGATCTGTCGTGGGTACCAGCTCTGCTGAGGCTGACTACTCAGAGAAGGAGGAAGAAGCATGGAGCAACCCAGCCTCCTCTGGAGTCAGCCCAGCAGAGGAACCCTTAACAGCACCTGAGGGAGAAGAGGCCCCAGCTGCTACACAGGAGGTACAGCCAGAGGGAGAGACTGATCCAGAGCCTGGCCCATCACCCCCGGGTGGAGACACCCTGAGGCCAAAATCCCCACCTAGTTCTCCTGAGTGTCCCAGACGCAAGGCACACCAGTGGCTGGATGTGCAAGAGCGAAGGAAGATTGACAGACTGCAGCTCTTGCAAAGGCAACATGAGGGGCTGTGAGTTTTGGCAGATTGACTCCCAGGGAAGGAAGGACCTACTCATAAACACCCCGACGCACCTGCCTCAGCGCCGAAGGAACAGTGCATGCTTGGACCTGATCCTGGCTGTTTAGCATCCACTTCTTGCTCCTGTGACTGATTTACTGGCTTTCTGACCTTCAGCTCTGTTGTTTTACTTGATTTTGGACTATGTATCCAGTTTCCATTGCATGATTACCATGGTGCCTGGCTGAGCCAGTACAAGATTTTATTGCTGGATGTTAGGGCTTTAGTCTGGATAGGCCTGTGTTAGCTGTGTGTTTGTGGATAGGCAACTCTCTGTTTTCAATGATCTTTCTATAGTCATGAAGAGCATCATGCCTTCAGAGATGCAGGGGAGTGATATGGCACAAGGTAGGTAGCCAATAGGACAAAGTGGGTTTAATACATTCTCTGATGATTCTCATTGTTGTACTGAGTTGGACATCAAGTTTGTGGACATGGGGGCTGTTGAGCAACACTGAAGCACTGTATTCCATAGTATCACAGTACTATACATCAGCCTCAAAGCTGAACATCTGAGTGTTGTAGCAGACACACCCCAAGCTGTACCACATTATTTTTGGAGAATGTTGTTTTGCATGTATATTTTCGCTGCTACATTGGTAAGATGGTGTTTATAGCTCAAGGTCCTGCCCAGGGTAATGCCAAGGTACTTTGGTGTATGGTTGTGTATAAGTCAGGTGCCATCAAAATAGATATTCAGTTCATGGTTGGCAAGATTGTTATTGAGATGGAAACAGGAGCATTCTGTTTTTCCTGGACTTGGGATGGGCTGTCATTTACAGTAGTAATCAGCCAAAGTTTTGAGGTCTCTAGTCAGTATTTCCTCAGTCCTTTCTATTGATTTGTGCCTTACTGCAATCACCATGTCATTGGCATAAGCAAACTTCCTGGATATCATCTTGGGAACATCAGAGATGTATAGATTGAAAAGAACTGGAGCAAGGACTGAGCCCTGGGGTAGACAGTTATTCAGTTTCTTCTGCTTGCTGATTGACTGACCCATAATTACTTGGAAAGTTCTATTGCTCAGCATGTTATTTAGGAGTTGAAATAATGTTTTGCAGGAGAAAACTTGTAAAAACTTGTACAGAAGACCATCCCTCTAGACTGTGTCTTAAGCAGCAGTCAGATCAACGAAAACCGCTGATGTCTTAGGACACTTCTGATGCTGTGCATCATTGAAAGTTGTTAAGCCGAGAACTTGGTCTTCACAACTACGATGGGGGTCTAAGTCCTGCTTGCTCTATAGGGATATGTTTGTTCATTCTGTCTCTGATTCTGTCCAGGATTATCCTCTTGAGGAGTTTATAATAGAAGCTCAGAAGGGAAATAAGTCTTTAACTTTCTGCCAAATATTTTCAGGTTTCAGAATAGCAATTATCTTTGCTTTCTTGAATTCCCCTGGGAGTCTTCCTGATCTCATGATGTCAGTAAGAAACTTTGTGAGCCACTTCTTAGCGAATGTGCTGCTGTTCATCAGGAACTCATTATGGATGCAGTCAAACCCTGGTGCCTTTCCACTCTTGATATCCTTCAGTGCTTTGGAAATCTCATCAGCACTGAAACTCCCTGACAGCTTGTAGTCCTCAGGGCAGGTGCATTTCAAAATATGGAGTTATTTTTTAAATCCTGATTGTAAAATCTCAGTCTTTCTAAGCTAGGGATAGAGATGCCAGTTGGGCAGCTACCTGGCTTGATGTTTCCTCCAGATTTCCTTGGAGCACAGGTGGGCTTGCACCTAGTTTTTTTAACAGGCTCCAGACTTTCCTACTGGAATGCCTGAAATTCAAATTTGCAGTTGCTTCAGTCCATTTTTGCCTGTGTGCAGCATTGAGTTCATGGAGTAGTTAATCTGTTACTTCTGAGTCTTTGCTGTTGAGGAAATTTTGATACAGCCTCTCACTCCAGCCTGGAATATATTCTTTCAAATATCCTTGAGGAATGTGCCTTTTGGCCATAGATAATAACAGCTCCAGCAAGTTGGCAGTAGTTATTATGTGTTGGAGGGACCTGTCCAAGACACCTATCCAGATCTTCACTGAAATCTTTCCAGTTCACCCTCTTGAAGTTCCATCATGGTCTTGGAAAAGACCTGATAACTAGTATTTGGGTTCCTAGCTCGAGGATTATAGGTTGATGCTGGCTGTGTGGGAGAGCCTCAAGAACACGTCTGGACATAGGAAAGGGCTGACTTCTCCAGTCAGATGAAACAAATGTTAAATTAGGGTTGGATTCTCTATTCCATGCTGCAGATCTGAAGGTGTCTCTTTCTTTAACATCAAAAATGAGATGCAAGTCAGACAAGCCAGATCTCGGAAGCCAAGCAGGGACGGCCCTGGCAAGTAATTGGAAGGGAGACCTCCAGGGAATACCAGGGCTCAGGATGCAGAGGCAGGCTGTCAAGCCACCTCTCTGAAAAATGTCCGAGCCCCAAGTAGGGTTTGTCAGAAGTCACCATGACTTCCAGGCATGCAAGCTTGTACACAGAGAGAGAGAGATCCACAAAAAATTACAAAAAAATGAGATGCAAACCATCTTCTGTGATAACTGTGTAGCTCCAATTTCCATGGTAGCTGTTAAGTCACCATATACAGAAGAATGGGGATGGGTTGATAGGACATGTACTGGCCATGAACCTGCAGGAGCTTTGTAAACACTGACAACATATACTTCCCCAACTTTTACTATGATTGTGTGGATGGCATTGTGGACATTGGTCAATACCAGCTTCACATTTTCAATTCTGCTTTGGGCATAAGTCACTATACTGTAGGTATGATGGTATGGGGCGCTGATAACATTATATCCTGCAATTTTCGTTCTGTGGTGAACTTGATTTTCATTATCAATATTAAGTTTCTTGAACAAGAGCTAAATCTATTTTATTGGCCAGAAGGACTTGCAACAAGCATTGGTGGCATTTAAACTTGCTTATACCACCAATATTCATTTGGTAGATTCGGATGCCATCTCCTATACTCCTTGTCAAGTAGTCCTGAGAAGGACTGTTTGTGATAAGTACTGGAGTCGGGAGGCCAGTGGAGCAGGGGCGTAGAGTTTTAAAATCCCTGGGGGGGAAAAGGGCTCTTGTGTGCGTGCACACTTTGCGCACGTGCATGCCAGGACCATGTCACCGCCACCGCCACCTCTCCCTTCCCTGGCCTGGCCACTCCTGCCTCCGTCTGTCCGTCCAGGGGCCAGCTGGACCATAGAGTTTTGGGGCAATTGTTAGAGCGTCGTCCTGGCAACGTGCCCAGCATGATGGCATCACTTCTGGGTGATGCCAGCATGCTGGGCATTTGCCCAGCTGGCCCCTGGACGGACAGATGGAGGGACGGAGTGGCCAGGCCAGAGGGGGAGAGGCGGCGGTGGCAGGCAGGCGGGCGGGCCTAGGAAGGGCCCGGGGAGGCGCAGTGGGGAGGCATGGCAGCAGGTTCTCCATTTTGCCGGGGGGGGGGCTCAGTCCCCCCTGGGAAATTTCGGGGGTGGCTCGAGCCCTCAAGCCCCCCTGTAGTTGACGCCTGTGCGGTGGAGTGAGTTTCAGCATGATCAAGTTTATTGTAGGTCAGGAACAAGCATACCTGAGGTGGCCCAGGGGTCAGTTTATATGCACAGAAAAGCCTCACCCCCGTCCACACCCACACTGCCGGATAGGTTAATCTTCCCACCAGAGATTACATTGGTTCATTTGAATATGCTAAGCCCCTGATAGGTGGATCTTTAGGAGCCTGGGTGCTGTT
Source organism: Lepidodactylus listeri (assembly GCA_029233225.1). Lineage (NCBI taxonomy): Eukaryota > Metazoa > Chordata > Lepidosauria > Squamata > Gekkonidae > Lepidodactylus > Lepidodactylus listeri. The sequence goes on from JARCFY010000013.1 coordinate 28,467,973, forward strand.
GTTCTTTTACCTCAAGCTTGTACCTTTTCTAAGCCATGCGGTCAGACTGCATGGCTGGCGCCATTACATGTTTGGTCACATTAAAGAATCATACAAGTGTACACATAGAGAATCGCAGCCTGGTTGTCTGTGGAATTGCGTCCAGGACATAACAGTTAGATTGATTGTTTCTATGTGTGTAGTGTAGTCAGAAGAACCTATAATTGTACTGGCAGCCAGAAGTTCTAGCTCTTTAGCGTTATCCAGGGTGCACCACAAGGAGGTGAACTAAAACTGCATCCTCAGGAAGATGGCATTTTAGCAACCTCTTGGCTTGAGGGTTAACTAATCCTGCATGCTCCTTTTGTGGACTTCCACGACACTCTTACTACTTACAGACAACCAGACCAAGACATCTTCTTCCATGCCCTCTCTTCCTAGACTAAGGTTGCCAGTTCCCCCCTAGCTACCAGTGGGGGATGGGAGGGGGGGTTTGGGTTGCCAGATCCAGGTTAGCAAATTCCTGGAGATTTGTAGATAGAGCTTGGGAAGAACAGGGATCTCAGTGGGGTACAATTGCACAGAGTCCACCCTCCGAAGCATCCATTTTCTCCAGGGGAATTGATCTCTGTAGTCTGGGAGATGAGCTGTAATTCCAGGGAATCCCCAGGTCCCATCTGGAGGCTGGCATCCCTACCCTAGATCAGTGAGAATAATGCACAAGAATGGGGAGACATACGAGGAAAACATCATAGTCTTCTGTCAGAACCTGCTTTCTTTCCTAAACTTATACAAAAGCACCACACACATCAGACAACCTCTCCTTTTACGCGGGGGGGGGGGGGGGGTCCACGTTTTGTTCTTACAGAAACCTAGTTAAGTAGGTTAGGCTGAGAGAAATTGAACCAAGGTAATCTAGTGAGCTTCCACAGCTGAGTGAGGCTCAAATCCCCATACAGCCATGAGATCAACTGGATGACCTTGATGACAAACTGAATATGGGTAGCAAAGAAAACCAAAGGGTCAAAGTTAGCCAAAATTTCAAGTCTGTTTACAGGGTGGATGGGGACATAGTCAATGGCTATGGATAGTAAGGTGAGGCTTGAGAAGTGTAAATCTTGGACATACCAAGTTTGAGCTGGAGATGAGACACCCAAGCAGACAGACAATAGAAGATGTGGGACTGGAAGGAGGGAGAAACTTTAGGGGTAGAGTGGGAAGGTGCTAGGTGTCATCTGTATAAAGTTGGCACTGAGTCATAGGATTTGATGAAGTCGCCCTGGGATAGTGTGTACAGATATAATAGAAAAGGTCCAGGATGGAGCCCTGGAGGACATCAACAAAGAGGGAAAGCAGAGGAAGGTTTAATGAGCAACTAGACAGATAAAGCCACTTGAGGACAAAGTCACGGAAACCTAGAATGTGAAGGCAGTCAAGGACCAGGAAGAGACAATTATCAACTGTATCAAAGGCAGAAGGGAGGTCAAGGAAGAGGATACAGTGGATGGTCATTGATTTGGGGGAGGGCAGAAGTCAAATTTTAAGGGTATAGCAGGACTAATTACACATTCCAATGTCCCCAAGTCTGCCCCAGGTCTTGTCAAAACCAGATACATGGCAAAAGTTCTGTGTTTACAGCCAAGGTAACTCAGCAACCTTCCATGGCAATGAGGATTTGAAGCTGGGTATCCTAGGATTCGAACTTGGTTCTGAGACTCTAAACCACTATAATAGGGAAGGAGGTAGAGAACAAGGTGGTGGAGATGAGGGAGAAGGTAACTAGAAATTGTGAGGATCTAGGGGGCACATGGAGTGGTTAAGCAACATCAATCAGGTGACCACCTTAGAGGCCAAAGTTGATTGAGAGTGCAGGTAATAAAATAACAGGACAAAAATAGATGTCATCACCAAGGGAGGAAATAGGAAGGACCTATCGAGGGAGGAAATGGAGAGAGAGGTAGAGAGATCACAGTGAATAACTCCAGTGTTATTGGTCACAAAGTCTTGAGTGGAGAATAAGCAGGGGAAAGGCTGTGGAGCAGGCTGAAGACAGGCAGCTGTTAGGTCATGAATGAAAGAAAAATAATTATTGGCCTATGACTGATCTTGAAAGAGTGGTGGGTTCACAGCTCCAGGTATTTCCTGATAAGACATATTACCAAGATCCTTTTCAGTCTGGATTCAGACCTGGCTATGGTACAGAACTACTGTAGTTGCCCTGAGAGATTATATGTGCTGATCTACTGACGGGGTAAGTGAGTGTGCACTCTCCTGGATTTCTCAGCAGCTTTTAGCACTGACCATGGATGGAATTTATCTGGACCCACTTAGCTAGGATGAGCCTGAAAGTGCTGTTTTATGCTGGCTTTTACTGGAGAGCAGGTCCCAGAAGGTGGGGCTGGAAAATTGATGTCCTGGCCTTGGCCCACTAGTCTATGGCGTGCTGCAAAGTTCCATCACATCCATGCTGCTGTTTAACATGTACAAGAAACCACTGGGAGAGAATTTTCAGTCATCTGGAGACAAGCGTCATCAATACTCAGCTTTCTTTCTCCTTTTCATCTAATGTCAGGAAGGCAGTAGAAATACAAAATCAGTGTGAGGAGGCTTTGGGGGACTGGGTAAAGATGGCCAAACAAACATTTCATCTGGACAAGACAAAAGCCCTGTGGGTTGAGAAGAAAGATGGATAGGATAGGATAGGGCTATACTCTCCTGAAAGAACAGGTAAACAATTTGGGTGTACCCTGCAGGATGAGGTGTGGGGAAAAGAGACCTCTAAAAGAGAGGGCAGAAACAGTGTCGGTGAGAGGGAGGGTGGCAAGTTTCAGTGCCGGCAGGTAGCTGGAGGGGCTGAGAAAGGAAAAGATCATGGAGGATGGCGGCCTTCCGGGTGGCAGAGCAGAAGTTCCAGAGGAGAAGAAGGGAGAGCAGTGGGGAGAGGCAACCAGCGGGGATGAGAGAGTGAGAGTCTGATGGGTGCCATAATGCTGGAAACAAACACCAGAGGCTGAGAGAAATGGCAGGAGAGTGGATAAACTGAAGGGGAGAAGAGGAATTTGGCAGATAGGCAGAGGTCATAAGGTACAGCTGCCAGAAAAGCATCGGCTGGTTACCAAGGGCTACCGAAGTGGTGAATCCTTTCAGCAGCCACATCAGCCAATGTGTTAATGATGCTAAGCTGGCTTCAGCTTCGTTCAAGCCCCAGGAGCATAATGCCATCTTCAGACAACAAGCAAGTCATTACTTCATGTAGTCACTTCACAGTTAACTCTGTGCGTGAACCACGCCTCAAGAGTATTGGTGAGCTAGTCTGGCGGGGGTTCTGGGAAAACGTGATGTCATCCACTTTCACTCCCTTCTCCTCCTCCTCTGCCATAGTTCCAGAGGGACCTGGGGACTTTCCAGGTGTCCCACCACCTCTGCCTCAAAGACAGAGAGAGGGAGGGGGATGGGTGGGAGGGCAGGCGGGCTCTGTCTGCCCCCCCCATCCAGAACACCGGATGGCAGGGTTTTGGAGAAGCCTGGCTTAGCAGAGTTATTCAAGCCCGCCGCAGCCTGGCAACCGGGTGGCGACAATGAGCGCCCAGGAGGCGGAATGTTTCCGCATGCCTGATCAATGGGAGCGGGTGAGACAGCCGAGCAAACAGGAGCTGGGAAAGAGACCCAAAAGAGAAAGAGACCCTTTTTTCCCTACTCAGTTCCTTTCATTTATCACAGTGCTTTGTGGAGCAGATGACAACAGAGGCCCTTGGGAGGCTACTTGTACAGAGTTGGGTTGGCGGGTTAACTGCCCCCCCACAATTAAATATAAGGCTCTGCCCTTTTTCTTCTTTTGTCACCTTCTAGAGGGGAGGGGGGGAAATCTCTCCCCTAAGTCCCATCTGTGATCAACCAGGCCTCCAGTGTTGGGCCCCAAAGAATTTCAGTTTCCCTGGACAGATAAAGGAGCAGCATTCTCCCCCCACTCGCTGACCCTATTACAAGAAAGATAATTCGCCCAAGAGCAGCTGCTAACAGAAAAGAGAGACTGCTGAACTCCAAGAGCGATAAAATATATTGACGGTGGCACTGGAGGGTCGGGTTGTCAAACTCCACGTGGGGTCTGGAGTTCTCCTGGAATTACAACTGATCTCCAGACTAGAGAGGGTCAGTCAATCCCCCTGGAGGAAATAGCAGATTTTGGAGAGTGGACCTCATGGCATCCCATCCCTGCCAAAGGCCTTCCCCTCCCCAAACTCCACCCTCCTGCAGGCTGTACCCCCAGAGCTTCAGGAAATGTTTAGACCAGAGTTGGCAATGAAAACTGGGAATTCAGAGAACTTGCTTGACCTATTATTACAGCAGTGCATCGATAATTTAGTACCTTTTAAAAAAAATATGGCCAAGATACCAATACATCGTTATAAGCATGCACAGAAAATAAAAGGGGTGTGTGTGCGCTGTGATACCAACAATGACACCACTCAGGACATCAGCACCCTCCCTTGAAAGTCCTGATTATTTAAGGCACGTGTGGAAGAAAATACGCTGACTCCACAACTGTGAAAATGCAGAGGGAGGTCAGATACACGGAAGAACCAGGCCCAAACCGATTCCAGGGCTTGTGGGTTGGCTCCCAAGAAAATGAAGAGCAAGTTGAGAATGCGGAAAAGCCCTTGGAAAGCCTTGCTAGAGAAATATCAAGTAGAGCCCAGACCAAAAGTTCAGGCCAACAAAGGGACTCAGACAGCATTATCTAAAAATTGATTCCTGAGGTTGCTTATATTTCTCTTCCTATCCTTTTTTTCCTGTTATGGCCTGTATTACATTGTGGGCAATTAGCCTGTATGCAACCACACCGTTAAGAAAATTTAAGTATTCCTGTGTTTTGTTAAGGGGCTAGCAGTTGCCCCCAGTTCCCTGTCCTCCTTGCTGCTCACTGAGTCCCCTGGAATTTGGGTGGGTCAGTGAACCCTCAGGAAGAACATTGTTGGGGTTACAGTGGGAGGGGAGAACTGATAGAAATCACCACCTACGCTTAAGAAAATTTATGTGTTGTTACATTTTTGGAATGTAGTTGAATATGGGCCATTCTTTTAAACCTAAAGCAGGCATGTATTCAGTGGCAGAAAGGCTATGACTACAGATAATAAATACCTGCTATCTTAGGGTTGCCAAGTCCGGGTTGGAAAATACCTGGGGACTTTGGGGATGGAGCCAGGAGAAGGTGAGGTTTGGGGAGAGGAGGGGCCTCATCATGGTACAATGCCATAGAGTCCACCCTTCAAAGCAGCCATTTTCTCCAGGAGAGCTGATCTCTGTCAGCTGGGGATCAGTTGTAAAAGCAGGGGATCCCCAGGCCCCACCTGGAGGCTGGCAACCCTATGCTAGCTGTGGCTGGGATTACACAAACCAAACTGGAGAAAAGCTTAAAAAGGTGGGACTAGATGGCCTCTGGATGCCATGTATTATGTCTCTGTTCTAAATTTATTCCTCCTCTCACCTCAGTCTGCCACAAGACGTAGCATTAACAAATTGAAGTGTTGTTGGAGAATTTTGCCAAGTATGCAAAGCAGCCTTCTTGTAACCAGCTTGGAATAAAAGCATTTGAAGTAATAATTTCATTCTTTTATCTGAGGAAGTGTTAAATGCAGATACCAAACAATACCAGCTCTGTGCCATGTCAGAAGCCCTGGAACTTTCTAATTGATAATAAATAATTCAATTTCTTACCCTCTCCAAAATTGAGTGAAATCTTAGGGAATGATGTAAGCTAGTGATTACAAAGCAAATTGCCACTGGAGAAGGAAATGTGTCAGCTGCAAATTATACCTCCCTCCACACCAGAATTTCTACATTACAGCTCCAGAGGGGTAACCATGTTACTTGCTGCAGCTGCCAACTGGCCTGGAGAAAAATGTCCCTGTAAGAAAGGCTTAATGGGCTCTTACTTACCTTCATTCCATGAAAAGTATCACCAGCTAAATTCCAAAAATTAAGGGCAACAAGACTTTCCCCCCAGGCTAGTTGGCAACCCTTGCTGCCGCCCAAAGAACAAAGAGTCTTGTGGCACCTTGAAGACTAATGTATTTGTCTTGGCAGATGTTTTCATGAATCGGAGCCCCCTTCAGATCTGACAGTGGGGACCCAGGCTGGAAACACTTCTGCCACAATCAGTTATTTAGTCTTGCCCTGACCTGGACAGCCCAGGCAAGCCTGATCTCATCAGATCTCGGAAACTAAGCAGGGCAGACCCTGGCAAGTATTTGGATGGGAAACCTCTAAAGAATACCAGGGTCAGGAGTCACGCAGAGGCAGGCTATCAAGCCACTTGTCTGAATGTCTTCCATGCCCCTGCAGGGGCCACCATGACCTCCAGGCAGAGGCACACACACACACAAATGCAAAAATACAAAAAAGTACCAAAATACTTATTTTTATGTTTCAGCTGTGTAGACAAATGGGGGGGGGGGGATACTGTAAAGTATGGATGCAGTATCCTCAGGCGATAGATGCTGGGTACTAACTAATATGGCTAACACACTGGGAGCCAGACAGATCTGAACCTATCACAAGTTACAACCTACCAGCAAGTTTTCAAGTGCAAGCCCCACCGAAATGAACAGGAGCTGCACAAATATTTTTGCTCTGTGTGTCTAGAGGAGGAGGAGAGATTGCTCCAGGTAGATCCAAGATGTCTGGACATTTCACTCCCTCAGGTGCCCAAATGTCTTGAATCTTAGCCTGAGCAGTCTCTCTTTCCATTCATCTCCTTCTGCTAATGGAGTTCTCCATCCTTAGCTTCCTACTTAGAAGCTGTTGTGCAAAAAAAAAAAAAAGGAGGGGGAAAAAATCTGCCAGCTGCTGCTATCCAATCACCAGCAATGGGCGAGAGTCACATATGCCACATTTTCTTCACTCCCTCCCAAACACACCTGAATGTCCTTTCTTATGTTACCGTGCAGGCACAGAGCCAAGCAGAAACTGCAAGAGCACCGGTCCTGCTGCCTTTGTTAAACCTCTGAGCAAGCCTGATGGCCACCTTTTCAAACATTTCCCATCTTGCAAACCTACCTAATTATTCCAAAGTGAAAAAAAAGAAGACAGGAAAACATTATTTCAGTCTGTGACATCATCTGGATGCTCATTTTGCACCCCTGTACAGATTGGGACCAGTTGGTCCCCATATCATCCGAACTGTCCTGTCATAGTTAGGCTGAGGCAACAGGCATATAGGGATGCCAGCCTCCAGGTGGGACCTGGGGATCCCTTGGAATTACAGCTCATCTCCAGACTACAGAGATCAGTTCCCCTGGAGAAAGTGGATGCTTTGGAGGGTGGACCCAGAGGCATCGTACTCCACAGAGGTCTCTGTCCTCCCCAGGCTCCACCTCCAAATTTCCAGGAGTTTCCCAACCTGGATCTGGCAGCCTTAACCTTTCCCCCTGCCACTGGCCAGGGGACCTGGCAACCCAAATGGGCAACCATACTGAAATCTATAGATAGAAGACATGTTCTCTGCCTAAAGAAGAGAAAAGATTGGATTTATACCCCACCCTTCACAACCCGAAGGAGTCTCAGAGTGGCTTACAAACTCCTTTCCCTTCCCCTCCCCACAACAGGCACCCTGTGTGGTAGGTGGGGCTGAGACAGCTGGTTGACCAGATCATGACTGGAGCCCAGGAAACTTAAATGCAGAAAACACTTCTCTGTCAACTAGGCAAGGTCAGGGGGCCAGGATCTCCTTAGATACCCCAGGCCCAGCCAGTCTCTCATGGCAACACCAGGTTAGGAAAGTTCTGGAGATCTGGAGGTGGCTCCTAAGGAGGGGCAGGGTTTGAGGAGGGGAGGGACCTCAGCAAAGTATAATACCATCGAGCCCACCCTTCAAAGCAGCTATTTTATCTAGGGGAACTGATCCCTGTAACCTGGAGATAGGTTGTAATTCAGGGAGATCTCCAGTTGCCACCTAGAGATTGGCAACCTTACCAGCCTTACCAGCCAGTTTGGTGTAGTGATTAAGTGTGCAGACTCTAATCTAGGAGAACCAAGTTTGATTCCCCACTCCTCCACTTGCACCTGGCTGGATGACCTTGGGCAAGCTGTAGTTCTGGCACAGCTGTTTTTGAAAAAGAGCAGTTTCTGTCAGAGCTCTCTCAGCCCCACCTACCTCACAGGGTGTCTGTTGTGGAGAGGGGTAGGGAAAGGAGTTTTTAAGCTGCTCTGAGACTCCTTCAGGTAGTGGGGTATAGATCCAATCTCTTCTTCTTACCTAGTGTGAGGGTTGCCAGCTCAGGGTTTGAAAATACCTGGAGATTCTGGGGATGGAGACTGAGGAGAGAGGAGGGACTTCAGTGTGGTTCAGTGCCATAGAGTCCACCTTCCAAAGTGGCCATTTTTTTCCAGGTGAACTGATCTCTGCTGCCTGGAGGTCAGTTGTAATCAATGTTCCCTCTAAGCTGTGGAGTCTTGTGAGCAAAAATCCTACTTCGTGAGCTACTGGCATTAAAGATGTGAGTGAGCGATTTGGCTACCATATAAATCAGTTTGCTCTGGAGCCATCCTTCCTGAGCTAAGACAAAAATGTGTGAGCTGGAGGCTAAAAAACTGTGAGCTAGCTCACACTAACTCAGCTTAGAGGGAACACTGGTTGTAATAGTGGGAGATCTTCAGCTACCACCTGGAATTTGGCAATCCTACATAGTGCTGACACTGCATATGCCTGTTCCCTAGTTCTGGTGTCTGAACAAACTCTTACAGCTTGGAATTTGCTCCTGCTTAAAGCCCATGATGCCACTCTAATTATACTACAGGCAAATAAAATAGCCACAGCCCAATGTTGCCAGGAGAGTGAGATCACTGCGGCCTCAGCCAAAGGATGTGTGCATGCCAGGGTGGAGCTGCCAAGGTGAACTGTGGTTTAAGAGGTTTGCTGCTTACAGGCTTAGTGGGATGCTTTACAGGTGCTTGCCTTGAAATATGACCTGCCCTGTGTCACCACTGCTCATCTCTTCTCTAACAGGCCCTCTCCTCTGACACATTACTATTTTTGGAGTGGAAAGCCAGCCACCCTCTCCTCCCCTCTATGGGGCAAGAGGTGAGACTCCCTCAGTCCTCCTACTTGATCATTTCTATTTGTGCATATCTAAGCAGGCATCCAGCAGTTACTAATGAAACATTTTTGGTTGCAGTACATGCACCATGACTGCAGCGGGGTTGTTCCCGAGTAAATGGGTTATGGATTGGAGCCAATTAAGTAAAAGACTGAAGGATGGATTTGGACAGGGAATTAGCCTGTGTCCAGCTGTGTCACTTTATTTACTTGCTATCATTATTTATTTGCAGTTCCAGACAGGGCTATTTTGGGGCAGGAACGCACAGGAACGGAGTTCCAGGTGGCTTCTGAGTCGGCCACACCTACAGCCTCCCCCCCCCCCCGGGCTCCCCAGGCACCTCAAAAGCCGCGGGGTGCCTGAGGAAGCCAAGCCCATCCAGGGAGGGAAGGCAGCCTCCCCCCCCCCCCGGGTTCCCCATGCGCTCCGCAAGCCGCAGGGCACCTGGGGAAGTCAATCCTGGGAGGGAGCCGCACTGTCAGGGGTGTGGCCTAATATGCTAATGCGTTTCTGCTGTTGGGTGTGGCCTATTATGCTAATGAGTTCTTGCTGGGCTTTTTCTACAAAAAAAGCCCTGGTTCCAGAATTGCATGCAGCAGTTCTTTTATTTATTTATTTATTTATTTTTAAAAATCTAGCCTCATAGCTATGAAAGTAGGGATTCTGCTGAAATTTCAGAGACAAGTCAATAATGGAGACAGAGAATCAAGTTCTTGGCCAGTGTTCCCTCTAAGCTGAGTTAGTGTGAGCTAGCTCACAGATTTGTAGCCCCTGGCTCACGCATTTTTGTCTTAGCTCAGGAAGGATGGCTTCAGAGCCACCTAATTTATGCATTAGCCAAATCATTTGCTTACAACTTGAATGCCAGTAGCTCACAAAGTAGGGTTTTTGCTCACAAGACTCCACAGCTTAGAGGGAGTATTACTCTTGGCTCCTCCCCATGTTATTGCAAAACAGTAACAATTGCAGTCATGCAAATGTGCTCAATCAGCATAATTACAAGTTGCAGAAGTTGACTTTTGGGGCACAGAATTTTACGTGCTTATGGTAAAATTCTACCCTTCCTTTAAGGAGTATCGAACTTTAGCTTCATAGTAGCCCTCTGAGGTATGTTAGGCTAATAGAGAGTTCTCTTCCAGAGGGCCTTCCAGAGATCTGAATCTGTGTTACCAAGCACCAAATTCCCAACACCCCATTCGCAGTTTAAATGACATTCACACAAACTGTGCACTGAGTAGCCCTTTGCTGGTGGAAATTCCTCCCATCTTGGTGTCCCTTTTTAGTCCCCTTTCTAGCTCTCACTTTTGTCCCAAGAAAGCAGTCACTTGCTGTTTGTTACAGAGTCTCCTGGCAATTTAGGTCACAAATCGCAGTGAATCCAGCATGGTGAGTTTCACATGAAAATGGTGGGAAACCAAACACTGCTTTATTCTTCTCGGCTGAAATGCTGCACCTTATTAAGGCAGGTGTGTATAAACAACCATCTTTCTGTCCCAGGCAGCATCAAGGGCTCTGTTGTAGGGAGAAACAGGCTTCCCTGAGCTGTAATTAAAACCTTTACCCCTGAATGGCTGTCAGGTTAAAGAAAGGAAGGGAGGAAAGGGGAAAAAGGAAGAAGAGGAGAGGGACCAACTCTCAGAACAAACAATTACATTCTTGATCAAGGGATGCTTTAAAAAAATTGATCTGGATTCCCCTCTCCGTTTACCAAACACCAGAGGAGAAGTTCCTAGCAAATAAAATCATGGCTCAGACGTCAGGTGCAGTTTGAGATCTTGCTACAAGTATAAAAATCGGACTTCCAATTTGTAATTCTTCTCCAGAGGCCGAAGGAAAGTCATAAAAATACTAGATCCAATTGCTTTCGACTGCACATGCTTTAAAAAATAAAGCCCAAATTCTGCAATGAGAAAATTCCACAAGGTGTATACATTACACAAATTCTATTCTGCATTATTTATCTTGATGTTGCAAGGAGCTATGCAGAGCACCGGGAGTTCTGCAGCCTGACCCTAAGCACCTCTCTTGGAAGAACTATTCTGTTCCATGGGTCTGTCTCCCAAGTAAGTGTGCATCATGAGATTTCAGCCTTTCTGCAGGTGGTATTCATAGATATTGCCTCCCCCCACTGGGCTAGAAACATTTTGTTATAAATGAAAGTACTCCTAAAGAATCGCAGCATAAACACTACCATCTTTATATTGCCACCACTGCTCCCTCTAAGCTGTGGAGTCTTGTGAGCAAAAATGCTACTTTGTGAGCTACTGGCATTAAAGTTGTGAGCGAGCGATTTGGCTACTGCATAAATTTGTTGGCTCCGGAGCCCTCCTTCCTGAGCTAAGACAAAAATGTGTGAGCCGGGGGCTAAAAATCTGTGAGCTTAGAGGGAACACTGCTTATCTGGTCAGTATCATGCAATCCTAAACAGAATTACCTATATACATTCATTTATTTATTTTTACAAAATTTATATCCCACCTTTCTACCCTTACAATAGAAGAATGTAACTCTGCTTAGGATTGCACTATAAATGGCTCATTGCTATCCAAGTTTCTGTAGATGCTTGTAGGGTCATCTAAGGGCTAAACATAGGGTTGCTAACCTCCAGGTGGGGCCTGGAAATCTCCCATATTTACCAATGATCTCCAGACAACAGGGACCAGTTCTCATGGAGAAAATGGCTGCTCTATGGTGTCATATTTCCACTGAGCTCCTTCTATGGCATTATACCCGGCTGAGGTCCCTCCCCTCCTCAAATCCTGCCCTTTCCAGGTTCCACCCCTTATTCTCCAGGAATTTCCTAACCCAAAACTTGCAACCCTAACTTAGTCATCCTTTAAAAAAAAAAAGAGAGTTGCATCTGGGGAACGATGTGGAGTATTCTGTGCATGTGGAGCAGCAAAACCAGGGAAATAACCCCCTCCACACACACACTCACTATATCGGTATGGGAAATGGCTGGAAGGAAACAAGGAGCCCTTCCTATTTCTATGGCAGCATTCTGAGCCAAAACAGGCTTTGCTTAACTTTTTAGTAGCTGGTGATCCAATTGTTTACAAAAGTAAACAGCTGCTCTAAGTGGAGATATTCCTGTATCTAACTGTATTACAGCAGATTTGCTACTCTGTTAACACAAGAATGTGCTTTTCAGGCAGCAACCAGTTGCTGTTTTATCTCAAGGACTGAGGAGTACGCTAAGCCCAAACACAAAGCTAGTCATTTCTTTTGCCTGTTCTCCATTTTGTCCTGTGTTTTCCAAATAGTTTTTGGTAAATAAATAGTTCCGGAGAGATGCTGTTCACTTGACATAATAGATTCTACTCTAACATAATCATCCAACCTTCTTTGAAAATAGCCTCACAAATAAAGTCCAAACAAGCACTTAAACAGGCCAGCTTGCTCACACACATTAGCCACTTTTAGCCTTAAAGAAATAATCAGCCCCCCCAGTGTCCTGCCTCCACCGCTAGACCTTCTGAGGGCACCTGGTGTTCTTGGCCACTGTGTGACAGAGTGTTGGACTGGATGGGCCACTGGCCTGATCCAACATTGACTTCTCTTATGTTCTTATGTTCTTTTGTATTTGATTGCCTGGAGTCAGTTCTTACTCTCCATTGGCAACCAAGCACAGGGCTAGTTACAATTCTATTTTTAACATGGATTTTGTTTCTCATTCATGGGTAGCAACAATTCAAATACTTCTAGTGGTCTTGTAAAACAGGGTACAAACATAGTTTACAGAATGAAATGCAGTTTTTGCTCTACATATTTTCTGCACATATTTTCTGCACATTCAAAAGCAGATGCTTGCCTGTCCATAAGTCAGCATTTCCCAAACTTTTGATAAACAAGGCACATATTTTCAGACTAAAAATTAAAGGCGTACTTCTCACTCTTCTACTCTACGTTTCTGTGTGAGCCACTGTTCTGGTAAACCTTCTCATTTTATTCACATATGTTTTTTTTTAAAAGTATGCCCCCATTCTTTTACTTTAAAAGTCCTCAAAGTAGCTTGCAAACTTTTAATAAATTAACAAGAATAAATGAGTACAAATTTCTATTTTCACCAGCAGTACAAAGCCATAAAAAGCGAACCACTATTCAAATTTTGAACAGGATGGATTTCACCCTGTGCTTAAATTTTAATAATGATAGAACCAGACAGATACCTTCAGGGAGGGATTTCTAAAGTCAAAGCATCATCACAAAAAGGATCCTCTGTAGTATCCATCCACCTAATTTCGAGAAGTCAGAGCACTCAGAGATGGCCCTTGGATGTATTTCATTCCATGGGGGGTTCATGTGGAGGATAGTGGCCCTTCAGATATGCTGATTCCACCCCATTTAATGCTTTATAAGTTAAAAACAGCATCTTATGCTGTACCCAGAGACAAATTTTGTTTCTTTGTTGGAGAGATATGGTCATTATGGAACACACCAGTCAACAGCCTGGTCCCTATATTTTGAATTACTTGTTAAAAATTCTATTTTTATGTTTAACCAGTTGAACTTTCCAGATTCCAAGGGCAGCCCCACACATAACACATTGCAGTAATCAAGTCTCTGTCTCACCAAAGCATAAATAAGTGTCTCTAGGAGACATACTTGGTGCAAGGTGACTTGACCATACCTATATAGACCTAGATCTCAAAACACCTTCAAACAACTTATCTGATCTTTAGCAGGAAGTGAAACACCATCTAGAACCAGATGAAGACTACCTTCATGGTTCAATCAATAACCCACCCACAATTTTTCTATTATCTGCACTGAACCTCAGTTTATGAGGCTAAGGCCCCGTCCACACTGTCACTTTTGCTGCTCATTTCTCCCTATTGCTTTGGGTTCCTCCCCCTTTTCCACATGTGTTTTGCTCCCTCTGGGACTACTAGAGAGAACAAAACATATGGGGGGTGGGGGAACCTGAAGCAATAGGGAAAAATGAGCGACAAAAGTGACAGTGTGGACGGGGCCTAAATCTAGCATATTACTGACTCCAGACACCTATTTAGGAAAGCCACATCTGAAAAGAAGAGAAAGAACTGGGTGTCATCCACATGTAGGTGGATGGTCTCACCTCAGATCTGCTGTCCAACTCTCCCAGATTTAGATGCAGATGTTAAAGAATGTAGAAGACAAAAGAAAATCCTGAAAAAGTACCAAAGGGCAATAGCGTCCCAGCACCCCCTTCTGGAACTGACCTGCCAGACAGCAATGAAACCACTGGAGCATCATAGACTTGGACAAGCCCACCAGAAAAGCCTTTCATGCAGAGATGCAAGGGTCAACTTCCTCTGAAGGCTGGAAATTATTCTTTGTTCTGTGTTAGGAAACAACTGATTGGTACACTCACTTACATTGCAGAAATGTGGCAGAAACACAGCAGATGCTGCTTAGAAAAAATAAAGGTAGAACATACAGAGACACAACAGGCACCTTCTGTATGAGTGGGTACTTCGGGCTCCTTTATTTTTTGAAATGTATGTACTGCACCACAGAGTTAGGGAATTAGCACCCTACGTATTCTAAAATGCCAGAAAATTAGAAGGACACTGGGACGTGCATGTTTGGCTTTCCTGTTCTCAGGAAGTAGGGATTTCTTGAGGCCACGCTCCTTTTACGTTGGGTAGATAGGGACAGGCAAGTTGACCAAGCATTTGCATAGAGGGGTTTATTGCAAGGTCAGTCTTTTCTCTGTAAGTCTGGGACACTGTGAGCACTTGGCTGTGCATGTTATTCATTACTGCTCCTAACAAGAGGCACCAATTAGGAAAGGGCATTTTACCAGCTTAGCTTGTTCCTTCTTAAAATGAGGAAAGATGCTACAATGCACTTTGATGTACTGTGCTGGAGTGTCAAAACATCAAATACCCAAGTTCTGATAAGTTTTTGTCTCTTCATTTTTTTCACTGATATCCTGCCTTTCCTTCAAGGAGCTTGACAGTATATATGGGGATATTTCCCTCCCATTTTATCTAGACAACAACTCTGTGAGGGACCCAAAATTACAAAAATGTCTCGTGGTACCTGATAGACTAATTAATGTATTACGGCATTGATTTCTGTAAGCCAGTTATGGAAGTTCACGCCATCATTTTTGTGAAGTCTTTAAAATCCCACCCTCCTGCTTTGCTCATTGGGGCCTCAGTCTGGAGCACCCCACCTTCACATATCAACTGCCTCTGCCACAATCTTGCTTTGTTCTTTATTCAGCAAGCATGACCCCGAGTCAACTCTGGGGAAAGAGGGACATAGTTGGCCACTCTAGATCCAATGTCAGCTCTGTGAAAGTAGCCAATGCCAGGAGGCACATCCCACACAAAAAAACCAGACTATTCTTTCCGGCCTTGCTTCTGAAATTTTACTGTAACTCCTGTATCAGTGTTTGAAAGGATTCTGTGGATGCAGAAATGTCGAAAAGCTCGTCAGAAGCTGTACATCTGAGCTTCTGTCAAGTAGAAGCGCAGCGGAGAACTGTGTTCCCCTCCCCGAGCAGCCATTACAACTCACTGGATGATTTTGAGCCAGTCACTTGCCTGCATCACAGGATTGTTGTGAAAACATATTCCTTGGAGGAAGAATGGGATATAAATGTGATGATCTGTATTTTCAGCAGAAATTATTTGCTTCCGTTCATTGTTTTAGGCTTGCAACAGAGCAAACAGGGTACAATATACAGATCACAACAGGAAACCAGTGTAACTTTTACAGAAAAGGCAAATAATAATATTCCTCCATTTTATATAACATTGCATAAGGTGGTCGCCATAACTCTCAACCTTTTGAGATTTCTTTCAAATCTTTTGCACTGCCAATAAAAAAAGAAAGAACTTGGTGAGACACACGCTCATCCCCATTAGCAAGAAGAGGATGTTTCATAGAATTCCCACAGGCTTGGCCCTGCTTGAGGCTCATCAGTAATAACAATGTGTACTTTGGGGAAACAAACTCTGAAATTACTCTTCACTCCCTTTCCAGATTGGAAAATGTCTAGAAAAAGAGGTGTTCACCAAGGTGATGGAAGGTTTGACACAGTGGGGGCCCCCCAGAGCCTCCACTGGGGACAAAAATTCCCAGAGTGCCCCTCGTAACTTCCTCAGAATGCAGACAAGATGGCTGCATAGGTGTTCTGCTACTTATTCCCAAAGGCATTTCTTCTCTGGGTTTCTGAGTCCCCAGATCAAGCTGGGCTCCTCCTGAAATGCTGTGCCCCAGTCCTCCCCTCTTGGCAGCCCTGTGCAGCAGGAAAGTCCTTTCTGGTTCTGATTCTCATCAATCTTATCAAAGGACCCCCATGGGGAGACTTGGTGGGGCTATTCCGGGCTGCACATCTTCATTTGCAAAAGAAATGATGCCTGGTTCTCTTTAACTTCCTGATCTCCCAACCCCTGAGCTCATCTGCGGACGACATGTTGTTTTCCCCTCCCCTCCTCGCTGGGTGCACTTCCTCCAGCAGGTGCTCCCGAAACGAAGCAGCTGTTCAATTCCCCAGCCCAACCCTCTTGTATCTATGGCTGCAGAGGCTCTGCCAGAGGAGCCCTGAGGATTCTCTCCAGAGGGATTGAAATATTTATTATGATTACTTCAAATAAACAGTCCAGGTGCAGAGGAAGAACAGGGGCCTTCTGCTGCACACTGTCAACTGATTGGCTCCATCTGGAGTTCACCTGTCTCCAAGGAGCTCAGCAGATTTTTAGTCTCACAACAATCCTGTGTGGTGGGCTATGCTGGAACGGGCAGAGCTAGAGAGATGAGCTTGCCCAGTGAGCTTCGGAGCAGGATGGAGATTGAAGCCTTTAGGGCATAACCTACTAGGATCACCTGCCCAAGCCCTGCTGAAATGAAGTCTCTTACACTGTTCCTGTTCATTTCAATTGGGCTTCTGCAGGAGAACTTCCCACTTCAGTGTTCCTCTTGTTGATTAACATGTTGCGAGAGGAAGGTGTTGCCTAGATTTCCTGCCTCAAACTGGCCAGAGTGGTGTACTTGACAGAGTGTTTCTCTAAGATCTACGAGCCCCAGAGTTGAATCCCCACTGCCACAGAAGCTCCTTGGGGGACCATGGGCTAGTTGCTCTCAGTCAAACCTACTTCACAGGGCTGTTCTTGAGAGAATAGAATGGAGGCGGAGAGACCGATATTGTAAGCTTCTTTTGGGTCCCCGTTGGGGAAGGAAGTGCATTACCAATATATCTAAACAAATAAATGTCAGAATGCCTCCAAATGGTCCTGGTGCGCCCACCTTGTGCAGTCAGATTGCCATCTCCTGCCCGGGAGGTGGGATGAGTGAATCCTTGATGTCAGGTCTGTGGAATGTTATGTTATATTTCTCATGGCATGCTTATCGCTCTTCGAGCTGCTCTGACCTTGGGAGACTGATGGTGCCTGCTCATGTATCTCTTCTCCTGTCTGAGTCTAATTCTTCCCGCTTTTCCCCTGGGAACCGTAAACCAGTATTTTAAGCGCCTTCTCTTTGGCTTGGTGATTGGTCGCAATTCCTTTTTGAATTCTGTATAATTGTCCTCCTTGGGGCTGTGTCAGCCATTACTAACACAAGTGTAGATGACCATAGCAGACCTTTCTCAATAAAGTATTCCTGTTTAAGGACACTTGTTGGTGATTGACTCTGTAGGACTCTCACAGTAGCTCTCTTGCATCTCACAATACTGCCATGGGTACTATCCAGCCGAAAAGAATCTTTTTTGTCCCATTGGATTCAATGCACTTTAAAAGTACTTGCCTTGGGCTACATTGCGCCCTGCAGTAATATTTGGTTGTATACAAAGGTCATTTCCATAGGCATGCTACATCACAGACATTCACTTGGGAAACTGGCATGCAACCTCTCCGCTGTGTGTGACATTTCAGAGCTGTCCACTTCAGATGACCGATTCCCAAACTCTGTGCTGCAAAGGGAATGGTTGGTGTGCTACAAAGAAATAAGTAAAGGTGCAAATGCAACGGAGTTCTCATTCCCAAAGGAGGCTGCCTGCTCATCTCTGCATGATGGAGTACTGCTCTAGCCTTGCTGTCTTCCAGACAGCCTCTGCTGGGAGCAGGAAACTCTTCCCCATCTCTGCTTCTGGATCATGCAGACATGACCTGCTTCAGAGAAGGCTGTACTATTAGGGTTGCCAGCCTCCAGGTGGGGCCTGGAGAGCTCCCAAAATTACAAGTGATCTCTAGATGACAGAGATCAATTCCTTCGGAGAAAATGGCTGCTTTTGAGGGTGGACTCTATGGCGTTATAACTTGCTAAGGTCCCTCCCTTCCCCAAACCCTGCCCTCCCTAGGCTCTACTCCCAAACAATGCTCCCTCTAAGCTGTGGAGTCTAATGAGCACAAATTCTATTTTGTGATCTACCAGCATTAAAGCTGTGAGCAAGCGATTTGGCTACTGCATAAATTAGTCTGCACTAGAGCCATCCTTCCTTAGCTAAGACAAAAATGTGTGAGCTGGAAGCTAAGAAAACTGTGAGCTAGCTCACACCAACTCAGAGGGAACACTGCTCCCAAATCTCCAGAATTTTCCATCCCAGAGCTGGCAACCCTATTTTGTGTCTCCAAATGTCCCCCCTCCCGCTTTCATCTCAAAATTACAAGAAGACTTAGTGGGAGCTGGCCCCCTTTGAGATTGTATAGGTCTTACTCTTACATTCTGTAAAAGTAAAGCAGCTTTCAAGAATAAGGGTGTCTCCAACATCAATTGGGGGGTGGGGGGGGAGGAGAAGTTTGGGAAACCCTGTTGGAAACACTGCCGGGCCTGCTCTCCATCTGCCTGCAGTATCTCTGCAAGAAGACAGTAAAGAAGGGCGTCTGTAAGCAAAACATCCCACTGAGATGCTGACATAAAAGACATTTGAAGGTAGCTGCCTCTCCCATCCATGAAACCATTGCTATTAGCTTGAGAAAACCTCCCGCTTGCTTTCTCTCGGAGTAATTAAGAGTCACCCCCTTCTCCTGTGACCCTGGTGGTGCTCCCCTCTCGCTTTCTGATTTCCACATGAAAGGAATCCTCAGGGAGGGGGGGGTCTCCCCCCACCTTTTCACATTCACAAGGAATCCAAGACATAAATAAATCCTTCTCTGAAAACAAGAGCTTGTATGGAGTCTGTGGCCGCATGCATGTGTATGAAAGGGAATTTGTGTGTGAAGCAATCACTGCCCAGAGGAGGGGGTCGGGTGGCAGGAGGAGAGGAGCTGATCAGCAAGTGCAGGCTGCTGTACCCGCCTCAGGAGCTGAGAGGTGGCGTAAAATTATGCATTTATTGTGTGGGTGATTGTGATGGCATTTCCACAGCATTGTTAATGTATGTGGTACTTGAAATAGTTCCATGAGTAAAAAAAAAAGGGGGGGGGTCCAGTCCAAATGAGTCTGCAGTCTACTTTGGAGAGCCAGTTTGGTGTAGTGGTTAAGTGTGAGGATGCTAATCTGGGAGAACCGGGTTTGATTCCCCACTCCTCCACTTGCACCTAGCTGGATGACCTTGGGCAAGCCATAGCTCTGTACCAGCTGTTCTCTCAAGGACAATTGTCTCAGAGCTCTCTCAGCCTCACCACCTCACAGGGTGTCTGTTGTGGGGAGGGGAAGGGAAAGGAGTTTGTAAGCCGCTCTGAAACTACAAGTGAAGGGCAGGGTATAAATCCAATCTCTTCTCTTCTTCTTCTCTTCTCTTTTAGTTACTGTGGGTGTGGGTGATCAAAAGGAAAGGAAGAAGAGGGAAGAAAAGTAGGGTTGCCAACCTCCAGATGGGGCCTGTAGATCTCCTGGAATTACAAATCATCTCCCGACAACTGAGATCCATTCCACTGGAGAAAATATCTGCTTTGGAGGGTAGACTATGTCAGTATACCCTGCTGAGGTC
Organism: Lepidodactylus listeri; assembly: GCA_029233225.1. Lineage (NCBI taxonomy): Eukaryota > Metazoa > Chordata > Lepidosauria > Squamata > Gekkonidae > Lepidodactylus > Lepidodactylus listeri. The sequence continues at coordinate 28,487,911 of JARCFY010000013.1, forward strand.
CCCAAACCCTGCCTTTCCAAGGCTCCACCCCTTAAACTCCAGGAATTTCCCAGCCTGGAGTTGGCAACTATAGATGAAAGTGAGCAAATGCAGGTTTGCTTCTAGGCATCTCCTTATTTCTCTTTCTATGTCCAGCCAAACTAGTCAAGACATGGAAATACTTTAAAAATACAATAAAACACTGATTAAGCCAGTCTTGCTGCCAGTACTAAACAGGTTTCACTAGATGCCAATTTGCTTCTATGCATAATTCAAGGGTGTCCATGAAGAACATTGTGGCTGCAACAAGTCCTTATTTCTGGCATTTAGTTTCCTAGAGGATATCAGCCTGTCATATAAAGAAAGGGAAAGGTCTCTCATCAGAGAGGTTGCTGTATTACTCCCCCCCCCACAACTAGAGCTACACTCTTTTAAACCCATTGATTTCAATGAGTGTAGAAGGATGTAAACACTGTTTAGGAGGGCACTGTCAGTCTGTTTCAGCAAAACAACAAAACCTTGTGTTACCTTAAAAACTAACACAGTATGGTCCTATGCAGCCTGGAATAACTCTGCACAGGATTGCACTGTTAGCATGGCAGAAGCTTTTTGTAGGCTAAAGCCCACTTCAGCAGAAGACAGATCATGAACAAGGTTTTAACTTAGAACTGTCTTGCCCGTTACTATGTACTCCAACTAACAATAACTCTCCAACTTCTTAGCCAAAGTTTTCCCAGGTCTGTTGTTAGAACTTCTCCTTCTCCTTTACCATTCTCTATTGGCAGCAGGCATGCCCAGTTTGGCCTGGCCACACCTTCTTTGTTTCAGGATAGGGGAGGCTGATAATTTTGTGGAGCTAGTGCTAACAAGTTGCAGAGGCTGAGGATAGGGTTGAAGAGACACCAAGTTCTGTTATGCCAGCTACCCAGGATGGTAAGAAGCAGCAGAAGCCTGACCTTCTGTCACACCTGAATGATACACCAAGGACTCTTTGAGAAACTGTTTAATATCAGTGAAGGGTTTCTGAGAAGGCCCAAGCCTTCTTGGGCACCCAGCAGGAGGAGAAAAGACTGCCCCTTCTAGATGCTTCTGCAAAGTGATATACAGACTTGTGTGGGGGATTGAACAGGATACCCAGAGAGCTACTTATGAAGTTGATTGTGGGCTTTTTAAAATTCCTGGCGGGGGAAGGAAAGGTCATCAGACATGCATATTCATGGAGCTGCCTTACACCATTGGTTGATCAAAGTTAGTATTGGCTGCACTAATTGGCAGCACCTCTCTGGGGATGCAGGTAGAGGACTTCCACATCACCTGTTACTCAATCCTTTCTAAACTGGAGATGCCAGGGTGTGAAGCCGGGACTTTCTGCATGCCAAGCAGGTGTTCCACCCGTGTCCCAAGTTTACTAAAGGACGCTTCATATATATAATTTCTTTTTTAAAAAGTTCCAGAGCCCAGTTTGAGAAAGTTGGGCTTAGTGCAAGAGCTCCCTCTTGTGCCCTTTGTGAAAAAACGGTGCAACAAAGATGGGTTAAAATATGCTGTTCCACTCCAGAACTGGTTGCCCTGGGAACAGTGTGTGTATTCTAGGGAATGTTTCTTTGAACTAAACTGTGGAGAACTTATCAGAGAAATGGACTGGGCCTCTTGACCACCTTTCTTTCTGCCAAAGTTTGAGTCCAGTGGAACCTTTAAGACCAACAAAGTTTTACTCAGGGTATAAGCTTTTGTGTGCAAGCACACTTTTTCAGAAGTGTGCTTGCACATGACAGCTTATACTTTTAATAAAACTTTGTTGGCCTTAAAGGTGCCACTGGACTCAAACTTTATTCTGCTGCTTGAGACCAACATGTCTACCTGACTCTGTCTTTCTGCCAGTTTCTTTTCCCTCCTCAGGGTCAAGGAGATCACAGAACAAACCCTTTTAGAAGCTACATTTCAGGGAAATCAGGGAGACAGTTCCATTCTTCCACCCGGCAGAGTTTTGCCTTTTAAAACCACTTTTGCTCCTACTAGCCTTACAAAAAAAATGGGCATTTCCCCCACCATGCTAACAGGAATGCAGTAGGTGGGGGGAATAGCTTTTGCATTGGTCTGGCCCCATTTTCCACCTCCAGTCCCAACAGAGGATCAAAACAACTTCAGAGGACCTACATCATGCTACATTTCCCCTAACCTGCAAAATGAAGTAGTAGTAGTAGTAGTAGTAGAAGAGTTGGTTTTTATACTCCACTCCTCACTGCTCAGATTCTTAGAGTGGCTTACAATCACCTTCCCTTCCTCTCCTCACAACAGACATCCTGTGAGGTTGGTGGGGCTAAGAGAGATCTCTTGAGAACTGCTTGTGAGAGAAAACAGCTCTGGGAGAACGGTGACTGACCCAAGGTCACCCAGCTGGCTGCATGTGGAGGAGTGAGGAATAAAACCCACTTCTCCAGATTAGCGTCTGCCACTCTTAACCACTACACCAGAAGGGAGGGAAGTGGAGTACACAAAATTGAAAGGAATGGAGATGGTCCAAGAGGAATGACGCATTCATCCCACTTGCATCTTTGGGGTAAACAGATTTTGCAGTTCTTTCCGCACACACACACAAAAGGCACATGCACACCCCACAGGGGGTGTCTCACCCTGCTTTCAACCTCAAACACCTGTCCCTAATGAACTAATTTCCCTAGTCTCTGGGGAACAATGAGAGGCAGCCTGCATAAGCAAACAAAGCAGGTTATTGAGGAAGCAGTATTTCTCACACACAGTAATCCAAGGAGATAGTTCCAGGTGGGCAGCTGTGTTGGTCTGAAGCAGTAGAACAAATTTAAGAGTCCAGTGGCACCTTTAAGACCAACAAAGGTTTATTCAAGGTATGAGCTTTCGTGTACATGCACACTATTTCAAATACATCATGTTACATGTTAATTTGCTGTTCAGCCTCTAAGTTTCAACTGTTTCCTTCTGTTCCAATGTATCTGAAACAGTGTGCATGCACACAAAAGCTCATACCTTGAATAAACCTTTGTTGGTCTTAAAAATAGAAGAGATTGGATATATACCCTGCCCTTCACTACCTGAAGAAGTTTCAGAGCGGTTTACAATCTCCTTTTCTTTCCCTTCCCCTGCCCACAACAGCCACCTTGTGAGGTAGGTTGGACTGAGAGAGCTCTCATGAGAACTGCTTGTGAGAGAGAACAGCTCTGGGAGAACTTTGTGACTAACCCAAGTCACACCAGCAGCTGCATGTGGAAGAGTGGGGACTCAAACCCGGTTCTCCCAGATTAGAGCCCGTGCTCCTAACCACTGGACTCTAAATTTGTAATCCAAGATGTATACCTAGAAGTTGAACCACTGGTAGTGTTGGGATCCATCTCTCGGACCATACAAACACAGCAACGTAGGACAGTTGAAGATTCGCTTATTTTGGTTCAGGAGGAAAAAAGAGATCATTTTCATCCTCACGAACTTAATTAAAACAACAATAACGCCGCTACTTCATTGCACAACCGCAAAGGGAAATGCGCATGCGTGCTGCATAGATCCATACTTCCAGAGGACGCCGCCCGCCGCCCTTCTCCAGTCTATGAAACTGATGACGCCATCGGTCCGCGTCGGTCTCATCCCGTATTTCCTGTTCCGGGTTGGAGGTGGTGGCTGGTGTCCTTTTTCTGATTGTTCGCTGAATATGGCTTCGGTGGCGGCGCTCGTCAAAGTTTCTGGGAGGCTTGTGGCCGAGGCTCCCCGAGCAGGACTGAGACGGTTGCTGTCGGCAGCTGCAGCAGGGGGCCATGGAGAATCTGGGGGCGGTAAGCTAGCTGGGCACGGGTTGCGGCTTGATGACCTTGAGACAGAGGGAGTTCTTAACAGGCACTGGATGGAACCTCCATGAATAGAGGTAGTGTACGTCAGGTGCTGTGGAAAACCGTCTCCTGTTCTTGGGTTTCCCGGAGGTACCGGCCCATGTGGGAAATCAGGCTGCTGGGCTAGCCGTGCTGGGTGTAGCTCGCCCTTCTCCTTTCTTTCCTGAATTTTGGAATAGCGTTGTCCTTAGGTTCAGCTAGTGTGCTATGCGAAGAAGCACACGGTGGTAAAGTGCTTAGATACAGAACAGGCCTAGCTCTGGATCAGAATTGCAAAGCTCTCAGGTGCTTGGTTCATGGGTACTTCTAAATGTGATTTTAAAGCAGACATTGATGTGCATACAGCCCCCCCCCCCCTTTCCCGGAAACATTGGGGAGAGTTTTTTCTCTCTTTAGGACCGACTGTCCCGTTTTCCACAGAAAAACTAGAAACTTTGAAAACTGAAAAAGTTATAAAATATTTTCTTTTAATTTTTAAGACAAGCCTTTACTGACTCAGAATATGTGGTGTGTCTTGTACAAAAATCTTCTGTCTACAGCATTAAACAGTAATTCATGCATACACTATAGCCATGCAACATTTTCAAACACACATGCACACACACACACATATATATATTTAAATGTAATTAATTTTTGATAGTTAATATGGTATAACATGTATGATGATACACTATTGAGTAGTTGGAAGTTCTCAGTGTTACAAGTTTTAACTTGATATCCAAATATACTACAAGCACTATTATAACTGTATGAGATTATTTCTGTCCAAAGAATGCATTCATTTATTTACTGTGAAATTTGTGTTTTGTATTTGAACTTCTTTCTCAATTAGCCCGTACATGGAAGATCCTGAGCTTTGTGGTTGCTCTCCCTGGAGTTGCTGTCTGCATGCTGAACTGCTACCTGAAGGCTCAGCATGAACATGAAAGGCCAGAGTTCATTCCTTACTCGCACCTCCGTATCCGGACCAAGGTATTTGACTCAGACCAGCATGACACCATGTTGTTTAATCTTTTAACCTTCAGGCTAACTGGGCAGGAAGAGATGTTAATGCCTCATGCTCTGAAATCTTGTTTGACCCTGGTTGAAAACAAATGATCATGTTTATGTTTTTCTTCAGAGAACATTTCATTTGAAGCTTCTTTTAAAATGTATTGTAGTTTAGTCCCACCCATTCAAATAACCTTGGGTTTAAGAAAAATTTTGACATTGTTTACTAATTTATGCACACACCAAGCATCTTAGAAACTTAAATTAAAGCCCTTAGCTTAATTTCTATGCTGGGTAAACAGTAAAGCTATTTTTAATGTTGTGCTGATTGTAGTTATCTTCCATATACTTTCTCCCTTGGTTTTTCAGCCCCATTCCTGTTTTCTGCATCTATATTCCATAACAGGACCCATGAGACTAAGCCCTGGACTTTCCCCTGCACCTGAAAGTCCCTAAAAGAGTGTGTGTGTGTGGGTGAGAGAGAGTGAGACTAACCACCTACCTTTGCTGGACTTGAAAAGTGTCTTTTCTAAAGAACAAGGTGGGATGTGTAAACTGGCCTCTTCCTGTCCAGTTTAGGGAGGAGGAACTTGGAGTGGATGACAAATGCTTCACTGTGCACATCTCCAAAGCCGAATTCCTTCTCTGTTACTCTGCCAGACCAAAGGAAACCCAGAGGCAGGCACCACAGTGGCAGTATCATCTCTTCCTTCTCAAGCAGCCTGTATTAGCACAATAGAAAATGTGCTACATTTGTTCTCTTTTCATTGGTTAAATCGTGTGTACATTTTTTAAGCCTGTAAGTTTAAAATTGCAGATCAGATTTTTACTTAGGAAGCAAAAAGCTGGCATAGCTGAATTTTGGAAATTACTTGAGCCTACTAAACAGTGGTCGACCAGCAAATGAATGGTCTGCAACAGAAAAACCTTTCACTTATATATTTAACTCATTTGTACCCTGCCTTTCTCCCCAGTGGGGACCCAAAGTGGCTTACATTGTTCTTCTGTCCTCCATTTTATCCTCACAACACTGCAAGGTGGGTTAGGCTGAGAGATTGTGACTGGCCCAAAGTCATCAAGCGAGCTTCCGTGGCACAAACAGAGATTTGAACCCTGGCCTCCCAGATACTAGTCTGGCACTCTTAACCACTATACCACACTGGTATTGAAAGCAAATGTAATTCAGCTGTTCGTATCTCATTTCTAACATCTTAAAAATTTGTGTATGCCAGGGTGGAAGTTTATGTATACCAAATGTTGTACTCCAAGGACAAATATGAAGAACAATTTCTGTCTGATAATAGTGCTTCCAAAGTGGTAACACCTTAACAGTATAAGACTGTTCTCCAGGTTTTGTACTCTACGTGATACCAGCTGAAGCAGTGGCTTCTTGCAGTTAAATAGGCTGGATCTGTAATTGTTCACAGGTCTGAATTCAAAGAATAGGTCTCTGTAGTTGAAATTTTCTGTACATCCAAGATGTCCTTGCTCTGTAACGGTACTCTTGTACTTGTGTGGATGAGTGTCATGCAGAGAGTGGAAGAATGTCTTCATCTGCACCATTGCTTTCAAGTTAATTAGCTATTAAAGAACTAAAAATGCCTGAGCAATAGCAGGCTAAACTTCCTATCTGGTCTTGTATTTTTTTTCTATTTAAGTTTTTTTTAAAAAAAATTATATCCTGCCCTTCACTACCCAAAGGAGTCTCAGAGCAGCTTACAGTCTCCTTCCCCCATCCCACAACAGACACCCTGTGAGGTAGGTGGAGCTGAGAAAGCTCTGACAGAAACTGCTCTTTTTTCAAGAACAGCTGTGCCAGAACTACGGCTTGCCCAAGGTCATCCAGCAGGTGCAAGTGGAGGAGTGGGGCATCAAACCCGGTTCTCCCAGATTAGAGTCCGCACACTTAATCACTACACCAAACTTGCTCTCTCCTGATTTTTTTATTGTTTTTAATAAAATCATTCATAAAACATAAAATGCATGTAAATATATAGAATATGTCTAAAAAATAAAATGCCTATCTAAATCTAACTAATTAAACCCCAGTTCAATATTCCTCCCTAATCATACAGAACCTTTCATTAGCAACTGTCAGTATTACTACTATTTTACTTATACCACTATCATCTCCATTCTTTGTATTGCTCTTGATCATAGAAGATATACATGTAGCTCTGTTATTCCAATAAGCAGTAAATTTAACTAAAATATATATCTAACTTCTCTAACCAAACTTGTAATTTAGGAGTGTTTTTTTGTTTTCATTGCCTGGCGAAAACCAGCCTGGCAGCAATAATCATATGTAAAACAACCATTTGTTGATCTTTAGAAGTGTCAGGCAAATAATTCAACAATAAAGTCTCTGGTCTATGGGGGATTTGTACCTCGAACCCTATTGAGATAGCTTTCACCACTAATTTCCAATTGTTAGAAGGTTGTATGCATTCCAACTACAAAAAAATCTACCCTATTTTCTTTACAAAACCAGCATGTGCTGGTATTGGTATCTTTGCTAGCCTTAAAGGAGTCAAGTATTATTTAATTTTTTTATTGTACATGTTACAATAACATATCCTTTTCTTTTTCAGCCCTTCCCTTGGGGTGATGGGAACCATAGTTTTTTCCATAATCCTCATACTAACCCTCTCCCAACTGGCTATGAAGATGACCATTAAATGAGTGGATCACAGTAGCATCATGGACCATTAAGGTAGCTGGACCAGAACGTGGGCTGGGATTCACAAACAAAACAGTCTTCATTCCTTGTTCTGTCAAATTATGAACTGCATCCTGATCTCTAGCAGTTTGCTTTTTGCAGAGGTCACCTAAATAAAACTATTCCATACAAGGATTTTTGTGAATTGTCTTGGATACTAAGCTTCGGTTGGATCCAGCCAGTTTTTTCACCCAGTTCTCCATATTACAGCCCCCTGTCCCACATGGCTTTTGAATCCCGATCACCAGCACAGCTTTTTTTTCTTGTGATCTCACCTCACCTTTTCACTAGCAGAAAACTTGGCTGGATCCAACCCACTGTCTGATCTAGTATTCCTTACTAGTTTTTCTTGGAAAGCTCGACTTTAGGGAGGCAAAAACAGCAGGAGTGTCTGTACAAAGTAGTAAAGAGCTCTGCTTGGGAGGAAAGGGATAGATAGGAATGAGTATGACTTGCACTGGGGCTGCAGTGGCTCAGAGGTTAGGACACTGAGTTGCAAACCGGAAGGCTGGTAGCTCGGCAGTTCAAGACCCTAGTGCCACATGACAGAGTGAGCACCCGTCTCTGGCCCCAGCTCCTGCCAACCTAGCAGTTGGAAAGCAAGAAATTGTAAGTAGATAGGTACCGCTTTGGTGAGAAGGTAACAGCGTTCTGTGCGCCTCAGCATTTAGTCATGTTGGCCACATGACCATGAGAAAGCCTTCAGACAGCGCTGGCTCTTTGGCTTGGAAACGGAGATGAGCACCGCCCCCTAGAGTTGGATTCGACTTGCTTTCAACCAAGGGAAACCTTTACTTTTTATGACTTGCATTACTAAGTTGTTTGGCCTTTGAACTATTTAGCTCTGAATTGAAGAGTTTTTTCTTTAAGTTGACTGACCTTTAGTGTGGAAAGAAATGCTGCACCAGAGAGAAGGGGAAACAGTGGTCTGAGTAAAACTTATTACACGAGAACCATTATTGCAAGCTGTCTTTCCTACTGGATTTATCAAAGTTTATGGATCTGAGATGCTGTTTGCAACTTCAAGCATCTTGCTAGATATAGCTCCCTTTTTGTGCCAGCAAGCTTAAGCATGCTATTTGAGCTCAGTAATTTATCACTCAACTTCAGACTGATGTGACAGAGGACAAAACTGGATAGTGGTCAAAAGTGGCAAGGAAAATTAGAGCTGTAAAAGCCTAAAACCTCCTGTGAACACTGACATTTGAGTCTTCCTGATCTGAACTCTTTCAAGACAACAGCCATGTTTCTGTAGAGAGAAGGGGTGTGTAACTCAAAAGGGTCTTATTGTAATACATCAAAAGCAATCTTTCATTGATTGGCTTGTGTCTAACAGCTGTGTTCTGCTGGTGGAAGGACTCTTTGGGAGTGGGATTTGATTGCTGATGATACCCCTTAGCATACCATGCCCAGTATTGTTCCAGAGGGTCTTCTAATCCTGGATCTGCTGTGCTCAAGTGGTAACTTCTGAAAGTCTGAGGTGCTTCATATATACTTGTATGCTTATAACCCCATACAGTAAATCAGTACTTTTCTCTCCCTCACTGTCTCTGGATTGATCTAGGCAGACTGATAGAGACTTCAGGCAAGCCAAGTTGTTCTCAGATTTCTGTGGGGACCTACACATTCACATTTTTGGCTACTATTAAAGCACAACAAAGCACAATTGCCTAACAAGGAAATATGAAGGTTTCTTCTGAAGTGCTTGTATTCTGCTTGACCATTACAAAGAACCAACACAATGGGAGACTGGGGTGTTTTCACCCTGTTTGCAGTCCACAGATTTCATGGCTGGTGCAGAAGGGGCGGGGGAACACATGGTGACCCACTAGACTTTTGTGCTTCTCACTCTGGTGTTACAGTTCTAGTAGCTAGTACCCAGGCAGCAAGTGTTTCTTCCTAGTAGAGCTGTTTGTGAGAGAGCTGCAGAACGATTAGTCACTGGAGTTTCTGTCAAGACAGAAACATACCTGCCTCCCTTTTCTCACTAACAGCTTTGGCTGTGCAGCATATAAAATCAACACCAAAATTGTAACTGAAGTCCTCAAGCCACTATAGAATCCAGTTTTATTATCCTAATTGAATTTCCATTATTGCACATAGCAGAATACATACAACTGTTCAATCATGTTATAAGGCACTTTATGTTGCAAGAACATTATTTCCACAAGCAGTCTTAGAAGTAAGATATACTATGGTCAATAAAACTTCTCCAGAGCCTGGAATTACAGCCTGAATTTGACCTTTTCCCTCTCTACTAAGCATTGCTAGATAATCCCTACATTGGGCTAGCGTGCAAAGAGATGGAGTGAATATGAACTTTGTCCCCAGTGCTTCAGAGAACTGCTTAAACCCTAAAGCAGCAACTCTTCACCATCTGTGTGTATGTTCTTTATGCAAGATGAAAGCAAGAGGCCTACTTTCAAAGCACCATTAATTGCCTAGGAAGCTTTCTGCAAGACAAAGTGACCTTGCTGTTGGCTTGGTGACATTTGACAGAAAGCATAAGCTAAGGGGAAATCATTTTTTTTTGCTCCTCTGTAGACTAGGCTGAGGAAACCCAGTGGGAGCATTAACTGGGGTTGTACTTTGTATTAGTATTCCATGTTAGTCTAACTCCTGCTGCCAACACAAGGGCTTTAAGCCTATGACTGTGATATGAAGCAAGCCAGGTGTTTGCCCAGCTTCCTGTAAGGTACCACACCCATCAAAACAAAGCCCTGTGGCACCTTAAAGATTCATATTTACTGAGGCATAAACTTTCATTTTGGTGGAAGCAAAAGTTACCAGTTGGCAGACATATACATACCACACACAAAGGTATAAAAAAGGAAATGAGATGTAATTTCAAAATGAGATCAATAAATCACTCTTCCACATCTTAGTCTGAATCCAAATGTTTGTATTTCTACCAAATGAATATAATGCTTGTGATAAAGTGACTTGGACTCTCAGAAGTGTTGACTGTTATAGCTGTTAGTATTTAAGATTGTTCTGGCTGCCACAGACTAACATGGAACTTCATATGATAATTTTAAGTAAAGCCATGATAGAGAGGCAGAGACCTGGATATTTTCTAGCAGTTCCAACCCAGGTGCTTTAATGTCATGACTAAGAATTCATTACATTTTCACTAATGTAGTGAACTTTATAAATTATACCAAGGCAGCTGCTTATATCAACTGTCTACTTAACAATATGTGCTCTAAATTTTCTTAGATGTTTCAGCAGTATGTCCAGGTAGCTTGTGTAACATGAATGGATGCTGTTTAGTAATCTGAACTCTGAGTGACAAAGGAGAAATACATTTTAACCCCACTCTTTGTATAGATTTCTCATCTTCTAAACCTGCAGCCCACAATATAGTCTGTTTGGCCAAACAAAATGCAAGAGGTAGGCAAGAAGAATAACACTTTCCTTTTCAAGAAGGAGCATTTGCATCACACTGAACATAAAACCATGCTGCTGCTTCTTTACATTTACTAGACAGTAGTTAAAAGTAAGTTCTACACAGGTTTTGTCTTGCTTCCCCTTGCCAAAAGGAAGCACTGTATGCCTGAAACCTCCCTACATCTGAACAGAGACTTAGAATTTGGGGTTTTTATAACCACACAGGTTTGGGTTTTTTGAAGCAGTAACATGAGGCTACATTCTTCAGAGAGAAGTAACATTTCTCCACAACACTGCTTAAGTGCTATATCTTTCATCCTTTAGACACTCAATGCCGAGAGCACTTTCTAGCACTCCAGGAAGTGGCACTAATGGAGAGAAAAGATTCAGAAAACAAAGATACAACAGTGCATTGTATCAATCAAGCCCCATCACATTCATTTTACAACTACAGCTTAATTTGGCCTACATGAAAAAAGCTGATCAGTAACATCATATAATCTGAAATTGATCACTCCTACTGCCTACTCAATCTCTCCCCAATGATAATACCCACTCTCAGTTCATTAAAAACAAAGCTGCATTTACGAGGCAGAAATTGCAATGGAGAAAAGTCCTTGTATTTCAGACAGTAGCCAACTTGTTCTGGTGCCATTGTGATTCAAAATTCAAAGGGCTCCTCCTATATCCCATCATGGTCAGGAAGAGTTTTCAGATTTTCCTTTGCTAGGGCCCATGAATTCCAGCCCTTCGATGGGTATGTCCTTTTCCTTGATAGCTTTCTAAGAAAAGGAAAAGCAAGTATATTTTAATAGTTCTGATGATACTGAGACAATATTCTATTAAGAAATAAGGTTGCTTGCATAATTCCAGATCATGTTTGCAACAAAAATTTCCTATCTGCATTACAACATCTTCAAAAACTGGATTTAGAAATAACTGTGCTTGAAATAAAGGTGTGCTTTTCAGACAAGCTAGATATCCACACAACTGGGTATCGTAAGAGCATGTGTCAAAGAAATGTGAACACAAGTAACAACAAGTGCAGGAATACAGAAGTCTTAAGGCGGTTGATGCCGCAAGAAAGAACACCTTCGGTAGCTACCCTAAAAATCACCTGCCTGACCGTATGATATCACTGCTCCTTCGTTCATTTCCGACATCCTTCTGCGTCCAGCAGTTTTCTGTCTCTCCCTTTAATGCCATTCATGTCCTTTTCCCGACGCCCTTTCAGTCCCTGTTTCTTGGTATATTTCTGCCCTAGTCTACTGTTTCCCCAACTTGGCCCCTATCTACTAGACCAAGCCAGGCCCGCCCAGCGAGATGACACCCGCAAGCGTCCTGACCCACAGGCTGAAGCCTCCCGCACATGCCCAGAAACCCTCTTGCCTGGACGCAGAGCTGGTAGCGCTTAAAGAGCTGGACACAAGGGTCGCCTGCGCTTTCCCCCTTCAGGAACTTCTCAGCGAACCAGCGGTTGAAACACTGGTCGTATTCCCGCTTCAGCTCCGTACAGGCCTCCCCCACGCTGTTCATGGCGGCCACGGCCCGCGGAGGACCCCTAGCTAAGGGGAGCCAGTAAAGGTAGCGGCGCGTATAAAGACGCAATTCCGCCCGGGACCCGGAAGTGACACAATTTCGAGGAGCAGTGCCGGGAAACCTGGTGGAGGAGTGCTATGTGGGCGCTTCGGGTCAGTAGTTTGGCCCGTGCGGCTTTCTGTTCTCGGAGCGGCAACCTTGCAGGGCTCTCTTCTGTTCCGCCACCTCAAGAGGATGGACGCGGCAGGGTGAGAAAGGTGTAAAGTCCTTTGGGGGAAATCTTTCACCACCACCCCTAGTAACATGACAAAAAAGGCTAGCTCCTTTGAGCGTGTACAAAGTGTTTTTTCCCCCAGCGGTTTATTACACCCGCATTTTTAAAAAAGGATGTTCAGAACAGTAGCATTTATGCCTCTTCTGTGTGCCCATTATTGTTTCAGTAATGCTTACATTCCCTATAAGGGAAGGGCAGTATTTATAGCCGTTTGTAGCAGATAGAAGCCTTCCTGAAGCGCATGCAGGTTGCAAACGTACAGTGAAGTCCCATCGAAGAGCTGAATGTATCTTTGAATAAATGTGCTTATGTTCATGCTGCTTTTGAGTTTTTGGCTGAGGCAGAATTCAACCAGGGACTACTTGTACCCTCGGCCACTATACTATCAAATCTCTACAGAGGTCTCATATGATAGGAGTTGGGATCGGACCCTATTGTAGAAATTGAGCACTGGTGCCTGTGACATCTCCTGTCAAAATTTTTGAATGGGGGGAAGGGATGGGGAGACCTGCCCTGGAATTTGTCATGTTTATGAAGTAAACCCAGCTGTTAGGAAATATTGGCTGATCTTAATCATTAGGCGAACTTTTAAAATTCTCAGGTTAGCAACACTCCAGTCCTAAACATGCATATTTGAAGTGTTGAAAGGAAAAACAGTACAGCCCCTAATAAATATTTATTTATTTCGACTTGTATCCTGCCTCACTCAAAATTCTTTAACTGGGATTGCCAGGGAACTTCTGAATGCGGAGCATCACTGAACCATATACACACACACACGTTTTTTAACTTTTAACTTCAGAAAAATGGATAAGATCTAGTTTACGTTGTCACATTTGAAATGATTCTCCACACTCCCTAAATGTGTGACTTTTTCTGTGTTTGAAGAAAAAAGTAACTTTGGAGTTGCTGGATCATCTGGAGCGTCTTGCACTTGTTGATTTCCGCAATCAGGAGGGTGTGGAGCGTTTGGAGAAAGCAATCGAATTTGCTGATCAACTTCATTCTGTTAACACAGATGGTGTAGAGCCAATGGATTCAGTACTGGAGGATAGGTAAATCTTAGCAACAGTAAATCTTAGCAATGTATCTACTCTTAAACTTACCTAAATATTTCTACAATTGTTATGTGGTTTGTTTCTAAAGTTGGCATTGTTCTGTGGAATATAATCTTGTTCTGAAATTAGCAGGAGCTACTGTGGTGCTTTTATATATAATTTACAGTGCAATTGGGTTGTACAGGGAATTCTTGGTTTGATGGGTCTCTGTAAAATGGTATAAATTCCCTTTTGCTAGCAGGATGTGTACAGCTGATAAGTATTACCCCCAGGTTCATGAAGCTACCTTATACTGAATCAGACCATTGGTCCACCAAGGTCAGTATTGTCTACTCAGACTGGAAGTGGCTCTTCAGGGTTTCAGGCAAAGGTCTTTCACATCACCATATCCTTTTAACTGGAGATGCCAGGAATTGAAGCTGGGACCTTCTGCATGCCAAGCACTGAGCCACAGCCCCTCCATGCAATTAAAGCAGAGTTAGGATTAGACAGATTCTGGGAGTTCTTTTAGCTGTAGTAACAAAATAGCTCCATGTTCACAGGCAGTGGCGTGCATGTTGAAGATAAATAGGAAGGCCATCACTTTCTCATACAGCTGGTGGACTTCTTGAAGGCAGGATGCCTTCAATATTGGGATATTGGCTGTTATTGAAGACATGATGTTGCAATATATGGATCTTGGTCTACGGAGGCAGTTTGTATGTGGTTTGTAAAATGATCCAATGGTCTTTGCTGCCAAAGACACTCAAAATGCTAGCTCAAGTATGCAGATAGCTCAGAACAGAGAAGAAAATGTTTGTTTGTTGCCATGTCACACACTAGCTGCCTCTAAACACAGGAATAAGGATTCTTGTCTGCATCGGGCATCACTACAAAAAACAAGACTGTATTAACATCTCACTTAAGTCCTTTTGGCCTTCTGTGGTCGTGGTATGGCCTAATCTTGACCTGTGGCTAGCTGTTATGATTCTTTATTTTCTGTATCACGACATCTCAAGAGTCTCAAGTAATCATTTATACTCCCTCAGGTGTTTGTATCTCAGGGAAGATGATGTTACAGAAGGCAACTTTGCTGAAGCGCTACTGAAGAGTGCTAATCAGACAGTGGAGGAGTATTTCGTAGCTCCACCAGGTAACACCTTGTGCCATGCATGCAGTTAATTTTGCTAGAAGATGCTTGGCACTTCTAATCCTTTCCCAAGTATCTGTAAGTAACACAGCTTCTCACTTGTTGCTACTTAATTCCTCTCAATTCAAGAGATGAAACTGGTACATTTAGTAGGCAACAAGGACAATTGTCTACTCTGCATTAAAAAATGAAAGTTGACTTTAAAACCCCAAAACACTGACATCCTCTGAGAGCAGAATTCTGCATCCTGTGCTTCATTCTGCTTGTTCACTGCACTCCTGCAGAGAATCAACAATATGCATCCAGTGTGCAGTAATGGAAGAATTTGCAAGGAAATCTGCAGAATCTTGGACCCCTTCAGGAAAGTCTTGGGGGCCATCCAGATAGCATTGTTTACTGAAAGTAATGATTAGAGCTGTTTAAGTAAAATTTCTACTAGTATATACTTAATTCCATTCAATTTTATTGTTTTCATTAGGTAACATCCCATTACCAAAGTTAGAAGACAGAGACACTTTCCTGCAGAAAAAGCCGCCCTTGGCAGACATGCTACCACTGACTTTTTAGACTCTGGAGTCCATGCAGCTGCATCCAGGATTAAATCTTTCAAATCTCCTTCACAACCTTCTGTGAAAGGATGGACTGCCTTTTCTGAGGACTATTAACTCTTGCAAACAATTTCTGAACATCCCATGTATACTTACAGCTCCCACTCAAGGCAGAAATGCAATATCCACTTTTAAAAGCTCGTCAGTTTCCATTAGGGTGTGTGTGTACCTACCTGTGCTGGATTGTGATCAAAAACATTTTAAAAACCCTCACCCACACAAAAAAGCATTCATCAGGAAGGGGGATGGTACAAAAAAGGGGGAGAAATCACACTGAGGCAACCTGCACACAAAACTTTGGAAAAAAAAAACAATTGTAAACACACTTGCCAATATTCACTATTATGCTTTCTGCCCGGTAGATGGAAAGAAATGAGAGGAGCAGCAGCCTTCAATGTACATAAGTATATGGAGTCAGAGATTATTTTGGAAGTAAAAAGTTGCCTCAGTCAACACCAGAAGGGAGGAGTAAAAAACAGATACACGGTACTCCCCCCACCCAAACATATACATATACTGGAACAGTTCACAGTACTTTTTAAGTGAGAAGCTCAATGGTGTCAGTGTTGGTCCACAGGTGTTTTATATGAGATGTAAATGTTTCATTTTAAAGTATACAGTATTTTCTCATATACTAAATATGTATAAACATATGAGTGCACGTTTTGTTGCCCACTGTAATAAAAGTTGTTTGGGAAGTATGCTGGAATATCAGTAACAGATAGTGGCACATGTGTTAACAGGAGTGTTCTTTGTCAGATAAAAAATCTCCTTGCCTGGAAAATGCATCAGACTCCTGGAATGGAGACATTACACTACACCACAGGTCCCCAACATTTTTGAGCCTGTGGGTGCCTTTGGAGTTGGGTGCTGCTGGGTACAACCAGAAAATGGTTGCTGCTGGAAGTGGAGCCAACCACAAAATGTCAGGGAATGAGGTTATGCATAACTCCAACAGTAACTCTTCAGTATTTGGGGCAACAGATGTTTAACAGGATGCCATTTTAAATGAACACACTGTTTTATTTTCTTCAATGCACACAGCTTACCTTCAATCACACAGCAAAGTTCCTTGTTCTGTGGTGGCAGCTGCTGCCAAAGCAACATTTTTAAAGATCTGCAAGCCAATCAGATGACCTGCAGGACCAAAGCCCCACCTGACCCCCACTCACTTTCTAAAAACATGGGTGCCACGTTGGGGACTCCTGCAGTATACTGTTCCAGGAGAATATGCTACTTCATTATTTCACAGAGTTTGGCATGCACAAAATATCTTACAAAAGGAATGAGAACAAACCTGAAGGTTAAATGTTGGTTTAACACTGAATATGTTTTTAAGGATCTCTCTGGCACTTTACCCTTACTTATTAATATCATTTCTTGTGTTCAGCAAAGCATATACACTATTTTTGAATGGACACATGAATTCCTATCTCAGAATGTCAGTGTGATGACCTGTATATAGCAAATGCAGATTTTTGACAATTTGATTTTACTGTATGTAATAAGAACACTTACAAATTGATCCTCTGCATGCTTACATAGGAGTTCATCAATAGTGCTTAGTTTACTCCCAAGAAAGTAAGCCTACAGCTTTAATAGGCTAAACCAAAGCACCTCTTTGGCACCCATTGATGAACAGCAAATTATCATGGCCCAGATATCTGTTCCCCATTCTTCCCCTCTGGCAGGTAGTTCTACTGTATGCCTCTCCTGTTCCCAGCACCAGGTTGTGATGAGCAGACATGCCTCTTCCTTCCTTCCTTCTCCTTACCAATCTATCTCTTCACCAGTCATACTCAGCCTGTGAGCTCCTGCACTCTTCCCACATTTCCCAGCCTGAATAAATCAAAGCAGGGGCTCCATGCAGTGGGCAGAATCAGCTCACAGGGAAATGAGTTGGAAAGGAGAAAGGCTGAGCATTAATAGTGATGAGAAGATGTGCCTGCATCACCTGAGGAGATATGGAAAGAGAAGGCAGAAGCTGCAGGCCCCCTCCACCAAACTCAGGAGTAGTTGAGTATTGTCCACGTGGAATTGCACATCAGCCAATATCTACCAAGTATACTATCACTCACACGAACTAATATTTGAAGGTAAATGGGACCTGACTGTCCCCAACTAATGTGCTATAGTGCAGGTTAGCACATGCCTTCAAAGTTCATTGTGACATCCGAGAATGAACCTCCAAAGAAGGGACATGGTTAGTTTTAAGCCTGATATGGCCTACCAAACAGGACATCTAGTTAACTAAGGAGAGCACTTTCTTTTTGCAGAGCTTAATAATCTGAGCAAATGTTCAACCTAACAATGTGTTCTCTAATGCCAGCACTTATCATCTGCTAACCGCGAATACTCTCCCTACACTAGCAGACTGGCTGGAGAAATGTGCTTCTGAGTGCATACTTTCCTTTCAACCTGGGAAACCTGAACCAATTAAAGTACAAAACACATATGTGAACTCCTTCCTTGTTCTCTCATCTTCCATTTTATCCTCCCACCAACTTTGTGAGGTTAGCTAAGATGAGTATGTGTGGGACAGGTACAAGGTAAAATAGCTAATTTAAACCAGGGGATTTAAACCAGGGTCTCCAGAACTGTGGTCTGATACTATTCACCACATCATACTAGCTCTTGAGTGTCTCCATTGCATATATCTGGTTTGCAGGTGGCAAGGAGCACAAAAGGCTATCAGACCCTGCCGCTTCACAGTGATGTGGTTGCCATGGAGACGGAGAGCGCTCCGGAATTTTGAATCTTGAATGTATTTTTCCCTTGGTATCAGCTTTCCCTTGTGAACCAGTGTCCGTTTTTCTGACAGGCTCTTATCTGCCCGATTGGACCAGGGCCATGAACATAATGTATGCTTGGAGTATAATTGCTTGCTTCGTGCCTCTTGTAATCAGTTCTAACAAAGTTTGTGATATGCACCTGAAGTCCTCAATGTCTCAATAAACTGCATTCCTTGAAATGACTGGTGGGTCTGACAAAGGCCCTCTTTGGAGACTTGCCAAGTCTTCACCCAAAGATATGCCTGTCTCAATAGTAGTGTTCAGGCACTCTGCCTCCCGCCTCCCATCCTGGGCACTGCTTGTGAGACTGCACTGCCATCTGTAAAGGCCTATGCATTTGGCTTAGAGCAATATAAACATTTGACTGATGTTTTAACAGTGGGCATAAACTAGAGTGTTTCTTTAAACAGACAGCAGAAAGATATTTAAAGTCCAAACACAGCTGTGCTTCTATACATTCCAACATCCTCACTGCACAAAAAGACAAATACCCACTTGTGAGTTACAGAAACATGTAAGTATATTTCAAAACACAACAGGCCGAGCCATACAGGTTGTTCCGCTGCTTTACAGCACCATCCTGCGGACATACCAATACAAGCTGAGTCTCAAGCTCATTTTTCCTCACTTAGAAGGAGAAACAAAACAATTTACATTTTCCAAACAAAAAGTCTTAAGTGGCAACGGTTTATAGCATTTCATTACCAACACTTCCCTAGTAAAAACTGTAAGTCATAAAAAAAGATTGTTGAATAGAAAGGAAAAAAAAGGCTTCCTACGAAAGACTATATCCATCCATTTTGGAATGTAAACTCTGAGCAGATATAAAGAGCTCAGTTCACATTTTAATAGTCCCTGTTGCGTGAATCAGAATGGCCTGAAGGGAGAGGAGTAGCGTGGAGATCCCCTGCTTTGGTATGGAGAATCGCGACTCCTTGAACCAGAACGGGAGCGCGAGTAGCCATAGCTGATGCTTCTTTCAGGACAGACTCTGATATAGGATGTTTCACCCTGGAATTTAAAACAAAGAAAACCCAAACATTTGCATAACATCCTGTGGTCAATGTTATGAATGAATGATGCCAGAAATGAAGTTCAGAAACCAATGCACAAAGTGGCTCAAGACTGGAAGAATTATCACAGAAAAGGCAGTACAAATCCTACTGCCGCCTAGAGTCAGCTCTGGTCTTGCCCTTGAGGTCTACAGAAGAAGGGCTTGTTACACAACAGCTAGTATTGTGCAGGTATTAGGAAAATAATGTCAGCTGCAAGGGAACCAGACAGGTTTTGTTTCAATATAATTATCAAAGGTGAAGATCTCAGTGGTTTTCCATTTTATAAACATCAGAGGGAACAAGATGTAAGCTAGTGAAATCCTTTGGCATAGTTAGGAGGCCTTGGTGAACTCTCAATTAAATTGTGTCTCAGCAGCTCAGGATCTGGAGGGGAAAATCCACAGAAAGCAGCCTCCAGCTGTGATAGAAGGGGTGGTTGCTGTAGATCAGGCCAGCCTTTGGATGAAGGTGATTCAAGTGAAGTAAACACTGCCCCCAAGACTGAAAAAAAACACTTGTTGGTGGCAAAGGTATGATACCACTACAGGAAGAGGTTCCATGCACAGGTGGGGAAATTTTTGCTGTTGTAACCCACTACAGTTACTCATCAGCTCCTTTGGGGGACAGCACTGCAGTTTGCCGATACAACCTCCAGCTACCGAGGCAAGGTGAGCTAAGTTTACCCAAAGAACTAGTAGCAATCTGTTCAGCCACTGGCTGTCATAGGGAGTGGCAAAGCAAGTCAACGTGACCCACCCTGAAGAAGTTTAGAGGCAAGTAGTCCAAATTCTCATTTTCTTGATTGTCAGGGCTCACACCAAGCCAGCATGGGGTCGGTTTCATGCAGCCCTGACAACTCTTAAAAGATGGTCTCCTAACATTCTATAAGGATTACCATTAGCCATCAATTCCAAGACTATTGCTAGACTGTGCCCTGGTGCCTCTTGAGAGCATCACAACAGGACTGGTTAAATGCATGTTCTTCCATGACTGGTACACGCACATGCTCTTCACCCACAGGCAAGAACCCACCTCATGAGACCGGAATTTGGTGTCATCCAGTTTACGCAGTGCGTATTCCATGTCTTCCTTGCGAAGAAACTCAACCACCCCCATTCCATCTTTCTGTACATCTGCATAACATACATCACCAGCCTCACGCATGTGATCCTTCAGGTCCTGCCAGCTGCCTGATGGAGGAAGCCCTGAGCAGTGAGAACACAAAACATAAGACACCGTGTAAAGAGAGGACACTAGGCGCTTAGGCTACTCCAGGAATGGCTACATGCCCTTGACTGGTTTCCTCCAGCATGTCACAGGCTCCACTGTTTCCACAGATTCCTTTTATTCCAGAAGGCCAATGCTACAATAAGAACAGAAGGATCCAAAGAACAGCAATTAAGTTCCATTCCAGAGTGGATGAGCCCTCCAAGTCAGCAAGGTCCCCGAGGATAGTCCCCTAGGAGTCAGAGTGCTGGGCATTCAGAGGAATCCTCCGTTGGTCCAATGGAAACTTAACATCACCCCCTAACTCTGACTGTACAGACTGTACTCCATGTGTGACTTTAGTTACTCAGGATCAGATTCCCATCCAAGAATGGTAGTTCCCTTCTAACAGTATGAGTTTGGGTCCTTGGATTCCAATAGTTCATCCTTGGGCAGTGAAAAAGGACACCCGAGTTAAACTATCAGCATGATTACTAAGAAAAGGCAAAAGTAAGTGCTTTCCCTGTTCCACATCATTTCCTGGAGATATTAGTACACTGCAGCTCCTAGCAGTTTGCAAGAATCCTTCATATTACCCTCTGCCAATGCAACTTCTCACATGCATGGCAAAAGTCAAGGGAATTTTCCAGACAGCCTCCCTGCCCTCCCAGGCTTCTGTGTGGGAGATGTACACCTGGGGTTCCACACCTTTGTTGTCAGGTCCTGTTGCAAAGCTGAAGACACTGCACTTCAGTGGTTTCCTCACAGTGAGCATCTAGCCAGGATGTCACAGTAGCATGCAGAGGAGTTAGATCACTGGGAAGGGGAGAGGATTTTTTTTCCTGGTGTGTGTATGGGTGTGTGTGTTTTAAGTACATGAGAACAAACATGTTTTTTATGAGCAAGTTTGTTTTAAGTGTACCACTCCATAAATCTGGTCAGGAAATGATGACGTTTTCTCCAGAGCTTTGATTGCCATTGCAAAATCTCCAAAATACTTCCATTTTTTTTCCAGTAAAAGGCCTTCTCCACCTGGGTTTCTTAACTCACTAAACAGACACCTATTCCAGAAATTCCAGGTTGCCCTCAGGAGTCCACAAGATTAGTAATCAAGGGAGCCAACTCATGTTAATTTTCTCCCATCACAAACAAAATGTGGCTGATGCAGCATTTGCCACATGTGTCTGTCTGTTTTTAACAGAGTCATTCTTGTCTCCAAGCATCACATGCTCTGGTCAGCGTATGTGCTGTTTTGGGATCTATTCCTTCTGGACCTCAACCCCAAAAGAATGGTCCCCATAGTTGACTTCCTTCCCTTCACCTACCCACAGAGTTGCCCACTTCCATGTCCATCAAGTTCACATCTGCCCACTGGTGAAGGTCTTTTTGCTCACCATTTGTTCACCAAGATGAAGTCCAAAAGCAAACAGACTTCCACTTACGAATCAAACTGGGAAGGTGTGTGGTCCTCTCAGCTCTGAAAAAGCTCCTTCACAGCCACAGGTTTCATATTAAAGAAGAAACCTTAGATTATGGCAGCAAGATACTCCTCCCCAACACAATATAAGTGAAACGTGGCATCAGGAAAGGTCCTAATCAGTATGAAGTACCGAAGGCAACATACCTGAAACAAGGACTCGGAATTCAGAACGTCGTGTAGGAGGGCCATTCCTCCCACGAGGCCCCCCACCAAAGCCTCCACCCCGACCTCTGGAAGGTCTAGGAAACTCAACACGTAGACGACACTGGCCATAATCATAACCATTTCTCCCATATATTGCATCTTCGGCGTCTCTGCAAATAAATATAGATCTGTGATTAGAAATGTTTAGCAGGAGCCAGCATGGTGTAAAAATTAGATCAGACTACAGTCTGGGAGACCCAGCTTTAAAGCCCCACTCTATCATAGAAGTTCACTGGGTGTCCTTGGGCCAGTCACTCTCAGCCTAACCTATCTCACAGGGTGACTGTTTTGAGGATACAAAAGGAGGAGGGTAGAATAATGTTGTATATCACTTGGGTCCCCATAAGGGAGAAGACTGCAGTATAAATACATCTGAAATGAACCAGAGCAGCTTGAAGATTTAATGTTGGCGTATTAACACAGAGATCTAAAAGAACTGGAAATTTCCAGTGTTCAAGATAACCCTTACTAACAGTTTCTAAGATGCAATATAACACATCTCTTCCTCTGGTCCTTAAGGACCAGCTACTGGCACTTACATCCCCAGAAATATCATTTAGCTTTGAATCTTGCAAGTGGCAACAATGCTTTTACATTTGAACCAAGAGCAAAATATAGAGATATGGACTACACAAATTATTCAACGTTAGGACTGAAATATTTACAAAAAGAAGTTGAGGATGTAATACCTCATAACAAGAGGCATCACATCAAAACACTAGTGAATTCCTTGATATTTTCCAAATAGCAATTACTATGCTGACTTGCTGTGCTCTCTAGGGCATAATCAAGAAGGGAGTCAACAGATTAACAAAGTTTTAAAAGCCTGAGGCATTGCTGCTCCAATTACCAGGAAAAGAGTACCAGTTACTCAAAAGCATGCTACCATAGATATTGCTTTTGAGAAAAATATGTACACTATTTAATTATTTGCAACAATCATTCAGCATGTCATTTTTCTAATCTATAAAGCAATGCTCCAAATGCTGTTTTTGCAACTACAGTTTTATTTAAGTCAATCTAGTAGCACATCACAGATTCATTTTATTAGAGCATAAGATGTAGTCTACTCCAGGAGTCCCCAATCTTGTTCAGCCTGTGGGCACTTTTGGAGTTTCAAGGATAGAGAATGGACACCCCCTAAAATGACTGCCAATTACAAAATCTTTGGAGGTTGCAAGATAATTCCTAGATGGAGATAGCCCTTTCTGAATGAATGCTCTCTGCAGACATAAGAGAAGCTTCTTGGATTCTTCTGAAGTATCTCCTACTCCAGTGACGTGGAGAGAATCAAGACTGGCTTTTTGCTTTTGGGGAAGAGCTGTTCTGTCAAAGAAGCAAACGCACACCGAGAAAACTCATTGGTGGGTACCATGGAGCCCATGGGTGCAATGTTGGAGAGAAATGGTTTTCAGTTGGTCATTTAAAAAAAAAAATAATTCTTCAACTCTGACATGCCAAGCCCCCTTTACTGGTTGGCGCTACCATGCAAGGAGGCTATCTCATGTTGCAAATCTCTCCCCCCCCCCCACTTAGGAATTCCAGGTCTGCAGTCTTTCAGTTGCTGTCAATGTCATCATGATACTGGGTAAAAATGATGCTGAACCAAGTACTACCTACCTGGAACAAAATTACTGAATATTATCCAAAAATTCTGTGAGCGATAAGACTGAATTAGAATGGCACATATTTCTAAAGCAAATTGAACACATGCATGGACAGCTGTTCTTTGCTATAGAAGCAAGAGAAACAAAGTCCAGTTCAATAAACTTGAGCACTTTGTTCCAACAAAGCTAGTATTACTGCTAGATTCAAGAAAGGATGATAGCCCTCTAAGTGTTTTTATAATTAGTCATTAGGCCAAGACTGTCAGAGGGAACTCACATCATACCTTGAGTTCCAACTGCAAAATATTAACAGCAGATGGCCCATTCCATAATCTGCCTTTTACACTTTTTTTGCCCAACCAGATCTGATGTGGATGAGGCACCACAGCATGACTTTTTACCTCAGCTCCCATCTGTCTAAAGCTGTTTTATGAAAGCACCTACATTTTTTAATTAAATTTGATTTTAAACCACCATCCTCCAAAGGACAGGGCTCAGGGCGGTGTACAACAGTATTGTATAATACATTGTTGTTGTTCAGTCGCACAGTCGAGTCTGACTCTTTAGACACAGCAAGTAGCCCAACAGATGGCACTAAAAATTCTAATGGTGCCACTGCCTCCCAGGGAGGCAGGGGGTGGGAGTGCCAAGATGGAACTGTCTCTGTCTTCAACCAAATGCCTTACAGGCCGTGCAGAACTGCATCAAATCCCCCAGGGCACAGATATTATTTGGCAGAGAGTTCCTCCAGGTTGGTCAGCTGGATATCTCTGTTAGTGCTCTCCTGGTGGTATACCAGGAGAGGTGGTCCCAAAGATACATAGGTCCCAGACCATTAAGGGCCATGAAGGTCAGCACCAAGACCTTGAACCTGATCTGGTACTACACTGAAAACTATGCAGGTCACACGGGCACAGGATGGATGTGGGTGGTACACAGAGTCTCCATAAGGACCTGCACAGCCACAATTTGTACCAGTTGGAATTTCCAAGTCAGCTTCAAGGGTAGATCCATGTACAGCGAGTTACAGCAGTGCATGGTTCATCACGTCCTGATTGAGTAAAATATTAACTTGTTATCCTTTATACTAAATGTAAACTTGTTATCCTTTATGAGACCTCACTAATCAGACACTTGATACGGAAAATTTCTTTGTGGCAACCCTTCCAACTCAAAACTGAAAGGACACTAAGTAAAGACAGGCTACGTTATGCATCTGTTTAGTGTATCTATATGTACTCCATCTTTTGACTATTACAGTCCTAAAGGCCACTTAGTGTTTTTCTTTAGATGTGAAATTGATGACATTTCTCCAAAGGCCAAGATTTTTGGTAGATAAGATAGATACTAGGCAGAACAAGTATGTCTGTGAGATTGTGTACAAAGAATGTTATGCTTCTCAGAGAAAAATACATGTAGGATACAGACACACATCCACTCTAAAATTCTCAGGCCTTAGCTATAAAGACAGATCAATATAGTGGCAAGTGGCAGCACACAGAATGTCTGGTCTTTCAGTATGACTGCATATATATAGCAATGATGCCCTTGCATTTCAGGCATCAAGAAGCTCTCCTCAGCCAGAGGTCTCATGGCAATAGCCACTGCCCCCCACCCCCAGACACTGTGGGCTAGAACAAGAGCAAAGTAACAGAATTGCCAGATGAGCTAAAACTTGTTGGTATGATGCATCAAAGTCTTAGGGAAAACATAAAACAATCGCCTTTCCCCCCCAGAATCGTCCACAGGAGTTGAGCCTCTTTTAGACTCAGGTTTAAAATACAGCAGATTACAAATGATGTGAAGAATTCTGACATTATAAAATGCTGCAAAACAAAGAGTTAGAAACAGTCATAAAAGACATTAATCCATCCTCATTCAAGATTAATTCAGTGTGGGAAGGAAAGTTTAATGCAGTTGCTCCCACCCACCCATTTAGCAGGTGTGACTTTTCAGATTTTTGGGGAGAAGAAAAAACAGAACAAAGTTGTTGTGGACCCTATTCTTAGAAAGATTTGACACATATACTCAAAAGTAAATTGCACAAGTGCAATTTATTTTGGAGACTTTATGGTTGGTTTACTATACCTCCAAACAATAGAACTGCACTACTAGTCCCAAGAACATTTATTTTTGGAGTTGTGGAGGAAGGACAGAAGATAAGCAAAGGGTTTTTGTTTTTTGGTATAGATCCTTTAGCACTCAGCTCTATTTAATAATTTATAAGAATGACCACAAGTTGGTCAAAGATTAGGGGGCCACAATGTGATTTTCCCATACCATGTACACACCTGAATGCTTGTGTAGAGTAATAGGTACTCCAGATCAGAGAATCTCTGGTTCACACCTCACTTCTGCCATGAACTCATCAGACAGACTTAGGCAAACTAGTTTCTCAGCCCTCAGCGCAATATTTTACAAGAAAAGTGGCTGCTGGATCAGATCAGTGTCCAAGTACTCCAGCTGCTGTGGAGGGCCAATAAACACTTTCTGTTTCTTACATGGGTTTGTGCGCTTTTTTCTTTCTATCCCATCATGGAACTCAAAGTGGCACTCCTGAAGGGAGAGGGTCCCCAAGACGTCTTCCTATCCAGGTATTTTCTACACCCGGATTGCTTAGCTTTAACAAGGTGACTACATCATAAAATTTTCAAGGATATGGGGAAACGTCATGGCTCAGTGGTGGAGCATCTGCTTGTCTGGCATGCAGAAGGTTCCAGGTTCAATCCCTGGCATCTCCAGTTAAGGATCACATAGTAGGTGATATAAAAGACCTTCACTTGCCACCCTGGAGAGCTGCTGCCAGTCTGAGCAGACAATACTGACCTTGATAGACCAACAAGTACAAGGCAACTTCACACATGATGCCTGGGAACGTAAGAGTCATACTAGCCTGCTTAAAAGGATTGCTGTAAATATTACAAGCCTCTGCAATGCTCTCCAAGCATTCTAGAGCAATACATACAAGCTAAGTATCATTTGTAAATATTAGGCCTAATTCACATGTGCAGGAGAGACCGCTCCTAGCATGGGTTTCGACCGCTTCAGGCAAGAAATTCTGCATGAAATTCCCTGCTCTTGAAAATCATCTAGCACAACAGATTTTGTGAGGGGGAAAAATCCCCCTCACACATCCTTTTTTCTTTCTTTTTTTGTCTAGTTTCCCTCTTGCAGGAAGCTGGGGGGGGGGGGGGGGGATTCCAAAACACGCAGCGTCTGGTGGTGCAGCCCTGTCTGCTTTTCTAGCCCTCCTGCACATACGAACCGGACCTCAGGCAGATCTACCTACCCAAAGCGCCCTTCCTCCCGCTCGGCCCCCCCACTCCCAATCAGAAGAGGGTGGGAGAGATTTGCCTCATAAAAGGCGGGAAAAGGGAGGGGGCGCGCAAAGGGGCGCCTTGGGAGGCAGGCCGCGAGCGAGCGGCGAGCCCGAGACTCATCCAGGGCGGGAGAGGCTAGGGAGATGTTATGCCCCTCACACGCGGGGGGGGGACCCCAACCACCGAGACTCCCCCCCCCCCCCGCTTCCCTCTCACCCACCGCGGATCCTCGAAGCGCACGAAGGCGAAGGGCGCCAGGCCGCGCTTGCTCTTCAGCTCGATGTCCCGGATGCGGCCGTACTTGTAGAAAAGCTCCTCCAAGTCTTTCTCGCGCACGTCGGCCGGCAAGTTGCCCACGTAGACGCGGCCATCGCCCGCGCCGCCCCCGCCCCGGCTGCCCCCGGACATCCCGGCCCCGCCGCCACCGCCATAGTCCATCATATCCCGGCCCCAGCCCCCGGACATGCCGCCGCTGTTGCTGCTGCTGCTACTGTTGCCGCCGCTCTCCCCTCACGCTCTCGGCACCCGCAAGGCCCTCCGCAGCCTACGGGAAACAAATCCAGTCGTCGTCGCCTCCACCACCCCGCTCAGGCCTCGCCACCTGACGGAGGACAAAAAAAAAACCCACTTAAAGGGGAGGCGGAAAAAGAACCGGCGCGCGCAGGAAAACACACGCTAGGAAAAGACAAGAAAAAAAAAGAAAGCCACAAACCCCTAAATAAATCCCGCCCCTGTGCAACGCGCATGCGGGAACCGCAGTCACTCTTTCTCTGGGAAAACCACAGGGCTGCAGACGTTTAGTGAATCGCCCTGTGATTGGTGGAATAAAACGGGACTCCAGAAGGCCCTCAATGACTAACCAAATTTAGTCCAGCATGAATTTTGTGAGCGAGCATCATAATGCATACGATGGTGTGAGCTCAGACTCAGGAAAGTTTATGGAGAGTAATATGGTTCTTTTAATCTTTGAAATGCTGCTGGATTCCTGTTTAAAACAGACTGTCGTTGCTTGCTGCCCATCCGGAATTATATTTCGAACCGCGGGGGGGGGGGGGGGGGGGGGCGGGGCGGGGCGGCGGTGAAGGGATTGACAAGGAGAGGTCCTCTTGCGTTGCCTTCGTGAATTGCATCAAATCATGGCATTAAACACAAGTTTCATTAAGTAATGACTTCAAAAGTATAATACATACTTGTTGAGCACTATGGGCTTTTATTTCAGAAGAAACATGCACTGGATTGGGCTGTGGAATACTTTTCAGTTTATTCTGCCTTATCATGTGGAGAGGATCCTTGGAAGTTTAAGAACATAAGATGAGTTCTGCTGGATCAGATCAGTGGGCCATCTAGCCCAGCAACCTGTTTCACAGAGTAGCCTAACAGTTCTTCTTTAGTGCTAACAACAAGGTATAGAGGCAAGGCCTTCCCCAATGTTGCCTCCTGGTGCTGGGATTCAGAGGCTGACTGTCTGCCTCTGAACATGGAAGTTCCCTTTAGTCTCAATAGCTAGTAGACACTGATAGACCTATCTTCCATGAATCTTACCTAATCCCCATTTAAAGCTGTATATGCCTGTGGCTATCACTACATCCTCTGGCGGCAAATTCCTCATTTTAATCACTTGCTGTGATTAAAGAAGTTTGAGGCCTACCACCTGCTGGTATGACCCTTGCCTTTCCTGGTTACTTAACTCTTCGGGGGGGGGGGGGGGATGCTGGCTGACTAGGTTCAAGAAGTAGTTAATGCTTCTTGAAGAGAGGAGGTGGTTGCCCCAGCTTTGAAACAGGCTGTGGTGCATCCACTTCTAAAGAAGCCTACCCTGAACCCAGGAGATCTTAAATGTTCTGTTCTTGATCAAAGTGATTGAACCAGTGTTGGCTGGACAGCTCCAGGCCTTCCTGGATGAGGCAAATTGTTTAGATCCCTTCCAGTCTGGTTCCAGACCTCATTATGGAACTGAAACAGCCATGGTCACCTTAGTGGATGACCTGTATTGGGAGATGGTTATAGGGAGTGCAACTCTGTTGATTCTTCTGGATCTCTCAGAGGCTTTCCATACCACCCATCACAGACTGACTGCCGGACTGCCTATCTGGACTGGGATGGGGAGGCAGCATACTGCAGTGGTTCCGGTCCTACCTGGAGGGTAGGTTTCAGAAGGTGGTGCTGGGAGACTGCTGTTCAGCCCCTTGGCCTTTGGCCTATGTTGTCCTGTAAGGCTCCATCTTGTCCCCTATGCTTTTTAACATCTACATGAAACTACTGAGTTAGATCATTTGGAGATTTGAGCTAAGTTGTCACCAATACTCAGATGACACTCAGCTCTATCTCACACTTCTGGCTGATCCCAGAGAGGCTGTAGAAACTCTGAACCAGTGTCTGGAGGTAATTTTGGGGTGGATGTGGGCTAATAAACTGAAGCTTAATCCCAACAAGACGTAAGTGTTACTGGTGGGTGGAAGGTCTGACCCAGGATTTAAGGTGTCACCTGTTCTGGGTGGGGCTCCACTCCCCTTGAAGGAACAGGCCTATAGTATGGGAGTACTCTTGGACCCTGGCCTACTGCTGGATAAACAGGTGGCAGCGGTGGCCAAGAGTGCCTTTTACCAGCTTCAACTAGTTAGTGGCTGCAGTCTTTTCTGGACAGAAAAGATCTGGCCACTGTGGATAGAACATGCCCTAGTTACATCTAGATAAGATTGCTGCAATGCACTCTATTTGGGACTGCCCTTGAAAAGATGTTCAGAAACTTCAGTTGCTACAGAACACTGCAGCCAGTATGTTGACTGGAGTGGGTTGCAGGGACATCACATCATTCCAGTCTTGGCCCATCTAAACTGGCTTCCATTTTGTTTCTGGGCATAACTCAGATTGCTGATCTTGACCTTCAAACCCCTATATAGTTGGGGACCAACATAACCTGAACGACTGCCGAATCTCTTAATCTTTGGAGGCTCTACTTTGGGTGCCCTGTCTTCTGAGATTAGGCAGGCGGCAACCTGGGAAAGAGCCTTCTCAGTCATCATGGCACTGTTCCTTTGGAATTCTCTCCCTAGGCACCTTAAATACCAAATATCTAAGGAGATTCATCTGTCCTCTTCTGTTGCCATTTTCCGCTAGTGGGAAAATACTGTTTTGTTTCTTTTGGCATTCCCTCAATGATCCCTCCTTTCTAACCAATGTTTTTGTGCTTTTTAGTGTTTTTTGTTTTGTATGTATTTTAACTCTGTTTCTAAGCTCTTTTAAATGCTGTTTTACTAATGTATGTTTGGAAGGGGGGCTGATTCTAATAGTTTTATAATGTAATTTTATCATGTCTACTTTAAATTGTTAGCAGCCTTGGTGGCCCTTGTAAGGGCAGAAAGGCGAGAGATGAATGTTGTAAATAAATAAAGTTAATCGCTGCAGAAGCTTTTGTGGAATAAAGCTCACTTCATTTGATTCATAAAGTGTGTTTAGTATTGACAAACCATTTTTTGGTATTGCACTCTTCCCCAAGGAAACCCAGGGTGGTGTACATGATTCTACCACCTCCAGTTTATTTTCACACCCATTCTGTGAAGTTGAGTAGGCAGACATGGGAGGCTGGCCCAAGGCTACTGAGGCTGTGATCACACACACTGAATAATCCATTTTCAATCCACTTTCCAACTGGATTTTGCCAGTTCACACAGTAAAATCCAGTTGGAAAGTGCATTGAAAGTGGATTATTTAATGTGTGTGATCACAGCCTCAGTAAGCTTTATGGCAGAATGGAGACTTTAATTCAAGCAGAACTGTTTATTTTGGTTAAGACATTTATTAGCCATCTTTCTTCCTTATGGAGCTCAAGGTGGTTAACTGTTGAGAGCAACCTTGGGCCCCCAGATGCAGATGACCTCTGGGCCCCACCTTGCGCCCCACAGTTCCAAATGAAAAATAAAATCCAAATGACTTATTCATTCCTGGAATCTAAGAATCTGGCCCATCTAGTGACCCCTTTTTGGTGACCTTGAACCTGTCTTGTTATCCCATATTTTAATCACTACACAACACTACATCACACTGTTATTCTCACATGTATTGTGCATGGTATTACACGTGGTGGGCCATATATTGAGTAGGAGTAAATCGACAGTTCTCGTAGTGTAGGAAAGTAAGTCATTGATTACTACAAGGAATGCTGTTAGGAGCAGTTCTATTTCATTTGTTCATGAATGATCTTAGGTAAGGCATTGAAAACAAGATGTGGTATCATAATGCCCTTGTATTGATCTATGGAGCAGCTGCATTTGGGATAATATATGCACACTTGGTCCTCTCCCTACCCTATTTGAATTCCTTCTGGGGGCATTAGAGGAACACTGCATGAAGTGTCTGATCTGATGCAGTACAGCTGCTGTGTTCTTATAAGCACAGTGACTTGTATGCTTCCCAGCATATACAGACAAGGCAACCATGGATGCCCCTAATTTCAAGCACTGGCATGATCACAGTAGGGGCAAGTCTGGCTACAGACCCTCTATTTTTAGGCTCTGTGCTACCAGCAGCCCAATATATTTGAAAGACACTACTGATTGCTGGAATTGATTATAAATTTTACATAAAACATGGGATTATTCAGAAACTCCTGCAACAAAGTCTACCAGGACATTTGTTTTCTGACCTGAATTCACTTTTCTTCAAAGTTCATAAGTCCAGCATAAAATTGCTGAATTATAATTTATCAGGAAATTTGATTGTCATCACCAAGACCAGGCATTTCTTGCCCATTATTAATTTATCACCTGTTACCGCTGTTGTGGGGTACTGATGTGTTCATCTTGAATACATTTTATATAGAAAAGCCAAAGGCTACCTCTTGCATTGCAACAGGGTAGCTGTGTTACTGTTGTAACAAAGTAGGAGTCCAGTGGCATTTTAAATACCAATGACATTTATTTCAATATGAGCTTTTGTGAGTCACAGCTCCAGGGGCAGATTGGTCATTAAGGTCACCAGGTAAAGTCCTTGGTTATTGGCCCTCCCACCAGCCCCAGCTGAGGGGTAACCCTCACCCCATCCAAGTTGCACATCTGCAGGTGTTGAGCTAGCAGTCCTCATCGGAGGGCTGGCTGCTGGCTGATTCTCTCTTTTCTGGGGTGTGTGGCCTTTGTATGCCATAGGGAAGAGAGGGCACATGACCCAGCCAAGCTGCAGGCATAGCCGGAGGAGGGTACCTGGCATGGCTGTTTGCCATATGCATAAGAGGTTGCCCAGCCTGGTCACAGATAAAGGAAGGTGCTTAGGTCAGCAAAGCCATGCACTGTGCATGGAAGAGGCTTGGTAAAGTCCAGCTAGTGCTCCCTGCCTTTCTCTTTTGGAGAATGGCCATTTCCAGGGCCATTTTTCTCTCCCATTCACTCCTGCACAGCTAACTTCTTCAGATATGTGAAGGGAGTTGAGGCAGAGAGATTCCTGTGTAAATTCCATCACAAATCTTTCAAAAGTAAATTCTATGTGTCAAGGAAAAAGGGGAGGAGTTGCAGTAGAAAGGTTAGGTGTGAATCCCATCATAAATTAACAGAATTAGCAGTTGAACATAATGGATGATGAGAGAGGTCAGAGGTTCAAAAAGATAAACCTAGTGATGAAATAGGTTAAATAGGGTAAATAACTAGTCAGGGAGATCCATTCTAAAGTTTAAGTGAAGGAATCCAAGTCTCGGTTTAAGCCAGGATGACATGTAGTATTAGTTTCTTGATCAGTTCTAATTCAGCACTTAGAAATTGTAAATGGTTGGGGGAGTTGTACAACAGTGACTTTTAGATCTATACTAAATATGTCCAGGGAGATAAAATGTTCCCCCACTGGTTCCTAAATGTTGTGATTATTAATGTTCTATTTACTTTAATTTATTCTCTCATGCAGAGACCAACACATCTGTCCAGGGTAGATAGTAGAAGGGCATTGTAGACATGTGATGGTGTATCTTAAATTTCACGTCCTCCGCTTGTAATCTACATAAAGAATTCCCAGTATTATCTTCCCATTACATATCTGAAGAGATGAGCTGAGACTCACGAAAATTCATATTGAAATAAATGTTAGTTTTTAAGGTGCCATTGGACTTTTATTTCATTTTATCTCTTGCATGTCATTGCCTTTTGGCTTCACTGTTTACATTTTTTCCTCAATTACTATGGATATATCTGTCAACTGAGGACCCATGTTATACATCTGATGAAGAAGGATCCAGTCCATAAAAGCTTCTGCTGGTTTTGAACATATCGCTAGATTTCCACCGCAGTAATTGGTGATGACACAGTCTCTCCAGCTTTGTTATGTTACCCCTCTCCTGCTACAGGTGTTAAATTAGTACAGCAATTATTGGAAGATTGTATAATCACCAGTTTCTGCTGTTATGAAGGTTCATTCGGCATTTCTTCTATACACCTGAGCTTTGCATCGGCTATGCTTGTTGCATTTCCTGACCCTTTTGCCCACCTCTTGACGATTTACCCCCCTCTGTAAACATCTCTGCCAACAGGGTAATCCTTCATACATCAGATGGAAGTGTGCTCTGCACCATAAAAGCAATCAGTTTTTGAAGTGCCACTTCCTTGTTTTTGCTACACTAGAATAACATGGTTAATCTGGAATTTGTTATTAATTCTATGTGTTTGGGTTTCCAAACATATTACTTTTATCTGTCTCCAAAAGCATTGTTAGAAAATCTGCAATCACTCTGTAGGAACTGTGGCTTCTATGCAGTTAGACATGTTTATTCAAGATGTCTTATTGTGTTCTATAGGATTTGCTCCCAAGAAAGAGATTGTGGCCTCAGATTCCACTGAAATAAGTACATTTTAAGCATGTCCATGGCTGCAATTCTATACATATTTACCTGGGAATAATCTCTATTAAACATGTGTTTCTTTCTGTGTAGAGTTAGACAGTCTTAAAATTGAAGTGAATGGGTTTAAATTCAGCTAAGACCAGGTTTACAAATGTAGGAGAAGTAGCAGAACGCTGAGCAAATGGGACTGCAATAATTCAGACTACAGAATGGAGATTTCAGCTGTGAATGCTTCTTTGCACAAAAACCTCATGGCAGAAAGAAAACTAGAACAACAGAAGGAAAAACTCTGTCCTCTGCAGCAGGTTGATGTGGCTGAGTTTCTCACTGCAGGGAGTATTTAAAATAGGGAAGCGTCCCAAAATGTAATCCCTCCATGATTCTCCACTTGCAGTGTTGAGTCCTCTAAGGCAGAATTAGGCACTGTCACTTGTGGCTCCCCACCTCACTTTAAAAGGCAGGAGCACCTGGAATCAGGGCTCCAAAGATGACCTCTGCTGGCAGACAGCCATACACAACAGCCAATACTTTATCTGCCCTGATCCCAGGACAATTAGGACTTAAGATAATAACTGGCATTTTGAATTGGGACCAGAAGCAGACTGACATCCAATTTGGAGATATATAAATAAACAGCCTTCCCTATAACTTGAATCAGTCAGCAATACTGAACACATAAATTTGCTTTCTACTGAATCAAACCACTGGTCCATCAAGATCAATATTGTATATTTAGACTGCTGGCAGCTCTCTAGAATCTTATGAGAAGGTCTTTCCCATCATTTACTACCTGGACATCTCGGCCGGAGATACCAGGGGATTGAACCTGGGACCTTCTACACACCAAACAGAAGGTCTACCACAGAGCCATGCCCCTCCACAATATTGCTATTGCATTTTGTACCAATTGAAGCTTCTGGATTATTTTCAAAGGTAGCTCCCACGTATAGTGCATTCACAACTGAATTTTCCTGTGTAGACAACACAATCCAGATGCAAATTATTGCTACAGCACAGTTGTAATCTCCAACAGCACGTGGATGCAGCCGAACTATAAGGAGACGAAAATAAAAGAACCCACCTTAACATGGCAAAGGAAATTTAAGTATACCAGCAACAGTGGAAAATGGGTTAAGTCAGTGAACAGTTAAGTAGGATTGATTGCAATTATCTAGCCTTAATTCCTCACATTATTGCCTATCATTAGGAAAAACTGATCACAGTAGAAGTTAAAAAGGATGAGTTGAATATTCTCCTGTCTCCTCTAGGAATAGGAATTCACAGAAATAATGGTGTGTGTTTTAATCTAATGGAGACAGGAGGGCATTCAGATACAGAATCATAGTGCACTGAATGGCTGGGTTTCCGGGTGGATCATGAGTCCTGATTTGCAAAGCACCCTTTGCAAGACTGTTCTCCAAAGCTATCATCTGCTGAGGAGAAAGTGTGGACCTTGTAATGTCTTGCCAACATATGCAGATGGCAAACATCCTGCCATCCTGCAAATATCCCCCAGAATGCATCAGACATGATTTACCCTTTAAAGGAATGGCCTGTGTCATCTTGTTTAGTGCCCTAATACATTCCTGGAACCCGAGTGGCTGGAGTTGTGGCCCTTCTCTTAAAAGGAGACTGTCAGCTACATTCTGAGGTTTGGAGGCAAAAGTGCTCAGGGAGCTGACAAAGCATTAGGAATTGTTTTATCTGCTATAACACTGTGTAAGCCGCCCTGAGCCTGCTTCGGCAGGGAGGGCGGGATGTAAGTCGAATAAACTAACTAATTAACTAACTACATATCTTAGAGTTCTGCTGCTGGTATTCTGCTGCCATGGCCACCACTAGGCTCACGATTGCACTGAAAATGTCCCTCAGGAGAATTGCTGAAGTGGTCATCAGAAAAGATAGCTGTCTAGGGCTGGAGTTTCCCCAGTCCATTGGTAATTGACAGCCCATTGAGTGTGATAGTCTTAGAAGAGTTTCACTCGGTTTAGGACTGCATTGTAAGTGTATGAAAATACCAGCAGCTGTGTTACAAAGCCCTTCTGATGACAAAAAATGGGTATAATAAAGGTCACAGCACAGTCGTGTAGGATCCGCGTTTACAAGATTTTCTACAGCAGCCAGCCCTCACTCAATAGTTGCAGCAGGAAATCCTGAGACTTCAGCAGAGAACTCCAGTTAGCGTGTAGGCTTGCTATAAGAACCAATTCACATCTTCATGGCTGAAATCCCTCCCACACACCTATTATATTTGAGGAAATCTGTTTCAATGAATCGAAGGAGTTCTCGCTTGTACCCACTATTGACCTTTGTTTGTCTTGAAGGTGCCACTGGACTCAAACATCATTCTCACATCTACATGTTAACATTTGTATTTGTACACTAATCTTGCCTGAATTCAGTCTCAGCTACAATCATCCAGTTCTTGTGCATCTTGACTCTAACTAGTCCTTCCTGACAACCAACGCCCACCCCCTATATGTAATGGCTGAAGAGATTCTGTTCTCTGTATCTGAAGAAGTGTGCTTGCACATAAAAGGTTATACCTTGAGTTAAACCTTTGTTGGTCGGTGCCACTGGACTCAAACTTTGTTCCATTTACTTCAAGTACCTATTGTTCTCTGCTGCCACCACATGTCTTTATATGGTAGCGGCAATTTGTGCCTGGTTTTGAATCATTAGCCAGCCACTTATCTAGCGATCTAGCAGTAACAGCCTCAGTTCTGAAATGTGTATTGCTGACAATTATCTAACCTTGTCAGTGAGGGTGCTGCTGCAAATTAAAAGTAAATGGGTTTAAATAAGTGGTATAAATTAGTTAAAAACGACGACTATCTCATTTCAACAGAAATATACCTTAAAAGAAGCAGACTGTAACCTCCACTCACAAACTATCAAAAGTACAGTGGAAAAGCTCTACTTTACAGATCTTCTGAAAAGTTTGTCAGGTTGGGACTTTCCTCACATCCTCAGAAAGCCTGTTCTGGAACACAGGAGTTGCTGCCAAGCATGCCAGCACCCAAGCAGATAACTGTAGTCTCACTGATTTGAGTGGAGAAACTACTAATAATCTGATTTGATGGTTGGAGCTGCCTTTAGGACACATATGGGTGGAGATGGTCCCACAGACACAAGGGTCCCAACCAGTGTTCCCTCTAAGATGAGTTAGTGTGAGCTATCTCACAGTTTTTTAGCCTCCAATTCATAGATTTTTGTTTTAGCTCAGGAAGGATGGCTCCAGACCAGACTAATTTATGCAGTAGCCAAATCGCTCGCTCACAACTTTAATGCCGGTAGTTCACAAAGTAGAATTTTTGCTTTGAGGTTCCCCCACTGAAAGTAGCTGTTTCACTACAGCTACAGGTTGAAAGTAACTGTTTTACTACAAAGTAATTTCAGAAACAGACTGGAATGGGAGATTGCTGAATTACAAGTTATTACAACACTCAGGACAATGGAACACCCAGGGCTTAACAGAGATATTGGATTCTTATCTCACTGCACGTAATAACTCACTCAGTTCTCGCTTATACCCAGAATAAAACTTTGTTGTTCTTAAAGATGCCATCAGACTCAAACTTTGTTCTCACATCTGTTTGTTAACTCTTTTATTATCTGTAAGCTAAGTTGCTGCTATTCACAGGTCTTACCAACTGCTTTAATCCAATCTTAGCTATACTTATACATCTTGACTCTAATTAGTCCTTTCTGGTAACTAACCCCCGCATATGGAATGGTCGAGGAAGTCTTGTTTCAATATATCCAAAGAAGTGTGCATGCACATGAAAGCTTATACCCAGAATTAAACTTAGTTTTAAAGGTGCCACTGGACTCAAGTTTTGTTCTGTTACTTCAGACCAACACAGCTACTCACCTGAATCTAGTTCTCTAAATAGGGTTTCACTGCTTATTCCTTATTCCAGATCATTTATAAGTTAAATAGTTAAATAGTACCAACTGTAAATACAATCTTTGGAGGACCATAATGGTTATTTTGCAAATTACCAGCTTTAAGGTGGGGCCTGGAGTTTTCCTGGAATTACAATCTCCAGACTATAGAGATCAGTTCCCTGCCTAGAGCAAATTGCAGCTTCAGAGGTGAACTCTATCATATCACATTCCTGCTGAGCTCCCATCCTCCCAAAACTCCACCCTCCACCACCCCTAAATCTTCAGGAGTTTGCAACCCTAAATTTACTCTTACCCTCTTTAATCTTTTCAAGGTATACTTTATTTACCTCAAAATAAGACTAGTTTCCCCCTCCATATCCCATCAAGAAAAAAGGGGGCTTCTCTTACATTCACATACAAGTTACACTTACATACAGTAACAGAAAATCTTTTTGAGTATAACCTTTTATAGGAAGATCATTTTATATGCAAGGTTTTTTTCTTTTGGGGAAATATGGTAGCTGGAGGACACAAAATACAGCAACCTTGTATAATCTGGATCTGGTCAAATGAGAGACTTCCAGGAAATCCAACATTTGTTGCCTCTAGGGAATCCATTTGTTGCCTCTAGCTCCATAATAAAACAAAAGTCCAAGGCACCTTAAATACTAATAACATTTATTTCTATATGACCTGGCATAACTCACCACTCACTTCTTCAGATAAGTATGAAAATCAAACAGAATCCTTCTTACATAAGGCTTCCAGGTCCCCCTGGCCACCGGCAGGGGATGGGAGGGTAGGGTTGCCAGATCTTGACTGAGAAACTCCTAAAGATTTGGGGGTGGAGCTTGGGGAGGGGAGGGACTTCAGTAAGGTACAATGCCATACAGTCCACCCTCCAAAGCATCCATTTTCTCCACGAGAACTGATCTCTGTAGACTGGAGATGAGCTGTAATTCCAAGGAATCCCCAGGTCCCATCTGGAGGCTGGTATCCCTAAGGACCAGGCAATAGTGGGGGTGATTAAGGCAGAGGGTTATTTCTGTTATGAGTCTTTCAAGTGTAGGGTTCACTATGCAGAAAAAAGGAGGCCCTATGTAATCCCATTATACAAAAATGCCCTAGCATGTGGAATAAATGCAATTAAAAAGTAATTCCAGCAAAGCCATTAT
Organism: Lepidodactylus listeri; assembly: GCA_029233225.1. Lineage (NCBI taxonomy): Eukaryota > Metazoa > Chordata > Lepidosauria > Squamata > Gekkonidae > Lepidodactylus > Lepidodactylus listeri. The sequence continues at coordinate 28,526,998 of JARCFY010000013.1, forward strand.
TGCTGTGCTGTTATCTCTGCTTTTCCAAAGCAGCTAATTTGTGAGTGGAAAAAGTATCAACTACACCTGGAACTCTGGTATTTAATGAAAGGTCGATGGAGATTGCTAGCATCACTGTGTAGCTGTTCAATAAGACTGCACATGGGTGCATGTGTGTGTCTTCCAGAGGCCCAGCAGGGCAACTCATGCTTCTTCTCTGCAGTAAGTTCACTGCAGAAGTCCACCACCACCACCCAACACAGACAGTGGAAGATGCAGGATGCCAGTATACATATAGAGGCATTCCTCTTCACATAGTGACTGCGCTTACTTGGAAGTTTACAGTATAGGGCTGCCAGCCTCCAGGTGGGGACTGGAGATCTCCCACTTTTACAACTGATCTCCAGCTGACATAGATCAGTTCCCCTGGAGAAAATGGCTGCTTTGAAGGGTGGACTCTATGGCATTATACCCCACTGAGGTCCCTCCCCCTGATCCACCCCCAAAGTTTCCGGGTATTTTCCATCCTATTACAGTACAATTACAGAGCTGGCAACCCTATTACAATACAATCAAAGCAGAGCGATACCCTTCGAAATCCATTGATTAGGAAGCATTGCTGGTTTACTATACTAGTTAGAAAGTTGGACTTGGGGAATTCTGTGTATCCCTCCTCGGCTGTAAAACTTACTCGGTGACCCTGGACTACCTCACAGGGTAGTTTTGACTGTAAAATAGGTTGGGGTGCCGACTATATACACCAGCCTGAGATCCGTGAAGGCAGGGAGCAAATGTAATTTACAAAGGTACTATTCGGCACTTACCTAGGGATAGTGAAATTTAAAGAACAGAATTCGAGTCCAGTGGCACCTTTTAAGACCAACAAAGCTTTATACACGATAAAAGCTTTCGTGAAATCTAAAAGGACGCAAATTTTCTTCTGGACAGAGTATATATGTATCTGCACATCCCCGGAGCCGCTCACGGCTTTAGCTGCCGCATAGACACCCGCCGCCCTCCAACCAAACCGGAAATACTTCGAAGCTCAGCCTCCCTCTCGAGCCCTCAGGAAGCCCACCCCCTTCCAACCATAGCAACGGACGCCGTTGCGGTGCATGCTGGACTGCAACAAAATGCAGCAATAAAACTCTACGGGAGGCGGAGAGGGAAGAGCCAATAGGCTGCAAGGAGTATTGTTGTCGTAGCCAATGACTGTTGCCGGGGAAGGGGTGGGCGTGGCGCCGGCAGCGGAGGCGAGAGGGCGTGGCCCGTTTGGCAGAGCTTGTCGCGGGCGAGGGAGTGTAGGGCGGGTGTCCGCGCGCGCCTCCTCAGTTCGTTACGCGACGGGGGAGCCGGAGGAACGCGGAGTTGCCAACCTGCCCGTTCGCTCCACCAACATCCCTTCCCGCGGTCCTCTGAAGCAGCCCAGCAGCACACGGTGAGGGATGCGGCTGCCTCCGCGGCAGCGCTTGGAGACGGCGGCCCCTCTTCAGGGAGGTTTGCGCCTGAGAGTTCCGCGCCTCATGAGGCTACGCAGCTGGGGGTGGGTGGGTGGGGGAGAAGAGGTCGCGTCTCGTGCTTAAGAGCGTACTTGAGAAAAAGGCGAGCGGGCGCGATTGCATGGCTTTGTGCTAAACGCCGTGTTTTATGCGTTAAAAAAATCCTCTAAATAACTAGCACGCAAACAACTTAAAACGTTTGTTTAAAAGGCGTTGGGTTAGATGCTGCACATCTTCAGAAACAGAAAACGGCACGTCCCTATCAGCGGCTTAAAATTCCTAAAGGAACGAGGTGCAGCTAAGGAACAGAAGAGGGAAGCAACAATTAACGAAGGCACGGCTGCCTGGACCGTGTGTGTGTGTGTGTGCGCGTGCCTTGGGGAGTGGGTGTTCTTGGAAAGCGAGGCAGATGGAGGACCTTAAAGTGGCAGCACATAAGCGAGCAGACGAAGCGGCCTCGTGCTGACTCAGGCCCTTGGTCTGTCTAACTCACGATTGCACCGTCTGACTGACAGCGGCGGCTCCCCAGGGTTTCGGGCGCAGGAGGGGCTTTCCTGCAGTCTGGATCCCTTTTAACAGACGGTACCAAGGACTGCCTCTGGAGTGTTCTGCGTGTAAATGTTACTGGGGCGTGGGCGGCAGCGTTCTTGTTGTTACCCTGCTAATTATGCTAGACCCTGTACAAAGAAGGCATTTCTTGGGCGTCGTATGTAAACCAGGGACAGGTAAAGGTTGATGGTATTCTGACGTGCCTAATGTAGTGGTAGGGAAGGGGGAGGTGGTATGTGTAATGTGCTGAGTGCTGTCAGTCAAGTTTGAAAGGACCTGTCTACATCTCAACAGCGATCTAAAACTTGTCCTGTACAGCATGGATGATAGCATCACTTGATGCTGTGGACAGTGATAAGGAATGTACAGGGCTTTTTTTTAAAGTTTATTGGTGCACGAACTTGAGATACACAAAAGGAGTTGGAGGGGTGCATATAATGCTGGGTCTGGGAGGCATGTTTGGGAAGGAATTCTCTGTAAAGAATGACAGAAATCGTAACTTTCTGCCCAAATGTCTGTTGTAATGGAAGGCAAAAAGGAATAGGGGCTGTATGCAAGAGTTGTCCCCATGAAAAAGGTGAAACCTGCATGTGGTGTTGTGAGGAAGGTAATTAATGAATGTGAAATGTTGTGCGTCCTTGTGTGTGAGTGCAGGGGCAGGGGGTAGTAGTTGTGAGTTAAGGGTGAATGTGGGAAGAGTATATGGCATTATAGGCTTTGTTTTTTTAAGTGTTAATGTTTGCAGTGGTTCTGACAGACAAACTCAACAGAAGCTGATGTTGGGAATTAGAAGTGGTGAGTTGCTGAGTTCTACTCCATTCTACTGTGCATAAAGGTGTTTCTGATTCTATATTTCATGCAAACTTTTAATCTAAGCAGTTGTAAACTTACTCAGGTACCCTTTTTTTTTACTGTGTTTATAGTCCTCCTTGGAACTACTCAAAGCAGATTACATAGTGTAAATTGTTAACAGTCCATGCATAGAGATGTCTGATAAACACAGTGTAGGTTGATAAAATCAGCATGAAGAGACATTGAATGAGCAATATACTGGGATTAGGATTGCTAAAATCTGAGTGAGGATAGCGGATGTTCAAATGTGCATGTCACATCTACTCTGCTTCAAGTGTCCAGAATGTTAGTTTATTGTGCCAAGAGAGATTCTAAGTCCTTTCCAGTATGGAAAAAAATAAAATAAGCTTTCTGAGCTCTTTAAAATTTATAAGCAGTTCAGAATATTTTCTTTTACATCTTCATATGTTACCAATAATTTTTGGCATGTAGGGTGTTTAGTTTCTAAATAATTAGATACCTGCTTTTGGAAATTCAAGTTTTTTAAAAAATTGCTTGCAGATTGGGTAGCCCTGCTAGCACCAGCTAGTTCTCATTCTTTTCTGTTGTTCTTTGTAGGTAACCATGAGCGATCGAAAGGCTGTGATCAAGAATGCGGATATGTCTGAGGAGATGCAGCAGGACTCTGTGGAGTGTGCTACACAGGCCCTGGAAAAATACAACATTGAGAAAGACATTGCTGCCCACATAAAGAAGGTACTTGATTATTGCTGTGCAGTGACATTTAGAATATTTAGTACAAAGAAAGTAGTCCCAGGAAAGAAAATCTGGGCTGAGATAGACAGTACAAACTATGCAGTTACTGAAGCCCAGGGTAACTGAAATAAGTCTGCATAAGATTCCTTAGAAACCCATTTCTATCTAAATACATAGGAATACGCCTACATATTTCTTAACTTGTAAAGATGGTATGTTTTGAGAGACTTAGAAGTGCTCTGGTTTGCCCAAAAATAATTTCTGTAGCTTGGGCAAAAGGCTGGTCTGACAGCATGTGTATCTTGCTGAGTGACTCCTAGAATGTTAGCTAAGCATCTGTAGTTTAGTATAGCTACTGAGAAGATTCAAGCCCTGTATCACGAGTGGTAGGGCTATACTAACTGAAGTCAGGCAGTGTGGAGACACATAGCTACAGTTCCATGAAGAGGAGGTGGACACACTACAAACCTAAAAACACAACTTAGTGTGCTTTTATAACTGTAGAAGCATACTGAGGTTATTTGAACAATGTTGATGACTTGAGGAACCGATTGCTGTTCTAGCAGTGCGACACGTGACTGACTATAAAAGCTGGTTATATTAGTCTCAGACTAGCAAGGACTTACATGTTTAGCTGCAGTAAGACTTATGAAAAGCTGTCTGTGTGAGTTTTGGTATGTGCTGATTCTGGAAGTACGTGAATGTAAGCAGCTCCAACTCTCAATGCGGAATATTCAGTTTCAGTGCATCAGTGGTCATATTTTATCATAATAAATGTTCGTGCGACAATAGTATCTGAAGCAGTACAAGGGATATTTTTCTCTTTCAGAAAGCAACTCAGTTGGCCAAACCTAAATTCTTAATGCTTTTGCATGCTATTAATTTACATGGTGCAGTAACGCAGTCCCTAAAACTTCAAAAATGGACAATCAGTCATGGCTCACATGAGCCTCTCTATATTCACATTGCAAAAAGCCATCAGTTCATATAATTTCCATAATATTTTTTTTTGCTGGCCATAGCTATATTCCTATTCTAAAAAAGAACCCAAATTTAACATAGACAAGTACTATACTACTAGTGGTATTGTTACCACCCATGTGCAAAGCCTGGCCACTGCTGCACGATGTGATTGCCACCATCTTGCATGGCTTTAAAACGTGAGGCAAACTGATTATATGCCTATTAACAGTTGTTAGTCTTGATGGCTGAATGAAGATAATCAGATGCAGTGTTGCTGGGAGGCAGTAACAGGAAAGGCTGTTGGATTCCTGAAAACATCTGACTGGTTACTGTGAGGATGCTGGACTATATGAACTTTGTGGGTGCAGCCTTTTAGTTCCTTGGTATAAGGAAGAACAAAAGTCGTGAATACACTGTGTTAAAATACATTTCAAAAGGTCAAAATGCAGTAAATTTTTTGCAGTTGAAATTTTTAGCCAAAATGTTGCATGAAGCTGTTAACATCTGTAGTACTAAGTTCTTTAGTGACTCTTTTTCAGGAGTTTGACAAGAAGTACAATCCTACTTGGCACTGTATTGTGGGAAGAAATTTCGGCAGCTATGTGACTCATGAGACCAAACACTTCATCTACTTCTACCTGGGCCAAGTTGCTATTCTCCTCTTCAAATCTGGTTAGAACATGGGATCGTTCCACCCAAACATGCGTTTGATTACAAGACTGCACACTAATTCCAAATAGACTGAAGTCTTCAGCCTTCCCCAGGGAACATATCTTGATTGTCAAGCCTTTTGTTGTTTTAAAGGACAGGTACTCTTCTGTACCAGTTTGTGTTTTTGTTGTGGCCATAAAAAATAGCAAAAAATAATCTTGTATGTATTTTTCTTTTTTTTAAAGTTCCTTTTCTAATAAAATGATTGGACATGCACTCAGCCTTTCAGAATTAAGAGCCCATCTCACGTTTCCACAGCTTCTGTATCTCCAGATTTAACAGCTTCGCCTATATTGTCCTGTGCTTGCTGCTGAGCTATTGCTTTTGTGTACCAAATACTGGGATTTCATAGGGTGGCCAGGTGTCGTTGTTGTTGTTCTGGCCCACAGCATTTCATTTCATTCTTGGAGGTATAGATAGTATACAGATCTCAAAGGGGGGAAGGTATGAACTGGAAATAGGAGTTTGTGCACACATCTATTCACTGGCATAGGATTTGCTCTAGGTCCAACAGTAGTATCTTTGGCCTTGGCCTACTAGTTGGCTAAACTCTTTACTAGCATCTCAGTGGCATGAAAACAAGGGATGGAATAAAGCACAATCTTGACTCTTCTCCATTCCTGTTACCCTGGCCAGCTGAAATATCAGCTGTAAATAAGGCCTCCCACCCAAGGTGTGCCTCTAGACTCTTGAGCAATGCACATGCAATGTCTTGTGTCTGCTGGTATGTTGGTTGCCAGCCTTGGTGACTGGATCAGCCACTTATTTTCCAAGTTAACTGCAACAGTGTGTTTTTAAAATGCCATCTGCAAAGATTTGTGCTGCTGGTCCCAGTATACTGCAAGGAATTAGATGGTTTTCCTCTTCCTCCCCAGGATCTGGATAACAAGGACCCTGGTGTCTCTTCACAAACTTGGAGACATGAATCCTATTAGCTGGTGGTCCAGCTTTGCAAGCTGTTGACTTGTTTTGAGTTATTGGATCCTGAATTCCATGTGCTGTACGAGGTCTTTAGGCAAACACCCTATCTGTAAGCATGCTGATTTGGGACTTGCAAGTAAGTACGCTGAGGATTGCATAGCCCTGATACATGAGTTCAGTGGCTATTTTCCGGCATGTGCACAGGATTACACTGACTACATAGATTGACAGAAAATTATTTTCAGATTCCATTGTGCAGCAGCTGCATGTTAAATACAGAAGTTGTCTGAATTCATATGCATATGGAAATAACAAGCCATAGGAACATTGATGTTCCTGACTTTCCATTCCCCTGGCAACTTTATGCTTGGGGCTGAAGAACCAGTACAGAATAGCCACATGGGTTGAGAGGCTACAGGGGCGAGAGGTAGAGTTCTGCTCATGCAAGTAAGAGTAAATTACACCCTTCTCGTACATACTTGGCAATTCCATTCAGGTCCTGTTACCCCAAGAACAAACTTTTCCTGCAATCAGAATGGAGTGGGGTGGGAGTAGAAAGCAGGGAATATCAGTGCCTTCTCTTGAAAGACTGCAGGATCCATTGTAACATCTTTCATGGATTTGTCAGCAACTGTACAGTGCCTGCATTTGGTACTGCAGACTAGTTTGTGTTAAGGGAGTAGTGTTGTCTGCAATGTTAAACTGATGCAAAATATATACCTTTTAAGTTTTACATAGATAAGGCCCCCCTGCCTGGAAAATGTTATTTTGTGTGTGAAATTACCTGCCAGTGCACTTAGCAATGTAGATGAGACTTACTTGTTCTATTTATACATTCAGATTTTATTCTTTACCAAACTAAACTAGTATGGGAGTCCTTATATACATAATGGAAAGAATCCATTCACACTGGAAGACCAATTGACTTGGGGAGGGGGGGAGTAAAACGTTTTGAGAGCTCTGAGACAGTAACTTTCTATGTTCAATTGGAATGGCTACTCCCAGTGATAGCGGCCATGTACTAGGGGCTCAAACGGCACAAATATCTTTCTTTTTGCTTGCTATACTGACTCATTTAATAGAAAAAGACACCCAGCTTCTGGAAATAAAATATTTCAGCTTTATTTCAATGCTTGTGCTTTGGAAGATTTCATGGGCATTATAAAAAGCCCTTTTATCCCATGTAAAGTTAGTTGTACAGCAGCTATGCCATAGAGGGTTCCACAATGGTTTCTCTGTTACACTAAAACTGCATACCAAGAAAAAGTTTGTGACTTATTTAAACTTGCATATCTGCTATTGTATAATTCTAGTTTTGCTCATTCTGGGCAAAGGGCTGAAGCTGTGCCGTAAACCACAAGAATTCCTGTTCAAGTCAACATTAGCTGTCCACTTTTCTGACATTCTAAGGAAGAATTCTGTACCCAATACACGGTTTTCTGTATTCCTATGAAACACGCAAGAGCCGTAGCCGCCTCTTCACTACCACCAACTCTGCATTCAGCAGACGAACACCTCTGGAACCTCCTAGTTCTCCAGTGCATGGGGACAACTTATTGTGGAGTAGCAGGCAAAAGGGAAGGCCTTTTTCTTCCACAACCTTCGTCAGATGGGATCTTCTGTCAGCGTACTACACCAGAGTTACATAGGTTCAGGAAATCCAGACCTTTCATTTGAACACTAATTTTATCTCATTTTCCACCTATTACACTAAAGGCAGTTTCACACGACTGAACTGACAAACCAGGCCTCGTAATATTTTTGTGCTATAAATGGGTAAAAAAAGATTTAAAAACTTAAGTCCCTGGTTCAAGTAAGTAGTGCAAGTCATTGTACTATTGTACTGTTTAGGATGCCTTAAATATGTACAGCTGACTTTTCTTCAAAAAAATGCAGCTGAAAAAACTCTTGACTTTAAATATTGATTCTTCAGAGACATTAATTTCATGAATCTCTTTTGATGACACTTGTATTTTCTAGCAGGAAATGGCTTTTCCTGAAGGTCACAGCTTGAAGCCAGAGTGAATGGCCACGATGCCGGAACCCAGGTTGTGATATTCCACCTTCAGGAAGCCCACATCTTCCATTAGCTCCTTCAGTTCCTCCTGAAATACAGCAGTGGAGTTTTAAATGATCATATACGAACCCCTGACTTTCTTATCTGAGAGGCAATAAAGTACTTTCTTACCTGGGTCAGAAAACACCTGATGCTTTCTACGAGGTACTGGTAGGCTTTCCAGTCACCAGCAATCACCTCACCCAGCACAGGGATGACTTGGAAGCTATACAGATCATAGAGACTGTGAAAGTAAATGTAGGTTAATGTAAATACTTCTATTCCCTACATCAGTCTGTGATTATTATAATTTCAAAATGTCTGAACATCTTAACCAAACCATTGCATCAAATTCAAGCTGCAAGGCAAGCAGGTGTACATTTATGGTTAAGGTTATGTCATTCTACTTTCAAGAAGGGCTGCAAGAATTATATCTAAGAACGGAGAAAAGAGTTATCACTACGTGGTACTTTCCCCCTTTTACCTTCTCAAGAATTTACTTAACCTGTTGTACTGGGTAGAAAGACAACTTCTGTCCATAAAAGATCCGAAGGACAATTTAAACATCCAGGCCAGCTGACTGATGCAAGATGAAATGGAGTGATCACTAAATAAACACGTATTCCAGAAGTGGCTGCCTTAAATAGTATACTATAGTATCAGGGTAAAAGGGCATTTTCTAACACGCTTATGTCCAAATTCATAAAACACGCTGACTTGACCTTGCTGCAGTTGGAATTGAACTAGTCCTGACAGGGAGCATTCTTAAAGTTCCCTTAAACATCCTGCCTTCTAAAAGAACCACTTGTTCTGATAACGATTGCCATAACCAGAGGTCTCTCGGTGCTGGGATGGTTTTCTTCTAAACTAGAATTAGTGAATTTTCTTCATGTGCAAGATAGATCTCTGGCCAAATTCAGCTTAATGCCCAAGAAAAAGACTGTTTTCTCCAGGTCACCGAAAGCATATTTCAAAGCCCCAATCCAGTTAATCAAAAACACAATGACTACTAGAAGTTTGTTGGGGGTTTTTGGGATGGGATGGCTAACAGTCTGTTCCAAGAGACTAGCAGTAACATCCTACAAACACTTTCATGGAAGTAAGCACCATTAAATGGAAATGAGTAGGAATCTGAACAGACCTGCTTAGGACTGTTCTCTAGATCAGGTTTAAAAAGTATCTAAGCTTACTTTGTCTGAATGGCTTAGGTGCTGCATTATACTGGCCCACCAGGATCCAGGTAAGTACCCTCAGGTGGGTATTATGGTTAATTTGATGGGGAGAGGGGGAACCATATCTGTGTCTTAAGTAAAGCTAATCATTCAATGAGCTCTACAAGGCTGTGAATTAGGCTTTGGTTTATAAACAGCTTATAAATAGGATGCTGCTTGAAGGAAGCTACTATAGAAATAACATTAGACTTTTAGTCTAACCAGGAGCCCATCCTGAGATGGCACTGCTTTTATAGGTTCCAAAGGATCCAGAATACCCTGAAGAAAACAGCGGAGAAAAAGAAATTCCTTACTATTAATTGCGATTCTCCATGACTGCTGCAACCACTTTATTTTAAGACTTCTTCCTTTGTTTGCTAAGTTTGGCATCCCCCCCCCCCCCCCCCAGTTAGAGAAGATCTGCTTTTCCAGGACAGTCCGGGAAGGCAGGGAGTCCCCACTTTGAGAAGCTCAGACCCTGCTTCCTGACCCAAGGGAAATACAATAATTGATTGCAAAAAGTTTCCTTTTTTTTTTTTTTTAAACTGTGTGTTTTATTTTTAACTTTTCTGGACTTTTGGGAAGGGGCAAAACAGAAACCACATTAAGTAAATAAATGAAAATATATTTTGTAGGACCTCTACAACATTTTACTCTGTTGTGTAAACACTGTTTGCTCAAGGTAGGTAGCTGTATTAAATCTGTAGTAGCAGAGCAAAAATCGAGTCCATTACCACCGACAAAAATTTACAGGGTATATGTTTTCATGAGTCAAAGCTGTGTCTGATGAGGTGAGCTTTGACTCAAGAAAGCTTATACCCTGGAATATATTGTTAAGGTGCCACTAGCCTTGAATATTATGTGTTCAACGTAATGAAGGTGAGAGGAATCATAATCCAACCTGGAAACCAGAGAATTGTTGACATGACTAAATTCCAGACACAGAAACCGCCCTCCTGGTTTCAAGACACGATAGGCCTCCTGTAGTGCCTAAAACAAGACAGACAAGCACAAGAGGTTTGTTCTATAACTGCGGTTCTTAACTGGGACCTGATGAAGGCTGCCTCCCCCCCAGGGAGCATTTAGAATTTTAGGCAGCCTCTTGTAACAGCATCTAACAAGCTAGTGGAGGAGAGGGCTTTTTGAGGGGGAGCGGGGTTAACAATACTCATCCACTCTGAAGATAAATCCCAGAATTCTCTTCTAAGATCCTTACAGAATGGGACAAGGCAAACAGGAATCAAACCAAGCAGTCCTGTAGCTACAGTGGGGGCATTTTGGGGCCCTGCCCACTTAATTAAAAGCCCTGCCCCACAAATAACCATACCTGAAATCTTATTTTTGAGGAGAGACCCCCGCTTCCTGCTGCTAGCAGTGGCTAGGGTGAGAGCACCGCAGCTTGCCCTCAGGCTTCCCTCTCCCTCCCACCGTGGAATTTGGGGGTGGGGTGCACCCTGGGACCCAAGAAAAGACAGCTCAGAGGGTCTTTAATTGCATGTTTCGCAAAGGCTCATGGGAATGCTTTTGAAAGACTCACCATGACCTAGGTGGTAGACAGCAGGACTGGGCTCACAGAAAGGGGAATTGTTGGAAATGTATCAAAGATACCACTCTTGAGTGCCCTTCTAAGTTGTCTTGCCCTATGAAAGGGAACTCAAAAGGCATTTAAAAGCCTTCTGAAAGTAATTAAATGTCCTCTGAGCTGTTTTTTCCTAGGAAGTGATGCGCTTGCTGCCCTGTCCCTTGAAAGGAAGGGCTAGAAACAGGCTCAGAGCCTCCCCCTTTAAAGACAGGCATTCATACTACTTTAATTAACTATAATTTAAATGACCACCTGAACAAAAAAATCCTGGCTATGGGCCTGAAACCAAGCATTAAAGGATTAGCTAACAGCATCAGGCATGTATCTAGTAAGGAGCCATTGGAGCCGAGGCGGGAGCCAAGGCTCGGGTGGAGCCAGGGGCCTTTGGGCTCCACTGCAGCGGGGAGCACTGGGCCCGGGGGACCAGCGGTGGCCAGGAGAGCCCAGGGGACCCAGAGGAGACCAGGCGCAAGCCTGCAGACAGAGCCGCCGCTGAGAGAGTCGGAGTCACTGCCAAGGGAGCCGAGCCAGAGCGAGCTGCAGCTGAGAGAGAGCGGGAGGGCGCCGTTGTTGGGCGTGCCGAGCCGGAGGACGTCAGCATTGGGCGCACCGAGCTGGAGGACAACTGGGGGCTTGCTGGGGCCATTGGCGGAGTGCAGAGGCTTTTCGAGCGGCCACGGACCACCAGGAGTTGAGACCGGGGAGCAGGCGGAGGAGACAGGCGAGGTGCAGAGTGCCAAGTGAAGAGCTGCCACTCCTGTGGCCATTGGGACCCCACACCGCTGGGAGCTGCGGTGAGTGCCTTTTGGGGCTCGGACAAGGACAAGGACGCTGCCGACGTTGTGGACCCTGGGGTCACGGGGCAATGCTTGTGCCGGGTCCGCCTGTTGTTGCTGGGTCCGTTTGCTGCCTCTCGGGCTTCCTCTGTTGGCCTGCAGCACGGGTAGCATCAGCGCGGCTCGTATTGACCAGCAGAGACCGCCTGTGTAACCACCGTGGTCGCCCCTGGCTAGTGCTGTTCACCTGGACTGGGCCTAAGGCTGGAAGTACGTCTCTATTGACTTGGCTCCTACATACGCATCTGCCCTGCCACCAGACTCCTGGCGGGCTGAGCAGCTCCCAGGAGAGGACTGTCAGTGTGGAGGCGAGACTAGGGAGCCAAGAGCACCTTGAAGATCATCCCCCGGAACGTCAACACCTTCCAGCAGATTTGCCACTGCTGGAGGTGGTGTTCACTCCTTGCTGAACTTTCTGCTCTGGTTGGTAGGTGGGGAGGGGTAGGGGTCAGGAAGGGAGGTTGGGGGGAGTAAGTTAAAGCTGTTAGTCTAGTTTGAGTTGTTTTGGCATCTTTCTCCCTTTTTTCTTTTATAGTTAGGTTACCAGTTCTATTGTACCTAGATAGGAATTGTATAGGGATGGTTGTGTGGAGTCTCTGAGCAGGACACTGCGGATCTTTTGCATAGCACAGCACTTGTTATCATCTGATGATCACCCACCCATGCGGTGGCCTGGGGCGCTGAAACACAGCGCGGAGGCCATCACATATGGGTGATGTAGGTCGGGGGATACCAGTACTCCTGGGGAGGGGAAAGTACAGAGGTGGGACCAGGCGGGCAATAAATGGAAGACGGCGGAGAAACAGTGAAGCTTGGCCCCCTTTCAGCCTGCGTCCCATCCCAAGGGTGGCAGGCAGTGGGGCTGGGAATGACCCCCCTCCGACATTGGTATTGTGCAATGCCAGGTCCATAAATAATAAGACCTCCACCCTGCGAGACTCTCTAGTCGAGCAGGGTGCGGACCTGGCATGAGTGACCAAGACCTGGGTGCAAGATGGGGAGACAATGGCACTCTCCCAGATGGCTCCACCTGGTTTCTCAGTCCTTCACCAATCACGGACTGAGGGGTAGGGGGGTGGGGTGGCGCTTTTCATTCGGGAGACTTACTCCTACAGGGTGCTCCCGCCGCTGAAACTTGCGGGCATAGAATACACTGGCCTGGTGTGGGAAACTGGGGAGAATTTGGCTATCTGAGTTGTGTACTGACCGCCCAATGCACCACTTGCTAGCCTGCCATCTCTGGCCGATGCCGTGGCCAGCTGGGCATTGGAGTACCCAACGCTTTTAGTCTTGGGGGACTTCAACGTCCATGCTGATGATGCGGCCTCTGGGCTGGCGATGGACCTGGTGTCGGCCATGGCGGCACTGGGACTCACCCAATGTGTAATGGGGCCCACACACCAGGCTGGGCATACGCTCGACTTGATTTTTGCGGAGGGAGTTTTGGTGGATCCGATTACTGCTTTGGCAGTTCCATGGTCCGACCACCATGCCCTGAAGGCCCGTCTGCAGGTGCCACTCAGACCCTCTGTGAGCGGCAAGCAGATTTTGGCTCACCTGCAGAGTCAGATGGACCCTCAGCGGCTCCTTCTGGCTCTACGGGATCCCATGCCCCCTGGCGGCTCGTTGGATGAGCTGGTCGAGGACTGGCAAGTTCGGCTCTCAGCAGCCATTGACGAAATCGCCCCCCCCGATGCCCTCTGCACCCTTGTTCTAAGCGGGCTCCCTGGTACACTGAGGAGCTGCGGCAGATGAAGCGAGAGCTCAGACGGCTAGAGAGATGGTGGCGGCGTGCCTGCAATGAAGCATCACGAGCACCTTATAGGGCGTTTATGAGATCCTATGATGTGGCAGTCAAGGCCGTGAAGAGGCAATTCTATGCGGGCGAGATTGTGTATGCAAGCTCGCGCCCAGCATAATTATTTAGAACAATTCGGTTTTTAACAGAGCTGCCACAGAGCAGACCAAAGGATAGGGAATTGGATATCAGCTGTGAGGCTTCTGCGAGCCATTTTGCAGATAAATCCTGCTGCTCCACCGCAATCTCCCGGCCACACTTGAAACAGTTAGCGAACTCGAGGCCCCAAGCGCATCTTCTTGTTCCATTCTGGATTATTTCGGCCCACTCAGTCTGGAGGAGGTCGACAGGTTGCTCTCAACTGTACGCCCAACCACATGCAGGCTTGACCCGTGCCCTTCGTGGCTTATAAAAGCTGGCCGCAAGGGGCTGCAAGGTGCCCTCCGGGAGATTATCAACAAGTCCTTCGAGGAGGGACTGTTCTCGGGGGCACTCAAGGAAGCGATGGTCCGCCCCCTCCTGAAAAAACCATCCTTGAACCCGGCTGAATTGGCCAACTATCGGCCAGTGTCCAATTTGCCCCATTGGGGCAAGATTTTAGAGAGCGCTGCGGCGATTCAGTTGCAGAGCTTCCTGGATGACACTTCCGCGCTAGACCCGTTTTAGTCCGGCTTCCTGCCAGGTCATGGGATGGAAATGGCACTGGTCACCCTCACGGATGACCTCCGGCGGCATCTGGATCAGGGCGGTATTGCGGTGCTGGTGTTATTAGATCTGTTGGCCGCATTCGACACAGTCGACCACCAGCTACTGATCCACCACCTCACTGACACGGGGATTCAGGGGCTTGCCTTGCAGTGGCTCGCCTTGCTTCTCCAAGGTCGGGGACAGAGAGTGGCGCTGGGGGAGCAGACGTCCCGGAGGCACCCACTAGTGTGTGGAGTGCCACAAGGGGCTGTTCTGTCCCCAGTGTTGTTTAACATCTATATGTGCCCTCTTGCCCAGAGGCATGGGCTGGGTTGTCACCAATATGCAGATGACACCCAGCTCTATCTGTTGTTGGGCAGCCGGTCCGGGGCCACCCCAGATGACCTGGAGCGAGCGTTTCAGGATGTGGCAGGCTGGCTCAGGCTGAGTCGACTGAAATTGAATCCAACGAAGACGGAGGTCCTGTGCCTGGGTTGGAGAGGACCGGGGGCAGGGATCCCATTGCTGGCCTTTGGGGGGGGCGCCACTGGTGCCAGTGCCGAAGGTCCGGAGTTTGGGAGTGCTCCTGGACCCCTCATTAACGATGGAGGCCCAGGTAGCAGCCACTGCCAAGGCAGCCTTTTAGCATCTGCGGCTGATTAGGCAGTTGGTTCCCTTCCTCGAATGCAATGACCTGGCGACAGTGATCCATGCAATGGTCACCTCGAGGCTGGACTACTGTAACGCTCTCTACATGGGGCTGCCCTTGTCTCAGCTCCAGAGGCTGCAGCTAGTGCAGAATGCCATGGCCAGGCTGCTGATGGGTCTCTCGGTGCGGGACCATATCCAGCCTACGCTGAGGACATTGCACTGGCTGCCTATAGCGTACCAGATCTGGTTCAACGTGCTGGTTTATTAATAAACATTGTCTGCAGTGCTGTTTTTACACTGGTTTTAAAAAAATTGCATTGGTTTGCATTTGATGATGTGGTATAGTTGATGGGCTACAGTGGTTCTTACCCATTAATACACTGCTATAAAACTTCAGATGATTTCATTCTGAGCTCATAATATGAATGTTTGGGGGCAAATTTTAATCAGTTTACTATAAACTTGTGATAGCTGTAAGAATCTCTGACTAGCATATGCCTGCTATCTACACTGAGTTTCAGAATGACTACCAGTTTTTTTAAGCAATAGGGTTGGTGGAAGCAAAATGCCAGTATGTTGGGGCATGCAAGTTACCCTACAAGCAGAAGAAAACTTTGGTCTACCTGTTTTCCAAACCGTACATCCGTCCATTTTCCTTCGTCATTTAATACTATCTATTACTGTCATTTAGCAAGAGAAGCCCAAGTAGCTAAATGGAACCTCCGAGGTAAGAAACAATATCCCTCTCCATAACAAATGGTAGGAAAAACAACAAGGACACTAGCATCATCAAGCTGCCAGGGGCATCTGTCTGGCAACTGCTGGAAACAAAAAACTGAACTAGATGGACTTTGGTCTGATCCAGCAGTGCTGTTTTTGTTTCAGCCATTAGTATTCACTCACCTGGTCAATATGAGTTACGTTCCGAATACCAAAGGCAATTGTGTAAACATCAAAACTGTCATTGTTGAAGGGCAGTTCTTCTGCATTCCCAAGCACCCAGGACAATCCTTTGAAAGAACATAGAAGGAATTGCTCAGTACCATATTCTCAAGTAATCTCACAGAGTTTTGTATGAATTGTCAGATACACTGGATCAACTACTGGTTGTGGTGTATTCAGTTGGATGGCATCCTTCTCTTGCTTCTTGTTTCTAGCATGCCAAGAATGCCCTGAAGCCACCAAAGCATTATTTTTACAGGATGCAGATGAAGAGGCCTTAAGGGCATGGCCTGAGGCACCCCCCCCCCTTTTTTTTTTTTGCTTTGTAGCATCCAGCATGACATAAGAACATAAGAGAAGTCAATGCTGGATCAGGCCACTGATGGACCACTGCTCCATATGTTTATCTAATTCCCTCTTGAAGCTGTCCATGCTTGTAGCCACCACCACCTCCTGTGGCAGTGAATTAGATAACACAAACAGTGTTGGGGAACAAAAGTTTGCATACCATGTTGTATTTTGGATAGATCTCAATAAAAAGTATTACGTGGCTTTTTTTGTTTAGAGTTTGTTATGGACCAACAGGGCTACCTGCTTTTCAAGTCTTCTGTGAAACACATCATGAGTCTGCAAATGCCTGAAGGCAAGCTTCAAGAGCTAATCCAATCACCGTGGCAGCCGATGACTGACATCACCATTCATAAACCAAAATATTTCAGCTTTATGCCACTTTGAGCTTTCCTTACATCCTGCAAAGCTCTTCACAGAGTTACACCTTCTGGTAATATTATTGTGCCAGCCTGAGTGCAGCAGTTCTACAGATCAACCTCTTGGTATTACTATCCTTAATAAACTTTCTGATTTCATTCTTTCAAGGTTTGTAGAGCACTGTATCACTTTGTCAGTAGGTCTCTTTTGCTGCAGTGAGGAGGGGGAATAAGATGAAATCACTTCCAACTCCTCCTGCTGCTGAGGCAGCTAATGTGTAAGAGCAAGTTGCCTGCTGGGACAAAAAGGAGGGGTGAGTTTGCTGCATTCCCCTTCTTCACTGCAGCTTCCCACACTGCTGCATTTTGTCCAAGAGGCTCCCATGATCCTCTGGCTTTTCAGAGGTCTTAGGGGACTGCTGGAGGAAAGAGAAGGAAGGGAAAGGTCTATCTCCACAAGTGCCTGGAGCTCATTTCCTGGGATCCAATCATACAGTGATGCACACATGTGGTCTTCCATTGTTCAAACTCCACTGCAGAAGTTACAGTCCATTACCTTCAGAATAGCCAAGGCGCTGTGATTTCTTCTTTCCAACCTTCAGCATCTCCTTGTTAATGTCACAGACCACCACATGGGAGCCCCCCAATGATTTATGCTCCTCTTCCTGGTAAAGTGTGGTAATTTCCTGCCATGATAAATTCTGATGTGTTCTCAGCTTCTGTCGGACCTGATGCTCCCGCTGGGAACGAACATAATTGATAAATCGAAAGGCGATGTCACCTGCATTTGTTGTGAAAGGAAGATTCACAATGTAGGGTCTCCCCTGAAATTAAATGTTCAAGCATTTAAGGACACAGAATGGAAAGCTTGTTCACTTGCCATGAATTTCTCTTCCCGGCGGTCCTAAGGTGGAATAGTCTTCACTAATAAGAGGAGTTACTTCTCATCCTGAAGACTGTCCCACCCTGGACTACCAAAAAAGCACAAATCTAGACATTTATGTATTGTATTTGTTCATTTACTCATTTATTCATCCCAATTTACACCCTGCCCTATTCCAGATATCAGAATGGGAAACAAATTAACTCAGAAACTACAGATTGTTCATAATATTGAAATTTGGTTCAAACAGGTCATGTTCAGCCAACATTGCAGCAGTAGCACTGGATTCCAGTGAATTTTCAATCTCGGTTCATGGCTATGGCATTAATCTTCCTTCCCAAAGTCATGAAAAATCTTGGACTAGGAAATTCCATGGCTATCCCAACTCCTCAGGCTTTAGATTCTACAAATGGAAGCTAGTGTTCCTCACACTCTTAATTTAATCTACAAAACTAATCTAACTAACCTTAACACAGTTGGTTCCCAGTTTTGATTGCATTCTTCCTTGCTTCTTATAATCTGTTCGTTCATATACCATCAGATAAACCACTCAATGTAATAAAAATGTCTTATCCTAACATATACACTGGAATGCAAGATTTTCTAACACATCAGATCTTTTAAACTGGGATAGTCTGTACAGTATATTTATAGAGTTGCATATTCAACTTACACTTAGTTTCAAGCTAAGAACCAATGCTCATTAATAAGCCTAGGATTGTTTTAGGCTTACCTGTCCCTCCAGCAACATCAAGCAACTGGGTTCCTGGGCATGGCTTCATGTGTTGCAAGAAGATGTCTTTCCAGATTCGATGGATACCCAGACTCATTGAATCATTCATTATATCATACTTCTTAGCCACATTTTCAAAAACCTGGTAAACTGAAATGAATTTTTTTTTCAAATGGTAAAGCAGTGGACTAGAGAAATCCCACTCTCATCTAACATACTGGTTATACTGGAGCCCATTCCGCCTTTCCACTAGCAAGAGGCTCTGTGGATCCAACAGGGGCAATTTCAACTACTTCTTCAATGCAGCTGCCTATTTTGCATGGGGTCCACGTAGGACCCAAACACACTGCACTGTGGCTTCTGGGAAAGGCAGGAAAGATCTACATGTGCCAGCACCTTCCAACTGTGCTGTATAGGATCCAACCCACTGCTCACACGGCTAAATACAAAGAAAGCAAAGCTCGTCCCCTCTCATGAAAACATTAACTTGGTAAGAGCCTGCCACAGTCTTCCACCATCTCATTCTCATCTGAGACCACTAAAACCACATTTGCTGTGAAATTTCTGGCCCAGCTCCTCAGTCCTTATTTTTTAGTGAAACAAAGTCTACATATGCATGCTTGCAGTTGCCCATATTCTTCTCTTAACCTGATTTCTGTATTTATCCTCCCTCTATTGCCAAACATTTATTTATTTACTTCATTTATACCCTACCTTTCTCTCCAATGGGGACCCTAAGTTACAGCATTCTTCTCTCCTCTATTTTATCTTCACAACAACCCTGTAAGGTAGGTTAGGTTGAGAGTGTGTAACTGGCTCTAGGTCACCCACCAAACTTCCATTCCAGAATGGTGATTCTAACCTGGGTCTCCCAGATCCAGTTCCTGCAATCTAACCATTACATCTCCGTAGGTCAAGAGCCTTATACAATTCTGTACAGCTCCATAAAATACCAGTAACACCTTGAACATATTAGAAATGCAAAATAAAACCAACAGGAGACAGCAGGCATCTAAGGAACTACCCTTCCTAGCTTGGACAGGGCAGGCGTCTCCCCAGATATCACAGCCAATACTCCCTCTACACTGCTTCCTCTACACTGTGGAGTCTTGTGAGCAAAAATTCTACTTTGAAGCTACTGGCATTAAATTCATGAACAACTGATTTGGCTACTGCGTAAATTAGTTTGCTCTGGAGCCATCCTTCCTGAGCTAAGACAAAAATGTGTGAGCCAGAGGCTAAAAAACTGTGAGCTAGCTCACACTAACTCAGCTTAGAGGGAACACTGCCTCTAAACTGTGAAGTCCTGTGAGCAAAAACTTTGTACGCTACTGGCATTAAAGTTGTGCGTGAGCGATTTGGCTACGGAATAAATTAGTTTGCTCTGGAACCATCCTTTCTGAGCTAAGACAAAAATGTGTGAGCCGCAGTCCAGGCTAAAAAACTGTGAGCTAGCTCACACTAACTCAGCTTAGAGGGAACACTGATCACAACCCAGCTCTCTCACCCTTCTCTCCCTTCTCCTCCTCCGACACAGTCTGAAACCCAAAGTGAGTCCTCGCGTCAGCTGCCGCGCGCCCTCCTCCACTGCACAGCCGACGCCCCCACCCAAGCAGAAGCCGTTGATCCCGGCAACCTCGCAGAACCCAGCAAGAAGCGACTGCCATGGAGGCGGCCATCTTGACTCATGCCGCATCAATGACGCTCTCTCTTGAATGGAACACCACATGCGCAGTTATCCCGATTTGCTGTAGATGGCGGCGTCGCGCCTTAATCGGCGGCAAGTCCTATTTGTTATTCGATAACGGGATACTTTACAGGGGATTCCTCCGTCTGCTGACATATTTGTGGGACTACTATAGACTACTTAGCTCCTCCTGAGCGCACAGCCTTCCCACGCTTTCTGCATCAAAAGTGTACTGGAAAGAGCGCATGTCCTACAATGCAACCTGTTAAATGGCAAATGATTAACATGCCGATTCCTCTGGCTCTTTTAGGGCTTATCATTATTATTTATTGGACATCTCTCTTGAACTCAGAGGGGTTTACTTCCAGACAAATACGTCTCGGATGGCGATACACAGCTGCAATTCCAAGCACGGTTACTTAGAAGTAAGCTCCACTGAATTAATTCCGAGTAAAGATGTAAATTATCCGGAAATTTTTAAGCCCCGGAAAAACCCCCAGAAATCTTTGGGGAAATTGAAGTATATGCAACACCTGTCCTATCAAATTTAACCACATTATATGCGTCATTTATAACCTAGTAAGTATATAAAATGCTTACTGTTTGGCATGTGTATGGAATTTAAAGGTATACATTTTCTATAGGAAACTGCAGATATATCCAATACTTGAGAGAGTAGCGAACTGCTGAACCCTATGCTACTATAGCACATGCATGTTAAATTTTTGCCATATGAGATTTTAGTACGTACATTAGTGATTTATTCAGCTTCAGGCTTTATGGCCTTATTATTTCTTTTTTTATCATAAACCCATGTAATGTCTATTTTGCTAAAGGCTGGACAAAAAGTTGCTTGCTTGGCAAAACATTTCTCTGAGGGGGCCTCTCTACATAGCTATTTATCACAGCTCACAGCAGTCTCATTTTCAGGGAGAGAACACTGGAGGTCTATTGTTAAAGTAGCAAGGTTGAGAGAACATTCTGTAGGGAGGGATGAGACTGAGGTTTATAATTTCCAGTCAGGAGACTTGGAAGATTCTCTGTCAATTGTGCTCTGCACATAACGTGGCTATGACCAGGGGATCTGTAATAGCCAATTAATATTTTGCTTGTAAAATGGCAATAACCCATCAGTGCTTTAACTTTGCTTTGTATAAAAACTTCTGCCTTCTAGAAGAAAGGCAGAGAGCACTCTGAAATACTGGTTGTGTTCTCTCTTATCTGCACAGATAATAAAAGTACTTAAAATCTCCTCACTGATTTAGACTCCATTTCTTTCTGAAGCACATTTGGCTTAGCTTTAGAGAGAGACACTTGTTTAAGTGTAACAAGAGGTAGGAAAAATAAAAGTTGAAAATCATAAACAAATTCTGGTCTAAAAAGAAAGTGCATTATTTGGACAGAAACTCTTGGAGTCACAATAGGTATGACTACCAGGATATTTGGATATTAAGCAAAACTTAATAACATTAAAAATACTGAACTCCTAAATAATGAATTATCATTAAACATTATTAGTGCCAAAATTACTTAGGTAAAGGTAAAGGTTTCCCTTGCTCAAAAGCCAGTCGAATACAACTCTAGGGATGCAGTGCTCATCTCTGTTTCCAAGCCAAGAGCCAGTGCTCTCCAAAGATGTTTCCATGGTCATGTGGCCACGGCATCACTAGACGCCGAGGCACACAGAACGAACGCTGTTACCTTCCCACTGAAGTGGTACCTATTTATCTACTTGCAATTTCTTGCTTTCAAACTGCCAGGTTGGCAGGAGTTGGGGCCAGAGATGGGAGCTCACTCCATCATGCAGCACTTGGGTCTTGAACTGCTGAACTACCAACCCTCTGCTTTGCAGTTCAGCGTCTTAACCACTTGAGCCACTGCAGCCCCTTTAAAATTACTTACATTTATATAAAAAAAGGTTTTGTAATATATGGCTACAGTATAAGAGTTTGGGGTGGGGTTTAGTGCTCCCTAAAATTTCCCAATTTTTCCGTTGGGGGAGAACTCGGAAAGTCCTTAGACATTTTTGTATGGTATAAGTGTGAAAAACTTTGCCTTAATAAATGTTTTAGTGGTGGTGGAAAGTGCCATCATGTCACAGCTGACTTATGGCAACCCATAATGGGGTTTTCAAGGCAAGAGAAGTTCAGAGGTGATTTGCAATTGCCTACCTCCATGTCACGAACCTGGTATTCTTTGGAGGTCTCCCATCCAAATACTAGCCAGGACCAACCCTGCTTAGTTTCAAGATCTGAGGAGATCAGGCTAGCCTGGGCTATCCAGGACAGGGTAAGGAGCATTTTACTCATTCTAAAAGAAAAAATATTTCATAGGGGTGTTTTTCCCCCAGTGCTTTCCTCAAATATTCCAGTTTTTCAATGAGAAAAATGGGGGTGGGGGGTGTCCTGGGGGGTATTTCACTCCAATTTTTCCAGATTCCCCCCAGACCTTCTGAGTAATGTATTCCAGAGAGGGGCTGTAGTACAGTTGAGGAAATCCAGTTCTAATCCCTGCTGAGCCATGATGCTCACTGAGTGATCTTGGGCTGGCCTAGCCTATCGCACAGTATTGTTGTGACAATAAAATGGGGAAGGGTTTTTTAAACTATGTAAAGTAATCTGAAGGGCAGGGTAGAACTATAAGAGAACAATATAATAGCAATTATAACAAACAAGCGTAGGATTAGGCTGTGAAAAATTACACAGTGTAAACTTCAACAGTACACTAGAAGTAAATCCAGTTGAGCTTAGTATGTTCAAAGAAGGTGCATTGATTACGCCATCTTTTTAAAATTTATATATTTTATTTATTTATTTATTTATTTGATTTATACCCCGCCCTCCCCGTGAACGGGCTCAGGGCGGCTTACATGGGCACACAGCCAAGCACAATACATTAAAATAGCTAAAACAGTTAAAAATTCCTATTATCAAAGTGGCGACCCAGTGGGAGGTCTCCATATTTCCCCCTGCCACCAGCCAGGGCCATTTCGGGCCGGTTACATCATCTAATAAAATGTAGCTATTATAGTTTTCATAATTTACTGGAAATATATGTGAATGCACACTGTGAGCTTAAGAAGCTCTGAAGGCACCTCACAATCACTCAAAACAAATTGTCAATGTGGATTTTAATATTTAAGAATAAACTAGCATATAAAATTAAATAAGAACAGTATCTGCTGAAAGCCATAGCATCATGTCAATATGTAATAAAATCAGAGCAATAAGAATCACATAATAATACAAGCCAAGTAATAACAACGTTATACTAGAAAAAGATAACTATCAAAGAGGGATAATCAAGCTAACAGACACATTTAAACATGCACAAAAAATGTACAATGTGAATATAAAGTCCTTTCTGCCTGAACCTCACCTGCAACTTTGTAAGAATGTGGTGTCTAGAACAATGAATCATGAAGCCCAGAATTATTACCTCTGCCACGAACTTACTTGGTGACCATAGTTAAATTGTTCACAGTGCAGTCAAATCCAGAGTTACTCCAGTCTATAATTTCTGTCGGTTTAGACTAGAGTAACTCTGCAGGGGATCAGTCTACCATCTGCGAGGTAGGGGAAATAATCCTGACCAACCTAACAGAACTGTTGTACCCGCCTTGAGTCTCAGTGATGAAGGTGGTGAACTGTAATAGTGTAAGCCAATAAATAATGTGCATGAAGCGCCTTCAAAATAGAACGTGCTATATAAACACAATGTTGTTATAGCAGCCACAACCGTTGGTTCACGTCTCGAAACAAGTAAGCAATATTTAACTACAACTCCCATGGGGCCATGTGGCAGCTCTACAAAAGAAAAGGAAAGGGCAGAGGAAGTAATTTGGTTAGACCCTCCTACAACATTGCCATTTATATCTACAGCTGTAGAAATTTTCTATGTTTACTTCAAAGCAGAGGCGAGCCTTGCTACAGAGTACGCTGGGAACTGTAGTTTTCTTCCGCTCATAATCCGTCCAAACCAGAAGGAAAAGCACAACAACAACCGGCATGCTGTGAGGGCAAGGTTGGCCCCGCCTCCCCTGATCCCTCGTAGAAATACACTCATCCGGGTCCTTTTCGGGGCACTGCTGTCGGCGATTCGTCGCCATTACGGGGCTGCGGTGGTACTGAGGCGTCGACAGTTGTACTGAGGCGGCCCGAGGGAGGGTTCCCTTGGGCGGCACTTGTGCTCCGAGCCCGTTTAGGCCGGAGTCAACGCCGGGCCGGCCTGGTCCTGCGGGGCTCCCTCGTCCCCCCCTCCGCCGTTCCTCGGTCCCGGGGCCCCGCAGGCCCGGCCGCGCTCGGCGGCAGGTGAGGCTGTAACTGGACGGGTGAGAAGGCCTTTTTCTTCCTCTTGTCAGCGTGAAGCTATAAGGAAGATGTCGCCATGAAGGTGGCCGAGACTCCTGAGCTGCGCCGACCCCGCTGCCGGGCCATGAGCCTGGGCTTTGGCCTCAGCCACCGCCGCCTCCTTTCGTCCTCCCGCAGCAGTCGCGCCCCCGCGGCGCCCGTGGATGCTCCGGCGTTCCCCCGCACAAGCAGCAGCATCGGCTCTCACCGACGACGGGATGGACAAGAGCAACCCCTGCGGCTCCAACCTCGGCCCCGGTTCTTCGGCGGCGGGAGGCAAAGGGCAGCAGCCCCGCTCTAACTCGGCCGGACCGGCCGGGGGAGAGTCCAAGCCCAAAGGCGGTAAGCGACTGGAGAGCCTATCCGCTTTTGCAAGAGGTGTTACGGGACGGAGGGAAGCCGAAGGAAGCACTGTTTCCTGTTATAAGGAAGAGAAATCAGACCCCTCCCCTCGAAGTCCGCGATGGCTTCTTGCTTGGCCATATAGTTTTAAATAGGATTAGACATCTCGAGGAAGGAGGCGTTTAAAAGGGATTAGACAGATTCATGGAGGACAGGTCCGTCAGTGACTCCTAGCCATGGTAAATAAAGGGAACCTTCACATTCGAAGGCAGTAAACCTCTGAAAACCAGTCTCAGGAGGCAACATCAAGGAAAGCCTTGGCCTCTCACCGCTGTTTGTTGGCCCTCCAGGGTAGCTGGTTGACCACGGTGTAAACCATGATGCTGAACTATGGGGACCACTGATCTGATCCAGCAGGATTCTTCTTGTATTGTTTGCTCATTATATGCTGAGGGTTATGCTGGCTATGGACAAGAGTGTGTGCCTGTGGAGACACTTTGCATATAAGCTAGAATTGTAACTCAAGTAGATGCTGCATAGTTGGGTAATTATCCTAAATAATAACATGGATGGTGCTACTGCAGCATGTATGTTAGTGATAGGAGGCTTTGGGTGGAGCAAGTGCTGCTTTTAATTTCTAAGGGATGTGAGTGAGAGCACTATGTTCTAATCTGTACAATTAGTGATGCAAATGATTGGGGGAAGGGGGATGACTTTTGATGGTCTGGAGTTTATGTCATGGCTGTGAAAGCCTTACCTATAAAATCTTTCTTGGGTGGGAATTTTAAGTTACATATAGCATCCAATATGGATTGTTAAGGAACCTAGTAGCATCCTCCATGTTAGTTGCTTTACTTAATGTCAGTACAAGGAAGTATTTCTGGTATGAAAGTGGAGTGTATTTAGTCATGAGAGCCTCCTGTTTTAGACTTAATAATCGCCTCTGGCTTCTGTCTAGAAGGACTAGTCTTTCTCGATTGCTCAAAGGAGGTGTGGTATTAAACATATTGATGCTTCCACAACAGACAGCTGAAATATGGTGCACATAGTATCTGGATTTCCTGTCTGTTATTCTGAAAATGGGGTCTGATGATGGTAACATGGCTCAAAATCTCTTAGAAGTAAGCAGGAGTCCTTCTTTGGCAAAATAGAAAAGTCTAATTTCTGCGTGTTTTAATTGTCTTCACATGAAAGGCATTGGGACTTGAGGTGTCATGAGGATTGTACCTATGCTGACAGAATTTAGACTTAATGTTATTGCTTGTTGAAAAGAGGCAACAACATGATTGCATGTTGAAAAGAGACAATAAATATTAGCAATGCTTCTCTGGCAAACAAGTAAAAGGGGGTTAGAGGAGGTACTTGAGGCTCATGTTTCCTTTGCATTGTAACTACTATGGCCTTTTTTGCCCAATTGGGTAATATGACCCAGTTGTTAGACTTGTATCAGCCAAATAGAAGGGAGCCATATAGTCAATAACATCATACTATAATGGGTGCAAAAATTAATTTTATTTATAAATGTCCCAGCATATGTTGAGATGGCTTCTGTTAGAGAGGTCAGTACATAAATAAGCAAAGTGTGAAATGATAGCACAATAGATTGCTGGAGTGCATTCTACCGGTACCATTTATTTTGTAAATCTTCTAGTTGTATTCTGTATGCATCTTGGCACAACATTTTTCCCAAATTACCCAATTTCTTGTTTCTGTGATGTTTTAAAGATTTCTGAAATAGGCATTGCTTCTCATTGATGGTCTGAATTTGTATTAATTGTAAATATGTACCTTTTTACATTGTTTTAGATGGAAAAAATGCAAATGGATCCAGGCAGCGTTATAATCGTAAGCGAGAAACTTCATATCCAAAAAATGAGAGCTTCTCCAGCCAGCCCCGTCGCTCCACTTCACAGAAAAGCAAAGCTTTTAATAAGATGCCCCCTCAGAGGGGAGGACATGGCAGTGGTTGCAAACCTTTTAGTGCTTCTTTTAATGGTGGAAGACGAGAAGAGGTGAGACTCTGTCCTGCTTGGACAGCCAGTTTTCTTCAGACAAAATGATTGGGTTGAATCCAGCCATTATAGTCACATTGTTCCCCTCACTACAGCCCCCATCCCCCATAGCTTTTGTCTATGCAGGTCCCGTGATCACCAGTGTAGCCTTTTTGGTGCCCCTCCCCTTTTCACCCATAAAAAAGCTGGTTGGATCAAACCTATCTCTTGTCTATGCGCCTTATGGGATATATTTCTCTTCTGTGTTAATAAATGTGGAAATCTGTTGATTTTCTTGTGAGACAAAATATTAAAGAGGGTAATGAGAAGAATATTCTTGGTTTATTCAGATAGCTTTGAAATAACTGGACATGCGATCTTCTGCTTGTAATTCCTTTCTGCAATTTAAGGGGGTCTGGGTGCTGTTAGTGGTAGAAAGTAGTACATGATGGTAAAATCAGTTGCCATTGATATCTCTTGTATGGTGGCATTAAGGTGAATTATCTGCTTACTATAGATCTCTTGGCAATCTCACTGGCCTTAAATTACAGTAAATTTCTGGGTTTTGAATAATCTGTTATATAAAATGCTACAGTTCATTGCTAGCCTTATTCTTGTTTAGTTTTGCCATGCACCTGTTGCTTACAGTCTCTCCCTACTTAGTTGGTAAATCTTCATTCTCTAGGTTATTGTATTTGTTGCCTTTGAGTTCTTGACATGTTGACATTGTTGACCAGAATAGCAACCCAGCTTTCTCTTGGGGATATCGGCATCCTGTTTAGCAACTTCATCCCTAGATGATGATGCAGTGGGAAGACCAAATGAGTACTCTAGTCATAGTTAAATGCATTTCTTGAGAACAATGGGTAGGAAGACCTGACTCTGCTGAGACTTGGAGATGGAGTCCATGCTCACCAGTAGAGAACCTACTCTCTAATAATTAGATAAGTGGACTGTAAATGGAAATACTTGGATTAACGTCCCCACTTAACTGAAACTCACTGGGTAAACTTTGGCTAGTCATGGTTTAGCCTACCTCACAGGGTTGTTATGAGGATATAGTAGAAGAAAATCATGTATGCCAATCTGAAATCCTTGGAAGAAGAGCAGGATTAAAAACTTGGTGTACACGCAGAAGGGAGAATTCATCCAGTGTGAATGTCTTAGTGTTCTCCTCACTCAGGTTGATTGAACTACAACTTTTCAAGTGCCCACCAAACTCTTTTGAAAACCCTCCCACTACATCTGTGCCATCTGGGTTTAGTTTTATTTAAAAATGCAAGGAAAGCATAATTGTCTTTACCTTAAAAAGTACCTGATCCTCGTGCTAATCATTAATAGATTTTAAACCTCCAGAAATTTTGAAGCCGTGTGTGGAGGATAGAAATTTTGGGAAAATTGAAATATCAACCCAAGCTACTTTTACTGATCTAACATCAAATCCATAATTTATAATTTAGTACATTATATTATTTAATTATTTGAACTACTTCACTTTCTATAAGAAAAACAGTGAGTATACTCAAGTATTTGAGAAAGTGTTGCAATTGCTTCACCATATGCTGCCATAACACATGTCTTAATACTTGTCATCTAAGAGGTAGGAAAAAATAAAAGTTGAAGGTGGAAAAAATCCCCAATAAACAGAAGGAAGTGCATTACAGAACATTCCCATAATGTCAGAATAGTTAGGATTTCCTAGAGTATTTGGATATTAAGTTAAAATGCTGATCTCTTTAATAATGTGTTGTTGTTAAATACATTATAGCATATATTGAAACCCAGTGTAGTTGTTAGAGACCCAGGTTTGAATACCGTCTCTGCTGTGGAACCTAACTGAGTGACTTTGGTCCAGCCTCACTCTCTTCACCTAACCTACCTCATAGATTTGCAAGGATAAAATGGAGAAGAGATTTGAGTTTCCATTAGGAAGAGAGGCAAGGTATAAATGAAGGATATAAACATTGGTAAAATTGTGCAGGCAAAGGAATTATTGACCAATGCTATACATTGTCTTGCATTAAAATTTTATACTATAGATTTTGATTAAACCTTGCTTTCATTTCACTCATTTCAAAATTGGGGAAGTCATAATTTTTTTGAGTGCTCCCCCAAACTTAGTGAACATAGGCAAGGAAAACTGGAAAAGTTCTCATACTTTTTTGTACCATATAGTTTAAAAGAGTGTGATGATTTTAAGACAAGATCCCCCACTTGCTTAAAGAGAAAATACTTCATAGGAATTTTATTTCAGTGTTCCCTAAAATTTTCCAATTTTTCTGTGGCAGAAATGGGGGGAAATCTTCAGTGGGGGGCATATGTTTTCCCATATTGTCCACATACACATAGCCCCCTTGGGACTTCATGTATCTAATTATGAACATAGCAAAACCAGGATCTCACACAGTATGGGTCTCTCTCCAGATTGGAGAGAAATGTGACTTTGTAAATAAACAAGAAGTAAAAGATCAACAAAAGTTTTCAGCATGAGAACTCAGTATGCTCCAGGAGGTATGGAATTTTGAGAGCAGTTGAAAATTGATTAAAGGAGAAAGGTGGGGTGATCAAGCCCTTCAGTGTTCGCTGAATCTGGGTGGGGTGGGGGGATGACAAGCTCCCAGCTTGTCCAGAAACAACTAGGTTGATGGCTTCCTATGATAAAGGAGGAGACTAAAATATAAAGGAATTCTAGAATAAAGCAGTACGTTCCAACAAGCGTCCTCTACAAAAACCTGTTATAGTTGCGTGCTACAAGAGAGGCCCTACTAAACAAAAGCATTGTACTTCGCACTTTTTAAAATAAACATGTATTAGAAACTTGCTGTGTACCCTGTTTGTTGTATAAGAGCTATTTATAGCAGACAGTATGTACTTGGGTTTAGAAGTACCTAAATACATGAAAAAATCTTGATTTCTGTATTTTAAATGGGTCCACCTTGGTACAATATATTTTAGAGTCTCAGATATTCAGTTTATTGAGCTTGGGAGGCAACTCCAATTTTGAACATAAACTTTTGTTACAGTAGCAAATACATGTTGGACTTATCTTCTTGATTTGTGTTTTCTACGTGTTAGTGCAGCCAAAAGGGCATTGCTTATGTGGCATTGCTTTGTTTGATTTGTGGCATTGCTTTGTTTGATTTGTGGATGCATTTAAATTACCCCATCCTTTTTTCTTCTCTTTTTTTAAGGTAGCAGAGGCCCAACGGGCAGAGTTTAGCCCTGCCCAGTTTTCTGGTCCTAAGAAGATTAGTCTGAACCACTTACTGAATTTTACCTTTGAACCCCGTGGCCAAGCAAGCCACTTTGATGGAAGTAGCCGGGGCAGCTGGTGGAGAAGGAACAAGTGGGAAAACAAACCTTTCAACAAGGAGCTCTTTCTGCAGGCCAAGTAAGTGAGGAATGCACGTGGCTTTACTGAAAGTATTCTGCAGCTATCAAAGGCTGCTTTCACATGGCAAGGATTCTTTGTGTTATTTTCATTGCTGATGCAAATGCAGAGCCGTGTACCAGTAGAAGCTTCCACATGGGAGCTTTCTACACACTTTCCTCCACCAGACCCTTGCAGCAGCCATCTTCTCTTCATTTTTCCCCACCACAACACTGTAAGCTTTTTTAAAAAGCTTATTACCATAGTGCCATAGTTATAGGTGCTTATTCAACATCTTTCTATAGAAATATTCAGGGGTTATTTCGAGCAGGAGCTTGGGGGAGCTCAGCTCCGGGAATTGATACCAGCCCCCTCGCCCCCCGTGGGGAAAGCCTGCTTGTGTCGTGGCTGCAGCAAAATGGCCCCGTCCCCTGGAAAGGTCCTTGTTCCTCCGACCAGCCTTCTGAAGGCTTCAGCCACCACTGAAGCTATCCTCCCAGAATAGTGGTATTTCTGAGGTTTGGATTAGTAACTCTTTCTTTCTTTCTTTCTTTCTTTCTTTCTTTCTTTCTTTCTTTCTTTCTTTCTTTCTTTCTTTCTTTCTTTCTTTCTTATCTCTCTCTCTCTCTTTCTTTCTCTCTTTCTCTCTCTCTCTCCCTCCCTCCCTCTCTTTCTTGCCTTCTGACATACATCCGGTGATGTCAGGTGATTTAGCATATGCAAATAAGTTATGCTAATGAATTATGCTAATGAGCGCATGCACCTCTTTTTCTACAAAATGACCCCTGGAAATACTGAATTTCAGGTCTAATCTGTCTCAGTACAGTGGAACTTTAGGAAGTCAATTCTGCTAAGAAGCCTCTGAAGCCAGAAAGCCCTGGAGTTTCCTCAGTGTGAACTTCTTGGTTGGATACTCAGGATTTCTATCTGATTCAGATAGAAGAGCTTCATCTGAAACTAAATAAATGCTTCAGCCATGGTTTTTTAAATCATGGGCATACATTTTAACATTTCTAACCAAAATTAGGGCACATTGTATAGTAAGTTAATGGAGGCATTTTCAATATTGCCTCCCCTTGATTACCATTAAATACATGATTAAATTGCTAACAATTAGTGGATTGGTTTCCTGTGAGAGGTCGATTTGTGTAGCAGCACGATTATCCTTTCATTTAATCCTGTAGCAGATAATATCCCAGCCATTACTAGCCAGGCATTGCTTGTAATCCTGAAAATCTGTATTTTTGGATCTCTTTCTGTATGGCATCGAGTTATAATCTGTTTTGTACATTCCTTCCAGCTGCCAGTTTGTGGTGTGTGATGATCAGGACTACACAATTCACTTCACTGACCCAGATACCTTGGTCAACTGGGACTTTGTGGAACAAGTGGTCAGTAGCAATAGATTTGCCTCTTCCTGTGACTATATTCATATTTGATCATTGGCCATCTTCTAAACCTGCTACTTGCTCAGCTTAAACTTCATTAAATAGCAGTCTGGAACAACTGTCTTGGGTGACAAGCTTTGGAAATGTGTGACAGAAGCAAGATATTAGACAACCTCAGTTCTGTGTAAACTCTCCAGTTGAAAAGAGTAGTTTGGCAAAGATCTCATGGCTAGCCTTTAAGAACGTGAGACCTTAAATTGATTTGTTCCAACTGTATTTCAATATGGTGTGCTACTTAAAACTCAATTGAATTTTAAGGGAACATTGAAAGGGGGATTGGATTTATTTGTTTGTCAGAACTATTACTTACTAGCAGTTTGCTTTTCCTCTAGATGTATTCTCTTTTAGCAATATATTTGGGGAAAGTTTCTCTGTTAGACAAAATACAGGCATGGGGCAGGGATGTCCTTCTAGAGGAATAGTCACTTTGCAGAATAAGTGTAGTTCCTTGGTTGGAAAAGTATTTGTACAGGTGCACTGTAGCTTAGTAAACTAGTTTCTGTTATGTTTTCCCAGCGAATCTGCAGCCATGAAGTACCCTCCTGTCCAATATGCCTCTACCCACCTGCTGCAGCTAAGATCACCCGCTGTGGGCACATCTTCTGCTGGCCATGTATCTTGCACTACCTCTCTTTGAGTGAGAAGACTTGGACTAAGTGCCCCATCTGTTACGGCTCTATTCACAAGAAGGACCTCAAGAGGTAAAGAGGTTCTCTAAACATCTTTTTTGTTTTCTTATTGATGGAGTTGTCTTTTGCTCATCACTTCCTCCCTTCCTTTTGTTTATTCTCAGTGTGGTTGCTCTGGAAACTCGCCAGTATGCAGTTGGTGATACAATTACAATGCAGCTGATGCAGCGGGAGAAGGGAGCCCTGATGGCATTGCCAAAGTCAAGGGTAATGCTGAATGTGGAGCAGCCTATTCACCTGGGAGGTGAGTCCTCTTTAAGATTAATGCTTGGAACCATTGCCATCTCTATTATTTGAGGCTGATATTTGTGTTGGGATATCATGGATGCTTTACAACAGTGGTTGCCAACCTTTTAAGTATAAGGACCTCTTTTTAACATCAGAAGTTTTTATGGACCCCCATGTGATAATAGTTGTACTATTAGTATCCATTGAGAAAATACATAATGACAAAAGGCTACTATAAATTCAGGAATGGTTTAAAATGAATATGTATTTTATTATTCACAACATCTACATATACATATATATTTGCAAGACATATTAAGGTACATCCCAGGTGTTTGGAATCAAGGTTTCTTGCAGTAACTACTTGCAGTCAAAATAGACAATACAGGCCAGTGACTTGACACAATATAAGAAAACTTCATATGTTTGCATATTTTGGAGTAACTGGCATAGCTGCCTAGATCGACCTCTTTGCTATCATAGCTAGCCATTAGTTTGTTCTCTTGGGAATGATCTTGAGCTCTCAATGAGCTTTCCATCCTTGACAACAATTGGGAAGCTTATTTCATTTTGATGTTAACCCTGTTTTTCACTGGTAAGTTGGCTCCCAAAGGAGCTCACAGGTATTGGAATCTAACACAAATAATGATTAAAGGACAATGCAAAATGTTCTTGTGGAGAGAATTCTCTATTATGCTGGATTTAGGCATGATCAAGGGATGCCTGGCTGCTCCCCCATGGCTTTAGCGATGGTACTTCCATTCATGAGGGTTCTCCATATGAATAGTCAAGCAGCCCTAACTGGGCTGGTACACAGTTGGGAGTCTTTGACTGACCCAGTGCTACTGCCTGGATGGGAGCCTGGAACAGGTGGACCCAGTTGAGGAGGCATGGCCATGCTGTGGCAAGCAGGTCCAGATGGCCCAAAAACTGAGGTGGGTGTGTGTGGCCACCATGGAGGCAAGCCTGGGGGGAAGTGGAAACCCACCCAAGCTTGATGGATTGGTAGACCCCCAGGAGTCCCTGTCCTACATGTTAGAAAACACTGCTTTATGAGACAGCCATATATGTGTGTAGCCACGCATCATTAAGATGTGAATTGGGGCTAGACAGATCTGACCATTTGTCACAAACTATTGGGAAGTTCTCCTGTTCAAGTCCTGTTGATATGAGAAGCTGTACAAAAGCATGTATTTTGACTATGGCTCCTTGGAGACCCTCCATAAGAGCCATGACAGAGCTGATATTGTGCTAATGCTAGTATGTGAAAGCCCATTAGGTGTAGAGAGATGCCCTCTTAAATACAATATGGGATTGGGTACAATTTTCTTGTTTGCTTCAGCTGTCTGATCAATATGTATTAATACTTGTAGACTTGCTTCTTACTATAGATAGTTCCTAATGTATATTAAGAATTCCTTATTGGAAGGAACAAGACTTCTTTCAACCCTAGCTACAAGGAGGCTTTAAATTTTTGGTAAGAGCAGAAGAGAAGAGATTGGATTTATACCCCACCCTTCACTACCTGAAGGAGTCTTGGAGCAGCTTACAAACTCCTTTCCATTTCCCCTCCCCACAGCAGACATCCTGTGAGGTAGGTGGGGCTGAGAGAGATCTGTCCTTGAGAGAACAGCTCTGACAAAACTATGGCTTGCCCAAGGTCATCCAGCAGCTGCAAGTAGGGGAGTGGGAAATCAAACCCGGTTCTCCCAGATTAGAGTAGCAGAGTGTATCACAGAGTGTTGACTTCTAAGTGTCCAGAGTTAGGTGGTCATGGTTTCTTACCCCAATGTGTTTTCTCTTCACATAGATAAGCAACACAGCCAATATTCAAAGCTCCTTCTAGCTTCCAAGGCTCAAGTGCTGCAGGAGGTCATTGCAGAGGAGAAGGTGGCCCTCCTACAGCAGTATGAGGAGGACAAGCACACACCTGAAGCCTGTTTCATTGAAGCAGCCATCCAAGAGCTGAAGGCAAGAAGCCTTTAATTATTAATCTGCTGTTGGTGGTGGTTCTGTATTTTATAGCATACCTATTAATATAGGTATTTTGAGCTGTTTCTTTATATTATCTTTGCTAAGGATTGAAAATATTCCCCTATTCTGAGGGAGTTTGGGGGAGAACCACAAATATTACTAAAGTGATGGCTTAAACTAATAGGGGTGGATTTTCTGTAGCTCTTGCAAGTTTACACTGTGGCCGAGGACAGATTGGCAGTCTGGGCCGCTCTGCCCCAAGGAGGCGGCCCGGACGCATCGCGTCCAGCGCCGCACTCCTCCCGCAGCAGCTGGGCGCCACTTAAAAGTAGTGCCCCGGCTGCTGCAGCGTGCGTTCTACCCGCCTCTGGCGGGTGTGAATGTGCACCGGGAGGGGGAGCCGTGCGGCGTTCACACGCCGCCATAGGAAGCCGCCCGCAGTCTGAACGCAGTCCACAGCCTGTGTTTCAGGTTTGTGTTCCAGGTTTATATTTCAACCTTAGCAACAGCCTGGTAGCAATGCATTAGGTTAGCTTGGAAAGAAGTAATAATCAGTTTAGTATCACTACTGCCAGTGCCTATTTCTAGATCCTCTGCTTAGCATCAGGGCTTGGAACTGGTGTATGAGTTATTCATAGACAAAATACAGTTGAGGGCTCCACAGCAACCAGAAGCAACACATTTGAAGCCAAGTAAATCGGCATTTTAAAATCTAAGTCTCATATAGTGTTCTGTGGCCAAGTTTAAAGTTCTGCTGGAACTTCTGCCTACATTCATGAAAGCTTGAGTCAAAACATAATAATAGTGTAATAAGGTATGGACCACAGACATAAAACTTGTTTAAATTTAAAAAGTGTTGGGTCCTTGTAGCCACTGAAAAATATAGCATGTCCTTACAGAAAGTTGATGGAAAGGCACAATGATCAGTAACTTAGATAGCAATGGTTGTAAGTTGGCAAAGTGTGACTAATAGTCACTTTTTGTTATACAGCCATTGCTAATAGACTGTATCTCTCATAACTTTTAGACAAGTAAAAGATTGAACATTTTTCCTTATCTTATGATATAGGATCGAGAGGGCTCCTTGGTCTCTGACAGAAATAGAAATGATGATGTTGCAGAAACCACAGCGGCAGTGGAAGAATTAGTCCTAATGGACTCCTCTGACAAAAAAGCAACAGGGGCCTTGGAGAGAAGGGTGAGAGCTTGTGTGTTCTTAAAACACTTTCCTGCTCAGATTCTGTTGTTGTTGTTAGCCATTCAGTCATATCCAACGCCTGGCAATTCTGTGGGCCAGCTTTCTCCATGTTTTCTGATCTTGTACTGTTTCTTTGAGTAGTTCCATGCCCAGGCTGGTGTCGACTTTTATGATATCTTGCCACCATTTTCATTGGCAGCCAGGTTTCCTTTTGCTGCTGATCAATCCAAGCATAATTGCTTTTTCTAGTGAGTTCTTTTGCATGACATGGCCAAAATAAGTCAGTTGCATTTTTGTGATTCCCTCCCCCCTTTAATAGCATGTGTGGTTTTATGCGCTCCAGTACTTGTTTGTTTGTTTGTTACTTTTGCTGTCCAAGGAATGCACAGGTGCATTCTCTAGCACTACAGCTCAAAT
The DNA here is from genome assembly GCA_029233225.1 of Lepidodactylus listeri. NCBI lineage: Eukaryota > Metazoa > Chordata > Lepidosauria > Squamata > Gekkonidae > Lepidodactylus > Lepidodactylus listeri. Next base: position 28,562,947 of record JARCFY010000013.1, read on the forward strand.
GAGTTGATTTTCCTCCTGTGTCTTCTTTGTGGTCCAGCTTTTGCAGCCATAGGTTGCTATGGGGAACACAGTAGCACAGACTAATCTGCATTTGGTTGCTAGGCTGATGTCCTTGCTCTTCCATATTCAATTCATACTCATAATTGCTGTGCGGCCTAGTGTGATTTGACGTTTTATTTCTCGACTGCGTTCGCCGTTTTCATTGATCTGTGAACCTAAGAAGGTGAATTCTTTCACACATTTGATCATTGTCAACTGTTATTTTGACATTTCTGTTTCAGTGGCCATGAACTTGGTCTTTTTGATGTTAAGAAAGGCCAAACTTCTAACTTCCTTCAGATTCTAAAACACGTCTAATGGTGCTAAGGGAACATTTCTGGGGTTCCACTGCTTATGGGAAGATTTGTACACTGGACTTGCCATTTCCTGGGGAGTCTAGTAAAATCTCATTTGTGTTTGCAGAGGTGCCACGTTGACACATGACTGCAGTATAGTGGCAGCTGGCTCTTATGGCTTGTTTGGGTGGGTGGAAGAAGATAGATGTTATAACTTCTTTCTTCTCTAACAGTGTGTTGTAGAGTATCGTTCTGCTTTTGATGAAGAGGTCCTGGAATCTCCTTCTGAGGATTCTGCCAGTGCTATCCTGCCCCCCTCTGAGACTAAAGAGGAAGCCATGGTGGATGATACTGAAGATTCTGTGGACACAGCAAGCCCAAATGAACTGGGTGAGGCTGGTCTGCCTGAGGCTGGTCTGCCTGAAGCTGCCTGTGAGGAATCGCAGTTGCCTTCAGTGTTCAGCAGTGGGTGCCCAAGTAGTTCTCCATGCTACTATTTCTACCAAGGTTAGTGCAGCACTTAAAGGTGTCTCAGAAAGTGAATAGCAGTAGTTGTTTCACCAACAAAAGCCAAATTCATCCTAGTGGAGGGTAGACTCTCATTCAGTAATTGGTGGGAGGGGGGTAATGATACTTAGGTAACACATTGTAGCACAAGCCGCTCTGCTAAGGCACTAGTCCTCAAACTAAGAAGCAGGCACACCCAACAGTGAAACAAAAAATTGCCAGAAGCCTCTTAGGGGCCTGCTTATGGCTATGTCAAAGGGGCTTACAGAAGTTGGATGTGACTTTGTGCCTTTCAGGCTGCCATCTGACCTTTTCTGTTCACACAGAATGCTGGGTCCCAGAGATGAATTGCAGGCTGCAGATCTGAAGTTTAGTACTGTGATGCCTGACATAAGGGAAATCAGCTTTTTCTGTACTATGTTGGACATGAGGATGTAGCTTTGCAGTAAAGGACATCTCTTGGGCAGAGACCCACATGTTTCCACCACAGTTTGGAATCTGAATACATTAACCTGCTCAGCTAACTGATATGTACCTTAAGATTTCTGTGTATTTCAAAAATTGTGGGACTTGGGTAATAATTGTGGAACAAGGTAATAAGACTACCTTGATCTAGAGAATTGCATATCTAACTCATCGTGTCAGGAGTTTGCCTTGCAATGGCTCTCCTTGTTCCTTCAGGTTTGGGGACAAAGGGTGGCGGTGGGGGAGCAGCTATCCAGAAGGCACCCACTAATTTGTGGAGTGCCTCAAGGAGCGGTGCTTTCCCCAGTGCTGTTTTACATTTATATGCACCTCCTTGCCTGTTGTTGGATAGCCAGTCAGACTCTAGTCTGGGTGATCTGGACCTAGCGTTGAAAGCTGTGGCTGGTTGGCTTTGACTGAGTCGACTGAAATTGAATCCGACAATCGGAGTGGACCAAGTTTAGGGATCCCTCTCCCGACCTTCAATGGGACGCAGTTGGTGCCAGCGCCGGAGGTTAGGAGTTTGGGAGTGCTCCTGGATGCCTCCTTAATGATGGAGGCCCAGGTAGCAGCCACTGCGAAGTCTGCCTTTTACCATCTACAACTGATTAAGCAGTTGGTTCCCTTCCTTGAACGCAAAGAGCTGGCAACAGTGATCCATGCAGTGGTCACCTCAAGACTGGATTACTGTAATGCTCTCTACATGGGGCTGCCCTTGTCCCAAATCTGGAAGCTGCAGTTGGTGCAGAATGCAGTGATGAGGCTGTTGTTGTGTCTTCCTATGCGGGAACACATCCAGCCCGCCCTAAAAGCACTGCACTGGCTGCCTATAGCATATCGGATTCAGTTCAAGCTCTTTGTGATCAGGGACCTTCCTACCTAAGGGACTGCTTTGCCCCATATGTTCCCCAGAGAGCACTAAGGTCAGGGTCTCAAAACTGTCTGGCCCTTACAGGGCCTAAAGCAGCCAGGCTGGCAGTGGCAAGGGCCAGGGCCTTTTCCATAGCGGCCCCTTATAGTGTATGAGCTCCCAGATGACATCGGGGCCCTGCGAGACCTTTTACAGATCTGTAGGGCCTGTAAAATGGAGCTCTTCCACCAGGCCTTTTGATTAGGGGATCACCTTTTTAACATTGAGGCCCTGGCCCCCTCTAACATCAGCACCAACTTAATATCTAGTTACCTGGTAAGAACTCAGACTGTGGTGGTAGTTGGACCATCTAGATGCTGAGGCCATGCTGCCATCATTTACTAGTACCTTGTTTGCTAGCACATATTTGCACATGTTGTGGTTTTAACTTTATTATTGTTTTAATGTATTTATGAATATCCTGTAAGCCACCCTGAGCCTTCCTGGCAGGGCGGACAGGGGACACAAATTAGATAAATAAATAGTTCCCAGCAGAACAGTTCTCCTCCAAACAACAGCCCTTGTTAGCACTTCAGAGGCATTTTGTAATGGGGGATGAAGGTGGGTTGTTTGATGAAAATCCAATGTGCACAAGTAAGCATGGAGATGCTAGAGATTCGGGGCCATTGGCCTTTGGTCTAGCACTCTGTTCAGCAAAGTTTGAGGCCTTCCTCTTCTAACAAGTAACCTCGATCTGGAAGGCATCAAACTTCAGAGTGGTAGATTACAGGGCATCGCCTCTAAACTGAAATCTGGGGGATGTTGCCAGTTTCCCATGGTTTCAATAACCATCCCATAACTTCTCTTCAATACTGTAGCGGAGGATGGGCAGTGTCTGTATCTTCACCCAGTGAATGTTCGCTGCCTTGTGCATGAGTATGGCAGCCTGGAGAAGAGTCCAGAGACTATCACTGCCACTGTGGTTGAGATATCGGGCCACTCCATGACAGAGGTAATGACTCTCTTTTATGATCTATAAGGCCATGGTGGCATCTTGCTGTTCAAGGCTGCCTGAAGGAGCTTGGCCTAACCTCATGAGAAGATGCTGAGAGTTGAAAGCTTAGCTGAAACATTTTCCAGCAGCCTGCTGGGTTTTAATGTACTTAAGTTAGGTTTCTGTTACTGTCGGAAATTTTCATGTCCGGTACTTCAATTGTTAATTCCATTTTAGCATGATGTGGCAGAATTTGAGTTTGAATGAGCCTGGGCCTTTTCTTTCTCTATATTATGTAAGTTTTGCTATAGCTGACTTCTGTTCCTTGGTTCTGAAGTCCCTTTCTGTCTAGGCTCTATGCCTATGCTGGAAAGCTGAAGCTTTGCCTGAGTTCATATGCCTTCCTGGGCCTACATGTACCAGGCTCCAAGCCTAAACATTTGAGATTCATAGTACATGAGGCAATCTAGGACAAAAGTAATACTATCTGGGCAAAAGTTCATAGCTGAGCAAGAAGTTCATACCATCAGTAAGGAGGTTGGGTCTGGTTCTTATCAAAGGCTACCCCATTCTTGAGTGGCAGCTTGCTGCTTGCTTTAAATCCTATAGAAGGGTATAAAGTGTATGTCTTTACACTGTCTGGGGCTGTTATGCCAATAATTCTTGGGGAAGTCTTGGTAAGCAGACAAAGAACGTTCCTTTTGAGGTGGGGGGTTTCCAGTGTACTGTAATAAGTGTTGGATCAATTTGTTTTCTGTACTTTACTTATGAAGTTCAATAGTGTAAAGCCGACTGGACTGTCTCTCTGGGATGAATTCAGTCTCTGGACTAGTCTCACACGGACCCTTCAAACCCTGGGGGTTCTGGGTGCAGGCTCCAGAATCCTCCCACAGATGAGAAGTAGAAAATTGCTGGTAGAGACTCCAGTAAGTACACTGTGGGTTGACTAGTCTTCTCCCCAGACCAGTTGACAGCTTAAGGGAGAGGATAGGTGTTCTTCTGAATTATTATAGTTAGATTCAAGTCCACTAGCACCTGACCAACAAGATTTTCATGGTATAAGCTTTCGAGAGTCAAAGCTCCCTTTGCCAGACAATTACCTCTCCTCCTTCCCTTGGCAGGATGTTCGGCAGCGTCATCGTTACCTGTGTCACTTGCCACTCACCTGTGAGTTCAGTATCTGTGAACTAGCTTTGAAACCTCCTGTGATTTCAAAGGAAACTTTGCAGATGTTTGCAGGTGAGCATTAGTTCATTTTCTTGTAAGGAAGTTGGAAGGGATACTGTCCCACCCCCCACTCAGAAGTGGTCTGTTCCTAGCTGAAACGGAAGAATTTTTGTTGAGAGGGGTTAATAAAAGTGGGATGGAAACCAGGGAACACTCCCATCATATGTGGAAGCAAAATCCTGTGCTAGAAAATAGAACCTGTAAACTATAAGGCCATTCATTAGAATGTAAGAGCCCTGCTGCATCAGATCAGTGCTCCCTCTACCCCAGCATCCTGTCTCACACATTCAGGATGTCTTAAAGGGTGTGACTGGGGAGGAGATTAGCTATTACCAAGCTAATGGTTTGAGGGTAAGAATGCATAGCAGCCTGTGTCATCTGATATATTTTCTCAATGGCTCTTAGATGACATTGAAAAAAGAAAGCGCCTGAGACAGAAGAAAGCTCGTGATGAACGGCGTCGGGAACGCAGAATTGAGTTGGAGGAAAACAAGAAGCAGGGCAGATGTAAGTAGCACTCTTTTCAAACAACTGAGCCTGTTTGATTTGTATCTCAGTGAAGTGGAAGGACTAGGTATTTATATTTATACCCAACTGTCCTCCCATGTGAATCTCTAAAGCAGCTTATACCACCATTCTTCTCTCCGTTTTTTTCACAACAGCCTTGTGAGGTAGATTAGGCTGAGAGCATAACTGGTCCAAAAGTCATCCATTGAGCGTCCATGTTACAGTGTGGATGCATATCTGGGTCTCTCTCTAGTCAGACAATATATCCCCAGGCTGGTTTTCTCTCATTGTAAAAAGGTGTGGGAAGGAAAAAATTCTCTGTACTCTACTTTGAGGTTTTATGATTGTACTCTGGCAGGATAACTTAAGGTGTGATTTGAAATACCTGAGCGGATACACAGAAGCAGTGGAAAAGGTCACTGAAAAAAGTACTTGCCAAACCAAACCCCCACATTCAGCAGGAATGTTAAGGAGCCCCCCTAATGGTGGTTGTCGTCCAGTAGCATCGCTTAAGGTAGAGACAGGAAATATAAAGAATTGAAGCTAGCTTGAATAACTGCATTTGAGACTCTTTGTCTAAGCTGGGAAGCATCACAGAGTTTTTGGCTTTCTATTTAGATCCAGAGGTTCATATTGCTTTAGAGAACCTGCAGCAGTTTCCTGCCTTCAGCTCCTATTCAGAGGAAGCCTGTGGCATGGAGAACCAGAGCAGTGCTCTGCAGTCACTACACCCTGTGTCTCAACCAGGTGAGCAGCCAAAAGACTTTACGATTAACACCTGCACTTGTCTAAAAGTTTGATAAATGGCTTAAGTATCTGCATTTTAGCACTAGCCGCAGAGGCAGTGCCTCAGAAAGTCCCTGGCCTGCCCTAGCTAACATAATAGCTCTGGTTTTGTGTAAACATCTTCATGTGGCTGGGGGAGCTTTATGTGTAAGATGGGGAGCTGACTGTGTTTGTTCACACAGAACACATAAGTTAGAGACACATGAGAAAGTGCTGCTGAATAGATAACTCAAATTAAGAACTGGCCAACTAATATTCACTGTCATCTCCTCAGTAATTTTCCTTTAATGTCACTTTTAGTTCTTGCATTAAATGTGTAACTCTTCTCCTTGCAGAATCTTTAATTCCACTGTCACCTACAGCCAGCCTTGGCAGCCCCTCCCCATGTGTTGGGAGCCCCTCTCTGTGTGTTGGGAGCCTAGAGGAAGAATCTCCCCTCCCCTCATTTGCTCAGGTAATGATGATCTCTGTACAGAATCTTCAGTTGTACCAAGCTAAATGCCTTGTACAAAGGACAGGCCTTAAGAAGTCAGACCATGAATCAAGCAAAGTTCGTTGAATTGGGCTGGGCCTGGAAACACTGATGTAACTCTTTATTTGAAGTAACTGGTCTGAATCTTCATTCTGATTGCGTCTCTTACTCCCGGTAGATGTTGCGGGCTGGGAAAGCTAAACCAGAAACATGGCCAAAAACTGTCCCAAAGAAGAAAGGTAGGGAATACTTGGTTTATGCAGTTGTGTAGTGTCTTCAAGTAATGGGGCTTTATAGAGAAATTATGCATCACTTGAGCCCAGCCAGTACCATTCCACAAGCATTTGTTGAGACCTTACTGAACAATCTTTTTTCAGAAGAGAACACCAGCCTGGCTCCTCCTGCCCCAGGGGACAGTGATGGGGAGAGTGATAATTCAGACCGAATACCTGTGCCTAGTTTCCAGAATTCCTTCAGTCAGGCAATGGAAGCAGCCTTCCTAAAACTGGACAAGCCATCCACTGCTAGCCACTTCTTGGGTAAGGGTAGGTGAAATAGCATTGTCTTGCAGTGATATAGTAGTGTGTCCTCCTAATTTATTCCTAAGTAGGGTAATTGGCTCTAGCTGCTGCCACATTCAGGCAGCTAAGTGAAGCAGTTACATGGGTTGGTAAAGATGCGGCTGTCAGTGCCTCACTGGATCTGAAATGTTACCATAGGCATGGTGCTTGAACATAAGTAGCCCCACTCTGCTGTCTAAGATACAAGTGATAGACCTGACATATCCTGAGTGCAAAGTTTCTGCTGTGACAGTGAGGCATGATATATGACAGTGTGTGATATTGATCAATCTGATCAGGTGTTGGGGACTCAAGAATTAGAACAGGAAGTTCTTGGGTTAGAACTGGGGCTTAGGTTGTGGTGTCTCATGTAGCTCATGAGTGACTTGCAGATGAATACCTTCCACCATAGGAGGGGATTTCCTGTTTCAATAGTGCAGCTCTAATTTTGTCAATTTAGCTTCTTGCTAAGTACAGTAGTTATAATTATGAAATGCTTGAGGAACTGAAAGTGAAGTTGCTACTTGGGGGCAATTATCTAGTTTAACTTGGGGGTTGGTGCTTGTAAAAAGTTGACTCTACAGCTTACTTTTCCCCTTTGCAGAAGAGAAAAAAGGCAAGAAAAAGAAACAGAAACAAATGCTGCTGTTCAGCACTTCAGTGGTTCATACAAAATAATCTTGGTAATTGACAGGTTTCTTCCCTTGGTTTCTTTTGTTTGCTTTGTGTTTTTTGCTGCTATAGATAAGTATTTTAAATCTCAGCTGAATAAAGTCTGTTTCTGGAGCTGGGCTGTGGTGGGGATTCAAAACAAGTGTATGCTCACTTAATTCACTTGTTGATACCAAAATAAAGTATTGAAACTCACAACCTTTTAGCCAGTTTCAGGTTGTGCCAAGCTTAATTTTAGCCTTTGTGGTTGTTGGGGGGTGGGGGGTACTGCCAGCATGGTGCAGTTGTGTGCTACACTAGAGGCAAAGTTACCAGTATTAAGCCTGTGTGGAAAAGAGTCCAGTGGATACAAGCAGGCTGAGTAACATGTCTTCTTGCACCTGCTCTTTTTGGAAAGAATACATGGGTCTGCCTCTAGAGCACACATACAGATTAAGACTTCTAATATAAAAAGAATGGGGATGGTGGTAAAAATAGTTTGGTTGCTATTGTATCTTCTGCAGTCCTTGCACGTTGAGGGGAGGGGTTTTCTGATAAAGCAGTACGAGGGTTCAAAGCCACTGTATTCAGTCTACTCAGTCTGGTGAGTTTGCTGTGTATTATGCTATCATAAGAGCAAGGAACAGAATATGCAAAGGTAACATGGTTAAACAGCCTGGCCCAAAGGCCGTGGACATGCTGGCCACCTTGGTGTGATGGTGGGGGTTTTGACTTGATTGGCCAATGGCCATCCTTCTCTCCTTTCATTAAAAAAAATCATTTTGCATTGCTTGTGGCTTAATTGGAAACTTACTAAAAGCTGTGTTGAATACAATGAGTTTCATGTATCATACCAGCAAAGGCAAACAGTTGCAATAAAACATGTGAATAACACAGGGATGCTGATGTGTGGTGTGGACTTGATGCCCTTGCTGTAGTTTCTTGCATTTGTCAAGTAATACCAGTTCAAGTGCCTGCTCCAAACTATGGGCCAGTGAATGGTTTGTTCTTCTTTCTATCATCAGTTAATTTTCCATCTAAAGTGGTACCCATAGCAGGAAAGTAGAGATCACTTTTCCTTTTTCATTTCTTATTATGCATATGCTAGATTGAATCCTGTAGGACTTGATCCTGTTACTAGCTGCCTTAACCAAAGCCAGACTTTTAAGGATGACATTTGCTAAAAACACATTGTTATAACACTTATATTCTGGTTGTAGTCATGTAGTAAAGGTAAAGGTTTCCCTTGCTCGAAAGCCAGTCCAATCTTGGTCTTAAAAAGGATGAGCTCAACAGGTGAGTTTTCAAGTTTGTTAGAACTCTTCATGGGCTATATTTTCAAAGTCAAAAAATACATTGGGAGAAATCTGAAAGTCCTTTTACAGGTACTTGTAGGCATTGCTCTGCTTACTAGAGAAGATTCTTACTGCCTTTGAAACTTCGTTGGTTCTGATGTTTTTCCTTTCAAGAGCAGTAATGATAGTTCATACTCCACAGGATCAGTGTTCAGCTGAATTTTTCAAAAGCATGTAAACTAATAAAGGATTTCCCCCCCAAGCTGTATTTAGTTCTAACTTCAGCTTGTGTGTGGTTCTGTCTCCAGAGGCATGTAAAGATTATCAGTTCCATCTACTATTCAGAAAAAATAGTCCTCTGTGCCTCCACAAGACTTCAAGTTAAGTTATATTCATGCTTTTTCACAGGAGACTCCAAGCCTGTTTTAGGAATGGTGAAATTGTTTTTCAGTTTGAGTTATACAGGGATAATGCAAAGTCTCAAATTTCCCATCTAGGGCTTTTGAAATACCTCAAAATTGATTACGGCTAGTCCAAGAAAAAGGCAGAATGGGGCATACATCCTGTCTCCTACAGCATAAGCTTAAAAGGATGTGGTTTATTTTAAGATATTTACTCCTCTGTATGCTATAAACTTAGTTGCATTTTTTAATAAATTCTTTAATTTTTTTAAAAAAGAGTTGTAGGGTAAATAGTTTTTTCAGCATAGGTGCTTGCTCAAAAGGGAACCCAAAAGTCATTCCATGCTGTCATCACTCTCTTCATCCTTACTGTTATACGGTTCCTCTCCCACAAACTTGCAGCTCAGCACTGACTTCTGGATAGCTTGTCTATCTTCTGCAACAAAAAATGGGCAATTTCAGTCCACAAAACAGTTTGTAAATCAGCATTTCAGACAATTCAAGGAATTGGCCTTAAGGCCTACGCTTGATGGCCAAGGCTCTACAATCTCACATTATCTACTGTTCTTCATTTTCCCCTGCCCTCTGTTTTCCTGGGAAGCTTGTCCACCATTACTGATTTCTCTTTGAAGAGCTCATATTGAGGTTCAAAAGCCACTGATAAAAGGCTTTTATTTTGTCCATTCAAATGAAGCCCTTTTTTAAAACAGCTCATTAGACTAGTTATGATCTTGAAGGTTACAAAGGCTTCTGTAAAAAGTGTAAAATCATGCAAAATACATTATAGTTTGCATAATTTTAGTTTTGGTCAAAGGAACTAAATGCCATCCTTTGACATTTCGGCAGCCTTCAACCACACACACTAAAACATGTCTACAACTGTAAGACTTTAAAAAAAATTCTAAGGAAGCTGAATACTGTACTCTGAACCATAGTATGTAGGTTTCTGCACTCTGGGCTGTATGCCATAAGTCTTCAAATCTAAACTAGCACACTGAGCCTCCCTAAAACAAGAAACTGTTTACCCTGGCAACTCTCTTCTAGGCCAGGGGTGGGCAAATAGCGGCCCGGGGGCCACATGCGGCCCGCCAAGACAGTCAGCCACATGGTGAGATAGGGTACATTTGTCTCATTAAACTGATTCTAAAATTAAATATGCTTGCAGCTATAGATGATATGAAATTAGCACAATAAATAAATTGAATAAAACTACCACTATTTTATTTAATTTATACTTATTGATTTTTATGATACAATTTATACCTTTTCTGAAATGCAAAGTTAACTAATGAATGCAATCATTTTAAAAGGTGCGGCCCTCCGCTAACCTCCACTCCCACAAAGCGGCCCCCGAGCCAAAACAATTGCCCACCCCTGTTCTAGGCCATGCTGAAGGCAACCCGCCTAGAAGAAAACTGAACAGACCTGACAGCTTGCATGAAGGCATAGCTTTAGAGATGTTTAAAGGAACACAGCATGTATTTCAGGAGGGGGCATTCCTATACTCAAACCAAGCACTTGGTAACTCTTCAGGGATTTAAATCCCCATTCTCCTTACGTGTTGCACTTTGGCCACTGTCCCAGTTAAGAGAAAGTTTCGTTCCAGAAACCCCCATTTTAATTTGGCCTAGTTTGCACAGCTATTTACCTTCACTGGTGCAGTTGCGCAGCAACACCAGTAGCTGGTTCCTGTTGTAGTGAATTAAGAATTTCTGACATGTTCTTATTGTAGCTAGAGGAGAAAAAAGTCAACAGTTCCACAGGTTAGGGGTATCTAACTCTTAACAAAAGTCTTCTAGTAATTAATGAAGAATTGAGCCATAAAACAGAACTCTAGAATAAAACCTTGGGGAAGAATAACAAAAAAAGGACATCTACAACATACAATGCACCTCAAGCCTTCATTAAAAGAAATTCCTCATTTCTTCACTACTGAGAAATACAGGGGATGGAGAAGACAAGAATATGCTGGCCAGCTGGAGAAATCACCTGTTGAACAGGATCAGTTGCAATCCACTGGAGGATGAAGAGGAAATAAGATTCTACTTTTGTGACTTTATTTGCTTTCTTTGGCCAGCCAAGAGTTTTAGGCCTAAAGTTCTGTAATCCAGACTTACTGTTATTCTTAGAAGGCAGACCCAAGAACTAGAAGGTCTCATGCATCTCTGACAGATCTGGCTACACCTGCCCACACACTTGGAGGCATTAACCCTTTCCTTTCTGCTGTCCTAACACTTAACAAAAGAATTCAGTGTCCAAGATAGGAGACTTCAGAGCACATAGGAGCACTGACTTAAGCAGCTGTACTATTGGAATGGAAAAACCCAAGCAAGGGAGCTCACCTCCAACATGCAGTGTATTAAAGGAACATGGATAACGTTGGTTCCTGCTCTCCAAGTGAGTTATAAAAGGCAGAGATGACCAGAGAAGCCGATGAAAATCTTTCCGGCAGCACAAAAGAACTATTCCTGTGTAGGCGTTGAGATACTTCACTGGGGAAAAGAGGCAAAAGAGCATTATATTACATAGCTTAGCCCTGGATGCATCTGCACGTGTAACCTCAAATATGGGATGTGGAAAAGGCCGTATCGGGGGCCATCAGTCTGAACAGTCTGGGGTTCGACTAGATGACACTGGAGGTCTCTTCCAACTCTATGATTCTATGGTTCAGTCCTTGACAGCTGCTTCAGTGACACATATGGGAGCTAAATCTGTAGTTTTTTGCCTGAGGAATGGTGTCTGGAAATTAAAGTTCCAGAGTTTAGGCTTTCAGCAGGAAAGGCTGGTGGACTGTTTTCAGATCCGGGCCTTCTCATTAAAAAAGGGTTGCTAAGCCCTGTGGCTATTGTGCTAGCACAAGACAGGATAAAGGGTTCAGCCTGATTACATGTAAGAAGTAGCAGTGCACATGCCTTACGTCTTGGTGAAACAAATTCCTCAGCTGCTACACACCAGAGCCAAGACAGGCCCTCTCAGCTTGCCAGCAATCCCCGTGCAGCAGTCAGGGCTCAGTGAGTGCAATGCCACCTGGGCAAGTTATTGCTACCCACCAGAATCCTAGTTAAGTCTCAGCTATTCTCCAAAGGAGAGGGCGGGCACAGACCTGTGAAGTGATGTAGGGGTGGAGAGGGGAGGGCAAGGACAGATTTTCCTGAAGATGGGAATCTGATGTAGCTCCAGGCTGCAAAGCATCAGAAGCGAACCGAGAGGGTCAAGCTAACAACAGAGTAATTATAATGAAAAATATAGACATTTATTAGGGTGTACACATAAATAAAACAAAATAAAACTAAAAGAGACAGTCCAAGTATCAGACGTATAAAACTAGGTTCATAAAGAACTAACAGCAGTTTGTATCAAGCTGTAAACCCTATGTGTACACCCTAATAAATGTCTATATTTTTTAATATAATTATTCTGTTGTTAGCTTGACCCTCTCAGTTCGCAGCTATTTGTTGGGTTGAGTTTCTCCCCCCCCCCCCTTTTTCGGCCTTTTGGAAAGCATCAGAAACCAGACCTGAGAAAGCAATGGAGCAGCAAGCCAGCCCAAAGTCTCCATGCATCCTTGCAACGACATTCTTCACTGTATTGTGCACAGCCCATTCATCAATGCATTGCTGAAAGCGCAAGTCTTCAGAAATAATCTCGCAGAGGAAGTACCTGTAAAGGTAATGAGAAGGCAGCTTGTCAGACCAACAGTTGGGAGAGAAGGAAGGTGTATAAAAAAATCCTGGAAGAGAAACTATGGGAAATAAATTCCTCTTGTAGGAGGAAAAACATCTGGATCACAAACCTGCATCTACCTCAGGCTTGTTTATGCTGCAACTCAGACCTTTGATCTACTTCTACACTACTGACTACACTGCCTTCTAATGGACACTTACGTACCTTAAGTTTATACATTATCAAACTAGTCCAAAAGAACGCTGGGCTTTGGGAGAACAAAACCACACCAACGTTTTGCTAAATGGACAGGTGAACAAAACCACACCAACATTTTGCTAAATGGACAGGTGAACACTGTTTGATTGGCACATTTATAAATCATGTCCCCCTTTCCCTTTAAAAAAATCTATGGAGTGAAAAGTACAGTTATACAAAATGCACTCAGCTGAAAATTAAGTTAACCTTTCCAGGCCCAACCAACTAGCTAATTGCATAAGAATATAACTCTTGCTAGCTATTTTTAATTATATTCTGTGTCTGTCAGCTGAAAAGTACTCAACAACATGAAAACACAACTACCAATTACATCAATTAAAGCCATTAAAATCCATCTAAAAAGGTGATCAGTAAGCAACAGTTACACAAGTAGACCTGAAAAGTTACTCAACAGAAATGTACAACAGGCAGCATTACTACAGACAAAACGCCAATAAACAGAACAGCAGAACAAGGAGTCTTATAATACCATATGTAACCATTGGCAATGTATTCCATGGCTTGGGGATGGGGGGACTAAGAGGAAATGTAAGTCTATAAAATAAAGTTATGCACGGGGGGGGGGGGGGGGGAGAGATAGCAACACTTCATTATTTCTCTCTGTACTAGGATTAAACGTGACTCATTGGTCAGCAGAAGTTCAGAATTTACAAAAATAAGTATTTCATACAACAAAATGGAGCTCATTGTGACAAGATGTGAGTAGCATGGTTAACTTTAAAGAAGAAGAGGCCAGTGTAACATAATGGTCAGGACTGATGGTTTAGGCTCGGGGAGACTCAGGTTCAAATCTCCCCCCCCCCCCCCCTAACTATGAAAAATGCACATGGTAACCTAAGGGCAATAACTCTCTCTTAGCCTCACGCACCACACAGGGTTGGTACAGGGACAAAATGAGGGAGAATACATGTTGTCCCTTGAGTAGATGGAGGACAGGTAGGAATAGGATAATCTATAAATAATGGATTTGAAGGGCAGGTATGTGTAAATGGTTAGGGGTTTTTATCTTAATAAAACCCTTTTCGTAAAATTACAGATTTGTGCCTTCCATGCACAGAAGCAGTCTGCCTCTAAGCAGCAGATACCGACAACAAGCCATAAGGCGGAGCATTCATGCGCCGCTGGCATACCACTGTGGGAAAGCACAGTGCTAGACTGACTACATAAAACCAACAGCTTTTCTCATGCACCCAGAATAAGCTTACAAAATAATAACTTTCTCTGCAAAACACCTTTATTTAACCAAACATCCCTCCACCTCCTAAACACACTCACCTGTTCTTAAATCTCACCATCTCTATAAGATATGATTATAAAACGGTTTCCATGGAACTTCCGGGAGCGTTGCTCCTATTGCTCCTCGAAGCTGGAACTCAGGCCGCCCAATGGCTGCACGACCACCGTAGCCAATCACGATACACGGCACGAAGGCGGCGTGGGGGGAGAAGACTCAATAACGTACAGGAATATTTCCCGCCTTCGTTGCCTCCTACTATGGGGCGGGCATGCGAGTGGCCTCACCCACTTTCCCCTATTTCCCCTCTCCCTTCCGGGCGCTCTAGCGCTTTGCGAGCGGTAGCATGTGGCTGTCTTCTGGCTTGCCAACGCCAGCCCCCCCCCCCCCCCTTTCAAATTCGGGGTTAGATTGGTTTCTTCACTTGTCCATCATGGTAGCGGTTGCCTCTGAGCTCACTCGTCTGATTTCTAGCGCGGGGAGAGCGGCTTGTCTCGGCTTTGCAGAAGGAGAGCCTCGCGGGCCGCATGGGGGCGCGCGTGCTTCTGAGCTGAGGCGAGGCAGACGAGCCTCGCTCGTACGACCCTTGCTCATGAAAAAACGCGGGAAACGCAAGAGAAATATTTTCAAATTACATAAAAGAGCGCGTTTAAAATATGGACATGTTTCTGGGTTTCAAGTTTGGTCAGTAGAGCACACAATTGTGAAGAATATCGCTGCCTCCGGCCTGGAGACCTAACGGCCGGGCAGGCAGCCTTACACATTTAATTTGATGTTTAGCCCACAGAACCTCTTTTCAGGACACGGGCCTGACAAAACAATAGGAAAATGCCTTTCAACATATGTTCAGTGGTTTTTCTCATCTCAGAGGAAACAAAATAGTTCCTAACCTTCTGGAGGAGAGGAGGCAGCAGAGCATCTCCCTGTGGCACCTTCAAGACCAACACAATGTGACATATACTCGTTTGGGCCTGCTGCTACAGGCTAACAAAACCCTTCGGGATCTGTCCTATGGAGAGAGAAACTACACCAAGTCAGACAGATTTGCTACAGGCTTAAAAGAAGGCATGGTTCTATTTCACAATTTAGAACACAAATTATTCATCCAAAGGTCAGCAGCAGCCATTTGCAAAGTGGATGAAAGAGCAAGGCAAGCTCTACACCTGTTCCCAAACTGGACTTCCATGTAGAGATGTCAGCCTACAGCCGGAACCTGGGGATCTCCCAGAATTACACCTCATATCGAGACTACAATTATCAGTTCTCCTGGAGAAAACTGATGCTTTGGTGATTGGACTCTATGGTCTTGTACCCTGTTGAGGTCCCTGTTCTCCCCAGGCTCTAACCCCAAATCTCCAGGAGTTTCCCAGCCTGGAACTGGCAACCTCAAACTCTCCCTCCCCACCAGTGGCAACCCTACATGAGATCCCATTGCTACTGCCAACATAACTCTCTTGCTTATGGGTTTGCAGCTGGGGGAACTGGCACTCAGAACTTAGGGAGGTCGTGCAAATAAAGAACGGAGGAGGCTAAAGCACGTCCACGAGATAAGTTAGGGTGGTTGAACCCCAGCACTCCTACGTATAGTCAGGCAAAAACTGTTGTTACTGTAGTCAAATGTGACTGACAAAGATGAAAAACAGGTGCAGCCCCTTGTCTAAAGTCCATCAGGCAACTGCAAAACCTTTCTTGCTAGACCTGAGGAGCAGGGCTGCTAAGACACTCCATGGACTTCTAGAGAAAAATTCCCTAGTATGTGGTGGGCCTTCTCACACTGTTATCCAGACTCATCCCCAACATTGTTTGAAAACAGATCACATCAGGGTGACCAGGCCCCCAGAATTTGTTCCCCTAGCTCCCCCCTCTTGGCAGCTTTACTTAGAAGCAGAGCTTAGTATGGAGGGAAGGGCTGAGCTCAGCTGAGGAAAATAAATATATTAACTGGAAGACAGGCAGGGGAGAGTGCAGAAGCCAGACCCTGAACAGAGTATCTACCATTCTATACTGTTCATGAACCCTCTCTACTTATCAGAACAGGCTGGGAACAAAATTCAGTGAGATACTGCCTAATGACACAGAAATGTTATACATGTTTTTGATCTCCTTACTATCTATTCAAGTTAGGAGGAGGACGTGTGAGCAGGACTGAACAGCATTGTGTTTGTGCACAACCTTAAGTATTCCATGTGCATACCAGACATGATTGTAATTTCATTGGCCTTTTGAAGGAATGTTCAAAATACGTACTTGTCCTTAAAAATGGTTCACTTGAAGACAAGTAGCTGAGCAGCAATAACGAGCAGCAGCTATAAATGAATGTATGGCTCGAACTCTTCAACAAAATACCATGAAAGCAGTGAAACTGAGTATTTTCTTTGACATCATTGCTGATTGGAGGACAAACATGGCTGAAGATTGGCAGTTTACATTATGTCCATGTCGGGTACAGAGTTCTAAAGATCAGAAAGAGAATAGATTGATACAATTTCCATTGCTGTAAAAAAAATATGTTTGTTCAACTGGAACCCAGCTCCCATGGTTTGTGTTAATACTGCTTCATCAGTTCAGTTCTCTTATCTGGTCATTTCTTTTGTGTTTAAAAATGACCAATAGTCACTCAACAACAACAGAGGGACATAAAAAAAAAGACCTGACAATGCTGAAAGTTATATTTCCGCTTTTAGTCTTCCTAGGATGTTTGCTGTGTGCTCTGTTGACCCCCCCCCCCCCCCATGGTTTAAGATGTTTACAGCTTTTCAGAGAAAATTGGTGACATTATATGAATGGAATGAGAACTGTGATGTCCTGTGGCTTCAGTTTTCCCCTTTCTACTTCCACCCACAAGAAAACTCATTTACACTCCAAACCTCTTCCTGTCTGTACTTGTGGCAGTGAGCTGTGATACAAAAAGACGTTCCCCTGATGCTCATCCCTCACTGTCTCAGGGCATCCACATATGCTTGGAAAGTTCACAAAGGCAAAGAATAGCCATGATTGTGTGGAACATCTCTGAGTGATGCTCTCCTGCTCCTCCTGAGACTATCTGTTCCAAAACCCAATGGCACCAGGATGAAGAATGTGGGAGAAACAGGATGCCGAAGGTACGTAGGTGCTTGAAAATAGAAAATCCAAATAATACACCCCACACAGACAACACAAGTCAGTGTTGTGGGTATCTTTAGGCAGTGGTCACACGCACAAGCTGAAGCAGAGGGGAAGTGAGGCTATTTCCTTCAGAGGAATTTGACATTCAGTTGCGAGATCACACAGCCCTTTGAAGCTGTGGGCTTAGCCCGTCATTGTGTGATCAGATGCAACTGTGGGTGAGTTGTTTTGTGGGTTTTTTGCCATTTGTTTTCCTTGCGCATAAACAAGGAATTGCACCTCCGCATTGAGGGTCCCCTATAGAGTATGCAATATTGTGCATACTGCATGGGGGGGGGGAACGGCACAGATTCGGGATGGCCTGATCAGACCATCCCAATGGCATGAGAGCATGTTTGAGGAATCAGACAGGGGAGAGTCCGCCTGTGGCCCGCCTTATCTGGATAACACCAGACTCTCCCTAGTGTCTTTTAACTCCACTTTCATGGCGGAGCAGCACCAGTTGCCGACGACTGGGACACTTCCCAGATGTTGCTGTCTGATCACTCCCTTTAGATCCAGCAGGCATTCATACCTATGTCAGATCTAAAAGAGCATGTGATCACAGCCTTTAAAGCTGGTAACAGGACAATGGTGTTGGGAGGAAAGGTTTAGATCAGTGAGACCCTGGAGAAATTTTGGGGAGAAGCTGTCCCTGTCCAATGGTGATGGGTTCCACTTGAACCAAAATGGAACCAGACTGCTGGCATTTAATATCGAAAAGACCATTGAGCGGCATTTAATCTAACTCCCTGGGTAAAGCCAACAAGAGTTGGAGAACATCTGGTTTAGGATGATTCATCCCCAAGGGGTTGATTTATTTAGGGCATTTATGGTAGCTTCCATACAGAGCTTTTACTCAACCTTCCCTCCCAGCTGCATCGTGTTTCTGTTTTGCTTCTACACAAAACCCACTCCCTTTGATTTGTCTCAAAGGGAGAAATAGCCGGGTGGCTGCTAGTAGCATCCATGTGGACCCTCAGCCTGCAATCAGTCTGGGGATGGGATAGTGTTCGTCCACTACCTTCAAAATGGTAGAGCTAAACTCCATTGTTCCCCTCCCTACCCTCAACCAGTTTTTAAAAAATTGGTCTCATATAAGCTGTTAAAGGGAGAATAGAGAGGGGAGATTTCTGGGCTAAGGAGGAGGGGTGGGGAAGGGACTGGCAAAATTCTTGTTCTGTTGATACTTCTGCACTGAGGCAACCAGGGGTCATTTCGAGCAGGAGCTCGGAGGAGTTGATGCCAGCCCCCCCCCCCCCCCCCCCCGGCGGGGGAATGCCTGCTAGTGTCATAGCTGCAGCAAAATGACCCCGTCCCCTGGAAAGGTCCTTGTTCCTCCGACCAGCCTTCTGAAGGCTTCAGCCACCACTGAAGCTATCCTCCCAGAATAGTGGTATTTCTGAGGCTTGGATTAGTCACTGTCCCCTCTCTGTTAGCCCTCCCTCCCTCCCTCCCTTCCTTCCTTCCTTCTTTCTTGCCTTCTGACATACTTCTGGTGATGTCAGGTGGTGTAGCATATGCAGATAGGTTATGCTAATGAGCTCCTGCAGCTCTTTTTCTACAAAATGACCCCTGGAGGCAACAAAGTGCAAGGTGGAGAGCAGTGACAGCAGCAACTGTTGCAGGGACAAGGTGTGTGGAAGCTATTCCCATGTGCCTTCACTCTGCTTGTTCCTGTTTCTATAGTGGATATGACTTTTCCTGCCCCTGTGTGAAACCAGCCTATATGTCACGCAAGTGGTACAGTCTAGAGTTGCTAGCTCTGGGGTGGGAAATTCCTGCAGATTTGGGGGTGGAGCTTGAGAAGGGCAAGGTTTGGGGAGGGGAGGAATCCACAGCACTGCACAATAACATACAGTCCACCCTCCAAAGCAGCCATGTTCTCCAGGGGAACAGATCTCTGGAGATCAGTTGTAATTCTATGGGATCTCCAGGCTCCACCTGGAGGTTGGCAACTATGTTCAGTCATGTGGTGGTGGGGTTTTTTTTAATACCTTGGACTTAATGGCTTATAGTTTGCCTTTTTCAGCACTGCAGCACACTCGGTTGACACTTTCATTGAGCTATCTACTATGGCCCCAAGATCTTTTCCCCTCTCAGTCTCAGCAAGTTCAGAGCCCATTAGCCTATACTTGAAGCTGAGATCTTTTGTTCCAGTGTGCACCATCTTACACTTACCAGCACCAAACTTCATTTGCCGCATGGTTGCCCATTCGCCCAATTCGTGGAGAGCCTCCTGGAGCTCTTCACAGTCATCTTTGGTTTTCACCACCCTAAATAATTATGTGTCACATGCAAACTTGGCCACTACACTACTCACCCATGGTTGCAGATCATTTATGAACAAATTAAATTGTAACAGCCCCAATACCGATCCCTGTGGAACCCCCTCTGCTTACTTCCCTCCATTGTGATAACTGTCTATTTATTCCTACTCTTTGTTTCCTGTCATTTAACCCATTTTAATCCATAAGAGAACCTGTTCTCTCATGCCATGACTGCCAAGTTTACTCAGGCATCTTTTGTGAGATACCTCTTCAAAGTCTTTTGAAAGTCCGAGTATACAATGTCCATTGGGTCACCATTATTTACCTGCTTGTTTACTTTCTCAAAGAAATCCAAAAGGCTATTAAGGCAGGACTTCCCTTTGCAGAAGCCATGCTGATTTTCCCTCAGCAGGCTTTGCACCTCTATCTTTGATTACAGTTTCCACAAATTTGCCTGGATAGACGTTAGGCTAACTGGCCTGCAATTTCCTGGTTCCATTCTGGACCCCTTTTTAAAAATTGGTATAACATTTGCTATTTTCCAGTCTTCTGGTCCAGCAGCTGACTTTAGTAATAGGTTACATATGTGAGTTAATACCTCACATTTGAGTTCCCTAAGAATTCTCAGGCCCTGTAGAGTTATCAGTTTTTAATTTCCCCACTAGGGAAAACCACAGCTTCATCTTGTGTCACCTCAGTTTGACTCACTTCTTCCGGCTCCCTTCCTAAAAATAATGGCTGTGGCATGGGTACATGCCCCACACGTTCCTCAAAAGCAAAAAATGAATTGGGCTTTGTGGAATGGCCTGGCGTGATGTGGTCCATGGGGTCTCAAAGAGACAGACATGACCATGTGACTGAACAACAACAAAAGCTATCTCCCCATCTTTCTTTAGCGATCCCTGTATTCCTTGGTCCTTCTCTGCCTGGTTTCCCACTCTGGATATATGATCTAAATAATTATTTATTGTTTGTCTTGATGTTGTTAGCAACCTACCCTCAGATTCTCTATTTACATGCCTGATTACTGACTTCCATTTCTTTTGCCAAAGCCCGTGGTCTCTTCTGTTTAATACATTGGGGCAGACCTCCCACTTTTCAAAAGAAACATTTTTGATTTTTATAGCTTGTGTATTAGTTCACCTATTTCAAATGTTAAACTCATAGAGACTATCATGCCCACTTACTAGCCCTGATTCCAGGGTTATACACAAGGAATTTGCCTATCAAGATCTATCTAAATCTATGAGGCTAGCTACAGTAGGTCTGGAGGGTGTGGAGCAGCCAAAGTGGTGGGAGCCCAGAGCACTCTTAGTCCTACTCTGTTGATAGAAAAGGGCAGATGGCTCAGTTTCCAGTGCTTATACCAGGCCTGCTAGTAAGAGGGGATGATGCTGCCTTTGGGCCCTGTGAATAGCCTGGGAGCATCTGATGCAGCTGTTGTAGCATTGTAGAAGCTAAATGGTTAGTATTTGGTTTAGCCTGGATAGGAGTTGTGTGGTCAGATGACAGGCTTAGTGCTGTCCAGCTGCGCTTCTAAATTTCATTGGTTTTATTTTCACTGAGAGTTTTGTTCAGACATCCCACCTTTAACCCACTGCTCTGCGCACTCATTCCATGGTTGACCGTTAGGGTTGCCAAGTGTATGAAACTTACTGGGGCGGGGGGGGAAGCTCTGCTGGCCGGGAGCTTCCCCGGCCCACGCGCTTTGCGGAAGTGACGTCAGCACGGAAGTGACGTCAGCACTTCATGGAAGTGACGTCAGCACGGAAGTGATGTCAGCACGGAAGTGACGTCAGCACTTCACCGGAAGTGATGTCAGCACGTTGGGGGCGTTGCCAGGGCGACGCTCTGGCAATCGCCCCAAAACTCTATGGTATCATAGAGTTTTGGGGCGATTGCCAGAGCGTTGCCCTGGCAACGCCCCCAACGTGATGGCGTCACTTCCAGGTGACGTCATTACGTGAGGGAGGTCGTCCAGGCTGGATGACCTCGGGGGTGGGGTTTCCCCCGCCGGCCGAATGCTGGCTGGCGGATCAGGAACCCCTGTAGTGGGGGATCCCCCGCCCCCCGGGCTGACTTGGCAGCCCTATTGACTGTTCAGATTATTGCTGCACGGTAATCACAGAGCAGGCGGTTGGGCGGCATTCTTTTTTGTTTGTTTTTCACACATGTGCACAAGCATGTAGCCGAAGCACTGGCTCCTTTTTGGAAGCTCCGCAATCCCTCTGCCAAGTACTATGATCACTGGTTCCTCTACAACTGTATTTCTCCAACAGAAATCACTCCCATTCCTGCCTGATCTTACTCCCTTTCCCACTCATTTCATAGGGAAGTTTTCCCTTTTTCTCTCCCACCAGAACAATGTTATGAAGTAGCTTGGAGTAAATCTCCAGGGACAGAATCCTGGCCACCAATTTGGGAATCTAAATAGGGACTATTTCCACCGCCATCCTACCCCAAGAAATGGCAGAAAGGGGCTTTTTTTCCTTGAATTTGTCACTCAAAAACAACCCTCCCGGGGGGCTCCTAATCCCAGCAAAACATTGCAGTGCATAAATGTGCAAGCAGTGTCTTAAGACCCTGCAGCGAAAATCCTCTTATGTGTATATCGCTAACAGGTTTTCTTTTTAAAAAAAAAAAAAAGGAGCAAAAACAGAAGGGAAGGTTCAGACTTCCCTTCTGGCTTGAGACCATGATGGTGAGTTTGGACATCTGGAAATGCGGGGTGAAACCAGACAATCCATACACCTCAGACTTTGTCCAGTATCAGAAAACACTGATTCAGGGATGGTTGAAAACAGGAGGCCAATGACTGGGGAACGGACGGATGATGCTGTCTGACTGTGTCTTTTAAATCCAGAAGAGCAACAGCATCAGACATGAGATCAAACAGCTCGTCTGATCGCAGCCCGGGACACATTTTAAGCTGATCTGCACTTTCTAAAAGGAAAGACAAATGGAACATGAATGCAGTAAAGAAAAAAATTCCGTTCCATGCTTGAAGAGAACTGAGTCTTGAATCATGGCCTCAAACTCCTGGGTCAAGCCCTTTTTACACTGTTGACTGTCAGTTCTGTTCTCCTGTTCATGGCCACACTGAGCATTTTACCTGTTCTCAACCCATGGACCAACTGAACTCTTTACCTGAAAGAGAGCCAGTTTGGTATAGTGGTTCGGAGCATGGACTCTAATCTGGGAGAACCAGGTTTGATTCTCCACTCCTCCACATGCAGCTGCTGGTGTGACCTTGGATCAGTCACAAGTTCTTTCAGAGCTGTTCTCTCAAGAGCAGTTCTCGGACGAGCTCGCTCAGCCCCACCTACCTCACAGGGTGTTTGTGGTGGGGAGGGAAAGGGAAAGGAGATTGTAAGCTGCTCAGAGACTCCAAGTGAAGGGCCAGAGTATAAATCCAATTGCTCTTCTTTTTCTGAGACCCTGATGGGAATACTGAGGAAGCTCCAACCTACCTGAAACTTCTGTCTCTATACTTCCCCCTCATATGATACCCTCTGTTCTGTCTTATGAATCAGTAGGCTCAGGTTGTGTTCATACCTACTGCCTAATTTCCTTCTCTTGTTTTACAAAGACACAGCTGGGTCTCTAGAACACTGGGCCGCGTGAGCGCATTCTATCCTGTAATCTGATAGGACATGTGCAGTGTGCATGGCTTAGAGCTCGGTGCCCAATGCTCAGCAAAGGGCTTCTATTTTCAGCCCAGGAGTCTAATTAGGAGAGACACTGAAAGCAGAAGCAAAGGAATTTTTAGAGAGAGCCCCCTCCCCATTGGTTTCCCATAGGATATCACTTATATTATAATGCGTACTTGACAGAAAGATAATTATTGTCAGTGTTTGAACCCAAGGTTCTCTTCCAGACATTTGAATTTTGATCATTGTATGCCAGTCTTACGACCCATATGCCAAATAATTCATGGTAATTAGTTGTTTAACCATAGGTCATAACAGTAGAAAGCATATATCACAAAAGACTGCAATAATTAAAATCAGCAGGAATCCTTAGAGCCTTATGCATATCCATATAATTAAGGTCATTTTATTGGACTAGGCTCTGCATGTTTTAGACTGTTTCTAGAACTGAAAGGTACACTATTTTTGGCTCAGTCACAAATGCAAATGAGGACAGAAATTGGTCTGATCAGAAAACAATACTTTTCCACAGGGCAAAGAAGAACAGGGTTCCAGTACATTTAGTTATTTCATAGACGACACAGAGATTACAGCAGGGGCAGGTTAAGAACTTAAAGTATGACCCAGCTGGATCAAACCAAGGCTTATCTATCCCAGCAAAATATTTCTAACAGCAGCAATCCAGATGCCTGCAGGAAACATACAAGCAGGGTTTGGAAGTAACAATTGTTCCCATCATCATGTACACTGCCTCCGATTACAAGGATTCAATTTAGCTAACCACCAGGGGTGGTCTTTTTGAATTCCTTTTTTGTTAAAAACACACACACCTAAAGTAGTGGCCATCACTACATCAAGCAGCAGTGAATTCTGTTCCTGAATTCTGAATTCTGCAAAGAAGTTTCTCTCATCCCTGTGGGCACCTACTGAAACTCCCCCTGTGTCATGCTGCCTTATATTACACAGAGAGAAGCCAATTGTACTAGTATTTGAGGACTGGCATTATAACAACTTGGGCTGCAATTATATTCTCGTCATTCCCATATAGCTATCATCTTTCTTCCCATCAGGGCAGTGAGAAAAGGGGCTGAGCTGGGAAACAGGAAGGCGAAGGGATTGAGTCCTGCTATAAGATGTTGAAAAAGACATTTCAATGGTCAAGGGCCTGAATTACCTTCCCCAGATGAAAGGTCTTTTAGTTTATGTTATGTATTGACCATGCGGTCACCATGTGCTCCAGTAATGGCGACCGCCATGTGGCCAGAGCACATGGCCAAGAAACTACCTGAGCTTCAGCCAGGTAGAACAAAGGCCAGGTGAATTCAAACCGGCCACCAATCATGTACCTAGGTTTCTCCCAGGGAACCTATGAGATGTAAATAGACTGATAATAGCCTATCAGGCCAGTTGGGCGAGGTCAGGGGATTATCCCTGACCAGCATAAAAGGAGGGCTCAGAGCCCTGGGTTGTATGCTTCATCCGGACCAGCAATAAAGATCTAGCTGTTTCACTGTTCCATGGACTCCCGACTCCAATACTTCAGGGGCGTAGACTTTGTAAATCCCCGGGTGGGGGGCTCTTTCGTGCACGTGCGCGCACGGGACCATGTCCCCGCCGCTTCTCTCCCCCCCCCGGCCCCAGGGAGGCAGGAGGGCAGGCCGGGGGTGGAGGGGAAGGAGAGGCGGTGACGGCAGCCAGCTGGCCGGTTGACTGCCGCACGCACGAAGCGCGGGACCATGTCCCCGCCGCCTCTCCCCCCCCCTGCCCTAGGGAGGCAGGAGGGCAGGCCGGGGGTGGAGGGGAAGGAGAGGCGGCGACGGCAGCCAGCTGGCCGGCTGACTGGCCACTGGCGGGCACTCCATTTTGCCGGGGGTGGCTGAGCCCCCCCCCGGGAAATTTCGGGGGAGGCTCGAGCCCTCGAGCCCCCCCGTAGTTGACGCCTATGCAATACTTCTCAGTTTAGAAGACTGGATGTGGACGTGATAGAGATTTTTAAAATTATGCATGATGTGGAGAAAACTGGATAAGGAGAACTTTTTCTCCTTTTCCTATAATTCTAGAACTTTGAGTTAGCCAATGAATTTTAGTCGGGATATTTTCAGGTTCTCTCCCTGATGTCATGAAAGAGTTAACCTGTTTGTTTGGGTATGCTAATTCTTAGTTTAGGACTAATGAACTGTCATGCAGGTATTTCCCCCACCCAGGTAGAAAAGGAGGTCTTATTCATAATGAAGTGACCTTTAGCCTGGTCACTGGCTAAGCAATGGTTTGGTGATGTTACCTGATATTTTGCACTTACATTTTTTTTGAGAGGGGGGGGTGTTCTTCTTCCTCCCTTTGTTTTAAGATCAGATGCGAGAATCCATCATAGGCAGTAACTAGAAAGATGTAGCTAGTCAGCTAGACTTTTATTATTTTTATCCACTTATGTAAACCTTTTATCCACTTTTACCCACTTATGTAAACCTTCATAGTAAACTTTATTTTAGCTAATTTACACATGTGTGCTGCCTCATTGCCTTTTACTCTGCTAAATTATACAACAAATGTATTGGCAGTTTATTCAGGCCGGGCAAAATTGCCAATAAATCAGATTTTTTTTGTTTTTTTGCCAAAGGATGGCTACTGGTGGGGAAATTAAACAAATTCAAGGAGAAAGGATTGTTTTTCAATGCCTGTAAAACATGATGGCTAAATGGAGCTTCCATGTTCAGAGAGTGTATATATCTGATCAATATGCCTTACTTGAGGGAGACAAGTGGGAGAAGGCTGTTGCTTTTGGGAGCATCTGGTTGCCAGCTCTGGGTTGGGAAATACCTGGAGATTTGGGGGGTGGAGCCTGAGGAGGGTGGAGTTTGGGGAGGGGAGAGACCTCAGCAGGGTGTAATGCCATAGAGTCCATCCTCCAAAGCAGCCGTTTACTCTAGGGAACTGATCTTGGTTGCCTGGAGATTAATTGTAATAGTGGGAGATCTCCAGGTGCCACCTGGCAAGTTTAGGGAAACAGAATGCTGAACTAGATGGACCTTTTCTAGTTTTATCCTTAAGATTCTGATGGCTCTATGATGCATCCTAATCACCTCTCTGCACATCTAGTTAAAGTTGCCTGATATAACTTATCCTCTGTTTTTGTGGAAGGGAAGAAGAAAACAATCACTTAAAATTGGATTGGGTGCAGTTGCTTTCTTCAAAGGCCAGTTTCCTTGTAAGGAATGATGACTGAAGAATTATGACATTTCTGAAATATATTTCATTTAGGAATATGCAGATTTCAGTAAGGGGGGGGGGGAACAGGCCCACTGAGAGATAGGTTATGCTAATCTTGCTACAACGGCAGTCCATTAAGGCATCAGCGCCCACCTGTAAACTGCTCCATACTCTAGCTGTGATTGCCAATGAACTCCAAAATTTAGTTTTATTTTCCTGTTCACATTCAAAGTCCCCCCCACCCAACCCTGACATACAACCCCACAGACAGAAAGCTTGTTTCAGATCTGCCAGATAGAATTCCAGGCTGTAGGGACATTAAGGCACCTGCGGCTATGGAACTATACAAAAGTCTAGAAATATAGGCTTGTCCTACACTGAGCATGTGGCTTTATTTATTCATTTTCATTCCCTTACAACTCCACCTTTCTCCCCTGTGGGGACCCAAAGCAACTTACACTGTTTTTCTCTCCGCTAATTTATCCTCACATCAAGCCTGCGGCAAGGTAGGTTAGGCTGAAAGTATCTGATTGGCCCAAGATCACCCAGCTAGCTTCCATGGCAGAGTGGGGAATCAAATCTGGGTCTGCCAGATCCTAATCTGATAATCTAACCACTACACCACACTTATTCTCATAGTATAGACTATACAGTTCATGGTATACTATAGACAAACCTAGGCCTTGACAAATTTTCTTTGGTTCTGGGAGGCAGCCCCGAAGTTTAGGAGCCACACTCATTTTTCAGCCTTCAGGGTTTCATGTTCAGTTACTATATTTTCTAACCAGCTGCCAGTGTTCCCGCTAGGCGAAGTTAGTGTGAGCTAGCTCAGTCTTTTAGCCTGCGGCTCGCACATTTTTGTCTTAGCTCAGGAAGGATGGCTCCAGAGCAAACTAATTTATGCAGCAGCCAAATCGCTCGCTCACAACTTGAATGCTCACAAAGCAGAAGTTTTGCTCACAAGACTCCACAGCTTAGAGGGAGCATTGCTGCCAGAAAACCTAATCTTAGCATCTTCACAGTTTTTGTAACATTGTTAAAGCTAGGACAAAAGTGTTATAGTCTATCAGTACATATAGAGGTAACCCTGGTTGTTATCACAACAAAAAGCTAACCTCTAACCCTAGCTTAACTTCTTCCCAGTTTCTCAAAAGGATTGTGTTTTTGTGTTTACATGTTTTTATTTAATTTATTTTTATATACCTTATTTTAAATGATCTTTCAATGTAGAGGTATTTTAATAATTTGGTGTCTTCCCCATGGGAACCCTAACTGGGTGAAAAGGCGGCACAGAAATGTTTTGAGAAATAAAATAAATAATAATTTCATTATTGCTTTAAACCGCTCAATTTAAATGAATATTTGAGAAAGTACAGAAAGCAGCTTGTTAAGGATTGAGCTCATCCACCACCACTGAATGGTGTAAAATGAAGTTTATATATAAACAAGACATGACAAAATGGTTGTGCATATTTATATTTATGTCATTGAACAAAATATTCTGATGCAGAATAGTAAATACATTTGGGGGGCTGGTCAATCTTTTTAAAAACTTTTAATTAAAATTACAGTACCAAAGCAAGAATTAACAATCTGTTATAAAACCAAAAATCACAATGACTAACCATCTAAACTATGTTGCATGGGAGGAATTACATCCTTAACACACAGAAATTCTAAGACTGGTTTCCATATTTTGTCATACTAAAATAAAGGGACTACCGCACCTAAATCCTACCCATCAGGAATTGTTTCCAGATTTTCTGGTACCATTTTTTAAGCAAAGATCCCGTGAGGGATTTCCAACTCCTGGCAATGACCAGGCAAGCAGAAGCAACCAATGTAGAAACAAGAAATTTGGTATTTTTATCAATCAGAGAGTCAGCCCAAAAATCCAGTAACAAAAATTCTGCAGAATAAGGTAGTGTAAGGCCCACAATATTGGCTATTTCTTTATGAACCACCTTCCCAAAGTCCTGAACCAGATAGCATTCCCACCACATATGTAAAGCAGTGCCTTCCTGCTCACAGGATCTCCAACATATTGGGCTCAAAGACTTGTTCATCTGGTTTAATTTGTGTGGTGTTAATCACCACATAATCTTGACCTATTCCTCTTCTTATTGCTGTTACTGCCCCCTTTTCACATGGCTTTTGTCCATGCAGGCACCTTGATACCAAACAAAGGGAAACCTTTCCTCTCCTTTTACCAGTGGAAAAGGTTCCAGCCCTTAGTATTTCCACAGAGAATTGCTAAGAGACACTGAAATAAATTCATCTCTTAAAATATTAGATGCTGCAATGACATCTCTAGGTGCTATGGTGACCTGGAGTGTGGGATTTGTTGAGCTCTCGACTAACCTATTAATTGGAAAGTCTCTGGTTTGAATCTTTCCTTGAGTGTTATGATATGGCATCAGACAAATGACTCTTTCTCAGCCCTCCCGCCCACCATGTGCCAAATGAGGCCACTGATTTTGACCTGCCTTGTAGAGTTGTTGAAAGGATTACACTAAGCTAATATACATGAAGCATTTTGAACACTTTAATGTACTGTATAAATGGTAAGCATCATTATGGTTTATACTACTGAGATCAATGGAAGGGAGATTAGAAACCATTAAAATTAATCACAGGATATACCAGCAATCTGCCAGGGTTCTCTCATTTATCCACAATTGAAAGGGCAACTCTCTGTTCCCCCCAGTACAACATAATTCCTTTTCTGTCATCCAAGTCCTTGAAGTTTAGCTGAAATCTAGCAGCAGTTCCAAACTCTGACAACTAGAAAAAAAATCTACACAACTCCCTTCAAGGTGCAATTCTGCTTTCACTTTCTTTAGTATACTTTGAACAAAGAACCTTGGGTCCAAGTCTAAACAGCTGCTAAAGGACTTTTGATGCTCATTCTTAGTGAAGAGAAGCAAGACAACCCAGAAACAAGCATCCATTTCACACTACCCCTTTAAAACTGGTACTGTACCATCTTGAAATAAACCAGTACAGTCCTGGACATTTCAGACAGCCTTTCCCCTACTGGTAAGGAGCTGTCCCAGAAGTGGTTTTTCATTTCAGACTGCCACTTTTTTTTCATGCCCCTTTTCGCCCATGCGAGCAATTGCCATAATTTTTTTTAAAGGTTTGATTTAGAGCACTATGACGATGTAACAGGACTCCATATATTTCAGTGGAGCCCAGGCATCCCAATGGGGTTGCTATGATGCTGTTTTGGAATCGTGTTAAATCGTCATAGCACTCTAAATCGAACCTTAAAAAAAAATAACGGAGATCACCCGTGCGGGAGAAAAGGGGCACAAAAATCATGTCATCGGAGGAAGCACTACAGGGGCATTTTACACAGCCCCCGTAGCTCTTCAGGACTGGTAGAAGGAACTGAAGACCGCTTGGAAGCAGTTTTCAAGTAAACTGGCTCAGGAACACTTCCCCAACAGGAGAAAAGCATTTCTGTCTGAAAGGGCCAGGATGTTCCGTTAGAGAACTGCTACTAAAATGGTTCCATCTGAAATGTCAGACAGAAACCATTTCTGAACAGTTCCTGTAATGGAACATATTGGCTGTCTGAAATGCCCCAAGGTTCCTTTAAGCAAAGTGAGTGTTCCAGTACCCAGAGATAGGGTATTGTTGCCTCCAAGCTTCTCCTTCTATCAGTCCTGCTCTGCATTTATCTTGGCTACAGGTGCTACCAGGTGTTAAGCCTGTATGCCCAGCACACAACACAAATAACATCATCTACACTTTGTTCTAAGTTTTTGCAGTGCCGCAACAATCTTAAAAGAAAGCAAAGCGCAAAGGAGCCTTGTAGCACCATAAAGACTAACAGGTTTGCAGCACAACCCTGAACAGAGCTACTCCTTTCTCAGCCCAGTGACTGTCAAAATGCTTGTTCTGAACAGCTGACAGCATATTTGCTCCAAAACACTGTCCTCAGTGTTGGAGAAAGTTGGTGTAAAATATTCACTGTGTCATGTGTACTTCTGAGGACCTGCCTCCTACAGACCTAAGTGAGGTGGAGGATCAGCTCCCAGCTCCAGAGGAGCCTCCATCTGAGCCAGATGAGGCTCAAGCAAGCACCTCCCAGGGTTTTACCCCAGCACCAGCAGCAGCTGAGCCACAGTTAAGCTCAAGCCCACCTGATTCAACTCCTGGAGTGGAATGTCTAAGGTCCCGATACAGGCAAGACTTAGCTGCAAGAAGAAAAGAGGCACACATGCATGGTCGCAGATCACTAAGTCCTGAGTTCTAGAAGGAGCCGGGACCTCTCTGCCAGTGGCTGGGTATTTAGGCACAGCACAGAGACTACTAACTTGTGCTAGCAAAAAGTCTTCTTGGCTAAGCTCTGCACCCATCCGGCTCGCAATAGCTGACTTGCTTCTGGAACCTCTGGCTTGTGACTCCGGCTTTGTTTGACTTTGGCTCTGTTGACTCCCTGGACTGGTTTACTCATGAGTTTCCCTCTTGGACCCTGGCTTGGACTGACTCTGCTTTTGGTTTAGTGTTTTGGACTTGGCAACTTTTTCCTAATTTAGCTTAACCTCAGACTGTCCTGGACTTCTACTTGGCTCCTATTCTGTTGGCATCCAGCCCGTGACACACTGGATATTCTGTGAGCGCTCTTAATGTCTGCTGGATAGTTGATATTTGTATTAGTCATCTAACAATATTTGATTTCATGAACTTTATGCTTGACAGTTGTTATTTGACAGTATTTGTTAGCAGACAAGCAACATTATTCATGTTTGGAGATATTGGATAGTATGCAATATTTTCTGAATTTAATCATTTAACTATACATGGTTGATATACACTAGTTTACTGTAGCTGATAGTTATTTATTCCGAACACTCAAACTTGGAGGTAACATATCACAAAGGGTAGGTTTGAATGTCCTGTTGCAGTGGAATATGAATGGTGGAAGTACATTTTGTCAGTTGACTGACTTGCCATAATCAATAAGGCTGCTGAACGTATTACTTGTATTAATGCTTGCTGTTTTACCATCGGGTTTGATGATCTATTAACATTACTTTGTGTTCCAAGGTTTCTTTCGGCCCCTTTAGATAGCATCAGTGACCCGACTCCCACCTTTGGAATGTGTGCTTTGCTTGCCTGCTTCGCTTTGCACATGCTCATTACTCATTTGCTTTTCCTCTCCTCTTATCTCTAGCTGGCTATTCCTTGGCTAACGACCTTGAGCAGAAAAGCCTCCTGTTATATGTTACAAGAATCACAGGTGTTATGTGTTTCTTTGCTTAGTTTTCTCTGGGAACATCTTCTTCAAAAACCTTCAGCTATGTTTTTCCCTGAGAACCTATTTTGCCGCGCTTTCCTTGGGAACAGGGGGCCAGTATATTTGGGCGCCAATAATTCTCACTATTGGTTGGTAGATGGTAGACGGGCCATATTTCATATCAAGTATAATTGTAATTGCATTTCTAAGCTTGGGCATTACTAACAGGAAAAGTGTTTGACCAACATGATCTTTTCTACAAATAAAGGACTTTCTACTTAAGGAGACCTGTTGTGGACTATATCTATTGGCCCATTTGCACAATTTTGGCAAATTTCAAATATTTGTCCGTGTTCCTTTCAGCCATGTTTTCTCTTCTTTAGAGCCAATGTGATGCGGTAATAAAGGTGGGTCAGTTACTTTTACCCTAATCTACCTCACAGGGTTGTTGTTGCTGTGAGGAGAAAGTAGAGGGAGACCGGTGAAGTTGCTTTGGGTCCCCATTAAGAAGTAAAATGGGGTATAAACATCTATCTAAATAAATAATGCAATCTGCTTGGAGATTTGGGAAGGGGGATATGTTGTGGAGTGACTTTGACTGTGATTGGTTGTATTTTGTCATGTTGCAGCTTTTAACAACCAATGGCTCCCTGCCCACCCACCTGAGTACAGCAGCACAAACCTAAGAATATAGAGTATATTCCAAGAAAAAAATAGCACAAGCATGTCAGGAGACTACCAGGACACTGATAAGGGCAAATTCTGCAGATGCCACCATTGCATAATGCTACCACCTGCCTTACTGAAGTGGTTCTTGCTGCATGGTGTGTGTGTTTGTGTTTAAACTTGCGTGACCAAACTTTTCGTTATTGGTGATTATGCAAGGCTTGTGTGGTTTGAGGGAGACAACTGACATCCTTTTTGCACTGTTGTTCCACCAAAAGCATATTTGCATCCTAGAATAACCTCCTCAACTGAACATACGAAACAATCTGGCTAAAATTAAAACAGTCATTTAAAGCCTCCGTCTGCTGTTGCCTGAAGCTGTTTCTTATCCTTCCACCCCCTTCTCATTTTGCAAGATCACTGAAACAGAAATGAACATTCTTTGGGCACATTGGCCTAGAGCCTAATGCACATAAATGTTTGCTGTATGGGTTCCCACAGGCCCATGTGCCCCGCCTCCCCTTCTCCCTTTGTCTTATCTGTCCGAACATCCCTTGTCTTGGCCTCGGAGCACCATTCATCAGTACAAATCCTTCTCTGACTTATCCAGCTAAGAATAAAGGCTTTCTTCAGACATTGCATTGCATCCAGTCACTAGCCTTCCAAACCAGCTACTAATTTTATGAAAACAATTGAGCATCTTTCAATTTAAAAGGCCATTTTACCTCTTCCCTTTCCCCTTCCCCTGGTTTCTCCATCTGAAAGAGCATCTGCCATTGCTGCTAGGGGGCCTTCAAGTGCATCAGCCCATCTGCCAAAGCTGCCACAAACATTTGTCAGCGGTCTGGTGTTCTCGTCCATGTGTGTGGAGCTCAGAGCCCGGGGTTGCAGATGGGAGTTGTAGATTCTGTCCTCAGTTCTTTGCACATCCCTACTACTAAGGTACAGGCAGCTTTGGGCTTAGGTCAGGCTAATGTAATATCATTTTGGGTCTGTTTTGATGCTGTTATTCACACAGGAAACTTGTGGCAATTAAGTGAATCACAAGTGAGGGCAATTACATCAAATTCCCTTTCTCACAGAGTATATAGACACCAACAGCATAATACCTTTTTATTAGTACTACAGTAAAAGGTGAAAGATTTATAAAATCTGAAGAGAAACCAGAACCAATTAAATATATTACAAAATGATGAGCATGTGTTTGAATTCCCTTAAGTTTATTGTCAGGCTGGATGTTCAGTACAAAAACAAAAAAAGAGGAAGGGGAAGAGAGGGGGGAAATGTTTTCAGGGCATGGTAGACAAGCCCATTGTCTGCAGAGTCTTAAAATGTAATGCACTTTCCAGCATGGTCCAAATTCACTTGGGTGTGCCTGATCAAAAGGTGAACCGTATTCACACACATGCTTATCCAAGACATGTGCATCTTCCTGACCACCAGCACTGATATTATCCTCCTTGTTCTAATCCTCCTTTTAAACCACCCAAGCTATTGGTGACCATCTCATCCTGTGGCAGTGAGTCCCACAAGTTAATTGTGTGTTGTGAGAAGAAGTACTTTTTTAGAAAAATAACAAAAATAACAGTAGCACATCTTTTTTGTTAGGACCAACCAAAATATCGCAAAACAATAAGTAAGCATTTCTGTTTTGTAAACAGCACCTGCAGTCCACAGAATTCTTCAAGAAAATCCTGTGTCCCATTTTAAGGGGTATTATGTAGTGAGATTGAGGCAGCATTGCAACAAGCGATTTCTTTATTCAGCTCAGAACACAACAACCAGCATGCAGAACGATACAACTATATCCAGTTTGAACCAGGAAAACCACAACACCTGGAACAATAACATCCTATCACAGATCAGAGCTTGGGACCAATAGGAGTTGTTTCCGCCAAAGTTCAGAGTCTTTCCGGATTGGTCTGTTAGCAACAGCGACCAATCCGGTTGTGTACCTTTTGGATACTGGCAGTCTATGGAGCTGTGACTGAAGCTCGTGCTTACAAGCTATGCATTTAATCCAATACATAACAAGGGGAACATGGTAGAGTTTATAAAACTATGCATAGTGTGGAGAAAGTAGATAGAGACTTTTTCTGAGGGGCACAAAATGAAATTGAGAGGCAACAAATTCAGGACAGACAAAAAAGTAATCCTTCATGCAATGCACAACTAACTGCTACAATCACCTGCCAAGGCCCTGCTTCAGGTGCTCCCAGCTTTTGAGATTGGGCAGGTGGCAACCCGGGAGAGGACCTCAGTTTTGGCACCAAAACTCTGGGATGCTCTCCCCAGAGAGACTCATCTGTCCCCTTCTATTGCTGTCTTCTGCCAGTGGGCGAAGGCTTTTAGTCTGGCTTTCCCTCAGTTATACCTCCTTCCTGGTGTTTTAATTTTTGTTTTTCATGGTTTTGTATGTGAATTTTAGTTTCATTTTTATGCATTTTAATTATGTGTTTGATTTTAATGGTTTTTATGATGTGTTTTTATTAGGTATGTTGTCAGTTAGCTGCCTTTATGGCCTTGATTGGGGTAGAAAGGTGGGAAATAAATTTTCTAAATAAAGAATGAACAATGAAATATCGTACGGAGTTTGCTGCCATGCATATAATGATAGCCATTAGCTTTGATGTTCTTAACAGGGGATTAGACACATTTATAGAGGATAGGCATATCTCCTCCAATGGCTGCCCCTTGTGGGGGTTAAAAAATCTGCACCATGGGGATTGCCACAGTTACAACGTAGGCTTTTGCAAATTCAGGGAAATTCCCAGGTTTGCAGAAAAATATGTTTTGTAAAGAAAAATAATGAATTTGGAAGTAACAACAGACAAAAAAAAATCTGTGCCGGAGTCCAGACAGCATATTGCGTTGCTGTACCAAGCCCAAATGCTATACAAATGCATGATGGTTGCCTGCAGCAGCTGAGGAGGGAAATCTGCTCAGCTTGCCTCTCCCTGTCTGCCTTTTCTCCTCCACTACCACTGCCACCATGTGGGTGGAGAGGAAAATGAAGGGGTAGGCAAGAAGAGTGAAGGAGGAAGGAGAGAAGAAGTGATTGGATTTATACCCCACCCTTCACTCGGAGTCTTAGAGTGGCTTACAAACTCCTTTCCCTTCCCCTCCCCCACAATAGACACCCTGTGAGGTAGGTGGGGCTGAGAGAGCTCTGACAGAAACCGCTCTTTTTCTAGAACAGCTCTGACAGAACTATGACTAGCCCAAGGTCATCCAGCAGCTGCAAGTGAAGGCGTGGGGAATCAAACCCGGTTCTCCCAGATTAGTGTCCACACACTTAACCACTACACCAAACTGGCTGTAGGAGCCAGAGTAGGTGAGTAAAAGTGATGCTTGGGGGAGAGGGAAACCAGACTTTGTGCCACGCAGTGATGGACAGAGGGAGACAAGCTGGAGGCAATGGCTGTGGCAGTGAGGCTGGGATAGGTGGGAAATGGGATCTCTCCTCCACACAATTCTTGCAGATGTTCACTGGTAAATAATTACTAGGTGTCATAGGCGTAGAGTACGGGGGGGCTCGAGCCACCCCCGAAATTTCCCAGGGGGGACTCAGCCACCCCCGGCAAAACGAAGCGCCTGCCGCCGCGCCTCCCCGGGTCCTTCCGAGGCCCGGCCGTCGCTGCTGGAGAGGGAGAGGGAAGGGGTGGCCAGGGTGGGGAGAGAGGCACCGGCGGCAGCAGCTAGCGGGCCTCGGAAGGGCCTGGGGAGGTGCGGCGGTTTCCGGGGGGGGAGAACATCGCCCCAGCAAGCGTGCGTGCTTTGCGCGCGCGCTAAGAAGCCCCCCCCCGGAATTTCCAAAAGTCTACGCCCCTGCTAGGTGTAATGGTTAAATGTAATTGTGATTGGCTCAAGGTCACCTAGGAAGCTTCATGGTACAGTGGGGATTTGAACGAGGTTCTCCCAGATAGGACTACACCACGCTGATTAACCTGAGAAACTAAGGTTTGGGACTTGGTTGTAGCCTACATGGGTGTCAACTACGGGGGGGCTCGAGGGCTTGAGGCCCCCCCCGGGAAAATGGAGCGCCCGCAGGTGATGCTGCCTCTCCTTCCCCCCCACCTCTGGCCTGCCCTCCTGCCTGCCTCCCTGGGGCGGGGGGGGGGAGAGAGGCGGCACTCATCTGCGCCACCCCCGCACGCCCCGAGCGCGAGGCGGAGTGGGAGCCGGGGGCCCGCAAGGGTGACGCGCCGGCCCCCGGCTGCAGGCAGCAGCAGCAGCAGCAATCCTACGCCGCCGCCGGCACCCAAGGTGAGCGGGGAGAGGGAGGGAGGGGGGCGGGGAGCGCGGTGGGTGGGCACGGCCCGGGGGAGGGAAGCGGCGGCGGCGGCTCCCTGGGGCGGGGGGGGGAGAGCGGCGGGGACATGGTCCCGAGCGCGCGCGCACGAGAGAGCCCCCACCCCCCCGGGGATTTAAAAAGTCTATGCCCCTGGTAGCCTACAGTACATCCTGTCACATGTACATGAAGGTCTTGGGAATTTCTGAGCCTACTTAACAGGGTTGCTGTTAGGATACAATGTAGGCAGGGAGAATAGTGTTGTAAGACACTTTGGATCCCCATGGTGGAAAAAAGCAGGGTATAAATAAACATATAAATCACCCAAGTCCCTGATACCTGTGTCTTCCACATCACTTTCCATGGAATCCTCTGAAGCAAGTGAATCCCAGTATTGCTGAAAGCTGGGTACATTGCAAGACTAACACAGTCAAGTTATCCCATTAATGAAATCCATTGGTCTGTACAGCCATCATTCACACAGCTGGGGGATGAGGCCTGGCAACCTTATACAATCCACACTTCCTACAGTTATTTGAAGCAGGGCAGAAATAACCTTTGGAGTAAAGAGGCGAAACTGCAATGGATTGGCTATGTGTTGGGCTGGGACTGTGGTAGCCAAAGGGCTTCTTCAGCTTGTGTTGGTGTCAGTTTAGTGCTCAAAAGATGCCAATCACTGACAAGCCAGGGTGCACAAATCTAAAATTTGGGCCTGACCAATGCAGACAAAGAGCTATCCATCTGTCTGTTCTAGCCCTGGTCAAATTCCAGCTATTACAGACTGCTAAGAAATTAAAGTCCACAGGAAAAGGTGGAAATGGACTTTAACCTACAAGCATAGGGGGTGGGGGTGGGGATACTGTTCTCACCTTTCCTTGTTGATGACCAGATTTGGCCGATGTGTAAATTCAAAAGCTGCCAGAATCCAGTGCAGAATGAGGGAAGTGGTTTAGGAAGACATCTGCTGCAATTAAGCTGAAGTAGACAGTGAGCTCCAGTGGCACCTGACCCACTTTTGGGGGCCTTCAAAATATGTTGAATATTATCAGTTCTTTCAAGACATGTTTGCACTTGAGTCAGAGGAGCTGGAAATAGCTGTCACTTTTCTAAATTTGCACTTTGTAAAAGACAAAAAAAGCAAATGCCATGAAATAAATAAAAATCTATTTTGCGGTCTCCTGTTGACAGATTCCACCAGCTGCCCCGTGGGGATAGGAACTCGGGGAACAATTTGTGCCTGCTACTGGCAGGTCACTCGCCAGGCTTCCCAGCCCCTTGAGGAACTGAATGCCCTTCATCATATAAAGACATGCTAATATCTGGGCAGTAGATTCCAGGCAGCTGCCTACCATATTCATGTAAACAGTACTGCTGTTTTTATTGACTTATTTAGATTTTATACCCCACTTTTTCTCCAGTGGGGGCCCAAAGGAGTTTACAATACCATTCTCTCCTCCTCTATTTCATCTTCACAACAACCCTGTGAGGTAGGTTAGGCTGAGAGTATGTGACTGGTCTAAGGGCTGGTCATCCAGTGAGTGTCCATGGCAAAGTAGCAACATGAACCTGAGACTCACAGATCATTAACTATGGAACCCCTCTCTCTGGCTCTCTGTTTCTGACACTGCTTGAACAGTCTGGGCTTTTTCCCTGATGGATGGTATTTTAATACCCTTATTACCATTATCTAGTCAAATGTGTTCTTTTCCTTTTAATTCATAAGCCTCTCTTCCTTAACAGCAATCAGTCCTTCATGCTTTTCTGTGTAGAGGCTATCAAACACTCTAAGTAACTAAAATCATTTTGCCTTAAGTCTTTGATCTCCAAAATGTGGATACCCCAAAATGGGACACCTGTTGTGCCTTCTAGCTAAAGGATATGAGGCTGTTCTGTCATTCTGTCAGTAGAAGACTCTGTTATCTGCTAGGATATAGTAATCCTCACACATTAGGCTCCTATATAAGAATCAAAATTACAGCTGTGTCTTGCTTTGCATAATTCCCATAATGCACAGCAGATTCCTTCCCCCAAAATCATTAATAAGCAATAAGGGCATTATATAAGCTGTGCTATTTGCTCTCTCTCTCTTTTTCTTTTTTAAAGCAACCTTATCTCAAATGCCCTTGAAATTAAGATGGGAGAAGATGATGGTCTGGAGTGAGAAAGGAACAAATAACAAATTAAGCACCCCCCAAAGCTAAAGAATGAGGAACTACAGTGAAGAATACATCATATTCCCGACAAGGGATACAAGTTATCAGGGACCCCAGATCTTTAGAAGCACATGATGATGAAGCAGGCTTATAGTAGGGTAACCACAGAAGAATCCTATGCAACCACGCTGCTTTGTTTCCTTTAGAATATTTACTACAGGAGACCTGCATTAGAGACTCCAGGGTTTGACTAGAGACCTCTTAACTCATAGTTGGAAGGAAAAGAGCCTAGTTAAGTTACTGTAGAGCATGTGCATTTATTTACTTTTATTTTATTTACTTTGTTTATACCCTGCCTTTCACCCAGTGGGGACTCAAAGTGGCTTACATCATTTTTCTTTCCTCTGTTTTATCCTCACAACAACCCTGTTAGGTAGGTTAGGCTGAGAGGGTGGGAGCAGCCCAAGGTCACCCAGCAAGTTTCCATGGCACAAGTGGGGATTTGAACCTGGATTTCCCAGATTCTAGTCTGACACTAACGACTACACCACACTGGCTTTCAAGCCCCAAAGGCTTCTTTAGGCAAGAAGAGTCTGCAGATGAATTGGAGGGACCCCTACAATAGGCAGGCACTAAGAAGCCCCTGGCTTGGCCAGGACTGACGTAAATATGAGGAGCCTGGCCTTCTGTGCCAGCCTGGACAGCAGAATTTTGTGTTCTGCTTGCTGTACTTCTAGTTCTAGCATCTGGGCTCAGGCACCTTGGACTGGAGAGATTCTCCTCAGGTCTCAGGGTTTGACCCAAATGTCAGAGTTCTTGGCATTTCTGGGGCATTTCTGAGTAAGGAGCCAGAAGCAAGGAAGACAAGTCAATTTCCACAGGAGCCATCCCCAGTCAAAAATTTAAACTGCCATCTCTTTTCCTGATATATTCTTCTAGCATAGCCATCTTTTTTCTCTGTTTCTGAGGAAGAGGTTGAGAGGCAGACTGCAGTGTAGGTAAAGGCTGTGGTCACACAGTCATTTTGATTGGGTTTCACTGCTGTTCCCTCTCACATTTAAAATTGCTGATCAGATGGCTGCATCTGCCTCCAGCGCTGAAGCAGGCTCACTCGCACAATCCTCCTGGTTCCCTGGCGAGTTTTTGGACACCGGGAAAATCAAGTACTTTCCTGGTATTTGTGCTTTAAATCCGCAATTTCGCCGATCTGGACAGCCATCTCTTGCAGAGATTGAGATTAGGGTCGTCTGATCGTCCTTCGCGTGATTAGGGCTCCCCCCCCCCCCCAGCTTCCGCCTTTGTGCACATGAGCAATCCTTCGCTGAATAAATTCAATGTTAAAATGTTCAAGCGCACATTTAGACATCGCCGGTTCATTTTGTTCGCTGTTTGGGGGGGGGGGGGGGAACACCTGTAAAAACAAGGGGGTATGGCGAGTCCAAGTGGGGACGATGATCCGGATGTGTGCATGTGCGCATGCGCAAAGCAATTTTTTAAAAAAACATTGCGCTGCACCACTCAAGCAGTGGCACAGCTATTTAGACAGTGCCCAGAGCCTCATCACGCAATGCTTGTGGTTCGAGGAAAGATGTGTGATCATCCCAAACCGGAAAAAAATATTCCCGATCAAATTTATTGCGGGAACAAATTGCAAAAACCTTGTCGTGTGACCACAAATATATGTTGCTGAAAACAGACTGGAAGGAGAGCAATAACTGCAGATCAGTTAGAAAGTCCTTCCAGGAAAGAGTGCTGCCAGACTCCTTCTCTAGCACCATTGAGTTCTGGGGCTCTGTCTTCCCCCCCCCCCCCCCCCAATTTCTGTACTGCTGCTAGCAACTAGATGGTAGAAGAGTTGTTCAGACAATATATAGAGCAGGTACATTGGAGGACATGGAAGAAGCTGACCTTTGGATTGTGCTATATTGTGATCATATGTATCTGCTGGCTTCCAAAATACATTTATTTTTCTATCAATCAAACAATCTGTTTTTGTACAAAAAAAAGTTCCAGAAAAATTAACCTGGCAATAAGCAGTTGATTTATGTATTCCAAAATGTCTCACATTCTCTCCAACTCCATCCTCAGGCCAGATAAAAACTTGTATACTGGAAGATACTTAAGAACATAAGAAAAGCCAATGTTGGATCAGGCCAATGGCCCACCCAGTCCAACACTCTGTCACAAAAACACCAGGTGCCCTCAGGAGGTCCAGCGGTGGGGCCAGGGCACTAGAAGCCCTCCCACTGTTGCCCCCCCCCCCCCCATCAAGCACCAAGAATACAGAGCATCACTTGCCTCAGACTGAGAGTTCCTATCTATACCTTGTGGCTAATAGCCACTGATGGACCTCTGCTCCATATGTTTATCCGATTCCCTCTTGAAGCTGTCCATGCTTGTAGCTGCCACTACCTCTTGTGGCAGTGAATTCAACATGTTAATCACTCTTTGGGTGAAGAAGTACTTCCTTTTATCTGTTCTAACCCGACTGCTCAGCAATTACTGGAACAGTGGAAGATACTGGGAAGGTTCAGTATGTCATTTGAAGAAATGGGAGGCATCCAAAAAATGTTGGACACAGATAGTCCTGGAAGATTGGAATTACCTCAAGTAAATTCTGTCCTTATTAGCATGAACCCTGTTCCTAAAACTGTTTATCATTTGCTAGATTTATGCTCCCACTTGGGGCCATTGTATAGAATCTGGAAATCATTGATCAGTATGCACCCACTATCTTGAATATAACTGATGTCATTTCAAATTAAGAGGCAGCTGTTTCGTGGGGGGGGGGGGGGCGGAAAGTAAACAGGATGTTCTGGGGACATGGATTAAGCTGTACGCATGCCTGGTCATGAAAGATTTTTAAAAATCAGACTTTTGGACTCCCAAGTTCCATTCTGACATATGGATACATGTCTAGAGCTCATATACAGTAACACTTCCAACAGAGGGAGAAGCTGAAGCAGCCCAATCTGAACATCTTTCCAGCAAATCAAAACACGATCAATTCTGAATTTGTTTGACCTTGAAAGAGTGAGAGTATATTCCATTAAGTCTAATATTAAGTGAGGAATAACAGTAAGAAAAAACACAAATATTACAAACAGTGAAGAAGAGAGAGAGTATCCTCTGTGTATGCTCTGCTCATTCTGCTTTGATGACTGCCAAGTTTTCCAGGAAATATTGTAAGAGAAAGATAAATAAAGAGGGCTGTGTGTTATGTTACTGCCAGCACTGTAATAAAACATTGGAATAAAGAATTTCTCTCTCTGCATGTGGCTGATTTCTTCCCTTGGGCTCCGTCTTTCACTCCATGCCAAGACTCCATTGGGGTAAGAGGATTTGTTAATCTAGTCTGGTTCCTAACAGATTTAACACCCCAAACCTGCTTTCCTTACACATGAAAGAGTCAGGGTTGTTTGTCTTTTTCCCCTTCAGGGCTAGAAACAGCTGGGACAGGGCATTTGTATTGAAAGAAAAGAAGTATTTTAGGACTTTTACATGAAATTATAAGCATTGAGAGATCCGGAATCAGGACTGTTACATATAGAAATGATCTGATCCTTCTTTGGCACTGATCTCTTGTGTCTTTTCTAGCATGGTGTGTGCTTGTGCATTACTGACTGGAAGAGGAACTTAGCCTTTATCCCCAACCCAGTCTTTCTTTAGGGTAGATGACACTGTAATACATATAACTGCTGAAACTGAATCTTTCTCTCACTCTCTTTCACACATTCAGCCTGAGGCTTCTAGCTGCTTGGGAAATCAAAACTTTGGTTTCCACACCATGGCGATTTTATGCTGATGTGGACAGTCTTCAGTATGGGTGTATCTTTAAGCTATGCCAAGACAATGCAGCCCAAAGTCTACTGACTTCAACAGATTAAAAGGGTGTAACTTCTTAAGACTGCAGTGTTAGTCAGTGTCCTATAGCATTTCAGCTGGCATAAAGACACCACAGGATTGCTTAGGAAAGAGGAAGCACTAAATTTAGAGCTGTGTTAAGCAGAGCTCAGAGGAATCTCGCTGTGCAATCAAGATTTTGCATTGTGACCAGAGAAATAGCTAAATCATCACTGAACTTGCACCTAAAACTGATACAACAAATAAATTGCTCTTGTGGAACTAAATCATCTAGTGATTGGGTGGGTGGTCCTAGATGTGGAAGGAGTCTTGTTGGACATCTAGCTCAACTATAGGGTCATCTCAACTATGCTTGCCAGATTTCTTGGTAAAACCAGTATGTGTGACCTAGTATTTGGGGGGGGGGGGGGGGGTTGGCGGCATCACTTTGGTCTATCATGAGTCCATTGTCCTGACCAGATGGTCTGTTCCTGGTTCACCAATTTTTCTTTCTCATGTTGGGCTCTCAAGACAGAATTGGAATTTTGTTGGTGTACTGTTATCTAACTTTCTCCTTACCTAAGCTGGCTTAGTTGGTCTTGACATTGTTGGTGGAAACCCCCAGGCTGTTATTTTGGGAGGGACTTTCAGCATCCATGCCAAGTCAGTGCTGTCTGGAATTGCTCAGGACTTCATGGCTGCCATGGCAACCAAAGTTCTGTCTTAATACAGAGTTACACATAGGTAGTAGGACACATTCTGGATTTTGTGTCTTTCACAGGTCAGGAGAATGATGGTCTACAGGTGGAAGACTTCTGTGTGACCTTGTTGCCCGGGCAAATTATTGTCTGTGATGGTTTAAGCTTAAGGTAGTAGAGAACCTACTTTACATTCTTTTAGGTGCCAGGCTAAAATATATCTTTTTCCCCAGGCTTTTAATTAGGGGTTTTATCTGCTTTTTAATGGACAGTTTTATGGACAGCTTTTAACATTGCTTATGTCTAATGCTTGTGCATTAAGGCTTAATACTGCGGGTTTTTTAATTGTGAGCCACTTTGAGCAGCACTCTGAAGACATGGCAGAGAAATAGGCTACATAAATAAATAAATATCCTTTTTAAAATCTGCTAGAATGATCCACCTCTGAGGAAAGATGGATCCAAATGATTTTCTAATAATTCTGGAAGGCTTTCCTGTTGGATGAGTGCACCACAAAGTTAGCTGGTCTATGGAACTAGTTGATAAATTGGTCCTAAGTGTCATCTCCTGGACACTCAGAGACACCGAGCCCATTCTCTGAAGAATTAGGGGATGTGAAGTAGCTGGGATGACAGCTAGAGCTATGGTGGAGGAAGTCTTGAGCTGAAGCTTATTTTTCTGGCACTGTTGCATCTGCATATTATCACTCATCAATGAAACACCAAGTTCTAAGAGGCTTATTATATCTAGGCTCCTAAGAACAAATAGCAGGTGTCTCAGAAGTTACCAAGCTGCTGTCTACTTTGCCTATAAAATAACTTGTATCCAATCAAATCTGGAAATAAATCTGCAGTATTTCTGAGGATGTGGACAGAATACTTAGATCCCTGAGACCCACCATGTGTAAAATCTGCCAGACATGGGTTATCCCAATGAGAAATGTAACTGATAGGGTTCCATTCCCATGACCTTAATGGAGGCAGTGGTAAGGCCACTTTTGAAAAAACCATATTTGAAA
Source organism: Lepidodactylus listeri (assembly GCA_029233225.1). Classification (NCBI taxonomy): domain Eukaryota; kingdom Metazoa; phylum Chordata; class Lepidosauria; order Squamata; family Gekkonidae; genus Lepidodactylus; species Lepidodactylus listeri. The sequence goes on from JARCFY010000013.1 coordinate 28,607,361, forward strand.
AAACATAAGAAGTGCCCTGCTGGATCAGACTAATAGTCCACCTAGTCCAGAATCCTGTCTCACATAGTGGCCAGCCAGTTCCTCTGGATTGCCAACAATAGGGCGTATTAGATCCGTAAGACCTTAATAACTACTAGTCTGTGCCTGAACTGCCATTCCTAAATATGATTCTAAGAAGACAATGGCATCTCAACACCAGGCATTTTTGAATGAAGCTGGTGGAACCTTTTCAGTCAAACTTTTTCTTGGATATGGGGCAGAAAACATCCCAGTCTTCCTGATCAGGGGATGATCTATGCCAGTCTGCTGACAGGGCGAGTGTGTCATCATGGGTCAGCCAGAACCTCAGCCAGAACATTGCAATAGCAGGGACTGCTTAGGAGAAGAGGACTCCTCAGGAGGAGAGCTTCAGGGAATCAGCTCTGAGGCAGCAGAGTTTGAGCAACAGGGCTGTCAGAACTCACAGCTGACAGCTGGGGCAAAACCACCAGTACTCCCTTGCCCTGCTACATCAAATGAAGTTCAGGTGCTGAGCATCAGCCCTCCGGCTTCACCCCCACCCTTGGAATGCAGGAGACTAAGACTCAGAGCAGGCTAAGACTCAGAGCACATGTCTCCTGGCCCAATGCCAGCTACTTGGTGAAGATGAGTAGTTGCCGGGTCATGTTTGAGCATCTGGCTGCAATAGGGCTTGTTCTGCAGATAGAGATAAAAGGCCAGTCAGGGTAGCATCCTTTGTGAAAGCAACAAGTCAGCTGGGGAGATGTTATCATAGTGGCTGCAGTCTGCCTGATTTTGGACTGGCTTTTGGATTCTGACCTTTAGCTTGTGATTTGGACTTTGACTTTAACTCTACAAACCTGACTTGTGTCTGACTTCTGGATTCCCTGACCATGTTCCTTGGCTCTGGTAACAGTCCTCTGGTGTAAACTTGTGGCTTGTTGACTTCTTGGACTGAGTTCTGGACTTTGTTTGAAATCCTGGTGTGTGCCTTGCTTATGTGTGACCCACATGACAGAGTGTGTTCTTGCTGGTTCTCCTGGATTTTTGAGCAGCTTTCAGTACCATTGACCATGGTATCCTTCTGGAGTTGGTGCCAGCCCCCCTCCTCCCCCCCACAGGGGGAATGCCTGCAGCAGAATGACCCTGTCTCCTGGAAAGGTCCTTGTTCCTCTGACCAGCCTTCTGAAGGCTTCAGCCACCACTGAAGCTATCCTCCCAGAATAGTGGTATTTCTGAGGCTTGGATTAGTAGCTGTCCCTTCTCTGCCAGCTCTTTCTCTCTCTCTCTCTCCTTTCTTTCTTGCCTTCTGGCATACTTCCAGTGATGTCAGGTGGTGTAGCATATGCAAACAAGTTATGCTAATAAGCTCCTGCACTTCTTTTTCTACGAAATGACCCCTGATTTGTACCATCTCCTAGCTTGTTTCCAGGCTCCATATGAAGTGCTGGTTTTGACATAGTCCTAAAATAGTTCGAGTCCAAAATACTATCACCTGTATACACTATCTCATACTGTGAAACTGAGGAAGCATGTGTTGCAGGGTCTCACAACTGAGAAGGTATGATTGGCAGGGGCTGCACGAGGGCCTTCTCAGCTACCATACTTTGCCTTTGGAATCCCTTCCCTTGGGAATTAGGCATTCTTTCATCCTTACAGGCCTTCTTATACTGGTTTTTTTCTGTTTCAGAATGCCTTTCTGTTATCTACCCTTTTAAAAAATAATTAATTTTGGAATTTTAAACTTCCTACTGAAATTATGATTATATGTTTTATGGTCATTTTGAGCTGCCTTGAGCATTTTTAACAGAGAGGTGACATAAAAAAATAAACATTTAGAAAATGTATAGCCCCCCCCCCCCCCCGCCTTTCTGTTCATAGAATGTTTGAAATTGCCTACTGTCATACTTCGTGCTGAATGGCACCTCCGGGCAGGGACACCTATCACACCTTTTTGCCCACCTCATCCTCAACTACTGGGAGCCCTTTATTTACTCCTTTTTTAATACTGAGCTAAAGAGTGCTGTCCTGTTAATTTGAGTCTGCAGTCCCTTCCCTAAATTGGAGCCTGCCTGCTGGCCCTGCCTCACCTAGGGTGCAGCTGTGCCTGGTGCTGCTCTCTCCTGCCTGGTCCTCTTCACTTCCAGGTCCCGAGCCTTTTCCTTCTTTGCTTCTTGCTCAAGTGAGCCACCTGCTAGTAAGTTCTCCCTTGGCCTGCTCTTGGCAGCCACCTTTCCTTCCAGTCCTTTCCCTCTCTCTCCCAGCTGAGCCTGCCTTTTTATCAGAGGTGCCAGCCTGAGGAAGGGGAAGCTGTTCCGCCCACTGCAGCCCCACCATGCTCCCACTCCAGCCTTTTAAACTCAGCTAGGTTGGTGGCAGTTCAGGGCCCGTTATGGTTGCCATCCTCCAGGTGGCTGCTGGAGATCTCCCACCGTTACAACTGATCTCCAGGTGACCAAGATCCAAGGTCCCCCTGGAGAAATTGGTTCTTTGGAGGGTGGACTCTATGGCATTAGACCCTGCTGAGGTCCCACCCCTCCACAAGCCACGACCTCCCAAGAATCCACTCACAAAATCCCCAGGTACTTCCCAACCCAGAACTGGCAACCTTAGGACCCATGCACAACTCTTGTGGGCCTCCTCCCTCACACTTACATTTGGATGGTGGTGGAAAGTGCTGTCAAGATGCAGCTGATTTATGGCGACCCCACAGGGTTTTCAAGGCATGAGATGTTCAGAGATAGTTTACTGTTGCATGCCTCTGTATAGTGACCCTGGACTTCCTTGGTGGTCTCCCCATCCAACTACTAACCAGGGTTGATGCAACTTAGCTTCTGAGAGCTGATGAGATCAGGCTAGCCTGGTCCATCCAGGTCAGAGCCATACTTATGTTTAAGAACATTCAATACACCAACTATTTTAAAAGAGAAAGATTAATAACAATGTAAAATAAAGGTCCAGCGGCACTAACAATATCTACTTCACATGATGAGCTTTCATAAGTCAGACATCACATCTTCAGATATCAGGTAAGGGATTTGGGGAATACTTACAGGGAATATACAGAAGCACTCCCCCTTCGGTAATCTTCCCCATAAGTATTCCCCAAATAATTTTGTTTTCACATGCCTGAAGAAGTAAACTCTGGCTCATGAAAGCTCATATTGAAATAAATGCCCTTATGTTGCCACTGGACTCGTGTTTTATTTTGCAGCTACAGACTAGTGTAGCTAGTACTGATCTGGAATTATCAAAGGAACAGAAAGCAAAAAAAAATTGGTTGCAAAGAGAGGGGCATTCAAAAACAACGCTTAATTGGGAGGGGCTAAAACAAAGAGATAAGGTGAGACAAGGGCAACAGGAGAGGCTGGAGCCTTTGCCTCAAGCCTACCCTTCCCCTTCCATGGCATATTATGGTCCTTCACTAGCTATTAATAACTTGCAAGTGACAGGACATGTCCCTCCAGGGTTAGAAAGTGGAGAGTCTGCATTTAATTGCTTCCTCTAAGGGCAGTGGCTACACAATCATTTGGGCAATTGACTGCCAGGTAGGAGGGTCCTCACCTCCTCCCTGGTGATGGAGAATAGTGGATCTATTCTGTGGGGAAAGAGGGTAAGCAACAGAATCTGCACAAGCAAGCCCTGCTGCTGAATGACCGCCCTGGAAAGTGTAGTTAATGGGTGTGCAAGTAAGAGGGCTGATGGTTTCTGAACAGAGGAGATTGAAAGAGTCACCTGTCAGGATTGGTTTTCCTTGAGCTCTGCAGCAGCCCTCTCAGATGAGCATTTCCCTGCTGTTCACTCTCACTCACATGCCTGAGCACGAGGAGGAGGAGGTTGGGGAGGAGGCAGGACCGCTAATACTCCAGGGCTTGCAGGAATAAGATGGCAATTTAGCAAAATGATTAAATGACTGCAAACATTTATTAATAGCACTCTTGCAGCTATAGTTTCTCTAGGCTGTTCTTCTGCTGGGGGTGTGTATGCTTATGCTGCCTACCCACTCCAGGTACTAAGAAGGCGTTTGGAAATTTTTTGAGGTTTTCTACACAGAGCAAGAGAACTGCAAAGAAGTGCATTTTATTTGGAGGTTTGGGCTCAATAAAACCTCCGCACTGAGTTTTAAAAGTTTTTCTCTTAGCTGGAGGCAGGCAGGAAGGGGTAAGTCAATAGCTCCCAAGCCTCTCCAAGTACCAGCCATCAAAGCTTTGGATATGCTAGTGTTCCTTCTGGCCAGAGACAGCGAAATGGTCAGCAGACACCTTAACTGGGACTCTTGACACCTATAAGGGATATAGAGATGTGGGGGTGTGAAGGGCTGATAGACTATCTTCCTGGAGGTTTCAGTAAAGGATTCTTTGACCCACAAGGGAGTGGGCAAACTGGGAGAATAAGATCCCTTGGCATGGAGGGAGAGTGGTCTATTTAGGTGCTCCTTCTTGCACAGTCAATTCTGGGGGAAGCAGCTTTCACATCCAAGCTCCGTCTTGAGGGTTGCCATTGCCATTTGGAGTAGACAAAGAGGCTGGCTGTCTGAACAATGGGAAAGCCTTTAGAACGGTGGTGGAGGAAAGTACTGTCAAGTACCATCAGCCATCTCATAGCGACCCTGGAGAGTTTTCAAGGCAAGAGATGTTCAGAGGTGGTTTCTCATTGCATGCCTCTGCGTAGCAACTGTGGATTTCCTTGGTGGTCTCCCATCCAAGTACTAATCAGCTTCCAAGATCTGATGAGATCAGGCTGCCTGGGCTATCCAGGTCAGGGTTTAGGACTCTGTAGCCCAGGCAAAAAAGAGAGGGCATGCCTCCCAAAACATGAAGAAGCTGCAGCCTTCTGCATATCTCTTTGAGAGAAATTGTACCTCCATCCAGTGTACAGTTTTAACTAAAGGGTCTGATCTGTTTGCATTGTTTTATGGTCTACTCTAGCATGAGGAGTGTCTTCTATGTTTTATGCCTTTTTTAATGCTCTGGCTTGTTTTCAATGGCTTGTTTTTAATGGCCATGTGGTTTTATGGTTTTGTTTTGGCTGTGAACTACCTCAAGCTGATCTCTGGAAAGGCAGCAAAAAGTGTTTTGAATAAACAAATATAGTTCTCTGGGTTCTCTCTGGCCTCACAGTTGTGAAGCATCAGCAATTGCCAGAGCAGGAAAAACAGTGTTGAGAAAAATCAGTGCTTAAATGACCAAAAGCTGTCTGCTAGTATTAGAGCTGAGTGGAAAACAATGGAGCAGGGTGAAGGAAAGGGGAAGGAATGAGGTCTTTTTCTTAAATAGGACTCCACCCCCAGTTTATCAGGGATCAGCAAAATAGGAAATTAATACACTTGAATCCCATCCCACTTAGTTTGGACCTTTGGGGTCTCTGTTAAAAAGAAGTCCTTCCGAGCAACTAGTGTTAGAATATACAAGGTTTGTTGTGCATAGATAAAGAAAATGACAAGAACCTCCTGCAGGGGCAGCAGAGGGGACAACTAGTTAGCATAGTAAGATTAAGACTTCCTACTATTTTCAAATAGTCTCCTTCCTGTCTCCTGATTGGCTCAGTAAGGGTTTTCCTTGCTCCTGCTGAGATCTCTAATTACTGACTCCCTCTCAGCTAGTTAGACAGTTAGACTTTTCTTTCTCTCTCCTCTTTCTTACAAAGTTTGTTCTCTTCTTAATAAACCAACTTTATTCTTTAAATAGCTTGTGTTCCTCCTTACTATTTAGCTACATTTTGCCAACAGGGTTCTGGGCCTAGTGTGAGCACTTCAGCTGTGAAAGAAAAAAGATTGGTAGGCAAAAGAAGAAAGAAAGAGATGGTGACTCCCTACAGCGTTTAGCACAGTTACCTACTTGATAGGCTTACAGAAGACAACTATTTGATATGGAAAGAGAGAATGAAGAGTCACCTGCTTGAGACAGGACTGTGGCATGCCATTCAAAACCCCTGACTAGGAGATGATGATTCAGCAAAGCAAAAAGCCTGGGAAGTCAACAACAAGAAGGCAAGAGGAGCCATGATAAAAAGGTTTGACTGATAGAGACGGTCCAAGTGTAATTCAAATGCAAACTGCTAAGACTGTATGGTCTGAATTAGAGAGGCTTTATGTAAATTCATCTCTGAAAAGCCAGCTCTACATACAAAAGAGACTGTTTAGCACTAAGATGTCAGAAGGAGTTAATTTGCATGACCACTTAGATGAAATGCTTAGTCTAACTCAACAGTTAAGAAGCACTGAGAAAGGGATTGCAGACCAGGACTTGGTTGTGTTGCAGTTGATTAGGCTGCCAAAGTCTTATGAAAATGTTGTGTCTCAAATTGAAGCAAAAGGAAAATTGTCTCTCACAGAATAAACCAACTTGAGCAGACATACAAACATAGATAATTTGAGGAAGCCAACAAGAAAGTTGAACCAAATGTTGATCAAGTTGCTCTAAATGTAAATAGGAAGAGTAAAATAATTTATGTGGAAAACCAGGGCACAGTAAAAGACACTGCAGTGCTTTTAAGCAAAAGGGGGCCTTTCCAAAAGAAAGAAAAAGGAGAGAATTTCAAGCAGCCTTGAAAAAAGTGTTTTATATTGACTCAAGGAACTACCAAAAGTTACACTTGGTATTAGTGTATGCACAATGCACATGTGTGCAGATAAAGACTTATTTGAGACACTAAATGAAGAAAAGAGAGAAAGATTAAGTGCGCCAGATGGCAGATCTGTGATTGCAGAAGGGGTTGGCTCAGGAACAGTACAATGCAAGCTCCCAGATGGACAATGATAGGTCCTAATTGAAAATTGCCTTTATGTGCCACAATCAGCAAACAACCTGATTTCTATAAGAGTACTTGCAAAAAGAGAAATATAATTTGGAGAAAAATGTTTTATTAAGCAAAAGGGAAAATTGATTGCAACTGGGAAAGTGCATCAGGACTTGAATGCTATAGAGACATGTATGCAAAATGCAAACCTAACTAAACACTGCAATCACAAGAAATGTTCCTGGGCATGGCATAGATGTTTAGGACATATTGATAATTATGCTATTGCCAACTCGAAGCCAGAACTTGACTAAGGGCATACAGATAAACAAGTGCACTATCAAAAGAAACTATGTGTTGCATTCAAGCTGAAGGAACCAGACCGAGGTCCAGCAAGAGCCATGGGACAAGCCAAACACAGCGCCCTCTGGAGGTGATATATAGTGATGTTTGTGGTCCAATGAAGACTGAGACCCTTAGTGGGAACAGATGTATATTAGCTTTTATTGATTATTTTTCAAAGTGTTCATAGTAACCTATTTGATCAGAGAGAAAAGTCAAGTATTGGAGAAATTTAAGGTGTATGTTTCAATGGTCAGCAATCAATTCCAGCTAAAGCCACTGACAATTCGCACCGACAATGGAGGAGAGTATATGGGACATGACATGAAGGACTATCTAGCTGAACAAGGAATTGAGCATCAGCTCACAGTCCCCATATACTCCAGAACAGAATGGTGTAGCAGAAAGGACGAATCACTCCCTGACTGAAATGTGCAGATGCATGCTGCTTGAAGCAGAGCTACCTGAGAAATACTGGAGAGAAGCAATCAGCACTGCTACCTGTCTACAGAACAGCCTACAAAAGGTGCCAGAAGCACATCATATAAACTCTGGTATGGGCACAAGCCCAGTATGAACCACTTGAAAGTATTTGGGTCAAGAGCTTTTACCTACATCCCCAAAGAGAAACGGACCAAGATGGATCTGAGAACTGAACAGGGTATTTTTGTAGAATATGCACTGGGATGTTAAGGGTCAGAATCCTTAACCCAAGAACAGAAACTGTAAAAATCTGCAACACAGTCTACAATGATGAGAGAAAAATCTACAAATACAGGAAAAAGTAGACATCGGAGAATCCACACCAATAGAAGAAAATAAAGCACAGCAACCAGAAACAGTGCAACTCAGCACCATGGACCATACAGATGACACACCTGCAGAGCTACATGGATCAGAAGGGTCTTCAGAACCAAATGTTAGACAGTCATCTAGAACAAACAAGGGAGTACCAATGAGAAGACTCTCCTACCTGACAAAGACAGGCTGTAAATGAACCTTCTGCATGGGAAGACATAGAAAGAATGCCTACCAGCCAAGCAGAAATATGGAGAAAGGCTGCAGAAGAAGAGATTGAATCCCTAATCAAAACCTAAACATGGACACTCACAGAACTACCTCCGGGAAAGAGGGCAGTAGGATGCAAATGGGTCTTCAAAAGCAAATATGATGCAGAAGGAAGGGCTTGTTGAATTGGAGTATTGCCCTATAGCAGTGTTTTTCAACCTTTTTCGAGCTAAGGCACATTTCTTTCATTGAAAAAATCCCACGGCACACCTGACAATATCTCACGGCACAGTGGTTGAAAAACACTGAAATACAAGATAAATGGGTCATTAGTTGCCTCAGCTCAAGTATTAACTATGACAATATTACAAATACACGTAATAGCCACTCAACTTGAAATCGTAAGTTACAGATCCAAAGTGAGCCTCAACGGCGGCTCCCTCCTACCTCAGGCCGGCCACAGAGCGTGCGAGCGGAATCAGCGAGAGCGCGCCACTGTTCTTTCTCTCATGCGCAAACAAGACCCGGAAGGTCAGCCCGGAAGGAACATTTCTTTGAAAAAATCCCGCGGCACACCTGACAATATCTCGCGGCACACCAGTGTGCCGCGGCACAGTGGTTGAAAAACACTGCCCTATAGAATATATGATTGTAGATGCACTTACCAAGCTGCTTCCATGTGAAAAATCTGAGATTCTAGGTTTCCGGTCGGAGGAATGGAGGTCTGACACGCTTTGCAAATGTGCAGGGCGGACAGCGGCTCTTCTTGACAGCTTGGGTGGATAAATCCACCTGACGCAACCTCACACAGGTAGTGTGAGGACCAGCAAGCAATATAATCCAGGTTTGAGCAAGCTCGGTGAAGGAAAAGCCTCGGAGGAGACTTTTACAACACCTTGAGCACTGCAGCCGAAGAAGATTTTTGCAAGTATCTCTAAGGAGCCGAGCTGGGCTGATTAATCAGCATAAAATCTCCAATTCCCCTGATTCCTTAACAAAGAAGACAAAGTTTAAACGTTGGGACCACATCTGAAGAGAAGTAACAACATAAGGTAACGGAAAAAAACTTTTTGCCTTACCATTACCGTGTTTTGAAAGACGAAAAGCAGATCTGGTGAAGCAATAGACTGTTGCAGATTGGATGAGTGCAGTTTTGAAACGTTAAAAAGCTGAATTTGAACTTAAAAAGCCAAAAAAACAAATTGTTTAACATTCCTGCGGTTAAGAAGAGTCGGGAGGGGGAGCCAAGCATCGCGAGACAAAGAGGGGAGGAGGGAACCAAGCATCACGAGACCAAGCTGTGAGGACTGAGACAGGAAGTGACGGCTTGAGGAGCAGACAAGAAGGGAAGCGGAGAAGAACCGGAAGAGAGCAAAGGGGACTGTAAAAACTGCCGGACCAAAAGGACTACAAAAGGAAGTGACGTGCGGAGAGCAGACAAGTAAGCAAGAGGAAGGGACAAAAGGAAACTACGGCAAGCCAGAAGCAAGGTAAAAAGACTATAACCTTTGACACAAACCATAGAGAAGTTGCGCCCGCCATTTTGGATTTATAAAATTTTTAAACAGTAATATCTCATAAACTATATAACTTAGAAGGCTGAAACCAACGAAATTTGACTTGGCAAGACTAGCTTGTGTGATTACACTAAACGGTGTTTGATTTGGAAAATAAAATAAAATCGATCTTTTTTAAAGAGACAAGATGGATCGCGGGCTAAGATCGAGAGCAGCTACATGGTCCTCTCCTACAATGGCAGCAAAAAAAGAAAAAGAATTACTAGCTGTTATGGAAGCAATGGAAATAAAGTGTTAGACGCTATAGGAGAGGTAAATGTTAAAATGAATGGTATAGCTGCACAAGCAGACAAAAATTTTATAGATTTAAAAGCTGAATTACAAAAGTTAACCACTAGAACACAAGACATAGAAATTAAAGTAAAAGAACTGGAAGAAAATACTCAAAAAACAATGAAGGAAAATGACAGAATGGAAAAGATGATGCACTATAGAGACATGCAAAACCATCTGAGATTTAGAGGTATAGAGGAAAAATTAGGTGAAGACATTTTTACAAGAATGCAAGAAGCATTAGCAGATTTTTTACAAGAGGAAGAGGAAGTTGTTAAAGAACATATGGATCTTGTTTACAGAGTCAATTCTACATACGCGAGAGACAAAAATATACCAAGGGACGTGGTAGTTCAATTTACAATGAAGAGAACAAAAGAACAAATCTACAAGAAATGTTTTACAGACTCTTTTGAAATAGGTGGGAAAAAAGTTATCGTAATGAAAGAATTGCCCAGAGCAATTTTGCAAGACAGGAAAAAATTCAAGCGTCTGACAGACAAACTGAAAGAGAAAAAAATAAGATTTCGTTGGGAAATACCACAAGGACTGAGTTTTTATTATGGTAACAACAGAATGGTGATTAAAAATTCAGCAGAAATGTACGCCTTTGTTGGTGAGAACAAGGAAGAATTTGGTGATATTTAAGACTACAACAAGATGGATTACAAAGTACTCTCATGGAATGTAAATGGACTTAATTCACCCCAAAAACGTAGAATGGTAGGACACTGGCTGGAGAAACAAAAATGTAGTATAGTTTGTATACAAGAGGCCCATCTTAAGAAACAAGACTATAAATATTTAATAAGAAAAAAGTTGGGAGAAGAATTTTTTTCATTGGCAAGTAATAAAAAGAATGGAGTGGTAACATATGCCAAAAAAGACTTGGAACCTAAACTAATATTTAAAGATAAAGAAGGAAGATACTTAGCTATTGAAATTCTGTTACACGGACAGAAGACTTTGATTGTAGATATTTACGCCCCCAACGGAGCTAAAGAAATCTTTTTTAAAGAACTACAAATGGAACTGGACAGTGTAAACTATGAACAAATCATAATGTTGGGAGACTTTAATGGGACTGTGAATAATAAAATAGATAGGCTCTCAAAGAGAAAAGACGACACACTAGGGAAACTTCCAAAAAATTTTTTTGAACTGATAAAACAGGAAAAGCTGGAGGATATTTGGAGGAAGGTTAACCCACAAGGGAAAGACTATACTTTTTACTCTAACAGACATGATTCACATTCAAGAATTGATATGATCTGGATGTCTATTAATCTAACATTTAAGACAAAAAAGTTGAAATTCTACCTAGAATAATCTCAGACCACAATCCTGGTCTATGGACTTCTGGGCAAATAAAAAGGCAAGGGAGATGGAGAATAAATGAGGACTTATTAGACAACCAAGAAATAGTTAAAAAATTACATGAAGAGACAGATTTATATTTTCAAGCGAACATACAAAAAGAAGTAAAAATTCAAACTGTGCGGGATGCGTACAAAGCAGTTATGAGAGGATTATTGATATCATTGAACGCTAAAGACAAAAAGAAAAGAGAACAATATGAAAACATTGTACAAGCCATTAAAATAAAAGAAAAGGAACTGAAGAACAGACCAGGAAAAAAGAAACTGCAAAAGGAAATTTGGATGTTACAAGACCAAGCAAAAGCTATTTTGAATCAAGAGACTTACTGGAACCTGAAAAAATTGCAACAAAAAGCATTTGAAGGTGCAAATAAACCTGGAAAGTACTTAGCATGGCAATTAAAGAAAAAACATGAAAATAAATTTATTACTAAAGTGATACAGGACAATATTGAGATAATAGACAATAAGGGAATAAAAAGAGAATTTTTTAAATATTATGCAAAGCTTTTTAAGAAGGAAAATAAAGACAGAAGAAGGATTAAAGAATACCTACAGTCATTAAAATTACCAAAACCAACGGAGAAAATCAAAGAACTACTTAACTGCCCAATATCACTACAAGAGATTAAAAATGCAATAAATGATTCAAAATTAGGGAAAGCACCTGGATCAGATGGATTTACAGCTAAGTTTTATAAATCACTACAGGATTCGATCTCACCAGTGTTATTGCTATTAATGAATGACATAGGAGTGACAGGTGAGGTCCCGGAGACTTGGAAAGAAGCAACCATTTCACTCATTCCGAAAGAAGGTCAAGATTTAACCAATGTTAAAAATTATAGACCAATTTCTTTGTTAAACAATGACTATAAGATTTTTGCCAAGATTATAGTTGATAGGCTTAAGGAACATCTTAAAGAGACTATACAGACAGAACAAGCAGGATTTTTACCTAATCGCCAAATAAGAGACAATATAAGAGTAGTAGTGGATGCTATAGAGTACTATGATAAACATCCGGAGAAGGAAGTGGGCTTTCTTTTTTTAGACGCGGAAAAAGCGTTTGACAATTTAAATTGGGATTTTATGTTTGAAGTGTTGGAACATCTTGAAATTGGAGACTATATGCTTAATCTTATTAAGTCAATATATAGAGAACAGAAATCCTCTTTAATAATTAATACTGAAAAAACAGATTACTTTAAAGTGGAAAAAGGAACACGACAAGGATGCCCACTCTCGCCGTTGCTATTTATTTGGATTTTGGAAGTCTTGTTACTAAATTTGAAAGAAGATAAAGAAATTAAAGGCTTAACAATAAAAGGTTTCTCTTTTAAATATAGAGCCTTTGCAGACGACGTGATGTTTATAGCTGAAGTCCCTATGACTACACTACCATATTTGTTGCAGAAAGTAAGAGAGTTTGGTGATTTGGCTGGGTTTTATGTAAATAAGAACAAATCGAAAGTGATGTGTAAAAATATGCCAAATAATAAGCAAATTGAATTACAAAATCTTATAGAATGTGAAGTGGTGAAAAAGACAAAATATCTAGGTGTAAACCTAACAATGAAAAACATTGATTTGTATAAGAATAATTATGAGAAATTATGGCAGCAAGTTATGCAAGATATTAAAAGGTGGAATGTATTAAATTTGTCACTGCTGGGTAGAATTGCAGTGGTTAAAATGAATGTGTTACCAAGAATAATGTTTCTGTTTCAAACTATTCCAATTGTGAAAGATGTAAAAACATTCAAATGCTGGCAGAAGGAATTGACTAAGTTTGTGTGGGGAGGGAAAAAAACAAGAATTAAGATGAAAATAATGTGTGATGCTAAAGAGAGAGGTGGGTTTCAGTTACCAAATTTAAGGCTATATCATGATGCAGTATGTTTGACTTGGATAGGGACATGGACTATGTTACAAGACAGAAAGTTATTGTCCCTGGAAGGTCATGACTGTAGGTTTGGGTGGCACGCATATCTGTATTATGGTAAAACAAAAATGGACAATATGTTTAAGCATCATTATTTGAGAAGAACATTAATCGATACGTGGACAAGATATAAAAACTTTTTTCCAGAAGAAATACCTATGTGGATTGTACCTGCAGAAGTTTTAAATCCATCATCTCACTACAAAGGACAAGACTGGTTGAAATATAGAGACCTGTTAACAAGACATGGTAAAGACTTTAAATTGAAGGAGCAGCAGCAGATGGACTTTGATTATGGCTGGTTAAGGTACAGACAAATATATGATATGTACAGAAGTGATAAAAAATCTGGTTTTAGAGAAAAAAGCAATGAAATAGAACAAATTTGGGAGGAAGATGGGAAAAAAATGATTTCTAAAATGTATAAAGTATTGTTAAAATGGTTTAATGCTGATGAAATGGTAAAGGAACAAATGATAAAATGGGCGATAAACCTAAACAAAGACATTGAAATGGAATCTTGGGAATTTTTATGGAAAAATGCAATGAGTATTTCTACATGTTATAATCTAAAAGAGAACTGTTTTAAAATGATGTACAGATGGTATATGACACCAAAAAAAATTGCAAATATTAATCAAAATATGTCTAACAAATGTTGGAAATGTAAAAAGAAAGAAGGTTCTTTCTATCATATGTGGTGGACTTGTGATAAGGCGAAGACTTATTGATCTATAATACATGCAGAAATGGAAAATTTTTTGAAATGTACATTTAAGAAGTTGCCTGAAATGTTACTGCTTGGACTTAAACTAGAAGAGATAAATGTAAAGAAAAGGACAATAATATGGTATATGATTACAACAGCAAGAATGGTGTATGCACAAAATTGGAAAAATGAAAAAATACCAGAAGTGTGGGAATGGTTGAAAAAATTGTTATATATGGCTGAAATGGATAAATGGACTAGAAAGTTGAATAATCTGTACTCAGAGACTTTTTTAGAAGATTGGGAGGATTTGAAAGAATATGTTGAAAAATATTGGGACATGAAAAACTACATCTATACATGGTTATAATAGCATAAAGGAATAGAAATTGAGTATATGAATGTACTAAGGATAATTAGATAATGAACTTGTTTTTTAGAATTATATAAGAATATAGAAAATAAGAATTGGTATATAAGTATTTTAAAGATATATAACCGTTACCAGAAATGTAAACGTAGAGATAAATATTACTATTTTGGATAAAGTGGAAAATGTGTTATGCTTCAGATGTGGTGGGAAACCACCAATACAAGATAAAAGCAAGACTATACAAATAGAACAAAATGTTATATAATATGGAAAAAAGGATTTGTATAAAACTAATGTATTAATTTTAATGTTTTGAAAAATAAAAACTTTCTTACAAAAAAAAAATAAAAAAAATTGAGATTCTACGCAAGAAAATGAATCTTGTGGACTTTGCACACTAGATCCTGAGAAGGGTTTTAGAATATGCAAGGTCTATTGTGCATAGATAAACAAAATGACAAGAACATTCTGCAGGGGCAGCAGAGGGGACAACTAGTTAGGATAGTGAGATTAGGGACTTCCTACTATTTTCAAATAGTCTCCTTACTGTTGTCTGATTGACTCAATTAGGTTTTTTCCTGTTCCTACTGAGATCTCATTACTGACTCCTTCCCAGCTAGTTAGACAGCAAGACTTGTCTTTCTCTCTCTTTTTCTCACAAAGTTTGTTCTCTTCTTAATAAACCAACTTTATTCTTTAAACAGTTTGTGTGCTGCTTTACTGCATAGCTACACTCTGCCAACAGCTAAAGCATTCAGAAGTTGGACAAAATTGGCCTGTTTTCTTCTGACTGACCTAGTTGTGCTGCTTCTTTTTTCTTGGTCATCAGCTGGCACAGATCAGTTGGAGTTTCTAGTATCTGGCAGTCCTCAATTGCTCCTGAATGGTAAGAGACTCAAAGGGCTGCCTTTAAAGTGATTTTTAATGCATTTATTGCAGGTGTGTATTTTTAAAGAGTTCATTATTTCTAAAAGAGGAGGGGAGTGACCAACAGTGCTAGCAATTACCATGCTCTTAGCCCTCTGCTTAAATGCTTTCTTCTTGCTATCAAGCTACAAAACAAACTTAATTTCTTTTTCACTGGCTATATTCCAAGCTCCGTTTTCTCCTGGCAGGTTCACTATAGCTGAAACTTAGCTTTAGCATCTTGTACACAGGTAGGTGTGACTTGCATTCCTAGCTATGGGATCAGCATGGTATAGGACTTGGCCTATTGGGATCTGCTTAGAGGGAGATAAAGACACAAAGATGCCTGAGCAGAGGAAAGGCTGGAATAATATAAACCCAAGCTGGATACAAACAATGTTTTTTGGAGAGCTAAAGGCAGTTTTCTCATGGTATGGGTATGCATTCTGTTGTTGCAATAGGTTTCCCTTAGTTTTGCATTGCATCAAATGCTTTCAAAAGCTATTTAACCAATACTGGGATGAGCAAATGTGTATACCCCATGGGAAGTGATGCCTCGCTTTTAGCTCTCTTCAAAATGGCTCATCTCCAGCATTATGTTCCAAATCATATAAAAACAATATAGCAAAAATCTCTCACACGGAAGTGGGGGCTGGTAGCAGAGCTGTGTGTGTTGGGGTCCTATTAACAAAGCATCCCCTGGCCTAGCTGGATCACAGCTTTTGGAAAGAGAACAGTGTTTGCTTCTGGCAGCCACATTTTCAGACTGATGGTTTTGGGAGCACCACAGAGCCGGCAAAACTGACTCATTCCACCTCAGTGGCTCATTTGGGAGCTGCAGGGAGAAGCTATTTATAATTGGCTTTTCAGGTTCAGTGCAGCCGCAGAGGTAGCATCTTGAACACCAGGAGAGATATTTGATTTGCAAAAGGAAAACAAGGGAGGAAGGAAACACGATGGCCTCCTGCAAAGACCAGTGTGTGCTGCCAAAACAGCCATCCACTGGTGGCGATTGTCCGCTTTCTATTGCCCCCTGCTAAGGCATAGCTGTTTGGAGAACCAGTTTGGTGTAGTGGGTAAGTGCATAGACTCTAATTTAGGAGAATCAGGTTTGATTCCCCACTCCTCCACTTGCAGTTGCTAGATGATATTGGGCAAGCCATAGTTCTGTCAGAGCTGTTCTGGAAAGAACTCTCTCAGCCCCACCTACCTCACAGGGTGTCTGTTGTGGGGAGGGGAAGGGAAAGGAGATTGTAAGCTGCTCTGAGACTGTTTTGGGTAGTGAAGGACAGGGTATAAATCCAATCTCTTCTTCTCCTTGGGCGTTTTCTCACTAGCTTTCCCCCGCGGTTTACACCGGAGCTAGCACCGGAGCTTCTGGTCAGTTTCCCACCATTTGCTCCGAGCTCACAATTTCCTCAGAGTATCACTGCACTGCTCCGGAGCTTCCCTGGAGCAAGAAAATCCTGTTCCTAGCAGTGTTTCCTGTTTACTCCGGTGGAGAAGCCTAGATGAGAACACACCCACTCGCCCGCCCTCCATCTGGCCCACCCCGCGGTGGGCGTTTCTTGAATATTTTTTTTTTTGAAACGAGCCCTCCTAACGTTATATCGAAATAAGGAGGCAGGGAGGCAAGATCCCACCACAGGGACTGCGTTGGCGAGGTGGGTTTGCCGTTTCTTGGTAGCAGGAGCCGGGCGCCATTGGCCCAAGAGCTCCCTGTGCTTGCTCCCAGGTAACTGCTGCCCTTTGTTTGGGCTTCCCCGGCAACAGCCCGTGCAGAGCTGGCGGTGGGTGCTTTCCTCTAGAAACCCACGGAGAAGCCGTGGGAAGCAAGCGGGCGGGCGGGCTGGGTACGCAAGTCTTCCTTCCCGTTCCCTGTGTGCGGTCCTACGATCCTGAAGCATAACTTCCCCGCCTCTTTTTTTTTTTTAAAGGCCCTTATAACGTTATAACATCATAATGAAATTTTGATGCAGCAAGGGAAGATGGCACAATTGTTGTCTTTATATAATACACACACGTTCACATCTATTATGGGGGGGGGGGGGTTAATTTGCTGTTTATTGGTAGCGTTCCATTGGCCATTTGGGAGCCGGGTGCCATTGGGCCCCAGCAGCAGCCCCTGCTGAGCAGGCTAGGCGCGCTTCTTTGCGGAAAAGTCACAGAAATGGGTTGAACTGTTTTCTAGGGGCTATAACTATTCCTGCGGAGCAGGGAGACTGGTCTGCGTGTCATGCTGCTGCTCCTCAGCTGCCGCCACCACCACCACCATTTATGTAATTTTTTTTTTTTACTTTACACGGGCCAGCTGACGCCATGTTGCCCATCCTCCATTTTGTTGCCTTGATCGGGTTAAGCACACGACATTTCAGTTCACATCGGAGAATCCACCCATGGGGGTCCTCCAGTGACATTGGAAGTCCGTGTAGCCCACCAATCGTTTTGCACCAATCCAGAACGGTGGGAAAATTTGAATACTGAGGAGGGACTTGATGAATTCTGGGAAGAGGAAGGTGGGTGATGCAGGGGGGAGGGGAGAGAAGGGGAGGAGAAATGGACGGGGCAGCAGCAGAAAGCCTTGCAGCAACCACTACTGTGAACAGAAAACTGCGGGGGGGAAAGAGGAGCTGATTGCTGTAGTGGAAAATTGGAGACAGTTGCTCAGGAGGAGTCTCACAGGGGGAAATGAGGAGGAAATGAGAGGCTAATGGCATGTGCGAAAACGCCCCTTCTCTTCTTTGCTCCTCTCTTAAGAGCTCCCTCACTTCTCTAACAATGAAAAGGATTGCATTTCTTTCCAATGAGAGAGCGCCAGAGATTTCAAGTGCCTTTGTAATCTTCACTTTATTTACACATACACAATGAGGGCAGTGCATAAGCAGATGGCATAGCTGATTCCCAGTGAGAGCCCTTGGCTTCAGCTAGAAACTCTCAGATTTCTTCATACCAAGCTGCCAATATGCTTGTTTCTCTCTCACCCATCCTCCATAACAGGTGTCCCGTATCCTATCCCTTACTACCAAGAAGTGTCATTCTGGACCCTTAGTCAAAGTAGAACATGTCTAGCCACTAAAGAAACATTGGGGAGGGGTGTTTGTCAAAACTCATGGCACTTGCCCCGACCTGGATAGCCCAGACAAGCCAAATCTCGTCAGATCTTGGATGCTAAGCAGGGCTGACCCTGGCAAGTACTTGGGAGAAGCTGGCGGCCATCACGGAGGCGCCCCTACCCACATCGAAGGCCGAGCTGCAGGCCATCCAAGCTGCCTTGTGGAATCTCTTTGAGTGGGGATTGGGGAAGCGGCATATAAATGTTTTAAACAAATAAACAATATACCAAGGCAAGCCCCTGAGGCCCTGGCAACACTGCCAAGATTGGTGGCATGAGAGAAGGCAATAAGCATGGCCTATGCCCATCATTTCCTCTGGGACTTGCACAATCAATACAGTTGCTGTAGTGCATGGGCATAAATCTGTGCATGGTTCACTCTTGGACTACTGTTCACCTCTATTATTTTCCTTTCTGTAAAGCATCTCTAAGAAACCCTGTAATCCTAACCAGATACTTGCCTGCCAACCCCTTCATGCGCTGGTTATTCTAGTGTCTTACTTGCCTCTTCAATGAACTTTAGTGTAAAGGTTTCATTTTCTTTTGAAAAAGAACCATATTTGGCTCTGGAGCCATATGTGCTATATAATACCACATTCTCTCAGCACAAAAAACTCTCAGTCATTGTCCTCCAGAATACAAGGAAAATTACACAGACCACAAACTATTGAAATGTCTATACACTTCCTCCAAAAGTGTGGGCATGGCTCTCTGTCCAGTGAGGCAAATATTTGAGGAATTTTGGCACCTCAAACTGTTTATTCTCTAGTTTGCCCTCATTGCTGGGATGTCCCTTTGCGTGAATGTCATCAGGAACCGATTAGACAGAACTTGTGACATCACTACTATGTTCTGTGCCACTCAATAAGACTGGCCTAGGAGAACTTCCCACTGGAATATCTGACCCGTGAGTCAGATATATCTGTCCTACTCCACTGTCCAAACTTTCCTGGCTAAAGCGGTTGTCTCACTTTGCCTCACAGTAAGGCTGTCTTTGAAAACTGACCCTCCTTTGGTTTGACAGAGTCTGATTTCTCTTTTCAGGGAAGCCCTGAGATTTACAGCTGCAGCTGCATCGCAACCCCCACGCACTGCATTTAGTAAGCCAGCCCCCGCAAAACCTGTGTGATTTGGCCGCTCTGGTTTGTCCCCAAGATCCTGGAGCTCACAGGACCATAGGAGGGAGCCTGGGCAACCACATGAAGCTCCGAGAAGCTCAGGAGGGATTTGCTTCCTGCAATTCCAGTCCCACTTATTTTCTATCTGTGGAAAATCCCTTGTGACAGTCCGGGCAGAGAGCTTCTAATTCTAGGGCTCATTTTTCACATCAGTCTCTAAGAAAAGAATTTTAATACTTGATGGATTCAAACTAAATTATTTCCATTCATTTGGCTCTGCAAAGCCTTTGTGGGAGGGGCACACATGCATTTGGGGAGGGCCAGGGCTTTTTGCATTACATTTGCTACTAATCCACCCTCTCCATGGGAACTGAGCATCATTCATTCATTTAGAACATTTTTATGCTGCTTCTCTCCAGGCGGCTTACAAAATATAAATAATAAAAACAAAACATTAAAATAGATTTATTAAAAGCCAGTCTTTTAAAAGAAAAATCCCCAGATCATGAAAACAGACCACAGGCAGCTTTAAGCAACAGTTTTCCGGCTAAAATAACATTTTAAAATCAATCCCTTAATTAAAAGCCTGGGTAGACAGAAACATTTTGGCCTGATGCTTAAAAGAAAGCAACATAGACACCTGATGAGCCTGGAGGGGAAGGGCATTCCACAAGAGAAGTGCCACAACCGAAAACACCCTAGGTTTGCCAACTCCAGGTTGGGAAATACCTGGAGATTTTTGGGGTGGAGTCAGAAGAGGGCAGGGTTTGGTCAGGGGAGGGACTTCAATTGGGTATAATGCCATATAGTCCACCTTCCAAGGCAGCTATTTTCTCCAGGTGAACTAATCTCTGCCACCTGGAGATCAGTTGTAATAGGAAATCTCCAGCCACCACCTGGAGGTTGGCAACCTTAAACACCCTGTTTCTAGTTGCCACTGCCTCACTTCTGAAAACACGGGCACATAGAACAGGACTGGTGAGGCAGATCATAACTGGCAGGCTGGACATAGTTTCACTTAAGATTTCTTTTCTGATGATCCCTCTTGGGTGGTCCTTCTTACTCTTACTTTGGGTTCCTAGCAATAATGAAGCACACTTATCTTGGGCATGGGTGCAAACCAGGCTGTCCAAGTGCATGCATGCTCTCCACATGAGGACCTCCAACAGCTGGCAGAAGGTGCTCCAGAGAGCAATGGCCCATGGATTGACTTCCAGGAAATCATCTGCTTCAGGCCTGTATAGCTTGTGCCCCACCAAGCTGAGCATGTCTATCAGCCAAAGATGGTGATGTGCTGTACAAGGTTATTAAAAAAAATTCTTGGAGGTGGAGGGCTCTGATAGTGGCTGCTAGAGAGAACCACTGTGGTGTGGTCAGAGTGTTGGAATAGGACTTGGAATACCTGGATTCAAATCACTGTGGAGTCATGAAGCTCACTGGGTAACTTTGGGCCATGAGTTATATATGTCACTGTGAGCTCCTTGGGAAAAACGAGGGATAAAAGTGTGACCAGGGGATAAACATTTGCTGCGAGAGCTAAATAGAGTCTCCAGAGGGAGAAGTCCAGCACTGCCTTAAAGACTATTCATTTCAGCATCAGGTTTTGTGAGGCAGAACTTGCAGCTTCATCAGAAGCATCACTGAAGAAGCGAGCTCTGGCTCATAAAACTTTATGCTGAAATAAATGCTATTATTGGTCTTTAATGCGTCACTGGGCTGCAGTTTGATTTCGCTGCAACAGTCTAATACGACTACCTCCCCTGGAATTATTATCTAGGGACCATGTCTCTCAATGCCAAATTCTACAGCTTCACAAGGAAGGAAGACCATCCCTCTTTTATGCCCATTGAGTTTGTCTTTATCCCTTTTATGCCTCTTGGGTTCCTCGGACCAGCTATGGAGTTGCACTGCTCAGAAATATGAAAATAATGTTGATACTAATTCCCCTGCACCAATGCAAAAGTTTAATCCCTTTGATAGCTGGAGCCTTGTCATGTTTAAAGTCATGTATTAATATTCTGTCTGAATTCTAATGTATTTCGGTGATATCTGAAAATGAAAGGGCTTATGTAACCCCCTGATCTGCTCTTGGCTCTGTCAGAGCTAAAGTGCCTGGGAAGAGCTCACGCTCTGTGTCTGCGCATCCTATCCTGTGATTAGTCCCTTACGCAGGGAGCCACCAAATGCATGCAAAGCGCTTCAAGTGTTTAAGCCCATTTAAATATATATTTAAAAGCAAATCCCGTCGTCTTTTGCAGAGCATGACGAAGGCTGTTACAAATGCAACAATGGCTTGATGAGGAATAGGAAACACTTCCCAGTTCTAGTTTTTTGAATATATTTACACCCTGACCTTTCTCCCCAGTAGGGATCCAAAGCAGCTTCCATCATTCTCCATTTTATCCTCACAAGAAACCTGTGAAGGTATGTTAGGCTAAGAGTGTGTGACTGACCTAAAGTCACCCGTCAAGCTTTCATGACAGAACGGATACTCAGCCTTGGGTCTCCCAGATTCTAGTTGGGCATTCTGACCATTACACCACACTGGCTATATATGCTGCATCATGTTTTTGTGTACCATCCGCCAGAGTGATAGTGGTACAGACACTGCCAGTATGGCTTGACCATCCTGGGGATCATGCCATACTAGGCATGCATTGGCTGATTGAAAGTGCCACCAAGCCACAGCCAATTTACAGCTATCCCATAGGCTTTTCAAGGCAAGAGACAAACAGAGGTGGTTTGCCATTCCATGCCTCTGCACAGTGACCCTGGACCTCCTTGGTGGTCTCTCATCCAAATACTAATGAGGGGTGATGCTGCTTAGCTTCCGAGATCTGACAAGATCAAGCTAGCCTGGCCATCCAGGTAAAGACAAGCTTGCATTATAGCCTGTTTTTGTTTTTTTTAATGAAAACTCAGTGCAGTGATGCTGCAGTCTGAAATGGAGAATCACCTTGGGAAGGGAGAGGTTACTTAACCCTTTCCCCTCTAGCTATTCCTTTCCTTAACCCACCCAGTTGCTCTCTCCTCCCTCTGCAGTTGCCAAGATTTCAGGGCTTGAACCAGGAACTTCATGGACCAAAGCCTGGCCTGGCCTACCTCTGACCAGAGACAGACTGGTCATTTAACATACAGGGAAATTTCCCAGTGGGCCAGTGCTCTAAAGGACTGCTTGTGACTAGGGGGAACTAAAGCTAAGCCCCAGGAACTCTGCCTGAGCCTTTTGGGCTGCGTGGCTCAGACCCCTCATCACCATTGGGAGTTGGTCTCAGATCAATAGTTGTCTTTTTCTGCGCTGCTTCCAGTCTGGGAGGTGATACAGAGGGTGGGTTAATGCCCATTGTCAGTCCCACTGAGCTGAGTGGCCCTGCAGTGCTTGCCATTAAACTTTGCTTGCCCTAAGGCCATTTTCACTTCCCCATCTGCCCTTGTCTGTGGCCATGTTTGCTGAGTGGCAGAGCCCTGTTCAGGAACAGAAGACAGTACGGCAGTGCAACACTTGGCAGCATTAAACCTTTCAGTGGGCCAGGTAGCAGTACAGGAGCCCAGCTTCCTACTCTTGTTTGGTCAGTGGAGCAGGACTTTCGGTCAGTTGCACTCCTGAGCCTCCAGCAAGTGACTCAGGGCTCCTGGATTGGAGAACATGCCCTGCACCTCTGGATTTAGAGATGGCAAAGTGTCTTCCAGATAAGCATCCCACTGAGAATCCCACAGTAAGCTTCTAAAGAACTCTAATTCCAGATGGGCAGCTGTGTTAGTTCACTGCAGCAAAATAAATCTGGCGTCCAATGGCACTGTGGAGACTCACAAAATGTATTCCAGTTTGCGCTGGATTTTTGTTTGTCTCTTCAGATGCTGCTGGATGCCTGCTTTAAGCTTCTCAGGCAACTCAAGTTACCTGGAATGAATTTGAAACTATTGGCTCTGTCAGACCATAACACAATCTGACTCTGCTCTGGCCTAGCTAGTCAACTCATGAGGCCCGTGCAGTACCCCAAGGTGCAACATGGCTAGAGCCAGTCTGGTGTAGTGGTTAGGAGTGCAGACTTTAATCTGGGAGGACCGGGTTTGATTCCCCACTACTCCACATGCAGCTGCTGGTGTGACCTTGGGTCAGTCATAAGTTCTTTCAGGGATGTTCTTTCAAGGGCAGTCCTCAAGAGAGCTCTCTCAGCTGCACCTACCTCACATGGTGTCTGTTGTGAGGAGGGTATGGGAAAGGAGATTGGAAGCCACTCTGAGACTCCTTCGGGTAGTGAAGGACGGGGTATAAATCCAGTCTCTTCTTTTTCTTCTACCTCACAAGGTTGAAGATCTAATTAAATCAATAGTGTAGCCTGCAATCCTTTCCACACTTACTTGGGAGTAAATCCAACTTAATTTTAGGAAATTTACTTATAAATAAGTATACAGAGGAGAGTGCTGACTGAGTTTGGAAACTGTGAACATCAGACAATCCAAGAGGAAAATCCAAACAACATAATGTGAAACATTTCTTGTCTGTACATGTAAATAACAGGTGCTTTTAGATAATAGGCAATGTCTATATTTAATTCAGAATTCCATTTCCAAATGTTTTTCTCACTAGATGAGATTTGGTGTTGTTGCTGGATGTAGGAGCTGTGTGTATCCCCAGATTTAGCTGGCTTTCTCTCTTTCTCCGACCATACTACAATGCAAACCTAGCCATGTCTACTCAGACGCAAGCTCCATTTTGTTCAGTGGGATTTTCTCCGAAGTAAATGTGCAGAAGACAGAGTTTGTTTCTGTTCCTTCCTTTCTTTGTTTCTGTTCCCTTTTTGGTTTCTGTCTATTCTAGGGTTGCCAGCCTCCAGGTGGGGCCTGGAGTTCTCCTGCTTTTACAACTGATCTCCAGCTGACAGATCAGCTTCCCTGGAGAAAATGGCTGCTTTGAAGGGTGGACTCTATGGCACTGTACCCTGCTGAGGCCCCTCCCCTCCCCAAACCCCGCCGTCTCCTAGATCCACCCCCTGAGTCTCCAGGTATTTCCTAACCCAGATCTGGCAACCCTAGTCTGTTCTTATTTTCTGTTGCTGCTATGCTCCATCCTCCTCTCCATTTTAACACAAAATAACACCAGGGCCTGCATTCTATAAATGTATATATCAATACACACCAAAGCAGCAGGTGCAAGGCAGCATTTATGGGTCTGCTCCTGAATCGCTGGGATTTGGCCTTTAGGGTGCTTTTCTGCTCCCCTGGTCAGCGCTCAGTGAAGGGATAGTCTGGGCAGTGGGAATACTTCTGGGACTTTCCCCATGTCTGATAGCTGAAGCTTGAGCTGCATCACAGAATCATGAGGTATCTCTACATCCGCCCTTGGGTGGATGTTACCACCCATATATTGGTGGGCAGGGAAGATGAGGAATCAGTGCTGCATGGGGCCCCTTTGCCCTGAGTGACGTAGAGCAGGGGGTACTTCTGGTATGGTGGCTTCATTTTTCAAGGCCTCTTGGGATCCAATAGTGTGTTTTGACCCACAGTTTGGGAATGATATACATATACTTTACATTCAACTTTTTAATTTTTTTAAAAGGTTGTTTCCATAGCATTAAAAAACCCCCAGAGATGCCTTATCTAGACTAAAGGGATGGAGAGAGATAAACTGGGCGCTTATTCCTTGGCTTTGAGCCAAGAATTCTGTTGGTACTTTTAAAAACCCTAGAAGACAGCATTGGGGGGAAAATTAATTAAGGTTGTCACCTGGTTCAAGAGACCGCAGGCAATGAATAATATGAGTGAATTGATTATTCAGTTAAATCTACATACATTTCATATAAGAAGAATAAAGATGTTTGCTTCTTTTTGTTGGTGTCGATCTCACAGCCAGCACCATCTTTGAAAAGGCAGGGTTGCCAACTTCCAGGGGGCCCAGAGATCTCCTGAAATTATAACTCATCTCCAGGTGACAGATGACAGTTCTTCTGGAGATAATGGCTGCTTTGGAGGGCAGATTCTATGACACCACACCCCTGGTGAGCTCCCTTCCCTCACCAAACCTTCTCTCCCAAGGCTTCACCTTCAAATCTCCAGGAATTTCCCAGCCCAGAGTTGGCAGCCCTACTTGATGATCTGAATGGGCAACTTTTTAGACAATGATGCAAAGCCCTGGGCGGGGGGGGGCCTCTGGCGAGATCCTAAAGTTTTCCTTCGAAGTTTGGTCTTGATGGTATCAGCTTCCCATTCTGGGTCTTTCAGTTGGCAAAGCATTTCCTTTCTCTTTGCCACAACTCATCCTGGCAAAGAGTCCATGGGTCATTGCTAGCTGATAAAAAAATGACCATGCTATGCCAGGCTGCCACCTCACCCACCCCCTTACTTTGTGCCCCGGGGAAAAACTGGGACACAAGCAGTTGTTCCTTTGGATCCTCACACTTACAACAATGCAAAGCGCCACCCTAACACTGCAGAAAGAACGTCATGATTTTAACCAGTATAGCTCAGAGCACGAACAAGAGGGCCTGCCTCATGTTCTCCTTGGACTGGCTGGATAGTCACTCCAGCTGCTTCCCCTTGGGTGTTTTTTTTCTGCCAGGGCTCCCGGTATCCACACAATATTGAAGCCCAGTCATATACTTTCTGGGCTTTCCCCCTGCTTTGTAGTGATAGTTCCCAAAGCCTGCTTTCTCATGATCTTTTTTGAAAGCTTGCAGCCAAAGCATGTTTGCACCAGTGTGAATGGGAAGGTGCAGATTTTTTTTCATGTCCTGCCCACAACACCATTTGCTCGCCCCAGTCGCCTGCAGCCTTTATTCCTCCTCCCCCACATCACCAGAGGGCTATTTCAGGCTTTTAAAAAAATCACTAACCTATTACTATAGAGGCAGTATGTCAATTAGCAATTCTTTCTGAAGATATGAAAAGGGTAGCTGTGGGGGGCTGAGGCAAGGAAAGTATGGAGAGAATGACAAGCGGACACTCCATTGCCACTGTGAATGTGTCTGCAGTTGCAGCAGCAGTGACCACATGGAAACCCATTTCTGTGTGGAAATACCTTCTGTTAACTTCAGGACACCTGTAGTTACTGTTCTCTCTTTGTTCTATGCTATGCAAATATTGTTGGCTAATAGCTGTACTAGGGAATTTTTCCCCCATGCATGGCCCATAAACATCATTCAGGATGTGTCCACAATAATGCACTTTTGCTGCATGATACATGTACTCCATCCCCAACACAGGTGCAAAAATATCACATGCACACATGCATCCATTCTAATCTTTAATGGCACCCTAACTTCACCCCGGGAAGTGGTGACCATGCTTTGCCTCCAGGTCAAAATGATTCCGATGTGAACTAAAAATCACTTCTGCAACATATGGGGAAAAGGAAGTGCATATGGATGCATGCAAAAGGCCTTCACACCACAGTTGACTATAACCAGATCCATTTATATGAAGCTTGAAGGAAAACTGGAGACATACTTCATACCTCAGGAAGCAGCATCTTGTGGCTCTCCATTCCAGAAAAGCTCATGCTCTGCTCCTAGTAACCTTCAGTAAGCCTTCCTCAGAAAAATGTCCCACTGGTTTGCATGTGGACTGGGATATCCACTGGATTTTCCACTTCAGGCAGCAAAACGTATTAGGCCAATCCTGATTTACACTAAGTTCTGTGGCATAGACCTGTCCACAAAATGGGACAGGATCATTTAACACTCTGACAGGGCAATCCTAAAGACACTTTCCTGGTATTAAGCCCATTGAATAGATCTGTGTAGGATTCTGTGTAGGATTGCTCTTGGACAATTGCCACCTAGTAGGTATTTCACCTGTCCATTTGGTATTTTGGGTGCAAGTATTTTAAACTTGGGGGGAGATTTTTTTTGCTGTTGACTCTACAGCCAGATGTGTTAAAGACTCTTCTGTCTGACATCTCCAAGTTAGGCCACACATAACCCTGCCCCCAGATTTGGCCTTTTCAAAACCTCAATCTGGCAACCCTCAGTGCTCTTTTCTTCTGCAGAAACTGCCTTTGGACCCACCTGACCAGTGTTCCTCTGATGGCTGGCTCTCCTCTCAGGCACTGCACATGTGTAAGTAATAAAAGTGGATTTGAGCAAAGGGATTAGATGAGACAACAATAATCTCTTTGCAATGCTAGTGGGATTATTATTTTTCCTCCTGTGACTCAAAATCCAAATGGTGGCAAGAGCAGAGCGCTCTCCAGCCATTAAAATGCTGAGCTGCAAACCCCACCCCCACTGAACTATGGCTGGCCAGCTGCATTCTTCCCAAAGCTAATGGCATTCATCCTCTTGGAAAGGTACTAACAGAATTCAAGACTGAACGGGCAAGGGAAGGTTTGTATATATTCCACAATTCCACACAAATACAGCAACAGAACTCCCTTTTAAAACTCAGAATCTCAGCCTTTTTAAAAAAAATACAGCCTTTCAGGCTGAACAAGTAAGCTTGAAAGTGGTGGGGAGGATGCCTGATTGAAGACTCTGAAGCCAGATTTCCAGATGCTTCAAGATCTCCAGTGCCAAAGAAGGGGATGGTGCAGCAGTGCCCAGCAAAGCTGCTTGCCCCCCCCCCCCCCCAATAGGGTTGTCAGCCTGCAGGTGAGGCCTGGCGATCTCCCAGAATTACAATTCATCTCCAGACTACAGAGATGGAAAAAAAATGGAAGCTTTGGAGGGTGGATTCTATGGCATTATACCCTGCTGTGGTGGTCCCTCTCCTTCCCAAACTCTGCCTTTCCCAGGCTGCACCCCCAAATTTCCTGAAAGCCCTGACCTGGATAGACCAATCTCATCAGATCTCAGAAGCTAAGCAGGGTCAGCCCCGGTCAGTATTTTGATGGGAGACTACCAGAGAATACCAGGATCATGACGCAGAGGCAGACAGTGGCAAACCATCTTTGAACATCTCTTGCCTTGAAAACCCTACATGGTTGCCATAAGTCGTCTGTGACAGCAAACAAACAAAAAAAGGCCTAAACTCCCAGATAACACATAATCAGATTACCACTCTATCAGTGAAACTAAGCATGCAGTTTACTTTAAAAAGTACTTGCAATTTTTTTGCTATGCATGGGGGCCCTGAACAAAAGTGAATTTCCTTTTGTAATTGGTTTCATTTATTATTGGAATGCTTAGGCTCTGACTTTACAAAAAGAAACAATTTCTGCTAGGTGATCATGCCCAATGATTAATCCTGTCTAATATTTATGGCTAAGTCTTTTTCCCCCTGGACAAATGCTGTTTAATTTATTGGCGGGGGGGGGGGGGGGCAGAGATACATACAAAAGAGCAAATGTGTATCTACAACAATACAACACCAATTCACAAAAAATATCACATCTGTCATGCATAAGAGAACAAGCATACCCCAAAGAATTTCCTTATCACCAACATGTTATTTACACATAAGATAATACCTCTAATCTTACATTCTCCTCATGTTTCTTAGTTCTAGTACAAAACAAATGGTCTCCGTCTCTAATAAATACAATTCCTTTTAGTTTCTTCTTTCCCATAGATGTTTATATTTTGTAATCTGACTCATGAACCGCTAGAATTGGTCCAACAAAACCATTCCCCTGTCCTTCATTTCTCTCTAAAAGCATCTTCAGCCACGTGCCAGGGTGTAACACCTTGGATCGTTTTTTCTTTGTTGACCAAGAGTCATGGTGTGATTTGATTAGTATACCCCCTTCAACTGTTCTGTACCCAGGGAATCAAAAGATAAGGAGGCCTGCACAAAAGGACTTGGCAAGTGGAGAGATTCAAGTAGATGCTGCCATTGCAGATAAAGAGACTTGTTCCTCCATTTCCCCACCAATGTTTTTCTTGTTACAGGGAAGACTGGAGTTGAGAGGCCTGCTCAGCTAGGAAGTTAGTGCAAAGGTGTCTCATGCTATGATGCCCCCCCCTCCGTCCGCCCCAGCACTGCTCAGTTCTTTTCAGCTGCAGGTGTAATTGAAAAAAGAGTTCCACTTAGTAAAGTGTGAAATTCACCATAGAAATCCATTCCCACAAGCAACCTTCTACTGTATACTCCTTGGAAGCGAATCCTATTTAGCAAAGGTTCTGCTGCTCCCTGCAATTTCCCTTTTGTTCAGTTATTTTCAGGCTAATAAATTATTTCATGTTTTCTTCGGGCTTCCATTTTTCTCCGCTGATTCATGAATCAAAGGTTCAGAATAATCTTTTGTTCCCCTGGGCAAAAAAGGCTTCTGTATAGCTTCTTTTCTTTATTTCCATCCATGCTGTTGTTCGTCCGTCCGTCCCCCTGTCCCCCCCCCCATCTGATAATTTACAATTGATTCATGATCACCAGGCAAGCCAG
Organism: Lepidodactylus listeri; assembly: GCA_029233225.1. Taxonomy (NCBI): domain Eukaryota; kingdom Metazoa; phylum Chordata; class Lepidosauria; order Squamata; family Gekkonidae; genus Lepidodactylus; species Lepidodactylus listeri. Next base: position 28,637,158 of record JARCFY010000013.1, read on the forward strand.
CAGGAGAGCAGGATGTTATTAACTATGCTAGAAGGAAAGACTGAAAATTTAAAGAGGCAATACCCTGGGAAGTGTCAATGGTACTATGACTGTCCATGTGGGAATACCTGCTGTTGTAATGATGTTTCAAGTTTTAAAAATTGGACTCAGATTAGACCTGAAAAATGAAAAACAGTGGAGAACATCTTGGGGTGCAATGGGTTCGTTGGATGATCCATAAAAGTGGAATGAACAAATCATGGAAATTGTGGATCAAATGGCAAATGTAAAATCGCCAAGTCAGCCACTAGACCAGAGTGCTTTGGGGCTGGATGACAGTGTTTTAGATGTAATGGCAACATGAGGATTGGGATCAGATCTGTATCTTCATCCTACTTTTTTAAAAAGTTAACATTTTGTGCCATCCTGTAACCTGTACTGATGTTGCAAATTTGCTCAATTTGGTACAGATATTATTTTGTGTTATTTTCATTTCTAAAGTACTAGAAATCTTATTCAAACATTCCTCTGGTTTCTTAACATTAGAATTCACCAGATATTTTCCACATACCTCCAAACATACCTTTGAAATCATAAGGGCAATAAACTTGCTGAAAGAAAGAAAGAAAGAAAGAAAGAAAGAAAGAAAGAAAGAGAGAGAGAGAGAGAGAGAGAGAGAAAGAAAGAAAGAAAGAAAGAAAGAAAGAAAGAAAGAAAGAAAGAAAGAAAGAAAGAAAGAAAGAAAGAAAGAAAAACATTTTCAGGAAAACTAATATTGTTCCCTGTATTGTTCTGTCACAACCCAGATTGTGATGGATGTCAACCTTGTAAAGTTTAAGTACTGTACAATTCAAGGTTGTTGGTTTTTAACTCTTTATTTTCCAGATTAAATCCTACAAACAACTACAAGTAATAAAGATAAAATAATAATAACAACATTAGCATTAGAGACAAAGCATGAATGTGTATGTAGAAAAGGGGGCGTAATGCTTGGTCTTCAAAGGAGCAATATGTAGGAGTCATATAAGCAACAAAGAACCCACAAGTAATTGTGGAAAGAGGAACAATTTGGAACAATCTGGAAATCCCTCTCCCCAAAAATCTCTTCCTGTATGGTGCTATAAGCGGTTAAAGACTCCTGTGGGCACCTATTCCCATATCCAAGGCTTTTTTTGTAGAAAAAGCCCAGCAGGAACTCATTAACATAATAGGCCACACCCAACAGCAGAAACTCATTAGCATATTAGGCCACTCCCCTGACAGCGCAGCTCCCTTTCAGGATCATCTTCCCCAGGTACCCCGTGGCTTGCAAGGCACCTGGGGAACCCAAGGGGGGGCAGTTTAAACTACCTTCCCTCCCTGGATTGGCTTCCCCAGGTGGCCCGCGGCGTGCAAGGCGCCTGGGGAACCTGGGGGGGGGAAGGCTGTAGGCGTGGCCAACTCAGAAGCCAGCCGGAACTCCGTTCCTGTGCGTTCCTGCCCAAAAATAGCCTTGCCCATATCCTTTTGAACTGAAACTTGGCTGTTTTCAACATTCCTTCCATTCTGGAGCATTTCCAGCCCTCACCACACTCATATTTCCCTTTTAGTTACTTGAAATATCATATTTTTCAACATTCTGCAATTATTAGTCCTCTTTCATTGCTTATTAGATGTATCATCATATTGATTGAATTGATTTACATTGTGTAATCTGCCCTGAATGTTAGTGAGAAATACCTGATGGATCCTCTGGGTATCAAATAGGGTTGTCAGCAGGGCTAGAGAAGTATGACCTCTCCCTTTAATAGAGCCTTAGGCTATGATCACACGCTCCTTTAGATCTGACATAGGTGCGAATGCCTGATGGGAGTGATCAGACAGCATCATCTGGGAAGCATCCCACAGCTGTTGGCAATTCATGCTGCTCTGCCACGGAAGTGGAGTTAAAAGACACCAGGGAAAGTCTGGTGTTATCCGGATAAGGTGGGCCACAGGTGGACTTTCCCCTGTCTGATCGCTCAAGTATGCTCTCATACCGTCGGGATGATCTGATCAGGCCATCCTGACTCCCTGCTGTGTTCTTCCCCCCCTTCGCAGTATGTGCATCATCGCATACTCCATAGGGGGCCCTCAGTGAGGAGAAGCAATTCATCATTTATGCACAAGGGAAACAAATGGCAAAAAAAACCCAACTTGTCTGATCACACAATGACAGGATAAGCCCCGCAGCTTCAAAGGGCTGTGTGATCTCACAACTGTGTGTCAAATTCCTCTGGAGGAAATAGCCTTGCTTCCCCTCCTCAACTGGCACATGTGACCGCAGCCTTAATGTGTGGAAATGGGCAGCTGAAGCTTTTTATGGCATAGAGGTACGGGACATCATGTGGTAAATAACATCCCTTTAGGACACTATTAAAGGGACAGGACATTTTTTCCCTCTAGGCAGCTGGCAACTCAAAGATCTCTCCTTTGTATTAAGGTTGGGTGGCTTTTGTCATCAGCATATCGTTCAGCCAGTTGGTATATGGATCCTAATGAATATCTCAGAGGAGACGACGATGACGACGATGGTGATTATTCCTTCATTCTAGGAAATACATGCTAGTAGTTTCTCAAGAAAGTGCTTTTTTCTTATATGGGTGTCTGTTTTTAACTGGCCCTGGATTCTGTTCAGCCATTTCTGGCAGCCATTAGAAAATTAGTTTAAATTTATTTGGCAGAATCTGTTCTCTAAACAGTTTTTAAAAGATGGTCGGGGTGGGGGCTGTTCTTAGGGAGTATCAAGTTACAGTTTTGACGTGTTGGAGGCCCCTGTTTTAATGTCTTTGTGCCTTGAACAGGTCTATAAATATGCTAACATTTGCCTTCTTACCACATCTACCCTAGCAGACATCCAGGTTTGTAACTGTGCACCATTTATATTTAGCTGGCAAAAAAGTGATCTGCTAAGAATTGCATATACGCAGTCTCTAGCAGATACACATTTAGACCTAAATCAAGGTGATTTCTGTATTTTGACCCAGGTTTTCTCATCTAGCTGCTTCTGGAGGTCATGTTTCCAAGATTTGTGCTGAAATCCAGCTGTCCAATACTCCCAACAATTTGTTAAACTGTTGAATGAAAAGCTCCCAGGGGACAGATACCCTCCCAGCCATAATTTCCCCCATTCTGTGCTATAGGCACTGTGTATCAGACTAGTTCTATCTAGATTTTCAGACAGAGCAGAATTAAAGCCTCCTCCTGGGAGAACTCCTGTTCCTGTTCTTGGAAGGTACTGAGCTGTTTCAACATATTTGGAAAGAATTCACTGAGGTTATTAGATGAAGACACAATTCCTACAGCGACTGCTCTATCCAAGTCTGCCCTTTAGAAATAAGCACCTGTCACAAACAGAAAGGGATAAGGTGTTTGAAAATGGAATGGCTGCCCTTTTGATTTCAAAGTGCCAGGTGATATCTATTGTTTGGGGAACCATTTACTTCTTAGTAAAGCTGATGGCTTCCTACTTTGATGTATTTACTTTATCGGACTTTATCAGACTTTTTATCAGACATTTACTATATCAGACATTTGTTTGCTGAGGGAAATCTTCTTTTGGTAAACCGATTCAAGCCTGTAACAATGAGCAATAAGATTTTATGTGCCCTTATTACAGACATAAATAATTTGAACACGTTTGCTAATATAACACCTTTCCCTTCCTGCTTGGTTAGAAAAGGTGTCACAATCTGCTGTAAACATTAACTCTTCCCTCCCTATCCCCCCTTCATATGATCAGGTGAAGTGTGATTAACCTGTAGCCATTAATTTTTGATTTGGTTACATGAGCCCGGGTGTGTGTGTGTGTCTAAATGTGTCAGTCAGTGATGTTTTTGTCTTGTTATCCTCCTCAGCCAATCTCAAACACAACAGAGTATGAAAGGCACATATCACTGCATCAATATCAGAAATATTGGGGCAGGCATTTCAGGCTACTGCAGGAGGGTGAGGGGGAATCACACTGTGCATGTGAAGTCCATGTGCCCTCAGAAGTTTTAGTCCAGAGCCAAGCCAAAATTAATATGGATTTTCAGGTGATGGTTCAGAAATCTTCAGTTATTAGGAAGAATTTTGGACAGGCTGCATATTAATTCTCATGTGATTTCTTAATGATTCTTTATGATTTTGTTTCGACTGGATGCCTTTGTTGCCTTCTCCAGGACAGAAGGTTTGGATACTCCTAGATGAAACAGTATATCTCTTAATTCTGATGTGTTCACTGGAGTAAGTCTTATGCCCTTATATTTAATCTCTACTTATAACACAGCAGGCTACATTTTTGTACCTCTCAGTAATGGTTTCCATTTTCTGCCTGAGTGTTAGAGACTCTGGAGGATGTCCTGAAAGCTATTCATTGCACAGTCCTTGTGAGGGAGTGAGCCTCCTTTCCAGGCCTCAACCAGTATCCTCTCTTTGGTTCTGTGATACACAAATCTAGCAGTTAAGACAGTGATGGCTCACGGAGAGCCACATTCACAATGACCAACAATCCAAAGAGCCATGTGAGTACAGTATTCTGTGTGCCCTCCCCACATAACATACACGTAGAATAATATAAATTAATTAATATTTAGTATGTAACTACAGCTTTTTTAAATTACCAGAGTACCTCTGCACCTGTAGGGTTGTCTGTCCCCACCCCCGTTGAACCTTTGCCAGGCCTAGTGTCTAGGGTGAGGGGAAAGGCTTCCCTCTATGCCTTCCTGCTCTCTTTGACATGAGGCATCGAAGGTCAGGCAAGAGAGACGGTGAGATTGCCAAGGGGGTCCAGAGGAGGACCAGTCAGCCATGGAGAAAGGGGAGTAAAACCACCACCATCCCACTGTGGTCCGTGTGCTCTTTTCTTAGGCTGCTGTTGTAGTGAAGGTGATTGTATTTCCTTTCTCTGCAGCCAGCTTGCTCACCTCCCAGCAGCTCCTCAGGTGCTGGGATGAGAACACAGAACTTCAAATGTATAGGTTAGTCTGACTTACTATTATGAAAATTATTTCAAAAGGCATATGAACTGATATGGAGGAGGAAGCGTATTCCCAAGAACATAAGTTTGGCAATTATGATATAATAGGAGAATTCATTCTCTTTGTATTAATTCTATATTTGCTGCTAGGCAAAAAAAAAATGAGAAGAGAAATATTGGGATGGATCCAGTTTGTTCAGAAAAGTTACAAGCCTGCCTCCAGCCTAAAGCACCTTCCTCCAACTTTGGAGACTCTTCTAAAGAACCACTTAGGAAGACGCTTTCAGTGAAAGGAAGGGTTCAAGCTGTGGAGCAGAGCATCTGAACCCACTTATCAGAAGCCAGGAAAAAGAGGCTGAAGACACGTGTGGGCTTGCTTAAGTAGCCCCTGGGCTCTTGCTGCCTGTGCCCGCCCTCTGACGTGCTGTATGATGTAGCATGCTGAGGGGAGAACTGGTTTGCCCTTTTGCATAGCTTGAGCAGTCAGGTTAGAACAGATAAAAGGAAGTACTTCTTTACCCAGAGAGTGATTAACATGTTGAATTCACTGCCACAGGAGGTGGTGGCAGCTACAAGCATGGACAGCTTCAAGAGGGAATCAGATAAACATATGGAGCAGAGGTCCATCAGTGGCTATTAGCCACAAGGTATATATAGGAATTCTCAGTCTGAGGCAAGTGATGCTCTGTATTCTTGGTGCTTGACTGGGGGGGGGGCAACTGGGGGAGGGCTTCTAGTGTCTTGGCCCCACTGCTGAACCTCCTGAGGGCACCTGGTTTTTTTGGCCACTGTGTGACAGAGTGTTGGACTGGATGGGCCACTGGCCTGATCCAACATTGGCTTCTCTTAAATTCTTATGAGTGGGGCATGCGGCCAAACAAGACCCCTTCCAGCTTTCCCTGCCTCCTGGACTGCAAACAATGGCACAGGTGAGTCTTTTGTCATGCTTCTTACCTCAATGAGCAGATATATGAAGTTGAGAATGAATAGTATACCTTCCTGGGAAAGTAATAGTATTGCAAAAATACGAATATTGATAGATGATGAAGTGATTATATCCTATGAACAGCTCTATGACAAATCAAGGCTGGCAGACATCTGTATTTTCACATTTGTTATGCCCTGAGAGCAATGTTTAATGCACAGACTCCCTTGAGGAACTCAGTCTGAATTTTTATTAGTTCAAATGGAATGGAGAGGGCTTATCTCAACAATTTATCAGATTCTGTTAACGATGGTGAGACAATGAGCTCCTTTCAAAATAAATGGGAAAATATTTGAGTAGGATTGTATCTGAATCTGAATGGAAATGGGTTTGGCCTAATTGGGGAGTTTTAGTTTTGTATCTGCTAAGGAAATTTCCTGAAAATGTAACTTCAATAGTATTGGACTCCCTATACATTGAAACATATGAATAATTGAAATGAGGGTAAGATTATAAGAAGTACCCTGCTGGATAAGACAGGGGGTTCATCTTGTTCAGCATTAATTTTTCACACAATGGCCTAACAGTTGCCCTAGAGGACCAGCAAATAGGGCATAGAGGCCAAGGTCTTCCCCTGATATTGTTTCCTAACCCTGGAGGTCAGGGAGTTACTCTTTCAGAATGTGGAGGTAACCATTAGTCACCATGGCTAGTAACTCTTGATGGATCTATCCTCCATGAATGTGTCTAATAAAGCCATATATGCTAGCGGACACCATTATGTCCACTAGCAGCAGATTCCATAGTTCAATTATGAATTAATCTGCCTTGAGACTCAGTGAGAAAGGTGGCCTATAAATAATGGTTATGTCTTACTCAGAAATAATTAAATAGTTACTAGTGGTAGGGTTTTTTTGTCCATCTTGAATGTATTGCCCATCGAATCCATTGGGTGCCCTGAATTTTTAATATTATGGGAGAAAAGTTTTCTCCACCTACTGTCCCCATCCCATGCATAATTTTATAAACTTCTATCATGCCCCCTTTAGCTGTCTTCTTTCTAAACTGGAAAGACTTGGATTCTTTAGCCTTTCTTTATAGCAAACGCATTCCAACTCCTTGATTATCGTGATTGATTGTCCTCTTCTCCACTTTTTCCAGCTCTGCAAACTCTTTTATGAGATATGGTGACCAGAACTGTACACTTTTCCAAATGAGTCCACATCATGGATATATCCAGGGGCATTATCATAGTGGCATTTTTTTTTTTATTTTCAGCCCCTTCCTGAACCCCCAGCATGGAATTTGCCTTTTCACCACTGTTGTACACTGAGTCCACATTTGATGTTGATGTTGGAGAGCTGGCACATTAAATGTAGATCCTACATGTTCATATTTTGGAGCTGAGATAAAATTAAAGCATTCAGAAGCTGGTGTTATACAATAAAAAGCAGAGGTCTGCAATCAAAGCTCCTGTTATCTAGAAGAAATAGTAGAAGGAGATAATTTGGAATTAAATATTTATAGATCGATAGCTGCTAAAGTTACAGTATTTTTTGAATTGAAAGAAAATACATTCTCTGCTTATGGAAGGATTTTGTAAAGGGCTGGAACATGGCTGCTTTTATGAAATGACCATGTGAAGGCCGAGTATCTGAAATAGTCATTGTTGTTCTGAAACAACCAGTCTGGTGACAAGGCCCTTCTATGTTATTTTCTCTTTCAAAAATATAATATAAGATGTTAAACAGAGTTTTCTCTGTTTTTGTATATTCTTGAACTTTTATAGTTTCTTAGCTGTATTTTTCTTCTCTATATAAATCAAAACATGATAATCTTTGTGAGGGCAGAAAAATGGGATATACATTTTGTAAAATAAATAAATCAAACAAAACAACCCCAAAGTTACTGGAGGACTGTAAATAGCTAGCATTCTTCGTTTAAAACTGTCTGTCATTAACACACATGGAGCTGCCTTCTACTGAGTCAGAACCAGGGCTATTTTGGGGCAGGAACGCATAGGAACAGAGTTCCAGCTGGCTTCCGAGTTGGCCACACCTACAGCCTCCCCCCACCCCCAGGTTCCTCAGGCGCCTCACAAGCCGTGGGGCACCTGGAGAAGCCAAGCCGATCCAGGGAGGGAAGGCAGTTTGAACTGCCTCCCCTCCTCGGGTTCACCAGGCGCCCCGCAAGCCGCGGGGCACCTGGGGAAGCTGATCCTGGGAAAGAGCTGTGCTGTCAGGGGTGTGGCCTAATATGCTAATGAGTTTCTGCTGTTGGGTGTGGGCTATTATGCTAATGAGTTCCTGCTGGGCTTTTTCTACAAAAAAGCCCTGGTCAGAACATTACTCTATCAAGGTCAGACCTGTCCACTATGAGTGGCAGCAGTTCTCCCAGGTTTCAGATGACTGTTCTTCACATCACCTTCTACCTGATCCTTTTAACTGGAGATGCCAGGGCTTGAACCTGGGACTTTCTGAGTGCGAGGTAGATGCTCAGCTTCTGGGGCAAGTGATGCTCTGTATTCTTGGTGCTTGACGGGGGGTGGGGGGCAACAGTGGGAGAGCTTCTAGTGTCCTGCCCCCACCGCTGGACCTTCTGAGGGCACCTGGTGTTTTTGGCCACTGTGTGACAGAGTGTTGGACTGGATGGGCCACTGGCCTGATCCAACATTGGCTTCTCTTATGTTCTTATGAGTCCTGGTCGTGTTACTTTAGCCAAAACTCATCCATTTCCTCTTAAGGAGTCTTATACTTTCTCAGGCAGAAGGAACTTTTAAAGCTCCTTTGCTTATCGAGAAATCTCAAGAGCTCCCCCCTCAGACCCCCAATTTTGGGTACTTTAAGTACAGGACTACAATTTTCATAGCTGAATAGATGAAGAGAGCTTCAGTTCTCAGAAATACACTTGCATCAACTAACATGGTATCTACCTTCCTGTTTTCAGTGGCGTACCTCATCCCAGAGGTTTACATCTGTTAATTACTGCCACATCTACACATACTGCAATTACCTGCCTTTGTGTTTTAAATGAGAAAGAGTAACTTTCAGAAGAAAACCTTGAGCAGGAGTCAAAGAGGAAGAAGGACAGGCATTTTTTTTAATCTGTTTTTGAGACAGTGCAGTCTGCTGACTCAAAACATTATGGTAATTGACTGAGATGGAAAATTTGACCTTCCCCATTAACAAAAGGTCAGGAAGTTCCCCTGTACATGCCCCATTAAAATGAATGGGAGCTATGCAAAGAAACAGGAGATAGATCATGTTTGTATGCCATTCCTATTCATTTAAATAGGACCTATGCAGGATAACTTTCCAGTGAATTTTGCCCTGTGTTCATAAGACGAAAAGTGCCATGTGGATCTGATCCCCTCAAGCCTTGTATGTGGAAGCATCTTGAGTCTTCCCATCTCCCAGTCCAGCCCCACCCACATCTAGTTTGTGCAGGGCCCTCCCTCTGGCACAGCTACACTAACCTAAGTTGCTGCTCTGAGCTAATGCCCTGACTGGTTTTCCTGTACCAGCAAAATGCCATGAGATACAGCATCCCACGAGGTCTTCTGCCTCTTACTTCTGGATTATATTCCTTGATGAAACATTTGTTCCACCTCAGAAAGCAGTGAATGAACATATTATGTAATATATTGTGTCTTGATTATTCTGTGCTCTCTCTCTCTCTCTCTCTCTCTCTCTTGTACTGCCAGATGGCAAAGAATCCATCTTAGCAGCTTAGTAACGTTAAATTCCCCCCCTCTTCTTGCCTGGGCTTGATTGCTGGGTTCCTCCAGAGCAGCAAGCTCTTTTCTATTCCGATGGTAACATGCAGCCTTTCATGTTACCCTCTGATCCCAAGATTAATCAGTGTCTACAAGAGGAGAGAAGCGAAGCTTTTTCAAAGCAGTAGTCAGAAGGCATGTTTTTCAAGCTCTCGGAATGCTCTGAATTCCTGGCCTCCTTGGATGGTCTTTCCATCCCATATTTCCATGCCTTTCTCTTCTCACACAGCAACCATCTGGGGCTTGTTTTTTCACCTTGTGAAATCACTTTGTTATTTCCATTCTTTCAGGAAAAGTTGCTCTGCATGTTCTCCAAATCACTATTTTCCCTAGGTCAATTTTAAAATTAACTTGCTCCTCTTCAGTCAGGAAAAAAGCAATCTCCAAAGCAATTCATCCTTGTATTGACTTAAAAGCAATTATTCCCATTCTTGGTAAAAGCATCCTCTACGTGCTACAATTCTTTAAAATTTAGACTCCTAGTTCAGAAGTCTCTTACAAATTCCATTCACAGGAAAGCTTCGATATATTTTTGAAAAGAGTCTGGAGCTGGAGCCATCAACCAGTTAAGGAATTTTAGCTGAATAATCACCAGTCTTTTAACTGATGAAATCTATGTACTTATCACCAGCAACTGGCTATTATTGCTTCAGGGAAATCCTGGATAAAGTGTAAAATACTTCACGACAAAAGCTATTCTTCATTCTAATGAAACATTTTTCTTTTCCTATTGCAAAACAGGAAAAAGTCTAGCAAATTAAAGTGTGTTTTTAATGTGTAGTCCACTGATTAAAATTGATTCCCACAAAAATTAATCAACTAAACCTTGAGTTGGTTAAAGCTTTAATTGATTAACATAGCAATTAACCCAGTTAAAGTTTGCAGCCCTTCTTGCTGAAGCCTGACTCCCAGGAAATACTGATACCCAATCGGTGTCAAGCCCTTGCTATTTCCATCTACACAGAAATGATGCTCAGTGATCCCCTTTCCATTAATAAGGCAGCTACTTCCAAGCCCGCAGTGCTCAGCTGACTGAGAAAGCAAACCTGCCTGTTGGTAGTCTCACCTGCACAGTTTTCAGAAATACTGTTGAGAGCTCCAAGCTCTTAAGCTGTTCAGGACCAAGTGAAATCTCCAGCTAGGAAGGTTCCTTCAATGCTGCACCAGGAGCATAAAGGGAAAGAAACTGTTCTGAATTAATTTTGATGTTTGCTACAACAGTCTTCACTGAAACTCACAGCCCTAACATGCAGACATGGCCACTAACTTTAAGACAAATCATCCAGGAAATACACTGATCAATGGCTATTAGCTGTGTTAATAAAATGGAGCCTCCATAGTCTGAGGCAGTGTAGTGTGGGAAAGATGTATAGACCATCAGGCTTGAATCGCTTGGTCTCTCCTCCACAATGCTTAATAACATAAATTACCAAGAAGCACTGAAGTTGATTAGGCTGAGGGTGACTTATTGATTGATTGATTTGATTTATAGCCCACCCTCCCCATAAGCGGGTTTAGGGGGGCTTACAAGGTCACATAGAATATTGTGACAGTAAAACAACACATAAAATCCAACAATTAAATTTTAAAATTTAAGATTTAAAAAGTTCAGAATTTCATATTAAAAAACAGAGTAAAAGTTGCCTTGGTAGCATGCATAGACATGCCTTCATGCTTGCCAGGCTGAATATTTTCCCAACTGCAAAATCAATGGGATGCTTTGCCAAAATTCCATATTCAGACCACTTATGTGATTGTTCATCTAGTGCAGTAGAGATGTTGGATCATCTTTTATTAAGGTAAAGGTAAAGGTTTCCCTTGCTCGAAAGCCAGTCAAATCTGACTCTAGGGGGCGGTGCTCATCTCCGTTTCCAAGCTGAAGAGGCAGCGTTGTCCAAAGACTTTTTTCCGTGGTCATGTGGATTGCATGACTAGACACCAAGGCGCACGGAACGCTGTTACCTTCCCACCAAAGTGGTACCTATTTATCTACTTACAGTTTCTTGCTCTCGAACTGCTAGGTTGGCAGGAGTTGGGACCAGAGATAGGAACTCACTCCATCATGCGGCACTAGCATCTTGAACTCCTGAGCTACCGACCTTTTGGTCTGCAGCTCAGCGTGAGCCACTGCGGCCCTCATCTTTTATTATTCTGTCACAAATAGACAGACCCCAGGTCCCTCTGGATCAGTGTTCCCTCTAAGCTGAGTTAGTGTGAGCTAGCTCACCGTTTTTTAGCCTCCAGCTCACACATTTTTGTCTTAGCTCAGGAAGGATGGCTCCAAAGCAAACTGATTTATGCAGCAGCCAAATCATTCACGCACAACTTGAATGCCAGTAACTCTTAAAGTTGAATTTTTGCTCACAAGACTCCGCAGCTTAGAGGGAACATTGCATTACTTCTGTTTTGCTTAAATATCAACTTCCTGTAGACCTTGGGTGATTACAGGAAGATTCTGATGCAGAAGATTCTGATGCAGAAATAACCCGCTGTGTTGCAAAATACCTGACAACAGTGATCTCCCTAAAACGTTGCTGAAATGTGCTTTTTGCGAATTATAAAATAAGTGATGGGCTTACCTACATGATCTACTAAAGTGGTTCTAGATTGTATTTAATGAAAGATGCTAGAGATCCTAGGATAAATCCATATTTTATCATTCTCTATTTTACCTTCTTGCTTTTGTATATTTTTATATGTTATATATATTATATATTTCATGTTGGGGAATATTTTACTTCTTAATCTATGTATTTATTTAAAAGGTCTTCCATCTTGTGATGACTGTGATCTTGTGACAATCTTTTGGCGATCATGTAACTCATTGCTCAATTCTGTTTTATTTGCTTGTTATGTAATGTTTTATCTTGTTTAATGTTGCTTAATTTTTTTGAGATATTGTGGTTTATGCTTAAGGCATCTGGTCAAATGAGCTAATAAATAAAGGGAAATTAAAGGAAAGGTATAGTACTAGAAGCAAGGAGTGTCTGTTGCCTTTTGTCCTCCTTTCTTCCTAAATAGCACAGGAATGATGGGACAGTGACTGTGCGGTCACAAACACCCTTGCCCCATTATTTGTAAGCAGAGACGGCATTTTGTCTGGGGGCATTCAATCTATCCAGGTCTTACCTGGTGAGAGGAGAAAGACTTCACCTGTTTCAGGATCCTGTCTCTTCCCGGAATTTCAGGCCCCCGGTTACAGCTGCCCTATGTCCCCCCCCCCCCCCAAGAAGCGTCTGCCCCCAGTTTGACCCACTGGACTACTGTAAAATATAACGAAAGGCATTTGTGAAACTATGTCAAATAAGATGTCAGCCTGCATGTAGGCCAATGAGAAACATGAGAGAGATGGTGGAAGATTGAGTATGACCCTTTTGGTGGCTGATCTCGGATTTCTAGATGGACATTTTACTCACTTGCTCTTACTAGGGAGAATCTGATTACAGTGTAATATCGTTTCCTCACACTCCTAGGGGATAGTTAACCCGAGATCCATTACACTGCATAACTTCAGCTGCTAGATGATGATGCATCCATGTGCCAGCTTCTTGGGCTTTTATAATGGATGGGCTTGCTCAGCTGAGAGCCTGCAATTATAGTCACTTGCCAGTGGGAAATACCTAGGTCTGGGCCAAGCTGTCCAACCAGGTCGGGCCGCAATATGGCCCTGAGGTGGAAAATCCAGACGGCAGGGGCTCCCACTACCACCCTGAGTTAACAGGGGGCCCACTCCACCAGTCAGTGATCTTGGTCAGTTCAAAGTAAATGAACGGGAGCTGCGCCCCTGCCTGACACTTGTGCAGGAGATTCCCGGAGTGCATTGTGCTGCAGAGGACAATTATCCCTCTGCCTTCCACACTCACTGACACACACCATCAGCGGGGCCACTTACGTAGCCCGTCCTCCTGGCCCACCTCATATCAAGCCCCCACCCCGGTTTTGTCAGCCGCCGTGAGCGCGTGCGCGGGAGGCGGAGTGTCAGTCGGAGCCAGGCAAGGCACGTGCCGGGTGGGATGCGCCCGCCGCGGGCTTTGGCGGCTGCTGCCCTGCTGGGACCACGCGGCGAGCCCTTCCCCGGGCCCTTCTCCCCTCGGCCGCGATGGGCTGACCCGGGAAGCCGGCAGACTCGGCAGGTGAGGGCGGGCGGGCTGCTGCTGGGGGCAGAAAGGAGGGAGTTGGTGGCGGCGAAGGCGCCGGTCTCTGCCCGAGGGCGGCTCGGCTTCCCGGCCTGGCGGGTCCCAGGGCCGGCCCAAGCGGCCACTCACCTCCTCCCGGCTTCTGGCGCGCTGCGCCGAGGCTCCGCTTTCCTCCGCCTGCCGGCCGCGGCTGCGTGCAGAGGGAGGAGGCGGCGGCGGTAACGGCGGCGGCTGCGGCTGTCTTGGTGGCTCGCTGGCCCGCAGTCCCTCGGCTGGCGGGCTAGCCCTGCGGCTGGCTGGCGGGCTGGCGGGCGGGCGGCGGTGGTGGGTCCTGGGCGGGCGGCGGGGAGGGGCCGCGGCTGCTCGCGGGGAGCTGTCACATGGGCCCTGGTGCTGAAATGTGAGGCGCTCCCCGGCGGAGCTGCCCGGAGCGCCGCCGCCCCTCGCCTCTGGGACTGCCTTCCCCGCGGCGCCCTCGCCGCCTCCGCCTCCTGCGCCCGCCCGCCTTAAGAGATGCTCGCCTGAGCGGCCGCGCCGACAATGAGCGCGCCGGGCGGCAGGAGCGACTCCCGCCCTGCCCAGCCGCGGGCGGGCGGCAGCGGGCGGCGGGGCCACGGACGGGACGGCAGAGGCGGCCCCGAGCCGGCCCAGGCCGAAGTCAGCTCGCGGGGGAGGCCCCTGTGCCAGCCGGGCGGCGTGGCAGACGGCAGCGGGCAGGGGCAGCAGCCCAGGCAGGCGGCGCCAGACGGAGCCCGGCGGGGCAGCAGCGGTAGTGGCGGGAGCAGCAGGGCGCCCTCCCGCTCGGCCCGGCAGCAGCAGCACCCCCCGCCGCCCAGCCCGGACCAGGACTCGCCGCCGCGCGTGGAGAGGGCTGGGCTGACCCGAGAGGCGGGGACGGCGGGGGCGGACTCCGCGGAAGGCGCCAGCCGAAGGGCCAGCAGAGAGTCCCTCAAGCTCCCCGACGGCGCGTCCCCCAAGGGCGGCGGCGGCGGCGGCGAGAGGAACCCGGCGGCCAAGCCCGGCTGCAGCAGCCACCGGCGCGGGGAAGTCGACCCGCTCTTCCACCAGCTCCACCCCATCCTCAGTTCCGTCTTCGGCCAGGTAAGGGCGGCGGCGCCGCTCCGTCGGCCCGGTGGAGCGGGGCGGGGCGGGGGGCTGGGAAACTCCGGCTGGGAATGCGCTGCTTCCGGGCTGCCCGGCGGGGAACTTCGGCGGCGGGACCCTCCTTGGGGGCCCAACTAGCAGGAGGAGGAGGAGGAGGAGGAGGAGGAGAGCGCTGGGGGTGATCGGCGGCGAGCGGCTCGGGGTCCAGGGGGGCTGCGGCAGGAGGCGAGCGAAGCAGCTGGCGCGCGGGGCCGGCTCCCTCGAGAGACCCTTTGACCGAATGGCTGGTTGCGTGACCCCGGTCCGTTCCTCGGGGTGGGAAGCCAGGCGGATGGGACTGCCTGTCCTGGACAAGTTCGGGGCTGGGTGGAGGGGGGATGAGAAGGGAAGGCGTTCTTGAGAGGACGGGTGACTTTCGAGCGCGGTTCCTGACCGCAGCAGGAGTCCAAGAGCGGGATTCGGCCCCCCCCCCCGGTGTTGACTGGCCTGTAACCCCTGATGGAGAGAACAACTCTTCACCTGCAACCCGCCCGGCCCCCGAACAGCGCTCCCACCTGTGCCCCACTGGCGCGCTGGAAGCCCCGAGGCGTAGGCGGCGTCATACGTGCAAGTGCCTCTGGCCAGTGTACAGTTCGAATTTGGGGGCAACAGATGGCGCACTGCCCAGAACACACTACACACACACACACGGGACAGAATCCCCCCGGGTTTTTCGCCCCAGCGCCAACCCCGTCATCCCAAGGAAGAGGAGCTGCTCCGCCAGCAGGCCCGGGTGCTCTAGCCATCATCCCCTTCGATGGGGTTGGCCCCGGAGAGCTTCCCGATGGGCTGTGCTCCCAGCGGCGCCTGTGCACTTGGCTGGACTCCCTGCCTGGCCCCTGGCCCTCCCGTGCCGGACTTGGTGGATGGGCCACCTCTGCTGAATTCCAGGTGCCAGAAAGGCCAGCTGGAAGAATGCAAGTGGCCCTTTCAAAACCGACTTCCCTTATTGTGTCTGCTGGAGGAAAGAACAAAGCCCAGGAGCAGATTGGAGTGGGGGTGTGGAAACACCCGCAGCAGACTCCGGTGTCTGCCGTATTTGTTCACTTCGGCTCCTGGTCCGCTTCTGCGCAGTCACTCGCCAAACATTCTGATGCTGGGAGCTGCCAGGGACTGCAGAAATGGTGTGTGCGCCGCAGCGTGTGTGTGAGCAAAATCCTTCTGACCCAGTTCTGAAGCCTTCAGACAGTCGGTATGTTGAGCAGGGCCAGAGGCAGCCAGCGGCTGTGTGCTCTTCCTGGCACCCCGAGATGCCGGTTTTTAAAAGCTCCTGGACCTGAGATTCAGAAAGGACTGTTTGTTCAGTGGCAAGACAGAACCTGCTTTGGGGTTCTTCTGTGTAGTCTGCACAGGGATGGCACTGGAAGAGGGAGGTCTCCAAGAAGGCCAGGGCTGGCATGAGAGGGGTACCTCTTATAATGGGCCCCCTGAGCTGGTGTTCTAGAGAGGCTCCTGAGGGGACCCCAAATTGCCCCTTCTTCTGTTCAAGGGCCACCTGCTAATATTAAATGACATGCTGGAAGGCAGGTTTCCTCCTATGGTATGGAGTCACAAGGGGACTTTGCTGGCTAAGGGAACTTTGGTGAAAGGGATAATGCACTGTGCATTGCTGTCATCCACCCTATATCTCAGGTGACAACCTGGGGAAGTTTTGATGGGGGAACCTAGCTCAGGGGAGCCCCTCACTGAACCCCCACCTCCTTACTACAAGTATCATGAAAACAAAGGGGAAGAGGATTGTTGCTGCAGGGAAATGCATCCCTGCTTTAACCTATAATAATGGAATATACACACCTTGTAGGTACAGAGCTGGGGGGGGGGAACAAAAGAGAGGGGAGTCAGGGAGTGGGACTTATGGAGTTAATTCAGGGCTTCCCTACCTTTTGAAGCTCCAAAGAAGACCCTATAAAGGCACAACTTCCCAGTAGTGCAACATTTGATACACAGCATGTTGTCACTGGAAGTTAAGATTCAGTGGGGGCTTGGGGGGATCACAGAGACTACATGTATTAATCAGAGGGGATTCTCAGGCTTGAGCAGACTCGAGGGGAAGGAGATAGGAAACCCCCGGTGATGTGGTGCTTTCCTTGAGGAGGGCATTTCACATATGTCATTGCTGTGTCTTCTTACAGTGGTGTCCCAAGCACAGCTGCACCCTTCTAAGCCCACTGATCTGAATGGTCTTAGAAGGGTGTCAGTCTGCTCACCCTGATGTTGTCTCAGGTGTGTCTCGACATGCATGCAAATGAAATGTGAGTCAGCATGGTGCACTGAATTAATTGTCAGATTCGGATTGCACTGGGTTCAGATCTTCATTCGGTCACGAAGCTTATAGTGTGGTGATGGATTCAGTCGCGGCCTGTCAGTATAATTTATGCTGCCTCCTTGGAGGAAGGTTGGGATATAAGAGTGATGGAGACTTTACACCATTCCAGCAGATGCTCTCCAAATGGACATTTGGCTGGGGCTCAGTAGCAATGGAATTTAGGATCTTCTGCTAGGCAGACAGGAATTGCAGGATGAGCCATTACCAGAAACCAAAAATAGCTGGGCCAGTGGTGATGGCAGAATCATTTCCCCCTCATTCATTTTAAAGGGCTCACAGTCACAATAGGCTCTGCAGTGAAACCTTTGCTGTCAGGAACAAGGATGGGTCAGACTCTAGCCTGGGCTGTGTACCCAAGTGCAGCAGCATGAGGCACTAGAATGGAGTGTACCACTGCAAATTACAGGTGGGGAGGTGCCACGTTAGAAAGGTCTCCTGTGTGCAGAAAAAAACCTCCCATTGAAATAGAAAACAAGCACATCAAGGAAGAGAAGGTTCTTGCTCAGCACCTTGCCTGCTGTGCTAGTTTTCTGTTTGCAAGGAGTTTTTGTTTTCAGTGCAGGAGGACAATTAAAAAACGTGACTTCCCCCCTCAAAATCTATAGCCTGAAGTGATATATTCCATTCTGCCACCTCTGCATTCTAGCACCTCATTCTGCTGCAGATGTCAACCAGGCTTTTTGTGGCTTTTAAAAAAAAAGGTTAGTATATTGCTGCAGGACCAGCTGACTGCTTTTAGTGATGGCCGCTAAGTGGAACCTCCATTACCAGATGCAGGAAGGTAAGCAACAGGGGATGCCTGTGGCTTTTCTGCCTGACTTGAGTGTGGTGTAGTGGCTAAAAGCAGTGGACTCTGGTCTGGAGAGCTGGCTTTGATTCCCCTGACTTTGGGCCAGTCACAGTTTTCCCAGAACTCTCTCAGCCCCACCTACTTCACAAGATTCCTGCTGTGGAATGAGGAAGGGAAGGCAACTGTAAGCCGCTTTGAGACTACTTAAGGTAGAAAAAAGTGGGATATAAAAATCAACCAACCCTTCTTACTTGTGAACTTTACAGAAGTACCTCATTCATCACTTTCAGAAACAGTCACTGAGTGCTATACCCACTTTGGCCACTGGCAAAAAGGTTGCCTTAACAGTGCAATTCCAAGTAAAATTACATAAGTCCACTGACTTCAATGGACTTGGGATATAACTCTACTTATTGCACTGTAAATCTGACAAGTTCAGTTATACAAGTGAAAACAGGTATTATTTTATTAATTAATTAATTATTATTTTTTGTTTCTGTCCTGCCCTCCCCTGCTTAGGGCAGGTCACAACATAAACAATAAAAGGTAAAGGTAAAGGTTTCCCTTGCTCGAAAGCCAGTCGAATCCGACTCTAGGGATGCGGTGCTCATCTCCAAGCCAAAGAGCCAGCGCTGTCCAAAGACGTTTCCGTGGTCATGTGGCTGGCATGACTAGACGCCAAGGCACAAGAAACACTGTTACCTTCCCACTGAAGTGATACCTGTTTATCTACGTGCAATTTCTTGCTTTCTAACTGTTAGGTTGGCAGGAGCTGGGACCAAAGATAGGAGCTCACTCCATCATGCAGCACTCGGGTCTCGAACTGCTGAACTACTGACCTTCTGGTCTGCAGTTCAACATCTTAACCACTTGAGCCACTGCACCATAAAACCATAAACAATAATCCAATTTTAAAACAGATGGCAAGCCACTAATAATCCACTGTGCTACTTGCACTGAAGGGCAGGTGGGCAGAAACATAATAGTAGTCTGATTACAGCTGCATGTGTGAGAGATGGTCCTCACATGAGGTGGTAAAGTGTTGATGCATTGAAAGATAGCAGAGTGGGTGGAACCCCCAGACAAGTTATTCTAAGCAAATCCCACCAGAAGGAATAGTTAAACATCCTTCAAGATTTTTCAGCTGCTTCACTTGTGGAAGAGTCTTCAAATGAACTTGGAACTTTGCTACAAAAGAAATGTTGCTGGCACTCCCCCCCCCCCCCCCCATTGAACACCAATAAAAAGGACTCTCTAAAAGCCTCAGAAAAGTTTGTCACACTTACCCAAGGGAGCAGGCAGACACTGTGATGCAGGAATGCCTTACTAGATGCAGTATTGCAGTGGTAATGGATAGTTGCAGGAGCCCAGAAAATCTTGTAGAAACAAAAAGTGCATGATGGGGGCTGGGGTGAAGACCACATGATAGAAGTGTTGCAGGGAATGGGGAAATAGGGTGGTTAAAATCTTCCATCAACATTTTCTGTACATATATAGTTCTGGGAAACTTTGCTTGCAGGCATCAAGGGGAACACTGAGCTCCGTCCTTAATGATGAGGATGGTAGGACTAGCTATGCTACAGCCGCTGCTCCATTTGAGTTCCAGATGGCAAAGTAGATTTTTCGAGTCTCCCAATGGACTAAAGGCTATGGAGGGAAGAGAGCTATTCTGTGCTGTTGCCAGTTCTACTGTGGTCTCTGAACAGAAGCTTCAGGAATGACTTCCCACAAAATGCTTTTCTGTTGTGTTCAATCTGGAAAAAGCATCCCAGGGCTAGAGGTTTCCCTTCCCAAGCAGCCAGGTTCACCTAAGGAAAGACATGTCACAGGCACGTGAGCTCAGAGAGGCATGATCTCCGGTCAGGAATCCACAGCAATGCAGTGGCTGTTTAAATAACTGAACTTCGGGTCCTTTTGGCAAAGCTGACTGTCTTGGCACAGCTTGCTCTGTTAGCACAGCAGAGCAATACATGGATAAGCAGATCCATGTCATTATGCATGATCATAAGCCGTGGTCTTGCATTAGGTTAGGATATTGGTTTGGTGGAATAATTGTTTACTGTAAGCAGAGGGTGTTAGCAAAGTGCTGATTATGGAACTTTTCCACTGGAAGGGACCAAAATGCCATTGTGTTCAATACATACACTGCAAGTTAAGTTGATGCTACCTGGAGCCAAGGGGAGGAGACTGCCTCAGGCACAAGTGTCTGGATGCTATCACAGGTAGCACTGTAGGAGCCAGGGGAAGCTGACATCTTGGTCTCAGTCTACAGGTAATTTCTCCTATTCAGGCCCTTCTGAATTTCCTGTTCATTTCAGTAGAACTTGTACAAGAAGAGAGCTTTCTGGTGGAGCAGACCCCCATGTTAATTAGGGACAGAATATGGGGGAAAGGACCCCCTTAAACCAATTATTAGACACTGCTACTTGGGTGAGGTGTAGACAAGCTGTCTGAGTAGTTTGTCAGCAACTGGGTTATTAGGTGACACTCAGGTAATCAAACTGAGAGCTAGACCAGAGTTGGCAGTGCATTCCTTTGTTTACTTATGGAATGTATCATGTGCTTTTTATAGACCTTCTCAAAGCAGCTAACAGAGATAATTTTCAAAATGAGAACAAAATGCTAGATAGCACATTAAACAGAGGAGAAGGAAGTTAGTAAGGAGGTGGGGATAAGCGGTTGGGTTTTGCTTTCACATGAAGCTGCCTTATACTGAATCAGACCCTTGGTCCATCAAGGTCAGTATTGTCTGCTTAGACTGGCAGCTGCTCTCCAGGGTCTCCGACAAAGGTGTTTCACATCACCTACTGCCTGGTCCTTTTTAACTGGAGATGTTGGGGATTGAGCCTGGGACCACTTGCATAAGAGCATAAGAAGAGCGTCACTGCATCAAACCAGTGGTCCATCTAGTCCAGCCTCCTCTTTCACACAGTATCAAACCACTGCATGCCAAAGTAGAGGCTCTTCCACTGAGACATGGCCCTCTGTACCTAAGTGACATGGATATGAAAAGGAATATTTGTTCCAGGGAATGGAAGTCCATAGCCCAAACATGACACTCTGTACCATGGAGAATGGACAAGAGACCCAGGAGTGTAGCCAAAGCCTTTGACATGGCACAGGGCGTCACTCTCAGAGCCACTTCATAGGCTATGAAGGGGGCTGATGAAGGGAGCTTTGACTCTTGAAAGCTTGCCCTTGATGGCAGCTGGTCTTCTCTTAGCTGGCAGCTGGCACGGTTGAGTGAGACCCCTGGGTTACTTGACCCCTGTTGAGCTGATAGCCCTTTGGCCATCTATAATAGTGGCGTTGAAATGGAGCAGGGAACAGGCAAGCAGCTCCCTCTTGGACAAAGCTTCCACTGTGCATAGAAAGGAGGTTGGATCCTAGTGCCAGTGTGCCCAATTCGAGCCTCATGTAGTGTTGCCAACTGTCTCCTGGAGTTACAGTGAAACTGCGGGTGGCAGAGATCAGTTCCCCAGGAGAAAATGGCTGCTTTGGAGCATGGAAACTATGGCATCACATCCCTGCTATGCATCCTTCCCAGGTTCTACCCCCAAATCTCCTGGAATTTTCTAACCTGGAGCTGGCAACCCAAACCTCATGATGTCTTTCTTGCTTTGACTACCCAGGCGAAAATGTAACTTGGGACAGAAGTGCAGGCCACCCAGCATCCTATTTGTAACCATGGTAGCTAGGACCTCTCCTCAGCAATATTTTTGGAGTCTGGTAATGAGGAGGAGGTTGAGGTGTCCTTCCCTCCTTATGCGGAGTGAGAGCACACTGCCAGAGCCTCCGACACAGCTGCACACACCAAGGTCCCTGGTTCTGCAAGGCTGGTTCAGAGCTTCAGCCTTTGCTTGGCTATCGTGAAAACAGAGACATACAGAGTGCTACTGGTTTTGCTGATTTAAGTTGGGAAATATACTTTGTGATGGCCAATGAGGTCGATGATGGCAATTTGCCACTGGAAGGATACAGTATTAAAGTGTAGGGGAGTAAGGTTTTGATAAAGCAATACTCTGCTACTGTGGTGGCATTCTGCCCAGGGCTAAGCCTAATGCGTGTTGTCACATTTCGCTGGAGCATCCCACAGTTCATTGCAATGTTGTCAAGGATGCTGGATACACGCATGCACATATCCTGTAACCTTCTGCAACACTGCAAAGGATCCTGAGGGAATTCTCTTGGTCTGTAAACTGTTTCACTGGGGCCTCAAAAGATATTGCCATCCCAAACAGTCCCGAGAGTTACTTGTTCAATGGGAGAGTTGAACTCATTTGTTTTGAGGGCCAGATCTGACATAAATGAGACCTTGTTGGGCTGGGCCATGTGTATCATAAAACGTAATGCCAGGTAGTGAAGATATAAACTTAATAAACGACACAAACAAACACAATTTAAAAAATTTTAAACTTAAAAATGCACTTCCAGTCTCTGATAACTGATGCCTCTTGCTCTGAATTATTGCATCAAAATGTCTGTGCTGTAGCAATCCTGAGTATGCTGTTCAGGTGTGTATCTGTAAGCTGCAAACCTACTTTTGAAACCTACAGAAATCTCATGGTCAGTGCTCTGAGCCTAGGACTCGGGAAAACATGAAATGGCTGGGCATTGCGAGCTTTTGTACATAAATTGCTTCATGTGATGGTCAAGAACATGTGAAGGCATCATGACACAGGCACAAGAGGGCTATGTGTTTGTCTAAAAAACTATAGTCTTCCGAGAAAAATAACTGCATCTGCTATGAGGCAGTGCAAAAATAGAGACAGCCATGTATAGTGGTCAGCCTGCTATCTGGGAAGTCTAGGTTTAAAACTCCCAGTCCTCAAAGGAAATATGCTGGGTTAACTTGGTCTGGACACACACTCTCAGACTAATCCACCTCACGGGCTTGTTGCTATTCCTCATCTAAATAGTTCACATTGCTTCCTACTGAGAAAGAATGAATCATGAGGGCATGAATACACCGATAAAGGGGAAGCAAACCCAGTTGCACCCAGGAGACCCACAGTATAATGAGCCCAAAAAACATACAAACACACACACACAGCATAAGAAGCCCAACAAAATACACACACACTGTAGCCAAGGCACACAAAAGCTCATACCTTGAATAAAACTTTGGTGGTCATAAAAGTGCCTTGTATTTCTCCTGTGCGATAGAGCGAAGGGGAGGAGCCTCAGCCAATGGAAGGGAAGAAAGGCTTGCCTTTGTCTCCTGTGCGATTGAGGCAGCCTGGGCAGGAAGCAAGTTCCTGCTGGAAGGAGGACGGGGAGGAGCCCCCACCAATGCAGAGAACAGAGGCTTGGCTATCTATCTTTCCTGTGCAACTGAGAGAGTCTGGCAAAGCAAGCTGCAATGCAGCAGTAGCAGAACTAGAGAAGGAAGCAGGAGAGAGCCAGTTGCTCAAGGATTCCTGGGGGGGCCAGATTTGGCCCATGGTTCACATGTTTGACACCCCTGGGTTAGAGTGTCTGACTACGATCTGGAAGACCCAGACTGAATCCCTGTTCTGCCACAGAAGCTCGTTTGGTCACTTTGTGCCAGTCACTCTCTCTTAGGCTAATGGGGTTGTTGTTGTGAGAATAAAAGCAAGGAATAAATATCTAAATAAATAAAAATTGGTGTGATATTACTAGCCACTCTGGATTGTTTCAGTAACATAGTACAATGATGTGTGAGCAAAGTACTGGGGATTATGAACACATTTTCTTTTTGTGAAAGGGAGGTCTGCATCTATCCTGTGATTCTGCTATAGGTAGGCTCTGGCTATCTCTAGCAGATTAGTTTACTTGTAGCAAACTAGTTCTAGTCAGTTGTTAAAAGAAGGCTGGCTGTGAGAGCTATGTATTTGTTGCAATTTGTGTGTGTGTGTTCTTGTGCTAAACCTCACGAAACATGCTACTGAGAGCCAAAACCATCTTCATTTTGATTGCTTAAAGAAAGACAGTTGCTAGTCCCTATGTCTGTGCAAGTGGATAGGCAAGCCCAAAGCCATCATTAACTGCAGCATCATAAAAACAGCCCTTTGAGAGAATGAACTGAAACTTCCACTCTGCTGGAATGCAAAAGCAGTGGTGAGATTTTGGGGGTTGGAGCAATTTTTATGTATTTGGATATGTGCCAAAGACCTCTGTCATCTTCAATCTTACTTTTTGTCCCTGGATTAGATTAGATTAAATAAGAACATAAGAAAAGCCAATGTTGGATCAGGTCAATGGCCCATCCAGTCCAACACTCTGTCACACAGTGGCCAAAAATACCAGGCGCCATCAGGAAGTCCACCAGTGGGGCCAGGACACTAGAAGCCCTCCCACTGTTGCCCCCAAAGCACCAAGAATACAGTTCATCAGTTGCCCCTGACTGAGGGATCCTATCTACACCTTGTGGCTAATAGCCACTGATGGACCTCTGCTCCATATGTCTATCTAATTCCCTCTTGAAGCCATCCATGCTTGTAGCCACCACCACCTCCTGTGGCAGTGAATTCCATGTGTAAATCACTCTTTGGGTGAAGAAGTACTTCCTTTTATCCGTTCTAACCCAACTGCTCAGCAATTTCATTGAGTACCTATTTCTCTACCTACTCTATCCCATGCATAGTCTTATAAACCAGAACCCCCCTCCCAGCACAAAACTGCCTTACACCAAATCAGTCTGTCAAGGTCAGTATCATATCGTCTACTCTGACTAGTAGGAGCTCTCCAGGATCTCAGGCAGAGGTCTTTCCAGCCATCTACTACATGATCATTTTTTAAATGAGTTGCTGGGGATTGAAGCTGCGACCTACATGCAAAGCAGATGCTCTACCACTGAGGCATATCCCCTCCACTACATTAAATCCTGTGTACACAAAGTCTCCTTTTCAACTACTTAAACAGGTTAACAAAGCACACAGTCTTTTAAATTTATTTCCAGCTGCTTTCTATTTCAGTCACTGAGTGTGAGTGACAGCTCCTGTCCCCTCAGGAGACGCCTGTGGGATCTTCTTAGTTTCATCAAGGCAGCTGTAATCATGTGCCCTCCCACCATACTTTAGGGCTCCAATATTTTCCCCAAACGTTTTCCCATTAGGGTAGCGGTGCTCAAACTTTTGGAAGTGGGACCCACTTCTAAATTGATTCTACTTTTCAGGCTGCATTTGCAAAATAACACCCCCCACAAAATAAGGCACAAGAATCACACATCATTTAACACAGAACAAATTGGTACTGTGTATTTTTTTAAAAAAATTATTTATTAATATAACACACTATCAAGCAACAGGCTGTATATATTTCAAGGCAATTTCTTATGTTACATATGAAAGCCCAAACTTTCTGTAAGCCTCCAACAGAGCCTCTTCTCCCAGCTCACTGTATTTTGCTTTCTTCCTCCTGGCCAGATGAAAGCTGTAACCCACTGTTGGGGTCCTGACCCATAGTTCAAGAATAGCTGCATTAGGGAATCAATTGAAGGCTGAATTTCCTCCCTCACCCCCACCTCCAGAGTGCTGCAAGCTGTGTTTGAGAAAGGTGCCACCTTTCCAATTGCGTGTTCATTCATCCCACCATTTTGGTGGCACACTTTAAAAGCCTGACCAGAAATGAGAATGGGATAGAAGAAAGGTGCATTCCATCAGGTAACCATGCCATATCACTTTGATCTCCCCGGAAAGCACAAAGTCTTAGGTACCTGAAAGACGAGTGACTTTATCGTGGCAGAGACATTTGGAGCCAGAGCCTACTTCAGATGCATGAAGTGTTTCAGTGTAACATTTCATGTGCCGACTACTGGATATCTGGCAAAGTGGGGTCTGGCACAGGAAAGCTTCTGCCACCATAAATGCAGTAGTCTTCAAAGTGCTTCAAGATTCTTTGTCATTTGGGCTGCAGTGGCCTGAAATTTCTCTTAAAATCGCCTCCCTCACACCTCAGCTCTGCTTCTGGCTCTCAGCAGGGTTCTTTGGGTGTCACTAAAGCACCCTCTGCTGGTAGTCACCAAAATATACCATAATAAAATAACCTGCTATTTCATCTACTTGTAGGGCAGCAGGACAGCAAATTTGCTAAGGGGACGTTTGCCTGAAGCAGAAAAGAGGAGACTGACAGAGCTAATTGGAAGGCAAGAAACGAGATGAGCAAAACAAGCTCATTAATTTAATCAACTCAAGATTTCCCCAGGATCTTGACAGACCATTCCCAAAGGCCTTTGAGTGAATTTGCTTACATCTGGGTTTAAATGTTGCATGAATCCCATTTTTTGGGGGGGGGGGGGAGCAGGTTATAAAATTATAAAATACATTTTAACTGTTATTTATTTGATATGTTTATCATTTGCGAACCAACTTGGGCATTAATGGAAAGGCAGCATAAGATTTCTCTAAGTAACTCAGTGTAAACTGGGAAATGCCCAGAATCTTTAGATTACCTTCTAAAAACAGCTTCAGCTGCCATCAGCTTTGATGTTGACAATCTTCTGCAAATCAACTCTGCCATGCAAGGAGGAAGAAAGGGGGAAACTGAACAAAGTGACCAGTGGTGAGCACCTGAGCAGGCGCTGAACTATGTTGACCTTTCCAAGAACATGTTTTAGCGGTCCAATGTCACGGCAAATTTCCATATTGAATAGGTCACCTCTAGTCTTATCAAAGCAATTTAAAGCATTGCAGGAAGGGCAGACTGAAGAAAAATGAATGGCACATGCTTCTGCTCTTTCTACCTGTGCTGTAATATATGATTTCTACAACCCCAAGTGATAGGAAATTCCAGGAGGCATCCTTTTATAGAATCAGTCTCCTTGTGAGAGCAGAGTCTTGGAGAATTTTGTAGTATTTGTAATACTAATAAGTGTAGCATTTGAGGGTGGGGGGCAGGTCAGACAGGAAACCAAAACAGCCTGTCAAAGCAGAATCCGTTTTGTAAAAGAAAATAGCAGAGTCATAGCTACTTAGGGCTTTTGGAAATCTAGCTGTCCTGTGCTTTGCTATCTTCAGGAGCAGAGAGGCTCTCCTAGTACGATCTCTCAGAGGTAGCAATTTCTTGCCACATAACTGTGATGTTACTACCTGATATGTTTTATTTGAGTTTAAGTTCTGCTTTCCACCAAAAATCAACTCTCAATGTAGTTATCATTTAAAATAGAAGGAAAAGATGCTTGGGGACAGAGTTTTCAGCAGAGTGTGAGTGCAGACATGATGTGAGGCTCCTTCATTCTGTCCCCCTAGCCTCTCTTAACAGCGTTTGGGGTTTGGTTTCATATCTGTGTTGTGACTTCTGGAATGCAGTACAAGCTGACATTCAGATGGGAATTACATTTGTTTGTTTTGGAGATGTTACATCCCACCTTTCTGCTGCCTAGGGTTTGAAGGTGGCCTCCAACATCCAATGTGTAGGGCAAGGATGGCGGCTGTCACATGGTTCTCCCACAGGCAGCTGGCTGAATCGTATACTTTAGCAACCAGCTCCGTTGCTGTGTTTAGACTAGAAGCAGATTCCTCATATCGACCAATAAGAAAGGGCCAAAAATCATTTTTGTGTCACAGTATTCACTATAGACCTGCTTAAAGGTAAAGTTTCCTTGGGTCCCTAAATGTTTGCAGGCAGCGCTCAGATGCATCTCTGTGGAGCTGGATTTCTTAATGGAGGAGCTTAAAAAGACACTCACAAGAGCATGCTATTTTTTAACCCACCTTTCCAACCTAGCATGGCTAAACAGATAGCCTTTGCAAATTTCCCAGGCCAGAAGTAAGCTCCCTTTGAACTGGATAGTAGAGCTTGGCTGCCTGGTACAGAACTTCCTGACCCTCCTCCTGATGAGCTGTTTAAAAGAATAAATTATTGCAAAACTTCTAAATTTACGATGTGGAACATCTATACCAATCGTGGGTTTTTCTTGGACCTGCCCTATGTGCGCTTTCTCTGGCTTTATTTCAAGATCAGCAACTGGAGGCACCAAGGCCGAAGTGGGTTCTCTGTGGAGTGCCAGCAGCTCATGAGAGAGGAGGTGCAACCTCCATTCCCTCCGTAACCTAGTTGCTGACCAAGGCCTCATGCCACAGGAAACCTTCAAGCCAAAGATGCTGGAGCCCTGTGAGTTTCATTAATCCAGTTTATTTCTGTGCTGAGCCCAGCCACTCTGCAAGTTGTATGTACTTTGGCTCATTGCTTGGTAGAACCGCTCACATTCATGATGAGAAACAAGCACATGAGCAGCAAGGCATGATGGACAAGCTTTCTGCAAAACAACAGACTGGAGCCTTTTGTGTATGATTTTTTAAATCTGAAAAGTAATTCCTATTGAAATTAGGACACAACAAACCCAGCCAAACTAATAAAACAGATATCTGCCAATGACAAACACTTGTTAAAAAGCATTGTAGAGCTCACAAAAAAAAAAGTCAGATGGAGAGAGCTTGTCATCTTTGGGAAAAGCAGGGCACATGTTTGCGTAAATAATTAATCCCTTTGCAAATGAAGCCAAAAGCGGAATTCAGAAAGGATCTGTTGGCCAGATTTTTGTCTTCCATAATCCTTTTGAAGCTCAAGACCTTTTAAAAAAACATAAAGCAGGAAAATCTGTCACCTCGAGCATTGCAGGAGCATTGTCTGTTGGTCAAAGTATCCAGTGGCTGTCCTAGACTTATCCGCTCCTCTTTGCCATTGATTTCTGAGGCCAGGCAATTGCAGGAGATGATCAAAGGATCAAAGCATCCTTTGAGTCAAATCTAGTTTAGCAGCAGCATCTCAAGAGATCTTCCCTTCCTCAATGCTGCTGCAGTAATGGGGCCATGAAGAAGAAAGGAGGGCTGGACCACTAATATAGTTCTTTCCGTGCCCATGCAATGAATTTGGGAAGGAACCATGTCATTCTCCCTGCCCTCTTGGGTCTTTCACATAAGTGCAGGAAGGTAGCTGCAGAAACTCTGCTCCCATGCTCCTTCTAATAAGCATGATATACAACTCTCTGATAGAGAACCTGAGCATGTCCCTCCCCAAAAAACTACATATCCCAGAGCTCTCTGCAAGAGAGAATTAGTTAAACGAGCTGTAATATACATATACCCATAGGTGCTTGGCAACTGTCATGTTGAGGGTGCTTCTTTACAAGCTTATTTAGAGTGGGCTTCAGTGCTTCCCACAAATTCACTATTTATCACTGCAGTTTTGAAGATGGCGCTAAACTCCGTCCCCCTGTGGATCGGCTTTCACACAGAGGTCCTGCCTGTAGCTCTAGTGCCATTTACTCTTCAAGTCTGAGTAAAGGAGGTTTTCTCTTTTGCACTGCATTGTGTGGAAGCTCTCAAATAAAGTGGGGGCATGCTGTGTTCCTCCCAAGGGAAAAACCCTCATGTAGATCTATGCATGGATTTTTAAAAATGCTGTTGCTTGACACGAGGTGTTGCCCCTTCCTGCAACTCCAGATCTACTGTTCCTGCACGAGACACCCAACTTTCTCCACCTCCTCCTGCTCTAGTCCCTCTCCCCGTCACTGCAGTGGCCTGGCACCTTTCTGCTCACCCACAACACTCTCGTGGTGCCCTGTAACCCTCAGCCTCTGCTCCATCAAGAGGTAACCTCCGGCATGGCCAGCCTACTGAACTTGTGACCCAGCATGTCAAATGCAGCTTGTCAGTCTCAAGAGCCCACCTGCTTTTGCTGCCTGCTTGGGACACAAGGAGGAATTTGTAAAGGAGACACTGCAGTGTGTATGTGTGTGTGTGTGTTGGGATGTTTGGTTTGCTGGGTCACATGTTGTGCAGGCCTGGTGGAAGAAGCTACCTGTGGGAGGGAGCTCTTCTTCCAAGTGATTTCAGGCCTGGTCTGCCAAATACTCAGGCAGAGAGAAAACCTCTTTGGAACTCCTGATGGTTTGGAAGACTCCAATAACTTTAGATTCTGAGCAACTATTAAGCCCACGGGGTTAGCTCTTTAAGCTCAGCTCCCTGCCAAAAACCACTTGTCCACCATTATATTTGGTATAGCAAGGCTGAAATCTGAAGGACTCCTTCCTTTATATTTAGTCAGGTCATCATCCTTCTCTGCTGTCCTTGACAGCAAAGATTCACACAAAGAACTCAGATCCACGGTTCAGTATTGTTCATTCCAGATTTGAGGGGAGAGATGTGTTACCTGATGATATGCTTCCATGTCTCCTTCTCTCTCTGTTTTCTCCTAGGCCTAGTTTCTTGTTGCTCTTCTCAGAGAATAGCAAATCACTTATGTAAAACAGGGTTGCTTCCATACTAGCAGTCTAGTCTGGAAGAGGCATCATTTGTTCACTCAGTTTTTATGGAGAATTCAGTCAACTCTGTCGACAATCTAATGCAGTCCAGCATTTTCTGTTCTTTTGTTTCCCATCTTTTTTCCAACCTGATTGATGGCGATTCTTCACACACACACCCCACACATGCAGTTGTAGTGAACTGACAGAGGCTGCTTCCAGATGAGGGGGAGTGAAAATGCACTCCTACCACAGCAATAGCAGCAAGCAGTGCAGGAGTGGACAGTAATAGCGTCTACCCACAACCATTCCTGCACACCCCCACTCCTCTACTTTCTTCCATTGAGCCTGCACAAATGCACAGATGCAATGATGATTGGGAGGGAGGGTAGCTGCTCCAAAGCCCCCCTTTGCCCTGCCTTTCTCTTTCCCTGCTGAGCTACAGTGCAGTTCGGCAGAAAACTGGGGGAAAGACCTTTAAAGGACTAAAGGGGGTGGGGATTGGAGCATGTGGTGTATTGATCATATGCATTATAGTAGAATGGTCTGCTTGTCCCCCTCTGATGTTTGTGCACATTGGTTTGGTCTCCTGGGGTAGAGTCCCTGCTCAGTTGGTTCCATTTGTTGGTTGAACTTGTGGACTACAGGAACTCCCTTGCTCTGAAGCCAGTTGCCCCCATCTTTGTATCTCCTTGCTAATAAATGGATGTTGTTTTGAACACATCCCTCTCAGCTGTGTATACCTAAGATCAATAATCTGAGTGAGTAAACTATTCCTGACTTGCAAGCAAAAAGGAACATCACAACACACAACAGTGAGCTGACTCATGTCATTTTGAAAATGGAGCTTAGCTCCCCCTCCTCCATCAGTCTTATCTGGCAAACTGTGACTGATAACTGAGTTGTAACCTGACCTCAGGAGGGTCACATCACTGAGAGGAAATACAAGGAGGATGAGCAAGGCAGAGGAGGTGTAAAAATAATATATTGGATTGAAAATGGGCCGTGTTTACAAATTGAGATTAAAGACTGGTCTTGAGCCTGGAAAGGCTGAAAACTACTTGAAGTAGACAATACTTATTGGACCAATGGCTAACTCAACGTAAGGAAGCCTCATATATTCAGCCACTCAGCACTAGCTCAGTGGTAAATTGCATGTTTTGCATACAGGACATTCCAGATTCAACTCCTGGTATGTCCAGTTGAAAGGATCTTTCTCTCTGACTGAATTATTAGGGAGCTACTGCTGGTCATGGTAGAATGTATCAGACTAGATGACTTGATTTGCTATAAAACAGCCTCAAATGCTCAGCTAATTTTGTAGATTAATTTCATAAATTAGAGAACCATTGTGGTGTAGTAGTTAGGAGTGTTGGACTAGTATCTGGGAGACCTGGGTTCAAACTCCACTCACACCATTGAAGCTCCCTGGATGACCTCAGCCCCCTCACACTCTCTCAACCTAACCTATCTCACTGGGTTGTTATGAGGATTAAATGGAGGAGAGGAGAATGGTGTAAACTGCTTTGGTTCCCCATTGTGGAGAAAGGTGGGGTACAAATGAATCAGACAGACAGATCTTCAGTGTGGTGGACCAGGAAAACCTGAAGAAAGAGTCTCATAAGAGATATCCTGTCAGAATCAAGCCCTTTGGCTTGGTCCTTCTGGCTGCATTGATGCCTCAGTTTGTTAATGGCTGGCAGCTGAGGTCACACATTTCAAGGTATAAGCCACTGTTGGTCTCCAGGCTGGTGGTTCTTTGGCTCACTGTTCTCGTCTGCTTCTCGGAGCTTTGCCTGTTCGGCTGCCCGATCTGTTTCCCTGTCTAGTTACGCATTTTGAAGAGCTGGGGCTGTGTTTGGAAATGGCTGCCTGGAGTTACTGCATTACCAGGCTGCAAAGCAGTATAGACCCAGCATAGGTGCGCTGTACAGATCTGCCCGAAGCAAGATTGTCCTTACCAGTGATAAAGATTAAATCTGGACCATCATTCCTATCAAACTTGAAGCCACCCAGCTGTGGGAAGGATTTTTGTTGTTGTTGAGATGAGTGCCTCATGGAACTCACTGTCTCCTGGTTTCAGCAAAAATGACTTTTGTTGAACATAAAGCTGTCAACTGATTAAAGAACATTCAGTTCACTGCTTTGCAAATGGTGTTTGGGGAACTCTATGGAAAAGGTTTCTAACAGCACTCGAGCTGCTACCATGCATGGCTGCAGGGGCAAGTTCCACGGGAGAGGTAAGACCAATCACTTCTGTACTCAGCCGTTACCCTCCCTGAGGTCATTTTTGAAGGCCCTTCTCTGTGCGTCTCCATCACTGAATGTCAGATTGCCTTTTTTGCCCCTTGTCTTGTGGCCACAAATGTGGAATGACCCCCCCCCCCCCCCCAATTTTGCTTTGCTGATGCTGAAAGTGATTTCACGGCAGCTTCGACTGCTGGTTATTGTTGTGCCTTCCCTTTATTTTACTGTCTATATTGTGCTGCTGATGTTTATATGCTAGCTGGTTTGTTGTAAAGCTTCTGGGAGATCCTAAATAGAATGGCACAGGGGGATAATTTTCAACAACGATAATCATTACTGGATATGTGGTAGGACACACACTGAGTTTACGTGGGGTGAGAGTGTGGCCCAACAGGTGTGGGCCAGGGCCCCCGAAGGTGTAGTGCTTGGTAGTGCTTAGTTTGTAAACAAGTGAGAGTAGATAAGGGCTCCCTAAAAGCCAAAATGAAAGACCCCCCTGTTGAGTTGGGCGACTTTCACACAGTAATTGATAAAGTGAAGCCAAGTCAATCTACATATTCTTCAGATAGCAGTAGAGGTATCATTTTCAGATACTGAAGGAAGTGTGAGGCAAACTGCCAATTCATAGGTAAAAGCTACCACTTATCACTAGTGGAAGGTAAGGCTGCCTTTAAGATTTCCTCTTTCTCACTTGCTTAGAACAACTCAGCAGACTCAAAAGCTTCAGAACATGAACCCTTAACTCTCATCTTCAGCCATCGGCAATTAAAGCTTTAAACTCAATAATTAAGCCAATCAGAGCTTCTATTCACGGTATAACATCCTGATTTCTCTGTACCTTAAAACAGTTCTACATGCCACAGCTGGGAAGGGTTCTCAATTGCCATTGTATTCTCTGCTGTATATAGGCTGAGGAAGCGAAGAGCTGGGCAGCGACCTTGCGCTGTTTTTAAACCAGATGTGAACTCCACTACAGGATCACAAGCCCTGGTCCCTCTTCTAGTTCTGCAGCCATTTCCTAAGTGGATTGCTTTCCATCCAGCTGGCCTCTTTAGTAATCAAAGCATTCCACATTTCAGGAGATTCAGAACCAAAATTATTTCAGGGGCAAAGTGGGCCCAAAATAGCAGGATTTCCTGACCTGTTTACGGTCACTTCTTGTGGTATCTTTCTGCTCTTCCTTTTCCTTGGCTTGGCCGTCTTCAGAGAGCCAAAGCAGTTCCCTGCATATTGAGAGTGGTGGGAGGGATCTGAACTTTAATCTGATGTAGATTATACACCCATCTCCCTCTCTGTCCTCTCTTCCTTCCTCTGTCCCTCCCTCTCTCTGTTTCTCTCCCCCCCCTCCCCTTCCCGCTTCATCTCTTCAAGAAAGTGAACATAAAGTTTAAAAAACCAAAACAGAGAGTGAGAGAGAGAGAGAGAGAGAGAGAAATAGAAAGCTCTCTGAAGAGGGAAGCCCCACCAGTTGCAGCCAGTTCTTATTTGGATTTGACTGGTGCTGCCTGTCTTGCTTTGCTCTCAAAGACTGCCTTTAATGGAATCAATTACCCAGTTTCTTTTATAACCGAGTCTACTGGCAAGGCAGCTTCAACATATTATGGGCAACTGTGTGAAGTCTCCACTGAGAAACCTCTCGAAAAAGGTATGTTCCCTGCCTGGACATGCGTCACACATGTCTTGTGCCAGCATCTTTTGGGATCGGTGATGATGTTGGGGAAGAGACAGGGAGGGATTGGTGGGAGGAAGGCGGAGATGCCTCGGCCGAACTCCCCATGCGGGTCCTTTTTTTTGTAAGGCTGGCCTCGTAAAGGTGCACTGTACTAAAAAATCAGGGACTCTAACACTTGCATGCATGCAGACATGGCTCTTCCCGTGTGCAATTTGTGTCGGTGTCTAGGGCTGTGCCGTCGTGTGCATGTGTTTGCGATACGTGGGGCTCAGTCCCTTGGGAAGTTCTCCCAAGTGAACTCCACTGAAATGAAATGCATCATGATGCAGCTCCCTTTCATTTCAGTGCCCCATAGAAATCCTGTTAGACTTTGCCCTCTGTTGTTTATTATGAAAACGTCAGTGCTTCCTTTTGTAAAAAAATACAAGTGCACACATTTTGTATCAAAGTACCCATTTGTCTATGGATGTCAGCACAGTCTTGGTTTTGTGCAGGGATATGTGCACGCATGTCAATGTTACAGAGGGTGATGCAAGAAAACATGTCCATTTGGGCCTCAGAGGAGGTGGAGGCACATAAATTTAGCACACGCTCCCAACAAGGACGCATTTGACCAAGACCATTTGTACTGTGCCGGTGCTTACTTATTATGGTAATTGCACTTACTATAGTAAGTAGCTTTGCACCACACCTGTGCGTCCTGGTCCTCTCATATTTTTACAGAGTAGCGGTGTCACGATCTCTCATCCCGGTTTGGACAGGTATAAAGGATGGCGATTATGCTTGGAGACCTACCCACTGCAACGCTCTTGCGTGCGCTTGCCTTCTGCTCCCCCTAAGTTTTCTCTTAGGTTAGTGTGATTGGCAGTCTCCATTTCTTCTGCCATTCTATCTGCATGCAGAGCATTCATGTGCTGGTCTCCATTTGTTCCTGTCAGATCTCTTTGTAGGAAGGTAACTTCCTCTTTCTGAGAAAATGTTAAAGAAGCCTGGATCTTGCACAGACTAGAGAGTAGCTTCTTCTACGTGTTCCTTTACATCTTCTACCCTCCCACCGAGAAAGGATTTGCTGAGAAAAAAAAAACTTGCAATAAATAAATACATATTTTGATTTTGGCACCAGGGTAACCTTTCTTTAATGTGCCAAAATGTGATTTTTGAGCAGTTAACATTAAGCTGGCTATTATGGCTTCCAAGATGCTTTTATGACTGGATCTGGATGGGTTTTAGATGGATTGATGGCTTTAATTGCCTTCCACGATCTTCTTGTGATCCCCAAGTGCCTTTTGTACAAAATGCAACAAATACAGTTCATCAATAAAAGGAGGTCTGCACAAACACACTAATTCTGAGATAGGACGTACAGTGGAGTGAATGGAGACCGGCCTCTGAGGCAGGTGCAAGCAGGCCTTCAAACACAGTCCGGTGCAGGCCCCGTGCTGGGAGACCAGTGGCCTTTGTTTGTCATAGGAGGATATTGAGTGAAGATGGGTATAAGCATTCTTTGAAACACAAGCACATGGTCATAGCAGCAAACGTACACTAGCATGCTTACCTGTATGTGCATAGTGATCCCAATATGTACTGTGATGTACGCATGTAAGCCGGTGCACATGTGTACATGGTGACACTATACATGGATGCGTTCCCCAGTATGGACATGTGTTTGTCAGTGGACACCTACTTCTTGTTGTTACGTGTGCTTGCACAGTGAATGTCCATTTCAGAAGACCTGTGTGTGCCTGAGCAAAGGTGTTCTGTGTGTGTATATTAGCCTATGTGCTGAGAATAGTTTGTGAACTCAATAGCTTTGTGTGTGTCAGGCAAGCCCGATCTCATCAGATCTCGGAAGCTATGCAGGGTCGACTCTGGCAAGTGTTTCGATGGGAGACCTCCTTGGAATACCAGCAGTTGTGAGGCCGGGGCAGGCTTTATTCAGCCACTTCTCTGAATATCCTCTAGGCCCCCAGTGGGGGTTAGTCAGCAGCGGTCGCCATGACTTCCAGGTACACACACAGTGAGTCTCCAGAGGTCGCCATGACTTCCGGGTGCACATATCCACATGTGCGCGCATGCGCACACACACATAAAAAACACACCAAAAATGGTGTGTGTGTGTTTATACAGGTGCACTGGCCTGGTAATGGGGCTGCTACAATTTTTGAGAAACATCTCTGGACAAAACATGTTAATGAGGCAGCTGGTGAGATTAATTCACTTAGAGAAAAGCTGAAAGGAGGAAGAAACTTGGAAGAAATTCTTTGTTGCCTCTCATAAAAGGAAAGTGGTACTAGGCAGTGGCAGAGACTGAGCTGTTAATTGGCCCTCCAAGGGAGCCCAGCACTGCCAGAGGTTCAAAACAGGAGAGGGGCTTGAACAGCAGCTACGAGGCTTGTCTGCTTGTGGCTTATGTCAGAAAACAGGGCCGGCCTCTTCTCTGAGCTAGTCCTAACAAGGACAAGTTATAAACTCTACCCTTGCATTGCTGTAAGAGAGAGAAGGAAGAAATTCACACTCTACAAGCTACCCATCTGATTTCTGGAGAACAGAACCAGACTCCTGTTTAGTAGAGAGAGAGCAAAGATGCCACAGATGACATTTTTAGGGGCATAGCTAAGCTGTTTGAAGCCTGACAATGCCAAGCGTGAATGCAGTAAACACATGTCCTGTACAAGTACATTTTGCCAGGGAGCTGAGATTGGATGCAGCACTCAACAGGTGAGCTTGTGTGTAATGTGTGAAACGAACAGCGGATCAGTAAGAGTGAGCTTTCTTTCCTCTCCAAGCCACATTAACCCCTTCCCAGCAGAGACTTTTAAAACGGTGCTGTTTGCATTTATTTATTTATTTATTTCGATTTATATCCCGCCTAGCCAGCGAACCGGCATTCAAAACACATTAACAGCAGAGGGACTGCAAATGATGATGACAGTAGAGCTCTGGGCGCTTTACATTCTGCAGTTGGGCTTAGGGTAAATACAGTCCGATTGGTTCTCTTCGTATCTGATGATGACTTGTGCAACCTTGATGTTGTAAGGAAGTAAAATGAGAGGTAGTTTGAGATAAGAATGGTAGGGGGAGAACATGAACACCACAAGTCATATGCCCCAGAAGGGTACATCCAACTGGTGCTCAAGTGCACCCTCCTCTATAGAAGGCACTTTAGTGCACTATTGGGACACACTGTGCCCCCAGTGCCAGCACAACAGCTCCAAGATAAGTTGGGTAGGTGGAAACACAGTCGCTAAAGGCTTAGCTGTCCTCCTAGATTCTATACCAGCCCCTGAATCTGGCTTAGTAGGAATCTATCAACCCACTGAGCTCACACAGGAGAATCTTAGAGGCCACGGCCCCTCAATTCTTGAAAGCCAAGCTCCACCAGCCCCATATGTGGGAAGAAAACAAACTGCCCTGCCTCAGGACTAATTCAAGGCATTTTGCTGTGCTAAGCAGCCACACTTCAGGATGAAGATCCCATCTGCAGTGACATAATCAGTTTTGTCTTATGCAACATTGCAAGGGGTCCTTTAGCACCCCTCTTGGGTTTCCCCAAACACAGGCCCATTCCTCTCCTTCACAAATGTCACACTGCACACCACTGCCTGATTTTAAAAACAAATCACAATAGGCTACAGGTAACACCCCCTACCCCACTTGTATTAAGCTGATTCTTTCCGCAGCCTTTGATAACTCTTCTGGCAGTGATAGGAAATTAATTGGCCAACCTTTTCCTCTGGTGTGCCTGGATGTGTTCATAAAGAGGTCAGAGACCAAGAAATAGCTCCTTTTGGGGGCTTCAGTGGCTCCACCTATGATCCAAACTCTGAATTTTCAGCTCATGTGCTGCATTAAAATGATGCCTATCAGATAAAACTTGAAACATTTAATTGGCAAATTAATCAAGCTATAAAGTTTTAGTAGATTAATCTATCAGGCCAAATTTTAATTGATGAGTTTGTTTGGTTTTTAAGCCATTTTGATACTGAATGTCATAGGGAATAAAAAAGAGAAAACATTCCCCCTACCAGTGAGCAGTAGCTTGTTTTGTTAGCATGAGCTGTCTTGCTCTTCCTTCAGTATCTCAGAAAGGCATCTGTACTGAAGCTTGGGTAATATGCACATTTATTTAATTTAATAATCAGTTGGAAGAACATGATTATCCAAAACAAAGACTAGGCAGCTGACAGTCCTGGTGTTCAAGCAGCTGACCGTCATTGGACTTTTCAGCAGTTTTCCAGTCCCAATACTTGGCAGATTGTTTTTCAGAGAACTAAAGGTGATTTGAAAGAGTTATCTGCTGATCCCAATGTTGCCACTGATTAAATAGCTCTGGCAGGGTTTGATGCTGTTTGGACTAAGATCATGGGATGTGAAGTTTCTCAAATAATCTGAAACTCTCTTAAAAACCATTTTCTCTAGAGTAATTTAATATCTTTCTGGCATACGGAGAAGGATCTTCCCAACCGTTCTGTGCTGGCAGATGTGGTCTTGAGGGCTCTTTTATTCCAAGCTCTTTCTTTCCCTCCTGGTGTGCTTTTATCCACAATCGTGGCCTTGATGCTATTCTTGCCCATTACACCAATAGCATCATAACTGCCGTGGACTGCCTCGAGACTGTGTTCACAAAAAAGCCAACTGCTATCAGGCTCAGTGTGTGTCATGCAACAAACCTATGACACACTCAGCTAAGAAACACAGTTGCGCATGCAAATCCCACCCTCCGTGTGCGTGTCCTCGTCCAGGTCAAAAGAAACTTGCAGTGTTCAGCCGGAGTGCTCATTTTTTGGAGGACATTGTCCAAAGTAGACAGATGCACTCTGAGGAAAATGAGCCGTTGGCAAGGAGTTCTTTTGTCTCTCGTGAAAGCAATTACAGGATTGTGAATTTTTACTGCGTAAAATCCAAAGGTCCTACTGAGCATCGCTGGCTTTTTATAGCCGCATGGGAATGCTAGGATGAAGCGTTTCTGACAGAGCCTCTGCCATGCATTTCTATATAAGGCCAGCTGCTGACTCTCCAGTGGGGCCTGGAACTTCCATTATTGGATTCCATTCTGGAGCCCCGGAGTGCTGGAAGGCACAGACTACAAAAAAATGGCACCCTGTAGAATCTAGTGCTGTGAATGTTAGGACTCTGGGGGGAATTACCAGCCAGGAACTGCAGGGCAACCAATGAGATTAGTTCTGCAGTTAACCAAACAACCTAGGGGGGCTACTGTGCATTTTGGCAGCCATGAACTTTGTAGCGAACTCTACCAGCTCCCTCTCACAGTTGATTTTGTTACACTTGTTAAATTTGCTTTTAAAAAAACGAAGTACTGAAAGAAACCCTTGCCCGCTGATCACTAGAAATGCTTCTAACACACCACATGCGTGTCTGAAATGTCAACAGGCATTGCCCTCAACGTTTCAAGCCTGCCTTTACAATATTAAGGGCTAGAAACTTGCCTTCATTTTTAAAAAAATGAACATCGAGACCCTCAGGAGGTGACACATTGCCTTGCTTTTTCTAGTTCATGCAGGGCTATTCACCGTGCTCATGCCACCTTGCACTGAGGCAGTCCTAAGCCCCTTTTACTTGACCAAACAGGGTATACTGCACATGTGGAAGAAGAAGAGCAGTGGCCAGCATGTATCATTTGGCCCTGTGAACGGTCGTTTGTTTTGTACCCGTTTTGTCCAGTATAAAGGCCACCTCCTACATTTTAGATTTGCCACTTAGGACTCATGCCCCTGAGAGGACACAATTACGATGCAGATGGAGGACAGGCTGTTTGTAAGAGAAAAGGGTATCTCATGGGGTCTTCTGGAGACCCTTTGGAAGAGCATGTATGAATGTCTGATGTTCTGCTTTTCCTGCATCTGAAGCCTCACTTCCCATCTGCCTCCCATCAGTACAGTTGGGAATATTTAAAAAAAACAAAACAAAAACCCTGTACCTTCTGAAGGGAATTACAAAATTTTGCAGCAAGAAAAATCAAATTCTCAAACTCTGGGTCTTTTGCATTACTTTCTTTCTGCTCACCACAAAGAAGGGCAGGAATACTACAGAGTATGGAGCCCCCAATTCCTCAGTCACGTGGCTGATTCACATCATAGGCTGGGTGTGGGTCTCCACCTGTGTAATGGACAGATGTGAGCTGTGGGTTCCCCTCAATGCCTGTGCATTCAGTGCCTGACTCAGGTCAGGACCATGGGGTGTGTATGGCTTTGGCCTCCTCCCCATGCCATTTATCCACACAGAAACAGTCTCAGTGTATGTGTGGGGGTGCTATTTGGCCTGCTGGGGAAATCCACAGAATATGTGAGTTTCCCAGTTGGCCAAATAGCACCCATCAGGGCTGTTTCAGACCGGGGAAGCTGTGTGGAGAAGAAACCCCTCCTCCAGGTGCAGCATGGTCTTGAGCTGAATCAGGCACTGTGCATGTGGAAATTGGGCAGAACCTGCAACTCGACTGTTGCATGGGGGGGGGGGGGGAAACCCCAGTCCTAACCTGTGCACTCTGTACTCTTGCACCAAGATCTCCAATTTCAGAGGCTCAAACTAGACATTACAAAGAACATGTGGCTACCACCAGCAAGCTTTCCCCCAGAAGATCCAGTAAAAGAAGGCGTTGCCATGACATCACAATGTTTGGCGTTTTCATACCCCACCAGCAGCAGCTCCAGTGAGATGCAGCCAGGAAGCTCTGAGTGCCCTGATGTCATGCCACACAATGTCTTCTGCAACATTTTACAGTGAAAGAGGAGGCATATATCTGAGATGCAAGCAGCAGTATTCTCACATTGCTCAATGTTTAGTTTGGCTGAGATTTCAGCCCTATTCCAAATTCGTTTTCAAAGTTATCTTCACTGTCATGAGGACTAGGAAGCTGGTGCATGTTTTTTATTGTAAATGGCAGCCAAAATTCTCAGGAAACCAAATTCCATGTCCATTTCTGTCCTTGACATGGTAGGATCCTGCATGCACAGGCAGCCCTGCCTGTAGTAAGCGTATTTGTAAATGGGGAAAGTACTGTGATTACTAATAGGTGGATGCTGAATCAGTATTGCCTGAATGTACAGACTGCTGAACTCATATTCAGTGGGAGCCCCTAGAGATGGTTCTGTCATCAGCCTTCTCCTGAACGCACAAAGAGCTACACCTGTGCCTCACAGCCTAGGCGTGACTCCCTCATTGTTTAGGGGTTGGCAGTAGAAAAGATCAGAGAATCTCTCTTTCCCGTCTGCCCTTCCCCCCCACTATTCTATAGAGACATGTGCAGTGCTAAGAAGGTTTTTGATATCATTTCAAAGGAAAAACCCTCCAGGCAGGCTAGGCTTTCATCGCCTGTTGAAAGTGAACTCTGCTCAAAGCTGTAACAAACTGAAGGGGTGGGGGCATAACCAAAAGACAGAAGGGATGCAAGGCTTATTGGGGTGAAGACAGACGTATATTTTAAGTGTGGTGGAAGTGGTTTGAATGCACCTTTGCTGTCCTATAAATACACACACGTGATTCTGTCCTGAAACAACTGTGGGGGTGGGGTGGGGGACAACAGTTTTGCAAGTTGCCAGCATGTCAGGGAGAGGAGGAGCCAGGGGGTGATAAGCACCAACTGGCTGCCACCCATGATGTCGCCATTATCATTCTGTTCCCTGCCCCCAGCCCTGGAGCAGTTTTGTAACATTAAGGTGAAGGATATATCCTATTAAGCTTAAAAAGGCAGACAGCCTGCCTGAAGCACACGAGGGAAAAGACATGCTGTAGAGCTCATCTAGCACTTCCTCTAGGCAAGATATGTAGGTGTGAAGGCATGTTGTGAAGCTGGGCTAATGGTGCGAATGAAGGACCTGCTCAGGTGGCTTTTAAGAATGCGTCTGTCTTCACCCTCAGTCTAGCTTCTCTGCTCATTTAAATCAGAGCAAGGCTGGGAGGAATAGGAAGGTAACTTCCTCTATTGTATTGTTTACTTGCTACCGATCTGGCCAAGAAGATCCACCATGAAGAGAAGACATGCTATAAGGCTGTCCAGACGAGCGAGGAGGGGTCGTCGGGCTGCGAGTACCAGGGCCCACTCATGGTGCTGGCCCAGAACTGCGCCGTGATGCACAACCTCCTGGGGCCAGCATGCATCTTCCTGAGGAAGGGCTTCGCAGAAAACAGGCAGCCAGTACGTAAGTTGCACCCTGATGGGCAACATGCAGAGCAAAGCCCAAAGGGTGTGGGGTGCACCACTCGGACACAAACATGTCACCCTGAGTCTCAAAGATCCTGAACACATGAAGCTGCCTTACACTGAATCAGAACATTGGTCTATCGAAGTCAGTATTGTCTACTCAGGCTGAGGACAGACTGGCAATCTGGAGCGGGAGGAATCCGGAGGCAAAAGCTGCGGGGGGGGGAAATTCCCCGGGGCTGGCCGTTCACACTGGCCAGTGTATTGCGCAAGGATGCTGTTATGGAGCGTTCAGACTGCTGCGGAGCGGCCCCAGGTGGGCTGGCCTCCGCAACTTGTGGCAGGGCTGTTTTCGGCAATGTGCGTATGTGCGCATGAGCACTCGTGCAAATTGCTGAAACGGCACGTTCACACAGCTGCCTCTGCTTGAATCCTGCCTTCTTCCGGTTCACACTGCCTGAAAGTGGGAGGCATGCGGAAGATGGCCTCTGGACACCGGTTTCTCCCGGTGTCCTCCTAAAGCGAAAGGAAACTGGCTGCAAAACGTGTAAGTGCGGAAGGGAACCGAGGGACAGCTGTGGATGTCTGAACGGGCTCCCCTCCCCCGCTTCCCAAACGGAGCTCTCCCGCTCCAGATTGCCAGTCTGTCCTCAGCCTCAGACTGGCAGCAGCTCTCCAGGGCCTCAGGCAGACGTCTTTCACACCAGCTACTACCTGACCCCTTTAACTGGAGATGCTGAAAGTCGAACCTGGGACTTTCTGCATGCTAAGCAGGTGCCCTCCCACTCAGCTGTGCCCACTCCATCCTGCCTCCCAAATGGAAATCAAGAATTGAACAGACCTCTTGCTCATGTACAAATACTCATTTGCAAATTCAAATATAGAAATTGACACCACGCTACCGTTCCTGACAGGTAAATGGCGATGCTATAACAGATAGTTGAGAGGAGCTCCTAGGGAGGGTGAATTTGGAGGCGTGTTCGGGGTAGGAGGCTCACTTAATTCTCCAGTGCAATTCCCCAGGAAGTTCCTTTGCACAGGCCTCACTGAAATGGATGGGACTTGTGCTGTGGGACAGATCCTTTGCTAGCCTTAAAGGCACCTAAAATCAGCCTGCCTGAAGCAGCCACTTCATGCTGTAGAGTCAGGATTCTATTCCTAGCTCTGCTGCTGAACTGCCAAGCCATTTTAAAAAGAGCAAACACTCATGCTCTGTCAATGACAATAATAGCCACTCTGGCGTTTAGGACACTTACGCTTGTCAAAGCCTTGGGGATCCTTAGAGAAAGTCAGGCAAACCACTGCTATTGATCCTGCCCTGCAATGGGTTGCCAACACAAAGGCAGTGGGGTTTCCCTTCCCCAGCGCCTTACTCAAAAGATTACTTCTGTTTGGCTTTAATAAAAGCAGAAAAAACAGGAAGTCATGTGTTTTTTTAAAAAAAAAAACTACCAGCATAGCGAGGGGTGGGGGAGGCTACAGGATGAGTGTCTGCCCAATGCCCCACCTGGCACAGAGATGAAGACTATAAATGCCAAGGAGATCCATGCTCTGGCACAGCCTTCCTCTGCAGACATGAGCCAACTCATTTGCCTCGGTTCAAAGCACTCTTTGGAGCAGCCGCAGTAATTTAGCCAGTAAAGCAATCTGTGGATAATTAGCTACATAAGCTCCAGCAA
Organism: Lepidodactylus listeri; assembly: GCA_029233225.1. Classification (NCBI taxonomy): domain Eukaryota; kingdom Metazoa; phylum Chordata; class Lepidosauria; order Squamata; family Gekkonidae; genus Lepidodactylus; species Lepidodactylus listeri. The sequence goes on from JARCFY010000013.1 coordinate 28,681,171, forward strand.
AGAGCAGAAACCCTTTCTGGAAACCGGTGGTGGAAATGGAGCAATCTTAGGAGACAAGGGTGTTAAGGGGAGAGGCTGGAAATTGGGAATGTTTCTTAGTTGTTCTCAATTGCCTAGCAGCCAAGAGGGGAGTTATGAAAGGGTTTTTTTGTGTGGGGGGGGGGGGTACTAATCAGGAAGCAGTGCATTTCCACACTCTTCTTGCTATAGCTGCTGGAGTTTTCCTGTACTCTTCATAATCGGACACTACCCACACACCAGCCCTTTGAAACCCAAATGCGCAGTCTGGGATATTTCCTAACTATAGACAGTCTTTCTCTTCTTCTTGTCCCCAAATGCATCTGTTATTGTCCAGGGTTGCCCATCTGTCTTTGAGCAAGATCTGAGTCCAGTAGCACCTTAAAGATCAACAAGATTTCCAGGGTATAAACTGTCAAGAATCAAAGTTCAGAAAGCTGATACCCTGGAAATCTATTGGTCTTTAAGGTGCTACTGGACTTGAGTCTTGCTCTTCTATCGCAGACGGACCAACATGAATACTCCCCTGAAACTTTCTGTTTTTGCCACCTGATGCAGATGGTGGGATCGGCCCAGGACAGAGGGAGCCATGGGTCCTACCTTTGGAGAGTCCAGGGCTCTCTTGGTCTGAACTGGCATGAGGCACCACTGTTAAGGGTAGTGGTTTGTTGGGTTTGGCAGGGTAGGGCAGTTTACAGCTCAACACAGACCTCTGAGATGCCATGTAAACTCTGCAAAGGCTCATAAACACCATCATCTTAGACTACCAGTTTTTGTAGCTAGAGGAAAAATATAAAAAGTGAAGTCCATTCAGTGCTATCACAATTCTTTGGAGTAAAGATCATGGTGAACTTGCAGGACACCTGAATCTAGGACTTGGAGCAGTGACGTTGCAGGGGGACAAGCTTCAAAACAACCAGACAGCCACACTTGACTCTCTTGATGGGTGTCAGCGTCTTGCCAGGGGGTGCAGTGAACATGCCTTTCTTTTCTGTTTCTTCATGGTGCTCTTCTGCCCTCAACCATACTCAAAAAGTATTATCCTGACACCACTCTGAAAGAGATGGCAGTAACCCAGTGTTCTTTCCTTTCAGGACAGAGAGCTGCGTCCAGAAGAAATAGAAGGTAAGCATTCGTCCTGTCATTGACAACAGGTTTGCTGTAATGGTCCAGTGTACAAGACCACTGCAGCCACCTTACTTATAAGTGCCATTTTGCACATTACAGGGCAGCAAATCAGGCTGATGGATGTACCCTGAAACTGTCTGGGAGGTGCTTTTGGCTTGCTGGGGAAACCTATGTGTTTCCCAAGGAACATGTGTGCTTTCCTCAACAGGCTAAATAGCTCCCCCTGGACTGTTTCAGGTTGGGGAAATGGCACAGGAGGAAAGGCTGATGTGTCAATGGAGGGTCAAGATGAGAGCACAGGCTATTAAGTGGTGGTGGCTCCCTTGATGGGTCTAGGCTAAGGCAACTGAGCCCAACCATGCCAGGCTCTGAAGCCAGCTGCGCATTCCAGATCCACTAGCTGAAGCAGCCACTGAACATAGGCCAGGCCTCCCAAGAGCCTCACAGGCATTCTTTTCAGTCAGTGAAACGTAGAGAGGACTTGAATGGTTGACATGATCACTTTCCGAGGCCCTCTTCCTTCTCATAGAGCCCATTCAGCTCCTTGGATTATTGAGCAGCTTAAAGTGATGAAAGAAGTTGGCAGACAACTAGAGCATCACTGGAGAAAAACTTCTGACAAATAATATTCAAGAGAGGCCAGCGAATGGATTTGTACCCACTCTGTGGTGGTAACGATGATAAAATGGCAACACTCCTCTGTTACCATCATGTCTGTGCAAAACCATCCAACCCAGTAGTTCCAAATGCTAAGGAGGCATCTCAGTTTGCCCCCTGATGGTGTCAACTTGGATAACTCTACAGCTTATTGTGACTCATTTGCAAGGTAGTTCATGGATAGAATTGCTTGAATCCACTGGGATTTGGACATCGCAACTTGAGTGGGTTGGTGCTGGATTGTTGCTGGAGCTCAGCCTGTTACCAACTGGGTCTTGACCTTTACCCATGTTGGCTTATACCAGATTGCTAGGATAAGGGATAGCCAGTGGATCCAGGGAGTAATTAATACTTTTAAGGCAGGGAACAGTTCCCAACACTTTGCAGAAGGCAGCTGTGAAGTTCCTCCTGAAGAAGCTCCCCCTGGACATAATTAATCTCAATAACTATTGCCAGATGGCAAATATTTCCTTTGGGGGGGCAACGCAACTCCAGGATGTTTGGGATGGGATAGATCTGCTTCAACCCAGTTTCTAACCTGATTTTGGAACTGAAACTGTCTTCATTGCCTTGTCTGTCAGTGTTCACCTTAGAGAGACAAGGAGAGTGCATCTTTGTTGATAATCTTGGACTTCTCAGTAGTTTATCAACGCTGCTGCCCATGGTAGGCGAGGTGAATATCAGAGGCATCATGCTTCAGTGGTTCTGGTCCTACCAGGCTGACTGGTATCAGGATTGGTGCTGGGGGACACTGGATTCCTAGCACTTGTGCTGTGTAGACCTAGAAAGTCCCCTCTAATCTCCCATGTTCTTTTCCATCTACATGGGACTGCTGGGAAAGATTGTCCAGAGATTGGGAGTGAGGTGTTATCAATATGCCGATGATACCCAGTTCCATCTCCTTTCAACAAATTCAGGGGAGGCAGTGGATGTTTTGATACATTTTTTGCAGGGAGTACTGGGCTGGATGAGAGCCAATAAACTGAAACTTAACTGAGGCAATATAGACATGCTATTGGTCAATACAGTCAGAGATTAAGGAGTCGTCTTGGACTCCTTTTCTCCTTGAAGGATCAGGTTCACAGCTTGATAGTTATTAGATCTGTAGCTACAGTTGGAAGAGACCTGTTCTTCTCTGTGGCAAATAGTTCCCTTATCTAACTTTGGTTGGTGCACCAGCTACCGCCTTTGAGGAGCATGACCACAGTTATGCATGCTCTAGTTACTTCATGACTGCGCTACTGCACTGCATTTTGCTTAGGGCTGTCTTGGAAAACTGGAAGCTTCAACTGGTGCAAAATACAGTAGTGAGACTACTGACTGGCACAAAGTACTGAGAACACATTCTACCAGTTCTCAAAGAATTGCACTGATGGCCTGCACTTGTGGATACAGTTTAAAGATGAAGAAGACGAAGAAGACAAAGACGAGGAGGAGGAGGTTGTATTTATACCCCGTCCTTCATTCAAAGTCTCTTACAATCTCCTTCCCTTCCACTCCCCACAACAGACATCCTGTGAGGACAACAGACATCCTGTGAGGTAGATGGGGCTGAGAGAGCTCTGAGAGAACTGCTCTTGAAAGAACAGCTCTGACAGAACTTGTGACTGACTCAAGGTCACCCAGCAGCTGCATGTGGAGGAGTGGGGGATTAAACCCAGTTCTCCAGATTAAAGTCTGCCGCTCTTAACCACTACACTTAACCACTTGAGAGCCAGTTTGGTGTAGTGGTTAAGTGCGCGGACTCTAATCTGGGAGAACTGGGTTTGATTCCCCACTCCTCCACTTGCACCTGGCTGGATGACCTTGGGCAAGCCATAGCTCTGTACCAGCTGTTCTCTCAAGGACAACTTGTGAAAGAGCTCTCTCAGCCCCACCTACCTCACAAGGTGTCTGTTGTGGGGAGGGGAAGGGAAAAGAGTTTGTAAGCTGCTCTGAGACTCTTAAGTGAGTGAAGGGTGGGATATAAATCCAATCTCTTCTTCTATACCAAACTGGTTCTTGGCCATTACCTTTAAGTCTTGGCCATTACTTCTAATTCTCTAAATGATTTGGGACCAGGACAATTGAAAAGCCTTTTGCTATCATAAGAAGTTATTTGTCAATTACGATCTTCACCAGAAGCCCTGCTTTGCATGCCCCTACCTTCAGAGGCAAGATGGGTGGCTCCCAGAGTCAGCCTTTTTTCAATACTAGCACACCATCTCTCGATCTCTCTCTCTCCTCTGGCTGAGACTCAAAGACAGATTACAGGATATAAAACAGTAAGTCAGACAGCATCAGACAACCAATGAACAATGCACTAGGACTAGGTTTACAAAATCAGAGAACAATGCAGTAAAAGCAGGTGATGCCTACAATAATCATTGCAGTGGACTACAAATGTATTCCATTATAAAAGCGCCCTTCTGGAGTATTCCTTTCTACTGCAGTTCTAATCCCTTCATAAAAATGCCCTCTTGAACACAATGGTTTAGCACATGCTGTGAAATGGCAGACATCCGGGAGCCTGTCTGACCTTCTCAGGCAGGCCATTCCACAAGGTGGGAGCCACCACCGAGAATGTGTGTGAATGGGCAGCTGCAGATTTTACCATTTTCAGAGTGGCACCTAAAGAAGGCTTTGCTAAGACGAACAGAGCTGTCACAGTGGAGCACAGCAGGAGAGATAGTCCTGCAGGTACGTGGGTCCAAGGCCGTTAAGGGCCTTGTGGAACGTTCTCCTCACAGCACCTAGTTTTATGAGTTTTAGGTGCCAAATGTAGACCTTCTTAGGGTGAAATCCTAAATTGGTCTACTCAGAAGCCTCATTTTATCCAATGGGGTTTACTCCCAGGAAAGTGCTGTTAGGATTGCACTGTTACCCATCTAAGTTTTATGTGATTTTTAATTTTTTTTTTAATTACTAGTCGTAAATTTTCAATGTTTTGCTGTTTTAATGCAGGCTTTTAAAAGAATGACCAAGGATCATGTGACCTTAAAGCGAACCCTCTGGCTACAATACCGTTATAAGGAAACATCTCTAAATTATAAATTCTGTCACTACAGGATGCAGCCTCTAGTCACTATCTCAAAGGGCAACAGGGAGCCTGGATTCAGAGCATCCAGTTTTCAACAGAAAAAATACCAGCAATGATATTTAGCATTCATAGAATGTTCAAAGCATTTCATGTTATGTCACACATACACCTGAATACACATGAAGCTGCCATATCAGCTTCAGACTCTTGGTCCAGCAAGGCCAGTAACGTGTACTAAGACTGGCAGCAGCTCTCCAGGGTCTCAGGCAGAGGTCTTTCACATCATCCACTGCCAGATCTTTTAATTCAAGATGCTGGGGATTGAACCTGGGACCTTCTGCATGCCAAGCAAATGCTCAACCCTGAGTCATGGCCTCAGTAATGCTCTAGTAATGTTCTAGTAGTAGCAGTCCTATGGGCCATGCAACATAATGTTAAAACTAAAACCAACACAGGACAAGACAACTCAAGGTAGTAATCTGGAAGGCAATCATAAATCGTAATAGAATAACACCACAGCTAACCAACAGCGATGGGAACCAGAAATTGGGAGGGTATAGGGCAAAGGAATCTACCTTTCACCTGTCACCTGAACATAGTCAGAGAAAGCACCAGGAGAATCTCGAGAAAGTGTCATGGTGCCACCTTCAGGAAGGCAATGGACCCAGCTACCACCCACCTCATTTTAGAAGACCTTAATGGATGGACAGATTTATATGGGAGTAGCTGGTCCTTCAGACACCCCAGGCCCTGATCATGTAGGGATTGAAGGCCAAAACCAGCGCTCTGAATGATGCCCAGAAACAAACTGGAAACCAGTGACACTCTTCTCACACAAGAGTAATCACTACTAAAGCATATCCCTATTACTGCTGTTGCTGCAGAGTTTCAGACATTTTCAAAAGGTCCCCAAAAGCAGCCTTACACATAGTATATTATAACAATGAAGGTTGGATGTGTATAGAGTATGGTCAGTTTTAGCCAATTCATTTTTTTTCCAGGGAAGGGCATAGCTTGTGCACCAACTGAAGTTGTGAAGACACTTTAAGTCACAGATACCATTTTGAACATTCAAAGATGTGAATTTGCTCCTTAAGAGAAGTGCTACGCTATCCAGAACTGGCATAAGCTACTGTCTTGATCCAGACTCCCAACAGAATGTCTGCCATGTCTAGACTGAACTTCAGTGTATTCGCTCTTACTCAGCCCTGCTTTTGTTCTGGTGTAACAAGTTTTCCAGGTTTTTGTATTATTTAAAAAAACTTGCAAAACCTTATTGACCAAGGGTGGCAGTGGGATAAAATGCTCTGTGTATGTGTGTTCACCACAGGAAATGAACACTGAGTCTACTTTCTGCTCTCTTCAAAATACTCCAGCCTGAGAATCAGCTCTCTAAGGTCTCCTAAAGAGGTCATCATTGAAATAAGACTTGCACTGAGGACTTTCCAAGCTTGCACTCTTATTCCCCTATACTCTCTTGATTCTCATGAAGATCAGAGTTAACATAGCCTGACTCCTTAGCTGTCATTTCAGTGCCAGAGATCCAGTGCAGGACCCTGGCTTCTGCCTATCCAGTGTACCAGTCTGACATTTTTGTCACTTGTTTTTCCTTATTGCCTTGGGACTACTAGAGAGAGCAAAACACCTGGGGGGGGGGGGGAACCCTGACGCAATAGAGACAAACAAGTGACAAAAATGTCAGTGCGGAATTGGTCATAGGCAAATTCCTCATGGGGAAAGTGGGATCAAACCTTTTCAGTAGTGCTGACTCTGCCTCCTTCACTGACTCCCCCACCCCACAGAGCTGAGAGAAGCGTTCAAGGAGTTTGATAAAGACAAGGATGGCTACATCAACTGCCGGGACTTGGGGAACTGTATGCGGACTATGGGTTACATGCCTACTGAAATGGAGCTTATAGAATTGTCCCAACAGATCAACATGAATTGTGAGTATCTGCTGTCTAAACTGATCCCGCCTCCCCCCGGTGAGGCTTCTGCCCTTTTCTAGCCAAACATAGCCCTTTTCTCTCTTTCTCCTGCCATTTTTGCCAGGCAATGCCTGCACCACCACAGACTTCCAGTCCAGTTTTACCTAAGGTGTGCATTGTGTACACAGTCTGCACAGTGATAAAGTGCCAGTTGACAACCATACTGCCTTGTGCGCTACCATTCCTAACCGAATGATTGTAATATATATCATGACTGACCTTCCTCTGTTGGACCTGCCTTAGCAAGCTGTTATTGCCAGTCAGCCTCTCTGTTCAGCCTTCTGGTTTGCCTGAGGCCAGTGACTCTGGGCTTGTGGCTGAGCACATTGGTTGCCAGTTTGAAGGAGATCTGTGATCGAATGTTATTTCTTGGCTGTGGGGAAGGAGGAGCTTTGATGTGCAGGCAATCTTCCATTCCAACTACCTCACTGGTATCAAGCTGGCAATGCTCCCTCTAAGCTATGCAGTCCTGTGAGCAAAAAGTATACTTTGTGAGCTACTGGCATTAAAGTTGTGAGCAAGTGATTTGGCTGCTGCATAGTTTTCTCTGGAGCCATCCTTCCTGAGCTAAGACAAAAATGTGTGAGCCGGAGGCTAAAAAACTGTGAGCTAGCTCACACTAACTCAGCTTAGAGGGAACACTGGAAAGGTATGAATTAGGGTGACTGGAGTCAAAGGAGGGTGGGAGAAGAGGGTATTCTGGCAAATGCTAGTAGCTGGTGCTGGGTGAGAAAAGTTGGAATTAATGTGCAGCTGTTGGAGCCCCAATGCTGCCCTCCTCTTGGATGTGTGATCAAAGAGGAAGGGTATTTGGAAAGTGCTGGTCTGTAGCTGTCCATAGCATGACAGGAGAAAAACTGCAATTCTGCCCTCATACTTCGTGTCCAATGAAATGAACCACTTGTGCAAAACTGATATACAGTGGGGAATGAATTTACAACCCAGTTTCTGAATTGCTTCATCCTTCTGCTATTTCCTTCTATTTCCAAATGCACCCTTCAAACCCAATATCCACTTCTGCTCTGATTGTTGTAATTCAGACAAGCTAGAAAGTTAGATTCCTACTCATACAAATATTATCTAGATATACACAACATTGTATGCATACATACATAAATACAGATAGCAATCAATCACAGTACTTTCACTTTTGTCCCCGATAACACAAAGGTTGCAATTAGTTCAGAAGATGAGCCAGCGAAAAGAAATGGCGGAAGCTGTTCAATCAGTTCTTTACAATGAGCAGTTACTCTGGGATGAGACTTGCATTTATGGGAAAGTTCCACAGATGCAGCTATGTTATACAGAATCACAACTGCAGAAAGCATTAGTTTCCAACTTTTGCTCTCCCAGAATGACAGTTGAGATCCAGACTATAGAAACCACAGAGATCAGGGCCCAGAAGGAAATGGCAGCTTCGGAGACTGAACTATTTGGTATACCATAGAGTCCTAGGAAGAAATGGAAGTCCTAGAGTGGCTGCAGAGGGTGGATGTTCTAGGACATCTGTTTCTCTGTGCTGAGCTGCTGAATATGCAACAGATTTTGGAATAATTCACATAATCCTACTGGCATCCTGAGAATGTTGGATTGAGTTAAGTGTACAGAGTCTAAAAGAAAAAAGGTATGAAGTAACTTGAAATTATAATAAGCATATTAAAATATGATAATTGTACTTCAAAAGTTAAAAATGTCTAATGTAAATGTTATTTGCAATTATTGTCAATAAAGATTCCCATAGCTACTGCCTGTAGTATTTGACTATGAACACCATGTTTTAATAGACTTTACCCTATTGCTACTGTTTTGTTCTTCTGAATGCTGAAGTTAGAAATTGTTTTCCTTTTGTTTGCAGCATTCTCAAGTGGGGGTAGAGCAGGCTCATAGCTACAGTGGGGCATTTTGGGGCCAGGCCCCCAAACTTACCGCCCAGGCCCCCTGACTTCCCATCCAGCTGGTTTTATTTTATTTTTTACATGCACCACAGCCGTGCCACACTGAGCCATCGCCCTGCCCTACCTGCTGGCACCCTTGCCTCTTCTCTCTCTCTCTCTGCACTTTTAAAAAACTTTTACTCTCTCATTGCTTCTGACACAACCTGTAGGTGTGTGCAGGGGTGCCCCCCAATGTAAAAAAAATTCCTGGCTACAGCCCTGGGGTAGAGGTTGTGTTGAATATTAGAATGGCAAAAATGTACTAAGTGATGAGCTGGGCATGAATTTAGAATCACTTTGGCACATGCCAGTCTGCATGGACTCTTTGCTCTCAACAAATCAGTTTGGTTCTACAAACTGGTTTGTCAGATGGGAAGAATATGCTCAAATACTGATGCTCAGCTGGTTTGAAAGCTTTAAAAACAGAATTGAGCATTACTAGCTTACTTTTGTTTTGTCTTGGTGTCCCTAGTGGGTGGCCATGTAGATTTTGATGACTTTGTGGAGCTGATGGGACCAAAGCTTCTGGCAGAGACAGCAGACATGATTGGGGTCAAGGAATTACGAGACGCTTTCAGAGAGGTGAGAACCAGGCTGTGGAATCTCCTCCTGTGAGTTACTTGTCCACAAGATTCACATAGGTCTGTCAGTCATAACAGCTGATTTAAACCCCTGCATGCAGAGTCTGTATATAGGGTTGCCAACCTCCAGGTGGTGGCTAGAGATCTCCCGCTATTACAACTGGTCACTAGGTGACAGAGAAAATAGAAGAAATAGTCACTTTGGAAGATGGTCCCTATGGCCTTATGCCCCATTGAAGTTCCCTCCTGTCCCCAAACCCCACCCTCCTCAGGCTCCACCCCTAAAATTGCCAGGTATTTTTCAAAATGGAGCTGGCAACGCTAGCCACATATGTAGTGGAAGGATAACAGGAGAAGGCTTTTCCCTTCATACCCTGGTTGCAGGGTTCCTAGAAATATCTCTGGCCACTGCCAGAAATTGGAAGCTGGGCTAGTTAGACCTTTGGTATAATTAAGTAGTGCTGCTTCTACATCCAGGGTATGCCACCCAACTTGAAGAGGTAGACTGGCTTTGAGCATGCATGAACTTTACCCCTTGGAGCATGATGGAATACCTCAAGAAATGTGACTTTGGAATTTGCAGGGAAAGCAGATATGACAGTAAAATAGGTGCCCCCTGCTTTTCCCCTGACTGTTGCTTTTTTGTGTGTGTGGCAGTTTGACACCAATGGTGATGGAGAGATCAGCACCACTGAACTACGAGAAGCTATGAAGAAACTGCTTGGACAACAAGTGGGGCACCGGGACATAGAGGACATAATACGGGATGTAGACCTGAATGGAGATGGGCGAGTGGATTTCGAAGGTGAGAGAAAACAAGCAGTTGCCAGTGGGACAGGGAGGTGGGTTTGCAGGGCTGGACTGGGCTTCACTGTTGTTTTCTGCATTCTGTCAGGATTGAGTGTCACAGGAAACTCTACCAGTGCTGCCATTCTGCAGACTCTTCTTCCGTACGCTGGTCAGCCTGTCTCCCTTTCTCATTTTCTACTTTTGAGGCTACTAATCTCCATCCATGACATTTGACTACTTTCCCAGCACCCTCGGAGGCTTAAACTAAGGGCTATAGCCTACCTCAGTGCTATTTTCACACAGACGCCATCTAAGACAGCTGCCTAAAGCCATCACCCATATAGTGCCATTTTGTGATCCGTTTTCTAGTAGATGCTCCTGATGTCATCCCCTCCACACACACCAATTCTTCTTTCCTGTTACATTTACTCTCTGTCATTTGGTTTCCATTTCCAGCATTACAGAATCGATTGTCCTGCTTCTTTCTTTTCAAAACTCATCCCAATTTGCTAGGTCTCCCCTCCCTGCTTCCATTTTTCCCCTCTGAAATTTCTGCTCCATCATCGAGAACGCAGTCATCCTCCATGATGTTTTTGTCTCTGGATCCCTATTTGCCCTCACCAAAACCAGCCTCTCCACCTCTCATGCCACTATTGCTGCTCTTGCTTCTGGAGGTCTCCTTGCCCTGAAGGCTACAATGTTGATTTTTCCAAATTCTGCCAGTTCCAGCTCATGCCCTATCTTGCTTAATTTTCAAGTTAGGTTATTGGGGAAAGGTAATCTGGAGTTTTGGAGTCCACCCTCTGCCTCTTGCTACTTCTGTCACCTGGCAGCCGTTGACTCAGTCGGTTTTTCTCTTCTGCTCAATCTTGAAGCTCTGCGGTTTCTGCCTTAGCTCATCCCTGGTCTTTAACTCTTGAGAATCATTGTTTGTTCCTATGTTTGACTACATCTTTCATCCTCCTCATTCCCAGTCTTGACTTACAACCTCTGTTCATGCTCTTGAACATCTGAATGTTCTCTAGCAGAGAAAAGAGTGGGCTGATTTTGTTCATTATAAATATATATCCCCTTCAATTGTTTCAATTCCCCTCCCCTTCTCACTTGATAAGCTAACAACATTGTTGACATCATACAACAACTCCACATGCCCCCTTTTGCCCTATACTCTCCCAACTTCTGGTTGCCATCTCCCCAAACCATTTTTTCTCTCGTGTTCTCAGCTCAGAAATTTTCTGCAGTAGATTTTTCCTCACCAGGCACGAACCTGAAGTTTTCTCCTTCTTACCCTGTGTTTTCTGAATCCCCAGTTTTAGCAAGTTCTGAAAATGTGAGGTAAGGAGAAAACTTTGGGTTTGCGTCTGGTGAGGAAAAATCTACTGCGGAGAATTTCACATAATGCAGAGTTTTAAAAACTTCATTGCAGGGCATTTCACTACTGTGGAAATGGTCTCAAGCACACCACTGCTTCTCCAGAAGAGCACCCTGTGACCTACCGTCCTATGATGTACGGTCCTTCCAAGGAGACATGTTTGCCAGAACTAAGAGCCATCTTAATAAAGAAGGCCTGATTATCTTGATACTTGACCATTCCAGCTTAAAGATTGCTAACTAGAAGGGGAGGTTGGTATCTGGTTGAAGATTTGTTCCAAAATAAAAAAACTGGGTTCAAGAGAGGCAAGTTTAAAATATTCATTTACCGGCAATTTTGAGTCCAGTGGCACCTTTGAGACCAACAAAGTTTTATTCAAGGTATGAGCTTTCGTGTGCTCACACACTTTTTCAGATACAATGAAATGGAAATAGAAATAACAGCCATACAGATAGAGGGTGGACAGTAAATTAGCATACAGAATAATGAAGATATTTTTAACAGATTAAAAGAATAATAAGCTTAGTTTATATGGCTATCATCTGTTTGAGTTCAACTTGTGGGGAAAAACATAGCATGAGTTGAACCCAAACAGATGATAGCCACATAAACTAAGCTTGTTATTCTTTTAATCTATTAAAAACATCTTCATTATTCTTTATGCTAGTTTATTGCCCACCCTCTATATGTATGGCTGTTATTTCTGTTTCCATTTCATTGTATCTGAAGAAGTGTGTATGTATGCACATGAAAGCTCATATCTTGAATAAAACTTTGTTGGTCTTAAAGGTGCCACTGGACTCAAAATTTATTCTACTGCTTCAGACCAACACGGTTGCCCACCTGGATTTATTTACAGGAATGTGAGCCTATATATAAAGACACAGGTACCATAATCCTCTTTCTTCTCCTTGGTCCATGGTTTCTTTCTAATAGTCCAATAGTCCATGCTGTTCTCCCTCCTCAGTTCTTTCTGACCATCACTTCATATATACAGTCTTTACACAGGAAGCTTATCTCAATTTTCGATGGCATTTCATAACAACTAGGCACTTTCAGTGTTAGCTCTCTAGAGAGAATTCAGTCAAAACGTAACAGTGTCTTGGTGTCATCCAGGAATGAAAATCAAATAACTGAAAAGTCAGTGTTCTTCAAAATGCAAGATCAAAAGCAAAAAAATCACAGTCAAAGGTCACCAGACTGGCATGTATCCATCACACGCCCTCTCCAGCTACAGCCAGATTGCCCTTCCATCATTGGCCTCCAAACTCCTTGTGCATTCTGCTGATTCAGCCTCTCGACCTCTTACAATCTGGCTTCTGCCTCAGCTGAAAATCACTGACAATATCTTCACTGCCAAATCAAAAAATTCCCACTTCTCTGCAGCCTTTGCTACAGTGGATCATTCTCCCGTGCTTCTTCACACCCAAGGATTCCTTAACTCTGTCCTTAGCTGGTTCTCTTCCTACCTCTGATCATTTGTTCAACATTTCCAGAGGGGAAAGCTCTTCCTCTTATTGTCCCTTTCTGCTTTGGAGGTCTCCCAGGATCTTTCCTTGGTCTTCTTCCATTCACTCTCTCTGCACTATCCTTGGATGACCTCAAAAAATCCTGTGACTTTTAGTACCAATTATACACCAAGGACATCAAGTGCTATCTTTCTTATCACCAAACTTTTGCCTTCCATCCAATCCTACATCTCCAATTGCTTGTCATATATTTCCACTTAGATGTCACATTGCTGTCTCAGACTCAATGTGTCCCAGACTGAACTTCTCATCTTTCCTTCCAAGCTGCCTTTTCCTTGTTTGCTATCTATATCCATTGATGAAGTCATCAACGCCCAGCAAATAGGCAAAAAACCTTGGACTTCTCCCTGTTTTGCTCCCCATTATCTGTTCTGTTGCTAGATTATGTTGTTTCTGCCTTTGTAACATTACAAAAATATATTCCTTCCTTGATGTTCCTTCGGCAAAAACTTTGGTTCAGGTTCTGGTCATCTCTCACTTTGATTATTGTGTTTATTGAGTTTATGGACCTTGAGTTTATGGACCTCGAGTTTATGGACATAATTTTAGGTATGGATATTTAAAATCAATAAATTGTAAAAATGTGTAACCTTCACTTCTCTGGCCTCACTACCTTGCCTCTGTCCATGAGCAGAATCATTCACCTCTGTCATTATTGTTCTGACAAGCAGTAGCCCTTCTTTAAAACCTTAGAGTGGTTTCCTGTCTCCTCCCAGATCCAACATAAACTCATTATTACCCTCAAAGCCTTCCACTGCCTTTCATCCTGTGTTAACTATTTGCCCTCATATCCTTCCCTGGGAGGAAGTTTTAAGCAACTGGGGAGAGCTTTGACATTTCTCTGCCTTAGCTGTTGGTATCGTGGTAGGACAATTCAGTTGCTATCAGTTCCCATTCTGTGAGAATCCACCCAGGTGCCACAGAATGAGCAAGGATATAAAAGAAGGGAGTTTGTTACTGGCCAGGGTGGGATGCCAAGTTATCCAGTTGGGATGTGATATTCTGACCTCTCATTCCCTCTTACCCGGGTGGGATGAGCTTGTTGGCTGTTCCATATCTCTCTTCCTTCTTGTTGTTTACAGAGTTTGTCAGGATGATGTCCCGCTGAAGACTGTTTCAGGGCTGAAAATTAAGCAGCATCTAAGGGTAGAAAAGGGCCTGAATGGAGCATCTAGCCCCAGTGTTCCTATGCAAAGACTGACACGCCGGCTGCACGTGAGTTAGTGCAATACAATGACCTGTCTCTCCGATCCAAAGTGGCCCTGATGCTCCTTCACCCTTACACACTGTGAAAAGACTTGCAATCTGCTACAACTGGAACCACTGCTCAGAGAAGCTAGCTGAGGGGAAAGCTGCACTCTGGGAGCAGCCTTGAAGCATTTGCAACCTGATGAGACCTCCTTCCCTGCTCTTACTCTTCCACCAACCGCTGCAAAGCAACACGAGGAGAGGTTTTTCCCGGAACTGGTGGCTTACAGTGAGGCCATCCGGGATTGGTGCCTGCCATAGACTGTGCTCTGCGCCTGTTTTTCCTTAGTGAACTGAGTCTGTGTGTGCTGCCTCCGTGTGTGTGCGTATAATGTTATTTATGCCTCCTTGGAATGTTTATGTGTCTCCCATAGGTATGTTAATATGAGAAAAAGACAAATATATGTTTTTTGGAGGGGATCAGATAAATATAAAAATATGAAACTTTGTACAGGCCTCATGCTTCTGTTTAAGGTGGAGGTGGGTGGAGGCAAAAGGGATGCTGATGGGTGGATTGCTTCAACTCCCCATTTTCTGAGGGCCCAAAGGCTATCTGGAGCTGAGGAAGCTGGGTGCTGTTGGAAGACAGGGCTGTAGTTTGGCACACTTGGGGCCAACAACCACCAGCTTAGTGGTACCTGATGGCAGAGAGGACTCAACAAGGCATCATGCATTTCTGAAGTACTGAAGTCATGGATCTGGTTTACTCAGAAGCAAGATTGCTATGGGCTACCTGTATAGTTGCCTCAATGGGGTAAAAGCTCTTGGGGCCAATTCTGATTAAAATGACATGATAAAGAGCCTTGCCTGCCCCCCCCCCCCATGACAAGACATTTCTGATCCAAACCAGGGCCCTATTTAAAGGGGAGAAATCTGACAGTTCCATTCCAAGATGGTGCCTGATCTGAGCCTCAGTCCCTACATACGTTAAGTGCTGTCAAGTCACAACCGACTTATGGTAATCCCAGCAAGGGGCTTTCAAGGTAAGTGAGAAGCAGAGGTGGTTAGCCTTCCTTGGTGGTCTCCCATCCAAATGCCAACCCTGCTTAGCTTCTGAGATCTGAGAAGATCAGGCTATATCATGCCACCTTCCCTGCTTCCTTATCCCAGGTAAACATATATTAGATTGAGGGGTGCCATTTGGCCTTTGGGAGAAACTCACATGTTGCCATGAAAATGGCACAAGGGAAAGCTGAAGTATGCTGCTTAAAAAGAGCCCCTAACTTTCTGTAGCTCACATCTGGTCTCAGAACCCGTAGCCTTTCTATCTGCTTTCCTCCAGCTGCCTGGAGTGTAGCCTTTCTTTCCCCTCTACCATGCCAGGACCTTCAACACCTGCCATCCCTGAGCAATGTGGACATGGCTTGTACAACAAGGAAGAAAGGAAGGGATGGCTAGATGGCCATCTGACAGCAATGCTGATTGTGTAAACTTAGGCAGATCATGAGAGGGAGGGCAAGAAGTGTTGCATTAGTGATTAGTTCTCGTGGGCCTTTCTTACATGCCCAGGGAAATGCTGATCGCCACTTTGGGGTCACAAAGCAATTTTTCTCCAGGCCAGTTTGGCTGGAGATCCTGGAGGTTTTTTGTCATCTTCTGGGTGGTCACTGCAGGTATGGAGGGGGAGGTACTTGTGAATTTCCTGCATCGTGCAGGGGATTGGACTAGATGACTCTGGAGGTCCCTTCCAACTCTATGATCCCCAGAAACAAGGTGAACTGCTGGTTCACACATTGCTTTCTATGTGCAGCAGCAGGAACACATATCAGGCTCACCATGCGTAGGGACTTATCCCATTTATCAAATATTAACTGGCCAAGTGAAAGATCAGCTCATGGAATTTTCGGTAAGTTAATTATATGTTGTAAAGTAGTATTTTGTGTGTGTGTGTCCTGAACCTGCTGTCAGTCGACTTCTAGCAAGTTACCCAAAGTAGCCGATCTTAGGGCCAGATACCCCAGGGTAAAGGGCTCCCAGATACTTTTCATGCACATACAGTCCCAATTTAAATTGTGGTCATGCAGGGAAAGGAAAGAGTATTTAATTCACCGTCTCACTGTTTGAAATAGCTTTCCCCATGCTGCTGTTACAGCTAGAAGCGAAAAAAGACTGGCACCCATTTTTTGCCTGCCTTTCAGTTTTTGAATGCTAGTAACAGCTGGGGGCAGCTGGTTTTGATTGGTAAAACTATACTGGGGGGGACTCTACTCTCCCTACCCCCATCCCCGATCTTAATCAGGCCCCCTTGTAGTAGTATTTCAATAACGCTGATGTCTCATCTGTTTTGACACCATCACAAGAAGTATGTTACCTTGGGCCAGTCCACCTGACTTGGGGACTCTTAAGACTTTCCCCAGCCCTGTTACCTGTGATCCTTTAGTTGGAGATGCCAAGGATTCAATCCAGGACTCTTTTAACTGAAGACATTATTCTCCCACTTCACCCTGCACACATGCACACTGAAAGTATAGCTACCCTATCCTGTTCAGTGGGACTTATCCAAGTTCATTGTCAAAGGCAGTTATGACAGACCCCATCCACTTCCCTTCTTCTTTTGTGTCCCTTCACTGACTGAGCAGCTCCAGTAGCATGTATTCTTTAAAGTAACTTTAGCAGTCCCATCACTAATATTTGGCTATTTTCTCAGCCCAGGACCTGAGGGAAGGGTTTGGGTCTCCTTTTAACTTAAATTACAGAAAATGGCACTTGAGACACTATTAAAATTCAGAAATAACAGAAGGTTTTCATTCAACATAAAGGGGAAAGGTCAGGTGAAGTCAGGGGTTGAAAATACTGAGGTAAAATAGTACGAGCACAAACTCTTATTCTTAAGTATCGGGCTAGTGAGAGTTTTTTGAATTATTCACAGTTACTATAGTTCTTTATTTTGAGAGGCTCCTGTTCCTGGGTTTTCTCAAACCACTCCAGCGTACTTTGTTTACATAATAGCAGACTCTTTCGGTGCTCTTCCCACTAACCAAACCCCTTCTCTTGGAACACCAGTTTTTGACTGACTCTTTAGGTCTCTCCACACAGTTTTTAACCACACCAGACCAGGGATCTCTGAACCCTTCAGAGATATCATCCTGTTCAACTGGGTAGGGAATCTTCTTCTCTCCCTAGAAGTTTTATCCCCTTTCCTTGGCCTGAATTGGAGTCTCAGTTTACTTCTCAAACCTCCTAGCCAACTTTTGCCCAGTTCTCCTGTCTGTGTTGAACTGCTATCAGCTAAAGTTGAAATTAGACTCACAAGACAGAATTCCGATTTTCCCTAGTCAAGGCTCAAATCGGAATGAATCTCCTCTGCATCCAGCTCTCTCAAGACTGTCTGCTCAGCTGATGCTGACCAATCAGATTGCTCAGAGCAGCCTGTCACTCACTGCTCTCTGGCTCTGTGAAGAATTAACCCTTCACGGTCTATAGTTTTATATACAGCACTTTTAAGCCTCTTAAAAAGTGCAGTCTGTCACAGCAGTCTTGCAAAATGAGTATTGGTCAGAGAGCAGCTGGCGCTCTGCTCTGCCATCCTCCTGCAGGCCAAACGATGGCTTTTTCTGAACTATGGATTTCAGGGTCAGATCTGACTTTCACTTTGTTGCCATCTGTGAGAGACTACCTTTAAAATGCTGCCTTCCTAATGCGACAAAACCAGAGAAGGGAGGGAATAGATAACTATGCTCTAGAATGTTGAGCTTGAATGACAGGCTGCTCCTTTTCTCTGATTGGCCAGCATCAATTGAGGGAAATATAAGATCAGCTGTGTGCTGAGGGGGAACAGTTCCTGTTCTGGAAAGAAAAAGTTCAGCTAAAGGAGTGGATGTCTGAGGACTCTGACTTAAATTCGGTCAGACAGGTTCACCTTTTGAATAAAGGGAGAGACTCCTGTTCGTAGCTGTGGTAAACATAACCTGAGAAAGAATTCCATCTAAGAATCCAGAGTCTAGTGTCAGCTAAAGCTGAAGTTCGTTTTCACACAGACACCAAGAACTGGGGTTTGTGATTTTGGTAAAGAGTGACTGGGTAGCAGGCTGAAGCTCCCAATCAGGCCAAAAGTTATTGGATTACATTTTCAGGGAAGAAATATATGTCCTGTCCAGTTATACAGGGAATAGGCACAGAGGCAGTTTCTGGTCTGTTGTGAAAGGAAATGGTTATAGACTACTCAGAGGAAACACTGTGATTTAAGAAAAGGGAAAAGAATCTGATACACAAAAAGAATGACCTTTCCAGAAAACCTGAACAGTTATTAGGAACTTAAATGCAGAAACATTGTAACTGAACCTTAAGTACTCAACCATCTCTCACTGATAAGAATGAAGAACTTGTAAAAATAAGCTGCCACAATACCATCTTGTCTGTCAACTGAAAAATACACAGTTTTACCAACATTTACCTCAGCCTTGCCAATTCCTGACTACCGCATACCATCCCTGCCTATTAAATAAAATCTTCATTACTGTTCAGTTACACAGTCTCCAGTGCCAAGGGATCTCCTGACAAGTTCCTGGACTGGGCAAAAGCCAAATTAGATTCTGTCAAAGGATGGGACATTCCGATTTATAAAGTCACAAATATTATCACACCACTGGGGGCCAGCTCAGTACCTGAACTATGAATTTTGACAGGAAGAATCTGCCTCAGTGGGGAGAGTAACTGAGTCCATCATACCATCCATAATGGTATCCCAAATCTGCTGTCATCCCTTGCCTCATGGCAGAGCACTGAAAAAGCCTTCATTCTTCTTGCTCGTCCCATTGTCTTACACAAGGTAAGGTGAGACATCAGATGTGAGAGATGCTCATCTCAATGGCTACCCTCTTGTTATGGTTGATAAAGTCCATTACACCACCAACTGTGCACCCAAAGCTGTCCTGCCCTCCTCATTTCCAAAGTGGCCTGTAGTTCATTTTCCAATGAGTCCAATTAGTCTATTTTTAGCCAGTCTGATTCCAGTGTATATACATTTCAGTGTATGACTAGAAATAATAAAAGGTCCCCAAAAAAGCCCAGTGAATATTTTGCTTGTTGTAGTTTGCTAGCATAAAGTCAGTCTAAGTAGATGGGACAGCAAAGCACTTAAGGCCACCATACACAAACACCCCTCTGAATCCCAGATGCTGAGGATAAAGAGGGGGGCTGCTCAGGAAACTACATTGGGCCGTTCTCTCACTCCATCTGAATGGGTCCCAGAGCCCCAAGAATCACCTGCAGTTTGCCCTCTCAGCTGCCATTGCATCCAACTGCTAAGTTGTTGCTTGCCAATATTAAATCTGCTGCACCTGGTCCAGAGAACAAATTGCTTTCAACATAGGTTTCTATTCTGACAATATGGTCACAATTGGAGAAAGGGCAAGTGAATTAAAGCTGAACATAGCAAGCTAATCATGCCCTTTTGGCTCTCTGAACTGGAAGTCTGTTCCTGCTTCAAACTCACCCAACTATATGGTCCAACTCTCCCCATTTTCTGGTAAGTAACTTTGCCTGCTTCTTGACTTCTGGCGATGCCAGGTGGAGTACAGCCTTCAGCAATAGAAGTGGGAGATTTCAAATGTGTCCGAACTTTCATGTCTGACATTTCAGATGACATGATCACGCCTCCTCCCCCACCACGGCAAAAGCCAAGCAAGAGAATCTTCACTACCAGCTCAGACTGAGTAAGGATACCAGAGCCAGCTGTGCTTATGTCTCTGAAGGCACAATGCCCTTACTCCAGATCTGATCCAGGAAGATCCAGTATGTCAAGTACTGAATGCCAGCACAAGCAGCAAGACGCAAATGCCCACAGAAGTTTAAAGATTCAACAACAAAGTTGAAAGCTATTTTCATAGGGATGATGATGGGGCTGGGGACAGATTGTCCAATTCCTAAAAACAGAGATACCAGAAGATCCTGACATGGGGAGTTCTGCCATCTGTTCCTTGCCATTTCCACAAGAAGGGCACTTTTTGCATGTTCAGAAGTCACTGAATATCCATCTGTTTGAAAAAGGAAAATGGTTGCAGATGGAGGTGATGGCGTTAGATCAGTGTGGCTAAAGGCAGGGGTATGAGTCACATAAGAGCAAAAGAAAGAAGCAAAAAATTTTCTGCTATACATAAATGAGATGCCATGAGTATAAGCACTGTGGGAAGTTCTATAAGCCCGATGACTAAATAGCCATTAAGTTTCATTCTTGTTACCATCATGTATCTACTGTGATAGTCTGCCAGTTTGTTATATGGTTATTCTATTTCACCATTGGTGGCAGGAAACTTTGGAGTGGGAGAGAAACGAGAAATGCCTCCTTTTATATGCAAGGGTACATACGATTGTCTGAAAAGGGGCATTAGATTTTCCTTTTCCTTATATAGAGTAGCATTTAAATACTTGACATAATGAGTCTAGTTTGCTTATGAAAACAAGTATATGGTATGGCAGCTACTTCCTCTACTTACAGGTGAGTTTTTTTCCTGTCTTGGTTAAATTTCCGTTTTGTAGCTACCACATACCTTGGACCTTACTGTAGTTTGGTCAATGGCAGAAAAGAACACCGATTTTTTAAATTTAGTTTTTACTTTGTTGCTTCTTTATTTCCTTTATTAACTCTTATCTATGCCAGCTGAAAGGCTCTCAATTGCATCCTCGGGAATGCAGCACATCTGAAGTATTTTGAGATAACAACTAATATTTATTGCTACTATTTCTGTTGCTGCTATGAGCCCATGCAGCAAGTTCACTGAGCACAGCAGTATCTGTTGGTTATCCGAAACCTGGAGAGGCTGTGTTCCATTTCTGCCCACTCTCTATTCATTTCAGTCCAATAGAACAGCATTCCAGAAGAAATTAGTTATACACAACTGTTGGGGAATTTTAGGGGTCCAGGCCTCTGCCAGAGATCCCCAGCCCCATTAGAGTGCTTTTTATAGGTGGATGGAGGCTGGCCAGGGAACTCAGGCCTCCAGAGGGAGAGAAACACAGAGAGAACAGTTGCCTTAAACTAAAAGTATTTATTAACTGTAAAAACATACACAAATAAAAATAGCATATATTCAATATCAATACCCAATAACATATAGAAAATCCCAGTACCTGATATAGTTTACACTTCAGAAAGAACAAGGAATATTCCTGGACTATCAACCAAGACCTCACTCAAGCCTAGGTGGGGTGTTGGCCAAAGAGCCTCAGCCTCAGAAGCCAATGTTGGATCAGGCCAATGGCCCATCCAGTCCAACACTCTGTCATACAGTGGCCAAAAACACCAGGTGCCATCAGGAGGTCCAGCAGTGGGGGCAGGACACTAGCCCTCCCACTGTTGCCCCCCCCAAGTACCACAAATACAGTGCATCACTTGCCCCAGACTGAGAGTTCCTATACCTTGTGGCTAATAGCCACTGATGGACCTCTGCTCCATGTTTATCTAATTCCTTCCTGAAACCGTCCATGCTTGTAGCCACCACCACCTCCTGTGGCAGTGAATTCCACGTGTTAATCACTCTTTGGGTGAAGATCCGTTCTAACCCGACTGCTCAGCAATTTCATGGAGTGCCCATGAGTTCTTGTATTGTGAGAAAGGGAGAAAAGTACTTCTTTCTCTACTTGCTCTATCCCATGCATAATCTTATAAACCTCGATCATGTCACCCCTCAGCCATCGTTTCTCCAAGCTAAAGAGCCCCAAGCATTTCAACCTTTCTTCATAGGGAAAGTGTTCTAACTCTTTTATCATTTTAGTTGCCCTTTTCTGCACCTTTTCCATTGCTATAATATCTTTTTTGAGGTGTGGCGAATAGAACTGTACAGAGTACTCCAAATGAGGTCACACCATCGATTTATACAGGGGCATTATGATACTGGCTGATTTGTTTTCAGTTCCGTTCCTGATAACCCCCAGCATAGCATTGGCCTTTTTCACTGCAGTTGCACACTGTCTCGACATTTTCATTGAGTTATCTACTACCACTCCAAGATCTCTCTCTTGGTCAGTCTCCACCAGTTCGGGCCCCAGCAATGTGTATTTATAGTTAAGATTTTTGGCTCCAATGTGCATCACTTTGCACTTGGCCACACTGAACCCTATTTGCCACGTTGACGCCCACTCACCCATCCTCCACAGATCCCTTTGGAGTGCCTCGCAATCCTCCCTGGTTCTCACCACCCTGAACAATTTCGTGTCATCTGCAAATTTAGCCACTTCACTGCTTACTCCCAACTCCAAATCATTAATAAACAAGTTAAAAAGCATCAGACCAGGTACTGATCCCTGTGGTACCCCACTGCTTACTTCCCTCCACTGAGAAAATTGCCCATTTATACTCACTCTCTGTTTCCTTTTAATTAGCTGGTTTTTTATCCACATAAGGACTTGTCCTTTTATCCCGTAACTATTGAGATTACTTAGGAGCCTTTGATGAGGAACTCTATCAAAAGCTTTCTGGAAGTCAAGGTAAACACCATCTACTGGGTCCCCCTTGTCCACATGTTTGTTCACTGCCTCAAAGAACACTAACAGGCTAGTGAGACAAGATCTTCCCTTACCGAACCCATGCTGAGTCTTCCTCAGGAAGACTCAAACAAAGCCTGTCACACCTTTTTAGTTATTTAGAGGGGGGGGGAGTTTTTAAAAGTGCACCAAACTTTTATTTAAAAGGAAGACGGGCGTAGTGTGGTGTCTCCGCATTTCATGCAGTACCCTATGCTGGAAGAAGGAATTAAAAACCCATTCAACTTTCCCAATGTCCGCCATGGACGACCCTCCAAGGTGCTGTTAGCAACACCAGGGGGCGGGGCGGGAAGGCGCATTCCTCCCCGAAAGGCTCGCAGCGGCTTCAGCAAGACGAACTGGCGGGTATGCGAGCCCACCCCCACCCCCACCCCCACCCCCACCCACGTTTCGTGCTTGGTATTATGTCAAAATATAGCTACGAGAAAAGCCAATCGCGTGTACTTTGGCACTCTGAGAGTTACCTTGCAGTGGGACGACACAGAGGGAAATTTCGTGAACCTGCTCTGAAGGTGGGGCGGCTTGCAGGAGAAAGCATATTACGTGCTGCGGAAGGGAGGGAGAAAGACACACTATCTGTGTACTCAGAAGCTCCGAGAACGAGGTCAGAGTCAGCCCAGATTTCCTCTTCCCGCTCTCGGGAGCTAGCTCCGCCCCTACATCACAGACACAGCCCGTTACCTCGACAACCGCCAGACCTCAAACGGCTCAGAAACCAACTTCCGGCCACTACTCTCCCCATCCTGCATCGCGCTCACTAGCTGCGCTGGAGTTTTCTGATTGGACAGTCAATCATGGACTCTACCATTACGTGTCAGAAAGGTGGGAGAAGAGAAAATAGATGGGGCAAATTTCGTTCCGTGCACACAGTCGCAAGGGAGAAAAGTAACCCTTTCCCGATATCTTGCAGTAAAAATGTCTTGCCGAGATAAGCCACTCCAGACAGAAGATAGAGTAAAACCTGAACTCCCTCTCCCCTCGGTCAAATACGGACGGCATCACCTCAAAAGGTGGAACATGCCATCCACTCTAACGTGAAGAGAAAGGCGGGAAGCGTGTGTAGTGGTGGGGGAGGGGCTTAAAAAAGAACCATCCCTGTTCGAATGGTTCGTTCCACTGCCTGAGAGCTCGCTGGCTTCGCTGTCCCCCGCAAACAGTTCGCTCGCATTTTGTGTTCTCAACGCAACTTGCTCCTTTGCTGTGCGCGTCTGTGGGCCGGCTGTCTTGCCCAGACGCAAATAGAGGAACTCTAGCAGCCAACAGGGTGGCGAGACTATGCGACGTAGTGTGGTGATTGGCTGACGCCGTGGGCAGCCGGCACAGCGAGTGGGTTAGGCTGCCCCCTTGCTGCGGTTGAGGCCACGAAGGTGTCGGTGTGAGGCGGGCGGCATGTGCAGGAACGGCGGCGGGGCGGGGCTGCTGCCGCGCTGAGGGGCAAGGAAAGAGCCGGAGATGGTGGCGGCCACGGTGGCGGCCGGGGCCGGTGGGCCGCCGCTTCTGGCCGCCCTCCTTCTCCTCCCGCTGCTGTTGCCGCCGCCTCCTTACGCCGCAGAAGGGGCCGGCCTGGCGGAGAAGGTGATCTGGGCTGTGAACGCGGGTGGCGAGGCCCATCTAGATGTCCACGGCATCCACTTCCGCAAGGATCCACTCGAGGGACGGGTGGGACGAGGTGAGCCCTCAGCCAGGCCCTTGCTTGGACCCGCTTTCCGCCGCTTTGCGCGTGGCTAGCTTGTGGAACTCCCTGCCACGAGACGAGGGGTGGCCGCCGCTTGGATGGCTTTAAACGTCACCGAATTTATGGGGGAGAATAGGTTTATTAGCAGTGGTAGCTGACTGGATCTTCCGTCTGCAGGTGCTGGGGAGGTCTGTTTGGGAGGCAGGCATTCGTTGCAGGCATAGATCTGTACGGTTATGAACAGGGTTGAAGACTGCGGGAGAGGGGCAGTTGCTAAATACTAGAGCAGAAGATGACCCCGTGAAATCTGTTGGCAGGAGCCTCTAACAGAGGAAAGACTGTACTTGAGTGCATAATGCAGAGTTAACTTGCTGGACTCGCTGCTGCCACCAGATGTGGGAATGACCTCATCTTCAGTGGTTGCCGAAATGGCCAGACAAATGAATGGGTGAAGATGCATCAGTAAAAGCCATGCTAGCTAAATGGAAGTTCCAGGCATAAAGGCAAGATATTTTGTTTGTTTTGTTTGCTTTGTTTAAGCTCTGTACTCCTAATAACTATTACATTTATTGGATGTCTTATGCTATGTGATTGAATTATTTTTCTGTGCTTTGTATCCTACCTTGAATCTCATTGAGAAAGGCAGGCTGAAGATAAAATAAATGTCTTTGAATGTCAGTGTCTGCCGGCAAATCAGAGAATGGCTATCATGCCCTGTATGTGAGCTTCCTGGAGGCATCTAGGAACTATTTTTGACATCAGAATGTTAAAATGGGTCAGGTAGTCTTTTGGTCTGGGTAGTAGGTAGATTCTTGACACACAATCATCCACCACTACCAGTTCTGTCTCTTCTTAGATAGCCGCTTATATTCTGTCTAGTGCAGTGGGAACATAGGCATGCTTTCTTCTTATTCCAAATTATCAGGCTACTTCTCCAGCAGCAATCAGGTGCCATGTGCTTGGTGCATGTATTAGAAGCAGCCACTGGGAAATGCCTACGTTGCTCATAATAAAGTTTTGACTAAAAGGAGTTTCGCAATCTGTGTTAGCACAGTATTATAATGATTAACAATAATATCTAAGAAGAAAATGAAAGGGCCAGTCACTAAGAAATTTAAAAAGGCCAAGGCCAATGGTGCACGTACAATAAAAAGTATATATTTTATTACTCAGCTAAAATTCCATATGTGTTTCACCAATGGGGCTACTAATCTTGTACTCTTGTTGAAGGAACACTGAAAGTCTAAGGTTTCCCTAAAGAAGCCTGGTGGTGAAAGGCATAGAGAATTCTAAGCTGAGTATTAAGATGTATATTTTTACTTTACTTACACCATTGGCCTTGGTCTTATTTTTATCTAGCAATAATACCTATACGTCTTTGAATGGAAAGACACAGTAAATGTATCAAGTAAAGAAAATTATTGCAGTAGGAAGCTGCTGGTTAGCCTAAGCTATCCCTAAGGATCCCTAAGCTGGATAGCCCAGGGCCTGCCTGATCTCATCAGATCTCAGAAGCTAAGCAGGGTCGGATAAAAAGAGGATATAGACAAGCTGGAACATGTCCAGAGGAGGGCAATGAAAATGGTGAGGGGTCTGGAGACCAAGTCCTATAAGGAAAGATTGAAAGAGCTGGGTATGTTTAGCCTGGAGAGGCGACGACTGAGAGGTGATATGATAACCATCTTCAAGTACTTGAAGGTCTGTCATCTAGAGGATGGTGCAGAGTTGTTTTCTGTTGCTCCAGAAGGTCAGACCAGAACCGACAGGTTGAAATTAAATCAAAAGAGTTTTCAGCAAAACATTAGGAAGAACTTCCTGACAGAGCAGTTCCTCAGTGGAACAGTCTTCCCCCAGAGGTGGTTGGCTCTTCTTTGGTGTTTTTTAAACAGAAGCTAGATGGCCATCTGACAGCAATGCTGTGAACTTAGGCAGATACTGTGAGAGAGGGCAGGAAGGATTGCATCAGTACTTAGTTCTTGTGGCCCTTTCTTACGTGCCCAGGGAAATGCTGATTGCCACTTTGGGGTCCGGCAGCAATTTTTCTCCAGGCCAGTTTGGCTGGACATTTTGGAGGTTTTTTTTTGTCATCTTCTGGGCATGGAGCAGGGGTCACTGGGGGTGTGGGGGAGTTGTTGTGAATGTCCTGTATTGTGCAGGATGTTGGAGTAGATGACCCTGGAAGTTACCTTCCAACTCTATGATTCTATGGTTAGTATTTGGATGGGAGGCCTCAAGGAAGCCCAGGGCTGCAATGAAGAGGCAGGCAATGGCAAACCATCTCTGAAGGTCTCTTGTTTTGAAAACCCCATGAGGTTGCCATAAGTCAGCTGTGTCTCGAAAGAAAGAAAAACGAAGCTCTTAGAAAACCTCCCCAGTCCCATTTAGTGCTTCTGTTCCCGTATCTGAAAAATTAGGGCATATGCTAACTAGAAATGCTGCTTCTATCCCTTTTACGTTATTCTGCTGTGACTTCTGATTCTCATTGCATGTACAAATTGACATTTTAGCACCAGTACCTTCCTCTCTTTGCCAATAGGAAGGTGACCAAACTATATCAAGGCTAGCAAATTTGTCCAGTTACACTATGGTCCCCTTTGCTCTTTTCCTCACATTTCACTTTCTCTTCCTGTTTGCCCTGGAATATTTTATGCTTTCTTACTCCCTGCTCTGTTGTTTCCAGTATATTGATTTCCACAGTATTTGCCCCCTCACTTCCTCATACAAGGGGCCTTTTTAAAAATCTGTGCTATGTTTGTAGTTCGTGCTGTTGCTGGACTTTTTCTGTGATGTCCGAAGAATTATAAATGGACATTGGTAAATGTAAGGACTTGAAATCTGAGCATGCAGTCTGTTCCCATTTAGTTGGTGCACAGTACAGGGTTGGGGGTGATGTGCATCCCCTTTGTTAACTTGCTAGCAAAAATTCTCTCAGCAGTTTTTGACATCTTGAAAATGGGGTAATGGAGGCTATTTTCTTTCAAAAGAATGTTTTTCTTGGAAGCTTTGCTCAGAATCTGACCAAACCTGCTGCATCTTAGCCAGTCTTTACAAAGTGGCTCAAATCACTATTCTTTCAACTTTCTTCCCTTATTTGCTGTGCTGACACTGGGGACTGGGGTGGCGGGGGAGGTGGAATAAGTTTAGTCATTACTTAGTTTCTTGCCTTGAAATAAACCCCTTAGTTTCACTGTCTGGTTCCTGCCATTTATTGTTCCCAATGTGCTAATTTAACCAAGGTGCCTGTACACATTTCTTTCTTTCTGACTTTGCTGCAGTTCCCAGTTCTCTTGCCCACATATTTGGTTTCAGTTGGACTAAGGCTTCCAGGTCTGCTGACTGTCAAAGAGCTATGTGTGCCTGATGTGGGTGTTAGGAGCACATACGGCAGTGCCACCATGTCAACTGCCTGCCAGTAAGGAGTTATGATTTTGCAATACCCTGCAGCCATAGCTGTTAAGTTGGGAAGTTCTTTTGAAACTGCTGGATGTGACTTCTGCAGGAACGTTGTAGTATCCTGTCCTTGGCTGAGGACAGACTGGCAATCTAAAGCGGGGCAGGCACGCTTCGCAAACGGAGGAAAGGAGCATGTTCAGACATGCGCATCTGTCCGTCGGCTCCGTTGCGTACTTACCCGTCTCCCAGCCGCTTTCCTTCCGCTTTACCCGGACACCGGTTTTTCCCGGTGTTCAGGGGCCTTCCTCCGCATGCCTCCCGCTTCCAAACAGTGTGAACTGGAAGAAGCGGGAGGCATCCGGAGGAAGTGTGAACGCACCGGCAAAAAGTTGTGCGCATGTACACATATGCGCATGTGCGCATATGCGCATGTGTGAAAAACATCAAAGGAAAACAAAAAAAAAGTGCAGCGGCACGCGCGAGCCGCGCGCGCTGGCTATGCGGCAGTCTGAACTCTCCGTGGCAGTCTGAATGCTCCGTATCGCTGCTGATCCGCATTGCTCTGGCCAGTGTGAACGGCCAGCTCCGTGGGTTTTTCCCCCCGCTCCAGTTCCCTCCGCTTTGCCTCCGCTTCAGATTGCCAGTCTGTCCTCAGCCCTTGTGATCACGTTTCTGAAGCTCATATCAAGGTTTGATGCTGTTGCATCAGAGAGAGTGAAATATAGTGGAAAATAAACTGTGCAGCGAACTAGGAAAGTGTCTGTTTGAATTTCACCTCTGCCATAAACTTGCCAAATGGCCTTGGGCAAGCCACACTCTCACCTTCAGACTCCTCCCCTCCCCCCCTTTCCTTTATGTAGATAATACTGTCCTATCTTTTAGGGCAGTTGTAAAGATTGCTGAGATAATATATGTACAATGTTAACACTTACAAAATAGCATAAAATGAAATCCGTATTTCTTGTCCAGAATCATGCTAATTTATACAAAAGTGACCTAACTTACATAATCGTGTGACACCTGGATATTAATTTTATTGAAATATTGAAACCATGGTGGGAAAATGGTTTTCCATACGTCCTATTTTTTGGGGGGTGGAGAAATTCTGGGAAATACTGCACTTTGCATAATTTATTTACTTTCTGATCAACCCTGAAATTAATCTACTACTTCAGAAATTTTAAGGTGCCTCACTGGCATACACAATTGTACTATCTGGAATATTTATGACATTTGAAATTTAAATGCCTTTGTTTCATTATAACAACATTGCATGTATGCAAGACCAGGAGCATAGGGCACAGAAACTTGACAGCTCTACCTAAGCACACAGATGTTTAGTTTCTGTCATCTGAGGCTTTGTTGCTACCTAGTACCAGGTTTCTGCCTCCCCCCCCCCCCACACACACACACTTTTATCCTCTGGCAAGGCAGGGCAGTAAACTGCTTGTTTTCCTGTAACTAAGTATCTGTTATCACAGTCTGTTGAGAAGAGAGGTGAAATGGTAGATGAGGGGGAGGGGGTCTATAGTACAGCAGATCCAGGGGACTGGCTTCTAGAATTTAGACATTAGATCAAAGTCATCAGAGGAAGCTAAGCAGCAATTGACAAACCAAGGCAGCCTTGAATACTCTTCTCGTGAAGGTGCAGAAGATGTTATCTTGGGTGTTGAGCGTTGTACACAGCATATGCAAGGTTTATCATTATCTACATCATCAAAAGTTTCATACTTTTCAGCTTTCAGAAAGTATTTTGGCTAAACCTTTGTCTTAAGCATGTCACTCAAAAAATGTCATAGGATTTTTAATTTGTTCCCCCAAACTTCCAATTTTTAGTGAGAAACGTGGAGGGGGGTTCTTGGAGGAGGGTTTCCCATGGGTCATCAACTCTGTAGTGATAATCTGCATTTCCATCTTCACATTTTCCTGTGCAGCCCTGAGGGTTAGAAACTTTCTGTCACTTCTTATCACAAGCTAAGGTTCTTTGGAAGTCAGATTTTGACTGTGCAGAGTTCAGTACGTTGATCTGCATATAATAGTGTGAGATTTATGAGGCTGAGTTTGTATTATTAATGTGACTGTGCTTTCTTCATGTTAGAGTTCCCAGGAACACATTTAGGAGAGACTGCCTGTCACTTCAAGAGACTGAAAGCAGAGTGTGCAGTAAAAGTCCATTCCACTCCAGTGCTCCACGGGTTCCTTTTCCCAGTCTTCAGCAATGACTGTCCTTTCCTGACAATCCTCTTGAGTGTTTAAACAGCTGCATAACAGACAAATGCAGCAGGTAAAGCTTTTCCTAGCAGATAGAATCTCTGCTTGTCACACAGCTCTTAAAGCCAAAGGAGCTCTGCTAGAAGAAATGTTGGCAGTAGTAGGAGAAAGACCCTCAGGGATTCTCTAGGTTGATTTCAGCCTGCAAAATCTGGGCCTTACCAGGAATTAAAGGGTGTTTTGTGCAGGTTAAAATACTCCTAGCTTACTGCTTTAGGCTCCACGTTCTGTAAGATGATCATTGAAGAAGGAAGAACTTTTCTTCTCTCCTAGCAGTGAAATAAATGTCTCAAAAAGTGACACTGGAGAAACAGGCTTGGACAATATGCAAATGACATTTTTGTGTACTTTTCATTGGGAACAAACTTGCTACTCCCAGGCTAACTCTTGCTCTGGCTTTATAGAGCAGAGACTTAGACTCTAGGTATTGGCCTCCCTGCGCTAGCTTAGAATGCATTTTTGTGTTCAGAATAAGGGCATGTTCTGAATTTCCCTGAACCAAATTTTGAATTCCATGCATGGCAGCTATTTGATATCCTGATGTTGTTATTTTCCCCTATATCCACTCTTCCAGAAAAATAAATATAAAAGCTGTTCTGTGCTAATGTAAGCTTTGTGGTGGTTGCTGATTGTTCTCTGTGGGACAAGCCAAAGCCTTGCCTTTTGTCCTCACAGCTAGTGTTTTAGTGACCCAGGCTGGACTTGCTCCAAGATGCAGGTTGGTTGAGCATCTGCTATTGAAGGATGAAGCAGCCACTTGCAGGGCTTGAATATGAGGTCAGTCTTTTCCTTGGAAAGTTACTTCGAGAGTTGCTTCCCATTAGCCATGCCACAGAAGGTACTGAAGAGGCTAGGTTCATGCTAGAGTCCAGTTTCCTTCATGGGGAGATTTGAGGTTTTCATTTACATCTGGGATATATTTGGGAAGATGCTGTGTGTAGTCAGTGCTTATTCAGCTTCAAGCTGCTTGTCCCTTGGCAATAATAATTTTCCTTGTACTGACTTTATAAGTACTCAAGTTGCATTTCCATTTCACAGACATGATCCATGCACAGCTCTGAAGGAAAGGTGATTGCTGTGTGCAACCTGAACCTGGGCCTAAATTCAAGTGCTAACTGGGTGCACCTCACTTGTTACTAATTTCTGTAGTTACCAGCAAGTTTCATGCAGAGATGTGAGGATTCCCCCCCCCCCCAAAAAAAAGTTTCAATAGAAAAACTGGAGATTTTGGAGAGCATTGGGGAAAAACTTACTATTTTCTCATTTAGAGTGAGTGAAGTGCTTTTTAATATAAGATTTTACTTGCTCACAATGTGTGGTATGAAAATTTTTAAGTAAAACAATTTCAGCATTAGAGAATAATTCCTGTGTACTATAGACATGAACATCAATGGTGTATTTATTGTCTAAATGTAACAAATTTTGTCTGTGATGAATATTTTGTGATGTGTATGGTGATAACAGTCCAGAAGAGTTGTAAAATTTAAGTCCATATCCAAATATGCTGCCAGTGCTATTGAGACTGAGACTTTCTGCCCAAAGAATATGCTTTATTTTGCTTACTACAAAATAATATTTCCACACTTAATTTTTATTTTTCTGACCTCTCAAATAGCAAAAATGCATGCTAAAATAGCAGAGTGTGCAGACATTTGTAGTGCTGTCTCTTTCCAGTATTCATTATTTTGTCTGCAGAAATACACAAGCATTTTACAATATGCCAGATAGTAAATTATGAAGTTCATGTTCTTGAAGAAGTAAAATAAGTTTAAGATTGGTAAGGGGGGAAAATTGCATATATTTCAATTTTTCTAAAAAATTCTGCTAACTTCTTCCCCTGCCCCTAGTTTCAAAATTCCAGCTGCTTTGCTTTTCTAACGTCATGACACATCAGAGATTTGAACCTGGAGTTCCCACGTCTCAAGGCCAGCAGGCCATCCGTTACATTTCACAGCGGTTCGCTCTTTCCCCAAAGTGCCCATATGGCAGGGGCTTCTGGAACTCGTTCTGTAATGGGGAGTGCTGTACCTCTCTGCTGTGTGTGAAACTTTAGTCAGGATTAATTTTCCCTTTAGTAATTACCTTTAACAACACATTCCACTTCATTTGTTGAAATTATTGAACACACTTAACTGGATCTGCAGCTGTGTGAGTATGGTGAAGCTGCTGCTGCTTCTTGGTCGGATGTAACTTTTTCTCTCCCTGATAACAGGTTTCTTTTCAAACCTCCTTTCCTGCTCTGTGGGTTTGGCAACAAAGACATCTATCTACCTCTGGGTGTTTGTAGTAGAATACAAAGCATCATTTGTGGCTGCTGCTCAGTAGTTTAGTTGGTTCTGTCTGAAGTCAGCCTGCCCTGTAACACTGTCAGAACAGTCCTGAAGAGCTGTGCCTGGGGGTGAGGGCGGAGTAGGCCTAGATTGGAAATTAACTGGATACAATTTGTGGTGTCTGTGTTTATTGGAGCAACTCTTCTCTGTCAAAGGGGTTGCTCATTTTTGCGTTTCTCTCCCTTCCTTGTGACTACTCCGTGACCATACATTCTGTTTCTCTGCAGTTTTCTCTCTCCTTTTAGTTGTAGGTGTAAGTTGGGCTATGCTGTCTTGCTAACAGAAGCACAGATCTCTCTTAGCACTCAGGAGATTAATTGAGTTGTTCTTCGTCTGCTGCATTCTGCCAGTGATCACACGCCTATCCCCCCATCTTTGCATTGTTAGCCTTAAGTAAGAATATGAGGAGGGAGCTCTGGTGTGCAGCCATATTGCTCTCACATCTGTGTGCGCCAGAAGGGCTAGGGCTTGTTTTAATTTCCTCTTGCTCA
This sequence comes from Lepidodactylus listeri, assembly GCA_029233225.1. Taxonomy (NCBI): domain Eukaryota; kingdom Metazoa; phylum Chordata; class Lepidosauria; order Squamata; family Gekkonidae; genus Lepidodactylus; species Lepidodactylus listeri. The sequence continues at coordinate 28,714,075 of JARCFY010000013.1, forward strand.
TTTAAGTGGGCTCCCTTTGGGAGTTTTGTGCTCGGCTTGCTGCTGAAGTGTTCCTTTTCAGTTTGATTTCCATTAATAGCTGGTTTGTCCATAGGCTGTAGTTTTCCATGGCTCCTCATGTAAATTTCTCCCTTCTAGAAGGCCGTATCCCAGGATTTCTCTTAACTTTTGGGAGCTGAGGCACACTGCTTCTGAGTAATTCCGGGGCTTCCTAAAAGGGAGAAACTGACATGAGAAGCCATAGGTAACTACTCTGATTCTGGCACACTATACTTTTCCACCCTTAGTTTTGCAATATGAAAGAGCAAGAGCTGTGCACCCTCAGAGGAGGCCACACTCATTTGTTTCTGTCTCCTGGTGGAAGGTGACCAGGCCAGAGCAGTGACTCATGCAGAAATACGGTAGACAGCCACTTCTGTCAGAGAGTGGCTGTGGACTCCTAGGCCTTGATTTATTTAATTTCTTGAAATTTACAAAGATTTTAGTTTAAGAATAACAAATCTGCCCTGGCAACAACAATGCCAGGTGCAGGCATTAAATTATAACATTTATAAACCATGGGCAGTCTCTTAGAACAAAAGGGAATTCACCTAGGATATGACTGCTGAGGAGGCAGAGGTCCCTTATGCCATGCTCAAACTTGCACTTCATGATTTATATATATGTGTGTGTCCGTGTGTCTGTGCTGGGAAGTCATGGTGACCTCTGGTGACTCCTACTGGGGCATGGAGGATGTTCAGAGAAGTAGCCTGAGAGTCTGCTTCTGCCTCCTGACCCTGATATTCTCTGGAGGTCTCTCATCCAAATACTTGCCAGGGTTGGCCCCACTTAGCTTCTGAAATCTGATGAGATCGGGCTTGCCTGGGCTATCCAGGTTGGGGTGCTGCCTCCCCTTCTTGATCTTGTAGGGAACGGAGGAATGCTGTGTATGGGGGTGCAAAGTTAAGATGTGAAATGCATAGCTCTGCAGCACTGTTTGATCTCGATGTTGGATCTGCACTTGATCAGCTATTCAAAGTTAGCTTTTTAAAATGGGTACATAGAGCAGGAAAATTTCCAACTCTTGTTGCTGACAGAGACTTGACTGACAGCTTGTGGCCCCCCACATAGGTCCAGTTCACACATGTGGATTCATCATTTGATCATATAGTGTCCTGTGCATGTGAATGGGTCAGCACAGATCAAATGCTGTGGACAGAACCAGCACATCTTTGCTCACGCAGCTCCTTTTCATGGGGAGTCTTTTCACTTATTAAGCTGTAATTCAGCATGTTCGCCGTTGATGAGAAATCAAGCTGTACGCAGGAGTGTGTGAGTCAAATATATTCTTCTCATGGAGCTTTCTAGTTGTCAGATCTGGCCTGGTCTTTGTGAGTCTCTGATTAGGGGTTCCCCCCTTAGGACTGTGATCATTTTTGTAGGAGGGAGTACTAGAATTTTTGGGGTGGGCAGGTGAGTGGGTTGGTGGTCTCTGGGTCTACAGTCACCAAGTCAAAGTACTGCTAGAGTTTAATGTTTTATTTCTTTTTTAATACAGCCTCTGACTATGGCATGAAACTGCCAATCTTGCGATCCAATCCAGAGGATCAGATTCTGTACCAGACAGAACGCTACAATGAGGAAACTTTTGGATATGAGGTCCCCATCAAGGAGGAGGGGGATTATGTGCTTGTGTTGAAGTTTGCTGAAGTGTATTTTGCACAATCCCAGCAGAAGGTAAGTAGGTATGCTCTCCCAGTGGGACTCCACCTTGGCTAATTCTGAAATCACTTAGGCCTGCTTATGGCTTTCATGTTTGGGTGTCTGTCAGGTATTCCCTTTTCATTAATGGACAAGAGCAACATCTGAAAGTAGCAAGAGTACTTCTGAGGGCTAAGCTGGTCCCATCAGTATTGGCAGAAAGGTGAGCAGACCATAAGGGTTCATCCCAAAATGTGTGTGCTGCTTGTTGTGTTATTTTTCACTGAGCTTGTCTTTTGGGTATGCACACAGTTACTCCACACAGTTACTTGGGGAATGTGTTCTTTTTGGGAGAGCAGGACTTTCCTCTTCCCCCTCCCCAATTTCTGTTGACACTTGTAGAACCTGTTCTGCCAGAAGAGCCCACAGTTACTCAAGTTGCTTTTATTAAGCTTGAAGATCCTTTGGGTGTTGCCATTCTGCCTGAAAAAAGAGCTCCACATCTTGGCTTGCTCTTGCCAGAACCCTAAGTATGAAAGTTGGAAGGCAGAATCTCTTTTAGGGTAGTCTCAGTTGGTGGCACAGCAGGCAGGTTTTTTGTTACGCAAAATTTTTCAACAATCATCATATAAAGCTGTCTGCTTCTGTTCCTCTTGAAAAGCTTGTGTAATTGCTGTCACATTTTTCTCCTGTCCTTCCCCCTGGGAGCTGATGGTGGCATACACAGCTCTCCCTTCCTCTGTCTTATCCTCACAACAGCCCTGAGAGTTGGGCTGGGCTGGGCTGGGCTGGGCTGAGAGTGAGTGACTGGCCCAATGTCACTCCGGCTGCTCACCAGTGAACTGGAATTTGAACCAGGAAATTGAGCTGGAATTTGAATCAGGTCTTCTTGGTTCTAGTCCAGCACTCTAACCACTACGCTAACTTGAACTTGAATACTACTAAACCAGCAGAAGTTGACAGATTAGTTGTTTTGCTGGCTTCTCCCTTTCTGCTGTTAGACATTAAAAAGACCAGCAGTTCTTTATGCAACAAAATGGAAACTAGATGTCTTCCTCCATCTAGAAGAATGGGAAAATAAACTTGCCAAATATGGGCCGAGGACAGACTGTTGTTCTGCCGCGCTACCGGAGCGTGGCAGAACAAGCCGGGGCAAACTGCCCCGCAGCGCGGCGTTCAGATGCCACCACAAGGAAGCCGCCTGCAGCGTACGCACTGCCGGCGGCAGCGGCAGAACACCGCATGGCTCCGCCCGCCTGTGCGCATTCACAGCGGGTGGAACACACGCGCAGCCACCGGGACACCACTTGGAAGTGGTGCCCGGCTGCTGCAGGAGGAGCGCACCGCTGGACGAGGTAAGTCTGGGGCACCTCCTCGGGGCAGATGCGGCAGTCTGGACGCCCGCTCTGCTTCCGCTTTTAAAGCGAAGGCAGAGCGGGCCAGACTGCCAGTCTGTCCTCAGCCATGCAGTAATGGTGAAATTAACAACTTATCTGAGAAACAGATCAGTCACGAAATTTGAGGAGAGATAGAGTGTGTATTATGCAAGCAGCAGGCAAATTTAGAATGAGAAACAGTTCAAAAATTGTATATAAATGTATTGAAATGCAGAAACAGCACAAGAATACATTTTAAATATAACATCATTTATTTATTTATTTATTTATTATTTGGAGTATTTATAGGCTGCTCTCCCCGCAAGCAGGCTCAGAGCAACTCACACTGCTGGCACAAAGTGTCAAGAATCATAAAACAGATAAAAAGCAATATAATTAAAACACTTAAAACAATCAATAAATAATCAGCAACCAACAATTTCAGTTAAAGTGCTCAGAGTTGTAGTACAGTAGATCGTGTGCTATGTGTTACGGACTCAAAAACGCCTCGCTCTGTAGTCTCTGGTTCTCCGCCACCAATTTTAGTAGTGGCCATAGATGGTAATACTGTAATACGAGCCATAGATGGTAATGTGGGTGGGCGGTGACTCCTAGTTGAAAGCGTGGTGGAAGAGCTTGGTCTTGCAGGCCCTGCAGAACTGCACAAGGTCCCTCAGGGCCCTGATCTCCTCCTGGAGTTCATTCCACCAGTGAGGAGCCACCACCAAAAAAACCCTAGCTCTGGTGACAGCAAGCCTGGCCTCCCTGGGGCCTGGGATCACCAGGCGATGTTGCGTCCCTGACCGTAGCGCCCTGTGGGGTATACATGGGGAAAGGCGGTCCCTCACATATGTCAGACCCTGGCCCCAATCTTGAATATATATATATGTATGTATGTATATATGTGTGTGTGTGTGTGTATATATATATATATGTAAAAATAGAAATGGATCCTGAGTAGAAATATCTTCCACTTTCTTATTATGAGATACATAATAATTTTCTTTCCATACTCTTGATATATTATCTATTGTTAAAAGTTACAGTGAGTAAGTAGAGGTGGCAAAAATGTGTAATACTGAATATGTAGTAAAGATGAAATCAATAATGTAGATGTAAAATAGATTAGTTATGAAATCTGAAATCTAAAGTTGAGTATAAATGTACCACAACAGAAGTAAGTACCATTGTATCTTTTAGACAGTGTTTTAAAAACTATAATGAAGAGGGTGTTAGGGAGAAATGCTTTTTGTTTCGTACACTCTGATATATAATTATTTTTGATATACATAATTGTGCTATGCAACCCCTTTTTCATTTCTGTATCCCCTTTATACCTTTACTTTGTTTTCCAAAATAAAAAAAGACCAGCAGTCCTTGAAGGGGGACAGACGCAGGCAGTGGGCTATCCGGTTGTCAGCAGAAATGGGAGAGTGATGCAGGATGAAATGGGATGGGAACAACCAGAAGGGCTTAATAAGAACTATGGTTTGTTTGGGATGCCAGCCACTTCATAGTGTTCAAATGTCAGAGGGAGTGGAAGCATCCTGAATTAATTGTATCTCATCATTTTATATAAGCCACATTGGAGATCCTTATGGGTTAAAAGGAGAGTTAGAAATATATAAGCCAGTTAGCTGCTGGTGATTATTCCATCCATGGTGCTGTCAGCTGACAATAAGTACTCTGTTAAAACAACAGGCCTGATTCCTCTCCTCTCTTTTTCCTTGTTCTCCATCCAAAAGGTTTTTGATGTGCGTGTGAATGGGCACGTGGTAGTGAAGGACCTGGACATCTTCGATAGAGTTGGGCACAGCACAGCCCACGATGAGGTTATTCCTATCAGCATCAAGAAGGGGAAGCTGAGTGTTCAGGGAGAAGTTTCTACCTTCACAGGGAAGCTCAACATTGAGTTTGTCAAGGTAACAGTCTCTGGCTTGAAGAACGGTTTGTTTGTTTGTTTGTTTTAGCCTCTCTAATGCAGAATTGTTGGGGTTTTACATTTTTTCCATATGACCATATACCGTATGCTTAGTAGATATTTCTGAGGCAGTTATAAGGTATGCCAGGTGCAGATACATCAGAATTGTTCATTACTTAGTATTACAAAGTCCCCACCACTGCATTGCGCAGGGTAGTCTAAAAAGGGAGCCCAGAATGATGCTTATGCAAGAATAGGTTTCAGTTGTGGGGAGGGAAACTGAGATCAGCACAGAGGCTGGAAACAAATTTAACCCTAATTAACGTCTCTGAGAGCATCCTGTCATTTACATAAAAAGGAAGTCAATGACTGTCATTCATTTCTATGGGGAATCCTGCACTTGGGGACGGGGTCACTGCTGATAGGGACAGCATAACTTGCAGTCTGCTACAGACTGTGGATGTTGCAACCTTTGACATAAATCCTACATCAAGAGTACAAAATACTGCACGCTGTACCTCCAGGTACAGCACAGCCCTACCCTCTATGCATATGCTTGCCTGTGTTCATGATGGATATTATGCTACCTATCGCTAATTTTCGTTTCTTGCCAATTCTGTGACTTCCAGTTTTGGAAGTTTGGAGATCATCTTTCAGATTGAGTCATATTGAAGATGCTCAATGTGAAGGAAATCCATTAAAGCTAATTTTCCTAAAATCAAAATTTCTGTGATTCTTATTAGTAGCGCTCGGACCTTCCTTTCCACTGTCTGAAGCAGTATGCTAAACTGCCAAACATCAGTGTTCTGAAATTTGGGGGGCACATGCAGCTCTTGAATGCAAATACTTCAGTTTCAGTTTTCTTTCCATTACTACACATCAAAGCCAGTGTAAATATTTGTTGAGCAGCTCCTGGACTGCAGTGATCCCACCGCTGATCCCTGGCACAGCCATAGCTATTGCCCCTTGCCCTTATTCTCAGCATTGGTACTGAGATCAGACCTTCTGCATTGGTGCATAGTCGGTGACTGGTGGCAGTGGATGGCTCCAGTTCCTCCCCCTTGTTGTCCAGCAAGCTTGTCACAATTTGCCCATCTGTGCGAGTAGTGCCGGTGGCTAGGAGCTGCTTTCGCTACTGAGAGGCAGGCAGGCAAGCAGGTGGCAGGACCTTGATGCTCCTTTGCCTGAGTGGGTGAGCTGCTATCAGTCAGCTGCATGCCCGTCTCACTTGAAGCACTGGAGGGATTGTCCTCCCCCTGGAAGTAGACTCTCTTCCCTGACTCAGCTAATATGCTGCTACTTCCTTCTCTGGCTCCTCTTCTGCATAGCAGAGAGAAAAGTGAGTTGGCTTGCTTGCTTGTCCTCCTGTGCTGAGCAAACAGTGTTGACTGCTAGGAGCAATTAGCTTCACTGATTGATGGGAGAAGGGCAAATGAGGTGGGCGGCTGCTTCTGCTCCATCACCGTGGACCTGCTTAGATGATGGTTGGTAACCAGAGCTGCCACTGCCTGCCCTTTGCACTGAAGGGAGGAAGGAGCTTCCTCTTGTGCTAGTGACCTAATAGGTGAGAGGAGAGAGAGGCCTGGCTGCTTGCATCTTCCCAAAGGGCCTTGTCCAAACCTGAAGCTTGCCCCATTAAAAAATGGAAACATCTGAAAGCTTAGATCTTCTCATGAATTGAAGACCTTTTAAAAGCACTATGCTTACAATGGAGAATTGCTTTGCCTTTAGCCAGGTTTCCATTGAATTGCAGGAAGGGGTCAGGCAGTTGCATTTCCCGTTGATTTAATCACGCTTGTACAGGTTTACTTGTTCCACATACAAGAAACTATTGTCAGGCAATTTGAATAAGCCGATGTTTAGTTATAAAGCTGACCTCTGCTTTCTGTTTCTCTAGGGGTACTATGATAATCCAAAAGTCTGTGCACTGTATGTCCTCCGGGGAACAGTAGATGGTGAGTTTCCTTTAATAGCTCTGATTTTAGCCTTCTCTTTCTTCAAGTCCCCAGCTACTCTGTATGTCATCACAAAGAGCTGTTAGGGAGAAGCCAAAAGGTTGGTCACCAAGAAGAGTGTTCTTGTCAGGCCACACACCCCTCCTGTGCCCCATTCAGTGTCTTGCATTGCACAGGCAATCCAAGGACAGTACTGCATCATGCCAAGACTGTGGACAGTCCTTCAAAGGACTGTCTTGCGTCTGTTACCTCTAGTTAGTTGCTTTGTTGGACAACTGATGGTCACAGGCCTCTACTAACTTTGCTGTCTAGATTTGTCCTGCATAGCCTTATTCTCCTCCCTCATGCAACTGGTCATTACAGAGCCCTACTGTTCTGTCATCTGTATTTTTCTTGCCTGATAAGTACAGAAGGCACAGGGAGGTTATGTTTGTTCTGCCTACCCTTCATCTTGTATCAGGTCCTCTGAAATTGCAAGACTTCTGCACATACATACCCCCAATTCATATTTTGTGACAATGAATATGAAGCCTTTTCACTTAGGACAAAGCATAGGGTATGGTATGTACTGGTTAGGTGGTCATCAGTTTAATTGAGTATGGCAATGCTTGAGGCTTTTACAGAACTCAAAATGATTTTGGTAAGTAAGAAAGTACCGTATTCCAAATAATTTTATTTTCTTCAAATAAGGGAAGTGTTCTGTGGTTGGATTTGAAAACAGCAGACCTAGTTTGTGGCTTGCTTAGACATCACGCAGAGGCAAAACTGGGTGTGCCACCATGAATTCTCAGTAGGGTGCTGTTGCCAGACTTCGTCATGGATATATCTGTATGGTATACATGTTTACGAATGTGTGTTTCTTGCGTTCAGATTTAAAATATAGGTGCGCATCTGAAAAATGTAATAAGTGATGTGATGTTGTGCCTCCCTAGCATGAAGCATTGCTTCTGCTTGGATGTGTATGGTATGGACCCTGGCACTTCTTCTCTTCCACAGATGTTCCAAAGCTGCAGCCCCACCCGGGCTTGGAGAAAAAAGAGGAGGAGGAAGATGAAGAGGAATATGAGGAAGGCTCCAGCACTAAAAAGCAGACCAATAAGAACCGGGTCCAGTCGGGCCCCCGCACACCAAACCCCTATGCCTCGGACAACAGCAGCCTCATGTTCCCTATTTTAGTGGCCTTTGGTGTCTTCATTCCTACCCTCTTCTGCCTGTGCAGGTTGTGAAAGACAAAACAGCAAGGCTGGAAGGGAAGGAGCCAGAGCAGACACAGCAGATGTTTTGGTTTCTCCTCGTTTCTCATAATTTAAGGAAAATAAAGGGTTGTTAAGGAGTACCAGGTACAATCCAGGGCGAGTTTGTACCACGCTCTTTGAGGAGGGTGTCCTTCATTTCCTCCCTCTCCCTCAGCAGCAAGGCTTTGGGTTCTACATGGCCGTTTCACAAGCAGCCACCTGTCCTATCCAGAGAATCTTGATGTGAAGACTGGATACTTCTGGCTAAAAGATGTTGCTGAACTACAGCCCTCCCTCCCCCTGAGGAAAGGAAGAAGTAAAAAGATGGGAAATACTAACCAGGGAGGGCAGAAGTTTGGATTTTGGCTTTGAAAAAGCAGACTTTGCCTTTGAGCTTCCTTGGATGGAATAAAACGTGTGCTAGAACTGCTGGGAGTGGGTGGGCTAGATGGGCTTTTTGACACTTGTAACTAAACTCATGGTACTTCCTTTCTGTTATGAAAGAGAGAAGGTTCACCCTTGCTGGATGGTCTGTTGATTTAAGAAAGTCCTTGGAGTCAGGGTTGTCATTAGAGCAGGGTGAGCAAGTTGACCTGGTTGAGTTGCTCAGGCTGTGAGAAACGCTCTTTGCTCGGTCACTGTAATGCAGAACAGCTTCTGCCTTGAGCAGACTCTTTTGTCATGTCATCTGTAACATGGATGTTTTCGTTTGTTGGGGTGGGGGGTGCTCTTTTATACGTTACTTTCCGCTTCCATTTTTCTCTCCACAGTAGAATGACTCTTGGTCTGTCTCCTTTGTATCATGACGAGAAACTGATAGGTAAACAGCAGTGGATGTCTAGGATAGCAGAGCAGTTCGTGTACTTTTCCTTGGGTAACCTCTGATGTCCTTAAGCCAGAAGCCTTGCCACCTTTGGAGCTGAAGAGACATCTCTGCCTGTAAGGGTGACAGGGGGACCTCAGGCACAGCTTTGTTCCCTGATCTTAGAACTCTTTGAGCTGCTTCTGGAACCTCAAAGACTTAAGTTCTGATGGTCTGTGCCAGTCTTGCTTTCAAAGGGTTGGATGCGGATTAGCTGCATACGTGAACTCATTTAAGTGCAACATAGACATAGTTCAAATTAGTTCTTGAAAACTAGTGCATTCCTATAAATGCAAACTGGAAGGTGGCCAGTAGTTCTTGTGTATGTGGAATATCCACAACACAGTGCAAAGTTGGATCAAGTGGGCATCCACTCCTAATTCTGCTAAAAGATTTTGGCATGTGTCTGAGAGGAATGTTAGCTGATTTCCTTCTAGTATGAGAAGAGCTGTGAGCATTGATGTGGTCTGTTATAATGATCTTTCATGGGCCGACCCTTTCCATAGAGACCTTTTTCACTTCATTTCCACTAGAAAATCACGTTAACCTTTGCAATGTGTTCTTCCCTAGACCTTTAAATTTCCCCCAGCTATAAGCTTCAGCACGCCTCTGAATAGCTTAAAAAGTGCAGCTCAAGGATGTGATAATAGAAGGTCATTCAGATGCCAACAACTGGATGTGCGTAAGCCTGACTGGCTACTGATCCCTTCCAGGTACAGTGCTAGAGCATGTGGGGAATAATGTTACAACACCATTGCCAACAAATGCATTAAACAACCATCTATTCCTCTTCCTCCCCAACTTGGAATCATACTTCAAAGAAAAGCCTGTCTAAATGAGAGCCTCTGCTGTGCTTTTGACCCCAAAATGCTTTTTAGATAAAACATGACAGGAGATATGTTTTAAACCCCCCCATCCCACCTGGTAGCTTTCTATTCCAGTTTTCCCTTTGGCTGTTGAACCTCATCTAACACTCTAAGAAGCTGGTAAGAATTAGGTACTTTTAGTTTAAGGTTGAGTGTCCTGTTACAGTACATCATGGTTTTTTGCCACTGTTCTTCCATCTCCTCTTTTCTTCTTGCAAGCTCTAGACTTTGCTTAAAGTTACAGGAAGTAGTATTTGCTTCACTAGGTCCCAAAACTATAAAGAGTGGATTTGAAAGCCTTCAGCAATAGCAATTCTGGCTAGCTGACTTGGCCTACTTACTCTTCATAGCAGGTAGATGGTACATGAGCTCAGAGGTACGTGTTCTTGTGGCCATGATCATAGGCAAGGTGCTTTGTTTTTATCTGTTCTTACCAGTGTCTTTCCTGGCTTTCCTGCTACCCACTGTCATATAATTATTATTGTTATTATTAGTGTCTTTTCTTTCTGGTTACCTTTTAGTTGCTGTTTGTTTAGAGGCTTGTTTACATATTTACTTATGAGAAGATTGTCTCATCTCCCCCTTTAGAATCACCAAATTCCTTCTAGTGTCATCTTGTTTCCACTATCTGCTGATTAGTTTGCAAGAACAGCCTTTCTTAGAACAGAAACATTGCAGCTATTAGTGGCACATAGTAGAGTCTTGCAACCCTGGATCTGTTACTCCCTTTCTCCAGCCCTGCATTTCCATGCTTCGAAAAGACTGATGGCTATTGATCACTTCATTGAATGAGCCCTGTCTACCCCTTTCAGAGTGTTGTGACTCCCTTAAGGAGGAGTAGATTCGCTGTAAGGTAGCCGGCTTTGGCCCTGAAAATGCGTGAACCAGATTACTTCAAAAAAGAGATATGGCACTTCTGCTCAGGTGGTGGAGACTGCAGAAATTAGGTCATGTTGCAATGCTGTAATTTATTTGGTTTGTACTTCATGATAAATTGGAGCAGGGCACTGATAGTATCTGCTGATTCAAAAGACATTTCTTTCAGCAGGAGAACAGATTCTCTAGTACCAGTGCCTAGGTGTGGGGAGTAATGGCTAGCCAACTTTATTCTGTGCATGTAGTGCTCCATTCGCTATATAGTGAAAGGCTAAGAAGTCCACCTTTCCTGGAAGTCGGAGTCCCCAGTTTTATTCACACAACAAGGATGGTTCTAGTTTGCCTTTCTGACTTTAGTTGCTTTGGCGGTAATGAGAAAGCCTGAAAGCGTCCTTCCTTCTCTAGTGCTTTTTATGCTATAGGGGACTGTCACACTGGGAGTGTGTGTGTGGGGGGGGGTGCTTCCTAGTGGACATAAGAGGAATGCCAAAGTGAATGTATGCATTTGTTGTGCCTTTTTATTTTGGGGTTAGTAAGATGGCAACTTTTGTTTATAAGGAAGCTTCTGTTTTAAGGAACTTCATTTAAAAACTGTATCTTGGAGTGCAGGGAGCAGAAACACTGTCCTCTTTGAACTGAACATTTCCCCTCATTCACAGGTAGCCAGAAAACAGATTGCTTGTTCTTACAGGTCTTGTGCTGAAATGTCACAATCCTGAAGCTACTTGAAGGCTCAGGCTTCCATTCCTATGTGAAAACAAAAACCAGGTGAGCTGACAAGAGCCTTCCAGGTTGCCCTCCACAAAGTACTTCTAACCTGACCTTCACAGGGGAAGGTCTCTTCCTGCACTTAGCAAGGTGATAGTATAATTCCTTGAAGTTATGTTTGGGGGAGACTTAAAAGCTCGGAGGGTGGGAGAAAATTTGTCCCCTTATAATCTGTGAACGGTCATCGAGTAAGTATAATCCGTGAACAATCATCGACTTCATGCCAACTCAGGTTATCTGTGTATGCCAGCAGGTCACTTTTTGCTGTCATTACATAGTCAATGACTATTGACCCCAAGCACCTCTTGAGTGTTTCATCGCTGTGTTGGGAATTATATACTGCCTGTGCAGGAGCCTGATTCTAGTGATGGTCACTGTAAGGCATTGGGGAGTTGCTGCAATGCCATGATTTTGTCACTATTGGTACCCCCTTCCCAGTGTCCTGCATTTAATTATACTTTAGTAAGACAGTGTTTGGAGCCAGAAGCCCTCTCACATGCTGAAGTAACAATAATGGAAAATCTGAATCATGTTGCCTTTTTGTGGAGATTTTTATACTCCTGACATTTACATTTTGCTTGCAAAAGTGTTTCTGCCATGGGAATAGGTAACTGAGAACACACCATTTCCATGTTGTTCAAGGCCTGTGCTCCAGTTACTTGAGAAATCTGTAGCTCAGACCTAAATGCACTGTAAATTCTAGCAAATAAAGAGGAAACCACTGGATCCAGCAGCATGGTGGGAATTTTGTAGATTTTAAAAGATTATAGAGAAAAAGCTTCTGGAGTTGGTCTGCTTCTGTGTCTGTTTGGGACAAGGGATGTGTTGTTTATTAGACAGACATCATGAGGGTCAGATAAAGCTAAAACTTGACGCTTTCAGCTGGATGCAGATTAAAATAATTACTTGAACAGTCCCATAGAGACAAAATATTACTGGAGCCTATAAGCTTTTTCCCCCCAAGGGGTGGGGGGAGGAAGTTTTAGTAAATAGGCTATTGTGTTGGGTCCCCTGCCCAGTTTCCTGATCTTTGCTTAAGGTCTGTGTGCATAGAGGGCAGTAGAACTCATGACCATTGCACCAGATGACGTGCCGATTTACAAGGACAAGTAGCTTCACTTAATTGTTGGCATTTGCACACAGAGAGAATAATGGCAGAAGCTTTCTCTTTCTCTCTGATTCTAGCTGTCAGTTATTCAGTAGAATATTTTTAAGGTGGAAATGCTTTTATGAGGTGCTACATGCACTTTGCCTGGTCAACAAAGATCCTTAATATCACTGTTGATAGAACATTTTAGTGTGTTAGTTGTTTTTGTTCCTCTTCCCCAATAAGTGCTTTATTTTAACAAACTGAAGTGCTTTCCATTCTGCCAAGGAAGTTTGCATGATCAGGTACTATTTTTTACCTTGCAAATGTCTATGGAGGAGGAGGAATGACTGGACATGTTGCCACCAGCTTAAAGAAAGTTTCTCAGAACAGTTGTTCAGTTTGCTGTTTTTAAGCATTACAATTTGGATTAATCTGATCCAGTATTATAAATAGATTTTTGAATGTAATCTTTCTCCAAGAGATTTTGGAGCAGACTGGCTCATTCCCAAGGATCATCAGCTGCTCCTGACAGCAGGATATAAATGGTGACATGTGTAGGTAAGGTGAAGATCTATAGAACTGTCAAAAAATGCTCACCATGGAGGAATAGGCTTTTAAAGCAAAAATATGCCTCCTAACTTTGATTTTTCAGTTGATGCAGTAGAGTCAGTCTTAAGGTTACTTCCCATTTTAAGATTTTCAGTATCACAGGCTACACCGCAAATCTTGTTTCTGGGGGCAGGGGGGAATTGAACATATAGCTTGGATTGGAGAAAGGTCCGCATCTGAGAATCTGTGAGTGGATTGTCAAAATCCATATCATTCTCAAACAGGGCTGTTTTCATTCTCCTCTTGGGTACAGGATAACCTAAATATACATAGGAAATGGTCATTGGGGTGTCTCTAAGGAGTGCCTGATTGAGGGATTTTAAATAAAAATCAGTAAGAGTTATTCTAGGAAAAAAACTGCTTCTCTTCCCTCCCTCCCCCCTCAAATTCCTAAGCATGCTGGGTCAGATTTTGGAGATAGATAAGCAGCATTGAATTGTTGCCTGATCATAATATATCTTACTATAATTGTGCATATTGCATTTCACTCATCCCCCTCTGGATTCCTACCCTTTCTTACTTATGAGGCATTGATAATGTTTTCAGGCAGCTGATCTCCTGGGCTTGTAGGACATCTCTGATTGTGAAAGTCCCAAGCCTAGGTTGAGTGAAACTGATTTCCTTACTGGTCATTTTTTTATCAGCATCAGAGTTATCACTAGCTTTTGGAGGAAATGTTGTTCATAACTGTCCCTTGCCTTGTGTCTTCAATGACTTGCAGCGGTTCTTTTTCTTATTGGTTGGGGTTTTTTAATCACAAGTATAGGCAAAGGGTGAAAAGCACAGATGACTTGGCTTTGCAAAATGATTTTCTTTCCCTTCCTGGGGAAGTAGAATGGCTATTGGTGAGTTGTTCTGGGTTGATTCCCCTTCCCCCCTCAGATTTGGTACATTTAGCTGTTTGGGGTTTTTTTTAATGGGGGAGGGGGTGTCTCCCAGGATGGCTGGTTGAGGGAAATGTTCTGAAATCTACTGTCTGGCAGTTTTAACCAGCAGTGTGTTAAAAGAAATAAACAGAATTATATTGTCAATCAAATTGACTGGTGCTTTCTTTAAAAGAGTGTGCATGTCTTTTTCTCTTTCAAAGAAGATTTTAATAGCTTGCAGCTGCATGAAGCTGAAGGCTGGTACTGCACTGCAGTGACTATTGCAGGTTGCCAGAGACTTAATTTAAAGCCCTACCACCACAGTAAGAGTTCCTGCATCATCCAAGCAACTGTGCTATTGTCTCTGCTAAAAACTAGCTTTGTTGTTGTTGCTCTCTGTACTAATGAAATGTCTAAAAATACCATTTCATACCACTGTTCCAAAGGGGTTCTATTTGGGAATTTCTCGTCTCTTCATCATGAGAGTCCCATGTTAATGGGACTGCTTGTGATGTGGGGGGGGGGGTCGTTTAATACACTATATAAGGCTGGACCTATACTGCCTCAGCCATATGAGAAATGAATTGGGTGATGTTTTCAATCCCCTGGCCAAATTTAATCCATATATTATTTTCCCTGCCAGCCTTCTTATGTAGGAAGGAACAATGGACAATTCAGAGAGGCTCACTTCCACCTCCCTGAAATCTTGCGCAGTATGAATATTGTGTTATGTTGGTCCATCTATGAGCATCTTATATTTTCTTGTAGAAGGTATTTCTTCTTCTATCGTGGACCCCATTTCAGTTCAGCTTCTGCCCTGGCCGTGGGATGGAGACTGTGTTAGTAGCCCTGATGGATGACCTCCGGAGACACCTGGATCGAGGCGGATCAGCGCTGCTGTTGCTACTCAATCTGACAGTGGCATTCAACACAGTCAACCACAATCTGTTGACCCACCACCTCACCAACGCAGGGATTTGAGGAACTGCCTTACAATGGCTGTCCTCCTTTCTCCTTGGTCAAGGACAGTGGGTGGCGCTTGGGGGAGAGGGTTTCACCATGTTACCCTTACGGTATGTGGGTGATCCTTTCCCCATTTAACATCTATATGCACCCCCTTGCCCAGTTAATCCAGGGGGTTGGGCTGGGTTGTTATCAGTATGCTGATGACACCCAGCGATATCTGTTAATGGATGGACGGACTCCGCCCTGGAAAATCTGGCCAAGGCTTTGGAGGCTGTGGCTGATTGGCTAAAACAGAGCCACCTGAAACCCAGTCCAGCCAAGACAGAGATCCTGTTCATGAGCCGTGGGGGGATGGGGTTGGGAATCCAACTCCCAGCCCTTGGTGGGGTGCTGTTGATTCCTGTGCCAGTGGTGAGGAGTCTGGGACTGATTCTGGATGTCTTTCTATGGAGGCCCAGATCACCAATATTGCCAGGTCAGCCTTTTATCATCTGAGGTGGGTTAGGCAACTAGTTCCCTACCTTTCCTTGCATCACTTGGCAATAGTGATCCATGCAATGATCACTTCCAGGATTGAATACTGTAACTCACTCTATGCAGGCCTACCTATGAACTTGATTCGGAAACTCCAGTTGGTACAAAATGTGGTGGCGCACCTGCTGTCTGGGATGCCTGTGCATTGGTTGCCAGTTGAATACTGGATCAGATTCAAGGTCATGGTATTAACCTTTAAGGACCTTTGCAGCCAGGGACCAGCATACCTGCAAGACTATCTTTCCCCATATATGCCCTGTAGAGCCTTGCACTTTGCTGACCAGCACTAGCTAGTAGTCCCTGGCCCAAGAGATGTCCATCTAGCCTCAACTAGGGCTTAGGCTTTTTCAGCCCTGGCCCCAGCCTGGTGGAACATACTCCCAATTGAGATCAGGGCCCTGTGGGACTTGTTACAATACCACAGGGCCTGTAAAACAGAGCCGTTCCTCCAGGCCTTTGGTCAAGGCAGCGGATGTCCAATAACATTGGCGTCCCCTCCATTGGCAGCCCATGGTACTTGTATATCAACTGGCGCCGGGAGCAGCTGACCTGATCCATCTTGATCCATCGCCCCTTCTAGCATGGGGTCGGCATACTCTAGTATGTAATCAATCGCTGAGCTGTTGGTTAGGAAACTCAGATTATTGTGTGGATTACTTCATATTTTACTTACTTAATTACTTAATGTTTTGAACTGCTGCTGTATTGTGATTTAACGTGAGCTGCCCTGAGCCCGCTTGGGGGGTAGGGTGGGATATAAGCCACAAAAAATAAAAATAGAAGGCAGTCCTTCTCTAGCACAGGTTCAGTGTGGTGCTTTTGGTACTCTACTACTGAACTGTAGCTAACTTGCTTTCACAGGAGAAGCACATGTGGGTTACAGCCTGACCTCATGTGGGTTCTGTTACCACTACCATTAAATATGTATCCTGGAGAATGGTAGAAAGATGGCCATGAACTATAAGGCCATTTTTGTGTGTTAGGGGTTAAAAATGGCCTGAACCTGCAAAATGGGCGACTTGTGTATTCATGTAATTTTTCTGAATATGTTATAGGGAAGCTACTACAAAAAGCTTTTGCAGGACTCTGCAGTAGTCAGGGTTGCCAACATTCAGACAAGGCCTGGAGATCTCCCTGAATTGCATCATCTCCAGACGGAGATCAGTTCCCTTGGAGAAATGGCTGCTTTGGACGGTGGGTTCTATGACAGAACTTCCTCGCAGAGGTCTATTCCCAAATTGCCCCAGATCTCCTGGGGTTGGCAACAATAGGCCTGGTAATGTGGCGGGGTGTGACTTTTTTTAGCAGGAGCCATTCATCTTACTGCGCCCTTCCTGCTCTTACGTCTGAATAACGCTAGCCTTTATTCTGTTGTTCCATTACCAAAACAAAAAGGAGGCGGGTTCCTGTCTCGTTCCAGTGAATGCTTTATTTGGCCCACCTGGAGCTGCATTTCTGCTTAGAGGGAGCTGCTACAGAGGGAAGCGGGGAGGCCAGAGAGCGGCTTCGCTCGTTGCCTACAGAGCTGACTAGCCAGCATGACCGGGCCATATCAGGCCGGGCTCCCCGCCCCCTTCCTCGCGTCCCGCCCGCCTGTCCAAGGCCTCGTCGAGGCGCTTTCCCCGTTGCCCGGCAACGCGTCCCTCCCGCGCTCGTCATGGCGGCTGAGCCTGGCCCCGCCCCTTGGCTAGCTGGCTCCCATAGCTACCGAAGGAGGCAGCTTGTGGAAGGTAGTGGCGGCGGCGGCCATCTTGGCGGCGCCGGGGCCGGCGATGAGCGGCTCGAAGCCCAGGGTGGCGGCGCCAGGAACCTCGGGCCCGCTGAGCCGGCTGCGCGGGCGGAGCGGCTCCGGAGACGCTGCTGTGGCGCCGCCGCCGCCGCCGCGAACGGTCCTGCCCCGGACGGAGGCGGAGCTGCTGGCGCTGGAAGTGATCCGGCCCGATCACGTCCTGGGGCTGAGCCGCGTCACAGAGAGTGAGTAGCGCCTGCAGGGACTGGAGCGGGTCCCTCCTCTGGGGGTGGGGGGCGGGGGAGGCTGTTTTCGTCTCGCGCCCCGCCTGCCTTGCCTCAATTCCCCCACCCCAGGGCCTAGGGAAGTGGGCTCGTGTCTCTCCTTCACCGTTCTCACCCGAACTAGCTGTGCTCTGAATGGTCCCCTTGAGGGCTCGGATGCTTTCTTTGCTGCGCGCCCATAATGGGAGCCTCAGTATCGGCTCCTGTTTTGTTCTAGGTGGTTCTCCTCATGTCCGTTCTCCGTCTCCTCCACCGCCGGCCAGACCCAGGACGCTGAGGGACTCAACACATCCCTTTCTGCTCTGCATAAAAAGCCCAACTGCGGACCCAGGCGTCCGTTTTCCAGCGAGCCCCCCCCCCCCCCCCCAATTCTCTTTTTCTTTGGGGCCCCCAAGCAGCCCCGGTAACCCATCTCACCACAATAAGTTCAGCCTGCCCTGCTGCACAGTCTGTAGGACCTCCGAGGATCCCAGCTTCAGCTTCTGCTTGTTGTTGCTCAAAAATACATCCTTTTGAGGCTGCTTTAATTCACGGGTATCCCAGAGTCAATTTTGCCCTACTCTAAATAGTTGCCCCATGCAACAACCCCCCCCCCCCCAACCTTTCAGAACTGGTCTACTGTGATTTTGGTTTTTGTATAAAATAAGTGTTTTTACTTACTTGAAGTAGTTTGACTAAATCTAGGTGGGGGATTTCTGAATCTGGACATCCCAGCATACCAAAATTACTATTCACTGTAGTTAACAAACCAGCTGTAAACCGACGTTCAGAATCCCTCTTTAGCACTCCCAAACAAACTGCATTCAGACATTGCAAACAACTGTCATTAAATCAACCATAATTTCTCCATGTCTGGATGTAGCATAGAATAACAACATCAGTCTGATTGGTGCGGCTTTATTTCTTGTTTTCTTGTGAGCATAAAAATAGTTAACATCTTATTTTGGTACTGTTGGTGATATGTTATTTGTCCTTTGTCGTACTGCCATCCTGAATAAAGAACCTTTAATGTTGGGGCCTGGTCTGAGCCTTATCTGTTAACCAAACCCTATGGGAATTTGGAACAGGCTAAATGACACAGCACCAAGCATATGATTCTCCTGTGTGCACATAGTGAGCACCCTGATATCTGTTCTGAATAACCTTGTCGAGACCCCAATAAACTGATCATCTGTACACAGCCTAGCATTTTTGTTTGCAGTGTGCATGTGTGATAAATAGGCTCTTTAAGACCAATGCCGTTGGTACTTTGAATAGCCCTGCACCCCAGCTTCAGCTTTTAGTGTCTTTGTGCTGAATGGTTTTTGTATTTGTCTGGCATTCACTTAGCAAAACTACTTCTCTCAGTCTCCCTAGAGTCAGCCATTAAATAGTTTGGACAACTTCCTGTTCTCAGAACAGCACCCACCACACCCATGCTTCTAAAGGGAGGCTCTGATTCTGTTTTTCTGGCTTAGAATTTCTTTTCCTCAGCAACACAGCTGTCAGCCACCTCTTTCATGTGCGGTGATGCAAATCCGGCATTGTCCAGCCTAAGTAGACACTTCTTTTAAAGAAAACTGTACCTGAATTGTGTGTATGTATGACAGTTTGGTGTAGCCAGTTTGGTGTAGTGGTTAGGAGTGCAGACTGTAATCTGGGAGAACCAGGTTTGATTCCCCATTCCTCCACGTGCAGCTGCTGATGTGACCGTGAATCAGTCACAAGTTTTTTAGAGCTGTTCTTGAAAGAGCTCTCTTAGTCCCACCTATCTCACAGGGTGTCTGTTGTGGGGAGGGGAAGGGAAAGGAGATTGTAAGCCACTCTGAGACTCCTTTGGGTAGTGAAGGGCAAGGTGTAAATCCAGTCTCTCCTTCTTCATCATTTTATAAATAAATTAATAAAATCTTATGCCAAGTTTGTTTTTGCTGCACTTAGTTCACCTAGCACTATATTGTCTCCTCCAGTTAGCAGTTATCCAACCTGTCAAGAAGATACATTTTTTCTACTTTTGCTGCCTAAGATCATTTTCCCTGATGGTGCTTGGGACCATCTTCTATATTCTGTATGTGTGGATTCCCATTCTGGGCTTCTGAATGCCAGTGTGTTATTTTTTCCTTCTCCTAGCTTATTTGTGCAAACCTGAAGACAATATCTACAATATTGACTTCACCAAGTTCAAGATCCGGGACCTAGAAACCGGGACAGTGCTGTTTGAAATTGCCAAACCTTCTGCTTTAGGTAAGCCAGCTGAAGGAAAGTAACAGGAAAATTATGAAATTGTTTGTGAAGTCCAAAAGTCTCATTTTTTTTGTCTAGATTATTGGCATCATATTGTGTCTCCATAGCCCACCTGCATGGCCTTTTCAGAATCCTGAAATCTAGGGTAGGGTTTAAGAAGCAACGTAGATAATTTCTGCCAAAGACTGGGAGTGCCTGTCCATGCATTTACATTCCTATAGCTTTATCAAGTCCTAGGCAGTAAGTACCCCTGACCTGGATGGTCTAGGCTAGCCTGATCTCATCAGATCTCAGAAGCTGGGTTGGCTCTGGTCAATATTTGGATGGGAGACCACCAAGGAAGTACAGGGTCACTACGCAGAGACAGGCAATGGCAAATTACCTCTGAACATCTCTTGCCTTGAAACTCCTACTGGGTCGCCATTGTCCATTTATTGTGTGTTTATCAGTTATCCTTGGCTGACCAGTTTATTGTTGTCTGGTTGCTAAATTCTTGTGCTTTTCTCATCATATCAGGGGTAATTCATCAGAGGTTTCAGTTCCATTTTCTTAGTTGCCTTATGGAGCTGGTATCTGTCATTTCTCTGCTTCCTTTTCTTGTGGTTCACTCTAAGGCCTTTTTGCATGACAAGGTAAACAGGAACTTTTTTTTTTTAATGCTGCTAGGTTGTATGGTGTAATAATGAAGTTTAGAGTTCAGAAGATATCTTTAACAATTGTCTGGTGGTTTAAGTCTTATTGCCCTGACTTCCCCCTCCCGAGGTATGTCCTAAGATACTTTATTGTCTGAAGCCAGAAAATCTAAATGGTATCTCTTTGCCGCCTCTCCATTAACATTAAGTACAAAGTAGCGGGATTTTCTGCCCAAAACCTTTGAATAGTTTTACCATGCCCTTGAGTAGATCTTGTCTATGTTGGACTCACACAGAAAAAGGTTCCTGACAACTGTATCCTGTCTCTTAAAGCTGTCTCCTACTGTGCTACCCAGGATCTACCACCTCAATACATCTTGTTGTGGTAGAGTTGTCTCTGCATTCTGATATTGCAGTAACTTAAGACCATTAGTTCTGGTCTTATGTATGTCGCACAATATGGCTTAAATGCTGTTGTACTAACCTTCCCCCCCCCCCCCAAAAATATGCTCTTTACCTATCCGCCTGCCCCACACCCCTCTGACCTAAATCTGTCTCTATTGTAGCTTAGAGTCACCTTGTCAGTGAGCTAATTAGCTGGAAAGGCTGGATTTGGCAGTGAGTGCCTTGATTGGAAAAGCTCCCCTCTCTCAAAAGTGCACTACTCAGACATTGCACCTTAAGGATGGGCATGCCTTAACCCCAAATGTTTGCATTAGCATCTAATTGCTGACTCTTTAGTCATTGGTTCTTGCAGAACAAGAAGAAGATGATGATGATGATGACAGCGGAGAAACTGACTCCAGTGCAGGGCGGTTTGTTCGCTACCAGTTCACTCCTGCCTTTCTGCGCCTCCGGACAGTTGGTGCAACGTGAGTAAAAGGGAGGGGAGGGAGTAAGGCCGCCTCTGCTGATTACTTCTGTCCCAGGCCTGCCATTGTAATTAAGTAATTCTGAGTAGATAAGAGGCAAGTTCAGCAATCCAAAAAGAATCCTAGAGCTGGAAAGGATTTTATAAGCCCCAGTTTCAACTCTGTGTTTGATGCAGAAAGTCCAAAACTAGAACATCCACAACAGGTGGTTCTCTGTAGTTGCTGAAAGCTGCAGAGCATACGCCCCCCCCCCATTGGTTCTGCTGTCAAGCTGCTCTTTCTTAATGTTCAGCTTACATCTACTCTCTTGTAACACACGGCCATTAGTTCTAGTCTTGCCCTTTGAAGCAGCACAGAACAACTCCTTGCCCTCTTCCATTAGTTCTAGTCTTGCGCTTTGAAGCAGCACAGAACAACTCCTTGCCCTCTTCTGTATGACAGCCCTTCAGGTTTTGAAGTGTGCAGTTGTGTCTCCCCCTCAGTTTTCTCTTTTGCAGCCTAAACACTTTCTGGTTCCTTGTATGACTTGTTTTCCAGACCTTGGCCATCTTAATTAGCTTTGGCTTAACTTATTCCAGTTTGTTTACAGGCTTCCTTAAACATGTTGCCCGAACTGAGCACAGTACTCCAGAGAAGGTCTGACTAGCACAGAATAAAATAGTGCTGTTACTTCTTGTGACGTGAATATTGCTCTTCTGTTAATGCAGCCTAAAATCACATTGACTTTTAAAGAATTTTCCTCACCAAAAAGAAAAAAAATAGGATTTTATAATTTGAGAGGCAGAAGTGGGAAAGGTTTATGGAATGATGAACAGACTGCAGAGCATAAACAGAGAGACATTATTCTCTGAGCCACGTGCTGTTTCTATCCTGGAACAACTTAGGGAATTTGGAGTGGCTGTAGCTCAGTGATAGAGCATCTCCTTGGCATGCAGAAGGTCCGAGGCTCAATCCCTGGCATCTCCAGTTAAAAAGTCTGGCAGTAGGTGATGTGAAAGACCTCAGGCTGATACCTTGGAGAGTTGCTGCCAGCCTGAGTCGACAATACTGACTTGAATGGACCAAGGGTCTGAATCAGTATAATATGTTTTCATGTGTTTCATGTGAAAAATCCACTTGCAAACGGTCACTGCAGTGAATTGAAACTACATTATTTAGCATGTGTGCAAGTGCCAGTTCATTTGTGATTGACTGAATTCCCAAATCCTTTTTATGTGTACTACTTTAAGCAAAATATTCTCCATCCTATATCTTTGTGTTTGATTGATCTAAGTGCAGAACTTAGCATTTCTCTGTTCAATTTCATTTAGTTTCAGCTGAAATTTACAGCCTATTCAGGACCATTTTGATTTTATTTCTCTCTCTTAAGTTGCTGACTATTTTTTGAATCACCATATTTTATAAAAATTCTCTCCACCCTTTCATTCAGATTATTAACAAAATCATTGATGAGTATTGGGCTCAAGGATCGTAGCCTCTGCAGCATACCACTTGAAACCTCCCTCCATACTGAGCTATGTACAGGGGTGCTTTAAAAAATCAATTCTGAAACTAGACAAGTTGAGTTCTGCAACCTGTAAAAATTAAGCAGGGGTTCATAATTATTCTGATTTTGTCTAATTTATTTTACATAACTTATGTAGCTAGTCATGGAGAGGGGCCAGGAACTATACAGAGAATCAGACACACACACAGCCAGTCCAATGATCACTGGAATTCTCACTCAGCTCTTTAAGATTTCGGGGGGGGGGGGGGGGGGTTGCCCATGTACTTTCAAGCGTATCTTCACAACCATAGGAACCAGAAACTTGCATTTCCTCTATTTGAATAAAAGAACAACATTCTTAGGAAGCTATGTTCTGTGCACTTCTTATATCTTCTGGGCATTCTTGCAGCATGGATACAGCCCTGGTTATCTTAGTTCAGCACAGGTGTTATCCCTAGGGATGGGTCAGCACAACCTCAGTATCACTTTTCGTGCCTTGTTGTTCTTCTGCGCATCCTTTCTTTGCAGTGTTGAATTCACAGTGGGAGACAAGCCTGTATCGAACTTCCGTATGATTGAGAGACATTACTTCAGAGACTGCCTGCTCAAGAACTTTGACTTTGATTTTGGCTTCTGCATCCCCAACAGCAGGAACACTTGTGAACACATCTATGAGTTCCCTCAGCTTTCGGAGGACCTTAGTAAGTATTTTTCCAATGGAAGATTGCAATGGCAGGCTCAGACTGATGGTCCACAGGGTCCAAGATTGTGACAGTCGCTTTGCAAACCGGGCAGCATGTTAATCAGAAACCACTCAACCCAAGCCAGATTTCCAGAATACATAGCTGTTAGGTGCTTGGAGAGGACAATTTCTCCATCATTCCCCCCCCCCCCACACACACTTAACTGTCTCTCAACTACTCCCAAATGTTCCAAGGATGGTGAGCATACCCAGTGCTGATCAGGCTGGGATTTTGCAGATATCAGATAATTTTTGTGTGTTTACTTAGGAAATTCCATGATGATGCAGAAAAGCTCACTTTACCTGCAGTTGGGGGTGATAACGGTCTTGATCACAAAACTGAGTATTAGAGGGAACGAGATTGAGGCCTGTAAAGAATCAAATGGTGGGGTAGAAAGGAACTTTTAGGGAATCTCTCATGTGTATATCCATGCATGCACATCCCTTCTTCTGCAGAATACTGTAATCTTAGGGACTTGAACAGGCCAGTTTCTCCATGCCCCTCTTTGTTCTCTCCCCCACATTTGAATCTCAGCTGCTGAAGCATGCTCAGTCCTCCTGATCAGGTCATTTGGGGCTGTTCCTCCTTGTTAACTTATGGGGTCATTGTTTTTCTGCATATCTGGGGAGTCTCCCAGATGTGCAGAAATCTTATTAGTTAGGCCATACTGCTCAGCTTTTTGTGTGACTGGCTTAAGCCACTTGTTGTATTATCATTGGACAGAGAGTCATGGTATTAGGCACTCGTTTCCTAGACTCTCCCATACACCATTGTTAGAGAGAAATAATAAATGTGCAGCTTCTCCATTCAGAGACTCCCCCTGCTCCCTGCCAAAGGTCTGTCTTCTCACTCTTCCCCCAGCCAGGCCACCCACTATGCTGTCATCCAGTGCTCTGTTCATGCTTGGTACACGCAGCTCTCTTACCCTGCTGAGGAACTGTGCTGCCAACTGGGTCTGTAAGGCAGGTAGACTGCTGATGAAAAGGAAGAATGTGGTTAGGAGCAGGGGCTGCTGAGTCATTTGCACTTGTGTTTAGTTCCTGGTTTGGTTGCAGGATTGTGTAAATCTGAGCAGATTGCTTGCACTGTCTGCTGCAGTTTCCCCATTGCTATCTGCTCCTTGACTTCTGGCAGATAAAATGGAGACCCAGTTTAATGAATCTCAGATTTAAATAAACAACCAATGTGTAATTTGATATTGGGGTTTTGTGCCTCATTTACAGACAAAGAACTGTGGGGCCCATGACTGACTGGAAGAGGAAAACTTCCCCTTTTGCTATCTCCTCCCAGATTCCTTTTGTCACTTGGCAAAATGGAAGCTAACTCCATTTACATTTTGCACTTCCTTCTCTCAGTTACTCCAGCTGTCCCTGTTAAGATTTCAACCGTCCCTGCTGCTCTATCACTTCTCATTTTAATTTCCTGAAATAGGGGGTAAAATTAGGGCTGGGAGAATATATACTGTGTGTCATTCATTCCCCAGCCTCTCTTTCCCCTTCCCCCAAATCTCCCATACATCACTTTGGGTGGGGGAAGAGAAGTAACACATACCCTGCTTCTGCATTTTACTGTTTGGGCTTACAGCTAGGCATAAGGCAGGCCTGCAGCCTGTCACTATATCTAAAAGGAAATTGGCCCACTCCATGATGTTAATGAAAGCATCAAAACTGGGGCACCCACAAAATAGTAGTTGCTACAGACTTTGGGAATTCTGAGATATGCAGCAAAGTATGGCTTAAATGAACCACGAGGAAAGGACCCCCCCACACACACACACACACATACCCAAATGGCTTGACGAGGAGAATAAAATTTTGGAGTCAAGAAAATCAGCCTTTTCAGGTCTCTGAGAAAAGAATCCTGGAGATGGATAAATGGGGAGGTGTGGAATGAGGCGGGATTTCAGAACTGAATCTCCTTTCAGTACAGTTCCTTATGGATAATCCTGCCTGTAACTATTTCTAATAGTAAATTGATTGGCCTCTGTGCAGGTGCAGGATACCCACCAACTATTTCTAATAGTAAATTGATTGGACCCTGTGCAGGTGCAGGATACCCACCAACAAGTTTGAGGTCCTTACACATTTAGGAGATGCCCAGGAATTCAGAAATAAGACTGTAAATTCTGTGGAAGGGTTGCATTCCCCCTGGAGAAGCAGGTTCAGCAGGTTCACCTCATCAGAGGCTGGTGGCAGAGGTGAGGCTGGTGGCAACTAGATACAGGGCATTTTCTCTGTTGGTGCCCTGGGCTGTGGCTCAATGGTGGAGCATCTGTTTGGCCTGCAGAAGGTCCCAGGTTCAATCCCTGGCATCCCCTGTTAAAAGGTGATGTGAAAGACCTCTGCCTGAGACCCTGGAGAGCCAGTACTAGCCTGAGTAGACAATACTGACTTTGATGGACCAAAGCTCTGATTCAGTATAAGGCAATTTCATAGGTTCATGTTATAGCCTTCCCCCTTAAGGCTTGCTTGGAGCCTCTTTTACTGTCATTTAGGTGCTTTTTGCCCAGGCTTTTAATTAGAGGTATTCTCTTTTGAGGTTTTTTCATGGTCTGCTTCTAGTCCGAGGTCTGTTTTATGGGTAATTTTATGCTGTTTAGGCCCTTGGGCTGGTTTTAATGGGTTGTTTTTCTATTGATAATTTATTATTTTAACTGTAAGCTGCCTCAATTAGGCCTCTGAAGAGGTGGCATAGAAATCTCCTAAATGAATAAATTATCCAAAAGGAAAAATCCTTTAGAAACTGTCCGATAGAGAAATTACTCCAGAAGGGATGGAATGTGGAGAGCAGCTGAGAGTTGGGGATGGGGGGTGCAGGGGAGAGAGTAGCTTGCTCCAAGTCCTTGAGAACTTAGAATCTTGCAACAGAATAATAGTTTGTTGTGGGCTTGTGTGTTCCAGTTTCTTTTGCTACCTCGTTTGGTTGCTGAAAGTGATTCCTGTTTCCATTGCATTTATTGACCCAGAGTTATACTCTAGTTTGGGTAGAGTATTTCCAGGAAGCCCCTGATGCCTGAGTTTGGTCAGCCCAGCATTTTCTGTGTCTAAGGGGGAATTTTACTTGGCACCACTGAATGCTGCTCATACACAGCTTAGCTCAGTGAACAGGGCTCTGTCAGTGTCATTTATTTTTCACTGCGGCTGATGAAAGAGGAGAGCAAAGGCGGATACAAGAAAGCAAAGGTTTCTGCTTGTCACTTTCTCACTCAGCTGTCAGTTTTGATAGCACATAAAGTTCAGTTTCAGGTGATGCCAAATACCTAACAATTGGTATAGTGATGATACACACAACTGGAACTGTTGTAGGGTGTGTAGTCAGCAGAATGTTGGACTTGGACATAAAATCCCCCTTCAGCCATGAAGCTAACTGCACAGTATTCAGCCATTTATGCACACTTTCTATCTTCTGTCTTGGAGGAAGGGCAGGGTGCTAATGTCACAACTATGTTGGTCCTCCTTCTTCTATTATAGGGAGACTCCTTTATACAGCCCAGTTCAGAATTCTTCATAGTAGGTTGAATGTTACCACCCAGACTTTGATCTTCCGATTCAGTCAGTCAAGATAATTTCCTGTGGAGGGAAGAAGGTTTAGTGTTTTCATGTACAGGTTTTGTTTTAGGGAGGTAGAGTTGTCAGCATTGCAGTAGAGTTGTCTTCACTGCCACCCTGGCAAGTAGTTGCTGTTTGCCGTAGACCACCCAGCAGATGGGAAGAAAAGGCTGTTTCAGAGCAGCTAATGTAGTGACTGGTGATATATAAAATAGAGCAAAAAGTGAGGCTGTTAGCTCTGTGTTGTATCCCCCATGTATCTTTTCTTTAACCATTTCCCTTGTCCTGTGGTTTTTCATTAGTCCTGGTGGGCTGACTCAAAGCCAGAATGGTTGTCAGCGCTAATTGCCATCAGTTGGCTTATATCATCCTCCGCATCCACAAGAGCATGTGAAAATGCAACCCCAAGAGCAAGTGGCACTGGAATGGAAAGGAACAGCAGTCATGCATTCCTGTTAGGGAGCCCCTCACTGCTGCACCCAACTCCTCCCCCTTTTTGCGCTCACATCTGTTTATTTAAAATATATAACCCCCCTTTCCCTTCTTTATCACTCTGCACTGTAACTCTACAGCACACCTCAGTAGGGACGGGGGGACATTTAAAGTGTTGGGTGGGAGGGAATGTGACGCATGGAGCTTAGCTCTGCCCTCTTCCCCATGGTGGCTGTGAAGGAGCATCTAGATGGACACTGTACCTGCCCCGCAGTTTCCTTTTTACTTCAGGGAAAATAAAAGATGTATTTTCAGCAGAAGAAAGAGGAAAAAGGGGAGGCAAGTGAATTGTGCGCAAATTGGACACAATGTTGTTCGGACAGTTCTTGTTCCTATGAACATTTCCTGCTGTTTATGCAGGAAAAAATATCCATGAGTGCAGTAGCCCTGTTGTTAGAAAAGCAGTGTAGAGCTTCAGCTTTCAACCTCATCCTACCTCCATCTCCTAGGGCCATTGTTAGGTTATTTAAAGGGGATCTGCTAGAGGCAGTTTCTAGAGTGGGAAACTGTACACTATCTTCTCCCTTGTAGCAGTTTTACTGCTTCATCTAGCTCTTTTCAAGGACCTGCTCTGATGATGCTGGTGGAGATGCGGAGGGAATCTGTTGATGAGCACTAGACTTTGAAGTGACTGTGTAGCTCAGCATGAAAGTGAGCTTGTAAACATTAGGATTGGTGTTCATATGCAGAAAGAGTCCTGATTTCTGGGTAGAGGCCGCGTTCAGAGCCAGTAGCCCTGGCCTTGCCCTCATCAGCTCCACAAGCACCAGGCAGCCAGCAACAGCAGCAGGCCAGCTGGGAGCCACAGGAGGCAACCCAGCAGTCTACAAAGGAAGAGAATCCTCCAAGCAGCACTAGAAGGAAGCAGAGGCCACAGAAACAGTCATATCTGAGAGAGGCATGATATGAATAGTCAGTGATGGGAGAGGGAGGGGCGCGAGCCCACATGGGCCAAGCACATGGCCCTTTGAGGCAAACAGGAGAGACAGAGAGGCCTTGGAGGATGAGCCATTGGTCCTGGGCCATGTCTCTTCTGCAGCTGGCAGGGAGAGAAGGGCAGCTAGAGAGAGAGGGCCAGGGGTGAAGCTGAACCCCTTCTTACACTTCTGAGGCTTATCCTAGGCCAATGTCAGAAAGAAGGCTGGAGGGAGAGCCACTCCCAGGCTCTAATTCACTGATGGGGGAGCCTGACGGGCTGTTTGAGGGCTGAAGCATCTTTCCTCTGGGGAAGGGCATAAAGAGGCTGTGGAGCTCTTTAGTTTGAAAGAGAAGGGCAGACATGATGGCATTGGCAAGGTTATGAATGATGCAGAAGGAGTAAATAAGGAACACTCTCTTCACCTTCACACAGTCCCAGAACGTGGGGTTACCCAATGAACTTTATAGGGAGTAGGTCTGGGACTGAGGCAAGGACGTATTTCTGTACATATCAGCTAACTTGCAGAACTCATTAGCACAACCTGAAGTGAAGGCTGTTAGATTAGATGCTTTTGACTGTGACTGTAGTGGGGGTGGGTTGCAGGGCTTTGGCAGCAAAGTTTGGATTTCCTTGAAATTCCCAAGGAACAGGTAGATGGACTGGGTGGACTCTAGGTAATCTGGCCAAGTTTTAGTGTGCAATTCAAAGAACACTTCTGAAGCAAGTTGGTTGGCTTTCCTCTCTTCTGGCAGCTGCAGGATTCATGCCAAGCCAGTAGTGTAGTTTGTTTTTCTGCTGTGCATAACAGACTCTTCTCTCCTACTTACTGCAGTCCGCCTAATGGTCGAAAACCCCTATGAGACCCGTTCAGACAGCTTCTACTTCGTGGACAACAGGCTCGTCATGCACAATAAGGCCGACTATGCGTACAATGGAGGCCAGTAGCTGTTACAACTGCATCCTTCAGACTTTGTGCTACTACTAGCTATTCTGGATGCACAGAAGGAGAGCAGAAGAGCCCTGTTCCTGCTCCATTGCCTCTCGTGAAACATCCTGCAAGACAAGATGTGAAATGAAGGGTGACCTGATACAACAGTAAAAGAGCTCTGCTTGCAACTCTGCCCTTCCCAGCAATATTACTTCCTTGGCCTCTTTGGCTTCCGGTGATACTTTAGTCAGATAACAGGTCAGACCGTGAAGTGTTAACTGACGTAGCAGTTTTTGTCACTGGACAGACTTGGCCTGGATGTCTTGTGTATTCTCCCCCTTCCCCCAGAAGAGACCACTTTTTGTCCAGAGACCATTGGGCCAGATTCTGCAGCATTAGGCTGCTGCTATTTGCAGGTACTGGGTGAAAGTTAAATAGCAGTCTCCCTTTGAAGGGTTCTGGGAGCTGGTGAATAACTTTGGGAATGCCAGTGGTTCAGCCAATAGATGTCATTTTGATTGCCTCACGGTTTTCTTGCTGCGCAGCAATTCTCAAAGACAGCATTAGGATAAGAACTTAAAATGAGTTACTCCGCATTTAAAAGGTGCAGGACTGTCTCTTCAGCAGTTTGAGGCCTTGCATGTTCTTAGGGTACTCTTTGGGCACTTGCTTGCAAAGAGGATATGCAGAGCCAAGATGTGGTTATGATAGTTGGAGGGCCAGAATAAACTGTGGGGGAGCAGATGCCATTCCCTGCTCTGACTTGAAGCTCCCTGGGTGACCTTGGGTCAGTCTCTGTTTCAGCCTAACTTACCTCAGGAGGTTCTTATGAGGATAAAGGGAGTCCGGGTGGGGGAAAGGCCTTTTGTGTCCAGGAAATGGAAGGAGGCAGAGCTAAGCATTGCCGCCTCCCCCATTGGACAGTTTTGCCCTTTCCTTGATAGGTGGCACAAAGTGAGATGGGAAAGGAATGAGTGTTACCAGGAGCTGCCTGATGGACATGCCACATGGTAGGTTAGGTCTTCCCAAGGCCTTCTCCTTTATCTGCTGAAAGCGCAACAATTTCTGAAAAGGTATTATCATAATAAATGGTGGTGTTAATCAGCCTGTATTTACCTGCACCAGGGCTTCATCTCATGCCATTATCAGACTCTAGAGGCTTTCCTAGTATGGTGATGTGTGGCCCCTGCACTTAGCTATGAAGTGAAAGCAGAAAATGAAGGGATCTCTCCCCCCCCCCATACTCTACCTGTGCTTTCCCTGCTTGGTTGGTGACTCTCTTACTGTTGGGGGATGCAGCTCACCCTATACACGTGACTTATAGGCTTCAAGCCAGTTGATAAGTGCCTGGCCCTGGGGGAAAGGGGAGTGTGTCTCAGCCTTTGAGACAGGCATCTGCTTCTCTGTATGTGATTACCTCCCACTATCTTTCTTGTCCCAGTCTTCTCTTCCCTACCTTATCCCATTCTTGCCTTGCCTCAAAGTGAAGGTGGTATTTCCTGCACCAGAGAAAAAGTTGTGTTGGAGTATGCCATTTTTAAAGGCCTACAATTATCCTGTGTGGTGATCTGTGTAAGACACAATTTAAGTAAAATCAGATGACCTTAGAAGAATGTTGGTGGGCACTCGAGCTTGTCCCTTTGTAAGGAAATTCCCTCATTCCCTGGCACTAAATCCCTACTGGGGTGGTGACAATCCAAAAATGGGACACCAGGAGGTGATGGAGTGGCCACTGAAGGAAGCATAGGATGGCAATCACTTGGTCTCATATTTAAAAGAGAAGATATTTCAAGCAACTCAGACATATGAAATAGTGGGGTGTAATAAAGCTGGGCAAGTTTCACATGGGTACCTGAGTTGTTTGCATGGTAAAAACCCAGATAATGCTGAATACATCTCATGTATCCCTTTCGTTTCTTCCAAAAAGCACCGGTGCTTCAGAGGATGGGTGTCTTGTATGTCTCTTCCAGCTCCTCAGTTGTCTCCTGAATTATGCTAATTTTGTTGCGGTCTGCTTGCTGTTCTCCACAGAAAGGTGCCTTTTTCTCCCTGTGTCCAAGGCCACATAACAGAGAAACGTTAAAGGAGCTCCATTTTTGTTTCGCAGAAGATGGTGGGAAGTCCCTGCATCAATTTGGTTTAAACTCCCAGTGCCTTTAAACATCATTCTCTGTGTTACTCAGGCTTGTACATGTAGCAGATCCTGTCTGCTTCCCTGTACCTGGGCGCAGTCAGAAAGGTTATATCGTAATCTAACCAAGGAGTAGGTATAGTCAGCAATAAAGTCTTGTCAGGGAAGTTTTATGTCAGTGACTCGCTCCCTGTCTGTACTGTGTCATCTGTTCTCTTGAAAGCTGATGCTCCCTCTGCCCCCCACCCCCCAATCTAGCTGCTCTCTGCGTGCCTTGTGTGAGAATAAGCTACCACCACCTCAGCAATAAGAAACAAGGGCTGGAAGGGAGGAGAGTAGCTTGTTAGATGCCAGAACTGGCCCACTGCTTTACTGGACCAAAAGCTGAAAGAGGAGAACGATGCTGGAAGTGACAAACATGCCCAGAAGTGCCACTTGGTGCAGTCTGGGACACTTTCTGAAAAAGGGTTATCCTCAGTTCATGTGATGTCCTGCTCTTGGCTACTGGTCAGCTTGTGGATTTTTTTGTTTTTGCTTTTGGTTTTTTGCTGCCCTTGATACAAGCTCCCCAGGCCATATTTGCTGGGATCGGTAGCACTGTTGTGGAAACTTGTATTCCCTCTGAGAGGGCTGTCATTCTGGTACAGTACCTGCATTCCTGGATTGTTTGCTAAGGAGATAAGAAGTGTGCTGCTGCTATGTGGACCAAGGAGGAAGCAGATATAATCAGAGCCTCCATTTAAAGAATGGGGCATTAAAGCATATACTTTCATTAAATGGGCCAATCACTCAAGTAGCTATGAATCCTCCCAAATTTGCCATGTTCAAACTAGCTTAATAATTCCTACACGACAATTGTGTGGGTGATGGGGGGAGTTGGTTATAGTATCTGGCACCTTAGGCCTGCCTAGTGAATCTGGGCCAAAGTGTTAGTCTCCCTGACTTGATTTATAGTCATCACCTTCCATTTGTTTCCTCTTATCCCTGTGGAGGACAAAGGGAGAAGCGGGGCTTGTAGCATTCCTTAGGTGGGATGCAAATTTGGAACACTTGGAAACAGGGAACAGTAGCAGAAATTGGTTGGAGAGGCATTAACTGGTATGTGATAGGGGATTGTGGTGCTGTTTATCATCAAGTATCTGCCGTGTACCATCAAACTGTTTGGCTGGGTGTTGGTCTCATGATGTTTTTGACAAAGATCACTGTTTTTGTGTTCTTAACACTCATGGTTGAATGCCACTCAGCTCTGCATGTCGCAAGTGTTGGATGCAGTCACTGGAGTAATAATCAACATCATTCAACACCACTACAGAATAAAGGAGACCTAGTAATAAGGGGACAGCTGTATTCTGTTAGCAGTTCCCATTGTCAAGCACCAGCAAATGTCATGGTCAGTTGTGTGGACCTCTTCTGTTTTTTATTATGAGTATCTTAAAAGCACATCAGACTCAGGCAAGGTATTAAGATATTTCTCTGCCACTGATTTTGGGGTGCTTGCTTGTGATGACAGTATAAGACTGGTTATACAGTATTATGTGACCAAATTACCAGCAAGGGGGTGGAGGACCAGTTGCAATGCTATCAGAATGGAGCCCCAGCACAACTTTATGGCTCTGAATTGGACACAGAAACAATTCCCCACGTATCTTCTTTTGCAGCTAGCTTTCTGTTCTATTGTGGTTTTGACTGAGCGTATGTCCATGTCTTGGTCTTTGGTTTTCTCTGCATCTGTAGTCCAGCAGAGGGCCCTAGGAGTTGTTCCCTTTATGTGTAGGAAGAACAGTAGCAAGTCCAGAAGATTTCTCCCAAGTATATTTTTCTGTCAAGGTATTTTTCCACAAAGAATGGCCGAAGTGTCAATGAAATTGTCTGTGATTCCCCCCTTCTCCTCTCCCAACCTCCCTCCCCATGGTTGACCTTATCTTGTTTCTCTCCTGGACCATAGTAAGCTCTAGCTGACTTATTTGTATAAAATGTTATTTTGTCACAAGCAATAGTAATTAAAAAACCCAAAATTAACACTTGATTCTCGTCTTATTTAATTCATGTTCTTAGGGGCAAGGAGTGGGAGATCTACATATTATGATTTTAGAAATCAGAGGATTCTGAAAATGGAGCCTTTCAATTCCAGCCTACACATAGATGGGCAATAAGTAGTTTAGATGTTCTGCCTTGAAACACATAGTGAAACAAATGAAAGAACCACAGCTGCCAAATTTAAAGTAACAACAAAGCAGATAGGGCTGTGTAAGACGCTATAACAATCTGTGAAGTATTCCACAGATGTCTCTGTAACAAGTTTTAATTAAGGTACAAAGAGTAACTTTCCAAGATACATTATACAAAAGGTCCAATCAAAATATTATTTTTAACGAAGTTTCTGGGTCGTATGTTTATTTCCAAAATCTTCATCGGAAAAGGACCAACAATACTGCACACATATAATTCCTCTTAAGTTCTGTCAGACTAGTAGCTACTAGTAAATATGGATACCAGATGTTCTACTGATACTTGCCTTTGGACATGACTTAAATGCGGTATGAAATACGTTGAATTTTCAAACCCTGCTTGACTAGTCTGATAGAAATAGTCTAGGCTTTTTCCAGAGCTCCACCAAAAAAGTCCTCTGGTAAAAAAGGGATGGGGACCGAGATAGACAGACTTTTACTGAATTCTTCCTGGCCTTCAGACCTCAAACACAGAAAAGGGGAGAGGGGACCAGAAGCAGGAAAACATGCAACTGTGAAGGACCTTCTTCATCTGCCTCCAGACTTTCTCACAGTGGGCAGCTGATATTAAAAGTTTAAGGGTCCAATGTGGTGGACTTCCATTCCCATGTCAAGTGACTGTCTTCTTTTTTCAGCAGCAGATGCTCACCTAAAGCATTCTGTTCTTGGATAAGGTTTTCATAGAAGTTTTTTTCCAGAGCTCCCCAAAATTTCCATCCTTTCTTTAAAAAAGTGGGAGGGAGGAGTCCTAGAAAGAAAATTGAAAGACACCCCTCCCCCCCAAAAAACCCCAGACATTCACATATCTAAGCCCAGACGCCTTTGGAAGGCAGGACAGGTTGGTAACAACCTTGTCTTGTTAACTAAAGAGACATATGGCTTCTGTACATGGGGATTTTGTGTAGCTTTCCTGGCTCATGTGATATTTGTGATTGGTGTGTTTAATGCTCACACTAGGACCATTTACCTGAAGGTGGTTTTACTATGCCCAAAATTAGGAACTACTTCTCCAGCACCCGGTATGGGTGTGGTGATATGATTAGACATTCTGTGACAACAAAATTTCACTGGTGAAGTGAGTTGCATCTTTGTTCTCTGCTGAACCACCTGCCAAGCACTGTATAATGTGTGGCTAAGGTGATTGGCCGTGACAGGTATGAACATCAGAACTTAACTGGAGTCATATATTGACCCTGAAATAAATATGGGATATGTAGGGGGGAGGGCATGCATGCAGGTGTGCAAAGACCTTTCCATGGTGTAAGAATAATCAGCCACCAGTTGAATTTCCTCCTCAAAGCCTGCCCCATCTCCACTAGTGCCATAGTGAGGCTGCGGTTCTGGTTTAAAATAATATTTTGCTGTCTCCTTGTGCTATGACTCCATTCTTTTGCCCACTCAGCTCTGCCCCAAATTCCTCCTGGCTTAAAGTGAACTTCTTAAGATCCTGATCTTAAGACACTCAGGAGTAAGTCGGCCATATAAATATTGTAAATAATATAATTGTCATTCTTATTCTGCTTGAGTCACTAGGGGGAAATTGCCACATTAGTTATTAGAACTGCAAGCATAGCATAGCATAGTATGCAAAAAAAGTTCTCATTCAGCTAACAATCCAAAGGTGAAGAAATATGCATAGATGTTGCTGTATACATTATGCGGAAATTACAGATAGTTGGATTTTCTGCTTTTACATGGAACCTTCAAAATACGGAACGACTCAAGGTATGCAGTAATCACCTTGTATGTCACTTTTACTGAACTTAAGATAATACACGAACTCACACTGTCTCCAGTCACCCTGATCATTTTCACCACCCCTCAATTCTAGCCCTGATCTACATGTGCAGTGAAGGGACGGACAAACTCACTATATGGTTTTGATAGTGCCATGTTTAAGGCAAGCTGAGAAGAGAGAAAGCAGCAAGAATGCTCAGCCTCTCAGTATCAGTGGGTGTTCTCTGATTAAGTAGACACTTGTCAGGTCCTTTTAAACAGTGCTGGATTGGGAACTCAATCTAATGTGGTTTGTGTAATGTTTTGCAAATCTGTACTGTTGCTGATTTGCCCTGGCACTTTAGCTGTTTTCCTTTTACGTATTAACCAGGACCCTTCTTCTTCACTCCTGATCATGATACTGATGAAATATCTCCATCTGGAATAATCTATGTGTGCTAGATGTTTCATTTCTCCTTCTATGCTCTCCTTGGTGCTGTGACCTTTTGCTCATATCCAGTACTCATACACTAATTTAGCAGACCAGAAAAGCACTATGGCTTGAGATCATGCAGGGCTGCTGGACTTTGCTCTCTCCCTGGCAACTAAACGCCACTTTCAACAAAAGGGTTTGTTAGGAGGAGGGCTTCCATACAAAAGGCTAGGAGCAGGGCTTCCAGGCAGATTTAAGTCCCACTGCGTCTTTTTCCTCCAAAAAAGCAAAACGATCAAGCTCTGCCTAGAAGCTTTGCAGCAATACTTTGCGGGCTGTCATATTTAC
This sequence comes from Lepidodactylus listeri, assembly GCA_029233225.1. Classification (NCBI taxonomy): domain Eukaryota; kingdom Metazoa; phylum Chordata; class Lepidosauria; order Squamata; family Gekkonidae; genus Lepidodactylus; species Lepidodactylus listeri. Next base: position 28,750,388 of record JARCFY010000013.1, read on the forward strand.
AAACTCCCAAGGAATCAACCCAGCTGACAGAGATCAACCCCCCTGGAGAAAATGGCTGCTTTGGGAAGTATGAAGCTTTTTTGCCATTCTATGTATTTGATAAAGTGCGCGTGCACACGAAAACTCATACCTTGAATAAAGATGCTATTGGACTCTAAATTTGTTGTACTGCTTCAGACCAACGCGGCTGACCAACTAGATCTAATTACCTTCTACTGCGATAAAGGGCTCTCATTGAAGTCCCTCCCCTCCCCAAACCCAATTTTCCTCAAGCTCCACCCCCACAATCTCCAGGTATTTCCCAACCCGGGATTGGCAATCCTACCCCCCGCCCCCAGTGTGGTTTTCACCCGGGAAAACTGCTGGGGGTGGGCAGGACCCCTTCCTCCCCCCCCCCCCGCAACGCTTTAGGGCTCTCCTAAACTGTTTGTGGCTGAGGGAAGAAATGACCTTGAGGGGGCGGGGAAGTCAGCAGCTTATTAATAGTCATAAGGAGGCGGAGGAGGCAGGCCGCAGAAGGCGAGGCTGACAGACAGGCAGCGTCCCTTCCCCGGTATGGCGGCGGCTTCCCTCTTGGCGTGGCGGTGGGGCTCCTTAGGAAGAGGCAAGTCGGAGGCACCTCCCTCACTCCCTTTCCGGCGCTGTCTCTTGGTATGCGCCAGTGGTCCCGCGGGGTTCGTAGAAAGGCCTGGCGCGCACCAAGATGGTAAAGGTGTGGGGGGGGGGGGGTGAGCTTCGATTGTGAGGGAAGTTTGGGCGGGATGGTCCGTGGAGGTTGCGGGGGAAATTCTTTTCATGAGAGGAAAAAAGGAGACGAGAGTTTTAACCCGTGAAGGGCACTTCGTGGTGGGGCAGGGTATTCTGCTGTATAAACTTGGCCTGTGGAGAATGGCAGCACAGGGAGCATGGAGACCTTTGCCTGGGGAAGATGACTTTGGGATGCCAGCCTCCAGGTGGGACCTGGAGACACACATACACACACACCCGGAATTACAGCTCGAGATGACAGAGATCAGCTTCCCTGGAGAAAACGGATGCTTTGGAGGGTGGACTCTATGGGATCACACACCCCACTGAGGTCCCTCCCCTCCCCAGGCTCCACTCCCAAATCTCCAGCAGTTTCCCGACCTGGATCTGGCAGCCCTTTCCTCCCGTCCCCTGCCGGTTGCCAGGGGGGACCTGGCAACCTTAGCTCAGATGTTAACACATCAAGTGCTGTGCTAGGTGCTGTACAATTAAGAGCAACAAAGCAGTTTGAAAGGACAGGACCACCAGAGGGAGGGGGAAAGGGGGAGCTGGTGGGCGGGGGAGCTGGGCAAAACTTTATTTGAACTCTGGCTTGGCATCTAGACTGCCGCCTGGAACATGTGGTGCTGATTAAACATCTTTCCACCTCCATGTGCAGAGGCAGTATACCTCTGGATATCAGATACTGGAGACAACGGTTATTTGCTGGAAGAGATCAGTGGGCCAACTCGGTAGCAAAGACAGCTTCTACCGTTTTCCCATCAACCAGATGCAGTTGGTCTCCCTGCTACAGCCAACGCACCTCAGAGATTAGAAAAAAGAACTTCCAGATGGGGGCTTCTAGATGAGAGTGTGCTGGTGACACCTTTTTTTAGCAGTCCACTGTGGCAAAGCAGGTATTTGAGTTACCTGTAATGACAGGACAACCCCAGAAACACAGGTCAAGTGTCTTGTATGGTATTGCAGAGGGATCTTGCAACCCACCCCTTGGGTCATACAGCACAGCAGCAGAATGTCTTGGGACATCTCTGGATAAAGCACTTTGGGGGATGTTCAGTCTTGATCAGAAGGAAGTCGTACATTTAGAGGAAAAGTGCATGAAGGGCCAGAGGAAATGGTAACGGGCAGGGGTTGCTTGGTCTGAGTGATGTAGGCTAGGTGATGCAGTTGTTCAGTTACACTCAGGTTCTGTGGTGTTCCGTTTTGGCTAGATTGGCCGGGAAATAAGAAAGCAAGCCTCACTCTGTCTTTGCCCCAGATGTTGATGGGAGAGGTGGGATCTTTAAAAGGGACACAGGGCACTATTCACCTTTCTCCTCTGTTGGTAAGGAACCTTTGGGTGTGGGTTGCTCTCTGTCAGGTTGCAAATCCTCTCCAAGCAATTGACCTGGTTATAAAACAGAAGGGAACTTTTCAGGCAACTCAGCTCTTGCTCCTGCTATAAAACAAGGTGATATTGCTTCTGTGGATACTGTAAAGAAGGGTGTGTGTGTGAGTGAGACAAAGCTGAATGTTCTGGGAGTGAGTTTGGTTGAGTATTTGCTACATGCTGTTTTGGCAGCTGTAGTGGATGTGCCAATGGCTAGTTATCTTCTCTCGTCTCTGTCTTTGGTTGAGTGCTCAGGACTTTAATCTTGTCCTCTTGATGAAAGGAACTGAAAGGTTCAGACCGGGAAATTCTCCCTATAATTCAGGAGCTGGTGTTTGCAGGAAACTTGCAAAAAACAACAACACCCAAATTCTCCAACTTAAATAGAGGAATTTTTTTTGTCTCATCCCACCAGGATTTCCTTTTGCAGCTCGGACTTTCCAATGTATGCGACATCTGCACACTATATACCAGACAGTAGAATTGCCAGAGACTCACCAGATGCTCCGCCAGACATGCCAGGACTTTGCTGAAAAAGAACTGGCTCCTATTGCTGCTGAGCTGGACAAGGAGCACCGCTTTCCTACTGATCAGGTGCCAAATACTTGCGTCTTTATGTAGCGTGTTGCTTTATTTTATGTAGCATCCTGGATGACTCTGAAGGACCTCTTGCAACCAAGCAGGTTCACAAGATAAGAGAAGTGTGTGTCTCAAGACTGAGCCAAATGTCCCAGTTCCTTAAAGTATTGTTATATTTGTCAGGATCTGATCTTAATGCTGCCCAAATAAAATGAAACATTTTTCATAGTCATACTTACGTCTCTGCCAGAGATAAAGGTGTGTTCACTATTATTTATTATTTATTTACATTATTTCTAGCTTGATTTTCTTCCAAAGAACTCACGGCAGCTTTTAGAAACCCAGCATTCTACACTCAAGACTACACTACTTCAATATGTTCTATGTAGGTCTCCCATATAGTCAACTCTGAAGTCTCCAGTTGGTGCAAAAAGCCACAGTTCAGTTATTATCAGGAGCTAAGCAGAACATGTATATTACTCCCATTCTGTAGGTACTCCATTTGCTACCTGTCAGTTACTGGGTTCAGTTCAAGGTATTGACTGTCACATACAAAACCCTTCATGGCCTTGGTTCCTGATATCTTTGGGATCACTTTTCACTGTATGCTCCACCATGACAGCTTTGGTGATTGGAACAAGGGCTCCTTCAGGTGTCACTCTGCAAATGGGCAAAGTCAACAACTGCCCATACACATTCATTCTCTGTCATAACCCCCACCTTAGGAAACGGCATGCCTGTTGAGGTCAGGAAGGCTCCCACCCTCCTGGCTTCCTGCAAACTATGCAAAACTGAATAATTCAGGGGGGCCTTTTTACACAGGTAGTCAGGGCTGTACTGTAACAAAATGGTTCAGAAAGATGCTCTGGGACTGGACTATGCTGCTGTGTGTAGTGCACACTGTTGCTGTAAGTATGATCCTGCTATGTAATTTCTGCATTGTCTGAGAGCCAGTTTGGTGTAGTGGTTAAGTGCGCGGACTCTAATCTGGGAGAACCGGGTTTGATTCCCCACTCCTCCACTTGTACCTGCTGGATGACCCTGGGCAAGCCATAGCTCTGTGCCAGCTGTCCTCTCAAGGACAGCTTGGGAAGCCCCACCTACCTCACAGGGTGTCTGTTGTGGGGAGGGGAAGGGAAAGGAGTTTGTAAGCCGCTCTGAGACTACAAGTGAGTGAAGGGTGGGATATAAATCCAATCTCTTCTCTTCTTCTGATGTTCATGTTAATGCTTATGCTTTGTTTCAGCTCTGTTTTCAGGTTTCTGCTTGTTTTTAGATTGCTGTGTTTTTTGAATGTTGCATCCAGTTGATTCTTTTGACTTAAACCATGTAATTCAAGTCTCAGTGAGAAAGTTGAACTATAAGAGCAACTGACTTCCGTAACCTGTGTAAATGTTCATAATTTCATGTAAATTCAGTTGCTCAGTGCCTCAGTGGCTGAGCCTCCTTGCCCTTCCTCAATGAACAGAAGCAAGAGAGTCAAGATATACAAATTTTTGCATGTTTTGTTTTCTTGCTTCTGTTCATCATGGGGAGGAACAAGGAAGACCTACAGTTGGGGGCACTGAAGCCTTTGCTTTTGGCTTCTTAATTAATCCCACTTGTGAGCTAGTACCAGTCCATGCGTACACACGTTTTCAGGACATCTGTTCACATCTGGAAGGGCTCGGCTTTTTAAATGAAAAGTTGAATTCTGCCATATTCTGAGCTTTTCTGTGTGTGGAATTGCAGCCTGCATTCAGTCATGGCTTTAACACAAACAACAGTTTGTGCTTCACTTTAATTGTGGTTTATAAAATACTGCCTTGCACAAAGGCTCAATAAATTGAATTTTAAAATCAACTCATAATAAATTTTAAAGTAAGCAGTGATTAATAAATTTCAAAGTCAACAAAAAATAAAATTGTGTGGCTTATGGTGGTTTTTATTACTGCAATATGTGTAGTACTGCAATTAAGCAACTTGCTATGGTACTCCTGAGGGAATAAAACTATTATTTGAGCTGGAGAGTCATTTGAATTCCTCTGATTCCACCCACATTTCTTTAACGTTGTTTTTAATCTGAACATTGTTGCCACTTCAGTCTTTCCTCCCTTAATGAGCTTTGTCACCTGTTTTCTCTACCCAGATCAAGAAAATGGGGGGTCTTGGACTACTAGCTATGGATGTGCCAGAGAAATACATGGGAGCAGGACTTGATTACCTAGCGTATTCCATTGCCATGGAAGAGATCAGTCGGGGCTGCGCATCTACAGGTGTCATCATGAGTGTCAATAATGTAAGATGTCTTTCTGCTGCTGAGACATCCTGGGGTTCTTCCTCTAGGCCTGGAGGTTGAAGCTGCTCTTCTGCTTTGAATGGGGCAGATATCTATTGTGATGTAGGGAGAGTGGATTGTGTGACACTCTTGTTGATGGTGGTTTATAATCTAAAGGTTAACTGAAGATCATATTCCTTTTATTTGTCTTAAGTCCCTCTATTTAGGACCAATTCTGAAGTTTGGTTCTGAAGAACAGAAACAAAAGTGGATTACTCCATTCACCAGTGGGGACAAAGTGGGTTGCTTTGCCCTCAGTGAACCAGGTAACTTGGGCATTCAGATTCTTTGCTGGATTATGACTTTGCTCTGGGCTAGAGAGGTTTGTGGGCTTTGCTCATGGGGGATAGCGTATCTTGAGAGAACTACAGATGAAAGGGGTGGGTGTAGACTGGGGTGTTAACAATAGACAGGGCTGTATTTATTCTTGCTAAAGAACAAAACATAACTACACCCTAGTAATCTTTGTTCTATCACCTTCTTGTGCTCAATTTGATTATTTCTACTTTGCATAATTTATTCTGGTTTCCTTAGTCAAAGGAAAGAGCAAGGTGGTATTTAGGGCATAAAGGCCCCGTCTCCTGGAACTCTAGTTCAGCCATCTCTCATGCCTGAGACTAGTGGATATTACCTGCAGACTGAAACATAACATCACAGACATAAAGGCTAAGATCTTGTGTTATTTTTATAAAAACTGAAATTCTCACGATGCTAAATTGTATAGTGAGTCCCTTGTTCAGCTCATTTTCTGTGTCCATGTAGAATACATCCAACCCTGATTCCAAGCTCTCTAAGAACAAATTTAGAGTCCATTGACACCTTTAAGACCAACAAAGGTTTATTCAAGGTATGAGTTTTCATGTGCGTGCACACTTTTTCAAGTAAAGCTCATACCATGAATAAACCTTTGTTGGTCTTAAAGGTGCCACTAGACTCTAAATTTGTTCTACTGCTTCAGGCTTCAGACCAACATGGCTGACCATCTGAAGCTCTCTAAGATTTAGCCATGTTGCTCCAGTGTTCTTTTAACTGAGGCTGGACAATTGACTAGAATCAGGCAGGGAAAACATTCAGAACAGGAGCTATTATGATTTACCAAGGCTTTTCAGAACAGGCTAAGCCTGTTAGGGGACAGTCATTAGGGTGCAGGATAGCAGTAGCAGTGTGGGGGGACCAGCAGCAGAAACTGCTTGCAAGTTAGTGGTGATGAGCAGTGAGAAAAGAAAGAAGGCCAACAGTAGAGGCCCAGTCTGGCCAGTGCACCTATTTGGTGAAGAAAAAATGTTCTCTGAGCCTTCTGCAAGCTCCTGTACTATGATCAGGTATTTGCCTGAATGTGAGTGAGCCAGGTTTCCTAATGGCATTAGCACATGGTCCTTATAAGTTAAGCACTTGCTACAATTATTTGTTGTCAGTGGAAGAGCTGAGGGCAGCTGAGGGGGAATGCTCTTGAGGTGGGGCATTGGAGCCCCTGGCTAGCACAAGAGCAAGGTCTGGCATGTTTGGTTTTTGTCTTGCATGGTGCCTCGCCAAGGAAATGGCAGCGATGCAGGAGCTGCTTCAACAGTGGCCCGGCTTGTTGGCAATGAGTGGGTCTTAAACGGCACCAAAGCCTGGATCACCAATGCTTGGGAAGCCAGCGCAGCTGTGGTGTTTGCCACCACAGACAAATCCCTGAAACACAAGGTAAGCACTCCAAATGGGTATTTGCTTGGTGGGAACACGCCAGAGCTTCACAGTCACACGTGGGAGTTCAGAACAGAGCGGCTGGCTCTTGAGAGGGATCTGAGAAACATTGCCCTCAGTACAGTAAATCTGATCTCATTTTCCCTCGTCCTGGTTCCTTCACTGCTCTGCCAGGGGGGTGGCATGAGGAGAGTGGTGGGACAGACTTGTTTTCGTGCACCTTGTTGTCCCTTTGAGTAACCTGCACAACCAGCTAGCTTGTGTATATTGCATAGTGCTCTGGACTATACTGAAAGTTGTTGCTTTTTTCAGGGTATTAGTGCCTTCCTTGTTCCAATGCCAACCCCAGGCTTGTCTCTGGGCAAGAAAGAAGACAAACTTGGAATCAGAGCATCATCCACTGCCAACCTCATCTTTGAGGACTGTTGTATTCCCAAGGACAACATGCTGGGGGAGCAGGGAATGGGCTTCAAAATTGCCATGGTGAGTGAATTTAGAATAATAGAATCACAGACTTGGAAGGGGCCACCCAGGCCATCTAGTCCAACCCCCTGCTCAATGCAGGATCAGCCTAGAGCATCCCTGACAAGTGTTTGTCCAGCCACTGCTTAAAGACTGCTGGTGAAGGGGAGCTGTTGCACAACTCTTACTGTGCAATCTCTTTTGTGAAGTACATCATGCAAACCCTTCCATAATGATTTGGGAACGAGAGATCAGACAATTTATATCAAGGGATAAGGGACTACTGTTGACCAGCACCATGCCTTCTCAGTTATTGGCACACAGGGTTGGCCTGTCTCTCTAGCCATGCAAGGGACAATACAGGCCTGTTAGCTGAAAGCTGTGATGGAACACCCGTTCAAACAGTATGAAGAGGTCTTTGAATATTTATTATTTATTTGCTTCATTTATACTCCCTTTTTCCTCCCAATGGGGACCCTAAATGGCTCACATTTTTCTCTTTACCTCCATTTTATCCTCACGACAACCCTGTGAGGTAGGTTAGGCTGAAAATATGTGACTGACCCAAGGTCACCCAGTAAGCTTCCATGATGGAGTGGAGATTGGAACCTGAGTCTCCCACATGCTATTAAGAGACTCTGACCACTACACCACTCTGTCTTTCTTTTGAATACGAGGCTTACTATGGCTACTCTCTCTCTGGCAGAATGGAGGCTTTAGGCATTCCTTCAAAGATCTTGGTGATGACAAGGTGCTCAGTGGGATATAGTGGGTGGAGAGAAAGAATGTGTGCTTTTGGAGGTGGGGCAGGTATGAGTTTGGAGGAAACTGCTGTTGGGTTTTTGTAGAGGTGGGAGATGGACAGGAAGCAGGGTGAGAAATGAGAAATCCCCTTTGGTGTCCATTTCTAGAGATGTTTGGCTGCATTATCCATTGGGTTGCCCAGACATGGCCTGCTGCTTAGCAGTTACTTTGGTATCTTTCAAACATTTCAATGTAAGAGTGCAACCTCTTTTGAGATCATGCAAACAAGGTAGATCATGCAAACAAGGTAGACAAACAAACAAGGCAGAGAAATGCAAGTAGCTCTCGACTGGGGCTGCAGGGCTATGATGTGCCACTGTGTCTTCCTGGGAGAAGCTAAGAATGGAAGAAGCCCTATCAATGTCTGGTTTGGGGATCCAAAGGTTGGGGTCATGAACATGCACATGAAGCTGCCTTGTAATTAGCCTTGCCATTTGCCTGCCTGCCACAGGTAAGCCTCCCCTTGGCCCGTCCTCCACCCGTGAGAAAGTGCAGAGTGGGAGGGGGGAAAATGGTCTCCATAGTAACACTCTAGAAATTACCTTGTCTCTATGGTGTTTACCATTTAGAAGGAAATCCTAGAGTGTCCTGTCACAGGCAACACCCTTAACATTTCTCAGTATTTGCCATGGCAGTGTTGGCAACCCTAGTTGTGAGGAGTCAGACTAACTATTAGTCCATCAAGCTTAATATTGTGACTCAATGCTCAGGGTCTCAGGCTCAGAAAAGACTTCCTTAGTGCTGCTATTTGAGGTCCTTTAGCTGGAGAGGCCAGGGACTGAACCTAGAATCTTTGGCATGTAAATGATGTGCTCTGTCTGAGAAGCCTAAGCACCCTCTTCAAATAACAGTTCCCAGGGTTCTTCGTGGGGCAGCCACATCAATTAGTATGGTCAAAATAACACAAGTAGCATGAATCTGTCCTGCATTTCTCTACTTCCATCGTGATTTATTAGGAAGTAGGGCACCCCAGGTAACTAAACTAGTAATTGTTTGTAAAGTTTTCCCTTGCTTGAAAGCCAGTCAAATCTGACTCTAGGGGGCGGTGGTCATCTCCGTTCCCAAGCCAAAGAGCCAGTGTTGTCCAAAGACTTCTCCATGGTCGTGTGGCCAGCATGACTAACTAGCAATTTTGGATTCCCTGAGTAGTTTCCATTCCCATATGTTTTGGAACAAGTGGGGGTTGGGAGAACCCTGAAAGGTAATTTTCTCTCTCTCTCCTCTCCCCATTCCTCCCCTGCCAACTATTTTTCAGCAAACCTTGGACAATGGCCGGATTGGAATTGCCTCACAGGCCCTGGGAGTAGCCCAGGCAGCTCTAGACTGTGCTGTGGATTACTCTGAGAAGAGGCTGGCCTTTGGTGCTCCCATCTCTAAGTTACAGGCCATTCAGGTACTGTTGCCAGGTGTCTTAGGAGCCCTCTTGAACATTGAAATATGTAAAAAAAAATTGGGGGGGAGGTAGAGAATTAGGGGGAGTGTGTGTGGTGGTATTTTTAAGTCACACTTCTCAAAGGCCAGTTGGATTATGAGGGGTCAGTACTGGAATTGGTTTACAAATTGTTCATGGGGCTTTGTTACAGCCTATTGGGCAGGGAGCAGAGAGGTTATAGAAGCTTGTCTGGGCAGACAATTTGGTACCCAAATCAGATATTCCAAATGGTGATCCATACCCTCCCATCAGTGAACATGGACCATAGTCCTCTCTCTGGGAAGCTGAGCTGCACAAGAGCTTGAGGGAGGCAAGAGCATGAGAGGAGCAATCATTCAGTCAAGTTTTCCAAGGACTTCCTGGTGGACTGTGATCCATAGGGCAGATGTTCTTTTTTCCATTGACTCGTCACCCCACCCCTTAACCTGACCTAGCTGTGTTAGTTGGGCTGCCTTAGTTCTCTATCATGTTCCCGTGAACATGGGGTTGGATCTAGTGCAAGCATAAATGTAAGAAAAAGACCGCAGTAGCCACTTACACCAAATCACTTATTGTCTCCGCATTTGCGTTTCCACGTGCATTAAGATCTTGTGCAGCCAGTTTCTGGATGCTGTAATATATTTGGAGGAAAAGTGCTAGGTATGGCACACAATCTTGCACAAGCAGAGCAGCGCTAAATCCATTTACAGTTCTGCTTGTGCATCGATCTATCCAAGTCAGTGTTTTAGTGTGTGTGTAAAAAAAAAAAAGTGCTGGAGGACAGGTGTAATTCAGACATCTGTATGTCTGCAGTTCAAGTTGGCTGACATGGCACTGGCACTTGAGAGTGCTCGTCTGCTGACCTGGAGAGCAGCTATGTTGAAGGACAATGGGAAGCCCTACACCAAGGTAATGTATTTTGTGGGGGCGGGGTTCTTTCAGGCATCTTAAAAAGCGATGCCAAGGGCAAGCAGCTAATTGGATTTTGGGCCTCCAGTCCTGCAAAGCCCAGGAAAGTGGGGATAGCTTCTAGGGCAACAGGCTCCCCCCCCCCCCCCCATTCCACAGCACAGCTGCCCCAACTACTCCTTTTCCAACAACAGGAAGCTGCAATGGCCAAGCTGGCTGCTTCTGAGGCTGCAACTGCTATTTCCCATCAGGTAAGCAGCTCTGTGCTTGCAATGACTGAGGACCTTCCCCTGTTGCAGATGTCCTAGTGGTTTGTGAGGGACAAACAGAGCCCTCAGCAAAAGCTTTGGAGTGTTTCCATTGTTCTGACTGGAAAACAGCACAGCAGCTATACTGTGTGGGAGTGATTTACATGACTATTTCAAACTTACAGACCTGGTGGGAGTCGGGTTGGGTCCCCTGGAAACTATTTCCCAGTTTGTGCAGTCTGTACCTCCCCCTTTTGCCCAACCCCTGGCTCATCTTGGTTAAATGCTTTGATTTCAGGCTATCCAGATACTGGGAGGGATGGGCTACGTGACGGAAATGTCAGCAGAACGCCACTATCGCGATGCTCGAATCACTGAGATCTACGAAGGAACCAGTGAGATACAGAGGCTGGTGATTGCAGGGCAACTGCTGAAGGAGTACCGAGGTTGAAATTGCAGGCTGGGATAGGGGGAGACTTGCATTTAAGTGCCTCTTGGTAGTAGACTGTGCCTTGGGCAAAAAGCACTTGTCAGTTGGGTGCCAGGGGGGCAAGCCCTCTCCTTTGGTCATTGACCTTTTATGGGACTATGCAAAACCTGATTGGCCCAGCTGCTTGGGAAATTTTGATTCAGAGCACATGAGCCTTTTGAGAGCGAGTCCAGAGTTCACTGGGTGAGTCTGTTTGGCTTGATGTTCAAACTGCCTTTTTACAGAAATTGCACAATATACTGGGATGGCAGCTTTGTGCTGCAGGAGAACCAGTCTTCATATCTCTAGGGAAAACCAGGAAAAGTGACTTGCTCGTGTCAGATGATGGTATGATTCTCCTTGCACTACACTTCAGGGTGTATTGAATGAATTTTGGATTATTTAACTGACATCTGTGTGAAGTATCTGAGTTTCTTCAGCTGCTTGAGGGAGGTGGCGGAGTTGCTACTTGCAGGGCAAGGGAAGGAAAACCATAATTTGTACTGTCTTTTCATGGGTTTATTTCTGGAATGAAAGGGTGGGTAGGATGAAGGTACTGATACCTCCTTCAAGCACCGAAGAGCTCCTTCACTACTACAACAATCAGAGCCTGGGTATGGAGAGGGAGGCTGCTCAGTGGGGCAGCTGTAGTATTTAGCCTCTACCTCTCTGATGTAGCCAGGTCACTGGATTATGCAATATGCTTAAACTGCAAGCTGAGATTGGTTTAACAATGGGTGGCGACACTGACACCAGACCATCAACAATTTGCTGTCAGTTAATGGTTCCAAGCTCAGAATACTTACTTTTGCTGCAAGAATGAGGATTTAGTTTTTCACAGAGCAGCGAACATATCTTGAAATTAGTAGATTTCAAGGGGATTGCTGGATTGGCAAAAGTAACAATGGGACTGTAAGAGTAGCCGAATGCACACATGCAGCATGGGTGGGTTGTAATCATCTCTGGAGCAGTTCAGGAGGCTCTGGGTCAGTGACTGAACTTTTCAATCTACGATGGCATGAGGCCTTCAGCCTCTCAAGAAAAGGGAGGTGAGCCACCACCCTCCTTTCTGTAAATGTCAAGAAATTCCATCACTGCCCTCAGGGATTGACTGTTTTCTATAGGAAAAAGTAATAATTGCAACTGAATATATGACATATATAGCTTGTTCACCAGTTGTAGCCATCAGCCATGGTAGCCAAGTGGCACTTTACACAAGCAGAGGCAAATGACGAGGTAATCAAGGCAGGAAGAGCTTGTTGTCTTTGTGCCCTGCTTGTGAGCTTCCCTGAGACAGATGTCTGGGGGCAACTGGAAACCGAATGCAAGAGTAGATGGGCTTCCAAGTTTGTTCCAGCAAAGCATGTGCTTTGGGGGGGGTGGGGAGAGAAGAGACAATGCTTTACCTGCATTGGCAACAAAAATGTACATACCAACAGTGGATCAAATTATCACAATCTATTAACTTTTTCCAATAAAAATATTCTCCCCCCACCTCTTTAAAAGAACTGCTGTCTCAATAACTGTTCTTCATATCCCTGGCCAAACTTAGAAACTTCCTATAGCCCTCACTTCCTAGCTTATGCAAGGACACTAGGCTCACTGACACCATGAAATGTGGTTTCTAGCAGAGTGTAGTTCTTTTAATTTTTAAAAAGAAGATGGTTCAAGGCCTTGCAGGTAAGGATAACAGCTTACTGGACAAAGGGTGTGTCTTAGAGTAACATGAATCAAGACCCCACATATGAGCACCAGTCCCTGTTCCACTATGCCCACAAAATTCCTCCTGCTCCCTAAAAACTCATTCATCCTTCCTATAGCATTATTTTGTGACTGGATGGGAGCACCTCGGTGAGAAGGGCTAGCCTTCCATTAAACAGTTCCTCAAAAGTGTCAAACCATCATTTTTACAGTTAGTGACCAATATAATTTAGCTCGGAGTAAGCCTGGTGAAAGTTAGTTTTGATCAGTCTCTAGAGCCTCCCCCCCAGTATCACTTCTCTCAGCATCGACAAAGCGGTAGGCAAGCTACACATGATAGCTAAATTTGCCAATATAACACATCTGGTTAGCCCAATTTATTTCCAAAAATGTCAGTTTCTGGCACCTTAACACAACTACATACAGTTAAAGCACATCAAGAAAAGGGAGTAAATATCCTCTGAGGCAATAGATAACCTCCACCAGTTAGTGGTGCTTTTGCTGTAGCTAGCAAATAAGAGCTTCATGGTAGCAATAATAGGAAAGATGTCAAAGCTACACAGTGCTGTCTGCATGTGTGTGTTAGGGTAGAAGCAGCAACACGAAAGGGCAATTAGCTTACAATGGGCTAAAAATGTGTGTCTTCCAATCGTTCCTGTTGCAGCCAATGCTGCAGCCATATGGTTTAAAACAGATGACTCCCCCTTGGAGACAGATTTTTATTACAGGCCATTTTAACAGTTGCATGTATGGACCTCATAAAGGAGATGGCCAGTGGGAAAAGACAAAAAGCTCAATGACGAATAGGACTGCTCGGTGAATGGTGGGTTAACACTGCACTATAGGGATCTCAGTGACCCATGCTGCACTAACGGGGGATGGGGCATGGACAGCAGGTTCAATTGTGATACAACAGTGGATTCAAAGGTGTTAAGCATGACTTCAGATCTCCTTCACAACAGGCAGCACCTCCACAGCTAACAAAGGTGTTAGAAAAAATGTTTATGGAATATGGTGACAGCTGCTGTAGTGAATGACAGAACTGGAACCAGAAATTCCCTGATTCAACAGTCTTTGGGAAACTACTATCAACTATAGGTTTTCCTGTGCACTAGCGGGATAATAATAAATTTGACTTATGGGTGTAAACATTACTGAAACCAAAGTACTGAACATGCTGAATTGCTCTATAAATGCTTACCGTTCACCAAATAAAATTGCTTCTCACCATCAACCAAACCACCCAGCGGTCACACAAATCCAGCAACAGATCTTGATGCTAACTTTATCCCCATATACACTTGGGTTATGGGACTAAGTAACACCAGCTACACCATTTGGGGCTCATCAACTTGAACATCATTTAATTTAATATAGGCCACCCTGTGCCAGCAGTGTCCTCCTTTCTGCACTGGACAAACACGTCTGTCTCTGTGTGAGAGAATAAATGAACACAAACTGGCCATAAGAAACCACAACATCCAGAAACCAGTGGGAAATCATTTTATTCTCCCTAGGCAGACCTGGAAAAAAAACTTGCACTTACCTGTAACAACAGTTCGAGTATTTATTTATTTACTGGATTTATAGCCCACCCTCCCCTGTACAACAAGACAGAACGGATAACAACATAGCCATAAATTATTAAAAACAGCTCTCAACAATACTATTACAGTCAAATATTATCTTCTGTATACAAGTATCTTCTGTGCAGGCACAAATGGAGACTGCCTGAGCAGGCCTGCCATCAGAGAGGTTTTACGGCTAAAAGCCTCCAGGGGCCACTGCGTGCCAGAGCCAGAAGCTTGTTCCCACTCAGGGACCATGTGTTCCTGCACAACAATGCCCCCACCCTCAGTACCCCTAGCATTCCAAAGTTGGAGCATACAGCAGGGCAGGAGGACGGGTATGTGTGCCTGCACAGAAGGTACTTGATGAACAGTAGTTACAGGTAAGTGCAACTTTGTTTTCATCATTGATCTTCTGTGCAGTCCCCCATGTGGATTCTAGCAAGCTACTCCCCAGGCGGTGGGGCATGCTCTCCTCAACAGCGTGTGTAGTACTGCCTTTCTCACTTGAGCTTCTTGTCTTGTCTGTAGATCCAATGCGTAGTAGTGGCGTACAAATGGGTCTGCTGATTACCTAGGGTCTGCTGATTTCAAATGGGTCTGCTGATTTCAGAGCTTGGTGTAGGAAAGAAGACAAACAAAACAAGATCCTGGGATAAGTGGAATCTGGAGACTACTTTAGGGAAAACCCTAAGACTGGGTCAAACGATTACCTTCTCAGGAAAAATCTTCAAAAATGGTGGTTCCACCTGCAGAGCTGCTAACTCACTCCTCTGCCTGATGTAACAGCCACTAAAAGACAGGCTTTAATAGAGAGTTCAGCCAAGGAACAAGGAACCTCTGGGACTCCCCAGAGGGTGAAGATTGGTTCCAAACACACAGTCTTTATGGACCATTTGTGAAATAGTATCCCTACTCTGCTCAATGTCAGCCTCACTGTTTAAGTTTCCAGGAATACGGATGGCCTGAATGTAAGCATTAAGCTTCAAGACCATTAACCAGGTCAGGGTAGCCTCTTGGTATAGGCTCTTGGATCCTGTGCCTCCTTGCTTGTTTAAATAAAACACTAACAGTATTGCCCATTTGGAACAGTATGGACCGATTCTGCAGGATATCTGAGGAACAGCTAAGGGCATTCCGAACTGCTCACAACTCTAACAGGTTAATATGAAGTTGCCTCTCCTCCCTTGACCACATAACCCTGTGCAGAAAATCCTTCACAGTGGGCACCCCAACCCAAGGGTGAAGCATCTGTAGTAAGGATGACTTCACACTCAAGAACTCCAAAGGATAAACCCTGGAGATAAGTTGTCATGAGAAAACCACGATAGGGAATGGACAACCTGTCTGAGAACAGAAAATCTATGCCATTGGGGATGTAAGTCAGGACAAAAGCTAGAGCTGTAGGGGCCGCATATATAGCCTGATAAGGGGCAGCACTGCTGTCGTAGAAGCCACATAGCCCAAAAGGTGAAGGATTTTCCAAACCAATTGGAATTGGTTCGATCAAAATTGCCTAGCTAAAACAGAAATAGCTTGTACTCTATTGAGGGCAAGAAACCTCTCCCTGCTAAAAAATCCAACAGGGCTCCTATAGATTATACCTTTTGGGTTGGGATTAAATGGGACTTCTAACAAATCACCAGGAGTCCAAATCTCTGGCAGGTCTCCAAAACTAGGGAACAATGCCTCAATAATTGGTCTCTGAAATCCAACACCAGCAGCCAGTCATCCAAATAAGGGAATATATGGCAACCTTGCAAATGCAGGTAGGCAGCCACTGGGGCTAAACACTTTGAAAATACCCGGGGTGCCAGCCCTGACCTGGATAGCCCAGGCAAGCCCGATCTCAGAAGCTAAGCAGGGCTGACTGTGGTTAGTACTTGGATGGAATACCAAGTTGGGAGGACAGAGGCAGGCTTTCAAGCACCTCTCTGAATCCGTCTGGTAAGGGTGCCAGGATTGCCATTTGAATGGCCTTTGTTTAAATGTAGACGGGCCAGGTTGAGACACCTCCAATGACTTAGCCATCTATTTTTCTCTATCAGGGACAGTGTCTTGTTTGTCTTGTTACAGAAGAGCACAGAATCTTTGAAAGTTGAGTCCTCAATCTTGTGCTTGGTCTCTATAGGCAACACTGTTGACATCAACCAGCTGTGACATCTGAAAACTATGGAGCTTGCCATGTCGTGTGCTGCAGAATCCACGGAATGCCAACTGGCATTAATCTGTTGCTTTGAGAGCTTGATGGCTTCAGCATGCAGAACCTTAGCAAGGGGCTGCTTATCCTCAGGCAGAAGCTCCAGGAAGGGCAAGATTTTCTCCCACAGGTAAAGCTGGTAGCCAGCCATGATGGTCTCATAGTCAGAGATCTTGAACCCCAGCGCAGAGGAAGAGTACAATTTTCATCCTAGAACATCCATCTTCCGTCCCTTTCTATCCATGGGGTAAGCCTGACGGCCCTTGGGTTGCATTTCCTTAGTCACTAACAAAGATGGTGGGGGACAAGTTGTTATATAATTAAAAGGCTCCTTCTTAATTTTGTAGAAAGAGATGCAGGTTTTGCCATAGTTCTTGTGTTATGATCGTCTGGACCCTCCAACACTGGGAACAATAATAGTTGGAGAGACTGAACAGAAATGACTCAAAATCTTGGCCTTCAGTTTTTGTTCAGAAGTGATGACTTCGATTTCCAAGGACTGTGGCATTCGGACCATCTGTTTCCCATACATATGTAGGTCTTCCGTAGGATAGGCCGGTGAAGGCTCTCCCACCCTCTTGTCTGGGCTCGGATCCGATGTTGTGTTGGATTTGTAAAGAGTCAATGGCTGTACCCTCTCCGCTCACTGCAGGTATAGGAGAGCAAGGCCTACATGAAATTGTTGCTGATGGCGGATGAAGTCAAATCCCTGGGCCGAGCAAAGTTGTCATCCCACTCTTCCAGATAACCAGGGGACATCATATATGGGCGCAACAGCCATCACACAGGCAGCTGAGGCTGCAACCGTGAAACTGTTGCCATCTGAAACTGAAACTGTTGTGAGCCATGCGGGGCTTGACCTGCTAGTAAGCCTGCTTCTACTTCCCCATCAGAGATCAAAACGAGGGAATCTTGGACCCCGAGATGGGGTCCTAGGCTTCTCCTGAAAGGTTGGAGTAGGCTCAGGAATGCGGACAGGGGCACATTGTGAAGAGGTAGATATGCGTTTATCCTTCTCTTTGGTTTTGTTCGTCTTCTTACCTGATGGCTCGGATGAGGTGCACCGAGTCAAAGGGGAGCGTGTCCCCGATCAGACCTATTGTGACATCCTGGTTTAAACAGAGACTTGGATTTCCTCACTCACAATAATCTCTAAGAGCTCTACAAAATTGATTGGCTGTTCTTAATATGTTTTATCATTATTCTGGTTCCTGCAGATGGTTGGGGGAATAGGGGTTAGGGCACCCCAATCTACTATAATCAGCCTCAAAAGCTCCCTGCTACTCAAACTGGATTTAAAGCACACAAATTTGATTGGCTGGTCTTAATATGTTTTATCAGACTATAGCCCTACACCAGTATCTGTAAATTTTTACTTAAGACTTTTCACTTTGCTTAGCCGTTTAACCCTAGGTCATCATCCATTTCTTCTAATTGCTAATTCTCTTTCAGACACACAAACCTCACACTTTTATGACTGGATTCACACCTAACCTTTTCCCCCATTTACACATGAAAGATTCACGACTGAATTCAGGATCTGCCTTAACTCATCTTCCCCCTCCTTGTAATCTTCTCCTTAAGCAGGCTTTCCAGAGACCTGAAGAAGTGAGCTGTGACTCACAAAAGCTCATACTGAAAAAAGTGTTGTTAGTTTTGAGGTGTCGCTGGGCTTTTGTTTTATTTTGCTACAACAGATGAACACAGCTAACCCTTTGCAATTACCAAGTAAATGTACTTAATTATAACTTCAGCAATGTACTTAATTATAACTCCAGCAAGCTCAGTCCACAATGTACAATGCTTCCAAGTCTATCTCATTTTTCTGCTTAAAGTTACAGGCAGGAGAACATTAACTGTAAAACTGCTTCTGCCTCCAGGGCAAAGTCAAAGTCGAAAATGCTAGCTACCAGTTTTAAGCCGTTAAGGAAAAGCTAGTTTACAAATCAATGCAATCTAGTAAGAATTTGCTTGGGAGTATAATATTTTGTCTCTCCTGTCATTTTCCTTTTAGTTGCTGCTGAGAGAGAGCAGTGAAGTGGCACAAAGCATTAAAAGAAATTTTGAGTGTCGATTACCTGTAATTTCCACCCTGTTGGTTTTGATTGAAAAAATCCAAACTACAAGCGGCAAATAAGTAGTTTGTAAGATGCTGGGGCGTTAATTATTATGGAACAAGCAGATCCAATTCCACTCCTATATAATCCACTTTGCAACTGCTGGTTTCTATAATGATTAAAAATGAGTCTGATTCAGCATCTTGGAGGGCGGGGGGAGTCTTTATCAGCTTCCAGTACAGTTTACAGGTACAGTTTATAGGTTGTTTCTGCCTCAAATGACTCAGCCACATTCAGATGTATTCACTGCATCCCAAACTACTATAATCAGCCTCAAAAGCTCCCTGCTACTCAAACTGGATTTAAAGTACATGCATCATCCTCAGATATACCATTAGTTTGCTATAAGTCTTTAGGTGAGTAGCAGTTAAAATAGCACCAACATCCAATCTGACTGCAGTGGATTTTAAATAAAAGCTCTTGCTATTTCTCCTCTTTCAAACAAGGTGTAGCTTTCACGACAGCAAAAGACAACTTGACTACGAAAGGCTCAGACTGGCAATGGCTTCTAGCAGCAGCTACGATGCTCTGCCTTGCCACTGAAGTAAGTCTTGTTTCACCCACCTCTAACCCTCTGCCACCCCACAACCCTTGTCAAAAAGTTCAACAATTCCATAACATTTCTTATGGAAAATTAACAAAACCAGAGTTGTGCAAGTTACAGCTTACGAGCTTTAAATACTTGGATGTGGGAGACCGACTTGGATATTACGACTGTGCTACCCTTAATGCTTCTCTCTGGCTGCTGCAGAGGCTATCCTTTGCTGTGGTGCCTGTTTCCCTTGCCCCTGGCACTTCTGCTTGCACAGGGGCTCTTTGAAAACTGGTCTTGCGGAAGAGCTAACAGCAGAGGAAGTGAGCCCCGCAGTGGAGGACAGCTTCCACCATGGCCAGAGAGAAGTGCAAGGGGAACAGTGGGATCAAGCTATTCTCTTCCATAAAATCTCATCCCATGGGCCTCCTTAGAAATTTGCCCTATCATATACCATACATGAGCCTTTTGAAGGAAACCTTTTTTTTTTTTTTTTTTTGCAAATTTAACTCAGGTCAACTGAACAAACCTAACACAATTATTAATTTGATTTTGGTACTTTCCCTAAGTAACATTATACTCAAGAGCACCAGTCTGTTTTAATGCCATTTCTCCAGCAAGTGAAAAATACACCTTTTAAAAACTCATGTTTTGTTCACAGGAACAATAGACAGGAAAAGAAGTGTAATGCATTCCTGATTTAATTTAGTATGGAGTGTTCTGAAGAAATCTATACAAATCAGCTTAACGCAGTCAACCAAATCAGAGTGCCAACTTTTCAATTTATAGAGGAGCAAACGTTTCAACTTGAAATCTTAAGGAATGGGACACGTTTTGGCTTATTCTTCCAAGGGGGATGTTGGAGAATGTAGTTTTCAGTTGCTGGCTTTGTGTCACTCGTCAAAGTTATTTCTAATCCACAGAAACACTAGGACAATCCTGCTAGATCAGATCACAGGTCCACCTTGCTCCCGATCCTGTTTCCAAAAGTGGCTGGCCAAGATGGCTCAGGGAAAAGTCATAGAGAATGGAAAGGCTACAGCCTTCCCTCCAAAGCATATGGGAAACACCAAGGAAAATAAAGTGCTAAATTTAAGGGGATAACCAATCTTTTTTGGACTACAAGGCCTGTGAAATTGTAATGTCAAGAGAAGGCAGGTTGAATTTAAAGGAACAGCATTTTTTTTAAAACAAGAGGTTCAGAAGCCCAGACCTTCAAGCTTTCATTTTGGCAGGCAGAAGACGACCCTAAGAAAAACTCATCTTTCACAGTTAAAATAACATAACCAGGACAGTTTGTTTTTTTAAAAAGTCCACGTTTTAACAGACTCCCAGGTACAAAGCAGTCAGCACAAACTTTGACCAATCACAACAGCAGAGGACAGGGGTTTTTTTCTTCTCTCTCTTTTTTTTTAAAAGGGTCAGGGAATGGGGAAAAATACAGCACGCTAATGAAATAAAATGCAAAAAAATTACAAAAAAATAGAAAATAGAAAAAAATGTATTTACAAGTCATACATTACTATGATCCGAACGCACGAAGACAACAGCTGCTATAATACATGCACTGGGTCAAGAAGGGACCTACTAAAAACCTGTAATGGAGAAGTTGTAAAAATACCCACAAAGAAAAGGGGGGCAGGCGTGGGGAGAGGAGGTAAACGGTTTTAGCTTTTTTGTCCCCCTCCCCTAAGTTTGCTACATTGATTGAAATCAAATAATCCCCTAAATTCCAGGAGTACATTCAGTACAAAATACTACACTGGCTTTTAACTGAAGGTTCACTCATGGAAGGGAAGGGGGGGGGGGTGGAGAGACAGCAGCGTATTTGCAGATCCATATACAAGAAAGCCATAGTAAACTGCTCTACATGCTAAAAATTACAGCAAGCCCCTGTCTGCTACAAAGCATGATCCTAGCAGGTTTTTCCTTTGCATTTAATTCATATATATATAGGTCTATAACGTGTGTATGTGTGTGTGTGTGAGAGAGTGTGTGTATGCATGTGCATGTGGGTATCTGTGTGGGTATAAAAGTCGTGCCCTTGTTCACTGCAATATGACATCTGGGTGGAAATGTAACTCATTACAACAAAGTCTTTATGTTGTTTACTGCAAGAAGTCACTCAATGTCTGTGGATTTAATAAGTCACCTCACACCACAGAAAATATATAATAAATCCAAAAAAAAAAAAGATTATAGTGACAGAAAAACTTCTGTCTCCGTTCTCTTTGAAACTCAAGTCAGTCAGAGTACTGGTCCCAAGGTAGTTTGGGGGGTTCTCCAACAAACTCCGGTCTCTACGACCACTTTCCTTTTAGTGTTCACAAGTTCCTTAACGATTCTGCACCATTTTCACTGTAAAGTCTGTCTCCTCCTCTCCAAGGAGGGTCAGCTGCAAATCCATAAAAGAGGAGGGGAAGAGGAAGATGAAGAAGGTGGCTGCAGTTGCAAAGAAGTGTCCCCATTTCCAGACAGGCTGGGGGAGCCCCCCTCCAGACCCCTCGTTCTCATCTCCTTTTGACACAGCATGTCCATTTGTACAAGTTCCACCAGTGGGCAATTCTCCCAAATAGCAGCTCAGCTTCAGGAGATGACCAATCTGCAAGCCAAAAAAAGGACCAAAGGCAGAAGTTCTGGTCACTTTCTATCTGTTCCATCATACCTCCAAGAAACGTGAACTGCTAGACTTGGAGTGGAATGGTTCAGACCACATGCGGCGCAGATCACCCTGCAGAAGAAAAAACAAAAAGCACGTTCGTTTATGAGGCCTCAGAAGAGTTCACTGCTCTGATCTCATAGGGCATTACTACTATCCAGAATAAGAAAAATGATTTGCTTTTCAAACAGGAGTGACAAAAGGCACCCTTCCCCCACCTCAAATCAAGCACTACCTACTGATAGGACTCACAATAATGGGTTTAAATCAGGGGTGAGAAGGTACCAGCTGGCTATCAGGAAAACCTTTTTACAGTAAGAGTTGTTCAACAGCGGAATCCGCTACCTAGGGAGGTGGTGAGCCTCCCCCTCACTAGCAGTCTTTAAATAACGGCTGGACAAACATTTGTCAGAGATACTCTATGCCAGGAGTGGCTGGGGAAGCAAAGGGGAGGCTTGCCTCCCTGGTTGGTCTTCTCCTTGCTTTCTTTCCAGCTCTCCCGTCCCCATCTCTCTCTCTCTCTGCTCCCTCCCCATCTAAAGTAAAATATCATCATCAATATCTGCGTTTACCCCTTTTGTTTTTATTTTTGGCAGTCTTATTTAATGTTAATGAAAAGCAAATTTGCATATTTTTCAATGAAAACATGTGGGTTACATATTTGTTCATGTCTTACGGCTCTCAAATATGTGACGTGTTTTCTATGTGGCTCTTATGTTAAGCAAGTTTGGCCACCCCTGCTCTATGCTGATCCTGCATTGAGCAGGGGGTTGGATGAGATGGCCTGTACGGCCCCTTCCGACTCTTGTGATTCTATGATTCTACTGGGAAACAAGAGCAGGGGGGCCTCTCCTCAATGTATTTTTTTGCCATGTGCTGAAAATTCTTTTTCACACAATTCATGCTCACAGTGGTCAGGGAATCTGCCAACAGTCCTCTGAAAGAACAGCTGGATGGCAATCAGGAAGAAAACTAGGACCTTCCACTCTGAAGATGGCTAAATTCAAATTGGAAGCAAGGCCCCTGCTGCTACATTCCCCCAAGGGCAACATCAGACATCAACTGGCTGCAGCACACAATCCAAAAAGGTGCACCCAGAATCCCTTGCTGTGCCCGGAGGATACTGGGACCCAGCTTCAATTTTGTGTTTCAAAAAAACACTGCTGTCTTATGCCCCTACCCCCCTGGGGGTGTGATTGCTGTTCCCCCTCACCTTTAAGTAGGCCATGGTGAGGAGTGGCAATAAGGTGAAGGGTACCAAGTAGAGCAGTGCAGGCTGGGCTGCCCGGTGAATGCGAGAAGCAACTGTTGCTGTTAAAAGACCTATAAGACAAAAGAAAGTCAGGATATTGTCAGGGCCTCTGAAGTGATGGCATCAGGGGTGTCGGGCATCTGGTTTCATTATTTCTTTTCTTTCAAGCCCAGTCTCCTCCATGGATCTAAGAGAGGGGAGGATTCCAGAAGCCAAGTTGCCATGATCAAGGTACGCCAAACTGGCACCCAGCCCATCTCAGTGTCAATTCTTCGCAACTTCCTAGGCTTCTGTTCTTCCAATATCAAGAAATCATGCTAAATTACTGCATTCGTGTCTGTAGCATGGTTTACAGAGAATGCCAAACCAGTACTTTGGTGCAACATGGAGGAGCCTAGAAGGTTAATTCTACCATTTGCCATTCCGCTTTGCCATTTGTCAGCTCTGATCGAAGTTTTACACAAATTGCCCACAACTGATGAAAAAAACTATTCAGTGACCAACCTCCTTACCCACCTCAGGGCATGATTCCAACATCAATAACACCAGAACATCATACTCAGGTACAGCCATTCATTATTTCCATCCAATAATGTATGTACACAATTCCACTTAATTTATTTAAAACATTTTACACCACTTCATCCTACACTCAGAGTGGTCTTGCAAATTAAAAAGTAAAACATATCAACAAACACAGTAATGCAGCAACACCCAAAGTCCTCAACGCATGCTAGACTGATGAAGAAGGGCTTACATTCTCTACACAAATGTAACACAGCTTTCCTCATCTCTTTCAGCAAAGAACTCAAGGGGGGAGGGAATGAGACTAATCTGAAACTCACCCGTGACATGCCTCTTCCCAATACTTGAAGGGATTCTTCCCTCTCCAAAGAGGCATAAATAATTCCAGCCAAAAGTCCAGTAAATCTTTGATGATGGGACCTAATGGGACTTAACTGACCATCATGGGCAAAGATCACCTGTGCCTAAAGCTGCCATCCCAACCTCAAGCATCTTGGTCAACGTCTGTCAGAGTGAGCAACCTGAGTTAATCTAAGGAACTGTGGCAAGTTGTTGCTTCCGACACTGCCAGTATTGTCACTGTATGTAAAGTGGCATGGATGCTGGACCAGATTCAAGTGATTTTGTTGGCAATGAATTGAGCAAAAACATCACAGCAAGCAGCAGATGGCTCACCCTCTGTTGGCTCAAGGCTTGTTCTCACACACACACACACACACAAAGCAGCTTGGCTGAATCTGATTCAGCTGACACAATGGTGGTAGTAAAAAAAGAAAAAAGGCCTTTCTTGCCACCATCACTGCCCCCTCATAGGCTTCTGGCATCTATGACCGACTTGGATGTTTCTCTGTCAGTTTCAAGCTCCTCAGCTTTTCAGTGAACCTTAGAGCCAAGGCCCTACAAAACCGACAGAGAGGGAACACTCCAATCAGTTGCCTCTGCTGACATTTCATATCCTGACAAGTGGAATCAACAGTGTCATTGCTTAAGTTACCCAAACAATCCTTCAAAGAATTCCAGAACATTGATGATCTCCAAGTCTTGGGAAAGAGACCGTGTTAACTGGTCCACTGCCTTTGCCGAGAAGGGCAGCTAGATTCAGATGTACCTTCAGCAGATAATGATCCGCCTTCATTAATGGGCAAATCTCAACATCCCCGACTAGATCACCAATTTCTCGCTCATCACAGAAAATGAAATCTAGTATGTGGCCTTTTTTCTGTGCCGACTCCATGGTTGCCACAGCAACTACAGCCCTAGTTTGGACCAGACAAGGGGGACCCAGGACCCTTCTCCCTTACCTACGAAGTATCCAATGAGTGTGCAGTGAAAATAGGAGACTTTTTGCATGCGACCAGAGATGTTGCCCGGGCCTGGTGTACCACAGGAGTCACTGTTGGCTTGTTTCTTGTAGTTGTCGTAGCGCAGCACAAAGCACAGCAGGAGGCCCGGCATCACAATATCACCTATTCCCAGCATGGAGAAGTGGCTGCCTGTGGAACTGAGAAATAAGGAGCCACATTTACAGGGAGCACAACACTGGATGCCGCATGGGCCCTAGCAGCTCTCTCCTCCTCCCAACACCGACACTCCCATCCTTTGTCAGGGCTCACCAGTGGGCCAAAAGCTGATAGAGATGGAAATTCTCTAGCTGTCCCCCCTGCAGCTCCTTGTGCTCTCTTTTAAATGAGAGTGTTTGCCACAGAAGATGAAAAGGGAAGGAATTCTCAACAAGGTGCTATATTAAAAACACAAATACAGTCATACCTTGGAAAGACAAGTTTGCCAGGCAGCGACAAGCGAGGGACATCTCGACCAACATTTGGTCCAAGGTGCAGCTTCCGGGATAAAACGTCTAGGGGGTTATCAGCGGGTTGTGTGGCCACTTTCACCATAACGTTGCTGTTGAAGATGTAGGCAGAGAAGAAGACCTGGAAAAGAGGACATGGTAAGGGCATCTTTTGATAGTCTCTCCTCATTACTCAGTTTGGGAGCTCCATAACTTGTACATACTGGAGAAATGATTGAGGGATCACAAAGGTCAGGAAAGCATAGAAGGCAATGTAACATTTCCTCAGTCAGCTGATATGACATAGGACTGGCAAAAATCTATTTGCTTTATCAGATTTTGCCAGTGTCCAATAACGGATTAGTCTTAACACTGATTGTAGCGGGGAAGACATGGATACTACATGCCAAGAAAAGGAAATATCAGCCAGTGTGGTCCACCCTTGAGGGATGCGTGGATTCATCTGCCTGTAAGAAAGATGCACAGACCACGGATCCTGTGGCATCTCCAAGAATCTCTAGGGGATGCAAAGAAGGAGAGACAGAAAAACAGAAGCCACATGCAGCAAGTGGGAAGAGGCTGACTAAAGCAGCCATTTTCCCCACACCTCAGCTCCCAGAGGAACTCTAGCACAGGAATGTCCCCATCCTTACTTGGATGATTTCAGTTTCATTCCAGGTTAGTGCCAGCAAACTAGAGCCTGCAGTGGCCATACCAGTGATGAGACCTATGCTTCCTTCTCTGCCTTTGAGCTCTTGGGGCAGACTGAGATGGTACCTTTTGAGGCACGATCTGGCTTACCCTTTCCTGGAATAGAGGAACACTTCAGAAGCTGAAGCTGGCTTCCCAGATGACATGAAATTGGGAAAGTCAGATAATAATACAGAAAGCAGGGGGAAAGGATGCAAGAGTACTTCACGAGGGGGAAAAACACTTTAAAAAAGTTATGAAAACACAGCAACAAAATAGGTTATGTACTTGCAGATCCATTACATGAACAAAGACAGTATTTCAAGATGCTGCAGATCTACAAGCCAAGCTCCAACGCCGGAAGAACATTTTTCATCTGGTAAGAGGAATATTTAGACAACTGGAAACTCACCCAAAAGACATCATAAATTAATAGTCCTGAGAGCAGCAGACAGGAAACCTTGAGGCTCGGCAACCGGACAAAGGCAATCATGGCCACACACAGGCCCATAGCCAGAGCTACAAAACAGAAATATAAGCCCTCGATCACTATTAAAGAATTCAGTTATGAGCAAAGCCCACAGCGTATTATATCTGTGTTATTCAGGAGAATGAAAGTGACTGTGAGACTATCACTCCTGCAGACACCTTCTTGTGTGTCTAGGGCTATAGGTGTTTGTATCAAAACAGTAAAATTTCTGCAATCGGGACATTTTTAAACAGAATAGATGGTGCAAATTAGCTGGGTGCATGCACTTAATTTGCTTTTATAGTTTAATTAACTTTTCTAAGTTCTAGACTTCTGGGGGGCAAAGAACAAACATAGGAGTCCCAGGGATTGGTTTCTCTCTGAACCATGAGAGGTTTCTCAATATTTAAAAGGTGCCTGATTCAACAGCAGAGAAAACCCACACTCGCTAAACTACACTGCGGCTATATGGAACACAGACAATGCCAGGATAGTCATGAACCTTCACTGATCTATCAGTGGCTACAACAGCCTTTTGATCAGACTACATAAGTAATTCTGACAGAGATACAGAGGACATTTGAGAGACCTTGTAGATGGATAGCAAGGCCCAAAATCCCAGGCCCTCACAGTCTGGAATAGTAAGCCATCTTAACCCTTAGTTAAACATTTGAGGGAGGGGGCAAGGTAGATATTCACTTCTTTCCCATCCTTTCAGTCGACAAGAAAGAATGCAATGGTAACACAAAGAGTAAATCAACAGTGGAGACTGAAGAGCAGCTGAGCTGTGAACAAACAAAAACTCAGCAGATAAAGACATCTTGGTTCAAGTCTCCTCTTGGCCTAAAGCATGCCAGTCTCTCTCAAATTCAACCCCCAAACCTGCAATGTGACTGCAGTAGATATGACCTAACTTATAGGATGATTGATTACAATACCGTAAACACACTAAAGCTCTATATAAAATGTTATGACTACTACTAATGTGCAACCGCACACAAGACTTCCACCACTAATACGCATTGGGAAAAGCACTCAGTGTGTCAGTTAAACTGTGCACACAGCAGAGGAAACTGGGCAATTCCCACGTTAGGAAATATATAGTTTCTCCATACAGATTCCTCCACAGGGATCAAAGTGGTACCAAGTCAAACAGTCAAGGATGCCTGGAGATAAGCCAAGATACTGGCATTCTCAAGTCTCCTTCCTCTTGGAGTTAGTGATTTGTTTTCATTCTGCCTCTTTGCTCTCTTTCAACATGCTGGTGTAGAAATACCCAATTACATAGCACAAATGTCACTGTGTGGGGCAGTCAGCTTTCATTCAACACGTGATGAGCTCAGCCAACCTTGCCTGTGAGATCAGAAACGGACACATGCAAGAGAATTACTCGGGGCTTGGATAAAATAGAACTGGCAAGTAAAATGCTTAATTGTTGGTGTATTCAGTGAAGACCAAATCACCTGCTGCAGAAGCACCAGAGAACAGGGTGTGGCCTTAGCCACTTGCTACACAAGCTTCATTGTCTTTCAATAAAGCAGAACAGCAAACAGACGAGAAAAGGCTGTCCTTTCAAGAGCTTTAGCTCAAAATCTGTGCTAATATTAGCTCAGGCCTGTTTATCTTGAGGTGTGGATTCAGTTTTACTACAAGCCTGGGAAAATTAACTTATTTTTCTGGAGATTAATACTTCATTTCATAAAGTCACACAAGTTTCCCCTGAGACAATAAACCCCAAGGTTCTCAACTGAGTCAGCAAGCGTTAGCTGAAAGTGGGAAACACAAGGTCCTTCAAGACATCTGCCCTCTCAACCAGCATCACTTCTGTCTGGTAGATATGATTTGCTCAAATAATCAGAAGACTGTGCAACTGAGACTCAATACACTGAGCAGCTATATACGGATATAGCCCTATTGGATATTAACAATGCACACCCAAATGTGTATACAGGAATTGTACGCTGATCTGTATTTATAAGGAACCTGGCTGCCATCTGTCAGACCAGAAAAATGCAAACATTAACTAATGAAGAGATACCATTTGTTTTCCCACTCACAGAAAGCAAATCCTTTTGTCACTTAAAAAAATAAACAGCCTGTCTGTAATAGATCAGCTGGTTGGTATGTCATACTTGCTATGACTATTTGACATACCTGGTTCACTAGCCCTTCCCCCCATCCACAGCTCAAGCAGAATACCACACTGAAGGATAAACCCTCCTCCACAGTCAAGTAACCAGTCCTGTCCCCCAGTCCTTGCTCTACTGCCAGTGGTTGAAGAGAAGCAATATTAAAAGCCCTATTCACAAACTGGCCACAGTTTTTTACTCCAGAGGGTATCCTTTCCTCTTGCAGACAGCCAGAAGCTATATAAGGAGCTCTTAAAACCCTTACACAACTTGCAATTTCCTGCAAAGAGTGAGAGTCCCACTGGGGGCAGAGGAAGTATGTACTCAACACACTTGTAATTTACACAGGGGACGGGGGGCTGTGGTTCAAGTATACTCACAACAGAACATACATCACACCACACTTCCAACCTTAGGGTGTATTAAGTGTGTCTCCATGTGTCATATTGTAACATACAAAATAGCCCTTCATTAGAATACCTAATTTATCTGCCAGAAGTCCACCTCCTGGGTGAGCCTCTATCTGAACCTGCCTCCTGACTGGATGGGGGCAACTCACAGCAATCATTCTGCTGAGGGTATAAAAGGCAGCCTTTTAAGGGTGGATAATGCTACTTCAGGATTCATCAGAAGCAAATAAAGGATCCAATCACAACCCACAGAGACATGTGGCAGAAGTGCCTCCCCAACAGGAGACTGACTGGAAACAGAGATGGCCTCAAATAAAGTGACTCAAATAAAGATGCAACAATCAGTCTCTCCGAGGGGTTTTTATTTATTTGCAAAATGTATATCCTTCCTCTCCGGAGAACTGCTCAAGATCACCAGGGATGATTTCTTTGAGCACATAGGAGGTTCTCATACATTTTTCCTGCAGCACACTTATACTTTAGGACACTTCCTTCAATTTTGAAATTACCCCATTACGTAATATGCTCTGCTACAGGAAATGTGGAGTCAATTCTGAGCAGATTTAGCAACCCATTTTCACCTGATCAGTCATAGGACTAACCACTACGATTCACGTTATCTGCCACTTACCATCCATGAGAAGCCAATGACCAGTTAAGACCCAAATGAGGACAAGCATAACAGAGAGAGAGAAGGAGAGCAGCTCAGCAGCAGTGAAACGTCCACAGCAGCCAAAGGAAATCCTGGAGTGGAAGAAGAAAAAACCCCACACTATGTTAGCAAAAAGATTTAAGGGGTTCCATTAAAGGAATTTGGGGGGGGGGGGGGGGGAACGGGACAACAACACAGAATCTCCAAATCTTATTTGGAAAAGATTAAAAAAAACTTTAGGGCACATAACGCAGAAGTGACAAGATCTTTGTCACAGGGAAAATATTAAAGCTCAAGGTTCTGCTCAATTCCTACTGATCTGCCAAGAGTCTAAGGTTTGAGAGGAAAGGGTTTCCTTTGACTGTCCTTGGGCCTTCTGCTAAAAAGGGCCCAAGCCACTTGTGCCAACCTGGGGGACAGTTTTACAACATGGCCTGCTGCTTATGAGGGTTTTTCAGAATGCAGTATTCCATCCAGCTGTCATACAAGTTTGGCAATGGTTCCATGCTTACTGTAGTATTGGAAATACCTGAATATTTGAAAGAGCTAATGACCTAAGTTTAGCTTTGCAAGTTCTCTCCCTACCACACAATCCAATTTCAACTAAAAGGATGACCAAATGCGTTTAGAGAGGAGCATCACTATTGTGCTTTCAATCTGCTGGCACTGTTAATATGTTCCCCAGGCTGAAACAGGTAATAGGTGATACTTGTGTCTGACTTTAACAGTCGCACAGTTCTAATGTTACCGAAGCATGAAAAACAGACAGACAAATGAGCTGCGCTCCCCCCCCCCCCCCTTCTTCTGTTATACTATGCACAGTGGAAGTCATGGATCTCTGGCGGATTGCCTACCATGAGACAAGGGGAAGCAGCTGTCCAGGCAGTGGGTTCTGCACATCACTAAGGGCAACACAATGGGAAACAGACAACCCACATGGCAGCATTTGCTGGGAAGTTCTTCTCAGCAACGCTCCTGAAACAAAGAGGAACTGGGGAACTAGCATCCCTTGCCTGCTTCCTGTCCATTTCAGTGGTGCTTGTGCCAGAGAGCAGATTGTGCCCCATGGTGATCAGCCAGAATGTTTGGACTCTACAGGCATCCAGAATGCCTGAAGAATGGCTTCAGCCAGCCCTAACTAAAGCTCACAGATGTAAGCAGAAGTAAGCCCCACAGGCCCTACTTTGCATAGTAAAACAGAAGCACAGAAAGCAATGGCCTGATTCACTTCTGCTTCCTCTGCCTGAACTTGCTTTCAGAGCCAAAGCTGTACAACCACCACAGCCCCGGCTTTTTGAAATAAGAGAGTCTTTGCAGTACACAGATGAAAAGAAACTCCTTACTTGTTTTGAGGTGAACAGGGTCGTGTTAAATACTGGCACATTGGGAGCAGAAGGAAAGCAAAGGCTATTGTTGCAAGGACTAGAGAAGTGGAGAGGGGGAAAAAAACAGAATTAGTACAGATCCACTTTCAGTATTGCAAGTACACCAGAGAAAATTAAAATATTAACAATAGGTAGTGCTAGTTCTGAAAACTTTGAAAGGCTTTCGTTTTATGCACTTTGCCGAGGTACATCTACAGCTCACATGAATCGTCACCAATAAATTATAATCATGGATCAAACTGGAAATACACAGGATGTTTAAGGCAGCACTGGACGACCAAATACCCCACAGCATTTAAGTCTCGTTATGAAGCAGTTCTGAAATGCCAAATTTTTGCAACAGAGCCAAAAACACAGTACGCCAAGTTAAAGGGACTTTGATTTCCATGCGCACAGTTTCAATGCTTGCAAATATTTTTTGTGACGGAAGTCTAAACACAGCAACACGCTGGGTACAAGCCTCTGTATTCCTGTGTGGCTCCTGTTCATTCAAGTGCAGCTCGTGCAGGAGAGCTTCCTAGAAGACTCAGCTTATTGTCTGAGTCACCTGTCCCTGCTTTACACACACCACCTACGTTAAGAGGGTCAACTTGAACTGAAATCCTACTGCAGAGATGAACATAAATCCTCCAATTCATGGGAAAATACCAATCTACACAAAAGATTACACACAGACAAAACTTCAACACTAACTGGAGAAGCAAACTTTACTGAAATCAATATTTTGTTGAAATCAGCTGACCTGCCTTCACAACAGATCCAATACTAAAATACTAATTAGAGCACAGAATGCCTACACCACACAGGTGCACTATTATGATTGTCACCCAATTAAAGGAATCTTACAGTCCAACACTTTCATGCATACTCAGAAGTGTTACTGAGCCACGTGACGTGATCAAGGGGAAACATAATCGACTTAAATCAATCTTTTCCATCGAATACTTCCTAAATAAAAATACATACTAATTTGTTGTAAGCACAAAGAATATACTAAGTTATGACTGAACAGAACTTTCATACAACTTCTGAGGATATACTTTTAAGAATCTTAAATATTTAACTTAACAGTACTACTATTTTAGAAAGTGATACATATTGCTTATTTTTGATAACAGCGCTCGTGTCCCTAAATAGGGATTCAGTTTTACAACCTGCCTGATACAGGTTGCTGGTTAACAATGAACACTAGAAAGGAGTGCTCCTTTTCTCCTTTCCTTTGGGGCTAATTCATACATGCAAAAGAATGTGGGAACAAAGTGGAAGAATTCTGAATCACTTCAGACTGCAGGCTGAGAGTCCCATTTTGGAATGCTTCCCTATGTTAACAACCTCTTTGCAAATTTAAAAAGACAGCGCAACGAGCAAAAGAGAGGGGACAGAATCTTTCTCCCTGCTGTTCTTGATTTCTATTTGCATAGAGGGCTTTAATGCAAAGGTAACACCGGCAGTTGGTATCCAATCCCTGGATCCTCAAGCAATGCAGTACATTCTACTACCACCTCATTCTACTGGATGAGTGACCCTTATAAGTACTCCCCCTTCCTCGCACAGATTACCTGCCCTGGTCTATCCCCACCTCATAAAAGAGAATGATTTCAACCAGAAGGACAGGTTGTATTTTCCCACGAAAGGCAAGGTAAATGTTCAGGTTCATTGATAGACTCAAGGTATGTAGACTCAAGGGTTTATAATTAATGCTTCTGAGATAACTGCAGACACTGGGGAGTTAATTGGTACAAATCAGGAGATGGCCCAGCTGGTCAGCCTGTGGGGACTTTCCAGCCCTCAGCATTGGGCAACAGCACAGGAAGGGGGCCGTGCTGTCAGACGACTGACAAAGAGGGTTTTCCCCACAGTTCTCCCTTTACCAAGAAAAAGAATCCTTTATAAGGGTCATAAAAGTGTTGTGAACGGTTCTGAGAGATTTAAGAGACGCTGGAAATCTTTTTGCCACTTTTAAACATAAGTTTCAACCTGATGGCCATCAGACTGTATCAGACAATAACAATTTTGTTTTTTAAGATTAGAACAAAATTTTCACACCTAGTTCCATCTCTTAAGATTCTGCTACTTCTCTGTGGGGACTGGAAGAACCATTTGAGGCAAATATTGAAACACATTCATTGTTTCTGTTTTGTCCACATTTCTTCATATGGAATAACTTCATTATTGGCCCGATGACAGCATAAAATATATTTATTCTGAAAGCTACTAAATGACTGGACAGTCACTGCAGTATCAATTTCATGGGTATAACGGAGCATTCATGAGTAAACCATTAGCGAAAAATTTCCCATTTTTACTTTGTTAACCAACAGAATGGAAATATTATGTTCGAC
The DNA here is from genome assembly GCA_029233225.1 of Lepidodactylus listeri. Lineage (NCBI taxonomy): Eukaryota > Metazoa > Chordata > Lepidosauria > Squamata > Gekkonidae > Lepidodactylus > Lepidodactylus listeri. The sequence continues at coordinate 28,783,809 of JARCFY010000013.1, forward strand.
AACTAAAAGACGAGAATCACCTTAATCACTTAACCAATTAACCAGTCACATTCTTTTAGCTGCATGACAGTCGAACCAAAGGCTGGGTTCTCTGGGGCCACATTTTGCCATTCACTTTGAGGAAAATCTAAATTAATTCTAGCAACTTAATATCTAAAATTGCTGATGAGTTTTTGCCATCTGCATAACTTTATCTGATATCGCCATGGGAGCACTGCAGGGGGGAAAAAAAAACTTCTGCAACTTGACTTACAACAACAATCCTAGTCCTTATGCCAAGGCCGATAAGTGTTAAGAGAAGGCAGTTACCTGCTGTGCATATGGTAAAGACAACCTGAACTGAGTCAAAGAAGAAGAACATTACTAGGAGAGAAACAGATGCACCAATTGGAAGGAACAGCGCCTGTGTTGAATCAATAGTCTGGATACCTGCAGAATGTACACAAAAGAAAACACTTATTTTTTGGCATTATGTGACAGACAAGCACATTCTTTCTTTCTTGGTGTCCTTTACTCTTACATCTAAAGTTTAGGACAAAACACTACACTGGAGATCAGATCTGACAGTTTTTTAACCCTAGAAGGCAGGGAAAAGGGAGTGGCCTCAGAGCAAGGCAGGGCAAGAAAGGAGTTACCTCCCTCTCCCCCAAAACTGCTCTCCCTGACCTAAGTCACCAACTCCCTGCAATTGGTCCCATTAGGGAAAAACAACAAGTAACCTGCCTTTGCTTGTCTTTTGTTCCTAACTACAGTTCAGGGTGGAGTGGTTTTAATACAGCATGGGTGAAAAACCCCTTCCCTTGTACCATGCCACATCCTCCTAATAACCATAGAGTTGCTTTTTAAAATTGTCTGTAATTTGGTCAATGGACTCTAAATGGACTCTGAGAGCCAGTTTGGTGTAGTGTTTAAGTGTGCGGACTCTAATCTGGGTGAACAGGGTTTGATTCCCCACTCCTCCACTTGCACCTGCTGGATGACCTTGGGCAAGCCATAGCTTTGTACCAGTTGTTCTCTCAAGGACAGTTGTCTCAGAGCTCTCTCAGCCCCACCTACCTCACAGGGTGTCTGTTGTGGGGAGGGGAAGGGAAAGGAGTTTGTAAGCCGCCCTGAGACCCCAAGTGAGTGAAGGGCGGGATACAAATCCAATCTCTTCTTCTTTTTCTTCTTAAATTAAGTTTGGTCCTTCACTTTAGATTTCTGCTTTCCCTAATACAGATCCAAGAAAGCTTGAGTATCTTTCACCAAAACTGTAAAATGTCTGTGTTCAGGTTGGTTTTTCATTTTTATCTGTTAAGGAGTGCTCTCTTTCTTTCTTTTAAAAAGATAAACATGCCTGCAGGGTGGGCTACAAAGTTAGGTAAATGTTTATCCCTGCTTAGAATTGATTCTTAAGCCAGTTTCAAACAGACTTCACACTGCAGGCACCAATGAAGAATAACTTCTCTAGAGAATTTCACCTATTATTTATGGCCACTGAAGTTAAATCATTTTTATTAGCATACACACTGCTGTGCTTAATTTTCAGGGCAGCCAGTTTTAAAGGTAAGGCAAAAAAATTACCAGATTTGCAGCAAAGAATAAAAACTAGCTACAGTATAGAAGAGGCACAAGTGTATGCCGGTTTCACAGCTACATTTCAGTGGGAGTTGTGCAGGAAAACCATGTTCAGTGTCATGAGGCACCGGCCATCCAGGGTCACAAGCCTGCAAGACAGGTGAATCCCAAGTACTGCATCCCCTCTTGCCTGACCGAATGGTTCTCTTAGACTTACTGTTATTTGTGCTGTTGCCATTGAAAGGCCCAGCTGAGCCGCTGCTGTCCTTTTCTTTGTCTTGATTCTCAAAGTCCATATTAAGGGATCTGTGTGCAGCAACAACAACAAAATAAACTCTTCAAGTTTCTAATCGCTATCATAGCTTTATATATATCAGTGTATTATCCTTCAATCCACACTTTGTACTTTAGAAGGTGACCCAAATGGTATCGTAGGTAAGCCACAGAGCAGTTTGTTGTTTTTTGACACAGGGGCACCCAGGCCATACTGCAATCAAGCACAACAATCCCTTCTTTCATTTAAACATAACCTTCCATCAACCATTAGATAAAACTGTGTGCAAAAAGAAAGCAGAATACAGAAGCACAGCATACAGAACAATATTTTCACCCAGAAAGAACTGGGTCCACATGGTACAAATTAGATACTTGGATATGTAAAACCCTGAACAAATCCAAGGTCAGTATCTAACTAACACCTACTGGAAGTCTCTGGCCCAAAGAGCATCTGGCTGTCCTCTACCAGAGCCAGGGCCGACTTGATGGAACTCTCTACCTATTAACATCAGGGCCCTGTGGGACTTGTTACAATTCCACAGGGCCTGCAAGGCAGAGATGTTCCACCAAGCATACAGCTGAGGACAGCAACAGTTTTTTAACAGCTTCTTAGAAGTTTTAACAACTATCCAGCTTTTAACTGCTTTTCATCCCCTCTCCCCCCCATGATGATGTAAATTTGCGGGGGGGGGGTGTTTCAGATGTTAGGTTATGTGGATTTTGGTTTTAGACTGTTTAATGTATTTATATGTTTTTTAGAAAATATGCTGTGCACCGCCCTGAGCCCACTTGTGGAGAGGGGGGTATAGAGAGGGGGCGAGAGCCAGTTTGGTCTAGTGGTTAAGTGTGCGAACTCTAATCTGGGAGAACCGGGTTTGATTCCCCACTCCTCCACTTGCACCTGCTGGATGACCTTGGGCAAGCCATAGCTCTGTACCAGCTGTTCTCTCAAGGACAGTTGTCTCAGAGCTCTCTCAGCCCCACCTACCTCACAGGGTGTCTATTGTGGGGAGGGGAAGGGAAAAGAGTTTGTAAGCCATTCCAAGACCCCAAGTGAGTGAAGGGCGGGATATAAATCCAATCTCTTCTTCTTCTTCTCTCTAGAAACCTAATGAAATCAATCAATCAATCAAAACACTGGCAGCCAGGTCTACAGCCCATTATCTGACAAGCGGCATCTGGGACCTTTAAATTTTAAAAGGCCATTATTTCCGATGAGGTAAATCTGGTCTCTGGATTTCTGCTGTTACTACTACCTGTGCCCATTTGCAGCTTGGTATATGCTACCACACCAGCTACCACACATCATCCTACAACTGTGAGAACAGTTGTTAAACAAGCTCTAATACGTCTTCCTAAGCCCTAGAACAGTCTCCTCAAATTAAAACATCTATCTATGGAAATTTTGGGTTATGAAGCAACTTTATACAGGCAAACAGACTTTCATTAGGGGCAGTGAATGATTTTCGTCCAATGCTCTCAAAAATCTCTTTACTGAAAAACATCAGAGAATAACAGCTGTTATGAGCTACTTTATATTCTACACATAGACAAAAATTCTGCATTCAGACACTAACACTGAACCTCACAGCCTAGAATTTTGCTCTTTCAAGTAGTGTCAGTCGGATTCCAGGAAGTCCTAATGAATGCTAGGATTATTGTTTCCATCTTGTTCAAGGAAATGATCTTGCTTGTACACACTCTGCTGGGCCTGTTCCTGCGATCTACTACTTTGTTCTATACTTTCTGTTCTAGATTACCTGTTCAAAAGGCCTTCCCTACTTCTGGTTTAAAGGTCACTTGGGGTCACTTGGCCATGACCAGCACCTTCTGAAATGCTGCCTTTAAGAACATAAGAGGAGTCCTGCTGGGTCAGACCAGTGGTCCATTTAGTCCAGCATTCTCACATGGTGGTTAACTAATTCCTCTGGAAGAAGAAGAAGAAGAAGAAACTGGCTCTGGAAGTCCAACAACTGGGCAGAGAGACCAAGACCTTCCATGATGTTGGCACTGGTAAGAGGTTTACTGTCTCTGAATGTGGAAGTTCCCTTTAGTCACCATGGCAAAGTAGCCACTCACAGACCTATCCTCCACCAATGTGTCTAATTCTCTTTTAAAGTTGTCTATGCTTGTGGCTATCACTACTAGGGATGGGCATGAACTAAATCACAAACCGAGCCTGGTTCCTGGTTCATGAACCTCAGTTCGTACAATCCTGCCCTTACGAGCCCCCACAAAACTCCCAAGGTGGGTTAGTGTGGTTTGTGTCAGGAAACACACTGGCACCGGGGCTCGGAGAAGGCATTTAAAGAGACTGTGGTCTCTTTAAATGCCTTCTCCATACCGTGCCACAGCATGACTCAGTGAGTCAACTGAGATGGCATTTAAAGGTTCTCTTTAAATTTCAGTGATCCCTCTTGCTCCCCGTGAGAGTGGGGGGGATCACTGAAATGACTTGCAAAAGCAATCTAAAGGGAACACTCGCTTAGAATGGCTTTTGGAAGATCCCTCTCCCCAGTTCTGCAGGCATCAGGGAGCTGCCACCAGCAGAAAGGAGGTAGGGAAGATCTCCCGGGAAGGGAACTCCCCCCCCCCCCCCCATTCTGCAGGCATCAGGGAGCTGACCCTAGCAGAAAGAAGGGAGGGAAGATCCACAAACCTCATGAACCAGTTTGCAAAGTGGGGGAGGTTCGTCCCAGTTCATGGGACTTCACAAACCATGAACTGGGATAAACCTCCATTTTCCCAGTTTGTCCCCATCCCTAATCACCACATCCTCTGGCAGCAAATTCCACATTTTAATCACTCACTGTACAAAGCATTTCCTTTTGTACGTCCTGAATCTACTGCCCTTCAGCTTCACTGGATGCCCTCAAATTCTAGTATTTTGGGAGACAAAAACCTAACTCATAAAGCCATTGTGAGGATAAAATGAAAGAAAGATAAGCCAGGCATACTGCTCTTAGTTCCTTGGAGGAAGGGTTTGATAAAAATGAAGAGACAGATGTCAGACAGAACAAAATATTCTTACCTGAAGCTGCCATAAACTATGAGGAGAATGGAAATTAGGAACGTAGACACTTGGCTGGAATCCACAAGGGAATAAGCCCTGAACGGGAGGGAAAAGAGATACAGAATATTATAGTAGAGCAGCCTTCCATTAAATCCAGATTATACATTTTTGTCCAGTTCTACAGTTAGCAAAAAAATTAACCCAACAGGGTAACTCTTCCTAATGTTTTAGCAACTAACACAGTGTAACGCTGATTATCATGCTACACTGAAGAATTCTCCCACCTGTATGTGGAAAAATTACATTTAAAGATACCAAACACTCAACTGCTTCATTTTCTCAATGCAACTATTTATAACACTTGATTACCAAAGACAGATACCCCAGTAGCACTCTGAATGTACATAGCAGATCACTATGTTTTATTTCAAATAAGCAAAATCATCACTGTGTCAGATGATCCAGGACTCCAACCAGGAACCTTATGGCCCGAGATTAGGACTTGGGGCAGGCAATCTATCCAGGTGAACAAAATAAGCATCATCAGCCTTGCAATCAGCAGGCAAAGTAGGCCTTCTAGGAGCTCGGCATGCTTGCCTCAGGTAGTCGACAAAGCACAACTCTTGAGTTTGCGGCATGTTGGCTTATCCTCCAGTGTTACTTCAAAATGTCATAGATCAAACTGAAGAAGTGGGAGATGTGCAAATTCTTTTTATCTCAGATCTCTGAACTGATCACTGAGAATGGTGAAATACTGAACAATAGACATGGCACACAAATTTTAATAGAATAGGTAACCTACTTAAATTTGCTTTATCATTCATCTTGTTCAGATGTTGAATGAAATGCAAGAAGTTATTCCCATGCAACAATAAGCTATCACTGCAGCTCGTTAAAAGGGAATGTCCTTTTTAACATTTTCTCACTTCTTATAGAAATAACACACCAGAACTAAAAGAGTATCAAAGAACTATGCCCTTAATTTATAGCCCCAGGTACCAAAACATGTCCTCCATGTTTCAATCAACCTATCCAGACTGTGGCCCTTGATGCCCTGGCCCCTCACTTCCACCCCTCACCCACCCACCCACCTAGGGTTGCTAGCCTCCAGGTGGGGCCTGGGGATCTCCCGCTTTTACAACTGATCCCCAGCTGACAGAGATCAGCTCCCCTGAAGAAAATGGCTGCTTTGAAGGGTGGACTCTATGGCATTGTACCATGCTGAGGCCCCTACCCTCCCCAAACTCCACCCTCTCCCGGCTCTACCCCCAAAGTCTCCAGGTATTTTCCAACCCAGACTTGGCAACCCTACACCCACCCCAACAGTCAAATACATTTAGACTGCAAGCCCTTGGGAGCAAAGATCTTTCTTCCACTTACAGTACTATGTAAATCACTATACATGCTGATTGTGCTAAAGAACAAAACACTGCTGGGAATCTGAACTCTGCTTCTGCAACATTTTCTTAGCACAAGTTTCTAGACATGACTATTTCTCCCCACATACACTAAAAAGCCACTGTCCACCCAAGCCTTCTTCCCCAGTTACAGCTTCGTATAAACAGCCCTAACATGGAGACTTATAAAATCACATCAGCACAGCTTCTGACACAATGCTGCCTGCCAGTTAAATCGAGGTATCTAGGACTTAGGTTACATGGATTAACCTTCTTTCACATGCATAATACACTAAGATATCCCCATGGCCTAGATGAGCTCAACTGTGAAGGCTAAGCTTCTTTTGCACAATACAATGTGAAAAAAGTGTTTCAGTTTTAAACACTTTCTGCCTGAACTGACAATGCTAAGGCTTGCCATTCAGTGACAACTGGGTTCCAAACAAATGGCAAATAAAGAATTTGCATGTCCCCCTCTTGCAAACATAAACATACATACAGCAGAATGGTAAAAATGCAGCAATTTACTGTACATTAGGCATTCAGAAAAAAAATAATGAACAGACTATCAAGTATCTGGAAAAATATGTGTTAAGATGTTTGATTTAGAAAACACAGAGATGCAGCTACACCTCAGATTCCTGGTAGGAGCAGCCTAATAACCTTTTTCCTCTCTTTAACTAGAAAAGGTTAGGTCTTGTGTATCACCAGTGGAAAGGCACAGCCATCTGTAAACGGGGAAAGAACCAGCTCAACTGATGCTCATGACCAAGGGGACTTGGGCAGTTCATGAACTGAAAGGGCTGGTTAGGTGCATGTAAGAGCAGGACAAGAAGCATTTTTGCTTCCTTTAAGGAGATGTTCAAAACAGAGTAGGAAGACTGCAACTGTGACAAACCTGGAAGAGCAACACTACTGTCTGTGTCAAGAAGCCTCCAAGAACACTTAATCCTGTGATCCAGATCCATTACACAAATTAAGCTAATATCCAGTATTTCTCTCACTGTCTATAAATTATTCTGCAGTTTTTACTACCTTGCATCGGCTAATCAAAGAGCTTTGCTGGGTACTGACACAACATCTGAACACTGGAAACTTCTGAGACTTTTCCAGGCCTTCTCCACACGAAAACCAGAAAACTGGGAGTGTTTTCAAATCAAAGTTACATTACTATATTGCAAATTTACAACGGTTACTGAAGAATACCAAAGAATTTCAGACGAAAATCAGTTTGTCTTTTATCGATTACAGCAATAATTTTGATTGTGTGGATCATAAAAAGCTATGGTTGGTTTTAATAGAAATTGGTGTGCCACAACAAATGACTGTTTTGTTGCACAACTTGTACTACTATTAGAACAGTATATGGAGAAACAAAATGGTTTCCAATTGGCAATGTGTCAGACAAGGATGCATATTATCTTCCTATCTGTTCAATCAACATGCAAAACATATCCTAAGGAAAACTGGATTCCATTTAGATGAAGGTGGAGTGAAAACTGGTAGAGGGAACATTAACAATTTGAGAGCTGCAGCTGACACCACATTACTGGCAGAGAACAGTGAAGATTTGAAATGTCGACTGATGACAGCTGAAGAAGAAAGTGCCAAAGAAGGATTACAGCAGAACATCAAGGAGACAAAAGTAACACTACTGAGAGACTTCCTTGCAGGACTGGATTAAGGCCAACTAAATACCATAAACAAAGCCCAACATTGGTGCCCCCTGGCCCTTCCATTGCTTAACTGACAATACATTGACTCAGTAAGTGCTAAAGGTGAAATAAGAGATTAAAACTTTAGTTTTCTTCCAGGCCATCCCCCCAGGCCAGATTCCACTACTATATTAAATATAAACTTTTTAAAATGTCTATTTATTGTCCTGATCCGGATATTCCAGGCAAGCCTGATCGCATCAGATCTTGGAAGCTAAGCAGGGTCGACTTTGGCAAGTACTTGGATGGGAGACCTCCTTGAAATACCAGAGGTGGGAGGCAGGGCAGGCTTTATGCAGCCACCTCTCTGAATACCCTCCTGAGACTTGGAAGGGCAGCCATGAAGGAACTAGAAAAGATCCTAAGTGTAAAGGAGTGTATCTAAAGACCAAGATCAAAATAGTTCATACTACGGTATTCCCCATTACTGTGTAAGGATGTGAAAGCTGGACAGTGAAGAAAGCTGACAGGAAGAAAATGGATTAATTTGAAATATGGTGTTAGAGGAGAGTTTTACAGATACCAAGGACTGCCAAAAAGACAAGAGGGTTCTAGATCAAATCAAGCCTGAATTCTCCCTAGAAGCTAAAATGACCAAACCAAGGCTATTGTACTTTGGTCACATCATGAGCTGAAGGCAGTAGGAAAAGAGGAAGACCCAACATGAGATGGATTAACTCAATAAAAGAAGCCGCAGCCTTTAGTTTGCAAGACCTGAGCAAGGCTGTCATCGAAACGACATTGTGGAGGTCATTAATTCATAGGGTCTCTGTAAGACAGAAGCAACTTGACAGCAAAACAGTCACATGCACAAGATTATCAGTATACTGTAGCTTTTCTACATTCCCATGGACTCATGGCATGTACAGCTGTCACACTAGTACCTCCAATTAAAATTTTAATTGAACACTGAAGTATGGCTCCCCCAGGTTCAAGTCTAACAGTCCTTAGAAAGGTGAGACTACATGGGGTTGTCTTTTGACAATGAACCCACCACGTGCTTTGCAAACTTTGCAAGGCTGCTCAGATATGAAGCAGCAGGATTTGGAAACAGTTGAATGACAGAGGTTCCAAAACTAAGTAGGTTACATGAAAGAATTGAAATACTTTCCCATATCCAAGGCCTTAAAATGTTGGTCTGAGTACTAACTGATCAGAATTGTTGAGCCACATTTGCCAGTTTGTAAAAGCAAACCCAAGGCACAAAACAAAACAATCATCTAGGAAATCAAGGAACTGTACTCTTAAGAACTTAACATGTGTAGAGGCTTGTACCTGGTGTACACTGAAATTTAGCTGAAAAAAGTTTAGTTCTACCAAGGATGATGTGCACAAGAGTTAACAGATTCCAGCCTTTAGAAGTTCAGCTCAGAGATGTGAGGGCCCAGGGAAAATATGGGTGTCCTCCAGTGCCCAACCTCCAACAACTGATAGCTTTTCTCCAATTAAAGGAAGCACTGGAAAATATTCCTGTGAAATTATTTCTTTTTGGAAAGAAAAGAATGCTCTTCAAAACCAGATTTTATTCACTCAAAATGTGTAGTATGAAGATTTTTAGGTAAGACAGTCTAGAGCACTAGACAACAATATGTGTGCACATAATTATGCAGGATTAAGGATATGTTTACTGATTAAGGGTGATGGATTCTGTCCACAGTGAATATGCTGCAATGTCTATAATATACTACTGAAGAGTTTCCAGTGTTTTCGGTGTAACTGTGCCGTGGTCCAGATCCACATTTTCTTTTTGATTACTACACCTTCACCACCCTACTTCCAGGCTGCAGAGTGAGGCAATTTTGAATAGGTAGTACAAACAGTAGCAACCTTTTGTCAATATACCTGCCAGTATGACTGCTTTTTCCCCTTGCTACCAAACAGGTGAGTTGGAATCACCTTGAACAACTGATCTCAAATAGCACACCCAAAGATCCCATCAGGAGTGCCAGGGACTTCTAGGCACACTCAAATTCCCCCTCCTCTTCCATCCCAACTTACATGTCCTGTTGGCAGGGAACAATGGGGAGGCAAGAGGAGACACCTAAAAGAACAGAAGATACTTAAGCATCTCTAGCTGCAGGCTGTTTTCCTTGGGTACAGTTGGGCACAGTTTTGCAAAACCTTATGAGCTCCCACTCCCAGTTGCAAACTGAAAAATTTTCAGGGAAATCCCTTTAGCTAAGTTCTACCATCCATTGCTGGCAGCTGGGAGCCTTGGTCTGATTCCACAAGGTGCTATTCAGGATTCTCAGGCAAGAGCCTCCACTCAAAAATCACCGGACACAAATTAGTCCTGCTTTGCCTGTTAAGTGATCTTGAGCAAGCATACTTAGTTCTGTAAATTTAACATATATTAGTAAGCCAACAGGGAGTCTGGGGGAAGAAGACTAAGCAAGATTGAAATCAGCCTACCTCTCATGTTACAGTATTGTGTTCACCACTCTGCCTAAACTGTTCTGTGATATTAACAGGCTTATAACGTAAGGCACTCCATCTCCCCTTAACTTGTAAGCACTTGCCTATAAAATGTGCCACTAATGTCTGTGTCCGAACACAGAATAGTTCAGCAACTACAAGGGAAGTTCACAATGTAATGTTGTATCCCTGAGGAGACTACTGGGTGAATGGTTGTTTGCTAACGCCAGAGGGGGGACCAGGCACGCGGCCCCCACTAAAGGCATGCCCAGAGACACACAACAAGCACTGTTCTTTAACAGCTCTGGGTGTCAGCCTTCCATCTTTTACAATGACTGCATTCTTGTCTACACAACAAGCCAGCAGTCAGCTTTCTAGCCTGTCACAGGCAGCTCCACAGATTCTTACCTACAGAACAATTCCAGGAATGACTCTGCTGTTCATACTCTATACATAGCTCCAAACATTAAGCAGAGAAAGTATGTCCTTCCAGGCATCCCAGCCTGTCTCAACATAACTGGTTAATTTCACTATCTCTAGAAGGGAAGAAGAGAAACTACCATGCTAAATCAAATACTTTTCAACCAGAGGGGAAAAGTCCAGAATTAAACCAGATCATATCATAGCCTGACACCAGTAAGCCATCTGTGGCACAGTGCTGGTCAGGCCTGAACTAACTCTTCCCCAATTTATGAATGTTTTTCTTCTGTTACACGGAGGCAAGTCCTTAATTTTTTTTTCTTGTGCCAATCTGTTGTGATTCAAATTTATCACCAGGAATCCAAAGACATGAATTTGCATTCCTAAGGGCTTGGACATATAGGTTCTCCTCTGAGCAGTTAATCTCCAGCCCTCCCATGCCATTTTTGTTGTTGTTCAGTCACACAGTCCCCCCCCCCTTTCATTTCAGCAGCATGGGAGGCTGCTGTTGGGGGGGGAGCACACAGAATTAGTAATGTGGTTCTTCAGATCCTTGCCTCTGTTGGGAACAAAACCGAAGTCCTAATATTTACAGGGACAGCAAGTGGCAGTCCTGGGCCAACTCTTGTCCCTAGAAGTATCGGTGCCAACCCCCATTTCCCAATCCTAAAAGACAGGATAAGAAATATGCAAATAAGGAAGAGAAGCTAATCTGCCCACCACTCGATATTTTAGTGTTTTGAGCTGCCAAGTGTTAATGTTTGCTGCTATCAGAAACTTTCAGTACATACATCTAGTTTGCACCAGTGACTGTGACTACAACTGTGGCTACTATGCAAGCCTGGCCTAAAAGATTGGACGTCCTTGGGTGTCACTATGAGCTTCACGGCTAAGCAGGGATTAGAACCCAAGTCTCTGTTCTTTAAATACATCATGACCTACTGTGGCATACCTAATGCAAAAAGAAATATAAAATATATTTTTAAAAGGAAATGACAGTTGTACAATTAAGTTGTAAGCTATTTCACACGCAACTCCTGCACTGAGAATCTGGTTTAAAGGTGGATGAATTAATCTGTTAGACAGATTTACAGTTTTTCTATCCCTTTGCACCCTTCTTTCCTACTTCCACAGAAAGAGTGGAAGTACTGATACATGGGACCCACTGCTAAGCAACACTTCTCTTGAGTTTATCAGTTTCAAGCTTTCCAGAAGCAGAAGGATACCATCTGAACTAACACAACATGTGAGAAGGGAGAAAGGGGCAAGACAAAGAGAAGAAACCATGACAATGTCTTAGCAGCAGATGCACTAGAAGTCAGCAACCTCAACATCCAGTTACACACACACACACACGCCGAACAAGTTGTTACCCAGATTTATGGTATTTGGGAGGCTGAGTGAATACTACAAAGGAATTTATGGTGCAACATGCAGTTTTAATCTGGGCAATGTTTCTTTACTTAGCGACATTACGCTACTTAGCTACCTTACTTAACAAGATCAACACAGCATCCTTTGACTTGTGCCTTGTTCTCAGACTTCTAGTGACAGTCAAATTTATTTCATCTTTTCTGTGCTTTTTTTCATAATCAGAACATAACTAGAAGACTATGAACACAGTTCTAAACAGATAGTTGGCCCCTGTGATAAAAGCTCCATTTTAAACCAAACTTTTTAAAGACCTCATGCAATCAACAGTGGAACCTATGCCACCTACACTAACATCAACAGAGAGAGCTTTCAGTTTTCAAAACACTTCACATAATTATGACAAAATTGTTAAGCAGGTCAGTACTATCGTTTCAGTACTGTAGATGAAGATTGGATTTATACCCCTGCCCTTCACTACCTGAAGGTGTCTCAGAGCAGCCGATTTCCTCCGCACCCCACCCCGACTGCTGCGGTGAGGCCCGAGAAGCTCTCTGTTACCGGACCGCCACAGAGTTCCCAGAGCCTCTTTAACTTTTGGAGGGATTTAAATATCCCCCCAAAGTTTTTTAAAGTTTTAGGATTTTTCTGCACACGTGGGGAGTCCCCCACATGTGCAGAAAAATCTCCCTGCCCCCCAAGTGCCCCCTCCACGCGGATTTAGATATCCGCATGGAGGAGGCGCCTTGGCTATTAGTATATAGATTTAAACCCAACAATTACATCCACACCAGGCAGAAATATTTCATTTCAGAGTCCCTAAATATCTGACCTGGTTCTAACGAAACAAAATGCACAACTACCAGAAACACGATGCAGAGGGAGGGACAGTCTTCATGCAAATCACACCATTATTACATGGAATAATTATATATTTTTAAAAGTGATTGCATGAGTGGGGATACAAAGAACCACCGCTGCTACAATAATGCAAGATAATTGGGCAGAGGTGGTAGTATTCCATGGCACTTCTAAAAGTCACGCTATGCAAACCAAGTCTGAATTGTGTACAACATAGGCCAAGTTTTGGCAAATGGCCAATTTTTAACAGCAGCCAATATTCAGAGAGCATGCAAACAAAGAAGTATTAGACAGTGTTTATATTACAGATTTTTACAAGAGGTCAGAAATCAGACTAGGACCAGGGAGACCCAGATTCAAATCCCTTCTCCACCATGAATTGCTCTGGATGACCTTTGGCAAGTTATTCTCTCTTAGATTAACATATCCCGTAGAGTTGTTATCAAGATAAAATGGGAGAAGAAACCATGCACTCCTTGGACAACCCATGGGATAAAAATGTAACAGATGGATATTCTCTGATCAGAATAAAACGGAGAACAAATTTATTTGCCTGTTTTGCATATGAATACTGGACCATCTAACCTTCTTTCACCAGAGCACAGAGACCTAGGGTGACCCTCCAGTCATGTCCAACCCCTGCTGTTTATACCATCGGCTTTTGTTTTGTCTTTACAGCACATTTCCTTGTGCTTCCTCTTCCATTTTTCTCTACCCCTTGTATCTTGGTTTCTCTCTTCTCCTGATATTTGGGGGGTTTTTTTTTGATGTGGATGATTTCACCCCCACTGAATAGAACAACCAGTGGACTTACCGTGAGGGGTCCTTCTCCTCTGAGGGTTGGAGGACATCTTGTGGGTGATTCCCACCTATCTTCAGGGAGGCAGGACTAAAACAAACTTCTTCCTGCTTCCTGTGGTGGGAGTCGCCCCAGGATCAGTTCGGGTGCTCCTAAAGCTGGATGAACTACTCTACATCGAATATATGAAAGGAAAACAACTCAACAATGCTGTTAATACATGTAACAGGAAGTGAAGAAAAAACAGGAAGAAGATAATACTTTCTCCCCCAACTATATACAACTTTGGTTATGATGAAATAGGTATCAAACAACCCAACCTCGGTGAACTCTCTCTATTTCCCTCCTTACTGCACCACATTGTTCGCATTGACTTGTGGTCACATCACAACTTCTTAGAGGTGAGGACTTGTCTGCAGGATATTGATGACGACCCGGGAGGGCCAAGATGTCCTCCAACCCTCAGAGGAGAAGGACCCCTCACAGTAAGTCCACTGGTCGTTCTCCCTCTGAGGTGGAGGCCATCTCGTGGGACCTCCCAGAGCAGTGGTCCTAAGCTTGGGGTGGGTGGTCATCATCTGTTGAAAAAACTGCTTGTAACACACGACGTCCGAATGCGGCGTCCGCCGATGCATATGTGTTGATTTTATAGTGGCGTATGAACGTGGTTGGCGAAGACCAAGTCGCGGCTCTACAGACTTCCTCTATGGAGGCCCTGTTGTTGAATGCTGTACTTGTGGCTGCACTTCGGACGGAATGGGCGGTGATGCCCTTTGGAACTAAGAGGTTCATACTTTGTATGCTTCGAGAATGCATGCCTTGATGGTACAGCCTATGGAAGCTGTGGACATTTTCTTCCCTGTATGAGGGGGGGAAACATTGATAAACATTGCCTCTGTTCTCCTGATGGACGACGTTCTAAGAATGTAACATTTCAGGGCTCTTCTGACGTCTAAGGTGTGCCACGTCCTTTCCAACAGATGGGAAGGGTTTGGAGAAAAGGAAGGCAGAAAGATTTCCTGCGTCCTATGGAATCTAGTGTTTATTTTTGGACAGAAGGATGGGTCCTTTCGAAGAATCACTTTGTCCTTGTGAAACACACAGAGGTCGCTTCTGATTGAAAGAGCGCCTAATTCTGAGATCCTTCTTGCTGAGGTAATTGCTACGAGAAATAATGTCTTCATCCTCAGGAATTTGAGTGGTACGTTTGACAGGGGCTCAAATGGCTTTTTGGTTAGAGCTGTAAGGACGGGGTTCAGTCTCCAAGTTGGAAATCTGTGACAGGTTGGTGGGTCACTGTGGGATGCACCTTTGAGGAACGCCGAATATGTGGGTGTTGTGATATCGGTAGGCCCTTATATTGGGGAAGGACTGTAGACAGCGCTGCCATCTGTCTTCGAATGGTGGAAGCCTTAAGGCCGGTCTTCCGTCCGTCCTGAAGAAAGGCCAAAATGGTTGCAACCTGTGGATGGAGTGCATCCACCTTCTTCCTTCGAGCCCAACGGACGAACGCTTTCCATGTTACATTGTAAATTCTAGTAGTGGAAGGTTTCCTTGAAGCCAGGATAGTGTTGATGATGGAGTTATCGTATCCTAGCCTGAGGAATTTTTGCCTTTCAACCTCCACGCGGTCAGTTGAAGCCATCCCGGATCTGGGTGATGGATCGGGCCCTGATGAAGTATGTCTTCCGAGACGGGTAGTTTGAAGGGCGGGGCCACTGACAGCTCCTGAAGTGATGTGAACCATGGACGACGAGGCCAATAGGGTGCCACTACTATGATTTCCGCCCTCGATGTCCTTATTTTCCGGATCAGCCTCGGGAGGACCGGTAGGGGAGGGAATGCATAAAGAAGTTCCGCAGGCCATGGAGATAGAAGTGCGTCCGTTCCTTCCGCTGACGGATGAAAGAACCTGGTATAAAATCTGACCAGTTGAGCATTGGTTGGGGACGCGAAAAGATCTACTTGAGGGGTTCCCAGTTTTGATGCAATCAGATTGAAGATGCTTCTGTGAAGAGACCATTCTCCCTCTTGAATGGCTTGGCGACTCAGCCAATCCGCCTGGATGTTGGTAGACCCCTTCACGTGTTCCGCCTGTAGGGATGCCAGGTTGGTCTCCGCCCATCTCAGGAGAAGGTCGGCTTCTCTGGATAGAGCCATCGATCGGAGACCCCCTTGTTTGCTCAGATAGGCCTTGGCCGAGATGTTGTCCGTCCTGATGAGTACGTGCTTCTGCTGTATCTGAGAGGCGAAGTGGAGTAGGGCCAGGCGGACAGCTCGCAGCTCCAGTAGATTGATTGGGAGCACTGTTTCCGAGGCGGACCATTGACCTTGAACTGGTTGTTGAAGTAATGTGGCTCCCCAGCCATTCAGGCTGGCGTCCGTGAAGATTTGTATCTGGTCCCGAATCCAGAACGATCTGCCGTGCGTTAGATTTGACTTTCTGGACCACCATCTTAGACTTGACTTGACCGATAATGGTACCTTTAGGGAAAGTTCCATCTTCAACGCGATGGAGTTTTGGTAGGGTCTGAGAAATTTCTGAAGAACCCTGGAGTGGAATCGTCCCCACTGGAGGGTGTCGAAGGACGAGACCATGAAGCCCATCATTCTGGTCAGCAGAGAAAGGGATGAGAACCGCGCCTTGATGATTTGCAGGGCTATCCCTTGGACCTTCTTTGCCTTGGACGCCGGAAGGAAGAGTTTCGCAGAGTGAGTGTCTAATATGACTCCCAGGTGTTCTAGCCGTTGGGTTGGGCTCAGGGAACTCTTCTGTTCGTTGATGAGGAAACCGAAGTGCCGTAAGCACTGGATGGTCTTGTAGATGTCTCTGTGGCATTGGTGCCTTGACGGAGAACGCAGCAGCAGGTCGTCCAAGTAGGGATGAATGTGGATGCCCTGTTTTCGCAGGAGGACCACGGGATGGACTAGGGTTTTTGTGAAGACCCTTGGGGCCGAGGACAGGCCGAATGGGAGGGCTCTGAACTGCAGGTGGGTCTCGCCTACACAGAAACGCAAGAATCTCCTGTGCTGGGGAGATATCGGAATATGGAGATAGGCTTCCGTCAAGTCTATTGAAGCCAAGAACTCGCCTGGTTGTAGTGATTCTGCGATGGACCGCAGGGTTTCCATGCGGAAATGCCGTAGGTGCACGAATTGGTTCAGAAATTTTAGGCCCAGGATGGCTCTCCAATCCCCATTCTTTTTGGGGACGGTGAAGAAGATGGAGTACACCCCGGTCTGGTGTTCTTTCAGCGGCACTGGTTCTACGGCCTGAATTTGGATCAGATGTTTCATAGCTGCAAGAGTTCTGTTTTGTTTTTCTCTGTTGCATTGAAGTGGTGAAGCCAGGAAGCGTTGTGGTGGAAGAGACCGAAATTCGATTTTGTAGCCTTCGGAGATGAGTTCCGCGGTCCAAGCGTCTGGTATGGAGGTTAACCGGGCCTGGCTGAAAATAGATAGTCGACCTCCCAACGGTGGTTCTAGATAGTCACGCTTTAAAGGACTTGGGGTCACCGCCCTTGTCTGGTCTGTTTCCGGGGTTTCTGCCGAAGCGGTTACTGTTGAAGCCTCCTCTGCGAAAGGACTGCCTGTTGGAGTTCCAAGAGGGGCGTCTGTAATCCTGACGTGGGCGGTAGGGCGAGTTGAAGGGACGAAAGGACGAAGAAGTTGATGGTGAACCCGCTGGTCTTCTATCAGAGGGGCGAATGGTTTTGGGTAAGGCTTTCTTCTTGTCACGTGTTTCCACGAGGATCTTGTCTAATGAATCCCCAAACAGCTTTTTTTTCCCCCTGGTAAGGGTATGATGACACCGTGGCCTTGGACTGGTAGTCTGCTGGCCATGATCTTAGCCACACTGTACGTCGTGCCGCAGCCGCCGTGGACATCGCCCTGGCTGAGAAGACCATGGAGTCGAGAGTTGCATCCGCTGTGAAGGATATCGCCTTAAGCAATCTGTTGGCCCCTTCCAGTAGCCCATGATTGTTCTCCGGTATCATCTGGATCAGTTTGCGCATCCAGACTATTGATGCTCTAGATACTGTGGACGCTGCTGAAGATGTCCTGATGGCTAAGGCGTTTGCCTCATGGGACCGGCGAAGGGCAAACTCCGCCCTTTTATCCAGACTATTGCGCAGTGTGCCGTGGCCATCCTCAGCGACTAGACCAGTTGACTGCAGAGCTGCCACCGGTGCGTCCACCACAGGGACCTGTAAAAGTTCTGTAGCAGAGGCATGCATTGGGTAAAGCCTTTTAGTAATATTGGGGAAGGCCCTTGTAGATAAGGGGTTTTCCCATTCAGCTTTCACTTTCCTAACATAGAAACCGGGGAAAGGGAAAGCTATTTCAGAAGGATCCACTGGGGGGAAAAACTCATCAGTGATTTCTGATCCCTCTTCATTGCTCTGAGGATCAGGAGCCGGGTTAGAGGCCTTATTGCCATATTTTATGTGCAAGGCTGACAGGGTCTTAGTAAGCAAGAACTGGAGGTCCTCAGTTCTAAAAAAGCGGAAGGACTGGTCTTTTGGAAGAGTAGGCTTAGGTGCCAAGTCTTCCCTGTCTTCATCCTCATCAGAGGAAAATTCACCCTCCTCCTTATCACTTGAATAGTGAGATGCATCATCCCCTTGGAGACTTTGTCTGTCATGGGGGCAGGTTTTCTTGGCTGTGCTCTTCTGAGCAGCCTTAGTGGGCCACTTCCCCTTGTTCCCTTGGGGAAGGCGCGGAGGTGGTGAGGGGGAGGGCGAGGTGGGGGAAATAGGACGTCCCTTGGCCCTGTGGAATAAGGCTATCTCCTCCCTCATCGCTTTCTTAAGGAAGGCTATGGCTGCCCTAGAAAAGAGAGGGGATCCCCCATCTACGTTACCCATCTGCTGGTCTTCTTCATCGTCCTCCTCGATCTCCTCATTCCCTGCTTCCTTCTCCTCCTCCTCGTGGGCGAAACTTTCTTGGATCAGGCGGACCTGATCCTCCCCGGTGTAGCAATTAGCCTCGGGGTTCGCCAGTCGCGGGGGTATGGAAGGTAAGCCCTCCCCGGCTTGATAAGATTCACGGTGTGATTGCGCCGAAATGGCCGCCGCCGATGCCGCTTTCGTTTTTGTTTTCGCGGCTGTGCGAGCGCTGGCCGTTTGTTTGGCGCGCTTTTTTGCGCTGCCGCCGCTGTGCCCTTCCCCGGGCTCTTCAGGCTCCGCTTGCCTCTTGTGCCAGTCGGCGCCGTTCATTTCGCCAGCGCGCTCCCGCGCGTCCATCTGGCTCGTTGCGGAGGTCTCTCCGGCGGCGGCAAGTTCTCCGGTCTCCGTGAGTGGAGACGCTACTAGTCGCTTCCCCCTGGGGGGGGGGTGGATAGGAGGGGAAGAGAGAGAGAGCGAAGAGGTTTTTTTTGGGGGGGGGGATATAGAGAAGAATATATAGGAGAAATAGGGTAGGAAAAGGAGACAAGAGATCTAAGCTGTAGGTTTTAGGTGTTGAGCAGAGCCAACACCAAGCTGCTCTCCCTTCTGAGGCAGGAAGCAAACTGATCCTGGGGCGACTCCCACCACAGGAAGCAGGAAGAAGTTTGTTTTAGTCCTGCCTCCCTGAAGATAGGTGGGAATCACCCACAAGATGGCCTCCACCTCAGAGGGAGAAAGAACCTTCAGGTAAGGTCCAATGTTTCATTCTACTTCCGGGGGGAGGGGAGTCGTACAGACTGGTTAGCTGTACCCAAGCTGTGTTTTTGGGTGGGCTCTATGTCTGGACTTCAAGGTTGCACCACTTGGTGCAGCACCCTCCTTGCGAAGGCACTCAATCTATTTTATGGTGTCCCATGAAGGTGGAAACAACGCCCATGTCACTGCTTTGCAGAGCTCCTTCACTGTAACCCTGGTGGAGTGCGCAGTGATCGCCTTTACTGATGTCACCCTCCTTGCGAAGGCTGTTTCTGCTGATGACACTTGATCTATTCTAGAGTGTCCCATGAAGGTGGAAACAACGCCCATGTCACTGCTTTGCAGATCTCCTTCACTGTAACTCTGGTGGAGAAGGCCACCCTGGCTGCCGCTGCCCTCGTGGAGTGCGCAGTGATCGCCTTTACTGGTGTCAGGCCTTGTGCCTTCTATGCCTCAGTGAGGCATTGGTTGACCCAATAGGTGATGGTGGGCTTGACACAATTTTGCCTTGGTTTTGGGAACTATGTAAAACAAACAGTGCATCCAGCTGCGTCCTGTCCAGGTAGACGCACAGAGCCCCATGCACGTCCAACATATGCCCTGTCCTTTCCTGTGGGTGCTTTGGAGCTGGACAGAAGGTCTGCAATGCAGCTGGCTGATTAAGATGACAGGCCAAATTTACCCTGGGCATAAAGGATGGGTCTGTCCGTAGAGAACCAGATTCTTTCTAGGAAATGCTCAACTCCTTCCTTGTGGATAGTACCACCAATTCTGATGCCCTCCTGGCTGATGTTGTGGCTATCAGAAAGGCCACCTTCCATTATAAGAACTTGAGTTCTGTTGACTTCAGAGGCTCAAATGGTGGTTTGATAAGCGCTTGTAATATTGTGGATGAACTCCATGCAGGGAATCTATGTTGGACTCGTGGAGCCAATCGTCTTGTCTTCCTGATTAATCTTTTTACATGCTTGTTCATGGAAAGGTTTTCTAAGCCTCCTTTGTCCAAGGTGGGATTTCAAGGCTGCCACCTGACACTTTAGTGTGCTAGGTTTGAGATCTCTCCTCCATCCTTGTTCTCCATCCTCCCGATAAGGGTCTGCAATGCAGGGCCCTGTACTATAAGGGGTGTCCCTGATGTTAGATTGGAGAAAAAACTGCCTGGGATCCATATGGTCCAGGATATGAAGCTAAACCTCCTTGAGATCTATAGAGGCCAGTACTCCCTGGAGCCTTCTCTTCTTTACCCATTTCATCGAGCTTTCTAGTTTTACAACTGCCCTCCAATCGTCTTGCTGGCTCGGCCTTGGGGCCCAAGGAAAGAATCAGGAGTCCACTTAAACTTAAATGACACAAAAAGACACAAAAGACAAATGACACATTCTGAACTTCAAATAACAAATATTTTGTTGGACACAGAGGAGAAGTAAAATCAGGTGTTGCAATTTCTGAGGTAAAACTTGTATATGTACCGACTTTTGATCTTAATTCTCAGGTTTACGAAGGCTTCTTAATAGACCCACAGTTGCTTAGATCTGTATACTGAGGGGCTTTTGTTCCAGCGCTTCCCCCCAAAATACTTCAGTTAACAGTCATCACTAATTCTGTTTTGGAAGTTAACTTTGGAAGTTTGGTATATTCTTTCTAATATCCAAACCCCTTCTCTTGAAACACCAGTTCTTGTCTTGAGGTTTCAATCCACTCTTTAATTATCTAAAGGCAGTCCCTAACCACCCGCAGCCAGGGATCTCGGTACTCTTTGGAGCCTATTTCCCTGCTTAACTGGTTAAGTAATCGTCTTCTCGCTCTCAGAGAATTATTGCTGTTCCTAGCCTGAACAGAAGTCTCCTTTTCCTTCCCAACCTCTTAGTCAACTTTTTTTGGTCTCCTGACCGTGGGAAATGATTCTCAGCTAAAACTGAAAACCACTGACTTCCATCAGGACAGAAATCAGAAGCCTCTCTTAGCATGAAGCTCTCTCCAGACCTGCCAGCTCAGCTGAATGCTGGCCAATCAAATTGCCAGGAGCAGCCTGTCACCCAAGGCTCTGTGTTTCTGTAAAGCATTAACCCCTGCCACAGACCTTTAGTTGTATGCACGGCACTTTCAAACCTCTCAAAAAAGATGCAGTCCTTCACAGAACGCGTTGCAAATGCTCAGCCTGGGGTGGCCTGGAAGAAACTGACTTGTACTTCTGCCTTCTCCCCCAACCATTCACCCTCCTCCTTCTCCAAAGTGTCCTCTATAGCAACAATTGATGGGTACCTCCCCTGGCATTATTGGACGTTTTATGGCCCCTCGGCATGGGTTGCCAACACCTGGGCCCTGGGTCTTCCTCAAGAAGCTTTTGTGTGCACTAGCCTGGTTCTCATCCTCCTCAGCGGCCTCCAAGGAGCGTGGGCCTCTGTGCCTTGGCGGCTCTGATGGCCTGACCCTTTTGTGAGGGGTGAGAGGGTGGGGATGCTGTCCTAGTTGTTGCTGGATAACTTGGCAGGGAGAAGCCCACCCCCTTGCGGACTCTGCTGTCTCGCCTGCCTTTGCTGGCTTCTGGCCACTGCACCATGTCCTCCCGTGGCCATACTGCCTGCAACCATTCCTGTTGGGATCTGCCCTCATGGCCAGCGCCACATTAGGGTCTGCCCTCAAAGTTGCAAACCTGTGAAAGGGAGGCCTGCTTGCCCAAAAGGTAGCTTACCCCTGCACCTCCCATGAACCTGGGTGGCTGTCTGGGATTAAGTTAGCCTCCCTCCCTTGGACCCAGTCCAGGTGGGGGTATTCTAGCACATGGGTTCTCTGGTCCAATGTCTGTCCTGCACTGCCCTGTCATGCATGGTACAGTCTTGCCAGTTCTCGCGGCCTCTGTGCTGTGCAAGGCCATTGCTTCAGCGTCCTGCATGGGGCAGAGAGCAGTAACCTGAAGCCTTGGGTCGTTCTCCTCTTGCTGCCAGCCTTGCGGCCATTATGAAGCTCTGTGTGGGTGCCTCTAGGCCTCCCAAAGGGCCCTTTTCTTTTTCCACCTCCCATGTATCATGCAGAGTAGAAGCAGCAACCCAGAGCTCTGGGCTGCTTGTCACACACAGCCACTCTCACCACCCTCAGAGGGTTCCATGTGGCTGCCTCCACACCTCCTGAAGACTCAGGCGGCAGAGGTCTCTTTTCTCCGATGGCAAGGGTTCTGCAACCTGGAGCTCCAGGCTGCTCCTCTCGCACGGCCAGTCTTGCCACCATCAGGGCAGCTCTGCCTCCCGAAGCCTCGAGTGGAGGAGGCCTCTCTTTCTTCCTTCTTCAGTGTCCAGCACAGCGAGGAAGCTACAGCCCAGATCCCTGGGTTGCTCTTCTTGTCTGGCATCAGTGTGTTCCTCGTGGCTGCCTCAATGCCTCCTGAAACCTCAAATGGCGGAGGTCTCTCCCTTGCTTCATTCTTTTCTTCCTTTTTTCAACACCAGACATTTTCTTTCTTGAAATACAGGAGTCAGTAAGAGATTTTCCAACATCTTTTGACTTTAAATTTGTTTACTACAGATTTTTGGCTTGGAGTGGAGGCTCTAGGCTCCTACCCGAGCAGTACTGTTATCGAAACTAGAGGGTCAGCCTACCTCTCTCCAACAGGAGCCGCACCAAAATTTGCATAGCCCTACCTGAGCAAGCAGAGGCATGACCTTACCATTCTGGATGACTTCTCCCCAACTGAAGTAGAAAGCCTGGTCTGCAAGAATAAGCAGCATACTCTAGAAGCATGGAGCAGAAGGGAAATCTGGCTGCAGTTCAAGAGGAAGGATGGGTCAAGAGATGGCTCATCAAGTGAGAGGAGTGGGGGGGGTGAAGAGGATAATAAGAATGATCAGAGTAGATAGTTTCAAGTCTGTCACTGAATAAGGAGGTAAAATATTCACCAGAAAGCAGAGGCTTAGGGCAGGCCACAACAAGACAAAGGTGAAGAAAAGGCACTGGGGATTCTGAGAGTTACTGTAAACTGGAGAGGTGTAGCAGAGCTGCAGAACTGCTTAGCCAGGTACAATAGGTGAGGAGGAGGAAAAGATACTAGACATATCAGCCAACTCCTTTTTTTTCTCTTCCACACACACCCATAGCCATATTCTAAGAATGGCAAAGCAAGTGATCCCACAAACATGTGAAAGAAAAGCCACACATACCTTTACACCATGCAGACCCCACCTCTATTTCATTTTGCACTGAATACACTGACTTCACATTTACTGTGGATTCTATTTCCCATGTTGACAGTATTACTATAAAACCACCACTGCATTTACCACAGAATCCACAGTCATCATACATTGTGCTTTAGGGAGTTTCCCAAGATGATAACAGGCCTCCAGCTCCAATAAATTTGCCATCTAATGCTCACCGAGAAGCAAACCAATAGAGGATGGGGGAGGGAGAAAAGGCTGGCAAGGGACGGTTGCGAATAATGCATACTTAGGTTTGATCACCAGAAATTTGTCAACAATACTGGGGGCAGGGCAGGGGCAGTTCCCACAATAACTGCACTGTGCTCAAATAAAGCTTTTATGATCAATAAGCAGCATAAAACAGATCCTTTTCTGCTGCGGCTCCCCACTGTTTTCCTTTCTTTATCCATTCACCAGTGCCCCCTCTTGGGTGAAGATGCTTATTTTCTTGGGAACCTGTTAACAGGTTATGCCCCACTCTCCACCTCTGCCCTCTTGACTTGCTGACACCGCAAGTGAACTGACACCGCAAGTCAATTCAGCTGGGAGCGGATAATTTAGTCATCTTCTTGACCATAATGATGTTCCTTTTTTACTATATTTGTGTTTTGTGTGTGTATCTGTACTACGGAGTTTGGAGACAGTTTTCTACAGTGAAAAGTAATCTACAGTGAAAAGTAATCACTGCAAAAAAATATATATATATATACACACATACACATATAGCTTGTTCACCAGTTGTAGCTATCAACCATGCAAGTGGCACTTTACACAGGCAGAGGCAAATGGGAACCCGAAGAGGTTTACATAATTCTCCTCACCTCCATTTTCTCCTTGCAACAGCCTCCCTGTGAGACAGGTTAGGCTGAAAGGGAGTGACTGGCCCAAGGTTGTCCAGCAAGGCTTCCATGGCAGAGTGGGTGGTCCCCATTGGGGAGAAAGACAGGGTACAAATGAAGTAAATTAAGTAAATAAAGAAGTGTCAGCTTCAAAGCCTTCTTTGCAACTCATCAATTCTTTGTAACACCTAAAGATGTAAAGGCCCAAGGGTTGAAAAACTGGCAAAAGATTTTTTTCCTCAAAAAGATTTTTTTCTCCTAAGTGACTAGCCAAGGTTGCCAGCTGGCTTCTACAGCAGTGTGGGGAATCCAAGATCTTACACTGACACTCTAACCAACACAACACTCTGGCTCTCCAAATATATACTATAAAGATTTTTATACAAAAAACCACAACGTTAGAAAATAATTCCTGTATATACCATATATATGATTTTAAAAAGAGGCTTCTTGATACACACACCCTTCATTTTCTCCAATGTCTAAGCCGGCTTCTTTTACACTCCAAGGATACAGTTACAAGATATTTTTGTAAAGCTTTGGATAATACACACAAAATCCTGAATGTTTGTTCAAGGCAGTTCAAAATGCCTTGGCGGTTTTTGCTATCTGTTCTTTCAATTGTCTTCTCCAGAACAAAATCCTTCTCAGTGGAACACCGGCACTTGTAATTTAATATAGCCAAAGTAGCAGAGGAGGCAGAGCAGGCAGTACCAAGTTAAAACTACATTTCATGACTGCACATCATGCAATGGTGGAGGAGGCTTGGTCCTCTGGGCCCCACCTGCAGGCCTTCCAAGGGCATCTGGTACAACACTGTGTGAAACAGGATGCTGGACTAGATGGACCATCAGCCTGATCCAGCACAGATCCCGATCCTGGCAGAGTTGACAGCTAGGAATTGAAAACATTCCTATAAGCCTAAGGACACTTATTATACATTTTTTTTGTAACGAGTTATAAAGTGAGCTTCTACTTCCTGAACAATCTAAAGAAAATGGCAAATATCATATTTTTATCCTGCCCTTCCTCCAGGGAGGTCAGGGATGTGTATGTGGTTCTCTGATCACTAGTTCTAAATCAGACAATTGTCCCAAAGTATTTTTTATTGAGTGGGGTAACTATAAATATTTTAAATTCATAAAATCAACACCAAAGTCCAAGTTAAAACACAAATAAATGGCACAGCAGGCACAGGTCTGTTTTTAGAAGCACCAAAAACACTTCTGGATCCCATCTGTTACTTACTAAAATTCCAGTTGCTAGTTTAAATATGCACTTTCATACTGAGCCAAACCTTTACACAGTTTTTAATCAAGTAACGTTTTAGTAGTTGATTGGGAGACTAAAAAGTAAGTGAATGCAAGTTAGAAGGCCTGGTTTACACAAGATAGGAATGGACATTTAACTAGATTACCTAACTAAAAGGAGGATTTGCACAAGTTCTAACAAACAAGGGGCATTAATCTTCTCAGAAAACTCTGGCTGTTCCAGAAAATCTTTAGATAACAGGCAACTGAAAGAAGTAACAGCAAAAAACAAACAACCCTTGTATTCCAAATGAAGTTCAGTCACACGTTTCCTACTAAGTCAAATGTGAGGATTAGAAATCTTCCTATAATTTGACATAACAAACCTCATATCTCAGTCAGATTTGAATGCTCCACATTTTGCTTCCTTCCTTCCTCTTTTAGAGTTGGTTCAAATATAACGGCATTATGCAGCTATTCTGATTTGGAAAATATTCTGATGCATGCAAATAAATTGGGATCTGATTCCACATCTTTGATTTATATTCAGTAAAGAAAGTATGCCATATTAATTTTAAATGCTGTATGAATCACTCAATGTTTCCAGTTGCCAAAAATAGTTAATTTTATGAAACAAAACATTTTTAGAAATGAAAAAATACTCATGCAAAATATAGCCCTACATCAATGGCACTACATGAAAAGCCTTATGCTTGCACACTCCCCTCCTTTCCTCACATGGTTGAAGCCAGTACGCAATTCGCAATTTAGTGCAAACCACAGACTGCTATTACATTTGAAAATAGCAAACTATGGTTGATACTCCTCTTCTAACCGAGGACTTCAAGCCACAGTTTGAACCTGGTTTGCAGTCCTAGTTTGGAGGGGAAGCACAAATCATAGTTTGCCAGCTGTGAATGCAACACCAAACTACAGTTTGTGCAAAATCACAAGTCACTAATTGACAGGTATGTGAAAGGAGGACAGAATATGCAAGCACAAGCCTCATCCACCCATGAGTTGGCATTATGTCTAAACATCCTTACAGTAAAATTTTGTTTAGACTATCCAAATGCAGCAATTCAGTTGCTGTGCCTGTCAAAACATCTGATTCTAACCTTCCAACACAATCCTGCTTTACATTATGAGCAGTTTAATAATTACTCTTTTGAGGAAAAAATCCTTCAGTACAGCTACCAAAGTTTGATTGTACTGCTAACATCCACAGCCTTATCAGACTTGCAGAATATGAAAGAACAAGCCTATAGCCAGATTTTTTAAAATTCAGGGTAGCTTTAAATAAGTTAAGCAACACTGAAATAAAAATAAAATTTAAAAAAAAAACCTCAGGTACTGGCTGGCCTCTGCCCCAGCTGGTCTTCCCATGTGGTGGCTGGAGAAAAGGGCACACCAGGAAAGGCAAATCTACTGATCCCCTGGCCCCTGTGTCAGGCCAGGAGGATGCAGATCCTAAAGGCAGTAGAACAAAGACTGCCCAGGTTGTGGGCAGGGGGGGCCTTTTCTTCCCAAGTATCCTTCGCAAAGAGCTGTGAAGGTGCTGCACTACCTCTTCCACCCAGCTCCTTCAGAAGCCAGGAGACCCTCCACACACACACACACACCTTCTCCCACCCATGGGCTCCGACCTGACCAGAGAGCGGCTCTGACCCAGGAGAAGAGGGTGCAGCTTTCAGCTCTCTGTAGTCCAAATAGCAAAGGAGTGTCTGCGAGCGTTAGATCCTCCCTGGGGCAAGAACAAGAGTGAGAAAGAGCCCTGGAAGCCGACGAGCTGGGAAGTCTCACTGTAGCTACAAGCCTGTGAAAGAAGCTATGAGGTATTCCACCCAAAAGCCTACAACAACAATTACATCAAGCACAGGCCAAAATGGGCAGAGTTTATCAACATTCCAACAGCCTATTTCACAGCAGCATGTCACAACGATGTCACACAGTGTAACTGGTGCTCAATAAACCACACAATGCAGAAATCTATAGCATTCTGCGATGCCACAGCTGTTGGAATCCCCATCTCACATCCCCAACCTTTCAGTGTTTTATGCCACCTAACACAGTTTGATATGACTTCCTTGGTATCTGCAACTCACTTCGACACAGGAGTACGGAGTTTTCCTTTTCTTACAATGTGAGCTAAGTTGTCAGTCTTGCTGATGCTCAACAAGTTCCAGCAAACGCAAGGCAGAAGGTTTTCCAGAGGGAGATGAGTGTGCACATACACACACTTGGAGACAGAATGTCTAACATCTCACCACCTCCCATCTTGATTATGTCAATCTCTCTGGATTTAGTCATGGCAGCTGTATGGAAAATGCAACCAATAAAAAGGGATGCACAATTTTTGACTGGTCATGGTCACCACTGGCCCCAACTTTTCTTTTTGTTTAGTTCACACAGAGACAGACAGAGGGGGCTCAGTATCTCTCTTCACACCAGATAATGAAGACATTCTGAAGTAGTGATAATCCCCCTCACTGAATTCAAAGCATGGTGAAAGACTGCCCCCCTTCCCCCACGTTCTCTGTGCATGACCAGACAAGCTGACAGAAAACCAGAGTTCCTTTCTCTGAGTTTTCCACAAGGCATATGTAACTCAAAGAAGTTGGACTCCAGAAAGATCTGTGGCAGCTGCTGCAATGACCACCTCCACGGAAACTTGAACAGATGAATAAAACAAGTTTGTACTTCCAGCAACAGAGGCTGTTGATATCACAAGACCTCTGCCTGACCTTTCTCCTTGGACAACTCATGAGAGTTAGTGTGGTGCAGAGGCTGGAATGCTGCACTGGGATCTAGAAGACCTGGGTTCAAGGCCTCTCTCTGCCATCAAGTTCACTGGGTGACTTTCAGCAACAATTCTCAAACCTCAAGGGCTTTTTTCAGCTTTAGCTGACTGCAGGCAACAGCCATTTCTACAGGGCATCTCTTATTTAAAGGGAAAAAATCATACTCTGTGGGAATAGTGCACAAGACAAAAACCACAAACATCTGTCATTTTTGGTGGTGGAAAGTGCCATCAAGCCACAGCTGACATGGTGACCCCATAGAATTGCCAATGCAAGACACGTTTGAAGGTGTTTTGCCATTGCCTGCTTCTGCATCATGCCCCTGGCATTCCTTGGAGGTCTCCCATCCAAATACTAACCAGGGCCGACCCTTCTTAGCTAGATATGACGAGACTTGGCTAGTCTACACAAAAACACTATTTATATATGAAAACTGCCAGGTATGAAACACTCACCTAGGAAACAGTTTGTGGATGACTCAATCTTCTAGACCTCAACTTCTCAAAAAAGAACCCAAGTCTTCACTTTCCAGTTTCTGTCTCAGCATTATACTTAACTTTAGATAATCATTAATTTTGAAGCCACGTACAACCAATCACTGGACTGAATCCAGTGATCCATCAGTCAGTGCACTAGCGGATGTGGATTTGTCTTGCATTCTACTCCTACCCCACCCCGCAATCCCTTCCAACCCCGGAAAGTTGATTCCCAGGGTTGCAGGACCCGCTTGGCTGCTTGTTCTTCTCACTCTTCCATCAGTGGATCTGCGCTAGTGCCGGTGGAGATATTACACCCTTCCCCATCCTGACTGCAGCTGCCTATCCCATGTGACTGCTTGCAAATACAAATCCACTGACCAGTAAGGGTCTAAAGGGTTTGTTATGTGGAGAGGGAAATGGTGAAAATCTGCTCTCCCTATGCTGACAGACTCGTGAATCCAGCTTGTATTACTGGGAATCAAAGTTCTAGTGCATGCATGCTGTAGCCATACCACTGACTGGTCCAGCACAGTAGCCACTAATAAAAGACAACTTCTACCTGGACTTGGGAGTAGAGATATACATTCCCCAAAAATGTTAAAGCCATGAGAAAATAAGCATTCAAGTATTTCAACCCCATTAAGTACTTTCATACTACTAAAACATTAACCTGACCTGGATAGCCCAGGCCCAATCTCATCAGATTTTGGGAGCTAAGCAGGGTCAGCCCTGGATAGTATTTGGATTGGAGGCCTCCAAGGAAGTCCAGGGTTGCTATGCAGAGGCAGGCAATGGCAAACCACCACTTAATGTCTCTTGCCTCAAAAACCTTATGGGATCACCAAAAGTCTGCTGAGGCTTGATGGCACTTTCCACCACAAAACATTAAGATACCTTATAAGCAAAGTCTGAATTCCACTCTGCTTTAGAAAACCTGAAAGAGATACCATTCTCTTAGTCACACTCTGGAACCTGAGTCTCCTAAATATTAGTCCAACACTCTTAACCACTGCACCAAACTGGCCCTCAATGCCTGTAAATGTTTTCAATTTATGTTTCTTGAAACAATATATTTCAGTTATTTTAAAAACCAAGTTTCCATCAATGAGTAGGGTTGAAGCAATATGATCCAGTTAGCCAAACAAAGAACTGCGGATGCACACCTGCAGTTCTTAAACCTTTGATTGCATTGCTTACTCTTCACCAACCACCACATTTTGCACTAAAGTTATGATGCTGCTTGGAAAGCTTTAAAATAAAATCCAGTTCCTTATTAACTTTTGATGCCATAACACTGAATGAGCACGGTAAAGTGAGGGAACGTCGCTGTGGAAGAAGCAGGCATTGCTGAGCGTGCACATACTCAAAATACATTTGTCAGAACATGCAACTTTCCCCCTTGCATTTTCCATATAACTATACTAGAATGCCGAAGGAGCAGAAATGCAGTGAAAACCACTGTCAGCTCTGGAGGCTGTAAGGAGTTTTTTATGTTGGTGGGGGGAGTAGGAAATCCATGTTTTTCTGGAAGCAACCAATATAAGCGGTCATTGTGTCCAACTGTGTGTAGTGATTACAGCAGAATTCCTCAATGTGGTGCCCATGGGAACCATGGCACCTGTCAGCAGTGTTCCCTCTAAGATGAGTTAGTGTGAGCTAGCTCACAGTTTTTTAGCCTCCAGCTCACACATATTTGTCTTAGCTCTGAAAGGATGGCTCCAGAGCAAACTAATTTATGCGGTAGCCAAACTGCTCACACACAAAGTAGAATTTTTGCTCACAAGACTTCACAACTTAGAGGGAGCATTGCCTGTCAGTACTTCCTCTGATGCCCTCCAAGGTTTTCGGGAGTAGTATGCACCTCAGCTTTCCTTAGTCAGTGTGTGTTTCCACTCTCCCCTTTGGATTTTCCTTCATTACTCTTTAACCTCCCATCACTCCCCCACACACAGTATTTCCTTCCTTCTTCAAACTCCCCTTTCTTTCTCCCCCCCCCCATCCCCCTCTTTGGCTTTCCTTCATTTCTTTTTATTCCCCTTCTGAGATTCTCTTGCAAAGTGAGGACAGAGAGACTGCATCTGGCTGTGCTTCCTCTGGCAGCTATTTTGGATTTGGCTCAATTTCCTGTGGCAGCCATTTTGGGATGGTGCTCAACACTCCCTCTCAAAAAGTGCCCACAATCCAAAAAGGTTAGGGAACCCCAGACTAGAGTGTCAGACTAGGATCCAAGAGGCCCATGTTTGTGAAGCAAACTTGTCTACTAACATTATCCCATATCTCATAAACGAATCCAGTAGCAAGAAAAGCCTTTACGTTTTTATTGTGCAGCTATCTGTGTAGCTCAGAGGAGAAAAAAGAGACTTTCATGTGAGCTGGGAAATGCCAATATTTTCCAAATAGTTCACGATATGGATTAACTGGTACAATGAGTTCCTCTTCCAGAAGACAACACTCTTGACCACAATCTCTGGATTGTATAGCCCAACCACCACTGACAACACAAGGTCCCTTTCTCATTAAATTTCTTCCAAGTTATCTGAACCTGAGCTTATTATGTGTTTGAGCCTTACTGGGCTAAGATACCATCTGCTCATTAGCTTAAAAGCTTGCTCCCTTATATTAATACAAAAAGACTTCAAAGAGAGCACAGACCAAACTGTTGGAAAAAATAGAAGGAAATGTTTTAGCCCAAGTTAGAGTCCCCACTAATTTATACAGACTGGGTATACTGCCTTTGAAATAAAATGACGATTCCTAATTTTCCTCTCAGTTACTTTAAGCAGTCTAAGAACTCAGGTTCTGATTAATTTTGAACATACAAAATGTTGAATCTGAAGATATATGAACACTGGCATAAAACAGTCTTGAAATTTATTGCATATAGCTTCATTACGTAAGAAAAGTCTTCTAATATATTAAAAATTAATTTAGATTAAATCAGATTTCCTCCATGTCTCAAATGAACTTTCTAAGAATATGGGGGTGGGATATGAAGTGGGAGACTAGCAGTTTGAGAAGCACAAGTTCTGTCCTTCAATTGCCACATATGATCCAGAGGAGTTATCAAGCAATGGGTTTTGTTTAGCTGCTGTGAGGTGGGAACTCAAAGAAATTCTTCCCTGTCTCTCATGTTCAATTACTGCACATTGCAGTAATCTAATCTAGATGTAAAAAGGGCGCGTACCACAGCTGCCAGATCATTTCTGTCCAAGAAATGCCGCAGCTGGCTAACCAGTCAAAGCTGATAAAAGTCACTCTTGGCCACAGCTGCCACATGTTTATCCAGCAGTAGGCCCTGGGTACAAGAGCAGACCCAGACTACAGATCTATTCCTTCAAGGGGAGTGCAATCCCATCCCAAATGGGTGACATCTTAAATCCCAGGTCAGACGTTCCACCCATCAGTAGGACTTCTGTCTTGTCAGGATTAAACTTTAGTTTGTTAGCCTTCATCCACTCCAAAACTGCCTTCAGACACTGGTTCAGGGTTTCTACAGTCTCTCTGGGATAATATGGAAGTGCGAGACAGAGTTAAGTGTCATCAACATATTGGGGACAACACAGCCCAAATCTCCAGGTGACCTCATCCAGCAGTTTCATATAGATGTTAAAGAGCATAAGGACAAGATAGAACCTCATGGATCCCCATAAGCCAGAGTTGAACAGCAGCCCCCAGCATCACTTTCTGAAAGCTATTCTCGAGGTAGGACTGGAACCACCTCACAATGGTGCCTCCTAATCCCAGTCCAAATAGGTGGTCCAGAAAGATACCATGATCAATGTTATGGAAAACCACTGAGAGGTCCGGGAGAATCAACAATCACACCACTTCTATCCATCACCTGGCGTATGTCATCCACCGGGATGGCCACTTTGGTGAAATAGTGTGTTTGCACAGATGGACCACTTGTCCGATCCATCAGGGCTCTTATTATCTTAAATGTATTCAAGGCAACTGCAAAAAGGGCCCCACAACCTAAATGGAGTTCACAGTTCCTCTGAATCCCTTTCCAAATATCTTCAAAAAATCTCTGATTGAACATTTGTCACTTATTAAATCACCCTGAGCATCCAGTTCTTTTCTTGTGACTATATAATTCCAAGTAAAAACAATCTACCCAGAACTGCATCCTGTCAAACAACCCACAGTCCAGGAGAGTAAGATACCAGAATCAGGCCCGAGTGTTATCTGTGTACAGGAGAGTAATATGTCAGCATACAGCATGATGTGTGTTCTGGGCAACAGTAAATATCCCCCTAGGAATGTATATAGCTTTACCTTAAACTTTTACTTAAGTTAAAATCATAGCAAGTACTCTTCTGCAGTGAGAACATTTGTTTTTTCTGGTTAAACAAAGGATTAAAGTTAGAAAATTCTTGCTCTGTTCCTTAAAGATTGGAGCATGTCCCCCTAGTTAGACATATTGAGATGGAAGAATGAAAAATTTAAACTCATTGAGGTCAGTGGAGCTTATTTCACCCCTTCTCTCTCTCTCTCCATTCCCTTTTTAATTCTGTGTTCTTTTAAATATGTGAGAGTACCCTACAGGGAATTTTCGCTTTGGGGGGGGGGCTATGGTGGCTGTCAGCAGCCCTGGGTTTCCTTCACAATTTTGTTATAAGCACTCTTAGCAGCCAGGAGATCTTTCACCAAATTCTGGTCTGAAACTATCCCTTAAGTTGCAATTTATGGGATACCAGATATTCAGCGGCTCTACAAGGTTCATCAAACTTTTCTTGGAACTGTTTTACAAACAGATGGCTTAAGTAAAAATGAAGAGGAAATTTCCATCAATCTAGAAAAGAAACCAATCCTCTTTCTATGGTCAGTGATACACTTTATCAATGTATAATAAGTCTAACATTCTTTTGAGTCCAAAACCACATCCCTAGACAACCTAGGGATGGGGACCAGAGAACGGCTCTCAAATCCTCCCCTTGTGTTTGCAAATAGTCCACTGGGACTTTTGCTAGATAAAGGCGACTGGATAGATAGAGAGTTGTTATCAGGGGCAAATGGTCACCTCCCAAGAACTCGCCAACCCCAAAGTCAATGATTAAAGGAAGAGCAGCAAAACTGACTAAACAATTATCAATGATACAGCCCTGGCTATTAAGTCTGACTTTCCTAGTTCCTATTTAGAGTAGTCTATCTCTGGGTTAAGAGTTCAACTAAGACCACCGCCTAGAAAGCTCATTCCCACTTTGAAAATTACACAGAACTTTAAGGGCAAAATGGTTTAGCTCACAATGAGGGTATAACATACTTTGAGGTCATAATTCTCCTTTCTGGAACAAGGACCTCCCTCTTTATAGATGCTATTACACTTGACTGGTCTGTTCCTAGAAAAAATGCTCCTTGTCTGTGTAAAGACCTTCTCACTAAAAAATTGCTAGTTAAACCCTTAATAACAGAGCAGTTTTATTTAATTTTTTGTTTCTCCCTGAACCAGGATTGTATCTGCTTTTCCTTGGTTAAGAAATCCATCTCCCTGTTTGAGCAGGCAGTTTGGCCATGTAAAAATAATATCCTAAAGTCAAGGGGTGTCATACAAACAGTCTGAGCTTATAGTCAACATATATTCTATATAAACAGACTTGTCTTTCCCTCTATAGCAAGTTCCTACATATTCAACCACAAACAATGAAGAAAATAACATGTCTTAACAATATATACAACTCTCAACCAGCCCACATCTCATCTCCTCCCCTTGCCCAATCAAAAACCAGCAGGTCCAATTACAGGGAATACCTGAGCCCAGGAGAAACTCCCAAGAGTTTTATCCTTCTGCTCTGCAGGCCGACTGAGAAAGCTGCATGCACAGTCCACTCAACTGTCCTCAGAAAAAGCAAAAGATAACCCAGAACAAGCAACTGAGGTGCTTGTTTCTTCCTATGTTAGTGAACAGATTGGCTTCATGTCTTCCATTTGTGTCTCATGTTGGATGTAAGCAGAACAATTTCCCATTTTGAATTATTTGGAAGACTTTCTGGAAACAATGTTGCTGGGCTGGATTCAAAATGACACCTATTTAAAGCATAAGTTGCCCCTGTTGAGGCTGATTGTACAGAATCAGTATGTGTTATTAGAAGCTTCATCCTGACCTGGATAGCCCAGGCTAGCCCGATCTTCAGAACTCAGAATATAAGCAGGGTTAACCCTGGCAAGTAATTGGAAGGGGAGACCTCCAAGGAATACCAGGGGCATGACACAGAGGCAGACAATGGCAAACCACCTCTGAATGTCTCTTGCCTTGAAAAGACCTACAGCTGTAAGTCAGCTGTGACTTGATGGCATTTTCCACCACCACATTAGAAACTTCATCAGAAAGGTCCATGTATTTATTTGCATCTTTTTCAGGTTCTGTGACTGAATACATATGCTCTTATTTTTAAAAGTTCTGAAGTAAGATTCTGGGAAAAAATCATGCATTTTATACCTTTAACCAAGAAAAACCTTTAGTTCCACACTTGTTTCAAAATTATCTCTTTGTTTCAGTGATGCAAGAAAATTTCACTATCATATCTCTGGGATGCACCAATGGTTTGCTTAGGAGTGGTCAGGTTTAACAGGCTGTTTCCATCACTGTTGCTATCCAATCTTCAACTCTATTACCTGACTCAGCCAGATTGCCAGGAAATTTTCCATATCTTATTCCAGATGGACCATCACTGGGCCCCAAAAATGCAGACTGTTCCACTGAGACTGATTTTCCAAATACTCAGTTGTCAATTGTCACTCCTTTTCTGCATTCTATCCATAAAGCGCTTTCTGCAATGATCAAATCTCACTGTGAAGGGTAAACTAAGCTCTCCTGCTGCCTGTGCAGTTTTTACCATCTCATCAAGGTTGCATGAATATCCTCCACCTTCCCTGAAAGTAGATTTTCTGATCTAATTTAATCCAAAGCTCAGTCTGGTGCTCTTTATAATCCCTCCAAGAGGTTTTGTAGCTCCTCTTCAGTGATTGGCATTGGCTGCAGACCAACTGTGGCACTGTCCTCCATATTATTTTCCTCTTGGCCGCTGTTTCCCACTACTGAATCTTCAAGAGTCAGAGGGGTTTTTCAGAAATATGCCTTTAAGTCTTTCTTTGGCTGATTTACAATTTAATAGCTTCATTTTTCAGCTGTACTGATGCCAATGACCAAGATTTGGAGTAAGGAGAAATGTACTGGTTCTAAGTGACCA
The DNA here is from genome assembly GCA_029233225.1 of Lepidodactylus listeri. NCBI lineage: Eukaryota > Metazoa > Chordata > Lepidosauria > Squamata > Gekkonidae > Lepidodactylus > Lepidodactylus listeri. The sequence goes on from JARCFY010000013.1 coordinate 28,820,027, forward strand.
TTAAGGATTACTGACAACTGTTCCCCAACATTTTTTTTAAAAAATCAGTTATCCTAAGATTTTTAAAATAACCCATTTTAACACATCACCTAAATATAATAGACATATTAAAGCCAATATTCAATCTTAAATCCATAATCCTGCGTTGAACCAATGAGCTCTACTAAGTGTCAAAGAGAAATGAATGTTAAGAACATAAGAGAAGCCAATGTTGGATCAGGCCAGTGGCCCATCCAGTCCAACACTCTGTGTCACACAGTGGCCAAAAATACAAGGTGCCATCAGGAGGTCCACCAGTGGGTCCAGGACACCAGAAGCCCTCCCACTGTTGCTCTCCCCTGAAGCACCAAGAATACAAAGCATCACTTGCCCCAGACTGAGAGTTCCTATCTATACTTTGTGGCTAATAGCCACTGATGGACCTCTGCTCCATATGTTTATCTAATTCCCTCTTGAAGCCGTCTATTTTTGTAGAGCTGCAACCACCTCCTGTGGCAGTGAATTCCATGTGTTAATCACTCTTTGGGTGAAGAAGTACTTCTTTTTATCTGTTCTAACTCGACTACTCAGCAATTTCATGGAGTGCTCACAAGTTCTTATACTGTGAGAAAGGGAGAAAAGTACTTCTTTCTCCCTATGAGGTGGAGGACATCTCCATGGGTTATTCCCACCGTACCTATAGGGAGGCAGAAGTAGTTTTTTCTCCTTCCTGTAGGTGCCCTCAGAATAGCCATTCCTCAGTTCTGTTCCTGCCTCATAGGGAGTTGCAGCAAAGACTTTAGGCTTAGCTTTTTTTTTTAGCCATTTTTCCCCGTTCTTTTCCTTCTAGGTTCTTTCCCTTTTGGCCTTAATCTTGGTTTCTTCCCTTTGAGAAGCGCTGTCTTTCTCATTTTGCCTCTTCTTTATTTTTAATTCATTTTACTACCTTCTGCTTCCCCCCCCCCCTTTACTCTTCTCTCTCTTCAATTGTTCCCTGCTTCTTGCTTTACTAGCTGGATCCCCCTCTAGCAGCTCCCCACGCGGAGCAAGGAGGGACCGGCTCAAGGCTCCGGCAGCCGGAGCGAAGAGAGGGAAGGCGCGCAAAGGAAGGTTCGGGCGCGAGACGTGCCATGGCAACGGGGACAGCTCCCAGGGACTTTTTCTCGGGCGACGAGGGAGGCGCACTCGCTACCTGCTCTATCCCATGCATAATCTTATGTTCAAGTTCAATGTATACAACAACCTCACCAAAACTAAGCAGGTACTGTCACTGCTTAAAAGGAAAAGCACTTGGGAATCCAATGTATATTGCACTGATTTCTAAAGAAGAAACTGGAATAAAAATTGAGATAATACCTAATTTTTCTATGAAAAACAGACATATGGCTACAAACAGTAAATATGACCTTTTGATTCCATCAACAAAGATATTTATTTTTCATGTCATGGACAAATACTGTTCTGTACAGTAACAGCCCTGGCTTTTAGGAATTCTTCAGCTGCTTAGTATCTTTACAAGTCTAGTAGCAGCATTGAACAGAAATCCTTGATTCTATAGTTGTCCCAACAACAGATAATTTCATAGAGCACAAATAATGTGGACTGCATGACCAGAACGGTTTTTAATACTGCTCTGCAATAGTAGGAAAGCCTCATTTAGGTGCCAATGTATTTTAATTGTTAAAGCAGCTAATTTATATGCAGACATTAAGAAAATACGAACCAAAATGTTACAGATCTGATTTAAAGTCATTCTTTAAAACCCACCTTTAAATTGCTTCAATAAATCCACCAAGTGTCAAGGGCAAAACCTTTAGTAGGCCATGAACCTTAGGAACTAATAGTTTAAGACAGTCCTGTAATCATATGCTTTTAGCTGACTGTGATCCAAGTGAAAGAATACCTGTACTGGACAAATCCACACTCAGAGCAAACTTCAATACACCCAACAGCCATCTAACTATGGGAGAAGGGATCACAGAACATCTGGAACACTGGCTAGGTTTTTAACCAAAATCCATTGCAATGAGCATTTTACACCAATAGGAAAAAAAATTTCCACTGGCTCTCAGTTGGTTTCTACGCACAGCTAAAAATACTGGCTTGACTTCAAAATCTCCAAGAGGTCTGGTACCAAGGTACTCGAAGGACTGGCTCATCTTTTATGAACCTGCCCACCTACAGTGGTAAACTCTGGAGGTCCTTCTCCAAGGAACCCCTGCTTTCTAACATTAGACACGTAGCAACCAAGGCCTTTTCTGCAGCTGCACTCCATTATTTTATTATTGTTCATGGCAGCTTATGAGCTCCCTCCGGAGAGACAAAGATTTCTAATGACTTTTAGATGCTAGGCAAAGTCTACCCTGTTCAACAGTGCTTCCGCAATATGAGTTCCTGTTTTCCTTTTTCTTCCTTTCCTGCTGTAGCTCACTCCACGGTAATCTGGCTGTTGTGCTATTCCAGGCTTGAATTTAAGCTGCTTTTTCAGTTCAGATTTAGAATTTTAAGTTTTTAAACATAATTTGGTATATTGTTTAAATGCTTTGTTTTGCTGTTTGTGAAATGCCTTGGATTCCAGGTCAGAAAAAAACAAGACAGACATTGGTAAGAAGTGAACTAAATAAATAGCAATGGGGGAATGCAAAGTTCATGCACAATAGGATTCTCAAGATAGGTGGTGCCATCTTCCCCTCTCCAAATAAGACCAGTGACGTGAATTTTCTGAATAAATATGAATCAGAAAATTTTCTGAGCAAATTTACATCAATATTTTAAATATTTCAACTATGTTAGCAAAATTTAAATAACAGCAGCAAAAGAAGGCAAATACACCTTTTACAAGTTTGAATCATGTACGAGCACTAGGGTTTGTCCAAGCTTCATATCCCACAAACAGATCATGTAACGACCAGTGGACTTACCGTGAGGGGTCCTTCTCCTCTGAGGGTTGGAGGACATCTTGTGGGTGATTCCCACCTATCTTCAGGGAGGCAGGACTAAAACAAACTTCTTCCTGCTTCCTGTGGTGGGAGTCACCCCAGGATCAGTTCGGGTGCTCCTAAAGCTGGATGAACTACTCTACATCGAATATATGAAAGGAAAACAACTCAACAGTGCTGTTAATACATGTAACAGGAAGTGAAGAAAAAACAGGAAGAAGATAATACTTTCTCCCCCAACTATATACAACTTTGGTTATGATGAAATAGGTATCAAACAACCCAACCTCGGTGAACTCTCTCTATTTCCCTCCTTACTGCACCACATTGTTCGCGTTGACTTGTGGTCACATCACAACTTCTTAGAGGTGAGGACTTGTCTGCAGGATATTGATGACGACCCGGGAGGGCCAAGATGTCCTCCAACCCTCAGAGGAGAAGGACCCCTCACAGTAAGTCCACTGGTCGTTCTCCCTCTGAGGTGGAGGCCATCTTGTGGGACCTCCCAGAGCAGTGGTCCTAAGCTTGGGGTGGGTGGTCATCATCAGTTGAAAAAACTGCTTGTAACACACGACGTCCGAATGCGGCGTCCGCCGATGCATATGTGTTGATTTTATAGTGGCGTATGAACGTGGTTGGCGAAGACCAAGTCGCGGCTCTACAGACTTCCTCTATGGAGGCCCTGTTGTTGAATGCTGTACTCGTGGCTGCACTTCGGACGGAATGGGCGGTGATGCCCTTTGGAACTAAGAGGTTCATACTTTGTATGCTTCGAGAATGCATGCCTTGATGGTACAGCCTATGGAAGCTGTGGACATTTTCTTCCCTGTATGAGGGGGGGAAACATTGATAAACATTGCCTCTGTTCTCCTGATGGACGACGTTCTAAGAATGTAACATTTCAGGGCTCTTCTGACGTCTAAGGTGTGCCACGTCCTTTCCAACGGATGGGAAGGGTTTGGAGAAAAGGAAGGCAGAAAGATTTCCTGCATCCTATGGAATCTAGTGTTTATTTTTGGACAGAAGGATGGGTCCGTTCGAAGAATCACTTTGTCCTTGTGAAACACACAGAGGTCGCTTCTGATTGAAAGAGCGCCTAATTCTGAGATCCTTCTTGCTGAGGTAATTGCTACGAGAAATAATTCACCCTCCTCATCACTTGAATAGTGAGATGCATCATCCCCTTGGAGACTTTGTCTGTCATGGGGGCAGGTTTTCTTGGCTGTGCTCTTCTGAGCAGCCTTAGTGGGCCACTTCCCCTTGTTCCCTTGGGGAAGGCGCGGAGGTGGTGAGGGGGAGCGCGAGGTGGGGGAAATAGGATGTCCCTTGGCCCTGTGGAATAAGGCTATCTCCTCCCTCATCGCTTTCTTAAGGAAGGCTATGGCTGCCCTAGAAAAGAGAGGGGATCCCCCATCTACGTTACCCATCTGCTGGTCTTCTTCATCGTCCTCCTCGATCTCCTCATTCCCTGCTTCCTCCTCCTCCTCCTCGTGGGCGAAACTTTCTTGGATCAGGCGGACCTGATCCTCCCCGGTGTAGCAATTAGCCTCGGGGTTCGCCAGTCGCGGGGGTATGGAAGGTAAGCCCTCCCCGGCTTGATAAGATTCACGGCGTGATTGCGCCGAAATGGCCGCCGCCGCTGCCGCTTTTGTTTTTGTTTTCACGGCTGTGCGAGCGCTGGCCGTTTGTTTGGCACGCTTTTTTGCGCTGCCGCCGCTGTGCCCTTCCCCGGGCTCTTCAGGCTCCGCTTGCCTCTTGTGCTGGTCAGCGCCGTTCGTTTCGCCAGTGCATTCCCGCGCGTCCATCTGGCTCGTTGCGGAGGTCTCTCTGGCGGCGGCAAGTTCTCCGGTCTAGGTGAGTGGAGACGCTACTAGTCGCTTCCCCCTCGGGGGGGGGGGTGGATAGGAGGGGAAGAGAGAAAGAGCGAAGAGGTTTCTTTTTCTTTTTCTTTTCTTTTTTTTTGTTGGGGGGGATATAGAGAAGACTATATAGGAGAAATAGGGTAGGAAAAGGAGACAAGAGATCTAAGCTGTAGGTTTTAGGTGTTGAGCAGAGCCAACACCAAGCTGCTCTCCCTTCTGAGGCAGGAAGCGAACTGATCCTGGGGCGACTCCCACCACAGGAAGCAGGAAGAAGTTTGTTTTAGTCCTGCCTCCCTGAAGATAGGTGGGAATCACCCACAAGATGGCCTCCACCTCAGAGGGAGAACATGATTTATTTGCAGCACAACAGTGCTGACAGCAATAAACAGACCATATTTACGTATTTTGGATCACTGGATAAGACACAGCTGAGTTGACAACCATTTAGCAAACGATTCTCACAGACCAACTAGATTCTGGGGATGTGTTCCCTCCCCCCCACTTTATCATCAAGCTTTTTTTGGGAAGAAGTTATTTTGTTTTAATGAAGTTTCCCTCTGTAATTTTAAGTGCCCAAATGCTTTGCTGCATTCCCCTTTTGAACTTGCTTTACACACAAAAGCAGGCTGAATGCACATGACTGTACACAAAAATCTAAGAAGTCCAACAGATAGCTGATTTAGGGGGGAGGGGGACACACACATAATTTAGAATGAGTTTACAAGGCCAAGCTCAAAATCTATGTTGGTTTTGTTGCTGTTATCAAGCTAGAGAATCCAAGAGCATTTAATGTTTTTTAACTATTCCTTGTCTTAATGCTCAATAACCCTGTTCTTTGTAACAACAGGAAAACCCACAGATCACCTGTAAAGCTTCATCTATGGCAGCAATTATCCCCAAAATTCTTGATCACATCGTTTTCCTCTAAAAATTGCCATATTATCTCATGACTGCACATCCCTGAAGATACTAAAGCCCAGGTGTTTTTTCCCAATCAAGGCTCCTCTAAAACACAGCAGCACATGATGCAACAAGCAGATGCATTTTTAAAGGTACCTCAAAAAAGTCGATACTTCAGGATCAAATAATTAAACTGTTTGAAATGTGTACTTTATGACAGAGGATAAGAGCCACAGGGAAGCAGAAACAATACCTACTTTGCAAGTGGACAAGAGGTGCTCTGTAGTTCTTCTCTCTTGATTCTTCTTACACTGCTGCAGCTAACGAAGGCAGGAAAGCTAACTTGCTGGACCAACACAATAATTTGGTGGCAGAAATTCTCAGCACCCATTAATAAACCCTGACATTGGGTCACTTGCCAGATGTAATGTTAAGACATCCAGCACCCCTGAGTGTTTTGACATATTTGTGACTGGATGGCACCACATGGGCTAACACAGGAGAAAAGCTTTCCATGCCAAGAACACTTTCCATTACAAGAAAGAGTTATGCCTAGCAAATGGAGGGAACTTAAGAACAACACAACTATCCATATGGAGGGGGAACACAGGCATAGCCCTGTAGGTACACACCCTACACACTTGCTTTAACAAGTACTGATTATTCTGCCCAAAAACTATCACTGCTGAATAAATGCACGGAAGTAATTACACGTTTTGGAAGCAAAAAGAGGCATTTACAGGGAAAAAAGCAAAGTGGTCAACTTTAAAAGTAGGTTGTTACCATGTTTACCTCATTTGCCACAGTGTACAGAATTGAAGTCTTGACTCATTTATGCATTGTTGCACAGTAAAGACAGACAAGCAAATATTAGTGAAAATGAAGCTCAGATTCTTCTGAGACATGTTTTGCCTACAGTCTCATCAATACAAAAAGAAATAAAGCTCTATTAATCTACTATGTATTTAGAAGCAATGTAAATCCCAGCTAACCTTCATCTTCTCTCAACATGCAGAGAGCAGGTAAGAGTTAATCCTCCAGGGATTAAAAATTCATGACTAGCTTTAGCTAGAACCCAAAGCATTCTATTAGCCCCCTGTTTTAAAAAAATTCTCAAAACATTTGAGATGACTTTAAAACACCCATTGACTTCAACAGACTTAGAAGGGTGTGACTCTGTTTAGGATTGCACTGTAAAAGTACTAGTTAGACCAGTGCATCTGATAAAACTCAACAACTTAATTCAATTACTGAAAAGCCTAAACAGCTAAAGGAATACAAAAACATCAGTTGAATTATACTGAATCAAAAAGACATCAGTCAAGCGCAAATTCGTTACAGTTCAAAGTCACCTACCAGTGCAAAGGCAGTTACTACGTCATCATATTCAGTTAAGCACCAATTCAGTCACACAGATTACAAATGTATACCTTGTGAATATCAGTACACACCATTATATGGGAAGTGATTACATATTTATTTCTCCACATACAGATAAAGCAGAGAGCTGGGACTGGTTCATGTACACAGTTAACATTTCAAGGAGGCATTACCAGTCCAAAAGCTCCAAAGGCAGCTAAAAAAAATATCTAAAGATGACAAAGGCGATTTAAGTAGCTGATTCAAATGAGAGTGTGTACCCTTTTACTATAACATATGAAATGGCCTGCCATTGTAATTGAGACAAGAGAATAATTCAGGGGGTTTAAATCGCAAAAAGTGGGCGAAAAAGCACCTAGGCACTGATTTGGAAGGGGTTAGTACAGTGGTCCCCAACATGGCACCCACCAAGGAGTTTCATCGCACTTGCTTGTTTCTTAACTCGGGGATAAAATCTTAAGAAACCTGAATGCAACGGAAACAAACAGGGAGCTTTAAACTCGCCCTCTGTCTGCTAACTACCTAGCAAAGCGCTGGTGCCATCCCAGCCAGGCCCATCACAACCACATGCTCTTAACTTGGCAATAGTCACAGACTTTCTTATGATGCTTGGCTTGGAAATCTCTTCCTCTGGCTGTGCATAGCATATTTATTCTGACATACTTAGTAAACAAACCCCAATGTTAATTTTATTTCCCAGTACCAACAAATACTTGGACTAAAATAGTTGGTTGGGGGGGTAATAAATTTTGGTTTAAATGTCATATTTATCCAAGCTAAAAGCCTTATGCAGGAATTATTTTATTGGAATCATATTTGTAAAAATGTAAAGACAACATAACATGTACTTCTCTTGTCGAGTCACAACTGATTTATCGCAACCCCGTGGGGTTTTCAAGGCAAGAGACTTTCAGAGCTGGTTTGCCATTGCCTGCCTCCGTGTCACGATCCCCGTACCCCTTGGGAGGTCACCTATCCAAAAACTAGCCAGGGCCGACCCCGCTTAGCTTCCAAGTTCTAACAAGATTGGGCTAGCCTGAGCTATCTTGTTTAAATTAATTGATGTTGACACTCTTATCCCAGCATCCCCAAAGAACTGTGGATGAGATGCTATGTGTTGTTCATTCATCTATTTCAATACAATTTCACTCTCTTCCATGGAGGTCACTGGGGCACCTCAGGTTCACGGTAACTCTATGGCATGACTCAAATTACATGGTAGATTCATATCACATTAATGATTACAATTTACCTTCCACAGTGTGAGAGAAGGAAAGAATTTTAGCTTTGACAGCAAAATTAATAACTTGATTTCTAAAATTTAGATTATTATGTGTACTTGCATTGTAATCCCCCAACGCTGACAAATCAATAAGAAATCCATGCACTATACAATTCCTGGGCTCTTGTGAAAAACATTAATTACAATTTTGAAACTGCAAAGCTTGCTTGATGCTGTATTGACAATAATATCCATCCACAATTACTAATTTTATGAAAAATGAGAAAATAAAAAATTTCCCCTGAAAGGGGCGGGGGAATGAAAAGGAATAATTTTGCTTGAAAAATAAAGTACTGGAAACTCTTCTGCCCCACATGCCTGGAAAGCATTTTTCCAAGAAGTAATAAGGATCACTTCCATTTCTCTTAACACATATGCTAAGTGCCTTAAATGAATTCTCCTTGCCACACCATAAATAATCTCCTCCTCCCATCACTGCTGCACAGATATAATATACTGCATATTGAACATGTCATATTTTCAAAAGCAAGCTACATGATAAAAGTTACACTGTTTTTGCTACAGAGCATGTCAAATAATACCTATGGCATCTTAAGACTCAAAACAGTATTTTGCACAAAAGCATGGTCTTCTGCACTTCACCACTCTAACTTCTACAGTAATGGATGCTCTCACATTCTGACATTTATTCTATGGGATGCTATATATACATGCTAGGTGCTGTGCCAGCTTACATGGCATCTGTATGGAGTCTGGAACTGGTGACATCCTTTCAAAATCAGAATACATTGGCTAATCCTGGCCCTTAAAATATTATTACTGATCACTTTTTTGGCAAAAACATCAAAACAATAAATAAAATATGAGACAGTATATACAGCCACGTTGTCTGTTCAACAAGTCTCAGAGGACCCTGAAATAAGAAACATTGACTCTGTTCCCACCATTCCCTTCTACTGTGCTTCTAAAACTGAGAGACAGGGACCTGACCAGAGTTACCAATATAACTCTAAAATCAGGAAGTGACACCCTGACACTATCCCTGGGTTAGAACCTAGAATTTCCCTCACAGTTGTGATCCCTTCAAAACTGAGTTTGCAGCTCTAAATACTGACTTGTAAAGTCTACCAAATGAAGTGGGACTCATTGCTTAAGCATACACTCTTGATGAAAATTAACAGAATGGTTCACTCATAAGATGCAAGGCTCTTCTTTTCAGTATGTCTGAATTCTATAAAACTGAAAGCCATCAGAAGGAAGGGGAATCCATGCTGCTGCAGCTGATCAGCATTCTACTAAGAGCCACCATATTTTGAGGAACACCTCTAGAAGCTGAGAGACACCAAAGGATGACTATTCCTACTTTTCCTTCCTTGTGAATTTCCAGAGAATTCTGGCTGGCCACTGCTGGCAACACAACACTAGAGTAGACAGTTATTTCCGCAGAGCATCTCTATATGCATGATTCCATGAAGTTCTCAGTTCAAATATCATCTCAGCTATAACTCATTAGGCAACTATTTCAGGCTCTGTTTCTTTGTAATACTGGGATAAGCTTAGCCTAATTCCAAATCCAACCATTTTATTCAGGATAAGAAACATTTGGGTCTCAAGGTAGGGTTGCAAGACATGATACAACAGCCCTGCTAAAGTTAAGCAGATCCAGGCCTGGTCTGCACTTGAACTGGAGACCACCTTGGTTCTGGTTTATAGTTGGATTGCACCCCATCCAGAGTTCCACAGAAGGAAAAACAGAAAATATAAATTTAATAAATACTTTAGAGAATTGTTGCGAAGATCATAAATATATCCTATGACCACTAAAAAAAAACACCGTATAAATTCAAAGAGTTATTTATCCAAAGGGGTGGGGGTGCATGTGTTTGTATACACCTATACTGGTTACAATCCGCTGGGCACTACCTTCAAAGCTTTACTGAAACCTGCAGAACTTACATCTGAATTAACATGCAATAATTTGTGCTCAATAATTTTTCCACATTTTCTAAGACACCCCGTCACCCCCAGATAAATATCTCAGATCCCTGGATGGGATTGGAACCATTTTACAAAAACCTCTGGATCTCCTCCGCCAGATACTTTGGTTTCTCATGATGCACTGGTAGACACCAATGAGAGATCATGTCTCCAATGGGAGGGTGTGTGAAGCTAGAGCATCTTGCTGCTCATCCTACCTTTCACACCCACGTCGGCATCACAAGTATGATTCTGAGTAGGGTTTCCACCTTTTTACCTGACAGATTATGAACAGCCCAGATATTCATCACGTCAACATGGGAAGACAAGTAGGAACTTGTAAGGGGCCTTAATGTGGGGGTTAAACAGACTCCTTTCTTTAATCTTTCTTTAAAATGGGGGTGAAGCAGGCTCCTGGGGAAAATACTTCCATGTCCCTAGATTTTTTTTTTCATCTGAGAAAACAGTATTATCATCACATTTTTTGCCTTGCTCCTCCTTCAAGCCCTGAGGTCAGGGCTGCACATCTAGAGTTAGCTCCTCTGATTTTATGCTAATCCCTCTACGAGACTGAGACAGGTACTGTCCCAAGGCTGTCCAGTGAGTTTCAGGCCTGAACTGTGATGCGAACCCTGCACTCTTCAATAAAAATCTAACCACAACAACACACTTCCTCTTTCCCTATAGAAAAATCTTGAGAGGAAATTTGTACAACTTGACATCAGAGTAACATGAGACGGATGATACCATAGACTGCATCATGAGGATAAAAGATGTATCTGCTGTATTCATTCTACTGAAATGGCAAAATATATCTTACAAGCTTAATACTGTCTATTTGAGATGATGTTGCACCTTAAAGATGAACAAGCCTACAGCCTAATGTGCGAAAGAAAATGCAGCCTACTCTGCAAAAATTAGGTGTAGCTTTTTCCCAGCTTGCAGACAAACATTCTATCTACTGCCAATCACGCTGCTGTAGAAGGCACGGGAGCAGGTCAGGCCAATTTTAGAGAGTTGACAACTGGAGTTACCAATTTTTCAACAGGTCGCTGTTGTTGCATCATTAGCAGAGCCCTGAACCGCAACCATCAGTAAGTTACACGGTTTTGCCCCCTGCCCATCGTTGCGGATCAAGCTTCAGCAAAGATGCACAGGTTTTGCATGCTCGCTGGTCAGTTGGCAACTCATGCTCCCAGCGGCCAAGAACTCCAACCAAGAAAAAGAGGAGAAAGGCAGCCTCTCCGACCCCCCACACATTCCACCCGCCTCCGGGAGGCCCAGGAAGGCCGAGCGGCGGCGGCTCACCAGGAGTAGCTCTGCTCCGCCATGGTGCCGGCGGCAGCCGCTCCTCCTCCTCGGCGGCGGCGTCCTCGTCCCGGGCGTCGATCTCGCTCCCTTGGCTCGGCCGGCTCGCTCGTCGGGGCTCAGCAACGGCCCCGCTGTGGCTCCCGGCCCAACATGGCGGCGGCCGTGAGGAAGGGGGGGGATCCCCGCCCGGACGACGAAGGAGAAGGCGGAGGCTCAGCAGTGGCAGCCGCACCGCAGGGCCGCACGCCAGCGCCGGGCGGGCCTCATGACCGGGGGTCAGCGGCGACAGGCGGAGAGGAGAGGGGCGGGCGGGCAGCGAACTCGGAAGGCGAGGCCACTCTCCGGCTGGCCCTTCGCTGGTTCCCGCACGGACGGAGGGAGAAGGAGGGCGGGGGGGAGAGGACGCGCGGAGGCGGGACCTGCAGCCGAGCGTCGCTTACTGGCGTGCGCACGCGCGAGCCTGCGAACAGCGAGTCACGTGTTCACAACAGGCTCACGTGCTTGACGCAGCCGCATTGGGCAGTCGTGAGAAGAAAAGGAAGGGGGGGGGGAAAGAGAGAGGGTATATTTTTATGCGCCCGAGTCTGCCGTTTCAGGGGCCCTCCCGCGCTAGCACTGTAGTTGTGCTGAAGGTGAACGCGAAAATGGAGGTGGCTTGTGTGACTTGTAGTGCGCCTACGCCCGTGGGGGGGGCGCCTGCAGGCCGTTGTTGTCTGGCGGCTGTTTGTCGCGCGTTTTTTGGTCCCCCCCTTTGTTCGGAACTGCAGCTTCTCTCTCGTGGAAAGACGCACCTGGAAAGAGAGGTCGCCGCCGCTTCGTAATCAGAAAAGGGAACGTTTCGAACCAAGGAGGTCGAAATAGTTCAAGTCCCATCACTCTGTGTGGCGGTTCCAGTTTAAAAGGGGGGGGGGGTATATTCCTTTATTCAATGTTCCGTCAGCATAATAAACTACGTTTATACGCTCAACACGAGTCACTGAAAGATATCCCGATTAAACTAGGGTGAGAAACGGTTGCAGCAAAACCAACAAAAAAAACCCCACTCATTTAAAAATAAAAGGGAAGAATTTATTTATTTAAAGCATTTATAAACCTGCCTTTTTCGCAGTAAAGAGGGACCCAAGGTGGATCACAACAACAAGAAGAATAAAACTAATGCATAATAAGAACATTAAAATAGCCAGAAGTCACAGAGTTTTGGACCCTAGATGATGAAAGCAGGTGGATTTATCTCAGGAGATCATTCCAGGCCCAATACCACTGAAGAAAAGGCCTTTCCTTATTTCTCAGCAACATCTCTGGGGCCAGCAGAGCCTCAGGTGAAGGATGATGAGAGGTACTAGGCAGGGACGCCTGACAGAGGGATGTTTTCACCCTGTTTTTCTGCCTTTGAGGGTAGGGTTGCCAGCCTCCAGGTGGGGCCTGGGGATCTCCTGCTTTTACAACTGATCCCCAGTTGACAGAAATCAGCTCCCCTGGAGAAAATGGCTGCTTTGAAGGGTGGACTCTATGGCATTGTACCATGCTAAGGCCCCTCCCCTTCCCAAACCCCACCCTCTCCTGGCTCCACCCCCAAAGTCCCCAGGTATTTTCCAACCTGGACTTGGCAACCCTATTTGAGGGCAATACTGCTGTTTAAACTTTCACATTCAACCAGCCTGGCTTTGGACTGTATAGAATTCTGTATATTGAAATCAGCGCTTTAAATTGTGTCTAGAAACAACACTAGAACTCAGTACATTACACTGAGTTCCTCTTAATAGCATTTATTCTGAACAATACAGTAGTAGCAAAGAGGCAGGAGGCCAAGTCTAATGTACAGATTTTGATACATTCATAGCAAATTCAGGAGCTACTGAATAGCAGCTCACGCTGGAGCAAGGTAATAAGAGTAATTTCACATACTGCTGCTGAATAGCAACTTGCTTTAAACACTTTGAAATCTATGGTCCAATCTGCATTGGTCCTTCCCGCTGCTGTGCCAACGATCCCACATCGTCTCACAAATTTCTGTCTGCATCTCATGCCGCATCCGCTCTCCTATTTCATCTCAGGATTGGCTGTCTGCATCATTTTATTGCCATTTAGTGGTGACTCCAAGGTCACTATGGCGTCTCACTGCGTTACTTGGATTTGCTTTTAAGCTGGGACAATTGCTCCTCCCTGCCCTCGAGCCGCTGTGAGCAAAAAGCAGACAACTGGAGCCAAATTCTCCACTCTGGCACTCCCAGCTTCAGTGGGTAGTGCAGAAGGATACCTTGGTTGAAGATATCAGAAGCCACCCAGAGGTCTAAGAAGACCAACAGGATCATACTTCCTGCATTTGTCTCCCAGGACATGTCATCAGCTTCCAGTGACCATGGTCATATCAGTGTTACACTCAGGCCAGAAGTCAAATGAGTCCAATTAATCTGTCTGAGTTAAGGGAAGATTTAAGATGGGAGGTTCCTGGAGGAAGCTAAGAACAAAAGTGTTGTATTGTTCTTCTCGTGCTTGTTAATACTTTCGTAATAAGTCTGTTGTTCGTCAGCCAATAGTATACCTAGTGATGATGTCAGACCATACCATACTCAAAGTGGAAATTGCTATATAGAAGAGGGATTAGGCATTGGTTTCCAAACTTGATTCATAACTGAAACAAGCAATACTGATCATAATGGCACTGCAGTTTCTGGGATCCTCATATAGACTTTATCTCAGGATCAGTTCATGCAACCGCTGTGTAGGCAGCCAGCAACTATCATTGATGAAACAAGTCACAGAGACCCATAAGTCAGAAATATCTGGAACACAGTTGCAACTGTCTAGGGTAGATTTAGCAATAACTTGTCATTATTCGACTCATGCTGGACAGTTCATGTTGGGAGAGCTGGTATGTTAACCCTTGTTAAAGTGAGCAGAGTACACTAGGCTCAGAGCACAGCCGAGCTCCTTTGTTACCCTTGTAAGACTACAGAATTACACAGAGCCACTTATCAGTTTAAAAGAAAATAACTGATTTATTTAGGAAATACATACTTGATAGTGCAGCAAAGGGACAGATTCTATTCTACCTAGTTCGTGATGGATGTGGATGCAGAGAGGCATCTGGCATCCAAGGTGCCAAAGAAGGAGAAATGTGTCCTCCCTCTTGTATGCATGCAGGAAGAGAGAGGAGGAGACGGAAGGAAGTTGTTTCCCCTAAGAGTAGCAATCTACACCTCAAAGGGTTCAGTGACAGAAGAGTAAACAGGAAGATGTGTCTGCCTATCTATCTGTAACTCTAGTCTCTTGCTTCTTGGATGCTGAGGCACAGGGACATCGTATCTGGGTCTTCCCACAGCTCAAACTGAGGACGACTTCCCCAGTGTAATGATGTCACCTCTGGGTGACGTCATTACATCGCCGTGGCGCGCACGCAAAGCACACGTGCCAGAAGAGCTCCCAGGGGGAGAACAACTCCCCCCCGCCGGTAAGTCGCCAGTACTTGGCAGACCTACCATTTGCAAAAACCATTTAATTACCTTTAAATAGTTTTTGCAAGCGGGCACCGCTGGCGCCTTCCAAGGGGCTGAGTCCCCAATGTGATGACATCACTTCTGTGTGACATTATTGTGTCAGGGAAGTCCCCTCCCCCTCCAGAAATGCTCCCCAAAGCCCCTCCCCTGCCAACAACAAAGTAGAACCTGGTGACCCTCGATTGGCTTCCCCCCTTCCCCCCCTTTCTTTCTCATCAGACAACTATACCTTACTCCCTCTGAGATTTTGTGCCATCTTTTAGCTGTACAGTGGGATATATTTATTATGTATTTTATTGCATTTTGTTATATTTATTGTAATTATGTATTAGTCTTATAAATGGAATGTTTTAACAAATGATGCTACCCGCTCTGAGCCTGGTTTCTGGGGAGAACGGGTTATTAATTAAATGAAATAATAATAATAATGATGATGATGATGATGATGATTTT
This sequence comes from Lepidodactylus listeri, assembly GCA_029233225.1. Lineage (NCBI taxonomy): Eukaryota > Metazoa > Chordata > Lepidosauria > Squamata > Gekkonidae > Lepidodactylus > Lepidodactylus listeri. The sequence goes on from JARCFY010000013.1 coordinate 28,835,568, forward strand.
CAAAGGATTTCAAGTCCAGACCAAGACATTTGCCATCCCAGACAGCTGTGCCACATGATCCCATCATGCATGCCTCCGAGTTGTGCCCCTGCAAGGAATCCCTGGATACTCCCTTCTAATTGTGCTTGTTTTCATTAGCACCTTGAAAATACTACCCACTCACCAAGTCACACTTGGGCCATTTAAGCATAATTTTGCTTCAGGAGGTTGAGCTGAATAGCATCAACTCAGTCAAAGTGGCTGCAGCTTTGGAGATGTTTATGAGGTCTAATTTTTAAAGCTTGCCAATGAAAGTGTAATTTGGAGTTCCGTGACTTATTCCTCCTTCCTCAACCAGATGGGGAAGGGAGGGATTGTGTACAAAAGGCCAATAAGCTGCATCCCCTCCTTAAACTAGAAGTGCTGAATTTGCTATATCAGAAGATGCTGCTGGCATACAAAGTGGATGTACCATTCCTGCAGTCCATGCATCTCATTATCTTGTCATCTGGAACATCTTGGGGTAGATTCAGTATCGCTTTGTAGCTTGAAGTATAAGGAACTAGGATCCTTTGGCACTTCTGTGGAGCCCCCCCCCCTTTTTTGGGGGGGAGGCCCTGGACAGGTTCCAAATTGGACATCTCTCCCTCTCACATGCACACGCTCAAAATTATCAGAGTGACAAGAATTTTAGGGATCTTTACAAGTCAAATGCCAAGTTCTTGCTGCTGCTGCACAGACACGTGCTAGGTGTTACTGTCCAGTCATAACCTCCAACTTCGTCTTCTCCAACAGCAGTATGATGTGGCTGAAAGTGCTATGCTTTGTTAGGCTGCCAGGACAAGAGCCAATGAGAAGCAGCAACAATGTCACTGCTGCCTGCCACGCCGCCCTCATTAAGCCTCTGAGCAAGGTGATAGCTGCCTTTTCTTCTACCTCTTGATCTTCTTACCCATTTTGTATGCAAGGCAGGAGCTCCTATCATCCCATTCTGATTGATTATTCCTCTGCTAGAAGATGTCTTGTTTTCCTTTTTCCCACAAAGGTGCACAGACAGATTCTGAGCGGTCTGGTGTATCTATCCACTGGTTTCTCTTCACTGAAGGGTTCCCAACTACATAGGGTATCAGTCTTCATGTGACACATAGGGGGGGGGAAACCAAATTCAACCCTCCAGTATACTTTGCATAATGGAAATATTGGACCTCTTTAAGGGAAGGAAAAGATATGGAGCCTCTCTTCTTTAACATAAATTAAATTCAAAATTATCACTCAAAATCACTACCTTTTCAAATATTTTGCACCCATAAGGACTTCTTTAATATTTCTATTTTGTCCCACTAGTGCAATTATTTGTAAACAAAAAAATAATTATACCAAATGGGACATTTTATGCAACAATACCTTTCATTCTTTTTCATCCTGTTAACAGCAAATGCTACTTAACCCCATTATGAAGAAAGTGAGAAAATTAAGGAAGAGAAACATTACATCACACCAGTTTGGTGTAGTGGTTAAGTGCATGGACTCTAATCTGGGAGAACCGGGTTTGATTCCCCACTCCTCCACTTGCAGCTGCTAGATGACCCTGGGCAAGCCATAGTTCTGTCACAGCTGTTCTCTTAAGGACAGCTCTCTCAGAGCTCTGTCAGCCCCACCTACCTCACAGGGTGTCTGTTGTGAGAGGGGAAGAGGAAGGAGTTTGTAAGCCACTCTGAGACTCGGAGTGAAGGGTGGGGTATAAATCCAATATCATCTTCTTCTTCTTAATAAATATTAATATTAATAAGTTAACTATGAGGAAGTTTGCAGCAAAACATCTTTTTGGGTTTTGTCTAATTCCAAAAGATGTGAAAACAGTCACAAGCTGATTTGTTTTTCTTTATGCAAAATGCACTAGTAAAATAATCTAGTTCCGGGGCAAAGACTTGGCAGCTGTCAGTACTAATCTGTGCTCTCTCCCCTTTGGAAGTACCTAGCAAGTGCCGATTTGTGTAGTCAAATCCCAAGATTGAATGGCTGGATGTCAACTCTGTCAGCTTTCTCAACTTCAGATGCTTAGGGTAAAATTGTAAACCATTAAAATACCATTCAAGTAAACATGAGAGAATTTGGGCTTTCATTTAGAAGATCAAAATTTCTTATTTGTCATATTTTTGTTTGTTATTTGGGTATAAGTAACATAACAGATGCATAAAACATGTGATACAGGGCTGTTCTGCACAATAACACTTTCTTTGAGAAGGCGTGTTGCGTTTGCAGCTGCTAATGTAGCACAGCAGCAATGGGGCTTTTAGATAGCAGATTTCCTCCATTTTCCATGCCCAGTACCTAAGGCGGCCACACCCCTCACACACACTATAGGGGAGGCTTTTCTGATGGTTTTTAAAAAGCTGATAAATGACATACCAATGTACCATTAAATTTATATGCCAATTGGTGATTTTGTTTTAAAAAGCTCAAAAAAGCCCCTTGCTGTCAGGGAGTCCGTGAAAATTAATGTGGAGATAGCTCTATTGTGCTATAATCCATTATAATAATTATCCATTCTATTCTAAGTCACAATACACAGTGAACCCAAAGGCCCTTTGTAGTGGACACACAGGGGAGTTTCTTTCTGTATCAGAGCAAAGGTTTCCAACAGAGGCCAGCCAGATGTTTTAGAAGCCCACAAGCCTCTCCCCACTGTTTGCCCCAGCATCTGGAATTGAAAAACATACTGCTTCCGAACACAGAAGTCCTATTTAGCTATAATGGAATTTGGACACAATCACATTGAATATGAATAGTAAAATAGTATGTATTTACAGGAGAAAAAATGTGATGATAATACAGTCTGCGCATTAAATTCTGAGAGGATCTTGAACCAGCAGACTCAATCAACCATAGAGCCACTATGTTGGTTAGGCGGGATATAAATCTAAATAAATAAATAAACCAAAGTAGCCAACCACTTTCAGGAGTGAACACCAGGTGCTTGAGAGTAACTGCAGGGGAGAACTATTGCCTTCATGCCCTGCCTTTCTTAGAAACATCTGGCTGGCCACTGTAGGCTACATAAGGCAGGACGAGATAATCATTTGGTCTGATCCATTAGGATGTTTCTTATGTCCTTATGTTCTCAACCTGTTGACTTATTGATACCTATTCACTCTTCTGAAACATTCTTTCAACTTGAAATCCAGTATTTTTGCTTGAGCACTTGTGATCTTCTGAAGAAGTTTTGGGAAGGACAGTTGAATTGCTTTCTTTAACTTTCAAAACTGCCTGCGGTCAGCTTTGAATATTTTAGAATTGTTAGCTTTTGACTAATTGTTAGATTAACTTTTGATTAACTGTTAGATTGTTTTAAATTATATATTTTGCAGAGGATGTAAATCTGATGGGCTCAGCTTTAACTGCTGGTTAAACCTAGGGCTATAAACAATTAAAGATTTTTTATTTGATTAATTAATCAGTTACGTGTAGATGATTAATCAGTTACACTTTAGTACATAACATTGAAACCTCAATATAGATACCACTCCGAGATACTGAAGGAAGAGAATATATAATTTGATTAAAAATACATTCATTGTTAGAAGAAATGGCAATTTTTCATGTTTTTATTTCATAATTTTAATTTCCTATTACAGTAAAACACCAAAACACAAATAGCTTTTCAAAAAGTCAGTGTCCTCAGCACTACTAAAGAATTTTATGCATTAGCTTTACCAATTAAAACTTTCAGCCCTGTTTCTTGCTAGTTGTATAGTCCCTGTTTTTGCTCATATTCCCCCATCAACATCCCAGCAAAAGCAGAGATGTGCACAGTATGAACACTGGACTTCAGGTCAGTTCTCCACTGGTTTTTTTTATTGTCACCTTTCGTGGAGAAGAAAAAAAACATTCACCCCATTCCAAAGAGAACGAGTATAGTACAGATGTTTTTCAATGGGAAATGTCCATTGAGGAGCAGATAAGACTGTTACAGTGTTTAAAATAGGAAAAGTGATTTCACTCATTATCATTATGATAATAATAGTAATTACAGTGTTAACCTTTTTCACAGCTTTCCCCAGACAGCTGACAAGTTCTATAATGCATACACACCATAACAATATGGTGGTCATAAGCTGCAATTTTCAAACCACTTACTCTGAAGTAGTCTAATTAGAGTCCCTCAGGCATCTCACAAGGCTAAAAGATTAGAAGGTTTTAAATCTGTAATAAGTGTAGGCAGCAGAACAGTGTGGCACAGGAGCAATGGTAGATATCTCTATCCAGGGCTGGTGTCAGCATACCTTGAGGTGAGGCAGTTGCCAGAGGCCACTGACAGGGCCCACTGCTGTAAAAAAAAAACCCATTTGCTAGCACTTTACCTTGCTCCCAGCTACGTGCACTGTCCAGGGCCACAAGGAAAAAGGCTGTGGGCAGTGGTGGGCATGGGCATTTGGAGAGCTCACAAGAAGGGAAGAGAAGGACACACAGGCATGCTGGTAGGGGGAAGGGCATGTGGGGGGGCTGGTGGTAGGTAGAAGAGGGAGGTAGGCCCTAGGAACTCAGCCTGGGGCTCCTCAAACCTGGAACTGGACCTGTCTACATCTCCTTGAAGCTTTTGCAGAAACCTGAGGGGCTCTAGTGGGGAGTGCATCCCCTTCCATGGTGGGGGGCAATATAATTTATTTGCCACATCCCACATTCCATTTGGTTGTCTGCATCATCTGAGAAAATGGAGGGGGAGACCTAACTCCTCTATACTAGCCAGAGGACAAACATGGCAATAGCAGATCTCTCCAGAACTGTGTATCTATGGCCAAATGGAGTCAGCCACATTCAGTGCCAACACCATTTCTAAGAAAGCCCAATTGCTGACCCTAACCTGGCTCCAAAAATCAGTGCTTCATATAAGCAAGGATTCATCTATGTCAGACCCAATCTTAAAAATAAGTTTCCAGACCACAAACATTTTATTAATTTCACCTATATTATATTTTTGAGCTGCTAATTGTCTAAACCAGAAACAAGGAATCAACACTTTCCCAGTTTACAAAAACGTTCCTGCCTGGTAACCTGGAAGAGATTTTAACTTGCTCCAAAGTGACAGAATAAGGGATAGTATAAAATTAGGGTCTGTCCAGCAGGGAACATATTCAAATTCTCAGCTTCCATGGACAACCACCCAGTCCCAGTTCATAGCTGTTAGGCAGCAATCTCACCATGCCATGCTTTTCTCTAAAAGGGCCACTTGTTGCCGGATCAGTTTTAAAAGGACCTACAGCTCCTTCTGAAAAAGAGATTAAATTTACTGATTAATGAGAAATCAAAAACATATAAAGCTGATTACTTGCTATTTTACCCAATACAAAGTTATTTCCCCACCATCAGTATAGGCTTTCCCTTTAGACTAAAATCTACGCCATTTGGAATTTCCATTCAAACTATCACCAGTCAGCAACACAAAAAGACAATGTTTACTTCTCTGTCTGAAGCCACTGCCTTATCCCTAACTATACAGCATGAATATAATGATTAATCCAAGTTCCTAGCTTCTCTCTCCTGACTCACAAACACAAACTTGAATTTCTATCTTGAAATTAAAAAAAAAAATCAAACCCCAACAATTAAAATTTCTAACATTATGAGTTTTGGTAACACAGTTAACAGAAGTATAGGGAAGTTCCACTTTATTCAAAGCTGAATTTCAGATATATGTTTAGGCATTTTACTTTATATAGTGAAGTCTGTTAAGTCCTCCTCTTCTATGGCTGCAAGCTGCAGTTCAGTTCCCTCCACTTTTAACACAGGCCCCCTTTATCCAGCTTCAGTTTCTGCAATCCACCCCCCATCACAGAACTTTTCCTGCAGCTTCAGGATAGACAAATCCTCTTCTTTTTCAGCATCTGACTGCACAGCTTCATTGGGAGTTACTACCTTTCCACAGGGCATGCAAGGCAGAGATGTTCTGCCAGGCATTCAGTTGAGGACAGGATGGGACAGTATGACACCTGGCACTCTCTTGTACTCCCCCAATCCCTCATATCCGCTCCCCCCAAGGAGACCAGGGGAGCTGAATTTATTTTTTCCACCATCTTGGAATGCATATTGTTTTATTTATTGACATGTTTTTAGGTAATTTTAACATCGGCTTTAAATCAAATTACTTATTGTATTCTGCTCTGTTGTAAGCCACCCTGAGCCCTGCTTGCAAGGAAGGGTGACCTAGCAAATATAAATAAATAAATAAACAACCCAAGCCCTCCACATCCTGGATTTTCTCTGCTGTTTCCAACACCAACTGGATATTCTGCAGCTGAGCTGCTGCATGTGGGCTCTTGTAGCAGCTCCTATGCCTTATTGTACTGAGAATCTGGGTGCTGCATCAGTTTTGATGCATCTTTTCTCAGCTGCTGCACAACATCCATTTGCTGCAGGAATTTTGTCTCAAAGCCTTTCCTGAAATGCCTCAATTTACTCCTAGTTTTCTTGCAAGGCATTCATTAGTGTTATCTTAGATCAATCCACCCATCTCAGAATATATCTTTAAGAATATACAATCCCAGGGAGGGGGCGGAGCGTCGCCTAGATGGTGGACGTGAGTTAGATCGGCTCTGCTCTGAGAAACCCCCCCCCCCCGGGCTGAAAAATCAAACTTCCAAAGCTCCTTTATTCCTTGAAATGATGGGAAGATCGGGTCCTAAAGTTAAGTCAAATGCTAGGACCCCTTCGACTGTGGAAACTTACTTTGCGAAGGACAAACTCCAAAAAGATCCTTCTCCCCTGAGCCCCAAGATGGCCGCCGCAAGAAATCCAGGCGAAGAAGAAGCAGCCCCACTTACAAGAAAAGACTTACAAGACTTTCGGGACAAGATTCAACAAGGTATGCAGACTTTTATGAAAGACTTAATGCATCCCTTACAGGCTAAATTGGATGAACTGTCTGAGGGGTTAGGAACAGCTTTTAAAGCGGCAGAAACGGCCTTGGAAACAGCGGAAGCCCTCCAGGCCGACATAAAAGATCTGCGCAATGCTGATAAAACCCTGCAGTCCAGAATACTTTTTTTAGAAAATAAATGGAGGCAAAATAATTTAAAATTTCGGGGGAATGAAGAAGGAGAAGAGGGGAGAGCAGACTTAGCAGAATTTATTTCATTGTGGCTGATTGAGGCTTTGCAACTCGATGACCACTTTCACCCAGCAATAGCCAAGGCCTACTGTCTCGGCCCGCCTGCTGCAGTGAGACGTAATAGACCTAGAGACATATTAGTACAATTTTTGTATCCTAGCACAAAAGAGAGAATTTTAAAGGAAACGCGCCAGTCTCAATCCTTGAAATATAAAGGGGAAAAAATAATAGTGCTACTGGACTTGCCAGCAGAAATCCTTGAAAAGAGAAAGCACCTGAAACTTATCTCCAGAAAATTATTCTCAACTAATGTGAGATTCCGTTGGAGCCCTACTTCCAGTATAACTGTGCACAGAGATGGGACATTGTACCAGGCTTCGGACATTAATACAGGGCTGATGCTTTTGGACTTTTTGAATATTAAGCTGACTCCGGAGGAAAAAGCTGAGGCACAAGTGCACCCTGCTTATATGAGATCCAACCACGAGGACGGATGAAGACTCTTCGAACTGAGTTTGGAAATGCTGATGTGAAGTTGCAAGCCGCCTGTATAATTTTGAAACAGTCTAGGAGAGCATTCTTTTGGAAGTGGTTTATTATTATTAGTTAGAAGGTTATAAGTGTGGAAGTTATACCTTTGGTTAATTTCTATAGAAAGAGGGAAGGAAGAAAAATAGGTGGTTTTACTAGTTAAAGTAAGAAAGTAGGTTTAAGAAATAAGTGTTTAAGATGTTTTGATATAGGGTAGAGATAAGGAAATAGATATAAGCTTAGTAAGTAGGATAAATATTTTAAGCATGATAGTAATAACAGATAGGTTAATGAAAATGACAAAAATAGTTTGGTTAAGTATTTGAGTAGTATTAAGAGTAAAGCTATAAAATAAGGAGATGGAGTAAGAGAAACATATAGGTTAGGTGTAAAAGGTAAAGAAAAACATATTTTGTTGGATTTAATGGGATTAGAGCTTGGCTGAGGAATAAAGCTAGAATTCTATGGCCAATGATAATTTAATGGTATAAAATAACTCTTTTTGAAACAAACAAAGAAGGAAATAAAAGCTTTATTGAAAATATTTGTTCGGGGGGGGGGGGAAACAGAGGGGGGTACTGTGTTTATATTGTTTATATATTGTCCTGAGTTTTTCTCAGGATCCTGTACTTCACTGATAGGGAGTGATTAGTAAAACTCCCTTGTTTTTGTCTGGAAGGCAAGAACTTTGGTGAGGGAACCTTGTTACAAGGTTGATTGGTTTTCTTTTGAATGTATGGTTATAATTAATGTTATAGAGTGTTAAATAATTAAGATAGTTGTTTGATTTATTTGTTATAGGAGTTGAATAAGAATATTTAGACATATTAGGACTGGTAAGGTAAAAAAACTAAACCAAATGGATAAGTATAAGATTATATCTTGGAACTGCAAAGGACTGAATGATCCCATTAAACTAAGCAGGGTCTCAAATTTATTAGCTAAAGAAAAACCACACATTGTATGTCTTCAAGAGACTCATTATAAAACAGAAAGACAGAGAGTTTTAAAATCTTCATGGTTTCAGAATTCATACCAATCTCCAGGTTCTTCAAAATCACGAGGAGTGGCCATTGTGCTTGCTAAAACAATTCCCTTTAGGTGGGAGGAAACTTTGAGGGATGCCAGGGGAAGGTATATATTTGTAAGGGGCAAACTGGAGAACAAAGAGATCACTATAGCCTCAATATATGTACCCAATACGAATCAGGAAGAGTTTATTAGAGAAACTTTGGACACATTGGCTACCTTTCAGAGGGGGGAGACTATTATTGGAGGTGATTTTAACCTAATAATTGATGGCTCAATAGATAAAACCCATAACAATTCATCCAATAAAAATGATAGAGGTAGGAGCACAGGATTAAAGCAGATTTTGGAAGCTCACAACTTAATTGATGTGTGGAGAGTGCTAAATGGAAGGGCAAAAGAGTATACTTTTTATTCTGGGGTACATAAGGTTTATTCTAGAATTGACTATCTATTGGTATCAAAAACAATTTTTAATTCAATCCGAACAGCTGACATAGGGAATATCAGACTTTCTGATCATGCTTGGGTCTCCTGCACTATGAAAGAACTAACTCAGGATAACAGAGGAACAAATTGGACACTAAACAAGCTTTTATTAAATAAAGACTATTTGTCAGAAATAATTTCAAATGATATTGAAGAATATTTTAAATTTAATTCAACAGGTGAAGTCCAACAGGAAATAGTCTGGGATGCATTCAAGGCAGTGATAAGGGGAAAGTTGATATCCCTGGCGTCTGCAGAGAAAAAGGAGAGACTTACATTAATCACAGAGTTGAAAAATAATATTACTAAACTAGAAAAAAGACATATGAAATTTGGAGGGAAAAAAACATGGAGAAAACTGAACTTAGAAAGGAAAAAATTGGATGCTTTGGAAATTTCAGCTGTTCAGAAAAATTTAATGTACTTAAAACAAAGGTATATAACTAAAAGCCCTAAGTCAATACAAAGACTTAAAAATAAGGTAAAAACACGTTACTCTTCAGCTTATATCCATGCTATGAAATCCCCTCAGGGAGATCTAGCTGTTATGTCCAAAGATATAATTCAAGTTTTTTCAGATTTTTATCAAAAATTATATAAGTCAGAGAACCCAAATTCTAATCAGATAAAATCCTTTCTGCAGCAGGTGAATTATACAGTGAAAATGACCAAGGAACATACCACCTTACTAGATCAACTTGTAACAGAAAAAGAGGTGTCAGATGCTTTGGGAAAGATTAAGAATAATAAGGCCCCAGGAAGGGATGGAATACCAATAGAGTTTTACAAAAAGTTTAATTCTGTACTCCTTGGTCATATTGTAACAACTTGTAATCACCTTATGTTGACGGGGAAGATGCCTTCATCTTGGAGGGAAGCTAGGGTTATAGTTATCCCAAAGGAAGGGAAAGATAAGTCTCTGCCCGAGTCGTATCGCCCAATCTCAATCTTGAACCACGACTTCAAGATTTTTTCTACTATTTTAGCCCAGCGTCTTAATAGAATTATGCCCAACTATATTCACAAGGACCAAGCAGGTTTTATCCCGGGACGTACTCTCATGGACAACATTAGAAGAACTCTGAATATTATTCATTTTTGTAAGTTAAATAAAATACACTCAGCAATATTAGCGGTTGATGCCAAAAAAGCCTTTGATAAATTGGAGATTAATTATTTAAAAATAGTTATAGAACAGATGGGATTTGGAGAAAATTTTTAAAGGGCTATTTCTACTTTATATCGAGACCCCATTGCCCAGTTAAGCATTAATGGATATAGATCCGATGATTCAAAATTATCTAGGGGTACAAGACAGGGGTGTCCTTTGTCCCCCATTTTATTTGCTATTTCTTTGGAACCTCTGGCTCACGCGATTAGATCTTCTTTGAAAATACGGGGTACAACTATAGGAAATGAATATCATACCATTAGTTTATTTGCAGATGATACCGTGATTTATTTGAGTGATCCTGTTGTATCTTTGGAGTCATTGGAACCTCTTATGAGAGAATTTTCTTCAATATCAGGTTATACGATAAACCATACTAAAACTGAAATCTATCCTATCTATTTATCTCAATTGGAATCAGAAATAATAGGAAAAAGGTTCCCCTACAAAAGGGTAGTAAAAGCCTGGAGACACTTGGGAATACAAATTCCCTTGAATTTGGAGGACTTGTTTGAAATAAATTTCACCCCAATAATAAATGTTACCAAAAATATGATTCAAGCTTGGTTGAAACTCAACCTATCTTTTTTGGAGAGGTTGGAGCTTATTAAGACTATTCTTTTTCCCAAATTTTTATTTTTATTTCAAAACCTGCCATTGGAGATTGGGGATAAACACTTTTTGAAGTGGCAATCTATTTTACAAAAAAAATTATGGAATAATAAGAAATCTCGTATTGGTTTGTCATTGTTGGCTAGACCTTTGAAATTTGGGGGCCAAGGTTTACCCAATTTACAATATTATTACAAAGCAACACAACTTAAACATGCACTACATTATGCCGTCAAAGGCTCTACGAAAGCTTGGGTGCAAATTGAAAAGACTTATGCTACTCCAGGTTTAATGCGTGAAGAATTTTGGGAAAAACCTAGACTTAGATTGGGGAACATTATAAAAAATCCCTTTGTTAAAGTAACACTAAGGGTTTGGGATAAATATAGAGAACTTTTGGCTCCAGGGGTTTCCCCCATTGCCCCTTTCTTAGGGGAGTCCTGGTTTGGTCCGGGCAAAACAACGCAGGCTTTTGGCGAGTGGAGAGCTCAAAATAAATATATAGAGTGAAGGATTTATTCCAAAAGGGTATAAAATGGACAGCGGACCAACTACAGAACCTACATAATATACCTTCAAACTGGTTCCAGAGGCAGCAATTGACAAATATGATTGTGAACAATGACTTAATGAATGTTTATGAGCGCCCATTATTGATATATGAAACTTTAATAGAAAAAGAAATGTTAGAACAGAAAGGAATAATTTCTAAACTTTATAAGGCTTTGATGGAGAAAAACTGGTTTCAACTATCCACACAGCAAAAAGCTTGGAATAAGGATTGTGCATTAGACATAACTCAAAAACAATGGGAACAGATTTGGTCTTTAAAAATATATGTTTCACCATCATTAAATATCAGATACCAGAATTATAAATTATTCTTTAGGTGGTATATAACGCCACTAACTTTATACCATGCTAAAATAAAAAAAGACCCCTTGTGTTGGAAAGGTTGTGGACAAGTCGGTTCATTGGGACACTGTTGGTGGTTTTGTCCTAAAGTATATGCATTTTGGATTCAGGTTATTAAAATTTTAGAGAAAATGTTATTAATAATACTTCCCAAAACGCCGCAAAGTATATTGCTTAATTATTGGGAAGGGGTTCAGTGGTCGGAAACGACTAAGGAAATATTGTCATTGTTATTGGTAGCAGCAAAAAATTGTAATAGCACAGAAATGGAAAGTGGAGCAGGTGCCTACGATTAGGCAATGGTTTGTTAAGGTCTGGGATGTGGTAGCTAATGACAAATTAGCCACTCAGATTTTACTTATGGAGAATCCCACTAAAAAAGAGTGTTTTGTGAGTAAATGGTTAAAATTTTTCGAGTATATATCTAAATCTAAGGATTGTAATACCAACTTGCCAGAAAAATATGTTAATTTTGTTTTTTATTGATTTATTAAGTTGTAGTTATTGTTAAAATTGCTGTTGTATATTGTTAAACATTTTCATAAAAAATAAAGTTATTAAAAAAAAAAAAGAATATACAATCCCATGTGTGATAACCAATGGTACTCCTTCACCACATCCCTGAGGAGTACAAAGTTCCGGGGCAACACTTCTGGATTTAGTTGGCAGGAGAAAACACTGGGGGGGGGGGGGAGGGGTGTTACCAGTGTCTTTGTAATCCTTGTTTTACTGGCAAGTACAAGTAGAGCTAGGTTGGCAGGAGCTGGGACTAGAGACAGGAGCTCACTCCATCACGTGGCACACAGCCAACCTAGCAGTCTGAAAGCAAGAAATTGCAAGTAGATAAATAGGTACTGCTTTGGTGGGAAGGTAACAGGGTCAAGAACTTAAGAACATAAGAGAAGCCAATTTTGGATCAGGCCAATGACCCATCCTGTCCAACACGCTGTCACACAGTGGCCAAAAATAGCAGGTGTCATCAGGATGTCCAGCAGTGGGGCCAGGACACTAGAAGCCCTCCCATTGTTGCCCCCCCAAGCACCAAGCATGTAGAGCATCACTTGCCCCAGACTGAGAGTTCCTATCTATACCTTGTGGCTAATAGCCACTGATGGGCCTCTGCTCCACATATTTATGGCATTCTGTGAACCTCAGCATCTAGTCATGCTGGCCACATGACCATGTAGGGTTGCCAGACCTGGACTGGAAAATGCCTGGAGACTTTGGGGGTGGATGTGGGAGAGGGCTGGGTTTGGGTAGAAGAGGAGCCTCAGCATGGTACAATGCCATAGTCCACCCTTCAAAGCAACCATTTTCTCCAGGGGAGCTGATCTCTGTTGGCTGGAGATCAACTGTAAAAGCGAGAGATCGCCAAGCCCCGCCTGGAGGCTGGCAACCCTATGACCATGGAAACATCTCCAGATAGTGCTGGCTCTTCAGCTTGGAAATTGAGATGAACACCGCCCCCTAGAGTCAAATTTGACTGGCTTTTGAGCAAGGGAAACTTTTACCTTTACAAGTAAAGCACATGTGGCCACCAAGAAGCACCTGAATGAGTCAGCTGATCTTCTCTCCAGTATCCCTGGAAAGTATTGGAGTCGGAAGGTGAGTAGTAGTGATTTCATAGTACAGCTCTTTATTGTGGGTCAGATGGAACATGGGGAACCCCGGGCTCAGAGCCCTCTTTTATGCTGGCCGGAGACAATGCTCCGACTTTGCCCCCAGGTCCTGATAGGACCTTAAGTCCGTGGTTGTAGTTCATAGGTCCCCCAGCGGGAGACCTAGGCTTGTAATTGGTGGTCACTCAGGATCCAACTGGCTATTGTTCTACCTGGCTGAAGCTCAGGTAGATTCTGACCATGTGCGCTGACCACGTGGCGGTCGCCATTACGGGAGACCATGCGATCGTGGTCCTAGTACACAACAATCCCCAAAAGAGAAAAGGATCCTGCATGCCCAAGATTATTCCCTTTTCAGTACGACCTCTGTTTCAGATTCAAATTGCACCGCCCTTTCTATACAGGCATACAGTATAGATGACACGTACGCCACCTTTTCACAATGCCCAAGGGGGCTTACAAAAAGGGAATAAACATATATTGTTAAAAACACAGCTGAAGCATATAGAACACGTTATAACTGCGTCAAGCACATTAAGTTGAAACTAGCCCCAGCGTGGTCCTTAAAAACACACTGCTGCTTCTGTGCTCGGGCCCATCAGTGACATTTCAATCCTAGCTGCAAACAGAATCAGATTCTGCTTTCTTTCTGGCTGGGTAAGCAGCCCTGGGGCAAAGCAAAGGCAGCAAGCGTGGGAGAGAACAGGCTGGCTAAGAGCAATCCAATGACACTCTGTCTGCACAGAGCTCTCCTCCATCTGCTGAAAACCTTTTTTTCCTTTCATCAGGACAAGCAACATCACTTTAATCCCACTTCATCAGCAATGGAGGTGAAGCAGTAAGCACAGAACTGTGTCATCAGGCAGAGCCGCCTTTAGGACTCGGGGCAAGAGAACATCAATGCACCACCATAAGCACCAGGGGTCAATGGGAGGAAGGCATGCAAACTAAGAGGACACTCTGCCAGATGACTCACACAAGCAAGCCAAGCTACATGCCAGATGCTTTGTGAAAAGACGTCACACTTTCCAACTCTTGGTTACATAACTTGAGGTGGCGGCAGCATTGTCTATTGTAAAAGGTTTAGTCACACAGGGACTGTGCAGAAAGGGATTTTTTAAAAGTGTCATTCTTTTGTACAAAGGTTTCATTCAACTGCTTCTGACCTCTTCAGTGCCGCATCCCCATTCAACATCAGAGTCTTATGCACTTAGGGTAACCAACCTCCAGGTGGGGCCTGGAGTTCTCCTGGAAATAAAATTGATCTTCAGACTACAGAAATCAATTTCCTGAAAGGAAACGGCAGATTCTGAGGGTGGATTCTATGAAAACACATCCCTGCCGAGCTCCCTCCCCTTCTCTGGAGCCCTCAGGGATAGGCTTGCATAGTTTCCCCATTGCTGCTGTGGCTGCCAATACAGCACAGCAGCAGTGAGGCTTCCACATGACAGGTTTCCCTGTTCTTTTCCTGACCCCCCCCCCCCCCCATGTTTTTTAAAATTGGCAACTGTTGTTTTAACATTCTGTTTATTAGGATATCTGAATTCTCACCTTTAATTTTTAAGGAAATTCTTAAGCCCCTTTGGTTGCAGAGGTATGCCTTTCCCCTTATATCTCCACAATGAAAGGGACTAGAGACTTTTTAAAAACTAAAGCTGGGAATTTAGAGAAGCTAAATTGTTAGCTCACTATAACAATATTCGATTGCTAATTAAGAAAACAAGAAGCCCCCCCCCCTCCACCAAAGCAAGGGGCAGGGTAAATATGTGCCATGTTGGTGGGAATGGGGAAACCCGAAGCTTCCCAGCGACATGGCATCCACCTAGGCCATGCTGTAAACTTTCCCAAAACTTTGGAGGAAGGTAGGTTTGGGAAAGATTGGTGAGAAGCCAAGGAAACATTGTGTGTGTACGTGTACACTGCAGTGCTGTGCAGAATCAGGAAACAAGCTAGGATTGCCAAGGAAACAGTGTGTGTGCGTGTGTGTGTGTGTGCGTGTGTGTGTGTACACACACTACAATGCTGTGCAGAATCAGGAAACAAGCTAGGATTGCCAGCTCTGGAAACTTGGGAAATTCCTGGAGAGTTGAGGGCAGTGTGTGGGGGAGGTGGAGTCTGGGGAGGGTAAGAAGTTCAATGGCGAAGTGGTGCTATACAGTCCATCCTTCAAAGGTACCATTTCTTCCAGTGGAAATGATCCCTATAATCTGGAGATCAGTTGCAATTCCAGGAGAACTGGAGTTTGGCAACCCCAAAAAGCCCACTTCTCAACAGCATTGAACCCAGGGTAAATAACCCATGTGGAAACAGCCATAGAAGGAACAAAAAGGCAGAAGCAAACAGAGGCAAGTCCCAACTAAGCTCTATTATGTCATTCCCACACAGTGCAAAAATTGGCTGGTGCTTTCATCTACCTGAAGATCAAAATCTACTTAATGCTATTATTATACGAGCCCCCCCCCCCCAAAAAATCCAGCAGTAATTACTCCACCACCCCCATTTCCTGGAATGTTCATGTACTAGAAATCCAGTGCCAACTGCCCCTAATAAAGAACAATTAGTTCAGTAAGTCAGAGCAGAAACATATGGCAAAAATATCCCCTTTGTAACTTGTTTTTGCAGGGGAAGGAATGGGATCAAGTGGGTGCACTGGTGGCAATACAGACAAGGCAAGAGCGGGCATGCCCTCTCCCCACCACCACCACCCAAAAATCAATCATTGGTGAAAGGCGCTCCATCTGGTATTACACATTTCTCTACAAGTTTACATAAACAAAATACAACATTGGTGTAAATTAAGCCCATTCAAACAAAGCTAATTCACTTCGGTACCTCTCCCTATCATTTTTTGTTCTGCGACCACAGACTAACATGGGTGCCCACCGGAAAGTATCTTCCTATCTGAAGCTCAAGGCAGATGACAGTACTATACAGAAACACAGAGAAGACCACCTGCCTCAGAGGCTCACAAGTTAATGTGAACTCTCAACTTTGAGATTTCCTTGGTACAGAATGTGAGCACTTTTGGCACAGTTCAGTGTCTTTGGCCATATAGAATGCACTTTTGGCACAGCTGCAACTCCCAGTTAAAGGTCTGCTTTAAAACTTCAAATTTCTTCCTCCTGTAATAACTTCTTGATTATTAAGGTATTTAAATATCTTTGCTGTACGCTAGGGTGCTCAGGGTTTTACCTAAACCATGTGGGGTGAGAAGGAAATCAACTGAACATTCTCAAGTTCTCAGAGCTAGTTCAGATTACATTTCTGGCCGCTCACTCTCACAAGAAATTGCCATTCATGTGAGCAGTCTAATCAGTTGTGTGAGTTGCCAGAGGACAGGCCTTGCACAGAATTGCAGTTACCACATCCAACAGTTCCCTCCTCACACAAGTAGACCATGTGTCTCACGGGCTGTCTATGAGAGTAAGCCCCCTGAAATACTGCCTGTATTAGCTGTAAAACATAATGTATAACCCCAACTTCTTGCACACCCAAATAAAGAGGCAGAGGGTAGTAAATATATTAGCTGCTCTGGAATGCTACTGGAAGACCTGCAACAGGAGCTGTGATGAAAAGCAGCAAGGCTGTTCCTCCCCTACTAACAAGGACATCCAGGGAACCCCCAGAGAGATTCCCCATCTATCAGGGCTAAGTGACTACAGATTTTTATCTGTCTTGTAAAAGCATACCGGGGGCAACTGTCTTACCGTGGCTGACTCAGGGCAGGATCTGACACCTGAGGAACCAAGAGCTGCAGTGGGTGCAAGCCCAGAGGGAAAACATAAGAACATAAGAAGAGCCCTGCTGGATCAGGCCAGTGATCCATCTAGTCCAGCATCCTGTCCCACAGAGTGGCCAACCAGTACCTCTGAAGGTCCAACAACACAGTATAGAGGCTGAGGTTTCCCATTCATGTTGCCTCCTGGTACTGGTATTCAGAGGTTCCCTGCCTCTGAATGTGGAAATTCCTTTCAGTCGCCATAGCTAGTAGCCACAGACAGACCTATCATCCATGAAGCTGTCTAATCCCCTTTTAAAGCCACCTAAACCTGTGGCCCTGACCCAGATAGCCCCAGGCTAGCCTGATCCATCAGAGCTTGGAAGCTAAAGCAGGGTCATCCTCGGCCAGTATTTGGAAGGGAGGTCACCAAGGAACACCAGGGTCATTACACAGAGGCAGGCAATGGCAAAATACCTCTGAAAGTATCTTGCCCTGAAAAGCCCATGCGGTTGCCATAAGACAGCAGTGATGATGGCACCACTCACTGTGTAATGAAGTCCATCCTTTTGTCCATCCTGTATCTACTGCCCATCAGCTCCATTGCCCACAAGTTTTAGTATTTTGGGTGATGGATGAAAAGTTTTCTCTGTCCACTCTCTCTACCCTGTTCATTATTTTATAAACCTCTATCATGTCCTCTCTTGGTTGTCTTTTTTCTAAGCTGAAAAGTCCCAGACTGTTCAGCATTTTCTCATAGGAATGGTTTCCCTTTTCTGTACTTTTTCCAGCTCTGCCATGTCCTTTTTTTGAGATTATGGTGACCAAAAATGCTTTCCTAAAGTAACCAGAGCCATAATCTATTTTTGCACAGCCCAGAAGGCACAGCCCAGGGGCATAATTTGAGCAAGGCTTAGTTCTAAAGGCCTACTTTCCAGTGCCAGGATGAATTCCTGTGAAATGTGATTAATCAATAATAAAATAAAAAACAATAAAACCACACTTCTGAGCAGGGGTTCTTAAGCACCAAATATTCGCAAACAATCACCATCCACTAGGAATTAAAGTGATTTGGATGTACCTTGATGCCTTTGGAAACTAAGCATTAGACATTGCAAGCTGTTTCTCCACTCCTGAAAACTGGTTGTATAACTAACTGGAATCAAAGTGAGCCGACTACAGTCAATAGGTGGGAGTAGAAACCTAAGGTGGGGTTAGTAGCAAAACATGTGGAACCTCAGCTGCCTTTTACAATGGAGTAATTATGTGTACTGTCCCACAAAGAGCAAAGGCAAGGCTGGATCTGGCAGTATTCCTTGGCTTTGTGTAGTTAAAACAACAATTATTAATACGTATTACTCACCTATTTTTAAAGCCCTCTGGGCAGATCCCATTAGGACTTTCAAATTATCTTGCCACTCTCCAAATATAGGTTACTCTGGAGACGGTTAGAAGAAAGAATAAGAGTGAAGACAGACATGACATATAAAGAACTGCAGATCCCTCACATCTGGTATGAACTTGGCCTCCTTCCAGCTATGCCATTTGCATGACAAATGTACAGACCAACAGGTTGAATGCTGAACCTGCTGTCAATCTTTTTCTTTCTCCCTAGGCTTCAAACAAGCTTTCTGCTCCTTTAAAAAAATATTTACAGATTTGTATATTACTGTATACTTAAGGTTCTGAAATGGTGAAGAAGAAAAGATTGGATTTATACCCTGCCCTTCACTACCCGAAGGAGTCTCAGAGCGGCTTACAATCTCCTTTCCCTTCCCCTCCCCACAACAGACACCCTGTGAGGTAGGTGGGGCTGAGAGAGCTCTTTTGAGAACTGCTCTTTCAAGAACAGCTCTGACAGAACTATGGCTTGCACAAGGTCATCCAGCAGCTGCAAGTGAAGGAGTGGGAAATCAAACCTAGTTCTCCCAGATTTAGAGTCCGCACACTTAACCAATACACCATATTCATAAAATATGAAAAAATAAAACAAATTCTGAGGAGACTTGCGCATTCAAGCGAGCAAACCATATCCCAAGATAAAGCTACCTACCCAAATCCAACATTGATGCAAACTATACATTACCATGTGTAACAGGAACAGTGATGCAGAAGGACCATGTGAAATATACTGCTTTTAACCAACCTTTGTAACATCAGCAGGGATGGTGTCAAATGATTTTCTTCAAGTAGGGAGTTCTAAAGTTATTTATTTATTTTGTTCAATTTTCAGAGTTGAAGGGCAGCTACTGAGAAGGCCTTGCTTCTAGTGGAAGTCTTCACATAAGATGTCACATAAAGCAGTACCTCACTTGCTGATCTTAAATCTCAGGGAGGGTCACATGGAGGTACTCCCAATATGCAGTGGATCAAAGTCATTGATGGCCCCATCTTCAGAAGAAAGACCCACACAGAGCTCACTGCACTAGTTTAACCAAGAGAGTGCTAAGACATTAACCACCATGGCCTGTTGATACTGCATACAGTGAAAAAGCAGTCTGGGCACAAGCTGAAACCTCGTCAGATCCTTGTCACCAGTTAACAGAATGGCAATAATTACTTCTGTCTAAATTGGGCTTCTCACTTTCATCCAATTACCCATCATGGAGCTTCAGTTCAGAACACTGTTTCACCTGGTGAAGATTAAAAGGAAAGCACATTTGGGTATCACATGCAAACTGATGATACTACACTGCATAACTCCAGAAGACTTCACTTATTGTTTTATATTACACAAACTAGGAAATCCTCCACGAACCCCCTAATTCCCATGGGGAGAAACAGTAATCTCCCAAAAACTACTTTCTGGAATCAGCACTCGAGAAAAGAACAGACCACTGCAAAGCTACAAGATGTTCCAGGAGAATATTATGGTCAGCAGTATCACAGACCAGCAACAAATCTAGGAGAACTTGTAAAATTGTACTTGCCCGAACTTCCGTCAAAGTGACAAAGACTGTCTTCATCCCAAAACCCAGCATAAAGCTGGACTGAGATGGATTCAGTTAATCAGCTTAATCCAATATTGCCTGGAGTTGTCTAGCCATCACCCTCTCAGTCACCTTACCCCAAAATGGTAAATTTGATAGTGAGCTATGGCACATCAGGTCAGCTGGGTTCAGTCGTTCTTTTTCAAAAGAGGCCCAACAACCACTTATTTTAAAGCAGCTAGCAGACTTTATCTTTGCCACCTTACTATGGCATCCTTAGATGAAGGATCCCATACACAATTCAGCTCCTAATTAGCTAGCTCACCTGTAAAAAGACGTGTACTGAATGAAGACATGTATGGACACGATTGAGTTCACCAGACTATTTGGGGTGCACAGTTTGGATGGACAGTGCATAAATGTATTTCCTAGGAGTCCAGGTATAAGGTTCATATTCTGAGATATGAAGTCTGTTGACCTTTTACAAGTGATAATTTCCCTATTGTGTACAACATTTGTGTTCTAATTCATTTTGTAAAATTGCATGTACTGTGGCTCAAGCCACATTTGTTGAAACAGGTATAATATACTTTATATACTTTCATAGACTGTTGTAATTAATTGTTTCTATACACAGTTTTTGTGGGTTGCATCTTACACTGTGTATCTCACTTTGTGTGATACATCTCCAAGTGGGGGCTGGAGATCTCCCAGAATTACAGCTGATCTTCTGGTGACATAGATCTATTCACCCAGAGAAAATGGCTGCTTTGGAAGGTGGACCCTATGGAATTATACCCCACTGAAGTCCCCCCCAACCCTACCCTCCTCAGACTCCACCCACAAAATCTCCAGCTTTTTTCCAACCCAGAGCAAGCAACCCTAAGATTATACCTTAACCCCTGAATTTTTAAGAATCTACAGCAAACAGCAAGACCATTTTAGCTTCAATGGTGGGCCAGTTCAAATGAATGAAATGCTCTGGGATGCTGGAAGGCCTTTACTTGAGCACACATAGCAGGCTACAGGTCTCCTAGAAAAAGAAACAAAAGAAGAAAGTAGGTGGTACATAGAGATTAAAGGTTTACTGAAACAGTTCGCAACACGCCCTATACCCAGGGCCAGTCACTCACAGAAACAACACAAGAGGCTGCTTGAGGCACCATAATATCACTGGCCAAAAGGCGTTTAGAAAGTTCCTCCCCCCCACCCTGACCGGCTATTCCTGAAGACCAGGCTGGCATCAGCATACCATGAGGTAGGGCAGCTGCCAGGGCCCAGGGCTTCTGGCAGGGCATATTGCTGTTGACCCTCCACCACCACTTATTTGATAGCATTCCACTGCACTCCCAGGTACACATGCTGGCACTGCCCAATGCCCCTGAAGAAAGGGCCGCAGGCGGCTGTGAGTATAGGTAGTGGGGAGAGCTCACAAAAGCGGGAAGGGGAAGGACACACCCGCAGGTGGGAGGGAAGGAGGGCATGTTTGGGGGCTTGGTGAAAAGAAGGAAGGGGGCCTGGGGACTCTGCCTGGGTCCCTCAAAACCTGGAACCAGCTGAGGAGATTCAGGTCCTTCCAGAAATGGGTGACCAAAGATGACTCAGCAGAGGCTTCCTCCCTCCTTGCTGGGCTGTTCCCATCCCATCCCCTCCTCCACTGAACCAAATCAAAGAAAGAAGGGAAGGGATAGGAACAGCCAGAGATGGATGATGAAGAATTATGATGAGCATATAGTTCTTTTTATTAAAAGTATGTGAGAGAATGCAAAGGGATGAAACATTTTCCCTGAATCATTTTATTTTAGCGGGTTGTTGTTTCATGATAACCAGTGGGAGGCGATGAGTATGTCTTTCTTGGGGGTGACAAAATAATGTGTATTGGCTTATCCTGCCCATACTATTCATATTTAGGGAACTAACAAATGCTAGATGAGAGCTTAACAAGGCAGACATTGCTTTAGCCTGTCGAGAACAATACTATTGGGAACAGGGAAGAACCTGAAACGTTTAAGCCTGAGTTGTTTGCCCTGGCTTGGATTTTTCCCCTGCTTCTCCACATCATTATGGTAGTTCAGTACTCCTTCTGGGGTTTCCAGTCTTTACTGAGATCTTTCCCAAACCTGTTTTATTGTGATGTTTTGGGAAAGATCAGAGCAAAGTCAGGGTGGCAGCCATGTGGACAGGAAAGTCCAGAACTTCCTGGTCCCGCATCAGTGCCATTTTCTCCTCCCAGAGCCCCGTAAGGTGGCCATTCCCCCTGCTATGAGAGTTTTTTTTTTTAATCAGCAATTGGCATTGTTATAGCATTATAATGTTATCATTGTCCTGACCTGGATAGCTCAGGCTAACCTGATCTCATCTGATCTCAGAAGAATAAGCAGGGTTTTCCCTGGTTAGTATTTGGATGGGAAACCACCAAGGAATACCAAGGTTGCTACACAGAGGCATGCAAAATGGCACCTCTGAACATCTCTCGCCTTGAAAACCGAATGAGGTCGCTCTGAGTTGGTTGTAACTTGATGGCAAACAAGGAGGGGGGGTGAATTTCCAACTTTATTAAAACAACAACTAAGTATCTGGTTTCTTTCATTGCAGAGAATTGCCTTTTACCTTATATCTCTACAACAAAAGGGGCTGGAGGTTCAGTTTAAAATGAAAGAAAAGAATTCAGAGTACCTAGTAGACAGAAATATCATAACAATATGTTAATTACTGACTGGGGAATGGCTGCCACATTGGAGCAAGGAAAATGGTAGGAAACCAGTTATATGGAAGACCTACTGCCATTGCAGTATATCAGCAACCACAGGAAAATTACACAAGTTTCCCCATGTGGAAAACACTCTGTTAAAAATATTCACTCGCATCTATAGACACCCTTTCTCAATTTGAAAGGATTATTCAAGAAAAGTTTTTTAAAAAAAATATTACATGTTGAGTCCCCCCCCCCCCCCACTGATTATACAGGAAAAAAAGCTGAAACCATAATCTCACCTACAGAGGTGTAAGCATTTGAAAGAGAAAGAGGTTCATATGGTCTGGGGCTTTTCGAAGATACCAGCTTTCTGGACAGAAACAGGTGCTTTGAAAACACTGGTAATTTGTATAGGAACAACATTACCATTGGGAGACCATATGCAGAGACGTCTGACTGATACATCTACAGCAAAGACAGATGTCTCCTGTGAGGAAAAAGGACACGACAAACAAAGACATATGTACAAACACATGACTACCTCAAGGGTGCCTGACCTAACCCTGTTCTGCAGCTCCATCCTCTTCCCCCCTCTCATCTCTTCCTTTTCTTTTCTTTTCTTGTTCTCCCCTCCTCTCTTTCCCATTCCTCTTCCACATCTTGCCTGCACACCTTCCCTTCCCAGAGGAAATCATTTTGTATACTTTTATTGTGAGCAGAAAAAAAAACACCTATTAAGAAATATCAGTCAAAACAAAACAAACCCTCCCTCTCCCGTTTGTGATCCCAGTTTTGCAACTTGCACGCTTGTTCTGCATGTACATGAACATATTCTCAAAAAGGCATCAATTTTACTCTTCCTCCAATGTTTCAAGCTCACTATCTATCTTTTTAAAAACATTTTAAATATGGCCTTTAGTAATACATGCTTCATTTTATTTAAGAAAATGTAGAAAGCTTCAAAATGGCTCTTGGAGCAGAAGTGTATTGTGTGCTTCTAATACTGAGCCAGCACAGTGTAGTGGTTAGACCAGGACCTGGGGGACCTAGGCTCGAATCCCCACTCTGCCTTGAAGCTTGCTGGGTGACCTTGGGCCAGTCACATGCTCTCAGACTAACCCACCTTACAGGGTTGTTGTGAGGATAAAATGAAGGAGGGGAGAATAACATAAGCTGCTTTGGGTCTCTATTGGGCAGAAAGACAGGGGTAAAATTGAAATAAATAAATAAATATTGGAGGCGATAGACAATAGGGACCCTCCACAGTAAACTTCAGACTAATGAAATTCAGACTCCACAATAAACTTCAGACTATTCAAACGTGCAGCAGCTCTCCAGGATCTTAGGCAGAAGCCCTTCATCTTGCCTACTATCTGGTTCTTTTAGCTAGAGATGCCAAGGACTGAACCTGGGGCTTTCAGCATGCCAAGCAGATGTTTTACCAATGAGCTACAGCCCCTCCCCAACTAGTGGGAGAAAGAGGGTGACATTTGAATGTCCCATCTCGGGACATCTTGGGACACCTGTCTATTTCATCAACCCACATCCCTAAAGGAAATATGACTTACGTTTCTTGGAGAGGCCATTGAACTTGTCACCAAACCATAACCTCCTCTTGCCATCCTAAGGTCACCCTCAATGCGTGCAAGATGACCAGTGCTACTTGCTTGTCTCTTCCAGCTCTCTTTTCTCTGTTCTTTTCTCATCTTTTACTCAATCTTTCCTCCCCCTGCTTTTCTCCCTCCCCTCTCTCTCTGCGTACTTTGTGAACTGCTGCTGCAGTGCCGAAGTCCAAAGTTCAGTAACTTGCCTAAGCACACAGATAAATATGAACCTTGGAGAATTTGCATTGCTCCAATGTAAACAGATAGGCGAGGGTCCCTTTATCTGTTCTGACTCAGGACAGTTGTGGGGGGTCTGAAGCAGCTAATTTTTGTGTCTTGGATTTTGGGGTGTGGGTGTGTAAAGGCGGGATCCACTGACCATTGGCTCCGTGACTTCAGAATCATGGTGTAGCAAAAAAAAAAGAAAAAAAAGAGGAGGTTGCAGCAGAAACAGTATAGCTTGCATATCAGAAGAAAGAGAAAGGAAGGGAAAAGACCATGGTCTCAAAACTGACTCATCTTCAGGTGGAACTGTTGGGAGCACTACTGGAATCAGGGCTAAGCAAGGAGACTCTTATTAAAGCCCTGAGTGAGGCAGACCCCTACAGCGAGAGCCAACGGTCCATCAACACAGCCCAAGCAGAAAAACAGGAAACCTGTGCAGAAATCCCAGTTCTTACCAATGGAATGGAGGAGTCTAGGATGTCTGAAGATGAAACATCTGATGATGGAGAAGACTTCACTCCTCCAATAATGAAGGAACTCGAAAATTTGAACCCAGAGGAGGCTGCGCACCAGAAAGCGGTGGTGGAGAGATTATTACAGTAAGGACGTCTCCAGCCTTTTCTTTTCTTCTCTGCTTTCTGTCTGGTCTCGGTCCTTCATCTAAGCTCTTGGGTGTCACAGCTGATCTAAGAGTTTCAGATGGTATTAGTAGCACCCAACTGGCAGCATACCGTGTCTCTTTGATATTATTGTAAAATAATAATGATAACCCTGGCTGGCAAATTATATATCAGGTTTATGCTACAAGGTCTAATCCAGAAAAGAAGTGTTTCTTTATAGTGGGGAAGAACTCTGAAACTCTCTGTGCAAACATCTCCCTCTTTTGGCTGCCTTTCCTAAAATGTAGGGGAATGGGTGTAGGAGAGAAGCTACATAGAACCAAGAAGCTTTCTGAACTATCTTCACATAGTTTGTAAAATCACAGAACATGAGAAAGCATCCCTTAACATTAAAAAAAGTATTTTGACTGAAAAGGAAACCATCAACATTTGCTGCAGGTCTAAGCACTTTCACTGTTCAAGGGGCTATAGAAACACACAACCTTTGCCCACCATCTTGAATAACTCCTAAGCTATCTTGCTGTTATTGCCAAGAGATATGCATTAAAGACTTCTTGGCTAACCACTCCAGTATTTTTAATCCCTGGAAATTCACGGAAACTTTACAGCACAAGTTTGATTGCCTCTTTTTCACCATTCTTTCATATATTTGGAAATAACAGACAGACTCAACTTAATTTTTTAGACTTTTGCTTGGCATTATTGTAACTATCACCTTTCTCAGGTTGATCAGTGGAAATGGATGAAAGTCTCCCCGTTACATTTCCTAATGATTTCTGTATTGAGCCCTTTGATCATTAACAAACAACTGTGATTTCAGCTATGTGCGTTTACTGTCTCAGTGGACCTTATTATTATAGAATTTAATGTACAATATTGTGGTTTCTTTCTTTTCCCATTCCATTGTCCTTACTAGACATAATGCATTTTAAAATTAGCCCCCGATACAAACCAGATTTTACGTTCCAATCTTCTTTCAAATTTTAGAACTATAGCCCCTATCTGTGGATCTCTGTATAAGTGAGAATTCACATAGGGTCTTAAGAAGAACCTTTGGGATGAGGCTAAAGGTCACTTATAGTACAATCCTAAACAAAGTTATTCTGCTAAACCTGCTGACCAAAATGGACTTCGAAATGGTATAACTGTGTTTAAGATGGCACTATTAGTCTGGTGCCCAACAATGACCAGTTTGATTATCCCTGGAACAAACAGGTCACGGAGGCAACAGCTTTGCTTGGGGAGCAAATGAAAAACAGGTCAGTGGCCATGGTGTGTTAATGCTGGGGACAAGGAAACATTCTATACTCATTGTGATGCCAAAAAAAAATTAAACTTTTAAAACCAAACATAACAACAACTATCAATCCATATTCAATCATCAATTGTAAGGAAAGCAAGTCCTCCTTAATATAATCCCCCGCCTCCAAATAAAAATGACCATGGACTAAAAGTAAACTAAAATAAATGAAATAAAACAAAAGTTTGGGAGTGGAACAGGCAGCTGCTGCTAGCCTGATGTCATCTTCCTCTGTCTACTAATAAAGCTCATATTCCACCTAGATACCTTCCAACACGATAAATCAGAGCTCTGCAGAAAATGCACTAGAAGCAACTCTTACCTGAAGAGTAAGGAGAGAGAGAGAGCCTTTAGCTTTCCATGAGTCCTTTTCTACCTTCACTATCTCCTTTTTGACCTCTTCTCCCACAAATCATCTTCTTTGTCTCCTTTCTCTTTCTTAACACTCATCTTCAAAGTTTCTTCCTTGTACCAACATTCCTTCTTGAGATGCAGTTCCACCACCCCATCTTCCACTCAGCATCTCCCCCCAACTCTGTGTTGAGCTCTTGGGGTCAGTTTGAGTTCTATAGCCTCAGGACCTGTCTAGTTACTAATTATCCAGTGGCTTTATTATTTCTCTTTTACCTTATAAATTTATATTTGAAAAGGCTCCGATAAGCTTTTTGATCATTAACTTCTGACAATTTATCAGGTCTCTGTTCTCAGAGGAAGCCACAAGAGTCAGGAGAACACCTAATTTGGCTTTTCTTTCTTGAAACAGATTTGGGTGGAAAAGGAAACAGAGGGAAGATGGGTTTTGCAAAAGGGACCTGGGAGGGTGCATTCACACTAGTTTCTCATTCTGCTATAAACCTGGAAGTGACTCTTATGGGTTCATACATGTTTCCATTCCCACCATGCACAGAAAGGGCATATTAACTAATCCTGGAAGATACGTAAAAACTATATTTAGTATTTACATAGTACTTTGGAGAGTTCCAAGTGTTTCAAATATAATCCTTTCAAAAACCCTGCAAGATAGGTCAGTATTATTATCCCCATTTTTTGGGTGGGGGAGTTTACTGAATTCCTGGCACAATATGAGGTCTGAACCAGACATTAACCAGCTCACAACTTACTCTCTTCAGCCACTACACCAGACTAGATTTACAGGTTTTATTTCTTATTTCTTCCCTGCTTCAGCTCGAATGTGAAAAAACACAAGTCCAGAGGAACCTAAAAAACTGACATTGATTCCAGTATAAGCTTTAATGTGCCAGCTGAGCTCTTAAATTTACAAGCAGGAAAATATGTCCCTGTATGGTCAAATCTTTAAGAGCTACATGTTCAAAAGACACAAGGCATTTTTATGATATCAGAGTGGTCAGTCTAATCCAGCCTTCAGACAGATCATTTACCGTATATGTTTTTCTTTCTAATAGAGACACCCCAGAGTACAGGGACTATGAAGGTTTCCACATGGGGACAAGCTTGTGTGGTTTCCCTGTCGCTACTGTGGCTTACAATAAAGCACAGCAGCAATGAGGCTTCCACATGGCAGGTTTTCCTGCAGTTTCTTGGTCCCAGGCTTCCCTCAGTTGGCTTTAAAAACCAGCAATTACATGTCGTTATAGTAATAGAATGTTATAACAATCGATATATCCAGGATTCCCAGCTTTCTTTCTTTTTAAAGTAAATCTCTATCCCCTTTTGTTGCAGTTATAAAGGGAAAGGCAAATCTTTTTTTTTTAAAGTT
Organism: Lepidodactylus listeri; assembly: GCA_029233225.1. Taxonomy (NCBI): domain Eukaryota; kingdom Metazoa; phylum Chordata; class Lepidosauria; order Squamata; family Gekkonidae; genus Lepidodactylus; species Lepidodactylus listeri. Next base: position 28,863,848 of record JARCFY010000013.1, read on the forward strand.
GGTTTTATACCCGCCCTTAACTACCCAAAGGAGTCTCGGAGCGGCTTACAATCACCCTCTCTTCCTCTCCCCCAACAGACACCCTGTGAGCAATGCTCCCTCTACGCTGTGGAGTCTTGTAAGCAAAAATTCTACTTTGTGAGTTACTGGCATTAAAGTTGTGAGCGAGTGATTTGGCTACTGCATAAATCAGTTTGCTCTGGTGCTATCCTTCCTGAGCTAAGACAAAAATGTGTGAGCCAGAGGCTAAAAATCTGTGAGCTAGCACACACTAACTCAGCTTAGAAGAAACACTGCCTGTGAGGTAGGTGGGGCTGAGAGAGCTCTGAGAGAACTGTGACTGACCCAAGGTCACCCAGCTGGCTTCATGTGGAGAAGTGGGGAATCAAACCCAGTTCTCCAGATTAGAGTCCACCACTCTTGCACTGCCACTAAAGGGGTTAGAGACTTATTTTTAAAAAAATGAAAGCTAGGAGTTCACAAAACCTGGTACACAGAATGTCATAACATCAATATAACAATATTCAACCGCTAATTTTAAAACAACAGCAACCACCACTCCCTAGGTGGTGGGGGAAGAAATGGCTACTGCAGGGACAGAGAAAATGACTGCTATGTGGGTGAGAAACATGTGAAACTTCCTCATCCACATGCTAGCCATCCAGGCTCTGGTGTGATCTTTTTCAAAATTTTGCAGGAAAGTAGGTTTGCAAATTATTGGAGAAAGGCCAGAAAAATCCTGAGAGGTGCACTAATGAGGGGAAAAAACATACTTCCCAACAGCATCAAATCCAGAGCTAATCACCCATGTGGAAATAGCCTATGTCAAAATGCAAACCACCACCACCACTGTGACACATGGAGCTTGAGAACCAGATACACTGGAGAATACTAGCAATATAGGCTCATATTTTTTGGCAGTTTTCAAAATAAAATAAAATAATAATGATAATCATCATCATCCTTTTATTTATTGAAGATTTACGTAGTTTGGTGGGGACATATCAGATGTTTCAATGGTCTTAGAATTGACACAGTCCAACAGAAAGTACTTATTCACAAGGCCCACTGAAATAAACAAGGGGACAGAAACATTTTCCGCTTCCCTTCTAATTTTTCTGTCCTTCATGACACCCCAAATTCACTGCTTTCTGCTTCCCCTCACAGTATAGTTACCTCAGGATTACAACCAGGAGCTTTTATATTCTGCAGCTAACCATATGGCACCCCACAGACAGGAAGAGAGTAGACATGTGCTCAATTCCATATCATTAGTTCACTCAGACACAGTTTAGACTTTGGCCTAGAAAGTCTACTGAAAGGATCAAAGTAGGCTTTGCAGCTGAGAAGCTCCTCTCCTCACTCTTCCCCCACCCATAGAAGAAGTGCTTTGCCCCACAAATAAGGAAAGGAAAGCTAGTCCCAGCTGGGTGTAGCGAAGCAGTGCCATTCTCTTAACAGGGAGGACCAGGGGACAGCAATCAAACTTTTGCTTATCAGGAGGTTATTGAGAAAGGAGTGGACACAGCATTTTATTGGTGAGGGGCATAAAGCTAACCTCTGGTGCGGCATTAAAGCACCGTCACAAGTAAAACTGACTTTTTTAGTCTCCATTAGGAGGGAGGAACCAGTGTGTTCCCTGTGAATGCTGCTAATCTGTTTTGGAAGTGGTTTTCAAATGACATTCCTCCAAAATTTCTTACAGGGTTACCAGAAGATCAATAACTTGTCAATTCCTGATCTTCCCTATACTGTGCTCCCACAAGGAAGCATTCAGTATGTTCAGGGGAGAAGCCCTCATGCACAGGGTTCAATCAGTAGAGAGGACCAATATCAAAAGTGGTGGTGGGGTTTTGATAGTAGGAATTCTGAAATCTACTGTGAAATAAAAAGCAGCCATTTTACTATATAAACCTTTTCTGATCACTATTTTTTTTGTTTAGTTTTTAGATGTGGGGAATTAAAACAGATTGTTTAACATTGCCAATGAAAATCCTTTCAGAATTAACATTGTTATTCCCTGAAGGAAATGTTCAGCATTTTCTTTCAAGTGTAGACAGAGAGGATTTCAAGAAAGAAATTAGAGTTACAACAAGCTAATTTATTCTGGGAGGCAGGATCTGGGGGTTGGAGAAGCAAGGAGGACAAATTTACAACTGAAATGCCTCAGCCATTTTTCTCATTGCTTTTTTGGGCCCTGAAATGGAATTGCAACATCACATCTATTGCTTCAGCAGGCACACAGGCCAGCCTGAGCCAAACAGGGCCAAATTCAACAGAGTCAAACACAGCTGGAGGTGATTCTTACCTTTCTTCCTTTCTGTCCCTTCCAGGTCCCATTTATTCAGTAAAATTAACAACAGATATAGCTTCGAGGGTCAAAGATCAGGAGTAGCGGTAGTCATGGTCCTAAGTTTCCAGGTCCAGCTTTGGTCCAATGCAGGAATTCCAAATAAGTTTTAAAAGGGATCAAGGGCCCTTTCTGTACTAAGAAAGGGACTTTGAGCAGTACCATATTGCCCAGTGAGAGAAGGGAAATGATGGGGGAAAGGGAGTGTAGAGAATGAAGACAAAGCAGGACATTTAGGGGGGAGAAAGATAATTACTGATGGAAGACTGAGGAGGACCCCACCCCACCCCAATGTTGCCTTCCAGTTCTCAGGATTGGGCTTTCTTTTAATGCTAACAACTTGATATTTACTTTCCATTTAAATTTGAGATGCTGCTATAAATTATCAACCAGGCTCTTGTTCCCTTTGAGTTTATAACTAACTACCTGGGTTACTTATTGTTCAGGTAACAAAAGGGAGGTGAGAAAGACCTTAAAAATCAGCCTCAGAACATAGCAAAGAGAGAAGCCTGAAAACAGATGTCCCTGAGAACCACCCATGATCATTACTTAGGGGAGCTGAAGACAGTAGATCGAGGACAGGGATGGGTGGGAGGGTGCCACCAGTTTAGGTGATTCTTCACTCAGGTAGCAGAGTTGGTTTCAGGCTTCAGCGTAAGCATGACTTCCTAGCTTCACAAACTTTAAGAACAAAATATAAAATCAGCATGCAGTTTGTAGCATTTGGATTCACATTTCACTCATATTATCTGCTAGGGGCATGAAGAACACTTTTTTTGTTTCCATTTTTAAAACTTTGTTTTTGGTACCCAGTTTTAATGAATTACTAGTTTAATTTCTCTTTGGGGTTTTGTTGTTGTTTTTGTTGTTGCTGTTATCCCCTTTTCCTTACTGTAAAGGTTGGAGTTTGTGCCAGGGCCATTTCCTCAAACCCAACCAGGCAAAGAGCTGGCATGTGCTGAGAATCTCTCACACAAATCTTCTCTTCCTCCCCTGGTGTCTCGGATGCCCTTCTTGAAGCATTCAAGATTTTGTGCTTGATGTTAGACACCGGAGACGACATTTCCAGGCTGCACTGAGATGCTTAGAAAACAACAACAATCAAGGCACCAGGGGAGATGAGGGCGGAAAGAGATTATTGATCCATACCAGCCCTCTTCCATGGCTTGGCTGGAGTGTATCAGTTACATTATTGGAATGTATCAGTTACATTATTTCTTCTTCTTCTGATCTTGGAACTCTGTGCCACCTGTATTACAACAAAGGTATCCTAATATTAACAGATTTCAGTTTTAAAGTTAATGCTTGTTATAACAACATTGACAAACTGTCTATATTTTGTTATTTAATAGGTCAGTATTTCAATGAATACCCCAACCTGCAACCTTTTCCCCATATTGCCACATCTCCAGATTGGGGCTGGTCCAAACCACTGCACTACCTGATCTTGAATCCACTGTAATATTCCAAGGAACTCTGAAGCACATGTCCATAGTGGGCACACATGGCTGTGTCAGTGGCATCATCTAAAATATCACTACCCCAAATAGCTTTGTCATGGGCTATGCCAGGATGACTGGGATGTCCATTAAGATACAGGGCTCATTTGCAAGCTAGTCACCCTCCAACATCCACCCTTGCTTCCAGGCAGTTATATCATGTTGATGCAGAGTCTACTCTCAAGGGCCAAGAGGATCAGGTTGGGTAACCTGCAACTATTACGCAGACAGAAGGTCCCAGTGGAGCCACACTGTAAAGTTTGTACCACTGTACAGACTGCAATGTGACTCTCCAGTGCAGCGTGATGATGTCCCTTATAGATCTGGCTCTATGCAACTCAGTTAGCTTTGCAATCCAAGAACAAGGATGCAATGTGGCTTACTTCTCTGGGTCCTCATCTCCCTCTGTACTCTTAATTAGAGGAGGCCTATATCCTCTGCCTCCACCATCTGTCTCCCAAGCATGTTCTCCTTTGCCCTTTTTGCATTCCATGGAACAGCCTCCACCTCCCAGGCCACCTGACTAGAGAAGCAGGGTTCTTATTCTCCCCTTCTGGCCTCTCCTCCTTGACCCTCAGTTCCTGCCCAGTTGGGTCTACCAAAGTCAGTTCTGCCCCCTCCTTGCCTCTCAAGACTAGGTGTACTTCCAGTTATTCCCAGACCCTGGCTGGGGTGTTTGTGATTGCTGCTGCTGCTGCTTTGCTGTTTCAGAGTCTTGAGAAGCCAAGTGAAACATGCATTGCCTGCATATTCAGCAGGACAAGAATGCAGGGTGACATAATTCATGGAGCCTTCACACTACAACTTTTATCCCTGGCCTTAGAAATTTCTTACATCGCAGAATAGTCTCCCCCCCGCCCCGGCCAAAAAAGGGAGAAGGCTGGGCGTAGCCACTCATATGCCTGTATGGAGTTGGTTCCAGAGTATGGCAGTCAGGCATTTGCTTGGGCTCCAAGACCATTTAAGGATCACCAGTTTCACTTCATACAGAGCATCCCAGGCAGCCCAAATTAGCACATCTTTCCTATCCCAGGTCATGGGGGCTCTAATGAGCTAGTGCTGCCTTCTGCATTAGTTCATTCAAACTACGGTAAGTCCCCTTTCCCAGATGTGATGTTGATGGGATACAGGCCCCCTCACCCACAAATGTGCATTGAGATGGTGGGAAAGGCCTGCCTTTTGATCTTGTATGTGATGTGCAAAACAGAGCATCTTAAAAACACATGCTACTACTGGGACCTTGAGTGACATGTACCCCAAGAAAAAGGCCATTCACACTAAGAACAGAGATTAAAATATGTTTCAAAAGAATACATTATGATAATATATTCCAGTAGGTTAAAAAGAAGAAGAAAGATCAGCACCTCAAGTCTACCAGTTTGATCCAGGAAGGCCTTTTGAAATCAACAAGATAATAGAAAGTGTAACCGCTTAGAGCTGGTTAGCGGCTATGGAAAAACCCAGCTGCATGAGTAAGAGAGATAAAGGTGTTTGAGCAGAGCCAGCAGGTGTGGACTTTGCCCTCGTTAATGGCTATATTTGAAGACCTTGGAGCTGTTGCCCAACCCTCCCAGCATAATGCTTTGCTTCAGTTCCCTCCATCCCCCACTTTCAAGCCCATCAATATGTAGCTATTGCTGTTCTGGAAATTACTTTTAATTAAAGAACAAAACTTGCTATCCCAGTAAATGAAATAGGTGGGTGAGTTTAGGGAGCACTAGAGCAAGAAACTCAAATGCCCCATCAGCTGCTTGGGCATTCCACAGGAAAAAAGCGCGCTGCTCAAGTGACCTAGAAGCTAGATGTTCTGCCGCACTTTTTTAATAATACATTTTAAAGAGGGGAAAAAATGTAAACCTTAAGGACAGAGTTAGGTCTATCAAAAACAGTTGGAAGAGTCACATTGAATCTTTGGCTTACAATTGTTCAAAGTTCTTGCCACATATGCCTTGTCTAAATGCTGAGAATGGTACAGGCTGGAGACCTGCAAGGACTTACAGGGGGCATCTAATTTCCCCCACCCCTGCAATTTCCTCTTTTCCTTCCCTGGCAGCCCCCATAGCCTCTCCCATTTCTCTGTTTTCTTCTCACTTATCAATCAACCAACCTTTATCTGCCCTGTCTTCAGCTTTCCCTCCCCCTGTCAGCCTCTCCCTGGGAAAACTCTGTCCAAGGTGTGTGGTACTGGCTGAGCTAAACCCAGTTGTGTGGTGGGAAACCTGCAAGGACTTGCAGGGGGTACTCACTTTCCACTGTATTCCCTCCACATACTTATTTCCTCCTCCCGACCTTCTGGCAGCTCTTCATCCTCATCTATATTTTATCTGCCCCCCCCTTCAGCTATATTTATGATTTATTTACTTAATTTATATTCCACCTTTCTCCACAATTGGGATTCAAAGCAGCTTACATTATTCTCCTCTCCTCCATTCTATCCTCACAACAACCCTGCAGCTTAGGTTAGGCTGAGAGTGGGTGACTAGCCTAAAGTCAACCAGTAAACTGTAGCAAAGTAGGGATGTGACCCTGGTCTCTCAAATTCTAGACTGAAACTCTAACCACCAATCCATACTAGCTTTCATGTGGTAGGTGCTGTTGAACAGTAGCAAGCAGCCAGTCCTGGACGAGTCATGCAAGTTGTGTAGTATCAAGTCATCTAGCGGCTGCTGCTAGCCCTGGTCCTGAGAAGTCCCCCCTCAAACACCAAAAGGGCCCTACCTCCTCCCCCTGCCTTTTACTGACAGAATCCAAGGCTGGAAGGCTAGCAATATGTTGTGGTTACCTAGCAATGGCTACTGAGGGCATCCATTTCTTAAAGCTACAGGCACTCCTTTTATAAGTTTGGGGGTATTTAAACCTATTTATTTATTTATTTATTTAAGTTCATATTTATCTGCAAATCGGGGACTTTTCTCAGGTTTATAGAAATATCTGTCTTGTCTATCCATGGCCCCAGTATAGGGATTTAAGTATCCACAGAATCCATGTGCCTAATCCCTGTTTCTGGAAGTTATGGGATAGCCTTTGTAAGGTACCATAGGACTTGAACCAAGAACCCTGGCAGAAAAGGGGGCTGTTGTCTGCTCTCTGCTGCTTTTTAGTGCCATCACTGGAAATGCACAGAGGTTGGCATTGTGACCATTAGCTCAGCAGGAAACAAATGACACAAGATGCCAACAGAATTCTAGCCAGCCCTATAAAACTGCTGATTTTTACTTTGTCTCTTCAGCTGGAACAACTAATTACTTAAGCACACAGTTGATCAGCCCCAATGTGGTTGCCTTTGTCATGATACAAGGTCACCACTCCCCTCTCATGTAATTCTTTGAGTGACAAGTGTGTGAGACCACCCAGACCACATAAGTCAGAAACCCACAGTGTCTAGAAATCTGCGACCAAACTGTTCCTTGGACAACATTTCAAAAACCTACTGAGAAATAACAATGAAAGGGTCAAGTCCTTCAGGCAGTTAGCAAGAAAACATGAAGGTGTTTCAGGACTTAAACCAACAGCAAGTTCTGAGCCTGAGAATCAACCTCAATAGGGAGAACGCTCTGATGTGAAACCTGATCTATCTGGCAGTGGGAGATGACATTTGACACTGAAAAAAGGCGCCAATAGGCCCTAAAAGAAAAGCAGCATGTAGAACACTATAAAGGAACTAATCTTTTTTAAAAGCATTTTTAGTCAGCTAGAATACAACATATAAGAATATTTACTAATGTACAGATACAAAATACATTATAAATATCTTAACTATAAATACAATTCAATGTAGTTTCTAGTCCATTTTTAAATATCTCAGGATTTCTTCCCTCACATTTTCATCCGGCTTAATTTTATTCCAGTAAAGGATAAATAGCTGCCAAATTTTAAGAAAATCTTCTGGTATTTTTCTCTGCCCATCCATATTTTTTAAATTGCAGTTACCTTGTTCATTAGCAGGGTGAACCGTGCTTTACGAATCCCAACATTTGAATCAGGAGACTTTATTTTTTTCCCAGTTTTGTACCACAGTTAATCCAAAAGCAACTAGCAAATTTCTTACCAATTGCTTTCTTTCTGGTTTCTAGCTTCTGTGGACCATGCCTAATAAAATACATTTTGGGCCAGTTTGTAATTTTATACTTAATTTTCCTTCTAATGTTTTAAACTCTCTTTACCACCAGGCAGGACCACTAAAGATGAAAAAGTGAACCATTTTTACTGTCTGTTTTTACTGATCCTATCTTTTTATTGTACTATGTACGGTATTGGTTGGTATTTTGCACCTCTCAGGATTGATAGAAAACAATCACCTCTTTGATGTAATGCATTCTCTGTTCTTTCCAGAGAGGATCCCTGGAGGGTAGCTAAGATGGTGAAGTCCTACCTACAGCAGCACAATATCCCCCAACGAGAGGTAGTTGACACCACAGGCTTGAATCAATCCCACCTCTCACAGCATCTCAACAAGGGCACTCCCATGAAGACTCAGAAGAGAGCTGCCCTCTACACCTGGTACGTCCGCAAGCAGCGAGAGGTGGCCCAGCGTAAGTACAGCAAACAGCAGCTCTATCCTCCAAAACATAACAGAGCAATGCCAACCCAAGGCCATTTGCTGCCCAAGCAAGTGCAACAAACAAAACAGCAGCTATGGCCCAACATCCTTTGTCCCATCCCAAGGGATTTGGGTACACGCTTCTCTGTACTGTGGGCTCAGAGCAGACAGCCATAGCCATGTGGGAAAAGTGCATCCCAAAACTTGCTCTAAGCCAGCGGTTCCAGAACTGTGCGCAGGAGCATACTAACATGCCGTGAGAGTGCTGCTACTCTGCTATGAGCAATCTAATAAGTGAACACTCTTGTGAATCTTCAAAAGAAGCTGCCCACTGCATCTCTGTATGATTCACTACTCTGGCTTTGCCTCCTTTCAATCAGCTTCCATTGAAGATCATTCACTTATTCCTGAGGCAAAGACAGAGCAAAGGTATCCATTCTTGAATGAAGCTGCCTACCAAATCCCTTCAAAAAAAGAGAGGACTTCCCAGCAAAGCGTATACATAAAAAAAAAAGCTGTGGAATGGGATGCTATACAAGGCAAAAAGCCTATTATGCTGTGAAACAATTTAAATAATCAGTAAATGCAAATTACAATATGCAAAGGATACAAAATAGAATAAATAGACAATACAAAATTGTGAATAAATGTACAACGAAGATCCTGGGTATTAGCCTCATTTTGAGTATCTTCTTCTTCATGGATGTTTTTATACAAATGCACTTGTTGTGTTGTGTAGCCTCCAACTACACCAGCTCCGTAATGTTAAAGACTGATCTGTCTAAAACCTGTGACTGGTTGCCTGTCTGAAGATTTATGCTCTATTAAGAATAGTATTGAATTCTAACTGATTGGAAACACAGAAAACATAAATACATTTATATAAAAACGTCCGTAAAGAAGATACTCGAAACGAAGCTAATACCCTGTGATCTTCATTGTACATTTATTCACAATTTTGTATTGTATATGTACTCTATTTTGTATTCTTTGCATGTTGTAATTTGCATTTATTGATTATTTAAATTGTTTCACAGCATAATAGGCTTTTTGCCTTGCTTAGCATCCCATTCCACAGCTTTTCATTTATACCAAATCTCTGCATCAGTTCTCTGATCAGAATTCATCTCCTTCCAATCAGAAGGCATACAGCATGACCAGCATGCTATACAGAAACAGCACAAGACAGGCAGTAAAGCCCCACTCTGGCACTATGTAAGAGTGAAGCAAGCCTTCATTTTTAATTAAAAACAACAAACTGTGGGTCAGGCAAATACAGAAGACGAGAATGTGCCCCATTTTGTTTCCTGTTTGTCCAATGTTTGTTTCCTTTGCGGGAGAAAAATATTTCAGGAAATATAAGATGTAAAATATCTAATCAATGTACATCAAATTATAGTTTAACTTCCTCCCACCTGGATTCTATAAAAGACTCGGCTTCCAGGAGATGAAAGTACATAAAAATAACATCCTTTTCTTTTGTGGTTTCAGAATTTACACATGCCGGCCAGGGTATCATGGTGGAAGACTCGATGGGAGATGACCAACCAACCAAGAAAGGGAGAAGGAATCGCTTCAAGTGGGGCCCAGCTTCACAGCAAATCCTCTTTCAAGCCTATGAGCGACAGAAGAATCCTAGCAAAGAGGAACGAGAAGCATTGGTGGAGGAGTGCAATAGGTGATTGGGGGATAATGCAACAGGGCAAAGAGGAAAAACAGCAATTACCCATGATAGTGGAATGGAACCTCCATGTTCAGATGTGTTATCCCTCTGAATGTCAGACACCAAAGATAAGCAACAAGAAAGAGCTACTGTTTTCATGCCTTATTTGTGGGCTTCCCAGTAGTATCTGCCTGGCAGAAACAAGACGCTAAGCTAGAAGGAACTTTGGTCTTGCCCAACAGGGAGTCTGCAACCTATTGCCACGTTAGTACTCTGTGCTAATTAGCGGAGAAAGGCATGCAAAGTGGATTTTATACATCAAAATTTGTTGGGCTAACCCTGTCTACATGGTATTATTAGTGTACGTTAAGAAAGTACAGTCTTGGTTTTGAGTGAAGTGGGGCCAATTTCTTAGTACAACAACGCTGCACTCATTTAGGCCTAAGCAGATAATTGACACTGAGGCCCAGCTTAAGAGCTAGAACTTCAGCTGCATAGCGATCAAACCGCTTATCATTAGCCTATAATTCATCCAGTGGAGGCACCAGCTGTCACAGAGTCTGAGAGCAGCTTGTCATGTTGCAGAGTTCCCGTGAAGTTCTCCCTGGCTCAGAACCTATTCAGAAAAAAAAGAGGTGTTCAGGAATGTATAACTGAATGATGAGAAGAGGGGGAAGTGACAGCAGAAGGAAAGAGTAGCAGAACACATATTGTAGTCATTGGCAGACTGTCTACTTATTTCCACAATGATTTTTCTGCATATTACAGAGGGTTCTAGGTCACATAGAAGGCTAGTATAAACAACACACTACTCACAAGGAGACTTCCATTTTCATGTTGCCATATTTGTTCAGAAGCATTACCATATGCTTGTTGAGTTGGAAGCTTGCTACCTCTGGAACCCATTTCAAGAATTCCAGTATGGTTTTATGTGATATTTTAAGCCAGTGGCATTCTGAATGTTTAGATTATGCTGACAGAGAAAAAGATTTTTTGGTACCTTCCACTGTAGAGTTTCACGTCTGCCTGAGAGAATGGAGACTACTAGCCATCTGTGTCCATGGTTCTCCTTCTAAAATATTGCCTTTCTCAAGAAAATCTAGCAACGGTTTATAAACTGCCTCTGGAGCTTGAGGGAGAGTGAAGACATCCCATGGAAAAGTTAAAATAGCCATACCATGTGCTGCTGATTAATGTTTGCAACAATCAACACAATGGCAAGTACTCATGCCAGAGGTCACCTTGCAGCTGGGAATGTGGTAAACTGTACCACTTAGGCTGAGGGCCAAACTAGATGTGATGGCATCCTTGTGGCTGTCATGGAAACTCTGCCGCCATTTTAAAGTGATTAAAAATGTGTCAAGGGGGATTGAGCCCACAGTGTGGTGCTTGCCTCCCTCCATATTTCCAAGTGCCAAAACAGTTGTGGGGGGGAGGCACAGGGAGGGGGATGACAAAAATGCCTTAGGCCACCATGCTGCAGGCCTGATCAGGATTAGACCTTTATAGCATTTAAAATCACTTAAAATAGCAGTGGTGTTCCTGTGGTGGCCATGAAGACTCTGTCACATATAGTTTGGCCCTTAGTCTCAGTTCACGCAAGACAGAGAGTCATATCAACCTATATGAAACTAGCATAGGCCTCATCCAGACTGGAAGTGGCAGTCAAGCTTCTTTAAGGGAAGTTTTCTACCAGAAGCCCCTGATGAGTGTTCAAGAGATCACCTGGCATTCCCCAATTATAGGATTTGGAAAGAAAGGTGAGGTGACAAAAGTATGTAAAAGCTCTCTCCATCATCTTGAAGAGAAGGTCGGGCCTACCAATTCTTGGAATTCAGCAGTGATCACATTCCCTTTGATTTGACTGGGGCTATTCCAGAGGAAATGGCTTTGCCTCACAGCCTGCTAAAATGACACATCTATGGCCTTTCTTGGCAGGGCAGAGTGCATTCAGCGAGGCGTCTCCCCTTCCCAGGCCCAAGGGCTGGGCTCAAACTTGGTGACCGAGGTGAGAGTTTACAATTGGTTTGCCAACCGACGAAAGGAGGAGGCTTTCCGGCACAAGCTAGCCATGGACAGCTACAGCGGCCCACAGCCCAACTCTGCTCCCACCCTGACTGCGCACAACTCATCCTCCCTTCAACCAGCTGCTCCTCTCTCGCCAAACAAGGTCCACGGTGAGCAGCAGGCATGGAGAAAATTGGAGCTCTTTGGTGCTGGAGGTCCTGAGGCTGGTTTTGTGTACAATAGATGGAAGTGGCAGGGGAAAATAATCAGGAATATATAAACAAAAAAGCAGTGTAGGGTGCTAAATACAATTTATAAACGGAGTGATACAAAGTACAAATTTAAAGCGAAACGGTTTACAAAATGCACTAAGGTCCAAAAGGCTGTAGGTAGTTGATGAAATTCTCCGGAATAAAAGTTCGTTTCGGAATACTTCATCTGAAGGCTAACCAACATGCTTGTAGAGGTTTCCCCATGTTGGTTAGCCTTCACCAAAAAGGATGATTTAAAGATGATTGATGTTCCTGACAACTTGTGTTCTTGAATTGTGTACATTGCGACATACTGCACATTCCTGTAGATTTTCTTCTCTGAATTGAGCCTTCAAACCACTTCATATGGTCCGGTTCAGATGAAGTATTCCGAAACGAACTTTTTTTCTGGAGAATTTCGTCAACTACATACAGCCTTTTGGACCTTAGTGTATTTTGTAAACCGTTTCATTTTAATTTTGTACTTTGTATCGCTCAGTTCATAAATTGTATTTAGCGCACTACACGGCTTTTTTGTTATCTATATATTCCTATCTTTCGGGCTTTGATTCTCTTATTCTAAGGGGAAAATAATCAACCAAAAAGAGTGCTCTGTTATCAAGAAATGCTGATTCTGTCCCATTTGTAACTCTACAGTGTTATACATGGTTCTCACATCGCTCACAACAGCTTTGTTAGACAGGTTAGGCTGGTCCATGCTCACCCTGTGAGATTCATGGCTGAATGAAGATTTGAACCTTGAGCTCTCTAGTCCTAGCATGAAGTCACACTGCCCCTCAGTCTTTGTGGGCTTGGGCAAGTTTGTTTGCTTCTCTTTAAGCAAAGAAAAGATACACAATGAGGACCGCCCCCAACTGCATAATAACATGACACTGCTGAGCTCTAGGGCTGGATGGATGAGTAACTTCCTGTCCACCTAGCCCTGAACCTTAGCAGTCCAACATTATAGTGCAAATTGCCCTCACTGCCGAAAGTTCCTTTTCTCTGGGGGTAGGAAAATTAACTGATATTTCCACATCCTTGCTCTGAGACGGTGGCTCAGTGGTGGAGTATCTGCTTGGCATGCAGAAGGTCCCATGTTTGATCACTGGCATCTCCAGTTAAAGGGATCAGGTAGTAGGTAATGTGAAAACCCTAGAGCTTGAGACCCTAAAGCGCTGCTGCCAGTCTGAGTAGACAACACTGATCTTGATAGACAGTACAAGGCAGATTCATATGTACATATGAGGCCCAAAACCAGTGTAAACAGCGGTGCTTTTGAAAAGGCTTGGACTCTGGCAAGTCACCAGTGAAAAGTAACTGCCTCAGGCCCTTAGCTACAGTGGAGCTTTTGGGGGAGCCACCCCCTTTCTTAAAGGCACAGCCCCACAAGAATTTCTCCTGTAAATGCTTGTTTTCAATAATTCTAAAACATTGTTTTAAAGGCGTGCAATCCTTTAAGCAGAGTGGAGTGTTGTAGTTGACTAATCCCTGCACTGAGCAAGGGGGTTGGAGTAGGTGACCTCTAAAACCCCTTTTAACTCTGTGTCAAGAAACTGGTCTCCTTTAAGAGAGTTTTTCTGCTTAAGCTTTAACTTTCTTGACAATAGAAGTCATCACCCCCACCTGCCGGCTTGTTATCAGAATTGCTGCTTAGGCTGGCAGAAGAGATTAACTTGCAGCAGCTGAGAACTGTCATCTAAAGTAGTTGACAGCTTGCAGTGTAGATATCTATCCTGGTAACAGCTTTCTACTGGCTAAATGGCTTTTCTTTCTGCACTGAGAACCAGCCCCACCAGGAAAAAATTTGCCCGGCAAGCCACAGGGATCTCTGAGATAGGAATACAATGTCATCTACAGAAACACAAATGGTTAAAAATACTCTCTGGCTCTTTTTCTTTTTAGATCAAGATCCCCTGCAACAACAAAGCCTCTCCTTTTCTGATTCTGGCATGAGGTACAGTCAGCAGCCTGTCAGTGAGACAGATTCATCTAATGGCAACCAACATGGGGGGAACAATTCTATCGTGACCACTCAGACCATCTTGCATCATGCCTCTTCCCCTGGTCTGTGTTCAGCTGGATCTGGTTCAGTTTCAGATACTAAGCTGGTAAGTTGGTAAGTTGGAACTCTCAGTCTGGGGCAAGTGATGCTCTGTATTCTTGGTGTTTGGGGTGGGGCAACAGTGGGAGGGCTTCCTGCCACCACTGCTGGACCTTCTATGGGCACCTGGTGTTTTTGGCCACTGTGTGACAGAGTGTTGGACTGGATGGGCCACTGGCCTGATCCAACATTGGCTTCTCTTATGTTCTTATGTTCTTGGTGAATCCCAGATGGCACTGAACCAATAGAGGACTCTCCCAACACACACACACACACACACACACACACACACACTCACACAGTTGGATCCAGACTAAGGTGGCAATTTCCATTCCCCCTGCAGGCCACCCTCATGCAATTCCTCAGGATCCCCTATTCCCCAGGGGCAGCATTTCACTGCAGTGGGAGGGTAGAAAGTTCCTTTCCAGATCCAACTCAGTAGCTTCTTAGAGATGAGGAATGGGGCCTTAATAAGTTTGCATTATGAAAAAAGACAATGCATAACTGCTTTCAATCACAAAAAGGAGATGCCTCCCATTGGCTAGTCATTTTAATTTCTGCTTCTATAGTCCTTTTCGGTGCAGAAAGTGTTTTGCTACTTTCCCCCCCCCCCCACCATCACAGTAGTACCACGAGGTGCATTGTTAATATTCTCATTTCCAAAATGAGGGCTTAAAGTTGAGAGCCTGTCATTTATTAAAGTTCACCCAATATATTACTTTCTGAATTCAGATTTGATACATTGATATTATTGTCAATAATAATCCTGGAAACTTGCTTCAGGCCCCATCTGTAAAAAGGAGCATCACCACATCCATCTGTTTCACAGAGTTATTGTAAGGATTCTGAAACAGATATGCCTCAGAAATATGGTAATTCCAAAACCTTGGTATTTTGCTTGTCCTTTTTGCAAGCTTCACATGTGGCATTTTCATACCTTTTTCTTGTCTGTTCACAGATCTCCGTTCCAGGGGGCTCTCTTCCACCTGTTAGTACCCTGACGGCCTTACACAGCCTAGAGCAAAACCCCCATGCACTGAGCCAACAAACCCAGAATCTCATTATGGCATCGCTTCCCGGAGTGATGGCGATTGGACCAGGAGACACGTCTTCATTAGCACCAGCATTCCCTAATACAGGAACCTCCACACTGGTAATCGGTAAGACTTCTTCACGTCAATGTGGAGAACATCCTGATGGATTGGGCCCCATATTAAAAAGTTTATGGGGTGAACAGGTGATGCCATTTGGGTGTTTCTACATTAGGCACCCAAATCCCTTAGTTTGGCCTATCACTTTATGCAGAACTGCTAATAAAGGCAAAATGCATAGACTTGCAACGTGGCATTAGCTAGGTTGCTAGGGGAGAAACAATATCCTTACTGAGCTTTGTCTTTCAGGCCTGGCCTCCACCCAAGCCCAGAGCGTCCCTGTGATCAACAACATGGGGAGCAGCCTCACCACCCTTCAGCCCGTCCAGTTCTCTCAGCAGCTGCATCCATCTTACCAGCAACCTATTATGCAACAAGTCCAAAGCCATCTCAACCAGAGCCCATTCATGGCCACCATGGCCCAGATCCAGGCTCCTCATGGTAGGTTTGCAAGTCAGTAAGGCAAGAGTGAGAATTCCATGCTATTCTTCAAAAATGCATGATGAACTTGTGGAATCCACCACCCACAAGATGCAGTGGCAATGGCCAATAGATTGTGGCACTGGAAAAGGATCAGACATGTTCATAGAGGACATGATAGTGAAATGGAACCTCCATATGCAAAGGCAGTGTACATTTGAATACATGCCATCATGTAGGAAGAATCTCACAGCAAAAAACATAGTGGCGAGGAATGTTGCTTGTCGATGAAGATAAAATACAATACCACCATATACACCACTGCCCTGAGCTGCTTGGGGGAAAAGAGGGTGGAAACCTACACAACCAATTGAACACATGAAGCTGCCATATACCGGGTCAGTCCATTTGGTCTATCAGGGTCAGTATTATTTAGTCTGACTGGCAGCAGTGCTCCAGGGTCTCAGGCTGAGGTCTTTTCACATCATCTGCTATTTGATTCTTTTAACTGGAGATGTTGGAGATTGAACCTAGGAACCTTCTACGTGCAAAGCAGATGCTCTACCTCTGATCCACAGCCCTACCCCATTAATATGTAATCATGAAGTCAAAAGACAAAGGGAAACAGAAATTCTGCCCACCTCTCAGAATTTCTGCAGTTCACAATTTCTTGTTCTGTTATGCCTAGCACTGTACAGCCACAAGCCTGAGATGACTCAGTATACCCACACCGGCCTTTTGCCACAGACCATGGTGATAACGGACACAGCCAATCTCAGTGCACTGACCAGCTTGACGCCAACCAAACAGGTAACAGGGATTTGTGGAAATAGCTTGAAGTATATAGCTACATGGGGTAAAAAAAAAAACATTTTGCACGCCAAGGTGTACTGTACAGGTGCATCTTGGGTGCAACCCTTAATCATGTTTCTATATACAGAGGTTCTCAAGTATTTCCAGTACAGACTTATTGGGTAAGCTGCTGATTAAAATTGATGGCTCAGCAGTGGACGCTCAATTAAGCAAGAAGGGTTAGTCAATAGAAAAATGGGTGGATTCTTCTATGGGAGAGTATCAAGAGGAAGCTGGAAAGGCAACTTGAACTTAACAGGGTTGCTAGACCTGGATTTTCTTATTTATCTATTGAAATATTTATACCTGACATTTCTCTCCAATGGGGACCCAAATCAGCTTACAACATTGTTCTCTCCTCCTCTGTTTTATCCTCAAAATAACCACCCTGTGAGGTAGATTAGGCTGAGAGTGTGTGACTGGCCCAAGCTCACCCAGCAAGCTTCCATGGCAGCGTGGGGATTTTAAACTGGGCTTCCCAGATCTTAGGAAAACACTCTAACCACTATGCCATACTAGTTCTCAAGACCTGGTCCAGGTAGCAGAATAGGCTATTCCCCTTCACTGCAGCTAGAAAATCTTGTTTTGGAGTCAATGTGAAAACTCCATTAAAAAAGCATGCTGGAGAACAGTTCTAGCGTGGCTTTAACATGCTGTGCTAGTCCCCTACTTACAAAAAATTATGCATGTAGCAGAACTTCAGAAAAATGCAGTCCCTCGCTTGCAGTTAACAATACAGTCCATTCTACTGTACCACCTAATTCTGTTGGTTAATTCGGCCCAAGAGTGGTCTCCACTTAATGCATTCCCATTTGTTTGAACTGACAATCTGATACTACAGAACTAGAATTTTCCATTAATGTGAAAAGAGCCAGAGAAGCAGCACAAACGGACTTCACAAATTAGTCCTCTTGGCTATACCCATCGAAATAAGGTGGACAGTATACAGGAAGCAGGCCTTTTCAGTGGAGGCACCCTTGCTGGGGAATTCCTTCTAACAGGGAAGCCAAGTAGATCAGCTCTCACAGATGGTCTAGGAAGACAGTTAAGATTCAGTGTCTTCAGAAGGCATTTGTTTGCTGTATGAATAGCCTTTCCCTGATTTTATTTGGGATGGATTTGTTGATGGTAATGTGTTTTATATAGAGAATTGTTGTTGAGTAAACCAGGTAAAGGGCCATAGCAGGGTATACATTTAATACATGACTAGGCATCTTTTAGTATTATGATGCTCCCAATCCCATCAATCTGCCTCTCAGCAGATAAAGACATAACAAATGTATTAGATAGGACTTTATCTGAAACAGCACACCTAAGACAGCCAATGTGGTATAGCAGTTAGCATACTGGCCTTGGTCTGGGAAACCCCAGGATCACATCCCCATTTGACCGTGAACTCACTGGGTGACTTTGGCCAATTACTCTCTCTGGTTAACTTACCTCATGGTACTACTGTGAGGATAAAATGGGGTGGGGAGGATACTACACCCAACCTGCAGAGATCCATAGTGGGAGGGTCAAATATAACCCCAAAGGCCAGCACAGCCCAATTTTTGTGTGAATTTTCCCCAGGTGTTTACATCAGACTCTGAGGCCCACGCAGAGACTGGCATCCACACGCCACCATCACAAGCTTCAACCATCCACTTGCAAAACCAAGAGGCCGCCATCCAGCACCTTCCGCAGAGCCACCGTCTCTCCTCTAGTCCTGCAGGTAAGAGTGCTGATGTCTCAGAGCATATGTTTGCAGCTTCCCACCAAACAACGTCCCTTTCCAACTAATGGCATGGTGGGCTTTCTGTTCCTGCCTTCTGTTCCATTCCAAGTCCTTACTATTGCATTCTCACTGTATTTTGTCATTACATGTTAAGCCTGATCCTCACTAGAGAAACCAATGTCAAAATCAGTGTTTCATGTATTGTCCAAAAGCAAGGAATGCCTTTATCAGTTCTGAGTTCACGAGTACTTACTTCTAGGTTTTCTAAAGCTTCGTCTCTAAAACATCCTCAACCTAGATCAGTAGCTGTACATAGCCATACTTTTCAAGAAACACACAGTAGTGTTAGTGTCCCCAAGATGATCCCACTTTATTGTCAGAAGTGAACCACAACGAGCCAGTCTGGTGTAATGATCTGAGTGTCAAACAAGGATCTCAGGAGTCTCTGGTTCTAACCCCATTTTGCCATGCTTTCTGAGTGACCTTGGGCCAGTCACTTTCCTCCAGCCAGATCTACCTCACAAGGTTGTTGTGAAGATGAAATGAGGAAAACAAAACTATTAACTACTCTGAGCTCCTTGGAGGGAGGGAAGGATGAAAACATGCTAGATAGATGGATAGAGATAACAGTTGATCAGTGAATACCTGGGGAGTTTCATGGTTGTGTAAGGATTTGATCTCAGCCCTCTAAGGTCCCAGTGCCACACTATGGCAGCAGTCCTAAGAATACTTTCCTGGGAGTGAGTAACATTGAATAACGTTGTTTCCAAGTAGAGCTGTTTAGGATTGCTTCCTCTCTGTTACCCCAGACTTATCTTGCCTGTCATTCACTTTCATAACCAAAAGGAGGGAACCTCACTGATTGCTCTTTTGATCTTCCTAAAACTTACCAAACACGTACAGCTTCTTTCCTCATTCCCTAAGCACCATCTTGCCTTTGGTAGCTCATTAGGCCTCACAGCACATTCGCAGACAGATTTCCCCAGTGGAAAGTTCTATCGCTTTCCCATAGCTATTCTTTTCTGGAGGTAACAGCCTCACTTTTGGTTTCGGGAGGGGTATTACCTAATCCTTTTGTGGGGGGATAGAAAGTGAAGTTCTCTAGTGGAAAAGTTCCTGTGGGTAAATTCTCGTCATATGTTTCTTCCCCATCCCATCCCCCATAAGTCTCCTCCAGCAACCTGGTACTTTACCAGACCTCTGACTCCACCAGCAGTCACAGCCACTTGCTACCATCAACTCATGGTGTTATAGAGACTTTCATCTCAACACAGATGGCATCCTCCACTCAGTAACCACAGTGATCAAATGGATAGTTGATCCTAAAGAGTAAAGTGCATGGAACTCCAGGCCTCACCCAATGATGCTTCCCACGGAAGAGGGAGGACCAGCAAACACCCATGTGAGCAGATGTTTCTTGTTTCCTCCACTTGCAGCATACCATGGCCTGTTTCACAGCCCAAGCCCTGGAAGAGACTTGAGCCAGATGCAAATATATGTATAGGGAAAGAGCTGAAGGACACACTGCCACGAGACTTTGCAAACAGACAGAAAACATGCATGATATTCTTCACTCTCCAGCAAAACTCTCTTCAAGATAAGACTAAGAAAAGAGTGGAGATCAGTTTTTACTGTTTCAGCAGGGCAAAGAGAAGGCAGTTAGCCTTACAGCGGCTGCTGAAAAAAGAGGAAGGCTGGCATACAGCGGCAGGAAAAGAAGGTCGTCCTTCACACGCATTAATGCTGGTGACAAGCCATGTGCCTTCTCTTTTGGGCAGGCACTACAATACAACTCACTGCTCTTAGCTGTGGCTGAACACAGCATACGCCCAGGATATGATATTTTCAGTCACAGGCCTAATGACATGGGAGACATTCCTGCTATTTCGTTTTGTCAGGCCTCAAACCCACAGTGACTTGAGCTGATATGCTGAAGCGGTACCAACTAAGGAGGGAGCTACGAGAACACCAGACAAGAAGTAATGAGTCAGAATATGTAAAGTTATACTCTTATAAGTGCTTTTGAATCAGGAGTGCTAACTGAGGCTTCATACAACATGCATCCCTCCACAGCTGTTTTCTCCCAGAGTTGTATAAACCCCAAACTGCCTCCTCCAATCTGCATCAAATACTCTAGAATTATCCAATAAAGCAACAGCCTAAGGAGGAGTATGCATACATGTTAAATTTGTAACAAATACAGAATTAGGAACTCCTAATCACAGAAGCTTAGAATTTTGCAGTACATAATTCTATACCTCCCCCCCCCCCCCAAATTTCTTAGAAATGTACACCATCTGTACAGGCAAGGAGAGAAAAAGCTGAAAGCTTAGTGTATGGTTTTCATCAAAAGCAGCACTAACTTTCTGCGTTTAGAGCAGAATTATGCCACCTCCAAACTACAGACCATACATTTTCACTGCATTTAATTGTTTTCGGTAAGGACAACACATCAGCCTAACTCTTGACCTCAGTGATACTATCTCACAGCAAGAAAAGCCCAGACAATTTTGCTTGCTACTGAAATGAAAACAAACTTCTTCACATCCAAAGCACTGAAAGAAAAAAGCTAGTGGAGGCAAATACCAAATACTACAAGCACAAAGGAAAAAGGGAACAAATTAATTAAAAAGAAAAGCAATACTCTACAAATGGTAGTCTCTGCCTAGTTCAAGGGCCAATAAGTGAAAATCAGTCTCCAGAATGTTTCTAATTACAGTGAGGGTCTCCTGAAATGCCAGAGGTTTCTTATAGTCACTGGAGCCTTCCGTAAACACCAGAGTTGCTTGTTCTGCTTTATCCTGTAAATATATTTAATTTTCAGTAAATCATAAAGGGGGAGGAATTCTGTCAACAAGAGCATTGTGTATTTTGCTCGTTTATAAGATAGCCAAAGCTAAGCTTTTGGGGTTATTCCTGTCCCCCCTGCTACATTTGTACAGGTACAGATGTTACAAAATAAAACTGCACAATGGCTGGCGTGGTGGGAACGGGCAATTGGGAGGTTGGGAAAGAGTGGAAATGGGGGAAACTGGGTGATCAAGAAGAGCAAGAGGCAGGGAGGAAAATGGGGGAGATGGGATTTTCTTTCCTGTGTGCTTCCTTATAGATCCTTCTTTTCTATTGTACTAAATGCAAAGCAGAGCTCCTTGGGGAGACACCAACAGCTGTCAGGGGAAAGCAAAGGCCTCCCCCAGTGTGTCTGATTGGCAGACGATTAAGAATGACATAGCAATCCATCACTGCCAATACAGAAGGCAATATGCCCTATGCTTTTTGTTGATTGGCAGTACAAGGTTTTGACAAGCTCTCTTCTGCCTTTCCCAGGGATCTGAAGCATGCTGCCAGATTATGCTGGTCTTGAAAATGTTCCCAAGGAAATGCAGTTATAGTTGGACAGTGTTTGTGAGACTACAACCAGGAATGGAATTTGTTCCTGTGGATAGAGAAATCCTATAAAATATAGATGGATAAGTGGGAGCTCCCGAGGGAGGGGGGGATCCTGCCCCAAATCAATTTCATCTGGCCTCTAATAGCCCTATCTTATTTTTAACCATTATGTACTAAAACATTATTTTCACTTCTAATGGGAAAAAAGAATTTTTCCAGTTGCAAGACACAGAGCTAATCCACATTTTAACAATGCATCTCCCTTTGCATTTTGCATGCCACACCTTGGCCATGCCTGAGCACATGTGCTCTATTAACCATGACACCTATTCTTTCTTGACAGCCCCAACTACATTACAGAGCCTGAGAACCTGTGAGGAAATTTGGCAAAATACAGTTTTGGTCACCAGTTTAGTGAGGCCTCCAAGAAAACTGAAGTTGGCCATCCCTGCCTTAAGTGGTGTAAACCATCTGGAATATGACTGCTGAAAAAATTAGCTTCCAAACCTCAGGACACTTGATTCACTACTGAAATTGTTCTTTCTTGTGAGCCAGTAAGCAGTTATGCATGCTTTATCATCAGTGGCAAAGAGGAATGGAAGAGAGGGCAAGGTTGCTCCTGTCTGTGTTGAAGAAAACTAAGAGACAACACTTTTCTCAGACTTTCATAGATTTACTAGCATGTGAATTAAATCTGAGTGGTGGTGGGGAGATGAAGAGCCAGCTCTGGAACAACAGTAGAACTAGAACACTAGATCTTATGAAAGGGAGAGAAGCTGTGAGTTCCCAGAACTTTTCCACACACTTTTTCATCATACATAGCTAGAGCTTCTTGAAAGCTCAGGGATCAGTGTATCTGACAAAACACTCCTTTTCAAGCCTTTACAATTTGTGATTTGCCAAGATAAACATAAGGCAGCCAGCCAGTCATGTATGATGATGGGCTCCATAAACCACCCATTCAGCAGCTTAAAAATGCCTGAACAGGTAGGGCTGTCAAATACCCAGCAAGCCCAATACTCAGCTGCTCTGGGCAGGCTGCTTAGGGTCCTGGCTGGGATTTCCATCACAGGATAAAAAGATGGTGCTCAGGACAGTCATCTCTGGATGTTGTGATATACTACTCAATGCTCAACTGGAATGCAGGTTCCTTCAATGTCAAAACATTCACTGGAGAGCGCTTATAAAAACCTAAACGTCCCACACAGTAGGAGCAGGCCCCAGTCTCTTTGAGGTTATAAAACACAGTGATCGACGACTCTTTTCTTCTGACCATGGAACACACCGTTCAGAGTCATATTCTGCCAGAGAGTCACAGACAGCACTCTCATTCTGTCCTTGCTTCCATCTTCTTTCTTTTCTTCTTCTTTTTCTTGACCACCATTACCTCTTTAGAAAATCCACTGTCGTCTGTAGCTGCATGCTCTTCCCTTTTGTGCACTCCACTGAGGCATGAGGGCTTCTCAGTCCACACACTGACCTTGTTCTCATGCGGCTTTTCTATCATGCCCTGCTCACTGTCACTCTCTTCTTTCACTTTTGCCTTCTTCCTTCTCCTCCTCCTCTTCTTCTTCTGGCAGGATTCTGTGGTTTCACACTTGTGGCCATTGCTGAGCTCCAGCAGCGGTGCCTGCAGGCCACTTTGCTTCAGAATGTCTGCTGCTGACACAGCAGCCTCTTGGCATCTCTCCCATTCTTGGTCTTCATCTGTCTCACTGGAAGAGTTAACAAGCAAATTGTGGATTGAAACCTGTTCCTTTCACATTCACCAAACATGTATATCAGAATTTCAGGACAACCTGTGTAGTTGGATACTATGCATTTCAAGGGCACGCAGAGTCTGGGAGGATTTGCAGGCTGCTCCTTCAGCACACACAACCCAGTACACACAGGAGTATGCAACCACAGCTAATGTAGTGCTGCATACAGACATTGCAGTCTAACCAGGGGAAGGAGCAATTTTGCGCTGCAAAGTTTCTTGCCATGTTGCATCTCCTTTCCAAGGATACAGCATTCTGCACCCTACAACACACTATCAAGTTTTGTTAAGAACTATGATCCCTTGGGATGGAGTAGCTGTGAAAGCCAACTACAACAACAAAATTTCTTGGGTGCTCCAAACTCCTAAATTTAGGCAGATAGAAAGATCCCGTATGGGTAGCAATATTCTTGTGCCTGCAATGGTACGTGACACTTGCTCTATGAAAACCAGTTTGCCAAACTTTACAAGCTAGAAAACCTTATAACTCAAGCCAGTCCAACTGCATAAACTAGACAGGTGGTTGCCAAGGGCAGCTGTGTTTTACAGGCTACCAATGAAACAATGAGGCAGCCAAGAGAAGACTTGGGGGAGAAGAAACTTGTGGAGGAGGGTAAACTAGAGGAACGAAATTCAAGGGACCCCAATTATCCTGGGGACACATGACACCACGTAATTTGTTTTCACAGCATATCTGAGGAGTGCAGGTGGTATGAATTGGACCAGAAAAAGACTTTGTTTGGGGTGGATGCCCTGACATCTCTCACACAGGAGCTCTCCACTGTTGTAAACAGATCCTGGGGTGCACCACTTTAGTTGTTTGGTTCAGCAGCCAATCTGGCACTCCTCCCATTTACAGGAACATTAACAGACTTAAATTAATATGTCTAAAGGACTCAGGCTAGCTACAAATATGTTTTTAGATATTCAAACCCAAAAGATCAAAACCAACATCCTTAATGGATGTCATATAAAATGTTATGAAACCCAAGCAGAATTTGAAACTCAGGTAAGCAAACTTTTTAAACTCCATTTGTGTCCATCAGCACTTTTAAGACCAACAAAGTTTTCTCAAAATATGAGCTTTTGGGTGCACGCACACTTCCTCAGATACATTGAATTTGTACACCTGAATTTGTAAACTCCATGACAGCCATTGCAAGGCCACAACCAACGAAGGGCTTCACTCTGGAAATTCTTCAAGACAGCAATTCTCAAATTGAGGACTTCTACTTCATTGTAATATTTTTATCAGACTCCCAAATCCTTCCCTTCCTCACTGCTGTCAGCCCCTTTTCAAAGCGTGTGCAGCTAGCATTCATGTCAGAGGGAAGCCTCCACCCTCTTGCATCTCCAAAATAATACAGTGAGACTCCTGCCCACTACGTCTTATGACCAAGTTTAAGTAAAAAGTATTGTATTGTCTGCACAAGGCCTACAAGGTCAAGTCTAACAGGGTGGCTGATTCTATATGACCCCAACTCCAAAAGTTGTGACCCAAGCTCTAATCAAGCTCACCCTTTGATTGGAAGGAACTTTGTGCTGGAGCCAGCGAGAAACTTCCTAGCTGATTAATATATTTCAGCCAGCATCCAGCTGAACAGAGATAGCAAGTACATGGAAAAATTTGCTGAGTTGCTTACAGAAATAGAAAAAGACTGACATCACACAAAACCTGAACTTTTGGTATTCAGCTGAAAACCAAGATTGGCTATTATTGTCTATTGACACAAACTGGCATCATCTATCTACCTCTATGCTGAAATCCTTTGCATTGGAAAATAAGAGTGAAAAACAGTTTTATACCTAAGTAACTTTGGCAACTGCATTAAAACTGTACCTCCTTGGTACCACTCAACCCATTTAGAAGTTCCTTGAGTTGTGCTATCAGCTCCCAGCAACCAATCAACACCTTTCTAGTAGTTCTCTGAAACTATCTTGGGAGTGTGGTTTCTGCGGGCAGTGGCAGCTCTGTGAATGTTCAACATTCAAAAAGAGAGGGAAGCCAATTCTGTCTCGTCCTCCAAGGCAGGGAGTTCTTTGCCCCCATTAGAAGGGAACTGAGAGGGTTCTGTTTCCATGTTTATTTGATGGGCACAAAATGGGCCTACTCTGTCCTTATAAAGGGCTCAAGGACCCTCTGGATAACTTTGCAGACTCCAGTCTGAGAAATGGTGCTCCAAGGGAAGAGCAAAAAAAAGCTATGAAGCATTTCCTCAGTATCTTCATTGTCTAAACTTAGTATATGAATGGACAGGGTGCTCTCAATTGGGCCACAGAGTGCGACAATGACCTCTTTGCGACATGGGGCCCATCCAGTGCTATAAAGGTCAAAAATGGCATTTTGACAAGCCCACCCTACAAAGCCAGTACAGAGGCATCTCTGCAATGTGCACAGAAGGGTGGCCCTCCCTTAGAAGGCAAGGCCCATCAATGACCTGACTTGTATAATAGAGATTTTATATTCACACTCACTCTCTCTACAACAGCCTCTAAAGGACAAACATGCCACAGTAACATTTCACCTGGAGCTGGAATGCTGCAGTTGTCTGCTTTGCAAGGGTGAAGGTTCCGGCTTTTCACTGGCTCCTGGGATAGATGAGGAAAACAAACGAAAACCTAATCCATTAAAAGGGGGTGGGGGGAGAGAAAGGAGGAGGAGAAATTAATGCAACCAATAAATCAGGCCCAGACCAGGAACTACTGTACTCAAATCTGTGGTTTGTGTGCTCCACAAACCAGAGGCTCCAACATCAGTCACTGCAGCTATACCTGCTCTGGCCTGTCACAGAGGCTGATGTTGTACATATACATTCCCTTTGTGCCTAAGGCCTCAGCGTACTCAGCCACAGAGAATTCACTGGCTATGCTACAACCCCACTGCAGAGCCTCCCCAGAGTTCCTGATGTACAGATATTCAGGATGCAGGGAGAAGCAGGATAACACTGGGACTGGCATAAAGCCAAGCAGCAAATGCAAATCTAGTAGGGAACTCACCGTCATCATCAGTCTCAGGGGCTTTTGTGGAAGTCTTCACATGTCCCGACACGTCCTCCAAGATGGTGATAGAGCTTAAGGGAAGAACATGATTTCAACATAATATTGTGAAGGTTTAGCTTAATACTTAAATTAAATAACACGCCCAACACTTTCCCAGCAATTCTTACTTGGAGTTACAATGGATAAATAACACCCAGTTCATGCAGACGTAGGCAGAGGGCCACTTCAAGCAGCAGATTTTGAGTGCTAGTGGGGCAGTTAAAAAGACAGATGTGGCCTACAGGGCTGAAGAGTTCTGTCCAACTTCCACTGCACTACAACAAGGCAAGGTGAGGTCTTAAAAGAGCGGTCTGGTAGGGAACAAAAAGATCATGTGTTGGAGCCCAGCTTCTCATTTTAAAAAGAAAGGGGCCCTTGGGTAACTAACTCCATGCATGATAACTTAACAAAGCCACCTAAGACACGATGTGCACAAAACTACCACCAAGAGAAGACCTACACACTTAACAGCACTTCTAGAGCTTTGCCATAAACAAGGCATCTTGGAGAAAGGCATGTACATTGCACCCCTCAACTCCTGTCTCACTTCTCTCCAGACAAGGGTGTTCCTTCTTCACAAAGGGATCTACAATGTGCAGTGTAAGCAGCAGCAGCCTTAAGATTTCCCATGAAAAGACAATTTCTACTGACAGAAGTTTTGCACTGTTACATCTGGGGAAAGCCCTCAATAAGCCTCTGATCTCACAACAAAGAGCTGTAGTTTGGGAAATAGTTGGAGATACCTGTCCAGGATGGATCCCAGTTTCTTTGCAACATGTGCTCGGAATTCTGGAGTGGTCTGCAGTTCATTCTGATCCTGCCCACGATCGCTGACTTTATGTCTGTTTAGGGAGAAGACACAAACAAATGGGAATTTGCTTGGACCCTGGTAGAAAACAGTGGCCCTTGTTTAAAAAAAGCTAGAGAAACTGGAATATGTTCTTAAAATTCTGGAATGAGCCAACTAGAAGTTTAAAGAATAAAAAAAACTGGTTTAGTGATAGCCTTAGTACAATTCCCTAAGGACAGACAGGAAGCATTCTTATATATATATGTTGGCACCAATTCCAGTGTAAGAGATGGAGGTAGTAAATGTTTTAAAAGGGGTCCATGGAGTACCTAGGAAATTACAGACATGTTAGGAAGCACTCCTAAACAGGCCTCCTCAGAAATAAATCCAATTTTATTCAGTAGGGCTTACTCCCAGGACAGTGTTCTTAGGACTGCACTGACAAACATCTGTTATGAGTAAATTAGTGGAAAGGATTCATTTGAAATTATTTGTCTTCCAGGTTAAGCAGGCAACAGAGTGGTCCTAAACAGTGTTACACCATTCTACAGCTACTGACATCCGCATAGCCAGTTTTTATTTTTGCCTTTCAATTCTAATCCCTTTGATTCTGGGTACCTGTCATGGTATGTGCTAAGAAATGGGGAGATGTGTCAGAGAAGCAAGGGGCATCCCTGTCTTATACTGCACTGAAGAAGAATGGATCACACATCTAAGGTCATTTGTTATCGTGCACAAGGCAGACATTGTGTGAAGTATCAAGATCCATTGTCCAGAATAATCTGTGAAATTGCTTTTGCATGGGAGCTGGATAGGACTAGGTTGCTACCCCCCTACATTAAGGTGCCCCATTAAAACATTCCTGTTGATGCAGGTGAAGAACCCCTCTGCATCCATGGAAAGGACTCTAGCCAGGGAGGGGCTTTGATCAACAACAGCTAATATGCTGAAGTGGAGTCTAAGAAAGTCTGTGGCTCCTTGCCATCTGGGAACAAATCCCATGTGTTAGGTAGCAGAAAAGAGAAAGAGTCCAGTAGCACCTTAAAGAGTAACAAAATATGTGGCAGGATATGAGCTTTTATGAGTCACTGCTCACTTCTTCAGGTGTTAGGTGTTAAATTGTGGTAAGGCAGTTGGTCAAAAGAGTAGTAACATTTTTGGCACCTACATTTATAAGAGAGATTGGCCTGTAGCCGACACTTGGCTGAGGGGTGTGTGTGTCACATCCTGGTTTCAGTTTTATTGATATACTAGCCTCAAACTACTCTCTGGCATGGTGCATTTTCAGATTTCCGAGGCTAACTTTGCAAGCACTGGTGAAAAGATATCTATTAGAATTCCATACCATTCCATACAAAAGGCAGCAGGGCCAGGTGCTTTACCTGCTTTCATCCATTTTATTGTCTGCTCTATTTCAGGCCCTGTAACAGGAGCCCAAAGACATTTCCTGCTGTGTCTCGAGAGCCCCGACATTTCAACCTTTCTCAGCAACAGTCTTTTTGAGGATTAATTACACCTTTATAAAGTTGGAATAAAATTCCTGGAATTGTTTATTAATGGCTTTTGTCTCTTTGTGGAGCTGTCCCTGAGGATCTCTGATGCTACAGGTGATAGATTTTTTTGTTTTGTTTTAATCTATAAATCACTAGCTTTTTTCCTGCTCTAAGAGCATCCCCCCCGTTTTCTTTTGATAAGATGCTGTAGAATCTTCCTAAGATAGCTTACATTGTACTCAACAGTAAGGACTGATTAAATTCTGGAATGTCATTAAATTATAAATATTTCTAAATTTCTATGGTAAACATTGGTATTAATTTTTTTTAATATTATAAATTTATGGATTAAAAATTTGGGCATCTATTAAGGATCTCATTAAAATACACCTCTGTTCGTCAAGTTTCATCCTACGGAGCAATCTGAATAGGTAGACAGTTAAAAGTAAGTTCATCTATAAGGGGGTACAGATATGATAGCCTTGCTGGATCAGACCAGTGGTCCATCCAGTCCAGCATCCTGTTTCACAGAGAGGCCAACCAGTTGCCCTGCAAGGCCAATAAAAGGGCACAGAGGCCAAGGTTTTCCTCTGATGCTGTCTCCTCGCACTGGTATTCAGAGGTTTACTGCTTCCAAATATGGACGTTCCCTTTAGTCACCATGGCTAGTAGCTACTAATGGACATCCTCAATGAATTTATCTAATCCCCTTTAAATCATCCATGCTTGTGGCCATCACTACATCCTCTGGCAGCAAATTCCACATTTTATTAATTGAGTTAAAAAGTACTTCTTTTGTCCATCCTATTCCATCAGCCTCATTGGGTGTCCTCGAGTTCTAGTGCATCACCTTGCAGTTACCTACACTGAACTTCATTTGCCATGTTGTTCATTCATTCAGTTTAAAGAGATAATCCTGGAGCTTTTCACAGTTGACAATAACAGGTGTGAAGGTTCTGACTTCAATTCAGCACCCAAAATTAAGTATCTGCCTGCTCCATTTTAGATTTAACATGTTTAAAAGGCCCAGAGTCAAAATCCTGCCTGACCCAGTCCCTCTACATGAAACTGATGGGCTGGAGCCAGACTAAGGTTTTCATCAGGAAAATGGAACTTTATACCCCCCATTTCCATGAAATGCTGTTTGAGATATAAGACCCTGAGAATAATACAGGTGGCGGCGGCAGTGGTCTGCACCAGGAAAAAAACTGGCAAATTAATCTGGATCTAAGCCAATGGTTTTAAGATGTCAAGACAAATTAATGAATCATAGGTGTATCAATGGTTATTAAGTGCAATAGTGAAATGGAAATTCTGTGTTCAGCAGCGGTCCACCTCTGAATACCTTGCTGAGGGGGACTTCAGAATGCATAATTGATTAAAGTCCTTAGAAAAGTCAACATGCCAGGAAGAAAAGTCTATGTGCCAGGATTTGACACATATATGGGGGAAGGATTCAAACATGCATTCTGAGGATGAATGACCCCATGAGGTCTGTACATTAGTGTTTCTAATTAATGTACCATTTTTACCTTCCAATAGATTTGGTTAAAATCTGGATGTTTAGTCAACTGTACAATATGAAAGGTACCTGATACTAGATACAGCTGATGGCAGCTTCCTCTTTGAGAAGTTACCTGACACAAAAAAGGTTCAGAAACTCAAAGTTAGAAACAGTCCTCTAAATAAGAAAATACTTAATTTTAAACAATGTATTCACCATTAATGAGCTGCTCTTGAAACATAAACACAATATCTGCCAAGGATCACATAAATGATTTAGCCCAAAGTCCTAGAGTGGCTGTTTTTACCTAATGGTTAAAATCAGGTTACTCACCCACCCTCACCACAACGTGTAATGAGAGACTCAATAGAGAAAAGTATTCTTTAACAGCTTGACAAAAGATTGGTAATGCTAATACAGCCCTGGCGTTTGCAAGGCAGCCTGCTCTAGTTCTTGGCTAATTCCTTAGTTCTCAGATCACCTCCAAACTCCTATGTAAGCAGACCCATGGCCACCAGGGTTGGGGGCAACGCCCATCAAAAGTCAGTGCCGCCCCCTCGGACAATTTTTTTTGGCCAATTTTATTTTTAGAAATGTGAGATGGGTTTTTTTTTTCCAAAATGACCCCAGGCAGAGTCAGGGAGGCTTCAGTCTCATTTTCTTTTTTCCAGGCCAAAAAATAAACAGGTTTTTAAAAACGCAAAAACATTAAAATTGCAATAAAATAAAATAGCAAAATGCAAAAGAGAGTTGGAAATTCCCCCCCTCCCCAGTTTACACAGAAAAACAGCCCGGAATAGAATCTCTCCAATTGAAAGGACTAGAGATTGCAGTGGAGCCGGAACTGCTTCTTCTGTTGCTGCAAGAGGAGCAGCAGGCGTGGTTGGCCCCCCCCCCCCCGATTTCCCCATGCCCCACCAACCAAAATTTTCTGGCTGCACCCCTGTATATAAGATACAGCTAAAACCAATTTAAATTATGTATGGTGATGTTTGTTCAGGAGATCATAATTGCAAATAAGTCAGCAGCGACATAGTTGGTCAGAGTTTTTTTCTCTAAGGGAATAATCACAACCTGCGCACGTGCTAAAGAACATTTGCACAAGTGTAATCCAATTCAATTCTTCTAGGTTTCCTAACAATAAACAAAAACTCCTTAGTGAAGCTAGTCTTTAAGACCTCCTGGAGAGATTTTGCTTTGGGTACCTTCTTTTTGAGGGAAGTGAGCTCTTTGATATTATAACAGCCTCTGATCACCTCATTGCTTAGTTCTAGGTTGGCCCCTGAAAATTTTAGACATACGTAGGTATTATAAAACTGCAAATCCCACGCAAGATTAGAAGAGGAGGAGGAGACTGGATTTATATCCCGCCCTTCACTACCCAAAGGAGTCTCAGAGCGGTTTACAATCTCTTCCCCTCCCCCCAACAGACATGCTGTGAGGTGGAAGGGGCTGAGAGAACTGCTCTTTGAGAGAACAGCTCTGAGAAAACTTGAGACTGACCCAAGGTCACCCAGCTAACAGCATGTGGAAGAGACAGGAGTGGGGAATCAAACCTGGTTCTCCCAGATTAGAGTCCGCACGCTTAACCACTACACCAAATATAGGCCTTGCGAGTAGAGATGGACTAGGTTGCTACCCCACACACACCTGTGCTGTTTTTCCGTCTCTACTGCTTGTTGTTGATTCTCTTTGACTTTTGGGGTTTGTGTCTAAAAGCAGGAAAGGACTTGGACATAAAGGAGATGAATAAATTACGCGTGCCACCGAGCCATTTGTTCCGGGCTATTTTGAAAAGTCCCGGAAGGGCAGGCTGTGCTTTATTTCATGCACCCATTCGCGGGCGCAAAATGCTTTATTTCTGGAGGGACGTGAGCATGCCGCATCAAGGAACATGCGGCTATTTTCGCTAGCGCGGCGGCCGCACCAAGGACCTTACTTCCCTCCCTACCGTCTGAAGACTGCAGAGCAGCCGCCGTTGGCTGGGGCCCTGCGTCCCATACTGCTTCTCGAAACCGCTCCCACTCTTCGTCGCCGGGGCTTTCGGAGTCTGAAGAGCCAGTGGCCGCCGCCATGCTGAAAATCTCCAGATCAGAGTATTCTGGGGGATGTAGTTCAGGCCTAGTTTGCTGCGCTCTCTTCTGGCCTTTGAAGGTAGCGCTAAACGTAGCAGTATGTGCCATACTCCGCCCGGTTTATTTCCGACTAAGAAGCTGCCCATGAAGTGGACTTTAAGGCTTTCACACACAGATTATGGAATAGTTTCAAATCATAAAATGAATGTTATCTCCCCGATAAAGCTGGCTCATATGTGCCTTTACCGTCTGCCCAAAAATCACAGTCAGAAGGCAAAGGTTTTTCCTAGCATGTATAAAGCGGAAACCTTCCCCTTCTGAATTTCTGCTACAAAGATGTCAGAGGAACAGAAGAAAGGCAGAAATCTGGCAACTTGTTTATTGTATCAAATATCCACGTAGAAATTCTTCTTGAGACACACAGGCAGCTGTTGAATAGCATTTGTAGTTTTATACGTTTGATAATTTATTACTCTCATTTTAATAACAATGTTCCCAGAGCAAGGCACAAAAACATAATAAAACAGTAAACGATAACATTACATATACAATAGTAAATAGAGGATACAGCCAAATCCGTAGCCAGCAAATTATAACCAGCCGTCAACACACATAAAAGAAATCCACCAATAGGTCCTGCACGCTCAGAAAACCACTGAAATCCTTAGAAATCCCATCAGATTGTAATCTTAAAACCAGTTTGAAGTGGTCAGCCACTTGATGTGAAATGTAAGCACCAGCACATTAATGGCATTGGTAAACTGAGAAAACTTGTGGGACAAAGCACTCTTTTAAATATCTTGGACAACGCCCCAAAATGGCTTTTAAAATGAGCACCAGCACTCTGAACTTCGTTGGAAAGAAAACTGGTAACGCCCTGACCTGGACAGCCCAGGCAAACCCGATCTCGAAAACTAAGCAGGGCCGACCCTGGCAAGTACTTAGGATAGCGATCTCCCCGAAATACCCGGGCCGAGAGGTAGAGGCCAGTAATATAAGCCACCTCTCTGAAATGTCCTAGTCCCACTAGGGGTCGGTAGAAGTCACCATGATTTCCAGGCATGCAAGCACATACACAAAATACTCACCACAAACAAAAAACTGATAATCAACTTATTCTTTTTTATTGGGAACCAACAACAACGCTCACTGAGAACTGGTGCCAGTGCTTTGTCTATTAAGTACTTGAAATTAATGTGATTGTTGAGGACTCCCCCCATACATATCTACGGAGTCCAGAGTTGCTTCTGGACAGCACTGAAGAGTAGCTTCACGTTACAGCAAACTGCAGTAGCCCAAACAGTTTCAAAACAAGGAGACAGCCCTCGGGCAGAGAAACTATATCCCAAATACTGCTGACTGGCCAATAGTAAGAAGCACGCATTTCTAAAACTCAGAATGTTATAAAGAAATAAACTTTGCACATATACACAAGCATTCTAATATAGGAAATTATTTCAGAACAGAAGGTAGACATTCAAAAGCCGAAGGTTCTGGGCAGCGGAAATTAAACTCTCTCTAAAGCTATCAGCAAGTTCCTCATCTCTCGCAGGCGGACCCTTTAGCTGCCAGAACTCTAGTTGTTGCTGCCGCCACCGAACGGACCTTTCCTTTCAATGGACGCTTTGTGCGACTCTGGAAGCGGTCCCTTACGACCCACAGTCCGACTTCCGGAAGAAGAAAAATCAGGTGACAGTTACAAGCTCGGGAGGCGGAGTAAGACAGCGGAGCTGGGGCCGACATTTCTGTGAAAGGGCTCCTGAGTCGCGGAAGGAGCCAGCGGTGGCCCCCTCCCCGGTGAGAGACCCCTGCCTAGGCCAATCATGGCTGAGAAGAGGAGGGGGTGGGTTGAGCAGTCCGCTTGCCAAGGGAGGAGCCTCGATTCGGATGGGTCGAGCAGTTTGAAGGAAGGAAGAAATGGGGGCCGTGAGAAGTGCTGGAGCTCAATGCCTTCCTCAAAGCCGCGCCTTTCATACTGGATGACCTGGCCAGGAAGGTCGGCTACGGGCTACAAGCAGCTGGGGAGGGGGAAGATTTCCGGGTTGTTTAATGGGCTGGCGAAGGACAGGTGTGTGGCCACTGCTTGGAAGCAGGAAGATGGACTAGAATGGGCCCTGGCCTTCGTCCAGCAGCACTTATTTTCTTGTTACGTGTGTGCAAAGGAGTTTATCGTAAAAGAAGGGTCCAGTGGTACCTTATAGCCTGCCAAAATGTAAGGCCTTCAAGGTGACACTGGGCCCCTGTTTTATGTTGCTGTTTCAGACTGACAAGTCTGGAATGGTCTTAAAATGTTGATCTACCTTTAGAGTCCAAACACGGATTTTCAAAGTGGCTTAGAAATAGTTAAAGCTGGGAAGGTTATGGCTTATTGTTGTTTGTGTGTGTGTGTGGGAAGAGGTGCTGGTGGCTAGAACTAACAACAATCCAGGCAGCTGTGCATCAACCCCCTCCATTGATTGAATAAAAGAATGATGAATAGCAATAGCTAACAAAAAGAGAGGCAATGTTACTTAGCCTGAGTTACAGTATGTAGAAAGAGCAGGAAATTTTGTTTCTATAGAAACAGGTCAGGAAACAAACAATTCTCTAATATAAAAAAGAAAAAAATTACTAGCGATATATTTGGATATGTAGCAAATAATGCCACCAGGCTCTTTAATAGCATAGCATCAAATGCAGGTAAGTGTTAGAGCTTTTGTTTCTAAACTCACAAGTTTTTCCCAGAGCTTCTGTATCTGGTATTTGGAGGAGGGGGGCCCTCCCCCTTCTCCCTAATCTCTGTTTTTTTAATTGGCCTTTATATCTCTGCATGCATGCAGATACCTCAAGATGCTGAAGGGTTATTCACAGGTAGGTTAGGAAAAATGCCATGGCTATCACTTTAGGTTTTTTAAAATTCTGTGTATAATTCTGGTTATTCATTACTCTTTTTGTGCTTCTGCATTCCACCCACTCAAAAATGCAGCATTTTCCACAGTCTGTCAGTAGAAGCTGCTGTTAATACTTGGTATCACTTTGAGTTTTATCTTAAGATATTGTGGTGTTGCTTTGTAATCTCCTAAAGTAGTTTTTGTGTGTCCCTATTAAATGGTCCAGAAGTAATGATAGATCTATTATGTTTTTGAGTCCTTTAAAATACCATACAGATCCACTTCCAGTTCTTCCATTTAGAACTTTGTTTTCTATAAATATATGATTGCATAATAGTTCCAGACCAGGATAACTAATCCAGATGCTTTATCTAACTCATTATACTAGATTCTTCCCCCCCCCCTTTTTTGATAAAGGCAGAATGTTAAATGTTTTTAGTAAAAGTGTTAAAAGTTGGCTTTCTAGAAGAGAGTAGAATGTATCTCTTGATAGATGGACTTATTCTTGTTAAAGTTTCTAGAATTCTAGTACCTCTCCTCCCCCCCCCCCCCCCCCGCTCTAGATGTGTTCTAAAGAAATGTATACTTTGAGAGCAGGGCTGGGGAAATATTTCAGACTCCAGAGTGTCAGTCCTGCAAACAGGTATTTGAAAGTCATGCATAATAAGAATTGTTGATGCCTCTTTGAGCAGTTATCTGAGCCTTGATCTGGAGGCATTTAAAAATGTTGCTTGGGTCTCCCAGTGAGCAGTGTGAGGTTCACCCAAAACATTTTGTTGCCCAGAGTGGTTGCAGTGTGCAATTCAAAGGTGAAATAGTAAAGCATATCTCGGTGTTTTCTTCAGCTAGTTTGCCAAAAGTTAAAATCTGGTCATCTTGAGGCAATTCTCCCTTGCCACGGGCAGTCTGATCTAAGTATTTTATTAAGAAAAAAATACATTTAATATTTCTATCCTGCATTCAAAAATAAACATAAAGTGGCTTCAGGTATTAAAATGGCTGAAAGTGGTAGAGTTGGAGGAGAAGAAAAACCACTGGCAGAAATATATCCAGAAAGCACGGTGCAGAGAGTTGGTGGGCAACAGGCAGCTGCTGAAATAAGAGCAGAGGGTTTTGCTGGATGGGAAGTTGCATAAATAATTGCTGTTAGATTCAAGCTGGTCTTTTTGGTCTTAACTAATAATGTGATAACTTTGTTAGAAATGGATGAACTAGTGAAAATGTGCAAGGCTTCAGGCTGTGTCTGTTAAGGCCGGTTAGCTGATTGCAGAGCTGCCCTTTGGGGACATCCTGCAAAATGATGTAACTGAATGAAAAAGAGCTGTTGAAATATAGGTCTTTTCTTTTCCCACTTGCTGTGTTCTGGTGATTTGGTACTTAAATTGGGTTTGGGCATGACTCTTCTCTAGATCCACAGTGGGATTGTGTTGCTGCATGTGGAAAGTGCCATTTCCAAGAGCAGAGACTCTGAAATCTTTGTTTGCTGCTAGTGTATCTCCTTGTAAAAGAAGTGAGAGGACAGGCTTAGCCCTCTTGAGGTAAGTTAGATGATGAGGCAGTCTTGCAAGGCTAGGATCTATTGTCTATTGTTTACTGTTGTGGAAGACTAGTTGTCTCAAGTGTTCTTATACAGCATGTTGTGTCTTGGCATTGTATAAGGGGAAGGCTTTAATTGTTCTGGTCAGTTTCATGAGCTTTATTGGGTTTATTGGTGGGACAGAATTTAATTTGTGAGCTTGAATGTTCAGAGCACTTTTTTTTAAAAAAGCATTTTTATTTTCCTGAGTTACTAACGTTTTCTTTCAGACTTTTGTAATCTGTAGTCCCATTACATTGCTTAGTAGACGTCTCATTGTACTGTTGCATCCATTTGTGACTTATGCTGCATAATCCAAGTTGAGTATCAGTGAGAGAGACAGACTGTAAATAATGGGCATGCAGTTCTTAGGTCTCCTCATTTCTAATCTAACACTTTGCTGCATTATGTTTGTGGTTGTTTTATATTAAGGTTTTGGTGATGGGTTGATTTATTTATATATAATTGAGCAGTTGATTAAAAGGCAGAGTACTTTTTATATCTTTACTCAAGTTGGTGGCCTTGTGATTTACTCTTGAAAGCTGAAATAGACCAAGAGAGAAACTGGTCTATCTTGGTTAATTGTCAATCATTGCTCTTGACTTTCAAATTAAAATATAGGGTGACTATTGTTACAATCAGTGTATGAATACACTGTCTTGATAACCTGAATTATCAAAGTCTTCTGTTTGACATTAATGTTGTCAGGGGTGCTTTTCAGGACATGATTAAATGAAAAAGGGATGGGCTTAGGTGGAAGTGAGTTGAGCAGGTACATAAAATAGGCATGCCACTATCTTCTATTAGATCTGCTCAGGTTGACATAAGAGGACGGCAATTGTAACAAGCACAGACTGTTTTCCGTCACAAACCAGTTAAAACAAAAGCTATGCTGTTGTGCAACTCCCATTAATTTTACTGAAGTTTTAGCAAAAGCTTTTGTAAGATTGTGCTTCTATAAATCAGTGTCATATAGGGAACAATGTTGTCCAATTGAATCTGATACTGCTGTATTTTGATTTTGCAGATGAACACGTCTGTCATTCTAAGAGGAAAAATAATAATGTGAATGTTGAATACTAGAGGCTCCTGGTTACTTCTGACATATGTTGATAAATGACCCTCTTAGTGGAATGCCTTGATAGCTTTCTGCTACATCTCCTTTTCTGGCTGTTCAGTTAGCAAAAATAAAGGGCTGCCAATAGGACAGTGCAATGATAGTCCACTAAGTAGGGTCCATCCATTTCCCATTGAACTGGCTTCCAGAGTTGGAGTTTTGTTCAAGACGCACCTTTGTTTCCTGTTTCTAAAGCTTATTAGCCTAAAAGGCCAACCATTGTCTTTAAGAGAAGTTTTTCTCCTTTATAAAAAATGCTGCTGAAAGAAACCTTGGCTGCAGTCACACACACTAAATAATCCACTTGCAGTCCACTTTCAATGCACTTTCCAACTGGATTTTACTGTGTGAACTAGCAAAATCCAGTTGGAAAGTGGACTGCAAGTGGATTATTTAGTTTGTGTGACCACAGCCCTTGTTATGTTGATAGTTAACTTTTGTAATGAGACATTTTTTGTAATGAGACATTTAAAAGAAAATGTATCCTTTGGGTCTCAGATGTTTCATCTAAATTCCTTGTCTAAGAGACGATATATTTCTCTCTTTAGTTTATTGTACAGACGGCAGTGTAACATTACTTACTTCATTTGTATCACATTTACGTAAGTGATTTATAACTAGTATTTTTTCTGTCCTGCCATTTTTGCTGTCATAAGGGCATTACAGCGTGCCAGTGTAAAGATTCTTCTATATTTATGTATTAGGAAATAAAAATGTTCAGAAAGAGTAAAAGAGCTTAGAGAAGACAAATATGCAGCAGGGAGCATTTTCTGTTTGCATCTCTCAGTAATAACTTCCAGTCAAAACTAGTAAGTTTCTTGTTTACTAGCCTAATAAACTTATCTCTTCTACCCTGTAGAAATGACCTAGAGCATTTCAGATGAGTCAGCTTATCTTCAGTACCTAAATAACAACTCTTCCAACTCTGTTCTTTAGCTGCTATTTTTGTAAGGGTTGGAATCTTCTCCAATTTAAAAAGGCTAGTGTAAAATCTAAAAGTAGTCTTCCATGTTATGGTGAAGGTACTTAACAGCCCAAGTTCCAGCTGCAAAACACTTAGACATAATATTATGAATAAATGATATCATGTTTATTAATGGGGCCTTGGAACAATGCACCTTTGTAAGTTCCAACTCCTGATCTAGATCCCACCCTTGTGGGATCCAGAGGCCTGTTTCCAG
The DNA here is from genome assembly GCA_029233225.1 of Lepidodactylus listeri. Lineage (NCBI taxonomy): Eukaryota > Metazoa > Chordata > Lepidosauria > Squamata > Gekkonidae > Lepidodactylus > Lepidodactylus listeri. The sequence continues at coordinate 28,903,196 of JARCFY010000013.1, forward strand.
TGGATCATCGACTGTCAGGGGGGTCAGTTGATGAACTGGATCTGGTACCCCATGCTTTGCCAAAGCATTCACAAACTGCAACAATGATTGAGAGTTTATTTCAACTATCTGAGCAGTTAACTCTCAAATTGGAAATTATCTCTACTCTCCCACCTACCCCCATTAACCTTCTGCTGAAGCTTACTCTCCTTGGATGGCAGGGAAAAGTAAGTTGTGGGTTGATCCAGCACTTGCCAGTTGGGAAGGGGCCAGCGGGTGACCTTTGAGATTCTGAACACAACCAGCTTCTTCCCAAAGGAGTGACTAATAGCCAAGCTCTTATGCCCTGTACTGGTATCTGGGCAGCCCATCCATAAGTCTTTCATTGCTGTGACTCTACACAGTGCCTTTGCTTGCAGCTTGCTGGATAGGGCACTGAACTAAAATCTTGGAGTTGTTCACCAATGGCTGGCTGACAAGCTGAAAGTAGCAAAGCAGCTTTTAATTTTTTAATTTTTGGGTTGCAGAGTGCGTTCACTGCTGAAAGGCATAGCTGACTGGCCTATTTACCCTATTCTTTATTGAATCTTCCTTGGGTTTGTGTCTGGCTGGAGTAAGCTATCCTGATCTCACTGGATAGGATGAGGTATAATAATGCTCCACTGTGATTTTTAGAGAGCATTCACAAACTGCAACAATGGATATTTGTGGCAGAGCAAGTAGGGCTTGGTTAAAAGACATGCATGAGAAAGCCACAAGAAAGACAGATATTTCTGTTGTCCCACTGGTGTTGATTGTAGCTGTGTGTTAAGATCAGGAAGTGCAGTATTTCTCTTGTTGGCTGCAATAAAAGTGAAACAGATGTAAGACTCAAATGTTTTCATTGTATGAAAACAGCCTTCATTATTGTCTCATTCTAAGCAAAATAATATGACTACACATCCTTTAAATGAGTTCTCTTTCTTTATCCTTAGATCTCAGTTGGAAAAAGTTTCTTGGCTGGGCTTGATCAGGATCCAAGAATGGCCAGCAAAGGAGCTGCAGCTTCAGCCTCCATGGAGAACTCCAATACTGGTGGAACCAGTGGAAATAGCAGTAATGGGGACAGTGCCAGTCAGGATAGCACTTTTGAATGCAACATCTGTTTGGACACTGCTAAGGATGCTGTGATCAGTCTGTGTGGACACCTCTTCTGGTTAGCGCCATTTTCTTGTTTAGCTGTTTATTCATTCAATTAATGTCCTATTCTATCCTGAAGGTTCTGAGTGGGGTACATAATTGTTAAAACTTTCCATTAAAAGGGTGGTGGGAATCTCAAAGATTCTCAAATCTCAAAGATATGATAAGAACATAAGAGAAGCCAATGTTGGATCAGACCTATAGCCCATCCAGTCCAACACTCTGTCACATAGTGGCCAAAAATACCATGTGCCATGAGGAGGTCCATCAGTGGGGCCTCCCCACTGATCACCTCCAAACCAGTTGTTAGTCCATGACAATGTTTCTTGGAATAGTATTTGTGTGTTGCATATTTGGGCTGGGAGGTGACTGTATAGCTTGACTGTCTCCTACCTTCTCACTTGTGTTGTCATAGGGCAATTGACTTGCGGCAGCATTCTTTCTGGAAGGGAGAGAGACTAATTGGAGCATTGATTTTGAGTGTGGGATGGGTTGATCATTTGAACTGGCGAAAGTGATAGGTAAAGAATTTGCCATGGGAGTTGAATTGGCTGCTGAAGATAGAAATGTGCTTTAGTTCTAAACAACTGAATCCTATGGATTATGAGCTTTCAAATGAGAAATTACAGCACTGGATTAATTTTGGACGGAATAAAATTGTGCCCCTGAAGATGTTGTTGTCTGTCATGAGCTTACCATTTTCACTGCCCTAGATTTGGCATTATATGGAAAAATGATTTTGGAGGCAGCTGTTCTTACTAAAGACTTAGCTGGCCTGTTGGAGCCTGTTCTGAAGGCTGTGGGTTCAGTCCTGGTATCTCCAACTAAAAGATAATGTGGAACACCTCTGATTGACAGCAGCTCTTCAGGGTCTCAGGTGTAGAAAATGCTGACCATGGTAGATAAATGGTCTGAATCAGTAGAAGGCAGAGTCATGTGTGTGACTGGAATTATGACATGGTAAGGAGGGCTCTATGTATCTCCTCACTTTGTGCTCAAGTGCAGGATTGCTATCAGGCAGCTGTCAGTGGCAAGTACAGCAGCACACTTTGAGGATAGGCTTGGGGATGCAGCTGTTGTGGGAGCTAGGCTCACCACTTGCCTCACCTGACTTTAGTATCTGAGTAGGACAGGCATTGTTATCCTAAATAGGTTGTGGCTTTGTCCATAGAACTTTGTGAGAATTGATTGAGAACTAAGCCTGGCACGTCAGCATCTATATAACCATACTGTGTGTTCTGTTTCTCAGTCACAGTAAAATGTGATGGAATCCAGGAACTAGTGTTTATATAATTACTAGCTGAATGGCAGAAAGATGCTCTTCAAGTGTATCTTTGCTGTTGCCAAGGGATTGTGGGGAAATTATTCTGGTGGGGAAATTATGCCTGGTGGATGTGTTTGCTGCCTTTTTGTAGCAGTCTGGTCTCATTGCAGAGATTGCACACTTGTTGGCCATTGATCCATCTAGCCAGTACTTTCTGCTCGTCAGAGGACCGAACCTGGTGGTGGTTTGGATCCAGACTAAACTGGCAGTTTCCTCTGATTCCTCTTTCCTGCTCCAGGACCCATCCCCCTGCGCAAGATAGCATTTCATGGAGAAGAAGGTTGCAGTGTGTGTGTGGTCGGGGTAGGAAAGTTCTCTTCGAGCAATGGAAAAATAAGTCTGGATCCAGCCCTGGGGCTTCTGTGTGCAGAGCATGTGATCTACACCTGAGTGTGGGCTCTCTATTTTTATTAATCTTAATTTGATTCATCATTGGCCTGCTTCTCCATGACACTTTCGTGGAAATCAAGGAAGTTTCATTCTCTTAGGATGCTCTGGTGAGAAGCTACTTCAAAGCATTGCTGCAGCTGTTCAGAGTCCCAACTGTGAACAGGGGGCTTTTGAGGGCAGTCATGTTGCTGTAGTTGTGTTTGATCTTTTATATTATTTGTGGGTCAGACTGCTTGAATGTAGGGCTTGGTAGCCTCTAGGCCAAACTGGAATTACTAACTTCCTGACATTTTGGAGTGTACGTCCGGCATGGCTGTATAAATTAGGGTTTCTCCTTTCCCCTCCCTATAATTACCATAAGTGTCAGCTACTCCCACTGTTTGGGAGGTATGAACTTGTCAGCTAAAAGTGAAGAAGGTAGGTCAGGCCCTAAGTTGGCAGAATTTAAATGTAATGGGTTGTGTAGGCAGGAGTAATTGACGTGTTGCTGTCAGGATTTTGGTTTCTGTTCTGACTGGCGCCACCTACTTGCTATGTTTCTTACTGAGATACCATAACAATGATGGAAGTCAGTACAGGGTCTTCTTTGCAGTAGAATCCTGGTCTGGGCCAATTGCAGAGCAGCCCATGTGTGCGCGGACTCTAATCTGGGAGAACCGGGTTTGATTCCCCACTCCTCCACTTGCACCTGCTGGATGACCTTGGGCAAGCCATAGTTCTGGCCCAGCTGTTTTTGAAAAAGAGCAGTTTCTGTCAGAGCTCTCAGCCCCACCTACCTCACAGGGTGTCTGTTGCAGGGAGGGGAAGAGAAAGGAGACTGTAAGCCGCTCTGAGACTCCTTTGGATAGTGAAGGGCGGGGTATAAATCCAGTCTCCTCCTTCTTCTTCATTTGGGACAGGGGTGTTTCCAGTGTCATCAGAGGTAGCCATAGGATTCCTGGCAGTGTTGCAAAGGTGGTCCAGAAGTTGCACCATCCTCTGGGACTTTTTTTTAACAAGGAACTCTGGGGCGTTTGTCTTGGATTGTGAAGTGCAGCTTTTGGGTGGAAAAACACCTTGGCCTGGCTCTGGCAGAATCAGTCAGGTGCCCTGGTTATTTGAAACTGTCTGTTCAGCAGCCCCTCACAGTGCACCTTTGGCATTCTTACTGCAGGCTGTAATCTGGGAGGATTATAGAGGATTATACTATTGTGGAAGATCTTGTTTTTTAAAAAAGAGAGTTAACTGTGCTGGTCACTTTGTCCCTTTCAGCTGTGTGGTCTCCGTATCGGATTGTACACTCTGGAAGAGAAGCAATTGAAAATACTCTGCTTTTGCTGCTGCCCTTTTGAAATGTTTGGTTTATTCTGGTGTACTAGTGTAGAACCAGTGCTGCTGGAGTCCACTCTTCTGTTTGTTCACATGCAGTTTCACATGTGTATTGATTGATTTTTTTTCTCCCCCTTTCCCTACCCTCTTTCCCTCTCTGCCCTGCAACCAAATCACTTTGGAAATCCAAACAGCTGGCCGTGTTTACACCAGGTAAAGTTGGTTTTCTTTTACTTTGTCTTTCATCAGCTGTTCTTGCACAATCACTCCCTCAGCCCTCCTGGGGATTCTGTCAGAAGCTGCAATATCCCTTTCCATTCCTAAATGAACTGTGTTTAAAATCCCTCAAGGGCCACTCAATTTGCTAATGGGAGTTAACATGCAATCATTTGCAATCTCCTTTGGAGTGGGTTATCTTTTCTTTGTATGTTTCTGTAAGGAGACACAGTTAATAATAATGAGCTCAGAAGACTTCACATTAGTTTGGTCAGGGGTCATTTTGAGCAGGAGCTCGGGGGAGCTCAGCTCTGGGAGTTGGTGCCAGCCCCCCCCCCCCCCCGCAGGGGAATGCCTGCTTGTGTCATGGCTGCAGCAAAATGACCCCATCCCCTGGAAAGGTCCTTGTTCCTTCAACCAGCCTTCTGAAGGCTTCAGCCACCACTGAAGCTATCCTCCCAGAATAGTGGTATTTCTGAGGCTTGGATTAGTAGCTGTCCCCTCTGTGCCAGCTCTGTCTGTCTGTCTTTCTTTCTTCCTCCCTTCCCTTCCCTTCCTTTCCCTTCTTTCCTTCTGACATATTTCCGGTGGTGTCAGGTGGTGTAGCTTATGTAAATAAGTTATGCTAATGAGTTATGCTAATGAGCTCCTGCACCTCTTTTTCTACAAAATGACCCCTGAGTTCGGTAATCCTTACAGCTACCTTGTAAGGTAGGTCAGTATTACTATCCCTGTGCTGCAGATGGGGTTGAATGCACAAAACTGCCTTATACTGAGCCAGGTCAATATGGGCTGCTGTGACTGGCAGCTGTTCTCCAAGGTCATAGGCGGAGGTCTTTTGCATCACCTACCGCCTGATCCTTTTTTAAACTGGGGATGCCAGGGACTGAACCTGGGATCTTCTGTGTACAGATCAGATATTCTACCACTGACCCCTCCCCACCCAGCAGATTGATCATAAAGTTGATCTTTCAACCTGGGATTCCTTCCTTGCATTTCAGGCAATTAACTCTGTATGAACTTCTGGGTGTTAAAAGCAGTAGCATGTGTTAGTATGGTGGTGGTGGCTTGAAATATCCCTTGAAGCTTGAAGTTAGATTCTTGGCTCTTGTGTGCTGGAACAAAAAATGTATAATGGAAAGCAATAGAAAGTGCAAGTGTGTTCATCCTAGGCAGCAGTATGATAATGTCCCAATATACTTTGAGCATCAAAAGATATTCAGTAGGTAGAGAAGCTGCTTTCTGTGCACAGCCAATTTTGCACCAGGCATACAGCACACATGCTAATACTGTCTGTATCTTATGACTCCACTAAGCAAACCTTCCTCCAATTTAAGAGGTTGTTTCTCCAACACAAGAACTGCTTAAGATGGAGGACGGCTTCTTATGCTGGATAAACTTCCTGCAGCCTAACGTAGTGTTCATGTATTAAGTGCCATCAAGCTGCTTCTGACTTACAGTGACCCTATAAATTAATGATCTCCAACGCATCATATCATTAATTGCCTCGCCCAGGTCTTGCAAACTGAGGGCTGTGACTTCCTGTATTGAATCAATCCATCTCATGTTGGGGCTTCCTCTTTTCCTGCTGCCTCCAACTTTTTCCTAGTTTTATCAGTGTTTCCACTGAGTCTTGTCTTTCATAATATGACCAAAGTATGATAGCCTCAGTTCAGTCATTTTAGCTTCTAGGGAGAGTTCAGGGATTATTTGGTCTAGAACCTACTTATTTGTCTTTTTGGCAGTCCACATTATCAATAAAACTCTCCTCCGACACCACATTTTAAATGAACCAACTTTCTTCCTTGGAGATAGATCAAGATGGGTAGCCGTGTTAGTCTCTCTCTAGCAGTAGAAAAGAGCAAGGGTCCAGTAGCACCTCCAAGACTAACAAACTTTGTGATAGGGTCTGAGCTTTCATGAGTCACTGCTCGCTTGTTCATTTCAGCAGTTACTCATGAAAGCTCATACCCTGCCACAAATTTTGTTAGTCTTCAAGGTACTACGAGACTCTTGGAACTTTCTTCCTGTCAACTTTCTTAATTGTCCAACTTTCACACCCATATATAGTAATGGGAAATACTATGGAATGAATTTTCTTGATCTTGGCCACCAGTGACACATCCTTACATTTAAGAATCTTTTCTAGATCCTTCATGGCTGCCCTTTCCAGTCTCAGTCTCCTTCTGATTTCTTGGATGCAGTCTGTTTTTTGGTTGATGGAGCCAAGAAATAGAAAATCGTGAACAATTTCAATTTCTTCACCATCAGCCTTAAAGCTGTCTAATTCCCCTGTGGTCATTACTTTTATCTTGTTGTTGTTCATCTGTAAACCTGCTTTGACACTTTCTGCTTTAATCTTCTTCAGTAGTCATTTCACATCTTCACGGTCTTCTGCCAGTAATGTGGTATCATCTGCATATCTCAAACTGTTAATGTTCCTTCCGGTAGGGAGCCAGTTTGGTGTAGTGGTTAAGTGCGCGGACTCTAATCTGGGAGAACTGGGTTTGATTACCCACTCCTCCACTTGCACCTGGCTGGATGACCTTGGGCAAGCCATAGTTCTGTACCATCTGTTCCCCCAAGGACAGCTTGGGAAAGAGCTCTCTCAGCCCCACCTACCTCACAGGGTGTCTGTTGTGGGGAGGGGAAGGGAAAGGAGTTTGTAAGCCGCTCTGAGACTCCAAGTGAGTGAAGGGCGGGGTATAAATCCAATCTCTTCTTCTTCAGTAACTTTCTCTCCATTTTTGAATCCAGCTTTCTTTATGATATGTTCTACATATAAATTGAAGACATTCAGAGATAAAATACATCCTAGCCTGACATTTTTGCCAACTAAAAACTGTTCTGTTTCTCCATATTCTGTCCTATTAGCAGCCTCATGTCCAGAGTACAGGTGCACCAGAACAATGAGATGTTGTAGCATACCCATTTCTTTTAAAATCAACTATAGCTTTTCATGATGCACACCGTCAAAAGCTTTGCTGTAATCTATGAAACACAAGCTGATTTCCATCTGAAATTCTCTCATATGCTCCAGTAACCAACATAAATTTGTAATATAATTTCTAGTACCTCTTCCTTTTTGGAATCTGGCTTGAACATCTGGAATTTTTTGTTCCTTATATGCTAACAGTCTTCGTAAGATTTTGAGTATCACTTTACTTGCGTGAGAAATTAATGTGATGGTCCGATAGTTGCTGCAATCTTTGATATCTCCTTTTTTTGGAATGGGAATGTGGATTGAACATTTCCAGTCCGTAGACCATAGTTTTGTTTTCCATATTGACATATTCCTGTTCAGATTTTAATAGACTCTGTTTCTGTGACTTGGAATAGCTCTATTGATATCTGATCTACTCCTGGTGATTAGTTTCTCCCAATTGATCTTAGTGCAGCTTTCACTTTACATTCTAAAACTGTAGGTTCTTCTTCAAAAGATTGTTCTTTGAAGGAATCTGTTATCCTTTCACCGCTTCTATAAAGGTCTTCAGTGTATTATTGATCCCATCTTTTCTTTATTTTGTCCTGTCTGATTAATGTATTTCCATGTTGATCTTTCACCATGCCTAGATGTGTTTTATATTTCCCTTAATTTCTTGGATCTTGTGGAATCCTGTGGATCTTGTTCTTCCTTTTCACTGTTCTCTTCTATTTCTTTACACTGGTTATTATAATAGTTCTCTTTGTCTCTATGGGCCAGAAGCTGGAATGCTGCATTTAGACTTCTGATTCTGTTTATTTCACCTTTGACTTTTGCTTCTCATCTGTTTTTAGCAATTTTAAGAATTTCGTAGGTCATCTATCAAGTCTTTTCATTTCTTTTGACTACCGGAATAGTCTTTGTTCATTTTTCCTTGATAATATCGCTGGTTTCAACCCATAGTTTTTTTTGGGTTTGCATTCACTTAGTAATACAAATTTGTTCTTTATGTGGTCTTTAAACTCTTCAGGAATGTTTAGATTGTATTTTGACACTATTAATGTTTTGGTGTTTTTCCTTAGCTTTATTCTAACTTTCCATATTAACAATTCATGGTCTGTGCCACAATCAGCTTTTGGTCTTGTTTTAGCAGTGAAAACAGATCTTCTCCATTTTCTGCTTCCAATTATGTTATCTATCTGATTTCTGTATTGGCCATCTGGTGATGTCCACATATACAGTTGTATGTTTGGTGTGCAGAAATGTGTTTGCAATGAACAAATAGTTGTTTTCACAGAATTCTATGAGTCACTCTCCTGCTTCATTTCATGCTCCTAGCCCAATCTTCCAACAATATTTGATTCTGCTTTGTTTCCTACTTTTGCGTTCCAATCACCTATGATTATCACCACATCTTGTTTAGGTGTATGATCAATTTCTTCCAGGACACTTGCATAAAAGCTTTCAGTTTCTTCCTCCTCATTTGTAGCTGGGGCATAAACCTGAGTGATGGTTATATTGATAGGTTTTCCATGAAGTCTGTTTGATATTATTTGGTAAGCCTTTGCATTATAGTCCCTGAGTACTTGTGTTGCATCTTCCCTCACTATTAGAGCAACCTGGTTTCTTCTGTGTTTATCATTTCCAAAGTAAAACACTTTGTAATTTTCTGACTGAAAATGTTCTAATCCAGTCCACTTTAGTTCATTCACTCCCAGGATTGCAATGTTTAAACATTGTTTCTCAATTTATGATTTTGAGTTTACCTTCATTCATACTTCTTAGTTCCATGTTGCTAAAATATGCATCAGACAGCTTTGTACTTCCCTTTTGCATCTGTTCACATCACATTTTAGTCCAGTTGCATCATCTTTCCTATTATATAAAGCCGTTTTCAAGATTCCATGGGGCTCCAAAATCAGTAGGCTGGACAGACTGCCACTCAAAAGAGAGTCCCTGGCCATTGGCTGCATTCTCTCCCTGCTTTGCCTCAGTCCCGCCCACAGAGCCACCGGCCAGTGTCCCGGCCTCAGTCTGGAGGGAGCCAGCGAAGGGGAAGACCGACTGGGTGCTGGGTCCACTCTTCTCCTCCGCCCACTGCCAGGTGGGTCTAACTGTCCCCTCAGTGGCCTGCTTCTGTCAGTGAAAAGACAATGGACTATCAGCATAACCCCCTCCACCGCACACTGCCAGCGTGCCCAGAATAAACTGTCAGAATAAACTGTCAGAAACAGGGGGCATTTCACACAGAGCCCCATAGCGCTTCAGGACCGGTACAAAGAACTGAAGAACGCTTGGGGAAGGTTTCAAGGTAAACCAGCTCAGGAACCCTTCCCCAACGGGAGAGGCACATTTCTGTGTGAAAGGGCCACTATGCTCCGTTAGGAAACTGGTACTAATACGGTTCTGTGTAAAATACCTGACAGAAACCGTTACTGAAGAGTTCCTGAAACAACATATTGGCAGTGTGAAATTCCTCAAGCCCTTTCTCCTGCTTAGCACCACCATGGCTGGCTGGCTAATGAGGTGGGCCAGCAACCATCAAACTGTTCCCTTCAACCCCCTGCAGTGCGGCTGACTTTTCCCCTAGGGTTTCCAATCTCCAGGTGGGATCTGGAGATCTCCCGCTGTTACAAGTGATCTCCAGATGACAGAGATCAGTTCCCCTGGAGAAAATGGCTGCTTTGGAGGGTAGACCTTATGGCATTATAGCTTGCTGAGTCCTTCCATTTCCCCCCCCCCCAAAATGCTGCCCACTAAAGGATCCACCCCCCAAATCTTCAGGTATTTCCATTATAAGGTTGCCAGGTCTAGGTTGGAAAATCCCTGGATACTTTGGGGGTGGATCCAGGAGAGGGTGGGGTTTGGGGGGGGGAGAGGCCTCAGCATGGTACAATGCCATAGAGTCCACCCTCCAAAGCAGCGATATTCTCCAGGGGAGCTGATCTCTGTCAGCTGGAGATCCATTGTAAAAGCAGGAGATCCCCAGGCCCCACCTGGAGGTTGGGAGCCCTATTCCATCATCAGAGCCGGCAAGTATCCCCTCAGTGCCCATTGCTTGGCAACCAAGCTTGCTTCTCTGAAAGCCCCTATCCACACGTATGTTGGCCTTTGGGAGAAAACTCATTGGGCCAGCTGAACAGAATGCCATAGAGGCTACCCTCCAAAGCAGTCATTTTCTCCAAGGGAGGGGGGAGGATCTGTTGTCTGGAGTTCAGTTGTGATACCTGGTGATCTTCAGGCTCCACCTGGAGGTTGGCTACCCTAGGCATTTGTTTGTGTGTGTGTGTGGTGAAGAGGCTTGAAAAAAAACGGCAGTCTGAAATGGCAAACCGCTCCGAAGGTGGCTCCAAAATGGTAGGGGAAGGGCTATCTGAAACAGCTGTCACTGTACCAGTTTATTATAAGCCGGTAAGCAGGATCTGCTAGACCCATTGTTGCCAATCTCCAGGGGAGGGATGGAGATCACGCTAAATTATAACTGCTCTTCAGATGGCAGAGATCTTCCCCTGGAGAAAATGGTGGACTCTGTGTCATTATACCCTGCTGAGGTTGCCACAGCAAATTGACGCTAAGTGCCCAAGGCTGGGGCACTCTCCCAGAGCCTCTTTTTAGAGCCCATTGTATTTATTTCCACAACAGGCCTTATTCCTAGTTAAGAATATTGCTGTTCATAGTTGTCACGTTATGTAGGATACTACTCAATATTTATATAGTATGGTTTGTCTGAGATTTTCTTTAATCTTCTTTCCATTCGGCTCTATTTATATTACTCAATATTGTTCTCATTTTTATCTTTCAGTGGTTAGAGACCAGGCCGAACAGGCAAGTGTGTCCCGTATGTAAAGCAGGAATCAGCCGAGACAAAGTTATCCCACTTTATGGAAGGGGCAGTACTGGACAACAGGACCCCAGGTGAGATGCTTCAAAGTTATCCCTCCTAGAAACATGGTTTCCCTCGCTTACATGGAACCCAGTGAATGGCATTTCCTAAAGTGGTAAAGACACGTGGAACTGGCTGTTTCTCTAAGGTATTTACTACATCTTCAGATTCCTGTATACGTTCCTTGTTTGTCTGAACATCTTCTTGCTAGAACTAAATGCTCATTACTGTTTCTAGATTAATTACAGGGTGCTTATCTGCCAGAGCAACTTCAGTGGAGACATATGTAGTTTTATATAACAAGGTGTGAGCAATGGGAAAACCTTAATCTGGTGCAAGAGATTTGGATGCTCTGAGGTCTGCTTGGCTTTGCTCTGCCATGCTACTGCACTTGCTGCGGATTAGACCACTGGTTTTACAGTTGCATGCCAGGGAATTCTGGCGCTCCTGGGAAGCTCATCAGGGGTTCCTTAATGAAGTGGCTAATAATGGCAGGCGAGTTTCCCTAGTGGGCAGGTTGCTTGCCCACCAGTGGTGAGCTTCCCTTGCAATGTGCAGTCACAGGAGTGTATTGGGTGTGTTCTTGGGCATATTCTACAGATGCAAAGTAATGGTGAGGCCCAAAAGTTCTGGCCAGAGTAAGTATGAATCAAGCCCCAGAACATGACTAAGAACATCCACTGCAGAACTTAGGTGTTCAGATGATTTGTTGTGGAAAAGCTTTCCTAAAAGTAGGCAGTTTGAAAAGGCCTGAGTTACGGCAGTGGATATTATTTGACAGTCTTGGGTGGACTGTAAGTGGTCTGGGTGCTGATCTTTATGCTGGGAGAGAGGAAGGAGCTGCTTCAGGCAACTGAGTTTCGTTATGGGTGACAAGCTGAGAGCTGGATTAATTATGTGTCGCTCATCTATTCTGAGTATGCTCTACCTGGAAGTACTCTGTTTTTGCCCAACTCCTGTTGATTTCAGTGGGGAAGGGTCTTGTGAAAGGAGAAGATGCCCTCTGGATGTTCTGCCTTAAACACTGACTTGCGCTGCACTAGTGGCTGAGTATTTATTGGCAGCTACTTATGGATTCAACATTAACAAAGATCCCTAGATGAGTGTCTAGCAGGGACATCTATTTCCACCTCCTCATGGTTAGTAAGAGCTACAAGCCTATAGGCTGATCTGCTAGAGGTTAACCCAAAGAGGGTTAAGGGTGTGTGTGGCAAGGGAAAGCTAGTGAACACCTTCCCACCACTTGAGGGTGAGATGACTGGAATGTTCAAGTTAAGGGGTCCTAAGACCCAGGCAGTAGGAAGCCTGTAAATTAACCAGTGCTTAACTCAGCTGAATTAATTCTATCTTACAGAGAAAAAACTCCACCACGACCTCAAGGGCAGAGACCTGAACCAGAAAATAGAGGGGTGAGTAGTGATTTGCAGGCTCCTGGAGATAGCTTTCAATTTTCTTCGGAAATACACAACAAAAAAGCATGTTCCTGGTCCTTGCTGTTATGAAAAAAAATCTACAAGGAGTCCTGTGGCACCTTTAAAACCATTCAATATAAGATTGCTGGATGAGACTATTGGTCCGTCTTGTTCAGCATCTTGTCTCACACATTGACCAACCAGTTCCTCTGGAGGGCCGACAACAGGGCATAGAGGCCAAGGCCCTTCCCCTCATTTTGTCTCTTGGCACTAGTATTCAGAGGTTTGCTGGCTCTGAATGTAGAAGTTCCCTTCAGTCACTGTGCCTAGTAGTCACTGATGGACCTATCTTCCATGAAGCCATCTAATCCCCTTTTAAAGCAGGTAGTGCCTTTGACCATCACTACATCCTCTGTGCAGCAAATTCCTCAATTTACTGCCACATTTTATTTACTCCTTGACTGTAATCATATTTTGACAGTAGGTTTTGTTGGCTGGAAGCAAAGCCCCCTTTGTCAGGTGCAACATGGGCTCTAGTGGTGGAAAGGGCAGCTGACTTATGGTAACCCTGTGAGATTTTCAGTGAAAGAGATGGAAGTGGTTTGCCATTGCCTGTGTCTGTGTAGTGACCCTGATGTTCCTTGGTGGTCTTCCATCCAAATATTGACCAGGGCTGACCCTGGTTGGCTTTCAAGATCTGATGAGACTGGGCTAGCCTGGGCCCAGGTCAGGGCACATTCATTCATTCATCCATTCATTCATATATATTTATAGCCCACCCTTCCTGCAAGTGGGCTCAGGGTGGGTAGCAACATCTCATCATTACAATAAAAACAGTGTTTTGTTAATACAATAAATAATTAAAATATTAAGACACTGTCATATACATTAAAATGGTGGTCACAACCCTTCAGTAGAAAGATTAAGAGGTCCTGGCTAATGGTAAGATGTAAATAATGGCCAGCAGTTGTTAATGGGTGACAAAAACTCAGGGAGGCCATACATTGGACATCTGCTGCCTCAGCCAAAGGCCTGGTGGAACAGCTCCGTCTTACAGGCCTTGCGGAATTGAAGGAGATCCCACAGGGCCCTGATCTCAATGGGGAGCATGTTCTACTAGGCAGGGGCCAGGGTGGAAAAAGCCCTGGCCCTGGTAAAGGCGACGTCTTTCAGGCCAGGGACCACCAGGAGATGTTGATCCATGGAGCGTAACGCTCTTTGGGGCATATACGGAAAGAGGTGGTCCCTTGGGTATGTTTGTCCCAGGCTGTGTAAAGCTTTAAAGGTTATTACCAACATCGTGAAGCGGATCCGGAATTCATCTAGTAACCAAATCAATTGGTGGAGCACCTGCCAAACGTGAGCCCGCGTAGGCATCACTGTTAACAGGCATGCCACCGCATTTTGCACCAGCTGTAATTTCTGGATCAGCCTCAAGGGTAAGCCTGCATAGAGTGAATTGCAGTAATCAAGGGCTTTAGCCCATCAAAATATTTATATTCTCCATTTTGATTAGTACAGTCCACAAGGGGGCTGATAAAGCCAGATTAATAATGATATAGAAATATAACAAAATAAAGCTTGGCAGAAATTGGCAAAAGTAGCCCTTTGTTTTATATAAAGGGCTACTTTTGCCAATTTCTGCCAAGCTTTATTTTGTTATCAAAACATAGCCCATTTAGAGGCATATCAAAAGCAGCAAATAGCCCATTTAGTTGGGAAATACCATGTTATCTGAAGAAAGTGGCTTGACCTGGTGTCCAGGTGCTGAGATGGAGGGAGCTCATAATCTTGGCCCCACTGTTGAAAAAGGCCCTGTCCATGTGGCCCACCCACTGAACTTCTTGGGAGTAAATGGAGAAGGGCAGCTAAGGAAGATCTTAGTGTGCTGTGGCTAGGTCTTGTTTTTTTTAAGGAAAGGATGATGATCCAGCCTGTGCTGGTAGAATTTATTCCTGGTCACTACCCCCGAAACAGTGGTAGATCCAGGAGCATACCAAAACTGCTCAAATGGATCTTAAGGGGAAGTGCAGCTGCTCTTAACCCAGGCTATGTACCTATCTCCAGATCAGACATATTTCTAGTTCACAATATTTTTACTTTGTCTGAATTAAGCTTCATTTTGTTCATTCTTGTCCAGTTCATATGTAACCCAGATATGGTTTTAGAAACTCTGCTACCTCCCTAGAATTGGATGGGAAGGACAATGTTATCATCATGCTGGTGACATAATATAGATGGTTCCTCCCAGCAGTTTTATGTAGATGCTAAACAGCATAAGAGAGAATTTTGCAGCACTTGCAAGCCAAAGGCCATGGGGTGGAGCAACTGTCATGTATTGGGAGTACTCCATTATAGTACCCAGCAGTCCCATCCAAGCAAGGTGACCCAGAAGGATTCCTTGGCCAATGGTGTTGAAAGCTCCAGGGAGGAAAATGAGGGAGATAATTCCCCTTATTTGTCTCCCAGTGGAGGTACAGTGACTAAGGCAGCCTCAGTCCAAAACTGGACTGGAAGTGAAACTGAAATGGGTATAGATAATTATTCAAAGCCCTTAGAGCTGTGTTGCTTCCATTTGTTCCAGCACCTTACCTGAGAGTGGAATGGACTGGATGGAAGCTGTTCAGATCATAGTCTAGTGTAGGCTTCTTTAGAAGTTGTTACTACCTTCATGAACCAGGGATTCAGTTTTCCCTTGGGCAGTTGAATTGCCCAGGAAGGACAAGGATGAAGAATTCTTGTGATGGGCCTCATATATCCTAATACCATCTTCTCAAGTTGCATAGCCTTAAAAGTGCCAAAAGATAAGAGGGAGCTCCAGGTACAGTCAAATCCCTGTTTGTAGATAATGAGCCATTTAAGTCAGAATAGTTGTGAATAATTTCAGCAACAAAGAGTTCAGCAAATTGGTCATGGCACGACAGATTCCCCATTTTAGCCCCAGATGGAATTGGCCCCCTCCAGAACAGCCGGTGAACACTGTTCAGCTGCCGTCACAGGTAAAAAGTAACCTTTTCTAAACCCCACATATTTCTATACCCTGCCTTCTTCCAAGACTTAAAGCTGCTAACCAAAATAATCAAATAAACAATTAAAAACTGGTCTAAAAATAAAAAACCCACCCGCCGACAGAACTTTTCTCACTGCCATTCTCTTCAGTAATAATCCAGCAGGAAAGATGTTATAATTATGCCAGCATCTTCAGAAGGTCCTTTAAAAATGAGAAGTCACACAAGCTCTCCTAAAAGGAAACAATGTCTGCGTTTGCCACATAGCTTCAGGTGGGCTATTCTAAGGGCAGAGGCAGCATGTGGCCTGGCCCTCTAGTAAAGGCCAGGCGAATAAATTGGGGGTGGGTAGGAGCAGAGAGTAGGGATTGCTGGGCAGATAGAAGATGGATCACAGGTTTGTACCAGGACAGGTAGTCCCAGATCAGAAAGACAAGAATCGGCATCTTCATTTGACCCCAGAGGCAGATAGATGATCAGCACATGTCTGATCTTCTTCTGTTATATCTCCCACCACTCTGTGCAGTCCTTGCAGCAGTTACTCTTGAAGGTGCCATAAGACTGCTTTTCCTGTTCAGACTAACTTGGCTATTCCTCCTGAAGCAAAATCTAGGAAATTTAAGCCAAAGCGCTAGACGATGGAATATTAGAACAGCTATCAATCCCTTCCATCCCTCCTGATCTTGAGACCTTTTTCTCTTCCCTTCCCCTGTGCTTCTGTTGATTCCCTTTAGTCCCATTAAGAAACAACTTAAAACCTCCTCTCCTCTCCTCTCCATGTACATCTGCCTATTTGACAAACATGCTGGTGGGAGTAATTTGGTTTCTGCTTGTGCAGTTTTAGAATGTAGATTTCTAAACTCTCTGGGCATGTGTATGTAACCACACTCTGACTGTGGTTGGCATCATGCCAGTGTGTTGCTAGTGATGTACTAGAATGTTTGCAAACATAAAACATGTAGACACAGCAGCTATGAATGGTAAACTCTGCATGGTTGGGAGCACCGGCACAGGCTGCAGAATTTCATACAGTACAGATGAAGTGCATGTACGACCTGATGAAACAGTTGCATATTTCCATGTAAGTTGGCTTGGAGCCCCCAGAGTCTGCTCGCTATCCTCATTGCTTCAGAGAAACAGCTCTGTTGAGTGTGATTAAGGAGCATTTCTCTGTTGGACAGCTGAAAGCGCTCAGCAGTTCATTCTCCTTGGAGAGTTGCTGGCTTATTAAATCAGTTGCTGAACTTTTGATAGCACCTTTAGCGAGGGCCTTTCCCAAAGCTTTTTAGAAGTCCAAGTCAGTTCGTTTGTTTATTACTTTGATTATTACCCCGCCCTCCCCGCCGAAGCAGGATCAGAGCGGCTATAATCAGTTCACCATTATCATATGCTTGTTAACACTCCCAGATAACTCCAAGAGGATGGTGAGGCAGGACTTCCCTTCTCTGAAGCCACGCTAATTCTTTCTCAATAGAATCTGGTTTCCTACGTTTAATTCTATCTGTAGTAATGTTTTCTGCCAAGTTATCTGAAACCTATGTTATGCTAACTGGCCTGTAATTTCACCAGGTCCAGATTGCCTTTCCTCTGGCTGGCTCCATCACTAAATGTTCCAAGGCATGGCCATTTGCATGGCCGTGGCCATCTTTGCCACAATCTGAACTTGCTTTTACCTGGTCAGTGTTGAGTGTCGCTGAAGACAACCCTTTTGGAAATCTTTTCCCCTTTGGCTTCCTGTCTCCTCCCCCACCCCCCAGATCTGAAGATATCCCTGAAAGGAGCTTGTTACACTGAGCACACCCCTACGACCTCTGCCTTGTGAGGAGATTGTCATATGCTCTTCAATACATTGGTTAGATGCCGTCAGCCCTGCTTGGCATAATAGGAAATCTAAGGAGAATATAATAAACAGAGGTGGTTTGAAGCTGGCTAAATTTGCGATTCAGAGAAACTTTATTCCATTGAATAGTTACTCAGAGGTTGATTGAGCCGGGATTTCACTTACATGAATGCCAAAGGAGCCAGTGTAATGGATTATATCCTGGCCCCTCTTGGATATCTCTCCCACTCTTGAGTTCCTAAAAGTTGGTGATTACATGGGAAGTGATCATCTCCCAGTCTCCTTTTCTATAGATTTATCTTTAGGACATTACCTTATTCCAGCACACAGCTTCCCTGTTTCTCCAAATCAAAATAAAATTTGCCGATTATGCTGGAGCTGCAACTCTAGTGACAAGGCTCAAACCATAATGGGTTCCATTCCTTGTAATATTCTTGTTAACAGGGTTAGATGCCCTCTCCCTGTTGGCTTTCCAAACCCCCCCCCAATATAGCTATGCCTTTAAGGTTTATTTAGAACTCTGAAGCTTTTCTAAAGCTTCCTTTCATGGGAGACTCTAGTGCCCTGGGTTCTGTGAGATTTGGCGTTACCCAGTGAGCGAAGAGAAAGCCCGAAACCAGGTGCGCAATCTTTCACAAGGGAAGATGTCTGTTCGTGAGTATACTGCTGCTTTCAGATGTTTAGAAGCTAAAGTCAGGGATTGGCCTGAAGAAGTGTTCATAGAGCAGTACCGCAGGGGATTGAACGGGGAGCTATATGAAACTATACTTCGAAATGTCAAAGAAATGCTTCCTTTAAGAGGGAAATGGGGCAGGTGGGACTTTCCTTACCTTGTGCCTGACACGGAGCAGGGGCAGAAAGGAGGGAGACTTGCCTGGCACAGAGATTCTGAAATGAAGGCATCGACGGGCACACCAGTCCAAATCTCCTCTTCTTGCACTCGAGTTCCTCTAGGAACCCGGCTACCCTAAGGATGCACCACAGTTAACAGGCTCCTTCCACTCACCACTCCAAAATACTGAGGTAATTAATCTGGGTGTCTAGTGAGATTGTGCCAATAGATGTAGTCCACAACAGGTCTCCTTAAACAGAAAGTCCTTTATTATCAGAAAAGATCTTGTTGGTCAAATACACTTCTTCTGTTAGTAATGCCCAAGCATAGGAATACAACTACAATTATACTTGATATGAAATAATCCCCCTTCAACATCCACCAATGAATTGGGAGGATTATTGGCGCCCAAATATACTGGCCCACTGTTCCCAAGGAAAGTGTGGTAAATTAGGTTCCCAGGCAAAGACACTGTTAGGATTTGTGGGGCGGATGTTCCCAAGGAAAAATCAAGCAAAGGAGCACATAGCACCTGTGAATAATATAACCCATAGCAGGAGGCTTTCAGCTCAAGGCTGTGAGCTAGGGAGAAGCGAAAGACAGATAAGAGTGAAGAAAAGCTAATGAGCAACAAGCATGCGCAAAGCGAGCAAGACATGCATTCCTGCGGTGGGAGTCACTCCGCCAATGCGATCTCCTGTCCAGGACCTAGAGGAGTCAGGATGGAACTCAAAACAAAGGCACGGTTAATTGACCATCAGAATAGGCGATAGAAACCTCAGGCATTGGTATATGATACGAATGCAACAGAATTATTGATAATAATATTCAACAGGAACCTATGGTAGTGCTAACTGACATTTGTCTGTTTTTCAGCTCATACAGGTGTTTAGCTTGCCCTTACATTTTCTATCTCACTCCCTCCAGGGAGCTGAGATGGATCTGTCTTATACCTTTATAATGTATAAAAATTATGGTAGGTTGAATCTACTCTGCAGTTTTCAATTTAGTTCTTACAAGTCTAGCTTAGATCCAGGTTAAGCTGCAACTGATTTGTTTAAACTGCTACAGCAGAACTGAGGAGTTGTTAAAGTTGCTACAGAAGTTCTTTTCAACCCTGAATTCTCACTGTCCTTTACTGTTGCTTTAGCTTGGTTCAGTACTTGGTTTAGCACTTATTTTTTTGCAGTTGTTCAGCTCACCCATCTTTCTACATTTTTCCAGCCCCTTTGCCACAAGTGCTGTGATGCTTCATTGCTGAGTCTTGTACATGCTCCGTGGAGTATGACTGGAATGAAATAAGGCCAGAGCAGTAAATTGTAGAGCTGCAGTGGTCAGCATTTTCTGTGAATGGGAAAAGCAGGCTCACAGGAGCATTTAATGATTGTTCTTACATGTTTCCTAGTGAGTATCATTGACTGGCCTGGGGCCTCTCTTGGCTGCTCATAGATTGAAATAGGACCAAGTCTAGCATTGTCAATGTAAGTGCATAAAAGATTTAACTTTTTTCTCATTGTTTTTTCTTTCTCTCTTTCAAGGGTTTCCAGGGATTTGGATTTGGTGATGGAGGTTTCCAAATGTCGTTCGGAATTGGGGCATTTCCTTTTGGTATATTTGCTACAGCGTTCAATATAAATGACGGTCGGCCTCCCCCAGGTACAGAGCATTCTGACAATTCAGAAGATCCCACAGGAGAAAAACACTTTATCCCCCCTCCCCCTTAACTCTGGCTTCTAAGATAATGTCCCTGTTCAAAATAAGACTAGGAAGGAGTACCTCAAAAAAACTGGGGTTGATTGGTTCTGCTAACTTTGCCTCTTGTGTAAGTGAGGATCTTAATATTTTAGAACCTTTGGAATTAAAGTAGGAAGTTTTTCTATTTTACAATCTCCCATAACATGAGTTTCTTTTAAAAAATCATGAACTGAGAATAAAGCTTTCTGTGCTTGACAGTTCACTAACTCAGTAATCCAGTGCAGTGATTGATTTCAGTATTCCATACTGAATAAAAACTGTTGAGTCAGTTATGGTGGCCCCCATCCTGAAGATCTGAGTCAGTTATGGTGGCCCCCATCTGAGCAGGCTTTAGAGCAGGGGGTGTCGAACTCATTTGTTATGAGGACCAGATTTGACATAAATGGGACTTTGTCAGGCCGGCCATATGTGTTATAAAATGTAATGCCAGGTAGCGAAGATATAAACTTTATAAATGACACAGACAAACACAAAGATATTATAGCAGCTATTCCATTGGAGCCCCACATTAGGAGGGGATGTGTGTTAAAACTAATATTGCTCTGCAAAACTGAAGTGCCTTGAGTTTGTTGAACTCTATATTTTAACTGGGGTTGGTCCCAAAACACCTCCCCAAATAAAATATAAATATAAATGGTCTAGGACCCAGGGGAAAAACATGAAACGGCTGAGCACTCCCCCACCCTCCCCAGGGCTACTCAAGAGTGGCAGTAGCTCTTCAGGGTTTCAGGTTTTTTTTTACAGGGTGGTCCTTTTCAGCACTTGTTCTGCTGTTATTTCATTGGCGCTCCACATTAGGAGGGTGTGTGTGTTAAAACTAATATTTCTTTGCAATACTGGAGTCCCTTGAGTTCGCAGAACTCTGTCTTTTAACCCTGGCTGGTCCCAAACATACCACCCCCCCTGCACCCTTAAAATGTTCCTGCCTGAATTTGGAAAGGTGGGGGAATAGTGGAATTTTGCAAAGCAATTTTTTAAAATAAAAAAGAAGTACAAGGATCACAGCAGAAGGAAATCCCCCCCCCCCGCTCCTACCTGTGAGGTGGACTACGGAGGCTGGGAGCAGTGGCTGGGAAGTTTGGCAGTCCCGCCCTCTGCTTCCTGCTCTGAGGCAGCCCCGCCTTGTGCTCTCTGCTCAGAGGCAACCCTGCCCTCTCTTCCTGCTCTCTGAGGTAGCCCGCCCTCTGCTCTTTATACTCCAAGGCAGATCAAGCTCAGAACAGTGAGGATGGGCAGGGGAGGGGGGACAGCCCCACTCCCAGGTCGGATTAAAATCCTGGGCTGGCTGGTTCCGGCCCATGGGCCATAGGTTTGACACCCCTGCTTTAGAACTGTGTGAGCTAAGATCTGTGACAGAGTCTGTATTTGGGAAGATTTCCATGGCCTTTGATGTGTATTTCACATGTAGTTGCCTGTGTATTGGGGTGGATCCAAATATTTAGCAGCTTAAGGAAGAGCCACTTGAGTTGGAGGAAGGCTTCAAACTTTGCTCAATGGAATAGTAGAATAAGGCTGGGATTAGGGTTGCCAGGTCCATTGGATGAGCGGGTGGGGGATGGGAGTCACTTACCGGGAGTGGGAAGGGAAGAGGCTGGTAATAAATGCGATGACATAGGCACGTTGGGGACAACATGCCTATGTCACCCAGAAGTGGCATAGGGATGTTGGGGGCAATGCTCTGGTTTGTGGGCAAAACCTCTATGGTAGAATTAGCTTCTTACCATAGAATTTTGCCTCAAAACCAGAGCGTGCCTCTGGGGTTGTACCTCTTTGGATTCATTTTTACTGTCTGCCATGTGGCTGTTTCAAGTGTAAGATCTTTTAAAACTAAAATCTTTTTGGCTGTTTAACCTAGATCAATTTTTTTTTGAACTTTTCTCAAAAGAATAATGGGAGTGCTTACCAGTGTTCCCTCTTAGCTGAGTTAGTGTGAGCTAGCTCACAGTTTTTTAGCCTCCGGCTCACACATTTTTGTCTTAGCTCAGGAAGGATGGTTCCAGAGCAAACTTATTTATGCAATAGCCAAAGCGCTCACTCACAACTTTAATGCCAGTGGCTCGCAAAGTAGAATTTTTGCTCACAAGATTCCACAGCTTAGAGGGAGCATTATATTTGATCTAATTAAAAACAACTTTACTAGCTGTTTTGCTTTTTTTTCTGATTAGTCTGCCATCTTAACTGAAAGTCAGAATTTTTATTTCTTGAGGAGTTAGGGGAGTCTTTGCTAATGAAAAAAGCAGTACATTAGTTGGTTCTGTGCTTTTGCCTCTGACCCTGGAAATCCACTTCATTCAGTTTGTGTTTACTAGAGATGAGAGGATAATGGCTGTTTCCTTCCAATTTTCCAGCTGCTCCAGGGACTCCCCAGTACGTGGATGAACAGTTCCTGTCTCGTCTTTTCCTGTTTGTGGCCCTGGTGATCATGTTCTGGCTCTTGATCGCTTAAGTTTGCTCCGTGTTCTGTATTGTACAATGGTTTGCGGGGCTCTGAGCTAGTTACAGACTACTGCCTCCCCTTGGCCAACTGTAAACCTCTTGGTGTCTGGTTCCATAGATAATGGCGGGATCCTGGTAGCCATGGTGTTGCAACATGAGGAAGGAATTTCGCTTATTGCACCAAAGTTATGGAATTAAAGAGCTGTTTAAAAGCATTCTCAAGTTCCACCATGTCTCACACAGAAGGTACCTGGCTGCAATAATGAACCTAGCTTTGAACTTCCATGCTCCTGAGAGGGAGCATTCTTTGAAATTTGTGTGCCAATAAACTAGAGCAGGTGCTGACCCAGCAGGGAGAGTGGGTGGCAGGCATTACATGGTAACGTTAGCAGTGTATGCCATGGAAGGGACCCAGTTCCATGCATTCATCAAAGTACCACTTGCTCCAAGTAATCTCTTCTCATCGTTAATGGATTGGTGGAGAACATCTGGTGGAAGATAGTATCACCTCAGAGATGTTCTGTTCCTGCTGTTACCATCCCTCTTGAAGATGACTTTAAAGCCAAGAGGATCAGAGATTTTTCAGTCATAAAACTGGAATACCTTCATTTTCTGGAGCCAGATGGGACACGTTCTCTCATCTCAGGGTTTGGGTGGAACTATTGGACACTAGAGGGACCACTCAATGGTTGTCACTCAGCATACTTCCTTATCAGAAAAGCAGTGTTGTTTTCCTAAAGTTTCTATAGCAGCCTACGACTCTTTATTTGGGACTGACGCAGTTCTGGCTACTGTGGTTTATCATGTTCATTCCTCCTTCCCAAGATGTATCCAGATTTTTTTCCACATTTTGATGCGGCTGAGTTAGGAGGAGTGGAAGACAATCTCTGTTTTTTACTCCGCCCCCTGCTCTGCCACTGAAGTGATTATAAGTTTTGATAGTACAAGAAGAAGCATTGTTCTCAATCATTGTGTGTGTGTAGAAGCTCCTCACTGATGGCTCTTAGCACATGAGCTTTTCCAAATTGCCAGAGGTATTCCTTTGAAGGTTAGGCAGAATCCACACAGGATGCTTTCCTGTGCATGTCCTGATGAAATGAAGGGGAGAGTTTTCTGCTGGATAGTACATGAGAGAGGGCTATTCTGAGAATTGTATATAGAAGGATTTCTTTTCTGAGGGAGGGGAGAGGAAAAAGAAGGATATCAAGCTTTACAACGTGATGCTGCTGAAATTCTGGATCCATGAGACCTAAACATATAAGGGATTCCTCAGTTTGGTGACCTCCTACTTTCTTGTAAATAGAAAAAGAAGAAGAGAAGAGAAGGATGTCTCTAAAAGACTTCTAGTCTTTTTAATTTTGCATTGCTTTTGATATTCCTTCTATTTGCTTACAAGCAGAGACTAGTGGCAGTTATTAAGGGTTTCCATAACAAATTGTGATTACAAACAACATTGAGTGGAATAAATTACTGGGGTGGGGGAGTGTTTTTCTCAGGCTTAATGCTGTGCCTGAGAGGATGAGCTTGGAAATATCATATTATGGAAACGTATCAGGATGCCCTTTCCCAAAATAATAGAAGGGGAAGGGGGTTAAGATTTGCTCCCCCCTCCAGACACCTTGATGTTCTCCCTGGCCAGTAGAACATCATCTGAGCATCAGGTAATTCTTCAGGTGTCCTCATGTGCAATCAAAGCAGTTTGTGAGACACTGAAGAGGTAGTCATGCTAAGAGTTTTTCCCTCCTTTTATGTTAAGAAGTCTTAAGACTCCCAAAAGGGGTTCAAAGGGATGGGTGTGTTTCTAAACCAGGGATTCTTCCAAACTAAGCTGCTGTAAACTGGTGGCCTTACAGATCCTATGTACGGCTTGGATTAACTTTATCAGGGGAGGCGACAGCACCACCTATTGTTAATAAGGGAAAATTAAATTGTATTGCTGCATACCATAGGGATTTCTGATATTTCCTTTCTCCTTTTACTACTTGGGGGGAATTGAACACTGTGGAAATGAAACTGTACTTCCAAAAGCAATCTTGTAAACGGTTTAGCGATGGTCATGATCAAAACCTTAAATTTATTGTAAAAAAAAAAAGAATGTGAAAGGTTCTGTTGTGGATTTAAATGGTATTAAAGCAGGTACAAGTGGCTTGAGGTTCTTTTAAAATGTACTGATGCTGTCTGTGCAGAGAAGGGTATATAGATGGAAGAGACTGCAGAGAGACTGCCTGCCTGAGTGTTGTTGTGATGCTAACCAGATCAGGCTGTCAGTGGTCTATTTTATGAACAAATCAAGTGTCATGTAGCCCCTTGAAAGGTTAACAGATTAATGGTTCTGGAAGCTTTCATGGACTTGCGCCCCTTTTAGGCAGTTTCTGCCCAAGTGAGCTCTAGGCCATGAAGGTGCTACTGTCCTTGTTCACATTTAAAACAGCACCAAATTCTGCTGTTCTCTTTGAAGCAGGCCAACTGTTATGACATTTATCATGCTTTACGGGTGATTTGGAGCAGTCTTTGAATTTCTGCTTTGTCTTGCCTTTTTTCTTTTCTTTTCGCATTTTATTAGCTCTCTCCTGGTGTACCCCACCCCAAATCATGTATTCAGATTGCACATAGCCTCTGGCTGGCAACCCGATGGCGTTGTTGTTATTCACTAATTTTCACTGTTTTGAAAGCAATTTAGAATAAACACGTTTTTACATTATCTCACGTGCAAGTGAAGTTTTTTGTTCGTTTCTCTGGCCGCCAGTGTGAGTGCAGAGGATCATTAGGCTGGCTGCAGCTGTGCATGCTAAAAAGGGTAATATTTGGTGTCTGTATTACTAGTATATGCTTTGTATCTGGGTGCCTGCCCTCCCCAGGGGAAAAAAAACCATTTCCATAAAACAGAATGTTGTTTTCCTTTCTACTCTTTAGTTATCATTCTGGGAGAATCCAGCTGTAGATTTTTGTGATTAGTGTGTTGGAGCAAGGAAATGAGAGTTCAAACCCCTGTTCTTCCATGAAGCTTACAAGGTGACCTGGGACTAGTTGTTTTTTTTTTTTCAAACTAGCACTTTAAACCTATTTCACAGGGAAGAAAATGGGAAGGGAACTAGCAGGGGCCCTTTCGTAGAAAAAGAGGTGCAGGAGCTCATTAGCATAAATCATTAGCATACCTCATTAGCATATGCCACATCCCCTGACATCACCAGAAGTGTGTCAGAAAGGGTATGTCAGTTTCAGCCCCATTATACCCTATGGGCCATTAAAATCAATGGCAAAAACTCATAGGGTATATGAGGAGCTGGAAGAAAGGGGGTTTGAGGGAGAGGCTCCAAACTTGCAGGGTAGCTGCTGGGGCCTCTCCTCGAAATAACCACCAAGTTTCAAGAAGATTGGACCAGGGGGTCCAATTCTATGGGCCCCCAAACAGGTTGTCCCATCCCCTCCATTGTTCTCTATGGTGGGAAAAATGTTAACTTTTTTCCTCCCATAGAGAACAATGGAGGGAATGGGGGCTACCTGTTTGGGGGCCCGTAGAATTGGACCCCCTGGTCCAATCTTCTTGAAACTTGGTGGGTGTTTCAAGAAGAGGCCCCAGCAGCTACCCTGCAAGTTTGGAGCCTCTCCCTCAAACTCCCTCTCCTCCAGTTGCTTTTAAAGTTGCCGCCGAATTTCGGCGGCAATTCGCCAGCGAGCTGAATCAGATTAGAGAATCTGATTCGACCCGTGGCTGCCCTAGTGGCCACTCCTGAGCTGGCCTCGCTCCAGCCCCAATGGACCCCTGGGAACAAGGATTCCGAAGGGATGGCTATGTTAGTCTTTTGCAGCAACAATAGACAAAAGTCTTGTGGTGCCTTGAAGACTAACGTTTCATGCCATCCATCACCAGCTTTTATGGACTAGACATCACTGGTTGTGGGGGATTTCAGCATGCATGCCAAGGCTGCCTTGTCTGGTGCAGCTCAGGACTTCATAGCCACCATGCTGACCATGGGGCTGTCCCAAAATGTCATTGACCCAACACATATGTTTGATCTGCTGTTCTCTGCTGCAGATGAGGTGGTGATCTGGGGATAAGGATAATTCCATTCTCCTTTGTTCATGGTAGCAAGGGCGTAGACTTTCCAATTTCCCGGGGGGGGGGGGTGGCTGGGGCTGGGCCAGAGACGTCGCAGGCCATTGTCTCCGGGGGAGGCTCAGCACTTCCTGGAAAAGTTCGGGGGGGGGGGCTCCAGCTCCCCAGCCCCCCTGAAGTTGATGCCTACGCATGGTAGAACACGCACTGCATGCTAAGGCAGAGCCTTGGGGGCTTTCTCTTCTGGAGCAGGGGACCAGTTAGCTCTGCCCATGCAGACTGCTGGTGCCGGATGATTTCTGGATGGCACTTGGCAGATTTCTACTAGGCACTCTGGGCAGCTCTGTCACAGTCAATCCATATCTGGGACAAGGAGGTGATATGGCTAATCGGGTTACTCCTAGGTGTTCTCTTCCTCTGATCTGACCCTGTTCAGCCCTTTGGTATACCTCAGAGCATAAGACAATGGCACTAGCATATGAAATGGCTAGAACACAGACGAAGAAAGTCTTGGGATTAACATGGTAGAACCACAGGCTGGAGCTTATGCAGAACCTACTTGGAAATGGCCAAATGGAAAAATTCCTTCTCTGACACACTTGCACAGAGATATCCAGTGGAACTGTTTCAGTGCATAAGAAAGCTGCTTTCTGCAAGTTGGCATAATGACTCCCATAGATCTCAACAGACTGATGCGATTTGACTGCAAGGGCAAAAAAGTCATTGTTCTAGATACTACCATTGAGAGTCATGTTATGTCAGCATCTAGACACATTTGCTTGAATGTTTAATTGTTGCTGTTAAAGGATATGTACAACACACTGGGAACATTCTGACCTACAGCATGCCTGCTTGACCCTTGCCCTTCTTGGTTTATTATTATCTGGCTGAAAGGGAAGTTGTAAATTCTTCACTGAGAGAGGGGTTGGTCCCAGCCACCTTTAAAGGGGGCTGTGAGACCCATCCTGAAGGAGCCCTTCTTGGATCCTTTTGGTTACTGGCTGCAAATATCAGCTCATTATGTATCTCTTATGTTCGTAAGTTCTTTTCCACTGTGACATTTTATTAATCATTTTCTTCTAGGCTTTGGTGAGAGGAATCCCAGTTCAGCAGTTTTGTGCTGGAATTTCTCTGTTGAAATTCTGTTCTTCAAGAACTTTGACTTTCAGGTCAGAAACAATGTCCAACTGTTAATTCATAAACGTACTTCTTACCACTTCACTGGCTTGAATAAAGATTTGTGATTTCTTTGTCATCAAAGGGGTTGACCATTGTAGCAAACCTGGGTCCTACATTGTAGGTATTACACAAACTTAACCCAGCTATTTTTCTTGTCCAGGCTGAGATTCTACATGACATTTCACACTGTAATTCCTGTATTTCATGATGCCTTGACTCTGCTGTTTCCTCCCCACATCCCTGTATAAAATGTCAGTGAACTTGATTCACTACATCCAGCTTAAGATAGGGGCTCTAGTTCACCAACATTTGCTGAATTTATTATCTAGTGTATGGCCTGTGTAGTCATGTTGATAGGTGTTGGTTGTGCCCTGTTAGACCTGCCATTTTAGGATGTATATGGTGTTTGTTTAATGTTAGTAGATTTTTGTACCCTATGTGAATAACAGGTGAAGAAGAAGAGTAGGATTTATACCCTGCCCTTCACTTGGACTCCAAGTCTTGAAGTCTCAGAGCGGCTTACAATCTCCTTTCCTTCCTCTCTCCACAACAAACACCCTGTGAGGTTGGTGGGGCTGAGAGAGCTCTGAGAGAACTGTGATTGAACTAAGGTCACCCAGCTGGCTGCATGTGGAGGAGAGGGGAATCAAACCCGGTTAGATAAGAGTCTGCTGCTCTTAACCACTACACCAAAACAGATTTCAAAAATCACACGAGCACTGATCGGGCTCTTTAAGTTAAAAACGGCTAAACTAAAGGGGCATTTGTGCACACACTCCTGCCTCTCTGACCCCCTGCAAGCTGTGTCGGGTTCGTTACCGCTGTAGGCCAAGACAGTACTTTTGAAAAGGGGTGCATGTCATACAGGAGGCGGCACCACCACCGTTCGCGGCTCACCGCTGCCGCTGTTCACGCAGAGTAAGTTGCCGGTGCTCCCAGCCCGCTCTTCTCTCCAGACCTACGCCAGAGGCTGCAGGCGCACAACGGAGAAGGCAGCTGGAGGGCCGATAAGAACGCGCCAAGTTATTGATGCTCGCCCACTGCCTTGGGGAGGCATCTAAAGGGGCGGCCCGCGCAGCCTTGTTTTCCTGCCGCCGGCACTCTGCTGCAGTTCCTACCATTTATAAACAAGTAAATATCAAACGATGTTAAACAGTGTAACTGAAAAAGTTGATAAAACATCACGTGCATTCTGAGATACTTACATATTAATCAGCTATATTATAAATTCTTTATTGCTAATTTTATTAAGTAGTCATTACAAAATAAATATAAATAGTAGCACCCTATTCCTGTAAGGTAACGCGAACCTGCAGGATATCGCTCTGTCTAGCGGTGACCTCATCCGTCGGGTCCTGTTGCACGTGCATTCCCTAACTGGGCGAGATTAGAGCGCTGTGATTGGTTCACGGCAATTTAGAGGGGCGGGCGTAGAACGTGAGGAAGAAAGGGAATCAAAGAAGAGGAGGCGGGTGGCTTTTGTTCAAACTAGCGCTCGATTGGTTAGAGCCTACGGCTGTGGAAGCTTTCTGAACAGGCCGGGCAGCTGTGATTGGCCGATGGCATACCGGGGGGGGGAGGAGAGGCCCTGATGGAGAAGCCGTCTGAAGGTTCAGGTGCCGTGGCGCCGTAGTCGGTGTCTTTTGCTTGTGTGTAAGAGGGGGAGAATGCGATGTGGCCTACCGCGCGTTCCGTAGAGGCCGGATGACGTCACCCACGGGTGGGATTTGCTGCGGCGTTGAAGAGAGAATTCAGCCCGGTCGGGCGATGGATGGAGGAGTGGCGGCTGCAGTCGCAGCAACGGGGCCAGCCGTGGGTAAGACGCGGCTGCTCGGGTTTTCCTCGTGGCTGATCGGCTCCACACCTGGTCCTTAGAGGCCTGCCTCGGGCGCAGGGGCGCGGGATGCCTTGCTGGGTTACAGGGGCGGGGCTGGTGGAGGATCCGGAGCAGTGCCGGTGCGAGAGAGCCCATCCAGGTGTCCTGCCTTCCGTAGACTAGGCGGAGTGCCGCTCCTATTGTTTGCTTCTCAGATGCAGATTGCCTTTGGATAAGGAGGAGGCTCCGTTTGCAAGATTTCTTCCTCCTCTCTCTCTCTGTCCAGTGCCACATCTTGTGGTAGGGAGTCCCGTACACTGATCTGGGTGTTGCGTGGCGAAGGAATTTATACCGATCGAGCCCGCTAGTTGACCCAGAGTTCCAGTGCAGAGGGCGAAAGTGCCCCCCCTCCCATTTTCCGTGTGTCTGATGTGCTGAGCATCCTGTTTCCAGCGCACAGATGCGCCTGGGAGGGTGGTGGTTCCTTGTTCTTTGTCTCTAGTTTTTGGCCCGGATACCGCTAGACTTTCTCTTCCCCGGGTGCTAGTTTCTCATCCTCTGTGGTAAGCTTCCTTGACAGAAGAGAAAACTTAGTAGGGCTGAAGCCTGCATGGTAATCGTGCTGTCTAACTAGAAATGTATATGTAAGTCAGATATGTAGAGGCTGTTTTAGAGCTTAGTTGAGGTGGAAGTGTGCTCTGCACATGCCTGCAGTGCTGTCTGTTTCTGACTGCTTTGCTTAGGTGATAGGGCTGAGCCTTGTTTAATCAGCTATTCTTGCTGAGTTTCCTTGGCTTTTGCATTCTTCTGCCTCTTTTTCTTGCCGGGTTCTGTGCCCATTCCATCTATTTAGAGGTTAGTTATAGCGTTTTGTGGCTGTAGAAAGAGGTCTACTAAGCTGAAGAACTTTATTGCTTTAAAGGGTTGTGATTTAATTGGGGGGGGGGGAGGGGGAAAGAACAGTAGAACTTTAAGCACCCGTTGTTAGTTGTCGTGCTGGGCTCAGAAATGCTTGATTTGAGCATATTTTATGGAGAAATTGGAATTAGATAATTCAGATATATTGTACCAGTGAGATATGCATTGAAGTTTGTTAAAATGACCTTAAATGCATCTCTTGCTCGTTTACAGTTGACCTGCATACATGGAGAGCTGCTGCAGTGTTTGAATGTTAAGCTTCTAAATCTAACACTGTAATCCTACTCTATTCAAACTAGTTGGAGTTCTGCCACTGATTTCAGTAGGAGTCGGATTGCACTTTAAACTTCCTCCTTCCAGCTACAACTATCTGTGGAGAACAGGCTGAGTTAATCTCATTTTAAAATCAACACATGTTAGCCCTCCTTCTCCCTCCCTGAATCTCCAAGCTACTGTAGTTCTGTCCTTTGTGTGCATACCTGCTTTGACTCTTCCTTGTCACCCCGATCATGCAGGAATGTGTTTGCGGGTATGCCTGAAATGAACTCATAAGTTTTTTTCCTCGTTCAGACCAGTGAGCATGTGTCTTCTCTGCTTGATGTGTTTATTTTTGGGAACATAGATTATTTGTTAACTCATCAGATATGGTATCAGTACCAACTCTTGTGATGAAATGGTTGCTTAGAGAATTAAAAGTCTGGTGTGCCTAAAAAAAACTTTGTTCCCCCCCCACACACACACAATGGGGGAAGTAATCTAGGCTTCCAGGGCAGTGTATCAAGCGTTACAAGATGGTCATTAATGGTGGACAGACTGGGTAAAAGACATTCCTGCCATAGCTGTTCCCGGTAGTGCAGAGCTACAGAGGAGCCTTTGGGTTCGGTAGGATGGCAGATTCAATAGGCTTAGTTTACTGACCGTGCATCCCACTAATTGTTCGGTCCTCAGCAGAGTTGCACCATCGGCAACCCACTGACTTCAGTGGGCTTAGAAAGGTATAATTCTGTACAGGATTGCACTATCAGAGTCCTCTGCAAAGGGTATGGGGTCCTCACCATTTCAGTCACTGTGGAATGGATTCTTCTTTATGAAGGTGGGAAGTTTAAAAGCTGGTACATTGGTTGATTGTCTGTAGTGTTAAACAACAGTCTTTAATGGGAGATATTAAACACCTATCCATCATGTAGATTTACTTGTTTTGGCAAACTCCTGGTGTGGGCCGTGTCATTGGAACTGCAGGAGAGGTGTTTTCCCAGTCTGAAACAGAGGTCTTGCTTGCTTACATGGCATGGATTTGAAGCACCTGTAATGTATGTTTGGCCTCTTGGAATGCATGTAGATATTGGGTTGCTACGTCCCAGGTATCAAATCTCACCGAGTGTGTTGCAGCACGCAGGCGCTGTCCAGACTTAGTTCAAAGGCTTCTTAAGGCTACATTTAAGAACATTGTGTGGGAGTCCTATCCAGAGCTTAATGTAGAGTTGCAGGGCTGTTTTTAGTTCAGTAAGTTACAGATCTCTAGCAGACATGCTTGAAAAACAGCTTTTCCAAGAGCTTGTTCTCAGACCAAGAGTACACCCTGTGATTATGTCCCTTATTGGACTTATGATAGCTTAGCTATCTTGTAAAACAGAAATTGTGGCTGGGAGGTGGTGAGAGATGCCCTGGATATTCTTCTTAGGTATTCTTGAAATGGGGAACATGGGGAATGTTGGGTCCATCCTTGGGAGCTCATACTAATGTGAAGGTTGAAGGTAAGAAGGAGCTTATTTTGGCTGAATGCCTTTTGTAGGTATTTGCATCCAAGCTTTTGAGGAATATTTTAGACAGTGCAGAAGCTCAGAGCCATAACTGAAATGATGACTGGAGCTTGACGGGAGCTGTCTTCAGTGGAAAGACAATGTATTGTAGCACAGATACAACCTTATGTTTCTACAAGGGGTTACCAGGGCCACTGGCCCCTTCCTGAGAATTCAGAAAGCTCCATGTCTAATCGGATTGATGGCAATACAGCAAGCTTCTGTTTTCTGATCTGTTGCCGGCTCATGAAAACCTCCTGCTGGTAACAGAAAGGGAACTATACATCAGTGGTGCTCAATGGCTTAGGAGCCACATACTACCTGTGGCTCTTCTGAGCACCATTCCTAATGTGGCATCTACCCTATGTTTCAGGAAAGTGGGCAAGGCCCATGCCTGGTGGGAACTGTGGTTGGCAATGGAAGTCAGTGTGGCTCTTTTGGTTGATGGTAATAGTGAATGTGGCTCTCCACAACCAACAACTGAGTATTGCTGCTTTACTATTTCACACTAGAATGTGAACTAAATGTTTCACATATGCTCTTGGGAATCTTTACAACGATTTTATAAGGAAGGTCAGCCCTTGTTATCAGTTATTGCCAATTTTGGCAACTGTGGCTGAGTGATGGCAGCTTGCTGAAGGGAAGTTTGTGGAAAAGCAAGATTTGAACTGGAGGCTTCTTGCTTCATAGCTCAGTCTCTTAGCCCTGACTGTAGCTCTCAAAGTAACAAGGTCTGAATTAGTAAGCTGTGGGTGGAAATGGCTGGTGTACTCTTTTCATTAGTTGTTGCAGAAGTGGGTGGAAGCAAGTAAGATGCCATCAAACCACCATGCGGGGCTACTTATTTCTTCTTGAAAGTCAGTTCCATGTAGTGGTTAAGAGCAGTGGACTCTAATCTGGTGAACTGAGTTTGATTCCCCACTCCTTCACATGCAGCCAGCTGGGTGACCTTGATTCAGTCATAGTTCTCTCAGAGCTGTTCTCTCAAGAGCAGTTCTCTCAGAGCTCTCTCAGTCCCACTTACCTCACACGGTGTCTGTTGTGGAGAAAGGAAGGGAAGGAGATTGTAAGCTGCTCTAAGACTCTGAGTGAAGGGCAGGGTATAAATCCATCTCTCTTCCTCCTCTGTAGTTTCTACCTATTTCACCTTGGGAACAGTGGGTTGGATTTCATGACCCACATCCATCAGTGCCTCCCTGAATGGGTCTTCTACATTCCCCTCCCTTCAGAAGTCCTTTGTGAACCTGCAGAAATTAACTTCTAGAGTTGTGGGATCCATGTGGACTTTGGCAGCTGCAGTTTTTTGGGGAGGAAGATAAAATCCCCCATTCTGCCTCTTCTGTCAGAGTAGATCTCTTGACAGAAGAGGAAGAAAGGAGCGATTTTACCCCCTCCCCCTTCTTCACCATATCCGTTTGACCTGCATGGCTGTTAGTCCATGCAGGTCCTGTGATGCCAAAAGTGAGGTTTCCCAGCTGGGAGAAGGGAATGTGGGAAAGACCTGTGATCTGTAGTGATCCAACCTTCAAAATGGATAAACCTTAGAATGCATTTTCTATCCAGTATCTGGCCCTTCCACCATGAGCTCAGGACAACAGATGTTTCACCCCATCTACACAACAAACCTGTGAGGCTGCCCTGAGAAAATGGATGGCCCAAGGTATACCCATGGCTGAGCTGGAATCTGAACCTGTCATCTTAGTCGGACACTTTGATTTCCACACTATGCTGGCTATTAGCTGCATTAATTTAACTATTTGTCAGTCTAATACTGTCTCAAGGATTTGTCTCCCATGCTGGCCCTGTATGCCTTTGAGAGCTTTTATTGGATTTAAGTTCATAAATTTTGGGGTTGGGCAGTGGGATTTGGCCTCTCCTTGAGCTAATGTGCCGGAGCAACTTGAACACAATCAACTTTTTCAGAGCTTTTCTCAGCCAAGGTGGCAGTAGGTGAGTCATTCTTTCCGCCTAGCCTCCTCCTCAGGTTGGTTGTGCAATGTTTAAGCCTAACTTTTTGGGGAAGGGCGAGGTGCCATTACAGCAAATATATAAATGCTAATTGACAACAGCAAGAGTATAGGTAGTTACAAGCCCACCTCTAAGTACCTCTTCCAGATAAAGAAAGTACGACTTCTGAGTTTGAGGCCCATAGGTTCAGCAGTTAACCTCTTGTTATGGAAGCCTTAATGCACTGCCTTCCTCACTAGGTACTTTCCAAGGTGTGTTTCCCCCATAAACTTGTGTACTCCCGTCTTTAAAATTGGTGGAGCATTTATTACTGAGAAAAGGGTTAAACAGATATCCAGTAATAGTGGGAAGGCTGCCATTCGGGAGTCCTTTTTCTGCAAAATTAAACTCTTTGTTTAATTTGTCTCCCTTCTGGGAAATCTCATTAGTAACAGGGGTGTAAATCGTCCAGCACTGAGTCAGCACTGTGGGGCAAATGCCAGCGTAGCCTCCCTCAGCAGCTTCTGTTAAGTCCCGGAAAGCGCTGAACCTGTCTGTCCCCTACCTTGTTCTGATGGAGGGTGGCCAAGTGGGACTGGTTCATTTGCACAATGGAAGACAGGACACCACGAGACTTTGCTGAGCTCAGGGGTGGAATTTTCACTTAACAAGCACATATGCTTGACTGGCCTTGGTAGCTGGCCAGAACTGATGGTTGCTGGAACATGGTGTCGGTGACCTTTCAACCCCAGTCAGAGACAGGACTCTGTCCTGTCCCTTGACATTATGCTGAACTTCACCCTTGGAACTTGCTGCATTCTGAGAGCCGCTAAAGCCCAGCATGACTACCCAGACGAGCCCCAGGTCTTCTTTCATGCTGTGTGTGAAAGATAATGGTCATCAATATTAGTGGATGAACCGATTAGTGCTGCAATTGTAATCACAGGATGTAGGGGAGGTCGCAGTTACGAACAGAAGGGACCCTTCTTGCTGTTCTGAGGCCGCTGCTGAAGTGACAGATCTTTGCTCTTGTGCACAGTGGAAGAGGACTGGAGGTGCCTGGGATGCGGAGACAGCATTGCAGCTGGTCAGAGACTCTACAGGACTGTCAATGAAGCTTGGCATGTCACCTGCTTCCGGTAAGTAAAACCAATGCTATTGTCTTGCTGTGTGTATGTATTGCTGATAACCCCCACACTAGGCACTGGTGATAAGTAGGGGGTGGTTGGTGGCCTCCAGAAGCTCTCTATGGTACCTGGAGGTTCCTGGTGGTATGTGTACGACTGCAGTACAGTGAGCTGCAGGATGATGTCGTGGTGGTTGCGTACTCTACTCTTATCCTTGTCACCCTGGAATCTGCCAGTTTTGCATAGGACTGTTCCTTAAAGGAGAAGGTGTGCAGTTTGGTGCTTTTAGATCTGGGTCTGTAGTTGGTATCTTGGATCTCTTGTGGCACATAATTCCTTTAGCCAGCGGGCCCAGGATTTTTTTTGTTTGGGGGGGGCATTTCAGTGTTTTAAGGGGGCAGTTAAATTACCTGGGGAAGAATGCACTCGATGACTCATGTGGTAAAATGCTCTCCTGTATGCATGTTTCTTCAGAAGTAAGTCCCACTGAGTTCAGTGGGAGCATCTTTCCTTGGAAGCAAATTCTAATGCCTCACCAAACTCAGCAGTACTACTCCCGATACATACACAGCAGGATAGTTCTGAGTGATGAATGTACTTGCACTTGCTCAGTCGGAAGTGCAGCCCCTTGAAACTAGTTCAGCGGGTCCTACTCTGAAGTAGGCAAACGGCAGGTTGGGCCGCGGGCCTCACTCTTTCCCTGTCCTCCTTGTGGATCCCTCCATGCCCTCCAGCCTCTCCCTTCCCCACCTTCGCCACTTCGGGTATGCGCTGCTTCCTAGCTGCCATAGTCACCATCTTGCCTCCCCTTCTACTCGAGCTTCTCACTCACAGGCCTCCTCCAGCACGTGACCTTTATGCCTCCTGGCATGCAGCACATCACATTGGGCAGGGCCTTGCAGTCAACATAGCAACTTCGTCTTTACCGGAGCTGAACCCAGAATGGGAGCTTCAGCCATGAGTCTGGTGCAGCCGGAACCTTGAGTCTGGTGCTCTTCCTCCAGCCTCGCTGCACCCCTGAAGGTGATTGTTGATGGCTGGGCAGTGGCCCCCAAAAGAGTGGCAGCACCAGGCAGAGGCAGGAACCTTTTAAAAAGAAGGTTTCTGCCATGGCTATTTGTGGGACAGGGCTTTTAATTAAGGTGGCGGGCCCCCAGAATACCCAGTCTTAGCCACGGGCCCGTTAGCCAGCTTTGTTTGGTTCACTACTGGCTGCCTTTCTTTAAGAAGCACTGTTTAGTCACAGTTGTCTATGCTCTTATCACATCTAGATTAGATACCATGGGGTTACCTCTGAAGAATCCTGGTGCTTCCGTTAATTCAGAAAGCAGCCAAGTGCAGATGATAGGGGGTCTTGTGGGTCCTAAGAGAACTGTGCTGTGCCAGAGCATGACACAATCTTTTCTGCATTACATGGAGTAATGGTATGAGGGATGCCAGCCTCCAGGTGGGATTTGGGGATCCCCTGGAATTGTAGCTCATCTCCAGACTACAGAGATCGGTTCCCCCAGAGAAACTGGATGCTTTGGAGGGTGGGCTCTATGGCATTGTACCCCAGTGAGGTCCCTGTGCTCTCCAGGTTCCGTATCCAAATCTCCAGGAGTTTCCCAGCCTGGATCTGGTAACCCTACCCCCACCCCCCACCGGTAGCTAAGGGGGACTTGGCAACCCTAAGTGGTGTGCTGTAGAGAAACTCAGAAGAGGTCTCATACATTCATAATAGGGCTAGCATCATGTCTGGATATCGAGCTGTATTTCATAACATTGAAAACCCCAGACTTTTCAGTAGTTTATCTGTCATGGAATGATGCACAGCCAAGCAGGTTTGCCACACGCACCTTCCTTTCTCCCCACCATGGGTGAGGGTCAAGGGGTCAACTCCCTCTAAAAGCAGGGTCACTGATCAGCTTCAGGGCAAGAACGCCCCCCCCCCCTTTCTCTGTGCAGGGCCTCATATATTCTCTGTTGGAGCTTTGCCTCTTTAATAGTGATTGCTGTCTGTTTTCCCTCTGTTTTACCCCAGTCCAATCCTAAGGGTTGAAAGGTTCCTGGGAAAATCTAGGCCTATTATTTACCCAAGGCCTCAGGCTTGCATAAAAACTTTCATTCTGTGCAATCTTATCCTGTAAAGCATTTTAGTCATTCAAAAAAAAAAGTTTATTGGAGTTTTGAGTGCTCCCTACAGTTTCCTGCTTTTCCACTGGGGGAGGGGTGCATGTCCCTCTCAATATCCCCCCTCCCAGGTTTTACATCCGTAGTCTGGGAATACTTAGCAACTTCAAGGCTGTAGCAGCTTCTCTGATCCTGGCATACTGTTTTAGGAAGGTGAAAAAAGTCTCAAATTCCACCTGTCATTGACTTAAGCAAGGCTACCTAATTGTAAGATGGCAGCATCAAATTTTGTGCGTGTGGATGTGTTCTGTAGACGATAACCTGACGTGGAAGTGCCAGCCAAAAAGATCACTGATTGCTTGTGTCCAGGAAGGTGTGCCCTGCAGTTAAGAGCCTCCACCTGTATCCTTTGCTTCCCTTCTGGTCCTAACTGCCGGGTGCAGGACAGTATGCAGTCTGTGTAGTAAGCCACTGTGCTAAAAGGTGCAAAAGAGGAAATACTCCCTGGCCCCACCCTGCATTGCTAGCTGGAGAGGGCCTAATGCTGATTCCTGTGTTCCCGCCTCCACTGCTGGCTTTATTGTTAGCTTCGAATGTTCCTGTGCCAAACTTTTAAGAGGCTGCTGCTGGTAGAAAGCCTTTTGGCAGCTGGTAACTGTGAGTTCTGGCAACTCTTGCAGAGGCTGTGGACAGGCTTCCTGTGGATTTCGCTGGCTTCTTGGCCGGGCATGTAATTGCTCTAATGCACAATTGGCCCTTTTCTTATGCTTGAAGAATGGCTTGCTCAGAATTGGCTTAGCTCACCATTCACACTTTTCACAGCCATAGTGGATGTATGTGAGTCCTTCTGCTCAAGTCCTCTCTTTCACTTATGAAGTTTGGGCTGAGATTTTTTTTGCGTTTTCTTGCTTCTGTGTTTAGCTGGCTGGAGAAAGAGTGACAAGGTAAAATACTATTTTTTAAATTCCTAATTAATATATTTGCTTTATTCGTAGTACTGGAAGCCTCTGGAAAAGTTCCTTTTCACTAGAAAGGTGGAATAAAAATTCCATAAATAAACCTGAATTGTATCGTAACTGGGCCGCCTTCTTGAAAGTGCTGCTGCAGGCTCTTTACTGCTTCTAGCCATCCGTGGGTCTCTTGCTCAGTCTGTATAGCGAGTGAGCTTTCATGGTGTGCATTTTGTATTTGGGACTTGAAGTAATCTTAACTCACTCCACATCCAATCGTGAAG
This sequence comes from Lepidodactylus listeri, assembly GCA_029233225.1. NCBI lineage: Eukaryota > Metazoa > Chordata > Lepidosauria > Squamata > Gekkonidae > Lepidodactylus > Lepidodactylus listeri. Next base: position 28,941,870 of record JARCFY010000013.1, read on the forward strand.
CTGGCTGGCAAAGTGGGTGGGGTTATGGTATGTCCTGCCTAAACTGCTGATTTGCCATTCCTTGGGTTGTGTTGGCAGCAGCCATCAGCTGAGGACAGTGAGAGCAAGAACAACTTGTTGGGCTTATGTGGCTCTTGGGTTGGCCTGGAGCTGGTGACACGGCAGTCTTACTTTGGCGGAGCATCTGTATGAACATGCGGACCCAGGTTCGTGCAACTCATGGGAGTGCGGCACTTTTCCTTATTTTATTTGTCACCCTAACCTTCTACCAAGATGTTCAGAATGACATTTTAGCCCATCAATTGTTCTCTCAGGTAGATCAGATTGAATGAAAGCAGTTTATCCAGGGTTGCACCATGAGCTTTAAAGCTTTAACCAGTTTACTGGCCACTCTCCCACCTTGGTGCTCTTGAGGACTGTTCCAGGGAGCTGGTTCAGAAGTTTAAAAGCTAATGGTTAGAATCCTTTTAATGCCTAAATGTGTGTGCAGATAGTTTTGACATCCATGTGTTCTTAGTCCCATGCTTTTTGTGGAACACGTAAGCTACTTGCTCGAACTTAATTTTGATTTTATCTTGTTTGGCAAAGAATGGTGCCACACTGGGGATTACTGGTATCTTGAAAAGATAAGGTGAGTGTTACTCATGTTGGCTTGTTCAATTGAGTATGTTTGACATCATCGGGACCGGTAATTATGGGTTATTAAGGGATTTCTGCCTTATAATAGTACTATGTACATCTGCAAATCCTGCCTGTTTTTATGATGGGGTGTGCTGCCCCAGCACTGATCTCCTCTTACTTTGTGTCCTGTGCCAGAGGACATGGGCAGCCGGTATCTGGAATGAAGGGTCCTTTACCCATTTTCCTCTTTTGCTGCTCACATTCCAGGTGTGCCTTGTAGGAAGCAGTGTCTTGATCTCATCTGGAGTGTGCCTTCTAGGAAACATTTCAGAGTACCAGCTTCTCTGTATGGCTGTTTCTGAGCCATGGAAGGAAACAGTTTTCAGTTGGGGGCTAAGTTTGCTGTGCTGGTGGCCGACCATGGCAGAGGCATTTAAAGCTCAGTGTGGCCAAGTAGAACCCTTTTCTTGAGCTGGGTGTTTCCCCCCTACAACACTGCTATATTGAGTAAGCTTTTCTCCTGTAGGTTCACAGTAGGAGGATGGAAGATAACATTACAGTGGCTTTGGGGAGAAAAGCCCGAGTGATGGAAGGTTCAGCTCCCCCAAACCTGCCAACCCCAGCTGCTTGAGTTGTGCTCAATGGCCTTGCCCTCTTTCCTGGAACATGGAACAGGAGCCATGTTGGAGAACGGTGCTCAGCAGAGTCACAGGTGGCTTCTGAGCCGGTTAATGAGTATCATTAGTCTTGTGTAGGAAAGCTTATGCTAGTGTAGAAAAAAAAATCTTTAACGTGCTCCAAGACTCTAGTATTTCCTGGAACAGACTAAACGCTGCTTCTCTTCTGGGATTTGTTACATGTCCTTTGAGAGAAACTGAAGAATCAGATTCTGTTGCAGAGATAATTGCATGGGGGGAAAACAGTAGGAGCCAAATGGAAAATGTGTGAAAGGACTCCTTTTAAGCAAAATGTTGTCCTCTTCCATGAGAAGGTGCGGTGCTCGGTGGCTTGCAAAATGAGGCTTTTTTCTTGCTCTCAGTGCTGAAGTTCTCGAACTATTTTCCACATAGGTTGCTATTTAAAAGTATTCAGTGGTCCCAAAGCTTAATCATGGCTTATGGCCTTCTATGGAATTCCACCCCCACCCCTCCAGACTTTCAAATCAGAGATGAATCTCTGTGTGCTAAAAGGGCAGGCTTCGCTCTCTTCCTTCTGTTACTATTCATGTGTTGCCTGAAGAATGTGGCTCCTGCCTTCTGCCACCTGAGTAACTCACTAAGCTTCTGAAGCCCGCCCCCACTGCATTTGCACCTCATGCACTGAATAGTTCAGGGAGGGAGGAAAATAACCGTTCTGCCTTTGGCTCTGCCCTCAACTGACAAAATAATAAATAAATAAATAAATCTGGCTCTACATGCATTCAAACACAGAAGAGATATTGCTCACTGCCTTCCAATTGTCTGTATGTGTGAGCAATTGAGCCTCTTGAAGGAAGGGCTGATTAAAAAAATTAACTAAATAGATAGTATGTGAAGAATCCCCAATCCTAAAGGATCACAAAATGGTGGGGGAGGAAAGAAGCTGTTGTGGAAGCTTGCTGTTACTTTCCTAGCCCTTACAAATGTAGCGAAAAGAACTCCCTTGTTGTGATCATGCAGCAGGAGAGAGTCCAGCTCAAATTTCTTTTGAAAAGATGCAGGCAGGTGAGTGGCTGTAAATGCAGCCTTAGCTGTGACCCTGTAATTGTGACAGCAACAGACGTACCCCCTGGGCGGAGTGTCTTGCTGAGAAAACGGGAGGTTCCCCACAGCAGATGTGCAACATTGAAGGAAGATGTGCCGACTGTGCACAACAAAACTCTTGGGGTTTTGTGGCTTTTCTCTGAACAGTCACAAGGAAATGGCCTTTGGAGCAGAGGTGTGGAATCCTGTCATCAAGTCTTCACAAGGGATTAGTTCCCAACAAATATTCTGAACATGTTGTTTTCAGCAATAGGAAATTTGAAGCAGATGAACAGTTGCCTTCTGGGTAAGATATTTTTAAAACTTCAGGCCAGATTGGTAATGGAAGTGTTCTGAACAGGAGTTCTTGGGGCATTTACAAGATGGCTTACTCCTTTGCCGACACAAATTAGTCCACAGAAAGATCAGCTTCCCTGGGGTTTATTCGGAGATTCTGTTTGTGTGGAACCACTGCAGGTTTTCTGCATTTGAGGTTAACAACAAGCAGTCCTGAAACCTTAACGAACCCTCAAGAGATGAAACAGCAGGGAGGGTAAAGGTAACCTGGAGACAGTACGTTGGAGTCTTCTTCTCAGAAGCTGGGAAATGTAATTGTCTGGAGGTGGTCCAAAAACATCGTACGTTCTGTATAAAGCAGAATAAATGGCTCTCATAGCTTTATCAGAACTGCTGTTTATTTCCAGGTGATTTCCTGTGAAGAGCAGTTTCCTGAATCTGTACCTCGGCTTTGAGACAGAGCACACCAAATAAGATTAATTTGCAGTAGCTTCTCTGTCTGGGTGCCGTGTATTTCTCAAGCTTAGCTCTTTAGTAGCAGGTTTCTCTCGCAGAGCCGTCCTCTGCTCAATTGCATCTGTGGATAAAGTCTTCAAGGATGCAAGTCTGCGTATTAGATTGTGTGACGGTGGTGGGATTTCTGTCTCCCAACAGCAGCACCAAGGAAAGGGCCTTCCTCTTCCTGCCAGTGATGTGAAGCAAATCTTTTGCCAGTTCTGTTCTCTTCTCTCTCCCCCACCCCCCTTTCATGGTATGGAACTAATAATCCAGAAGAGTCTGGGATGTGAACACTCTTCCTAAGGAGCATTGCAGGAGATGTGAAAGAGAATGCATTCCTAGACGCAGACTCATCACACTTACTGCTGTTTCCAATGGAGCTGGGTAAATTGTCAGGAGGAATTGCACCCTTTCACTGAAACTGATGGCTGCAGCAGGATTTATTACCGTTCTTTCTTGGCTTTTGCATTTTACGGCTTGTCTGTAAAAACCCAGCTAAGTGAAGGATCCCGGCTGTTTGTTGCAAGAGATTCTCCCCCCCCACCCTGTATGCCTGTCCCCCCCATGTGGCAGGGGTGCAGACAAGTAAGAGCAGCTCTGTCATCGCTTTCATATTTTCAGGAAAGGGGGGGAAATGTCTTTATTGAGAGGGAAGTATCTAAGGCAAAAAGTTCAGTGTCTGTGCTTGAGTGGAAAAACTGGCTTCAGTGGAAAACCAGGGTCTCTTAAGCATGCCGAGAAGTGTAGGCATGCATGCCCTGTAGGGTCCAGAACTGAGTCCACGGGTGTCCTCATGGTAGCGAGGGGTGATAGCAGCAACTGGCAAATATTTTAAGCAAATGAAAACCATGCCACATTTTTGGGTAAATATTTCTCTTCCAGTGAAAAACTAGGTTATGAGAACTGAAGATAAGGGTTATTAGGTTGTGGGGGTGTGAATTCTTCAAATGCATCAGAGGGGGATCTACACTCCTGCTCCATAACTGTGTACTTCAAAAACAAGTTTTGCTGTTGGCCTGCAGTTTCCATAAAGCTACAACAACCCCCGTTGCATGCTTCTGCTTTCCTCATTACCCTAAATGTGGAAACAAATCTAGATAACATTTTAAAGTAACTTTTAATTAAGACCAACCAAAATGTCAAAGAAGGGTGTACATCTGACTGGCACTCTTCCCCCTCCCCCTCCACAGTTGGAACTTTGAACGCCATCCGTTTTTTAAACTGTATTGTTACTATAGAATTAAGAAATTTTGCTGTCGTGGAATTTGATTGTGATTTTTATCCATTTTAAAATGTATGATATAGTTTTGGTTTTGTTGCACACCTCCCTGAGCCTTTTGGGGGAATGGGCAGTATAAAAGCCAAATGTGATAAATCTTTTGAATTCTCCAGAAGTCTTCAGCAGGCTACTTTTGTTTTGTTTTTCCCATCCAGCCTGACAAAGGGCTCTGGAGAACTCAGAAACTTGCATGCTGTTCTGTACCATTTTGATTGCTCTTGATAAAAAGTATTGAGGCATGAGCTGGCTTGACCAGTGCAGCTACCTGTAACTTCTGTTTTACCTTAAACGGAAGTCTTTGCAGCACACATCTGGAAACAGACTTTCATTGCTGCCACACATCCCTGCTGAAGCAGTGGCTTCACTTTGTCCTTCTGATGCTTAGTGGTACAGCAGATGCAGCCCTGGTTCACTAGGCTATCCTTCTCAACAAGACCTGTTAAAATGATTGGGAAGTGTGTGAGAGCCCGTTCTTGTGGTAGTGAAGCTTTTGCAGGAGAGGTTCCTTACAGCTTGTGTTCCTGTGTTAATTCGTGGAGGGAAAGATTGCAGTCCAGAAAATCACACAAGACAAGGAAAGCTCTGTGAGAAGCACACCAAGTAGGTCTTCCTCCTGAACACTGTACTGAAATCTGTAGACAAGAGCAGAGTTCTTGAAAAAGCTGCTGGACTTCCCCGTTCACCCCACTGGATGGGTTAATTGGTTGTTTGGAAGTGCTGTGCCACCCCAAGTTCCTGCCTTTGCCATTGGAGCAGGTCTTATGCATGCACTTCCACATAGTCAGTGAAGTCTTAAGTAAAGGACTTGTGCCGATGATGTTCCCAGACTCTGCAAGTGGGCCCAAGAATTGCAGTCTATTCAGACTCCTGTTTGGGAGGTTATTTATTGTCAGGTGTTCTTACCTCAGGTGAGGACTTGGCCTCCCTCGCCTTACTTTTAAGAGCAGAAGTTATATGTCGTTTATGTTGCCACCACTTGAGTATGTTGCCCAAGGTGGCATGCAATTTTTTAAAAAATACCATAACCAGCCACCCCCCTGCTGCTGTTGGTGGGTGTCAAATTGAGCTTGCAGGTAGGCAGTGGTATACAGCAAGCCGGGAATTGTCTTTTTTACATGTAGCCAGTCAGACACCTGTGGAGAGGGTGAAGAGCTTGCTAGCAGAAGCTGAAGGCAGCAGCACTCCCTGGTGGATGTGTCCCCAGCTGGGTCATGGCTGACTGGATTATCAAGCACTACTGGCTTGCTTCGGTATTCCCAGTTTATCTTCTTTTTAAAATAGAGACTTGTGCCTTCCAGTGTTTCTGTGGCTGTAGGTTCAACCCTTTGCACATCTGTTCTCCTCCCCAAACTATTTTAACTACTGTCCCCCCTCCCTTCTGGAAAGAGCTCCTCCTCCCTTGGGGTGGAACCAGAGAAGGAGGCAGCAACTTGACAGCCGACTGTCTTGAGTTCTTCTGTCAGTTTCTACCCGAATGTGTGATGGTCCTCCCATGAAGTTTGCGCTCATGAGGGGTGCTGAAGAGCAGCAGCAGTGCAGCCATGAGAACCGAGGGAAAGTCTCAAGAGCCGCACACGGCTTGGGATCTGGCAGTCCTACGCTTGACTTGCTTTGAGGCAGCTGAATTGGAGGGAGGTGAAGCGAGCCCTGGCTGTTGTCATGTCAGCTAAAGCAGTCAGACAGGTTTGCCGTTCAGCGGGTTGAGCCACTGCCCGGAGATGGGAAGCTACTTGTCTGCCCCAGCTTACTGCATTCCTAAGGAGCCTTTTTGGTAAGAGATGCTTGGCCTCTGGGATGTGTGCTTTGGCTTCTCCAGTGTAAATGCTGGGGCGGGGGGCAGTGTTAGCAGGTTTGGGGTGCAAAAGCCCCGATGCAGAGTGTGGCTGGACCTTTGGAGCTGTTCTGCTAAAGCATTGGAGGATAGCCTCAAATCCACCTGGTAGAATGAGAAGACACGGGAATTGCAGGACATCCCAAGTCAGGCCACAATTGTGTTTACCGCCCGCAGGGGTGTGTGCCGGGTTTTGTATCAAGGCAAGTTTTTTTCCAGGTTCACCTCCAAAATATTTACTTGGTATCTTAGCTAGGTTTGCTAGTCCTGGGTTGGGAAATTCCTGAGGATTTGGGGAGTGGAGTCTGAGAAGGGAAGGGTTTGGGGAGGGGAAAGACTTCAGTGGGATATAATGCCATCAAGTTCACCTTCCAGAGCAGCCATTTTATCCAGGGAAACTGATTTTTGTCACATGGAGATCTGTTGTAATTCCAGGAGATCTCAGCCACTACCTGGAGGTTGGCAACTCTAATTTAGCCAATGTGAGGCCCTGGATGGATTTGTAGCGGGGAGACCCAGATTCAAACTCTGTCTGTGCCCCCATGGACTCCTTGAAGGACCAAAGTGCTGTAAATCAGGGGTGCATGTATGAGGTAGTAAGTGAGACCTATAAGGTATTATTAAAGAGGAGGCAGAATGGATCTTATGGATACTTCTGAGAGCTTTGTGCAAAAACACCTGTTGAATAACATGAAGGCCACAGTGGAGGTGATGGTTGCCACTTGCCAGAAGAAGGAATGTGCTAGCATCTCTCAGGCTTGTGCCTGGAGGTATGGGGCCAGATCTCTTTCTTTTATTTTGCCTCCTTAGATTTTCAACACTTAAGAAGTCACTGGTATTCCAAATTGATTCATGTATTCTGCCTAGCAGGACCCTTTTGCTTGCTTTGCCTGCAGCAACAGTGTTTTGTTTAGTAGAAGAGTAATAATGGATTGTCATAAAATATTGGACTGCTTGGGCTGTAGAAATGTATAGATAAACCCAGTCTGGAGGATTAATCAGCAGTTTCAAGCATGCTGGGCAGGTTGGCATTACATGGTGGTGCAGGCATCAGTTCCAGGGGTAACAAGGAAAGAGGAATTCACATCCTTTGAAATGAACTTCTGTTCCTTTACCCAGTATGTGCTTGAAAATGAGAATAACTAAATATTAACTTGTATATGCTGCAGAATTTGTGACAGTACAGAATTCTCACTAAAAATAGTGGCATACAGCAATGCTGAGTGATCCTTGAATACCCATATGTGGAGGGGGCTCTGGCCCATTGAATTCATGTGCAAAGTGCTTTTGCCATCTGCTTGTTTTCACAACAGTCCTGTGGGTGAGGACCCTGTAGCTTGATGGAAGGGCATTTCAAGCTGAGGGGCTTGCCCAGTGATACCTGGCAAGTGTGGCTGCCGTATGGTTTGGACCCAGGTTCACATCCACCACCAACCAGACCCAGATACAAATAGTCAGATTAGTGAACTGTGCAATAGAGGTTGGATATCTCACTTATTGCAACCTCCTCAATTGTAGATGGGCATCATTTTTGAGGCACCTGTGTATAAACATACCTGATTGTGCTATGGTGCCAGCTCCAACGTATTCTTAATCTAGATATGTTTGGCTTGCACCAGCATCTCTGTCCACATAGTTGCATATTGTAGAGGCTGGCAGGTGCAAAGCAAGGCACTTGTTTGCTAGACATTTTTCTCTACTAGGAAGCAAGAGTAACTGTGTTGAGGTGGGTAGGCAGTCTCTTTTTTAAAAATCCCTTAGTAAATTTAGGCCAAGAGAGGCTGTAGAGCAGGAGTGGCCAAACTGTGGCTCAGGAGCCGCATGTGGCTCTTTCATGCATATTGTGCGGCTCCCAGCAGGGCAGCTGGGGAAGAGAAGGGGAGGCATGCCTCCCCCATCAGTTTCCCCTTCCCCAGCCAGTATTCCCCTTCCTGGGTAGGCTTAAGGCAGGGGGGAGCAGAGAAAGAAAGCAACTTTAACTTTAAATGCTTTCTCAAAGGCCTCCTGTCCCCAGCCTACAAATATAATTAGACAAATGAATATAATTATCAATATCTATTTTTACTCCTTTTGTTTTTGGCAGTCTTATTTAATGTTATTGTTTGTTTGTTAGTACAGTCATTGATCAGATACATAACAAAAAAACCCAAAAAGATGTCAGCCGTTAGAGCATTAAAATCCGTACAAACACTATCAAACGTTAAAATATTAAGAATAAAATAATAAAAAGCAAGATTTTTTCAGTAAAAACGTGTGTAATATTTGTTCATGTCATGCGGCTCTCAAACATCTGATGTTTATTCTATGTGGCTCTTGTGTTAAGCAAGTTTGACCAATCCTGCTATAGAGAATGCATTGTTGCTGTATAGAAGTGCAAAGTGATTTGGCCCTCACGGGATGGGTTTCTTTGACTTATCTCCATTCATTTGTGTGTGATACTTTTCTGGCCTGCTTTCTGGCAGAAGTACCCCCCCCCCCCCTGCAGAAGTGCCTCATTTTTGCTCTTAGACTGGTGGAACTGGCCAATGAAGTTTGTAGCATCTTTAACAAATATATTTTGGCTTGAAATTTTCATTGTCAGATCAACATTGGTGCCTTTTCTGTACAGGTGGGCAAAGACTATAAAAGAGATAAAAGCCTTGTCTTTGAAAAATAGGCTTAAATAAAGTCTTCCCAGACAATACTGCTGTATATTGGGTGTGTGTGTGGAAGTAATGGATTCTGGGAAGAATTCCTCTGCTGTGCCAAACTCTTACCTCCTGTCTGTTCGCTGCTGACCAAGCAAGTGACAGCAGAGGATAGAAAAGTCCTGACCATAAGGGGCAAAGGGGTGGATTCTGAGTCACGTTGAGAGATGTAACACAGTGGTAGACGCAAGTCCAGCCCAAGTCCTCCTGCGCAAGCTGTATGGAAATGAGTACAAACTGCACAGAAAGCACTGAGCAACGTGGCTTTCTTGCTCTAGAAAGTAATTGTTCCACTTTAGGTGTTTAACGTAACAGGAAAGATACTACCATTTATCACCAGAGGCCTCTGCTTGGGAGTGGCTCACACCCAACCCATTTGGCTCCTGTACTCATTTGTGTTCTGTATAGAACTCTGTGGCACACCTACTGTTCTCTTACATTTTCTTGGCCTCTAGGCCCAGCTTTGCAAAATACTTTTTTTCTCTTCTGTCTCTCTCTCGGTACACATACTCAGGAGAGCATTTTGTGCAACTGGTGAAGAGGATTCTGGCTCATGAAAGCTCAGCCTGCCACAACACGTGTATTAAAGTGGTATGGACCTCTTGACACAGTGAGGATCGTCATGGCCCTAAAAGCTCTAAAATCACAGCTCGAGGCGTATGTCTGAATCAAGAGCTACCTGGATAGCAGCTCACCCCCAGAGGTTGTAAGGAGTATGAAACACAAAAATGACCAGTGCTTTGAGCATTCCAGAAAAGGGCTGTATGAATTACTACATCCAGCAAGCTGCATGCCATCTCTATGTGCACTGCGCATAAGGAAATGCTTTTCCATGTTGCAATTTTTGCCCCACTTGAAGCAGTTAGTGTGAATAGTATTTCTGCAGGTTTGGGCGGGTTCCTGTTGGAAACTTGTCCTGCCCAGATTTGTTTAATGATGTAGCAAAGAACTAGTTGCTTAAATGTCTCAGCCCCTCTCACCTTTTCCCTAGTATGTGTTGCGGCCGCCGCCTTTTCTCCTTCAGTTCACCAGCTTTCCAGGGTCTGGGAGGTGTGACTCTATAGATAAGGCAATCAGGATAAGAGGTATATACAGGCCGATTATCCTAAGTCAGCGTAAAGCAGCAGTGCTGCCTGGAATTCCACTGATTGAACAGGAGTCGCTTCTAGGGTTGCCAAGTCTTACCTTCCTAACAGCGGGGGAGTCCTGGTCCCTCTCTGGGAGTCCCGCGCACACCTCAGTGACATCACCCGGAAGTGACGTCATCACGCTGGGCATGTTGCCAGGGCGATGCTCTGGTAATCGCCCTAAAACTCTATGGTACCACAGAGTTTTCAGGGTGATTGCTAGAGCGTCGCCCGGTGACGTGCGCAGCATGATGACGTTGCTTCCAGGTGACTTTGGGGGTGGGGTTCCCCCTGCCAGCCAAATCCTGACCGGCGGATTGGGGACCCATTTAGCAGAGGAATCCCCCCCCGGGGGGACTTGGCAGCCCTAGTCACTTCAGAAATTCCTGTTCTGTTGCTGGTGCTCTTAGTGGGTTTGCTGTGCTTAAGAGTCTGTTAACCAGCTGTTTTGCCCAGTTCTAGGGAAAGGATAGTAAGAAACTTCGTTGCCTTATCATTACTGGGTGCCCTCTTTTCCAGCTTTCTCTAGGTTTGTAACCTACAAAACAGCCTGCTGTGAAGAGCCGGTCCAAGCGGGTTTCTTTTCTCATTCGACAGAGAAAAGTTAAAAGTCTGGGATGAATATTTTACTTAATGGACATTCAAAATTAATAATGTCAAAATTAAGAGAGAGAAGCTTTTTAAAAGCCCTCTGCATTAAATCATGGCAACACAGAAGAACAGTGATATGGAGAGTTCTAGAAGCCAGTCCATGCCAACCTTCCCTTCAAATCAGTAGAGGAGGCACCTTTTTGGTGCTCCTCAAAATCTGGCATCCTAGGCGGTCACCTAGGTTTGCCTAGTGAACAGGCTAGCCCTGCTGCTGTGAAGGAATTGTGGTTACCAGCCACATACCTTTCAAAATAAGTGGCAGGTGGGTGCCGACCCTGTCCAGGGAGTACTCACAGTAATGGGCCCAGGCATCTTGGCAGCCCTTTAGGATGAAATTGAGGTGTCCAGGCCATGGAGGGAACAGTCTTAAAACCTGCCTTTGAATCCCCAATGAGTGTTTTAGTTTCTTATAGAACATGTACAGTATTCTCTCACTGAAACTGTCATGTCTTTTCCATAACAAATCCAAATATTTCTGAAGCATGCAGATGTGTATTGCCAAGTTATCTTGCTTTTCATACCCCGCTTGTGCCACTCTTTCAAGTAATGTTTTCAGGCTAGAAACTGAAGAAGAGTGTTGGTGCTGTGTGGCACCCTCTAGGCATGTACTTGCATGTGGCTGAGGTGGAGTGGAATCTTCTATATGCCAACTCTCTCTTCCTTGTGAAAGATGAGCATGGCTTGCTGGCATGTGTGTCAAAGCCCCGTGGTAATGGGTAATCACTTCCCGGGCCTCCTGGTCTAGGAGAGGGCTGCTTTTATATAAGCTAGGCAGTAGCTGAGCTGCTGCTGTGAATCAAGGTCCTCCTCCAGTGTCTATAAAGAAAATAAACCAGTGTAAAATTATGGGAACAAGGCAACTGGGCGTTCCTGGAACATGCAAAAAAATGTTACCTCTCATTTCATTTTTTGATGTAGGGGTGGCCTTGCAAGAAGGTTGCTGAGTGTTGGCAGAGCTTAAATATGCAAAGGAAGTGGAGCACTGACTGCTTAGAGAAAAAATAAGTAGGTTTATTAAAGAAGAACAAACTGTTACAGAACATGGAAGAGAGAGAACTGTAACTGTCTAGCCTAACTGTTGTGAGAGGAGCAACAAGAAGGAGGAAGCTCTGCAGGAGCAGGAAGTCTCCAGAAGAGCCAATCAGGAGACAGCAAGGACATAATTTGAAATTGTGGGCAATCCCTAATCTAGGTATGCTAACTACCAGTTCTTCAGCTGTCCCCCTGTAGGGTGGATCCCCCTGTAGGGTGATCTTCAGATCTTCTTCATAAGGCTGCACTGTAGACTTTGCATATTCCAATAATGAGAAAGGTTGCTGTTTATTCAAAGGAGAGTGACAGAAGCCATGGAGTACATTTGGACCACATTAAAAATAAGTCTTTCCCTCTTATCTTGTGAATAAACAGTGTGGAAGGCCACCTGTTTCCTCAAGGGGAGAATGCTACACGAGAACCCAGCTCCCATTTAATGGAAACATGAGGTCTGCTGGTGTATTGGATGCTATTGAGGTCAGAAATGACCCTATTCCTGATGGGGTGCATATATAGTCCTGGGCAAGGGAGGGGTGTTTCTAAGGAAGGGGAATGCTGAAGGGAGTAGCAGGTGAGACTGCAGTGGTAGCTTGGTGAAGGGTTACCAGTGAGATTAGTCTGCCTTTAAGCATCTTCAGAAATGGTTTATAAATACAGCTTGGGGGCATAAGAGCACAGTGTGCCATTTCAGCACTAAATATATATTTAAAACTAAGGAGGCATTTAATTCATTGGCATGTATGGAGGTGGAGAATGAGAGGCCCAATGGTAGGGAGGCAGGAACGGTTAGGAATAAGGAGGCTGGAAAGTTTAGAATTAAGACCCCCTAAATATCACTTAGGGCTGCGGTGGCTCAGAGGTTGAGATGCAGAGCTGCAGACTGGAAGGTCGATAGTTCAGCAGTTCGAGACCAGAGTGCTGTGTGACCGAGTGAGCTCCTGTCTCTGACCCTAGCTGTTCGAAGGCAAGAAATTGCAAGTAGATAAATTGGTACCCCTATGGTGGGAAGGTAACAGCGTTCTGTGCGCCTCAGTGTTCAGTCATGCTGGCCACATGACCACAGAAAGGTCTTCGGGCAGCGCTGGCTCTTTGGCTTGGAAATGGAGACGAGCACCGCTCCCTAGAGTAGGATTTGACTGGCTTTCGAGCAAGGGAAACCTTTACCTTTAAATGTCACTTTGGGTTGAGACGTTCTTCATTGTGTGTCTTTAGCTTTGTAGTTACATCTTCTTGTCTTCATATTTTGCACTGTGACATTGTGAAGCTGCCTTCTTTGTAGTATGTTGCCCAATTTTGGGCTGAGGGTGGGGAATCTTCCTATCAAGAAAAGTGTTTGCATTCTAGAAGCAGTCTGACAATGGAAATAAGAGACAGAGGCTCCTGGGGGAGGGGAAAAGCTCTTCCTACCACCCATGCAGGTGTTGTTCTAGAACAAGGTTTTGGGGGGGGGGTGCATGTTCTGTGTGATGGTGCTCTGGGTGGTGTTGGCTGCCAGGCACACCCAGTTCTCGTGATGGCTGCCAGCACCTTGTCTTGGCTGCCAAACTTCCTTAGGGCATTGTGTGTAGGGAGTGTCAAAAAAAAGAAGTATGCCATCCAGGCTGGAGCACGTTACCATGCAGAAGTCGCAATTAAAAGCCTAAAGCAATAATGATGAGAGGGGAAGAGACTGAGGAACCATTTGATGGCCTAGTTTAGGCCTACTTGCTGAGGGCTAGTAGTATAACAGAGAGATCTGGAAGCCTCATGTCTCTCGAAGACTTCCATATGGCACTTTTCCTTCCAGCATTTGGAAAGGCTTTCCTGATGCTAATTTCTCATAAGGAGTGAAATCCACTGCTCGTGCAGTCTGTTGTGGGCTTTGTAGGTAGGCTTACCTGCCTCCTGTGTGGCTGCAGTTAAACTTTCTAGTGTAGATGAGAAGGCCTAGGTGCTTTTCGAAGTCTGTTGTGCCACTTCTGGTATGTGAAATCTTGTGTCTCCTTCCATTACGTGTATCAATGACTGGCGTGGAAACGAATGATGGGTTGCTGCTGCTGAAGTTCTCTTTGGAGACTGAGAGCAGAGCAATGTAGAAGATGGTGAAGTCTCCCTTTGGGCCTTCTAATTTACAAGAATCATTGCAGATTGCCTGGATACTCCCAGATTCAGGTTCTAACTCTGCTGTGGGCTGATGGTTCCACATCAGCTGTCGAAGTGAGAGTCTGGAACACAAATGGTGTATGAGGGCTGAGCCCAGTTCATTCGCCTGTTGATTTTCTGGCTGACCCTTATCCTTCAGTAATTGCTTTTTGACCCTCTTTCCAGCAGATCTTCAAGCATATCCTCAGCCTTTCCTCTTCCCTCAATCCACCCTTCCCTTAAGGAGACCATTTGGTTTGTTTCAGTGTGTGTGCTGATCACACTTGTGAAATTTGGGTAGCTTTTCTCTTCTGTGTGTTTTTTGCCTTTTCAGATTCTTCTTGACATGGAAGAAGAGAGAGAGAGAGAGAGGAAGCAACAAAAAATATTCTGAATGTACAAATTCACTTCCAAGTTTAAACTTACTTTCTATGTGTGTGTTAATAAAATGTCGCTGGATAGCAAGCAGGATGTAATGTTGGAAAAGGTGTATATGGGGGTGTTTACATTATTGCACTTTGTCTCCTAGCTGCTCAGAATGCCAGGACCTTCTCACAAACTGGTACTATGAAAAGGACGGGAAGCTCTATTGCCACAAGGACTACTGGAGGAAGTTTGGAGAATCTTGCCATGGCTGCTCTTTGCTGATGACTGGACCCGTTATGGTAAGGCTCTAGAGTTCTGTTCCCTTTGAGGCACTACCAATAACTATTGACGGAGGAAGGGTTGTTGAGCCAGTACAAGGGTGTGCATTGGTCGTGGTAGTGGTGGAGAGATTTGCAACAGTCCAGCTTTGAAGTGGGGTGATCCCCCTTTCTTGCTTACCTGTGAAGGTTGCATTGCCGTTGCATGCTCATTGGGGGTGGCAGAGGGTGAAGTTCTGAACAGTTCTGAACAGAACATTGATAGCAATATACTGTAATAATATTTGTGCAAAGTGCTTCCTTTGGAGAGAGGGCACTTTACACAAGAATTCCCATCACTGAAGTCCCCCTGTGTGTGTGCTACAGGTGTGTCATGCAAGAAGCCAGGGAGATGACAGATTGCATGTAGGATGTCTGCATCTGAGGTTGGGGCTTATCTAATGTTTGAGAGAAATGTAGTTGGCTGTAGAGTTAAGCTGTTCTGTGGCACTGAGAGGTGTCAGGGAAGCAATGAGGAAAAGGCCCCCTCCACATTGAATTCAGCAAGTGTGTGGCTTTTTCATTAGCATACTGTTGCACTAAGGGGAAAGACATTGGCTGAGTAAATGATATGTGCACTTGATGGGGGAAACAAGCAGCTGCTTGTGCACTAGTACATGCTTGCAGGATTGGACTGAGGCAGAGTACAAAAATACGGTCTTCACCCAAATATGGTCTTCACACAACTGGAGTACAACAGTGGTCTGTGCTCTTGCGTGTGTGTCTGTGCTTAGAACGAGTGATCTTTCACAGCTGACTTAGGGTGACCCCGTAGGGTTTTCAAGGCAAGAGACATTTGGGAATGGCAAGAGACATTGCCTGCAAGGCAAGAGACATTGCCTGCCTCTGGGTTGTGACCCTGGTATTCCTTGAAGGTCTCCAATCCAAATACTAGTCAGGGCTGACCCTGCTTTGCTTGTGGGATTGGGCTAGTTAGGGTTATCCTAGTCAGGGCTTTTGCTTGTTTACTAAGATTGGCTTTCCAAGGACCATAAGTGTCCCTGGTCACCTTTCTGTGCTCTCCTTCAGGCCTAGAATACTGCCAGGAGCTGTCTGTCATTGCTGTCTTCCATGTGTTTTCCTGACTGCTTGTGGCTGTTTGTCTCCTTGTTATAAGGAAAGGATGAGCAATGTCTGTACTCCTGAGGCTGTTCTTGTTTTCTAGTGTGGCCTGGAGGCTGAAAGTGTGTGTTACATCTAGTGATGTAAAATTTCTGACATTTTGAAGGCATGGGAAAACTTTCTACCTGTTTCTTGAGAAGAAAAGCAATTATTTGGAAGAACTGAATTTTGTGCAATACTTTCCTATCAAACCTATACTGATTTAAAATAAAATGCATAATTTATAACTCAGCATATAAAATTGAACTATTTTGCATATTTATGGAATTTAAGAAGTATTAATGTTTTTGTTTTCTGTAAGAAAAATAGCAAGCAGACCCAATACTTGGTAAACAGTTGCAAACTGCTGCACTGTAGGCTACCGAAGCACACATATCTTAATTTTGGCCATTTGAGAGGCAGGAGGAAACAAAGTTGAAGACTGGAAGCAAATTTTTTAAACATAAACACTTATACAGTCAAAATAGGTAGATTGTTCAGCATATTTGGATATTAAGTTAAATGTGATAATGTTGAAAACACTGAGCTCTGATAATGTATTATCATTAAACTAATTATAGCATTTAAACAAAAATGTTACTGAAAATGTATATGTCTGTATTATACAAAGGAATTATCATTAGGTAATGTTGTAGATTGCCAGGCACAAGCATTTGCATACTACACTTTTTTGCTTTTAGGAAATTCTTTGCCTTTCATTTCACCCATTCCAAAATGGGGTACAAAAGGTTTCCCCCAGTGTTTCCCAATGTTTCTGATTTTTTCTAGATTTTTTAATGCTATACGTTTTGAAGGAGAAAAACCTTGTCTTAAGAAGCATTTTACTCATCCTAAAAGAGAAAATATTATTTAGTGCTCTCCCAAAATTCCCAATCCTTCCACTGGAAAATATGAAAATAAGTCCTCAGGAGAAAGAACTGGGGAAGGGGTTTTTTTCCTGCATTTTTCTTCCCCCTCCCTTTATATCTCTAGTTGCTTCACAAATGAACCCTCATGACAAGCTGCCTGGTTTCTCACAATAGGGCTTTCCAGTGATGGCGACCTATACATACGCACATCTAATGGCATGTGAGCAAATACAAAGCAATAATGTTGTGAATCCGTTTTAGCACCGTGTTGAAGTTTGTCATCTCTGTTGTGCAACATGCAAATGCTGTTAAATTCTTTACCTAGAAGTGAGTGAAGCAAATTTCCCATACCATGTTTAAAACTTGTTAGAGTCCAATAGAATAAACCTCTAGGGTTAAAGATTAATTACAGGTTGCCAGTTGGCAGTTCTTCACTGCAAGTGTACTTCACCTCAATGACTAGTTCATGATGCCTGGCTTAGGGCTACTTTCCAAGCCTTCTGGCAGGGGTTCTCAGTGTAGCACTGCCCCAAATAAAGTACTGTATTTATTACTTTGAGCCCCTTGAAGTATTTTCAAAGTACAGAAAACCTTACAATAATACATTAAAGCTACCTTAGCAGCTGAGGAATGTCTAGTCATAACCGTCAACCTTAAGAGTTGGTTTCCTTCTGCCATCCTAAACAAGGTCTTAATCACTCTTGAGGTGGTTAGCTCGGTCCACCTTCTTGGAAGGCCCATGGTCAGGGCAGCAAGGGAATATACCACAGGTCTTGGAGCATGGTTGGTATTTTGGAAGGTTATTGGACAGGTTGTATGCTGTTCTTTCCTAGCTAAAAGAAAATTGATTTTGTGCAAGCATCTGACCCTTTGGCAAAGATGCATCAGCTGAACCTTCGGTGTGAATGGAATGAAACCTTTAGGGAAGAGGTGGTGGGCGTAATGGGGTGATCATTTCACTTGCAGCCCTCTGGGCTGTTCCTTACTTCATGGTCTCCAATTGGACCACTCCTCTGCAGGTCGCTGGCGAATACAAGTACCACCCAGAATGTTTCGCCTGTATGAGTTGCAAGGTGATCATTGAAGATGGCGACACGTATGCTTTGGTGCAACACTCCGTTCTCTACTGGTAAGGTGGAGTATGTAATGCATGCTGTTGGAATAGACATGAGTAATACCTGGTGCTGTGATTGGCCTGCGCCTCCTTCTGTCTAATGTGCTGGTGTTTGGCCAAAGCCTCCTTCTGTCTAATGTGCTGGTGTTTGAATTCCTCATGGGACCTGGCTGCCTTTTATATGTAGGAAAAGGTCTGTGGCAAAAGACCTTGCTTATGTCCTTAGTCGATGGTCTATACCAATGTACAGTACAAAACTGTTCTCTGAAGGTAGCAAGTGTGAAAGCTTGCTACCTTTAAAGAGCAATTTTGTATTGTTGCATTAACACAAAAAGGATCTCTCGAGACTCATCTGGCAAGGAACCCCAAGTATTTTTGGGGGGGAGGGGTGGTGAGTATTTTGTGGGTGTGTATGCCTGGAAGTCATGGTTGACTTCTGGCAACCCCTAGCAGGGCTTGGACATTTCAGAGAGGTGGCTTACTATTTCCTGCCTCTGGGTCCCAGCCCTGGTATTCCTTGCAGGTATTCCTTGCAGCCCTGGTCTCCCTTCCAAGTGCTTGCCAGGGTTGGCTTTGTTTAGCTTCCAAGATTTGATTAGATTGGTCTTGCCTGGACTTTCCAGGTCAGGGCAGGAACCCCCAAATATTGTGGAGGTTTTGGTGTAAAGGGGATGAGCCGTGGTTCAGTGGTAGAGCATCTCCTTGGCATATAGAAGGTCCCACGTTCAGTCCCCAGCACTTTCTGGGTTGTTGGGATTATAATTGATATATAGTTGGTGTATGTATTGCATGTTTATATATAAAAATGTGTGTGTATATATATATATGTGTGTGTGTGTATGTATATATTGTTAGGGTTACAGTTGATAATCTTTTTTATTCTACTATATTTTCCTAAGTGTTTGTATATTTTTTAATAAATTTTTAAAAAAAAAGAGATTTGGGGGTGTGAAGAGGTACAGAAGCTTGGTTGGGCTCCTCTGGCTTAGAGGCCAGCCACTGAGGAACAATAATATTGTCCGCACATTTTTTCTTTTCTGGATAAGCTAACAGCAGGGATGGAAGGATGTCACTGAAGTAACTTCCTCTGCTCTCTTGTTCAGTGGCAAATGTCATAACCAGATTGTGCTGACGCCGATGATAGAAAGGCTGTCCACGGAGTTGTTATGCGAACAGCTGCCCTACACGCTGACGCTCATCTCCATGCCGGCAGCCACTGATGGCAAGAGAGGGTTGTCGGTGGCCGTTGAAGGTGGCTGTTCAAACTACGCCACCAGTGTCCAAGTGCAAGAGTAAGTTTGAACTCAGCTAAATGTCTGTGGGGCTGCTGGATGCCAGAGGGTGCCTTTGCTGATAAATTTTGGGCATCAGGAAGTTGCAGCATCTACTACTGAATCTATAAAACCCTATATATCTGTTGTATTGCAACCTGAGCATTACAGTAGAAAGGTGAAAGTTCCCAACTCTTGGATTTCTGGCTCTTATTGCAATAGCTGGTTGAGTTCCTGCTCACTTTCTTTTTTGAAAATTGGGTTTCCATTCCTTGGCGTTATATCTAGAGCACCAGTGTTTATGGGGCTATTTTGTTTTCGGGGGTCGAAGATGGGGCTGTGCACTGTAATCTGGTAGAAACATAAAGCTCTCCATGTCCTAACTGTGTGTCTGAGAGTGCCCTGTAGGCTGTCCAGGCAAATTCCTCCTCTCCCTCTGGCTGGCATGAACCAAGGATATGCTGAATCTTCATGAGCATATCCAGAAGCTGAAACAAGGGCTAAAAGTGGGTTTCACTCTCTGGTTTAAAGGCTGACAACAGTTACAGTGCAGGTGTGCACCAAAGCTAACAATAACCAGGGAGGGGAGAATTGCAGTAGGGGGAGGAGTGTAGGAACCTATGGGGTGCTAAGCAAGCAGCATTATATTGTGTTCTGGACCTTATTGTTGCTCCCTTCTTGTTTATGATGCTCACTTTCCATCCCTACATGCTTATTGCTCTCCTGCATCCCGTCCTTTTTACTGGTAAATTGTGTATTAACTGCCTTGGTCATGTGCATGGTGGAGAGCCAGTGTGATGTAGTGGTTAGAGTATTGGGCTAGAATCTGCGAGACCCAGGTTCAAATCCTGACTCTGCCATGAAGGTTCTATGGGAGACCTTGGGCCAGTCACACACTCAGCCTAACCTACTTCACCAGGTTGTTGTGAATGGAGGAGAGGAGAACAATGTAAGCTGCTTTGGGACCCCAGTGTGGATAAAAGTGGGGTATAAATGAAGTGAATATGTTGTGGTACACCGATATTTTAAATAAAAATTCCTTTCTGCTTGCTAGTATCTTGGCATGTCGGAAAACCATGGTGATTGCATCCTGCAAATGTGGCTTCTGTTCTTTTTGCTTTTTAGTTATTTTCTTTTTCTCCTGTCTGTATGTCGCTTGCTGAAAACCCAGAACTAATCAGCATCTCTTGCATACACGGCCTTCTCTGTTTAGAGTCAACCGAATGCATATTAGTCCTGACGTCCAGAACGCTATTCATCCTGGAGACAGGATCCTAGAAATAAACGGAACCCCGATTCGCACACTACGAACAGAAGAGGTATGGGGGTTTTTTTCTTCTCCCATGAGATCCTGGAAGTGTCTCTGTCTGACTTTCTCCTCTGGCCTTAGATCATTTGTTGATGGAACAGAACAGCTGGGATCTTTGGTCTGATTCTTGGGAAGGCTTCAATTGTTGAACTTGAAAGTAGATTCTCGGTGTTTGTGAGCTGACTCTCAATAACGTGTGCATCTGGAATAGTGCTGACTTCCATCTCTTGTAGCCGGCTTAATTTTAAAAAGATGTACAAGTAGAATGGAGGTCACTACAAATGGCTAAGAAATCTTATTGCTAAGCTTGTGTCAGCTAATGGTGATGGCTGTAAATGGTCTCTCCTCCTCAGCTCTGCAGTGATTGATTTTGATGTCTGGATACATCTTGGGTCTTTTGGGGAGGGAAGCACAGGTGATTTCCTCTGCATCCCACCCCAACCACTGGATGCTTTCCTTAATCCTGGCTTTGCTCTTCAGGTGGAGGACTTGATTCGCAAGACGAGCCAAACTCTTCAGCTCTTGATTGAGCATGACCCCGTCTCTCAGCGCTTGGGCAGACTGCGCCTGGACTCCCGGCTGCCCCCGCGCATTAAAAAGCCCTCCTCTCCCTGTCCTATTTCCCCTCTGGATCTCAAGGAGAATCTGCAAGGAACATTGCGCCGTCGCTCCCTCAGGTACAGAGTCACCATTAAGCTTCCCAGCCTTCATTGCTTATCTCCGGATAGTTTTGGTTGAAAATGGTGTGGGTTTTAGTGAACTTGTAACTCATCTGGAGCATGGTCAAGAACCTTGTCTCCTGTCATTCTGAAGTCTGGCAGGGAAGACCCTTGGGTGAGGGGTAAGATCCCTGTTAGCTTCCAAGCTCCATTCAGAGGGCTGGTTCTTGCCTTTTAAAGCCCTGCATAACCTTGGGGAGCCACATACCTAAAGCACTCTTGTTGTGTGAACCTGTGTGGCAGCATAGGCCCACCCTTCAGGTTACTTTTTGGCACAGCCCTCCATCTCTCAGGTGTGGGCCTCCTTGGCAAGGTGTCCATTCTTCTTCTGTCATGGCTGCAGTTTAAGAATAGGCTCCTTGATAAGGCCGGAAGGGCACCACGGTTGGCAAAGGCAGCCCTCTTTAGTAGGGCATTTTACAGATTGGTCAGTTCTAACTTTGCTGGGCACAATTGGAGGAAAAAAATCTAACATCTGTTAACTTGAAGGTGTAATTGGTGTCTTATTGGGATAATCTAAACCTAACTTAATCTAACTTTATCGTCTGACTTTATGAGCTTGTCTTAAGTGAAAGATAACTAAAAAAAGTTTGAAAACAAAACTGAAAACTGGGAGAAGGGAGTTGTGTGCACCTTGAATATAGACAGTCAGTCAGCTGGGGTAATCCTGGTCACCTTTCCCCTCCCACTCAGGTAACTGAGGTGCTAAATGCTTCTTGACTTCACCAGCAGTCATAACTTTCTCTTGTACTTCAGGCGAAGCAACAGCATTTCCAAGTCGCCTGGCCCCAGCTCCCCGAAGGAACCACTCATCCTCAGCCGTGATATCAGTCGTTCCGAATCCCTCCGCTCCACAACCAGCTGTTCCCAACAGATCTTCAGGCCCTGTGATTTGATCCATGGCGAGGTGTTGGGGAAAGGTTTCTTTGGGCAAGCTATCAAGGTGAGATGGTGGAGAAACTTGTATATACTGGCATACCAATTGGCTTTTGGGTATCTGTATCCCAGCAAAAACTGGCTGTTTTGCTTTCTCCAGAGCTAATTCTTGGTGTTCATCTGAAGTCTCCTAGTGGTGTTGCTTTGTTCACTCTTCCTTATAGCGTCCTTCAAATAGGTGATGCAGCTGGCATTGATTATCGGGTTTCATTTTGCTCTTTTTGTAGCACACCTTGCATCCTGTACGTCAGTCTAGTTAAATGGAGTGGGCGAGAAGAGCCTACGTGGCTATATTTAGTGCAGCGATGTGGATACTGAGTTCCATGTAAGATGGTGATTTTTTATTTAAGCTGAAAATCTGCAGCTAATGGGAACTTGATTGGCAAGTGATCAGTATGATCTGCTTTCAGAGTTCCTGTTTTGAGTCCAAATCTGCTATTGGGGAAAATGTTGTTCTTGGTCTGTGCTCTGTTTATTCAAAAGCTCACGGAGATTAAAAAAAAAAAGATTCAGGCTCTGTACTCTTGCAGTTGAGGAGAGTGAAAGGGAAGAGGCAGAGGCCAGAGGCCAGTTTGAGAAGGCTGGAGTGAAGAGGCAAGTTCATGACCATTTGGGGGGCAAAGCTGATCTTTCCCTTTGCTGGAAGGAAGGAGTTGCCTCTACATTGGTCCTCTGTCCAATGACTGGGGCTAGATTGCTTTTTTTCTAAGTTTTTATAGGTGCAGGGTAACTTATACAAAAGAACTGTATTTTTTAAAAAATCCCCCCTCTTCTCCCTTGCACTTTCTTGTCCTCGGGGGGTGGGTGGGGGAGAACTCTGCCTCCCACAACAGCTAGTTTGTGGTTGCCCCCATCACCCTATGTCAGAATTCCAAAGGTGCTCTCAGGCTTTAAAAGGGTGGGGGCCCCTGCTCTAGAGAATAGTCGTGTTTCCTGCGTACTGAACAGCCTGTTTTCTGGAATGATAGAAACTGCAGGTCGGATGACAAGTCTGCTTCTCGGATGCAAAGTGGCAAACTTGGATTTTGCCGGTCGGAATTCACCAGGGCCTCCCCCCCCCCCCCCCCCCCGCCATCTTCTGCTTTTCATACTTTTGACTGTTGCTTTAAGAAGAGTTGCTGGATTCTACTGACAGGCGGAAGAGTGAGGGAGCAGGTTGTCCTGTGCTTTGAATCCAGCACAAGGGATCGGAGAAGAGCCACAGCTTCCTCTTGCTGGGTCCTTCTGATAAATGGGGCCTGGCCTGACTGTGGCTGCACTCTGGCTTCAGGCACCTTTCTTTACTAACAGCTCATTTCCTCCTCTTCCCTGGGTAGGCAAATAACAGGCCCAGGTAAGCTGGATCTTCTTCTTCTTCTTCTCTCTCTGTCTGCAGCATGCCTAGTCTTGTGCATTCCAGTTGCGTTTACAGTCCACTGACAAATTGTGGTCTCATGCTTGTGAATGCCCTGCAATGAAATTCCCGGGCCAAGTGCTGAATTCTGACAGCCTCGTGGGCAGTTCTTCCCCCACTGCTCCCTACTCACTTCCAGCCATTGCCCAAAGCCAAATAAAGCCCCAGATGCCCAGTAATCTGATGTGGTCTTGTGACAAAAGAGGCTGAACTGTGATCCAAGGAGTCCAGGTTGGCTTACTACATTTTTAATCTTTCCCTTCCTCCAGTGAGTGCAGAACATCTGTGGTTCTTCCTCTCCCACCCACCCCTCACACATTTTGTCCTTGATTGTTTTATCACAGCAAACCTGTGAGGTAGGTTAGACTGAGAGAGGGCTGACTCAGAGTTGCCCAGTGAGATTCCATGGCAGGGTGGGGCATTGACCCCAGCCTCCCTAGTTCAGCATCAGTACTCTAGCTACTATGTCATCTGGCTTCAACCTTCACCTCTACTGCAAGCCACTTAGAGAGCCAGTTTGGCGTAGCGGTTAAATGCGCGGACTCTAATCTTGGAGAACCCGGTTTAATTCCCCACTCCTCCACTTGCAGCTGCTGGATGACCTTGGGCAAGCAGATCTCAAAAGAACTCTCTCAGTCCCACCTACCTCACAGGGTATCTGTTGTGGGGAGGGGAAGGGAAAGGAGATTGTAAGCCGCTCTGAGACTCCGAGTGAAGGGCGAGGTACAAATCCAACCTCTTCTTTTTCTCTTCTCCTTAGATGGCTTCTTCAGGCAAGCCTCCCCTGGCAACAGCCAGATAATATACAGTGGCATAATCTGAGCAAGGGGCTTTGGAGAACACAGAGTGCTGTCTAAGTACCATCAGGTCTCCTCCTAATAAATAGTAAAGTGGCCGGCAGAAGCTGTGCAACTCTCAGAAAAGCTTGGGGGTTTCTATATATTTGGGAACTCCCCAGGTATGTGGCAAAATACGAGTTAATATTAAACAAAGAACAGACACTCCTCCCCCCCCCAAAAAAAACACCTGTGTGATACACTGAGCATAGCTAGGAACCATAGAATATGAGACCAATGCTTCCAATTGGGAATTGTTTTAAGAAAAAGGGGAGTGAAAACTAGCTTGTAAGCCATTCAGATAGAATCCCAGAGGAGTTTTCTGCATACTTGGGGAAACCCCACATATGCAAATTTTTTTGCCCTTAGGCCCACAGATTTCCCCCCAAACAGTGATAATGAGGATTGCACATACCCCAGTCCCTGTCTTCAGTAAGCATTTTGCCTGCAGGGCAAAAAGGAGAGAAGGCAGAATTCCTTGCAGTGCTGACGAAGGGAGGTGAAGATCCACCTTCTCCCACCCTGCTTTTACAAAAGCACAGTGGGTTGGAGTTTGAGACTCCAGATCTTTGCAAGATGAGATCCCAACAAAAGCACTGTGTGATTAGTCTCATAGCCTTGCAAGGGCTCAAGAATTTCCATCCATATCCCCCCCCCCCCTCTTTTGAAAAGCTCCGGGGCAATTATCCCATCATGAATTTAGGGTTGGGTGAGCAGACTTAGGAAGCGTGCTGCTCTCCCCTTTTTAAAAGCAAAATCATAGCACCCATTTCCCACGCACGTATTATTGCTGTGCGTTTTTTGTGATGGAACACCTTGGCTGTGTGCCCTACTCCCTTGACTGAGACCAAAGCTAAGTGCATGTAAGTGGGACTGAATGCATGTCCTTCCCATTTTATCCCTGCATCCGCTTTTCTTCCCTTCAACTCTCTCATGCCAGATTTGTGACTGTAAGCTTCTCAGGGTGGGAACCGGTTTTGTTTTCTTTGCAACCTTCTTTGCATCGATAGTAGGAGGGGCTGTGAGTGTGGAGCCACCCTCCCCCGCCCATTTTATAAAACTAAAATTAAAAAAAATATATAAACATATGGAGCAGAGATCCATCCGTGGCTATTAGCCACAAGATACAGATAGGAACTCTCAGTCAGGGGCAAGTGATGCTCTGTATTCTTGGTGCTTGTGGGGGACAACAGTAGGAGGGCTTCTAGTGTCCTGGCCCCACTGGTGGACCTCCTGAGGGCACCTGGTATTTTTGGCCACTGTATGACAGAGTGTTGGACTGGATGGGCCACTGGCCTGATCCAACATTGGCTTCTCTTATGTTCTTAACTCTCTCTGGGTACTCTGATATGCAAAGGTGCTGTTATATTCCATTACCAGTACAGCCAGGGTGAACTTCCATTGACTCTGCAAAACACCGGGGCTGGATTTTGAGGGGAGCAGCTCCCGTTCAAGAACCTCTTCTCCTTGCAATACTTGTGATGATCCAAGGATGAGGCTCTTAAGGGTATCCTTGGCTGCTTGTAGCAGTTCCTGTGGGAAGCTGTTGTATTTCTCTTAAGACCGAGAAGCTTTTGCGTGTTCAAAATACAAAATAAAATTACTGAGGGTTATCTTGCCATCCTTCTGTGGAAATTTGAGTTATAGTCTTGAAAAATTATTTGGCTTGTTCTCACACTTAAAGCCCCTTTCACATACCTGTAGCTCCCTTGCTAGGAAGGAAGAACCACAACAGGGTAGGAGAGACCTGTAAAGTCAGTCCCATCTGCACAGCCCTGATATTCATGAGTACATCACAGCCACATGGGAGTGTGCATACAGCCACATGGGGGGGGGGGGCTCTTCAACTCTGAGGATGGAGAGGTAAGTTTCCAGGTCTTGTGCAAACTGTGCGCAAATGAAAACTTATTCTTTGAGCTGTGCAAGCTACAGGTTAGCATTCTGGTGTGGCTGCATTCATGAGCTACACGTCTTTGGGTTTTGTGGGCTGAGCAATGATGAACTGTTGCATGTATGTGGCAAAATGTGCATGCTGGTGTGTGCACTGTTGAAGGCTTAGCATTCCTTCTAGTGCCCATTTGTCATAACAGCTTTTCATTCTGAGTCCCTGAAGACCTTGCTTATATCGTCAGGGCAGCCAGTTGTCAAGGGTGGGCGGGCGGCCTGGAATTAGCAGAGCCAAAAGAGTGAAGCCAGCCTTAGGTTTGCAGAATCCCATCCTGGGCTGCACCTCTTAGTTTGGGTAATATTTGTAATTCTCCTGCATCTCTTTTTTCAATAGAGGGTTGGTGTAACACACCAGAGGAGCATGAGCTATGAAGCCACTTCAGATCTCACCAGTTTGGTGTAGTGGTTAAGTGTGCAGACTCTAATCTGGGAGAATCGGGTTTGATTCCCCACTCCTCCACTTGCACCTGCTGGATGACCTTGAGCAAGCCATAGTTCTTGCATAGCTGGTCTTGAAAAAGAGCAGTTTCTGTCAGAGCTCTCTCAGCCCCACCTACCTCACAGGGTGTCTGTTGTGGGGAGGGGAAGGGAAAGGAGATTGTAAGCTGCTCTGAGACTCCTTTGGGTAGTGAAGAGCAGGGTATAAATCCAATTTCCTCCTCCTCCTCCTTCTCTGCTGTGAACTGCACAGAGTGGTCTTGGGCAAGCTTTACACCCTTTTCTCCTCAGCGCCCTCTCTGCAATGTGTGGCATAATACTGCTGGCCTCCCTCCATAGTGTTCGGACTGAAGCCCTGGAGCCCTGTAAGGATCTATACAAGTGCTGTGTATTGCTAAAGCAAGTCGTATAGCACCTTAGACGTTACTTTTATTATTTGTTATGATTCAGGTGACTCACAAAGCAACAGGGCAAGTGATGGTGATGAAGGAGCTGATCCGCTGTGATGAGGAGACTCAAAAGACCTTCTTGACAGAGGTAGGCACAACCCATGGTGGAAGTGTAGGCTGCCTCTGGTCCTCCCATGGCGCTTTTTGTCCAGAGTGTGAGATGCGCGCATTGTACTGAGAAATTATTTCCTGCTGAAGTTCACTGAAAGAGGACACAAGGCCGTTGAGCTGTCCGTGGTACACTCGGAATTAGGTTAGAGAGCCTGGGTTTGGGTTCTTGTCTGGCCTTGTGCAACCTTACTTGAATGCTGTGGTGCTTGGCATTTCCCCTCACATCTGAAGCAGGGCAGAGTTGTGAAACAGGTCAGTGTATCTACTTTCAGAGGCCAGAACCCATACCAACCTCTCCTGGTGTGATCTGGGGTTGTTGTGTGTCTTCTTAGGTGAAGGTGATGCGCAGCTTAGACCACCCCAATGTGCTGAAATTCATTGGTGTGTTATACAAGGACAAGAAACTGAATCTTCTGACCGAGTACATTGAAGGAGGTACCCTGAAGGACTTCCTACGGAATGTGGTGAGTTAAGCTTGCAAAGGACTGCACAGGCAGCTGAAGTGGGATGAGGCAGGCTTGGAGTGGCTGGATGTCTTTTGTAGAAAAGGCAGGCAGGCAGTGGCAGTTAGCTGGCTACTAAAGCATCTGTTTTCTAAAGGATTTAGGGTGTTTTTTTTTTAAAGTCCAGCATAATGGCATTGGGGGGGGGGTGGAGAGATGTCTTTCATAGTGTAGGAGTCGCTCACAGCACGCCTGCAATCATGCTACATAACTGGCATGACACTTGGCACATCTTTTGTAGTGAGTGGTGGGGGGATATAAGGTTGGACATCTCCTGTGAGCTGAACTTTTAGCACCTTTCCACCAATAACTGCTAAGCCGTTATGCTGCTTCCTGCTGTTTTTGCCATTGAGTCACAGCTGACTTATGGTGACCCCGTAAGGTTTTCAAGGCAAGAGTCATTCGGAGAGGGTTTGCCATTGCCTGCCTCGCATCACAACCCTCTGCGTCATGACCCTGGTTTTCCTTGGAGGTCTCCCATCCAAATAGTGGCCAGGGCTTCTTTAGGTAGTCACATTTTTACTTATATCTGCAATTGGCTGAATGACACCTGAAGAAGATCTAAGAGCCGATTGTCTGAAGAAAGAACTGAGTACGGCAGCCATCATTGAAGCAACGACCATCAAGGACAATAATACTAGCACTTATTATGTCATCAGTTGGTTGTAGTATTGTTTTAAATGTTTGGATTGTTTTACTGTAATTTATGTGCCGTTTTATGTAAGCCGCCCTGAGCCGCCCTTGGCTGGGAGGGCGGGGTAAAAATTCAACAAACAAAGCAAGCAAGCAAGCTATTGGAGGCTGTCTTTTATTTTGTAGGATCCAATGCCCTGGGAGCAGAAGGTCAGCTTTGCCAAAGGAATTGCCTCGGGAATGGTGAGTCGCCTCTCCCAGATTGTCTATTGTAAATAAACCTGGTTAGATTTGCAGCCTGCTCTACCTTGGAGGCCTGGGAGACCCAAAGTAGCATGTGAAACTTAAGCTGTCTCTCCTCCCTGAAACTTAACTGCATTTTGTGATGTTCCAGTATCCAACCCACTGGCTCAGGAAGACCTGGGCTAGGGGAACAATTTCCGGACCTGCAATAGTGGGAAGAGCGGCCTAGAAATCAAATAAATAAATAAATATTAATACTCGATGCTTAGGCTGCCTCTTAAGTTATGTGCCACACCAGAGCATTTCCACAAGCCACAATTGCCATGAAATGGTAGAATGGCAAGGATTGTACTGGACTGTTGCTGCAC
Organism: Lepidodactylus listeri; assembly: GCA_029233225.1. Classification (NCBI taxonomy): domain Eukaryota; kingdom Metazoa; phylum Chordata; class Lepidosauria; order Squamata; family Gekkonidae; genus Lepidodactylus; species Lepidodactylus listeri. The sequence goes on from JARCFY010000013.1 coordinate 28,970,658, forward strand.
TGGAGATGAACGGGTGCTGCCTTCCTGGATCCCACACAGCGCAGTCGTCTTCCCGTTCAGTAAGACGAAGTATTCATCTGAGTCTGTTTGGTCAGTTACCTCCCAGGAATCAGGGAGCCATTACCTGTCCCTTGCACTCAGGGAGATTTTCACTTCTCTCCAGGACTTCATTCTCAGCCACCCGTTCACCTATGAGGATGGCAGGGGAAGAGCCATAAAGGCTCTATAGTTGGAGGAACTTGGCCCATAGGGAGCTTGCAAAGCAAACCGGTCTCACTTGGCAAAATGGTACGTTCTAAGTGCATCTGTTCCTGACTCTCTCTGCAGGCTTATCTGCATTCGATGCGCATCATTCACCGAGACCTGAACTCTCATAACTGCCTGATCAAACTGGTGAGTCCCTGCTGCGGCTTGTGTTCTTTTTCCAACTAGCTGTTGGCTTTGTGCCTAAAACTGCTTCTTGAATGTCAGGAAGTGTTTTCTCTCTTTAGTCTGCAATCAGCTGACCTGAGACCACTTGAACATGATGGGATTGATTTCCACATAAACATGCAAAAGGATTGGGCCAGAAAGGTTATGACTGTAGGTGCCTTATTTGGGTTCCCCTAATTAGTCTCCACTGAGAGTTTTGGCTGATCTGCCTGCCCTCTGATTCATATCACCGTTCATCCTCTTCCTATAGCACAGTGCTGTCATCTCAGATGAACGCACAACAGAAACGTCCAGGGAAATCGCTCTCTTTGAGCATCCAGTGTTTCAGTAGTACAGAGGAATGCATGCTGCTCACATCTTGGGTTTTTTTAAGCCTAGCCTTAGTGGTGCCATGTGGCCCTGAAGTAATTTGTCATGCCCCCGCCAGCCTCCCCACTAAGTCTCCCCTCTGTAGCAACGTGTGGGTCTCATGGAGTGTTCTCTCATCTTGAAGGCACTTCCCAATGAACTAAGATTAGCATGGTGTAGTGGTTACAGCTAGACTAGTGCTAGGAAGACAAGTTCTTATCCTGAATCTACTGGGCCAGTTGCTGTCTCTCAGCCTAACCTTCCTCAGAGCTGTGGTGATAAAACAGGAGGGGGGATTCACGTTTGCTGCCCTGAACTTTTTAAAGGAACAGGAGAGTGAAAATAATTTTTGTTTAAAGTCACATGCTTGTGACACTGATGGGGGAACTGGAGGAGGGGGCGTGACAGATCACGTCTGAAGAGTCGGTATAACTTCTGATGCTCTTTTCTGGCTCCAGGACAAAACAGTTGTGGTTGCTGACTTTGGCCTGTCCAGGCTGATTGTGGAAGAGAAGAAGAAGCCGATCTTGGAAAAGCCATCAGCCAAGAAGCGAACTTTGCGCAAGAGTGACCGGAAAAAGCGCTACACTGTTGTCGGGAACCCCTACTGGATGGCACCAGAGATGTTGAATGGTAAGAGGTCTGACCTGTAGCGGGTGCCATTACTGGATGTTTTGAAGTGGCTGCTTGGAGCGTCAGACCTCCAGATACTGCTTTATATAGCAGCTTGCTGGTTTGTTTCAACTCCCACTGGCTTCAGTAGCAGTTAACAAACAAAAAACAGGTGAGCTGCACAGTAATTAGAAACTGTGCAAAACAACAAACAATGCAAAATAGTATTCAAATGAGCATAAATTAAATGTTTGGTATTTTTATAATATTTGTATAGCACATATGTTAATTATCAAAATACATTCAACTGTAAATATATATCATAATCTGAATTAACAATAAACTCAAACTGTAATTAGTGCAAAACAAAGTAGTTGTGGCAAGAATCTTTTTACAAATAGAACAGAGTTCTCCAATACACTGGCAACTTCAGAGAAAGATAACGGAAGAATGAATGAATGTAACCAATCTGGTTTACATTTCTATAGGTGCAAACCTAGTGGGCTCCATGATAAACATATCAAAGCAAACATTCCGATGTTTCTTGTAGGTCCACAAGTCCAATCTGTTTTACATTTCTGTAGATGTAATCTTGGTTGGCTCTGTAATCAACTCAATTCGTGTTTCACCCAAGCTTCTTTCGAAATCAGGAATATTTACAGAACAAGGAGGCCTTTATCAATATTTTAAATTTTCTTTCAAGAAGTGCTAATGCATCAAAAATCTTACAGACTTCTCCAAATTATTACAGCAACAGTTAAGGCATAACTCATCTTGTGTTGCATGCAGAAGGTCAGTCAGTCAGTCAAAACCTTTACTAGCATAGATTGAAAAAGAAAGCAACAACAACACAGGAACCACACATTTTAAATATACGAAGACTGTCATCCTGCCAGAGCTTTAACCTTATATCTCAGACCCTCTAGCAATGGAAAGAAACCTCACCACTGCAAAGGTGGTAGGAGCATGGAGATCTGATAGAAGGAAGGACACTAGTCTCTCTTCTGGACAACTGTGCCTATTGATTAAAAGGGGGCTGATTAGGACATCCCGTATTTTATCGTAGAATTCACAATTAAGCAAGATTCTGTTTTCCTGCTACTACAAAGACAGGTCCTTTCAGGGTAGGGGACATTTGTAAATCTACCATAAAGGACCACAGATGGTAAAGCGTTGAAACGTGCAAGCATAAAAGCTTGTCTTAATGGTGGGGCTGTAAACTGTACAAAATAGATATAAGCCCATTCCTCAGTGTTGTATTATTCAGAGGGGAGGAAGTAATACCAGAACAGAGTTTGTTTTTGAGTGTCAAGGATCCTCTGCCTCAGTGTTCTAAATATTTGAGATTCGCCTGGCATGAGCAGGGAGTCAAAGGGGATACCAATAGATTGTATTTTTCTCAGTATTGAGGTTGACCAATTAGCTGTAAATGAGTCTGACAGCAGCAGACGGAAGTAACTCTCAGGTTCTGTTCTAAAGTAAAGGCATAACCTGAATTTTAAGGTCAATAGCCAAGCTCTGGTCACTAGGAGGTGCTGTCCTGTCTCTAGGCACATGGCTGCATAATTTACACGGTTAGGCACTCCAAGGATACACCACAGAAACATTGCCTGGATCTGCTCAACCTGTTGATTAAAGGAGCCAAGATCTTGGAAATGTGTCAGTTGGCATGCAGAAAGTCCTGTTTTTAGTGCTTAGCATCTGCATCTGAATCACCTCTGATGGCAGCTTTGGGAAGCTCTTTTTCTGTGTAAGAACCTGGAGTCCTGTATAAGAACCTGTGTAAGAACCAGAGTTGCGGCCAGAGTAGAAAACACATGGCAAGATAGACCAATAGCTTGACACAATAGAACAGGGGTGGCCAACCTTGCTTAACGTAAGAGCCACATAGAATAAACGTAAGAGCCACATAGAGATGTCTGAGAGCCGCAAGACAGGAACAAATATCACACACACGTTTTTATTTTTAAAAATATGCAAATTTGCTTTTTATTAACGTTAAATGGGACTGCCAAAAATAAAAACAAACGAGGAAAACCGGTTATAAGAAAGAGAGAGAGAGAAACTAGGAAAGCAAATAGATGGGAGGGAGGAGGGAAGGAAGGAAGGAAGGAAGGGAGAAAGAGAGAAAAAGCATGCCTCCCCTTTGCTTTCCCAGCCACCCTGCCAGGAGCCGCACAATATGTGTGAAAGAGCCGAGCCACAGGTTGGCCACCCCTGCAATAGAAAGAGGCTTCAGATGTGTAAAGAGACAGCTTGGTACGATGGGACACTAAGGTTCAGATCTCTAGCCCCCAGGCAGAAATCGGGTAGGAGAACCACATATAGTACCCTGAACTCCTTGCAGGGGGATAAAAATATGCCAAGATAAATAAAGTGGCACAAGGTACTCTGAAGAACTTGGGGCGGCAGCAGTATCAAGTTAAGGTCCACATGGTCCAGTATTTTTTCCAAGGATCTCAACAGACAGTAGACCCTAGATCTTGGCATATGATTCACTGTCGGATCTTAGCTTACCTTCTGTTCATCCTTGATCTAGTCTACTGCTCTGTCTCCAATAGCAGATTCCAGATATATCTGGAAACTCAGATATATCTGGAAACTCAGTATCCTGTATCCTCAGTATCTGGCCTTCAGCAATATACTGTCTGTGCCTTCATGGAGTTTTCATTTGACTGTTCTTGCTAGTCACTGTGACCATCTCCTCAATGAATCTGCCTGTACGAAGGTCCCCTGTTTGGCTGTAAAGCACACTGGGCAAGTCAGTACCTCTCTGCCTTATCTAATTGAGGGAGTTGTACAAACAGGTTCCCTCGGTTCAACAATGGTTGATAAAAAAAAAATGGGATTATTTTATTTTAAGTAAAATGTCTTCTAATTTGTATAGCTACTCGGAAGCACTATACCAAAATAAGGTGGTACGGGCAGGATATAAATCCCAAATAGGGTTTGGTTCCCTATTATGTTACTTAATGGAAAAAAAATATTATTCCAAGTAATCCTCTGTATAATGATTTGATTTACTTTTCATTGCCGTTTTAGAATTTATATGTAACACAGTTTGTTTGTTGAATTGTTTTTCATGTTAAAATTGTTAATAAAAAAGAAGAGAGAGTTGTATAGTTATCGTGAGAGTAAAATGTGCGTTCTCTTCTCCAGGCATTGTTCCTTCCTCTTAACTTCCTGATACAGCCTAGGGGGACTGTTCATCCTATGCTCAGCTGCTCCCACATCCATATTGCTTTGTTCTTCTGCGTTGTTGTTACCTGATTTGCTTCCCATTTTAATTAATCTTTTATATATTTATACAGGGCAGAGCTATGATGAAACAGTGGATATCTTTTCTTTTGGCATTGTACTCTGTGAGGTGAGTCCTAGCTATTGTGGAACTAACAGAACACCCAATCTCCATGAAGAGAGGGGAGCACAGTACACTCCAAGACATCAGCCTTTTCAACCAACATTACCTCTATTAGTCTGGTTCAATTTGGCCCCTAAACTTGGACAAATGGGCCCTGGCCTAGGAGAGAGGTAGATGTCTCTGGAGGCATAGATAGGGATTATTATCAGAATATTTAGGAAGAAGAAGAAGAGGAGATTGGATTTATACCCCGCCCTTCACTACCCAAAGGAGTCTCAGAGCGGCTTACAAACTCCTTTCCCTTCCCCTCCCCACAACAGACACCCTGTGAGGTAGGTGGGGCTGAGAGAGCGCTCTCGAGAACTGCCCTTGAGAGAACAGCTCTGAAAGAATTTATGACTGATCCAAGGTCACAGCAGCAGCTGCATGTGGGGGAGTGGGGAATCAAACCCAGTTCTCCCAGATTAGAGTCCGCGCTCCTAACCACTACACCACACTGGCACTGAACTCCAACACTGTGAACTTTCTCAGCAAGAGGTTCTACATAAGTGATGATCCTAGGTGATGCCACAGATCCCCGTGGGGCCACACAACATAAATCCTATGTGCTAGTGTGACCAGAGCCAGTGTGATGTATTAGGGCTGTCATTTTAGGGTTTGGGAGATCCAGGTTCAAATTCCCAGTCTGTGATGGAAGCTTGCTGGGTGGCCTTGGACTAGTCACGTCCTCTTGGCCTCACCTGCTTCTCAGGTGGTTGTGATGGTAAAATGGAGGAGAGGAGAACGATGTAAGCCACTTTGGGTCCCCTCGGGGAGAAAGGTAGTGTATGAATGAAGTACTGTAAAAATAAAACCCCAAGGGTTCAGAAACCCCAGTTACGGCCCTCTAGCCACAATCAGACAACAAAGAATTATGCCATTCTATGGCTCTCCCCTAATAACAGAATCTAACAGAATCTAATGGTCCCCCGTGGTTGCTAATAGATCAAGTAGTACTAGAGAACCCATGCATCTTATCCACTGACAGATGCCTGTTGTCCACCACAGCAATCAAAACCATCTCTGCGTATTTATTTATTTATTTATTTGGATTTATATCCCACCCTCCCCACAAACGGGCTCAGGGTGGGTTCCAACAGTATAAAATACAGCCCGTTAATTGCTTCTGCTTTCTCCTCTCTAGATCATAGGACAGGTGTATGCTGATCCAGATTGCCTCCCTCGCACACTGGATTTTGGACTCAATGTGAAGCTCTTTTGGGAGAAGTTTGTTCCCGCAGACTGCCCTCCTGCTTTCTTCCCTCTGGCAGCCATCTGCTGCAGGCTCGAGCCAGAGAGTAGGTAAGACTTTGATCCACCTGTGATGGGGAGGATGCAAATGCCTTTGACAAAAGAGAGTCTGGGCATTCTTTAATTCTTATGCACCATCCTTTTTAAAATAACTGTATAATGCTCCAAAGGTTGCATGGCAGTAGAGGAAGGCATTTCTGTCTCACAACTGCACTGCCAGTTTGGCGAGTGGACTCTCCTATTGTAGTCCGGACTTTGTGCTTGGCTTCTGTGTTCACCATTAGGTGCCACTTTGGGCCTCCAGCATATTTCATTCTGGCAATGGCAGCTTTCAGTGGAGGGCAAGGAAGCTCTGCAAAATAATACCATGAGTGAGAGGCTTCTAATAGCTCCAAGGCTCTGACAATTCTTCCTTGGTTCAGGCCAATTGCTGGTCTACCTTTCTTCCCCATCTTTTAAAAAAGGGAAGGTAGTTGTCAACATTTGACAGTGCTCATAAAACATTTCATTGCCACAGGAGAACTTAAAGCACAAAAACGGTATAGCCAGTCAAATTATGTTTTCACAGTATTGATTGATTTCTGAGCGCAGTTTTTATCTGCAGTTCATTTTGCAGGCTGCATTTTTTTAAAAAACTCCATGAGTTAATGTGCAAGTTGCTCAGCTTGCTGCAGTCCTTGCAGAGTTTAGTTTTTGGGGTCCAAGAATTTTGTGCCTGCATTTGGCAGTAAACGAAGGTTCATATGCCTTGCATGTCTGCCAGCCCCCTACTGCCCCTGCATTCTGTTTCTGATTGTTGTTTGCATTGTAAGCTTAGCTTCCAGTTTGATCTGGAGGAGCTTCCCTTTCCATCTTGCCAAAGGCAGCTGAGCTACTTGCTGTTCATAGTTAGACTTCTCTTAACTTCTCTTCCACTTTCTCTCCAGGCCCCCATTTTCAAAACTGGAGGATTCTTTTGAAGCTCTCTCTCTGTATCTGGGAGAACTGGGAATCCCTCTTCCCTCAGAACTGGAGGAACTGGACCACAATATCAGCACACAGTATGGGCTGATCCGGGACAAGCTATCTAGCAACCTCACTTAGTCCTTGTGACCTTCTGCATCCTTTCCATCGATGGCAGCTTTTGAGGCAAGAACTGCTCCACCCACACTACACCAAGGGCATTAATAAGGCAGACCCAGGTTTTTTGGCCTCCTCCTCTCAACTTCGGCTTCCTCCAGCTCTCTTCTGTGGATTTGTGGCACATCTGGTAGCAGAAGGGGGCTTGCCTGCCAGGGACTTCAATTACTGACTGGAACTGATTGGAAACACTACCCTTGAGGCCTCCTTTTTTTTGGGGGGGAGGGCTTACCTTATTACTGTGGTGCCTTAGAACTTTAATAGACTACAAGGTGTGAAGAAGTGTGGGTGTTTTGGCCCAAGAAAGCACCATGTTTGAGGTGGTAGAATTGTCAGAAACCCAGAAATGCTGCTTCCAGCCAACTCTGCTTCCCTGATCCAACGGAGCCTGACTAAAGCCCCAGACACTTCGTAGGAAACCTTGCAGGGGTTTTAGCCTTCTGGTTGGAGCTCTTAGAATCGGGGAATTGCCTCTGCTGGGGCAGCTCAAACAGAAACACTCTCCATAGCACATTGCCCCAATCTTTGACGCCTGTTCACACTACAACTGCAAATACCGCCGAAGATACATTCCAAAGCACTACACAGACCGCTGAGAACCAGATCCCATCAGCTTGCCCTGCTGTGGTGGCAGTGGCAGAGATCATCCAGAGCTGCGCATATCAATGGGAATGGCCTTGTACACCATTGGGTGAACAGGTGAGGTCATCTCCCGGGTCGAACTCCCAACAGTGCCCCTAAGTGCTTCCCATTTGGAAGTTTCCTTTGTGGCATAATGGGTGTGGAAATGGCAGCTACCTAAGCAAGAGCCTGGTATGCTGCATTTGAGCATCTTGATACTACTTGTACCTGGCTTGGGAATGAGATGCTTCTCTTATTTGGGACCACTAGCTTTGAAGTTACAGTGCATGGCAATAGTGACTACCTCTGTCCTCCATTTCAGGCCTTGTCAGTCATACCCACCCCTCCCCTTCAGGCCAAAACTGCACTCTTGGAATGCTGCTGCCTGTTCCCCCACTGGGTTTGGGCTGTGTCTTTGTACACCTGTTTTCAAAAGAGCAGGAACCATTTCTGGTAATCCTCCTTGGGAAAGTGGCTCATTCACTACGTTGTTGACCTTGCTAGATTTCCCCCTGCCCCTTGAGCGCTCTTGGGGAAAACCAGGTGGACATCCGCACCTGCTTTTGGTTCTCTTCAAAGCAGAGCCTTGCAGTTCTTTCCTAATCTAGCCTTGGGTCTTGCTGAGGAGTATGGGGGCCAGAGCTTGCTGTTCCGAGTGCTCAGAACTCATGAAGTGTCTTATCTCTAGAGAGCCAAGCCTTTTAGGACTCAAGTTTCGTGTTTAATCTGTGTTTTTAAGAGACATTGGCCCTTTCGCTGTGGTGGGACAGTGGAGGAAGATCACCAGGTCCAGTGTGTTCATGTCAGATTTTGCTCCCGCCCACTCATCTTCATAAAATGGAGACTCTGTCCATCTTAGGAGAAACTTGGATCACGTGTTCAGGAAATTCTGGGCTCTTGTGATTGCACAACAAAATGTTCTATGACTAAATTAAAGCAATAATAAACTTTATCCTATGAATGCAGAGCTGGTTGGTATGCTTTTTGTATTTATGAGGTAAAGATCTGCATCTTCAGGAGACCATAGTGGTGTCTAGACCAGGCTGTGTCCTTCATCTCAGGACAGCAGCCTTCTGGCCCTCATAGTTTAAAGACTGGATAAAGAACTGTGTAGGAATCTGTGGGAATTTGCAGGCTGATGTAATGAGCAGTGAACACAGATGAGCTGTGGGTCTTGGAATATAGCTCTTGATGGGAAAGGGAGTGTTTTACACAACCAAGGGTTTCCCAGTTTTAAGAGGAACTGAAACCCACAGTGCATTTTGCAAATGATGATGGTTTTAGTTTGCAGCTCTTGTGCTAATAAAGTGTGGTTATTCTTGGTGACAAATGGAAAAGAGGAGGATTCATGTTGTAGATTACTGGAACTGTACCTGCCACTTCTGAACATAGATTCCTCTACATGTGTTCCATATGGACCTTAGGAAACAGAGCTGGAAGTGGGGTGGGTTTTTTTTTGAAACACTGGACTTCATGAAGGTTTCTTCTCATCAGTGGAATGGAAGGTGTCCTTGTATGTGTTGTACCTCCTCCTTGCTCCAGGGGCAGGGCACGTGCAGATACCTTCCTCTGCTGATAGAGAATCAGCATTGGCTGCCAATCAGGCACTGAAATGCATGAACAACACTGAGGTTTTCCACAGAACCTGGTCTGGTATATTATGACTCACAATGCAAGGCATCAATTACAACCTGAATAGTTTATTTCATAATCATGAGGTATTTTAAGATGCTTACAAAGAAATGGTATTCAAAGTCATTTAAAAAATTTAAAAATGTTTCCCTTGTTCTTGCTCATGGACGTAATTTGCAAGAAATCTTTACTCTTGGCAGCTTGGAGGCCCTCGAGTGGAGAAGGGTTAAAAGATCTGTATGGGTTGAATCAGCCCTTTGCTGACATGTTCAGCTATACAAGGGACAGCCAGTCTTGGTTTATCTTCTGTGCCTTCCCTTCCTGTCTCCATCCACCTCTGGCTAAAACACCCGTAAGTGCTTCAACTCTACTAATACAGCTGCTTAAGCAGTCTTTTACCCAAACTGGCTACTTTTCAGGAAAAGGCCCTGAACCTCTCACTCTTGGAACCGCAGGGCATCCCTCTGTCACTGACTGGCACTTTCCTTTTAGCGAAGTCTTTTTGGTCAGGTTTAGCCTAGCAAACACTTTTTTGAACGCTTTTTTTCCTCCCTGGAAATGAACCTCTAGAGAAAGGAGTGTAGAAAGTAATCCCTATGGGGTCAAAATTCTCCATTCCTGCTAAACCAAATGGGCTGGGTTCAGGAGGAGCTGCTTCCTTGGCTCTAGGCTGTTCCCTGATCCCAGAGACTGTAGGAGGTCCTAGCAAGTTGCAGGAACAAACACAGAGGACCATATTTCTTAATTTCAGGCAGGTAAGAATTGGGCCATGGAAGACCTGGATTATTATTAACAGCTTTGGGGGAAGAGGAAAGGGGTTTTTTTTGTTTTTTTTGGCTGCAAGTTTCTTCCCATCCTCCCTTGGCCCAGTGCCCAAAAAGCCATCCTCTGCTACAGCTGAATTTTCAGCATATGGGAGAAGCTTTCCACACACTACATGGCTTTTTAAAAAGTAGAATATTCACTGCCAAATAAAATTCCTCAATCACTGAACACCAACATGTGCTAGGATTTTGGTGGCGGCGGCACAGCTGCTCCTTTGGCAGCTGTCACACACACACACACAAAATAAAATCTACATTCAAATATTCAAACACCTTTTTTAAGCTCAAAGCCCCGCCCCGCCCCCAGTTAAAAGAGCTTATAGGTACCAAGAATTGTGAACACCATCCACACTGAAAGGAGAATTGAAGGGAGAGGACAGTGGCCTCTTTAGCAGCAGACTCGCTGCACTCCACTGCAGGAACCATAGTGCGACTTTCTTGTAGCACTCTAGAGAGCCAGGAGGAAGAACAGCCCCATGGCCAGAGCTCCACTAGTCCTTCTACAGTCCAGGGATCTGCTCCGCATCAGCAGACTACTGTGGATGAGCCAGTACTGACACCCTTTACAAATCTTTTCTGTCTGTGTGGGCATCTTATCCCTCCCTTACCAGAAAAAAAAATGAACTCCCATTATCAAGGATGAGAGGAGAGGGGCTTGTGGTGGTCAAATCAGAGTTATCTCCTAGTGCTCCGTAATCAGGCTCCGGGAGTGCCTGCCTGGCCCATCAAGGGTGCATCGCCATTGTGCATCTCCTCCACAGGTGTCTGAGTGGTGTGTACCACGACTGTGTTCTCGTCCACCAGCTCACAGGCTTGGTTGGTGAAAGCCGAGAGTGGCAATGTGATCCTCTGCATTTCGCGCTCGTAAACTTTCTGCTCATGCTGCTGCTTGAGATCTTTCCCCCTGAAGAGAGAAATGATGAAAGATGGTTGGTTCTGCTGGACATTTAGCAGAATACATAAAGTACAACAGAATAAATGCAGCACAGGCTCGTGTGCATTTTAACATATAGGACAAAATTAAGGAAAGGATTACATGGAAAGAAAATAACAGTCTTAACTAATTCATCTTTCTAGATCTGATCTGCTCCGTCTCATTTCTTTGTTCCCTCTGACCCTAAGAAGGAAGGAATGGAAGTTTCCCCCCAAAGCTCCATCCCTTGTGTACTTGTAGAATATCATGTACTATCTCCAATATACTGATTAGCCAATAGTCACTCTTAAGGTCACTTCATTAAGAAAAAAACCTCCCCCTTTTCATGGGAAGAATCTACTTTACACCTAATTGGTTCTAGACAAAACTTGCTGCTATTAGCTTACAGAAACTTCAGTTTAACCCTTTCATGGCTGAAGGGATGATGCTTGCAAGCAAAACCCTACAGGTTCACTGATTGCCAATGAGTTGAAGCTGGTATTGCAAGATGCAGTTAAGGTGTAAAAGCTTAAGAGGGCTTAAAACAAACACACATGCTCAATCTTTTAATTACTGGGGCAGGAGAATTTTTTTCTCAAGAAGGGGGACAACATGGGGAGTTGTAACTCAAGAGACCTCACTGCATCTGGAAGCAGAAAGCCTTAATTGGTCTCCAGTATGTCTCCCTACAATCTGTTCCTTGGTGTCTGCTTCCTCCTGCCACAAAAGAAGGGACAATCCTGGACTTTCTCCATCTCAGTGGGGAGGTAGGGCAGGAGAGTATGAGAAGAATCAACTTTGTGTCTGCAGGGAACACCAGTTTGGAAACTGCTCCCTCCATCACAGAAGGATTTTTGGCTGGGTGCCCCCTCTCATTTTGTGACTGACCCCAGCCTCCACAGTGGCTGTTCTGTGGTCAGCTGTACACTGCAACTCTCAACAAGGTCAGAGAGAGGGCTGTCCTAACAGAATGTAAGAGCAGCCCTGCTGGGATCAGAGCAGTGGCCCATCTAATCCTGCTCTGTAGGCTGTTGTACAGTAGCACCAGCAGGATGCTGTGAACTGCTTCTCCACGGGGGGCAAGACCTTAATGTTGGCACATGATTTTTTTCATTCAAACAACAGAGCACCCCCTCCCCCCCCCCACACCCCATTGCTTTTGCAAGTCTGCATCAACAATGATTGCTGTAGAAAAACCTCCCTGTGGCCCAAGCTAGGCTAGGTTGCTAGGTTGCTATTTAAAGTGATCATGAGGGTGGCACCGGGGAATGCATCTGAAGCAGCCCCTCCCTCAGCAGTTATGCAAGGCTGAGGGAGGGGGGGTCACTCACTAATATGCAACACTATTTGTAACCCAGTGGAAGGCTTGTGGGAAGGTAATAGTATAACCAACTCATCTGGCCCTTGCAGCACAAAAAAATACTGTAAGGCCAACTTATTGGTATATTCTTTATGTTTTAAAAAATGATCTAGGAAAGCTGTGCTACTTAAAGGTTTTTTCCCCTTCTGGAATGAATGAAATGTTTTAGGACAAGGATTTATTCAGAGCATGAAACATTTCATGTAAGAAGCTACAGGATAAGGGTAACTCCTATGTACATCATGCACATAAGTTTTCTACTTTATTTTTTTTCATGCAGCAGAAATTAAGATACATGTGCTTAGGCAGCATAGCTTGTAGCAATGTGCAACACTCTCAAGGATTAGGTAAATGTATAATTTTGCTTCTCAAACTTAAGGCACTTTCCTTTTAAATTCCATAAATATGCCAAACAATACAATTTTATATGCTACCTACAGGTTAAATGATGCAGTATGCTATTAAAGCAATAAAACAAGTTTAGGTTTGATAGGAAAGTCAAGTATTGCACATGTCTGAAATTTCCTTGTGTCACTCCCCACCCCCCAAAAAACCAAACAAACCCTGGAGATAAACTGCCCCCACCTAGTTTCTGGAAATTTTACATATTCAGGTTAGACCCATTCCATCAGTACTTAATGTTCTCATCTGTTTGCTGATCTTCAGAAAAAAAGTAGACCTTGCTCTGCTTTTGAAGCCCTGGCCTGGGTTCTGTGGGGCCTGATTTAAACATTATACTTCCCAAGGAGAAAGTAAGTTGAGACATGGGAAGCGGTCAAAGTAACTGTCAGGTATTGCAGCAAGCTATCCCTTCCTATCAACTGCTTGTAAATACAAGCTCCAAGAGAGAATGTGAATGTGGGCTGCTGAAGTCCTTCCAGCAAAATGAGTCCTAGTGACAGACAATAAAACCATTCCCACTTTATGACCATTCTCATTGTTATTGTTTCCCTGCCAGAAGTGTCTGATGATTCTGAAATCAAGTACTTTCAACTCAATGTATATAGGGATCAGAGAGTTCTCTCTAGGACAGTGCTCTATGCCTCAGGGTAAAATCCTCAGGAATGAATGGAAATGAGGCTATGAGGAATTTTTCCATCCCACCTCTTAATGTACCTGAACACAGTAATGAAAGAATTTTGGCTAAGGGAATCTTTACTGTCCCCCCCCTTGGGTAAATGCATCCTTAATCCAATTAGTGCTTTTAAAAGGCATTCCCTTTTGTTTATCCTCTTTCCTTCAACTTCAGCTTCTTTGGAGCTGTAAAGCTTCCTTCACAAAAGGGCAACGCCTCAAAGGTAAATGCCTTCCACAGTACCAAATGAGGTGGACTGTTTTCTTCCTCTGGGAGTGATTGACTCAGAGGCTCCAAGAGCACTTTCCCCAACCTTGTGCATATGAATGTGTTGTTTAAGTTGGCCCCTGGCCTGTGATTGAGCAAGGGGAAAGCAGCAAAAATAGCTTAGGCCTGAAGGGCACTTCAATAGTGGAGCCTGTTCAGGCTAGGGTGAAGCCACTGGGAGGACAGCGTGAAGCAGTGGCTTGAGAGGGTAAGGCTGACTGTCTGGTTGTATGCTGCAGTGGCATCTTTGTGACTTGGTCTGCTTGGTTACTGCCCAGAGGGGAGAGGGAGCTGCTACTTTGAGGAATGGGGTTGGAAACCCAGAGATTATCCTAGTAGCAGTGAAGCAGAATTATGATTTTAGCACTGGAACTGCTGAGCCACCTGTAAGACCAAAGAGGGGTGGGTGGGTGAATGGGCAGACCTTTGCTACACCACAAGGTTATTCTCAAATGCTTAGGTTCCTCAGGGGGAAGGAACTTTCCGTGATACTTGCCTTTTGTAGATGTAGCCCACAACAATTCCTGTTCCAATGGCAATGATGATCACCATCATGATAAATCCCATCACATAGCCTGTTTAGGGGAAGGGGGCAAGAAGGGGAGAGAGAGAAGTCCACTTTAATGATGCACCAGCAGTTAAACAACCAGTTGGGTGTCTATGCACCCCTCAATCCAAATTCCACAGGGAAGCTATGGAAATTGTGCATATCTGTAAAAAAATTTTGACTGCCTAGCCTCTCCGAAAATTCAGGTTCTGAAGAAAATCTGGAATTAGTTTTGGAATGTAGCAAGATGACCAAGACTGGAAAAAGAAAAGGTGAGGAATGTTGAAATTCCATAGCTGCCATGGCCAAAGGAGTACCATCAAGGAACAATAACCACAGGGCATAGAAAGCAAGTTGCATAGAGCACAGAAAGAACTAGGAAGTGCAAATAGCCAGTGTGGAGCTTCTGTTTGTTTAGATATTTATGTGCCACTTTACTCCATGCAGTGGGAAACCTAAGCAGCTTAGAATATCATTCTCCACTCTTCCATTTTATTCTTCCAACACCAACCCTGTGAGGTAGGCTAGACTGAGTGTGACTTATCAGAGCTCACTCAGTGAACTCTGACAACATAACGGGGATTTGAAAATCCTAGTCCAGTTCTCTAACCAACTCTATTGCACTGGCTCGCTAGATATGGCTCACAACTCTGAGACAAATCTATCTTGAGTATCAGGCATTATTTCAGGATATTTTTAGGAACCCCATCATACCTAGGGTGCCCAAATCTTTTTTTTCATTTGATCGCATCTTGACCCGCTGGCTAATCCCAACGACCGGCTGAACAGCAGCTGCCTCACTCCGGGATGGTAAGCTATTAGCAGATTCAAAAACGTGGTCTCCTCCTGCAGCATCCACAGTTTTGGCAGTAACAGCAGGTAATACACTAGAGGTAACATCTGTCAGAAAGAGGGAAAAAATTGGCACCCAGTTTACTCCAAGAAATGTGTTTCATGAATGTAACATGGTGACCAGAGGGCAGACTGTAAATGGTGTTGCTGTTGCAAGATCACCATGCTCTGATATGCATAATGTTCCTCAACAGGTAGCTTAGGGGTTGCATAACACCCATTCAACATGACGATAGAGTAGCCGTGTTAGTCTTGTCTGTAGCAGTAGAAAAGAGCAGGAGTCCTGCCACATATTTTGCTAGTCTTTAAGGTGCTCCTGGATTCATGCTCTTTTCTACCCATTCAACATGTTTAGTTGATGCCCTTACCCTCCTGTTTGTCCTAGCATCTTTCCTCTGCAATGATGGCATACCCTCCAGGCTGAACATGTGCAGTATTATAAGGAATCAGCCAGAAACAGGTGAAAGTGCCGTAAGATGTGTGTCAGTGGGTAGTTTGTCTCACAATATGTAACACTGTAAAGGGGGCACTGAAGAACCAAGACCCATCAGGTAGGCACACCTGGAGCCCAGGAGTTGTAACTGAATGGCCTTAACTTGCAATTAATCTCCGTGTACCCCCATTCTCCAAAGCAGCCATTTTCTCCAGGGGAGTCAACCTCTAGGCTGGAGGCCAGTTGTAATTCTGTGAGAGCCCCAGGCCCCACCTGGAGGTTGGCAACGGTACAGCCCAGCCCGCCAAAGACCCATTTATGTCAGATACGGCTCTCATAACAAATGAGTTCGATATCCCTGCCAGTGCAGCGGGCAAAAAACACACCACCCCTTTTTCGATCCCCCCACCCCACGCAAGCAGCTAAGCTGCCCACGCAGCAAGAGGGAGCGTCTCATACGCGGCCGCCCACGTGCACGGAGCGCGACCAGGTTGTTTACATGCCTAGACCAGGCAGCTCGAAGAATGACATCACCCCAAACCTCATCCAATGGAAAGCTGGATTGAAGCCTGGAAACAGTGTCAGCCAATCACGAGGCAGCGGCATCGTGGGCTTTTGGCTGCGCTACCTGCGCAATGCAGGAAGCCGCTCGCTCTGCCCTCTGCCATGCAGTGCCTCTGAGCGCTTGCAGAGCGCGCGAGCGGTCCAGTTGCTGGCAAAGACAGCTAGCCTTAAGTTGCTCGCCTGTCCTGCATCGAGCCCAGCCCCCGGTAAGAGCTGTTAGCCTCGGGTAGTGCGGCAGGCGACCGTTTCTCACCCCAGGCGCTCGAGAAACAGGTTTGCCGGTGGCCGGCGCAGAGGAATCGTTGCCGTGGGCCATTTCAACACGTGCATGAGCCTCACGCACGTCTGAAGGCGGTCCACGGCCCGCCGCTGTATGCATATTACGTACATCGCCGCACTCACATGTTCGGCCGAGCGTTCACTTATGAGGCTGCAGGATGCACTAGTGAACCAACGCAGAGAAGGACAGGAAGAGGGTGGGGACTCGGCGACGGGGACAGTCGCTGCCCACTGATTGCCTCGAGCTCTCCTCGTCTGCGCGAACCTCCGCACAATCCGGCAGCCGCCCCTCTCTGCAATCTCGGGCATTCTCCTGGTTGCCTCTTAACCCATCCGTCCTCGCCGGAATCGCTGCAAAGCAGCAAAAAGCGCCTGCAAAACCCCGCTCCGCTCGTCCTGCTGCTGCCACCACCCCCGGCCCTGGGGCTGAACCTGCCGCAATCAGCGACAAGGGGGGTGGGGTAGGGGAGAGCCTGCAGGAACTGCCACCCGCTTGCAAAGAAACCAACGCAGGACCCTAAAACTAAAAGATGGCTGCAGGCTGGCAGGCAGCGAAAATGCGGAGCCAAAATGGTGCCAAGCAGGGAAGGGGGTAGTCGGCGGGCGGGTCGCCTTGCCGCAACTCCCCCTTCGCCCGAACCAGGGCTGGGGCGGGGGTCAATTAAAAGGGCGCCGGTCCGAAGCTCGCCTTTGTTCACGCCAGCCAAGATGGAGCCGCGGGGGGGGGGGGGTGCCCGACCCGATTGAAAGGGGGGGGTGCAGTTGCGAAGCTCACCTTCGGCGGCGGAGGCCAAGGCGAGCAGCGCCCAGCAGCTCACGAGTAGCGCCCGAGCCCGGCTGGGCTCCATGGCCAGAGCAGCTCAACGCCGCCGCCCCGGCTCTGTGCGACTCGTTTCTTGCTTGCAGTAAACAAGGCTGGTCTTTTTAAAGAACTGCGGCTCCACCTCCTCAGCCCGGAGCTGCGGCGGCTGAAGCCAAGACGCCTTCGCCGACGCCTGCTGGGTCCTAAGCAGGGAAGGCGGAGGCCTGCCTACCAAAGGGAGCTTGTAGGTTCGGACGTAGTCTGTTAGAGGTGGTGGGTGCTGAAGGCAAGGCAGGGTATGCCTTTTCAGGAGCATCAGAATGCTGGACGCAAGGAGAGACAACGCATTCTTTAACTGTGGAGAAGACTGTATTCCATTGGGAGGAAACCAACAGCAAAGGCAATGTCTTCACTCTGGATATTTTTAAAAAACACTACAGGAATTCTACAGTGTCGTTGTAGGTCCTCCCTACAGAATGTTCAATAGGACAACTTCAGGTGTACAGACCTGCAGCGTGTTCATGTTCACATTAACAGATACTGATGCTTAACCCACATTAAACCCTTTTCTCACTGAGAGGGGTTCGAGAGCCAAATGCAGGGAGCTATATGGAGCTCTCTTTAAAGAAGCGTATTACCCCAGTTCCCATGTGACCATTTTCAGACAGAGAAGTCATAGTGTCTTCTATTTAACATTGATTTCACATCAGCAGTATCTTGGCTGCTGTTTGCAGAATAAATGAAGGGTATCTCTGTTAGCAGGTGTGATTCAAAATTGTCCAGACAAAATCATGTATCTCTTATAACATCTAACACTTATGAAAACACCTGGGTCTTTATACAGCAAGCCATGTGCCTATCTAGAGAGAGGACTCTTTTTCTGGAAGGAAATTGCCAAAGAACATGTAGGGGCAGGGTATGTAATCACTGGCTGTTCCTTGGCTATGGCTCCACCTTTTATTAAATGGATTTTGTTGCTGAAAACAAAGCTCAGCTGCCAGAGTTGGCCCTTGCCTGTAATTCCTGAAAGTGATTGGTCCAGCACCCAATGGTGAAGTCACCATCTTAAAAATAATAAAAATGTTTACCACATATCATCTTCCAAATGTGCCAGCATGGATATTTGAACATTCGCTCTTTTCCCTTAGTACAAGTCTAGGGAACTTTTCTAAAGTACATATTTTGCACTAAATTGCAGTACTTGGTGCTAGTATGCCTGTAAATTGAGGCAGCCCTATGATGAAGCATGATGAGGTGGTATGCACTTCAGTTGGCAGATTCAGGGTGCTATTAAGCGTGGCAGCATGGGAGCCTGGCAAATCTGTGCCATAGATGACTAGGAATTTGTCTGGCACCAGCCTCACTGAAATGAATGTCAGCTATTAAAGAACCCAAAAAACAAGGGTGGGGCTGGATGTCTAGCTCAGTCAGCTCAAGTTTTTGTCTGCAGATGTTAGTTTCATTTTCTCCCATATTCACAGTAACAACACAGGACTTGAATATTACAGAACTGTAATTCTGTGATATTCAAGATTTATTGTTTGCTTTAATATTTGAAATATGTAATACATTTGAAAATATATCTGAATTTACTTGTACGTAACAATTCATAATACTTCATAAATTTGATGGAATCTATATCTCTCCCCTACCCCTTTTTCCCTTCTGTATCCCACCCTTTCAAGAGAAAATAATAAAAATTAATTTATAGCAACAAGACAGGACTCCCAGCTGGCCTGCTTTTCCACCAGGGCTAGATTTCCTTTCCCTTAAATTGTACCATCCTTCATCTTCACTTGGTTAGGATTGTTGGATTTGTTAGGCACAAGTACCCTTCAAAAAAGGAGAAAAGTCTGTTTTGGTAACAGAGGCATAGTGTAACCACCATGTACTTGAACAAGCTGCCGTGAGGAAAAGGTGTTCCAAATAGAGGCAACACTAGACTTAGTCCTGAATGATGTTCAGGGGCCCAGAGCAAAATGTGTCTGCAAACTTAACATATATATAAGTAGAAAGAAGCTCAAAGACTATGGTGCATCAATTTCCAAAGAAGATGCTTCTTTAAAAAAGGGTTTAGCTAGAAGGAAATTGAAAGGGAGGATTCGGAAAGTGTCCAGATGCATGGAAAGTGTTTAAACTCACCATAATGGATGGTCAGCTAACACGTATACCACAAATTAAGAAATGTCCAAGCAAGTACACATACCAGAGTCAAAACTCTAGTACAATAGTCGGTTAAAGACAAAGAAAAGCCCCCCAGGGTATAAGCTTTAATGTCAAACCTCATCTTGGTTATCTGATAGACAAAGTGAGCTTCCTCAGAAAGATGAAGTGAGCTTTGACTCACAAAAGCTTGTTAGTCTTTAAGGGGCTACTGGAATAGAATTTTGTTCTACTGCTACAGTCTAACATGGCTCTTCACCTGACACTACCAGAGTCAAGGATACAATTTTTAAAAAATTAGGCTTCCTTTAATGACGCAATATGAAACAATTCAAGCGGGGTTTTCTGCTCAGGTACTAAGGCTGCACAGTACAAAATGGTTCATGCTTACTTGGACAAATGATTGGGACTTCTGGTCTATACTGTTATGTATGGCATATTGTAAGTAGGATCCTATTATGTGATTTCTATACTGCTGAATATGTCATGTTAATACTTAAGCGATGCTTCTGTTTCTTTCTGGTGGTTCCAGACTTCTAATATTCTCATGCATTCGTTATTGAATGTCACGTTTTGTTCATTGTACTGACTCACTACATATAATCTATTGAGTCCCTGTGAGAAAGATGGACTATAAATAACACAAATAAATAAATAATAGATGGAGTCTTGCCCAAAGCAGAACAAAAAGGAGCACATGCTCTGGCAAAACCAATGAAAGTTGTCAAAAGAATTAGAAGAGCATACTGATAATACATTAACAGTGCCCTTCTAAGCAGAGTCACGTCCTTCTAAACTCATTAATTTCAGTGGCCACTGCAAGACAACCAGTAACATTGCTCTTAATTTGGGCGGGCAGGAAACTAGGTATGGAGGTGGTTGGTCGGTTAGGGAACCAATGAGTCAAAGGCCCTAAAGGAATTTAGGAGATTTCAAAGAAGCATAATTCTTTTAGTCACTCTTTATTGTGGAAGATTTGGGATAGTTACTCACACCTGGCAACTTTTGAGAAGGCATTTGAAGAACTGAGGAAAACACCTGGCAACAGATGAAGTTCTAGGGCTTATTGACAAAAATGAATAAATCATAGCAAACATCCAAGAACTGTTAAAGAACTCAAATGCAAAAAAACTGCCTAACAAATCAGTGCAATTTGTTAATACAATGAATTACCTTGCTGCAAGATTGGAAAGTGGCCCTCTTAAAAAAACAAAAAGCACCTCCGAAGTTCTGTCCTCTGCTGTCAGGCACCACCTCTGAGTTCTTAGTCTCATCTCCAAGCAACCCCTTTGTAGCAGATTCACTTGGCCTTGCAATCCCATTTCCCCCTTTGTTTTCCACAACCACTATCACCAGCCCTTACTTCTTTAAAGAAACATATTAATTCAAATAATATAAATTCTACAGTTGTAATATACCACTGGTCATGTGCAGAGCACCATTCCCTTCACAACTGAAGCCAAGTCTAGATTGTAAACTGGCATGTCTAGACGGTAAAGTCCTTAAAGGCAGGGACCTCTGCTTTTGCTTATGTTGCTCTGTAAAGTGCCATTTACACACAGACAGACAATTTGTGGAAGGCACACCATTTTTTATTCACCATTGTTTCCTGTTTTAGGCAAGCAAAGACCCAGTTGCCCTCTTGTTCTGGATAGCAGAGAATCTTTGTGAATGTTTGAAGTAGAAGTTTGTCTTGTGGTTAAGACACAAGACCTTGATTAGAAAGAGCTATTTATGGCTCAGTCCTTTTTTCCCAGAACGACGACCTTGGACAAGACAGTTTGTGTCCCTTTGTTTTTCTCCACTACTTCAAAGCACAGGTTTTATCTTCAGGGTGTGTGTGTATGTTTTGCAAGCATGTAGGGGGCCACCAAGAGTAGTCTCTCGCTCCTGAACAGTGACGAAATGTATTATTCGAATTTTGACTATAATTTAATAAGACACAAACCATGCTTATAAAAGAACTTGCTTGGGAGCAGAGAACCCCTTCATGACCACTGTACGGGGATTTCATCCTTGCAATGTTTGGGTATATTTTCTTTTTAACGATATAGCTGGAACAGCTGATCATCCTCTGTAGCATACACAATACTTGGTATCGTAGTCTGATGTTGTGTTTGTGAGAACACTTGGAGTCCAAGTCCTAATTGCTGGGTAGACTAGCCTGGCAGACCTATCCTGAGGATTGTACTGTAAATTGAGAACTGGCTTCCAGCCACATTGAAGTGCTGATAGTCAACCCTTACTTTTGTAAATAGAATAAATAGGCTGAATCTGCCACCTTCATTAAATTACTGAAAAACAAGGATGAAAATGAAGTGAATTTGGGCATCTTTGTAGAATAGGAACAGGAATTAGGGTAGAGGCTGTGGTTTAGTGGTGGAGCATATTTTGCATGCCATGTGGGATGTTCTGGGTTCCATCCTGTAACCTCCAGTTAAAATAGATCACACGGTAGGTAATACAAATTCCACATTTTAATCACTGTGTGAAGTAGTATTTCCTTTTGTTCTTCCTGAACCTACTGCCCATCAGCTTCATTAGATCCCCTTGAGTTCTAGTATTCTAGTATTTTTCTTCCTCTCCCAAAATACTAGAAGCTGATTAAAATGTAAAAATGTACAGTGATTAAAATGTAAAATTCGCTGCCAGAAGATGTGATGGCCACAGGAATAAACATCTTTAAAAGAGGATTATATTTATGCAAGATAAGTCTACCAATGGCTACTGGCCATGGTGACTGAGAGGAACCTCCACATTCAGAGGCACTTAGCATTTGAATCCCAGAGCCAGGAGGCATCATCAGGGGAAGGCCTTGGCCTCTATGGCTTGTTGTTGGTCATCCAGAAGAACTGGATGCTAGACTAGATGGACCATTGGTCTGATTCAGCAGGGCTCTTCTTACGTTTTTAAAGACCTTGACCAGTCATAATAAATACTGACCTTGACAGACAAGTGGTCACTCAGTATAAGGCTGCTTCATGTATTTTTACATACGTTGCATTTCTTCCATTCCCAAAAACTATTAGTTGCATCAAATGGCTCTGAAGAAAGGAGGTGCTTACCAGAAATTTGTTTTACCACATATAATAAATAACGTGTCCCTTGTTCATTCTTCCAGTTTACTGTGATTTATTCATTTTTGTCAATAAGCCCTAGAACGTCATCTAGAGTATTTATTAGGAAAGGGATTAGAAAACAAAATGGCCAGTCTCATAATGCCCTTTTATACAGGAGCTTAAGTATTTTATCAACCTTTAGTGGGGGGGGGGGGAACACCTCATTTGTGGCTACCAGAATTCTACAGTGTAACTGTACCTTGGGCCAAATGAAGTTCTGTGGCAGAAAAACAACCAGAGTGGCCATCTTCATTGCCCTGGGGATCTCAGTTTTGCTAGGTAATAAGCACACAATTCCTTCTATTCTCTTGGTTCCCTCATCCTCCACCCACTTTTCTCATCTTGCTAACTAAAAGGCATTACTATAACCCAGTATTTCAGTAATTATAATACTCCATGAGCAAAACTGGATTCCAGCTCCATTAGGATAAAGTAGGAAATAACTAAAGAGCACTTGCTCACAAACCTATCTAATCCTATAGTTAATTCAAGTCTTTGTCACGCCAAATACCCCATTACAATAATTTAGAAGCGGAATAATATGTAAGGGTCTCGTTTGTTGGCTCCAGTGAGATTTGGGGATGTCTGTAATTCAAACAAGGGAAATCTGTGCATACCAAAAGACTACCAACTGGAAACAGTTGTGTTCATTAAGCACAAAGTGAGAATTCCTCCTTGAAATGGGGCCATTATAATATTATTATCTAAAACTAGAAATAAGGCCCCCATTGTGGAAATAAATACAACGGACTCTAGAAAGAGGCCCCGTTGTGGAAATAAATACAACGGACTCTAGAAAGAGTGCCCCAGCTTTGAGCACTCAGCATCAATTTCCTGTGGTGACCTCAGCAGGGTATAATAACACAGAGTCCACCATTTTCTCCAGGGGAACTGACCTCTGCCATCTGAAGATGGCTTTTTACAGATAGAACCAAGCTCGGTTGCCTAGCAACAGCTACTGAGGGGCAAGTGAGCCACACAGCAATTTTGGCAGTTTATTCAGACAGAAAATGGCAGTGGGTGGGAAAGAGGAGCAAACTTAGCACCCAGCCAATGGCACACGAATACTTTTGAGTGGTGGTTGATGGGCCAATGGCTGATGGAGCGCACAGCATAGCCAATGGAAGAGCCGGAAAGTGCCAATACACTGGGCTTTTATATATATAGGATGAGGGTTGGAACCAATTTTACTGGATGGCTACTCTGAGAACAGAGTGAGGAGTGGTGGGCCAGCACCCAACTACCTTCCCTAAAGCAGCCTGCCAGCAAATTCTAGTACTACAAATGGAATTTACTTTACTGGCTTTTACCTCAAGGGTGATTTTCAATGGGCTGGATTTGGCCTAGGGACTTTTCAGTTGATGACTATTTTCAGAGCAGAATAGACAAACAGGCAATATTCCTCAAAGTCATCCCCTGAACAAGTCAGACTGGAAGGAATTCAAGTTACTCAATTCAAACCCCACCACTCTCATTGCCCTTAGTCAGGGCTTGGTCAAGAGGCTTGGCCCTGTGCAGATGCCATGATTCTAGATCGCTATGACTAACCAATGGGAAGTAGCCCTTGGGCTAATGTGCTTCTTCTCTCCTTGTCAGCTGCACCAATCCTAATGCTACCCATGGTTTTGAAGCTTCTTAAACCAGCCCTGGTTAATGCCAATAATGGTGTTAACTTCAACGCAGGCATAACACTAACCATTGTTAGCACAGAATGAAAGTGAGGGAAAATCTGACTAGAAGAGAGGAAGGAGGAGGAAGCAAGCCCAAGGGGTGCTTCTGATCTCCTGAACATGCATTATAAATGATGTGTCTGTATCAGGTCAACAGCTCTTATGTAAGCCCCATCAAAGTCAACATTCCAGACTGTTGATGTGATAAGAATCTTGCTGATGTGATAAAAGTCTTGTTGTTTCCCAGTTCTCAGATGCAAACATTTCAGGATGGTAACTAAACTGTTAAAAAAACCCCAAACCCCTCATACTTTTCCAAATTAGAAACCAGACAAAAAGAAGGGGTGTAAAGTAACATTCTAACTTCTTTAATGCAGTCCAATCCAATTATTTAAAAAAATCACTCTGTGAACCCTATATATTTAATTGCACTAAACATGTTGGCGGTACAGAAAAATGTATCCTATCGCTGATCAATTTAATCTTCTGGGGTCTTTTATGCATCAAACCAGCATCAACCAACTAAGTGTGCACTGTTATTTTTTTATTTTTAACCTCTTCTATTCATTTTTTCCTTTTTTCCATTTTGCATAACTATTTTATTCCATAGACTTAAAAAACAATCAACTAGCCAAGTTATTAATTATGATACATCTAAAAAAATTAATACTAACCCTAATATGACTGCTGCTTTAAGAGCTCTCTGTATAATTGCCTTGAAAGGGCATCTCAGTGGCAAATCACTATAACAGATCCTAAAATCATAAAGGTAATAATAACAAAAAAGAGAGATCCAGAAAACCAATAGAAAGTTTGTGAAGATTAGAGAAACAAACAAGGGGCACCATCTGCCGGAAATTCTCCTGCAAGGTCCACTTAAATGAATAGAACCCCCGTATATGGAGATTGTGCAGGAGAATTTCCCACTGGATTGTCCCAAGAACATGTTTTGGATTTGCTGACAAGCAGATGGTGGTGGCATTGCCCATCAATCCTGCGGCACCCACTTTGATGTGAATCTGCACTGTTTAAAAACAAAAAATAACTTAAAAAAAGAAAGCTTGACTTCTGTTTTGTAAAAAGAACGGCACTTTTACCTACTAGAACCACAGGGTGTGTTTTTATGAGCAGACAATGATGCTAATATGAGAATCTCAGGAAAGGGTTATGGGGCAGAGAGAAAGAGAAGATCAAGGGTATCAAGAAGGCTAGCTCTCTCTGCTGGATCAACTTGAGTTCTTTAAAATTCTCACACCAGTGTGTGTGGCTGTGTGTATGTGTGGCTTTTCATTCTTTCCTGGTTCCAAGCTGGGTCATCCACAGACCTCTTGGATGGTTTGCACAAATTCTGCCTGCACTGCAGCCCCAAAAGTCATCAATTCATTGTCATGCAGACACCCTGAAAATCGTCCGGTGACCAACATTCTCCACCCAGGGAAGATTTGGAGGAGAGGAGAACAAGTAAGGGAGGGAACCTAAAGGGTATTAAAAATGCCTCAGCTACAAAACTGGATTCTGTTACCTCCCCCTTGTTCACAGCCATTTTATAATTATACATAAAACAGACTGCTTTGTTAAGGTTAAAGCTGGCCTTCATTTTCCATCCGGCCCCATTGGTTGCTGGTCGACCTCTGGATCCACTAGGGAGGATGCAAATGCAGACTGAACAATCTGAAACCCAAATGATTCCAGAAGAGACATGTTCTGTTGGGGTGAAAAGGGGGAGCTCAGTGCAGGGCCCAAGTCCCCTAATGGGGCCCCCAGGGAGCGAACATGAACTTTCTGTATATGTTTGTTGAGATAGGACTTGGATCTGAAAAAGCTTCCACATTCAGGACAGGGGTACTTCTTATCTCCCTCTGACTCCAATTTATTTTTGGTGACCACCATGTCGCAGGAGAAGGAACCATTGGCGTTTTGTTTCTCGGGGGTCTTGAGGTCGCTGGCATCGGAGAGATCGCCATAGGAATCTGAACTCTCAATCTGGTCCGAATGTGAGCATTTCTGGCCTTCTAGGGAGAGAAAGAAAAGGCAAGTTTTTAGACGCTGGGAAGTGTTTAGTATGCTGGAGGTCACCACCTGTTTCCCCATGATGACAACTCTACACTTCCTTTAACATGCAATGGAGGCATTACAAACCTACGCATACCCTATTCCGTCCTTGCACAAATGAGTTTATAAAAGTCAACAGCCCACATAATTTTGCTGCTAGCCACTGGCTTAACCTTTGTAGACCCAACTTCCCTGCCTAACCAACCTGGATATTTTGACTTGCAGAGGTAAGCAGTTAAGTAGCTATTTCCAAGCCAGGCCATAATGTGCATCAAAATTTACATGCTTTTGGCTCTTAACTTTCATATTCTGAACTGTGGTGGCACTGGCGGTACCTGCAACATTTGTATAAAATGCCTTACCCATGCCCTTATATATGTGTACATCTCAGGTTCACCGAATACTGGGTATAAAAGGTCCCTCATTACTGCAGAGCCACACATGGAAGTCTCTTCTCCCAGCACTGAAGCGCAAATGACTGCTGTGCGTAAGAATGGCCAGTAAATTGTATAATAATCAATAAAACACAACAAAAGCACAACCAGTTTACAAAAGAGGAGTTCAGCCAGCCTCCCATCATGGAATCAACAGCTGTTCTCCGCCTTGAGGCAGTCTTCTTCAGTGGTGAAGCTCCAACTTGGAATCAGAATGCAAAACTACTTTTAAAGACCTGTATGTTATAACCTGGATTAAATAATACTATTAAAATTTGGAGGGGTGTCATGCCACAGAGGGACTATCCCATTTAGAGGGGCTTGGGTCATGCATAGAGAGAGAATATCCCTAATTGCCACATTATATTCCCCAGCCAGAGTAGCTGGTATCCTTCATTCGGGCCCCACTCATCATCCCACCCCTTCCCTTTGTCTTATGCACCCCTCGCAGAGATCTGAATATAAAACCTAATTCAATTTCCACTCTCAAGCTAAAGAATTTTTGCCATGTTTGAAAAGCACAGACAAGGACTCTAGAGACACAAAGAGCGACACTGGTCTTTATGATTTTTTTTCACAGCCATACAGCTTGGAACCAAGAGGTTATGGTACTAATTTTTGCAATGTCCTTCAGGGAAACAAGATACTGAAGCAAACCTCCCGCCATCAGCATGGCACATCGCAAAGAATACAAAGAGCTTTTCAGGAAAGAGAATCCATTGCTTTTCTACAGGAGTGGCAAGTTCCTAGTGTATTCAGTGCCAGAAGGGGCAATCATGCAGGACAGACAGTGGCAAACAGAGCCTAATTGACACTACTGTACACAAACTGCACAGTTATTTGTAAACCTTCCCTTACAAAACGTCCCAAATAAGATCATCCCAAACCAGAACAACGGCAATAAAACCAGATGTCAAGATTTAGCCAGACATGTTTTGGGATCTGAAGAGGAAAGTGCAAATGGTATGTCACCCCCTTTCTACAGGCAGGGCACAAAGTATTGGGAAGCATTCCTGAACTACACAGCTCTGAGCATTACTATGGCCTTACACAGGTCCAGCTCCTTTCAATGAGGCTTGCAGAGAACTGAACAGAGGGTTTTTGCCCTGAGGCTCAGATCTGTTTCCCCTTCCCAGCACACAAAATCTGCCACCTGAACAGGACACTTGACTGGCAGCCCACAGAAGAGCAGACTATTGAAACAGAAGCCTGAGTAGACATCACATTCACCCTGCAAAGGTTTTCCCAAGTAGAACCAGAAGCTGAGGCCTAATGCTACCACTGAGGATTTCAATTTGTATCTAGGCCATACCACTTCAGATTGCATGTAGGTGCTCAAACAACGCTTCCACAGAAAACTAGATGCAATTCCCACCCCCCACCCCGTTAAACGAAATGGTCCTAGCCTACCCTTTTCTCCGACAAACTTGTTTTCTTTTTGCAGGCATTTTATAAAGGTGGTCTCAGCCATTTGAGTCTGACGCTGCACAACCCAGGCACAGGCTGACCACTAAGAACCTGGTTTGAGCCTCACTGAAGCTGGAGGCCACCTACAAAAAGGCATCTCACAGGCAAAGTAATCTTAACAAGTGAGTCAACTGTGTACTCAGCCCTCTGACTTCAAGGCCTTCACCTGTCTCAAAGAAGATGCGGATGTACTATGATTTCCCTCCCACAGATTTTATGAAGCATGGGGGTGGGGAATGTAAATCCTCTGCTCAGGGGCATTGTCAGCTACAGCTTGCAAAACAAAACTTTGTTTTGTTTTTTCCCTAATTTATACCATCAAATGGTACGGTTCTTCCTGGACTTCAAGCTAAAAGTGGGGGATCATGTGTCTGAACGTTCCTTCATGAGAGGAAACTCCCCTAAAAGAAACACCCTAATATTTAATGGAAAAGGGACAGGCCAGAATCATTCCTCCAGATAAAGTCCTCCTTCACATAATGGATAATTAACTCATGAAATTCCTTGACTCAATATGTGGCACTGAGGACTGGACAAAGTCATTGAGGAGGAAGTGGTCTGTCAACAGCTGTTAGCCGTAAGTAGAAACACGGAGCTTCCATGTTCAGAACCACTATAAATGACAGTGTGCTGGGATCCAGCAGGGCTTATTGTCACTTCTCAGATGCTAGTGTTCTCCATGCAATGAGGATTCTTCCCCCTCGATGAAAGAGCATTCAGACATGCTACCTTCTACTTGCAGTCCAAGAGAAATGTTACCATTCCACACTGCTGACCCTTAACACTTCCTTTCTCCAAACCGTTTCCCTCTTCCCCTCCTTCCCATGCCCAGCATCCAACAACACAAAGTCCTACGCCGAGAGACGGAAAGTGCAGAGCAGGGAGTCGCTTGCCTTTGATGCCATAGGTCCTGATGCTGTGGAACGCTGCTCCCCCATTCGGGATGGGCTCCGGGTGCCTGGAGACCTGGGGAAGGGGAACACCGTGGTGGGTTTTAACATGGACCTTTAAGTAGGAGGCAGAGGAGAAACCTAAACAAGATAAAAGGAGATGAGATCCTGCCACCAGTACAGACACACCTCTGCCTTTCCCCTTATCTGCTTCCAGATCTTCTTGGGTCCTCTAGAGAACT
Organism: Lepidodactylus listeri; assembly: GCA_029233225.1. Classification (NCBI taxonomy): domain Eukaryota; kingdom Metazoa; phylum Chordata; class Lepidosauria; order Squamata; family Gekkonidae; genus Lepidodactylus; species Lepidodactylus listeri. The sequence continues at coordinate 29,000,026 of JARCFY010000013.1, forward strand.
TGTGCATGAGCCAAAATAAGTGCAATCTGGCCGCTTTTGAAGGAGGCATCAAAATGTGAAGTGTGCCCTTTAGGCTTACAAATAAAAAACCTAGAAATTATAGGGAGCAAGTCTGTGCATGAATGCGTTTTGCAAGAAAATGTTATTACAATGAAGGTGAGAAACGCCAGAATTCATATCAGATCTATGAGGCCGAGCTCTGAAAAATTCTCTCTTGTAGGTAATCAAATGGTAAATATGTTTCCATGTTACTAAGTCTGGCCAGTTCCTAAAATAGCCTGTTTTAACTAAATCCAGTTTACTGGGCAGGAAAAAAAGCAAGTTGTTGTGTCTTTAAATATGTAAATACTGGTTTGGCAGACTGGATTTTAAAAACTGTTTATGTATTACCAGGGTTGGGAACACACTGTGTGCTCCACTAGACTAGGACTAGCTTGAAAATGGGAAATAAGACGGAAATACTCGTGGCTAGGAAAAAAGGTTCTTGGGAGAAGTAAGATCATTGCAGATTTCCAGATGACCAACCCTGGCAGACACAAAAAGGGGCCCCTAACCTGGTCAGACAGTGCTTCTGAATGCATGTTGTTCTCTTTCTTCAACAACATCAACTGCTTTCTTTAAAAAAAAATAATCCAAAAAACTGCATTTTCTCTTGGGGACAGCATGCAATTTTGCAACCTCATATGGTTATACAAAGGTGCTTTATTCCATGAGACTGGATGGTTAGCTCAACCCAGTTGATATGGCTAGCACAGACTCTCCAAGAAGCCAGAAAGAAGTTGTTCCCAGATCTGTTCCCCAACACCTGCTTAATCCAGAGATGGAATCTGGGGCCTTCTGTACACAAATTGAATGCTCTGCCCCTGACCTTCAGCTTCTCCTTTTATTCTATATATTTACTTAAATACTGCCATAAACCATTTAAATTGCCCTGTTCCTTGTTCAAAATATTGCTTAGTATAATCCTCTTTTCAGCAGAAAAACCACAGCTTCTCTGCTGGCTCTCCTTTCCTACAAAGAGAAAGACAGAATCTTACGTATTCATCTTACCATGTTAATTCAAGAGCATCAGCCACTAATGTAGCTGTAATCAATTTATTTTTTGCTTCTGCTGTCACTGCAAGCCAAAAACTGCATTTCCAAAATGCACTGCAATGGCAGTAGCTAGGTTTTCTGTTTGTTTTGTTTTTTGGCTCCTACTGGCTGTTTTGTTGGCTTGTTTATCTGAAATTCTTAGAATCTGTGGATGGTGCTTCAGAAAACTAAGACGCTTGTAGATGAGTGGGCTTTGTGGGTGGGCTGGTGGAAGCAATAACACACATGCCCAACTTAGTTCTTGCCACAGAGGATCCTGCGACTGTTTTCCTTTTGGAGGAGGGAACTAACTGAGGTTTCTGAGGGCGGGTAGGGGTGGGTATTTTAATATTGCATTATTTTTTTTTGTATTTTGCATACTGAACACTCCTGGGTAGAAAGGAGGCTGAGAAAGGTAGACATAATATCCCCTTTGTGTGTTAACTGGCTTATTGTGGAAAATAGGGTTGCTTTTTTAGGAAGCTGGTAGCTGTAAAGAAGAAAGCCTTAGCTTAGGGCAAGGCACTGTGACAGCTTCAGAGACTTCATGGTAAAATGGTGGGAACACTGATCCAGACCAGAAGGATAATTGTGCGAAGGAAAGAGGATTATAAAACAGACTGTGCAGTTTAAAAAGGCAATATATATCAATGAGAAAGGGAAGTAACAATGGAGTACAATGATCTTGGCTAAAAAACTTAAGTAGTCAGCCCAGCCACATTTTTTCGCTTAGCCATAAATTTACAGTTGCAGCTACTGCTCTGTCTACTTGCACATTCTTTAGCAAATCTCTGGATCCCCCCCCCCAAATACTTCAGAAACTCTAAACCAGACACACCTCAGAGTCAGCAACGAATTCTGAAAACTGCAAAAAACGCTTTAGGGGGAAATGTACCATGCCTTAGAGTGTTCAAAGGGTATCAAAAACAATGGAAAGCAGGTCAGCGTGTTGTTTGGGCAACTGGGGGGGGGGGACAGAGAGAAGGATAATTTGCAGGTGAATGTGGGGGGGGGGAGCAAAGAGAAGGATGACTTGTGTAAGGCTACTTGGTGAGTTCTTGGCAGGGGCAACATTTCAACCATGGAATTCCTGGTCCCCAGCACAATCTCGTAGTTATTAGGCCACAAGAACGCTCTGTAAAAAGCAGTTCAAAGCAGTTTTACTTGGTAGACTCTGGATGGAGAGAAAATAATGGAAAGGGAGAGAAGAAGGTCTGTTCTGGAAGGCAGTGGAGAACATACTCTGGTAGGAAAACCACAAATGCATTTCAGCAAAATCAGACTTGGAAACAAGGCACAGAGGGGGATGTCTTGGGAGCTTGGCAAGGTGCCGCTGATATGCAGCTCTAAAACCAGCAGAAACCTGGCCCTACTCTTCCCTTCTCATCGTTCATCTCCTCTTCTTTCCACTGCTCGGCATGCTTGTATACTCCCCACAGGAACCTCCTTGACTCAGGAGGACTTATTTTAAATGCCCCTCTTGAAAACCCACACTCACAGAAAGTCATGGGATTTGTTTGGGAATGGATCTGGGTGGTGTGAAAGGGTGTGGAGGCATGGGGTGACTCTTGGCAGCCCAGAAAAAATCACTGACTGTGTTCCACTGTGGATATCATCAGTCCTTACCAGTTAGATAAAAATATCTTTTAAGAATAGAACACTTTCCTCCTAAAATAATAAGAGTACATAAGCCAGGATATGGGGAAATATAAAAATTCCAAATAACCATTTCTGACTCCTCTGCTATAACCTACAGCAGTGTTCCCTCTAACATGAGTTAGTGTGAGCTAGCTCACAGTTTTTTAGCCTCCAGCTCACACAGCTTTTTATCTTAGCTCAGGAAGGATGGCTCCAGAGCAAACTAATTTATGCAGTAGCCAAATTGCTCAATCACAACTTTAATGCCAGTGGCTCACAAAGTAGAATTTTTGCTCACAAGGCTCCACAGCTTAGACACTAAGCTAAGGCTTAGAGGGAGCATTGACCTACAGCTTCTAAAATAACATCTCTTCTCTTCACTGGCTCAAGTGAAGAGGAAATACATTTGTTTGTTGCATTGCCTCTTATTTAGAATAAGCCACTGCACAGTCAGTGTGATGTAGTGATCAGAGTCTTGAACTAGAAGCAGGGAGAGCTTGCTGGGTGACCTTGGATCAGCCACTCCCCCTTGGCCTCCACCATGCCTGGTATCCTTGGAGCCTGAATGAAGATTTGTACACAACCCCAATCCCCTGCACCTCAGGTTTGGTGACAATGGCCAAAAGCATTAACACTGCTTCAAAATTCTCTTGCTCTCTTTTTCTCCAATGAATGGTGGCACATATCCAACCACACAGTTCCTTCAACAGAGTGGCCTTTCCATTTTTAGAATAAGGGCTGGCAATTTCTACAGATTCCCTCCTCCCATTGCTTCCATGCTGTCCCTGAGCCTTCTGAACCCGGGAACAAAAGGGTTTGGGGGGGGGGAGTCCAGTGGGCTACATGGAAAGTTGAAAGGTCCTGGGAGTAAAACCCCTTTGTGAAACCCACAGATGTCTGGTTGGATACAGAGAGGTTCACCTATAGTGGGTGGTTCTAGCTATTAATCACATTTTTGACCTACTTTACCTCTATGCAGCTTAGGGTACAAAGGTCTGCTCTGTTCCATTTTACCCTCACAAAAACCCTGTGAGATAGAGAAGTCCAAGAAAGAGACTAATCCAAAATCACCCACTGGGGTTTGACAAAGGTCCAGACCTAGGCCAAGACATTAATCATTATATCACTCTGGTTCAGGATGCAACATCACTGCAATCTACAATACGCTCCAGCCTCTTCCCACTAAGTTTGTACTTCGCTGCTAGGAGGAAGGAACCCAAATTAAACACCATGGTCATAAGTGTAAGGGGGGGGGGGAATTCAGCATACTCTAATCCTTAACAGTTGATTAATAACCAAGATCTCCACTAAACTGAAGATAAAAAAATTGGAATAGTCCCAGCACAAGGGATTAGGAAGGTTTCTGGAGGACCAGTCAACCAACAGTGAAATCATGGAAAACAGACAATGACACTTATTAATTTAGGATACTTGTTGCTACCTTTTCCAAAAAGAATTCTCAAAACACTTTACCATAAGTTCAAACCCCCCCATAAAAATACATTATAAAAACCGCTAAAACCCAATATCATCAAAACAGTCACTAAAAGCAGTAAAATAAAAGCATCACCATAAAAACTGAAGAAGTGAGCAGTGACTCGCAAAAGCTCCTACCCTGCCACAAATTTTGTTAGTCTTTAAGGTGCTACTGGACTCTTGCTCTTTTCTACTGACAAAAACCACAGTAAAACACTTAGGAAGTCCAGTAAAAGAGAGAGCACAAGGAATATAACGCAATTAACCAAAGGCTATAGCAAATTAATTTTTACTTGGCATCTAAAAAGAAATAAAACTGGGCACAAGGGTAGAGGGAGAGTACTCCACAGCCAGGGCACCACTACAGAAAAAGCGCTTTGGTTCAGAAAATGGGGGCATGAAGAATAGGACCTCAGAAGTGAACAATTTACAAAGGGTCATATTGAAGGTGAATCTTTGGTTATTCTGTCATTGGACAATTTAGGGATGTGAAGATAAGAATCAGCATTCTTAACTTTGCCATGTAAATGCATTGGCAGCTAGTGTGGTTTGTTTTTTAAAAAAGAGAGACAGAATATCATCTATATACTAATAATAACATGTGGCCCCCCCATCTGTGGATACCTAAATCTGCAGATAGGGCCACACTGGCACCAGGTAGATTTTTCTTTAAACTTGGGGTACTCCCCAGGTTTGGAGAAAAATCTGAAATCAAAATTACAGGAGTATGCTGGGCTGAGCCAGTTTGGTGTAGTGGTTAAGTGCGTGGACTGTAATCTGCGAGAACTGGGTTTGATTCCCACTCCTCCACTTGCAGCTGCTGGACCTTGGGCAAGCCATAGTTCTATCACAGCTGTTGTCTCAAGGACAGTTCTGAAAAGAGCTCTCTCAGCCCCATCTACTTCATAGGGTGTCTGTTGTGGGGAGGGGAAGGGAAAGGAGTTTGTCAGCCACTCTGAGACTCCGAGTGAAGGGCGGGGTATAAATCCAATCTCTTTTATCTTCTTCTCTCTTCTTAATAGTAGGTGGTAGGGCCAGGAGCTGCACCAGGCTCAGGACTGGGGGCAGATATGGGATTCCTCTCTGCAAGTCCCTCCCCCCACCAAGCAATAAGTAAGGAATTAGGTGTGGGGAACAGACAGTGATGCGAGGATCCCCCCAACAAGTATCGCACGTATACCTAATTCTCAACACGGCCCCAGCTGTGGGTTCTTAAATCCAAAAACGGTGGCTTTGTACGACGAAGAAAGAGCTTTCTATAAACCTGGGGTGGGGGGCTAGCTTGTAGAAAAATACTAAAACCTTTTAAAAAGCAAAGGGTTTTTTTTTTTTTTTTTTTTTTTAAAAACCACAATTTGGAGAAGCAACTTAAGAAAAGCAGACAGTCTAAGCTTCTGGCCAGCAAGTGTAAAGAGGGGAAAAGGGAGGGGGAGCCAGAGCCATCTTCTGAGCCAAGCAGGTGGAGGTGCTGCAGGTGGCCTGGCCAGCAAGTACATGGGCAAAAGAGGACACAGGTGGGCTGCCCAGATTGCAGGCAAGGTGATGGGTATTCTGGCTGGCATGCAGAGTGGGCAACAGAGTCTTAAAGCAGGAGGAGGCAGGCAGGGGAAGCAACAGAACCAGTGGGGAGAAACCAAAACAGGTGGGAAAGTATGCACTGGGCGGGGAAGGAGAAATGGGGGAGGGGATGGGATCTCCCCCATGCCTGTCATGGGTCCCCCACTTGTACTCTTTATAACCTACATCAGTCAGCAATTTCACAACGGCATTCTGCATCATTGACGCTTCCAGTCTTCAAGAGCAGCCCCATCCACAACATATTTCCTCAATCTAACCTGGGTATGGTCAAAGCGTGGTTAATCATGGCCAGATCTGGTTTTTCAGGGCTGTAACATGTGAAACAACCAAAGCTGGTGAGAGATAATAAATGGAGGCATGGATTTAATATCACCCTCCTAACCTATGGATATGCTCCTTTAGGAGAAAAAGTATCCAGAACAGAGCAACACCTGCACCACTAATTAACTACAGTGTGGACCAACATCACCTCAGGCTTGTTTGGATTAATGTTTAATTTACTGGCCTTCCACCAGTCCATTATTGCTTACATGGACTTGTTCAGAACATTAGCTGACCACTGGACTGTTGACAAGGAAAACCAGAATTGTGTTTCACCAGCACATTCTCCCAGCAGTTTTCATAGATGGGAGAAAGGATGGGAGCTGGTACGACTCCTCAGCAAAGATGCAACAGAGCAGATCAGCTACTACTTTAGCACACCCCTGTCCTTCAAAACTAACTACTCCCTGGAGCCAAACCAGGCAGCCATCTACAGGGTTGCCTTGGGAACTGAGTGATCCTGGAGTACCAGTACCCCCAACTAGAGCCTGTTATATAACATTAGGTTCTGCTGTACTTCCTCAGCGTCACCAGCTTGCTGCTGAGGGAAGCCAGCAGCCTCACCACAACTGACAGTTTCTTTATACCCTCCCACGTATCTGCTTCCTTTATTCCCCAACACAGTAGCCGTCTTGCTGGTTTCCTGTTGTGTAGCCCCTCCCCAGCTGTTTTTAAATACAATTAATGATGACTGATCCTTTCTTATATCAAGTGTCTCATGTTTCTTCTGATTTGGCCTTGCAGCACCTATATTTCACAGGATACCAGAAAAATATTTACCCTTCTTACTTGCAGACGTGCTGTCTACTGCAGGGAGAAGGAGAGGGAAAGAAATATATAGCCTGATGGGGGAAGAGAAGCAGATTCTACATGCCTATTCCCCTAACAGATAGGGTGCCTGTAGGTGCAGCATCTGAGCAGATAACAGAATAGCAAACAAACAGGTTGCACTTCTGCTTATACTGTAAAAACAGGAATGCTAGTGAAGACAGTGTAATGAAAGCAGAAACATTACGTGCTACTATTTTTGATGGGAACATCTGCTAATCCTTCTGGCTGGAAGACACTCCTATCAGTTATGTTTGAAGACACTTTCTCCTCATGCTGTTCTTCCTACAGCTGCGAAATGCAGACAAGACACTAGAATAATGGTTATTTCCAGAGATTAGAGCCATCATTTTCAGCAATCCTTAGAAGAGTTAACTTTGTCTAGAATGACACTGTTAGTATGCACATCCTTACTGTTTGATACTTCAGCAATAAGAACTATAGTGCTGGACTGGCCTGTTCTCTGTCCTACAAATTCTAAATATTGTCTCTCCAAGTAATTTAGGCATAACTAAGCCAGCATTCAGAAAGAGCTCCTGATAGCATCTTTTCTCGGTTCCTGACAGCACCTACAATAACAGATCCTAACCTGCTCATTAAATCCAGTTTACAGTTAGAGTACAATTTAATCTTAAATCATTAACATATGTCAATAAACAGAGGGTGCTTTATAGAAGGATGGAAATCAAAATAGTCTACCATAAATGTCTGAGGCTTAATCCTATGTGCAGCTGCTCAGACGCAAACCTCACTGAATCCAGTGACACATACTTTAAAAGTAAACATGTGTAAGATCAGGCTGTAAGCCATGGCTACTTTAATTTTTATTTCAACCCCCCCCCTCCCCATTTTTCAGCCTCTTCATTTAGAACTCCAAGATATGCTCCCAACATTCAGCCCAACGCACTGGACACTATAACACCATCGGCTCCATCTGTTACCAGCAGAACCATTTAAAAAAGTTTAATCCTGTTGGAATCTGCTTAAGTAAGGAAATAAATTTAAGCAGCAAACTGGAAAGTCCCTAGAGGCCCAGAGTGTGCTGCTTTTTAGAGGGTGCTCCACCTTCCGTGTCCCCATCCCCCAAATTTCTGAGCAAAATGTCTTTTCTGTTTCCTCATGTGAACATAGGAAACTTCCTTGTATCAAACCAGATCAGTAGCCCAGAGCTGTCTACTCTAGCCAGCAGTGGCGCTCCCAAGATAGCAGTTATTTATTTGCACTATCCACCCCAGCTCATAGAACAATCACATGCAAACAGGAAATTGAACTAGTCTTTTTGCATCGTTTTGTATTTGACGAAGACACAAACACCTGTGTTCTATTGACACTGTACACAGTTCTTAATGGTATACTTGGAATATCTGAAGCCTATCAATAATTCACTAACTCTGAACTAGTACATTTACTGCAGTGTCTCAGTATTGCTGTAATAACATTTCTCAGACCTTAGGCTGTAATCCTAAGCACAGCTAGGAAATAAGTTCTGCTGAATCCACAAGGATGTACTTCTGAGAAAAGATGCTAAGTACTCAGTACTGTACAACTTAGTACTGTATAGCCATCATCAATCACTGAAATAGATTTTATTTATTTAAAACTTTTCTGCCAAAGGGGAACCTGCCTGCACTTAACAGGTCTGAGACTGGAGGGCAAGTTCAAAAGAGTTGTAACTCAAGGCCTACCATTTGCAAAACTGAGCACAAAATACATGCATATTCACCCTGTTAAATGTAAAGCAAAGCACATCCTTTTTTTGAAAAGTGTCAAAAATGTTGTCTGGGAAAGGACTGACCAAGAATTCAACATTTCTTTACACTAGATGGGTCTGCAGGTATTTTGTACTGGACAAGAATCAGCAACCCTGAAGAGATTCCATTTACTTTAAATTTCCTCCTCTCTGATCTTTGGTGTCTCCACCTCTTACAGTTTGGAAGTTCCCAAATCTGCAGGCTTCCCGAATATTAAGGATGAACCCCCCCCCCCAACACACAAAAATTGAGAAGAAGCTGTTTGCAAGGGAGAGCATTAGAAAACTTGGTTTCATACATACATAGTCTTGAAAACAGAAGCCAAAATACTGGGATGGAAAAGTGTACCGGCTCTGTACACAATGTGTCAGTTTTATGAGCAGTGCAGAATTCTTAGAGACAATCCATTCTCGCAAAAAGAAGAACACAAAACTAGCAATCATGCCACTGTAGGCTTGTTCACATATGCACTTACATGTCTGTATTTGCATATGTAAACTGACTTGACTGAAAAGGCGGTGATGGAACTTTCATATTGCTCAAAACCATTATCTGTGGTGGCTCATTCATAAGTGGAAGTCATCACTGAATGTTGGGGATAACAGGTACTGACCTTTCACATGTGAGCCAGCCTCAAAATATACACTGTTCACTGAAGTCAACAGCAAATGCAATTTACTGTAGCTTTCCTTCTCCTTGGAGAAGGTATTCATCAGCTTAGGTTCAAAGCCCACCCTTTGCCCCATTACGAGCTGGTATTTTAATTACCTCTGTTGCAGATGGTACAAAAGTTGCTTGGTCCTTCGCTGTGTTTCTTCAAATGATCGGCCATATACGCTGCTCGCAAATACTTCCCACAGACCTGGCATGGAACTTTGTCTTCATGGCACGCAAGGTGTGAGCGCAGCCGGTCGCGGGTAGCAAAGGAAGCATTGCAAGTCTGTGGACAGCAGCAGACCCATGTTAACCCCTCTTTCTCTCTCTTCCACACACATATACACTGCTACAAAGAGTAAAAGTAACTTATCTGCTCTAGGCGATACCCAACACAATAGTTTCAAATTCAGTAGACACATACAAGTGATATGGAAAGGGGGAATTAATTCCGCTGGATGAATGAGAAAAAGAAAGCCAACAATGCTCTGAATGAGTTGAGAACACTGCTCCTAAAAAGAAAAGACATCAACCGGGTAGAGACTGTTCAAGAGTAAGGCTGGATGCCATTTTAGGCTAATTCTTCTTGTTTATCCAGCAAGTCAGAGCAATACCACATGTGATCTGTCACTTGGCTGCTTATGGTTAAGAATGGTCTCTGGCTGACTGGACAAGAAATCTTCTTTCTTATTTTCCTTTTTACACACAAATGACGAAGGCACAATGAATAAGGTTGTGGGCTCATAACTTTTGTGGGCTTATCTGCAAGGGCAGACAATCATCTACACTCTTCAGAGCCCCAAGAGTTTCCAGTGAGAACAAGTGACAGGAGAATACTCAATGATATGCTGCATTTCCCGTCATGCTCCACACATCTACCTTTGGAAATATCCCCGTGTGCTGCATTAATGGCTACAATCCAGAGCTCTACTGAGATCTGATATCCACATGATGCTCCATTCCCTTCAACATGGGGGAATTCCTCCAAATGTACCCAATGCACCAACAAAGAATTTCTGACATTAAACACGGATGCTCCTTCTCACATGGAACACCATGTGCATGTCAGAGCTCCTATGGAAGTACTGAAGTCAATGGAGCAGATGGAATGGCTGTGCAGTGTTCCTTGTCCACCTGAAAGCAGAAAGGAAGATGAAGAAAGGAGGCACTGTTGGAAGAACTGCAGGTGTGTGGAAGTGCAAAAGGAACAGAGCGGAGGCAGACAGTGATGGAGTAGAAGGAGCCCCAGCACACAGTCCCCTCTAGAAGCTGCTTTCTGTGGTTACTGCTGGAGTTAATAGCGTAAGGAATCCTGAGAATGCCCAACAACCATCCTGTATGCATGAGAATTTTCTCCCCTCTGGCCACAGACAAACACAAAAGTGGTAATTTTTTTAAAAACATAAAATATGTAATTAACCTAAGGAATTCCCCTTCACAGGATTTGGCGATGGCCACCAGCTCAGACACATATCAAAGCCTGAGTGCAAAAACAGCAAACAGAAAAAAAGCACAGAGGAAGAAGTTAGCTATGCTAGTTAAATGGACTTTCCATGTCCAAAGGCAGAATGATGCTCAATACCAGAGACTAAGGAGAAGACAGAGCCAACATCTGTCCTTATTATATTATTGTGTTTTTGGGTGGCAACATTTTATGTGTGCCAAAATCAGCTGGCTGCCTGAACTGCCCATCAGAAGGTGTCCCTGTGCATTGGCTGCGTTGCCTGAGTCCTGCCCACAGCAACAGTCCCTGCTAGAATTTCCCTCAGACTGCACCAGCTCTCTGAGATGGAGACTTCACTCTGCTGCTGCCCGGCCTGCTGCCACCACAGGTAGATGCTGCCGCCCAGTGCTCTACCAGCGACCAGCACCTGGTAAGTGGGCCAGAGGTGGGGAGCCATGGCGCTTGCTGGCCGAGCTGGGGGGGGGCTCTGCTGGGCTTCTCTGGCCTGGCCACTTCAGTGGCCAGCCTGGAGAAGCCCCAGGGAAGCGTTTCAATACTTCCCCACACTCTCCTGGCTCTGTCTTGCCTTGCCCGCCTTGGCAGCTGAGCCAGGAAGGGCTGGGGGTGGGTGGGGGAAGAGATAGCTTTTTCTAGAGCTTTGCTTCTAGTTGTATAGTAGTTCTGAGTGTCAGAGAAGGATCCAGGTTTTTATCCCCATTCTGCTGTGGAAGCTTAGTGGGTGAACTTGGTCCAGTCTCACACTCCCAGACCCAGCATAACCTACCTCAAAGGCTTGCTGTGAGGATAAAAATGAGAAGGGGAGACTGTTGTAAGCCACTTTGTGGAGAAAGGTGGCCACAAATGAAGGAAATAAGTACATTAAAAAAACCAGGAAGCAGCCATCACCAAAAAGCTGGAATGATAGAGCAGCCAGAGTGAGGAGACCAAGGTTCAAATCTCCAATCAGCTGTGAAGCTCACTGGGTCACCTTAGGCCAGTGCTCTCTTTCAGCTTAAGTTACCTCACAAGGTTGTTTAAATAATAAAATGAAAGGGGGGGGCACAGATCTTGTCCTGAGGAAGAGTGAGATGAGAATAATCAGAATGCACTGTGTCTGAGCTTCCCCAAGACATCTGGCCAGGCACTGTTGGAAACAGAATACTGGATTCCAGATATGTGGGCCAGCAATTGTAGAAAAGCCAGGCACATGTATCACTGGGTAAGCATGCTGGAGAAGAAACTAAACTGCACCTTATCTTTACATCTCACCTCTGTCCAAGACACATGCAAAAGTAACTCAAGAGCTACAAGACAGCATTTTGCTCCAGATCCAACTTCAGAACTGGTTTGAGGTTCTTCTCACAGAAGCATATGAGTGTACTGTGGTTTTAATCTCACCTTTGTATGGTTCATCTGATAGGATGTGACTCACGAGAGCACAGATTAAAATTGCCAAGGGGTTGCAGCTAGCACAGGACACCAGAGGATATAACCCTAGGTTGTATGATAGTGTCAAGCAGTTCTCATAACTGTTTTGAGTTTTTCCACGGCAGATTAACAATATTCATAAAAAATTCTGGTGTGTTTACAGTGCAAAGGGAAGCCTCTCTTTTACCTGCAAACTTCTCAAAGCAAACAGGGCATTCAAATTGAGAGGTGAGGTTCTGCTCTAGAGCCAGGGAGCAGACTTTGCAAAGACATTTCCAGAGGGTTAAGATCTGAGCCTTGCCCTATGGACAGAATATTGCACAATGGGAGGCAGCAAACCAATGTGGGAGTGGAGTGGGTTGGGGAAAACAACACAATCCACCATATTTTGTTGATGTGGCGTGTTCAGGACTCCTGGAAAGAGAGGCAGGAAGCAAGGTCCCTCAGTCCCTCCCTGCCACTGCACACCATGGAGGTGCATATGGAGGTATGGTAAACCCATCATACGTGGGGAATCAACAAATCCAGGACAGGGAAAATGCATGCATGCCCTCATGCCCCAGGTGTGCTCCTCACTACCCTTACCCCTTCTCTCACCAGTCTCCCTTTGTCCACACTGGAGGAGCCTGCCTGAAGGCTTACTTTAACCTGGGGAGGAAAAGTCCTGGCACTCCAAAAGCTTCTTTGTATAGTCTGCTTCCCAACTCTGCAAAGGGAGTTTTCCCCTGCAAGCAATTGCTTCCTCCAAGCAAAGAATCTCAGACACCATAGCTGTCCACCTTGCTACATAGAGTGTAATCCTATGCAGAATTAGTCCAGTCTAATCCCATTGAGAATCAGTGGTCTTAGACTGGCGTAACTCTGCATAGGACTGCATTGGGAGGCTGGCAGTGGTAAGGCAGGCGTACAACAGCTGCATGCAAGTAGCAGAGCTACAGGGCACAGCAAATTCCACAACCACTCCACCCCATCTCACATGTTGAAAGCTGTTTTTGAAACACAGTAGATGGGGATGAGACATGGTGAGCCAGGCATCTGTTGCCAAGATAACCCAGCAGCAGCAACAAAGTCCTAAGAAGGCAGGCATTCCTGACTTGGAAGTGGCGAGAGAAGAGGGTGGGGACAGGAAGGGACAGTGCCATTTCGCAGGTATTTAGGCCCCGTCAAGTTGGAATGTCTTGCTGCTCTGGCTACTTGGCCTGAAAGCAAACCTGGCAGAAGGAGGAAGAGGGGGACAGGGTTGTTTGTCCGCAAATGAAACAAAGCTAGAATAGGGGGATTATTAATGGACTGATCTCAAAATCCCAGGTGGAGGAAGATAATTAATTAATTATAGTATGGCATTGTGTGTAGAGTAGCCAGGAGATGTTAAGATTGTCTGGCAGCCAGATGTTCTAACTCTTTAGTGTTACGCACCACTAGGTGGCAAGCTAGACTTTTCTAAAGGCAAGAGACGTTTCAGAGGTGGTTTGCCGTTTCCTGCCTCTGCGTCAAGACCCTGGTATTCCTTGTAGGTTGCCCTTCCAAATACTAGCCAAGGCCGACCCTGCTTAGCTTCTGAGATCTGACAGAATCGGGCTAGCCTGGACTATCCAGGTCAGGTCTGGAGGAAGAGAATTTTAACTGAAGTTAATAAATATGACATGTTTTTTAAAAGTGGCTGAAAAATTAATATCCACATAAAATAAAATGTCAAAATGTTATACTGATTCCATTAGGCAGAACTGTAGTTTGAATATATTAATCACAGAGGCTTACAGAAGTGAGTCATTTAAATCTGAGACCCCCAATAAAACTACAAGAAGCCAAAACACAAAATCTCTACTGGGATTCAGTTATATTACAGCTCTTGTTAAGAGATCATGCTTATTACTCTCTGTACAGCACCTTCTGCCTAGAAGTCAGGGCTCTCTTCTGTCATTCCATGCTGCTCTATTTCATTTGCTACTATTATGAGTCATTAACACTTTGGCTCAGTTTAGATATTGTGGAAAACCAGGGTTTAATTAAGCAAACTATGGTTAGTTTTGATCCATCAAACCAGGAACAAAAGACAGGATCTTAAGTTGATTTATTAATCACGATTAGCCATAATTATGGCTTTGCTTGATATACAGATGTTGACATCCTGCCACGATCCTGGCTCGCCCTCCAGCAATGCTCTCAAAGTAGAGAGAGAATGAAACCCGCAATTGTTGAAGCAAACCAGGTTTTGTTTGTCAGTGAGCAAATTCTGTTTTCACAAACTAACCACAGTTAAAATAAACTACGGTTTTGCTTAATGTCTGAACTGAATATCACTCTGACAAGAATGTTCTAGGAGTCCAGCCAGAAGACCTTCTATCCAAGTAAGACTAAAGATGAACGGAAAGGGAACAATGAAGATGAGGTAGGAAAAGCTCAACTGGAGCAGGCAGCACAGAAGGGGGGGGGGGGGACACACAAATGGAAGGTGGCTTGCCAGACAGACAAAGGGCAGCTCTTTGAGGTGCGGAGAAGACAGAAAAAAAACTAAAGGAGGACATTTCTGTAGAAGAAAGAGCAGGGAAAGAAACTAGAAGAGAAGGCTTATCAGAGAAGTGAAGGAAAAGGGGTTGTGAGGAAAACCAGAGCTGTGTATGTGTGGGTGCTGTGAATATGTCCCAGATTCAGCTTTGTCAGAAGTTTCAGCAAGCAGCATGTGAGCCATGCCTGCTGAAATCTCCGAAACCACCAAATTGGCTGTGTGAGATTCCTTGTGGTTCCCTTTTCTTCCCAAGACTTGTACCGCCAGACTGAATTATGCAAAGCAGTACATAATGGAAGAGTAAGAGACACATTATGAGAAATCATGGCCTGATTATGCAAACTGAAGAATCCACCTCTGCTTGATACAGGAGTGTACTTGTTCAAATGGTTAGAGTGGAAGAGCTCGCATCTTGCATGCAAATTAGGGGGTATGCCCCACTCTGTAGTAAGTGTCCTGCTCATCCCTTAGTAAGGATACCAGGCTAGACTATTTATAAGACTGAGGCTACTTTTCCAATGGACCATAAAGCCCCTGAATTGTTCAGAACTATTCAGATGAAAACTAGAGCATAATAATAACCTCCACTACAGGAATAATCCCACATAATTTCCTTTCCCTAACAAGTATTGCCTGCCATCATTGCAATTGTCCAATACAGACTGTGTTATGTGCAACAGTCTGATACACGTTATGTTAATAAAAATAAATTACAAAGTTTCTCTTTATTTCAACAGACTTTGGACCAGGTCACGTGAGAACATTAAGCAGTAGATTCTACCTTCTTCTGGATCCAGGACAAAATCAAAATGATAACAAATTAACTTTGTTAGGAAATGACCCTGCCATTACAAATGATGAAATTTAAAAAATGAAAATATAAGTTTTTAATATAACCTCTAGAGACATAGCGCTGAGCAAAATAGGTGCAAGCTTTCATTTAGTAAAAAATATTATTTGGAGAGAAAGGCTTTAGATAGTATTCTAACACAGAATATAATTTTAAAGTGCTGTTTCCTAATCAATGGTCAAGAAGAAAAACTTCATCAGCCACAGTAAGTTAGACAATAAGAACCAGGAAAATGATGCCAGTGACGTCTGGATATGATTCAGACTGAGATATATATATATATATATATGTGGGGCTGCTAGAAAGAACATGAGTTGCAGAACCATAAAAACAAAACCCAGCAAACCCCATAAATACAAGCAAATCTCAGAAAGTGATTGTGAAGAAAATCCATTGGGAAATTCTCCTTCACAGATCCCACTGAAATGCTTCTCTATGTATGGCTACCATTCATTTCAGTGTGACTTGTTCAGGACAGATTCCTAGAGGATTGTCTCCTTGTTCTAAGTTTCATACTAGGACTAACTCATAATGAAAATATCAGAGATAAAATAGTGCCCTTCTGTTGCTGTAGTTCCTTCTTTCACTTGCTGCCAAGTATTACAGAGCCCATTCTTTGTCAAATTTAGAGTCCAGTGGCACCTTTAAGACCAACAAAGTTGTATTTAAGGTGTAAGCTTTCATGTGAGAAAGTGTGCTTGCACACAAAAGCTTACACCTTAAATAAAACTGTGTTGGTCTTAAAGGTGCCACTGGACTCAAACTTTGTTCTGCTGCTTCAGACCAATATGGACTACCCACCTGAATTTGTCAAAGTTGGTTACTGACTGGATCAGAAAAAATAAATTTGCTTTTAAAAGGGTCAGAAATGTAACACTGCAGTTTGGAAATTAAAAAAAAAGTTATCAGAACTTAATAGAGACAAAATCAGGTCTGAAGTTAACTAAACATTTAAAGATGTAAGATGTTAATGTCTTTAAAAATACAGTCAAATGTTATCAGAGTGGTGTTAGTATTTCTAAACAAAAACTCCAGTGCTTTCCTGTCAAACATTGCAAAGACAGATAAATATACCATAATTAGAGAAGTTGTTTTAAAAAAATAACAGTGTTTAAGAAATACCTCTTGAAGTTTCAACTGTTCTATGGATGTAGATGTCTCTGAGCTTATTCCATGGAGGCTGGAAATTTCCTGCTAATAGGCAGGAAGTAAGAAAGATTAGAAAAGGAAGAAACTCATTCGGCATTGTAATAATTTGGGAAAAGCACTGGGTTTGTGAATGCTTTTTAATTTTTATTTTTCAGGCAATACAAATTTAGTTTTTTGAGAGGCAGATTTTTCCCCTAATTTTAGGATTGTTCTATGTGATTGACACGTGCCAGGTGAAGAAGCACCCAAGAACTGCACCCCAAATACAATGGAAACAAGGTATTCACCCCCCTCCCATTCCAATAGACACTGTTGAACTTCAAGTACTGGCCCCATGTCAGGATCAGCTAGCTAAGATGTTTATCTCTGTGCACAGTAGGGACATCATGCTGTCAAAGCACTCTGTGGAAGATGATGCCCCAGAAGTGAATTTCTCATCGATGACCAGTAACTCTCCCAACATTCCTTAATGTTGCTGCTGTTGATAGAGTGGAGAGCTGTTGGTGGAGATGCATTCAGGAGACAGAACTTGAACAAGGCAGCGCCACGACAAGGCCACTTAAATCACAGCAGCCAAAGGGCTATGTGGATAGGCCCCATGTGGATGTACCAGGTCACCCAACCATACCTCTGCATGAGTGTTTTGGTGGCCCTTCACAATGCCACAATCATTTGCAAAAGGGCTACCAAATGTATAAACTAGACTGAAGCACAGCACATCTTACATCACACTCTCTCATCTTGGCCAGCCTACAGCCCCTCTGAGCAAGTCAGCTAGGAGAGAGCAACAGTGCACCAGTAATATTCGCCCTGGAAGAATAATCAGCATATCTGAATTTCCCTCTATTATGAGGCTTTTAAATTTCTGTGTCCCAGTAGGGCAAAAAGGTGGCATCCTATGAAAACTTTACTTTCCTCACATACAGCACACTCTTCTGACAGGCCACTTGTGTCTCCCAGTTACCATCACCAGTAAAGCGGGCTAGAGTGATTATCATGCTGGTATCTTTCTGCTGTAGGCACCAAGAGTACTTACTGAGATCTACCTGTTGTGACTGCATGCAAGGTGTCTTTTAAAATCTTGGGTTGACCTTAAAAGGCTAAAATAGGCAAGAATGGGGAAGAAATGACGTGACCAGGTGCTCTTGAATATTCTCCAACCCTCTGAAGGTCCCATGGTTAGCATACTAGACTGAGCTTTCCCTTTGTCGCTAGGCAAAATCTTTGATTCTGCTGTCTACAGGATCTTCTTCCTCCCCTGGAACTCCATGGAACTTGCCCCACTGTTTTGAGAACCACAGCAGTAACATCCTGAGAATCAGATGCTGTGCCAGCGTTTTTCAGACCTAAGTCTTTTCATGTCAACTTGTGTGCTGAGGAAACCTTGGCACAACTGTTTTGCAAAGGATTCTGGAGCTTGCTTGAGAGTGTACATTTGACTTGTTTCACCTCACATCCCTTCATCCCCCCAAGGTGCAGGGCCAGGCTTTTTCTGACTAACCACCACCCTTCATGAACCACCCTAGATATACCTTCCTGGCTGTGTGTGACAGAGAAGAAGTTTTCCTCCACTACTAGCTTTCTCAAAGAGAGGCCTCCTGATAAACTTTGACTGGGCTTCCTAGAATACCTTGGAATGCCACCAATTTTTATATACGTATTTATATATAATTATTATTTGCTCCAGCAATGCTTCTTAGTAATTAATTCTGATCTGATTTCAAACTAGAATTGTAAATAGATCATTGTGATATTTACATATGCAGTGCATGTTCCCTTAAACTGAAACTAGAGGGAGCTAAGCCCAGCTTTCTACAATTGACTTCCAAGCAGCAGCCAAGCAAAATGGGGGAGGAAAAAAGCAGTGTGTTCACAGCAAAGCTACATTCGCTTCCTTGTTCCCAGTCTTGGGAATCTGAAGACTGTTTGGAAAATTCAGCTGATTCAGAACACAGCATCTGGGCTGCTGGCTGGCCCCTGGATTCTTGGATTTGCAAGCCATCTTGTGCACTATTCTTTCTTAATTAGAGATATACTTAATTGTTAAAACACACAGATCAATTAGTAAATGAAACTGACATAAATTTACATGTTACCAAAAGCACAATGCAGGAGTTTTTTTGAGATGTCAAAAGGATGTGTAAGATGACTTATAATTTAATGCACACAACACCTTGGTGCTTGTTGGTAGGAAAGACAATTTTTAATTACTTTTTTTCATTCCCAAGTTTGTCTTTAATTTGCAGTCTTGATAATTTAAAAACAGCCCTCAACAATCAACCAACTGAAGCTTTAAAACACAACCGAATGGACTGGCCTCCTCTATAGCTCACCATTTCAATGAAATCCAACTGGGGACTTCTGCAAGAGAATTTCTGATGGCTTGTGTCCTTGGCTCATAAGCCAGTTAAAGACTGCAGCTGTTACAACAATATACCTAATTCTCAACATAACCGAAACTGTGCACTTATATCCAGAGATTTGGAGTAATGAACATACAAGACAGATCTTTCTACAAACCTGAGAAAATCCCAGGTTTGCAGATAAATATGAAATCTATTAAAAATACATTTGGGGATTAACCCCACAAAATAACAGAGGCAGCAACTGTGCCTTTAATGAATGAATGCTGTCAGTGGACATTGCTAGGCTACCATAACAATACTGCCAGCTTTCAAGCCTTGGTATCTATCAGTAAAGATAGGGGGATGGGGACAGGGCACTTCTCAGGACTCTTTTGGTCTTTGAGGGAGGATTCAGTGACAGCTGGCCCAGCAGCAGCCATCAGCTGATGTACTACCATGTGACATGCATGACTAACCCAAGCATAGGTGCTGGCTACCATTCAATAGCAGCCACTCCATTAAAGCCAGTATGTTATAGTGGTTAGACTAGGATTTCAGAGACTCAGGTTGAAATTCCCATGGTGCAGAGGAAACACACTGGGTAACTTTGGACCAGTCACATATCCTCAGCCTACCCTACCTTACAGGGTTGTTTTGAGGATAAAATGGAGGAGAGGAGAATGATGTAAGCTGCTTTGGGCCTCCATTATGGAAAAAGGTGGATATAAATGAAGTACACAACTAATAAACATGCTGAAGATGTGGGGGGCAAATAAAAGATAATTGGGTTGGTGGGCTGGGTAGAAAGAAGGCAAAGGGGAGAGGCTATCATGGCTGCCAGAAGGGAAAGAGGAAATAACGTGGGGAAGAGATATAATGGAAAGTGATGAACCCCCTGCAAGTCTTTGCAGGTTCCCCATTGTGCAACTGGGCCCAGCTTAGCCAGCTCTAAGCAACTTGGTCAGAGTTTTCCCAGGAGAGGCTGCCATTGTGAGGGAAGGAGGGAAAGCTGAAAATGGGGGGGGGGGTGAACAGATAAAAGTAGGTTGGCTGGTGGGTGGGAAAGAGGGAAGCAGGAAAAGGCTATGAGAGGGCTTAAGGAAAAGAGGAAATAGTGGGGGAGTGGAAAATGAGATTCCTCCCACAAGTCCTTGTGAGTCCCCTGCTTGTCTAATCATATTAGATAATACCCAGTCTTAAGAACAGTGGCTACTTCTCCTTACCTTTTATGATCCAGCTTTGTCACCAGTAGCAAATGAGGGTTGCCACCCGGCGACCAATAAAGGAAGTTTTTAAAAAGTTTTCCCCAATCCCCTTTTTTGGTTACAGTTAAGTAAGCAGATCACAGAGCCAGGATCTGGGAAACCCAGGTTCCAATCCCCGCTCTGCTATGGAAGCTCACTGGATGACTTGGGCCAGTCACACTCGCTCAGACTAACCTACCTCACAGGGTTGTTGTGAGGATACAGTGGAGGAGAGAATGATGTAAGCTGCTTTGGGTCCCCAATGGGGAGAAAGGCGGAGTATAAATGAAGTAAATAAATAAATATCAGAGACATGTGTGTGAGTGTGCATGTTAGTAAAGTTTATGTTAGTCAATAGGTTTTCTAGACTTATGTTTAAGGCTGCATTTATTTTTTGTGAACTCTAGGAAAGGGTTTGTGAACTCTAGGAAAGACTTCTGCAGGTACAGTGCCTCCTGCTATAGCCACATGCTTTCTGAAGTGAGCCAGACTATAGGTGGGTGGGAGGCAGAGGGCTGGCTAAAGTGAGCAGCAGAGTGGGTGGCTAGATTACTACATCCTGGCAGCAGGAGAAAACAGTACCTGTCTGGAATTCTCTCTACACTGAGAACAGGAGTCATGTCCAGGTCAGGAGGAGGCTTATAAGAAATGGCGAGGAAAAAACCAACTTGTGCTCTGCAGTGCTGTTGGAAGACAGCATGCTTTCAATTAACTTAACATTCAACCTGGCTGCCCAACAGACAACTTGGTTTTCTGATGTTGTTCAAGACAAGTGAATAAGGCTTGTGGTTGGAAGAACAGAAGAGACCTGTCTGGTTTCCTGCTGTTTTCAAAATTTAGACTGTTCTGTTCTGGTGTTCTTCTGCTACAGCCTGGCTGCAGATATCAACCGTGGAAGCCTTTCAAAGCATGCAGATAAAAACTGTTACCTAATATCTGTGCATCAAATCATTGTAAAGGCACAGTTACACAGGCCAACTGAAAAGCTTGGCAACCCAGCCTAATGTAGCTTGACAGTTTGCAAATGCCACCAAATTGTGTCTCTCGTACTCTCTTTTAAGTTGCTTCAGGACCGAAACTGATAGGGGGCCAATTCAAAGGGCACTTCTGATTTTGGAATGTATAGCTCCCTGAATTGAGCTGTAACTATAGACTGCTAAATCCAGATACAAAAATAGGTATTCTTAAAATCCTACAGTGCATCCTCAGCACACCATGCTGGACACCCCTTTGTTTCCCACCAGTCTGAAAAAGGGAAAATAAGAATGGCAGCATAAAATCAGCTGTCTTTGGTCTCCTAGCTTTTGAGCTTTGGTGAAAAGAAAATGTATAAGATTTTCTCTCCTTAGTGGTGATTGTAGGTTTTTCTGGGAGGCCTATATGCTTAAGGGGAAGCTGCCCACAACACAATCCCAGCCTGAAGGGTTCTCTTTGCCGTTTCTCTTTCTTCAAAGCCTGGTATTTTCTACTAGTGCCAGAGCGAGGTAAAGCCTGCAACTATGCAGAAATGAACTATACTGTGCCAAAATGGTCACACCCAGGCTTTGCATCTGTGAGTTTCCCACTCCCTGTGGGAAGATTTGCTACTGTGGCACTCTGACTGAAAACTGGCAAAGAAACATTTCATTGCACAAAAACCAAAAAAAACCCTCCCACAATCCCCACAAGTAAAAACTTGGAGGCCAACGAGGACTGCTGAGTCTCCAAACACCTTTTGTATTACTCAATATGGAAAAGATCAGCAGAGGGAAAGGAAGCAAACAGATCATCCCAGCAAGCTCTTTAGCACCCTGATTTGCACTGCATGTAACATAGTCAGGGACCTAGGATTTGTGTCCAGGAATATGTCTAAGGCACTACTGAAATCTCCAGGTTAAGAATTAGCAGTCACACAAAGCATAGCTTCAGTTGGCAAATTCCCTATCCCTCCCTGACTCACCTGGGAAGAAGGGGCAGCAGAAGAGTATGGATTTTACTCTAAATTTCTACAGGGGACACTCCCCTCTCTCAAAATTAAAATAAAATTCTGGAAAAGTAATTATGCAAAAAAAGAAAAGTTGCTGTACAAGCAAATATTTATGAAAGTTTTTAAAAGGAGTTTGTCTTGCAGATTTCACTAGTATTTCTTGATTTCTGTCAAATGTGAAACACATCCAATAGGGGCTTACCTTTGGAAAGTGTTCGGAAGCAGCAGGTAGGACAGAATTCAGGCACCCACCGACTAACTGAGGACAAGGAGGCAGGTCCATATTTGCAGGACCTCCACTGCATTCCTGTTACCCACTGGGCCCCAGATTAACTCCTAAAGTCCCAAATGTCTGAGGCCAACTTGTGCCAGGATGCACCTCTTCCTACACAAGCACATTCACCCAGCCTCTTTAGGAGGGGTTGTCTTAGTTATTAAAAAGTGGGGTTTTTTAGCTCCACCTTATGTTAAACTCAAGATGGCAAATAAGATGGTCTTGCCCACAACAGAATTGGCTCCAGGGAACAGCAAGGACAGGCATTTGCCACAGGCACAAGACCAAAGGCCTAACAGAGCTGCCCTAACAGAGCTGACATTTTTTGTGCAGAAAACCCAAGAATAACTGAATTAACCAGTAGAAAAGAGCAAAAGCCCAGTAGCCCCTTAAAGACTAACAAAATTTGCGGCAGGGTATGAGGTTCTGTGAGTCACTGCTCGCTTTTTCAGATCTGAAGAAGTGAGTGGTGTAACTCATGAAAACCAGGTGCGTAGTCACAGCGGAGCACTTAGAGGCACTTGTCCCATCACTCATGGCCCAGGCCCCACAACTCCCACTGCCCCTGACCATGCCTTAACCTGCTGGCCCGGCAATGGGCATGGAGGTGGAGGCTGCGCTGTTGGAGTGCTTGTTAGCCGCCTTGCCGAGTATTAATCACACCAGCCCTGGCCAGAATGCGTCAAGGTGCTTTGCAGCAGTGGCAGCAGCAACAGCAACCAGGTGCCCGCCTCCTCCTCTTGCACCTCTCTCTCTCTTTCCCTCCTCCTCAGTTCCTGCTGGCTTTGAAAGGCTGCCAACAAGCTGCTGAAAGGGGGGGAGGTCACTTATTCTTCAGTCCCTAAGTCGTGGGGAGACAAGAAGTCTTCCTCCGCAGTTTTCCTTGTCTCATGCTTGCCTGCCGTTCAACTCTCTCCCACCCCCCAAGCCACCAGCCAAGCCTAGGTTGTGATGAGTCATGCTGTGCTGGCGATTAGAGAGTCACCTCTTACCTGCTCCAGTGGGATGGGTGTTGCACCAAGCCCCAGCCAGAATGCATCAAGGTGCTTTGCAGGAGTACCGATGGCAGCAGCAGCAATCAGGTGCCTGTTAGTTGCTTTTTTAAAAAAACTTGCTAGTTGAGCATTTTGTTTTGGAAGGATGAGCAAGTGCCCCACAGGATTTCCCAATGCCCCACCAAGCAAAATTTTCTGGCTACGCCCCTGACAAAAACTTGAACCCTGCCATAAATTTTGTTAGTCTTTAAGGTGCTACTGGACTCTTGCTCTTTTCTACTGCTACAGACAGACAAAGACAGCTACCCATCTTGAATTAATCAGTTTACACTCCCAACCTCTTCAAGATTCAGGGGACCACCTGAAGGGTTCCAAAATCCTGGCACTGTCTTGTGTGTGACCATTATTAACAATCACTTAAAAGGGGTCCAGAGATGCTTCTTAATTAAAGCCAGGTTCTCAAAGTAACAATGTAGGGGCACCCTCCCTGCTCTGGTTCAGTTTATCAAAGGTTAACAATGGCTGGATTTAATAAGCTGACTGGGGGGGAGAGTCTGTGCATGAACAGGAAGGGAAAGTTGCAGTGATCTGGGAAATATGACATTTGCATCAAGTCCTGGTGTCTACAAACAACCTCATTCAAAAAACAGAAATCCCCATTAATATAATAATGAATGCGAATCTGTCATTTCAGTTAAAATGTAAAAGATCTAACCAAGCTTTTCTTCATACTAAAGCACAAACATATGTGTAACTGAAAACACACACATACACAGTGTCACAGTTAATACTGAGCTGATACTACACATTGCTCCTCACTGGGGGGAAAAATGAAAAAGCTTCCAATTTTGCTCAGTGCAATGTTCTGAAGGCTGTTCAAAGTGGGGCGGGGGAGTGAGCTGTAACATGTTAATGCACAATTACTAACTAGAATTTTCCTAAAATTAAAAGACGATACGTGAGCCACCTGTTGGTGGGCACACAGAAAAGAAGAGAGAAACCATCTGCAGTACTGACAAAGACAAAGCTGCAAAGAAACAGATGGGGGGGGGGGGTTGGCCTGAGACGCAGGAAGGAACATCTGGGAAGGGGGAGGGGATGCAGAAGAGCCAGAGACACAAGTGATGACATCAGGATGAGGGTGGGGTTGGCAGAGACAGAGATGCGAAGGAGTGGGCAGTCTCCTGGGGACATTTGCAAGGAATGGCCACCCCCACTATCATAAAATACGTTCCCACATTCTTTGCATGCTCACACCACCTGCATACCCTCCTCCCCACCCCACCACCCGCCATTCCTACCTGACACTTGTGAGGTCTCTCTGATGTGTGCACCTGTTTGATGTGCCCGTTCAAGTGGTCAGGCCTTTAAAAAGAAAAGTACAAAAAGAATGAATAAATCTACAATTACTTTTGAATCCAAACCAATGAAGATTTTCAGTTGACACATTAGTTAAGCTGTGCAGTTCACTCACACAATCAGTTATGCTTTATCCATGTGGCTCACCAATATTTTATGCTCTGTACAAACACCTTATTCCACAAATTTCCTTTCAAAACAACTGCTGCAGTCCTGTGCACAGCTAATTATCCTAAGTCTCACCAACTTCTACTGGATATAAGCGTCTTGTCTGCAGGATTCCAGTCATAAGCATGTATTTCTTCTCAGATGAGGATATGAGTCAGAGTTAACTGATTTTGGACAACATTTCCAAAGCAGGCTACAAGACCAGAAAACCTATCTAATTCATAAAAAGAAACAAAGTCATATAAACACTTTTTATTGAGGCCATCAGGTTGGCCGCAATAAAACATATTACATGTGTCCCCCCCCCTCCTCCTTCTGGATTTTTGTGCAGGCTAATACAGCTGTTTACAACTTTTACCTGATTCACAGTATGTGGTGAGCATCTGGACAATTGCTATTTCTACTGAAGCTAGAGATCTAGAAATTGCTTTTCGTGCACTCATTTGAAAACTTTAGCTATATAAGCTGCCTGAGAGAAGTTTTATTTACATATAGTTTAATGTTTTAAGTAATTTTGTATGCTTCCCTGCGTGTAGTGTCTGAAAAGCGAGTGTCTAAATCATAACTATAAGGAAAATAAATCTTCAAGGTTGGTTGCAAAATGCTATCTAACCAAATGGAAGCTAGAATAATTAAAGCAACATCTACAATTCCAGGGTGCTGGAGTTTCAAAGAAAAAAACGTAAGCTATCCAAAACTTTTTAAAGCTGGCGGCTCATCCTGGAATCTCAATCTCTTTCTCTCTCTCAAAAAGGGGAGGGGAGGCGATCTGAGCCACTTGCTTTTATGCAGGTTTACTTCAAACTTACCCACAGAACAAAATCTAGCCCAAGCCAGCTGTGATGTTTCATTGAAAACAATAGGATTTAAGTTATTTATTTACTTACTATGTTTTTATACTGCTTTTCCTCACTGCACAAAGCAGTTTATAATAAAACAAACAAATTAAAGGTGGCCAGAAAGCTGACATGTTAAAAACAGTAACACAACTAAACAGCATTGGAATCAAAGACCCACCTAAACAATGCAGCCCTTACACTGCCTCCTGAACTGAGAAAAGATGAGGTCACCACAGAAAATATCCTTGCCCTGGCAGTCAGAGACCTTACCTGCTTCTTAGTTGCAAACCCGTGCACACTTACTGAGGAACAACACCTGCTGGACTCAGTGGGGCTTAATTCCAAGTAAATATGTAAAGAATTGGGCTTCATGCTCTTATTCCTTGGATTTCAAGAGTCCTTGCCTACAGCTAACATTTCCTGGACTGAGTGCTTTCTAAGTGAACCCCCGGGGTTCAGAAGGAGGACTTCCCAAGTAATAGGACTATCATGTTTGCCAAAAGTGTAACCTTAATTCTACTAATTCTGAAAATCTCCATCAGAGAATGCAAGAGAAACTGAAAATTATTGCTGTGCTAGATCTGTTTTTCCAGTCTTGTTTTGAATACAGGGAGACTGAAAAGCTGCTGATTTTCATAGGGGGAGGGGTTTTTTTTCTCCTGGTGGGAAGAAAGCCTTGCATTGTCTGAAACCCAAAAGCTGCTTGGAAACTAATTATCCCACCCTCCTCCCCCAGTTTTTCTGTCTTCAGCCAATTACATAGGGCTCAATGGAATCTGGAGAGACAGGAGATAAAACAGCTCTTCAGTTCAGTTGTTAAGTCTGATGCAAAAGGCAGGTGGGCTGGACCTGTCCAACTGGATACTCTGGTTTGGGTCTAAAAGCCACTGGTATGCTCAGAGACACCTCCAGCGTCATGGCAACAACGCCCCATGAATTAATTCTCAATTTCAAGGGCTGTTGCAAACGTTAACACAGATTTCTAGAGCTCTTCTTAGGATTTAAAAGCAAGGGATGCTGTTCAGCTAAAAAAATCAATTAATAGATTAAATCTGCATAAATGTGTATACCAATAAAACCTGAAGATGGAAAAACATGTTTCTTGGATCAGGCTACTTGGAAGTAAGCCTCACCAATTTCAATTTCTAAAGAAGCCATCTTGGACTTCTTTTTAACCTGATCTCCTTTTAATTCTCTTATTTTAATTTTGTTATGATTGGAATTTTAGTATTTTGTATATTTGTTTTATGACTCTATGCCTTTTTGTTGTACGTAACCCAGAGCCCTGCACAAGCAAGGATAGGGTGATTAACAAATCAAATTATAAATAATAACAACAACAACAATAATAAGCCCTAATAATAAGGAAATCTGCAGAAGTGCGCTGTTAAAGTCTTCTCTGGACTGTCTGGTGTGCTGTCTTGCCTTGATGATGGTGTCAGCTAAACAGTTTCATTTTTTATTACTGACATATAACATACAAGAGACTACTACTAGTCCTGCTGTGGGTAGAGAAACATGGCAGCCTCAAGTTTAGAAGAAAAGGGAAAGAAGGAAGACTTTAAAAAAAATGACAGCTGATTAATTGGGAGTGCTTTTGGAAATCATTTGGAAGGTCTCCAAGCAAGCAATCAAGCAAGCCAGTTAATCACATGAACACATGAAACTGTCTTATACCAAGTCAGACCATTGATCCATCAAGGTCATTAATATCTACTCTGACTGGCAGCAGCTCCGGTGCAGATCTGTCACATCACCTACTTCCTGATCCATTTTAAACTGGAGATGCAGGAGGGGGATTGAATCTGGGACCTTTTACATGCAGAGAGGATGCTCTAGCACTGAGCCATGGCCACTCCCCCATCAATTAAATATCACAACTCTAATTTAAATTAAAAGTTCCGTAATCCTGACTGTGCCAAAAATACAGATGTGGCTCCTTTTTATAGACCTTTAGGTTCTGGCTCCCAATATACTAGAAAATACACATCTTGGCCTCTGGTTCAAGACATCAGCATACCACACATCATCTGCAAACTCCTACATTCAATCTGCTTGAATGGTCAAGCCAGTCTTGAAAGGCAAATCTGAGAAAGTTGACAACCCTCCTTTCTTAGATCAGTAAAAACTCTGGCTAGACAACATTTCAGAACCTCTTTTTAAGACTGTTGCACACATGTAATGCTCAGGCGAATGGAGGCTGTAACAGGATTTGTTGTCCCTTAGTTTTTATTAGTCTTCCTTCCAACAAAAGAAAAAGCTTTCTCTTCATTTGGAGAGAGGGGAAAATGGAAATAAGTCCTTCCTGTGTCTCTAGCTTAAAAGATTGCAGGAGCTCACATTAACAGAGTTTGAACAACAAGACTGCTTCACTGTCCCACCAAGATTTGTTATTTCCATGCAAGAATGCCTAGGTTTGGTCTGTAATGCCTCAATTTTGAATGCACTTACTTTCAAGTAAATGTTATTATGACTGGAGTATAATGGCCCCATCCTAACCATTCTTAGTAAGTAGGACTTGTCAAAGGCACCAATCCCAAGAATGCTTGGTTGGTGATATGTTCCCCTGAAAGTCATGGCATTTATTTCACAGTAAATGTATAGTTATTCAGACTCTGAAGCAATATATATACCTTAATTTGATGGATTCCACAAAAGCTACCCCTGTCTTGTACACCAAGTAGTGACACAAGATGAATTTCAATATATCCAAAGTGGGGGAAAGTCTTAAATGTCTGTTCCTCTCTCTCTCTTTTTTAACTTTGAGAAAAGAAGAGGGTTGGGAGCAGAGGGTTTTGATTTTTGCTGCAGAAAATTCTCAGTTCAACTCCCATTCCAGTCAGTTTATCTCAAGAAGAATCTTACAGTTTACTAGTAACTTCTTGCTGCCCTTCGGCATGCCAACAGTTCAGATATAGGGCTAGATGGGAGTACTGAAACAGCAAAGCAAAAACAAATGGACTCTGTTGCCCATAACAGTGCCCATTCTTCTTGTACCAGAGCTGGCCAACTGGACAAACAACCCAAGCTCATGCTTTGGGTGAAGGTACTTATAGCAGTGCCAGTGAAGCAGTGTAGGGATTCAACAGGTGCACACAAAGAATCTCTTGCAAAACTACAACGATCCTGCAGTGTAACTCCCAAATTCCACAAGAAAGTCACTTGGAATGGCAAAATGTCTTATGCCAGTCCTGCCTTTAATTAACCATTATACAGAGTCCCCGTCCCCCCCCCCCCGATTTCTTCCTGAGCTTTATCAGCTGCATGTTTCACCTACACATATTAACAGTGTCATCCCAAGCAGGTCTACTCAGTGGGATTTACTCCCAGGGAAGTAGCTTCAGGATTGCATTGTACGTTACGAGACTTTTAACTGGGAAGTAAGACAAGCCATTTGATTTAAAAGACTAAGGGCAAAATCTCCACACACACACACACACACACACACACAAAAATGCACAGCGACTGATCATTTCATTTGGTTTTACACAGAAGAATGCTTTGATAAAACAGAAATATCTTCACAGAGATAAATGTGAGATTACACAGACCAGAGGCCCCAACTTCATAGTGTGTGATCAGTCAAACCTCAATGCTGGATTCACTTCAGAACAATTCCAGAGGGCTAGGAGCCTAAAGGGCCTCAGCTCAGAGGCAGATCACGTGCTTTGTATGTCGATGTGTCCAGATTCAATCCCTGTAATTCTAGTTAAAAGGATCTCAAGCAGCAAGGATAAGGGATGCAAGTCTGAGACTTTGGTGAGCTGCGGCCAGCGAGAATAAAGTGTACTGTGCATGACAGACCAAAGGTCTAGTTCAGTATCAGGTACTTTTGTAGGCTCCTATGACCAATCAAGGGTCGGGGAGAACAGCTAAGCAAACTTTAAAGAAAAAAGTTTCAGGAAAACCCCTTAATTTTCCATTTCCGCAAACATTGTTTTCATAAGATGTTGACAAATTCCCAACATTCAAATCAGTATATTCCAAGCTCCTACAAGCACAAATGAAAACACACATGTCTTGGCAGGATATAGGGTTTAAACATGGGAAGATGCCAGAGATGCTTTAGTTAAGCTGCTAACTCCTCCCTTCAGTGAGGGAAGAGCCTGCACTGGGGCTGCTGGCACCACCATTGCCGTGTTTCTTTAAAATGTGCATATGTATGTCAGAATGATTGAAAAATAACTGGCAGCTGGCACAAGCACAAAAATACAGGAGCACTGGAGATGGCATGGAGGGCCATCTCGAAAAGCTTAGAACAGCATCTACAGGATGGCCTTTTACAGTCCAATCCTAAATCCATGCACACTTAGAATTTTGACTATATTCAGTGGGACTGTCTTATCCCCTAGTAAACGTACACATGACTGCAGCCCCAATGGCCTGTCAAAACTAGAGTGTACTATATAATAAAATAAGCAAATGTAGGAAATTGTTGAAATCCACTGGATTGAGGGGCAAACCAAGGCAGGATTTGTACCCTTATTTTGTCTTGCTACTATCTGCTTTCCTCCTGAACATTAGCCCCACAGAGAGATCCACACTTCAGTGCTTGTGCTGTCATCCCTTGAACAAACCTGGTTTTCTAAAGCAGTAGTCGAGGAACCCAGGTTGAAGTCCTGAACATGGGCAATCACCACAAAAGTGACAAGAGAATACTGCCCTGTGTTTTTTTTTAAAAAGTCATACAACTCTGCCATCAGTCCATGAATTGGACGTGATCAAGGTCATCACATACAGGCAGATCTCATTCCAAACATTCTCATCTGCTTTTTTTGGGGGGGGGAGGGGGGGCGGGCAGAGGAATGCCTAAATTCTGCTTGACAAAGTTGGGGAAATAATTCAGGTTTTAATCCATGCTACTCGTATCTACATACTGCAACACAAAAGCTGAACTGATCTCCTCCATGATAATCTTGCAATACAACCAATTTGTAAGATGGAAAAATGCTAGAAAAAAGACTGTTCATTTCAAACCATTCTCCTAATGAGAAGCCTCATTAACTAAACCAACAGGGTCTTGGTGGTTAGTTTCAGATTAGGATTGGGAAGACTCAGGTTTAAATCTCCACTCTGCAATAAAAGCTTGCCTGGTGACCTTGGGCCTGCCACACACACTCAGTGTAACTTACTTCACAGGGTGGTTGTCAGGATAAAATAAGGGAAATGTTGTAATCCACATTGCGTCCCCATTGGGGAGTACAGTGGTGTTATCAATGAAGTAAATAAATGAACTCCAATAAGTTTTATAAGGCTACATGACCACAGCAACCCACAAACCCTTTGGTACTCTAGGAAAACTATGAGTGATGTGCTGTTTTCCAAACCAGATTGTGCACCTAATAATTCCTGCACCTAGCACCCCCTCCTCCTCTGGATTTTCAATCTCTCAAGAAGCCTCTTCTCCTCCCTGCAAATGCATACAGCTTTGCTAGCTACATGCCCACTAAATGGCTGTGATTTCTTGCAGTGCACTTTTGAATGCATTTACCCAGAAGCAAACTCCATGGAGTTTGAGGCTTGCTCTCTAAAAGGATGCAATACTGTGAATGCTTTCCTGGGAGCAAACCATATCCAATACAGTTGGACTTACTGCTGAATACACATTAATAGGATCAGGCTTTTAGAGTCCCTTTGCCTGTGACAGCCTGAATACATCACTGTTTGCCACAACAAGCATGAAATAGTTGTAAAGGAGCCATGCCCCTTCAAACACACACAAGACAGTCGCCAGGGAGCCATAGGCCACATGTGCTTGGAGTTATGCATCTTCCCTTCTACATGTTACATGTTTACCATAGTAAACATTATGGAATACTGGCATAACTGAACTGAGAAGTGAAGAAAAAAGGCTGCTCCTTGCCTGTGGCCTTGGAGGAGCATATCCCTTCCGTCCACTGTAGGTCTTACAAAGTTCCACTTCAACCTGTGGAACAGTGAGGCAGACCTCCATGCAGGTCTTTGTGGGAATGGACTATCATTACATCAGCCACCAAAGGTTAGTTAAGAGACCTAATGGGCATCTTTGCCTTCAACTTTCAGAACCTGTTCTCTTACCTAGAGAAACCTTTTCCGCAGCTCTGACAAATGTAAGGCTTCCCCACTGACCCGTCATGGGACCGAACGTGATAGGACATTCTGTCTTTCCTCTTGAACCGCAACCCGCACACCGGGCAGGAGTAAGGCTTCTCGCCAGAATGCGACAGCTTGTGCCGGTTCAAGTGGTACACGTCCCGAAAAATCTTCCCGCAGATCTCACAAGCCACCTGTTTCCTTGTCCGGCTTCTCTTTCGGGGGGCCTCGGGGTCATCCAGACCAGGCACCCCATTTTCACCAAGCCTGGGCGGTGGGATGTCTATGTAGCCCAACTGTAAGCTGGTGACCCCATGCTGCGCTTCGTGCTGCCGTAGGCGGTTGGCATCCGTGAATACTTTCCCGCAGAGGCCACAAGGAAGAATACCAGCATCCCTCAAGCCCCCCGGAGCACTGAACATCATGGAGTCCAAAAGGTTGGCTTTGCGGGGTCGGCCCCTTCCCCTTTTGCTGTTCAAGGAGGGAGCAGCAGTGCTGACATTCTGGAAGGGTGACGCCAGGAGGGGTGGGGACAGCGGGCCTGCTACCATGGGCAGGCGGTCTACGCCCTGTAGGACTGGCAAGGATGACTGGGCAGCTGCAGAGAGCGCGGCCCTGGTGGCCTCGTCTTCCGGCATTCCAGCGATTCCGTTGCCATTGGGTGCGAGTCCAGTGCCGTTGGTCATGTCCAGAGGGAAACCGAGATCAGTGGTGGCAGTGCCAGGGCGGAAAAGCATGATGTCAGGGCGAGCGGCTGGCGGGACTAATATCTGCACGTTGGATTGTTTGATGACCTCTTGGCAGATGTCAATGACGGAGCGCATGAGGAGGAACTTGGCAGCAGTCATGAGCTCGGGGAAGCTCTCCAGGCGCACCACAATGCGGGACGTGTAGGCAAAGTCCAGGATGTCCCCAAACACCTTGGAGCTGATGGTGTGCATCTCCAGCTCCCTGCCGACCCCGGGGGCACCCCCCGCACCACCGCCTCCCCCAGCCGCTTCAGTGGCGCCCCCGTCCTGCGCCCCGGGCCCTCCGGCGCCGCCTCCGTCGGCCCCACCGCTCAGCCCTTGGGCGCTGAAGACGGACTCGAAGTACTCGCTGCAGGCGGCCAGCACCGCCCGGTGCGCTGGGAAGCTCTCGTCCCCTACCCGCAGGAGCACGTCGCAGAAGCGCCCGCCGTTCTTGCGCTGCTGGTTGAGGTTGTGCAGCAGGTCGGCGCTGTGGCGGCTGACCTGGTAGGTGTAGCAGCCTGGCGGGGACGGACCGCAGGAACTGGCAGCAGCAGCGGCGGCGGCGGCTGCAGCGACGGCCGCCTCACTCACCCGCTCCATCGAGGCTGGCGACCGGCCTGCCCTGCCCGCTTGCCTTCCCCGGCTGCGGCCAGCAGGGGGCGCGCTGTCCTGGCGCTCCGCCGCTCCCGTCGAAGGTGCCCGTGCGCGCGTCCGCCCGGAGACCGAGAGAGATGGGGCGGGGGAAAGAAAAGAGAAAAGGGAGGAATGGCGCACGCGCTCCGCCTCGCGCCTCGCAGAAAATCCCCAGGCCCCAACGGCGCTGTGCGCGAGCGCGCAACGCTGTGCTGGGCGAAAGGCGCGCGGGGGACGGCGAGGCGGCAAGAGGCGACGGAGAGAGAGAGAGAAGCCGAGAGGGAGGGAGGAACAAAAGGCTCGGGCGGAGGGGGGCGCGCGCGCACGGACCAGCAATTGCAGCAACAGCGAGGCCCCCGCCGGAGAGAGGAGGAGGAGGAGGACGCGGGGGGGGGGGGATGCTTCCTTGCAAGCTCTTTGCGGCCGCCACGAGGCGCTGCGGCGGACCGGGGAAGGCAGCCGGGGTCGGAGGCGGCAGCGGCGGCGGCTCCTTTTCTTCGCCGTCGAAAGCCTGGAAGTTTTCGGGGACTGCCGGCGCTCTGTCTTGTCTATCTGTTCGTCCCCCTCCCTCTGTGTGTGTGTATGTGTGTGTGTTTGGAGAGGAGGAAAGATGGCAGCGGCTGCACTTCCTCTTGCACTTTCACCCCTGGGGGGGGAGGAAGAGAGGGGGGGCCTGATAGTACAAAGCCCCCCCGTTGGAAAAAAAAAGAGAAAAGACTCCCTTGCTCGCTGTCTTCCGCGGGCCTCTGCTCGCCGCTTCGGCCTTGGCTGGTGGGCCGCTCGGGCTGTCGCGTTGCAAACTTTGCTCGCTCTTCTCCGGCTTCGGCGCCCCCCACCCGATGGATAAAAGGACCCCCCCACCTTTTTCTCTCCAGCCACTGAAGCTCTTCCCCCCCTCCCTCGCTTCCTGCCCCCCTCCCTCCCCGCATCCGCCAATGCAAAGGCAGCCAGAGGCGGCAGGCCGGCCCCCACCCCACGCCACCACCAACCCCCCTTCCTGGCCACGGGGGCTGGGGGCTGCTGCAGTAGCCCTCCCCCTCCCCAGCACAGATCTGCCAATGCCGAGCAAGCAGCGGCAAAGGCCCCCGCCCCAGGCTGAGCAGGGTGGCGGGTAAGACTGGTTGGCAAATATCCGCCCCCCCAACACATGCACAAAAATAATCTGTAGCCTGAAAAGAGGGGGTAGACTTTAATCCTCCCCCCTTGGTGAATGCAGATTGTGCAATTCAAGAACTCTGCCCCCGTAGATCTTCAGAGAAAGCTCCCCCTCTCCCGCTAGGGGAAATAGATCCCTGAGTTATGGACAGAATAAGATAGAAGCAGGCTTGGTTTGCGGGGGGGGGGGGGGGTGGGGGTGGGCTTGTCTGCTACCGAGGGCCCTTACCGAAATTGAACCTCTCCCCCCTCTTGAGCCCCTCCATGGTGTGTAGGGAGCGCGCTTGTTGGGCCCACTCCACCCCCCCCCCCCCGAATTCTATGCCTGGGCTCAGGAGAACAGTCCAAACCAAGACCCTGATTTAGATCCCAAGAGGTTGTTACCGAGGCCCTGCGCAAGGCAGTCTCTGTTGGACTCCGATACCAGACAAATGATTGCAGCTAGGATAGGGCCTTAGCCTTACCTTCCTGAGTGTTCCACAAGTCTCTGAAGTTTGCCTGCATGCTTTCTCCAACTTGTACTTTTTGAGTTGTCCATAAGTTGCTTTAGGACCTGAAAAATAAGCCACTGTGAATTTTGGTCTCTCTTCAGGACCTGCTAGCCAGTGTCTATCACAACAAGCACCCCTTTAAAGCTAGAAAAACACTGAAGTTTTGGGCATGTCTTTCGCATCACTGTCCCAGGGAGTATTAATGATCACTCCTTTTTTTTTTTTTTCTTCAGGCATCAGTTTTCTTCATGGGTGCATTTTTGACCGGGCAACAGGGCATGTTTAAAGTGCATGCAAAACTTCCACTCCTGGAATCTTAGCAAGGAATTCCTTGTTGAGCAACAAAATGTAAAACAATTGTGAGGGTTGATGTGCAAATGAGCAACCTGCCTTCAGCAAACCCCCTCCCCCCATGCAGTATCCTAACATCCCCTTAAGGCCCCAGAATACCTTGACTCCCCTGTGAAGGGGGGGTACTTCTACAGCTGTCTTCTAAAGCACAAGGTGTGTGTGTATGGATGATGTATGGTTTGCTGAGTCCTTTTATTCCAGATATGCTGATGGCAAAAAAAACCCCCTACATCAAATCCTCATGTGGCAGCGCTAGCGGTATTGTCCTTTAAATCTGCTTTCTCATTGCCGGAAGCAATTACTGCCACAGAAATAAAAATCTGCTTGACGCAAGTGATGTTCATATTTAAACAGGTGGTATTTCACACGCTTCTTAACACTGAAATAGAATAAGTGGCAACACTCATCCGGAGTGCGTAGCCTCTTGTTCTTTCCCTAAAACCAGCCCTGGTTTAAAGCTTGGGTTTGTTTGCTTTATTCCGTTGTTCTTTCTTCCTTAACTGATCCTGAAAGGGGATGATGCTTTCTTTAAGCGTGTTGGCATGGTACAGTTGTGTCTCCAACATTATCTGCTTGGCTGTTATTTATTTATTTACTTAATTTATAGCCCAGCTTTTTCACTGAGACTCCAGACGGTGTAAGTAATGACATCTACTGAGGGGAGGCAGCTCCCCCCCCCCCCCCGCTAGTTTATACAGTTGCTAGGCAATTCATTCCTTTATCTTTTGCCCCTGCAGTAACTCTGTTTGACTACCTAAGTGCGTGATGTTTTGTCCATATTTTGCAATTTCTCTGAACTGAAGCACTGGGCTGTGCAAGGTGGGTCTTACTTGGACCCCTGTTCAAATCCCATTCCCCACCCAGCCATTAAACAGGCCGGGTGATCTGAGGCCAGTGTTACAGGGTGGTTGGAGGGTAAAATGGAGACAGGGATGTATGCTGCCTTGAGCTCCCTGGAGGAACGATGGGCTAAAAATGTGCTAAATATAAGGCCTAGAGGCCGAGGTTTGGCAGACTGAACTTTAGCCACCCCTTACCTCTTCAGATCCTGGCCATCTTCCCCAGTCCTGCATCCATTCTCTCCTAAGTTTTTCCAGTCCCCCCCCCCCCCCCAAGCCTCCTTTTCTTTCCATCAGTACTCTTATAAGCTTCTCTTCCAAGCCACCTTCTAACTTGAGATACTCTTGATAACTGGAATAGTCTTAAAGGGGCTCGAAAGGCGGGGAGGGCGGGATAGAAATCTAAGAAATAAAATTTATCTGCCCCTTAAAATGGAGAACATGAAGTATAATATGTATGCTTTGTTCAGAGGACAGTTTCGTTTCAAATGTCTGCAATTCAAGACCTCTTACACTGATTATTAGATAGAGTACTTTTTTGGGGGAAAGGCCGGTAGTCCTATATAAAGCTGCACTGATTTCCACCAGTTCCCCCCTCAGGACTGGGGAGAGGCTTCCCATACCACCACACCAAAAAAAGCCATGATTAAATGTATCATACAATTGCAGGACTTGACAAATCCTAGGAGCCAAGTTGCTGTGGCACCTAGTATTTTTAGCAATTATTTTATTGTTGGGCCTCCATGAAAATTACAAAGCGTATCATTTCACATCAGAATATGTTTTGTATTGCATTAAAATATATTTGCATGAAGTTTTTGTTATTTGTCATAATGTTCACTTTAGACCATTCCGTGGTGGTAAATTAATTCATTTCTTAACTACTTGTTTTCTGTACTGGCCCCAGTATCCAATTAAGTGGAACTTTAAAACAACAATGGAAGGATCAGAATTAGGGGAGACGTTAAAACTATGAAAGGGGTTAGTTTTTTGTTGTAGTGATGACAACCAGGACTATCTCTATTTATATACAACACTTGTCTGTATTTTTTAAAATTAAGATAGGGATACAGGGGGGAAAGTAAACGAAGATAAAAATGTTATACAAATTCTTAACTTATGCATTACAAGGATGATCAGAGTAAATAATTTGACATAGACATTTAAAATACACATATAAAATGTTTTTTAAAATTATGTTATATATATATTTACTGATCATTAAAGCATATAATGAATACCATTAGTTACTATTAATATTGACTGCTAGACATTAAATGTTACAGTATATGTTCCGTTACATCTTAATACTACTACTACGAGTGTTATAGCCTAAAATCCAAAAGACAAATAATACCTTTTAAGAACATTTACAAAGATAAAAAGTATAACAATAAAGATAGGTTCATATATACATTAAAACTGATTTTATGGTCTTGTGTATAGCATTATTAAAGAAAATACTTATAATACTTGTACCATTATAATATTACTTACAATAAACTTAATTGTATTAGTGCCTAAGCCATTGTTATATTGATGAATCCAAAAAATAAAATTACAGTAGCTTTTATACAACACTTTTATGGTAGCTTTAATAAAATTATGAGAAACTGAAGATGTTAGGATTAGGTTTTGTAGTAACAATAATTATAAAATTAGGTAATTAATATATTACACTCTAAAGACTGAAAAATGAGTATGGCCCCTAAATTTTGGGTCTGGCTCCTAGAGTTGAAGAAAATTTGTAAAGGCCTGTCATATTGACTACAATGATTCACATAATAATCTGCGGACTACAAAAAAACATTTTTTAAAAAAAAGTGGGTTGCAACCTGTAATCAGAACTTCAAAATGGGATGCAGAGACCCATCTGTTAGGTCCCACTTGTAAACCTTTTTTTAAAATTAAATTAATTTGTTAATTTTGCCACTTTTTGGAAGGCTTTCCTCTTTTTGCAGACCTGCTGACAAAAACTGCAGGGTGGAAAGGTGAGGCTATTAAAAAGTGAAAAGGACTTCTTCATGGTTCTGTTGCTTGTCCCTCACCACTGTACTCCTTCCTAGTGCTCAGTTTGTCTTTCCAGGCCCTACTTCTGTTGCTTCACTGCCCATGGTTCTGGCCTTGAAACCAGTGAGATTGTAACCCTGGCTCCCCTTTTTCTTGTCATGTGGTTCTGGTATTGCATGGCTTTCCGACACATTCTTGCTGACACACTGGCTCTCAGGTCTGGAAAGGCTGGAAACGACTGTCCTACGAGACTCACCTGTTCTCACAACCACTAGAAATTTTCTACGCACATAGGCCATCTCACTCTGGTTATGATAAAAATGTAAAAAGCTTCAACTAGCCTTCTAAACAGTAGACTCAGTACGTTCCTCAAGAGGCTATAGTACTCCCACACAGAAACTTGAAATTTGGGACATAAGTCTAAAATGCCCTGATTACGAAATCGGTTTTAAAAAGGCTCAGTCTAACTCAAAATTTAGAAGTCCAAGTTTACTTCATGATACAAAGCAAGCCAACCTGCAAATGGGCTATGGAGGTTTGGAGATTCTGCCACTAGCAGCCTGGTCCTTAGTGCACTCACTGGAGTTGGTTCGGATTCTTTCTTTTGAGCCAAGTGCCTTAAAATTTGGTCTATATGACCAAGGCAGGGTTATTACTAGGAAAATAAAAATGGAACATTTATGGCCGAGGACAGACTGGCAATGTAAAGCGGGGCAGGCATGCTTCGCAAACGGAAGAAAGGAGCACGTTCAGACATGCGCATCTGTCAGTCGGCTCCGTTTCGTACTTACCCGTCTCCCAGTCGCTTTCCTTTCGCTTTAACAGGACACCGGTTTTACCTGGTGTTCAGGGGCCTTCCTCCGCATTCCTCCCGCTTCCAAACAGTGTGAACTGGAAGAAGCGGGAGGCATCCGGAGGAAGTGTGAACGCACCGGCAAAAAGTTATGCGCATATGCGCACATGCGAAAAACATCAAAGAAAAAAAAAGCGCAGCGGCGCGCACGCTGGCTACGCGGCAGTCTGAACGCTCCGTGGCAGTCTGAACGCTCCGTATCGCCGCTGATCCGCATTGCTCTGGCCAGTGTGAACAGCCAGCTCCGTGGGGTTTTCCCCCCGCTCCAGTTCCCTCCGCTTTGCCTCCGCTTTAGATTGCCAGTCTGTCCTCAGCCTATGAATCTCCCACAAAACGGGGGGCTCGTATTTATTTTTTATTCATTCATTCAATTTATATCCCGCCCTCCCTGCCAAGGCAGGCTCAGGGCAGCTTACATAAAAATGCATATATAAATATTAAAAATTTTCGTAAAACACCATAGCAATTAAATTTTGGAGTATTCCTCAAGTGGTTCATGCTAGCTAGAAAGCTGAAAGTTGGATCACATGCAATCCAAGTCACTGATTAGTAGGAAATTCTGAAGGGGCACTTTTGTATGACTTGCTCTCAAATGCTGGGGGGGAAATTTTACTTCACAATAGCATGCCAAATATCTGAGACAGCATTCTGTGGGAGGAAAGTTCTGTTGTCTCTTCAGTAGTTTATGTTTGCAAATGGAAGTGCTCTCTCCCTCTCTATATCTTTCTCTTGTGTGTTTGTTATCTGTCTACGTATCCTGGGCAGGATGGATTTTTGTTCTGACTCAGCAAAGCAATTTTAATAATGAGTTTGATGGTCCCTATCTTATCACTAGATGAAAAAGGGCCATGGCACAAATATGGTGGAGATTTCTGCGTGCTTGGGGACTTCACAGGTATGGAGGAGAGTATCATTTGTAAATTTAAAAAATAGAAAAGAACCTTTCAAACCTAACTTTATTTATTTAAAGAAGGATATTACAGGTAACCCTGTGCCAGTTAAAGGGGTAGAAGAAAATAGCGTGGAGAAAATGTTGGCCCTATCAGTTCTTAGTAACAAATTGCATTGGTGTATGTGAAGCACTGGTATGGCAACTAATTAGGATAGAAAGAAAAGTATTTGTTCCCATTCTCATTAGTTGTACCTTCACAAGGACTCAAAGCTACAGGGACAGTTCCTGGTGTGTTATCTCGGAAATGTGGGATGTGCCATGTGGGTACAGTCTAAAATCTCCCTCCTCCAGCACAAAGAAAGAGAGGTACCACTGTTCCCCTGCACTCAAGGCCATAGCTCCCCCCAAACCTCAGAAGTCTCAATACAGATTTAATTAGTTATCCATGCTATAATCACGTCTAAGGCAGGCAAACTGCAATGCACTTTAGGTGGAGGTGCTATTGAAGACCACTGAAAAGCTTCAGCTAATTAAAAATGCATTGAAAAGATGTGAGTTGTAGAGCACATATTTCAACTGTGCAAAAAGATTTACCTGGGCAAACAATTTGCTTCTGGCTTAAGTTGGTGCTGACATTTAAAACCCTACAGTCTGGAACCAGGATATCCGAAAGGCTAACAAGCATTCCCATATTTATTTGAGACAGAGCCTTTTTCTGTCTTGGTGCCATAATTTTTGAACACCCTGCCCACAAACACTCGGTTGGAACCAAGTGTGCTAAATTTTCCAGTGCTAGCTGAAGATGACTTTCTCTTGAGCATGTTTTTTTAAAAGTGATTTTTATATGTGATTGTTGTTCATATTATTTATAATTGTAAGCCACCCGGCCGGAACACTTTTGGTGGGCAGCATGATAGAAATTAATACTCTATTTTTTTATATATATAAATACATAAAATAAAATGGGGCAATTACATGACAGCGCTAAGCTATTCAGGATAATTCTAGAGGGAACCGCTCTTCTACCTAGCGGGGGGGGGGGGGGGAGTCTTAATCTTTCCTCCTGCATGTATGTTTTTCTAGGAAGAACAAAACAAAGAGTCCAAGTCTGACAGGACGTCACCCCCCTCTGGGAAAAGTCATAGTCTTGTATCTGACACTCGTAACTATTACACTGCGTCACCTTCCC
Source organism: Lepidodactylus listeri (assembly GCA_029233225.1). Taxonomy (NCBI): domain Eukaryota; kingdom Metazoa; phylum Chordata; class Lepidosauria; order Squamata; family Gekkonidae; genus Lepidodactylus; species Lepidodactylus listeri. The sequence continues at coordinate 29,041,129 of JARCFY010000013.1, forward strand.
CATTCTAATGTGGTAACTGAAGAGGACACAGAACTCTGCACATGTTCAGAGGCAGTCCCTTTCTTATGTAATTTTCATATTACACCTTTGGCAGAGCCAACCGCAACAAGGTAGTGAGCAATAATCCCTCCTCCCAGCCTCCGCAGGACGGGTAGGTGCTGGCCACGTGACCTCACCGGTTGACGTCCAACTACCGTGTTTCGCTCTAGCCCCTCACTCTATGTCACCCCTTCTTTCCGGAGCCATTGGAGGATCATAGAGAGATGTGTAAAGAAAGTCGAATTAGTTCTCGTTCAGCGCCGGTTAACCTTTTGTTGGAAGTCTCGCGAGAGCTGAGTTCCGCGCCTGCGCGGGCACAGTGCTGAGGAAAAAGAGTCGTGAGGGTTGTGCTGTCTCCACCACCGGTATCATCATGACTACGACGTTAGCGAAGATCGCCGAAATAGAGGCCGAGGTAACTGGCGAGAAAGAGGGCAGGAGCCTTCCTATGGGAGCGGAGGGGAGCCTTCATGAATAGTGGCAGTCTACCACTGGGGACAGGCGAAGGCCGCCACCTTCATGCTCATCGCCGGCTTCTGGCTGGAAGCTCGATGGTGAATGGAGGCGTATCAATTTCTCATGGGGTGGAGGCAGGGGAAATCTTAATGAGGCTGACTGGCAGGGGTTTCAACGCAGTTGAAAGAAAGCACTTTGCATAATTAACTTGTGGGCTCGCTACAAAATATGGTGACGGATATTGGTCTAGATGGCTGTAGATAAAGAGTCAATAAATTAATGGAGGCTGGGTCCGTCAATACCTATCATTTATGATGGCTATGAAGAATCTGCGTATTCAGAAGTAATTAACCTGTGAACGTCAGATGTGATGGGGCATACAATGGTGGATGGCTGTTGTGCCATTAGGTTCGGCTTGTAAGTTTCCCAGAAGCACCTGGCTGGATGCTGGACCCAAAATCCTGAACTAGAAGCGCCTTTGGTCAAATCTGGGAGTGAGGAGGTGTTTCACACTATCTGATAACTGGATTTTAAAATCTGACTGTGTCCTGACAACTTGGCTGTCTGGATGCAGTTGTTCTCTGACTGAGAAGCTTCCTCTCATTCCAAATATGTGTATGGTTTCCCAGAAGGAAGGGAAAAAACACTTTGCAAATGCTCAGTGTTTTGTTGTTGTACAATAGGTCTGATGCCACAAACAGGTTCTGTGGCTGAGCAGTGATTCCTATTAACCCGGGAGATAGGTCTCAGTGCTTTTACTCATCTGCTGACAGTGAAAACTATCCTATCTCCCTTCTGTTGGAGCCAGGCATTGCTTCCCAGAAGCCTCTGGGTCACACAGGTAAAAGTCCCATAAGATACGTTTCTACCACGACAACAAAACCTGTGCCTTTCTATAAAGATCTGAGGAACCACGGAACAAGGCAGGGACCTTTTTGGCTTCCCTGTGTCTGTAACCTTAGCCTTGTGCCCCTAGTTTTCTCACAATCCTTTGAATGTCTGTGTATTCTTACACCATTGTGCAGATGGCCCGCACGCAGAAGAACAAGGCCACAGCTCACCATCTGGGGCTGTTGAAGGCTCGGCTGGCCAAGCTGCGTCGAGAGCTCATCACCCCAAAAGGAGGTGGAGGGGGCGGTCCAGGGGAAGGTGTGTATTTCCTATGGAATGATGGAGAGGATAGCGATTCAACCCTAAAGCTATAATTTGGTTTGGGGTGGGTGGGGGCATATAGCTAAGTCGCCTGTGTTTGCAACTACTAGAAGTGAAATCAATGACACCAAATACAGCATTATATGTGCATAATTTATTTAGATGTAATTTTGTTTGTCTAAAAGCCTACCAGCTATATAGACAGACATTTGAATAAAAACAAACACCAAGCCAGCAAAACCCATTTATTCATCCTGGAACAAGCATATTTTTCTGGGTAGACTAGAAAGCCTGTCTGGTGTACTGATGAGAGTACTAGAGTAGGATCTGGAAGGCCCATGTTCAAATCCCCAGCGTGCCATGCTGTGTGACCTTGGGCTGGTCACACACTTCAGCCTAACCCACCTTACAGGGATGTTGTGAAGATAAAATGGAGATGTTGTAAGCTACCTTGAGTCTCCATTGGGGAGAAAGATGGAGTATGAATAAAATAACAAATAACCATGTATATAGGTTGCAGAGTTTTGCATATTTATTGCCTTGTTCATAAAATAGTAAGTCTTGTTTCAGCAATTAAACGCTGAGCATCCTTTTAGTTGAAATTCCATGTATTTAAAGAGAACTTTTGCAGATAAGCACCTCTTTATTAGTACAGGACTGATATAGAAATTAACATGGGATTAGAAGAAGGGCTTCCCTGATATGCTTAAGTGAAGGCCATGCCTAGAAATCTGAAGAGTAAGCTTTTCTGGGCAGCATTTCTCTCACTCAGTGAGGGACATAGTTGGAATATTTGAGAAACATGCATTCCTGTTTCTTTTTTATTATCATTTTTGTGCCCTCTCTGTATATGACATTTATTACCTTGTTACAATGCAAGGTGTGTGCCTTTAGATCTCTAAATGGGCCTAGTCTTTAGCTGAGGGGAAGACTGATATTCACCTGTTTTGCAGTCTGTCAGTGACATTCCATTAATTGCTCTCTTGAAGGTTTTGATGTTGCAAAGACTGGCGATGCTCGCATAGGATTTGTTGGCTTCCCATCAGTGGGCAAATCTACTTTGCTGAGCAATCTTGCTGGAGTGTACTCAGAAGTGGCAGCCTATGAGTTCACAACATTGACAACTGTGCCTGGAGTAATTAGATATAAAGGAGCGAAGATACAGGTGAGAACTTAGGAGTAGAGGAGAATGGTGTGTTTGTGGATGCAGTCTGCTGTTCAAGAACAACTGCTGAAGTTTGAGATACATGTTATGGGTTCTTTTGGGTTAGCCAAGTATTTTTGAATGCTTTTCTTGTCTGGGAACAGAAGCTCCTTTATTGGCTCAAATAAGAGTGAGGCTCATGTCAGTAACTCAATGACTGAAATAGCAGTAGGTGACTTTATTATTACTGTTTTAAGGAGCTTTCTTTTTCATAGTTTTATTTTGTGCTTTTGCCTGAGAAGGCAATGTAATACAAAAGAAATGGATTCAAGATAGTTCTGACCATGTTAACGCCTCACTTGTTACTTACTCTACTACTGGTAGAGAAGCATTTTTAAGAACAAGGGGAGGAAAAAGTGATCTTGAGGAGAAAAGCCAAGACAGACCTTGGAGAGCCACTGCCAGTTAGCATAGACATCCAGTTAGAGTAGATGGCATTGGGTTCAATTGACCGACGATATGACTAGATGAGGCAGCTTTTTGTGTTCAAGTGACAAGGCTGTATCTTTTCTGTTAAGTCATAACTGATTTCCCCATGGCTAGAGAGGGTTGCAAGGTCTGACTTCTTTATTTTGTCTAATGGATTTCCATTTCTCCTGCCTACAGCTTCTTGACCTTCCAGGAATTATTGAGGGTGCCAAAGATGGGAAGGGCAGAGGTCGCCAGGTCATTGCAGGTGAGCCTTACAGTATCTGGGGAAGGAATCTTCCTCCAGGTACCCAGTGCTGGTGGGAGGGTGGAGGATTTTGCAGGTGGGATGCATATAGGTAATATGGCCTTCTTAGTCATTGGTAACATTTGCATTGTGGTAAGTGTTGGAGCGTTTGACCTAGGCTTGGGGAGATCTAGACTTAAATCCTCGTTCAGCCATAAAGCTTACAGGTGACCTTAGGCTGAGAGAAAATGACTGGCCCAGCCTAACTCATACAGTTGTTGCAAGGATACAATGGCAGAGGGGAACCATGTATTCACTCTGACTTCAAGGAATGGAGGGATAAAAATGTACCACATAAATGGAAAGCAGCAGTGAGGCTTTTTATCTGCTTCTGTTGCCTGTATCTGAATTTATTAATTATATTATTTATAGTCTGCCTTTCCCACTGGGACTCGAGTATTATGTAGAATAAATCATACAATCAACAGAGTGGGACATGCAGGAGACAATGCAATAGGCATTTGACTTGTAGAGATCTTGAAAATCAACCAGAGGTGAAACACAGCATAAGCATTAACATGACACATTAAACGAAAGGAAAAATTACATAGTAGGAGCCTACTTACAGCAACAGGGAGTATGAACTATACAGTGATGTAATCTTCAACCCTATTCCTCATTATGCACTTCACCATTAAGAATATGAAATAACTTGTATTTTTGCCTGGAACAGGAGATTGCAAAACCAGGATGGATAGGGTCTCTGTTTGCCTTGTAATAGAAAGTGGCACACGCTATTCAAACTCCCAGCATTTCTGAAGGGACTGAGAAAACATCTTTTTCAGATCCTTTTCTTTCTCCGCAGTTGCTCGAACCTGCAACCTTATCCTGATAGTTCTGGATGTTCTGAAGCCTCTGGGACATAAGAAGATCATTGAGAATGAGTTGGAGGGCTTTGGAATACGGTTGAATAGCAAACCTCCTAATATCGGCTTTAAGAAAAAGGATAAAGGAGGCATCAACCTCACAGCCACTGTAAGCATGGCCGCATAGAATCTACTTTATATAGTTTTAATAGGACATAGAGAAAACTCTCTGTTTCTTAGAAAAATGCCGTGGTGGTAGTGTAATCTCGAAACATTCTCCTGCTAAACCCGCAATTCAGGCTTTAGCTGTTGTGGCAGAACTCCTCAGTAGTAATCCTAAGCAAAGAGCACACTGCCTTGAATGTTTTCTCTATCATATGATTTGAGGAAGCAGTAAGATACTTAGTGAAAGGCGTGGGGGAATGGAGAACTATGTTCTGTTAGAGCTGTGCACTCCTGTCCTTGCTGCAAACCCCAACAGAAATTCAGAAAAATGTCTATAGCAGTGTACTCTCTGGCAATGCTCCCTCTAAGCTGTGGAGTCTTGTGAGACAAAATTCTACTTTGTGAGCTACTGGCATTAATGTTGTGAGCAAGCGATTTGGCTACTGCATAAATTGGTTTGCTCTGGAGCCATCCTTCCTGAGCTAAGACAAAAATGTGTGAGTCAGAGGCTGAAAAACTGTGAGGTGGCTCACACTAACCCAGTTTAGAGGGAACACTGCTCTCTGGTTAGGATTACTATTGTGTGTTCTCCCTCTCATACAGGAGAGGTTAGATAAGGTGCAGGTCTTCCAGTGGAGGCCAGAATGGGCATACAGGGATGTATTTTCCTATGAGAGGGGAGAGCCAGTTTGGTGTAGTGGTTAAGTGCGTGGACTCTAATCTGGGAGAACTGGGTTTGATTCCCCACTCCTCCACTTGCAGCTGCTGGATGACCTTGGGCAAGCCATAGCTCTGTACCAGCTGTTCTCTCAAGGACAGTTGTCTCCGAGCTCTCTCATCCCCACCTACCTCACAGGGTATCTGTTGTGGGGAGGGGAAGGGAAAGGAGTTTGTAAGCCGCTCTGAGACTACAAGTGAAGGGCAGGGTATAAATCCAATCTCTTCTTCTTCTTCCAACTGGAGAACTGGGATGACCACAGTATGGGTTGGTCCCCACAAGACCTTTCCAGTATGCAGTGGGGACTGTCTCAGCTCAGAAACATTCCCTCCCCGTCCCTTTGTAGAAATCCCGAGCCCCATACTGCCAAAACTGATAGAGTTGGACAGTATCATGCAGCGGGCTCTTACACTGCCAGTTGGCTCATGACCCATCCCACAAAGCAACAAAAGAGATCAAGCTTCCCATCCATTGTAAAGGGTAGGTAATTTACTGGGGCAGGAAGTATTCTCCAATTACTAGACTATCTATGTTCTTCACATCAGTGCCCACAGAGTGAGTTGGACACCGAAACAGTGAAAAGCATCTTAGCAGAGTATAAAATTCACAATGCGGATGTCACACTGCGCAGTGATGTTACTGCCGATGACCTCATTGATGTGGTTGAAGGAAACAGGTAAGGCAGGAGGATCTATAAATTGGGGTATGCATGTGGCAGTCAACATTTCCACAATGTTAAATATTTTTAAATGGAGGGGTGTGTATCACTTTGCAGAGTTTTTCATTGTCTGATGTACTCCAATGGACTAAGAAATTTCAGTGTTAGGAGTTAGGTGAGAGGCTGTACACCCCTCCCAAATGAGTCCAGTAGCAGAGGCTTTTTGCTTTTGTCCCTTCTAGTAAATGTTATTCCTAGAGAAATGGGCCTTATGGCATAAAAGGATAACATGGACGTAGGAGATGGGTGGGGAAAGCACTTATTCCCCTACCCAGGCTTCTGTCCATTGCCATTCTGCACCTGAAGTGAGTGCCTCGCTCAGTTTGGCTCCTTGCTGTCAAGTCTGGGTATATCTAATTTGAAGGGCTCATTTCAAAATGCTTCCTGTCATGCTGTCCCAGGAATTGAACTTTTCAGCAGTAGGGAGCAATAAGCTGTGGAGTCTTGTAAGCAAAAATTCTACTTTGGAAGCTACTGGCATTAAAGTTGTGTGCGAGCAATTTGGCTGTTGGATAAATTAGTTTGCTCTGGAGCTATTCTTCCTGAGCTAAGACAAAAATGTGTGAGCCAGAGGCTAAAAACCTGTGAGCTAGCTCACACTAACTCATCTTAGAGGGAACATTGGTAGGGAGCAATCCTTTTTACAGTTTTGTATATAATTTATTTTCCTTCGCAGAGTCTACATACCTTGCATTTATGTGTTGAACAAAATCGACCAGATCTCCATTGAGGAGCTAGACATAATTTACAAGGTGCCCCACTGTGTTCCAATCTCTGCTCACCACCGGTGGAACTTTGATGACCTGTTGGAAAAAATCTGGGACTACCTGAAACTTGTACGAATGTGAGTCTGAATTTTGCTTTGTCAGGGCTGCAGATGCCTCAGAATCCCCCTCCTACTGCTGCATAATTCTGTTGTCCTGTTCTGTTTGGTCTTTGTACCTGGCCTTCACTTCTAGTTCTCTGTCTGAAGCACAGCAGACTAACACTCCAAGGGGATTTGCAATAAAACGTTGTGCACATCAGTCAGTCTATTCTGTGATGGATGAGAAAGTGGGGAAGATAGCTTGCACAGGCCCGGATTTTTCCTCTGGACAACTGGAGTAAATGTTGTAAAATAGTACTTGGAGGCCGTGCTCTGCAGCCTCACGAGTATGAATCCTAGGTGTAACACAGGTAATGGGGGGTTCTTGAGGTTGAATGCACATCCATGTCCTTCCACAGTTAACTAGTTAATGAGAAGGGTTCTATTTTGGCTTCTTCCCTGATTCCCCACCTGCAGTCTGAAGTGACATAGTTAAGAAGAAACAGCTTTACTTTATCTGCTGTTTGCAAGAACTGGGCCTTGGAAGAATTGGAGCTCCTAGTTAGAAGGAAATGGTTTCTAAACGTCATCTGCTTACTAAATTGAAAGATGTGCATTAATGGTTTTAACTTGAATTTGCAGTTACACGAAGCCCAAAGGGCAGCTCCCAGACTATTCGTCTCCAGTGGTATTGCCATACTCCAGGACCACTGTGGAGGATTTCTGTATGAAGATTCACAAAAACCTGATCAAAGAGTTTAAATAGTAAGTTTAGTTTACAAACTGCTGATTCTCCACCAACATATACTCTGATTTATCTTCTGCTGGCATTTTCAGATCAAGCTTTACGACACTCCTAAATGTTTTGTTGACAGCATTTTTCCCTGTTCTATATTTGAAAGAAAGCAAACAGAATAACTGATTAGGCAGTCCATAAGACTGTTCAGATTTCCTGTGGGAAGAGTTACTGTACTGTGCTTTCCGTTAACATGTTCTCATAAAAGTATGCATTTTGCATGACCAGCAACATGTTGGAACAACAGTGGTATTATGCCATAATTTGATAGTATAATGCAAGATGTTCATTGAAGAAGAAAAGCAAGAAAAATAGTAGCATGGGTAGGAAGGCGAAAAAAAATGGGGAGGTGGTAGCACTAGCAGTTTCTTGTAGGACATGGCTGAGAGTTTCATAAAGATTGTGAGCGAAAGCTAGACTCCAATAATAATCTCTTGGATTAAGAAGTGAATGGGGGCAACAAGTGTGCTGCTGTATCTGTATAAACAATAGACTGTTGACTGACTCGTTAATTTGCCAACATTCTGTTTCAGTGCACTTGTATGGGGCTCATCTGTCAAACATAATCCACAGAAAGTTGGCAAAGATCATACACTGGAGGATGAAGATGTCATTCAGATTGTGAAGAAGTAAAACTGTGTTCTGGCCACTGGTCCCTGATGACCTTTCAGAAAGGAGACTGACTGTCAAGCGTTATACACAGGAGTGTGCTCCCACCTGAACTGTATTGTGCAGTCTAGGTGTGCTACATTTAGACCTGATTAAACTGTTTCTTCTTGGGCAATGGAATAATTGTATTGATGCCTTAGTCTGTATCAGTATTGGTGAATGAACAGATTACAAACTTGCATCAGGATAACTGATGATTACTTTTTATGTGACGTTGTCTAGAACACTTTTTCATGGGACTTTGCCCTGGCACATTGGTCTGTAATAGGTGCCCCAAATCATATGAAAATTAGGTGGCAACTGGTCCTGACTGTTAAGACTGATCACCTGGTTTTAAAGCAGAGTACTCTTCCACTGCACTTTTCTCCAAATAGTGGCCCTAGTTAAGTTAAAAATTGAACTGCTAGATGAAAATTGACATAAATTTTGGTACTGCTGTAAGAAATTTTAAGGTCAGCTCTAAAAATTCAAACTGTAATGGTGATGCCATAAATTGTTTCATTTCGGAGTGGGACAGGCCACAGGAAATAGAGAAGAAAGTTTCCTGGCGGAGATTTGCCTCCCATTAAGAATAAATCAAAAGAATGAGACAAAATTATTTCCATTAAGTAGCCCTTTGCTCATCATTACATAAATATAATAAACATACTCTTTAACCACTTCATTTAATTTACACAAGTATGCTGCATTTGTACAGAAGTCTGCCCTCCTGTATAAAACAGGGCTTTTTTGTCATGGTACTCCTAGGTACTGTATACTAGCAAATTTTTAGGGGGCTCTTAAGTCCTGAGGGGGGAACTGGTAGAAATCAGTCCATGCAACCTTATACATGAGTACCACCACTTTTTAAAACAAAAAAGCACTGAACAATATAGAAGGTGTGCATATTTCCATCCTAATACTTTTAAGTCTTTTAAAATACTCAGTGCACAGCAGCTAGTTTCATGTTACTTGATATATTCATTTGGCAGAGTCTTGCTTTAAGTAAGCTCACGCAAAATCACATGAAACAGGAGCTGCATGTTTCATGGCCTTTATTTAAAAATTGACCTTTAGGGGGATATTGTCAGCTATGAGGGGTACATGCAGGCCCATGTACCTGTTTTTCCAACTGATGTTCAGCTGATCAATAACAGTGTACTATTGCTCTTAACATCCTTGTGCTAGGAGGTGAGTGAACATCAGGCTGTTGTGAATGTATTTTTAATTTACAAGCTAATATATTTCTGCAGAAATCCTACCTTGTCTGAGGATGGCCCTATTTCACTGTCTGGCATACAGTCACCAACCTTGTTCTTAATGGAGGTGTGTGGGGGCCTGGTGAGCTCTGGGGTTACAGATGCAGCTTTTAGCTTGAACCACTGCTCTTCAGTGCTATAGTCCTGAGGCTGGAGGAAGAGGATAATCTGTCTCAGAATCCGAGCAGTTCAAGGAGCAGCTCTCCCAGACTATTGTTAGATTTGAAGAGGCCCTGCTCTCGTCATAGCTAGGGTATATGATTAATGAGGACAGAAGGAAACATGGTTCTTAATGGGAAGGTGGCAGAGTCATAACTGTAGTAAATCTGGAATGTGGAGACTTTGAGGTTGGAGGATACGTGTCTTGCAGCACACATCCATTGATTCTAACTCCCCCTCCCCAGGCCCTATGAGTTGTCATGACTTCTTTCCTTACCTCAAGACTGATGCTCAGTTGCTCTCAAAACTACATGATGTATGGAAAGTAATGAGCATGCCCACTCACTAGGTGCTTGCTTTTTTTCTTAAAGCTTACACACACATCTTTCTGAGTAACTGAAGAGCTGTCGAATAAGTTAAGACACTCCAGCCTCATCCGTGGGTGGCCTCATTTCAAAGGAAGCTTGATGGTTCCATACTATTAAAACTAAAGGTGCACTCTAGTGAGGGGGAGTAATAATTTGTCTGAGTCAGAACATAAGTAACTCATGATACAGAGCAACTGGTTACTTAGTTTTTTCCTTTGTCTTACAGTATTATTGTAAGATTCCCTATTAATAACACTGGAGATTGAAAGGTTACCAGACAAAAGAACATTATAACTTCCTCCCTGTTTGAATCCATGGAAGCTATCCTAGCGAAGGTTAATCCTGTCAGTTTGGTGTAGTGGTTAAATGTGCGGACTCTAATATGGGAGAACCGGGTTTGATTCCCCACTCCTCCACTTGCACCTGGCTGGATGACCTTGGGCAAGCCATAGTTCTGTCAGAACCGTTCTCTCAAGGACAGCTTTGGAAAGAGCTCTCTCAGCCCCGCCTACCTCACAGGGTGTCTGTTGTGGGGAAGGGAAAGGAGTTTGTAAGCCACTCTGAGACTCCAAGTGAAGGGTGGGGTATAAATCCAATCTCTTCTTCTTACTCTGTAGGAAGGGCTATGTAAATGAAGGACCTATTTAAAAAACCAAAACTGAATTGCAAAAAGAAATCCTTGCTAGATTCCAGGAAGAGTGAGATGACCCGGGTGGTTCAGGACATCCTTTATCCATCAATGTTAAGTACAACATGTATCCATTACTAAAGGAGGGTAATTTGGAGAATTTTGTTAAACTGCTGCAGCATATGTAGAAAAAACTTGCTGGAGCACACATGGATGGTTCTAGCTTTGGCACAAAGAATACTTCCTGGATCAAGCTTGTTTATGGTTTACTGACTTGAATAACGAGATCACGGACTGCTTAGAGACCTAGTATGTTATGCTTTACTACAGTCTACTTGGATATGCACCTCCTCTCACATGAGCCTGCCTTCATTCAACTTCCACTCCTTGAGTAGCATCCATTTTATCCAGTTGACAAAGCTGTAATAGAGGGATTTACCATCACATTGCTACCTCCCCAACAGTAACGCTTTTTTGCAGCCCTATCGTAACACTGGCTTCAGAGGGGGGTTGCATATGGTTGCTTGTATCAGATCAACCGGAAGCCATTCACATATCGATGAAGACAGTCAACTAAAACATTCAGATTCTTTACATTTCCAGATAGAATCAGCTTGGGTAGGATGAAAATAGGATTCTGCAACAGGATTTCATGACCAATGGGAACTTGAGCTCTTGCTTGCTATTAGACTGGAGATTCCATGGAGCCCGTTGGCTAGTAGGGAGCAATAAGTTACTTCTGCCAGCTCCCAATTGAACCTGTTAAGGTCAGTGGATTTGCAAAGTGAAAGGAAGGTTAGAGATGTCTGGATACTGCTGGATCTATCAGACTAGGCTCTTGACTAGAATCCTGTTTTCTGGGACTGCAAAATGATCCAAAGTTAAAGCCTGCCTAGGCTTGCAGCTCACACGAGCCCATTGCCCAGGGCCCCAGTCTTGATGAGCTGAGCAAAATGGCTTTCAGGTAGAAAAACCCTGATGCAATGCAGTATGGGCCTGCAGCCAGAACAGCAGGTGGAGAGCTTTTACTGAGCACTGTGGGACGCTACATGTCCTACTAGAAAAGAAATGTGCCTGCCCTAGTCACTGATACTGAGAACGGTCTCTCTGTTGCTAGCTGCCAAATGCAGCTCCCCCAGCCTGGGAAGCCAATAGAGAGATGTACTTCAGATCCTGTTTTGAAACAGCCACCAAAGCCTCAGAGCAGGGGGAGAGTCAGCTGCACACTCACCACCCCACCAGAACCTTGGAAAGTGAGAAGAGCAGCAACAGTGAGGCATCCTTTTCCTCCATGCTTGTCTCTCATTGGAGACAGAATCCTAAAAAGGATCCAGAGGACACAGTGGCTTTTAAAAAGTTTTGGGGCTCAGTTCTCAAGACACGTATCTTCACATCCTACAGCCTCAGCTTTTTGGTGGCTGCAAAAATTGCTTCTTTGCAAAGCATAGGAGGTAACAGGGAGATATCTTGGCATATAGCTCACCTTCCACCTTTTCCTTTTAAAAAAAGGAAAGGGGACAAGAAAAGAGAATCCTCTCTACCCTTCAGGATAAAAAGCACTGGAGCAGGGATATACCTGCTGTTAAACAAGAGGCAGGTCTGGAACAGGAGGGGCTTCTTTCCAGTAGAAGGGATGATAATCCTGTTTGTTGGGAGGAATAATTTACTAGCATACTTTACCATGATCAACAGTAAGGCTTTTAAGCCTACATACTATGTGGCTAAGTCACATTTGTGCTATCCTTAGTAGCTGGTTTAGATATTGTTATTCAGAGTGGCTTAAAGCAGTACATATTTCATGTGTTTTTTTTAACCTGGTAAACAAACCACTTTTATTGGGGGAATGGGTGGCTCACTGGTCCTATCACTGGTGCAGGCACAACTGGCAAAACAACAAGAGATGGTTGTGGTGTCTACAAAGTTTTAGATGAGTGCTTTATACCCATTATTGTGTATAGTATGATAGCAGCCTCTATGTAAAAAGCAGCTCTGTTAAAATGCCTTTCAAGAGCCTAGAAGTAGCTGCAGCCCAGCAGGCAGCTGACAAAACCTAGCAAGTCACTTGAATGTTCCTTTACACAGCAGAGACAGACAGCTTGTAGAATCGACTTTATTTACAGCATGAGTTTTGGGGAAAAGTCACTTTAAAAAGCTATGAAACAATCTTACAGGGATGAGGCAGTGACTGCAAGTTGTACTTACACTTCAGTATTTTGTAAAAAGTGAATCCAGTCATTGATGGCCCATGTGGACTCTATAATTTTTGGAGCAACAGACAAGTCATTTCTCAACAGTACCTCCTGGTCATCAGTCCTAGTCACGGCATGCTGTTAAGTCGCAAGAACTTCAGCAGTTTGGTTGACAACAGCTTAAATTTGCAATTCAAGCTGTTATTTTATTTTGAATATGGGGAAGGGACAGAATAGCAAGTCAGACTGCCCTCCACCAAGAGGTAAGGAGCGAAGGAGACTGCAGCAATGCTTCAGCTGTTGCCAATGTGGTAAAAAGGCCATTATTAAAAACTTAGTAAATTGATAACTCACTGCTATGAAACAAACCCAAGAGGCAGACCTAAGATACGTTCAAGCCTCTCCTCTCTGGTATACAGCTGGAAGTAGTACAGAATAGGTTTACTGTAGCTACTGACCATGAAGCACCAATGGTGGCAAGGGGAAATCAAAGATCTGCTTTTGACCTTTAACTAGGTGAAAACTATTTTAGTGGTTTCCCCAGCAGATGCGAGGACCCATTATATGAGAATCTGTCTAGGGGAGGCAGCGAGGACCCATTATATGAGAATCTGTCTAGGGGAGGCAGCTAATAGAGTTAAGTATGCAACAACCCACTTTCAGTGTTTAGGGGATGCTGAAGGTCCCAATTTCAGTGCTGTTAAGAGCTTAAGTGATTTCCTTTTGAGAAATGCAGGCTATACAGTGGTCAAATTTTCCCTACTAGTTATTGCCACCACATTACATGACAAGAGATGCAGTGGAGAAACTGCAGAGGAGACCAAAGAGGCAAAGCAACTTCACCCTGTTCACTCACACTTGACATATGCACCTTTAATCTTAAAGAAGTCCCACATGTACAGTGAAAAGATTCAAACCCATAGGCACACCAACTAAAGCTTAAGTTTACCAGCTACTCTTATGTACAGCTGTATAGGTTCAAAAAGCTATCTGGTGGATATATACAAAAGTCATTTATACATTGTCTGTACACAAGGGTCTATACATTTAATTCCCTGTGAGGAACCCTTAGCTGCTACCTCTACCCCAAGAGGATACCAGCACTTCATTCACATATCTTACAAAAAAGCCAAACACAAAAAAAGTAGATGCTTCCAGATTTAAACTGGCACTGTCTTGCATCAGAGTTTCTTCTGGGTTCACTGTTCAGTCTATAATAGATCCTTTTAGTCTCAGTATAGACATGGAAACTGGGACAAATGCCATGTGCTTTTAGTCACTCAAAAAAAAAAAGAAGAAGAATTTTGCACAAAGTGCTAAACCCAAAAGGGCCCCAAAAACAAATACCAGTGAAGCACAAGAGGACAAGCTCCCAAGGACATCGGTGTCCAGTCGAAAGTGGCACAGGTACCTGTTCTCCCCTGTGGCTATTCATTGCCGATACTCCAGTTCATCTACACTGATTACTTTGGATGGCATAGAAGGAAGAGGCTGTTGCAAGACATCCGAGCCAAACCACTTCGCAAGGCCAACAGGGGAGCCACTTCGCTGGCTAGCGCGATGGTCAAGCTGTGAGTGTATGTGAGACAGTCCAGTCCGAGATGGCACATTCTGAGGAGTTGTCTGCACACCCATAGCAGATCCCTGTGTGCTAGAGCCTGTGGGAAGAGGGGAGAGAGAATGTAACTTCTGAGCTGAGCATCAATGCCAATGAGAGTCAAAAGGAGACTTGTGGAGCATCTGTTCTGAACCCCTAGCTAGAAGTTCTTTGCTATTATACATATGTATCAGTATGGTCTCCTGAGTTGGGCAGCCTGATTAAGGCTAGCAGTGCAGTTTTAGAAGCAAAGCACAGCAAACCAAACTGTACTGTAGGTATAGATTATCCTGTGCTGGTTAGAGTATTTTCTGACACCCACTTCCATTTGGGGCAGAACTACTTCATACGTATACATTGGGAGAAGTGCTGCCAAGCCCTCAGTTTCTGAGTCTCTGAATCAGAAACAGGAAGCTCTAGCCTTCTAGGCTACTGATTAGAGAGCTTCCAAGTTAAGCAACTGAAACCAAGCTCTCCTTTTCCACATATTTATGGACTCACAAACAACAGCTTGGAACTTGTTCGCGCAGGAACAGGTTTGCTTTAATTCCACTGGGGGGAGCAGGATGGACAAGACTGAAGTGTAAGCTTCACAGTGCAAACACACATGCTCAGGATGAGTTAGTGCAAGGTGATCACTTCATGCATCGGACCAAAGGCTACCTTAAACAGCACTCTGCACGAATCTTACAACCAGCGGATTCTGTACAAGGTGCCCGTCAGAGAACTGCATTCTACTTTGTTTTTCCACAAACCTTAATCAGCTTGCTGCCTTAACCTTTTGAGAATATCATGCACACTTTCAAATGCCTTAGTTCTTGGGAGTCTAGCACTACCTGATCTCTGTAGCTGCTGTTGCATCATTGCCAGCTGCAGGGGTGTCCCAGAGCGCGGGTTCAAAAGAGGATGGCCAGCTGTCGGCAGCGGATAGCAAGCCTGACCAAGGATCGGAGCAGATACTCCTTGTAGGTGAGTCAAGTCTACTCCAGGAGGGATCACACCTGAAAAATCAAGAACGGGAAAAGCTGCAATCCGTTTTGTGCATTTCTAGCCTACCCTTTACAAAGGACAGAACCAGCACGTTCAACAATGGTTTGTGGTTTGAGCCTCTCAGACAAAATTCCCAATAAAAGTTATCCATCAGGACGTATGCCACTGCATTCTGTTAGATTCTTAAGGCATTACTTCTATATGGAATGTAGAATCTGAAATCAAACATCTGTGCCTTTTCATTAGGTGGAGCTGCTGAAAAACATCCTAATCGAGATATCCACTAAGTTCCAGGTACAAGAAGATTCCAGTTTTCATAATGCTAATGGTTACTACCTTTGTGAGAAAAAAGGTTACTTAGGCGGTATTCTTTCAAACTTTGTGAAGATAAAAGATCCTTTGCTATTGATCAATGGCCTGATCATTTTATTTCCCATTATATGAATAAAGTATACCTGCTTGCAGAAGAGGTGGAAGATGCTGTGGATGAACACCCTGTGCCAGCATCCTCTGGACTAATCCTGGGGGCAGTTGATGAGTAGGCCGTACCATTGGTACATGAGGAACCAGGGGGACCTGGTGGACAGGACGGAGAAAAGGAGCTCCGGGCACTGGGGAAGCCATGGTAGGCGTCTTCCTTCCAGTGACCTTCGGCCTGTAATCTTGTTCTTTGGTGCAACGATTGGTCTGAGAAAGTGGTGTTGAACACGCTGAGCGCTGCAGTGACACTAGCTTGGTGCCAATGGAGGGAGCATTCTCTTGATCTACATGGTCTACGGACCTAGATGGCAGCAGGCTCTCTGTGAAGAGAAAATGTCTTTTGAATGCAATGTATATAAGAGAATCAAGAAACAAAACTCACCTTATCACAAGCCACCACAACTATGTGACCATGACAAATTTTCTTCAAAGCTAAGCAGCTCAGGGGAGCTTACAAGGTGCCTTCCCATGTTCTCTTCACTTTGCAAGAGATTGTGAAAGTAATTTTGGCTTGTTAAAGCCCAGACAGGGGAGGAAGAAAAAGGGGGGAAATCAACTCAAGGTCACAGTGATGATGCATGGATGGGTGCCCCAGGTCTCACCAGGTCAAGATACATCCTAACCACTCTACTGTTGTGGGTACCGCACTAAAGGATATGCAAGCTAGAATGCAGTGCTCATGTTTGGGGAGAAGCACAATTCCGAAGGTTTGTACAATTCCCTGCTCTTTTAAGGTGCTCTCCTAAGGACCTACAGAGGCTCCTTGCCCTCTACCATCCCAAGTGTTTTACTCCCTAATGGACATGTAAGGAAACCAACAATTCTATATATCCTCTTGTAATCTAGGTTTGCCATGTTACTTTAAATAGGAGCAAAATCTTACTACACCAGAAGCTACTTACAGTTACTAGCAAACTTTGGCTATGTACAAGTGGATGACCTGTGAGAAATTGGGGGGGGGGATCTCAACAGCCTTCTTTAGGTCTAGACTTTCTACTCCAGACACCACAGACTGATCCTCACAGAAGTTCCAGAGTTCATTCATTCCAGGAATTGTCTGGAGCTGGGTTCTGAAAGACTGCCCAGTCTTCCTGGCCTCCCTCCTCCCTTGAAAGGGTTTTAAATTCCCTAGGCTCCGCTACCTCTCAGGGAATTCCCCCCAGTATCTTCAGCCAGCATTGTCTGATATTAATAGGCCAGGCACTGCCCTGCAGAGAACTGATCCTTCTCCCAGCTCCAAAAGCCCTGATGCCTCAGGCAGGCAGCAACTAAGAGCAGGGGTTGATAGTGGTTATCTGCATTTGTTTTTGGCACAGGTGAAGAGTCTGCCAGCTTTTAGTGCTCTACTACAAGATGTATATGACTTGCAAACTTTCATTATCAGATCAACCCAATTCATTAGAATAGCAGGATATACATCGCAGTGCAGTGTGTGCTTGTGGTACTGCAATGCAAGAAACCCCTGCAAGCCACATTGAAGATGTAAGCATTTTGCCCTTATGCCATGAAAATCAACCGGCAATGTGCATGCTGAAACCTTTTGTCGAATTTGTCCTCAACCTATATCTGGTATTTGTGCAGAAGTTTTTCCTTTAGTACTTTAGAAATCTAATAATACCAGCCATTTTCATAGGAAAAAAGCTGGAAGACTTGTAAAAATAATATGGAGGGGACGAATAGCAGCTTTGACATCTCCCTACTCCAGAATTTGATAAGCTTGAAGAAGACTGAGGAGAAAGATATTCTTCCCTCATTTAACTTAGCTGCTCTCAGCATTCCACTCTTGAAGCTTCTGAGTTCTCATCTTAACTCCCCAGGTGTGCAACACTCAGAGATCCCCCCCCCCCCCAAATGGCACAGCATATACAAATTTCTACCTTATGTCTCTTTGGCATCAGCCACCCATTTTAGATATAATGATAATATTTATTACTGAAAGCATTACTCGCCTTTCTCCTTTGCAGAACTCAAGGCAGCTTACAATATAAATAAAACATTAAAACAAAGCCGCAGTGAAAACAATTATAAAAACCCAATAGAGACCAATAATTTAAAACTCCAGTTAGGACCACCAATAAAAAACTACGTCAATCACATGTAGTCCTAAATAAAAACACCTGCATCTGCCTCCTGAAGATCAACAATGACAGGCAAGGTGCACCTCCCTGGGGAAGATGATCCATAATTGTGGGGCTGCCACTGAAAAGGCCCTCCTGTGTGCCCACCAGACAAAGCTCTCTAACTCGTGGCTCAGTCAAGAGGGACATGTGCTCCTAGTAGCTGGGTCTGACCAGCAGTCTAGCTGCAGCATTCTGCAATAGCTGCAGCTTCTGAACACTCTTCAAGGGTAGCCCCAAGCACTCTGCAACAGTCCATTCTAGAGGTAACAGTCCATTCTAGAGGTAAGGCATGGACCACAGTGGCCAGATCTGACTGAACCAGGAATGCGTGCAGCTGGTACACCAGCTGTAGCTGGGCAAATGCACTCTGAGTCACAGAAGCCACCGGGTTTTCTAAGGTGACTGCTGTGTCAAACAGCACTCCCAAGTTACAAACCTGCTTTCAAGGGGAGTATAATCCCATCCAAGACAGGGGAGAACTGAAGTCTCTGGTCTGCCTTTCTGCTAACCCAGAGAACCTGTCTTGTCAGGATTTAGTTTCATGTGTTCTCTTAACTGACAGTAGGAATTTCAGTTTGGTCAAAATAGCGTTTGTGTGCCTCTGTGTGCCTCTGTGATACTGATTTATAACTTCTGTCATTAACTTGCTTCCCAGCTGGAAAGCCTTATTCAAGCTTTAAAAGTGTTGTTTCCCCCCCTAAGGTCACAATTCTGCATGAAGTGGCAAAGATTTCAATGTGTAGCATGGCATCACTTTGGCTTTCTTTTAGATCCTTACATCACCCACATTATTTGTCTCTCCTTTTCTAACATTGACACACAGTACCTTCATTCGCCCTTGGACCATCCTCTTTCTCACCGGATTTCATCTTTGCAGGATTGGGTTCATCTTTGCTTTTATCTTTGCTTTCATACATCTTGCGTATTACTGAGGTAGGAGTAAAGGAAGGAGACAGCTGCAAAGAGGCAAACACCAGAAATGAGTATCCAATATCATAAATCAGTCTCTACTAGCAAAAACTCTAAAGGGCACTTACAGGCAGTGCTTGAGACCAGGGGGGCCAACTGAAGGACATAACCCCAAGAGAGTCACAAGGGGGAAAGTATTATGGTTATTGAAGTGCCAAGTTCAGGAATCAAAATATTCCCTCAGGTCAAGCTGGTCGCACAGCCTTTCATTTTGACATCCCAAGAGCAGACTTACTAGTTAAATTCCTTCTCAGGTAATGTAACCCACAAACTTACACAACTTGGAACTAAAAAAGTTAGGTTCCAAATCCTGTATTAGGGCACAGTGGCACTAACCATGCTGGTGATGGAAGCAGCAGGTGCTGGAGGAGAAGATGCATTCCCTCTGTGGCCGAGAGGAGCAGGAGATTTAGTCATCCGTTGCTGCCTACAAAAGAGACATGTTACTGACACTCTTCCTTACAGATCTGTTGGCAACAAAGCAACAGAATCACTGGACCCACCTTTCATATCTAAATCAGCAATGCTAAACAGCAGTAACTCAGTTTTCCCAGGCAAAACATCAAGCCTGTCTCCTGTGTTCCCTCTAAGCTGAGCTAGCATGAGCTAGCTCAGTTTTTTTAGCCTCCCACTCACACATTTTTGTCTGAGCTCAAGAAGGATGGCTCCAGAACAAACTAATTTATGCAGTAGCCAAATCGCTTGCTCACAACTTTAATGCCAGTAGCTCACAAGACTCCACAGCTTAGATGGAGCACTGTCTGTCTCCCTGACATTTTGTGAACAAATTATCTGGAAATTTCACTCCAGGCACAGGGATAGCTAGGCTGATCAGTGGGAAAGAGGAAGACAAGCCACTAACTCATTAAGTCTTTCCAAGTTTTTCTCTACCACTATAAACCACAGTGACCAATCAGAAATCTATAAAGAACGACCACAATGACCTTCACAGATGCAAAAGGCAGGCTAATCCTACTCCAAAGTGTATGGGATAATTGCCATGAGTGCTGTGTTTAACCACATGGAAATCAAATTCCTATACTGTTTAAAACGTCAAAGTTCTAAAGTCAGCATAGTTCCTTATTCCTAGAAGTTATATCTGAATTTCAATGTGCAGTTCTTAGCAGCCATCTGCAAAAAATGGATAAGACAGAACAGAGGCAGCACTGAAATAGTCTGGCACTGGTTTAAGATGGCAGATCTAAAGTTTAGGCTTACCTGCTCCTGAAGCCATCTCTGGTTTTGTCCATTTGTAATTTACCAAAGCCTGGCTGGTAGAAGTTTGACATTTGCATGGCTAAGTCATGTGGTACAGAGTGTCCTTCTAAGGCAGCTTGCTGCAACTCAAGTTGACTCATCTGAAGTTAAGACAGTAGCATGGAATAATGAAAAAGCAGAGCCTTAAGATAATCAAGTACTAGTAAAACCGGTTGGTATTGCTTGTAGCAAGATGCAAGTACTTAAAAGTTTCACATTAACATAACTGTTAAGTTCATACTACAACGTAGTATTTTCATATTGCACTGTAGATTTTCATATTATACAGTAGTTGTTTAACATCTATATGTGCTCCCTTGCCCAGTTGGTCCGGGGGTTTGGCCTGGGTTGTCACCAGTATGCTGATGACACCCAGCTGTATCTGGTTTTGGATGGCTGACTGGACTCCACCTCAGATAGTCTGGCCAGGGCTCTGGAGACTGTGGCTGGTTGGTTACAGCAGAGCTGGCTGAAGTGACATCCATCAAAGACGGAGGTCCTGGTGCCTGAGCCGTGGTGGGGTGGGGATTGGGAATCCTGACCCTTGGTGGGATGCTATTAACTCCAGCGCCAATGGTGAAGAGTCTAGAAGTGGTCTTGGATACCTTGCTTTTAATGGAGGCCCAAGTCACAAATGTTGCCAGATCAGCATTTTACCATCTTCAGCTGGTCAGGCAACTGGTTCCCTATCACTCCTCTCACAACTTGGCCATGGTGATCCATGCAATAGTCACCTCTAGGCTGGACTACAGCAAATCGTTCTATGTGGGGCTGCCCTCGAACGTGATCTGGAAACTTCAGCTGGTCCAAAATGCAGCAGCGTACCTCCTGACTGGGACATCTTTGCAGATGCATATACAGCCAGTGCAGCTGAAAGCATTGTTAAATACTGGTTTTGTTACATGTGTTGTTAATACAGGCTTTTAAACTGTCAGTATGTGGAAGTTGTTTTAACTGTTTTATTAAGGCACCATCTTGGATTTCAGGTTTCTTAATTACATGTTTAACTGTATTTTTCACTTTTGTTTCATTTTGTCATATTGCCCAGAGCCCTGTTTTTACAGGTATGGGGCGATTCATAAATTGAATAAATAAAAATAACAGTTGCAGAACATACAAGAATAAACTGGGAGTTTCCTTCCTGGACCAGCTAGGATGTAAGGCTCAGCCAATTTGTACGGTCTAGCCTGATATGGATTTACTAACAAAAGACACAAACCAAGCAAACTAGATATTAATAGTAATATATACCATTTGATCCTCATTCTATACTTCTTCTGACCCACATTTCCAGATGAGACCCTGAAAGGTAGAAGAAAAGTTCAAACTCTCACCTGTGCAGCAGCTGGGCTCGCTGACTTCCGCATTCCCTGAAATGGATCACCAAGCAATTGCTGAGAACCTGGTCCAAAGCCTACGAAGACAGTGAGTAGCTGACATTAAGTCTCTATGGTGCTTTAGGCCCAGAATACAGAAGTTTTTCTTGGCCACATCTCTAGGACTGTGTGCTAGTACAAGCCCTGAACAAATGTAGTAGATAGAACTACAAGCCCCTCTGAAACAGAGGAGAACTGACTTGGCCAGCACAATAGTTTTGACCAAAGTAGTATTCAAAGCCCTAGTCTTGCTTGTATTGGTTGAAAGCTCTCAGGTGCGGTGGATATCTAGGATGAGACATATCGGAGGCAATCTAGTAAGAAAGGTTTCTAGAGGCAGGTATTTACCTATTGGGGAGGGGACTGGATGTCTCAAATAGTCAGCAGATGCAGCTCGATTGGGAAACATCTGTGAAATTGGAGGAGATGGTGCTCTTTGGCCAAGGAGTGATACAGGTTCCAAGCCACTCATCAAGCCACTGAGGACATTAGTGGAAGTCGATCTTCCAGCAGGTGGCCCAAGGATCTCCTTTGAAGGAAAAAACCCAGCAATTTAACGACAGCTTTTCTATGCAAGTGTTATTTAAAGACTAAAGTAGTACCAAGCTTTCCACAAAAGCATACATCAGAATCAGATGCAGTCTTGAGAACCTAGTCCTAGAACAGGCATTCTTAGCAGCCCATTGCAATAACGGCCACTAGACAACTGGTAGGGAATGTTTTGTAAGTCATTTTCTTTCCAAAACAGATTAATATATGTTTAAAGGCAGGCAGAGCAATAGCTTTTGGATTTGCAAGGCTACAACACAACTTGCTGGTTCCATTCCAGCTCTGCTTGGCTAAGCTTTAAAGTCTGTAACCCTCCCCCTGTATAAACATCTGCCATAATATGCTTTTGCACAGCAAACTTCTAACATTAAATTTGTAGTCACCCAAATCCAGACAATGTACTGACATACAGAATGCAAAATTAACATTCTATCAAAGGGTGCACTGGGATCCTAATTTTTTAGCTTGCCTTTGACTACAAAAATGGGCCCCCAAGACGGTCCCTAACAAGTAAAAGACACTTCACACTACCTGTAAAATATTCTTTGTGGCTGGCCGGCCTGGCATCTCAGGAGGAGATATCAAGTGGCTTTCAAGGGTTTGCTGGAAAGAAAGGTACATTTTTACAGGTCATTTCCACAGTTCAATGCTTATAAAACCATCCATGTGATGTGCCAGGCTCCCAAAGAGGCTAGAGTTAGGGAGCCAGTCAGTTTTTAAGATCTGAACATGAGGCCTCAGACCTTGTTTACCATACCTGAAGGAAACTGACACTAGCACAATTGAGCCACTAATGTGATATTCAGCAAAGCAGTGTCTAAAAAGACAGCAGTATTTTTGATGTGGAACAGTAAAGTTGTTTGTATGTTCCTCTGCTAACCCATTCTCTGGTATATGAAATCCTATCTAATAAGCACATAACCCAAGTGAAACAAGCAGTTAATCAAGGAAAGTGCATAGTGCAGTAGCTTGCATAGTTCTCTTCAGATATCTTAAAAATGCTGACCTCACCTGATCAGATGATCATCTCTCAGGATGCTATAGTAGTCAAACCCTTTGAACCAGGTATATCACTTAGCAATTCACTCTGGGGTACGCTTTGGTTAACCAGATCAGTTTAGAAATGTGACAGTAGATCACACTGCCCCCTCAAAACCATCTGGGGTCTTGCAGCTAGCCTTTGTAGAAAACTGAGACCCAGATAACAAGCTGATTCTACTACAAACGAGTACCTGAAAAATGGGCAGGCACCACATTGGGTAACAGTAGCCATAGGCACTATGTCGAAAAGCCACATGTGGCTCCTTAGTCACTGAGTATCTCTAGTTTACAGCTTACAACCAGCATACAGAACAGCATAGGAATCCTTCATATCTGCACAGTAGTTCCAGGAGCAATTCCTGTCACATGACAGCCAGAAAGAATACAGAGATAACCCAGCCAGCTCATTTCAACCAAATGGTTTTGTATTTTATGTGCTATAAGAGGCTGCAAGTCACTTAACAATCTATCACTTCAAATGAACACCCGTGTTTATAGTCTGCTTGTTATACAACCCAAGTAAGCCGTTTCAGTTCACTCCAAACTTGACTGGTACACAAAATCTAGTATTACCAGATACTTACATTGACTTTAGGTTGTGAAGGGAGCGTTCCACTTGCCTTCATAGTACTGACTAGCTTGTTGAAGGCAGACATATCACCATCCTTTTTAGGCAGCTGGGAGTCTGTCATGTTTAGCGCCTCTTCCATCTGCTCCGCCATTAAGGAGGTAGCAGTTTTTCCCTCCTGACCCACTTTCAGGCCTTTCAGCCCAGCTTCTACTTCTTCTACTGAAAGTACAACTCCTGAATGTGCTGAGGAAGGGGAGGAGGAAGAGTTAAAAACATGGCTCTATTTACAGAAAGACTCAGTGGCAATAGCAAAATCAAAACATGAAGTTACTGTTTGGATTGGTATACTAAGGCCATGCAAAGTTTAAGCATATCAACAATCAGTAGTTTAATCAGAAGTTATTTTTCTCAGATCTTTCCAACAACAAAGAATCAAACAAGAAAGGAAATGGTAGTTCAAAGATATTGCTGATTCAAATCACTGCATTAGTGAGACTCTTAAATATGAAAAAGTTACAAGCTAGCAAATAGGTGTGCATTCCCTTGAGAAAAAGTATACAGCACTACATGATGCTACAGTACAATCATTGACATTAAAAGCATGAGGCGCAGTCCAGTGGGAAGCTCTCCTATGCAAACTCCATTTAAATGAATGGGAGCAGCACCAACAACACTTCCTGGTGGATTGTGCTCTAAGGCAGTAAGAGATAAGACTGTGCTCTAAGGCAATAAGAGACAACATGCAATCTGTAAGCTAAGCAAGGCACCAAGTTAGAATCTTGACCATTCTTCCACTCAAAAGTTCAAGTTAAGTGATAGTTGAACTGCAACATTCTGGGGGAGGGGTGGGATAAAAATTTAATTAAGTAAATGAACAAAGAGGTCTTGATGGTCTTCATGATTTAAGCTTTTTTTGATAGAGAAGTTTAATACAGGGTTCTGGTTAATGCCAGATGGTTCAAGTAGCCTACAAAGAGCATCTCTTTGCTTGTATGCAGATGAGCAGTATGTGGCATCAGGAAGCAGGTGTTCTGCTTACAGAAGGCTGCACTAGTATGTCATTTACTGATACTTTTGTACTTTTACGAAGGGATCCTGAGCCACAAGGATTACTCTGGGGAGCTGAAGATGGATCAACTGTATAAACTTATTAACAGACCATTCAATTTGTAATTACAAACTTGTATGCTCCCCTTGAACTCTGGGAAGATTTGGAATGTCATCTTATCACCTCAACAGCAGCTACTTGCTTTTTCTCAGAAGCAGCTACCCAAATGACCAGTTTAACAGTAGTCTGTTGCACACACGGTCTTGAATTTACCGAAGTTGTAGCATTTGTGCTTTTTCAGGAGCTTAATAGAGATAAGTCGCCTACTTCTACCATAAAGTCAAGACAATCAAGACAGAGAATGCACTGCTGCGTAGGAGTGGCTGTCAAGATTCCCAGTACTAGTCATGCAAGACCACAAAAGCATCACTAAACAGCTCATGCTCTGTGCTCCAATGTCCGGTCATCTAGGCAAGATGCTTCCAGTCAGTGATCACAGGATGTGCCACAGAAGCACCATAAAGAAGGCAGCAGTCTTTGGTTTCCATTAGGAATTGCAGACCTAAGCAGCACACATACACACTTGGCCTTTAAGATGCTTCACCATTTGCACAAAGGCACGTGCTCAATTCACATGCCTTAAAAAAAAAAGACAGTTGGCAAAGTGGTAGCAGAGAAGCCATGAGATTTAAGATGAGAATAAGACTTGGCAATAATTTGGAAAGAAGCTCTACCAAGGATTACCCTCTTCCCAGCACCCATACTAGTCCAGCATCCCTAGAGAGATTATGGACATTTGATTCTTCCTGCTGATTAAGACACAGAAGAGTTGTTAAGCTCAATAGAAGTTCTGTTTGTACTCTTGTACCTGCTGCTTACTTCCAGAGATTTTGAAATTTAAGCCCATGTAGAGCCTCCTGAACATGCATAAACCACATGCATGCAATTTCAAATCATCCATGCAAGTCTTCTGTTAACATGCAATTAAAAGCTTGGGCCCCAACCACCTATAGAAATTTGAGCAGGAACACTGTTAAAACATTCCTTTCCTATCTTTTTTTCCGCATGAGTATGGCTGCCATGTCATGTCCTGGTCAATTATTAATTCAGTTTTATAGATGATACCCAAATAAAAGCCACAGACTCCAGATTAGCTGCTGAAAGTGTTGCTTAAATTACTGGGGCAACAGGTGCTTTGGTGCAAACTTGGAAGTGTAAATAGCAAGAGCTGCTCAAGTCTCAAGCTTAGCAGTGCTTGACTTTTTCACCATCTTCCAATATGGAAACAGATTCAGATGCCAGGTATGGTTGATACTGGAGCTTCATTTACACCACAGGCTTTATTTAATCCTGCTGTCATCCTATGGATAAGGGTCAGACAATACCAAGGCAATGCAGATATCCATGGGAATCCCAGAAGTATTTAGTACTTCCTGGTTGAGGACCAGAACTTGGCAGTTGAACATGTTTTTGCCTAAGGCATCATAGGATCACAACAGCAGAAGGGAAGACTTACAGCTCTCTCTAAGCTTCTCCTTGTTGGCTGAGAGACTTGAGAGGAGGGGTTTTAAGTCCACTTTGGCTTTCTGTAGCATTTCTAAGATGTCCACTTTGTTTTCTGAATGGTCTTCCAAAGGAATGGGAGCAAAGTAGTTTCCAGAGTTCTGACCAGGGGATAGAATGCCTTGTTCTAGACCTGCAACAGCAAAAACCAGGAGGACTGCCTTGTAAGATTTTTTGCTAAGCAACCCAAAACACAATGAAGTTTCTCCTCTTCTTCGTAAAGGTGTTTGACACCGTTGTCCAAGCTTTGCTTCAGAAGCTGAAGCATCATGATTTACACAGTAACCAATCACTGTGGAAGAGTTTACAATCCTGAATCTTTCTAGCAGAAAGAAAACAATGCACGAAAAGACTAGATTACCTGCCAATCTTTCCAGCTCTTCATGAGGTGTAGATCTAAGGCTACTTGAACGGCTCCCAGAGCGACTAGGGTTAGAAAACCAGCGACTGAACCTGCTGGCTGAGACTGAGCCTTCCCCCAGCACATCTTCTATCATCTGCATTATGAGGGGAAATGAGCAACATTTTAGACAAACTTAAGTCTGGTAAACAGGCCAAAATCCACAAAATTTTCCTTTCCAAAACTTGCATGGCTGCTTAGGCAATACAAACCATCCACTTGCATATGGTCTGTTTTGTATTGTTAGAAATGTGTGAGGGGTTTTGTCCTGAAGTTTTTGCTCCATAGCCACTCAGCGATAGTTGCACTGCATTCTAGTGTGCAAATGCACGTATCTGGAATTCATCCAGTGGCTCAATTTAGTTGTCTAATCTCAAATTGCTAGCTATTACTCAACCAGGGAATAAAGTTCTACTTGTGTAATGACACTCAGATTCCAGTAATATGCGGATGGAATATATCTTCAGACAAATTCACAATGTTACTGTTGTAAGACATGTTTGGGAAAGCTGTTTTGTATTACCTTATTTTATTTTATTTTTTGCAGAGTCACATGTACCATGTACTGAAAAAAAGATCCAGTTTAGTACATATTTTCAGTGGCCAAACAGCAAGTACAGTAGGGCAAAAGGTCTTCAGGCAGAAATTTTACCTGTGTAGTCTGAAAGCTTATCTTATTCCCAGTGCCATTATCAAGCTAATTCTGAACATGGCTGCAGAATGCAGATCAAAAAATCGCAACAATGGGGCCATGTACAGAAAAGGGGAGGGTGTTTCCTGCCAATCCTTGTTTGCAGAAAGATCACCAAGCCCCCCTCAATAAGTTAAAATTTTCCCACAACACAGAATGTAAACCAATCTCATGAAATCTCAAGATCACAATTGAAGAAGAAAACAGATTGGATTTATACCCCCCCTACATGACCTGAAGGAGTCTCAGAGCAGCTTACAATCTCCTTTCCCTTCCCCTCTCCACAACAGACACCCTGGGAGGTAGGTGGGGCTGAGAGAGCTTTTTCGAGAACTGCCCTTGAGAGAATAGCTCTGAAAGAACTTATGACTGACCCAAGGCGACACCCGCAGCTGCATGTGGAGGAGTGGGGAATCAAACCTGGTTCTCCCAGATTAGAGTCCATGCTCCTAAATACTACATCAAACTGGCTTTCACAATTGGCACTGTGGGGCTGACCAAAGCAGTAAAGCCAGGGCCCAGGCAACTTCACTGGGACTGCATATTAGATAAAGCAGCAGCAACAAGAAGGGAGAGAGCAGAAAGTAAGAGGTAGAGAGATAGAGCTGTAAGAAAAAGGGCAGTGTGACAGTGGTATTTGCCTACTCTGCAAGTTTTGCAGGTCCCCAGCTTGTCTGAACCATTTTGAACCTAAGTCAAAAGACAATGCAGTCAACTGGGGCTGGATCTAGCAATCCATCACTGATGGTAGCCCTTTCTCACATTCCTCTTCCCAAAGACTGTGTGGAACAATACAACGTGGGTTTAGGGCAGTACCAATGGAAGGGAGCATAATCACCCCCTCTTCTGCAAGCACAAGCCCTCATGCAAGAGCCAAGGCAACAACTTTGCTCTTCCTGCTCTTCATGGAAGCCCCCCCCAAAAAAAAATTATGTAGCTATTAGCGTAGATGGGCAGAGTAAGATGGGCAGAGTTAATTTTCTCAGTCAGAAGGGGCTGCTTAAGGGTGGGGAGGAGAATGTGGGAAAGATACAGAAATACTAGCATTTTCTGCTAATGGATTGCTAGACCCATCCCTTTGTCGACTAAAAGCCACCACCTTTGAACATGCAGCTTTTTCCACCGAGTTCTACTGCTAATATTCACTACTATCTCATTATTTCTGCCCCCCAAATTTGAACTTAAATTAGTTCTATGCCCTGCCTGTGTACTATTACAACCACCCTCTCTAATGTCAAGATGTGCAGAACACGCCACACTTCCTGAAGGAAGACAAAAATGTGTGAGCCGGAGGCTAAAAAGCTGTGAGCTAGCTCATACTAACTTAGCTTAGAGGGAACACTGGGCCCACCACCTGAATGATAGCACTGAGTTGCGTTATCAATTCATGTGTGACAAAATGTTTAAAAGTCCCATGTTCTTGAAGGCATTTGGAATCCTAATTTTATAAGCCCGCACGCGGGGAGGGCGGGATATAAATACGAAATAAATAAATAATACGAAATAATAAATAAATAAATAAATAACTTCCCCTTTTGAGGCAAAAACTAAGTTTAAAGTTACCATTAAGACTGATGTAATTGCTGTTCATAGGATCAGATGCCACAGTAGAAATGAAAGCAGTACTAGATTGCTCAATACAGTGAAGTGTAGCTATAGAAGACTCATAGCACAAGAAAAGACAGAAGAAATTCACTGGCTTTAATGCTAGACTGATCTGAAATCTACAGAGTTCAGAAATCTTTACAGATTTACCAAAATTTTCAGTCAGAACTGGCTATTATTCCATTTATGTCTAAACTATGGTTATCCTGAGATACTCAGACTCAACTTAAGATTTAAACAAGTCTGCATCCAACACAAAAATTGCAGAGTTTAGCCAACTCAGTAACTACTTTAATTGGTGCAAGAGGGTTAAATTTTGAATAAAAGTGAACAGAGTGCCTGTCCTATTTTATTCTAAAGCAATCCCACTTCAGCACAATGTCTGCAATTCCCTTTATTCTGACCTAAGCAGTTGGGCATCAGTGATATAGTACTAAAATTACCTGTAGATTGAATACAGATGTAAAACATGCCAACATGAGGCCATGCAAATCATGAACTTCCACAGCAGCTGAGTCCAATACCTGTATATTCTGTCCCGTTATCTTTGGCACGCTAAATACAGTCCGAAGAAAAGGCATACTATATGGTTGCAATAGGTTACTACAGGTATTTCAGAAACATAATCAGGATTTGACTTTAAAATTAAGCCCATTTACAAAGATAACTACAAGGAGTACAGAAAAATCTCAGCTCAGCTCATTTTTTCTTCACATGCTTGAAAAGCATTAAGTTTTACAAGGTGTGGGGTTCAGAGTCATATGCAGCCTTCACAAGGAGAGTGTGAAGTTGTAGAACTTTCTCTATGCAGTAAGATGGCATTGTGAGTGATCCACGTAAGTATCAGGACAAGCATGTCACACGGGTACAGAACCATGCTCCGACACACTGTGCTCTAGTACCCAATGGCACCCATTTTAGGAGAGACTGTTGTCACACTTACCGAAGCCAACCCTGGAACACTCTTATCCAGGTTGAAGAACTCATTGAAATCAAACTCTCCCGGAGCTGGTTCTGGCAATACCACTTCTCTTGGGACTTCCTGATCTGCTGTCATCTCCTGGCCATGAACACCCTGGGTTTCTTCCTCTTCTGCTACTCCACCATTGCATTCTACAGCTGGGAAAAAACATACCCATGATAGTTTCCAGAAGTAGCCAAAAGACACTACGTTTCAACTCCTGGGACTCAGCTTGTGATGTTTACAAGTACTGTATATTTAGTTCACAGAAAGCTCCTTCAAAAGGACAGTTAATAAACTGCATTAGTTTAGTGGTAAATTTTGAAGAGCAGAAGCTTTTGATGACACCCGATCTCTGTAATCTTGCAGCCATGCCCCTAATAAGAAAAAGTAATGGACTTTTAATATTCTAAATATAAAAACTCTAATCCCCTATCCAACAGAGAAACATAATTCATTCTGAGTGTGTGGGGCCACCCACCATTACAGTATACCCAGGTGTGGCACACAGATGCCAAATCCAAAT
Source organism: Lepidodactylus listeri (assembly GCA_029233225.1). Classification (NCBI taxonomy): domain Eukaryota; kingdom Metazoa; phylum Chordata; class Lepidosauria; order Squamata; family Gekkonidae; genus Lepidodactylus; species Lepidodactylus listeri. The sequence goes on from JARCFY010000013.1 coordinate 29,071,698, forward strand.
ACCATTAAAACGGTGTCTGCTTCAGGAAGTTACAGCACCAATACTTTGCCTTCACGTAATGACTAAGTTAGATGTCCATAGTCAAACCACTCTTGCAATACTGATCTACCTTACAGATGCAAACATGAACGCTGCATTTTGTAAAGTCTAGTAACAAACTCAAATTCAGTGTCTGCTCTTGCAGGACATCTTAGCTCCAGCCCATCTACATTTCAGTGTAAAATACCTTCTTTCAGAGAGGTTGTGCGCCGCCTTGCTCGTTTTCTTCCTTTGTGTTCTTCCTCTAGAATCTTATCATCAAAACCAGTCAGCTCAATGGTTTCTGACTGACTTGTGGGCCCAGCAGAGAACCATTCTGGTTCTTCTTCTGTGTAAGAATCATTCCTACGACGTTCCCCAAAGACACGCTTGTTGTCCCCAAATTCTCTCTGAAGAAAAATGGCATAGGAAAGAACATCATCAGGCTTATGATTCTTTGTAAGCAAGATATTAAACATGACAGAATCTGCAAGATGAACATCTGAAGGATGCATTCCCAAAGAAGCAGAATGTATAAATCCTCACAAAGAATGGGAGGAGTGTATACACCTCCCAAAATGTATATACCTCCCAGAATGAATAAACACCTCTCAAAGAGGTATACAATTTTTATTTTTATAGTACCATATAGTGTCACATGTTCAGATTAGCATTTGGGAGTTTCATTATCAATGTTCTATAAATTGCCCTGATCTGGGTGGTCCAGGCTAGCCTGATCTCATGAGATCTTAGAAGTTAAGCAAGGTTGACCTGGGTAGTACTTGGATGGGAGAGGACCAATGAACTCCCGAACTGCTACACAGAAGCAGACAATGGCAAACCATCTCTGTTCATCTCTTGCCTTAAAAACCCTACAAAGTTGCCATAAGTGTGCTACAGATTGATGGCACTTCCACCACCATTCTATAAATCTCATAGTCTATGCTGACCAGAAATCTAATTCAGCATTCCTTCTCCAGCTAAATGCCCCTAAACAGTTTCTCAACAGAGCAAGATGTTGGGATCAAGCCAACAAGGAGTCACCTACACTCTGAGCCAAACTTTTGTAATCAATTGATGTCCTGTAAATGGAAGTTCTTAAATTAAGTGTGATTTAGGGCATTTCAGTTCATCCCAAGAGGGAATCTGGCTTTAAAAAGTATGTGCAAGGTAACCTTTTCCAGTCAATTCAACTGTACTGCAGTTTTCAGGCAGCACACGATCCACCTCATTTAAAACTATGAACCACATTAGTTGCTTGCACAGTTGTAGGTACCTGCCTGATAATTTGCCATCTCTGCCTGAAGGAAAGCTGACTAACATTGATATGAAACCGACACCAAGCTCCGGTTAGCCTTCTGCTTAGATCAAGTACTGACCCTGAAACGCTTTTCTTTGTACTCCCTGTCACGGTCTCTGTCTCTTGCATCTCTTGAGTCCTTCTCGCTACCTCGGTGGTCTTTATCAAAGTTCCGGGCAGAAATTATTCTCCCACTGCCAATCCTGCGGCCACCAATGACACGAACACAGTCATTCTCCTTTTCCAGTGGGCTCCCTGCTCGTCGTGAGCCTACAGCAGCAGTGACATGGCAGCCTCCTCCAAAGCTTCGCCTCTGTGGACTTAGCACCACATCCAAGTCATCTTCTTTTACCCGCTCCCTAGGATCTAAAGATGTGAATGAGTTTTAGCCATTTTGCATGCTGACAATAGTTTAACAAGCTCAAGAAAACAAAAACTGCTTAGTTCAACTACAAAATTTTGCCACTTATTTTTGATTATTTAATACTAATGCAAAGATGAATCTGAGTTAGAGACAGGGCCACACCGGAGTTTTAACTGATACAGCTTTAATAAATCAAGAGCAAGAACGTAATGAAAGAATATGCTTGCTTAAAAGGCAGGATAATGTATATACTTCAGAATTCACCAGAACTCACTTAATCAATCCCTGTACTGCTGCTTGAAAATATTATTCTGGTTTAGTTTTTTGTTGTTCTTATTTGTATATTCTTTCTAATGATGTTTGTTCAAATAAGTTGGTAGCTCTCATTGGTTTTGGATGAAACCATTGCTGCCTGTAATTTCTACCACCCAGCATGTGTGGTTGTGGGTGTTAAACCCTTTACACAACAGAGCTTCCCTGCTAAATTTCAGACAATGGAGACAGAGGAGAAAGGGTTCTAGTTTTTCAAGCCATTATGATTTTCCCTTGTAAAGCAGACATATGGAGGTATAGTGATGCTTCCTCTGCCCTTCTCACCATAAAGGATTCTGATGTGGGTGTGGCCTATTTAAACAGAAATGGCAAGGATGTTAATTCCCCCTCCACACACACAGTGCTAGGCTCCTTCACTTCCATGACCTTCTGTTCCCATTTAACAACCTACTTTTTGGTAGCCATCCAACACAGTTACAGCACAACAAAAAAATATAAAAGAGCATCTACCACCCTTCACCAACATACTTTAGTTCTATAGAAAGATTCCCCCACCCCACTTCACACGTGAAGGGACAGACTAGAGCCTGAGTCCAGGCTGCTTTTAGGCAAGAGATCAAGGATAATCTGTGGTCTTGGAGAGATCCTTGTGTGTATTTTTATGCTGCTGATAGAGATATCCTCTACCTACATGCACTGTATACACAAGAATTGTCAGTCAGAAATAACCCATCAGTCAAGAATGTATCTGCTGCCTTACTCTCTCCTAGCAGCCATGGAGAAGTAGAAACAAGACTCAACAGGAAATAGAAACAAAGCAGAATGCAGCTACAGACTCTGTAGTGCTACCAGAAAGACAGCCAGGTCTAGCCTACCTGGTTCAGATCTAAAAAGTAATTTAATTTTGGCTTATTCTTCTGAGGTTATATGATAGGACACATTCAGGATATACTACCCCTGAACACCTTAAGATATGAATGTTTTCTATCACATAAGGAGGCAATATTGTCACAATGTTGATTTATAGCTTCCAAGTGCCTTTGCAATATACTCACCTACTATCCTGCGCATAAGAGAAGTCCGATCTGCATCAGAGTCTTTTTTAAGCCCTTCCACCGGTGAAGTCCTCCCCGAATTTGGATACAGTGATGCGTGCCATTTTTCAGGGTCCCAGACACCATCACTGCAGTTGCAAAAATCACTTCATTATTTTAGAGCTCTATACATTACCACTTCTATATCCAATTGTAATAGGCAACTGTTTAGTTATCTTGCATAAAAGCCACTTTCTATGACATTTATACTAGTAAGATACTGAGTTGACAACCCTGAGCCTAACACACAACTTGTATTCCATATAGTCAGTCAAATCTTCAGTTTAGGACAATACATAAATACCTTACTGTATCATGTCTACATTTGAAATACATTAGGCTACTTGTGAAGGCTCCTCTTTCTCTAATGAAGAACTACATCTATAGATGGGCAGCTACTATCCACCAGAGGGCCAACTATGAAACTTCCATAGGAGGTATGCAGTAAACACAAGTGCAGAAGTTTCCAAATGCAACTGAAATAAATATAATCCATCAGAGATGGAAATCTCTGAACTCTAGCTCATCTAGCTAAGGGGAAAGCTTGTTAATCCTACATAGAACCAACAAGGGAAAGCCTAAACATCCTACTCCAAGATGGACTTACTAGGAAGACTCTAGTATTTCATTCTTTTAGGGAGAGATATTAATCTATGGGAAGTGCAACAGCAGTAACCTGCTTTCAGAAGCTCCTTGGAACAAGGGCAGGATATGAATCTAGCATTAAAGAGTACTTGGTCAATGCCACCCTGCAAGCTTCATGGCAGAGAGGGGATTTGACCTTAGTCCAGCAACCTAATCACTATAGAAGAAGAAAAGAGATTGGATTTGTACCCTGCCCTTCACTTGAAGTCTCAGAGTGGCTTACAAACTCCTGTCCCTTCCCCTCCCCACAACAGACACCCTGTGAGGTAGGTGGGGATGAGAGAGCTCTGAGACAACTGTCCTTGAGAGAACAGCTGGTACAGAGCTATGGCTTGCCCAAGGTCATCCAGCAGGTGCAAGTGGAGGAGTGGGGAATCAAACCCAGTTCTCCCAGATTAGAGTCCACGCACTTAACAACTACATCATACTAGCTAAATGTATGCAACACAAATCAACCTGGGGGGTTGACCTGTGCTTGCTACAGTACATTTTGTCTATCCCAAGGAAGCCTAGGTAGCAGCATAGGGCTTTAATCTTCTCATTAATCTTTCAGTACACAATAGAAGCACTACCCAAATGGTACACATATCGAACAGCATAGCCTGTGGAGAACATCAATGTGGTAGTGGCTGCTGATGTAGCATACCTGGTCAGAAAACGAATAGAAATACAATCCCCCTGTAACTGGTGTCAAAATTTCAGTCCCTTATCTGTCTATTTAAGACATGCCTCTCTGGGGAATTCTTTCACATGAGTATGTCTGGGAAAATATGAACCCTAGTTTAATGAGGACCAATGATTTTGCCAGAGCCTGTCATTTGAGGGTATCAGGCCAAAACTCCTAAGATACACCTTTACCACAGAAAGCCTAGATGATGTACTTTGGCTAGCCGTGACAGGATGAATGCTGCATACACCAACATATGAAGGTCCCTCCAAGTCATTTTCTAGCTTATAGATTTACTGTGCTAAGCCAAAACAATATCTGCCACTTCAAGATTGTATCATGATATTTTATGATATTTTAACTGTGTTAGCTGCCTTGAGCCAGCTTGCCTGGCAAGGCGGGATATAAATAAATAAAACATCAAACTTGACAAGCTCAACTTTTCATTCCCATGGACAGAACTACCCTGGGTCCCATTGGAAAACGGGCCTGAAGTAAGAAATACGAAGTGATGGGGGGAATATTATTTAATTAATTAATTAATATCCTGTCCTCCAGGCCGAGGAATTAGACACCACTATTTCCTTAAGTTCTGAGACACAAATGCCTCATCCAGAACACTTTTATTCAAGAGAACCTTAACCTGGGACTATTACCATCTCCTCCAATATGGTTTACTTAATTTATGTTCTGGGACAGCTGGATCTCCTGGGCAAATCAAGGTTAATATCCTCCAGTCTAGCATAAGCTTTACGGTTCAGCTTTCACAGATCACTTACTATTCACTATTTTTTAGCTGTATTCTAGATAAATTTATTATATAACACTTCAAGTGTGAAGTTCTTTAAAATATACATTCTACCCATCAAGCAGGCTGCTCAGCAGTAGATACCACACAAGAAATCTGGTCTTATCTCCTCAATAAAAAAGCAGTTGAGACTAGCCAAACTTAAGACACAATAATCCTCTACTGTAATCCTGAAATGGCAATTTCAAGTTCTATATATTTTAAAAGCAATTTGCATCTCTGATGGCCATTAGACAGATGACAAGCTAGAGACAAAAAGCATCAATACGTTTATATTTCCAGATTGGTAGGTATCCAGACACACCGCACAATAATGTTTGTATGTATTGGTGTAGATACAGTTAGGGTGTCTTGCTGATAGTCAAGATTTTGAAAAGAATTACAAGCAACCTTTGACACAAAACATGCCTTCAGTATAACTTCAAAATGTTTATAGGGCTAATGTTAACAGCATTACAGACCTGCAGGAATTGCATTTATATACTGTTACTTTAGTAGAAATACCTGTCATATTTTTCAGAAAGACATGATGGCCTCTGTTTAGAATAGGGACGTTCTTTAATGTCCAAGAGTTCTTCCTAAAGAAAAGAGAACAAACATTCTCACACTCCAAATTATGGAATCAGGACTTAACTCTAGATCAGATTTCAATTCATGCAATGTAAATAGCAAGAATATGCTTTGTTTCTCTTCAGTTACCCATTGGGGTTATATCCTCAGCTGGAGCCTAAAGGACTGAGAATATGGCAAGAATATCCTGCACACAGAAACGTTAAAATATCATTTTTTAAAAGAGACCCTTAGATATGGTTTCATGCAATAAATTCATAATCCTGAATGAACATGCTACATGGTATTAAAATGGGTCTGCTGATAATTTCAGGAGACCACTCAATAGTCAATTCATTATTGACTATATACCTCCCTGAAGTCCATTTCTTCCCAAAGTTTTATGTTCTGTACTCAAGATTGACTGTTTACATCAGCACTGTAATCTAGATTATACCTGAAGGCCTGATACAGAACTTTTACTTAAAAGCCACTCAACTTTTCATACATCCTGCTGTTCAATATATTACACTTGTAGAGACAAACGCCATTGTTTCAAACCAGGCCTTTGGCCATTTCGATTTACAGTGAACATGCCAAGCAAATTTGTAGGCAGAAATAGACTAAATGGTAGCTGTTATATTGCTACCACTATTGTTCAACAGATGAAGACAACACATGTTAACAGCAAGCCTCATTAATCAACAACAGTTATTTGGACTAATGCGAGGATTGCTAAATCTCAGGTGCTATGGCGCCTAGAAATTTAATTGAGGAACAGTATTTTCAGCAGTGACTTTATTGTAGTGTCTCTTGGCGACTCTCAGTACAAAATTTGTCATTTTGAATCAGAACATTTCATTCTACAACATAAAAATTCATGTGTGTGAAGTTCTTGTCATTCCTTGTTTATTTGCTAGCTTCACACATTCAGTGACCGCAGATAAAATCATTTACCTATTTACAGTCTATACTGGCTCCAATATTTACTCAAACACAGCTTTTTAAAATAATCATGAATTTATGCGAAACTGGGGAGATATTAGGCCAGGGTTTGTGTTTTCTTGTGATGACACACAATACAGCGATAACCAAAGTAAGTATATGTATGTTGGTAAAAGGAGTTAATCAGTAATTGTATGCAGAGTAACACATTTGTATTTGGAGTAGTTATATGTATGTTTTATATTTAGCAAGCTGAAGAAGCTCCTGACGAAACGAAGGATCAAAGCCGGCATCTTCGTCCTTCGTCTGAAGATTATGTGTCTGTGTTTGAAGATATTCTGTATAAGAGAGACCTATATGTTTTGCTTGTAGACCCTGTTGGGTTGTTCATTACACATATAGACCCTGTTGGGCTATTATATTGTTTGTGATTTATTATCTGTGTCAAACAGTGACTTTCCTTTTCTTGTGATGACAGCCAGGTATACCACACATTTATTTACACTCTGTAACACTTCTCATTGCTTTAATAAAACTAAGCAACTTTGAAAAGCTGAAGATTAGCAATAACTAGAGATTAAAAGATTAAATTAATTAAAATTAAAACGTTTCCCCCTGAGCATTTAAAAAAAAAATTCTGATGGAAACATTGTAGACTATCTAAATCTATGCTACATATTGTGACTGCTTGAGTACTTCTGTCCAAATAAACATTTTTTGTTTACAACAAAATTTGTTTTCTACATTCAACATTTTTTTTTCTACCTCTCAGATGACAAAAATTCAGATACATGTGCAAATGGGCTAAGACAGGGTAAAGTGCAATATTTTACAGTGCCCTCTCAAGAACTGAGTATATCTTCAATTCTGCTTGTAGAAAACCAAGAAAGTCCGCAATATGTGTAACTCTCATTCTACTCATATGAGAAGATACAACCCCTAGTTTTAGGAAATGCCAGTAGTCCAAATGTTGGAACTCTAAGGGACTCCTTCCTTCTCTGAAGTATAAACAATTCTGAGCTTTCATCTGTAAGATGCTTTTGTGCAGACTGTCAACAAGTGTATTAACAGGCATTTATCCATTATCACTTCATACACAACCAGTTATTAAACAAGAGATATAGCAGCTTACTTTTGTGTAACGATGAGGGAATTTCATTGCACTAATTCTGCTAACATCAAGCAAAGTATCACCATTCACAGCTTCTGTCAAGGCACCCCGCTTATCCATAATTGCTTGAAGACTTGGAATATGCACCTGACCAAGAAAGTAAGTGAAACATTACTTCTTACAACTGCGCAACAAAGTTTCTCCTCATGTGTCTCTTGCCACACATTTCTATACTACAGATCATGAACAAAAATTTTCCAAGTGGGGGTCAATTTAGGGGTGGACAGCTTACAGGAATTTGAACATATTATTAGAGTATCCAATTTTAGTATCTTCCAAGCTGTAAACACAATTTTAAACTCTTTAAACTGGTTTCCAGCTTAGCCTAAAATTTCTTCACACCTCTAACTGACATATGGCAGGACATTTGAAAGACTGCTTACTTCCTCATATTCCTGCAAACCAATCAAGATTACAGGTTCAGTCACTATATCTCAACTGTTACATACCCTCCCCTCACTTAGTCATCTGGAGCCAGACCTCACGTTGTTCCATTATCAGATAAAGACGTTTTTGTAAACTCAGGCCTTTTGTTAAATTGTGAGCTGGGGTTACAGTTTATTTATTATGTCAGCTTTAATTATTGGTGGCCTTAGTGTTTGTAGTTGCCTAGTTAATTTCATTTTAGCATTTTTAAATTGTTTCTTGCTCTGTTGCTCTGCTTTTGATATATCTTGGAGCCTCCCTTCTATCTGTTAACTTCTTAATTGGGGGTTGCCCTCAAAGACAGTAGTTGTTTTCAATACATAAGCTGCCATTAGAGCCTTTGGGCCAACAGAAGGGATACAAGCATTCAGATGAACAATTAGTCTTTTACATTGCCTTCTTAGCCAGCAACCAAGGTATAACACAGAATCAGTTACAGGAGAAACTAATCCTGTTCCCATTTTTCACCTGCTTCAGTATACTGAGAACAGCAGTCACATGGCATATTTAATACGAGTGATAGGGTTACCAAGTCCGGGTTGAAAAATACCTGGAAACTCTGGGAGTGGATCCAGGAGAGGGTGGGGTTTGAGGAGAGGAGGGGAGGGGCCTCAGCATGACACAATGCCATAGAGTCCACCCTTCAAAACAGCTATTTTCTCCGGGGGAGCTGATCTCAGTCAGCTGGATATCAGTCAGCGGGAGATCCCCAGGCCCCACCTGGAGGCTGGCAACCCTAAGGAGTGGGCATAGCATTACTACACCTAAACAGTCACAAGTCTACACAGTAATAAGGAAGCTCATGTAGAATGCCACCTAAATACCAAGGGTGTAAAGATGAACATCCTAGTGGAGCACAGTCTGCACTACAACATTCACCACTCAGGGAACGAGCACGGTGTGTAGCTCCAAGTCGCTCAGCCTTTCTGCCAGCGCAAATTATGCTTGACAAAAATGACCAGCGTTTCCCCATCATCTCCCCCTTCCCATTACCAAACACACACCCCTTACTGTGCGGGCAAGACCCTTGACCGGCCCCCCAACACGCGTAAGGGCACCTACTCCTTCCTCCTGCGTCCCACGAAAGGCTGTTCCGGGTAGCCTAAAAGCGAGGTCTACCCGGGAAGCTCCCTCCAGCCCCGAGCGTGGCCTGGGCGGTCTCGTTTACACTCTCAATTCAGCCAAGTGTTCCCGGTGGAGAAAAGGGGGGAAAGGAAGGAAGACACGGAACGGAGGGGCGGGGGAGCCTCTCATGCTCTGCGAGATGCCTGACAGGACCGAGGACCAGGGTGGGCGGGTAGGCGCAGGGACGCGCTTTGAACGTCGCCGCGCTACACAGAGGCCGAGCCATGAACAGCGACCACCCCGGAGGCTACAGCCAGGAAGGCGCAACCTCCAGCTCCGGGGCCAGGCAGGTGGCACCAGGAGAGGGGAGGGGACTGCCAGGCCGCACCCCCACCTCGCACCCAAGGCAGACCCCCGGCAGGTGACTCAGCGGATCCCTCACCGACCTGGCCCGGGCCACGTCCCTCCCACCCACCCCGCGCCCCGGCCGCTTCCGCCCGCCGGGCTCGTTCCGGTACTCACAGTGGAGAAGGCGGGTCCCCGCCGCAGCGCTCGCCGGTCTTCCCGCCCCTTCTCAGCCACGGGGGCCGTCGCTGCCCCAGCCCCACTATCGTCTCCCTACACCGGGCAGGGCTCGCCCCACCCCGTCGGGCCTCCCCCTTGGCGGCTCACTCCCTCACGCGCCTCTCCTCATTCCCCCTCCCCGCTGTCTCTCTCGCTCTGTGTCTCTCAGCCGCCGTAACCGGGGCCTTCATTCACCACCCCTCCCCCTTTAATAGGCATAGCGCATGCGCCAGACTCGGCTTCCTCTCCCCCCGCCTCCCGCCTGCGTGCGCGCGCAGCACAGTTTTCTTCCGCTTGTACCGAAGGGGCTGTCCGCGGTATGTGCCTGATTCGACGGACGGTGCTTGTCTGGAGGGCAGAACTCTGAAATCTCCCCTAATCTCCTTTCGGAGTAAAATAATATGCAGAGTTTTAAGTATATTAAATATGTACAAGAAAGAGTGGGAAGAAATACGCGAGGCGCCTGAGAGGCCCTTGAGGCGTTTCATCTGGACAGCCCCATCGTGGGACTGTGTATCCTGACTCTTGATAGTTGATTGAAGTGAAAATCGATGCAGTTTGACCATATGCAGGCTTACTCAGAAGTAAGTGCCACTGATTTCGGAGGTCATGTTCTGAAGAAAGCATGCGTAGGGTTGCGGTTTAGTACTTTAATCGTATACGGACACATCTGATAGTACTGAGATCTTGGAGAATTTACCGAGGGGGACGGATAACCCCAAGATTTTCGAGGGATGCAGTGTGCAATGGACTGTGATCCTGAGAATGAAATCATAAACATTTACATCTTTCCAGGGTATAGCCGTATTAGTCTGATGCAACAAAAACTAGTGCAATAAGATGAACAAAATTTAAATCAGCGTAAATATTTGTGAGCTAAACCTCACTTCCTAAGATGCATGGAATGCCTAACCATTGTACAGGCACCTTTATAAACCAGTTTACAAGGGGGAGAGATCTGTTATTGTAAATCCTTGTATTATTTATTATTTTCAATTTATATTCCACCCTCTCCGCATGAGCAGGCTCAGGGTGGCTTATAGTAAGTTAAAACAACAGAATAAATACATTAAAATACAGATGCATTAACAGAACCTTCAATTGATTTATTGTGCATTCCTAAAATCCATTGACTTCAGTGGGTTTAGAATGATGTAATTCTCTTTAGGATTGCACTGTTAGAATGTTCTCCCTGTAGCCCCAGAAATTACAATTACTAATTTAAAGAACCACAAGACCATAGTAAATTCTTCGTAGTGGGTGGATGAAAGAAAAAAGTACTGGATTTCCCTCATTTAATTGGATACTTCATTGTTGCATGGAACCGTGCTGAGAACTATTCTGGATTAATTGATTTGGGGGGGGGGGTGTAATGAGGCCTTCTGCGTGTGTTCTTAAAGCTGCAATCTAGACACACTCAGCCCAGCTGGGGTAAAGCACAGGCCAGAACACTGAGAGTAAATTCTGGCGAACTCAGTGAGAAGTCATTCCTAGAAAACATGCGTTGGATTAGGGTAAGCATCTCATTGAAATGAGCAAGTTCTGTTCCCAAGAAAACCTGGGCAGAGTTGCTGAATCTTACACAGCTGAATCTTACTGTACCCTTGCTGAATACTAGAACCACAAAGATGGGGCTACCTTTCCAACCCATATTTTAAAGGGTTATAACATCAATGATTGATTATAAATAAAAATGCACAATCTGGGCAATATTCTAGGCCAAAACTATTTGTGTGGTGTAAACTTTTGGGGGAATGGATTTGGTTTGATCTGCAATACAGTCTCTAAAGATGTCCTTATGAACAACCATTCTCTTTTCATTTAATGCTTTCTAGTACTCCTTTAGGAAATCATTCTCTGGATTCCAGTAGTAATCTCCTGTCATTCCTTTCAGTGCCTCTACTTTATGGGGCTGGACAATTTAAAAAGTGCGCCCTTTGTTCTGGAAGCTCTGCACCACCCATCCTGTACATTTGTGCGAGTCGTAAATTAAGAAACGATGCTTTGGCTTTTCGAAGGCTTTTCCCACTTCACACATCCCTGGTTGAGCTAAGAAGGCGCGTTCTATTGAGAAGCCCTACTTCTTCGGTGGCGATCGATCGCAGGGCCTATTTGCCCCCCGCCGGGCGCCTGAGGCTGTTGCAGCTCCACAGTCGCCAGCTCCGGTCGCCATAGCGACAGCCTGGCGGGCAGCACCCCGCGGGAAAGGCTGCTGTGGGGATTTATGTGAGCGGTGCCGCCTAACAGCTACGGCCGGCCGAGGGGAGGGAAATAACAGGCAACTGGAAGAGCGGTCTCTGGGTGAGGGTAGAGGAGAGACCGTCCCGCCCTCTTTTGCAGCAGCTCGGGGTGGCGCCTTATAAGTGTGTGGGGTAAAGCTGCCGTTCTTTTCCCCCACTCCAGTTCCCCAAAGCCAAGGGGAAGATTTGGGGGTGTCTTTTCGGCTTCGATGCCGGTGCGATGGGCGGTGGAAGCCCGATTTAAAGGTGAGGCTTGTGGGCAAGAAGAAGTCTGGGGTACGCAGATGCTCGGGGTTAAACAAGCCCTAGCCTGCCTGGGCGCCTGCATTCCGAGGAACTCGCGGTAAATAGGAGTTGGAGTTCAGGGGCTCCTGAGCCAGGGAGTTTTTGTTCCGCGGGGGGGGGGGGGGGGGGGCAGTTGAGTTGCCCGAGTACAGCAAATAGGCTGCTCCTCGTGTCTAAATGTGGTCCACTATTGTTGAGAAGCTCGTGGGCGGCCGGTCGCCTCGAGCAGATAGGTGAGGTAGTTTGTTCTTAGATTCAGGTGGGGAGCCGTGTTGGTCTGAAGCGACAGAATAAAGTTTGAGTCCAGTGGCACCTTTAAGACTGATGACTGATGCACAAATCTGTGCCTGCCCGACTCCTTGGCTGAACTGGAATCACTTGGAGTCAAACGAGTTAGATGAATATCTGTTTAATGAATTCATAACAGGGAATACAGGGCTGATGAGTGCCTTAGCACTTCAGCAATTCCAGAGCTGTATTCTGCCACAACTAGGAAGGGCAGAAGATCTTATAGCTCAAATGACATCACATATAGTTTACACATTAAAGGGTCTCTAATTGGTACCAGGCAGTTAACATCATACAAGCATAATTTGACTCAGTGCATCTCTCAGTGGTGTCAGTAATTTCACTTGTTTGACACTTGTCTTCAGAACACTGGGAACTTTAGAGAACACTGTGACTTCCTGGGCTCTCATGTGGAGAGCTTGCTGATAAGAACTGTGAATCACATTAAACTTCGCTCTCAGCAGCCTTGCAACTTCTAAATAACATTCCATCTTTATTGCATCCTAATTCCATCTACAGAGGCTTTTAATAATACTTTTGCTTAATATGGCTTCTTATAGAAAAAGTGCAATTATAAAATATGTATGTTCTGCGATAGGTTTCTCTAATCAGAAGCTTCTCGGTTACATACCAGGATTTGGGTTTATTATGATTTACATTGACTTTGCCACAGTGGCAGCTGTCAGTATAGATATATCAAGGAGAAAGTGTCAGAAATCACATTCAAAAATCACATTCTTTTCGCCTTGTCCTACAAGACCAGCAAAGTTTAATTCTGGGTATAAGCTTTGGTGTGTATGCACACTTCTTCAGATACATTGAAACACTGTAATGTTCCGGAGCTGCTTTGAATTGCCTAAACTGAGATGGTGAGTGAGACCCATCAGTCGTTTGAGCATCCCTGGTGTAAGTGGTTCCTTTGAAATTTCAGAGTAATTGTGAACCTTGTTGTGAACAACAAAACATTTGGTAGTGCCTTTTTGTAGAGGTAGCATTCTACGGGAATATTTGTTGTAAGGGAATGTCCAATAGTCACAGCCTCATTTTATTAGCAGGAAGTATGTAATGGGGGCAGGAAGGAGGGGGAATAAAACTAGTTAAATTTCTGAAGGCACAACATAAATTAAATAGTTAATGTTAAAATTATTATAGAGTAGGTGAAAGATATAGGAGAATAAATAGAAATGCAGGTTAGACCTGTTTCTATGGCCAGTTATTCAGCTGTAGAAGGTGATAAAGATGCTCCTAAAGAAAATAATAGATTTGAAAAGTGGATTATGTAGCTTGACCTCTCGCCTTGCGCTGGGACATTGTTTCACAACAGATGCTGCTCCAGCATACATCTGTTGTGTCTGCAGCTATGCTGTCATGGTTCATAAAAAGGTGTTTCCCATCATATGTTTGGTGGATTTTGATATGAAGATTATTTTATGTTTTGGCTAAAGGTGTTTTCATCTGTCACATTATGAGAGACTACATAGATGGCACTGGACTGCAGTGGAAAACAGAACACTTAATTTTATTAACATGATGGAGAAGAAGGCCAAAGGAAGGTGAGAAATACTGAGGTCTGCATGGAAAAATCCAACTGACAAAGACAGGTTTTGAGAGTAAGGATTCAGGGAAGATGCAGAAATCCCTGCTTGTATAATATGGTGCCGCAATTCGATTGAATATACTTCTCTGCAGTATGATTTTGGTAGTTCAGGTAGACCTCTTTGCTGAGGAATTATTTTGTGCAGATATAAGAGCCAGTTCTGTGGCAGCCTGAGCAAATTACTTCTCTCTTTTCTACAGATTTTTTTTAGATGGAAGACTTTATTCCACTTTTCCATGTCATTTTTTTAAAAAATTAGTGTCATAGTGTTTTACATGCAAAGCATATTACAAATAAATTAAAATATGCAAACTACAAAAATGGTCTAAACATCAGATACCCGATTAAACACCACCACTCAGTAATGTATATGTATACACGTCTGCAAAAAGCTAGTTTTCTGTGGGAACTTAAAAGCAATTTGTGGTTCCTTTAGAAAAAAATCCAGACAGTAGAAGCCATAACCGAAAAAGAAGTAGATCTTATTCCTGCTGCCTACATTTGAGGGTGTGAGAGCTCCACCAGTAAAACTTGTTGTGCTAATCTCATGTGGGCTTTATGTGAAGAGAGGTAGTCCTTCAGATAGGTGTTGTCTGCTCTCAAAGAGATTTAAAATTAAAAATGGGTACCGTGAATCAATGACTGCAGCTGGCACAGCGTATGTTGAATGTAGGCGTGGCATCCTGTGACCTAGCCTGAAAGTTGCAGAAACATAGGTCAGCTTGGCAAGGTCGTCTGCTTTTTTAATAAGGGTTTACTTATACACACAAACACATAAACTTTGTTTATACCCCACCTTTCTCTACAGTGGGGACCCAAAACAGCTTACATTGTTCTCTTGTCCTCCATTTTATTCTCACAACAACCCTGTATGTGACTGGTGCAAGGTCATCCAGGAAGCTTCCATGGCAGAGTGAGGATTTGAACTAGGTCTTCCATATCCTAGTTTGACATTAACCACTACAGCATGCTGGCTGCCATATAAGATGTAGAACAGAATCAGTGTGGTACGTGGGCTTTCCAATTAAAATCAGGGGTTTCCTGGGTTCCCAGTAGGGAAGAATGCCCCATTCAGAAAAGCCCAAGAATACTTTTTTCCAGCTTAGTCTGGAGATCCAGTTGTATTCTTCCCTCGAAAAAGCTAACCTAGCTACAGTCATCCTTTTATCTAAGAGTCAAAGGATGGCCCCCATGTCGGTAAAAAAAAAAAAAGTGCACAAAAGGTGTCGAGCTCTAGTTTCTGGTGACCTGTAGGATTTCACAGGTTTGCAAATAAATGTAATGTGTTAAAAATACTGGGGGAGAGAGGGTTAGCCTAGCAGCAGTGTCTGTGCATACATCAAGAAAAAAACCCAGAATTTCTTGTGAGGCATAAATGGTCTCATGAAAACTTGGACCCTGTTTATGATTGCCAAGCCTCCCTGCCCTTGCAAAACACAAGGTCCTCTTTTCAAGTCCTGCTTTATGTGCCCCTGCCTGCAAAGGTAAGGTATGCGGCAGCTAGAGACAGGGTTTTTTTGGTGGTGGTACCTCATCTTTGGAATGCCCTCCCCCTTGAGGTTCACCTGGAGTCCACTCATTTAGGCACTTGGCTTGTTTTATTGACTTGTTTTTGTTGTCTTGTTTGGGTATTAATTCAGTTTAGGATTGCCCTGTAAATCACCTTGAGTTACACCCCTCCACAGACTGCTTTTTGTATTGCGTTAAATCTTCCCACTTAATTGAGAAAGGTTTCCTCAAAGAGCCCTCCAATTGGCTCACATTGCTGGTCCAACCTAATTAAAAGACTACCATTTCCTGTAGGTAAAAATAAAGCATTTTGTGGAGATGACTGCGGTGGTCATAGGTTGTTTTATAGCTCCAACATCGCAGCAAGTTTACTTTTTCATCTCAGTTCTGTTCTGCTCAGCCAAAATTCTGACAGTCTGGTTCAGGAATGCTTTCTTCTTCTTTAGCCACAAAACTCCAAAAGTATTTTAAACAACTGAGTCCAAGAAAAAGTGTCTACTTGGTTAATTCTATCTCTTCCTAAAATTTTGATGGTATTGATGTATTTATTTACTTAATAAATGTTTATGCTGTCTCTCTAGGAATCTGCTCAAGGTGGCTTACAAAATAAAAATAATAAGAACAAGGCATTAAAAGATATATTAAAATCTAACCTGTATCAGTTTATTCAGTCTCATAAATTTTAATTTTGAATCCAGTGGTTAAAAGTAGCAATCATTTATTCTTCCTTTAAAGTTCAAAGTGTACAAAGATACAGAAATTACATACTCCTAAAGAAGGTGCAGTTAGACGACTTGCTTCTCTTCATCTGACTGGAAGTTCATGTCGGGATGGCAGTCATCGGATCTCTTATCGTGTTGCATACACTTGGAACCGAGGTGGAAGGTTAAAAGAAATCCGTATTAGGTAATGGTCGCATCTATGTTTTGCATAGTCTCAGAACCATTTTCTAACAATGGAGGCAGCTGTTCAATTGGTTAGATTTATTTTATTTTACTTAAAGATGTATATCCTACTCTTTCTTTAAATGGCACCATTAGTGTGCATGTTGCTTCACAGAGTATAAGATGACAGGGTCTCTGCCTGAGGAGCTTGGGATAACTTTTGAAGGGGAGAGGGTTGAGCTGCTGGTTAAAAGCAACAGTCCATGAAGTCCAGCATCCTATTTCACACAGTGGCCAACATATGCTCCCCAAAGGGCTTACAAGTGGGAATTATAGACCAAGTTGCCCCCTGTTGTTACCCTGTGGCACAGGTAGGGCTGCCAAGTCCAACTTGGGAAATATCTGGGGACTTTGGGGGTGGAGCCAGGAGAAAGGAAGTGACATCATTTTGTGATGTCACATCCTGTGATGTTGCTTCCACATGCTGACACATGAACTCATGAAGTTTCCTAATACTGAATCAGGCCATTGGTCCATCAAGGTCAGTATTGACTACTCAGACTGGTAGTGGCTCTCCAGGGTCTCAGGCTGAGATCTTTAATGTCACCTATTACCTGATCCTTTTTTAGCTGAAGAGGCTGATACCTCCTGCATGTCAAGCAGATGCTCTATCACTGAGCAACGGCCCTACTGAATCCTTCCTCATCTCGGCAGAATATGAAGCACTAAGTGCTACACAAGTGCTAAATATGATTTTCATATCATAAGAACAGGAGAGAAGCCACAGTGGATCGGCCCATCCAGTACAGCCCATCCAGTACAACACTCTGTGTCACAACAGTGGCCAAAAATACCAGGTGCCCTCAGGAGGTCCAGCAGCGGGGCCAGAACTCCAGAAGCCCTCCCACTGTTGCCCCCCAAGCACCAAGAATTCAGAGCCTCACTGCCCCAGACAAAGGGTTCCATTTAGACCTTGTGGCTAATAATAGCCCCTGATAGACCTCTGCTGGATGGGGACAGAGAGAGAGAGAGACAGACAGACAGACAGACAGAAAAAAGAAAGAGGGAGAGAGAATGAAAAGAGCTGGAAGAGAAACTCACCTTGCCAGCCACATGCAAAAGCAGCTCCTTCAATCCCTCCTTAATCTCTGGGTGGACCTCTCTTGCTGTGGAAGCTCTCTTGCTGACTTCTTAAAGGGGAAATGTCTGGCGAGGCTTTTTACTGCAGGGCAGGCTCTCTGCAGACATTTCCCTTTTAAGGCAGCCATTTTGTCCCCCCGGTGGCCATCTTTGGAAAAGCGGGAGGTAAGCACTAAAAATCAGTGTTTCCCCTGCCCTACGGGGGGACTTGGCAGCCCTAGGCACAGGTATTCAGGGGGTTACTTCTGCTGAATGTAGAGGTTACATTTAGTCATCATGACATAACCATTGATGAATCTGTTCTACATAAATTTTTCAAATCCACTTTTAGAGCCAACTAAATTAGTAATGATCACTCCATCCCAGGGTGGTGAATTCCACAGGCCACTCACTGTTAGGATGAAGGAGAACTTCTCTTTTGTTTGACTTAAATCTACTGCCCATCAACTTCCCTGGGTGCCTGTGATTTCTAGTTTTACGGGAGAGGGATAAAAAGTACTCTGTCCACTCCATGCATAATTTTATAAGTCTTTATCATGTGCCCTATTAATAATCTTTTAAGTAAAAATTCCCAAACTCTTTCGTTTTTCTTTCTAGAGAAGTTGCTCTAGCCTCCTTGATCACTTTGGTTGTTTTTTTCCCTTCTGCACTGTTCTCAGTGCTGTAACATGCATCTGTCGAAGAATGCTCGGGCTCATGAAAGCTTATGCTTCAATAAATCTGTCCAGTCTTTAAGCTGCCCAAACACTCCTGTTTGTTTATTGCTGTTCATATAAGAGCTGGTATGATCCAGCAGTCTAAAATTAGAGAGAAATGAATTCAGGTGCCACTGGTGGAGTTTGCTGGGTGTCCTTTGCCTAACCCTCCTCAGAGCTATGGTGAGGAAGAGTGGGACACCCAGGGTATGCCACTCTTAAGTTCCCTCAAGGAAAAATGGGTTTTAAAATGTAATTTAGTAAAATAAATACATCATTGTCTTTAGTGGTGAACTGGAACTGAATAGCACTTATATATGAAGTTTCTGTTCATCTTGAAGACAGCCATCTTAAATATGTAGAGATTAAATACATGCTAAAAAAAAATCCAATTAACGTATCGTTTTTTTCAGACACTTGGCCAGAAAATTCCTTTTCATATGGATAAGGAAGGCCTTTGGAAGAGTCCTCCCATCAAGTGCTAGGTAGGCAGAACAAGATTTTTGCAGAAAGTGGTTTAGTATTTTTCTATTAGAGTTCTGCCTAGACTAGTCACCTACTACTTCTCTGTGTGAGTTAGTGTGTGGTATTATGCTGCATGTTCTGTACAGAGCTTAAATTTGGGGAAAGGATTAGTTGTTCATTCACAGACTTCTGCCAGGATGGGTAATTTTATTTAGACCTATATGGGATATAAACATGTGGAAAGTGGCCTTCAGTCTTGGAATCCCCTCCTACCGATGTGGCCAAATACGTTGGTATTGCCTTGGAATTGTCACTTGGAATTTGCTAGCAATGTGTTTGTTTATATCCTGCTTTCTCCCCAGTGAGGACCCAAAGTGAATTACAGTACAGGAAAAGGTACAACAGAAAAAAACATGGGGTGGGGAGGCTTCCAAGTGCCCAGCAGGCCTTCTCTCTCTGCTACCCAGTCTTCCACCAGCTGTAGGCAACAACCCTCAGGCTTCCCTTTGGTCTCGCCCTTTGGGCACCCCCAGGCCTTAAGTACCTATGAGCAGAGGAGAACAAACTTAGCAAGAATTTATTCAGCCACTTCTAGGCTGCTAGCTAGCAGGGACTTCCACAGTTCCTCCCTTGCTAAAAGTGCCTCTCCCCATGCTCAGGCCTTAAGTGTCTATGTGCAGAGTATAATAAATTCAGCAATATGTTATTCTTGAGATGTCACCCTGCAGGTGGGACCTGGGGATCCCCTGGAATTACAGCTCATCTCTAGACCAGTGTTCCCTCTAAGCTGAGTTAGTGTGAGCTAGCTCACAGTTTTTTACCTTCTAGCTCACACATTTTTGTCTTAGCTCAGAAAGGATGGCTCCAGAACGAACTAAGTTATGTAGTAGCCAAACTGCTCGCTCACAGCTTTAATGCCAGTAGTTCACAAAGTAGAATTTTTGCCCACAAGACTCCACAGCTCAGAAGGAGCATTGCTCCAGACTACAGAGATCAGTTCTCCTAGAGGAAATTGATGCTTTGGAGGGTGGACTCTATGGCATTATACTCCACTGAGGTCCTTATCCTCCCCAGGCTCCACCCCCAAATATCTAGGAGTTTCCCAGTCTGGATCTGGGAACCCTGCCCCCCCCCCCCAAATCCCCAGCAGTGGCAAGGGAATGTTATTCCCCTATTGCAATAGTTCAACTGCCATCTTGTGTTGCAGTCTTTAAAATGTGATAAAAGCTGCTCAGGGAAGCAGTTCTTAGTGAATTCCAAATCCAGGCAAGTCAGAGTTGATGGAAAGGCTGCTGGCCTGCTTCCTGTTATTCCTTGGGCCTCAGCAATAGCAGCAGGTCACTGGGTGGAGGAGAGCTAGATTCAAGTCCAGTAGCATTTTAGAGACTAACAAGATTTTCAGGGTATTAGCTTTCAAGAGTCAAAGCTCCCATCACAAGGTATGGGTTAGGAGTTTATCAGCTAAAACCAGATTCTGATTATTGTGATGTCTTTTTATTTCTGGTAGTAATATTCTACTGGTTTCCCTGGTAAGGTTATCACCTAAAAACTTCCAGGAATAGGTAGGATGTGGCAAAAACACGTGCAGGGAGACATATGCACAAGTGTGTTGTACAGTAGTAGGTACGCTTAGTGTATGTGTGAAATAAATGAGCAGAAATTATAAAAGGGTCATGATTGTTTAAAACACCAACCCAAAGAGGAGGCCACCTACGTGGTTTATTGGTTTGGCCTTGGCCCCCTAATAGCTTCTGTTTGAGGTGGCTAATTATGCCACATCTCTGCAATTAATATGTTCAAATGATTTAATTTGTCACAGCACAGAGCAGAAGCAGAGTAACCTGTCTGTAGAGGAGCAGGGGAAATGGTAACAGTGTGCACGGGACGAGGAAAGATCTCGGCTTTTCCGTCCATGGTAGTGCCACCCCAGCTTTGCTTTGATCTTTCCAAAGACATCACATCAAAGCAGGTTTGGGAAAGATTGTATGAAAGATGACAAGGTGCACAGAAGCACCACGATGCTGTGCGGGAGTGGGAAATAAGCCTGCTTCCCAATAGCATCTAGAGCAAGGCAAACAAGCCATGTGTAAGTTAGTTTACTTAAGAATACTCATGGCCAGGACAGAAACAAGCCACAGTTAATGGATGCAGCCCCATTCAGATAACACAGCTGATTAGAGTTAAATTGAAGAGTTTTGCCTTCAGTCTTGGCATACCATAAAGGGAAGGAAACATGAGAGCCTGAGAGTCAGGTTCGTTCATGAACAAACTTTTTTTTGTGATGTCTGATACTGATGCAGAAATCTGTGCCTGCGTGCTCCCGTAGCCGAATTGGAAACACGCAGTCAGTCCAACGAGTTAGATGAATATCTCTTTAATGCATTGAAACAGGGAATACAGGGACTGAGCAACTTAGCACTTCAGCAATTCCAAAGCTGTATTCTGCCATAACCAGGAAGGGCAGAAGGTCTTATACCTCAAATGACATCACATACAGCTTACACATTAAAGGGTCTCTAATTGTTACTAGGCAGTTAACATTGTACAAGCATAATTTGACTCAGTGCATCTCTCAGTGGTGTCAGTAATTTCACTTGTTTATCTTGTCTTCAGAACATTGGGAACTTTAGAGAACACTGGGTGACTTCCTGGGCTCACATGTTGAGAGCTTGCTGATAAGAACTGTGAATCACATTAAACTTCGCTCTCAGCAGCCTTGCAACTTCTAAATAGCATTCCATCTCTATTGCATCCTAAATCAGTTCTCAAAAATGAACGTTTTCATCCCATGTGCTTGTGTTAATTCAATTGTTTAGGTGCTATTATGATCGGAAAATACTGAAGAAAACCTTTGGCGAGTGGAAGGAAGAATGGTGGATTGTTTACAAAGAATGGAAGCTTACTATCAGGGCTGATTGTCATTATAGGTTTGTGAGATAGATCTTGTAGTTCCGTAGTGTTGTTTTCCTGTTATTACTTTTATATATTCTTTTGTTTTATTAATCATATGTTGGGAGGTGCCTTGCACCTAGTTAGAAGCAAGGTAGTAGAAGATGGCTGGGGTGGTGGAGTTCCCAAGTTTTTTTTTTTTTTTTTTTTTTAAGGACTGTGTGGGGTATCGTCAGTCATGATGCATTTTCAGCCATTTTTTTTCACTCTGTCTGACATATTCCAAGTTCACATTCTTCTTAAGCAAAAAATAGCCTTGCAGCACCTTAAAAAATATATTGATTAGGGTGGTAGGTTAAGTTCTGCCCGATCCAAGTTCTGCCATGGAAGCTCACTAAGTGACCTTGGGCCAGTCATATACTCTTAGCCTAACCTACTTCACAGGGTTGTTGTGAACATAAAGTGATAGAGATCAACATAAGCTGCTTTGAGTTCCCATTGGACATAAAGGCAAGGTATGAATGAAATAAGTAAAAGACAAAACAGATTTATTGTGGTGTAAGGTTTGGTGAACTACAGCCTGCTTTGGTTAGTCTTTATGGTGCTGATAAACTCATTTTAACATTGCATTTATATCCTGGGATCCAGGGGTTTTTCAGGAGGTCCCCTATCCAGGCACTGACCAGACCTTTTACTTTATCAAGGTTGTAGCATCATGTGTCTTCCAACCATAATGTGAGACCTCCTGATTTTTGCTACATCTAGACTAACACAGCTATAACACTGGAATTTATCTTCTAGTGTCCAAACTGAACAAATCAGTGGTTCAGTTCAGACATTATGCTAAACCATGGCTTGTGGTAGCTTTGAGTTTAGAGGATGCAAACCATAGTGTAAGTTTCTGAATAACTAGTCAAATCATGGCTTAAAGCAACTTGTCTAGTTTAATTTTCTGTCTGACCCAGCACTCCTGTTTCTCTGATATTGAGGGCTCTGGGGATAAAACAATAGTTGTATATATGGGTCCTCAGTTCTTGCCAAGTCATAATCTACATAAACAATGGATTGTATACCCACTTCAAAACGTGATTTCTAATTCTGGTTTGCTGGATGATCAGACTGGATGATTAAACCTATAACCATGGCTTGGTGTGATGTCTGAATTGAACCAGAGTCTCATGTGCTAGTTCTCATTTTAGTGTGACTTTGCTTTCAAAAGCCATAATAGTTCTCATTCTGAATTGTACTAGCAGCCGATTTCTCTCCTATTCTTTTGATGAATGCAAATACTGAACAGTTATTTTCCATGTTATGGAACTGGAGTGACCCATCTTCTGTGTTTGATACTAGAATTTGTTTAATTAGTGTGGCTGCACCAGCCCTTGTAGATTTTGGTATCATGTGGAAATGCACTGTTATCATTCACAAAAGTTGCTAGCTCTCAAATGTTTACTAGTCCATCCGCCTCCACTTTCCTGAGTTCCGTCAGTTTTTACCCAGCGTTTAATAGAAGGAGAAGCCCTTGTAAAACTTACTTCTTGATCACCTATAGGTGAATGTTACTCACCATAGACAACCAAGTGAGTGGCTATCTGCAAACCTCATTTAATTACATTTTATTCCTAATTAAACAAATATTCTATATGTTGTTTATGTGATGAGAAGCTTTAATATACAGAAACATTTCTCCAGAGCAGTTCAGAATGAATAATCTGTTGCTACATTGAATTAAGACCTGTGTCAAAACAGCATTTCTTCTGTTGGTCAGGTATTTCCTGTACAATCTAGTCTTTCGGTCCTGGAAGTCTTTCTTACTCCAGCAGCGAGAGAAGACAAAGAAATATTGTGTTGCAGAGGCTCATGGTAAGAGAGTAGAAGTGGAGCAAGAACATTAATGGACTGTTACAGAAGCTTTGGTACTGTGCTTGTTATATAATGACTCCCTCCTCTGATAATGTAATGCTCACATCCAGATAGGTAACTGCTGGAAAATGGCACAGATTTGGATTCTCCTGGATCCAAATCCCCAACTGAAACTACAGTTGATTAGTACATGTGACTGCAGTTGTTCATGTTTGTCCATTTTGTACTCTGTATCTTCTCTTCTTCCCTTTGTTGGCTCTCCATCTATCAAAAAAATCAGCAATGCTATATTAAAGCTAATTCTTTCAAAATCAGGTTATTGGTAGGTTCAGCTGAAAGAACATTGGAATGCATGAAGCAATAGAGGATGGAGGGAAATAAGTCTGCAAGTGAAACTCGTCAGATCAGTTTGATGAGAAGCTGTGATGGGGCAGGCAATACTGTCTTATCTGCTGTGGGCAATATAGCACTGCAGCGTTACCTCCAAGTCTCTGGAAGGTTATCCTTCTACACAGCCTAAATAAAATAAAAAACACTTCCCTTTTGAGCCACAAATAGGGGGAAAAATTAAAACCCTATTAAACCAAATCTGAGGCCTCTGTGTCATGCTTGTTTAGTTTAGATTTCTTCATTTTTTTCATGTTGCCATTATTAAAATTAGTCTGCTGCATGATGTGCTACTAGTTACAAAATAGGTGGTTTCCACTTGGGAAAGGGCTGGTTTCCCATTGCTGATATGGCTGCATATAAAGTGCAGCAGCAATGGGGCTTTCTGCAGTTTCCATGCTCCAGGCCCCTAGCAGTGGCTATCCCCCCCTTCTCCTGAACCACCAGGGCTTTTGCATTTAAAAAAAAAAACTAGAACATTGTTGTATTGCTATATTCCTGTAACAGTAGATGTAACAGGTTTTCTGAATTCCCAGCTTTCAGTTTTTCAGAAAAGTCTGTCTCACCTCTTTCATTGCAAAGATATGTTTTTCTCCTTATAGCTCCTCCAGGCATGTGGCTAGAGACTAACTTAAAAAAAAAAGGAGACTGAGAATTCAGAGAACCCATTACATCTATTGTTACAATGGTATAACAATATTCTAATGTCAATTTTTTAAAAAAAGCCCCCTGATAGTAGAAGGGAGGAAATGGGGTAGGGTCTGGGAATATTGCCGCCATGTGGCCTGGAAATCTGAAGGTTCCACCCACACAGTAACCATTTAGGCTAGGGGCCGCTAGGCCTTAGACCAGACAGACCAAAATACAGGGGTGAGCAAACTCAGCAGGCTCTTAGGATCAAACTACTGTAATCTGTATCTAGGACACACTTTTTGAACAAAGAAAATGCTTTGGATTACCCCATATCAGAAAAATCATTAGCTGACTCAATGATCCTGCTAAGCTGTGGAGTATTGTGAGCAAAAATTCTACTTTGTGAGCTACTAGCATTAAAGTTGTGAGGGAGCGATTTGGCTACTTGCATAAATTGCCGTATTTTTCGCTCCATAAAATGCACCTGGCCATAAGACGCACCTAGCTCTGCTCGGTGCCGTGGCTTGGGAAAGGTGAGGGGGGTTTAAGACGCACACACTTCCCCCCCCACTTTTTTGGGGAGAAAAAGTGAGTCTTATGGAGCAAAAAATACGGTAGTTTGCTCTGGAGCCATCCTTCCTGAGCTAAGACAAAAATGTGTGAGCCGGAGGCTAAAAAACTGTGAGCTAGTTCACACTAACTCAGCTTAGTGGGAACACTGACCAATATTCCAACTAACATCAGTTTCTTCTCCAGAGCTTTCATCCAAATCGATTTGTGGGTATCCCATTTCAGAGTGTCTAGTAAGCCATCTTCAGCACAGAACAATTTTAATCTCAGTTTGAGGGCATAGAGCTATGCTCTTGCTTCCAGGGATATTTGTCCAAATACTGCCCACAGTACAACATTTGATACACAACAAGGGAGAGTCAGTGTTTTTCTTAAAAACTGGGCCAGAGGTTGATCAATATTATCAGAGATAGTTTTGATCCAGATAGCTGAGCCATAAAGAATAAGGGGAACCAATTTCAAGTTGAAGACTTGTACAGCTCCGGGAATATACTCCCCCCCTCCCAATTATGGAAAAACCTATTTATAGTGCACATGGTTTTGCTTGTTGAAAGCTGTTCTAAGTTGGGAGGTCCAAGATAAATCTGCCGAGAATTGGATCACCAAATAGGAGAAGGCCTTAAACCTGCTCAATATTGGATCCGTTGATTGAGCATTTCCTGGTAAAAACTAAGATCTTAGATTTTGAATAATTAATTACCAAGGTTTCTTGGGAACAGTAACTTGAAAAAGACTGCAAGGCTTTTTTGCAGATGGACTCTGGTTCAAGACAAAACAGCATCATCTGCATTAAGCAGGGCAGGGACACAAGTCTCAGCCAGTTTTGGTGGCTGGCAGCAGTCATCAAAGATTGATGCTAAATAATTTTGATAGAAATTGAATAAAGAAGGAGCCAGCAAACATCTCTGTTGTACCCCCTTTTCCAAGTTAAATAAATTTGATAAGTGCCCTTCATAACCACAGTTTTGAAAACATCTATGCATGTGCAGATGTCTCTGTTAGTTTTGGGGAAGATTTTTTTAACCTCAGATCTTTTTTTAAATCTGTAACCTAGTAATTTCTGTGGCTTCATTGTGTGGTTCCTATGGCTTCATTTACCTATTAGACATAAGGGCTGTAATTAGTTTTAAAACTACAAAAGAATTTCAGATCCTAATGTTACCTCCAGTTTTTCCATTTTTAACACACATATAATGAGGCTTCCCTAGCATCCTTGCTGATGTGAAGTTTCTGTTATTAACTGATATCTGGCAGCTATCAGTTAGGTGACCCACTACACTTTTTTCCTGGAAGTGCGTTCTGAGCCTGTCCCAGTGGGTTGAATGGGTGAAGGAGGTGAGAATTTCTTTAAAATAATGTATTTTTTTATCTTCTACATATTTTTAAAACCTTGTATCAATTGGATTTTTAAAGCAGCAAAGAAGAAAACTCTTCAAGCATGGTGTCACTGGCTGAGCTATGTGGAAATGCGTCGCATGAAACGTAGGATGCATTTGGAAGCATTCAAATTCAAGGAAGTGAGCACCCTGCGGTAAGAACAGATTTAGAGCCAGTTGTGAGGGATCAGTCTTACAATCCTGTTCCTGTGTGTTCAGGAGGTCTGAAAAGTCTCATGGCCATTCTGGGTCACCACGTGGCGAGGCGAACCTTCCACTACTCTTGGGAGTATTAAATTCTCTCTGGGTAGTAACCACTACCACCCACAGATCTGAAAGAGTGTCTGCCACTGGAAGGATTTTACTTCCAAAATTCCATACTACATTCCCGTTCAAAGACTGCCTAGCTGCCATGTCTCCTGCTTCTCTTGTACTGGCTAGCGTGAGAGAAATCTTTTGCATCTTTTGCATTTTCATGGTGGTGAGCTCAAATGCTGCTGCTCCCCTTTACTGTTCTTTGGAAAGCAGGATCAAATAGGTATGGTTTGTATAAAGAAATCAGGCTTTGAGCATTCAAAATATAAGAAAGTTTAATAGTGAAAAAGAGTACACATGGTCTGTAAAGCATCAGGCTGAACGAGGATTGAAAGGAACAGTGAAAACACACAGTCCTCTTAAACCCTAAACTATACTTTCCATAACAGTGTCATTATCACTATGAGTTAGTAATTCTAGAAGTTTCAGCATTTAAAAATCCACCATTGCCTTAATTCCCAGAGCTGGGACTTCTCTCATTTTCCCTCAACATGTGGTCAAGATGGAGTCTTCCTCACACCTTGAGAATTAATAATCTCCCCTTGGGAGTTTGTCCCCATCTGAGGTCATTCACCATCTTCTGGATCCAGGACGAAGAAATACTGTCTAGCCTTTTGGCTTTAGCAGTCGCTGTTCCATTAGTTGCAATGATCTAGCAGAGGTATTAGATTGTAAATCTTTTGTCTTACTCAGTCCAGAGCCATTTGCTTAACTTAACCCTGAAGTGCTCTGTGCTTGGGGTTTGATGACTCATCCCCCAGCAGCACCTTTCCAGCTCATAGAGTGCAGTCCCAGTTATTGAATTAATGAGGTGAATTCTAGGATAGAGGCATTTCTGCAAATCAGTAATCTAGACAAAGTTCCTGTTTTTCATTCCTTTCTGTTTTTAAATAGCTTCCCAATCCTGAACGCAGTTCTGATAAAAGTCACATATGGCTGAAATAAATTTTCTTCTAAACTATGTTTTTTTAAAAAGAACCAAGCTATTAAACTTCCTTGAAAACCACTGGACTGAACAAAGTATCTTGCTCAGTTATTTGATTCGTTTGGCAAGTTGTTTAGATCTTGTCATAGAATATGAGTCCAAGAAAACTTGTGACAACTGTAAGGATATGAGTAGGGATGGGCACGAACCTAAAAAGGGCAGTTTGGTTTGGGGCGGCCCACAGATCAAACCCTGAACCAAGCCAAAAGGGCCCCACCCAAACTGAGCTGGTCCAGCAAGTTTGGTCCCCCCTTTCTCGGAGAAAGGGGGTGGGGATTGTCCTGAAAGGGACTTCTGTTCCACCTTTCTCCTGGCTGCAGCTTGCTGGGACCAGGAGAAAGGGAGGGGGGATCTCCTGGGAAAGGACTTCGGCACGGTCAGGAGAAAGGGGGTGTGGATCGCCCAGGAAGGTTTAAATGGCTGGTAGCTGTTTAGCCCTTTGGTTTTGCTTTGAGGGGAGAGTGAAACTAAGGGGTTTCATGGTTCATAGCCATTTTAACCTAACAGCTGAGCCCTGACCTAGATAGCTCAGGCAAGCCTGATCTCATCAGATCTCAGAAGCTAAGCAGGGCCAACCGTGGCAAATACTTGAAAGGGCGACATCCAAGGAATACTAGGGCTGGGCCGCAGAGGCAGCTAACATAAACCACCTCTCTAAAATGTCCTAGCCCCACTAGGGGTCATCACCATTACTTCCAAGCTCAAAAGCATGTGCGCACATACACACACACACAATAGACACCAAAAAACCCCTAACCGCTGACTGGGTCCACCAGCCACTCAGCGGGTCCCCGTGCCACTCAGCTGTTAGGTTTAAATAGCTGGCCGCGAACAGCCAAACCAAACTGGCCAAAAGTCCACTAAATGTTTGGGGAAGGCGCCTTCCCCTAGCATTGGTTCCTGAGCTCCGAACTGGTTTGGCCCAGATTTTGGTTCATGATCAGTTTTTCCCTATCCTTAGGTATGCGGTCTTGAGCAGCTGTTTGCTTTCACGATTTCTTGCTGTAGACTGCAGAGCTAAAAAATTTAAAAATGTCCTAAAACACTTGTTTTTAACAGCATGTCATGGAAACTGTGGAGAAGGAGATGGTGCCAAATCCAAGTCAGCTGTGAAATGGATGATCAAGCTGTACAGCAATGGGCCATGGGCTTGCAGTTTCGGGTGAGTGCCATAAATATGAGGCTTTTGAATTTTGCATGCTGTAGATTAGAATATCTAATAAAATTGTTATAAAACGGTACAAAAATTAGGAGCTGCTACTGGTAATTATAGGTGCCACTTCTTTAAGAACATAGGCTTGTTGGATCATACCGTTTTATTTCAGACACTGGCCATTCAGATGCTTCTGTAAACTTACACAGAATGCACAAAGTCAGGGGCTGGCCTTTGTTATCTGTCTTTGCATCTGTTACTTGAAGGTATATTCCAGAGGGGTAGTCATGTTACTCTGTTGCAAAGACTTATTACCTCGGTACTTGTGGTTCCATAGGATTGTTATGGCTGATGGCTGCCCCTCCATTCTCTGTTCAAAATGGAGATTCCAGTCTGGAGATTCCAATCTGGTTTCAGTTTATTACATGCGAGGTCTGAATTTTGTTTCTCCTTAAACAAGAATGACACAAAAATTTTGAGAGAGCTACATACTTTCCAGGTGATTGAATGAGTTCTGTTGCGTGAAAGAGCAAAGCGCAGGAGTCTGAAGGGAGAGACTGCTATGAATGAGAACTGTTTTGCCTAAATTAGTAGGGATGAGTAATAGAACACAACTTTCAATGGGAGGAAAGGATGGCTGCTATTTTGCATTTTTTCCTTCTGTGTCTGGTGTACACTTTCCCTTGCTCTGATTTCCTATCATTTCCTTGCTCCTGGCCATTCATTCTTCCTGTTGATCCTCTGTTCTTCTGATGTCAGGCCTGGCTGCGGTGGAAGGAGGTCTATTCGTATATACAGAATATGAAAGAGAAGGAAGTCAGGGCACTGATGCTTTACCGTCATAGGAAGATAGGGAATGCTTTGAAATCCTGGCGTGTCTATGTGCATCTCCGAAGAGAGAAGCAGCATCAGCGCAGTAAGTTGAAAATAAAAGTTTGTGACAAAATGGGATTAATTTCTAGTACAGTACACTAATGTGTCTGTTTTGAGTGAAATAGTCTTGATCTTGGCTAATGAAAGCATAGATGGCTTGTGCCGAAATTGCTGAGCAGCATTCTGGAACAGTTGTCTGTAAAGGACTGTGGGAATTGTCAGGCCACTTAGAAGTCTCTATGGAAGAGTTAAATAAAATGCAACTGAATATTTAACTAAAGAAATTGATTTACTTCCTTATGAGACAAAGGGTTTGGTAGCTAATCACAGCTGGGCATCTGTGAGGGTAAAACATGCGTGCATATCAAAGAAACCCTTCAAAGATGATTTCAGTGGGAGCAGTTCCACTGGGGACAGTCCTATTCCCTTAAGTGTTCATGACAGACTCTGACCTGATTCTCTTATAAACATGAGCATTGTGTGACCAGGGACAAACTCCTATATGTGGCAATAAGTGCATTCTTTGAATCTAGCTTTAGATATTCGCCATCAAGAGACAAGGGTATCCTGGTGAGGCTTACTCCTCCTAGTTGCTCCACAGGCTCCTTTCCAATCCGGTTTCAGGCCCGGTGACGGGACTGAAACAGCCTGGTGGTTCCAGAGACTTAAGGGCACTTACATTTTCTTAAGAGTGGGCCGTTATTTCCACTGTTTTCCCATCTCCTTCCTCAGATCCACTCTTCACCCCCAATTCTGTTGCACAGAGTCCACTAACACTCAGAAGCAAAAATTGGGGGGTGGGGGGCTCAGTGACCTGCAGAGTGAGGAGGGTATTGGTGAAAATCCCAGCTCCCTGTTACGAAAACAAGTATCCTGAAATCTTTGAAACTACACGGTCGGATACTGGCCAATATCTAACAAATCCAAAAGAAACATTAAGAGAAAATCAATTGAGGAAACGCTCTGTGGTGAATCTGACCTCATCATGAGGAATGGATTTATGAATTAATATATTAACACATAATGTTTATGAATTAAGATATCAGTTAACATATAATGTTAATGAATTATGTCTTACTGGTAGGTACGTGTTAGGTAGATGCCTCCTTGTCCCTCCCCAGCCAGTCTGTTTGTTCTTTAAAGTCAACCTGCTGCCTTCTTGTGGACAGAGTGGTGAGAACCCCATGGGGTCTGGACCACTGTCAGGCAAACAAATAGAAGAAGAATTCACCAGGTAACCAAACAGTTTGATCCATAGCTTAAATACCAGACATTACTTTCATCCTCAGTTCTGCTTAATATCAAAAACTCTCTCAGTCTTATGCTTGCATACCATACCTAGATCCCGATATTATAGTGGCTGGGGCAATTTGTGTGTGTCTTTTTCCAGAGCTGGCTTTGCAACACCATCGTACCTGCATGCTCCTTCGTTTTTTCTTGTCATGGCACATGGCTTGGGAACGCAGACAGCAATTGCACATACACCAGGAACGGATTGCTCAGTTGGCAGCCAGGATTGCCTTGAGAAGAGCCTTCTTGCAATGGAAATTCTGTATCCTTTCTCTCATAGTCCTTTTGCAGAGGTGTGGGGAATAAAGTGAACAGTAAGAGTTCAATCAGGCACTGTGTGTGCAGAAAACAACCAGGAGGAGCAATCTTGTATTATAAGGAGACTGGATTTATACCCCGCCCTTCACTCCAGTGTTCTCTCTAAGCTGAGTTAGTATGAGCTAGCTCCCAGTTGTTTAGCCTCCGGCTCACACATTTCTGTCTTTGCTCAGGAAGGATGGCTCCAGAGCAAACTAATTTGTGCAGCAGCCGAATTGCTCGCTCACAACTTTAATTGGTGTAGTGGTTTGGTGTAGTGGTTAAGTGTGCGGACTCTAATCTGGGAGAACCGGGTTTGATTCCCCACTCCTCCACTTGCACCTGGCTGGATGACCTTGGGCAAGCCATAGCTCTGTACCAGCTGTTCCCTCAAGGATAGCTTGGGAAAAAGCTCTCTCAGCCCCACCTACTTCACAGGGTGTCTGTTGTGGGGAGGGGAAGGGAAAAGGAGTTTGTAAGCCGCTCTGAGACTCCCTTGGGGAGTGGAGGGCGGGGTATAAATCCAATCTCTTCTTCTTCTTCTTCTTCTTAATGCCAGTAGCTCACAAAGTAGAAACTTCGCTCACAGGACTCCACAGCCTAGAGGGAGCATTGCTTCACTCAGAGTCTCAGAGCAGCTTACAGACTCCTTTCCCTTCTCCTCCCCTGTGAGGTAGATAGAGCTGAGAGAGCTCTCTCCAGATCTGTCCTTGAGAGAA
The DNA here is from genome assembly GCA_029233225.1 of Lepidodactylus listeri. Classification (NCBI taxonomy): domain Eukaryota; kingdom Metazoa; phylum Chordata; class Lepidosauria; order Squamata; family Gekkonidae; genus Lepidodactylus; species Lepidodactylus listeri. The sequence continues at coordinate 29,104,040 of JARCFY010000013.1, forward strand.
CAGCTCTGACAGAACTATAGCTTGCCCAAGGACATCCAGCAGCTGCAAGTGGAGGAATGGGGAATCAAACCCGGTTCTCCCAGATTAGAGTCTGCCCTCTGCACCAAACAGGCACATTACAGATTCCAGGGTGGAAGAAAAATCTGGGTCTCACCATTTGGCTTTCTGATCCACTGGCTCAGCAAAAGAGAAAGGTTTGGGTCTCATAGTACCTTAAAGATGAACAAGATTTCCAGGGTATAATAGCTTTCGAGAGTCAAAGCTCCCTTTGTAGATGCAAGTAGTACAAGCTGTTCCTACCGGTATCTGATGAAGGGAGCTTTGACTCTCAAAAGCTTATATCCTGGAAATCTTGTTGGTCTTCAAGGTACTATACGAGGCTTGAACCTTGCTCTTCTGCTGTACACCAACAGGTTACTCACCTGAAACTGGATCAGCATAGTGGTTCTTGACTTGGCCATAGTACATGCAAAAATTTATAAGGATTGTATGTGTTAAGTGCTGTCGAGTCACTTCCAACCTTTGGCAACCCTTGTGAATTAATGTCCTCCAGAACATCCTATAATTAATAGCCATTCTCGGGTCTTGCAGACTGAGGGCCATGGCTTCCTTGATTGAGTTAATCCATCTCATGTTGGGGGTTCCTCTTTTCCTGCAACTTTTCCTAGCTTTATTGTCTTTTCCAGTGACTCTGGTCTTCTCAATAATGTGACCAAGGTATGATAGCCTCCCTTTAGTCATTTAGCTTCTAGGGAGAGTTCAGGCTCGATTTGATTTAGAACCCCCTTATTTGTCTTTTTGGCAGACCACGGTATCTGTAAACTCTTCACCACCAGCACATTTCAAAGAAATCTGGTCTAGATCAAATGGAGATATTCAGAGAATTATGGCTGGAGCACATGCTTAACTGTTCTGCTTTGCCACAAAGGCACAATGGGATCCCAGTTGGAAATACAGGTTAATGGAAGGAATTATTAAAACATGGGCCAGCATTTTTGGGCAATAATAATTAACCTCTGGAACTCACGGATGGATATTTATATTTATAGATAATTGTTCTGCATGCAATTTTTTTGACAAACACATCCTCATAAAATTAAAGGAAAGTAAAAATCAAGCAGCAGTGATTTCAAATAATTAAAACTTCCATAATTTCCATGTTGACTCCTCCCTATTAATACTTTGCATTCTGCTATATTTTGATGCCTCTGGTGTTATGAAAGTCTGTAATAAACTATAGAGCATTGATCTGATCCAGGAGAGTAAATGAATTTTTTTCCTTTAACTCAAGTAATGGATGTGTCACTTTGTACTGAAGCAGCTAAACATCGGGAGCTAGCTGAACACCATTACAGGCGCCTCCTGCTGGTAAGAAGTTTGCAGAGCTTGGCTTCTTTAAAATGACTTTTGACCAATGAAAGATATTTCCTGCGTTTATAATCCTCACATAGGGCACCTTTGCACATTACATGGTGGCAATTCCTTGCTTGTATACAACAGCAGGAAGCCTTGTCCAATCCTAGCTGTGTACCTTCAGGAGGTACAGGGCTGGAAACATGTGCTTGCTTCTGCTGCATGTGGTACAGTTTTATAGCTAGTTCTCGCGTGATTTTCCATTCATATGAATAGGCTTGTGTAGAACTTCCTGGTAGATGCTGCTACCTCACCTTGCCTCATGGTAGGGGCTACATCTGTATAAAGCTGATAGTTACTGATGATAAATAAGATGGGCTCTTGAAAACAAAAAGGGCCCTGCTGGATCAAACCATTTTATTGATCATCCTGGCTTCCCATAGTGGCTAACCAGATGATTCCAGAAAGGCCACAAGCAGATCTGTCTATAGTTCAGTTCCACCAGCACTTTGCAAGGATGGAAAATATTTCCATTCTTAGAGTGTAACTCACTCTCCTTCTACAGTTCCCCCCCCCCCCCAAGAACAGCATGAAGGGGGAGTCGGAGGTCCGCAGAGGAAGGGGAGGGGAAAAATCGGTGAATACGCTTTCCCTTCCATTTGTGGAAATCTGATCGATCTAAGCCTGTGTATTCCCATCTTTCCTTCAAGGATGTGAAAAATGTACATGGTTTCTTACCCTGTTCTCTTTTATTCTTACAACACTAAGAGAAAGTGGCTTGTCCAAGGCCATGCAGTGAGCTTTATGGTAGAGTGGGGATTTGGACTTGGATCTCCCCAGACTCCATTTGATGTTAACATCCACTAAATAGCACACCAGCTCTCATGAAGCTCTTCCCCCTCTGAGGTGGAGGCCATCTTGTGGGTGATTCCCACCAATCATTAGGGAGGCAGGACTAAATTAAACTTCTTCCTGTTTCCTTTGGTGGGAGTTACTCTAGGCTCAGTTCTTTTCCTGCCTCAGTAGGGAGAGCAGCTAGGTGTTGGCTCTGCCTAACACCACTGTTACTATTGCTGATTCTGAGTCTTTCTTGTTACTATCTTCATCTTGCTTCTATTTTACTCCTCTCTCTATAAAAAAAAATCTGTCACTCTGTGCTTTTGTGTCCCTCTCCTTTGATCAAAAAGTCAATGAGGGGACAGTTTCTCAGTGGCCTTATACTTAATCGATGGCCTTTAGAGCTGAGAACAACGGATTTCTCTCCACCTCAGAGATGGAAGCAGGCGGGCGCCCAGGCAACAACCAAGATCGTGCGGTGTGAAAACGAGCCATGGCAGAGTCGGCTGTGCTCCAAGGAGAACGGAGCGGCAAGGGCACCTCAAAATGCGCCAAACATTCCTCCTGCACCCAAACAGAGCCTGTGTAGGCGGTGGCAGCCATTTTGGAATCAAATCGCCGCATTAATTCTAAAGACAGCAACGGCCTCCAGTGCCAAAACCCACAAAATGAACACCCCGGGACCTCTGGTCAGAGAGGGGCTGAGGAAATGAGGTGATACCCAGACAGCCTTGAACTGTGGATGGACCACAGGAGCGGTAACATAGACTGCGCCCCACACCCACCCATTTCCCCCGAGGCAATGGCTTTCTTTAGAAGGGCGATGAGAGAGGAAATAGACAAGACGCTAGATGGACCTCCTGGGGGAATAGCAAGCAACTCTTTCGCCATGGTGGCTTTAACGCCAACAGCAGATTTCCCAGATCAAACAGAAACAGGTTTGACAAAGGAGGAGACCCCAAAAATCCTAAGGTATGACTGCTTGATCCCTCCTGTGGGGGGACGCCTTCTCCTCTTCAAGCAGGAGTGGTTCACCTCACATCCAGACGTCTGGACCATACACATTGTCACACACGGTTACAAAATAGAGTTTTTCTCAATTCCGCCTCAACGCTGTATTGTGTCTCCAGTCTACAGGGATCCAGTGAAGAAGGCAAGGACCAAGTCTGCAATAGATCATCTCCTAAACATCCAAGCCATAGAACCCATTCCCACAAATGACCATCGGAATGGGATCTACTCCATCTTCTTCACAGTTCCCAGAAAAACCAGGGACTGGAGGGCAATCCTAGATCTGAAATATCTGAACAAGTATGTATATCTCAAACATTTCTGTATGGAGTCCTTAAGATCCGTAGCAGAGTCCCTTCTACCCGGGGAGTTCCTATCTTCCATAGATCTGATGGAAGCCTGTCTACACATCCTGATCTTCCATCGACACCGGAGATTCCTGCGCTTCTGTGTAGGGGAGAAACACCTGCCGTTTCGGACTCTGCCCTTCGGACTTTCATCAGCTCCTTGTGTTTTCATGAAAACCCTGATCCATCCCATAGTTTGCCCCCGGGAACGCAGCATACATGTCCATCCGTAATTGGATGACATTCTGATCCGATTGCTATTGAAGGCATAGTCACAAAGAGACACAAACACGGCCATACAGTGCCTGCAGACCTTCGGCTTTCTCATCAACTTTCAGAAGAACTCCTTGGAACCCACCCATCGATTGGAACAATTGGGAGTAATCATGGATACCAATGTAAAGAAACTATACCCACCCATTGCAAAGGCAAAGAAGATCAAAGACCTGGCAACATAATCATCAAAGCAAGGACTTCATCCTTATCCCTGCTTACCAGGATGATGGGCCTTATGGTATCTGCCTTCAATACCCTTCAATGGGGAAGATTTCATTCCAGGCAATTGCAGAAGTTTCTTCGCCCCTACCAAAACTCTCTCACCCTGAAGTTGGAACTATCCTTGAAGGTGCGACTCCAAGTGAAGTCCAGCCTTCACTGGTGGACCAGGATATCCAATCTATCCCAAGGCAAGACCTTCTGGATTCAAGACCAAGTGCAGATATTCACAGATACTAGTCTGTACGGTTGGGAAGCCATGTTGGACCATTTATCATTCCAGGGGAAATGGACAAGGACAGAGACAACGCTTCCAATCAACCTACTGGAACTTCGAGCCATACGATTAGCACTTCAACACTTGGCAAGTCAAGTTCAAGGATGTCATATCCTCATTTGAACCAACAACACCTTGGCCAAAGCCTACCTAAACAAACAGGGAGGGATTCTGGTCCCTAGCCCTACGTCAGGAAGCGACTCTCTTGCTGAATTGGGAAGAGAACCACTTAGCCTCGCTCAGAACAGAACATGTGAAGGGCACTGTAAACACACAGGCCAATTGGTTGAGTCGCCAGATGATTCAAGAGGGCGAGTGGTCCCTACATAAGAGTCTTTTCCAACTGATCCAATCCGAGTTGGAAGTTCCATCAGTGGATCTCTTTGCATCTCCAAACAACAATCAAATGGACAGATTCTTTACCAGGTTTTATCATCCGTCAGCAGTGGGGACAGACGCTCTTCTGTCTCCGTGGCCTGCGGGACTTCTTTATGTGTTCCCTCCACTACCAGTACTTCCCAGACTACTTCAAAGGATAAGGGAACTAGAGGCCAAAGGCATCTTAGTAGCACCATATTGGCCTCGTTGGCCTTGGTTCACGTCTCTTCGAGAGATGGCTGTGACTACTCTATTAGTTCTTCCAGTGTCAGAAGACATGCTACTCCAGGGCCCATTTCACCACCCCGATCCAGGAAGGTTCTGCTTGACCGCATGGAGGTTAAAAGGAACAAGCTACTAAAACTCGGCTACAGTTCCTCGGTCATTGAAACAATGATGGCCTCTCAAAAACCTTCCACCTCCAGAATATACAGTGTTACGTGGAAAGCGTTTGTACGCTGGGCACGGAAAAAGAAGGTTGATCCACTATATCCCAAGATTACTTCAGCTAGAAGGATTTCAGAGCTGGGAGCTCTATCCACTCAGAAGAATCTCTGTATCTTTCATAAAGACAAGGTGGTTTTACGTACAGATCCTTCGTTCTGTCCAAAGGTGAACACTAGATTTTACAGATCTCAGGAGATATGTCTACCTTCCTTTTCTCCTAATCCCTGGCATCCAACAGAGAAGATGTGGCATACACTAGACGTGAGATGGGCACTAAAATGCTACATTTTGAGAACAGTGTCCATTTGACGTACAGAGTCTATGTTCATAAACATATCTCCTCCCCATACTAGTAAAAAGATGTCTACATCATCGATAAGTTCAAACTTGAGAGTCTGCATTGCGGAAGCCTACAGGAGTCTGAATATGAAGATTCAGGGGCATCACGGCACACTCCTTCTGCAGTGTAGTGACCAGCGCAGCCTTCACAAACAGAGCTTCGGTAGAAGAAGTCTGCAAAGCCACTACATGGTCCTCATTGTCCACATTCATTAGGCATTATCAGATCAACGTGTTTGATTCAGTGGATGCGGCTTTTGGTCATCAAGTGCTGCAGTCGGTCTTGTCTGCGATTGACTACCTCCCACCCGAAAATTAGGGACCTTGCTCTGGGAGGTCCCACAAGAGGGCCTCCACCTCAGAGGGAGAACGACTGTTGGTACTCACTGTGAAATGTCCTTCTCCTCTGAGGGCTGGAAGACATCTTGGCCCTCCTGGGTCGTCATCCTCTGGCGCAGACCCACTGCACGCACGTACATGACCAAGAGGAAACAGAAAGAGAGAGATAGAGAGACGAGAAGGAGAGACCTTCAGAGTTTCAGCTTTATACAGAGAGAGAGAGTTCCTATTTGTTTTTCTCTTGTTCTTCCTGTTCTGGTTAATGGTACCTTACTGTTTCAAATTTTCTCAGCATTAACATGTTATTTCATACTTGCTTGCGAAGCACCTGAACTGAGCCTAGGGTGACTCCCAACAAAGGAAACAGGAAGAAGTTTAACTTAGTCCTGCCTTCCTGATGATTGGTGGGAATCACCCACAAGATGTCCTCCAGCCCTCAAAGGAGAAGGGCCCCTCACGGTGAATACCAATGGTTGTTTCCACTAGTGGTCCCCCCCACCCATGTATACTGCCGTTTCCATTTATTCAGTGAAAATGTGAGCTATTGGCAGACATATTCAATTTTAAAGGCATCTAGGATAAGAACCCCTTTGCCCTTTTCCGCAGGATTGTCTTATCTAATGAGCTTTGTGATTTAGGCTACTGGTGTTTCTGCTTTTCACAGTATCGTGGGTTTAATGCCTTACAAAAAAATGTGGTGGAAGCTAGCATCAAGCAAATGAGAAGAAATTTGGCTTTTCGGCAACATCAAGTTATGGTAAGCCTGACCATATTTCATCTTGCATCTACAAAATCTGAATCCTGAGCCTTCCTACTTTCTTACTTCGTCGACAAAAGAGTCATGTTATATCACTGAGTTGTTCTCTGCAAGTAGAATGCTGAGCTACAGAAAACATTTATTCCCAGTTACTCTTGAATATTTACATAACCTGGTATCCCAGGTGCCATCTAGATGCCAGATTATATCTGGAAAATCCCAACAGGGTATTTTTGACAGCTACTTTGACCATAAATAGTTGAACGCACCCCCCCCCCCCAAGAATACTTTATAAGTAAATAAATAATTTATAAATAACATTTCTTTAAAACATTAGGGCTGAAAAAGGGAGACACACAGTTAACCTGGGTCATTACAACTTTCACGTAACACATGTTGCCCCTGCACCTTGTGGGCTAAGTGTAGTCCCGCTTCAACCCAAAAGCTTCCTCAGACAAAGAAAGGAGGGGGTTTATGACACACTCTCATTCTCATGGTTTTCTTGCTGTGTTTCTTGAGCAGCCCCAAGTGGGTCATCTTTAGCTTTGACGGGTCTGGTTTTATACTACCCAGGCATGGTTACTTCTTATAAGCCTGTTGTTCTCCTGGATCAGGTTAAGTACAGTTGGTTCCATGGCAACAGCATCACCACTGTGGAGGGACCTCCCCCCCCCCCCACCTTCCACCCCCAGAAGTCAGGCCTTCACCAGGGATATGCCTAAATGGCTGATGCCCATGCCGAAGTCACTCCCACTCTGGCAGCAGCCATACTCGAGCATCCTTTTGCCAGTTCTGAGTAACACTTCGCTGCGTCTGGGCTTGCTCTTGATGAGTGGTCCTCCCCTGGTCCATGAGGGGAAGCTTCTTTGGAGCACAGACACCACATATGTGTACTGTAGATCACTTGGTGAGTATATGAGTAATTGGGCAAGTAAGTGTTGTCAGAATGCATTCTTTTTCTATTGTTCAGGTTAGATGTTAGCTTGGTTGTTGCAACTAATGTTTTTGCTTTAAAAAGATAACATCCTACTTTTTCCAGTGCAGAAGGATTCCTGATTTGATTATCCTGCAGATTATGTCTCTTCTGCTTCCCCTTCCCCTCTCCCCCCCCCCCCCAAGCTCTTGCAGAGGTTCTGGAATTGTTGGAAGTCTTCCTTGGAAAGGAAGGAGGAAGCACAGCATTGGTGCCTGACACAAGCAGCTCGTTCTCACTACAGGTAGTGTAGAGCATAAATAAAACAGCCATAAAAATGAAACTCTGGAGCTAGTTACTGCTCTTTTGAAAGCAGCAATGCATCCATCCCACTGTTGTAATCTTTGAATCCAATTTTATTGTGAGAGGGTTTTTTCTTGTTACTGCCTATTCTTTGTTTTAAATATTAATATCCCACCTTTCTCCCAGGACCTTTTAGGTGCATATTGAATTTTCCCCATCCCCAGTACTAGCCCTGCCTCATGTTAGAGACAGAGCTACAGCAGGTGCCTTTAGGTGGGGTAAAGGCAACAAGGGGCATCCTTGGTCAGCTTCACCAATAAATCTAACCTCTAAAAATAAATCTAACATCTAACTTAGATCCGTTTGCCACTAGGTGGTGAAAGCCCCCTATGTAATTAAGAAGCTGATGCAGTTTATGCAGGCATAGCTGCCAGCCATTTTACAAAGAATCTGTGTATCTGTGCCAGACTTTTAATGAAATTATGTAGCCCGTGTTCTGTTGTACTATCTCTATTCCAGCCAGGTGTTACTGCAGAAATGTTTCCGGACCTGGTTACATCATGCAAGTTGGAAAAGGTACAGAAAGGTAAGGATTGGAGTCATTCCATAGCACAGTAACCTTCAAATTTTTCAGAACAGAGTTCCATTTCTCCACATGGGATCCAAATTGTTTTTATATAAGAACATAAGAAAAGCTAATGTTGGATCAGGCCAATGGCCCATCTAGTCCAACACTCTGTCACACAGTGGCCAAAAACACCAGGTGCCCTCAGAAGGTCCAGCAGTGGGGGCAGGAAGCCCTCCCACTGTTGCCCCCCCCCCCCCGAATACCAAGATTACAGAGCATTACTTGCCCCAGACTGAGAGTTCCTATCTAAACTTTGTGGCTAATAGCCACTGATGGACTTCTGCCCCATATGTTTATCTAATTCCCTCTTGAAGCCGTCCATGTTTGTAGCTGCCACCACCTCCTGTGGCAGTGAATTCCACGTGTTAATCACTCTTTGGGTGAAGAAGTACTTCCTTTTATCTGTTCTAACCCGACTACTCAGCAATTTCATGGAGTGCCCACGAGTTCTTGTATTGTGAGAAAGGGAGAAAAAGACTTCTTTCTCCACCTGCTCTATCCCATGTATAATCTTATAAACCTCGATCATGTCACCCCTCAGCCGTCGTTTGTCCAAGCTAAAGAGCCCCAAATGCGTCAACCTTTCTTCATAGGAAAAGTGTTCCAACCCTTTTATCATTTTAGTTGCCCTTTTCGGCACTTTTTCCAATGCTATAATATCTTTTTTGAGGAGTGGCGACCAGAACTGTACACAATACTCCAAATGAGGTCACACCATCTATTTATATAGGGGCATTATGATACTGGCTGATTTGTTATCTATTCCCTTCCTAATAACCCCCAGCATAGCATTGGCCTTTTTCATTGCAGTCGCACACTGTCTTGACATTTTCATTGAGTTATCTACTACAACTCCAAGATCTCTCTCTTGGTCAGTCTCCGCCAGTTTTTGGACCCCATCAACGTGTATTTATAGTTAAGATTTTTGGCTCCAATGTGCATCACTTTGCACTTGGCCACATTAAACCCCATTTGCCACGTTGATGCCCACGCCCATCCTCGATGCCTCACAATCCTCCCTGGTTCTCACCACCCTGAACAACTTCATGTCATCTGCAAATTTAGCCACTTCACTGCTTATTCCCAACTCCAAATCATTAATAAACAAGTTAAAAAGCATTGGACCAAGTACTGATCCCTGCAGTACCCCACTGCTTACCTCCCTCCACTGAGAAAATTTCCCATTTTTACTCACTCTCTGTTTCCTTTTAATTAGCCAGTTTTTGATCCACAAAAGGACTTGTCCTTTTATCCCATGACTGTTGAGCTTACTTAGGAGCCTTTGATGAGGAACTTTATCAAAAGCTTTCTGGAAGTCAAGGTAAACAACATCTATTGGGTCCCCCTTGTCCACATGTTTGTTTACTCCCTCAAAGAACACTAACAGGTTAGTGAGACAAGATCTTCCCTTACAGAACCCATGCTGAGTCTTCCTCAATAGATTTTGTTCATCAATGTGCCTACTAATTTTTTCCTTAATAACAGTTTCCACCAATTTACCCGGTATCGACATCAGACTGACTGGCCTGTAATGTCCCAGATCTCCTCTGGAACCCTTTTTAAAGATAGGAGTGACATTTGCTACCTTCCAGTCCTCAGGAATGGAGGCAGATTTTAATGAAAGATTACATATTTTTGTCAGGAGAGCCACAAGTTCACATTTGTATGCCATCTGGGCCCGGTGATTTATTTGTTTTTAAGTTGTCTATCAGACGTAGGAACTCCTCTCTCGTCACCTCAATCTGACTCAGGTCTTTCAACCCCCCTTCTGAAATCAGTGGTTCTGGAATGGGCAAGCACTTCTCATCTTCCACAGTGAAGACAGAGGCAAAAAATGCATTTAGCTTCTCAGCCATTTCCCTATCATCCTTCACTACACCTTTTACCCCATGGTCATCCAAGGGCCCCACTGTTTCCCTGGCTGGTTTCCTACTTCTAATGTATTTGAAGAAAGTTTTATTGTTGGTCTTTATGTTTTTTGTGATATGTTCCTCATATTCCCTTTTTGCCTGCCTGATCACAGACTTGCATTTTATTTGCCACAGCCTTTGTTCCCTTTTATCAGCCTCACTGAGACTAGCTTTCCACCGCTTAAAGGAATCCTTCTTACCTTTTACAGATTCCATTACTTTGTTTGATAACCATGCAGGCTTTTTTCTTTACCTATTTGTGCCTTTCCTAATCCGCAGTATATATTTTCTCTGAGCCTCTAGGATTGTAATTTTAAATAGTCTCCAAGCTTCCCCAATGGTTTTGACCCTTTCTACTTTTCCTTTCAGTTTTCTCCTCACATGTCCCCTCATATCAGAGAAGTTACCCCTTTTAAAGTTAAAAGTGGTTGTGTCAGTCTTTTTGGGCAACTCCCTATTTATACAAATGTTTAACTCAATAACATTATGGTCACTGTTCCCAAGCGGTGCAATCACTTTAACATCTCTCACCAGGTCTTGGGCGTTACTTAGGACCAAATCCAGGATAGCCCTTCCCCTGGTCGGTTCTGTAACCATCTGCTCCATAGCACAGTCCTTGAGAGTGTCTAGAAACTCAATCTCCTTTTCCTGACTTGAACACATATTGACCCAATCAATGTGTGGGTAGTTAAAGTCACCTATTACAACACAGTTATTTCGTCTAGCTGCTATCTTGAATTCATTCATCATTTTATGATATAGAATCATAGAGTTGGAAGGGACCTCCAGGGTCATCTAGTCCAACCCCCTGTACAATGCAGGAAATTCAGAAATACCTTCCCCTCCATATCCCCAGTGACCGCTGTTCCATGCCCAGAAGATGACAAAAAACCTCCAGGTCTCCAGCCAAACTGGCCTGGAGAAAAATTGCTTCCTGACCCCAAGTTCACTTTTTCCAGTTTTTATCTTTTCATCCGTATAGCCTTGCATGTATCTCTCTCTCTCTTTCTCTGATTGCCCATTTTCTTTTTTTTTTAAAAGTAGTTGCACTGGCATGATCCAGTTGTGGGTCATAATCTAACATCATCCGATTCTGGAGCATATTTAAATTCTTTCTGTAGGTTTGTTAATACTCTTTCCCTTCTAATCTGTTTGTTTTCAAGGCACCCCATTTTCAAAGTGACAAGGTATTCTCAGGGGAAGTATGGACTGTCACTCTTTCCTTCTTAAATACAGCAGTCCCTAGTAACAGAAAGCAAGTCTCTAGCTTGATGCTTCCCACTTTAGCCATGGTATATATTGTATCTGTCTTGTCTGTCATTTACCTCAAACTTTGGCACTTTCTCAGCATAACAGCTGTATTTCCTGCTCTGAAATCCATACTGAGGCTGCCATTTTTCTTCAGTTGCAGTTTGCAGAGGCTGATGCTCACTATGGGAGAATAATCTTGCCTGCCACATTCCAAGCCTGGAAGCAATTCAGGGCTCATCAGTGCTGGTGGAGAGAGATGAAAAGTATGGCCATGTGCTTTCACAGGTACAATGGGTTGTTCTTATGAACAGCTTCTAACTAAAAGGAGAATGCTGCTGAGGAACTTCATAAATGACTGCATACACGAAGTAACTTGTTCAGCATGGTGTAGTGGTTAAGAGTGGCAGACTGTAATCTGGAGAGCTGGGTTTGATTCCCCACTCCTCTACATGAAGCCTGCTGGGAGACCTTGGGCCAGTCACAGTTCTCTTGGAACTCTCTCAGCCCCACCTACCTCACAAGGTGACTGTTGTGGGGAGAGGAAGGAAAGCAATTGTCAGCTGCTTTAAGACTCCGTAGGGTAGATAAAAGCAAAGTATAAAAACCAACTTTTCTTCTTCTTTATATCAGCCTCTTAAGAAATCTCTGGTGGCAGAGCCAAAAATACCTCCACAGTCTCTAGCAGAGTTAGAAACATTAAACTAGATCAGTCATTCATCTTGATGCTATGCAAGGAGACAGTCCTTGTACATATTCTTATGAACGGGACTGTGTAAAGGGATCTCTTTTTCTTTCCCATGCTACTGTGGCAGCCTAGCACTTCAGAGGGAAAAAATACTTCTCTGTTGGCAGAGGAGGAACTCCAGACCAGGGTACTTCTCTTGATTGCTGCACAGGCATGGCAGTGTTAATTGGCTGAATGTTAATCCCAGCCAGTGGGGGGGTGAGACTTCCCAGCTCCATAGCTAGATATGCCCTATGTTGTTCTGCTCTTCAACTCTCCAGAATTTTCTTTTTGCCTGTCTCTGTTTTTGAATCCCTGTTCTCTTCCCCCCTCATCTGCCCGATGCCTTCTCTGTCCTTTTCTTTTCCCCCTTCTTTTTGTATGTGGTTTTTTTGGTGTGTTTGCTTGCTTGCTTGTTTGTTTTTAGAGCATCAAATATATTTCAGTAATGACCTCACCACATCAAAAAGACCTTTCCTGGTGCTAGCCAAGTCTTTTTAGAAAGTGGGTGGGGCCTTTGCCCAGCAGAGTGTCAGATGGCTGTTAGAGAGCTGATTGGTTTTTAAAAACATTGTATTGGTGGCAGCTGCCACCATATAACAAGGATCTTCACTTTAAAACAATATATTTGTTTAAGGAGGCATCCCATGAAGCACAGCTTCTGCCTGAAAAGTTGAAGATTTACTATGCGTATCCTCACTCCCTGATACAGTGTGGTGGGCTCCGCCTCCTGCAGCAGTGACTTTGTGGTTGAGTCCACAACCCTGTGTCAGAATTCTAAGGGTGCTCACAGGATCCAAAAAGGTTGGGGGACCCTGTTCTAGCACATAAGACAGAAGTTCTACCCGGGCTTTTGCTGGTTCTTTTGTTTGTCTGTATGCAGGGGAGTTTCATATCCATATTCAGGAATGTATATTTAGATTCCGCCTCTGCATATAAAATCCCTAATAGAATGTACAAACAAAGCAGCTAAAAGAACATCTTTTAGAATCATAAAAGTTGCAATTGATAAAAATTATAAATGCAATAATAAAAACATAATGGAAACTCAAAAAAAAAAAACCCAGACAAGTTGACACCTAATCTTTCTTTTGGGCTCTTTTTTACAACACCTGTTTCCTGAGGCTTCTCAAACTGTGAGATTTATCTGGACATAGAAATCTTTCCTTGGAGACCCTTGAGCTCATTGGTCCTTTTTGCTGCTTGGCAGGGAAACATGGACAAGACGTTTATTTGACAGGTGGCAGCTGAGAACACATCAGCAGCAAGAGAACCAGATGTCAGAAAAAATGGTAATTCTAATCCCCCCCCCCCTGTACTCCTCACAAGGCAATAGGCAATTTCCACATTCGTGAATGAGTGCATTTCAAACAGGTAGGACACTTCTCCATCACTACAGGAGGATAGCCTAGTGAGGGTTACGCCTCTTGCTTAGGGGTGAAACTGTGGCACAGTGGTAGAACACTTGGTTTGCAAGCAGAAGGTCCCCAGCTCCTTCAGTTAAAAGGTCTGGGTAGTGGGTGATGTGAAAGACCTTCACCCAAGACCCTGGAAAGCTGTTACTAATCATAGTAGACAATACTGAGCTTGACAGACCAATACTCATACTCAGTATGTTCTGTCAGAGCTGCTGCAAAGGGAGGGTTATTCAAAGCAGACCAAGTTTCTTTTCCTCCTGATCTGTGGAGATCTGTCCCACTGTTGAAGCAACAGGGCATCCTGGAGCACTGTTCAGCCATTTCAGTACTCAACAGCTGGACCATCCTATTTTTTTAATGGTTTCCTTCCTCCATGCTCAGACAGTGCAGGGTCAGACCTGGCACAATGCTAATCAAGAAATCAAAATCAAAGCAGACAGCTGCTCTTTCATCCTTGTCACTCAAATTCATGTCACCCTAGACAAATTGCAAAGGCTCCAGGTTAGGCATACTCCCAAGAAAGTGTTCTTATGACTACAGCATAAGTTTATTATTCTTGGTGAGTGCTGAGAAAAGCAGTGAAATGGGGGTGGGTGGGGAGGTCTTCCCACTGGAAGGCAAGATGCTGTCCATTTTGCATCACTCTGTCTTTGAAGTAGGTAGGGGGAGGAATCCTCACCAGGATATCCCACCTATGAAAAGAAACCTTCACAGTAAATCCAGTTCTTCATTTTCACCCTATAGCATAGGCGGCCTTGTAAGGGGATCTTTCTGTGGTTATGATCATCTCTGATGATGCTAGTGCTGTCGATATTGACTGCTCTCCCCGGTACTCTCCTCTCTTGGCAGGCTATTCTATACTCTGAGCAACAGGTGCTGGCCCGCTTCTGGTATTTATGGCGCAGGAGAACTGTGGCACATATAGAGGAGCAAGAGGAAGAGACCCTGGCCCAAGAACATTACCATCACCAAATCTTGCAGGCAACTTTTCATCTCTGGAAGGAGAACATTCAGGAGATTAAAGAAGGGTAAAAGAGTTATAAGAGGATAACAGTGTCTGCTTTCCTTTGTTTCTGTAAATGCCACACCAACTGTGATCTTGCATCTTTGAGCCAAAGCCACATCAGGCTCACTAAGCCTGTCCAGTCATTCCTCTTGTTCGCTGCCTTTTTCTCTGAATTTTTTTTTTGCTCCTGTGACCATTTTCTGCTGGCTGCATTGTTTGCCATTACCCCCTGGGTGCAGTACAGAATTTATTTCCTCATCCACAGAGCAAAGTTCTAAGAGAGGCCAGACCATCATGATGCAAAAGTAAAGTCTGTAGCATGGAGAAGATGTTGCTTGGCTGGGAGAACAAGTCTGGTCTAGATGTTACCAGATGCTCTTATCACATGCTCTGTTTTGGTGTACTGTTCTCTAGAGGGTCCTTTGCAGGTTTTACTGATTTTCTGAAGATTTCCTCCTTTTGGTCAGAGTTCAGTGAAAATGTACCA
Source organism: Lepidodactylus listeri (assembly GCA_029233225.1). Classification (NCBI taxonomy): domain Eukaryota; kingdom Metazoa; phylum Chordata; class Lepidosauria; order Squamata; family Gekkonidae; genus Lepidodactylus; species Lepidodactylus listeri. The sequence continues at coordinate 29,119,260 of JARCFY010000013.1, forward strand.
ATTGAATCCCAACCTGACACCCGTCAGGCTTAAAGCTTACTTTGATAATAATATGCTAATGAACAGCCTTGTTTTTGAAAAATATAGCTAACTAGTTATGTGACACTGCCCACCATTTTGCTGTGACATATGTATTTTTCCTTCATTTAGCTACTGAGTTTAGTTCAAGAGAAATAATAATACTCATACAGTGCTCCAAAAAAAGTAGATACCTTCCATAAGCCAAAAAAAAAAAGCAAATGGCTTTGCTCACAAGAGCACAAAATAGCAAAAAAGTGAAGGCTCATGTCCACTTGAAGAACAAGAGTGCCAGTTGTGATTTCTTTCAGGAGAAAGAATGAGGAAAAAGCTTTGAGGTTCCACTCCATAAAGCTGCTGCAGGGGTCTTGGCGTAAGTGGCAAAAGGTGAGAGAAATGATGCATCATCAAATCCACCCTCTCCTGTGGTTGCTAAGCAACCAGTACTCTTAGCCTAGTTGCTTGTAGAGAGTAATGTGTACCTAGAAATTTTGCCCCAAGAAACCCTCCTCTAACAATGAAAAATTGGATGTTTCTTCGTGAGCTCATGAGTGTTACTCCTCCAATTCAGTCTGAGGCAGAGCTGTGCAAACTAGGAAGAGTCCTTTCCCCTTCCATTGGAGGAGGCTCCGCTATTCCAACGCTCCAACACCTTCAGGAACTCTTCTTGTTTTCTTCTGTATCCCCGCCGCCTTATCCAGGTAGTTTTCATGCAGGAGCAGGCTTGTGTGATTTCCCTATTGCTGGTACAGTGGCAATAGGGTTTCCCTGCAGTTTCTCTGCCCCAGTATCCATCCCTTCTGCCCCAGGCCATCAAGGCTTTTTCATGAAAAAGGCATTATAACAAAATGTTTAACTGGTTCTCTGAATTCTCAGCTTTCTTTTAAAAAAAAATAAAAAATAAGCCCCTTGTGTTAACAGTGATATGCCTTTCCTGCTATATCTTTGCAATGGAAGTGGCTGCAGGTTTGTTTTATTTTTTAAATGAAAGCTGGAAGTTCAGAGAACTAGTTACAGTGCTGTATTGATGCAATGATATTTAATTGCTATTTTAAAAAAAAAAAATCCACCAGTAGTTGCCACTACCCTTTTGCAACATTCCAGAAGTGCCAACAGGCTTAATTAGATTGGGGGTCCTGGTTGGAAATTAACCAAAAGGAAAACAGATTCAAAATCTGGCCAGAGGGACTGAGTATGTTCCAGATGGGGCAGACTATTGATAGTAGTTGAGAGTCAGTTAAAAGGGGGGAAGACAAAGAGATAGGTGAATGGGCTTGCTTAACAGCTTACAGAATCCTGGTAGAGGAGATTTTGAACATGGGATGTAATTTTCACATTATACTGTTCCTCCTGTAATTCCTTGCGGGCCTCCATCTCACTCCTCTTCATGCCACTCTGGCTTCAGGATAAGAGGAGGACATTGTTCACATCTCAGGTTTAGACTCAGATCATACAGTGGATTTCTTGGATGGGAAATTTCAAGGAAATAAGTGGGTCTAGGGATGAGATTCTAATCTCAGGCCCCTCCTCCTCCTCCAGAATGTTTTATCTTGATTACTTTGTTTCCCTGTTAGCCTTAATTGCTTCTGTAATTGAGTTACTCAAGGAATGTAAAGAGGAACCCTCCCAACATTCCACTAATCCCAGTGGAGCTTCTTAGGTTGTCCTAAAAAAAAAAAAAAAGAGTTCATCCCAAAGTTATCCTCCTCTCCTGGTTCTTTGATAAAGTCCTCAGGAGAGAGTGGTCCAGCATACAAGCGAGGGACTAAACAAAGACTAAACAGAGTTTTAGCCTAGAGCTAGATTCCAGTCCAGTCACAAACACATCCCAATCTGCACTTCCCATCACTTTCTCTGCCTCCGTACCAGGTTGAAAGCAATGCAAAGTATAACCCTGCAGCTCCCATCTTTGGGTGCCGGGGGGGGGGGGGGGTCGCAGTTGCTTTTACCCAGATTGTACAAACCTGCACAGCAGTGAAGTTGTTTTGTCATACTGTGCTACTTAGTTGCTATATTGAACTTAGGCACTGACTGAAGCTGGTTCATTGCATCTCCGAAGTCCAGGATTTTTCAGAGTAAGGCAGAGGTGAAAGACCTGTCCCAAGTTTCAGTGAACAGTGACCTGTATGTGTGTGTGGCTCCCCTTGAAAATAACCTGTCTGAGCTGCATCTTTCACTCAGACCAGCTACTAACTCCTGAGGCTACAAGAAGCTACCTGTCACACCTACCGATGGAAATGGCTCTTCTGAGCAATTTTCGTTTGCCTTTTCCCCTTATAGTATTTGAGACACCAGTCTGAGAAGTGGAAGAAGCTTGTAAAAGCAGATGTGCATTACCAGCGGGTATTACTGCACAGGATCCTTTCAGCCTGGAAGGTATGTTAAAGTTTGCACTTTTGCAATGCCAGGTGATTTACTGTGACCAAGGTCTGTAGCCTTGAAGCAAGGGCGTAGACTTTCCAATTTCCGGGGGGGGGGGGGGGGGGAGGGGGCTGGGCCAGAGACATCACAGGCCATTGTCTCCGGGGGAGGCTCAGCCCTTCCTGGAAAAGTTCGGGGGGGGCTCTCCAGCCCCCCTGAAGTTGACGCCTATGCCTTGAAGCACCACCTTAGTTTGGCTCGGCTGTGATGGACTCCTGCAATATATGCCTTAGAATGTGGTCATGTTCCTTGTCCAACAGTGTCAGGTATGAAAAATCATCCAGAGCTCAGAACATGAAAAAACCTGTTTCTGTGTAGTGCTTGAAACAAATAATAGTGTAGGAAGGTCCATAGTTAATCATTATTTTGCCTTGACATAGGAAACTTGCAAAGAAGGAACAAATGATGTAGTATATTGGAGAGCCCCTGATTCCTAGAACACAGTAGCTGTCAGTTGCCTCCAGAGCTCCCTGTTACACCTCTTTGAAGCTTCACCTGCGTAATGTTGATACTGTCTTGGAAAGGTCAAGTTATAGATGGATGTATGAAATCAGAATTAAGAGATATATTTAATCAAAACCTTGGGGGAAATGAAATATGCAAGACATTTATAAGAGGTCAGTTTATTGGTAAAATGTGCTAACTGGATTTTTAAAGACAAGAATACTGGACAAGGTGCATTTTAGAAGAGATCAAAACCTTGGGACACGATCATAAAAAGCATTCTGAAAATACATTGGCAGAATTAAGACTGACCATGGAGAAATTAGATCTGTTGCATTCAGGGAAAACTGAAAGGCAGACAAGCTCCTGGTTAGAACGTATTACTAAAGCAATTGCCAGTACAGCTGGAAGAAGCTGTAGTGGCGAGAATGAATTGGGAGGGAGAACTGGGGTCAGATTCCCTTTTTGCCGAGAAGCTGAAGGCATTATCAGCCTAACTCAAGGGATGGTTGTGAAGATGGAATAAGGGGAGGGGCCATGTACAATGACCTTGTGCAGTATCTTGAGGGAAGGTTCAGACTCGAAGTCTAGTGAATAATGGAAGAAGGAGATACCGCTTAAAAAAATCTTTATATAAGAGAGCAGTTACTGTTGTTATATTTAAAAAATTATGTACCCCAGAGCCTCCAAAAATGTTAACTAAAGGTCAGGTTTTTGAATCTTACCAGTAGTAGCCCAGTTATAGTTAGATAGGAATTTTACTGTAAATAAAATTAAAATAAATAATACTGCTAAAAGAAACAAGGTTGCTAGACCAGATGGTTCCACAGGTGATCAGTACAAACATCTTAAAATTTAGCACCAATTATAGCTATGAGTAAGTAACTAAAAATACTACCATCATCCTCAGCCTTGGAACGAAGTCAGTGTCATCTTTATTCTCAAACAAAGGAAAGATGAGATGAATGCTGAGTCATGTATGCCTATTTCAGGGTTTTATTTAAATGAAGGGTATAAAATTATGGTTGTGATGTTGGTAAATGACTTAAACTATAATCTTGCCTCAATCTGGGAGAAATAGGGATTCACTGCTTGCTTTCCCTTTGCAGACTTACCAGACTAAAATACGACACATTCTGTATGACGTAGACGAAAAAGAGAAGAAGCATAATCAGGAGCTGCTACGGTAAATTTTTTGAATCTGTAATTCTGTTTCATCTGGCCTGATGATGCTGGAGAACTGTATAGACTCTCTAATTCTTTGAGACGCAGACACACATACTGCCCCACTACAGCATTTCTCCCATTCCAAACCTCTAAAAGGAAAGGAATTGTTCTTGGCAAGAATTTTGCTCAGTTTTTACATCTTCAGTTTTTATATCTGTTCTCAGGCAGGTGCTGTGTGCCTGGAGGGGGAAAGTTGCATATCTCAAGGGTAAAGCCAAGAAGGCTGTACTGGCAGAACAGCATTTCAGAAGAGCAGCTCTCTTCAAGGTAACATCTGGCATGAAGGAAAGCTCTATTCCAAAGAGACACATATACTTGATTAAATTGTGGGGGTGACACACCATCCTGGTGGGGTGGGGAGGCCAATCACACTTTCCTGTGCACCTTCTATGGCTACCCCACAGCTTCTTTTGTTGATTTCACATATGTACAGCGTCAGGGCACCAGCGATGATTGTGAGTTTGAGGGTGGGCAGCAGCAGAAGAAGTGGAGCCTTCATAGGCCGCTTGGAGGGTGCAGTTCTGATAGGGGAAAACCTTTGAGCCATCAGTTGAGGAAGAGGGCAGTAAAAGGTGGAGCAGGGCTGACTATGAGAAGGAGGCTGTTTTCTCTGCATAGGTGGTACTCCACTGGAGGGACACGACCTCACTACGCGCATACTGCCGTCAGCAAAAAGCAGTGGCTGTGATGGATGCCAGGAAACATTTGCACACTGGTGAGCATAAGAGTACCCATGGGTAAATGCAGCCTGCTCGAGCTTGGCATAGATTCCAGTTTCTAACTTTGCTGCTGTAGTCAGCCATTACATGCTTCTCTGCAGGCAGCATCACATCCCTCTTAGATGAGAAAGGAAATTCAGACATAGGTGACCCCTTCTGTCCAATAGTGGAGGCAGGTCTTATATAGGTTTTTCCACAGAGGGAGAGATCCTCTTAGTTCTTTACCTCACTCCCCTCTCCCACCTCCTGGGGGATGGAAACTTCTAAGTCAATTGTATATGCCTGCAGATGGGGTGAGGGAGAGGGTTGCACCTTCCTGCTCAGGACTCAGGACTTGTGGCAACTGTGCAGAAGCTTCTTGCTCCACACTTTCTTACACTTGGAAGCTTTGGCACCCTTTCTTACATTGGGAGTCATGCTTCTGTTGTTTCTAGGTTAGTATTGGGGGGGTGCTCTCCCTTCATTTTTGGCTTATTTATTTATTTATATATGAAATTTGTTAATTGCCCAGTTCCTGCAAATAGATGGCAAATACTAACTGATCCAATTTCAGACTCTCCCCCCCCCCCCTTTATTTCTTCCCTTGCTGCTATGTTAGTTTTTCTCTTTCACTTTGGACAGTGAAGCTACAGGCTGCATTTATCCTTTGGAAGGAGTCCTGCATCAGATCCTCGAGGCAGAGGGGGCTGCTCCTCATGGCAGTGCAACACCACAGGAGGCAGCTGCTTAACAAGTGTGTGGCCCGGTGGAAGCAGTATCACCTTTGGTGCATAAGAAAGATGGTGAGATGGTCTGAGAATCCCTCCCTCTAACAGATAGTAAATGCTAAAATGTTAAATGAAAAATACAAAGCCAGGCTTCCTGCTGCAGAGGATGGTTGTGACAGGCAGAATCTGAGCAGGAATGGTCCGTATAACCTTTGAAGAATTTAGCCATGACTAATGCAAGTTCACATCAGCTGTTTGTGTGCCTGTTCACTGAGAAGTAACTCCTGTCACGGGTCTCTGACCTTGTTGAGCTTACAGACACTCTTAGAGTTCGAAAAAATAGTCATGGATGGCTCTGCAGAATGGCTGCTGTGGGGGCAGGACCAACCACAAAACGGCTGCCGTGGGAAACAATTACAAAACGTTGGGAGATTTGGCAGCTATATCTGAGTGGGTGCTCCAGGCAGACCCAAAGGTGATGCCTCCTGAGCTCTTGTGAAGCACCTCCTTCTCCACTGACATGTTGGGAAGGTTTTTGCAGGAAGAACAGCTGGGTGCCACTAGTGGGTATGATGGTTCCTACAGTTATTACACTGGGGTTGCTGTCTTACACAGTTTAATCAGGTTTATGCTTACATTGTTTACCTTCCCTGCTGCTTTTCATTTTGTCCCATAGGGAAAAGGAGAAGTAACCACTCTGTTTCCCCCTCCTCCTAGTCTTCTGCTACCTCTGGAATAGAAATAGAGCAGAAGACAATGCTTCCCCCCACACACATTACAGCTGTGTTCACAAAGCAGCTCTTTATTGTTTGCTCTGGCAGCCACCACTTTGAGAGAACCTGCTGCCAAAAGAAACAATAAATGGATTGTTTATGAGGATAGGCGCTGGTGAAGACCAGAGGGATGGAATGGGGAGTGGCACAGCCATAGCTCCTTTTTCATCCTAGACAGAACACATGCTCCTATGCAAACTTGTATGGATATATGGATCATTAGTCTCTATGAGCAATGCTTACTGCTCCAGATATGACAGTGGATATCCTGAATCACAGCCTGGAATCAGTAATAATAGGATGAAGGGGGGCTAATACATTGGAGGCCAGTCCAGCCAAGACAGAAACCTAGATGAGTGAAAGAGATTTTTTTCTCCCCAGTGTTAATGTGCCAAATCATTTGTTTCCATTTCCAGAATTATTTGATGAGGCTTGGAGGAGTCAATGGTATAGCACCCCCTCTCCCCATTAATGGCAGCTGTTTAAGTTACACTCCACTTAGTTTTGCAGGGGCTAAGAGTTTCCTGGTGGATGCAACAGTGACTGTCCTAATCTCTGATGCTGCAGTCCCGAAGCACAGAAAGAACTCCCTAAAAGATCCCTAAGGTAGAGTTACCAGCCTCAAGGTGCAGCTGGAGTTCTGGCATTACAACTGATCCGCAAAGTGCAGAGTTCTGGAGGAAATGGCGGCTTTAGAGGGTGAACAATATGATATACCATAGAGTGTAAGGAAAACTGAAGTCCTAGAATTGACATCCCATCCTTGATAAGCTGCTTCTCCTCCTCCAACTTTGCCCTCTCAAGCTACTACCACCAAATCTTCAGGAATTTCCCAGGCAAAAGTTGGCAATTCTACCCTCAGGCAATAAAACTGCCAATCACTGTGCTTATTTTCTCCCAAAGCTCCTGAAGAGACAAGGAGATCAACTGATGGCCCAAAGACTTTTCTCTTCCTGCTTCTTATTGTGGAAGATACAGGTGAGATCAGGCACAAAATCTTGTTCTGTCCTCTTGTCACAATAGCTTATGTTGGAATTATACATTCAAAAGATAAATTTCTTTGGCTGGTGGGACGTGGTGACTTTTGTGTTTTCTGAGTGGCTCTGTCTATAGAGGGAGGAAGGGGGAATTCAGCTGAAGCTATTTATTTATTTATTAGTTCAATTTATACCCCACCCTCCTCGCAAGGCAGGCTCAGGGCAGTTTACATAAAAATACATATATAAATATAGTTTAAATCATACATAAAACAACCATAAACAGTCAGTTATCCATTTTCCTAAAGGGCCAGAACAATACTCAAGTAAAGTGCAAGAGCAGAAATTCCTAGATTAAACTATCCAGTGTTCCCTCTAAGCTGAGTTAGTGTGAGCTAGCTCACAGTTTTTTAGCCTCTGGCTCACACATTTTTGTCTTCGCTCAGGAAGGATGGCTCTAGAACAAACTAATTTATGCAGTAGCCAAATCCCTTGCTCACAACTTCAATGCCATTAGCTCACAAAGTAGAATTTTTGCTCACAAGAGTCCACATCTTAGAGGGAGCATTGACCACTACTTAGGTGATAGTCCTGATGGTATTCTCATATCAGCTCGGATTGATCCTCTGTTTTGTGCAGCGAGACAGCCTGAAGGTGGTAAAGCCAGGGCACAGGGTCACTCCTCAGTATTTAAGGCGGCTCCTGATCGAAAGCCTGGTGGAAGAGTTCATTCTTACAGGCCCTGCGGGAACTGTAAAAGGTGACAGAATAGCTGGTTTTAATTACTCCTCTCTACAGTGGATGAAGGTCCTGACCTGGATTGTCCAGCCTAGCCTGATCTCATCAGATCTCAAAAGCTAAGCAGAGACAGCCCTGGCTAGTATTTAGATGGGTGACCTCCAAGGAGTTACAGGGGCATGATGCGGAGGCAAGCAATGGCAAACCATATCTGAACATCTCTTGCCTTGATAACTCCACAGGATTGCCGTAAATCAGCTGTCACTTGATGGCAAAAAAACAAAAAAAAACAATGGGTGATAACTTGCCACTGCCTTGGCACTGGGCAGCTGTTCTGTGAGCCAAAGCTAGAAAGAGGGAGCAATGCCAGATCCTTTAAAAGGATACTGAGCTGTGTGTCTGAGCATCTTCTGCTGCTATCCCTTTCTTCTATATCAGGCTGAGTTTGTTGCCTGTAAACTGTACAGCTTGGTAACGAGGACCACATGGGCTTATGTGGGGCTTTTTTCCCTTCCTCATCAACAGTTGGCACACAGGCGGTGGGAACAGCAGGAAACAGTGCGAGCGCTGTGGCACTGGTCCCTCTCGCTGCAGGGGAAGGTAAGACTTGGTATCCAGGAGTGGTAAATAATTAGTTAGGGCTATACAGTTAGGAAGGAAGAGGTTCAGTGGCAGCTGAGCAGTGAGAACACAACAGCCTTCCCCCCACGGCAACGCTTCCGTACAGAAACCGTGGTGCTGCTACCGCTGCTGATGCAGCCCAGTGGGAAGGGGGCTTTCCAGATGGCAGCCCCCCCCTCATTTTCTCACTCCCTCCTGCACTAGAGGAGGAAACTTTTTCTGAGATGCCATGTGCTGATTCAAAAACAAACTCAGTACAGCTCCCTTGTGGCATGCAGGGGGAAGTGGGGAATGGCTGCTGTAAGGACAAGGGCGGGGAAAATGGCTACTGTGTGGGCAGGATGTGGAAGACGTCAGAGCATAGCAGGGTTGGGAAGGATCACAGAAAATACAGGAAAGCCCAGGTGAACACACATGACATGGCCTTATACTGACTCAGACCATTAGTCCATCGAGTTCAGAATTGCCTACTCAGATTGGCAGCAGGTCTCTGGGGCTTCTAGTGGAGGCCTTTCACATCACCTCCTACCTGGTCCTTTTAAATGGATACGCTGGGGATTGAGCCTGGGACCTTGTGCATGCAAAGCAGATGAACTAGCACCGAGCCACAAGCCCTCCTCAGTGGTGCTATGATACTGTGGGTAACTGTGAAGAAAACTTCCCAACAGCATCAAACTTGGGGAAATCACCAGTGTGGAAAGGGCTGAACTCTTTACGTGACATTGAGAAGTAAAAGTCCAAGGAATCACACATCACCGCAATGTTCCCTCTAAGCTGCGGAGTCTTGTGAGCAACCATTCTACTTTGTGAGCTACTGGCATTAAAGTACTGAGCAAGCAATTTGGCTACTGCATAAATTACTTTGCTCTGGAGCCATCCTTCCTGAGCGAAAACAAAAATGTGTGAGCCGGAGGCTAAAAAACTGTGAGCTAGCTCACACTAACTCAGCTTAGAGGGAACACTGCTTGGGAGTGTAACGTCATTCCACCAAATAGTATAAACCCTGGAGGAGGAGGGTATTCTTGAGAGGGATGCTGAAAAGCTGAGGGCATCTTGGGTGGCAATCTCACATAGTAGGACTCATTACAGTTGGAGCACCTGCCGCCCAAATAGTTCAATGGCTACAACAACGGTCCCCATTCCACCAATGAGAAGAAACCCTCTGGTTAAGTGCAGTCTTCCATTCCAGTCCCTTGTGTGTCTTCACTGCAGGTATTTGATGCTTGGATAGGATTTGTCCTGGAACGGCGACGGAAAAAGGCCCGAATAGAGAAATCTGCAGAGGTTTACCGGGCTGACTTGTTGCAGGAGGGTGTGACGCGTATCCTGAGATATGCAGCTGGCATGAAGCAATTCAGAGGGAAGTTGCAAGCCCAACACCAGCTGAAGGTAAAAAGAGTGAGATGGGCTTCAGGACAGTCCCAAACCTTCCCAGACCACTCAGAGTTGGGCTGATGCGGTCTTTACACATGACTGGGCACATTTTTTCTTCAGGGGATCCCATGTTGAAAAGGCACTGCATGGGCCTAAGATAGAACGGCCCATAGCTAGAACTCTGCTCAGCAACATCAGGGAACTTTCTGCTCCAACTTAAGTAGAAAGAGCTGTTTAAGATGGAAGGCTTCCTTGGCTGGAGGAAGGCTTCCAGTTTTGCAGAACAGAATGGTAGGATGCACAACAGTGGTTTGTTCAGATCCACCAGGCAGGTTCCACAGCCAAAAATTAACTTGATTCTGGGTTTCTTATTTTCAATCATCATGTGCTGCACCAGACTTGAGCTTCATATTAATCCTTCAAGGCTGCAGAGGTTTAGCTTAGATCACAGCAGAATTTTTCAATTCAGTCAGTAGGTAGGGTGTATTCATTTCATGTGACCAAGGACTTGTGCAGCATAGGGTAGGTTTCACACAGACTGAGCTTGGTGCTCTTGTGATAGCATAAATATGCCTTAGAATCCCCACAGCCTTATCTCTGGGAATGTGGTTTGCTCTGATGCTGAAATAATGCTGGAAGGGATAATTGGATCCCCAGCTGTGCTTCAGGCCAAGATGGATGACTTGGGAAGCCCAAAGCCACTAGTGAAGCGGTCATTTTTCTCTGATGGAAAGTCAGGGCAGCACCTGTAGGGCAGCAAAGAGCCAATTTGCCCCATCACCAACTGCATAAAAGACTCCATGTTAGCTCTTATATCACTTGGAAGTCATGCATGGGCATTGCAAGTCCTGGGAGGACAGCACTGTCTCTGGTTGAGAAAGAGAAGGGAGGGGGAGCAAGAAAATGGAAAGAGTTATCTCAGTCTCCCATATCTCTCCTGCACACATCTAGCCAAGGTGGGCCTGGAAGCATTTCTTCCCACATTATACTGGGAAAATTCTTCTTACTGGAACTTCCGGGGGGGCGCACTATCCTGGTTTTGGTCCAGTTTGCAGTAAAGGAGTCCAGATCTGGATAAAGCCACACACACATGCATCTCATTTTCTTAGTGCTTAGCTCAGCTCAGCTCAGTGGCTGAGCTAAAAGACAGTGAGTTGCATCCTGAAGGGGTGAGATGGGTAGCAGGTGCTAGCCTGACTTTACCCTGGTGCTGCTCAACATGTGTGATCGGTCCCATCTCCCTTAGGTCTACCTGCCCATCTCTTTCTTGGAGCAGACTGAGGAGCACCTGTTCCCTTCCCCTTGTGGTCCTGTCTTCCATGCATCCCACAGTCTGCTGCTATTTTCCAATTGCAGATGGCTAGCCACTACCACCATCTGGTCTATCGTTGTGCCATGCTCTGGAAGCAGAAGGCTCTCTGCCAGAAACGAGGCCTCTCTCTTCCAGGGGCCCCACTCAAGAAGCGAGTTTCGTTCAAGATGCCAATGCCAGATGCATCCTCTAAGGTTGGTGGAGGTAGTGGGGAAGCATCAAGTCTGTGCTCTGGGCAAAGGCCTGCTCACAGTGAAGATCTTCCACTCTACTTGGCTGCTGGAGACTCCATCCTTACTGAGTTGTGAGTTAAAAGGAACATTCTTTCACTCTCTTTGCTGACTTATTCTTGAAGCTCCGAACTGGGACAAGTTAGATTTCCTTCTCTCTGGTACACAGCCTATCCAAGTATTCACAGCCGCTTTAATTTTGCAAGGTTGTATATTCTTGGGTGCCACATACAGGGCAGTGCCTGCTTTGACAGCAGCCCAGCCTTGGCCCTTCTCTCTCAGGCCATGGATTTTAAGAGGAGGAGCCAATCTCTCTTAAGGATGGAACTGCCTGTTATGGGTGACACGGAGATGCCATTGATAATGGCATCTTCAGTGTCTTGACATTCATCTGTGTGACAATTTCTCACACCTGCTTCACATATTGGCTGCCCGGTACCAGCGGAGGTAAGAACACTGTGCAACACAGTGGTGTCACGACACAGGGAAAGCACTGCTTGTGATGGTGGCAGAGAACTCTACACAGGAATGCAGCCCTGTGTTTCTAATATGTAGTTCTATCTAAAATAAGGGCCACCCCCAACAAGAATACCTTGAAATGCAGAACATCCTCGCCTTCCTTTGGAAAATATAATGAAATGTTACCTTATGGAAAACTTTGGGGGAGATCTTTGGGAGAGCTGGAAATTAGTAAGAGTCAGTCAAGGGGTTTTATAGTGTGTAGGGCTGCATATAGTACGGAGGAGAGAGAATCTGAAAGAGGTTCTGTTTTTATTAACAAATACAGCGCTTCCTAGGATGTACAGAGAAGCTAACTCTGGGGACATAGTAGGGAGAGCTGGAGTACAGCATCTTCATGTAGAACAGGCCTGCCAGTCTTGGCACAGAATAGCCATTTTTCTGGCTTAGTTATTTATTTATTTAGAACATGTCTATGCTGCCTCTTGAGGAACCTGCCAGTGGCCGTTTACAAAAATAAAATAAAAACGGAACATTCAGATCTTAATTAAAATGCAGAATTAAAAAAGCTCCACCATGCCTCCACTAACCCTGCCTTCTTTCTTGCGCACAGGCACTCAGCCCGGCAGAGAAGGCTGCAGCCACGCAGGCCCGATTTCTTGCTGCAGTCTCTGGAGAGAATGGAAATGCCCGGCTCCAACTGGAACGGGTAGGGACACACCACTCCTAGGCATGACAAACTGCAGCCTGAGCCGGCTTTATATAAGGACTCCCACTGCACCTCGCTGCTTGTAGTGCCCTTTTGTGGGCCTAGTGAGAGCAAGTCAATTTTAGGCAAGAGGCCAAGCAAGCATTCTGGTTCTACCATGAAATTCTGCGGCTGTTTTGCAGTTCCTGCTGTTTTTTTTGCCCAAGGTGTAAAGGCCTAAAGAACAGCTGGACTCTTTTCCTGCAGAGAGAATTTTAGGTTTGACAAAATACAATGGTCTGGAAAAACAACAGTTTGGTTATAAGAGAAACTGGTAAGAGCTGCAAGGCTGCATGGAATCTAAAGGATGTGTTAGGAGTTTGGAAGTCTTATCTTTTGCTTCAATAAAGGTAAAAAAAGTTCTAGCTTGTGCACTGTACTTGTAGAGAAAAGCTTCATGTGTGAGTATTGTACCTGGTGCTCAGAGATTAGGTTTTTCAGGCATAGGATGCAGTGCTTCATTTCATACTGTTGCTTTCTACAATCTGTGTTTTGTTCCTTGCTTCCCTCATAGGTCTGCCTCTTTTCAATTTTTCCAAATCATTAAATAGGCATATATATTTTTGTAACCAGAATAAAGCATGTACACGAAATGTCTACTGATTATCACCTACTAACTTGTAGGCCACCTTGGAAGCTACATTTGCATCCCTTCTTGCAAACCAGTGTATGTCTGCAGAAGGCTGTATGTGTTCTCTGTATCTTCCTCTTTCACGGCAAGGATATCTCTGTCTGGAATCTTTCAAAAGAGAAAACCATTTTGTCTTCCTTATTCCCTTCTAGACCAGAAGCTCTAAATGGGCCTTTGCAGCAAAATGCTCTGAGCAAACCATATCCTCCGGCTGGTTCCTCTTTGCCATCAACCCTAAAAGAACAAAGCAGTCGCCTTGCTTCATCCCACTTAGGCACCTCCAGCTGTTCATCACCTCCCCTTCTCAAATCTGCTCTGCCATATAGCACACCCTGTCCAAAGCTGGAGTTGTTGCCCCCTTCCTCTTTTGTGCCTCGGCTGAGAAACGGAGAGAAAACGGTGAGTTTTTATGCAGAAGACAGTGGTCATACGAAGGGCAGTTGACCTCATTTACAGTTTGCTAAAGCCAAAGAATTGGCCACTTCTAAAAAGCAGGGCTCACAGTGGCCTTCTACAGCCCAAATTATGTTATCTCCTAATGGGTTTTTTTAACCATAAAAAGGAACTTGGGGGCAGGTGTTAACTGGTCCCTCATAGCATTTTCCAAATTGAAACCCTGTATCATCCTCCTGTGTTAGTCCTGGCAGGGAAAGAAGATGGACATCTAGCTTTCCTTTCCCACCAGTGCTAATGGTTGGTCCAGGAAAAGAGGAAATTTTGGGGAAATGACACGTGGGAGAATGGTTGAAACGAAACCTCTGTGCCCAGGGCCATGGCCCCAATACATCCCACCACTACCCACGGAATTTTCTTTTTCTTTAAAGTGATCCGCTTGTGGATTTCCCACATAAAATGTAGTGTGTCTTATTGGATATTAACATACATAACATTCCATCCAACGGCTTTGCAAGCCTTATAACATGTTTAAATGGAAAACACAAAGCAAAACTTTGTTTGGCTGAGTATTTGAATGTTTTTGTTTTCTCTCCTTTCCAGGGTGAGAATTCTTTGAGCTTTCACCCTAGGAGCTATGCCACAAGCCCTCCAGTAGCAACCCCCTGGAAAGAGAGAGTGGCATCAGGCCTAAGAGAAGACCTGCTCTTGCCAGCAGACTTTGTCAGAAGCAAGAGCCCTCCCTCCCTACATGGAAGGACAGGTAATAGTGCTGCTCGTATGTGTGTTGGCGGAAGGAGCAAAACACTTTCTCTTGTCAGCATGCATTGGAGCTTCTTTTTTTTTTTTTAATTAAGTTTTCAACAAATAAACTAAAACTATACAACCAAGATGATTTCCAATATAAACTCATTTTGAGCCTTTGTACATCTTTAACCATACATAGAATTTGGACCATACATGTTCAGGATCTTTACTTTTCTCCGGATTTAACATATAACTCAGTTTTTCTAGTTCTGTTAATGCTAATAGTTTATCAATCACTTCCTCTTTATCGGGTATTATGTCAGTTTTCCAATGTTTGGCTCTAATTATTCTTGCTGCTGTCGATATTATTATTAAAAGTCTTTCGTCTTCTGGCAGCATTCCATCCGGTGTGATATTTAATAAGAAAGTCTCTGGGTTCATGCTTATCTCCATCCCCAATATCTCTTCAATTAAACTTTTAATTCCCATCCAGAACTGTCTGATCTGTCTACATTGCCACCACATATGGTAGAAAGATCCGATTTTCATCTTACATAGCCAACATATATTTGACACATTAGGATAACACTTATATAGTTTATCTGGTGACCAGTAAAACCTGTAAAAAATTTTGTATGTGTTTTCTTTGAAGTTTATTGCTTTCAAGCTTTTAACTCCTTTCCAAATTTTTGACCATCTATCTGTTTCTATTTGGTGCCCTAGATCCTTCATCCAGTGTATCATAACATTTTTAATTGTTTCGTCCTGCATTTCTCTATCTATAAGCAAAATCCAACTGCAATCAGTATATAATATATACTGATTGCAGTTGGATTTTTTCCCACCATGACAGTTTAATACCTAATTTTTCTAGTTTATCTTCCCCTTTTATATTACCTACTTTATCGAGAATGGATTCATAGTTGGCCATATTTTCCTTACTTAACAGCGTAGGTTTGATATAGGCTTCTAATGGTGATACCCATCTTGGCGTTTTGATATAAAACTCATTCTTGATCTTAATCCAGATTTTCATTAGCGCTGCCCTTAAGACATGTGAGTGAAAGTTTGAGTGTATGGCCTGTTTCCCATACCAGATATATGAGTGCCAACCCATATATAGGTCATGACCTTCTAGATTAAGTAATCTGGTGTTCTCCAACCTCACCCATTCTTTAATCCAGACCAATGCCGCCGCTCTTCCATAGAGTTTCCAGTTAGGGAACGCCAGTCCTCCTCTCTCTTTCTTGTCTTGGAGTAATTTTAATTTCACTCTGGGTTTTTTAGGGAACCATATATAATCCCTGGTTATCCTGTTAATTTCCTGGTAAAACGGTGCATTTTCTTTTAATAATGGTATATTTTGCGCTAAAAATATAAATTTTGGGAGAATATTCATCTTTATGGATGCTATTCTACCTAACAGTGACAAATTAAATCTTTTCCATTTTTCCAGATCTTCCTTGATTTCTTTTAATAATTTTTTATAATTGTCGCCGATTATGGAACTAGTTCTATTAGTGTAAATAGTCCCTAGATATTTTATCTTTTTAACAATTTCTATATTAAAGGTTTTATAGATTTTTTCTTCTCTCGCTTTCGTGCAGTTTTTAGCTATAAATTTGGTCTTTTTTAAATTTATTTTTAATCCTGCAACCTCTCCATATTGATCTATTTCTTTTAATAAATATTTAAGGGAGCTCTCTGGTTCCTCTAGTATAAACATCAGATCATCCGCGAATGCACATAATTTATATTCCTGGCCTTTGCATTTAAGTCCCTTTATTTGGTTATTCATTCTAACCTGATCATTGAGTGTTTCCAACGCAAAAACAAACAATAGTGGGGATAATGGACAGCCTTGCCTGGTACCCTTCTCTATATTAACCTCATTTGTCATATCCCCATTGATCCTCACCTTTGCTTTTTGTTTGGTATAAATAGCATTTATCATAGTCTGAAATTGCTCTCCTGCATTATATTTGTTTAACTTTCTTTTTAGGAAGGACCAGCATGCATTGGAGCTTCTGAACTATGCAGTGATCATCTGTGTTTCAGGAGGGGAGGCAGTCGCTTGGTGGAAAGGATGTTTAGTAGAGGGGGGGAATATCATGCATCTTGGCATGGAATTCAGTACAGAATCTGGAAGCTTAGCAGCAGGAATGATGTAACCCCGTGTCTTGGTTTTGGTTGTAGGCCAGCAAGAAAATCAGATGGGCAGTTCCACAAGAAAGGCAGAAGTTCATAAGCAGCTGGAGGCTGAGCTCCGACAGATTGGGCAGAAAATGCAATGCTATCACAGCAATCAGCAGGAACTGAAGTGCGTAGTGACGTACCCTTTCCTCTTTTGCACTTGGGGCTCTGCCTTAAGACATAATAACTGTTAGGGGGCATTTTATTGGGATTCTCTTTGGGCTGCTACATTGATGTGATTCTCCTTCAGCAATGGCATCTTGCCCATCAAACACCAGTTGTAACTTGTAGTCAAGTTCCCGGCCCAGTGGGCATGCAGCAACCACCAACATTAGTGTGATTGGTCAGAACTGTCGCAGCTGCTCTCAGTGAGGAGCTGCATGCTAGTCACTTCCATGTGTTCCTCTCCTACAACCCCACTGAGAGCTGCCATGATAGGTCACCCTCTCCCAGTAAGCTCTGTGGCTATTGCACAGGCACTGGACCATGTGATACCTTGCTTCCTAAGGCTGCAAGGGGTTGTTGATTCCATCCTTATCCTGCTTGGATGTACTCAGCTGCTAATCAAAGAAGAGAGTCTACTGTTATTTATTTCCCCTTGTTCACTGTAGTTTGGTCAAACACCTGAAAGAATAAGCCCTGTTTAGAATGTAAGGGTGTAATGTCCGATTTCCCCATCAAACCAGAATTACAGAATGTTGTAGTCAGTAATGGACTGAAGCAAGTACTGATTTCTGGCACTTTTTGTGGGGGCTCTTCCAAGTCCTGAGGGGGAAAATTGATGGAAGCAGTGCAACCTTATATATGACAGTACCAGCACTTAAAAAAACAAACAGGCACTGGGCTGAAGGATTAAATTGTTCTGTCAGTACACGCCATTTATTAAAGAAATATATAGAATGTAATTAGTAGCACTGAGAGGCAGAATTAGAGATGGAATGACTTCACTGTTTTCAGATGTTGATTCATCATTTGATGAAGCAGAAAACAGATCGTCGGGGGGGGGGGGGATTATAAACTGAATTGGCTGAGAATGGCCATGGCTAACTCAGTCATCTCCCAACTTCAGTCCCCATCTGCTAAATGGAAATATTAGTGCATCACAATTCTGTGAAGAAGAAAACATTTGTAAAGGACTGAGCACCTTACACAAACTCTAGTAGTGCAAAGTTGCGTTGGCCTGCACGATTGGCGAGTGACAAAATTAGCCTTTTTGCTTGTCATCAGCTGCCACCAATCCAAACAAGGAACATTGGGAGTTTTTTTTCCCTTTCAGATCATGCCAGAGAAGGCAACGCATTTTGATCAAGTGGCTAAAAATGAGTACTGGGACTGAGGAGCAAGCATCTGTGCAGCAAGTAAAAGAAGAGTTGGATCAGGTACGAATGCAAGTCCTTCTCAGTATTACTGCATGAAAGTATGCTAGATTTGCCCATTAGCACAATGGCTGACTGTGAAAGACGACAAGAAAATGAACAGAAAACAAATCTGGAATCTGATCTTTAAAAGACTGACCACATTCTACTCCAGCAGTCTTTTGTGACTAGAGCCCACTTCCTTAAGATGGAATGCAGCGGATCCTCATTATGCAGACATACAGAAAGTGATTGAAAAAAATATTTAAATTTGTTGCAGAAAAAAAGCCACAGGAGTTTAGTGGCATCCTAAAGACTAATTTGGCTGCCCTAATGGAAAAGAAAATGTTGGGTCTTGGAGGGAAGCTAAGCAAAAGTGAGACTTGCATCTCAAAACAGGCACATACCCAACTGAGTGACAAACACCCTGAGTTTTTTTTCCTGCTTCTGCAGTTCACCAGCTTTGATTTTTTTAAATGAAGTTTGTAGCCTTTGGGGCTAGTAATGGTAAATGTGTTTAATGAAATCTCAGAAGGCAGAGGAGCCTTGAGTAGAATATTCTGTGATCAGGGGTGTTAACATTCTGTGTAATCCCCTTGCCCTTCCCTGTGAAAAACCCATACTTCCTTCATTCTGCTTTGGTTGGCACACTTGGTGTTTTAAAGTCTAATAATGTTCAGTCTCCTGACCTTGCTTGTTTGTTCTGTCAATCCAAATTACTGCACTGAAATACAGCGTCTGAGATGATGGGTATGATTTGGGTGGCAGCAGAACAGATGTTTCAAGAAAAGGCATGTGATAGGCCCTGTACATTTATTAATTTTTGAAAAAGAAGTGCTTCTCTTGCATTTGGTTCAGTTTGGTATTTGTTCTTCAGAAGTACAGGTAGTGCAAGAGAACAAGATGGGGCAAATCCAAGCTATTCATTTGTGAGCAGGTGGCACACAAGCATTCCCAGTGTGTTAGCGGAAGGCCTTGTTACCTTGATAATGGTTCCAAAGCTGCTTGGGTATATGGTGCTATCATTTTAACTTAGTGTTCCCTGCAAGAGGTTAAAAGTTATTTCACAAAGGCACAGATTCCGACCTCTCTCTGTCACACAACTGCTAATGCTTTGCATTCTGGTTTCTCTGCAGCTGAAAGTGAAGATCCAATCCCTCACAAGCCAACTTCGAGAAGAGCGAGAAGAGATGCAGACGTACAGCACACGCATCCAGGACATTCAGCTCTTAAGAGCTAAATAACTGTTTGTGCAATGGACAATTAACCTTGATAGGGCTAGAGAGTCTGCCGGCTCCATGAACTCTTGCAAGCAGTGATGCCTCTGTAAAAAGGCCAGGAGCTTTTGTCTTTTTAAAAAGTCAAGCAGGGCAAGTCACTTGTTTTATTTAAAAATGTTTGCAATTAATGAGTTAATGTCCATAAGTTGTACATTTTGACATACAAAAATACTGTGCTACTGATACAGTTGAAAAATTAAATGGATTCTCCATGTAGGAGAAATTCACAGCATCACCAAGAAACCCACTCCCACTTATTTAGGATCAATGTGACCTTTTCAGCCCTGGCTGCCACGTGACCTAGTTCAGCACAGAACATTCATCCAGTAGAATCCTGTTGAACAGAACAGGCAGAACATCCTTGCATTCAGAGCAATACAGCTAGATAGGCGGAGGAATAAGACATTAGAAATCAAAGCCGTGATGGCTGTGCAGCCACAGTGGGAGTGATCTGTTCCTCCAGTGGCTGGAACAAGGCCGCCACCCCCCTTCTGGTGCCTGTTTTCTATTTTCAGCTGCTTTATAACTGTCCCTGTTCAATTGGATTTGCCTCTTGAGTGATGTACCAATACAGGAGATGTCAACTATGATGACATTCTAGGGTTAAAAGAGGGTGAAGAGGGTCACTTGCTGCTTAAGAAAGGAGCAGGAAACTGCTTTTTAAAAATCTGTAAAGAGAGGCAGACCAGGCATCGTGAAGAAGTCTCTGCCCTACGTCAGTCCCACCACCAGAAAGATGGGGGTCAGTAGAAGCATTCATGCCTCAAGCAGGACACACACAGACACATCATAAAGAGCTGCTCTTTTCTACAGCAGGCACCTTTGTCTCTGTATTGTGGGGGTGGGGCTTAGCTTTCTCTTCCAGATATTCCTTTTATATTAAAAGGAGAAGACTGTTGCATTCTTGTCACACGCGTGTGTGTGGGTGGATGTGCGCTGGCAAGTATACACATAAGGCTTAAGATAAGCATACACAAGAGGTGTTTCGAAAGGGAAGATACAATGTAAAGCTAAATAAACTCAGCACTCCTGATGTTTATCTAGGTACACCTGTTTTTTGAATTCAAAACAATTCTTTTAAAAACAAAGCAATACTCTAAATAAAAGGAACCCAATCTCTTTCCCTGTGATTTTGGCACCAGTCACTGTGAGCCTCCTTCCAGAAACAGGCATGATGTTAAAGAGTGGAACCCCTTCTGAGCATTAATTTTGAGACGCTTGCACGATGAAGCTGCAGAACAGAATTCTCGACAGCTGATCTTGCATGGGAAAATCTGAATTTCTGAAGAAAGCTACATAAATATTAGGAAGTTCAGGAAAGTGTGGGAAAACTCGAGTGCACATGAGAAGAACTAGATTACTCAGAAGACTCCAAATGATTTTTTAAAAAGTCTATCCTATTGTTACTTGAATTCTGCATATCTGCAGACTCTCTCATTGTTTGCCTCTTCCCTTCCCCCAATCATGGCTACTGGCTGTGCACAGAGAAATGAAAACAACTGGGTAGTTTTTAATGTTTGAAGCTTAAAAGGAGTGTGGGTATCTCCCATACAGAACAGAAACTTTTAAGGCCCAGAAGAGTAAGCTGAAATATTAGGTTTGGGGTGGGCTACACCTATAAGTAAAACAGGCTTCCTAAAAACAAACACAATCAAATCAAATAAGGAATGTGGACACAGTGTTTGAGGTTTAAAATACAGTGCAAACTTCTGCTTTAAAGGGAGAGTAACAGATTTAACTTTTAAAATAAGTCTAATGGTATTTGAATGTTTGATAATTCCCTTGTTCTGCTGGCATTGGACATTTTTTAAATTGACAATGAAGCAGGCTTGTGTGAAGAGAATTTGAAAAACAAGTTTACCAAATAAAGCAATATGGCGCATAGATCAATCTGCTAGTTTCCCTTTAAAGGAGGAATCTCTCAGCTTCCTCTCCTCCCTCTGACTGCAGAATTCATATTGGCTCAACACAGCCCTTGAGGTTCTGTGCAAAAGCAGGCTGCATAAAGGAGTATAAAGGGAGAAACTATTGTTACTGCAGGCACAGGGAAGAAAAAAAGCCACCCTGGTCAACATTCTTAAAGGCCACGATCCCTGATATGTATGCAGCTCTCATCGTGGGTATGCACTTGCGCACCCCCAGTTTAAGAACAAGTGTCCTCACTCAGGTCCTGCTGAGCAATACTCCCACCATAGAGAAACTTTTCCTTTTTCATATTGAGTCCCTATTGCATATAAAATCCCTCCTGGCAGTGGAGGCTCTAAAGAGATCCCAGGGCCTCTCCGAAGCGGATTTTCTGGCCAGGTTTCAGGTAGAAATTAAAGTCCTTCGGTGCCTCGAAAATCAAGACGATGGTTGATCCCAGGTTAAACTCTCCTAAATGTTCTCCCTTTCTCATTGGGATGCCCTCTTTGTTGTTGTTGGTTACAAAGCTGAAGTCATTATAGGAGCCTTTGCTGTACTGGGGACTGTTTGTACGCAGGTCCTGCACATACAGAACAGAAAGTGACATTACTTAGCATCTTCATTATTCAAGAAGGAAAAAAAACTTGCCATTATGCCCAGCCTGAAAGCTTAAGGCAGTTACCCATTTTTGCGGTTATCCTTCCCCCCGCCCCCAACTAGTCCATCTGCCAGCTTAGTGTGGGCTAAAGAAAAAGAACCAACTTTTGCAGCACTTGCCTGCCTGGAGGCAATAGTGACCACAAGCAACAAGGGAAGTGGCTACTTGCAAACCTATCTCATGGCCAAGAAATAGTATTCAGCTGTTTCCTTAGCTTTACCCAAGGAAGGAAAATTGGATACTTGAATTAATATCACGAAACAGCAACAACCAAGAGTTTCTACAGGAACTGGTTTTTAAGAAAAGGTAACTGGATACATCACCACTTGTACCCATACTAAGTCCTCACCTCTGGGTGTGCTAAGGTTCCCCATTATTATAAAAATGCTGTTCCTCTGCTACCCCAGTGCTGTCTACTGGGACTGGCAGTTCCACTCCAGTGTCTCAGGCAAAAGTCCCTCCCAGCCCTATTATCAAAGGTCTGTTTACCTGGAGGTTTTAGGGACTCAACCCAGGACCTACATGCATCTACTGAATTAATAAACTGTGTGGCCTCTTCTACCCAACATAGAAAGACTCTGACTCAAACAGAACTAAAAAACAGGTTCAGGGGACTTGAGCCTACTTTGGAAATGGACAAGAGCATTCAGTAGCTTTGCCTGCTTGCACCTTTTGTTAAAATAACGGTTCTACTCTGAATTTTGAGACAGACATAACAGTTGCACCTCCCTCATAACTTTGCCATTGCTTCCTCTTAAAGCAAGATTCCTACTCACTTGATCAAAATAGATGCGGATAGACCCCACGTTTTGTGCTCCAACTGCTGTCAAAGAAAAAAAGCCATGTTTCCAGCAACCACTGAGGACAACTCGTTCATTATGGCAGAAGAGTTCCTTGATCCAGCGAGCAACCCCGGGATTCACAGACATCAGGGAGCCTGAGAAAACAAGGAGAGAAGGAGGGAAAGCTATTGTAAGTATGGGGACACATGATCAGGAGTGACTCATAAGACAAAACTCAAGACTTGTGGGTCAGGGTCACTGCAGTACACAAGCCAGTACAATGAAAACAAGAGAAGATCCACTTTTATTACAGCCCCCAGTGGCATCAAGTCCTTTTTAGGGAGGGATGCAGTTATTTTCTTCTATGGTCATTCTAAAGCAAACCAATTTGCCAGGAGCAACAAATACTGGGGCAGTTTGTAGCAAAAGAAGGAGGGGAAGGAAGGATATGTTCATTACTCTTTCCCATTTTAAAATCCTTTAAGAAGTAGTATTTGGCAGGGATGCATTGAAGGCATCACTTGCAGTGTCTTTTAGCCTAGCCTTCCCTCCATCATGTTCAGAATATGTGAAAGGAATCTGTACAGTTACAGCATTCCACTGTTCTTTGCCTTAAAGGCAATTTTTAGCAAGTGCTACAGTGCTTGGCTTTAACAGCCATTTCCCCATCTCCTACCCTTATCTCCCTGAAATTACAGCAAGAAGGGAGCTGGTTTATGCCTGCACCAAGCCATGTGGGTTCAAAGCCACCTCCAAATATGAGTAGAGTGCGAAAGGCAAGAAAAGCTCCAGTGAGTCAGGCCAGGCACAGCAGGAGAAGCCCTTCCCCCCCCCCCCCCCAAACATGTGCACGGGTGCCAAACCTTCAAAGGTGCAGCCGGAAGCACCACTGGTGGTCTCTGGGATGGCTGAAGACAATGAGGGAGATGCAAGTATGGAGTAGGCACCCTTCCCCAATCCCCCAGTGAGCCCATAAGCACATCATTCTGGTTTGGCACCAAAACAAAGATGGTTACCATGAACCTTCATGGCAATTCTAGTTTAGACACCTACCCAAGCCATGCCAGCTGGCATAGCAATCAGATGCAACACCTGTGCCTAACACACTGGAATTTGACTACTGCTTCAAAATCTAGCACAACTCTGTTTTTCCTTTCCAGGGAAATAAACTGCTTGGGAGCTCAGCTCTGAAAAGTGTGTAGTCATCAGCACCCCCACCCCTAAAAGAGGAACATAGAGTTGCCGAACAAGGCTGTAATTGATTTTGGCGCAATACAAAGCCAAAACTGGGAGAATGCAGCAACAGACAGGAGTCAAGCCTGATTTAAAAGTGGCACAAGCAGGCAAGAAGTCACTCCTGTGATCTTTCATCTGCACATGGTGTCATTTAAACTGGGCTGCTATACATACAAAATTAGCACGCAGGGACTATGCATCTCTGGTGTACTAAAGTTGCATGAGAAGCAGCTGAGACCCAGTGTAAATGAGCTGCTGGGTGTGTGACAAGCCGCAAGGGTAAGATCTCCTTCCCTGACAGCATCACTTCTAAATGCAGTATTGCAGACCTCAGGAAAAGGGGGAGAGACTTGAGATGTTTTGGGATCACCCAGACATTTTGGAAAAGCTCCTTTGCATTACACACAATAAATCTGTCTCCAAGATCCATGCTGGTGGAGAAGCATTAGAGTTCTCCAAGCAATTCAACACCAGGGATAGCCAAGTGATAAAGCATGTGTCTCTGAGAGCCAGTTTGGTGTAGTGGTTGAGTGTGTGGACTCTAATCTGGGAGAACCGGATTTGATTCCCCACTCCTCCACTTGCACCTGACTGGATGACCTTGGGCAAGCCATAGCTCTGTACCAGCTGTTCTCTCAAGGACAGCTTGGGAAAGAGCTCTCTCATCCCCACCTACCTCACAGGGTGTCTGTTGTGGGGAGAGGAAGGGAAAGGAGTTTGTAAGCCACTCTGAGACTCCCTTGGGGAGTGGAGGGCGGGGTATAAATCCAATCTTTTCTCTTCTCTAGTACACTATTTTTATAGTGCCCCAAAAGACTCTCTCAATGACATACTGTCTGTGTGTCGCCCACCTCTAAAACGAAACCTACCTGGGAAGTGACGCCGATGAGACACTGTCCAGTCAGTGGGTGAGTGGAAACAGTGGTAATCTCCAGGTGCCAGGTAAATCACACAGTGATAGAGTTCATTGTTTTCTTGTGTGACCAGCTGATTTTGAAAGGAGTTGGGGCAGGAGGCTGGAAGACAGCAAGAAAACAAATTTGCTTTCAAGGATTTCAACACAGCATCCAGAACAGAGGGTTAGCAGCACAGACCTCCAACTAAGCTTGCTGCTGGTAGTGGGGATGCTTTAAATGGCATAAGCCTGTATTTTAAAAACACAAAGATTGATTCTCTAATGTCACATCAGTTTAACAGCTGCAAAGATGTGGAATAAAGCAAAAAAAGACAGTTAATTCACTATTTAAATGTCTCCAATGTCAAGAATTTACACTGCTTTCACAAAACGGCTCCCATTTAAAGACTGACAATGGGGGCGTGGCTTCAACTGTCATGAAAATGGAAACCTAAAGCTTGAGCTCACAACGATTTATTTGAATAACAGGAGACTCAAGGACAACAGCTAAGGTCATGGGAACTAAAGGAGATCTAAGAATCACAAGCTCTACAGTAAGATCCCACTCTGTCAAATCATACTTCACACAAGGGAAACCTGACGTGGGAAGGAAATCAGATTTTAAAATGGCCACTGAGGATTCCGCTGCCTCACTGGACATAGCTCCCATTACAGAAAAAATCTAATAGAAGCCTTACACTCCATGAAGACCGAGATCTTAAGAGGAGATGTCTCTTCTCTTAAAACCCATCACAAGACCAGATAAATGAACTAAGAAGTGGCTTAGAGCAAACTACACAGCTAGCTGATATGGTGATAGAAATGGGACTAATGGCACAAGAGGAAATCAGAGACCTTCAACAAGGTGAAGCCTGGCTAGCAAAGTGATGCTGCTAGAAAACAAAGTTAAAAGTGGACATATAAAATGTCAGGGGAATACCAGAGAAGGAGGAAGGCAATATGGAACTCTCAATCTTTTTGGCTTCCTGGCTGGCTTTGATGGTGAACTTAGAGGACAGCATAGCCCTGGTTATCAATCAAGCTTATAGAAACAGCTCAATGAACAACCCATGTTTTAAAGAACTGAGGAAAATAATAGCCGAATTCTCGGATGCCTGGACTCAAAAGAAGATACTACATTTAGTCAGGTGTCAGGGCTTCTTCCTACATCGAAATCAAAAAGTTCTCATCTTTCCAGATCTGTCATCGGAAGCGTTAAATAAACAGAGAAGCCTTAAACCCATTGCAACTATGCTTGCTAATGCATGCATTTGTTACAGATGGTCTGCTACAAGTAGTATCATCGTTAATCACCAAGGGAAGGCCTATGTAGCTACAGATCTAGATAGTGGGCAAGGTCTTCTCCAAGTTTTAAATATAGAGATTCCAGCAGACCCTCCAAAGATTTCTCCAAAGGAAGATAACAAATGGAGCAAGATACCAATGAGGCAGTCTCAATAACATTAAAGCTAGCATTCATACTGATGTACTTTCTCCTTATTCTTTTCTTAGTTATATGACACATAATTTGAACAAGGGATGAAGGTTGTTTCCTTGAAGAAGTCATGATTTGGGCAATAGGAC
The DNA here is from genome assembly GCA_029233225.1 of Lepidodactylus listeri. Lineage (NCBI taxonomy): Eukaryota > Metazoa > Chordata > Lepidosauria > Squamata > Gekkonidae > Lepidodactylus > Lepidodactylus listeri. The sequence continues at coordinate 29,145,687 of JARCFY010000013.1, forward strand.
TGATGAAAATTTTGTTTGGAGTCGGGGTGGGGGGACTACATTTCATGTAAGGTAGTGTACTGATGGGGGGCCTCTGCTTTTACTGCTCTGGATAGAGCCAGAGTCTCTGGGGATTATGGTCTTAAGGAGGGTTTGTTTGTTTGTTTTGGGTTTTTATGGGATTTTTTAAAATGACCAATACAGGCTGTTAGATGCTGCAGTTGAGCAGGGAAGTGGGAAGGAGGGGGGAAGGGTTTCGAACATTTTGAATACTAGTTCTGCATTTAGTCAGTTATTTTCCATAGAGATTGGTCTGAAGTTTTTTACATCTCTGCAACCTTGGTATAATGCTAGAGACTTGTTAAGACTTCTTTTCTTGCTAGGCTACATGTTAATCATTTTACAGGGGAAGAACATAACAAAAAGGTTCTGCCACCTTGACTATAACTTTGTTTCTGGTGAAAGGGTGATGGCTTCAGAGAGGTGGAGGAGAAGGGGGAAGAAACATTCTGTCTCTTTGGGTTACTTATTAGTACAGTCTCAAAGTTTCCACTATGTCTGTGGAAGATCGCATAAGCCTAGAAATGAGTTATTAAAATACATTCCACTCGGGAGGTGGATCACTTCCACTATATATATATGTTCGTGGGTTAAAAAATGGAGAGCAAGCTACTTTTATCCATCGAGGCTAAGAAACATGGAGCAAAACTGTGAACTACCCAATTCATTCTCTCTAGTCATGAAATTTAAAAGGGATAAAAGAAATATATAACACAATATTCACTCAAGGATGTGAGAAGTAGTCATCTGTTAAGTCAGTTTCTGCCACCTTCAGTGTCTGGCCTTGGGACTTGTTGATGGCCATAGCAAAGCAGACCTTGAGTGGGAACTGCAGCATCTTGAACTTGAAGGGGTATTCTGATGGTATGAGTGGTATGCATGGTATGAACACTGACTTTCCCTGAGCACTGCTGGCGAGCAGTGTGGCCTCAATGATGCTCCTCTGCGGGCCTTCACTTGCAGTCTGGTGCCACTGCAGAGTTTGGGTGGGTTGAAGTTCCACAGCAGCACTTAAGTACCCTGGCCATACTACTGCACCTGACAAACATCCACCTGTCTGGTGTAAGGAGAGAGATTGTGTTTAAAGGCATTGGGGAGGTTGGGCCAGCAGCAGCGCTAAGGCAATCCTGCTGAGCAAGCCTCCCTGACGGTTTTAAGGACTGCATACCCCTTCCAACCCTTGACAGGCAGCTGTCTGTCAGGTGTAGGAGGCGTAGTGTGTCTGAAGGCATCAAGGAGGCTGGACCAGAAGGATTGGTAAGGCGATGCTGCTTAGGCAGCCTCCCTGATGCTTTCAATGCTCAGCCCTGCTCCTGCACCTGACAGACAACTGACTGTCAGGTGGAGGAGTTGTAGGTGGGAGTGTGTCTAAAGCTATTGGGGAGGCTGGCCCAGCAGCATTGCTGAGGTGTTTCTGCTTGGGCAGCCTCCTTGATGGATTAAAGTACCCTGGCCCTGCTCCTACACCTGACAGACACCCACCTGTCTGGTGTTGGGGGAGAGTGTGTTTAAAAGCATCAGGGAGGCTGGGCCAGCAGCAGCACTAAGGTAATCCTACTGAGCAAGCTTCCCTGACAACTGTAAGCATCCCACCCCCTCTCCTATACCTGGCAGGCAGCTGCCTGTCCAGTGTACAAGGGGGAGTGGTATTGCAGGCCATTGTGGAGGTTGGGCCAGCAGGACCACTAAGGGGTGGGTTCCTGCTGGGGCGGGCTCCCTGATGGCTTTAAGCACCATGTTCCTGTCAGGTGTAGAAAGTGGGGACAGTGTGTTTGAAGCCATCGGGGAGGCTGAGCCAGCAGTATTGCTGCACCTCACAGGTGGCTGGCCATTCCTGATTTCCTCAACTGTCATTAGTTCTCTACAGTCTCCAGTAACTTGTTTTTTTTAACCTCAGAACACTGAGCTCTGCAGCTGACCAATTTGGGGGGGGGGTGCAAGAAAGCAGCAGCCTGGCAGCCATACAGGAAGCTATGGGGGAGCACATTTTACCCCTTTTGACCCCCTTAGGGATTGAATTTCTAAAATCCCCTTCTTAGTGAGCATCTATGTCATGGTAGGAGTGCTCTCTCCAAATTTCGTGTTTCTAGGTCCAGGGGTTTGGCCTGGGCGTTGATTTTATGGTAAGGGGACTTTCTTTTATATATACAGATGGAGGACAGCCAAATTGGAAAGGCTCAGACATCTCTAATAAAAGAGGCCTTGCGGATAAAATTGAGCCTGAAGATAAACTGAATAATAAACTTATTGGTTTAGATATCTTCAATTTAAAAACCTAGCTGAATGTTTAAACTTGCCCCAACTTATTACTCAACCCTTTACAGCTCTAGAGCAAATACTGAAACAGGGCACTCTTCCCAAAACATATAAAATGATTATCTCTTCAGATAGTGTTCAACAGACATATCAAAAAAAGTGGCAAAGGAGCTGTCAGTCGGAATTAGTTGTCCTGGATCTGGTCATCTTATAGCTTTAATACCTCAAAATTTGGTACAAGGCTTCAGACCCTTAAAATTCTATCTCATGGATATTTAACTCCTCTTAAATTGTCTCATATGTCTTCTGAGTATGCTCCATTGTGCTGGAAAATGTGTGGAGAAGTGGGTTCATTTGAGCACTGTTGGTTGAAGTGCAAGATTATAATGGCATTTTGGGAACAGTTTTAAATTGGATTTATATTATGACCAATGCTCCCTCTAAGCTGTGGAGTCTTGTGAGCAAAAATTCTACCTTGTGAGTCACTGGCATTAAAGTTGTGAGTGAGCGATTTGGCTACTGCATAAATTAGTTTGCACTGGAGCCATCCTTCCTGAGTTCAGACAAAAATGTGTGAGCTGGAGGCTAAAAAACTGTGAGCTAGCTCACACTAACTTAGCTTAGAGGGAACACTGATTATGACTGGTTTATGATTCCAACTGAGAAATTAAGATCTCTCTTCAATTTTAACAGGAGCCCGGCCCTTCTCAAAGGCACACTGTGACAGCTGCAAAATGCAAAGTGCGCTGCATGGGCCAATAATCCAGACAAGTGCAACTATTAGACACACAGTTCAATTCAGTAAAACATGAGTATCGATCAAAGGGGAAATCCCATCTTGGGAAGTGTAAAGACTGGGAAGCAGAGATTAGAGCAAAAGTCTACAATTCTATGCATCGTTACTTGAGAGTAAGTTGAATTAAGAGTCTCAATAAATATTCATAGGACAGGTCTAAAAATTTCTTATGATAGAAGGGATCACCCTAATTTTAAAAAATAGGCAGGAGCTGTACAGACAGTGTGGCCTCTGCAATCCTGGTTTATAAAACAGCCTTCTGCATTTCACACTATTAAAAAAAACCCAAAACCTACTGCATTTTAGGAGGCTATGTCAAGTATACTGCCCACACGCAGGTGCAAAACCACACTCACAGGCACACACGTTAATGGCCTTGATTTTCAGTTTCCATGGATATGGTACACATTGTTTGGTGATTGTCTGGTCCCTGCCCAAGGCTGTGAGACCTCACCACCACAAAATGTTATCTCATCCCACACACAGAGGTACAGTGTGCTGGTCATAGTTCCTATATTCTCAAAAATTTGAAGATAGGAATTCCAGTCAGTTCTCATTATTCACAGTGAACTCTAACCATAATGAAGCATTACAGAAAGAAATTCAAGAGAATTATGCCCAAGTTCTGTGGCAGGAAAGAAGGACGAGAAAGAAGAAATTCTGGAATTGAAGAGAAAGGGTACACTATTCTGTATGCAAGGGCACTGTACAACACAACTAGCCAAACAAGACCACTGAATTTATTTGGGTATTTACCTGGCTGGACGTTAGCATTCTCGGTATTGGCATGTGGGCCCAGAAATGACTCCAGGGAGTAAGTAATGCCTTTCACTTGCTCAACCTCACAGTTCTTCACTTGTCCAAAACTGAGAATCTTGCCATCGGATGGACTGATCTACAGAGAACAAACAAAAATCCTCATGGTGCTATTTTTTACAGCTGGAAAACAACCCCCTGGTTGTTCAACCCACTTTTTCTACTCCGTCCCAGTGCCATACATACACTTTTGTATAATCTCTTGGGCAAGAGAGGATACAAACCCAAGATCCAGCAAAGCCCCTTCATTCATTCTTATTGGAGGTTGGAGCTCACATGTCAATTTCTTGTCCTTTCCCAAAACATTCCCCTCCTAAGAAATAAATGAGCTACAGCAAAATAGAGTAGTTTAAGCGGAGTCATGCCCTAATTTAGAACAGGAGGAGGTAGTGGCTTCTTATGAGGTCAGTCCATATGCCAGTTCCTCTTTTGGCATCCATCACCCATTCTCTTTCTGAATCTCATCCCCACTGTAGACTCTCCCAGCTGCTTTCCTTTTCCCTCTCTGAAATCACCCAGATCCTTTTCCTCTCTCCAGCTATTTGCCCTTAACCAACACCTGGCTCTCCAAATTCTGTCAGTTCATGCCTCCACCTACCCCCTCCCATACTTCTGCTTCTCAACCTTCAAAGTAGATTCTGTACATCTCTACTCCCTTTACCTTGTTGCAGTCATATATTACCTTCCAGGTGTCTCTTAACTTCAACTTTGGACTGACTCACCTTCTGGCAATACCTGGCTCCTAGATTATTATAATATCTATGACAATAATCCCTTGGACCAGAGGCCTGGCCTCACTCTGTTGTTGGTGTTCCCCACAGATCTGTCCTTGGTCCTCTTCTACTCTCTTGACACACTGTCCTAACCCCATCAAATCCAGTAACTCCATGCCACCTATATAATGACACCCACTCTCCATACCTGTACTTTCTCCCCCTCCATCCAATTCCACATCTCCAGTTAACTGTCTGATATTTCTGCCTGGAAGTCTCAAACTCAGTAAGTCCAAGATGGAATTTCTCATCTTTCCTCCCATTACTTACTCTCCTCATGGATGCTCCAGGTTCATTGACAACATCCAACACAATGTAGAACAAGCATGGAACCTTGACTTTAGCTTTGATCCTTCTCTCTCTTTTGCTTCACATATTCAGTCTGCTGCCAAGTCATATGGCTCCTCCCTTTATAACACAACAAAACTGTCACAAAATTACAGTTCTTCCTTTCTACCAAATGAATGAAAAATCTTCTCTGGTCATCCCTCTCCTTGACTACTGCAATCTCCTTCCTCCTGGTCTTATACTGATGCACCTCAGCCCCTACATTTCACTCTGCTGTCAAAATCATTCACTTCTCTCATCTTCAGAACCATCCTTGGCCTTGCCTGCCCTTACCTGTAGGCTCGCATACATCCCTGCCTATGACCTTCATTCCTGCAGCTCCACCACCCCTTGCTTATCTAAAGGTCTCATGCTCCATCAAACAGCTCTGCTCTTTCTCCCTTGCTACCCCTTTATTCCAGGAACTGGCTCTCAAAACACCTGTATTAAACCACCTCCCTCACTTCCTTCAAGCTTCTCTTTCGTACATAGTTTCTCCATGAAGCCTTTGGCACAGTCCCCTTAGTCCCCATAATCTACTGAAACGAAACCTAAGAATGCGTAACTGGATTGCATGCATAGTTGTCTCTTGTCCATCTCCACTGTTCACGTTTCCTGTTGTTGCCTTCCTCATCTTAAAATTTATATTTTAAACTCTTTGGGATAGGGACAGTATCTTCTTGTGCTCCATGAAGGAGGGTGCACAACATCAACAACAAAAATCACAGCACAAACAGTAGGAAATCTGCAGTACCATTCTCATCAGGCATGCTTCTGCAAATCAACACACAACACTATCATTCTATGCAACTTACCATACTATGGACACCACAAATAGGCCGTGCCTGTGGCTTCAGCTTCCGTCGGAAGAATTCACTAAGGTTTCGGTAGTGATGAAGATCTTCCACAGCTGCCTCCTTCATGTTGACACCAAATGTCCAGATGTAGAGGCTGAGGACAGGTTTCCGGAGCCAGTTGGGCAGTTCTACACTGTTCAAGCGTCCCCAGGCTCGTGAGAGTAGTCGTGTTGGCACAGATTTGTATAGGGAAACCTAGAGAAAGGGTAGGGAGGGAAAATGGGAGCTATCGCACATCATCTGCCACCTCCCTACCAATATGAAAAACTGAACATCTATCATAATCACCCTTAGCTTTTGATTGCTAGAGATCAAAGACCACAGTACTTTTTTTTTTTAATTGTCCCACCTCACCCACTGGCTCCCTCCACTGTTATACAGTGGTGGGAATGCTGGATAGAAAAACATTCAAATTAATGCTAATTATAACATCCGAGCTGACAGCCTCTGCTCTTTGGCTGTAACAATGACTGTAAAGACTCATTTTTCTACTCACTGTATGAAAACCATTCCAACATAGGAAAGCAGTGAGCAGAAATGCCACACTACAGGACAAAGCTTACGCCCCCTGTCGACATTTCAGTGTTTAGTAATGGGCTCGCCTTTCTGTGGAACAAAATTATTCTGTGTTCTTGTTGGAACAATTAGGAAGAACAGTTTGTGAGAGCATGTTATTGACTAGATTGACTCTAGCAAAGGAAATTAATCTGCAATTTGTGGGAAAACATGCAGAACAGAATATCTTGGTCGTTATAGTTAGAGCTTCTGCCCCCCCTCCCCCCAGTGCAGAGCCCTGGAAGCTATGGCTAAGATTTTTGGCGGACAGACTATTTTAAAATAAAATTTAAATAAATAAAGCTGGTGTGTTTCCTAACAGTCGATCACAATACTCAAATGTGCAGAAGCCAACAAGACAGTCACATCACAGGGGATGACCAGCCTACTCCTAATCAGAGGCCTTTTCTGCTCCAGGTATCACCACCTGTGCTAATGGATGCACATAAATTATACATATTATATTGAAGAGTATTGCTATTGGGAAATCTGATCCTACCCCTGATTGAACAATTCTGCCTCACTTATTCGCAGCAGCACCTCCAGTGGCTGAGGCTCCAACCAAAGAGTCCTCTTGCACATTTGCCAAAAGTTAGTGCTGAAATGCTGTACACAGGGATTAAACTCTTAAATATATTTCTAACTAAAGCACTTTACAGTAACTGCTGGCCTCAGTTAGTGTCACTACAACTGAAAAAATGTCATTCTATATTCTACAGGGTTGCGCTACAGCAGAAGAAACACTAAGATGAAGCAGGATGAAATGTAGGTCAGAACAGGGTGGTAACAAGTTAAAGAATTGTGGGATAATCTGTAGTCAGCAAGGCCTGATGAAACTGCTGTAGCTAATTTCTTTAAATCCCCTGGGGTTAATCCTCGAGCCTTGACATTCCTCTTCAGGGCCACAGAACATAAAAGAAGTCTCCAGGAAAAGAATAAGGAAAACTCTGAAACAGCAAATCACTGAAACAAATCATAAAACTGTTTCTAAGCCTTTAGCAAAAAGCAAGGCTTCACAAGTCAGAAGGGGTTTACTAGGAACAAATCCTGGAAAGCCAGCTTTATCCCCTTTGACAAGGATCTTGTGTCTATTAGATCCATTCCAAATTCACACAGGATATAATCCCAACTTCAATCCCTTCCTGCAGAGAAGAGTTCTACAGGCCATGCCCACAAGCAAGTCAGATGGGCACCCACAGGACTGAGAAGTTCCTTTTAAGAAGTGCCCTGGAAATGAGAGGGAGGAGAGGACCAACACCCTTTTGTAGGCAACGCTGCAACTGGCCTCAAAAAGGTGGATTAATATATGCCGAAGGTATACAACTGGAAACCACTTTGGAAGATGACAAAAATTCACACAATCAGGTTTGCAAACAGCCAAATACCTGAGCCAAATCAGAATCTCTTCCACGAAACCAAGAGGAGGAACTTTACTAACCGGATGAGAGCTGGTTCTTTTTCACACCAATGACTGAAATCTCATGAGGACTAGTAAAAACGTTATGGACTATTAACTTCTTTGGATTTATTTTTAAGACTGTGATAAACTGTAAAACTATATCAAATACAAATAAATGCAAAGTATTACCTACAGGTAAGGTTTCTTACTTGTAACTAAAACTACAAAGTGTCTTGTGGCACCTTGAAAACCAACAAATTTACTGTTTTAGATGTTTTCTGAATCAGAGCCTATTTTATGTCAGATGCATGAAATGTTACACTATCTGGCAGAAGTATAAACACAAGGGTGCAAACAGAAGGCTAGATGGGTTATTTAAAAAAAAAGAGGCCAGAAGGTCCAATACTCCAAGCCACGTTATATGACACTGCAGAACACCAACAGAAACAAGGTCTAATCGCAAGACTGCAAGGCAATCAGAATGGCAAGATGAAGTGGCAAGTAAGATTAAAAGTGTGGAATTAGTTTCTCTACAGAGCTAGCCAGTCTACACTGAACTGAAGCCACATACTGTCAAATCAGTAGCTTCATGCTGAAACTGCCCTTGGAAACTTTGTGCTGAAAGTCTGAATGTCCAGAAAAAGTTTGAATGCTTCTATTTTTACTGTATGATGTGTGTTCATTTATCTCCATTCACAGTCCTATTTGGCCAGTGTAAATGAGATAAGAGCACTGCTAGTGCATGGAAACATCCATCACATCAGAGGATGTGCAGGTGAATGAGCCACTGATGGTATTAGCTGATGTTCTTGGACTCCTGTATGGTGTCATTCAAATATTCAATGCCAAAGTTGGCACTGGGGCTTGTTCTCCATAGTCTGGGTTTGTATCCTCAATGGGCAGTCTGTTGCTGATGACTAGCTGCTTTTATTTATTTTATACTGGCTCAAATGCTTTACATTTGGGGACTGTTTGCCAGCAAAGATAGACCAATCTCACTGAGGGCTGTCAGTGGAAAGGCCCATCTTCTAGGAAGACAATAAATGTGTGATGATGCAACCTGTATTTCTCCTTCTTGGTCTCCATGTAGTGCAACGTGTATTTGATTAGTTTGCTGATTTATCTAGAAGTGGGTTCTGATGTTCTGAGTAAAACAAACTATATAGATATCTGCTCTGCCCAAGGCTCTATAAGCTGTCCAAGCACACATCTAAGGCACAATGTATAACGAACTCAGAAAACATACTCTGTGTATCAGTAATGGATGTGCCCCTTGCCAAGGCAGAAAAGTGGCTATGTTCCTTGCAGGATACCCTTCTGTCTGTATGAGCTAGAACAAACTGATTCTCAACAGCATAACAAGCAGCACTGTGGACACAACCCACTGAGAAAGTGTTCTAGGGGCTACGTAGAGGCTCCTCTTGTGCATACCTCCTCCATAAGGGGGATAATGTCACATTCATAGTAAGAGACTAGTAGTGGCCTCCCCAGCCTCAGTGAGATAAATCTGTGGGGACAGTGCCCACCCAAATAGAGAAGCATGCAAGTAAATATCCAATAAAAGCATGCCATTAATTTAAGAGAATATAGTTCTATGTCTAGAATATTCAGTAGTTTAGATTGAAGTCTCTGAAGTCTGTAGAATCCAAAATAGAAGAGGTCACATCTTAATATAAGCACAGCAGAACATGAACACAGTTGCTGCTAAAAGTCCAAGACAACACTCGATGCAGTGTGCTGCCTATCTTGGACTGAAAGGGCAATCACTGCCCAGGATTAACAAGGATTAACCAGAGTCCATTTATACTATGGAAGGTATGCTCAGGCACAGCAACTCAAGGACTCTGCTTTTTTCCCTGTAAAGTACCAATAACAGGATCTCAGATGACAGAGGGGTTAACTGGTATGATCACTCCCTATTGCTAGAAAGTAAATAAGGCGCAATTCAAAGATTCCATTTGAAACAACCCAAGTTTTTTCACCTTATCAAAGACCGCTTAGCCTTGAAAAGATTAACAACACTAAAAGGATGTGTAAGGACAAGAGTTCTTAGAAGTAGGATACTCAAAACTTAAAGAACAGTGCTGTTGGGCACAACAATTCCAAAGCTATCTTGTCTATCAAGTACTTCCGAGATCAAAACACAGACTGAATCTTTTTTTAGTCTCTCCAAAAAGTGCCATCAGTTTTGCCACTGAAGAATTCTTCCAAATGGCAAGTCCTCTTCATGAGGCCTATTACCTGGAACTAAAGGAAGCTGAGAGAAGCCAGACATATCAGCATAGGATAGTTTAGCCTGCTATGGCCTTTAGGCCTCAGTCAACATTTCGACATACAGTATTCATTTGTTGCTTTATTAGGTAAAAGTGCAACAGCTTAAAACATATAAGCCGATCACATTTTATTTGGGGGGAAGGGGGTCAAGGAAACAAAATGTTTCCACAGAAAATATTGCCGTCTGGCCAATGGTAACTGAAGGTACACAGAAGAATGCAGTAGGAAAAATAAAACAGCTCAAAATGTCAAGTTACACACTGGGATCAAGCGTGAATTTTGGCACCTCTTCCCTTGTAATGCTTCAACAGAGTTAGGAGCTAAGAAAGAAGGAACAGTATTTCCCTACGCATGCCTCTAAAAAGCTCCAGGAGCACCAGTAGGGCTACAGGAGATTCCATCACTAGGCCACATTCTTGAGGCCATCCTCATACTCCAAGACTAGGCCATCCGCATACTTTGCTCAACAAAGAAGCAGAGATCTTCATGTACTGAACAGGAAACTGTATCTCCTACTATACGGTCAGCTAAAGGCTCTGAAGGCTTATAATTGGTATAAGGCTGTAGATGTTGTCATGGTGACCAGGACTGATGAGAGGAATAGTTTCGGTTGTTGACACTGGCCTTGAGGGAAACAATAATACATGCATTGGTTGAGGGCAGTGAGATTATATCAGATGCTCCAGGAGAGGACACTGTAAATATCAACAGGGAGGGAAGGAGTGATAAATTCCTGGTCCTAGGAACATGCCCTGAATATCTCTGCAGGATGATGTAATTCACCATTCAGGCAATTAGTATCTGCAGAGCAGAAAAGGAAGCAGCATTGTATTCTGAAGAAATAATTTCATCCTGGGAAGGTGGACTTGAGACAGGGAGGAGTTACTCCAGGCTTTCATTCCAGAAGAGTAGCCACATTACACCAAAAAATAAAAAGGAATCTTGTGGCATCTTAAACATCAACACAAAAGTGAGTAGTAAGAGCTACCTGTGACAGCAACAAAGCTCTTAATAAAGTTACGGTTGCTGTAAAAAGATGGGCAAATAGTCCTGGAGAGATGCCACAACCAGAATATCCTGGGCACCATCCTCTATCCAAATGGAAACATCAGAGCGGCTTCTGAAGGAAGCCTTTGCTCATTGTGTTGACTAGTCCATTGAAATCTGCACCCAAGGAACTGAGAATCTGGACCAGAACAACAAGCAGTTTGTCATGAAAGTAATATAGTGTTCTACAAAGTTGCCATTGAGATGAAACTCAACTCAATTCAAATGACTACAAAACTGTCCACCTCTCCAGTATCCATTCCCTTAGACTAGAAGGTGATGGTCAGGGCTCTGAGCAGCTTTACCATGGCAATCTCTGAAAAAGCCTTTAGGTAATAACCCTGTCATTCAAAAGGAGAATACTGTTGTGGTCTGCAGGCATAAACCTTGAATTCCAGAAATCATTGGGTGTGTCCTGTGTTAGTTGGGGAGGCATGCTTGCTCCTACCTTTCCAGGTGAGATGTCCCCAAAGAGCTCATAAGCAATACTTTTTGTTGCTGGTTATTTGTCTAATGATATTTGCAGGATTTTTTTGTAAACTACTTTGAGTCCCCAGTCGGGAGAAAAGCAGGATATAAATATTTAAACAAATATCTGAAGGGACTGCATCTCCCTGTATCAAACCATTTGGTAACTCCTCACAGCAGCTTGGACTCTGTTTGCATTCCTTGCAGAAGTTTCTCCTCCCTCCCCCCCCCCCCCAATTCTCTGACATGCTCTACCTCTGTCAGTCCCCCAGGACTTTTCACCCAGCTATCCCTGTATTATGGAGCAGATAACCAGAAGAGACTTTGCAAAGAACCAAATAGAGATGGTCTTTCATAAGGCCTATCAAACCAACAGGGTCTCTCACGTCGGCTATGTTTTTAAAGCTCAGTTTGAAGTAGCTAGCTGATCTGCCAGGCAATTAATCTGATGTTGCTTCCTTTGCAAATTTCTATATTGTAATTATATACAATTTTAACTGTGTTGCTTGTCCTATGGTCATATTTGTGAGCTATGGTGGCCTAAAATGGGAAGGTGTGATATAAATGTTTTAAATAAGTAAACTGGAGCTGCTGGAGTGCTTATAAGCATGACAGGGACTGACACCAAACAAAATATGCTTCTTGGTACTCTAAACTTAGCACTCCATGGAACTGTGACCACAAGATTCCTCCCCCCCCCCAAGATGTTATATGTTAAGATAAATCACACCCAATGTGGGAGAGAAAGAAACGAAGGGGGGTGCTCAACTAATTAAAAGAGAGAGTGTCTGTGACAAAAAAAGACACTCTCTGTGAAGTAAACAAACAGAAAGAAAGGTAGCTAAAACTGCTTTTAAAAAACCTCCAGACAAAGTTTCCTGAGTTGCTGCTGTTGTGGTAATCAAAAGAAAACTGAGCAGGAAGATGTTCAGTTCACCTGGCCCTCAAGACCAGCTTAAAGTAAAAAACTGAAGTGGATGTTTACTCTCTAGGCACTAACTCTTGTCTTTTCACTGTGTGGTGTTAGAGATTTCTCTTAATTATGATTTTTAAAAAATAAAAATAGGGGAAAATTACTTCTAAATAAGAAAATCTATTGTTAAAAAATCCACAGCGAACAAATGCAGCATATGCTTTAATGGTTGCAATCAAAGAAGCAGGTAGGGAGAAACATCCCAGGTTCTCAATAACTCAGTAGTTCAGCATATTTAGTGTCCTTTATGCACCTTTTCTTTTCAGCTAAGCTCCTGCTCTACGAATTGCAAATGATGGGCAGCTTTTCTTTCATTTGTCAGAAGTCACATGCAAGACTATAAAGCAAAGCATTTCATTCAGTAGCTGATATGCTGAAAGTGTGCAGACAACTGTTTACAAACTGAGTTTTCAAAAAGCAATTCATAGTTTCACTCTTAAATTTGAAGTGTCATTGTGCTGTGCTGTAGAGTGTTGCATGCAAGGAAAATAGATACACCAAAGGACTCCCAAACTTAACAGTTTCACACTACTCAGCAGTGAATATGCCTCCAGTGAGGTCTGATGTCTCTTGTGGTGTTCCATTATTTCTGCAAAATCAAGGCAAGAGCAACAAAAACAGCACCTTCTATAGATTCTAAAAGGAAAAAACAGAAGGACCTAAACATAGCCAAGAAAAGAAGATCGTGCTATTGAAGGATAGGGGAGAAGATGGAGACAGAAATTCTCTCAATATGATTCTTCTTTCAAGTATGATTGTGATGATACAATGAGAGAATTTCACATGCACCACCCTGAGCTTCTTGGGGGGAAAGGGGGGCAGGTGACACACTCAACACACAAATCCTCTACTTCATTTCTGTCTCACAGTATTCTCTCTGGTCACTTGATGGAACAAAGAAAGCACACTTTTAAAAACAAGACATTGTGTAAAAACAAATGGCCAAGGGGCACTGTGAAGACCAAGCTGTATCCCCCCCCCCCCCACTTGTACTAGTCACATTATAATCCTTGTCCAGGATGGAGAAAAGGGAGTAAGCTAGATAGCAGCAATGATACCTCTCCTGCCTAACAAGTCTTTGGTCCTACAAAAATATTCAAAACAGCACAAGCCAGGATGACTCAAGCATAGACAAAAAAAAATTAAACCAAGTGTACTGCTTTTCAAATTGATTGTGTTCTTTAGTGTAATGCAGCTGAACAGAAAACAAACATCTCTAAAAGCCTGCTGTAGCTGTGTCTGCGTAAAGGTCTTCAAACTGTGCCTGAAAGAGACACTTAAAGCTTCCCAAATGCCAAAGCACCCAACAAGGATTGTTGCCTTGACCTGTGATCTCTGCAGTTAAATTCCAGCCATGAATAATGTGGGAAGAAACCCCGCCTCCATACAAGAAATGCAGCTTGACATTCCTGAGACCCAGTTCTCCCTAGTATCTGAATCTATGTACCATTCCTTCTTGTGGATGGTGATGAGTCATCAAGCTAACATATGAAACTCTCCACTACTAGAACTTCGCCTGTCCCTGAAAGAAAAAAATTCTCAGCCAAAGAAGCTTTGCCACAGACAGAAACATTCAAAGGCCAAGGACAGACTGGCAATCTGCCCCGAGAGAGCTCTGCTTGGGAAGCGGAGGAAGGGAGCCTGTTCAGACATCCACAGCTGTCCCTCGTCTCCCTTCCGCATTTACGCGCTTTGAAGCTGGTTTCCTCTCGCTGTAGAAGGACACCAGGAGAAACCGGTGTCCAGGGGCCGTCTTCCGCATGCCTCCCGCTTTCAGGCAATGTGAACCAGAAGAAGGCGGAAATCAAGTGGAGGCGGCTGTGTGAATGTGCCAGTTTCAGCAATTTGCGCATGAGCGCTCATGCACACATTGCCGAAACAGCCTTGCCACAAGCTGTGGAGGCCGGCCCACCCTGGGCCGCTCCGCAGCAGTCTGAACGCTCCATAACAGCATCCTTGCGCAATACACTGGCCAGTGTGAACGGCCAGCCCTGGGGAATTTTTCCTCCGCAGCTTTTGCCTCTGGATTCCTCCCGCTCCAAATTGCCAGTCTGTCCTCGGCCAAAATATTGGGGAAGAGGAAGGGACAACCTCCTCTTGTCTTCTATGTCCACCACACTCCAGCTCTACTTCAGTCTTTTCCCTTTGCAAACAGCCACCCTCCTCCTTTACAATCAGGTATCACAAAGCCCAGTACAAACCTTCAAACACTTACCCTGCTCATAGGCCTCCATCCCACTCTGGTCAAGGGTTTAAGAGCACCAAAAGGCAGAAGATAATAGAGAATAGTCAGAGGCCAAGAACGGAGTCTCAGAGCAGGCCTAGACATACAGCTCAGCTGGCCCAATCTCCGCCTCAGGGCCAGCTGGGGAAATTGCAACCTGTAGGATCACACACATACACACACACAAGATGGTCAGCCAACTCTTGGTTCAAGCATCACCAGCTTGGTCAATCTGAATTTTAGCTAGCTGATCCTCATGCTCTCTCCCCAAATAAAAGGCTAGTGCATGCCAGAAACAAGGGAGCACTAAACATGGCACAGAACATTAGCCACATTCTCTGGGCCTATTGTTATTTTCAAAAGGAGCAAGACCATCTTTACCATGAGCAGGTCTATCTAGTCCACAATGTACTTTTGAGAACAACTCAAGAAAGCCTTCTCCCGCATTCAACAGAATAGTAAGCAAGAACTGGTTCAGACCCACAGGAGGAGACCTCCTAAAATATAGATCATGTGAGGTCATGAACTTGTCTGCAGTAAAAGGGGATCAGGAAGTGAGGGTGATACAATGCCTTATTCATATGTAGAGGTGATGGCCTTTCAAGAGGCCCTGATATTTTTGGTAGGATGGAATTAAATAGTCTACCACCATCCTCTGTTGTTTATTTGAGAATCTGCGGACCCTGAAGACAGTGATTCACTAACCAATGCTACAAAAAAGAGAAGTCTTTCTTTTTGACCCTAAGAATAGATTACAGAAGTTGATAATGCCAGAAAACTACTTAGCTGGAGGTAACCAAGCTGTAGCAGGCACTGAATTGGGTCATGAATGGGTCCTACAGCTACCCTCCCAGAAACCAGCAGGTTTGACACACCTGTTTGCTTTCAACAGCAACAACTGAGAGGCCCTTATTTTTGTTTCACAAAATTTATATCCTGCCTTTCTGCCCTCAGAAGAGTCACCGAGGCAGCTAACAAATTAAAACATATATTATAAAATAATATTTTAAAACCATTAAACCCAGCACCAAAATACAAGCCCCTCTGAAGTGGCAGTCCAATAATAAGTCACAAAAGTCAAAGGATGACCTGTGTGTACCAGGCAATGAAACTGCCCTAAATCAAGGTCAATTCAGAGACAACGAAAGACTCTCACCTAAAAATCAGTACATCTGCTGCTAAGCACTAGAAGAAACTTCATTCCCTTGGACCTCCATAGCAGGTTTTGGAGTAATATATACCTTGCTATTGGCCTGAGAACAGATTAACCTCATGCTCCTTAAAACGAAAGAAAATACCACTAGAAAAAATTCCAGTTTTATTCTACGGGACTATTTTCCTCTATATTTTCTTTTTGATGGTCAACATTTTGGAGCCAGAACCAAACAAGCCTCTACCTGTCCATGGCCAGAGTATTTCATTTAGTTCCTTTGATCCCACTTTGAAATTCTGATACTGGCCAGCACACGGCTGATGTGTGGCTCTGCTTATAGAAAGACCACCCAACTCAAAAAAGGAATAACTTGTTTTGTAGAAGCCATCTCCCCACTTCCTTCCAAGAATAGAGCAAAGGAACCTTAGGGAAGCTTCGCCAACACATTCTTATAAGGATACGGGTCTAGAATGGAAGCTAAGGCACATATTTTATTTAATAAAGAGGCCCCTGAAGACTCAGCTCACTTGTACAACTGTATTTCAGAAGAGTCAAGATAGGAAGGATAAATATTATTAGCTCTGCAGGATGAGGGTAGAGTGGAAAAACTGGTGTTAAAGAGAAGCTCTGGCATACAGCTCACCTTCTTACTGCCAAACCCCACTGGCAGAGGGCATTGCCAAAGGCTCAGAGGACATGGTACCACTCTTGCCTCCATCTCCCCCCTTTCACTGCAGACAATCACGGGCCAATCCCTACAAAGCTGCAGCCTGGCAGCTTGCTGTAAAGCATCCTTGCTTCCCACTGCATGGTCTTACTGCTTAAGAATACCTCCCACTATGTTTTCCTCTTTCCCCACTACTCAAATAACATTCAAGAGAGAAAAAGCTTCTTGGCTATAATGCAATATCCCCCTCCTCATTTGCCAGACAAATATATAAAGAGCTTTGAAGTAATTAGGCCAAACAAAGGCTTTGCAGACAGCAGCCTTTCTTCCTGCCCATTTTACCCTTCCCTCCCTCTGCCACCTTCTTGCAAAGCAAAATATAGGCTAGACAGTACCTGAAACGGGCTCTCCTACTTTGGTTGCCCCCAGCTGGGCCTGGATTTTCCAGCTGTGGGTGCTGCTCCCCGGCACAGCTGCCGCTGCCACCATTCCCAGAACGCAGCCTCCGGGCATGAATTTTAACTTTGTGGAGGTTGCAGCAAGAGGGAGGAGGGTTAGATAAAGCTTTGCAGCATCTCACCATTTCCCTGAATGCAGCTCTGGTCCCTGCAGGGTGTTTGACTGACACATCGTCGGTTGTAAGTCTCTGTCTCTCTCTTCTTGTCTGCCTCCCTTCCCTCACTCACTCCGGCAAAAGAGGAAAGATGCGTTGTCACAGCTCCCAGTTTTCCCCGCTGGCTTTTCCTCCGACTTGCCCCTGTCTCTTGCCCTCTTTATGATGGTCTCAGCTATTGCAAACAAACAGGCATTGTGTCACAGCTCAGCATCCTTCTGCAGAGACAAAAACCAAGCATTTCCCACACACAAGCCCTGCTTTGTGAGGCACCACTTCAGCCAGGGGCTGCCATCAACGCTTGAATCTCGAGCTGCTGGGTACTGATGTGCTATTGTCAGAAACTCAGCCCGTTAGCTTCACACATCTCTCCCAAGAGCTAGGCTGAATGCAAGCAAGGCTGAAAGGAGAGGGGGGAGGGAGGGAGGTAATTCCCGGCTTCGACTCTGCACTGCAGTAACTAGAGCGCCATCAGTCCTAGTCTGCTGTGCAATCTGGTCTGCATGCAGCACTCACATTGCCAGAGAATCATTTCCTTCCCACACTGCTCGGCTAAGACATATACTACAAGGGGAAGGAACCCATTTCCCACCCTGGACAACAGGAAGAGCTATAACCTAGCCTGTGGAATCCAGCTACTCTTTGCTGAATAGCTAGGAACAAACAGAGGTGGCAAACACATTTCAGAACTAGATCATGCAGCAGTTTAAGAAACAGACTGAGAAAGCAGAAGATCAATACATTTTTAATATCTCCAACAATCCCAATACTGAACCTATTTTGCAACACAAACGTATGAATATTCATAGGTGCTGGAGGCTTTTCCTCTCCTTCTTGAAAGGCAGCGGATTAAATCCTTTGACCAGGTAATCTTCGAGCTCCCCTGTTCACTGGACAAAGATAGTAACAGATAGAGGATACTGAAATTGAAGAGGACACAAGGCAGGAAAAAATAAACCTGCTCATGTTTGTCCTCATTATCAAGCTAACAGCAAAGCAATGTGAAGTTTTTTTAAACAAAGAATGAGCATCTTTAATGACAAAGATGTAGGGAAAGCAGTTTGGCTTAATTACTGGTACCCCAAATATTAAAGTGTTTTCCTATTTTGGAAAGTAAGGATGGGACACAGTACACTGGACTGGCGCTAAATTCTCTCAGCAAAGCCTTTACAACATTTTTAGTAAATGTATCAAAGCTTTCTAATGGTTGTCTGTAGTTCTAACTCCAGAAATTCATGCAGCATGTGTACTTGAATATAGCACACTTTCAGTGAACTTTACTTCCATATAAATGTCTTCCTCATCATTTTCACACTAACAGATCCTCACTTTCTCCTGTACAGCCATGTTAAAGTGAATACAAGTTATTTTTATTCATGTATTTGTTTAAAACATTAGGCGCCTTTCTTCCTTATTGGGCACAAGGTAGCTTACAAAATAAATAAAACACATTAAAAACACAAAAGCAAAAAGGTAAAATCACAACTCAGGACTGATAGTAAACTTAACCAAATGCAGTCCTTTAAAAAACAACAACCCTGTCTTCAACTGATTTAAACTGAAGGGCCCAGGCACACCTTCCTGGGGAAGTTGTTCCATAATCGTGAATGCAAGAGCATTCATTTCAACGGGGTTTGCATAGAATGAGTTCTTAGTGGATTATTCTAGCCCTTAATCAAAACTTAAGTCTTTATTCTAATTCTGTATTTAGAAGACAGTAGAATGATATTGTTATGCACCTATATCTGCCCATGCCTCCCCCTCCAAACACCTTGACAGTTTCTGCAAATGTATCATCACATGTTATTTGTACTGTCCTAATATCTTCTTTCTTCTGCTGTTCGAAAGGCCCAAAGAAGAGAATCAGACCATACAAAGGAAGGCCATCTACAAAGTTGCATCAAATGAGCTAAGCAGAAAAGAGAAGGTATACCTTTAAATTCACATGGTTTTATTAGTAATTAACAGCAAAATCACCAAATACAACAGAGATTCTCAGAAGTGTGCTTTAAAGACATCTGCACCACAGCCAATGTTCCCTGTAAGCTGAGTCAGTGTGAGCTAGCTCACAGTTTTTTAGCCTCTGGCTCACACATTTTTGTCTTAGTTCAGGAAGGATGGCTCCAGAGCAAACTAATTTATGCAGCAGCCAAATCACCTGCTCACAACTTTAAAGCCAGTAGCTCAGAAAGTAGAATTTTGGCTCACAAGACTCCATAGTTTAGAGGGAGCATTGCACCATACATATCTAAACACACACAAACATATACCAGGCTCCTCAATTTCAACAAAGCCCAGAATCAAGAGACTGCATAGTCCAGCGGTTATACAATAACTAGTGATAGTATGTCTGATCAGAACAGTAAAAAAAAAGAGAAGCCCTGGTAAGGAGCTGCAAGCCTATGTATGGCACCCTGTTACACTGGCTAGGGGCTGAAGCACTTGTAGTTACTGGGCTGCACAGTTTGCTGAACCAGAAATGACTGAGCTCTATTATCTGTGGTGATGCAGAAGTTCCTGCCAGTACATTAGGAATTTCTACAAACAGACCTTTAGGGTGCCAAGCATGACAGAAGGATTCACATATTAATGCAAGTGTTCTCCCATTTGCATTTAACACAGGGAATGGAGGGTGTCTATTTTTAGCAGAAAATTAAACATGTGGCCTCCTTACCTCACCTCCCTTTGTTGTTTTAAGTATCTTCTCCAAGTCCAGGTCTGATACTGAAAGGGAGACAGGCTGGAAGAAAAATGCTTCAAGCAATGGAGTGCCACAAGGTAAGGAGAGGAGGCACAGGTTAGCTCTCCTCAACCCCACACCTAATTATATATTAAAAACAGATCCCCACCCCATATTTTATATGTGAATGGAAGAACAAGGGAATAAAATGCATATAGATCTTCTCATTTAACGTAGTTTGATCTGAAGTTTGCAATTATTCTGGTTTAAATCAAGGAAGACTTTAATCAAGCTCATGAAAAAAACAGACTGATCTTTCAAACTCCTAGTGGAAAAGGCCAGATCCAGAGAAGCTTGAAGAATGGCTCCCAGTCTGATGTTCTTCCCCTTGCATTCCTGACATGCAGGGGATCCCACACTTAAGAAACTTGTTCGGCACTTATTCTTCCAGTGTTCTCTTCAGAAACCTCCTCCACATTTGCATTTCGTGCAGAAAAACCCAGAGAAAAATCATCCTTTTAAGGCACATTTCAATCTGTTCTAACAGCATCAAAATTAAACATGTCTAAATATGCACCCCACACCTGCCAACAGAAAAGTCTCTGAATTTCTACATTAGCCAGCACGTTGTTCCACTATGCTGAAAGCATTACACAATACAGCCTGAAGACAGCTTTAATTCTGAAGTTCACAGAACATAAAGACACCTACAAAAGGGAAATACCTGTTTCAGTCAGAAGGAAGTCCTTCCTTCTACTTTTATTGCACAGCAGGGCTGGCCCAGGAAAGATATTTTGGTGTCTTAAGACGGAAAACTAAATGGCATCTACCTCCTGTTATCAATGAACACAATCTAGAAGTAAGTTCTCTTGCTCAAAAGGTATGAATACATGAAGGGTTTTTTTTATAGATTAGACCACTGGACCATGTAATGCAGCATCCTGTTTCTCACAGTAGCTCACCAGATGCTTTTAAGAAGCCTGTAACATAGCATGAAATGATCTCTCTTCTGTAATCCTCTGGCAACTGCGGCTATTCAGAGGTACTCTGCCTCTGAATGTGGAAGTTTCATTAAGCCATTGATGGCTAAGAGCCATTGATTGATCTATCCTCCATGAATGTCTAATTCCTTCTGAAAGCCATCTAAGTTATTGGTCACTGCCACAGCTTGCAGCAGCAAATTCCATAAGTAATTATACATTGTATGAAGGGGGGGGGTTATTTCGCCTATCTTGAACCTACTACTATTCAGTTTCATTGGGTCACTCTACATTCTAGTATCGTGGGTAAGGGGAAAAACAGTTCTCTCTATCCACTTTCTCCACACAATATACAATTTAAAAAAGCATCATCAACCCAAGTTGTCTTTTCTCTAAACTAAAAGACCACAAATTCTTCGATCTTTCCTTGTGAAGATGATGCTCTGATTTGTAGATCCAAATCTGGCAGGTCCACCAATTCATCTGTCAAAATGCTGCCAAATAATTGCTTATTATTTGCCCACAGTCACATATACAGTCAAATATTTGATGAAGCCAAGAACATCACCATGTGGGTGGTAGCTTTGCTTTTTTATTCCATTTGTTAGGCAGAGCAGTAAAACCTTGTGCAGCCTTTGAAAAGCCAGCAGCACAGCCAAGCTAACTTCTGTTGTGCAAGCAAAGTTATTGAAAGTGTGATGACTTCTCAATTTCAGGCATTTATGGGTATCTACTATGGAATACCACACGCTGTGATGTGGGTTTTCTGGGAAATGTTATCAATCCAAATTTAAATATGTAATTTACATACTGTTAGCAAAAAGTTAAAAGTTCTCAAAAGAAGGCAAGTACACCATGTACAAGGAACCGGAGTTTGTCCATGCTCATAGCCCACATTTAGCCCATCTACTATAGATAAACAGTGACTATATTTATACATGTGGGGTAGAATTTTTTTCACAGAAAAATATAGCACTGGAAATTTTTCTTCCTAACATCACTGACCATATGATTCCATCTTGTATCTCATGCTACATGAAACTACTGGGACAAGTCATCTAAAGATCTGAAACAGAATGTCTTCAAGTATAGTGGCAGTATCCAACTTTTTCACTCTCCTTTCTATCAAATTCCAGGGATGCAGAAGAAACTCTGAACCAGTGCCTGGAATCTGTGAAGGGTTGGGTATGAGCAAGACAACTGGTAAGATAGTCTAAGCAAGTTTGTAGATTGGGAGTAAAAGCTAGCACGGGAATATGTATATAACCTTTTCAGGATGGGATTGTACTCCCCCCTAAAAGGATAAGAGTGCAGTCTGGGAATGCTCCTGGATCTTATTTCTGTCCCTGGATAAACAGGCTGCGGTGAATACCTTTTATCACTTTAGGCTGCTTCACAAGCTATCATCATACAGCTTTATATCTTTATTACTTAAAGCCACCATGCATATTCTATAGAGATGAAAGGCCAGATATAAATTCCTGGGGCTTATACAAGAGAACTTTCCACTAGATTATCCCTCAAGGATTATAGGTATCTTCACTCTGATGCTCTTAATAGTGTCCAAAATTCACCACCTGTGACAAAGCTGTCTCTGTTCTGAAGCAGAGCAGATGGAACAGCTCAGAAGACAATAACCCCATCTCCAGACATCTAAGATGATAGTTTCATGTCTGGATTTCTCTTCTGAGCTCAAAAGCTGCCCTGCAGAGCTCTCCTTACTGGTATCACTAACTAGATTCATGTGCTAACAACAGCTTTATGAAGAGGCTTGTCATGAGCCTGAAGTCTCCCCTCGAATCCATGAAGAATTCAAATTAAGGGAATAAAGAGAGCAGCAACTATCTAAGTACAACCCTCCAGAGGGGGAATTATTGTCTAATAACAGGCAGCTAATTTGCCAGCAACACAACTCCACTATGCATTATCAGGTCACATAACCATCAAACCCAGTGACCCCATTTAATTATTCTTCAACTCATTATGGTCCCGAACTTTTCCCTGAGGACTGCAAAAATACTAAGCTTTGATATTTGCAGACTTCAGAGACAGGGATTAAAATTCAGCTGTACTCTGAGCTAAAATACATTTAAGCCTGCTTCAAGGGCGTAGACTTTCCAATTTCCGGGGGGGGGGGGGGGGGGGCTGGGGCTGGGCCAGAGACATCCCAGGCCATTGTCTCTGGGAGAGGCTCAGCACTTCCTGGAAAAGTTCGGGGGAGGGGGGGCTCCAGCTCCCCAGCCCCCCTGAAGTTGACGCCTATGGCCTGCTTCATTCTAGAGCCTAACAACCATGCCTTCTAAAACAATGCCATTTTTCAAAAAAGCAGAATACAGGATGAGTAAAGCAAGGACCTGTTTTGCACCATCAAGGCTATCCAAGGTTGTCAATTCATGAGCAATTATTTTAAGTAGAACACCTTCCAAAGTGTTTTAACTGCACTTTTTTTTACTGATGGGGGGGGGGGGGTAAGTCCAGGGAATGTCCTAGATTCCCACATGTTATTTGCTCTTTCTAACTCTCTGCCAAACATGGACACCAGTTCAAAGGCCCATCAAGCGTTCAGTGTGTTATCCAAACTTTCTGCAAGGAAACTGCCCTAAAACTATTTGTAAAGTACTGTTTCAGCTGTCTGTTGCATAGGAAGTTAGCTTGCATTTGGGGGGGGGGGGAGGGGAGCATTTTGAATACATTGTTTAAACTAGAAACTCTGGACAAGAAACTCCCTCAGCCTGGCCTTTATCATCCTCTATTTGAAAAAAAAGGAAGTTGTATGTGACTTTTTTACTTGAGCCAACCTGGACTACTTTTGACTGGGATGTAGCATCACAGACTGGGATGTAACATCATCAACAGTTAGAGAATTAATTTATTTGTTACATTTACTGTTTGTCTTTCTCATTAAGGCCAGTTTTGCTACACCTAATGGATTGAACAGTGTTTGACTGTGGACATCTAAACTTTTACAACACTGTAGAAAAATTGCTTTGGCTGATGGACCATGTGGGGGGAGGGATAAGGCCGCAGAGGGAGAGACCTTAGTTCTAATAATGTTTTAAGGTTTTGATCTCCTACTTTATACATTAATGGGACAGAAATATGAACAATATGAGCTATTACTACCTGGAGCTGTACTTTGGCCCTTGAAAAGAGTGCCTGCCTACTCTAACTGCAATCCTTTCTGAGCTAATGCCTATACCTTTTGCATCTTTGGTTACTTGTATATCTCTACTGCAAAAAAGTTCAGCAAGTTTATGTAATTTGTTTCCCAATGTAACAAATCTCTTTACTGGGACAAGGCTGGCCTTTGTTCAGATGCATCATTTTCCCCTAAAACGGTTTTATGCTACACAGCATAAATTGTTCTCTCAGTCATGCTGCTGAATCCCAAAAATGATGTGGCCTGTACCTTTCATATACTAGGCTTCTACTTCAACAAGAGTGGCTGTTTGCACTTGGGGCATGGCTACCTTCTTCTGCCTTTTCCAAGGCATGATTTAATTCACCAGTCTTTACGAACATTAGTGCATGATCTGATGCATGCTCAATGTCTTGATCATTAAGGATAATAGTGTCCGCTTCCGGTTAATGGGTATTTACATAGGGATCACAGAGAAGAAAATCAGATTATTTACCTTCTACTGATGTTCTTTTGGATAGCTATCTGTACTGTTGTTTCCAGAATTTATATGGGGGATTCCCATGGAGGTTATAAAGAAACTCCAGGTAGGAACTTGCCCTGCCTTTTCAGGCATGCTCAAAGGAACAGGGGGGAAAGACTCCCCTTGGGAAAAAAGGACATGAATGCCAGCACCCAGGCAAGAGTTGCAGACTGTTCAAATGTCACTCTTCAGCAGTGCAGAACCATTACGTGTGATGCACAGATGGCCATTCAGAGAACATCAATTTCTGGTAAGCAGCCTGTTCTCCCACCCCAACCCACTTTCAGCATCAGATCACCAATAGTTTATTAAAAATAGTTCTATACTAGTTTTCCCCAAAAGCTCAAAGCAGTTTCCATTCATAAAAAAATCCATATACAGCAAGTAACTAAATCATCAGGTATGAAAAAAAGCCAATGTCCAGCCAAAGGCTCTTCTAAAAAGTTCTGACCTGCATTTTCCCCTTAACTTCAAGAAGCAGCCCTCACAATATTTGACAGCCAATTCCAAAGGGATGGAGCTGCTACAGGAAACGTTGTTGCCCTGGCTGAAGCTATCTCCACTTCTGTAAAAAGCAGAACCTGAAAGAGGCCTCAGCGTGAAGGGGTGATCTTTCAAGTAAATGGGTCCCAGGCCTTAAAAGGTCACTAGCCTGAACTCAGAAACAAACCAGTAACCAGTGTAGTTGATCCAATATTGCTATAGTATGACTGTTCTGAGTTACTCAGTCAACAAATGTGCTGCCGTTCCATTCTGGATCAAGATCTAGCCAAGCCTATGATGCCTTCCTCAGGGTACGCTGACACTGGCCCTGCCTCTAGAGATCCCAGTACTGATGTAGCGATACCCAGCCATGAGGCAAGAGTAGTTTACTGAGCAAGTGCAGCCACTAAAACCACCTGATACTCTTAGGGACAGCATCTCCCTTCTCCCTTCTTTTTCCTCTGCTGAACAGGAGAATGGTTAAGAGTTGAATCAAGACCTAAATGCACGCCTCCACAGCCCTTCAGACTGTGCCTTTGAAACTGGCGAGAGAGGGTTCAAGCAGATGAAGCTGGCAATAATAGCACTGACATGAGTGAACTGCAGTGACAATACACTTAGAGCCAGGAACAAACTTGCTACTTGAGAAGACCCTGGTTCTTTCGACTGAGTGGTTGTTTCTTCTTTTCTTCAGTTCCTTACAGGAATAGCGTCACCAATCAAAAACAAAGCCACAAGTACTGGCTTTGTCTCTGTATTGTCTAGGTCCTTTCATTTCTCAGTAGACACAGACCACTGTAAAGACAAAGTGAAGTATCAGAAGCACTCTGGTCAAAAGGTATTAGAGCTGTCAAAGAAAGGGATATCCCTGAGTATAGAACAGTTGCCTCTGCTGGAGAAGTCATGGTTTCTGTGGCCTGCAATGCTCATTCCCAAGGAGGTGTACAGGTGAAAAGCAGATATTACTTTTATTATTACTTTATTTATAGTGGGTCTTTCTCACTCAAGGCAGATTACACAGTGTAAGTCAGTGCAACAACAGAATGAGACATCAGATAAGCAATGTAATAGGACTATGATTACAGCAGTCTGAAACAAAGCATTATTAGACATGATATGTGTATGCTTGGTAAATTTGCCACAGCCTTACTCTCCAAGAAAACTGGCAAATCAAGGAAAAAATTAGGCTAGGTGTCTTCTCCCTTACACCTGGTTTGTAGAAGAAGGTAATTTCTTTTATAAAGGAGCACTGAACTATGTAAGAGTCTCAATCTACATCTCAAATGTACAGTCACATACCTGGTTTACTATCTTATCTGCTACTGACTGATTGTTATAAGGCAAATTATTATTAGGGTATATGTTGTAAAAAAGAAAAAAGCCTATCCCTGGTCTTTATCTAGGTCAGTGGCCAGAAGACTTGGGGTCTATTTGGCAATCAATTATTGGAGTGGGTTGGCAGGATAGGTTAGGTAGCTGAGACCCAGCAGCACTGGGAATTGTAAACTAGTAGGATAGCATACACTAGGTGTTGTGTCAACCAGCTCAATCTAGTGGTCTGAGGCTTGCAAAGATCACTAGGAGTGGTGATGATGGAGCAAGGGATTCCAGTGCTCCTGGGGAGGGGAAAGTACAGTGGTGGGACGAGGCACAGAAGACAAGGGGACGGAGAAGTGGAGTGGCTCAGCCCTTTCCAGCCTATGTCTCATCTCAAGGGTTGCCTGCAGTGGGGCTAGGATGAATGACACCCCCCCCCCTCCGACATTGGTGCTGTGTTATGCCAGGTCTATATGATCAAAACCTGGGTGCAGGAAGGAGAAACAGTAGCTCTCTCTCAGTTGGCTCCCCCCGGGTTCTCGGTCCTCCACCAATTGTGGACTAGGAGGCAGGGGGAGGAGTAGCTCTATTCATTTGGGAGGCTTACTTCTTCAGGGCACTCCCACCGCTTAAGATCACGTGCATAGAGTGTGCCGGTCTAGTGTGGGAAGCTGAGGAGAGTTTGGCGATTTGGCTGGGGTACCGACCACCCAACACACTGGCCAATAGCCTGCCATCCCTGATGGAAGCAGTGTCAGGCTGGGCGTTGGAACACCCTAGGCTGATAGTCTTGGGGGGTTTCAACGTCCATGCTGATCACGCGACCTCCACTCAGGCAGCGAACCTAGTGTCGTCCATGGCAGCACTGGGACTCTCCCAATATGTAACAACCCCTACCCATCAGGCTGATCACACACTTGGCGGCGGGGGTTACAGTGGACCAGATCACTGCCCAGGCAGTACCATGGTCGGACCACCTTGCCCTGAGGGCCTGTCTGAATGTTTTACCTCGACCCTGTTTGGGCAGCAAGCATATCTTAGCTCGCCTGTGGAGCCAAATGGACCCAGTGAGGCTTCAGATGGCTCTATGGGATCCGATGCCCCCTAGTGACTCATTAGATTAGCTTGTAGAGGATTGGCATAGCCAACTTTCTGCAGCCAACGATGAGATCGCTCTCCGATGCCCTCTGCACCCTCACTCCAAGCTCGCACCTTGGTATACCCAGGAGTTGCAGCTGATGAAATGAGAGCTAAGACGGCTAGAGAGACAGTGGCGGCGCGCCCACAATGAAGCTACAAGAACATCCTATAGGACGTTTATGAGACCCTATGAGATGGCAGTCAAACCTGCGGGAAAAAAAGCACTATGCAGCTTTGACTACATCTGCAAGCTCACGCCCAGCCCAATTGTTTAGAATGATTCAGTCCGTGACGATTCTGCCACAAGGAAGGTCAAACATTAGGGAACTAGATATTGGATGTGAGGGTTTTGCGAGCTATTTCGCAGACAGTCTTGTTGCCCCGCCGTGACCTCCCTGTCACAGTTGAGACAGTGAGAGAACTCGAGGCTCCATGCACGTCTTCAAGTCAGGTTATGGATCATTTCAGTCCACTCAGCCTACAGGAAGTTGACAAATTGCTCTTAACTGTACGCCCCACTACATGTCTCCTTGATCCGTGCCCATCGTGGCTAGTTAAAGCTGGCTGTGCTGGGTTTCGAGGTGCCCTAAGAGACATTATCAACAAATCCCTCTTGGAGGGTCAGTTCCCTGGGACATTTAAGGAGGCCGTGGTCCATCCCCTCTTGAAAAAACCACCTTTGGATCCGGCCAAATTGGCTAATTACTAGCCGGTTTCCAACTTGCCCCATTTGGGCAAGTTAATCGAGAGGGCCATGGCAGTCCAGCCACAGAGCTTTTTGGATGACACTTCCACTCTAGATCCCTTCCAATCTGGTTTTTGCCCAGGACACAGGACTGAGATAGCACTGGTCGCTCTCACAGACAACCTCAGGAGGCATCTGGATTGAGGTGGATCGGCAGAGCTGTTGCTGTTGGACCTATTGGAAGCGTTCGACATGGTCAACCATCAGCTACTGATCCACCACCTCACCAACTCTGGAGTTCAGGGGTGTGCCTTGCAACGGCTCACATCCTTACTTCAGGGTTGGGGACAAAGGGTGGCGCCAGGGAAACAGCAGTCCCGAAGGCAACCAATGAGCTGTGGTGTACCTCAAGGGGCGGTACTTTCCCTGATGTTGTTCAACATCTATATGCGCCCCCTTGCCCAGGTTGACCAGAGGCATGGGCTGGGGTGTCACCAACTGACGGTGCTTTCTTTTTCCTCTGAAGATATATGTAGTGCCTTCTAAAGTTTATTCTCCTGGGCTTTTTAGACAGTTTTGTTACTCTATATTGATAAGTGGGGGACATGCAAAGGAGAGAGAATCCCATTTCCTTCCCTAGTGGTGCCTGCTTCCCATTCTCTTGTCCCAGCTCCATTTCCTCTATATTCTTGTGCACTATCTCCACTTTCTCCCCCACCTGATCACTCATCCTCCTAATCTTTCTCCCCATCCCCTTGCCCAATCTCTCACTCAGTCTTTCCTACTTGCAGGCACTCTCCTTCCCCTCCACAGACCTTGTGGTTTCTCTTCTTCATATTCCTTTCCTCATTCCTCCTTTCCTTATACACTCAGTTTTTTCCTTTGTTTGGAATCATTTTGGGTTGCCACAATAACCCAAAATACCACCTGAAGTTCTCTCACCAATGATTTACTATGAAAAAACACTTCTCATATTTTTCTGCAGACATGGGGTGTTCCCCTGGGTTTGCAGAAATGTACATCTTAGCATTTTGTGTTACCCTTGAAGATTTTATGTGCTGGGGGGGCATACTTGGCTATTAGATATGATGTAATTGTGTTTTAACTTGTTGCATACCACCTTGAGGACCTTGGGGAGGAAATGAAGTCTAAAAACAAGCACATAAATAAATGGTTGCCATGCTCCTCCTCAAGATTTCCTCACAGATCTTGCTCACCAGATCTTTAGGAATCCTCAGCATTCTAAGACCTGCTGAAAGATTGCTGAGAGCTCACGTGCTTCCCAAAACAGCACTGTGAAAATATCTTATGACAAGTATGCAACCCAAAGCCATTTTGGCTCTTGCAGAATACTGCACTCTACACATTTAAGACAATCAATCTTCTCTCTGTCTTCCTCTGACAACGATGGCTTCCCACAATTTCCTTTACCTCAAATTAGAAATCTTTTGGTTTAAGGAGAAATGAGGCCATACTTTACAGACAGAAAGAAAGCCAAACAAAACAGGGAGAATAATCTTATCTGCCTTATTAAAAAATGCTGTGTAAATAGACATGATTCGTCATACATTTGCTGTTTCCTATGTTTCTAAGGGCCAATTTCTGCCATACAAATCTGCTGAAAAATGTGTTAAAGACTCATAACAGAAAAAGGAAATTCTAATTAGTATACAGAATGCTAGGTAGAAAGCTCCTAGATTTCACAAATAAGTTAGGTATATAACGTTTGAATACTACCAACCCCATCACTACTTATGCAGCAGAACAACTAACTTACAGTTGTCAAAAGCTTTTGAATGATCAGTCTACAAAAATGAGTGATCCTGTGAGTGAATCACACTCAGAAAAGATATACTGAAGCTGACGGCCTACACAATTTAAAAAGATTACTACGGGGGGGGGGGTGTTTTTAGAGGAATTTAGAATCCTGTTTACAGATCTCAAAAATATTTCCATTAATGGAGTTTCCGGTCGGAGGAATGGAGGTCTGACACGCTTTGCAAATGCGCAAGGCGGACAGCGGCTCTTCCTGACAGCTTGGGTGGATTAATCCACCTGACGCAACCTCACACAGGTAGTGTGAGGACCAGCAAGCAATATAATCCACGTTTGAGCAACCTCGGTGAAGGGAAAGTCTCGGAGGAGACTTTTCCGGCACCTTGAGCACTGCAGCTGAAGAGGATTCTTGCGAGTATCTCTAAGGAGCCGAGCTGAGCTGGAAAATTCAGCATAAAACCTCCAATTCCCCTGATTCCTTAACAAAGAAGACAAAGTTTAAACGTTGGGACCACATCTGAAGCGAAGTAACAACAAAAGGTAACGGAAAAAAGTTTTTTGCCTTACCACCGCCGCGTTTTGAAAGACGAAAAGCAGATCGGGTGAAGCAATAGACTGTTGTTGATTGGATGAGAGCAGTTTTGAAGCGCTAAAAAACCGAATTTGAACTTAAAAAGCCAAAAAAACAAGTTGTTTAACATTCCTGCGGTTAAGGAGAGTCGGGAGGGGAAGCCAAGCATCGCGAGACAAAGAGGGAGAAGGGAACCAAGCATCGTGAGATTAAGACGTGAGGACTGAATCAGGAAGTGACGGCTAGAAGAGCAGACAAGAAGGGAAAAGGAGAAGAACCGGAAGAAGGTAAAGGGGACTCTAAATACTGCCGGACCAGAAAGGGGACTCTAAATACTGCCGGACCAGAAAGACCATAACAGGAAGTGACGTGCAGAGAGCAGACAAGTAAATAAAAGGAAGGGACAAAAGGAAACTACGGCAAGCCAGAAGCAAGGTAAAAAGACTATAACCTTTGACATTAACCATAGAGAAGTCGCGCCCGCCATTTTGGATTTATAAAATTTTTAAACTGCAATATCTCAAAGATTATATAATTTAGAAGGCTGAAACCAACATAATTTGACTTGGCAAGATTAGCTTATTTGAATGCACTAATTGGTGTTTGATTTGGAAAACAAGATAAAATCGATCTTTTTTAAAGAGGCAAAACGGACCGCGGACTAAGATCGAGAGCAGCTACATGGTCCTCTCCTACAATGGCAGCAAAAAAAGAAAAAGAGCTACTAGCCGTTATGGAAGCAATGGAAAAGAAAATGTTAGACGCTATAGGAGAGGTAAATGTTAAAATGAATAATATAGCGGCTCAAGCAGATAAAAATTTCATGGAATTAAAAGCAGAATTTCAAAAATTATCCACAAGAACACAAGATATAGAAACTAAAGTAAAAGAACTGGAAGAAAGCACCCATAAGACAATGAGAGAGAATGAGAGGATGGAAAAGATGATGCATTATAAAGATATGCAAAATCATTTGAGATTTTGAGGGATCGAGGAAAAATTGAATGAGGACATTTTTACAAAAATGCAAGAAGCAATAGCAGATTTTTTACAAGAACAGGAAGAAGTTGTTAAAGAACACATGGATCTTGTTTATAGAGTTAATTCTACATATGCAAGAGACAAAAACATACCAAGAGATGTGGTTGTCCAATTTACAATGAAAAGAACAAAAGAACAAATCTACAGGAAGTGCTTTACTGACCCTTTTGTAATAGATGGAAAGAAAATCATAGTAATGAAAAATATTTCCATTAATAAGCAGTTTAACTTTTCACTCATACAAAATCGCTTTTAATAATCATCAAGTCACTTCAGAACAGGTTTAAAGAAAACTCTTGAGACTTTAAGAAAAAATTGATTCCAAAACTAGGCATGGGGAGGTTCAGTTATTTCCATACCTTTGAAAACTACCAGGGCTGTATTCAGAAACCACATGTAACTGCAGATGAGAAAAAAACCCTGCATGAGCCCGGGTTATTAGTGGGCTTGTGCACATGTCTCCCTTCTCACTGAAAAATGTAGTTAAACATTAACTCTGATTACCCATGATGTATAAATGAAGCCACACATGCAGATACAAACAATGAGTTAGCCCCTCCTTCAAGGATTTTGAACTGAAGCTTAATCTAGGTGTAGAATCCTGGTTCGTGAAACCTGAGGAAACTAATTCTAATTCATCTGAGTTCCTACATGTACATCAAAAGCAACCAGAGTTAGTATTTAACAGCAATTCTCATCATGAGAAGAGAATGAAGTATGACAAAAAAAATCAGGGTTGTGCACATTTTTCTTTAACTTGTGATGTCTCTGAACACAGCTCAAGGGAGATCTTTTAAAAATATCTTCATTTTAAACATTCAGTATGGTATATGACCACTACATTATACTTTGATGCCATCACTTGAGTCACAGTTATTTAAAAGGCCAATGTCATTTCAGATTCGTTGGCTATTTTTTATTTCTGTTAGAATAATCTGAAGAAAATTATTTCCATATGAATAAGTGGGAAATCATCAGCACCCCACACAGTACAACCCCCCCCCCCCGCTTTACCAGAATAACATTAAACAGCTATGTTACAATTTACTGTAACAGCAAAATGCACATACTGAATTCTCAACACACACTTCTGTTCAATATAGTAGAAAGCATCTTAAATTAAATTTATTAAATGTTTCTTTAAAAACAAGCAAAGAAAGAATTTCCCCACAACTCCCATCTTTGCTTGCAGATGGGCAACTTATGGCCCATGACAAGCCACATTCAACAGTGCATCACCTACCAACACTCACAGCTATTCAAACCCCTACATAGATGGCATTATAGAATCAAAACTAAAGCAGTTTTGTTTTAAAAGATACCATTTGTTGCAGCTCTCCTAGGTTACATATAAATCATTACAGTAAATTTCCATAATCCTTATTCAATACAGACTGAGCGTATCTGCATTGTTAACCCTCCTTTCCTTCTCAAAATACCCACAAGACAAATCTCACATTACATGGTGTAGAAGTATGTAACAGTTGAAACAAAGACTGATCGGTCTCAACAGGAAGACTACTGTGCCGTAAACAGTAACTTGAACCCGTTACTAATTATCTGCATTTCACCTGATGATGATGATAGTGGCCAAAGTAAGATCCAGAAGGGCGATTCCAAGAACCACAATCACCACTCCTACTCCTTCTGAATTACAGCCTCAGCACACTAGTTCCAGTCAGTACTTTGTTTTAAGAAAGCAGTCACAAAGCAGAAACTGCCCCTTTCCAGCTCACATTTCAGCTATGCCGACTTCAGGATGATAACTCTTAAGGACGTTCCGGCCTCAAGTAATAAAGAGCTTGCATTTACCTAGATAGCAGATAGTACAATGCTCCCTTAAGGGGAAGCCGGAAAGAGAAAGAGAAACAAGGGAGGGGGCAGAAACCCCATAGCAACACACTCACTTCCACCAGACCACTTACCAGCTCTGCTCTGCCCAGCTTCACAAGATATCAAAATCTGAGCAGGAGGCTGGGGACAGCTGATGAGTCATCTCTGGAAGAACTAACTTCCCGAAATATTTTCAGTCAGGGCGGCTCAGAAAGAACTTTCAGAAACGAAGCCCGCTTTTTAACAGCATGAATGACACAGGCACTGTTCAGCCTGCGAGACTAATTTGTATATTCAAAATAAGCTTTTATATACCTTTAAACGGGGTAGCATTTTCTGTTTCCTGAACAATGTAACAGATTATAAACAATGTAACAGATTCAAGAGCCACCAAAGAAAACTATGGCACATGACCGAATGGTTTTCCAGGCCATTTCGATGAAGTACTTGTAGCCTGGCCACAACACATTACTGGCATACACAGCATCCCCTCTTTAACAACACAAAATGTGGCTCTAAAGAGATACAAACTGCGTTCTACTCCAGAAAGGCAGTATCAAGAAGGCAGAAATTTAAAAGATCTAAGTTCTAACGTATTTAGATACCCAGTCTCCAGAGATTCGCCTAGATCGATAACTTTGTTGGCTCTTGCAAATCTTAAATCCAATCTCTCAACCTGTATGCCCAGTCAGCCTCAGCAGTTCCCCACTGCCTGCTCTCCTTCAGCCACTCAGAGATTCAAATCCAGGCACCTCTCCAACTGCAGACATGATGTTATCTAGGGCCCCTTTTATAAGCCCTTGCAGGAGGGGAGGGAGAGCCCCCTCCTTCTTCCTAAGAAGTTTCCCTTCCTGTTGTTTCTGTGCTCAGCTAGACTGCAGCAATCCTTGATTCAGAACAAAGGAAAACATTTCCACTTTCCAGAAATCTACCTTGCACACTCCTCCTCCTCAACTTAAACCCAATAAATATATTTAAACTAACAGCTCACAACTCTCCCCGTCCCTGGCCTGCAGATACAGATTTGGCAGTATCTGTTTGCTGATATAAGATCTAGTTCTCCTAAGAAACCTGGTACGATATAGGGATGTAGGATTTTTATTTCACTACAGATGCTAATTTTCTGCTCCCAGCATTCCCCCTCTGCTCTAATCAAGCTGATTACAAAATGCATTGTACCTTTGCATCCTTTATGACATCCCTCCCACCTTCTGACTGGAATAAAAGGACTCAGAGATTTCCATTTCTACTCATGTTGTAAGAAGGAAGCTTTGACTCTCAAAAGCTTATACCCTGAAACTCTCTTTGGTCTTTTAAGGCGCTACTGGACTTCTAACTGATACAATTCCTGACAGCTGATTAAAAGGGTTCTAGCTTATAAAAGCTTCTACTACAATAAATTTGTTCATCTTGTAATAAAACAATTTTCCTGGACCACAAAAAGTCTGTGGAAGAAAATATGAGGTGGAAGAATGGACTGCACCACTTCAGAAAGCAGACAATGAATTACAGCTTTGAATGGTCCTTCCAATTAAAAACTGCATGCAAAATGAAACTAGAATAGTTCCCCTTTGCTTGCTGTGCCGATTTTTATATTTGCAAGAAGTTTTGGAAGGAGTATTTAACAAAACTGAACATTCAAAAATGTGATCTTCCACTGTCCTTCATGTCAGATCTCTGCCACTTTACTCCCATTTATATATGAACTGTTAACAGACTAAGACAGTTACTCCTCTAGAATGCAATCCCTGATGAAATCTGTGTTCCACGGACAAGACCATGCTTCACATTCCTTTGCTACACTAATATTAAGAGTAAAAAGCAGGGCCCTTGCTGCAAGAACCCAAGGTGTGCCTGAGAAGGTCCAGGATTGTTCTTCCCTCCCAGTGTTCCTGATGGTGTACAAACTCCATTTGTTCCAAAGAAGGTTTGACTAACAAGCAGGACTTTTTTTGTAGAAAAAAACCAGCAGGAACTCATTAGCATAATAGGCCACATCCAACAGCAGAAATTCATTAGCATATTAGGCCACACCCCTGACAGCGCAGCTCCCTCCCAGGATCAGCTTTCCCAGGTGCCCCGTGGCTTGCAGGGCACCTGGGGAACCTGAGGGAAGGAAGGCAGTTTCTGGATCAGCTTCCCCAGGCACCCCACAGCTGCAGGGCGCCTAGGGAACCCAAGAAGGGGAGGCAGTTTAAACTGCCTTACCTCCCTGGATCGGCTTGGCTTCCCTAGGTGCCCCGCGGCTTGTAAGGCACTTGGGGAACCAGAGACGGGTGAGGCTGTAGGTGTGGCCAACTTGGAAGCCAGCCAGAACTCCGTTCCTGTGCGTTCCTGCCCAAAAATAGCCCTGCTAACAAGGTTTATTACTGTGGTAGCTGCTTTGGTTGTTTTTATACTATTTTATGCAAGCCACCTATGAAATTATTTTAGATAAATAAAATCGTAGGTGAACTTTTAAAGTATCATGACGCATAATTAACAGTATTTAGTGCTTCTGGTTCTCATTATTGTGCAAATAGCAGATATGAAAAGCAGATACCATCATACAAATGACAAGTCCTTTCCAATACCTTGCCTTGGAGGAGTTGATGCTGTATTTTAAACCTTTGTTGCTCTTCTTCCAGAGAAGAGACTTACACACTTCCCATCCTGCCAAGTAACTGTTTGTTCAAAATATGACTCAGAAGGTACATAGTCAAAGACACGTGGCTCATGTAGAATAACTGCAGCCAGCATTTAAAGCAGGTCTGTCTGTCTATACATTTCAGTTTATTTCCTGAACATTGCTAATTTCTTTTCTGTAGCCTGTTTCTTCCAGTCAAAGCCAAATTCTGTACAGTGTCTGTTATATTAACATTATTATAAAATCCATGAATTAAAAATACATCATTTGAAACAGCTCCTTTACAGGTTATGTTCCGAATTCTTGAATAAACCAGGTAAAGTCACAAGCTTATATTGTTAGCCTGCAGTTATTATAAAAACTAAAGTATTTGTTCGGAAAAAAAATGTTTAAACTACCAGCATTAGGGAGGCATTGCCCTTAGAACATTCTTTAATGAAACCCCTCCAGTACAGAGCGCATCTCCTTCTGTATCAAATGAGTTACCCTCTGGTGTTTTCCACTGATTTTTTTTTTTGCCTGTCCGGTTCTGTGAGTCAGGATCTCCCATCAAGAAGTTATTATAGTATCACTGCACTGGACACTGTGCCCCCTTTGCAGAGAATGCTGTTTCATCAGACTGGGTCATTCATCAACATTATGCTACTATCCTCAGCTGATGATTGATCAGCCAATCAAGTCTATGAAGCTGAAACTGCCATGGACTTT
Organism: Lepidodactylus listeri; assembly: GCA_029233225.1. Lineage (NCBI taxonomy): Eukaryota > Metazoa > Chordata > Lepidosauria > Squamata > Gekkonidae > Lepidodactylus > Lepidodactylus listeri. Next base: position 29,182,426 of record JARCFY010000013.1, read on the forward strand.
GTATTTCTCAGAGATCTGCCAGGTGCCCAAATACAGTCTGTGACATTATGAATACCTCTATCAATGCAGTGAGCTATGTTAAACTGGAACGACACGTTGAACACCACATATTCAGTATTAGATGTCACTTTGAACTGGTCCTTCTCCTAAGTTCATTGAGTTCTCTTGGATATGTGTTGTATCTTCACCTGACTTCTAGGCTATTCTAGTCAGCCACTATGAACCCAATATTATGAACTATGAACACAATATTATTTTCAGCCTGCCCGTACATGAAAACACAAGAGGAGAAAAAATCCAGAGAAGAGCAGTGAACTACTCTTTTCTACACAGGTTTCTCAGGACCTCAGAGATATGGAGCAGTGCTTTACTTTCCCACAGGAAATCTTCTGTTTCTAAAGGCTGTTTCATAAAACTAACAATTAATGGATGCTGTTGCTGATATAATAATGGGCAAGCTTGGTAAACTTAAACCTGTAATTAATATTTCTCAGCTGATAATCCCTAGCAATTGTGTGAGACAGTACATGTATGCTTTTTTGATTTGTCAACAGGGGATGGAGGGTAAACCACACATAACAATAACAATCTAAATACAAAAAAATAAAGTTGTGAATTCATCTGATTGGTTTTGATTTAACCTACGCAGCCAAAGCTAAAATTCGTAATGATGTATCTTCTCACAAGGCAGAAGGGAAATTGTAGTCACCAGTCTGATATGAATTAAGGAGTAATGCAACTGATGCTTTGGACAGCGAAATAAACTCCATGGTACGCTGTCTTAAACTTTGACAGCTGCTAACGTCTCTCCTTTCCCCACCCCATGCAACTTGTGTTATCTGTTAACCAGCAGCATCTTCCATACAGAGGGCACAGGGAAAGCACACACTGTGCACTATGCAGAAAGAGGCGCCACAAAATGTATATGCACAGGTAAGCTTCCAACATGCTTTGGTAAAGGTAACAAAGAACACAGAATCATTCTGGATAAGCTCCTGGAAATTTGCTCCAGTCAATACTACTGCTGCCAGCCACTCACAACCTCTTTTGTCTTGCTGGATTAGAGTATGGCAATGAGGCGCAGCACAAATAGAATCATGTAAGCCAGCAAGGTGCTTTTGCACTCTTATGAATGATAACTTCATAAGTGATAAATGGACTGCTAATTGTGTGAGAGAAACTAGGAAGAATAACCAAGGAAAAACCAGCTGCAATGACTCCAGCAAATGCTTGAGACAGCGGTTCCCGAGGTTGCCAACTCCAGGAGGCTTCTCTTAACACACAAAGACACTGACACAGAAAATAGCCATCTTGTCTCTGGCTAAAGACATGTGCTCACGAACTCCATTACATGTTCTCTACACATCACAGGCTGCAACCCTCCCCCCCTCCAACATTCCTTGACCAGTGAAACAATGGACTTGACCAGCTAAAAACCCGTTTGGCTGCCCAGAGAGGTTAATCCCATCTACAAGACAATGCCACTAGCCGATGATGTCAGCTTCTAGCCCCAGGTATTCCTCTGACCATGCTAGGTAGAATCTAACATTGCCCAACCCCCCTTCTCCTACTAGACAAGAGCTAGTGGGCAGACCAGCAAGGGGTGGTCTCAGGACAGGCATCTGGCCAAGCCTGCCTCCAGAGACCACCCCCCAATAAAAGAAAGCTCCCAGCAGCCAGCTCTCTCTCTTACTTCGATGATCTCCTGCTAGGGCTGCCAAGTCAGCCCGGGGGGGCGGGGGATCCCCCACTACAGGGGTTCCCGATCCGCTGGCCGGCATTTGGCCAGCAGGGGGAACCCCGCCCCCGAAGTCAGTAGGTGAGTTCGACTTGGCAGCCCTATCTCCTGCCCTCCCTTACCTTCAAGACTCTTGGTCTGCGCAGCCAAGGGCCTACACATGCTGCTGCTGGTTCAACACATGTGCTCCCCCACCCCCAATCTTTCTCCCAGCCTATTATTAATTTTCCCAGAAGGACTACACCAGCTACTGGAGAGGTAAATATGACTTCTACAGGAAACCAACAAGCTCCTGTCTCTTAATCTCTCTAATTTCCTATAATCTGTATGTTTGTGTGTGATTCTGTATTGTTTGAATGAGATATAATTTTCTTAGTAAAGAAACACTGCTTTATCATTACATCAGTCTCCTTGTCTATTCTCTGGTTTGTCTGGAAGGGGCCCAACCTCTGTATACAAAGGTGTGATCCGTTTATGCCTATTGCCAATTATTAATATTCATAATTCCCCAATATTGATTAAGAAATCAAGGCAATTTGGCTAACAATCAGCAGAGAGAGTTCCATCGCAACCCCCGAAAGAGGATGGGTGAGTATAATCTCAGTGAGTACACTATCTCCTACAAATGGTGAAATGTAAAGTGTTGACATCAACAAGTGACCCTCAAAGCATGGTTAACACCATGGTGAGATTCAAACTCTGATTTCCTGACTCCTATCTCTTTGCTTTGGGAGGGTGAAGCATAAGCTGTCTAACTGCACATTTGTGTCTTCTACTGTTGCTTGTCCTAGCAAAAGGGAGGGAGGGAGGGCAGTTCTTCCCTCACAGGAAAACTGTTTCTCCAGCAGGACTTGAACCTTTGGTCAAGGAAGCCTTTTGATCTTCAGATGTTATTTCCCCCATCCCACCATACAAGATGTGGAGGTAACTGGATAATATCCATCCTTCCTTCCCTGTGTGTTTTCCTGTCAAAACAATGGTTTGCAGGCTGTGTTTGTGTGTGGTTATACACACTCAAAGCCATATCTGAAAGGATTCCTGAAGTTCATCCATTATAGAATTTATATTAGCTGTACCAAAATTGTTAACACTAATGAGGATGCTGTGATATGTCTGCTGGGAATTGGGATATATCATGTGTGGTTACTAGGACAGGGTGATGTCAAGGAAAGATTCCATGGAATCATTAGGCTCCTTCCATGCACAGCTAATGTATCAATGGTGCCTGCCACATTATCATACATCTTGGGAGGTATCAGTGGTGTCACCATGGACTGCTGTGTGTTGCTGTGCTCCCTGTTTAGAAGGATATTTGTTTATCTTCCGGGTTTTCTGTCTGTAACACACAGGTCTCAAGTACACCTCACTGATATTACACTGGCATTAGCTGACATTTAGGATTACTCTGTAACTTATGCAAAATCATCATGGTTATCTAATGCAGAGATGATTATATCATCTAAGCAGGCAACATTGCATCCACAGAAAAAATTGGCCATTGCAGTGTCCTAGAAGACGAGGGAAGGGGGAGCTTAAGAGGCCCAGCAGTTTGCCATCTCTCCTTCCAAAAGACATAGCTCAAGACAAGAGGTCATACCATGTGTACACAAGCACACTCTTTGGTCAAGGTTCCCTTATGTACATCAATGTGGCAAGAATGCTGTCCTATCTGGAGGAAAGACTACCATTTCTCTGATATCTCTAGTACTTTGTACACAGTCAGTGGCCCTGGTGTGGAAATGATCTTTGAAAAGCTCAGACTTCTTGCATCACCTGTCCCTATGACAAACATCTGTCCTGCCCATCAGACTCATCTCCTTCCATCAAATTAAATAAGTGATTAATCCTCTCTTGTATTCATAATCAAAGCAAATTGATTCATAATCAAAGCAAAACTGAAAATCAGAAAGGTAAGCATCAGAGTACAGGCAAGGACAACCTCACAAGAGGGGTGGTCCTCAAACTTATAGGAATGTTTATCTGGTGTCTTGTTTTATCCACTGGATCCACTTCTGACCTGGTTACACGCAGCTATATATCTCACACCAACGACGCTGTTAGTTTCTTCTCATCATTTTAATTTAATAAAGAAGGGAAAATTCTCATTAAAAGAACAATCAAGCTACATTATTTAAACCTCCTGCTGTTGTGATGCATTGTTTGCAGACAAAATAAAAAACTTTTCCAAATCTGCTTCTAATTTGGCAGCCATTAAATTCGGATAATTCACTGGTGCTTAAAGCTTAAGCTACCATAGCCGCTACTGGAATCCAAGCCAACAGAAAACATTTGGGTAAATCATACCAATCTTATTTAGTGGCTTCCTTATCAGTATGGAGTCCCTGAAGCTACTCTCCAGGGCTCAAACTTATCTTTTACTGCTAGTCACTGTAAAGCAGTGGCTCTTGGAGTAAGTAAGGCAAGCAGATGAAACTAAAGGCAACACCAAGATCTTCCCAAGTCTTTTAAATCCCATTTTATTCACCAACATATGATGTCATATCAGATCAGAAACTACACTGCCCTACATCACTAGCAACTCACCACCAATATTCCAGAGAGAATGAAGTGTTTACTTATATACGCCCAGAGAAAAAATGGCTGAAATTCTTTCTACTCTACCTTTTCTATCAAACACAGAATAAATGCAGGGGAAATCAGCAGTTTTTCACCTTATGAGAACAAGACAAGGCATGAGGTATGTATCAGAAGACTTAATAAAGTTTGGTTGTGTCCTGCTCTTCTTCCAAGGAGCTCAGAGTGGTGCTTGACCCTCACAACAACCCCTGCAAAGTAAGTTTGGCCAGGATATAGCGGCTTGCTCAAGGCCACCTAATGAGAACTGAATGAGGATTGCAACATGGTTTTGCCCCATACTCTAGCCACTGCATCACAACACTCTTCATCTTGGTTGCTCTGTTAAGAATAAGGTAAGTGTGAAGTACAAGAATATGGCATAAAGCTTCAACAACTTACCTCCCAATCACTTGCAATTTTGGGTGGTGGCTCTTGACCCAATTTTTCTACTTGCTGCTCCTTATGCTTCTCATATTGCCTGTATCCTGCATAACCTGCTCCTGCAGCCACTAAAAAATGCAGTGGGCGCAACCGCAATACTCCCCTTACTGGTGCAGTGTGGAGTTGCCGCTGACCTGCAACAAAAGAAGCCAGGTCTTTAGGAAAAAAGCAGGCAGGCAGCAAAAGCAAGCAAAGGCAGCAAGTCAGAGAAAAGGAAGCTCATGCTGTAACTAGCATCTCCAGATACACAAATGGAGACCCAAAATTCAAACCAACATTGCAACAAGAGTGGCAGCGACAGACATTTCCTAGATGAGCTGATTCCCCACTAAAAATTTTACTCCTCAAGTACTTCAGAACACAAACCACATAAAAAGTGGAATAATTCTGGTGTAATTTATTTAAAACATTTCTGACCTGCCTTTCCACATAAGTGCTCACAGCAGCTTAATTAACAACCAAAACAGCTTTAAAGTCCAATAAACTAAACATAATAATGTAAACACCAGCAGCAACAGTTTTAAAAGATAGACAGCATTCAAACAAAAAGCTAAAGAGAGTAAGAAGTTTTTTACTTAACACCTACAAGATAACAGAGATTGAAAAGACCCCATTACTACTCAGAGCAGGGCCTCAGATCTGTTTTCCTCATTGATTGGAAAATAGCATAGGTTAGGAAGCAAGCTACAGAGCTGAGCTATAAGAAGCATTTTCAACAGTGAAGTGCTGGATCCAGAACAGCTTCCATATATACAAACAATACCGAACAGAGTTGCCAAGTCCCCCGGGGGCGGGGAATCCCCTGCTCCAGCGGCCTGCTGCCCGCTGGCTGGGATCAGGCCGCTGAGGGGAACCCCACCCCCAAATTGCTGGGCTGAGGAGACATGTCAGGCACGTTTCGGGGGGGATGCTCTGTAATTCTATGGTTTTCCCTCGAATTACTGAGGTCCCGCCCCCAATGTGCCCAACGCGATGACATCACTTCCTGGTGATGTCATCGCGGCACATACGCGCAGGCCAGCATAGACTTCCCCCCCACTAAAGGAACGGTAGGTACTTGGCACCATAACATTTTAACAAATTAACCAGCATTCTTGGCCATGGACTTGCTCAGAAAGATTTCTCAGCGATCTCTTGTCCACAAGCCATCTTACACATAGCAGCTATATGTCACTCTTTACTATCTGAGAAAAAAGTCTGTTCTATATCCCACTTCAGCACGGTTTTACAGAATGGGCTGCCCAGTCAAATGAGGACCATGACATCTTTGCCATTCTTCAGGAAAAGATGGACAGCAAAACATTTTAAGGGAGACTTTGTCTAAATTTCTGAGACTTTACTCATATCTGTTATGTTTTTAATCTCTTATGTAAAAGATTGTTCATAAAAACATTTTGAGTGAAAGGAAAAGTGATATGCTTCATTTATTCGAAATATTTATACCCGGCCTTATCTTTGCAAATTCAAGGCAGCTGAAAAAACAGCAAAAGCTGCAAAGACAAATATCACAAGCATTCAACAGGTTAAAAACAATACACAGAGTTAAAAACACAGCTCAGAACAGTTTACCCTCCAACAAATGCCCTTTGGAAGATATCATCCTAATGCCACACATATGGGACACCACCACTTCTGAATAAACTTACTTTACATTGTCAGTCCTTTCCAAACCTTTATAGTGCCTTAGTTTTGGTGAAACAATAGTATAGGAAGTATTTTGGAAAGAGAAATTTTAAGATAAAGTGGGAACTACTTGTTTCCATTTCCCTTAGTATTTCATCTTTCCCTTCCCTGAAAGCCCCCCCCTTTTCTTGCTTCCTTCTCTCTTTCGCCCCAACAGCCAAACCACCTTTATCTGCCTCTCTGTCTTCAGCTCCCACCACCACAGCCTCCACCTAGGAAAACTATGGCACAGTTCTGTGGTGCCAGCTGCTGGGCCAGGCCCACTGGCACGGCAGAGAATCCTTAGAGAGTAGCGGGGAGGGGGACATCACTTTCATCTGTATCCCCCACCCTGCAATACTTCCTCTTTCCCTTTTCCTGGCAACCCTTATATCCTCTCCCCTTTCCCTGCACCATTCTCTCCTTCTCAGCTGTTCACCAACCTACCTTTATTTGCCTTGTCTCTTTAGCTGTTATTTATTTACTTCATTTATATCCCACCTTTCTCCACAGTGGGGACCAAAGCAGCTACATCATTCCTTTTTCCTCATAACAACCCTGTGAGATAGGTTATGCTGGAAGTATGTGACTGGCCCAAGATCACCTAGTGAGCTTCCATGGCAGACTGGTGATTTGAAACTGGGTCTTCCAGATAATATTCTGAAACTCTAACTGCTACACCACACTGGCTTTCATAGGATGGCTGCTGTTGAACAGCAGCAAGCAGCCAGGCCTGCGTGAGTCATGCAAATCAGGTGGTATTTATTTATTTATTTATTATTTGCATTTATATCCCGCCCACCCCGCAAGTGGGCTCAGGGCGGGTAACATCATTAGAATAAAAACAATTTCAGTTTAAAACATTAAACATTAAAACATGATAAAACATTATAACAGTTAAAACAATGGGTACAGATTGAAACAGCATCAGTTGGCTATAAAGTTCTGGCCCAAAAGTTAAAGGCCAGTTGTCGTTGGTCAGTAGACAGGTGACAGATGGGTGACAGCAACCTCAGGGAGGCCATGGCTCCAGTTACCAGATTTAAGCACAGCCAGTTTGGTGTAGTGGTTAAGAGCGTGGACTCTAATATGGGAGAACTGGGTTTGATTCCCCACTCCTCCACATGCAGCTGCTGGAGTGACCTTGGGTCAGTAGCAGTTATCTCAGAGCTGTTCTTCCAAGAGCAGTTCTCAGTCAGAGCTCTCTCAGCCCCACCTACCACACAGAGTGTCTGTTGCGAGGAGAGGAAGGGAAGGAGACTGTAAGCCGCTCTGAGACTCCAAGTAAAGGGTGGGGTATAAATCCAATCTATTCTCTTTTCTATCCTCAGATATGGCAAAATTAACTATTAGAATATACGTGAGGACCTGCGATTCTCACAGGAGAATCCCATCCCTCTCTTAGCTTCTCTCCCCTCATACACTGCCACCACTGCGAGGCCCACCAGGGCTCCTGCCTAAACCCACTGCACAGCTGCTCCGGCCACACACACACACACCCCACTATCACCACCAGGCCCAACACAGCTCCCAGCCTCCACCTCCACCATGGCTTTTCCCACCATGGCTTTTAAGTATTTGTGTATCCATGTATTAGGCCACACTTGTCTATTAGATGTAAGAAGATGATACATTTAAAACAAACACCTTTTTTCTGTTTTAAAATGAGTATTCTTCTGCAATTATGCAACCTAGAAAATCTGAAATGCCTGTTATGTCCTAAAAATGATAGTGATGAAGCTGCATTCATATACTATGATGACATGCTTGTGATGTTAAACATAAATCTTTGAACAGCTGAGGAGATCTGATGTGCTCAGAATAGCAACTACAGAAGTCAGAGAACCTCTGGTCTTTCTGACAATGAAAGACACAGTACCATATGATATGACCAATTATTTGGTAATATCTAATGAGTGCTAATGGCAGCCTATAGTTTCATGATTCACTGCAAAACCAATGGTTCCTTCATTGTTCAAATCACGTTACCATACAGCAGAACACAGAAAAAAGATATAAACCAATGTTACACTAATACAGAGAATAAATTATGCATGTACTAGCTGAATAATATAGATGTTTGATTTTCGTGTGCACAAGATTTAGCTTCTGAAGGTTGGAGGACAGATTTCCCCACTAAAGGCAGACCTTACCCACCTTGTGGACACACCACAACAGTTCTACATTCTGACCTGAAATGCATGTGAATGAATGGACACACACTAATTTAAGCCTCAGAAAACCCTTGTTAATGTCAAGACTTTTTGGCGAGTAAACTCATGTATTCTTTTCTGTGTTGGTACAGCACTTAAGCTTGCATCACCTTTGACTGATACAGTGCAGTCTATTCTACAAAGGCTGTCACACAATCCAAATGAATGGGTCTGAATAGGCAACACTGAAAACTCAATGGGTTTCATGCACAACTACCACTGTTGTGGAGTCAATGCACTGCTATGAATGAGAACAATGGTTATCTAGCCCACTGTCTCTCTGATGTCCTCGTAACAAGAAGAGTGACTTACAACAGCAATAGGACTTGGAGACTGCTTGTGGTTTCACCAAAGCCAACAAAAGTCTATCAACTAGGAGATGGAGTTCCTTTATACTCATTTTGATGTAGGGTACGTGCAAATTGGCTCATTACCTTCAGAATTGCAAGGGTTTCCTCCAAAACAATCCTATTTATGCCATTCAATAAGCTGTGACCTTGAACTGAACTGAAGGGTGTCATTCATTAACATAAAAATGATCTCACATGGATGCCTGCTTTTGAAACCGGACACCAAAAACATATTTTCGGAGGCACTTTTTGGATTTTGGCTAGTCTACTAATTTCACATCTCATAGAGTTTAGAGATTCTACACTGCCCTGCTGCCATCTGCTGGATAGAAAGATGCATCAGCATCCCTGGAATAGTCTATGGAACAAAGGAAACCCATTAAATGCAGAACAGAGTTAGGTAAAATATATTTCTCTCATTGCTATTCTGGTGCCTCAGACAAGGTCCACTGGGCTTGAGATAGAGAGATAAAGAAATAAATATGGGATCACTGTTATTTTAAAAATTATATCCTATCTCCTGACAGCTCATGACACGGATGTGGGATGGAATATTTTCCAAAATGATTTATTTTTCCACTGAAAATGTTTTGTTTCTAAAGATTTATTGTTTCATTAAAAGTAATAACGATCGGTCATGGGTCAGCCAGGGCTCACTGAGAGCAAGGACTCCTCCTCAGGAGAAGAGGACTCTCATGTAGCCAGCTCTGAATAAGCAGAAGCCAGCAAGCAGTAAGATGAGCTGCAGGCTTGTCAGGATTCACAGCCAACAGCTGGTGCAGAGACACCAACACCCTCCAGCTCTGATTCAATAGGTGAAATTCAGTCGATCGTTTCCAGCCCTCCAGTATCACCCACACCCTTAGAGTGCTGCAGAGAGAGGTTACAAACAGAACTACAGGAGAGGTGATAAAGTGTACACCTCCTGGCTTGATTCCAGCTGCTTGAGTAGTTGCAGGATTACTCCCAAGCAGCTGGTTGTAAGCATGACTCATAAACATATGGCTATAAAAACCAGCCAAGCTGAAATCCCTCTGACCACTGCATTGGATCCTACCTCAACCCTGTGACTCTTCAGAATGTTTCCTTTAGACTACCTTCGTCATCTTCCTAAACCTGCTTGTGAATAACTCTCATATTCTCAGACCCTGTTGTACAGACTGACCCTCGGACCAGACTCCTGACTCTGTCCATAACCTTGGACCGGACTTTGACTACGCTTCTCGAGCTGATGCTCTTGCCTTACTCACTCCACACTCTGACAGTGTGCTCTATGCTGTTTCCGGCCCAGCTCGCAACACAATGTATGCCATTGCCAATAAAACACTAGGGTAGCTTGGCAGGTTCAAAACTCTCATTAAATGTTTTTCTGGTAATTATCCCTAAGAGTTTTGTGAGAAAGTATACATGTTATATTGTTTTGTAAACTGGGGAAGGTGGGGAACTTCAGGGCTGACTCACTGTTTCATGATATTTGGATGGTTCTAATAAAAAAGGACCATCCACTGTTTTTGGAGCCTAAATTATGGAGTTTGGTAGCCATCTTTATATAGATGAGAAATGCAACACCTACTTGGCACACATAGTTCTGTTTGGATAAACCACTTCACCTTCACACCTGTAAAGTTTTGGAACTCTTGAGATTAAAAGAGACAACCAAAGTCCTCCAGTTATTCCACTGATGGCAACTGATATAGGAAGACATCATCTAAACACATTAACACTGATGGACTCTGGTTATGTTGGTGACATTCAAAACAATCTTATGGTCTGAAGATTTAAGTAAAAGGAAACAGATTTTTTAGGCACAAGGATCAATATTTGCATTCCAGGAAACAAAGGTAGCCTGAGGTAGGTTTGCAAACCATGGCTTGAAAAGCGAGGGGCTACGTAATGTTTGCCAGTTCAGATATCACAGCAAATGATAGTTAGGAATAACTGGGTAGTAGTTTGGAGAATAGCCTGAACTAAGCCATAGTTGGTCTCACATCATTGTTAGCTTTCCTGGAAAATTAAATTGCTAATCTTTCCTGGAAAATGAAATCGCACCAAGAAAATTGTAACTGCTCAAAGAACAAGGCAGGAAGTGGATGGGTTTCATCTGGTGTCTAGTACACAAGATACCAGCAGAGGAATTCCCCCCCCCCCAAATTCCCCCTCAGTGGTGCAGCCTGCTGTACTACAGTGAATTTGTTTGAGAGGTTCTCCCAACTATCAGAGAGGACTATCAGAGCAAACAGCAGGCTGCGTACAGAAGGAGAAAGGGACAGACAGATCTATTCCACCAACTCCTTCTACAGGCTTTTCTGCTGGATCCAGCTCTATGTATGCATGCCAATCCAAACCAAAGTTCAGTTTCAAGGAATTTTGTTTATTTTGTGCCACCACTAATCATCACATCAAGAAGATTTAATGCTTTTCAAGCACATACTGTAGAATTTGATGACACTATTAAGAGTTAACAAAATGATATCTGGGCAATCTGCATCTGTCTGGTATCACATTTGCATGCTGCCTACATCATATAGTGTCAGGGTTTCAAGTGCTTAGTAAGTGATAAATGATTTAATGTTTATATAACACTTAACATTCTAAAAGTGCTTTACATACCATATCTCAGTCATTCTTACAACAACCCTGTTAAGGTAATATGTTATTCCTGTATTGCAGATTGAAAGAGCTGAGAGAGAGGATTGCCTAAGACCACCTGAATTCAGGGCAAAGACAAGATTTGAATAGTGCTACAAAGAGAAAAAGTAAAGAAGAAAAAGAAGAGGAGATTGGATTTATACCCTACCCTTCACTTGGAGTCTCAGAGCGGCTAACAAACTCCTTTCCCTTCCCCTTCCCCACAACAGACAACCTGTGAGGTAGGTGGGGCTGAGAGAGCTCTTTCAAGAACAGCTCTGACAGAACTATGGCTTGCCCAAGGCCATCCAGCAGCTGCTAGTGGAGGAGTGGGGAATCAAACCCGGTTCTCCCAGATTAGAGTCTGCGCACTTAACCACTACACCAAAAGTGCAACTACTTAGCACATGAGGCACATCCTTTAAACCTTCTAATCCCCAGTCCCTACACAACACCCATTCTGATTAGAGTTATAAGATGGAACTATTTTACTGAAGGATCAACTGCACCCTTCTCACTGAAAATATTTCATTTAAAACATATGAAGAATCTCACCAGCATGGAAGAAGGGGGAAAGTGGCGTCTTCCATAGTACCAATGTCTTCTTCATGGGATGGATCTCATGCTTCAGGAAATGACTGTTGAATATCGCACTGATAAATATAAAATAAGAAAAATACATAAAAATATGGACCTACATCTACACAAACGTAACTAAAAATACTCAGATACAAACAATTCTTCTTACCAACAACAGTGGTCACGTAACAGATCCCACAACAAACCCAAATGCCAAATCCATCTCCACATACACTGAGGCAATACTTTTACAGGGCCCAACAACAACACCTATACCATCCTGGGCTCATCCACTAGCTCATCTTCCAATGTGATATGTTTTGTTAATGTGTCAGCAATGCCCTCCTTCTCCTTACACGGGACAAACAGGTCGGTCTCTATGCAAAAGACAAACCTGACACTAAAAATGGCATCTCTGAGAAACCAATGGGAAGAAGACATTTCAATATGCTGTTCCTGATTTTTTTTAAATCACATTCTCCAGTAAAAAGGACTTATAAGGGAGACTCCAACATGAAAGTTCAAATTTAGAATTTACCAGGGGGCTTCACACAATCTCCCCTAATGAGATGAAGCCGGGATTCCTCAGCCATTACAGCTGTTAAATTTATTATTTATTATTTATTCTTATTTATTATTTCGTATTTCTACCCCACCTTCCCCGCAAGCGGGCTCAGGGCAGCTTACAAAGGACACACAGTGCCAACCCAACAACAGCTTAAAATCTTTTAAAATCCTACAACAACAATAAAACTGTTACAGATAAAGTGCTTCCAGTAATAATGATGATGAGCAGTCAGATGGCGTCATACCAGGATAGAGATCTGGCCCTTCCTGGCCGTCCGGCCTGGGCTGCATGTCAGGGCCAATCCTCATTGCAAGTATTGCTTGCAATGGTAGATGGTAATAGTGGTGGCGGCTCCTAGTCATAGCTTAACAAAACCAAAAAATGGCCAACTGCAGCTACTGTGAGTGGTATGGGTGGTATCTGTACTTTTCTTGACTACATTTGAATTTTGCATAATTATATCTCACCCTGTACTACTTGCATTTCACGGTCTGTTGATCTTGATGTATGTTTGTTTCTTTAATGTATAACTTCATGTTTGCCTAATGGTGACATATATCCAGTACAAACTCTCCTTAATTACCTTCAAAGCATTCTATGGCCTTGTTTCTTCTCTTATTTCTGTTCCCATATCCTGCTTCACCCTGTTCATGAGGCTCACTCCTCCAGTTCCAACACACAGCCATCCAAAGGTCTTCAGCTCTCTCAAATGACCTTTCCCTTTCTACCTTGCTGTCCCCATGCCTGGAATTACCTCCCAGAAAACTACATGATGCTGCATCTCTCACTTTCTTAACATGTCCTTTCAAAACCCACCTTTGGCAAAACCCCTTAGATCCCCTTACTTAAGCAAACATAGTAGAATGAACACATATTCTTTCCCCCTCTCCCTCCCTCCCTTCAGTTTTCTACCTCAAAATGTCAACGTTTAGACAGGGCCTGTCTTCTTGTATTCTGCAAAAAAAGCTTCACAGCCATTGAAGGGTTTATATAAATAATGAGATGGCTGGGGACACGCTAGAGGTTTATAAAATGATAGAGAAAGTGAAAAAAAAGTATTTCTCCCTTTCCCATAGTGCTAGAACTCAGCAGCACTCATTAAGTTGATGGGGAACAGGCTCAGGGCAGACAAAAGAAAACTGTGGAATTCACTACCAATAGATGTAGTGATGGACACAAGCGTAGAAGACTTTAAGGGGGGAGGGGACAGATTCATGGAGGATGGATTTATCAGTGGCAACTACACATGTTGAGTAAAGGCAGTAAACCTTCAAGTACCAATGCTAGGAGGTAGCATCAGGGCAGGCCTTGGCCTCAAGGCCCTATATGATGCCCAGTAGAGCAACTGGTTAGTTGTTGTTGTGTGAAACAGTATGCTGGACTAGATGGGCCACTGGGCTGATCCAGCAGGACTCTTTTTATGTTCTTAAATAGAGTGTGATAAAAAACTGGTGGGGGCAACTGCAGCACACACTCTTTAACCAGATTCACGATGAGAAAGAAAACATACTGAAGGCACCACTAGAAACAGAAGACTGCAGAGCTACGTTGCTGCCATAACTAGGAGCAAGAGACTTGACAAATTGTCAGCATGCAATTCAACTTTTTGTGGTCTGTGCTGGTTCCTTGGACATATGGTTTACTATGCACACAAAGTTAAGCACTTTCAAGTCCAACTGATTTCAGTGGGATAATTAAACACTTTCTTAACACTATCCCAATGAAATCAAAGAAACATGACCAGAAGTTACTTTAAAAAATGTTTTAGCAATCTGATGTCATCTACTTGGCAGGTAAGATTAGAGTTGCATCTTGTTGTTTTTAAGCCAATTTTCACAATTTTGTCCAGTTTAGTCAAGTATTTCCAGTTTTTCAAAAAGGGGGGGGGGAGACAGGCTTCTCTTGTTTTGCAGACTACAGATTTTCCAAGGTCTCACTGCCACCTTGTTTCTTCTTTACCAAGGACAAATTTAGCATGAATAAAGTACCAAAAGGAACACTTGACACCCCAACCTTTTAAGTCCCTTCTCTCTCGAACTTAGGAGCAGAGTTCATTTCCATTTTAAACCCATCAACTCTCAAGCAGAACAAAAACCTAAAGGGGAAGGAAAACTACCAAGACCAAGTGGAACACCCTCTTGTTAAACTTGGGGATTGGTTCTGTCAAGTATTCCCAGTCCAAGGAATCCTTGCTATGGGTGGGCAGAGCTCAAAATTACAAAACCCTAGGGTGTGTGTCCACACACTCATCAATATGATGGTCTGCCACCAGCCCTCTGAACTACTCACACAATCAGAAGCCAAGAGGCAAGCTTCTAACCTTACTGGGAATTAAGAAAGCCAACTCTGCAAGGTAGGTCACTTGCAAAACTGAGTTTCCACTAATAATTAACCAGCAGTTGGACGCTTTAAGTCTAAGGTACTGGAATTAGATTGAAGCTTCTGAAGTACAGAACAACCAGATATAGTAAAAGTATCCGTTTATTAAAGAGTGCAGGAATATATCAAAGAACAAAGCAATGAGCAGGAAAACCAACAAATCTAAATAATAATTTCTAGCTACACATTATACCCTAAATTATAGTTACCATAGGTTAGTTGTCTTGGTGAAGTCAGGCATCTTTCCAAGTCTCATTGTGTGCCAGACCTATGTCTAACCCATGACAGGGTAAGCACATTGCCTCCAGAAGAGCTGAAGCTGACTTGCTCCAACTAACAACAGGAAAGCTAAACTTCTACAAGTCTAAGATTTGGACAGGCTTGGGGCCCTATTAGCCAATCTAAAACTCAGATTACTGAAGTTACCTTGACCTGGATCTGTGACAACAAATGGCTCAGAAACAAAACAGTTTTTATGATGGGATGACTCCCTTCAGTAATGTAAATCGAAGCCTCAGAGAAAGAGTGAGGAGCGTGCTGGCACAGTGTGGCTCCTTGTCACTGTTCTTCAAAGGCACCAAGTCAAATGCTAACTTTCTCATGACAAATCCTACATGTTTCCCTTTGATCTCTTCCCTCATGTTTCAGGCCTAAATTTTGATATGAAGCCTGAATCAAAGTTTTAATGTAAGAACAAGAAATTGAACAGGAGGTCCAGTTTTCCTTGACGGGTTCTGCAACGTGATCCCTGGGTCAACTCCCTACCTTATTTTTGCTTCAAAAAAGATCACAGTATCTGAGCAGGAAACTATTATACCAAAGTAGATTCTAAACACAGCTAAAACTAATCATAATGTAAAGAATTACATTTAATTTTGCTCTAAAAAAATTCCCAAATCACATTCAACTTACTTTATCCCTATAATTAAATGGGGGTCAATTCAAGCTAAATTAAATCTGTATAGCTCTGCTTGACATCCAGCCACTTAGTCATATTACAATATGACAAAAAGATGGAATCCAAGAATTGGCTTGCATCTAAATGACTATCAAATGCTTGTCATTATAACAGGAAGGGGGAGTTGTATTTAGGCATGGGCAAGAATCAGTTCACAAAATAGTTTGTCACAAATTGTGGCTGGTTTGTGGTTCATGAAGCAATGTTCACAAACTGAAGAGCCACTATGAACTTCCATGAATGTTAAGGCAGTTCATGAAGAGCTTGGAGCCATTTAAACCCCTGCTTTATGCTCTTCATGAAAAACAGCTGAAAGGCAAGGAGCAGAAAGCAGGAGTTTAAATGGCTCCAAGCCATTTTAACTCCTGCTTTCTGTTCCTAGCCACTCAGCCGTTTGGTGTACATGGCTCGGAGCCATCCCGCCCCCCTCCCCTCCCCCCGGCTTACTGCTCATCGCCACTTTTTGCAAGGAGCAGAAACAGGGGCATGAACTGATATGAACCAGTTCAGTTCGTGAACCAAGATATTGGTTCGTAGTTTGGTTCGTGCCCATCTCTAGTTGTATTAGAAAGGAGAATAGCAACCCCTATGGAGAGGGAGAATAAAATGCATCTTTATCAGAGATCCTGTATGGGTGGGGGAGTAACCCCACCTCTATTCCTTATAAACTCACAAGCTCCCACTATGACCCCAGTGACAGATGGCTTATGGTGTATGGTCTCCGGAACTCAATGGGAGCTTCTGCGAATCTAACCCATCTCAGCCTGCATCTGTCAGCTCTAGGTTTCATTTTTATTTATTTATTTATTATTTTATAGTTCTACCCCACCATCCCCACAAGTGGGCTCAGGGCAGCTTACAAAGGGTATACAGTGCCAACCCCATACGGCTTAAAACCTTTTAAAATCCTACAACAACAATAAAACCATTACAATTAAATTTTATAGTAGCATTTTACAATCTTTACCTTGATACCTGAGCAGTTACACCTTTAATATTCAGTCTAGAAATTGAAAACTAAGAGAAATCCACTTGCCCACGGCCACCTAGGAAGTCCACAGTTAAACAAGGATTTGAACACTGATATCTTCTACCAAGTACAAACACCCTAATCACTGTACAACACTGACTAGGATGATTAAATAACACTTCTCATATGCTAATATATATGAAGTACAACATATTCCCTCTGTGCATTGAAATATATACAATACATACAATATATGCCCAGGGATATCTTCTCTAGAACTAAATATACTAATTAACTGGGTCTGCAAATTATGAGCTTCTGCAGAAGGAGTTCAGAATGTTCTTGTCTCTGGCAGCAGTAATCTTCCCGTGCCAAGAAGCCTGTTCATGTTACAGACCCTGAGGCTATTTGTAAGGGCTTTTTAGCACAGCAGCATATCACCCATATTGCAGCACATTTCAGTTTGCATTTCTACTTAATAAGGCAAATTTCATAAACCATTAGTCTTGATTATTTCAGTGTTTTTTTAGAGCAGGGGTGTTGAACTCATTTGTTATGGGGGCCGGATCTGCCATAAACGAGACGTTGTTGGGCCGGGTCATGACTGTCATAAAATGTAACGCCAGGTAACAGAGATATAAACTTCACAAAGGACACAGTCAGTTCTTTAGCAGACTCTCAATCGCACAGGAGAAGTTTGCCTGTCTATCTCTCCTGTGTGATTGAGAGAGACTGGCAAAACAAGCTGTGATGTGGCAGGAGCAAGAGAACTGGAAAAGGAAGTAGAAAACAGCCAGGGCCTTGGGGGCTGGATTGGGGCCCTCTGAGGGCCTGATCCAGCCCACGGGCCGCATGCTTAACACCCCTGTTTTAGAGTGTAGCCAGCAGTACTCAGACATGGATACAAAGCATGCTGTTCAGCAACTTCTCCAAGAAGAGCTAAGTTCACAGAGTGTCCATTTAGCAAGTAGACAAGAAATGTGGCCATTCAGGCCACACATGTTCAACTGTCAAATGAACAGTATGGCAGATACACTGGCAAGGCATTCCCACCCCAGTTGGTAATGGTGCCTGTGGACTCCATGTCTAGTCCTAGTTCAGCCTGAACAATTTCCCTTCTGAAACTTCTATGAGATTCACTTGGCAATAAATACAATATTGGTTTGATTTCAATGATTTTTTTGTTATTCTGGCCTTCTCACAGTTCTTATCACTGTATTTTTAGTTTGGAGTTGAAGATGGGACTGCTGCATGTCAAATGGCAGGCCAGATTACCATTTCGGCAGCCTGGTGACTGTGACAGACAAGGTAGACATGATAGCAGCATATCTGTGATTCCTAACATTTATCTGCCCCATTCACAGCAACAATAAGGTCTAATTTCAACCACAAGATGAGTACTGTCACTGCTTTAAATGTGACTGTAGCAGAGCTGCCACCATCACACCTCGCCTAACCCTGCCACAGCCCAACTAATTTGGGTATGAATCATATGTAATTTACCTGCTTATTTTAGAACTACCAAGTGATTAACACTTCAAATAGTCATTCCATTAAATATTTATATGTTTCTATTCCTGAACTTCTGTACATTCAGGATTCCTTAGAACAGAAAGCTGAAATACATGATAAAATAGGACCCAAAAAAACCCATAGCAATTGGTCTATATCCACCAGAGGGGGGGGGGGGGAATCAATGTCCTGTGAAACAGAAAGATCTTATAAGTCTTTCAAAAGGCTGTTACAGTTGAAGCTTTCCAAAGTTCTCACTACAGAACTGAAAAGAACATTTTAAAGAATATTGAATAAGCATAACTTTTCCTTATTAAGTACCAGACATGTTAATAAGAAGAAAAATAATCTTAACAAAAATCTCACCCCAGCCACATAAGTACAAAAAAAAGGGAGCAGCATTGCTTGACCAATGGAAATTAGAATTAAAGGCTTTTGACATCTTTTTTAGCATTGATTCCCCCCCCCCCCTTTACACTGGAAAACTGCTTTTGACAGCTTGTTGCTATGATTTCTGGGAGCATCTTCTAGTATGACATATGAGCACCCATTGAGAAAGTAAAGGCACCCCACATGACCAATGCTATAAAGATCCACTGGATTGGAGCGTGCAAGCAAGAGGTTACAGAAAATCATCCCTCATAGAGCCCCAATAACCTTTGATTTGGCTCTGAGCACAGACATCTTGAATTTACAGATCACAGACCAAATACAAAGAAAGGGAATGGTTGACTTCCCGTTCTGAGTAACAAGAGGCAGTGTAGTTCAGCAAATGGTACTGAAACTAGGACACCTCAGCCATGATTACTGTATTTTGGCTTCAATATTTTATCACGAAATTAGAATTATAGCAAGCTGCTGAACAGGGTTGTAGTAAGAATAAAAAATTCTAAAGCACTTTGTCTTTTATACAGTATTTCCATGTCAACAATGTGTCTTTGCAAATGACAGAATTCTTATTCTACTTTTGGTAGTGTGGCATAACCTACCGGTCCTTCTGAGTACACAGCAGGCCATAATCCTATGTCTTCCAAGTTGTACCTAAGATGTGAAAGGAAGGCCAGAGGGGTCGATAATTCTGTGCTGTCAGCAATGTTCCCTCTAAGCTGTGGAGTCTTGTGAGCAAAAATTCTACTTTGTGAGCTACTGGCATTAAAGTTGTGAGCGAGCAATTTGGCTACTGCATAAATTAGTTTGCTCTGGAGCTATCCCTCCTGAGCTCAGACAAGAATGTGTGAGCTGGAGGCTAAAAAACTGTGAACTACCTCACACTAACTCAGCTTAGAGGGAACACTGGCTGTCAGTAACTCAAGTGAGTTTAAGGATGTTGGGGGGAAAGGACACTGAAAACCTGATCCCCTCTTCTCCCAGCCACCAGAGATAAAAGAGTTCATGAGAGGCATGGGGTGACTGAGTCTAGTCTCTGCCCCTAGTGACTTACCATTCCTAGCCCATCTGTATCAACTCACTGACCTGACTACAGTGTGTACGTGGGGAAGGGGGGGGGGGTTATTCAGAGTTCAACCTTCTGTGCTATAAAGAGAAACGAAATAACAGGAGAGAGAAGTGGGAGAGGGTTATTCAGATCACAGTTCCAGCCTTACTATTCTAGCATCAGTGACTTGACTCCAGAGTGCAAGGGCTTATGTGTATACCCTCAAAGAAGCAGTGGCACACTCACCATTACTGCTGCCATCACCTTAAACAAGTCGGAAAGGAGCTTTTTGCTGAGATTTAAGAAGTTACATTACAATCAAGAGCCAAATTCCAGTCCAGTTTCAGGTGTGAGCTTTCGAGAGTCAAATCTCCCTTCATCATATACCTCAACACAGCTGCTACAGGAAGGGGAAACAGCAAAAGTTGCATTCTGTGGGCAGAAATCTTTGCTCCAGGAAAAATGTACTGCTGGATCCATCCCAGCAATTTCTCGCATTTGGATATTATCTATACTTTTTTGTCATGACTGACACAGTATGACCTTATACTTGTCAAATCCTAGGCGCTAAGTTACTATGGTGCCTAGAATTATTACTGTGGCCCCTAATGTTATCATCAATAATTTTATTGAAGCCTCTCTGCAAATCTCAGCAGAAGCACAAAGCATATCGTTTTCTATCAGAATATTTTGTTGTATGACACAAAAGCAAATGCATGAAGTTCTTGTAGTTGCTTGTTTATACATTAACTTAACTTTACGCAATTCAGTGGTGGTGTATGAATTTGTTTCTTAACCAGATACTTTCTATACTGCCTCTCCAATATTCAGTTAAATGAAGTATTTTATAGCAATAATGGGAGTTATGAGAAAGGCTAGAGTTAGAGGTTAGCTTTTTGTTATGGTGATGACAACTAGGGTTATTGCTACATTTATAGTATATAATATTATTTATAGTAGGAAGGTGTTATAGTACATACCTTCACCACCACTTTAATAAAATCATGAAAAATTGCAAAGAGTTTAGGATGAGGTTTTGTTGTAGCAAGTAATTATAAAATGTGGTCCTGAAAATACAAAACTCTGAAGGCCGAAACAATTAATCTAGTTCATATATTTAGGAGAAGCTGTGTAGAAGGAAATTTAGACACATAATATTTATACAAAGATGGCACACCTTTATAAATTGCTGGAATAGAATTAAACCAAAAGAGAATGCATTTGCATTAATGTATTTATATCCAGCTTCCTCTCCTCCCAGTTGGGATTCAAAGAGGCTTAGAACATCATTCTCCTTTTTTTCAGAACAGCCCTGTGAGGTTACGTCAAACTGAGAGTTTGGGAGGGGCCCAGGGTTACCAGCAAGTTTCCATGGTAGAAGTGGGAATTCAAACCTAGGTCTCCCAGGGTCTTAGTTCACCACTCTATCACTATGCCACACCAGCTTTCTAAAGAATGTCTCTTTATTCATTTTAAATGTCACACTTTTGTGATTTGGGGTCCTTATTCCCAATCCCATATACCACTGCAGTCACTCAGTGATGCAGGGAAATATTTGGAATGGAATTTTGCACTACATGTACCTTAAATATACCCTTTCCCTGTGATAAAAAGTGTTCATGACCAGCAAAAGCTCTGTATTTCTGACTCTGTCACTCAAATTTCCATTTGAATTTCTAATGATCATAGTTTCTGGACTTGGTTAACAAATGCTAGTGTGGTGTTACAGTGTTGGACTAGGGTCAAAGAGTTCTGGGTTCAAATGTTCATTCTGCCCTGAAGCTTACCTGGTGATCATGGGCCAGTCACACAGACTCAACCCAGCCTTTACCTACCTCACAGGCAACAATTATAGACAGATAGCTGTGTTAGTCTGTTGCAGAAATGAACAAAAGTCTTATGATACCTTCCTTAAAGACTCACAATGTTATTCCAGACATCTCAGCATCTGAAGTGGATTCCATTCCACAAAAACTTACGCTGGAATAAAACTATGTTAGTCTCACTGGACTCCTTTTTATACTACCTCATAGGGTTACTTTGAGAATTAACAGAAGACATGAAGAGATTAGATTTATACCCCGCCCTTCACTACTCAAAGGAGTCTCAGGGCGGTTTATAATCCCTTTCCTTTCCCCTCCCCACAACAGACACCGAGAGAGTGCTGAGAGAACTGTTCGTGAGAGAACAGCGCTGAACTGTTCTTGAGAGAACAGCTCTGAAAGGATTTATGACTAACCCAAGGTTACGCCTGCAGCTGCATGTGGAGGAGTGGGGAATCAAACCCAGTTCTCCCAGAATAGAGTCTGCACTCTCAACCACTACACCAAACTGAGAATCATTGAGAAAGAACTGAATAAAAATGTATTAAATAGATAACAGAATTAAACAGGAGTCCAATGATACCTTAACAACTATAAAATTTATTCCAGCATAAAGTTTATAGACATCAGAGCTCGTATCATATTCACTGTTCTGTTTTGCTGCAAAAGGCTAACACCGCTACCCATCCAAACAGACAGTAACAACCCTATGCCTGAAGATATTTTCAGAGGGTAGCTGTATTGGTCTGCAGTAGAAGTTAGTAGAACCAGGGTGTAAGCTTTCAAGAGCCAAAGCTCCCTGTGTCAGACACAGTAGAAATGGAGACAAGGGTTCTTAAGAGAGCTTTTGGTTCTGGAAAGCTTATACCCTGAAACTCTTGTTGGACTCTTAGGTGCTACTGGACTCCGCTCTAAAAACACCTATGCTTGTTAGCTCATAAGTGAAGATCCTCCGAGTTCAGTTGGATTCCCACGTAGCCGTGCTTCAGACTGTAAAGACTGTCAACGCACTGAGGGAATGGGGGCAATAAAGCCATGGAAGATAATTAAAGTCACCCAAATGCAGCACTGGGGCCGAAGACGCGTGCTCTGGGTCTCGCCCCTCCCCTGGTATTCCCTCCACGCTTCTATCTCAGAAGGTGGCGATGTTCCTCCCACTACGACCGCCCTCAACCGGGCAAGAGCTCAGCCGAAGTTGTGGGGACGGGTAGGGGTCAGGCCAGAGCTCAGCCCCCGCGCTAGGGGGACAACGGCTGACACAGTATGGTCGGAACTTTGGGACGACGACGCAGAGCTCGAACTACGCAGGCATCCCTGAGGCAAAAGGGCGACCCCCTCGTCGCTAGCAGAAGTCGGCGAAGACTCGCTGCTGTCTCCAGCGCCGCAAGCGTCTCCGCCCCGTTCGCCCCCCCCCCCTTACTCCTCCGGGCGGGAGTAGGCCCAGGCCCAGCCCCCTTCCTCCTCCTCCCCCCCAACTGAAGGAGGGGTTGTGGTACCTGCCGCCGCTCGTCCGCAGCGCGACCCCCCCACGCAGCAGCTTCAGGGACAACCCCGCCGCCATCTTTGTGCTACTGCTTCTGCTCAGTCAGCCGTCGCCGCTGCCTCTCTCGCTCCACACCACGCCGCCACCTCCTCCTGCCAGCCACCCGGGCTTTCTTAGAGAAAGCGGGCGGGCCCATGGCGAGAATGAGGCGGGCGCAGGTTAAGCGACCTCCTCTCAGAACTGCCTCCGCCTTCGGCTGCGTTTCGCGCATGGGGGGAGGGGGGGAGGAAAAGAGGTGTTTAAGCCCCGCAAATGGCTCCCCTGAGGAACGCCAGTATCGTCTTTGCCATGAAGAGGGGAAAGCGGGAAGTGAATGCCGTGGTCATCTGTATAGCGCAAAAGGCTCTGTTAAGGGAGTTTTCAAAACTCTAGTACAGCTACCCCCTTTCTCCCAGTTCAATCGGAGAGAAAAGATCCACCCAAAGCTTTTTCGCTAACAAAGTTTTATTAAGAGTGATCATTAAGACAACATCATGCTAGGGTTGCCAGGTCTGGGCAGGAAAATACCTGGAGACTTTGGGGGTGGATCCGGGAGAGGGCGGGGTTTGGGGAGGGGAGAGGCATGGTACAATGCCATAGAGTCCACACTTCAAAGCAGCGATTTTCTCCAGGGGAGCTGAGCTCTGTCAGCCCGGGATCAGTTGTAAAAGCAGGAGATCTCCAGGCTCCACCTGGAGGCTGGCAACCCTACATCATGCTTGCATACTGGGGGGTTTTCGTTTGTATTGAAAATTTAACATCAGATACAAAGACAAACCAGGGACAACAAATGTGAGGTCACAGTAAGTATCAAGTAACATAGTAATACATCTTTAACACAATTCTGATCAAAATGGTCTTTGTTTTGAGCAATAAAATTTAAAACGGTACCAAAAATTATAATAATCAAGAGAGGCAGAGGAAGGGTCTTTATTCGAGGTTTGTATCAGTTTCCTTTCCATTGTGAGATAATCCCTTATGTTCCTGTACCTGGGGGTGAGGGAGATTTTCAGGAGGCGATGGCTAGCATACTGAACAAGATTCAAAGTTCTCCCTTTATAGGATAAAACTCACAAAAGGTCAGTGTCTGGTATTTTGGGGGGAAAGTTCGATCCTTCTGTGCTCGGGCATAATTCAGTCTAACTTCTGTTTGTACATTCCTAAGAGGAACTTAAGGAAAACAAACTTTATACACTTTTCCCTGAAAGAGAAGGATAGTACCAACTCTTGACTGAGATAAGGTTGCTTAGAGATCAGCCTAGGCTACTTAGGAACTCCACATGGAATTCCACATTCCATTGACTTCACATACAATATGTCTCTTAGATGAGTGATTCTAATTGCTAATGCTTCAGAAATTCGATTAAGTGGTGGAGCTTTGTACATCTTTGAATCTTATGGCTCTTATGAACGAGTTTTCTACATAACTATTGTATGGTCCGGTTGGGATGAAGTTTTGCCGAAATGAAATTCTATTCCGGAGAACCTCGTCAACAACTACAATAGCCTTATGGACCTCTGCACTTAATATATTGTATTTTGTAAATGTATCTTTAAACTTATCACATTATATTTAAGCATGTTGCACAGCCTTCTCCCGTCTATTGTTTTATGGTCTCTCAAGCTGTGGTTCTCTGCTTGTCTCCACTAAATGGGTATTCCCAGCAGACCCTGAGGTCTAAAGCACCTCCTGGTGACAAAATGGGGGTGGCGGCATTTTGCTCTCTAAGGAAGAAGCTAGCATGTGGTTCCATGCGGCTTTCATTTATGGTACTGACTTCTGGTTCTGTTCTGGTGCCTTTAACAAGTTCCTGCTGCATAGAAATTTAATGTGTTAACATTTTCTTGGCACGAAGCAAAGTGGTGGAAAAAGCTTTGTACTACATTTATGTGGGGCAGTTGTCATAGGAAAAGGACTAGTAAATGCCTCACTAGTTTCATATGTGGTACGTCTTAATTTAGAAGTGAAGGATTTAAAACTTTTTGGTTGAAATATAACTAAAATCAACTTCCAAATAAAGTTGAGGCCAGGCTGTGGGGATGGGAGATGTCACTGTTATATTCCTGTTACTCTTGTTACACATATACACATTCCCTCATTAATTTATTAGCCCTTCTTCCTGTTGCATGTTTATATGTTTCATTTAATTGTTAAAAATAATATATGTGATTGCATTTTAAATGCTGTTTT
Organism: Lepidodactylus listeri; assembly: GCA_029233225.1. NCBI lineage: Eukaryota > Metazoa > Chordata > Lepidosauria > Squamata > Gekkonidae > Lepidodactylus > Lepidodactylus listeri. The sequence continues at coordinate 29,207,972 of JARCFY010000013.1, forward strand.
TAATGTCTGAAACATTTGAAATGTTTTTTACTGTTCTGATGTTCACCTGCTTGGGAATCCTATATCAGGTAGAAAGATGGCAGACATGTTCTAAATAAATAATTATATCAGATGTTCGCCCATTCCCACCCATGTCTGACTCATGAAAAGATGCCCTTGTACTCTTAAATGCTTTATGTGTCTTCCTGGTATGTGTGTAACAGATCATGTTTTTTTGGGGTGGAATACTTAATTCAGATTATCTACTACCTTCATTCTGTAGTTGCAGTTATTAACATGTACTACAAATTCCCACATCTTCCATGAGTGTACACTGAAAGAGGTGAATTGGACAGGAATCCATCCTTCTGATACTCTTTAATCATACTTATTGTATTGCAGAGCTTCTAGATATCATTAAATAGTAAGTGGCTTGTGGGTGTAAGTATACAAGACCATACCCTTAAGGCCATTGTCCTTGCACATTGGATGATTTTCATTTGAACATTACACAGATGCAGAGGAACTTTGTATATCCTGCTCCCTTTGCACTAGGTAGAATACGTGAAGCCATTCTCAAGGATATGTTCTGCTGTTAAAATACAACAAAGGCGATAATCACAGTAGTAAACTACAGGAATACAAAAGCACTGTAATGATGCAGAGAAAATTAATACCAACACAATTTATATCAACATCACCTTATCACAGAGAAACAGTGCATAAGAACTTGATTACATACATTCTTTAGGCAGCACCGACTTTTGAAATGAGGAATGAGCGGTAGCCCGTTTGTCTTTGGGAACTGAAAGGCTATGGAAATAAATTCTGGACGCTGAACACTTTGGGAACTTGTTCCAGTTGCAAGTTGATTCTAGCACTTACGTGCTTTACATACTGAGAATTGAGTTCACTGAGGAAGCATTAGTGAAACGAAGAGAAAAAGCTGGCATCTTTGTCTCCCTTTACTAGATACTGTTCTGTGAGCCTTGTGCCCTAAGTAAAGAAGAAACATTTACTGCAATAGATATTTTTCCTTGTACATTGATATTCACTTGTCCTATAATTAGTCTGTGGGCCTTGTGCCTGAGTAGTAAAGAAAGAATATATGTAATCAAGTTCTTATGCACTGTTTCTCTGTGATTAGGTGATGTTGATATAAATTGTGTTGGTATTAATTTTCTCTGCATCATTACAGTGCTTTTGTATTTTTATGTTCTGATGTTACCCATCTAATAGATCAGTTCAAGACAGATAATGCAATTTAACCTGAAGGGTTTTCTGTGCCATCTTCAGCAATTGATTTGGTGCTTGCTGGAATGTAATTATTTGATATTTCAGCATCTAGTCTTCTTTGTGTTATGGAGGTGTTGCATTGTCCCATTGTGCCAGTTTGGTAAGCAATCCCCACCCTGTGTTTTGATAATGCAGTTTTGTAACCCTTGGTTGGTGATCGCAATCTGCTTAATTAGTAGAGAGGTATCTGGGAAAACTTGCTTATCAAGGACTTCTAAGGTGTGGAACCAGGTGTGAAGAAGGAAAGGAGATCACATTTCAATGGGGTTTGAAATAAAACAAATTTGCTTTACATTCCAGAAGGGTAGCTGGAGAAGCTCTATACAGTCAATAAAAACAAGACCTGGAGCTCAGATCATGAGCTCCTCATTGCAAAATTCAGACTTAAACTGAAGAAAGTTGGGGAAACCACTAGGCCATTCAGGTTTGACCTAGATCACATCCCAGATGAATATACAGTGGAGGTGAATAATAGGTTTAAGAGGCTAGATTTGGTTGATACAGATACAGTGCCTGGAGAACTGTACAAGAGGCAACAATCACCACCATCCCAAAGAAAAAGAAATGCAAGAAAGCAAAGTGGCTGTCTAGGGCTGCCAAGTCAGCCCCGGGGGGCGGGGGATCCCCCGCTATAGGGGTTCCCGATCCGCTGGCCGGCATTTGGCCGGCGGGTGGAACCCCGCCCCAGAAGTCGTCCGGTGAGGACGACTTCCCCCGTTACGTCGCCGTGGCGCACTGCTGTTGATGGCGGCAAAGAATCTTATAGCATCCAATTGGAAATCTCCTAAAGCGCCCACAATACAGCAATGGAAGGTGAAAATCTGGAACATTTTAGTTTCGGACAAACTGACGACACAAATACTGTTAATGGATAATCCCCAGTTGAATAATAACTTCTTAGACAAATGGTTTAAATTTTTTACTTATATAAATGCACATCAGTCAGAGCAATTTGCGATTCCTGCAAGATATAAGAGCATTGTTTTCTATTAATGGAAATGAAACTCATGTTTTTGTTGTATAAATGTTGAATTGGTTTTTTAAAAAATATTTAACAGAATATAATAGATTAAGGTAATGGATAGTTTGATAGGTTGAAGTTTTAATTAATAGTTGTTTTGTTATAATGTGTTAAGGGTACAAATTTGTTTTTGTAAGCCAATACCTTTGATAGAAGTGGAATTTTGTATCGTTGAATAACATTATAATTTTTGTGCAGAAAATAAAAAAAATTTAATTGCAAAAAAAAATTACGTCGCCGTGGCGCACACACGCCAGAAGAGCTCCCGAGGGGAGAACAACTCCCCCCCGCCAGTAAGTCGCTGGCACTTGGCAGCCCTATGGCTGTCGGATGACGCTTTACAAATAGCAGAGGAAAAAAGGAAAGCGAAAGGCAAAGGTGAAAAGGAAAGATTTACCAACTGAATGCAGATTTCCAGAGAACAGCAAGGAAAGATAAGGAGGCTTTCCTGAATGAACAATGCAAAGTAATAGAGGAAAACAATAAAATGTTAAGGACTAGAGATCTCTTCAAGAAAATTGGAGAAATCAAGGGAACATTCTATGCAAAGCTGGCCATGATAAAGGACAAAAATGGTAGGGACCTAACAAGCAGATCAGGAAAAGATGGCAAGAATACACGGAAGAACTATACAAGAAGGACCTCAATGTCCTTGACAATCACGATGGTGTAATCACTGACCCCGAGCCAGACATCCTGGAATGCGAAGTCAAATGGGCTTTAGAAAGCATTACTAGCAACAAAGCTAGTGGAGGTGATGGTATCCTAGCTGAGCTATTCAAAGTCTTAAAAGATGATGCTGGTAAAGTGCTGCACTCAATTTTCCAGCAAATTTGGAAAACACAACAGTGGCCACAGGATTGGAAAAGGTCAGTGTACATTCCAATCCCAAAGAAGGGCAATACTAAGGAATATTCAAACTATCACACAGTGGCACTCATTTCACACGCTAGCAAAGTCATGCTCAAAATCCTACAAGCTAGGCTTCAGCAGTACGTGGACAGAGAACTGCCAGAAGTACAGGCTGGTTTTGAAGAGGTAGAGGAACTAGAGATCAAATTGTCAACATTCGCTGGATTATGGAGAAAGCAAGAGAGTATCAGAAGAACATCTACTTCTGCTTCACTGACTATGCTAAAGCCTTTGATTATGTGGATCACAATAAACGATGGCAAGTCCTTAAAGAGATGGGAGTACCAAACCACCTCACATGTCTCTTGAGAAACCTGTATAAGGGTCAAGAAGCAACAGTTAAAACCAGATATGGAACAACTGATTGGTTTAGCAGAGGAAAAGGAGTACGATAAGGATGTATATTGTCACCTTGCTTATTTAATTTATATACAGAGTACATAATGTGAAATCACAAACCGGAATTAAGATTGCTGGGAAAAACATCAACAACCTCAGATATGCAGACAATACCACTCTAATGGCAGAAAGTGAAGAGGACCTAAAAAGCCCCTTGCTGAGGGTAAAAGAAAAGAGCACAAAAATTGCCTTGAAACTCAACATCAAAAAAACTAAGATCGTGGCATCCGACCCCATCTCTCCTTGGCAAATAGGGAAGTCATGGAAGCAGTGACAGACTTCATATTTAAATATTTTAAAAACAAGATGGCAGTGCTAACATTCAGTCATTGGGGGGGAGGGTGCCAGGCAGATGTAAGGAACTGTTGCTGGCCTCAGCCAAAGGCCTGGTGGAACATCTCTGCCTTAAGTGCCCTGCAAAAATTTAATAGATCAGACAGGGCACAGATGTCACTTAGCAGAGAGTTCCACCAGGCTGGGGCCAGGACAGAGAAGGCCCTGGCCCTGGTCAAGCCCAGACAGATATATTTTTGGCCGGGGACCACCAGAAGGTTCTTAGCCACTGTTCTTAATACCTTTCGGGGGACATACCAGAAGAGGCGGTCTCAAAGGTACATAGGTCCCTGACTGGTAAGGACTTTGAAGGTAAGCATCAAAACCTTGAATCTAATCCGGTGCTCCACCAGCAACCAGTGCAGTTTGTGCAGCACTGGATGTATGTGTGCCCTCCATGGGGTCTCCATAAGGACCCATGCTGCTGCGTTTTGTACCAGTTGGAGCTTTTGGGTCAGTTTCAAGGGTAGCCCTACATAAAGTGAGTTATACTAATCCAGCCTGGAGGTGACCGTTTCATGGATTACTGTGGCAAGGTCAGGACAAGACAAATAGGAGACCAGTTGTTTGGCTTGGCACAGTTGAAAAATGCCTGCCAGACAACATTGGCAATCTGGGCCTCCATAGATAAAGCAGGGTTTAAGTTCACCCCCAGATTCCTGACGATAGGTGCTGGTGTCAAAGACACCCTGTCAAGGGCTGGGAGTTGGCTCCTCAATCTCTAGTCACCCCCTCCCCAGCCACAGAACCTCCGTCTTAGTTGGATTTTGCTTCAACCATCCCACTACGGCCTCCAAACCCTTGGCCAGATTTCTTGGGGAGGAGTCTGGGTGGCCACCAATCAGCAGATATAGCTGGGTGTCATCAGCATATTGTTGACACTCAAGTCCAAAGCTCCAAATCAGCTTGGCAAGGGGATGCATGTAAGATATAAACAGCACTGGAGAGAGGATCTCCCCCAGAGGCACTCCACATATTAGTGGGTGTCTAGTTGACATCTTCCCCCCTAGCACCACCCTCTGCCCTCAACACAGGAGAAACAACATCAGCCACTTCAACACTGCTTGACAGACTCCTACGTCAGTGAGGCAGTGGATCAAGAGATCATGATCAACCATTTCAAACGCTGCTGTAAGATCTAATAATATCAGCAGCGCTGACCCACTTTGATCCAGATGCCTATGAAGGTCATCCGTGAGGGCAACCAACACCATTTCTGTCCCAAGGCCAGGGCAGAAACCAGACTGGAATGGATCCATTGCATTGTTTCATCTAGGAAACTGGAGCTGCTTGGCAACCGCTCTTTCAGTTTCCTTACCCAGAAATTAAAGATTTGAGACTGGGCAGTAATTAGCTGCATTGGTGGGATCCAGAGTTGGCTTTTTCAAGAGCAGAACAACCACAGCCTCTGAGTAGACCCCTGAATCCAGGGACAGATTAACAATTGTTTACCAAGGGACCTCGTATATCTTCACCGCTGGCCTTCACCAGCCACAAAGGACGTGGGTCTAGGAGGCATGTGGCTGGCCTAACAGCACACAGAATCTTGTCGACAATGTCATAGTAGGATGAACTCTAAGGAGATTTCACAGTCGCTTGGGAAAGGTGTTCTGTCTCAGATATCAATCAGTTGTCAATGAAGAGGCCACAGCTATCAGTTATTTAGTTTATTTTTAAACTAGATGGGATATATACTTTCCACCTCAAGCAGTCAGATGTCTCGTGCCAATTCTGTTCCATCTTTTTTTAGGTTAACATGAAAATCAGATAATAGGAGCCGATGCAAATTGCTGTGCAAGTAAGGAAGGTATACAATCCAATTTAGTAAGGTTTCACAGAGAACACATGTTTTGAAGCTCCACATAATTCTGTCTTAAACAGATAACCCATGGGGAAAAGGAATAAAAAAAGGGGTTGTCTTCCATTCAGTTATGTCCCTGTTGCAGACAGACTGTCCGAGTATTCAGCCAAGGCCTGTATGTGACAAAACATTCGTAATGTTTTCCATCTGTGACCAGGAATGGGGCCCCTTACTCCGCCCATCATTTTCTTTTAGTTGTTTCTTGCAGCTAAACTCTCACCATCCTTTTTCTGTCTGTTCTCCATGTATTAGGAGGCAGTGCCTAGGCTCTTGTTTTCTTCCCATAGTTTCACTCATTTCTCTGGAATCCTGATATGAGGCAAGGGGAAGGCTTCTACATAGAGAAGAGACAGCTTTACGTTGCACATCAGCAATCATGACAGCAGTGACGGCCACCATCCTTGTTCTGACCACTGTTACTCTTCTGTCTACAGGTAAGGAGGGTACCGAGGGAGAGAAAAGCTGACCCGTAATGCTGGATAGATTATGCAACCTATTGTGCTATTTATTAAGAACATCAGCAAGCATATCCCCTCCCCCCTCAGCAATGCTCTACCATTCCATGAACCTTCTGATTGCTTTTTAATGTTTAAAACAATACTACATTAACTAGTTCAAGGCAATACCTGTTGGAAATGTATGTGTTTGCAAGATCTCACATTCCAGTCATTATAGGGTTAACTTGTTTACCTTCAGTGCTATTGTTTAGACTGACCTGGAAGGGAAACCTGGCACAGAGCCAATATAAGAAAAGCCCAGGAATGTAAAGGAGTATTGATGTATTGATTGGTTACTGTATTCAGGTGACTTCCTTCCAGGCATCAAGAAGAAAGAGGAATCTCCATTGTTGTCTGACCATGCTTTGTAAAGAGTAGGATGCAAAATGCAGCTCTTAGATATGTTGTTATTTTGTAGGTCTCCTATGAACCCTTACCCTTAGAAATAAAGCATTTTTAAACAGAAAGAAATTTCTCCTCTCTAGTGAAGCAAAGATCCATCGAAACCTCTGAATATTTAAGTATTTTGACTATTTTTCTCCAACAATACCCTTCCTCAGCATTGAAACTCTCATCTTACTTTATTTGTTAACTATATAATGCATGTTGTGCTTTGCCACTTCCCTGCCCCAGAAAGTTTATAATCTAAATTTTCAAATATTCAGGAGGAAAATAGAGGGAGACAATGCCAAGTTAGCAAGAGACAGAGGGAAGGAATTAAAGAATCAAGAGTCCCAGTGGAGGAATAGGAGCAAAGGTTGTTACGTGTACTTGGGCCAGTAGTTCAGCTGAGAGCAAAGACAAGAGGGCTTGTGTTAAAGTGTCTCCTGCATTGTGCAGGAGGTTGGACTAGATGACCTTGGAGTTCCCTTCCAACTCTATGATTCTATGAAAGGCTTTACAGAAAAGGTGAATTTTGGTTTGAAGACAAACACAGATGGCACCAGAGAGGTGTCCAGTGAGGGATATCGATTTCTCAAGAAGTTATAAGAAGAAGAAGGGACTGACGCAATTGTTTTTCAAATGAGAATTTGCAGTAGCTTGCTGCGTGTGTTTGGGAGACGCATTTGCTGATCATCTGGATAATTCCTGTTTTTTCTTTCACTGCTCATCCACCAGCTACTTTAAGTTTCTTCACCAACTTACAATAAATGCTGCCCTCTGTTCTTGCAGGGAAGAAATTTCGATGGTGCACCCTTTCTGACCTGGAGCAGAGGAAGTGTGCAGAGCTTTCCAAAGTGCTTCTGAGTGTGTTGCCTCCTGCCACAATCAGTTCGTTTGGCAGAGTTTCCTGCATCAGAGCTCATAACACCCATGACTGCATTGAAAAGATAAGGGTAATTTCTTCAAAAATGTTAAGAGTTTATCCCCTTCACAAATCCTACCCTGTTATAGCGCATACATTTCAGTAGAGAAATTATTCAAGTATTATGGTTGGTAAAGTAAACTTGTCAGCCTGATCTGCTTACTGGCTCAGCCTCTCCCTGTGCCTGTGTGTGGCAGAGGTTGGGAGCTTATACACCAAATCTCCTGGCTCTCTAGGTTAGTTGGCTCAGTACAAGAGGCTTAAAGAGGCTGGACTTACATGGAGTTTACATGTGCACTCACCGTATAGTAACCCATTATTTTGTGGGAGTTGGGGCACACATAAGGGAGACATAATGTTTAGTTGCTTATGAAAATTGATGCTTATTGAATGCTCTATGAAAACTTTAAGGGCCAGGGGATTAAGAAAGCACAAGAGAGACAGAGGAAAGAAACAGCTGCAGGCAGCTCCTCTTTCAAGGTTTAACGGTAGAGCATGTAGGCCCCTGTGCCAGTCAAAGTTCTGCTTTTCGAGTGAGCTTGTGGTTAGGCTGCAATCACACGGTCTTTTAGATCCGACATAGGTGCGAATGCCTGATGGACTGAAAGGGAGCGATTGGACAGCAACATCTGGGAAGCATCCTGCAGTCGTCGACAACCTGTGCTGCTCCGCCACAGAAGAGGAGTTAAAAGACACCAGGGAAAGTCCGGTGTTGTCCGGGCGACGGGCAAACATTCCCTTGTCTGATCACTCAAGCATGCTCTCCTGCTGTTAGTATGGTCTGATCAAGCCATTCCGACTCTGTGCCATGTCCCCCCCCTTCACAGTATGCGCATCATCGCATACTCCATAGGGGGCCCTTAGTGCGGAGGTGTGATTCCTCAATTGCTTGTTTATATGCAAGGGAAATAAATGGCAAAAGAAAAAGACTCACCCACAGTTGTGTCTGATCACACAGTGACTGGCTGCACACACAGCTTCAAAGGGCTGTGTGATCTCACAACTGCATGTCAAATTCCTCTGGAGAAAATAGCATCTCTTCCCCTGTGCTTCAGCTGGTGCATGTGACCGCAGCCTTAGCTAGCTAGGAGAAAACGGTTAAACACAGACATACAGGAAAAGAAGAAGAGACATGGGTGTAACCATACATGGGGATGGGGAGAGAAGAGGGAAAGGTTCAGCAGCTTACCAGTGCAACTTGTATGTAACTTGCGCAGCCATTAGGAGAACATGCTACAATGCAACAAATTTTAACCAATGTATTTACTACACGCTACTGAACAAGCCTATAAGGAGCGACAGTGCAAAGGGCAAGTTGAGCAATCCACTTGCCTGGTTACAGAGGACTGTTCCTTTAATTGCAATAAAAATCTACAGGGCGTTGCCTTGGACCGAGACTTGCCTCCCGCCTCTTGAAAAAAGCCCTCTTGAATATTTAGTTTTGTATAGTGTGTGGAAATTCAGGAGAGCGGTAGGCTTCCTGACCTCCTCAGGCAAACCCATGTAGGATTGTTCTCTAAAAGTGTATCATTAGGCTTTTCTCCCAGGTCCTTCTTTAATAACTAAAATGAAAATAGTGTGACTAAATATTCATAATTACATTGAGGTCACAGTAAGTCCCTTTACACCTTACATGTTTCACTGTACTGCTGCGGTTAATATTCAGAGGACCCATAAACTGCCAGATTAAAAGGTGGCGACTCAGTGACCCTTTTCAAATGGCCATTCTATTCCATTTTAGTAACTGGTTGCTAATGGTTTTTTCCCGTCATTTCAGACAGACCCATTTTAGTAACCAACTGCTAACAGAATTCATTTACTTGTTACAAACCTGCTTGCATTGGGTTAGCAAAGCGTGGTTGAGCCACTTTCGAGAGAAACTGCTTTTTTTCATTTTCAGCCCCTTCATTGTGCTTCTGAATCACTGTGGTGTGCTGTTTAAAAAGTCCACAGTGCTTCCTACAATGCTGCTTTTTTCCCCACCCTTATTTGCCATGCAATCTTCCTCTAACTTAAAAAAAAAACATGTTCTTAGGTTAGCACTATAGTGCTAAACCTCTATAGCACTTTAGTGTTATAGCGGCACCAATTAAATGCATTGACTCCGTTGACACATCTCAGTGGTGCCGCTATAGCACAGAAGTGCTACAGAGGTTTAGCACTCTATTGCTCATGTTAGAACTTTTTTTTACGTCCAAGAAAGATCGCGTGGGGAAAAGTGGCACTGTTTGAAATGACCATGGCGCTTCAGAGATGTTTCATTAATGGAATTGCTGTATGAAACTCCCGTCCCTGTATCACTTTACTCAAAATTGGGCCAACAACAAATAACATCTGGGGCCCACTGTAAAAGGGCCACTGTAAAAAGGGCCACTGTCTCCTCCTGTGGAGTACTTGGAAGCCTTCTAGCTTTGAAAAGTAGCACAGGCCTGGGTTGCTGTTGGATGTCTTGGTTTTATGTTTGATTGTGATCTATTTTATGTGTTTTATGAATATTGTAAGCTCCCTTGAGGTCCATAAGGAAGAAACACAGCTAATAAATATCTTAAATTAATTAAATAACTAAATGTTATATTTCCTATGCTTTATTGCATATTGTTTATTTTATTTATCAGATTTATAGCCTGTCCTTCCAGCCAAGGCCGGCTCAGAGCAGCTTACATAAAAGAAGGCTGCTTTTTTCAAGCTATTTACAATGCTGATTTTAGTTATCAAGGACAAACTATTGCAGAAATAGCTAACAGCAGCAGCCAACATGCTGGAATTAATGCCAGGATAGGGATGAATGCAAAGAGTAGACATTCAAACATTATTTGAGTAACTGCGCATACAAAATACCTGTTACAGGAGGATGTGGTTCTCTTTTGGGGAAGACAATTATTACTGCAAACACTTCCAACTGTTTCACATTTCCTACACAACAGATAATAGCCCATAAAGTGCTAATCATGTTAGTCAGGCCTCCCTTCTAACCTGATTAAATGCTGTGATCAGAAGTAGGATGTTAGCCAGGAATTCCAGACATTGATTGGGAGAGCCTGTCAAGCTAGAAGAACTTGACTTGAAGTGTTGAAGTGTACTGTTTTAAATAGCTTTCTTCTTTCCTTTTTTTAAAAAATAAGGTGAATAAAGCAGATGCTGCCTCTTTGGATGCTGGAGATGTTTATTCTGCTGTAAAGCTTTATGGCCTGACTGTGGCAGCGAAAGAAGTCTATGTGGAAGGTCAGTCATCATTCTAGGGTTGCCATCTCTGGGTTTGGAAATACCTGGAGATTTTGGGGGTGGAGCCTGAGGAGGGCAGGGTTTGGGAGGGGGGGAACTTCAGTAGGGTATAATGCCATAGAATCCACCTTCCAAAGCGGCCATTTTCTCTGGGGCAACTGTTCTCTATCACCTGAAGATAAGTTGTAGGCCCAGGAAATTTCCAGCTACTACCTGGAGGTTGGCAGCCCTATATCATTATCACATGGGTACTGCCAGCATAATACATATTTTCAGGACAATGGATACATAAAGAATCCACTGAGCCAAGCCTGGAAATTACAGTTCCTGATCTGCACTTCTGATGGGTTTAGGGCTGCCAAGTCCAACTTGGGAAATATCTGGGGACTTTGGGGGTGGAGCCAGGAGACTTTGGGGGTGGAGCCAGGAGAAAGGAAGTGACATCATTTTGTGATGTCACATCCTGTGATGTTGCTTCCACATGCTGACACATGAACTCATGAAATTTCCTAATACTGAATCAGGCCATTGGTCCATCAAGGTCAGTATTGACTACTCAGACTGGTAGTGGCTCTCCAGGGTCTCAAGCTGAGATCTTTAATGTCACCTATTACCTGATCCTTTTTTAGCTGAAGAGGCTGATACCTCCTGCATGTCAAGCAGATGCTCTATCACTGAGCAACGGCCCTACTGAATCCTTCCTCATCTCGGCAGAATATGAAGCCCTAAGTGCTACAAAAGTGCTAAATATGATTTTCATATCATAAGAACAGGAGAGAAGCCACAGTGGATCGGCCCATCCAGTACAGCCCATCCAGTACAACACTCTGTGTCACAACAGTGGCCAAAAATACCAGGTGCCCTCAGGAGGTCCAGCAGCGGGGCCAGAACTCCAGAAGCCCTCCCACTGTTGCCCCCCAAGCACCAAGAATGCAAAGCATCACTGCCCCAGACAAAGGGTTCCATTTAGACCTTGTGGCTATAATAGCCACTGATAGACCTCTGCTGGATGGGGACAGAGAGAGAGAGAGACAGACAGACAGACAGACAGCTTTTTCACTTACTCTTGCCCAATTCCCAGGCTTTATTTCTGGCCCTTGTTTCACCCAGCTGTTGTCCATGTAAGTCCCATAACTTCTCCCCCCCCCCCCCCCCCCCAGCATAGGCTTTTTGGTGGCTAAAGAGGACCTTTGTCCTCCCCTTTTCGCCAGCAGAAAAGCTAGTTGGATCCATCCCTAACTTAAAATACCGGTTACTTGATGTACAAATGCTTTTAAAAATGCAGATTTTTACTGCCGGAGGGGGGGGGGGGGGACATGGTTGAAAGAAACAGAAAATTGGCATAAAAATGAGGAATCCCAACTTTTATTTGCAGAAGGGAAATGAGGATTGGGGGGACCCAAACAGCCACAACAAGACATTTTAAACAATCCCACTCCCAGACCTTCTACAGGCAACCTCTCCTTGTGATGTTTACCTCTTTGGAAGTGACAGTTTATTCCTTTGACAAAACCACAGTGGACAGACAGACAGCAAAAAGAAAGTGGGGGAGGGGGAGAGACAGAGAAGGAAAAGAGCTCGCAGACCCCAGCACCTTAAGCAGCTTACTCCAGCAGCAACCTTGCACGGAAGCAACTTACTCCAGCAGCAACCTTGCACAGTCCCTCCTTAATCTCTGGGCGGGGCTGTCTTGCTCGATCAGCTCTTAAAGGGGAAATTTCCCTTTTAAGAAGTTCAAGAGGCCAGCAGGGCAGGCTCCGAGGTTCCCCTGCTGGCAGCCATTTTGTCCCCCTGGTGGCCAATTTTGGAAAAGCGGGGGAAAGCTTTAAAAATCGGTGTTTCCCCCGCTCTACAGGGGGACTTGGCAGCCCTAGATGGGTTTATGGCACATGGGAGAGCAATGGGAGGGTGGATTAAGGATCATGGACATATATTGTGTGCTCTGGAGGCTCTTGTCGCATCTTTTGGGAGGTGGAGTTCCAAACACAGCTGAAGAGTAGGTAAGGCTGGACCTCAGGGCAGTACTTAAATAATTGAGCTTCTCAATGTGTTCTTTCACTGTGTTGAAAAGTGTAGGTGTAGATCATATCTGGAGAGATCTTGAGATAGTGTAGTTTGGTGTCCAACTATTTGTTCCAGAGGCAGTATAGGCTTTATCCTGTCTTACTAGATATAGCAGTCCCTTAGAGGGAGTAGCTGTTACAGTTCTGAGTTTCCATGTGAGAGCTCTTGATTCAAGCTTGAATTTTGAGGATTTTCAGGCTGAATTTGGCCTGCAGTGCAGCTCCCAACACCCATTTGGAGACTCCAGAAATTGATTGCAAAAATTTCTGGAGTGGGTTATCCAAATCTTCATTAACTGTTTCAGTCCAAATTGGAGCTGCGTATAATAGTTGAGCAATAACTTTAGCCTTAAAAGCAGTGAGGGCAGCATACAATGCTATGAAGTTTTGAAGTACAATAACACCAGCATACATTGGGGGGAAATTGTTATGTAATATGCTTTTGCTTCCATCACCATGAACCTCCTCACTCTGAAATGTTATCCTCAAGATGAAAGTTTGTAGAGGAACAGTGGGCATGAAAGAAAAAGTTTACAGCAGATCTTATTCCAGGGTTGCCAAGTCCCCCCAGGGGGTGGGGGAAACCCCGCTCAATTGGTCCGTTCCCGCTGAGCCGAATTGGGCCGCCGGGGGAACCCCGCCCCCAAATTGCTGGGTTGTGGCGACGTGCCCGGCGCCATGACGTCACCTGGAGGTGACGTCATCTCATCGGGCACGTTTTTGGGGGGACGCTCTATAATTCAAGGGAAAACTCTAATTTATTTATTTATTTCTTGAGATTTATATCCCGCCCTCCCCACCACATGGCGGGCTCAGGGCGGCTAACAACAAAGATGGTTTCCCCTCGAATTACAGAGGCCCCGCCCCAACGTGCCCGACACGATGACGTTACTTCCAGGTGACGTCATTGCAGCGCGTGCGTTTCGCACCTGCGCAAGAAGACTCCCAGGCTGGCAAGGACTCCACCCCCCCGCTAAACAAACAGTAAGACTTGGCAACCCTATCTTATTCCCAGGAAATGCCAATGACAGAGTGAAATACTATGCTTCCTACATGGCTGGGCCTCAAGTCACTGTAGTTCCCTAGGCAAATTATTTAATCTCAGTGTTGCTGTTATGATTCCTGCTACAGAGCACCTATCAAATGAATATCTGATTGAATAGATATTTTCCTTTCTTTATGCCTTTGGTAGAAAAATATTAAGAAAGTGTTTATTTATAATAATATATTTTCTTTCCCTGCTCAACTTGTTCCATTGACACAGACAAGCTCTACCAATATTCATTAAGGCAGTTCCTGCATCTTCACTTTTCATATCTCTAGGTACCTGCATGTTTGCTGTAGCTGTTGCCCGGCGAGGAAAACTTAATATCCAAAAGCTAAAAGGTACCCGTAGTTGCCACAATGGAGCCAGGTGGACTTCAGGTTGGAATATCCCTTTGGGCTTCCTTCTTGCTAGAAATTACCTGATGTGGGATGAAAATCAGCCTCTAACCCATGGTAAGTGGGCAGTGAGAGATCCGATATCCCCAGGATCATGGGTTTGCCTATTGAAACTCAAGGAAAAGAGAAACATGCAAAGCACCCAGATACCACATTAAAAGCTCCTTGTCCTAATGGGTACAATCCAGCCTCAGTGAAGCATTTTTAAATTCTACAGGTTTGAGCGAGGAAGATTTAAGTATATACCATTAGAAACAACAGGGCACAAAAGTCCTTAATTTTGATGAGCTCATGCCCATTATCTTTTATTATATTTGACAGAAACAAGATGGTCTCTCTTTCATGACTACACATATTTTACTGTGAGAATTTGTTATTGATATGACAGTCTTACAAATTCATAACTCCACACTTGAGACAGGCATTTTTAAAGTGTTTAGATAAGTGTGTGGCCAAGTAGTTCAAGAATTTCAGAAATAAACAGGAGTTATGTAGCACCTGAAAGATTAACAAAAGTTTATTCCATCATAAGCTTTTGTGGACCATAACCCACTTCTTCAAATGGAATGAGTGGTTCCTATGTTGTCATTTTCTCTCTGTGAGTAAAGTGCTATCAAGTTGCAACAGGCTTATGGCAACCCCAGCAAGGGGCTTTCAAGGCATGCAAGAAGGAAACTTGGTTTGTCATTGCCTGCTCTGCAGAGTCTTCTTTGCTGTTCTCCTTTCCAAGTACCAACCCCGCTTAATTTCTGATTGCTGATGAGATATATATATATCTTGCTTTCACAGCTATTTTCACATAAACACACACACAATAGGAATCCACTACTAGTCCTGTTTTAGTGGTTTTCTTTGTCAGATGAATGCAAAGTCAAAAACTAATAAAATGATTTTATAATACATCAAATACAAATTACACACACTACCCATTGCATAAAAATACTTACAAGAAACTAACTATAGAGATCTTTGCTAGAAATGACTACTTGTAATTATTTTACTATTAGGGTAAAAGTGCCCATACTAAGAGTTAATCATTAATAGAAGTGTATATTAAGACACTAATGTGTTTATTAGCATTTTGTTATCTTGGTTTATTAACACTGTGTTCTTCTGTATTTGTTTATCCTCTTATTTCTTCAGTGATCAGTGGTTATTTCAATGCCAGCTGCGTCCCCGGCGTCGGAGTTACCATCCCTCAGCTATGCACTCTCTGCCAAGGGCAGAAGTCTTACATCCGGGAGAAGAACCACTTCTGTGAGTCCAGTGGTGATGAGCCCTTCTATGCTTCAGAGGGAGCCTTCAGGTGGCCTTGAACTTGCTCTTGCACTGCAATTTGATGATAATAGAGGGGAAGAAGACATGCTCTTTATGCTAATACTTTTTAAAATCTGTGTGCAGATGTTTGAAGAATGGGGTAGCCGATGTTGCTTTCCTGGATCACCTAACAATAAGGAATGTGACAGGTAAACTGAGAAGCCCACTGTCAGTGACTTATCCACATTGAACAAATATGGGTAGCCCATGCCTGATAAGACAGTGAAACAGTCCCCCAAGTATGAAATCAGCAAATTTGGTCTTTACTGTCCTACCCACAAAGATATCTGAAAATGATTGAGCTGTGGCCTGCAAGTCAGGGTGGGTAAAGAAGCCTTTGCCTAGCAATATCCTCACTTCTTTCTTGAGGAGTTGAAAAGGGTAGAGTGGTTCCCCTTCCCACTGCCCAGAACAAACAGGCAAGTTGCCTATCTTAGCAGACTACCGAACATTCCTCAGCGGCCTTCTGTTGGTGGCAATATGAGCAACAGCAATGGAAAAAACTTATCTGTTGTGGCCTGTTTGCTAAACCAATGATTCTCACTCCAGCTTCTCTGAGTGCCAGTATTTTCTTTCTATTTTCTAAGAGTCAGAACAAGAAGAATATGAACTTCTGTGTCCTGATGGGTCCACAGCATCTTTGAGTGCCTATGCCGCCTGCAACTTGGGCCATGGGGCAGGACATGCCATTGTTACTCGCCATAATTTCCACAGGATGACCAAGAAATTTCTTACTTTGATCCAGGTACTTTCTGGGCAATACATTGAATGTCTGCAAATACTGACACACAGGAATGAGCAGAATTCTTGGGTTTGTGCCTAAGGCTGAATTCCCATAAAGTGCAGCTGAGTTGGTAATTCTTCTTCACATATTTAAAAAAAAACACTTCCTTTACATATCATCATAAATGGCATGGAAAAGAGTTCCTCAGCACACTGAGGAAGTGTGCTTGCACATGAAAGCTCATACCATGAAAAAAACTTTGTTGGTCTTAAAGGTGCCATTGAACTCAAACTTTGTTCTGCTGCTTCAGACCAACATGGCTACCCCAAATGAATCTATTCAAATCTCTTCACTGATCTAGTAGTTATGTGTGTGCAGGGCTCTTTTTCTAGCAGGAGCTCCTTTGCATATTAGGCGACACACCCCTAATGTAGCCAATCCTCCAAGAGCTTACAGTAGCCCCTGTAAGAAGAGCTCTGTAAGCTCTTGGAGGATTGGCTACATTAGGGGTGTGTGGCCTAATATGCAAAGGAGCTCCAGCTACGAAATGAGCCCTGTGTGTGTGTATCATATTTTCTCACTGAAGTAGCATTTAACTATGCAGTTCAAAGTGGGCTAGTCTAGGAATAGTCTAGTCTTTGTCCAGATGTAGGCCTAAATGTATCTGCTATAAGAAAATAGGCATCCAATGCAAACTATTGTCTTGTTCCTTAGATTCTTTGGCTTTGCAAGATTAGCTGAGTATTTCCCCTATGTTGTTAGTATTTGCATGTTATATAGGGGTTTACTAGATTTTAGCAAGAAGGAACAGCAGAACTTTTCTCTGAAGGTACAGTGAATTAGCATACCTTCTGGTATTCCACAATCCATCCATGTTCTCCTTACTTTGTCATCCCCATTGCATAGGTTTTGTTGTTGCAGTCAAACTTACTTCCAGTCAACTTCTTTGCCTCTTAAGGAAATGCTATCTCTACTTCTTTGTGCAACAAGTATGCTCTTGGCACGAGCTAAATGTTTATGAAAGAGGTGCTGAAATAACAGGTGTTAATCAGAGAAAACATAGTTCTCAGTATTGCAAGAAAGTGAGTCACGGCTTATTATCTTAAAAGATGTTCTACAAGCTAAGTAAGGATTGTTAGACTTTAAAAACAGGGACGTGTATGGTGCTGCACAAAAGAAAAAAGAGGAGGCAGAGAAAGCCAATGACCTCCATCACGCTTTCCACACACATCCCACTACCTCCCACTTCTCTACTGGTGGAGGATGCTGTTCTGTGTGGGTTGCTACTCCCTTCTGCTTCAGCTGTCAAGGCTTGTTATTCCAACTGAGCTGCTGTATGCACATTGCTATAGGAATAAACCTCTCCAGGTTGTCATCCTGCCTGCTCTGCCACTGTGGAGCACTCAGCATCAGAACTCCCACTCTTTTCTGAGTTGGGCCTTGCCCAGTATGGAGACTATCTGGAGGACTGGGGTAAGGAGAGAATTATAACATCGCAACCATCTCCAAAATGCTCTAGGATATGTCATCTGGCAAACCAAGTCACTGTTAATATAAACTTATAAATTATTTTATTTAGTTCATTTTTAGTCTGCCTTTCTCACTAAGACTCAAGGCAAATTACATAATTAAAAGAACAATGGAAAAATTAAAATATGATCATTCCAACTGTATTACAAAATAGTGCATAGAACAAATAATATAATAAGGCTGGATCACAAAATTAGAAAACAGTGTAAAAATGAAACCTACAGAAAGCAACACAATGGTAACAGAGAAACCTAATACTTAAAATCTGCCATCATTTGTCCTTAGGCATGACAGACAAACACTGAGGCTATGCTATAACCATCACCCAAAATATAAAAATGTTTAAGGAATTAATTACTAAAAGTATGTGGATGATGTGGTTATTCAACGCCGCACTTGCTTGTTAATTATAGTAATTTTAAGGAAATTGAAGAAGGTGATAAATCACCTGTACTAATTCACTTTCCAAATTAAATAGGCAGTTTCCCTCAATCTAGCAGAACTCACTGTGAGTCTACTTCTGAGTCTTTCATTACAGATTGGAGGTTCTCTTCACCCCAACTACTATTTTTTGGCTTAAAGTATTTGGAAAAGGTTTATTTTGAAGGGAAAAGGCACCCTCTGAGGTGAGTTGCCATTTTGATTCCTCATGGTAATTCCCTGAAAGCCAAGGGCAAACCTGGCACAAAAAAGAGGATATGCCAGTTATCATCAAATATGGTAGGTTTCCTCAGAAGAGGAAATTATTTTAATGCCACACCTAACCGAAACCTAAGAGATTCCACTAGCATGGGTGTTATCTTTGAAGTAACTGAGCCGGAAAGGGAGGAGAGTGAAATGGCAGGTGAGGAGTCAGATGTGGAGGCGTTTCTCCCAGACCAAAGGGCTTCCTCTTCTAATCATGGAGTGCTGATCCAGTCATTTCAGCTAGCTTCTCCTTTTGAGGCTAGAAAACAATGTCAGCTCCACCCCTACCTCTGACACATGCAGTCACATTTTGGGAAAGCATTCCAACTTTACATGAGGCGAGGCAACTGCTATCCTGACAGGGGCATAATGCATCTCTCCCATTTAGGGCAGATGTCCCCTGTATTATCAGAGAGGTTTATTGTTTCCTTATTGTGGGGATGAGTCCTTACACCTGAAATTTTTTTTGTGAGATACTGTGGGGCCTCAATGCCTTCCTCATATAGGCACTTTTAACAGCAACAACAAAAATACTCCTTTTGTCAGATATCTGACAAAGGGAGCATTGACTCTTAAAAACTTATACCTCCAAAATCTTGTTGGTCTTTAAGGTAGAAGAAGAAGAGACTGGATTTGTTGATAGACCTCTCCCTATATGAACCCTAAGGCTATTGTCCCCATTAAAAAAAGGTTCCTGGAGAGCAACAGCTTGGGCAGTAAGCTGAACTGCATAGGATTGCCAGCCTCCAGGTGGGACCTGGAGAGCTCCTGCTTTTACAACTTATCTCCAGCTGACAGAGATCAGCTCCCCTGGAGAAAATGGCAGCTTTGAAGGGTGGACTCTATGGCATTGTACCATGCTGAGGCCCCTCCCCAAACCCCACCCTCTCCTACATCTATCCCCAAAGTCTCCAGGCATTTTCCAACCCAGACCTGGCAACCCTAGAACTGCCTGAGCTAGGTTGCCTAGTTTTCGGCTCCTAAATTATCTATCCCATATTTGGGATTGTGCAGGTAGGCCCACAGCTCACCTGCTTTGCCTGCAGAAGTTCCAAAGTACAACACCTTCTTAAAGGATCAGGTATCAAGTGATGTGAAGGATCTTTGCCTAAGACCCTGGGAAGCTGCTGCCAGCATAATACTGATTTAGATGCAGTGTAGTAGGGTGGTTTCATGTGCATGTGAATGTATGGTTAGATTTCCCCATCTACTGGCAAGGTGAAATAGCTGTCCCAACAGGCCAGGAGCAGGTCAGAAAAAAGGTGCTGTACCAGAAGCTTGCAGGTGGCAACTGAATGTTTTTCTGTTCAACTTTGTAGTCTTCCAGAATAGTATTGAAGGAAAGGCTTATACTGCCATATTTGTGATCTGATATGCTGCTGTTTCTGTTCTTGGGGTTCTGTGGAGTGGTGACCTCTGAGTGGTTGTTCCCTCTAAGCTGAGATAGTGTGAGCTAGCTCACAGTTTTTTAGCCTCCGGCTCACACATTTTTGTCTTAGTTCAGGAAAGATGGCTCCAGAGCAGACTAGTTTATGCAGTAGCCAAATTGTTTGCTCATAGCTTTAATGCCAGTAGTTCACAGAGCAGAATTTTTGCTCACAAGACTCCACAGCTTAGAGGGAGCATTGGTGGTGAGCCTTCTAGGCAGAGGGTGATGCCCCCCAGGTTACGAAGATAGGTCTCACCAATATTGCTGACTCAGGGACTTTTAGAGACAGGGCTCAGCTCCACATGTATGGGGGAGGGGGACTGGCAGTGATAGTCTACTTTTTCTCTGACAGATGTGCCCAAGGATGTCTCTCCAGCTCTGGAAGCCACTGGGCACTAACAGTCTTTCCCTTCATGGCACTGCAAATCTGAATAAGGCAGCAGTCAGCTCCTCTCGTTTCAGTTCATGCCTCTGCTAAACAGTGTAATTGTAAGTTGTAGCCAGTAAATCTGTTTATTGTCTTTAGAACCTATTTGGAAAGAAGGGAAAGGAAAAGGCCAGGTTTGAGCTGTTCACTTCTGCACCGTTCAGTGGAAAGAACCTGCTATTCCATGATGCAACTCAGTACTTGCAGGTAGTTGAAGAGGAGGCTGAACTCAGTCATGTCCTTGGCCTGGATTATGTTGCTCTTCTGCAGGCTTTGGGACATGAAGGTGGGTGTTCTCTTTTTCCCAAGGAGCTGTGGGAAAGGGAATGGAGAAGAACCTCAAAGAACAGAGCTCAATAAATGGATGATGCAATTTGTTTTTCCTTCTTTCTGTTACTTCAGGGAGTTCCCTATCCAACAGTCTGGTGCGCTGGTGCTGTATTAGCAGTGCTGAGCTCCAGAAATGTGAGGAGTGGGCTCTGAATGTCAAGTCGGACCCCCTGGTGTGTGTCCAAGCAGACTCTATGATCAACTGTATCGAACTGATCAAGGTAACCACATATAATCTGTAGGCTCCATCCACACTGTCACTTTTGCTGCTCATTTCTCCCTATTGCTTTGGGTTCCTCCCCCTTTTCCACATGTGTTTTGCTCCCTCTGGGAGTACTAGAGAGAACAAAATATATGGGGGGTGGGGGAACCTGAAGCAATAGGGAGAAATGAGCGACAAAAGTGACAGTGTGGATGCGGCCGTAGAGTGGAATTATGGGTCTGTATTACATTACCTGGCTGGCCCAGGCTAGCTTGATCTTGTCCGATTTCAGAAGCTAAGCGGGGTCAGTCCTGGCTAGTATTTGGATTGGAGACCTCCAAGGAATACCAGGGTTGTGACATGGAGGCAGGCAATGGCTAACCACTTCTGAACATCTCTCTCCTTGTGTACCCAATGAGGTCACCATAAGTTAGCTGTGACTTGAGAGCAAGAACAATTGCATTATTACATTTTTTCAGAGAACTGAAGGAGATACAATAGAGCCAGTGATTGGCTACTGGTTCATCTTTCTGTGATCTCTGGTTAAACAGGTAGTGTATTTTTTTTAGTGCTTCTAAAATCAGCCAGATCTGTTTGTACAGAGGTTATTGTGAAACAGAAAAACTAATCTGTCTGTTCACTGCAGGCGTTGTCTCATATCATAAGGGTATCTGAAAAGCTTTCACAGAGGAACAGGGTTTGATTAAGTACTTATGCAGGACATTTAACATACAAAAGGACTTCAGAATTTTCATTTTATTCCCCTATTCAGCCACATTCTGAATTGTGTGGCTATTATTCCCATTTTGTAGATGAGTCACTTGCCTAATGGTTGAGGAAGAATTTAAACTCTGATCCCTGTCATCAAAGGTCAAGATGATGTCCATGGAGCCACCTGATTCTCAACATTAATGCATCTGTATCTAATGTTTTTGAGGGATTTTGCAGAGTAGTGGTGCAACTGAACAAAATAGTGGGGAATCTCTGATAAAAACTCCTGAAACTATTTTTTTATTATTAGCAGCCAAGCTGCAGGTCCCCCCCCCCCATTAGATTGGGTCATGGAATGGGCAGGGGAAGTTAACCCTTTCTCCTGCACTACACTATTTTCCTTGTTTAAATGGCTCCCCCCCCAAACAGTTACTTGCCTCACAGGGGAAAATATATAGGTAGCCATACTGTACCTGCCAAAGCAGGTTTTAGATTAAATTATAGATGCCATGTGAAGACTGTTAATTTTTTGGGACAAATTGATTGCTGGTTTTAAATTGTATTTTGTAGTTTAATTTATTGTAAATTGCCCAGAGCCCTTACTTAGGGATGGGGGGATTCAGAAATTTTAATAACAACAACAACAACTATAATACTTGTATGTACATTTGTTGTTTATATATATTTATTTGTTTATTTATATGTTGTGTTAGTGATTTGTCACTTAACACAGTTTCTAGACAAAAATAATAATAAAAAACATTTTTTTTCAAAATGTCAATAAATTTAGCCATATCATTCATTTAAAACAGCCCTCAGCCTAAAAAAGTTGAATATCAGCATCATCAGCCAGAGAAAAAATAATCAGCCAGGATTAAAGCCTCAAAAGAGTAAATAAAATTGAGAATTAAAGTGCCTGACAGAATAAGGGTGTCTTGGCCTGGTACTGGAACTTAACCAAACTTGGTACTAGGCAAGTGGGGTTCCACAAACAAGGTGGCATGAACAAAAAGGCCTTGTCCTTGTGGCAAACAGACTTATCAGCAAAGATGTGGGGATGTAAACCAGGACTTAAAACAATGTGCGTAGCTCTTAGGCTGCTTTATAAAGTGACCAGAAGGTCCTTAAGGCATCCTGGTCCCAGGCTTTTTACAGTACCATCCTTACACCTTTCTAAGCTTGTTAACTTCAGTGGACTTAGAAGGGTGTGTAACTCTGCTTATGAGAGCACTGTGAGGGTTTTAGAGGCCAAGATCAACCCCTTGAACTGGTTTCAGGCCAGCTGATGGAGGCGGTGGGTTCTTGATTCTGGCAAAAACTCAAGTACTCCTAGGAAAACTTGACTTTCTTAAGGAGGCAGTCTGCAACCCACTAAACAGGCCTTCGTTGTCTTGCAGAGAACAATGGGGCAGATGTTGTTACATTGGATGCCACACATGCCAGAAGTGTGCACTGGTTCCTACTTCTGCAGAGTACTATGGTGAGCTTGCTACTTTGATTCATGAAACCCACTGAACAGGCCTTTGTTGTGTTGCAGAACAATGGGGCAGATGCTGTTACACTGGATGCCACACATGCCTATTTTGCCAAGGAGTGTGCACTAGTTCCTGTTGCTGCAGAGTGCTATGGTGAGACTGCTACTCTGATTCATGCAATTTGTGGAAATGGGGAGCTTAGTGCCATGCTCAAACCACCCTTAGTAAAACTGCTGCCAGCGTTCATTCCACAGTTGGACATCAGAGAAGAATGTCTTCTCTCATACCTCAAACTGTGTTCAGAAGACCTTTGCTGCCTGAAATTCCTGTGTCATCAGCCAGTGGACTAAACTTTTGTAGGTCTACAAAAAGCCAAGAATACAGCTGTGAAAGGCATGTAAAATACTTGACCCTGCATGGCATTGGTATGTGTGCATGTTTGCATTCCTGCTGAGAAGAAAGTTCACTAAAAGGCTTGAGACATGTAAGGACTGAATGGTATAAAGCGTACACCCTAAAAATCTTGTTGGCATAAGCCAGCTGATGTATCACTTGGTTGTGCTACACTCAGTGGTACAACATTATGAACTGTATTCGAGGTGGTATTATAGTGGGTTTTTTATGTGCTGTTACGAATGTAGATTGACCAATCATTCATGTAAGTCATCACCTGAAATTGCTAGTCATTAAATTATAAAGCTTGAATAAGCAGCTCATAGTGCCTTTCAGTGTAGCTGTCTTTTTGTTGCTGCAAATACCTAGAGATCACAATGACTTTGTCATTAGCCAGAGTGGTAGTCTGAAGTCTCCTTCCTGTGCTTGCCCATCTAGAATGCTCTACATGGGGAATTCCAAACAGTACCATTAGATTCTGGCTTCTAAAGCAAGTTGATATGGAACTTCCCCATAAAAGAAGCTGGTATTACCATGTTTGATAGAGAAGATCATTCTTGTGGATGACCTGATCCAATTAGTTTATCTTGCCACACCATGTTTGTTCAGTAGGTTAAAGGTGAGGAATAGAGGGAATGCTTATCAAATTTGTAGATGATATTAAGTTGGGAGGGGTAGCAAATACAGTAGAAGACAGGGTTAGGATACAGGATGACCTTGACAGGATGGAAAACAGGGCTAAAACAAATAAAATGAATTTCAATGGGAATAAATGTAAAGTTCTACATTTAAGCAGAAAAAAATAATGCATAATTATAGGATGGGGGAGACTTGTCTTGGCAGTAGTATGTGCAAAAAGGATCTAGGGGTCTTAGTAGACTATACACTGAACATGAGTCAGAAGTGTGATGCAGTAACTAAAAAGGCAAATGTGATTTTGGGCTGTATCAACAGGAGTATAGTGTCCAGATCATGCAAATAGATGTTATCGCTTTATTCTGCTCTAGTTAGACCTCACCTAGAGTATTGTGTTCAGTTTTGGGCATCATAGTTTAAGAAGGATATAGACAAGCTGGAATGTGTCCAGAGGAGGGCAATGAAGATGGTGAGGGGTCTGGAGACCAAGTCCTATGAGGAAAGGTTGAAGGAGCTGGGTATGTTTAGCCTGGAGAGGAAACGACTGAGAGGTGATATGATAACCATCTTCAAGTACATGAAGGGCTGCATGTAGAGGATGGTACAGAGTTGTTTTCTATTCCCCCGGAAGGTCGGACCAGAACCAGTGGGTTGAAATGAAATCAGAAGAGTTTCCGGCTAAACATTAGGAAGAACTTCCTGACAGTTAGCGTGGTTCCTTAGTGAAACAGGCTTCCTCGGGAGGTGGTGGGCTCTTGTTCTTTGGAGGCTTTCAAACAGAGGCTAAATGGCCATCTGACAGCAATGCTGATTGTGTGAACTTACGCAGATCATGAGAGGGAGGGCAGGAAGGGTTGCACCAGTGCTTAGTTCTTGTGGCTTAGTTCTTATACGCCCAGGGAAATGCTGATCACCACTTTGGGATCAGGAAGCAATTTTCTCCAGGCCAGTTTGACCAGGGATCCTGGAGTGTTTTTTGCCATCTTCTGGGCATAGAGCAGGGGTCACTGGGGGTGTGAAGTGGGAGGTATTTGTGAATTTCCTGCATTGTGCAGTGGGTTGGCCTAGATGACCCCTGAGGTCCCTTCCAACTCTATGGTTCTATGATTCAATGTTTATCAGCCACTAAAGAGTCTCCATCCTATGTCCTCTCCTGCTTTCAGTTTTTTTGGATCTACCTACAAGATAAATTTTCCCCAAGTGTGTTCGTAGTTCGGTTGATAGGTATGGTCTGTGTTTCCAAGATGCACGTGGGCCAATTCAGATTATAACTGCCAATTGCAGAGACAAGGAATCTTAAGTCTTTCCTTACGTGCCATTTTCCCAACAGGAGTACCCCAAAGGAACAGCTGTTTTCCCTGTTGAGGAAATTTAAATGTGTGCTGATGGGCTAGAAAAATGGCATGTGCTAAGCCCCCTCTCTCCATGTTGTGTTGACCCAATCTGAATCAGGCCCACGCATGGATGGGAAGCACAGAACTCCCAGACTACTCTGTTCTCCCATGGGTCATCTCTGGGAAAAATGTATTGTGTAGTTAGGTTCTCAGTGACACTTCTACATAATTTCTGTTTTGCGCAGGGCAGGAATGCACAGAAACTAGAAGAGACAAG
Organism: Lepidodactylus listeri; assembly: GCA_029233225.1. Taxonomy (NCBI): domain Eukaryota; kingdom Metazoa; phylum Chordata; class Lepidosauria; order Squamata; family Gekkonidae; genus Lepidodactylus; species Lepidodactylus listeri. The sequence continues at coordinate 29,233,776 of JARCFY010000013.1, forward strand.
GGACAAGGGATACCAACGCCCCTTACAGGTAAATGGGAGGGCCTGAATAGAAAGAGAGAACTGGGATGCTAATACAGTTAATCTTAGAAAAGCAGTTTTTCTTTGCTCTGCAATTCCCCAAGCAAGATGAGGTTTAAAGAAATAGCCCTTTAAAAGATCAGTTGCCTGAAGCAGCAGTTCCATTCTACCCAGTCCTTTTTTTTGTTAAACAAATTATTTTGTAAAGGTGTTGATATTCATATATAAGGTTGCACCAATTCCCACCAATTTTCCCCTCAAGACTTGGGGGAGCCCCCACCCCACGAAAGGTGCCAGTACAATGAGCACCACAGAAAAAGCCCTGACTCTACAACAAATTAGCATGGGGCACAGTCAGGAAGTTCTCTGGCACGAGCCTCACTGAAGTGAATGGGAGCTGCTCAGGAGCTCTTTTGTTCATTTAGCTTTTGAGCTTTTTGATGGGTTGTTGCCCTGTGGGTCATACCTTTCTTACTACCACACTTCTGCCCTTAGGGACATCCAAAATCCACCGTCTCCTCTTTGCTTATGGAAGGGCTGGCTCAGTTCACTGTGAACACAGGGGCATTTTTAATTCCCAGTTCCTCTTATTGTGTCACTCTGATTTCTAACTGATTGCTGTTGCTGCACAGCACTGCCTCCCATCTACACAGTTGCCTTAGCAAAGAAGAATGACAAGCACATAAAAATTCTCAACCTGGAGGGAAGGCGCTCCTGCCACAGCCATGTGTACAGTCCAGGAGGATGGCTGCTTCTTTCTCAGTACACTGTGGGGGCACTGGAGAATGAGTTCCTCAGCTGCAACATCAGCTCTGGTGAGAATATTGGCAAAATCTTGAGACTGCCTGATGTAAGAAGGGTGGGCAGAAGGGATGTTGGAGCCTGACTGGGTTATTGTTAACGTGAAAAGCCAGGGATAAGATTGTATCCAGTTTATATTGAATTTTTCAAATATCAAAATACAGCAAGTGCACACCTACTCCAGGATAGTTTGCTAGCCTGGACCCTGGCTCCTGATTGAACTCTGATCTTAGCCTATAGTCTCTGCAAGCTGCAGGTTCATGGGACTGGTATTGGTCTTTGTGGTGACTAATCTTGAGGACCGTACAGTTCAATAGAGTGCTATACACAGTGAGAGAACAGACAATTTGGTATCATTCCATTGGATAATAGCAGGTGCTCCTTCTCCAAAGCTTTCCAGGATTTCTTTTGGAAGAGTTGCATGCCAGGAGCCAATGGGAACCTTTGCAAAGTCTGCATTGGACAAAAGGAGATGGAAGGAGGCAAGGGATTGGCCAGGTGTGCTGCCAATCATAATGAACGCTACTATGGAAACATGGGTGCTCTCAGGTGAGCAGATTGTTTGGAAAGAGAGGATTAGTATTTAATATTAGCAGAAGCTTAATTTTTTTGCCAGCTGAAAGATTGGTTTTGTCCGACATATAATTCTTAAAATTGTTGTGGTAACTGCCAGGTGACAATCAAAGTGCCCTCAAAAACACCCAGAACAAATAGTTAAAATTGTGACTGGGAGATGCCTCAGATGTCTATTGTAGAAGAACAGGATGTGAAAGTCATCTCCCTGCTCCCATTTCTCCATAATATCATCAAGTCAGGGGAATCAACATTTGCATGTCTTCCACCTGAGAGATGTGCAGGGTCCTGATGCAGACATAGCTTGTGCATCTTCTGAGCACTGGAGATGGTGAATGGTGACATTTACTGTTACTTTTCCGCTCCTGCTGCTTCTTATATCTGCCTTGCCCTCTTCTCTCCTGCCCGCAAAGTAGCCAGCAGTCTGAAATTGGATAAATTAGTACACGCCATCTGATCTGTTTGAAATGTGTTATGAATGTTTTAATTGTCTTAACTTGATATGTTTTTACAAATGTTGTACATCACTCAATCCCTGCTAATGCTAATATAAATAAATAAGTCTTAAATTTAGGGGTCACCACAGGAAATATCAGTAGTATGTGTACCATGGGGCTTGTTTTAGTCCTTTTCACCTATGATACAGAAAATGCCCTTTACTGGTGAATGATTTAAATGAGAATGATATCTAGACATTTGCTGAAGACATTCAACTTGCTTTGAGACTGAATGGTGTCAGAATCCTCCATCCCTACTGGAGGGTATCGTGGAAAAGGTTATTCCTCCAACCTTTTCCAGAGGCAAGGCAATTAATAGTTGCTCTTTCCAATTCCAGTCCTTTCTGCAGTGACTGGCAATTTCAACTTACTGCTCTGCTCTTGCTAATTTTGAGGATCAAAACTCTGCTCTTCCTTTCTTTTGATTAGCTAGTTAGGGTAGGATGAGAGCCAGCCAAACTTGACATTACGCTAGCAGCAGAGAAAGATGGATCAGGGCTTGTATTTTCTAGACCATGAGGTACAATGCTCTCAGGGTCCTTTCAGGTCACTTCCATTATCAGTGCCAATGGATGGAGGGGGACTATTTGGCCTGGGCCTCAAAAGGGAGCCTCAAATTTATACACCTTAACTTTTTATCATTTCATAACTTGTTTTTAATGTGTATGCCCCACGGGGGGTGGGGGTGGACTTTCTCTGCTTTTTTTTGTCTGGTGAGCCAGTTTGGTGTGGTGGTTAAGTGTGTGGAGACTAATCTGGGAGAACCGGGTTTGATTCCCCACTCCTCCACTTGCACCTGCTGGATGACCTTGGGCAAGCCATAGCTCTGTACCAGCTGTTCTCTCAAGGAGCTCTCTCAGCCCCACCTACCTCACAGGGTGTCTGTTGTGGGGAGGGGAAGGGAAAGGAGTTTGTAAGCTGCTCTGAGACTACAAGTGAAGGGCGGGGTATAAATCCAATCTCTTCATCTCTTCTTCTTCTGAAAGTATTAATTTGGGCAGTTCTTATCCCATGGATTAAAAATGTCTCTGCTTCAACATGCCCTGAAACCTGGGGGGGGGGGGCGGGATCCCATCAAAGAGATAAATAAGACAAATTAGGGTCCTGATCTTCAAGCAATTGAATGCAGTACCACTTTCCAGGAGACACTCTGTTTACTGATACATTCATGGAAACTAATGTTCTTTTCCCCACTGGTTAGTCTCATTCTCTTAATCTTAAAAGTTACTAGTAAACTGAATTTCCAGTTCAGTAAATTTCTGATTGTTATCATAACTTAGGTTACAATGAATGCTTTAAAGTTTATGACTTTCACAAAGGTTTATGACTGTCACACCTTCTCCTCACTGTAGTGGATTCCTTAAGCTGAATCAAACCTATAATACAGTTTTCAGAATTTATGGACAAACATTGACATCAATAAAATTTTGGTCATCTGCTCTAACATACACCCAGAAGTTTTTAAAGAACTGCTTTATTATCTGGAACTTGGCAACAATTTTTATTAATTTTTCAAACCCTGGGCTCAACCGTCAAGTCACCCAGTGCTCCATTATATGTGGTCTCAGTGATTTAATCACTGATTTAGATATGCTGGCCCAGATACAGCTACGGTTAGTCATATAAGTGGGTCTTCAGTTCATTTGTTATACAGTTGGTTCAATGAGACTAACTCTCCCTGCATTGAGACTATTCATTCTTATTCCAGATGTCTCCTTGGCGACCCCAGTGGGAGAAACTTTGGTGATGTGGCTTTCTTGGAACATCATAATCTGCTCCAAAATATTGAGTGTAAGATGCTCTTTTCTTTATAATTTGGAAAATTTCTCCCCCAAACAAGATTTTCCTCCCAAGTTCTCAACATTTATGATACCAAATCAGTGAAGTTCTGATATTCCTGTTCTGGGCCTAGCTATCCAGCTTCCTATTGTAGCCAGTAAGGACAATGAGGGAAGGGGATTAGTTCAAATTTACAAAAGTGTGTACAAGCTACTTTCATATTGTTTAAAAAATAAGGGTCAAAATGACATAAACTACATGGCCATTTGAAATCTGCCTTTTCCATTCTGGCTAAAACTACACTGCAGAGATTTTTAAACAATGCTTTCATGTCTGGTTAGCCAGTTCAAGCAAATTACCCAGCTGTTTTAAGGTTAATATTTGCAAGCCTGCCAGATCTATTCCTAGCCGTGCCTGTAGTGTTCTAACTGCTGCAGCAGAGTTGAGAGGAGGTGCATTGCTACAGAATTACTCCCTTAACTGTGGTGACCCAAAGGGGAGTGTCCTTGGTCTATGTAAGGGGAAGTGCTGGGAGACCCCAGGATGGGAAGAAGGAGGAGAAGGACTTTGCCGCCACCAGCAGTGGAATTGTCTTTGAGAAGATGCTACTGGATTCCTTGTCATGCACCACCAGGACTTTGACAGGCTGGGGGCAAAACAACACAACAACATGAAGAAAGCAAGGTAACCCTTTCCTTGCTTGAGGTAGTGATGCTAAGTGGTTTAGGAGTGTGTCTGGATAATCAAGGAAGCATAGTAGCATGTTATTTCAGGTGAAAGAAACAGCGTACATTTAGAGAAAAAACATAGATGGCATAAGGAGTAAGTACAAGACTAACTGAAGAGTCAAGGGACTCGGGTACAATCAACTCTCACTTCCGCAAGTTCCTCCACAAAAGATATCTTGTACTAAAAATGTTTAGTGTTCTCAGAGTTGCTATTTACAATGAACTGACCAGGGATGGACACAAACTGGCTCACCAACTGAAGTTCATGAGGAATTTTAGCCAGTTCGTGAAGTGAAGTTCATGGCAGGTCAACTGGCACAAACTTTCCATGGACTTTCAAGCTGTTTGTGATGGTTTGTGAATTGATACATTTCCAGACAGACGTGTCTCCATTCAATCTAAATGTTTACCAAACTTCAAAGCAATCGGGAGAGGGAACTTGGAGGGCATGTAGAGGAGCATCCGGGGGAGGTCCCCTGCAACTTTAATGTCTCTAGCTTGCACAGGATCCGTTCTATACAGTCCTGAACCTGCACCTGTCATTTTCTCAGAAAGCACTTTCCTGGGGTTACCTTATTTGTGGGGGACATAACTCGGACACCATAAATCTAATCCTCACCAAATTTGGAGGGCAGGTAGAGGAAAGTCAGCCAGAGATACCCTGCATGTTTGGTGTCTCTAGCTTGCACAGAATTCATTCTATATACTCCTGAACCTGCACCTGTCATTTCCCCAGAAAGCACTTTCCTGTGGGCACCCTCTTTAGGGGGATGTAACTTGGGCCATGTAAATCCAATCCTCACCAAAATTGGAAGACAGGTAGAGGAGCATCAGCTGGAGATCCCCTGTGAGTTTGGTGTCTCTGGCACGGAGGGGAGGGGGTGTTCTACCATGTCATGAACCTCACAAACTGAACCAGTTCATTTGGCGGCTAAAAGTTTGTGACAGTTCATGGTTTGTGAACCGGGCACACCATGAACTGAACTGCATTTTCCTGGTTTGTGCCTATCTCTAGAACTGTCATATGGTTATCAGTATAAGTTTCCTAATGTCTATGTCAGATCTTTGGATCCTGTTTACAACTTACACTGGTCTAATGGCTAGCTCTCATTAGTAATAGCTTCACTTCTATTCCTTTGCAGACTTGGAGAGCTCCGGCTGGGGAACAGGAATCACTCCCAGTGACTTTGAACTCTTGTGCCTGGATGGACATCGTGCTGCAATAGAGGACTGGAAGGCCTGCAACCTGGGCCCTGTTCCTCCTAATATAGTGGTGACACGCTCTATGACTGTTAGTAAGGTCAATGATTTCCTGCAGCAATCACAGGTCAGCTTGGAAGTTGTGGATTAAATCTTTTTGAGATTATTAAGGATCTTTGAGATCCAGAATATGTGAGGTGGAAAAATCCAAGTGATATCTCCTACCCTAGTTCTCATGGGATCATAAATTTGTAAATGCCAAGGAAAAGTCACTGTGCAGACACCACTAAAATGAATACAAACTATGAAAGAGCACAGTAATTTTTCCCAGCATACACCACAGGTCACCAAGGAAATCTTTTATGGATGGGAGGTAGTAGCAGCATAAAATCCAGGGGTTGCCTAGCTACTAGGCCCTTCCAGTTCCTTGTTGTGCAGCTCTTATGCAACAAAACTCCCTAGGCAGATTATGCCCAAGAGTCACTTCTGTCTTTTGCCTATTGTCTTGTACTTAATGATACCTCAGATCTGCCTGTTGAGATGGTTGTCTCTGATTAAACCTGAGTGAGCCAGTCTTTTGCATACATTCACACAGAAGGCTCAGTAAGGATCTGAGCAAATGTTGAACAATCCAGCTGAGAGGTATGGGGGAGAGGGATGAGAAGAGAGTCAGCTGTCTAGGCTGAAACCATAGTTCTGTCTGTTTCCTTTTAGGAACCAAACCAGGGCTCTACATTTCAGCTCTTTCAGTCACAACAGTATGGAGAAAGTGACCTGCTCTTTAAAGATGCCACTCATTATCTTGTTCCCACAAGCCACCTGGATTATGAGACAATTTTTGGAACATCTTTCTTCCAGCTTGTAGAATCTGTGTTCAATTGCACACATGCAGGTAAGCTGGGCTGCTCTGAGGGAAACACAGCAGGTTAGACTTTTGTTCAGTGAGCAGTGAACAGATTGTAATTGACCTGTGATAAATAATTTAGTCTCACAGAAGCAGGCTCAACTAATCCTCTGTCTGCGTGGCAGTGTAGATTGGCCCCTACAGTTTGGACTACCAGGAAGCATGCACACTGCAGTTGGCCCAGGCCTTTCAGAGCGAGTATAGTGTAGCAGTTAAGAGGGAGAGTAGTGAAAGCCAGAAAGTCCCTTATGCAAACTGCTGCAGGGAATCCTTAGCCCTACCTGAAGCAAGAGGATAATTCTAGGATAACCCCCCCCCCCCCCAACTTTCGTTTAAGAAAATGTAGGATGACTGAAAGTATTTTTATCCTAGGATTTCCTGGTGTTTTTAAGAAAAGGAAATGACTGAAACACACCTCCTTTTGTGTAATTCCAATCCACTTGAGTAATTTTGCTTTTATGCCATACTGCTGATTCTCATATCAGCTAAAGAATCAGAAACATAAAATTCCATCCTTCAGCTGTTTTAGCCCAAGTGTCAAGGAGAATCCTAGAGGGTAGGATCCAGCAGAGGACCTCAATATGTAAATACTATTAGATTTGGACTCTGCAGGGACAAGAGATGGGGTGGTTCACTCAGAAAAGTTCTAGTCTTGCAGTTTCATGCATATTATTCAGTTATTCTGCTTTGCTAATTAATCAGCACTTGGCAGTGGTTCATAACTGACTGAACTGTTTGCTGTTGAAGGGAACTTTGTCTTCATGTTTACCCTCCAATATTATGTAACACGTATTTGTCCTCGGAAATGGGGTCTTCTGGCCTCTCTGCCCTTTTCCCATTTGTAATTTTGGGTATATATTTTTCCCTGCTAACTGAGTGCCTCTGAACTTCATACATCTGACTAAGTTAAGGTTTATGCCACAGTAAGTTTTAGTCGTTAAGGTACCAAAAAGCATTTAAAATGGCTGTTGAAACCTCTTCAGATTTCTAGATGTACATGCAAATTAAAGAGGGAAGAAAGCAGAAAGGCCCAGTTTTCCCCCAGTGCTGGCTTCTTCGAATTAACTGTTAAACAGAGATATATGAATATATTTGGATCCTTAGTTGTGATATAGCTATATATCTTTACAGCACTGTGGGCTAGGGGCTGGGTTTTTACTTAAAAGATAAAAGCTCTCACAAAGTACTTTTGCCACATTTTGAGTTTTTCCTGCACTTTGGGGGAATCGCAACACTCATCTCTGAGCACTGGTAGCATCATAAATTAAAATAATCCTCTTTTGGTTTTCAGACATCCTTGACATCTGCAAACAAGATACTTGCACCTAAGCTGCCCCACAATGAATATCTACTGACAAACTCCATGGATTAGACTGGCTGAAGTAGGAATGTGGTGTAAGGCTTGCTACATTAACTTACATGAGGACTTCTGGCCTAGAGTAGCTTGATAGTTTCATTTTCCAAAAATACAAAATGGGTCTCCTTTTTGCCTGTCAGAAATGAGATTACCAGTCCAGGGAATAAAATTATATCTATCAGTTTAACGAAAGTCTTGGCAGGCAGTCTGAGTGTTTGTCATGTTCAGCGAGACAGAACATTTACTATCTGATTTGCATAAATTAAGAAATAATGCCATACCGCCTTCTACTAGAATACATGGACACTCTTCACTGATCATTTAGATATTTTATCCAGTGTCAAATGAGTGAAGACTCTAAATGGAACAGTAACATTTCTACCATAGATTCCAGAGGTAGTCCTGTTAGTTTGCTGCAGTCAGAATGATAAAGACCCTTGTAACACCTTAAGGACTAATAATAAATCTGTTGTGGCATAAATTTTAATCAGCCAGAGGCCACTGTGTCAGATATATCATATGAATCTGATAAAGTAGACTCTGGTACACCAAAGTGTCTGTAGTATGTAAACAGAGTGCATTTATTAATTTTGGTCCCACATGACTTTTTGCTGTTTCTTATTCTGTACTCCATTAATGATACTATATTCAGACAACATTAGCTTGGAGGATCTGTTCCCACTACTGCTACAGCTAACTTCACCCTCTTCATCGGGCTGACCCTTTCCTAAAGCAAAATGCTTCATTATGTCACTGGAACAAAACAGAAAAAAGAAGTAGCTTTCTCCTTTTGGGGGAGGAAACCCAAGGGACCCAGAAACAGCACAACACTTATTGAACTGTCTGTGCCCAAACAGTGAAGCAGTATCAATTTAGGCTGCAGTGCTTCCTACAGACTTTCCCCACAATCTTAACAATCAAGCTGGAAGATCAGTCACTAGTATTACATGCCATTATAGATGGAGTGGGGGAGAACAGCCTACTTGTCTAGTGCTCCTCTCTGAGCTGAGCAGCTCTACAGAACATTCTAACACTATCTAATGGGGGAATTCAACTGCAGCCGGTTTGTAAAAAGTCAGGAGAATATTCCTGCTCAACTCAAATTCTTGTTTGCAATTGTCATCACTGCTCCTAACTGAACTCTTAAGGTCACATGCCTGCAAGCAAATATAGCCACCCACTGCCAAGGGAGGGGTTTCTGCTGAAACTGCCTGTGTATATGGAAAAGTGTAAATAATTTTTAAAAACCCACCAGTGGAAAACATGATTGGTCTAATGAGGTTGGTTTCTCATTCATTCTACCCTAAAAGCTAGGAAGTACTGAGAGAAACAAGGATTGGGGGAGAAATTGGCCTGATTGGCCTCTTACAATTTATAGAACCAGGCATCCCTCACAGCCCCAAATCTTCCCTTCCCCTCTAAAGTTTAAGGGCTGTGTCCATCTTGGGACTGTCTTTGTGAATCAGAGGGAAAACATTTTTCCCCAGGACTTTTTCTTTTCTTTTTTTAAGCAGCAAAGGGTACAAAACACATAACGGTTTATGGTCTTCTGGGAATGGGGGGCAGATTAGTGTTGGAAGATGAGGCAGGAGAGATAAACACACACCCCTTCCTGCTCTGTGCACTGAAGTTCAAGGTTAGAGGAGCACTGACTAAACTGTTCATATCCCAAGTTAAGAGCCAGCTTTATTGAACAGCATCATAGGAAAAAGGGCATAAGTGTGCTGTGACTACACACCCACTGCTCGCTAAAACACAACCCTTGTGTCCAGGTTAGCAACTGGGAGGTCAAATGGCATTCCTGCCAACCCCATGTCTTCTTTCTGCATGATGTGGGTACATAACATACAGTTACACAGAATTACCTTTGATGTATGCTTGAATTTTTTTTTAATTTAAGCACATAGGAAACGTGAAATTTAAAATTTGAAGCCTACTGACATTTTTTAAAACATGATTATGGCATGAAAGAGGATGTCAAAATTTCAGTTCAGTATTTCTTAACATGAAGGACTCAAATAAGCATTTCTCACAAGCTGTTCTTGATTATTAACTACAAAGTGGTTGAAGCTTCATCACATAGTTCTTGATCCAACATAAACCAGAACAGCTTGATATGACAGCAATGAAATGCTTGCTACCTCTGTTGATGAGAGATCTTGGTGAGCCCCAGTATGAATTCTGCTGGCAACTGCAAGGGATAAAAAGGTTGTTTTGAATTTTGGACAGCCCCACATATAACCCTTCCCATCCGGACTACAACCTCTCTGTCTTGTGCCCCTGCCACTAAGAATGATAACCACAGTTTACTGAGGGTCTTTTCTGAGGGGGGATTTTCTGCCTATTAGGCTGAATCAGTTTCCCTCTCCCTCTCATGATTGTACTGAACACCAAAACAATCAGCCAACCAACCCTTGTCTTCTTCCCTTTGCATCAGCTACACTTCAGAAGGGCTCTGTTTGAAGACAGCCTTCCAAGGGAATATCCTCGATTTCTCCTTGGGGTAGAGGGGGTTTCAGTATCCCAGAAAACAGGCTGTGGGGACTTTTGAGCACATATACCCAACAAGAGGTTTTTAGAGCCATGAAATATCCAGGGAAAGAAGGAATTATTTTAACACAATAATGGCAAAGTCTCACCTCTGATGGGATTGCCACAGATCCTGGCCCAGGCTAGGAAATCTTCAGCACTGTTTTCTAGACAGCAAAACAAAGCTGAAAATAGTCGTAGCGTTTCCCTGTTGCAGCTTTATAAAATACAACTTCAAAGAGAGAGCACACTATGCAAAATAACAAACATTTTAAAAACTCACAGTGGAGAGCAGAACCATGCCTAGAGCATTCTCCCTGCCTGGCTCTAACAGAACGCCAGTTCAGCGACATATTTTCACAACAGAACCTGACGAAGTTTCCACATTAGAGTCTGTACCAGTGTGTTATAAAATCCCACTATGGGATGAAGAAGAGCTTTAAAACATACTTCTAACAATGATTCAGATCAGAGCTCCCAAAGTATTAAGATAAAAAAATATTTGGGGAGTCCATGATGAAGCTATTACTTGGTAGCCTTAAGAGTCCATTGATTTGCATGCAGTAGCAAATGCATCTTGTCACAAACTGGCTAGTAAAATAATTATTCTTAATTCATATCTTGATCACAGGGGGAGGAAACTATCAAGGTATCCATGCAGATTAATATAGAGCAGAAATCCATTTAGCATTTCAGGCACAGTGTGGCATTCATTGCCCTTCCACTTCTTGCAGCTTTAAGGCCCAGGATTCCACAGGCTACATTGGTTGATTTCAGTTCCTTGCTTGCTCTTAAAAACAGGAATGGCAGAGGAAAGAGAAGACGGTGCATCATTTTAGTCCCAAGAGGGCAGCAGCAATCCTTTTAGGAAAAAAGGGCTAAGCTTTTTCTAGCATGGCTTCAGATAAACTGACTTATAAACTGGATACTGGAGTTACATATTCAAGAGGTAACAAGAAGGTATCCATGGGGCACAGAGGCACAAAGTGCAAAATCTGAGATGCAAAAGTGGGAGACAATCTTTGAGCATTTTAGCTGTTAAGCCTGGCTCAAATTGTATGTATAGGCACTGCAGACAGAAGGTACCTGATCACAGCTGTTCATGATGTGAAATGGTCAAATAAAAGAACCTTAATTGAATCTAAAAAGGGGCAGCAGCATTCCCTTTAGGGAAGAAAGGTTACTGTTTCTCAAGCGTGACTTCAGACAATGGCTAATGGCCTGCTTACTAAACTAGATGCAGGATCCAATAGTAGATTGCTAGCCATAATCAAGAGACCAATTTGTTCAGTCAGACAAGCTAGGTAACGTTCCAGTTCTGGACTTTTCAAGTTAACCATAGAAAGGAGATGGTTGTGGGAGAGAGACATGTATTTCTGAGGTCTCTTCAGCTTTCTTATCTTAAATGAAAACTACAGTCTCCCATCCTGAACTTCACCAGTGCTAACCACCCAAGTCCAGAGCAACAACAAAAAAGAACACTGTGGAGAAACAGTCCAGAACAAGGCTGAGCTCAGGCTACCAGCTGTTCCTTGCTTGTCTTCAGATCTGGAAGAAAAATTAAAAACAGCTAAAGTAACCTCAGAGCGGACCTCAGATGTGTACTGCTGCACCCCCATAATACATGATTAAAAGTATGTATGACACACCACATATTATGAGGTTGCCTCATGCAGCAAACAAAAAACAAAGTGCAACTTGCTAAATTCTGGGATTCACAGGTGGGCCCTGCTGCCCCACACCACTGGGGCAAGAGGACGGAAACGACACACTTTTTTGTGTGCGCCTTTCTTCAACAGGAGGTGCCTATGCATAAATATCTTCTGTGTTTCCTACACCCCAGTAGCAGCCTTCTGGAGGAGCCACTAAGGAGAAGAGCAGTGGATGCAAACAAATGTACACATGTCAGAAGTCTTTAGAATCCTATCATATCTGAAGGCATGTGTTTCAGCCTTGAATATGCCCCACTGATTTTGAAAGATTTTTTAAACCACAGGTATTAACAGCAGTTTCCAGTCACCTGAATGCATTACCAGAAATGAGAGGCTCTCGTCCAACAATTTTTTTTAAAAAACCCTATATAAGCACCTCAAGATCCATAACCAACAGCTAATTGTGAGCATCAGGACTGAGCAGCTGGTATGGGAGAACTAGTAAAGGTCCTTCCAAGCACATCAGATCACTTAAGCCATTTCCAGTTGGTGGCTCATCCTCAACTCCCTGGTGCATGCCCTTGCTCCCGTTCCTCCTCCATGGCAAAAAAGGCTTCAAGGTCTGTTAGTTTCTGAATCAGAAGGGCATCAAGTTCTCTTCCCTCCAAGGCTGCTTTTTGTGCCCGGGTGAAACTGCCCATCACTTTGATCCTGCTGCGAGCTTTCCTCTTCCGGGGAATGGTGAAGTCCTGAAACTCCAAAATCCGCTTTCTCTTCTGGTGGCTGACAGAGATCAAGCATCCATTTTTCTCCTTTGGCTCCTCAAAGATAGTTTCTAGGCTCCTGGGAATAATATTAGAATACATAGAAGTCTTAAGGACCAAAGAATCATCATAGACAGTCCTGTGATTTTAGAGAAAGTGATCTGATAACACACTAAATATTGGCCACTCTGGAATTCTAAGATGGTGCAGAAGAGCAGCTTAGAAAACAAGCTCTCATCTGGGAAGTCACCAGATCAAATCTCATCTTAAGCACATGTTCACTAAGTGACCCTAAGTAAGCCGCACTCTCTCAGCCCTAGTCACTGATCTGCAGACAATATCAGTCTACTTTGCAGGGTTGTTGAAAGGATTATTGCAGTAATTGATATGTGAAGCACTTTGAACACTGGTGCTATACAAACGTTAACAATTAGAAGAATGCATTTTCTGAGATCTTGGCAAGCAGATCTTTTTGTACCTCAAAGTTCCAAGCCAAAAGCCACTTAAAAAAAAAAAAGGCAAGAAATACTTTCAGCCATTATCCAGTCCTTGGGACACTGGTCCACAACCTTACTGAGCCTGTGGGTACTTTCAGAATTTTGAGAATGCTGAATGACACTGCCACAAAATGGCTGTCATAGCATACTGCAACCAATCATAAAATGATGGGGGGTTTCAATCCATGCACCCTCCTATGATGGAGACAGCTGTTTCTGAGCAGGGCTTCCTGCAGACACACTGGTGGTGGCTGTTGGGCTCTTCTGAGGCACTTCCTGCTCCAATGAATGGGAAAAAAGCCAGAATTGGCTCTTTGCCTTGGGGAAGACAGAATTGGGCACCAACGTATTAGTAGTACCACGGCACCCATGGACACTGCCTTAGGACATCCTCTGGATGTTCTTGCTGGCATGAAGTACTTAGATGAAATCTCTCAGTGCTTTGCTCCAAAGCACAGTTCAAGGACCTGTAGCCAATGAGGAACAGTCCAACCTAAGCTGAAAGAGAGGGCAGAGAGAAAGAGGACATAAACATTAAGTACAAAGTGTTGACCCAAGTGTGCCTAGGCACTGATGCTCTATTTTAACATGAAAACTAGCATTATTCTCTCTTTCACAGTTAATGCATCAACCTTAACTACTGCACACATATAGTGGAGAGCTTATTCAGAACATTCTATGTTGCTTCTTCATATAGCCAGCTAATACTTCTACACTTCTGTATTCTGAAACTGTTGTCTCTGTACCATTATGCAGCTACTTAGCCTGTCCCACCTGGTTGCAGGAGGGGATTTGTAGTTCTTGTTGGTGTATATTTCTTCTAAGCTGAATTCTTTCTTCTTTAACCTAAAAGAAAGAAGCAAGAGACTTAAGACCATCCGTAGCTCTTGTCTCACAAACAGTGATTCAACACAGGTTGCAGTCGTCTTTGCCAGACCAAAAAGTCTACGAAAGAAATCTGATGCAGAGAGAGTTCATTTTGTGCCTCATGTGGAGCAGAACATGCAGCAACAAGCAACTTCTCCCATCCTTCAATAAAGGCTTCAGACCTCAACTGAAGGCAGAATAGTTCATCGTTCCATTTTCGACATGCCTCCACTGATATGAAAGAGCTTCCAGAGCCTTTCCTAGTCTCAGGCATTTGTTAGGCTAACTGAAAATAACTATCTTTCACCTTTCCCTCACATTCTCTATTTAATTCAGTCAGGAGAATTTCCCCCCCTAATCATTACCATGTCTAGCTCCAAGTAACTGAACTTGGAGACTAGACAAGAGCCAGAGCCTCCAAGCTCCATAAATAGCAGCAGGAAAGGGGTTCCTATGACAGCTAAGGGAACACAAAGCTCAGTACATGTTGTCTACCCTTCATCAGTCAGTATTCTCATGGGCCCCAAGAACAGCACCTTCTTTGAGCAGGTTAAAGTGATAGCTACTGAACCTGCAGGGAAGATCACAGGCACCAAAGTTTTTGATTCTGAGGGTTTGAAGATAAGCAACACCACAGTATACCTTCTTCTGACCCCCAAAACACTCCAAGTTTTGTAACCACATCACACTGACATAGAAAGGATTTGGCCTCAGATCCCTAACTGGAAACAGGCTGTGGAGCCTTACCTATGGACAAGCCAGGGATTGCCACATGAGCACCAGCTTTCAGCTTCTGAGCCTGATAAAGGAGGAGATATAGGGGGTCCCTTGGATCCTCCCTCGGACAGACTTATGATGTTTAAGGCCATCAGGGTTTTAAACCTAACTCTTCAGCCTGCCCCCAGGGACAAGCAGCACAACTCCAGGAATGCTGAACAAGCTTTTCCAAGGTCTCATATCCACCAGATTCAGTCATTTATTTCCCTGAAGGATATGAGAGGACAGTGAAAGCAGAAAAGGCTAAGCCTGTCAGGTAAGCTTGACCAGTAGTGCAAAGAATTTTTGTGTTTTATCTCAAGAAAGGATAGCCACTGTACTTGGGGCTGCCTTAGTCTCTGGAGTGACCTCTTGTCATGATCTGTGCTGGGCTGGGAGACAGGCCTAGTGTGGCCTAGGCACAGGAGAGACCTGTGTGGGAGTAGAAAGCTGACAGCCTACAATCCCCCTAATGCTTAGCAACAGTGGTAACCAATGGGAGTTCAGTGATTGTGTGAGGAGACGGAACTTAAGCTTTGTGAACCGTTAAATGGCATTCTTTTCTCTTCTGCGGCCTTTCCTCACAGAGTCAAGCTGAGGGGACAGTCTGGGCTGGGAGAAAGATCCCTCACTTGGGACAGAGTGAGTGCAGGCACAGGCCTGGTATAACGGCACTGGCCTTGAAGTAGTAAACAGTCAAGTAAAAGTTAGTTGCGTTTGATTAGTTTATTTTGCCTTTAAACACTGTTATTGATTTTAAAGCACCTTGTCTCGTTTTCCCTGCCCCAGGACTGTATTAAAAAAACCTTTTTGTTTAATTGTTCTCTGCCTGGTCATCATGCCTATGTTCCTTGGTTTAAAAGGGGCATTTGGTTGGGCTTGGGAGGGTACCCTGGGCCTTCTCAAGAGACCCTAAGTCCAGGGTGGCTGCGGCGGCAGAAGGTGGCAACCCGCAGGGGTCATGACACCTCTGAAGATGGAAAGGAGGAGAGTGCATGTGAATACATACAGACTTCAGTCTGATTCACACAGAGGAACAGTTATCATTAGGGTCCTGAAGAGTGTTCAAAAGTGAAGGAACAAGGAGATTCCCACCAATTCCCCCTCCAACTTTGCCCCCTGTGCTGTTCATGAGGGTGTCTGAGCCCCAGGAACAGAATTTCAGGAATCTTAGTGGGCTGTGGGAAAGTTCTGCTCATTGAGCTCTGCTCATGGACTTCAGATGATCCAATAAGTCTTTGCTTCCAGTAGTACAGCAAAATCTTATGGCCATTAAAAACCTGGATTTGGATGAGGTGAAAAACTAAAGCATATTGTTAAGAGTACCATAGGAATCTCACCTGAACTCTATTGCTGTTCTTCAGCCCAAGCCCTGACCTGGTACTCTTTCAAATGCCTTTGCCTCAGTCTATTTGTACATGTCTAAAATCATCACGATGTTTTACAAGACATTTTGCATTAACAAGTCTAGACCAGAAACTTGGTTCTGCTTTACCCAGTACAGACTATACCTCTTTGGCCTTGGAAGTCCCATGGGGGTGAGGTTGGGATCTGGTTTAGGAATAGTCTTCCGAATTCGAATCTGAGACACCTTCTTTGGCCTCTTCTCCAATTTTGCCTTGTGAAAAAGAGAGGGATATATAAATACAACAGACCCTGAAACAGCAGAATCTCTCTTATATATAAAGCTGTTTTCAAAGCAGCAAGATTCCATGCGGCACCAAAATCAGTTCGCTGCAAGAACTGCCACTCAAAACGGCATCCTTGCCCACTGGCTGCATTCCCTCCCTGCGTTGCCTCACTCCCACCCACAGAGTGTTGCACTTTGGGAGTTGTAGTTCTCTGCTGGTTTTACTGCAACCATAGCAAAGGGAATTAGAACTACAACTCCCAATTTGGGAGTCCCCAGAGGCGGTGAGCCAGAATAACTAATTAGCTGGTGTTACACGGGAAGCAGCTTTGCCATTGAAAGGGCTTGCGGAGAAACGAAAGGAAAACATCCAGCATAGAAGCTTGTGGTCAGTTCACTGTGCATGCCCATGAAAGGCTACCTACAGTTAAACTTCATGGGTCTTAAAGGTGCAGCTGGACTCAAACTTTGTTCTGGAAATCAGTTAACTGCTGGCTTGCAGCAAGTCTCTGGCTCCACTGCTCTGCACCAACCTCTGGAAATTTCTGTAGCTTTGGGAGATGAGAGAAGAGCTGCAGATGGTGGGGCTCAGCACAGGAGGAAGCATTTATTTACTTTCAAAATTGATGACGGGAGAGCCCCTCTGCAAGCCATTTTGCAGTGCCTACAAAATGGAAATAGGTGAGCTGGCCCCAGCTTTAGCCTTCATAATGTGTTTGCGTGTGTGTATGTGTGTGTGCACAGCCTGTTTACTCGGGAGTA
The DNA here is from genome assembly GCA_029233225.1 of Lepidodactylus listeri. Taxonomy (NCBI): domain Eukaryota; kingdom Metazoa; phylum Chordata; class Lepidosauria; order Squamata; family Gekkonidae; genus Lepidodactylus; species Lepidodactylus listeri. Next base: position 29,251,090 of record JARCFY010000013.1, read on the forward strand.
AGGAAGGAAGAGAGATGCACTCTGACACCCACTCAGTTAATAAAATCAACGGCCTCTACAAAGAGGCTCTGTTGGGGGGGGGGGAGACAGCAAGGGTGCGGGGGGGGGTAGCTTAGAGGAAGAGGGGAAGAAGTTGAGATGAAGAGAATTGCTTCCTTCCTTCTTTTTCTTCCTCTTGCTAGCGCCCGTTGCATTGTTGCCTGCAACGGGCCTTGCCCCTAGTCCTTAATGAAGTAAATAGAGCTGGAGAGCCATATATTAAATCCTTATCTCACCCGTAAATGCTCTGGATAGCATACACAGGGCAATCCAATTTGATCCCCCTGCCACAAAAACTTTGTGAATGATAAATTAGAGAGGCAGCTTGTTCAAGACTACCCAGCAAGCTTTGTGGCCAAGGGAGAATCTGACCTACAGTTAAACCCATGACACCAGCCCTTGCACTTGATGGCTCCCCTAAGACTACCTGGCACTTACACAGCACTTTTTCTGTGTGTTCAAAGATCCTCACATATGTTCTCTGAGTAATCATTCTGAACAAGCCGGGGGGGGGGGGGGGGGGGGGCTGCGGCAGGAAGTAGATCCTAGCTTACATAAGCCAACTACCCCCCCCCCCTTTCCAGCTCCAGATTCCTATGGGGGGGTGTTGTGGTTCTGTTTTATGCCATTTTTCACTTACAATTTCCAGTACCTACTAAAAACTTCCCTCACCTTTCATGCAAAATTGTGTGCCTCCAAGCAATAGAGCAATGAAATAAACAAAGCTGGGTTCACGGTGAATTAAACTGCAAAAGAACAACACTTACCACGATGAGTAAAACCTTAATGTATTTTGCCAAAAGTTATACATGTATACAATACATATATTGCTTAAACAATTCTACTTTTCAGGGTTTTACCATATATTTATGGATCTTTCAACTATATAACTTATTTTCTAACTGAAATCTTTCCAACTGAAATCCTCAACAATAATAAATTGAACACCCTATATATGGGGTATATAGGCATGAGAAGGGTATGTTCCATTCAGAAGGAAGCTCTCTAACAGCTTTGCCTGTGAAGGTTTTTGAAAAATATTGGTTGTAAAATCACAGCAATTCTTGAAAAAGAGAAAATTAAAACAGGAGAACATCTGCAGCTACCTGTTGGGTCACTGGATTCTTTATGAATAGATTTTGATTGCTATACAGCTGAGTCACATTGAAGTATCACTTCTCAGAATTTATTGTTAGTGAGAATTCATTCTCAAGAAGATTGTGTATAATTTAATATAGTGTAACCACAGCATATTAGAATACTGGATTGTAAAGATATCCCATTTAAATGGTGTTCAATTTATTAGTATTGAGGATTTCAGTTAGAAAATAAGTTATACAGTTGCAAGATCCTCAAATATATGGTAAAAACCTGAAAAGTAGAATTGTTAGGTATCATAAACACGTGTAACTTTTGGCAAAATGCATTAAGGTTTTACTCATCACAGTGAGTGTTGGTCTTTTCCAAGTAACAGAGAGCATCATTACTTACGCTACTAATTATGTACCTCTTTGGGCTGCCTACCTGTTCCCAAATTGAAACTTACTTTTTCCAGTTGAGTACCACTTGTGGGCAATGCAGGGACAGAGACATCGTCTAAAGGGTGGACCTGAAATTCAGGTGCCAAGTGTCCAAGAGGAGAGTGCTCAGGTTCTGGAATCAAGCAAGATGTTGGTAACGATGCAGAGAAGTATGGTTCCAACCTAGGAGGGAAAGGTTTTTTAGAGTGCTGATTAATGCTACTTATCAATGGAGAAGCTTTGGAAACAGCATCAAGGCATAGTCCAGATGGTTCAGGTAACAGGACCAAAAAGCAGTAGTGATGTGAGACATGGGCACCAAGACAGGAGGTGAAGTTGGATGACAGATCAAGCAGTGTAATGGGGTCACGACTGAGCTAGTGACACAGATGAGTGGTACAAGAAAGGGAAGGCAATGGAGCTGAGGTCAAACAGTGAAGAGGTAGCAGAGACAGGGGAAGGCAGCAGGACAGGGGAAAAAAGAAGTCAGCCCCATACAGAACACTAGTATTCCTAGGGCTACCTCAAGTTTAGTGTAAGGAGCTTAATGGGCAAGGAGAAAACCCACCCAAAGTGGGAGAGCCTCAAAGATCACATTTACCTCAACTCCTCATATACAATCCTGGGAATGTCAACAACCTGGTCAGGCATGTGAGGCAACATGGTGGAGCTGGTGCACAGAAGAAAAAGAAACCACAAACAAGAAGCAGAAGTTAGAGCTATACAGTAGAAAAGTAGAGATCCCATCTCTATACCCCACATTTCAAGAACAGTCAGACCCACCAGTAATGGTTCAGATGATATTTGCTTCCCTTTTTTAAAAAATGGGGAAACTCAAAGTGACCAAGCTATTAAATTTCGGAAGTCTAACAGCAACAAGCGTGTCCAAAACCTTCCATCCGGACTAACTGCACAGCTCCTCTATATCCACCTCTCTTCCCTCCCTCTCAGTCTTTCTGAAGGCTTTCTAGTTGATGAGAACAGCAAACATTCTTTATACCCATTCTTGGTTGCACAAAGAAAGAGCAGGAGCCATCTTAGAGGCTGAGTTATTTACTGCTCCACACGGACTTAAGAATTCTTGTAAACAAACACTAGGCAATCATTGTTGGAAGCAGCTGTTCCTGCAGCTGTAAAGATCAAGCCCATTCTCATGTTCAGACCAGGGTTCCTAATGCCTGAAACCAAAAGAGACTAGGTTGCAGAACAGACAATAATATTCCCCCCCCCCCTTTCCGAACTCTGGGCCCGAACTCTGGTCAGTGACATGCAGGATGGCCAGATAGGTCAACATTTTACTTACTGCCACCCTACTGGGGCTAGGATTGCCATTTGTGATCATTAGCCATTGGAAATGCCATCTGACAGGAGCCAAGCAACCAATTCTAATGCCAACGGAACTGCTTTTGGGAGAGCATACAATCTGTTCCAAGTGAGACTTTATCCCAAGAAGATGGAGCTTCAGACCTGAATGACATTGGGGAAGCCTTACTGGTGTACCCTGGCCAGCCAAGAAATCAGCTTGGCAACACAGAATTAAGCAGACAAATGGAAGAAGCCTCGGAGGTCCATGCAATGGGCCATCAGAAAGCCTTTTTTAATTTATCCATGTAGCTAGACTTCTACCCAGTAGGGCATCTGGGCTCAATTACTTATAGCATAATGAGCAAGATGTTGTACAAAGAGCCCATTTCCCCCAATGAAGGCTGATCTTGGGTATTAGCATCACCCCTGCACATCTACAATTATTTAAATGTTACACTGTACAAATGACTGCAGAGAGAGGTGGGGCCCTCATCACTGTCTAAGGGCTCCTTTGTACTTAGAAGTCCACATTTGGACAAATACTCCTCTATTACTTTGTCAGTTTTTAAGAGAGAATGTAGAATGACACTTGTGGTTGGAATCCTTCACTCCTAAGAACTTAATTGTACCTCACTTGAATATATTGCAGAAGGCTACTGACTTTTCCTTGGCTTGCTCTCACATCTAAGCTTTCATATAGCTACTGGGAAACAAGCATGAGACACACATGATAAAATAACACAAGACAGTCTCCCCCCAGCATTCAAGAATGACTAGAATGCTTTTCTAATTTAGCTGCTAAAATTATGTGGACTTTAGGGAAATTTCAGGCAGCACTCTGTCCATTGACTTCACTAGAAGCCAAAGAAGTAGTTTTGGACGAGCATTATTTCCCCATCAGAAGTTATACATTTCCCAGAACAAAATTATGAGAACCTCCCAGTGAAAAAACAGGATTTTTCTTTCATATATACAGCTTTGGAAGTTTTGAGTGGAAGAGATGAGGCTATAGAAGAACTGCCTGAAAGGAAGAGCCCAGCCCACACACATTTCTTTGTAACATCACATGGAGTCCTAAATTAGGATGTTACAGTTAAAATGTATTTTGAAGTTTGTCTCATGCTTGCTTTGTGTGTTTACAGTGCAGCCCAAAACCTGATCCCCATAAGGGACTAAATAACTGAGGGAAGATCCATAGTTCAGCTTTCTGTCCAGAAGCTCCCAGATGGTTCTAGGGATAGGTAGGATTTGAAAAGACCTTCGTCCAAGACTTTGGAGAGCCACTGCCAGTCAGAGTAAACAATTCTGGACTAGATGGACCAGTATTCCAATTCCATATAAGGCAGTTTTCTATGTTTACATGTTGGGCTAATTCCATTTTTAAAGCACTCATAGAAGCAATGTAGTTTTAGACTTTTATTAGCTTTCAAATCTTTGTTTTGTTTGGCAGCACACAAGAAGCTGGAATAAAACTGTGGCTACGTCAGGTGCAATTGATATTTTGGAAGAAACAGCTCTAGACACAACAGCTGGCCACTTTATCTGCTTCTTTCCTTATAGCCATAAGAAATGCAATATTGTAAATGTATTGTAAATATTCCAGAAGATTTGCCAGAGGCCTGGGGTGACAAACCCATAAAGAAGAAAACAAGTTACTTAAGCTGTTAAGAGGAGTGGGGCAAAAATCCTGCTTAAGTTCAGTCACCCACTGCCTCAAAAACTAGAAAGACAGTATTTCCTTTCCTGCATTTAGCATAAAGGAATGCACTATTTACACTGCCTCTCACCCTCTGTTTTCTCTTAGGCAAAACTCCTTGCTGAGCTACAGCTTGGATGATGCCCAGAGAGCAACTATTTACAAATCCATCAAGGACAAAAAATTATCTTGCTCAAAGCTTCAGGAGGGTTGGTATGTAGTACAATAGCAAAATGTAAGTCCAGAACTACCTTAAAGACCAACAAAATTTCCAGGGTATAAGCTTTTGAAGTCAAAGCTCCCTTCATCAGATACTCAAAAAGCTGGGGGTGTTGAAACCCCTGAGGTACAGCTATTATTATACTAAGCAGAGTGGCTCTAAATCGGGGCAACTCAATCCTTTTGGTTCAGAATCCATTTTGCAAGGTCAGGGGGTGCTCCGGTGGCTCAGATCTCCAAAATCTTTCCTACCTCAAAAATCCAGTAGTTCCGCAGCCAGATTCTGAAAAGCATTAGTGAGGTAGCTCACCTTCCCGCAATAAATGTTCTGGCGCGAGATGTGTTATATATGGCCGGGAAGGAGAAAAACACAGTTAGTGGTAGGTCAAAAATTAAAGCAACAAAGCCTAAGTCTACATCTGCTGCCAAAGCAGAGTTCTGCAGGGAGCCATCTGTGTGCGTGAAACTTTAACCAACAATAAGTACACACCAGGCAAACCAGATGGAACACAAGCCTATTCCTCTAATACCTAACTCTTTTCCCTCTCCCTCCCAAGAGACAGCACATAATTGCACAGATTGGCTTTCAGAAATAAGGTGGATGGGGTTTTACCTGTTCCCGAGGCCCAGACTTGTGGTTGCGGTAGTGACAGGCTGCCACTTGCAGCGATTGGAATGGAGAGGAGTGAATTCGGAGGGACAGGTGGAAGGACCATGCTGGCTCCATATGGACAGTGCCCTACCCAGCAAATAGGGCAAGGAAGAGAAGAGGTCAGCTGATACAGAAGAGGAACATTTTAACCCTTTCAAGCCCTGGGCAAATTGTAGTACAGTCAGCCTCTGGATAGCTGGGATTTGACTTGTTAGATTTCTTTCTCTTGTCCAGACCCTATAACATCCAGGGGAAGACAATGCTAGTACCGTCTGCAGGCCAAACATGGAGCAGCCTGAACTCTTCTTAGCTACAGCATATCTTCTGCTATCCTTGGCTGCATGTAGAGATGCTGACACAATGCAGGACTCAGCAGGAACACAGGGACCTTCATGGACCGGGGATTCACCCAAGTTGCTTTGAGACAGGAGGAAAGAGAAGGTCCATTTTTCAGGCTGCAAAGCTTCTGGCTCTTCCAAAGCCACCCTATTAGTGACACTGTGCAAGGATGTAATCCCCAGGGCACTCCTCATAGGACTAGAACCTATTTTTATATTAAAAGAAAGTGGGAATTCAGGCATACTGAATGCCAGGGGAATTCTGCTGCTTGGTTCCAAGACAGACACGTTTATTGATTCTACAGGATAAAGTGCCAAAGTCTGAGAGTTGAACATCTTGGCAGAGTACTTGTTGCCCTTAATCCACCGAGAATTTAACTTCACGTTAACCCAGGAAAAAACTTCCAGTAGCTTCTTTCTTCTGAGTTGGCTGTTCTTTTCAGTTAAAGGGAAAAGATCTGTGGAATTCACTGATAGCTTGAACTTCTGAGGGTTTATTGAAGGGACCAGCAAATTATTGGCTAATGCAGACAGCCTCTTCAAGACAGCTGGGTCTTTGGTATGTTCGCTAGCCCTGGAAATGTCTAGTGAGCTGCTTCGGTTGGCTCTTTGCTTTGGCGTTTGGTCCCATTTCACAGCTACTTTGTTTTCTACAACAGCTGGTTTAATGGCTAAACATGCACAGCTGATGAGCTTATAATTATGATTAGGAACAATCTCTAAAAGATGTTTTAGGAAAGCAGAACTCTTAATTTGGTTCCTTTTTCTTCTAACCTTGAAATGGCCTAGCATTCGATCCTTCTTACTTATGTTCCCTAATCGTCTGCTTAATGGAAGAGATTGCCTTATTTTGTGTGCGCTTTCAATGGTTACTTGGTTTCTAACATGCCAAAAGGCAAAAGCTTGTGGCAACATGCAAAGGACTGGAGCAACAGGAAAACTGGTATTAGTTGACTGCTGACTATGGTTCCCGAAACAAAGGCTTGGACTTCTGGCCTCAGAGTCCTTGGCCTCCATATATTCCAACCCAATTAAGTCTTTGGATCTCTTTGGCCTTTTCAAGCCCCTTAAAGTGCTACAAGGATGTTTGTCCTCACTGTCTTCAACAATATTCCCCGCCATCAGAGTCCATGTAGGATCTTCAGGCTTCCCAGCACTCAATGCTACTACCTCATTACAAGAGCTGGCTATAGGATACTCAATTCTGATAGACCTCTGCCTGAAGAGGTTCTCTGCCTCCCCCTTATTTTTTGCCCCCCAGTGCTGACTGACAGCATTAGAGAAAGTAGTGTACTCAGCTGAATTTTGCTCCATCTCCTTTTGCACAGTTCTCTTCATAAATGTTGGAGATTTTCCTATTTCAGAAGTTCTATTGTTAATAGGAGCCTCATTGCCTATATTGACCAAATAATCTAATGGCTTCCTTTGGTCTCTTGCCAACTTCCCTGTGCTCTGCAAATTTCTCTCTTTACTACTGAACCATTTGGTCAAGGCTTCAAGCAGACTGTCCCTTAGAGAAGGACAAGGCACGGTGCTGCAAAGGATTCTTGGTGTTACTGAGGGAAATACATCTTTATGTTGCAAAGCATGCTGTTTGACCACTGCTGGTTTGGAGGGATCTTTGGCATATGTGTGTCCATCATTCAAACTAAGCTCTGAAACGCATCCAAGTGGGTGGGAAAAAGGAGGCCTTATGTGTATTTCAGTCTTGAATGGAATTACTTCTTGTTGGGAAAGAAGAAATTGTAAGTCCAAAAGAGCTCCAGGAGAACCTTTACCGAGCAACTGAATTGGTATCTTAGTTTTCTCAGTCATTAGACTATGCTCTCTCTGTTTATTGTCAGAGGACGGTTTGATTTTCTTTGAGGGTTCAGGACCACAGGAGGTTATGTATACAATTTTTCCTATTACTTCAACAACTAGCATGCTCTGCACTGTGCTTACAGGTATCTCTTTGCTTCCAAGAGGAGAGGCCACACATACAACCCCTTTGACAGAACAGCATGGTTTACCATCCTCTGAAAATACTAGGCAGATGCAATCACCTGCTTTTCTTTCCAATGATGCTGCTGCTGCTGCAGAAGAGTCAAAAACATTTAGAGACAGTGAAGTAGATGGCTCACCTTTTCCAGGCAAACAGGCTGCTAAATTGTGAGTAGGCTGCTCTCCTAAAGATATACATATAAAACTGTCTTTGAACAATTTTGAACACACACCCTCCATAGTTCTCTGACCAGCAGCCGTTGTAAACATCAGTGAGTTCATAAGAAAAGAAATGTGATTAGTAAGTAATCTAGGCTTACTTCTAAACTTTAGGAAGCATTTATTTCGTATTTCCAAAGATCTCCTCCTGACTGGTCGCAGGACAGAACAGAATTCATTTGTTCTCTGATGACTCCGTTTATGAATGAATCTTCTTGACTTCAGTCGTTCAAAAGCAAGTCCTAAACATTCTAAAAACATTCCAGTGTGATTTAATTCTATTAACTCCTCTTTTGATGGATTACTGATTAACTCTGATGCTTTTTTATAGCATGACCTATTACCACTCATGCTTGGCTGAAATGTCTCTTGATCACCATTTTTTATTAAGAGCACTGGATGAGTATGTGGAGTTAAATCTTGGTTTCTCTTTGGACATACTGACTCATCTTGACTACAGATGAGAGATTTTTGAGTCTCTTCAAGTGAATGGTTCAAACTCTGAACTGTATTATCTTCCATTTGCTTTTTGGAGACGGCCAAAACATACTGCTGGTATACTAGAGCTCTCATTTCTTGGGGTGTTACATTTTTCTGATTAAAAGAATCTAGGCTATTAACATGATAATCCTGACACGCGAGGGCCTGAGCTCTCATCTGATGCTGACCTGGATTTTTATCCAGGATGGGATAGTCCTGCTGCTGTGTGCAAACTGGGTGGTCAGAGATCAGGTCCCTCTTCAGACTGGAAACATCTAAAAAGGAGGAATAGTGAGCTTGGTATTTCTGTAGGTCTTCCTGATTCTCTCCTTTTCTGTGAAATTTAAGGGGATAGACAATGTTATCCAAACCTCTGCCACCTGTTGATTTTTCATTCATGTTGTTTCCAAGACTGTTTTCATACACTTTTACACTTTCCACTCTGTCATTCACCTCCAGTGAAGCCTTAGTCAGTTCTTGTTCTAGGTTTATATCTAGAGGGTAAACATGGATGTCAACATTCAGAATTTCTTCGGCATTTACACCACCACAACCATCATCACCATCATCAGCCCTCGGATTCTTGGCTTCTGCACTGAACTCTAAAGAGTCACCCTGAGAAAGACAAGTGCTAGACACAGAATCTAAGTTGCCATCTGTTCCATCCAAGTGACTCCAGCTACTTTCATTAGGAGAGTCACATCCCTTAACATCATATTCCTCAAGAAGGTCAGCTGTCCTGATAGGCAAAGAAGCACATTTCATTTCCAGCCTGTCAACTTCTTCACTACTTGTTGTAGCTGCTACATTAGTCACTCTTTTTTCTGTATCATTCAGCAGACATGGCACATTTATCAGGATGCAAGTACTGCATTTCTGATTTGCTGAAGGCAACTTTCTCCTGTGATGAAGTAGGCAGTCAATGCTTCCTGACTGCTGTTTTGTACAGAGCCCAGGGAATCCTTCTCCAGGCAGGCTATCTAGGAATTCAGTGCTACTTAAAGTCACATCAGCTTGCTGAGTAAATGAATGCTCGCCAGACACTTGACTTCTTTCATGATTTTCTTCATCAATACCTTGGTCAGTGCTTACTGTGGAGGTAGCACTGGTAACGTGCAGATGTGTAGCTGAAGCACTATTCAAGATTCCTTTCCTTGTATCACTGTTGGATTCTATTTTTGGTAAACCTTCTTGGCATAATTTAGTATCATCACTCAAAGAGTCATCATAGGGGGGAACTGAATTAATGCTTACAATGGAACTGTTCTGTAAGCCATCGGAAGTTTCTTTCCTGCAGACAATGTTGCTAGCTTCCAGCAAAAAAGGGCTGTTTTCTTCCAGCTTAGAGGACATACATCCATCATTGATAAAGGCACATAGTTGATCTGCCTCCTTTTGTGGGCTGTCAGTTTCTGAAAGGACTGGCCTTATGTCGTTTTCTAAATGTTCTTCAGATGCCTGACATTCAGAACTTTCCTCACAAATACTACTATAAGAATGATCCATACAAATACCCGTTTCTTGTTCATCATCACTGGACAGGTCTTCATTGCTCCAGACTGGTGATGCAGTCTTCTTCATATTTATGTCAGGGGCCCATTCTTCCAGAAGTTCAATTGTTTCAGTACTAGTGTTGCTATGCAAGCTGTCCTCCTTGCCAAGAGAGCAATCCTCCTGCATTTCACAGATGACTTCAGAGATCTTCATGTTTTCTTCCCAAAGCACACTTCCAAATTCCAAACAACTTTTAAAGTGAAGACTGGAGGCTTCTAAACTCTTGTCTGATAGCTGATCGTCAACAGCAACCAAGCTTTCCAATACTGGAACAGATACATTATTGTGAAAGTTCTTTTCATCTGGCTGGAAAGGCAGATTGTCGTTAAGGGTTGCATGAGCAGCTTTATGATAACTGAACGATGTTTCTCCTACACCCTCTGAGCCAGAAAGGACACAGGTCCCTATAGCTGCTGGTAAGACTGTGCAGGCTGTCAGCTCTTGATGTTCACTCTCTCTTTGCGGATGTTCTTCTGAGGTGGCATTGTCCATAATATTTACAGGCTTGTGAGAGAATAAGGTGCTGGTTTCTGAAACCTCAACCTTAGCCACGACATTGTCTACGTTTGAGCACTCACTGCTCTCAGGCGGTACACCTGTACTCACTCTGGTATTGCTCTCTCTAAACAGCCTAGTCCCATCAGCCTTCATACCTTGTGCTTCTTTCATGGAGTCTGGCAGACTTTCAGTTGTCACCTGCATATTTGCTGGGTTTTCTTCTGTACCAAAGAAAGAGAAAGAAAAAAAAAATTACTGGTGCATTTCACACTCACGTGAATGTTCCTTTTAGTTATCATGTACATCTCATTCAACTAGGCTTTCAGAGTCTTGCAAGTTTTGTACTGGGAGCAGAGAATCTATGACAACTGGGCACAAGAAGTGGGGTGCGGGGGCTCCTCATCAGCTTGACCCCTGGGGGACTCCCTGGAGACCCACTGTGGTCTCAGAGCTAAGATGGAAAGAGGATTGTTGGCACCTTGTTCCTGCTCTTCTGCTGGTTCTCTCTCACACACACATGCACACTTTCTCTTGTTGTTCTCACTGGTTCTCCTCCCAGCTCCTTTTGAGGGCAGCACCGCAGGCTGTGCATGCCCTCAGCCACTTCCGGTCTCTTCCAAGTGAGAAGGCCCTTGTGAGAGGCTGGAAGCTGCACCAGTCAATTCCATGAGCCTGCCTTTCCTCCAGTTCCCATAAAGCCACCCTAGGATATCATCGATAAGCCATTAAGTGGTCAGCATCCTTTTAACAGGGTGCAGCTCTGAGGAGGCAGTAGCTTCCTGCTAAATCTGAGGACTTCCCCACTCCTGCACAGTTGGATCCAGGCCCGTAGCCATGGGTGACCCACAGGGCGGACACCCCCTCCCAAATTTGCCACACCCCTCCCAAAACAGCCATGCCTTTTTGTTTTCATTCCCCCTCTTAGCTTCCCAGTGAGGCATGAGCCAAGCCGGAGCCTTGTGAGTGCAGCGTAAGGAGCAGAGGGGGCAGGCTGGAGACAGGTGGGCTTGCAAGAGGGGTGTCTGGTGCCTGGGACTGGCTGCAGGCTGCCTTCTCTGGTTGGGTGGGGAATGGCAGCGAGGTGGGCGTGGGCACAAAGCCCCTACTGGAGGCCACCAAAGCCAGCACTGTGGGAGAAGGACCCTTCAAGGAGTCCCAGGGCAGTTCTCCCTGCTGTGGTTCTTCCTTCCGTCTGTGTCTCTTGCTCAGCACAGGGCAGTCCTCCTCTTCACAAGGCCTGCTGCATTCACACCAGTTTGGGGCAGGATGTTTCCCACTGCACTCCCTCCATCTCTGCACCCCTGCGACCACCACACAGGTATCCCAGCGCTGCACAGGCAGCAGGTGAGTTGCCCTTTCCTTTCCTGGCAGGGAAGGCACCTGGCCCAACCTGGCTCAGGAAGATCAGGTCAGGGACTAAAAGTGCCACAGCCCCCACAGCCAAGCTGTACCTGGGGGTTCCAGCACCCCCCACCCTGCCTCCCCCATACCCCGCACCCTCCTCTCCCTCCCTCGCACCCCCCCACTCACCCTCCACTGGCCCTCCAGCACTGTTGGCTCCACTACACTAGGCTGCCCCCTTGTTGCCCCCCCCCAACATTTTTTTTCTGGCTATGGGCCTGGTTGGATCCTATGCACTGCCAGTGTAAGGTGCTGGCAACAGCAGATGTTTTTGTTTGTTATCTTCCCCCAGTAGTTTGTTTGTTATCTTCCCCCAGTAGTCCCCTATGAATGCTGAAAATGTGATGCTGGGGGAGGGGAACACGTGGACAAAAAGCATGCAACACCAACAACTGCAGTGTGGAGAGGGAAGTGGGCAAAATCATGCATCTCTTCCTCTTGTGCCAGTGGAAGTGCTATTGACAGAAGAGGCAGGACATGGCTTTTAGTTCATATCGGTTCCCTAACCTTCAGAACCATCTTTTCGGCATCTTTTTGGATCTGTCTTTGTCAGCAGCTTCTGCTGGTGGTGCGTAGGATCTAATATACTGCAACAATCATGTATTTAGGACACAGGAAGAAGCCCCAAGTGGTACAGATCTTCTGATAAAGTCAATGCAACAACATTAATTGTCACTGTAATTAAATAGGTGTGCACACATGCCTATGATAATATGACTAGACCAGAGGTGTCGAACTGATTTGTTATGAGGGCCAGATGTAGCATAGAATCATAGAGTTGGAAGGGACCTCAGGGTCATCTAGTCCAACCCCCTGCACAATGCAGGAAATTCACAAATACCTCTCCCCCACACACCCCCAGTGGCCATTGTTCCATGCCCAGAAGATGACAAAAAACCCTCCAGGATCCCTGGCTAAACTGGCCTGGAGAAAAATTGCTTCTTGACCCCAAAGTGGCGATCAGCATTTCCCTGGGCATGTAAGAAGGGGCCACAAGAACCAAGCACTGATGCAGCCCTTTCTGCCCTCCCTCCCATGATCTGCCTAAGTTCACAGAACCAGCATTGCTGTCAGATGGCCATCTAGCCTGTTTGAAAACCTCCAAAGGAGGATATTCCACTAAGGAACCACTCTAACTGTCAGTAAGTTCTTCCTAATGTTTATCTGAAAACTCTTTTGATTTACTTTCAACCCATTGGTTCTGGTCCAACCTTCTGGGGCAACAGAAAACAACTCTGTACCGTCCTCTATATGACAGCCCTTCAAGTACTTAAAGATGCTTATTATCATATCACCTCTCTGTCATCCCCTCTCCAGGCTAAACATACCGAGCTCCTTCAACCTTTCCTCATAGGACTTGGTCCCCAAACCCATCACCATCTTTGTTGCCCTCCTATGGACACCTTCCAGCTTGTCTATATCCTTCACTTTGTCGGGCCAGGCCACATAAAACGTAACACGAGGTATCAGAAATATAAACTTTTAAAAGTTGGTTTCAGATGCTGAATGGCCATAGCAGGTGAATGACAACAGCAGGTTTGATGGATTAGGTGTGATATACAGAGAGGTAGTAGGCATGGAGATACCAGCACTGATAATGAGACAGGAAACCTAAGTCTCAATTCGGTTCAGGATTCAGTCCAGGTGGATGCACAAAATAAATGGACATAAGTCTGACATTAGAAACCACAACATTCAAAAAACAGTGGGGGAACATTTAACCTTCCAGGACACTGCTGATTTAGGACTAGCAGTTCTCTTACAAAGAAATTTCAAAGTGAGATTAGAAAGAGAGACTGCTGAATTGCAGCTGATAATGAAGCTCAATGCATCCTCCAGGGCTGAATTGAGACCTAGGTTTCCTGTCTCATTACCAATGCCTGCTATTGTCATCTGGCATCTGAAATCACTCCACTCTCCAAGATATAAGGACTAATTGACTCACATTCTAGCTATATCTGAAGAAGTGAGCAGTGACTAACGAAAGCTCATGCGCTGCCACAAATTTTGGTAGGTGCTACTGGACTCTTGGTCCTTTCCACTAATAAAGCTTGCAAGCTGTACTGTTGGATTTCTTTTTTCTTCTTCATCTGTTTAAACTGGAAAGGGGGAACGCTCCAAGTAAAATAATGTATTGATTTCAGACTGGGCAAAATCCACTCAAGTGCTAGTGATGTTAATGAAACAGTTGAAAAAGCAAAGGGGGACTGAAGAAAGGCAGCCAGCGAGGTGGGAGGGGGAAAAGGGAAGTATGTTGAACTGAAACATAAAAAGGTAAAGGTTTCCCTTGTTTGAAAGCCAGTCGAATCCGACTCTAGGGGGCGGTGCTTATCTCCGTTTCCAAGCTGAAGAGCCAGTGCTACCCGAAGACTTTCCGTGGTCATGTGGCTGGCATGACTAAATGCCAAGGCGAACGGAACACCGTTACCTTAACACCAAAGTGCTAACTATTTATCTACTTGCAATTTCTTGCTTTTGAACTGCTAGGTTGGTAGGAGCTGGGGCCAGAGACAGGGAGCTCACTCCGTCATGCTGCACTTGGGTCTCGAACTGCTGAGCTACCGACCTTCTGGTCTGCAGCTCAGCATCTTAACCCCTGAGCCACCGTGGTCCATTTTATAGTGGATCATATGGAACCATAAATGTATTTTTAAATACTTAGTTATTAAACAATGGAAATCTAATGGAATTAGATTATTAAATAATGGAAGCCAATCCAAGTGTTCTAATTCCTAATCAGGGTCTTTTTGAAAAATAAAATCCCAGATAGGCCCAGAAAAATCTAACCTAAAAAAAACAAAAAAACCTTTTCAGAATAAGCCAAAATAATTTTCCTTTTCATTCTCATTTCCCCTTATCCCAAGGTGCCCCCTCCTTTTAACACACATACTTGTGTGTCTGTGTGTGACAGAGAGAGAGAGAGAGAGAGGTCTCAAACAGCAGGTCTCAAACAGCAGAGCACGGTGATCTCAATGTAAATTGTGCTTGTCAGAAAAATTCTTCCTCTCTCTGAAGAAGTGTACAAAAGCTTATACCCGAAATAAAATGTTGCTGGTCTTAAAGGAGACACAGGACTCAGACTTTGCTCTATCTCCTGGGCAGGGCTCTCTCTCGCTCTTTGGGAGGAAGGGAGGGTGAGGCAAAGGAGGAGCCCTCAGCCAATGGAGGGAAAAGAGGCTTGGCTTGGAAAGAAGCAGGAAGCAGCAGAGGGAGCTGGGCAAAAGCAAGGTGCGATGCAGCAGCAGACCCGGAGAAGGAAGCAGGAGGGAGCCAGTTGCTTGCAGGCCAGACACGAGCCCTGAGGAGGCCGGATCTGCCTGCAGGCTGTATGTCTGACACTCCTGGACTAGACAGACCAAAAAACCATAGATACCCTCTACAATTAAACCAGTATATTTTTAAAAAGCCATAAGATCCAAAGTTTCCATTCCACTAATGGTGGAACCTTACTCCAGCACAAAGAGCCTCCTACTGGAGGAAGGTTCCATAGTTAGGGGAACGGAACCTGTGAATCCAACTCCCTGAACTTCAGTTATAAATTCCTAGAAAAACAGACACAGCTTGGAATTCTACAGTGTTTGTACCATTCAGTACTTTCTTCCAGAGCCTCGTTGTATAACTCATCTGTTTTGTATTGTGCTGAGGTGCTGTCTTGCCACAAAGACTTTGCCAAAAGTTGTCCACAGTTGCCCATAAAAAATAGCTGAACAATGACCCTATAACTTAATATACTCTGGGCATGCAACCTGGAAGCAGCATTAAGGGATAATATACTCAGTCAAACTGGTGAAATGAAGTGACCAGAGAACATATAATCTAGAACTACAGAAGATAAATCTTTAAAAAAAATCTACCCTACTCCAGCCTAACTGGTCCGTACAGAAAATCCCACAGACAGATCGCATAAACAGCAACAACTATTTCATCTAAATTTATCCAAATCTTATTCTGATGTTATTTTGGCAGTCAAGAACTCAGCAACATGGTTGCCAGGACAGTGCAAGTAACTACCACAATCCTAGCACAGCATTGTGTTCTGTGTTAGAACTAGAACTCTGATCAGGTTCTGGAGTTCTGGCAGATACCATTTGTGAGGTAGGTAAAGCAAGAATATCCCTTGTCTGAAGTTAATAATCTTAATTTACTGGATTAAATTATGGTCTATGATAGGGGTGATAAAAACAATTTTAGAAATAGAAAACGCTATCAAAAAGAAGCAGAAATGTTCATCATCTTTTGTACTAAAGCAGAAAGAAGCATCAGGTGAAGACAAGACAGTCAAAACGAGCCCCTCACATGAATGGTCACTGTGATAGCAAGGTTAGTGCTCAGTGGCTACACTTACCTGTTCCACCTGCACACATGGCATAGGAGAAATGCACATTTAAAACCCCACATATGAAAAGGCAGGAATAGAGATGAACCTTTAATGAGATCGAGAACCAGGGAATGGATGAACAAGACAAAAACCCTGCTGACTACCAATGTCTCGTGACTGTACTCACTGACTTCTCAGAACAGTAAACTTATAGGGCAAATATATGCATTCTACATGCAGCTGGGTTTTTTTCTAAATCAAGAAACCAAATAACACAGAAACTAGGCAAAAGAGAGAGAAATTAAAAGGAAACATCTTTCATTAACAACTTGAATGGCCCAGGCATCATCTTGCTCATTTATCTAAGTCAAGTTACTTTAGGCACGTACCCTGTATCACTTCATACAGATGGATGAGCTTGTAACATTTTTAAAGACACTTATGTATATGCAGATAGATCCAGATGGTCAGCTGTGTTGGTCTGAAGCAGTAGAACAAATTTAGAGTCCAGTGGCCCCTTTAAGAGCAACAAAGGTTTATTCAAGGTACGAGCTTTTGCGTGCAAGGCACACTTTTTCAAATACATTGAAATGGTAGGTAAGGTTCAAACTTACCTTACCTCCCATTCCAATGTATTTGAAGAAGTGTGCCTTGCACACGAAAGCTCATACCTTGAATAAACCTTTGCTGCTCTTAAAGGGGCCACTGGACTCTATAAATTTGTTCTTATATATATGCAGTCAGGGCAGTCAGAAGTCAGTAAAGAGTATGGATTTTCTCCCAGTCTTTCAATGTCTCTTTATATAGAGAGTAGCAAATTCTAACCCATTTTAATGCCTGTAAACATGGATAGAGGGGCCTGTCTTGGATAAAATGCTTGACCACACGAATACATACCTAGATTCTGCAGCAAGCCTGCTATTTCAGCACAGAAAGATCTTGAAAGAAATTCTCTGTTCTTTTGGTTTAGCTGAGACTGCTCCTGAAAAAAAGCATATAAAACATGGCATCACAGATGCAGCAGCATCTCCACTTCAGATGGATAAATAATTAGAACTTTCCAAGCACCAAATACACCTAATCTTAAGTCCAGCCTCCAGGCAATAATACATTATCATGCTATGTAATTTCTGAAACACAAAAGTTACTCCTTTTCAACCATTAATTTATAAAACAAAGGTGAATCCTTGCATCAAAGAAAGAGGTACCCAAAATGCAGCTTACCACAGATGTTTTCACTGTAGTTTTTGTACTTGTTGCTGCATTTATTTTTAGTTTCTGACTTAAATATTTAGTGTATGCCAGGGATAGTATATAATGAAATTTTAAATCAATACCCATTCCCAGCGTATACATCAAGGCCAAGCTCCATGTTACACAGGAGATCTGCAGTTTAATTCTATGCTTTAATTCTTTGCTTTAAACGAGTTGCAGCCACAAGGGGCTGCCAATTTCTTTCTCACTAAGAGTGGGGTAAGGCGGGCTGTGTTGAACGCTTTTCCACGTATTGATGTTGTCCCAGTTAAAATCAGGACATGCACACATATCTAAGCTGCTCTGAATAAACTGGCAGGGGAAAAAGAAGCTAATTTCTTTTCTGTTTCAACAAGGAAAGTGTCAGTGTGGGAGGAGGTTAAATGCCGCGCCCCCATACATGCTGCATTTCAGTTCAAAGGAAGGTAGGGACTGGGAGATCATAGAACTCCTGCATAACTCTTGCTTAATCCTCATATGAAATGCAAAGTATTCCACAAGTCTTTTTTTTAAAAAATATACATTTTGAATGCACAAAATACACTGGTTCCCACCACAGCACAATAGGCAGTGTGTATACTTTTGAGATACCCAGTATCTAACAAAAGACCCAATTTAATAAACAAATAACTCTTTCCTAATGGACTTCATTTTAACAGCATTCAGCTTACCTATTTTACCCTTTTGGCTGTACATGGCTATTTGTTCAACCCACATTATCAATTGGACTTACTTCCATTTACAGATATGCCAATAATAGCATATTTTCAACTCACTGTAAATGTAATACTTCAGCATAGTACCAATCAAGATAATTTCAGCATTTAATTAAACTACACACTCTGGATGCACTTACTATATTAAATTATAGCATCCAGTGATTCTTAATAAATGGGCAATCCCATCATATATTCTGAAATTATTTGTCTTTATACTAGCATCCAACATTTTGAACAACTCAGTTTTATAAATACTCTGCCTGTTACCATGAGTCACTGATATTAAATTTTATCATGGTTCTCTTTAAATCTTGGGGGGGAAATCTGGGACTAAAACAAAGATGGGATTGAAACCCAGTCAACAAGTGTACCAAACAGAAGTGGTAGAAAGGATTTTAACACTACAGACAGCAGATGGAAGATCGTATTACTTAATACTCCCAGTAAATATTTAAAAAAAAATCAAGGAGAAAGATTCTAATCTAGCCCTCCATGTGCTGTTCCTAGTTTTTCCCTTAGGCCAAATTATTAATATAGGAAAACTCTGGAAACTGTAATCCTTCACCTGTAGTCTGACACAGTACAATCCATTCTACCTCATTATCTTCCCCCATTCTACTGTATGGCTAGACCAAACCTCAGCCTCCAAGATCTTCTCATTTTAGCTTATCCCCATAGGATTCTCTATTTTCATGTTTCTCTGATTCTTACTCATTTTGAACAAGTTTTCCTGTTGGGTTAGAGAACACTGCACAAGACCTTCCTTAGCAACACCTCTTATATCTTTTGCCACCTTTGCACTTTCTCTTACTTTTCTACAAAGAAAATCTTCCTTCAGTAGACTCTTGTGTTGTACCTCAGAATCTTCTGCAAGATCTCCAGCTTCTATAGGCTCTTCGGCAATTAGTTCCATTGGTCCAAGGCAAGATATCTTGCCTGCACAATCCAGTCTTTCATCAGAGTTCTGGGAACCAATTTTCAACCCATAATTTCTTTGGTGCTCAGATGGCAAACCACTACCACGCGACAGCACAAATGCCGATGCTTTAGGCTGTGCATCTAGTGCAATCTTTGGATCAGACAAAGCAGTACGTTCAGCAGTGAGGGCAACTGGCAACTCAGCAAACAGTTCTTGTACCACAGCAGACATGGAGGAATTTTTTTCCAGAACACCACCATCAAAAGAGAGCATCAGGGCAGCTGGATCCACATTTTAGAATTCACCCGAAAAAGAAAAAGTTTGTCAATATCTTATCATTAAGCAACATACAAGACAAGAAAAACACCACCTTGAATGTTCCCATTTTTGCATTGCAGGTTGCTGGCAGTCAAAGCTTTTATTGAATTGATCACATTTTTACTCTGCCCTTGCTGCAAGGTCAGAGCAATGTATATGATCCCACCCCCCCACTACCACTGTATCCAAACAATATTCCTGGCTGAGAAAGAGCAACTAGTCTAAGTTAGTTCAGAGAGCTTTTAAGATAGATGAGGGAGTTGATCACAGGTCAACCTAGTATGACACTCATTACTACTTATCCTTTCCTCTCCAGACCTACTCCTAAAAGCCTTCTCCATTATCTCCTGCCTATTATTTCCACCTTGCTGACCTACCCAGGTTCTTGCTCGCTTAGCCCAACTCAGATTTCCCTCTTGTGGCAACAGAGAACTGGGAAGGAGAAAGACAGAAAGGTTTGGGTAAAAACATTTAGACTTCTAATCCAAAAATCAACCAGAGCTCCAGCATGCACAGCATTCTTCATTCAGGTCACTGTTGAGACAGTCAGGCACAACAGGACAGTCACTGTGGCAACAGATTTGAATTATGAAAACCTGGGTTTGAAACTCACTTAATGGCCATAGGTGTACCACTGTCAGCCTCATGTACTCCACAGAGATCTTATGAGGATAAAATGGGAAGCCCCCTTAATACATTATCACCTTGAGCTCCTTAGAAAAGGAACGGGACCAAATACTTAAAAGTAAATACTATTAAGAAAAGAGAGGGGCTGTAAGGACTCAAAGTGGAGGAAAAGTTCCCTGCTTCCTCCCCTCTAACTTTGACTCCACTTACCCACCCTTTTGCTCTCCACCTACACTGTCTCTGCTTCCTTCTCCACTCTGATCACTTAGTGGTTTTTCCTCCTTCTGGCCATTCACCTTTGCCAGTTCTCCTTCCCCTCATTTCTGCCCCCCCCCCCCCCATTCATCACCTCTTTTTTATATTTTTGTAGAAGTGGCTAGGCACCATTTTGGCAATCTGTCACATTCTTTAAATGTGACATCTGTGTACATGTAAACATCACTGTTAATGGGTTGGGTGTGTGTGTTTGTTTTAGCATCCAACTTCATTTTATCCACATTTTTCTACAAACCAGCAGTGGTCCATTGCACAGATTTTGTGACTAACATGGGAAGGGGTATGTGTTCCATCAAAGGGATGCTATGAACACAAAAGGCCCTTTATCGCTGAAGGAAGCAGAGAAGCTCACACAGAGTCATTCTGGATACATGCGGGGAAGCTTAGTATTTTGCATCTTCAGCTCTCACCAGAACATCTTACATATGCTATCACACACACACCACCCGATTCCATGCTTCCTTTGAGGACATTAAACCCAGTTCACCCTGTCAACTGCCACCTCCTGTTATGCCTTCTCTTCTTCCCATCTCAGGATACTTTCCCTAAAAGGGAAGGGGAGAAGAGATAACTGCCCAAGCCCAGGCACCAATTCTTTAGCAGCTGCATGGGTTCTCTGGGCTCATTTCAAAGCTCTGGAGCCGTACAGCTTGTGCCCCACGTACCAGCTTCCGCAATCTTTCAGATAAACTGAAAAGGCTGTCCTCGACATCCCCCCCCCCCCGTAGCACGTCAGGCCTTCGCGGTCATTTTCTTTCCAGCCGGGATTAGAAAGCGTTACTCAAACTGACTGGAGGAGACAGAAAAAGCTCGATTTACTGCAAGCTGCAGGGGTGAGGAGGACCCGACAGATTCCAGAGGACCCCCACAGGGCACACGACTCAGCCACCCAAGCCCGACAGGCGCGCGCATCCAGCTCTGAACTGGAAGACTCCGCCGATCTCTCTCTCCCCCCCCTTCCCCCGGGTGCACTCCCTAGGACAGGTTCTTAGGGTGGGGCTGGAAAGGGTAACCGAGTTTCCCCCGCCAGATGGTTCTCCACCCGGAGCGTGTGAAAATCGGAGAGAGCTGAGCCAGAGAGAAGGGATCTTCCGTAGACATCACTTCAGTCCTTTTTACCTGAGAGAGCCGCGGGCCTCCGCTGCCGCCACCATCAGACCGCTCTTTGCTGTTCCTCTCTATGGTCACATCACTTCCTCATCCGGAGATCACCTGTATATCATAGAGAGTAGAAGGGGGCGGAACCTGGCCATTCGAAACCTCTCTTCCTTGATAGCAAGGTATAGATTTAAGTTGGAGGGGATCACACTTTGAATAGTTTAATAAACCAGAGTGGCGCAGGACTAGAGCAGTGGCTGGAGTGTTGGATTAGGGCGCGGGAGACCCGGGTTCTGATTTGCATTTGTTGTGAGTGTTGCTGGGTGATGATAGGCAGGCCATAATATGTGTCAAATTTAAGAGGCCCCACGGTATCACACCCCCTCCCCCCCCAAAAAAAACTTGTAAGGTTTTGGTTTTTTAAAAAAATGTAGAGGCCCTAAACTGTAGTTTACTTAACTGGTGCATAAATTCAACTCTACTGAGTTAACTTTAGGGCAGACATTTTTTGTCTAGTGTATTTCACAGAGTTGTTGTCAAGGTAAAATGGAGGAGGGGGAAAGCAAGTATGCCACCTTGGGCTTCTTCAAGCAAGGGCAAGATCAAAATTCACCAAATAATTGTCGATATGAGCTGACTAAGGGAGCAGGGATGGCATCCTCACCTGCTGCACAGAGAACTCCACAAAACCTACCTAAGTGCTTTTCTGTGTCAAGAACAGCCTGGGGCAAGTGTACTTTTCAAGTTATCTTGGCCCTTGTTTAAATGTGATGCTGGCAAAACATTGAACTTCCCCCCTGCATGGACTCAGTATCTTGCTGTGCTGCAACCTGTGCAAAGCAACAACATGTACTTAGTTTACCTGTCAGCATAATATGCAAAAAGATAACAGATCCTTGCCATGCAAGCTGAACCTAAGCAGCTGCTTTGCACAGGCTGCTGCATAGTTTAAACAAGAGGTTGAGCCCATACAAGGATCTTTGCTTCACCTGCATCACATTTAAATTAGGCCTTAAACTGGGCCTCTACATGAACCTAAGCAGCTGCTTTGCACAGGCTGCTGCATAGTTTAAACAAGAGGTTGAGCCCATGCAAAGATCTTTGCTTCACCTGCGTCACATTTAAATTAGGCCTTAAACTGGGCCTCTACATGGACAAAGTAAGGGCATGGGTAATGTTAGCATGCCCATGCAATGCCTGCCTGGATCCTGATTTAAGTGTGACAGTGTAAGGGCAGGTCTTACGTGTGCAATTCTGCACACACTCTGCACTGCTATGTGTTAAGACACTGGTGCAGTCCTCACACAGGCTACATGTTAAAGTTACACATAAAGAAGATGAAATCCTAGGTTAAACAAAATGTTTAACCTATGAAGTAATGCACAATCTCCTAGAATAATTTTTTAAATTAAGCCTGAGCTATGGATCTCTGTTGTGCTAACAATTTACATATAGCACATGACAGTCCAATTTAAACAATTTGCTGCATTTCGAACTGCACTGTGGGATGCCTAGGTTTAAATCCCCACCCTGCCATGAAGCTGGGTGACCAGTCACTGTTTATCTCTCAGGTCAGTTGTAAGGATAACATGGAAAAAGGGAGAACAACATATGCTGCTCTGAGGTCCTTGAAGAAAGGGTAGCACAAATGTACTAAATAACTGTTCAAATCAGGTATCTGGTGCTGGCAGAGTTATTAACACAGCAACGGTGCACAACCTGATTAAAGAGTAGACAAAAGTTTATTTAGGAATTAGCACACTTGATAGGAAAGAGGACAGAGAGGTGCCTAATAACATCTGTAGCTGAGAGAAAGGGTAAGGCTGAGTGTGGTACTTCCGAGAAGGGGAAGATTGTCCTAAGAGTAGGAATCTGGAGACAGACAAGGAATGACACTTAAAAAGAGAGAAAGTGCTGACCTCACTATCCTGTCTAATTGTCTTCTTGCTGCCCGCTGCAGGGTCTTCTTCTGTTCTTCTTTGTACACCAGACATTGCCTTTTCCAACGTGTGGGAACCAGCCCAGGCACAGCAGATTATTATGTTAGACTTGGGAGCCCTGTGTTCAAATGCCTGATGTTTTGGAGGTCATTAATTCACAGGGTTGCCATAAGTTGGAAGCAATTTGACAGCACTTAACACACACACACAGTGAGCTGAATGACTTTGAGCCAGTCACCCTCAACCTAACCTAGAAGAGGGGAACCGATTGGATTTATACCCTGCCCTTCAGTATGCGAAGGTATCTCAGAGCAGTTTACCATCTCCTTTCCCTCCACACAACAGACACCCTGTGATGTAGCTGGGGGCTGAGAGAGCTCTCCTGAGAACTGCCCTTGAGAGAACAGCTCTGAGAGAACTTATGACTGACCCAAGGTCACACCAGGAGCTACATGTGGAGGAGTGGGGAGTCAAACCCGGTTCTCCCAGATTAGAGTCCGCGCTCCTAACCACTACACCAAACTGGCTCTCATAAGGTTGTTGTGAAATGATGGAGCACTATGAAAGCCAGGCTCACCTCTCTGAAGGAAGAGTGGGATAAAAGTTCAGTACAGAAAAGAAGGGGGGGGGGGGACCACACCAACACAAGCTCTGGGTAACTAAAAGCCTCACATTTTTATTCCACCCTTTCTCTAAGTGGTATACGACAGTTCTCCTTTCAATATCCCGGCAGCAACCTGGCGATGCTGAGCGACTGGGCCAGTCAGCTTACTGGCTGAATAAGGAGCTGAACATGCTGAAGTCGCTCTCTCCCCCCCACCCCCAAACAGAATTCAGAGACCTCCATCGTCCCAGTCAAATCACCGCGCTGGCCCTGGGAGGCTCGCCCCGGTCCTCGTGTCCATGGCGACGGGGTGGGCGGAGACATGACAGAGCGACGCTCCTGGGCTCCCGACGGCGAGGCCCGGATGAGGAAGTCAACTAGTGAGACGTTCCTGAATGTGATTCTATGGACGCGGGTTCGCAGCAAGTAGGAGAGACTTTTTTTGCCTAGATGGGGTGAGCGTGCCCCTGCGGATATTCAGAGTGCCTTTTCCTTGTCGCTAGTCAGCGGCATGGCGTGTCACCCCCCCCCCCCCCCCCGCATTGGACTTTGAAATTTTTCCTCTTGCCCGTTGAGCGCTCACCAGCCAACTTGCTGGTGTCCCTTCATTATTACCTCCTTCGTGCTTCCCCCCCCCCCCCCCCCCCTTGCAGACTCGTGGCGCCCTGCAGGCTGCCGTTAGGGCCTTGGATGGCTGTTTGTTAACAGGACTCCACTGTGTGCCGTCCGATTGTAAGGGATGGGGAGAGTGAGTGCCCACTTGAATTACTGTGAGCATGAGTGCGAATGGACAGCAAATGCTTGTTATCGGGTCTTAGGCTTGTCTCTTTCCCCCAAGAAGTTGGTAGCTATATGAAGAATCCCCCCCCCCCCCAGCTGTGAAAGTTGGTGAACTTTATGACAAAACAGGAATTTAAACCCAAATCGACCTATTCCATGCCCAGTACAGCATCACACGGATTCTTGTCTGCTTCCGTTTTATAGATAGCTTTCCCACTGCTTTTGTCCAATGGCTTGTTTTTCATAGTGTGATGTGGTTTTAATTGTAAGCCACCTTGAGCAGGACTCTGAAGAGGTGGCATAGAAATATCCTAAATAAATAAATAATATTTTTATCTTGCCTTTCCTTCAAGGAATTCAGCTCAACACACATGTTTTTCTTGTCTGCATTTTATCCTCACAACAATCCTTGGAGGTTGAGGGAGCATGGACCGGTCGTGAGCTTCACAGCAGAGTGAGGTTTTATAGGTCAGTCTTCCCAAAACTTTCTCTGGCACAGATAGTAAAAACAGAGCGTCTAAAGCACTGCCTAAATATTGTTTGGTTGGAAATGTGCCAGAAAAGAACCTTTTGGGAAGCCATTCCTCTTCCCTACCCATCAAGCTGCACCAATCAAAATCCTCACCTACCTAACTTCAGGGGATCAAAATGAAATGTAGAATGTGATTATTGGGTATATGATAAATATGTCTGAAACAAGACATGTGATTTTGAAAGACTGGGCTTTTTTCATTATAACGTTGAATGGAAAATGTGTTGTAACTGTGAATGCCCCTCTTTCCCCCCCCCCCTTGCCTTTCTTGCCTACAGCAGAAGAACAAAATGTTGGCTACTCATCTGGTTTCTAGTAGCTGAGAAGAACAAGATTCAAGATGAGAACCAACAAAGTCTACAAGCTTGTAATACACAAGAAGGGCTTTGGAAATAGTGGTTAGTAGCTTTGGAAATGGATGTGCCCAAGGTGGCTACTAGTACTGAATAGCCTTATAATTAGAAATCTGCTGTTGTAATTCTAGGATCAAAACACTTTCGGTTTAAAAGAAAAGCTGAGGCTTTTACAAAGTTATGTTTGAACCAGAAAGTATGAAAGTTGTAAATTAAGAAGTTTAGCTTGACTTCCAAGCCATGAAAATAACACGTTCTACAACCTCTCACTTGTGCTAGCTTGCAACTGATGTGTGAACACTTTTCCTTTGGCTGCATTCAGACATAAAAAACTGTCAAGTCATTTGTGATGAGAACAAGCATGAAATCCTCAAGGTCTTGTGCTGTTTCCCTTCTCCCCTCATATGCTGTGCCAATATTGAAGACTTCCTGATTTAGGAAGTTTTTGATCTAGCCACAGTTTGTTTGCTGCTTATAAAGATGTTATGTTCTGCTTTTTCAGTAAAAACTACAAAGGTGTTTCACAGTAAGACAAAACAGAGTAAAAAAACAACTAAAATCTCATACAGCTAAGCCGAGCACTGGTAAAAACTCAGCCATTTATTAACCAACCAGGATCCAATAACAAAAGATAGAATATAAGCCGAATGAAAAGTTGAGCAGTCACCATTCTATCCCATCAATGTGAATACCCACAGAAAGTGAATGGTTTTAATAAGCTTTCCGGAAATTTAAGAGGAAGGAGGAGACAGATGGACATCTGGGAGAAACAATTCTAGAATCTTAATGCTGCCACCAAGGAAGCTATTTCACATGTGCCTGCCAAGGTCACATGGGGTCCTCTAGCTGACCTGCATACCCTGGTAGCTGCATATTGAAGAAGGCTGAGGTACTCCAGCTGCAAACTTTCTAGGGCTTTTAAAGTTTTACCCAGCACTTCGAATTAGGCCTGGTAGTAAATTTGAGGCTAGTCAGCTGTAACTCCAGCTGCATTTGAACTAGTTGAGATTTCTGATAACTCTTAAAAATCAGCTCTGCATAGACCACACAACAATGATTCAGTCTGGAAGACACCAGGGCATGTGCAGATATGGCCAGGTGAGCTTTCTCCAGAAATGATTGCAGTTGGTAAACCAGCCTGAATTGATAAAAGGCTCTCCTGGCCACAACCATTACCAGGACATGGAGAAACAGATTCCAGACATGAAGGTGGTTTTTTGAGGGAGTACAATATTCTGCAAAACTTAACTTCCCAGATCAAATCCTCAATCAGCAGCATCTCTGTCCTGACAGTTTTTATATAAACTGCTTCTTCCCAACTTTCAATTTAAAATGGGACTTTGAAACCTCATAACTTTAGGGATGCATAGTGAATTTTCACCAGTCTGTAAAGAGGGGAAACTTGCAGTGGCATTAAATTTTTGACATGAACAAAAGGAGAAACTGAAGGTATGATGTAATTGGGTGGAAATGGGAGTTCTGCATCTCCTTAGAACGTTTTAAACTATTCTTTGTTGAGGTTATTTGAAATTGGGCCAGGTGATACCCCTCCCTAGTTAGATACCCCGTATAAAATTTCACAAAAGTATGATAAGAAGAGAAGAAGAGATTGGATTTATACCCTGTCCTTCACTACCCGAAGGCGTCTCAGAGCGGCTTACAAACTCCTTTCCCTTCCCCTCCCCACAACAGACAACCTGTGAGGTAGGTGGGGCTGCGAGAGCTCTTTCAAGAACTGTCCTTGAGAGAACAGCTGTGCCAGAACTATGGCCTTCCCAAGGTCATCCAGCAGCTGCAAGTGGAGGAGTGGGGAATCAAACCTGGTTCTCCCAGATTAGAGTCCGCGCTCCTAACCACTACATCAAACTGGCTTAATTCTATAGAGAGTAGAATAATCATGCATTATAGTGTAGAAAGCTGAAAAACAGTTGCAGCTATGGTAGAAAGTTCAGCCTGTATGCTGTGTATAACCCATGGGGTGCTTTTGTGCAGCCTTGTGCAGTTCCTGAGAATGCTAGCTGAAGAAGAAAATGCTTCATGCACATATCAGACATTCAGAGTTTTCCCCGTACCATTTTAGTCATCCTCATAACAGCTCTGCAAGTAGGCTTGTGGCAACCCCATACACTAGATGTGGAAGGGACTAGGGTTGAGATATGGTAGCCAGCCCTCCAAGTTCATGACTGAAACAAGGTTTGAACCAGGAATTTTTTGTGGCGCTCTCTCTCAGCTGCTGTGCTGGATGATCATTAATTTTATCTATGTTCTCTACTTGCTAAATGGGTACTTCCAGCCCCTTTCTAGTTTTTGAGCCTCTAAGGGCAACTTCCAAGTTTTTTAAGGTGTACCTTTGCAATAGGCAAGATAGACATTTTCCTTTTTTATGAAACAATATGAAGGTGGTGTGAGAATTACTCTAAAAGGCAAGATTCTGCAAATAACTTTGATTCTGCAGAGGAAATATTTCTCCCACTCACATACGCTAATTTTTTTTCAGATGATGAGCTTGTGGTTAATCCCAAAGTCTTCCTTCAGATCAAGTTGGGAGATATTGTGGAAATTGCACACCCCAACGATGAATACAGGTGAATCCAGTTATGCATTGACTAATGTCTCTTCTGGCCTTTTCAGACCAGGCCCATGATAAAAAAATATCTTTGTTGCTGAGTTTGGAAACTCTGGTGTGTGTTTTGAGAAAGATCTCTGTCACAGATGCTCTCTTTTATCGTCTTTTCTCCCTGGCCTAGTGCCACTACAGGAAACTAAAAAAAATGGGCAGGTGGATATATTTGCTTTGGCCTTTAAGAAACGGCAAAGAAGCAGCCTGCTGCTCTGGGGCCATTGGCCCCATTTGCATTGAGGTGGTCAGTTGGACTATACAGACCCCAAAGGGGTGATAATATGCAGTGTGCAGTGATAATATTCTTTGTGGCCTCCAGGAGGGAGTCATGCACTCTTCCATTTGACACTCTAGCCCCACACAGGGTTTGACCATATCTCCAAATCCTGAGAGCCAACTAGAGGGCAGAACTTTGGCAGCATGGCCTGTTTCACGAAAGAACTGCAGATTTCTGCTTGAATGCTGTGGGGAGAAATCCCTGAGTGTCACATCATGCTGTGTGATGGTGGAATGTACTGCCTCTCATTTAGGAGTTACTAGAAGAAAAGTTTTTGGCTGGAGTATTATCCTGCTTTTGATATAGTTGCTGGTTACTGTCCTCACCCCCCCCCCCCCCCCCGGGGTAGCTTGTGGTCACACAGTGTGGTTTTTGAAAGATATATATGTGTGTGATCCTTTCAGGGGAAAACAATGCTGTGATTGTGATTAAAAAATGCTTACTATAGTATGCCATGGGAGCATGATTGATGTGACTATTGAGCTCTTCCTTCTCCATCATTCCAGCCCTCTACTTCTGCAAGTCAAGTCTCTAAAGGAGGATTTACAGAAAGGTAGGCGTCTGCTGCTGGCTTTCAGAAAATGTATGGTTCTGTAGCAGGGAGGGTGAGATCAACAGCAGTAATCAATTTAATCATCACTTGATCAGACTCATGGCTAGTGAGTCTTCTCATGTGCAGACCTTCCCCTTGCTTCGTTTCCACCCAGGTTGCTCAGTTGAATGCTTTCATGTTAGATATATTCAGTCCAGTATTTGTTAAGCTCTGTGTACATTGAAATATAGATGAAGTATTATATGTTTATGACCATATAAGTAATGGCATGTACTGGTATTCAGCCTTGAGCCTCATACATCAAAGCATGTACTCTGCCACTGACTTTAGACATTGCAATATGGTTTATTGGGGTTTATTTTTAATTGCTAACTTGTCTTTTCTTCTTTTTCTATTCTGTACCGCTTTGGGTCTTTTACAGTAGCAAGGTAGCTAATAAATATAATTTGGTCTGTCCATTAATAATATTAGCTACATTATAGCCGTGGCAACCTGTCTGGATCAATAGTTTTGCCTGAGGCTTTGCCAGGGAACCACTACAGTCTCAGTTTGAAATTATCACCTTCCTTATTAGCTTATATTTTTTTGCTTTCACAGAAACTATAAGTGTTGATCAGACTGTTGCTCAGGTGTTCCGCCTGCGACCCTACCAGGATGTCCATGTGAATGTTGTTGATCCAAAGGTATTTATCACAGCTGGAGAAGTTTTCATTGGGGCCCACTGCTAAGTTGGGAAAAGAATTTTCTTCCTGTCAGATTTGTTAGTGTTGTGAGGTTATGTGCAAAAATTCCTCCTGCTTTAGGCCAGCAATTATACTACTTTAAGGATGCCATCCTCAGGACACTTTCTTGGTAGCAAAGCCCATTGAGTAGACTTGCTTAGGATGCTCCCTGAGTGATATATCACATATCTGGCTTTTCTTAGGGTAAGAGAGCACTGACATAAGGCATAGACAGGTGGGTCAAAGGAGGGAATGTTCTTTTTCTGATTGTTCTTTATCTGTTAGTTGCAGTAATGATCATGTAGCTACATTGCAGAAGCTGGCAAAATCTCCTTCAAATGGCTGAAGAAAGCGTTCTTCTAATGTTGTCCATTATTTGAATGACTCCTGTCTGGTCTGTGTCTATGATGTCTGGACGATTACCTTTAAGCGATTTGCTATTATTGCCAATAATATTTTGGCATCATTGTTAAGGAGTGCTATGGGGCGGTATGAAGCGGGGTCCACTGGGTCTTTATGTTTCTTAGGCAAACTCTAACTATATAGAATGGATACGTTTCTGATTCATACCTCTTCAACCTGAGTTCTCATCACACAAGTGTAAGCCCTTAGAAGCAGTACTAACAAAGTTTAAAGTGAGTTAAGAGTAATATATAGATACCAAAGGGAAATAGAATGATTTACCAATGTATTGTGTGCTGTGTTATGTATTACTGTAATGTTATAATTTTCTCAAATAAAATTTATTTTAAAAAAAAGAAAAGTAAAGAAAAAAGTAAGTAAAGAAAGTAAAAGTTATTGCTTTAATGGATAAAAAATAGCATTTAAGAGAACAGATGAGTGATTTTAACCTGAATAAACAACATTTTTGATAAATTAACATGAGAATTGTACTTGCGTGCTCTTTCATCTTAAAGCTGTTTTTGAAAAGAAATATAAGTGTAGATGGATAAGAAAGACATAACAAAAGTTTGTTCTTGCTGATGGATGCCTTGGGTGTGCATTGATGGCCTCTGCAAGACCCAAATACAAGAACTTTCTGCATAGAGGCAGAAGCCCATGAACCATTCTTCCCTTTTCCACCTTGTTTTCTAGGATGTGACCCTTGATTTGGTGGAGCTGACATTCAAGGATCAATACATTGGGCGTGGGGATATGTGGCGGCTAAAGAAGAGCTTGGTGAGAGTGCATTGCTTCTAATAGTCCTTATCTGTTCTTACTGTTGGACAGCAGGGAGTTTAGCCTGGGAATCTGATCCTATAGTTGTCTACAGGAAATCTTAATTAACAATCAAGAAAGATTTTGATTTTAGAATGCCTTATCAGAAAAGTGTATGTGGGTTCATGTTGCACTGGGAAAGTTTTTATTTAGGTTTTGAAATGTTAGAAAAAGAGGGAAGTGGGTTAAATGGCATGTGTAGAAGGCATAGGGCTGGGAGAAGGAGCCATGCTAGATTATGCTTAGGACCTGCTTCCTGGAAGCCCTGGTTTCTGGGCCTTCCACAAAAATGGTTAGTTTTTTAAAAAGTTTAGCCATGAAAATACAAAATTTCTTCCTTTATCTGAACTGCCCAGGCTGGATCTAGAAGGTTCAGTCTGTCCCCTGCAGATTCTCACTGCCTTAAGTGTTAATTGAAGGAAATAAATAAATCTTCCTTTTTGTGTTTTTTTTTAATGGAATATTCTGTAGGTTGGTACATGTGCTTATGTTACTCAGAAAGTGGAATTTGCAGGTATTCGGTAAGTATCCAACCATAACATCTTTTTTGGTGTATTGTTAAGAAGCTCGTAGGTAAAAATATGGCCACACAAGTATTTACATGGTTGCCTTTACAGAAATAATATGTGACTAGCCTTGCCACTAGTTAGCTGTCCAAAGCTGTCTTTCTGCTGAAGGAATGGATGGAAGAGGCCTTTCCTTCCTAATGGGAAGTTTGAGGTCATAACCTGTCCCAGGGTCTACTGAGAGGGTCCACTGGCAGCCTGAGGTGGAACAAGGTTTGGGGAGTGTTTTAATGGGTCTAGGGCAGTGGTACTCATTCCAGAGCTCAGGCAGAACCACATTCGCAGTTACCCTGAACTGAAAGAGCCACACTTAGTTCCATCCCTGGTGTGAGGCCTGGGCCACAGGGAGGCTCACAGCTTACCAGTTCCTCCACTGGTAGCCGTTTCAAGGTGGGAACTGTTAGGGATTTCTATGTAAAGGCAGTTAATAACGCAGCGGAACACTTGTATTAACATTTTTAAAAGAAAATTTACTTACTAATGAGGGTGGGAGATTAAAGAAACAAACAGTACAGGAAAAGATCCGGTCTAGCTGCACTAACCTACCTATCTACTTAGGCATTTCCAAACCTCATGTGAGGGAAGAACTAGAGGAGAAGGACAAAGAGAAATAAAACTGAAATCCAATGCTTACTCTTTAGTCCACTCCAAAGTATTGACAACACAATTGGAGAATCCCAATGCTAACTAATTATGCATTTTGTCACCTTACTCTGGCAGCAAATGCGTGCAGTCTTCCCTCTTGGGTCTCTAACTCACCTAGCTAGGACATCAGCAGGCATAAACAAACAGTTAATTCTTTCATGACTACAGAGAGAGAACTTGTAAATCCCAGCAGGAACCAACTACCAGTCACAAGCCCTATCAGTCAAGGGCCTTGCCTACTCTCCTGAACCATGGAGCAGGTGGAACATAGGGGGACAGTGTTGTGTAGAGCCACAGGTGGCATGTCAGAGAGCCACGGAATGAGTATCACTGGTCTTAAGGCCATAGAGAAGGTATGATTAACCAGTATGAATTGCTGGGGCTCAGCCCACCTGTTTATTTATGGAAGCTTCTTTGCCTCTTACTGTAATTTGGTGTTAAAATGAAAACGTCAAAGAAACAAGAACAGCTCTAAAGTTAGGGTAAGCCGCTGTTTCACTGTTATGCCATTATAACACCAATGTAAAATGGCTCAGAGGATTTTTAAAAATTACCCCAATCTTGCATCCATAAAATTGAGGCTATTTTTTGCACACCTGAAGGAAACCAGTGGTTTAAATTTAATATAAATTTACCTTTAAAGGTAAATTGATATGTGTATTACTATATTAATCTATTAATTTATTTATGAGAGCTCTGTATTGCTTTTTGACCGTAAAATCCTTTGAGTAGCTTTCATTTTAAAATATAAAATTACATATAATTGATGCATCGAATAACTGGGTTTTTAAAGAAAAATGATGATCCACTAAAAAAAATAGTAACTTTATTTAGGATTGGTCTTTAAAGATGCATTTGAGAGAGGGCTTGAGGTATACTGAAAAGCATTCCCACCCCCCTTAAAAGATACTTTGGGCATAGCTCAGATCTATTTACATTGTCCTCCAGCCATCCAGGAGATCTCTAGTTTCTAGGTCTACCCTAACTAACTAACATGTGTGTCAAATTATTTTCCTTGGTGTTCTTCCTAGGGCTCAGGCAGGCGAACTGTGGGTTAAAAGTGAGAAGGTGACATGTGGCTACATCACCGAGGACACTCGGGTAAAAAAACCTCTCTCTGATTTTTGGCTACCCATTAAGAGTGACATCAGGGTTCCCTCTCCCTGTCCACCTCCTTGCTCTGAAATGTCTGCATATGGCAGAGGTTTCTGGGGATAGAAGAGTGCTGTTGGGGGCGTGCTCAGTTCACATGGAACGCTAACCAGGCCTATTGGGTCTCATCAGTGCCCTGCTAGACCTGAGTGTTGGGAGAAGGCAGTCCTCAAGGGAAGTTTGTCTCTCAATACTGATGTTCTCATAGAGGAGCCCCCAGTAGACTTTTGGAAAATTCTTGGATTTTCCAAATTGTAGCTTGGAAACTATGGGATTTAAATACAAGAATTTTAAGTTCTGATCTCTGCCCAGTAGGTTTACCATTTGCCTCCTTTGGGCAGATATCCTCCCAGCAGGTGGACCATCCCACCTGCCCTTGCTTAACTGGTGGGCAGAATTTGGGGGATAAAAAAGACATTGCACGACATGCCACCATTACCTCTGGGTGAAATCCTGGCTCTGATGTCAGCACATCAAGCGATGCGCTCGACTTCCTCCAAAACTCCTCAAAATTTTGCCAGGAGTATTGACATCACATCTGAGGTTTCTCTTGGAAGTGACAGTGACATGTTTTGCAACCTCATTTCTGTGCCTTGCCTTGCCTCCTAAGGTCACAAGGGTGCCAGGCTATGTCCTGGCATCTTTATTGGCCAGCCCTGGGTGGCTTTTGTCAGTCCACTTTTTCTCATTCTAGCCTGCTCCATTGAGTTGGCTATTGCTATGTAATTTCAATATATTAATCACATACACTGATTATTCCAAGCAGATGCCTGGCAGGATTAATTTCAAGCCATTTCTTTATTTGCTTCCCTTCTAGACTATATTAAGTATATATGCAGTCATTGTTCATGTACATAGTACTGCAGTTCTGTCTGACCCAGATCCTGTGCAGCTGAAGGCAAGGGGTGGCAGTCTGTAGTCAACAAGAGCAGAGGCCCTGAGAGTAGAGAATAGAAATCAAGCCTGATCGGAAAGCTTTTAGAGGGTTCAGGTTTTCCTGCCATGGCCTACTGATTCAAGGAGCCATGTTCTCCTACTGCCTGAGCTGGGCAGTAGCATGAAGGATGAATAGTTGCCTGACACTCACATCACCAGTTTAAATGTTGACAGGTGGTTATCTTGGCATGGACAGGAAGTGGTGCATGCTAGCAATGGATTCATTGCTAGCAGGCAGTAACCATAGTTAGCTGAAGTATCCTCCTAAGACTCTCTTTTCTATGTGAACAAGGATGGCTCATTCCGAATAATCCGAATCAGCTGATTCTATCCTAAATAATATTAGGATCCGACCCCTCCAGTTCCTGCCTTCCAGCTTGCAATGGTGTGTTTTTGTTTTGCAGGTGGTATTTCGTTCAACTTCTGCCATGGTTTACATCTTAATCCAGATGAGCTCTGAAATGTGGGATTTTGACATCTACGGTACAAATATGAGAACAGCTGCCCATGAATGCTTTTTTTTAGCATTGTCTTGCATGATCGCTAAAGCAGCACAACTGAGTGTTCTGCCTTTCCATAATCTAGGGCAGCAGTACTCAGTCTGCAGCTTGCATAGAGCCACATTCTCAGCTACCATCAACTAAAAGAGCTGCATTTACTTCCATTCTAAGCATGAGGCCTGCATCCCAGCAATGTATGCAGTTGACCCACTCCTATAGTGATGGCTGTTGCCTGGTGGGAACTACCTGCTAACCACAAGCCTCACTGGGCAACGGCATTGCCTGCTTTCTTGAAACATGGGGCAGTGCTTAGAAGAGCTAGAGATGACATGTGAAAGAGCTTCATGTGGCTCCCCAGCCACTGAATATCACTGATGTAGAGGAAGGGGCAGATGGGGAGGGTTTTTTGCTAATAATGGAGAGGAAATTGTTAACCACCTTAAGCGATCTTCTTCAGAAAGGTAGTGTACAAGTCCTAAAAATAACATAATTGCTTGTACATGGATGTACCTGTGAGGTGGGAATCCTTTCATTTTTCCTGTTTTTAGGAAGATGGTTGACTGATACCATCATGCCCCAATTCTGCCACCCACTGGCAACCTTCTGGGCTCACAACTGCTCTGTGTTTAAACTGTGTATGCTGATCTTGCTTCTCAGCCTACAGCTTAAACACTGTCCTGCTGAGCTACGGGCCATCCCTTGTGGAACAATCCTGGAAGATTAGCCACAAGTCATGAGGCTTCCTGCCGCAGAAATCCCATTTTGTCCCTCTTTGCTACTCCTTCCTTTGCAGGGGACCTTTACTTTGAGAAAGCAGTGAATGGCTTCCTTGCTGATCTCTTCACCAAGTGGAAGGTAACTTTGTGCAGGGGTCCCTGCAACTGAATAAATGGCATGCCACTTCTTTGTATGGGTATCTTGTGGGAGGTTTTGTGTAGAGCATGGCTTCTCAGTGAGTCTTCCTACACACACTGCTCATCCAAACAGCTGTTTGAATCTTCTCAAATATACATAACAATGTGGAGGGACAGCAGGATCCAGAGAAAATATGTAGGAGATATTGGGATGCTTTAAGATTCCAATTTGTTGCAGCCCAACAAAAACATAAGGTGTATAACTGTATGTGACATCCCAGTTAAGAGTTAGTTTAAAGGATGTGTTGGACCATTAAGATAGATAGTAAAATGGCATCTAGTCTTATCCTGAGTAGTTCCTACTTAAGAGGGAGCTCGCTCGTTCGTTCTTGTTGCTTGACAACTGCAATGTCACCTGCTGTTGCAACTAGGATTGTGAACCTTCAGACTGGTCCCTTCAGTGGTCCATTTGAATATCAGTTTGATCTGCAGCTAATACCAGGTGCTGTTGTTTAATCTCATGCCATGAAAAGTTTCAGCTGCCCATTTTGACACATTAAGCCTCTGTTAAAGAGACAGGATATATTTCCCTGACTATTTGTGAGGCCTGACTACAACTATTTAGGGTTGTTCTGTGGGTGTGATACATTTATGTTTTGCACTCACAAGAGTTCATCTCCCCCCCCCTTTTCTCTGTAAAGTCAGGTGAAGGTATCCTAGAATTTAGCATCCTGGAAGAGACATAATTCCTAGTACTTTGGCCAGCATTGTCCTGGTAAAGTTGGAAAAAACCCTCTCTGGTAATGTTCTCATTAATAAAGTATTGCAGAGTGGCCATTACCCTCCTCTAAAGCTGAGTATATGCTCCTGTTTCTATTGTTCTCAATGAAAACAAAAAGCACATTAAATGGAAGCAGCCAGGTGTGTGTGTGTGCGCCTGCTGTGTGTGAAGATTGGCATAGCGCTGCCCAACATTCTCTGACTCATCAGCTTTCATTCCTGTTGGGCAGGAGAAGAACTGCAGCCATGAAGTGACAGTAGTTCTGTTTTCTAGAACATTCTATGATGCCAAGTCCATAAGTAAGTAGCCACAAATCAAATGTTGCTCCTCCTTGTAATCTGCCCCTCCCCAGGATATTGTGCTTAATTTATTTACCATATTGAGCATTTCATGGGCTTAATGTTGTCCTATCTCTTGCTCTCGTTCGGTATCATTTGGGGAAGACAGTTCTCTTGGATTCCATGCAGTTTAATCGGTAGTAGATGAGAGAGGGAACACAAGAAATTAGTCCCTCTAGCATTGTTCTTCCAGTCAATACATGATGATACCAAACTTCCCCAGAGAAGCCTTCCCTTTAGGCACCCAATTGACAGGCATGCCAGTCTTCCTCTTATCATAGCATGCTACGCTAAATCAAAATATTCCTTATCCCCTTGCACTGGTAGTGCAATCTCTAGAAAGAGAGCACTGGAATGAAGAAAAATGGGCAAGCAGTTGAAGAAATGATTCTGTCTGCTGTGTCAGTGCAAGGATCAGTGCTTTCCAGCAAGACTCCCAAATCCTTGCCTACTGAAAATTGAAGGGACCGTGGGGAAATTGTGAGCTTGAAAAGGGAGAGGTTGCCCCATCCTTTGCTGTACAGGGAAGTTTGCATGGTTTGGAAATCACAGGAGCTCTTTTAAGTCTTGATTCTGTTCATTTTAGATGACTTCCCAGAGGCACAGCGCTCCTCAATTCGGGAGGATCACGAAGGAAGATTCTACGAAGACTTTTACAAGTAGGTTTTCTGTGTGTTTCTTCTGTCTTCCCTGGAATCATGCTTCCCACCCCATGCATATATAACCATGGATCCAGGAATCCGCAGAGAACCTAATAGTTGCCAGGAAATGATAAGAATGTAAGATTCTTTTAAATAAACTCTTTTCTAGTCCTCAAGATCCTGGATTAAAACCTCTGAACTGTAACTCTTAAATCCAATCTAAATTTATACACGGATTAACTGACATGCCTTCCTTCAAAGTATACTGGGGCTGGTGGTTCAGCAGAGGTAGTAAGAAATCTGTAAATTAAATAAAAATTAGTTATATTTTGTGTACTTTGGATACAAATTTGACAATTATGCAGAATTTTAGAGTATTGCAGGGAGTGG
Source organism: Lepidodactylus listeri (assembly GCA_029233225.1). Classification (NCBI taxonomy): domain Eukaryota; kingdom Metazoa; phylum Chordata; class Lepidosauria; order Squamata; family Gekkonidae; genus Lepidodactylus; species Lepidodactylus listeri. The sequence continues at coordinate 29,288,925 of JARCFY010000013.1, forward strand.
TTTGGAGAGAAGGCACTAATGATTGGGCACCAGACCTATAGCTGGAAGAAGAACAAAAATTCCCTTACAGAAAGATCTGTCCATTTTGGTTTCTGAATTCAGTAGAAATGCCAGCATGTTGTCAGTGACTGTTTAATAAACATCAGGGCTAGAAAACTGCTTCTATCTAAAAACATGATTCTAGAAGAGACATCTGGTTGTTCTGTCTATTGCCATATTCTAAATTAATATTTAAAGTCTTGACAGTTGGATTGCTTAGTAAATGCTTTACCTGTGAAGTAGCGTTAGCATAAATTGTTGCTGCCTCTTACAGTGTTTTGTGATAGCTGTAGCTTGGCTGACCTTCCTTCTCCTCCTTTCCTCTGTAAAGGTCTGTGCTGGTTTCATTTCTGTGTTACCCAGTTATGCCATTTTTTTTACAGGGTGGTGGTTCAGAATGAAAGACGAGAGGAATGGACATCATTGCTCGTAACCATTAAAAAACTCTTCATTCAGTACCCTGTTCTGGTGCGATTAGAGCAGGCAGGTGGGGTTGCTTTATCATTATAAAAGCTGTAAAAGTGTAATTAAATCAGGCATTACTTAGTGCTGCTTTAGCTCTTTTTGCTCTCAGGCAGCAAGCCTTTCTAAGGGTTGTTTTCTAAGCCATGCCAGTGGACAGGCTTGTTTGGCAGTGCACAATGTTATACATGGCCAGATTAGTCCACAGCATGCTTAAAAGTTTCATAGGGCAAAACTTGCAGGAAGGAGATAGCTGCCCATCTGCCATTAGCTCTGCTGAATCTACTTGAGGGTTTATACCATTTGTCATCTGGAAGGAGACCGATCTTCTCACTTTTCTTTTTGGAAGGCCTTCCAAGGCAGGGTCATTGGTCCTCGTCTTTTTAAGTAAGATCTCTCACTGAGAACAGACTAGAACTGACCTCCTCCTGGTTTGTGTGCTTGTTGACATTGGGAAAGATGGAATGCCAGTGGAGCTAGTTACTGTCTCTGCCTGAAGCGGACATTGCCACAGCTCAAGCTCTCTTGTAACTTATTAAAATTTGTTTTAATGTCTTGGAATATGTACGATCTCTTGTTGAAGTGATTTACGCTAACAGAAAACACTTGCATTTTAACATTATAATTAACTCTCTCTTTCTTTGTAATTAATATCCAGAGGGCTTTCCTCCAGGCTATAATTCTACCTCTGCTCAAGGAAATTATTTGGAGGCCATAAATATCTCTTTCAATGGTAAGTACAGGGCAAACTATTCTTACAAGACAGGTTAGACTTGAGAGAATTCTCATATTCTCAGTGGTTTTCAAATGTTCCTGCCTTCAGGAAACACTTTTTGGTACAGATTTGTCTGCTAAGGAACCCCATAAATCTGTGTGTTACAACATTTTCCTTTTGCTCAGGATTTCCCCCTCTTTATCCTCATAACAACCCTGTTGGGTAGATTAAGTTTAGAGATTATGACTGGCCCAAATTCACCCAGAAGCCATATGGCAATTCAGTGTGAGGATTTGAACCTGCATCAACCCGGAATTAATCCTGCACTGCCGAATACATTGGCAGCACCACACTTGCTGTGGGAACCCTCTGTATTGGCACAGAATTTGAGGGCATATTCTGGTATACACACTTGGTGGTTTTGGGGTACTGGCCACATCTGTTGCCCCATGTGAGCTTAGGTTGGCAACTGCACATCACAACTGAAAGCCAAGTGATGGTGCAGGCATCTTTCAGAGAAGCCTGGCCACCAATACTGATTTTGTCTTCAAGGAACTTCAGGGGAACCCTGGGTTACCCAGAATACAGTTATATTAAGGAAAGGTTTCCAAAAAAACCCTACAGTGAGCCAGTTGCCTATCTCTCTTCTATTCTGAGCAGCAGAATGAAGCCTGTTTCTGCCATGCCAGTTGTCATCTCTCTGTCCGACATTCTACACCCTTTGTTTAAGAGTGGGAAAGTGCATGTCTTTTTGGCTACTGAGATGACACCTATAATTACCTGGAATGGGTCTCAGTGGGAGAATAGCACTCCAAAAATAACAACATCATATAAAAGAATATGGGGCGTTATCAGTATGATCCAGTTGACAGACATTAGACACGTAGAGGGTAGATGAGAATGTGGAAAAGCTACCAGTAATATCGATCCTTTTGTATTAATATTTTATTAAGCAGACAAATAATTGTGGCAGACCTCATGGGGAAAAATTATTAGCCATTAAAAACAGGGTAATTGACTTTTGTTGAAAACAAAAGTGGAAAGTTTGCAGTCTCTAAAAACACTGTGTGTTTTCTTTTGATTTTTTTTAAAAACAGTGTTTGACAAACATTACATAAACCGAAATTTTGACCGAACTGGGCAGATGTCTGTGGTCATCACGCCTGGAGTGGCAGTCTTTGAAGTGGACCGGCTCCTCATGATCTTGACCAAACAGCGCATGATAGACAATGGTAAGATGATTGTGCAACCATCTTGGGTAAATCAGAACCTAGGACCACATGTGCAAGACTTGGTTTATTCTCTACCTATCTCTCCCATTGTGCTGGACTGGGATACAGCCAGCAGCTGCTTCTGCAGAAGTTGCAGTGATTTCCCCAACCACCAAAAGTAAGGAAGTAAATATTTCTCCAAGATCTTGTGGGTGGGAGGAATTTCACAGAGAACATAAGGAGCATGACTTCATGTGACATCCCAATAAAGTGTAAGAAATCACAAAGACATGTCCATGTTGAGGACTCTTTCTCAGACATAACACTTTCTAAATGCCAAGAGGGCATGACTTAAATTGGCTTCTAATGTGAATGGAAGTAAAGCCTATATTTTCTGTTGTACAACTCCACAATTTTTCCCTTTTAGAATCTCTCCTACAGTAATGGTATTTAAGTGGTTCAATAAGCTGCATATTAATATATCTTCTGGGGGGTTCTGGATCAGAATTAGCAACTGGAATTAGCGGCTGAACTGCATGTGGCTAATGCATCTCCCAACCCCCCGGGGGAGGGGGATTTGTTTGTCTTTGTAGGAATTGGAGTAGATCTGGTGTGCATGGGTGAGCAGCCACTCCATGCTGTGCCACTCTTTAAGGTAAGGTACATTTTTCTGGTTCTCTTCCTCACTCCCCCCCTTCACATCTATCTTACTTAAACACTCATTAGCTAATGCTCAGCACAGGGTTCTGCATTTTTGGTACCTCTTTTTTCCAAACCAATATCTGCACCAGAATATGTGTGTATGTTAAGTGCCATCAGGTCACTTCCAACTTATTTATTTATTTTATTTTATTATTATATTTATTTCATTATTATATTTATTTATTTGATTTACTTATGGTGACCACATGAATTAATGTTCTCTGAGACATCCTGTCCTTAGCAGCCACTCTCAGGTCTTGCAAAATGAGGGCTGTGGCTTCTTTTATTGAGTCACTCCATCCCATGTTGGGTCTTCCTCTTTTTCTGCTGCCTTTATCTTTTCCCAGCATTATTGTCTTTTCCAGGGTCTGTTGTCTTCTCATAATGTGACCAAAGCACAATAGCCTCAGTTTAGCCATTTTAGCTTCTAGGGAAAGTTCAAGCCTGATTTGGTCTAGGACACATTCATTTGCCTTTTTGTCAGTCCACAGTATCTGTAAAACTCTCCTCCAGCACCGCATTTCAATTTTCTTCCTGTCAGTTTTCTTCATTGTCCAACTTTTACACCCATACATAGTAATGGGGAATACTATGGCATGAATTATCTTGATCGCCAGCAACACAACTTTACATTTAAGGATCTTTTCTAGCTCCTTCGTGGCTTCCCTCTCCAGTTTCAATCTTCTTCTGAATTCATGGGTGCAGTTTCCGTTTTGGTTAATGATGGAGCCAAGGCATAGAAAATCTTGAACAAATTTCAATTTCTTCATCATTAACCTTAAAGTTGTGTAATTCCCCAGAAGTCTCCCCACTTTCTTTCCATGAACCACCATGAGCTGCTTTAAAAGTTCACAGAAGTTCATGACAGCCGCCCCATCACAAACTTCTGTTTGGGAACCACGAATAGGGTAAAATTCGTGATAAATTTTGTTTCGTGGTTCAGTTGTGCCCATCCATACTTGAGTGCCTAAGGATTATTATTATTAATAATACTTGGAATTCATATAGAACATTCTGAGTGTTCAGATTACTTCTCATATATAACCTCACTGTAAACTTTACAGCTAGGGGTGTGCAAAAAAAATTTTTTTCTTCCAATTCAGGTCTATTGGACCCCAAAAATATCGGTATTCCTGAATGCCAGTATTGGTTTTGTAATGGGATTTGGATAAATATTCAGGAAACCTGAATTTATTTAGCTCCATTATACCCCATGGGGACTCTGTATTTGACTGGATAAATACCAGAAAAATACTGCTAAGGTTTTTTTCGGGTATTTATTCAGCTTGGTATATGCCGAGCACACACACCTATTTACAGCAGCCCTGTATTATTATCTCTATGTTACAAATGGGGGGTCCAGGGTTGTAAGAAGTATGGCATGTCATTTCACTGCAGAAATGAAACTCATGCTAGGGAATTGGGACTGTCTGATTCTTAGCTCAGTCTCTTAGCCACTACTACTAGTTTTTGAGTTTGGTGCCTGGCAGCAGATTCCCCTACTTGCAGAACATACCCATGGATTCCCAAAACACAGCCTTATTATTTACAGTTATGTCCTTTTCAATTTTTTCTTAGCTGCACAATCGCTGCAGTCCTGGAGATTCTCGCTTGGGAGATGACTATAACATACCACACTGGATAAACCACAGGTACATATGTGAAGTGGGGATAATTGCAGTTGAAGCTTTTGTGTTAAGTATTTCATTTGGGGATTTATTTTGCATGCATCCTTCAGCTTTGCTATTAACACACAAAATAAGACAAACCTCCCTCTGGATAATCCTTTTGGCATTCTCTATGACTTGTCATTTTGTTCTACTGCTGAAACTGTCTGCAAGCTTTTTATTTATGTTATTTGTAATCTGCGCAACAAAAATGCCCAAAGTGACTCAGGACAAGGCTTTAAGAATGTATACTTATAAAAACCGAAAAAAGGATGAATAAATAAACAGCATCAGATAGACTAGTTACATATTCAAGCAACAGCATATAAAAGAACATCTCAGACCATAAAAAATTACAGAGAATTAAAACAACAGGGAAAAGAATATATAGCAGTACATTAAATATAGGTAATGTTTTTTAAAAGGTTAAAAACTCTCAACAGGTTTGGAAAGATAAAAATATTTTCACTTGGCACCCACAATTTAACAGGTTTGGTACCAGGCAAAGCACTATTAGTTTGCCATTAGCCATTCAACTACAGCAGTCAGCCATTGGTTCAGGGGCTGTATAGTGTCACTAAGTGATTTGTGTAGAGCAATCTAGAGCTGGATAGCAGCAGCTTATTAATGGCACTCTGTTCCGAAACCACAAATGATTTTTCCCAAGAGCTTCACGTAGAAGCTGAATAGCATGGGGGATCAGCTATAGAAATACCCGTTTCTAGATATGAGAGTCTTCACTAATAAGCCCCTTTCACACTCAGTAAAATAAGTTGCCTTTGACATCATGTCCTAGTGCCAATGGGAAGAACTCACTTGGTGCCTGGTCTCAATATCAGTGCAGCAGCAGTTGGCACTGTTGTGCCAGGACTTGCCCTCTGATGACCCTTCCACTGAAGCAAAATACATCAGCATCCTTGGGGGGTTGATGTTAAACAATACATGTGTTTTAATTGAGACAATGCAAGGGGTAGTCAAAAATTGACTGCTCAGCTCTTTCCTATTAATCATCTACTAGGAGTGGTATCCATTTTTTCTTTTTAGAAAGGATCTTCCTCAAAATGCTCCCTCTTCCAAATTCAGCCTGTGATCTTTGCTTTTAAGTAGATGCTACTTTTCTAACCACCCCCGTCTTTTAAAAGTTACCGTCTTGCTGCTTTTCCTTTCTTTTTTTAGTTTCTACACCTCCAAAAGCCAACTCCAGTGTAACAGTTTCACTCCACGGATCAAACTGGCAGCCAGAAAAGTAAGTTGACTGCTAAAGAGTATTTTCCTTGACTTCTCTCTGTGCCCCTCCCCATCTGTCCTTAGCCATGTGGTCATAGCGGACAGCTTCTTTGCTTCAGCCTTGGTATGAGGGATCCCAGATAGATTAATTTTTGCTTATTTACTTTGGGTATAGTGTGTGCAATTCGGGAACTGTTCCTTCATAAAAATACAGTCATCGCAACATCATCCAATCAATAAGAACACATCAGTTTGTAACTGTCCTAGCGGGTTGGGCTATTGGATGAATTGTCAAAGTTCACCTTGCTGCAGTCAGAGACTATCATTAACAATGAAACAATGTTTTTGTGGCACAATCTGACATGAATTTCTGTTGTTTTTTTCTCCATTGCCACTTTTTTGTTTGGTTTCCAGCCACAGAGTGAAAAGGTGAAAAGTAGCAGGGACTCTTGTGAGTAATCATCCCACATCTTTAACTGTATTGGCTGTTGGGGAAGGATTTGATATTATTTTGTGGTAATGGAAAGTGCCATCAAGTTGCAGCTGACCTTAGGGTTTTCAAGGCAAGAGAAGGGCAGAGGAGGTTTGCTGTTGCCTGCCTCTGCAAAGCAATCCTGGACTTCTTTGGTGGTCTCCCATCCAAGTATAACCATGGCCAACCGTGCTTTGCTTCCAAGAACTGACAGGATCAGGCTAGTCTAGGCCATCTTATTAGGTAGCTATACTGAAAGAAAGCAAGTTTGTGAATCAGGTCAAGGCAGTAACTGTGGCAAAAAGCAGCAAAAGAAAAGTGAGTGTGGATGTGGGTGCCAGGGTGGCGTTGCAAGCTACCTGCAAGGTGGACAGAGCGTTTTCTACTGATGGGAAAAAAATATATTTCTCCTTCAATGAAGAAAAGCTGGCCTTCTGCCCTGGCTTCTCTTCCCGCCTGCTCTGCTGGCAGGCCCAAGTCAATAAAGTAGAGGCTCATTAGATGTGCAGCCAGCCTTTTTATTCATAAGCCTCTTGTCCTTGTCTCTAAGGAGAGAGCTGGAAATGTCTAGTTTACTTTTAGATCTTGGGGCTTAAGTCTGATTCTCAAAAGATGCTCCAGTAGAAATGTGACATTTTCTTCTAGCTTTAGGAGCGCCTAAAGACACAGAAAATGCTCTTCCCATTCAAGTGGATTATGATGGTTATGATGCCCAAGTTTTCCGCCTTCCTGGCCCATCCAGGGCCCAGCGTTGTACCACCTTCAGGTAAACAAATTTGTGTAGGAGATAAGCCAGGCATTGTGGTTCAGGCTTGTTCCCCCAGGCATAGACACTAAATAGCCTTTGCAAGGCAGTGAGTATATTTATGGCAAGCTGTGATTCAACATAGCCCTGTTTGCATGCTTCCACATGCTGAAGTGAGCTATGGTAAGAGTGCAGAATGCAGCTGGAAAGATGGGCAAGGAGGGGTGGTGGGGTTTATGAGCCTCCTGCCTAATTCCTGCTTTTCTTTATAACCATGAAGGCTAGAAAGCTTGGTTTCGGGAGGCTGCTAAGCACCTCTCTAACTTTCCAGATACCTAGGTACTGTGTGATGCAGCCATCTCTGCCTTAGTAGCACTTAAAATAAGGTTAACATTGCACACAAACTACTGGATCGTGATCCTTGTTGGATGTTGCACTTGTTAACTCATTCAGATGGGTTCATTCAAAATGCTTTAACGGTAAATGGATATCACCAAAGCAAAGCAGAGTGCATTGTTGGTTCTTTAACTATCAGCAAGTGGAACTTTTTGGTCTTTGTGGGAACAGCATCGCTGGTAGAAGTTCTGGAGAGCCTTTCAATGAAGGGAGAACTGGACTCTGGAAGCCATTTTGCAGGCCAGATTAGCGGACCATATATGGCCCTCAAAATGATACTGGTCCACGGAGCACCTTCGTCAGTGGAAACTGGGCAGTGAAATGTAGCCATTTTTCTTTCTGTTTGAGTCAAGGGTTCTTGGCACAAGGCCACTCAATAAGCCTCTGTCTGCTGGTCCTCCAACAGATCTGTGCGAGAGAGGGAGAGCCGTACCCGGAAAAGCTCCAGCTCCTTTGATGTTTCATCCAGCCCTTCCCTGCAGAGCCGCCCCCTGCCCCCAGAAGAAGTGAGGAGCCAGGCTTCTGATGACAGCTCCCTGGGCAAGATTTCCAACATCCTGATGATCCCACGGCCTCACCTACACCAGTATGAAGTCAGCAGCTCCTTGGGCTACACCAGCACTCGAGGTCAGACTGGGGTTGGGGGACAGGAGTGGCAATAGCAGCAGCACCTGTAGAGTTTTCAGGAAGTGTACCCTGTAATTCAGGGGTGGCCAACCTTGCTTAACGTAAGAGCCACATAGAATAAACGTCAGATGTCTGAGAGCCACAAGACAGGAACAAATATCACACACACGTTTTTATTTTTTAAAATATGCAAATTTGCTTTTTATTAACGTTAAATGGGACTGCCAAAAATAAAAACAAACAAGGAAAACCGGTTATTGATAATGATATTACTTGTTTGCTAATGATATTGAGAGAGAGAGAGAGAAAGAGAGAGATGGAAAGAAAGAATTAAAGAAGTAGAAAGAAAGAGAGAGAGAGAAACTAGGAAAGCAAATAGATGGGAGGGAGGAGGGAAGGAAGGAAGGAAGGAAGGGAGAAAGAGAGAAAAAGCATGCCTCCCCTTTGCTTCCCCAGCCGCCCTGCCAGGAGCCGCACAATATGTGTGAAAGAGCCGCGTGTGGCTCCCGAGCCACAGGTTGGCCACCCCTGCTGTAATTGCTAGCAGATATTCTGTTCCTGCTGTATAGTCTCAGTAAGCTGGGTTTCTCTTCACCTGTTCTGTTTCTCCTTCTGCAGTCACCCATTTTGGCAGTTCTTCTTCCTTACTTCCCTGCACTATGAAGGTCACCTTTTAAAACATTGCATTTATCACAGCCTTTCAGTTTTTGCCCTGTCACAGTCTGTTATATGGTGTCCCCCACAGAGGCATCCTGACGCCAATCTAGTCATTACCCCAGCTCTTTACAAACCTTCTCTTTATACCAGTGTCTTTGCCCTCTTTTTAGCAACTGCAAATAGCAGCTGTTATCCTACTTCCCTGCCCCGCTTATTAAATTGTGTGAAGAGGTCAGCTTTGTCAGAGAATCCACCAGTGGTCTATGTTTGTAGCCTCTCTCCAGGGATAATTTATAGCCTTTTGTGGTTTTTCTTTTTATAAAATACTTTTGAGGACCTGCTGGGAACAGGGAATTGGGCCTCAGTCCAGGATGATTTCTCAGCCTTAGTTCTTTTGCCTGTTTTATTACTGTGACAAATATCTAAGGCGTAGCCATGTGAGCCTGCTGCATCTAAAACACTGACAGTGAAATCCTAAGCAGAGTCATGCTGTTCTGAGTCCACTGAAGTCAGTGGGCTTTTAAGGTTATAACTCTATTTAGGATTGCAGTGAAAGTTGTACAGCACCTTCAAAATTCACAAGTATGTTGGTACAGAAGCATTTGTGGACCAGAGCCCACTTTGACAGGTCTGTGAAGAGTTGCATTCATTGAACAACAACATACCGAAGGGTACAAACAGCAGGGATGCCGATAGAAGGAGAGATCAGAAGTCTGGCATTCCAAGGGCCCATATGTGTTAGATAATAGATGAAAACAAGATCCAGAAAAAGAGTAAAAGATCCAATAAGAGGGGGTGAGAAACTCTTCAGACTGTTGATCTGTTTACAGAATAAGATGAATAGTGTACTGAAACCTAGGATGGGGGTGCTTGAGTTAGCCACCCAGGGTCCCTTTGAAGCTCAAACCTGATAGTGTTGAATATGTATGTGGATCCCAGTTCAACAGCTTTTCACAGTTGTCAGCTTTTGAAACTCATCTGCTGAAGTATTGCAACATTTAAGGTCATAAATAGAATATCCTAGGAGGTTGAAATGTTCCTCCACTGGTTTCTGCCCTCTTCATGGCTCATGACACTTTATGCTTCAACAAATCTATGAGTCTTTACAGTGCATGAGACTCTTTATTGTGTTATTACTGATGTTCTTACAGGGTTGCTCAGAGGGCAACATGCACAAAAGACTATGAACTACTTAACTATGCTTTATAAAAATTATCATTAGTAGCTATTGTAGTTACCATCTTTTGCTTGTTTGCTAAGAACTTATATTTCTAGCCTCAGTGTTAGGGAGGCCATTCATTTGTTTCCTTGGTATGGGCAAAGGCGTTGTGATGCTGGAGGCAGAAAATTCACCTGGGTGACCCTCAGCCAATGATTAATGTGTCGCGCAAGCGCTTCTTTGTCTCTAAGGAATCAAATCAAAGGAATGTTGTAATTGTTGTTTTTATGTTTTTGTATTTATATTTTAGCTTTGGTTATAATTGTTTTAATGTTTTTTTTTGTTTTAATTATTTTTAAGATGTGTTTTGATTATGTATGTTTCTAATCTGTTAGCCACTTTGGCAGCTGTGATGAAAGCAGAATGGCAGGGTATAGATTTTGTAAATAACTAAATAAATTTCCCACTAATGCCTGAGACAGTTCTCTGCCTTCTTCTCATGACTTGCCTGCATCTGTGTAGATCCAAGGGATCTTGTGTGAGTATACGACTTTGTATTACAGATGCCCTGGAGAATATGTTGGAGGCTCAGCAGCGTGACTCTAGTGCACCTGGCAGGTTCCATGTTGGCAGTGCTGAATCCATGTTGCACATCCGTCCTGGTGGATATGCACCACAGCGGGCGCTCATAAACCCCTTTGCCCCATCTCGCATGCCCATGAAGCTCACATCCAATCGAAGGCGCTGGATGCATACTTTCCCCATGGGTAAGATCTTTCTTTTTGTCTTCAGATAACTCAAGATTTTAAAGATTGGCCTCAGTACAGTCTTTCATGGCCATAACTTGTCCCCATAATCCCCCAAACATTATTTTTGTGTGCTACAAAAATGTTGAAAAGGAATCTTGGGATGGGATTGTAAAGCAATCCATGCTTAGTTCTTTCTAGAAGAGACTAATGTAAGAAATTAACAAGGTGCCTCCAAGGAATCTGAGTACAGTGGTGCAAACGAAGAATTTTTAGCTGATGAGGAGGGAGGAAGATTGAGGGGGAAATGCCAGAGAGGGGGCTAATACAATATTTTGGTCAGACAAATGGTGGGGAAAGATGTGAAATGTCTAGTAGTGGCATATTAGACAAAAGCAGTGAAGAGGTTGATATGCAGCTCCTCCTGCACGCTTTTAGCCAGGTTGGAAGCTCTGCTACGTTGTGAAGATTTGTGTGGGAGGGTCTTCTCAGTGAGTGGGGGAAACAGAGAAAGCCGGAGGGAAAAAGCAAAGGATGATGAAAATGTGTGAATTGGCAGGTCCCTCTGGAGAAGCCATCCAGATTCATCACCAGACTCGTCAGAACATGGCAGAGATGCAGGGCAGCGGGCAGAGAGACTGGACGCACTCCTCAGCAGAGCTGTTGGAGCTAGCCTATCACGAGGCAGCTGGAAGGTGAAGCCACCCAGAATGAACACGCAGGAACTTTTCCTAATTTCACACAAAAAACAAACACTCGCACTGATGCTCCTGTTGCCCATTGCAACAAGACTGTGAGGATCCTTCTCCCACATGCTTAATCTATCCAACCTCCCGGATTTTTCCCCTAGTCACTTCTTGTTTGTTCAATAAATTTAGGTTTTTGACTCTCTAAAGCTTGGCATTCAGTGAAGTTCTTGTTATTACCTTGTGATCTTTGAGGGGCCATTAAAAGAGTGGTCTGTTTTATATATTTTAATTTTGTCTTTCCTCTAAGGAGCAGGTACATGGTTCTCCTTTCCCTCATTTTATCCTCAGAACAACCCTTTGAGTAGGTTAGGCTGAGTGAAAATGACTGACCTTGAATGTCATGGCTGAGTGGAGATTTTAACCCAGGATTCCTACATCGTCATCTGACACTTGAACCTCTGTGCCATGTATTTTGGATCCTGATGTGGCAGCAAGGGGATGCTTAGGCCGAACCTTAGAAAGCCCATGATCAGATCATTAGAAGCTGCTCTTTAACAGTGATACTTGAATTATGAAAGCAATTTCCAGTAAATTATTTCCTCCTTTCTTCATATACTTGGCAAGAGCTTCTGCCTCAGCATTCTACTTTAAAGCTTTGAGCTAAGAGCCCAAGGGGCAGAGGAATGGTTTGTCTTCCTTCAGCCACTTAGTAACAGCTTCCTTTCTTCCCTCCAGGCACGTAATTTCTCGGCAGCCAGATGACAGCAATTCTTTCCTGAGCTTCAGTGGAATGGAAGATTATTCCAACCAATTGATCAGCAGCAATGGTAACACAGCTTGGATCACTGATACAGGAAATACTCAGTTGGAAATGGCTGTATGTGATGATAGCTGTCTCTTTCCAAACTGATCTGGCCTCATCCACAAAACATGGAAGCTTCTTCTGGCATGTTATGAATGCATATGGTTGCACTTTTCAGTGGTCCCGTGCGTGGTCCCTTACATATTCATGTACCTAAACTGGGATTTTCTTGGGCATCTCAGATTGAATGGCAGATGGTATTAGGATTGTTGATTGCAGAGTGAAGCTTTGCCTGGGCTCGTTTTTCTGCTTCCAGGCTCCAAGTGAATCATCTTAGCTGTCCTCTAAAAATTGACCTATGAATTTGGAAAATGTTACCTAGTGCAATAAGATTCTTCTTTTGCACATTTCCAATTCATGACAGTGAGGCTTGCACAAGAGAAGTATATTTTAGAGATCTATAATCTGCTTGTTGATCAGGATGCTGAAAGTAGTTTCAGAAAATATTATGATATAAAATATTACAACATCCATTTTAAAACGCACCAGTATTAGCATTCCCATTGATTGTACGCTCCAATTTCATCACTGGGAAGATTGTGGGGATTTTCTCCTTTGGGCACCAAAGTGTCTTCAGCTAGCTCTTCCTTAGCCCAGAGCCCTGGCAGTGCTTAGCCAGCCTTCTGATGCAATAAGGTGTCCAAAAACTTCCATTCTGAGAGCTCGTTTTAGTTTGGGAAATGGATGAAGGAATTCATTGCTTCCCTTAAAACTAAAAGTCTGTTTCCACTTCTTACAGGAATGACTGTCAGAAACCAGAACAAGGATTCCATGGAGGACACGGTTTCTAATGCTGCTGATCCGAGTAAGCGCAGTGGTGGTGGGATCAGGGAGGAGGTGTAGATGAGGGGGAAAGTGAGGTGAAAGGTCAAGTCAGATGTTCAGGAGCTTAGGTGTAAACAGTCTCCTTTTCTTACTCCTAGAGATGGCAAGTTTTAATGTTATATATTTGGTTGCTTCCAAACCTACCTATGTAAAAGCCAACATGGTACAGTTCCATGAGGAGAGTCACAGATATCTGCCAACAAATTTCTGCCTGTCTGGAATGTTTGTCTGAGAGTAAGCAATTGTAGCAGAAGTGGAACCCACTTTAAAAATTAAGTGGCATTTGGTTCCCAGATGGCATAAAATTGCAAAATATACACAATCCCCTAATGCACTGTCGTGCTTTTTCCAGTTTGAGAGCTTCAGTAATTGATGCCAATAGCTCCATTTAACTAAATGTTCTTGTTAGAAGATTTTCCTATAAAGAGTTAGAGTGGGTGTTTGACTTGGCTCTGTGTTTTAAAAGATTCTGTTCTGAATTTTTAGAGGATGCAGGGAAGAGGGGAGGCAGAAGTCAGACAATATTATGCAAATTAGAAAATTCAGTAAGTCGTACTATAGTTGAGGGGTCCCTAGACTTTTTGAGCCTGACCTCAGCAGTTTCTTCCACTCTGTGTCAGCTTTCTGTTTCCATCTTTGGAATTTTGAGAGGGGTAGTAAGCACCACCCCAAAATGATTTCTACAGAAGGTGGAAGTAAACCCAAAATGGCTGCCTGAGGGGGTGGAGCCAAACACTATACCTTCCTCCTCCCTTTGCAAAAGGAATTGCAGAAGGGGAATAAAAAGAAACAAAGGAAAGTCCATAGGAGGAGGCAGGGAGAAAGAGAAAGGGGAATAAAAAGAAGGAAAGCCTGTAGGGTGAATGAAACCAGAAACCTGGATGCTTGCTAGTTTTCCTGATTCTCTGGATGCTGATGTTGTTGTTGTATCTGTGGAAAACCCTTTGTTAAGTCCTGCCTCACAAAGCCCCCCCCCTTTCTGAAAAGATCAGCAGTTGCCAGGGAAAATACAAGCAGGCCCACAGTATAAATTCTTATTATATATGCAGGTTTTAAGATTGCCTATGATCGAGGGTGGGTTAAATCAACTGTAGTGGGCGTGTGGAGGATCTTATAGCAAGTTTCAAGGAAAGTCATTTGGGAACAGGCTTTTTAAAAATGCTGATTAGTTTTTTAAAGTAAGTATTAGTTGAAACTGCAGAGGACAGACGACCATCTTAAAAGAGGTGCATTTCTCCTTCACTCCTGTTCAGGACAGAATGCCTCTTAGATGGTGCCTGCTACAGACACGCAGCTCTTAAGATCAGTGCATACTGTTTCCCCAGAGCAATATGCCCCTTTATGCAGATTTGGTCAGTTAGTTAAGTAACTCAGTCTTGAACAATTAATTGGCTAAGATGTCCTTAACTGATTGAAATTCCTAGTATGAAGCTGCCCTGAGAAAAGCAAGGGCCTCATAATTGTGGAGAAGTGTCTACAAAAAGCTAAGGAAGCACCCATGTCCTCAGCAGTTTCTTCCACTCTGTGTCAGCTTTCTGTTTCTCTGTGTGAAGTCTTTTGTCCATGTTGCCCCAATATCCTACATTCACCTTAACTTTGGCAAAGATTTACAAATTTTTACCATGACCCCACTACAACCAGCCAGCTGTCACAATGACAGCAGCAGAGCCTTGCTGAAAAAGACTCAGGGGAAATCTAGTCTAATATTTTATCTCCAGCAGAGGTTAGCTATATACTTCCAGGAAGCCCAGAAGCAAGGGATAAAGCAACAGTGTCTCTGAACATGGAGATTTCATTTAGCTATCATCACTAATGGTCTTCAGTTTGGTGTAGTGGTTAAGTGCACGGACTCTAATCTGGGAGAACCGAATTTGATTCTCCACTCCTCCACTTGCACCTGCGGGATGACGTTGGGCAAGCCGTAGTTCTGGCACAGCTGTTCTTGAAAAAGAGCAGTTTCTGTCAGAGCTCTCTCAGCCCCACCTACCTCACAGGGTGTCTGTTGTGGGGAGGGGAAGGGAAAGGAGTTTGTAAGCCTCTCTGAGACTCCCCTGGGTAGTGAAGGGCAGGGTATAAATCCAATCTCTTCTTCTTCTTTTTCTTCTCCCCATCGATTTCAGTGGGTGCCCCTGAGATCCCATATCTTGAAAGAAGGAGAAAAAATTTCTCTCTCCCCACTTGCTTCACCCCATCTGTAATTTTATAAACTGACCCATCTTACTCAGCTTTTATTGAAACTCAAAAGCTCCCAGCACCTTAGCCTTTCTCCATAGGGAAAGGTACACAAGCCCCTTGGATCATTCTGGTTGGTGTTTTCTGCCCCTCTGGGTGGGGTGACCAGAACAGCACAGAGAATTTCACATGTAGCTGCACCATAGATTTATAAAAGCGTTACAATATTGGCTGTTGTGTTGGGAAAGGAGCTGTCCGTTTATTACTACCCTCTGGTTGCTGCTGTTTTTTACATCCCTGAGAGGACTCACTCTTTTAACCCATAATTTCTAAGTATACTCGGGACCTTTCATGAGAAATTTGATCAAAAGCTTATGGGAAGTCTATATATAAATGTTTATAGATTTCCATATTTAGAAATTTGTTGACACTCTCAGATAATTATGAATAGTTGATGAAGTAGAAGCCATGCTGTTTCTTCTTTTGGCATATCTATTTCGATGCCTGTAGCTTCAGTGATGTTTTCTGCTCATTTACTTGGAAGAAGGTTTAAACTAGCACCTGTAATTTCTTGGTGCCCTCCTTCTCTGGCTCCTTTTTTAAAAAAGCTTAAGATCAGATATCTTCAGTTTCTCCAGTAATTTGTATTAGTGAAAAATCGTACACTTGTGTGTGTTTCTTTAAGAATTCTCAGGTATATATTATCTGGACCTAGTGACCTATTAAATTGTAGTTTATCAGTTAGCTGTAGAACATCACCTCTTGTCAGTTTTATTTTTCTTGGTTCTTCAGCTACCCTCCACCTAGGGGGATTTGCCTGTCATGCATAATGTGGAAAGGCAAAAAGACAGGATTGCCCCTCTCGGCACAGAGTCTCTTTTAGGCCTTGAATTATATTCTTGTAGCATGACTAAAGGCTATCGCAAAGGCAACTCATTGCTGTTCCCTGTACTTCAGGTAGGTACATCTCTTCAGAAACCAATACAGATTGAAGAACTATAAATAGGTTTCCTTTCTGAAGGGGGAAACCAGCATTCTTCATCTCTCTCATGGTTATTAAAGGAGGGGGTTATTTTCTTGTCCTCACTGCAGGAAATTTCTAAGTTAAGCTCACAAAGAAAATGTGGCCTAGGTCAAAGCAGATTGCAGCCATGCTGGAGGAGTCTTGTGTCTTAGAACACCAAGGTGACATGCTGGTCTCCATATGTTCCTCCTGGGTTCGCATGAGTACTGGATGTTTGAAGCAGATTATCTTCCCTTCTGCATCAAGCATCTAAGATTGAAAAGGGGATCTCCATTTTAGAGGGAATTGCCTTGATTCCAAGCAGGGTTGAGACCAGTCCTCTAATTGTACAAATGTACTCTAGTCCTGGAGCAAGTGATGGCTTTGATATAGTGAATTGCTCTTTGAAGGTCCCTCTCCAGTGTTCAAAGCCTAGGCTTAACCAAAGCAGGGACAATTTTTGTAAGATTGTGTTTTTCCTCTCCCTCCTTGAGGATAGGCGTTTATTCTTGCTTGGGGTACATCCAGCCCCCTGGGACCAACAGTCAGGGCAAAGCAACTTTGCCTGGGAGGAGGGCACTTCCTTCAAGTTTCCAGTCATCTCTCAAGTCTAGGTAATAGAGGAGAAGGGTTTTAGCAGGATCTTTAAAGTGTTATAATAAATACAGTTTTAAAATTGCAAATCTGAAAGTGAACAAAGAGTGGAGTATACCTTATGCTGTCCTGTGGCTACAGAGGCCTACACAGTGACTGCATTTCTGCCTTCATTCGAGTCAAAATGGTGAGTTCACAAGTACAGAGACTAAGATGAATGCTTCCTCAGCACTCCCCTTCTGGGAAAAGTTAGGCTGCTTTTCCCCAAACACCCCTTTTGACAGGATCACTCAAGGGTTTGAATCAGCAGTGGCTATGCATGCTTCAGCCATCTTCCCCAGTCTTTAAAAAAGTGGACTTTGTGCAGCTGCACAATCTGATCTCATCCAAAGCAACTCCCTGATCAGCAAAGGACACCTTAAAGAAAATGTCTAGTAAACTGCCTGCCTAGTAGATGTCTCCCTAGATGTTCTGTGAATGGAATCTAGCTCCTTGACCTCTAATGTAGAAACAAGGTGCTGTATGTGAGTTAACAACTGAGAATTCTAAAGCAAACTTTATTGCTGTTCTATTCTTGGGCCAGAAACCTTGTGGTAGCAGTGCTGGTGGAGAAAGGACAAGAAGGTGGCCCCCCCATTTCCCCACAAAGAACAATAGAGTGTTCCTGCCCCCCTCCAGGGGGGTGACTGATGGAGTTCACAGAGGTTTATGCTTGTACATATCAAACGAATAATGCACCCCCTGAAAAAGGGACATCTCCTAGACCTTTTCTAGTTACCTCGGAACTTACCTCCAAACAGTTACCTCGGAACTTACCTCCAAACAGATTCATCTCCTATTCCCTTATCAGCAATCCAATGAAAAATGATCATGTTGTCCAAACAATACAACATCTCCTAGACATGCAAGTGATTGACTCAGTCGCAACAGAGAGTACTCGCTAGAAATATTTCTGTTTTCGTTACTGTTTCCAAAGAGACCAAAGCTATCTTCGATTTCAGTAAAGCAAACAGATTCTTGATCCAGAAAAAAATTCCATATGGGGACCCCCTGAGCAATCTTGAGACTGGGTCCTGCATTTATCCCCAGGAATAATTCTGTTCTCAGGAACTTATGCTGCTCTTTTTACGCCCATAATATACTCTCCAAAGGAGCAGTACTTCCTCGATGTCTGGAGAGCCCTCAAGCTCTACACAGATTAGACTAAGAGTTTTATGGATCCAGCAAAAAGACAAATAAGTGGGTTCTAGATCAAATCAAGCATGAATTCTCTATAGAAACTAAAATGACTAAACTTAGGCTATTGTCCCTTGGCCACATTATGAGAAGACAAGAGTCACCAGAAAAAGCAATAATGCTAGGGAGAAGGCAGTAGGAAAAGAGAGAGACCGAACATGAGATCGATTGACTCAATCAAAGAAGCCACAAAGGCCCTCAATTTGCAAGACCTGAGCAAGGCCATTAACAACAGGACATTTTGGAGGTCGTTCATTCATATAGGGTCGCCATTAGTCAGAAGCAATTTGATGGCACTTAAGGCATACTTAAGGAAACATGGCTGTCTCAGTGTTCATCCTTGGATAGCAGCATATTGTCTTACTGTCTATCCATATAGCTGACAGTATAGACCTGGTGTGTTGTTTTCCAGTTTGGCAATTCCTGAAGGTCACAAAATGGGCAGTGACTTCAACAGCATATGAGGGAAGGACTCCTTAGAGGAGATTTGTAGAGTAACCATGTGGTCCTCCATCTATTCCTTCACTCATCACTAAACAAGCAACACTTTTATCTCTGTTCAGGCAACCTTTTGATGGAGGGTTTTTAAACCAAGAATGCTTGACAGGTGCCAGGGGATTTGGGTAACAGCAGGGAGTGCTTTTTCTTCCATCCACGGATATATTGTGCTCTAGTTTTACAGACAAAAACAAACTCCTGTCTATCCACAAGTAGAGAAAAGTAAGTCCTCACTTTCTGAGCATCTTCTCTTTGATTGGAGTTTATTGGCTCAGTTCCTGAGAGTGTACTTGTTTTCTCAATATGATTTCAGTTTATGAGAAGGGCAGTCACTTTGTTGTGAGAGAGCTCTGTCTTATCTCTACAGAGAGTTCCCTGATTACTTCATGTTCAGGTTTTGTTTATGTAGTTATAGCTCAGGTTTAGTTTGCGGGCTTCCTTGAAGTCTGGGAGCTTGTGGGAGATCTCTCCTAGACAAAGTTGCTTTGCCTTGCCTCCTGGTCCTAGAAAGCAGGGCTTAACCCAACTGAAAATGAACATAAGAATTTAGAAGTTCACCAGGTAAGAACTTCTTTTAATTTCTCTGTTCATTTCTGCCTTTCTCTGCTATATTTGATAACTTGAAGAATGTCCCTATTCCTTTCCTCTGTTGCCACTGTGCTCTCCTGCCAAATGTGGTCCTTTTTGTTGTGTCTCCTTCCTCCCCCTGTGTCTCTGGCACTCATCCAGGAGAGGGGCCCGGTCTTAATTCTCTGGTCTGGGCTTGAAATATTGGTGTTGTCTTGTGTTTTTGTTTTTCTTGGTATGCTTAATAATGGTGTTAATTCTGCTGCAGCTGTATTGGCTTGAGTATAATCAACAGATAATGTATTAACTTTTGAGACCCAGTTGCATGATGGGAGTGAATTGGCATGGGCGCTGCATTGTTTAACAATCTCTGTCTTTCTTTCCCTCTCTCCCTCCCTTCTTCCCTATCCTTGATGATTTTCATTCTCCGATCCACCCGACATGCATCTTTTCACGCCTCTCCCATTTGCTTCTGTGGCACATTTCTCGTCTTTTTTTTTCTTTTTCCGATTCTTGCTCCTGATATATTCCCCCCCCATTGATTCCCCGATTGCCTTCCACCATATGACGAAACGAGGCAGTTCTGACACTGTCTGCTCCCCCTGTAGTGCCAGGCTTCTGTTGTACAGTCGGGGTGGACTGGAAGTCTCTCACCACTCCAGCATGCCTCCCCCTCACCACCGATTACTTCCCAGATCGTCAGAGTCTGCAAAATGACTACACCGAAGGTTGTTATGACCTACTTCCTGAGGCTGATCTTGACAGGTATGTGCCTTTTTGCTCTGTGGGTGTGTGCCAATGACATTAAAGCTGCACTGTCTCTCAGGGCATCCTGGTCTGAGTTAAAGTCTCTAGCAGCTGGAGAGGCAGCTAGTATTATGAACAGAGAGTTGCAACAGGTGGCTGAATTTCCTCCGTGATTTCTTCCCCACTCATAAGTAGAGCTGTACGTTCACTCGGCCTTTTAAAAAATTAACGTATCCATGCTCGTTTTTTACAATAGGTTTTGTAATTGATACTACTTGGTTATTATTAATGCTTGTATGTATTTTGAAAAGTTACATATAGAAAGATATATAAATTTCATCTATTAGTTTGCAGTCATTCTATTTAAATATCTATGGTCTAGGTCACCGACATGATTGAGTGTGGATCTGAAATCCTTTTCCAACCATCTAAGTCAGGAGCTGGCACTGCGGCCACTAGACAGCTGGCTTGGCACTGCCTGAAATTTAAACGCCTGTTTTGGCAGGTCTTTTTTGAGGGAGTGCACTGACTTGGATGGCCCAGCCTAGCCCAGACTCATCAGATCTTGGCTGTTAAGCAGGGTCAGCCCTGGTTAGTACTTGGATGGGCGTCCACCAAGGAAGTCCAGGGTTGCTACACAGAGGCAGGCAATGGCTAAGCTCTTCTTGCCTTGGAAACCCTGTGGGGTCACCATAAGTCAGCTGCAACTTAATGGCAAAAAAAGAAATCCTGGGGTGCTCACAAGCATTTTGATTCTGGATATGTTCAAGACATAAGATCATAGCAGCTTCAGGTCCAGCTCTTAATGGGGGGTGGTACTCAGGATTGTCCCAGTCCAGATTTTATGGCAGCATCTTTTAGATTATTGAGTGCAAGAACAAGGTGATGAACTGCCTGGTCCCCTGTGATGAATCTCTTCCACTCAGGAGGGATGAGGAAGGTATTCAGATGACAGCCCACCAAGTGTTTGAGGAATTCATCTGCCAGCGTCTCATGCAGGGCTACCAACTGATTGTGCAAAGCAAACCACAGAAGCCAGCTGCAACTGTCCAGCCCCCTCTCAGCAGCAGCCCTTTGTATAGCAGAGGTGAGCCGTTTAAGATTTCCTTGTTCTCCCTCCCCCTGTACAGGAAGGAACATGAGCTGGTTCCCATTCTCCTGTCTACTAGTGCAGAACAGTGAGGTACTAGAATGGACTACAGAACTTCTGATTGTGGAAGAGGGATTATGTTTTGGAATGTTCCATGAGTTGAAACAAACCTTTCCTGCCATCAGAAAGCTAAAGCAAGATTTCTTCTTGCTGAGTTTTTTTTTAAATATAGGTGTATTCAAAAATGGCATCCCCTGCTTGTTCTCTGAAGTAATGCAGTCCATTTTGTCCACTCCTGCTGCTGCATGCATAGACCAAGCCAGCTTTTAGTGATAAGTACAGGCTGCTATCACACAGGCAGGCTATACCTTATACATCTTGGGGCCCAATACTGATATGGAGCTTGCAATGTCGGCACTGTGTTCTTTTGAAACTAGTATCAGTGTGGCTAATGCAGGAGGACTGACAGGTGGTTTGTGTCCTGTGGATCAGACCCATCTGTCACCCACCTGTTATGCCACAGTCTGCTTGCTTTAAGGTGTTTAGTGAAAACCGAGGATCTTGCCAACAAGTTCAGGGAAGGTGCTTGGGGGAGATTTAAAACCCATACCTTCTTAAATTCTTCACTTGTTGGGAATATGGTGGAGTTCTGTTGGGCAGATTCAGAAGATGGATATCCTCTCTCTCTCTCTCACTGGTCTGCAACTAGGACTTGTATCACGAAATCGACCTGAGGAGGAAGATCAGTACTGGCTGAGCATGGGCCGGACCTTCCATAAAGTGATCCTGAAGGACAAAATTATTACTGTCACTCGCTATCTACCGAAGTGAGTATCCATTCGTCATCATGTGGACTGGTTGCTCTCCAAGCTCTTGTGAACTGACCTTCCGTCCCATGGGATTCTTGGCTTTGTGTGCCATATAGAAGCAGCAGCAGTCCATCAGTGAGCGGAAGTGATTTGGGTTTAAAAGAGTTGTTCTTCCTCCTCTATTGCATCTAGAGAAAGTAGTACCCCATGTGGTCTAGCAACTTTACATTAAAAGTGTACCGGAGCTGTGGTAATTTACTCTGATCTTTTCAGGTATCCATATGAATCTGCTCAGATCAACTACACCTACAGTTTGTGCCCTTCCCACTCTGACTCCGAGTTTGTCTCCTGCTGGGTGGAGTTCTCCCATGAGAGGCTGGAAGAATATAAGTGGAATTACTTGGACCAGTACATCTGCTCTGCAGGTTCAGAGGATTTCAGGTCGGCAGAGCCACAACTGTGTCTGTCCTGTGCCCCACTGTTTTTCCATGCATGTCTTCAGGTTGTCCAGCTCTTAATCGATAAATGTTTGAGGAGCTTGTGGATTTTTGAAAGACTATAGGAAAGCCACCTAACTTTGGGGGTGGGGGGGATGTAGAGTTTGGTGATGCTGCTGATAACAAGTTTTATCAATTTTTGCTAAACTCAAATCTCAAGCCCCAGCTCATCAGAGATTTAGCACATATTTCAGCATTCAATGAAAGCTTATCTGTTTTGCTTTCCTGCATTTATGAATCTGCTTTCCTGGGTTTATGAAATTACAATCTCCAAGCATGGGAAGAATATTTGGGGGGTAGAGGAGGATCAAAGGAAGCTTGCATGGGATATAATGCTTTTTAAGAAGAAGAGGGGAAGGAGATTGGATTTATACCCTACCCTTCACTACCTGAAGGAGTTTCAGAGCGGCTTACAATCTCTTTTCCCTTCCCCTCCCCACAACAGACACCCTGTGAGGTAGGTGGGGCTGAGAGAGCTCTGACAGAAACTGCTCTTTTTCAAGAACAGCTGTGCCAGAACTATGGCTTGCCCAAGGTCATCCAGCAGCTGCAAGTGGAGGAGTGGGGAATCAAACCTGGTTCTCCCAGATTAGAGTCCACGCACCTAACCACTACACCAAACTGTTTTAAGACAACAGTCTGCACAAATAAGTGTGAAATGCTATATGAATTCATGAGCTGTTGGTACAGAACTAGTAGAATGTAGAATCCAATATGCTGGGGAAAGTGTGGGTAAGTTGGGACTTTGTTCATGCTTGGCAGGCATGCTCTGAATGCTAAAACTCCTGAACTAGTCTTTACACAAGCATGACAAAATCATGGTCATGCAGAATGAGAAGATCTCACGTTGGTCTTGCTGCATTCTGTTGAACCAGAAATTCCTTTTCTATCTTGCTTTACTTCTCTACTGCCTGCTGTTTGCTGCAGAGATTTCCTGGGCAGGAACATGGAGGCAGTCCAGACCTCCATTTCAGCCAGATTGGAGAAAGTTTGGCTCATAGATAAATGAACTTGTCAGATCTGAGCTGCCATCATCTTTTTCTGATGACTTGGTTTGCCTTCTTCTCCTGTATTGATTCCATCCAGATAAATGGGATGAGGTCCCAGAGCAATATAAAGAAATTTCTTTATTGCAATATGCTTAATTGTTGTGATGGAATTGACTGAGGTTGCTTCTGGAACTGTAAAAGCAGAAAGTCTCGAGGCACTGTAAGCATTAATAGATTTATTGAAGCATAAATTTGTGTGGGCTGGAGACCACTTCAACCTATGGATGAAGTGAATACTCAGTTCATATATACACACATACACAGGGGGAAAATTTTAACAGTGGGTTAAAAGGTCATAAGATGAAAGAAGTGTAGTTGGAGACATATCTTTGCAAAACTTCAGCGTATACAAGGTAGCACACCAACTGTTCACAGCCGCTGTAATTGGTGATGACATGGTCTACCTCAGTGGTTCCCAACGTTTCCAAGCTTGCGGACACTTTTGGAATTCTGACACAGAGTGGTGGGTGCAACCACAAAATGGCTGCCATGGGAGGTGGAGCCCCCCCTCACACACACAGAGGAAGCACAAGTGCAGGGAATGAGGAGTAATTTTTAAAAAATACTCTGGGAATGAGGAGCAAAAGAACAGAATCAACAGTGTGGTGGCAGCTGCCACCAAAAAAAATGTTATTTTAATTTGCATGGCTAATGAAATCTCCAGTGGCCAATCAGGAGCCCTCAGTTAGCCCCACCTACTTTCAAAAAACACTTGTCAGGCATCAGGAAAGATGTCAAGTGGGCACCATGACAGCGACCGTGGTCTACCTACTTAGCACCTGTCGTGGTAAGAAAGGTGCCAGCTTAGTTTAATCTAACCTGGCTAATACAGACGAACCTGTTGATAAGTTGTCATTGAGCAATTTCTCGCTAGAGTGTCACTTTGCAGCTCTCTTATTGAAGACTGATACATTTCTGGAACTGTAAGAGTGCTGTTTTATTGATGAAAAAATTTATAGCCATGCTGGTCCAAAAGCAAAATCCAAAACCACGAACACAATCCACGTAATACCTAATTTAGTGAGCTATTGGAGACATTTGTTGGACTTAATGTGTTTTGCTTATAGAATATAATCGATTTTTTGTCTCTGGGTCTCAGAAACATTAGGTATAACTTGAAACCAAAGCCCTTTGAGTCTGCTCTGCA
Source organism: Lepidodactylus listeri (assembly GCA_029233225.1). Classification (NCBI taxonomy): domain Eukaryota; kingdom Metazoa; phylum Chordata; class Lepidosauria; order Squamata; family Gekkonidae; genus Lepidodactylus; species Lepidodactylus listeri. Next base: position 29,313,535 of record JARCFY010000013.1, read on the forward strand.
TCCATCATGCAGTGAAGGCTCAAACAGGACTTAACATCATGTCCTGAGGAATTTTCCCCCAATCCCTTGTGATTTATTTTTTTGTAACATCCAGTCTAAGGAAGAGTTTTGGAGAACTTAAAAGCTCGCATACTGTTACACTTCATTTGGTTGGTTCTAGTATGGGTTATGCTCTTCAGGCCAAACTACATGTTCATGGGTTGGGTCTGGGTTCTCTCAGCCAAACAGCAGCTACAGGGTATGGCTTTTTTTTTTTTAAGGTGAGCTCAAATGGATTTCCAATGCCATCACATTCATGGGGGAGGAAGGGCTCTGCCTTTCCCTCTGAGCCACTTTCCTGCAGGGAAGCAAGGTTGTGGGAAGAGTTACTTTCCTGTTTTTGGTGCTCCATGTAGAGTATACCGGGCCCACGGAGCAGCAAAAACAGCTTTTCCTTCCCCCATGGCAGCATTCCAAGCCCATTCAGGCTGTCTTTGTTTTTTTTAGAAGCCATTCCCCATAGCTGTGGGGCTGCAGGGAACCTGGACCCAACTCATTAAAAACCCAAAGGTATATTTCAGCCCTTAGTTTTACTGTTATCATTTTGATCAGTTTCATCTTTAGATAAAAGTCCCTGTAAATGTTCTGGCTGTGATCTTCCTGTTCTGGATCTATGAAAATGTCGGTACATGTAAATCATACAAACAAGTCCCTCCCCTTGATAGAGTTGTGACTGGCTTGGAAAGAAGCTCTTGTCTAGAAAGGAACAGAGAGAGAGATTTTTAGTCTCTTTGCTTGCCAACAGCCCACTTGTCTATAGTAAACAAGAATCCAAACAAGGAAGAGTCACAGAAGTGGCTTCTTAGTTTTGTTTTAGACCTGCAAGCTAGTAAAATGTTCTGTGAGCTAGTAATGTTGTTCCCCTGTTTGCAGTTAGTTTACTCTCCTTATTACATTTTGAATACCTTGGGAGAAACTCGTGTTAAGCCGTTAGGTGCTCATTAAAATTGTATAGGGTATAAAGTGTTCTGCTTGATGTTTTTTTTCCCTTAGTCCTTCTGTTTTTCCTCTGTGCAGTCTCATTGAGTCACTGAAATTCTGGCGTACCCGCTTCCTTCTGCTGCCAGCCTGCGTCAGTGCCACAAAACGCATCACAGAGGGCGAAGTGCATTGTGATGTATATGGCGGCAAGCCCCGCTCAGACGAGGAGGAATGGCAGCTCTTGGATGGCTTCATCCGCTTTGTGGAGGGGCTGAACCGTATTCGCAGGCGTCACCGATCAGACAGGATGATCCGGGTAAGCCAAAAATTCTGGACAGAGCTGTGTGAATATCAGAGCCATTTCACACATTATGCAGGATGAACTCAGATTTACCACTGGATATACTCTTGACAAAGAGCTCCATTCAACCCTGGTTCCCTGTCAGGTGTACCTTTGTTATGCATGTCTCTGTCCAATTTTTACCATTCGACCAGACTGTACTTGCATCTGACAGAGTGGGCTACAATCTTTGCAAGCTTATGCTAGAATAAAAACACGTATACCTACTCCTGGTTATTCCAACCACCTTAGTTGTGCATATAAGGTAGAAGTCACCATAAACACAAATGTAGCACACAACAATTCATATGCATTCTGGAAATCTTTCTTTAAAACTACAATGAAGTAGTGAATGCTCTTAAGCCACATGATAAAGTTCAGCTACTGAAGCTGAGGGGTGTGTGTATGGCATCTGATTTATGTCAGATCAGAGAGTACATGGAACTATTTATAACCTACTGTAAACTCCTTGGAGGAACAGTAGCAATATACATCTGACAAACAAACACATGCCAGCGCATTTTATGCTGAAACTGCTCTTCGTCAGGGATGTGGCTAGAGTCAAATACGCCTCTGTTTGATAGCTTTCAAAGGGCCCATTTGCACTGTGGGCTTAAACTGGTTTAATTGGTCATTCTTCCCAAGAAAACTTGGGAACTGGAGTTCAGGGCCTAGGAAGGGAGGTGCACCAGCAATGGGGAAACCAGAAAACCCCATCCCTGTGTGAAAGGTACCTACAGTTCCCAGGGGGGTGTTTTTTGTGTTTGTTTTGGAGAAGGCATGAGAAAGTTGGTTTGTAATACAGGTAAGACCACTAAGAGATTTTTCAGTCACCATAATATTCTCCTGATGAAGAGCTAGCTGCTTAAATATTTAATTACTTTGCTCTCTCTCCTCTCCTTTTTCTACTTAGAAAAATGCAGTGAAAGGCTTACAAATGGTGGGTCCACTCTCCACTCATTCATTGGAGCCATCTGGGCCTCCTCCTGTTGGCAAGAAGGGGACCTCTGCACTTTCAGCTCTTTTGGAGATGGAAGCTAGTCAGAAGTGAGTCTGATCAATCAGCCAATCTAGGACAGTCTAGAGCAGGGGTGTCAAACACGCGGCCCAGGGGCTGGATCAGGCCCCCGGAGGGCTTCTATCAGGCCCGCCCTGGAACTGGCCATCTCCTGCTTCCAGTTCTGTTGCTGCTGCTGCATCATAGCTTGCTTTGCCAGACTCTCTCAATTGCTCAGCCATTTCATGTTTTCCCCTGGGTCCTAGATTCAGAACTCTGAGCATGAGATTTCTGTGGCGAATGTCAGTAAATCAAAAGTAGGTTTACAGCTTACAGATATGCACTTGAACAGCATACTCAAGATTGCAACAGCACAGACATTTTGATGCAGTAATTCAGAGCAAGAGGTGTCAGTTATCAGAGACTGTTAAATAAACAAAACATGGCAAGAGTGCTAATGTTTTAAGCATGTTTTTATTTTAGTTAAAAAAAACCTTTGTGTTTGTGTCCTTTATAAATAAATAAATTTATAAAGTTTATATCTTCGCTACCTGGCATTACATTTTAGGACACACATGGCTCGGCCCAACAAGGTCTCATTTATGTCAGATCTGGCCCCCATAGCAAATGAGCTTGACACCCCTGGTCTAGAGGAACACATCCTTTTTTTACCATGTGACTGAACTCTGCAGAGGTTTCTCGTTGGTAGTTCCTATTCTCTGTTCCATGTTCCTTGATTATGACATTATTTTGGGGAAAAACGTGTAGTTTTCTTTCTAGCAATCTTGTTTTGTGGTTGCATCCACTTTACTTTCTGTCTTGTAAGCTTGATTTGTTTTTACTTGTACACTATGTAGCATATCATATGTTGGCAAAGTTATATGAGCACGTGACACTGGCTTATACCACCAGACCACTGGAACATCTAGCTCTGTATCTTTTTCTCTGATTGGCAGCAGCTCTGCAGAGTCTAAGCCAGAGAAAGATCTTTCCTCCTAACCCACTGCCTGTGGCCCTTTAACTAGAGATGCTAGGAGTTGAATGTGGGCCTTTCCATATACAAAGCAAATACTCTACCACTGAACAGTGCCCCCTTCCTAGTAGATTGCTTAAGAGGGTTTTGGGACTTGAAAAACCAATTGTTCATGAACCCCACCCAACAGTTCCCATATACACCAGCCAAATCTTTGGATGCCAGACTACATGGTGCCAGTGCAGAGTGCAGGCTAAGGGATCCGGAACAAGCCCAAGAGCTCTGCAGCTCTCCTCTTCCCTGCCAGTGTTATCTAAGGCATATGTGCTAGGAATGGGCACAGACCTAATTTCATCACGAACATTGCCCAGTTCGTCGTTCTTGAAGCTCGATTTGTGCGATTGCATCTCACCTTGGACTGCCAACAAACCACCATGTTTTTCACAGAGGTTCATGACGCCAGTTTCTGAGCCAGACATGCTGGCACCAATGGATTGTCAAAGCAATGGGGGGGGGGGTGGATTTCTGCAGCCTTTCTGCAGCCCTGGAAACACCAATAGCAGCCCTCCGGACACCAAACAAAAGTAGCCTTTGTGGGACCCAGAGATGCGGAAGAAAGCATGAAAGAGCCCGGGTTGCGGGTGGAAGGAAATGAGGGAGAGGTGAAGGAAGGGTGCTTGTCAGCGCCGCAGGAGAGAGGAAGAAAGGGGAAAGCTATCTCCTTTTCATAGAAGCAGTGGGGACTTTGGGAAACTGGCCCATGAAGCAGTCAGAGGGAGGCTGGCAGATGAGGCCAGGCCAAAAAGGGGGACTTCAAAAGGGGTGTGTGTGTGATCTCCCTTTGGTAAAAGAGGAGAGTCAGCTGGAGACTCACTGCGAGTTTGCTGTCTCTAGCCCATGGGGGGGGCCATTCTGCTGCATCACAAACCCCAAGAAACGAGCCAGTTCAGTAAACTGGAAGGTTTGTGGTTTGTGAGACCCCCACAAACTGGGACAAATCTCCATTCTCCCGGTTCATGCCCATCCCTAGTCTATATAGTTACTATAGCTAGCCTTTCACTCATCATTTCCTAACAAGTTGAAAATGTCATTTCTGCATTGGTCCTAATATTTTTTCTGCATTACTTTTCCTACTAGAAAGTAGTGCTGTTCTGGGGATATGGGCTGTAAATGAAGTGGTACTTGGGTTGTTCTGTTACAACAGCAGTTTGTAGCATCCATTAAGGGTCACAGTCCTTCGGCTGACGTCTTTAGTGTACCTGTGAACTTATTCTTCATGTACTGAAGAAGTTAGTAGCAATTTTTCATTTCTATGATAGGTCTTTGTTTTTCCCAGTGGTTCAAGTCACTTTGGGATGACACAGTGTGGACCAGAATCATTTCACAGAAACAAAGACAAAATGTACATATAAGGTCACTCTGGTAAAAAGGGTCACATTTTTAATCCAGAAAAATATATATACCATGATACTAGTATTTGAATTCCAGTCTCAGCGTCCCAACCAGTTTTGGTTGAAGACCCTCTGGAGTCATCCTGAGTCCTGAATCTCTGATAGGTAACTGTGGCTTTATAGGTGTCAAATAATTTGGGAGCTTCGCTTTAAATTAGAATGGGCAGGAGTGCATTTGTAAGGAGGCTAAAGGCTGCAGTGTTGTAGATTTAGTTAGCATATAACTTCGAATTTATTCTTTTGCTGCTTTTATTCTATGTTTGTAATTTTCTGTGTTTGCAGTGTATTCAGTTCACTCCTCCATTATGGTTCTATGCTCTTATTCTTCATTTTTGTTTGTAATATTTTTTTTTTATAGTTCTTCTTTAATAAATGGCTTAATTTGTCTCAGTTAAGCTCTGGAGCCTGCATGTTCTGTACTATTTCCACGTTTGCCCTCCAGAGCAATATAAGAGCCCGTTCTTCGTGTACTTCATTTATTATTCATATTCCACATTTATCATTCAGTAATTGGAATTCACGTGCTAGCAGCAGGATCAAATTATTGGTTAATGTTAGGGATTTTGTTAAGCCCTGATCCGGAAAGAGGGCTGTCTTTTTGTACTGACCTGCCTGTCCCTTGTTTTCCAGGACCCTGGGTGAACAGGCAGCAGCAGTGGCTGGAAAAGGCTGTGTCCAGCCATCAGAGGGTGGCAGCATTGCCCTTACACCCACCTATGTGGATAGTCCACGCAAGGTAAAGACTTACTGAACCACTTAAACAGACAGGGAGGGAGGTACTGATAGTTGGCCTGGTGTGCGTAACTAGTATGGACCCATAAAGTAAATATGCCAGAATATTTCTGACCTAATTCACCTCTAACAGGCATGACAGTGTGTTGTTCATTTTATCTGCCACACTTCAGGGCGTTTGGAATTCAGGTTCAGCACCATTCCTGATGAGACAAGAAGAGCAATAATTTATAAATGAGGATCCGTTGTGCCAGGCTTTTAGGAAAATGTTTGCGGTACTATGTAGCCTTCATGTGGCTTGTTCATTGTGACTGTAGCAGCCCCTGACATCTTCTGCGCTCAGGCATCTCAATGTTTTTCCAATTCAGGTTGATCAAAAATGCTGATACAGCATTAGTTTAGTTTAAAACTGTATGCCCCACCTTCCCTCCTGATCAAATGGGAGCTCAGGGCAGCCTACAGACATAAAAAGCATGCAGAATGACAAATTTAAAAAATGGGAAAGCACCTGCATCCATAAATGGTCATCCTGCCAACAGAAACTGCCCATTATTCCCCTGTACTCTCGAGCATGGCAACAAAGAGCTCCCTAAAGCAGCTGTATTTCTAAGACTCAGGAAGGAGGATGCTTTTGTTCTGTATCTCTACTGGGAACCCATTCCAGAGAACTGATGGTCAAAAAGCCCATAACCAGGCTGCAGATGATCTATTACATTTGTCTGTCTAATGCATTTTATCTCACCCTTCCTCCAAGGAGCTCTTGGTGGCATACATGTTTTCATTTCCCCATTTGATCCTCAAAACAACCCTCTGAGTCTGGGAGAAATCAGCTGGCCTAAGATCAACTAGCAAGCTTCATGGAACTTTGAACTCAGGTCTCCCAGGGCAGTCTTACCCACCACATCACACTGGTTTCCCTGTGATGACACCAGCAAAGAGTATTGGGAATTCATGGAAGGAGGAACCAAGTTGGTTAGCGGTTAGGCTGTAATTAGTTACATCTTCTTTCTGTAGTAAGGGCTTTTAAAAACAGCAGTTTAATTAATTTTAGTGGGTAGCCGTGTTGGTCTGAAGCAACAGAACAAAGTTTGAGTCTGGTGGTAACCTTTAAGACCAATGAAGTTTAATTCTGGGTATAGGCTTTCATGTGCGTGCACACTTCCTCAGATACTGACAAAGTGTGCATGCACATACCCAGAATTGAACTTTGTCGGTCTTAAAGGTGCCACAGGATTCAAACTTTGTTCTAATTTTTAGTGATGTGGGGGATCCCTCAACCCCTCCGGAGTTTATAATCCCGGTGAGTGGCACAGTTGCCTTTGCATTACATAATATTGCCAGCTGTGAGGAACATGAACGCTATAGCAGGATTGTCTGTCTAGCTTGAAACACAATAGTAATGTTGTACTTTGAATATCTTTGTATAGCGCTTCAAAATGTTTTGTGTACATTAGTACAGCAATAGATCTAAAGATTGTATTATAGGGTTTAAATATACCAGGCTTGGGGCTGAGGCTAAGAATAATGGCTTGCCTCAGATTACCTAGTGAGTTTGTGACAGATGAGAGACTTGAACCAGGGAACTTCCTAGTGCACAGTTTTAGCCACTAACGTTAACGTGGCTCTCCACTTAACGGGCACACTTTGCATATCACTTTGGTGCTGCACCAGGTAAGAAATCAGACGAGTGATGAACCAGTGATGACTCAGTGAAATGAAAACCTCAGAAAGCTCCATTATCCCATCAAGCAATTAGATAGCAAAAGGGACAGTCTTTGTTCTGGATATCAGTAGTGGGCTGCTGTTAGGATGTGGGGCTGAGACACAGGACTCACACTCAGCAGCTGCTCTCTGTTTCGAAATCAGACATACTTGCCTCTCACAGAGTTGTGAACATAACTAAGGGGCTGTGGTTACATGGTAGAGTATCTGCCTGAGGAGCACCAGGTCCCAGGTTCAATGCCCAGCATCAGGTGTTGTGAAGGACCTTGACCTGAGGACTGGGAGAGCCACTGCCAGTCTGTGTAGACAGTACTGACCTTAATAGACCAATGGTGTGGCTCAGCGTAAGGCATTCTCCTATATTTTCATAAGCCTTCTAAGGCAAGTACTTTCCTTAGGAGTGTCTCTGAATAGGCAGGAGAAGGATTCTGAGTAGACCTATGTCAGATTGCTCTCTTAAATTCAGCAAAAGCAATGTAAAAATAACAGCCCAGGAGGGGAAGTCTGTCTCTCATTCTCACTGTGCCTGCTTGAACATGTTGGCAGCTTTGTGCCCCCTTACTCCTGCAGCTGCTTTCTGGCCTTTGAACGGCTGTCACTCTTTCTGGTGTTTTGCAGGGCTCTCTGTTGCTGTGCAGTTTTCTTAACGTGAAGGGCTTCACATTGCTCCTAGTAGAACTTGGCCCAGAATGTACTTTATGGTCATGGCTGTGATTCTGTGGGAACCTGGGGGGAAACGAAGAATGTGGGAGCCGGCACCGAATGCAATTTCCCAAGATTCTCAGTTTTCAGTTAAAAAAAAAGAAATCAAGCTCTTATAGCTATGAAAACTACTCTTGGTTTTTAAAACTAATTAGACTTTGCCTACTAACTTGTTAGGCTTCTTGAGACAGTTTACAATAATTAAAAGAATACAACAAAACCAAATAAACTAAGATGTGAGCATGTGGAAGACAACTACTGAAATACCTGAAATTGGAGAGGGGTAAACAACAAGGCTTTTTAGTGGGGATGGAGCAATGTTCTTGTCCTTTCCGTGCCTAGCAAACAAAAATAAATGATACAAAATAAGAGGCGTGATGAAAAGTGTGCCCTTTTGTTCATAATTTATGCTGCTCGTGCCTAATTCTCCTTTTCTTGGTGCACAGCCATAAGCTCTCTATGGCCTTCCAGCAGATGGGCAGGCATTGCTGGTACCTTGCATTCTGGGGGTCTTGTTCGGGTAGAAACCTCTGTCTTGGGTATCTTGTGTCCTTCCTCCTTCCTCGCAGTAGTAGATCTGCACAACTTTGTGTCTTTTATCCTCTCGTTCCTGCTTCCGCTGCTTCCTCCAATGCATTCAGGATGGGACCTTCTTTATGGATTTTGTTCGAAGCCCACGCGCGGCATCTGCCTTCCACTCTCAGGTTAGTTTCTAGATCAGGGTATGTCTTTTCCCCTGCTTCTGTAATTTTCTCTATGAAAATTCCTAAAATGATTGCCATAATGTTTTCTTTTTCATAGCATCTGAAGGAGTGAGCTTTGACACACACAAATGCATGGTGAAATAAATATTGTTAGTCTTTAAGTTCTGTTTTATATCTGGCAAAGCCATAAAATGAGTTTAAAAGTTTGAAGCTCCTTTTTAAAGGTCTGAGTTTGAGTTAATTACTGGGCTCTGTATGTGGACTACTTTATGAATGTTTACCTTCCATCTTTTAAAGAAAAAATCTTTGGCTCTGCAAAGACAGATAGGCAAGCAGGATTTTACCCAGTTGTCCAGTAAGAAAGAAACCTGCTTCTGCCTTCTGCTGTTCTGGCCAAGGAGTACAAAGTCATTCAGATAATTTGCAGGATTTTGGCACTTACTTAATTTTGATTATTACAGTTTTTTCTTGTATCTTTAACTTTGGTTAGACCAAATTAGACTACTGGAATGTAGTTGTTCGCTTACACTGTGCCCCAGATTGTGCATTTTGAAAGGACTGTGCCCCAAACCATGGTAGACAAAGAGAGTACAGAGAGTACCGTGAGCTGTATAATTTCCACCAGTTTAGTTGTGTCCCTAGACTCCAAGGTGAGTCAAACGAGCCCTGGTCATTCATCATCATCATTTTATAGATTTGTCCCCCACATAGTTTGTGATAGTGCTTAGGTATCTGATTTTTATGTGTAAGAAGAGGAGGTAGAATTTTGATTATTAATATCTTGACTGTGGCATGAAATAGCTTGTAGCTGGTGGGGGGACAGGTAATTTCCCACAAATTAAGAGCTGAAAGATGACTGACATGACAAAGCGTACTTACTTTTGGGAATTAAGCAATGCTTGGAAGAATTGATAATTTCCAGATAAAACGAGCCAAGCTCAGCCAGTTCTGGATTCAGGTTGTAGATGCTCAAGATAAAAGTATTAGACTCTTTTCAAGCCCAGAATTTGCTGTGGTGACTTGCCCTTCCCTCGGTCCCTTATCTGCTGCTGCTGGGCTTGCTTCCTTCCCTCCTCCGCGCCTCCTCTCATAAAGCTTTAACATAATGTGCTGCTGACGGTGGTTGGGAGCTGGCAACTGCAACCTGTCTCCTTTTAATGCGGAGGCTTTAGGGGCTCATGTTCTTTTCAGAAGGCTTTTTTTATTGTTCCGTCTGCTGCAACTTCTGAGTGTACTACAGAACATTGCACAATATGGGAGGAAAGCGTTCTGTAATATATCACTCAAGCGGCAGAGCCGAGAAGGGAAAGAGCCGGTTTATGTCAGATTGTCAGCGGTTCCCTGAAAACTTTAAGGAAAACGTGTGTGTCTTAAACAGAGGAGACAATTTGTTGTAACTTTGCATTCGGAGCTTTCTCAGGCTTGGCTTTGATGAAATACAAATGGCTCATGCATACACATAGTCATACATATACTGCCTCACTCCCCAGGGCAATCCCATCATCAGCTGTGGAAGTGTTCTATGCTGGTTGCATGGTATGCTCTGGTCCCTGCCTGAGGGAACGTGTGAACCAGTCATCCCCACTGTGTTGCCCGTTGGCACCATGGCACCTGCCGGTGTGTTTCCTGGCACCCACAGGCTACTTCCCCGAAGCATCTCATCCTCAAAGAGGAAATCCTTGTCTTCCTCTGCTTCACCAAAGTAGGAGGTGCTTCAGGAGAGCCTAGCAGGTGTCACCTTTCTGTCTGCAGGCAGTGCTTGGCTTAGAACCTCCTACCATTTTGTAAACTTTCCAATGTTTTGTGATTGTGCCACCCCCACCCCAGTCATTTTGTTGTTTCAGAATTCCAGAAATGCCCTCAGGTTGAACAAGGTCAGGGACCTCTGATCTAGACTAAAACCTTAAGCCACTTTAATTGTTAGTGCTTCTTTTCCAAGGAACCGTAAAACCTCAGAGAATGAGAGATCCATGGAAAAGAATTCTGAGCACCTTAACAATACTTTCTGTTGAACTTTGGCAGTTGTCTTCATTATCAAACCAGGTTAGGTGTTTAACTTGTGGGCACAGGCAAGTGTAGACTAAATAACACAACATGTCTGGGCTGTGGGGCATTAATACAGCACTCCAAGGAGGTTGGGCTCTTGAACTGTGTCCCTGCATATTGTTCCTTTATGCTTAGCTAACAGAGCTCAAGTTGGTGCCTGCAATAACATGTATTCTATTCACCGGTCAGTCTTTAGGTTTGATGCATTGGAGAAATTGTAATGAATTGCATGGCAGCATTAATGTCTTGCCTTCCTCAAGGTCTCCATCGATCAGACTGCTCCTCCAGTCCTAGAAGGCAGCATGTTGATCAACTCAGGACAGTCCACAGACCGGAGCAACACTCAAGCCTTTTCCAGCTCCCAGAACATAGGAGACCAGGGATCCTCTGTGTCTGGTTCCATTGAGATCAGGTATGAAAAGAAGAAAAAACTGTGCCTTTCCTGTCTGGTGGCAGTGTCTAAAGCACCATAGCAGGGCCAGAAGCATGCTAGGATCTGGGAGACCCCCACTCAGCCATGGAAACTTGCTGGGTGACCTTGGGCCAGTCACACTCTCTTAGCCTAACCTACCTCACAAGGTTGTTGTGAGGATAAACTGGAGGAAAGGAGATGATGTAAGCCACTTTGGGTCCCCATTGAAGAGAATGGTGGGGTATAAAAGAAGTGAATAAATAATACTGGATGATGGGGCTGCAAGGGTTTGATGGGTTAGGCAGGGCTGTATTTCAAGGGCCACCTGGAGCCCTCCCTTTCTGTGGATCCACTCATGACTTTGCTGTGTTCTGCTTGGGGGGGGGGGGGACCTTCCCCAGGGAAGGGAGACAGGCAATCTGTTCTTCCTTTCAAATAGATGAGCTAAGAAGATGTTCATCTATTATTTATACTGAAGAGCAAGAAGCATTTCCCCAAAATTAACCAGCAAAATATTGTTTATTTTAAACTTTGCAGCTCTCAGCAATTTTCTGCAGGCTCCCTAACATCGTCATCCACTTTGATAGAGATCCTTGAAGCCATGAAACACCCCACGTGAGTGCCACGCCTGTCTGTGTCTGTCTGCCCCCCTCCCTCCCTCTCAGTTCCCCACCTCCCTTGCCTCTTGAATATTCCCCTTTCTGGGGAAAAAAGTACAGCAGATGGCAAATTTTTCCAGTTTCCAAAGCAATACCAAGGCCTCTCTTAGCAGAGCGTTCTTTGGCTTCCTGCCATCTTCTGAGGAGGATGCAAGAATTGGAGTTTAGGTGCATCTGGCATGTCCTGTTCATTCAGGGAGACTGGAAGAACACACTGGGGGGTTCTTTTGGTGGGGCAGGAGAGAGTTTTTATAAGTCTGTATTAACCCATCCATTGTCCTCTCGATCTTTAGCACTGGGATCCAGCTGCTGTCAGAACAGAAAGGTCTCTCACCATATAGCTTCATCAGTGCCGAGGCAGTCCACTGGCTGGTGAACACAGTGGAAGGGGTGCAGACCCAGGCCATGGCCATTGACATCATGCAGGTGATCTTTATTTACATTAAGAAAAAGGTCTGCATCTTGACTATAGTTCTTGTTTCAACCGGTTTGTCACAGCATCGACCAGAATGCTCACTTGTATTACGAATGTCATGCATGTATATTAACAAACAAATCCTTCTGATGGGCAGGTTTGTATGGAGAGATCCCTGTTGGTGAGTGCCAGGCCACCAAGAACTGGGTGGCAAATTTTGCCCTTTCCATAACAGCATCTCTAGGGCACAGCACTGAGGGACTCCATAGGGTGGGGAACCTGTTCCCTGACCTGAAGATATCATCCTAGAGGCTACAAAGAACTCAAACCTGCTCTTGTCAACGTTGCCCTTAACTGTGTTCAGTTGCTTAATCGTGCTACAGACTGCATAGGGAGCATCCCTGCATACGCTCTGTGCCTCTCTCTCTCTCTCTCTCTCTCTCTTTTGGTTCCCCACCTCCCTTACCTCTTGAATAGTCCCCTTTCTGGAAAAGAGTACCGCAGATGGCAAATTTTTCCAGTTGCAGGAACAAAACCAAGTCCTCTCTTAGCAGAGCCTTCTTTGGCTTCCTGCCATCTTCTGGTTGCAAGAATTGTGCGACAAAATGTTGGGAACTGACTTGTATATAGCAAGAAAGTAGCATAACTGGCTCTCCACATAAAATTTAACCATCACTTTTAAGAACACTCAGAGTTGAGCTGAATGCCACCCTCACTATACTATTGAAATGATGACTCTCCTCTTTTGTTCTTAATGTTTTTTAGAAGATGCTGGATGAGCAGCTGATCACGCATGCCTCTGGAGAGGCCCTGCGCACCTTCATCTACGGGTTTTACTTCTACAAGATTGTGGCAGACAAGGAGCCAGAACGAGGTCAGGCTCTGAGCATCAAAAGACACAAAAATAGGAACTTGGGTTCCACCTCCTTTTTCAGGGATGCTCCCTGTGCAATTTCTATCATAAGACTCAAGTAGAGGCTCTGCCCAGGCAGGGGCTACGTTCTAGATCATGACCCCTGACTACCGTATTATTTCATCAGCTCTTCCACCAGAATTTTTAAAGTAGAGTGGCAAATGGGAGGCAAGCACTGCAAACTCACTGAAATAAGAGCAGCTACACAAAAACACAGTATTAACTTGGGGTGCAGGAAGAAAGGAAGGCAGGCCTCTTCCGTCAGATGTTTGCTTTAAAGTGTGGGAAGCCATTAGACTCCTCCATTTGGCTCCACCCCACTTCCAAGTGGGGGAAAACAAAGGGAGTGCTGAAATGGCTTGCCCCCCCATTTAAAGCAAACAGTATGGTGGGTCTGCCCATCAGCTGTTCGCTTTAAAGGGCGGGCAGCCATTAGAGTCCTCCATTTGGCTCCTCCCTGCTTCCAAGTGGGGTCAGCTGTTGGCTTTAAATGGCTGTCAGCTCCCCCTCCGTTCCTCCCTGGGGGAAGGGGAGGAGACCTTGGCCAGTGGGGGGGGGCTTGGCTTTGTGCCTCTTTCTGTCTCTCCCCCCCCCCCCCCGGTGATGGAGGAAGCCAGGTGCCAGGTGCAGGGTTGCGGTGCAGTGGGAGGCAGGGGAGAGTTTCCTTATCCTGCGCTCAGCCGGGGATCTGTGCTCTGGGGGCTGGGAATTTGTGTGTCAGCACAGGCTGGTGCAGCTTAGAGGGAACACTGGTTGTGTTCCTTAATTGGGAGGAGGGAAGGTATCATCTGATGTAGCTTCCAAGAGTCCTGAGCGCCCATAGCCTCACAGCTAACTCCTTACCTATATTGATCACATAGCTAAAAAGTACCAGCTTGTGCTCCCAAAGGGCTTCATTCTCTCCTTTTCCTCTCTCTTTCTCTCTCTCTCTCTTTTTGGTGCTGTCTCTCTCCAGTGGGAATGCAGCAGCCCACCATGTGGCACACAGCAGCAATGGATGATTTTTCTGCTTTCCAGCGGAAATGGTTTGAAGTGGCCTTTGTAACCGAGGAGCACTTGCACTCAGAAATCCCAGCCTTCCTTCTTCCTTGGCTGCCCAGCCGCCCAGCGTCATATGCCAGCCGACACAGCTCCTTCAGCCGCAGTTTTGGAGGGCGGAGCCAGGCAGCTGCGCTGTTAGGTAACTGCCACTGAGAGGGTGGGTTGAAGAAAGGCTAGCAGGAGCCCACGGCTGTGTGAGTTCCTCCAGTCCAGTAGAAACAAATGTCCCAGAGCTGTTGCTTGTATATGCATGAGTAGGAGAGAAGAGTTAAACACATCAAGCTGCAGTCCTGTTTGTGCCTGGGTTGTTCCCTTGTTCTCTGCTACTTAGAGGAATGTTCTGTGGTGCACACAGAGGAATTGGACACATATTTAAATTTAACAGCAATCTGAAAAAAAGTTGATTGCTCAGTCCCACTGAAGAATCAGTTGGGTTAAAATGCTTCATTAAGCATACAATTATTTTGTTTTTACTTCAGTGGATTTCAGGTACAGCAGGCTTTGTGGGGATTGCCATCTTTGTGCCTCGCAGGTGGAATCTTGACAAGGTTCACAGGGAAGGAGATCACCTTGCTACAGAGGCATTTATTTATGTAGGAGAGAAACTTGTTCCTATTCTGTTTGTTGTTGTTTTTTAAAGAAAACTGCTTTGAATCTGAGATGGTGCTAGTGATTCGGGGGGGAGGGTGCCAAAAAGATCTCTGCAAAGCAACAGAATCTGATTTTATATCCTAGTTTTTCTACCAGAAATTGTTCACATCTGCTTACAACATTTTTTACAATACCATATTTGTATCTTCATTTGCTCCCCCCTGTTCCCAGCCCCTGTTGGTGTGTATTAATGGCAGCTGCTTGAACGCTGAGCACCCCCGTCTCCTCTTCCCAGGACTGGAGATCTTTAACGTCTTAGGTGCCAAGCAAAAAGAAGCCCAGCATCTTCTCTGCCTCCAGTGTTATTCTGGAAGTTGTTCAGTTTATCCCTGACAGCAAACTGTCTTCCATGCTAGAAAAATGTAGTTTTCTTTCATAAGAGAGGGCAATTCCTTGCTGAACAAATTAGGTTGATTGCAGTGTCTGGAAAATGGACATCTGGGGGGCAGCTAAAGCAGAATTTAACTGACTTGCCTCAGAGTTAACGAGGGCAGGTAATAATGTGGTTGATAAGTTCTTCCACATAGTTTCCTTTTAAAAATATTATTAATCCTTTCGTTATCATAGAATCGCAGAGTTGGAAGGGGCCATCCAAGCCACCTCGTCCAATCCCTTGCTCAGTGCAGGATCAGCCTAGAGCATCCTTGACAAGTGTCACTGCTTAAAGACCGCCAGTGAGGCAGAACTACAGTCTCAGTTTCAAACTAACTACAGTCAGAATTATGCAGCAATCTAGCTCTGGTACTACCTCTCCCCTTTTAGCTAAATTCATCATTATAATAATGCATCATTATAATAATGTATATCCAAGCTAGCAGATTCTTGCCCTGATCCCACACGTAGCCAGTAAATTGCCAGGCAGTTTCTCTCTCTCTCCCATTTACCCTATTTGTGTTGGTTCCCTGCCCTACGGCAGCTGCCACGGTACCTGAACAGCGGACGGTGACGCTGGATGTGGACATCAACAACCGGACAGACCGCCTGGAATGGTGCAGCTGCTACTACCATGGCAGTTTCTCCCCCAACGCCGCCTTTGAGATCAAACTGCACTGGATGGCTGTAACGGCTGCAGTTCTCTTTGAGATGGTGAGATCTCAGGAGGGATGCACATCTGACAAATATTTCCTTGTGGGGCAGATATCAGTGGGAGATACAGCATTGTTGTTTATTGTTGCATGACTGGGACTTATTTTCACCAGACGGGAGTTTCGTCTTCCATCTCACATGACCTGTAGTAATTCTGGGATGGTGCATGGGTTAGGAAGGTTATGACACTGGGGGGAGTGTTCTGTTGGAGAAAAGATCAGAAAGAGCTGTTTAAGGCTTACTAAACTGCTAAACTCTCTGCCATCCATTGGATGTGTAATGAAAACTTCGCTGGATGATGCTAACAAAGTCATTTGGTCTCAAATTATACTTGGGGGGGTACAGGAAAAGGGTTACTGTTCTCTGTGAATTGGTTTTTCAGTGACTTCTTGGTGCAAATTATTGCCATTGTTTATTGTGTGCAGTTTGTTTTGGGTTCCAGACATAGATTGAGTGTTCTGCTAGAAAACCATCCCCCTGACTCATCAGTGAATGCCCCATCCAAGCTGGCAGAGGTAGTCTCTGACCTGGTCTTGGATGCTCCCATTATAGTTCTTGAGGGGTTTCAGTATTCATCTGGAGGCTTCCTTTGTGGGGACAAGATCAGGACTTTTATGGCTACCAATGGCAATGATGAGCCTATCCCAAGTTATCAGGAGCCAAACACATGAAAAGGGGTCACGTGTTGGATTTAGTGTTTTGGGACAGGGATTAGTGACACAACTTGTGCCATAGTTAGAGCATTGTCTGTTGAAGGCACACTTGGGTTGTGGCGCTGCCTTTCATGCAGTGGCCGCAGAGCAGTTTGTTTTTTTTTTAATTTATGTTATTTTGAGACTGATAGCTTTAATTGGATTCCACAATGTTCTGGGGGATTTTGAAAATCTAAATGGCAACTCTACAAGAGCCTTCATGAAGGCCTAAATACTAGGCTCTTTGGGGATCAGTACCTAGTGTCCCTGTGTAGGACCAGCTCCATGTTTTTAATACAGACCTGGAGGAACTGAAAAGGGCTGGATGATGTCCAGAGCAGAATACTCATGCCAAATTTGATAGAACATACTATAGATTGCATTGGAAAACCTGGGATGTGTGTGTCACTGCCCCTCACTTAAGCCACGTTGCCCTAGTTACTTCATGACTTTCCCCACAGCAGATGACCTGTTAAGGCCTCAGATCTGAGAGAGGAGGGTGTTGCACCCGATTCCTCCTCCTTTCCATACCCTTCGTGCTCACAGGCTGCCTGAACAGGTATACTCCTTTCTCCCTGGCCTGCTGCAGATCCTTCTTAAACAGGACACCCCTCCAATGCCTGCCCAGGGCTGGCCCCTCCACTCCACTCCACCCTTTCACCAAACCAGGAAGTGTTCTGGAGCCCCCTCTCAGCTGCAGCACTTCCTGGGTTGTTCCCTCCCCCCCCCCCCCCCCGGCCAGGCAGGGTTTGATGACGTGATGGGCTCCACCCACCTGCCAAACTCTTGTTATTTAACCCAGAGTCTGCTGCCATGCCCTGTTTGTTTCAGGCATGTCCTGGCCAGGCTGATGTAGCCATGTACAGCCAGGGTGAGCGAATCCAGGGCAGGTCCCATTGCTAGACAAGGTGGCAGTGACAGTGGTAAAGAAGCAGTACTTCTCTACTATCATGGCATCATCTGAAATCCCTTCAAGTTCTGTTACTGAGGGCTACTTGGCTTTTGATGACTCCAAGGTCCAAACTGATTATACTTTGATTATTATTAGCGGTGACATTTTTATGCAGTTGTTTGCTGATTAAAGTCTTTGTTTTCCATTGGTGGGGGGAGAGTACCCTCCTAGTAGCCTCGGTTAATTCATCTTTCTGACTCCCTTTTCTTAAAATCAGCTGCAGATCCAGGTTAGTTATATATAGAAAGACCTGTGTGTCTCTTTTCAGTGCATGAAGCAGGACATTTTTTAAAGGGGGGTGGAACCCTGCATTTATAGTTCAAGATTTTTTTCTCCTGCAGAATAGTATGAAGTGTTATTTATTTACATTATTTATAATCTGCCTTTTTCATTGAGATTCAAGGCAGATTATGCAGTGTAAGTCAATGCAATCAATAGGATGAGACATCAAATAAGCATTTCAGTAGGAGTAGGATTACAGAAATCTGAAACAAAGCATAACTGTTGGACATGATATGCTGAACAATGCAGAAAATGGTTTTACATAAGTAGAGAACAAGGCAGTGAGAGCAAGATAATACATCCAAAAAATGGATAATACATATATACCATGCACAATAGTAGTCCAAAGTCCCATTTGCTTCCTGAACCATCCTATTGTAATATAACCCTATCACGTTTATAAAATGCTCTCGGGAACAATTCTGTTTTATGTATTTTGTGGAATGACAGAAGTGTGTGAGCCTCAGGCAGGTCATTCCATAAGGTGGGGGCACAATAGAAAATCCACATGTACGGACAGTTGCTGATCTTTCCCATTTGCAGGGTGGCCTTGGCAGAAGGCTCTGCTCAGATGAGTGAAGCTGTTGTGACAGACAGGCAGTTTTGCAGATATGAGGGTCCAAAGCCATGAAGGACTTTGTCAGACATTGATGCCTGAAATCCTGGCAATATTTATACGTCTGTTGCTTATTCATGCTATTACTCATTTATTGATTGGATTCAGTTATTAAGACTAATCCCTACCAAAGTAGATTACAATTAAAATCCATAACAACATACAAATAAGAGCAATAGTTGAAGCAGTTTGCAGAACTCTTGAAGCAGTTTGCAGAACTCTTACTGATTGAGTAGCAGCATTTGCTTCTGGAGAGAAGCTTTGCCTGTGCTGAAGAGAAGATGTTGAACAGGGAAAACGGGAAAGAGCTAATTAAAGGAAGCCACCTTCACTCCCATCTCCAGTCTGAAATATTCAGCTCTCATCTTCTCCCAAGCCTTCTGCTGACTCAGCCATGGCTGCTGTTCTTCCCCGTCTCCATGGCAGCTTTGTGCCAATAAGTTGTTCAGCGAGAGAGCACTGCCTTGCCTGGGTTGCATCCTTTTAAGAGTACAATGTAGGCTTGGACCAGTTTTGCCTTTTGTGTTCTTTTCCCCCATCCTACTGTGTGGCCATAGCTCATCCTTTCAATCTCCACACAGGTTCAGGGCTGGCATCGCAAAGCCACGTCCTGTGGTTTCTTACTGGTTCCAGTCCTGGAAGGTCCATTTGCACTGCCCAGTTATTTGTACGGGGACCCCCTTCGAGCACAGCTGTTCATCCCACTCAACGTCAGCTCATTGCTGAAGGAGGGCACCGAGCACCTCTTTGACGGTAAGGTTCTTCTCCTCGGTGTTGAGAGTCTCGTTTGCACTCTTGCATCTGTGCATGCCTGTCCTGAAGAAGCATTGGCTGCATTTGAAGAGATAAGTTGCCAGCTACAGTGTTGAAGAAGCAAAGATTAGAAGCATGCACAACCTGTTTGTTGGATTTATAAGAAAGCAAGCTAGTAAAGGGCTTTGTCAGAGAAGTTCATTTTCAGTGTGCTGGACACTTGAGATTTGAAGGAGGAGTGAGCCAAAGATTAGACATTCCTTGTTTTGGTAGAATTTGCCCCCAAAGGGAATCCCTGTTCTGTGGGATGTTTTGTGTGGAGAATTTACCTTGCTGGGCCAGTTCCCCAGTTTATTGACTTCAATGAGGAGTGGTCCTCTTCAGCCTCATTCTGCCACCACCCCAGGTGAAATAATAATCCTTTACCACTAGCCATGACCATGAGCTTGTATAGTTATGTCAGGTTAGTTCTTCTGGAAACGTAACCATCTTCTCTGGACTCTTGGAAGATTTCTTCAATTAAACAGCCACAGGCCTTTCCAGGCAACCTCTACCAGTTTTGTCTTAAATGTAAGAGGAAAGCCTGGGATCAGAATCAGAAGAATTTATTGTATATAGCCAAAGGCTGTCTGTGGTGATTTTAATGCCAGGATTGGCTCTGGCTCTCGTGATCTGTCGGCCAATGTCAAGACTCTGATAGCTGAAGAAGCCTGCCTTCTTGAGCGATCTTCTCAAGATTCAGTCTATTTAATCATTCAGATCCATCCAAGAATTTTCCCACCTTTGTTTTGTAACTTGGTAAGCGTGTGCCCACTTTAGGCTTTTGTATGAGGTGGCAAGGTGATAACTGATATGAGACACCGATTCTGTAAAAAGAAAAGGAAAAATGTTTTGTTGTTCACACATAAAGCCAGGGTTGGGTACATGTGTGGTGTGTTTGACCAATAGAATGTTTAACAACGACCAAGGAAGGAATAAAAAAAGAATGCCTCTTCCTCTAGATTTAAAATCTTTCTGTCTCTCCCCAATAGTGAATTGAGAAAATAATCTTAACTTCAAGCTGAGGGGGTAGAACAGAGGTACTATAAATAAAAATAATAATAAATAATCTTCATGGCCAGATTAGGAGTTCCATCTTTTCCTAAAGCTATGTTTTCTCCAGCTCAGCCACACGGCTTATCCTGCCTCTTCCAGCTGGTCGTCTCTTCCCCCCAGTCTCTGAGCCCCCCCTCCCCTGACTTCAACAACAGCATTTTTTGTTCTTTTATGCACATCAGACCCTACCCAGTTTACCTAGTGGAAAATTCTAGGCAAAACCAGTGTTCGCCATGTGAGAATGTGACTTGCTGCACAGACCTGTATTTGTATATCAGCATCAATTCTCCCTAGCCCGGCAGGTTCCCAATCTTATAAAAAACCTTTTAAATAGCCTTTGTCATACCTTGGAAGACTATATAAGACCAACCTCTGAGCATTAGCTGAGTGCAAATTAAATGTTTCTTTTCCCTAAACTTTACACAGATTTACATGGTGGAATGGCGTGTCATCTCTCCGCACCTCTTCCTTTGTTGTAAAAGTGGCTGTTACCTTAGACCCTTTTCCCCCTTCTGAATTAAAATTGAATGCCCAATTCACTCTTCCAACCATAAAGTCCTACTTTTTACACTGGGTAAGAGTAAGATTTACTTGACTGCATGGTAAGCAGCTGGTATCCCCTCTGTTTTCCTTTTGGCTGCTCTGTGGTTGTATGCCTCATTCAGCTGTCCTCATCCCTTCTTCAAGTCCAGGGTTCTGTTTGCCATGCCTCGAAGAAAGGCATTTTCTGTTGCCATGGTTACCCTTCAAACTCACAAGATTATGAGGAGGGAAGGAAATTGCTGTCTTTTTTCTCTGGAAGCATCTTCTCACTTTCCAGAGATGCTCTTTTGATATGATGAGATTTCCTCGCAAGTACACAGGGACCAGAAAGGAATGCTCCTTTCAAGGGATATGTAATTAAAACAATTCAGTAAGTTGTCTGTCTTTAATAAAGCTATTCCATTGTTCCTATGCATAACTCTTAAGCAAGGATCTCAAAATGTTGTGCAGAGGCATATACAGACTGAGAGCTCCAATTGCACTGGCTGAGCCAAGCAAGGCAAGAGGAGTAGGAGGAGAAGATTGGATTTATACTCCACCCTTCACTACCCGAAGGAGTCTCAGAGCAGCTTACAATCTCCTTTCCCTTCCCCTCCCCACAACAGACACCCTGTGAAGTAGGTGGGGTTGAGAGAGCTCTCCCGAGAACTGCCCTTGAGAGAACAGCTCTGAAAGAACTTGTGACTGACCCAAGGTTGCAACAGTAGTTGCATATGGAGGAGTGGGGAATCAAACCTGGTTCTCCCAGATTAGAGTCTGCATTCCTAACCACTACACCAAATTTGACAAAGCCAGTATATAGGAAAGTAGAATTGACTCAGGAAGTAGAGCCAACTGCAAGAAGACCTTCACAACAAAGACGTGTAACTCTGTTCACACCATCATCACATGACACACAGGAAATAATAAACGCAGTCCATTTAGGAAATGTTCCCTTCATCTGATTATTCTCTTTCAGGCTTTGAACCAGAGACTTACTGGGATCGCATGCACCTTCTCCAAGAGGCAATTGCGTACAGGTAAGCAGAATCAGAGAGGAGTGTCCACTTAGCGCTGGGAGGCCTGGGAGAACATCTACAGATGCTGTTTCTTATTCAAGGATAGAGTAAGTGGGTTATGGGCTGTAGGCTGTGTCTTGGGATGAAGCTAGGAACTGTTTACAAAGCAACTCATAATTAGCTAGGGTTCTGGATGAGAGTTTATCTGACTTTCTCATAATGGTGTGTCTGGGATGACCAATCTCTGCCTCAGAAGAGCGACCAAATGAGTAGGTTCAGCTTTTGTTCTATAACTCGTCCACGGTAGAGTGTGAGATGCCGCACCAGCAGCAAACGGGAGACGGGTGACCAGACCACGGCATCTCTTTATTTGAGTTATTTTTGGCCCATGTACTCAGTTGGATAGTCTTCAGCAATACTTAGAAACGTTATCAAAACAAAAGTTACCAGCATTAATAATACATTGTAGAAATAATCTGTTAAAAGAGCAGCATTAAAGTAGACTAAAAGTAACAAAAGCAACAGCAGCCGATGAACAGTACCAGTACTGGGTAGTCTGTAAACAACAGCAGTCTAAATTTTCAGAGGGTATTAAAAAGGCTGGCCAAAAGAATTAACCAGCCAAAAAACCAAGCTCAGCATAAACCTAGGTAAACAAAACTGGTGCTGAAAATGTAGCAGGCTTTTCACCCAGGAGAGGTGCAGCAACAGAGAAAGGCCCTATCTGTAGTGACAACCCATCTTATTTCAGCCAGTGTGGGCAAAAACAGAAGGGCCTCTGAGAGTGATCGTAGTAAGTGGGCAGGCGTGTGTGGAAGCAAGGCAGTTTTCCAGGTAACCTAGCTATGGGTTATGCTGGGCTTTAAATGTAATAACCAGCATTTAAATTGTGGCTGGAAGCAAAGCAGTTACCAATTTAGGACTTCTTAACATTGGCAAGATCCCTATCTTATGTCAGTCAGCAGTCTTACCCACACATTTTGCACCAGCTGAAATGTTTGACCATTCTTCAGAGGCAGTCTGTAGAGAGGATTGCAGCAGTCTTACTTTGAGTTATCAACAGCCTTCTCCCTGTAATTAAAGGAGTTCTTTCTCTGGCCAGCCTTTGGGGACTCATATGCCTAAAATGTATGACCCTGCTCAGCCATGTATTGTCTGTTGTTGTTGTTTTTTAAACTCTCAGGGTTCCTTCTAATTCAGGGGTGTCAGACATGTGACCAGGGGTCCAAAACCGGCCATCCAGGGCTCTTATCTGGCCTGCAAGCAACTGGTGTGAGGGAGGGAAGTCAGAAGGCCCGGGGGGGGGGGGGGGCAAGCAGGTGCACATGATGAGGTGTTTGAAAGGAAAGGAAAGGAAAGGGCCAGGAGACAGGACTATGAGGCTAAGGTAAAATAGTAGGGGGGAATGGCAGCA
The DNA here is from genome assembly GCA_029233225.1 of Lepidodactylus listeri. Lineage (NCBI taxonomy): Eukaryota > Metazoa > Chordata > Lepidosauria > Squamata > Gekkonidae > Lepidodactylus > Lepidodactylus listeri. The sequence goes on from JARCFY010000013.1 coordinate 29,336,684, forward strand.
AAGGTGGAGAAAGAGGAGGTGTGGTGCTTTCCCCCCTCTTGCCTCCTCAGCTCAGCGAGGATTGGTGAAGCCACTTACATGGGGGGCGGAGCCAAATTGCTTCATGTTTTTCCAGATGGAGACCGTGAGGGGGGGTGGCAAGAGCCAGCATGTGGAGCAGCGGTTTGCCAACGAAGAGATGGGACCAGCGGGTGGGGGAGAGAAGGAGGAGGAGGGCTGGTGCATGGACTGGGGGGGCAACTGGGCTGTGCTGTGCATGCCACTGTGAGGGAAAAGATGTACCAGCCTTGGAAGCAAGTGGAGGAGCAAAGGGAAAAAGGACTACATATACAAAAAATAACTAATCTGTATGGAAATGTAAGATACCCTGCCTTTTATGGTATCCTTGCATCTGATTAAATACTTTTATTGGGGTTTTCGTGGGTTCCCCAGTAAAGCAATTGCTTTCACTGCTAGGAATCAATTGCTTTTGTTTGTATTTTGACTAAAAAATATCGTTAATTGGGTTTGCCTGTGTCTTTTATACAGTTTATATCTCTGGTACCTGGCATTACATTTTATGGCACACATGTCCTGGCCTGACAAGGTGACATTATTTCAGATCTGGCCCTCGTAACAAATGGGTTTGACACCTCAGATCTAATTCTTCTGAAATATTTTGTTCTCCGCAGATTTGGATTTGTACAAGATAAATATTCTGCTTCTGCATTCAACTTCCCTGCAGAAAACAAGCCCCAATATATCCATGTCACTGGTGAGCATGCTTTTCTTGGTGTGTGGCTTTGTGTTTAGGGAGCAGCTCACTTACTCCAGTCTCTGATACAATTGCCAGTGAGCTGGCAGGCAGCTGCAGCAAGGGAAGCAGAGTAAGCAAAAGGCCACCAGCACACAGCAATAATCTTGCTATTTGAGGGATGGATTTAAGATAGATTGCTGGTCTGGGTAATTTCGTCTATGGAGGTTGCATTAGCAGCTCCCATTCCATCTCTGGGGAGGATAAAAGCCCACCTAAGAGGCAGGAAGCACAGTAGCCAAAGATGATCTGGCAAGCAGCCAGCAGGAACTTGGTACAGGATCCATATGGGTTGGTTGAGAACCAAAGCATTCTGGGTATTTGAGTAATCTATCAAGTCACCAGAAGGAGAGAGACCCCCCCCATCCAGTGACTGGCACATGTCTAATGCCAGTGTGTTCAAGGTCCAGATAAGAAGTCGGTGTTGGTACCCCTACTTTGCTATGAGGAGGAAAGACAAAGATGGTAAAGTCCTTAAACTGAGGCAGAGCTTTCAGCCATTTTCCTGCAAATCTCATCTCCTTCACACACCCCACCCCCCATCTTTTCCTGAACTTCTGGAGGGTGCATGCCCCAATGTTTCTAATGATGTCAGTATTCAGATAATGGAAGCACTTTGGCTAAGTCTGCTGTTGCTACAAACCAGCACTAGTCTTTTGACCACTTCCCCCACTGTGTCAAGTCTGTTTCATTCAAAAGCACTGCAAAGGGATTCAGGGGGGGATTTCCCACTGGCAGTAAGGAAAAGCAAGTGATGCAGGAGTGCACTGCTCGGTAACTTTAGAACTGTTTGCAGAAATTCGGCTCCTCTGCAAATCAAGAACAGACCTTAGGAAGCATGCTGAGCCTGTTTTCACTTTCTTTTCCTATTAGGCATCGTAACATAAGAACATAAGAGAAGCCAGTGTTGGATCAGGCCATGGCCCATCTAGTCCAACACTGTCACACAGTGGCCAAAAACACCAGGTGCCCTCAGGAGGTCCAGCAGTGGGGACAGGAAGCCCTCCCATTGTTGTTCCCCCCAAACACCAAGGATACAGAGCATCATTTGCCCCAGACTGAGAGTTCCTATCTATACTTTGTGGCTAATAGCCACTGATGGACTTCTGTTCCATATGTTTATCTAATTCCCTCTTGAAGCCATCCATGCTTGTAACAAATCTCATCTCTAAATAACTGCAGCATGAGATGACTGCTGCTCTTTAAAACCTTATTCTATTTCATTCAGGGACTGTGTTTCTTCAGTTGCCCTACTCCAAGCGAAAGTTCTCTGGACAGCAGAGACGACGGCGCAATTCTACCAGCTCCACCAATCAAAATGTCTTCTGTGAAGAGCACATTGGCTACAACTGGGCGTACAATACCATGCTGACCAAGACATGGAGGTCCAGTGCCACAGGGGATGAGAAATTTGCCGATCGGCTGCTGAAGGATTTCACAGACTTCTGCGGGAACAAGGACAACCGGCTTGTCTCCTTTTGGACAAGCTGTCTAGAAAAGATGCACGCCAGTGCACCCTGAAGTCAAATTAGGGTCAAAGGTAGTAAAAAATTGGAGATCATCTTGGGAAACCTAATCAGGGTATTGGAAATAAGAGATCTCAGGATGCTGTGGCCAGTGGAGTTGGTGTCTATCACACAGATGCATGGACAGGATCCTTGCTTGACTTGATGCCCATCAAATGGAGAGAAGGAGAAAAGCCTCAGACTGGGCTAGAAGAAAACTGGTAGCTGTTTCAAAATCATGAGTAAAATCTTTCCAACTCTACGGTGTTCATGGTTTTGTGTGCATATGTAAGATACTACTCATTCTCTGTATGTAAATACACAAAATAAAAATATACACAATAAAATATGGTTCCCCTTTAATTAATAATGTATATAGTACCTATATCTAGGCAATGTCCAAAGGACTAAAAAGAGTTCTTTCATATAGTAAAGTGGTACATTGAAAAGACAGGACGAGAATAGTTCATTTCGAGAATTTTTTGTATTCAACACTCATTTGTTAGACAACGGCAGATGTGAATGCTTGAAATTTGATGAATGTTGACATTTGCTTGTAAATGTGGACAACCCCCAATAAATTCTGTGAACCTAAAATCTTAAAAGATTGCAACACTGTTGAAACTTGATAATTCACCATCTAAATGTGTCTGTAAGCATTCATTTGTGTCTGGGAAGTGGGGGAATAACATTTTCAACCCATCACAATATTTCAGAATCTTATCACCAGCATTGTCAGCATTCACTGGACTACATCTGCTCCCTGTATGGGTGGGGTGTGTATGTGTGTGAAGGTACACCTGTCTGCTCCTCTTTAAATAACCACGCAGCAGCTTGAAGTCTGGATAGGGCAAGAGCACGTAAAGAAATGCAGCGTATTCCCCCGAAGCATCCTGCACGTGACAACCCCATTTTTATATGTGTGTGTAGAAGAGTTGGATTTATATCCTGCCCTTCACTTGGAGACTCAGAGTGGCTTACAATCGCCCTCCCTTTCTCTCCCCACAACAGACATCCTATGAGGTAGGTGGGGCTTAGAGAACTCTTTCCAGAACTATGACTGACTGACCCAAGGTTGCCTAGCTTGGTTGCATGTGCAGGAGTGGGGAATCAAACTGGGTTCTCCAGTTTAGAGTCCATGGCTCTTTACCACAACACCAAACTGGTGTGAGAGATTCACCCATGGAACTCCCCCCCCCCCCCCCAATGGCTGGGAGCACCTTTTTGCCCTCTGCGGGTAGAGAACCATCCAGTTGTAACATGGGTTTTTTTGTTACAGGAACTGAGGTTTAGTGGAGGTAGCTGTGTCAAAATTACCTTTTGAAGTGAGTTCTAAAGCACCTCAAGGGTGTGTAAAAATACAACAGGTGGCACCAGTGTTCCCTCTAAGCTGAGTTAGTGAGCGAGCCCATAGTTTTTTAGCCTCCGTCTTACTTATTTTTGTCTTAGCTCAGGAAGGAGGGCTCCAGAGCAAACTAATACATGCAGTAGCCAAATCGCCTGCTCACAAGTTTAATGCTGGACGCTCACAAAGAATTGTTGCTCACAATTCACAGCTTAAGAGGGAGCATTAGGTAGCACCTTAAAAACTTGACAATTGAGGACTGGAGGGAGGTCACCTTAGATGCAACAAGTGGCTCCTCGCTATAGTTTTATGCGGGGAGGGGCTGTTGAGAGTCCAGCAGTGATAAGTGAGCATGCTTTTAGCGTGGAGAGCATCTACTCAGGATCTCAAACTATATACCCTCTCCCCAGCTCAGCCCCATAATGGAACTTTTAAAATGTTTTGCAATTAAAAAAAAAAGAACTACCCCGTAGCGGTGGGGGAGACCTAACCCTGCCATAGTTCGTTTTGCACAGGGGGCCCAAATTGTGTGTGTGTGGGGGGGGGGGGGGGGAGCTCCCTGCCTCCAGCGCAGTCACTCCGGCCGGCCCATGCTGCCGAAGGGACCCGCGGGGCGCTTTGATGACTCCGCTCAGAAGGCGGGGCTGCTGTTGCTGCGGGAGTGGGGGGTGGGATGAATTTTCCCCCTGCTCGTTTCCCGCGAGGCGTGACAGAGCCTGGCAGTAGCCCCACGCTGGTCCGTTTTGGGGGGCAGCTGCTTGCGTAGGCAGGCTGAAGAGACACCCCGACGAAAATGGGCAGGTAATGACCGCATGGCCGGCTGGTGAAAGTTGGCTTGAAGCCCCCCAGAACTCAGGCTGGAAGTACTTCTCTCGGTAGAGCCTGCGGCTTCTATAGCAGGTTTGGGGGACTCTTCAGGAGTAAGATGCGCCCATGCAAAACCTGTCGACAAATAACGTAAAATTGTGCGCGGCGTGGTAAAAGGAGATTTTTTTCTCCTTTTCCTATTATACACCAGGAAGCTTAGCTGGTGCATGGCGGTCAAAAGGAAGGCCTTTACCCACTACAGTTCACTACACCTGCGGCATTAAAACCACCACTAAAACCAGCAGTAAAAAAACCATACGGTTAGCAGTGCAATGAGGTAATGCAGCCAAACAAGTACTTGGGCCTCTTTTTTAAAATCTGCACGTTTTAAAATGTATATTTACTAACAAATATTTATTTACTACCAGATTGCTAAAGTTGTAATATTTAAATAATTTTAAAAAGTTGTAAGATGCGTTTTAACATTTGCAAGGATATAAATCTAGCAAACTAGGTTGTTAAAAAGAAGATTTGCAACAAAGCAGTCAACTGAGGAATCAAGCCTAAACTGGTCTACTTAGAAGTAAGTCCCATGTTATTCAATAGGGCTTACTCCCAGGAAACTCCTTTAGATTGCAGCCTAAATTTAATTTTCTTCATAGTTTCTTTTTTTAAAAAATTGAATTCAAGGCACATTAGATTAATTAATTTGTTTAGAATAGGAAATGTGTTCCAGGACCCAGGCTTGGATGAAATGACATACTGTATTTTAAGGATTAATTTGGTTTTTTAAGTCACCTTGTGCAAATTTTAATTTATTTTTATTTGCCTGTAATTGGAATAAAAGAAACCAAAACAATACCACAATTGCATTATTTTAGTAGTTTAAATTTCGAATATTAATCAGAAATCAAATATTCCAGAATGAACTGCCACATTCAAACCCCAATTCGATAGATACAGTGCTGGGGCTGAAAACTGGTTTCAAATTTCTGTTCACCAGTAAGTCTATTGAGAATAGCCTTTACTCTTACCAGACTGCAGCCTGATTCTATACCTCTTTGCTGGAAGAAAATTCTGCTGAGTTTTATTTCCAAGTAAGTGTGCATAAGATTGTAACCTTGGATCCTTTTGAGAAATGAGAGGGGAAATTAAGATGGCTGCAGGACCCCTAATGAGCTTAAAGTTCCCCAAAACTCAGGCTTGTCCAGCTGAAAGTGCCTCAGGACACAATTTTGGACCCTTATGATTGCTAATTATAAAGACCGAGAACTTTGTTCAAACAGCAGTAAACCAAAAGTGTGCATATATAGCTTAGAAAGCAGAGAAGGCTAAAACTTGATTCCCAGCACTTAACTGCATATTGGGTTATTAATTCATGCTACTGACACTTAAACTGGAGTTACATAGTTGCCAAAATCACTGGTTAGGGGAGGAAAAAAATGTTACTAAGATGTTTCCATAAAGTATTTCCTTGTGAAATTACACAGCAGAAATTTTCAGGTGCAGAACATATACCTCAGAAGAAAAGATTTAAAAGAAAATTATGTACATTTTTAGAAGCATATTAACAGTGCAGTCCTAAACTGATTTACATTTCTCTTAAGCCCACTGCACTGTAAAAATGTTTATTATAATTAGTCGCTTTTAATCAATATCTTGTTTGTCTTTTCAAGCCTGGGAAAAATTTCACTGTCACAAGATGTGAAGTCGCTCTGTAGGGATCTGAAATATCTTTTTGGGGCCCTGGGGAATTTGGCATATTTTCTCCCGGCTGCTCTCCATGCTGATAGGAACTCTTTTCTTAAATGAGAGGAGAAATTCAGATGGCTGCAGGATTTTTTTTTTCTTAGGCTCTAAATGTTGCCCAGAGATGTAGATGCAAAAAAGATCTGGTTGTTTTCAATACTTATACCCACTTCCCAGCTACACAGTGGCCGTTGCGGTGACAAATATGAACAAACATTAAAAAGCAAAGAACTCCCATCAGCCAAAAATAATATACAAGCAGAATCCTAAAGAGTTAAGCAGCAAAAAAAAAAAAGTGACAAGGAAAAAATTAAAATATCTTAAACCCAACAGGTCTAACAATAACCAGAGGAAACAAAGGGGGAAATGAAAGATACATGAGTGTGTTGTACTTTTCACTTAGTGAACCAGGCTGTGAAAACTTAGACTTCAATAAATTTGTTCATCTCCTTTTTTACACACATAGTATGACAATCACTCTAATAGTCAGCAAAAATAGTTTATGCACTTGCCACACCTTGTCTCGCCTTTCCTGAAAGAATCAGCTGGACATTCTTTGGCCAGCCTGATACCCTTTGTAGCTGGCATCCACTGAATCTCCTTTGAGTCTTAAGGCTGGGTCACTATTTCTAATTTTTGCAACTCTCATGGCCCATCTTGGCTGCCAGCTGCCAACACCAGGATTCACAGGGCTAGCAGGCAAAGCACTGCAAGTACATACAAATGATAAATTCTATAGCCTCTGCCTTCCACGGGTGCTCTGTGCATATTGGGAGCAGTGCTGCTGTTGGAGCTATAGTCTCCTCGCTGGTTTGGGGGTTCTAGCAAAGTGACTGACCTCACTGTCCACTGGACTTGGCCCAGCCAGTAGCCCAAAGCTGCCCAGGAAGCTGAATTTAGCCTGAATTTAGGCTGTCTCTGTCATCTGCTGGCCTGCCCATTCATCTGCCTGTTACATTCCACGGGGACCTGCTCTGCTTAATGGAATTTCCCCACCTAGTATTCCAAGGGGCTACTTTTGCTGGTCACAGCTGAGTCTAATGCACATTTAGAAAGTTTGGGTATGCCCAGAGCCAAGGCACTTAGAGCAGGGCTGGTGACACTTCTGATCTGGTCCAGAATTCTGATTAACAGACCAGACCTCTGTGCCAGTCTGAGGAGGATAAACAAAGCAGCTAGGTCCCCTGGGCAATCCTTTGTGCCCCTTCCCTTCAACAGAAATAAACTCTGGAACATGTAAAAGGAATAAGAAGGGGCAGCTCTCTCACCTCTCTCTCTCTCTGTGTAGAGGGTGTTTCAAACACTGCTGAGTCAACATAACCATTGCCCATGTTCCTGAAATTATGTGGCAGGGCTTCTAGGGGTGGCTTGTCAGACTCAGGCCAAATAATATTTTTTAAAATTGTGTTGTGTAGAAGGGAGTATTTCACCAAATGCATATTTTCCCTTTACATGGGTTGTCTCAGTGAGAGCTGATTTGGTGCAGTGGGTAGGAGTGCAGCTTCTAATCTGGGAGCAGTGGGTTTGACTCCCTAGTCCTTCACATGCAGTTGCTGGTGTGACCTTGGGTCAGTCACAAGTTCTTTCAGAGCTGTTCTCCTAGGAGCTGTCCTCAAAAGAGCTCACTCAGCCCTACCTATTTCACAGGTTGTCTGTTGTGGGGAGGGAAAGGGAAAGAAGATTATAAGCCACTCTGAGACTCCTTCAGGTAGTGAAGGGCAGGGTATAAATCCAATCTCTTTTCTCTTCTTCAAAGGCAAATAACTCTTTTCTGAGTCCATTTCTGGTCAAGAAAATTGGAGCCCCGCCCACGGTTATCATTTACCTCCCTCCCCAAAAAACCCCTTCAGAGTTCCAAACACAGAACTTCCAGTTCTGATCCATTTTGATTTGAGGAATGACCTCTCTCTCTGCATGAGACCCTGGAGAGCTGGCACCAATCAGAGTAAATACCAGTCTGGTTCAGTTTAAGGCATCTTCATACATTCAAGAACACGTCTTTTGCCTCCATTTTGAGTGCAAAAAATCCTAACTGAAATGTTGTTTATGTTACACAGAAGAGGCAACTCCTGGGCCCAAAAAATGAAGCGGTTCATGGCTCTGCTTAAGAGGAATGACACTGAAGATTCTCCCCAGACCAAGCTGCTGTATGAAGCGGGAAGGCTTTGTCGGAATCTCCAGCACTCCTCTCGCTGTCTGGAGAAGCTGGTGAAGGCTATGGAACAGGGAAGGCACTGGGGAGTCCTCCTCACCAATATCCACATCGTCCGGGCTTCTGTACTCGTGCACATCCACAGCAATCAGTACGATGTGGCTTGCAAACTTCTAGAGGTAGAAGTACCCTCTTGATCTCTTGCAGTAATACACTAACATTTTAATAGCTCTTTCCATATTCAAAAGGCTTTGTGTACATTATCACAGAGGGATATTAATGTGAATCTGTTGCAGCAAAAATAAAAGGCAGTTTTGTGGTGCCTTACAAGACTAAAAAAAACCCCAAATACACACCCAAACTAGAGCCCACTTCTCCAGATTCTATGAGGGGATCTTCAGTTTGTGTTCATTTAATTTCTGAGGGGGGAACCCCTCAGCAGGGTTAAGGGACCATGAAATCCAGGGAGCATAGAGTGAAATATAAAATAAATGTTATATAGTTTTCACAGTAATCCTTCTGAAAGGTTGGCCTTTTGTGGAGAAACTGCTGTGGGGATAGGAAGATAGACTAGTCAAGGCCAGAGAAAATTTTTAATGCTTCCAGTGCTATTTAAAAGTCCAGCCTCCAGCACACACTGTACCTCAGAGAAAGTGGGAAGCATGAAAAAAGTGGGATTGGTGCTACACTTCATGAAAAATAAACTAACTGCCCTCCTGTTCTCTCAGAACTGCAGAGCAATAGAGAAAGAGGAACTGGTGCAGCTTTGGAATGAGGTCCACTATCACAAAGCTATGGAGAAATGGCACAAACAGTCTTTGACGCCTGTCCAGAAATTCCGATGTAGGAAAAGGTACTTGGTGGGAGGGAAGATTAAGTGGGGCCAAAAGAAGTAACTGTTGGGAGGGACTGATTGATGTGTTTTTTTGCTGGTGAAAACTGAGGTTCTGTTGAGCTTGCTTATCGAGTTACTCCAGTGCTTCCTTTTTACCTTTCTCTGTTGCTGGAGGGTTCCAGAGCAGATTCTGGTGCTCACTTTGCAGTGCGAGAACTCAAGACAACCTGGAACTCCTTTCCGGAACTGCTGTTGAGTCTTGAGGGCTGTCTTGAGAAGATCTACAGAAGCATTTCCAAGCACATTCAGGACCACAAAAGGTGGAGGATATGTGTGTACATGGCTGGAACTGCACAGAGGACATAAGAGAGTCTGCAGGCCAATGATCCCCAGTGTCATGCCTGTGAATGCCACAGCACCCACTGATGGGTTTCCTGCAGCCCGTTTGCTTCTTTGACAAAGCTTTCCAGCCCAAAGCAAAGAACCAGTTGTGGCTTCCTCCCACCTAATTTGAGTAGAAGATGGTTCAGAAGGAGGCATCACCATTAGATATGCAAGAACCTGTTGGGGTTAGCTGCACAGCGGAATCGTGCTGGGCCCATAACTTGTTTTGAGGTTAGCTGGTATAGTTAGTCCAGTAACCACTGACTAGTTAGCAGAGTGCATAAAGCCTTTAGTGCAGGAGTGCATCCAACCAAGGTAACAAAGCTTAGAGTGCCACAAAGGTACAAACACAATTGATAAGTATTGGAGTCGGGAGTCCGTGGAACAGTGAAACAGCATGATCTTTATTGCTGGTCCGGATGAAGCATACAACCCAGGGCTCGAAGCCCTCCTTTTATGCTGGTCAGGGACAATCCCCATACCTCACCCAACTGGCCTGATAGGCTATTAGAAGTCTATTTATATTTCATTTGTTCCCTGGGAGAAACCTAGGTACAGGATTGGTGGCCAGTTTGAATCCACCTGGCCTTTGTTCTACCTGGCTGAAGCTCAGGTAGTTTCTTGGCCATGTGCTCTGGCCATGCTCTGGCCATGTGCTCTGGCCATGCGGTCGCAATGAAGGGAGCACATGGCAACCACATGGTCAATACATAACAACAATGTTTTCAATTTAACAGACTACTACTAGTTTCTTTATTCTAGAACTACAATCTGGATAGAAAAGATGAAAAATAGGATAGTATTCTAGTCTAACTAAGGATGGACTCAGATGATGAGAGGCCATCTGAGGTCAAATTTACATCTGACTTTCCCACTAGAATCATTCTAGTTTAAAAAAAAAACTGTCTATACCTGTTTCTAGTTTCGAACCATACTTTTCTAGTTTATAAATTATTGTTTACATTCATTAATTGCCCTCCTGCGGTCAAGCTAGCATTATACTGCTTTAAACAAATGCTGTTGCTTAGGACTCTTCAGACCCCCTGGAGTGAAATTTGAAACCAGCGTGAAATGAGCTTGGGAAAAGACAGCAGTCAAACTACTTCAGAGGGGAGGTGTAAATTGGGCCTGAGTCATGATGCCAAGATGAGGACAGTGTGTCCTCCCTCTTGGTGAGCGCAGGAGGAAGGAGAGAGAAGTTCTGAGGGAGAGAATGAACAGAGATCTCCATTCTACATATCAAAGGGATAGTGACAAGAGAGTAAATACAGGAAGGAAAGGTCAGTGTGACTATCTAGCTATCTGTCTCTGTTGCCACAAAATCTGGAGGCTGAGGCAGGAGACAGTGTCTTCACTTCCAACAGAACCACCCATTCAGAAACAGCCTTTGTAACAAGATGCTTGGTTTACAACCTTCCCAACAGTGTGTGTTCGACCCAGTGTTCTATGCCAGCCATTTTTTAAATTACCCATTTTTAGAGAGAGAGAGCTTCTCTTTGTATCAACACAATACCTAGTATGTGTCCAATTAACCACTAAATAGATTACCCTGGAGAAGATATGCTTCTGGAACTTAAATCACTATTGTACCATATTGGCTTGGCCCTCAGTATTTTCCTGTCTTCTGCTGGTCTTTGGTGGCATAAGACTCGGGACTCTAGCACCAGGATCAGATGTCTTGCTTTCCATGCCATTGTGGCAGTTTGCCCAAGGAAGGAGCACTATCCCTGTGGCTGGCTAGAGAGTGGTACTGCAGTATGAATTGTACAGAGAGTGGTACTGCATATCAGGTTCTGCCAAGGACTACAAAGCTGCTATAGCCAGGCTGGCTTTTCAGCCTGAACAAGTCAACACAGGCCCAACCTGAGCTGTTACTGACCTTGCCTGGCATCACCATTATCAGATGGGCTTAGAAACAGACATCGGTCTACAGCAATACAAAATTCCTGTTTGCCACCACCACACCTCATGATGTGAATGGAGGGCTGGGTTTATCAGCAGCTCATAGGTGTTTTAAGACATGCACATGATTGGTTGGTGCACTTTGTGGACTTGGAATAGGGCTCCAATTTTTTGGTCCTTTGTGCACAGGAATCCTCCACCAGCCTCCCTCTGTCCTGAGGGAATAAAAAACCGGAATTACCCAAAGGAGGTACGTCAGATGCTGCAGAGGTTTGCCATGGAGATGACAACCAAACCAAGCAGACAGCAAAGGGTAAACATGCAAATAACTTCATGTAAACAAGGATCATCAGTTTGTGGTTGTTATCAGTATCTAGTCTGTGGGAGATGATTGTGGGACATGGTGCACTGGGTGGAGGCAGAACCAAGAACTAGATTAATTGTTGTGGCTATGAGTCAACTCTCTGGCTTGCTTCAAAATCTGGGTTCAAATCAAATGTGCCCTTATGGAAGGAATGATACCCTTCATACAACTCAGCTATGAAGACTTAAGCAGCTTAGGCCCAACGTACCCAAAACTGGTTGGCTGATGTGTGAGGCAGGATGCTGGACTAGATGGACCACTTGTATGATCCAGCAGGGCTCTTCTTATGTTCTTATCTTTGGAGATTGCTTTTCTTCCATACGCTGCCACATAATTCTGGAGACTCCCCACAGTCCTCTTAATACCACTGGTTATGTGGTTGGTTAGGAGGATGCAGGCATAAAAAGTAGCATTCTCAGCACTCATCTGCCATTTGGTGAGCTGTTTTAGACCTGCCAAAGTCTCAGGTCTTTTCACAATATGTGCCTTATTTGGGACTTTGGAGTGAATAGAGAAGAAGAGTCAACTACCTGGATAAAACATTATGATGTTCTGTGGGAGGGGCGGTGTTTGTTATCTGGACATAGCCTTCATTTGCATTTCTTTCTTTCCTCTTGTGGGATGACTGGTCTGACAAGCTGGCACAGGTTGTTCAAAGGCCCAAATGGTGTAGAATTGATGCATCCTGGTGGTGTAGGTCAACTCAGAAAGATAACCTTGTTGGCTAAGGATAACTAATATGACTTAAATTATAAGGTCCTTTATGAAGATGAGGAGCCAGTCTGGGTGTGATTTATGCCACATCTTTTGTTCACCGCAGGAAGGTTTGTCCCGTGCAACTAATCTGCAGCCCCAACACATCTATAACTGGTTTGCTAATTACCGCCGCCGTCAGAAAACCAGGCCCAGTCAACCAAAAAAGCCTGTCCAGTCGGCAGGTGCCAAAGATACAGCTCCCCAAGAGAAATCTCAAGCAGAAAGGATAGAAGGACAGAAAGAACCTGCACAGAACACATATCAGCCTTTTTTTTGTTACCAAGGTAAATGTTATGGTTCAAACTGTAGAGAGAGAGGGAGCCCATTCTGGGATGGAGATGCGCTTGCCAGATACAAACACACTGAGGCACACTTGCCCTAATTTCCCTCTTGTGTCTTGGGCTGAATGTTGCATTTGGTTCCCATACGGTGAATTTGTGCTTATGCTGTGACAGGGGATGGAATGTGGCTAACTGAGAAATTTTACAAAACCCTTTCCCTTCTTTTCAGCCCTTTTGGATTTCTTGCCACCCTGTTTCCAGGCATTAGCACAAACTAGCAACTTACTCTTGTGCTAATGATCTCTAACAGTGCTCCACATAAAACTATTATTTTCACATTACAAAATAGTATGAAAAGAGAGCCCTGTTTATCCATCTCTCATAAGCCAAACCTCTGGAACTCATCTGTCCCTTTCTGTTGCCGTCTTCCACCAATGGGTGAAGACGTTTTTGTTTTGTTTGGCACTTCCTTAATGATCTCTCTTTCCTAACCGATGTTTTATTTTTTAATGTTTTGTATGTATTTTCAGTTTTTAAAAATTGTTTTAATGATGTAGCTTTTTTGGGGGGCAGTTGATTTTAATGGTTTTAAAATGTCATTTTATCATGTATGTTTTAAATCATTAGCTGCCTTGGTGGCCCATGTAAGGACATAAAGACAATTGGATGGGTGGGTGGATTGGGAGATGACCCTGTTACTGCTGTGCTTGTGCATAGTTCCCATTTGTCTCAGTGGGGCTGGTGCAGAGTTCTGCCTGGTGGATGGTGCTCTTTGGGTCAAATCAGCCTTGTTTCTGACCCTTCTTTAAAAAACTGTGGCAGCAGATGACGTACTCTGAATAGGGACAATGCTGGTTCTAGCAGGAACACAGCCTTTCCCTCTAAATGCTCTCCAGTTCAACCTGTTGGTATCATGGCAAAAGTTAAGGCTGTGGTGTGGGACCTACTCCTAGAACACTAGCTGCTGGAGCTTTATTGGAACTCATCAGGAATGGCTTGAGATAGAAGTAAAGTAGACTATCTGTTTGGAACACTTTTTTGCTTTTATGTGGAGCCAGTAGACATGTAATAATTTTTTTTAATTGGGCTGTTTACAAGCATTAATTCAAGTAGCAATTGTATTCCAGAAATACACTTAGCAGATGCCTGTCTAACAAACCATTTCCTCTCCATTGCAAAACTCAAGAAAAATGAGTTTTGCAATTTGTAGCAGTAATTAGCCATGCACAGTACTGATTGGCCACTGCATGACAAGAGTGAGCTCCTGTCTGTGGTCCCAGCTCCTGCCAACCTAGCAGTTAGAAAGCAAGAAACTCCAAGCAGATAAATAGATACCACTTTGGTGGGAAGGTAACAGCGTTCCATGTGCCTCGGTGTCGTTATGCCGGTCACATGACTACGGAAACATCTTTGGACAGCACTGGCTCTTCGGCTTGGAAACAGAGATGAGCACCGCATCCCTAGAGTCATATTCAACTGGCTTTCGAGCAAGGGAAACCTTTACCTTTAGCTAAATGCTATTGGAAACCAGAAGAGATTGCAACAGAGCCAGTGTGGCAGCCATGGGGATGGGAAAGTCCAAATCTTCCACGTTCCCTCCACACTGGCACCATTTTCTCTGTTTAGTCTCCTGTGGGGGCCATTCCTGCCACTGGAGGGCTTTTTAAAAAATCAGCATTTTACAGGATCATAACAATCTGTCTGCCTGGGACAATTTTGCAACTTTAAAAAATTGTCAATGCATGTATTTTGCTTGAATATCAGTGCAATCCTAAACAGAGTTACTGCCGCTCAAGTCGTTGAGGTCAGTGGGCTTAGGGAGGTGTAATTCAACTTACATTTGCCCAGCAAATGCAGTACTTCCCAAATAAACCCCACTTGAAGCACAGTGGGACAGGGGAAAGATGACAAAATGTGCATCTGTCTTTCCATACCAAAGGTGGCTTATCCCTTGTAAAGAGGAATAAATCTGTGGCATTTCATTTCTAATTACTGTCAGTTGTCATTACGTGGAAAGAGGATTCTCTGTTCTGTGCCCCAAATACTACCATTATGTTTGCGTTTTTGAATTTCTAGATGAAATTCATGGGAGTGTTTTTTATCTGCTTTTTCTCATATTGTTTCAGATGGACTTCATGAAGACACTGTCTTGGAGCAACTGGGGATGCCCCTTGTGACCAGTAATCCAGGCTGGGAACAAGCAGACAGAGGCCAGGTCTGCTCCAGCAATGGACCCTTTCTGTTGCCTGGGAGGTGAGGGATAGCCGTGTTTTCTTGGGATTCTTTCTGGATTGCTACTTTTAGTATTTTGCTATCAAAAGCCATCCATTGTACATCTCTCTCTCTCCCTTCCCCATGAATTAGTGAGGATTCAAACATAACTTGAAATGATTATTTTACCTGTAGTTTATGAAACTATTATTTGGATTGCAGATGAAAACTCAAATACTAGTTTGCCTAGTTAAATGCTGATTTGGTTTGATGGACCTTGATGGACCTTAAATAAAATAAATTATATACAATAAATTATATAATAAATTATAATTGTATAAATTAATAATTATATAATTATATTAAATAAATAAATAGACCATAGTGAGTAGAGTGGCCTACAGTACTATGATCATACAAACAGTTGTTTAATTAAGCCACAGTTGTGCTTATGTTTCTGAGCTGAGCTTGTGTTTACAGCATCTTACAAAGTAGCCACTTGGAAGGATTTGGTTCAAGCCCTCAGTTTATGAGCCCCATCAGGATCAGAGAATCTACAGCATTCTATTCCCAAGCTGAGGAACAGCATGGAAGAAGCCTTAGCACTGCTACTGTGGAATCTAGATGGGAACCCAACAGCACCACCACCAGTCTCTGTAGCTGGGAAAACTCCAGCTACAGTTCTTGTGTTTTACACCCAACACAGCAGTGGGCTGAAAGACTGTCAAATTCTAGAATACCATTGGAGGCCACTTCCAAGGCAGACCAGGGTACTCTTCGGAGCTTGGATGCATCTTGTGAGTCCAAATAGTTCTTGGGTCCAGAGGTAGCCTTCCTATGTAGAGAATGAGGTAGTGGATGGTGTGGGCAGCAGCAGAGTGGAAAAGAGCCAGCTGGGAGCACAATCCAGTGCAAATCCATTCTGCCCAAACTCCCTGAAAAGAACTGGGAGATACGCAAGTGCATGACAGTGGGTGGAAGAATGCTGCCATATTGGCTGTGCAGCTGTGATGCCACTCACCTTCTGTTGACCAAGCTGTTATGAGGATATTTTAATCTGGGCATTTACTCCCAATGCAGGTGTGAGATTTGCTTGCTGCAGAATGTCTCCAAGTGTGTGTACTGAGGCCAGGGCGGAGACTGTCGGGGATCAGGCAGATCATGAAGGCCTCGTGCTTAGTGAGAGACAGCTAGGGTCCATGGAAGCACCTATGCCGTGCAGGTAATGAAAAGATCCAGTGTGTGTGGGTTTCTGGAGGACAACTGTGTGTGAATCCCTGCTCTGCCATGGAAGATCACCAGATGACCCTGGACCCATCGCAGTCTCTCGGACAGACCTATCTCACAAGGTGGTTGTTGTGGGGATAAAGCAGAGAAGGGGAGAACAATGTGACAAGCCCAAGTCTGTTCTGATTGTGAACAGGGAAAAAGCAGGATATAATTTTTTTAAAAAAAAGATGCCCAGTGAATCCTCAGCTTACCTTGGCTTGTGCAACTTGAATCCTCTTTGAGTAATGTGCAGATAGCCCCTATTAGAAAGCATCCCTACAGAAATCAACGCACCAGACCTCCCTGTATGATTAATAGCTTTGCTCCAGTAGCATCCACTGAGGTCATGCTTGGTTATAGTGGACTCCAGGAAACCACTTCCCATAGATACATCAGGAGCCTTGTTGGGTCAAACCAAAGATCCATCTATTCTAGTATCCAGGTTCCCTCAGTGGCCTATCAAATGTCACACAAGTCAAAGCCTTCCCTCTCCTCTTTTGGATACCCTTTAGTAGCTGGCATTCAGAGGTATAGTGCCTCTGAACACGGAGGTTCCATTTAGCTTTCATGGCTTATTGCCATAGGTAAACCTGTCCTCATTGCCAACAGTGTAAAAAAATGAACTATCTCCTGTGGTTTTTACTTAGACTTGGCGTAATTTTTGAGCAAGGCTGTTGTTTGTTTTTATCCAGTTCGAGATAGGCTGCTTTTTTACTTTACAGAAACAGACAATATTTTCTTGAGAGAGAAGTGGTATGATGAATGAATTGGTGCCCTGTGTATGCATACTCTTATTTCTGTAGACCCATTGTAATCAATGGTCAAATGGGTTTCACATGTTTTTGAAAGCAACAGGAAAATTTGCCAACCCAATTGCTTTTTTCACCTAAGGCAACTCCTCAGTCTCCAGCTGCAGTCATTTTCTGGGAAACCATTTTACAATTCATGAGCATTTGTAGTGGAGAAGCAAGGACTGGTAGGCTTCTTTACTGTGGGAGGGGTGGCAGTGCTTTCATTGTGGGTTGTGAGAGGGAGCTGTGTGTCTTTTCCCCATGATTGAGTTCAGAAGCTGAAGGACTTAAATTGATTCCCAATCCATGCAACTAAGAATTTCCTCAGTCTTCTGGGCCTGTGTTGGGACAGATTCCCCATTTCCATCCATGGAGGAAGGTATCCTTGCATGGATTAGGCCTCCCATTCACTTTGCAAGGTGGGGCATATGCCAGTTAAATTATAAGCAGGGCTTTTTTTCTAGGGGAATGCATCAGAAGGGAGTTCCAGAACCTCTTCAACAAAATTCTTCTAAAAGCATTTAAAAGTTCATGAGTTTTCAGTATGCAAATTGAAAACTTCATTTCCCTCTTGAGAGTTCAGGCACCTCTTTTTCCAAAAAAAAAAAGGAAAAAAGCCCTGCTTACAAGCCTTACTGCCTCACTTTTATTCACCCCACTCCCTCTTTCCAGGTCAGAGGGGATGGGTTGAAGTCACCTACCTCTTCAGGTGACTCTGTAACCTAGTGGGATGCTGATGTGCACAATTCCTTTCTTGGAGGTTTATACAACTATACCAAGCAAAAAAATGCTTCAAGACAAGCCCATAGGCTGTTGGAGCAGGGGCAAGAGGCATTCATTTTGATGTGCTCCCGTCATCCATTTCACCCCTAGGTTCACCACAGTGGGTGATGAGCACCCTCCTCACCAGTAATTAATGGGGAAACTGTCCCTCATGGTATGGAAGGAAAAAGTTAGACAGCCTCTGTTCCTTTCCCCATCTTCAAAGTAGTCATCTAGGCTACTAATTAGCTTTTTAAAATCGTGTGAGATTTTAATCATGCATCATTTAGTTTACATTCAGTTTGGTCCTTACTGTCACTCATGGAAACAAGATTCCAAACTAACATTTTGTCCAGGATTCCTTCCCCTTGTGCAATTTTACCATAGGGCCCTGGTTCTCCCCCCCTCCCAATGGCATTGGTCAGTGAGGTGTATGATTTGGATCAGGAAAACAATGTGGAAGGAAAAGGTTAACAACTACCACCATCCCACTCCAGTGCTATGATTCTGGTCATACAGGGGACTTCCACAGCTCCCTTTAATACTTTCAGATTATACTGGAGTACTGATAAGACCTGTTGGCTTGTCTAGTTTAACCTTTAGGCACAGAATTACCTCTTCTTTAATGCATTGACACAATGCTGAAATAGATTGCTGGGCATCAGTGAAGAAGTGGGGATGCTTGCAAAATCTGTCAAGAAGGGAAAGCATTTGCATGTAGTCTAACTTGAAACCAACTGGCTTTCTCAGTTCCACTCCTAGGTGCCCAGTGGTTTCCATGCCTTATCCAGAGGAAAGCCAGATCTGGGCGCATGAGCAGGTAAGAACCAACTGCACAGTCATCTGCAGCATGGTTCCTTCCAAATGGAGGGCAATGTGCAAATAAGAGGGAAGGGCAATTTCCACCTGGTTCCAGGTGTCTTGGTCCAGCCTAGGGAGAAGACACATCTGAGGATCTAAGACAAATATGAGAAAAATGGAACATGGAGTTAGGCCTGCAGTCGTTCCCTCTCCATGGGGAATGTGTAGTTCTCCGTCAGTAGAGGAAGTATCCTTCACATTGGGTTATGCTTTCTCCTTGCTCTGCAGGCATACTTTATGCAAATATCTCCCTTCCACACCAACTTGGAGGCATACTCCCAGTCCATGTCCTACCTGCACCACAGCTGAACAAGCTTTTGTTAAAACATGCAGAAACACTACAAGGAGAAAGTGCACTGTAGATTTGCAAAAGAGAAATCTGATCACCTTTGTCAGACTACAACTCCCAGGAGTCTTTGGGGGAAAACCCATTACAATTTTGTTGTGGTGATTTATCCCAAGTTAGTTCACTTGAACAAAAGACGTGCCTTTTTACCATTCTCAGGAGCAATCTGGTGGTAGAGGGGTGAGTGGGAGGGAATGACCATTCACAGGGGTCATTTGGGGCTGTAGCGAAGTGGAGAACTGCTCCGCCAGCCCAGGAGTGGGCACTAGGGTAGCCACGGGCCGAATCAAATCTCTGAGCTGATTCGGCCCACCACCAAATTGCTGCTGAAATTCGGTGGCAGCTTAAAAAGCAGCTGGAGGAGAGGGGGTTTGAGGGAGAGGCTCCAAACTTGCAGGATAGCTGCTGGGGCCTCTCCCCCAAATACCCATCAAGTTTCAAGAAGTTACTTTTTCCCCACCATAGAGAACAATGGAGGGGATGGGGGCAACCTGTTTGGGGGCCCGTAGAATTGGACCCCCTGGTCCAATCTTCTTGAAACCTGGTGGGTATTTTGGGGAAAGGCCCCAGCAGCTACCCTGCAAATTTGGAGCCTCTCTCTCAAACCCCCTCTGCTCCAGCCCCTCATATACCCTATGAGTTTTTGCCGTTGACTTCAATTGCCCATAGGTATAATGGGGCTGAAACTGATATTTGGCCAGCCGAATGGGCTTGCATTGCCAAAACTGACATGCGGGGGTCATTTGGAAACTGGAACAGATGTGGCCTGATTTAGCCCGATCTAAATCGGGCCAAAACAAATTATTTGCACACCCCTAATGGGCACAAATGGCAGTGGTGGCAAGCCCCTCCCCCAGCTCCCAGCAGGCCTGTGGAGGAAGCGAAGCGAGAAGGGATTTAAAGTTTAAACCCCTTTTGTTTAGAGCAATGGTGACATGATCTTTCCATTGTATTCTATGGGGCCCTTCTCACTTTGCTCCCCCCCCCCCCGCCCACCTTGGCAGGTCAACTGGGGAAGGGAAGGGGAGGCTTTTGAAGATGCCCCCCCTTTTGCTTCCCTTTTTGACACACTTCCGGTGATGTCAGGGTGTGACATATGCTAATGAGTTATACTAATAGGTATGCTAATGAGCTCCTGCACCTCTTTTTCTACGAAATGACCCCTGACCATTCATCCTGTTTTAACTGTAGGTCACTCCTCTGACAGTCCTTTTATTCATGGGATAAATACACAGGGCCTCACAGTCACAGTGTTTTGTGCTTGCTTGGGAGGAAAAGCCACACTTCCCCATCAGGATAGCTTGTGTGCTAGGGAAGGGTTTGCTTCATGATCCCCCCCCCCCCCACAACAGGAGAAGCACCTGAGGCAAAAAGTGTACTTCCTGCAGCAGCTGAGTAAAGCAGCTGCTGCCCAAGCAAGGAGGCTCCCAGGAAGGGTCTGCAGCTGATGCTTACTCGGGGGAGGCTCCAGCTATCCCTGTGGAAGCCTTGTGTTTCATCTCCAGCTGAACTCCATCGCAGGGAATGAAACAAATGCACATGAACATCCTGAGGTGGGAGTTTGAGCTCCAGTTCCTAAAAAAAATCAACACTTTTTATTTCTCTCCTTTTGAAAGATAGCCCAGAGTTGTTCTGTGGCTGAAATACCCAAGCAGAACAAGAGAGAGGAAATTTTCCTTCCCTTGTTTTCATTTTCTGACACTGTTTTTTATGGAGGGTGTTGTTGCCATTACATCAAGAATTCACAATCTAGGGGATCCTCGGTATGAACTCAAAATTACACAACAAACCTGCCACCAGCCTGTAAGAGTGCCCCTGTGATCAGAAGTCAGTAGTGTAAAATCAGAATCTCCCCTCCAGAGGGAAAACCCACATTCTTGATCCAAGAATAAGTTGCAGCCATTGAACTAACACATTCTGTTTTAATTCCAGATGTGGTGGGATCCATCATATATCGACACGCTCCAGGCAGCCTGGTTGCTCTGCGAATTCTCTTGTAGCAACCATTTGTGATTCCTCCTGTATTTACTCTTGGATCCTCTGTGGCTAAAGGCTGGAGAAAATACTACAAGGAACTTGTGGCTACCACTGAGAGATGTTGGGTTGCTGCTGCTGGCAGCACATCATGTGGCTTGGCCGTAGAGAAGGCTCCGAGTTAACTGGGAAGCAGCTCCTGATTACAAATATTGTTTTAATTAAAGGGTTATCTGTTTCTAAAGTCACTGGAAGTTGGTTGAGGCCTACTCCCTCCTATGTCCCAACAACAGTATTTTGGAACCACGTGAGTTCCTAGTATCTTAGTTTTCACCAGAGGGACACAAGAACGGCATGCTAATGTTGTTCAAAGCAAGGCTTAGAATGTTACTTCTGGTTTTGTTGCAAAACTTACTAGTGGGAATTGTGTGTTCTGTACCTAGGCAAGACTCTTAAGAGGAGAGAACACTAGTGCTACTTTGAATGTCCTTCCACAGTCCAGCTACCCCAGGTCTGCTTCTCTTTCCGATGTGTAACTTTTTGTTCCATGCCACACCGCGTGGGCTATGTCTTAATTAAACATGACACTAGCTGAGGGGGGGAAAATGGGACTTCGCACTCTCTCAGGGTATCCTTTTAAATCGGGCGGCTACCTGTGCCCAGTACCCAGTTTAAATGAAGGACTGTTCATGGGCAAAACCCCCAAGGGATGCTGTTTTTGCCTCAGCCAGTGTCAAATTTAAATCAACTCTTGAACAGGGGGAATCATGTGTGAGGCAGCCTGAAATCTAATGACTTCTTTTTAAGCAGGAGTCCAGCTCAAAAGTTCTGCTTCACTGTTCCAAAGCAAAACTCTTGTCCCTACAATTGAGTTTCCATAGTTGAAAAGTTTCAAATAAAAGTTGTTCCTGTCATCCTTCTCTCTCCTGTTTCTCTGTAGAGCAAAAAACAAAAAAAACCCACAATAGATTGCTCTAGTTTTTAGAATAGTACAGTACCTATGGGAGCATTTCTTTATACAATAGCCTGTAAGACAAAAAGAGGGAGCCGTGGCAAGGGGCTGTGGCTTAGTGGAAGACCCTCTGCTCTGCAGGTTCAATCCCTGGCATCTCCAGTTTGACTAGATGATACTGACCTTGATGGACCAAGGGTCTGATTCAGTACAAGGCAGTTTCTTATGGGTTCACGTGTGCGTGATAACACTATTATTCATGAATGAGACAAAAGAGTTGTGTTGTCATTTTCAGGTAATGAAGACAGAGACTTTGAGCAAATCGTTTTCTGGCACGTGAAAAAATGAATGAATTAGCATTCCACCTACTTTACCCATACAACCCCCATCTTAAGTCATCTAGCTTAACTAGATGTCCCTAGCACAGACATATGAGATATTACAAGCACAGAAACAGAAAGTCTGATCCCTTGAGGGAAGTGATGTTTCAAGGCAAGCCCCAGTCCTGCCTCATTACAATTGGCTAGTAAGCTGCCTCTGCCTTTAGCAACAGAGACAAATATACCCATATCTTTCCTTACTGGCTAGATCTTGGGTTGACCCACCGCAACAGAGGAATAAGATTCTTTCTAGAGCTAAAGTCCCAACATAGAAGAACTAAGAGGCACTGCATCTGTGAATTGCACAGGAATAAAAGCTATTTCCACAAAGACTATAGTCTTTAAAAGACATGAAAATGAAGCAGGTATAAAAAACAGAATTTTAAAGTAATATAACTCGGGCTTGCACTGGGAGAGCTCTCTCTGTCAGATTCTGGTACTTCAGATAAAAGGCAGGAAAAGATTCACTGCTTGGTTAACGTAGTGCCTACTTCTATTCCTCTAGAGATGCTCAATATAAACGGATAACCAGGGGTATGGATTACCAACAAAAGTACGAGTACAATCTTTTGCCGAGTTCCTCCAGTCCATTTATTTATTTTACTTTCTTCATCCATCTTTTTCACTGAGACGGCAGACTACAGGATTCTATAATACATACAGTAAACAATGCAATAAAACTGGATTACACAACTAGAAAGCAATGAAATGAAAACAGTATAATACATGCAATAAACTGAATTTCACAATGCCTAGAATTTTCACAGATAATTAAAACCTATTCCCTTTATAAAAAGTCTCTCTGTTTTACACAATCTGGGAAATAATGGGAGCCTCCCTGATGGTGTAATCAAAAAGCTTGAACTAGAATAACTGCAAATCGGATATTCAAGGTCAATTCTCTTGCACGTTGGACATGCTGACTTCTACCACATGTGGTGGTGGTATCCATATCTTGAGGAGTTCTGTATAAGGGTGATCAATATTCTACCACAGATTATTAAAATAAAGTTTGAGATTCAAAAGGAGTGCAGTCCATCTAACACCTACAAAAATCAAGGTGGATAGCTGTGTTTGTCTGTAGTAGTAGAAAAGAGTCCAGTGGCACCTTAAAGACTAACAAAATTCCTGGTTGGGTATGAGTTTTCGTGAGTCACTGCTCACTTCAGCTACAGCTAGAATGTGAGTCCATCTGTCTGATATATTGGAAAGTGGAATGACTTCAGATACCAAATTGCATTAGCAGACAAATGACAATAGCAGGTGTGATTGGATTAGGTGTGATATGCAGAGAGGTAGCAAGCATGGAGAAATCAGCATTGGCAATAAGACAGGAAACCTAGATCTCGATTCAATCCAGGTGGATGCCTTGTCTTGAGCTTTGTTATCAGTTGCAATTCAGCAGTCTTTCTAATCTTCCTTTGAAATTCCTTTGTTAGAGAACTGCTACTTTTAGGCCAGCAGCGAATGTCCTGGAAGATTAAAATGTTCCCCCACTGGTTTTTTAATGTTGTGGTTTCCGATGTCATACTTATGTCCATTAATTCTTTGTCAAAGGGACTGGCCTGTTTGTCCAGTGTAGAGCATGGAAAGGCATTGCTGACACATGATGGCATATGTTACATTAGAGGATGAGCAGGATGGAATGGCTGATATTGCTGGGTCTACTGATGGTGTTGCTAGGACCTTTATGTGAGCGAAGCTGGCATCTTGGTTTGTGGTAGGCCTTGGTACCAGAGTCCATGTTACTGTTAAGCAGTTTAACACTGCAGGTAAGTTGTTTTAGGTTAGCAAGCTGTCTGTAAGTGCCTGTGTGAGGGAAGTGTCACTATCCAGCATGGGTTGTAGGTCATTAATAATGTGTTGAATTGGCTTGATTTGTGAACTGTAGGTGACTACCAGTGGTGTTCTGTTATCATTTTCTTCAGGCTTGTCTTGTAGCAAACTGTCCCTGGGTATCATTCTGGCTTTTCCAATCACCTTTCTTGCCATATCAGGAGGATATTGTAGTTACAAAAATGCCTGCTGCAGATCCCTCAAGTGAGTATCTCTGTCTGAGGGGTTGGAGCAGATGCAACTATGGCATAGGGCTTGGCTATACACAACGGATTGTTTGATGTGGTTGGGGTGGTAGCTGGAGGCATGTAGATATGTTTGCCAACCTGTCAGTTTCCAGTATAATATGGTACATATGTGTCCCTCGTGTATTTGTACTGTGGTGTCCATGAAGTTTATTTCTTGTCTAGAGTAATTCATAGTTAGATTAATGGTGGGGTGGAAGTTCTGGAAAGCCTGGTGAAATCTTTTGAGGGCTTCTTTGCCATGGGTCCCGACAATAAAAAATGTCATCAATAAATCTCTAGTAGGAGAGGTGCCAATGGGTAGATCAGAAAACACTGTTCTAAATCCGCCTGTGGAGCCATGCAGGTGCCCATGGCTGTGCCATTGATTTGGAGGTATAAGCCATCAATTTCTTTGTCTAGCATATTAACTTCTTATGTGACTATCCTTACAAGGGGGTGCAGAGACTCCCAAGGAAAACAAAAGCAAGAAGACTCAATTTCTTTGGGTCAGCGTGCACTTTAAGAGTAGGAGTGGGGGAAGAAGGGTGGACAGGACACAGGAAAGAATGATAAGTAGATAAGAGAATACCCAACTGGTATGCAGTGACCTTTCTTCCTGATTCTCCCTCTAGTCTAGACTAACACTAAATGTGGCTTAATAAACACTGCTTTACCCTGGGAACTGCAGTTCTAGGAAGGTGGCAAGGGAACTGCTAAGAGTGAATTCTCAGCACCTTCAATGTTCAGGATATTTTTTGGAAGAAGACACAACAGGTCATGTCACTATATAGTATCAACACTCGTTTGTTACAGCGGTGTCATTCTAATCTTTTCAGTAGCTTCTCTTTTCCTATCTTGGCTCACTGCACATTGATGTCTAGCTTTACAACTCCAGCATGAAGACTTGAATTATGTGCCAATCCAATATTTTTAAACAGATGGCGACCCAGCTGTTCTCTGGCTTTAACCTACGCCCACACAGATTCATGTACAGTTGCTTCCCTCCCACGTCCACAACAAATCTCTAATATTTGGCAGAGAAATAAATCCTAATCGCTGCTCTTAGTAAAGCTAGTTTTTCAAGGACGGATGGCTAGAACAGAGGGTGGAACTGGGGCCCTCAGTGATGGGCAGGAGTCATTTCGTAGAAAAAGAGGAGCAGGAGCTCATTAGCACAACTTATTTGCATATGCTAAACCACCTGACATCACCGGAATTATGTCAGAAGGCAAGAGAGATAGAAAGAAAGAAAGAAAGAAAGAAAGAAAGAAAGAAAGAAAGAAAGAAAGAAAGAAAGAAAGAAAAAGAAAGCTGGTAGAGAGAGGACAGCTACTAATCCAAGCCTCAGAAATACCACTATTTTGGGAGGATAGCTTCAGTGGTGGATGAAGCCTTCAGAAGGCTGGTCGGAGGAACAAGGACCTTTCCAGTGGACGGGGTCATTTTGCTGCAGCCATGACACAAGCAGGCATTCCCCCACGGGGGGGGGGGCTGGCACAAGTCCTGGAGCTGAGCTTCCCCAAGTTCCTGCTCGAAATGACCCCTGGTGATGGGTAACAAATACTCCCCCTAGACCTGCAAGAAAATCCCACTTGGTAGAAACAAGTTCCTGCGTGCCCTGAAACATCTAGGGACCAAGGGCACCTGTGCTGTCCTTGCTCCACCCACAGAGCATTGGGAGCACAGAGCAGCATACAGGAACATGTCTCAGCTGGTGAGGCCAACAAGAAGCAAGAGGCATGCTACCTGCTTCCTTTCAGTCTGAGACATAAAAGGAGGATGAATTGGGCTTCAGAGGATTCCTCCCCCCCCCCTCCTCAGGTGCTTGCCTCTTCAAAGACTCTCTTTTAGAGGCAGACTGCCTGGCTAGAGCAGTAGCTCCCTCCCCACAGATGCAGGCATACAGTTTACACCTATGGTGCTTGACCTCAGATACATTGTGTAGAAATGTGCAAAAAAACAAACCCAACACTGATGAGAAATATTAAATGGATGCAAGCAGGCTGACTGAGGAAGAAGGTTCCAGAATTACCAACGCTCGAACAAATCCTGGCACTTATCTGGGAACATGAAGCGGAGCCAGCATGTGTTCTAGAGTGCCCACAGAACTCTGTTCATTGCAGATATGCAGCCTACTGTACAAATTTGAAAGCTTCTTGCTACCAGGCAATATCATCCACACCTCAAATTAGTTCCCCAGAGTAAAACCGATTTAAATGTAATGCTTTAAATGTAATGCTGGTAAGTTTGCCAGCAAGCCTAGATAAAACTGTCCAGCCCCTTTAAAAGAGGTTTAGCAGGATGTTATTTACTGGTTGATGTAATTTACCTCCATGCCATAAATAAGTGATGTGAGGGGGGGGGGTCACATTTTGGGGGAAAGTTCCCCCCTCCAAGGACTTTTAAAAACATTGGGAAACTTGTGGGAGCACTGGAAATAAGTTCTTGTGAAACATTTGTTTGCTTTTGAAATAACTAAAATGCTTTTTAAGACAAGGTTTAGTTCACTCAAAATGTAAAGCATAGAAAAAAGTCTGAGGACCTCCTACACCCCATTTTTCCCTCAGAAAGAACAGGAAATTATTTTGATCAGCACTGAAAAAACCCTCCCATGAAATGTTTTTTCCTACAATTTAGAATGAGTTCAGGCTTGATGGGAAATTTTCAGGTTTCCCCAGCATTTCATTAAAAAAAGAATTGTTTCTACAGCTCCATAATTTCCAGAAATTTTACATCTCTAGCCATGAAAAACTGCAACAGCACATTTCCACACATTAAACCTCTAGTAAAGGAACAGTACATTTGTGCCAGGTGTAGTACACCTTGAACCAGGACCCCCAATACATCGTGCCCTACGCGAGCCTGCCTGCCTTTCACTGTGCCAGCTTCGAGTAATTACAAATGTTGCAACGCAATCCTAAACACATTTATAACTTTAGCGAGATGTGCACGAATCGTTGCCTCGGGGTCACGGCGAAAGGCGAGGAAAACCAAGGCACCCCATACCCATTTACCAAGGTGAAAGACCCACTAAAACCAAACAAGCTTCCCTCAACAAAGTGCATCACCCCCCTCTCTCCCCCTCTGCAATGTCGTTCTGCGCACGCGTGCACCACCACCCTTTGCAATGCAGCACTCCCACTACGCGTGCGCGGACTAGCACCGCCCACTTCTTCGCGACAGCGCAGGATCTATTTATAGTAGCTGACGTCATCTAGAAATAGAACGAAGGTCCGGCAGCCCTCGCGTCGCTTACTGTGCCCTCTCCACTCGCTCGTCGTCCTCACAGTGCGCGTGCGTGTGGTGGACTGAAAGGACACTAGCGGACGGCTGAACGCGAGTTGCTGTGATCCTACTATCGTCGCCTCCCCCTCCCCCCCACCCCTCGGTCTTCTTGAGAGCTTTGGCGGGAGCGGCTGCCAACGGTCGCAGGGAACCCGCGCGCATGCTCATACCCTTCCAAGCGCCTCCACCACTGCCCGGTCCTGGTCAGTGCCGTAAGGGACTCGTTTGCGCATGCGAGAAAGAACAGCGGCGCGCTCTCGCTGATTCCGCTCGCGCGCTCTGTGGCCGGCCTGAGGTAGGAGGGAGCCGCCGTTGAGGCGCAGCTCCCCTTGGCCTTGCAAGGACTCGAGGGAGGGAGAGTGCCGAGGGGCTCTGTCTGTTCGCCCGCCCGACCTGCCAGCGCCACGACGGAGGCAGCAGCCATGAGCGACCGGGAGCAGCTGCTGCAGCGAGCCCGCCTGGCCGAGCAGGCAGAGAGATACGACGACATGGCCGCAGCCATGAAAGCGGTGAGTGGCTGGGGGGGAGGAGAAGGGGGGGGGTCCTCCTCAGGAGATGCACGGCGCCCCCCACGGGCCCCGCCGTCACAGCTTGGCTGCGATGGAGCCAACGCCCTGGCTCGTCTGCGCCGCCCCCCCCCCTCCCGCGAGCCTCGGAGGGGGCAGCTGAGCCTTTCCAGGTGAGGGCTGTCTTCTTCTGGGTGGATTTCTCAGCCCGGAGGGTGGAGGTGGGCCTCCGCGGGTCCTGCTTCACGGCAGCTCTTTTTCCGTCTCTGGCCCTGGCGCTGATGTTGGCCGCTTCCAAGCCATGTGTCGGCGGCGGCAGTCGGGTGATGCCCGCCTGCGTGTTGGAGAATGAGCAGGGCGAGGCGGCGGACTCGAGCGGCATCCAGTTCGTGGGGGCCGGAGGCAGGCTCGCAGCCTCGCACATGGCAGATGGTTTTAAATGAATGAGGAGGACTCGTGTGCTGAATCAAAGTCATGCTAGACCTGTGGATGTTAATACAGAGGACAGGAACATTCGGTACCAAGGGCATTCACTCCTCCAGCAGAGTAAGCTGGTTTCTTCCAGTGCCTGGCTCCTGGGTTGTGGGGGGGGGGGGGATTTGCACCAAGACATTCCAGTAAACATGAATATGTTTGGTGGTAACAGCTAGCTGTTTCTGTCAGGGTGGGGTTCAAATCAGTACCTGTCCCTCAGGGAGGAATGGGTGTACCGTGTTTCTCTTCAAATCACTTATGGTCAACGGAATGCCATTCACACAACTTTAAGAAGAGTAAGAGTTTAAACTCTCTATTTGAAAAACTTTAGCAGAATTGCAGTATTAAAATACATCCACGTTATATTTCTTCTGAAACTCAGGTCAGTGTTATGGGAAGGAGCCATTACACTTTGGATCTGTAACTTACGATTCCAAGTTGAGTGGCTATTACATGTATTTGTAATACTGTCATAGAGTTAATACTTGAGCCTTGAGCTGAGGCAACTAATTACCTATTTATCTTGTATTTAAAATGAAGCGTCTGGTGGCTGCCTGTATTTTCCATAATGCAGTGCGAACTGGAGTAGGCCTTGCCTGTGTCAAACTGGCACTGAGATTTGGAAGAGGTAGGAAATGGTGATAGACTCTTGTCTTCCTTACTGCTGCTCTAATAAAAGCTCTCAAGAAGGGAATATGTGTTACTCCTGGTTGTCCTGCTCACCAGAGGGTCAGGCATTTTCTCTTGGCAAGCTGGTGAGTGGGCATTTGGATGCCTGAAGGCAAATTTCAGGATTGCGGCATTTGCTTTCTTAAAAATGGAATCCATGATTCTTTCCAGCCAGAGCCAGTCACAAAATGGTATCTGCAGGCCAGAGCCAGTCAAATACCTACTGCATCCCATAAGACATAAACCAACATGACCTGTCTGTGCCACTTCAAATTCATATACCAGTTTTACAAAATAAGACTGCCCCTGCCATATTATTTTTAAAACCTAGCTATGTTAATATTTGTGTTATGTTGCTTTCCAAACTATATTGAGATGCGTCTGTCAGACATGTTCACAGTAGTCCTTGAAATAAAGTCCTCAAAAGCCCCAAAAGTCCAGTCTACAAAGCACAAATAAGAGAGTGGAAAATGATAATTTGACAAGAACTTAATTGCATCAGCAGCATACTCAGTGAGATGGGAATCAACATCTTTCTCAATGTGCATTGCTACACTAACCACAGATTTCAATATTTCACAGAATGCCTTTTACTTGCAACTGTTTTTAGCCTACAAGGTTTCTTTTTAAAGAAGTTCTACCTCAGAGATTATATTTGAAAAATGAAAAGATTTCATCTTGTGACTTAAAGATCACATTCTACAACCACATTGTTTTTAATAATTTACACAAGCTTTTAAAGCTACGAATAATTTGTGCTTTGTGTGTGCTTAACCCTGTTCTCTTCAAATGAGCTAAAAGCAAGTCACTGTGCATGGCAGCCTTGAGCATCAGTTTTAAATGCAGAGAGGGAGGGGGGAATAATTGAGGACCAGAAGTGAGAGCTGTAGCTACTGATTCTCTTACTCATTCTGTCTGTGTTTTTATCTCTGTGATGCAATGATAAATATATCTATAATAGGATTGCACAACACTGTGAAGCTAGCAGTTGTTGATCTGTTAAGCATGGTTATGTTCTACTTGACCCTGAAGTAAGGGGCAGTAATCTTTATAATGCAGATCTAATTGGGTGTTTCCTCATTTCATTTTAATCCAGTTGAGGCCCATTTAAAGAGTACAATTGTTGTTCCGTACAGTGTGGAACATAAAACACCAGGGATTTAACTGCTTCCAAGTTCTGGGTGCCAGGATTACATTTTTAATTGCTAAGCTTGTGTAAGGATAAGAAGTCAGTTCTTAGACACATGCACCACAATTGAATGCATGGGTTTTTTCCCCAACCATATATATGTGTTTGCTTTGACAATGATATTTTGATGCTGTATAAGTATACCTTATTCACTAGCTAATATCCGTTGTTTCAGGGCAGTGACTTTTTTGCACTGCTATTTCATCCATCTTCCTCTAGTGTCCCCTAATTTTCTTAATTCAGGGTAGATAATGTAATTTTGCTCTTAATTTTGCCCTTAATTTAAGCATGTTTTCAGTGGTGTCCATAGTGAGTTGTTGCTAATCTATCTTTTCCTAGCAGAAACATCTTTTCAGTGAGCTACCTTGAAAGGCTATCTCAAAGTAGCAAAGGAGGATTTTTTCAAGGTGTACTTGCCTAATATACAAAGCAACCAAAAGGATACTGTAGCATCTCTCTGTGCTACAGTAGGTCACTTGCTTTCTTCATGATCTCAGCTGCAGAGGCTTGGGACTAGCAAGGACTTTCTCTTTCTCTTTATTGTTCAAATATGTATACACCAGCTCACTGACTTCTACTTTATCCTCTTGTAAGATCTTTATGTGGGGTTATAGCTTTTACTTACCATGTTGCTGCAATTTTGTGGTAAATCTGGGTTTTCTTGGGGGTGTGATGTGTGTGCACACAAATCTAGTAGTCAGATTTCAAAAACCAGACATTACCAGACAAAGATCACTCAGAGTATGTGGCATTCTATGAGAGAACTAAGGGAAACCTGAGAATGAAGCGTGCAAGTCAGAGAATGTCTCCCAGTATGTAGAGGTGGGTAGTAATGTCCAAAGCTGCCTGTTCTTTTCCTGGAACCTGGGTAAGACAGTAGTGAACACAATACTGAATGCTACTGCTCATTTGTATAACTAAGTTATTCTATCAGTTTCACATTAAGCATTTAGGAAATGTACTTAATGCTGATGACTTCAAGGCTTTCCCAAGTGGTTCTTTAGAACTTATTTCCTCTTTGGCTTGACTGACCATCTGACAATAGCTAGTTTTCCTTCTTGTATTTTAAGAAGGCACGGATGAAACTTGTGTGTATGAGGTTTATTTTGTGGTTTCTTGTTTGTTTTTGAGAGAGTGTTATTGTCCCTGAAACCAGATTGTCTCAAAGTCTTTGTGTGCATTTGTAGGTGACTGAATTGAATGAACCCCTTTCAAATGAAGACAGAAATCTGCTTTCTGTAGCCTACAAGAATGTTGTTGGTGCCAGGAGATCTTCCTGGCGAGTCATCAGCAGCATAGAACAGAAAACCATGACTGATGGGAATGAAAAGAAGCTGGAAAAGGTTAAAGCATACAGGGAGAAGATTGAAAAAGAGCTGGAGACCGTGTGCAATGATGTTTTGGCCCTCCTAGATAAGTTCTTGATCAAGAACTGCAGTGACATTCAATATGAGAGCAAGGTCTTTTACCTGAAAATGAAAGGTGATTACTACCGCTATTTAGCAGAAGTTGCTACAGGTGAAAAGAAGAACAGTGTTGTGGAAGCATCAGAAGCTGCCTACAAAGAAGCCTTTGAGATCAGCAAAGAGCACATGCAGCCGACACACCCAATCCGGCTGGGGCTGGCACTCAACTTCTCAGTGTTCTACTATGAAATCCAGAATGCCCCTGAGCAGGCCTGCCTTCTAGCCAAACAAGCCTTTGATGATGCCATAGCAGAGCTGGATACACTCAATGAGGATTCCTACAAGGACTCCACTCTTATCATGCAGCTACTTCGAGACAACCTCACTCTCTGGACGAGCGACCAGCAGGATGAGGAAGCAGGGGAGGGCAACAACTAAAGAGCTTTTCCCCATCACAGCTTACCATCAAACCCCCCATCACCAATACTTCCTTGCCACAATCACACTATGTATCTAGTGCTAAGCATATCTGTATTGTTGGCACAGCTATGAGGTCTGCCAGATGCCGCATCAGACAGCTCTTCATGTGCATTGCTGGACTGAAAGGTGTATCAGCCCCATTTTACTATAGTGGCATATTGATTGTGTAGAAGGAAAATGAGGCATTTTAGTTTCATTTGATTCATAATATATTGGTTGATATAATGAAAAGTGAGGGGAATTGATCAGAAATCTAAATGGTTCAATATTCTGTTTGGAAGAAACAGATTGTGTGTGTATTCAGCAGTATGCCTTGTACATTTAAAACAAATGAAGAATAGGCTGATCCCATCAGCCAGTGGAAGCTACCATAAGAAGGTGTGAACTGATTTTGTCTTCATCAGTTTTAAAGTGGTGGTGTTCTGTAATCTGTGTTTGCCTCATAATGTTCACGGACTTTGGTTTCAGGCAATGCATCTTGGGAGGTTTTGATATTTGTAACCCTTTTTTTGCAAGTTTGAAAAATCATGACATTTTGTTTTGGTAAATTCTTTGGCTGCTCAGTTGCCTGTGTATTCTGACAGCTCTGTGTCAATGTTAGCCCATATTAAGATGGATGATGATGAGAGACCAGAATTCTAAATTAAATGTGTTGGAATTAAACAAAAATAAACTGCTGCTTTGGGGATATTGGTCGTAAGATGTCCTGTATTATTTACTAAAGAAAATGATGCTGGTATGGTGTCTAATCAAGTAGTTTAAATAAACTTTTAGGGAACTAGGGGCCATGCCTTATTGTTGGTTGGGATCTTCTGACAATGTGAGGCAGTGAATTTGTTGCTTTAGTTGCAACAGGTACCTGACTAATTTCTCTGCTTTTTAAAGACACAATCTGTCTTAAAGACAGATCTTCTGTCCTGTGGGCCCATAGACAATCACTGATCAGCCAATTCAGAACAGATTCACTTACTTGCTGGGTGGATGGAACCACACTCTCTTCCTGCTATCCTGGCTGTTTTAGCCCAGGCACATTGGTGATAGTGTAACAGTTAAGGGGTGGATTCCTGTAATGTTGTCTTTGTCCTGAGAGAGACAGTAATATGAAGACAGTTCCTGACGACTTTGTCATGCATTCTCCTCTTTGGTCCAAAGGGAAGTCTTGCCAGACTGCTCAAAAATCTAGCAAAATGGAGCCAAGCACATTCAGTATAGTTGCAAGGACTGCACATCTGACAGAACCAATTTCTGTCCTTTTCCACCTGGTGTATTCAAGTGGTCTTTTTGAGGATACACATGAGGCCTTGCTGGCTGTAGCTTTATGCCATTCTTGCTTTTATTTCCACATCAGGACAGAGGGCAAGCATCTGCAGAGTTCCAGCCTGTATCTCTGGGTTAGTAGGCATGCACTGATAGACTGTGTATGGGAAGTGGTTAGAACAATCCTCCCCTACTTTAAAGTTTGAAATCAAATAGTGTGTAATTACTGGCTGTCCATTTAGAAGTGATTTGTCTAGAATAAAGCATAGTTATTGTTATAGCAATTCGGCAGCCTGTTTATAAAGCCCAAACATGTTCTTTGACTTAAGGTCTCCTTGTTCTGCAGATGAGTTGCTATAACTCATGACACTTAGGCTGATGGATTTATTGTCAGATTATGAAAGGATGTAGCTGATTAAATTTGTTTTCTGTTTTCTGCTCTCGATGAACTCCCTGGGACAAAACAAGGTCTGACAAGCCATTAAATAGTTGATTAACTAGTTAAAATAGAACAATTTCAATATTTACTCAATTTTGAGAGTAATTACAGAAGAGAACAGTGGTAAGTACTGACACAACTTATTTGGAAGATTTCTTGTCACATCCAGCAAAGAAGATCCTTGCATATGTCTAAAATCCAGTGCTGCTGGTTTAGGACATACAGAGATATTAATACCTTTGTGGATTCCATAGGTGACAACGGAAACCCGTGTGTGTAGGCAGGGCTTTTGATCAGGATTCATGGCTTCAGTCGATATTCAAGAGCAAAACTCCCTTTTAATTTTACTAGTTCTGATTTATAACCGTGATTAACAACATGAAGAGATTGATATTCTCATTGTCATTTATACATGCTCAAATGCTGTTTTTCAGTCCTATGTTGAGCATGTACTACATAAGCTGGAATGAAAGTAACTGAAAGCCCCATGCAAATGGTCATGGTTATTTTATGGAGATAAGCACTTTCACAATATTGGAGGTATTCATGTAAAAAGGTATCTCAGAGCACTGTGCTGGAATTTGGTTATTGCCTGGATCATCCAATGTGCACTGACGCTGTGCGGATCAGATATTCTTCAAGGTGTGCTTTTGCAGATTAGTTGCCTTTAGTTAGACAAAATGAAAGTTAGAGGGGTCGGGGCAGGGCTTGAACCAGGATAGAGTTCAGAGAAGAGGCTGGTAAGATCTGGATCTTGTGGTCTAGATAGCCAATATTCTGCCTACTGGTTGGATTGTGGCTTGACTGTGGTTCGCTAAGATGTTTTGGTTAGTAACTAGTATTAAAAAACCTCAGGCTACTGCCTTCTTCAACATTGCAAATCTTGTACTGTTAAGCTGCCCTAGAATGTCAACTGTGTCTGATGTTCTTGCCCCTACTGCTAAAAGAGACAGTTCTTGTTTCACTGAAGCATAGATTGCTTTGCTTGAGGATAATTTTGACCATTCATTCAGGGAAGTTACCTGGTATAACTGTAAAATGTCTTATTGCTGCTTTTCTCATTTACAAAAGGGTTGACTACTTTCCTGTGAGATGTAACAAGTGGGGGACCCACAAGGACTTTCAGGAGACATGTCATTTTCCCCTTCCTTATGAGAGCACCCATAGCATCTCCCCTTTTTCTGCTTCCTTCTTTCATTCCCACCTACCAGAAAACCTATCTGCCCAGATTTTTCTCCTTCCCTGACCCAGCAGCCCCTTCCTGGGAAAAGTTGGACAGGTTGTGTGGTTATACAGTGGGGAGGCAGCAAGTACTTAAGTGGAACACCTTACTTTCCCCCGTATTCCCTTCCCCATAGTATTTTCTCTTGGCAGCCCCCATATCCTTAACTGCCCCCATTATTTCTATTCACTAACCACACATTTAATATCTTCAACCAAATTTATTGTTTATTTACTTCATTTATGCCTACCTTTCTCCCCAATGGGGACCCGAAACAGCTTACACCATTCTTTTGTCTTCAATTTTATCTTCACAACAACCCCATGAGGTAGGTTAGGCTGAGTGTGTGTGACTGGTCCAAAGTCACACAATGACCATCAGTGACAGAATGGGGATTTAAACCTGGGCCTTCCAGATCCTAATATGAAACTAACCTGTACACTGCACTGGCTTTCATGGGGCGGCTGCTGTTGAATTATAGCAAACCGCAAGTCCTGAGTGAGTCATGCCAGTTGTATGGTATCAAGTTGTCTGTGGCTGCTGCCAGGCCTGGCCCCGATGAGTCATCCCTCAAAGAATAAATAGCCCTGGAAAGGGCTCTGCCCCCCCCCGCCTTTTACTGACAGAGACCAAGGCTTGAAGGTGGCCAGTGTAGAGGGCATTCATTTCT
Organism: Lepidodactylus listeri; assembly: GCA_029233225.1. Taxonomy (NCBI): domain Eukaryota; kingdom Metazoa; phylum Chordata; class Lepidosauria; order Squamata; family Gekkonidae; genus Lepidodactylus; species Lepidodactylus listeri. The sequence goes on from JARCFY010000013.1 coordinate 29,372,763, forward strand.
TAAAGCTACAGGTGCTGCTGCTTCCATTATTTTGGGTTTTTTTTCAACCTGCAGTGTATTTTTAAGAGTTTTTAGTTTTCTCCACAAACCTGAGGCTTTTCACAGGTTTGTAGAAAGAATTACCTTGACTGTTTATGGATCTAATCATTGGATTTTAAGTATCCACAGATTTGGCAATGTTGAGATTTACATATTTTGACAATGATCAATGCCTGCACTATAGGGAGAGGTCAGCATTTAATTAGGAGCCTTGGCAGAAGTGTGGCTGTGTTGCAAAAAAGTTCCAAAATACCACTGCTAACTGTAGAAATAGAATTAGGATACTTATGTCTAAACAAATTGTGCACCCTTGTGGAGGCATATTCTTTCTGGAAGTTTTGTGTGATAATTCGCCTGCCTTATTACAGACCTTGAGCAGTTAATACATTTCGCTTTTCTCTCAAAGGTAACATTTCCTAATTCCATCTCTTCCCTGTTTCCTTCAGAGTATTTTCCCCTTGCTTTTTGTGGAGTGTCACTATGGTAATTCCATGACATCATTGCACTGGGAACTGTTGCCTTGGAAACAGTGTGACGTCTTTGCACTGGAGTGTTGCTAGGGATACTAAACTGACTGGATGGGACTTGCTGGGTGGTTGGAGAGGAAGTGGTGGTATCAAACCCATGTCTGGAAATTTTCCTAGTCAACAGGAAAGAGAAGAAATAAATCATTCAATAAAAGAGCTGCTGCAATTTTGATTTCCCAGTGAAGGCTCCATTAGCTTGGGTTTCAGTGTGCCTATCCATCAGACTGTCTGTTTCCAAGACACCAGCCATCCCAAGGGTAGGATAAGCTGCAAAGTTCAGCTTCTGTTCCAAAGGAGAGAGCTTTGCAGTCTGGTTCTGTTTTCTTTTTCCCATTTCTCACGGAGGACTTGCAGACAGTGTTCCCTCTAAGCTGAGTTAGTGTGAGCTAGCGCAGTTTCTTTTTAACCTCTGGCTCACACATTTTTGTCTTAGCTCAGGATGGATGGCTCCAGAGCAAACAGATTTATGCAGTAGCCAGATCGCTGGCTCACAGCTTTAATGCCAGTACCTCACAAAGCAGAATCTTTGCTCACAAGACTCTACAGCTTAGAGGGAGCATTGCTTGCAGTGTACTTTATTTAAAACATTTCTATGCCACCTTTCCACCCAAAGGGTCCCCAAGGTGGCACAGCATGAAAACAAACAGACAGACATAACACCAAAAACCAGGGAGGAGACTAATAATAGTTACTGGAATTACAACAAACAGAACAAAAAGGTCTTCAATATTCATTTCAGAGGTGGTGAGCTTTGCCTGGCTTTGTGCCTTCACACTTTATATTGAAAGGTACCATTGGGCCTCTCAGTAATAACAGCATTGGCTGCCTCAAGCAATAAGCTTTTGATTTTTTTAATATGGGTGGCAGACAAGTGTAGATGGACTTGAGGAGTGAGCCTTCTATCTTCTATGTACAAGCATCCAAACTCGGTTAACCTTGAAAGCAACCAAGTCACCTTGTTTCAGTGCTCATTCGTTAGGAGCTTTTATAAAAATGTATTTTTAAGGCACCAAATAAACTTGCCAGGTACCTTGAAGGAGGTTAAAGTCAAAAAGTTGCCCCCACATAAGGAGTGGGTCAAAATACACAGCAATGGAGACAGGATATTTGTCAGTAGACGAGGAGAGGCAGTGAGAAACAGCCCACTCTTCTTTGCAGAGGGAGGTATGACTGTCTTCACATGGGGTAGTGTGTGGGGAAGAACAGACAGATGACTCATAAAGCATGATCCATATTCCACGGCTCCCATTCACTTAAATGAGGTTTATGCCACCAATATGTGGATAACACCCAGCTGTATCTGTTGATGGATGGACAGACGCTGCCCCAGATATTTTGGCTGAGGGGCTGAAGGTTGAAACAGCTGGCTGAGACTGAATCCATCAAAGACAGAGGTTCTATGACTGGGCAAGGGGGGATTCAGAGCTAGGGTGCCAACTCCCAGCTCTTGATAGTGTACCTCTAACTTTGGTGCCAACCTCCAGAAGCCTGGGTGTGCTTCTGGATGTCTCTTTAGCAATGGAGGCCCATATCACAAACATTGCCAGACTGGCGTTTCTCCAACTCCACCAAGTCAGGCAACTGGCCCCCTTCCTGGCTCACTCCAACCTTGCCACAGTAATCCATGCCATGGTCACCTCCAGGATAGACTACTGTTAACTCGTTCTGTGCAGGGCTACCCTTGAGACTGACCTGAAAACTACAACTGGTCCAGAATGCAGTGGTGTGGGTTCTCATGGGAACCCCACTGACAGCACATATCCAACTGGTGCTCTGCCATCTGCACTGGCTCCAAGTTGAATACCGGATCAGGTTCAAGGTTCTGGTACTAACCTTTAAGGCCCTTAACAGTCTGGGACCAACATATCTATGGGACTGCCTTTCCTGGTATACTCCCAGAAGAGCATTACACTCTGGAGAGAAGAACCTTCTGGTGATCCCCAGCCCAAATGACATCTGGCTGTCCTCGACCAGAAAAGGCCCTGGCAGCAGCCTGGTGGAACTCTCTGCCAAATGACATCCATGTTCTGTGGGACTTGGCACAATTCCACAGGGCCTGTAAGACAGAAATGTTCTGCCAGGCCTATGGCTGAGGACAGCAACAGTTTCCACTGTGCTTGGCCTCTCCCTGTTCTTCTCCTTTTGCCCTTACTTATGGGGTAAGGATAGAAATTGGTTTTAAGTGCCATCTTGTAATAGCTGTTGGAATTTTTTTGCAGTTTTAACTGCTTATTGATTTGACTGTAATCTTCTGAAATGTTGTTCACCACCCTGAGTCCTATGTGTAAGGGAGGGCGGTCTATAAATTGGACAGACGGACAGACAGACAGACAGACAGACAGATAGATAGATAGATAGATAAGGCTTCCTTGTAGATTAGGGCCCTATTTTAATTAGTGTCTGGGGAAAGGGCTATTTGCATTTTCTACTTTAGGCATCAAAATGGCATCGGCTGGTCAATAAAAAGCGCATTGCCAAAGGTCTGCAGTGCTTCACATGTTTCAGTAGTTCTTACATTATTCTTTTAAGGTTGCCCAGTATTTATATCCTTTTATAACCAGTAGGAAGCAAGGGCAGTGGTTTTCCAAAAGCCACCAAATATATGGTAGAAGTGAGGATTTAACCAGGGACTATGTACTCCTCAAGAGCTATGCGGCATCAATTCTGCTGTGTAGCTTGTGACCATAATTAATGTTTTTGACAGGATAGAAAGCAGGCAAAATATTTTTAAACCCAGTATATACCCTAACTAGCGTAGGTGTTATATTCCATTTGCAGAGACTGGAATTCAATGATGTTTGGAATGCTAGATGTGACTTCCTGGCTTGGATTTTCCTCTGTCTTGCTAGATCTGTTATGAATCCATCAGCACATAAGTTCTAGCTGCATCCCATGCTTGTTAATTATACCCAAATTTCAAATGCCCAAGACACCTATTGAATATTTTCCCTTTCAACTGCATGTCTGTCAACACGTACATATTTTAGAGATTTACGTACTTCAAGAAAATCAACTCATTTTTTTCTTAACTTTATTTTGGATTTAAACTTCTTAGTTAAGAACAGATCTTTAAAGGTGCCCGTACAATACAGTGTGGAAATAAGGAAGTCAGCAACTGAATTAACTTGAGGACTCTTCGAACAAGAAGACCTTCTGCTGTGCCTCTTTGGAGAAGCAGCTGCGCGTGGTGAGATTCCGTGGGGGAGCCCTGCTTCTTGGCCCTAGCCTTCCTCAATGATCCTGAAGTGTGCCGAGACAGAGGCGTTTCATGTGACCCGATACAAATAAAGCTATTCATTTCTGTAAAAACAAACAAACTTGTTGGGATAGGTAACAAATGGTTTTAAAATCTTAGATATAGAACATCATACACAGTCCTGTCCTCACAACAACTCTGCGGAGTAGGTTAGGTTGAAAGAGTGAATGGCTCATGACCCAGTGAATGCATTTATTTCCTCTGTCATCCACCCATCTCATTGAGACTCAAGGAGGATAACAGGATTATTTGAACAATGTAGTAAAGACCAGTATAATTCAAATGAAAACTAGATTATGCAGTTGAAGGATCAATTAAAATAAGTATAATATAGCCAATAAGCTAGATTTCACAATTAGACAACAATTAAGATGGTGTAATAAAGCCAATAAAAAATGCAGCATTAAAGGGGTGGGGGAAGGACATTGAAATCGCAACCTTATTACGTATGTGGCCTGCACAACTCTATTGTGCCCGAACTCTAGTCTTTTTATAAAAATGTCCTACATGGCTCAGCAGAAACCTGAGTAACCTCATTCCGAGCCTCATCACTGCACTAGTTCTCAAGATAAAGCACAAAAAGATACTCGATGTCTATTTAATACCAATGGCACCCATCCTCCGAAGCATCTTTGCCAGCTGGACAAAAATTAAGCAGTGAGGCAGTGGCAATCTTTCATTTCTTTACCTACGTGGTGGGGAGAGGGGGCTTACGAAAACCCTAGAAAAGGCTCAAAGTGCGGGGTCATGGTTAGAGAGCCAGAGTAGGATCTGGATCACCCAGGTCTGAATCCCTGCTGTGCCATGGAAACTTGCTGGGTAAGCTTAGACCAGTCACAAATTCTCATCCTAACCTATCACAGAGTTGTTGTGAGGATAAAACGGAGGACACAACAATGTAAGCTGCTTTGGGTCCCCATTGGGGAAGAAGGTGGAGTATAACCGCCTTGAGCCGGTTTGAAACTGGCAAGGCGGGATATAAATGGAACAAATAAATAAATATAAATGAAGCAAATCAGTACTTCCGAGTAATTGCCAAGCCTTAGGTCTTGACCTGAAATTTCAGTGTTCTGGCCTTCTTTTCAAGATCATCATATCAAAGGATGTGGTGTAAGACTCAAGGGAGAGAGAGGTTATTTTCTGCTTGGCCGGAGTTTCTGCCATTTTCTTTCCCCTGCATGTCTTCCACACTCCACTATGAGGTGCTAGGCTCTTCCACTGACTTTGCCCTGCTCCGATCCCTCCAGACACCATACATATGATAGGGCTGCAACGAGCATGAAGGTGCCCAGTTAAATGCATGAAGTGGTGCTGGGCAGAAAAGTGGAGACCAGACTTAGTCTGACACTGCATTGCTGTGGGTGCTACTTGCTTATATCTTTTGGTTTATCCCTTAGTGCTCCTGTGCATTCTGCATATCTGAATACTCTTGGCTTAATTTAAGTTTTTTAAGCAACTTGTCCTGAGGAAGCTTTGGTCTGAGGGAGGGAAACGTTGCAGTTCCTCTAGAAATCTTCTGGAGGCAGTAAATCCTAAAAAAACAATACACACGTAGATGCTGCTGTTCCCTGTGGCATTTTTAAAAAACAGTGGGAAAGTTGTTTGCAATTTAATTTACATTTCCCTGGCAAAATTATACTACCTTATTTTTGTGTCTGTATGTACATTCCAGGTCAACATCATCCTGGTCATATAGCATCACTTTTTTTTTTTTTTAAAGATACTTTACTTGAAACATCTATGTCTTAAGAAATGTTCATGGCAATGCAAAAACCTGTGTTTCCAGAGTCTGTCATATAACTCAGTTTGTCTGAGACATGTAATTAATTGTTTGGTATTCCTCATCCTGAGGCTGATTTCTGCTGGAAGAAAGGAATTTATCCAGCCATTTCCCTGGGCTGGGGAGACAATGAGCCTTTCCATAGCTTGGATCCACTGGAATGTTTCAGTGGACAGGATTTCTACCTGTAGATCATCAGTTTCTCTTCTCTCCCCTTCTGCTACAGCCCCAGCTACCACTGAGGAAGGGGGGGAGACGTGTTCTGCTGGCAAATATACTTCAGATTGTGGAAATGCTGCAGTGGATCCAAACCCATAAGACAGCAGTCTCAAATAGAAGTGCCAACTTTTTTTGGCTAGGCAACCTGTTGATAATATACAAAAATCAGCGGGTGAAGCATTTCTCCACCCTGTAGAGGTTGCTGGCTGAATGTTGTGCATGTTCCCTCTAAGCTGAGTTAGTGTGAGCTAGCTCACAGTTTTTAGCCTCCAGCTCACACATTTTTGTCTTTGCTCAGGAAGGATGGCTCCAGAGCAAACTATTTTATGCAGTAGCCAAATCGCTCACTCACAACTTTAATGCCAGTAGCTCACAAAGCAGAATTTTTGCTTACAGGATTCCACAGCTTAGAGGGAGCATTGATGCACACATGCATGCATATGTGTGCACAGTTGTAAAAGTGGTGGGAAGAAATGCCATGCACCCCAGAATTTCCACTCAAAGTTCACTGTAATTTGGTCTATGCTACAAGGTTGTTTTGAGGAAGCAATGAACATCTGTCACAGGTAATTAACATACCAGGGAAAAGTAGCTTGTGCTTGACTCATCTTACAGGCACAGAGCAATCTGGTGACTTACACAGGCAAATGACAAACCTGGAGAGAACAAAAAGCACAAGTTTACACAGCAGCTAGAGTGTCACACCTAGGAACACAGAGTTTAAATGACCCACAAGGGGGTGCACAAGAGGAGGTTATATATTTCCTAACCTCAAGGAAGAAGAGATAGTTGCTCTTAGCCTGCAACTTCAAGAATTATTAGCCTATCCTAATTAAACACTGTAGGGTAAGAGAACTGTGTATTTTCACCCCCTCTTTGAATCCTTGCTCAGACTGATGCTTGAGTAACCAAGTGTATTCTTTTTATTTGTTTAACAAATTTCCTTTCAGTTTGAAGGCTGTAGTTTGAACTCTCTGATTCACAATTCACCCAAGTCAACCACATTTATTTATACTGGTCATTGACTGTAAAAAATAAAATCTGATCTGATCTATTCAGAGAGAGAAACCCAAAAGGGGAGAGCAGGACTTAAATCTCTCAAGCCTCTAGTACTCAAGAGAAAGTACTAGGCCCCAAGATTGCTTAAGAGAAGCCTCTGAAGGCCGCAGAAGAATGGAGCCTGAGATCAGACCACTCAGGAGGGAATTCCTTTGATATGGTCTATGGTGGCAGCAGCTGTTCAAAAAGAAGGATATAGGGGTGCAGAGGAAGGGGGCAAGTGCCGCATGGAGATCATCAGCCAAGCAGCTTTCTCTTCTCTCCCCCCCCCAGAGAAATAGGCTCTTGCAAGGCCCATTTCTCCACAAGCAGGAAATAAGTTGCCAAGCAAAAATAGCAACCATGGTGTCAGGAAGTACTACTGCTGGATCAAAAGGCTAAAGCCACCCATGATGGAAAGAGATGCTGCTTTGTGTCACAGATTTATAGCAGATGTGACAAAATGCATTTTTGCTTTGGGAGTTTGAACTGAACAAAACTTTCACTCTGAGCTTTAATAGTTTTTCTCTCTGGGCAGGGAACAGGGGAGGAAAACAGTCTGATTGCTTTCCAACCTCATCTCAGCCACTTTTTTAGAAATGCTAAAGAGTCTAGCTAGAGACAATGGGATGGTTCAGTCCACCTCTCCAAGCAGGGAACAGAGATTTGGAGGAATTAAGGCTAGAAAGACTTCAAGAAGAAACTCCTGAGAGATTTCAGGAAAAGTGTCATTAAACTGGCCTGACCTGGTCAATGAGAGGGGAAAGAGAGATGCTAAAACTCTTGGGAAGAAGGAAGAAGGGCTCTTTGGTACTGATTCCATTGAAGCAGACAGTACTATTAACTGTGGTCTGTAGGAGGCGGCCATTGCCGTGTGCTGGCTGGCTTGCACACCTGAAGGAGGCTTGAAGATAATGGGCCTCGTGTAAAAATCTGCAACTTTCTAAGCTAAGGAGCTTGCCTTATATTTAACAACTGATAGGGGGTGTATAGAAGGAGGGACAGAGGAATTGTGTGTTTACCCTTTTGTTTGGAATCCCTTGCTCAGTTTGGTGCTATACTGAAATTATGCTTGTGAACATTTTCTTTTAAATAAATGCTTTATAACCTTTGATCCTGGTAGTGGTTCTCTATGCCACACAGACTTCCACTGTTTTTTAAACGGACACACTATTTTAAAAGAAGCACCAGGAAGAAGGGGAGGACGGTCAGTTGGCAAGTGGCTACTCCCATAGAGGTGCACAAGGCAACAAGCTGTGGTAACCAGACACTAGGCAGCAGGAGACACAGAGGCAAGGCCTCAGAACTTGGAAGGGAAGCTGGGAGTCCTGACCCTCCTGGTGGGCAATTCCTATGAAGGTCAGGTGGTGGTGGTTGACCAGAGAGAGAGAGAGAGAGAGAGAGAGAGAAGCCCCTCCAGGTGTTGGGAAAACCTTGGAGGGCAGGGTGGAACAGGGCCTGCATCAGAGCAGGACCATTCCACCACAGTATCAAATATGCTAAACAATTACTTTGTTTTATTTTTATTTTTTATATGTACAGGTACTTTAGTATAATATTTTGATGCACAGCAATAATGGCATGGCTGTGTCTTTATCTGTGTACTTTGAGCTCATTATATCAAATTTATCAAAGTATACTTGGGATAACAGAAAATGTCCTAAGTCTAAGCTTGACATGTTTCACCTCCTGTCAACTCCTGTAAACTGGAAGGCAAGTCTCCCTGGAATGGGTCCACCTGATAAGGCTACTGAATTACTCTTTCGAGCTCCTTTCATCATACCGAAGCCAGGAAGGTGAGGGTCTCGTGTACCTGGAGGATATAATGTTATCCAGACACATAAAGGGGGCTTTTAAAAATGGTGCATCTTCCAGGACAATGTTAAGTCTGGAAGGTGTTTTCAGTGCCCCAATCCTCCAGCAGCATGGTACAAATTCAAAGATAAGAGGGTTGCTGACTTCTTAATAACAGGACTCTTTTGTCTTTCATAGCTGCATAAATCAGCAAGTGAAACAGTTCAAGAAAGACAGGGAAAACTTAAGTGGCTGATTGACCCTCTCTGTGGTATTTAAGGTTGCGGTCACATGCGTGAGATAAATGGGGGGGGGGGGGTGAGGCTATATTGTCCAGGAGAAGTTGACCTGCAGTTGTGCAATCACACAGTCTTTTGAAGCTGTGGGCACAGCCTGCCACTGCGTGATCAGGTGTAACCATGGGTGAGTTGGGTTTGGGTTTTTTTGCCGTTTGTTTCCAATGTGCTTAAACAAGGGATCGATAATTCACACCTCCGCCCTGAGGGCTTCCTATATAGTGGGCGATGATACGCATACTGTGAGAAGGTGGGGGGGGGGGGGACAACAGCATGGAGTCAGGATAGCCTGATCAGACCATCCCGACGCCATGAGAGTGTGCTGGAGTGATCAGACAGGGGAAAGTCTGTCCATGGCCTGTAGCAGCCCGTTTGCTACTGGACTTTCCCCGGTGCCTGTTTACTCAGCTTCTGTGGCGGAGCAACACGGGTTGCTGCTGGCTGCGGGACACTTCCCAGATGTTCGTGTCTGATTGTGCTCTTTAAATCCGCCCGGCATTCGTGCCTATGTCAGGGCTAAGTGTGCGTATGATCGCAGCCTAAGACACTGGAGCCATGAAGAAAAAAGGTGGCAATCCAAATCACAGTCTTGGACTTGACTATAGAATGCTGCATATGTTAAAAAGATTTTGGAGATCTTAAACACTGATTCTCAGTGTAAAAGCACTGTGGCTGCTAGATGTGCATTTTAGTATGGGAGATGATGACTGTATAGCCAGTGAGAATAAATTAGGGCTCCCAAGAGAAACTGTTGGGTTTGTGTGCCTGTGTGTTGCAATTTGGGAAACTAAGGTCTAGAGGTGTTAATGAAATTGTTTAATGACACAATTACTGGCATGGGAGCAGACATCTGGGAACAGTTTTTTATTTAACAGTACCTAGTCATTTGGCTTAGGGAAGAGGAGATCATGGGGTAAAAAAAACAAACAGACCACAGATTTGATCTTACATAATATATTCTCCCTCTATCATCAAGCTGCATCATGAGATACAGAAAGCAGTGGTCAAAGAGCCAGTTTGGTGTAGTGGTTAGGAGTGCGGACTCTAATCTGGGAGAACTGGGTTTGATTCCCCACTCCTCCACATACAGCTGCTGGTGTGACCTTGGGTCAGTCACAAGCTGTTTCAGAGCTGTTGTCTCATGAGGAGTTCTTGAAAGAGCTCTCTCAGCCCCACCTATCTCACAGGGCATCTGTTGTGGGGAGGGGAAGGGAGAGGAGATTGTAAACTGCTCTGAGACTCCTTCAGGTAGTAAAGGGCAGGGTATAAATCCAATCTCTTCTCTCTCTTCAATCTTCTATTCACAAAGCATTTATTTAATGCATTTGTTTCCCACTTTTCTCCCCAGAGGGGACCCAAAACAGCTTACATCAGTCTCCTCTCCTCCATTTTATCCTCCCAACAACTCTGCGAGGTAGGTTAGGCTGAGTGTGTGTGACTAGCCCAGGGTCACTGAGCAAGCTTCCATGGCATAAGTGCGGATTTGAATCCAGGTCTCCTAGGTACTAGTCTGACACTCGTAACTATTATACTACACTGGGTCTCAGAGCAAAGGAAAATGCATCGTTAAAAATGTGGGGACACAATTGGCTCTGGAATTTAGCTGCTCAGTGCAGTTATGTCCTTCTAAGGGTGTAGTTCTGCTTAGGACTGAACTATTGTTTTGGCACTGGAATGTACTTGTTTTCACTTGGTGTGACCTGTTCTGGGAATCGTAACATCCATTCTGGTACATCAGGTCAAACACAAGACAGTTCCTGTCAATGATTTAGATCAGAGACTTGGTCTACAGACTTCATTAAGCCTGCTAATGACCTATTTAACAAATTGGTTTCTTCACCTGTGTTCCTGGAACAAGCTTCCTTGGCCTTGATCAGGGGCACAGCCTCTGTACACATTATGGTTAATTATATTAGTCATATCTTAATGTTATGATGATGCTCCTGTGCTCCATATCAAACACAATCTTTCCATTTCTTGACAGCTATCTTGGTTTCCTTTTGTTAGCACTAAACATTTCCAGGTGTGCAAGTATGTCTTTGTCCTTAGGTCACATAATTGACATCCACCCCCAAGGTAAGGCAAATGGATAATCCTCCAGCCACACACCATTTTGGACAGGCAGAGACAGACAGAGATGGACCAGTCTTCCCTTACAGCTAGCTTTTAGGGGCTACCATATGGCTCCAGTCTTTTTCTCACCAAACAAATGAAAGATTTGAAAAAGACCTGGGCATGAGTACAATCATTTGCTTGAATATATCCCTGCCTATCCATATAGAATCATAGAATCACAGAGTTGGAAGAGGCAATACAGGCCATCTAGAAACAACCCCCTGCTCAATGCAGGATCAGCCTAGAGCATCCCTGACAAGTGTTTGTCCAGCTGCTGCTTGAAGAAAAAAATTAAACTTTTTTAAGCTGCTATATACAGTGCAGTTGTAAGCAGAGTTGATGGAAAGTGCTGTCACATTGCAGCCAGCTTATGGCTCCCCTTTAGGATTTTTAAGGAAAGAGACAGAGGTAGTTAGCTATGGCCTCCCTTGACTTCCTTGGTGGTCTCCCATCCCAAGATTAACCAGGGCCGACCCTGCTTAACTTCCAAGATCTAATGAGATTGAGCTTGCCTGGGCCATATATTAAATGACATCAAGCATTTTGGTTGCAACTGCCCTACAATTAATACAGTCTGGTCTATTGTGATATCTTGAATTCTGTTATACCATTTATATATTTCTAAAGAAGAAAATGATTAAGGCCAGTTTTCCAGAAGTCAGGGCAGGATAGGCCCCCACAGAGTAAATGAAAGGAGCCATTGGTAAACAGTAGAAAGGAGCCATTGGTAAACAGTAATGATATTACCCCTGTCCGTATGTGGAAGTGAATATACATGCTTCCTGCATGTTATATGCATACACCTGTCTGTAAGACAGAGCCAATATGTGTTCACTTTACAAATGAAACCGAGGACCAGTACCTAGATAAATGTGGGGTTTAAATCACATGTTCAGCTGCATGTGTGTCAAATTTAATATGAGAATTACTCAATGCATGTATAAAGAAAAATCAAGTATAGCTGTACACAGATGGGAATTCACTATAATGTGCAAACAGGACTAGTGTCTGTGTGTGGGTTAACCTTATTGCAATAATAGGATTGTTACAAATGCACAAGGGTGTGTCTGTTTAATTAGAAGACATGCAAACAGAACTGATGAGATGAAGAAGGGTCTTTGGTGAACTGAAAGCTTAAACTGGAGGTTCTCGGTCATATTCAGACTATGGGCACTTTTTAAATTGTTAGAACAGGGTATAAATGTTGTGTGGCCTGGCAACCCCTAGGAAACTGGAGGGTGAGACTTACCTAAAAGTTTTATCATGATGCTGTGAGATCAGTTCTGGCTGTATAACTGGAAGTGATGTCACTGGGTCACAGGATGCTCTAGGGTTACCAAAAACTATATGGTTTTTACCATAGCATTTCAGGTAAATCCTAGGGCATCCTCTGACATGGCGATATCACTTCCAGTTACACAGCTGGAAGTGTTATCATGGGACATTGTTTCACCCCTCCTACTTTTCCACTGCCAACCTATCAAGGAGCAGTAGGGGAAAATAACAATGGCAGGAGGTTGCCCACCAAAGCAGGCAAACCTGGCCAGCCTACCTGGGTGCCATCACAAAATTGCTGCCATAGGGTACTGAGGCCAATCACAATATTCTTAGAATTTTACAAGGCAAGCATCCTCCTATGATAGAAGCAGCTGTTTCTGAATGGGGTGCTCCCTGCAAACACAAAGGTGATGCCTCATGGGCTGTTTTGAAGTACCTCCTGCTCTAATTAGTTGAAGGAAAGCCAGGACTGGCCACTTTCTTTGGAGAAGGAATGCTTTGGGAAAGAAGCAAGTAAGCACCAGAAAATCCACTGAAAGAGAGATCACTGGCTTACCTCATGCATTTTGAACACTAGGTGAAAGAACTGTCACATTTTCATTTGATTTCTTCTTCTGTAAGTGAGAACCTCTTGCCTTCAACCAGCCAACTGAAGTGAGTCTGTCACTCTCTATGCTCTATCCACTTTTAGACTAGACTCAACTGGCCTTTGGAGTTGGAAGGCAGATTGCTGTTTAAAGTTTAAAGAAAAAGATGGATGTCCATCTACCTTTGTAGGATTCTTTTTAAACCTCTTTGGCCAGGGGCAACAGTGAAACAAAAATACATGAAGCAAATAGTCTTGAAGCGCCTTAAACTCCTGTAAAAACAATGCAAAACCAACAGCAGTGTAATGCCATATTATAGATTTAGGGAATAAGCTGAGAAGACTTTCTGCAAGCCCAATGAACCATGTTGGGAAATTCAAAAGCTTGCTCAGTATTATTTGACATTTTAGTTCATCCTAAGAAAAGACATCACAATGCTGTTGTTCCCCTGCCCCCACATGGACCAACACAGCTGCCTGCAATCTGTATCTTTAAAACAGTGGTTGTGATCACAGGAGCAGTTTGGCCCGACATGGCCGCTCCTCCCCACTGGATCAAATGGGCACCACATCTGTCAGGTGTTCCCCAGCCATACTTATCCCATCATAGGATGACTTGGAGCTGGGTTAAAAAGGCACCACATCACAAGTGGTGTTTTTGGTTCCCCACACAATCATTGAGCATGGCTGGATGTCTGAATGCGGAGAAACGCACACAGAATGGATTTGGCAGTCTGAACCTGCAAATCCGTTCTGCCACTAGGGAGGGGTTTACCACCTATGTGCACGTATGCAGAGGTCATTTTGTAGAAAAAGAGGTGCAGGAGTTCATTAGCATAACTTATTAGCATAACTTATTTGCATATGCTAAACCACCTGACATCACTGGAGGTATGTCAGAAGGCAAGAAAGAGAGAGAGAGAGAGAAAGAAAGAAAGAGAGAGAGAGAGAGAGAGAGAGAGAGAGAGAGAGAGGACAGTTATTAATCCAAGCCTCAGAAATACCACTATTCTGGGAGGATAGCTTCAGAGGTGGCTGAAACCTTCAGAAGGCTGGTCAGAGGAACAAGGACCTTTCCAGGGGACAGGGTCATTTTGCTGCAGCCATGACACAAGCAGGCATTCCCCCGTGGGGGGGGGGCTGGCACCAACTCCTGGAGCTGAGCTCTCCCAAGCTCCTGCTCGAAATGACCCCTGCACGTATGAATCCCTATGCGCGTGCATGAATTTTGAAAAATTTTGGCAGCACGCTCTGTGGGTGAGGCACTGCAATAATATGGATGCTTTACCATGGGATGTCTCTGTGGGTAACCCACAGCAGGGTGTGCTGTGAGGCTGATATGCCCCACAACATTTTAAACCAGTTCAGTTAGAGGCGGCATCATATCGCGCCAAGCTGCCAGTGTGTCCACAGCCAGTGATTGACTCCTGGTGCCACCAGGTTCACTGATCTGCTGTAGCTGTTGGTTGCCTAAGTCCTTCTCAATTTTTTACATTCTTCCTGGTTTGTTCTAATGTAGCCTTTAAATGCTTTCCCCTCACTTGCTGCCTGTCGCTTCCAGTTGTCATTGCTCTCCTTTCAGATAAAATCAGACAAGTAAATTGCCAAGGCACAGAGGAAGGAGATAGAAAATGCAATCCTAAACTGAGTTATGCCCTTTGAATCCACTGAAGTCAAAAGGATGTAACTCTGTTTAGAATTGCACTGGCAGCCCCAGGGGGTGGGGGTGGGGGGGAGATAAACCACAAAGAGAGCTGAAGATCAAAGAGAAAAAGAAATCATTTTGCAATCCCAAGTAAGGAGGATGAAGCAAGATCTTTTGCAGTGATAGGGATCAGCCTGGTAGAATTTCCTGGATCTACACACCATCTAACAGATAATCTTTTGTTGTTGCTGTTGTTGTAGTCTTTTGAACTGCCCTTAGTCTTTTTTTCTTCCTGGCAGAGTCATAACCTTCTTTGACATCCTGAATTTAGCTCTGAACTGAGATCAGTGTGAATATGTACCTGCCAAGACCTCTTGGTTCATCTCGGAGCAACAATGATCACCCTTGAGACCTAGCCAGCACATTTCGTCTCAGAGTATCCCTGAAGCAATTGGACCGGTGCACGAGGCTCAAACTATACATCATAGGAAAATGCATGGCTGCTGTTGATCTGTCGCTCCTTAATCATACATATATGGAAAAAAATGCTTAATGCAGCATGACCATATTGCCATTTCCTTGCTCCACTGCTTCTACTTGAACTGGAACTGCTCATGGAAATAATACAACACTGTTGCTTTGTGCTCCCCCCCCCAACTGAGTTACCAGAGCGATCAAGAGAGATCTGGGGCAGAAGCACTTGTGCACCTCCCCATAACATACCATTTGAACCCTGATGACTGCCAGATGGGTGTGTGACTCAGCTCCAGTGAAATGTGCTTAGAGGTGATGTAAAGTGAAATGGAAGTTCGATCTGTGGTGGTGTAGCTGTGATGGACAATTTTCCAAGGGGTGAACATGCATGCATGAACCAACCTTGTAGAAGTTATGTATGCTAAGAACAGCATTTGAATCTGCCTGTGAGATACTTAGATCCAGTGCACTTCAAAGAAGCTTCTGTAAGGGAACAACTACCCCTTGTTAAGTCAGGGTGGGACGGTGCCAGTTGGATTTCCCATTCTAGGCATCAAGATGTCCTGAGCTGGGTCTGTTAGCAATTAAATATGACTCATTGTGTGTGACGGTATGTCAGATCAGAAGATGAGCTATTCATTAACACTAGGCTGAGCCAGGAGTTTTCTCATTGTTTCAGATCTGAACAGGTACCTATATTTGGTGTGGCCTGCAGGTTAGAGTCCATCACTGAGTTATCTTGCCTAGCAGTTTTCTGCTCTTTTGAGAGGCAGGGTGTTCTAAGAACATGATACATCTGCGTGAACACAGTATACTTCCTTCACCTCTGGACTCATTCTGGATGCTTGAAACCTGAAGCCTATTGCTGGTTTTTCCATCTTTTTTTCCAAACTAATTTTCCACTACCTGTGATTTATTTTTATTTTTTGCAGTGTCCTACCCTTCTTACACACAGGTATCCTGCTAATGGATAATTCACTGCACAAAAGGAAGGGCACCACATTAGCAGATCTGGGAGCAAGGAGAAGCACCTGACTCCTGTGGTACCTGCTGAGGAATGGTATCTGGCCCACAGCTCCTCCACTCTTGGGACTGACTTCAAAAAAACACAGACCCATGGGCCATTTAATGTGCATCTAGTATTATGTAGTGTCCATTCTGAAAACATCTGACAATCTGTGGCTGGAGATTAAGAATGTAAAGGGGCTTGAGAGAAGTTTCACTTCCTGTAGTGTTTGTGTGTGTCCATGCAACTGCGTGGCAAACACATGTGCATGCCATGCACACTTTTTTTTTTGCTGTGGGCTCAGGTAATACAAGTTTTGCAAGTTTTTGAAATGCTGCAAAAACCTGAAGAATCGATTCAGTCAAAGTAGAAGTGGAATGAGTATTCATACCTGTGGATTCTTCTTTTGAACTATTCTCAGCTCTCTGGGGGGAAAATGAAGCTATTCTCTGGTCCTCGTGTATGTAGACGTGGTAGAAACTTGGATCTGGTATTGTTTCATTTTATTTCTGTTAGTATGAATATGGTACAAAATGCATGCAAGTACAAAGATCACCCTAAACAGTTGTGGCTGTTGCTGATAGATGGCATCCAGCTGTCCTTGAGCTTCCTCCTCTGAGTGAACCTGGTCATGAGTAACCTCTTCAGGAACCGACATATGGGTGCCATTAAG
The DNA here is from genome assembly GCA_029233225.1 of Lepidodactylus listeri. Lineage (NCBI taxonomy): Eukaryota > Metazoa > Chordata > Lepidosauria > Squamata > Gekkonidae > Lepidodactylus > Lepidodactylus listeri. The sequence continues at coordinate 29,389,489 of JARCFY010000013.1, forward strand.
TGTGGTAGAATGGGGGGACCCAGACAGCTGCGATCCACAGGGTGTCACTCAGTAAGAAGTTTTCCTGCAGAAGCATCGTGGAAACTTACAAGAGCCATTCAAGGACATGGGAGTGCTCTGGCTTATCTTTGGCTCATTCCAATGAGACTTACACACGAGCAGTTCCTGCTGCTGGATTGTGCCCCCATTTTCATTCAGATGAGAAGAAAAGTTCCTCTTGGATTGTCTGCCTCAGGGCCAAACCAGACTTCCACTTTTTGGAAGAATTGTGTCTGGGTTTCCCGGACCGAACTCTGGTTTCCAACAGCCTCACAGCAGCTGTGAGCAACAGTTATTAAACAAATAAAGGAGAAGCTGTTTTGGCTTGAAACACTGCTGTGGAGGGAAGAAGGGCTCCTGCCTCCCCCCCACCCCACCCCACCCCCCCACCCCCACCCCATTTTCTGCAGTGAAACTGTGCTGGAAGGGGTTATTCTGTGGAGCAGCAAAAACTGGCAGAGAACTCCCCCAGCACTGTTTCAGAGCCTTTCTTCCCCTGCAGCAGTGTTCTGAGCCCAAATGGGCTCTGCTTTGTTTTGCAATAGCCATTCCCTACAGCTGCTGTGTGGCTGCAGGGAACCCAGATTCCCGGGGCTCCATGAAAGGAAAGCGCTACTTTGGCTCTCCGGCAGCATGATGTCTGTGAATGGGGTCTGCTGTAGCTTTTCCCTCTGCTGCCTTGGTCGAAAAATCTATTTGCTTTTTGTTTTTGTTTTACTGTGTCTGCAATAGCAATTTTTTTGTTTTGGTTTTTTTTTTGTCATTACTTCTTGAGCAGTTTTGCAAATCTGTGCCAGTTTGGAATGATTTCTTCATTTTCTTTCTCAGCACAATCAACCAAAGCTTTGGTGCTGTACATTGGCAAAGAGGCCAATGCTGGTGCAAGACATGGCTTCTAGGAAGTTACATGGCCCAGGAATTTTGCCAGATGGAGCCGTGGACCTGGTTCTATGCCTCAAGCCCTTACTACTACTACTATGCCTGGTACTATGTCTCAAGCCCTTAATAAGCCATGAAATGGCTGCGTTGCCAAGGAAATACGTGAGTCATTAAGCTCCAGGAGCAAGAAATATTCACATGGCTTTAAGCACCTTTTCCCAAATGCTGCTGTTGCTAATGAGAGATTGAAGGACAGTTTAGAGAGGGAGGGAAACAGAGAATGAAAATTCATTCGCTATAAAATGAGCATCCTCTTTTTTATTGCATCAAGCAGGCAGCAGTTTTTCCCCCAGAGTAATCATGTGAACACTCCTCTTGAGGGCTCTGTGTATTTAATGCATCACAAAACAAACAAAACACAAGGTATGTAAGCAAAGTATAGAAAGGTACAACCAACATGATTGTCGGGTTAGAACTCCTTCCTTAAGAGGCAAAGCTAAATCATTGGGGGCTTCAGGGGAACTGAACTCTGTCATCTGGAGACCAGCTGTAATTCTGTGAGCTCACCAGCCACCACCTGGAGGTTGGCAACCCTAGTGGGAGTAATGCCTTTGAGGGTTTAATTCACTTCTCCAACATACTCCATTTTTATAAAACAACAGCTATGCACTGCTTGAAGTTCACGAAAGGCATACAGCCAGCAGTCGCCCCTCTCCCCCAGCAAGGGAGAGGGGCGGCCACACGCCTTACCTCAACCCCAAGTGGCGATTTTGCCACTTGGAGATCAGGCACGGGCAGCCCTTGCTAGAAAAACAGCATTTAAGGGTTCCCTTTAAATGGTGTTTTTCAAGTGAGGACTGCCTATGCTTGGATTCCAAGAGGCAAAATTGCCGCTTGGAGTTCTGGGAAGGTGTGTGGCTGGCACCCGCCCTCTTCCTCACCTCCTGCAAGATTTTAAGGGTCCGCTGATCAGCTGGTGTGCCCTTTAAATCTTGGAGGAGGGGAGGGAGAGGGGCAGCTGCAAGATTTAAAGGGCCCTCCAGCTGGAGGGCCCTTTTAATGTCACAGAAGGAGCAAGAGGGGGGAGGAGGCAGCAGCTGTTGTGGGTTGTGCCTCACATTTAAGCGGGGCAGAGCCCTGAAATGCCCCACTGCAGCTACGGGCCTGCCTTCTTTTCATCATCTGCCTAAGTTCACAGAATCAGCATTGCTGTCAGATGGCCATCTAGCCTCTGCTTAAAAACCTCCAAAGAAGGAGAGCCCACCACCTCCCAAGGAAGCCTGTTGCACTGAGGAACTGCTCTAACGGTCAGAAAGTTTTTCCTAATATTTAGCCAAAAACTCTTCTGATTTAATTTCGACCCATTGGTTCTAGTCCAACCTTCTGGGACAACAGAAAACGACTCTGTACCATCCTCTAGATGATGGCCCTTCAAGTACTTGAAGATGGTTATCATATCACCTCTCAGTCGTCCCCTCTCCAGGCTAAACATACCCAGCTCCTGCAGCCTTTCCTCGTAGGACTTGGTCTCCAGATCCTACCCCTCATACCATCTGCAACTTAAAACAGTATTTCCTGGTAATAACCTTTTGCCCTCCTGTCCTTAAGATTATCCTTCTTATCTTAATGGTTAGGAAGCAAAGGAACATTAATTACTCCAGGGTGCACAAAGTACACTATGCCCAGCACTTACACCAAACGCATGCTTATCAGTGTTGTGAACAATCAGCTCACACATCAACACGCCTCACGTTTGCTGAAAGAGTCATGCCTCACTGGTTGTGTGCCCATGACTTGTGTGTGTGTATCTCCCTTCTTTAGGAAGGGATCAAAAATGTGACTAATTTAGATTTGCCCATGGAACTAAAGTGACTACAAGGAGCAGCAGGAAGGCAAGAACCCAGGAGGCTTGTGCTCCAGTTGGCCAGGAAACAGCAAAAAGTCTGTCTCCTGGGATCAAGGTTCTGTTTGGCCAACCCAGAGGTCCCTTACCAGCTGCTTGTTGGAGAGTCCATGTCAATCCCAGAACTAAAGAGGGCTCTGCCTCTTCAACATTATAGCCCCAAGAGAGGTCCCAACCCAACCCATTTTCTTAGTCACGCTCCATTCTAGTTCAACGGCAGCTAGGAAACAATAAGGCTTAAACATTGTGCTTTTGAAAGTTCACCCATTTGTGATCTGCACAACAGCAGGCACTCAGTTGTCAACCTTCACTGCTGCTCAGATGACGCTTAGAAAAAATACACAGAAGTCTAAACAGAGACTCTATAGAGTGGTTTTCATATTCCCCAATAGAAGTCTAATTGGCCCCTTGGAGACTGTGAGCTGGGCAACGGGAGCTGAACTTCAGCATTAAAGTCCTGTGGGCTGGATTTGGCTCTCTTCCTAGGAATGCTGTGTCCATGTGACTGTGTTATACAGCTGCAATCAAAGGCACGTGTAAGCAGTTAACACAACCACAGCTGATCAATACAGAAAGGAATCTGCTGGTAAAAGTATCGTGTCATTAGGAATTAATCCAAGCCAAAGGCAACTTTCAATTGTCCACGCAGTGATTGAACCTCTGATATGGGTTAGCAGCTAGCTGTTGCGCGGCTTGGTAGTCACAGGCATGGAGCTGCTGGTGCAATCGCTCTCTTTCTTTTTCTATTTTTAATGTGTGTGTGTGTGTACACATGCATGTGAGTGTGTGTACACCTGGAAATCATGGCTTCCTCTGGGAACTGACCCTACTGGGGGCCTGGAGGATATTCAGAGAGGTTGCTGAATGAAGCCTGCCCCTGCCCGCCGCCTCTGGTATTCCAAAGAGGTCTCCCATCCAAGTACTAACCTCAGTCTGCCCTGCTTAGCTTCCGAGATCTGTTGAGACTGGGCTTGCCTGGGCTATCCAAGTCCGGGACTGGTGCAATTTCTCTTGAGGATGGGGCAGAGTCAGTTCAGTCCTTGACTGGATGTCACCAAGTTTGATAAAGAACTCTGTTCTTTGGAGGACTGACCCCTTTCTTATTTCTGGCTGCAGCAAAAGTGGAGAGAAGGCCACCTGTTGTATGAGCAGTAGTAGTGGGACCATTGGCCCTGTCAAAGAAGCACTTTAAGTGCATTTATAATTGAGGAGACACAATAAGTGCACCTATTGGTTGGCTCAGATTCATACTTCCACCCTGGTCATGCACGCCAGAATGCAGAGATCAAGTGAGAAGAGCAGTGTTGATGTTGCTGCCCCTCCCAGCTGCACAGGGATCAGTTGGGCATCCTTATTACTCATGAGTTATGCTCACTGAGGTAGCCTGCTGCTGAGGTTATGTCATCAGCAGCAGCTGAAGAATCTAAAAAAAAAATACAAAACCAGTTTGTCAGCTAAAAACCAAACAAGCAAACAAGTCAATCCAAAACCCTCCTTGACACATCAGCCAGCCCATACTACTGGCTTCAGTCTGTTTGTATAACCTTGCTAATGGCAAGACAACAGGAAGGAGTTCAGAATCTGTTTGTGCATAGAAGTCGTGGGTTCAAGCCCTCTGCAAAAGACCATGAAAAGCTGTTGCTACCTCTCTACTTTTTCTCTGGCTGAAAAAGTGTCATGGTTGCCTGTGGCTTTCAACTTGAATTCTAAGCCCAAGGTCAGCCCAATAAGGCCAAAGGTTAAGGCCAAAGGTTAACCTTGGGGTTCTGAGCTCTAAAGTGCTAGATGCCCCAGGACTCAAACCAAATGTCTTGTGAGTCAGGCAGCAGTTCCAAGTTCCCACACCACTATCTGGAGGTAAGAACTGCTCACATCTTAAAGCCAGGATCCTTCTGGTTCAGGGAATCAGATGACCCCTGACAGCCGATCTCATCTGCTCCTGTCTGCTACAAAGTTGAAAGGGATGTTGCACTTCCTCCATTTGGAAAACTTTTTTTGAGAAAAGCCTAGGGACTTCACTGACATGCCTACCTGCCTGCCTACCAGCCAAGCAATGGGAACTGGTTGACTTAGGTGCCTGCTAAGCTTTGTAGATGTCCACCCTAAATAATCAGGACAGACCCAGAGTGAATAATTACACAGTGTACAGCCTTGTAACATGGCAACTTGACTAACTTGGTTATGGCTTCCCTAGACCAAGGACAGGAACAAGTTGCCCATTAGGAACTTCAGGGAAAAGGCTGGCCAGCACCACAGTTCCCACAGAATTAATTGTGATAGTCATCACTGTTACATTGTCATGGCAGCAAAGTTGAATGAAACCCCACAGGAGTGTGATGTCACTGGGCAATGCGCCAGAGCTTGTAGGGACATGACCACACAAAGACACCGTGGATTTGGGCTTGTGGAATGTACTGCTGTGGGAAGGCAGTTGCTCATCTGTTCCTGAATCTCAATACACCTTGCTGGAAATAACTTAGCAAGTTCAGCGCATGAAGAATTCCATGTTCATGACTATCAGCTGACTCAGAAAGAAACAGGAAAGACTCTCTTTATTGGCATCCAAATAGAATGTTATGTAACTAGTTCTAGGATTTCCAGAGTGTTGCCACTTTCTTTGAACGTCAGAGCCAGACTATAGGCAGCACTAGGGTTCTGCCATTGGAACTCCAGGCATGTAATTTGGCCCTAAAAGGCAAGCATGTGGATGAGCTTGACATAGATTGGGACCACAGCACTAAGGAAAGGGGTCCTGCACCTGCAGAGAGGAAGCATAATCAAACTAGCCCACCTGCCCCATACAAAAGTACGCATTGCAGATTTACAGTGCGTCTGCTCTGGTGATTTAGGGCAGACATCCACTTTTGTTCCTGAACTGTTTCGCCCATTGAAAATAAATTCTGGGGGAGGAAGCTCATTTCCACTGGGAAACAACTCAGGGTGGAAGAGCAAACCTTTCCTTCCTCAGTGCAGCATACCCAATTTTGACTGGCCCCCATAAAACTGTGTTGTTTATTTAGCCTTAACAAAGCCACATTGTCAAGAATCACAGCATTCTAATGTTGGGTGTAGTTTAGCTCTCCAGTTGATGGGTGGAAACACAGCACAACTTCAAGTGTGTTGGGAAACTCCTACCTTGCTCTCTGTGGAAATTCATGAGCAATATTGGGAAAGAAGCTATTGAATTCAATTAATGGGCCTAAAAGCAAGCAGGATTGTAATTCTCTTCTGAAGGACCATTTGAAGGGTGATGGAGACCAGAATTCCAGGAACACCTCCCTCAGACATGTAAATCTCTTGGAGAGGAGAGAGACACGCCTATACTTTAGAAGGAAGTGCGTCAAGGGTGTCAAATTATAAATTCTACTTTGAAAGCCTTCTGATCTGGCCCACCCATGACACAGACACTACTGGAAAGGGGGGATAGGAAAGAAGTAAGAAGTGTTAAGCGTGAAATGAGAAAATACAGATAGCTACCTCTGGACCATGGTATGTCCTGAGTTATGCTACCATAATACAAAAAGGGTGGCAAGGCAATAGCAGCATTTAATTCATCTAGGGTAGCAAAAAATGGGGGTCAGCTCTGAGTCCAGGTCATCCAACCTTCCCCCCTGGATCAGCAAAGAAGGGATGCCAGCCTCCAAGTGGGAATACGGCAAGAGGACCACGGTGTAGATGGTAGAAAATATTAACACTAAAGAACCGTGTGATGAATAATCTTAAATCAACTCAATTTTTTTCAATATATTGGTATTTATAATGCTAATTTCTTATTACACAATCACAATAATTGCAAAGTAAATTAAATACAAGTCATTCAAGATTTTTTTTTCAAAAGTACAGTGTTTGCCCTAAAGAGTTATAGGTTGACATAAAAGTCTAGACAAATTGAAGATACAGGAACTTAGTAAGACAACAAGAGCCAGTGTTGACTTGTTTCCGCTGCCTTCCTCAGGTCTTACAGAATACAAGAAACCAGGGGTCATTTTGTAAACAAAGAGGTGCAGGAGCTCATTAGCATAACTTATTTGCACATGCCACACCCACTGACATCACCAGAAGTGTGTCAGAAGGCAATACCCACCGCTCAGGCTCCACCCCCAAAATCTCCAGGTATTTCCCAACTCAGAGCTGGCAAGCCAGCTTTACACTTTGACTAAAGACACTATAAGTTTCTTTCTCTTGCAGGGAAGCTATCCTACAACAAGCATGAAAATACAGTTCAAGTTAGTATGCTTTTGCTTTTTTCCACAGTGCATCACCATATGTGCCTGCTCCTGGGCTTGTTACTCCCGGAATGGCGTTCCTGTGCATTCCTGCTCAAAATGACCCCTGCAAGAAATGTATGATTCTAATGTTGTTTTCAATCTGTTGTATATTGAAAGCTTCAGTATATTCATCAAGTAATGCTCTTAGTCTTAGAGAATAGAGGGAATCGTCAATCAAATTCTTATAAATTTGGCACTGCCAGCTGTGAATCTTGTTAGGCTGAGTGGCATATTTTTGAGAATTTGATTGGTGATTCCCTCTATTCTTGTATCACATGGCCTTCCATGGAGAGACATGTCTCTGCAGTACCCTCATACTCCCACATAAATGATGTTGGACAAGGTGTTCATTTGTGATAGGGAAAGTACTCTTTACATAAGGCCTCTTTCTCTTCTTTTTGATTGCAACCTGAATGTGAACTGGATCTACCTGAAAAAATGTAAGTTTTTACCTTTTGCAATATACTTCTTGGGAGATTTATTTACTGCACTCAGTATCACGTTTCTATGACTGGGCAAAACTCTGCTATATTAACCAAATATCCCAAGAGAACCCCACTAGAATCTAGAGGTCTAATTTGCTGAAAAGAAAAAGAAAAAAAGGTTTTCTACTCACAAATTCCATTGAGGAATTAGCCCCATAGCTTCAAATATCGGGGGGGGGGGGAGAGAGAAACATGGAGAAGGTGCTACTATTGGTTGTTAGCTAACTGAAACATCATCAGAGATTATACTTGAGATAAGCAACAGAGGAAGGCTTTCACCTCCATGCCCTGCTTGTGGGCTCTCTGAACCCACAACCAAAGCATGTCCATGAAACCAAACTGAGCAGGTGAAGCAGTGGGGGAGACTTACCTGCTTAATTGTGTTTATATCAGGTGGCTCCAAGTTCATGAAAAGATGATTGAATATGGTGCTCCTTTTCCTACAAAGTGGCTGCTGGTCTAGTTTTCCATTTTTTGCTGATGAGTCCAGAACTGCTTCCCTTTGTGACCGTCTCCTGGAACCCTTTGGTTCTGGCCACTGTTGTATGTAGGATTAAATAGCCGGAGAAGGCAAAAAGCAGTCTGCCCCAAACACATCTGGAGGGGAGACAGTACAGTTAGTCAACAGCAGAGTTAGTCAACACACAATACATATCTGGTAGGCCACCATGGAGGCCAGTATGTTAGCCTCCACTTCCTGCTTTCTGACCAGTGCTCTCTATTGGCATAGCAGAAATCCTAAAGGTTTCATTCCAAGCCACTCGTTGGAATGTATAGCAGAGTAAGAAAGGCAGTCCGACGTGTATTTGTTTAAGAAAAAGGCTTTACTATGTAAAGTGAGAAAACGGGTTACATTTGGAACTAAAACAACCAACATCCTGTCTAACTAGTTCTAAAGTCCATGGAGTCCTTGGAATTGGTGAAAGGCGGATCAAGCAAATTGACAAAACTCAGTGCTGAGGTGAAATGGAACAATGATCATTCGGAGCCGATTATCAGCTCCGACGTGAGTCAGAAGTTTGACATCTAGGAGGGGAACTGACTGCTGCCCCCAAAGGCAGTGACATATGCTGTCAAGGGGAAATGGACTCCTGGCATCGGGGAGACTTTGATGTTCAGTGTCGAGGACAGGGAGACTGGTGGGCTTGATGTTTAACCTTCTTTTTTTACCTCTTCAAAGGTGGTTCCGGTGCCAAGCAGGTAAGAGCTGGCTGTATGGTCTGTACCAAAGTCGATGGGGTCGATGCTGATGCTACCAAACTAGCCCTCAGTCTTTTGTCAGATTGCAACTGCTTTTCTGCCAGGGGGGTGTCCAGGACACCCAAAGCCTGCTCCCACAAGGCAGCTTTAAGCCTAGCTGCTCCACCCTCTCTCGCTTTCACGGTGAGGCAACGGCAGGCCGGACACAAAGTGGTGGTGTGCCCTTTGCCAGGGCTTTTTTTGTAGAAAAAGCCCAGTAGGAACTCATTAGCATAACAGGCCACACCCAATAGCAGAAACTCGTTAGCATATTAGGCCACACCCCTGACAACACAGCTTCCTCCCAGGATTGGCTTTCCCAGGTGCACCACGGAGTGCGGGGCACATGGGGAAACTGAGGGAAGGAAGGCAGTTTCTGGATCGGCTTCCCCAGGCACCCCGCAGCTGTGGGGTGCCTGGGGAACCCAAGGAGGGGAGGCATTTTAAACTGCCTTCCCTTCCTGGATCAGCTTGGCTTCCTCAGGCTCCCCATGGCTTGCGAGGCACCTGGGGAACCCAGGGTGGGGGGAGGCTGTAGGCGTGGCCAACTCGGAAGCCAGCTAGAACTCCATTCCTGTGCGTTCCTGCCCAATAATAGCCCTGCCCTTTGCCTAAACAAAGTGGGACGGACTTGTAGTGATAATTCTGAGCCATTTTGGCTCCACAGTCCTCACATTTCTTAAATAAGGCCATTAGGCTGTCGGTACTCATAATGAGAAGAAACAACAACAAAGACAGAAACGGCTTGGGCTCTCCTCACGGCGGCAAGGAAAGAGCTGAGGGAAAGGTGCTCACCCCGCCCCCATCATGTGACCCTTTGGGCGGGAAAAGGGACAGGGTGGGGAGGAGCACTCATAGGCTCTCGGAAGTTCTTTTGTAAGCTCATTAGTTCTTTCATGGCTGGCCTGCAACTGCACAGTCCCCATGTGTGCCTGAACCGAAGCCAAGATTATTATCTGCTGAAGTCTGTACACAGCCCATTTTAAAGACAGTTATTGTGAGCGACTGAATATTTGGCAACTCTAGATCCAGTCGGAGCTGGGGGGGGGGGGGGTGGGTTCTGACAGCATGCCTATACCTTTAACAGGATAAATTTATTTTGTCATGATGGGAGAAGAAACCTCACCTGACTTCTCCTTGCTTTGCCACTGTTAAAGGCACAGGAGTCTTGCCAGCATGGTGTGGTGGTCAGTGCCAGATTAGGATCTGGGAGACTCCGGTTCAAATCACCAACACTTGTGGGGTGACCTTGTGGGGTGACCTTGGGCCAGTCACTCTCTCTCAAGTCATATGGTTGCTGTGAGGATAAAATGGAGTAGGGCGGAACAACGTAAGCCACTCGGGTCCTCACTGGGGAGAAAGTTGGGGTACAACTAACTAAATAAGGGGGGGAAGGTTGGCAACCCTAATTTCAGTGGAAGGAATGTTGGATTTATACATGGTGTGTTCGAAGGCAGTGCTGGCAAAACTCTTTCTCTGAGCGTTCCATGGTGTAAGGATGAATGAAGTCACAATTCGGAGGTACGCCTAAACAATCCGGTATTGAGAGAGATGAAAGAAGAGGCTTCTCTTGCATAGTCAGTCCATGTTAATCATTGCTATTAAGCCAGGTAGTTTTACTTCCTTGTTTATTTTCAGTTTAAATTTATTCTTGTTGGCGAGGAAAGCATAATTGGCATGTATTTCCCTATGAGGTTTAGCCTTTACTGTCAGTTAATGGTTGTAAAAGAATGGGGAAAACTTTTTTTTTACTAAAAACCACAATGGGATTATAGTGGAGTAGGACAGTATTACGGAACAATTGATATTTATGGTTCATTGTGGCAATCAGTTCTCGGCAAACAATTAACTGAATAATTGCATGAGGAGGAGGAGGAGGAGGAGGAAGCAGGACTTTAAATTCTACACACAGACACTGATCGTATCCAGAATTCTGTTTGCTCCTTTGATTTATGTGGTATCCCACCTGATCTGAGAACTGTCCCAAGAGGCTTATAGGTCCTGATTGCAATAAGCAGCATCTATAGTATATCTGAGTGGTATTGAATGCTGGTTTGGGCTGTTCCCATTCTGAGAAAGTTACTTTTTTATGCTTTTCTTCCAGTGGATCTTTCTGGAAGCCCTGTGTGAAACCCATTACGCCAGAATTGCAAATCAGTAGCAAACCCATTCCAGTAGTGAAAAACCCACATAGGTTTTGCAGTCTGAGAGGTGTGCCCTAGAATCCCTTGCAATACCGGACAAGATTCTGAGTATAACTTGTCAGCATTAAGATTTTCAACTTTTCAAACTCTTGGACCTTGTTAATTGATTTATTTAGAAACTTTAAATGGAATTTAAATTTAAGATTTTCATCAGAACCACTGGGATTTGATAAGGTGCCGCTAGACATTTGTTTTTCCTGCAATGAATTCACATGGCTACCCTTCTGGGACTATTCATATTTCTGCAGGTCCTGTATCTCTATATATGTGCTGTCAAGTTGCAACCAGCTTATGGGGACCCCAGCAAGGGACTTTCAAGGCAAGTGAGAAGCAGAGGGGGCTTGGCATTGCCTTCCTCTGCAGAGTCTCCCTCAGTGGTCTCCCATCCAAGTACAATGCTGCTTAGCTTCCAAGATGAGATCATGCTACACCATGCTGCCTTCCCTCCCCCTGTATATATTCCCCATAATATTTATGGTGTAGCCCTCCCCATCACCACCACCACCACCACCACCCTTTGCTAACTGTCATTCATTGGGCTACAGGGTAGCCTACCTCACACTTTTGAGAATCACAGTATTGGTTTGTTATTTGGAGTTCATCTAAGGCAAAAGAAAACCTGCCAGAGATGAAACAATTGCACTGATTGGCATTTGCAGATTTGGACTTTGTGGCTCTGTAATAAGAGATTAACTCTGCTCTGTATTGTTTTCTGCCCTGAAGCACCACTGTGCATTCTTGCCTCCTGCAGGCAGCAGGGATGACACATCACAACAAGGAAGTTGGTCATTGAGTCCTAGGGGATCCCCGAAACTGATGTCGCACCGCTTTCTAACTCTGGGTGAGCAGGGAACACACGAGTCCCACAGAACCAGACATTCCAGAACAACCACTTCAGGATGGCATCCAGAGGCACGGAACAGCACCTTGCCAAGCCACTCCTGCTGCTGCTTTCTCGGCCACCTGTTCCCGGGCTACAAAAAGCTTCAGCACCTTCCACTGCATGGCATGTGAAGCCAGGAGGACTTCTTCTTCACAGTCTCCAGGAGCGAAGAAGCTTGGGAGCAAAGTGCCATGCAGAAAGGCACCTGGCTAGGACTTAAGGCATCCCAAGAATACAGAACGAACTTTTGAAGTTATGCATTATATGTAGCCTGCAGAAGGGGAGCACGAAGGTTTATCATTAACTTGTAGGCGCTGCCGGTTGATATAAATAAGGGGAGCAGCCAAGGAGCAAGAGGCACAGTCAGCAGGATGGACTCCACCGCCTGGACCCCGACAAGCCCTGCCACTTCCAGCAAACCCATTGCCATCAATAATGCAGCGGACATTTCAGTCATTATTATCTACTTCATAGTCGTCTTGGCAGTGGGCGTTTGGGTAGGTCTCGATTTTTCTCCTTTACTGCCAGCCTGGGTTGTCAGGGTCCAGATAATACCAGTGCAGGAAGCAGAATATGAGAAACAGCTTCTTTGGGAAATTGGACGTGGCAGGTGGCAGGTGCACTGAGGATGCCGATTACATAGGATTCCCTGAAAGGGGGACAGGGGCAAGAATCGGGTTGTGATAGGAATAAAGAGCATGCTGGAGGGACTTGGAGTGAGGACTTTTAAGAGAGGTGGGAGTATTAGGAATGGAGGCCACTGTCGGCATGAGCAGAATGGCATTAATGCTTCGGTGCCAAGACTCATGTGGGGGCAGTGATGGGAACAGGAGGAGGAGGAGGAGGGGAAGGTATACTGAGGAGATGGAAGGGCAGAGAGTGTCCTGGGCATGGATGCAGCCTTATCGATGGTCCTGACAGGCAAGGTTAAAGTAACATGCAGATCTGTCATCCAAAGAATTTACCACCGACAAGAAAGGCTCAGGATGGGAGGGTTATCTCCCGGGTTGACTAGGATGTTTTGTCATCCAAGCGGCTGAGAGCTGCATGGTGTGAGAGCCCCCCCCCCCCCACTCCCGTGCAGTGCCACAATATTGTGTAGCTGGGCCGGTCCTGGTCAAAGATTGCAAGGTAATGTAGTTATAGAATGTGAAGCCTCTATCTCTATGAAGGCAGGAACAAAGAGAGAGTAAGTGAGATACAAGACAGGGCTTGATTTCTTGAGTGCAGTGTGTATAGGGGGGGGCTCTAGTGGTTCTCAAGCTAAGCCTTTTTGTTTTGCAAACTCTTTGCTTCTGATATCAGATGGGGAGACTTGTGATTATTTAATGATGAGGCCAATAACGCTCTGCACGTGTTCAGTGGCACTCTCTTCTTTATGCTTCAGTCATATGTTTCCGTAGAAATGGCACAGACAGCTTCAGGGTCCAGCCACCTAGGGAAGGGAACTCAGCAGGGCAAACACGCAGCCTCCCTGGAGGGCAAACACAACTGCACGTAAACAGTGGGGAATGAGGGAGGAAATAGGGTTGCCAGCTCTGGTCTCTGAAATTGCTGGAGATTTGTGGGGTGAAGCCCGGGGATGGCAGAGTTTGAGGAAGGGAGGGACTTCAGCCAGGGTATAATGCCATATAGTCCATGCCCCCAAACAGCTGTTTTCTCCAGGGGAACGGATCTCTGTTACCTGGAGATCAGTTGTAATTCCAGAGTATCTGCAGGCTGCACCTGGAGGTTGGCAACCCTAGGAGAAAAGAAGAAACTGGCCAAACTGTTTCAGCTCATTTTTTCCACTTCAGTGGCAATTGGGGGAATGTTAATGGAGTCACACCTGTGGGGGGCGGGGAGGTGGCATGGTGTAGCCCGAACTTGTCAGATCCCTGAAGCTAAGCAGGGCCAGTACTTGGATGGGAGACAGACCAAGGAGGCAATACGAAATCACCTCAGCTTCTCCCTTGCCTTGAAAGCCCCTCGCTGAGGTCACCATAAGTCGGTTGTGACTTGAGGGAACTTTACACATGCTCACACACAGGGGGGGACGACTGCTGGGTCCCCAGGGCTGACCAGGGAGGTGGCTATGGTGGAAGTAAGGCTGCTTAAAGTACCAGAACCTGGTTAACACAGAGACAGTTCAGTGGTGCTGGGATGGCTGGTGCCAACTTTTATTTCCTGCTCCTGAGCCTTCCATTTCACTTTCTTCCTGCTTCACCTGCAAAATTTCCGTGTGCCAGTCAACTCTGGAAGGCACAGAGACAGAGCCAGTAACAGAAGGTGGCCAGTCTAACTGGCGGCAGACAAGAGAGGGCTGGGGCAGGTGACGTGAATGCACGGTCCTCTACTTTCCCAAGGCTGCCTCATGCAAGATCATCGAGTCCTGACCTCCAGTGACCTGTCTCTGAAGCTTTAACTCTGCTGGAGTTGCACAGAAGAGGAGGCAGTCTGAAGAGCCCGGGGGTGCCTAAACCAAATGCAGTACACCCGCTGCCATTAATGCCCTAAGGAATATATCCTGCTAAATGGAGTCATACATCTAGCACTCTGTCTTGCTGTTTGAAAGGTCTGCCTAGTTGCTGCGCCTCCCACTATACTCCTTTAAGTAAGTGTGGGGAGGGCATCTCTCATGTATTCTCCCCCCCCCCCCCCCGGTGAGTGCTCTTGTGCACTTCCCAGCCATTACTGAAGAAAGAAACCCAAGAACATTTCCAGGTGGATTATGCCTCATGTTGTATAAAATACTGAGTTCTAGGCATAGTGATTCAGCTCAGATCTTTATTAATATAACATCAGGAACGAAGATAAAACTCTGGCCGAAAAGGGCCAACTATATACAACTCCTGAACTCCGCCTCTAGGTCCTATTGGCGGGTTTGAACTTCCTGCCAAAGTTCCTATTGGTGCCTTGCTGTAAGTTCAGGATCCTTGGCCCCTATTGTTCTCCGGAGCCCAAGTCGGGTTGGGTCTCGCTGGCACCTGGTGGCGGTCAGTGGACATAACATGTTGGTTAGTGAAAGAGGAGGCCATTTTCCTCCACAGTAGGAAGCAAACGACTTGTACCAGGAATACAGTTGTGACACCATTCATCCAATTCTATATTACAGGAGGCAGCAACTGTCTAGTTAACACCTTTCCTGGAGCCCACCAAATGTTTTTTAAAAGTGGGCATGGCTTGGTGGAGCTTTTGCCCAGCAAGGCTTCTGTTTGGCCATTGGAGATTGAATTGGCTGTGCAGATTTTTAAAAATGTTGCTTTGGCTGCAGCTGCCACCACTGCACAAGGATCTTCACTGTGTAACTGAAGGTAATATTGCAGCAGCCATTTTGTAGCTGGCCCAGCCTCCTGTGGCAGCCATTTTGTGGCAGCCATTTTGTATTTACACCCACCACAATGTATAGGGCTGCCAAGTCAGCCCGGGGGGTGGGGGATCCCCCGCTACAGGGGTTCCCGATCTGCCGGCCAGCATTCGGCTGGTGGGGGGAACCTCACCCCTGAAGTTGTCCAGCCAGGACGACTTCTCCAATGTAATGACATCACCCGGAAGTAACGTCATCACGTTGGGGGCGTTGCCAGGGCGATGCTCTGGCAACGCCCCCAACGTGCTGACATCACTTCCGGTGACATCACCAGATGCGCACGCTTTGCGCGCGTGCCGAGGAAGCTCCCAGCAGATGGAGGACTCCCCCCCGCTGGTGAGTAATACAGACTTGGCAACCCTAACAATGTATCAGAATTCCAAAGGTGCCCGCAGACTC
The DNA here is from genome assembly GCA_029233225.1 of Lepidodactylus listeri. Lineage (NCBI taxonomy): Eukaryota > Metazoa > Chordata > Lepidosauria > Squamata > Gekkonidae > Lepidodactylus > Lepidodactylus listeri. The sequence continues at coordinate 29,405,134 of JARCFY010000013.1, forward strand.
AAAAAGAGTGGGGACACCTGGCCTAGCTGTACCGGGTAACTCACTTGACATTTCTGTACCAAGCTATGATTTGCTCACACTAGAAAGTTGGAAAGGCCAAGTATGAGTGAGGTCACTTTTCAGGAATTGTGAGTTGTTAGATAATGTTATTAGTCCTACAATATGGGGTAGCTTTTCCCCCTTCAGAAGTCATGAGGACTAGGAACATGCTCTGTGTTGTGTTTTTTTAAAATTAAGAATGTTAGCAGCAAGCTCCTATTACTGAGCAGTAAAACCACACACTGCAGTTTGGTTCCAGGTGATTTATTATGGGCTTGGCTATGCGGTCCCCTTCTGTTGTTGGGTTACTGTGACCACTCATCCCATCCACAGGGCATTCAAAGGACAGCAAACACCCATTCATTCTGTACTAACAAATGTACTTTCCATTTCCAACAGATTTTTCCTGTTTTTCCTGTTTTCTGGGCTGCAGAATGAGAAATGTTTGCTTCAGAGTCTAACCTTCTAAATCTTGCCCAAAGTAATTAGAAATGTCATGTAAAATATTTATATTCCACTTTCAATTAGAATTTCCAGCGCAGCTTTCTGCTGGCTTGAGAGTAAACCACAGGAGGAAAATATGATCTCGGTTTCCCACAAAGCAGCTTCAGAGAGACAGACCCTCAGTGCTATTTGGTTACAGTGAATGCCCAAAAATGTGGTGAATGGTGACATTAGGAGAAGGGCTGTAGCTTCAAGCTTCATAGGAAAAAGATCCTAGAAAGTCCTCAGTAGTGCCACTTAAAAGAACTCCAAAGAAAGGCCTCCCTCTCTCCCTGTGAGATCCTGGAGAATCTGCTGGGCACAGGGTTAAGAGGATTAGTAACTGGCTCTGAGGCAACCTCTATGTTCATGTTCACAACTGAATGCCCAAAATCCCAGATGCATTTGTAGATGTCCAAACCTAGACATGTATTGCTGCACTTTTCAGATACATACCAGTGACTGTCAGCATTCAGCTGGGGCTTTCTTTGTTAGATTCACTGGCATGGTATAGCCAGGAATCTCTATTAGGCAGCAGGCTGCACGAGGCTTACACACAGCAGCAGCTGTTACAGAGTTACACAGAGCAAAGCTACAGAGTTACTCAAAGCCACTTGTCAATTTCAAAGAACAAGAATCCTTTATTTAGGGAACTACGTTCTAGATAGTATAGGTTGAGAGATAGGGGTAGAATCTAACTAACTAGGATGAATGCAGATGCAGAATGCATGTCCTGCATCCATGGTGGACAAAGATGGAGAGCGTGTGCTCCTTCTTTGTGTGTGTGTGTGTAACAGTTATCGCCTACCCCTCCTGAGAAGTTATGAGAGTGAATGCATACTACCATTTTCTCGGACAGGAATATTGATTTTTTTGCTTGCACACTTGTACATGTTGGTAATATCCAAACATGTTTATATGCAATTAATACAAATGGTTTACAAACAGATTAATCTATCACAAATTCTTTAACTGGTGGACAGCTCTAATCTCCTCCTGATTTCCTCCCCTTCTTTAGGCTATGTACTCCACGAACCGTGGGACTGTGGGTGGATTCTTCTTAGCAGGCCGAAGCATGGTTTGGTGGCCGGTGAGTTGCATCCAAGAAGTGTCAAGTCTCTTCCTTGTGTGTGTGCAGCGGTTCAGTTTGTTTTTCTCTCCAAAAAGGTTTTACTCACTGCTTCTGCAAGGGAAGGGTCCCTGGTTTAGGCAACTGGTTTCCCTCCCTACCGGGCCATGATGTTTGGCAGGGCCAGGATCATTGTGGGTCTTGGTTCATAGGGAGCTTACCTGAAACAGACAAAAGACCGAGTGCAAGTGTGTGGATGTGTGTTTGTATGTGTAAGAGAGAGAAGGGGGTTGCACAGGGCCGGTGCTACCATTAGGCCAACCTAGGCGGCTGCCTGGGGCAGAGACCTCAGAGGGGTGCAGAACTGACAGTCTGCATTACTGTGCAGGAGACCCGCTGCCAGGCCCAGCACCAGCAATTTCAAATTTTGTGGTTTTCAGTCTTTCTAAAATGCATTTATGTTTGAAAATTGGTGGGCACATGGGGGGGGGGGGGGGCGCCAGAAGGTAGCCTCGCCTAGTGTGCAAAAAAAACTGGCACCAGCACTGGGGTTGCATGATTGCCCTTCCACACAAAAAAAGGGAAAAAACCTTCTCTGCATGTAGAAATGTATCGTATCAGGAAGAAGCTGGTTTACTAATTTTTTGTGTACAAGTAATTACTTTTTCCATGGTTCCAGTGTTCAGACCCCCTATTGCAGTGTGATGGTACAGTCCAGGCAGAGCTTTGTCGCATGTTGGCTGTATAAACTGGCTGACAGAGTCGGGTTGCCAGCAGGCCTGGAGAAAAATGCCTGTCTCTTTAGCAGATGTCTAAAGGGCTGTTATTTGTCTCCATGTCACAAAAAGCATCAACTGCCTGTTTCCACACATCAAGCCTCTATTAAAGGGAGAGGACTTTTTTCCTGGGCTGATTGGCAACCCCCACTGTCCCCCCCCCCCCCCCCCCCCCTTTCAATCCCTCATTTATAGAATGATCTCAGGAAGTGCAACACAGGCAGGACCAGTTCCTTCTTACACGAGTGACTGCAATTTTTTATTTCCTAGTTCAACCTCTGGTCAAACCTTCACCAGACTTGATGTGAAAGATGCATGCTATCGGGTGTTTTCTGATTTCTGACATTCTAATTTGTAGCTTTAAGCATTTTGGCCAGGAGGCAGCCTGTATCAAATCCTCCCCTCTCATACCGCTTCCAAGATTTAAAAAGCCTCTGCAGGGCTGTAGTCCTGAACCTGCATCCCTGATGGTCAACTCCAAATTAGCATTTAAGAAACCACAGAAGAAGAAGAAGAAGAAGAAGAGATTGGATTTATACCCCGCCCTCCACTCCCCAAGGGAGTCTCAGAGCGGCTTACAAACTCCTTTTCCCTTCCCCTCCCCACAACAGACACGCTGTGAGGTAGGTGGGGCTGAGAGAGCGCTTTCCCAAGCTGTCCTTGAGGGAACAGCTGGTACAGAGCTATGGCTTGCCCAAGGTCATCCAGCCAGGTGCAAGTGGAGGAGTGGGGGATCAAACCCGGTTCTCCCAGATTAGAGTCCGCGCACTTAACCGCTACACCAAACTGGCTCCCTGATCCATGGGTCTTTTGGTTCAATTCTGAAAGTGCTCTTACCAGTTGTGATATTTTTTTGAATGAAATTTCAGCAGGAGTTCCAAAGTGTATAAATATACGTCTTCAGCTTTAATTGAGATACATTGCTATGCTGCAGTTTGCTGGGTTAGAGAGGGGGTGAAGGACTGTACCTAGGGACTTCCTCCTGTCTAGACTAATTTTATGTGGTTCTTGTATCTTCTTTCTGGCATGAGCGTCATACTTACCGAGAGTTAGTGTGGTCCAGTGGTTAGAGTGTCTGACTACAGCCTGGGAGAACCAGATTTGAATCCCCACTCTGCCATGGAAGCTTGCTGGGTGATTTTGAGGCAGTCACATGCTCTCAGCCTAACCTACCTCACAAGGCTGTTGCTGTGAGGGATTAAAATGGAGGAGAGGAAAGTCACATAAGCCACCTTGGGTCTCCATAGGGGAGAGTGGTGGGCACATGTCCGTGGTGGGCTGTGCAGGATCTTAATACCTATAGTGAGTTAAGAATTCTCGTTCCTTATTAAGCCTGGGAGGAGGGGTGCAAATGTTAATAAATTTAAATGTTAATCAGTTTTAATTCAGCAGTTTTATGTTGGATTCTCCCTTTAAAGCATAGGTGTCAACTTCAGGGGGGCTGGGGAGCTGGAGCCCCCCCGAACTTTCCAGGAAGTGCTCAGCCTCCCCCCCCCCCCCCGAGACAATGGCCTGTGATGTTTCTGGCCCAGCCCCGGGAAATTGGAAAGTCTACGCCCTTGCTTTAAAGGTTCTTTTTAATAGAACTGTAACTTTTGGATCAGCATCAGAATGCCACGGAAGATTAAAATGTTCCCCACTGATTTCTAAATATTGTCATTTATAATGCCTGGTTTATGTTCTTTGCCACTCACTTTTACCGTCTGAGGCCCTGTTCGATAAAATAGTGAGTGATCCCTTTTTAAGTCTCACTTTCTCTGTCTGTCTGTCTGTCTCTCTGTCTTTCTCTTTTGGTAGTTTAAAATTAAAACAGATGGGGCGGTAGGTGGAAGACTGGGACTAGAGTTGCAATGCTGTGGGGGGCTTAAACTTTTTTCCTTGTGGCAAAATACTCCCTGAAGCTGTACTTTTCCCAGTGGGGGATAACCTACAGGTTGCTTTATGGGTTAGACTGCCCCACGAAAGAGCAAAGAGTGCATCGTAAGTACCACACTGCAAAGGCGTTGCTAAAATGGGCTCGCTCTGAGGTGGGGAAACTCAAACAGCAAGTTCTTCCTGCCAACTCAGATGGGGCAAGACCCACTGAAATGAATCAAGACATTCACTCTGCCTAGGGAGTTACCAAATTTAGGATTACAAATCATAGCAAGAACGCTGGAAGAAACCCACTGCTTGCTTTGTTTAAAGGAAAGGCCATAACAGAGTGTATAAATCAGCAAAAGAGGCATGGCTGGGATTTTCCTGCACTGAAGTCTTCCTAGGGGTGCAGCGATAACAGAAAGCCTTTCTTGAACTGTCAAGGAAAGTCAGAGCAGGAGGAGGGAACTGCTGGAAGAGTTGAGAAGATGCAGTTAATAGTTTCCTGGAAGCGCTTTCCTAATAACTCAGCATTAGCTGTACACATTAATTGAAGAGGAAATACTTCGGTAACTTTCAGGAAGAGAGGCCGCCTCACCCTGGAGGTTTGGGATGGTCATAATATGTCAATTAAAACAGAGGGGGACTTCCCCCCCCCCCATTAAGTGGCTCCACAGGAGGCTTTGTAAGCCACCCAGCGTATCAGGCAACTGAACTAAATGCCTTGCAAGTGCTTAGCAGTTTGCCATTGACTACTGGCTGCTGGGAGAGCAATTACAGCATCTACTTTACCTAGGGTTGCCAACTCCAAGTTGGGAAATACCTGGAGATGTTGCCGCGGAGGGGGGCGGGGGGAGACTGAGGAGGACAGGATTTGGGGAGAGGATAGGCTTGAATGGTTATAATGCCATAGAGCCTACCTTCCAAAGTGGCCATTTTCTCCAGGTGAACTGATCTCTGTCACCTGGAGATCAGTTGTAATCCCAGAAGATCTCCAGCCATCACCTGGAGATTGGCAGCCCTAACCTGTATAAATAACAGTTTCTGTTCCTCTGCTTTGCCATAAGTTTGACCGATAATAAAGCAAGTGGCCAGACCCCAACATCAAGGAAGTAGCATCCTCCAGATCCCCCTCTGTCCCACACTGCCCTTCCTCCTTCCAGACTGACCACTCATGCCCCTCCTTCCCAGCAGTCAGCCAGTGGAGGGGTTCAAGGGGGACAGGAGCACTCCAACACCAGGGCCCAGGGTTGCCCATGCCTGTAGCTGGGGCATCAGCCTCGTTCCTGGAGTGCTGCCTTCCTTTCATCTCCTACTTCTGTTGCAGGGAGTTCCCAGTACTCAAGTTACAGTCTGTGGTTGCTAAGAAAACCCTCTCCAGCTAAAATGATTGTCCTCCCTTGGCCTCAGCCATAGCCAGCAGATGTGACAAGCACAAACTTTATCTGCAACAAGTGGTGTTTGACAGGGAGGCCTGGGGTTCAAATCCTGATTCAGCTGGGGCCTCAGAGGGTGGCTTAACCACTGCCTCTTTCATCTGGCTTGTTGATCTGTAAATTGTGCATGATTGTGTGTGTGTGTGTGTGTGTGAGAGAGAGAGAGAGAGAGAGAGAGAGAGAGAGAGATGCTGCAGAACCCAACCTTCCTCACTCTCTCGCTCAGTCATGCATCTTGTATGGATGCACTTGACATCTTTGCAATCATGCAGTTCTAATTCCAGACCTGTGCAAAGGGCTGAATGAGATGAAAAACTGGGAGATCCATATTCAGACCCCACAAGCATTTTTCTGTGTAAAACAGTGGCCAGATAAGACCCCAGGGTGGACCCAGCCTTCCGCTTTGCCAGTTCCCCAACCTGATTGACTGTTTGACCTCCACCCCATGAGATTGGCACAAGGAGTTTTTCCTTAACCGGACTCCCTTGGGTGGGTTCCCTTTTAAAATCCTTTCCTCATGAGTGTTTTGTTACGTCATAATTCATTGCCACAGAAACTCATGGGATATCCCAAACATGTAAGAATAGTCTTCTCCGAGAGGGAAATTCCCTGGCACGCCTTCCAGCTGTGGCTCTTCCTTATTTGCATTGAAAGGCAGGAAGGATGCAAGGGATCATTACCATGAGAATGAGGGGGAAGGAGAGATGCTTTCATGAGAGGAAAGATGTGCAGCATTGTTGTGCCAGCTTTCATTGATTCAGTCCTCAAGTGCAGAACTGCCTAAGGGTTCAGTGTAGGACTGGGCAAGCACTGATGGATCTAATTCTGGCTCTGGGAGTGTGTTGCTGACAGCCAAACTATGAGGGCGGCACATCCATCCATGTGTTTAACCCAGATCTGCTCCCATCACAGAGGAAGAGCAGCAGCACTCTGGAACTATTTTCTCCCTGCTCATCCCTCTGCAGTGTGCCCCCCCCCAGCTCCAGGCATTTTTCTCTTGTTTCGAACTCCTATCTGGGCAGCATGCTTGGCTGGGAAAGTACTGCTCGGAGCTATGCTTCTGCCCTTGCACACAGTTTGGTGTAGTGGTTAGGAGCACAGACTCTAACCTGGGAGAACTGGGTTTGATTCCCCACTCCTCCACCTAAAGCCTGCTGGTGTGACCTTGGGTCAGTCACAAGTTCTTTCAGAGCTGTTCTCTCAGGAGCAGTTTTTCCAGCCCTACCTACCTCACAGGGTGTCTGTTGTGGGGAGGGGAAGGGAAGGAGATTGTAAACTGCTCTGAGACTCCTTCAGGTAGTGAAGGATGGGGTATAAATCTAATCTCCTCCTTCTCCTTCTCTTCTTCTTCCTCCCCCTCCTCTCTCCTGTCTATAACACTGCCCATCTAGTCTTCACTGAGGTGGGAAGTCTGTGCCTGGGCTGTACCACTTCAGAGATCAGGAATTTCCCCAAAAGAAAAGAGGCATAGTTTAGCTTTATTCCTAACGTGCTGGATTTCTAGGTGCAGGGAATTTAGGGGGGTACTGAAAATGAGACTGGAGTAGCTCCGTATTAAGGCATATGGATCTGTTGCTGGCCTGGCTGGTTTAGCAACTGGAGCACTGTGATATGAGGGGAGGGGACATACTGTTTCTGGGGGGGATCAGGCTGGCTTTGTGTTGGCACCATAAACTCCATTTGAGAATAATCCACCACAAGATGCAGAGAAACCAGATCCTGTGTGGTTTCTGGCACGCTCGTGATTAATTAAGACAGGACGTTGAGTTTTGCTGACCAAAGCCTAGCACTGTTTATTGTGGCGGGAGCTTCTGTGGGCGAGAGTCCAGTGCATCAGGTACGAGAAGCTCATCAAAAATTTTAGATGCCTCAAGGCTTTATTATAGCAAAGATTATGAATCTGACCAGATGTTCCCCTCCTTTTTTGTGTCCAGATTGGTGCCTCGCTGTTTGCCAGCAACATCGGCAGTGGTCACTTCGTAGGCCTGGCTGGGACGGGGGCAGCTTCAGGGATCGCCATTGGAGGGTTTGAGTGGAACGTGAGTGCGGCCATCTTCATCTGCGTGCTGGGGGAGCTGGGTTCGAAATCCCAGCCAGGAATATGCATTCGAGTCTTCCCTCTGACCCCCACCCTGCCCCATAAGTGCCTTTTGCTGGGTAGGGAGTAGTTCCGAAGGTGAAGTGGGGAGTCCCTGGGGACCTCTAGCAGAAGGTTCTTCTCCCTCCCAAGTTTCTCATGGCAAAGCCTAAGCAAGCAGGCGCAGTTGTGCTTCTTGCCTCCCCACTGCAAGCGTCATCTTGCTCGTTGGCGGGTTTGTCATTCCTGATGTGTGTGACCTGTGCTACAATTCTGTCTTCCATTGCTCCCAGGCCCTGGTGATGGTGGTGGTTCTCGGCTGGTTATTTGTACCCATCTATATCAAGGCAGGGGTAAGTACACAAAGCAGAGAGCCAATTTCCTCATTCCAGATTAATGCCTGTCTGGCCCCTTACTGTATGTGTATACTTGGCAGGGAGAGAGAAAGGCACAGAGAGGCATGGCTTCCTTTCCATCCCACTTCAAGACCCATTCTCCCCCCCACAAAACCATTGGCACAAACCCTTTGTCTTCATCCCCAACCAAAGCCTAATCATGCTGAATGACATTGACTCCAATTCATTCCTGGTTATTCACCTGAGTAATTTACACTCTGCCGTTTTGGCATAAAGCTCCCAAAGCAAAAATAAAACCAACAACACCAAGCCATGTTACAGGAGCTGTCACAGGATTATAGTCCTAATAAAATCAACAATGAAGTCTTAAATGTCAAGGATCTTAAATGTCAAGGATCTTAAATGTCAAGAAAAGCATGAGAGAACAGCACAGCCTTTGCCAGTGCTAAAAAGTTAACAAAGAAGGTGCAATGCAAAGGAAGAGTTCAGAAGGCTGGGCGCCACCACCAAAAAGACCATCTCTCTGCTAACCCCTGCTCTACCTCCGAAGGTTACAATGGTGGCTGCTTGATCAGCAGATTTCTGAGGGAGAAGGTGGTCCCAGGTTATTTAGGTTATTAAAGGTTCTCTGTAATTCAGAATTGATGTGAAATCACAATGGAAGTCAGAGGTGGTCTTTTTCAATGCTGGTGGCAATATGTTCATGGCGGTGCATACCACTTAATGCTCTTGACTGATGCATTTTGTGCCAGCTAAAGTTTCCAAGCACTTTTCAAAAGCAGCCCCACTAGAGCATGGATAACAGGGGCTGGATTAAGGGGCATAGCTGGCTTGCCAGTTTTACGAGGAAAGACACTGTGAGCTGCCAGTGCCACTGGCACATCCCTCAGCAATGCTGGCAGGGAACCTGCCCTTTGGGCGAGTGAACACATGAACACATGAATCACTTACACTGAATCAGGGACAACAAAGCAATGGGGCTATGTATTGCGCTAAAACATTTCCACAAACATCTCTGTTGCATATTTTAATAAAGATCTAAAGAGTTCAATCTATCAAAATACAGAATCCAAGGAAGGTCCAATTAAAGTCTTATGCTAACGAAGTTCCGGGTAGCGTGTTCATTTCCAAGGTCTTCATCAGAGAAGGACCAGTTGTGACTGCACAAAAGTTTTCTTTCTAAGCTCTGTCAGACTAGTCAACTGAAAACTCAATATTCCATATGTTTCATAAAGAACATTGTTGTCTCTTTAAACTTGGCAGCTGTGGTTCTTGCATTTTCTTCGCTTATACTGAATCAGACCATTGGTCCATCAAGGTCAGTACTGTCTGCTCCAACCGGCAGCAGCTCTCCAGGGTCTCAGGCTGAGGTCCTTCACATCTTCTACTGCCAGATCCTTTTAACAAGAGATGCCAGGGATTGAACCTGGGACCTTCTGCATGCCAAGCAGAGGCTCTTCCACTGAGCCCAGTCCCTCCCTGCATGCTGAGGCTTGCCATCTCTTAGGTATGCAGGCTGACCCAGCCCAGCTTCCCCCTTCCTGCTCCTGACCAACAGGAAAGCAGAGAGCTGGAATGGTGGGAGGAGGCAGGCTAGTCTGTGTGCTGCTGCTGCTTCTTGGGACAATGGCTGGAGATGGTCCCTGGGGTAGCTTCTCACTGTCCTGAGGGCTCCCTCTCTCCCTTCCTACTTTTCAGTGTCCAAGGGACGTCAGAGGGCAGTCTGGCTGCCATTCTGTCCTGAGCTGGGGGTGTGGCAACAGGATAGTTACCAACCTCCAGGTGGGACCTGGGTTTTTCCCAGAATTACAGATGTCCAGGCTACAGAGATCAGTTCCCTTGGAAGAAATGGCAACTTCAGAGGGAGTCGTGTTTGGATGGGAGACCGCCAAGGAAGTCCAGGGTCGCTATGTAGAGGCAGGCAATGGCAAATCGCCTCTGAAAGTCTCTTGCCTTGAAAACTCTATGGGGTTGCCAGGTCAGCAGTGACTTGATGGCAAAAGACAAACAAACAAAGACAGCTGACAACAGCTGGGACTTAAAGCAGCCACCTGGCAGCAAGTTCAGGCTGCACTGCTTGCAGATTGGGGAAATGCACCTGCTTTGATGGTGGTGCCTAAAGGGGGAAGCAAAGTCCTGGCTGCAAGATCTGCAAAGAAAGCCTCCCCCCCCCCCCCCCCCCCCGCTTACTGACACCTCTATCTGCAAGCACCAGGAAGCCCTTTACAGCCAGAGGTGTTGTTGTGGCTGTCTCCAAGCCTCATCCCGTCCATTCATCCAGACATCCCCCTTCCTTATTACTTCCTTTTAAAACTGATAATGGCTTCAATAGCTGAGATGGGATTCAAACCTGGGCCTTCTGGGGACATGGCCCCTGCTTTATCTGCAGGATTCACATTGCTCCCAGCAAGTAGCTGCCTGCCTGCTATTTCTCTGTTCTGCTCACTCAAAACACTGTGCTCTTCCTCTCTTTCCAGGTGGTGACCATGCCAGAGTATCTGAGGAAGCGGTTTGGGGGGAAGCGGATACAGATCTACCTCTCAGTCCTCTCTCTGCTCCTTTACATCTTCACCAAAATCTCTGTAAGTCAAGCTTGTCCACTTCCTTGACTTCCCCACCCCATAGTGTTCAGGGAATGGGAAGGAAGGAACCTTTCCCCATGTTTTATTCCACCCTACCCCCATCTCTCCACTTGGGATCAGACCCCCTCTCCCATTGACTGTTCTGAAAGATTGTACAGGACACCAGTGGGCAGCTGTTGGTGTGGAGAGGTTCAGGCTGGAAATCTATCATGAGCTGGATGGCATTGCCCACAGCAAAATCCTAGTCTATCAGTACAATTATTATTCAGAGAAAGCAGAGGTTAGAGAGTTCTGTAGCACACAGGATTTGTAAATGAATGTGACCCTTTTCAGTAGATAGTCTTTGACTTTCTGCTCTAACTCTCTCCCCCTTCCCCACTGGCCAAAGATATACTGTTTGCCTGAGGTGTAAAATCCAAAGGGCAATTCCTCTGTCACTACCTAATATAGGCACAATCCATCAGAAAGCTTTCTTGCATGGGCCGTATTGAAACACACACTCTTTCTAGCACTTGCAGCTATCAAAAACTGTTGCCCATTTGCTTTCTGGCAGCTGCCTCTGAAGGCTACTCTTTGCCCTTTTGTGTGGTAGCTGAAAGATAATCCTACAAATTAACCTAAGTGGCCTGGCCTTTTGCCCTCAGTCTCCACCAAGCTGGCAATAACTGATCCCTATCAGAGTTACTAATTAAACACTAATGGGATCCCTTCTTAGCGGTGTGCTTCCCTTCCTGGATAGGTTTCTCTTCACTGCTTGGAGAGGCCAGGTGAGATTCTCCCCTCTTGTGTGCAAACTAGTCACTCCACTGTCAGGTCCTGGGGAGAGGGGGGTGGAGACAGGCTGTTCTCTTGACTCCAAGGCAGTGCAAGTGAGCCCAGGTCCAAGACATCTTGCTACCCCCACCCCCACCACTAGTTGTGCATCACAGACTCCCTTGCAGTGTTGCACCCTAGAGCTGCTATTAGCTTTGCAAATTGTGTGTTTGTTTTGAAAACTGATATCTCTCACCTTTCCCTGACAGTTGTGGCACAATGCAGCTACCAAAATGGAATATGTAAACACAGTCTAAAATCCAAGCAACCTCCCCCCCCCCCCCCAGTGGTCAATAGCCGCTCAGAAGGGGTGAGAGGAGGAGCGTTTGAGGTTAATAAAATCATACAGAGAGAATGGGTGAAGCTTCTCTCCCCTGCCCTGCCACAGTCCTGATTTGAACAGGGAACCCTAACACCAGCTATTCATCAATAGAAGTCACTTAGGAGATTCATCCCAGATCTCACATCTCTGGTAGTTTGGTACCAACAGTTCTTTGCTTTTCTCCTGCTTAGGATTTGCCATCGGTTTGTTGGCATATGGCCTCTCAGGCGATGCCTCCCCAAGACAAAGTTTAGTCCATTAAGAGATATGATAAGGCTTTAAAGAGGGCCATAAAAGGCACTTAATGAACATATCAGATGCAAACCATTAAACCAGCTTCTAGATGAGAAGGGCTTGGGAGGCTTCTTGGAAAAATCATCAGCTCTGCACTGTTCAGGAAGTAAGGTGCCTCAGAGCTTGTGGTGTCATGTGCAAGGTGAAGGGACAGGAGCTTGGTCTGAGAGAGAGAGAGAGAGAGAGAGAGAGAGAGAGAGAGAGCCCTGGATGACAGAACCAGAAAGCTCAGGAACAGCCCAGGACATTCTGGCAGAAAATCCAATCTATCTGCTGTGCTAATTAACATGAGGCACCATCCACATGTCACCACTGAAATGAATGGGGAAGCTATGAATTCTGGGTGCTGGGGGAGAAAACTGGGATAGCTCTCAGGGGAAAGTGATCCTTCTTTACATTTGGTTTATGTGTTTCCTGGGAACATCTGGGCTGGCCACTCTTGGAACTGAACGGCTGGACTAGATGAACCTTGATCAGATCAAGCCAAACAGTTTTTATGAAATTTGCCATGATATGTTTTCAATTGGCCTGCCAGGCAATCTGTTTATGCACAAGTCAGTCACCCATACATTTCGCCAGTCCTGTTTACCCAAACTATGTCAATTTTTTACCCCCCCCCCCTTTTTCCACACATCGATATGTTACAGTCCAGTGTCTCTGGAGGCTGTTTGTAGCAGGTGACCCAGTTCCACCGCAAGCAGGGGGGTGGATATGTCCTGAGAAGACCCCCCTTTGCTTTACCTCTGGCTGGTTTGTAGAGAAAGCTGGTTAGCCGCAATTACAGTCCAAGGTGCGCTTACTCTGAAGCAAGTCACACTGAATTCAGTGTGGTTGCTTTTATGTAAATATGCATGGGAGAGTCACAGCCTTATTTTTTATCTTGCATCTTACATGCTTGTGTGAATCCAGAGAGCCACAGATGTATTGCTGCCATGTTTTACAGATGTGTAGGCTGATGTGTTGCTTAACATGCCACTTTTGTCTGTGTTTCAGGCAGATATATTTTCTGGAGCAATATTTATTCAGGTAGCCATGGGACTGAATATTTATGTGGCCATCATCATACTGCTTACTATCACAGCCCTGTATACGATCACAGGTGAGTTCTCCATTTCTGCAAGTGAGTCTCCCATCAGCAACCTTCTGTTCCTTAAAATAAGCAGCATGAGCTGCAGCTCCCTTACTTGGGTGGGGAGGAAGCTGTCTCAGTTTGCCAGCCATTTCTGACTGTTCCCTGCCTGAATTCTGTCGAGTGTTGTAGGCAACCTTGGGCTTGGTGAGGGAAGATACGTACTGCTTCCAGAGGGGGCCTTGGGTGGGGGAAGGTCCCACAGAGGATTTGGAATACAGGCTCATCCATTTGCTTTGTGTGTTTTTGCCCTTGGACTTTCAGGAGGACTTGCGGCTGTCATCTATACGGACACATTGCAAACCTTCATCATGTTGGTGGGGTCTATCATCTTGACAGCATATGGTAAGCCTGAATAATCTTCTATCAAACCCAAGTACTGCAGGCCACATAAGCAAGTTCTCAGTGTGTTTTAACTCTGTTTTGTTGTTATGCTAGTGTTTCAGCAAGGGAGGTGTAGAGCCAGGCAGTGGGCAGGCACTTTCCAAGTGAATGCTTTCTACCAACTCAGTGTAGCCTGGAAAATGGCCCTCTACCTTGACATGGTCGATCTGGCCTCGACAAGCCATTTATATCTTGCTGACTTGTGAAGCTGAGAAAATGCCAATTAAAAAGTCTGCAGATTCAGTCAGTAATGACTCACAAGTAATATAAAAAAGTTACAATACAGCCCATGTATCCCCAGGCTTTTTCTTGTGGCTGTGAAGACTACCAGTGTCAGTTGTTCAGTAAAAGCTGAGGCTTCCTCACTGGCAGATTTATGATTTTACCCTTGCATGGAGATTCTGAAAATTCAATGGAAAGTGGGAAAACAGCCAGAAAATGGATCAATATGTTCAATGGGACGAATGATCTGGGCAGTTGATTCATTTAACTCAAATCCCTCCTTTGAGTAAAAAACCCAAACAAAGGTAGCTTGGTAGGGAACCAATTACAATAATAATAATAATATACAACAAAATTATAACTTACAAACACAAAAGCAAAACTAGTCAGCCACCAATAAGAATGGAGCTATCCAGCAACAGTATGCAAGATAAAAATCTGTTGGGTTATTTAAAGTAGCAGAGCAAAAGAATGACGCAGCAAACTGTGTGCATTAGCTTTAAAGAGTAAAGTTTACTAATTACTAATGGGGAAAAGGAACTGGGAGTTTAAAACAATAAACATCTTGTCTAGCTTCTCTAATCTACATCGTGTCTCTTTAACATTTACCTCCTGTCTGTGCCCCAGGCTAGAGTTAGAACAAAAGGCAGTAAAACTTTCTAAGCCTCCACCCCGGGACATCCTCAGATCTATTGATTAGCCAACAGACAATCCCAATACATATTCATTATGCATACCATCACCTAGACTCTGTCGGAAGATACATGCAGACTACTCTATTGGTTCCTAAGGTAACTTAAATAGGAAATTAGCACGCACAAGTAAACATGCAATTTTTTTTCATGATATAAGGAAAGGAACTTGCTCACATATCCCAACAAAATCCCCAGTATCCGTATTATAACTGCCATTTTCAGTTCAGCCTGAATGCTGACATAAGAGGGTAATTTTACAACTCCTTTGGGTTTTAAGTTTGTACAATCATACCATCGGCACAACTGGTATGTGTGGGTGTAGGCGTGTAAATTCTTCGCTTTCATCTAATCTTTGTCTTGCCCTAAAAGATTGCATTATCTTTTGCAGCATTTAATGAAGTAGGAGGATATGAGGGTTTCGTGGAGAAATACATGAAAGCTATCCCATCTGATACTGGAAATGGGACTGTTCCCGAGATGTGCTACACTCCCCGCCCAGATTCCTTCCAGATCTTCCGAGACCCCATCACCGGTGACATGCCATGGCCAGGACTCATCTTTGGCTTGTCCATCCTGGCTTTGTGGTACTGGTGCACAGACCAGGTAATGTAAAGACTAATGATGCTAATGCAGTCTGAGAGGCCTGGCCCCTGATCTTAGTGTGATGCTGGATTTCCAGTGTTCAGTTCCTGGATCATGTACCACACTGGCCTGATGCCTTCAGTCTGCACTGAAGCACAGGGTATAAATGGAATGCTATGTCTGGGGCAATGAGGCTCTGTATTCTTGGTGCTTGGGGGGGCCACGGTGGGAGGGCTTCTGGAGTTCTGGTCCTGCTGCTGGACCTCCTGATGGCACCTGGGTTTTGGCCACTGTGTGACACAGAGTGTTGGACTGGATGAGCCATTGGCCTGATCCAACATGGCTTCTCTTATGTTCTCTTCTCTACTCTAATACCTTCTAATATAATGATGCTCCTGCAATGTAAGTGCTGTGGTCTTACATTTCAGACAAGGTCTTGCTAGCTGATAGAACAAAACTCCTGGGTAGGGATACCCGGAGTGCAAGTCTCAAAGCCTCCCGCAGGAGGCACATCATTGCTTAAAGTGGGCCCCGGTTCCTGTTAAGGAAATCACAGTGATGCAAGAAGTCAGTAGACCTGGCCCAGTGCTGTATGCTTGGTTTATTTTCACAGTCCTCAGAGATGATCCCAGTATGTACCACTAGGAAAGAGCTGGCTCCAACATGAATTTGCACCATACTGGGGAGTCTGCAGAGCATGGAGCTTTCACATGACTCAGTCCAGTGAGCCCAGCCATATAATGTGAGCCTAGGCAAATATGCCCCGAAACAAAGTCACTACTTAGAAATAAATTACTTCTCAGCACTGCTTGAGGCTAAATTTTCCACCAGCAGAATGGCATTTTGCTCCCTCTCACTGCAGCCCACTGATCTCTACTGGATGCTGTCCCTGGTGAACAGGGGGGGCCAAGACCTGAACTAGTTAAAAAGCCTTGCCCAGAAAATTCTGGGTGGGATCAATTTCCTGCCCCCAGTCAACTGAGCTAGGAAGGATACCATGGGCAAAACGAAGGAAGGTGTGCTATCGTAAATTAATAGAAAATGCCTAGTATGTTTCACTGACCATTCTTCAGAGGAATTGGCATGTGATTAGTACAACTGGTTGAACCTTGGTGAGATAAGCTGTCTGTGGCTCAAGTGGTTAAGACGTTGAACTGCAGACCAGAAGGTTTGTAGTTCAGCAGTTTGAGACCTGAGTGCTGCATGACGAAGTGAGCTCCCGTCTCTGGCCCCAGCTCCTGCCAACTTAGCAGCTCGAAAGGAAGAAATTGCAAGTAGATCAATAGGTATCACTTCGGTGGGAAGGTAACAGTGTTCCGTGCACCTCGGTGTCTAGTCATGCTGGCCACATGACCATGGAAACATCTTTGGATAGTGCTGGCTCTTTGGCTTGGAAACGGAGATGAGCACTGCATCCCTAGAGTAGTATTTGACTAGCTTTCGAGCAAGGGAAACCTCTACCTTTTTATATATATAGAACCCAAAAAGCCAACAGTGACATGTCCAGAGTCTCTGGCTTGCCAAAAGGAAAGAGACCACATGCTTGCAACACAGGCAGAAGGGAGGGGAAGCTGAGATCTCAGTTGTCTTGCTTCCTCAGCTTCTGAAGAGGCAAATCAAATATGGCAAACTGGCAGCACAGTGACATCAGCGCTCTGAAGTCAAAACGTATTCTTAACGTATCACCACATCTGCTTCAGGGACTGCAGGTGACTCTTTAATTGCCAATATACTCTCTTATTAAAGAGCAAGTGTTCTGTCTCTTCAGGAAACCGTCACTGGCCATTATGCCTGAAAGTACACCAAAGATTTTTTTCTTTTCTCATCCAAGCTCTTTTCTGTGATAGCCAAAGTGTAGAACAGGTGTCACATCCAACGTGGCCAAAAGACATGCAACTGATGAATCTGTAAAGCCTGGTGTATGGGACAGTGTGAGCAGGGCAAAGGCCTACATATTTTGACAAGGGCTCCGAAATAGGCTCCTTATTTGATGCAATGGGTCTCCCTGGCAAAGAAAAAATATGTTTTTGTCCATTCCCCAATGGAAGATAGGTGAACTGTGTTGGGGACTTATCTGTTAAACTCATATTGCACCTTATTGGTTTTGCCTTCAGGGACACGCATTTTCTTGGTTGTTGGAGATGTACCATTCCTGCCTTCCCCCCCCCCCCACTGACTCCAAGGTCTCTGCTCCAGAGTTAGCTGCTTGGCAACTGTCCCTGCTGCTCCTGACTTCCCCTTGTCCATCTCTCTGCCAGGTCATTGTCCAGCGATGCCTCTCAGGCAAGAACATGTCCCACGTCAAGGCCGGCTGCATCATGTGTGGCTACATGAAACTGCTCCCCATGTTCCTGATGGTGATGCCAGGGATGATCAGTCGGATTTTGTACACAGGTGAGCCCCGGCTCTCCCTTGGCTGCTAGTTGTTCATCTTTCTCTGCAATCAGTTTTAGGAGGGGAGGAATTGGGAGGTTGGGGCTTTGCTTCCTCAAGGACCCCTTCAGGGTCCTCTGCGACACTGCAGGCAATCCTGGGGTACATCTCTTGGGCTGTGCAAGGCAGCTGCTTGGAGCTGCAAAGCACATTGGGCCACCCTGTTGATAACTCAGTCCTGCTTTCTCTTCTCTTCAGATAAGGTGGCTTGTGTCGTGCCAGAGCAGTGCAAGGAGGCTTGTGGGACAGAAGTTGGCTGTTCAAACATTGCTTATCCAACAATGGTGGTGGAGCTTATGCCAAATGGTGAGACTCTGGCCACAGCTGTGTGGTTGGGACAGTGGACTTGCTTTGTGGAATGGTAGGGGTAAACCTGGGCCTAGAAATACTGGGGAAATCTGGCAGAGCCAAAGTTTGCTGGGGATGAAGACAGCTGCACATAAAAAAGGCTCCCAGGATTGTGGATGCATGGCTTGTTTTGTGTTCACGAGGTGCCATAAATAGAGGTGCCAGCCTCCAGGTGGAGCCTGGAGATCTCCTAAGGTTGCCAGGTCCCTTCGTCACCCAGAAGTTGACATCGTGTGTTGGCGACGTTGGGGGCAATGCTCTGCTCTTTGGACAAAACTCTATGGTATAAATGGCCTCAAACCATAGAGTTTTGCCCAAAAAGCAGAGCATTGCCCACCTGACATCACTGACATCACTTCCATTATGCCTTATTGAGGTCCCCCTCATCCAGGCCCATAGCTACCACGGGGCTCATGGGGCCGGCCCCCCAGGTTTTTATGGGCCCCTCCCCTGATCCTCAGCTTTCCCTCCCTCCCCCCAGCCCCCTCACCTGCAATCACTTCTTCTCCCCCCCCCCACACACTAGACAGAGGGCCTCAAGGCGATGCTGAAGTGGCTTGGATCTGAAAGCACCTAGCTTCTTCTCCCCCCCCCCCCAATACACTAAAATACATTAAAATACAGAGGATTTATTTAGTTATTATTTAGAAGTATAAGCATGGCATGGCAGTACCACACAGACATATAATGGCAGCCCCCCCCCCAAAGCAAAAAGTTGTTAGCTATGGGGCTGCCCTCATCCCCAAACCCTGCCCTCCTCAGGCTCCACTCCCCAAATCTCCAGGTATTTCCCAGCTCGGAGCTGGCAGCCCTAGGCGTAAAACCGACTTTACCCTGTTGTCTGCCCTCCACTGAAACTTGAAATGGGCCCCTACAGATACGAGACTGGAGAATAACAATAAGGCTCATGTGTGTTGGGGAACAGAGGTTGTTGTGAGGGTGATAGGGAGCTGTGAAGATGCTGAATTCCTCTGACACACTTTTTGATTCTTTTTTCATTATTATTATTATTATTTGGTATTTTTGCGTGTGTGTGTGTGTGTGTGTCCATGCCAGGAAGTCATGGTGACCTTTGGCGACTCCTAGTGGGCACAGAGGGCATTCAGAGAATTGGCCTGATTGCCTGCCTCTGGCCTCCTGGCCTCACCCATCCAAATACTTTCCAGGGTCGTCCCTGCTTAGCTTCCGAGATCTGATGAGAGTGGGGTTTGCCTGGGCTGTCCAGTTTAGGGCCACTTTTTGATTCTTGGTCGAGTTTTCAGCAAGCCTTGCCTACCTACATTGGAATAATGCCTTTGCTGAAAAGTGAGATTCTCAGGAAGGCAAGTTCCAAAACACGTCAGATTCTGTGCTGCTCACAGGTTGCCCTGCTACCTGCCCTCCCCACACACAGTGTTTTTTGACAAAAACATGCCTCTTGTGGGATCCCACTAAGACCATTTGAAATGCAGCTGTTTCTAAGCACAGCTGTGTCAGCAAAATGGACAGGCCAACCTGCTTGTAAACAGCAGGGAGGTTGAAATTAGCTGCAAACATCATGAAGTGACTCCAGCCAAAGACAGGCATGCAATTTCTTCTGCTAGCCCAGCAGTTCTTCCACTTTGCATATGGCCAATAGACAGCTAAAGAGATTGCTGAGTTATTGTGTTTAGTGGGATGGCTTATAGATGGAATGGATGCATGTAACAAATAAACAAATTAATAAATAACCACATCCAGTGACAGGGAATATGGTTGGTTGGGTGGCAATGATTCCTCTGATTCGTTCAGTATTCCTGAAGCCTGCATAGGATTGCCATGATTTGCATCTGAAACATCTTTCCCTAATAAGAACCAAGCCATTTTTAAAATTGAACAGCAAGTTCTTCTGAGTGTGTGCCATTCTGACAAGAAGCAGCTTTTTAAAAAGCGGCATTTAAAAAACTTGCCCTGAGCATATCCGCCTCTGAAAGATACTGTGTTTTCTTTTCTTTTTTACAACAAACGTTACAGGAAATAGAGAAATAACAGTGAAAACCTTGCCCATATAAATTTCCTGTGTTTGGTAAATATTGTCTAGGCCCTAACCCTAACTGCAGATACTTCATAGCCACTTGAGGAGGCAAAATGTATTTGTTTAAACCCAGAGGAGCCAGCCACACCAAAGTAACTGGGGACGCTTGTGCCTCAGGGCCTGCCTAAGGCATGCTGAGGCCCTCAACTAGGGCAAGTTTAAGAGGCCCCATAGCATTACTCCCCCCCCGTAATTATAGAATTAAAAAAAATTAGAGACCCCTCATATTCTGAGGCTCTGTGCCGTAGCTTACATAGTTTGTGTATAAATTGAGCTCCGCTGTGCCTTCATTACCCAGTTAAACTTTTCAGCTGGGGGTGTTTCTAGAGTTGCCAACCTCCAGGTGGTGGCTGGAGATCTCCTGCTATTACAGCTGATCTTCAGGTGACAGATCAGTTCCCCTGGAAAACAGTCGCTTTGGAAGTTGGACTTTATGGCATTATGCCCCAAACCCTGCCATCTTCAGGCTCCACATCTAAAATCTTCAGGTATTTCCCAACTCAGAGCTGGCAACCCCAGACGTTTCTTGTCAATGGGTCAGCTCTTTACTTCCTTCCTCTCTTTTGCTTGTGTTTTAGGTTTACGAGGCCTGATGCTGTCTGTCATGCTGGCCTCTCTGATGAGCTCTCTCACCTCCATCTTCAACAGCGCCAGCACACTGTTCACCATGGATGTCTACACCAAACTACGAAAGCAAGCATCAGAAAGAGAGCTCATGCTAGTAGGCAGGTAATGATGATGATAAACATCAGTTTGTCCTAAGAGAAATTGCTTCAGAACACTAGTGATGCTGTAGTGCCCCCTTGCGGAAATGTGGGCTCATTGCATGTACATTTTCTGATAGCCCAGATGCCAAGCTCCTGTTATCCACTAGACATTTCCTTTAATTAAATCATTAAACAAATTTCCCCTTGGATAACATGGCTGCTTGCTAGACAAAGTAGCATACACTGGCTGTGCTACTGAATGGATCTTTCTAATTACGGAAATACGTTAGCATTTAAAAAAACATGCTTAGAGGAGTGGTCAATATGAACCTGCGTATTTAACATGTGTCTATGTTGGTTCAGAGAGTGGAAAATGGTAAGAGAGAAAAGGTCCTGCTCAGAAGGGAGGTCTTAGGATTTTCAAACAAAAGGCATCAGTTGGGTATTTACTATAATGAATGCTTTGACTGCATTTGCAGGTTGTTCATCTTAGTTTTGATTGGTGTCAGCATTGCCTGGGTCCCTGTGGTGCAGTCAGCTCAAAGCGGGCAGCTCTTTGACTACATCCAGTCCATCACCAGCTACCTGGGCCCGCCAATCGCAGCTGTCTTCTTTCTGGCTATCTTCTGCAGGAGGGTCAATGAACAAGTAAGCATGATGTGCCCTGGCAACACTTCTGGGAACCCCAAGAAGGGCAGATGACCCCTGAGCCTCCTGCTTCAGGGAGACCAGCAAGAGACTGGTGAAAACGAACAGCATGCTGAAGTTATTGGGGGGGGGGGGGAGAAGAAAAGCCAAGATAGGGTCATAAAGGCAGCTGAGCCTCAGCTCCCCCCCTCTCCATAGAGCCTTTTAGAGCACTCTCCCTTGGAAACTGGAATGCTGAGGATGTGTAACTCCTCTCCCTGGTCATTGTCCAGAGTGGTGGTGGGATAGTGGGTGCCCTAGGCCCACTTCTGTGACTGAGGCCAACATGATTTTTCTGAGGCAAGGAATCAATGGAGGAGGTTTGAACAGAGGCAGATCTCACGGCAGCAAGCCCTTCATTAGACAGAGACACAGAATATCACTAGTCGACACAGTGTTAGAACCAAGGTGTCTGCATGAGCCAGGAGGGCATAGAGAGAGAGAATTAGGGCACATTTCAAAGAAAATAGTCTTTCTGGTCTTTGCAGCCGGTTCTTGCAAAGCTGTGGCAAGCAGCGTGCTGATTCCATCTTACCATGCCCTTTACATGGCTACACTCTAGTCAAGAGCCTTTGCTGCCCGCTCAGCTTATTATACAGTCTCACATGATTGGCTGTACCACTTTAGACTGCCAGGAGTATGCAAGTGCTGAGTATTGGAATGCTTCCCACTACCCAAAAAGCCTTCACCAGACTAGGATGTGAGAAATCATGATTGAAGAAAGTGCTTAAGAGAAGGCTTGGCAACAAACAGCAGCCAAAGCTCTGACTACCATTTGGTGTCTTCCACAGGGTGCCTTCTGGGGCCTGGTTATTGGGCTGTTGATTGGTCTCTCTCGAATGATTACGGAGTTTGCCTATGGAACTGGCAGCTGTTTGCATCCCAGCAGTTGCCCGGATATCATATGTAAAGTTCACTACCTCTACTTCGCCATTATCCTTTTCGTCATCTCGCTCATCCTCGTTTTGACCATCTCGCTCTTGACCAAGCCCATTGATGAAGTACATGTAAGTAGTCTCTCTTTGCTCCTCATCTGACCCCCATCCTTGCTCCTGAAGGTACTGGCGATATGTGAAATGCATTTCATTAAAGAAATAATATATATTTGGTATAGCACAATGCTAGCCTGGGTTGATGGGGGATCAGTCCCAAGGACCTGTTTTGAATCCTTAGTGTGTGACGTAAGGAAAGCAAGAGCCTCCTTTCCTTTTGGGATCTGAGGCACTATTCTGCTTTTGAGCTTCCAGAGCAAAAAGGACTGCCTTCAGCTCTAATCCCAATACTTTACCCTTCATTGCTGAATTTAACAGGTAATGGAAGCCTGCTTGGATAGAGGGCTGGATGAGTGTGGATAGAGGTAGAGATTCAAACCTTTGCTTAAGCATAAAGCTTCCCTGATTGATTCTCTCTTAGCCCGGCATGTTTTGTAGAACTGTTGTGAAGACAAATGGCAGCAGAAGTGTCTGGTACTGTTCTTTGTACATGCTAGGATCAAAATGACGAACGATTGACCCTTATCGGTCCATTGCTAATCTTTG
Source organism: Lepidodactylus listeri (assembly GCA_029233225.1). Classification (NCBI taxonomy): domain Eukaryota; kingdom Metazoa; phylum Chordata; class Lepidosauria; order Squamata; family Gekkonidae; genus Lepidodactylus; species Lepidodactylus listeri. Next base: position 29,428,016 of record JARCFY010000013.1, read on the forward strand.
GGTACAGAGCAGGTCAGAGTAGGCAAATTTTCACTACCTCCTTTTCATCATCTCACTCATCTTCGTTTGCTAATCTTTGCTAATTGCTAATCTTTGGGTACCGAGCAGGTCAGAGTAGGCAAATTTTAGCATCCTTTTTGGCTTCAGAGTTTTTGTGCATGAACTACAAGGCACAGTGGGCTGATCTCTCAAGTTCTTCCAGTGCTTGGGTCTCCTGACCATTTCCCTCTCAGGTCTCATCCCCCAAAGGTCACCTGTATTCTCTTGTTTTATACAATGGCAGCTCTATCGTCTTTGCTGGACCCTGCGCAACAGGACAGAGGAACGCATTGATCTGGATGTAGATGATACGATAAAACCCGAGGAGCCTGACCTTGACGATGAAACTGGTACTTCTAGGTTTAATATTTGGCACTAAATAAGTGTTAACTGAAAATGTGGGTCTGGCCAGGTCACCCCCAGCTGGCCATAATTTGTCCTGTGCAGAACAGGGAAATGTACTGACCAGGATAGGATACCAGCAGCTGCTACAAACCACAGAGGAAGGGGTTGGGAAATGGTGATGGGGGGGACGGGCCAGCAGAAGAGGCTTGAAGGTCTCATGTGGCTTACTTCACAGGAGTGGTTCCTACATAGGCAGGATTCAAAAACTTGTCTTGGCTAGAGATCACCCACTGACACTGAATGCAAAATTTGGAGCAAATTTGGTAGGTCCTGCTCAGATAAAACATCTGCAGGGTTTTTGGCAGAAGTTAAAAGAATTTTAAAATGTCTCAGGTTGTAAAAAACCCTACTCCAGGAACCAATGGCCCACTGCAGTTATTCTCCAACTCCCAACCACCCCATCATATCCCACGGCTTTGAAGTGAAAATCAAAACACGGGGAGATCCAACCCATGTAATATGCAGCTTAATCTCATATCTAGGGACCCCATCTTTTATTTATTTATTTCATTCATACCCCACTTTTTCCCCAATGGGGGCCCAAGGCGACTTACCACATTCTCCTCTCTTCTGTTTTATCTTCACAATAACCCTGTGAGGCTGGTCAGGCTGAGAGAGTGTGATTGGCCCAAGGTCACCCAGCAAGCTTCCATGGCATGTGTGGGGATCTGAACCCAGGTCTCCCAGTTACTAGTCTGACATGCTTAACCACCACAACACAGGCTCACAACAGTCTTGAACTGGTTTAACAGTCATTCCCCACTCCCCTCAAAAATCCCATAACCATCATTTTGTAAAGGAGACGACAGATCTTAAGCAGAGAATTCTCAGCACCCTCACCAAATGTAACTCCCAGGATTCTTTGGGGGAAGCCATGGCATTCAACTGTTATAAAACCAATAAGTTTTGTACTGATTCTCAGAATGACCTACAAAAGGGAGTGATATGAACAGCAACTTTCTCCGCCCCCCCTCCCCAGCTGTATCCCATACAGAATAATGGGTAACAAGGTGCTTTTGCTGCTTGGATGGGTGGTTCCACATTTTCAGGTTCCATATTTTTTGTCTAATGGAAGGTCTCTCTCTGTTGCAGTCCCTGACAGAGAGGTGAGCTGTTTCAGGAGGGCCTTCAACTGGTTTTGTGGCTTGGAAGACAATAAAGGCCCAAAGCTAAGTAAAGAGGAAGAGGAAGCCATACAGATGAAATTAACCGACACAACTGAAAACCCCTTCTGGAGGCGTGTGGTCAACATCAACGGCATCATCTTGTTGTGTGTGGCTGTGTTCTGTCATGGGTATTTTGCATAGACATCTATGCTCCAGGGTGCTTTTCTTCAAATGAAGGTCTCACTTGCTCACTGAAATTGCACTGTGGAACCATAGTTACGTCCTTATTGAACCCATAACTTATTTGTTTCTATTGAATTGATCCATATGGCTTAATTACACCAATTAATTGGAATTAAAGCAATCAGTGGGCTACAGTGAGACCATAACGGTGAGACCACAGAGTCTCCAGTACCTCATGAGGACCTATGTCATTACAAGCTCCCTCCTCTGAAAGGGATCATACCCACTACATCTTGGATTCCACATGCAAAGAAATGTGGTGGGCAAGCAGAACCACATCAGTGATGTTCAGTGTTTGATGATCAGTGATGATCATCAGTGTTTGATGATCTGTTTTGAATTTTTTTTTGTACAAAGTGTGATTTTTTTAAATGCTACTTTTTGTGTTGCTTTAATGCTGGGGGAATTTGTTCTCTCCATAAGTGATGTGATTTGTAAAGAAAACAGAAGGAGAATGTGATTGTCTGGCAAATACAGACTGCCCTGTGGAGCTGTCAAGATTCATTTGCGGGCAGAAGCTATTAATTATTTTGCTTGCTTCCTTCCTTTCTGCTTCATGTTTAGCATTGCCCTTTCTCTGCACAGGATTGCTTCCCCCCCATTAACTGTTTTCACTTGTCTTTTGCCCTGACCTGGATAGCCCAGGCTAACCCGATCTCATCAGATCTCGGAAACTGAGCAAGGTTGGCCTTGGGTAGTATTTGGAAGGGTGACCTCCAAGGAATACCAGGGGTGTGACACAGAGACAGGCAATGGCAAACCACCTCTGAAATGTCTCTTGCCTTAAAAACAAGTCTAGCTCACCACCTAGTGGTGCATAAAGCTAAAAAAAGAGCTATAACGTCTGGCTGCCAGACAATCTTACGATCTCCTGGCTATACTACACACAATGCCATATAATAATAATACTTGTCTCTTGTCCTACAATGTGAAGAGCAAGCATCTGCATGGGACATTGGTTGCCGGTGCAATTTCAGTGGGCTTGAAATATGTTTGGAGACAAGTTTTCTCTGATAACAAAGTCTGTTAGTGACTAACTTTGTCTTTGTACAATGAGGTGTCTGTGTGAAAATACATGATCTTTATTTTTAAAAAGAATAGTTTTGTCTTTTGTTGGAAAAGCAAAGCAACCCCCCCCTTACTGCTGTTATGTGCCAGCCAAAGCTAGCATCTAACACCTTGTCCCCAGTGTGTGCCCAGTCAGATTTATGGCCATCTAGGATGCTGTTCCCTGGAAGGCCAGATCCTGAAGCTGAAGCTCAAATACTTTGGCCACCAAACGAGAAGGGAGCACTCACTGGAGAAGACCCTGATGCTGGGGAAGATTGAAGGTCAAAGAAGAAGGGGATAGCAAAGGATGAGATGGTTAGACAGTGTCATTGATGCAACGAACATGAAATTGAGCACACTCCAGAACACGACAGAGGACAGGAGGGCCTGGCGGGATGTGGTCCATGGGATCGCAAAGAGTCGGACTCAACTGTGTGACTGAACAACAACAAGATGGATGCTAAGCTGCAGCAACTGTGGCATTGGAGAGTAGACCCCACAAGTCATGGTTTGGATGAACTGCTGAAGGGCTCTGGAATGGCAGAGGAGCACACAGAGGCTGGTACAGGCATGGAACAGCCATCTCAGAGACAAAAGGGGATGGATCTTCTGCCTAAGAGGTGGATGAGTTTGCTGCTGCTGCTGCTAAGAATGGTTTGGGAAAGAGAAAAGAGAACTGACCTTGAGCCAGTATGGCATGTGGAGAGACTAGCATTGAAATCCCTTCCTGGCTGTGAAGGTCACATTGTGAGGTTGGGCAAGACCCCCACCCCCAGTTACAGCCCAAGTTGTCTCATGGGATTGATATAAGGATAAAGTAGGTAAACACTATGTATTTTTCCTGACTTGAAACCAGTGGTGTACCTAGCCTATTTGGCGTGCCCAGGATGAATAATTTTTAACACTACCCTCCTCTGGGTTGTTGTTGGGTTTTTTTGGCCATCAAGTCACAGCTGACTTATGGCGACCCCATAGGGTTTTCAGGGCAAGAGACATTTGGAGGTGGTTTGCCATTGCCTGCCTCTGTGTCAGCCCTGCTTAGCTTCTGAGATCTGATGAGATCAGGCTAGGCTGGGGCTATCCAGGTCATGCCCCCTTCTCTATACGACAAACTTATTTTCAGTAATAATCATGAGATAAAATGAATAATAATAAAGGCTAGAGAATAGATTCCGGTGGGTAGTGATGTTGGTCTGAAGCAGCAGAACAAAGTTTGGTCTTAAAGGTGCCACTGGATCAACTTTTGTTTCAATGGCCAGAAAAGAAACACAGACAGTGAAAAAATTATTTTATTTCATATATATAATCATGCCAATAAAGAAATTCGAATGCCAACACGCTATCCCATCATGAGAACCAGAGTGGTGTAGTGCTTAAAGCATTGGACTAGGATCTGAGAAATCCAGGTTCAAATCCCCACTTGTGCCATGGAAGCTTGCTGGGAATCTTACTGTCAGCCTAGATCTGACCTGGATAACCCCAGGATAGGCTGATCTCATCAGATCTCAGACGCTAAGCAGGGCTGATGTGGAGGAAGGCAATGGTAAACCACCTCCAAACGTCTCTTGCTTTGAAAACCCTACAGGGTTGTCATAAGTCAGCAGTGACTTGATGGCCAAAAATAAATTTATAAAAAATAAAGAAAAATTATAAAAAAATCACACCACTCATGTTCTGAGTAGGCACTTGGGAGGGCTTCTGTTCTCCATTTTGAAGCCCAAGAGCTGATCATCCCTAATGTCTACAAGGCATTTTTTCATAGCCAGGAGTCTGCCTTTGTACGAACTTTTCCTAACACTAGCCAAGGCATCACAAAATAGTGATCACAAGCTTCACCAGACTGGATGTTAAAAAACACACTAACCCCCCCCCCCCAAAAGAAGGTGCCCCCATCCTCCATTGTTTCCAAAGGACTAAAGTCAAACTAGATAATCTCTGCAGTAGAAACTGAAGAGGGGGGCATTTTTGCAAGCCCAGCAGAACCAGTGCAATCTACAGTGCCCAGCAAACTCATTGCCATTGTGGCAATGCCAGCTGATGTCAAGCACAGAATCACAGTCCAAGCAAGGGGGAGGCTAGAAGCCCAGCAGAACTAGTGTGATGTACAGTGCCCAGCAAACCCAGTGCTTTCTGTTCATAATATTAACAAAGGTTTGCTACTATACTACACTACTCTTAAATATATTCTGTCACCAAGCAGGATTGGGATGAGAAGGTCTTGAGACCATGAAGTGAAAATAAAGTGTGTGTGGGGGGGAGGGGTTTGAATGGGAAAATTAGGTGAACAGAGACTGAAACTTATGAGAAATGTGTGGAAAAGAGGGAGATAAATTAAGAGAGGGAAAGGTTGTCTTATCTTGCTACAACACTCTAACTAGTGTTGTAGCAAGATAAGACAACCTTTCCCTCTCTTAATTTATCTCCCTCTTTTCCACACATTTCTCATAAGTTTCAGTCTCTGTTCACCTCTGTTCTCAGCAGGATCCAGCTGAGCTGGGTACAAGAAAAGGAAGAGAGAAAAGCTAGACTATTGGAGAAAATGACCTTCAGGCTGGCAATTACTGTAACAGCTATCAGCATGCTGGCTTGGTTGTACAATCTGTTAAGCAAGTTTGCTTCAGTCTTAGAGGAGGAGGAGGAGAATGGATTTATATCCCGCCCTTCACTACCCGAAGGAGTCTCAGAGCAGCTTACAATCTCCTTTCCCTTCCCCGCAACAGACACTCTGTGAGGTAGGTGGGCTGAGAGAGCTCTTTCAAGAACTGCTTGTGAGAGAACAGCTCTGAGATAACTTGTGACTGACCCAAGGTGACACCAGCAGCTGCATGTGGAGGCATAGGGAATCAAACCCGGTTCTCCCAGATTAAAGTCCATATGGCACTCCTAACCACTACACCAAACTGGCTCTCAGAAATGGAAGTCTAGCTGATCCTAATGTGCTTTTTGCTATGCTCAGACTTCCCGGTGCCCCTAGTGACTGCAGCCAGAACTGCATTTTAAAAATAAAAGGAAAGCCATTCAATTGGATGCATCATGATGCTGGCTTCAAGGGCCCCCTTCAAGGGCCTTCCTCAAGCTGTGCCCAGGGTGGAGCACCCCCCCCCCCCCGGTACGCTACCGCTTGCAACAAAAATTATATCCTACACTCCTCAGCCAGTTCAGGTTCCTGAGGTGACTTACAAATCACAAGATCTTGAATGCAGCCCTCCAAAATAACTGAAAAGTTAACCAATAATAAAATCAGAAAGAAGATGTACAACCAGTAACTTAACCAAATGTTAACAATAATAAGATCAGAAAGAAAATGCCTGGGTAAATAAACAAGTCTACCTGGTGCCAGATGCTTAAGCAGCTCCACAGAGGAGGGGAGGGCATTTTGCCCCCGTGACTGCTTGTCTGACTTCCAGTAATGGAGGGAAACAGAGCAGGGCCTCAAGTGAAAGTCCTCATTGACTGGCAGCTGGTCTTTTAAATGCCTCAGTCCTAGGCAAGTTAAGGCTCCAAAGGTACCACCACTTTTAACTGGACCCAGCTGGCCAGCATAGTTGCCCTACGACTCTCATAAGATGATCTCTGTAATTTTGCACCGGCTGCAGGGTGCACTGCAGTGGTCTAACCTGGATATGATCAGTTCATGTTTGCTCCTCTGAGCTCACTACAGGGAGGCCAGGACATAAATGAACAGTGGAAGATTCCATCAGTGAAATGACATCACACCAGGAACCCCATGTCCAACTCCCTCTGGAGCCCACAAAACCAATCATCCTTGGACTGGTGCTCATGTGCTTCCCTTGACCACTAGAGAAAGATCTCATGGGCACCTTCTGTGGCCAGAAATCACAACTCCTTTAGTGCAATTTTCTGTGCCTTCCTGTGATCATACAAGGAATATCCTGCAACTCTCTCTACAAATATGCCTCACTAGAAGAAGAGGAGGAGGAGATTGGATTTATACCCTGCCCTTCGCTACCCAAGGGAGTCTCAGAGTGGCTTACAAACTCCTTTCCCTTCCCCTCCCCTCCCCTCCCCACCCCACAACAGACACCCTGTGACGTAGGTGAGGCTGAGAGAGCTCTTTCCAGAGCTGTCCTTGAGAGAACAGCTGGTACAGAGCTATGGCTTGCCCAAGGTCATCCAGCAGGTGCAAGTTGAGGAGTGGGGAATCAAACCCAGTTCTCCCACATTAGAGTCCACGCACTTAACCACTACACCAAACTGTTCTCCCAGATTAGAGTCCATGCACTTAACCACTACATAAAACTGGCACTACCCTAGACCAGTAGGAAAGGTTTTTGGTGGAGTTCAAATAAGCCAACTTTGTGGCTTGTGTTGCACTACAACTTCTGCTCTTCAAATCAGGACGGGGCAGGAAGACCCCTGTGCCATTCTGGGTCCTTAGCAAGCCCCCTTTCTGTATGAGCCAAGATAGATGGTCTGGCCAAGGTTGAAACCTTGCCCCCAGCATTTGTGAGGGAGCTCAGCTGATTATTGAGTTCTGGCTGGCATTAATTATAGCACTAATCAGTGCTGACTTCAAGCAAAAGGGAGAAGCAGGCTATTGTTAGTCAAATTAGGCTTCTGCCGTCACAGTGCAAGGAAACATCATTCCTATACCCAGCGTCACTCACCAGGGGCGTTGCAACAGGCGCTGGCTGAGGCTGACATGGTTTTTAGAAGCGTTAGAAGCGTCAGATTTAATTACAGGGTGTGAAGGTGCTGGAGCCTGATGTACTAATTGCTGCATTTACCATAAGCAGGAGGCAATCCAAAAGCGGTGGTGGTGGTAGGGAATCAGTATTTCCGAGTGACTAAGTCTTTTGCAGCGAGATCCCCTGGCACGCCCAGAAGAAAACCTACAGCTGGTTCTGAGTCTTGCACAGCTTTCTTTACATGGGAAGTGGGGAAGTTTTGAGCAGAAAGTGCAGTTGTCAAACAGAAAAATTTTGTCAGGAACTCTGAAGCAAGAGATTATTTCTGGAGTCTGGAGATAACAGAGCCAAGTGATTTGTAAGGGAGGGAGCTTATGAACATTCCTCTTCTCACTTTGTGTGGTAGAAAGTGCTGTCAAAGCACAGCATCATGGCAACCCTGTAGGGCTTTCAAGGAAAGAGTCATTCAGAGGTGGTTTGCCATTGCCTGCCTCTGTGTCTTCCATCCAAATACCAGCCAGGGACGACCCTTCTTAGCTTCCAAGATCTGACAAGACTGGGCTAGCCTTGGCCATCTCAGGTCAGGTCAGTCAAGATGCAGCAGTGGTTAGTGTATAGTAGACTTATAAAGCCTGAAAAGGACATTAATGGCCACAAACATTTGAGGGAAGGCAGAGTGTTTCAGCAAATGTATCCAGGGAAATGGGCAAGAGGTGGCCTTTTAACAAGAGTAGGGAGGCGTTAGATTTTGAGCAACACTCAGGGTGACATAAAGTGGAAGAAGTGGGTGCCAAAATGCCGCTAACCTCCCTTTGCAATGAGGTCCTGGACTATTCAAGAACAAAGATTTGGGAGTAAATTACAAAGCCAATGAATATTCTTGCACAAGGTTTGACTCTTGCAGGACTGCCCTCCACAAAGACATGAGATGTCTTCCAGGGAAAGCAGCAGCAAGCAACATGCATTTTGAGAGATGAAAGGGAGGGTTGAAAAGTGCACAACAAAATGGAAAGAGGCATGGAGTAGAGGGATAGTTTAAGAGGTGTAACTGAGTTAACAGCTTGACAATTTGTTGAGAGGAAGACAACCTACAGCATCTGGGAACAGAATGCCCTATAATGGATAATGGCCAGTTTCCCAATGGCTTATGTTGATTTGGTTCCAGCGAAGCAATCATCAGGGTTCTTACCCATTCCAAATGGCAAAACAGGCCCAAATTATCAGCTTGTACCCCAGGGCCCCATCTGTGCCCATTTAGGGTTTCTGTCTCAAGCACCAAAATGCCTTTAGCTGGCTCAGGAGTTGATGGACACGATGGAGGCTGCTCACTTCACTGCTGTGCCCTGAGAGTTCTTTTCTCAGCAAGCCAGTGGCAGCAGCATTTGCTTGCAGGCAGAAGAGCCTTTTGGCACCTTGAAGACTAAGAGCCTGCTTCACCGGGAAAGCATCTGCAACAGTAAATTAATTAGTCCTTAAGGTGCCTCAAGACTCTTTGCCAGCTTGGCTGCAGCAGACTTCACAAGGCTGTCCCTCTGGAGTTATCAGTGGAGCCCTTCCCCAGGAGGCCGCTACTTATCACTTCCAGTAATGGTTTGAGAGGGCTTTGGAGGAAGTTAATTATTGTGGAGTGAAATCTTCTTAATGGCCCTTTCTTTGTGGAAGGGAAGGGTCCAGTCCTTCAGTTTGGTACTAGGAGTTGCTTGCAGCACTGGAGGAAAAGAAATCGGTTACTTGTGGGCAGAACAGAAATACAAACTGGAATCAGCAGGTTGGATTAAGAGACAGAGCGGGATGGGAACATACAAAAAAGGAAGGGAGAGAAGAGAGAAAGTGCCTCAAAATAGCTCCCTTCCCAATAGATATAGGTAGATCTTTCTTCAACACATTCCCTTGTCTTCTTACATTGGTCATGGTCTGTGTCCCTCTCCAATGGATTCAAACCGTGAAAGAACATAACTCATGGGTCTGGTTCTTGCCTTTTCATTTTCCAGTGCACCAACAATGCAGCAGGGTGAATGGGAATACAGAATTGTTCATTTGGGTGCAGGAAAGCAATGCTAACAGCTCACTGCCAAGGAGTGTGTGTGTGTCCATGGATAAATACTGGATTCTTGCCCCCAGGAAAGACTTTGGGGTCTCACAACAGATATGACAAAGCCACAGAAGGATGCCAAAGAGATGCCATTAACTCAGAAGTGGATGGCTAATGAGTGGCAGCTGCCCTGTAAGCCGGGAAACAGCAGCTTCCCCAGAAGCTAGAAGCTGCAGCACTCACAGGAAAAGGGTAGAAACACAAATAACAGCACAAGAGATTGCAGGAGGATGTTGACGACTGGGTGTGGGGCAGGGGTGTGGGAAGGCTGTAGCTGTACCTCTCGTGGCACACATTAGAGAGAGTACAGAAAAGAGGAAAAGGATCCAGAGTGATCCTTGCCTTGTCATCATGGGGCATGTCAGTGGAAAAATGCTTCTCTTAGTTGGCAGGAAAGGTCAGGGTTTGCTACAGTTCAGTTCTTCTCAGTGCTGATACTGTCTCATAATACTGTCTAATACACATCTACCAACTGATAGCTCTAGGACATACAATGACATTGATGTGCTCTTCTAGATATTAACTATTTATGTTCAAATCATGGTTTAGAGTTTCAGTTTAGCCATCACCAACAAACCACAGTTTGGGCAGCCTGGACTTCATACTAAATCAGGGTTTAATAATTTATAAAGTGTGGTTCATTGTGGTGTCTGAATACAACCAACTGTATACCACTGCCTTCTGGAATATTCCAGGACCTACGGCACTCCCTCAGGCTGTGTAACTTTTTGAAAGGAGGCCTCCTGACTATTCTGCTACCTAACTGACTGACCCCATTGTAGTGTTTTTGACCACTCTATTCCTTTCATCCAGGCCGAGGTTTTAGACTCTTGAGTCCACTCCAGTGCTTATGGTGGGCAGGAACAGAGAGAAAGGGAGTTGTTATCACTATAGCTCTACACAGAGAAAGAACCCGGCTTAATAAACTGTACTCCTGTTTAAAACTATGCTGTCTCCTTATTCCGATGCCTAGTATTAAAGACACAACACTCATTCCTTGCCAGTTTTTGAACCCGAGAACCTGATAACTGTGTAGGCAGCTGTTTTAGTTTGCCCAAGCACAGCCAGTAATGTATTTGGCTGCATCCTTGCTTCTTGACTGAGTATGTGATTGCTACACTACAATCTGGTAGCAAGCCGCTGGTGTGTGAGAGAGACAATGGGCATGTCTGTATACAGGTCCCACCTGATTGCACAAGTAGGTCAAGCAGCACCTTTTTGGATATCAATAGAACAGCACATGTGGTTCAAGACGTGCAGGCCAGGATCTCTCTGCCGGATCATCTGCTTGTTGAAAAACAGGGAGCAGAGTAAGTTGCTGTGAGAAAGAAGTGACTACAATCCAGTTCAATTGTAACTGTGGCCCAACAGAAATCCTCCCAACAAGCAAAACATCCATCCCAGGCAGGCCTAAGACATCTTAGCAGCTGATACAGAAAATCAAAATAGTACCCCTTTTCTAATAATTATCATAGGGCAAACTTCTCTGGGAGTTTCTCCATAGTGTAACCCACTCTGAAATGTACAGGAACTGCAAAAGAGCCTAGTTGTACCATTTCCACAGATGCTGTGCAGGGATTGCTTCCTAGTCACTTGTACTGTATGGATCAGATTTGCCTGTCTCCCCCTCTGCCATCTGGGACAGTGCCTGCTGTCTGGGGCAACCACCTCACATTACACCCCTGCATTAAACCATGGAGTTCCAATCCTTCCCCACCATTTTCTTGGCGTAAAAAGCTCCACTCCTCATGAAGTACACAAGCTCTCCTAGCTCAGTTGCCTCAGTGCAACTCTACACATTACAGAACTCCTGGAACTTGACTGTTTATTGCAATAAAGGCTTCACAACTTAATATTTGGCCTGCGTGACCACTTTTTTTAAGGTTTCCAAGTAATGACTTCCACAGCAATGGTGGCAGCTCTTCTCACAGCCTCGCTGGGGTCTTTCATCCTCTCCTGAAACTCTTCCACGTGGCACAGCAACGTCTTGCGACCCTCCGGGGCTTCTGCCAACATGGTCAGAGCCTTGATGGAGTACAGACGGACTTTGCTTTTTTCATCATGGATCAGCGGCAGTAGCGTCTCAATGGCAGCAGCGTTGATCGCTGCATATTTCCCTGAACACACAAGAATGCAGTTGGAAACTAGTAATGGAGCGGCAAGGGAAGTGGGACTTATTTTTTATTTTTATTTATTACTGAATTTCTAGCCTGCCCTCCCCCTGCACTGCAGGGCTCAGGACTTAGGTAAGGCACTGGGTTCCTCCTCTGTGCCATATACTTGGCTCAAACCTCACCAGCTCTGGAAGTGGGTCTGTTCTGATCAATGAGAAATTTGAAGAGAGGAGGGACAGGAAGGAAGTTTCTGCCAGATTTCTGAATTTTACTCTGAAGATGCTCAGAGCCAGGCAATTGCCTTCCCAAACCTTCCCATCCTTCTGCCAGAGGACCCCCCTGTGGTGCATAAATCAGCCTGCAAGTGCTGAAGTTACAAAAGGGTGCATTGATTTCCCTACAGAGAAATGAAAAAGAAATTCCTCTTTTAAAAGAGAAAAAAAACCCAGTAAGAAGCATCAATGGCTAAATCTAAAGAAGTGAATTTTGGAAAAAAGAACTCTCCTCCCCATAAAAATGTCTGAGATCTCTTCTCACTAAATGCTATTCCGCTGCAACATCTGGGTGCTGTCCGGCAAACTATGCACCAGTGCACCCAGAATTAAACAATGGCGTTCTATATGTATGTTCTACAGCAGGAATATTTTTTTCCCTTTAATAATAACTCCAGGAACCTTGGCAGGCACTGATACGTTTCTTAGGACCATTTCACTTTGGGATATGACATGACTGCATTTCTAGCAGGAAATCCTTTGAGGAAAAGCAGCAACAGTGATTGGAGAGTTGACACAGCAGCTGCCTACCCTGTTGCTGCCTTTCCTCACTGCTGGCAAAAAGAAACAGTTTTTGATGTTTTATAGATCAGGCAATTGCTATGGGATACTTTTGGATGTTGAAAGTTCTGCCATTCTATGGATGGAAGGGCAGGACTATAAAGTATCAAATAAATAATAAACCCCAATACATGTGGCAGTTCAAACACCACTATGCAAGAAATGGGGAAGATTTGGATCTGCCTACGCCTCAGTGGGAGGCAGGGTTGCCAACCTCCAGGTGGTGGCTGGAGATCTCCCACTAATGCAACAGATCTCAAGACGGCACGGATCAGTTCACCTAAAGAAAATGTTTTTTTCTGGAAGGTGGACTCTATTGCATTATATCCCATTGCAGTACCTCCCCTCCCCAGTACCCCTCCTAGACTCTACCCCCCAAATCTCCAGGTATTTCCCAACCTGGAGATGGCAACCCTAGTGGGAGGGCATTCTCCTCAAAGGCCTCTTTTGGGAGGAGGAGAAGGAGAATGAGTGCGTGGTTCCAAGACTGGGAGAGGAAACTCAGGTAAGGTGTCTGAAGCAGCCCAGGACCATTTACTGGTTTGGGGGTTCTCACTGGAGAAAGCAGAGGGCATATGCAAAGACATTCAGTGGCACGGCTGTAAGCCAGAGAGCTGCCCTTTTAACTGGGTGGGGTTCTGGCACTTAGAAGAAGAAGAGGAGGAGGAGGAGGAATTGGATTTATACCCCGCCCTTCACCTCCCAAGGGAGTCTCAGAGCAGCTTACAAACTCCTTTCCCTTCCCCTCCCCACAACAGACACCCTGCGAGGTAGGCGAGGCTGAGTAACAGAAACTGCTCTTTTTCAAGAGCAGCTGTGCCAGAACTATGGCTTGCCCAAGGTCATCCAGCAGGTGCAAGTGGAGGAGTGGGGAACCAAACCTGGTTCTCCCAGATTAGAGTCCGTGCACTTAACCACTACAGTTAACCACATTATCAGGTCCAGTGGGGGGAGTGGGGGATAAACTGACTCTGACTGCTTCGGGGCCCAGTCAAACCAGCAACCACTTCTTTAGGGAGCATTCTCCTGGAGCTACCCCAGGTCCTGCAGATCCTGGCCCTGCTTTGTATCTCCTTTTTGCTTTTACATTATTCCTGCTGAAAACCAGTTCCCTCCAGAGGGCTTGCTTAGCTACTCCAAGGGCTTTCACAGTTTGGCTGGGGCAGGTCAAGCCTGTTTCACAAATTGTCCATGTGCTGATGTTATCTCACAGCTGTGATTGCATCCATAGCTTTGATGAGGCTCCCATGGGGCAAAAACATCCCACCGAGACAAAGAGGGGAAAAAAACTTAACCCAATAAAATTGAATCAAGAACCAAAAAAGTAAGAAAACAAACCTGATGGAGGGCCAATAGTTAAAACCTCCTATAAACTTATTACAATACTTGTATTTATTTTGAGAAAAGTTAAAAAAACATATAAGGGCCCAATGAAAGCCTCATTAACAATTACAAATGACAAGTGCACAAGGACCAGTTATTGTGACCGAAATAATTACTGGGTCAAAAAGCGTTAGGTCACAATAATTGTTCTTTGTGCACTTGTCATTTGTAATTGTCAATGAGGCTTTCATTGGGCCCTTATATATTTTTTAACTTTTCTCAAAATAAATACATGTATTTTTACTTATAATAAGTTTATACGAGGCTTTAATTATTGGTCCTCCACCAGCTTTTTTTCCTTACCTTTTTGGTTCTTGATTTTAAAAAACTCTCTGGCAACAGGCAATGTACCTGTTCAAAGAGGAGCAATGCTGCACCAGTCAACCATGTCAGCACCTCCCCTTGATGCCGAGTGGATGCTAAGGTCAAATCTGCTCTTGGCTTCTGCGCATGTCATATATCTCAGCTGCAACCTACATCTATCAAACATTTGGTAGGGAAATCTGGGCCATTTCACAGGCATGCCCCAAATCAGTGTGGTTCCAGTTGCCAAGTGAGCCAGCCCCCTCTGTCTTGCCATCCCAGGCCCAAGCAATGGCATGCACAGGTATTTCCAGTACTGCAGGGAAATGCATACTTTGGGACTGGGACACCAGAATCCACCTCAAACAACAGAGGGAAGTATGAGGGCATAGCGGTGGAAAGAGGAAGAGACTTGGCAGAACAGTTGGAGGCTGTGGCCAACCATGGAAGAAAGTGAACCTCAAGACATTTGCCTAAAATAAACAGCCAACCTGAATTACTCTTGCTGGTCTCCAAGGTGCTCCTGGACTCAAATCTAACTGTTCTACTGCAGACCAACACGGCTACCCTCTGAAACTACCTGAATTAAAGTAACGGATTAAGTCGTTTCTCTGACACCTGACAGATCCTCCTAGGAATCCTTTGTTCACACGTTAGGTTACAAGATACTTTTGCGTACATCTGAAAACACAATATGTACACAGCCCATCATTTATTTTCAGCCATGCACATCTTTATCAGTATATGGAACAGGAAACTCAGATTGGTTGGTGGCACCATCTGCTGCACGTTCGCATGGCAGCTAATACGTACTTATTGCCATGTGACATCTGAAGTGGCTTTTTTGTGTTTCCATTCGGTCCCACCCCCCACCCTCCAACAAAGAACAGTGTTGTATGCCTGATTTGATTCAACGCAGCTCAGAAACTATGCAAACTCCAGCCAGCTGACTAGCAACTGTCCTGTGTGGCAACATGGGTCCTGAGCTGTGAACACAAGCTGATTCCTACCAAGCCATGCTTTTGTACCAGTGTGGATGCTGCCTTATAGAGTTTACCTGAACCTGGCAAAGTGCCCCCACTGAGACTTCATTTATGTCCTGTTCTTGGCTCAGGGGCTTCAGAAAACTTGTTTTGCTTCAAGCTACCCGACCTAGGAATGTCAGCTGCTGTGACTAGGCTCCCTTCATAAGGGGCTGGATCTCCAAAAGGGCCCTCCTGCTGCACTTTCCCCACTCTCACCTTGTGTTGTAACCGCTGCATTCATCAGTGCTCCGGCTGCATTGGCTCGGACATCAGCATCGTCATCGTTCAACAGGCAGACAAGGTCTGGGAAGACCCCCTCTTGAAAGACCATATTCTTCCCCTCCAAAGGGACGCTGAAGATAACAAAACAGTGGAGATAACTGAGCTTCTTGAATCTGTCTGCACATTGGACAGAGGGGGCACACAGAGAGCAGTCTTGTCAGATGGGTGGGTGGCCTTGCCTTGTCTACCTCTCTACAAGATAAGAGCTGCCATCTTGGAGCACTAGATGCAAGGAGGCTGCATGTGAAATTTACAGTGGGGAATACTGAGCATTCAGCTGGTGATCTGGCCTAACTGTAGAGAAAACTCCCTTGAATTTATCCCCCCCCCCCGGGATAAAAAACAAAGTAGATAGGATGGGAAGAGGGGAAGCCCGGGAGTCCAGCACAATGAGAGTACTGCGTTCAGATCCTCATTTGCCAGTAAAACTCACTGGATATTATTGGATAGGTCACAAATGTGGAAGTTCTCCTGTAAAAGCTTAATTGGAATGAACCGCCACTAACAGCAGCTCCCATTCACTCAATGGGGCTCGCACAGGAGAACTTCCCACTGGCATGGGCCCCATAAGTCACACTGGTATATCTGCCACTCTTGCCACCCATAATGGTGCCCAAGACTGCCTGAGGCGTCTGTCTGCTTCTGACCATGGGGTGGTACCTCTACGGACATCTGCCTCTGATCCTGAAAGAGTTTATCAACCTGAGGCCTGGCAAGGAGCCCTTGGGTGTGACGTGTCTTTCCCTCACCTGATGGCCATGAGGGCCTCGGCTGCTTTGCTCCTGATCTCCACAGAAATGTGGTTGAGCATCTCCTTCAGAATGCCAACAGCTCCTGTGGCCAAGGCTTCAAAGGCCTCAACGCGCAGACAGCCTGACAGTGTCTCCAACAGCAGCTTTTGAATCTCTTCATTCTCTGTTCTCAGCTTGAGTACTAGAGAGGGAATCAAGCCACTTTCCACAATCTCAATAGCCCCTGCAGGAGCAAACAAAAAGTGCTTAGTGACTTTTTTTTTAGCATTCCATTTCTTGAGACCATCCGGGCTTTCTGAGCCAAGAGAATTGCCATGGCAAAGCAGAGAAAGCAGAAGAGGAAAACTTGCAGCAGAAGAGAATGCACAGTCTGCGAGTAACCAGTTGCAAACAAACCTCAGCCACCTGGTTACTATGACTAATCCTGTTGTTGCTAGGAGAGATGCGGCTCTGCTGAAAGTGATTCATGTGCAGTTGGATGATGTGGAGGTTTCACTGTGTGAGAGAGAACTGGGGGTTTCTTCAAAGGAATCTCTCCTGAGATAACGGCTAGCATTTTCTCCCCATCCACCCACAGCTTAATGGTGTGGTGTGGGATGGATAAAGGGCTTTCATGGCAGACTACGGGGCGAGCTAATTCCTTCTGTGTGCAGAACAAGAATAACCTCCTCTTGCTTGTAGAGGCTTTGCAATATCAAACACAATCAGCTTGTTAATGGGAAAAAATGAATCAAATTTCTACTGTGAGCTTATTAAGGATTCTGTCTGCACCCTATTTGTCTGAGGGATTGGTATGCAAGTGTAGTGTGGGACTCTGTCAGCAGCAAATTAGGTGGTTTGATTTTTTTTTTTAATGCAAGCCATCATTGCTGCAGAGAACAGCCAGTAGTCTCGATTACCCCAGCAGACAAATCTGCTGTGTAGAGTCAGGTCTCTGGCTGAGTGCTAAAAGTCTGTATACTAAAGGGACAATACTAGACTGAGCAGATAGGAAGTTAGGACCAGTTCTGGGGACCAGTGAGAGTCTCTCCCCCCCCCCCACTGGAACTTTAAATAAGCTTGTGTAAAAAATATCTGGTGTTTTGTATCAGAGTTTACAAACCATGTGATAAATTAAAGAGACACTCTTCACTTTTAGAGGAGACTTCAGCTATTTAAAAAAACCTAATTTCGGAAATGGCTTATGCAGGGGATGAGGTATAGGGCCCTATTTGTAGACATGATCCTTGAAATTGCTGTGAGGCCCCTTTACATGCCTTTTGATAATAAACTGATGTTAGTATTGCAACAGTCAACATGGTTTCCAGGACCCTCTGTCCTGGGCCTGCCATGTCAACAGCTTCATGTCTTTACCGTTTCAGAAGCTGGGGGTGGCAGCCACATGAGAACTGCCTTGAAGTCAGTAGATCTCAGCTTCAAGAACCTGCTTTGCCAACTGCTCTCTGGTATTTTACATCAGACAACACATTTTGACAGCTTGACCTTCAAGCATTTTTAGATGAGATGCCATTGCTGAATGCAAACTGTAAAAAACATCTTTAAAAAAGCTTGGAACAAAATGTAAACATTCTTCCCTTGCCAGTCTTTCACCTTTGAAGCCGTACTGTTTCTTCCTTGGTTGCTGGGGGGGCACATGATTTGTGTTCACGCTGAAGAATACTTGTAGTCCTCATGTCACAAACACACACACTCCAAGAGCAGAGGGCCTAGAGGCTCCTCACCTTGTACTCTTTGTCTTTTTCACTCTAAGGATATATCTGCACTGCAGAACCCACTTGGGTCAACAAGCGCACCCTTCTGAAATTCTCCTTCCTGCACAATGTATAAAGGTTAAGAAATGATTCCTTGTCCTGCCTTTTGGCTGCTACCTCCTTCTTGCTCCACACAAGAGCCTCAAGAAAAAGGTTCATGTTATTCAGTTCTGAATTGGACTGCAGGGCTTCTTGCTTGCTTCCTGTCTTCCAGTAAACAGTGCTGCCACTTACAAAATAAGGGTGGACCACTCTGTTGGTGCTTGGAATTAAAAAGGCTCGCTTAATCAGGTAAAACCAATTCTTTACAACATGTTCTGGGGAAAGCATTCTAAAAGCAGTATTGTTGGAAGTCCACAACAGGAGGGAACTGCATTTAAAAGATGGCTCTATTCAGAATTACGGTAATCTGTGATCTGTCATGAAGGTAACGAGCCTTGGGAATCCTCAGGCTTGCACATTTACTCCTAGTCATCGCCTTGCATTCAGCTCAAACACTGAACACTCCCTGATTAACTACAAGCCATATTTTGTCATGATGTCTAAACTGGACAAAATGACAAACTTGTGGCTTGCTCTCTTGTTTATAAGCCAAAATTTAAAGCTGATTTAGAGTTCTGGTTTGTAGGCAAGAGAACGAGCCTCAGTTTGTCATTTCATTCTTCTGAGATACCAACAAACTGATCTGTTGGGAACACAAATGTCTTAACACTCTGAGCTATGCAGAACTGGAGGAGAAAGGGGAAAGAGAAATGAGCAAGTCCGAGGATGTTCAAGGCTCGTTGCCTTCGTGACAGATCATGGTATCATCAGAATGAGACAAGATCTTGACATATTCTCCTGAAAGCCATCTGAAAGGCTGGAAAAAGAAAGCAATGTTCCTTCCCTTTCAACATGTGAACTGACTCAAGCTGCCACTGCAACAGATAACACAGAAATAGGTTACAGCGCAGTTAGTGTTAAGCAATTGGAGAAATCCAACCACAAAAGGTATTTGCAGCAACAGTCAAAGCTAAACTCACAAACTCAGCAACCTCTATGAGCACGTCATGCAGAGAATCAGTAACATAAATTTAGCAGGCTGAAGTCCTAACTTACTGTTATGTGCTATCAAACACATTATAGCTCCAATGCTAGTTTATGCACTAGAAAAACAGCTTCAGGAAGCAGGGAAGCAAAGCTGGGAGGAAGCACTTTACTCCTTTCCCACTCTATTCCAAGTCATCTCCTACGCAGCTTGCCCCTGCGGGGTTTCAAGATGAAATGAACCCAAGTTTCATATAAATTTAAGAAGAGCCCTGCTGGGTTGAGTTGAAGAGGGTCTGTGTAATACAACACTCTGTTTCCAAGGGGCCAGCCAGATGTCTTCTGGAAGCTCAATAGTCATGGGATAAAAGGGCAAGTCCTCTTGTGGAACAAAAACTGGCCAATTAATAGGAAACAGAGAGTGAGTATAAATGGGCAATTTTCACAGTGGAGGATGGTAAGCAGTGGGATACGGCAGGGATCAGCACTGGGTCTGATGCTTTTTAACTTGTTCATTAATGATTTGGAGTTGGGAGTAAGCAGTGAAGTGGCTAAATTTGCAGATGACACGAAATTGTTCAGGATGATGAGAACCAGGGAGGATTGTGAGGCACTCCAAAGGGATCTGTCGAGGATGAGCGAGTGGGCGTCAACGTGGCAAATGGGGTTCAGTGTAGCCAAGTGCAAAGTGATACACATTGGGGCCAAAAATCCTAACTATAAATACATGTTGATGCAGTCCAAACTGGCGGAGATTGACCACGAGAGAGATCTTGGAGTCGTAGTAGATAACTCAATGAAAATGTTGAGACAGTGTGCGACTGAAATTTTAAAAGGCCAACGTTATGCTGGGAACTATTAGGAAGGGAACTGAAAACAAATCAGCCACTATCATAATGCCCCTGTATAAACTGATGGTGCGACCTCAGTTGGAATACTGTGTACAGTTCTGGTCACCACACCTCAGAAAGGATATTATAGCATTGGAAAAAGTGCAGAAAAGGGCAACTAGAATGATAAAAGGGTTGGAACACTTTCCCTATGGAGAAAGTTTAAAGCGCTTGGGGCTCTTTAGCTTGGAGAAACAATGACTGCAGGGTGACATGATAGAGGTTTACAAGATTATGCATGGGATAGAGAAGGTAGAGAAAAAAGTGCTTTTCTCCTTTTCTCACAATACAAGAACTTGGGGGCACTCCATGAAATTGCAGAGCAGTTGGGTTAGAACAGAGAAAATGAAGCTCTTTTTCACCCAAAGAATGATTAACATGTGGAATTCACTGCCACAGGAGGCTACAAGCATGGACAGCTTCAAGAGGGAATTGGCTAAACATATGGCGCTGAGGTCCATCAGTGGCTATTAGCCACGAAGTATAGATAAGAACTCTTGGTCTGGGGCAAGTGATGCTCTGTATTCTTGGTGCTTGGGGGCGGCAACAGTGAGAGGGCTTCTAGTGTCCTCACTGGTGGCTTCTAGTGAGAGGGCTTCTAGTGACCCCACTGGTGGACCTCCTGATGGAACCTAGTATTTTTGGCCACTATGTGACAGAGTGTTGGACTGGATGGGCCATTGGCCTGATCCAACATTGGCTTCTCTTGTGTTCTTATGTTCTCACCAGCAGGGGGTGACAAACACTCTTCTTCTTTTTAATCTCCAGCAACTACTACTCAGAGGTACATGGCCTCACATTTCAGAAGTGTTTTTTTAATTTTCATTTTTTAAAATTCCATTTTTCAATCAAACTGGCTCCCAAAGCAGTTTACAGAATTCAAAAACAAATACAAATATACATTAAATATAATTTTAAAATGTGCCTGGGGAGGTCTCAGTCAAGGCACCATTTAGGGCTGCTGCCATTTCTTCCTGTCCTCAGCCACAGCAGCTGGATGAAAGGGCACTCTCAGACAGAGCTGTATCCAGGCACCATGGTCCTATTTAACCGGTGTCATAGCTACAAACCACTGATCAACTGATACATTCATAAAACGGAGCTTAACTTTGCCCTGTGACCTCTTCCTGAGTGGCTGTGGTAGGACATCCAAACGGACATTACGATTGCAGTCTCCTTCCCCATTTTCCCTTTGAGCCAGATTAAAGTAAGTTTATTTCTAACTGGGCTCAAAGGAGAAAATTACAGAAGGCAGATAAATCATGCTCACACCAGGCGTGGTGTCATCTGCACACTCCCAAATATTGCAGGAGCCGCCTACTGCTGATTTCGCAGGAAAAACCCTGTGTGGAAGCGGACTAGGTTCAATTGGCATATCAAAGCCCCAGTGGAAACATATATATAGCCAATACGTCTTCTCTGCGCTCTCTGTTCAGTAAGTGACAAAATGCAAAAACGTGCAGCATAAGCCCATTACTATGGAAGTAAAATTGTCCACATACTTCTGTTCCAAAGCAAAACCATGCCTCTTTCAAGGAGTATAACTGCCTGCCATTTTATACCTCTATAGGGAGCAGGAGTTCTTGTTTTCTTAAAAAAAACATGCCTTAGAACATTGACATCTTTGCAAAGGTATCACAGCCTGAAAGTTTTGGTCTTTTCTTGGGAAGCTGAGCTGATTTTGTTGGTTTCATTTTGTTCTTCATTCATGCTCACAACAGAGACATAAGGAGGTGCATCTGGCCATTATTATACCCATGGTTGTAGCTAGGAGACGCATGAAGGAGGAACAAGGACACAGCTGTCAAATGTGCTTCAATATGCCAATTCTAGAGGTACCATTAATGGGCAGAGAACACTGTTTACTACTTGGGCACAAACTTTGCACGTCAAAGATCCCATTCCTGGCATATTCTTTTTTTTTTTATAATAAATTTTTATTGAGTTTTTATAAAAGAAAAAAAAAGAAAAGGGAAAAAACAAGAAAAAACATACAAAGATAAAAACATACTAACAGATATGGAGTCTGTAATATATATCTATATTAACATTTTTACTAGAATCAATTTCTACTTCACCAGATTAGTTTATCCCAGTTTTATAGGAGCATTCAGTTAAAATTAGTCCATTTTAAAAAATATTCTTCCAACCATTTATAAAACCTTAACCAGTTATTTTTGAAGATTTCATCTCTTTTATCTGCTAAATTCAATGTTAAATCGTCCATTTCTGCAGTCTCCAATAGTTTATAGATTATTTCCTCCTTAGAAGGAACTTCTTCTCCTTTCCAGTGCTTTGCATAAAGAATTCTGGTAGCAGTTATTACGTGGATACTCAGATATTTATGTAGTTTGTTAAAAGTTTCTGGAATCATATTCAACAAAAAAAAATTCTGGCACAAATGATATAGTCACATGCAACATATTTTGCAGTATTTCATGAATCCAGGTCCAATATTTTTTTACACATTTACACGTCCACCACATATGAATAAAGGAACCAACAGTTTGTTTACATTTCTAACATTCATTCGACATATCCATCCCTGGCATATTCTATGGATGGAGCTTGGGCAGCAGACCAAGCTGTTGCCAGTTCAGTTTGATGGTATCAGTATAAGGCAGGCAGCTCCTGGCACCCCTGCTGCTCGATCTCAGTTTTAAATATTGACTTGACAAGAGCTGGAGCGTACACAAGTGTAAGGGGTGAGGGGCTTCAGTGTGACATGGTGAAGCATTTACTTGGAGTTTGGCCAGATGTGGATTTTACAGTGTTGGGTCCACGGTTCAGAATGCAGGAAGATATTTGGAAAGGGGAAACAGTACAGGCTGCAAGGAAAAACCAGTGAGACCAGTCCATGGAGTCACTAATGGAGTCACTTCTTCTTCCTCTTCTTCTCTTCTTCTTCTTCTCTAATGCAACAATCTTCCAAGTTATTGGTGTGCAATTGATCCCCCCCCACCAAAAAAGTCTCTACTGTGTTGAAAATGCTGGCATTAGACTAAACACAAGAGACACTGGAAAAAGGACAGCTAGCTGCCATTCCAACAGTTTGGCCCAACTGGAGAAGCATCTGGGGGAGAGCAGAAAGAGGCTTGGCAGAGGAATGGAAATAAATATTTCAGGTTGGAAGCAAGGGCAAAGGTAAATCCTAATTTGCCCTGGCCAACATCCTCTCTGGCAAGGCTTCTCTTCTCTCCAAAAGCAAATTTTTCTACTCTATCAGCCAGAGTGCTGCAAGTTTCTTCAATGGCAATAATTATTGCTGTTGTTTGAACTGTATATTATGGATTTTAATTGTAAATTGTGTTGGCAGCCAATATGGCTAAAAAGGGTGTGCATGTTGGCGGGGTTGGAGTTTAATAATCAAATAACATAATTAAAATAGTGATTGTGCAAATAAGCACAATTCAAGCCTTAAGGGGAAGATAGGTCTAGGGATACCAGTGCTCCTGGGGAGGAGAAAGTATAGCGGTGGGACCAGGCAGGCAATGAATGGAAGAGGGAGGAGAAACAGAGAAGCTTGGCACCCTTCCAGCTTGTGTCCCATCCCAAGGGTGGCAGGCAGTGGGGCTGGGATTAACCCCCCTCCAACACTGGTGTTGTGCAATGCAAATAACTAGACCTCTACCCTGCAAGACTTCTTGCTCGAGCAGGGAGCGGACCTGGCATGTGTGACCGAGACCTGGGTGCGAGACAGGGAGATGGTGGCTCTCTCCCAAATGGCTCTGCCCGGGTTCTCAGTCCTCCACCAATCACGCACTGAGGGGTGGGGGGGAGGAGTGGCGCTTTTCATTTGGGAGGCTTACTCCTACAGGACGCTCCCACCACTGAAACTCGCAGGCATAGAATGCTTTGGCCTGGTGTGGGAAACCAGGGAGAGTTTGGCTATCTGGGTGGTGTACCGGCCGCCCAATGCACCACCCACTAGCCTGGCATCTCTGGTCAATGCCATGGCTGGCTGAGCATTGGAGCATCCTCAGCTTATAGTCTTGGGTGACTTCAATGTCCATGCCGATGGTACGGCCTCTGGGCCGGCACTGGACCTGGTGTCGGCCATGGCGGCACTAGGACTCACCCAATATATAACAGTGCCCACGCACCAGGCTGGACATACGCTCGACTTTATTTTTGCAATGGGGGTCACGGTGGACCGGATTACTGCCTCGGCAGTACCATGGTCAGACCACCATGCCCTAAATGCCCATCTGAAGGTGCCACTCAGACCCTGTGTGGGTGGTGAGCATATTTTGGCTTGCCCGCGGAGTCAGATGGACCCTCAGCGGCTCCTGATGGCCCTGCGAGATCCCATGACCCCTGGTGGCTCATTGGCAGCTGTTGACGAGATCAACGGCTCTCGGCAGCCGCTGATGGGATCGCCCCCTGACACCCTCATTCTAACCGGGAGATGAAACGAGGACTCAGACGGCTAGAGAGACGGTGGCAGCGTGCCTGCGACAAAGCATCAAGAGCATCTTATAGGACATTTATGAGACCCTATGAGGTGGCAGTAAAGGCCACAAAGAGACAATTCTACGCGGCTGAGATTGGGTCTGCAAGCTCGTGCCCAGCACAATTATTTAGAACTAGTCGGTCTTTAACAGAGCTGCCACAGGGCAGACCAAATAATAGGGAATTGGACATCGGCTGTGAGGCTTTTGTGAGCCATTTTGCAGACAAAATCTTGCTACTCCGCCACGACCTCCCAGCCACGGTTGAGACGGTTAGCGAACTCAAGGCTCCATGCACGTCTTCTAGTTCCATTCTGGATTATTTCAGTCCACTCAGTCTGGAAGAAGTCGACAGACTGCTCTCAACTGTACGCCCAACGACATGCAGCCTTGCCCGTGCCCTTCGTGGCTTATAAAAGCTGGCCGTGAGGGGTTGCAAGGTGCCCTTAGGGAGATTATCAACAAATCCTTCGAGAAGGGACTGTTCCCAGGGGAACTCAAGGAAGCAATGGTCCGCCCTCTCCTGAAAAAACCATCATTGGATCTGGCTGAATTGGCCAACTATCGTCCGGTCTCCAACTTGCCCTATTTGGGCAAGATCTTGGAGAGGGCGGCGGCGATTCAGTGGATGACACTTCTGCACTGGAACCATTTCAGTCCGGCTTCCGCCCGGGTCATGGGACAGAGACGACACTGGTCACCCTCACGGACGATCTCCGACAGCATCTGGATCAGGGCAGTATGGCAGTGTTATTGTTGTTAGATCTGTCGGCCGTGTTCGACACAGTCGACCACCAGCCACTGATCCACCGCCTCACCGACACGGGGGTTCAGGGGCTTGCCTTGCAATGGCTTGCCTTGTTCCTCCAAGGTCGGGGACAGAGGGTGGCGCTGGGGGAGCAGACGTCCCAGAGGCATCCGCTGGTGTGTGGAGTGCCGCAAGGGGCGGTGCTATCCCCAATGTTGTTTAACATCTACATGCGCCCTCTAGCCCAGATTGCCCAGAGGCACAGGCTGAATTGTCACCAGTACGCTGATGACACCCAACTGTATCTACTGTTGGGCGGCCGGTCTGGGGTCACCCCAGATTACCTGGAGCGGGCGCTTCAGGACGTGGCAGGTTGGCTCGGGTTGAGCCAATTGAAATTGAATCTAACAAAGACGGAGGTCCTGTGCCTGAGTTGGAGCAGGCCGGGGGTCCCATTGCCAGCCTTCGGGGGGATGCCATTGGTGCCAGCGTCAAGGGTCCAAAGTTTGGGAGTGCTCCTGGATGCCTCCTTAACCATGGAGGCCCAGGTAGCAGCCACTGCCAAGGCAGCCTTTTATCATCTATGGCTGATTAGGCAGTTGGTTCCCTTCCTCGAATGCAATGACTTGGCAACAGTGATCCATGCAATGGTCACCTCGAGGTTGGACTACTGTAATGCTCCCTACATGGAGCGGCCCTTGTCTCAGCTCCGGAGGTTGCAGCTACTGCAGAATACCATGGCCAGGCTGCTGATGGGCCTCTCGGCATGAGACCACATCCAGCCTGCATTGAGGACACTGCACTGGGTGTCTATAGCGTACCGGATCCGGTTCAAGGTGCTGGTTTTAAACTTTAAAGCCCTATATGGTCAGGGGCCTGCATACCTAAAGGACTGCCTTTCCCCATATACACCCCAGAGAGCACTGCAGTCAGGTACTCAACATCGCCTGACCCTCCCTGGCCCTAGAGAGGCCAGGCTGGTGACCACCAGCACCAGGGCTTTCTCAGTGGTGGCTCCTCACTGGTGGAACAACCTCCCAGATGTCATCAGGGCCCTGTGGGACCTTTTGCAGTTCTGCAGGGCCTGCAAAGTGGAGCTCTTCTGCCAGGCCTTTAATTAGGAGCTGCCACTGGGGGAAGTGGCCTCTGGAAAAGTGACAGAATGAATCCTCTGGCCCGGGAAATTGACTGGTGGAAGCCTCCTGGTTTAGGCTTAGCTAGGCTGTTGTGCTCTGCGTTGGAAGTATTGTTCGGCCACTATCTTTTGTGGCTTTATTCTGCTAATTTTATGGAGTGAATTTTATGCTAATTTATGTTGTGAGCTGCCTTGAGCTAGCTATGCTGGCTAGGCGGGATACAAATCTAAATAAATAAATAAATAAAGGTCTGATAATACTCCAAACTATTGTATGGGAGAAAAAAGTATTTAAAAGTAAAATGTAGGTCCCCCTGATTAAAAAATGCTCTGCTCAGATTTTCTTGCGGTAAAACAAGACACACAAGTCCTTCTATATATAACTAACCTAGATCTGCAGCTGATTTTCAAAAGAGAGAGCTAGTCAAAAAGATGAATGAGCCAAGACTACTGTACAGCTTGCAAACAAAGGTGGAAAAATAGGGGGAAGATGTTTTTCCCCATGGGCTTTTGCTTTGCTCTTTTCTATTTGTATAGGTGTGAGACAAAAGCAAAATCTGAAGTATATTAAACAATTAGGATGACACAATGACTTTTGGAATATATATATGGCATGTAAATATAGCTGAGTTTTCTTTTAAACCCCAACACACACACACACACACACACACACAACACAGCCATTTTTACTGTTGTCTTCTTTTGGTGTGAATGCCTTTCCTTCATCACTCAAGCCACAAAGGACTGAAATTATCATAGCACCCCTACTGAATCCTTAGTTTTGCCATTTGGAGAAGATCCTGGGAATGTTCAGATAGGGATTTGTGGTGCTGGAAAGTCCCATCAAGTCACAACTGGCTTACAGCGACCCTGTGGGGTTTTCAAGGGAAGAGACGTTCAGAGGTGGTTTGTCATTGCCTACCTCCACATCACAACCCTAGTATCCCTTGGAGGTCTCCCTTCTAAATACTAGCCAGGGCCAACCCTGCTTAAATTCCAAGATCTGATGAGACTGGGCTATCCAGGTCAGGGCAAGGGATTAGTAGCCACCCTCAAAGAAATAGATTTCCTATATTTCTCTGGAGAGATGGAATGATTTGGGAAGGGGGCCTGTCTCAGTAGCAGAGCAAATGCTGGGCATGCAAAAAGGTCCCAGGTTTCGTTCCTGACATCTTTAGGCAAAAAAGGATCTCAGGAAGCCCATGCCAGGCAAGAAATCTGTCAGTCCAAGACCTTGGGGCGCTGACACCCATCAATACTGAATTAGACTCAGTATAAGGCAGTTTTAGATATTCATGTAAATGGCAAACCAGTTTAAGTTTGTCATATAAATATATCCCACAGGGGTTATCACAGGTCAAAAAATGGCAAATAAGTGTTTAAAGCACTTCACAAGACTGGAGTTCTTCTTATTGCTCTGTTCTCATGCCTTTGTCAGATGTGAATTTAAAAGATACCTGTGGCATCTACAAAATGGAAATGTGAAATCTGAACAGTCTCTGGGTTATGAATGTCAGTTTGAAGCTGCCTGACATCACACAAGTAGACACGTGAACAGAGCTGCTTGTGTTCTGCTGTGCCCGCCCTCTTGCTTGGTTTGTGGCTCCCACACAAGCCTCATTGTAATAAGTAGGGTTTTTTGCCATATAATGTAGGAAATGGTCCTGCTCTGTCCCTGTGGGTCACATGACCACTATGGATACTGGGGTAAACGACTCTCTGGTTTTACAGTGTTTTGCAGTATTGGTTGTTGTTTTTAATATGCAAGTTGTTTTTTTTTAAATAGAGGGACATAGAATCAGGATCCTTTGTGAGGCAGCCAGTATTTCTTGGCTTGTGTGCATCTGTGTTTCTGCTAAAGCCACTGTGCAGGTTGGGCTGCTGAGCCTTGATTAGCAGAGAGCTTTGCAGCAGAGCCAAGTCACTGTTTACTAGCAGACAGAACTTGGCAACAGGGTAGCAACCATTTGTGCTTGGTCAACACAATCATCCATAGAACTGTAGTAGCATAATTCAACCAAGCTGACCAGTGCAGACACAGCTAGCACGCCCTGGTTCTTTGCTCGCTCCCTGTAGCAGCAAACACTGGGCACATGAACAGAAGGAAAAGACAGACCATGCAGGAGTTTCAAAGTCCTGTGGGTGGGGATGTGGGTGCCCGGAGCTAAGAACCTCAGCCATGCAAACGAGTAGTATTGCACACTACTGGTCCCTTTTGAAAGTGCAATGAAACTTCACACGTGCATTTCCTGTCTACGTTTCCCATTTATGCCTTCCAGCCTCTGCTGTTACTCTGCTTGTTACTGCAGCCACAGGATGAAAGCAACAACCAGTTTTCACGTGAACAAATGGACAGCGTGTTGATAAAAGAACACCAACAAGAAACATGGGGTTTAATTTGCTGCTCTGTAGAGAAAAGTAGTTGCTATGGAAACTGTCTCAGTGCTTTGCATCTTAGAAATAGCATCTTCCACATATTGACTGCCCATGGTAGGAATCATTACATTGGGCGCACCATGTCTAGGCTGTGCTGTCTGTCCACTGTCCTCTCCAGATGTTGTTAGTTTGATCTGTCAGGTGACCCTCTTTAGCTCCAGCAAGCACTTCATACGCAAGGGTGCATGGAAAGGATTTTCATCATCTTTTACTGCACTTGAATACCAGAGAGGCAAAGTAAACAGACAAAGGGCCTGATGCCAGAGGAGGGCAAGGAACAGAGGAGTGGCGAGAGGCATTCTATGGTACAGGGAAACAGTGAAGGAAGTGCAACAGTGAACTTAGTGGAACTAGCATGAATAGGTTGTGAGTCTGCTGTACCATTGTACAGCAATCTGAGTGGCCTACTCTGCAGCTCAGTTTTGTGCTTCTGCATGAGAAGCAGTCCTTAGATAAACCAAGGCAATTAAAAAGGAAAAGCATCTTCTGTACCAGGAAAAGCTAAAGAGTTAGGAGCCACTGTGCCTAGAACCGCAATGACTAAGAGATTGGGATCAAGTTTA
Organism: Lepidodactylus listeri; assembly: GCA_029233225.1. Lineage (NCBI taxonomy): Eukaryota > Metazoa > Chordata > Lepidosauria > Squamata > Gekkonidae > Lepidodactylus > Lepidodactylus listeri. The sequence goes on from JARCFY010000013.1 coordinate 29,457,292, forward strand.
TAAAATTAGGCATGGGGGATTTGTAAAAGAATATGCAGAAGCTGTTGGCTAAGAATTAATTATGATAAAATTGTAAGGACAAAATAGAGGAGAGGAGAACCATGTAAACAGCTTTGAGTCCCCACCTGCACAGACAGGAGTTGGGGATTCTCTGCTGAAACACACTACACTCACTAAGAGTGGACATCTCCCATTCCTGAGTTTTTGATATCTATCTTTGGAGCAATTATGAAACAGTTACATTATTTATGATCCAAATATTGCAGTATACCTACAATATGACATGCCAGGTAAATTAAAATTAAACTCTTTATTTCAAATGCTCCCCATTATAAAACTTTTATCTTAACTTTTAAATGACAACCTCAGACTGAACATTTTTTTAAAAAAATCAAGACTAAATAAAAACACTGTATGTATGTGTGTGTGCATGCACACACACACATTCCTGACCTAGTCTTATTTTCCATTTGGCTCTACCAAGTGATGTCTATGGAATTGATGTGCACTCCATACTTACTGTTCTGTATGTATAATACAAAGCTGTTTTGTGAAAATGCCTCCTCCTGAATGGAAAACTTGGACCTGCTGGTATCAGCATACAGATAATTTGCTTTGCTATGATGCTCACAAATATAGTAATTCATGGATTAGGAAACTCATGGTCTGGATAGAACTAGACACCTAACTGGAGATGCTAACTATATCAGATGGTCAAAGGGAATCAATACGAAAGGGGACAAGTGATAGAGAGGATGAGGTGAAAGAAGTCAAAGAGAAATAGGGTAGCGAGTGGGCATCAATTTGTTGGGCATGGGGTCGAGGACTGCTGGACTGGGGAAACAAACAGCAGATTTTATGAATGCAACAATCTTGAATTCAACACCATGACTTTAGCGAGTTTTGAAGCAGTTAGCCCTATTCAAAATGGCCAGGTGGACAGCTATTGGCTACAATGGTCAAGTGAAACATTTCTTCAGAGGCTGTGCACAGGTGAGTAACAGGTATGTGGAGGCTCTCTCTATGTGGTTTGTCACATTTTTATCTCAGCCTTCCCTGAAAGAGGAGGAGCTCAGGATATCAGATATGGTCCTCTTATCATTCTAGAAATGCTGCTGAATCAGAGGGACTGGCCCAAGGTTATGCAATGAGCTTCGTCTCTGGGGATTGTCCCTCTTGCTCTTCTCCTGAGCTTTCCAAAGGCATCTGACTGACAGTAGGACAAGGGCGAACTTTGGTCAGGTACCCTGACATGATTCTTTCATTCTTACATCATTGCAAAGGATTTTAAGGTGCAACGGCTGGATCCTGCGGCCCAGCCATTTGGACAGCCAAAACATTCTCAGACAGCCCTAGGGAGGTTTATCATGCAGCGTGCATACACACACACACCAGTAAAACGCACGTTGGTCATTTTCCGATTCTGCCGCTGCAGACGTCTTTTCCGTGCGGGAAATGCGGACCGTGTAAAGCAGCCTTTAAATACGGCACGTGATAAAAGACCTCAAACTTGTACTACGCCTTATGTTTTCCTCCCTGATTATTTTCAGACTTTTCTTTTTTCCAGATTAAGCCGCTGACCCGCTTCTTCGAGAAGCAGAACGGCGCATGGGGGGGGGGGGGGGACACCTTTTCTTCCCTGTTTTCTCTCACACACACACACCCCCCCCGCTAAAAAAGACACTCCTCACTGCACGCCCCTCCCCACTAGGAGGCAAAATACGGACACGAATAAATCCCCCCCCCCCCCCCCCCCCCCGGAGAACGGCGAGAGCGCCAACGTCCCACCTGGCAGGAAGAGACTGCGGCATGCAGCGCAAGCGTCACGTAACGTGTGCACGCAAGCCTCCACGCCCGTCCCGGAGGACCCTGTCCGTCGGGGCAAGGGAGGCACGCGGGGCTTCAGCTCGCTGGCCTCGCCCCTCGCGCGCTCTCATTGGCCAGCGCTCTCGCCAATCCGCGCCCTGCCGACCAATGCAGAAACGCGGAGCCTCTGCTCGCTCGCCGGTCCCGCCCCCGTCCGAGGCTCCGGAGCGTGGCGTGCTCCTCCTTGCAGCGGGCGGCGGAAAAACCCTCTTCGCTGGCTAGGGGCGCCGGCGGCTGAGCGAGCGGTTCCTGCGCCGGCGGCTGGGGCGAGCGCCGCGCATCCCGCCTCGCCGGGCAGGACCAGTCCCGCCTCGCCCGCGCGCCTTCGCCCATCCTGCCGGGAGGATGGCAGCGCCAGCGGAGCCGCGCCGCCGAGTCCGCCCGCTGCTGCCGGGGCTGTAGGGAGGTAGGTGCCGCTGCCTCTCGGACCCTCGCGAAATAGGTTCGGGGCTGCCTTGGCGCAGGACGCAGAGATGGGGCTCTCGCGGCAGGCGCAGCACAGGGAGCTTGCGGATCCCTGGCCGATGACCTTCTCTGCCGAGATCGGCCTTGCCGAGAGACACGGGCGCCCCCCCCCCTTCCTCGCCCCGCGGCATTCCAAATGCAACCGGGCGGTTCAGAGAGGGGTCAGGGGATCCCAGGGGCGGGTTGTCCCCTTGGACAGGACCCACGGCAAGTCCTGGCCCGATCCGTCCCTTTTTCCCGGCTTTCTGCTTCCCGGCTCAAAACCTAGTCTCGCTGAATTGGCCTGGAGGGCGTCTTCCTGCAGAGAGACAAGGGGGCAGGATTCTGCCCGGAGCTGCACCTGTGGACAGCTCCCTGACAGCAACTTTGCAGATCCGGTAGGCCTCTGGCCGCTCGCTGGCGGGGAGCTCGCCGCATCTCCAAGCCGTCGCGTAATGCACGCCAGTCTTCTCTCCTGTCTTCTGCTGCTGCTGCTACTGCTGCTTGTGGCGGGCGCGCTGTTTCATGCATGCCCCTGCGGCGTTTGCACTAGACGGCGATTGCCCTAACCTAATTACTTGGCATCGTCTGCATACAGCTATACTACAGAGAGAGAGAAAGAGAGGGAGAGTCGATACTTTTCTTTTCTGCAATCTGCTTTCGGAGCGGGCTCTGTGATTCGTATCGTAGCGGGTCACACCCTTTGGATGACTGTCTGAATCAGTTTTGCTGCAAAGATTAGAAGCAGCCGATCAGGCCAACATTTGCCCAATATGAATGTTGGGTGTGATGAACTTAAAAGGAGAGTAGGCTTTGTTTGGTTCTGTTGCTGCTCCCTAGAGAAGGCTTTTGATATTATAAATGCTGATGTGGTCTGAAATCCAAGCTTGCAGTTGGATCCCTCTTTGTTTGGACAGAGATTGCTGGTTCTTGCAGCTGGAGATGCTTCTGACTGTGGCAGGATGCATGCTTTCAACATGGCTCTCTGTGCTAACTGACTGGGTTGAGAAGCTGTCAGCCCAGAAAGGATTGATCCCTGCCCTTGGGTGGAGGACATGATGACAGCATAGTTGCTGAGAGGCATGGGTGGTGGTGGCAGCGATAGGTTTGAAGAATGAGAATACAAACAGGTGGGCACATAAGTGCATTGTATATCAAGATAGTTTCAGATGAAAGCCCCCCCCTTTCCCATTGCTCTCTCAATGAGTCTGCGCAAACAGACATACACATCATAGGATGCCCCCTAAAAATGAACACATGGTTACAGGAAGCATTCTGCAGCCTAGCACCCATGTTTGGAGTGAGATGATGCTCTTCTTGAGTCGGTGAACAGGACTGAATCTGGCTTCTGACAATGTCAGCCATTCCAAGGCAATCTAGTTCTGCCTTTGAATGGCAGAACAAGGCTTTAAAGGTAGCCATGCTTTAAAAGAAATCTGAAAATAACTGGCCTATAGGGTCTCCTGGTCTGAAGAGGTGCTGTAAGCTATTCTGTTTACTCACACAATGTTTGTTTGTATTGTCTGGCTAGGCTAAAAGTAATCCCTAGACAGAAGGATCAAGGGATGGGACTGAGTCCTCCCTATTTTATGAATTATATTGGGCATAGAGTGAGACAATAACCTTTAATGGTGGAATGTCCAGAACATACTGGTGTCTGCACCCTTTGTTGACAAAGCTCGACCTGAACCAATTGGGAACATGCATTAAAGGACCAAAACTCAGAAACTGATTATGTATTTCAGTGACTGGCTTCAGTCAGTGTGGCAGCTGGTGCTTGTTACAGGAGGTAGTGACCCCCCCATTTTGCTCTCCGTAACTACTTTCTGTAGAAAGGTGGGGCATAGGATTTGGCCATGATTAAGGGCCCACTACCTATTCTTCCATTATTCAAGCATGGATAGTAATAGTGGGTTATTTTGTTGCAATCTTACAAGGTGTTTTAAGACAGTTTTGCTTTTCTGTACTGAAGGTATCCCTGAACTGTAAAAAGCATCTTTGGAGTTCCACCAGGTTAATGGAAGGCAGAGTTAGCTTCTTCTAGAAAAAACTTGATCCAGCTGGTGCTGAAGTCATCATGAGTTTTGGTAGAAACCATATGACAGGTTTCAGAGAGGTCATTGGCTTGGTGACAAATTTCACAACTGTGTGTTGATGTCACTATGCTACTTTACAAGCCATCAAAGAGATTTGTTTATGCAGTAGAATGCTTGACACTGTCTCCTAAGTTCTGGATTCTGAGTTGTTTATGGTGGTTGTACTAGTATATGCTATCACTTTTATTATTATTATTATTACTACATGTTGTCATTTTTTTCTTTAGAAGAAAGAAATAACAGGATTTTTGTGCTTATGTATTATGACATTACATTGTCAGTAACCCACCAGGGAGCAAGTCACTTGGCCCTAAGATATGCTTCAGAAAAAAGCACTGTTCTGCTCTTAAGGGTATACACAAACATCAGTCCGTGTCTCAAACAATCACTGAGAGAATAGTAATCAAGGTGGACAAATGTCAATTGTTATAAAGTCACCAACATAATCTGTAGTCTTCTGGTTTATAAGTATATTGAATATATCAAACAGAGGCTAAAGCTCCTTGTGCATGCTTACTTGGGGGCGAACACAAGAACATGCATTGGGGTATACATACATTGAATGAGGCTGCATTTAACCATTTTTACTACTTAGGGCTGAATGTTCTGGTTTATTTTCATCTAGTATAAACCAGAAGTAAAGCACCAGTGAAATTGGGGGGGGGGGGGGGTGAAGCAAAAAGTACAATATGTTTTCAGAAGATCAGATAATTACACAAATATGTCTTTTCAGCCTTATATTACTGTAATAAGTATTGCTATACAAAATTGGTCTCTTTTCCATCAAGTGCCACAGAATCAACTGAACCAGGGCTTTTTTCCCTAGGGGAACGTGCCAGAACAGAGTTCCAGAACCTTTTTGACAAAATTCTTTTAAAAATGTTTAAAAGTTCATGAGTTTTAAGAGATTAAAAACTTCATTTCCCTCTTGAGAGTTCTGGCACCTCTTTTTCAAAAAAAACAAAACAAAACAAAAAAGCCTGAACCAAACCATTCCTATTTTGACAATATCCAAAACGTGAATACCTTTTTCCATCAAAGAGTTTAAAATGATGATTATAGGATCAAATGTTAACTAGCTTCCCACAAGTTTACTGAACCAAAATGGTAGGAATAATAAGTAAAAACTCTGCCTTATACTCTGGAAATCTGTATAGTTAGCTTGTTGCTTGAAGCATCTAAGGTGCCTCTTTTTAAGATGTTCAGTTGTACTCAACTACACAAGACACTGGGACTTATGTCAACAGGGTTTCTAATGAATTAAAATCCGATGCATAGAGGCACAATTAGATTTGGATTCCAGTGCAAAAGGAGGGAAACTGAGCTCCCCCCCCCCCCCCGGTGTTGTTTTCCTGATCTCAAATGGCCCCAGGGACCAGGGCAGTATTTGCCCCACTGGGGCAAACATGCAGGTAAAGTAGTTACTTATATGTTTGTCCAAATGGGGCATAGCTGCTCCATGGGGCCATTTCAGATTGGGAAAATGGCACCAGAGAAGGCTTAAATTGCTACTCCATTGTGCTGTAAATCTGATCCAAACTGGATCCCTGCATCCCTGATTTTTAGAAAGGAAAAAAACCTGGGGTCTCCATTCATGGAATTTCCAACATCATGGCTGCTTGTGCCATGAGCCTCTCTTAATGAGAACTATATCTGAAGAAGTGTACTTGCACATGAAAGCTTACACCTTGAATGAAATTCTGTTGGTCTTAAAGGTGCTGCTGGACTCAAACTTTGTTCTGCTGCTTCAGACCAACATGGCTACCCACCAGAATCCAAAATGAGAACTGTCTAACTTGACATGTAAATCTTCCCTTAAATTATTTCTCACTTCCCCAGTCCTTCAGTGAAAATTATAAGAATCCTTCATTTCCCAATAATTTTTCACATTGCATTAATTTTCTCAAATTCAGTGAAAATTATAAGAATCCTTCATTTCCCAATAATTTTTCACATTGCATTAATTTTCTCAAATGACCATCAGTTCTTATTTAATGTAATACAAAGTCCTGTACTATAATTTATATCTAGTGGCATCCATCTCTGCTTTTATACTTCATGGAAGATCAATTTCATGTGGATCACTAAGGGCCAAACTACACATGAAAGATAAGTTAGATGCAAAGGAGATTTTTGATTTAGATTGCCAGTGAATTTTTTTTAAATGCCCCCAGTTGCTTAAAGTGGAAAAAGACTGCACAAAATAGTTACCTGTCTTTTTCCCCTTTCTTGAGGCACAGTGCAGTCTGGGAAGGGGATTTTGATCAGGGAAACGGTGTAGGGGAAGAGGGAGAGATAAATTTTCCTTGCTCAGTGCTGTGCCCCCAGTCCAGACATTATGTAACTTCCTGCAAATCTTCAAATGCACTTTCTAAATTAGAATCTCTAATAACTGACCTGTGATGATATTTTGTATCTATGATTTCCCCAAGATGTCAGTATTTGTGATGAAACAAGCTAATTCTCTGTGTGTGACCTTTCCTGCTTTCATTTATCAACTGAGGATGGAAACTTTGAAGGAACTGACATTTCCCCCCCTTCCAGCTAAAAAACCAGCCCATAATCTAAGCCACTGAATTTGTGCTGCCTCATGGCACCAAAACACATTAGAAAGCACAAGACAACTCTTTTCAGTAGACTACTGTGTGGCAGACAGTGTAATCCTAGAACATCTCCTCACCTTTTCACTTTGTAAAAACTATCCATCAATGAGACATTTGTATGTTTTTCTAAATGGAGGTTATTCTTGACTTGTAACACATTGAAAATCAACTAGCTGTCTTGATAAACTTATATTCTGCTACATTTGCTGAACCTGTAGGCAATGGCTGAGCCTGAACCTCTCCATAATATATGAAAGCTGAACAAGTGGCTGCAAACAACTTTCCTCCTTGCTATCGAGGTATGACCTCTAGCTGTGGTACAACTTTGAAAGGCTGCAGTATACCAGCGATCAAATGGAACTCATAGTGGGAATTCCTCTGACACTTCCATGCTGAGACCCACAGAGCCATAGTCAAGAATTATCTAATAAGGAATCTGATGTTGAATTTGTGTGTGTGTGTGTGTGTGTGTGTGTGTGATGATGAGCAGGAATATGTCTAGATACACTTTTGAAGAAATTTGTTACCTTCCCTCAGCTTTCAGTACAGAATGGCTTCAGAAATCAAAATAATTTTGATATTATATAATCTAAACTCTCTTTCCCCAGGGTTCTGGTTTGTCGCTCTATCTTTCCCCCTGTATTTCTTCTTAACAGAGAGATATGGAAACAGGGGAAAAATCAATTATTTGACCAGTTGGTTAAAGATATTAACAGATACATGCAAAAACATATGTCCTTGTGGACAGTATATATAATTCTTGGAGTACTTTTACTAGTTGCTGGAATGTGTGTGTGTATACACACACACACCAACAACTAGGAAAAGTACTTCAAGAATTATATATGTGTGCCCAGACCTGGATAGGCCAGGCAAGCCTGATCTCCTCAGATCTCAGAAGCTAAGCAGGGTCAACTCTGGTTAGTACTTGGATGGGAGACTTTAGAATACCAGCAGTCCAGAGGCAGGGGTAGGCTTTATCCTCCAGGTCAGTCACCAGAGGTTGCCATGACTTCCAGGTGCCCACACAGTCAGTCACCAGAGGTTACCATGACTTCCAGGTACACACACACACACACACACACACACACACACACACACAAGGGCGTAGACTTTCCAATTCCCCGGGGGAGGCTGGGGCTGGGCCAGAGACATTATAGGCCATTGTCTCTGGGGGAGGCTCAGCATGTCCTAGAAAAGTTTTGGGGGGGCTCCCCCTGAAGCTGACGCCTATGCACGCACATATGAAAAATATAAAAAATACCCCCCCCCCCCAAAAAAAAGATATAGGGGCTGTCATCTGGCAGAGCTGTGGCCCACCCATGGATCACTCGCACTGTATGTAGGATTGGATGAGTGGTTTGTTCTTCCTGGAAGCTGGTCATGCCTCCTTGATAGAACTTGGGACTTACAGCTCCAGTGATTCATGAGTCAGTCCCCTCCATAACAACTTGGGCTAAATACTAATGAGATTAAACTAGTTGGGAATCCTTTTTATTTTGTTATCTTCTGCTTTATAAACCATTAGCAGCTGCTTGCTGCTTGCATCTTGAGAATAAAATCCATAGAGACTTGGAACAGGAAAAAAGTCTTTGGGGCTGCTTCCCTTTCCACTTGAATGACTGACAAAGCACTATGTTCATCCCAGGTACACATATCAACCACGTGTGCTTGGCTTAGCCATAGGCACAGACTTTTTATGCTTCTAGGCTTGGTGACTTTGCATTATGGCTGCACACAGGGGCAAACCCTTTCCTTTTTTTGGGAAACTGAAACCAAACAACATCTTTTTCTCTAGTGAAAAAAGCCAGTCCCAGCATTCCTCCACCTCTTTGGTGCTGGGAGTGCTTCAGAACAGCTCAGGAGGTTTTTTGAATTTGCTGAGAGCACATACTAGGAAGTCAAAGAAGAATGCTTGGCATCTCCCAGTATTTTGTGACTGGGTCCACATATACCCAGTAGTCATTTTGTGATTGGTCCTGCCCCATGGCAGCCATTTTATGGTGGTACCTGCTACCTTTTCTCAGCATTCCAGAATGGCAGACTCAGCAATGTTGTGGACACCTACATTAGGCCATATGCTTTGGGTTCTTAAGGAGTACTTTGGTTCATTTAGAGTTTTTGCCATCTAAGTCCTCAGGGGAATTGTAGGAGGGGAGACTTAGAGTCCCAGTGACTTACACAGGTGACTTACACAGGCTATATAATATTTATGGTCAAAAGGAAATTTTCAGCATTTATCTAAGAACGCTGTGATTTGCTTTTATTCCATGGGTCCGAGGTAAAAAGCCTGGTTAAGAGCAGGGGACTATATTGCTGTTTTAAACTGATTAAATTAATGATACAGAGGAGAAGAACTCAACAAAGACTGCAAAGAATTACAAGCCTGTGAGTGGTTGTGGGTCTGTCATTCAAAGTTAGAACAATTTAAAATTCTACTAAGTATGCTTCAAAATGCTCTTTGTATCCCAGCTTCTCTTCTTGTACCTACCATGGTAAAAATCTAATATAGAATAACTTGGAGCGGCTGTTAGGTTCTATAGAAACCTATGTACAAGTGGTTAATTCTGCAGGTGCATCTTGCCAAGTCTGCTGTATCTTCACGTCAGCATTCTGTGGGAGGCACTTAGAGCCTAGCCATTTTCAGTTCCAGTATCAACACATTCATTTATTCTGCCCATTCCAACCAACTCTTGCATCAGATATGGCCTCTTACACTTTGCTGATAGTGCAAGAGGGGCCTCAAGTCACCTTAACTGCCTACTCAATAATTTCTGTGGGTGTTTTTGGATGATACACATTTGACACAGCAGCTGGTCAACCTTGCACAGAACTACAGAAAACAGTACACAGGGCTGTAGCTTTCAGCGGCAGCCAGAAGAGTTACAGCCAGACTGCCATGGACTTGGTTAAATTTACATGGGAGCAAGTCCAAACTCCAGGCTGATTTGCAAGTCAGCCTTTTTGTTAGTTCATGATGGCATAGATGTTACTCCAGTAGATATGTTGCTGGGAATATTCAGGACTGGGATGGAAGGTGGCATGTATAAAAACATGCTTTGTCATCTGTTCTCTCAGATCTCATTCTGGGTTAATTAAGATATAAGGACTTTGGGAGAAGAGATAACTGGTTGATTTGACCTGTATGAAATAAGTGCTATCTCATTCTGGTTCACATAGCATAGAGTGTAAGAGTTAGCCAAAACATTTTTTCACCCAAGGCAGAAAATCAAATTGGTGCTGTCATCCAAAGCAACAAAAATAGACTGATTAAAAACCAGCCTGGTGCATGGTTTGCAAAATCTGTCCCCTCATCTACCTCGTCATTTAAAACTTTGTTGTATGTAATGAGAAAGAAGGGTGTCGACCCTCATTGGCTCCCTCTTCTTCCAACAAGACAACACTGAACAGCACAAATGTAATAAAGTCTTAATGAGATACTTCAGTTCAATTCAAAGTTCTCTCTGGAGAAGTTAGTTGAAATTGGAGTTGCATTTCTTTCTAGGAACAGAGGGGACTAAGAAAGGCCTAACTATCTGTAACTAATTAATTGTTTGCTTTGTTCTTGCCTTACCTTCTTTGTTCTATGTGCTGCAGCCCTATCCAGGTGGACCTCCTGGACATACTATGAGACCATTTTCTTCTTTTCCTCTGACAAACCTTATGTCTGAAAAGTGCTAAAGTTGGTTCTGTTAAAAAGATCACCTCCTTTTGGTGTTGTGTGATATGAATACAATTTCAAACATCTGTTTTTATTTTAAGTGAAAACTGAGTTCTGAAAGATACAGGACAAAGCCCACCTTTCACAGTGAGCTCATCCCCCTGAATTATGTTCTCTTCCCCTCATATGTATTACTAATTGGGGGGATAACTTTTGAAGACCACGAGTCCAGGCAAGCTCTGCTGCCAGAGTAGAGGACTGAAGTGTAGACCTCCAGTCCCTTCTCAGCTAGCTGAAGGCCACTTCTGTCACATCAAAGAATATTGTTGAACATCAGAACTCAACAGTAGTTTGTTCTGCCATCTACTCACTCGTTTTATAAAACTGACCTGTCTAGTTTCAATTTGTGCCTTTTTTTAATATTTGCTTTCCACAGAATTATTAACTAGCTGACAAGTTTATGCAGAAGCCATGCATTCTGAAAAGCTGTTGGAGAGCACTCTTGGGTAGATTTTTGTTTTTAAAAACCACAAACCATTTTTCTGAAACAACCTTACATACAACAATTCAGACAGAGAGCACCCTAAATATAGTTTATGCTGGGATTCAGAACTATATTTCGGACATTCTTAGATATCTGATAGGCACACAAAGCAGAAAAGAGGTTCAGGACTCTGTAATGGTATTGACTCATAGCTACAGGCAGTGAATTCAGATAGGAATAATTGGTGGGGGTAGATTCAGCATCAGAAGAGCTAAAAGACTGACACTTGCAAAGGCTACCAACTAATAATGTTCTTGGCGATGGCAAGTTGCTTTTCTATCAGACACTCTCTTGGGATTCCCAGGCTTAACCTAGGAATCTTGAACCTTTTAAAGCACAGAGGCTGTATAACCAGTGTGGTATAGTGTGTGTGTGTGTGTAGTTTGTGGACACTTCTGGGATCTTGAGAAAGCATAGTGACTACAGAATGGCTACCAAAGTGGCTGGGGGCAATTACAGAACACTGGGAGGTTCTGAGCCAAGTGCTCCTATGACACACCTGCTTCCTAAGAGCAACTCTGTGCAGATGATGCCTACTGGGCTCCGCTGAAGCACCTCCTGCTCCAGTTAGATTGAGCAAAGCTGGGAGTGGTTCTCTGCTTTGAGGAAGAGATGCTGTTTGGTTTCGAGAAAGAGGAGGGCTTGCTGTCTGCATAAGGAGAGGTTGCCAAGCTCCAAGACAAAAGAAAGTCTATGTTTACAGCCAAGCCAAGAGCAGACAGCTGTGGCATGCCTGCTTGGGATGAATTCAGTCCAGTGTTTTGCTAGTCAGAAGCCAGCTGTTAGGGAGTGACTCAAAGCTCCCTGATTTTTTTTTGTTCCACTAAAAACACTTTGATTTTTATCCCCAAGATTCAAGAAGCAAGAAGCAAGCAGGCACCAGGAAATATATTGGCAGGTGCCATGTTGAGAACTAGTAGGTTAGAATGATATGGGCCCCACTGTGCCATGAAGCTTACTGAGTGACCTTGAACCATAAACTCTCTGTTAGCCTAACTGATATCACTAGGTTGTTTGCAGGGTATAATGGGTCAGAGGAGAGCCTGAGGTCCTTATCTGATGGGTGGGACAAAAATATAATGAATAGTACGGATGTCAGCGTGATTTGCAGCTAGCATGGATGGAGCATCCAAATTTTCTGGGATTAACACTGTGAGCCCAGTTTGCTGCTGTTCCCTGGCCAACGGAGCAGTGCATTCTGCCTGCTGCACTTGAAGCTTCCAGCTCAGGCTGCTGGCCTCCCCCTGAGGGAGACCTTGAACCTTTTTGGACAGAACAGGTACAACTGCCCTCAGACCTGACCTGGTGTTGGGGAGCATGCAGGTGTTCATGACACATGGACACTTTGTGTGATCAGTGGGTATCATTAGCTCTTGTTTCACTTGATCCTCACTTCCTATTTCTATTTAACACTAATTATGAAACTAATTATCAACTCCCTTCTAGTTGTCACAGTTTGTGTGTACAGTTGCTCTGCTTTATGTTGCATTGTTGTAATGAGGATGCGGACCACCCTCTATTTATTAAAATCAGACAGTGAATGCCATACATCATCTTTCCTTTGGTGGGATTTGGTGTTTCCTGCTGATGTCTGAGTAGGTCTTTGCTACTTTGGTAGTTATAGAGAAAATTTTAAAAGGCAGCAACAGATAAGAACTCGTAAGAGTTCCCAGACCTTTGGAATAATAGTGACAGAGACGGCTGCTTACAGTTACAGATGTACAATCAAGCCAACCTATTTATCAGGTTAGAAGTTAAATGAAAAACATTATTAGTAGTGTGTTCTGAGTTTTCATTAGTTGAATTTAAAAAGATCCAGCTCTTCCTGTCACATTTCAAGAGACAGAGTTTGCAGGCTGGGTTGAATGTGTGAATACGATTCTTAAGCATGAGAACATGTGTCTGGCTCCATTCCCTATAGGGTTCTTGCTATAAAAGATGGTAGGCACAAAATATAAATTTGTCATGTGTGATATGACATCTTCCTGATGTACCTTCTATTATAAGTGGAATTATTAGATCCAGTGCTGCTGTTATGGCTGTCTTTTGGACACCATTTTAACCTCCTTGTAGTGGCTACTGCTTCATAATCAGCTACTTCTCTGTTTGTGTAGTTGCTCCCTGCAACGGGGAGCTGAACTAGTAGATTTTTATTTAATTTATAAGCAATGTAAGAAAATACAAGAAGTTTAAACAACAAGATCATTTAACACAATAGTTACCTGATTTTATATCTGGGCATGTGTGATTTTTGTCACGTATTTCCATAAATTTGCCTGTTGTTTTGATAAAGTTCTTTGTACAGCATGGCTTCTGTATAGTGTCAAGACCCCCAAACTGGACAGTCCAGGTAAAGGATAACTAAGCTGCCCAATGTGGCAACAGAATGGAAGGAGATACTCAGTGGAAATAAACAGGAGGTGATGCACAATAAAATAAAATAGTATTCAAATTTTGAACACATAGGTGTCTAGATTGATTGGCATTGCCCCAGAAAGAGATTACTCATTTCTGGGACTGGTACCCATTCTGAAAACACCAGTACATTATTTATCACTAGCCAATAACATTATCATAGTAACTTACAAAAATAATCACTTAACTTCCATCCAATAGAATACCACAAAGGGTCATGAAGGAAACAAGTTCCATTGAATTGGACAAGACTTTCCCTCACAGAGTGATCATGATCTTGAAAGCCAAATGCCTGTTGTTGGGTACTGAACTACAAGAATGCATTTGGGACCTTTGCAAATGTGACTCTTAGCATTTCAGTAGCAGACGAGTTCTTGTAGCATCACACTCAGTATTTATGGTTATATTGTAAAAACCGCTGATACTAGCATTTCTGAATTCTCTCCTGTCCTAGTGATTCTGCTAGAGTACAGTACACATACCTTCCCCCTGTCTTGAACAAAATTATAAGATTCTAATTGAAGACTGAGATTATTTTACTCTCAACTGTGGTCATTTCAAAGCTTCCCGTGTAATATGCAGCATTTCAACTAATTGAATCAATGCAGTCTGTGAATCCTGTGTAGGAACATATACATTGGAAAACATTTCATTGCTTTCAGTTTTATGTACTGCAGCCATCTGTTTAGTTCACCCTCCCATTTTTAGTCTTGGGAAATACAATTAGAGGAAAACCAAGGGATGGGTGATGTGGCTTTTAAATCTAGCTGTAAAGAGATTTCTAACAGTGCAAACTGGCATTTTTAAAGGAGGGGAATCATAATGGGCTACAGGTGCCACAGTTAAGAACTTGTGTGAAGGAAAGAGGAATTTAAAAATTGAGAGACAATCTGTGAAGACAATGTTATATTGATGCACTTCAGAGCAGGCAGAGGTGACCTGGCCATTTAATTTAGAGACTGCTCCTGGTGGGTTGCTAGTGATCTGGGGCAAGCTGAGCCAAGCACCAGTAGTTTTCCCAGTATCACAGGGGGCCTTTGGTTTGGATGCTTCAGTAGCAACCAGTGTTCCCCCTAAGCTGAGTTAGTGTGAGCTAGCTCACAGTTTTTTAGCCTCCAGCTCACACATTTTTGTCTTAGCTCAGGAAGGATGGCTCCAGAGCAAACTAATTTATGCAGTAGCCAAATCGCTCGCTCACAACTTTAATGCCAGTAGCTCACAAAGCAGAATTTTTGCTCACAAGACTCCACAGCCTAGAGGGGGCATTGGTAGCAACAGTGGTCAATGTCTGCTCACCCACTGTTTCCTCTGCCATCACTGCCATGAGGCTGTGGGTGAGTGTGGGGCTGTGCCTGGGCTGCTCAACTTGGATTCTTTGTGGGCCATTTTAAATTCCCAGTCTGTCCCTGAGAGCACAGATGCAAATAACTTAATTTGTATAGTGGGGAAGTTTGGCTTTCTGGGATTTGGACACCAAATATTATTAATCCAAGCTCATTTTGACTCTGATCTAGACCTTCTGGAGTTCAGACCCAGATTGACATGGTCTTCTTTTGTACATACTTTTCTGCAAGTCTTTACTACTGTTCCCTTTCCCAAAACCTACTTTATGGAGTCTGGAGGGCAGTAAGGAGCATTTACAGTAAGTGTATACCTCATGATGGAGACACAAAAGCTGTTGCAGTTTTGTAGAGTGGCATCCACTGATGACAGACTACATGTAAGTTTGAGAACTGGGGGCGGGTAGGGAAGGCTTGCAACAGGGGTTGGTAGTGGGGAGACAGTCAAGGCCTGTTGTGCTATCAGTGATATCTTCAAGGGTGCAAAGGGGCCCAGTTCAGAACAGGAGTAAAATTAACATGACCATAGAATGAACATTCTTCATGATTTGTAAAAATCTGCCCCAGGGAGTTTACCCATTAATATTAATAATAGAGACCCAGAATTTGAGATGGTGTATGAGGTGAGTTAAAGGAATCTTGACACATTGCTGAATATTCATCAGTCTAGTTTCCATAGGACTTGGAATTCCAAGGGCATGTATGGACTGTGGAGTTTATTGGGGAGCCTATGTGGTGGGAAACTCCTATCCATAAGTACCTTAGTATTGTGTGTTAGTTTGAATGTTGGGTGGGACCTTTAAAGCTCATACTAATTTGTTTTTTAGTGTTTTGTGTGTTGAATGTTTTTATATTCTGTGATTGTATTGTATTTTTCTGTAAGTTGACATTATGTTAGCCATCTGGGCTAAGGGCATCCTTAGTTGAACCTGTTTATCCATTTAGATTTTCTGGAGAGGCCCTCCTCTGGATCCCCTCACAATCTGAAATGAGGTGTCCGTTGACTGAGGAGAGGCCTTCTCAGTGGAGGCACCATGCTTGTGGACCTCTATCCTTGAGGATTGCCTGGCACCTTCTCTGAATTCATTCAGGTACTGTATTAAGTCCTTATTGTTTCATTCTACTTTTGTTGAGCTATTATTGATTTTTAGTTATGGCCTCTGTAACCTTCCCAGGTCCCATTATTATGTTACACTGTGTGTTCCTGTATATTAGGTCACCTTGGGCCTCGCTTAATTATTCTGCAAACTGGGAGACTTCTATTGTCAAAAACATTTTGGCTTAGTCTCTGTTCCTATTCAGGGATGGGCCAAGGACTTTTGGCATCCTAGAAAAGCCACTGGCGGCCCCCGCAAGGATATGTGCATGGACCCACCATGACCCAGGTGTGATCTGAGCCCTGAAGCCACTGTGAAGCTGGAGGGAGGGAATGTGGTGGAGCTGGTGGCTGCTTGCTGTTCCTTCCTCCCTTCTTTGCAGGGGTATGTCAGGGGAAGGCAAGCCAGGCCAGCTGCCATTTCCCCAAGCTGCCCTGCCTGCCATGAAGCTGGAGGGAAGGAGTGGAGTCTGGCACAGTGGATCTGGCAGGGAGGTAGGCAGAGTGAGCAAGACAACCTGGGGTCATAGTAAGTGTCTCAGTAAGTGTCTTTTGGTGTCCCCACCCGCTGGTGCCCTAGGCAATTGCTTAGATCTGCCTAAGGGATGAGGCCACCCCTGCTCCTGTTTACAAAATCCTTTTTCCTTTTTTATTTATCTTGAAGTCACCCCCATCTACAGGACTGCCTGCATTCTCCACCAGATGTGATAACTATCCTCAAGTCACGCATTACAGAAGTATCATTAGCTCTTCTAAAGGGGGTTTAGAAATCAGATCCTCAGTCTTTGTCCTCAGACATTATCAGATGTAGCTTAAAGGAGGAAAACTGCCAACCTACTTGTTTATGTAGCTTGCTGAGCCATCAATGAGAAAGATTAATTGGTTTTCTATGTTCCTAATTCTAGTCCAGGTTTTTGAAACTGCTGCTGCAGGTTACAACCATCAGCTGACAAACCTGTCCAGCCCTCTGTGCAATACTGTGGGGAAGCAGACTCAGTGCAGGCTGTGATGCTGCTCTTGCTGCTCAGGCTGGAGCTGTTGGTGCAGGCTCTGGCTGAGTGTTTACTGTTTGATCACAGGTGTTTGCTGTGCTGCTGTCCTCTGCTGAACTGCCCCCTTTCTTCCAACTGAAGCCTCCATTTGGTGGTACCTGGCATGGAAGTAAAGCCACAACAATATGGCAGCTCAGGTTTCTAGCTAGTCTGTCTCTTTCCTCAAGGGCTACAACCCAACCGTTCACAGTTCAGCCTCATCACACCTTATTTCCTTATAGGTTCAGTTCCCTCATATTGATTTTGGTCTATGTAATAGCTGATATATATTGTTACAAGCTTGGGTTCTGATTACTGTGGATTGGTTCATCCTATATGGCTACATGAATTATAATGTGTATTAACTACTGTGGGTATTTCATCAGTGGCTCTGGCTCCATGAGGGCTTAGAAGAGCTTAATTCCTCTACTGGGAGAGGGGAAGGGGCAGGGAGATAAAACAGTGTGGTTCAGATTCTGGAAGACAGAAGCAAAGAGTTACTGCTGGGAGTTGGGTGCAGAATCTCTGTCTTGTGGAATCTGATGTGGGGTGGTGGAGCTGCTGCCTTTTAGGAGTGCCTCTGTGCCTCCAAATGTGCTCTACTTGTATATTTGTAAATGAAGCAAATACTACAAAAATGCCATAAATGCCAGCCCTTAGAACTTCTCACAGCTCAGAAGTAGGGTGTGAATTCAATTTCCTTAAAATATCTTTTTATCTTATATGGTTTTAATTTAAGAGTTATTAATTTTTATTTATTATGAGATTTAGCTTTAATATGTATGTAAGCTGCAAGAATGTCAGGAAAAACAGAATATAAATATTTTAAGTGAAATGTTTGCCAGTACTGTACTATTGGGGCTCTGGGTGACTTGGATAATTTCTAGAAAGGAAGCCTATATACAGAAGCGCAGAAGTGTGTTGCAGAAATAAACCCAAGCTTATCCTTGACTGTTACCTACCCTTTTGACCCAAATGAATCTTGAAGGCATTCCCTCTTAGCCTCATTCTGGGACGGCCTCTCCAGTTCTGACTAGGGAGTTGTGTCCGATCCTTTGTCCCTGCTGTCCCATCTCCCTTCCCTGGCTGCTCGCAGTTATGAGGCTGCCTGCATTTTCCTTACTCCTCCTTTCCCAACTGCAGGTGTTTTTTTCACTGTCTGGGGCTAAGCAGGAGGAGGTTTGACATTTTTATTTAAATGAAAGGAAAATGTGTTTGTTCACAAGAACAGTAGAAGAGAGGGGCTGCTTAAACCTTTCTGGCTATTTCCTTACCACCAGTGGACTCTCTCTCAAACTGCTTTTCCACTCATGGGGAAAAAAAGATAGGGACATGCAAGGCTCCTTTCACACATGTTGGATAGTGCACTCTTGATGCACTATAGCAATGTGTGAAACAGGAAAAACCACTTGCAAATGATTGCTGTTGTGTGCATTATCCCATGTGTGCGAAAGCAGCTTAAGAGTCACATCTTAAAGGCAGCCTGGCCCCAAAAATGGTCTAAAAGGACCTGCTGCATTTCCATCCTGGAAGAGACACTGCTGCAGGCATGGTCAGTATCTGGACGGGAAACTCTGTATTTGGCTGTTCTGTGGTTGCTGGAGGAAAGCCAGACAGCAAGGTAAAACTTCAGTTGGGTGTAGAAAGAGTTATTGTAAATTTGAGTGGTTGGTTGCACTTTTTTTTAATTCTTGCAAATCTGGAATTTACGATATATTAGTTTACCCTGTGCAGATCACCGGCTACCAGGCTCCATCAATGGGCAACAGCACAGCATGACAACTCTAAAGCAGATTGCAACCAATTTATATATGGGATTGGAAGGATTAAGCAATGAACTAGTGCCATTGACGGATTAGTTTCTATAGATTAAAGACATTTGGCCTGATCTAATCCAGTTATCTGGGCACTGTCGCTGCCTGGACCTTTACAGCTCTTGAGGAACACGAGTTGTTTCTCAAGGACTAGAGAAACGAGCTTCTGTGACAGCAGCAGGTGAAAGAGCATCTCAGGAAGAAAACACTGGAGGGCTGTGCTGACCTTTTTCAATATCAATATGGAGCTTTCTTGCTGATTAGTTTATGGCTGTATTTAGGGTGCAGCATAAATGGGGAAATGACCATTTCAGATCAGCTGGGGAAGTCCTGTTCCAAATCCCTTCTAGGGGAAAAATGACAGTAGGAAAGTTTTATACCCACCCATGCTTGCCCACAAGCTTTGGGTTTTGGTCCCTGTCTGGCCCTGCTGGAAACTCTGTGAGTTAGGCAGCATTTACAGGTTTTGTGATGGGTCTTTTTGGTGAAAGCCTCAGGATGTTTAATTTCATTCCTAGCAACATATGAAAACTTTCAACTTTTAAAAAGACTTCTTAAAATTGGAATCGCTTTGGATTTTAGTGAGAAAAACAATATATGAATAAGTAGTGTGGTGGAAAGCGCCATCAAGTCACAGCTGACTTATGGCAACTCTAGAGGGTTTTCAAGGCAAGAGGTATTCAGAGGTGGTTTGCCATTGCCTCCCTCCGTGTCATGACCCTGGTGTTCCTTGGAGGTCTCCCAACCAAATACTAGCCAGGGCAGAATCTGCTTAATAGAATCAGGGAGTTGGAAGGGGTCATACAGGCCAACCCCCTGCTCAGTGCAGGATCAGCCTAGAGCATCCCTGACAAGTGTTTGTCCAGCCACTGCTTAGTAGAATAATAGAATCACAGAGCTTAGCTTCTGAGATCTGATGAAAGCGGGCTAGCCTGGGCTATCCAGGTCAGGGCATGAATTAGTAATAGCAGCAAGAAATGTTGAATAACCAATACAGTAAAGGCCAAATGCATTGTTAGAAACCAAAACACAGATGAATGGCAAACTATTGGTGTACCTGGGAGCAGAGATGATTATAGTATGTTCTTCAGTGTTCTGTGGTTTTGGGACTATTTTGAAATAAGTGTTTCAAAGCAGAAAGTTATCATAAATTGAGGGGCTAAAATAGAACTGCTTCCCTCTAACCACTTGGTAAAAGTAGCCTTGATCTGGCTTCCTCGTAATAGGGAAGTAGTCCTTCTGCAGTTACACTTGTGTTTAAACTTTTGCTGCTGTGTTGGAGAGGGGGGGAACATACAATCCAAAGAAAAATAGCGTATCAGAGTATTCTGGAAAGGACATTGCTGTGAGACAATAGGTTCCCTATGCATACAGGTGCGCACATGCATACTCTCTCAATCTGCTTTTTCACAGGGTACATCTAAATCTTAGTGGCAATGGGCACTATTTGTGGCCCCAGCACCAATGGGGAGGGCAGGGAGAGAGCGTCAAAGGCAAGGAGTTCCCCTGTTCCCCATACTCCAGCAACTCTGTTTCCAAACCCAGGTGTGAATAACACATGCACAACCCAGTTTTAGGAATAAAATAGTCCACAAATTTATTGGTTACAGCTGTAAGAGGCCTTGGCACAGCATGGGGTACCAGATTCTGGACATCGACGGACCAGTTGATAATACCCCTGTCCACCCCAGCCTGCAGGCTGGCGTTGCAGAAACCGGGTCACTGGATCGGGAATGTTGAATGGGGGGGAGGGAGGGTTTTTTTCCCCGGGAGGGATCAGGCCTGGGAGACGTAGCTGGGAGGGGAAGGCAGCCTCCGAAGTTGTCTCCCAGGCCCGGAGTCCAATGTAGTGGTGGCCCTGCTGTGGGCGGGGCTTCGTCATGTGCCCGCCCCCCAGCCTCTTCACTGGCGGAGCGGCGCTCCACTTTGCACCAGCTCCAATGGACCCCTGGGTGTATACATGCAGAACAGTCACACAAATAGTTTACAGTGCTAGGCACAGGATGTAACTGAAGGAGCAGGGAAGGAAGTTGTAGAACAGTCTCTCATGTCCTCTAGTTTTAGGAAAACTGTCAGAACAGGACTTGCAGGAAAGGGATTGTCATCACTTCTTGTTGCCAGATAATCTGCTCAGCAACACTGTTCGCTTTCGTGTGGGCTTGGGTAAAAAGAACAGCAGGCTGGAAAGACAAGAGGATTTGATTTCCTATTGTTCCAGGGCAGGTTTCCAGTCCCCCCCCCCCCCGCCTTTGCATTTCTTCAGCATTCCAAGATTTCTTGCTTTCCATTGAGCACTTTCTATCTGGGTTGTCTAGTTAGATAATAATAATGTTCAGCAGCACCAATAGTATGGGTGGCTCACATCAGAAAAACCACATCTCCCAACTGAATTCATTTATTCCCTTCTCCTTCTGCTGTCTTAACAGGTTGTGAATGCAGATTCACCAATCCAAACTGGACCAGCTTGAACAGTTGAGTGTCAAGGGAAAGCTGAATAAATGCAGCACTACATCTGACTGGAGCTTCAGCTGCACCTGACGGCATCACCACAGAAACTGGGAAATATAAGTGAAACTGAAGCGCTTCAGAAGCAAGTGCAGCTCCTGACATTTGCACAGCAGGGGTGCAATGTGATTATGCAGGAAAGCAAGAAGTATTTGGCAGATTTGACCACCGTGTGGGGAAAAGTTTCTCATTCTTAGCAGGAATGTGCAACTATTTACTTTTGGAAAGGGGGAGTGCCATGAGATCTATTGAAGTGATTGTCTGTCTATGGTTGTTACAAATAGCCTTGCAACCCTTCTGGGACTGAAACAGTACAGGTCCATTAGGGCAAATCATATGTTGGACAGTGTTATTTTTTTTAAAAATCCCCTGCTCCCAGAGGCTACACCTGGTACAAGCATTAAGATACTGCAGTTCCTTTTTGCAAGCTGAGAGAGAAGGGCAGAAGGTCAGAAAGAAAAAAATCTCAAAATCTCCTCTTTTGCTAGGCTCTTCTGTACCATGGGATGTAGGCAAAGCTCTGAGGAGAAAGAGGCAGCGCGGCGGTCCCGAAGGATTGACCGCCACCTGCGCTCTGAGAGTCAGCGGCAACGACGTGAGATCAAGCTCTTACTTCTTGGCACTAGTAATTCTGGGAAAAGCACCATCGTCAAGCAGATGAAAATTATCCACAGTGGTGGCTTTAATTTAGAGGCTTGCAAGGAGTATAAGCCTCTGATTATCTATAATGCAATTGACTCCCTCACACGCATCATTCGTGCTTTGGCCACCCTTAAGATCGAGTTTCACAACCCTGACAGAGCCTATGATGCAGTGCAGCTTTTTGCTTTGACAGGCCCGGCTGAAAGCAAAGGTGAGATCACGCCTGAGCTGCTCGGTGTCATGAAAAGGCTCTGGGCTGACCCTGGCGTGCAAGAGTGTTTCTGTCGTTCCAACGAGTACCACCTAGAGGACAATGCTGCCTATTACTTGAATGACCTGGAAAGGATTGCTGCATTGGACTACATTCCTACAGTTGAAGATATTCTGCGCTCTCGGGACATGACTACGGGGATAGTGGAAAATAAGTTTACCTTCAAAGAGCTGACTTTCAAAATGGTGGATGTGGGTGGGCAGAGGTCTGAGCGCAAAAAATGGATCCATTGTTTTGAGGGGGTGACAGCAATAATTTTCTGCGTGGAGCTGAGTGGATACGACTTGAAGCTGTATGAAGATAACCAAACAGTGAGTCTATATTCTCCCCCCCCCCCTTCTTTGCTGGTTTCAAGAGTTCTATTGCTTGTATGTTGATAATAACCACAGATTCTGGGTGAGCTAGCAGCTTGTTTTCTGTTTTGAGTGTTTAATAAGGAAAGTCCTGGTTCCCAACTGCCCTTGGGGTTTTCCCCCCTTCCTCTTGGTGACAGAAGACAGGCATTAGAAATCCTGGTTAGCTTCTCTGACCAAAGTACAGTGTTTTTTGTCATGTTAACAGAAGAGAGTAGAACTCATATTGCCACTGACTGAAGCATCTTTGCTTTTTCTGAAGCCAGTTTGGACCACAGAGGCTCCATTTGTAGACATCATGGATTTGATAATCACTTTTAAGTGAAATATTTATATTTCTGCTACAGCAGTTGTGACCTTATATATAGGGGGGAAACCCTCTATAAAGCATTTTGGAAAGACACAGCTTAAAAGGTGATCCAAAAAACCTTACTTTCAAAACTTCAAAAGCTTGACTTAACACTTTGTCCTGTTTTAAAATGGACTGGCTTTGAAGTAGGCTTTATGGAGAGTATTGTTAAAAGGTTTTATGGTGTCTGCTACACAGCTACTCTTTTTATTTTTAAAAATTCTGCCTTTGCATTTTCTTTTTCAATATTAATACCAGGCTTTAGTTACCTTGAGCAAACAGATACAGTAACTATAGCAATGGCTAAATATGTAAAAGTCTGTGTGTATCATTGCATTCGTCCGTCTTGACTTGACCTGCATTGTCTGTTTATGTTTATGTTTTCCAGTATCCTTGCTTAATATTGAATTTAACTGAGAAGGTAATATACATAATTGCAATGCTTCCTTTGGAGAACATTTCCTGTATGGAAGTCATGGTATCTAGTGAACTGACTTCGTTATGAAATGTGCTTCATACAGAAAATTGCATTTAACCCTGTTCATGGCCATTGCCAATAGTATATATGCTCTACAGAAGACAGTTTGTATTATGTTGGACTTTGGTGGAGAATCACACAGTTTATCTTATGAGCTGCTGCACAGCCAGACACTGCACTGGCACTACAGGTGAAACCATCTTGGTTTCTTCTTGCTAACTCTTGGGGGTGGTGGTAAGGGAGATGCAAGGAGATGAGTGCAGAAATGAGAGAAGCAGCTTCAGGGAGGATGGAGGATCCCTTCCAAGTCTTTGATACATGAATTCCTTTGGGACAAGAAGAAGGGCTCAGTGTTCCTGGCAATATGTTCATGGCACAAATAATTCAGTTTGATGTCTATAAAAATACAGCCTATAAGTTTTAAAACCAAGAATTTTTATGTAGTGGGGTAAATGCATCCTTTCCTGTAGGATGCAATTATATAACAACATTATATTGTTCCATTTAGATGATGTACAGTTATAGCAGTTGGAGTTGGGGTAACAGTAGACAGATGTTAATGGTGGGAGACAAGTGTTATTTCAACTGGTTTTGTAATGGGTGATGTGGTTTGGGAAGAAGAAAGAGTGTCAAATTTTGTCAGATTATTTGCAGATTTAAAAAGCAGTCCCCGTAAGGTATGGCACAAGTTTAATGGTTTTAGTTACCATGATGTTACCTGGGTTTGTGGATGTCAATACAGAACTTTTTCTAGATCACTAAATTGGCCATTCAAAGAGCTAGTGAAAGGCAGCCATGTACACTTGATCCAGCATAATTCATATAGTCAAAATCTGAGAAGGATATACAATGTTTATGTAGAGCTATTTGAAACAAAGCTACATGGAAATAATTTGGTGACTTCAGAATACTGGGAAATTTGGCTACTGAAAATGTTAACTACACCTTCCATAAATGTCAATAATTTTAAAATTGTGTACTTCTCATTGGATAAAAGTGAAGGAATGTATTACTGCAATACCCCTCCTCCTTCACAAACAAATAGTCTGGTGTGAACTTGATTGACCTTTCCAGATCAGAGAACGTAACAGGTTTAACAATTGCTAAGGCTGAATCCAGATAATAATCTGGTACGTTTTTAAAGAAGAGATCTGGCAGTTGTCTCCTCAAGTCCTCTGGGCAGCTCCTTTCCTTCAGAGAAGAATTAATGATGCCCACTCACCCAAAATCTCAGCATCACTCAGTTGTCTCTAACCAGCCTATACACTGGGATGGTAACATAGGCAACCTTGCTTTGCACATGGCATTTGGGGTCCAAAATATTCTTTGCTTTCAATAATGCTTTTATGGATTTCTTTTAGAATAACAAGTTTTAGTGTAAAGTGTCCCAGACCCACGTTTGCTCCCTGCCCTCTGAATCTTCAGCTTTGGAGGCTAGTGTGTGTGAACCTTTTTTCCACTACCATAGTTCTTTCCTCATAATGTAAATAATAGCTTTCAAGGTTGAAGGGAAATTGTGTTTGTTCCTCAGAGCCTTACTACCATAGCTGCTGCCAGCATTCAAAAACCTATAGCAACAAATTATTTTTCTCTTGATAAAATCTTATCAAAGTGGGCATCCTGGGGAATCTGAAGGAAAAAAAGTATCCAACTGTTAAGACATCTAGCTTAATTATAACATTTCAAAGATCTGTTTTAACTAGGAACAGTTACCATGATTGGGTTGATCTTAAGTTGCTATACATGTAGCAGTGCTAATACCAAAAGTGCTGTGGCCTCTTAAGGCAAAATATTTCAGTTTCAGGATTATTGTTTTGACTGTGCCATGTTTTTAAGTGGTTTATATGCAGCTTTTGTACCTGCTGAGGTGTACAGTGGATTTGGTGATCGGGGGTGTGACACTTGGGTTTATCTTGAATGGGCTTGGACACTAGATTATTCCCTCTTTGTGAACAAACATTGTTCCTCTAACATTCTTCTGTCACCTAGATTTTATGACCTCTTGTCCCCCTGTCATATCTTGTCTTTTGGTGTGTCTGAGCTTTATGTAAGTTTTGGGAAACTTTACTCTGGGTCCATGCCAGACTTTCCCATAGTTGTATGTATCCACACTGGCCCATCCCCTAGGGGTAATCTGACTTTCCTCCAGTACATCTACAAGACTGAAGGGTTGGCACCCAAAGCTGCAGGTTGGTAGTTTAAACTCTGTGTATACTTTATAGGGGCTATCTAAATGCGAAGAGCAGGTGCCATTAGGTTAGTTACTTCCTTATTGCCTTTCTTAAGGTATAATTAAACTTCTCAACAAGGGGTGATAAATGAAGGTGAACAAGTGTTTGATCCCTAGGTGTTGCCAGAGCTGCTTCATGAGAGCAGCTGTAAAGGGGTTCCTTGAAAATCTGTGTATTCCCATTAATTCAAACAGCTGAAGGAGAGCATTGTCTATTTCGATTTGTATATTGTTCAGAAGTATAATTTCCGGGTGCTGCATGGCATAATGCACAATTACTAGTAGGAAGTGAAAATCTTTTGGAGTTCCAGTGTAAGGGCCCTGTAAAATCTGTATTAGAACATTAAAAACAGGACTTCTAACCAATGCTCCCTGTAAGCTGTGGAGTCTTGTGAGCAAAAATTCTACTTTGTGAGCTACTGGCATTAAAGTTGTGAGTGCATGATTTGGCTACTGCATAAATTAGTTTGCTCTGGAGCCATCCTTCCTGGAGGCTAAACAACTGTGAGCTAGCTCACACTAACTCAGCTTAGAGGGAACACTGCTTCTAACACAAGCACTGTAGAGTGGGGAGACCACCTCCTTGAGGATTTCTGCAACACAATGGTCATGGCCAGCAGCTCTTTGTGAGTGTAAGAATGACAGCCAAAATAAGTGATATAAAAGGTGTGTCAATATCTTATTAGGGCATTTATAGTCTGTCCAGAGTTGGTCATGGGCATGCTTCAGAACTGTGGGTTGGATCCAGTGCAAAGGATTTTCATCCATGGAGCATGATTTTCATGCTCACCCCCACAGCAGCCCCAAATGCCTTCTGAAATCCTGCTTCTGGGGGAGAGAAGACCCCAGAAGCAGGATCTGGAGGGCATTTTAAGTTGCTGTAAGAAAGGAGGGGTATGAAAGTCATGCTGAATGGGCAGCAAGTGCATGTTCTTGCATGCACAGAAATGCTGTGATGGAGCCACCCTTTGGTTCAGCGTGATGGGAGATTAATAAATGAACAGTTTCCTTGCTCTCTTGTAAATCCTTTGTAATTCTTCACCAGACCGCTTTCCATGGAACTTTCATGGTTTTGAACAGGACTTGGGGAATCTCTGGTTATTCTATGGTACTGCTTGTTGTAGTGGCAAGAGGGTCTCATCTTTCCCTAGGTCTAGCTTCTGAACTGGATCACCTATCCATTTGTCAGGGTCTGGTCATGCAGGGATAGGTCTCCATCAGGATCTGACTTTTCTTCTTCCAGTTGCAGGACCTGACTTAGAGCTGTTGCCTGATTTATCACTGGTATTATGTTGGGGACATCTCGTATTGATACCTCTGGATAGTCTACCAAGAGTAACTCCACATCTTCTGTGACTCCTTGATACATTGCTGGGATTCAGAAAACCGGCTAATGATACACGTTTATGGACATATCTTATTGAGCTGTTGGATGCCACAGGGTTCTCTGGTAGCAATAGATGATGGCAAACCACTGACATGGCACTGCTGAAGCAGACAGCCATCAGTCACCCATTCTGAAGTATCATGAACACAGGTGCATGTGGAGATCAGGCTCAACCAGCTGAGGTCACTTTCTAGCCAGTGTCACAGTTCATAAATGCGCACTCCTGTTTTAAGTGCTCAGTTGAGCTGCATGTAAAATATGGTCCCCAGCTGCCTCTAATGGTTTTGGTTTCCCCTGTCTGCTTCATGGCTTCTTTGTTCTGACAAATAGACATTTCTGATTATTTCTGAATGTCCTTAGGAATGCATTATTAGGGTAAATGGGCAGGGATTTCCTTAAAGAGTAAGATCATGAGCAAGTACCCGAGTGGGGCTTTCCAGCCTTGTAAAATTCTGAAGAAATAAGAGCCTGCATCTTTTCCTGGTCATGCTCCTGCATGGATTGCTCAGTTTAGAGTAGATGGTTTATTTATTAAATCCCAGGACCTGGCCAAAGCTGGCACAACCTTGAGAGCTCCTTCTGTTGCTACCTTGACAACAGTATGAGTCTCTCTTTTTACTGTGGTCTTCAACCGTCTCCTTGTGGTTATGTCAACTAGCTGCTGGTTGATCATCCCATCTGTATTTATTGTGTTTGGAAACTGTTCTGACAGGTCTTAGATGATTTTATTGCAGTGTAAAATCATTTCTTTAAGTTGTTCATAATCATTAGCCTTTCAGTGTGAGAAAGTCTTCAGTGTGGCTTGTCCCTCCCCTCCCCCAAGTATGGGCCCAATAAATAACCAGTGACGCTTGGGTCATATGAATAAGGCTTTGATATTTTCTTCCAGAAATAACTTTGTAAGATGGAAAAATAAGATGCTGGGTCTCCTGCACCTTGCCAAAGAAATGGTCCAGCAGGCTTCATTCTCTTTGTAAAGTTCTCTCACTTAACCCTATCATACTCCAGAACCTACTGTCCATGGCAGTGAATATTCTTACATCCACTGTCTACTTCTTCTAGTAGGTATTTCAACCCAAACACATCCACAGGGTTGGATACAGTGCAAAATTTCTGCTTATACTAAAGTTGTTGGTGCAAGTGGAAATGTAAGGAAAAGATAGTGGTATCTACTTGTGCTAAGTTATACTTACTGTATCCTCAATTACATTTCTGCTCATGCAAGATCTTGTACATCCAGTTTCTGGGCACTGTAAGGGGAAGTGTTAGGTATTGCACAAAATCTTGTGCCAATGGTAGTATGCTACGCCCATTTGTTTCCACTTGTGCACTGCTGGATCCAAACCACATTCTCCACAGTGTGTGTGTATAAAGAAAATGAGATGTTTTCTTCGTTGGCTCTTCCCAGCTCACTGCCCAAGCCCTCCATACCCTCAGATAGAGAGTGGAGTAGATAGAAACCAGCCACTGTCTTCTTCTCCTCTCCCACTGGTCTGCCTTTTTGCATCAGTGAGGACCAGGATAATCTTCTTAACCTTATTCCTTCCTTATCCTAACTGTGGTCAAATGGACACCCTGAAGAATTTCACCTTCTTGCAGGACATCTGGGGCTTGTCATGGCTACACTGTCTTCTGTGTTGTTAGTATGTAGCTTTGCTAGGGAACAAGTACAGCCATGTCTCAGCATATCCTAGCAACTGTGGCTTCATGACATCATCCTCCAACACTTCACCATTGGTTTCAGGAGCCTGAGTGAGTGCACTCTGGGTCCACTTGCAATCTTATGGTAAGATTTCTTTATACACCGTAATGGTATCAGCAACTAGTGGATCATGAGTTGTGAGGTTTGTTCCTACAGAAACAGTTTAGGAATCTTTTATAAAAAGAAGTATAAAAAAGGAAAGACTTTATATCAGTTTTGCAGAAAACAAACATATTCTGCGTTTGGAGTTGGATTTCCCCCCTTCTTTTCAATGGGCCCTGGTAAGTACAGTTGGCAAGCATCTGACCTCATTTTTGCTTGGCAGAAAAGATGTGCTGCAAACTGCAGCAATTTGATACTATTTGTGTTTAAGGACTTTCCATGTCTCCATTTTTATTCCACCTTCCTGCAAAGATCTCAAGGTGTTGAACATGGTTCTCTTCTCTCCTATTTTATCCTCAGAACAACCCTGTAAGGTAGGTAGGTTAGGTTGAAAGGTTGTGGCAAGGTCACCCCCAGCTAACTTTAGGGCTGAGTGGAGATTTGATCTAGTTGGACACTAACTACTGCACCACATCAGCTCTCAAGTTTAGCATAGTAAGCCAGAAACTACTTCTACTTAAAACAATCCCAGTTCCTTTCCTCTCTTGTTTCCATAACAACATGTCCTCGTAATGGAACATATAAGTGCCCTGTGAGATTTCCTCCAGCACTGCCTTACCATCATTAGCCTGTGTGTGTCTCAGACATGTCTAACTTCTTGCAACAGAGTTAGGGAGCTTGTGACATGAAGGCGGATTAATTAAAAATAATTCTCAGGCATACTGCATTGCCAGGGACTGTCACATGTCATGTAACCACTATCACTATCGGCCGTGCATCAAACAATACCACTGTACAAGCTTTGTGTTCTGTGCAATTATAACAAGTATTTCTACACAGTACGTTCACTGTTCAAAGTGGTCAACAATCACATTTGTGAGAAAAAGGGTGCATTTTGCATCTGACCTCATTTTCCTTTGTTTTATTTTATTTTGATGAGAGTATAAAATGAAGGTTTGAGGGAAGAACAGCTGAGTCATGCAGACTCTGGACCTTACATGTTTGACACCTTTCAAAGGTGGGTGGTGACGCTTCCTCTGGCTTTGTCAGGAGTATAAAACATAGAAAGAGTTCACAAAAGTCCATGAAAGTTTGTGTGCACAAAATGTCAGAAAATTACAGATTTTTTCTGTGTTGTTATTTTAGAAGGAGAAGCAATCTAAGTTAGGGATGGACATGAACTGGCTTACAAGCCAAAATTCAGGCCAAACTTGGGCCGGTTTGGAGCTCTGGAACCGATGTTCAGAGAAGGTATATTCCCCAAACATTTGCCAAAATTTTGGCCAGTTTGGTTTGGCTGTTCAGGACCAGCCATTTAAACCTAACAGCTGAGCGGTGCAGGGTTTGCTGCTCAGCTGTTAGGTTTAAATGGCTGGGACCCATTTAACCCTTTGGTTTTGCTCCCCCCTTGAAGCGGCGGGTAGCAAAACCAAAGGGTTAAATAGCTTGTGGCTATTTAACCTTTCAGTTTTGCTCCCCACCCCTTCAAAGGGGGGGAGCAAAACTGAAGGGTTAAATGAAGCCTCTTTCCAGGTGATCCCCACCCCCTCTCTCCCATCTGTGGCAAGCTGTGGTCAGAAGAAAGGGAGAACGGAAGTCCTTTCCTGAGTGATCCCCCCCTTTCTCGCAGCCATGGCTTGATGGAGAAAGGTGGAAGGGAAGTCCTTTCTAGGGCAATCCCCACCCTCTTTCTCAGCCGCAGTGAGTTGCAGCCAGGAGAAAGGGAAACCAAACCTGCCGGACTGGTTTGGTTCGGGTGGGGCCCATTTGAGGTTCAGTTTGGGGACCACCCGGAACTGAACTGCCTTTTTTAGGGTCATGCCCATCCCTAATTCCAGTGTTTGGGGATTTGTTACTTATAAGAAAGAAGGTGGTTTAGGGGCCATAAAGAAGTAAAATACATGGATACCCAGATGGGGTTAGACTTAATCATGGACTTCATTAGAGACAGAGGAATAAGGAATTTTGACTGGTGCAGCTTGTCACGCAGAAGAAAGAGCTGCACTTGTGGGTGTGCTGTTGTCTACAGAACTATTAAAGTTATGGTGCAAGTGTCCTGCTGACCTTTGCATTTTTGAACTTCAGCAAGCAGTTGGAACTCTTTGTGAGATGCCAGTTCCAGTGCTGGTGCACCTTGTGCCATACATTTCATGTATGAGTTACTTAGAAATGGGTAGTCATTGAAAGGGATACTATAACCTTAGTATGTTCAATGGAGCCTTCTCGACCCAGACTTTGGCAGAATGGTGGAGGTGCTATATAATAGGAACTGAACAGCAAAAATGTTTAGTGCAGTTGAAGGAACTGAGAGAACATGGCAATGCAGAGCAAAATTCAGAACACAGGAATGATAAAGCAAAGGTAAAATCAAATTGTTTGTTGGGTAAAGAAAACATGGTTGCACTTACCTGTAACTGAAGTTCATCAAATGTCTTCTGTGCAGGCACACATAAGTTGCCCCTCAGCAAAACTTTTAAAACAAATTATTTTTTCCTTCCCATTTACTACCTATCTATCTGAGAGGAACTAGAGAAAATTATGTCATCCAATGTCTTCAAGGACCCTTCTATTATGTAAACACGGCAACTTCCCATGCATTGTAAAAGAGCCGCTAGTTTAGGATGCACGTTGTATTGTGTACTTCCATCCAGTTCGCTCCTGCTTCCACAGGGGAGAATTGACTTTTCCCACCCCTGTATGGAAATTGTCCTGTGGGTCATAGTTTTACCAGTTACAAAATCCTATCTGAAAGTCTGTGTTCCGCATCCCCCTGTAACATGAGCCTCTACTGTGGTTATAGTGCTAGCAGAGCAGATAGAGAAAGAAGTACTTTTCTCCCTTTCTCATAATACAAGAACTCGTGGGCACTCAACAAAATTGCTGAGCAGTCTTGTTAGAACAGATAAAAGGAAGTACTTCTTCACCCAAAGAGTGATTAACACATGGAATTCACTGCCACAGGAGGTGGTGGTGGCTACAAGCATGGATGGCTTCAAGAGGGAATTAGATTAACATATAGAGCAGAGATCCATCAGTGGGTATTAGCCACAAGATATAGATAGGAACTCTGGGGCAAGTGATGCTCTGTATTCTTGGTGTGGGGAGGGGCAACAGTGGGAGAGCTTCTAGTATCCTGGCCCCACTTATGGACCTCCTGATGGCACCTGGTATTTTTGTCCACTGTGTGACATAGTGTTGGACTGGATGGGCCATAGGCCTGATCCAACATTGGCTTCTCATGTTCTTAGTCTGGATATGCATAAAGTACATGTTATGCATTCTTAAGCAGCATTGACATACTATGAGTGATGGTGTTCCAGGGTCTGCTTGTGTACTACAGAAGCACAGCGGAGACCTTTACACATACCCAGATGAACTTAGGAGTGATGGTAGATGCAACAGGACTCCCCCTGCTTGAAGGTATTCTAAAGGTGGTCTTAGTGTCATCTCAGTGGAGAATATCCCCCTCAACGATTCTCTGTCTTCCTCTCTCTCTGTCTTAAATGTACAGTGCAGTTCTAAGCAGATTTACAACCTTATAAGCCTCTTGACATCAATGGAGGTAGAAGGATGTAACTCTAGCACTTGTAGTCTCTCCCCCCCCCCCTTCAAATCACTTTGGGTCAAAATACCATGCCAGAAAAGTAAATCTATATTGGGGATATACTGCTGCTGGCTTGGACAAAATTCTGTGAGTGATTTTATGTGGAGAAAGAAAAGGAAGAAAGTTTTCTAATAATGAGTGTTGTACTAAGTGATGCTTGGGACCTGATGTAAGAACATGCACTGACTGAGAACAGTGATCCCAGTGCTCTTAAAGCCTACCATTTTTGTGATTGGAATGTTGCCCAAAAAGTCCAGCATGACCACATTTGATTTCAGAAGAAACTTCTGACATAAGGAATTATTCAAAAGAAAGCTGAAAGGGAGGGGCCAAAAGGTGCAAATTGTTTCAAGATGCTTGAAAATTATTTGGGTAAACAATAATGGAATTGCATAAAAGCCATAAAAGGCTTCCTATAAAAGTGGGAGTTTTGCCCAGATAACGTGAACAAGGAGGAGCACAAGTTCTGGCAAAACAAATGCTGGGAAGACAAAAAGAGAATATGAGGAGTATATTGCTAAAAACATAAAAATGAACAATAAGAATTTCTTCAAATAAATCAAAAGCAAGAAATTGGCCAGGGAGGCTGTGGAACCTTTGGATGATCAAGGGATGAAAGCAGGGGTCATTTCGTAGAAAAAGAGGTGCAGGAGCTCATTAGCATAACTCATTAGCATAACTTATTTGCATATGATACACCACTTGACATCACTGGAAGTATGTCAGAAGGCAAGAAAGAAAGGAGAGAGAGAGAGAGGGAGAGAGAGAGAGGAAGAAAGAGCTGGCAGAGAGGGGTCAGCTACTAATCCAAGCCTCAGAAATACCACTATTCTTGGAGGATAGCTTCAGTGGTGGCTGAAGCCTTCAGAAGGCTGGTCGGTGCAACAAGGACCTTTCCAGGGGATGGGACGGGGTTATTTTGCTACAGCCATGACACAAACAGGCATTCCCCCGCGGGGGGGGGGGGAGCTGGCACCAACTCCTGAAGCTGCGCTCCCCCGAGCTCCTGCTCAAAATGACCCCTGGATGGAAGGATGCCAAAGGAAGATGGGGCAATAGAAAAAAACCCTCAATGAATGGATGCTGGTTTTCACTGTAGAAATGTGGGTAGTTACTCTCAGAGGAGTAGATGTATTGTGAGGAAGGGTTCTAGTGAAAGATGATGTTCTGTGGCTAATAGACACATTAAACACTAAGATGTTGTTGGGTCCAGGTATACAGCTGAAGATTCTTAAGGAATTCAAATGTGAACTAATTAATCTCTTAGCAGAAATATGCAAAATCAGCCTCTCTTCCAGCAGATTAGAAGTTAGAAAATGTAATGCAGGGTATTACAGACCAGTTATCCTAACATCTGTTCCAGGTAAATTGGTGGAAACTGTTGTTAAAGATAGTATTTTTAGCACATCAGAACAAACCCTGAGAATGAATCAGCACAGCTTTTGTAAAGTGCTGTCTCTCCAGCCTTTTGAAATTCTTTGAGAGGGTTAACAAACACAGTGTTTTTAAGGAAAAATTAATATGTTAAAATATTACTTTCTTATGTTTACATTAGTTTAAAAAAATATCCTGCAATTGTGCAGTTAATGTTAGTGCAGTTTCTTTTAGAGTAGTAATCTCTAGTGAGGCCTACAATGGGAAGGATGAATTCTTCTTACCTAGATCCCATATTAAACTCTCCTCCAACAACAACAACAAACCCACCTTGAAAACTATTGCTTGTAGTTGGGAAGGCTCTATTGAAATTTTAACTGGAGTTAAGTTTTTAAGGGTAGTGCAATGGTAGCTACTTGACCTCTTCCTTTGGCAAATTAACAAAATTACCATTTTATGTACTGTTTTTATAGAAGTGAGCTTTAATGCCTTGTTATGAAAAGCAGATCCACTTTTAAAAACTGTTAACTTCTTTAAAAACAGATTTAGGTTTTCTATATAATGCAAAGGTGGGTCTACTATCTACTGTTTCTTAGGCTTTATTCAACTGTTTCCCTAAAATTTGCCACACCGCGGGAGGGCGGGGCAGCAACAGGAGGGATGCTCAGCGTCCTGTAGTCAGCGGGGCGGGGCCGGCCTGTTAAAAGGCCGAGCCCCGCTCTAGCTCAGCCTCTTCGCTGGGTCCACGTGCTCGCCCACCCGCCCGCCCTGTTCTTAGTGTAGGCTATGGCTGGTCGCCTATGGGGCCAGGTAGGAATTTTTCACCTCTTCCACAATTGGCCGTACGGCAGAGATGTTTTTGCCTACCTTACACTGAGGACAGCGGATTAAGGGCTATAGGTGGTGGTTAAGGGCTTAATTAGGTCACTTGGCAGGTTGTGCAAGCAAGTAAACAGAACTGGTGAGCACCTCATGGCATATCCCGTTAGGGAACAGGAGGTCATCAGGAACTGCCTTCGGGTTTTAAGGTCCAGGGTAGGAAATGATGATCGCCTCTGGGAACCTCTTAGGTCGGCACCTCCCTGCAAGTTTTAAGGCTTCAGGGGTAGGCGCTCCTAGGTGGCAACCAGCTTGCCAGGCTGCCGGGCGCGAGCTAGATCAGTGGCTCAAGACCGGAGCTGGGGTGACCCGCCCTACAAGGGCAAGGAGGCAGGTCAGGGAATGACGCCTGCCTTGCCTGTTCCAGGCTTGCTTAGGTTTTGTTTTGTCCCGTTGCTGCAATGTCTTGTAAGTTAATAAAGTGGCCCTTGTTTAATTCCAAGGCTGTTGTCTGTCTCGTTCTTCCTGCTGGGGTGGCAAACTGGCCTGTACCCCTACCACTCAGCCCAAACAAAGCTTTTGAAAGACTTCTAGTGCTTAGCAGAGTTACACCATAAGTGGAGAAAGGTAGAACTCTGCATATAATTGCACTACTTTTTCACTGAATGATGACTCCTGCATTTCCTTCTCTTCAGAGGGTTCTAATTTTAGTGAAGAAGGCTACATACTGCAGCATTTGGGGCCTAATTCTGTAGTACAATTTTTAAAAAGTACCTCTAGGGTATGATTCTGTATTACAGATTTTGAAGGACACTTCCATGTAAGACTTTTTTTTCTGTTCAAAAAGGAATATTGTGTATTTTGGAAATATGCTAACTAAACCAAGATTTGGGAGGCTGGTAATTTATTATTTAAATAGTGCATTCTTTGAAGTCAATGGGTTTAGAAGAGTGTAACTCTGCTTGGGACGGAACTGGAATTCTGTGGCTAAATGTTCTCCCTATTATATATTATATAGTCATGAAAGTAAATATTATGTAAAATAAACTGTACATATTTGAATTATATAGTGAAAATATATTTGTAAAAATAATCTACAGTTAATATATATTATTATCATCATCATATGTTAACATATCTGTATGTCTTTATCAACTTACAGAAATACAGTAATGTAATAAAACACAGTTTAATACATTATATTAACTGAGGATCATTTTTATTTATTAAAATATATGTATCCCACCTT
This sequence comes from Lepidodactylus listeri, assembly GCA_029233225.1. Taxonomy (NCBI): domain Eukaryota; kingdom Metazoa; phylum Chordata; class Lepidosauria; order Squamata; family Gekkonidae; genus Lepidodactylus; species Lepidodactylus listeri. The sequence goes on from JARCFY010000013.1 coordinate 29,493,267, forward strand.
TCCTCTAGGTTCAGGGTCACTTACAATAATAATTAAGACATCCAGTTTTTACAGAATGGTCTTTCTAGCCAAATGCCGCATTATTGGTTCCTTGTGGATATTTAATGCGTCCCGCTCTTCATGGTCAGATTCTTCTGGATTCCATGTATTATTTGTCAGTTGACTGAAACTAGAGTCAGTGCTTTCTGAGAAAAACCCAACACAGTCAGTCAAATGCCTGGATAAATAAGTGTTTTGATCTGATATCTGGAAATCAGAAAGTGCCAAATAGATAGCTTGGGGGTGGGGGGATTCCACAAACCAAGAACACACCTCACTTCAGAAGGTATATATAGAAGGACCTTGAGAGAGGGACTGATAGCTGTGGGAATCAGTTTCTTTAGCATTTGACATGTTTGGTGTAATATGAACTTGCATGGAACCCTTGTTCTCCCTTCCTCTTCCTGCACACTGCTGTTTCAGATGCTCTGGAAATATCTGAGGCCTTATAGCTTTTAATGTTGCTCTCCTTGCCAGTGTATCCTACAGACAAAAGCTACATATTGCACTATACTAACAGCAGTTTAAGTTTCTTGAACATAGTCAAAATACCATGTTATTTTTTTTTACAAAAATAGTAAGCAACCTAAAACTAATTATGTTTGCAGTAGATAGCGTACCAAAGAGAGTAAAATAGCTGTGGCAAAATCCTGACAGACTGTTACACTGATGATAGAGTTCACAGGTCTAGACTAGAGTGTCAGCAAAGCATATCAGTGTTGGCTTGCTTGGGGCACAGTTGGCAGTGGCATTCTTATATGAGATTCTGTAGCTCCAGATTTCCAGTGCAGGTATTGCTAGGATTGATAGTGGGCTTGTCTCAGAGTGAAAGTAGCTGTGATGAAAGACATGGGTTGCCACAAAATGGAAGCCCAGTGCTTCTCCTCTCCAGTGACTCACATCCAGGTGCATTTCCTCACCCTGCCAATGATGTGGAAAGGGGGCAGGGAAATGTGGTGACATCAAGTATTAAAACAGGGTACAGTGGAGACAGGAGAACTTGGGCACAGGGATACTATTTTAGGTCATGCTGCTACTATAACCTCCATTTCTGTCCTCCAGGACAAGTGTAGGCTGTCGTTAAAGCTGCAGCAGTCCAAACCTGTTTATGGTGCTGTGGCTAAAGTGATCCCATATGATTAGGCTGCCCACATAATAATGTTAACCCCTCCCATGAAGCACTAATCTGACCTAACTGCACAGTCAGGACCTTGTGGGTTGTATCTAGAAAAGGAGACACGCATCATCTCTGCAAATCAGGCAGGTCTATTGGACAAACAAGAGTGCAGCTTCCACAAATTAAAACGGAGGAGGCAGGAACATTATTCTTGCCATGCCAGGAAATGTAAGGAAACAAGCCACATCATCATATCATCTGCTATTAGGTCTTTTGAGTGTGGTTGTGAATGGACAAGAAAATGCAACAAAATCTGTTTTATTCCTAAACAAATTTAAGGGGAGCTTAATGGGAAAATATTATCTCTTTATAATGCTTAGAGGATTATGCAGACAGGAATGTAATGGGGGGGGGGGCATGAATTAAAGTATACAGTGGAAAATAATTACCCAATCCATTTTCAGTGCATTTTTAAAAATTCAGCAAGAGAAAAATAGTACGGCTACATTCTCACCCTCAGACTCTTACCTAGTATAAGTAGTCCTTGCTGCTTTAAACTGCAGCTGGGTTTGGAGTTATTACTACTCTTGTGTGTAATTATACCTTATGTGTACCAGCAGAGAATGGACAGAAACTGTAGGCAACTGAAACACATACATTTCTAAACTGTGCAGCCACAATTCATGCTGGATTCCTCAGCCACTGCTCTTGTGCCAATCTACTCCATCTCACTCCTGCAGTGAGCAACAGAGATGCTTCCCCACCCTCCAAACACATGAATACTCTCCAAAGCTGAGTGGCCACAGAACTCTCCTCAGTTTTTAACATGGGCCTATTAAACTTACTGCAGAGAATCCGAGCAGTCAAGCCTTTAAGCTTGACTCCAGACTCTGTGCCTGCCATACACACCATTCTTTTTTCTCTGGTGTATTTATTCTGCAGCCCAGCCAGGCTCACTTGTGCATACAGGGAGCCAATGGCCCCCTGCAGGTCCAGCTCTGCAATGCCTTCTCCTTCCACCTGGTTGAAACTGGATGGTGGAAGAGAGCAGCCCAGTCTGGCTCACTGTGTGTGCAGGGAGCCAGTAGCTCCCTGCAGGTGCAGCTCAGTGCTGCTTTCTTCTTTTGCCTGGGTTAAATTGGGCAGCATGAGAGGGCAGCCCAGCCGGGAGTAATTTCTTTTCTTTTTTACATGCAGCATGAGACTAGCAATATTCTCATATAGCTAGATCCATGCTGCTTATAAAAAATATAAAAATTTAAAAGGACACACCAATGAATTTTAAATTTAAAATGTAAAAAGACACACCAATGAATGGTGGATGATGGGCAGAATGACCTCAATGTGGGCGGGGGATTAACCTTTGATAGGGCAGCAAAGGGGCAGGAGGAATCCGAGGGAAACTGTACGCTTTTGAATAACCCTTGGCTTGGAAGCGAAACAAGGGGGGAAATCGGCACAAAACCACTCTCAGAAAATCCAGGGAAACAGCGACTGGAAAGCAAACTCTGTGCTGAAGGGGACGGAATCGATGCAGAATGAAAAAGAAAATCCTATGGACATGCAAGGTGAAAGCGATGCAAAACATCTGTGCATAATAGGCCATGTATACTGTATTTACTGTTTTAACACAGAGATGGTATTTCTCAGTAAAATCTGGCATAAAATTATATGGTCAATATTACATGGGACATATTGGCCGGAGCCCTTATTAAAATTATGGTAAAGAGCAGGCTTAGATGAAGTGACGCCAGTGGTCCATCTAGCCGTTTTCAAGGCCTCGGTCAGTGGTCTCTCCAGAACTGTTTAGCTGAAAAAGCTGTGCATAAAACCTGAGATGTTACATATTTGAAGCATGTCTTTGATAAATTGTGTGAAAAAATGCATTCTTTTTTCCTGGGAGGTCTGAGCTGAGCAAAACCTCCACTGTGAATTTTAAATTGTTTTCTCTCTGGGCAGGGAACAGGCAGCAGGAGAAGAGTTAGTTCAATTGCTTCCCAGATGTACTTCAGCTCACCTTCATACAAATGCTAATGGATCTAGCAGGAGAGATAATGAATGGGTCAAGTTCTTCCCCTTCTCCAAGCAGGGAACAGAGATTTGAAAGAACAGAATGCTAGAGAGTCTTCAGGAAGGAGATATCTGAAGATCTCCAGGAAAAGCCTCTTTGACCTGGCCTGACCTGGTCAGGGGGTGGGGAAAAGATAGGTGATTAAAAGAGAGGTCTTTTCCTTGGGCGCTGAGTCCATGAGAGCACGCAGAGCTCTCCACTGGGAAGGAAGCCATTGACCATGTGCTTGCCTAAAGAGCTGGAGCAAGCTTCAAGGTAATGATGCTCTGTAGAGATTTATAACTTTGTAAGCTCTAGGAGCCTGTAATATTTTAACATCTGATAGGATATGTACAGAGAGAGGGACAGGATTTGCATTTTACCAATTTCTTTTGGATCCCTTGCTCAATCTAGTGCTGTGCTAAAAGTATGTTGTGAATATTTTCTTTTTAATACTTTATAACTTAAGATGCAGCCTTTGGTTCTCTGTACCACATAGACCTCCACCATCTTGGATATGCTATTTTAAAAGGAGTGCTGGGGGAAGGCAGGCAGTTGGCAAGGGGCGCCTGAGGCAATAAACTGTCCCCATGGCGACCAGGTACTGGGCAGCAGGAGACACTGAGGCAAGTCCTTAGAACTTGGAAGGGAAGCTGGAAGCCCTGATCCTCCCCGTGGGTAATTCCTACAAAGGTCAGGTGGCAGTAGCAGGCCACCCAAGCATGGGAGAAAAGCATTTCCAGGTGTTGAGAAAAACCTAGGAGGGCAGAGTAGAATAGGGCCTGCAGGCCAGAGCAAGCTGATTCCACCACAGATGGGAAGAAAGTATTACAATCCAAACAGTTTAAGAGCCTAGGGGTGCTGGTTCTCTTGGCGCAGCAAATGGCTGTGGTGACCAGGGCTGCCTTTAAAAGAGCTGCATTTATAGAGCTGCATTTGGTGGCCCTCCTTGAGGAGATCCCCTTCTTAATGCAGATCCCCCCCCCTTTTTTTTTAGTAACCTTTTTGTAACCACTAGGACTGTCTGCTGTAATGTATGCTTGCAGTTCAGGAAGCTGCAGCTGGTGAAGAATGCTGCCACTTGTGATTTCTTGAAGACTATGGGGAGGCAAGAGCACATCCAAACAACATTGCAGTAACTGCCTGGCTGCCTTTGGCTTCTGACTCCTCTTCAAGGTGCTGGTGCACGCAGATCTTTAAAGTGTGAGCTGGAACCCATATATCTTTGGGACTGCCTCTCCCTTAATTTACTCCTTGCAGTTAGAAATCAGCTGCTTGGACTAGAGACTTTATCCAAGTGCTCCAAGGTTATGGGATCCCCTTCCCTAGATAGGTCAGAGAACAATAATTTTACTGTGCTTTTCTTAAACAGTGTGCGACTTTCTTTCTTTTGCATAGTAAAACTGGTTGGTTAATGCAGAGGAGGGGCAGACTTTATTTTGGAGATTTTTTAATGCTTCCTCAGCAGAGTCCTGCTTTATGTTTCTGGGAATTATGTTTTTCATGTGGCTTGGGAGTAGGGTTGCCAAGTCTGGGTTGGAAAATACCTGGGGACTTAGGGGGTGGAGCCAGGAGAAGGTGGGGTTTGGGGAGGGGAGGGGCTTCAGCATGGTACAATGCCATAGAGTCCACCCTTCAAAGTAGCCATTTTCTCCAGGGGAGCTGATCTCTGTCAGCTGGAGATCAGTTGTAAAAGCGGGAGATCCCCAGGCCCCACCTGGAGGCTGGCAGCCCTACTTGGGAGCTACCAGTCACAAAATGGCAGCTTGTACAAAAATCACAGCATTTCAGAACAGGTCTGCAGTGCTTGGATGGGAAAACCTTCCCTCTGTTATTTTCCTCTCCAAACTGTAACTTGCCCATCAGGAGAAAGATACACAGTTATTTCTGTTTTCCCCACCTCTGGAATAAGCAAATAGTTTTGATTCTGGGTCAAAAGTCAAAAGTTTGTACTTTTCCCATTCATAACTAAGGGGCGTGTGTGTCTGCTTCCTTCTTCATACACAAGACAAAGAGTAGAGAAGCTGTTGCAATAGCTTTTATAAGGAAGGACAAGAATTTGATTACAGCAGCACTGGAGGAGTGGCGGAGACCTACTTTTAATTGCTTGTTCAGTGACTGCTCACTCCCATGTGACCTGCCCTCCCCAGGTTCCTGCATTGCCAAGCTTTGGTTTTGTTTCCTGATGGCTGCTGTTGTCTTAAATCTTGTTAAATTATTTGAGCCACTGTTTTAAATTTATTGTACAGTGTGTTTCAGTTCTTATTTATTCTGTTGTTCACTACTTCAAGCACAAGAACATATAAATGCCCACAAGAAAGCAACTGCTCCAGTACTGAGCTCTGGTCCTTGCCTCTGCTGTGAGCTGCAAGTTAATGAATGATTCCTGCCGCTGTGTATTCCTTGCTGAGTTGGCCCTGGCCTGGCCTTGGAGCCCTGCCAGTTCTGTACTGCGCTCCTCTTTATTACTGTTTTGTAAATGAAATAAGTGTACTTAAGTTGCAAATCTGTGTGCAGCTAATATATTTGTCCTTGCTGTGGGTCTAAATCCACCAAAGCAACTGCCAAAGTTCTGTGCTGTGATCACTATGGTGGTTATATCTCCAGGAAAAACGGTATCCTTTTTCCCCTCGTTTATGAAATGCTTATTCCAACTGAAAAACAGGGACATGAACATGTGAATATTTGTGTAGAGCCAAGAAGCTTACATTCCTGACTCTCTGCCTGCCTCAGTGCTAGAGCATCTGCCGCAAAAATAATCTTTCTCTGTGTTTCTGAATATATTAACACTTATAATATCACCATCCTTATTTGCTATTTCCATGGAAACCTGAAGAGGAACTTGGAGCAACTGCCTTCATTTACAGTGGTTTGAGAAGCTGTGTTCTCTCTCTCTCTCCCCCCCCCCCCCCCGGATGTAAAATAACCATTTTATAATTATGTATAGTGTGTATTGATTAATCGATTATACTCGCCTCACTTTCCTAATGGCTCAGGTGTGGTTACAACTGAGAAACAAAACTAAAAGACACAGTTAAGCAGTAATAGTGTCAAAAGCACTTGAGACAGAAGCTCACAGGAATTCTGAAATCCCAGGACGCCCTCTTGTAGATTTCTTTGTCACTCACCCCCCCCCCCCGCCCCCACTCATAGCCTCTTCTCTCTGACGGACTATCGCTCCTCCTCCCTATCCATTTGCTTATTCTGGCTCATCTGCACATGGCTTCATACTGATTTGCAACATCCAGATAACTGTCTTCAATAATCACCCGAACAGCTCTGAGGGTGTTTGAGGTGGAGGTGAACAGTCCCAATGAACGAAAACAAAAAGTAGTCTAGTAGGATGTTAAAGTCTTGTAGATTTATTGTAACATACAAAAATGCTACAATAAATGTCTATTTCAGAAGGCAGGAGAGTATCTCTACTGCAACAGAAGTTCAAGGATGATGGAACTTGGGTCTGTATCACAATACCAGTCACTTTTAAAGTGATCAAAATATTTACATCCCACTTTTCTTTCTGAAAACAGCGACCCAAGAGGGCTCACAAATATGCACATGAATATAAGAACATAAAACAGGAAGAGTTGGGGGGAAAACAGGCCAACTACAAATGATAATCAACAACTAACAACTGAGAAAACCACCCACAGTTTTGCCAAACCTATCATAGTCTATACAAAGCCTTTTGAAATAATGCAGCCTTATAACAGTTTCTTGAAAACTGGGAGGGTAGATGCTCCCCTGACTTCCTTTGACAGCACATTCCACAAGACAATAATGATGGCTTAAAAGGCCTGAAATAGAAAATGGTGAAGTGCATCATCTTATAGCAGGGTACATACTGTGAGCAAGGAGCAGTGGGCAGAATGAAGCTGGCACATGAGTTCGTACCAGGAAAGGCAGTCCTTTTGATATGTGGGTTCTAATTTAACCCAGAAATAAATATGTAACCCAGTGAGCTCTTTTAAGATTGGTGATATATGATCACATCTGGTGCCTCCAGTCACTGCATTTTACATTAACAGATGTTTCCAATTAGTATTTAGCTAGCCCCACAATAAAGTGCATCACAGCTGTTCAACTGCAAGGTTATAGAAATGTGGTTCAGTGAGGTCATGTCAGTTGAGCCTAGAAGACATAACTGAAAGAATGCACTCCTCTCAATAATAGCCACCTGCTTTTCTAAAAGCAGTTCAGAAACAATCCTAAACTTGCCATAGAGTCAGTGCTAGACTCACCCCATCCAAAATAAGCAGGGAAATCCTCACTAAAACATCAGCCTCATCAACCAGCATCAGTTCTGTCTTGTGTGGATTTGGTTTGTTCTCCCTTATCCACTTGACCCCAGCATCCATGTGTTGATTCCGGAACTCAGGCAACCCATTTCCAGTGCAGTTTCATTAATGACATTTATTATTATTATTATTATTATTACATATTTATACCCCACCCGCCCCACTACCCCGCTGACACCTAACCCACAAAGCTAATGATAATTTCATTCAGTTTTCACATAAGCATTAAACAGCACAGGGGAAACGACAGCACACTACAGAACTGTGTAGGACAAATCCCAAGCTGTTGATTCAGCATCACCAAAGTTTTGCCCAACAAAAAACATTGAAGCTATCAGAGTCTTCAGAGAAATCTAATGGAGCAAAAGGGAGGATTTCCCTTATCCAGTGGCAACTGGAGATTATCCATCAGAACAACTAGTACTATCTTGGTCCCAGACCCAGGCCTGAAATCAGCCTGAAATGAGTCATTGGCAGCTGTGTCATCCAGGAACTTCTGGAGTTGTTCTGCCTCCACCTACTCAAGTACTTTGCCCAAAGAAGGCAAATTTGAGATGGACCTATAATTTTGCTGCCTCTTTTTTAGCTAACCATTGGTGGTACAGCAGAAGTCTAATTATTGCTTCCTTAAGTTGATTAGGGAGGGAAGGAAACATGGTATAGTCTGACTTTGTCAGATCTTGGAAACTAAGCAGCATCATTACATGGAAAGGAGACCACCAGGAAGACTCTGCAGAGAAAGGCAGTGGCAGATGACCTCTAGAAAGCCCCTTATGGGGTTGCCATAAATTGGTTGTGAATTGACAGCACTTACCAGCACTTCGGTACTATGGGGGGAAACCCTCCACCAGAGAGGTGTGTATAATTCTAGCAGGGTTCCAAACTACAGGAAGTAGCCTTCACAACACCCAGAATATTGTCAATACTGATGAAGGAAATGAATCAAAAGCTATTCATCCTGTTATCCAAAACAGAAGTCTGATACAGGTGGTGTTAGGTTCCTGGCAAACCTGAATAATTGTTGCATGTGTCCTGTATTCTGCAAACAGAGCAGTCAGGTCTCCTCTGAAGCAGTGCCCTCAGGTCCAGATAGTGAGGCTTGGGAACTTGAACTAGAGCTGGCACATGGACTTCCGTCTAGTAGACCAGCTGATCCAGCATGACAGCTTTCCTAAGCTAGGCTGGGAAGTATTCATGCTTAAATGCCCTGCTGGCAAATGTTGAGCTTCTGTGACTGCAGTTTGCTTTGGCCAGGATCCTGCAAAGAATTATTGTTCTCACTGCCTGGCTCTGGGATGGGGTTGTATGCAGCCAGTCAAGCACTTTGCCTCCTCTGGACGACCTCAGCCCAGGCCTTTTGCTGTTGCTATTCTTGCAGAGTGAGAGTGTCTCTTGGTGGGATATCGGCCTGGGTCCATGTCCATCCCAGCAGAGGCCTGCTGTCTATTTCTGGAGCCAGTGGCAAGGCTTCTCTTGCAGGCCAAGGCAGGATGCCCTTTGCTGCTGCTAGACCATTGACAGAAGGTGCGTCAGCCAAGGTAGGCTCTCCCTGGTCCTGCTGGTCCACCTTGGCTGCATCCCCCACCACAGCCAGTTGGCCCTGGCATTTCTGGGTACCAGTGGTGGAAGCGCTGGAAGAGGTCAGCTGCGTGTATGTTGGAAGCTTTCTTACAAGACCATTCCTCTGGCCCATACTCTTTCCAGTCTATCAGGTACTGTAACTGGTCCCTGCACTACTGTAAAGTCTAGAATCTGAGCAACCTCATATTCTTCTTTGTCAGCTACCTGGATGGGTACCGACCAGTCAGGGGCACAGAACATCAGTAGGCCAGGTGGATTCAGAATCAGCAAAGATTGGTGAAATACCGGATGTACTTGTATTCATGCTATTTCTTGGAAGGACAGTTGGTCTAGAGGTATTTGATGGACAGCCAAACACAATCTCCCACATTCAGCAACTTCCCAGGTTGTTGTATTTGACATGCCTTGTAGGCCTGTTTGGCCTAATCCAGATGGCATTACAGAACAGCATGCATCACAACTAACTCTTGCACCCTCTGGTGGGCTGCAGGTACAGCAGATTGTTCTGTTAGGGTTGAGAAGAACTGGAGATAGAACTCGTATCTTGTAAAGAAAGGAGAGTGTCTGGTGGACCTGTGTGGGGCACTGTTATAAGCAAACTCAGGAAGTGGAAGGGATTCCACCCAATTGTTCTACTGGAAAGTAATAAAACACTGGAGGTATTGCTCTAGAATGACATTTACTTGTTCTGTTTCCTATCAGTTTGCAGGTGATGAGCTCTGGCTAAGCGGAGGCAGACACCTAGTGATGTAAACAGGGCCTTCCAAAACCAGGAGGTAAACTTTGGGCTGCAATCTGATATCAGATGCTTGGGGAGCCCATGTAGGCAGACAACATGTTGGAGGCTGTGGCTGGCTGTGGTGCATGCACATGGGGTTCCTTAGCAGGCTATGAAGTGGGCCATTTTGAATCCATGGGGGGAGATGATGTACCCCAGGAATTCCACCTGATCCAGGTGAAAGTTGCATTTCTCAAGCTTGGCGTAAAGATGTTGCTGAAACAGCCTTTCTATAACTGAGCGTACATCGGAAGTGTGAAGGGATGGATCCTGGGAGTATATCAGGATAGATGATTACATACTGGTCTATCAGATCCCAAAACGCATCATTCATGTGATGCTGGAAGACTGCAGAAACACTGCATAATCTGAATGGCATCATGGTGTACTCAAAGTGGCTGTACTGGGTTCAGAATGTGATTTTCCACTCATCACCTTCCTGGATCTGAACTAGGTTATATGCTCCCTGGAGTTCTACTTTGGTAAACTGGGTTACTTCCCCAGAGATGGGGAAATAGCTCTGGAATCAAAGGGAGTGGGTACCAGTTACATATGGTGATCTTATTCATGGCCCGGTAATCATTGCACAGATGGCCCTCCCCAGCCTTCTTTTTTATAAAGAGGACTGGAGCAGCCACTGTGGAGACTGAAGGTCAGATGAATTCCCTGGCCAGATTTTTGTCTAAAAAGTCCCTGAGGGCAGCTAGTTTGGGTTCCAGAAGGGACTATAAATGATCTGCTGAAATGAGTGCCTCAGAAACAAGGTGCAATCATAAGTGGGTGTGGAGGAAGGGTGTCAGCCTCCTTGGAGCTGAAGACATCCTCATAATCATGATAGGCTTGTGGCACACCAGGGAAGTCAGGTTTCTGCACTGCAGATGCCAGGATTGTGGTGGGAACAGCACAATGTGTCTGGCAGTTCAGGGACTGGAAGACCGCCTATCACTGGCTTTTAGGAAATCATGGAATCATGCAATGTGAGCCAGGGCCTCTCCAGCACCACTGGGAAGTCAGGAAAGGCCTCTGGATTGAAGCAGAGTTTTTCCTGATGGCCCTAGATTCTCGTTGTCAGGGGCATGGTTTCCTGGGTCACAAGTCTGGACTTCAGTGGCCAGCCATCAGTGGTTTCTACTGTAAGGGGAACTTGTTTGGGTTGGCTGGGTATCTGGGTGAAGTCAGTGTCTATGAAATTGCTAGAGGTGCCTGAGTCCACCATGGACACATTGTGCATGACTTAGGTTGAACATGATTGAAAAAAGCCGATGAGTGGAGGTGGGGATTGAAGAGGATGGCATCTTCGCCAGACAGATCAGGGCATAATGCCTTGGGTTGCCACAGTATAAGCAGAGATTGGCTTACCTTTGCTGATTTTTTTTCTTGGTGGTCAGCTTTGGCTGGGACACACCTAGTTGCCTGGGCTCTTCAGCACAAGGAGAGTGAGAGGATAGTAACAAAACAGGCCAGGGTGGTTCTCGCAGCCTGTCAGTGTTTCCTGGCTTGTATGCTGGGGAGTTCGCTGATTCTGGCCATCAATTTGGAGACACAGTGGGCCACAAACCCATGGAACTCCACCAAGAGAGGACTATCTTGAAGCAATGGGGTGTTACCCATTTGGCCAGAACACCTTTAAGAAGGCTGATCATGAAACAGACCTTGGTGCTGTCATTGGGAAAATCATCCTGATGGAATTCCTTGTACAGTTTGTACTGTGCCAGGAAAGGTGGGAAACAGGCCAGCATCTCCCTTGAATGTCTCTGATATGCTAACAAAGCTTTTTGTGCATGGAGAGGCAGATGGAGGGATGACCACTTCTACAGCTGTTCCCATGGAGCAGCTGCTTGCTAGCTCAGAAGACCTACTTGGGCCCTCAACACCTAATTTTCAGCAACCAGGTTCTCCATCTGTAGGGCTGGATCAGTTGTCCAGTATTCTGCAGGCAAGGCCATTCAGATCTGCTCTGGAACAGTGCCCTCAGGTCTGGATAGTGAGGGTTGGGAGTGTCAACAGGGACAGGAGCTGGGGCACAAACGTGCAGTTAGTGGATCAATTGATCCAGCAAGACAGCTTTCCCAAGCCTCAGCCTAAATAGGCAGCATGCTTAGCTGCCCTGCTGGCAAGTATTGATCTCCTGTGGCTGCATTGTACTTTGGCTAGGATGCTGCAAAGAGTTACTGTTCTTACTGCCTGGCTCTGGGATGGGATTGCATGCAGCCAGTTGAGCACTTTGCCCCCTTCAGACCACCTTGGCCAAGGCCTTTTGCCATCACTGTTCCTGCAGAGTGAGAGTGTCCTCTGGGGGGCTATTGGCTCAGGTCTGTGTCTTGCCCAGCAGAGACCTGGTGGCTATTTCAGGAACTGGTGGCAACGCCTCCCTTGCAGACTGATGCAGGATGGCTTCTGCTGCTGCTGGACTATTGTCAGCAGGCGCCTCAGCCATGTTAGGCTCTCCCTAGTCCTTCTCAGCTGATTGCCTTTGTTCTTCAGGTTCTTCCTCTGAGGACTCAGAGTCCGAGTTGCTAAGCTGGTCAGAGGGGGTGTAGAAGATGCAATTTTGCAGACATTGTGGTAGCAGAGAAAAAAAATGCTTTTTGTGGTGCTATTACCACCACCTCATAGGCTTAATGGAGCTGTCTGGTGTCTTCTGTTTGCTTTGACATGAATCATTCACCAATGCCACTCCAGTTGTCTCCCACCCTTTCCTAAGCTCTCATGGACACCAGGATGCTGGGGCTCTTCTAGGAAAAGAGGGCACTAGGGAGCAACAATTTCCATCCCTTTTCCAAGCCTGTTACCCTAGGCAAGCATTGAAAATCCAGTCGATTCACTGCTTATGCTCTCAAAATTACTCAGATCATTTTGGAAACCTATTCGATCTATTGTTGCCTGGAAGTGGACAACCCTGACTGGTTTTTTGACCCTATGGAGAGGGCGGGCTACTACCAGCTGAGCCTTAGGTGAATAATGATGCAAGCAGAAAAAAAATGTCACGAAGGGAAACTGCTATGATCATCCAGAGTTCTTCAGTTCTTAGACAACAGCAGGAGAAAATATTAAAGTGTGTGTGAGAGAGATTGTCAAATTGCTGGATTAATTTCAAGCTCTCTCTAGCTGGTAGGAATTTTACTTCAATGTGATGCTTTCTCAGAATATGATTCAGTCATAGAGCCATTAGTTAAGAGCATTTCCCCCAGCAAACATTAATCAGCAGAAGCATTAGTAGTATAGATGGCATGGCTGAAAATGGCATTTGGCACAATTTAACAACTCTTGAACTAATACTGGAACTAGTACACAAACCTCTGCATTGCATCATAGAAGGGGAAACCCAGCCTCCTTGAAGAAGTAATACATACACCCAAGTCATTGTCCCTATCTCCCACAGATAGGTGACTTTGACCAGGATCTCACCATCTTAAAAGATGGGTGGACCTATATGGGAATGTAGTTTATTTACTGATTCAGCTTGGGATAATTAATTTGTAAAGTTCAACTTTTCTAAATAAGGTATACTTAAGATGGACCTCAAAAGAAAGGAACTGCAAATAGACTGGCATAAGCTGAGCTTCCCACAATAAAAAATTTCCTCACGAAAAGTGAAATAGGATAACTGTCACAACCCATAACAACGAATGCTGTAGCCATAACAAAGAATGGATTATACCTTTAGTTTTTGTGGAAGAGTTACTGTAACAGGGAGGTTGAAACTATTCTAAATAGGAGTACCTAATGTTTGACCTCTTATAAAACCTTCTAAGAATTTTTTTCTAAATGAATGCGTTCATTGCTACTGCATTTACAACGCAATCCTAAAGAGCATTATACCCTTCTAAACCCATTGCTTTCAATGGACTTAGAAACATATAATTCTGTTTAGAATTGCACAATTAAGATCAGGAAATGTAGCATTTTCCCAAATGTGTTACCACCTAAGATTGTGTTTATTTGCATCTTATTGTACAGTTATGGGTTTATTCCTAATTGGATTCCTTTTGTTAAGTGGACAAGATTGAATGATTGACTTATATTCCTCCTTATGAATTTTCCATACTTTCCTTCTGTAAGCACTTGCATTATACAGTTCTATGCAACCCTTCAAAACAAATTCCTATTAAACTCAGATATACTTCTGTGTAAATATTTTTAGGGTAAGGGTGCAAGCACCTATCTGCTTTGCCGTCTGTGTTCCTCAGTTTTTGAAAGGTGCTCAGAATATCTTTACCAGGTTAGTGGAATTTAACTGTATCTGAAATGTGTATCATGCCAATCCTTCAAAGAGCTCAGGATGACATTTTTATTCTGTGATGTGCATCTGTTTATTTTTAACTCCCGAGGGGCTTTGAGATAGCTTACAAAAAAAGGTAAATTAAATCACAATTAATTCATAAAACAGCAAAAAATACCTTACAAGTACATGAGACCCACAATTTCAACCAGCTAACCAAATCAGTTAACAAAAATTAAAACCCTCACCTGCCTTCAAAAGGTGTCTCAAAAAGTGCTATTTTTCAGAATTTTCTAAAATGCAGGCATATGAGAGCTTTAGGTGAATTGAAAGGTATTTATATGGTCTGGTAGTTTTTTTTAATGCAGTTGAGAACTGTGGTTCTCACAACAAGTAAAATCCTAGAAGGCAGAATTCAAAGTTTTGTTCAAGAATAGTAGTCTCTGATCCAGGGTACAAGACGGGGAAAACTGGACTTGAAGTTTCCAGTTTAGCTGTGTTACCAGATTGTATAGATCAGTTCCATAGACCTGATAAACAGTTGCGCTGTACTAAACTATACTGACTATTTTACTTGTTACACTATATGATACTATTTTAGCTGTTGGTCACGGTTGAAGGGTGGCTGAAATGTAATTTATGCCTGTGATCCAGAATGAGCATACAGGCAATTAGAATCTTTTCTTTTGGTGATTGTCAAAAGAAGTAAACACCATCATCAAGTGGTAATGGCAAGTTCAAGTTGTTTTTGGTATTTCTCTTGAGCCCCCTTCACTACCGGGCCTGGCTCAAACGCCAGCAAGACTGCAGCAGACACAGTGGGAGCCGCTTCTATAGCCGTTCCCGGGAAGAAGCAAAGTGAAAGTAAAAAGTGTGCCAAAAAGAGGTCACATTCCTCTCTTCCCTCGGAATCTGTGGCAGCCATGTCTGAGCCTACCGTGAGGGGAGACCTTGCCAACATACTGGGAGGAGGCTGCAGGGTGGGTTTCCCCACATCCTCAAGCCATGTAAAAGGCTCGGGATTCAGAGAAAGCCATCTAAGCCATCCTTTAGATTATACAGCAGTCCACAACTGATGACGATGTAATGGGTCTACTCATGAGTAATGCACAGGAATCAGTGCCTTCTATGTTTTCTCCTGAATTTATATCCTTGATCAGACAAACCATGAGAGAGGAGATAGCCAGTTTTTTCCAGGGTGGAGGAGAATTAGGCCCCTCTCTAGCCCCTCCTCTAGCCCCTCTCCCACCAGACAAGGGAATATGGAAAGAACTCTTCTTAATAGAGGGAAATCCAGCTGGCCCACCAAGGCAGCTCAGAGAGAAAACTACAGCAGAAAAAAAGAGAGAGAGAACTCTCAGTGGGATACAGACATAGTTTCAGATAGTGAAGCAGAAGAGAGGGAAGAAGGTGAATTCTTCTCCGGTGAGGAAGAGGATGAGATGGAAATCCCAGACTGCAGGCTATGCTGGCTAGGTGGGTTATAAATCTAAATAAATAAATCAGAAGGCTATCACTACCCTCTTTCCAAAACCATGGCAGCCTTACAGCTGCAAGAGAGTCTATAAGGAGAGGAATGCGATCAAAGGCCTCTGCAACAGCATCAATAGTTTCAAGAGCTATTGTTTGGACCAGAAAACTTCTTCAACTTATTCCAGCCAGAAAACGTCTTCAGCTTAATGGATGGATGGTAGAGGGAACCAATAGAGTTCTCAAAGCCCCCTCATTCATGGCAGATGCCACATTAGATTCTGTAATCTTCTCGTCTGGGGCACTGGCATCTGCAGTATCTGCCAGGAGATCCTTATGGCTTAGGGTTTAGCAAGCTGACCTCCACTCAAAGGCAATAGTTACAGCCTACCCATTCAAAGGTGGACTATTTGGAGACACTTTTGACAAGATTCTCATAGAAACCAGAGATAAGAAAAAGAGCTATGACTAGAACACTAAGTCATACTGACAGGAGACCCTACATGAATTACTTCTTTTGTTCCCAACGAGTCCTCCCAAGGTTCAACAAGGACAACAGAAGCCAAATTGGGGCTCTTCCAGACAACCCTTCAGAAGAGGACCATTCAACAACTGTTTCAGCAAACAATTTCCAGTCAGATCCAACAAACCAGCTTGTGACAGTACATGAGCCAAAGTATGGCTACGAACCACTTCCCGGGGGGAAGGGGGCATGCCTACTACACTTTCAAAAGATATGGATCAAATCTCAGATGGACAATTGGTCCCTAGAGATAGTCACAAGAGGGTATCCCATAGAGTTCATCAGCACCCCTCTGGAATGTTTTCTCACCTCCGCCTTACACAAGAATCCAGAGAAACTTCGCAGAACCCAGGTGGCTATCCAACATCTTCTCAAGATTTGAGCCATAGAACCTGCCCCCCCTTCAGAAGGGGGACAAGCAGTTTACTCCATATTCTTCACGGTGCCAAAAAGAACAGAGATTGTAGGGTGATGTTAGACTTAAAGTATCTCAACAAGTTCATCAGACTGGGACACTTCCATATGGAAATTCTGAGGTCCATTACATAGTCACTGCAGCCAAAAGAGTACCTCGCATCAATAGGTCTAATGGAAGCATACCTATACAATCCAATCTTTCCTGGCCACAGAAGTTTCCTTCAGTTCTGCATCAGTTCTGCAGTTTAGGGCTCTTCCATTCAGCCTCTCTACACCACTGAGGGTTTTCACGAAGAACTTGATCAACCCTGTCATGAAGTTAAGGGAGCAAGGGATTAGCTGGATGACTTGTTGATCAGGTCAACTTCTTAGATCAAGTTGCATCGAGACATCAAAACAGCTATCCAATGACTACAGGATTTTGGCTTTCTACTCAACCTTCAGAAAAGTTCTCTGCAACCAACACAAAGACTAGAGCATCTGGGAGTCATTCTAGACAAAACATGCAATTGTCTCTTTCTAACTGAGACAAAGGCAAAGAAAATGAAGGAGATGTTGCAAAATGTTGATGTCCAATGGCAAAACGGATGTATTTCCGGGGGGGGGGACATACTGCGATATGGATGTAGGCATCCTGCAGATCGAGGGTGGCCATCCATGCTCGTCTGTGTAGCAGGGAAAGAATGGAGCATAATGCCACCATTCGGAACCAGCAGTATTGGATGAATAGGTTGAGGCCTCGAAGGTCCAAGATGGGTCTGGTGCCGCCGTCCCTTTTGGGTACTGCGAAGTGTCTTGAGTAGAAACCCTTGCATTGGTGGTGAGTGGGGATGGGTTCTATGGCACCCTTGTCAAGGAGGACCTTGACTTCTCGAAGGAGGACATCTGAAGGGATGGTGGCGACGAAGGTAGGGGTCGGTGGGGGTTGTAGGAATTCAACGAGGTATCCCCTGAAAATAATGGTGAGGACCCAAGAGTCTGATGTTACCTTGTTCCACATAGGAAGGAAGGGGGGAAGATGAGTGTGAGGGGAGCCGAGACGGATAAAGTCAAAGGCCCTGCTTGGCCTGCCGGGACTGTTTGGAGCGGCCAGGCTGTTGGGCTGGCGAGAATTTCTGTCTCAGAACATATGATTGCTTCTGCACACCTGGGGAAGTATGTGGATGCCAGGATTTGTCTGGGGAGCTCTGGTTTGATGATCTCCAGGACCAGGGTCTAGACCAACTTCGTGGTTTGGATTGCCAAGGAGCAGAAGACACCCCTAGTCCTGGAGGACGGAATCAGTGGTGGCGTGGAACAGGCCAACTCCATCAAAAGGGAGGTCTTTGACTAAGGAGCTGGTGTCCTGTTGCAAAGTGATAGAGCATAACCAGGAGTGATGCCTTAGGGCTATGGCGGACATCATGGTTTTAGAGAAGGTGTCTAAAGCATGTTTGGAGGTGTTCACCTGCTGTTTAGCAAGGGTGAGGCCTTCCTTTTGTATCCTTTTGGCAGCCAGTCTTTGGTCCTCAGGGAGCAAACTGATGGCTTCCGAAAGCTGTTCCCACAGGGTGTAGTGATACCTTCCCATGCAGGCGGAGTAACTGGTGACTTTCAGTCCCAGAGCTCCAGCCAAGTAGAAACGGCATCCGAATGCGTCAAGTTTGCACCCTTCCTTATCCACAGGGGTAGAGTGTCCTCCTGGATTTGGAAGCCGAGGTGAAGACCATCGAGTTGGGGCAAGGATGGTTTGTCAGGAACCCAGCATCAGTCTCCTGGACCCTGTACATATGATCCAGGCGTCTGGTAGAGACCCGTGTCGACGAGGGTTTATCCCATACCAATTTGGCGGCTTGGAGGAGGACTGCGGACATCAGCAGTGCAATGGAAGTGGAGGTGTCCATTTGTATGATGTCGAACACTGGATCAGTTATAGCAGGCTTTGGTTGTACAATAGGGAGACCAAGGGAAAGGGCCATTTGTTTAATCACATCTCCGTAAGAGGTGAGATCCTCTGACGGGGAGATCGGTAAATTTTCCGCCACATCAGGTTTCGGGGAAGGGTCGACAGGGGAACTATGGTCAGACTGATCGCCATCAGAATCCCATTCGGACGAGGAAGAGACAGGTGCTGCTTCCATTTGAATCGACTGAGCCGGGGGTGGGGTCACACGGATGAGGGTCATCTGTGTCGACTGCAGGTCCCGCACAGAGTGTTTCGATGCCGTAGCTGTTGGTGGTTCAGTGGCGGTGCTGATGGCAGAGGAGTAGGACGTTGCTGGTTCGTAGTCTGGGTAGGGGGTCTAGACTGTGCTGCAGTGGACGTGATCCTGCTGGTGATCGAGATTGAGCCTGATGGGAATATCTGTCCCAGTCGGAGTGGGTGACCGGGGGGATCCAGGGCATCAATGTCGATGGTGGGTAGCCTCCATACTGATAGGGAGGACGGTGCCAATCCCATGGTGCCTTTGGAGGAGCATATCCCCAGTGCGTCGAAATGGGGGATCGGTGTCTAGGTGATCCATACCGAGGAGACCTGTGCCTTGGGGAGTGGTATTGGAGTGGCAGAGGCTGATAGTCATGTCTATTGTCCCTGTCTGGACTAGGAGGATTGGTCTCAACGTAGGAAAGGGATCCTTCAGATGGCGATCGGGACCGAGAACAAGAGCTCGGGTGTCGTGGTGACAGAGCATAGAGCTGTTCTTGGTCGGTCTCGAGGAACTCCTGTGCCTCCAGAATGTGGTCTGGTAGTGCCTCGTGCGGTTGCCGGATGGGAGAATCCAGAAGAGTGATAGTGGTCACTTCAGTAGGTGGTGGAGGCACAATCAAGGGAGTTATTGGTACCAAGGTAGCATCTAATGGGGGTGCTACTGGGTCGGAAACCGAAGTAGGGGCCTTATTCGAAGGCTTGCCAGTGGCTGCGGATAGAGCCTTGTGGCATTTTTCCAACTTATCCTTCATCTTCTTTTTGATTGGCATCGAAGCTGTAGACTGCGTCGGAGCTTGGTGTTTCGATACTGGTTGAGTTATATCGGATGATGGCCTCGATGTCGATGGGGCCGCAAAGTCGGCTGTCGATACCGTCGATGTCGATGGGAAGGAGGTCATCGAGGTCGATGCGGGAAGCAATGCCGGCTCCAGTAAAGAGACCTTCAGGCGGGCTGCCCTATTTTTCCAAGTTTGGTTACTAAATTTGGCACAGTGAGGGCAGGAATCTGGCTGGTGACTTTCTCCGAGGCAGAGAATGCACAAGGAGTGGCCATCAGGAGCCACTAATTTGCTGCTGCAAGCTGAGCAATGTTTGAAGCAGCCCCACTTTGTAGCCATAAAGTAGGAAAAACAGAGATGAGAAGGGGGGGGGGGGGAGACCCAAAGGCAGAAAGGGAAAAACCCCACCACCGAGGAGAAAGAATTTTTTTTAATATATTTTTTGACAGAAGAATATAGAAAGAAAGTGTTGAAAGTTAAGGAGAAAGAGTGAGGAGACAAAGAAAGCGAAGTGAAGGAGAGCTTTCCTCAAAGGACTCAGCTAATTGCAGAAGCTGTTAGCAGCGTGGCGGTCAGAAGAGAACTGGCGAGATGTCC
The DNA here is from genome assembly GCA_029233225.1 of Lepidodactylus listeri. Lineage (NCBI taxonomy): Eukaryota > Metazoa > Chordata > Lepidosauria > Squamata > Gekkonidae > Lepidodactylus > Lepidodactylus listeri. The sequence continues at coordinate 29,513,326 of JARCFY010000013.1, forward strand.
ATGCCCACTCCTCTGGGCATGCGTGGTGGGGCTCCACACATGCCTGGAGGCGCTGGGCGCAAAAATCCGTTAGAGCTTTCTACAATACCGAAGGATTCCTGTGCAGGTGCAGAAACCCATCAGTGAAGCACAGAGACCACGTCGAAGATCGGACCATTGGATACTTTCCATGAAACATCCTTCTCTGAGGAAAGGAGGACATCTTGTCCCTCCCAAAGTCATCATCATTCTTCACTCTTCTGTTCTACAGAACCACTGTTACTAATTATTCTCTTTGTTATGGTTCAAGAGTGTTAATTTTGTCATGATTAAGATGGAGTCCTAGAAGTTGCACAGGTTTGCTAACAACCTGCAGACCATATGGACTTTATCCCTCTAATGACTTACTGGTTTTTTATCAGTATTATATCACTAAAGCGGTGTACCTATAGAAATTAACTACAATACTTCAAAAGTGCTGAAGAAATTCAGACAGCCCCTTTTTTGCTTTCCAGTTCAAGATTGCACTGTATAAAGACATGATTGTGAATTTATAGGTTTTTGAAAACCATACATTAGGTGCTAGCCAGTTAAAGTGAAGCACTTTTAAATCCCATTAACTATTTGCTTAATCCCCTCAGTTAAATAAATGGGACAAAGTATCTCACCATGGCTGGATTGTGCTCAGAGACATTATTAACGTGTTTAAAATATTTATACCTTGCCAACTAATAGAGTTCTGCTTTCCACAGACAGCTCAAACATACTTCCCCATCTGCAGTTAACATTGAGATTTTCCGCAGATAAAATTAAACAGATGCAATGACCACTTGAAGAATGTTTATGAAAAACTTGATCTTCAGCACAAGTATTGCTGGTTGGAAGAATTCTCTCTCTTCTTTTAAAATAATTAGCACAAATATTTTTAGAACTTGTAATTTTAAACTTTGTATGAAAGCTGTGTTCAAATAGGGTACCATGGACAGCTCCATGTGAACCCTTTCTAGGAACACTAAAATTTAGATTGATGCTTCTCAATACTTGAGTGAATTCACTAAATGCTTAATAGCTGATCAGACTGCTTGAAATATGATACATTTTGTACACTGGAAAGAAAAGCATGAAAACTGTATAAATCAGCACATGTAATTACCAAAAGGAAAGCTGTAATATTTAAAAAGGCCTTCAGCTCAGAAATGCTAAACTGATGTTTTGAAAATTACCGTTGCCTTCCTATCATTCAGAGCTTTTCCAGACTGGTCAGTTTTCAGTGAATACTGAGTTTAGGTGTCCCTTTTAACTTGCCTTTTTGCTAAATCATGCTCTCTCTTCTTAACACGTAAAACATCAAATTGGTGTCAGTGACTAATAGAACAGTATGGGGTTCTCAAGGGGAAAAGTGGCTCTGTTCTCCTACTGCTATATAAAGGAAGACAAAAAATCAATTCAGAACTGTGTTATATGATGCATAAGGAGCTTATAGCAATATATTGTGGCTGGAATCCAAAGAGCATTCTCAAGGGCATTCTCAGCAGCTTGGGCACACCAAGCATTTTTCCGTTGAATGGCAGGACTTCTCCTCTGCCATATCATAAACATACTTCAGAAACCCTTCTCAGTTTTAAAAGGGGGCTACTGTGTGGGGGCTGTTGATAAACATTTTGGGCACATGGAGCAAAGATGTTGTTCCTTGGATCCATACATGAAAAAGTGTTGCCATATGGTGTTGACATCATTGCATCCTCTCAAGCAGGAAGGGAGAGTGTGCTAAGGTAATAAACATCTGCAGCTCCCTAATGAAGAGAAGAAGAAGAAGAGATTGGATTTATACCCCGCTCTTCACTGCCCAAGGGAGTCTCAGAGCGGCTTACAAACTTTTTTCCCTCCCCCCCACAAGAGACACCCTGTGAGGTAGGCAGGGCTGAGAGAGCTCTGACAGAAACTGCTCTTTTTCAAGAACAGCTGTGCCAGAACTATGGCTTGCCCAAGGTCATTCAGCAGGTGCAAGTGGAGGAGTGAAGAATCAAACCCGGTTCTCCCAGATCAGAGTCCATGCACTTAACCACTACACTAAACTGGCTCTAATGGGATCTAAATAGTGATGCTGCATAATAAGAATAACCTTGAATGTTCATTCCTCTAAATATTGTGTGTTACAAATGAGAGGCACACAAGGAAATGTACAACACTTGGAATATTCAGTCTAGAGAAGGAAATTATATGAAGGGCAACAAGAAAAGTAATGTTTGCATAAAGAATTGCTGCTAGGGAAATGTGAAGGATTCATGTTCCTGGTAACAGGATAGATAAGCATCTTGTTAGTAAACTGCAAGATTTAGTTAAATATTAGGCAGAACAAAACTGAAGTCCAATAGCACCATAAAGACTGACAAGATTTTCCAGGGTATAAGCTTTTATGTCAAAACTCACTTTGTCAGATACAAAAAAGGCAGGTACTTATAACAGGTATAATTAAATAAATATTAGGCAGTTACTTATAATAGCTACAGTTAAGCCGCAGGTCCAACTACCAGCAGATAAATATCATCACTGGATTTTTATGTCTCGTTTTGGCATAATGATGTTCAAAGCAGATGAATAGAGCTGATATATGTATTGAAGTCACTTTATGCCAACATTCATAGTATTTTGTGGCAAAGCTGTATTTTCTGTAAAGACTAGTAATAAGCACTTCTCTATCTGTTTAAAGGTAGTAGAATTGTTAGTCTGAAATGTAACTATTTTCCTGGAGGAAAATAAATCCTGGAATATGCTCTGAAAAGTTAGTATTTTAAATTTTGAATATTTATTATTAGTAATTATTTCTAAATCTAAATGATCTGAATTTGCCTGATTTGCTTTCTTTGTTATACAAGTGTTTACTAAGCTGGATAAAAATCAAAATAAAATAGAAGGGACTGAGTTTCTTTACATGAGGACCTAGAAGACTGCCTGCAACATTCCAACATAATAGCTTTATAGATGGCTAGGAATAAGGCCCATTGTGGAAATAAATACAATGGGCTCTAGAAAGAGGCTCTGGGCAGGTGCCCTGGTCTTGGGCACTCAATATGATTTTGCTGTGGCTGCCTTAGCAAGGTATAATGACACAGAGTCCACCGTTTTCTCCAGGGGAACTGATCTCTGCCATCTGAAGAGCAGTTGTAATTCTGAGTGATCTCCAGTTCTCACCTGGTGATTGGCAGCAATGGTTCCCTAGGAGGAAATGGCTAGTTTGGAGGGTGGAGTCTATGGCATAGTACCTGTCTGAGGTCTCACCCCTTTTCAAACCCTACCCTCTCCAGTTTCCACCCCTCAAATCTCTAGGAATTTCCTAACCTGGAGTTGGCAACCCTATCTCCTTCCCAGCCAACCATCAACATACCTTTATCTGTCCCTCTGACTTCAGGTTTCCAAAAAACTCCACCTGCAGCCTCTACCTAGGAAAAGTACAGTCTTTCTCCGCAGTGGAGACCCAAGCAGGAGAGAAACAGCCTCAGCAGGGTATAATCACACAGAGTCTACCCTGCAAAGCAGCCATTTTCTCCAGGGGAACTGATCTCTGCCATCTGGAGAGCAGTTTTAATTCTGAGTGATCTCCAGCCCTCACCTGGAGATTGGCAGCAGTGGTTCCCCAGGAGGAAAAGTACAGTCTTTCTCCACAGTGGAGACCAATTAGCTTACATCCTCCTCCTCTCCTCCTTTTGATCTGCACAACAACCCTGTGAGATAGGTTAGGCTGAAAGTCTGTGACTGGTCTGAAATCACCCGGTCAGCTTCCACAGCAAGAACCTGGGTCTGGCAGACCCTGCTCTGAAGCGCTAACTGCTACACCTAGAGTAGCCAACCTCCAGATGGAGCCTGAAGATTGCTGAGTATCAAAACTGAACTCCAGACAACAGATTTCCCCCCCCCCAAAGAGAAAATAACTGCTTTGGAGGGTGGGCTCTATGGCATTCTATTCGGCTGAGGCCTCTCCCCTCCCAAGACTCTGCTTCTGTAGACTCCACCATATTCAGGAATTTCCCTACCTGGAGCAGGCAACCCTAGTCAGGACTGGCCCCAATGAGTTCCCCACAAAGGCCTGGAAAGCACCTCCTGCCTTTGCCTTTTTACTGACAGAACCAAGCATGGTTGCCTAGCAACAGCCACTGAGGGAAAAGTTAGTCCCACAGGAGCCAAGCAGGAGAAGTGTCTTCATCAGGAGAGGCTGTCATTTGGTAGTTTATTCTGTGAGAGAAGAGTGTCCAGGCTGGCAGTGGGCGGGGGAGAGGAGTGGACCCAGCCCCCAGCCAATGGCACTTGATGAGCCAATGGCCAATGGAGTGCACAGCACAGCCAATGGGAGACCTGGAAATGGCCAATACATAAGGGAATTATATATATATATATGTATATGTATATGTATATGTATATGTATATGTATATATGATGATAAGCCTCAGAGTGGCAAATGTTGATTTTACGAATAATTTGACCATAAATGGTGTTTAAAACCTTCAGCCTCTTTTATCTTTATAGCAGAGAAAGAAACCAACTTATCTTAATTTGTGATTTGTTTGGTCATTTTTTTAAAAAATAATTCATTTACAGCGTAGCTCAGGTGAGAAACACATAAGACTTTAATCAGGAGTCCAGTGGCATCTTAAAGACTAACAGAATTTTATTCTGGCATAAGTTTTCATGGACCAGGGAGTGCTCATCTGACTTGCATTTCACCCTGTCTTTCCTACATTTTATAGCTCCTTGACCTGCTGTTTCTTTATTTTTTCATACTGCCTTAACAGAAGGTCTCACTGATGAGCACAGTAGATGCAGAAGTGGGTTCTAGTCTGTGAAAGCTTATGCCAGAATCAAATGTTGTTAGTCTTTAAGATGCAGCAAGAGGCTAGCATGGCTGTCCATCTGAGACATAAAACTTTGTTCACTAATGAGGTTGTGGCTTATTCTGTTCATTCTGTGTTTGGTCTGAAAGACTGTTGCTGACATTTCTGTTCTTTCCACAGAGCCGAATGGCAGAGAGTCTTCGCCTTTTTGACTCCATTTGCAACAACAACTGGTTTATCAACACCTCCCTCATCCTCTTTCTGAATAAGAAGGATCTACTGGCAGAAAAAATTCGCCGCATCCCGCTAACAGTTTGTTTTCCTGAGTACAAAGGCCAAAACACTTATGAGGAGGCAGCGGTCTATATCCAACGGCAGTTTGAGGACTTGAATCGCAACAAGGAGACCAAGGAGATCTATTCACATTTCACTTGTGCTACGGATACCAGTAATATCCAGTTTGTTTTTGATGCGGTGACAGATGTCATCATCCAGAACAATCTCAAGTACATTGGCCTTTGCTAAGAAGCCATGCAAACGTGTTTGGTTTCTCAAGGTGATGCAAAAGAGGCCAGCTGCCTACCCTCACAATGGAAATACCAGGGCAGCATTTGGAAGACCCAGTCACAGAAGGGAGAAATATGAAGTATGTTCACAGATCCCTTCAGCTGCCTACACACATTTTTTTGCAAAAAAAAAAAGAAAAGAAAAAAAAGTTAAATGTTTTGGAATGTGCAAGGCCTCTCTAAATGGCGAGGTTTAAAACTGAATGGAAATGTTTTCACTACTATCACCATACCACTGGTTCATTCTGTGTGTTTAATTTATTTTTCCTAAGATGGTGGAACTATCCTATTCTGTGTAAGAGACGGATCGTTGTCTTTGCTGTCTTATCTTAGAAACCATTTTATGTCAGGAAGATCCAGAGTTGGTTGAGTGGGAGAGAGGGCTCATGTTGTGGTTCTTTTCCTCCTAAGAGGCTAGAGAACTGACATACCTACAAATATTGATCCTTACAATCCTTAACGACATCCTGATGCTGTCAGTAGATGCATATAGACATGGATCATGTATACAAAAGAAAACAACTTGCAGCAGATACAGAGTACATACTAAGTACACATGTTGTCTTTGCATCATAGTTAATCATGAATATTCTGCCTGTTGGAAGAGGTGATAGTGCAGAAGAGTTCTGAGTTCCTATCCAACCTGTAGCCCTTTCTGCTGTTTAGACCTTCAAAATATGCAGCAAAAAATGATAAATGAAAGGAATTATTAAATAAAGACTGGGCCAAATTGCAGTCAGTGTTTCTTCTACCAGAGAGGAGTTTTATACATCAAAAGTCTTCTTTTACATCCTTTTTTTGCCAAATAATTGTGCTCTTTCACAAAAATGCTGAAAGTTTAATAAGTGGTTGGGTGTTCTTTTTTTAAAAAAAAGTACAGATATATATAAAAAAGAAGACATTTTGGAAAAAATATTGTTTTGTGTCTGGATTTATGAGTGTGCCAATGGACAAATCTATTCTGTTGCTCCAAGGAAATTCTGAGAAGTATGGCAACATTTAAACAGCCTTTCCAAAAACAGGAGCCAATGAAACTGTACAATATAGCCTTTTCTTTTCTTTTTTTGATGTTTTTTTATTTTTAAACAATGTGCTGTAATTACTAGGTGAACAGATGAGTGATATGAACAATACCTAAATGTCTTGATATTTAAATTTTTAAAATTAAACATGCAGTTTAGTGAAATTAAATAAGTTGAAGCAATGCATTCTTCGGCTTCCTTTCATCCTGTATACAAATAATACTGGATGGTGTATTATTCTAGCAAATTTTCAGGCAAGTTTGAATGCCCAAGAAACTGTGTGATATAACTAGAAACACTCACACAGACACACAGCCATTGGTAATGCTACTCTCCTCTCCTTCCTCTGATCCCATGCAAAAGGTGTCTTACAGGATTCAGAACTAAGTGTGTAAATAAATGTTCAAGTATTGTAAAGCACATAAATGCGTTCACACTTTCTGTCACATACACACATAGCAAGAATTCAGGGAGAATCTTCTTCTCCCTCCTTCTGTTTCCCACTTGTGTGAAAATTAGTGTGAATTCTCAGCCAAGGGCCCTTAAGAAAAATATAGAGGAAACACTGAACGAAAATGCAGTTACAGGCTGTTCACTTCAAGAAAATAAATAATCTGAATGATCCCAACTAGTTCACAGTGTGCTCATTGTTGTAGATCTTATGATTCAAAATTCCAAAAGTGGTTTCCCTCTTCTTTATTTGCTTTATTGTAGATTGGAACACTTATGAAATGAACTCCGTTTTAGTTTACAGGTCTGGTGGTCCGGTTATACTTCTAGTGACTCTTCACTGTGTCACAGATACAATATGGTATTGTATGAATTGGGACTGTAGCTTTCTTCAGAAAGAGCTGAAAAGGCCGAGGGCTGAAGGGTACCCTTGAGAGTGCTTTGTGAGAGAAACTTTCCCAGTGTCATTTTGCCTAGCTCCCAGGGGCACCAATCAAGAGCCCTGTTTGTTATAGCAATCTTTAAAGACACAGCCACTTTTCTTGGAAATCCTTGTATCAGTGAGAATTCATACTTGTGGATACTGTTGAATGTAAAGCTGCAGATCTGGGAACCAACATTTAAAAGGCTGTTATAAAGGCCAAGGCTTTAAAAGGCCAAGTAAATGGGAAAAAATGCCTAACAAACTGATCTGTACACAACTATTTGGTGAATGCTGCTCTCTAACCTAAGCTTACAGTACTTGCTAGGTATGGAGAATGCAGCAGAAGAACTGGGTCACTTTTAAATCTCCTTATCTGTTGTCCCATGGACTGGTGCCACCTTGTGCCATTAGAAGGTAAAAGCAAACAGCTGGAAGGGTAGACTGGCAAAGCTACTATGGATTATAAAATGATTTTCTTGGACCTGTTAGCCTCTGAACTTAATGGGACATCTTTCCAAGTAAATGCTCTAGAAAATTTGAATCACTGAGAATTCCAAATCAAACTGTAAGATGCTTATTGCTGAAGAATGAGGATTTATGGCAATTCATACACCTTGGCTGAACTCAAGAGAAATCTGACTGCAGATTGCAAGTGGGAGTGGTCAACTGCTAGAAGTTTTTATCCCCAGTTTTTATCCAAATTAAATACTCCTGTGTCATTTACGATTGCAGTAACCAGCTTCAAGCTTGCAGTCTAAAATATTGGTATCTCAGATAGCTGTACTATTCATGAATTTTTAAGATACAGAAGTCACCATTTTTAGGATATATCTCTTTATGCTTGCATTTGACGTCCAATATGTAAGTGGTCTTAATGCTACGGTACTACAGTATAAAACTCAAATAAGTGTTCATTGGTGGTTTTTTTTAAAAAATAACTAATATCCTGAACTAACTGAAGTCTAGTCTTGCCGAGAGGAGGAGACATTTCCCAATCAGACCATCCTAATCTATAAATGTTCTGCTTCAAAGAGAAAATCGTTCTAGCAGAAGGATTTGGCTCTTAGCTCAAGAGGCCAAAGCTATACTGCTGCCTCAGAAGAGAAATCAACCTGAAGGTAGCGCAGGCTATACTATGGATAGGTACAAAGCTGTAACTTCTCTTGAGTCACAGAAAACACACACACACAAAAAACAGGTTTCAAGGAAAACCATGGTTTAACTTGCTGGCTATGTTTTAAAGAGTCTGAAGCCCCCAAATCTATTCTCAGCACCAACTATATTAAAGATGACAGCCTTTCAGGTTAAGAACAGATTATTTTGAAGTTCGTCTTCCCTTGAAACTTTACCAGTTTTAATAGACCAGTTGCATCCTAATGGATCATTTCCTAAAACTTGCTGCATCATGAAATAAATGTCTAATGTAGCCATGCCTCAAGTCCTGAGGTTACTCCAATGTGTGAATGAGGATATTCCAATGTTACAATGATGTCAGATCTCTAAATAAAGATTGTTAAAAGTCTCTCATAAATACAATCTAATATGACAAAAAAAGCCTCTTATGGTTCCGTCACACTCCATGGTGTCCCAGGTCAGTATGTGAAGTGGAGAAGCCTGGGAACAGCCCCAAGAGAGGCTGCATGTTAGCTAACAGGAAGAGTAGGAGGCTGTATGTTAGCTAACAGGAGTAGGCAGGACTGGGCCCCTAAACAGAAAGTAGGGGCAAAGACTGCCAGTATCAGGGTCCTTGGGGGTAAAGGCTGCCTCAGGAGTAGAAACTTTGTTGGAAGTAAAGGCCTAATCAAGTGTAGATCATGACAGGGAATAGGTGTGGAAAGAGGAAGGGGAATAAAAGGCCAGAGAAGGAAGATGGGAGAGAGGAGAACCAGCTAGCTGACATGGGACATAAAACAGCAAGGCTTGGGGCTGTGGAGGACAGACAGACCAGGCCCACCCATGGAACAGGAAGATAACATTCCTGGCCAGGAGAACAGCAGGTTATTTCTTTGGAACATATCTACCTTAATGTTTAACCTTGTAGTAAAGTTGTAGTAGCAAGTAAGGGGGCAAGTAGAGGCAGCAAGTAAGGAATCCTGGGAGCAGGATCACAGCCCTGACAGGGATTGGTGGAGGCTGTGATGTCCGCCAGGCTGTAATCAGGTAATGTGAACCTGAGACTCTGTTATTGCAAACAAATTGTGAAATAAACCACAGCCTTAATGGTCTTCCTTTTTGCTGCCATTTATTGGAGAGGTTGGAAAATTATGGAATGCCTAGGTAAATGAGCAGCCCCTGGCCCTACAGGTTTGACAGGCACCTTAAAGACTAGCAGATTTATTATGGCATAAGAAATCTCATGGGCAAGAGAGCCCACTTTATTGCTTGAAGTGTTATCCTCAGCTGTCAGAGTAATGTCTAGCTATGGGAATAGAGGGAAAAAATGTTAGCTTTGGGGGTCAATAAAATGCCGACAGTGCAGTGTGTGCTATTTTTATAAAAATCTTAACTGTATATGAGGGGAGCACAGAAACTATTAACAGCAGTAATTGATGATGATAACACAGTCTTCTTAGACTAAATTCAGCTTCTTTAACACCTATAGTGTAAGTGATAGGAATTCATTGTCCTGACTGAGCCTTAATTGGATACTGTCAAGTTTCCCAGTGAATCCTAATTCTGCAGTTTCACACTGAGGTTTATTTCTATGCAGAAACCATTAAGAACACATGTAGCTTTCCCAATAATGTTGGGCAGATCTGGCTAAATGTTTTATATTTACAGAATCGCATACAGAAACTACTTTATAAACTACAACTTGTGCAACCTGTAACAGTAAAGTTAAAACAGGAACAAAACTATTTCACCAAAGAAGCAGACAAAGGTGCCAATTATTCCTTTTTAATTAAGACAGTTGGCATTATTTGGTGGCAAGATACAACTACTCTGTATACTTGCCTAAACCCAGAGGTCTTCTGAGTTCAATGGGACTGACTTCCCAGTAAAAGTGCAGAGGGTTGTCACTCCAGATTAGCCCTCTTTGTTATTCCTTATCTTGGAACCCTTTTTCTGTTCTTTCTGCACATACGCACTTCCTTTCCCTGGAACTGCAGGCTCTTTTAAAAAAATTAGTGCTGAACTGTTGATTATAAATCCCTTGATACATTTGATAAAATTTTCGGGGGGGGGGGGATGTGGGGTAGGAAAGTGAAATATATTGAAACTGATCTGTGATGCTTCTACTACAAGGAAACAGCAGGCAAGACCTAGTTGTTATTTTTAAAATAAAAGGCCATTGACAACAGTGGAGAAACAGGATTATTCATCCCACCTCTCCTCCATGGAGTTCAAGGGAACAAATGTACATGGAAGGTTCCCAGGTGGTCTCCCTCCTACAACTCACTATGCTTAATTTCAGAAACATTACTATACTAGATAAAGTGCCCTCCGACCAAGAAGGAGAATGTTGTGAGATTTCTGACCAAAACCAGCTGGAAAAAGCTTATACTTTAATGAAGGATAAGTCTTTCCACCAAAAGGCATGCCATGAATAACACATTCTCCTGCATTCTTGCTTTGTATAAACCAAAGGGAAACAAAGAAACTGGGTGTTAATTTTATGTGTTTTTTTCTTAACCTATTGTGCCTTTTTATGATTTATCAATTTCTGCTTCTCTAACTTCCTCTGACATCCTTGAATCAAAAATCCTTCTCCTTTCAAAGAATAAATTATGCAATTAACTTTGTATCCATTTCTTCAGTCTTCTGGTTCACCAATTATACAGTATAATAATACCTGGAAGTGTAAAAATGCATATGAAAATCCTTTCCATCTAAGCAAACCTGGCATGCCCAACATAGTTGCTTCACCTGCTGAAATGAACAAAAAGTCCTGTGGCCTGCTTCACATTTGGCACCCTGTGCAGCAATATAGGTTGCAAAAAATGCAATTCATCTTACTGAAGTTTCACAAATAGTATCAAAATTCTATGATAAATTAGCCACGAAAAGCCATACAATTTCAGAAAGCTATATCTTAAGGCTTGACGATAACCAGTTCCCAAGCAACATGTGGCCAAAGTGCTTGAAATTTTGCTTGCTTTTAGCAATTTGATGATGAAATTACTGGGCAAAGTATAGGGAATTTCTGGGTTCTGCAGCATTGGGGAGGGTATCTTCACACAATAAGGCCCCCTATCCGCAAAGAAAAATAGCAGGAGTTGTTAGAACTATTCTCTGCCCCCCCCCCCAGCTGCCACTAATATGAGTTGCATAAGTATATTTCCCTTATATCACCAGTGAATACTGCTGGCAGCAGTGCACAATATGCAGGTGCTACCTCTGGGATTGCAAGAATCATAGGAGTTCTGCTGTCTTGCTTCCCTATAGGTGACACCATGAGCCAACAGACAGGATATCCTGGGAGGTTCTCTGGGAGCTGATAAATGGAAAGGCAAATGGGGCTGCTTCTTTGCTACCAAAAGTATACCCAAAGGTGTATGTGTGGTATAACATATCCTCTTAAGCCCAATTCCTCTCTCCCATGACCCTTTTGTCAGCTGGGGGGAGATGTCATGTTGGTAAAAGTCTGAACATGCTGGTGTCATGTTCATAAAAGTCTGAACATGAACATATTTTACATGCTTATCTCAAGCTTGCATTTCTCAAGTTGCCTGTACCAGGTAAGAATCTCTTCCAGGTGACTAAGCAAGAAATTTTTTGAGCATTGAATTTACTTCATATTCATTAGCAAAGGAGAACCAGAACATTCCCTGAGTAAATCAGGAGCTGTTCCTTATGCAGAAATTTTAAAAAGGAATTTTATATTCTGCCACCACCAAGAGACAATTGTGCTTTTCCGACCACATTAGAAACATTTTCTAAATACATAATGATGGGCTATTTTACAGGGCCATTTTTAGTGCTTTACAAAAACAACAAACCTGCCCAAAACAATTTAAAACCTTAATGAAGAACTGCAGTGAAGGGATCCCAGAGTGAGGAATAGGAAAGGGTAACAAGAAATAATAGGAACATGCAACAAATGAATAGAATCAAAGAAGGGTTTATCATATCATACCTACTCACATGTGTAGCCTTACATACTCAATAACTCCTTCAACAGCCCTATAAAATATGCAGGTATCATTGCCCCTTTGTTTCAGATAGGGAAGATACTTCGTGGCTTGCCAGCCAGCCCCTGAGTATGCTATGGTTCAAACTGGGCACTCCCTGCTCATAGCTAATGATCTTAACCATCATGCCAACAGCTGTTCAACAAAAACAGAAGTTCAAATAACTCAGAGAATGTTAAGAGAAAGAAACAAAAGATAAAAATTCTAAACTGAGGTCTACCACAGACCTGCTGCACCAACAAACTGTAGGGCAACAGGCTAATCACAGGGCACATCAATACTACAAACTTGTAAATGCCAGTTTAATTATCATGCCTTCCCTTGAAGATTTTTGAGAAATGCAGATTAGTGAAGATACCACAAATTAAATTTCTATTCCCAGCCGTTCTTCAAAATTAGGGTCCTCAAGGAAGAAGGAACAAATCTTAAAAATTTAATACTGTAGTCAGGGCTGGGTCACTGCCTATGCAACCCAAATGCTTGCTTCAGGCACCAAATTGGTGGAAGGCAGCAAAGTGGAAGAAGGTAACATAGGTGTGACTTGCACCTGTTGTCACCTCCCAGACTGTGCAGCCTCTTGAGCCCACCTTGGACACAGTATTTGGGAGGTAATTTGAGGTGTCAAAATGCCTTGAGATGGCCTGGTCAGTATTGTTAGATACATTCTTAAAATTTGGGGGGTGACTGGACAAAGCGATCTAGTTTGATATCCTGTCAAAATGCATGTCCTACTGACTCCTCCACTTTCCTTCTTCCACATACAGACCAAATGATTAATTTCAGACATACATTAGGCACAAATACTGAAGCATGCCTGAAAATACATTAGCTGCAAATGTCTCAAGCAAGGCAAGCTGCAAGTTGAAGACTGTCCTTAGCTGATTTGGTCTAGGTAAAAACTTTTTGACAATAACATGACAATTAATTATACCCTGAGAAAACCAAAGTGCCTGGGATACTTGACATTACATGTGCATTGCAAACGCCTTTCATCAGCACACTTAGAGTGCCCAATACATAAATTTAAACTATTATTATTGACAAGCAGTAAATTTAAGCAATCAATGGTTCTGGCTAACTAATGCTGTGAATTTTAATCTGTCATACCTGTAGCCAGTTCTGACATTAGTTTCAATCCATAGTGCATGTTCCACCGACAGATGTCAACTGGATCATTGAAAAGTTGTGCTAGAGCTGGAATGACTTTATGTTTTATAAAACTGTACCTATAATCAGAAAGTACACATTTAAGTAATCAATCACATTTCTGTTCCACCATTACTCTAAGATGTTCTCAGTAATGAACATAGTTCTCCCCTCCCTCATTTTATCCTTACAAAACCCCTGCAGGGTAGACCAAGCCAAGAAGGGGAGTGAACCATTCAAAACTCTCTGGTGAGCTCCCTACCAGCTATCTAATTAGTAAAGTACTGAGCTCATCCAACGTATGTGCATCACATTTCTGTATTCATGACTTGGACAGACTTCCTCACATCTCTGGACTTAGTAGCCTCCCTTTGTAGGGATGCAGAAAGCAAGCATTCACCATTCTTTGGAAACTAAAAGCAAGTAACATCCCAAACCAAAGAGCTAAACTCAGCTTTCCTCTCCCTCCTTGGAGCAAGTGGTGTTTCAAAAGAGCCTAGGAAGCATTTTGCATCTGCAGAGAACACCTATTTAGAGGCAATTGCCTTTGTTTGGCAGAGGACACTTGGCACAGAACTGTCCCAATATATTCTGTGGACCCTACTGATATATTGTTGTTCGCCCTGCCCTGGGACAACCATTTTGTGGTGGCACCTATTACCTTTTCTCAAATTTCCAAACGTGCCTGCAGGTTCAAAAAGCTTGGGGGACACCCCCCCACCCAATCATCATAAAACACTGTCTCCCACACAGGTAAACATATACAACATTCATTTCTAGAACCTGGAAAATTTGTTACCAAATGTAACTGTGTGAATCTTTAGCTCAACATCTATTCTATAACAATTCACATTAAGCTTTGGACCAAATACCTACCTGCCAACATTGTGTGTAGCCATTATATATAGAACCTCTGTTGTTTTTTGTCGCACAGTCTGATCTTCATCTAAAAGCAGCTTTTTCAAATTATCTAGAAATCCTGAAAAATAGAATAAATAATTCTACTGCTTTCTTAGGTTTGGTAATTAAAACATTAGTTACAAAGCACTGGGTTTAAAAGCCTGTGAATATATGCATCATGCAGCCTGTCTTTCCTTGCACATATCCAGAGTTCTGAGAATGTCCTGCCACAAGTCCCTAAAGATTACAGGACTGCTGTCATGCATGAATGGTCTAATTCCATTTCTTTTTGGGTTCTTTCCTTGAAACCTAATTAGAACTTGCTTCAACCTCTCATTATGTGCCTGGTTGCTCTTCCCATGTGAGAATATCATTTATATAACATCTGACACCATCAAGACTTCCAAATGTCTGCTAGCTCATCCTTTGGTACACCTCTGAAGAGAAACCATTTGAGCTTTCCAAAGTGCCTGAGAACCTTAACTATACATTGTACTAAGTATTTTCTCTGGTCTGTCCTAAATTACACAGAGGTCCACAAACTCACCAGTATCAAGAATGTAGACAGACAAGAAATTTTGCCGAATTTTATTAAATATTTATATCCTGACTTTCCATATGGCTCAGGGCAGCCTACAAGTCATAGATTAAATGTTACAATTTAAAACTAGTAAAGCCCACAATACCTCTCCCCCCATAGCTATTAATACAGCTGATAATTTAAGAATTCCCTACACAGTCCAGAATCCACTGATAAAATTAAATTTGGTGTACCTCCACACACACCTAAACTCCACACACTTTCCCATTTTCAGAACTCCACTTTATAGCCTGATCTGAATGAGTGATACATCCACATTTAGAAGGATTCAGAAATGTACCAATCACAGTACAATTTGATCCAAATCAGTTTGTGAGAATATTACACTAGCATTCCAGGGACATTATGGCAGTGTAAATAGTTACTGTGACGCTGTCAAAGTGACAGGTGTAGAACCAGTGATTTCTTACCTAAACTTACTGCTTGGTATGCATTCTCCGGATCATGCACCAAATCACACAGTGACATCAGCGCCCGCTGTCGGGTCAGCAGGTCAGGATCTTGTAATTCCTCGTTGAGTTTAGGAAGGGCCCTCCGGCCAAATGCAATAGGGGCTTTTGTGGGATCAATATCAGGAGGTAATTTTGATGAGATACGAGGGTGCGCCATTGTAAATTCTTTCTACCCCTGCAATCAAACTCAAGACAAGTAATCCTTGTAGAGGATCCCAGGAAGGAAGGAATCTATTGCACAAACAGACTCAAGAGCGTTGCTGATTGGTGAAGGCTTCCTCCCTTTGCTTTAACTGCAAGGTAGCTGTGTCGAGAAGATACGTGTCTGTTTTGGGTTTGAGTGCTACAAGGAGGGATCTAAATTCAAAGCAGGAATCTTCAAACAAACAAACAAACACAACAACCCACAATTCTACGTGAAAAAAATAACAAACATATAACGTCGTGAAGGAGAAGCTTTCGGGAGAAAGTAGAAGACGGGAGAACTGGTAGAGGAAAAGTTACAATCGGAACAAAGAATAATCTCTGAAAATTATCACCTGGGCCACAAAGAAAAACACCCACCAAAAACAGCAACAGGGGAAGAACCCTGTTTCCAAGAGGGGCGGGAGAAACCACCGAGCCCCTCAGTCAGGCCTTGAGTCCCGCAACATGGTTGAGCCCCAGACGCCCGCCCTTGGTTGCTAGGCGCCAGCGACGCCCTGGCTGCGGACGCCGGTTTCTGGGAATACTAGATTACGCCCGTAGTCAGTGGCAGAGCCTGAGTCCACCGCAAGGCAAACTCCGTAGTCGTCGTCGGCGGTTGCGGTAACCTGTGTGACTGCAACGACAGTTTGGGAGAGCAGAATACGGCGCAAACTACGACATTGGCGTACTGGAGAGCGCTAAAGGGGCGGAGCGGGAGGGAAAGAGACAAAGACCGCCCTTTCTCCTTGGACGGTGGGAAGAGGGAGCTATGGCGATGGCTGGCCCGGTGACGGCCAGAGCGGCGTTTGTACGGGACGCCTTGCACCCCTCGGAAGCTGAGGGAAAGAGCCTGGATGGTTCGCTCCTTCCCTTACTCAGCTCGAAGAAGCGTTGGAGACTCCGCGATGTGTGAAGCCGCAGGCATCTCGGGCGGTCCTGCTGTGCAGGGGCGGCGTGCTGTGGCGTTACATCTTGGTTGCTGCCGCCTTTCGGGATAGGGACGACTGCCTAGGACCTTTCTGGGGAGCGGCCATTGGGACCTTTGCTAGAGAGCGGCCTCTACGGGTTATAGTTCGTGTAGTAACACACGCGATGCTACAAGGGGGCTGCTCAGTCTCGTGGTGGTTCTCTTGCAGGGCTGCTAAAAGTGCCGGATTCATGGATAGCCTAGATGAGCTACATTTTAGGGCCTTACAATACGAGGGGCTGTTTGGTTAAAAAAAAAAACAGGGTTAGATTGTCAGACAGACAGATATATAGACAAGCATATAGATATATTGATATAAATATTTGGTTAAAAAAAAACACGGTTAGATTGTCAGACAGACAGATATATAGACAAGCATATAGATATATTGATATAAATATGAAAAAGCTTTTGCATTTATTCACAGGTGAAAGTGCAATGCAACCCCCCCTGTGGTTCATAGTTATATTTTTAGTGTCTTTTCTGTGAGAATAATAAATATAACTTGAATCCTTGAATCAGAATCTGGTCCTGGCTGCTAGGTGTTGTCTGAATACACTGCCTAAAGGGTTGTCTGAATAGCAGGCTTCCCTTAATAGCATTTGTTAAATCTAAGGGAAGCTTTGCTCCAGAAAGAGACAGAAGGAACTGAACTGGCCCTAAACTGACCCACAGGAGTCTGTTTTGTGCAGATAAAATCTCTTGATGTGGGTTAAATAAGACATCCAGCCAGTCTGGTGTAGTGGTTAAGAGCAGTGGGCTCTAATCTGGAGAACTGGGTTTGATTCCCTGCTCCTCCACTTGAAGCCAGCTGGGTTACCTTGGGTCAGTCACAGTTTTCTCAGCCCCCCCCAAAATAAACCTAGCTCACCACAAAAAAAAGCTAGAGTTTCAGGCTGCTAGACAGTTTTTGGAGCTCCTGGCTATACTACACCTGCTGCCATACGATAATTAATTAAGACACCCAGCACCACACACGCTGAGGCTGAACAAGATGAATGTTGCAGAGTGCTTTGCACACTCACAGTGCAATCCTAAGCATTGAGTTCAATGTAATTTACTCCCTTGTAAGTGTATTTAGGAGTGGAGTCTGAGAAACACAACCATGGAGAAAGGACTCCCCCAGTTTTGCATTTGCTTATGACTAAAACTGGTAACCGTTCATTACGTTTACATAGGAGTATAATAAAGTGATGCATGCACAGGGAAAATGCACAGGAAATGTATGCCACTAGAACTAGATTTTTCTGTGTGGACAGGGCAGCACTGTTGCAAATGATTTCTACAAAATCCAACCATTTGTGGATGCAGCCTTAGTGTGTGACAACAAGTGTGGACCTGCCACCAAGGTGAGGCAAGGCAGCCAATGGGCAGTGGATGAGGGACATTAAAGAAGGACATGGAGGAGACTCACAGGGCACAATTTGCTATGAAGTTCTCTTGCAGGAGCCCCATCGAAATGACTAGTTGGTGCACAAGAGAGCTTGCATTCTTAGTCACTATGCTACTACACATTTTATGGCAGAATCCTACTAGAAAAAGCCCTCTCAAGTCTGTTGCTTGCCTTTTCATTCTGCTAAAGTCATAGCATTATAATGGGTTTTAAACTGGATTGTTTGACAAACAGCAGTCATATGCATCTGTGGCGCTTATAACCTAATTTAGGAGAAGTTCTAAGCTTTCATGCAGGCAATTGTGAACTAGCTACATTAGTGGCTTTTGTTGTCCAATACAAATAAGCAGTGCAATTATTTATACACAGCATCTATTTTTTACCCCACTGACATCATGTAACAATAAAAAGTTATTTGAAAAGTCTTTTACAGAAGCAGGGATCGAGCAGGTCAAATGGATTAAAATAAAACATGGAAATCGATGCTGCCTTATTATCAAAATCCACAGCCAGCAGCAAACAAATTATAGTAAAATTAATTTTTAAAGCTGTTAATGTTCTTGATCACAAATTTAAGAGGAAATAATCCCATCTTGCATATTGGTCTTCAAGGGGTTCACAACTCACTCTGTTACGATGGTAAATTTGATATTGTCCACTGTAGTAGTAGTAGTTCCACTGAGATTTGTTTTTCTCCACTGACATGGCCCTTTTGCATTCACATGACAGTGCCTAGAAATACAACTATTTGATTCAGGTGAGCTGGTGGAATATTTTCTTGCTCTATGAACAGATGCCTCTGTTTTCCCCTGTGAAGCAGGATAAGAAGTTTAAGGTCAGGAAAACAGTACAAGAAGAAAAGATAAAACTCTCTTATCCTCATGCAGTTAGAATCTATTAGTTCCTTTTTAAAATAGAGCTCTTTTAAACTGATCTCTCAATGTCACATCTAGTTTGTCCCTAAAAGATGACTTTTGCCAGTTGCTGTTGGTTTTGCCACAGGAAACCATGTAATTTTGTCTCCTGTATTCCAGTCTCTTTCTGGGACCAAATCTGAAGGGCAGAATACCTTAGCAGGCATTAACTAGATGCAGCAGATAAATGTAAATATCAGGTGCAGATAGATAGCAAGATACCCACTGTGGGGAGAAAATAACTATTACATGTGTTGCCTTCTCCCAGAGCTCAGAATATTGTCCATTTTCTTTTAAAACAAGAGTTGTTTGATGTTTCTGTCTCTGAAATTATCAGCATGGTCCATTTCAGGTGCCAACATCCTGTAAAATGGCGACATCCTGTAATAGACTGTTTTTCTGTTCCACAGGGCTGGGTTTTAGAGGGCTACAAGAGCTCTCAAATGGTTGGTTAGTTTTTTGCATTTGAGCTCCGCCTTCTTATTTGGAGGGAGGTGTTGAAAGTTGCACTCTGGTTGCTATGGTCACACAGCAGCAGGCAGAGTGGTGTATGAGACGGGGGAACCTGCTGCATGAACTGCTGCATGGTGAGTCCTTTCTCTCACTCTCTGCTGAACAATCTGAATCCTAATGGGAAATATCCTGATTGTAAATGCAACAGCAAGTGTTTGATCTGTAAAAGAAGGGCTTAAGTTAGAACCCATCCTCCTGTATCTGTGGCTTCCTTAAGAGTGAGTCAGCTATTTTGTTTCGAACAAGTGTCTTGGCAAAACTGAGCAATGAAATCAGGGTGTGTGTTCATCTTGTGAGTGTTAAATTGGCTTTTCCGTAGATTAGATTGACTTGAATGTAAGGCCCACACCGGTAAGAATGTATATTTGATTTCTCTACCATGTTTTGTCCAGTGTGAGCAATGTTCTGTGTTTTGGCACCTGGGATGGAAGATCCGAATGGTACCCCTTGCCTTTTGCTGACTGCCTTGGTTGGTTTAAAAATGAAAATGAAATAATTATCACAAGTATTTCCGTTATCTGCTATCTGGTTGGATTAAAGTTCCTGCAACAGTTGTCACACAGAATGCAGTCCGGATGCAGGAAGGTTTCTATAAAAGAACTTCTTTAAACAAAGGGAAAAAATGTATATGGTCTTGCGAAGAACACGTTTTAAAAACCATTTGCCTGAGGGAATGGTTTTTTTTAGTTGGGCATTTTGTGCGTAGAGAGGTTAGGCTAGGTTAAAAAATAATCCAAACAGATAAAGCATGTTGATTCTGGCATGAGGCCCTCACAAGGGGAGACTCCTATATCCCTTTCAGTGGCTTTGTGGGTTTAGGATGCCACTCACCTTTACTATAGCAACCTAAAGGCACCTTTTCATTGGAGAATGGCCTCTGTATTTTATTACCAAAGGAAATGAAAGACTCAACAACAGAGTGCAAAATTCCTCTATGTGAAATAAAAATATGAACAAGTTAGGGAAAGTAGATATACCGGCAGGTTTTTAGAGCACAGTTCAAAGTGGGAAATTTGACCCTTACAGGCCAAGTTCTACCTTAAAACCCACAACAAATTATAGGGCAGGAAAACCTATCTTTTGGAAGTGTTTGCAGTGGTGCCAAAATTAGGGGTATATACACATGTAACTGGAAAAAAAAAAGCTTGTTTTCTTATCTGTACAGGCTGTTGGAACAAGTTAACACAGAATATCAGCTCCACACTGGGGTATGTGAGTGGGTTTATTGTTACTGGTTTACTCCTCCCTCCACCACTACTTGTCCACACAGACATGCCAAGATAATGGCCGTACACCTGGGAGTTGAGTTCAGACCATGGAACTTGTATGGCACATCTGCTCCAAAGTCTTCATGGTGGACCCAGCAATGATGCAAGGATAATGCAACATGTAATTCAGCCCTCAGACTGGTTTTTTTCTTATAAGAAAACTGATTTATAAATGGGTAACTAGAGTAACCACTTGACTTCGAATTGCTTGTTTGAATGGTAATTGTGTAATCTTGCTAACTAAATTCAGATTTTCTTTGCAGGAGCAATAAATTGCCTTAATCATTAATATATTGCACATGAGGTTGAATACCCTTAGCTAAAATAACAGGTCATTTTATGTTCTATCTCCTTGAGATTTTTCTTAATAATATAGATGTTACAGGTGTCAGAGCCATATTTTTCACCAACCCGAACTGAGTGGAGAGGAAGAAAATCCTGGGGATCTGTGAAGGTCATCAAGGGATCCACAAGCCCTTTGTGAGGACTGCCTTGCTACCATGAAAACTGAACCTTCTTGGTTTTCCGGGAATAGGGCAGAGTCACCTAGATTCCAGATCTCCTCAAAATACTGTCCAGAAAATATACTGATTTGTTGTGGGAGCCAGTAACACATCCATACAAACACTAATGGGTTGGGTGGCACCAAGGTCATACAGCCTTAATGCAGCCATTCCTTGTTTTTTCCAGTATAAAATGAAACTAGTTTTCTCTGTTTTCCAGTGCAAGGAATTTCAGCATACAGACAGAGAAATGAGGCTCTGAATATGTAGACAGTAACCGCCAATTGTGACTTTCAAGGTTCTGTGTGACTCTAGTCTTTTTTTTTTTAGAATTCCTCTGAGTAGCTCTGAAAATGTTTCCAGGCCCCTTCCTACCCTCATTCAGCTGTTCTCTGTCTAGAAGTCATTAACCAATAAAGAAGAGAGAACCAATGTGATGTAGTGGTTAAGAGCAGCAGACTCTAATCTGGAGAACGGGTTTTAATTCCCTGCAAAGCCTGCTGGGTCACCTTGGACCAGTCACAGGTCTCTCAGAGCTCTCTTTGCCCCACCTACCTCATGGGGTGCCTGTTGTGGGAAGAGTAAGGGGAGGTGATTGTAAGCCTCTTTGAGACTTCTTAGGGTGGAAAAAAGCGGGGTATAAAAACCAATTCTTGTTTATTGCTGTCTTCCTTGTAAAGTCCTACATACTGAAGAGCTAAGTTGGAATAGAGCTTGGGACAGCCTTCTATAGACTTGGCCACCCTGTGTGGCCTGAGCTTGTAGGCCATTTACAGACAATATAAACATTTTACTTAAACTTGCTTTCAAAGTATAGCTGATCTAGCTATCACTGTATTGTTTTGGAGACAGAGGCCTACATGAGGCATTTATGGTTTGCCCTGTGTACTTTGAGAAGGAGTTGTTTGGCACATGGTAAGAACCAGCTAGGCAGAGGAGGTCAAGGCTTAGGGTTACCAAAAATGTTAAAAATAAAATGGAGATTCATCTTAGGGATGCCAGCCTCCAGGTGGAACCTGGGGATCCCCTGGAATTACTACTAATCTCCAGACTACAGAGAACAGTTATCCTGGAGAAAAAGGATGCTTTGAAGGGTGGACTCTATGGCGTTGTATCCCACTGACTTCCCTGTCCTCCCCAGGCTCTACCACCAAATCTCCAGGAGTTTCCCAACTTGGAGATGGCAACCCTACCCCCCCTACCCCACTCCCTGTGGGTGGCCAGTTGTGGCTTAGCCCATGGGCTGCTAAAGTTTGAGAACCACTGCACATGTGAAGTATGATTATTGTTTTATTCTTTCTCTGTTGGCAGGTCTACCCAGGTGACCCCCCCTCCCATAGTTACTGTCTGATGTCTTATTTATTAGAATTTTATTCCACTCTTCAGCAAAAAAAAAAAATGGTGTCCTTAATCTGGTGGGTTTGTGGATGGGAGTTGGAAACTGGTAGATGTTTCATACTTTGTAGGGTATACTGAATTTGGGCAATGAAGACGACTTTACTGCATGTTGTACCGCCAGTGAGCAGAGACAGAATAATCTCCCACTTCCCAAAAGTAAGTGAACTTTTAACTTTTGTTCCTTTCCTTAACAACTTGGGCTGTTCTCTTAAACAGACCCATTATAAAATTGTGCTTCAGGCCTGATAAAGAAGCCCTTATGACTTAGCGGGGGGAACACCTGGAAGACCTATACATCATCCTGTATAGAGACAAGCACCTGCTCTCTTTGTTTCTGCAGTGGTACACGCCTGAGGCCTGCCTGCAGTTCAAAGATCACTTCCACACCCAAGTGACAAGCGCCTGTCAGCGACGGAACACTGGTGCTGTTGGGTGAGTTTTACTACAAGGACAAATCAACATTTGCATTCTAAAATCTACTGCAGCATGCTCCCTTCTTCCTCAAGCGGTGAGGAGTTCCAGGGATAGCACTAGTTGGGTTTTTGAGGAGGTAACCCTGGAGTCTTATTTTTAAATATGTGTTTTATTTACAAATCTATAAGTAGAGCACAGGTGGAGACAAAGAAAAAAAGGCTTATAGGGAAATAGATCTGTTGCCCTACATCACATCCTCAAAGAGGGAAATCCTTGCCTTCCTGGTATTTCAGCCAACTGATAGTAGTCTCTGTCTTGTGTTCAGGCATTCAATCACATTTTGCAAATTCTGCCATTTCTAAGAAGCTGATTCAGTGCTACTTCCTATAAATATTGAGAAAGTCAGCCAGGTTTGATGTCACTGCTAATCCAAAGGCTCAGCTGCCTATCTAAATAGATCACACATTGCATACAACATATTCAGAGGTCCCACACTGGCTTTAGGATAAAGGACAGACATGACATTTAGAGTAGCATATCTAAATGGTGGGGCTGTGGTGGCTCACATGGTTAAGATGCTGAACTGCAGATCAGGAGGTTGGTAGTTCAGCAGTTCGAGACCCAAGTGCCATGTGATGGAGTGAGCACCTGTCTCTGGTCCCTGCTCCTGCCACACTAGCAGTTCGAAAGCAAAAAATTGCAAATAGATAAATAGGTACCGCTTTGGTGGGAAAGTAACTGTGTTCCGTGCGCCTTGGCATCTAGTCATGCCAGCCACATGACCACGGAAATGTCTTTGGACAACGCTGGCTCTTCGACTTCGAAATGGAGGTGAGCACCACATCCCTAGAGTTGGATTCGGCTGGCTTTTGAACAAGGGAAACCTTTGCCTTTACCTATCTAAATGGTGCTCCAGCTCTTTCTCTACTTCACATGGGGACAAAATCCACCTGAGACTCAATCCTTATTCCTTTTGTACAGTTCTCCTTCATTTCAGAGAACAGCTCAGTAAATCATTCCTCATGGATTAGAGCTGTCTGTTTTGCACTCTGTTGTTACTTTTCATTTTGCCCCAAGTTAAGGTGGCAGATATGGAGTACTATCAACTGGCATTTTTTCTTAAACAATCCTGGTTGAAGTGAATCTCTGATGTTTGGCCTCTTTGACAGACAGACTGTGGCATAAAGGTGAACAGGCAGGGGTTTGCATTCTTATCTATCACTTTCCTGTAATAAACTCACTGAAATCAATACCAATTCTAAAGTTTGATGAGAAAAGCAAATTACACCAATAAAAATGGAAACCTGGACTGCAATTACCTGGAGACCAAAGTTGTAAGTAACTTACGGAAACAGAGTATGAACAACAAAAGAACAGTACATAGTTATACCTGAGTTTGAAAATTCAGTCCAAGAGCTAGCATTGACGGAATGAAAGGATGGGAAGTCCTTGTTGTCTTCCTGGGAGGAGAGGGTGGTATGGTTTGTCCCAGGCTGTTTTTGATCTGAGAGTTACAGACTTCAGTGTTTGTTTCATGATGGCCAAATTGCTGTTCCAGATCTGGGCCATTTCCACATGGGTTATATGCCTGGAGTCCAGTGGTGTTGGGAAGCATTTTTTTCACCTTCCCTACAGCATCATAGTAAATCTGTGCACCTCCTGGGTTTCCCCAAGCTCTCTCAAACCTGCTTTGCTGTGAAGTTTTGGGAAAGATTGCAGTAAAGCCTGGATTGTTGCTGTGTGGATCAGAAAGTTCAGATTTTCCTGCTCACGTGGCAGCCATTTCCCCTGATCCTGCCCACATGGTGGCCATTTCCTTCCTCTGCTACCCAGGAGTAGGGTTGCCAGCTTCAGCTTGAGAAATACCTGGAGATTTTGGGGATGGAGCCTCAGGAGCGTGGGGTTTAGGAAGAGGAGGGAATTCAATAGGGCATAATCCACCTTCCAAAGTGGCAATTTTCTCCAGGTGACCTGATTTCTCTCGCCTGAGGATCAGTTGTCATCCCAGGAGGCCTCCAGTGACCACCTGGAGGTTGGTAACCCTAATCAGGGAGGGATTTTTCATTTGTTAAAACTGGTAACTCAGTATTGTTATATCAATATAATGTTATAACAGTATTTTAAACAGGTTCTCTGAATTCCCAGCTTTTATTTAAAAAGTGTCTAGCCCCTTTTGTTGTGGAGACATGCCTTTCCCCTTATGTTTCCACAAAGAAAGGGGATGGAGACTTTTTTTACGTGAAAGCTGGGAATTTAGAGAACCTCTTATGCATATTGTTATAAAGTTACATCAATATGGCAATATTCAGTTGCCAATTTTTCTTAAATGGAAAAGCCCAGGTGGCCTAGGGAAGGGGGGATGGCTACTGCCAAGGGACTGGGGCAAGGAAAATGCAGGGAAACCTGTGGAAGTCCTGTTGCTGCTATACTATTTCAGCAGCCACAGTAGCAACAGGGAAAACTGCAGAAGTCTGTCCCTGTCTGGAAACAACCCTGGGTGGAAACCCTAGATCTAGTTTCCTTGAGCATGTCTGACACACATATTCTTTAGTTCTTCACTGTGGATGGCTCATGTTACTGTTGTGGTCTCTAGTGATGGCCTTTCTGGTATCCTCCACATTAAGCTGCGAGGATGGGGGTGGCAAGAACAAGGAGAATGAAGAGTCAGCTGTAGTAGATGTTGAAGGAATTGAGGAGGAGGGATCACTAAGGACCTCAGCAAGAGAAGGAAAGAAATAGAGGGCAGGTTATTATTCTGGTCACTACACTTGATCTTAGCCTAATGTGAAAATGTGTTCACAGGTTAAAAATATCCAAAGTGGTTGTGGTGGGAGACCTGTATGTTGGAAAAACAAGTCTCATCAACAGGTACAGTGAATTTCAACTCCTAGCCCAGGGATCTGTTAAAACTGTGCTTTGCAGTTTTGTAAGCCCCCTCAGTTGACTAGTTTATTTTGCTGTAAACTCACAGTCAAATTTGTTGAAGTCCTTGTGGAGAACTCTCCTTCATAAAGATGGTACAAGGCTTTTCCAGGCTTTTCCTCATTTATAGTAAGATGGTCACATCATCTTTGATCTAGAGTCCACCACACAGCATCTTGTCCCACAACAACAAAAGGCCACAGCACATGTGGCTTGAGACCACACAGTAGTCATTGAGGTAAGAAGGAGATTCAGGAACTTACAGTCTTAATGTCAGTTTCAGTAGCTGATTCTGTATTGAGAAAATTACATTTTATCTGCCGGCCAAGCAGAATTGTAGCTAATGCTGAAGTGATCTAAATCTGCTTCCTTATTCCATCTTGGATCCTCCCTCAATTCTCTGCTTCAGGATTGATATCAGTCTTCTGTTAAATTTTTGAAATCCAATTCCTGATTCTTGAAATGTTGCATGAAATTTTGGGCCATGGATATTCATTGTAGGGTATGAATATTTTCTGTATTGGTACCATTGCCTGTACCGTAGCTTTCAAGATTTATTTCAATTAACAAAAATAAGCAAATCCTAGATCATTTTTCCTCTCTCCCCCTCCTCTATACTTCATCTCTGTCAAAACATCAGTTTGGTGTAGTATTAGGAGCGCAAACTCTAATCTGGGAGAACTGGGTTTGATTCCACCCGTGCTCCACATGCAGCTGCTGGTGTGACTTTGGGTCAGTCATAAGTTCTTTCAGAGCTGTTCTCTCACAGGCAGTTCTTGACAAGGCTGTCTCTGCCCCACCTAACTCATAGGGTGCCTGTTGTGGGGAGGGGAAGGGAAAGGGATTGTAAGCCGATCTGAGACTCCTTCGGGTAGTGAAGGGCAGGGTATAAATCCAATCTCTTCTTCTTTTTCATTAACAGATCAGTCTTTCTACCCTATTTCCCCCTGCACCAGAGCTTTCTTTAAACATTTTTTTTAGTACTTTTGCATTTGTGTGTGTGCACGTGCACCCGTGCCTGGAAGTCATGGTGACCTCTGGCAACTCCTACTGGGGCACAGAGGACATTCAGAGAAGTGGCTTGATAGCCTACCTCTGCCTTCTGGCCCTGGTATTCTTTGGAGGTCTCCCATCCAAATACTTGACAGGGTTAGCTCTGCTTGGCTTCTGGGACTGGGCTTGCTTGGGCTATCCAAGTCAGAGCTATCTCAGCTTTCTTGTACCACTTTTTTCCATTGCAGGTTTTGTAAGGATGTGTTTGACCGTGATTACAAGGCAACCATTGGAGTGGATTTTGAAATTGAACGTTTTGAGATAGCTGGAGTTCCATATAGTCTTCAAATGTAAGTTAGAATGCAAATGGTGCATGTTACCTCGTTTTCTTTTTTACCCAGAAACTTCTGATAGGATTAGATCAAACTTTAGCTAGTGGTATTAATATTACCTCTAGCTGACATGTTTAGACAAAACTAAATATGATAGTAGGAGATTTGTGATTGGCTCTCCAATTTTTTAAAACAATTGTTAATGGCAACTGATGGGAGAGGCAAGATGAGATTGAGGCTGTGGCTCTGGGGAAGGCATTTTGAACCTCTTGCCATTTTCCAATTTAAATTACTCCCCCTGAATCTGCTATTTGCTCCATGGGAGAAAAAGAACCCCCACATCCAGTACCTATAAATTTTCCCCTGCAAGGCAGTACAACTGGGGGAGGGCAGTGTTTATATTGTGAAAGTAGTGTAGGGGGAAAGGTGCTGTGGCCATGGTACAATTCATCCAGTGCTGTGGCCATGGTACAATTTGGGGTACCCTGTAGGTTCATGAATTTCTTACCAGGAAGTCTAGTTTCAGCCTTAGCCAGCATTATTCATATGGGGAAATTGAGTTTTCCAGTTATAAATCCTCTTTCTTAGGGTTATAAGCTGTGCAACCAAATTCTGTGCTTGCCTTCTTGGAATTAAATTCCACTGAATTCAGTGGGACTTGTTGTGAAGTAAACATGCATAAGATCACAGCCTTAGGGTATCTGACATTAATAAATAAAATTACAGCAACCAAGTATTGAAGAGAAAAATATTGTAGGCAGTATTTTTCCCAAATGTTAAGAATGGCAGTGTGTGCTGCAGTTGATTACTAAGTAGCATTTCTTAAGCTGTTTTTGTTCTTATGAGCTATGATTGGCACAATGAAGACAATTTTGAAGAAAAGTCATCACTTGTTAGAAAACATAGGTCATCTTTAACATGGTTGCCTTGACATACAAACAGGTTTCTGTGTTTGGACATGAGGAGCAGAGCAGCCATCTGTCTCTGGACGGCAGGGAATACTCAAGTAATATTTTATATTACCTGAATTGACACAGTTAAAACAATTATTGTCTGTGAACATGGGGAAAATAATATAACAAATATTGATTCTTTAATAGTGAAAAGCTTTCATTACAGGATGGCAACCCATACAACTATTATATAGAATTGCATCAAGTGCCCCTGTAATGAAATGGAGCTCAGTTGGCAGGCCCAATCTGGAACTGGGCTCCAAGTGAGCCCAACTTGACTGAGCTCCCAGAGTGAGCTCTGAAGGTTTATATGCCCTTATATGGGCAGGCTCCACCTGAAAGTGGACTCAGAAGTCCTATAAAAGCCTTCGGAGCTCACTCTGGGAGCTCAGTTGAGTCGAGCTGCTCAACTTGACTGAGCTCCCAGAGTGAGCTCCAAAGGGCTATAAAGGTCTTCAGAGTTCACTCTGGGAGCTCAGTTGGGCTGGCGTGATCCAGAGGTAGGCTCAGAAGGCATTTAAATGCCTTTGGAGCTGAGTTCTGGGTGGGGCCTCTGGAGTTCTGGGTGAACCTCCACAAAACTCCATTTTTCTGGTTTGTGCCCACCCCTAATGTTAACCAATTAGCTTTTAAAAGGGCAGTCTATCACAGCATGCTTAGCTGAGAAGCTAGACCAGTTCTGTTTCTTATGCTCCGGAGCATGCTCCATGATCTTTTTTGTCAAGTCTAGCAACTCTTGCCCTGTATTCCTGGCCATATCGATGGCAATTGTTTGTTTAAGAAAGAGCTGCATCGGTCTGTTGTAGCAAAATAGCACAGGTTCCCGTGCCATCTCCAAGACAGGTAAATATGTTGTAGTGTAAGCTTTTACGGGCCAGAGCCCACTTCCTCAGATACAGGGAAGCTGTCTTGGATGTGCCATGGGACTGGTTTTTGTTTTTTTAAGAATAATAACTAAAAGATTGAATTTTTTAATGAAAGAGAGAGAGACTCTCTGATGAAGCAGTAACATGCCACATTCTTCTTCAATGTGTTGCCGTGTCTGTCTTCATCAGAAGGTTTGTTAAAGTTGTGGTCATTTGGACTGATCCGACTTTTCTTATTTTACCTTGCCCAGATGGGACACAGCAGGTCAAGAAAAGTTCAAGTGCATCGCATCTGCTTACTACAGAGGAGCAGAGAGTAAGTACAGAGCTGCTTCCAGGGTGATCCCTTCATTCTCACTTATTCCTCCTATTCTTTAGCCTTTAATGTCTGTGTAATGAAACTAGAAAGACTCACATTCTGCTGTCTCACTGAGTTTTTTTAATTTTCCTGTGTTTGCATTGCAGTTATTATAACTGTCTTTGATCTGGCTGATATCCAGACTTTGGATCACACCAAGTAAGTCAGCAAATTTTGTCTGCAACAGCTTTTACGTAAAGCTCTCATAAAGCTGAGCTGGGATTTGTTAGGTACAAAATAGGAAAGGACGCAATGCCAAGCTGTGGTGTCCCAAAAATGTGTACCCCTAAAGGTATGATACCTAATGGTTCCAGTAGGGCTTAAGAAGATGGCAGCTGAAGCTTGCTGGGTTGGATCTTTTATCTCCACTGTTGTCTGCAGTAAAGCTAACTAGGATTTTTCTTAAAGTGCTCTGCTACATGTGCAGTATAGAGGAAGGTGTACAAGGTATGAGCTGTTCTAGTTAAAAGTGTAGGGCTCTGATTCCCATCTGTTCATCCTCTTGTAACCCAGCAGTAACTCCACTGACATAAATGTCAGAGCTGCAGCAGATGGTCCCTCTGTGCTTCTGTTGTCTTTACGCATTATCATCCTCTTTGCTACATCATTGCTTCCCCTTAGCCTCTGATATTACCTGGTGGCTGTGTTTTTTTTAAAACTTGGCCTTGTTTCTTTATCAGAGCTGCTGCTTTACACCAAAGACAATCCCAACTCTCCAGGGCTTCCCCCCCCACAATGGGAAAGACTGGCTGAATCATCCCCTAGTTTTGGTGGGCAGGAAGAACATCTCCAAGGGGACCACAGTGTATAACAGTGTTTTTGAAAAGGAAAGAGCATATGGTGTGTGTTCATCTGCCAATTGCTTTCCTTGTGCTTTTAATTTCCTGTACCTTGTGCCCCTTCCTCTTGTTCTTTTAATTTGATTACTTAATGCCTCTTATATCCTCTTTCTATTTCTTACTGTATTTTCACACCACAAGATCAGTTCCATAGGGGATTTTTCCAAGATCCTGCTTTGGAATGAATAAACTTGGCAAAATGTGTCGGTTTGACGTTGGTAGATTACACTAGTAAAAATCATGTGTGAACAGAGCCTGTTGTCACCAGTCTAGCCAAGGTCCACTATCAGTGCTGAGAGCAATAGCAGGTAGGGAGGTCTCAGGGCAAACAATATAGCCATCTCACCCTGCATGCCTAATTTTAGAGAAAATGCTAGCTGTCATATATGTACGTGTGTATAGATAATAGCATCCCTAGTATGAAATGTCATTTGTATTTCATTGTTTCTCCATAGTACTTAATTACTAAGACCTGGTTCAGTCGCGCAGGAGAACAAGGTGTTAGAATGGACTGTACCACTTCAGAACGGGGGTGGTAGACTCAAGCTTTGAATATTATTTTATATAACAATCTGTATGTGGATGAGAAGTTACTTTGGGAGGAAGACAGTGGTGGGCATAAATTTAACAGACAAACAAAAAATAGCTCAGCAGGGAGAAAAGTATCACTCCTTTGTCGTTCTGTGCAGGTTTCATATTTGCAGGCAGTTCTTTAAGAAAAAAAATAATATCCCAAAATGTGATCCTCTGCCTGCAGTTTGAAGTACTATAGCCAATTCCACCACCTCATGTCTCTGTCACCTCATCTTGGAAGCAGGGATCAGTACAAATGCTAAGTGTCTGCATTTGGAACAAAAATTGTTACAAGCTGCTGTGAGCTTACAGGATGGAACTGAGATGTGATAAATTAACTTAAGATATCTGTGTTGTTATTTATTAAATTTTATTAGATTTATAATAATGATACAGATATTGTAAATTAATTCATTACATCTCAGTTCCGCCTTGCAGTTAGCTTGCAGTGTAGCTGAAATGGTTCTGCACACAAGAGAGCCCTTTACAGGGAGATATTTTTCACTTGGCCTCAGGTGCCCCTCCTCACCCAGACCATGGGGTGTCATGCTCAGGCAAAAGACTCCATGTCCTCCTTTCTCTGTTGGACTTGTGAAAAAAAAAATGTGGCTGCTTTCTGGGGTACTGTGCTATAGGAGCTGTTTCCACATGATGTCCCTGTGTGGACATCTGGATGCCCCTGCATTTTTGGAATCTTCCACACACTGTCATGTTCTTTCCAAGCACAACTTTTGGGGATCCCGAGCTTTCTCATTTCAGCTGGATCAAATGTTTTCCTCTGGGTCGCTGTAGGTGAGACATCCATGTGGAAGCTTCACCCACAACCATTCTGGGGAGTGGTTATAGAGCTACACTGTCTGTTCAAAATGGCTGAGCTAAGTTCTGTATTCCCCCACCATCCCCTTGACAGGCCTTTTTTAAATTTTACAGTTGAGTCATGGTGTCTCTTTAACTGCAGCTCAGCCATGGAGGGGGAAGGGGGGGTTGCCTAGATGCCGGGGGAAGGGGGGGCTTGGCATGGTTGTGAGCATATGAGCACTTCTGTACTGACATGACAGTGAGGCAGGATTGGGATGTGCATATGCGTCCCTACCCACCTCCACACAGTTTGCTGCTACTTCTGCAACAGGGGTGCCTTTTCCTGCACTTAAGTGTAAAGAATTGTAATGACGGCTCTTGGGTCTGTCTGTGCCTTCCCCATTTTCAAACAGATGTCTCTACAATGGGCTGATCCTGAATCTTCTTTTTCGACATGTGAAAGCATAGTATTTTCCTTCCTTTGTGTTTCAGACAGTGGCTTCAGGATGCACTGAGGGAAAATGAACCAGGGTCCAGCTTCATCTTTCTAGTTGGAACAAAAAAAGATCTACTGGTAAGTAGCTCATCAAACCAGTGGTGCTGCTTGAAAAAGTAGTTCCTCTACTTATGCCTATACAGCTCCTAAATACAATTACTTTATCTCTTCTGTATGTCACCTGCTGTCTGTCATGTTGTAAGCTACTCTTCTTCCAAGGAGCTCAGGGCAACACATATCATTCTCCCCTCCCTTGTTCATCTTCACTACAACCCTGGGATGTCAGTTAGGCCAAAAGAGGTCCAAGGTGAGTGTCATGTCTATAGAGATTTCCACCCAGATTTCCTCAGTCCTAGTCTCACTGCTGTGTCGCACTGGTGCTGCGATGGCTGGTAGTCAATCCTGCTGCACGACAGGGGTTAGAAAAGGTTCATCATAGTTCCTCCATTACTAGGATGTTTACAAGGAGGCAACTGGAGTTAAGGGTGAAAACTGTGCTGGGAGGTGTGCTCACAGTTCAGACTGAGAGGACTGTGTACCTAATTGTGCTTCAAAGCCTTGGTCTGATACAAAAGCCTTAAGGTACCCAGAGCCATTCAAATGGGAAGCAAAATACTCCAATCAGTGGCAAAGGGTGCTGCAGTTTTTGTTTTGCTCCAAGTCCTTTTGCCAGCAAAGACCGGTAGCAAGGTTGAATACCTACCAGCAAATATCCCAGTAAGGAAAGGGAAGACCTCTCCGGAATCCTTCTTTTCATATCCTAAGTCCATACTTTCTATGGGATTTGTTGGTTTAGAAGTGCTGAATGATTCACAGCAGTCTCATCCAGAACAGGAACTTCAGAGTAGCCTTTTCCCTCTTCCTGACATACCTGCCATATATCAGGAGGGAATTGATTATTATGAAGTTGCTGTCCTTGATTTTAATTATTTATTTATTTCAATACTAGATCAGCTCTGGGGAGTCAGCAGTAATAGTAGAAAACAAAAAGATAAAAAATAAGGTTGACACATGCAGTGCAACAAGCACAAAACAATGAGTGTGGATTGTGGGGGGGGAGGGAAGACAGAGAAAATGGTGCCCTTCTCCAACAGAGAGGTAAAATTATTGAGACTCAGTCAGCTTCTTGCATATCCCACATGCCCAAAGGGAAAATTTGCCAACTTTATTAGTTATCTCCTAGGAAGAGTCTGCAAGAAGGAGAGAGACATCAAGTCGTTCCGATCTTCCTGGTAAAGTTCACAGGGTTAGAGTGATATACTGATATCAGATGTCATGGGATCAGTAGTGCAGCAAAATATGTTCAATAGACTCTACTTGGCATGGCCCTATATGGCATGGATAGAGCTGTTGAGGGAGTGGGACATGATGGTGTCTGCTGTCCAGGAGAGCGGAAGGTACGGCATTAAAGTGTGCCAGGGTATAGATTCTCCGATGTTTGGAGATCTCAAGGGATCTAAGATAATCTGCTGGTTGAAAGCATTGGGCATACTGCAGAATAATTGCCTATTTCTGTATCTGTGCCCTATCTAATTGTAGGGCATGATCCCAGAACTGCCATTTAATTATTTATTTTGCTTTTTGCTACCCAAGATGCAGTAAGACTTGTGGGGAGAGGCTGTGCTTCTGGAATTTCCCCTCAGTTGCTCTTTGCCAGACTGAACGATGGCTATCAACAAGGATCAAGGGTACTAAATCCACTGGATTGAAAATGAGTTTTAACCAGTAGGTGGATGCGAGTTCATATGGTTCTCCAAGGGGATCAGCCCAGCCTCTAGTAGTCTAAGAAGGGCATTTGGATTACATCATGGAATTCCAAGGATCATTCATAGGAACTTGGATTGTACCGCTTCCAGCGAGCGCCTTTCTTTGTAAATACAGAGCTGGGAACCATATAAGGGCTGGGTGACAACCTTTCCTTGGGAGACTTTGATTGCTGCAGGGATAAAGGAGGCTCCTTTTGTGAAGTAGATTCTTAGAATGATGGAGGATGCTCTGTGGGCAGTCTCTGCAGCCTGCAGTGCCTGAGCTCTCCAGTGTCTGGATGACTGGAAGACTATACCAAGATATTTAAAGATTTTTATTTGTTCAATATTGTGGCCCTCTATTTGCCATCTATGGATTTGAATTTTTTTGGTAAAGATGAGGACTTTTTTTTGGTAGTTTATCACAAGTAGCTCCTCTTTACAGTATGAGATGAAGTCATTGAGTGCTCTCCTAATCCCCACTTGTGAATACAATAGGGTGACAGTATTGTCTGTTTATAGTAAGGCAGGAATCTTTTTATCAGCAGGCTTTGGAGAATGGAAGCTTGGATTTCTTAGGTGTTTCACCAAAGAGTTGATATAATAGTTAAAAAGTAGAGGAGCCAGGATACAGCCCTGCTTAACTCCTTTGTCAAGTGGGATCTTATTGGAGAGATGGCCTTGAGGACTGCATTTTTCCTTCATACAGCAAATGAATGAGTACATAGAGTCCATGGTCTATTGTGGAGTTATCAAGCTTTGCCTTTTTACTGTCCTTGATGAGAAATCTCCTTTGAGGCATTGCCCCATTGTATGCTAGGATGCCCACCATGACCTTGCTCAGTAGAACTTCTGAACCCCTACCTCAGATAAAAAGCATGCGGAAATTACACACAAGCAGTATAATTTGCAGAGTAAGCAAGTCCTTGTGTTTTGTTTTGTTTTCAGTCCACTGCTGCATGCGAGCGCACAGAACTGGATGCCATTCGCTATGCCAATGAGATGCAGGCTGAGTACTGGTCAGTTTCAGCCAAAACAGGTTAGTTGAGCTCACTGAAATATGTCAGAGTGTGGGGCAAAATGGCAAGGAATGAGTATGTTAGCTGTCATCTCCAGGAGATAAGGTGTCATATTGCCCATGGGATTGTCTATAGATGCATTAGGAAAAGCAGTTTTCTTTTGTAGTTGTACGCAGCATTTGATAGTTTTCAACTGCGTACATGCTGTGGTGTTCTAGCTGGTCTTTCTCCAAAGTGTGCCAGAAGGTTCTACCCCAGCGAATTTGAAACCTTGTATTCTTTAGGAACGATGCTGGAAGTGCATGCTCTCTCCCTTTTTAAAAGGGAAGGTATTAGCCAAATTTGACAGGTTCTTCATATGCAGCACATGTGTGGCCTTATATATCACTCAAGTGAGTAGTCACTCAAGTACACGCTTCCACTTGCACCTGCTGGATGACCTTGGGCAAGCCATAGCTCTGTACCAGCTGTTCTCTCAAGGACAGTTGTCTCAGAGCTCTCTCAGCCCCACCCACCTCACAGGGTGTCTGTTGTGGGGAGGGGAAGGGAAAGAAGTTTGTAAGCCGTCCTGAGTCTCCCTTGGGTAGTAAAGGGCAGGGTATAAATCCAATCTCTTCTTCTTCCTCTTCCCTCCCTCCCTCCCTCCCCCCCCCCCCCCATTTCTTTTTTTCTTCAGGGGAAAATGTCAGGGAGTTTTTTTTCCGAGTTGCTGCCTTGGCCTTTGAAAAGTCCATGCTGATGGAACTGGAGAAAAGCAACAGCCGCATGGCCCAGATTGGTGCAGGAAACCTTATCAGTATGTTTAGTAATCCTCAGCTTTTTTTTCTTTTTTAAAAAAAAGACCTTTTATCATGTTTGATTCAAGTCCAGTAGTACCTTATCGATCAAAGTTCCCTTTGGACTCCTCAAAGCTTATACCATGAATTATTCTTGTTGGTCTCTAAAGGTGCTGCTGGACTGGAATCTAGCTGTTCTACTGCAGACCGACACTGCTATCCTCTGAAATTTTTCTCACATTAAGAGTGGTGGATATTATTCTCTTTATGTTCTCATGTTCTCTTACATTCTTATTGATATGAGAACCAAATTCCATTTGTCTTGGAGACTTAATGCTGAAAGCACAGAGGCTGTCTGTACAGCCTTTTCTCTGCAAGGTTGTGCAGGAATTTCTGGAAAACTGTAAATAAGACATTGTTGGTTGCTAGATTCCTGGAAAGTGATGTTCAGAAGGGATTGATCTGATCATTTCTCTGTTTCCTCATTACAGACATAGAAGGAACTTCACTGGAGACTTCAGAAACCAACCATCAAGCCAACGTAGGCTGCTGCTAATGCTGGGCTTTGGTGCAGGCTTTTCACACCAGTAGCGCTTCAGGAAGCTGAATCTTGGAACAAAGAAGCAGTGCAAACCTGCCCTTTGCTATGTGCTGTGTTGCCCTTCAGTGGTGCAGCCTCCTGTGTTTACCAGGCGGAAACCTATCTGTCTTTTCCGGAAGAGGATGTTAGCAACACAGCCTGCCTGTCTTTAGGAAAATTGCTACCTGCAGAACTTGTACAGCCTATTTCCTTCTCCAGGAAAGAAGATGGCAGGCTAAACTATGGGAAGAGTTCTGGAACAAGCTATTGTATCTTTTGGTAAACTGAGTTGAATTGATGGGCGCTCTCTTACTATGGCAGCTTTAAATCCTGGTTAAGCTAAAACCATGGTTTAGTGTTAACCCTGGCTTCTTGGCAGTGTCAGTGTAACCCTTAGCCATGGCTGAGATCAGCAGAAGGAATCTGCACTTGAGAGGGAGTAGAGTATGTAATCCCATGTTTTATTCCCTAATCCCAGTGAAGAGTCAGACCACATTAATGTCTGTACAAGCCTGTGGAGAAATGTTGTCTGTATTGTTTTGGAAGGCTTTAGAGAATAATCCTGCTACACACACTGTTTTAGGTCTTACGAACTCTTGTATGAAACACTGGAATTATTTCTAATGTAGTGCAATCTATATAGAGTCCAGATACATCACTTTGAACTAAGTATACTTCTGATTTCCTTTGTAAGATTTTTTTCGGAGCCGGAATTATCACAGGCTGCCTTGCCCCCTGATGTGAAAGGGGAGAGAAGAGACTGCAGAGCAGAATGGCTTGGCTCTTGAACTCTTGCTCAGAAGCTTGTGTCTTGGCTGATTCTGGTGATTTTCTGGTTCAGCTATGTGAATGATCTCTGCTGGCGGAACTGTTAACAAGGCAGGAATGCTTGTTATGCAGCACTGGAAACAAGTAAATGACTTGTAAGCCCATAACGTTTTGTATTGCCAGAACACACTTATGCAAGTCATTTGTGGCATGGCACGTCAGTTGCCTGAAATGGTGCAGGGGGAGACCCCAATTCTGCCACCATTTTCCTGCCTGCTCACTTAGAGGAAACTTTCACTCCCCAGGTATTTGGTATTTACAAGCCTGCTATAATAGAATAAACAATCGGAAGTAGCTTTGTTCCAAAGAATCCTAAATCCAGATCTGTACTGTTTGTATGTATGTGCATTTTTAAATAATTGAGTAGACACTCCAGGTCCTAGGTAAAACCCTGGTAAATACATGCAGCTAAATGAGATGGTAGAATTTTAAAATGACAAAAAGCGATGTGCCATTTCAGACTCAAGTGGGAACTGTTGAATTTTAATGCTCCCCTGTGTAAAACCATATAAAAATTAGCTTATCAAGAAGAAAGATTCTGACATTGCCTTCTACATGATGTGCTAGTTTTGCATTTATAGGGAATGATTATTGATCAGGAACTTTGAGAAATGTTATCTGTTCCTTGTAGTCTGAATTGGGACAGTCCATTGTACTACTTTGGCACTCTGCGACTTCATTACCACCTCAGTATGCTGCATGTCAAGGCCAGGTCTATGCCTCTTCATTAAAAGGAAACAAAAAAAATGTGCTTTTTTGACCTTGCCAAACCTGCATAAACAACAGAGGACAAAACTTACTAACTGAATCTAATTTATTAGCTTGACTGAACTACTCAGAGCTGAGTTTGTCAACAACAACAACAAAAGCCTAGAGGGGAAAAAAGAAGATGAGGAAAACCTTCAGAATTCAAAACTGGTCCAAGAAGGTAAACCATTTGGTAAGGAATTTGCCATTTGGGGAAGAGGCAGAGAATGGGAACAAGAGATGAGCCAGTCTTGCCTTTGCCTCTGATTTAAGTTATGGATTTCTGAGGCCAAATTGTTCCTCTAAAAATTGCTAAGCTTTTCTTTCTAATGATGCCACCGTTCATGTTCCTTGGGTTGGCAAGGACAGCAGTCATTCTCTTTGGAAGGAGAAGGGAATGTGTGGGTTGAGTGGAGGCACAGTTTTTTATTGACAGCACTAGCATTTTTAATGCTGTTGTCATCTGAGATTCATGTAGCTCCTCTCATGTCTGTTTCTACAGAGGACAATGCTTTGAATCATGTTTCTCATTTCAGCAGACAGCACAATCCAGCTGAGGGGGCAAGCAGAAGGGATGGCTCACCCCAGCAGCGCAGGCATGAGTAACATAGCACTGATCTTGGGGTCAGTTGAGAGGGGCAAATAAGCTGGCTCACAGTTCTTGGGGTTTGTTTGTTTGATTTTTAGCCCTTTCTATGGTTTCAGGGTACATTGCAAATAAAATGCCCCAGTAAAACCAAGGAACTCCCCCCCCCCAATATATTCAGTGCAGTTCATACAAACTGTAGTCTGAAATCTCACATCCCGAAACTGCTAAGGTGTTTTGGGCCTGTTTGTATTTGTCCAGCTAAGGTGGGAGATGGCAGAAGAGAGAGAAGTTTATGAAATGATATATAGAGTAATAATTGACTTGAGAAGAAGTCTTCTGCTTGTCGGCTTTTCATAGGGTTTCCATAAGTCAGAAGTTACTTGACAGCACTTACACACACACCTAGGATAAGAACAGAAGAAAAGCCTGCTGGATCAGACCAGTGACCCATCTAGTCCAGTATCCTGTTTCACATAGCAGCCAGCCAATTGCCCTGGAGGGTAAACTGGCTCTCCCCTGTTGCTGCCTCCCAGCACTGGTTTGCTGCTTTTGGATATGTAGACTCCCTTCAGTCACCATGGCCTGTAAACATCGATGGACCTCTCCTTCATGAATCTGTCTCTATGCTCATGGCTATCACTACCTCCCCCAGTAGTGAATGCCAGAGTTTAATTATTCATTGAGTGACAAAGTATTGTAGTTTGTTCTGAACATATTTCTGAACAATTTCATTGGACGCCCACAAGTTCTAGCATTATGGGAGAGAGAGAAAAAGCTATAGAAATACATATGAAAAAAGGTCCAGGAAAGGGGGGGGGGGGAGAACAACTCTCCCACAATACAATTTATGGAGTTTACTACTATAAAGTGGGGGCTGCAGTGGCTCAAGTGGTTAAGACACTGAACTGCAGACCAGAAGGTCGGTAGTTTAGCAGTTCGAGACCCGAGTGCTGCATGACAGAGTGAGCTCCCGTCTCTGGCTCCAGCTCCTGCCAACCTAGCAGTTCGAAAGCAAGAAGAGGAGGAGGAGGAGGAGGAGACTGGATTTATACTCTGCCCTTCACTACCCAAGGGAGTCTCAGAGCGGCTTACAAACTCCTTTCCCTTCCCCTCCCCACAACAGACACCCTGTGAGGTAGGTGGGGCTGAGAGAGCTCTGAGACAACTGTCCTTGAGAGAACAGCTCTGATAGAGCTATGGCTTGCCCAAGGTTATCCAGCCAGGTGCAAGTGGGGGAGTGGGGAATCAAACCTGGTTCTCCCAGATTAGAGACCGTGCACTTAACCACTACATCAAACTGCAACTAGACAAATAGGTACCACTTCAGTGGGAAGGTAACAGCGTTACGTGCGTCTTGTCATCTAGTCATGCCAGCCACATGACCACAGAAATGTCTTTGGACAGTGCTGGCTCTTAGGCTTGGAAACTGCAATGAGCACCGCATCCCTAGAGTTGTATTCGACTGGCTTTCGAGCAAGGGAAACCTTTACCTTTACCTTACTATAAAGCGGCAGTGGCCAATAGTTTGAATAGCTTTAAAAATAGACAAATTCATAAAAAAATAGACAAATTCATGCAGGAGGGAAGGCTTGTCCATGGCTGCTGGTCATGGTAACTCAGAATGGAACTATATTGTACACAGGCAGTGACTCTTTGAGGTTCAGATGAGAACAAACAACAGAGGAAATACATGAGGACCATGCCCTGCTTGCTAGCTTCTGGGCATCAGAGTTAAATTCTAATGTGGTAGTCTGGCAATAAAAACAAACAAGGGATTTGTTAAAGACTGATGGGTGCCTTGATGCAGAAGCTTTCATGGGCGTTGCCAGTTTTGCTCAGTGGAGTCCTGGTGCAAAGGGCTTTAGCCTGTGAAAGCAACTGTTTTAGAGTACTTGATGGAAGCAGAGTTCTGCATCAGGTGGATCTTTGATCTCTTCTAACAAGTGCCATTCTGCAGAGCATCATATTTGGGCCCCTTTATTAATATGCAGTTAAAGACTCTTGTTAAGGACTCTTCCATCATCCCTTGTCTGCATAGCAGAGGAAAACAGTGCCCTGTTTTCAGGCAACAGAAATGATTCAGTAGCTGATATGATGCCATCACTGTTTCGTTTCATTTAGCGCTGCAACCCATGCCCAAGGTCACCACGGGAAGATAAAAATAGTTTTTGTACCAAGTCTTGTCTCATTTGCTCTTCTTAAAGCACACTTGTTTTCTTATTAGCAGTAATAGCCTTTTAAAAATTGATTTGTACAGGGAAAAAAACACCGACTGTAACCCAATTCAGATCACATTATGCCGGCCAAGAAATTGCTCAAACTGGATGATGCAAAGTTTGGCTGAATGATAAGACATTCACACCCATTTGTTCATAATTTCTTGGGCAGATGCTCATGTCTTGGCTTAGCTTTTATTTATGTGTGTTAATAAGGCAAGACATCTGAGAGAGAAAGTGCTCCTGTTTGCTTGTTGTATAGCAGCCTGCCTTCCTCCTGTGAGGGGAGAAGGACAGCACTGGTGGCAAAACGGACTTGGAAAAATGCTTGACATTGTGTGAGGCCAGCTGGCAAATCCTCCTGCTTGTCCTGTCCATGGGGTGACACAATTCCTTCACTGTTTCTCTTAAGGAATGATTTAGGAAGGCTTGCAGGGGGACAGGATTCATAGCTGTGGTGTGAGGGAGGAAGCCAAAGCAGTTTCTCCCACTATGAACAGTTACCTTAACTAGTTTAAGACAGGTACTGATTGTTTGCTGTGTGCATATATACAAGACTGGGTGCTGCAGAGGAGGAGACCTCCCAGTTTGGGTCCTTCAGTCCTGCTTCCCCCCCACCCCCCCATTTGTTCGATCTTTGCTTTCTACCCCTTTGGCTGCCTGTCCCATCTTTTTTACCTTCCTGTTGCTTTTCCCGCCTGGTTGTTCCTCTGCTCTTCTGCTTCTCTCCCTTCCTGTGTTGGGTCTGATTCTTCCCCCTTTTTATTTCCCATTTTACCCCACCCTGGCCATCCTCCATGCCCTATTGCCTTCATCTGTGCTTTTATTCCTCCCCGCCATGCTTCTGGCTTTGCTTTCCCCCCTTTCATACACTGACTTTCTTTCTTCTCTTCCATCATGCTGGTTCTCTTCCTTCCCATCTCCTACAGGGTCTTCTTGCTCCTCCTGTCTTCTCCTCACTCCTGTTTCCCCACCCCCATCTTTTGTGTCATCTTGGTTGCTGGGAACCCAAAATACCACCTGATTGGATTGCCCTATGATGATGCTGTTGCCATGGGTGATTATACCCACCCCCTTTTTTTTTTGAAAAAACATTTCCCAGCAAACCTGAGAGTTCCTTCTGTGTTGCAGAAATATTCATCTTAGCCCTCCATGAGCTCCTTTAAGGATTTTTGATTGGAATGGGGGCCATTTCACATAAATATTTTCTGAACCTGGACCCAGAGAATGGGTCAAAAAAATTCATGCAGTGGGGCCATGAATAGATAGAAGGGATGTTTGCAGAAAGATCTGGAAAGGATGACTTTTAAAAAAAAATAGGAAACCAATGTGTGTACGTGTGTGTGTGTGTTATATATAAAAGGTTCTATCTGGGGCTCAGGTCCTATATGTTGAGGGAGGATTAGTTATTCAACAGTGTAAGAAGGACATTGTGCATATGTTCAGAAATACTCTCTTCATTAGTAGTTTGCATATTCAAGGGCTGCACCCTGGCATGGGAACTAGATCTTAAAGAGCTGATTAATTTCTGGGGAAACAGCCTACCCAGCCTAAGGTGGGTGGCAGTGGGCATTAGTCAAGGATGACTAGTGGATGATGGCAGAATTTCAGGAGCCCTGACATTTCCTAATACATAATCATCTGTTTCAGTAACTGACATAAACAACTGGAGAGCAAATAAGCCACTTGGAGAGTGTAGTTCCTCCAAAATGTTCTGGAACAATCCAAAGATTAAAGACCGCAAATGAACATTGTCCACAC
Source organism: Lepidodactylus listeri (assembly GCA_029233225.1). Taxonomy (NCBI): domain Eukaryota; kingdom Metazoa; phylum Chordata; class Lepidosauria; order Squamata; family Gekkonidae; genus Lepidodactylus; species Lepidodactylus listeri. The sequence goes on from JARCFY010000013.1 coordinate 29,555,771, forward strand.
CTAAACTCTAAGTAACTTTTGTAGAGAGCACTGGATGTTAAAACCCTTTTTTCAGAACCATGTATGTGGTGGTGGAGGGTCCTCACCAACCTATATCACACTATTCCTACATGGGTGTAAGAAAACCTGTACAAAACAGGTAGACCATGAGTGAAAGTTGTACTAGTGTCCATTTTGGCACAATTTACCACTTTTATTATAACTGATTTATAAGCTTGCTTTTTGCACGCAAAGAGGTACAGCACCCAACAACAAAGGAGACCGCTGGTATAACTGTCAGGCATAATGTTCTGAAAATATTCTTCTTCTTTCACTGAGAGATTTGCCAATTCATCTTGTGCAATCCTGAGCAATCTTTAAGACATCTAAACAATAAAGATGCTTTCTCTGAAGAATAAAGATGTATCTGAGCCTCCTCTCCTCTCCTTTGGAGTCTGGAATGCCCCTTGGTTTACTGAGGATCTTGGTATGATTAAACAGGCAGTTGGTTGGAACCCAAATGGAGGAAAACTCAAAGGGAATGTGACTGAACACAGGTAGAAGCACACTGTTGTGCCTATTCTGTGGTGGCTAAGTGAGCGTACTGCTCTATCATCATTGCTTCTTCACGATGCTATCTGGCCAAGCTTTTCCGGTTTGTGAAGGGGCTGTTATTTGAGGTCCTGGAGGAGGTAGACTCAGAAAACATATAGGCCTGCTGTGACTTCTTTTACAATGCATTTTTTCAGATAAAATTGCCCACTTTTGCATAGCATCCACAGTTGGTTCAGTTAAATCTCAAGATACCACTGGAACATGGGGGGAGGGTGCCATCGTCACAGCAACCCTGTGGGGTTTCCAAAGCAAGAGCCATTCAGAGGTGGTTTACCATTGCCTGCCTCCGTGTCACAGACCTGATATTCATTAGTGATCTCCCATCTGAATATTAACCAGGGCCAACCCTGCTTAGCTTCTGAGATCTGACAATATCAGGCTAGCCTGGCCTATCCAGGTCTGGGGAGCACAGTCTGGTTTTAGTTATATGGCTGACTTTCAGCTGGTGAGGCCTGAGGAAATGGACAAGCTACTAGAAAGTGTGTGGCCCACCATGTCTAGGCTTGACCCTGGCTCCTAATGGCTAACAGTATCCTACTGTCCTGGGTTGGCTGCCTTCGTCCAGGGCATAATAAATGTCTGTGTAGGAAGCTACAGTTCTCACTGTTTTGAAAGAAGTGGTTGTGAGCAATGCTCCCTCTAAGCTGTGGAATCTTGTGAGCAAAAATTCTATTTTGGGAGCTCCTGGCATTAAAGTTGTGAGCGAGCGATTCAGCTACTGCATAAGTTAGTTTGCTCTGGAGCCCTCCTTCCTGAGCTGAGCCAAAAATGTGTGAGCCGGAGGCTAAAAAGCTGTGAGCTAGCTCACACTAACTCAGCTTAGAGGGAACACTGGTTGTGAGACCTCTCCTGAATAAGACTTCCCTGGACCTAAATAACTACTGCTAATATTCCATTCTTGGGCAGGGTGCTCAAGTAGTTGCTGATGATACAGCTTCAAGTAGTCTTGGACTAGACAAGCTATCTAGATCCACTTCAGTCCAGATTTAGGGCTGCATTTGGAATGGAAAAGGCCTTGGTCATGCTAATGACCTTCACTGGGAAAGTGACAAGGGAGTGCATCCTTGTTGATTCTCCAAGACTACTTCTTGGCTGTACATGGGCTGTCTTTGAAAATGGTCTGAAAACTTCAGTTGGTCAAAAACGCAGAGGCCAGGTATATGGACAACTTGTCATTAGAGCGCATTCCCCTTAGATGTTTGAAACTCAGGATTGTAAGCTGTTTAGACCTTTTAAATAAATGCTAATCTAACATCTACAAGCCATTTGCACTTCCAATCTTGGGAGCAACCTTGTGAAGGCCTGGTGTTTCTTCCACAGCAGTTACAGCTGCAAACAATAATTAATCCTTTGACCTTAATTGGTTAGGTTGCCTAATATGCTGGGGGGGGGGGTAAAATAGCAATTCCGCCCAACTGACAGCTCTCCTTTTCTCTTACTCTTGACTACTGCCTTTTGAAGAATCCTTCCCCTTTTGCTTTCAGGATGTTTTCTCCCAGCACGGCGTGAATTTGAACTGTGAACTAATAGGAATGCTTCACTTGGTCAGAACGCCGTTTAGTCAAGGAGTAGGAGTTTTGTAGTTGTCTATATGACTTGTTTCCAGTGCTCCCTCTAAGCTGTGGAGTCTTGTGAGCAGGGGTCATTTTGTAGAAAAAGAGGTGCATAACTCATTAGCAAAACTTATTTGCATATGCTACTCCACCTGACATCACCGGAAGTATGTCAGAAGGCAAGAAAGAAAGGAGAGAGAGAGAGCGCCACTAATCCAAGTCTCAGAAATACCACTATTCTGGGAGGATGGCTTCAGTGGTAGCTGAAACCTTCAGAAGGCTGGTCGGAGGAACAAGGACCTTTCCAGGGGACGGGGTCATTTTACTGCGGCCGTGACACAAGCAGGCATTCCCCCAGGGGGGGGCTGGCACCAACTCCCGAATCTGCACTCCCCCAAGCACCTGCTCGAAATGACCCCTGCTTGTGAGCAAAAACTCTACTCTGTGAGCTACTGGCATTAAAGTTGTGAGTGAGCAATTTGGCTACTGCATAAATTAGTTTGCTCTGGAGCCATCCTTCCTGAGCTAAGACAAAAATGTTTGAGCCAAAGGCTAAAAAACTGTGAGCCAGCTCACACTAACTCAGCTTAGAGGGAACAATGCTTGTTTCCCTTGTGGCAACAGAAGGGACTCCTTTTGCTTTCCATTTTAGCTTGTCTTTAATAAATTCTGCTAACTTTTCTAAGGCTGAAGTGTGGAACAGCGTTACTTGTGAGTGCTTTTTTCTTTCCCCAAACAAACCCAAGACAGGAGAGACAAACTTCTGGGAGAGGAGGGAGTCTTAGTAATTAGGGCAAATTGCCCCTGGCCAGTTTTTTGGAATCTGGAGTGGCTGTGGTTTCAGCACACAGACCCGGGGTTTGGGGCAGTGGATTCATACACTGGGCTATTGTAACAAGAACATAAGAGAAGCCAATGTTGGATTGGGCCAGTGGCCCATCCAGTCCAACACTCTGTCACACAGTGGCCAGAAATACCAGGTGACATCAGGAGGTCCAGCAGTGGGACCAGGACACTAGAAGCCCTCCCACTGTTGCCCCCCCCCCCAAGCACCAAGAATACAGAGCATCACTTGCCTCAAACTGAGAGATCTTCGACGTGGTCTCTGTGCTTCACACTGATGGGTTACTGCGCCTGCGCTGGAATCCATCGGTATGTAGAAAGCTCTAACGGATTTTCGTGCCCAGCAACTCCGAGCATGCGCGGGAGCCCGACTGTGCATGCCCAGAGGAGCGGCCGCTTTCACAGCTTTGTCAGTCAGCTCCGTCGTGGAAAGCTCTTAGCTCTTTTCCTCAGTCTTCGCCTCTTTTCTTCTTCTCCTTAGCTCTTTCTATATTAAAAAAGAAAAGAAAAAAGGGTGATCTTCTGGGTGTGGGTTACTTCTTCTGGGTTACTTCTTTCTTGCCTTCGGGTGCCTTCGGGTGCCCCCCCCTTTTTTTCTTCTTCCCACTTTTGGGCTACTGTATGGCTCAAAAGTAGGGCTGTTTCAAGAGGTGCGTAAAGTGTGGGAGCAAGCTCGCGGCTCCTGACGGCCATTCGCTTTGCATCCTCTGTTTGGGGGAAACTCACCGTCCTGACTCGTGCCCCCACTGCGCGAAGTTCAGCAACCAGGCCCGCAAAAACAGAGCTGCTAGATTGAAGGTCGCCTTATTAGAGTCCGCACTCCTCCCATCCCCGTCGAAAGTTATGCAGTCGACAAGCACCTCAGCAACGACTGACCTGCCATTGACATTGACATTGATGACACCATCCCGGTCCGTCACCGACAGGCCATCGGTGTCGAGACCGGCGTCGGACACTACTCCGTTGGGGTCGAAACGCCCGGCTATCTCCCAGTCCACGGCTTCGACTCCATTAAAGAAAAAGAAAAAGGATAAGTCCCAGAAGAAACATAAGGACTCTTCCGGACTAACCGGGAAACCGCCCAAGAAGGCTCCCGTGCCTCCGGCTTCGCTGCCTTTGGAGCCGCCTATAACTGTCCAGGCTCCACCAGCCATACCGTCCATGTCGATGGAGATACCAACCATTCACCTCCTTGACTCTCCAATCCGTCAGGTCGATACCGACTTACCTGACACTATTTTAGAGACGCAGCAGTTCCCCGCCATCGAACAGCGTTGTCTGGATCCACATCGACCACGCTCTGTCTCCAGGTCCCCTTTGTCCGCCAGGTCATTCTCACCTGAGGTCAGCGAGCCCGATTGCCCACCCGACCAGCCCGTCAACATCGTGCGCACCATTACCAACGGGACTACCGATCTCGATCTCCACGATACAGGTCGCCGCATCGTCATCAGGCTTCCCGGCATCATTCCCCTGGTCCATCTCGTTGGGATATCCCTCCGCAATCCTTTGCTCCTTGGGACCGCCACCGTGCCTACTATCTAGACACTCATCACTCTGTTACGTCGAGACCATGGTCGCCACCTACCATCTATCCGGAATGGGATCGATACGCCGCCAGATCGAGGTCGCCTCCTCCGTGCAACTTGCCATCGTCGTCGTGGGTCAGGCTGCCTTCCCACTGGCCTGCTGAATCTTGTCCTTCGTCGCCGCCTCGTCAGCCACCGCCGCCTCCGGCAACCCACCTGCCACCTCGTTCTCTGGCCACGCAGACATCGATACCGACTCCGGCTCCGACACCGTTGATACCGATTACGGTGCCACCACCCCCGACACCGACTCAACCCTTTGATCCTCCTGCATCTTCCTCGTCACAGGAGGACACCGATGATGATGATTTGGACCAGGGCTCGCCTTCTCGGCCTTCCCCTAACCCAGATGTGGCGGACAACCTGCCAATCTCACCCTCCTAGGACATGTCTTCCTATGGGGAGCTGGTAAAGCGCATGGCACTTTCCCTGGGCTTGTCAATACTGCAGCCCAAACCGGCTGTTGATGATCCCGTCTTCGACATTGTACAGGCTGACACTTCCACCGCTGTCTCCCTTCCGATGTCAGCGGTTCTGTTGCAAGCCGCAAAGGCACCCTGGGATAAACCTGCATCTGGCCAGATGTCGTCGAGATGCCTCGACCACATGTACCGCATACAGGAGGCGGGAGCCAAATTCCTTACCTCCCACCCTAAACCTAATTCACTAGTGGTGAACTCTTCCACCAAAGCCAAGAGGTCTCTCTCCACTCCCTCCGACAAGGAGGGTAGGAAGCTTGACGCCTTTGGCCGTCGCTTTTACTCCGCAGGAGCCTTAGGCGTTAAAACGGCCAACTACCTCGCATGCATGGGACGTTACAACTATGCATTATGGGAACAACTCTCCAGAGCTCTGGCCCACCTTCCGGAGGAACACAGACTTGCAGCCCGCTGCCTTCAGAAGGAGGGTTTAATCTTGTCTAAACAGCAGCTTAATACATCTAAGCATGCCCTGGACACCTTCTCTAAGACGATGACTTCGGGAATTGCACTGCGGCGTCACTCCTGGTTGAGGTCCACCTCGCTCCAGCAAGACACCAGATCGTACATTGAGGACCTACCTTTTGATGGCCTCGGTCTCTTTCACTCCTCTACGGACACCGCTCTACAGGAGTTAGATAAGAGCATTAAGGCTTCCAGAACCTTAGGTGTTTCGACTACCACTAGACCGTACAAGCCGCGATCTTGGACTAGACCATGGCCTCGCCGCTCTTCCTCCAGGAGCTCCCCTGATCGCACCTGACGTCCTCGCTCATCATCTGCACACCAGCGTGCTCCTTACCCTCAAAAGCAACGCTTTCCTGCACCCCAGCAGCCCAACCGCTCTAAGCAATCCCGGCAGCAAAAGCAGGGTCTTTGAGTGTGTGCCTTCCAACCTTCCGCGTCTCGCGCCCTACCTTTCGGCGTGGCGCATTATCACAACAGACTCTTGGGTCCTCTCCATAGTCACCAGGGGGTACCTTATCGAGTTTATCCAAACACTGTCCGCTCCAGTGTTCGTCTCCACTCCACCTTCTGCCCCTCTTCTTCAGGAGGTCGACACTCTCCTACAAAAGGATGCCATCGAACCCGTTCTTATGCAGTACCATCAAACAGGTTTTTATTCAAGGTACTTTGCGGTGCCAAAACGGGACGGCGGAACCAGACCAATACTGGACCTCCGAGAATTGAATCGTTACATCGAGTACCGTCGATTTCGAATGGTGACCTTCCCTTCCCTCCTGCCATTAATCCGCCGGAATGCCTGGATGGCCACGCTCGACCTCCAGGACGCATATTTCCACGTTTCTATCTGCCCTCCTCACCGCAGATTTCTCCGGTTTGCAATAGGACCCAATCACTTCCAATACAAGGCCCTCCCGTTCGGCCTTTCTACCGCTCCCAGGGTCTTTTCCAAAACTATGATTGTCGTCGTTGCCTTTCTCCACCTTCAGGGCATCTCTATTTTCCCTTACATTGACGACTGGCTTCTTGTCGCCAACTCCAAGCCGGCTCTCCTCGATGCCATCTCCCCCACACAATCTCTTCTCCGGGACTTGGGGCTCCGCATCAATTCTGAAAAGTCCCACCTAACGCCCTCCCAACGGGTCCGCTACATTGGAGCAGAACTCGACTCCACACTACTGACGGCCTTCCTACCGTGGGACAGAGCCCAACCTATCATCGCCCTAGCTGTCCAGGTGCGTTCCCAGCGGCAATCCACAGCTCTCACCATACAGAGGCTGTTAGGCTTCATGGCAGCTACAACATTGGTCATCCCGTTCGCCAAACTACGCATGAGAACCCTCCAACTCTGGTTCCTGCGTCACTTCCGCTCGTCATTTCACCCACAGGACAGGCTGCTGTCGCCTACTTCGGAAGTCAGAGACTCCCTCGAGTGGTGGACCGCTCCGACTCGACTACTGCAGGGGGCCCCATTCCACATCCCAGCACCCCGGCTAACTCTCACGACAGATGCCTCCAACTGGGGCTGGGGAGCACACATCAAGGACATGAGAACGGGTGCGCCTTGGGACAGCGCCCTGCTGTCCCACCATATAAACTACCTCGAACTGTTGGTGATAGTTTACGCGCTGCGCGCCTTCCTCCCCATCGTGAGGGGCACCTGTGTTGCAGTCCTTTCGGACAACACTACAGCCGTCAGCTACATCAACAGACAGGGTGGCACCGTGTCTCGTCGTCTTTGCCATTTAGCAGTGACTCTCTGGGATTGGTGCATAACCAATGGCATCTACCTGCGGGCGACGCACATCTCGGGAACTCTCAACACGCAGGCAGACCTGCTCAGCTGCGGCCAGGCGCTAGTGCACGACTGGGAGCTCTCCAACGTCTACCTCCAGCCAGTTTTCCAAGCCTGGGGTGTTCCTCAAGTGGATGTCTTTGCCACCAGACACAACTCCAAATGCGAGAAGTTCTGTTCTCTTGGCGGCCGAGACCCACTCTCCCTAGCCGACGGCCTCCTCCACCCCTGGGACGAGGAATTCCTGTATCTCTTCCCACCCTTCCCGCTCCTGACTCGTGTCGTCCACAAGATTCTGCAGGATCGGGCGAACTGCATCCTTGTTTGTCCCTGGTGGCCCCGCCAACCTTGGTTCCCCATACTTCTATCCCTGTCCCACAAGCGGTTCCATCACTTCCCATCTCGACCAGACCTGTTGAGAGTCGGCGACTCCCCCCTGCTTCACCACGACATTCCCCGGTTGAAGCTTACAGCATGGAGAATTTCCCCTCCAGTTTCTCCCAACGAGTAGCCAATGTACTCCTAAACTCCCGCAAGGCGTCCACTAGGAGGTCATACACCTACAAGTGGTCACGCTTTTGCTCCACCGTGTCTGGAGACTCGACCTCTCTGTCTTCGGCGGGCCTACCCAGAATTTTTGAATTCTTGCTTACTCTTGCTGATGCAGGTCTCGCCCACTCATCCCTAAGAGTGTACCTCGCTGCCATATCAGCCTTCCATAACCGCATCGACAACTGTTCAGTTTTCGCACACCCGCTGTCAAAGCGCTTCCTGAAGGGTTTTCTACATCTCTACCCTCCACGCAGGATGCTGGCCCAGCCATGGGATCTCCCGCTCGTCCTACGCGCGCTCACAAGGAAACCCTTTGAGCCGCTGGCCACTTGTGCTCCTCATCTTCTAGCGTGGAAAACTGCGTTCCTTGTAGCCATCACGTCCGCCAGAAGAGTAGGTGAAATTCTGGCCTTCAGGCATGACTCACCTTACCTTTCATTTCTACCGGACGCCGTCCGCCTGTTACCTGATGTCTCCTTCCTGCCCAAGGTGGTTTCAGAGTTCTACCTACATGCAGAAACAATCTTGCCTGACTTTTATCCGAACTATTCCTCTCAAGAGGAAAGACTTCTCCACACACTGGACGTTAAAAGGGCCCTCCTCTTTTACTTGGCCCGGACTAAACCATCTTGCAAGACCCCGAGACTATTCGTGGCATACGCATGTAGCAGACTGGGCTCCCCTATCACAGCACAAAGACTCTCTAAGTGGATAGTGGCCCTCATAACTCTCTGCTACCAGTTATCACAAGCCTCTTCCGGCCCCGGTCCACGCCCATTCTACCAGGGCCATTGCGACTTCCACTGCGTTCCTCAAGGGAGCTTCCCTTACAGACATATGCAACGCGGCTACCTGGGCCACGCCTACTACTTTCATGAGGCACTACGCCTTGGACACCCGGGCTGCTGATCGTTTCTCCCTGGGTCGTCTGGTTCTCTCTTCTGCCTCTCAGTGACATCCTGCCTGCACCCACCTCCAGGTAGGACATTGCTCGCTACTCTCCCATCAGTGTGAAGCACAGAGACCACGTCGAAGATAAACAGGTTTCCTACCTGTAACTGATGATCTTCGAGTGGTCATCTGTGCATTCACACTACCCACCCACCTTCCCCTCTGCTGCCAGGCTTTCTCTCTCTCTGCTTGGTCGCAGCAGTCAGAAGGAACTGGTGGGATCCCTGCGCCCGCTCCTCTGGGCATGCGCGGTCAGGCTCCCGCGCATGCTCTGAGTTGCTGGGTGCGAAAATCCGTTAGAGCTTTCTACATACCGATGGATTCCAGCGCAGGCGCAGTAACCCATCAGTGTGAATGCACAGATGACCACTCGAAGATCATCAGTTACAGGTAGGAAACCTGTTTTTCCTATCTATACTTTGTGGCTAATAGCCACTGATGGACCTCTGCTCCATATGTTTATCCAATTCCCTCGAAGCTGTCCATGTTTGTAGCCGCCACCACCTCCTGTGGCAGTGAATTCCACGTGTTAATCATTCTTTGGGTGAAGAAGTACTTCCTTTTATCTGTTCTAACCTGACTGCTCAGCAATTTCATCGAGTGCCCACGAGTTCGTGTATCGTGAGAAAGGGAGAAAAGTACTTCTTTCTCTACCTGCTCTATCCCATGCATAATCTTATAAACCTCGATCATGTTACCCCTCAGCCATCATTTCTCCAAGCTAAAGAGCCCCAAGCGCTTCAACCTTTCTTCATAGGGAAAGTGTTCCAACCCTTTTTTCATTCTAGTTGCCCTTTTCTGCACTTTTTCCAATGCTATAATATCTTCTTTGAGGTGTGGCAACCAGAACTGTACACAGTACTCCAAATGAGGTCGCACCATCAATTTATACAGGGGTATTATGATACTGGCTGATTTGTTTTCAGTTCCCTTCCTAAGAACCCCCAGCATAGCGTTGGCCTTTTTCATTGCAGTCGCACACTGTCTCCACATTTTCATTGAGTTATCTACTACGACTCCCAAGATCTCTCTCTTGGTCAGTCTCCACCAGTTCGGACCCCATCAACGTGTATTTATAGTTAGGATTTTTGGCTCCAGTGTGCATCACTTTGTACTTGGCCACATTGAACCCCATTTGCCACGTTGATGCCCACTCGCCCATCCTTGACAGATCCCTTTGGAGTGCCTCACTATCCTCCCTGGTTTTCACCACCCTGAACAACTTTGTGTCATCTGTGAATTTAGCCACTTCACTGCTTACTCACAACTCCAAATCATTAATAAACAAATTAAAAAGCATTGGACCGAGTACTGATCCCTGCGGTACCCCACTGCTTACCTCCCTCCATTGTGAAAATTGCCCATTTTTACTCACTCTCGGTTTCCTGTTAATTAGCCAGTTTTTGATCCACAAAAGGACTTGTCCTTTTATCCCATGACTATTGAGCTTACTTAGGAGCCTTTGATGAGGAACTTTATCAAAAGCTTTCTGGAAGTCAAGGTAAACAACATCTATTGGGTCCCCCTTGTCCACATGTTTGTTTACTCCCTCAAAGAACACTAACAGGTTAGTGAGACAAGATCTTCCCTTACAGAACTCATGCTGAGTCTTCCTCAATAGATTTTGTTCATCAATGTGCCCACTAATTTTTTCCTTAATAACAGTTTCCACCAATTTACTCGGTATCAGTGTCAGACTGACTGGCCTGTAATTTCCCAGATCTCCTCTGGAATCCTTTTTAAAGATGGGAGTGACATTCAGTACCTTCCAGTCCTCAGGAATGGAGGCAGATTTTAATGAAAGATTACATATTTTTGTCAGGAGATCTACAAGTTCCCATTTGAGTTCTTTCAGAACTCTCGGATGTATGCCATCCGGGCCCGGTGATTTATTTGTTTTTAAGTTGTCTATCAATCGTAGGACCTCCTCTCTCGTCACCTCAATCTGACTCAGGTCTTTCAACACCCCTCCTGAAATCAGTGGTTCTGGAGTGGCCAAACACTTCTCATCTTCCACAGTAAAGACAGCAGCAAAGAATGCATTCAGCTTCTCAGCCATTTCCCTATAATCCTTCACTACACCTTTAACCCCTTGGTCATCCAAGGGCCCCACTGCTTCCCTGCCTGGTTTCCTACTTCTAATGAATCTGAAGAAAGTTTTATTGTTGGTCTTTATGTTTTTTGCGATATGTTCCTCATATTCCCTTTTTGCCTGCCTGATCACAGACTTGCATTTTATTTGCCACAGCCTGTGTTTCCTTTTATCAGCCTCACTAAGACTAGCTTTCCTCTGCTTAAAGGAATCCTTCTTACCTTTTACAGCTTCCATTACTTTGTTAACCATGCAGGCTTTTTTCTATACCTAGTTGTGCCTTTCCTAACCCACGGTATGTATTTTCTCTGAGCCTCTAGGATTGTAATTTTAAATAGTCTCCAAGCTTCCCCAGTGATTTTGACCCTTTCTACTTTTCCTTTCAGTTTTCTTCTCACATGTCCCCTCATATCAGAGAAGTTACCCCTTTTAAAGTTAAAAGTGGTTGTTGTCAGTCTTTTTGGGCAACTCCCTATTTATACAAATGTTGAACTCAATAACATTATGGTCACTGTTCCCAAGCGGTGCAATCACTTTAACATCTCTCACCAGGTCTTGGGCGTTACTTAGGACCAAATCCAGGATCGCCAATCCAGGGATTGGTTACAGGGACTTTACCACCCTTGTACTGAAAGATTTGCAAAGGCTGCCCATCTGTAGCTGGATACAATTCAGAGTGCTGATTCTTACCTTTAAGACTCTATACAGCCTGAGACCAGTTTACTTAAAGACCACCGGTTAATATCCACTTCCCATACCCTAATACCCATGCCCCCACTTTCAGAGGGGAGGTGGTAACCAGTGAGAGGGCATTTTCTGCTGTGCATCCCATCTTTGGAATGCCCTTTGAAGCTCACCAGGTATCCACTAGATTGTCTTTCATGTGCTAGGCCAAAAACTTTAATTTTTACCCAGGCTTTTCACTGTGGGGTTTCGTCTTTTAACTGTTTTATGGTATTCTTCTGGTCTGAAGTCTGTTTATGCTGTTTTTATGTCTCTGGCTTGTTTTAATAATAAATACCTAATAATAGGTGTAATCCCTAATAAAAAGATTACACAGATTTTTTGTATGGCTTGTTTTTTAATAGTTGTTTTATTTAAATACTGGTGCTGTAGCATGGTTTGATGGTACTTTTACTAGCAAACCACCTTGAGCAGGACACTGGAGAGGTGGCATAAAAGTCCAAAATAAATTTCAGCAGGCACACAAATCCTTTTTTAGGAATACCATCATAACCTTTGAGTTTAGGGAAATATAGGTGGCTTTTGCCCACAAGAGGGCATAACAGAGATTGGTTACCTCAACATTGCCTTGTTGCTGGCTCCTATATTAAACACAAGAGGGCTGGAAAGGGAGTCCTGCCCCCACTGCTGGACCTTCTGAGGGCACCTGGTGTTTTTGGCCACTGTGTGACAGAGTGTTGGACTGGATAGGCCACTGGCCTGATCCAACATTGGCTTCTCTTATGTTCTCATGAGCTTGGAAATTGTAGGGTGCCCTAAGGCTCATCAGTCAAGACTGAAAACATATGTGCTGTTTTTCAGCTCGCCTTCCACTGCAAGCATGCATGTGTGAGAAACAGGCAGTTTGCAGTGCACTTGTACTGAGTTTCTGATTTAACTGAAGGCAATATAGGAAAGCTGGTCAACAGTTCCATCCCACTACCTTGCACATTGCAATGTGCAGCAGGTTTCAGTGTATGAGGGTTGGTGTTTGTTTGTTTTTTAGGGACATGGCTGCAAACCATGGACCTGAAATCCATTTTTTGTCTTGCACTGTAGCATTCTAAGTCAATTCTCTCCTGTTTGATTAGCTGGTTCTCGGGCTCCGGGGCAATGGGAAGCAGCGCTCCATTATAAACCCCTTGAAGAAAGACTAGAAGTATATTTGCAAAGAGCCCACTTTTTCCCATTTAAGCTCTAATGCAAAAGCACCATAACACCCATAAGTCACACCAACAAAAAAGCAAAAGCAAGGATTCACCCTCCCTTTGTTTTTAAAAAATGCTCTCTGAAACCCCTGATGCTTCATTCTTTAAGGTCTTCCCCTGACAGGAATACTTCTCATTGAGCAGAGGAGTAATGAAAATTTGACTTCTAGAAATCAATTTGCCCAAAGGATGCAGCTTTAATAGTACATACTGATAAACTAGAAACCTAAGAAACAAAAATATTTGATGGATTACTAAAGAATTGCATCAAAAACTCAAAGAGGGAAAATTCATTCTAATGCTTTGGACTTTTGACAATTTTTAGCCTTGGATCACAAAATATGTTGTAAATATTAATGAATTATCTGGCAGCCTCTTGAGTCTAACATCAATGTTAATGAATGATTCACTGAATGCAACTCATGTAAGTTTTACACACATTTATTTTGCATGCCTCTTTGGGTCACTGAAAGAAGAGAGGCAAGCCATGTCATCATTGCACTGCTCCGCTGAACTTGGTAGATTTGAGACACATCTAAATAATGAGCTGTGTGCAAACCTGGGTAAAATAGGTGTGCCCAGAAGAGCAATGTTCCCTCTAAGCTGTGGAGTCTTGCAAGCAAAAATTCTACTTTGTGAGCTACTGGCATTAAAGCTGTGAGCGAGCGATTTGGCTGCTGCCTATTAGTTCGCTCTGGAGCCATCCTTCCTGAGCTGAGACAAAAACGTGTGAGCCGGAGGCTAAAAAACTGTGAGCTGGCTCACACTAACTCAGCTTAGAGGGAACACTGGAGGTAGGTAATTTTTTTTTTACCAATGTGTAAACAGAGACATAGAGGGAGGGTTTTTGTTGTAGATTACAAGGAGAAGCTGCAAAGTGAATGAACAATTCTCAAGTGTTTCTCTGTTCACTGACCTCTTTGGGTCTTCCTATTTACGTTATCAGACTTGGCTGCTTGCGCAAAGTGCTTCCTCTTTGCGCAAAACTCACTTTTCGATGGGGTGGTGCAAGTGGAACAGAAAGCTTTGTGGGCAGGCTGTTATTTTTGCCTCTGTGTTGAGGCCAGTGGGGTAGTTTCACTTACACCATTGCTTTTGCCAGTGTAACATTAGGAGGAACTTAGAAAAGCAACTAAGTCCTGCTCCTCCTTCAACACCACTCAGTTCTAGCCCTTCCACTGACAAAATACCACAAGTGATGTGGTGATGCTGGGCCAAGATATGCTCCCAGGCAGTCTTAGTGATCCTGGGCAAAAGTCCAGAATGGGACCCTAGAACTACTGACGCTACTGCCCGGCTGGTCCCTCCACCAAAGAAATCCTCCCAATTGGGCCAAGCAAGGGGCAGGCCTCACCACATGTGAAGTGGGCAGAAACCACAGCCAGAATCCAGTTGGCCAATCCCTGAATGGGGCAGGCACAACTGTACGCTGCAGCAAGCCAGCTTTTCAAGCAGCAGGCAAAGCAGATGTGAGTGGCCAGGGCTGATCAGCTTGCCCGAACCCTGGATAGGGCAGGCATGAGCAGCACGGGGAGCCTACTCTTCCTCTTCTTCCTCTGCTAGGGTTGTGAGGCTGTGCGTCGTCAGGGCCCCCCATCGTGGGGCACTTGCCCTGGTTGCCCCTTGGCTAAGACTGCTCCGATTATGGTATTAAGTGGCAGCATCTTAAGAACATAAGACGAACCCTGCTGGATCAGGCCACGGGTCTCTCTAGTCCAGCATCCTTTCTCACACAGTGGCTAGCCAGTTACTCTGGCAGACCAAAAAAAACAGGGCATGGAGGCCGCAGACAAAACACCACTCCTGAAAGATTACGCAGAAGAACCATCTGTTGCCCGTCCTCTGTTCCGGGCTGGTAAGACTGGTAACCTCACGCACTGACAAGCGGTGAAAATGAAAACTGAATTTAGCACTGGAAAATAGCGAGCGTTAAGCATACAGAAGAATTCAGTCAGTCCCACTCGACTGCGGCCTTCCTCCTCCCTCCGAGGCCGACTCCAAACTCTAGCGATTGAGAACTCCGTTGAACGTCGCGCAGCGCCAGCCCAGCGCAGCCACCTGCCCCTCCAGGCGAGACCGGCTTCCGCGCGCTCTTGGGGGGCTCCAGCCAGCCGCCCTGCAGCTCAGCCCACAGCCGCCGAACCACCCCCCCCATCCCGCCCTGCTCCCCCGCGCAGCTCCTCCTTCCCACGGCTGCCCCTTTAAGGGGCCCGCCCGCCCGCCCGGCCTGCTGCTCCGCCCCGCCCTTTCTCTTCCCTTCCTGAGCCTGCCAGCAGGAGAGCCAGCCAGCCCCGCGAGCCAGCGATGGGTCACCGTGAGCCTACGCAGCGCCAGCCACAGGGGCGCAGGACTCGGGGCAGCCTTGTCACGGGATAAGTGGCTGGGCCTCTTTATCTGGAGGGCGGGGGGGGGGGGGGAGGCACACGCGGCAGAAGCGCGACGGGCAGGCAGAAGCGGCCCCCGGCCCCACCTCGGTCCCGGTGCGCGCGGGGTTGGGGGGCCGCTCCCTCCCCTCCCCGCCTTGCCGTCTTCCACGCGTGTCCCTTTGTTTCCCGTCGGCCGGCGCCGCGCAGGATGGGCAGCAGCGGGACTGGCTGAGCCCCGGGGGCCGGCGCGCGCCTTGGAGGCGGCAAGATGGTGGAGCCGGTGGGCTTTGCCGAGGCTTGGCGCGCCCAATTCGCGGATTCGGAGCCGCCCCAGATGGCGCTGCAGTCGGTGGGCGACATTGAGCAGGAGCTGGAGCGCTGCAAAGCGTCGATCCGGCGCCTGGAGCTGGAGGTGAACAAGGAGCGCTTCCGCATGATCTACTTGCAGACGCTGCTGGCCAAGGAGAAGAAGAGCTACGACCGGACGCGCTGGGGCTTCAAGCGCTCCTCGCACGTGCCTGAGACCGACCCCCCTGCGCCGGCCGACGGCCCGCCTCAGCCCGAGCGCGCCGGCAAAGGCACCGGCGAGGAGAAGCTGAAGCGCGGCCTGGAGGACGCCGAAGCCCGCTGCGAGCCCGACGTGTCGCCTTCCAAGCACCGGCCCTCCTCCGGGCGCCGTCTCCCGAGCAGCAGCAGCAGCGCCGACAAAGAAGGCGCTTTCGAACCGGTGGGCAAGGAGCGGGCCGCGGCCAGCAGCGTGGCGGCTCTCCGCTCCAACTTCGAGCGGCTGAAAAGGGCGCCGTCGGACGTCCCGGAGAAGCCCTTCTACGTGAACCTGGAGTACCACCACGAGCGGGGGCTCGTGAAGGTCAACGACAAGGAAGTCTCCGACAAGATCAGTTCGCTGGGCAGCCAGGCCATGCAGCTGGAGCGCCGGCGAGCTCTGCCCGCGCTGCCCTCGCCCCGGGCCCGGGCTCCGGAGGGCGTCTGCGCCCTGGACGGCGAGTACGAGGACGCGGACCTGAACCCCCGCTTCCTGAAGGACAACCTGCTCCAAGCCAATGGGGCTGGCCGTCCGTCTTGGCAGCCGGTGGACTTGCAGCCCTATCAGAGCATTTACGTCGGCGGGATGATGGGCGACGCCGAAGGCGGCAGAGGCCCCCTCCTGCGCAACCCCAGTGCGGCCGAGCCCGAGAAGCACCTCACCTGGCCCCGGCGCTCCTACTCCCCGCGGAGCTTCGAAGACATCGGCGGAGGCTACACGCCGGACTGCAGCTCCAACGAGAACCTTACCTCCAGCGAGGAGGACTTCTCCTCGGGCCAGTCCAGCCACGTGTCGCCCAGCCCCACCACCTACCGCCTGTACCGGGACAAAAGCAGGTCTCCCTCGCAGAACTCGCAGCAGTCCTTCGACAGCAGTAGCCCCCCCACCCCCCAGTCCCAAAAGCGGCACCGGCAGCAACAGGTCATCGTGTCGGAAGCGACCATTGTGGGAGTAAGGAAGACAGGGCAGATCTGGCCCAGTGACAGTGAGCTGCTGCCTGGGAGGCCCTCTCTGGACAGTTGTTTCCATGGAGACGCTGGTGGGTACCGTCTCTCCTCCCCCCTCCCCTTAGCGTTAGAGCCCTTGGCCTAAAGGTGGGTGAGCTGCGGTAGATGTCATTGCATGGCCTGCGGTGACACCTCAGCCCAGGCTTCCAAAGATTCCTTCGCTGAGACTATAGGAGAGGTGGCAGATCTTTATATCCAAAGCAGTTTGCTATAATTAAGGTCAGAAGGCCACAGGAAACTGTGAAAGCTGTAGCTGTGTGAGGTTAGATGTTTGGGCTGCATTTCCAGAAAGTGCCTTGATCCCAAAGAAGATGTCTCTGGTTTTATGGCCTGCATCTGAAGGAGTCCGGAATGCTCAAGCCAGAATTTCTGTGTCTTACACAGTTTAGTCATGAAGCCGTTATTGCTGGATGTGGTTCCTTGTGCTGAAGGGAAATCCTCCCCCATTCTATTGTTCTGGGTCACTTCTGCTTTTACAGATGGGAAGGAGTGTTTCTCCATTGATTTGTTGCTGATGCTGGGAGAAAGGGAGAGGTAATCAGGATTCTTCTCAAACCATCTGTGGTTTCCAGTCTAGCCTGGTCCCTTCTTGAGGTTAGCATGAGCACACCCCCCCCCCCCCACTCCTGTGTTGGTGTTTTAAGTTGTTGGGGGCAAATGGCCTGGCTCATGTGCTTGCACTCTCAGGAGCAATTTGCTCAGCGGGCCCCCTTTCTGGTTTGTGCTTTGCTTCCTACCCACTCTGATCTCTGGATTGTAGAGTTGGTGTGCATGGGGAGGGGATGCAACAATAGAATCCTTCGTTCATGGCCTGATAGCTGGGGATAGCTGGGCTACAGTAGCCTTCTTCCACTCTGCATATTCCATAACGTTGTCTGGTCCCTCCTGCTTAACTGAGGCAGGCTTCTAGGTGAGATTGTTCAACAGACCTAAGCTCTTCATTCTCCAGGTTAGCAGAAATGAACAAAATGGGTCAGGAAGGTGAAAACTACAGGCAAATGGAGCATTCATGGGCTTGGCTGTGCTCACCAGGCCTTGGGCGTTGCTCTGTGTGGTGAGGGGCTTTCCACACATTCCTTAAGGCGCAGGCTACCCTTGACCTTGGGGGCCCTGTGACTGGAATGTGTGTGATTTGCTCCTAGAAAATTGCAGTGGGATTTGAATAAATAAATCGCAGGGTTTTTTTGGGGGGGGGAAGGTGTCGTGGGGGGGCAGTATGGTTCCGGGTGACAGCCCCCATGAGACTTAACTCTCCTTCCCCCAGTGACATTTTCCCACTTGAAATGGAACCTTTATCAGCTCTCCCCCTGTGTGTTAAACTCTTGGATGGAGGTGGGGAGAGACTGGCATGATATGGATGCTGGTTTAAGTCTAGTGGGGCTTGAAGCAGTTAAGGACAGGCATTTTTGATCAGGGAAACAGCAGGGGTGGAGATTAACTCTTGTCTCCAGGACCATGGACTTAATCCATAGTTTTCTCTCTCATATTTTCCTTGGCAGGGCATTTCCTTTTTTTGGGGGGGGGATAAATAGACATTTGGGAGTTGCACAGAACTCCAGCTTTGTGTGTAGTTTGCCCTTCTGAATACAGCATCTGTCTGGACACTGTTGAAATAAAGTGATCAGCAATGAAACCGCAGATTTATTGTTCCTGCATTCCAGTTCTGAGCCAGTGACCTGCTGCCATAGCTGTTTGAAGTTGTCCTGACAGAGTGCCAGGTGCTGTACATTGCACACTGGTGGCTCAGCCCTGCCTGGTGAGTGGGTTTAACATCCTGTTTCTAAGCTGCAGGGGAACGCACGCACAAGGCCTGGTGGAGCTGAAGGAGGGAAAGATTGACTTAGACGCAGATGGGAAAGGCCTTGCAGAATAATTTCTTTTTCCTGCTATTAAAATCCTGTTTTTTTAAAAAAAATATATCAAGAACTCAGTGCAGCTTAGGGCTCACCATTTTAAATGTGCAGTGTGCAAAACAGTGGCAATTAAAACCTTTATCAAGAAATTAACTAAGGGAAGAGCATTACAGAGTGTGTTGTGCATGAGAGAAAATGCCTCGGTAATGGAATATTACACTGTATTTTGATGGGGTGTCCTCCCCCCCCCCCCAAAAGCAAATTGATTCACGTTGAACAGCTTCATTTTTCTGTTTTTCTTGTAAGCTTTTGTCTCCCTGTAGGAAACTGAAGACCCCTTTTTCTCCTCAGGTCCATGTTTATCATTCCCTTTTCTCTTTGTTGGAGGGATTGAGTCCGACATCTGCAAACAGCACAGAATTCCTGCAGAAGTGGGGAATCTCCCCAAGCTGAAGAGTTTGTGGGAAGGGGGCTGTCTTCATGCTCTTGAACTGTTAGGTTCTCAAGGGCTATTTCCGTTCTTGTCCGTGTATTTGCACATCTGTTGAGGCAAACACAACTCTGGGGTCCTGTTGACTATGCAAGCTTGCTGGGCTTGGTGGAGTGGGGGCAGTCGTTTGGAAAGTGGGATCTTCATTAACCTCTGCCGATCCCCTGTTATGTGAGGGAAAGGCTGTATGGGCCTTAAGCTGGCTTTTGTGCATAGCAACCCTTATCCTCTCTCTTGTCTCCCTTCCCCCAGTCAGATTAGAGAGAGTAGTATGCCTTTTTCTTTCTTTCTTTTTTTTAACTCTGGGATTTCTCAGGTCTTGCAGTTCTTTTGTGAGTCCTTAAAGGGGGAGGGCTTTGAAACTGGGACTAAATGCTGATTGAGGCTGAATTGCAGCCATCTGTCTAGTGATGCTCTTTAGTGGGCTGGAGAGCCTCCCTGAGTTTTCAGTTTCTTCGTAAGGAACAAAAGGGAGAAAAGGTAGCCCTGGCTCCTGATGGAGGGGCAGCTGCAGCTGGCAGAGTTGCTGTTGCAGGGAGGCAGGTGCTTTAGCATCCAGTTTTGAGAGCTTTTTGTCTGTCATGCTAATGAAGAGATTGTGTCCTGGCCCTTTCGGAAAAGACTTAGGGTAGAAGAAGGAGGAGGAGTTGGTTTTTATACCCTTGGTTTTCTCTACCCTACGGAGTCTCAAAGTGTCTGACAATCACCTTCCCTTTCTCTTCCCACAACAGTCACCTTGTGAGGTAGGTGGTGCTGAGAGAGTTCTGGGAGAACTGTGACTGACCCAAGGTCACCCAGCAGGCTTCATGGGGAGGACTGAAGAATCTAACCTGGTTCTCCAGATTAGAGTCTGCCACTCTTTACCACTACACCACACTGGCCGAGGGAGCACTTTCTCCTCTCCCTCCCACAGCAGCCTAAGAAGGTAGCTGCCAACTTTCTCCAGGAGGTCTAGACGCTAGATCAGGTGTTAAGTGAGGAGTTAAGTGAGAGGTAGTTCCAAAGGTGGGGGTCTGCAGCTGAGAAAACCTTGCTCCTCTCTGCTATCTAACTCACCTCTGTTAAAGGATGGAGCGGGGGTAGGACTGAGGATGATACTAAAGTCTGGACAGGAACATAAGAGAAGAAGGTGGTCCTTTTAAAGCCACAGATCAGGATAGCAGATGACCGACGCTTGTTGAATTGGTCCAGGAACCTATAGGAAGGCAATGAAGTTGCAAGGCCAGGGAGATATCTCCGTAGCTGGAAGCACAGCAATTCTGTCCAGTTGCAGTTTTCAAGTTGTCTGCAGAGTGCATTACAGTAATTAACCTGGATGCAATCAAGGCCAAATCTTTGCTTAGGCCTGGTGCAGGAACTTTTGAAATCTGCAGTGGTCCTTGTATATGGAGTTGGATCTGGTTTGTTTTGGGATGGCTGCAATTGAAACAGGATGTTGGCCCAGAACATGAGCAAGCCTTCACGTATCTGTCTCAGTCCTGCTTTCTCAGGCCATAATGCATGCAGACTAGGAAATGGAAATTATTGTGATCCATCTGTGATTCTGCTTTGTTTTTTCTCCTGTCACAAGCTCTTGTGCTTCTGTCTGACATGTAACTTTTCTGCATTGGGATGGGGACAGACTCGCTTGTGCAGCTGGTTAAAGATACTGAGTCCAATTGGGAACAACAGTGGCCTCTCGTACAAGTGCTTTGCATTCCTGGCTATATGCTGTATAAGTAACACACTACCTCTTCCTGTGTGTTTTTGGATTTATATGCTGCTTTGAGCTAAGGGGAAAGACTGGTCATAAATATTTTGATAAAAGTAAATGTAAAACCTGGTAGCAGAACCAGGCAGCATAGCATTTGTTGGCATTTGTCTCTGAGCAGCCATGATGCATTAAATTTCTTTGCCTCACCTGTCTCTTGAGCATGGGCACTTTAAGATGCTTCCTTTCTTGGACTGACAGCTTCAAAAGCTGATGTTGCTGTGCTTGGTTGGTGGCAGTTCACTGGGTTAGCAGCCAGTCTTGGATTTTATCTGCGGCCGCGGTGTGTATGTTTGTTTTCATGTTGCACGCTAGATGTGTGCAATCCCACTTCCTCTCTGGCTTAATCCTTTTTTGGTATGGCTGAGGGGATTTTCCAGGCCCAGCCAGGACAAAAGCTTTTCTAAGTGGTCACTTTGCTGCTTCCCAGTGATTATTAGTCTGCAGATTTTTAAACTGGCGCATCTTCCTAAGCTGAGGTGTAGGTTGAAATCTCTTTTATTCTCACTGGCGTTAACTGTCACCACCAAGGTGAATGAGCAGAGGCTAAACTGCAAATCTTGTGTCCCTCCTCCACATTCAAGCTTGTCGCTGCCTTATTTCTGAAAATATGGTACTGAGCTGTACGTGAATGGTCATGTGAGAGTTGCACTTGTGGGTTGTCTCCTCTGGGGGATCTACTGAGTTCTTGCGACACGGGAAATAGGTGTAAATGTGCCAGTTGTACATGTGAACGCCTCTGAGATGCGAGTGCTGTCTCCGCAAGATGGCCAGGAGTTCAGATCCATGCTCAACAAAGAACCTTGCTTGGTGAACTTGGGCCAATCACTGTCTCTTGGCATAGGCACCTTCACAGCAAATTGGAGGAGAAGCAGGAGCAGAACATAGATTCAGGTGGAGTGGCCATGTTGGGTTGAAGGAGCATAACAAAGTTAGAGTCCAGTGGCACCTTTAAGACCAACAAAGTTTTATTCTGGGTATAAGCTTTCATGTGCACGTATACTTCTTCAGTGAAGTGTGTGTGTGCACACAAAAGCTTATACCCAGAATAAAACAGTGTTGGTCTTAAACTAAAACTGTGTTGGTCTTAAACTGGAATCAAACTAAGAAGCAGAAGAGCTTTTTTTATGTTCCGCTTTCCTCCACCTTAAGGTGTCTCAGAGCGGCTTGCAGTTGCCATCCCTTCCTCTCCCTACAACAGGCACCTTGTGAGGTAGATGGGGCTGAGAGTTCTGGGAGAACTATGATGGGCCCAAGGTCATCCAACAGGCTTCATGTGGAGGAGTGGGGAATTAAACCTAGTTCTCCAGATTAGAGTCTGCTGCTCTTAACCACTATGCCACGCTGGCTCTCCCAGTGTTCAGGCTTGGCAGAATAAAATACCAAAAAAAGAAAAGTTTTTTTTAGAAAGTTGATGAGAAGAGGCCCTTGTCTGAATGGGTTCCTCTGTTGATGGTGCTACTGGAAGATCTGTGAATGACTCTTTTGCAGGTCTTCTCAGCATCTGTGGAGAGGGAGGTTAACTCTATCCTGCCATTTTCTCAACCTTAATTTGTTCCCCCCCAGTATGTGAGGGGGATTAAAAGAGATTTGGGGAGGGGGAATGGCATGGGTGGAAGTTCACCCCGTGCCCTGATCTGGATCTCTGCTCTTCTCCCCCCTCCCCTCCACAGTTACTGCTGTTAGAATCTCACAATGCTTAGATGTTTTGTCCTCAAAATTGTAAGAGACCATATTTTGAGAAATGAAGAATTTTTTTTTAAATGCTGACTCCTACCTTTGGTTGCCCCAGTGAGGTTTCAGATGTGAATCAAAGAGTGCTGTATGTCCTCTTCTGCTTGAACTTGCACCCTTCCGCACCCTGCAAGGCACTAAAGCGTCAAGCTTGCGTCATACAGGCAGACAGGAATGCCCCTGGAGTCCTTTGTCTCCCTCTGATGGTGTGTTTTTTTGTACATCAGATCTGCAATGATGTTTTCAAATGGCTGACCTCAAGTTGGAGCCAGTATAGATTGGTAAACTGCTTTGTTTGGCTCTACTTGATTGTGTTACTGAAAACGTAGTATGGCTGTGCTCTTTTTTGCCATGCATTTTTCTATGTGTACTGTCATTTGTAGTTGTAATCTGGTGACATGGAAAGAAGAACATACTTATCTCATGTATAGAGGTTCATGATTAGTCATCTTCTGTCTTCCTTCCCCCTGTCTTTAGAGTTCACAATGCCAAGTATTTATATATTGACACAGGGGAGGCTCTTTGAGGTGCACTGATGAGGTGTATTCCGTTAGAACTGGTGGTTTATTTAGCTCTCTGTGGGAAAAAAATATCCTGGTATCTCAGAATTTGTGCTTACTCATGCATGGTGTGTGTGTACAGAACTCTTGATTGTGACCTATGAAGTAAACTCTTGTGATTTGTCATTTCACAGTGATTATGTGCATGTGCATTCAGCAGTGGCACAGGGTTTTGTTTTTTTTTAAAGCAAAATCCACTGAATAAAGAATGTACTTTTATTCACTAAGGGTTTACTTTAACTTCCCACCCAGGCACTGACTTCTGTAAACAAAGAACCAGGAAGTAGTGACAAAACACTGCAGCAGTGCCTGTAAAGAAATTCAGAACTGACAACTTTGCTCCATAGCAACAAGAGGAGTTGGTAACTTATAAGGGTGGAGTGACAACAACCATATAAATAATTCAGAATCAACCGTGATTTTTTGTATTAGTGCTTCAGCCCACCTCCAAGTATCAAGAGTAGCACCCCACACTTCTGATGTGGTAAGCTGAGCTGCTTTCATATGGGACAATTCTAGATTGTGCTCTCACTGTTACTATGGTAGATTTATAGTGGCAGTGGGGTTTCCTCAGGGAAGGGGGTTCTCTGTT
Source organism: Lepidodactylus listeri (assembly GCA_029233225.1). Classification (NCBI taxonomy): domain Eukaryota; kingdom Metazoa; phylum Chordata; class Lepidosauria; order Squamata; family Gekkonidae; genus Lepidodactylus; species Lepidodactylus listeri. The sequence goes on from JARCFY010000013.1 coordinate 29,579,511, forward strand.
ATCCAGTCATGCTTGCCACTCTCCCCTTCTTTGCATTTGCCATTAAAAAATCTATAATAGGTGTATTGCTATAGTGTCATGATATTACTGTACATACTATTGATTTTTAAAATCTGGCAAAAAGCCTTGTCGTAAGATGAGATATGGACAGAAGGTGATACTAGATGTGGGTGGGGCAGTGCATAAATCTGCATCTTGTGCCTACACTTCGACCAAACCCACTTTGGATTCAGGCTACCCAGAAAGATTGCGCCAAATTGAGTTTGGGAAAGCAGGCTGTGAGGTGGGGCAAGACCCAGAATGTGCACAATTGCCAGAGGATGTTGTGTGGAAGCTGGAAAAAATAATCTTATTTCCCTCAGTGGGTGTGTAACAAGACTATGTGATGAGCTGTGGCAGAATTTGAATGTTGCCCCTCAGACTAGGCTTGTGCACTTATGTGTCTGGTATGGCTGTTCTGTTGTAAAATGAAACAGTATTTTGGCTCTTCTCTTACTGTGTGTAAAGTATCATGTATAGAAGACTTGTTTTTTTAAAAAAAACGAGAAATCTTCAGAAGGGCAGTGTGCTTATAATGATTTTGGAACCAGACCTGGTTATCTCAGTTTCAGATCTCAGTCATGAGGCTCTCTTGTTGACTGAGGGGCAGATGCTTTCTCATCAGCCTAACCTACTTCATGGGATTGTTGTGAGAACAAAATGGAGAATAGGAGAGAGCTATGTATGCTACCTTGAGCTCCTTGGAGAAAGGGCAGGAAACTTGCAATAAAAATAGCACATGAAAAAGAGAGATTGTTTGCTCAAGTTCACTGGCTATGAATTGCCCATAGCTCGTTGGCAGCGCTTACCAGCTTTGCACAAGGAACTTGCCAATGCCTTCACCTCCAAACTGCTTCCCTTCAATGGGAGGCCTGTCCTTGGATATACACTCCCACTGGCTGTGGCTCTCCAGTCACCTGCTTCCTGAGCAAAGGATCTCCAGTTGGAGAGAGCTTTGGTTGCGGACAGCGTAGAAATTAAATAAATAAATAACATGACTACTCCAGGGGTATCTCCCTTCTCTCACCCTGCCCTGTTCATGTCCACCTGCTTGCTTCCTGCTCACTTCTCTCAGTCTTGTGTCAGATTGCCTCAGTGGCACCAAGTACAACTCTTCTCCTGGTTTGTTTTCCACCCTATTCTGATTTCTCATCTTGGGCCTCTGGGTTTCTGTCAGCATCTCTGGGAGGACTGATTCTGCTCAGCCCCTCAGTGTCCCCAGAAGTCTGTCGATGATATTATAATAATTGGCATTTATACAGTGCTTTTCAGTGGCACTTACGTCTACATAAATGTGTTGACAATCTGCAAAAATTCATGCAAATGATGCAAGTCTATGCAAAACAAGCAGAGTGATGTGCGTGATTTATTCCAACATAGATTTTCTTGTTTCCTTCGTGGAGAATTTGATGAGTTTCTTTGTGTGGGTGGTGATGCAGTGTGCAACAAGCACTACACATGCTCATGGGGATGAGCTGAACTCATACATGGTTTAATTAGAGTGTGGAAAAGAAATCCGAATGTTGACCACACTTGGAGTGCAAGCCACTGTTCTTTCAGTGAAGAGATGGGCGCAAAGCCTGCTGTTTTTTAGACTGAACCATGCTGATGATTCAATATCACCACCAGGCAGAGTGAAGGAGGAGAATGTTTGAGGAAAACAGTGGTTGGAGGTGAACATATGCTCCAGCTGTGGGACACCCTCATCATGTTACAAATTGTGGAGCAAATTTGCTGGATGCCCTGCTCAAATTAGAGGGTTTAGTTGGTTAATTATATGGTCTGTAACAGATTCTGTGGACATAAGAATTTGAAAGGTTGTTTTGAAAGAACAAAGCCAGTTGTAGAAGAGGCATTCCTACCTGTGCATGAAGGAGAAAGATGCCTCTTCTGAAGTGGTAACTGTTAAACTGTGCTTTTAAAAGTCTCTTATTTAAAGAAAGAACATTTCTGACAGTTTAATCAAGGACACTTCTTTAGCCTGTTATCTAATGAATCAACTAAAATTAGGAACCCCAGGTTTCTTGCTGGGTGTTTTTTTGAACTATAAATCATCTCAAGAAACTTGTTAAAGTTCAAAATTAATTAATATTTGCTTATATCAGTGGTTCACAAAGTGGGTACTGCCAGCCCTGGCAGGCGGTGGGATTAGTGGGGTATTAAAAAGCAAGGGGGCGGGAAGGTGCCGAAGGTGGGCCCCTTCAACTATATTGTTCACTTCTTTACGATTGACCATGCTAGACCCTAGATGCTGGCAAATGGTACTCCCAAGTTTCTGTCTCTGCATAGTTCTGAAATCTGGTGGAAACCATCACCAGATGCTCTAGTCAAGCCAGTTATACCACGTGTGTTTTTGTCTGTGTCATTTTTCAAGTTTTTGCTGGTGAAGTCCTTAACATAATTATATTGAGTGTGGTATTTATTTTCCTGTGATCTCGGTTACTGAACCTGTTGCTTATGAAACATGCCTTTTAGCGGTAAAAGTGCTATCTTTAGTGCAGCCCATCCAATATGAATATTTCTAGGTTATATAAGGATTTAAAATTTCTCAATAACTGATTTCAGAAAGTGGGGAAATGTTTTTTAAGGAAAAATTCAGGAGGTAGAAGGAAAAATTGAGGTAATAAAAGGGTATCACTGGATCAAGTTTATCAATTTTGTTGAATATATTAAACTAAAGTTTTAATTGGATTTGTGAATAAGTGTGCAATTAAATGTTACTGTTTTGGATTTTATTATTATTATCTTCCTCAGTGTATTGTACAAACCGCTGTTCTAAATAATGCTTTTATAGGGTAAGGTAGGTGGCACTGGGGATGAGTTTATGGAACCATTGGGTTGCTGGCCAGAACCACTGGCTTATATGATCAGTAAAAAGCTCTCCCCACCCCCAGCAACAGGCAAAATTGGCATAAAAATCCTGTTTCAGCCAAGCATTAGACAGAAAATGCAGCAATTTTAAGTTAAAAACAATAATAAATATCATGGTAGAAGATCAAAAACCATTGAACTTGGACCAATTTTGTTTTTTTTAAGTGGTGCTAAAAAGTCAACAGATCTGGTGCACTGTGAATGGATAGGGGATGGAGTTTCAGAGGGAGTGCCCCCGAGAAGTGACTGTCCACTTCATCCCTTTGAGGCAAGCTTTCTGGCGGAGTTCTGAGCCAGGGAGTTCAAGAAGCCCATTCTGCAGAGCAGGAGCCATGGTGGAAAAGGCCTGGACCCTGGTTGACAGCATTTTCCACCACAGAGAGACCAATCAGCAGAGATTAGCTATGGCTGCTAAATACAGCTACCTTAATTGGAGACAATCTGTACCTCTGGATGCTAGAGACAGATAACGGGGGATGGCATCTCCATCTTGCTCTTCTTTTTCACTTCCTAGGAGCATCCGGCTGACAAAATGGGCCTTTGGGACTGATCCAGCATAGAGTATTCTTATGGGTGGAAAATGTTGTTGCCAAATGTGGACATGGCCATCTGTAGTCTCAAGTGCCCTGTACAGGAATGCTAATTCTAAAGCAAAATTCTGTTCCAAAAGGCTTCAGGAAGGGTTGAGGTCACTGATTCATTGGCTGCTGGTAATTCTACTCAGACCTGCCCTTGGAGTTTGGTTGGTGATGTCAGCACAGAGCCTGGTAGAATTCTTATCCATGTGCACTGAAAGAAGAAGACCTGGAAGATGCAGTAATAATTTCATATCCACTGCCAGCCACACTGTACTTGGAAAAAACAGTTTGACATTAAACTTGCCTTTTGTGATGATTATAGATTGCCTTTATAAATAGGGTTTTGTTATGCCCTGGCTCTCAAGAAAAGGTTGCAGCATATATGCGTTCATAGCTATAATTCTAAAGGAGAAGTTTCTGATTTCTTTAACAGTTTTGTGTTCCAGGTTGGCATTTGACTGCCTATGAAGGGCAGCTGTAGGTACTAAAAGGAGAGAAGGTGGGATTACAAACTTCTTTATGGAAGGGCTGTACAAAATCGTGCCAAATCTGAGTGCAAAGATGCACAAATTATAGTTCTGTTTTCTAGTAGGCGAATAGTACTACAGTTCTGAATAGCATTTGCAATAAACTGCACAGTAGGTGGTCTTTTCTTGGAGTTGTGAATACCTGGGGCTGGTTTCTCACTTGGTCTTTTGTGTGTCTGGATTTTTCAACAGTTAGCAATTCATCATGTCTCTAATGAATAAGAACAGCCTGATTAGATATTTTATTTTCCATTAATATTAATTGTTAGGTGTTTTTTCCCAAAGTAGTACAACCTCCACAGCTGAGCGTCTGATAACAACTGTGACACATTTTGTAAAATGATTAAAGTGTAATTTTTTAAAATCTTGGGTGGTGAAAGGCCGCTCAGATGAGACCTCCTTTTATAATGAGGGGGCGAAGGGCCCATAGCTCAGTGGTCCTGGTTAGTATGCAGAAGGTTCGGCTCCATCTCCAGAATATCTAGGTCAGGGGTGTCAAACATAAGGCCCAGGAGCTAAGTCTGGCCTGTCCAGGGCTCTTATGTGGCCTGGGAGCAACTGATGCAAGGGAGGGAGTGCTGGGAGGAGGGGAGTGGGCAGAACCACTCCTTTATGGCTTTAGCACAGCAGAACAACCTTGTCTGCAGCAGTCAAGCATCATGGGAGCATCTGCCCAGCACTGCACTGCTGCCTCTCAGGTCTGCCTCTGTGGGATTTCCGCTGCACCCCCCCCCCTCCCCCTAGTCCATGGAGCCTTGCAGTGAGGACACACCAACTCAGAGCTTACCAGGTGCTGTCCTTTGTACAGTCTCTGTCTCCAGTACCTGGCATTTCGTAGAGGGTAGAGGGGTTGTTTTCGAGAACTGCTGCTGGTCAGGATGCTTGGTACTGGAACAGATGGATCAGTGGATCTGACTCATTTGAAGGCTGCCTTGCAGGTTCAGCAGATGTTTATATTTCTTACATTGGTAATCCAAAACAAATTACTCAGTTTGAGTAGAGAGACAAATAACAAAGCAGTGATGCAGTAAGAAGACAATTTTATTCCAATATGTTAGTAACCCCTACTCATTTTGTAATGAGCTTCCTTCTGAGAGACGTAAAAACAGCAATGCTCCCACTTTGCTCCAATCGGTGTGGCCTATTGTTCTCTTCAAACTGAGCAGATCAACTGTTTAATTTGGGGAAAAGAAGACATGCATATTTTTTTGTTTTTAATATAACTGCCTTGGATTTTTTTTAAAAAAAACTAATAAATATGGTTTTAACAATAAAATAGAAGAATAGAGGTCCTTTACATATATATATTAACTAGATTGATCTGGAACCATTCAGGAAGGTTGGCTGTCTTCCTTCATGACTTGCATAACCTTATTTAAGATTTGTGTAATCTTATTTATGGGGATCAATAACGAGAACCCAGAAACTGCTGCTGAAGGCTGATGAGGATGATCACTCTAATGAGCTTAAATGGAAGGGAAAAATGGTTTAGGCTACTTATAATATGATTTTGATTTGCCCCATTTCCTCCCTCCCAGCCCAGTTCACTCTGCTGTGGGCTTTTCTAAGGTTGAGTTTGTGCTATGCATGCTGCCATCAATAGAAAACCCTCAGCCCTATGTCCACAGAAATGTTTTTAAAGGTATTTATACCTCTCTTTTTCTCACCAGGCACAATCCAGAGTTGCTAACAACATTGTTCTTGCCTCCTCCTTTTTATCCTCATCAGATTAGGCTGAGAGAGAGTCACTGTCCCAAGATCATTAAGTGAGCTTCCATAACTCAGAAGGGTTCGAAGCTAGCCTCCCAGATCCTAGTCTGATGCTCTTAGCTACTATACCATGCTGGCTGTCAGAAATGTGAAGCTGACTGTAGAACTAGAGCAACCATCTTTTTCTGCTTTGCCCACTGACTACTCTTACAACTCAGAGCTGGAAGAATAAATTAGGTGATGATGGTGAAAGTCTGCTTTTTGGGCCAAAGGATGAAAACCACGTCCAGAATTTGCCATATGACTTGGATGTGTGATGCTCTCTAATCTGGGGCATTGTGCAAGAAATTTTGGCCTAAATATTGGACCAGGTTATCAGAAAAAGCTGTGGAGATCTGCTATAAATGGGAGTAACATCAATAAATCCATGATTAGTGTTGTGCTTCTTGTGAGAACTAGAATGCTTCATTTGTAAAGCTAGGATTTTGTGGGCACACTGGAGCATCTCTGCAGTGGCTTTCAGGAACATGAGGTACATGTTCCCAGCCCCTGATAATGATCGCCTCAGCACTATCATAACAAGATCAACTGCAAAGATTTCCCCTGCTAAATATGACAATATCCAATGGAAAACTTGAGCAGATCTCTAGGATAAAATGTCGTAATAAATGAAGCTGTTCTTGGTTGTATCTGTTTTCTGTGCAACTTGAAAATCCTGTTATTTGTGTACTGGCATTTTGGTCTGTCTTCTGCAGACTCATTCCTTCATCTGGTTTGCCTTTAAATGGGCTTTCTTGGCAAGTGCAGTCGAGGCAGCAGTAAGCAAGTGTATGAATAATCTTTTTAATAGGTTTATTCTTCTGCCTCTGGTGTCTGGGTGGATTTCCCTATGTCATCTAGGATTACCTAAGACACTGATTGCGGGAAGGTAATTTCTGTTCCTGGTGTGTGTCTCCCCCCACGTCTCATGGTACTTCAATGCCCACAGCTCTTCTGATATTTTTACAGTCTACCATAGTCTAGTTAGTTTTTGCCTGCTTGTCACCCCTGAAATTATAATTTATTTGGTGCAGTGATGAAAGGGTCAGAATATAACCGGAAAGACCTTGGTTCAGATCTCACTCAGCTGTGAAGCTCACTGTGTGAACTCATGCCTCTTTCAGCCTAACTTGCTTCCGAGGACTGCTGGAAGGATAAAATAGCGGACAGAAAACCACATAAACACCCTGAGCTCCTTAGAGGAAGGGGTGGGATAAAAATGTGATCAAGTAGAATCCAGTACAGTGGAGTCATCTGTGGGGCTGCCAGCAGCTGTAGTGAATGTTTACATGTTTAATACTGTTGAAGTGGGTAGCTGCCTACAAGAAACCTGTTGAGCCAGTTGGTTTCTAACGTTGAACCTTGGCTGGTATTGTGTCTGTTCTAATGATGTCTTTCCACACTTCACACATTCTCTGTCTATCATTTCTGCAAAACCTGAAAGTGTGGAAAGGCCTTTAACCCCTTCTTAGCTAGTGAAGCAAGGGGTGTTTACTTCTGGTTTACTTTTCAGGGAGTGTCTCATCCTTAGGACAATGGGAATGACTGATATTGGAACCATAACAATAGCTGTTCTCTCTCAAAGCTGAGTTAGCTTTCTGTGAGGAAGAGCAGTGCAGGAGGAAGTCTGCTTGTGAAGGCTCTGATTGATTGACTTTAGTAGACGTAACAGGACTAGTTGGTGCTTGCAGGAGCTGATCAGTTTGGGAAAAGAAGCAACCAAGAAGATAATAAGACCAATGGAAACACATAAATTTCAGATTTGTGTTTTTAAAAATTACAATTTGTGCCTTTATCCATTAGGCAAATGAAACAATGTACAGCTATTAAGATTGCATGGTACTAATTTTAAGACAATAAAATCTACTAAAGCAATATCTGCAGCAGGACCACAAGGATTCCTTACAAAATTTAAATTTTCTTTTTTTTTTAAAAAAAATTGCCTCTACATTAACAAGGGGGTAGAAATCCCTCCAAATCAGTTCCATAAGAACGCAGGTTAGCTATCAAATTGCAATCTGAAAACTCTGGTTGAATAATTAAACAAAAATACAGGCTGCAAGTCTTGAAAAATAGGCATGTTCAGATGAATGGATCCTTGTATAAACCATGTGTTCTACTGCTGAAACTGCTTTAGGTCACAAGAAATCCTCAAACACTTATAAGCTAACACTGTTGTCCAGCAGAGATGGCATCTGCTGCACTGGACCTTCCTCCAGTGTAACTGGTTGGTGCCTTATGCTCTTCCAGCCATGACATCAAAAGTACAATAATAGCAGCAGAAGAGAACTGGCATAGCAACAGTGATGGCCTCTCCCACAGAATCCCTAGCAACAAGGTAACTGCATCTCTCCCGATGACACCCCCACATTAACTGTGTGCACAAGACACCATGCAACCTGCCACGGCAACAAAAACTTCTTCCAATCCTGCAGCCCGTAGCCATTCTCATGGCATACTAGTCCGCCCCAGAATAAGTTGGCCTGATGCACAAAAGAAGAGGAGAGTGGATTTATACCCCACCCAGTCTCAGAGCAGCTTAGAATTTCTTTCTCTTCCCCTCCCCACAAGAGACACCCTATGAGGTAGGCAGGGTTGAGAGAGCTCTTTTGAGAACTGCCCTCAAGAGAACAGCTCTGAGAGGACTTGTAACTGACCCAAGGTCACACCAGCAGCTGCATGTGGAGGAGTGGGGAATCAAACCTGGTTCTCCCAGATTAGAGTCTGCACTCCTAATTACTGCAGCAAACTGGCAAAAGCGTGTTTGTGCACCCAAGTATTAGAAATCCGCTCATGAATGCCCCCCTTCTTTTCAACCAACTGAGTGTACCTTTCTTGGGACCCACAGAGTTGCCTGTGTGCCCAGTGTTAACCCAAGAGTAGTTAGTTTTCCTCCAGGGCAAGATGGTTTAGAAATAACATTGGGTCCCTTCCAGGCAGTATAGAGGCTTTGGATGGTGGTGTTACTCGAGGCTCCTTGTTTAAGAGCGGCCACAGTTGGTTTCATACAGCTAATAACCACTAGTGAACTTGTGGGATGGGGGACAGTGGCCACTGCTTCTTTCCCCCATTATTCATGTCCTTGGATTTTAAGAGTTGTCCATTTAGGCCTTGTAGTGTGTACAACACCTGCAAAATGAGCCTCTCCCTGCCCACTGCAGTGCTGGTAAAATGTTAGGCCACAAAATGCCACTGTCCTTAACTGTAGGGTTCCATTATTCCTTTTGTTTTGGTTATTTTGTGATGCTTATTTTTGTCCTGCCCATCTGAATATTCTAGTGCTGCTGTTGTACAGCATCAGGAAACTGTAAGTGGAAGATTTTACGGATTTCTGGTTTCTTTCCCTCACTGTTTTTTTTCTTAAGAAACCAGCCCATTTTCCACTTGATGAGAAGCAGACTTGGTATCCAAACCTATTTCTGTGCTGTTGCACTGATTTCCAGCCAAGCTGGCTTTTCCCGCTTTTCGTTTTTGTTAACAGAGAATTTATATGGTATTTTCATTGCTTGGAACAGCCTGAGTAGCCCAGTTTGGCCCGAGCTCATCAGGGCTTGGGAGCTAAGCAGGTTAGTACTTGAACGGGAGACCACCAAGGAAGACTGGGGCTGCTGCATGGAGCAAGGCAATGGCCAATCACCTCTGCACACCTCATCCCTGGAATGCCTTGTGGGAGGGGTCACCATGAGTCGGTTGTGATTCAAAGGCATGTTGTTCTCTTATTGGTTGGAGAGTAGATGTGTGCTTGATAGAGCTCTGGTTCTGCCTTTTAGGAAACTGAAACTAAGCTCAACTTTTCTTAGCAAAAGTTTGTTCTGGCAAGTTGTTCAGATCAGCACTTCTTGTTTCTTTTGTTTTCTTTGGGCCACCTTGGAAAAGCCCAGTGTCCTTCTGTGAGAGCATGTTGCAAAACTGGATCCTTTGATTGCTTTTCAGGGGTAGAATTCTCCTGTGTTTTTACATCTTTCCAAAATCTTTCCTTCCTCCCACTACGGCTACACTTCTGCTCCAGGAGTTGTACAGTGGATAACCAGAACTGCATTTCAGTTTGTCCAGCCTGAGTCTGGCCACACAGACAAAAAGTGCAGCCCCTCCAAATCTATGTCATCAAGTTCCTAATCCTACATCCAGAATAAATTATTCTTGTTCAGCTAACCTCTGTATTTCTTTGGGCACAAACTGATTTTTACGGAGTACTTGACGTCTCTTTATTTAAGCAATAGAAGGGAGGGGGGAGTTGCAAGGCTTGAGATTCTTGAGTGTAGCTATCAGGCCTTGGATTTGAGGGGCACTTGAGATGAGCTGAAGATAAACTTGTCTCTGTACATGTGAAAGGGAGGGCAGCCTTCCCACAAATATAGTGACTGCACTCTGTGATCCATGTTCCCAAGTGTTCCTCTTTTGCACCAGGTGGCAAACTGCAATTGCTTAGTGGAATTACCTTCTTGTGGTTTTGACCTGTGAATTATTTTCTGCCATGGAAATGTTAAAGTAGGTAGCAAATATGCTAAGGTTGGTTTTCCTTGCTTTGTGGCTGTAGCACACAAAGGTTTTTAAAAGTACGATCTGGTCCTTTGTTGCCTCCATCACCCAAATGTGACAGTTGCCTCTTCAAGATGGTGACCCAAACACCTTTTGTAAGAGCTCCTTCAAGTCCCCACTGAGAGAGAGGAATTCTGTTCTTTTCCTTTGGCTCTTTTCCATCTAATCGCCTAGAATCGCTCCTGGCTGCTAGTTCTACCCCAGAAACAAACTAGTCATAGAAGGCAAGCAGCTGTCAGCAGCCTGCATGATTGAATGTATGGTCTTCTTATCTGGTCCATTCCAGAATCCTTGTCCTTCAGGAGGGAGAAGTCAGGGAGAAAACTGTGCTTGCAGAGATCTTGACTGAGGCGCTGTATGTATGTGTTCCATGTCTGTTTGTTTGCGTGGAAGGCAGGACAGTAGATGAGAAGAGCTGTGTCATAGAATTACTGCCTGTGCCTGTCATTGGGATAATCTTGCACCAAAGAAAGCTGAATGTTGTGAGGACACATTGCAGAAATCTGCATTTGTAGCAAGACACAGAAGCCCTAAACACAGAATCTTCTTCAGCCTTCACTCTGGTTTGGAATTTCAGCTGATGTTGCCTAAGCACTCAGAGATGCATCTCTGTACCCATGAAGGCTAGAAAGTTGGGTTCTGTGTTGTACTATCTGTGCTCCTTCAGAATGCAGGCAGCTCTGGGGTAAGGGAGACAAAAAAAATCCAGAGATGTTGGTGTCTGTGAATACACTGTTTTGCTTAGCAAGACCTTCTGCCATCTGCTTCTGCTTCATCTCCTGATCTCAGGCTGTTGGGCAGGAAGAGTGTGCCAAGAACTCAGGTGCCTTGGGTCAGGGAGAATAGCCCTTGTGTGTTGCATGTGTGTTTTGATGCTGCAGTTTCAGTCTGCCTTATCTGAGCTGGTGCTGTAGTCCCACCAGGAAGAGCTCTGGGTCAATTGAACATAATCAAGCTTGGCTGCTTGGCTTTCCAGCTGCTGCCACCATTCCCAGCTTTATGCCTGTGGGGATCCAGAGCAGTTGGCGGGGGGGAGAAAGCTGACACAATTCCATACCCATCTTTTTCACAGAGTTCATATTGCTTTTGGAGCAGTCCTCTAGGTATTCTTTCAATATTAAGGGCAGTGTTTTTTCTAGCCATGGGTTGTGGTCCAGAGATTTTAACAACCTGAGTAAATATTCTTGTTTAGTAATGGCTGCAGTTTAGAGAAACAAAACATTCTGTGTTTGGGATCTGTCTTTCTCTTTGATTGTTAATATACTTTAGTAAATGTAAGGGAACAGAAACCGAGGTCAGGGTTCCTTTCCTTAGCTTGCAGAATCTCAGCAAGGGAGTGCAAACAGCTGAGGGCTGATTAAGAAAGTGTATTTTTCCTTTGTTCATTGACACCTAATTGGGTGAGTCATGGTTGGAGTGTCTTCAGAAGGAGGGCAGAAATGTCTGGACAATTCTCTTGGCATACTGTGGTTTGAACGGCTCATCAACCACATCTGAATCTTAGGGGAACACTTTTTTAAAAAACTGAAGCAAAGCAAAAAGGTACCAATATTGTTCCAGCCTATTCACCGCTCTAGCTAGAGGGAAAGCAGGAAATAAAGACAATAATTTTGGACTTTGTTCCAAAAGCTGTTCAATAGCCATTGGGAAATGAATTAATGGAGGAGTGCCTCGGAGCAGATGCCGATTGTGTTCCCTTTCTTGCAGACTAACCATGTCCAGCCACTGTTTTTCTGGGATTTGTGGCCAAGCATTGTATCAAAAGATATCTGTGGCCAGCTCATTATGGGTTGGTGAACCTGGCTTGGCCTTTCTCACTTCTCTTACTTCGGCTTTTTCTCATTCTGTGCCATCAGGAACTGACTGGCTTGCCTTTTTTGTTTTATCAGGAAGAGGCAACATATCCCAGGGGGAGAAAATAGAAGAGCTGGATTGGGGAAAATGAGCAAAACCCAAATGCTTTGAACACTGTTGCCTGCTGTGTTGTTGATGATACCCTGTGGTAGTGGTTCTTTGTTCCTGTGGTTTCCTTTCCAGCCGCTTCAGTTTCTTGCATCAGTTCCCAACCCCTCTGTTGTGTCTAAATGTAGCACAAGGCAAAATGTGTGAAGGTTGTGGAAGCTGCTGCCTTTGGCTTCTTCTGGCTTCTTTGTGAATCACAAGAAAAAGCGAGAAAATGGTCCTGGAAGCAGTGCTGTCTTATAGGTCACTTGGTTTGAGTCCTACCAACTGGAATTTTTATTTATTGCTTGTATGTTCCTGTGTTGGATTGAGTGAGTCAGATTTAGGGCTTGCAAGAGGAAGTTATGTGTTTAAACACATACAGGACTGTTGCATGAGCTGTGCGGAGAACTCGTTCTGTCCAGCTATCTGAGTCTTTGCTTACAATATGGCTACTAAAATTGTCCTGACAGTATCCACTTGTTGTATCGACATGCTCAACTTTGAACTTGTTAATTGTTTTTTCTACTTTAACCGTGCAAACGAAGCAGCTTGTGTGTGTCAGCACGTAAGAATGACATTATCAACGGTAATATTCCATGTAGCCAAATGCAGTTGAGAAAAGGGAGATTAGAATATCAGTGAGGAAAGCATTCTCTTATTATGCTGGTCATTGTCTCCTCATCTAGAGATTTTGTCCCTTTGCTTCAGGAGCCTCCAAAGGCTTCCTTCCTAGAGGTTTTATAGTACATGTTGTTGTTCAGTCGCACAGTTGAATCTGACTCTTCACGACCCCATGGACCACATCATGCCAGGCCCTCTTGTCTTCTGTCGTGCTCCACAGGTTGTTTAATTTCATGTTTGTTGCATCAATAACACTGCCTAACCATCTCCATCCTTTGCCGTCCCCTTCTTCCTTTACTTTCAGTCTGCTCCCTTCTCATTTGGTGGTCAAAGTATTTGAGCTTCATCTTCAGTATCTGGCCTTCCAGGGAACAGTCAGGGTTGATTTCTTTTAGGATTGACTGATTTGATCTCCTTGCAGTCCAAGGGACTCTCGAGTCTTCTCCAGCACCATAATTCAAAAGCATCTATTCTTCTGCGCTTGGCCTTCCTTATAGTCCAACTCTCGCAGCCATACATTACTACTGGGAATACCATTGCTTTGACCATACAGACTTTTGTTGGCAGGGTGATGTCTCTACTTTTTATTATGCTGTCTAGGTTTGCCATTGCTTTCCTTCCAAGGAGCAGGTGTCTTTTAATTTCATGGCTGCAGTCACCGCCTGCAGTGATCTTGGATCCCAGGAACATGAAGTCTGTCACTGTTTCCATGACTTCCCCTTCTATTTGCCAAGGAGTGATGGGTCCGGATGCCATGATCTTAGTTTTTTTGATGCTGAGTTTCAAACCAACTTTTGCGCTCTCCTCTTTCATCCTGAGCAAGAGGCTCTTGAGGTCCTCTTCACTTTCTGCCATTAGAGAGGTATCGTCTGCAAATCTGAGGTTGTTGATGTTTTTCTCAGCAATCTTAATTCCGGCTTGTGATTCATCCGGGCAGGCATTTCGCATTATGTACTCTGCATATAAATTAAATAAGCAGGGTGACAATATACATCCTTGCTGTACTCCTTTTCCTATGCTAAACCAATCAGTTGTTCCATATCCAGTTCTAACTGTCACTTCTTGACCCTTATACAGGTTTCTCAAGAGACGTGTGAGGTGATCTGGTACTCCCATCTCTTTAAGGACTTGCCATAATCCACACAGTCAAAGGCTTTAGCATAACCAATGAAGCAGAAGTAGATGTTTTTCTGGTACTTCCTTGCTTTCTCCATAATCCAGCAAATGTTGGCAATTTGATCTCTAGTTCCTCTACCTCTTCGAACCAGCTCAGTTTTCACTAGTATCCTGGGAGACTGAAAGGCCTGCTTTGTGTTCTGTGATGCTCATGATTGTTGCATGCCCTTGTAGCCACCTCTCCTGGAGGGGCTGCCTTTTTGCCTCCCCAGATAGTTGTTGGAGACACTGTTTGGGAGGTGGTTCATCAGCTTGACCTCCAAACAAGACTGTTCCAAGGACAGTCAGAAGTTAGAATGTTCTGATGAAAGAGAGTGCTGATTTGGGAACACGGAATGGCTGCACATTGTATGAAGGAGGCTGCTTCCTGGGAGGGCAGTGCTACTAGAAAGACTTAACAGCTTGCTTTCCTGGTTCTACTTTCTTATTTTGGTGGTGGTGATGTTTAACTCTAAAGCTACAGGCAATTTTCCTTGGAATAGGGGCTTGGCTCCATGAGGCAGGTAGGCTATTGATGATAAATTCTCTGTTGATTAAAGTGGGATGCTTCTAGAAAATACCCAGCTATTGTTAAAAGCTGGAGATGGGAGTTGCTACTTAGTGAGCATTTACTGAAACCGAGGAGAAGAATATTTGCTGTGTGATTCTGTGTTCTTGCTGATGGGCCTTCTACCTGTTCTGCCATGGAAGGTGGGAATAAAACCATTAGTTGATGTTGCTAATAAATCAGTGCTAAAACCTGTATGAGGATGTTGGGCTTGTGTGTGTGCATATACTGACATACCAGTACCTATCAAAGAAATAGGAGTCACCTATGTATGAACACATTGTAATGTGGTTTTTAAAAATCAGTTTGCTTGCTTTTGGGGGGTTTTCCAGGAAAGCCTGCTGTTTCAGCCAGACATAAATATCTGTTGAACAAAGAGGTGGAATTTCCTGTTCATCTTTAGTTTTTTAGGGTTTTTAAAAAAAAGCTGGTCTTTGGGTTTCAACACAAACAATTAGCAACTCTGTCATGAGCTTTTTTTTTTTTAATGTGGTGTTCTGTCCACCTATGCTGCCGCATTGTTGCCTTGTGTGGCTTGTTGTGTAGGCCACACTTGGCAATTTGGGGAATAGGAAGTGGACACTTACAAAATGGTTGTCACGGTGCAATCACAAAATGGATGCCATGGAATGCTGGGACTGATTGTGGAATGGTGGGAAAGTACAAGCCAATCAACTTCTTATAATGGAGGCAGGTTTATCTGAATAAGTGAACATAAGAACATAAGAGAAACCAATGCTGGACCAGGTCAGTGGCCCATCCAGTCCAACACTCTGTCACATAGTGGCCAAAAATACAAGGTGCCATCAGGAGGTCCACCACTGGGGCTATGCTTCATGGTTTCATGCTTCAAAGGTGATGCTTTCTATGTTCTTCTGAACCATTTTCAGTGAGGGGGAGGAAACCTAAGATAGGCTTCTTGCTCTAGGGTGAGAGAGGCTTTGTCAAAGAAGCAAATGGGCACCAGGAAAGCAGTCAGTGGGCACCATGGCACCTACAAGTGCCATATTGGGGATCACAGCTGTAGTGCTATGTACTTTCTATGTTACTGACCATTTGTTGTATTCCATTTATCCAAAAAGGAGCCATTTAAAATAAGGAAAACTTACAGTGGGAAAGCATGCCAGAGCAAAGGATCCAAATATTTTTGAGGAAAGTGAATTGTAATGTGAGGGTATTTTTCTTACTTACTAGCAGGTTAGTTATAGCTTCAGGTAAGACATTGTCACTGAATATTGTATGTGCCTATACTTACTTCTCTGAATGGGAACAGCTCTGTGGCAGAGAGAAATCTTTCCCAGTAAATCACAAAGGGCTTTAAAGCCTAATAGCCAGCATCCAGAAGAACTCAGAAACAATTTGGAAACCAGTGCAACTGCTTCAGAATTGATGGTAGTGCTCTGTCTTCCAGTGAGTAGGCAAGCAGCTGCATTTGGCGCCAGCTGAAGTTTCTGTGCTGTCTTTGAGAAAGCTTTGCAGCAGTGTGGCCAGATTGGCCAAGTCTAGAGAGGACAGTTTCTTAACCAGGTGCAGCTCACGCAAAGCACTTTTTGCCACAGAGTGCACTACTTTGGTGTAGTGGTTACGAGCGTGGACTCTTATCTGGGAGAACTGGGTTTGATTCCCCGTGCCTCCATATGCAGCTGCTGGTGTGACCTTGGGTCAGTCACAAGTTCTTTCAGAGCTGGTCTCTCAAGAACAGTCCTCAAAAGAGGTCTCTCAGCCCCACCTACCTCATAGGGTATCTGTTGTGGGGAGGGGAAGGGAAAGGAGATTGTAAGCCGCTCTGAGACTCCCAAGTGAAGGGCAGGGTATAAATCCAATCTCTTCCTCTTCCTCCTCTTTTTCCTCTTCACCTTTTCATCTCTAAGTCCCCACGTGCAATTTGAAATAGTATCCCCTGTATCCCCTGGGCTGCCCTGACCTGGATGGTCCAGGCTAGCCCAGTCCCATTAGATCTTGGAAGCTAAGCAGGGTTGGCCCTAGTTAGTACTTGGATGGGAGACCAAAAGGATGTCCAGGGTTGCTATGCAGAGGCAGGCAATGTCAAACCACCTCTTTTGGGCTCTTGCCGTGAAAATACCATGGAGTCACCGCAAGATGACTGTGACTAGACAGCACTTTACACACAGACACATAGCCTGGTCTGCTACCTCTGTGGAAACTAGCTTTTTGACTGGATTGGGTCTATAGTAATTTCTTGATGCATCAAGGAATTTCTTGATGCTCTTTATGGTTGAAATGGTCTGCTGGATGTCAGGTTTGCCTTCTGAATCTGCACTTCCTGCTCTCTCCCACAAATTGGCTCCTTTTTCCTCCCCCCTCCAAATGCAGCAGTTAAAAGCCTCCTCTTTATCTTTAGGAAGCCATTCTGTCTAGTGATGAAATCACTTTGTTACTCCTCAGGAGACTACTGAATGTGCTGAGTAACTTTTATGGCCCCAGCTGTGACAGGCACACTGGTGGGAGAATGCGTGTTGGACATCTCTTTGGGTGGTTGGAGACAGTCTCTCCCTTTGCTCTTAGGACAAACAATCATGAGGTATTTTGTGGCATTGCTCGGGGTACTCTGAACAAACCTTTGACTTAATCCAGAAATCTTCACATCCACAACATCAGACACTTCTCAAATAACAAGCAAAACCCAAAGCTAATGACATTCATCCCTTACTCTTTCTGCATCTCCTTTCTTCCGCTTTCTTAGCACAGAGTTTAATACAGTCAGCAGAATCTAAAGATAAAACTTGTCTCTGATTGTGCCACTTCAAGCTTGCATGTGAGAGAGCAGGTTTCCTGTTTGACAATTTCCCCATGAGAGAATTTCCTGACATGACATTTGCCTGTGAGCAAGGAGTTCTATCTGTGGGGAAGTTGTAGGTGTGTATGGCTGCATGTTTGAAGTGGTCCAGTATCGCAAGATTCTGCAGATTATGAGATCATAAGATCCTTGAAGGAGGAGGGACTTCTCTTTCTCTTCCTTTACTCTGCAAAATGCCCCTTGTGTTGGTGATGCTAGTCAGTTGACTCTCATCACTGTTTAAAGAGAGTCTTTCAGCTCTTTAGAGCTATACAACTGCCATTGGCACGGTAGTGAAGAAGATCACCACCCAGATACAGGGGTTAGATATTCGTATGAATCTCTGCCCAAAAAGAGGCTCTCGTCACATCAGTGTGAGCATTTGCTCCTGTGCCTCCCCCATACTTGGGGCTCAGGGTGGTGTACAACACTCAAGGGATACAGTGAACATTTAAAGCATAAGCATTTAAGACAAGTTAAAAACAATAAAATATGATACAATTACCATTCCAGATGGCATCTAGAAATCAGATTTGTCCTTACCCCAAGAGGGGGAGAAAAAATGAAGGCCAGGCTGAATAAAGGCCATTGCTGTCCTCAGTGGTAGGCCGGGTGGAACATCTCTGCCTTACAGGCCCTGTGGACTGAACTAGGTCCCGCAGGGCATGGATGTCATTTGGCAGAGCGTTCCACCAGGTCGGAGCCTTTGAAGCGTCCTTCTGTTGTGCAAAGCAAGAGGTAGCCCTACATGCCTTTTTTTTTTTGGTTGTGTACCAGGCCCTGCAACCAATCATTGGAGGGCAGAAGAAAAGAATGCAGCCCATGTAATACTTTTAATAAGGCCAACCACATTTACGCACAATGCTGTGCAAGGTTTCGAGCTCACGATAACATCAGGCTGAATGTTACGAAGTTTAGAAGAATCTTCGTTCTTCTTCAGGCCATGGTATAAAGGTCTGACCACTAAATAACCCTGGCACTTTGCTCTAACGCGACTTCTTGCTTTCCTAAATAAGAGCTTCCTTACACCCACTCCTCAAGCAATGGTTTTAAGTTGCACAGCAAGTTTGGTCGGTCCATATAGCAGACTGTGTGTTGAATCTGCATCTGTTTATTTACTTGTACCCCACCATTCTCCTCAGTGGGAACAAACAGTGGCTTACATGGTTCTCCTGTCCTTCATTTTATTCTCACAACAGCCCTGTGAGGTAGGTTAGACTGAGTGTGTGAGACTGGCCTAAGGTCGCCCAGTGAGCTTCCGTGGCGGAGTGGGGATTTGGACCCTGGTCTCCCAGGTCCCAGTCTGATACTCAGTCACTACAGCAGCACTCTAATGGTTCTCTTTGTTCTCTCACCATCTAATGTTTGTAGCCTATCCAGACATCTGGAAAGACTTTCTGCTGTGGTGGGGCAGGGGGCAAACAGCAGAAATGGTTACATTTATCAAATGGTTAAAATTATTCATTTACCTCATTTATAGCCAAACTTTCTCAAATAGTTCAAGGCAGATCCACAATTAAAAATAATGTAATAGCAGTACAGTGCATACAAACAATGCTTTGAGACTGGATTACAAAATTAGAGGACAGTGCAGAAACAACGAGTGAATAATAATGATTGATGCAAGAAACACCCCCAACAATTACAAAATGGGAGAGCCACTTAAGCTGGAGGAAGCTTGTACACTAGAGCCAAATGGAAAGATGGGGTATAAATATGTTAATAAATAAACTTTGCTTATGGAGTGATTGGATGGAGTTGTAGGATCCACCCCAGTGTTACGTATTTATGCCTCTCATGGCCAGTCTCATGCCAGAATGTGCTGGTGTGGAGGTTGTCACTTTTGTGACTGGTGACTTAGCTGCTTTGATGTCCCATGAGAGGTATAATTATGGGGTGGATCCTATAACTCCATCCAATCACTCCATGAGCAAAGTTTATTTATTAACATATTTATACCCCATCTTTCCATTTGGCTCTAGTGTACAAGCTTCCTCCAGCTTAAGTGGCTCTCCCATTTTGGAGCTTGTGCGTGAGGGCTTAGGGAGTTCGTAGGGACCTTCAGTGTCTGAGTTTTGAGGTGCAATCTCTGTTCAGTTTAAGGGTTTACGCTAAGCCCGTGTGCAGTGGGCATTTGAGTGCTGGTTTGTGAATGCAGAGCAGGTGAGCCTTTTAGCAGGATGGGGTGGATAACTGCTTGCTAGGCAGGCTATGGGGTTAGATTAATGGAGCCTTCTCTGGACCCACCAGCTGAACATTACCTACCCAGCTAAAGAAAGAATGTAGAAGAAGCCAAGCAACATTCTGTCTTCCAGTTGCCAAGAAGGGTGTGCTGGATTTCTGGCTTTTCACCCACTCTTTCAGTATTCAGTAGAGTCAGTGGGGGACAAACAGGACACAGCTTGGAATTTCCTGGGTTTTTTGTTCTGAAACTGCAGCATGCTTTGGAGGCTTTTATTTCCTTCTATTTTTAATTTTCTCTGAAAACAAACTGCTTCCAGCCTTCCATGTTTGCTTTGCAGATATAAACCTCATAAAGCCTGTGGAGCAACGTGTCTTCTTTATCTGCTGGAAAAACAGCGTGCAGCATTTAACACCCAGCGTGGCTGCTCTTCCGCAACCAAACAGCAGCTGTGGGTAAGGGCTCTGTGCTGTTGCTGCCATTGCTTTCTTCTCACATATGAAGTGGGGATCCTCTGTTGTTGTTTTTAGCAGGCACATGAGAGCAGAGCATCTCCAGTTTGCTTTCACCCAGACAGCTATAACTCTGATGTCCAAAGTCGGTCATCTTCAGATTCTGCACTGTCAGTGGAAGTAGATAAGAGCAAGAGTCCAGTAGCACCTGAAAGACTAACAATATATGTGGCAGGGTATGAGCTTTCGTGACTCACAAAAGCTCATAGCCTGCCACATGTTTTGTTAGTCTTTAACGTGCTACTGGACTCTTGCTGTTTTCTACTGCTACACACAGACTAACCCATCTTGATCTGTCAGTGGAGGTGCCACTGCTAGTTATGCTGGTTACAGGGTTGGTGCCAACAGGGTATCCAAAGAGGAGAGCTTGTGCTTTTAATAACTGATTGGGATCATAGCTGGAAAAATATTTCTAGATGTTGAAATTAAGGAGCCAGCTTTAAGTTGTTTTGGTTCAGTTCTCCAAGATACAAAAGAAAAGGTCCATACAAGTGCTTTAGCCCTGCCAGTCCCTATGGCTGGGATCCAGACTATTGTTTTTGTGGGTGTAAGGGCTTGATTTTTCTTACCTCCCCCCTCCAGCAGCAAATCAGTGCTCTTACCCAGAAGCAGATTTTCACAGAGCCTTTTTGGGGTGCTGTGGGAGAGGAGAGGTGGAAAAACTCTGCTCCGTGGGCAGAAGTCCTCACGGCCACAGAAATGCCAGTCTGGGTGCCACTTCAGTGACAGGCAGGGTCAAAGCATTTGTGGTTAAAGAATACTGAATGCAGCATTTGCATTTTCTCTTCTTCTTGTCCAGTTATTTACTGTGGGAAGTATTCTAGGCCAGGGGTGGGCAAACTGTGGCTCAGGAGCCGCATGCGGCTCTTTCACATATATTATGTGGCTCCCAGCAGGGTGGCTGGGGAAGCTAAATATCATTAGCAAACAAATATCATTGGACAAATTAATATCATTATCAATATCTGCTTTTACCCCTTTTATTATTATTTTTGGCAGTCTCATTTAATGTTAATAAAAAGCAAATTTGCTTATTTTCCAATAAAAGCAGGTGATATTTGTTCATGTCTTGTGGCTCTCAAACATCTGATGTTTATTCTATGCGGCTCTTACGTTAAGCAAGTTTGGCCACCCCTGTTCTAGGTGGCTCTTAATGCTGAGCAAGGTTGCCCACCCCTGTTCTAGGCGACATACGTTTTTTTTTTAAAGAATCAAGCTGAGCAGCAACAACAGGCAAAGATGCTGATTTTGTTACCAGTTTGCCGAGCAACAGCATTAAAGCCTTGCAAGAAAACCTTGCAAGAAAGCCTTGCAAGTCTTCCCCTGGCCAGCTGTAGCCAGAAGTTGAGCCTGATCTCCCTTGGGTAAAACAGAGGTCCTTCTATTCTTGGGTATCATGGAACCCTAAACAGAAGAGCCAAGACTTGTCTGACTGCAAATTCTAGTCCTGCTTGGTTTGTGAATCTCAGTGGGTTTTGCTTGGGTTGAGCTGTGGTTGGAGGAGGGAAATGTGTGTGTATGTGTGGGTGGTGGGGAGGAATATTTAAACAGGCCATGGCTGTTATCTGTCAGATGCTGACTGAAAGGAAGGCTTATCTCTTCTTTTCATGTGTCCCAGAGGAAGCGGGGATGCAAAAGGGAAGACCCCGTGCTGCCTGACAACAGAGAATAAAGCAAAACAGGACTGGGCACTAAATAGCGGGAAACTGTGGAAAACAATTCCACCAATCAAGCATATCTTCTCTGCCCCCACCTCAAAACCCCGCGGCACTTCTGCTGCATTCTTCTAACAAGTGCGGTTTCTAATCCCAGCTGTGCCAACTCGGCATTTCAGGAAACAAGGCTTGTGGTCAAAAAGATCATCTGTCTACAGATAACTTTTTTGTATAAGGTTACCTGAAAAACGTACCTAGGAGGTTGTAGATCAGAGCAGTACTGTAGAGGTAGTGGGGGGGGGGGGAGTTTGGAAGAGAGCTTTGTCATGTTCCTTGAAAAGGTCACAGTTTGCCAGGAGCACAGGAATGGGGGCAGGTTTGGCTGCTTTTGCAGCAGTACCATTTGATGGCTTGGCATGGTGATGTATGACAGTGTAAGGTTTAAGAGGGCATTTGGATTGCTTTGTGGCTTCCTTTCTTTATTTTCTATTCTGGATTTTGCTCCACTTTCCCATCATCTGTGGCCTTTAAGATGACTCCCTTTTGTTTCTTGATGTCTCGGAGGACAGCATGGATTTCAGATTCATAGAACAGTACCTCCAAAGCAAAGCTGTCATTTTTCACTCTGAGGATGAAGTTGCTTTAGTTTTATTAAAAGTGTTACATGAGTATACCCGGATAGGGTATATCTTGGCAGCCTACATATCGGGCTTCCTGCCAACTAGGATTTTATTGGCATGGCTAGGATTTTTGTTCTCTTGTCTGCTTGCCAGTGCTGGAAGGTGCAAAGCCATAATAATTTCTAGGCTCCCAGTCATTTCTGTTAGTGTGTGTATGTCTGATATGTTCATTAAAGAGTGGCATGTTGCTGCATTGTTACTGTGCTATGCTAGTACTGGCTAGAGTGTTTGTCTTGGGTATTCTGAGAGGAGAAGAGAGCTCTGTGTCCCCCCCCCCCCCCAGTGCTCTGTCATGGGCTGTCGAATCTTTTGCAAAGTTGGCATCTCAAGAATAACGTATTAGATTTATTTCTTTGTAGACACCTGTCCTTCAGAGGCTTGTGTTGCAGACTTCATGCGGGCAGAAGTGATTTACATGCCTGTATCTCTGCAGAGACAGAAACTTATGGCTAGTTGTTTACCATGTTAATGTGGTTCATTTATTATCTGCTGCCAAGGCATGCATTAATTCACTTTGCTGGGAGAAAATGGTCTCTGCTCAATCAATTTGGAGCCATCCCCAAAGGGAATGAAATCCAGCATATAACATATGGCATGCAAGCAACTCCACCAGCCGCCTGTTACACTGGGGAGCAGTGAAGAAAGGGGTGAGACAGTGGAAGTCATAGAGGCACAGGTGGCCTTCTACCACTTAGGGCAGTTACAGAGGGAGGGGCTTCAGCTCACTGGTAGAGCATCTGCTTGACATGCAGAAGGTCCCAGGTTCAATTCCTGGCATCACTTCTAAAAAGACCTCTACCTAAGACCCTGGAGAACAGCTGCCAGTCAAAATAGACAATACTGACCTTGATGGGCTGTGGAGAAATGTCTTTCACCTCAGTATTTTGATAATTAGAGCTGCACTCTGCACATGCACCAGAAACTGTAATACTGGTGAAAGACTGGCAAAAGGAAAACTATAGGAAATGATCCTCTCTCTCTCAAGCACAGAGCACTTCAGTGCTTAGTTGTGCAGATGGACCCAGCCAAAGTAGAAGGACAGGTTTACCATCTAACACCTTGTGGGGAGGAGCCAAATGCTAGATTGTCACTCTTCCTTTTGGGTCAAGAAGTGATGAATGACGCTGAGAGGGAATGGACTCCTATAAATTCTCTGGACTCATTGGGGAAGCTCTCTCTTCTGCTCTTCCTCTTCTGCTCTTCTGGCTGGCCAGGCTGTGGAAGGACTCCATCTTGACCATGTGTTGAGAGACAATGAGCAGAAGCCCCTAAATTGTGAACTAGGTAATGGAGGATTTTTAAATTGTAATCTCAAGAGTTAAATAGTCTATCCTAGCAACACCATTGCTGGGGCATGTTTAGAGCTAGGAGCTACTGGCATTAAAGTTGTGAGTGGCGGTTTGGCTACTGCATCAATTAGTTTGCTCTGGAGCCATCCTTCCTGAGCTAAGACCAAAATGTGGGAGCTGGAGGCTAAAAAACTGTGAGCTAGCTCACACTAACTCAGTTTAGAGGGAACACTGGCCGAGATTAATATACTGCATGTTTTTGCCTTTTTTGTATAAAAGGGTCTGTCTGGTGCTTTTATAGATCACTTGTGCACATTCTATTTATTGAACTTTCTTATATTTTGAATGCTTAAAGCTTGATCTCCAGGCCCATACCCTGCCTTATTCAGTCACACTTTCCAAAGAGTGGTAAGGACAAAAGACAGGGGCCACTGATGAGCCCCCTATCCCCAAAGTGTGAAGTTGCTGAAGTGCGGAAGATCATCACCACGTTGTTTGGTATGAGTGAAGTGAGACATGGCAACTAGGCAGAATCTTTGAATGACAATTTAGTATTGAGTGCTGGAAGCCCACATTTTCCAGCCAGAGTTACTCTTTAAGATGTGTTGGTGGCAGTGCTTACTACCCAAAGAGAACTTGGAAAAAACCCTTCTGGGAGTAAGGGGATGAAGGAAGTTGGTGTATTGCCAGGCAGAGGCCTTGGACAACTGTGGAACTTTGAGCTTAATTACATTACCCAACAGTGTGTGGGGTGGGGGGGGTAACAAAGTAAAAAGAGGGAGAAGGCATGCCTTCTCTCCCTCTCTCTCTCTCCCTCCTTCCCCAGCCCCTCTTCTTGTGTTCATACAGTCACCTTCATAAGGTACCTTCTTGTGTTCATACAGTCATGTCTACTCTAGGCATTTTTTTGTGGTATTCTGGAAATGATAAAAGGATTTATCCCCCTTTCCTAATACAGTCTCCTTCATAAGGCACCTTCTTGTGTTCATACAGTCATGTCTACTCTAGGCATTTTTTCTGGTATCCTGGAAATGATAAAAGGAATTGTCCCCCTTTCCTAATACAATATCTGTTGTTGTTTTTTCACAATGTACAGAATCATTACCAAAAAAAAATCCGGTCTCTTCGTGGCCAAACTATACAATATGCTGTTCCCAGGTCAGTCTCTGTGTCTCTCCCAGTTCCTCTCAGGCAGATGTGCGCTTCGAGGTCCAGGTTGAAGTTTTAGATTCTCAGGTGTGCATTTGGATCTCTTGGGCCAATTCAGGTCAGGAAAATGGTGAGAGAGGAAGGCTTAAACCTCCTATTCCCCCATGCTGTGGTCCTGACCTGAATCTGGGCCCCCATGGGCCTGAGAATGACTATGTTTCTAAGCAACGGCAGCCTAACTTTCGCTTTTTCCACTCCGCATTTATGCAGATTATTTATAGAACATAAAATACTCAAGGCAGCAGAGTCAAGCATTACATCCCTCCAAAGTCCAGATTGGTCCTGTTCTTAGCCATGACTTTAGCATTCAGAATACATCAGAAAATCTGATTTCTAGTTTCTCCTCCCAAGTGGAGGAGTCTATTTCTGGCTTTTCCAAAACAGACACAGATTGCAGGTAAAAGTTGGCCCAGTGGGAAAAAAATCAAAACCAGTTTTCTTACTGCTTTGGGACACTTTGATATTGTGCTGCTGTTGTGTTTGGATTAGTTCTGGATTGGTTTTTCACACTCCACCAGTTTAGTGAGATGTTCTTTGCTGATTGAATGCGTAAATGAAAATTTAAATGCTGTTGGGTTCTATCAAATGTTGACTGCTATTGAAAAATCTTTGGTCATCAAATACTTATATTGCTGATTATTCGTACATCTTGAGAACGTTCACTGGAGAGGATAATTTTAAGGGGAATCTTGAGAACCAGTCTGTTTTGGCTTTTCTAAAATTTGATCCATGTATGAACTGATGCAGTCCTGAAACACTGAAGCCAGTAGGCATCCACCTAAGACATGATAGTATTGTTTGAAATCATTTAGGGCCAAGCAGCCTCAGTAGAAGTCCTCAGATTATACAAGTTTGCAGTCTGCAGCCTCAGCCAAATTCTTTTTTTGTTCTGCCTCCTCTGGGGAGGGCAGTCCTCTGGAGAGATGCTTTAGTGAGTGGTGGGTGGGCAGAGTTTTATTTTTAACTCTGGGGACCACTGCATATAGTGTGTTGGTTTAGCTGCACCATGAGAACAGGAAGGGCTTGGCTGTGGGACTCAAGAGTACGCCTTGTACAGCCAACTCCATTTCTGCAGTTGACCTGTTAAATCTATGCAGTCCTGCAGCAATGAGCCATTATGCTAGTTTTGGCTTTCACGTGCTGGAAGTTAATTGGTACCCATTGCCATTTAAAGCAGCCACTGAGCAAACAAAACCCCAAGGCTGGCCTCTGCACATCTAGGCCTTGGTTAACCACATGCCATGCTGGAAGGTTTGCAATGTTCCTTGGCCATGTGGGCGGAATCCTGTTTATAGGAGAGAACCTGGAGCCCCAAAGACAGGCTCTTTATGTGGAACAATCTGGTCAGATGGCCTCAAATGAACAAAGTGTTGCTTTGTGGTGAGCCACTGTAAATTGCCCAATTGTGAGGCAAGGTGAGAATTGTATGCTGCTATGGTTGATAAAATGAGAGAGAGATAACTGACTTGTGATGTAGTCCAGAGCAGCTGGCCAAGAGAACTCCTGTTTGCAAAATTGTGTGCTACAGCTGCTTCTGGACTGTACCAATTCAAGCTACAGCTGAGGGTAGTTTGCATGGTGGGATGTTGTCATGTGGCTCATGTGTGTGCGTGCGTGCGTGCTGGTGAACGGTCATGTGGCATGTGCGTGTGCACACTAGTGAATGGGAGACCTCCTTGTGGGTCACAAACCAGAGCTGGAATGAGAAGCTTTGTTGCCAGCATTCTGCGTGGAGGACCATTCAAACATGCAACCCACAGATCTTGTGGTTGGAAGTGGTGCAGTCCGGGAAGAGCTTTGTCAGGCGGCTTTGCGGATTGTATAAGCCGTCCATAAGAACTGATCAGCTTCCCTTGTGTGACATACCAGAACTGTGAGAGTACACAGTGGCATGCAGCTTTCTCTCACTTGCTTGGGGGCTAATGGTCCCCAAGCAAGGTTACTAGCTGGCTGTGCACCTTTTGTTGTCTCCCTGCCCCCAAGGTTAATCCCCTAGATGCTTTGATGGCTCTGCTGCCTCTGTCTGCCGCCTTGCAAACCAGATGCTATTAAGGTCCATTACTGCTGATGGCTTATCTCTGTGGATTCCCCCCAGGATACAGTGGGTTGGTTTCTTGAGGAGGCAGTGCTTGAGTCTCTCTCCCCCTCCCACTTCCTGTTTGCATCTTTCTTGATATGTGTGGCCACTGTGTGTGAGCAGCGATGCTTGATATAATCTCAGCCATTTGAACAAAATTAAAATGCAAGTTTCTAGTCCCAGTAGTTTTGTTTGAAAGTATGATGACAAACTGGAAGTAGAGTGGAAAAAAGAGGGCAAATATCAAGCACAGGAAATTAACCTGCAACGAAGGAAGCATGTTTCTTCTGCCTCCCCCACCCCTTTTCTGTCTCGCCACATTCCCCATGTCTAGTAGCACTTACAGTAAGAAGCTGATAAATCCTGTTGTGGAAAAGTCCTGGATCAGTGCTGCTTTGCAACAGAAGTACAAATCAATTCAATCTGCAACTTGAAAAAAGCTGAACTGAACCTTGACACAGACTGCCTGTTTTCTGAGTAGAGCTCCATTGCACAAATAGCCCAACCGTTTATTGGTTCTCCCTCACTGGTGGAGTGGTGGTGATGGTTTAAGGCATTTGAAATGGGGTTAAGTGCCCCCAAAGGCTAAATTGACTGCCGGAGCAAATCAAATTAGGAAAGAACCGTTCTGCTGCCTCTAAATGAATCAACTGACAGCAGGATCCAGCTGTGGTCTGGGGCACCAGCGGAGCTGGGCTGATGATATAGGTGCCCAAAGTACAGAATATCCAAGCAGTAAGTACTCTCCCATGGTGGGGGGAATGACAATCCACCAGTTTTCCTGCACATAAGCCTCACTTAAATGAGCACAAGGGTGTAAGTTTGTGGAGAGCCATTGTGTCTTTTCCCTTCTTTAAATATGTGTGTGGATGCAGGGAGAGTGTCTTTTGTCATGCGTGAACTGGGAATTCCTGAATGATAGCCCATTCTCAACCACTTTGCTGCATCTGCTTGCTTGGACTCCGTCCTTTTATTGAGTATCCAAGGATGCCACTTTCATTCTGTCTTGGTTCCAAGTCTCTAAGAGCCAAACCAAGTAACCGGATCTGCTGTTGATGAGCAAGCAATGGAATAGGGAAGGTAGGATCTTTGTTCAGGCAACCTTGGCTGCAAGTCAGAATTTTTAAGAATGTAAAGGATTTGTTTAAATTCCCAGTGGATAAAATAAACCCATTAAAAGAGAAAAGTGTTTCTCTTCACAAAGCATTGAAGCAGAAAATTTAAGTTCAGGAGCTCTTAGCACCCAAAACTAGTTTACAAAGATCAGCCTTTACTGCACTCCTAACAAGGCCTAGTGGAAGGTAAGTAGCACATGGGAGAATTCTAGAAGCATAAAATTACCACCTAGAAGGCTGCTACCTGTAGACATCAACTCTGGTCTCTGGTGGTTATAGCACTTGTAGGAAGAACTTGCATTGGAGCTCTATGTAGCAGGGGATGGCAGACTTCATGTTCCTGGGAGCTACCAGTCACAAAATGGTGGCTCAGTAGGTAGGTGGAGCCAGGCACAAAATGGTAGCTTGTACAAAAGTCACCCAGAGCAGATGCTGGGAAAGACTTTCCTCTCCCATTTTTCCAACACAAACCAGCACCCCAAATTGTAATTTGCCCTGCAGGGGAAAATGCAGTTATCTTCAAGAGACAAATAGCAGCTTTGATGAAGGGTGATGAGAAGAAGAAGAGCTGGATTTATATCCCACCCTTCACTCGGAGTCTCAGAGCGGTTTACAGTCTCCTTCCCTTCCTCCCCCCACAACAGACACCCTGTGAGGTAGGTGGGGCTGAGAAAGCTCAGAGAGAACAGCTCTGAGAGAACTTGTGACTGACCCAAGCAGGCCTGTAGCTACTGTGGGGCGGGGGGGGGGCCTAGTTGTTTTTATGGGCTTCCCTTCCTGAGCCTTGGCTCCCCCTCCCCCCTGATTGCCTGTCTGCAGGAGGACGAGAGCGGCACAAGCAGCAGCAGTGGCACAAGAAGCAGCAGAGGCAGCGAGGCTGGGCTGAGAGAGAGATGCTTGCTGCCTGGCTCACCAGCAGCAGGTAAACCCAGCCAGGCAAGGCAAGGAGGCAAGTGGGCATATCCTCTGACCCTGGCCAGGCACACTCGGCTGTGCTCCTGCACACCAATGTGCCCACATGCCGCCCCTTCTTGGCCAGCCCAGCCACCGCACGCCTTGCCTCTCCCGGCCCTGGGAGGGAGCCAAGGGTGGAAGTCAGGTTGCCCTTGGTACACCAACGTGAGAAGGGGCACTGGGGCTCCTCTGGGAAGGAGGGAGCCAGATGCTCCAGAGGGAAGGGCTGCCCTTGCTGGGGGGGAGGGAAGCTGCCCCCTGATTTAATTAGCTGGCAGCCCCCCCCAATGCTCCCTCACAAAAAAATCCCTAGCTGCGGGCTGGACCCAAGGTCACCCAGCTGGCTGCATGTAGAAGAGTTGGGAATCAAACCCAGTTCTCCAGAGTCCACCGTTCTTAATCACTGCACCAAACTGGCTCTACACCAAACTGGGGCATTAGCATCTTCCTTTCCTATCCTGAGTAAGGGTGTGTGAAGGAGGAGATATAAAAGGGAGAGGATGCTGGTGGTGCAGTCTCCCATGCAGAGCAAAGGTGTGAGAGAAGCTGCTGTGGCAAGAAAGTGTAAGAAAGAAAGGGTAAGAAAGTGACTACAGAAGCATTGTAGTAGGGGTGGAGGCATACTTTTTATTGCTTGTAGAATTACTAGTCACCTCTGAGTACCCACCCCTTGCTCTGTTTTCCTTCAGCAAACTAAGATGCAGCAGGCCTTATCAGGTTTTAAAAATAAAAATCAGCCACTTGTCCTTATCTTGGAAGTGCACTGGCTGCCAGTGAAGCTCTTGTATCAGCTTGTTGTCAAAGGCTTTTACAGCCAGAGTTCATTAGTTGTTGTAGATTTTCCAGGCTGTATGGCCATGGTATTGGCATTGTAGTACCTGACGTTTTGCCAGCAGCTGTGACTGGCATCCTCAGAGGTATAATACAGAATGATGGGATACTCTCTGTGTCAATGTAAGAAGACAAATGGTAAGCAGGTAATTTATATCTACTCAGGAAGGTGGGGTAGGGCTGCATCATTATCTTGTAGGAGTTTCCCAGGCTATGACATGCTAGTGGAGGAGCTTTCCTGAGGAGGTTCTTTTGCCATATGTATTGGCTGTTGAAATTCTAATCTTATCTGTAGTGTTGCTGTAAGATGTAGAGCATTTTGTGTTTTTCAGGACTGGAAACCATGCCCTATTTATTTTTAAACTCTCTTCTTTCCTGTTGAAATTGTGTTTATGTTTATGAATTTCAGTGTCTTCCCTGTGTAATCTGACATGGTAACTGGATGTGTTGTCCAGCATTTTAGTGTCTTGGAATAAGATACTGTGTCATGTTTGAGTTAGGCTATGTTCAGTCACTGCTGATTTTTTTAGGTCGACCAAGTCTGCAGTGTCTTTCGTGTTCTTTTATTCTTTTCTGGATGGTACATTGTGTGGTCCTGATGTAAACCTGTCCACAACTGCAGGGTATGCGGTATACTCCTGCAGAAGAGATGGGGTCTCTTCTGTCTTTTGCTGATCGTAGCATCTGTTGTATTTTTCTGGTGGGTCTGAATACTGTTTGTAGGTTTTGTTTTTTCATAAGTTTTCTCATCTGATCAGTGATTCTTTTGATATATGGCAAAAACACTTTTCCTGTGGGAGACTGTTTTTCCTCAGTTGTTTGTTTTACCTTTGGTTTAATCACTCAGCCCTATCCCACCTTCTTGAGTAGATATAAATTACCTGCCTACCATTTGTCTTCTTACATTGACACAGAAAATACTCCATCTTTCTGTGTTATACCTCTGAGGATGCCAGTCACAGCTGCTGGCGAAACATCAGGTACTACAGTGCCAAGACCTTGGCCATATAGCCTGGAAAATTGGCTGTGCTGCCATATTGTGGATCGGCACTAGTTCCCCATCTAGTTTTAGGTAAAGTTCTATGCACAAAGCACTACAGTAGTCATATCAGCCCCACCAGGTCATTAGTAGCAATGGACAGAGTATGGCTGGTGACTGGTAGCTCCCAGAATATCATTTGAAGTTGGGTAAAAATCCCCTAGATTCCCAGTTTAGGGAATGCAAGTCTGGAAGCAGGAGCACTTTCTACACTTTAAACCTCGTCCTTGAGAGAGGACCCCACTCAGGATAGGCATAGTACTCACTCTGTGTTGTCTGGATTGGATGGGTCTGTGCATCCTCCAGGCAGTCCTTCAAAGATGAGGCTGCCACTGCTAGGAAGGAGCCAGTAGAGTTGGGTGTTGTCAGCATACTGATAGTGTGTACCTCCATGGCCCTAACTCACTTCTCACAGGGATCCCCTGGACATGCAGAATTGCAGAAGCCGGGTCATGCATAGCCAAAGGAAGCCTGCTTTTAGAGTCTGGCCAGAATGCTGCCTTTACAGACTTTCCCTCCTGCTACCATAACCAGCTGGCAGCAGCTGGCCCCCTTCCCCCATTTCATTAAGCTGTTTTTCATGATCCTAACCGGGTTGGCAGCAGCAACGGGTAATCAAGGTCTTCTTGAGGACTGACATGACATGCAAATGCTGTGGCTTAGTGGTAACCAAGAGTTAGGATGTGGCCTGGAAGAGCTCTTAATTGTCTGAGCAAAGTGCGGGCTTTTTAGCTGTTTGGAGCACTTCCCCGGCTCACCCAAGATCAAAAGCATCATAGATATGTTCTCTTTTTTCCCTCCTTAGGAGCAACCAAGCAGCAACCAAAGGATAAATCCTTGTGTGGCTAAGAGTCCATCGTTCCCATTCCTTAACACTATGTTTGTAGCCCTTTTTTCTGCTTTGACCAGGCTCCCAGTAGATGGGCTTCCTAGTGGCCCAGCACCATTCTCTCGCTGGTTCCATCTCTCCTTGGGTTTTGCTTTGTCGTCTAGGCTGGTTGGGAATTGGTGAGTTATGGCAGGCGCACAGGAGAGGGCCCCTTCTGTTCCCAGTACCTCCAAGTCATTACCTGGGAATTGTTTGCCCCGTTTGTACCTCTGCATTTTGACAAGCTTTCACCTACCAGTAGTGGTGGGAAGTGCTGTCAAGTCTCGGTCAACCCATGATGATCCTGAAGGGTTTTCAAGGCAAGAATGTTCAAAGGTGGTTTGCCATTGCCTGCCTTTGTGCATCAACCCTGGACTTCCTTGGTAGTCTCCCATCCAAGTACTAACCAGGAGGCTGAGCCTGCTTAGTTTCTGAGACCTGCTGAGATCAGACTAGCCTGGGCCATCCAGCTCTGGGCTTTCACCTAGTAGCTTGGGGCAAACCAGGTAAGGAAGCTTCAAAGTTATTCCCATAGTTATAAACAAACATGGGCATTCATGCTAGCACAGCCTCAGTGGCTTTGGTTGCCAGACTGACCTCCAGTACTCCTTTGCTTCCTTTGTTTTTTTTCTCCTGCTGCCCTGACTGGCCCAAGGATACGTTCTTCTAGAGATGAAATCTGTTAGCAGTGTCTTGAGGGCCAAGTCATTGTCCGTCTACAGTGGAGTTGGACCAAATGGTCTCTTAAAGTCCTCCTTGTCCTTGCGGTTTTCTACACTTAACCCCATTACTTTTTGCCTTTTAAAATGCACTAACAGAAATGTGTCTGTGTCTTTCATCCCCCCCCCCCCCCCGGAATGCACTGATGGGGCTGGAAAAAGAAGAGGATGCCTGGCTGAAAGAAATGGAGAGTGCCCTAAAAAGGCTGGTTTTTTCCCATGTCTTTACTTGGTCTTTACTGGTTTCCTTCAGTTTTGCAAGTCCCTTCCCTTCCCTGTAGGCTTGTAAGTGCCTTAGTAGGAACTGGGCAGCCTGCGCTTGCTCAGCTTAGTCAACCCTTTCCTGCTGGTGGTTCCCGCAGTGCAAAAGGAGGGCCTTCTGCATGTCTTATACCAGCCATCCCTGCTTATTTTCTTTGACACCTTCCTTGCCTTGTCTAGTGCCAGGTTTGCAGAGGTCAGGGTACAGCATGGGGGCTTCTGGCACTGAGCGCCTCTTCCATCCTACGGAAGTTACGAGCACAAAGTGCAGCTGAATTTGAGCTGCAGACCCACAGAGACAACCTGAGAGTGGATCTGCTGTTGGTGCTGCAGGCTGTGGGCAGGCAGGAAGGTGTTGAGTTGCAGAACCAGGGCTCTCTCTGCTTTCTATGTTATTTATCTTGGCTTCCTCCAAGCCTGCCTGTCTGTTAAGGTGGGTGGGAAACAGAGCCTTGCTTGCCATGCAGAAAGCATCTTTTCTCTCTATACAAGTTCTTTTCCTTCCTCCAGAGAAATTCACAAGCCAAGGAACCATCTCAAAAGGCTTAGAATGGATCTGAGTCTGGGCTCTGAGTGCGGTGGGACTTGAATTATAAGCAGTGCAGGTTTACAAAAACAAGTTCATTGTAATATACAGTGAAATCATAAAAGAATTATTAGATGCAATAAATTTAAGTTGAATACAGTTTGAAAAACCATTTTTGAAGTATATTCTGTACTTTTAAATGACATGTTTGGTAATGTTAAATCTGCCTTGTACTTCTTGTGTGCAATGTAAAATTTCTTGTTGAGGTTTATTCTCACGGAGTAGCTGGGAGGGGAGAGTGGATTCACATCAGCAGTGTTGTATGGTATAGACTTTGGAGTGGCAAGTCTTCAGTTTCCTAAAGGGTGGTGGTGGAAAACTGTACCCCTCCTCAAAATGGACTTTGTTTTTTTTTAATGTGTTTTATTGGACTGTTAGCCCACCCTCCCCTGCATAGCAAGGCTCAGGTAACAAGTTTAAAAACATTTCATGTTGCTGTAGCTTCTGCTGTAAAAACAAAAAAGGGGAAAGAAAACAAAATACCTCTTACTCCTTGCCAACTGCTGACTGAAGATGAGATGTTATTTTTGGTTATAGTTCAGAATTCTTGTTTTTAATCTTTTTTTTTAAATAAAGGGTTTGAAGACATTTGTACTTACAATAGTGCCAAATTATGGAACTCTGTTCTTCTGCATCTGCAGTTATTTCTGTTACATATATTTGTTTTTTTCAAATAGTGTAAAGTTCATGGAAAATACACAAATTTTGAATTCAGTTCTGAAGTTGGTAGATATTATGTTGAAACTATCCCTAAATAGAATTTTAAAGTAGGGATCATTTGCATGATCCTGCGATCGTTGCAGACTTTTACTCCCATGGTGCCCTGAGTATTAGTCTCTCTGTTGGATGAAGGCTGAATCGGCTTTATGTTCTGTGCCAATCTAGGACTGGACTCTTCATCTGGCAGTCGTATGAAGGGCCATTTCAGCACAGGCTGGCTAAAAACTCTAGCTGCCAGGCCTCCAAGGGTTCTGTGAAAGAAAATGTAAAAGCTAGGAACAGAACACCACTGCTTTGTGATTTAAAGAGTAAGAGATGCAAAGTAAAGCCCCTAAATCTGGAACAGGCAGAAGGCGTGATCTCCTGAACTAGGTTAGATCTGTTCTGCCTGTGTTCTGCCACGGGGGTATTCTTGCCCTGTGTGTTAGCCGGTTTGGTGGGAGCCCTGTTCCTTCAGGAAAAGCTTGATGCTGATATTAGAAGCTCTTTTTGTTGGATGGCGCCCATGAAGTGTGGGCATGACCAGCTGTCACTTAGGCAGCCTGTTGATGCCTCGTGCAGCGTCCTGTGGGTGTGTTTTAGGGTGTGGGGGTAATAACTAAGGAGACCAATAAATTAGCCCTAGCCTGAGTCTCCCCCTGCTCAGGGAAGTGCTTAATTTGTTCGATCTTCAGGAGATTCTGAGGGGCAGTTGCAAAGCTGTAGGAAATCAAATATAGAAAGTGCCTGTCTTTGAGAAACTGGACTATCAGAAGAAACGGAAGTGATAAAATGTTTTTCTCTGATGCAGCACAGTTTAATGTAATGTGCAGCTGAGTCACATTTAAAAGTCTTCTGTGAGGGTTTTTTTTTTGTATAAACAGCTTGGACCAAAACCTACAGCTAATCCTGGAATGTTCTGCAAAATGGCAGATGAAAGTTCCTGGTGGGTGTGATCAAACAACAACTATTGAGACACAGGATTCATTTGGACAATCCGTGAAATCATGGTTTGATTTAACTAGCAATGGTTAGTCAATCTTCTGGTGTTGGGCACTCTGCTAATCATGGTTAGTTACAGTGTGTCAAACCAAAGTTGGTTTATTTAATTGCATTTAGACTTAACTAACTTGGTACTCTTTCTCTCTCTCACACACACACAGACACAGAGATATTCTTGCTCCACCTTTGCCACTGTGCAGACCAGGGTACTAGCTTGATCTGTGCAGGAAAAAGCAAAGGTGACAAAACCAACGTTTGTTGAGTTAAACCACAGGTTTGAATAACCGCCCGAGATCCTGGTGTCCAAAACTAACCATACTTAAAACCATTGTTTTGTGTTATGTCTGAATCAAGCTGCTGCTGCAGCCAGGTTCAAGCTAGAGTGATATAGCTAGTGTGGTATAAAGAGTAGAGCATCAGACTAAGATCTAGGAAACCCGGGTTTGAATCCCCATATCTACCATGGAAGCTTGCTGGGTGATCTTAGGCCATTTGCACCAGTTTTTTTGAGGTACTAACAAGCAGCAGCACCAGAACCACCTGCTAGCTCTTCAGCTGTTGAGGGTCTAGCTAAACTATGCACGTGACACAAGCTAAGTTGGGGCTCCCTTGATCTGACTTTCAGTCGTATGTACAGTTGAGGCACTTATCTGCGAAAATGCCTGTTGCTCATAGAGGCTTGTGAGTGCTGGGAGATGGGAGGAGGGGCTTCCCTCTCATGTTGTTTTCCTGATGGAAACACCCACAGGAGGGCCTGTTTGCACCTTTCCCTATGTTTCCTGGGATGATGTGACTAAGGATACTTGAAGCCTGAGAAAGGTTGGGAAAATATATTCATTTACTTGCACAAGTTTGGAGTTGATGTAGTATTGTTGCAGGAAATTTGGAGATCAGAAGATCTCCCAAGTGTACCTCCTTGGTAACAGAAGCTGCTGCTGCTATGTTCTCTCTGTGCCCAGTTCATGGAGTAGGGCTGTTCTCATGAACTGAGAAAGGACATGCAGTCATTCAATGCAGTCTATGTTGGAAGGGGAAGAGCATGTGCCGTGTGTGTTCAATGCCAACAAGTCGCTTCCAATTTATGGCGACCCCACAAAACATCCTATCATTAACAGCCTTGCTCAGGTCTTGCAAACTGAGGGCTGTGGCTTTCTTTATAGAAGCAATCCATCTCATGTTGGGTCTTCCTCTTTTCCTGCTGCCTTCAACTTTTCCTAGCATTATTGTCTTTTCCAGTGACTCTTGTCTTCTCATAATTTGACCAAAGGAAAAGAAGAGGGGAGGCCCAAAATATCCTGCCATCACATGTGCATTAAAAAAAAAGCTACTCAAGCATATCTTTTTTACAGTGTTTGCAAAAAAATTATTTACAGAAATACTTGAACTTGGCTTTTGCTAGCCCTGTACAGATGTCCCCATGCAATTGCTGGGCCATCTGTGCATTACAAATGTGTGAGGGGATGGTGTGCATTCCTCCTCCCTGTGATAAGCAGTGCAGGAATGATCACTGAGAGGGGGGCATATGTGATCACTGAGTTGTCTGTGAAGTGCAGATGCTTGAAGGAAGTTCCTGTGTGTGCACCCCTTCCCTATGATAAGCATTGATGCTTTCCATACACGGGGAATGTATGTTTGTGTGGATACTTCCTCTATGTGTTCACACAGTGTGGGCAACTTGGTAATGGCATGGACATGGGGTGGGTCCTGTGTGCTCATGTACCGATTCTCCCCCTCCCCATGCAGCGACTCAGCGCATGGATAGGTCATCTGCACAGAGCTCATGAATCACGCCATTGATCTAGCCAAGATAGCATTGTCTTCTCTGAGTGGCAACAGCCCTCCAGGTTCTCAGGCAGAGGTCTTGCACATCCCCCATTACCTGATAGTTTTAACTGGAGATGCTGGGGATTGAACTGGAACTTTCTGTGTGCAAAGCGGGTGCTCAGTTACTGAGCTGTGGCCCCTCCAGAAGAGAGTTGACCAGTGTTAATTAATAATTGGTATTTATTTCTATAATAAATAGTCCTAAATACTTGGGTGCCTGTTCTGCACTGCCTTGCACACACTAAGTATCATGGGGTACAGTCCAGACACTCCTGTATGGGGCTCATTGAAATGAGGTGCAGGGCCCTTGTGCCATGCCTGCTCATTTAATTTCTCTCCTGTTTACTCTTTCTAGTTGACCCTTAGCCTTTTCTATTAAGATCAGATTAGAAACGTTTCCCTCTCTGTGTGTTTTTACCCCGACAGGATGGTCTTTGAAATGCCACCTCAGCCTGTATGTTGTTCCACAGTAGTGGCAAGTGTTAGGAGTATAGCTTGAAGGCAGCTTTAGTCCTGGAGTGCACAGAAAATAAAGATGCCTACAAAAGGGAAATAGTTTGGTCCAGGCATGAGGGAGGTCCTTCTCCCTGCTTTCATGATGTAGCAGGGTTGGCCCAAGACATTTTGGTGTCTGCGGAAGGAAATCCAAATGGCATCTCCCTCTGCACTAATTATCAGGGAACACAATCCATCTGTTCAAGCCTCAGGGAAATGAATGGGAGTTGTGGAAGAGCTCTCCCCATGCGTGTTTCAAGGGAACAGAAGCAGGAGGAACTTCCTGCAGGTTTGTGAGTGTGGCCTGCCTGCTTCCATGCTGGTTAACAGTCTCTGTCACTGAGGCCTTTAGTGGCACCCCAAATCCATAGCCCAAGGCAGCTGTTTTGCCTTGCAAGAAACTGAGACTGTGTCTGTTTAATGATGGCATGCATGTATATTTAATTTCACACAGTTGCACACACAAGTTGAGGAACTTGCCTCTGTTCTTCCAGGAGGAGCTGCAGACTTCTCTTGTGATTGTTGAACCAAGGGAGTGGCTAAGCTGATTATTTCAACAGCAAATCTTATGAACCTGGGTACATTGGAGCAAAGGTGAATTTCTAAGGAACTCATCTTCCAGTTTAGGTTCCATAATTAAATTGCCCAAGCACACCGGACTGCCTTAACACAAAATCCCCATAGTTATCTTCTGCAATTCCAAATTTGAATGGAATTGATTTTTTTAAGGAAAGGTTTTCCTGCATCACAGTGGAGGATGTGTTGATATCAATTATTCTTCCCAGATCCAAAGAAATATGCACAGAGTACCTAGGGTTGCCCACGTGGGGATTTTTCAAAACAATTGCAATCACATTGCTCATTGGAAAATAGGGAGGGGACACCAGGATCCGTTTCTTCCTGAGCAGCTGAGTGGTGAAATTTCAGCTGTTTGGAGAGGGCTCTGCTTGTGCTGTTAAACTGTGGAGGGCAACTGCATGCATTGGATCTGTTCATGTATGTGGCTCCCATCCAGCTGTGGACGCTGGTACAGAAACCAGATAGGGGCGTTGCTATTTAGTGGCATATACTGATACCAAGAGGGAGCGTCGCTAATAAATTGTGCTTGTGCTCTTGCTTCACCAGCTTATGTTAGCTTCTGGGGCAGGTGGGCATTTCCCTGTAGAGCTGAGGTCCTCAGGAGAGAGATAAAAAGTTAAAGGTAAATGTTTCCCCTGCTTGAAAGCCAGTCAAATCTGACTAGGAGACAGAGCTCATCTCCACTTCCAAGCTGAAGAGCCAGCGCTGTCTGAAGACTTTTTCCATGGTCATGTGGCTGGCATGACTAGACGCCGAGGTGCACAGAATGCTGTTACCTTCCCACCAAAGTGGTACCTATTTATCTACTTGCAGTTTCTTGCTTTTGAACTGCTAGGTTGGCAGGAGTGGGAGCCAAGGACGGGAGTTCACTCTATCACGCGGCACTAGGGTCTCGAACCACCGATCTTCCGTTCTGCAGTTCAGCGTCTTAACCTCTGAGCCAACACGGCCCCTTCAGGAGAGGGATGCAGTGCCTTAAAATGATTTCACTGTGCACATGTGAACTTTAAAGGGGCCCTGTAAGAAGAGTCACGTCAATGCATTGGGCTGTCTAGTTCAGGACTATCTGTTCAGGGTGGCAAGGTAGCAGGGCAGAGAAATGTTTTTCTTAAAATTTGCTTCCCAATATCTTTTAATTGGAGATGCCTGGGATTGGATTTGGGTTTTCTGTGTAAATCCGATGCTCGGCCATGGAGTCACGGCTCCTTCCGAGTTATATGAAAACTGGCAACAAGTTTATACAATTGCAGAAGTATAAGTGTGTGTATGGAATATCTCTGCTGTAGGACCATCACTTGCTTCAGATATGCAAGAAGAGGACAGTGTTGAAAGAAGTTTGCAAAGCTGCTCTGACCTGGTTTTCCTCCTTGAAATATGCATGATCTAAATTACACATTAGGAAACGCAAAGTGAAACGAGGGCTTAGGGGACCCATGCACCATCCCAATATGGCTTACCTCAGATGAGTGATGCAGTGTTCTCTACTGTGTTCTCCTCCTGTCAAGATGGCACATCTCCTCTTTCTAATTCAGCAGGGGAAAGGAAACTGTGCCTTTTCTTGTCCAGGGCTAGGCAGTAAAAGCTGTCCTTAGGGTCCCTTTGGTTCCAGCCCATGGACAGTTTCCTGCAGAAGTCTGGCAGAAATGGGTCGTCTTCTGCCCCAGTTTCATCCAAAGGGACAGACTGGAAGCAAATCTCAGTATTGTCTGCCTTGATCAGCCTGTGCTAAAAGCTGGATGCCCGCCGCCAAACTAATGCTTTGAAGGGGTAAAAGCAGCAAAATGAAAGAAAATGAGCAGGATGGCTCCAAGCCGCTTCCAGCTGCTGCTGTGGACTTGTTTGGTGGTGATGGGGAGAATCCTAACTGGCTGACACCAGCCCCGTAGCTAGGATGTTGTGGATTGTGGGGCAAATTTTTTTCTGGTGGGGCTAAAGACTAGAAGCTACTTACTGTTGCTTCAGATGCACTGTGTATATCTTCCGTTCTATAGCGATGCTATAGGATACTGTGCCCTGAGCCATTCCAAACCATATAGAGAAAAAGACAATTAACAACAACAATCTTAATTACTGGAGATGTTTAAAAATATTTAAAAAACATTTTCGGAAGGAAATCTTGTGGGGCTGGCCCTTTAAGGAAGGGGGCAGAACCCCCAATAGCCCCACTGTCACTATGGGCTAGGCTGACACCCTGACCTCTGGAGTTACGAGCCCAAAAGTTCAGGAGCATTTTGAGAATCCCAAGAAGGGGGGGCCTTTAGGTTGACACTGATTTGGGAAGTTTGGGTTGAAGTAGCTTGCCAATGAAAGCCCTCAAGGGTGGGATCCTGAAAAGGGGCTGGTTTGATTCTCGTGGTGTTATTTCTTGCTGTGAACTATGTTGTTAGATTCCTTTTTTTTTTAAATTACGCAAGGAGTCATTTTTCTCAACTGGTTGGCTCTGTGCAGACTGTACTGATGGACTTGGGACTGTTTCTGGTTTGTTTCAGTGACATTGTGTTGTGGTCTCTGCCACTTAGAAGTTTTTCGGGAAAGTAGCATATAAATGCTCTATATTGGTCATTTTCAAACTGTGGTAGGGGAGCACCATTCTTTTTCAGTCAAGATGTGAGCCTGGGAGGATGGAAATGGAGTAGGGTGAGCTGAGAGAGGAATCTCTGGGGAGCTTGAAGGCAGATTTAAGTTTGTCTCCATAATGCGTGAAATGCGTGAAATACAGCCTTGTCGCTGAATAATGCAATATTATTTATGAACAATGCTCCCTCTAAGCTGTGGAGTCTTGTGAATAAAAATTCTGCTTTGTGAGCTACTGGCATTAAAGCCGTGAGCAAGTGATTCGACTACTGCATCAATTAGTTTGCTCTGGAGCCATCCTTCCTGAGCTAAGACAAAAATGTGTAAGCCGGAGGCTAAAAAACAGTGAGCTAGCTCACACTAACTCAGCTTAGAGGGAACATTGTTTATGAATACAGAAAAATGAAAGATCAGGCAGTACCCTACCACTCCATGCACTAAACATCTTGTTTCCCCACATCCTCTCAGTTTTTGCAGACCCTATCCCTGGAAAGATAATTCCCAAGTCTGCAGTACTGTGGGTTGTGGGGCTGGAGAAAAGAGAGCAAGGGATTGAAATCAGCTGTCCTCCCCCTTTTGCAAATGCTGCTCTACTGAGGAAAGGAGTCACTTTCATCCTTTTATGCCTCCTCACACCAGCCCACCAATCCCCAGGGCTATTTTTCTGCACAGATCCTGCAACCGCAGGGATTATCATTCCATGGGTCTGGAAGAGCTGCCGGAAGGGAGAGGGATATGGGGAAATTCTGTGTGCCTTGCACACACTCATAGTAGGATACTGCCCAATGTTCAGTGTTAACTGCTGTGAGTGTGAACTTGTGTGTTTTATGCTGGGAAGGAGGAAAGTAGCATGGAGTTACTTTGCAGCTGGGTCCTGAAAAGTAGTATAAGTTTAAAACCGGAACCCACTTCAAAAAGACTGAGAACCACTCCTCTGAGTAAATAAATGAAGCCATGTGTGGCAGGCCTCTTTGTGTTCTTCCGGACTCTTGTGAAAGAGAAGGCTTTGGAGTTCAGTCGCTGAAGTGTGGAGGAGGGGCTGGAAGGGGCTCTGTTTCCTTAGTAACTACACAGGTTTCTTGCAGTGCCTGGTATTGGCTGTGTATTTATTTTTAGTAGTATAAAATATTTCGCCTCTCTCCTTGGACTCGAGGTATGCTTCTCGTTTCTGTAAGGGCTTGCCTGTTGAAGGAAGGAATCTCACCTTGGTGGGGAAAACGGCAAGTATCCTCCCCCCTGCCTTGAAAGCAGTGATAACGGTTTTCCCCAAAACAAAACATGAAATAGAAAACTTTCTGATGTCTTAGAGTGTGAT
The DNA here is from genome assembly GCA_029233225.1 of Lepidodactylus listeri. NCBI lineage: Eukaryota > Metazoa > Chordata > Lepidosauria > Squamata > Gekkonidae > Lepidodactylus > Lepidodactylus listeri. The sequence continues at coordinate 29,621,364 of JARCFY010000013.1, forward strand.
TTGATTTAGCACATTTCTTTTACTTACATTTATTAAACAAAATTTTAATAGTATCTCATATTAATTTTACATCCTCATAACAAATGCTTGGCCCTGACCTGAGTAATCCAGGCTAGCCTGAACTCATTAGATCTTGGGAGCTTAGTGGGCCAGCCCTGCTTAGTACTTGGATGGGAGACCACCAAGGAAGGCTAGGACTGTTCCTACAATGTAGGTAAGTAACGGAAGACCACCTCAGAATATCTCTTGCCTTGAAAAATCAGGTGCAACGTGAGGGAAAGCAATGATAAATACTTGAACTGAAATATTTAATGGGAGGGGAGCATCATATGTGGTTTAAAGGTTAAAAAAAATGAAAAGTTTTATTTGGGAATTATTCTTACTAGAATAATAACTTGCAAAAAACCCCACCATCACATATACCGTACTTCCTTTGTGTTTACATTTAAGAAAAACAGATGTGTACTCACAAAGTTCCTAGGGATAATCACTTGAAAACATTAATTACAACTTTGAAATTGCAACGCTTTCCCAGTACTGTATTTGCAAAGATATCTATCTATTCTTACAAGTTTTAGGAAACAATGAATATTTGGAAATTGTAAACTTTCCACGGGAAAACATTACAACCTGATAGGTATCTGCTTAGCCCAGGATGTTTCGAGTGCCTTTTCACTTTTTTCTTTTGTGTTTCTATTGTAGTATGGGGGGGGGGAGGCTGGTTTGCTAGCTGCTCTGTTGAGGAGATAAGTGGGATAAGAAATAATGATAAAGTACCATCAAGTTGCAGCTGACTTATGGCAACCCTCGTGGAGACAAGCTGGGGTGGTTTGCCATTACCTGCCTCTACACAGCAACCCTGTACTTCCTTGGTGGTCTCCCATCCAAGTGCTAACTTCCCCTCCTTAACTTCCGGGATCTTGACAAGCTCAGGCTAGTCAGGCTGCTAGTTGTGTACTATCAAGTCACAACCAACTCATGGCGACCACGGGACCTTGGAGTTTTCAAGGCAAGAGATGAGCAGAGATTATTTGCTGCTTACCCTTCTTTTGCAGAACAACCCGTCTTCCTTTGTGGTCTCCCATCTAACCGTGGTCAGTCCTGCTCAGTTTCTGCCTCTGATGAGATTGGGCTAGGCTGAGTTACCAGGCTGCTTGGGGTAGGAAATACACTAACATAAATAAAGCTCTGCTTGAGAGATTTCGGTTCTCTGTACATACACCCTGAGCTGACCAGTGTGCTCAGTGTTGCTGCAGACTCTGGAAGCATTCATTGAATGTAATTTTGATGACAGTGGGCATCCTGCCTTTCTCCTAACACAGTCAGGAACCAAAGCAGGTGACAACAAATACGATATATTACAATTAATATTTAATTGTTTTTTATTTATTGATATGTAATTTTAAAACAGGCAATTAAACACGCAACTAAAATAGGTAATTGCAACCATTAGAACTGCATCCCTGGTGGGACAACAGTATTTTTGGGCATCGAGGAAGTGCCTCCTAAGTAGAGCTGCCAAGTCCCCGGGTAGGGCGGGGGAAGCACCGATTTTTAAAGCGCTCCCCCGTTTTTTCAGAATTGGCCACCGGGGGAGGCAATGGCTGCCAGCAGGGAAACGTCGGAGCCTGCCCTGGCCTCTTAAAAGGGAAATGTCTGCAGAGAGCCTGCCCTGCAGTAAAAAGCCTCAACAGACATTTCCCCTTTAAGAAAGAGCAAGAGAGTCCCGCCCAGAGAGGCTCTTTCTGCTGACGGGCCTGCTTTTGCATGTGGCCTGCTGCTGGAGTAAGCTGCTTGGGGTAAGCTGCTGGGGTCTGCCAGCTCTTTTCCTTCTCTCTCTCTCCCCCTCCCCCTTTCTTTCTTTTTTCTGTCAGTCTGTCTGTCTGTCTGTCTCTCTCTCTGTCCCCATCCAGCAGAGGTCTATCAGTGGCTATTATAGCCACAAGGTCTAAATGGAACCCTTTGTCTGGGGCAGTGATGCTTTGCATTCTTGGTGCTTGGGGGGCAACAGTGGGAGGGCTTCTGGAGTTCTGGCCCCGCTGCTGGACCTCCTGAGGGCACCTGGTATTTTTGGCCACTGTGTGACACAGAGTGTTGTACTGGATGGGCTGTTGGCCTGATCCACTGTGGCTTCTCTCCTGTTCTTATGATATGAAAATCATATTTAGCACTTGTGTAGCACTTAGTGCTTCATATTCTGCCGAGATGAGGAAGGATTCAGTAGGGCCGTTGCTCAGTGATAGAGCATCTGCTTGACATGCAGGAGGTATCAGCCTCTTCAGCTAAAAAAGGATCAGGTCATAGGTGACATTAAAGATCTCAGCCTGAGACCCTGGAGAGCCACTACCAGTCTGAGTAGTCAATACTGACCTTGATGGACCAATGGCCTGATTCAGTATTAAATAAAATGATTCCATGGCACTGCAGGGTTTTGAGCCAGGCTCTCCCAGATCCCAGCCAAACAAACTGACTGCTACATAACACTGACTCTTGTTCAGCGACAAAAAACAGTGGCATAAAAGTCACAGTCTGGGTAATGCTGCTTGCAAGCCTATAAAGCTCAAGGCAGCAGCAGAAGCTCAGTATTAGGAAACTTCATGAGTTCATGTGTCAGCATGTGGAAGCAACATCACAGGATGTGACATCACAAAATGATGTCACTTCCTTTCTCCTGGCTCCACCCCCAAAGTCTCCTGGCTCCACCCCCAAAGTCCTCAGATATTTCCCAAGTTGGACTTGGCAGCCCTACTCCTAAGTCTTTTAAGATCCCTTGTAATGTCATACAGAAAGCTGTGGCACCTCCCTTGGATTAGGCCAGGCAGTGAAATGTTTTGAGCCTGTGCAGTTCAAGGGTTGGTGTTGTGCTTCTGTGTAAAATTTCACTTCCTTTGCCTGGGAGAACCATGCCTTAGCACAGGGGTGGGCAAATGGCGGCCCGCGGGCCACATGCGGCCCGCCACAGATTTTTTGCGGCCCGCCAAGACATGAAGATAACAAGAGTAAATACAGATGCTCTTTGACAGACATTAACTTGCAGGCTGTGATGAGAATCTCAACAAGCAATCTCACTCCTGATTTCAAAAAAAATTGTAGAAAAGTGTGATAGGGTATATTTGTCTCATTAAACTGATTCTAAAATTAAATGTGCTTGCAGCTATAGATGATATGAAATTAGCACAATAAATAAATTGAATAAACCACCATTATTTTATTTAATTTATATTTATTGATTTTTATGATACAATTTTTTATGATACAATTTATATCTTTTCTGAAATGCAAAGTTAAGTAATAAATGCAGTCATTCCGCTAACCTCCGCTGCCACAAAGTGGCCCCCGAGCCAAAACAATTGCCCACCCCTGCCTTAGCACAAAAGCTTTTAGGGGTTAGAATGTTTGAACTGCTTTTTCTGCTCTGTGGTTTTCCTCCCGGTTGTCCATTCCTGATGCAGGCAGAACTGTGCAGACCAAAATGTGGAACACAAGCCAAAATGTAAGGGTACAAATGTAGGGCTCGTTTTGTGGCTGCTGAACACTTACTGATCGTGATCTATGTTATGTATACGTGCAACACACAATTGATGCAGTTGAAGTTTATAGTTTGGACCTGTGCTTGAAACCCACCCACCCCGCCCTTGAAACTTCATGCTTTCCACTTCCTTCAGAGCAGCAGAAGATCTGAAGTCATCCCTTTCCCCACCTAGAGCACGCATTTATTTCTTTATTTAACATATTTATATCCTGCCATATCTCCTTATACCAAAGGCAGCAGACAATGCCACAAGTTGCAAGGACACAAAAACAACATAAGGTTTGTTTGTTTTTTAAAAAAACACAACAGATTAATTCCTAAGTGCTAGGGATGCCAGCCTCCAGGTGGTACCCGGGGATTCCCTCGAATTACAGCTCATCTTCAGACTACAGAGATGAGTTCCCTTGGAGAAAATGGATGCTTTGGAGGGTGCCCTCTATGGTATTGTACCCTACTGAGGTCCCTGTTCTCCTCAGGCTCCATTTCCAAATCTACAGAATTTCCCAACCTGAATCTGGCAACTTTACCCCTCCATCCCCCACTGGTGGCCTGGGGGTAAGTGGTAACCCTACTAAGCACACAGATTTTGACTTGCCTTCACTTTTGCATGCCGACATGCCTCATGGTAGTCTTGTGCCTCCTGATAGTGCTTTTGTTCATCCTTAAGGAAGAAACCTTCCAAAGACTAGATAGGGTGTAGGAAACAACCTCTTGCCTGATGAACTGTAATCTGGTCCTTGAACCCTCCACCCTTCCTGTTTCTCTTACCATCTTTCTACAGATGCTGTCAGTGGCTCAATACTGCATTAATGTGTGTATTGTAAGGGAATTGGAGGATGAGCACGCTCAGGGCAGTTTGCAAGAAGGAATGTCAGGAGAAGAGCTTCTGGCTTCCTAGCTGGTGACCTCCCTGGGCAGGCATAATGTGCAGAGAAGACAAAAGATGATAGTTCCCAGTATTCTTGGTCTTTGAGCTTGGAAGGGGCCTGAAGGTTACCCACATGGCACTTACCAGTGACCCTACACAATCTGGATTACGGAGACATATCAACACATTTCAGTCTAGGGGACTGCTTCTGAGCCTGACCATATACCTCAGTCTTATGAACAGCACACGGCTGCTTGGGGCACAACCCTGTGCCATCAAAGGTGCTAGGAATATCTGTTCTATGATATAGGAATGCTGTAAAATAAGGTGCAATTCCAAACAGTTCTGGACCTGGAGATGATTGAAGGTTTTTCGGTGCAGATTTGGGCAAGGCATCATTAATGGGCTTCAGTAGACACTGGACATGGCTGCAGGGGTACTCAAAGAACACCAGAGACGCTGCAGTATACTTGTGGGGCAGCTTAGAATGCTTACGGTTAAGAATGGGTGTTTACCTACATGGCAGTAATTCAGTTTTCTCAAGTGCTGTTTGTTCTCTTCTCAGATGCCTCCTTCAGTGGGATACCACCCGGCTATGCTTATGATGTGGACAGGGCTGAGGAACAGCGGCGACATCATGACCAGATGCCCTACATTGATGACTCACCTTCTTCCTCTCCCCATCTCAGTTCCAAAAGCCGGGGTAGCAGAGAGACCCTCTCCTCAGGATCGTTGGAGTCCACAAAATCAGTAAACACCTTTTATCTATTGATGCAACCTGTGGGGATAAGGGGGTGGGCTAGAAAACTTGTATTTCTGTTTACCATATAAGCCTACATCTTCTGAGATGCAACATGGGAAGGTCCCTTGAGATATATTATAAGAGGCTTTACAGTGCCACTGTAAAGAGTTGCATCCTTCCAAGTACATTGAAGTCAGTGGGCATAACTCTGTTTCGGGTGACTCTGTTTAGTATTCTTTTTTTTGTAGGGAAAGTTCAGTCTGTCACAGGCTGCTTGTCCATGAAGACAATTCTTTGTGTAGTTTTTGTTGCTATTACTAATGCAAATGCATTTGCAGTAGCAGTGGAACATCCACGAGGTAGTTTCCCCCTGACTTTCTTTGTCTCAGTCCCTCTCCACCATTTTCCACATGGCTGTTGTTCTCCCCCCATCCCATGGAGGGCTTTTGAATAAAATCTGAAATTGACATATTGCTATAGTGTTACAGTAATCTAACTACAGCTCTCAGATTTCCCAATTTTCATTTTTTAAAAAGAAAATAAGTCCGTAGTCTCTTTTGTTGTAGAGATCTATGGGGAAAGGGAAATTTCAGTTGCCCAAATGGTCCCAGTGTGGGCGGGACCTGTAAAATACCCACTTTCCTGCCCTTGCTGGCATATACATGCAATTTGACTGCAGTCTTTCCAAAAAGACTGTACCAAACCAAGTTTGGTAACACAGCAAAATAGGGGAAAAGTGGATGATCAGGGGACTGTGTTACATGGATGCTCCCAAAAAACCTGCTTCACTTTGTACACCAAAACCTCCATGTGGAAGCAGCTACAAGTCTGCGTGCGGCATCAGGGTGACACTTGTCATGTTTATTTACTTCAGCTGTACCCCGCCTTTCTCACTGAGACTCAGGGTGGATTACAAAATTTAAAAAACAATTCAATCGGAAAGCAACAAACACTGCAGAAGGAAGAAACCCAAACAAAAAAATGTGGAAGGCATGACGACAATGCCATTGCGCAACAAGGGGTTTACAAAGGTAGAAGATATTGCAGGACATCTATTGACTGTGGTATCCTTCTGGACCACTGGGGCTGGAATGGGATTGAGAAGCAGTGGGCTATTCTGGTTCTTATCCTTATTGGATGGAGTCCAGAAGGTTGTGCTAGGACATGGCTGCTCCTACCTGTGTAATCTTTAGACTGTGGGGCTCCAGCCTTCCCCCTGTGCTTTTCAGCATCAACGTGAAACTGCGAAGGGAAGTTTGGAGTGCTGCATGGCTTGATGCCCAGCTTTTCCTTTCTTCTTAGGATCAGATGAAGAAGGCAAGGGATTTCCTTCATCTGGGCCTGGAACCAGTGGCGGGGTAGAAGAGGGCGATCTTTGTTTTTCCAGCAAGCATTTGTGTTAAGCTGAATAAGGATTCTTTTGTAGGGGAAGATTTTAATGGGTTTTTAGGTGTTGCTTGTTTTGTATTGCCGGCCAAGAGTGTGTATATTGCTTGGGTTTTGTAAAATGTGTGCGGCGTTGTCTTATGGCTTTTATCAGCCACTTTCAGAGCACCTTTAATAACAATAAGCAGCATGTGAAAAATTTTAATGAAGAAAGAATAACATGGGGGAGGGGAAAAGACAGACAGTTGAGGGGGTGGAAGGGAGGTTTGGTCGTGGTTCACTAATTGTATAGCTGGGGAGTGGGAGGCACTGGCATTCACAAGCCAGAATGCTAGCCTCAGAGGTCTATGAAATTAATATTCTGTACCCTGACAAACTGAATTCCACCAGCTGTATGTAGAATTTCAGGTCTTGCACATCTGGCTCTGCAGTGTCTACTACTTCGTACGATTTGTTCTGTTTCTGTCAATTAAGGTGTGCAACCTTGAAACCTCACCCACAACCCCTGGGAATTTTCCTGTTTTCTTTCAAGCAAACCATCACAACTTTGTGCAGTGTAATCTTGCTTCTTTTCCCCATGAAAAGCTGCACCCAATCTTTGCTGTCCTGGGCTCCCAGGTGGAATTGGGGCAGATCCTTGGAGTCCTCTGAACAAAGGTGTCTGTTCCTGGATTTTGCTTTATGCAGGGTTTTGTTAGGCTTCACCAAGCCTTTTACACTTCTGGGAATCTAATGCAGTGGAATTCTCTGCTGCTTCGGCACCTCCTGGTAAGGGAAGCTCCTGTACTGATCTGGATGTACAAGGCCTGACTTTCCCAGAGGCTGCCTCTGCCCTTTGCCAAGCTGCCAGTTAAAAATGTTCCTCCCTGAGCGCCCGTGCATGCGTGTGTGTGTGTGTGTGTGTGTGTGTGTGCAGGCAGGATGTCAGATAAAGCAAGCACAATTTAACCCCTTGATTAATGGAAGACCTTGCTGTACTTAGGGAACCAAGATGCAGACTGATCAATATGAATGGAAGCTTCGCTGAAGCAGCATTGATAGAGGATAACAAAAGGTGCTGTGGAGCTTCCCTGTTATGATTTTAAGGGCGTAGCATTCCTGGGGCCTGTAATAAATAAAAAGGGAGAATTTAAAGCAGTGGGTTTGCGAAGAAGAATCCAGCCCAAGGTATGGCTGAGGAGGGTTTTTTCTCTGCATGTTTTCCGCTCTGCCCACTGCAGAAAGGAGCCCACTGGAGTCTTTTGCCAGTGCCTGAGTTTTCCAGAGCTATCCCTGTGGCTTACCTTTCTGTGGTTCGTTTTGCTTTACGATTCATTAGCTGCTGCTCGCCCAAGAAGCAAGGCCTTTTAATTTCCCTGGAGTCTGGTTTGGCAAGAGGGGGAGGGAAGCAGCAGCTTGCGTTAGTAATGCCAGCGTGTGTGTTTGGAGGCCGTATTTCTCCATGTCAAGACACTGATGGCAGCTCCTGCCGCTATAATAAGGGAAGGCATCTCTGGAAATTAATTTTCTTTTTAGGAGCTGGAGCCTTTTCCTGCCAGCTGTTGCAGGCTTCTGTAGTGGAATACAAAGTCTTTAAGAATAACTCGTGCCAAGTCAGTGAGGCCATGGGTGGTAGCTTCTGGAAAGATGGCCTTGCAGCAGCCTAGCCGGGGGTGGTGGTGGTGGTCATGGTCGGTACATTCTTTCCTAGATGGACATGAAGGGCAGCCAAACCGGTTCTTCAAATGCATCATTGCTGCGCCTTCGCTTACAATCACTGAGGACTCGAGCAGATGTTTCAGTTTCTTCCACGTTTATTTTAAACAATGTATTTTCTTTCTGCAAACACAGCCTCTGGCACTGCTTTATCGAGGGGGAGGAGAACAGTGCGAGGGGAGAAAGGAAAACTTTCACACTCTCTTCTCTCACCGCTTTTTTCTTTTTCTTTTTTTTTTGCTGGAAAAAGCAAAAAAACAGAGCTGTTTCTGCACTCCTAGAGGGGAACAAACACAGGTAACCTGTATGCTCTTCTCAGAAGGAGTAGAAGCGAGGGTGGCTTTTTGTCAAGCAAGGAAAAGGTAGAAAAATTGAAGCAAGCCCTATCCGGGTTTTTTTTTGGTCTGTCTGTTTCCAGACCTCCACACCTCTAATCTGAGCCACGTTGTACAGCCACACCCAGGATGCCACTGTCTCTGCACACTCACAGCAGATTAATCCTCAAAAAAAACGGGCAATTTATTCCCCCCTCCCCAAACACACTTGAGCCAGTTTATTTTTTTAAAAGCCTTCCATGGAAGGAGCCAGGGATGGGCGCTCTAGAGAGGCTGTTGGATAGGGACGGGTGTGCTGCAAATAACTGCAGATTTAACCCTGGACAGTGGAAGGGCCGTGGCTCAGTGGTAGAGCATCAGTTTGGCATGTAGAAGGTCCTGGGTTCAATTCCCAGCATCTCCAGTTTTTTTTTAAAAAGAAAGATCTGGCAGAAGGAGATGTGAAAAACCTCTGCGCGAGACCCCGGAGAGCTGCTGCCTGAGTAGCTATTACTGACTTTGATGGACCAAAGGTCTTATTTCAGTTTAAGGCAGCCTCATGTGGAAGGATTTGAAGCAAAACTTTCCTGGTTGGTCTTGGTAGATTGGGGGGAGGGGGTTTCTATGGGAGAATTCCCTCCCCAAGGGACCCAGTCTCAGACCATTTCATGCCTCTCAGGATTGAAACCTGCACTTCAAACAGTTTACCTTAAGCAAGTAGTAACCATTGGCATCCCCAGTACCTGCTGGATGACTCTAGGGGTGTAATCTTATCTTACACTGCCCCCCCCCTCTCCACTAAATGCCTAGTGTCATAGAGCTACACTTTCATCCTGCGCAGAGTGGCTTGTCCTGGCTTCTTCTCACTCCTTTGTCTTTAGAGTGCTAACCAATGTTCCCTCTAAGCTGTGGAGTCTTGCAAGCAACAATTCTACTTTGTGAGCTACTGGCATTCAAGGTGTGAGTGAGCGATTTGACTACTGCATAAATGCGTTCACTCTGGAGCCATCCTTCCTGAGCGAAGACAAAAACATGTGAGCCAGAGGCTAAAAAACTGTGAGCTGGCTCACACTAACTCAGCTTAGAGGGAACACAGGTGCTAACCTGTTTTATAGGCATGTACCAAAACCACTCTGGCATTGTGAGCAGGACAGGTCAATGAAACTGTATCCCCTCCTTGCAAATAGGCAGAAGTGGAGGCTTAAATGACCTGGAAGGGAAGGGTCTGTCCAGGCAGCTGGAGAGAGCCCTCGGACCCAAGGGAGGGCCCTGGCAAGCCCTTTGTTTGGGTGGGGGGAGGAGACCTTGAAAGGCTTCCCTTCCAGAGGGCTTGGTGCTCTGCCCCTCTCCATTAAGCAAAAGCAGAGCAGCTTCCAGGCCCTTGGCTCGGAGGATGTTCAGGCCCTGTGATTTCTGACCAGACCTCATGCTTTCCCATCAGATACCACTTCCGGCCTCAGTATCTCAGCTTTCCCTTTCCCTGTGCTGCATTTTGTTTCCATCCCAAGGTCATCTCCCTTGTTGCTGGCTTTCACTTTCCCTTCCACCCCCTCCCCTTGTTCTCCACTGTTTAATGGTTTTGCCTGAATGTACAAGCCCTTCCTGAGCAGAGGTTGGCACGTATGCCATTGGGTGGTTATAAATAATATTGGCTTCTCTCCCTTGCTCCTCCGCCTCTCCCCCCGTGGAGCAGAGCCCGCAGGCTGTGCCGAAAACATTCCCTGTTCAGTATCACTCAAGCAACATGGCTTCAGCAGCTTGTTAAACAGAAGTCTCGGAAGATAAGTGCATTGTGCAATTCATAAGGAATTGGCTTCTCCCCCCGCCCCATTTCCAGGTGCTCTCTGGGAGCCTCCCCAAAGCCTCTGCTTTGCATTTGTGCCACTTTTTAAAATGCTCTTCTATAAAATCACAGGAAGAAGATTCTCCAGATTCTCCTGACATGTGCCTACTAGAAAACAACATTTTCCCTTGCTGGAGGGAGGTGCCAATGAAAGATGCTGTGCAGTATTTATTATTCATTGAGTTTCCAGAGGTTAAATCCATATGATCCCCACAAATGTTAGCTGCTGAAAAAGGTCCCAAGTCCTGTGAAGCAGGTTGTAGAATGGAGTGGGTTCTGCCTGAACCTCAGGGCTACTGCAGTCCCCTGGGTTTCTGTGGTTAAAATCAGACTTCTGTGGTTAAAATCAGCGCCAAGAATACAGAGCATCACTTCCCCAGATGTAGTGTTCCATCCATATGTTGTAGCTAATAGCCAGTGGTGGACCTCTGCTTCAGCAGACCAAACAGTCTGGCTAGTCAGCAAGTGGTGCTTTGGGATTAACCTTGACTCTCGCTTAAGAATACAGGGATTCCGTTAACTGTGCAGGCTGCTGGGAAGGAAGCTTTACCACACATGCCCTCAGATGCTAGAGATGTTAGGCTCCCATCAGGATCAAAGTCCCTCCCTCCCTCCTCCACGTTCTGCTTTGGAACCCGACAACAATGCCAGAGTACCAAACTGGCTTCTGACGTAGATGAGGGGTGTGGTTGGAGGGACAGAGGCCCCAGAAGAAAGAAAGGGAACTATGACGGGCGGAACTCAAGACCTCGCTCACCCTGGCATACAGCATGGATTTTAGCAGCTTCCATGAAACTGGTCTAGGACATTTGGTCATTCCATAATGCATGTCACCAGTATGGGGGAAACCTGCTTGTTAATGTTGAGTTACAAGCCTCCCCCCCCCCCACCAACAAGTCCCCTCCAAAAAAGCATGCAAGTTTGTGTACAGGTTTCAGAGGGTCTCCACATGTTAAAAAGAGTATCCTGTTGTGTAGCTCTGTAGTATATACGTGAAAGCTCTTTAGCTGGTCCTGAGAGTTCCTTGGGTTACAGGCATCAAAATGGCCGCAGATGATTAGGATCAAATTTTTCAGCTCGTTACCTTTGTGTGTTTGTGTATCAGCCTTGGATGTGTGATTTTTATCTTGGGTTCTGCTACCGTTTTCTGTATTGAGTGTGCGTATGTCTTTCTCTCCCACACACATATTAATTATAAGTTCAAAGCAGATGTGAGCCCAGTCCTCCTGCCTCATAAACCCCCCACATGCCTGTAGTCTTCTAGGGCCAAAACTCCATGATGCATTTGGCCACGAGCCCCATTGTGGCACTCTGTGTGCAATATTCAGTACCCAAGCAACTCTTCAATGAGGCAAGTAAGACCCCTTTGGAAGCTGTTTTGGCTTGGGAAAACCCCCGGTGCTGCTCTAACTCTCAGGAAAGATTTGAGCCCCCAAGCCCCATAGCTCTTGGGTAAGCAAGATCTCCTCAGCTGCGGTGTGGCTGCAGGGAAAATGACTCAAGTTGGGGGAACCCTCACGACCCAACTTGTGGCCAAATGTGTTGTGTAGTTTGGCCACCAGTCTTCACAGTCCCCTTGTCTGCACACTTCCTTCTTCCCAGTGCTCCAGAAGCCGTGTGCTGTTTGTCAGGGCAACATTATAATATCCGTGTACCCTCTGGGGTATCACAGCTAGGGCAGGTTGCCAGTGTCAAGTGTGAAATGTAGCAGCCGCCCATTTTACCCTATATGACAAATTTTTTTGCTTATTTATTTTGTCTAGAGCGAGCCAGACTTGGAGAAGGGCTTGGAGATGAGGAAATGGGTCCTCTCTGGAATTCTGGCTAGTGAGGAAACCTACTTAAGCCATTTGGAAGCTCTGTTGCTGGTAAGGCTCATGGGGTGTGTTGAATGGGAATTCTTTCTGTTCAGAGGTGGAAAATCAAGAAGGGTTGGGGAAAACCCTGGTAGCACTCCGGAATAGTTACTGTTCATTTCAGTGGAGCCTGGGTAGAAGAATCTCCTGGGTGGATGGGTAGGTTGGCCAGCTTTGTCCATTTCCCTCTCCCCATCTCAGGGAGCTAGGCCAAACAAAAGACCCTGGTTCTTGCATTGTATCCGTGAATGTACATGATCTGTGGCCTCTCTTTTTGCAGCCCATGAAGCCTTTGAAAGCTGCCGCCACCACTTCCCAGCCTGTGCTGACGAGTCAGCAGATCGAAACCATCTTCTTCAAAGTGCCTGAGCTCTATGAGATCCACAAGGAATTCTACGACGGACTCTTCCCACGCGTTCAGCAGTGGAGCCACCAGCAGCGGGTGGGGGACCTCTTCCAGAAGCTGGTGAGTGGATGTTTGTACCTTAGTGAGCCAGCATGGTATAGTGGTTAGAGTGCTGGAGTAAGATCTGGGAGTAAAGGTAAAGGTTTCCCTTGGTCAAAAGCCAGTCGAATCCAAGCCTAGGGGGCGGTGCTCATCTCCATTTCCAAGCCAAAGAGCCAGCACTGTCCGAAGACTTTTTCCATGGTCATGTGGCCGGCATGACTAAACACCAAGGCACACGGAACGCTGTTACCTTCCCACCAAAGCGGTACCTATTTATCTACTTGCAGTTTCTTGCTTCCGAACTGCTAGGTTGGCAGGAGCTGGGGCCAAAGACAGGAATTCACTCCATCACGCGGCATTCAGATCTTGAACTGCCAGACTACAAACCTTCCAGTCTGCAGCTCAGCATCTTAACCTCTAAGCCACCAGGTTCAAATCCCCACCTTGCCATGGAAGCTCTCCGGATGACGTTGGCCAGTCACATTCTCACTTGACCCAGTCTACCTCACAGTTTGGTAGTTAGGATAAAACTGAGGAGGAGGAAAAGATGATGTCAGCTGACCAGTGTCCCCCATTGAAGAGAAAATCACTCTGCTTCTGGTTTCTGCTGCTCAGGATGGTTGCTGGTACACCATTGTTTGCCATGTATTGCAGAGCATAGTGTAGGGTTGCCAGCCTCCAGGAGGGGCCTGGGGGTCTTCCGCTTTTACAACTGATCTCCAGCTATCCCCCCCTCCCCCAGTAAGTAACACTGCCCTGCCACTGTATCTCTACAGGGGATCACAGCATCCATGAACTTTGTCCCTCTGATCTTGAGCAAGGCCTTTGGAGCCCTCCTGTACTCTGGTTTGGAGCTTGCACTATTGTGTAACAGAGTAGAATGTAAACTTTCTGGTTCATTTGTCATACTTACTACATCCTGTGATGCTTCATAAGAATAGGCTGTAGGGTGAAAGGGAAATGAGAAGGGTGACAAATTCAGCTGCAATTATTTGCTCTGGTTACATTTCTCAGGAAAGATGTTTTAGGGACTCGCACATTTTTGTTCTGATCATTTTTCATTCGCCTTTCCATTTGCAGAAGAGGTTGGTTATCTTCTAAGCATTTTATAAACTCTTGTCAGAAGTCCACAGGAATTGCATTATGTTTTGCTGTAGCTTCGTGCAGTCCAATGTAACATTTCCTACATAGATGCGAAGTTCCAGGCTGGCTGATTTGGTAGTAAAGAATGCCATATGTGAGAATACTTCTTTTTTTCTTGCTAAACCCCACCCCCCATTTCAGTACAAGTTTTCATATTCCCAAATCTTTGCTGTGCTCTGTGCATTATGCTGTGTGAATATCTCCCAACAGCTGGCCTTTCTGTCTATATGTAATCAAGGCTATGCCCAAATAGACAGCAGCACAAAACCAGGAGTCCCCTCCCCCACCTTTCTGTCTGGGTTGTCTTCTCAGCTCTGCAAGAGCAGATGCAACCTTTGGAATCTTGCCTGTGGAGGAGGGCTGCTGGGCACACTTGGGAGGAAGAGAAACCAGACAATTAGACCAGATGAACCCTGACATGTTTGTGGGTATTGCTGCAGAGCTGTGGTTTCTTCCCCCCATACCTACACTGTTGTGATTTTCTCTCTCTTAGCTTGAGGGCATCCAATGAAGCTGATGGGCAGTAGGTTCAGGACAGACAAAAGAAATTCTCCTTTACACAGAGCGTGATTAAAATGTGGAATTCACTATCAGAAGATGTAGTGATGGCCACAGGAATAAACAGCTTTAAAAAGGGACTAGATAGATTCATGGAGGATAAGTCTATCAATGGCTACTAGCCATGGTAACTGAGGGGAACCTCCACACTGAGAGGCACTAATCCTCTGAATCCCAGTGCCAGGAGGAAACATTAGGGGCAGGCCTCAGCTCCTGTGCCCTGTTGTTGGCAATCCAAAGGAATTGGTTGGCCACTGTGTGAGACAGGATACTGGACTAGATGGCCTATTGGTCTGATCCAGCAGGCTCTTATGTTCTTACGATTCTGCTTTGCTGTACTGATTTCCACCCCAGCAGTCCACATGATGCCCAGCTGTAAGGCTGACACATTTTTAATATAGTAGTTTGAGTTTCTCAGAGCTTAAGCTTCACAAGAGACAGTGCAGAAACATAAAAAAGCTCTTCCTCAGGAGTCTAGGGATCCCCCAAACAGACCCCAAGTCACTTGCATTCCATAGAAACTTTCCAGTGCCTCCCTGGGATTGGCTGCAAAAGGGACGGTCTCCAGCAGTCTCTTGGGGGATGGAATTCCTTCTCTTTAAAGAAAAGAAACCTGCATTCCTCAGGTGCTTCCGTGGAGGAGGGTCACGCAAGGGTTCCAACCCTTGCGTATCCAGGCCTCTGTCTGCTTAAGGAATGAGTAGTTCATTGGGTCAAGGACTCTTGAGGCCCCCAACTAATGGGGGAAATCAGTGCCCTCCTTGTGTTGTTCATGCTCTCAGTAATGAGGAAAGATGGATCATTTTATGACTTTCGCCCTTTCATTTTAGCATCTTCTTAAATGAATTACAATAAAGTCAGGGAACCAAGAACCAAAAGCCAGGTGGAACTTTTCATTTCTGAACCAGAAAGCACATGAGGACTTCCGGCATGGGTAGGGAGAGTGCAAGGGTGCTTTTCGGCTGAACACAGACTCCTTTTGTAGGCTGACTGTTTTTTTCCTTCATCTTTTGCTGAGAAATTTGTCTTTGGCTAGTGTGGCACACCTATGGTGTGCAGTGCAGCAGTCCCTTAAGAGTTCAGACACACTTGGAATTTGCCCTGGGCGTTCCCAACCTGTGTCTTGTGCTGTCTGGCACAGAGACCCTGGCTGCTGTTTACAAGTCAGCAAACGAGATCAGCGCTAAGTCCCCGTGATTAAGAGAGGTTTATTCCAGTACTTCCAGCACTGCTGTTGCAGTCACTTCCCCGCAGTCTGACCCTTCTCGTCTTTCAGCCGTGAGTTCTGTGCTTGCTGATGTGTCTTTGGTTTCACCTCTGTCATTTGCTTTTTAGCTTTGTGTTTTCTGGATAGGGCCAGCTGCTTGTGGGAAGGCTTTGGCCTGAGTTGCTCATCATTGGCAGACATTTGGGGATGGACACAACATTTCCTGGGGACTGGTTCATGATATTCAGCTGGCTCCTTGGGGACTGTGACCTCAGGCCAAACTACCTCTGGCAAAACTTCCTTAATAACGGTGCCAAACTGGAAGAAAGGCTGGGTATGGTGACTCCATAGCTGTCCCTGCCTGAGCAGGCCAGGGACCATTTCTTTTGTTTTCCGGGTCCTGAGGAGGGAAGGTCTCGTTGTGTGTGGCACACTTGATCCTGAGAGAAGCCCACGTGGCTGAAGGTCCCTTTTCCCTTCCTTGTTGCACTGTGAATGCAGCCAGCAGCCATCTCCCTCCCCCCTCCCTCAGTGTTTATTTCCTTTCATGTTTGTTTCTTACAGGCCAGCCAGCTGGGAGTGTACCGGGCCTTCGTGGATAACTATGAGGTTGCCATGGAGACGGCAGAGAAGTGTTGTCAGGCCAACGCTCAGTTCGCAGAAATCTCAGAGGTAACGTTACGATGCTCAGACACACGCAGTGCCTTGGTCTGGCTAATGTGCTCAGATGGTGCTCTGGGGATGTTCTTGCTGATGCTCCTGGACAGTTCCTGTTCATTCCATGTGTTCCATGAGCCAGAGCTGCCTGCCTCTCACTCATGGCCATAAATGTCACCCAGGATCTCTTTCTCACCTTGCCTTGTGAATGTCCCCTCTTTCCCTGTGATGAAGCAAGACAGCCTTGCGGTAATGAGATGCTAACCATGGAAATTCCCAGAGCCTCTGATCCTCATGTGGCCTCTTTACCGAAATGCCTGTTCTAGTTGGCTATATCACACTATGGGGTAGGGCTGATTGGGGGGAGGGGTGATACTTGAACACTGCGATGGAATCGTCATAGCCAAAGAGATGCAAGGGAATTGTTAAGAGGCTGCCTGGAGAGGCACGTGTCAGCCCTTGTCTGGGAAATCACAGGCTTCATTAGCCTCAAGTGTAGCGAGGAGGAGTAACACAAGAAGGTGCTCGTCTTCCAAGTGACAAGTGGATTCATAATATTGTGTTGCATTCTCCTTTGATTTCCTCTGGGAGCAAAGCCCTTTCAAGCAGGATGCATCATGACAGAGGTTTCTCGGGCTCCTTGCCCCCTGAAGGCTCCTCTACAGAAATCCTGTACAGCCTTCAAATGATTCATAGTTTCTACTGACGAAGGAACCCACAGCTGCAAACTGTACTGGCCCACCCCCGAGACTGGGATATTTTGTGAAATCCAAGAACTGCTCATCTTAAGGGACATCAGAATCCCAAACCAAGAAGCCTAATCCATCCTTTCCCATCTCTCATTTTCCTGAGTCCCCCCCTCTCCATCCTGGTATATATATCCCTTAGAATTTGATTTTTAAAACTTGTAGAATACCTTTTCCACCTTGCTTTAGTTGGAGACTTAACCATAAGCTAAAATATTTTCTTGTTTTGCACCTCACTGTTGCCTCCATCAGCTTCCCACTTCTTGGGCTCCTTCTTTAATAACAATTCCCTTTCTACCTACAGATATTGCAAGGGGGTTATTTGTTTGTTTTTTCCAAAATGCAACAGGGAAGTCTTGCTACAGAGCTGAGACTAGATTCCCTCCCTAGATTTCCTTGGTAGTAGATATATGTGAACTCACACCTGCCTTCATAGCTACTTCCAGGGCTTTTTTTGTAGAAAAAGCCCAGCAGGAACTCATTAGCATAATAGGCCACACCCAACAACAGAAACTCATTATCATATTAGGCCACACCCCTGACAGCGCAGCTTCTGCCCAGGATTGGCTTCCCCAGGTGCCCTGCGGCTGCGGAGTGCCTGGGGAACCCAAGGAGGGGAGGCAGTTTAAACTGCCTTCCCTCCCTGGATCGGCTTGGCTTCCCCAGGCACCCTGCAGCTTGCGAGGCATTTGAGGAACGGGAGGGGCGTGGAGGCTGTAGGCGTGGCCAACTCAGAAGCCAGCCGGAACTCCGTTCCTGTGTGTTCCTGCCCAAAAATAGCCCTGGCTATTTTCCTCCTTCTTCGGCAAGAGAAGGTCTGTCGCAATTACTGGGGTACTTCCTTTGCTGTCACCAAAACTGACAGCAGCTCCTCTTTTTCTGTCCTTTAGCAGGGAGTCCTGCTCCTAGAACTGAAGGTTCACATGGGGATCTGGTTTGGTGATGGGCCAGGTGTTGCTTGTAAGGTATACTAATCCCACCCCAGAGGACTCGCATTGCTTTGCTGCAGTGCTACAGGTACATGGTTGGACCCTGGGCCTTGTTTCCTTGACTTGGCAAATGATGTAACTTCTCTGGAGTTGGCTTGAAATGGATGTTCCGTAACGGAGTGTGCTTAAGCCTGGCAGAATGCATTTGACAGGTCTGTGCCTCACCTAGAGGAAATCTCACCCTCTGGCAATTTTTCTTTCTTTTTCCTTTTTGTAGAATCTGAAGGCTAGAAATGCCAAGGATTCTAAAGACCAGACAACAAAGAACTCCTTGGAAAGTGAGTAGAACACTTATGGGCCAAGCCTGTGGGTGTGTCCACCTTGTCTTAAAGGAAGAACAAATTTCAACTTGCTTAGTTCCAGACTATAAAAGAAAAAAAGTTGAGGGTCCTTCACATGATAACTAATTCCGAAGACTGCTAGAATGTTAAGTCTGTGTACTTTTGAAGCAGAATTTGGTGCTGATTTTTAAAAAGTGTACTGTTAAGCCTCTGTGTTGGGTGGATTCCTTGTGTACAGAACAGAGCAGAAAGCACAATGACCAGCTTGAGAAGAAGTCTTAAGAATATAAGTACATAAGAGAAGCCAATGCTGAATCAGGCCCATGGCCTGTCTAGTCCAACACTATTTATTATTAATTATTATTTATTGTATTTTTACATTTGCTGTATGTTTGATAGTGATGTACACTGCCTTGAGCCCTTTGGGAAAGGGCAGTTTATAAAATAATAACAACAACAATACTCTGTCACACAGTGACCAAAAATACCTGGTGCCATCAGGAGGTCCATCAGTCTTGTACTTCAGTGGGACACAAGAGAAGTGGGTTTGAGTCATGCTGAAGACTCTTCAAGGCAAAGCCCATCTTTGCAGGCATTCTTCCTGTAACAATTAATTTTTTAGGTGTAGAGGTGGTGATGGTGTGTGTGTGTGTGTGTGTGTGTGATTCTGCCACCTCTTCTCAAACCTACACATCTCCCTCTTAGTCTTCCTTCCCTACTGAAACTGGGCCATGTGACAAGAATGAACACAGTTTGCCTTCATGGGGGGGGCGGGGCGGGGCGTGGACTTGTTTCTTTGCACTCTGTAATGTGCCAAGCCTGCTGATGTCACAGCATGAGAACAGACACCTGAGGCTGTGCTTAGCTTTGCAGAGGTGGAGCTGGAACAGGCACAGCTCTGAGCATCATCTCTTGCAGGGTGAGCTCTTAAAGCTGCCTGGACAGGATTGAGGCTTCTAAGACATCTTTAAAAAAAAAAAAAATCTTGCAGAGTCTCTCTGCCCTTTAAAGCTGCATAATGGGCTAAAAAGTGCGCCTGGCCCCACCATTGCATCTCTGTGCTGTGTACTGCCGCACCTGCCACTTGGCTTGTCATATGCTCTGGAAAAGAGACCATGGCACTGGGAGGCCGAAGGGAACAGTTGGCTTCCCACAAGGCACTGCAGCCATCACAGGCTTCTCTGGTGTGCATGGCATGCAGGGTTAGAGAATATCCTGGCTTGTGTGCATGTTGAAAGGCTACTTGGTTGTAGGGAGATGAGAGGAAACAAGGGGAAGTAATGAGCAATGGGTAGCAGCAGACTGAACAGCTCATGGTGAGCACCTAATCACAGGCATTGAGAAAGGTGCATGAACCCGGCTCATTCTGAGTCATAATTGAAGAATAGCCATGCTGGATTAGAACAATGGACCATCTTGTCCAAGATTCTGCTTCACACAGTGGCCAACCAGGTGTCACTGGAGGACCTACAAGCATGGCATGGATGTCAAAGTTTTTCACTATCTTTCCTCCCCCCAGCACTGTTCAAAGGGTTACTGTCTCTGAATACAGAAGTTCCATTTGCCATCGTAGCTGATAACCGTTGATGGATCTGTCCTCTGGGAATTTGTCTAATCCCCATTTAAAATGAATAAAATTATCACCTGTCGCTAAATACCATGGCAGTGAATCCCACAGGTTAATTGCTCCTTGAGTACTGAGGTACTACTTTTTGTCTGTCCTGGCTGGGGCTTATGTACCACTGGTGCCGTGTTATGACTCACTGCCAGCTTAGTCAGAATCCTATTGTTGGTTGTGACTTTGACCCTGGAGATGGTATGAGGGGCAGCTATTTGGTCCTCTCTGACTATACCGAGAGTGTTTTTACTGACACCACCACATTATGCTGTCATTTGGGGCTGTGTGGGGGGGAGACTGACCTGTATGCAATTCTGAATAGTTTCTGCTGCTTCTCCCACTGGGCCCTCTGAAACCGTCCTCAGTTTCTAACCTGGTGCCAGTGGAGTCGCATTCGGCACAAGGGTTCCGCCTGTGCTTTCCGTCTACCAGTGCAGTCGCCTTGAAATGTTGGCATAGCATTTAGTCAGCTGGTACAAAGAGCTTGGTAGCACTGCCCTCCTGCCCAGCAAGTGTAAGCTGGTGATAGGCTCGGGCTGTTGGACTTCTCCCTCCTCCCCTGCTCTGTTGTGAGGGTGTCTGGGTCACTTGGCTGAGGTAACGTTTCTTCTTCTGCTCCTGCTCCCTTTTTTCTTCACAGCTCTCCTGTACAAGCCAGTGGACCGAGTAACACGCAGCACACTTGTCCTTCATGTAAGTAGCTTTGTGTGGCTAGGCTTAAGTGGATGGTTGGCACTTCGGTGTAGTGGTTAAGTGCGTGGACTCTAATCTGGGAGAACCGGGTTTGATTCCCCACTCCTCCACTTGCAGCTGCTGGATGACCTTGGACAAGTCATAGTTCTATCAGAGCTGTTCTCTCAAGGACAGATCTGGAAAGAGCTCCCTCAGCCCCCTACCTCACAGGGTGTTTGTTGTGGGGAGGGGAAGGGAAAGGAGTTTATAAGCCCCTTTGAGACTCCTTTGGGCAGTGAAGGGCGGGATTATAAATCCAATCTCTTCTCTTCTTCTTCTAAACAGATATGGCAAGCTAGGGGTCTCTGGGTGTGTCTGTCTGCAGGATATCCTATAGAAGTTTTCCTATGATGGAAAATAACAGAAAGGGTCAAAACAGCTGTGAAAGTATGCAGGAAATGGGCAGCAGCGGCTGTATAAGGAAAAGTGCAGTCTTTTATTCCCAGTGTCCTTTGAATAAGAATCTTGTTCAAGGAAATGTGTATTTATAAATCTTAATTTGAGTTGCCATTTTTAAAAAAAAACTACTGGGTGTAATCAGGTGTGTTGTCTTCAGACACAGCAGTAGTTGACATTTTTTTTGACTGTGAGTACCGAGAAGGTTGAATGACAGTTCCCCTCAGAGGAACTTTATTTGAAATGTGTCAGGAATATAAAATCAGGCTTTTCACCCAGTCGCTGCTGCTGTTGCTTTGTAAGTCCTTCCCATTGGCTACTGGAAGGTGTTTGGGGATAGTGTTTGGAGGCCAGTTTACACTTTCCCATACATTGACTCAGCAACAGAGCCCCTCCCCTGCATCTCTCTTTGTCACCAAGGGAAACTGCACTGTTTGGGGGAGACAAGTGGCTGCGTGAAGGGGACTGTGGACTGGTTTCCAAATTCAAGCCAGAAGCCCTGTGATGTTCTGGGTGTGAATCCGCAAGATGCCGCACTGAATAAAGAAACACTTCCCTCACACCTGCTTAACCCTGATATGGGTGGTGGAGGAAAGTGACCTGAAGTCGCAGCCAACTTAAGACCACTCCGTGGGGTTTTCAAGGCAAGAGACCAACAGAGGTGGTTTGCCATTTCCTGCCTCTGCGCAGAAACCCTGGACTTCCTTGGAAGCCTCACATCCAAGTACTAAGCAGGGCCTACCCTGTTTAGCTCCCAAAATCCAATGAGATTGGGCTAGCCTGGGCGGTCCAGATCAGGGCTTCATATGGGTACCTGTGCCTTTACCACAAGGGGACAAGCGGTGGCTCTTTTAGGCTATTTCTGATAGGAAACACAGTTCAGTGGGGAAGCTCACCCCCTGTTGTGCCATGGTCCCAAGCCAGATGGGGGTGGGTGGGAATCTGAGAATGTATGAAAATATTGGGAGTGTTGTCCACAAAACTCCCAGCATCATGTATAAGGGAGCCCTAGGCAGCTTTTCTGGAGAATGCCCAGACTTTTGTCAAGTTGAGGCAAAAGGAGAGAGCTCTGCCCCTTCCCAATTCAGTCCTTACTCCTGACCTTTCTCTTGGAAGCCCCTCCCTTTCTCTGGCCCTTCATGTCCTTTCTCATCACCCTCATTCCTCCACAATGCACCTAAGTTGCCAATTATCTTTCCTCCAACCCATTTTCCCTTGTACCCTTTCCAGCCTAACCCTTTGCTGTCCTCACACCCAGCGTGTCCTTGATCACCTTCACCACCTTCTTCCCTCTCTGTTCTTTGTCTCCCAGGTTGTAAGCTCCTCCCCCTCCTCCTTTTGGTGCTAGAGATTGTGATAAAGAGCTGGCCAGCTTGGGGCTGCAAAGATTGCCTGCCCCTAAGGCAGGTCAGGATAAGAATCTCATGGGTCTGTGTGTCTCTCCTGGCTGGGTACAACCTACAATCCCTGCGATGTCTTTGTTTTGGTGCAGGACTTACTGAAACACACTCCTTCAAGCCACCCTGACTACTCGCTCCTGCAGGATGCCCTCCGCATCTCCCAGAACTTCCTGTCCAGCATCAATGAAGAAATCACTCCCAGGAGGCAATCCATGACTGTCCAGAAGGGAGAGGTGAGGCACCAATGGTCTTGTGGGTGTTTCTGTGTTGCAGCACCAACGCCTCTCACAAGGGCACAAAGTTGTTGGCCTGCTGAAAGTGGGAAAAGGCAAAGTTGTGGGGGACAGGGTTGCATTAAACAGCCTGTAGTTGTCTCTGATGTTGAGGAATTACTTGGAAGTACCTCTGGCAAAGATTTCAGAATCATTTAAGCACCAGCTTTCTCTCTTGAGAGGCAAGAAGGGAGCAGAGGCAATGTAGGAAGAGGAAGGAGGTAAGTTCTCGATGATTCCTTAATGGTTTAGTTCTGGCTTCTGTATGCTGACTTCTGAAGTGGGGATATCTCCCTTGAACTTTGCATCTTGGAATGGAACCGGACTGGGGAACACCAGCTGGATGGAAGGCTTGACTTGTAAGAGCGGGTTGATAATTTTGCATTCAGTTGCAAGCACTGGGTACTGATTGTTGCTTAGTTAGGGGTGGCTCTGGGTGAGTCACCATCTCTCTGTCATCTGTGTAAAATGTTGAATATTACTGCCTGAGCTGCTGAAAAAAGGTGAAAGGGAAAGATGGTTATAACAGGCTTTGTTTACTACATGCAGCATCTGTATAAACAAAGATGAACAATGGAAGGCTGGGGGCAGCGGAAGGTTGCATTAAATGGATGCTGATGGAAGGGGATGCTGAAGGATGGGGCGGGGAGATGGGGGGGACTGTTGTTCGTTACTGTCTCTGGGTAGGATGCAGGCTTTGAAGAAAGCCCTGCAGAATCTTAATGAGGAGATGGCCAGGCGTGCGTGGGAGGGAGGGGGTAGCGTTGATGTCCCCTGTGGTGATCCATGTCTTTGTCATCATTCCCAGCTCTGAAAAAACGGCAGCTTGTAACACGCCTGGAAGGGTTTTCATGCATTTGGGGGCAACTGTCTACACCAGCCCTCCATTCATACAGATGTTGGCGAGGAAGGATAGAATTTCTCCTTCCAGCATTGTAGCAAACCTCAGAAGTGCTCTGGCTGTTGTTTCTTTGCCATCTCTGCTCCAATTCCTTTTCGGGCATGCAGGATGGATCCTTTGCTTTGTTCAGCCTTTGTGAAAAATCATAATCCTTCTGCTTGTGGCCAGCTCCAGGCTGGCTGATTGTTATAGACATGGCAAACCATTCTCTGCACCTTGTTTCTCATGTGCCACTATAAGATGCGGAGTTTCTCCTACACAAGTCTCATTCTGTTGTGTGTGTGTTTTTGTTTCTTGGCATAAGCATGTGGCTGACTTTCATATGGTAGGGCCAGTGGCCATGATTCATGTGGGAAAACGGGCAGCCCTGAAGGGTTCCGTCTGCAGATGAGAGGGTGCTGTGCTAGGACTGGTGAACAATGGGGGAGATGGTGAAATGCAGATTAAATGCTGCAACACATATGCAACTTGTTTCAAAACTAACTCGATGGTTACTTGTATAGAGATGGGGTTGGCCACTCGGTCCAAGCGGGCAATAGAAATTGGTGCTTTGCTGCATTGTGGTTTTGACATTTCAGAAGGTTGTACGGCCCCCCTCTGTTTTTCCCTTGTTTGCCTTTGTGAGGAGATTCTGCATCCACAGCATGGGGGTCTGTGCTTTAGCCTGTCCCCCACTGCAGACACCTCCCCTGGGGTAACACAACAGCATGCTGTTACGTTCACCTGATACATAATGCATTTTTCTTTTAATGAATATGGAGCCTGCTTTGAAGGCTTTGGGGGCATTTACTTACGCTCCCTCCTATTGCTGTCTTTGGAGGAAGGCAGGTGGGGGGGGGGGACTCGGGAGAGACCCCCTTCCTTGAGCCAGCGTTCAAGGGCTGTGTCTGTCTTTTTCAGTCTCCTTTGGCTGCTCCTGCCATTTCTCACCTTCAAAAGGATGAATATTTTGCCCCTTCATTGGGCTTTCCTGCTGATGCGCCAATGAAAGCAACCAGCCTGATGCTTAATCTCCCCAGTGATAGGAAGCTAATTGTTTGGGGGGGGGGGCGGCACAGCAGGCTCTGCAGCTGGACACCTGCAGCCTGCCAGAGTGCCTCATCTGTCCACTGTTGCAAGGCACATCAGTTCCTGCCTGCTCAGTAACAGGAGTTGGCATTGGAATCCACGCACCCCCTTATTTTTGTCTCTGTCCTAGTGGCTAAATTAGATTTGAGTCCAGTAGCACCTTAGAGACCAACAAGATTCTGGGGGTATAAGCTTTCAAGAGTCAAAGATCTGTCAAGTATCAGTACAAATGAAGATGCCTGAGGCTTTATATCTCAGGGATCTCCATTCCTACTTGTATCCGATGACTCTCGAAAGCTTCTTATACCCTGGAGAGCCTGTTGGTCTGAGAGGTACTATTGAACTCTAATCCAGCTCTTCTACTACAGCCTAACACCGCTGCCCTCCCGGAGCTGTTCTTGAGGCCATTCTTCTTTGTGCATGTGGGACCCCCTCCTGATCTCACTTGAATCACTTCACTAAGGTGTCCGTTGTAAGCTTCTTTTAAAGGATATAAGGCCCATCTGCAAATCTGAGTAGTATTCCTTCAGATATGTTCGTTTATCTATTACATTTGTTCCTCCTGGGAGCTGGGCGGTACATGTGTATCAAAATCAATCAAAACAATACTTACCTGTGACAGAGTACAATCAAAAGGCATCTAGTCATGTTGAGCCAGAAACCAAAAGTCCCCGTACACATGTATATTTCCCCCCATTTTATCCCCACAGCAACCCTGTGAGATAGGCTGAGAGTGTGCGGCTGACCCAAAATCACTTAGTAACTTAAATCTCATCCTCCCCAGTCCAAGACCTTGCCAGCCACTTGGGATTTCACATCTAGCCCTGTCCTGTAACCAGCCAGTTCTGTTCCATGCTTCTGTTGCTTTAAAACCTGGTTTGTAGTCATAATCAAACTTGTTCAGTAGCCAGCTATTAGCTGGCTGTCTCTGAGCCAGCAGTTTCCCATAACTTAGTCCTGTGTATGCTGCCACCCCTCCCCATATAGTAGCAGCATCTGCTTCCTTCATAGCCTGAAGCCATGCAAGACTTTTGACCCCCTGCACTTATTTGCATGAAGGCTGCTGGTCACTTTGCTGCATATTTGATTGCAGACAATGAAACCAGAGATGCATTTGAACCCTGAGTATCTCGTTTTCTCTTTGTTGACAAAACTGAAGTTGTAGTTCTTTGCCTGCGAAACAAGCAAGGAAATCCTGGAGCACTGTTGCCCCCAGCACACATTCTGCATCCTTGTAGAGCAACTGACCATCCTCTCTGTCTTGGAGTAGCTCTGTCTGTGTCCTTCATTTCCAGATCCTGTGTTCTAACCTCTTACTTTTGACAGTTTTTGTTCCTTGCTGTCAGAGCTTAGAATTTGAAAGCTGTGCCCCATGTGAGCTCAAGGACCTTCTTTCCTTCCTGATTTATGGCCAGAGACCGAACGTGGGCTTTGAAAACGGATTCCAAGTGGCCCTGAGTGGGCTGCCAGCGCCTTGTGTGTCCGTTCTAGCAGAGGTTCTGTGCAGTTTCATTAGCTGTTTCCAGGAATTTCTGCTAAAACATATCTGTGGGGTGTTGCTCGTTGACTGGTTCTGTAACTACCCCGTGGGTGGCAAAAGCAGGCCGAGCTTGTTCCTAGAGATCCTTGTTGACCTTTTCCAGGCAGAGGGGTGTGTGTGCGTGCATGCATGTGTGCCACCTCCTCCCTTGGTTTGCTTGACCCTCAAACCCTTTTCTTTCTCTCTTGCCTGCTGAGCTCCCTGCTTCTCTCCTTCAAGCTGAGTCATGGCAGCAAAAAAGAATGACTCTGTCCTGGCTTTGAATCGCAGCACTGATGCTGCCACCACAAATCCGAAGCCCCTGTAGACACTATGGCCCTCACCATAGTGCTCTAAGCTCCCAAGATACAGGTGGTGGTCCTCCTTCCTGAAGATTGTTAAATCCTCAGCCAAAGAGCCCCTGGCATTTGCATCATTCCCAGAACCCAGCCTTGCCTGCAGAATGACGTAAACCCCTGAGTCAGCCTCAGTCACACACACCTGAGTCAGCCTTTGTCAGACACCCGCAGTGTTGGTGTGACTAGCCTGCCTCCTGCTGTTATGTTGTAGCCATCTGCTAATCCCCTCTCTCTCTGCTGGCACCCTTGGGCCATCTTGGGACATTCCTGAGTGGGCATCGGTGTCCTAAGAAAAGGTCAGATTTCCTGGGTGTTTGCTTGGCTGGTGATGAATACAGTTGAGTCTTTTGGTGGTGAAAGTGGTGGGGAGGAGGGCTGTCTCTGGTGGGCTGAGAAAGACAAAGTCTTGAAGTCTCTGGGAAAATTTCTGGAGACAGGCTGTCTTTTTTCTGTGGAGCTGGGCTTTGGGTGCTCCAGAATGTGTCACAATCACAACTTGCTCCATGCTGCAAAAAGAGACCAGAGGTGAAAAGGCAGCATCCCACGGAGAATGGCAACCTGGATAAGTCTGATGTTTGAGGTTCCACTGGAGTGTTCCCTCTCTGTTGGTGGGATGGATTGGCCAGGTTGTTACAGAGAATGCATACGAGACCTTATTTTCTGTGTCTGTCTTCAAAGTCCTGCACCAATTACAGGGGACAAGGTCGGGGAGGGGGGCTTAGAAAGCCCACTGTGTTTGTTTTAAGCACTTAGCCACAGGTTGCTGACCTATTGTAGTGTTCACAGAAGCACCTGTGGGAGAGCTGAAGGGCTCTCAGCTCTGCCGTGGCTAATGCCGCTGGGCCGTTGAAGCATGAGACCATCTTTGCACTTCTCTGGAGCTGGCATTCTGGGATTGCTTGCCCTAGCCCAGCAGAGCGGAACATAGTTGCATTTTAATCAGTATTCATTAATTTATTTTTAATGGAATTAGAGCTCTGGATTGCTGAAGCGCTTTCTCATTTTAATGGCCCTATGCGGTTGAACCGCCTCCCACCCAGCTTCAGTGGTTGGTTGCTTAGGTAATCTTTTGTTTTCATCTGGCATCTTTAGCTCTTAAGTGGGGATAGAGGGGATAAATGCACATGGATGGCAAAAGCAGGCTGGCATTTCTAAAGCCTCAGGGGTTTCAGGTAGGCCAGGAAGTTAATACTGACCCACTGGAGGTCCATCCCAACCAGGGAGGAATTCCATTTCTCTTGCCCATGCATGGCGTTTGCTAGTGAACCATTACTTGGCAAATGGACACTCTCTTGTGTGTGCACATCTCTTGTAAATGGACTCTGATGTGCAGAGCCATTAGTTCCTCTTCACCTCTGTGTTCTCTCTCTTCTCTTTTGATATAAAGACCAAAGAGGTTGCTTGCAGCTATAACTGCAGGTGAGGATTGGATTTGCATGTGTTTAGGATGTAGTGCTTCACAATGTTATGTTTCATACCAAAGGGAGAGGTGCAGCTCCATCCACCTGGGAAGTGAAATCTGCCAGGCTTTCTTGCTTGTAGCACCAGAGCAGCTGAGTTCCAGAATCTGACCTTTGCTGCCTCTTTGGAGTATGAAAAACACCTTGGTTTGACCCAGGTTTATGAGACAGATGCTCAGTCTTTGCTGAAATGCCTTTCTAATGAAGGCATTTTGGATGTTTTTGAATGTGTTAGGAATAGAGATGGGCACAAACTGGGAAAATGCAGTTTGTTTTGTTTTGTGGAATGCCCAGTTTACAAATTGTCATGAACGTTTAGGGGCCAAGTTAACCGGTTCGGTTCATGAGGTTTGTGGTTTGCTAGAATGCCCCTCTACCCATCATGCTAGAGCAGGGGTGGCCAACCTGTGGCTCGGGAGCCACATGCGGCTCTTTCACACACATTGTGCGGCTCCTGGCAGGGCGGCTGGGGAAGCAAAGGGGAGGCATGCTTTTTCTCTCTTTCTCCCTTCCTTCCTTCCTTCCTTCCTTCCTTCCTTCCTTCCTTCCTTCCTTCCTTCCTTCCTTCCCTCCTCCCTCCCATCTATTTGCTTTCCTAGTTTCTCTCTCTCTCTCTCTTTCTTTCCACTTCTTTAATTCTTTCTTTCCATCTCTCTCTTTTTCTCTCTCTCTCTCAATATCATTAGCAAACAAGTAATATCATTATCAATAACCGGTTTTCCTTGTTTGTTTTTATTTTTGGCAGTCCCATTTAACATTAATAAAAAGCAAATTTGCATATTTTAAAAAATAAAAACGTGTGTGTGATATTTGTTCCTGTCTTGCGGCTCTCAGACATCTGACGTTTATTCTATGTGGCTCTTACGTTAAGCAAGGTTGGCCACCCCTGTGCTAGAGGCACCAAACTCACAGGGGATCTCCGGCTGATTGTCCTCTACCTGCCCTCTAAGTGAGGATTGGATCTACGGGTTCCAAGTTACACCCCCTGCCCCAAGAAGGTGCCCCCAGGAAAGTGCTTTCTGGGGAAATTACAGCCTGTCATTTTCCCAAAAAGCACTTTCCTGGGGGTACCTTCTTGGGGGGCTGTAACTCGGAACCTGTAAATCCAATCCAGTGACTCTTCAGACTGTTTCCTGGCTCTGCCTTCGTCTTGCCCCTGAACTGGCTCGTGAGTAACCATTGGTTACCAGACCTTGCTGTACAGACTGACTCTTGGACTGGACTCCTGACTTTGCTCAACTCTGGACTGGACCTTGACTATACTTCTTAAGTTGGTGCTCTTGTCCTACTCCACATTCTGACAATGTGCCCTATGCCATTCCCAGCCTGGCTCATGACACTTGCACAGGATCCATTCTGTACACTCCTGAACCAGCACCTGTCAAAATCACAGGTGGTCATTTTGACAGGCACAGGTTGAGGAGATTCAGGAGTATACAGGATGGATCCTGTGCAAGCTCAAGATGTTAAAAGTCACAGGGGACCTCCCTGGATGCACCTCTACATGCCTTCCAAGTTCCACCCCCCCATTGCTTTGAAGTTCGGTAAACATTTAGAGTAAGTGGAGACAGTCTGTCTGGAAATGTATCTGTTCATGAACCAGCACACACCTCCATGAACAGCTTGAAAGTTCATGGACAGTTTGTGCTGGTTGACCTGTCTCAAATGTCACTTCATGAACCATGAACTGGCCAAAATTTGTCACAAGTTCAGTTGTGAGCCAGTTCATGCCCATCCCTAGTTAGGAAAGTTTTATTTAGGTTTATTAGGAGTTCATTTAGGTTATTATGGAGCTACTCATTTTTTTCAGACTTGTCTTGGGTTTCTTAGAAACACAATAAATGCATAAAATCGACAGCTTTTGGGACAATGCAGGGAAGATGTTCTGTCATAAGGGATTCTCCATGCAAATTGAAGACAAGCTTGCAAGTTATGACTGATTTCCTAGACAGCTGTCATTCGTGCAGTTAACACTTCATCTGGGCAAACATACCCTTGCTTCAGCAAGCTCAGTATTGCCTGTCTGATTAGTAGTGATTCTCCAAAGCCTTAGGCAGAGAGAAGTCTTTCCTAGCATCTTTGACTGGAGATTTCAAGAACTGACTGGAGATGTCAAGAACCTTCTGCATGCAAAGCTGTGAGCCCCTTGCCCAAATGTGTATGAATGTGTTATGACTATGAAAGTTGTAGTGCAGGGCTGGTGTGAATGGAATCTGGTGAGTGCAGAATTGGACCCAACCAAAACATTAAATATTGAAACCTCAGGAGTAAAATTTCAGTATCTCCCTGGAAAATCAGCCACTTGAGTCTGGTGTATTAGAAGTAGTGCTTTTTGGTGGCAGGAACGCACAGGAATGGAGTTCTGGCTGGCTCCTGAGTTGGCCACACCTACAACCAATACCTCTGGCATGCATGGCTAGAGCACGCTGCCCTCCCCACGTTACACACAAGAGGGAAAGGCGGCATGTTAAAATGCCCTCTTTCCCTCTGGGGAGCCCATCAGGTTTTCCTTGTCAATTTCACTACCCCCCCAATCAGCTGAGAGTGAAATTGACAAGGAAATAATCTCTCTCTGCCTTCCCTTCTCTAGCTGAAATGTCCCAGCTGGAAAAGGGCAGGCTGGGAACCCACGCACATTGAAAATGCCTTTCTTTCCTTCCCTGATCTGGGGGAGGGAGAGAAAGGCATTTAACCATGCCCCCCCCCGGACTTCCCTGAATCTCTCCGCAGTCTTGGGGTGGGGGGAGACTAGAAAGGCGATGCTGAAGTGCCTGGGATCTTTCAGATCCCAGGCACTTCAGCAGCGCCTTTCCCCGGCTGCCTGGTTGGAGGGGTGGGGGTGGGAGACTAGAAAGGCGATGCTGAAGTGGGGCGGAGAAGCTCGAGGGGGGGGGGAAGCAAGCTTCCATGGCTGCCCTGTGCTGTCTCAGCGCCCCGCCTAATAGGCTAATGAGCTGCACTGTCAGGGTGCGACTAATATGCTAATTAGTTTCTGCTATTGGGTGTGGCCTATTATGCTAATGAATTCTGCTGGGCTTTTTCTACAAAAAAAGCCCTGATTAGAAGGGTTTCTTTTGACAGAATAACAGTCTTAGATCCAACGTGTGTAAAAAGACCATCCCTGTCTCAAGTAACATATTCAGGAGAATATTTCAGACATATAAATTAATTGTATTTTATCATCCCTGATATTTTGGTCCCCAAATCCCTGTTTTGATTTTGCTTCTCCCTTGTGTGACACAAACTCTTTTTTTTTAATTTTCACCATTTTTTTTAATTTTCACCAAATTTTTCGCATCAAATGTATGCATTTTTCTATCAATAGCCCAACATTATATATATGTTATACCTATAAATGATGTTCATATAAATGCCACACAAACTGCAAATACAAAAATCTGCAAAACTTGTAGCACAAAGCATAGAACCAAAACTATAGAAAGAACATAAGCAAATGTGAAAACTGGAGGAAACTGACTTATTCCCAATATAAATTAGGAAACAAAAGCTGTGTAATAAGCCCAACCCAAATAATACAAAATAGTATGCAAGCTTTCATGTTAAAAACAAGTAGAAGAGGAAGAGAAAGGGAGAAAGAAAAGATGTTTCTTCCATAAGCTCTGTCTTTTCCCAGGCCATGTTTCTCCCTTTGTCAGTTTAAATTCAGGTACTTCCAGATTAGACCGAGATGGCACAAAGCTACAGTGGTCCAAAGCAAAATTCAAGAACAGTTGTGCAATTTCAAAATATCACAAAACAGTGTGCCCCTTTTTTCTCACAAGGCCAAGGGTGCAAACATAGCAGTTCCACCCAGTACCAGTATCTGCCTACAGGAGGCAGACCTGAGGTCCTAAGATCATGGCCTGAAAGATCTTCCAGATTTCCTTCCAGCATCCAGCCTGATGCTTTGGAGAACTTGCACACAGTTTTGTGTTAGTGTTGGTCTTAACAAAAGATATTAAATGGCTTTTGCTTTTGGTGTTTGCTTTGGACCTATGTTTGGCTACCTATAGCCTCTATCCAGACAAAACCAATTTGTGTTAGATGCAGGGGGAAAAACTTACCCAGCTGATGTTTTTTTATATGCTTGCTGATAAAGAAACTGTGAATTTGCAGAATATAGTTCATTCTGACTGGCACTTAACAGTGCTTTTGGCTATAGGAGAAGTAGCGGCAAAGGTTTTTGCTGGCAGGATTAACAAACTCTAAGGTTGAAAGGGAACAGGCTGTGATTTTCTCCTGCCAATGATTATGATCCAGCATTGCAAAGGACAGTTGTATGATGACCTCTGGTGGTTAGTGGGAGATATAATCTGTTGAGCAAGGCTGGAAGATGGTGATTCGGTCTTAACTCTTGAGAATGATCCACCTACAGCTGCAGGGGTATGTTAGCCTTCTGCTGAAATCATGGACCAAGCCAGACAGTTTCCTTCCATGAATCACACTTCCTTGAACATGGTCCGATTATGGTTGCTGGTTGGAGGCTGCGTGGAATGCTTCCAAACAGTGGGCAGTGCTTTGTGAGAATTGTGGAATTTTTGCAAACTGCTCCACCATGTGCATCACACAGAAAGCATTACCAGTGACTGCCCGGAATGTGGTGTGAGTGTTCAGGAGTGATTTCACATACACACACACACACACACACACACACAAAATGAGGGAGGGAGGGTTTTTAGTACACATTGTTCTAAAAAATGAGCAATCTTTTCCTGAGTCATCCAATCCAGTAGAACTCTGTTCACAATGCCAGGCAGCACCGGTGAAGGGTTTTCCCCTCATCTTGCTGCTGGAAACTTTTTAGTGAGAAATTCCAGTGGCTGAACCAAGTAGCCTCGGTTGTCTGTGCTCAAAAATGTGTGAACCAGATTGTTTTGTCTTTCAGAAGCCCTGGGAATTGTAGCTTAGTTGAAGTGCTAAGGCTGCTTGTAAGATTCCCCAGTCTCTTCACAAAAGTATGTTTCCCCGGGGTTGTGAGCCACACTTTCTAAGGAGCTTCAAGACTCATTTAAACATGTAGCATGGTCATCGCTTTTCTCCATCACCTCTAGTGTGGGGAAGACACAGGCCAAGAAGAATGCCAATGTTCAGTTGCTGGCTTCCTCCAGCAAACTTTCCAAAGGTAGAGAACCTGGCTGGCTTATGGCATGGGGGATTTGAGACCATGAACAATGGGCTCACTCCCAGATAGCACCCCACATCCAAACTGTTGTGACACACTTTCCTGGCAGGTAAGTTGTTTGCAAAGAGCTGCATTTCCCATTAGGGAGTCTCTGCTGTGTATAAGCCTTTCCCAGAGCCTCTCCCATGGCCCCATAAGATTGAAATTACTTGTAGGGAAAGAACAGCCTTTGCCAATTTTAGGGTTTTTTTAACATCCTTGTGATGAAGACGGGACTGGTTAGTCAGCAGAATAAGAACACCAAAGCAGAATCAGCAGGAGGAGAAAGGCAAACTGTCCTTGGTTTCTCCTAGTGTGCAGAGTATCCAGTGGCATTGTGGATGGAACTATTCAGTGCAGAATATGGGGTGGGGGAGGGGAAAGCGGTGTATTTTCCAGGAAATACTTGCAGGGGATTTACTGGACTGTTGGCAGTGATTCTTTGCCCATCACAAAATGAGCTCAGCACAGTGGAACTTTCTGTGGGGGCTTTTGTGCCCATCTGTATATATTGGAATAACAACATCTGGGTGTGGGTGATTTGCTGTCTCAATATCTGGAGTGGTTCCTATTGCTGTTAGTTCAAGGGGCAGCCAGCTAAGTTGTTTGCTCACTGGCTCATCACCTACCTGTTCCTGCCCTGCTGGGTTCTCCTGCTCCCGCTTTCAGTCTCCTTGATTTGATTCTCAGTGCTACCTCATCTAATGTCTGTCTTGAACCATTCCCCAGCCCATCGCCACTCAGCTTTAACTTGTTCTGCTTGAATTTTGCATTGTTGTCCTGACCCTGAGACTGCCTCTAGGCCCCCACCCCTAGAATTGCCAAGCCACCCTACTTCAGCTAGACCTTTTATCGGGGGGGGCAAAGAGGGGGCATGGTGGCTAATTAATTAAAATACAGGGAGAGAGAGGGGATGGAAGGGGGGGCAAAAGGCACCCACTTGCAGCTGGCTGGAGCAGCAGTACTGGATGAGTAGTGTGAAGGTGGTGAGCTGGATCTCAGCATCAGTCTGCAGCTCATGGAGGGAGGGGAGGGAAGCACTGCAGCTAGTGGCACAGGGAAAAAAGGGGCAGGCCACCATCCCATCCAGGGGTGGGGTGCCCCAGCCATGGCCAGCCCTTGCCTGGAGCCGCAGTGGCTGCTGGCCTCAACTGGAGGGACGCTTGCAGGCCAGGCAAGGGGATTGGCTTGCTTCCCAAAGGCCACCCATCTGGAGCAGCCAGGCACTGCAAACTTGAGGCTCATTCAGGCACCTTCAAGGGTGAGGCCAGCAACTGGGGAAAGAAGGTTCCAGCCCGGATGCGCGTCCCAGGGAGGATGGGCCTCGTCCATGCCCCAGTCCTGCCTGCTTGGCCCTCCACCTTTCCCTCAGGCAGATTCAGGGGGCGCTGCAAATTCAGGATGGAGTGTTGCCCTGTCAGCCCTGTGCTAACGGTGGATCTACCCTATTTTCTTATGACTGAACATAACTATTTCTGTAGTGGGTTTTTCTCAGCCACACCCCATCCCCCAGACTGAGATGCTGCTCTGTCCCTCTGCTGCTTCCTTAACTGCAGCCATCATCTTCTTTTTGGCAGCACCGGCAACTCTTGAAGGACAGTTTTATGGTGGAGCTGGTGGAGGGAGCCCGCAAGCTGCGCCATGTCTTTCTCTTCACTGACTTGTTCCTGTGTGCCAAGCTCAAGAAACAGCTTGGAGGGTAAGGATCTCTCTGCTGGATTCCAAACAGGGGACCATGCCTTGCACAGGCATGTGGGGGGAAAAGTGGCTGACAGGCTGGCACAGCAGTGGTGAGACCCAGAATCAAAGCAGAAACATTACATGTTCTCTGGGATCTGGAGCCAACCAGTTGATCATTGTCATGCACCTAGCTTCTGTCTGGAAGCTTCAGCTGCAGCAGTACGAGGTTGTCTGGCTCCAGGCAGGGGTGAGAACTGAGAGGGTCAAGCTAACAAAAGAATTATTATAAAAAATATAAACATTTATCAGGGTCGACACATAAATAAAACATAATAAAATTAAAAGAGACAGTCTAAATATCAGACACTTAAAGCTTGGTTCATTAGGAACTGACTACAGTACATATCAAACTGATGGATAAAACTTTTGACCTAAGGAAGATAGCATTGCATTGTCCTGAGAGGTATGTTAATCTGAGGTGCGTGCTTGCAATTGCTTGTGAGGCAATTCCCATGTCCCCCATTGGGGTTTTTTATGCATTGCTGAACATGTTTTTCCCTGGCTTAGGTATTAAAAATAATGTAAAGGGCCCCTAAAAAGCATTGCAGTACTATGAAAGGTGTTCAGTTAAGTTTGGGGGGAAGTTTTTTCTCAAGATGGTGATATAGGCTGCTGTGGGAGACAGGGGATATGCAAAGCCCAGTATCTGCATAGGGAGTTTACAGTGTTTGCACGTCTGTCTGAATGTACATGGCTCAAACCGAAAGCTACTTTCAGGCTGGGCTGTGGCCACAGCCTGGGCTTGCAAAGTTGTGACGCTAAGAATGCCTGATGTGAGCAGAAGGCCAGCTTGCCAACCTTCTATCTTTGCAGGAAAAGCCAACAATATGACTGTAAATGGTACATCCCACTCTCAGACCTCAGCTTCCAGACGGTCGATGATTCAGAAGCCGTGCAGAACATCTCGCTTGTGCCAGATGAGGAGCTGGATGCCATGAAGATCAAGATTTCTCAGCTCAAAAGTGATATCCAACGAGAAAAAGTAAAGGCAGAAATTTAAATAGTACACATGGTTCATTATTTACTGGCACACTGTAGATTGCTTGTAAACTTTTTAACAGTTTTTCCAACAACCCTCAACGTAGGCTTAAGATGAGAGAGACAGACAGACAGACAGATGAGGGGCTAAGTTCTGTTTGCTGAGGTGAGATTTGAACAAGGGACTTCTATGTCCAGAAAGCTTGGTCCCATAGCTGCAGTGCTACACTAACTCTCCTGAATGCACCCTTCCCCTTTTCAGGGTGCAGTTCCTCCAGCTGCATTATCAGTTGAGTTATGTAGTGGATGTGTGTTCTGAGCAGGCTCAGCTGTTTTGTGCTCTGGGTCCTCACATATTCTGGACTTGGACCATGACACTATGGTGCTGGAAGCCTCTCACTGTGGCTACTCCTACACCAGGCAAGACTGGACACATTTTGATGTGGAAAGCTCATGATCTTAGCATGAAATAACTATGCAAATCAGTAAAGTGGGTATAAATTTAATTACACTCCAAATTTACAAGTTACATCTAACTCTAAAGTAGAGCTTCTGCAAAGAACAGCCAGGTAGCAGAAAGAGAGCTGTTGATTAAGGATGGTGTGGCTGTGTGGGCAGATGAGCATGATGGGGAGTGGCTAGTTGCCCTGTAGAGCACAGCACATTCACAATCACTACTAGAGATTTCCACCAAATTTCAAATGCAACCCTGCTACCATAAGAACCACAGGCCAGCTTTAAGGAAATTTAAATGCAGATATATGCTTATGAACACCATCTGCCAAATGGTGGGAAGTAGAAAGTCCTGTTCATGTGTATTCTCTTGCTTTTCTTTCCCCAGAGGGCCAACAAGGGGAGCAAGAATATTGAGAGGTTGAAAAAGAAGCTTTCAGAGCAGGAATCCATGCTTCTGCTGATGTCTCCCAACATGGCTTTCCGAGTGCATAATCGGAATGGCAAGGTGAGGGGGGACTTCTACATTCAGTAACCAAGAATATAGATTGAGTATCCACTGGGAATGTGCAGTACTGGATTCAGAAGTTTTTTGGCTTGTGTCTCCCCCCCCCCCCCCCCCGGGAACTTCAACCAAACCATTTTAGGGCCAAGGTGGCTTTACAAGTACGTGGATGTCCACGTGTACAGTTTCCACTGTAGAATAAGTCAGTGGACTCTCTTGCCTCACACCAGAGTGGTATGCCACTTATATATGCATGCACATAACATCAGTGAGAAGTAAGACACTATTTCCATGCAGTGTCATGGGAAATGTTGCTTTCCAACTGAGGCATTGCAAGTGTTCACCCAGCAAGGAACATCTCTACTGATTTAATTTATTTTCTGTGGAACTGCCACCTCCCTTAAAAGAAAGATTCCAGTAAGAAGCTGATCTTAGTAATTGTGAGTTATGAGATGGCAACACTTTGTGGTCCAAGGTGTTCTGTGTTGGGTTTTTTCATTTCTGGATTGTTGTGATATATTTGAGCTGTTAAAAAAGGAACTGCAAAATCAAAAAAATTAAATCTTGGTTCTCTGTCTTTCCCGGGGGCACTCAGAGTTACACATTCCTCATCTCCTCGGACTACGAAAGGGCAGAATGGCGAGAAATCATCCGGGAGCAGCAGAAAAAATGTATGTGAAGGGCTCTGACTCCCAAGGGCAAGGTTGAGAGTCATCCTGTTGTTTTTTAATTAAGGAGCATCCTTAGCATGTGCTTCTGTATGCGAAAGACAGATATGCTCCTGTGCCGTGTTTGGGTGGCTGACTTCCTTGCACACTGACGTATGAACTTCACTGTCCACTTTAATTCATAATTGCCTAGGCAAACCAAACTACTCCTACCCATCACTGCAACTGGAAAACAAGTTGGGGCTGCTTCCACATGGGGATTTTTTCCTCAAGTGGAGAACAACTTGCAACCAATTTGGGGGGGGGGGGGAGGGCTTCCACACAGTGTTACGCTGCTTCCAAGTACAGTGTGTGAAGCTTCCAGGGCTTTTCCCTCTAAGCTGGAGTAAAGGAAGAACCTCCTTTGCTTTGACTTAAGGTGGAAATGCTGGGGGGTGGGGTGGGCTGTGGGCCATGCCCCAGTGTGCTCAGCCTGCAACCAAGCTTCTGTTTGGGGGGAGTTAACCTGCTCAATATTCTTTTAAGACTTTTTTCTGCAACCCTGATGCTTCAACCCTGATGTTTTCCTCAGGTTTGTAGACCTCCCCCCATTTGTTCCTGGCTCCACTGTGTGGGTATTTGAGCCACGTGCTAGGGCCCAGTTCAGAATTGGATGTCACAATAGTTTATGCTTTACCTATTAACCAGGATTCCAGGCTAGAATTAAACTGCTATTTGGAATCCAGCTGTGCAGTGAAAGAGGGTGCAAACCACAGTTCACTAGCTCAGAGGTAATGGCAAACTATTGTTTGCTGTGAACCCAGAAATATCTAATTGTATGGCTTCACATACAATGTAGGGCTAAGGATAGATTGTAAATGCAAGTCTGAGGATCTTTGAGGTTCTTAATGACATCATGATGCTGTTGCATTTGAACCAAGCCACTGACTAGAGAAATAATCTTGAGGTATGCTAGTATTTTCTAGGATGTGTGATTGAGCTGGAACAGAATATAAATACAATACAGAAATTTTGGGATTTGGGATATCTAATTTTCAGTATACAAGATAATGGTGAGCGACAAGTTTAGCAGGAAACCCAAAGTGCTGAGCGCAGATAATGGGGGAAAATACATAGCAGGCGCAACTCAATGGTTCCTTAGAGAACAAGGAACTGAGCACCAGAGAACAGCACCATACAATCCTGAACAAAATGGAGTAGCAGAAAGAAAGAACAGAACTCTCATTGAAATGGTAAGAAGCATGCTTACTAATGCACTTCTCCAGAAAAATTTGGGGTGAAGTCCTGGTGACAGCTGCGTACATACAAAATAGACTTTTTTCAAAAGCTACAGGCTGTACTCCTTATGAGCTATGGCTTGGCTGTAAGCCATCGATGCAGCACCTAAGGGTGTTTGGATGTAAAGTCTTCTCTCGTATTCCAAAAGAGAAGAGATCCACACTGGATAACACAAGTATTGAAGGCATCATGGTGGGGTACTCAGCTAATAGTAAAAGCTACAGAATCTTAAATTCAGAGACATACGAGATCACCATCAGTAGATCTGTGCAGTTTTATGAACCTGAAGAACCACCAGCTTCAGAGAGGGTTAGAGCTGAAGTGAAGAGTCAAACTGCGTATCCTTCCTGAGGTGATCACCATTAAAGGGGAAGAGACAACTGATCCTGAGAAGACCTGTCGATAAAGAGACCTCCATTGATTCACCAGATGACTCTGAACCAGAAGCTGAGACCACAGAGGTTCCAGTGATCACAGCGTTCAAACAGAGGAGTACCACCACCTAGACTGTCCTACCTTGCAAGAACAGAGGGAACACCAGCAACATGGGAAGAGATATCCCATCGTCCACCATAAGAGGGACAGATGTGGAAGCAAGCTGCAAGAAAGGGGCTTAGAGCTTACAGAACTTCCTCCTGGAAGGAAAGCTATGGGCTGTAAATGGGTCTTGTAGTTCTGGCAATCCTGCTTTTATGTGTGTTGATTTGGAAGCAAGTTCCACTGAGTTCCATGGAGCCACTAGGACTCAACCCTGACTTTGTATAGGGACGAGATGTTGTTATGATATATATATCAAGGTCCACATATAGTCATTTCTTATTTCATTTTTTCTGAACCTCTTATATCTTTGCTTGTAATTTGATCTCTTTAAGTGTTCAAAATGTTTCTGTTTACTGTTTTTCAAAGCTTTCATTCTTTTCTGAACCTTCAGGCTTCAAAAGCTTCTCGCTGACATCAGTGGAGCTTCAAATGCTGACAAATTCCTGCGTGAAGCTACAAACTGTGCATCACATTCCCCTCACGATCAACAAAGAAGGTAAGCATGCCTGCCTGACCCGTCATCACACCTCGCCCCAGCATATTGGCCTGTGATAGTAGGCAACAGTCAGGGGCTTTTCAACAGGTGGGTGGTATACTGTGTGGAATCTGTAGATTGCCATGTTTCCACAGCACTGAAAAGGTTCCTTGAGTTAGGATGATGTTGCTGAAAAATAAATCATCTGTTATATTGCCATTCCACCCCTTTGTGCAAGAAGTGAAATGAGGTTTTTTTTACAAAAGTGATGGCTTTGTGAAGGGATGTGCAAAAACAGCCCTTCTGCCTTGAGAGTTTAATCCAAAACCTTGACAGCTGTGGGAATTCATTAATCTTGCCTTTGGAATCTTGTGGTGTCTAAGTGTGTTTTAAATGGCCATTCTAATTCACAATTCAGTTGTCTTTCTTTTAAAGGAGACTTCATTTGTCTGAATTAAGTGTGGACTGATGACTAAACATTCCCTCCCCTTTTTTTGGGACACAGAAAATTTTAAAAATCCAGATTGAAAAATAACAAAATGGGGGAAATATAGAAGTGGTTGAGAGGCAGTCCAGTGGATCTTGATGTTGGACTTGAGATGAAAAGTCTGATCCAAATAATAGATTTGCCTGGATCGCTTCAGTTCCTCATCTGTTGAATGAAGGAAAACAGTGCCTTCCTTCACAGCATTGCTGTGATATTAAACAAAGACTGTGTCATGCCCAGATCCCTGAGCTGAACATCATTATACTGCACAATCTCTCCAGGGATGAAGGAGACCTTTTCCCAAACCGCAGCAGAGCACATTTAACTTAGTCACATTTGTGGAAAACACACAGTGTTCAGAAAAAAATATCTGCTGATAAATCTTGAGGAAATGACATCTCTTTTCTCTGCTCCTCTAACTAATAGTCATGTGTTCTTTCAAACACAGATGATGAATCTCCTGGTCTCTATGGGTTCCTGAATGTCATTGTCCATTCAGCTAGCGGCTTCAAGCAGAGCTCGAGTGAGTTGTAGGTGTATGAGATGCTTGCATGTGAATGAACACATAGAAGTTTATCTGATGAAGTGTGCTTGAACACAAAGGCTTATACCAGGGGTGTCGAACTCATTTGTTACGAGGTGCTGGATTTGACATAAATTGGACTTTGTCGGGCTGGGCCATGTGTGTCATAAAATGTAACATCAGGTAGCAGAGATACAAACTTTATAAAGGATACAGACACAAAGATATTTTTACTTTAAATAAAAACATGCTCGAAACATTAGCATTCTTGCAATATTTTGTTTATTTAACAGTCTCTGATAACTGACACTTCTTGCTCTGAATTACTGCATCAAACTTTCTGTGCTGTTGCAGTCTGGGAGGGGGAGGGGGAGGAGCCTCAGCCCAGTGCAGGGAGCAGAAGCTTGCCTGTCTATCTCTCCTGAGTGATTGAGAGAGTCTAGGAAAGCAAGCTATGACACAGCAGCAGCAGCAGAACTGGAGGAAGAAGCAGGAGACAGCACATCCCTTGTGGGCCTGATAGAAGCCCTCTGGGGGCCTGATCCAGCCCCCGGGCCGCATGTTTGACACCCCTGGCTTATACCATGAATAAGACTTTGTTGGTCTTAAAGGTGCCACTGGACTTGAACTTGGTTTACAGAGCTAGAGTTACCATTCTGCACCATGGCTAGCAAAGTAGACTGCCCAATAGCTCCAAACTAAATTATTTACTGGAAATACTTATATCGTGTTGTTTCTCCCAAGGGCTCAAGGTAGCTCATGGAAAATACCTGATAGTATCCATATCAATAATAAAAACACAAATAAAAAACTCCAGTATCGTACCAAGACCCCACTCTACACCATGCACCCTTTGCCTACAGTATGTATGGGCTAAGACTTAAAGCATTTTTTATTTATTTGATTTATAGACCGCCCTCCCTTGTGTGTCAGGCTCAGGGCGGTGAATAACATGTTCAGTAAATACATCTGGAATCAAATTAAAAATAATAAACAGGTTCTCTGACTATTTCAGATTCTGGGAGAATCGGGTTTGATTCCCCACTCCTCTTGTACCTGCTGGATGACCTTGGGTAAGCCATAGCTC
Source organism: Lepidodactylus listeri (assembly GCA_029233225.1). Taxonomy (NCBI): domain Eukaryota; kingdom Metazoa; phylum Chordata; class Lepidosauria; order Squamata; family Gekkonidae; genus Lepidodactylus; species Lepidodactylus listeri. Next base: position 29,663,249 of record JARCFY010000013.1, read on the forward strand.
TGGCACAGCTGTTCTCTCAAGGACAGTTGTCTCAGAGCTCTCTCAGCCCCACCTACCTTACAGGGTGTCTGTTGTGGGGAGGGGAAGGGAAAGGAGTTTGTAAGCCGCTCTGAGACTCCCTTGGGTAGTGAAGGGCAGGGTATAAATCCAATCTCCTCCTCCTCCTCCTTTATGTTCTTAACCCATGAGGGGAGAGGAGAGATGGGGGAGGCCAGGCTTGGTGAAAAAATATTGATGTCCTCAACCATAGGCCTGGTGGAACACGTCTGTCTTAACAAGCCCTGCGGAATTGCACTAGGTCCCACAGGGCATGGATGTCATTAGGCAGAGAGTTCCACCAGGCCACCATTCCTTTCAAAAGAAAATGACTGCTCGGTGTAGTCCCTTGCTATCCATCTCTTGCCTCCCCTTACAAAACACTCTATATAGACCAGAGAAAAGGTGCATGACTAAAAACTCCAGGGGCTGGAACCAAGAGACTCAAGCTGAGGGTTGCAGGAAAATGCAGGTATCTACAATGTGAGCACACAGTCCAACCATGACCAGCAAAACAGTGAGACAGGCTGATGATCGTATTCAAGATGTTGCTTCTTTGCCCTTATTCCTCTAGACTTGTACTGCACCTTAGAAGTGGATTCCTTTGGGTACTTTGTAAACAAGGCCAAAACGAGAGTCTACAGAGACACAACGGAACCCAACTGGAATGAGGTAAGGTAGGACGCCATTCTGGGCCACCCTCCTACCCACTGGAGAAGCAGCAGCCAGTTAATCAGTGGTCTTGTTTGTATCAATTGCAAATGTTTTCTCCCTGTCTGGGGCATCAGAAAGGGCTTCCTCTGGACTCCAGTGGAAGGGAGGCTTCTGTGGCGTGGTTCTGATAAGATGGACACTTTTAAGAATAGATGAATTTTACCTTCCCGGCAATTTTCACTTCTAGAAGAGTCGCTGGATAAACAGTCACAATAGACCATCTTATGTGAAAAGCTAAGAGAAATAAACTCAGGTGTTTAATTTGGAGGTCAGCATGGTGATGCTCTTGTGCACCTCCCATTCAGTTCTCTGAAGCCTGCACAGAAGTTTCTGCATGTGCTAACTGGTCGTGACTGATTATGTGTTGGGTTTTGATTTTGGATTGGCCTGCGTGTAAATCTCTCTTTGCTCTAGTCAAGAAGAGCTCACAATGAGTCTGAGAAGATTGCTATATTTTGCACAGAATATGTTCATGTGAAAAGATGAAGGCAAAAGCTGTGCTCTTTTTCTCAGTTGTTACTCTCTGACTGCATCCCCAGGCCCTTCTTTTCTGGAAGGATGGTGGGGCAGGAGAAGGCACAGCATTCATAAAGTGAGAAAGTTCTGTTCTGGAGGCAGCAGGACCCTGCAATAATGGTCAGACTGCCTCTGTTGCTGTCTTGTGGCTGTTCAGTGGTGGAGGTGTTACATAAGGCATGTTTAGGGCTCTGCCATTTAGTCCCATCAGATCTTTTTAGAACTTTGTAGGAGTCATTGATCCTTTGGCATCTTTTCTGGAGAAGCTGGGAATGTGCCTCTGTGATGGACAGGAGGCTGTCCTGCCCCTGAGAGGTAAAACAACCACTCAGCTGTTTTCACACCTAAGCCAGTGGGAGTGCTGCTTCTGCATCCAGTCTCCTTCCAAAGGGGAGTTGTGAGCTGCCTGAGGGAGAGTGGAGATAGGAGAAGGGAATTGTCAGTCACCTTCAGTTTGCCTGCTATGCTAAGAGATGGGCACAGCCCACCTGTGGGAAGAGCACTCCTGCATTCAGGCAGGAGATGGGAGTGGACTCCCCTCCATTGGTTTCCTTATTGCTCCCTTGGTTGGTGACCTTTGCTCTTTTTCTTCCACAGGAATTTGAGATTGAGCTAGAGGGCTCGCAGACCCTGCGGCTCTTGTGCTATGAGAAATGTTACAACAAATCAAAACTCACCAAAGAAGATGGAGAGACCACGGATAGACTGATGGGCAAAGGCCAAATCCAGGTGGGAACTTGCTTTTGGCTTCCTGTGCAGGAGCTCCTGTTGCTGCATGTGTGTGTCATTGCAGCTGTGCTGAGAATCAGTGTGAAGACAGACAACCAAAACGTTTTTCTGAGAGACCACACAGCATTTTGTTTCTATAAACCCATTAGCTGCCTTCAGCCATCCTTTCCAGCTCCAGATGCTATAAAATGGTGCAGCCAAAAATTCAGTCCTTTTCTGCTCCGTCAAGCAGCAATGCTAGTGCCCAGGAATAATAGCCAGTGTTTGCACAATCAGCAGGTCCCAAACATGGGGCCACTGATCTAGCACCATTTGTCTAAAAGGGAAAAAGAGCAGCACAAGGCCAGATCTGTCTGCTTCAGCCTTGCCAACATCATGACTTGACAAGGTGAGGCAGGTTCTGGGGCTACCCACCAGCAAGCAAGCCAGACTGCCCTTCTGCTGCAGCTGCTGATTTTGATGCATGTCCAGCCACGCAAGTCTTAATGGTGGCAGAGATAACTTGCTTCAAAGGAGGGAGCAGGCTCCTCAGCCATGCACCTATGTCAGTAGAACTGGCAGTACTACCAGTACTGGCAGTGTGGGTGCCCTGCATCACTCACTTCCAAGGAAGGATCAGGGAAGAGAGGAGAGATGCTGCACCGCTAACTGCTGGAGTTGTTGATAGTAATGATGCTGCTGTCTGGCCATCTGCTGTTCTTCCCCATCCTCAGAAGGGCTGCTGCTACCTTGGCCCTGCATGCTCAGTGCCAACAGGCAAGAGGGTGTGTGTGCGCAAACTCATAAAAGGGTCAACTTTACTTCAGTTAGCTGCTGGCATGATCCCTCAGCCAGTGCCCAGTCCAGAGGCCCGCAACAATCCAAGCCTTTGAGAAGTGAGTTGCTTCTGTTGGCTTGCTTGCTTAGAATATTTCTGTCCTGATTCTCAGTATGGGATGCACACAAGACAGCTTCTAGGAAGATGTATATCTCGTAACTGGATATAATTAAATTGCTGAACTAATCCACAAATAAGAAACCCAGTAGTTAGAAGGGGTTCCATTGAAGTCATCCTCCTCTTCTTCCTCCTTCCAATGTATTAGGGCTGTGTAGGTTGTGTCTCTGCCAGAGCACTTGTTTTGTTTGTGGAATCATTTCCTGACTTTCCTCCTCCAGCTATAACAGGGAGGGGCTGTCTTTGGGAAGGCCAGCAGCTGCTGAGAATTGGCCAAGACCTCTTGATGAGTCAGTAGCAGGGGGTGGAAGAGGTCAGCCTTCAGGCATCCCCCTTCATTCTGTCCCTCTGCTAAAACCAGGTGGAAATGATTCTAGCTTAACCAAACAAGGTCACTTTTGAAACTCTGTATTGTTATGGAATTTGAGAATCACACCAATATTTTTTGTATTGTAGGGAAGGCAGTGAGGCTCAACAAGTGGAGTTTGGTGTGAGTGGTGTATTAGTTCCCCCCCGCCCATTTCTCTGTTGCATGTAGGATTGAATAGGAAGGAGAGCCATAAATAGAGCTTGAGTAACTTGGTCTCCTGTTCCTATGGAAAAGAAAGTGTACTTTTTTTTTGCAAAGGCTTCCATAGGTGGTTGTTGGGATTTGGACTGGGGAGTGGTGTGTGTGTTCAGAATGTCCTCATGTAATTTCCTAATCATGCTAGAAACTCCCCATTGCTTTGGATCTGTATACATTGTGCATCTTCCTTGCTAATGATTGTGTGGTAGTGCTGGATTAGGAACATTGATACCCTGGTTCAAATGCTTATTCATCCCGGAAGATCATTGTGTGATCTGGGCCAGTCATTATCTTTCAGCCTAATCTTCACAGGATGGCTGAGAGGATAAAATTAGAGTGGGGTTGGGGGTAGAATCCCAGTGTGACTACATGGAAGTGAGTTGCATTTCATGCTTATACTCAGGTCACCGATTGATTATGCTTACAGAATGCATTCTGGGAATTTCTATATTGGCAGGATCTTCAGTCTGAAACTGTCTCACCATTCTGTTACTTCTGATTTTGCTACCACTGAGTTTGGATTTACTTAAACACCCCCCCCCCCCAATCATTTCATGGTTTTTCGCAATATCCCCTATAGTTTGTATTTTTTGAAAATAAAAATAATGAAATTCATTGGGCTTTGTTATCACCAGAATGGCAAAATAATTTGCTTTTCAGTGCTTGATGTTTGCCTTGTGACCCCAGGAGTTCCATGTGTTCAGATCCCTTTCACAAGACCCATTTTCATGTGGGTTCCATCAGTGGTCAATTGAAAGATGTCATGTGGCAGCAAGAGAATTATGTGAAAGCACCCAAATATGTGAATGAAGCAATTGGTGCACCAGTGTATGATTTTTACTGTTGCTTTGTCATGTGGTGTGAAAGATCCCTGTAGTGCCCATGCAAAGCAATTGTCCTCTATATGGGTGAGTCACCTGGAATTTCCAGACTCTCTCTCTATAAATAGGCTTAAAGCTACACTTTGTCTTTCCATTTGCTGTCCATATATTTTCCCCCCAGAGGGATTACCTTATCTGTCTGTCCCAGCTGTCCTTCTCCCTCTGTCTCCCCCCCACTCCCAAATCATGTAAGCTACCTGTCTGGCCTGCCTAGGACAGGGGCTCCCAGCCTTTTTGAACCTGTGGGCACCTTTGGATTTCTGACACAGGGTGGTGGGTGCAGCCGCAGAATGGCTGCCGCAGGAAGTGGAGCCACACACACATACAGAGGAAGCCCAAGTACCAAGAAGAAGAGGGGTAATCTAAAAAATCCCCAGGTTATGCAACCCCCAAACCTGTCATGCCAACTCTGTGACAAGGAGGCATTGAAGAAAGATTGGCATTAATTCCTCTCTTTCCCCAGTTACATGAGCTCTCTGCAGTGCAGAAAGCTTTGGTATTTGTGACATCAGAGGGTCTTCCAGGTGTGCAGCTCTTGCCAGCAGCCCATAAGGTGTAACTGAACTGCACCCATATCAGTTAGCATTGTCTCATGGTGAAACATAAAAAAACCTCTGTACATTGAAAACACACTTTTCCAGTGTTTCCCTGACATGCTAATTTTCTATGTGCAGCATCCGTTTTTAATAAGGTGGAGCCTTCAGTCACACATTCATTTTGAATTAGAACAGTTTAGGCACGGGTTGACCACATTATCTGCTGTTTGGGAGGTCAGAGAGAAGCCTTGGCTCCATAAGTCCAAAACTAAGGTTTGGACAGGCCTCAGTGAGGCTGATGAGACTTGGCAAACAGAACTCTGTGCCAAAAGCTCTGCTGGAAATCTATCAGTACACTGACTGCCTTCTGTGCAGCTGTTTGCGATGTCTTTCATGAGGATAATTTCATAATATACTTAGTTATGTTTGCTTTGTTTTGCATAACTTCAGTGTTATTTCTTGTTAAGGGGTTTGAAACTATTTGGAAGAAAACTGATAGAAATAGACAGGCACTGACATATTCCTGATAGTTTTTTTAATAGATCAAGATGGGTAGCCATGTTAGTCTGTCTGTAGCAGTAGAAAAGAGCAAGAGTCCAGTAGCACCTTAAACACTATCAAAATTTGTGGCAAGGTATGAGTTTTTATGAGTCTCAGCTCACTTCTTCAGTTTTTTCCATGAAATGTTACTGCTCGTTTCCTATGAAAAGTTAATCAGTTTATCTCAGTTCCCCCAATCCTACATTTCTGTAGCTTGCACACCATGCTGATGAGTTATTTTTAGTGTAATGTTTTCACCCAATGTAGTCTCTGCAGCTAATTGCTAACATGCGAACAACTTTCTGTTTTTCAGCTGGATCCACAGACATTGCAAGATAAAGATTGGCAACGGACAGTCATTTCAATGAATGGCGTAAGTACTGAGAATCCAAGATGGCAGGCTGGCTGACAGTGCTGTTCACCGCATTGCCTTTTGTGGGCCTGTTCTCCTTGCTGCCCACAACTACTTCTTAGTTTCTGTCTCTCTTGCCAAGAGATTGCTGCAGTACATGTATGCCATGCAGTTACTCTGAGAGCCAAATTATTTGCTCACTAGGCAGTTGGGAACCAAACACATTTGCAGCCATTCCTTGGCTTCCTGGAGCGATGTCATGTTGGAAATTCAGTCTTTGATCTTTTGTGTGCAAGAAACAGGAAGTCCGTTTTAACAGTGACAGTGTTGTAGAGAAGCAAAGTCCCATGAGGAGTGTTTTGTTTCTGCATAGTGACAGAACATGCAAAGTTGCTTGTGGGTTCTACAGATTGCTTGTGGGTTTAGGCCATAAGGCTAGGGGCCTGACTCATCAGGTCCTATATTGTAGTGGACCATAAGCAAAGCTAGCCCAAACTGGAATGGTCCTCCTAATGTGCCCATAAGCCAACTAACATGAGGCACAATTTCGTTGGGGTATTCTTCTGTGCAGGCCTCACTGAAATGAGTGGGAACCACATAAAACTCCTGTGTGTCATTACAATTGGGGTCCTGTTTTTCATTTTTTAAAACACAAGGACCTGCTTATGTAGTCCTATGGCAAAGAATTTGAGCTGATTTAGAATATGCATATTTGGACATGGAAGGGAGGAGAAGGCTTGCACAGTTGAGCATATGTAAACTCTGTTCAGCTGGAGAGTTCTTTTTGTGTGGGGGGAAAGCCATTCCAATGGAAAATGACATCTACGAGTATCAAGAGCTTTTGCTGTGGCTTTGTTAGTACAACTGGTCTGACCCAGTCCTGGACCTGACAATTCCCTTTAATCTGGGGAATGTTTGATGTAAAATAGAGCATGGTAGAAACCTTCCCCAGTTTATGCAACCTCCAAACCGTTTTATTTTAACTTTTGACCCCCATCTTGGTGTCTACTTCTAGTTTTAGAGTACCTTCTGATCAAAAATGCCTCCCCCAAAAAAACCAGGTAGTGGAAGTGGACATAGAATAAAGGGGAAGACAGAACCATCAAAATGTTGCATCTGGAGCCTTGAGGCACACTTGAAATTAAAAAGTCTGAAGAAATGTTACTTTGCTTTCTTACTTTTTGTTGGACCTTTTCATTTTTGCTTTCTCCTTCCTTTTGACATTAAGTTATTGTGAATGTTTAGATTCCTTAAAGTTCTCTGTCTTTGTATTTTAAAACAATACAATTCTGGTAGAGTATATAATTGAATTTCTTTCACTGTGCCAAGGCTGGGCTGAATGAAAGCAACCTAGACAGGCCTGGCCATTCAGGGCAGAGCAGGGATTGAGGGCCCCAAGTCTGCACATGCAATTATGAATGATTTGCTGGACAAACATGCAACATGGGAATTGCTGTAGTTGGCAAGAATCGCTGTGCAGCTCCATTTCTCATAGGCTGAAGTGAAGCTGTCCGTGAAGTTCACAAGCAGGGAGTTCAGCTTAAAGAGAATGCCATCCCGCAAGCAGACTGGAGTCTTTGGAGTAAAGATCGCTGTCGTCACCAAGTGAGTCAGTCATTTTGTCTTTTTTTTCTCCTCCAGGAAGCTGCCTTGAAGTAGATTTTTTTCATCTTACGCTGATGCTGAATGGAAGTTTCCATGTATTTATTTTCCTGCTTTCACCTGGGTAGTTCAGGGGGGATTTGTGTGTGTTGTGAGCTTGAGCATCAATATGCATGCATGCTTTTTCATGCACATGCTTGAAAAGAGTGGAGCTTGTTTACTTTGAACATCATGCATTGTGCTGTGTTCAGGAACCAACCCTTGGCCCTTTTCCTCTGCTATAAAACAACACACCCTGGAATTTTCCAAGCTACCAAGCTTTTCATTTCATGCTTAGAAAGTAGGTGTTATGTGAATTCCAATGTAGTATTTGAATCCCTGATTTGCTACAACTCGTTTACCTTCAATGTCTTGTTTGTTGATGCTGGAGAAGTTGAGAGAAAATTATTTTTCACTGGCTGTGATCAGGATGACCAAGGCACACTTCAGTTTTACATGTACAGAAACTGAGAGGTTGAATAAGGAAGTGTATTTTCCTAAATATTTTCCAGCTCTCTCTTTTAAAAAAGTGTGATGGTAAATATTGTGGATTACCCAATAGAGTTAGATGGGGCCATGGAGGTGTTGAGTTGAAATGTGGAGGGAGAGACACAGACTGATGGTTCCTTTCCAGAGGGTGGGCTTTAGTAGTGGCCAGCTTTTGACTCCAACTAATCTCCATAGCTCTCTGATTGCCAGGGAGTAGTCTATAGTCCTATTTGCAAAGAAATTTTTGCCTTCCATAAATATGATTCCTTTTATCACTATATAGTCTGTTGATATGAGAGCTGATTCAGCGATTATCCCCACTCCCCCATCCTATTCCCATGCATCTGAAAGAATTGACAACTTCACTTAATCTATTCTATTACCCCATCACTGCATGCTTTTTAATCAGTATAGATTTAATCAGCATTTTTTCCTAACTCCCCCCACTGTTTCCAGATTCAATTCAACAGATAAATCCCTTTAAAAATTAAAAATAAGTTTGGTTTCATGCGTTTGGTTCATTCAAAGCTCAGCTTCTACCTTTTAATGGATTGTGGTGGGAAGAGGTAACTGGCAGAGGTACCATATCACGATAAGTTCCTCCCTAGAACCTCAGAGAGGATATCTGGGAATACTGTTTGTTGAGTATGGGTTGCAGTACAAGTCCTGTTATATTTTCCCCACATGTCTGTGAACTTGCTTTCAAATAGGACAACATGTCATAGGCTGGTAAATGCCTCAAAATGGTGTCAGCATGCTGAGAGGTAGACCAGAAATGGCACTTAGAGTGCAAGAAAACAGGTCCCTGCTACAGAGAGCTTACAATCTTAAAATATAAGGCAAGGAAGACAACAGTAGGAGAGGAGAAAAATGGAGGTTGGGATAAACAGCAGAAGACCCTTTGTTTGTTCTAGTGGTGTATGTTTTGCCTTATCTTCAGTATAGAAGGGGGACTAAAGGACTGTGCCATGACTTCATGGGAAATGTGGGCTTTGAAGAGAGACTTGAAATGACGGGTGGACTTCTTGTAGGTGTTTCAGGCATAGGGGTAAGTAACTGAGAAAGGGTAATTTGAGGAAGCAGGACACCTGTACTGGTGAGAGTGGTGAAGGTGAAGTAGCAAAGATCACAGACAGGGATGTATTAGGATATGAGAAGGGAAGCAGGGCCATGATGGGCTCTGAAAGTAAGGATCAGGAGCTTGGGCTGGATCCAGGAGTGGACAGGAGGGCTGTGTAGAGATTTAAGGAGGGATGTTGAATGGTCCATATGAGGGGAGAATGAATTTGGCAGCAGAGTTTTGGATAGAGGTGAGGTAGCTAAGAAGAGACAGTGGAAGACCAGAGAGGAGGAAGTTGTGATAGTCAAGTTTACAGATGGCCAGCCCAGGGAATGGAAAGGAAAGGCCACATCTTGCTATGTTTTAAAGAGAGAGATGACTTGGTAACAAGCTGAACATAGACAGCAAAGGAGACCAAATAGTCAAAAATCAGGCTGAGGGTTCCATTCTGTTGACAGGGTGGATGGGGATGTTGCCCATGGATGTGGAGAAAAAGGAGAGGCAAGTTTGGACATATGGAGTTGAGCAGGAGACAAGATATCCAAGCACCAATATTGGATAGGCAGTTTTAAAATGTCTAATTAGAGGGAGAGAGAAAATTCAGTGTTAGAGAGTGAGAGTTCTGGGTGGTACTAAAAAAGCCATGGAATGTGATCAGGTCTTTCAGACAGTATGTAGAGGGATAACAGAGAAGGACTAAGGACAGATTCCCTGGGAGATCTTAGCATGTTGTTTGGCGCTCAGTGCCTTGCGCATTACCCGCTTCTGAACAAAATCCTAATAATGGATGGTTGCAGAGACGGAAGTGGAGAAATATCTTCTAGGCAAACAGTTTAATCTTAACATACCCTTTTTCCTTTCTAAACTTTCAGGAGAGAAAGATCAAAGGTGCCTTATATTGTGCGCCAGTGCGTGGAGGAGATTGAGCGCCGTGGCATGGAGGAGGTGGGAATCTATCGGGTCTCTGGTGTTGCCACAGATATCCAGGCTTTGAAAGCTGCCTTTGATGTCAGTGAGTATATGCTTGTGAGGTTTTCCTTTTCCACTCAAGTCAATAGTCTAGCCCAGCAGGCGGCCAGGAAGAGTCAAAGAATCCACACTTGTTCCTTTTTGGCAGAGGCCAAAAGTTAGTATGTGTCCAGCATGGTTACTTTTCATACCTGCTCATGTCCCTCAACATACCCCAGCTTGCTTATTGATTTTTCTGTTCTGTGTTTTCAGTCACCAAAGAGAAGCATTAATATACTAAAACAGTACTCCAGGAGGCCAGAGGAGGTCTCCCTGCAATTGCTTACTGATTACAAATAGCATTGCAGTGCAGATGAGATGGAATCTTACAGTACCTACAGGACAAAGCCCAGGGAAATAGCAATGGTTCCTCAAAGCTATCTTCTGACAATAACTTGGGGAGTGGAACCATTGCTAGATCCCTCACAGGCAGCCTAGGAAGATATTATGGTAGAGAATGTCAGAAGCTTCTGAGAGTTCCAGAAGAATAAGAAAAGCTGTGCTCCTTCTGTCCAGCTCTACATGCAGTTTGTGAACCAGGACAGCCAGTGCAGTTTCTATCCAAAATCCTACAGGGTACTGAAAATCTTTCTCATCCAAGTATTTCTGGAACTGTCCCACCACTGCCTGCTATATTACCTCATCCAAAAAAAGGCAAATTTGAAACCAGCCTACAGTTATTGGAATCAACAGTTCACAAGGAGAATCAGGTCACCACCACCTTTAACATATTAGGATGCAGCCCTCCCTTTAAGGATTGAATCACCATATCATATTCATAAATGTACTGACAAGTGGATTGTGTCCCTCCTGCTTCTCCCAGACCTCACAGCAGCTTTTGATACCATCACGCAATGTATCTTTCTGAACTGCCTGGCAGGAACGAGTCTTGGTAGTATTCTGTTGGGAATTGTTTTGAATTTTCCTTGAGGTTGGCTTCAGAAAATGATGCTGGGGAACTTTGGTCCAGGCCTGTAGCTAATGCGGGGCCCGCCCCCCTAACGTTTCTTCCAGGGCCCCAACCTGAGTCTTGGCCTCTTCTACCCCCTGAGCTCCACAGTAGCTATATGCCTGTCAGTGAAACGGGCTGCATAGGATCAGAGGTCTGATCTCGCACACATATAATTTCTGGCCCCCTGAGCAAAAACTAGCCCCCCCCCCAGCAAAAAGTTGCTAGCTAGGGGGCTGCTTTGGGGGTTCCAACAAGTTTCAATCTTTATTTATTTTTATTTTTTTTTCAGTTTATACCCCGCCCTCCCCGCGAACGGGCTCAGGGCGGCTTACATGGGCACAAGGCCGAAAACAATACATTAAAATGGTTAAAAACAGTTAAAATGAATTCCTATGACTAATACATTGCTAATAGCTTCCGGTAACATTATTATCAGAATGGCGACCCAATAGTAGGTCTCTAGATCCCGCCCGCACCAGCCAGGATCTTAACAAAGTTTGAGTCCAGTGGCACCTTTAAGACCAACAAAGTTTTATTCAAGATATAAGCTTTTGTGTGCAAGCACACTTCTGATGCAGTGAAACAGAATTTCCTCAACCATTACATATAGGAACTGGGCGGAGGGGGGGTTAGTTGCCAGGAAGGGCTAGTTATAACCAAGATGCATAAGTAACTGGGCTATTATAGCTGAGATCAGATTAAGGTGGCTGTTAAGATCTATGAATGGCAGTAAATTAACATACAAATACAAGAGTTAACAAACAGATGTGAGAACAAAGTTCTGAGTCCACTGGTACCTTCAAGACCAACAAAGTTCAATAAAGTTCCATTCTAGGTTTAAGCAAGAACTGAGAGACTTAAAATGTGTACATGCAGACTCCTTCAGATACACTGAAACAGATTTCCTCAAATATTACATATAGTTGGGGAGAGGTTAGTTGCCAGGAAGAGCTAATTAGAGTTAAGATGCATAAGTAACTGAGCAATAAATACAGCTAAGTGGAATAACACATTTGGTAAGACATGTTAATAGCAGCAAATTGGCATCAAGGTAATAAAGGAGTTAACAACAGATGTGAGTACTAAGTGTGAGTCCAGTGGTGCCTTTAAGACCAACAAAGTTTAATTTCTGGGTATAAGTGACTTAGCACATATAATGAGATAAGAAGCTGATATCTCTTTTAAGCCCTGGGGATTTCATTGTCCTGAATGTTGTAATAACTTGTAGTTGAGCAATCTCCCTCTACAGTCTGTTTCTGAAATTCTTTTGCAATAAAACAGCTACCTTCAGGTTCCCAATTTAGTGCCCTGGGAGGTCAAAATGTTCTCCTACAGGTTTCTCATTTTTGTGATTCTTGATGTCAGATTTGTGTTCTTGTATCCTTTGGCGTAGGGTTTGACCTGTTTGTTCCATGTAGAGAACTGAAGGGCACTGCTGGCATTTAATGGCATATACAGCATTCCATATTGTCTCCCATACTGTTTAGTATCTATATGGAACTGTCAAGAGGAAACATATGAGGGTTTAGACTGAGCTGGCATCAGTGTGCTGATGACACACAACTCTGTCTCTCCATTCCATCTAATTCTAGGAAGGCAGTGGGTGTGCGTAACTGGTATCTGGAGGCAGTGAGGGTGAAAAACTGGATTGTCTGGAAATGTCAGCCGGGTCAGAGTGTGGCAGCCAGAATGCTGACGGGTGTGCTGCAATTAGTATATTTATTCTGTACCAACTACATTGGTTGCCACCTCTTCTGGGCTTAATACAAAAAGCTATGATTATATGCATTCTGTCTTCCTTAAGAATTTTTAAGGGAGAGACAGCATATTTCTAAACAAGCAAATAAATTACCTGCAGTACCTTCATGTCATTGGGGAAACTACCCAACAGCAGGCTTGGAGCCCAAGGCCCCTTATCCACTCACAGGGCTATGAAGTCCTGAGCTGCATCTAAAAAGGTAGCTTTGGTGTGGATATTGTAGGGAAGTTATTGAAAAGTAGGGTGGGCAGGGGTCCGTTGGAGCGGGAGCGCACAAAAGCGCAGCTCCGGGAGTGAGGAGCCCAGGGGGCGGGCACATGACCAAGCCCCGCTCCCTCCTCGGCTTCCCCGAGCAGTGCAGAGGCGCAGCGCCCCGGGGAAAGCCCTGCTAGGGTCTTTATTGTTTTTAATGTTTTGTTTTAATATTGATAATTTTATCATTGTTCCTTTTATGACTGTGTGCTGCTTTTCCAGAGACTTGCTCAAGGTGGCAAATAAATTTCCTAAGTGTACCATTTTTTATCTGAGCACATGGCACATAAGTACTGGAGAAATTTCACCAACCCTTCAGCAGCTTCCACCTTATCAGTTTGGTGTAGTGGTCAGGAGTTGGACTCTAATCTGGGAGAACCGGGTTTGATTCCCCACTCCTCCACATGCAGCTGCTGGTGTGACCTTGGGCCAGTCACAAGTTCTCTCAGAGCTGTTATTATTTATTCATGAGCAGTTCTCAAAAGACCTCTCTCAGCCCCACCTACCTCACAGGGTGTCTTGTTGTGGGGAGGGGAAGGGGAAGGGATGGGTGGTGCACATGTCCTGGGTATCTCAAGGGAGCAGGAAGAGAATGAGGGTGTTCTTTATGCTTATTTTTATTGCACAAAGTATTGGATGGGGAAGGGAATGGAGGAAGAGCAGGTCAGTTTCACTCACCTGTGGAGTGGAGCCTGAGGGGTGGGTGTTGCCTTCTGACACACTTCCGGTATGTTAGGGGGCGTGGCATATGCAAATGAGTCATGCTAATGAGCTCCTGCACCTCTTTTTCTACGAAATGACCCCTGAGGGTGGGCAAGTGCCAACAGAATCCCCCATTTTTTATCATCCTCAACTCCGAGGAATAAACACATCTTCTGACCATCAATTGGATACTTGTCACATCACTGTGGCAAATAACGGCTGTGGGCTGGTGGACAGGCTTGGGGAGGAAACAGAAGCATTTGGGGTGGGGGTTACCGAAGACTTTTTCAATTTTTCCACTAGAAAAGTTGGGGAATCTCTCCTCGGAGAGGCTGACCTGTCCTGTTCTGTTGCTGTCTTCTGCCAGCAGGTGAAGACTTTTTTGTTTCCTGGTGTTTCCTCACTTCCTGTCCTGTTTTTAATTGTTTTTTCTCTGGATGTGTATTTTAATTTAGGTTTAATTCTTTGGATGATGTGTTTTTGTTTGGTTTTAATGTTTTTAAGATGTGTTTTTAATTGATATTTTTAATTTGTTAAGCACTTTGGTGGTGCTTGGAGAGCCAGTTTGGTGTAATGGTGAGGAGCGGGGTCTCTAATCTGGGAGAACCAGGTTTGATTCCCCAGTCCTCCACAAGCAGCTGCTGGTGTGACCTTGGGTCAGTCACAAGTTCTCTCAGAGGTGTTCTGTCAAGGGCAGTTCTCGGAAGAGCTCTCTCAGCCCCACCTACCTCACAGGGTGTCTGTTGTGGGGAGGGGAAGGGAAAGGAGTTTGTAAGCCACTCTGAAACTCCTTAGGATAGTGAAGGGCGGGGTATAAATCCAATCTCTTCTTTTTCTTCTTCTTCTAATGAGGGCAGAAAGGTGGGTTAAAAATTCAAAGAAAAAAAATCTGCTTTGGGGGCTATCCAGATTTTTGGTAACAGTAGTTTGCTTAAATCAGGTCTCACAACTACTATCACTAAATTGGAAATGGAGGAGGGACTTGGAGCATAAGAGAGGGAGTGATCACTAATGTAATGTCCAAATTCAGCAAGCAGTTGTGGCAAAGGGAACTTTAAAAGCATCATGTGAGGAGCCTGAAATTTTACTTCCCTCATGCCTTCCTCCATGTGCTCTCTTTCAGACAACAAAGACGTGTCTGTCATGATGAATGAGATGGATGTCAATGCCATTGCAGGGACCCTAAAGCTCTATTTCAGAGAACTGCCTGAGCCTCTGTTCACAGATGAACTCTATCCGAACTTTGCTGAAGGCATTGGTGTGTATTGAGATTGGTGTGAGTTTGATAGCTAACCAACATACTTCTTCAGGGTTGTCTAACAGAAAGTGGAGAAATCCAAAGCAAAATGCTAGAAGTCTTGCAACTGGCCCTGGTGCAGAGGGAAACAGGGGCTATTATTATTTTACTCATCAACTGAATGACCCGAGATTGAAACAAGTCATTTCCCTGCTTATGCAAGTTCCATGTCGGGAGGTTGTAACTTGTAATCTGATGATCTGTGAATACCATATTCTCAAGGATCAGGTATGCTCTTTCAGGGCATCCTAATCCATCATTCTACATATCTCCCATTCTTCAGACCCGCCTGGTCCCTTTCCTGCAGGCTGGTCTGCACAGCAGACGGTGCCAATAACAGTAATAGCACCTACTTCCTGTAGTCTTGAGGTGTGACACTGGTATGAATTTGTTCCATGACATACTGTAGTTGCTACTTAGAGGGCTTCTCACAAAGCAAAAGTCAGGTCAGCTCCATGACAGAAGAGCATCCTTGGACTTCTTCATCTCTCCAGAGGGAAGAAGAGAAGAGGGATTAGGGGCAGCTGAGCTCAGGATTCTCAGAAATAGTAAATATTCATCTGGATAGAACTTGGCCTCTCCCATAATGCCAGTGCGTAACACATTATGTCTCTTGTTTCCCCTTATTAAAAATTTCACTTGCCACGGTAAGCATGGAAGACGGCTAGTAGAATATGAACAGGCTTGGGCAGGTACACCGACCTGTTGTTTAAATTGGGCAAAATAGCAGGACCCGAATGCGATTGTAGTGCAACCTGCCAGACTATTTTTCATCTGTTACAGGAATGTGAGCATCATGCTTCCCAGGGAGATGTGACAGAGCTCTTTGAACTTTCCCCAGCTACAATTGAGTGGACTGAAAATTTAGATAGTAGTATTTAGTGGGGTTGTTCAATCCATCTGTATACCCATTGTATCAGCTTGTTTGTGTATTTTATATTACTATATGCTTTCTGTGTGTAATCCTGCCATATGATAAATAAATAATTAAAAATGGTTTCTCTTCTCCTCCAGCACTTTCAGACCCTGTTGCAAAGGAAAGTTGTATGCTGAACTTACTGCTGTCTCTTCCAGAACCTAATCTTGTCACATTCCTTTTTCTGCTGGACCATTTGAAGAGGTAATGTCAGTGCTGGAGAAGCTGTGACCAATGCTCCCTCTAAGCTATGGATTCTTGTGAGCAAATATACTACTTTGTGAGCTACTGGCATTAAAGTTGTGGGTGAGCGATTTGGCCACTGCATAAATTAGTTTGCTCTGGAGCCATCCTTCCTGAGCTAAGACAAAAACTTGGCTTAGAAGGAACACTGGCTGTGACTATCTATCAACACCTACCATCTACCCCGATGAGAAATTCTGTGTCTGGAAGCCTTGACAGTTTTAAGCATAATGTCTCATTGATTGTGCACCCATGTTGTACATGTTACGAGACAGTACTAAGAAATGAAGGATTGGTATTTCAGCATGTGTGGTGAATGTCCTCAGAAGTAGCACAAAACTTGTGTTTTCATCCATACAGGCAGATTTTAAAGTAAAGTATCTTATTTATTTAGAGTTCATTTTACAGTTCTGGTAGTTTAAAGTGTCTTGTCTGGCCAAAAGTTTCTTTTCAGTTTTGTTCCAAGACAAGACTAGTGCTCTAGCCTGGTTTTGCCTGTAGTGGTAGCCCTACACAATGGTGTTTGATGCTGCCCTTCTTTTCTTACAGCATGCACTGCTGTGGATTAGCATACATGGTATGAATGAGCCCTCTTCCAAGGTGTTGAAACCAGGCTTTCTCTCCCCCTTCCCCAAACTCCTTTAGGGTTGCCGAGAAGGAGAGCATCAACAAGATGTCCCTGCACAATCTAGCAACTGTTTTTGGACCTACACTGCTCAGGCCATCTGAGAAGGACAGCAAGATCCCTGCCAACCCAACCCAACCTATAGCCATGACTGATAGCTGGTCACTAGAAGTTATGTCCCAGGTAAAAGGAAGTGATTCAGCTCAGGAAAAGTATTGCAAATTGAGTCTGTGGAACACGTAAGGCCAAATGAAACCCAAAGGTTTGCCGAGTAGAGCTTAGGTTTGTTCTCAGCCAGAGTGGTGGATGTGCTGAGGGACATGGAGGTTACAGGGTGGGAAAGAGCAGGGTCACATTATGTCCTATTTGCTTGGGGAGAGGAACTTCTTGCCATCAGTATTGATCCCTAGCACCGATACCCTAGTAGAGATATCAGGGAAAGAGGGAACTATGCCATAACTGTTTCTTCTTCAGTATGTCCCCAGCAAGGACTGTCTTGCACAAGCATCTGAGGGTTGGTCAGGCTGTGGAAGTGTGACTTACCCCAGGAAACAAAATGAGCTTTGTAGCTGAACTGAGTGTTTGAACACAGGTCACGCTGTCTAATTCACTGCCCAGCATCAGCCCAGAAAACACTTTGGCTCATTTCTGTCCCACAGCTTGCACTAATTAACTTGGGAGTACAATCCACAAGGAAGTTCTCCTTCACAAGCTGTTTTGTTTCAGTGGGGCATGTGCCCCAGTAGGCTTGCTGTCTCTGCTCTCTGTGCTGCTTCCCTTATCTGGAGTTCAAATTCTGCCCACTGCTGCAACTGCCTTGTTTTGCTTCTGACATTATGCTGGCCCCACACAATGCAGTCCTTGATTCTGTATCCCCTGTACTTTGCAGGTTCAAGTTCTCCTCTACTTCCTGCAGTTAGAGACGATCCCTACACCAGACAGCAAGAGACAGAGCATCTTGTTCTCCACAGAAGTGTAGAAGCCTTGCTGAGCAGTGAAGGGGCTTGTGGACTTGCCCTTGGGGTGCACTGCCTGCTCTGGGGACCAGAGAAAAATCATTCCTCTTCTAGACATTCCTGGCCTGTCCTTGCCCACATGGGGGAAGCAAGTCCTCCTGCAGTTTTGGCTGGCAAAGATGGGCTGAAGATTTTTTTTGTAAAAAAAAAAAAAGACTACTGCCTGTTTGACCACTGGTGGGGGTGGACAGTGTCAGACGGCAGAGCAAGTGCACTGTGAGTTTCCTCCACCAGAGGGAAACAGTGGCCAGCAAGAACTATTTTTGTGGCTAATCAGAGAGCAAGTTTCCAGGATGTGTGTGCGTGTTTTAAAATTAATTCTATTATCATTAGGAAGCTTTGTGATGTCTCTTTGGACCAGTTGTGAAGATGAGGGAAACAGAACAAAAGGGTGTGTCAAATGGATAGCTTTATTGGCTACTGTTTTTAATTGAATACTGCTGAATCTAGTGTAATTCATCCATGATGGCCCTCTCCTTGGAAATACAAACCTTGATTGATTTGGTTTTTATATTTCCTTTTCTTCCTTTGCCTACCTCTCTGCTTGGACACGTAAAGGAGGAGGAGAAACTATTTTCCTGCCTCTTGTCTCAGACAGCCCCCCTTTTTTGAGAGGGGCTTGTTCAAGGAGGAAGACCCTTGTGCATTATATGGAGGTCCATATACAAAAAGAATTATGGGAAAGGGAGAAAATACAAGGATGGTTAGCTAACATTTCTTTTTCTCTGGACCAAAAAATAACAGGCAGTACTAGTGTAAGAGACTAGCTGGAATCTCCTGGCCTTCCAAACATAATTGGATGACCTGTAAAAGCACTTGTTACACCTGTGGTTTTCTTAAAAAAACACAATTTTTTCCTTTTCTGCCCAACTCTATGTTGGCTTTCCAGCGTAAACACCATGACCTTTTCATAAAGATCCCCGCCCCCCCCCCCCCCCCAAAAAAAAAAGATCTGGAGATTAGTCAATGGATGTGTTTCTGGCTGGTTAATCTAAAGTTTTCTCAGTATAGCTTTTTGATACTTGAATTTTTATTTTCTTTCCTGAGACTTTGTATGTTGCTTATGAACAGTGTCTCTTTCCAACCCTCCCTTTTCTGGTAAATAAGAACGTTTTTGATGTTTAATATCTTACGTAACTGGCAACTGATGAACAGGTAGAATTTTGTATTTTTTCAGAAGCTGAAACTCTGTTTTTAATTAAGGTTGTTGGAGAAATTTCTATGGCAGAATAAACTGCCCTTACCATTAGCACTAGAACAGCCACTTCTGGAACTATAGTACTGAAAAAGAATCAGTACTGGCAGTTGGGAATATAAACGAACTGCAGAGTCCCAAGGCAAGCAAATGGGGATTGTTTTTGCTATGAGATTGCATTTGTCTCTGTCACTTTCCACCCAGTCACGCATCATCATTGTTAGCTGTGCTCGTCCCATCACCAACTTTGCCAAGATCAGAAATGGAATGCTGACAAGAGAGAAGACAAGTCCACTTCCTGCTCAGAGTGTGAGGACTAACAAGTTAAACTGGTTGGCTTGTTTGGAAGGGGGAGAAATTTCCCCCAAAAGACTCTGGTACCTCTAGGTTCTGAATTTTTTTTTAAAAAGAAGACAACTACACTTAATAAATGAGGACAAAAAGCATCAGAGAAACCATTGTTTTGACAACCACTCTGATTCTTACCTTGACATAATGCCAGCTGCTTTTGGTACTGTGAAGTCACACATTCTGAAAGAGAGAAGCTTTATCAGCTTTGTCAGTGTTTTTCATTCTAATGGACATTATTCATGTAGGAATTCAATATTGCTTGGTGCTTCTTCCTTCCCAGGCACAGCCGTAGAAACCTCTATTTGTGATATTGTGCGACAAAAGCTTTTCTCCTAATTCCGCTACTTTTCAAATGTTGTCTCTCCTATTTTCTTGCTGTCGAATCAACCCTGACTCTTTACAAGAAGTGTGATTTACAAAGTATTGGGAAGGTGCTGCAAAGCAATTTGAAGGTATAAAATGTGCTTTTAAAGTTGGCTTGGCCTTTAATTATTCCTTATTTAAAAATAATTGGGTCATACTAGAACTGGCTTGTCTGAATTGCAGTTTTCTGCCTTGCTGTATTTGTCTGTAAGCAACCTTGTCTAATAATGGTCTGCGTGTTTTTGTCTCATGTCAGGTGTTTATCTACCTGTTCTTCCAAGGCAAGTGGTTGGGGGACCTCTCCAGAGAGGCATGAATTATAGAACAAGCAGGCCATTGCTCTATCCCTTGATTACTGTTCAGGAAACTGAGAATCCCACCACCTGGATTCATTTGTTATCAGAGCAAAAGAACAAGCTGCCATTTTTTAATTTGGGGAATGGCCACGCTAGGCTGAAAGAGAATTCACACACTGAGATCACTCAGTGGATATAGGGCATAAGTGTACTGAGCTGAACCAGTCTTGCTGTCTTAGGTTTGTCTACTGTTAGAAATGAGGGGAGGCAGTGTGGACCATCTGTCCAAATCTTCAAAGCCACCAGGGTTCTCTTATGTTACATCATCATCCTATCCCTTTTTTGGGACTATCACTAAAGCTTCTGTCCAGACACATTCTTTGGATTAACAGAGGCCTAGTGCTTGCCCCTAGTCTGAAAGGGAACCTTAACCTATATGTTGTTCCAGAGTTTCCCAAGGTGCACATGCAATTGGGAAGTGGTAGAAGCAAGAAGTAACTATTCCTTCCCTTCTAACTGCTTCCAGGCAGCACAACCCTATCCTGTCTTATGTGGCTGTACAGGCCCACTGCCATCTGAAGGACTAGCACAGTGGGGCTGTGGGGGCTGGTGAGGCAAAAGGCACTGATTGGATTGTCTACAAAAAAAACGGCAGAAGCTTACAGTTATACTTAGGGGAGCTTCTTTGGAGAACTTCACACCTTTTTTAAGGGCTTCACACCTTTTTTGCCTGATCACTCTGAAGTTGTGCCACTTTCAGTAATTGCAGCCGTTGCTCTTCCTTGCATTATTTGTTATTCTATAATCCATGGCTGCAGTTTAAAACTGGAAAAGCAATACTACAAAGATTGTGCCAATTCATCTTGCCTGCCTTTTTATGTTTTTTTTAATTTATATAAAAATTGAAATGTTAATATTGAATTGATGCTGCATAGTGTGTAGCTGTGAGGTGGTTGCTGTCCGTAATCCTTGAGAGGGATGCAGGTGAATGGACTGTAGGAGAGGGTGCATTTGCTTGAACTACAAATGGCTGCTCAGTGATTACAAACATTTTCTATCAAAGTGGTAATTTTGGGCATGAAAAATAAGAGCGCTCAATTTAAAATGATTTGAAGGACAAGGGAAGAGGTTCTCTTTTTAAAATGATGTTCTTATACAGAGAACACTTTTTTAAAAATTCAGAATTTTAAGATAAGCTTCTTTATTTTCTCTGCTTGGAGTTTTCTTAAAACCACCATAGCTGCCTTTCAGTAGCTTGGTCTCCCCATCAGGATGGCCTTTCATCCTCTTTGAAGATGACACAGAATTGGGTGGTACAGGCTGCTTGAGACCTTCAGAGTGCAGTTAAACCTTCAGAATGCAGCCGTTACCCTAGATTTAAGGACTGAGATTGCTTTCTTCAGGAGATCTCTGCCCCATTGCCTGATTATGACTACCTTTGGCAAGGCTAGGGATTAGGGCTTCCTGCCTCCACAGTCCAGGCTAACAAGTACCAGATTGTAGGCCTTCTTATACATGAGACTGATGTTTCTTTACCATTCTTTCTTAAGAATACCTGTATTGCTGCCCAATACACCAGGCGAGGGGGGTTAATAAGGGGTCTGGACACCAGGTTGATGTGCACTGCGGCTGGAAGAGCTGAATCAATGCTGGCAAATGCAAGAGAGGCCTCAATGGTCCCTGCTGAAAACTCAGCCAGTCTTGTTGGAGGCTGCTCCTACAGTCCCCCAGAGGTGAAATGGATTGAAAGAGAAACATACCCCAGACTAAACCAAAGAAATCTTCTGACTTAGTATCATGTTTCCTCTGTGGCTCAAGGGGTCGGGAAAAGATTTCCTGTGCTTTTTTTTCTTCTTAAAAAAACCAGGTATCCTAAATAAGGTTGTTTGGGATCTGACCAAGACAAAATCACCTGCTGTGATTTTTTTACCTTCATGTATTTATATACAAGCCCAGATTTGATTTAAAAATTTTGAATAAATTTATTTTCCCAAGGACAGCAGGAACAGGAGATCAGGCATTAGTTCCACCAGCTTTAAATCATGAGGGAAATTTCTCTCTCTTTCTCATCATCATTTCATTAAGGGATGAACTTTGGCAATCCATCTCACACAAATCAGCTGAAAACCACAGCCAGGATATTGGCCCTCCAGTCCTCGTTCCACAGTGGATATGGCTGGGTTTAAGAGGTATTCAAGGCTAGAGGGCTTGGAGTTTTAAATTGGTGGGCATTGGGCACTGAGTCATAGAAAAGTCAAGAGTGACAGTGGCCTGCTACAGAACCTTTTGGGAATCCATGTCTATACCTTAGTATACATTTCTGGAAGGCCTGCTCCCAACAGCCCATTACTCAGTTGTTTTTCACTTATGTGATTCCAGTTCCCCTATCTGTCTTTCTCTTATGCTGTGATTTTAAAAGATCTAGGGACTCAAAATATTCCCTGGTTCATAGAATATTATTGGTCTATAAACCCCCAAAGGTCTTGAGACCTAAACTGACAAGTAAAATTACCCACTAGGGTCCTTAATGCTGTACCTCTGTGTTTTACTGTGAACTTTAAGAATGATCAAGAGTTCCCAAGCTGCTTAATAACTGCCTGTCATAACCACATTCAGACAGGAAGTATTCATATAGTGTAGGGGAGGGGTGTCCTCACAGGTTGAACCACAATTATGGGAATCCTTCCCCATGGATACTCTGGGGAAAACAAATCTGAAGTTTTACGTTGATTTGGGGTCTCTGGGTCACTGGTAGAATTTGGGTAGGTAGTAATTAGCTGCTATGGATTCTAATACATTTAATAGAACATCTTTAGATTTGCCCTTTATATCAGAAATGATCCAAAGCTCAGTAGGTGCCAGGATTTTCTTCTGCAAGCCCTCACAGGCCAAATGTTCCTGTGCTTGTAAAAGAGATCTTTTCCCAAGTATTTGAGATTGGGAAGACTGTACTTTTTTAAAAAGAGCGAAAACTATCCCACACATGCAACTTGCTGAATCAGGTGTGAGATTTAATTTCTCATGCAGCATTCTGAGGGGTCACACATACCTTGTTCCTGTCCTCTTGGCCCTACAGCAAGTGCCTGTCAAGGGACACAAAGGCAAATGTGAGATCCTGAATTTGCAGAACAAAATTGGAACATTCTTGTTTAGTAGCACTGCCAAAATTTATTTCGGGAATTATCCAAAGCTCAGTATGTGCCGGGGCTTCCTTCTGCAAGCCCTCACAGTCCAAATGTCCCTGTGCTTGTAGAAGAGAACAGGTAAATTCCCTATGTGATTGGGCTTCTGTACAAGCACTGGAGTTGCTGGATTGTGGAAATATTTTGTTTGAAAATAAAACACTATCATAACTCTTCTGCATACAGTGCTGCTATTAATCTACAAGATTAGATGTGTAAGTATAGAGGCTTCCATTTTCCTTTGTTTTCCTGATCTTCCATTCTGCTACATCTTTGGCTCTGACCATGAAATGTGCTCTACCCCATGGTGCATTTTACATTTGAAAACAGTTGCCAGTGTTGTTGTTTCAAGAGGAATGTATAGCCATGGTTCTTTCAAATTTGTTTGCTTGACATCCAGGTAAGTTTTTCTCTCTAAAGTTTCTGCAGTAGTGAAGCTGGTCAGAATAAGAGGACTATGAGCAGTATCAAGAGACTGCATGTGGCCTTTGTCATCCTTACCATTTCTTATCCTTAAGTTGTGATCCTCCGTTCACAAGTAGATTAAACACTGGCAACTATTCTGTGCTGGTAATCTATGCAACTATTTTACAACATTTAAAAGCTAGCTATTTTCCAGTATTTAAAAAGCTAGGTTTCACTTGTGACACCTTAGCATGACCAAAAAACTGAACCCAGGGCAGGGCTATACATATAGTGCAGAAATATGCAGACAGTGGGAGCCATTGAGAACCAAGCTCCTATTGAGAGAGGGGCAAAAACTGGTAATCATTAGGTTGAGATTCAGCTCCCATGCCAGTGCATTCCTTGAATGGTTGCCATTCACTCCAAAAAGAATAAGTAAGCACATGGGGAAAGCAGAAACAAGCTTGCATGGGACACTGCTAGTCCAACCTGAGCTGGAGATTAGGAAGAGCTTCCTAACTTGGAGAATGTTGATGCCTAGAGAAGGTAGCAGATGTTCTATCACCAGAGATCTTTAAGGGAGAGATAAGTATTTGGCAGGATTTGCTTAGGTGGATTCAATGCCTAAGGTAGAATGACTGACTTTGCTGCATAGCCAAGTCTGTCTATCATTAGAAATCAGGGTTTAGAGTCCTTTGATAAGGATCATTTTGAATCGGGTGGTTATTTCTGATTATTAATTGGATTTGGAAATGACCTAGGTTATGATTATGTATTAGAATCCCCAGACTAACCCAGATTGCAGTGTATCTGGGAACAGGGAATTACACGGTCTCATTGTATGTTCTACAAGTGGAACTTTAAAATGCTTAATTTTGCATGATCTGTACTACATGATTCCATTGTTTTATACAGACATGCGTCCTCCTGAGATTTTTTAAAAGGCAGTCTGAGAAACCCTTTCTGTGCCAATAGAAATGAGTTGGTTTTGAGAGGGGTATTTACATGCATACATGGACATCTCCTGTGCAAGGTGACACTTTTGTCTTTACTGGAAAAGGAAGCAACTGTACTCTGTTTATAAATGGACACAAATGAGAATTCAGACATTCTGATATAGTAAATGCATGTTTTGATCAGGAAGAGATGACAGGTATTCCACTGGGTAGATACTTCCAGAGATAAACTGTAATGATGCAAGGTACCATATGATAACTGACATCAATTTCATATGTTCAAGTGGTAGCTGTGTTTATCACATGATAGCATAGGAAGTGCTTGCTCTTGAATATGTCCGTAAACTGTATTACAGTCATAGTAAGCTATAATGAATTTAGGGAGTGATAATTGTTTAGAAAGGGAAATAGCAGATAGGTATTTTATTAATGAGGGGTTTCTGATATAGGTCAACTGAAAGAAATTTTAAGACTTTCTCAGCTCAAGGACAGCTTTTGGCTTTAGCTTGTTCGATGGCGAGAAAGATAGAGCTGGTTTTGCATTATCATCCTGCTGGCCAAACTCTTGACATGAGCAGGGAGACCCAGAGTCTGTCTTTAGTAACATCAGGACACACCCCATCAGTTCATACATGAAAAAGTGTCAATGAATGTGACATAGCCAAAGCTTCACTCTTAAGTTCTACAAATTTCAGTGGGTAAACACATATTGAATTCTCTGCTACAAAAATTAATGGAAGTTCAAAACATGATATTTTGCCCAATTTATGCTACATGATACTGTTCTTGTTCTGAAAATTTTTTTAGAAAGCAAGCTGAGAAACTTCTTAAATAGGGGGTTGTAACCATGAAAACAAGAACTTGGTGGCTGGTTTAAGTTTGGAGTTATTTTGGGTGAAAGAGCAAACAGGCCCTCAAATATTTGTCTGAAAATTACTTGGGTAATGTCAGTGTGAGGGGTGACGATATTAAACTGCATATTCATGCAAATAACATTAATACAACATAGTAAAAATATAAAATGAAACCATGAAGGTTATCATATTGTACCACTGAGATCATCTTGATGATATAAATGAAATTAAGATCTGAGGACACTGAAATATGCATTTTTCTGTGTTTCTTTTAAATGAGAGACTTCTCTTGCCTATGTAACATCTGTAACTTTTCCTTATTTCTACTGTTGTAAGCATTATAATTCGTGTGGAATGAAGGAAAGCAGATGAATAAAACTATTTATTTAAATATAAATGCAATTAAATTATATACTTAGTGCTGACATTTTCAGCTGTAGAAGGGGTTGGGGGGGGGTCACTGTTGGTGGACCATCAGTTTTCCGCTGCAGAGCTAATATTTGTTGACACTGTTTTAACACTGCCATGTTTCATGTTTAAAGCATTTTGCTTTGGCATTTTATACTGCTGCTGCTCTTGCTTCAATATCCTAAATGCTCTGATGCCGAAAAGAAAAAAGTGGAGCTATTCTGAAGAGGTGCTGAGCATGTAGAACTGCTGTTGAAGACAATGTTTTTGTCTGTCAGGTCCAAAAAAAACCCTGCAGCAGAAAAGTAAATGTTATGAGTGTCATTTTTATAAAAACTTGATGGAAATGAAAAAGGACTGAGAAACTTGTATTTGGAAAAAAAAGAAATCCAAGGCATTTGTAGCCCTTATTTGTACACAATATTAAATAAATTTCTTCTGCATCTCTGTTTAATGAAATCAAATGGCATTTTATTCTCAGTAAGTTGTAACAAATTTTTTGACGATGAAACAAATTGCATCTCCTGGAGCCCCTGATTCAGGGCTCTGCCCCAGAGCTTGTTTTTGAAAGGCAAGGCTCGGCCATGGAATTTGTGAAGAAACACACCTGGGAATATGCAGAATGCCTTTCCATCTCCCCTGAGGCGTGCATCCAAAGGGACTGTAAGTAATCATTAAGTTTTTTCCAGCTCTGCTCTAGAAAGTTTATTGGACTCCTTTAGATGTATTTTTCATAGCTGTATCCTGCTTTTCTAAGAAAGAAAGGCCCAAACATGCATCTCAAACTAGTATAAAAGAAGCAGCTCTGTGACCTGGATCCATCCAACCAAGCTGTGGTGACAGAAGTCATTACATTGTAAAGGCAACTACACAATTTTGCATAGCAGACACAATCACTGCCATGTACCTCAGTATGTGCAGCCATGTTTTCAGTGTTTGCTGTAGGATAAGCCTGTTTCTTTAAACATGCACACATTTGGTAAAATCAACTGGTCCACGACTCCCCACTTTGTGTTCACGGGATCTTAGATATAAGGGTATATTGTCAGTACATGATGCAGGAGAAAGTTGGATAATCCTAGTGTATCTGCAGCAACTGATTGCCATGTAAAGTGTGGAGCCACTTAAAAACTATTAGCTATAAACATCAGTGTTCCCCTTTTAAAGTAACAATCCAGCTTATTCAAACTGGCTGCTTAATTTTTAGGCATCATGTTTATATATAAACGCAGTTGTACTTAAATGTGAATGTTGGCAAGTGCTGATGGTGTATCATTTCTAGAAGCTGTGCTTCAGAAACAGCAAAACTCCACTTCAGGCAACTATTGTAACTACCACGTAAAGTAATAAAAGCTGCAGCACAGCACGGGTATTTGAGGGGTTCTTTATCTCTGTCACCTGACACAATCAGTTTCCTAGATCGGGGTGGGCAAACTTGCTTAACATAAGAGCCGCATAGAATAAACATCAGATGTTTGAGAGCCACAAGACATGAACAAATATTACCTGATTTTATTGGAAAATAAGCAAATTTGCTTTTTATTAACATTAAATGAGACTGCCAAAAATAATAACAAAAGGAGTTGTTGTGTTGTGTTTTGGATTACTGAAGAAGCAATAGCTTGAAAGGGCTCTGGTATCCTCAAGCTCCATTTCTTATTGGCTGATGAATAAAGACTCCCATTGGTCCTGAAGCCAATCTAGATACCCAATCACTGAGCCCTGCTTGGGTCCAACAGTATTGCTTGTATATAGTTACATTGTTGAAAGTTATGTGTTGGAATCGTATAAATTAAGGTGCCACTCTCATAGAGCTGTCTTTGGAGCTGAGCAATATCACTAATAAAAGCCTGTTTGAACTCATCGCCTCCCGCTCAATATTTAAAAGGGGTAAAAGCAGATATTGATAATTATATTAATTTGTCCAATGATATTTGTTTGCTAATGATATTTAGCTTCCACAGCCACCCTGCCGGGAGCCACATAATATATGTGAAAGAGCCTCATTCGGCTCCCGAGCCACAGTTTGCCCACCCCCGTCCTAGATGATTGACTACTTTTCTGTATTCGCTGAGGCAAAAGAACTTACCTACGGGATTCAGCATTTGGGAAAACATCTCAACTAAACTGCACTGCTGGCCAAACAAAGCAGCCATACACCCTACATTGTACAGGGACAGGCAGAAGAGACTCGGCCGTTTTACCATTCCAGCCCGCCAACACGTACTCTTGGCTAAGAGAACTCGCGAGCTCCATCTTCCCTTCGAACGATTCCCCTTTTCCCACTCTTTTCGACAGCTGAGGCCCCAAGCAACGAACGCGAAGGGGAAAGCACGCATGCGCAGAAGAGCCCACTTGGGCTCTAGACGCCGCGTACCCCACTCCATGGTTTCCCTTTCTGCGCCTGCGCATTGCTTGAGTCTGCGCAATTCGGCTCCTGGCTCTTTGAAGTAGGGGAGGAGTATAGTCGTAACTCTGGTTGTCACCGCCGCTGGCCTTAGATGTGCCTCATCCGGTTTTCCCTCAGTGACTAAACCAGGGGAGGAGGAAGCAGCCTTAGCGATTACGAGCTAGCAGGCGACGCAGCCCTGTAAGGGCCGAGTGGGGCCGCCTCGGGAGGGCGACAGGAGGAAACGCCCCCCGGCCTTCCTCCTCAGAACCGAGGAGGGGGTCGAGTGCCGCCGCCCAGGCCTGCTCGGTGAGCTTCCCCGTTGTCCTTCGCCCTATCCGGGCTGTGGGTGCCTCATACGCACCCAAGAGTGCCGTCCGTGCCCGCCCGCTCGTCTTGTTTTGGGCTTGTCCCGCAGCTGGGGGACTCGTTGGAGACCCACTTCTGGTGGTAGGGGCTGGGTGAGAGTCGGCTGTCGCAGCAGAAACTGAAAAGGGGGCCGTGGCGCCGTCGAGGCTCCACTCCAGGCGGTACTGTGGTGGAAGTTTTTGGGCTGCCGCGCGAAAGGTTCTTCTAAAGTTCGGTGGCAGAGGGGTATTCCTGGAGGGATGGGGAGGGGAAGCTGTCCCCGGCTGCTCTCTCTTTTTCTCTCTCGCGAGCAAGAAGAGCCTCAGAGGGTCCTTCGAAGCGGTCAGGCTTGACGAAGCGGGCGCTGATTTACTCAAGCTTTTGTCACGATACGCGTTGGTCTTTGTGGCTGGGTTTCATACGCGCATGGTCCCAGAGGAAAATGTCAACAGTGGGTGGGGGGAAGGTAGGTTGTGAAATGCAGGAGGTGCAGCCTGTGTGGCTTTTTCTGTGAAAGTGCTGTAAGTCTAGTTTTCTCGATAGTCTTTATTTCTAACCTTAGATGTAAACAAGTAGAGTCCCTTCATAACAGAAGTAGTCATGCTATTGCCAGTTATTGCTGTTGTGCTTATTTTGCATACATCTGATATTTGCATAGAAATTTCATGAGCCTGCTGGACCTTGTTAACTCTGTTGTTTGCGGTTCTTATTGTATTCATCTCTGTACTGAAAATAACAAAGTGGGGTATACTCCATTAAAACTTGAACGAATATCAGCATTTAGGGTGTCGTGTAGGATGTTTACTTTAATATTCATATACCAAATGAAAAGAAGATGGATAGTCAGTGGAAACGTTTGTTAGTTGTGAATACTCTTGCAGATTTTTAATGTGTTAAAAAAAACCTGTAGATTTCGCTGAAAGGGCACTGAGGCTTTATTGTAGTCAGTAGTAGTAATGTAAATAGGTTTTGTATTCAGAGTGCTCTATATGTTTTATATTTTAGCAAGTCTTGTAATGACCGGATAAGCTAAGCCACTGTTATTATATCTGATTTGCAAATTTATTTAATTCATTTATGCCCCACCTTTCTCCCCGGTGGGGACCCAAAGAGGCTGGGGACTGAGACTGAGGAACACTGGCTAGCTTAAGGCCAGCCAATGAGTTTATAACTGAATTCAAACTTCACAACAAATTGAGATCGGCTGCAAATGCAGTTTGTCACTGTGTTCATGTGCAGCCCTTCTCTTTCCATCACCCTTTATGCCACAGAACCTAATTAAATTCCGTTCATTTTATTTGCCTAGCCATAACAAAATACAGCTAGTATGCTGAAAGTGAGACTAAAGCAAATGTAGAAGATGTATGTATCCTATGTATCACAGAAATAAGTCGATAAACAAGTTGTCATTCTACAAACATCAATAATAACTTTGCTAACATTCTTACTACTGTGATCAAATTGGCATTGTTCGGTGTTATCTCCCTGTTCAATTCCTGGTTATTTGTTTGGCCCTTGACCATAACAATAATCAGTGGCCACAAAGAATTACAGTTCTGGTATTCTCTAATTCATCTTCATTTATCTCAAACAAAAATCATTAATAAAATAGCAAAAATGTATTTAAGAGATCACATAAATGTTTCTGAATAAATTAAAGATAACTTTTTGTGGGCTATTTTACATTATTACAAAAGACAATATCTTTCTAGACTAGGAATAAAAAAAATAGAATATTGCAATCCATATAATTGTGAATCATTATTAAAAAAAACCCATCCTGGTTGGATTAAACTGAAGGGGAGAGAAAAAACTTAACTTCCATGCCTTGTCACCTGAGCAAGTGTCTGGTTGCAAGTGTGATGTTTACTTAGCAAATTGTAGCTTGGTTGGTCTTTCTGTGAGAGCATCATTTGAAAGCTAATTCCTGATCTGCATGCAGATCACTTGATAATAAAATAAACATTGTTGTTATTAATTTACAGTGGCTTGAAGGAGTCCTGCAGATTGTATTTGTCTTTCTGGTTTTAAGCCTTGCCCTACAAGTCCAACTACTAAGAGCAGTTTCTATTATTGAGCAGGGGCAAGGGGACATAAAGAGTTAACAAAATGTATTCTAGTAACCCCACACTACTGAACATTCTGAATAGTAATCCTGTTTTTAATCTGTTTGAGAGGCTGCCATTTTATGCTGCATTTATTAGTGTAGTTTGCCAGTTCAGAGAAGATTGGTTTTTAAATGCAAAAGAAAAATCTCGTTTTACACTTTACAAAAAGTTTATTCTCTACTTTCAAGAGGGCTTTTTACAAGACCCGGTTCATATCATGGGGTTTGGCTGCAGATGGTGGACTGCACAGTGTGCTGTGAATGAAGGACATGTGGAAAAAAGTGTGGTTGTTGGTGTGTTTGCACTATAAGGTGACTTTTATGCGGGTCCTAGCCAATGCTCCCTCTAAGCTGTGAAGTCTTGTGAGCAAAAATTCTACTTTGTGAGCTACTGGCATTAAAGTTGTGAGCGAATGGTTTGGCTACTGCATAAATTAGTCTACTATGGAGCAATCCTTCCTGAGTTAAGACAAAAATGTGTGAGCTGGAGGCTAAAAAACTGAGCTAGTTCACACTAACTCAGCTTAGAGGGAACATCTAGCATAGTTACGACATTATATCTAAAAATAAAAAAATCTTGAGGAGGAGGAGGAGATTGGATTTATATCCCGCCCTTCACTCAAGAGTCTCAGAGCGGCTTACAAACTCCTTTCCCTCCCTCTCCCCACAATAGACACCCTGTGAGGTAGGTGGGGCTGAGAGAACTCTTTCCCAAGCTGTCCTTGAGGGAACAGCTGGTACAGAGCTATGGCTTGCCCAAGGTCATCCAGCCAGGTGCAAGTGGAGGAGTGGGGAATCAAACCCGGTTCTCCCAGATTAGAGTCCGTGCACTTAACCACTACACCAAACTGGCTCTTGAGCTGTAGTTAAGGCTCACATTAATTGTACAGGGAGAATTGTTGTAGTCACAGTCAGTGTTCCCTCTAAACTGAGTTAGTGTGAGCTGGCTCACAGTTTTTTAGCCTCCAGCTCACACTTTATTTTTTCTTGGCTCAGGAAGGATGGCTCCAGAACCAACTAATTTATGCAGTAGCCAAATAGCTCATTCACAGTTTTGATGGGGCTAGCTCACAAAGTAGAATTTTTGCTCGCAAGACATCACAGCTTAGAGGGAGCATTGGTTATAGTGAAACTTCCAAAGAGATTTCTTTCTCTGAATTCACAGAATGTTATCGATTATCACAAATATTAGGGAGGGACAGCAGTTATGGAGGAAGCTTTGTTTCATTTCTGTGAATATATTGGCATATTGTGAAGCAGTCTGAGTACCTGTGGTAGCACTATTGACCTACATATTTGAAATAATAACAGGTAAAGATCCTGAGAGTGTCAAAAAGCAAATGGGCTTTGGTGAGATCAGAATTGGCAGCTAGTTTAATTGACTTTAAAGGGGATTAGACAAACTCATGGAGCTTGTTAGTAGCTTTTAGCTAAATAGAACCTCCATGTTCAGAGGAAGTAATGCTCTGAATGTCAGTGCTGGTAGAGGCTTTGGTCTCAGCTCTGCTTGTAAGCTTTCTGGGGGCATCCATGTGAAACAGAATGTTGTTTGTATGTTTTTGTACTCCTGAGGCCTTGTAATCCATTTTAGTGTGTGCCCAACAAAGTTGGTAAGTTTAAAGACAGTGTCAGTACAATTTGGGAAATTATGAAGGTGTGAACTGAAGAAATAGGAATAAAACAGTAAATAAATAATAAAATAAAATAAAAATGCTTAGTTTGTATTTTTCTTACTGAAATCTTGTAATATGGAAAGTATAGTTGTTGTTTTTTAAAGAAATCCCGGCCCAGTCCCTTTAAACTGTGGGTTCAGTGTTCCTTTTTGTAAAATGACTTAAGAAGTTGAAATTTATTCTTGTATGAGATGAAAGGAATGAGCTTCCAGAGGTACTCTGTCTCATTTATTATCTGCTGTTAAATGTTTGTCCTTCTGATGTCACTAAGTCCTTGTTAAGCTAAATTACTATACTGCAAACTAGTAATAAAGACATACTCATCTTTTCCTTAGGCACTAATTTACATGCCCCAGATCATTAGTTCTAGATACACTATTCTGTCATCTCACAAGAAGCATATTGATTGCTGTGGGAAAATCTGTGAGGCATTTAATTACCAAAATCACAAGGGTTCTGTATGTCAGCTGTAGTGGATAAAAATCAATTTTAAAAAAAAGTTAAATGGTTATAACAACTAATTATGAGCTTTATTCGGGAAGTATCTAAATAATGGAAATGTTAGATTTAAATTATTGATTTATCCAATGATTTAAATCAGCCTGTTTTGATTAAGCCATCCTAACGTAAGGGTTAAGAACAGAGGATCTCAAACTGTATCACACTGAATTCATTATCGTGGTACCTGTGCAGTCTCACGTGGGTTCTGCACAGGCTAGCCGCAGGGAGATTTGGGAAGCTCTAAAGGAGTAGAGTGCACTCATTTCCCCCTCTCCCACATTGTTTTTTTGCCTTTTTCAGCATGAAGAGGAGAGGGAGGGAGACCATTTCTTCAGTTCTCTCCTGCTGCTGCTGCGAAAGGTTGTCTTCTATAAATTTCTTCTCTTCTAAGGAAAGTAGAATCTTTGATTTTGGCTTCCTACGTCTCAGTTTTTTCCCATCAGGCTTTTTGCCTCATAGTTTTCTGAGGAGACTCATTCTTTTGGGTTTTGTTCTGTTTTTTTCCTTCTAGGAAAGATTTCTTCGCTTTAGAAACAGAGTGCAGCTCCTTTTTTTGTCTCCTTTTTTCCCTAAAAAGAAAACTTGAAATCTGCAAACCTGAGTCTTGTCATAGGTTTGTTAAATCCTAAACTATAGAGGGGTTGGTTCCCCCCAACCAAAAAATACTTCTAACTGAGCTCCATACATAGGACTGGACTGTCATCTAATTCAGCAATATTTGAATTGTATTTTTTATTCATAGCCTACCTGTCTGTCTGACATTCAAGGTGGATTATAAAATATATATTTTAAAATTCAGTCAGAAAGCATAAAGAAAAAGAAGAGTATGTTTTTATACTCTGTTTTTCTGTGCCTTAAGGAGTCTCAAAGCAGTTTACAGTCACATTCCCTTCTTCTCCCTACAGCCAGTATCTCATGAGGTAGTTGAGGCTGAGAGAGTTCTGAGAAAACTATGACTGGTCCAAGGTCTCTCAGCCGGCTTCATGTGGAGAAGTGAGAAACCAAATCTGGTTCTTCAGATTCGAGTCCACCGCTCTTAACCACTGGCTCTTGTGGACTTTTGTTGTTGTTCAGTCGCACAGTTGAGTCCGACTCATCACGACCCCATGGACCACATCACGCCAGGCTCTCCTGTCCTCCATCATCTTCCGGAGTTTGCTCAACTTCATGTTCATTGCATCAATAACACTGTCTAACCATGTCATCCTTTGCCATCCCCTTCTTCTTTTACCTTCAGGGTCTTCTGCAGCGAGTGCTCCCTTCTCATTTGGTGGCCAAAGTATTTGAGCTTCAGCTTCAGTATCTGGCCTTCCAGGGAACAGTCATGGCTGATTTCTTTTAAGATTGACTGATTTGATTTCCTTGCAGTCCAAGGGACTCTCACGAGTCTTCTCCAGCACCGTAATTCGAAAGCATCTATTTTTCGGTGCTTGGCCTTCCTTATGGTCCAACTCTCGCTGCCATACATTACTACTGGGAATACCATTGCTTTGACCATACGGACTTTTATTGGGAGGGAGAAGTCCCTACTTTTTATTATGCTGTCTAGGTTTGCCATAGGTTTCCTCCCAAGGAGCAAGTGTCTTTTAATTTCATGGCTGCAGTCACCGTCTGCAGTGTTCTTGGATCCCAGGAAGGTGAAGTCTGTCACTGCTTCCATGATTTCCCCTTCTATTTACCAAGAAGTGATGGGACCAGATGCCATGATCTTAGTTTTTTTGATGTTTGAAGTTTCAAGCCAACTTTTGTGCTCTCCTCTTTCACCTTCAGCAAGAGGCTCTTCACTTTCTGCCATCAAGAGTGTTATCGTCTGCATATCTGAGCTTGCAGGAGGCATCTGATTTCCTGTTTCCCCACTATTTTCTTCTTTCTGTTCCCTGAAAGCCCCCATAACATCTCCCATTTTCCTGTTTCCTGCTCTTCTTCCCACCCACAAGCCAACCTACCTTGGTCACCCCCTCCACAACTTATGGTTTCCCTTTTTCCTGCCCCTGGCAGCTTCTACCCAGGAAAATTGTGGCCCAGTTGTGCAGGGCCAACTGCTGTGCTAGGGCCAACTGTGCAGTGGGGAACCTGCAAGAACTTGGAGGGACACCTCACTTTAAATTGTATTCCCCACCCCACACTTTTTCCTCTTTCCCTCCTCCTGGCAGTTCCCATAACCTCACCTTTCCTTGCTTCCTTTTCTCCTGCCAGCCAACCAGCATTTTATATGCCCCCTTCTTTCAGCTATATTTTTTACTTGCTTCCTTTATATCTCACCTTTCTTCCTAGTGGGGACCCAAGGCAGGTTTACTTTATTCTCCTCTCCTCCATTTTATCCGCACAATGACCCTGTGAGAGAGGTTGTGGTGGGAATGTGTAACTAATCCAAGGTCACCTGATTCTGATTCTGTGAACTTAGGTAGATCATGAAAGGGAGGGCAGGAAGGTTTGCATCAGTACTTAGTTCTTGTTGCCCTTTTTTACACACCCAGGGAAATGCTGATCGCCACGTTGGGGGTCAGGAAGCAGTTTTTCTCTAGCTCAGTTTGACTGGAGATCCTGTTGTTTTTTGGCATGGAACAGCGGTCACTGGGGGCGGGGGGGAGGTATTTGAATTTCCTACATTGTGTAGGTGGTTAGACTAGATGACCCTGGGGGGTCCCTTCCAACTCTATGAGACTATTACTTGCTGTAGTGCTTTCACATTTTAATGTTAGTTTAACCTTTTTTGAACCATATAATAGGACTGATGGCTAGACCATTTTACTATCTCAGTTGAAGCCTTCATAGGAGATTACTTGACAAAAGCTGCAGTACACTGAACGCTATTGTCTTGGATTCAGAGTTGTAATCAGAATCTATAGATTTTTAGATAATGCCAGTTAGGAAGCTTTTTCTCCCAAATAAGATCCAGTGCTGTAGAAAAATCTGCCAAAACTGTCATAGTCTCCATTATCCCTCCAGCATGACACAGTAGCATTCTGTGTTAGAACACACAAATCATGCTGTCTTGGGTGTTATGGGGACGTGGCTTTTGACAGCCTTGAGATGGGGAAAAAGTATGTGTTTTAGGAGTATTATACCAAGTGTTTCCATGGCAGGAAGCTGATGGCATTCACTGAACATGATCTTTCTTTTGTGTAAAAATGCTAGTATGTACAGACTTTTGTATGAACAGTTCTGAAGTGAGGCGCACTCCAGACTAATACTGTACACTACAGAAAACATAGTGTCTTGCCTTTATTTTTACAAATTCATCCATTGTCTTGTATTACTGTGGTTGGGCAGTTTTCAGTTTTTCAGTTTGTCTGTAGGAGTAGAAAAGAGCAAGAGTCCAGTAGCACCTTAAAGAAT
Organism: Lepidodactylus listeri; assembly: GCA_029233225.1. Classification (NCBI taxonomy): domain Eukaryota; kingdom Metazoa; phylum Chordata; class Lepidosauria; order Squamata; family Gekkonidae; genus Lepidodactylus; species Lepidodactylus listeri. The sequence goes on from JARCFY010000013.1 coordinate 29,699,382, forward strand.
ACAAAATTTGTGGTAGGGTATGAGCTTTCATGAATCACTGTTCACTACTTCAGATACTGCTGGAAACTAGCTGTATCTGAAGAAGTGAGCAGTGACTCATGAAAGCTGATACCCTACCACAAATTGTGTTAGTCTTTAAGGTATTACTGGACTCTTGCTGTTTTCTATTGCTTCAGTTTTTCATTTCCTTTTTATTTTACTAGACTTTTTAATGTATGAGCTATTTTTGAGATACCCATCAAGCATTAAAAATACTTTAATACTTTATTCCAGAGTGATAGCTATTTTAGATAGTTACAGCAAAAACTGTAAAAAGAGTTTTGTGGCATATGAAAGACAAAGACCAGTTAGATTTAGTATAGCATAAGCTTTCTTTAACTGCAGTCTCCTTCATCAGATACATCTTCTGTGGCAGGTATATAGAGAATTTCCAGTATTTTGGGGTATAAAGAAAAAATGTGAGCGATGGTACGAGATACCTATGAAATAAGAGGTGCAGTGTGCTATTTCTTTGCAGATATATATGATGAAATGTATATATGTAAAGTACAGTGACGTTCACAGCAGCAGTAGCTGATAACAGTTCAGCCTTCCTCACTTTGCTAAACTAATTAACACCTGACACACACCTTTACCAGGCAGCAATATGTTGGTCTTGATTATTTGATAATGCTCAGGCAAACAAAAGTATGTCCTACAAGACACTAAATGTTGCCATCTTTAATGTCAGATTTGTACTCATTCATTTGCAAGATCAGTGGTTCTCAATTTTTTGGTAGTGGTACACTCTTATACTGTAATCTTTTGGATCCACTTTATGCTCATATGAACTGCATATGAAGCAAGTTCACAGAAGGCGGTTTTGCTGCTTTTCCCTACCAGTGCAGGGTCTTCCTGAAAAGTTGCTTCTGGGGATTGAGTGACCTTTAGAAACAGCATGGGATTGTTGTATGCAGGGTCACATGGCCAGAATGCAGAATCAGCAGAAATAGTCCTGCACCTCTTGAACAAATTGCTCTGCATCTTGTGCAACAGGTGGGGGATTTCTGCTGATTTCTCTTTCTGGCTGCAGGTCCCCATGCCAGGTTGAATCTCTGAGGAGTGTCTTTTCAGAACCTGTAAGTGATTGTAGTGGGAAGGCAGTCCCTCAGAAGCCATGAGGTCTGTGTGGCCCTTTGGATTCTTGCCATGTTCTTCTTCTTGTGAATGGCCCAACATTTCATAAAGTTGTAACTTGTCCTTCAGGTGATAATAGTAAACAGTGCCCATGCCAGTCAGTTGTTCTCTTCATTGAAAAAGAAGCCCTGTTTTCCCAAGCAAGCCTGCACCATTAGGTTCCACTAGTAATGTGGAATGAGCCGAGCCCCAGTTGTTCTGTGAGTGCTACTGCAGAAGCTCAGCTGTGACATAGGCTATATCACAGGTCCAGGAGAAAACAAATATAGGCCATGGCCATTGCTTCTTACACTTCTGGGGCTTGGCTTAGACCCTGATTTGGCCAGAGAACACATTCCTTGTACAAGCTAAGCCTCTGCCCTCCTCTCACAGAGGATATATGGCCAGTCTGTAGGAATGAGTGGGTCCACAGGGACCCAAACGATAGGAGGAAGACAGAATACAGAAACTCCACCCCATTTCCAAGCAGTGGGCTTAGAGTGCAAAAAGAGAGGCTTTGCTGTCTCCTTGCAACCCACTGTTAGCTCTAAAATGCCACAAGGTTCCTAAACGTATTACTTATCAATAATTTACACTGCCTTAATTTAGGAATTCTTTACCCTCAAGGAATTATTTTATTTTGTTGTTGATCCTCAGATTTCCCCCCCCCCCTTCCATGTTCATTACTGTAGATAAACTTACATAATTAGGTTTTGCTATCTTTTCTTAAAAGCTAGTAATATTCTCTAACTAGCATTCTCTAACTTTGGTTTGTCTTGTTCATATTTTACCCTGGTGAATAAATTCTACATTGCTTATCTGAGTTAATTGCATATTTACATTAAATAATTGCAGATGCACTTGGGAAATTATGTAAGCTTAGGTGTGCTGACTTGGCTCCAGATTAATACACTTACAAAAGGATAGCATTTGCCTTGCCAAGGGCATTGGCAGAATCCTTGTTTTTGTAATGTTTGAATGTTAAACTTTCTCACAGAATCTTAACATGGGCAAACAATTGCAGCACAGTAGTTTAAGTAGTATGAACCATGGTCATGGAAATATATGCCCCAAGACTGGGGCAAGGAGGAAACTAGGTATGCTTTTCCAGGGCCAAAAAATGGCCTCTGAGCTCATTACCATGATGTATATTTTTATCAGAAACAAGATGTTGTTTGTTGAGTGTGTACACAAGCATTGGAATTGTGTTGGGGTATTTGTGAAATGGAGCTTGTTACAGATTTACACTGGACCAAGGATACTGTGCTGTAGAAATATTATGTGTTCTTTGTAACTTTTTTCATTTCTTTCCAGACTTGTTTGTAAATGCCTGACAAACAGGTAGCCAAGAATGAAGAAAGCAAGCCGGACTGTTGGTTCAGCACCCAAAGTCCCAGGGATAAGTAAAATACAAACAGTCGAAAAAGTTAAATCAGAAAACGGTTCCACAGTATCTGTAGTAGGAAAACTTTCAAAAACTGGGACAGCAGCATTATTGAAGGTATTTTCTTTTTTTCTTTAATTAAATTGTAAAACTTTTTTGATAAATTGGAACAAAACAGTGGGGGAAAAGGGGGTATAGTATCTAAATGTTGTAGCCGCAAGCCAAAAATACAACCATAATATAATAATAGGTTTGTTTTTTACATTTTAAGGACTTAGTGGTTCAATAAGTATATTTAAATTACCTTAAAATTCAGGTAGGATGTCATGCTGCAGGTATTCATGTGTAATTGTAGCCTTCATTCTGTACAGCCTTTCATTTACATATCAGTATTTGTAACACAACCATTCTCCACTGTTAGCTGAAACAATTGTCTCTTGCTTTAGAAAATGAAGGAATGGGGCCAAAAACCAGAGCCTACACTATTACCTAAGGCTTGTAAATGAAGACTCACAGAGAAGAATTTAATCATTATTAGTTGATCATTTTTTAGTTCTTTGTAATGCTTGTACTGTTACATTGTTAGTGTTGTGCTTTCTCCACTTTATGTGAAAAGTAGAAATACGCCTACTCTAACAATAAAACCTCCTTTTTCTATCTTATTTAGTACAAGTTGTGATGTGATAGGTAAGCTTTTCTTTCTCACTTTTTCCACTTCAGTGTGTTAGGAAGGGGGAGGAAGCTTCAGGACAGCGCTGTGTCCCTGCAGACATTGGCAGTGTGACCACATGTCATACAGACTTGTTAGAGCAGTTTGCACATTGGTGCAAAAGTGATATTCAACTGTCTACTGCAGAAATGTGGCGTGGACGTGAGTTGATGTTGTAAAATTAGTAACCCTTCCTAGCTGACTAGGATGTTTGTAATGCTTATTTAACAGTTTCCAGCTGTCTTGCTAACATAAGAAGGGTTATGATGCATCCCTGAGGCGGTTTGGCCAGCTGCAGGTATACCGTATTTTTCGGACCATAAGACGCACTTTTTCTCCCCAAAAAAGTGGGGAGAAAAGTGCGTGCGCCTTATGGTCCGAATACTGCTGGGCCGCCATTGCCGCTCGCGCGAGGCTGCCGTTGATGCTCGCGGCTCGCACGAGGCCGCCGCTGATGCCTGCGGCTCGCGTGAGGCCGCTGTTGATGCCCGCGGCTGGGCTGACGCTGCCGGCTGAGGCCTCCTGACCAGCGCGGAGGGTGTGATCCTCCCCCTGCGTCTTATGGTCAGGTGTGTGTAATAGAGCGAAAAATACGGTACATTTTCTTGTTCTTATTTTCTTTTGTACCTGGATGTCAAGCAGCATCAAGTACCCATCAGCCAATTTTGACAATCAGAAAAATTTTCTCTTAAAAGAAGCAGTTGAGATGGTTTCATTGGAGGCTCCAAACTTGGTCTTAATCTGTATTGGAAGATGATTCATCTTTTTACTCTCATTATGCAAGCTGTGGAATGGCAAACTCATTAAGCCTACATAGGCGTTCCCTTGCAGGAGGAATGTTTGTAAATTATGCTAACAATTGTTTGATTCTCTGTCATGCTTACTGTTCTAAAAGGGTCTCTGTATAGTTTAGAGCCCACATATTTCTACCTTTCAAAAATGTAGACTTCTTCAAGAGGTAATTTTTAGTGAATGTCTCATAGGGAATGTCTGTAGAGAAACTTATTTTATCTATATTTCTGTAACATGTGAATGAACTTTGATCCCTAGTTATTAGGTTCATCTCATACTATGGCTGTATTATTGGTAGTCTCTGACAGGAATGAGGCAGGAAGTCTCTACCCTGTCCTCACTTCACATTCCTTGTTCAGGTTAAAGTTTTCCTGCATTGGAACTAAAACAGAAATTGTTGTGACATTTAAACTGGTCCTTTTAATAAATTGTGGTTTGTTTCTTGTCTATAAACCAAAGTTCTAAATTAGGATTAAATCATGATTTACAATCCTGTTTCATAGGTAAAAATCAAACTGCAGTTTGTTAAAATGCTGGATTCTGACATCACAATAAATTGAGGTTCTTTCTAAGCTACAGTCCTTGCAGTGCTGTGGTTAGAGTGTATGCAAATGAGGAGACCTCGATTCAAATCCCACTGTGAAGTTCCCCTTGGGCCTGTCACTCACTCACAGCCTAATCTGCCTCATAGGTTTGGGGTGGGGGGGACTATGTACACCACCCTGAGCACGTTGAAAGAAAAGCAGGATTGAAATGTAATATGAATAAAATGGTGCCCAAGGGGAGGGAATGCATGAACCTAAGGGCTTTTAATTTGTTCATGACATCCGAATGCAGTCAGAAAAGCCTGTGTTGAAACACAGGAAGCTGAGAGGCCAAACTATTACATGTAAAAGCAGTTTTCACTTATTTGCTGTTCTTCTTATATAAATTTTCAGCCAGTTCTGCTTGCTCTGTCATAAGCTTGTTTTTTGTAAAATACTGACATTACCGTAGCCTGGAAAAACCTGTTTGGCTGGCTGTGGAAGTGGTAATCTGGACTAGAAGCATTCTTTGCAAGATTAAAAATAAACAGTTGCTTTATTTAGGACAGGATTAGAGTTCATAGACTTTTTTGTTTCCCAACCTTGAACGTCACAGGAAGAAATTACAATTTTCACACCCAAGGTATGCCTCATTGTGTCTCTGCCTACTTATTACTATCTGTTTCACAAAAGTTGCTTTCTCCCCCACCTGTCCATCATGTTCCTGAGAACTGCTTCCCTGCTCTTGAGATGAGTGGGGTGTTACAGAAGGCAGATTGCGTGTATATATAGTGAAAGTTCTTGAGCTCTTTCAGTAGATTTAGCATTTGAAAGCCCCAGCCTGAAGCATGACTAATGCTAATTAAATGTTTTCAGTGTAGATTTTTCCAAGCTGAATCATACTACAGTTTTTACAACTTGACCTATTTGGCTCAGTAATGCATAGTTGTTACCTATGTGATATATCTATAATTAACCTGCTTAGCATATTCTTCAAACTAGGTGTGGTAGCAATGCAGACAATTGGCAGTAAGTTTTAACCAGCTTGGATTTGCTGGCACAAGCCATCAGTTTTGCTAGACAAGCCACAAGCAGAAATGATCAAAGCATGTGCATTTAGCTTCATTTTGTCTTTGTGAACCATCAATTTTTTGAGTAGACACCATGCATCCTTTCCTTAATAGGTAATATGTTCGAAGTTTCCAGCGACAAAAACACTGATAGCATCAGTTTTTGTGATTATTCTATGTCAGGAATTCTTTGGGTTGCACTTGTATTTTGTCAGGTGATAGTAGGGGTACATGTGACTGAGGCTGACTCAGAACTCTTTCTGTGTAGGAGTAACATCCTGCTAGCTTTATCTTAAATATGGCAACCTTTTTAAATAATGCAATTAAAGATACTGTTAATGCAAATAAATCTTGCGCTCTCGGTACACACTTCCTTTTTTACTTTAAAAAAGTCTTTAATATCATGTATAAGTAATTAATGAGCCATTGCTTTTTAATATGTAACCATATATGAGATGCCAATTTATTTGATTACTAGTGACTTAGATATAACATTATTTATCCTCTTGTCCAGACAAAGAGCAATGATGACCTTTTAGCTGGGATGGCTGGTGGGGTTACTATGAGCAACGGTGTGAAGGGAAAGAAGAGTACTTGCACTTCCACAGCACCTCCCACTGCAGGGACCACTATGAACAACTTAGAGAACAAGCCCAAACCCATTACAGGTAAAGAAAAAATGTAAATTATGCAGTGTGAAAGGGTGGAATGGGGTTATTGTTAACAAGATGCACTCAAAACCTCCTTTTCATGCCAGGGAACTGCAGACCTGCAGCTAGTTGCTGTAGCCCAAATTAATTTGGTAGGTTTAGTCATGCATGCCTTAACTACACATGGGAATGTGGCTGAAAAGCTTGCAGAGCTTTCTGCTTGATGAAGCTCATTTATGAACTCTCTGAGGGAGTTCTCAAGTAGTGGCTGGTGACAGGGATTTGAACTTCTAACTTTTATCTACTAAAAAGCCTAAGACCACCATGGTGATCTCTGTGGACTGTAGCCCTGAGGAAGAGGTAGGGTGAGCCAGGACTGAGTTGGTCCTTATTTGCCTGTTCTCTGGCCAACAGTTCAACGCCTCTCTTAGATGTATGATTTCTCCCAGCTGTTCCATCTTCTTAGCCTTTTTGCCAAGATCTTCAGACTCAGCCGTTAGACTTTCCTGAATGAAAGGGTTTTTTGCTATTTTGAAGAATCTGAAGGTTCAGCTGTTTTATCCTGATTGGACCACTACTGAAAAATGTTGCTATATGCCTCTGTTATCCTTACTTCCTTTAGAAGAAGAAGAAGAGATTGGATTTCTACCCCGCCCTCCACTCCCCAAGGGAGTCTCAGAGCGGCTTACAAACTCCTTTTCCCTTCCCCTCCCCACAACAGACACTCTGTGAGGTAGGTGGGGCTGAGAGAGCTCTTTCCCAAGCTGTCCTTGAGGGAACAGCTGGTACAGAGCTATGGCTTGCCCAAGGTCATCCAGCCAGGTGCAAGTGGAGGAGTGGGGAATCAAACCCGGTTCTCCCAGATTAGAGTCCGCGCACTTAACCACTACACCAAACTGGCCAAACTGGAAATTGTCCATACAAAGTGGTGGTCTATATATAGTGTTAATCTCACAATGTTTAAGTTCAGTCTAGGTGATCCTTCTAATTATAGCTTGGTGTTTTGATAGCTTGATTTGGAGGATTGTGCACAGGCCTTTCCCTATCCGTCTTCTGTTTGGCACTAATCATAGCTGAAACGATTGACAAACAAATCAGTAAATTATGGTTGGGGCTTGTCCTCTGAACTAGAATCAGAAACTTGTTTTAAACTATGGTTCTGATTCTGGTTTGGAGAGCAAGTGCTAATTATACTTTGCCAGTGTGGTTATTATGGCAAAATGGTGTTCATCTCTGAAGAGAAACTAAGGTGGGTAGAAGCAGCATGTGAACCTGTAGCAAACTTCAGTCTTCCATACTGTGGTTTGAAGCAGGGCTATTTTTGGGTAGGAATGCACAGGAACGGAGTTCCGGCTGGCTTCCGAGTTGGCCACGCCTACAGCCTCCCCCCTCTCAGGTTCCCCAGGCACCTCACAAGCCACAGGGCACCTGGGGAAGCCAAGCCGATCCAGGGAGGGAAGGCAGTTTAAACTGCCTCCCCCCCTCTCAGGTTCCCCATTGGCCCTGCAAGCCGCGGGACACCTGGGGAAGCTGATCCTGGGAGGGAGCTGTGCTGTCAGGGGTGTGGCCTGATATGCTAATGAGTTTCTGCTGTTGGGTGTGGCCTATTATGCTAATGAGTTCCTGCTGGGCTTTTACTACAAAAAAAGCCCTGGTTTGAAGGAATATCTAAACTGAACAATACCTGGTAGACTGCATATTTTTACCCTTCCGCCCTTTAATGACATCTTTTGTATAAATGTGCTGTCTTAAATATTTTTTGGGGGGGGGTGTTTAGATGGAATAGTAAGCCTTTAGAACTGGAAGAAATACAGAGTTATGCTTACGTATTCAAATCAAGATTAAAACATTTGCACTAACTTCAAAAAGACAATTCTTAAATTCCATTTTAATAATACGTGTGTGTACCTCTCCTGAAAATTAATTTCCAACTACATGGATTACAGTGTGTGGCATAATTCTGGAAAACATATTGCTATGCATGGAACTGTGTAATTACAAGCCAATTTAATTGTTTTTCTAACCTTTTAAAAATACAGGCACAAGTTCTGCAGCTAAACGTAGCACTTCGTCTGGAAATAAGGAATCTAGCTCTTCTCGGGAAAGAATTCGTGACCGTTCCCGGCTGACTCAGAGTAAAAAACTGCCCCTAACAGGACAGACAAATAATGATACAATCCTTGCAAAGCGCTCCCGTAGCCGCACTAACCCAGACTCTGATGTTCGAATGAGCAAGTCTAAATCAGACAATCAGATCAGTGACAAAGCTGTTTTAGAAGCAAAAGTGAAAGATCTTTTAACATTAGCCAAAACAAAAGATGTAGAGATCTTACACCTGAGGAATGAGCTTAGAGAAATGCGTGCTCAACTAGGCCTTAGTGAAGATCAGTTTGAGGGAGATGAAAAATCTGAAGAAAAAGAAACCATCCCTGTCCACCAGCCAACTGATGTAGAATCCACATTACTGCAGTTGCAAGAACAAAACACTGCCATCCGGGAGGAACTCAACCAGTTGAAAAATGAGAATCGGATGTTGAAGGATAGGTTAAATGCCTTAGGGTTTTCTCTGGAGCAAAGGCTAGATAACACTGAAAAACTGTTTAGCTACCAGTCCTTGAGCCAAGAAATCGCAGCTGGAAACCACAGTGATGGTGGGGGCACCTTTACTTCTTCAGTGGAAGGTTCTGCTCCTGGTTCAGTAGAAGATCTTTTGAGTCAGGATGAGAATACTTTAATGGACAATCAACATAGTAACTCCATGGATAATTTGGACAGTGAGTGCAGTGAAGTTTATCAGCCACTCACTTCAAGTGATGATGCCTTAGATGCTCCATCGTCTTCAGAGTCTGAGGGTGTGCCAAGCATAGAAAGATCAAGAAAGGGGAGCAGCGGAAATGCCAGCGAAGTATCTGTGGCTTGTTTGACAGAACGAATACACCAAATGGAAGAGAACCAGCATAGCACAGCCGAAGAACTTCAAGCAACTCTTCAGGAACTTGCAGATCTGCAGCAAATTACTCAAGAATTGAACAGTGAGAATGAAAGGCTTGGAGAAGAAAAGGTTATTCTTATGGAATCCTTGTGCCAGCAAAGTGATAAGTTAGAACACTTTAGTCGACAGATGGAATATTTCCGATCACTTTTAGATGAACATCATATTTCTTACGTTATTGATGAAGACATGAAAAGTGGGCGCTATATGGAGCTGGAGCAACGTTACATGGACCTTGCAGAGAATGCACGTTTTGAAAGAGAACAGCTCCTCGGTGTCCAGCAACATCTGAGCAACACTCTCAAAATGGCAGAACAAGATAACAAGGAAGCCCAAGAGATGATAGGAGCACTGAAGGAACGGAATCACCACATGGAACGAATTATTGAGTCAGAACAGAAGAGCAAGAACACTCTAGCAGCCACCCTGGATGAGTACAAAGCCACATTAGCTAGTGATCAGATTGAGGTGAACAGGCTGAAAGCTCAGTTGGAGCATGAAAAACAGAAGGTAGCTGAACTATATTCCATACACAATTCTGGTGACAAATCCGATATACAAGACTTACTAGAAAGTGTCAGGCTTGACAAGGAAAAAGCAGAGACATTAGCCAGCAGCCTACAAGAGGAGCTAGCTCATACACGCAATGATGCCAATCGCCTGCAGGACACCATTGCAAAGGTAATGTTTTTTAGAAATGACATTAAACAATTCTTTTCACATGATTTCTGGAGTGTTTTGGGGGGGAGGGAGTGGAAGGAAGGGGGATACAAGCAACTGGCTTAGAACTTTGTTTGATTGTGTTAATTGTGTAGCTGCGTTTGTGGAGATTGTGAGGATTGTTTTTAGCTAAAGATTACAACTTTTTTCCCCTGTTAGGGAGTGATAGTATTACAGTCTTCACTGTACAATAAGCTTTATCTGTGACTTGTTGTTTTTTTTGTCTTTCATTGCCATGAGTCTGTTACCAGTGGACATTACTTATGTTTTTGCAACCTAGCAACCTGCCCCCCCCCCCGGCCCCTCAGTGAAATCTGTATTCATCTCTTGCCCTGATTACTGCAATTTTCTCTTCTCTGGTCTTCCATTGTCCCACTCTGATTTCCTCTTCTCTATCTAGCACGGTTGCCAAAACCATTCACCTTTCTTAGTCCTTCTGACAGTGCAGTACTATACTTTATATCCCTGTACTGACTGTCAGTCTGGTATGAACTCTTCACCCCTTGTCTTCAAGGGCCTTGATGATCTAGCACCCACACACCCGTGCATCCCTACCCATGACCTTCACTCCACCTCCTTCATCTACCCAAAGATCTCGTACCTCAAGCAGCACCACCTCTAATACCTGGAACTCCCTCCAAGAATGCCTTGGTGAAGCTGCTTCTCGTTTTGAGATCCCTTTTCAAAAGCCACTTTTTCTATAAAGTATTTGGTAGGGTCCCTTAATCTTAGTTTTGGTAAAGGATGGGGTTTGTGTAATTGTAATGAACATATTTACTTCCCCACTGACAGTTTTCCTGTTTGGGTTAAATTTTGAATATTAAGCTCATTAGAGAAGGGTCATCAGTTCTGTCATCAGTATATTTTTGAGTGAAGCTCTTTGCTTCTCATATCATGTCATATAAATTAGGAGAAGGTCCAGTGATGGAGCATGTGTTTTGCATTCAAATGTTCCCAAATTCAATCCCCAGTAACTCCCAATAGAAAGGATCTTAAGCAGCAGGGCTTGGACAGATCTCTGCCTGAAACCTTCAGGAGCACATCTGTCAGAGTAGATAGTTTAGGCTAGATGGTCTGATTTTAAAAAAGCAGGTGCATACTGATTTTATTTATATACATATATACATATATATACACCATTGTCAAATATTTGTTTGCTTAATTTGTATCCCGCCCTCCCCACCTACTATACTCTCTCTCTCTCTCTCTCTCTCTCTCTCTCTCTCTCTCTCTCTATATATATATATATATATATATATACATACATACACACACACACACATATAAAAACCATGCTTTTGTATATATTATGGAAATTTTATTAATAGCTTAACAATGGAATTAGATATAAGGATGATGCCATTAAGTATAATTATGTAATGTTAATATTTTAGCATGGCAAATTAGATTTTTATGGAACGTAGAGCAATAGTTGGAAATGGTGATTACAGAAATAAAATATGTAATTTTAAAAAATCTAGATAGAAGATGAATATAGAGCTTTTCAAGAAGAAGCTAAGAAGCAAATTCAGGATCTGAATATGACTTTAGAAAAGCTTCGAACAGAGCTGGAAGAAAAAGAAACAGAAAGGAGTGATATGAAGGAAACCATATTTGAATTGGAAGATGAAGTAGAGCAGCATCGAGCTGTGAAACTCCATGACAATCTCATTATATCGGACTTGGAGAGTAAGTAGTGCATCTTTCTTACGTAGGACTGCTAGATGTATTCTAAGTTGCTGTGGGTTCCCATACAAAAAAAGCATTAAAATACTCTCTGCATGGTAGAGAAAATTCTTGCATGCTAATGGTAAATAGAGTTTGACATTCATGTCATTATCATATATTTATATCAAAAATTTGTAGCCTCCTTTCCTATTAAAATCTTTACTCCGGGTGACTCAGTTTCTTCTTGTAGAACAGACTTTTTTCTTAAAATGCTGGCCCTTAAAAATGGTTTACGGGCTTTGCTTTGATTGTCTCTGGGGGGAATTGTTGATTTTATTTAAGTCATACAAAGACACTTTTACACAATAGTACCTGACCTTCCTATTATTTTTATGAAATCAGCTTTCAAATTATTCCTCCTTTTTTACCGTCTTGTCAGTTTTCATTGGGAAAGCACAGTTAATTGATCTGTTGTATGGATGTAAGCAGCCTTGCTCCCTGCAAGTTGAAGATTGGGATCCAAAGAATCTCAGTGTTTCATGCATGCACATTGTCTTTTCAGGCCATCCAACACAGCTGTTGTATCCCTAAAAAGCCACGTCTTAAATTGAAACATGTGGCAAAGTATTATTTGATGCAGCTCCAGGAAAACAGGAAGCCCTTCATGCATATGTAACTGGAAGGAATCTGTAAATATTGGCCATAACTTGCTATTCCAGAAGACAGGAAGTTATTGAAGATTATTTCAGTTAATTTTAAGGCACATCACCAAGCATATTTTTTCCATTCAAGTGCAGGCTTTTAAGTGAGAATTAAATATGAAAGACTTAAAGAGTCTTTGAGTTTTTGGGGAACTGAAGCAACGTCCTCTCTGTAGATCTGTAGATTAGTTGTCAAACAGTCTGTGTTTTAGGACTCTGTGTGATGACTTGCTTGATACACTGTTGACCTTTGTATCTAGCAGAACAGATAAAGGCAACAGGGCAAATGTCAAGGGGGATGGAACAGGCCAGTTTAGCAAGCAGATGGCAGTGGTGGTGACAGCTTTGTCTCACATTAAGGCATATGGCAATGTTAATGCAAAAATATACAAACTTGTGTGGATGTTTGCCTTACCCTGTGAAAATGCATCAGTAGGGCTTTATACCCAGGGTCAGAGTGGGAGAAAAACAACCATGGAAAAGCACACACACGCACACTCCGAGAGAGGAGAGAAGAGCAAGCTGTCTGCTTTTCATGAGGCAGGGCTGCCAGCTTGTGGCAGTAGCAGCTGGCACCTGCCTTGCATGTGGCAAGGGCCACCAGCTTCTGTTTCAATGTATCTGAAGAAGTATGCGTGCACACAAAAGCTTATAACCGGAATAAAACTTTGTCAATCTTAAAAGGTGCCACTGGACTGAAACTTTGTTCTGTGTCCTATAGGGAAAAAGTGGAGGATGACACCTTGTGGTCACTATGAAGTATAACTGCTATGTGATGTTACAGTGAATTTAAAATACCATACCTTTTATGAAGTCTAGCTAATATTTAAAATTTGAGGGGCAGAGAACATTATTTAAACAGTTGATTGGCATTCTAAGCTAGAGCAAAGTAAAAATCAAGGCACCTCTGGCTTGAGTCTGGTTAAAATGACTTTAGGCACACCTGTCCAGTTCAGCTTCATTCTACTGTCTGCTGAAGAGCCTGGGGCTTTCCAGTTTAAAAAAGAGACAACTAAGGGGGGGGGCATGATAGACGTTTATAAAATTATGCATGGGATGGAAAGAGTTTATAAAATTATGCATGGGATGGAAAGAGTTGACAAAGAAATGTTTCTCTTTTTCCCAAAATACTAGAACTCAAGGGCATCCAATGAAACTGATGGGCAGTAGGTTTAGGACAGACAAAAGGAAATACTTCTTTACACAGAAAGTAATTAAAATGTGGAATTTGCTACCAGAGGATGTAGTGATGGCTACAGGAATAAACAGCTTTAAAGGGGGATAGATTCATGGAGGATAAGTCTGTCAGTGGCTACGAGCCGTGGTGGCTGAGGGAAACCTCCACATTCAGAGGCACTAATCCTCTGAATCCCAGAGCCAGGAGGCAATATCAGGGGAAGGCCTTAGCCTCTGTGCCCTGTTGTTGGCCATCTAAAGGAACTAGTTGGCCACTGTGTGAAACAAGATAATGGAATTTTGGTCTGATCCCTTGGGAAACTAGTTATTCAAGTTTTTTCACATAGCCTGGTCTATAGGTTTTAAGATCCTTTGGGGGTTCTATTTTTTCTTTCTTTTTGTTACTCTTTCTATAAAAGAAAAGAGTTCAGAAGTTAATGTGATGGTTTGGAAGGTAGGTTAATGTGATGGTTTGGAAGGTAGTATTTCATTAGAAAAGACATTTGTAGGTGCTGCAAGCCAGCCCGGAGGTGCCTTCTCCTAAACTTTTCTCAGAGCCTAACCAAAAAGTCAGGGGAGGGTCTTCTCATTTCCTGGGAGGCACAGAATGGAAGAATCACAGTATGGAAACCCTAAATGCCTAGTACTGTTTCTCACAAGGTGCTTGGAGTCAAAAGGTTGAAGCGTGACAGGCATGTCCAGTCCAGGAGCCAGGATCAGCCACTTCTGCAACTACAAATCAGCAGCCATCTGAATTGGAGACAACAAGGCATAACTCCCCCCCAGTCCAAATGTGAGACTGTTCCCTCTTTCCTCCCCATGCACTGCATGTGATTGAGGGAAACATGCTTTTCACTGATGTCTGGGACTGGATTAGGAAGACGGTGGTAAGAGACTTTTGTAGTTTGTTTCCCACCTTCCAGTAGCTCATTTGTTATCCCTCCTCTTTTGCCCAGCCCACCTACTTCTGCAATAGCAGAAAAGGTAGGGAAGGACCAGAAAACTAAAAACAGGGCAGAATTGCTCTTCCTTCCCTTCTTCAGCTGCTTAGGCATTAACAACCAACACAGATCTTGTCCAGCAGGTAGCCAGTATTGTCTAGTCTTCAACTTTCTGTTCTTAAGTCCTTAGCTGTGAGAATCAGTCTCAAATGAGGCACAGGTCATTTCTGTAATCTTCTACAGCAAATGTCTGGGTGCGCTCGTGAGGGGTGGCAGCTTTGGAGCTGGGGCCCAGTCCCTCAGAGCTCCATGTGGTTTTTTTCACCTTTTGTTGAATAAAACCCACTGTACTCTAGAACTCCAGTAGGGAGGAGCCACAGTTCCAAGGATGTCTTTCCCCATGAGAAGACACAAGATGAAAGAGGAATGGTCTTCTCCCTTTTCCAGTAAAACATCTGCTGCAGCAGCTAAGAAGTTCTCTCATACCAGGGCTGTCTTAGATTTCATACAGGCTCCACTGGATTCTGTTCCAGTTGCCTCATTAATTTCTGGGGCAGTGGTCCCCAGTGATGGCAAGGCAAGGACTCCTTCAAGGACATGGAATATAGAAAAGCAGTTCATTCCACAAAAGTCCCATGAGGCAATGATGTGTCAGAACATTGATTGCCTTCTCTATTTTTGCCAGAGTTTCTGTGTCATCAGCATGTCAACTATTAGAGGAGATTTTTCATGGGCCAGTGTGTTAGGGAAGGGATGCGTAATTTTTTTAACTGCCAGCCCGGATGGCAAATGGAGCCTTGGATTCTTTACAATTCACAGCAGGGGCAGGGACACTGCTGTGACCACTAGATACAGGTTGTTGCTCCTAGGTGCAGAGTTTAGGAAATCATTTTGGTCTAGATTTAGCCTTGGTAAGAGTCTATAATATAGTTTCATCTTCAGTCTTCTGTGCAGTCCCACCTTGGGACTGTGCTTGCTCAGGCCAGCCACCAGACACTCTCTTACAGTTTCTCTGGATTTTTCTACTCTAAGGGTAGAAAAGGGTCACGTGTTCTACAGAGAGGAGTGCTCCCCCTTTCCCTCAGTCCTTTCTTCATTGCCACATTGTCAAGACGTATTCTCTACAGCTCTGGGTATCATGAGTTTGCCTCAGAGTTTCTTTGCTTCTGGGTTCTCTCTCCTGTTTGGGAAATGTTGCAGAAGGCTTTATTTTAAAAATGTACCCAGTGCAGTACAAAAATGACCTGTTCGGATGAGCCCCTTCTCTGCCTTTTCTGCTTGGGTGAGGCCCGTAATACAGCCACGCACAAGAGCTGCCTCCAATTTACCCGGAAAGCCTGCTCAGATCAAGCAGCACGCTTAAAGGCAAGTTTATGGGAGAAAGTGCTCTCTTGGTCTAATAGCCTGGCAGTGAAAACATCTGACCTGGCAGAGCACAGGCAATCCTTGCTTTTGAAATCACCAGTTAGAACTGATCAACGTGTGAGTCTGCCATCAAGTGTCTCAGTTCCAGGGAAAAAACCAGAGCATCGGGTCCGATCACCTGTTCGCTCAACTGAATGTTGTGTGTCAGAACCCCCACCTAAGAGAACACATTCCAGGTCCAAACATAAGGAGAAGCAGCGTTCCGGTCCCAAGACACTCCTGGAATCAATTGACTCTTCAGTTCCAGCAAATCAGCTGCAGTTCCGATGGAATGGAGGAGTTTCCCCGCCACAGACTCCTTCTCTGCATGCCTCCCAGGCTCATTCACTCTCTGAAGGGGAATTGGAGCCTGGCGAGGGCATTTTGAGGTTTCCAGCAGCTAGTTGTCCATTGGAACTATCCTCCACGGCTCCATGGCAGAGTTCTATGCCTCCGCTTCCTTGGCAAGGCTACCCTTACTATTTTCCTTCTCCTAGAGCTCACAAATGGGTGACTGGCAGTCTCAAGAAGCACCTCTGGAACCAAGGGATCTCTCTTCACGGAACTGTGATGCTGTGGGTCCGCCAGTTTGGTATCCTCCTGCAATCTCTCCTCACCCCCTTATAAGGCATTTGGATTTTAAGGAAGAGCAAGCTTTGAGGGCTGACTACCCTTCTGGTCCAGGCTCAGACTTACCATCAGACCCTTCTCCTGATGACACTGTAGGGGACCCTGATCCAGTGTCACCCAATGAAGATCTTAAGCTCTATTCAGAGCAAATGATTCAAATGGCTAAACTGCTGGAAATAGAGATGACCTCTAGTAATCAGAGACCTTGAGACAAGATCTTAGGCAAGCTGTATGTAGAGTCGCCTGGTATAATCGCCTTCCCTATCCTGGAGGGTATTGTCAATATCTCTAAGGCCCTCTGGCAGAAGCCAGCTGGCATGGCTGCCACATCCAGAAAGGTGGAGAATTTATACAGAGTGCAACAAGAAAGTCATACCGATTTATTCTGCCATCCTCCAGCTTCATCCATCGTAGCTGAAGAGATGCAGGCGAAACAGCGTACAGGGGCGCATTCCTCACCAGACAGAGAAGGGCAAAGGATTGGTTCACTCAGTAGAAAATTTTACTCTTTGGCTGCACTCAAACTGTGCATTGCCAACTATGATGCAATTGTGGGAGGATATCAGTTGTTCCTCTAGGAAAAAAATGGCTGCTTATATAGAGTTTCTATCTGAAGACAAGAAGCCTTTGGCTAAACTTCTCCAAGCAGAAGTATTGCACCTTTCCAAGCAAGAGATTAATGCTGTGGCTTCAGCACTTGTACTGAGAAGGCATGCTTGGCTGCTTTCCACGGCTCTCCCTCCTGACAGCAGACAGAAGGTGGAAGACCTCCCATTTGAGGGAAGAACACTATTTGCTTGTCAACTGAATCCCGTGGATCATGACAGGTGGGAAAATGGCCTCTAATGAGCTCTGCAGGGGAGGGGTCCTCTTTGGAGGATAGAAAAATCCAGAGTAGCTGTAAGAGAGCCACTGGTGGCTGGCCTGCACAAGCACAGTCCCAGTGTGTGTCTGCACAGACGACACCTCAATAAACAACAGTTACAGGTTAAGTGTAATACTGTTTTCTTTGAGGCAATGGATAGTGTGCTTCTTGGCCTCCTCTTCCACCTTTGGAAGTCACCTGACTCCATGGTTCAGTATGAGGTTAGGAGTACTGAAGAGAGTCAGAAAGACATCTGAAGTATTATTGACAGAAATAGACAAATATGACAAAACGTTTTGTAAAGCTCCTTGAAACGTAAATGGCATAGCAGTAATATCAAAGAATCAATATTTCTTCACTACCACTGTGTCAGCTTAATTGTATCCACAACACGGGTGCCAGTTTGGGAACAGGTTAGATAGTAGAGGTGTCTGAAGCATTCTTGGGTATCTTCTTATGAATAGTTTGATAACTTTAGACAGAGGTGACAGAGTCGGGGGTGTTGGGAAGGTCTGCCTATTGACCATCCTAGCTACTAAAACCTTAGAGAGACAGGGTGGCAGAGCTAGAATTCTGTTTGAAGGAGACTTCGAGAACACGGAAAGAAATGGTCATTTGTCCTCTGTTAAAGAAGTCCTCTTTTGATTAAAGAGCAGTCTCAAATCTCTTTCTTGGGGAGTACAATTGAGAGGGTGGTGGCAAAGCATCTCCAGTGCTTCCTGAATGACTTATCTGACCTTGACCTGGTTCAAGCTGGCTTTAGACCTGGCTATCAAACAGACACTGCCTTGGTTGCTCTGGTGGACAATCTCCATTTGCACATTAAGAGGCATACTTCCTTACAGATTCTGCTGGATCTCTTGTCAGCCCTCAATATAGTTGACCATTCAATTTTAAACTCCTGAAAGTTGGACTGTGAATTAGAGGAGGGCATGAGACTGGTTTAAGTCTTTTCGGACTGTTTTCAGAGGGTTGCAGTGGGAGTACTGGAATCAGCAGTTTGGGATTTGTTCTGTGGCATGGTGTTCTGTGGTGTTCCACAGGGTTCTGTCTAGCTCAGTGTCTTTTTATCTAAGCCTCCAGCAGTAGCTGTCTCAGTTCTATGCTAGCGTCTGTCTGCTGTGTTCATAGTTGAGGGAGAACATGCTGACAGTGAATTTACGCAACAAAGATGATAGTTGATGACAGCTTGTATCCAGACCTGTAGCCCCTTTTTACTCCTAGAAGGATCATAGCTATATGGGTTGGGGGACTGCAGTGAGGAGGTGGAAGGGGTGAAATTGCCCCCTTCCGTTTCCTCCATTAGCAGAGGTATGCTGGTGCAAGAGGGAAGACGTGAAAATCTTAATACCACCCCGTACTGCAGTCACCAGACCTGGACAACTAATCTTCCACATGGGTTCCACAGTCCTAGAAATAATGCTTCCAGCGTCAGAGGGGCTGCAGTAGTGGAGAGAAATACAGGAAAATCAGCACTCCATAGATGCATCATTGGATGCAAGCTAGTACTAGGAAAATACCCATTCTTTTGATCTTTCGGAAAGTCTGCCAGGCTGAATAAATCAGGAAGATGTGCACAGCTGGGTGATGATAGGAGTTTTTAATAGCTGATATTGTAGTGGGATAACAATTAATTATTTTGGGTGTTATTTTTTAAAAAATTATTGAAAGTGATCCGTTTTTTAAAAATATAACTAAGTTGACTTAAGCCTGTCACTGGAGAAAGGCTGAATAAAAATCCTGAAAATAACATCAGACTGAATTATCTAAGCAAGATGCTGAAAATATTAAATGGAAGCATGAAAGTCCGATTTGGAGTTATAGTCTCCCTCCCCCAGTGCATGTTTGAGGAACCTGGGTATGATTCCTTTTCAAGATTTTTTGAGCTCTGGGTGTAATATTTGTATAGCACACATGTACAGGGCCAGATTATGCAGTTAATGTCCAGGTTTATATGGGGGGGTGGTACTTAGGCCTATAGAAGTTATTTTTTTATATACATAGGCTATTCAAACATTATACTTACACATGATGTCCAGCAAAATAATTACATCCTAAGGATGGGAAGGCACGATCTCCCCTCCACAGCATGTTATAGGAGAAGTTTGGGGAGACTTATCACCTGAACGAGCTTTAAAAAAATAGCAAAAAAAGCTCACTAGATGGCAGAGTTGGGTTTTAAAGATGGGCATTTGTGTTCTCCTAAACTGCTAAACTATCATAATGGCAATCTTAAACACATGCCCTCCACCATCTGTCAAGCAAACCTTAAATAAGTGTCTTTTGTCTTTGTGATTAGATGTTTGGTCTTTTAAATCTACAGTATACTTGCATAAATATTAGGTCTGTCTCATATGTAGTAATATTAATCATACAGATTATTAATTGCACTTTTGTACACACTGTTTTATATGTGCAGTAAAATTTTATGTACACACTGAAAGCATAATGAACAATGCAAAATTAAGCATGATAACTTTGTTCAGCTCCAGCCAACTAATGAAACAGTTTTTTAAAAAGGATTAAGAAATAGCAAAACTGAAGTTGTTCCTGGTGTATTTTGTAATTCCTTCTTAGTCCATATTCTGAAAGAAAGTCAGAAGCAACTCTCTCTAAAAAAAGATACATTCCTGGAATTAGTTTACAGAAGTTATGGATTATAAGAATTATTAGAATAGCCTGCAATTAATGCTGATCAAATGCAGCTTGTGTTTGAAAGAAGCACTACTAGCACATTTAAAATGTGTTTCACAAACCATTAATGACATATTATGACCCTGAATTAAACTGCATAATTTATCATGTCTTATGTTTCCAGTACAGGCTGTATCTTTTGGTTTTAGAAATCATTTACTCCTAATACCCAAGAAAGGGTGGAATTTCTGAGAAATGTAGCCTGTACAAGTTTAGACTCACAAGGAAATGTGGGAAGGGAAAATGATTTGGAAATTCTCCCCTCTCTAGGATCCTCTGCTCTCATGTGCATGAACAATCTCATTTCTCTTTCTCCTCCTTCTCCCTGCTTTTAGCTGGCACTCGACTGCTCTCATCATTCTTTCCTTTGTGGAACATATTTGGTCCTCATGCCATTTTAAAATATTTTTTCCTCTTAGTTCATTTACTAAGTCATATCTCTTTACACGTCTAGCAAGTTTCCCCAGTGTGTACATACCCCAGCTTGCCTAGGATGTTCTGTTTGTACCACTTTTGTTCCCCTAATGGTAACCAGCTGTTAGATATAGGTATCAAGGTGGGAGCCTATGAGAAATTGGGGGTGGGGGGGAGCGCACTGAAATTCTCTTCCCCCAGGAATCATTATGTCCTTGGAGGCTTTCGCAAGTTGATTTTTCCCTTGCCCCCTCTTTTTAACTGACACTCAACTGTTCTGGAGTTTGATTTTTTCTGGAGCACGTTTTTGCCCCCAATGGACCAAACTATTCTGCACATATAGGGAGTCCACAGAGTACGCAGAGACACCCATATTCTGCCTGTTGGCCTGATTTTTGTGGCTTTTGTCATTCCTACCGAGGCCAGACAGTTTAATTTTAGACACAGTGGTCCTGTTTTATTGCTTACTCTGCTGCTTAACCAGCATCCAGTCATTCTGCAGCTTAGCAGTAGAGTGAGGCTTATTTCAGTGTTACCATCTCCGCCAATAGTTAGGCACAGTGTAGAAGGTTGTACAGCAAAGTCCTTTCCCGTACCGGGGAATAGGCTTACTGTCTAATACTCCTTGTAAGCTGCCTTGGGTTTTTCTTTTGAAAAAGGAAGGCAGGGTTTATATTAATCATCAACCTTTTCCCCTTTTTATAATTTGCTTGTGTTTAAAAATGTATGCAGTGTGGTAGCTGGAGTGAAGATACTCAATTTAATTACATTTATCAGTGAAAGAGAATTACTAGCACATTCCTTGGGGGCAGGAGAGATAAAACTGAAGAATACTTTAGGGATACCAAATCAGTTTTGGGGCAGGAAACTTTATTTGTTGATATTGCCCCCTGATATATACAAAGCTCATGCTTGATATTTTTGTATAACGTTTTGTCTGTTTGGGGATTGTGATGAAGGGGAGACCGAGGGCCTTCTGTTGAACGCAGTCAGTATTTTCTTTAGGCTTTAACAAATTGTCCATTAGGAACTAAGTGCTGTCTTTTTAGTACCTCTTTTAAAAAGTACTTCCAGTTATTGTTTCTGTATTTAAGTGTCTGTGGGGGCTTGTGAAAATGGCTTGGTTTTGTTTTTTCCAGATACTGTAAAAAAGCTTCAAGACCAAAAGCATGACATGGAAAGAGAGATCAAAACTCTGCACAGACGGCTCAGGGTAGGTAACACAGTTTCATATGCCTTGTTTGGGCAGGGGGAGGGGCTGTAGTACTGTATAGTATAAGTAAGTGGCTGAGGAGCCACATGTGGCTCTTTGACATGCCACCTTCTAGGCACTGTTCCCCAGTCTGGCACTTGCCCATGGCTCCAAGAAAGTAAGCAAGGCTATTGCCCTGTAGGACTTGTGGTTGGCAGGTGGTTCCCACCTTGAAACAGCCAGTGGGGAACGGGTAACCTACAATTCTCCTTGATCCACTAGCCTCATTCCAGGGACCCAGTAAAGGATCCATCATTTCCAATAACACATCACCAGTGTTCCCTCTGAGTTGAGGTGAGCTAGCTCACAGATTTTTAGCCTTCAGCTCACACATTTTTGTCTTAGCTCAGGAAGAAGCAAACTAATTTATGCAGCCAAATTGCTCACTCACAACTTTAATGCCAGTAGCTCACAAAGTAGAGTTTTTGCTCACAAGACTCCAGAGCTTAGAGGGAGCATTGATCACCCTTTTCTGTTGCCTCTGCACTCTCATCCCAGCAGCTGGGTTGCAGCAGGGAAGAGAACATGCTGGCCATAAGAGATTACAACCACCACCATCACCATGACAGCCACTCAGGAAAAGAGCAAACTGGTCACAGTGGGATCTCATTGTATCAGTTGAGATGCTGTGCCTCCTGCTGAGGAGAGAGCAAGCAGGCAGGGGGAGAAGCCCTCCGTTAACTCCAGATAAACAAAGGTTGGCTGAGCTTCAACCGTGATTGGGAGAGACAGTCCTAAATGCCTAGAACAAATATGGTAATTTAGAAAGATTATAATTGTATTTTTAATATTAGTGGTTATATCTTACATTGTTGTGCGTGTTTGAGGTTGTTTTAAAAAACAAATAGTAGTTGTGTGGCTCTTCTGCTTGATGGTAGTTGTGAATGTGGCTTTCTGTGAGTCATGGACTACCAGTAGTATAAGCAGGGGTGTGTGGTATGTAAGTACCTTTGGACAACATACCTCATTGCTACTAATAAAAATTCTTTTTTAGAATTATGTTTACCTTCTCTGTTTTCAGGAGGAGTCTGCAGAATGGCGCCAGTTCCAAGCTGATCTGCAGACTGCTGTGGTCATAGCAAATGATATAAAATCTGAGGCTCAGGAAGAAATTGGGGACCTAAAGCGCAGGCTCCATGAAGCTCAGGAGAAGAATGAGAAGCTAACAAAGGAGTTGGAAGAAATAAAATCACGCAAGTATGTTGTTGAAAGTTGGACTGATCACTTATCTTTTCCCAAGATTAATTTATTAAAATTTCCATGAAGATAGTTTCAGAGGGTCTGCAGTAGAACAGCTAGATTTGAGTCCAGTAGTATGCTAGAGAACTTCATATCTAATGAAGGGTCTGCAAAATCTGGGAACAATTTATAATGGAAAAGATCACTGGCCGGGTTTGTTACTCTGACAACATCTCCTTATTCGAAGACTTCAAAAGACTCCTTATACGAAGACTTCCCCATATTTAACTATCTTGCCCAGAATGAAATTGTTCCTGGGGCTTTAAAACCTCTTAATCTGTTGCTATTTTGATCTGTTAATGTTCCCGCTTTACGCTTGATTCTGGTGGCCCCAAAGACTTTACTTTGCAATGGCTTATTTCACGTTCTGATCTTGATTAATATAATTTGATTTTTTTTCTTTAGTTTTTAACTTATAAAGTGTATATTTCCAGATCCTTCATAGCACTAAATTGTATTGTCTCGCTCAGCACTTTTTTTTTGGTTCCTTTTATAGTTATTGTATCACCTGTCTCTGTAAAAATAAACTTAAGGAAAAAAATATCTAATGAGGGGAGTGTTGACTCTCAAAAGCTCATACCCCCAAAATCCTTTTGGTCTCTTAGGTGCTACTGGACTTGAATCTAGTTATTAAAACTTGGAAGGTTGTTCATCAAGAACTGTTACTGTCAGCAACAATATTTCTGATTTCTGAAGTGCCAACCAAAAAAAAAAAAAAAACCCCACAAGGTGCCATGCATCAATAGAACATAGAATTAAAAGACAGGAGAGTTCTGCCCTTGTAGGAGGAGAATTTGGAAAAAGAGGCAGGCCTGCGAACATTTGAACAGTCATATTGAACCAAGAGGACAAGTGAGATATAAATGTTTGAATAAGTATATTAAATATAATACAATAATAAATGCACTAATAAAACTGTTAAAGTCCATGCACACAACCTAGTATGTGTGCATGTGTACACCCATTCCAAAAGGCTTAGAGGAGGCTGGACAGGATCCAGTATTATTACAGCACCACTGAGTTGGATATGCTGTCCTCTTTAAAATTGCTTTTTCTCTAAGAGCTTTGCAGGCTTGCAGGGGGACATGCTGAGCAGCTGCAGTGTTCCCTGTGGCACCCTTCCCTATGGGAGCCCTTCATTTTATGCCTCTCCAGGGGTTTTGGAGTAGGTGAAGACATGCTGCTGCAGAATGTCTCATCAATTCTTTTATGAGCTCACCAACTGCTAGAAGCTCCAGCCACTGGATTTGAATTCTGTTAGCTAGACTTGTCCCAGTAAAAGAGCACTGGCTTGTGATGTGACTTGTTTTTTTTAAACATACCCTACCCCACCCAAGATTTCAGTAATGTTGTCTCCACTTGAATTGTGTGGTATGCAACGTCTCCATTTCATGCAGAGAACCATGTGGCTCTAGTAAATTACTTAATGTCTCACTTGGTGTTTTATGGTGTTAATTCTACCCCAGCCCCTACAGATTCCACTTGCTCGTGTGTTTTTCTCTTTTTGTCATTGGTGAACTTAACGACAAGTACCGTCTACTTATTGTTTTCATAAAGTTGTTTTGTGGTTATTCTGCCCCATGTGAAAGCCTACCTTGGCCATGTTATCCAAGGGGTAAGTGGGCCACTCTCCACTAATGTCCCATTGCTCCCTCCACACAATTAAATTTAGCTAGAGATGATTGATATACAGCCCTTTGTCCATCTGAGAAGGCTGTTTTTTGTTCATGTCTGGGCACTAGTAGGATGTAAATTAAACATATACCTTCAAAAATACATATATCACACTCTTTTGATACAGACTCGAGATTCAGGCTACCTCATTTTCTAAAAAGTTAAAGATGATCTTACTCTTGTTTTCAGGCAGGAGGAGGAGCGTGGTCGTGTTTACAACTATATGAATGCTGTTGAAAGGGACTTAGCAGCTTTGAGGCAAGGAATGGGGTTGAGTCGCAGGTCATCCACTTCTTCAGAGCCAACACCCACTGTAAAAACACTCATCAAATCCTTTGATAGTGCCTCACAAGGTAATGTTTTGTAAAATGTCGCTG
Organism: Lepidodactylus listeri; assembly: GCA_029233225.1. NCBI lineage: Eukaryota > Metazoa > Chordata > Lepidosauria > Squamata > Gekkonidae > Lepidodactylus > Lepidodactylus listeri. The sequence goes on from JARCFY010000013.1 coordinate 29,724,413, forward strand.
CCCAAATATGGTTTGATTACTTCAGTATATTTTATTTACTGTGCAATCCTTTGCAGAGTTCTTCCACTCAAAAGTCCATTGAAACAAAAGGGCTTAGACTGGTAATTTTGCATAGGAGTGCACTGTTACAGAGATTATCTTCCATTGAAGTCAGTGGCCTTAGTATGAGTATAACTCAACTCACATTAGTGTAAGTATAACTGTGTAACTCTGTTAAGACGGCACTGAGCAATAAAGCTTCTGAAATACCTTGTTACAGTATTTCTATACCTCCTCTCTGAAAACCTTGCCTGAGGAGGAAAAAACTTCAGCTTTTTTTTAGTACTGTGGTGTTTAAGATACCCTGTTTGTATTGTATTAATTTATATTTCTGTATCCTATGGGAATGCCTGTTTGGCCTCTAGCTTTTAACAGAATGCTAATGTAAAACCTTTTCTGGTGTTTAAATACTATAAAAAAAGCATTGTCCACCAAAAAGGCACATTTCAGTAAGTGAGCTGGGTGGTTTACTTGCATTCATTTAAAGCTGGAGAGGTGTCAGCTACTAGTCATGTCAGTTGGTCCTGGATTGGCCTCCCATGAAGATACCTCTGAATCCTAGGATGTGTGGACACAGTAAACAGCTGCCATATTTGTGCTGTGTGTGCTTCAGATGAGAAAAGGACGAGAAGTTTCACACTAATTTTGTGATATAAGTATGCAACTTTTAACTTTGTTTTGGTAGTTCCCAGTCCAGCTGCAACTACAATTCCTCGTACCCCTCTGAGCCCAAGTCCTCTGAAAACACCTCCCGCAGCTGCAGTATCTCCAATGCAGGTAGGTGGGTGGGGGATAAGGGCATGCGTAGCTTGAAGAAATCCTGAAGGTTAGCATGTTAAATACATATACAAGACAGATTGTCTGCAGAGGAAAGTGTATTATTTATTTAGTCTTGTTTATTATTTATCATGTTCCCTTTTTCCAAAGAACTCAGTGGTGCACCTTCAGTGGTTTACCCTCACTGTGACATTGTGAGGTAGGTTAGGCAGTGAAGGGCCAATCTTAATCGTTCTTGTAAAAGCCAGATAAAACCATTGGGGGAGGGAACCATGTTGCTACCCTAAGTTCCTCAGAGGAAGAATATGATGAAAAGGTATAGATAAGAGCCTAACTTTGATTATGTAAACTAGTTTTGCCATTTATTAAAATAGAGTTTAATGGATGATTTCTGTACCCCAGAAATAATTATTGTGTTTCTTTCAGAGACATTCTATAAGTGGACCAATATCTTCCTCTAAACCCCTCACAACTTTATCAGACAAAAGGCCAAGTTATGCAGAAATCCCTGTCCAAGGTATGTGTATTTCCATTATTCTAGTCGTGCCCTCCAGTCTCCCGAAGTATTTTATTATTATGCAATCAATGTACAAGGAATTTTACAGGGTACAAGAAGAAAGGCCTTGCCCTGAGAAATGTACAATCTAAAATTTAAATCAAGGAAGATAACAACAGAAGAGGAGGGCAGTGGAGATAAAATGGGAGAGGAATATTGCAGTCGCACATTTCTAGACAGTTTCACTTAAGGGTGAGCTAAGGGGACTGTAATCAAAGTTGGCAAAGAGGTCAGTCTTCACCCTATCAATCTCAATATATTACTATTAAGTCGTCTGTTGTTCTTCATAAATAGGGATGGCATAAACCAGTTCATGAACTAAAGTTCGTGGTTTTCAAAGTGATGTCTGCGAATTGAAGAGCTGCCACGAACTTCCATAAATTTTAAGGCAGTTCGTGTTCATAAAGAGCAGAAGGCAGGGGTTTAAATGGGTCTGAGCCATTTTAAATCCCTGCTTTCTGCTCCCTGTCACTCAGTTGTGTGCGCTGCTGATTTTTGACAGAAAGCAGAGGATTATGTTTCTGAGCCATTTAAACCCCACTTTCTGATCCCTGCCACTCAGCTGTTTGGTTTAAATGGCTTGGAGCCCTTTAACCCTCTGCTAAGTGCTTACCACAAAAAACAGTGGGGAGCAGAAAACAGTTCACAAACCGATACAAACTGTTCATTTTGTGAACCAGGCTGCACATTCTTGAATTGAAGACCAAGGAAGGGGTGATAATTGGACAGGCCTTTATGGTGAAAATGCAATATAAAGAGTGCCTAGAGCTGGAATGCGTCAGGGGGGTGTGGTTGTGTTACTTAGCCAAGTAAATAGCTGACAAAGTAGAAGATGATGAATGTGTAATATACAATGTCAGCAAATTCTTTTGTTTTCTTCCAGAGTTGTTTTTTGAATTTGAATAAAACCTGAAATTATGGGCTAGGGTCCAAAGAGCTACTTTATGAGCTCTCAAGGGCTTCGGTTCTTCCAGAGGAATTTCTGACTGACATTTTCTTGGAAGAACAGACCACCTAAGTGCCAAAACTGCTTTCGAAAGTCCCTTCATAGCGTGAGGGTTGCCGCACCCAACACACAATCCAGTATTCTCGTGTATGAACACATGAAACTACCTTATACTGAATCAAATCCTTGGGCCATCAGAGTCATTATTGCCTACTCAGACTGGCAGCAGCTCTCCAGTTTTCAGGTGAAGGTGTCATATCACCTTATACGTGATCTGTAATGGGAGGTGCCAGGGGGTTGAACCTGGTACATTCTGCATGTCAAGCAGATGTCCTACCACTGAGCTGTGGTCCTTCCTATGTCATGTATATGGAGAGCTGGTCATGGCTTTTTGCTTTCATTGCTATTAGCGTAGTATTTTCATAGATCAGGCCTGAGATTTTTTAATGATATGACCTTTCCTCTCTGTACAGATCACCTGCTGAGAACTTCCTCTGCCAGCAGACCAGCTTCTTTGCCAAGAGTGCCTGTCATGGAAAGTGCCAAATGTATTTCTGGTAATAACATGGATCTTCAGCATTGATAGACAGCATTATGAACTGCCCCGTCCTATTTTTGCTCTTATTTCATTTTTTCTCCTATGGGCCATTGTCTCTTCACGTATTATATAAAAAGGAGTTGCATCTTTAAAGACTTTGTGTCACCGCAGAGTGGAATAGGTGCTGTCTATGGCAGGGATCCCTAACCTTTTGAACCTACGAGCACATTTGGAATTCTGACATAACATGGTGGAGCCAGCCACAAAATGGCTGCTGCAGGAGGTGGAGCCGACCACAAAATAATTGCCATAGTTTAACTTCAGTAACACAGGGCAGATCCTTGTGCTGTGGTGGCAGCTGCTGCCAAAGCAACTATCTAAAAAATCTGCACAGCCAATGAAATCTCCAGTAGTCAGTCAGAAGCCTTGCTTGGCAAAAGCTCTGCTTGGCCCTGCCCACTTCCTGAAAACACTTGGCAGACATCAGAAAAGGTGTTGGTGGGCACCGTGGCACCAACAGGCACCACGTTAGGGAGCCTGCTCTATGGACTCTGTTCTGAATATAAGCCTCTATATAGTGGGGTGCATAGTGCAGTAGGAGAGTGGTCTGGGCGACCGAAGAAGGTTTCCTTCCCTTGGTTTGAATGAATAAGACAGAAGAGAATTAGGACTAAAATGGACAAATACAACTGTCCCTTTGCCAATTAAAAGTGTCAGAAACTGATACCAGAATTCTAACCCTGTTATTTTCAGTGTAACTCTAAAGGCATGTATTTCTGGAACAGTTTTCCTCACGAAGTCAAATCTAAATTGCTGCAGTAAACATTCTGTAGTGGAGGCAGCATACAAATCTAGCCTCCTCCTGAGCAGCAAAATGTATATTCCTGTAAATATAGGGGTGAATACATTTAAATGCAAAAAAATCCCTCTTAAAAACCTCTCTTTTTTCTCCATTTGGTAACTTTAGTGCCAACTTGATGTTGGATTAGATAGATTTGCTGTCAGTCTGGACAAATGACAACTCTGATTCAGTACAGAGCACATAATGTGAACATCCTTTCTACAGAATACCTTGTTAGCTCCTTGGAACCAGTTTTACAGAGAGACAGTTTCCAAAATACTTTTTCTCCTTTTCAGTGTCTCGGCGGAGCAGTGAAGAAATCAAGCGGGACATTACTGCTCCTGATGGAGCAACTTCTGCCTCTCTCATGGCCATTGGGACGACTTCACCACAGCTGTCACTCTCATCTTCACCTACAGCATCTGTCACTCCTACAACACGTAACAGAATAAGGTACATATAGCTTATTACTTCATGGCCTCAGTAGTTCTTCATCTAAGGATGCCTTGTAAAATTGTCCTTGGAAAGGTTCTTTTACCATTTAAAGACTTTTTGGTAGATAAAAGGTAGAACTTCATAAATAACAGGGAAAAAACTTTACTGATCACCAGTAGGAGATCATCCCATGAAATCTGTTTATCTCATAAGGCAAACGTACTGTATTGTATATATCATTTTTTATAAGGAATTAGGTGAGGGGAGAGATATGTAAAATGGAGACAGGTAAATGGCTAACATGGTCACATAATACAATAAAACAATCCTACAACAAAATATCCAGCAATAACTTATAGCACCGAGGCTAGTAAAGCACGTCCTCTTAATCTTGGAAGTCCCATTCAGATGCTTTTCCTTTTTGAACCTGCTCTTTTGCATTTAAATGAAACTCGTGAGTAAGTTTCACTGGCACAAAGATCCACTGGGAGAAGGGGGGGAATTCCCTCCTTCCACAGAAACCCTCCAACTCTCCAGTCATGTTGGTCCTGAGGGGCTTCCGTCCTCCAGGACCAGCCTTTCAGAGAGCATTTTGGGGTGCTTCAGGAGGGAGGAAGCAGGGAAGTTTCAACAGCGGCCATTATCCTATGGTGTGACCATGCAGAGGACCCTGAAATTCACAAGATGTCAGGTCTTGTGGACATGAGACACACAGGCTTTGTTTTGAAGCAGATCACAACTTCACTATAATGTGCACCTCTTCAGTGGTACTTCAGCTATACCTGTGGGCTGGTAGCCTCTTTGTTTCATCATTCAGCTGTTCTCTCATCAGAAAATCAATTTGGCTTTGTGGTCCAGGTGCTCACAGATGCTGAGCTTAAGCTAACTACAATAGCAGCAGACTCAGGGCAGTCGTGGCAAATGCCCTACACCAAAGGGAACACTGCAGGGTTCAGCAGGAGGCACAGTGAAGAGTACCACACCACAGTGGCATCAGGAGAAGGACTGAAAAATGGGACTCAGTGGTGCCTGCAAATTGTATGAGGGACTAATAAGGTAACTGTCACAGTGAGCATCACCTGTCTGTACTCCCTTGGCTGCAGATCCCCCAACTCCATTGTGTATGGGAACACACCCTCACATTTCTGTCAGAATCCTATTTGGGAGTACGGTCTGATTATACGGTCTTGATATTGCCTTTTTCATTAAGGAGGCCTGCAGCAGATTAACTGGAGGGTCTGCTGGCACATCATCTGACCCTAAACATAGTGGCCAGAGCTGTTGATCAAGGAGCATGGCTGCCACACGCTGTGGCACAAAGGCCAGATTGAGACACTTTTTGTTCTCCAGTAAAATGGATGGGATGGCACATAACACAGTACTCATGTCTTGCTCAGGTGACTGGTTCCAGAGACCTGCCACCCTAGTCAAAGCATGCTGCTATGGAGGCAACCCTAGTCAAAGCAACCTTCCCTGCTCATAACACTGGCCTTTCTTTCTATTACTGGGTACATACAGAGGTCTTCCAAGAATTGGAAGATGGAATCCAGGGAGTAGTTCTTTCTTTGCATGAATGCCTTGACAGCCATAGCCTTGGAAACACCACTGACAATAAGACAAATGGGTGGCTCCTGGGGGTGCACAAGCCCATCATGACCTTTAATATCACCTGTTGCTCACCCAGATTTGGGTGAGTAGTACTTCCTCACCTATCATTAGCCTGCAAGCTATCTGCTTGCTTCCTGCTCAAATATACATGTTCCCAGTTTCAGTCCCTGCTGGACTTGGGTCTTGAGACTTCGGGGCAGGGGTTCACAGCCTTTCTGAGCCTGCAGGCACCTTTGGAATTTTGAGAAGGGGTAGTGAACAACACCCCAAAATGGCTGCCTCAGGAGTTAGAGCCAAAGACAATACCTCCATCTTTGCTTTACAAAAGACTCATGGAACAGGAGTGAAAAATAACTAAGGAAGGCTGGTGGGGGATTTAAAAAGATAGCTCGGAGGGGGAATGGAACCACAAGCCCATAATTACTTACCAATCATCCTGGCTGTGGCTGTTACGGCCCTTTCATTTGAATGAGGGCAGCCATTAATAAGCCCTTTCTTACAGCACTGCCCACTTTTTGAAGTGCTTGACAGGCATCAGAAAAATTACAGATGGATGCCATGTTGGGAAATCCTGCTTCATTGCATTAAAACCTAGTGAACTTCCAGCAGAGTACTTTTGGGGATATAGATAATTCTTAGTAATGTTGCTCAGCCATCATGAAGTCATAAAGCTAGGAAGTTCCCTTATGCCATCGCAAACCCTTTGATCCATTCAGTTCAGTACTAGCAATGGAGAGGCTTTTCACAGCCTTGCCAGCCATGGTGCTCTTGACCGCAGGTGCCAGGTATTTCAGGGGACCTGCCTGCAAAGATGGTAAACAAGCTGTTAGCCTTGCAGTCATAATCCTTCCTGATTCCAAAATACTGGCACAACAACCATTGGCCTCCAAAACTGCATTGCATGGCGGTGGTGTCTTGGAGGCAGCACCAGGCTAGTTATACTGGGCTGGGCTCCTGGTATTTGAACCCATAAAATAGCTGGTTCTAGGGTTTTGAGATATGACACTGGCTATAGGTTGTGCTATCATCTACCTTGGTGCCTACCTATACCTCAGTTTATGGCTGCTGCTGCGCTTCTCAGTAGTGTAGGTTACTTTCCCTGCTTAGGGCCTTGTAGTCACTGTATTGGGCTGATTCAGCTTCTCCACTGTTGGCCACCTTCTCTGTCGGTCCCCGTGGTCCCTGTGTGCTTCTGCAGCTTCATGAGTATCAGTGATGCTGGAATGCAGCCCAACCTTGGCCATCTCCAATGCTGCTTCTGTCCTGGCTGCTGCTTTTTGACCAGGTTTTAGCCACAACATCTGTTAGCTTTTGAGATACCATTCTTGGCATGCAGCGTGGGGTTCCACAAGCACCAGGTCTCGTACTGGTCTACATATAGAGAAGCTGTGTCTGGGTACACAAGCACAAGTGTTTATATGCTACTGTATATTTTTCACTTGAATAAAACTATGATTTTAATTAATTACATTGCTAATGCCTATTTCTAAAAGTGTACACTGGCTGGTAGACTTCCTTTAGTTTGAAAGTTTGTATAAGTCTTTTTTAAAATCCTGTGTTAGATCGTCACTCTGTGTTCATTATTAGAATATCCTGGTGAATGGGAGCAAATAAAGGCCTGTAATGCAAGCCTAAAACTATTAATCAGGCCTTGGATTTGGAATGCAGGTGACCTAACAAACTCATTTATAAGATTAATATTTGTCGTAAGCCACTTCTCATTGTGTCCACACAGTTCCATTTCATTTGTTTCCTGCAACACTATTTTCAAAACAAAGAACGTGACATAAACTGCGTTCCTTACTGGAATTTAGAAACAAACTGTACTGTTCTCTCACAATGTTATGCATGTTTAGCTTTTAAAAAGAAAAAAAAAACTGATTCAAAGTTCCTGCACACTCTCAGTTCATCTACTGTGTTCATTTATTTTTTTCCTATTGTATGTTCGCTGCATCTGCTGCCTAGTCTGGATGTAAAGCTCCAATTTAAATCTGTTTCAGACAAAGTAGGTAACACTGACCTTGAGTGTAAAGAAAATTTAAGGACATAGCATGCATTTGAGTACAAAATGGTGAAAGAAGTCATTGTGAAACATAGGCAGTGTTGTAAAATGCAGACTTTTAGTTTGTTTCAAATGAAACTTCAGTATGCAAATATTGTATAAAAACTAAGTGTAAGTCATGTATTACAGAGTAGAGGAAGAAAGGTGTGCTTCAAAGAAATCACGCATGTATAGGCATGATATACAGTGCATTTCTAGATAGTCTTTGGTGACAACTGCTAGTGCAGATTTAGTTTCATACACACATTAGCAACCTTTACTTTATTTCGTCTTCCCTGCATATATTACCCATGTAACAAAAAAGGCGGACGTGCAGTCATTACTTGCGACAGTCCACATGTGTGCTAGACATTAATTCTTACACAAATAGGTCTTCCACTGGAGATTCAGCCATAATTCACAGAGAATTGATATGAAACACAAGTATTTCCTTCCCTAGTTCAAAAATTGCTTCAAAGGCTGATGTTCTAGGAATTTTTTTTCTAGCTTTTAGAGTACAGTATAAAGCTTCAACTGTATGTATAATGTTTTAATTTAAAATATGACTCTTTTTGCTGTTTAAGTTCTATACATAGAAAACAGGCATCTCAAGGAGAAGGCTGGGCTAAAAGTCTTCTTGACGTGCTGGTTGTCTTCATACAGGGACCTTTTTTTCCAAATGGAAGGGCCTTCTAAAGTAGTTAAGAAACAGGTTTACTTTCTCATCTGCCTTTTGTGGAAGCTAGGCCATGGTCATATTTTATGAAGAGTGCGGCAGTGGACACAACAAGTCCCATTGAAATGAATAGAAGCTATGCAGGAACATTTCTGGGCTCTGGGTAAAAAAAAGACTTCAACTTAGGACCAAATTAGGCAGGTTAGAGAGCCCCTATGTATATTTGTACACGCACCCAGCCATTTACATGTAGCATTGAACAAAATCAGAGCAGGCTGATAAAAGAAACCAAACCCAGCCTCCTTTACACCTTACTACTCTGTTAGTTTTACCATTTTTCTTTCAGTCTGGCTCTGAACTGAGCAGGAAGAAAATTATTTATTTATTAAAATACCCCCCTTTCTCTTGTATCAAGGCAGCTTGCAGTAATAATTAAAACATCACAAGTTAAAACCAAAAATAAGTAATAAATCCTAAATTCTCCCATCCCTTCCAAAAGATGGCTGCTGTTCACAGCCCATCAGTAGCCCCAGCAAACAAACAGGCATTGCAGCTGTTCTTAAAGATCTCTAATGAGGGGGCACTCCCAACCCTTTCAAGAATCCCATTCCACAGAGTGGGAGCCACAGTGGAAAAGTCCTGGGGTCTGGTCAATACCAGGCCCGCGACTCTTAAGTGGGGAATAGCCAGCAGATGGCAGCCTGAAGGCTATAGTTTGTGCACAAGAACTTACGGAAGGAAACAGTCTTTCAGATGTAGGGCCCACAGAACATGAATTGCTTTATAGGTCATAGCCAGCACCTTGAATTGAACTCAGAAACAAATTGGCCACCAAGATAGTCATTTCAAAATAGGTCACATATGTTCCCATTGCTAACCTCTGACTGTAGTCTGGCTGCCCCGTTCTGGACGTGTCATCTTTCCTCCCATAGCAAGCCATAAAAAACATCCCATGCTGAGTACTCCCACTTTTATTCTGTTTTGCTGGCTGCAGTGGAGCTGGAAAAGTTGGTGAGAGATAATGCATTCTTTTTCTACCTGTTATCAAGGGCAGGAGGGAGACAGCATTGGGGTTCCTGGTTTCAACGGTAGCCACCATCTCCCATAACATGTATTTCCAATCTAATCCTTTTGAAGAAGGTAATTTGTCAGTAGTTAATACTCCCACTTGAGTTTCTTTCAAGGTGACATTTCTTAATCAGCCATAAACTGTCAGGAGATACTATCAGTTTATTTTCTAAATTCAAAGTAAAGCTGTTCAGTATAGCTTAATGTTCAGTTGGGATGTGCCTCAAATACTATTTCTAACCGTAGCTCTAAGAGAATAACATGCATCAGTCCTTAAAAATCATTTGAATCTATCTTAAAGCATTTCCTCCCTGCGTATTTCATTTCCCCATGAAATACACAAGGAAATTACCCTTTTTGCTGTACACCTGGAACACGGCAGTGTCTAGGACAGTGAAGAGCAGATTGCTTACTGGAAATTGGCTTCAAGGGTCCTGAGGAGGAAGTAAGAATGCATGCAAAATATGACACAGTCCACAAAGTTACCATAAATAACTTAGTTTGACCCAGCACAATATAGATTTGAAGGGTGGGGGAAATGGCAAAGCCCTTTTTAATTTTTTTTTACATGCATGTACTTAAGAAAGTTATGCATTATGAGCTTTAAACTTTTTTCTTCTAGAGAAGAAAGAAAAGACCCTTTGTCTGCTCTGGCAAGAGAATATGGAGGTTCCAAGAGAAATGCGTTATTGAAGTGGTGCCAGAAGAAGACGGAAGGCTATCAGGTAATTGCAGCTTGGCTTCAGTGCAGTGCAACATCTGCCTGAAACTGGTAGCCCAAGTGAGGCTGCTCCACAGTTCACTGCATATATTGTGAGGGAACTGGTTATGTACTGTACTTGCAGGAACACATGTTGCAAATCATATCTGTTATTAATAGTTACTCGATTACTCTGCAGTAACTTTAATGCATCTTCTGCCAAAGCAGCTGGCCCCTCATTAAAAGGAGACTAAAATGCCTGGCCTCCCTCTCGCACAGTGGTAATTCCCATTTTGTAGTGTGTTAGTAGTGAGGGGGTTTACTGCAGTAAAAGTTCTCCAAATGCCAGCAATACAATACTTAAAAGGGAGAAAATGAATTAATGTACGATTTTTTCATGTGTCGTCTTGGTGTTGCTAGTAAACTTACACAAAGCCAGAAAAAACTATACAGGTTTATCATTCTCTTGTTCTGTGGTTGATTTTTTAAAACACAAGGTTTTTCAGACCAGTAAGGCTGTGAACTATTCCAGTTGAATTTGTTTTGGTTAACTTGTATTGAAAGGGTTTAGAATTCTCAAGCACCCAGAAGTTGTTTTTTCTTTTTTCTTTGTCAGTAGTTTGAGCCTCACAATGCAGGGGGAAGCTGGAAGACCACGTAACAGGATGGGGAGGGGGGCATTAATAGGAAAGCTGCTCTTTCAGTACAATGGGAGACTTCGTGCTGTGTAGACAGAGGGCATCCCTCCCCTGCTTCCTTGGCATCTCAACATTTATCAAATGATTCTATTTCTGAACATAGGTCCTTGTTTGTGAAGGTCTTTTACTTCCGCACTTGTTGTTAAAGGCAGGATGCTAGATGTTTCTGAATAAATCATAAAAAGAAATGTTCTCTTATGTGCTTTCTCATTTATCTGACAATTTTCTTAATTTACCACAGAAAAATACTTCAGACTTTCTCTCCCGAACAGTCAGTGCCAAAAAAACAGTTGTCTTGCTGCCATTGATTGGCTGCTTGTTATCAATCTTCCTGGAGCCTTGTTACAGCCAGTTTGGGGGTTGATGCGAACAAACTTCATGTCTGGCTGCTCGAGCGGCTTACGTGACTTTCAGCATATGCTTTTCAATGCAGAGTCACAGTATGATGTGTCTTCTTTTTAATTTTATTTTTACCATTTAAAGGGATACAGAATAAAAAGGGACAAAAGGGAAAATGAGAAGCGTGAAACATTGTTTGTTAAATAGATTTTAAGGACATTAAATAATATAAGAGTATAAAAAATTGAAAAAATAGTATGGCAAATCAAAATATGGTAAAATAACCAATACTTGAACAATACTTCAATTTCCATTATTTCCTGCTTATAGGGCAAGGAACATAAGAGAAGAAAAGAGTAAAAAAAACATTTTCCTTCTCTTTATATAAGGTTAATACTATCATATAATAACTAGTAAATATCATATAATAACTAGGAAACTAGTAAATATGTAACTATAAAAGATTAATGAGAATAACTACAAGAATGTGATCGTATGATTTTGAGTAGTAATTTGAATTGCTTTGTAACTGAGAACTTTGATCTATGTAGTTTGTCTGTAGTAATTATAAAAGGCTTTCAGCTTATTCTCAAATTCAATGATCGGCTTTTTTATATATAGTCCATCATTTTTGCCATAACGGCATATTCTTCCATTTTGCCTCTCCAGTTTTCTAGATTTGGGCAGATTTCAGGCTTCCGCTTGATTGCAAATACTAGTCGTGCCGCGGTTGACATATATCTAAACAGCTCTATTCTATTGATATTAGATGGGAAGATTCCTAACAGCATAGTCTGAAGTTTCATAGGAAGTTTTAAGTTGAAGATTTCCCACATTTCAGTATGCATGACTATCCAAAATTTCTTGGTCTTTTTGCAGGACCACCACATATGGTACAAGGTACCATCTGTCTCTTTACATTTCCAGCACTTTCCTTTATAATTTTTATCTATCTTCTCAATATCTTTTGGAGTAATATACCAATGGTAGAACATCTTGTACCAATTTTCTCTTTGTGCTTGACTCGCTGTAAACTTTATATCTTTCATCCATAAGGTTTCCCACTGCTGTAGTGAATTTTCTTCATCAAAATTCTGCATCCATTTCACCATGTATGTCTTAACCTGTTCCATTTATGTATCATTTTAAAGTAGAAGTTTATAAATGTGACCTAAAAGATGTTCTTTTTTATTCATTATTATTTTTTCATATTCCATCAAGTCCCTTAGTTTATCTTTTTCTGCATGCATTGCTTCTTTAAGCCTTGAGGTAAGTTGAAGATGTTAGCCATTGTATCTTTTTCCCTTCTTCATTCATTGTCTGCCAGGATTTAATTTTGCGTTGAGAATTATCACTTAAATAGGCATGGTGAATTCTTCTGCGTAAACTATATGTCGTGTTGTAGGAATTAGCTTTCCTAACTTCTGACTCCATGGCTTTAATCCTAACAAGATCCTTTGCACAGTTATACTCACTTTCAACAACTCTATTCCTCTGTACTTTCAGCTTAACATATTGTCTCTGGAATATGTGGCTTCGTGGTCCTAATCACAAGTAAAGCCAGTATGGTACAGTGGTTAGAGTTGGACTAGTATCAGGGAGACTCAGGTTCAAATCTCCATTATGCTGTGTTCACTGAGTAACCATGGCTCTCTGCTATGCCTGTGTCACAGGACCATTGTGAGGATAAATTGGAAAAGAAGGAAAAAATTGAAAATAAAGTGGGAACTGTGCCATCCTGAGCTTTTTGGTAAATAGGTGGGATAAAAATGGTAGGGCACTCTTAAGAAATGTAACTATAATTTGGAGAAAGTAAGGGGGGAAACTGTAGAACAACTTACAGTATGGATTATTTTGAAGGTACTGGGCTGGAGTGATAATGAATGGAAACATACCCTGTCAATGGATGTCGTATGTGGTGTCCATATTGAAGCATTCTGCTTTTCTTTAGTTAGAACTCGGTTTTATTCAAAAGCACAACAAACCCTACAACATATGAAATAATGGACAATTCAGTAGGAGGTACTCCTGTGCAAGCCCATTCATTTCAGTGGGTGCAAAAGCAGGATATAATTGTGAACAGGGTTTTAACATGAAATGCCCTGCAGTATATTAGTGCCTTTTCCCTAACTGCTGAAATAATGAGAGTAGGAGGCATTTTAAGTGCAAGGCTTACTGAGCAGCAGAAGGTGGAAGACAACTGCCTTCCCAAATGGTTAATCATTGCCAAGGAATAAGCCTCCACTGCAGAATGAGCTTTTGTCTGCATACCTGATCACTCATGGCTTACTGGGAAGGAGCATCAAGCTGGTATAAGTCCAGGTAATCGAGCACACACACAAACACACACACACACACACGGAAATACCCCCCAAAAAGAGGATTTATACCGAACAGAAATCTAACAGATAACATACATAAAACTCGAAATATAATAAACCATTGTAACAATAACCAAATTAAAGCAATAATTCCAGCTTTAGATACTGAAAAAGCTTTTGATAGATTGGAAAATCTCTATTTAAATATTTTATTATGTCACATGGGCTTTGGAGATAATTTTATTCGAGCCACCCAAACTCTTTATTCAGCACCGAAAGCCCAAAATAAAATAAATGGTTTAAGATCTAAAGATTTTTTTGCTTTCCTGGAGCACAAGACAGGGTTGCCTTTTATCACCAATATTGTTTGTGATTTCTATAGAACCGCTAGCAACAATAATTAGGCAAAATCTCCAAATCAAGGGTAAGGATGGGGAATTTAAAATAAATCTTTTTGCTGATGATCTCATGTTATACATTATGGATCCAGAGAAATCATTATATGCTTTAGAAAACACCACTGATATGTTTAGTAAAACTTCAGGTTTAAGTATAAATAATTGTAAAACGGAACTTTATTCATTGAATCTATCTTTGTGGCTGGTTAATTTCATTAAAGATAAATTTTCCTTTAAATAGGTTACCATGTTTTGGCAGTATCTAGGCATTAAAATACCATTAGATTTGAATGACGTGTTAAAATATAATCATATTGAGTTAGAGCTGGGTTTTGGCCTGGAGATTCTGGTGATTCATTTTTATTATGGAGGGCTTTTAATTTGTCTTGTGTGTTAGATGTAACTTATAAAGGGTGTATCATCAGAAAAAACTAAATTAGAAAAAATTACTGAAGCCAAGATCCCTTGGTTTGAATACCTGCAAGTAACACATTTAGTAGAAAATCCAGAAATTACAAATTCTGATTAGACCTATCACTGAAGTCGAAAACATACTTTAAGAAGGCACAGGCAGATATAAAGGACTAATTTCAAAAATATATAAAATCCTAATTTATTTGGTGGGATCAAAACCACCAAATTATCAAAAGTCTTGGTGTGTTGAATTGTAAATTTGAGTTTACTGAATCACAATGGGAAAAATATGGCAATCGCAGCTATAGTTAACAAAAGCAATAAATATTAGAATGCAATCCTTTAAACTTCTAGCTCAGTTGTATATGATCCCTGTAAAACTTCACCATATAGATTCTAAAATCCAGCCTTTGTGTTGGAAACAATGCAGTGAAATTGGTTCATTTATACACTGTTGGTGGTATTGTATCAGAATCAGAAGGTTTTGGCAAAAAATATTAAAACACATAAAACTAATTACAAAATATTTGGTCCTTCCAAGCCCAGAGATAATTTTACTAAATTACTGGCTAGATCCATCAGTTCTACCCTTGCATAGAGATCTAATAGTGATTCTTTTAGCAGCAGCTAAAGCCACGATTGTGTTAAAATGAAAAGATAAAAATCTCCCAGCAATCTCACAGTGGAAATCTGGAATTGTTTTATTATGAAGGAAAACTCAAATAAAATTTCACGATCTCAAAGATATCAAACAAATTTTATAAGACAGTGGCTTCCTGTGTTAGAATTTATGGCAAATAGTAATACCTTAAAAAGATCCTTTCTGGATAATCAGTATTATAGTTTTCTTGCTCTTTTTTAGAAACTGGTCTATATATATGTACGGTAGGTTTTGGTATCTTACTTTCTTAAATTAGAAAACTAAACATAACTTGTTATGTTTGTGTATTAGTCCTCTTTAAGTCTGTATAGTGATTTAATGTTAAATTTGCAGCTTGTACTCTTTGTAACCTGTTGTATTCAAGCATTGAATTATCTCTGTTTTGTTTGTAAGCATGTTCTTATTGTTTTTGTTTATATTTGAAAAAAAAATTAAAGTTTTCTTTTAAAAAGCAGATGACAAAGAAAGATTTCCAGACAGCCAGGTTCACAAAGCTAGATCTTCAGAGATCTATTTTGGTTGTGTAATTTCAAGACTATCTTCCTCTCCTGGAAGGTAGTTTAGAATTTAAACTGCCTTGCTAGACTAGAATTTAAGATAGGAGTGCCACTATATATCTTATTAGAACTACCGGCAGAGCCCATTGAGCTATGTAAGAAAGTCCAGACTTCCCAGCCATAAAGCCACACAGAGATTAGCAACCATTACATCATCCATCATTGCAAAACTCTCTCAAATCTAAATGAAAACACAACTTCGCTCACTAACTGTTACTCAAAGCAGGAATCAAGGCAAACTTAAATGATGAGCCCATATTATTAAAATCCAGTTCTCAATGATGAAAGGTAGTAAACAAAAATAGCAGTTGACTTACCAGTTGTCTCAGAAGTTTAAGGGAAAGCAAGTCTTTACCTATATTGCACAACAAAGACTGCAGTAGGGGTGTGCCCCCCAAAAATCAGCATTTTAAAATTCCCCCCATCACTCTCCAGAGGCATACTGCCACTGCAGTGTAACTCATGGAGGGAAAAGGAGGCATTTAAAAATGCCTCCCTTCACTCTCCAGAGTTGTGCCATTTCGGAGGCATGCCTCAAAAACTGAAGGGAAAACAAATTGCTTTCCCTTCACTACTGGAGTTGTGCCACCACTGCGGCATGACTCAGGGAGGGAAGGGGAGGCATTTAAAATGTCCCCCTTCACTTGGCAGCACACCTCCAGCAATTTGCCTTCCCTTCACTCCTGGAGGCATGCTGCTGCTGCAACTCTGGGAGGGAAGGGGGGATCTCAGCCTCCATCTTCGCCACTAGCTGATGGTGCTGGCAGCAGGAGGCCAGGCCATAGAGGAGCGCTGGATTCAGGAAGCTGTTTATATAAAACATATTTCTACTTGCAATTTTTCTACTTTAGACATCCTCTTCTGCACACATTAAGGCTACACTTAATTTCTTACAGATCAAGCTAATTCTTATGTTTTGCTTAGTATTCTTCATAACCTTCTCTGTCATTTTCATTATGTAATCCTACATTTTATGCAACAAAAGCTAAAAGTGTGGAATCCTGTCCAGAAGTTTAATAGTTTAATTTTGTCTAAATGCTGCTTTGACTCTTCAGGTGAGTTTATCCTAAGGGTGCCTACATGTATAAGATTGTCCACATGTCATGATAAGAGATCCTTAGGGAGGATCATGTGGTGTCATCAAATAAATTACCTTCCATCTAGTGCCTTTATTGCTGAAGGATCCAGGCACTTTCCCTTTACAACAATGCATTCTCTCACTGTCCAACCCAGCCTGTAGTAAAATGGCTTTATTCTCAAATATTCCCTCCATTGTTCCTGAAATAGCTTTATGGGCTTTGGTTGTGGGTGGCTTGCTTTTCTCCCTTTCATGCTATTCTTAGTTCAAAGTAATGCCATGAGGTGGGGCTCACACTGCTAGCCAACTTGATGCTTGTTTGTCATGATTTCACATTCTGAGAGAAACCTGGTAGCCTACCATGTATTCATTTCCTAGCCTACATGGATATTTTTGCATGTACCAGAATGACTGCTGACACACACAAGTGTTCAGTTGAGAATTAAAACAACTTAGCAACATATTTAGTTGAACCTCTCTGAAGTCTCACAGCAAAATGTTAGATACCTCATGTCTTCATGTTTGATCATCTTTCAGAGGAAGATAAGACCTGAGCACTTAGTCATAGATGACTTGGCAAATTGATCAAACATTGATACTGATTGTATCAAGTTTGCCATTAGTCAGCATTCCTGCCATAAACCTGCACTGTTGTTGCAGCTTCCTGTTCAGTATTCCCTCCTAAATCTCCATTGCCTGCCACTTGTTGCATTGATTGAGTTAATGTTTGCAGCTGACAATAAATGATTGGCATTTTCTACTTTGAGGGCTATAAACCATAGGAACCAGTGTCCATCCTAATTATGTGCATTACAGACAGACCTTAAGAATAATAAATGGAGAGTTGTTACACTATGCTGGTACAGCAGTCAGTCTCAAAACACACACAGCTGTGAGATAATTACAAAGGCAGTGCAAGTGGATGCACAAACATATGTAGGGACCAGTGAGAGGCATTTCCAGTAACATATATGAGAAAAACATATCCACCAGAGTGCCTCTGTTTGGTGTTCCTTAAGAGCTCCTCTTTCTAAACATTTCAGAGCTCTTCAACTGCCATTCATTTTTAGCTTTTTAATTTACATGTAGAGATTGCCTTAAGTTTTTAAAACCTCTGAGTTCATCTTTGTGGCTTCTGTGCCACATGGGACTGCCTTGATGCAGGCCTGCTGCAGAAGGAAAGCACTCCACAAGCTTCTAGAAAGCTCTTTTAATGAGTTCTCCCCCTCCCCTCCGTCAGAGCTAAAGACCTTTTCCCTTTCATTTGGTCACATGACAAAGGAGGAAAGAGCACTCTTCTCTCAGTTCTCTTTCTGCCACCGTGGAGAGAGAATGTACCACAAGCGTCTTTTGAAGAAAAATTACTTCAACATTCTTCATTGTGATTTATTGTGAGAAAAATCTCAGTCTTGATGGCTGTCTTCAAAAAGTGCAAAGCCTGCAGCACAAAAATGGCGTTCAGAGTGTTTGATGTGTTTGGGGGAAGGACATAACACCAGCCTCTGCCAGGCTTGCCATCTTTTCACAGCAAAAGTATGCCAGTACTGGGCTCAATGCCTAAGTACTCACCGCCCGCCCCCCGTAGTTTCCATTCCAGCTACTAAGTCAAAGCCCACTTCTGAAAGGGCCATAACCACTCAGAGAGCAGAATCAGAGCCTGCAGCAAAGAAAGCCAGAAAGAAATCTAAACATTTAGAACCGAGAAAATCTTATCCTGACCATTCACCCACCACAGCGGTGAAGTTGCTGGCCGGCTCCCTAACTGGACACCATTTGCCTTCCTCCCTTTGATGCCAACACCCATCACCAATCTGACCTTGACATTCTCCATCACCTCAAGGTCAATGTCACTTGTCTCCAAGTGAAGCATCAACATCCCCAAGTCGATGCTGATCACACAGTTGCCCTTGATGTCAAACACTGTTGCTGACTCCAACACGTAGATCAAGTTCACCTCAAAGTCGAAGATCTGTCTCTATAACAACATTGGCCACTTCATTGTCGTCATAGCATCTCTCTGGAAGGGGAAGGAATCCCCAGTCAAAAAACATGGACCCTCCTTGAGTCTGACTAACTACCACTTGTCTGAAGATGATGTGGTTGAGATTTCCCCAGCGAAGAGGCCTCAAGAGAAACCTTCAAGTACAGACTCATCCAATGGGTCAGGCACTGAATTACTCCGGATGGGGCAATGGGCCCCAACTCCTCAGTGGGGGATTTTATCCCCCATGGGCATGACCACCATGGGCCGAGTGGGATTCTACCCCCCCCTCAAGGTTGGCAAGCTCCATCAGGCTCTCCCTACCGGGGGATGAGCTCTCAAGGTACACCCATGAGTGAGCATCACCTTCAGAACCCTGCGTCAGACCCATTATTGCTCAACTTAGAAGACCCTCAAGATCATCAGACATTGAATTTGAGCGCACCTTGCTCCTGTTACCTGACGATAATGTCAGAGATCCAGCTCCAGTGTCACCAATGCAGAACCTTTGGTTGTATTCCAAACAGCTTATTAGGATGGGCCAGGCCCTTGAGCTGAACTTTACTCCAGATCCAGCATCCTCAGATCTGAACATGAGTATCTTGTATGCAGTGGAACGGTGCCTAGTGGTGTTGCCAATAGTCAAAGGCATCAGGGATGTCAAAACTAATGTCTGGGCTAGGCAGCGTCTGGACAGGTCTCCACTAAGAAGGTGGAGAACCTGTATAAGATTAGGGAAGATGGGTGTGAATTCCTCTTCCAGCATCCGACAACCAGTTCCCTAGTCACAGAAGTTTTTACCTTCCAAACAGAGAGGGAGTCCCCTTTCCCCTTGACAAAGAGGGGCCTAAACTAGACATGCTGGGAAGAAAGATATATACATCAGCCACCTTGAGTCTCCACATCACCAGTTTCAAGGCAAGAATGGGGCATTACCAGGTGTCCTCTGTGTAGGCACTCATCCCTCACTCCTTTCCCCACTATGGGCTGGCACCACTGTGTTCTGTTTTATGCTCCCCAGCTGTGAAAAGAGAACTGAAGGAAGAGTGCTGTCTCCTCCTCCATCATGTGACCAAATGGGTGGGGAAAGGTCTCTAGCTCTGACAGAGGGGTGGGGGAGCACTTGTTAAAGGAGTTTTCTAGAAGCTTGTGGAGTTTTTTCCTTCCACAGCAGGCCTACATTGAGGCAGTCCCATGTGTGCCTGCGCAGAAGACACTCGATGAACATCAGTCACAGGTAAGTGCAACCCATGTTTTCCTTGTAAATGCCCACTACGAGATGTGATTTAGAGGGCTCAAGACTTGAAACAACTACTGTTGAAGATCAAAGTAGAAAGTGCCAAAGCAGGATTATAGCTGAACATCAAGAAGACAAAAGTAATGACTCCTGGGGAATTGCACCCAGGAAGTCAGAAGGAGATTGAAACTGGGAAGGGTAGCCATGAAGGAGCTAGATGTGTTGCTGGCGACCAAGATCAAGTTAATTCATATCATAGTATCCACCATTACTACATATGGATGTGAAAGTTGAACATTGGAGAAAGCTGACAGATTCCTTTGAAATGTGGTGTTGGAGGAGGGTTTTACAGATACCATGGACTGCCAAAAAGACAAAATAAGTGGGTCCTAGACCAAATCAAGCCTGAACTTTACCTAGAAGCTAAAATGGCTAAACTGAGGCTATTGTACTTTGGTCACATTATGTGAAGGCAAGAGTCACTGGAAAAGTCAATAATTTTAGGAAAAGTTAAAGGCAGTAAGAAAGAAGGAAGACCTAGCATGAGATGTATTGACTCAATAAAAGAAGCCACAGCCCTCAGTTTGCAGGACCTGAGAATGGCTGCCAATGACAGGACATTTTGGAGAATATTAATTCATTGGTTCACCATAAGTTGGAAGCAACTTGACAGGACTTAATACACACACAAAGTAGCTATAGCACCTTGTTTAACCAGTGGACAAGGACCTTTCTGTTACGTCAAGAAATGGTTTTGACTTTAAATACTCTACAGTGTTCAGATATTTCTAGAGCAAAATTGGTGAGACATAAAGGCCTTGGGTGGTAAGGCAGCAAGCTCTCTTGAATTTTCTCATGAGGTAGCTAAAACGTCTGTGGTACATGATACAGAACATCATCCTGCTTTTTGCAAGAAAAATGCCTCCTTTATTCTGGTCATTTAAGCTCTAATGACTTCATTTAAAAAATCGGGATTCAAAAGTCCTTACTTCCACCAACCTTTTCACTTGATGGTTGGGAAGAAGGAAGTCTGTTATTTCCCCCCTTCTTTATAGTAAGGTAAAACCATTCCCACATAGCTCTCAAGATGAGTTGTGGGTGGGAAGAGGGCTTTTTCACACATGGTACAGTACACTAAAAATGCAAGCCTGTAATGTACTACTCCAGTCTAAGCCCTTTATAATCAGTGGCCTCAAACTTGAAGTATCACTGCATAGGATTGCAGTGTAAATCACATGTTTTACATCATGTTATACGATGTGGCACCAAATGATTATGGTGGGCAGATATTTACAATGGAGTCCTTTAATAAAGAAAAGATACCAGAATGAATTCTCAGCAGAACAGTATGTGAGGGAAATGCAGTTTGAGTATTTTAAAGACTGTATGAGGTGACTTGCATAAAAATACAAAATTAGTGCAAAATCAATCTGTATTTGGTGGACTGAATGCTAGAGACTCCAAAAGTATTTGGGCTGTTTGCAGTGCTTTACTGGGTGGGCCTGTGAGAAACTTAGTTGCCCTGTGCACAGTTTTGGTTGAGCTGGTAATTTACTGAAGTATTCTAGGCTCTCTAGATCTCTCCATAAAAGGCCTTTTCCTCTGTTTGCTGCTTCAGATGGCTTTGTTCAGTACTCTTATGGTGAAAGGGCATCTTGCTAATAAAATAAGTAAACCTAAGAAGTTCATTTATTGTTCATTTAATGTTTGTGTATTTTCCCCCTCTTAGAATATTGACATCACAAACTTTAGCAGCAGTTGGAACGATGGATTGGCTTTCTGTGCTGTTCTCCATACTTACCTTCCTGCTCATATTCCCTATCAAGAGCTGAACAGTCAAGATAAGGTACAGTATTATATGTTTAATGTGGTTAAAATATTGCTAGATGCTATAACTCTCTAGCCAGTCTTTCATATACTGAATTACCTTTTTTCCACATAATGTTGTTATTTTTTGTAGGAGCACTTTTGTTGTACTTTCCCCCCACTTTACTAAAGATCTTTCTCAATCTGAGCCCCCAGTGACCAGTATCTGTTATCTGAGATCTTTCTATATGCAAAGCAAACGTAAGACAATAGATTAATGATTTGTGAACCATAGCGAAGTTTCATGCTACTCTTGCTCAGTCTCTGTTTGTAAAATATTACATACGTTTTAAATATAAGTATTCTAAAGAGCCTGATGCATATATGAATCAAGTCCTAGCAACCAGAGATGAAAACTTAACAGTAAGAGTTTTCTCCCCATTTTTAACCATAAATAAGCACTGTATGATGGAGGCAGGCTGAAAAACGTTCCTTGAAGGCTGGTAATTCTGATGGACTTGCAAGGCTCATATATATGTTTAGATTCGTAGTGTTTTGTACAATAAAAACCAATTCCTGTGTATTGCTGTACTCCGGTATGACCAAGAGCAGGAAAATAGTTGAGCTTTGTCATTTATTTATTTTATTTATTTATTTTGAGATTTATATCCCGCCCTCCCCGCGAACGGGCTCAGGGCGGCTTACATGGGCCCAAGGCCTGGTCAAACATTAAAACCGATAAAATCAATAAAACATACAATAAATACAATTAGTACATATAAAACTTCCATAAATATCCCTTCAGATGGCGACTTGATGGCAGGTCCAACCCTCCCCCCATACCCGGACCATGCAGGACCAGGGTTACATCACTGATATCAGAGGTAGATGGTATCATTGGTGGCGGCTCCTATTCGAAAGCCTGGCGGAAGAGCTCCGTCTTACAGGCCCTGCGGAACTGCTTCAGATCCCGCGAGCCCTGATCTCCTCCGGGAGCTCGTTCCACCAGATAGGAGCCACCACCGAAAACACCCTGGTCCTTGTTCTGGCTAGCTTGGCGTCCTTGGGGCCAGGGACACATAGTCGATGTTTTGATATACAATTGTAGATTGTATATTTTCCCCTGTTAATATGTTGAGAAAGGGACTCTGGTCTACTCCAGATATGGTAGCTTTGCAGTTGCAGAAGTTTGAATAGCACAAGCATCTGTTGTATAAGTTTACTAGTATGTCCTGAATATATGAAGCTACCTTATACCAAATCAGACAATTGTTCCATCTAGCTCAGAACTGTTTTCTCTTACAGGCAACAGCACATCAGGGTCTCAGAGCAAGAGAGGTCTTTCTCAGTATCTGTTATTTGAGGTCACTATGCATGAAAGTGTATCTACTTTAGCATATGAAGTCAATAGCACACTGCCCCAAGAGACCACAGGTTGACTCAGTCTCTTGCTTCTTATGCACAATTGTCTAATATGTCTTGTGCTCAATTCTAGTGTGTTTTTGTTCTTGTTTTACCTTCTTCCTTTGTCTCATGATAGGGTTGATTGACATCTGTTCTGTTCTGTGCTCTCTCCTTTCTCCCCAAGCTACATATTTCCCTTGCCTTCTTGATTCCTTTGGCTTCAGTGACTCCTTCAAACAATACGTTTTATGTTTTTAATGTAATTCTTGCAGAAATTGCTTAGGGACAGTTTGGGAATGTGTAAAAAAGGTTTCTTCATCTTCACTACATGGGTGTTAAAAGCATTCCTTCTAAAAAAAACACCTTATACTTTAAAGGCATTAAACAATAAGTGGTTGTGTGTCCCCTAGGATGGTGAGGGGAAGTGAATTAACTTGCTGTTTTAAAATTTGATACACATTTTGAACAAGCCATTGAGGCAATGTTTCTGAAAATTAAATTGTGCAAACTTTGTAATGATAACTTTGCTGTGCTTTCAGAGGAGAAATTTCACTCTGGCTTTCCAGGCAGCAGAAAGTGTTGGCATCAAATCCACTTTGGTAAGTCATTGGTGTAATCTGTTTAAATGTGTATTTAGTATTACACAAAGAAATTCTAGGATAGAACCATGGAAAATGCCTTCATGGTAAAAACTGGAGGATTTCTTTTATGCAGTGGGCAGGTATCCTGCACTGCTTCTCAGTTTCCCATTTCAGGGCAGGTGCTATTAATATGCAAAACAAAGCAGACTATAAATATACTGAAAGACTACCACAACCTCCACCATGTTGTACCTATCATAGCAGTCAAATGCACATTCTGCTTTTGAGAGAAATTACACTTCAGATATTTTGGAGTTCAGAGGAGGCAAATCTCTAAAAACTTAGTCTCCTCCATCATTGTTGGAGTCTTTGCCAGCTTGTGTGTGCACACAACAGGAAGACAAATGTGGGCTTCCTTTAAAAGTCAACACTTGTGCTGTTCCAATTGATGAGGTATGGTATATGAAAGTGGAGCTGGCTTTGACCCGGGAGGACCATGTATGATGGTAGGTTAGTGTTTCCAGTTTGCTGATGATAACCAAATCTGAAGGACAGAGGCTTACCTAGCCAGTTCCTGCAGGCTCACTAGCAGACAAGTACAGCCAAACCTCAAGTGCTGCAGAACCTGGGTGCGGTGGAGTGAGTTGCAGTCCTAAGCTGCTTTCGGCTGTAGCAAGTCTCATTACCCTCCCTTAACAGGAGTCATCCAATTTAGACTCTTACCTTTCATTCTCCCGTCAATTAGTGCTTTTTGCCAAGGAGCTAGATAAAAGCCAATGATAATGCCGGTTTGATGGGCCATGGCTGAGTGACAGAGCATCTGCTTGGGATACATCCCCAGCATCTCCAATTAAAAAGTATAAAAGACGGTGATATGAAAGATCTCTACCTAATAGCTTAGAGAGCCACAGCCATCCACTCTGAGTAGACAGTACTGACCTTGATGGACTAGTCTGACTCACTGTGAGGCAAATTCATGTGCTTAGTCTATGGGTATAAGAAACTATAATACCCAAACAAGTCTCACTTTCCAGGGTGTGCCCAGCTGAAAAGAAGCAGGGGTAGGGCTTGCAAACTTCTGTTTAGCAGCAGTCTTCTATTGACTTCTTGAAGTATTGTGGTTTAGATGAACAGCATGTTTTCCTAGATGTTTTGCAAGGTGTGAATATCTTTTTATATTTTGGGTCCCCCTCCCTTTTGTTTTGTTAGGACATTAATGAGATGGTACGAACAGAGCGTCCGGACTGGCAAAATGTCATGCTCTATGTTACAGCAATTTACAAATACTTTGAAACCTGAGAACCTGATAACAAAGAAGACTATCAGGCGAAGCTGAAATCCAACTTGATACAGTAATCTCGACTGGCACAGTTCACATCCCTCAGCCTCCGATGAAACTCCTACTGACTATTTTGAGTGGTTTTTGTAAACAAGGTTTTGTTACAGTGCTTGTCAAAAACCCAAATAGCTAAACTAGCTGAATTAAGTTATTAACCCAGAAAGCTTGAACTTTTAAGAACAGCCTTGTATAGACCTGAAACTCTCTTACATTTTTAAGGAAGAGGAGTGAACTGAACGGATGCCACAGAATACACAAGATGTAAGTGGACAGCTGAAAGTAAGAGATCTGTATAATAGAATTACTAAGACCTTGCTTCAGAAAACACCCCCAAAGGTTGGGTGAATCGTCTGCACATGGCACTCCCCAGTATGGGGACAAGTTACTTATAATCTAGTTATTGCCTTATATCTCCACCTCTACCAAGTGCACAACTTTTATAGGAAAAAAAGAGGTTTGGTGTATGTTTTCCCCCTTACGTCAAGCTCATCTGTCTGAAGA
Source organism: Lepidodactylus listeri (assembly GCA_029233225.1). Taxonomy (NCBI): domain Eukaryota; kingdom Metazoa; phylum Chordata; class Lepidosauria; order Squamata; family Gekkonidae; genus Lepidodactylus; species Lepidodactylus listeri. The sequence continues at coordinate 29,749,953 of JARCFY010000013.1, forward strand.
ATGGTGTCAATTCTGAGATGAGATTGGCTCGGTGAAAAAGCTATTCAGTTTAAGGATATGTATTTAAGCCTACCTCTGCTCACCAATAATGGCTTCCAACTTTATTACTGGATTAACTCCAGTATTAGCACACATAGTTCCCAACTTTCAGGACATTACTGTATTTTTGTTCTAGAGGAATTTTCTTTGTGTGGATTTTACAGTTTTCTCCCTGCCCCCGGGTTGACAAAGTGGAACGTTATCTTTGCAGAAATTCTGATGATACAGCATTAAAAGTTTAGAATAAAATTGTTTTGGTCATTGGATAGGGGTATGCTCCTTTAAAAAGAGAAACTTAGTTTCTCACCTCAGTGGCCATCTAGCTCTGCCGTGTGTTCTGATCTGTGCATCCACCAAGAGCTGCCGCTGCATGTCCCAGATCTATTTAAAAGGGGGTTCCATGATTTTCCCTCACAGGCCTTGTTGAAATGAATAGCGCTTGCCCAGCAGTATTACTTGGTAAGTTGTGCATCTTAGAGCAAACTTATTTTTATATGATATCAACAGTGCCACCCTAAACAGAGTTCCACCTTTCTAAGCCCATTGACTTCAGTGGGCTTAGAAGGGTAGAGCTGCATTAGGATGGCATTTGTAAAGCTGGTTAGGGAAGAAAATGTATCTTGAGTCTTGTATTGTGTTGTTGAATCCACCTAGCAAAACTTTTTGGGTGAAAACTATTCATGCAAGTGCCTTACTTGCCTTGAGCTGAAAGAAGCTGCAGCTTCAGGGCACTGTGCCGAAGACCCTACCAATTCCTGAGGCCTCAGGCAGCAGTAGCAGGACTTGGATAAGGGACTGCTGTGATTCCGTCTGTCAGACATCATGAAGCCTCTGCTTCTGCCATGGAACAGTTCGGCCACTGTGGAGATCTTGGAACTGTCATTGCTGGGTTGTTTGTTTGCTAATGAACTCTGTTAGCCTTTGTTTATAAATGTATTTAGCTATTTTCTGGTCAACAGGCCAACTAGGCATACTGATTTTGCAGTTATTTCTGTATACCTGGAGCTCTTAAAGGACACTTCGAATATCATAGGTGTGTGAATTCAAGAATGTAAACCAGATCCCAGGCTGGTTATCAAAGGACCCCCAGGACAGAGTACAGATGCCAGGACAATGTCTTGAGGCAGGCCAGAACAAGCTCTGAAGAGCATAGCCAGAATCAGTTTCATTGTGCCTCCAGGAAATGCTCCATTTTGAACACGGTTTACAGTACAGGGACTAAAGCAAAATTTGTTCATGGCTATAAAATGCCTTTCTGGGGCAACTCTTTTTCCTAATGACTTTCACCTTCTTTTCAAATCTTCAGCTGACATTAAGGACTCCTGCAAGTACCTAAAATACTTTAGTCTGTGAATAAACAGGGTTGACGTTTCCCAATGAAGGGAGGAATACTACAAAAGCCTCTCTTTTTTTGGTCCCATCAAAAATTGTGAATGGAACATGTCCTTTTAATTTTTCCTTTTTTGTTCAATCCTAAAACTAGACACTAAAACATCTTTACCATTTTATTACTGTGTCCGCTGCTCTGGTACGAAGGAAGGTGCACCACTCTTATTGCCAATGAACTGACAGTGTCTTGCTCCGCAGTGATGCCTCTTTTATTTATTGCATTGTAACTGAAGAAACATAAGAGACCTTTTTCATCCACATCCAATTACTGAGCTTGAGCCCATTGGCAATGAGACACATTTTAAGCAGAATCCTATTTATAAACTTGCTGATTCAGCTTAAAGTGCACAAGTTAAAGCATATGGACATGGATGAAAGGGGGACCTTCGTTATGAAGGAAGTGAGGGACAAACAGGTGATCATGTTGGTGTATGGAGCAAAACTAACTGTAGGTTGCTTCCTTGCATTGATTATCTGAAACTTTTTGTGGTGTGAAGTCTGACCTGTAAAGAGATCATGTCAGAGAAATTAATTCACCAAGAGAAGAGGGATGGAATGTTGTTGTGTGTGTGTTTTTTTAATTCTACTCAACACGAAAGATATGCTCAAGGAGAAATTCTTTCCTCTTGGTTTGATTATCTACAAAACTTATCTCGAGAAGGCATTATTCAGTTCATCACCTTTAAAAGACCTATTAAATTACACTTTATTGTAAAATGCATTCTTGCTGTTTTCAGTTTTTGTTCTATTAAATATTTTTAAATATAGGGTAAAAAGGACAATGTGTTGTGGTTGTTTTGCCTTTCATTAGATGTCTTCAAAGTGGCTGTACATTTAATACCTTGGTGTCACAAGCTGAAAAGCATAATGAATAAGGATCATAGTTCAGGTGGCTTGCTCACTGTTTTGAAGCCTCACGATCCTTGAAGATGAACGATGGGTGGCTTCTTCCCTGTAGTCAGAGTAATTTGAAGCACTATGGAGATCTTGTCTTCTCATTGTCTCTGTTCTCAGTTGTAACCCAAATGGATCCCTGTAAGCTAGTACAGCCTTTCTTAAGTGAACTTAAAGCAGTCTGTGTTTTCTTTTGGAACCTTTAAACCTGTTTATATTTGGATCAGACTTGGAAATGGAAGGAGGCAAAGGACATTTAAATAACTTATTTAAAATAAAAGGGGCAGCATAAAAAAAAAGTGGAAAGCAAGAGACAATTCAAAACAAAGTAGTTGGTCCAGCAGAATATCATATACACCCTGAGAAAGCTAGTTCACAATCTAGTCCTGGGGAAAGGGGAATATTGGTTCCTGAATGGGCAATAAAAGAAAGAATGTAAAATATAATTCATCTGACGAGAGGGGTGGGGAGTCCAAGGTCTAGGATTCCTTGATGATCATGGCAAGGGAGATGGTGCCTGGACAAGACAGAGTCCCTTGTCTGGTTCCGAGTTGGTGTTTTGAGTCCCAAGGGTGGCCGAATCCAAACTGCTCAACAAAAGCACCCTTTTTATACTTTCTGTCTGTTTGGGGTTTGAATTCTGGTGGGAAAACCCAGTCTTTAGTAGATCTACAAGGGGTTGCTGAAAGACAGGATATGACTGAATTGGTAGTGCCCTAGTTAATTCCCTGCTTCTCTTGGTAAGGCAGCAGGATACCTGCTTTCATTCTGGGTGCGATCGCTTAATTTACTGCTCTTGGAGGGGAGTGCATCATTCACCGGAGGGAAAGTTAAAGCAATTACCAGGCATCCAAGAGAGGTCCTTAACGATAAGTGCCCTGGGGGGGGGCTCTCCTGGCCTTAGTTGGCATTTAATTTCCCCTATAAGTATGGCTAGTTTTAAAGTTCTCTTTAATGGCAGAAAGTAGGCTTTCCAGAGTGGGGGAGGGACCATAGTGGCCATTTTCCCTTGTTTAATACAGCAGAGCTATAAGATCCTAAAGGTGTGGGCCTTCTGGGTGGCATATACTAGGGGGTGCCTTCTGGGGGACACCATGGAATGGTGTTATGGTTTCTAGGTTAGAGTTTATTTGGCTTAGCTGAGTTTATTTCTCAACTGAGCCCAATCAGCCTTCAAACTTAGCGGGGGGGGGGGGGGGGGCTCCACCTACTAGAAGAAAACCCAGATGCTTACTGAAGTCCTGCCTCCTCAAAAGTGGGTCAGAGGAGTCACCTGTCTTCAGAGAAGCCCAGCAAGCACTCTCACAGGAAATTGCAACCCTTCTTTCTCCTTTCTGTCTTCCTCTCCCTTCCACCAGCTTCCATCCTTTCTTCCTCATCTAGTGCCTTGTGTCCTTAATAATTATCTTTGTAATTCCATGCTGGGAGAAGAGGCGGGGGGAGTCGGATCTGTTTGTGTTTAGAGTAACTTGTAGTGACAAAATAATGCCGGTTGTTGCCAGAGAAATATGATTTCCTGCCATAGCCGTGCTAGCTTAGAAGGAAAGGCAAAGGAACAACGCTGTGTGGCACTGTCCATTAAAATGAATGATCGTCCGGAAAAGCTCTATGCTAGAGCCAGAAGCAAATCCTGCGCATCAGGAGGGGAAATTGAACAAGGGCTCCTTTGTTGCCTGGAGTGGGAAGGTTACTTGTTCTTAGTGCAATTTAGTGACTGTAGTTCTTCACTGCTTCTCCTGTGCGTGCACTTGGGAGAGGAAGGCTAAGGACATGTTGCTTCTGGGAAGGGATCTGGTTTTCATCCCACAACAGCAGAGATAAAGCTAACAACTTGATGAGTCTTTGTTTCATGCAAGGCAATAAAGCTCTTAATAGGTCTTGTACCTCCAGTTGCCCCTCCTTATCACTATTCTGTTTTAATAGCTTAATTCTCCTGCATAGCATAATTAGCACTTGGGTTTTTCTTTCCTATTTGTCTTTTTCTCCCTTTCAATACACCTGGACTTTTAAAACGAATCCCCCCCCCTTTTAAATTTCATAAAGTAAAATAAAAAGTCCAGCCTCCTGTTTTCCTGTGGTGACCAACTGGATGCCTCCTGAAGGCCAGAAACGGTATGGAAGTCAAGGCCTCCACATAGCACCTGACATTCAGAGGCATCCTTCCAGAGGTCCCGATCAGCCATCACAGCCAATAGCCACTGAGGAACTTTTTCCACAATCTATTTACATTATTTATAGTCTGCCTTTCTCAGTGAGACTCAGGGCAGATTACATAATACAAGTCATCTTGTATTACACAAAGTAGAAATACAAAGCAAGAACAAGTATTAAAAGTGGCATGTGAATGCAGAAAATGGTGCTACATGAATAGAAACAGTGCAGTGAAAGCAAGAGAATACATGTAGCAGCACATAATACATACAATACATGATAGTATAGTCTGCGCTCACATTTTCTTTATCAAAATATTGTGTATCCAGCTTTTATACTATAGCCCTATTCCCTTTATAAAAATGCCCTTCTGAACAAATCTGTTTTAACATAGTTTGCTTCCTGTCCTCGGGCAGGCTATTTCAAAGGGTGGGGGGCCACTGCAGAGCATGCATGTGTATGGGCAATGTTTGATCTTGCCCATTTGAAGGGTAGTGCTTGCAGAAGTGCCTGCTCAGACGAGTGAAATTTTCATGGTGGAGCATAGGGGGGATGGGCGGTCCTGCAGATATGAAGGTTCAAGGCCATGAAGGGTTTTGTATGTGGTAGCCAGTCCCTTACATTGAACCCAGTAACTAATGGGCAATCAGTGGAGTGACGAGATTGGCCGTAATATGCATGATCCGCCTAGTTCCCAGCTGTGGCATTCCACACTAACTAGTCTGAGGTGATTTCAAGGGGAGACCTATGTAGAGTGCATTTCAGTAGTCTAGTCTCAGTTTTACTGTTGCATGGATACAGGTGGCCAGATCAGCTGATCTAACTATATATTGGAAGAAACTACAATTTTTGGTACCCCTGACATTCCCAGTTGTCATCTTGAAGTTAGATTAGTATGCATTCAGTCTTTGGAGATGGAGGATTTGTTCGTGGATTGCTTTAGTTGAATTAGAGCACCTTCACTCCTGAAGAATCCTGAAAAAAAATTAAGAAAATCAGATCTACAGCAGGATTGGTGGGGCTGTTGATGGATTATTTCCCAAAATTACATAGATAGGCATTGATTAAAAAACCTTATTCTTCAAATTTCTGTGTTTTTACCTTCACAGAATGGTGGTTACAAAGTATTAGCTGCAGCTGAACTGATACACCTTGTGTGAGTAAGCCTTCAAACAGATTAAGTTAAACTGGGGAAGGGGTGTAGTCCCCAACATCTCCAGATAGGAAGTGATGGGAAAGACCTCCAACTGAGAAGTTAGAATGTTGCTGAAACTGAGAAAGAGGACAGAAGGAGTTTTTGCTCCCTCTCCCATAATCCTGGGATTCAGGCGCACCCGATGAAACTGTTGGCAATAGTTTCAGGACACACAAAAGGAAAGACTTCTTTACTCAACAAGTAATTGAACTGTGGAATTCACTGCCAGTGGAGGTAGCAATGGCCACAAGCATAGATGGCTTTAAAAGGTGGTTAGAAAAATTCATAACGAATAGGTCCATCAATGGCTACTAGCCTTGGTGACTGAAGGGAGCTTCATATACTCTAAATACCAGTGCTAGTTGGTAGCTTCAGGAGAAGGCCTTGGCCTCCCTGCCATGTCTGTTTGACCCTCCAGGGCAACTGGTTGGCTGCTGCATGAAACAGAATGCTGGACCACATGTATGATCCAGCAGGGTCTACTTATGTCCTTAATGGTCTGACTCAGTTTAAGACATGTTCACCTGAGCTCTGCAAAGTTTGTTTGTAAATATGGGATGGGACCATGGCTCAGTGCTAGAGCATATGCTTAGCATGCAGAAGGTACCAGGTTCAATAACCAGAATCTCCAGTTAAAAGGATCAGGTAGCAGATAATGGGAAAGACCTCTACCTGAGGCCCTGGAGAGCCACTGCCAGTCAGAGTAAACTGTACAGAATGCAGTAGACCACGAGTCTGATTCAATATACAGCAAATTCATGTGTTCGAGTGTGTAGATCCATTAACTATCTGGCCTGCAGATGGTGGATTCACTTATGAGTATGGGCAGCTAAGCAGATGGCGCTTGAGTTTGTGGTTGTTGATGCTGATCTGACCATACTTTCTTGGGGGATAAGATTCCTTAAAGGAAGTGTTGCTTCTAAATGGCTTCCATTATTATTTTTCTGATCTCAGATCATAATAAACTGAACTGAACTGAAAAAAATGTCTTCCAGGAAGAGTCGCTGCATCTTTTGTTGCCAAATTCCTGTCTCAATGCAACTCTTGGTCTCATAAACCCAGGGTGCCCTGCCCTCAGTGCTGCCATATATCAATCTCAAGAAAGGCTGCTGCGGAGAGATCATCTGATTGGGGCTGACATCCTTTCACTGCTTCCAACAGTTCCTCCATTGTGTGAAGGTGAACTTTGTTGGACAAGCCCGGGGCTGCATGCAACATCCACATGGCCGTTCAAGCTGCCAACTTGAACTTTATTAATAGCTCACAACCGGTGCTTGAACTTACTCTAACCGGGGCGCTGAATTAGATCTTTCTTTCCTGCTGACCTGAGAAGCAGCAGAAAGGGAAAGGGATGTCCCAACTCAGCACTGGGCTCCTAAGAACACACATGCGATGCAAAGAAAGATCCCACTTGGCTTTGCTGAATCCAAACACTGCAAGATGCACTCTACAGAGTGAGGCCTGCTCATTATCCCTGGCCCTGCTCTTGTGCATGCGAAAGAGGCTTGCTCAGGAAATGGGGGGAGGGGGGAGATTGCCTTGAGGGGGGCAGATGTCTCAGTCTCTCCCACTCTTCCTTAATAGAGGTCTTAGCTCCTAGCAGGGCTGTTTCTGCTGCAATTGCAGATGGAGTGGATAGACAGGGAGGGTCCCACAGTGTGGATCCACCCACCCACCCCTTCTTCAGGTGTTGAGCCCACTCCCCCACCCTGTGGCCTGACCTTCCTCTCTGTTATGTTGGGCTCTTTACAGGTTGTTTTTGCTCTCCTTAGTTTGGCATGCTCCCACAACACCTCTTCCTTATAGGGAATATGGGAAAATAAATTTTAGGAATCTACTAGATTGATTCAGGTGGGTGGCCCCATGAGTCCCGCAGCACTTCAGAGACCAACAAAATCTCCCAGGTTATAAGTTTTTGCGAGTCAAAGCTCAGGAGATCGAAGGGTCATCTCAGGATTGCACACACCATAACTGCAGCCAGTCACAACTGAGTCCCTGTATGGCGCACCGGCTTGTTTCATTCGAACTTTTACTTTTTTTAATTGGCGCGTTTAAAGCATCATCATAGGTGTAAATGACAAAACTGAAGCTCTTCTACTGTGGCCACATTAGGAGAAGCCCAGTCCCTGGGAAAGGCAATAATGTTAGGGAAAGTGGAAGGCAGCAGGAAAAGAGGAAGACCCCAACATGAGACTGGTTGTCTCCATCAAGGAAGCCACAAGCCCTCGGTTTGCAAGACGACCTGAGCTGGGCTGTTCAGGACAGGACGCTTGCCAGGAGGACTTTCGTTCACAGGCTCCTCCAAAAGTTGGCAGCGACTGGACGGCATTTGAGGCGCACACGCAACAACCCTGAAGAAGATAACGGGTGAAGTGAGCGCACCGGCCGGGTAGGCACCTGGGAACAAGTGCGGGGGGAGGAGGGGGGAAGCCGCAACTGCCTCCCGTGCGAGACGTTCCGGGGTGCGCGGGAGACGCTTTCCCAATGGAGGAGGGCCCCCCTCTGAGGAGCGCCAGCGGAGGGTCAGTGGGTGTGTGGCGGAGGGGGGGGGCTTCCAGCGCTGCGGTCCTTTGGAAGAGGCGCTCTAGTGTCTCGGCGCAAGCGGGCTTGGGGGGGGGGGGCGCTAGCCGCTGCCGGGAGACGTCCTGGCGGGCTGCGGTCGACGGTGATCCGGGGGCCCGGGACTCGTGAGCGCTGGTGGTGGTGGTGGTGCCGCGGCCGGCAGGGGGCGCGCCTGGGTCGCTCGGGCGAGGCGCGGCTCGGGCTGCTGGTCCGGGCTGGAGCGGAGCAGCTGGGAGGCGCGGCCGGGACGGGGCGGGCGTGGAGCGCGGAGGAGCCAGTGGGCGCCCGCCTGGCCGAGCCGGAGGAGGAGAGCAGGTGAGGCAGCGGGGCTTCGAGGGCGCGAGTGGCGGCGCGGGGCTGGCCGGGGAAGTGGCGAGGCTGGGAGGCTCTCGGGCAGGGCTGGAGGAGAGGCGCGCCCGGAGTCCGCGCTGCAGAGGGAGCGGCGCCAAGTCCCAGGCAGGTTGGGATCCGCGCCCCGGCAGGCGGCGAGAACTGGGTCCGTCCGGGGGAGCAGTCGCGCGGCCGGCAGCAACGGCTCTCCTGGGCTCAGTTTCCCCGTTGGGACCAAGGGAGTAGTGGCCGTCGACCTGCCGGGGGGCCGAGGGGGGGGGGGCAGGGATGCGGCCACGGCCAGTCCGGGAGGGGCCCCAAGACACCTTTATGGGGAGGGAGGGGTGGCTGCCAGTGCTCCCTTTAAGCTGTGGAGTCTTGTGAGCGAAAATTCTACTTTGTGCTACCGGCATTAAAGTTGTGAGCGAGCGATTTGGTTACTGCATCAATTCGTTTGTTCTGGAGCCCTCCTTCCTGAGCTGAGACAAGAATCTGTGAGCCGGAGGCTAAAAAACGGTGAGCTAGCTCACACTGACTCAGCTTAGAGGGAACACTGGTGGCTGCCAGTCATTTCTCTCTCCCCCCCCCCCTCCGAATTTGGGAGAGGGCGGTTGGCCACCCAGAGTACTTCAACGGGGTCTTGACCCTGATCTCGCCGTCGGTGTCGGAAGCGAAAGGGTCCTCCTCAGTTTGCTCTGTGGAGAGAGCTCAGCGAATGAGGCCTGAGATGCTCTGTCAAGGGCCGTGTCGCCGGCCCTTGACAGAGAAGAAGGAGGGTCAGGTCTCTGCCCCCAAGAAGCAAGAGGGTCAGGTCTTTGCCCCCAAGAGCTTCCAGTCCCAGAGTCAGCAGTTGACAGGGGGAAAGAGGAGAGGCAAAAGTTGTGGTGACAAAGGGGTGCCTATGTAGTCTGGGTCAGAACTGGGGGAGGGGGCAGGCCTTTCATATTTCTTGTTATGAGAGAGACCAAAGAAAGAAAGAATTTCCAGAATTCTCCAGAGGAAAAAAGAACTCAGACCAGAGGGCTTCGGATCCTCAAAGGGCAGCTGGCCTCACATCGTCTCTGTCCCTGGCAAGCAATAAGGCCACCTAGTCTGGGCTGATTTATACACATTATGACTGACCCCACTATGCAGATTTTAAGGCATTGTCCATTAAGATGCACAGGGAGGAATGTCGGACTTTTAAAACATCTGGAACAAAATTGGCAAATGCCTGGTGGCCTTGCAGCCCCGTCAATATCCAGCTGAGCTGACTCAAAAAACTTGGGCTCCAAAGCTTCCTCTAATTCTGGAAGTCACTGGAAGAGTCGGGGCAAATTTATGCCTTGCAGAGTTCTGTGGTTCAATGATCCAACATGCAGTTTTTCTTAGTTCTGAAGAGCAGCTGGGGGGGGGAGATGGTAAAGAAACCACAGAATATGGGGAATGGTCTTTTCCCCCTCCAGGGATTAAAGCAGTGAGGGGAAACAGTTCAGGGGATGAAAGAGTCAGTTGGGGAAACAGTCTGCTCCCCTCCCCCACACATTCCAAGTGTCCTGGCTCTGATCTGTATCAGCCCTCAGTTCTCAGCCAGAAAACCCGTCATATCCACAACAAATCTGGTACGGAGAGGGAAAGGTTTGCAAAGGTGAAAGTCTCAGAGACGGCACTCTTAGCAAAGGGACAACAGACTGTCCCCTGGGACTGGGCAGAGCTTGGTCTGTCAGGCTGAAGTCTCCCCAAGTCCTTCATTTGTCACTGCAGTGGAGTGATTCAATTTCTCCGGCTTCTAGGAAACCGTCGCCCCCCTGCCTCCTGCCTCCCAGCAGCTGCCTGTTCTCATTGATCATCATCATCCTTCCAATTTCCAGCAGACTTCTTTGAAAGGGGGCTGTGTTGACTCTTTGTCCTCGGGTAATAAAGGCAACAGTTTCTCCTTGGGGTGCCTGGTATGATAGAGTCCATGTGGTGCAGCAGTTAGAGTGACAAATTAGGAAGACTCAGGTTAAAATCTTCACTCTGCCATGGAAGCTTGCTAAACAACCAGTCACTTTCTCTTCACCCAGCCTACATCACAGGGCTGTTGTGAGGATAAAACAGAAGCAGGGAGAACACCCCCGAGTTCCTTGGAATAAGGGTGGGATAAAAACGTACTAAATGATAACAACAGAGAGCTGCCGTTTATGAAAGGCAGACTATAAATGAAGTCAATAAAGAAATTAATAAACATGTTGCCATTTCAATTTTTAGCTTTCCTGGCATTAGTTAATGGCCTGTAGATTTAATGGATTAGAGATGCTGTTGGAATAAACAAGGTGGGTTGCCTGGGAAAGGCTGATCTTGGAGATGATCGATTAGATGACTCAGGCAGGGAACTCCTTAGTGAACAGGTCATCCCAGTAACTTTCCTGGTGAGATGATTAGTGTGAAATGATAACCTAGGGAAACAGATCTTAAGAAAAAGGGGAGTATAAGGAGTTCTGTTTTGGGACTAGGAAGCCTGCGATCTGTAGAACAGGTAAAGCAAAATATTTTTCTAGACTAGAAACCTGAGCCTTTTGGTGCTTTAAAGACTAACCTGTTTGCTGTGGTACTTTGACCTGGATAGCCCAGGCTGGTCCAATCTTGTCAGATCTTGGAAGTTAAGCAGGGTTGGCCCTGGTCACTATTTGAATGGGAGATCACCAACGAATGCCATGGTTGAAGCGCAGAGGCAGGCAACGGAAAACCCCTGCCTTGAAAACCCTACAGGTTTGCAATATGTCAGCTGCAACTTGAAGGGGGGGGTGGATTTGCTGTGATATGAGCCTGACATCAGATACACCAGACCAAAGTTGACTGCTGAAAGTGTGGAAGCATGGAGGTTGCACACAACTCCTGAGGAGACACAATGAAAGACATCACTAAAACTCTGTTGCGTAAAGAGAGAGTGTGAATTTGGTAGTTTTGGAAACAACTGGGTTTTGAGTGGTGGTGAGAACATCGCTGGCCTTTAAGTTCTGCGGAGTGCAAGGGAATAGTCAAGCAAGCTGTTCTCAAGTAGAGATGAGAATTCGTTTGGAAGGGGCACCTTCTCTCTCTCTGCCATCTTCTGTGGACGTGCCATGGGTGGAGTGATTTCAGGGGAATCTTTTTTTCTCCCACTTTGATTTCAAGTTCTGCTGCACTCCTGGCTTGAGCACAGAACTGGGAGTGCCACAGTGGGAAGATGGAAGTGGGCCACAGAGCCATTCTGCCATGGAGGGCACTGCATGAGCATCCTTGGCAACCCAGAAAGACTCCTGAGCAATGCTCCCTCTAAGCTTGTGAGCAAAAATTCTACTTTGTCTTGTGAGCAAAAATTCTACTTTGTGAGCTACTGGCATTAAAGTTGTGAGCGAGCGATTTAGCTGATGCATAAATTAGTTTGCTCTGGAGCCCTCCTTCCTGAGCTAAGACAAAAATGTGTGAGCTGGAGACTAAAAAACTGTGAGCTAGCTCACACTAGCTCAGCTTAGAGGGAACACTGCTCCTGAGATCCCCTCCGGACCTTGTGCATGCTAAAGAAAAGCAGGACACTCACAGCATTTTCTGTCCAGGCACTTTTTAGGCAACAGTTCCCTCTTGGATAGCCAGGAATGTTTCAATTAGCTGTCTTAACCAGAACGATTTTAAGGAAGGAACTGCTTTTCTTTCACTCCCTCTGCACAAGCTACACCTTTACACATCTTAAACCAGAACCATTGTTGAGGGGCAGGGTTTTTTGTTTTGTTTTTTGCCTGAACTCTCAAAAGGGAAATTAAGTATTCAATCTGTATACTGAAAATTCGTGAACTTTTAAACATTTTAAAAAGAATTTTGTCAAAGAGGTTCCGGAACTCCGTCCCGGCACATTCCCCCAGAAGAAAAGCCCTGTTGAGGAGTAATGGTGGCAGTTCGTCAGCTCTGTCTCGAAGGTGCCTGCCAGCTATAGACAGGTAGAGGCAGGAAATGGGGATGAGTGTACAGAATTGGATTAGGGCCCTCTCCATTAAAAGATCGATGCACTTAACTGTCATTTTCAGATAATTTGTTTAAAGAGCCCATTTAAATGTGGCAAATAGATCAGATGTCTAACAGCTTGATTCTCCACACACAAAGCATCAGTGGGAAGGGGGCCATTTGGAGAAGGCTGTTGTTCACCACTCTACGTGTTTCAGACCCCGCACTGCAATCTTTAGGACTCCCATGTCTTATCTGGCCTGTTCACTCTTTCAGCAACTGGATGCTGCCCTCTCCTTTCACTGCAGTCTGGTCAGAGTGTAATGCTGTGGCCCAGAGCCACTTATTTGGGAGTGACTTTCATTGAAGCATCACTGGGGAGAAATTACAAGTCAGGGGTCATAGTTTTTGCAATAGCAATTCTCATTTGTCGCTTTGAGGGCTTATATAAATTGGAGAAGCAACTGGAAAAGTGCATGAATAAAAACTGTTAGCCTCCAAACGCAGGCTGCAAATTGCAACCAAAGTGACAGCAGCACAGGAAAGGGATGCATGAAGAATTACTTTAAGCATGTTTATGTAGGAGCAAGCCTTGCTGGTTTAACTAGGGTCCTTTCTGCATTTTCCTGCCACTCTGGATTTTCTCAGTGTTTGAGTCAAGGCAATTTAAGTCCATGGCAAAACAGCATCCAATTAACCCGGGGCAACAGCTGGCTGAAACTGGGCTGACCACTGAAGGGAGGTAATGTAATGCAGAAGAGGGGGGGGGGACCTCCAGAATAAAAAGAAGGTTGAACTAAATTTTAGTGCAGCATGGAGGGAAAAAACCTGGGTTAAAAAGAAGGCTGAATTAGATTTTAGTGCAAAATTGCTTGGAGGATACCACGGTGAACATGGATTAAAAATAGCGTGCAGAAAGGGCCTAGGACTTCCCCCCTCATTTATGCATACTGGATTGTATCATAAATAGCTGGTTACTTTCTTCTGCATTTTCAGAAGGCTGCCTTTTGCTCCCACAGCTTTACATCTAAAACCTAGAAACTCTCACCACTTCTTTTCCATAAGGACTAAATCACTGCTGTCTTGCGGGGGGAGGGGGAGAGATTCCTTTCCATTGTCTAATGAGGTGCCCATTCAGTCCCCGGGGTTTGAGGAATGAGACTCATTTGAGATTTTTAGAAATGATAACACTTGAGAGGAGTGCAGAGCCCAGAAAATCCCCACCAGCTCTCCCAAGCAGTGTTGATATTCCTGAAACCAAAGAGACTCTCTAGGATTCAATTTACAAGTTTGGCTCAGTAAGTAGCCCTGAGCAAAAGGACCTGGTGGTGTGAAATGCTTCTGATGGGAGTCTCACCAGCTGTATGGAGTGGGGGCTTGGCCCACCTGCTCCCTCCTGGGCTGGCACAGTTGTCAGAATGCAGACGTTCCACATATGGCTCTATCAAGGCCACGACCATAAGCAGGGTCCCAACAGAATATCTGAAACCAGAGGAGCCTTAGCTCCAGCCTTAGCTCCACTAGGGCTGTGTTTCCAAGGTGCTGGTGTTTTAGCGTCTTTAAGATAGGAGTTCTTAAAATCAATCAGTCAACTGTTGTTTTTTCCCCTGGAGAAGCATCTCTGGCTCTTCAGCCTCTCTGCAGTGAGGGTGTAGCCAGGCAGGTCAGCCCACTAGCTTCCTTTGAGGCTGTCAGAACCTCGTGATATATTTATCAGTGGCCTCCTTGCATCCAGATGGGCATTCATATCTACCCTTCTGATTTCTGAAACAGAGGTTCTCTCCTCTCTGGTGGGCAGAGATACTCTGGAGAGAGCTTAGCGGGCTGGCTCCTGCTCATTTAGCATCCAAACAGACAAACAGTCGTGATGAAAAGTGCCATCAAGTTGCAGCCGACTTATGGGGACCCTGTGGGGTTTTCAAGGCAAGAGGTGGCTTGCCATTGCCTGCCTCTGCATAGCAACCCTGGATTTCCTTGGCGGTCTCCCATCCAAGTATTAACCAGGGCCGGTGCTGATTAGCTTCCAAGATCTGACAGGACTGGGATACTTTAGAGTAGACCATCCAGGTGAAGGCAGGCAAACAGTACAGGAGTAGACATTTTTGTTTAAAGTTACATAGCACCTTTTATTAGGACCAGTCAAAATGACAGAAAATAGTGGGCAAGCTATTCTTCAGGGACATGTTTCAGGCCATGGAGTTAAGGCCTCTTTGTCTTCCTCCTGTTGGATGCTTGGCTGACTTCAGAGGACACAAGGTGTGGCGGGCTGGTATCAGGTTGTGTCAGGCTGTTATCAGATTGTAGAATGCTGAGAAGAAGAAACTGAAAATGGAAGCATCCCACTGAAAATACAAAAAGCAGCCCTTATTCAAAACACCAGGTGGGACTTATCAGTCCCTTAAAAGGGGAATACCATGGCAGTCCTGAATGAGCATGCCTCTCTTGCAAAGTGAGTTTACACTCTTATTGCACCTGCATTTAGCAGAAGATGAAGTGTGTCGAGAGTGGATCCTGAACGATCTGTTTACGAGGCCATGAGCCAAAGCCAGACCCTCTTGTTGTTCTCTGCAGCCAGTCACCCATCTGGCTGTTTGTGAGGTGTCAAGCCTGCTGTGAGGGTTCATTCTGGCTCTGCTGTTCTGCTGTGTTAATTTGACTGGGAGTTCTTGCCAAAACCGGCATGCACAAATCCCCTCAGCCAGATGAAATGCAGCAATTACAACACTCAAAGGAATCGGAAACGGCTATGGGGCATCAGGCTTTCAGGTCGGAGCCAATAGTCAGGAGACTGGACGTTAACTGCGGCTGGCAGCTTGTGAGAAGCTGGCACAGGGCTTATCCTGGGAATCAGACCGTGCACCCATCCTGGCACTATGGTTCTAGTCTGCTGCAGGGAACCGCCCTGTTCATACAAACACTAGAATGGCTGCAGAACTAGGGGTGAGGGAGGGCGTACAGGTGTGCCAGCCGCATCTTGTCTTTGGCACATGGGATGTGGTTCTTCCAAAGATGTTGAAAGATGCTGCTGCCGGGGGGGGGGGGGTTTGCTACTCTGACTGAGGTTGTCCCCTGGAGTTCACAAGAGCTGCTATCTCCTGTCTGCAGACTGAGGTGGTACAGCTTGGGGAGGTGATCTGTTGCCTGTGTGGAGGCAGGCCATCTGGGACCAGAGTATAGCCTGGCACCATCCCTTGACCATAAGCAAACTACAGCTTGTTCCCATGCTCTGCACTGTTGTGAGTCCACTCTTTACGCAGGCAGGATCCAGAGGCTTCCATTACCATCTCCCCCCCCCCCCCCCCGTTCCAAGGCAGGGACAGCTCTTCCCCAGCACATGCTATTCCCTAATGAAGCCATTACATTGCCTAGGCACATAAACGTTGCATGTAAGATCAGCTGTGAATATCTGAAGTGGACTTGGGATACTTTTCTGCCAGGAATTAGAGGGCATTTTCTCTGTCTGTCTTTGGCAAATGTTGCCTGAATGGAGGATGGTTCTCTGTCAAGGACAAAGACAGCATTTAGAAGAAGAGAAAGGAAGAAGAGATTGGATTTATACCTCACCCTTCACTACCTAAAGGAGTCTCAGAGCGGTTTCCATTCTCCTTTCCCTTCCCCTCCCCAGAACAGACACCCAGGTAGGCAGGTCTGAGAGAGCTCTTTTGAGGACTACTCATGAGAGAACAGCTCTGAAAGGACTTGTGACTGACCCAAGGCCACATCAGCAGCTGCATGTGGAACATTGGGGAATCAAACCTGGCTCTCCCAGATTAGAGTCTGCTCTCTTATTGCACAGAATGTCCCAAAGCTCAAATGGTAGGCTCAGGTTTCCAGACCAAATTGTCCCTCAGACATAACTGCTGCAACCCCTGCAGCAAAGATAACATTTGGATAGCTCAGCTAGCTAGGGGGTGATCATGTGGGTCTCTTCCCTACAGAATCAGGATCTGTGATCAGGATCAGCCTGAACCTGATTCTCAAGCAAGTGGGTCATATGCGTATTACCCATGTTGTGTGGAAGCCACTCAGAGAAAAGATATATGGCAAGGGTAACATTTCCACTTCTGGTGGTAGCATTGGCCCTGTTTATAGGGAACTTCCATGAATGGGCAACTGCTGTTTTTGCAAGAACGTGATGGGTTATATAATTATTTATTCGCTATATTTCTAGCCCTCCTTTTTCAAGGTGGACTACAAAACAGAGAATCAATGTGACATCCAATAAACAGTGCAGTAGGGCGAGGATTTCAGAATTAAAATGCAGTGCAAACAGAAATCAGTCTCAGGCATGACATACCATAATGCAGAAAGTGCTTTACAAAGGTCAAAGACGGTGCAGTAAAAGCAAGGTGACACATGCAACAAGTATATTGCAAGAGACTGCAATGATGTTCCCTTATACAGGGCCATCCTGGTCCATTCCATCACACTGCAATTCTAATCTCTTATAAAAATGCCCTCCTGGGAGCACTTCGATGGTTCTTTCTTCCAAGACAGATTTGTTCACTGATTTTGGAGACAGAAACCATGCACCTTAGGGTGGAACTGCCCATCTAGGGAACAAGACAGGAGTCTGGTTTGTTTGTTTTTTCCCATGGATGAGGAGAAGTGGCTCAAGTGCTCCTATGGAGCTTCCACTCCTTTCCAGTGAGGCTTGTGCAGGAGAACTTCCCACTGGATGATGCCTTTGCAGTGAAAGGCTTGTGTATCAAGCATGTTCCAGCCACGAAACACAACAAGCAGCTACAGATTCTGGATTTGGCTGTGGGGCTCTTTGACTCTTTCGGCCGCCTCCTTTGCTTCGCGAAGGAGCAGCTGCAAGGGAAATAATCTCTTGTTAATATTTAATTTCCTCTTATTACTGGAAACAGACAAATATCTAAAACAAATTAGAGAGGCAACCAATAGGAAAGGAAACCAGAAGATTTATATCTGCTTCTATTTATTACTGGGTTTTTTTGGTTGTAATTTATTTATTTCCATTTCTGTCAACCAACTCCCCTAAGCTGGCCATCTCTGCTGTACCTCATTTCCCTGTGTTAGTCTAGTGGTCAGAGCATTGGACCAGGGTCTTCTCACGCAGGGGCGTAGAGTTTAAAAACTCCCTGGGGGGGGCGGGGGCTCTTCTGTGTGTGCGCACGCGAAGTGTGTGCTCCCACCAGGACCATGCCGCCTCCCCCCCCCCCCCCCGCCTGACCGCTCCTGCTTCCATCCCTCCCTCCATCTGTCCAGGGGCCAGCTGGGCATTTGCTTAGCTGGCCCCTGGACGGATGGAGGGAGGGTCGGAGTGGCCAGGCCGGGGGGGGGGGGGGGAGAGAGAGACGGCGGCAGCGGCCCTAGGAAGGGCCGAGGGAGGCGCAGCGGAGGGCCTGAGCCCCCCCGGGAAATTTCGGGGGTGGCTCGAGCTAGCCTTAAACACAGACTGGATGACCTTGTGCTAGTCATGCTCTTTCAACTTAGCCTACCTTATAGGGTTGTCAGGCTAAATCAAGGAATGGAGAAGCATGTATGTTGTCCTAAGCTCCTCGGAGGCAGGATGGGATAAAAACATAGAACAAAGATTACTTTTCACATCTGTCCCTGACAAGAGTTTAACAGGAAGCAGATAAAAATTCTTTCAAAAGAAATTTTAAAAAATACTTTTGGTGGAAGATTCAAGAAACATTCTAGTAAGGCCTTCATCCTATAGCTGTGAGCTAGTAGACTAAACACTTGGTTGATGTGCTTGGAGATCAAGATTTCAGGTTTCTGCATTTTTGCCTAGCACACACACAATATGGTGGAATTTGGGGAAACCCCTGTGTTTCTTGGTGTATGTGTGGCTTTCTCCAGCAGGCCCAATATTGCCCCCCAGGACTCTTTTCAGTAGGGCTGCCAACTCTGGGTTGGGAAATACCTAAAGATTTTGGGCATGGAGCCTGGGGAGGGTGGGATCTCATTGTGGTATAATGTCATAGAGTCCACCCTACAAAGCAGCCATTTTCTCCAGTGGAGCTGATTTCTGTCATCTGGGGATCAGTTCTAATTCCAGGAGAGCTCCAGGCCCCATCTGGAGGTTGGCAACCATACTTCTCAGACTGGGAAAATGGCACAAAGTCCTTTCTCCACCTGCATTGCGGTCCTGACCTTCAGCAAGCACTGCACACACAGGAATTGAGGAGAACCCACAACTCACGTGTGAATGTTATGTCTGACACAGGGTGAAGAGGAGACCCAGAACCACCTTATGTACTCTGTAATGTGTGAAGAGGCATTTTAGATAGGATATTTCTTGGGTTTGTTGGAAGGCGAGGTGCTACCATGGCCAGTCTAAACCACTCTGACTTAAACATAAGATTCATCTTTTGATGTCAGTGACACCTAGTTCTAATGGAATGAAGGTAGCCTGCTCATGCAAGGATTGAACTGGCATGCTCCAATTGCAAGACTGGTTATCCGTGGGTGCCTGTTTTGAATTGCAAAGAATATTTTACGTGTCCCTTATTTTCCTCTCACATACATAGAGTACATTTTAAAAACCTTGAACCAGTAAAACAGAACCAATAATTCAATATAACCTTGAACCACATTAAAACAGGACCAAATGCATTTTGGCCTCCAAGGCCTTCCTCAGTGGTCCAAATTTTTTGTATATACATGCACACTACAACATATAAACACATGTTAGTGCCATGGCAGGTTGATTATAAGGCATTCCAGATATTCTGTGTAGATATCCTGTGTGGATGGGCTATCTGCAGCACCTTGGGGGGGGGGTCTTAAGCCTTCCCCCAGTGCCGTTTTCCCAACCTGAAGGGGCCCCAGGGAGTCACCGTGTGCACCAGTGGGGCAACCAAATGTGTGCTGCTGATGGTCTAGCCAGGGCCCCCAAGGACCGCCCCTTTTCCTTTCAGAGGGACGTGCTTGCGACAGCAGCTGCTTTATTGAGTTTTGAGAAGACAAGTTTGTTGTCAGGGACCAAGAGCTGTAATGGAACATCCTGTTCTAAGGGATGATAAATGGGCAGGGGAGAAGTGATGGGCTTGGGAGGAGCACAGAAAATTTGTTTAATAATGAGAATAAGGCAAGAACATAGCCGAGGGTAATAAGGAGGGATGAATGCAATTAACAGAGCTTGAAAAGTAGTATCAATTCCAGCTGTTTTTCTGGTCTTCTATGATAACAGCATGAGAAGTGTTGGGTTTGCAAATGTCACAGTCTTAACGGTCAGACGTTGCCGCTCTGCACTGTGTCCCTCCCCAAATGATAATATTCAAAGTGTGTATATACCTTGTATACATCCTGAAAACATTGTGGCTTCTTGACAGTTTTTTTTTATGATGGAGTAGAAACGTATTCTCCCCCCCCCCCCCAGTGAGGGAAGGCAATGTAATCTTTTAATCAGTTTATTTTTTATGTTGCATTGGGACAATGACTAAACAGTATATTTTCAGAACCATCCTGTGGTCCTGGGACTCTGGCATGACACCAGGGTTGCCAACTTCGGGGTGGAGCCTGGAGATCTCCCAGAATTACACCTGATCTCCAGGCTACAGAGATCAGTACTGAGACATAGGGAGCAGGAAACAAACTTGACCCCAAAACCAGACTCAAGAACCACAAGGTAAAAAAGAAGTCTAATATAGGGCCAATATTAAAAATCTAGTTAAAATTTATACAAAAATGCATATATTTATTAGAAAGGTAGTTAAAAACAGTTTGAGGTACACATTACAATATAACATATTATAGTAAGATAACCAGTAAATTAATACAGGACCAAGAAAAGGAAAGCTGTTTATTGTAACATGTGTACCTCAAGCTGTTTGACCTCTGAAGAAGGCCCCCGATAGGGCTGAAACGCGTCAGGTCATTTGTATTGGCCCTTTTGTTCAGGCCACTTGAACTTTTCTACCAGGCTTTCATGGGGCCCTTATTTGTTTTTAACTATCTTTCTAATAAATACATGTATTTTTGTATAAGTTGTAACTAGGTTTTTAATATTGGCCCTATATTAGACTTCTTTCTTACCCCTGTGGCTCTTGATACAGAGATCAGTTCCCCTGGAGGAAACAACTGCTTTGGAAGGTGGATTCTATGCCATTATACCCCGCTGAGGACCCTCTCCTCCCCAGGCCCCATCCTCTGTATGCTCCTCCCCCAAATCTCCAGGAATTTCCCAACCCTACCAAAAATTACAGTTAAGGCCACAGTGTTGTGTTTGTGTCTTAGTGGATGTGTATTACAGAAGTGTTGCTGTAGATTGGCTCCTTCTGCATATGGCTGATATGGGGGCATTGTTGCACTCTGCTTCATGATGGCTGGGTGTTGGTGGTGTGACAACGCTCTTTGCTCCTTGGTGAGGCAGGCTGCTTAGTTGTCTCCATGCATTCATTTTGCTGTGCGCCAAACCTCCCCCTAGGTTCATAAACCTGATTAATTCTGTCTGACACTGTCCTAGCAATCATTGTTTTCTTCCCCCCGCCCCCCCCCCCGTCCCCCTCTGCATTAAGCATCCCAACTGTAGTTTATCACACTAGCAGTAATTGGGGCAGCTGTGAATCTGGAGGAACCAGTTCTCCCCTTGCTAAGGCTAAAGTAGCCAGAGAGTGGAGAACCTCACTGGCCCCCCATCCCTGTGAGCGGCCCATCCTGAAGGGTGCTGAGACAATGAAAAACAAGCAGAGTTAGGGACAGATCCCAAGGCAGGTAATGAGGACAGAGAGCCATAAAACAGTCAAAATCTTTACTGAAAAATATCAGGAATGGATTTCTGAGAACAAATCAAATAAACAAAGCTACCCACCGTCTTGTTCTAGAAGAACAAGTAACCAAATCCATGCAATACCATTTATTAGGTCCAACCAAAAAGGCACAAAACATTGTGCAAGCTTTCAACTTTCATCAGGCTAGATGTTACAAAAATTAGACAGCAGAATAACAGGCATAGAGGTTCTGCTATCTTTGCATCCCTATGCAAAGGTATGGCAACTGGCTAGATGCGAGTTGGTAACCCCCAAGAGTCGCCACTGGATGCCGTCTCTGGTGTTGATGTAGGCACTTCTTTGTGGTCCGTTCTGCATTGGGAATGGGAAGACAATCTTGTCTTTGCATCTATTGCAGGGGCTGCCTAGAAGGAGCCAAAAGAGATGCAGGAATGGACATGAATCAGTGGTCTGTTGGACAAAGATTGGGGAGACTAGAGTTTCTGCACTCTGCCACCAGTGGGTGATCTTTGGCTGGTTGTCTCCTCTTAACCTAAGGGTGGCTGTGATAATAAAATAAGCACTGGATGACCTTGTTTCCTCCATAGAGGAAGCCACTGTAGGCAATGAGTAATGCTCAGCATCTACAATGGAGAGCATCTAGGCTGAGGCACTCATTGAGTGGTGGTGAGCTACTACTGGAGAGAGTGGTGCCACTTTGTGATCATCAAGCTTCAGTGCCTCCTCATCACCCCTCTCTCCCTTCCTTTGTATTGGTCACACTTGGATATTCACCCATCAGGGGAGATAGCCACCCATCCCTTATAGGGAGCTGTAGTGGAACTCTCTTTGGTCTGCATTTTCTGTTTTGGGCAGCTCCATGTGGCCAGGTTCTGATCCTGCAAAGGGTTCTCAGCAGAAATGCAAGGTACCTTACCAGTGTTCATTATCAAGTCAGGTTGTTTGTGCAAAGTGCCCTTTCTCCAGAGTTCCCATCTGTGGTGTTTCCATACATGTTCTAAGTATGCATGTGACAAATGGAGAATGATATAGTGGTGCGTGCTCTGTCATCGGAAGGCCAAGCTACAAAATACACCCAAAACATGCCGGGTCATGGGTGCGCAGCTGGGCTCACAGTCAGGCATACATCAGGGGAACTCACATCAAAAGGTGCTCATTTGTTTGGCACAGTGGGGGGGGGAGCTTTTGGTTTGCCTCCCACCCCACTTTCACCAGCAGAAAGGGCAGTGGAGGGAGGTTTTCATCCCTTTTCTCTGTCTCCACATGTTGCGTGTATCATGTATGCCCTGAAGTACGGGTGTCCTGTCAGAAGATTCTGTACTGCTGTAGGAGAGCTGAGATTGCCTATAGAATTGGTTGGGATCCTGTGCTCCATTGTGGCTGTGTAAGCTGGGGAGGAGTCCACGGAGTGCAATGTTTTTTCGTTCCATTGATTCTGATGGGAGCATCCTGCACCACCTCTTTTGCCGGTGAGATGGTAGGCCCAGAGCTCTAGGCTAAAAAAGTTTAAGATACCGAATAAACCCTGCTCTTTCCCTGAGAGCCCCAATACTGCCATATTCTGATCCCTGTCTGGTGGAGTTGTGCCAGCGTCAGGTTTATGTTGGCACATGATATCATGCAAGCGTCCTCATGGAGATGTTGAGCCCTCATTGGCTTGTGTATCTTTAGCATCCCCCTTGCAATTCTGAGTAAAATTCGAAGCCGTTTGACTTTGATAGACTTCGAAGGGTATAAACTCTGCTCAGGATCGTCACCGTAAGCCTCCTCAGCTAGCACAGCAGGACCATAGGATAGTACTATATTTACCTCACAACACTGCTTTCCCATGAAGCTTTTGGCAATATCCCTTAGTTGAACCCCGACCCCCAAACTAAGCTTCAGGATGAATAGTTGGAATAAATACACATTCTTCCTCTGTTTACCTTCTCCCCACTTCCCTCTTTCCCCTATGTTTTTTGAGGATCACTGAAGCCGCGGATCGGAGAAAATCGGGCAGAGCCGTGGGTCAAAATGCGCCCCGCAGCAACTAGTGGGAAATTCAAGCAGGCAATCGGGGCAAAGAGAAGAACGACGCTGGGGCAGCGCCCTGTGGGAAATCAGTCCCAGTGATTTGGACCACTTAAATTAGTTTGCTCTGGAGCTGTCCTCCCTGAGCTAAGACAAAAGTGCATGAGCCGGAGGCTAAAATACTGTGAGCTAGCTCACACTAACTCAGCTTAGAGAGAACACTCAGTAAAGCTCCATGCACATTGATTGGTCCATATAAATAATAATGCCAATAGTCCACTTTTCCACAAGCTCAACAGCAAAAGACAACTTCGGAAAATATGGAAAAGTAAAATATGTGTCCCTTCTAACAGACAAATAACTACTGTTGTATGTACGCAATTATCTGTTTCCCCTCATCTTGTGAGACAGTGAGGAGTTTTCTCCTCAGGCAAATATTTCTGTGTCTGTTTGGGCGTATTTTATATTGGCAGTTACTCCCAAAACGGAGGACTGGGAGCTGAGTGGATGAAGTGTTAATTCCTTGATGTGTTTCATTCAGATACGATAACACAGTAAGAGAGAACTGACTACAGCCCTGGCAGTCCCAATAGAGAGCAATCATCAGTAGTTCTCTCCTCTCCAAGAGGGAACATCAGTGAGCCTCTAAGCCAATGAAATCTCCAATATTAGATTATTTCCCTGAGATCAGAAGTGAATCACAAGCTAATGTGGTTTCCTTTTATTTTCATGGTCTTTGCTCTTTATCATTTTTATCCTGAGGCAGTTGGACTTTGGCCCCAGCCAAGCCTGCGTTTGGTGAAGGCAAGAATCCCAGCTGGCGGAGTCTAAAAAGGGAGCCAAACTTTTGCTTTGAGAGGGTACCTGCCAGGAGGTTTCACTTCCTGTGTATAGAAAGAGAGGGGGACAAAATTGTACTGGATAAAGTCAAAGAGCCAGTTTGGTGTAGTGGTTAAGTGTGCGGACTCTAATCTGGGAGAACCAAGTTTGATTCCCCTCTCCTCCACTTGCACCTGCTGGATGACCTTGGGCAAGCCATAGTTCTGACAAGAGCTGTCCTTGAAAGGGCAGTCCTCGAAAGAGCTCTCTCAGCCCCACCTACCTCACAGGGTGTGTGTTGTGAGGAGGGGAAGGGAAAGGAGTTTGTAAGCCACTCTGAGACTCTTAGTGAAGGACGGGATACAAATCCAATCTCTGCTTCTGCTTTTTCTTCTGCTTCATATGGAGGGGTGATTTTAGAACCACCAGGTGATAGGGCTGCCAACCTCCAGGCAGTGACTGGAGATCTCCCACTATTATAACTGATCTCCAGATGAAAGAGAGCTGTTCACCAGGAGAAAATGGCTGCCTTGGAAGGTGGATTATATGGCTTTATACCCCATTGAAGTCCCTCCTTGCCCCCAAACCCCACCCTCCTCAGGCTGCACCCCAAAATCTCCAGGTATTTCCCAACCCAGACCTGGCAACCCAACCAGATGACTGTGGTGTATTCTGCCTCTTCACCAGCTGCAGAATGATACCAAGGATTCTGATCTTTCTCTCTAAACTTGCCCCCTCACATCCCACTCCCTCCCATGTATCCTACTGAAATAACTTCTGAAGTAATGGATTGTGCCCCAAATGGGTGAGCAAAGAGAGATGGCTGAATGGCAGCAAAGAACAGCAGTGGAGAAAACCCATATCTGGTTCTTGAAGGGTTTCTGATGACAATCTCACCTTTACATTTTAAAAAAGATCCAAGTTCCTGGCCCCTATGGTTTGTTGGTTTGTTTGTTCGTTTGTTTAATTTACCAGGCCGACCTTCCGTGAAAATGGGCTTAGGGCAGCTTACAACAAAATAATATATAAATCTCAATTTAAAACGTAATTTAAAATAATCCAATAATTACCAATAAATAGAAACACCATACGTACGTACATATAGTATATAAGATGGCAGAAGGAATTCCAGCTCCCCAGCCTCCCTGGAGGGGAAGGGGTTATGGGGGATGCAGAATTATATAAGAATGCCAAGGACGCCCCGATGCTGTCCTCAGTCAAAGGCCCAGTGGAACACCTCTGCCTTGTATGCCCTGTGGAAATGTAACCACTCCCACAGGGCATGGATGTCTTCTGGCAGAGTGTTCCACCAGGTGCGGGGCCAGGACTGAGAAACCCTTGGCGCTGGCTGAGGACAGCCAGTTGCAAAAATATACTGACAATACAGACAGAATAAGATCTCCAGTGTCCCACAGAATATTTGCCACTTCTCAGGAGTGGCAAAATTAGAATAAATTGTGCAAAACAGTAATCTTGATAAGAATGGTTTTGTAAATCTTCACCATTTATACGAGGGACAACTTAACTTTTCTTTTTTAGCATGGAGCACACTGGGCTCCTGAGTTTTCTCCTGAGTTTAACGGTGACTACCGAACACGGAGCCCAAAAGCCATGCCATTCTTCTTATTGAGACCAACCAAAATAACATGTTATATTGCACAAGATTTTGAGTTCTGTAGAACTCTTTGTCATGTTGGAAGTTAAAAACAAAAAAGGGGCAGGGGTTTTCAAGCCTCTTTGGTTCTTTCATGCATAAGATGTTTAGCTGACTTCAAAGGGCACAAGGTACCAGCTAGTATCATTTCAGACTGCTTCCCTGTCATGCTGGGAAATCCTGTGTCCTTTTGCATCTTCTGCTGTACCTAAACATGTTCTTCCTGTGGCCCCTTCCCCATCTCTCTCTTTTCTAAAAGGAACAAACTGGAGAAACAGGGATCTCTGTAAGAGTTGAAAGTCCCCAGCTTTGCAGTCATCCACTAGAATATAAAAGCAGAAGAGTGAGCTGTCCTGGGACGTGTCGCAACAAAGACAGGAAGCAGAAGAAAGGAGCTGTCAAACTTCAACAGTAATCTACTTTTCGCATTGGCAGTAAGCTGCCTACAGACAGTACACATGTTCTGTTCGCTTGCTCGAAGACCTGAGCCATCTGACACCTGGACTCCCTTCTCCAGCACCTGCATACCCTGAAATGTTGCCATACCTTATGGTTTATCTGTAATGGGGATCTGAACCTGCCAAAATCAGGAGGAGAGCAAAGAACCCCTTTTGGACCTGGAATGGCTTGAGGTGTGTTCTGAACACCCACCGCACTGCAGATATGGACACTGGGCTTGCTGCACCAACTTCACCATGCTAGTCCATGGGAATGAGAATTTCCTCTATGATGTGGTCTACATTATCTTGGAACTGGTCATTGCAGTGCTGGCAATCTTGGGCAATGTCCTGGTCTGCTGGGCCGTCTATTTGAACAGTAACCTTCAGAACGTCACGAACTACTTCGTGGTGTCCCTGGCGGTGGCTGACATAGCGGTGGGTTTGTTGGCCATTCCCTTTGCCATCACCATCAGCACCGGCTTCTGCGCTTCCTTCTATGGCTGCCTGTTCATCGCCTGCTTCGTCCTGGTTCTGACACAGAGTTCCATCTTCAGCCTCCTGGCAATCGCCATGGATCGGATCATTGCTATCCGGATACCTCTCAGGTAAGCCCACAGAAGGTAGGCTCTTCATGCATCCCCAAGGGATAAGCTTCAGAGAACCAAATGGGATGTGGTTGGAGCCAACATTGGTGCAACAGTGATGAGAACGTGAGAGTAGACTTGCAGGATGACGAGCTGTAGGGCCCTGCCAAACACAGGTGATAGCTGCCTGGTTAGACCCACTGCTTCTGTTCTCTGCAGCCTCACCTCATCCTCTTCCATCCCCTCTGTGAGCAGCCCAGACCCCACTGCCACACCAGGCTTCATCAAGCAGGGCTGAGAAGAGAAGGGACTTGCAGTGTTCCCTCTAAGCTGAATTAGTATGAGCTAGCTCACAGGTTTTTTTAGCCTCTGGCTCACACGTTTTCGTCTGAGCTCAGGAAGGACGGCTCCAGAGCAAACTAATTTATGCAGTAGGCAAATCGCTTGCTCACAGCTTTAATGCCAATAGCTTGCAAAGTAGAATTTTTGCTCACAAGTCTCCACGGCTTAGAGGGAGCATTGCAAGGGAGGAGGGTAGGAAGGACAGTGACATTCTCCGATCATAACGTATCTGTGGGGGAGGGGGGAAGATGACAGGAGGGTGGTGGTGGGCGTGTACTTGGCAACATCAGCACTTCACCCTTGTGACTCCTTCTTGACAAAGTGTACACATTCATGGCCTAATGAGCAGGGCATTTAGGAATACGTGTAAGTTTATATGCGGAAAACATCATGTGCAGAATGTTGGGTGCATATCTTTCCACAGAGTGGATTGCTTGTTTCACGGCTCCCTTTCTTCCGTTGCTAAAGAGTTATGCGGAGGACCCACAACTCAGAAGTAGAGCCACTTACTTTGCATCTGGGAGGTCCCAGACTGAACCCCTGGCATCTCCAGTAGAAGGAAGTAAGTGGCTGGGGAAAACCAGGAGAGCTGCTCCTCATCAGAGTAGACAGTACGGGTTTAGACAGACCAGTAATCTGATACAGTATATAGCAGGCTTGTGTGGAGCAAGTGTAAAGAAGGACAGTGACTTTCTTTTAGTGAGCAAGCCACTCCCAAAACCTATTAAATCCCAGGTGTCAGCTTTGTTAACAAGTTCTGCAGTGTTCAGAGCCACTTCAACTGGATCTTGTCTTTGTTTGTATTCTGAGCCACCAGCTGCTCTCTCTTGCATTTGCTTGGCCTTTGGGTCTCACTTTGTAAAGGGAGAACTTTTCATTTTCTTGGTTTTCACCTACGCAATTAGACGACTACCCTATGCAGAGTCAGTCCAATCTAAACACAGTGGTTTCTAGGGCATCAGACTGGAGCAACTGTACCTTGCATCTGCCAAAGTGCGCTCTGACCCACAAAAACTGATATCACCTCCTAGGTCTTTCCACCCTTTGAGGAAATGAGATTGCTCCTGTGTATTTATTTGTTTTTTTTTTACTGACAACTTGTTTTTAATTGATCCTGTATTTTTTGTTGTTTTATTCTGTGCACCACCTTGGCCATTCTTTAAATGGAAAGGCAGCACAGAAATTCAGTAAACTGTTTTTTTAATTGGTCTCGAAGGCCCTACAAAACTGGACCGTACCTCTCTTGATCCTCTGCCAGTCCAAGAAGATGGCACTGAGCCAGAGGAAACAAAGGGACTGAGTTGTTATGATTGCAGGGAGGTAGATGTGTTAGTCTGTTGTACCAAAATGAGCTGGAGTCTTCTTTCTTTCTTTTTTTGGTAGTATTTGTGTGTGTGTGTGTGTGTGTGTGTGTGTCCCCGTGCCTGGAAGTCATGGTGACGTCTAGCCTCTTCTACTGGGGCACAGCGGACGTTCAGAGAAGTGGCTTGATAGCCTGCCTCTGGCCTCCTGGCCCTGGTATTCTCTGGAGGTCTCCCATCTAAATGCTTGCCACAGGGTTGGCCTTGCTTAGCTTCCAAGATCTGACAAGACTGAGCTTTCCTGGGTTATCCAGGTCAGGGCAACAGGAGTCTCCTTCCTGTGGCATTTGAAAAACGAACAGTTTTAGTCCAGCGTATGCTTTTGTCCACCACCCCCTTCTTCAGATACCGGGCCTAACTGCATGTCGTACTTATTTACAGGTCCACCCCAGGACCTCTGCAGACATGTGCTGGGAGTTCCCTGATGTGACTGTGGCACGTGTGGAGAGGCTCCATCCCTGTGGCGTTTTTTTCTCAACCTGAAATGGCCAGGAAATCTGCACCTAGCCCATTAGTACAGTGTGTGTGTTTTCTCCATGAGGCAAATAGTGGCTCCCTGGGGATTTTCTAGGTCAGGAAAAAGGTAAAGGGGAAAGTAGAAGCCCCCTCTCCCTGCATGCAGTGGTCCCAGTCTGTATCAGGTTCCCATGCACCTGAGAATCTAATTGTCATCAGGGAACTTCCAGCCTATGTCTACTTGACATGACCTCAGAATTGCCAAGTCTGGGTTGGGAAACACCTGGAGATTTTGAGGTGGACCCTGAGGAGGGCAGGGTTTTGGGCAATGAAGGGCTTCAGTGGGGTATAATGCCATAGAGTCTACCTTCCAAAATGGCCATTTTCTCCAGGTGAACTGTTCTCAATTGCCTGGAGGTTGTAATCCCAGGAGGTCTCCAGCCACCACATGGGGTTGGCAACCCTACATGACCTGGAGTGAACATGGGTCAGACCCATAAACAATGGTAGTTAGGCTTTATGAGTCCTCGCTCAGCTTACATTTTATGTGGATGATGTAGAAAGGAAAGCAAGCAGACAGCAGGTCAAGGGGCTGTGAGATGCAGGAAGTGAGGCTCTAGCCTACTCTAGCATTTGAAAAAGTGTTTTCTAGTCCACAGAGCCTTACACTGGAATTAAGGGTCGGCGATCTTTAAAGTGTCACAGGACTCCTGTTTATCTGAGTGGTTGTGAAGCAGCTTTCTGCATTTAACTTTGCAGCATTTGTTTTTTTTAATATAATATTTTGCTTTTAATTTCCTTAATACAAGTTTATACATAACATCATAACAAAGGAAGGAATAACATTTAAACTAATTTGTCAGAGATACCTACAATATGCCCGAGTTGGCTTGATTTATAATATATCTATTGTCCTATCTTTATAATCCACTTGGGAACGTTCCCCAAAACTTAGTTCTACATTCCAAAAATATGTCAATGTACAGTTCCTACATCTTTTGTTTTTCTTGCCCCCCTTGGCCCCCAACTATTTTTTATTTTAATTATTCTTAATTGTTATTTTTCAATTTATTTCTTTACACTTCAGATATATAATTTTTTTGTATAACTAGTACGATGAAAGGAAAGCAAGAATTAATGCTGAACACCAAAACTTTGCAGCCTTTCTGACCTCTTCAGGCTGAAACTGCAAGTATTTTGCCATTTTTGCCACACGGCTTAAAAAAATGTTCCCAGATGAAATCTCAGACCACTGCAAAGGTGCCTTATCCTGAGACAAGCTATTGTTCAGTCTGTCTCACGTTCTTCATGCAACACATGTATTCTGCCCCAAGCTGTGGGCCATGGAGGGGGGAGGTGGTTGAATAAGGTGAATAAGGGCCAAACTACATTGGATGAGATGGGGTCTCTGAACCCCCATGGGGTCTCTTATGTAAAAAAAAAATAGGGGAGAAGCTGTGGCACAGTGGTGGAGCACCTGCTTGACATGCGAAAGGTCCCAGGTCCAATCCCCTGCATATCCAGTTCAAAGGTCCAGGAAGTAGGTGATGTGAAAGGCCTCTGCCTGAGACTTTGAAAGCAGCTGCTAGTCAGAGTAGACAATTCTGACTTTGATTGACCTGACACAGCATAAGACAGCTTCATGTGTTCTCTTGCCATTTCTGTTTACCTCATGAGGAAAATATGCAGGTAGCCATATACTACTGAATAATAGGCACAGGGAGAGGATGTAGATGTTGAAAGTGGCATTGTGCTATGGAGGGTGGATTTAAAAACATAACAAAACCCCAAACCTCTCTCTCATGGCTTGGTCTGAATCAGTGCCTTGAATGACTGTAAGGTAATGTATATTTTTAAAGGGGGAAATCCATTCATGGCTGTTCCATCGTCACAATCACCATCATTGTCATCATGCCTAGTTTACTTCTCAGGGAGCAGAAGGAACCAATGCTCCCCCCCACCACCACTATCAGAAATAGCCCCAAGTTACGTTGGGAAACATCTAAAGTATGGCCTGTTTCTGCTGAAAACCCAGTCCTCTCTACTGCTACTTGTGTTGTGTTGAATGACTCTAGATCTGTTTTTGTGTGTGGGTTTTTTAAAAGCCACTGAGTGATGCTAGAAGATTCTGTTTGTTGAGAGAGTCAGTGAAGACCCGCCCCGCCCCCCGCATGTCTGCAGAAGGGCTTGGCTTTGATGGTTTTTCTCAATTCTCCCAGCCGGCTTGAAAGTGACTCCTCAGAGAGCAGCAGGGCGCCTGGGGGCGGGGGGGGGGGAAGAGTATGCTGGGGAGCTCTGTTTCCAACCGTGGGACAACAGCTGGGCAAAGACCAGGCCAGTTCTTAGTCTTTTATTAAAGTCTGTACGTGTCTTCCGGCAATTTCTTTCTCCTCCCCCTCCTCCCCCCTCGATGATTGTGTCGTTTCCACATAAGAGTTAAAAGCTCAAGTGGGACTTCTAGTGCCTCTATCAAAGCAGAGGTTGGGGATAGAAATGCTGGAAAATCCTTTCCCAGAGGAGGAGGAGGATAGCAAGAGGCCACATTTTCTTAATGGGCCACTTTTAATAATTGTTCATAAATTGACGCTGCCTACCCAGCTTGTGAAAGACAAAAGGGGTGTCCCTTTCTTAAAATGTCAGCTGCTTAAAATAGCAGCCTCTGTGAAATTGATCAGGCAGATGAGAAACTGACGAGGTAAAATTTGAGCAGACCTTGTTGGTAAGGCTCAGAATCACCCACAAAGGAATGTCTGGCTGGGCCAGCAGTTAAGCTACTGAGGCTTCCGAAAGTCACCATAGTATCTGGAAGGGGCTTCTTGCCTCCTAAGGAGGAATTCTGGGGCTGTGTTCAGAGACCTTTGAGTGGGCATTGCCATTCCTGGCCGTTCTGACTCGCACCAGTTCTTTGGCACCAAGGGCTGCAATGTGATCCATTACCAGAATTCAAACCCCAGCGGAGCCACATGGCTGGTCTTGAGCAAGCCCTTCTCTCTGGGACTCCTGAAAGGCTCAGACAGACATGACGCGGGGGGTGTCACAGACGAATCTCCTATCATTTTCCCCCTCTACAAATTAGGTATGCAAGAAACTAACTCAGATTGGGACTGTGGTAAGGGGAGGAGGGTTAAGTCCAGTGTTCCCTCTACTCTAAGCTGAGTTAGTGTGAGCTAGCTCACAGGTTTTTAGACTCCGGCTCACACATTTTTGCCTTAGCTCAGGAAGGATGGTTCCAGAGCAAACTAATTTATGCAGTAGCCAAATCGCTCGCTCATGACTTTAAGGCCACTAGCTCACAAATTTTTTTGCTCACAAGACTCTAGTTTAGAGAGAACATTGGTTAAGTCTGCACTGTTTTCCCTATCTGAAATGGCTTGTGAGACCCACTTATAGGAGAAACGTACAGGACCTTTGCAAGGTGGAGAAAAATAGCCTGCCTCACAGTGTAGTTGTGAATGAATGACACACAGGCTGTATAGTATTTGAAACCTTTACAGTCCCTCCCCCCCTGAATGATACTGTGGATTACGGCAGCTTTTTTCCCCTGCAGGGGCTTAACCTTCCTCCTGGGAGAGAGAAGCCAGCTGTGTATGTGGGGGGGGGGGGACAGAGAGTGATTTTGTTTTTGTTTTATTAAGTGTTTGTGAAAGGAATTTGGGATGGAGAAGGCAGGGAGCCTGGGAGCCTGACTCTACCTTGGACAGATCACACACACAGACACACACACAAGGCTCTGCTAGGGGCAGAATGGCATGCAACAGCAGGGCAGGGAGGCTGCTGCTGATCACCTCCCATTCATGTGGCCAGTAGAGGCTAAATGGGATGTGTAATCTCATCATAAAAGGGGTCTGGTCAAAGGCTCCCACAACCAACTCAGAATGGGGGGGGGGGGGGTGTCACATATAAGGAATACTATTTTCCAATAAAGAATAGTAGTTTCCAATATTCCTTGCATTACATTCAGTATTCTGTTGACCCTATAACCTTCGCTTGTTATTTAGTTTTGTCTTCACATATCTTAAAACATCTTCATCATGTTACATGGTAATTTGCTGTTCAGCCTCTGTTATAGGTTTGAACTCTTACCTTCCATTCCAATGTATCTGAAAAAGTGTGCATGCACACGAAAGCTCATACCTTGAATAAACCTTTGTTGGTCTTAAAGGTGCCACTGGACTCTAATTGGTTATAAAGCATACTGTTACACTTCCCTGGGCAGTAAGAAGTTCCAGAGGGAGCTCTTCCACGTTATTCTTTCCTTTGCCTGAGAAAGCACTGGAGACATATGGTCTCTTTGAAATAATTGCTTTATTTACAGATATACAAGTGGACAGAGGGGGACAGTCCTGCAAGGCAGCCAGTCACCTTGCCAGACAGAAAAGTGCACCCCAAAATGCTCAGCCTACAGTTATCTCCTTCGAAAATAGTTGAGAGAGAGCTTCGGTTAGCAGGAGACTGTCTCTTAATACCTAGTCCCCATGAAAGAAGCATCAGCCGGACATTGAGGGCCTAACGGGTGGATAAGCCAGCAGCAGATGTTTGATTCCCAGATCAGGTTTAAGGACATATGCATAACAGATAATAAATCAACAGGTTCACAAGAATTTTTTTTAACCATTTGAGGTTATTGATTCATGCATTACAAAGTTCTTTCCCCATCACCAATATGTGTTTTGCCTTTAGCCTAAAAGCTAAAAACCCCTTGTGCGGTTCCCATTCAAACTACCAGCCTTGGCAACACTTCACATCTCTCTGATCTACCTCTGGACCAGGAAG
The DNA here is from genome assembly GCA_029233225.1 of Lepidodactylus listeri. Classification (NCBI taxonomy): domain Eukaryota; kingdom Metazoa; phylum Chordata; class Lepidosauria; order Squamata; family Gekkonidae; genus Lepidodactylus; species Lepidodactylus listeri. The sequence continues at coordinate 29,783,596 of JARCFY010000013.1, forward strand.
GAGTCAGGCATGCAGGGTGGGTGCCTGCTTGCTGATTTTGGAATAGCTGGATGAGGGAGAGGCTGCTCTCTTTGGGGTTTGCTTTAGCAAGGTGCTTCCTTTCTCCAAATGGCTTTCCCAGTCTCCTCCTCTAATCTCCCCCTGCCACCGAGATGGTAGAATGGGAGGGCTGCAAATCTCCAGGTGGAGATGTCCTGGAATTAAAACTGATCTCCAGACAACAGAGATCAGTTCCCATGGAGAAAATGGCTACTTTGGAGAGTAGACTTCATGGCATAATACCCCATGGAGGTCTCCCCCTTCCCCAAACCTTTCCTTCCTCAGGTTCCAACATCTCCGGGAATTTCATAACCTGGAGTTGGCAGCCTTATGGAGTGTAATGGCAATCTCAGGTGACTCAGTTCCACATGTACTAACCTGCAGTCAGCAAGGTATAAGCTCTTCAGCCTGAGATCTCGCAAGAACTTCAGGTGTCTCCCCCCCCCCCCCCATTCCCTTCCTTAGCAACACACACACCGCCTTCCACACGCATTTGCCTCTTGGCATGCCAGCCCCCTTTCCATCATCAATGACAGGTTGTCTGCCTGCTGTGGGGGACAGAACATTGCAAGATCTAGTGGAAATACAACAAAATATAAAATGCCGTATAGAGCTACCATTTCAGTTCTGCTTTCAGCTGTTAGCAAAATAAAGTTGGGACAGCAGTAGTAAGAGGTTCTTGAATAGATTCAGCCTTAGATCTTCCTCCTCTCAGACCTATCCTTTGGCAAATTCCTAAGATGATTCATTTTCCTGACAGAGTAAGTACAGGAATATGAGAATTCTGTGTTGTGCCATCAGAGAGGCATTCCAGATACAGAGTTACTAGCTCACATGAGATGTGTCACTTCATTTACGTATGCTTTCTATATCATCCAACACAGACTTGCATTTTTCCTCACCATTGGACCCTTTTAAAGTATCTCTGCTCCTTCAATACATTCAGCAGACAACATTTATTTATTTTTTTCATTGTAGCCTGCCTTGAGGCTCAAAGTGGATTGCAAGTTATAAAAATCAATTCAAATAAGCAGCAAAGACCTCCAATAAATAATGCAACAGGACTAGGATTACAGAACTGGAACACAGTGCAAACAAAAAACTGTCTAAGGCAACAAAACCCATAATGCAGAAAGTAGGTTACAAAAAGGTAGTGGACACTGCAGTAAAAAGGGGAAGTGAGATGTACAATAAAGATTGCATTAACCTGCAATCCTATCCCTCATAAAAGTGACTATGACAAATACATATACATACCTCTTAGCAGCTATAAGCCCCCCCCCCCCATCAAAGATGCTTTCCCTGCGACTGTGGGAAAGTTTTCCACATAATTCCCCAAACAGCCCCCATCACTAGTTGTGCTTCTAGTTATCCCAGCAGATCTGAGTCGATTCTATGTTTGTGACTCCCACTGCTTAGCAAGGGGTTACCGTAACAGCACCCCTTCCCAAAGAAAGTCCGGCTTCCACACCTGTTTCAAAGGTTTCAGACAAAAATGCCAATCACATTGTCATTCACTGACAAGTTATGGAAAGAATCCCTTCTATTTGCCCTTGTTTTAAGTCCCATCCTCCTTGTCCCTTGGTACAAACTGCAGATTGGAGTCCTGCCACGTCTTTATCTGGGGCTGTTAGTTTAACAACTTTGTTGGACTGTTTTTAAATTGTTTTTTAGCAGAGAAGATACTAATGTTAACAGTAACCCCAAAGCATGTCTATGAAATTCTGCCACCTTTCCTCGTGATAATGGCCAAGAAGCTCCTACCACTTGTAGGGTTGGCCTTCATCTCTCATCATGTGTTCCACAAGATCTTTGGGTGGACTTAGGGTCATTTTACATCTCCCCTTAAGCAAGCTGCTTCACACCACACTGTCTGTTCCTTGCCTCTTCCTTCAGTCACTAGCTAAACTGTAGTGATGTAATGAAATGTTCTCAAATTCCCTGACTTTTGTGTTCACAAAAGGCACAGTTTATGGGAAGAAGTTAAAGGTCCCTTTGGCTGCAAGAAAGTTTCATTTATACCCTGACTTTCTCCCTAACTAAGACCCATTTTCTGTTATCCTCATAACAACTTGATGAAGTTAGTTTGCTTGAGATGTGTGACTGGCCCAGAGTCGCCCAGGCAGTTTCCCGGGCAGAAATGAGATTTGAACATCGGTCTCCCAGATACAATGTGACACTCTAGCCACTATAATATATAAGACAGACCTAGGGGAAGGAAGGACCTCTGTTCCCCAGAGAGTACTACAGTTGGGGTCCCAAAATCGTCTGGCTCTGCTGGGCCCCAGAGAAGCCAGGCTGGCTGTGACAAGGGCCAGGGCCTTCTCAGTGGCAGCTCTGCACTGGTGGGATGAGCTCCTGGAAGACATCAGCTCTTCCACCAGGCCTTCCACCAGATTAAGGAGCTGCACCATATAACTGAGGCCCTGGCCCCAATATTAACATCACCATCAATATTATAACATCATTTCCACAGCCAGATATAACCCGGATTATGCTGGCAGCTCATTGTCTGTTTGTACTGTTGGATGCTGCTCACACCCGCCATCATATATGGATTTTTTTGAGCACTAGCACTTTATATGTTTTTATGTGTACTTTGTTGTTTTAACTATTTATTATTCATGTGAGCCGCCCTGAGCCTGCTTCAGCAGGGATGGCGGGGCAGAAATTAATTAATTAATTAATTAATTAAGGACGAGGGACAGAAACATAAGGAGATATTCTCAGAGCCTGCCCCCTGTAAAGTGGATCGTTTCCTTCATTGAGCGGGGACACACTGTAGTGTACCATGCGACTCTTATGCATCATTCTGGCATTAGGAACCAAAGTGCCAGAGGTGTTTTTTCTGAATATGAATTAGGCGTTGTCATCTGTTTTCTGGGAAATCCTCTTCAGAGAATCATAGGGCGTATCAGGAGGACTATATCTATGCTATACTTTTCATCTAGTTTTACAGCGATTTCCCCCTCAGTGGGGATCCCTGGAAATTATAGTTCTGCTAAATGGATCAGTGATTCCTAACAGAGTCCTCACTACACTCATCGAACTACAGTTGTGGGGGGAGGCTGGGACAGGTAAACTGGCAAAAAAAAACAAATGTAAATTTTTTATGGTTCTGGGCAGATGGATTACTAGAGCTCCGGGGGGGGGCGTCCTGACCAGCTTCCTGTTGACAGAGGACCCATGGCATATTAAAAAGGTGCAGGGGGGAATAGTGAGCAGTGGGTTTAATTTGGTTTTTGTACTCTGTAAAGATTGTCCTGCGTTGGAACTGAAACTAGGCCAGATTTTATGTGCTGACTGTCTCTTGTCCTCCTGCCAGGTACAATGCTTTGGTGACCAGCTCGCGAGCGAAAGGCATCGTAGCCATCTGCTGGGTCTTATCCTTCATTATTGGCCTGACACCCATGCTGGGCTGGCACAAATGCTCCTCAGAAAGCAAAGGGCAGAACAGCTCACTCGTCAGTAGCTGCGGCAATAACAGGGTGGCTTGCTTGTTTGAGTCTGTCGTCACCATGGAGTACATGGTTTACTACAACTTCTTTGCCTGCGTGCTTGTCCCCCTCCTTCTCATGTTTGGCATCTACCTGAAAATCTTTCTGGCAGCCCGGCGGCAGCTCAAACAGATGGAGAACAACATGGTTCACGGAGAGCGGTCACGCTCCATCTTGCAGAAGGAGGTTCACGCGGCCAAGTCTTTAGCTATCATTGTCGGCTTGTTTGCGGTCTGCTGGCTTCCCTTGCACATCATCAACTGTTTCAGCCTCCTCTGCCCACTCTGCATGCGTGCTCCACCCTGGGTGATGTACTTAGCCATCATCTTGTCCCATGCGAACTCTGTGGTGAACCCGCTGATCTACGCATACAGGATCAGGGAGTTCCGGCACACCTTCCGTAAAATCATTGGGCAGCATATCATGGGCAAGAAGGAGCGCTTCAAGCCTGCCACTGCCAGCCGAAGGACTTCCGCTCACGATGGAGATGTTGAGCATTCCAGCATACGGATTAGCACACGTTCTCAGAACTTCTACACCAGCGGGGACTCAGACAGCATCCACACTGAAAGTGATTTAGGGAAAAATGTGGCCTTGGAATGGCACCAGAATGGAAATGCATTGGATGGGGAAGCAAATGGACATATCCCACATTCCTGCAACAACGGGGACCTCTTAAATGGCCCCAGCAAAATAGAGTTGCTCAGCAAAGAGTATGTTGGGACTCCTGTCACTTTGGCTAACATGGAGACATCACCTTTAGAAGCCTCTGATGTTTCCTGATGCTTCACAGGAAGTCATCCTTCTGGAATGGAGTCTTTTCCTTCCTTAGTTGAAACGTAAAACGTTTGGGTCATGATTGATGGAAGGGGAAGGAGTCCCTGCCTGGACTGCCAGAAAGACTCTAAGAACTGCACAAGGAGAGAGGTCTGGAGAAAGGAAAGGGCCATGAGATGTTTTACCTTTCACAGGCCCAGCTCGTGGGCATGGGGTGGGGAAAGGCCAGTCTGGACAGAGGAGCATGTGCTTTTGAGTCTTGGAAAGAGAGGTTGTTGCAGTATCATCGTGTTGTATCTCTCATGCATCCACAGCCATGTTTGGAACGGCCTAGTTGTACTTAGCAAAAATAAATAAAAGTGTAGCTGGAAAGATGCTCCAGTGTACCAAGGCAGAGAGGAAAAGGAATTTGCTTGAATCTGCCTAGAACTGAAGGACCACATGGGTTTACCTTCCTCAAGTGCTCCTAAACAGCACAGCTTTGCGGCACTTCCTTATGTTTGCCAAGGTGGGACTAAGATTGCCAGCTTCCAGGTAGGGCCTGGAGTTCTCCCAGAATTACAGCAGATCATCAGACTAGGGTTGGCAGTCCCCAGGTCCCAGTGGGGGTTCCCCCAGTTTTTGGGGCTGGTGGGGGACCCCCCCCAAACAGTGACATAGCTGTGTGACATCCCCAACATGATGATGTCACCCAGAAGTTATGTCATCACATCAGGCGCTGCACAGTGATGCTCTGGTTTGAGGGCAAAACTCTATGGTTTGAAGCTGGTTTTACCATAGATTTTTGCCCTCAAACCAGAGCATCACTACACAACGTCCCTGATGTGATGACATCACTTCTGGGCAGGCCCATAGCCAGGATTTTTTAAAGTCGGGAGGCATTTAAGTTTCTTTGGGGGCACTGCCTAATCAAATTAAAGGTAATTTAAGTTTATGGGGGAATTAATTAAGTTTATGGGGAAAATAGATGCTGCCTGACTCCGCGTGGCCACCCTTCACACCAGACAGCTGCATAGAAATACCCAGCTCCTTCCCCACACCTGCCGCAACTCGAGGGCTCTGGGCTGGATGGGAAGTTGGGAGGTCTTGCCAGTAAGTCAGGGGGCCTAGCCTTGAGATGACTCACTGTAGCTACAGGCCTACTTCTGGAGTGACATTATCACATCGTGGGTATGCCAGAACACCCTCCCAAATCCCCCTGCCAGCGCGATGAGGGGACCTGGCAACCCTACTCCAGACTAGAGAGATCTGTTGCCCTGGAGAAAATGGCAACTTTTGGGAGGGTGGACTCTGTGGCATCACGTGCCTCCCCAAACTCTTCCCTCCCCAGGCTCCACTCCCAAATATCCAGGAATTTCGCAACCCAGAGTTGACAGCCTTAGCGGGAGCTAATTCAAAAGCCTTTCCTTTCTCAGGTCTCTTGCCACCTCCCCTCCAGTTCAGACCTCCCAAATTTAAATCTTGTTTCACAGCCTCTTAACTCTCTCCAGATGGGCATGAGCTGTTATCCCAAAGGGTCAAACTGATCTCCTGCCTCCTGGCGGGCCTATTAATTAGCCTTCCTCTGAAGGTGTTGAGCCCCCCCCTCCCCCGCCACATAATCTTGAGAAAAGAACTGTTGTAAACATATCTTTATTGTCATTTGTGAACTGTTGGGGGTTATGTCTTTTGTGTTAAAAATGGGAGCACTTGGTGAATGCCCTGGAGGTTAACTCCATTATGTGCATATTTGCTTCCTTCTGTAATATCTTGTATTCTGTTTCCACTACTCTTAGGAGCAGAACAATCATAGTCGAAGTACATCAAAATACTGCATTATCACAACTTGTAGGCCAAGAGTGGGCTGCCTTCAGTCCTGCGCGGCTCATTTTATGTTTGTTTTTTCTTTCTAGAATCCTTGTGGTATGGTGCTGGTGTTTTAAATTCACAAAGCAAAAAGCACATGTTCTGTTAACAGTTAAGGCACAACTATGGTACTTACTCCAATGCAAGACTACTTCCCCCCCCCCAAATATGCCATAAAATGGGGGGGGCGGGGTGTCTTCTTACATTTGCACATGTGTTACAGCTATGTCCAGTAAAAATATTTTGTTGGTGCATAACTTATTTTTTGAGGGGGTCTTCTTACGTTCAGAGTTCCATTCCTTTCAAGTAAATATGGTCAATTGTGTTATCTGATTCTGCTTGTGAAGCTTTTGCTTCTTTGGATCAGACAAGGATCCATCAAGAATTCACTGATGCTCAGTGGCCCAGTGGAAATTGCCTAGTAGCCAATGAGTGACCCATTGTCTGCATTCTGCCCACCTCTGTTACAGGCTCAGGGTAGATCAGCTCACATACTAATAATAGGTATCCAGGCTAAAATGAATTCCTTACATAAATGCAAGCAAACATGCAACTAAAAATAACTTCATGCTTTGGCAGCTAAAAGCCAATTTTTTGGAAGAGGGATGTATGTTCTTCAGCAGGCTTCCAGGGAAGGAAAGTGTGAGCTGGAAATCAAACCCTGGGAACCTTCCTCTCCTCCAACACAAGTTGTTACCACCCGTCCTTTCCATGGGCTTGGCTGCTAAGGGCTGGATAATGCTCTCTTTATTGCTGTGATGTCATTCGAACTAGGTGACTGGGATGACCCTGTGAAGCACAAAATCCCAGGCTCACAATGATCACATGGAAGCATTTTCATGGCAATCTGGACTTGACCGCCTGCTCAGATACAAAGATGACCTCCTCTATTGACAATGGTGTAAGGCTAATATTCAGTGAATATCAGCCTTAGGACTGACAGTCCCTCCCAAATAGTGTCATGTTTTCAGGTGAAACATCTTTGCCAGACAAAGTAATGACTCTGCCGTCACCACAGCCTTTGGTGAAAAGGATAAGCAAATATGGAAACAATGGCTGAGACACTTGTGTTGCTGATATCAGAGGATTATCTCCCCTACACACACACAGAACCAAACACCCCCACCCCACCCCCCGGTGCCATTTTCCCTCATGTTCCCTCATGCCAACAGTTGGGGTCATTTTGTAGAAAAAGATGTGCAGGAGCTCATTAGCACAACTCATTTGCATACCTTATTTGCATATGTCACACCCCCTGACATCACGGGAAGTGTGTCAGAAGGCAACACCCACCGCTCAGGCTCCACCCAAAAATCTCCAGGTATTTCCCAACTCAGAGCTGATGAGCCAGCTTTACACTTTGACTAAAGACACTAGGTTTCCTTTGCTCTTGCAGGGAAGCTACCCTACAACAAGAGTGAAAATACAGGTCAAGTTAGTATGCTTTTGCTTTTTCCCACAGTGCATCACCATATGTGCCCACTCCTGGGCTTGTTATTCCCGGAATGGCATTCCTGTGCATTCCTGCTCGAAATGATCCCTGCGTTGTCTCACTTTTACTTCTGGCATTTTTTTCTGGTGGATCACATTTGGGGTTTTTTTTTCTGCAAGAGCTGAATGGCTCTTCATTTCTTTTTGTTGTTCTGCATAGCCTCCTTCAGAATGCATCCCGGGAGATGGGTCCCTCTCTGCTAATCTTTCCAGAGCTGGGGAAGGATAAGCCAAGCCGATCCTTGGGTCAGTAACCCTGAGATCCACACACAGAACGAACTGTGGGAAAATACCAGTGCAGTCTGTGTTGGAGGAAACAGCCACACACCAGAGCATCCCAGCATGTGCATGTTTTGTCCACATGCTGGCCTCTCTCAAGTGCGGCATCAGTTTTGAGTTTTAGAACAAAGTTTGAGTTCAGTGGCTCCTTTAAGACCAACAAAGTTTTATTCAAGGTATGAGCTTTTGCACACTTCCTCAGATACAATGAAATTTTCTGAGAGCCAAGATAGACTGTCCAGAGGACCACTCTGCCAGGATATTGGGCCATTTGTGTATATTTCTATGTGTGTTTGAGAGAGGAGATCAAAAAAGCAAGAACACACAAGCCACACAATACCTTTTATGAGGACCAATCAAAATGTCACAAAACAGTGTGCAAGCTTTTAAGTCACCAGAACTCTTCATCACACCAGCTGTTGCAAAGGATAAAGAAAAGGAGTTGAGGGAAACAGATTATCTTCAGACCTGTTCATGTCAACATCCTGTGCTTAATGCTGTGCAGGCAGGCAGGTTTTAAATGGAGCTGGTGCAAGGTTGTACCTTTCACTTTCTGGGTTCAAGAAGCAACAAACAGTTTTCCCCCACTGAAAATAAAAAGTCAGCAACAGTCCTAATAGTGAGGGGGGAGTGAGAGGGAGTGGTACAAACTGCTTGCTATATAAATTATTGCATTTCTATATGGATTTTTCAGAAAAGGTCAATGAGGAAGGGCTGATCATGGATCTTCCCTGGGAAATGTTCTGACATTCTGTTCTCAGCTTTTCAGTCCTGGTGCTGTTGCCAGAAGCATAAGATGTTATATTACTTTTAATGGCTTATTGACTAGATGCAGGATCCCACCCCCCTTCAATTCCTTCTGGCCAGCTGGCTTAATACAGTAGCAGATACAAGGCAGGCAGCCTATTTTTCAAGCAAATACCCATCAACAACTTAGAAGACTTAGCAAAACAATGCAGCCACATTAGAAAATATTCTTATATTGCTTGCATACCTATCAGGGAGGATTTTGGTTTGTTTGCAGGATTTGGAAAAATGTTGTGCAGTCAGAGATGACCTAAGGCAGGGGTCTCCAATGGGGTGCTCTTGGACTCCTGGCAGCCATCCAGAGTTTTTAGAAAGTGAGTGGAGCCAGGTGAGGCTGTTGCCCAGCAAGACTTCTGACTGGCCACTGGAGATTTGATTGGCTTTGCAATTCTTTTGAAATGTTGCTTTGGCGGCAGCTGCCACCACAGCGCAAGGATCTTCACTGTGTGACTGGAGGTAAGCCTCAGCAGCCATTGTGTGTTTGGCTCTGCCATTTTGTGGCTGCACCCACCGTGCTGCGTCAGACTTTCAAAGGAGCCTGCAGGCTCAAAAAGGATGGGGACCCCTGACCTAGGACATTTAGGTACCAGGGGTACAAATCCAAAATAGAACCAACCCCACCACAGTAAAATAGCATCATCACTATGTTGTTTGTTTAACAGTTCCCTGCCTATTGGTGAGAATTAAATAACCAGCCTGTTGTCTATCTTGCTAGGAATTTGGAATGTCAGTGTGTGAGGCTCATGTCTAAGAACGAAGATAAGGAAAGGTGCTGAGTGCTGGCTTCCCACAAACCCCAGGTAGCCCATTCAATATCCCTACCACGATCCAGCCCCTGATATTTCAGAAGAACCTAAATGTGGCTTCATACTTCCTGTTGCAGCTGCAGAGAATCAGATACTTGCTGTCATATGTACATTGCTCCCTCCCCCATTCCAGATGGCTGAAATGAAAGGGTTTGTGTATTGATGTATGACTTGAAAGTCAAGAGTTCTGCTCCAGCTCACAATATGTCATGAAAGAAAGATCCTGGTTTCACAGAAATCAAGACAGCTACTTGATTGATCTCTGTGCTTTGAATTGACTGGGTAAATGTATGTTCAAATGGTATGAAAGAGAGGATGTTTCTAGAAATGGTAAGTGATTGTGCCTTAGAATCATTAGGAGACACACTTTGACTTAGTTCTGAGTGGAATTCAAGATCTGGTACAGAGGGCAGGTGCTGCCGAAACATTTGGGAACCCTGACAGACATGCTTTAAAAATCAACACATATGTACCGTAAGTGGAAAGTTTTGATTTCAAAAAGAAGGAAAATTCTTCAAAATGAGGGGATTCGTTGACAGGAAGTGGAAAAGCAAGTTATCTCTCTTTACAATGCTTTGAGGTTTCAATTAAAACCAGAGGAACTGAAGCTCAGAATGTTTACCAGAGATAAGGAAAGGTATAAAAAAGTCCAAGAGGATGCCAGCATAGTTAATAAACAGGGTCAAGGATGTTATAAAAGGCAAGTTGTCTTGTCCAAATTAGGTAGATACAAATGAATACAACTTCTAGCAAAACAAATGTAAGTTTACAGTAAAGCAAATAAAAAAGTTTCAGGATTAATTTTATTTATTAATTGCTAAAAAACATTAGGAGAAATAATAAAATTATTTTAAATGCACCAGAAGCAGAAGACTAGACTGGAAGAGAGTGGTACTATTAGATGGCTAAAGTTCTGAAAAGCCTATAGAAAAGGACAGGGAAATTACAGAGAAGTTGAACAAATTCTTGGGAGTCACCAAGGAAGATCTCAGACAGATATTTATATCTGAACCAGTTTTTATCAGGGAGGTCATCTGAAGAACTAAAATAAATGAGAACAAGTTATGGCTAGCTGACAAATTAAAGGTGAACTTGTTTAGTAGCATGCACTTCTTAAAGTAGCGTACAATTTTCAAAGAATTCAGATGTGAAATTGCTGGTCCCCTAACAAAAATATGCAAGCTATATTTAAAATCAGCCTCCTTACCAGAGGATTAGAAAGTAGCAAATGAAAGACCCATTTATTTAAAGGGAATGCAGAAAAGTACAGTCTAGTAAGCCCAAAGCCTGTTCTAGGTACATTGGTAGAAATTATTAAAGATGGAATTATTAAGCATACAGAAGGACAAGACCTGCTGAAGAATCAGCATGGTTTCTGCAAAGGGAAGCCCTGCCTCACCAGAGTTCTTTGAGAAAGCTAGGAAGCATATGGATAAAAGTGATCTGGTAGACATAATGTACTTGAACTTCCAAAAAGGTTTTGACAAAGTCTCTTACCAAAAGTTCCTAAGTAAACTTAACAGTCACAGAACAAGAGGATGAGTTGTCTTGTGGATCAGTAGCTGATTAAAGAATAGAAAACAAATGGTAGGAATAGATAAGACAGTTGTCAGAATGGAAGGAATTAAGTAGTAAGATCCTCCAAGGATCTGAATTAGGATCAAACCTTATTCAGGATGGAAAAACACAAGTGGACTTCAAGGATTTCCAAAAAGATTTCTCCAGACTAAGGGAATGGGTAAAAAAAAATAGCAAATTCTATATAAATTAAAATATGACATTAGGAGCCAGTTTGGTGTAGTGGTTAAGTGTGCGGACTCTAATCTGGGAGAACCGGGTTTGATTCCCCACTCCTCTACTTGCACCTGCTGGATGACCTTGGGCAAGCCATAGCTCTAGCCAGGGCCGGTGCCAGGCTTTTTTGCGCCCTAGGCAAGGCTAACTACTTGCGCCCCCCCCCCCCCCCACTGCTAACCAATTATTAAAAACAGATGAATTCGAGGGGAAATTAAAAGCACAAAACTTGACCCTGCTAATTTTTAAAAAAAATGTGCGGGCTCGGGCAGGCAAGGTGCAAGGCAAAGCTGAAGAGAGCTGCTGCTGCTGCTGCTGCTGCAGTTGCCGTGACTTTCTGGAGGAGGAAAAACATAGGAGAGCCGGGGCTGGTGAGTGAATGAGTGTGAGAGCCTGTGGCCGGTTGGAGGGGCGCTGATTGTCCGTTTCTGCACAGGCAGTCGCCTAACTTGGCCTAATGGTAGCACCGGCCCTGGCTCTGGCACAGCTGTTCTCTCACGGACACCTCTGGAAAGAGCTCTCTCAGCCCCACCTACCTCACAGGGTGTCTGTTGTGGGGAGGGGAAGGGAAAGGAGTTTGTAAGCCGCTCTGAGACTCCTTCAAGTAGTAAAGGGCGGGGTATAAATCCAATCTTCTCTTCTTCTTCTTAATGGGAAATTGAAGAAAAGATCAAATCTCTTCAAAATGCTTTGAGGTTATTTAAATTAAAGCTAGAATAAGAGAATTTCAGAACATCTACCACAGATTAGGAAAAGTACAAACAAGTCAAAAAGGATGCCAGCATAGTTAATGGCAGAATCAAGAAAGCACACTGAGGCACAAAATCTGACACTGAACAGGTCTAAACTTGTGACTGTCCAGCAAAGGGAGCTTGAGGTCATGATGGGAAACAAAATTAAAATGTCATCTCTACGTAGCAGTGGTGTAAAAAGGAATATCCCACAACAGACATTATAAGGGAAGTGATTGAAAATCATCAGTATCATTATGCATTTATGATGTGGCTGCATTTGGAGTACTGTATACAGTTCTGGTTGCCCCTTCTCAACAAATGGATCTTATACATGGAAGAAGTACAGAATGCTTCCGCACTAGGGAACTTTTGTGCTGTTCAGTCATTCCTTTCTCACAATCAGCTGCATGCTGAATTGCAACTGTGGTTCCATATGGGATCTTATCTTGATTTGGCTGATCTGGCAATGCAGATCTGTGCAGTAATTACCTTGAGGCCAGACTCTTGTTGCACACTGTATATGGGTCTGCCTATTAAGACAACCTGGAAACTCCAGTTGCTGCAGAATGGTGCATTAGGCTACTGATGGGTCCACAGTGGACCATGCATGTCACAGCCATTCTGCATTTACCAGATTCAGTTCAAAGTTCTGATTATCACTTACAAAACCTTCCATGGCTTTGGATTCACATACCTCCAGGACCTCCTGTCTTGCTCTATTGTGTCACAGCAGCTTTGCTTGTGTGAGCAAGGCCTTCTTAAGGTGCCACAGGGCAAATGGGTAATACTGGCAACTGCTCATTCACACGAATTCTCTGTGGCTCCCACCTTCTGAAAAGGCCTGCCTGATGTGCAAAACAGAAATGTTCAGGAGGACATTTTTACAAAGAGATTAGAAGAGTAATATAACAGAACAGTACAGGAGCTCACATATTTAAGGGATACTAATGCAGTCTATTGCACTATTTATTGTACGTATCACCTCCCTTTTTATTGCAATGTCCTCTACTTTTGTAACCCCCTTTCGACATTATGGCATGTGATGCCTTAGATTTTTTTTTTGTTTGCACTGTTTTTCCAGTTCTATAAACTTAATCCTACCACATTGTTTATTGGAAGTCTTTGCTGTCTGATTTAATTGCTTTCCAGATTTTTGTAATCTGCTTTAGAGTCTCAGTGAGAAGGTTAGGCTATAAATGAAGATGATGATAATGATTATATTCCCCATTAAAATCCAGCAGTTCTCATGCTGATGGACAAAATCCTACTATTATGTGTTCCTGGAAGAAAATCTTACTCTGTGTATCCTGCAATTTTCCTTTGGTACCTTTCTTTACAGCTTAATTAGTAATTTTCTGTGGGTACAGTGGTTCATTAACCATTCTTGTTTGGAAGGCAGAGTATAGGTACTGCTTTCCACTTCCAGTCAAATCTACGGCCTGTTATTTTATCATGTATTATCATAATTTCATAATAGGGCTCAAGTGGGTTTTTTTACATTGTAAGGTGAAAGAAAAGCAGTTCTTAAGCTTCCCATCCAAGAAACAAGAATAATTAACAACAGTTTCAGGAATGTGGTGGTTGGAGACCAAGGAAGCAATGGAAAAGTGTAAAATGACAGTAGTCCTCAGAAATATTAAAAGCAGTTTGACTATCCATGCTGGATAGCATTGAGTTACAAATGTGTTTTATGTTGTAAAAATTCACCACAAATCAGGTATGAAAAAGATGGGAGGACAATGGGGAAAACACTGCGATGCAACGTTGCTGACAATGTTATTTGGACTCTCTGTTAAAACTGAATGAATGCCTATTGACAGTTCCAGAATAAACAACTCATGTAGAAGCAAGTTAAATTAAATGGCTGGGGCACCTCTGTTACAAAGGAAAGCATTTGGAGTTTGGAAAAGAAAGACTGGAAGACAGGACAGTGCTCAAGATCTGGTGAGAGGTAAATGTGATAGCACCAGTTGGGAACAGTGACCATAATGCTATTAAGTTTAGTATTTATGTAAATAGGGAGTAGTCCAAAATGACCAACACAACCACCTTTAACTTTAAAAGGGGTAACTTCTCACAAATGAGTGAGATTGTGAAGAAGAAACTGAAAGGAAAAGTAAGGAGGGTCAAATCTTTTTGGGAGGCTTGAAGAATATTTGAAACTACAATACTGGAAGCTCAGATAAAATGTACGCCACAGGTTAGGAAAGGTACAAATAGGTATTTAAAAAGGCCTGCATGGTTAACAAACAAAGTAATTAAAGCAGTAAAAGGTAAGAAGGATTCCTTTAAGCAGTGGAAGGCTAGTACGAGTGAGGCAAATAAAAGGGAGCACAATGGAAGGTGGTAAGCAGTGGAGTACCACAGGGCTCAGTACTAGGTCCAGTGCTTTTTAACTTGTTCATAATGATTTGGAGTTGGGAGTAAGCAGTGAAGTGGCTAAGTTTGCAGATGACACTAAGTTGTTCAGGGCAGTGAGAAACAGAGGACTGTGAGGCGCTCCAGAGGGATCTGTCGAGCAATGAGTGGCCATCAGCATGGCAAATGAGGTTCAGTGTGGGCACGTGCAAAGTAATGCACATTGGAACCAAAAAAAATTAACTATAAATATACATTGATGGGGTTTGAACTGGCACTAACTGACCAGGAGAGAGATCTTGGAGTCATGATAGATAACTCACTGAAGATGCCAACTCGTGCAACTGCAATAAAAAAAAAAAAAGCAAATGCTATGTTGGGAATTATTAGAAAGGGGACTGAAAACAAACCAGCCAGTATCATAATGCCCCTGTATAAATCTATGATACCGCCTCATTTGGTATACTGTGTGCAGTTCTGGTCACCGCATATCAAAAAAGATATTATAGCATTGACAAAGGTGCAGAAAAGGACAACTGAAATGATTAAGGAGATGGAACACCTTCCCCATGAAGAGGGGTTAAAGAACTTAGGGCTTTTTGGCTTGGAGAAATGACGATTGAGGGGTGACATGATAAAGGTTCACAAAATTATGCATGGGATAGAGAAGGTAGAGAAAGAAATACTTTTCTCCCTTTCTCACAAGACAAGAACCCATGGGCACTCAAATTAATGAGCAGCAGGCTACGAACAGATCAAAGGAAGTACTTCTTCACCCAAAGAGTAATTAACACATGAAATTCACTGCCGCAGGAGGTGGTGGCGGCTACAAGCATAGACAGCTTCAAGAAAGGATTGGATAAACATTTTTGTTTGTTTATTTATTTATCCACATTTCTACCCCGCCCTTCCCGCAAGCGGGCTCAGGGCAATTTACAGAGTGGCACAACGCCAGGTTAAAAACACAGTTAAAACAGTTTAAAACATCATTATAACAGTACATACATTTCAATAAAGTGCTCACAGTGATGGTAATCAGTTTATATCCAGATGGTATCCGCGATTTCTCTTTATGACCTAGTGTGGGTTCCTTCGGGCCAGCCCTATCTCCGATGGTAATGGAGATGATTGATGGTAGGCGGGTGGTGGCGGCTCCTAATCAAGGGCCTGGCGGAAGAGCTCCATCTTGCAGGCCCTGCGGAACTGCATAAGGTCCCGCAGGGCCCTGATCTCCTCCGGGAGCTCATTCCACCTGAGCAGAGCTGCCACTGAAAAGGCCCTAGCCCTAGTACCAGCGAGCCTGGCTTCCCTCAACCCCAGGACCAAAAGTCGGTGATGTGATCCTGACCGAAGAGCTCTCTGGGGTAAATGCAGGGCAAGGCAGTCCCTCAGGTATGTTGGACCCTGGCCACATAGGGCTTTAAAGGTAAGCACCAGCACCCTGAAGCGAATTCAGTACGCTATAGGCAGCCAGTGCAGCGCCGCCAGAACAGGCCGAATGTGATCCCATTTAGGGAGATCCATCAGTAGCCTGGCCACGGCATCCTGCACCAGCTTCAGCTTCCGGATTTGCGACAAGGGCAGCCCCATGTAGAGAGCATTACAGTAGTCCAATCTCGAGGTGACCATTGCATGGATCACCGTGGCCAGGTCATTGTGATTGAGGAAGGAACCAACTGTCAAGCCAGCCGCAGATGGTAAAATGCTGACATACGGAGCAGAGGTCTATCAGTGGCTATTATTAGCCACAACATATAGATGGAACATTATGTTTGGGGTAGTGATGATCTCTACTCTTGGTGCCTGGTGGGCAACAGTGGGAGGGCTTCTGGAGTCCTGGCCCTGCTGGTGGATCTTCTGATGGCACCTGGGGTTTTGCCACTGTATGACACAGAGTGTTGGATTGGATGGGTCATTGTCCTGATCCAACATGTCTTCTCTTATGTTCTTATGACAAAATGAGGGTTTATTTAATTATCTGTGACACTGAGAACTTTCCTTGTAATACAAGAACTCAGAGTCATCCAATAAAAATGACAGGAAGGACACAATGTATAGTGGAATTCACTGTCACAAAATGGGGTGAGCCACTAGCCCAGGTTTAAATGTGTTTATGGAAATAGAATTACTATCCACATTACCTACATGAGCCTTCCACATCCCTCGAAACCAATAAAAATTAATTCCTGGGATCAAATGAAAAGCTGCTTCCTTCACTCCCCTGTTTTGTAGGCTTCTTGGAAGAATGGAGAGCATTTAGCTGATCACTTTTGGAAACAGCGTGCTGGGCTATTCAAAGATTCCCTCTCAGAAAATCAAACCTTGCAACTGGGTGAGCTTCGCTTTCAGTTAAGTGTTCTGAATCAGTTAAACTAGACATGTGTGAACAAAAGCACACAAACAAAAAATAAGTGAGAGTGGCAGAGAAGCATATCAGTTAAAGATAGTTAGAAAGAGTAAAACGGTAAACATTTGAAAGGGGAAGATGGGATTCTCTGACTTCCTCTGGATTCTAGCAAAGGACCTGTTTTATTTGCCGTTGGCCAGGCATTTTGGACAGAAGTCTGGCTGGATGTCGGAGCTGAACTCACTGCAAAATGTCCTTTGGAGGCCTCGGTGGCAAAGTTAAAGCACTCTGGACTGCTGAGCACAAACTGGCTCAGAGCAGACAGTTAGGGAAAGCCTAGGAACATAACCAGTTAAGAAATCCTGCTGAGCAAGCAATTCTTGTATAATGGAAGCTGCATAGGAGCACTAGAGGGGATTGTATCCTCTGGGTGAAAACACAACTGCTTGTAGCCAAGCTGTTATACTTGCAATCAGGGTGGGTAAAAGTACATACAGAGTGGTGTTCAGTTTATGCTTTATGTATTAAGTGGAAATTGCTCAAGAGCTTGAGAGTGCAAGTGGGAGGGGTGCTGGGGGCAGCGGTTCTGGATTGCCTAGATTCGAGTCCAGTAGTGCCTTAGAGTCCAAGAGGATTTTCAGGGTATAGGTTTTAGAGAGTCAAAGATTCTTTCAGTTTGGTGTAGTGGTTAGAAGCGTGGACTCTAATCTGGGAGAACCAGGTTTGATTCCCCCCCTCCACTTGCAGCTGCTGGTGTGACCTTGGTTCAGTCATGAGTTCTCTCAGAGCTGTTCTCTCAAGGGCAGTTCTTGAGAGAGCTCTCTCAGCCCCACCTACCTCACAGGGTGTCTGTTGAAGGGAGAGGAAGGGAAGAGAGATTGTAAACTGCTCTGAGACTCCTTCGGGTAGTGAAAGGCAAGGTGTAAATCCAATCTCTTCTTTTTCTTTTGTCAGACACCTGAAGAAGGGAGCTTTGTCTCTTGAAAGCTCTTACCCAGAAAATCTCATTGGTCTTTAAGGTGCTACGGGACCTATCTATCTGTTCTACCACAGACCAACAAAGTTACCCTCTGAAACTAGTTCTGGGTTAGATATGAAGTCTAAGGATGTGATTTGCAAGGGAGCAAAGTAGATGCTGAATTAAACAACAATCAGAGCAACACAGAGTTAGATCAAATTTGGTGATTGTGAAGGCAGTAATAATTTATTATTGCCAGTGTAGTGTTGTGGTTATGCTGTTGGACTATGATCTGGAAGACCCGGGTTTAAATCCCCATTCTGCATCGGAAACTCATTGGGTGGCCTCTCTCTTCATAGCTTAGTCTGCATCACAGTGTTATTGTTGTGAAGACAAAATTGAGGAGGGGAGGATGGTGTGGTAAGCCCCTCTGAGGCTCCATTGGCGAGAAAAGTGGGAGCCTTACAACATAATGAACTTCCTGTATGTTCTGCAAGGACAGTTCAGCAACACTGGTTGAAGGGAATATGAACTGCCTTTTTTATTACCCCTTTGCACGGTCTGACCAATGCACGTTTATGTGTTTCTTTACACCTCTTCCAGAACCACAAACACTCCTTGTTTTCTATGGTGTTCTTGGAAGTGAATTTAACAACATTACAGCTACTGCTTGATTGACAGCAAGAGGTATGATTAACTCTGCTGTAAAGAAATGCTCTGGATAAAGGAAGGCCAGCTGTAGGACAGGGAGAATGGGAGAGAGAGAGAGAGAGAGAAATATGCTGAGAAGGAAGCAGGGCCATGTAGCAGAGAAGAATGAAGCAAGTACTGAAGTAAGAAAAGCTGTCCATGCCTGAAGTCAAAGTACAGGAGGCCTGATGTCCCCTGTTGCACCAGGGCACCGTATCTTTATGATTATTGTTGTCTGATATTATTTATGCAGCACCATTACTGAACTTAATACGTTACAGAGGAATTTAAGCAAGAGATAGATCCCTCCCTTGATGAGTTTCCAGTCTTAATCTGCAATAATCTAACCAGTGATAACTGGTACTTGGCAGAGATGTTGCTTAAATAGAAATGCTGGCACAGAAGGCAAGAAACTTCTTGAGGCTGCAAGCATGGATGGCTTCAAGAGGGAATTAGATAAACATATGGAGAAGAGGTCCATCAGTGTCTGTTAGCCACAAGGTATAGATAGGAACTCTCAGTCTGGGGCAAGTGATGCTTTGTATTCTTGGTGCTTGGGGGAGGGCAACAGTGGGAGGGCTTCTAGTGTCCTGGCCCCACTGCTGGACCTTCTGAAGGCACCTGGTATTTTTGGCCACTGTGTGACAGAGTGTTGGACTGGATGGGCCATTGGCCTGATCCAGCACTGGCTTCTCTTATGTTCTTATGTTCTTAAACTGACTCTGAACACTGTAGAAGCAGAGCAAGGAGGAACCTTTTTAAAGAAAAAATAATTATTATGTGTATATATTTTTTAAAATCAGGGTGTTTCCATCTGTGCCAAGGTTTGCTTCACAAAGCATAAGGTACCAGTGACCCTTGTTTTTTAAGGCAGTGTTGTGTTCCCCATGGAACTCTGCCCAAACAGCTTCCATGGGTGAGTGAAGGCATATAGGGCTGCCAGATCCAGGTTGGGAAATGTTATGTACTGGTGGAGCTTGAGCATGAGCAGGACTCCAAAAGCCTTCAAGGCTATTGGCTATGTTATTGGTAACGGCCAATCATGTTTGTTGACTATAACCCAATAGCTGCACTATCTCTGTATATAGTTCATGCAAATGAAGGATTCTGGCTGCCTACTTAGTATTGGTTGTTGTTTAAGGTGGGTGTGGTTTTTACAAGTATAAATTGGCTCCTGTTGAGCCTGTGCCTTTGGTTCGGAAGTTCAATAAAGAAGCATGTTGTTATGAGAAGAGCTGCCTCATCTCAATACTTAATAGGAAACTTCTAGAAATTTGAAGACGGAGCCTGGGATGGACAGGGACCTCAGTGGGGTACAAAGCCATAGAGTCCACCCTCCAAAGCATCAGTTTTCTCCAGGGGAACTGATCTCTGTAGTCTTGAGATGAGTTGTAATTGAGCTGTAATTCTGGGGGATCCCCAGGTACCACCTGGAGGCTGGCATCCCTAGATGAAGGAGCAGTTTGGTGTAGTGGAGCCAGTTTGGTGTAGTGGTTAAGTCCATGGACACTAATCTGGGAGAACCGGGTTTGATTCCCCACTCCTCCACTTGCACCTGCTGGATGACCTTGGGAAAGCCATAGTTCTGACACAGCTGTTCTTGAAAAAGAGCAGTTTCTGTCAGAGCTCTCTCAGCCCCACCTACCTCACAGGGTGTCTGTTGAGGTGAGGGGAAGGGAAAGGAGTTTGTAAGCCACTCTGAGACTCCTTTGGGTAGTGAAGGGCGGTGTAGAAATCCAATCTCTTCTTCTTCTCTTCATTACGTGCCCAACATTATAAGGCACCTGGGACTGAGGTCCTGACAACCACCAGAAAGGACCCAAAGATCAACAGGAGTCCTTCAACCATCAGCCAGCCTCAGAGTCCACCTTCAGCTCCTTCTAAACTATACCTGTGGAAGGGTCAACAACCTGAACTGTGTCCTCAGCTGCCAGGGCCCCACATCTGCACAAACATGTATCCCTAATATAATAGACCTTAGCACTGAATGTTATTGTCATAGTCCACTTCTGGAGCCAATCATGGCTGAAAAGTGGGGTGTGAATAAATAAAGAAAGTGTGACCATGAAAGGAAAAAGGCATCGTCTCAGTGACCCTGATGGAGCCCCTGAGCTCTCTCCGTTGACAGGCATAGATGTGTAGCCAATTACACATCGTCTTTTATTCCAAATGCAAAATGTGGGATTGTCAGCATTGATTTTTCCAGCACTGCATATGATTTAGAAACTAATGTGAAGTGCATTGATCAGAAGCTTTCAAAGTGGCTCGTGATTAAACACCATGATTCTGGGAAGCAAATCCCCTGAGATGGGTAGGCAGTGCAGCTGCCCAGGCTGGAAATTGTTTCTTGATTGCATTACCTGTTGTTAAAGTTGCCAGCCGCACAGAACTAGTGTTCCATAAGTCCCAAAAGTTTTGGGACTTTTTGTCCCCCTGTTGCTGAGCAAGGTAGGCTGAAAGCTGGTTTCTCTGCCCCTGTCTTGTTCTTCATTCTTTGTTCTACATTTTTTTTATTATTTTGCATGTGCATGCATTGTGCATGGGGAAACCAGGAAGTGCATGCATATGCATGGTGCAAGAGGAAATTAAATGTGTGCTCTGCAGTTATCTGTTGTCTCCTGGCCTGCCCCTCCCAGTACTGAGTGGAGTAGCCTGCCTGGCTGCCTCTCTTGCAAGTTGGCTGCAGGGGTGGAAGAGGAGGCAGGGAGAAATGACAAAGGACAGCTAGCTAGTTCCGCTTGCTCACCCTGTGCAGGATGGCCACATACTGCCTGCAGGGCTCCTAGGATTGGGGGACAGAATTCTGGGGGCCCTTGGAACAAGGCAAGGCATGTGATTTGCTTTCATATGATGTTTGATTTGGGTCTCAGTGGTGTGGAGAAGGCTTCAACGGAAGTCTTTGTCTGGGCTGGTGGCTGTCCACAACACCTGCTCAGCTTTCATCCCATTCTCAGCCCTGTGAGGCTGAGCAGCCAAACTGGAAGACAGCATTCCATTTCTGATGTTTTATTTGTTTGTTTGTATATCTCATTCAGTTTAATCCCACCCTACCCCGCAAGCAGGCTCAGGACAGCTTACAACATTCAGTAAGACAATCATTAATCATTCAAACAATAAATAATAATTCATAAAATCAACAGTTGCAGTTAAAATTCCTGATGATAGCTAACAGTTTCTAATTACAGTGCTTGCTGCGCCAATATTAAGGACAGCACATTTTTCTTAAAGAGACCCGAGTGCTGGTGCCAAGTTGGTGAAGGCAGTGCCCTAAAGCAGGAAGGCAAATTGAGCAGATTAAGCAGGCAAAGCAGGGAAGGCCGGTGTAATTTGGCTGTCCACTGCCTCAGCCAAAAGCGTGGCAGAACAGCTCCATTTTGCAGGCCCTGCAGAATTGTGATAAATCCTGCAGGGCCCTGATCTCAACCGAGAGCATGTTCCACCAGGCGGGGGCCAGGGTTGAAAAGGCCCTGGCCCTGTTCGCGGCAAGATGAATGGTCCTTTGGGCCGGGAATTGCAAGGTAGTGCTGCTCAGACTAGCATAAAGCTCTTTGGGGCCCATATGGGGAGATACAGTCCCGTAGGTATGCTGGCCCCTGGCCACACAGGGCCTTGAAGGTTAGTGTTTAAAAAGGCATGAAAGAGTTTCTTCTCATGTGTACTGCTGTATGTTGCTTCAGGCCTTGACCAGGAACCATAATACTGTCTTTCAAAAGCCACTAATTCTCCTTATCACAGAAGTATCAAAATCATCAAGAAGTATTGAAAATGGTAATAGATGGGGAAGCATCTTGGAGAGTTGCTATTAAAGAAGCTGCTGTTTGAAGTAAACAAAAATCCTGGCAGACTGACCCTGAACAGTGACTTGGGTTGCAGTTCTAAGAACTCTTTCCTGGGAGTAAGCCCTATTGACTAACTGGAACTTACTTCTGAGTAGGTGAGCTCGCTACAGCACCATTCACTGTCTCCGGCACTGTCACATTAGCTTCGGCTTATGTTCTCTCAGTGGTTCTCTGGTTCCCTTGGATCTTAATGCGTTAGCACCTCTCTGTATAACCACGCAATCAGCAGCCTGATCCATGGAGCAGTGGAGAACGGTGTGATGAATGAGGCATGTTTAACTGAATGGACTTGGAGATTTTCGGCTTGGTTATGGAGTGATAGGGAATGAAAAGGGAGCAGAGAGAAACCTGAGAGGTAGCTGTAGTAGGGGGGTTGGACAAAAAATCTTGCTGGGTGAAGAGATAGGGATACGGCAAGGGAAACTTACAGGAGCAAACTGGGGCTGGATGGGGTTCCTCTTAGGGTTGCCAGTCTCCAGGTAGGGTCTGGAGATCTCCCAGAAATACAGATCTCCAGATGACAGAGATCAGTTCTCCTGGAAAAAATGGCTGCTTTGGAGAGAGGACTACATGACATTATACCACTGAGGTATCTCCTCTCCCCAAACTTCACCTTCCACGGCTCTGCTCCCAAATCTCCCAATCCTCTGGCTTTCCCCTTGGAACCCAAATGTGTTTGCTACAATCTGCAGTTCTTTCTTAACTTGCATTGTGAGTTGAGTTCCATGCCTAGAGATCCCTCCATTTTTTAAAATTCACTTGTCACTTGAGCAGGGACCAAGTTCAACTTGAGACCACAGAGCAAGGGGAGGGGAGTTGCCTTCCCCTCCTGCCTCTTTTCCCAATCTATATTTGTAGGGCAGTGGCATCCTGGTGCAAAGGAGTCCCTTTTCTATGTTTTTGATAAGAGAGGACACCCTGGCAAACTAGCTGCAGGACCTGTGACCTCTGAATAGCAGTACAACATTCAAAGTGTGTTTCTCCCGGTAGAAGCTGGTGTTCTTCGTGTTCTTGCAGCTGTCCAGCCAAGTGTGAAACTGGGAAACTTTCTACAATACTGGGTGTTTTTGTTCTGAAGCATCAAAGAGGAAAAGCTGGAGGAACAATTGATGTCAGAGGAACAAGCTCAGCCCAAGGAGCCAGGGGAAACAATGACTGTGCCATACCTGAGAAAAAGAAACACTGGACAATTCACTTGCTCGGGAAATCCAGGTATAACTCAGTTATACCGAGCAGATAGGTGCAGCTCAAACTGGGGTCCTGAGAGATAATGCACCTTTAACTCTTGTACAAAAGCAAGGTTACTGGGTACAAAAGCAAGGTTACCCACCAGTCTTGGCAGTATCTGTTCCCTTTGGAAGAGGAAGCAAGGTTACCCACCAGTCTTGGCAGTATCTGTTCCCTTTGGAAGAGGAAGGAGCCCCAGTGCAGTATGAGAAGGACAATCCCCAAGCAGGATTGAACCATACTGTATCTCAGGGGGGCCATGACTCAATGGCACAGCATGCAGAAGTCTTAAAATAACTCTGCTCCTTGTCACATGTCACAGCACTCTGAATGGTACCCATGGGATAGATTTATCTTTTGCCAACCAGTATAGAAAACAAAATATTTAAAAATATGTTGTGTTGTGGGGTTTGTTTCTTCATAAGAGGAACTTGGGTAGGATTTGATTTCTGCTTGACACCTGGGAGAGATGCTGTCAAGCAGATCAGGCCAGCACAGATGCACCCACCACCCTGTGGCAGAGTTCTTAAGATGTCTACAGTCTCAAAAGGGTTAGGGACCCCTGCTCTAGTCTCTAGATTTTTGCAGGATCCAGGACCCAACTCTGGCCACAGCAAGGGGTGGAGTCATTAGCTCCTTATGTATGCCTTCAACTGATCTCTAGTTTTTGGTGGTGCAACTGTAGTCTTGCTTCGGCCATTCCTAGTCAATCGGTTGGTTGGTTGGTCGGTCTGTCCATCCACCCATCCCTGCCCTTTTATGAACATAAGAATGGGATCAGAACAAAGTCCAAGTCTTCAAGAGTGGCTACCCACATGCCTTGAGAGATCCACAAGCTGAATGAGATTACCCTTGTTTGCTGTCGCCATTGCCTGACATTAAAAGTTATACCATCTTTCTAAACATGGAGGTTCTGTGTTATCTAACATGGCCGTAGCTGTTGGTGCAACTTTTCTCTGTGAACATATCTGCTTCTTCAAATAAAAGCCAGCCAAGCTAGAGGCCATCATCACATCTTGGGCTAGTAAACCCCGTAAGTTAATGTGCTGTGTCTATCCTGGCCCCCAAAAATATGTTTTTTATGCTGCCTTCAGGAGAGTCTTGACTATGCGAGAAGACTGCTTCAGAGCATCAGTAAGAAATGTGTACAGTTGGTGTATCTGGTTGAAGGAAGCTCAGGCATGCATTGCTTGGCGTTGCAAGAGCCACAAAGCACTGAAGTTATATGCATGGTCTCTTATCCAAAAGAAGCTAATAAAAGGTCAACAGGGCAGCAATGCAATTCAGCTATATGGGGGATCAAAGAAACTAAACTGGTGGGGTGGTATTAAATTCAAATAGGAGGGAAGCTGTCTCTTGAACCTACATCCTGTTATTGCTGGTGAGGAATGCAGCGGTCCCAGCCAATAGAAACAAAGCAGTATGACAGACCCAGATCATATCAGCACTGCAGCCTTCCTAGGCTATAGGGGAGAGGACTGGCCGATAGTCTAATGCTAGGGCCCTTTCACTTAGCAAAGCAATTCTGCCTGGCTTTCTCTAGAGGCTAGCTTTCCTCTCAGAACAGAGCTATGAGACCAGCAGTATCCAAGGAGGAATCTTCCACGTGGAGCAGGTTCAGGCTGGCATGTACATCTGTGGCTCTTTCTCTCTAAAAGTGCAGCTTTTAAAAAGAAAATTCACTTAAGAAAGTTTTTCTTCTTTTCATCTTTTCTCTTAACATCTATGGCTGGGAAAACATTAAACGTGGATTTGCACGAATGGGTCTCAAACTCAGACTAGGGCAGTTTGAGCCTAAGCAAGAAAATATTCCTTCTGCTGTTGCCAGGGCTGCCCATAGGGGGGAATGGAGGTGGTGGTTCAAGATTCCCAGGGCCCAAGTCAGCTTGAGGGTCTGGTGAAGCTAACTATCCTGCATTCAATGTACTTCTAATGCAGTTCGGCAATGAAGCCTCTAGGCCATGCCAAACTCTTCCTAGCTGGTGCTATTTGCCACCCTTTTTAGCAGCAATTTTTAAAGAAAGCTCTCCGTGAATGCAAACTATTTGAACTACAAGGCTAAGGAAAACATTTCCTATCATGAAATGTTCCTAAGCCCATCAACCCAACTGGTATGCCTTCATTTCTCTCCCCCCACATAGTAACAGAAAGCGAAATGATTTGTTTTGTTAGGATACTTATTTTGGATCAGGGTCATGAAGAGGTCCAGATGGAACTTTTGTCCAGGGGCCCATGGTGGTTCTCGGCTGCCTGGCTGACACTCGGCCCTTGAAACTTAAGTTTTACATCCTGGCTTAGGTTTTACATCCGACTAAGGGAATGCACCAAATCTGGGAAATGATACAAAGGTGTTTTCCATGCAAGGACAGGCTTCTGTGGTTTCCCTGTTGCTGCTGCCACTGCCAATACAGCCCAGGGTCAGCAGGGCTTTCACATGGCAGGTTTTCCCGGCCCAGTGCCCCAGCAGTGGCCACTCTCTTCCTGCACATTTTCCCCATTTTCTTTTAAACTGGTATTGCATATCATTATAGCAATTGGTATATGATGTTCTCTGAATTCCCAGCTTTCATTTTCAAAAGGTAAGTCTCTGTCCCCTTTTATTGTGAAGATATAAAGGGAAAAGTATTTCTCTGCAAGGGGAGGGACCGCTCGAGTCTTTAAAAAAAAGTAAAAACTTGGAATTCAGAGTACCTGATATACAGATTGGTATAATGGTGTTCAGTACCAGTAAAAATCAAACCCTAGCGGGGGGATGGTTGTTGTGGGCACAGGGGCAGGGACAATGGCTGCTGTATGGTCAGAGCCGGGAAAACCTGAACTTCCCCATCCATACAGCAGCCATCCAGGCATACTATAATCTTCCTGAAATCACAGCAGAGTAGGTTTAAGAAAGAAAAAGAAGTGGTAGGTACAGAAACACACCAAAATGTGAAACACAAGCAGTCCCATTAAAATCAAAGCATACTGCAGCCAAACTCAGTCCTAGAATGCCCAAGAAGAGCTAATATTCTAAATGTCCAGACACTCTGTTCCACTCAAAGAAGGGGGAGGCCCAAGATGTAAAGTGGGAGGGTGAATCAGAGCTCAGATATGCCTATCTGTGGAGCTTCTAGGCACTGGTACAAATGTCTGAGCAGCCAATAATTTAAAAAGGGTATTTCAAAGGGGAAGAGTGGCAAGGACAATATATGTGTGGGTACTCTGTTACTCTCAGAAAACAGGTAGTCCTGGGCAGGTACATCTAATTTG
This sequence comes from Lepidodactylus listeri, assembly GCA_029233225.1. Classification (NCBI taxonomy): domain Eukaryota; kingdom Metazoa; phylum Chordata; class Lepidosauria; order Squamata; family Gekkonidae; genus Lepidodactylus; species Lepidodactylus listeri. The sequence continues at coordinate 29,810,333 of JARCFY010000013.1, forward strand.
GGGACAGATTCTGGCCTCAATTATAGGGCCAGGGCCTCAAAGTTAAAAAAATTCTGAGTTTGGAAAGGGAGAGAAAGGTCAAATGAGTTAACTGATATGCTCACAGAGAGGCTAAAGGAGAGAAGGAGGGAGGTCCAGGGCCGTGGGAATATTTCCAACTATGCTAAGAAAGGAGGAGTCCCTGGGCAGAGAGGTGGTGTAATTGGAGGTGGTTTCATCACTGAGTGGAAGGTCAACTGGGAGAGTCCAATAGTTCTAATTAGGTTACAATCCTACCCCCTCTGCTGGATTTTGGCCTTTGTCTTGGAGATGACCTAATTTCTGGGTCTTGACTGACTGGCAAGCAGGAGCTGTTCTTGGCATTGTGATAGAGGGAGAAAGGAGGGGAGGATTAGGGTCAATTAATACAGAGTCATTATGGCAATATTTTCCTCTTTACACCTTTGGATCATCACCCCAAATTTCTTTGAAGCATCTCCAAGAAGCACACACTAGCTCTCCATAAGGTTTAATATTTGGCTTCCTCATTACTTAATATTTGGAGTGGGCCTTTAAATATATTAATAGAAATCAAAACAACAAGAGATGGGAATGCCAACAGAGGCTTCCATATCCTTTAGAGGCTGCTGTGTGGTCTGTCAGCTCTGCTCTCCAAAAGTTCACAAGGTTAGATATTTTATCCACAGCACTGACATCGGTGAGCCTCTCAAAATCTTGATTTGCTTTTGATGTTGTGCTTGGGTCACATGCAGTACTTGGAAAAGCTTTGCTTTTTCTGTTCTGGTCCTTACTAAGGAGCTCAGAATGCCAAGTGCACAATCAAAAATAGTATGCTCATTCCACCAGCCAAACATGCAGTTCCACGTTCATAAGAAGGCTCTTGTTTTGTGTATTTGTTAGGATTCTCCCAGGCTGGGAGGAGAAACAGATGGATCTCTGGACTGTAAAATTAGATACTGAGCCCCTTCTCCTTGCCACACCATGCCATCCTGGGATTAATCCAAATGGGTTTCTTCTGCAGTCCTTTTTACTGTGGGCCTGTATTTTCCCCTCGGGTATGCTGTTCATCAAAAATGAATCTTTTGGGCCACTGTTCCAACATAGATAGACACTTTAGATAAGGGGTGTCAAACATGCGGCCCAGGGGCCGAATCAGACCCCCAGAGGACTTCTATCAGGCCCGCAGGGAACTGGCTGTCTCCTACTTCTTCCTTCAGTTCTGCTGCTGCTGCTGTGTTGTAGCTTGATTTCCCAGTCTCACTCAATCACTCAGGAGAGATAGATAAGCAAGCTTCTGCTTCCTGCACTGGGCTGAGGCTCCTCGTACCTTGGACTCTTACATGAAGGCTACTCGGAGAAGTCTATTTGCTCTTGCATCTTGGGGCAGCATGCTTACAAGGAAAGATAACAAAAGGTCATTCTGTAGTAGAATCATTTATCCAAGAATGTGAAAAAGTCCTTCCCAAATTGCAGTTTAGCTCTCACTATGCAGATGGAGGAAATAAGAAAAACAGAATGGCACTGTTCCTATCCTTGCCGGGGAAGGAGGGAGTTGTCACACCTAATCAAACCTGGGTCTCATCTGGCACAATGCACAACCATAGCAAACTTTCCTCCACCTCACTTTTCTGTACTTAATGCAGGAGTCAGATCTTTCCCATCATGAAGGTCCACATTTGCTCTTATATCGCATCTGTTGGCTATATGTTCCAGAATACATGATCAGTCTAAATCCCCTTCCCCATCTGGGACAAACACCTTGAATCCCTTCACAAATATAGACCATGGAGCTGTATTCTTCTGACTTCCTTGTGGCTCTTGTCAATCACTGCTCACAAACACTGACTTCTTTCACAAGGCACACATGCCAACAATCAGTCTCTCTCTTTCTCTCTCTTGCTTCTTGGGGACTGTGAAACCAGTTGTCACTTTTAGGTTTCTTTTCCAGCTGTTCACACCAGACAGTCATGCCTGTCTCATCTACAGTTGGCAGCTACATCAACAGAACCCTAAAAGCTAACCACAGGCATGTGCCAAAAGGAGGGTCAAATTTGGTGCTCATGTTCCCACTGGTGTAGTACAGTCGGGTAATTATGGCTCTCTGTCCTTAGCTGACTTCTAAAACAGTTGTGGTTAATTTTCCTTTTCCTTGTTGAACACAAGTTTCATTTGATTCTTTTTTAGGCATCAAGTTGCCTCTACTAACAGGTGATATCCTTGGAGCTATTAAGACAGAGCTGTTCTCAAAAGACTTCAGAGGGTTAAGCATTTTTTTGTTGCTCAGTCATGGATTGCTCCCATTTGGGATTTCTTCTATAGCGATTGTTTTGCCTGTTACGGGTTTGGAATTAAACAGCAACATTGACATTTGGGCTGTAGATGTTCCTGCATCTGTGGCCAATAGTTACCCTGACACCTGTTCCTTACAAAAGAAAGACTCACAACTGAAGGCAAAGAAGTTGCACCCCTCTGGAACCTGACACTTACAGTGCTTACTTTTTCCTCGCTTTGTGATGAGGGTAGCACTGGATATTTGGATGGCTTTTGTAGCTGTACCAGGGTGGCTTCCAGTGTTGGACTCTTCTTTCTGCACAGAGCACAGACATAAATCCAATGGCTTAAATTTCAAAGTCGGAGGGGATATATTCTTTAGATCCTTGTATATAATCTTTGGGCTGTTTCCCATATGTTTCTGGGAAATAACCAGCTCATAAACTCTCTCATTATTAGGGAAACAGCAGTAAAAATTCTTCAAAGAGTTTAAGGATTTGGGCCAATTCTTTTCTATCTCAGCTTTTTGTGCCACTTTGATGTTTGCAGTAAGAACAATTAAAAAATAGAAAAGGTCTACACATTTTGTAGTGTCAGGAGAAATCAAGAATGCCATTTTTGCCTCTGTCTCTCCAGCCTTGGATGCAACCTGAAATCTGCTACACCCAGTACTATCTAATCTAATTTAGATGCTAATTGGTTTAATTTAGACCATTACGGTCTGAAATGTCTTCTTCTCCCCTCTGCCCCTATTATTTTTGTGTGTACTGAACATCTGGCCTGATGAAGAGTTCTGGAAAACTTTAAAGCTTTCACATGGATTTGTGATAGTTTGGTTGGTAAAAGGTATTGCACAACTTTTTAAAACTCCCCCCCCCCTCCCGTGGACCAAAATGACTACAGTCCTAAACAGTGAAGTCAGTCAGTTTTGTATCCTAGATCTGAGCAGCTTGCTAGCTGGTAGCCTTTTGTAATGTGAACAGACACCTGGCAAGCAGAATAGCAGGGTGCCCTTGACCTGCTCACCTTGCACAAGAGATAATTTATTTTATTTATTTTTTATTTTATTTGTTTAATTTGTATCTTGCCCTACCTGCGAAGGTAGGTTCAGGGTGGCTTACAGAATATATATTAAAACAGTGGAATATGTTAAAACACAAGATTTAAATAAAACACAACATATAAAATAAAACACATCATAGGTGCTAGTACAGTCATAAACGAAAGCGACATTCTCTCAGCATCCAAGTAATCAACTACCACCATAGTCTGGGTCCTTGCCAGGCTGTTGATTATTAAGTTGGTATTAATATTGGGGCCAGGGCCTCAATATTGGGAAGGTGGCACCTTAATTGAAGGCCTGGTGGAAGAGCTCCATTTTACAGGTCCTGCAGAACTGTAAAAGGTCCCGCAGGGCCCTGATGTCATCCAGGAGCTCATTTCACCAGTACGGGGCTGCCACAGAAAAGGCCCTGGCCCTCGTCACAGCTAGCCTGGCTTTTTTAGGGCCTGGAAGGACCAGACGGTTTTGGGACCCTGATCTTAGTGCTCTCTGGGGAACATGTGGGGAAAGGCAGTCCATTAGGTACATTGGTCCCTGACCATATAGGGCTTTCAATTGTAGGCATGTCAGTACAAGCCTGCCTCCTTTAGTATTTTGGAAGTCTGGGGTGAAAAAGTGGAAATGTACCAGAGTAGAAAGTGAGTTTCCATCTTGGGCTGACTGTTAAAGGGGGGGGAGGTTAATTAGGGATTTCCTAATGGTTTGTTTTATCTGACATCATCAGGGTTAGTCTGTTTTACGAGTTATTCATGAACTCCAAGGGCATGCCATAGCAGAGGTCTCCAACTGGTAGCTCATGAGCTACAGGTAAATCATCAGTGCTGCAGAGTAGAACAGTGGTTCTCAGCCAGTGATATGTGTACCTTTGGTGGGACACAAGTAGTTTAGGTGGGATGCAGGGTTTGCATAAGTAACTAAGAATTTGCTTTCCTTCATCCCCCATGTCTACCTTCAAATGTGATGTGCCTCCTCCTGGTGACCATGGTGAGACCTGGGTTCTTTCACAGAGTGATGGATGGGCTGTGAGATAAGAAAGGTTAAGAACCATTGCCCTAGAAGACCCAGGAAAAGATCACAAAAATAGCCCTAGGCTATTTTTAAAAAAGCTTTTATTTCATTGGATTCCCCCCCCCCCCGCTCTTTACCTGATAGCATCATATCTGTTGCAGTTCCTAGTCCATATTCTGTTTCTAGGACAGAATAAAACTTGGCAACATATTGGGGAGGGGAGTAGCTTGGGATATTTTTCATTACACTGAAGTAGCTCTCACTCAATAAAAGTTTGGCCCTGAGTCCATGTAACCTCTGAGTCCATTATTCATGTCCATTACTATGCTAAGTATTCTTACACATTTAGGTTTAAGGTTTCCAAAATGCGGAAGGCCTCCTGGGGATGTATCTATTTGCAGCTGCCAACAAGAGCATTTATACACTCAGAGTTTTAACATTTTTTCATTCTGCTCACTAAAGGGAAACTTTATTTTGACTGCTGAGAAATTGACTGGCTACATTTTCTGGATTTGCTAAGAATCTATGGGCAAGCATGCCCCCTGCTGTCTGCAAAGCTAACAAATTATTAGTAATTAATTGGAATGCGTGAAACATCAATATGATGTCCGTGTAAAATCATGTGTCTGGGGGCCAAAGTTGCAAGCCAAAGAGGATGTAAATAATGGGCATTTTCTGTGAGAGTTTTAAAAATATTCTCAAACACATTTTAGAAGTTTAGGAGCCCCATATTCCAAAAACTGGGTCAGGTTACAGTCCTTTAAAATCTCTCTCTCTCTGTCTGTCTGTCTCTGTCTGTCTGTCTGTCTGTCTCTCTCTCTCTCTCACACACACACACACAAACCCTCTTGCTAAAAGGCATGTTTAAAAAAGCAACTGGTAACCACAGCAAATGAGTGAATTAATTAAAGCAAAGAAGGAAGGGGGAAGAAGGGGGAAACGGGGTGGGAACAAGGAAGGATAAGGATTCTGGAAAAGTGGTATGATTCTCAAGAAACAAGTGGCTGAGGGAGAAGGAAGCGTGAGTTGCATCTCCAGAATTTTCTACATAAACTTGAGGACTAGAGACTTACTTAAAACAAAGAACCTGTAGATTCTCAAGATTCTAAGGCATCTAGCCTTTTCGGCATTAAGGCCATACAATCAGCTCTTCTCCATACAGATATCAAGCACAGAATGGCAATAAGAGGCAAGATGTTGGTAGCTGAGTACCCTAGCAGCAACTTGGAGGTAATGCTGGCTGACCCCAAGGGTATGAAGGTCTCTGGAAGGCTGCTTTGCATCTCCTGTAACCTGAGATTCTGTTGCTGCAGCTTTCCATTTAACTATGATATGTTGACAGTCCTCAAGGAAGGAAGGGCATATTTGGTGTGATGGAAAGATAATGGCATAATATGCAGATCCCTTCAGCACTGAGGCAGGCCAGCTGCTATGGGCAGACAGGCAATGGAAACAGAGTCTCCATTCTCAGGGAGCTGACCTGGAGAAAGGGGGAAATGCTTTGCAATGTTTTAAGGAACAAAGCCACTGGATCATGTCATGGTGTCAAATTCATTCTTTGAGAAGAAATAAGATCCAGATGTGATTATGGCCCTCAAGGTCACCCTTTTGAAATTAACTCTTAGTCAGCATGATATGCAATTCTTCGACTGTCTGCTACCTACAGGTATATGTTAATAAAGGTGGATGGAAGGGTGTCAAGAAGGATCAAGAGTAATTTCAGATCATTTAAACATCAATCATGTGTTTCAGTTTTCATTCTTCCATCCTTAGGACCAGCCTTTGAAGGTTGTTTTTGCTGATCTTATGACTGTGGTTCTGTGGAAAAGCACATTAGTAGTAAGCAGAAGGTCCTAAGTTCAGTCCCTGAATCCACATTTTAGCTCCCACTCTCCTGGCTTTTTTCAAACTATGCAAAAATGAACTATTCAAGAGGGCTTTTCTGTGCAGGTAATAGGGTTGCCCTGTACAAACTGGTTTCACAAACTTGCTTGGATAAATGATTAGGGACTGTGGAGTGTACTACTGTGTATAGCTTATTGTAAGCAGGATCCTATTTATGTTATTTCTGTACCTCTGAATGTGCCATGTAAATACTTATGCTATGCTTTCTGGTAGTTCCAGACTTCTAAAATCCTAAAATTCTAAAATGTTCCATTTTGTCAGTTGTATTGACTCACTATGTGTAATCCACCTTGAGTCCCTGTGAGAAAGGCAGCCTATAAATAATGTAAATAAATAAAATACATTTTTAAAGTGTTGTTGTTATACTCTTTGCCCTCCTAGTGTCCCTGCATACCATTCCCCTGATCAGCCATATACCTCCTCTTCCATGCTGCGTTTAGTTCTGTTAGGGAGAGTACCTTATTATGTGTATATTTTCTCCCTCTTGAGGTATATTCACAATCAGGATAATAGCATGGGGGGGGGGGGTATTTAGCTCCCGCCATTACCATTGCCCCAATCCATATTAATCCTCTCTGGCTAGTTTGGGGTTGAATTACACATCTGGAGTTCCAACCATGGAACCCAGTAAAGAAAAGCATCCAGGTTTGTTTAAAAGTTATAGTTTATGGCAGGGGTGGCCAACCTGTGGCTCGGGAGCCACATGCGGCTCTTTCACACATATTGTGCGGCTCCTGGCAGGGCGGCTGGGGAAGCAAAGGGGAGGCATGCTTTTTCTCTCTTTCTTCCTTCCTTCCTTCCCTCCTCCCTCCCATCTATTTGCTTTCCTAGTTTCTCCCTCTCTCTTTCTTATAACTGGTTTTCCTTGTTTGTTTTTATTTTTGGCAGTCCCATTTAACGTTAATAAAAAGCAAATTTGCATATTTTAAAAAATAAAAACGTGTGTGTGATATTTGTTCCTGTCTTGCGGCTCTCAGTCATCTCTATGTGGCTCTTACGTTTATTCTATGTGGCTCTTACGTTAAGCAAGGTTGGCCACCCCTGGTTTATGGGCTTATGGGAGGCAGTGGAAAAGGGAGTCTGAAATGGGAATGGCTGGGGGTTCTGAGAAAACATAATTTAGTCCACTGAAAAGTTACTTTTGGTCTGAAGAGAATGGAAGAAAGTCAGTTGTACATCACAGTGGTACCTTGAGCCCTCCCCTCCTGGAACTCTGAATATGTTTTGCTTCAAGTTGGCCTCTCTTTTTCATTAAATACCATGTTGCTTTCCTGTCGATATTGTCTGGTTTCTAAATAACCTGTTTTTAGTACACAGTTGTTTACTAGGTCATGGAGTTAATTGTGTCACAAGCAGCGCTCAAGTGGAGCCCACAGGCATAGGAGTAACCAGCAACGTAAGCTTACAGAAACTCCTATCAGTATATTTCCCTAGCAGTGCAATGAGCAGCTCCCTGGGACTCTTTCAGCCTGGGAAAATAACATGGCAGGGAGGCTTATTCTCTCATACACCACAGTATAGAAATAGTGGGAACTCTATTCCAGCGTCACATATAGGTGATCCCTATGACAACTAAAGCTGAAATCAAGAGTTTCACACAAATATACGGTTTATATTCTCATTCAAAGCCTTCTACTTTATAGTGATACAACTCCTGTCTCCCCTTTGTAATTGATCACATTAATTATAATCATGGAAAGAAACTGGCATAAAATAAACTCTTTTAAACGGTCTTATGAAAACGTGGAACCATTTGAGTTTCACTCACAAGATCTTCTCAAACCCAGCTGTAAAGGTAAAGCGTGTGGTGACCTGAGACAAGGCTTTTTGGGTGGTGGCACCTTGTCTTTGGAATGCCCTCCCCTTGAGGCTCAGCAGGCACTACTTTTTTCCCCTTTAGTCACCAGGCTGAAACCTTTCTCTTTACCCAGGCTTTCAAATAAGGGATTCCGTCTTTTTTAGCTGTTTTATGGTATAATTCTAGCCAGAGAACTGTTGTATTAATATTTTAGACTGTTCTATCTGCCTTTATATTTTATTGACTTCTTTTTATCGTATCGACCTGGCCTATTTTATTAAATTGTTCTTATTGTCTTGGTTGGTTTTGTTTTGTCTTAGTTGTGAACTGTCTCAAGTAGGTCTAAAGAGTTGGTGTAACCTTTATGTCATGTTGGGATTCAAGGAACTGGTTGCATTTGGGTTATTTGGTATTTGGGAGAGGACAGTAAACCCTACAGCTGATTCATTGAAGCATAACATGAGGAGGAGGAGGAGGAGGCTTTGTGAGGGGTTGCCATGGCACCCCAAAATACCATGGTGGCAGCACCCACCAGGACCAGAAGGTGCAGAGAAGTTGCAGGGGGGAGTGGAGCCGGTGAGCAGAAGTGGGAACTGGCAGGAGGAATGCAATGTCCCTTCCCCAAGAGTCCTCATGGGTCTCCCTCTTGTCCATACCCTAATAATATCCAGATCAGATTACTGTCACATGCTCTACATGGAGCTGTCCTTAAAGGTTGTTTAGGAAAGTTATTTATTTTTATATAGTACTTTGTGTTTTTTTTATTTATTTAATTTATTTAATTTCTACCCTGCCCTCCCTGCTGAAGCAGGCTCAGGGCTGGGTAGAAATTAACAACAGTGGACCAATAAAATCTTTCTCCTGATGTGAGCCACTTCACTCTGCCTAATGGTAGGTCTGGTCGTGACCATTTTCCTCAGAAGTCAACTTTGCCTTTTGGAGGCTACAGGCTGCATGCCTTTTGCCCCTAAAGTATTCTGTTACCAGTTTATTGCATTTTATGAATAGATTCTGTGCTTGGAACATTTTTCTGGCTGGATTATTTCTTTATCCAAGCACAGTCTGGTGATGACAGGAACTAATTTGGCCTGAACCACACCAAACACCTAATGTTGTAGCATTGTCATGAAGTGGGAGATCAGTGTATCAAAGTTGGGGTTTTCTCTTATGAAAGGAAATGTATTTTATAAAACATCTTCCTTGCTTCTGTGTGGTATTCTTATCAGTTTTCATGTTAACTGCAGTGAAGTCTGCTTCCTTTAAGCCATTTTGCAAACAAACAAGCCATCAAAAGAGAAGTTGCTGACAAGTTCAGGCTGAGAATAGAAACATAACTTGAAGAGTTCAGCAATGTGACCTCTTTCAGGAGATGGACACTAAAACAACAGCTCTGTGGGTTATTTATTTATATATTTTTGCTCTGGAGTGAGCAGTTTGTACAGAACATATTGAATTAATACCAAAGCACAACTAGCCTCTTTAGACAAGTTCCTAGACTCTAATGAACAAAAACTGTGTAATGCTAGGGAGTTTATTCAAAGCTGACAGTGACCCTTTGGAGTGGTGATTGGCATGCCAGTGATCAGTAGCCAAAATGTTCAGACTTACCGCATAAGCCTAAATAACAAAATCTTTATTTTAGAAGGGGGTAGAATTCTAGAGTATATTGGGAGTTTTGACTAATATTTTGGGCCAAGTTTTCACAGAAAAGCTACTTTTACAAAGTTTAAATACATTAGTTAACTAAAGAGAAGTGTGTGAAGACAGACTGAGGAGGGCCACCTACTCTATACCTCTTCCTGAGCATCTTGTTCATGGGAATACTATTCTCTCTCCGTCCCTTTCCAGGGCGTGTCTGTCCACCAGCTCCACTTTAGGAAGTATCTCTATGGGAACTTATCCCTGTGTACGCACAGAGAGTAATTCGCTCCTAAGGATAATAGAAGCATTGTCAATGAGATTTATGATGTATCTAACTAAACCCTCAGATCGCAACACAGTCTCTTACAGATAGGAGAACCATAGAGGCTTGGGGTTCAAGCTTCACCATGGAATATTCTGCCAAAGCACATGCGACTACTTTCCTATCAGTTTTCCAGTATCTCATCGATGCCAGGCTTTTCATAAAGTGTTTAAAGCTGGCCAATGCTGGCAGAACTTGTCCCCACCCCACCCCCTCTAGAGACTTACATTTGTATCTTCTTGGGAGTATTTTATTTGGGATGTTTGCTTTTTATTTTGTAGTTTTATACTGAGGTTTTATGTTTTAAAGTTTTTTATTGTTTTGAACACGGTTATTCATTTACCACTGATGGCAGAGTACATAGTCTAAAAATCTGAAATAGTTAAAACCACAACATGCATTGGCTTGAATCCCACATAGAAAAAAGGATGTTTATGTAATTTTTGCCAGTCCCTCCCCTCCCACAGGAGACACCAACTTTCCCCCTATGCTACTCCTGGGGGTCCCTTCCCCTAGCAGCAGCATTTTAGGGGGTGCTCTGTGAGGAAAACATAAGATATGTACACCTGTATGTGAAAATATATCTTTTATTCCTGCACGATCCTTCTGTAAATACCTAATACTAATTTACTAATCTGAGTACAAACTTAGTACAACACAAGGAAGACATAACAAAGACAATGATACCCTTTATTAGAACAATTTACTGTCGGAAAGACATTACATTATTATATGGTCTACTGGAGAGAATGTATTTGTTTAAATATTTTTATTCTACTTTTCTCCAACATTGGGGAATCCAAGCAGCTCACAGAGTAAAATACACATAAATAGAAATGTCAACAAAAATATAAAACCCAACAAATCCCTCAGTCACAGCTCAAGACAGGTACATCCTGGGCTGGTGCTTGCTCCGCCAGCACATCTCAAATACGGACACAGGCTGCAAGCCAACAAGAGAAGAAGAGATTGGATTTATACCCTGCCCTTCACTCAGAGTCTCAGAGCAGCTTACAAACCCCTTTCTCTTCCCCTCCCCACAACAGACACCCTGTGACAGGGGCATCAGGTTTTGAAATCCCTGGGTCACATTAGCCATTCGCCCGGATGATCACATTGGCCATTCGCCCGGAGCCCTGGGAGGGAGAGGGAAGGCAGGAGGGAGGGAGGAGTGGGTCAGGGGAGCCGGGTGAGGGAGGAAGAAAAGAGGCTCCGGCGGCAGCGGATAGCCGGCCTAGGAAGGGCCCAGGGAGGCGGGGGGGAGAGGCGGCAGCAGGCGCTGTTTCGCGGGGGGGGGGGGGGGCTCAGTCTCCCCCGGGAAATTTCGGGGGTGGCCTGAGCTCTTGAGCCCCCCATAGTTTACGCCTATGCCCTGTGAGCCATGCTCCCTCTAAGCTGTGGAGTTTTGTGAGCAAAAAATCTACTTTGTGAGCTACTGGAATTAAAGCTCTGAGCGAGCAATTTGGCTACTGCATAAATCGCCTTTCATCAGCTTCAGCTGATATGTCAGCTATGGCTGTTCTTCTAAATGCGTGATCTGACCATGGTAATACCTGAAGGACCATCTTATTCTGTTCAGCCTGCCAGTTAAGATAGCCCCTGAGGTAGGTGGTGATGAGACAGGGTGCTTTCTCAGTTGTAGTACCTTGCCTTTGCAATGCCCTCCTAGATAAGGCTCACTTCAGTGTCTATTATGTGTCAAGCCAAAGCATTTCTCCTTGCCCACAGTTTTAACTGAAGGGTTCCATCCTTTCAATGACTGTTTTTATGGCCTGCTCCTAGCCTTACAGGCTTCATGGGTATCATTTTGTGCTGCTGAATATTATGCTGTCATGATGCCCATGGTGTTCCCTTGTTTTATTTATAACTGTTATGGCTGATGTTTTGATGATTTACTGTTGCATTATTTTTACTTCGGGAGCTGTGTAGAGCAGGCCTGTGCAGAGGGGGCATACATATATTTGTCTTTGTAAATTTAGAATAAATAGCACCTTGCTTCTTCAGATTAAGCACCTTTGGACCACTCCAGCTAAAATCCTTATGTAACCTTTTATTGCCCAGCATAATTAAGATTCTTACTTGTAATGAAAGAATTTATAATTGAGAGACATTCACTTACACTTAAAAGTAATAAGGAACTGGTAATTTGGGAGCTTTCCCTACAGTCACATGACCTTTGTTCTAGGCTTAGAAACTGCTGTACAAGATATTTTAGTTGTTCCTGGTATTAAAATTCTTTTAAGATTAATCTGTGGACCCAGAAATATAACTCCCCCCTTTTCTCTGAGGCAATTCTCACTATTTTTAAGCAACTGGCTATGCCCTCCAACAGGATTCAGTAATGGCAGTTTGGTGTAGTAGTTAGGAGTGCAGACTCTAATCTGGGAGAACCAGGTTTGATTCCCCAGTCCTTCACATGCAGCTGCTGGAGTGACCTTGGGTCAGTCATAAGTTCTTTCAGAGCTGTTCTCTCAAGAGCAGTTCTCGAGAGAACTCTCTCAGCCCCACTTACCTCACAGAGTGTCTGTTGCGGGGAGGGGAAGCAAAAGGAGATTGTAAGCTGCTCTGAGACTCCTTCGAGTAGTGAAGGACAGGGCATAAATCCAATCTCTTCTTCTTCTTCTCATTTAGTGGTATCTAAGTCATATCTCATTCCCTCCTAAAACTTGCCTCTTTTATCCTTTACAGTGTGTGAATTTTGAGGATAAAAGAATGTATAGCTGGGTGAAGCAAAAAGTTCACAATTATAGAGTATTGTAGGGAAGGTAGAGTACCCATGGATTTTTTTGTATTTGGATTAAAGTTAAATATTAGTCATTCTTCCTCTGACAGTTTGATTTAAAAAGATTAATATTTAACTGGAAAAGCCTGTCAGCAGTATGTTCTAAGAATGGTTCATTATGTAAAAGAGGTGTGTGTTTGTGTATAATCTTGGGCAGGAATACTAGTCTCCTTAAAAAAGCTAGAGGTACACAGAATTCATGTCATATGAATATCTGCGAGCATATGACTGGCTCAGGAGTTACTAAAGTATGGGAAGAACTTGGCTTTAAAACAGTGGTATCTGTCTATTGGATATTCATTTTATTAGCCAGTATGCCTTAATAGTTGTGTCTGAATGTAATTTGTTATTGGACAGCAACTCCTGATTTGTGTAGAAGATTAAGGTTTGTGGGCTGCAGGATGATTTTCCAGCGATAACCAAGCACTCAAAATCAATTGGTGAGAGCATGGTTAATCATTATGGCTCCAGGCACTTACAATGTGTCACACTGCTCTTAAATAGAAGGTTCACATGAAAAACATGACCTTGTGTGAAAAAGTTGTCTATTCTCAGTGCATAGCTGTGCTTTGCTCAGCAAAAATGCTGGTAATAATCTGCAATATATATTACCAAGGCAGCAAACTATACAATCTACTAAATTTAGTGCAAATTTTGCTGTGGACATTACTGGGGTATGAACTTTATCTCCAAAGGGCTCTTAATCAGGTAGCAAATATTCTTGGGAGAGGCACATTCTCTTCAAAGGCATCTCTGAGGTAAATACATAGCTGACATGACACAGATATTCTCACAGCTTTTTTTGCTGAGGTTGAAAACCATTATTTTAGCTGTTGTGTCTTTTATAAACATGCAAGCCCTTTGGTTTTGTAGCACAATCTGTATTCTTATTTTGGTATAATTAATTTGAACATCTGATGTAATTTACATTTATTTTTTAAATTATTGTGTTTTGTTAAAGCTGCTAATGTAAAGTACTTGAGTCATACATCATACTTAGAATTTTAAAGTGTAGCACAAACTCTATTAAGTGTTTCAAAGGGTATCTGTGTTAGTCTGCAGTAGAACAGCCAGATTCAAATCCAGTAGCACCTTGGATTTTAAGGGTATTGAGAGTCAAAACTCTCTTGAAGAACATAAGAGAAGCCATGCTGGAACAGGCCAATGGCCCATCCAGTCCAACACTGTGTCGCATAGTTGCCAAAAAACAGGTGCCATCAAGCACATATCTTTGTCAGATATGAGTTGGAAGCATATGCTGTGTATGTGTGTAGGAAGGACAGGCACATAGTCTTACCCCACTGACATGACACTGCTTATTTAGTACTTTCACATATGCCAGTCTCAAGTACAAGTGCCGATGGGTGATGCAAAAGTCCTGAAATTCATGTATAGAAAACAGCTAAGGATAAGAAGCCAAAAAGGACTTTTAGATTCAGCTGCATTACAGAGAAGCAAAACGCAAATCCCCACTGAAGTCTCAAGTACCACCCACTCCACTGCTCCCTTCTGTGGATCCCACATGTTCTCCACTTTTTCCATTTAGGCTCTCCTTAAAAGCCATAGCCTTTACTGATAGCCTGAGTCACACACACACAGAGGAGAATGAGGCGGCAGAATACTGAAGATCACCTTGCTTCAGGTAAAGACTGCAGGTGAAAGATGGCCTTTTGAATCCTCCCTCGTGTGAAAAATGCCCTGTAAATTAAAAAAAACACACAAAGATTAGCAAACAAAGCTGCGCTAATTTTCTATTGTAGAGAAGGGCGCGTGCGCGCGCACCCCGGCGTGATCAAGGAACACCCAAAGCTCGAATCTACTAACAAGTGCAGCCTTAAGTCGATGCAGCACGTCCTACCACCTCAGAGCACTTCTTCCTGATTCTTCTGCACGCATGAACTAAGGCTTATGTGGCTTGCGAGCCTCCTCTTAAGGCAGGGCTCCCCCTTGCATCGACTGATTGGAAAGTGGAGCCGAGAGCCAGCTCGCCTCACGCGGTTCTCGTTTTCCCGCCCCAGAGGCCGTGCTCGGAGCTGGGGCACTCCCCCCCCCCTTCAGTTGCAGCGAAGCCCGCCAAAGTGGGCGGTGGAAGCCTTGTCAGGCGCCTCTCCTCGAGGACCCTCCTTCGAGGGCAACGGTCATTTCACCGTCGGTTTGCCCTGAGCAGCGGCTCACGCGTACGAGGGGACATGGCAGCAGGCGTAGATTCGTTAAGTCGGTGTCTAGAGCACTATCTACCCGCCGAGCAACTCGGAGAAGTGAAGCGGATCCTCTACGGGGAGCACGTCAGGTTCGCTTAGAACTACATGTCCCGACAGGCTCTGCGTGGGCAGACGCACCCTGGCCGAGAGGCATGGCCAAACGACAGTCTGCCTGTTGCGGTGTCAGCCCTCTGTACTAGCGGGGGGGCGGGGGGGCACTGAGGTCCCAGAGAAGGGACGTGGGGCCGTTTAGGGAAGGGGCGAGCTGCTGCCATAATTTTGTTGAAAAGAATGTGAAAAAAGTGACACGTAATACATTATTGCAACATAAATTGGCGTGGGCGGAGGAGGTGCCGCATTTGTGGTGGTCTTATAGACAAAACTTCAAATCCCGTTTCAGAATCTTGAAGGCGATTTGGAGTGCCTTTGAACTCTTTATCAGGCTACATGGTGAAGTACGAAAAGCAACCAAAGGGGGTGGGGAGAAAAATGTGGTTCAGAGCACGACAGAGGAATTTCAGTTTTGTAGAGCAAGGGCTTGGGCGTCTCTGTTATGCCCTAAAGCGCCCTTTTTCTCCCATCCCTTTTGTTGTTGTTCAGGGGAGATTATCTCAATATAATCAGACCTCAGGTGTAAGAGGGGGATTTGTTCTGTTGGCATTTGACTGTTCAGCAATTGCTCTCTTTAAAGCCCCTAAGTGGGTTAAGAGGGCAGGATCTTCTGTGCTGTTAAGTGTCCTTTGTCGTGCCCCCCCTCCCATCCTGCAATACCTTTATTAAATGTGAACTTGCCCTCTCTGTAAATGAAAGGCACATCCCCCCACCCCCACCTCCGCAATACTTACGTGGGTCCAGTGGCACATGTTGAAGCTTTTCTTGCCATACAGAAATTGCAAAATCACTGGAATAGGAGGACACTAAGATGATGCAAACTCCAGTGCAACTGACAAAGCAATTCAGCAGATACAGCTTCTTTCCTAATGGTGTTTGCATGGTGAGGAAATAAAAATACAATTCAGGGGGTATTTTGATGGTTTTTAAGGCAAGTGGTATTGTGACGTAACACAACATTTTCTGCACTTTATAGTTAAACTAATGCAGATAGACAAATAGCAAACCTTTGGGGGACATTTAATCCATTCCTTGAAACGATTTACCCCCTTCCCCTGCTATAGCTGTCTCAGTCATATCTCTGTATGGTGAAATAGTAAGGATTGGTTTTTCTCTAGCATGTCTCTTGTGCTTTTAACAACTGTGTAGCAAGAAGAAATTCAGTAGGTGGAGGGTTTTGCACCATGCAGATGCAATGAAAATCTTCACCTAAATTTCTGCTTGCCAAGGGTCTGGACTGGAGTCCTATCACGTTAACCTTGTTATCCTCATTTCTTAGTACTGCTGAGAACTAAAAGCCATTGACTGTTGGCTCCCATTCTAGTCATTCCACAATTGCTTTATGGCAGGAATAATTTGAACAAGAGCTGTCAAACTACTAAGAGCCCCAACCCCTTGCTCAGTCAATCACACAAGGTTGATTGAGTGCCAAGCATTTGGTGAAGCTTTGGGGGGGTAAATTTGTAACCAGGTTTTTTTTACTCCTTTTTGAACAAGCAGCATGCCTGTCCTCTCTACCACGGTTTATATGACGCAGTTCCTGTACACTTGTATGATTGTTTGATGTGACCAAACATGTAATGCGGTCTGACCGCATGGCCTGGAAAAGATACAAGCTTGAGGTAAAAGAACAGTAGAACCCAGGCTCCTAAAGATCCACCTACCAGGGCCTTAGCATATTCAAATGAACCAATGTAATCTCTGGTGGGAAGATTAACCTATCCCACAGTGTGGGTGTGGACAGGGGCGAGGCTTTTCTGTGCATATAAACTGACCCCCAGGCCACCTCAAGTATGCTTGTTCTTGACCTCTAATAAACTCCACTGTGCTGAAACTCACTCCACCGGCCTCCAGACTCCAGTACTTTTCAGCCTCTCTCAACAGTAGCTCTGGGAAGTGGGGGGGGGGGGGGTCAGGGTGGTAAATGCTCCCTAGCAAAGTCTCCTCATGGTTATCATGTTTTGGTTTTTGTCAGATATTCATTAATCCATGATGACACTAGTTTTATTAAATTAAAAGTTTTTGAACACTGAAGAAAACCAAAAGGCCATCTTGTCCAGTTCCTCATGCTAAGGCACCCTCCCCCAAATGAATCAACATGTGATGCTGCAATCAGCTCAGAAGTCACAGAGTACAGCACAGTAAGCTGCCTGTAGAGCACATGGCTTCCCCGGGTGACCTTGGTTTTTCCATTAGTTATGCTGCTGTGCTATGGAGGTTGATTAAAATTCCCACAAATTAATTGCTAAGTTTCTATTTCTAGGTACTGGAGTGGCGCTATATAAGGATTCCACATTTGTGATCATGAATAGTTTCCAGAGGCTGTGAATGGGTTGAGAGGATAAGTGGGAGGCGAAGGATCAGGTTGAGCTGGGAGCAGAGGCCATGTAGCAAATTTGGATTTGTTTCTGCATAATGTGCAAAATGGCCATGAGATAACAGCTTGCTGCTCAGTAACGGCTTGTATTTCTAAATATTAAAAATGGAAAATAAAAATCATCTGAGATTCCTGCGTTTTGTGTTGAGGGGAGGGGAAAGTAGCATGGAATTATTTTGCAAGTGAGTCTTGAAAAGTATGTTAGGTGAATTCCACTTCAAAAAATTTTAGAATTCAATTCTTCACGTACTTGATTTAACTTTTTATGAAATGAGAAAGAGAAGACTTCTTTGTAGATGCAGTAATTACTTCCCATTCTTGGGTACTGTTTGCTTGTCATAAATAAGCAGTCAATTTCAAAAACCCTTTATCATTTAAAAGATCATCAAAAATGCATGTCTGTGACTTTGCGATTGCTTAGTGAGTTACTCAGTATTACAGAAAGAGGGCACGAAAAACAAGTGAGTGAATCTGGGTCAATCTAGCAGCCTAACCTTCCTACAGTTTGCTTATCCCTCCAGTTGGCCTCTGCTCTATATTTTTTATCCCCCCCCCCCCCCCCGATAAATAGCTGTTGACATACAACAGAGGGAAGGTAGAATGTTTTTGTCCTGTGTTCTTCTTTTCCAGGCCGCTGGATTTGCCTTCTGTTGCTACATCAGCAGCTGCTGAAAGGAACTTTGAACTACTGGGTTATGGATTTCAAGCTGAACTGGAGCAATTGAGGCAGCCACGTGTTGTCCGGGTGGGACTGATTCAGAATAAAATTCAACTCCCCACAGATGCGCTGGTTGCTGAACAGGTACTATTGTTGCTTGTAAAGAGGGTGGCCACAAACTAACATCATCATCTTTATGGGGGCCACAAAAAATGGGGTAGTTATAAACTGTGAAGAAACTATTGTATTCCAGTAGTGCAAAACAGCTGCACTCCAGGGCTAGCTGGATAGCTGCCTGCACCCATAACTCTGAATCTCAGTGTTCTGGCATTACGATGCATTTTCCTGTTCAGCAGGACTGGGGAGTTGTGAATTCTATGCATCAGAAATGCCATATTGTCTATTTTCTACCTGATATCCTGAACTGCAAGCAATGTGAGTTACAATCTTATGATCTTGGCAGGGATTTCTTATCCTCTTAATTTGCTTCAGTGTCTGGGTTGTTTTCCGAGAGTATAAAAATTAAGAAGATGTAGTGCATTTAGGACCTTTTATCCTATGATTGTGTAACAAATTTCTGATCAAAGACTCCATATAACCAATTTTCTTTACCTACTGCAGCTCCTTTTCAAAGAAAACTGCAAACACTCTGCTGGAATTGCAGAAAATCAAACTGTCCGCTTAACATGACAGCCCCACCAAATTCCCACTGATTTAAAGGGAGGCTGCCCAACATGTGTGCCCATAATGCTAATATTCAGTCTAATGCATTTGCCCTAATCTTCTGTGTATTTATTTAGGAGATTTCTGTGCCACTTCTTCAGAATCTTGCTGTAAGTGGCTTACATGCAAACAATTATCTATGTAAAAACAAGTCTGGGGACATAAAGACAGCATAAAACTATCCATAAAACACACTTCAGACCAGATACAGATCATAAAACAGCTGAAAAGATAAATCCTCTTATTAAAAACCCATGTAAAAAGATATGTTTTACCCTGGCACTTAAAGACAGTATAGTAGGTGTCAGGTAAGCCTATGTCTCTAGTTCATATATTCCTATTCTGATTGTGGTTACAACAGTAGCTTTATTTTTTGCTGTTGTGTACCTCTGTGATGTTTTGCTTCTTTTTGAAACCCCGTATATTTAACACCTGCAATAGCATAGCACCTGTCTGTTGTGTTCTGAAACATATGATATGCTACCTCCTTTAACTTCCTTAGTGTTTCCTACTTATTTTCACTGCCACCTTAAAATTCTTAGTTGAACCAAAAGAACAGGATAGCTTAGCTGTATTTCATAGAATGACAAAATGGACAGCATATGGGGGTGGTTCTGTGGTAAAAGGAGATCCTTTGCTCTAAATAAAACAGTTGTTTTCACTTAAACATAGTTTATTTAAGAATAATAACAGTGTGATAGTTTCAGTATAGTTCATAAGCACAATGGTTTCAGATAGGTGCAGTTCTTCTTTCTCTAAAGTTCCTTAAATAGACCTGATATCCACACAGGCTTATTTTCCTCACTTGTACCTAAGCTAATGACTTCCATAAAGGACACAGATTTCTCTCATACTCCTAAGCACCTCATTCAGTCTCTTCACCCACTCAGCTCCTTGTTTCTCTCCCACAAACTCTCCCCAAAGCCAGTTAACAGCCCCTCCATGTGGTTGCCATCTATACTTCAGTCACCCATCCAGGCCCTTCCCCCTTTGAACACATGAAGCCGCCTTATCCTGAATCAAACTTTTGGTCCATCAGAATCAGTACTGTCTACTCAGACTGGCAGCAGCTCTCCAGGGTCTCGGGCAGAGGTCTTTCACATCACCTATGGCCAAATCCTTTTAATTGGAGATGCCAGGGATTGATACTGGGACCTTCTGCATGTCGAGCAGATGCTCTACCATTGAGCACCGCCTCTTCTTTCTTACTGTAGAGGCCTGCATTTTAAACTACAGGAATATACATATAAAACCCCACATTAAGTCACAGAAATAAAACACACAGAAAATATTTACATAGAGAAGCACCAAAATCTGCAAGTCTTTAACTGACTTGCATGTGATAAAATCTCAGAGCTGAGTGTCAAAAAACTAGCAGCGTGACTAGCAAAAATAGGTTGCAGATTTGTGCAAATGATCTTAATTTGCATTGTATACTCAGGGACAGATTTACATATTGAAATGACTTGGCCTGGCTACTGAGCCCCCCACCACCAGTGTAAGGAAGTTTTCCAGACAGAGCTGAATAACTCTTGAAGTTATAACTACTTTCAAAGGGGTATGCTGTTGTTTCTTTGTCTTACTATCAGGTCTTCTGCAGTGGACACATATGAATGTAATCTTCCCAGAGTTTCCTGAATCATCTTAAAACTATGTTCATATACATTGTATATTGTCCTTTACTAGCAACTTTTCTCTTTTCTGTGTTCCCTTCTTTTTTAAAGCATGGAAACGGAGGAAGAATTCTGTGAAACTTGAAATCAGCTCACTGTTTTATCATTTTCATTGGTCTTAGGAAAGAAGTTATGCTTGGATTTGTTACAATAGGCTTTTTTCCTCTTCTGAATGCACTTTTGAGATATACTTATGATGAAAGACCATGTCATTCTGCGTTGCAGCAATAGTTCTCAAACTGATGAGTTGCATGTCAGACTGAGAATTAGGAGTCCACTTATCCTGTCTCACATTCTCCAAGAAGCTACTCAGACATCTGATCAGTGGCCTGTACTATGAACAGAAGCTGATCATGGAGAAACTCTCTGAACTGGACAGTTCTACGAGGAATCAATCTGCTTGACAAAATTTCAACAAGAAAAGAAAACCATCTTCCACTCTCAACTGAAATTGCTGAAGCAACAAAAAAAATAAAAAAGTCTCTAACTTGCAGGCTGCTAATCTTAACAACAAGAACTCCTCCAACAATATCAACCTTTCACAGCACAGGCTCGGCCCTGCAGAGGAATCAGTTCTTTCACATGGGCTTTCATTCTGCCCCACCAAATCCGCACAGCTGAATCAGTTCTGTGGGGAGCCTTTCCCCCCGTCTATGGCTGAAGGAATACTTTCAATGTATGCAAGAACAGATAAAAAAAGAACAGGCAACATCTTCACAACATACCAGCACACAATCTACTGGAAAATAGCTACCATCCCTCCAGCCCACTAATGAACAAGATACTGACCACCAACTGCCATCACAACAACACTTCAAATGGTGGTCGCAATGCCATGCTGGATCTTTACATCAAATGCTTTCACCATTGTGTACATCTACAAACACCATTGTGTACAACAGAATCTTAACTATGCTGCAAGGAAGGCCATAGACAGTCTCAGAAGCATATAATATAATATAATATAATTATAATTAAAGAGGCAGACAATGATGGAGCTGTTGTCATCTTTAATAGATCAGACTACATCCATGGCTCAAAGACAACTCTCAAATACTGCTTTTTACAGACAACTGGACTCAGGTCCCACACAGGAATACAAAAAGGAACTAAACAAGATGATAAAGGAATTACCCATAGACATTCAGGAACAAATCCTTTCAGGTACACCACAGGAACCTCAACCAGGTACCTTTTATCTCCTGTCCAAAATACACAAACACGGCAGCTCAGGATACGCACTGTCACTGTTGGGGGCTTCTGGATACATGGATTCTGTTGTAAGACCCTGTGCCATCAATGCTCCTAGTTATGTGCATGACACCACACAATACAATTCAGAGAATACTATTTTAGCCACCATGGATGTGGAATATCTGTATACCAACATTCCTCACAAAAATGGATTACAAGACATAAGGAACATAATTTCTGACAACACCACAACTGACTTTGCCACCAAACTGTGCCATTTTGTTCTCACCCATATCCACTTCTAATATGGTGACAACTTGTTCCTTCAGGTCAATGGTAAAGCCATGGGCACCAGGATGGCCCCACAGTACACTAACATCTTTATGGCCGACTTGGAGCAATGCTTCCTAAACTCCCACCCACTCACACTTCTCTTATACCTGTGATGTATTAATGACATCTTTATTGTTTGGACACATGATAAAGACGCTCTGGAGTCTTCACCCCACCATCCATCTGACAATGAACTAATCTATGCAAGAAATACGTTTTCTGGACACTATGGATGCATAGACACCACCTTATACCAGAAACCTACTGACCGACAAACATATCTATATGCCTCCAGCTACCATCCTAAATTTACCAAACAATGTATTGTGTACAACCAGGCTGTATGCTACATCTGCATCTGCTCCAATCCTACAGAAATAGATTTTTATCTGAGGGATCTACAACAAACCTTTTTGGAACTAAAATATCCACCTAATGAAGTCAAGAAACAGAATAACAAAGCTAGAATGGTACCCAGAGAAAACCTGTCGCAAGACAGGCCCAAAAGAGACAGTAACAGAATACTACTAGTTGTCACATACAGCTCTCAACTCAAAACAGTTCAATGCATCATCAGTGATTTACAACTTCTCCTGGATAATGACAGTTCTCTTCAGTTCTGGGGGGCAAACCTTTTTTTGCACATAGGCAGCTTCCCAATCTTAAAAAATTCCTCACCCACAATGATACAACATCTAATTTGAACATGGACACTGGTACCAGAGCTTGCAATAAACCCAGATGCCAACTTTGCTGCCACATATACCCAGACAACACAATCACAGGACCTAACAACATCAACTATACTATCTCAGGCACATTTACTTGCTTATCTTCTAACATTATATATGCCATTAAATGCCAACAGTGCCCTTCAGTTCTCTACATAGGGCAAACCAGTCACACCGTACGCCAAAGGATAAATGGACACAAATCTGACATCAAGAATCATAAAACTGAGAAACCTATAGAAGAATATTTCAGCCTCCCAGGACACTCAGTGGGAGACCTCAAAGTAGCTGTTTTATTGTAAAGGAATTTCAGAAACAGACTAGAATGGGAGATTGCTGAATTACAAGTTATTACAACACTCAGGACAATGCCCCAGGGCTTAACAGAGATGTTGGGTTTTTATCTCACTACACATGCTAAGTCACTCAATTCTTGCTTATACCAAGAATTAAACTTCATTGGTCTTAAAGGTGCCACTGGACTCAAACTTACCTCTCACATCTGTTTGTTAACTCTTTTATTACCTGTATGCTAATTTGCTGCTATTCACAGGCCTTACCAAGTGCTTTAATCCAATCTTAGCTATACATATTGCTCAGTTACTTATGCATCTTCACTCTAATTAGCCCTTCCTGGCAATTCCCCCCCTCCCATATGTAATGGTTGTGGAAGTCTTGTTTCAGTGTATCTGAATTGCATGCACTTGAAAGCTTATATCTAGAATTAAACTTCATTGGCCTTAAAGGTACCACTCGACTCAGACTTTGTTATGCCAAAAGGAAAACGAGGATGAGCTGGGACAGTAGGTTTTGGGAAGCTCAATGGCAAATTTGGGTTTGTTTCTGCATGAAGTGCAAAATGGCCATGAAATAGAGCCTTTTACTCAGTAATGCTATACATACTGAAATAATAAAAATGAAATATAGAATATAAACTTTTTAACTGTTAACTGATCTGAGATGCCTGCATTTTATACTGTTGCAGGTAAATGATATGGAATTACTTTGTGAGTGGGTCTAAAAAGTACAATCAACAGTGCAATCAGTTTAGAAGTAGAAAGTAGAAAGCTTGAGTACCATTGGGTTAAAGTGAAATAGATATAGCTATCAAAACTCTGGCAGTGCTTCATATAATCCTCCATCCTTTGATGGAGTTACAGGGAGAGTTCTGTCAGGGAGTATTGTGTTATTTACAACTGAAAAAAGGAATATAAGGGAGGGAGAGTGCCCATTTCAGTTTGAGAAGTGCCACACATTCCAGCTTCACTGTTCTAAACAGAATCCTAACAAGGTTTATAATGGGAGGAGACCTCGAAGGAATAGATAAGAATATCTGCAGCACCAGGACCTGCCTGTCCAAGATACTCTTTATCAGCTCTTCTTCACAGCAGTACACTGAGACCTCCCACTGCTTTTTATTGAGGCATTTCAAATCCATCAGAAGTTAAACTTGGGACTGAGTTTGAAGCAAAATGGGAACATTATTTAATTACGTACTGTATTTATTTACTGCTTTTCAGCAGAAGGTTCTATATTCAGGCTATATAGTAAAATCGAACAGTTCACATGTTATGCGTGAACTTTTACAGCAGTTCTGTTCTTTTCTAGGTAGCTGCCCTGCACAAGCGTATAGAAGAGATTGTGGAGGTGGCAGCGATGTGTAAGGTGAATGTAGTCTGCTTCCAGGAGGCCTGGAGTGAGTAGCATTTTGCTTCGTTTCCCTATGTTTGGGCTCTGATGTAATTAATGCTCAAAATCCCATATCAATTAAACAGCTACATTAAAGCCTGCAATAATAATTAAATAGAAGCTCTCCAGATTTTGATAAATTGATGTTATGAACAAACATCACATGCTGAAAGAAATATGACAGACTCCTGGAGAAGAGCAAGGACCTGTCAAGATCCCAATCAAGCCTCCCCAGGAAGAATTTTCAGTGGTTGTCTATAGCCATGCTGTTCATTCATGTTTTCTCTCACATACTCTTTTCCTTGTGTTATGTCATTGGGCGATACCTCTTTCTTTAAACTAGAGTTTTCCACACTTTTGATACAAGACATACTTTTCCCCCTGAAATAGGAGACCCACATCATTCATACCCCAAAAGACTTTTACGATGTGTAAGAGTGATCCACCTTCAGAGGAGCTTGCCCCCTTTTCTTTCCTCTGTGACTCACTGGTCTTTAAGGAGACAAATCTGGAGCAGTGACTCATGTAGAGATGCAACAGGCAGCCTTATCTGAATTGTGTAATTTGCTGCATTTCTGCAGAAGGGAATGATTGAGTGATCACACAGGGAGCTTTTTTATTGGCATGGTATGTGATTTTCTACCTCTTCTTTAGGTAGAAATTAAAAGAGAGTCCCCAGAGGATTCAGGAATTGTGAAGCCCTTTCAGAAGAAAAGCTTCCTGCTATGTACCTCCCACTGCCAACCACCATATAGCCTCACAGCTTTGCTACTTGCCACAGCTCTGTCCAGCATGCCCATTCTGCAGCTCTACTCAACTTCCTGCTTTGAAACATCATACTCCCCCTCCAGTTCTATACAGTGCGGAATCAATGCAGAGTCACCTGAGAACTGAGACTGTTTGGAAGAATACAACCAGAGGTGTATCATGTGCCAGGGGTCAATCAATCTGTCACAGTTTCATCTCTTGCTTCCTCTGTGGAGTTCAGGGCAGTAGACATGCTTCTCCCCTTCTCCGGCTTTTCTTCTAAGCTGTGGAGTCTTGTGAGCAAAAATTCTACTTTGCGAGCTACTGGCATTAAAGTTGTGAGCCAGTGATTTGGCTACTCCATAAATTAGTTTGCTCTGGAGCCATCCTTCCTGAGCTAAGACAAAAATGTGTAAGCCGGAGGCTAAAAAACTGTGAGCTAGCTCACACTAACACAGCTAAGCTTAGAGGGAACACTGGTTAGAGTGTGTGTGTGTGTGTGTGAAGGAGAGAGAGCAATGATCCCAAGGACACCTAGCCAGATGTGTGGCAAAGTGGGGTAGATCGTGGTTGTTGTAACAAAACAACATCTGTTGTTGATGTGGGGAGGAAATTCCTAAGTATGTGAGTCATCTCCTGAGCACTATATGTTGCAGTGAAATCTGAATTCAGCCCAGCAGTGGGTGAACTTGAAAAGATGATAATGTTAATGTAATTCCTTATTCCAAGACAAAGAAGTAGCTCATTGTCTGTCACTAAACAAAGTTGCCTGCATAATAGTCCTAGAAATAGAAAGATCTTGGTGTCAACTATGATAACTTTAGGCACCAAAACCAGGGTTGTCATCTTGTGCATCCAGATGACTTTGGGAAAATGCAGTCTAGGAACAGGCTGGATTTTTTCCTTTTTGTTTGTTATTAGTCTCACTTTCATAAAGATGACTAAGGTTCAGCAGTAGAAGAAGAATGGGTTGTGATTAGAACCCCCATGTGACAAAACTGTTGTGTTGATTTCTTGCTCTGGTGTTTTTCCAGCAATGCCTTTTGCTTTCTGTACAAGAGAGAAGCTTCCTTGGACAGAGTTTGCTGAATCAGCAGAAGATGGCCCAACAACAAATTTCTGCCAGAAGGTAGGGAACTGAATTCTTGTCTCTCTTTTATACCACATTTCAAACACCGTCTAGGACTGTATCAAAATAGACAATGTGCAGTAAAAAAGATATTTCTTGGTCATGTGGGTCGGGCTCTGCAGTTTGTCTGCAAAACTGAGGGAGCATGAATATCTTTTAATGTAAGGGTCAGGAACTAAAGTTGCTGACAGGGCTCATTGAAGAATGGCAGACCTGAGTTGCAGTACTGGGCAGTCAATCCTACTGAAATCAAAGGATATGAGTAGTTCAAATAAAGACTTCAGCTCATGTATCCACCCACACAGATATGCTCTTATGTGGCTCCTGCTCACTATGGTGAGATTTGAATGAGGACTTTTGGTGGATTGAGCCTGCTGTTAATTAGTGAGCCAGTGATTGTGTCTACAGAGGAGTTGGGACCCCCGCCGTCCTCCAAGAACGCCAAGCGGGCCAACACCTGCGCTTGAAAAGAAGCATTAGAATCCGTCCTAGCCTTTTTACCACCAAACCCATCCTGGGGTGTACCCCTCTCCCTTTCCAGGGCCTCCAGCTGACGGAGAATTGCCGCGTTGACTGGGTCCTCCTCCTCCTCGTAGGGTATTAGCGGAGCCGGACGCGCCGGGGGCCGTCTTGGGGCTGGCTGTTTGCCCCTAGGTTTGGGAGCGGGCTGCTTGCCCTTAGGTTTGCCTTGCCCCTTTTTTGAAGCCATGGCACCCACGCAATGCAAATGGCAATAGACTTTTAACCAGAACAAACAAACAAAAAACCCAGGCTTTTAGGGAATGCAGATGGCAATAGACTGTTAACCAGAACCAAACAAACAAGCAGAACCAGGCTTTCAGGGTGATGCTAAGTTTTACTGGTTGCAGGCCTCCAAAACGAGGGCAGGACCCTCCTCAATGCGGTCACAGGACCCTTTAAAAAGGTTCAGGCCCTAGGAGCGGGGTGGGACCACAAAGGGTGTCCTCCAGCAGCACCGCGCCCCATGAAAAGGAGCAGGCCTCAGCCAAAAGTGGGTCCTGGTAGTGGGGCCTACAAGGAAGGTGCCCCCGACCTGCAAGTGGGCCTAATCAGGAAGTGGACCAGGGGCCAGACAAGGAAGGTTGGCTGGCCTAATCTGGAAGTGGGCAAGGGGAGGGCAAGGAAGCTACCTCCCCCCGGCACCTGGACACCCCCGCGGAGGGCAGGCCCGAGCCCGTGTTTGGGCCGCCGCCAACAAAAGCGGGCCACTGTTCCAAGCAGGCTGCCGCTGGCCTTATCAGAGTGGGCAAGGGGGAGGGGAAGAAGCACCCCCTGGTACCCAAAACAAACCCCCGCGGAGGGCAGGCCCGAGCCCGCCAACAAAAGCGGGCCGCCGCTCCCAGCAGGCCGCCACCGACCTTATCAGAGTGGGCAAGGGGGAGGGGAAGAAGCACCCCCCGGCACCCAAAACAAACCCCCCACGGAGGGCAGGCCTGAGCCCACGAGTGGGCTGCCGCCACAAGGAAGAACCCCCCCAGCACCCGAAAGCCCCCCCCGGAGGGCAGGTCCAAGCCTGTGAATGGGCCGTAGCTAACAAAAGCGGGCCGCTCCAAGCAGGCCGCCGGCGGCCTTATCCGAGTGGGCAAGGGGGAGAGGAAGGAAGCACCCCCTGTCACTCAAACCCCCCCCCCCCACGGAGGGCAGGCCCGAGCCCTCAAGTGGACCGCCGCTGCCAATCAGTCCCCCGTGACCCTGGACAAACTGCCACCCGGCTTCTTGGAGCTGCCGCTGCTGAGGACCTCCGCCACCAATTTTCTGCCGCTGCCGAAACCGCTGCCAGATGTCCGCCACAGCTTTGGGTCCGCCGACTGTTCGCTCACCGCCACCGAGCACGTGGACCAAAGAGGAAGGGCGAGAGCGGGGCTCAGCCTTTTAAAAGGCTGGCCCCGCACCGCTGGCTCCAGGACGCTTTGTGTCCTTCCTGTTGCTGCCCTGCCCTCCCGTGGTGCAGCAAAGCAGCCCCCGGGTACCATCGGCGTGGCTGGGCGTCCGGTAGCTCAGTTGTGTCTACAGAGGAGTCTTGGAAAGTATTCTTTATTTCAAGATATGTATTTATGAACAGCAAAACACAAACTTTTAAAACTTTTATTGGTTAAAAATCACATTTTTAAAAAAACAGAACATTTGGATTCAATAGGAAAAAAATCTACCTGGTTCGAAAAACAGTCAGAAAAACATCTTACAGACAACCTCTAAAACCAGCACAGGAGTTCAAACATCAAAAAACTTATTAATTTTAGAGCTGCTAATACAATTCCAGAGTTTTTAAAGTAATTATTTAACCTTTGAGTGTATGTTGGGAAAATACATGTATCCTTTAGACATGTATTTGTATGAATGAGGCCTGCTTTCCACTCTTGTCCAGACTCACTTTGGGGAAGACTGAGCTTAAGGAAGAAATCTTTGACTGTAGCTGCTGGTTTAGATTTATGTCCGGCTTGAGGAGATGATATACTAACAACGCCTTTGTCAAAAAATGATCCCTTATCAGTATGCAAGCTTTAAAAGAGCAGGGCAGAACGTAACAGGATCTGAGTACCGTGCATCATTTGAGGGTAGATTTTTGTCTTCACTTATAGGACTTGGAATTGAATAGGATGCAAAAGATTCCCTTTTTCCTTGAAAGGAAAGGAAAGGAGAATCTAGGTGAACTCACGGGGAGGTTCCCTGGCTAGCACAATGATGTGATAGGGAGGGTCTCCAAATACTGGGAACTCTTAATAAAGAGGGATGTTTGAGTCCGCAGAGGAGGCTCAGTAGAATCTGTCATGGCTACCTCAGTGGAATATATGAATATATCAAGTCAAGTTGGGGAAGAAATTTTGAACTGAAGATGCCTATGTGGTGGGGATTCTTTGTCCAAATGAATGCGAATGGAGTGAAGAGTACTTGTGTCAAAATGCTCCTTGATTAATTTTTGAGCAGTTCTGGTTAATACTCCAAGAGCCCCAGCGCCAGATGGGCCCAGATCTCTGTTTTCCAGCGAGCTGTGATGGGATCATGGTAAGGGTGCCTCCAGTCCTGTCCCCTGTCTGGGCAACCCTCATACTTTGTAATGGCAGTGACCCAAAGCTATTATTTTTGGGCCCTGTGTGAGTGGCACAAAGCAAAGATGGAGGGGGAACTGAGAAGCCAACAATATGAAGGCTGGATGGCAATAAGAGATGCCTTTAAATTTCCTTTGCATTGCAAGCAGTAGTCTAGCCACAGCTATTGTCTAAAACAACAATTATCTTCTCTCACTATTAAAAGCCAGAAAACCAATTTTAGGTTCCATAGAGATGTTACCTTTGAGAATCTTATTCATCATACTAATTATATGAGACTGAGAAATCTTTGATTCTGGACTTTGCTACCAACAGTGCAGAAAAGCTGCCTCTTCTCTTTGATTTCCAACATTTCTCAAGAATTTTATAAATTTTAGCTATACTCTGAGGTTAAGTACCAATAGGTAATTAATTCATAATAATTTTTCTTCAAAGGTGAGTTATTCTCTGTCTTCACCAGAAATACTTCCACTTGCTCCCAGTTAAAGGAGGATCTAGGACTCTATCCTGGTTTTGAACATAATTAAGATTTTCAGTTCCAGATAATCTGAACAAATTTTGGTATACCTGTTAAAGTGTTTTTACTATCATAATAGTCTTGCAGGTTGATTATTAGGCTGCTCTTTTCAGTCTAACTTAGGTTGAACGTGGAATGATTCTATGTGTGTGATCACTTACCTCATAATGATAAACATTTATGGAAAGAAAATGTCATGAGGAGAAGGAAGAGGGACTGTAACTGGATCAAAGAGTAACCAGTGCTGAACTGTAACACAAAAGATTTTCTAGGGGCCAAAAGCAATTATTGTATTTCGTTTTTCTTTTGAAAAAGATACGTTGACTTCATGTTATCCTTAAACGCAAACTGTTTTATATTGTCACCCCGTAAGGATTTTCTTTTTGGAGTTACAAATACTACTGTTGTCTGCTTAACATGGTAGGTGATCATTAAGCTGTATTAGGGTCTGTGTACTATAAATTACCACTGAAGTTAATTGGACAAATACCATATGTTGCCCATGGAAGTCAGCAATAAGTCTTTGATATTCTTGGTGAAACCTCTGCATTGAGGTCACCTTTACAACTGCATTGTGTTACATAGGTTGTTTAACCATCTATTTGTTAGTTTAACCATTTGTTTATGTATTATTATTATTATTATATTATGATTGGCATATGACAGTAGGGGGGGAAATTTTTCCAGTCTATCCTGCAACTTCTGCTTCTCAGGGCAAAAATGAGATTGCAGTGAATTAGTATAATCAAAGAATCTTTGATAGAGCTCTATGAATCTGTTATGAAATTTTAAAATAAACTCATTAGCACTCACCAATAGCTCCTGTGGGGATTAAAGCTCTCTACACCTTCTGATTTGCCTTGGCCTAATCATTTTTCTGGCAGTTTGAATGTGAACAAATCAGTCCTTTTTTTGTAATGGAATGTTTTATGTGGAGCACCTTCCCTATAAGGAGAGGCTGAAACTTCTGGGACTTTTCCATTTAGAAAGAGACAACTAAGGGGGGAGATGATAGAGGTTCATAAAATTATGCATGAGGTAGAGAGAGTTTACAAAGAAAACTTTTTCTCCCTCTCCCAAAATACTAGAACTTGAGGGTGTCCAATGAAACTGATGGGCAGTAGATCAAGATGGGTAGCCGTGTTAGTTTGTCTGTAGCAGTAGAAAAGAGCAAGAGTCCAGTAAGACCTTAAAGACTGACAAAAAATGACAACATTTAATGAGTTACTGCTCACTTCTTCAGATATCTGAAGTTTTGTTAGTCTTTAAGGTGCTACTGGACTCTTGCTCTTTTCTACTGATGGGCAGTAGGTTCAGGACAAACAAAAGGAAATGCTGCCTTACACAGAGAGTGATTAAAATGTAGAATTTTCTGCCAGAGGATGTAGTGATGGCTACAGAAATAAACAGCTTTAAAGGAGATTTGGTAGATTCATGGAAGATAAGTCTATTAGTGGCTACCAGCCATGGTGACTGAGGGGAGCCTCCTCATTCAGAGGCATTAAACCTCTGAATCCCAGAGCCAGGAGGCAACATCAGGGGAAGGCCTTGGCCTCTGTGCCCTGTAAGTTGGCTGTCCAGAGGAACCAGTTGGCCACTGTGTGAGACAGGGTGCTGAACTAGGTGGACTATTGGTCTGATCCAGCAGGGCTCTTCTTATGTTCTTATAAAATTGATATCTGCAGCTAGCCAAGAAATACAGTATGGTTGTCATATCTCCAATCCTGGAAAGAGATGATGCTCATGGAGGAACTCTGTGGAATACTGCAGTGGTAATTTCAAACTCTGGTGCTGTCCTTGGAAAAAGCAGGAAGAATCACATCCCACGGATTGGGGACTTTAATGAGGTTAGTGATAGCTTTTTGCTGAAGCCATTAGTCAGCACTACCTAGCATTTTCTTTTACTTCATTTAAAAACTTTTTGTCCCACTCTCCTAATCAAATGGCTCTTAAGGCAGCTCAGTACTCAAATGATGCAATACCAGCAAGTAAAATATCATAAACACAGAAAACTGCAGCATAAAAAGAAGAGCCAATATGATCACTAAAACCTGCACTAAAACAGCCAGGAAAGAGTTGGGGGACACTTACAACTGTTTCCTTCAAGGTTACTGGAACCATCTCTCCCTCCAAGAAAGGTTATACCCCTCAGCATCATCTGATAATTCTAAAAAGGCATGGGCTGAACATAAGAGAGCTTTGCCTCTCTAAGTGACTTGGCCACATCCTCAAGCTATAGCAATCACAGTTCATTCAAGCAGCTGCTAAAAGATTGCTCTGATAGCATTCTGAGACTGATTTGTCAAACTTATGGAATCTTTACAGATGATGCATGAAGTTGCCTCATACTTAGTCAGACCATAGCATAGGTCCATTGAAGTCAGACAGGCAGTGGCTCTCCAAAGTCTCAAGCAGAGGTCGTCCCATCACCTCCTACCTCTTCTCCTTTTAGCTGGAGATGCTGGGGATAGAACCAGAGACCTTCTGCATGCAAAGCAAATGCTCAGCCACTGAGCTACAGCCCCTCCCCCAAATGACAATCTCCTTGTCTCTATATATATCATAAGAGAAGCAGAAATCCTTGAGCATCTACCCTTTGTAGCTTCTGCTGACCTGTGACCCTAATAAACTATTGATTGATTGATATTGATACCCTTTGTAGTTACCTTAAGACTTCTGTTTCTATTATGAGCAATTTTATTTGTATAATGCCTTGCAGACAAATCACAATGAGCAACCCAGTCAGCCATACTTTTATCTTTGGGGTTCTGAGGTCAAAAGGCCCTGGGCAATTCAGTAAAGTTCTGTTGGATGGCTTTGTGCACATAAAATTTTATGCCACAGTAAATCATTTAGTCTTTAGGGTGTCGCAAGACCATTAGTTATTTCCCTCTATAAATTCCCCCATTACTACGTATGGGTGTGAAAATGAAAAAGGCTGACAGGAAGAAAGTTGATTCATTTGAAATGTGGTGTTGGACAAATAAAAACAAATAAGATGGTTCTAGACCAAATAAAGTTTAAACTCTCCACAGATTTTTAAAATGATCAAACTGAGGCTATTGTACTTTGGTCACATTATAAGAAGACAAGAATCACTGGAAAAGACAATAATGCTAGGAAAGGTTAAAGGTAGCAGGAAAAGAAAAAGACCCAATATGAGATGGATTGACTCAGTCAAGGAAGCCGTGACCCTCAGTTTGCAAGTCCTGCACAAGGCTGTTAATTATAGGATATTTTGGAGATTATTAATTGAAAGAGTTGCCATAACTTGGAAGCGATTTGATGGCACTTTACACACACACACACACACACACACACACACACACATTCCCCAGTTTTCTCAGGCAGTTCCTAGATTGTGGGCATTCTTCTGGATATATAAACACATAATGGCACAGTGCAGTTGTGATTTCACATAAGAAAATGTACTAGTGCAGCTACCATAAAAATCCTTAACTGTCTTTGAGATGCCAGAGAACAGCCAGCTGCCTTGTTTCTAGGCCTTGAGTTCTCCCAGAATTACAACTCATTTCCAGACTACAATTAATTCCCCTGGAGGAAATGGCAAGCTGGTGGGGCATGGTGGTCTAGGAGACATGGAAGTCTTAGAGTGGCTACAAAGGGTAGGTGCACTAGGACTTCTGCTTCTCTTATGGTATACCATACAGACTAGGAGAAATTGTTGTCATTGTAAAGACACTAGGCTGTTTGCAAACTGAGAGTGGGAGACAAGTGTAAAAGTTGGCTGTCAGCCCTCTTCCCAAATTTAATAGGTAGTGGGGAAGGGGAGTCATTGA
This sequence comes from Lepidodactylus listeri, assembly GCA_029233225.1. Lineage (NCBI taxonomy): Eukaryota > Metazoa > Chordata > Lepidosauria > Squamata > Gekkonidae > Lepidodactylus > Lepidodactylus listeri. The sequence continues at coordinate 29,844,074 of JARCFY010000013.1, forward strand.
CCTTTTTAGCTCTGTGGGAGGGCATGTTCCTAAAATCAGTCCTCTTTAAGGCATCAGTATTAGTTACTATGGAGATGATTTGGACCTTGATTGATTGATTGATTAAATTTCTACCCCACCCTCCTGGCCAAGGCCGGCTCAGTGGGCCCTTCAGTGGGGAACTGGAGAGAAAGAACTGGTGAGTTGTCAGTCTCCCTTATTCCCACTCCAAAGCAGACGATTCCTCTCTTTATAGTTATAAAACAAAATACCAAGAAATCACAAAGAGAGTGGGTTCTTTATTGGCCCTCCACAGTAACATAAAGGTGGTTCTGCTTCAGCAGAAAAGGCAGGACTTTTTCCTGATTGGTTTTGGAAGCGTTTCACTTGCTGATGATTAGCAGCACGGGCTTTGTCTGCTCCCTCCGCTGCACTGCTGTGCAGTCAATATGTGCCGGGCCTGGAAAATCAGGAACACTGTGGCTCAGGGCAACCTAGTGGTGCTGTTTCTCCTTGTCCTGTACAGTTTGTGTTGGTCTGGGTTTTTCAACTGTTACCGAATAGAGCAGAGCCAAGGCACAGCAGTCTGTGCCCTGATATAAGGCGGTTACGCATCTGTCTGCAGATTTCCATCCCTGCAGATGCTGCTATTTAGTACTCTGCTAAGAAGGGACTGTGGCTGGTTTCTTTGATCTCCTCTGTTAAACTGATGACAAATATAAGCAGAGCTGCATGTATTTTCTCCCTTCCTCCCCCCTCCCCCCAATTCTGTATCAAGGAAGCTCATATTTTGCTCTCAGAAGACATTATGCAAAAATATGTTTACTTTAAACAAATGCTTCTGAGAAGGGTCAGGTGGGCACCTCAGGGTTGCAGTTGTGCCAGCTGAGGAAGTGAATGAAGGAATAGATCTGCCCCATTGCCTCATTACCTAGACTGACTCACTAAAGCCTAGATGCTTGCATCAAAAAGGAAGCTTTTGGGGCAGAACTGTATTGTATTGTGAGCAGGGCTTTTTTTGTAGAAAAAGCCTAGCAGGAACTCATGAGGCCACATCTCTGAAAGCACAGCTCCCTTCCAGGATTGGCTTCCCCAGGTGCCCTGCAGCTGCGGGGCGCCTGGGGGATCCCAAGGAGGGGAGGCAATTTAAACTGCCTTCCCTCCCAGGATCAGCTTGGCTTCCCCAGGCGCCCCGTGGCTTGTGAGGTGCCTGGGAAACCCGGGGGGGGGGGGGGGGGGAGGCTGTTGGCGTGGCCAACTCGGAAGCCAGCCGGAACTCCGTTCCTGTGTGTTCCTGCCCAAAAATAGCCCTGATTGTGAGTGTTTTCTGATGAAGTGTCTTTCAGTCCTTTAAAGCGTTTTTTTGTGTGTGTGTGTGTGTGTGTGTGTGTGTTTTGCAGTCAACCTACTACATGGAAGGGGACAGAGGACATCCAGTGTTCCAGACTCAGTTTGGGAAGATTGCTGTAAATATTTGCTTTGGGCGCCATCATCCCCTCAACTGGCTCATGTACAGTCTGAATGGAGCAGAGATCATCTTTAATCCTTCTGCAACGATTGGGAAGCTAAGGTACAGTTAGAATCTTGCGTGCTCACTGCAGGATGTGCTATCCTGTGTCATCATCAGATCTTTGGTTTGTTAGCAGAAGTGTACTCTAGTGTCCATGAAAGTGTGTTCAGTTTGGCTCATGCTGCCCTGTGGCTTCTGCCATTCTGTTTCGTAAGAGTGTTAAGAATTTTTTTCTCCTGCATCAGACCAAGGGTGCTAAAAAAAAAAATCAAATCCTGTAATAAGGAAAAGCAAATTCTGGATGCTGAGTATATTATAAATCAGGAGTGCATCACTGCAAAACCAGGAAAGGAAAGCCAACTGGCTGGAATTCTCTATTCTGTCTACCATCTTTGGGAAGAAGGTGCATGTTCCAATCACCCTTTCTACCAGGGCCATGAAGAGTAGTGAGGTTAGTTAATTTCGTACATTCTTCTATTTTGCAACTTTAATTTATTTACTTCATTTATACCCCAACTTTCTCCACAGAACTCAAGGTGGCTTGTGTAGTTCTCCCCTCCAACATTCTATCCTTGCAACAACCTTGTGAGTTAGACTGTGAGTTAGACTGTGAGTTAGACTGTGAGCATGTGACTGGCCCAAGGTCACCCAGCAAGCTTCCATGGCAGAATGTAGATTTGAACCTGGTTCTCCCAGATCCTGGTCCAACACTGGCTCTCTCAAGTTGCTCTGAGGACTACTTTTAGCTGAGGAACAATGAGTAAACGTTTACAATATATACATTTCTGGATCTGCAGAACTGACCCTGCTTCTGCTAGCCAAGGGAAGGGACAAGGAGCTGTGCAGAGATCGAAGGCTCTAGCCCTCTGACCACGGTATATCTGATGCAGTTCCCTCAACTGCTGGGATCTCATCAGCCACCTTTCATGTGTGTCTGAGTAACTGCCCACATCCATAAGGAATACAAACTTTTTTTTCTTTTAACATTAAGACCAAGTTCTTTTATGATACTGAATATTTTGCTGGCACAATACAGTGGTGGATGTGCCAAATGCACCTGTGATTGGATAGTGCTGGCAACAAACACAAGGTGAGTGGCCATGCCTGACCAGAAGCAGCTGATATAACTAAGAAAAGGTGGCCAGATCATTTGAGTCTTCCCAGTGCTGTCAGGAGAAGAGATGTGAGTGGCTGGAGGGCACCAGGAGCCCTCATTTGTCAGTCAAATTCCTGTCAGACTCCCTGATTGCTTCAAAGACCTTCCTGTTTAGGAAGCCCTTTGGGGAGAGATCCTTGGTTTACCTTATTTTATTGTGTAAGTTTGTTTGTGGTTATTTAGTTTTTTAAATTGTACTTATTTATCGGACGGTTTTGATCTTGCTTTATTTGACTGATGTGAGGCACCCCCAAGGCCTTTGTCGCTGTTAGAGCAGGATAAATGAAAATGAAGTGATTCTTCAGTAGTCAGTCAAGTAGTTTATTGTATATAGCCATTGGCCATTACAGGTTTGGAGGAACCATGCGTTACAATAAAACCATAAAACTAGAATAGATAAATTTGCAATTAAAACTGATTAAATCTTAACAAACTACAGTTTCAAGAAACCGCCCCCAACAATACCCTCTCAGTCGTTAACGTTAACTTCTTTGCTGCAAAGGCAAACCAAGAGACTCTATAAAGGTAATGCATCATTATCAGATAGCAGGAATACAGTCTTCTCATCTATAGAATATGTGTTTATGGCAGATAAAATTCCTGCCAAAAATTTAACCCTAAGGTTAGTGTATAACAGACAGAATAAGATATAACAACGTAAATCCTCCGGGGTAAGTTATCCAGAGATGCATACACATTGGTCCATTGGTATTTTAAGACAGTGGCCTGATTCTTCAGTATGGAAAGCTGGATCCTGTAGCACTTGAGAGTAGGTTTTATTAGATTATTAGGTGTCTCTTTGTAAGGACTGTTACCAGTTTACACTGTGTAATCTTCTTTGAATTTCAGTGAAAAAGGTGGACTATACAGTCAATAAATAAACAGATCACAGGCCTGCAGCTTGTTTAATTCTGTTATTGTACAGCACCTAGATTTTGAGGTGTTTTATAAATAGTAATAATAGTTACCTTACTAAGCAAAGTACATGGTGCCAATGGACACTACCTGTCTCAGCTGAGGTTCTTTGTTGTTAACAAGCGCTCAGAAGTGTTTGGCTGTTCAGTGCCAAAAGCAACATCCTGAGCAAAGAAGGCAAGCAGATATCCCATCACTTGGAGAGGCTTTTACAGATTTAATCATATTTCCCTCTGTGGTGCTTGAAGGGTGAGATCAGAATAATCCTTATGATTTATGATATTGTGTCTGCTGTAATGCGGAGGTTGGGGACAACATGCCTTATTTGTTTAGCTGTTTTGTAACTATGTGTGTATAGGACTAGTTTCTCCCTTGGCTGTTCAGAGGTTGTGTAATTGGAAACCGTGTTTTTAAAAACACAGTGAAAATGTGTGGTAAACGCTCAGAATGACGGCTGTCTTAATGATGGCCAGAATACAAATAGTCTTTGTGAAAATTAATGTTCCATGTTGATACCATATTTATTCTTGGCTTCTGTTGACGAGCCTTCAGTTGCAGGCCCATGCTCTTATTTGCTTTATTTGTATTTTGCTGTAATTTTATCGCCTTGAGGATAAAACAAATTTAGTTGGAGGTTTTGCAGAAACTTCCTTTAAGCGAAGCAACACTGACAGTGAAAGGAATTTGATGGGCCTTCTTCATTGTCTGGTCAAGGCCAGCTTTTGCCTTCCTTTCTCCTACCATGTTTCATGAAATGTCTTAAAAGGTCAGATGAGGGATGGAGTTGAACTTTGGCTGGATTGTGCCTACTGTGTAAAATGTTGGATTGCTTCAATGCCCATTAGAAAGGAAACTGACATGTAATTGTATGTCAATTTGAGGGTTGTTTTTTTTTTTTCCTGGATTCTCTGAGTGGTTTTATTGCGGCAGGATGATTGGTGCTCTCGCCCCTTGATTGCTTTATTACTTGGCAGGCTGTGATTTAAGTGTGATACTAGTGAACCAAAAGCATTCACCCATAGGACTTTGCACTTGTACAGCGTCCAATTTAAACTGGACTGCTACATGGTATGTATATCTTGCATGGGCAGCAGCCCACTTTAAATAAGACACTGTCTGCCTGTTGTACATTTCAATTGGGACTAATTTGAAAAGTGGGAAGAGAAGCGCTTCTGTACAGCTGTTTTTCACACTCATTTGGCTTAATCTGAAGATTTAGTTTCAGTTGGCACCTAGTCCCTAGTTCATTGCCAGGTCCAAACTAGGTGTTACATTTATTTGTTTTATGTGCCCCCCCCAGCCCCACAAATCCCATTTTTTGTCCTGAAGAAAAAGCAGTTCCAATTCATTGCAATGAGACTGGTGCAGAAAAACTTTCTAGTGGATTGTGCCTCATGTTGCAGGAGGGAGATTGTACCATTAGGACTTTTTGTCTCAGCCAATAATATATTTTATGCTTGCCCTCTGGAGAGGGCCAGAGCCGGGAAGCAGACCTTGAAAGCGGCTGTCTGTTTGCCCCTGCAGCTGAGAAACCCTCCCCGGAATCCTTTCGGGTTACATGTTGAGACTATGGGGTTTTCCACACAGGTTGCTTTGCTCTGGCTAGGATGCTGTTGGAAAGCAGCCCCCCCGCTTTCCTCGTGGTATCATGGGGATTTCACTCACCTCTTGGATGTTTCTAGCCTTTGCTGTGGTCTTTCCGAAATCTACTTCACCATTATCTCTTTGGAGCAGTCACAGCAAACCCTGGGTGAATGCCATTTGGACAGGCAAGTGTGGATCTTTCCTGGTCCTGTCCACACTGGTGCCATTTTCTCTGCCTCCGTCCTGCCGAAGTGGGAGAAGGGTTCATTTTTTAAGAAATTGCTAAGTGGCATATCGATGACATGTTAATTATCAGTGGGGAAAACAGTGCCATATGACAGTGGGAGACAAAATGGTCACTGGTGGGACTGGGGCAGGGGAAATGTAGGGAAACCCACAGCGTGGAAGTCCTATTGCTGTTGCATTGAATCAGTGGCAGCAGTGGGGAAACCACTGAAAAACATTGTCATGTGTAAAACTTCTGTAAAATTTAATGGGGAGGAAGGTGGTCTTTCCTGTGGGTCTTTCCTGTGCTGCAGTAATAGCATTAAGCATTCTGTTTAAAAAAAATTTTTGCAGTGCATCTTTGTGGCCTATCGAGGCAAGAAACGCCGCCATTGCTAACCATTGCTTCACCTGTGCCATCAACCGAGTGGGAACGGTAAGATTTTTTTAGTTTTTTGTAGTTTTCAGATTTATAACTTTGGAGCAGAACAACTTTATGCAATGGGCAAATGGGGCAGTTTCCCATGGCCCACCACTGTTAGGGTCCACACACAGATACAGTAAGAGTAACACATTCATGGGTGATGGGCCAGGTCATATAGAGAGGAAACAAGGCTATCCATGTTGACCCTGCCTCTTCTCCTACCTGTTTGCACATACGAGTAGCATTCCAGGTCATGGGGACAGCCCCCAGATGTGCACCATGTGAGGGGATACATGAGGGGTGCAAGATATGAATGGAGCATGCTCGATCCCTCTTCCCTTGTTATGTGCATTGGCCCTCCTATGAATATAGGGGGTTAACAGGTCCATGAGAAGTCATTTTGTACAGTTCTCCTGCTCCCACACAGCTGGCTCCACTCACGTGCTGTAGCTTGGAATGATGCTTGTCTCAAAATATAGTACTTAACAGAATGATCTAGTAGCGTTAAAATACCTAATCATAGATGTATGGGGGAAATGTGTTTCTCTGATCAGCAATCTGCCCAGCAGCTTTCCATCTCCACTTTGCCTCCATTGGCACCCTCCCCTCTGTGCCTCTCATTTCTGGCAAGTACAGGATGCTGTGGCATAGGAAACTGTCCCACCTGTCCTCTGGACAGTGAAGGTTTGGGGCAGCTCGGTGTAAGAGAGGTGTGTGCACAAAAATGTGTCCTGTGGGGGGGGGGGGGAGGCAGGGGTTGCCAGTAGCCACGTCTTCCCCTACAGCCTATTTTTCAGCTCCTCCTTTTTTGGGCCTTTGGCTGTATCGCCACCAAATAGACTGTACCTGTGAGGATATGAACTGTTGTTCCCATGCAGTGGTGTGGCTACCGTGCCCAACCTCTCCTTCCCATTCTGTCCTCATCACTAAAAGTGGCTAGTGAATGTTTCTCTGTGCCATCAGCAGAAGGCGGTGCAGTAAAAGACTCCACCTTGCCTGTTTTGTGTGAACCAGTGGGCACACATCCCTGAGAGGGTTTTGCGTTTCATGAACATCAAGCAAACCGGTAGACTGGATGTGCAGACAGGCCACTCCGAGAAGGCAATGCTTTATTCAAAAGCCAGACGAATCTTATTAGATTTACAAAGACTGTCAGATAACAAAGGCAACATTGTTAATCTAGTTTTGTGAAGGATGTGAGTGTGTTATTGCTGTAAGAGAGGCAGAACGAAGCAAGAGTGCCATCTTCTGTTTGTTTTATTGCAGGAACTTTATCCAAATCCCTTTACGTCAGGAGATGGAGGGGAAGGTACGTTCTGCAGTCACCTTTTGCTTTCTTTCCTATGGGAGTCTGAATCAGTAGCTCTTTGTTCTCTGCTATTTGCCTTCAGTCTCACATCACTGATAGCCACTGAAGGTGGCTGTGAGGTGGGTGGGAGTGGTGTGCTGCTCAGGACTATTTTTGGGCAGGAACACACAGGAACAGAGTTCCAGCTGGCTCCTGAGTTGGCTACTCCCAGCAGGAACTCATTAGCATAATAGGCCACACCCAGCAGCAGGAACTCATTAGGATTGGCTACATATGGGATATGTGGCCTAACATGCAAATTAATTCCTGCTACAAAAAAAGCCCTGGGTTTAGACAACAAACAAGGTAAACAGAATAAGAAGCAAAAGGTGGGTGTGGCTGGATTACTACTCTTCTGGTAACATGGGGGTGTGGCCTAATATACTAATAAACTGTGCTGTCAGTGGTGTGGCCTAATATGCTAATGAGTTTCTGCTGTTGGGTGTGGCCTATTACGCTAATTAATTCCTGCTGGGCTTTTTCTACAAAAAAAGCCATGGTGCTGCTTGCCTACCTACCTTACATTTTTATACTGCCATTCCTCCAAGAGGCTCAGGGCAATGTACATGCCCCCCCCCCTCCTGTTTTAGTCTTGGAACAGAAAGTGCTTAACTTACAGTCACCCACTGAGGCTGGCTCTCCCAGGTGGACTCTTGTTACTACTCTATACTGGTTCTCTGATTGTCTGGAGAGTTGTAGTTTTGAATCCAGCTGCTTATAGAAAAGCAGTCCCCTATCAGTGCAAAAAGACTCTTGGGTGGATTTGTTTCACTTGAACAGAAACCTTACTAACCTCTTGATATTGTGTGGCAAAATGCCAAGGAGTGTTTCAAAAGCTGTTTATGCTTTGGCTGTTCAAAGAAATCCATTTGGTCTAGCAGAGTGTCTTGTGTGAATCGGAGCAGCTGTTTGAATAGTGGCCATGATCTAAACTTAAAAATAAGTTAAAGCAGTAATGTTGTCCTTTCCTCTTCAAAGAAAATTCAACAAAAGTCTCTGTTTTATGTGCTAGGGGAACACACTGAAAAGATACATTGGTTCTAGAAATTTTCCGTGACACTTTTTTAATGAAAATAAATCATAGAACCATGAGACTGTGCTTGCAGCTCAGCTCTGTACCATGTAGCAAGGTGTATCAATGTTGTAAATAATATTTGCAATTTTAAAAGGAGTGTTTCTCACCCACAAGCCACAGTCTGCATTGACTTGTGTCTTCATTTAGTCTTTTAAGAATTCCGATCCTGCCCTTCAGTTTGGGCTCCAAAAGCATGCTAGAAATTAAATGAAAAATTAAAAGCAATTGAAACATAAAGAACAATAAAACCAGAACAAAAAATGAAAAAGAAACAAAAGCTATTCATCTGTTAATCCACCTGTCTGCATGTGAGGGAGAGGTGAGACTGGAAGGCCTCCACCATTGGGCTCCTCCCGCCTGGAACTGTCTCCCACAATGGCAATTCCACCTGTTCATTATGTAACCACATAAGTTACCAGATGGCAAAACCATGTGTCACAAGTAGTTATGCTGCTGCTGTTTAGACTGCCACCTAGAGAGCTTTAATTTAGGCAGATGAGCACAGGGAGGGAGACTTTATCTTTTGCCCCAGTTTCTTTTCCCTGCTGGAAATCACTGTTTTACTTTTTACCTTCACTACTTTTACCTTCACTGGAGAAAATCTGCATTTTTCCAAGTAGGAGTAAAAGCATGTGAGGAGTGGTGATTTTCATTGGAGATGAGGAGTAGCAGTTTTCCCTCTTCCCTTCCTGTTTCTTTTTCCTTTTGTGCTGCATGTACAATATTGGATCGTGAACCACCATGTATAATATTGAATCATGAACCACCTTGAATGTAGTGGCAAGAAGCTGGTGTGTGTGTGTATATACACACACACATTACTGATTAAAAAATGTGCCTTGAAACTCCTTTTAGAAGAGCCCCCAAGCAGCATGTTAAATTATGTAATTAACTTGCCTGTGGCTTTGTTTTGTTTTGTTGCTGTTTCTGAAGCTCATCATGATTTGGGTCATTTTTATGGCTCAAGCTATGTGGCTTCCCCAGATGGGAGTCGAACCCCTGAACTCTCCCACACCCAGGATGGCCTTTTGGTGGCTGAGATGGACTTAAATCTTTGCAGGCAAGTTGGTGACAAATGGAATTTTAAGGTAAGGCTTTCTCTGTGCAAATTTGCTTCTTTTTTACAAACATTTGACTGACTAAGTTCTCAGGGCAGCTTTCGACAAACGAATGAAATATTCCATAATACCAACTTCCAAAAAACTTCATCAAATTCAATATGATTGCCATAGTCTATGATACAATTTTAATAATCTACACTCTTAAATAAGCCCAAAACCTTAATGAAAGAAAATGGAATTCACCTGCCTCCTAAATTCTGGCAGTGGGGCTGCCAAAGAGATAGATTTCATGCTACGTATTAGAGTAAACAATACAAATGTTTAAAGTGACATAATTAAATTGTCTTAACAGTCACATACACTTGTAAGATGTGCACAAGAGGCCATAAGTTTCTTTCTCTTACTGCCTTCTAAAAGCTCTAGAATGGTTCTGGTTTTCATTGTTGGTGTCCGTTATCACTGAGTGCAGAGTGTGGAGCCAGGAAAGAGGCAGGTGCATGCACATGAGGGAGGCATGATAGACTGCTTTAGCTGGACTATGCCAATCTAAAGCTATTTCAAGGGCAGACCTGCCTGTCTGGGTTGCTCTCTGTAAGACTGGAAATCTTTAAATGTTCAGACTCCTCAAATAACCAAGGATGGAAACTGTATAAAAGCCAGCTTTTATGACTGAAGAGGGAAAAACCTACTAAATTATTTTTAAAAAAAAAAATTATTGCAGTTTTACAAATGACCGTTTCCCCCCCCCCCCAAATATCTGGCAGCAGTTAAAAACACATGAAAACAGTACATAGTGACAGCTAAAATTATAATAAAATGCATTGGCATAATCAGCAGTGAGTGAATCCAGTGGATCAAAGTCTCACCCAAAAACCAAGGAATTGAGCAACAGACCAAATACCTGGTGCCAGTAAAGGAAGATGCCAGATGGATCTCATGGGGGAGAATATTTCAGGGTGTGGTATTGTATTTCAGAAGGCCGTATCCATCTGGAGACACCAACCAACTCATTTCAAGTACCGTATTTTTTGCTCCATAAGACTCACTTTTTCTCCCAAAAAAAGTGGGGGGGAAGTGTGTGCGTCTTAAACCCCCCTCACCTTTCCCAAGCCACGGCACCGAGCAGAGCTAGGTGCGTCTTATGGTCAGGTGTGTCTTATGGAGCGAAAAATATGGTAGTAGGAGAACCCAGAGCTTCTGAGACAGGCCTCAGTGCACAGGCAGTTTGGGATGAGAGCACATGTTCTTTCAGAGATGCCGGATCAAGATCATTTAGGAGATCTGTTACATCAAAACCAGCACTTTGAATTCTGCCCAGAAACAAACTTGGAACCTAGTGTAGATAGTTGCAGCACTGGGCTGATATGTCATGTCCCTGTTAACAACACTGTTGCAGCATTTTAAACCAGTTGAAGTTTCTGAGAGACCTTCAAAGACGGCCCCACATAGAGCGCATTACAGTAGTCTAACTTTGACATGACCCAAGTGTTGACATGATGGCAAGGTCATTTCTTTCCAAGAAGTGGTGCAAATTGCTTACCAGAAAAACTGCTAAAAGATGTTTTGAGTTACAGAAGACATCCAAATACAAGGCACCCCACCCCCATGCTTTGAACATAATCGTTTATGAGGATGCAGCTCCCACCAGAACAGGCTGAAAGGCACCATCCTGGTCTAGAGAACTCCCCACCAACTAGCTTTAAAGGCAAGCAGAGGATCTGGAGGTGTGATTCCTGTAGACCAGGGGTGGGCAATTGTTTTGGCTTGGGGGCCGCTTTGTGGGAGCAGAGGTTAGCGGAGAGCCGCACCTTTTAAAATGATTGCATTCATTAGTTAACTTTGCATTTCAGAAAAGGAATAAATTGTATTATAAAAATCAATAAATATAAATTAAATAAAATAGTGGTAGTTTTATTCAATTTATTTATTGTGCTAATTTCATATCATCTATAGCTGCAAGCACATTTAATTTTAGAATCAGTTTAATGAGACAAATGTACCCTATCACACTTTTCTACAATTTTTTTGAAATCAGGAGTGAGATTGCTGAGATTCTCATCACAGCCTGCAAGTTAATGTCTGTCAAATGTCTGTTAATGTCTATATTTACTCTTGTTGATCTTCATGCAAGAAAAACTTTGCTCACAAATATATGTAAACCCAAATATAGAGAACATTTTCCCAGCAAATTTCTTCATACATGGAAATTTTTCAGCAGACAAAGATTTGTAAAAGTCAACTAATGTCACAGTATTAAACATTTCTTTCACAGTGTGATCTGACTGTATGTCAATAAGTTCAGGCTGCAGCTCCTCAGGTGCTGACAGCGGCCAACTGTCTTGGCGGGCCGCAAAAAACTCTGTGACGGGCCGCATGTGGCCCCCAGGCCGCAATTTGCCCACCCCTGCTGTAGACCATGGCCTCTCCACTTCCTAGGCCAGGGGTGGGCAAACTGTGGCTCGGGAGCTGCATGCGGCTCTTTCACATATATTATGTGGCTCCCGGCAGGGCGGCTGGGGAAGCTAAATATCATTAGCAAACAAATATCACTGGACAAATTAATATCATTATCAATATCTGCTTTTACCCCTTTTGTTATTATTTTTGGAAGTCTCATTTAATGTTAATAAAAAGTAAATTTGCTTATTTTCCAATAAAAGCAGGTAATATTTGTTCATGTCTTGTGGCTCTCAAACATCTGATGTTTATTCTATGCGGCTTTTACATTAAGCAAGTTTGGCCACCCCTGTTCTAGGTGGCTCTTACACTGAGCAAGTTTGCCCACCCCTGTCCTAGGCCATCAAGCTTATGTAGTATTCTCAGGGCAACATTTGAGCTGGTTCGCACTAACTGCTCTGTTCAGCTTGGGCTTCAGTAAAACAAGGTAGGTCAGCTCCCTTATCCAGGATTAAAGCCTCCGTGTCATTTTCCTGCTGCATTTGGCAGTAGCAGTTACAGCTGTAGACTTGATGGCACTTGGACATGATAACTAGAGGGTGCTTGGCTTGGGGAAGACCCAGAAGAGAAGAAAGCCCAAAGGCATTTAATTTCTGGCCTTTGCCTGTAGCCAGCTCTCTCTCTCTCTGTTATGCGACAAGACAATGAGATGAGGGAGAGGTGTGATACCCTTAACAGAGACAATATACAGTGGCAAAACCAGAGAGGGGAGATTTAAGGCAAACACAGTGGATGTGCCAAAGGAACCATGATCCCTCCTCACACGCAGCTCAAAGCCTGGCCAGTTCACCATGTCCTCGCTGCTCTCACTAGCTTCTGAAGGTTGTTTCCATCAGACCTAAATGGCTGCCATGGCAACAGTGAGAAAAGTACCTCCTCTCCTGGAAAAGGCTGCTGGGATCAATAGCCAGATGTTTTCCATCTCTGGGAAGGAGGACTTTCTTGCCTGTGAGGAGATGGTCTAGCATATCTCCATGAAGGAGGCAATGAGAAGCAGGATGGGACCGGTATGTTTGAATTTTTACAGCAATACGTGATAAGTGATGGAAGAGCACTGAAGTTTCCCCTCCCCCCTCTTTCCAGATGACTGGGAGATACGAGATGTATGCCAAAGAACTTGCTGCGGCAGTACAGCCTAACTTTGTGCCTAACATTATCCGTGAGTGATTTTTCTCTGGAGTGATTTTTCTTCACCTACTATGTGGAGTAGGGGAGGCCCACTTCCTTCTCTCTTTCAGACAAGATCTCTGTCTCTTGGTAACATTCCTCCAGGGAGAATGCCTCAAAAGGCATGAATCAGTTGGCTAATAGCAATTTTGACTCCCCGCCCCCTTTGTATGGAAGGTGCACCCCCATGCAACGCAATAATACTTTCATGCCAGCTGTCAGAAGCTGTTTTTTTGAAAGTCTTCTCTCCGTTTCCAAAGGAGCTCCATGTGTGGCCTGGAGGGGCTGTTCATTCATGTTGTATTTTTCGGTACAAGGCCCATAGGTTTTCAAATTGTGGCTTTAAGAAGGAAGAGTTGGTTTTTATACCCCACCCTTCATTACCCGAAGAAGTCTCAGAGCTGCTTACAATCCCCTTCCCTTCATTTCCCCACAACAGACACCCTGTGAGGTACGTGGGGCTGAGAGCTCTGAGAGAATAGTAACTGTCGTTTAGGGCCGCTTCAAAGAAATGTTTTGATCTGGGGCTGCCTTTAAGCATATGATTGGCTAGAAGACAGGGTTGCCAATAGCCTGGAGGGAGAAGGCCCTGTAACAGAAGCTCAATGTTTAGAAATAGGCAGTTGAAGCTTTTTCATGGCATAGAGGTTAATTAACATCACCTGGTAAATCATATTTCATAAAGGGGCAGGAGATTTTTCTCCATGTTGTTGGGAATTTTAACGAAAGGGCTGGAAGCTCACAAAGGAACAGGTTTTTCAAATGTTTCACATAATGGCCCCAATCAGCCTCTGACCACTGGCCTATGTAACTCAGTTTTGTCCTGTTTAGTTGGCAGAGGCTCCCTGGCAGTTTTCTCAAAACATACCATCCAGAAGCCTTCAGTTTTTGTATTCAGTTTTTGCATGCAAAGCAGGTGCTCAAAGGGAGCCAGGACTCCTCCCCAGTTTTAATTTAAGGTTTTTACCCACTTGGATAGTCCCCACCTCATCCCCCCTCAGCAGGGTGTCTAAAGCGAAGGCATTAGGGAAGCACCCACGCCACAAAGAAAAACCTGCCAGGATCAAAGTGAAGATAGGGTAGTGCTGACTGGCAGCAGCTAGAAATGGGTGTTGCCTCTGTGTGTGCCTTGTGGAAGAGAGAGACATTTCGGTTACGGCTTTCTAAAAGTGATACAAAAACCATTTAAATGGCCTGTGTAAATTACAACAAATCCCCTCTGTTCTTCCTCTCCTCCACCTGATGAGGTACTTGATGCTGAAGAGAGTGAGTTTTGAAGATTCCTTTTTTAGAAACTATCCACTGTGAAGCCTCTCAGCTTCTCCGAAAGAAGGAAAGCGGCATGCATCTTGCTCTTGGGTTACAACTTGAACCTTTATTGAAAGTGACTCAATTACAAAGTATATTTTCTGTATAAAATTTCTCTATGTAAAATATTCCTTCTGTTATGGACAAGAGTGAATGAAGGCCTGTTGTAACAAATACTCACTTGAATTCAGCTGCCTGATGAACAAGAAAAGAATGAGGTTTAGATCTGTTTCCTTGAACAAGCCTGTGACTTTGGGCACAAAATGAGTAATACCCCAGTGCCAGGTTAACTCAGGATTGCCTTTGATTTTGTACTGAATCCATTGCTTGCTTTTTTAGGCTTGTACCTGGTGTATGCTTGAGAGACCTTAACTTTCACCTTCCTTTGCACAATGCAGAAATGAGTTTGCTCTTGCACCCTCCCCAGTTGTAGCTTCTATCTGAACTCAGGGTTTAAAAAAAAAAAATTAATTAACTGGCCGTAAAGGCCAGGCTCCTAAATAGTACAATCTTCCAGGGTCAGTTCCTCTATCACATCAAGGAATGGAGTGGCCACTCATGCCTACCAGTGATTCATCTGAAATTGTAATTTGGGAACGGTTTATACATTTGTCGGCTTATGTGAAAGATTTGGGTAAGAATCAGCAAGCACTTCTACTTAATTAACAACAGGTGCATTTAAATCCTGTGTCTTTTACAGTGCTATGACTCCTGGCCTTTAAAAATCATTAAATGGCCCTTCAGTATTATTGGCCTTAAAAGAATTCAGCAGTGCCTTAAGCAGAAAGGACCATTTTTCCCTTTACTGTTGAAAGTAAGCATCATTTAAACAAAACAAAACAAAAAGCATCAATGGGAATAGACGGGATAGAGATCTGTGAAGACCGGCCTTTTGCCCATTGTACAGTTTTCAGAGCTTTGCTCTCCCCACCCCACCCCCACTCCTTGCTAGCGGTCTCAAACAGAAGAGCTGTAGGTAAGACAAGAGATTCAGAAGCCCAAGGGAAGCACGGAACTCTTTGGATCCTGCCATAAAACCCCACAACAGGAGGAGAGAAATGTTTACCCTGTCCTTTAGGCCTGTGCTTCTAGTGCAATGGGGTTTCTTTGTTTTTCAGATTATTTAGAGCACTTGTTCCACCACATTCACTTAATGAAACACACTTCTTAAAAAAACCCACAAGTGAAGTCTTGCCACTGGTATCTCTCTATTTCAATTGTCTTACCATTGCCAGAATTTTGTTTCTTCTTCACTGGCTAACGTCAGGTGGGTCACCACTGATTCTCTGTATTTGCAATACTTTCAAATAAAGTACACAGTGGATTATGCTGTAGGAAAAGTTTTATTTTATTTAAACCATCGGGGAAGCCCCATCTGAACATGAGTGAAGTACTGATGAGGTAGAAAGTGGATTCTGGCTAGCACCTGTTCTAAAGCTCAGCTAAGAGGAGTTTCCCCGTTTCAGGTCTGAATCTGGCTGCCTCTGTCTTGGAAGTCCATGAATACCATTATCAATAGGGTTCCAGTCTCTAATTACAGGTCTGTAGCAGCTAATAAAGTTTCCATCCCTACCTGTTAGCCGTGTGGTGACACTGCCAACTGCACACAGTTAAGTGAATTCTAAAGCATCATTCTGTTGCCATTACATCAGTTTCTAGATATGTTCGGTCAGCATAGTGACAGTTTAAAAACAATAAGGCTAGGCCTGTGGGTGGCCATCGGCAAGTGTCACTTGGGAGCTACAGGCAGGGGGAAGCTGTCTTCAGAGTCCTATGAATTATGACTGTTCACGTAGTAGCGATGCTGACCCTACTTACACTGTTCAGCGTGCTTAAAATCAAAGGTTTAAAGATCTTTAATTGTGCAGGACTGGGAACGCTAAGTTAGCAAAGAACTCTTCCCAGATTTATCTTGAAGATATTTAATTCGTTGAGAAGAAGCATGGTACATTCAGGATGTCGCACCCCTTCCCCAAAAACTGCATCGAGGAAGCAAGCAGAGTATCTGAAAATAAATGGGTGGCATGCAGTGAGTAGATTCACACCACCATTTCCAAGGTGGCAGTGCAGTCACTGTGCAACAACTTTCCCTTTCACCTACTGAAACTATCTTCTGAAAGCACATCCTGCCTGCTGCCAACACAGCCAGGATGTCCCTCTCTGCTTCAAAAGTATTTGTAGGAATCAGCCTGCTTCTGTGTGTGGAATCCTTTTTGGACAACTTCTTCTTCTAGCTGCCCACTCTCAAAAATAGTTTATTTCATTATGATCTGCATGAAGGAAGTGTATTTATTTGTTGCTTCTTCCTGTATCTACCCTTTCTCCAAATGCCCCCAAGTGACGACTAGCATTATATAAATTTGGTTTCGGAGAGTTTTATTCCTGGGAAGGAAGAAGGTCTGACATCCAAAAGGGAAAAAGTCTGATTTTGCATTTTAAACTTAAGTGTGCAAAATTAAAATTAAATACATACACATCTATATGTATGTATATAGCATAGTGTATGTACACAGGCTATTTCGTCGTCAAGAATAAAAAGATAGTGATAGGACAGCAATGTAGCTTTACCAATGTCTCTAAAGCATCCCTTGTTTGCAATCCTGCTGCAGTCTGGGAGCAAAGTCTCTGTAGCAGGAGTCCTGAGACAAGCTAGCTGCCCATCGAGGTGCTGGGCAGGCTGGGCCAATGACAAACTGGAAGCACCAAATCCGGGTGTCAGCTGTCTGTGTAAATAAACAAGATGTCTTCATCTGTGCCGTAACTCGTCCTGGCTTCCTCAAAGTTATTGATGCTGGTGCTGCATGTTCCTGTGGGATAGGACCAATATGTATTCAGTGGGGAATCAGGGTTTAAGAGAGACCAGAAAGCCAGGTAGTGGGAATCCACAGCTGGAAAGCAGGGCTATCTAATTGGCAGTCCCCTGCATGATAAATCCAGCAGCCCGTGCTTCAGAGGCTGACTAGGGCTTGGATCCAGACTAGATGTTTCAATGGAATGCAATTCCCCCCTCTACTGTAGGAGTCCCCGGTCCACAGAAATCTTGTTCTGGGAGAGAGGAGAGTCCCCAGAACAATTTCAGGAGGGATTTGGGACTGCGGTGGGGTGGGGTGGGGTGGGGTGGGGTGGGGTGGGGTGGGGAGTAGAAAAATCACACTCTCTGGGTGGAAATCCTTGTGCCTACAGAAATGTTACTCTGGATCCAGCCCTATGCATTGCTATGGACATCTTGCAGTAACAACACAGAACTGCCAATGTAGAATATTTTTAAATGTTGTTCTATTATTATTATTATTTTATACCCCGCCCTCCCAGCCAGGGCGGCTTACATAAATATAACTTAAAACGTTTTAGAGTTGTTTTAATTGTATCACATTTTTATCATGCCTTTCCTTCCAAGGACGGATTGATTTATTAATATTTTGAGTATTTTATCTGACTGTGCTTCTGTGCTGTATCATATGTCACAATTCTGGATGAGGCAGGATATTAAATTTTTAACACATAAAAAAGCTCCAGGCAGTATACATCAGAACGTCCCCCCCCGCACCTTTTTTTCTCCTCACAATGACTTTGTGAGGTAGGCTAGGCCAAGAAGGTGGGGCTGCTGGTCCGAGGTCACCTAGTGAGCTTTGTGGCAGAGTGAGAATTTGAGCTGGGATCTCCAGTCACTCACACTGTAGCCATGAATCCACACGGGCTACGAGATAACAGCAGACGTAGAACAGAGCAACTGACTAGCATTGTTTGAAATTTAAATAAAAAAATAAAAGCTCACAGAACGGGAGAGGAGGAGAAACTGGAGCCTGGAAGCAGGGGGTGGTTACTCACGATCAGCATAGGCAGGGTTGTTGTAATAAATACTTCCTGAAGCTTCGTTGTAGCCACACAACACAATGAAATGGCCCTGGTAGTCGGGGCTCCTGCAGAAACATTTCTGTCCAATGGGGAGAAAGCAGCAGTATTTGACTGGGCTGGAGCACAGGTCACACAGCAACAGGACGGCATTCACCAGCACAATGGCAACATGGCCTTGGGCCAAGTGTTCTTGGATGTCCCGGACAGTCACTGTGCTGTGGAAGAAGATTGAGAGAAAGCAGGCTAGGAGGGCGGCTAGCCAAGAAGCTAAGGCCACTGAAACATCAATTATGTCCCCAGCGCTGTTTGAGGACCGGAACAGACACCAAGCATTTTGTGCTCCTCAAGGCTATCTAGATAGTGTAAGTAAAGACAATAACTCATGAGGCAACTGGCAGAATGCCTGTACACCATACATTGAAATGCATCATATGAACACGGATGGGCATTTCCACCTGAAGGAGCTCTTCCAGTAAGCATCAAGGTGTGGAGAAGTAATGCAGTTTAAAACAAGAAGAAGAAGAAGAAGAAGAAGAGATTGGATTTATACCCCGCCCTTCACTCCCCAAGGGAGTCTCAGAGCGGCTTACAAACTCCTTTTCCCTTCCCCACCCCACAACAGACACCCTGTGAGGTAGGTGGGGCTGAGAGAGCTCTGAGACAACTGTCCTTGAGAGAACAGCTGGTACAGAGCTATGGCTTGCCCAAGGTCATCCAGCCAGGTGCAAGTGGAGGAGTGGGGAATCAAACCCGGTTCTCCCAGATTAGAGTCCGCACACTTAACCACTACACCAAGCTCCTTGTTCCTTGCCTTTCCCAAGGGCTAAGTTGTGGCCACTGCAATATGGATTCTATAACTGGGTCCATCTTGAGGATCCCCTATTTGGGTGGAAAGGCGACGTATAAATGTTTTAATCTGTACAAGTGAGAAGCATGTTACAAATTTAGGGTTATAACAAGGTTTGTTAAAATCCCACATGCTTGCACATATGAACTCTATTCCATCTTTGCATAAAGCTTATGTTATAATGCTTCAAGGACAGGAGATTAGGGATACAATCCCCATGCTGATGAGAAAATTCCAGTGATGGACCAGGTACAAGACTGCACACACACTGTCTCTATGCAGTGGAAAAAACACCAAGGAAACAATTCTAAGCAGACTTGCAAACTCAGTGGGACTTACTTCTGAGTAAACACTCTTAAGATAATGCTATAAGAGAATAGAAAAATAATGCCAGCTCTTCACAACATGCTGGTGCCCATCTGGATGAGTGACTGCAACTGACAGCTGATATAAAATTTCCTAGAAGCAGCTGCAACTTTCCATAGGATTGGGGTAATCAGAGTAACACCCTTCCTCAAGATTTGCCAGTCATTTTCACGATCTGGTTCTTTTAACAGCCATTGATTTTTACCATTAACAAGCCTTCATTTGGAATGGAAACAGAAATTGCGAATTTCTGCTTGTTTTGAGGTCAAGAGTACAAAGGTTCAAATCTGCAATATTCCTTTTGATGGCAATGATACTTTCAGAGAGCTACTCTGGAGACTGAAAAATCTTTCCCAGTGAACATGTAGGTACCCATACTTAGCAGAATCCTAACTTTAATTTAAAAGGGGGGTAGCAAAGTGCTCCCATCTGGAGAGACAAGCTGGAAAACTAAGGCAACTGCAGCCTTGCTGATACCAATGCTAACATGTGAATAAATCAGAAGAAATTCCACAGACCTTGCTTCCAGGTAAATATGCACAGGATTAGGATGCAAGAGTTATGAGAGATTTGTTTCTCAAACTTCATTCCACTGCATTTTTATCCTGTTCCTTCTCAGGGTGGTAGACACGAGTTCTTCCCTCCTCACCTGGGTCTCCTCCTCACCAGTCCCAGTCTGACACTAACTTAGCTGGCTCTCATTTCTCTAAGCCCAGATGAAAATCTGAAGGAAGGCTGACTTGAAAGCTTTCACATTTTAGAGCTGACTATTCCAGAAGAGTTGTCCCATTTGCACAATAAAGCAAAAAGAGAAAAAGACATCGCCAAGAGCTCACCACTTCTCCACCAGCACCTTGCAGGTTTTGGCTTGCGCAAATAGCTGGTTGACTCGGTTCTCCTCTGTGTCGAAGTGTTTCCTGTAAAATGACTGAACAAAGAAGACATTTAAGCTGGTCAGACTGACTACCAACATGAACATATCTGGAGCAGGTGGCTTTTGAAGGAACCGAGCAATACCAGGAGGTGTTTCTCCACTGAGGGGTACACAACTGTGGGATCTAGAACCACACAGGAGTTCAGCAGAAGCAAAGGTCAGACAGAGTGGAATGTTCATGAATTACAAAAACCAAAACTATTTTTAAGAACATAAGAGCCCTACTGGATTATAGTGGTCCAGCACCCTGTTTCATACAGTAGCCAGCCAGTTGCTATGGAGAGCCAACAGAACACAGAAGCCAAAGGCTTTCTCCTGATGTTGCCACTTGGCACTGGTATCCAGAGATTTACTGCCTCTGAAAGTTCCCTTTACTCACCATGGACAGTAGTCATTGATGGACCTAGCCTTCATCTGTCTAACCCCCCTTTAAAGCCATCTATGTTTGTGCCATCACTATGTGCACTGGCAATGAATTCAATAATTTAATTACTCATTGAGTGAACATCCTTTTGTCTATCACGTTCCTATTGCCAATCAACTTCATTGGGTGGCTGGCCCGCAAACTCTAGTATCATTTTTAGTTCCTCCTTATCCACCCCATGCATAAGTTTATAGATCTCTGTCATGGCCCCGCCTCTTAGCCTTCCTTTCTCTAAACTAAAAAGTCCTAATCCCTTCAGCCTTGCCTCATAGGAAAGATGCTCCAACCCCTTGATCGTCTTGATTGCCCTCTTTGGTACTTCTTCCGGTTCTGCAATGTACTTTTTGAGATATGGCAACCAGACTGATAGAAAATATTTCAACTGAGGCTGCACCATGGCTCTATACAAGGGCCACACACCATCTGCTGTTTCATTCCCAGTCCCTTTCCTAATAATCCCCAGCACAGAGTTTGCCTTCTTCACCCCTGCTGTGGTGCTCCTAAGGAAGCGATGGACAGAACCTGATATGGCCCTTCAAAAGGAATCCCTGTCTTCATTTTTCCAGAGGACCAGAATTCAGGTAACATCAACATTTCACTGTCAGAAACAGAAAACTGACCTGGGTTTTATAACCCTTGTCTACCCCCAGGGTCTGTGTGCAGAATCTGTGCTTCACACCAAAGTGGCGCATTAAGTAGGCCAAGTCAATGGTCCAGATGCTTTTTGTCAAACGGAGTTCCTGAATGGCCTTCTGAAATTCATCATCATTCAGAAGATTCAGGTATCTGAGGTTAAATAAAAAGGGGTGGATGCAACATGAGGTAAAAAAGAGCATTTCGGAACATTTCATGTGGCACATGGGAAACAAAGAATCACAGGATCGATCTAAAATGGACAGACACCCCACCACCAAAAGGACCCAAAACTTCAATCAATGAGATGTCAAATGCTTGCTTGCTTCTGGGATTTTGTTCTTGGCTTAATAGGTTTACAGGGTAATGTATCTGATACGTTTATATGAAAATGTATTTTAGCACTGTTTATAATCCACTAATTATGTAAATGCAATAGGGACCAATGAAGAGGGTCCAAACACATTGGGTGTTTTTTTGAGCCAGTGAGAGACTGGAGGATAAAAGTAAATAACTTGGCAAACATCTGATGGGAAGTTTCCTCAGACACGGAGATACAGTTCAAATGATCTCCAAGCCATGGTTCAGTTTGCTTCTCTGCTCCCTCCTCCCCTCTTGGTGCAGTAACCCCCCACACCCATGGCTTTCTGCATCTATAGTTCAGTGTTACAGCAACATTAGAGCTCACCATTGTGGTCTGAAATAACCCAGCCTCCCTTGAAATCATGGTTTGAAGTGGGCTTGCAAGCCATCAATTTTGAAGAACCTGGTCAGCTCTAATGTTAGCCTCAATCAGGCCATAATCCTGAACTATGATTAGCACAAACCCTGGGAGGGTAGGGGAAACACATGAGCCTGCAGTGCATTCCCAGTGTGCAAACCACGATGATGTCTGAACCAGACCTGCATTGTGGCAGACAGAAGAAAGACAAGACAAAAATTGTTGGTAGGAGAAACTTCAGGAACAGTGGGAGAGAGCGGCTTATTCAGGGTCAGGGTTATGGGGTCATCTGGAAAGTGAGAAGAAACTTGCAGGAAAAGCCACTGGAATTCAGAAATGAAGAGGAAAAAGTGGTTTGGATCTTCAGGAAAGGAGTTTGGTTTTGGAAACTGCTTGGAATGGGTGGGGCAAGAGGAGAGGCAGATTACACAAGTAGTCAAGATGGGAAATTACCAGCGCACGGACTAACGTCTTGGCAGAAGGGATGGAGAGAAATGAAAATCTTCTGCTTCATATCTATTAAGTAGACATCTAAATATTCTCCTGCACCTAAAGCTCATGTTCCTCTGTGGAAGGAAAGACGAGTTCAGCAGGACAGCTAGCAGGTTGGAAAAATGAAACCCAGGCAACACAACACACAGAAAATCAGAACCATTGTTATATGTGGGTCACAAACGGCAGCAACTTTGTGGAATGGAAAAGGGCAAGATATGTACAACACATGAAGAGGACAAAAGCCACATTGTTGATTACAATTACTTAAAGAGCAATGCAAATCAGTAGGATGATTTGCCTGTGGGGAAAATAATGGTTTTTCCAATTTTTGCATCAAATAAATCAGTCTCTGATAAAAGCAAAAGGTCCATGTTTTCCCCCTCTCACAACTGAGAAGCTGGCACTACAGCCAGTCACACATTTTTTAAAGGGCCAGCAACCTTTACAGTGGCTCAGATCCAGGAGCTATCTTGCTGGTAAAAGTTATCATTGGCCCTAGCCAAATTTACTTACTGCAGTACCATCCTGGAGCAGGCCAGCCCACAGTCCCAATGGTACCACTGCTGGAGCACTGGCACTTTCAACTGCACATGGTCCCCTGCACAAAAAAAGAGACAGTAGTTAATGAATAGTTTGGCAGAAAACCACAGACATTTGTCTGCACATTTATTCAAGAGCCAGTGTGAGTGCAGTGGTAAAGAACAGCAGACTCTAATCTGGAAAATCAGGTTTGATTCCCCACTCCTCCTTCACATGAAGCCTGCTGGGTGACCCTGGGCCAGTCACAGTTCCCTCAGAACTCTCTCAGCCCCGCCTACCTCACATGGTACCTGTTGGGGGAGAGGAAGGAAAGGAGAGTGTAAGCCACTTTGAGACTCCTTAAGGTAGAGAAAAGTGGGGTATAAAAACCAACTCTATTTTCCCCTTGAGGGAAACCTCATCTTTCATTCCACTGTGTAGAAATCTGCATGCAATTTTTAAAAATGCCGGAGAACCTAATTTAAAAAAATTATGAAGATGATTATGCAAATAGCTATCATAGGATAGCAGCCTTGGGGGGATTATTAAAATTATTTAATTTCTATACCGCCCTCCCTTGAAGGGCTCAGGGCAGTGTACAACATGTGTAAAAACATACAGTGCTTAATTTAAAAACATCAACAGCATCCGACTTCAAACAACCAGTGATTAATCAGAAAAAAAGTGTTCAGGATATGGAAGTAGGGGCAAAATGCTTATCCCAACTGCTTTTTCACAGAAAAAAATTCATTACTAAAAATGCAATATGGATTAGAAAACAGCCAAATTAGGCAGTTTCAAAGTTGTAATTTGATTTCTAGGGCTAGTAACACAAAGAAAATTCTCATATGCACTATTTAAACTCCACTATATAAGGTTTGCTGATTCCCCCCCCCCCCCATTTCAAGTCATCTACTCTTGACTAATACCAATGGCAATGATCACCTG
The DNA here is from genome assembly GCA_029233225.1 of Lepidodactylus listeri. Taxonomy (NCBI): domain Eukaryota; kingdom Metazoa; phylum Chordata; class Lepidosauria; order Squamata; family Gekkonidae; genus Lepidodactylus; species Lepidodactylus listeri. The sequence continues at coordinate 29,868,025 of JARCFY010000013.1, forward strand.
TATTTCCTGTAAAAAGAGTCGGTTTTTATACCCTGCTTTTCACTACTCGAAGGAGTCTCAGAGTGGCTTACAATCGCCTACTGTAAACAATAGCCAAGTTATAAACTCTGCATAGGGAGCTTCAATCCACCCACTACTGCAGGAAGAAACACAGGCCCAAAGCAGCTGTTTCAAGAAACACAGCTGAAACTAATTGGGAATAGTCAGCATTTCACCACCAGCACTGCCTAATCCTCCACACACAGTGAGTCTGTAATCCCCATATCACATGGGATGGAGATATTAAAACTAATTCACGCATCTTTTGCTGCCTCAAAAAGAACTGTAGATTAGTTTCTTTCAGTGAGGTAACACAGAACAATTAGGTACCTGAACCAGAACAATAAGCTGCAAATGCTGTAATTTCTTTCAGTATGTAAGCATTTAACCTTGGAGCTCAGGGGGCTCAGTTAGAGGGCTTCTCACTTGTCAGCGTGGCCCAGCAGGGAGACATCCAGGTCTTCCTTCCCATCCTCAGCCAGATGCATGGGATCACCAGTTCTGCCCCTCTCCTCCTTTGTCTATTCCCCCAACAGTACCAAATCCTCAGTCTTTCCTCCACTCCCTTCTGTGCTACAGCAGAAGTATGAACACCAACAGAGCAGAGGGAAAAAAACAAAGCCTCTGCTATTATCCATAGATAATGCTGTCCCTGCAGAGTTCTGACGCACACTGTCGGGAATCTTGTGACATCCTTGCAGCAGAAGTACGAAACAAAGAAACCAGGTCTGAAGTGCTAATGGACAACCACTGAAAACCAGCAGCTCAGGAGCAACAGACTCCAGCACAGTTTTCAGAGGGTAGCTGTGCTGGTCAGCAGAAGAACAGCTAGATTTGAGTCCAGTAGCACCTTAGAGACAAACAAGATTTTTGCGTCAGGCCTCCCTTTGACTCTTGAAAGCTCATACCCTGAAAACCTTGTTGGTCTGCTACTGGATGCGAATCTAGACCCCAGAGCAGGAGGTCAAGTAGTCTGTAGGGGGCAGGGCAGTTTTTCCTCTACAATTTAATTGATGAAATGATTATGGCCAACCTCAGTCCCTTTCAGGCTGGATCTCTGCTAATTCAAGAGATGCTGAAGGGTTCACGTGCAAGTCTATTTTGCACTTGTAGCCTGATCTTTGCATTTTGACACAGAAAAAACAAGTTTGGATCAGTGACAACGTTCTCTGTTGTCTTTAGCGGTAGCGGCTGTTACAGCTAGACTCGTTTCAAAGCCTAAGACACAGCGCACTGGCGAAGGGAACAGGAGATGCCTGGGAAGGGACGGCAAAGGGAAGATCCCACACACACATACATCCGTCCTGGACCATGCACACGCCACGTGCCGTTCTGCACATCTTTCCCCGGAGATATTTCCCCAGATATATATATATATATATATAAAGCAGGAACGGCCGGGGGGGGGGGCTTCCGAGGGGGCTAGATGACTCCGGGGGCTTAGGGCAGGTTCTGCTCGTTTGGCCCCGGAAGCCGGCAGAGGAGGATCTCCCCCAAGCGCGGCATACCGCCCTGATGCAGCACACCGACAGACCCAGCACTTTGCACATGCTCTGCGGGTTTCTCGCCGCGTCCCCTCTGGCCCTTGACCGACCTGCGGGTGGCTCCGCGTCCTCTTTGGGACTCTTCATGGCGGGCGGGCGAACGTAGGACCAAGGAGCCGCTTAGGGGGCGGCCGCGGGCCCGGTCATGAGTCCCGCGGCGGCGGCGGCGGCTCTTCCGCCTCCTCTTCCACCCTCCCTCCCGGGCCGGCAGAGGCGGAGCCGCCCAAAGGCGGGAGGCGAGGCGGTATGGTTGGGCGGGCTCCTGTCAAAGGAAGCCGGGCGGCGCTCCCTATGGGCTCCCCTACGAGCACAGGAAACGCCCTGAGGCCCGGCCACGGTGTCTAGCCACTGTATGTTCACACATCATTGTTCCCGACACGGGATGCTCCGTGAGGGCTGTTGGCAGGCTGCACTTCCCTATGTCGGGCAGAAGGAGCCGCTGGGGGTCGAGCGCGACACTGCCGCAGCTGCTCAGGTTCCCGGCCCGGGAGCCTCAGCGTCTCTTTCCCCAACCCAGCAGCCATGTTGTTCTATTAGCAGTGCTGGTTAGAGGTGCCTTTGGAGGGCAAAGCCGCCCCTATGCCTGCCGGCTGCACGGAACTATTGTCTAGGGATTCTGTTTCTCAGCCGGCCCTTTCAACGTGCGGCGTCTCCGATCATAGAGTCTGCCGGTTGCGGAGCAGAGCGGTTACGAGTTTCCGGGTGATTGGCGCGTTGTATGGTGGGGTTCCGGCAAACGGAGACCCGTCGTTGAAGCTGCAGCAGCGATCAGGATTCCGGACGGTGAGGAGGTTGGTTGATGCCGTGGAGGGAAAGGGTATCGGGGTAGGCCTGGGATGGTGTTGATACGCTTGTAGTGTGTGTCCCCCCCCCCCCCCCCCCCCGGGGACTGGTTTTTCTACGCATGAAGTGAAAGGCTCGGGTCTCTTGTAAGGCGGCCTCTTAGCTGGGGTTACCTCGGTCTCCCCGGTACTGCCTGCTTAGTATCTCCGGGGATGTGTGGGTCCTTAGAATACTCTCTGGGGCTCTTCGTGCTTTTGGTGTGGCTATCGCCGTTCAGGAAGCTGGAGTCAGAAATAGCGTCCCGTGGATTATTCACGTGGCCTGGAAGCGTGGGGGGATGTTGTAGTCACTCCTGTATCTCGCACTCTACCCTTTTCTGCCTATAAAGACTTGTCTGGTGGTGGCGCCTTTCCCCCCATGTCCTCCCCATCCCCCCCCCCCGCGTCGATTCCCCCCCCCCCCCCGAACTGGTATTCTTGAGCTTTTTCACGAAGGTGAGTGGGGGCGATAATGTGAGGAATGAGAGTTTTGCATTTTCACTTCTCAGGCTTGAACACAGACAACTGCTGCCATGTCCATTGGAGTACCAATTAAAGTTCTGCATGAAGCAGAAGGCCATATTGTGACCTGTGAGACCAATACAGGTGAAGTCTACCGGGGGAAGCTCATTGAGGCTGAGGACAACATGAACTGCCAGGCAAGTTTCCACTGGGAAGTAACCGGGAGGGGGGGATATAGCCTTTGTAAAATGTCCCACTTTGGTTTTTCATCCAACTTGGTGTATCTTTAAGCCAACGGATTGACTCTTTCTTTGCAGCAGAAGTAAATCATAAACTGGCATGGCTGGCAGAAGTGCTGTCTCACCACACCCACCCAGGTTTTATTTTTTTAGGGTCCCCCAATCCATCTTCAGATATTGTTGGTTGTTTTATAAGCTGGGTATGAGTTATCTGAAGAGTATAGGGAAGGGCCCTCAGTATACAGGGCAAAAGTCTATGCATGCTTGTCCAGGGTAGCCCATGGGCACCATTGGCATGCATCTATTTCATAAATTTAGCACAAGAAACAAACCTAGACATAATGAACATATTGGTGTTCCACCACAGCTTTTTTCCAGGAGGTCCCCTGACTCTTAGAACAAGTGCTAATCCTTGTAGTTTTAAAGTACTAAAACAATTGGACAAACTGATGACTGTAACCACACATACAGGTTTGTTTTTAGTTAGATTTACTAAGTACTGGTGATGCTTGGTTAGAATTAGGAAGTAGCCAGCAAATCCTGCTTTCATGCTTTTTTTCAGGACTTTTGCACTCAGCAATTCCAATTTTTGCCTTCCAGATGTCCAACATCACAGTGACCTACAGAGATGGACGTGTGGCACAGTTAGAGCAAGTGTACATTCGGGGAAGCAAAATCAGGTTTCTCATCTTACCAGATATGTTGAAAAATGCTCCAATGTTGAAAAGCATGAAGAACAAAAACCAAGGTTCTGGAGCTGGAAGAGGCAAAGCAGCTATCCTCAAAGCCCAGGGTGAGTGCCTGTCTATGCATAATTCCAGGAATCAGGAGAAGGGCTGTGATCTGGAAAGGAGGATTTTCAGTGTAGGGGGAGGGGGTTTCAACATCCTGTACTGGTGCTTCACCTTTTTCTCTCCTACATCAAGGTTCAGTTCCCTTGCCTGTACAGTTTGCCCATCTGTTACATAGCCTTCTTTTAATGTTTCCCTGGTCATTGTCCAATATGGAAGGCTTAGATTTTGGAAACAAAATGAATATTGCAAGCAGAAATGAGCTGGGGGGTGGGGGTGGCTTTCTTGATAGGGAATTTGGCTTGCCCTGTATCATTTACAAGACTTATGTGTGTGTTTGGGTTTTTTTCCCCCTTCAGTGGCTGCAAGAGGAAGAGGCCGTGGAATGGGGCGCGGCAACATTTTCCAAAAACGAAGATAACTTTGGACTGTGTCGTTCCTTGGTGAACTAAAAACTGTTGGAATCTAATTGTATTATGTGACCTAATAAATGTGTTTCTTAGAAAATGGTAATTCTGTTCTCTGGAATGAAGTTTGCTTTTGATGTACAAACTGGCTGCTGCTTTACCAACCAAGTTTAATTAGCTTTGGATGGTACAAACGGTATCGTTTTAGCTCCCTACCACCACCACCCAATTTGAACAGTACTTGTGTGCTGAGGCTTTTCACACTGTTGGCTTGTGAATGGGGCTGTTAACCATGATACAGAAGAATGTCATGTACTTAATTGGTAATGTGTGCTGGTGTTCAGGCCATACACTTTGATAAACAGACTATTAACCCTGGCTAAAAATAGTTTGCAGGTAAATGTAAATCATGACACTCTGAGGCCCGCAGCATTAATATTTTGATGGTTCATCCCTATGATTCATTTATAGTTTAGTATTGTTTGCTTTTTACGTAAGTTGAATGCCTCATTTTCTTTTTTGTGTTCCTACTTGAGAGACTCACTCAATGTAATGGTTCTGTAACAGCTTTAGGAAAAGGATGAGTGCAACATCCAGTCATTGTAGCTTTCATGGAGGTCTACTGGTCACTATTCTGCTTATTATCCATTGTCAGTATATGAACCTTTGTTCTACAAGCCTCCACCTAATCCAGGGACTAATTTTGGTTTAGAAAAGAAATTGCACCTAGAAGGCAGTTTGATAAAGAAAAAAATCTTATAACCATTAGCTGTTGAAAGTAAACTAGAAAATAAACTAGAAATCTTTGCAACTCAAGATCTGGCTAATTCAAAACAGTGTAAGCCAAGAAGGCTTCTATACCTTTTAAAAACCTACATGTGCACATGCAATTTCCCTTAGCACTAAACTGCAGTAGTGTCAGTGTGATAGCCACACAATGGGAATGGAGATAACTGCTGAAGAGCAACATGAAACTGCTTGTATTGTTTTCTTCCAATGAAAGGTTATGGAATGTATTCCAGTGCTCAAGAAAATCACAAGGTGTTCTGCTTCTGCAGGTGTGTGTGGCTTTTTTTTTGGCTCCTAAAGTGCTGCTGCATTTGAGAAGGGAGAAAGTGCTCAGCCTTCAAAGTAGTAAAACCAAAAACTTAAAGGCCTTCTAAGAAAAGTTAATTACACTTGTTTTTGTTAATTTTGTAACATCCTATTTGCTGGGACAGCACTTGAATTACATTAATTCGTAATGAAGACATTCTGTTAAATACAGAAAATGATCCCCCTCTTGCACACCTTCCATTCAGTGCAGCAGGGCTGGAATAGAGAAACTTCTAAGACAGCTGTCCTGGAGGTGTGTGGTGAGCCTGCTCACTTCCTACTAAAATATTCCACCTTTAGGCAAAAAAGTCATTTATTGTCCTTCATTGCATACAGGAAACTGTGGAAAGTACTGAATTGTCTGTTTCCACACTGGCCTTGGCGTATTTTAACACCACTTTAAAATCAAGCCATCCCCAGCCGGTAGCAAGCAAGGCAGAGCTGTAGTGTGTTTTAGACAGGTTCATTTCTCTGTATCAAGCAGCCCAAGCGATACAAGCATTCCTGCTCCTCCCCCTCCAAACAACAGCAGAATCTGCAATACTTGTTTCCTTTAATACCCAAAGAGATGGGAGTAGAGACACCCATCCCTAATGCCTGGGCTTGAAATACCCTGACACTGCAACCCAGTCACATGTTCTCTTGGTCTGTACACAGAGCTGAATGTAGGATTCCATTGCCTTTTGTTTGGAGAATGAAAGCTACTGCAGCAGGGTGTTTGGCACAAGGGAGTAGCTTGTGCTTGCTTTTCTTGTCGAGGCCCTCCCGAGGAGCGGCTCAGCCTTTAAACCCTCACTGCGAACAGAAGTCATTGCCCCCTGACACTTAATAAGTTGAGGGGAAGAAAGGGAAGCAAGAAGGCAACCGCGTGTACTTTATCCCAGCCAGAGCTATCTGGAGGTTGTTCTGAGTTCCTACAAATTGTTTATCTACTGATGGGTTCCTTTTCATCACGGTAAGTGACTGATCCCCTGTTACAAAGTGCATGAGAGGAAGACTCTGGCTGTGAAGTGCAGCAGTCTTTCACTGGAAAAATGTAAAGGTGATCAGGGCTGTTAAAGGCAAGAGAAGTGCCAAACAAAACTGGCTGGAAGAACTGGAGGCCTTGAGCCTGTACAGCAAGTACTACTGCAATGGTATCATTCTTGTATAAAAGGCCTTAATTGCGTAGTCACCTTTCACAGGACCACTGGGGGAAGATGCATGACTCTTCTTCAACTTTTGGCTGTGTCTTGTCAGCTTGCAGTGCTGCTGCTGCTGCCTCTGTGCCATCTAGCTGGCCAATCCTGGGGCTGGTCGAGAGCTCGGAATCACTATCGAGGGACTCATAGATGGTAGGCAGGGTGGTCTGCAAATTGAGACGCTTCCGCAAGCCAACCAGCAGAGGCTGCGGCATAGAAGAGACATCTACATTGTTGCCAAGGTCAATCCAGGCCAAGTAAGGGAACCGGTTCATGTCCTTCATGGCTTCAGTCAGTTCTTTCACAGTGGCTTTGGTCAGGCGATTCCCATTGAGGGAGAGATGAGTGAGTCTGGGCAGTGACCACAGAAAAGGAAGCAGGAGGTGCATCTTGTCGTCATTCAAGTCAGTAAAGCTGAGGTCCACTGTGCTGAGGCTGTGGCCATTGTTCTGCAGGTAATAGGCCATGCGATGGATGTCCCGTGTGGAAAGGGGGATCCCTGATAGGTGCATAGCATCTTGGCTCAGCTTCTGTAAGGCGTTCTTCAGACTAGAGAGACAGTGAAGATGGGGGAGGATTAAGGACCCTGGTACTTAAGGGCCTTCAGGGCAGGGAGAAACAGCTTGGTAATGCTATCTTGGTTCCTTAAAGTGGCACCCCTCTCTAGTTTAAAAAAAAAATCCCCAAAACTGCAGGCCAAGTTAATGCAGCTAGGCCCCCTGTGGAAGAGAGCTGCAATGGCTGATTTAGTTTTAAACCTACCCATAACTTAAAATCTTTCTGTTGCGCAAAGCTGAAACTTGTGTCATTCACTCATTCCATCCTGCAATAGTTTTGCATGCTTGTAAAAGGTCTTTTGGGTGCATTGGTAAGTGAAGCAATGCAGTTCCCAGAACTGATCTTACAGTGCTATCAAAGAATGCTAGAATTTCAGAAAACCCATAGATACGCAACTTGTATTTTCCAGCACTCAGAAATTACTTCCTGGCAGATAACATTTCAATCCTAGACACACTTCTTTTCCATGCCTGCATTTCTTGCAATAGGCTCCCTTAAGTTTATGGTGAACAGACTGGGGGGGGGGGGGGGGGGGGGGGAGGTAGCACAATTGTGCTGGAGGAAGCAATGTCTGTTGGCATACTGATTGTATAAGAGTACTGTTAGGTGCCTGCCTTGGATGCTTAGCATGCGGTGCCATTTTCACACGGATGGAGTTGGATGGCTGGGGAAGAGGAGCCTTTTCCTTAGAAAAGAATGCCCTTCCAGGAGCATCAGCTGGCCCCTTATTGCTGTGTCTCCTGCCACTCTTGCTGATGCCCAGCCAGGATCAAGAGGCTTGCACCTGCCCTGTCCCACTTTCAACCCTCAGCCCAATCTGCATTTCTCACCTTGCCTGTGATTTCCGACGCAGCATGCTGTGCTGTTGCCATTTTGAATGAGGAGTCAAATGATAAATCAGCTGCCGGCAGATCCGATCTGCAGACTTCCAAGGGTCATACTCCTGAAACCACAAGAATCTAAACTATTATTGGTGGTTTTAATTTCTACAGCACACTACAGAACCAATTGGTAGTGTCCAGAATGGAGACCAGGAGTAACCTGCTACAGAACCAGCCCAAAACAAAGGTCAGGAACTACTGTAGATAAGCTGGGAGGTGTAGGTGACAGTGAACTACAGTACATCCTGGACAATTATACCTTTCTGTCTCTCGTCATTTATGAACAACCCCCTAATCTAAAGCAGTAACAATGGAACACCTAACAGCGATGCAAGCTCAGGGACCTGACCTTGCAACAAACCCAGATACAACTACTCGGTCCCCATGTCTAATTTCCAGTCCTAATAACATCAGCTCCATTATCATGGGCTCATCTTCTACTATGATGTCATGCTGCTCTTAACAGGGCAAAAATGTCAGTAGCTACATAAAAGAATAAATGGACAGATATCCACTGTCCAAAATGGCACTACTCAGAAACCAGTGGGAAAATCACTGTTGATCTTGCAACCATTCCATAACAAATTTTTTTAAAAGGGATACTTCACTGAAAACTGCTAAAGTAGAATTTATCAGGAAGCTTCATATTATCTCATTAGGACTCCACAGGGATTCTCAGTTCCTCTCATAAAAGCAAGACTTAGTCTAGCAAGTCTAGTAAGAATATTTTTTAACCCATCAGTGTTGTTGTGAGTGGCAGTTGGGCTTATCATGTACATATTTGAGCTTTGCACAGAAATGCAAGAGACAGAAACTGACATTTCATTGGCTTTTGACCCCACAATTCACATTTCTTCCTCCACGCCTCCTTCTGTCAACTGAGGACACACTTCATGCAATAAATGGGTCAACTAGTCAACTAAACTTCTGGTGCAATAAATCGGCTAGGCTTTAAGGTGAGGCTGTCCTGCGTGCATGCATGCCCATTCATTCTGAAGCTGCAGACTGCCTCATGGCGTGTCCTTGACTGATGTTATCTGCTTATCTTATAACACACACCTTGTACGCTGGGCTTGCCCTGGGACAGACAGCTGCATCACTGACTTGAGGCTTTCATGCCAAGGAAAAAGTAAGAGAAGGATACCAAGCAGTTAAGACCACCATGTCCAGCAATGGCATTTAGTACTTAAGATAAAAAATAGTACTATTTTGCATATGTATGAAAATTAATGCTTTCATTTTCTACAAGCAAAATTGTGACTATACCAGAGAAAGAGCATGTGTTAGCTGGAAACCACTTGTGCCCGATGTTCCCTTAGCACATTTATTTGAGTAACTTTATGTGTATGATTTGGACAGAAACAGTCACAATAGGAGTAGCAGCATGTTTGGATTTGGAGTTAAATTTTATGTGTATGATCATATATATTATAGCATATTAAAAAGGAGTCATACTTAAACAATAAACCTATAGAAAATATGCTGTATATGTCTGCAGTATACACAGGTATTGCTGTTCTCTAATGTTGTAGGTTGCTTTGCATCTAAATCTCCATACTATGTATTTAAGTAAATCCTTATGAAGCATTTTGTTCCTTTCAGTGCTCCCCCAATATTTCCAGTTTTTGCTATTTACTGGAAATAGCAAAATTCCCTAGGGAAAAAACATTTTTTCCCCAGGCCTTCACATCTCTAATTGAATTTACTTGAGCAGTCCTCCTGTTTTCTCCCCGAAGTAAGCAAACTGGGTACAGTTTGGTGTAGTGCCAGTTTGGTGTAGTGGTTAAGTGCACAGACTCTAATCTGGGAGAACCGGGTTTGATTCCCCACTCCTCCACTTGCACCTGCTGGATGACCTTGGGCAAGCCATAGCTCTGTACCAGCTGTTCCCTCAAGGACAGCTTGGGAAAGAGTTCTCTCAGCCCCACCTACCTCATGGGGTGTCTGTTGTGGGGAGGGGAAGGGAAAGGAGTTTGTAAGCCGCTCTGAGACTACAAGTGAAGGGTGGGGTATAAATCCAATCTCTTCTCTTCTTCTTCTACAGGTATATTTTTTTCTACCCACACAAGTGTTAAGCAATGAGCCTCACCTTCTTGGGGCACTGCAGGTCTCTGGCTAGGCTCATCAGGAGCTCATGGGAGATGGGATCCACGAGGTTGAGAAACGCAGCATTCTTATAGAGAACTTCACTAAGGAACGTTCCTTCTAGTCCAAGATCCTATGGGAAGAAAGCAAACCAACTTAGAGATCAGTAACGCTGTCGGGTGGAGTGATGCCATGAGCCCAAAACCAAGAGCGGCAACTGCAGCAGTGGGACACACCACTAAGCCACTTTTAGGGATGGGCATTGTGGCTCACCATTTCCCACTCCTTTTTCCATGCAGCCTTCCAGCAAAATGGGCTGCACAGAGTGTACACTTGGCTAGGTTTCCCGAAAAAGAAAGGCAGAGACCAACAACAGTTGGCTTCTTCAGTGAGGACATCCAGTCAGGAATCACCAGCTCAAGCTAGAATTGGGGAGCACTTGCCCCAGTGTTCTGGAATAATTGTCCTGGCATGTTTGCCCCTGGTTTTGGTTTGGCCCTGCACCTAGTGCCCTGTCTCTCCCCCACCCTTGCTTTCCCAGGTCCTGCTGCAGGTCTCCCTAAGCCACAGCAGGGGGAGTTCTGGGTACTGCCAGAGATGGTTAAATGCATATTTCTTGCTTACCAGCAGTCCTGCCATTTCACTGTGTAACAACACGAGCACGGTACCTAGACGGTTCATGCTGGATCATCCCCACCACCAGCAGCTGCTTTCAGACTTACAAGCTGACGAGGGCTAACTTGCCAGAAGTCGGCGAAGTGATGATATCACAGCTGGGCAGTAGGCAGCTGATTCGGAACGGTGCCAGGGAGGAGGGACGGGGTGCCGCCGGGGCCCTGGCGTAGCTTGAAGGCAGAGCCCCGACTTGGCTGGGGTGTTGAGCCGAGATGGGGGCTGGAAGCAGGATGCGGAGGGTAGCCGCCACAGTGAGGGTACAAGTGCTAACCGGCGGGGAGCCAACCTCGAGGGGGGGGGGGGTACCGCACGCCCTTCCCTCGCTCAGCCAGCGCCTGCTCCTGGAGCGCCCCCTAGCAAAAGCCGGCCATGCTGGCCTGCCCAAGTCGGAGCGCGAGTGCAAGGGGCCACACCCTGGCTGACCAGCAGCCTCCCTCCCAGCAGCCCTTGGCGGGGGGCGGAGAGCACCCCGTCCCCGCAGTCCCCGCCGCGCTCTCTGCGCTTCGCCCCAGCCCGCCCAGAGCCGCCTCTTGGAGCCTGGGGGGAGCCGCCGCCCCTGTCCCCCTCTGCGCCCTTCGCCGGCCGCCGCGCCGCTCACCTTCCGGAGCAAGAGGAGGGCGTGGAGGGCCTGCTCCCGGTGACGCGCGCGGAGGGTCGCCTGGATCTGGCGGAGCCACTGCACTCGCCTCTCGTAGGGCGGCGCCGCCGCCGCCTTGGCCGTCCTCAGCGCGCTGGGCAGCTTCGGGGAGCCGCGGAGCAGGGAGGCCAGCGGGAAGCGGCCCGGACGCCCCTCCGGCGGCCTAGGCCCCGGGCCAGACGCCCCGCGGCCCCCCTCCGAGCTGCTGGGCCCACTCAGGCGGGAGCCCATGGCCAAGGCCCTGTGCTGCTCGGGCTCAGCCGCCGGGGAGCGGCCGTCCGTCCGGGCGGCCTGGCTGGTGCGGGGTGGCCCTCCCGCATCTCCGCTGCGGCTCTCTGCGCCAGGGACGTGCGCGGGGCGGGGGCGCTGCCGACTGCTGCTGCGGGAGTCCGGCGGGGGTTCCCGGGGGACGCCCGGGCTCTGGTGGCGCCGCTTCTCGCGCTTTGGCCCGCTCAGGACAGGCCCGGCCAGGAATGCCCCCATCTCAGCAACCAGTTTTACGGACGTTGATTCCCTCTAAGCTGTGGAGTCTTGTGAGCAAAAATTCTATTTTGTGAGCGACTGGCATTAAAGTTGTGAGTGAGCGATTTGGCTACTGCATAAATTAGTTTGCTTTGGAACCATCCTTCCTGAGCTGAGACAAAAATGTGTGAGCCTCAGCTTAGAGGGAACACTGCCCCCCACCCCGCATGCCAGGTTTGACTCCAGTCCGGACCGCATGAATCCTCCCGCTGGATTCACACACACCCGGCGCCGCCTCTCGGCAGCCAGTTGTCTTTCAGTCACGGTGTCGGCACATTTGCGCAAGCGAACGCCATGCCACGAGGCTTCGCGGAGTAATTCTTTACGCTCTCAGTTGTATTGGATGGAGCGACAGTCGGAGCTGTCAAGCTGCAAAGAATCCGACGCGTTCATTCATTCGGCCCGCTCTGGGCCTGCTTTGCCCAGCCCACTAGGAGGAGCAGGGAGGGCTCTCCTCTGAGGCGGGTCCAGCCCTGACATCAAGATTCTGAATACTGACTGGGATTCTACTGATAGGCAGAATAGACATCGTGAAGCATTGGGTTGGAGCCAGCTTAAGTTTTTTGCTCAGTAGTTATCCTTTCTGCCATCCCTGTCTCACGTGGCTTTTGTCCATGCCCTTCCTCTCATCAGAGCACAGCTGTTTTCCTGCTCTGAGTCCTGTCTTTTTCAGCAGTGGAAAAGTTGGTTGGCTCCAGCCCACTAAAACAGTGTTCCAGAGAGGATTTCGCAACCGTGGTGAAATTAAGATTTCTTCCAAAATGCCTTGCTTACGCAACCAGATTTGAATCATTTGGGGAGACCAGTAATTCAGTGCATGAGAACACTTAAGTGGTGAATGTTTTATGGATGTGCTTAGTTGTGTTGAGTGTGTGTCATTGTGATGGGCAGGTTAGGTTCCCTCTCGCCTAAGAGTGACCAATGACAGAATGCTGAGAGGGACAGCTGGAAAACAGCAGTTGGGAGTTGGTAACCAGGGGATGCGAGGGGAAAGGATATGTCTGACTGAGTGAAGCTGAGGTGAAGAGCAGCTTAAAGCTAAATGGAAAGAAAAGTCAGTTTGTAACAAAAGATCCCCAAATGCCGGAATAGGGAAACAGCTCCAAAGTTCAATGGAAAACAAATGTTGTAACCTTGACCTTAATTCAGTGTTATTCAAACCATAAATAAAAGTTCACCCCTTGTTTGTTTAACCCTGTGGGCTACATGTCTCAGGGAAAGAAATACATGCAAGCGCAAGTCAAAATCTCAGTCTATATATATTTTAGGATATGAATAAATGGTGGAACCATATGAATGGAACAGCGTTTGAGCACCAAACCCAATAACTCTGTAAAGTGTTTTGAGTGGTGGCAGTTATTAAAGGGGGCTGGGTTACCCTGTCTGCTGATGTCTCTGTAAGGGAGAGAGAGGACCTGAGGGGTGAAATGGTCATGGCTCTCTCTAGACTTTAAAAGAGGCAAGAAGGGTAGTGAGGTGTGATGGCCTGACCTACTTGTAACCCTGAACCTAATAGGATGTGGAGGGTGGTAGGCACTCGGAGTGGAGAAGGGGTCACAGTCATATGCATCTGTAATCCCTCTGGAATGCTGATCAATGCCTGTCATTTTTGACAGTCCCTAAAGATCACATTGCCCTGACCTGGATGGCCCAGGCTAGTTTGACCTTGTCTGATCTCAGAAAGAAGCCTGGATCACTGCACAGAGGGAGGCAATGGCAAACTGCCTCTGTTCATCTCTTGCCTTGAAAAATGAGGGGTCATCATGAGTGAGCTGCGATTTGACAGCACTTTATACACACACAAAGATTACCTTAGCAGCAACTCTTTTCTTTCTGATAGTCATTCAGAAATGACAAAATTCCAAAATTAATTTGGAAGGCACTTCATTCATTCATTCCCCAAGGGTCTGAAGCCAAAGAGGTTCTGCTCCTTTTCATGGGAAGGGGAATACTCTGGGCCAGAGGAGAGCTGTTTCCTTACAGGAAGGGAGGGGAGTTAAGCAAAGGCAGCTACAGGCTCCTTTTCACTACAATGAAACAGGCAGTGGATGGAGTTCTCTCCCTCAAGGGAGTCTGCAGCCCTCAGGAGTGGCTCAAAACATTTGGCCACCCCAGGTGCCTTCTTCCTGTGCTACTTGCTGTGACTATGAACTCCGCCATTAGAGGAAGCCTTTAGCATGAGCAAAATGTCAACATGTATCAGAGAACCCATCTATTATCTTGGACAAATTACTGAAGGTCACTGTGTCAGTTGGGCAAAACAAATAGTCTAGAGAAGGACTTAGCACAACTCCAGTGTAATTGCAGGTCTGGAGTAATACTGGAAAACAGAACAGTATTATCAGAGCCCATCTTGAGCTGCACACCCATTTCAGTTTCAGAATGGAGATCTGTATCCCAGGAGCACCACATGTGAATATTGGGAGGCAAGCGCTGTGCTTCCCAGTGGCAAAACAACCACATTTACTGCAAAATATAATGCTTATGGTGATGTAGTGGGAGTAAAAACAGACTGGAGCTGGTACAGTAATATCAATTAAGTACTAACTATTTCTGCTCATCACTCCCCACCTTGATTTCCTCCCCATAACATGATCTGCATCACTTGCATTCCCTTTTTTCACTATAACCGGGAGGGGGGGGCAACATACCACTTCATGTGGTCAGGCTGGGGACTGCCAATAAGTGAAATTGCAAGTCACAGATCTGCAAATCTGTACTTTACTGTTTGCAAAATGAAACATACAAATAGTAAATCCATATAAATAAAGCTGACATATATGCTGATTGCCTTTTGTGATTGCAACTCTGTCAGTGGCCAGCAGCACTACAAAACAAGAGAGGCCCTTCCAATGGACATTGTTTGAACTGCTTGCTTTTTATCTTGATTGCCTATTTTCAGTTTTTGTACAGACAACAGTTCTGTTTCAAATTTCTGCAGTCTTTGTCCTATTACATTGCTTATTAGATGTACCATCCTACTGATTGCATTGATTTGCATGGTACAATCCTCCTTGAGTTTCATTGAGAAAAGTGGCCAATAAATAACATTTATAAAGTAAATGCTGAAACATGGTAACCTCTCAAAGAGGCTCAAAAGGCACAAGCATTCGTTGTCACTTCCATTGGTGCCCGTCAAGCCCCAGAAAAGAGTAACTTGTCATCTATCAACAATTGTGAACAATTGTTGGACGATCATTGAGCCTCATCCAGCGCAGAGTAACTTCACAGGTTGGTATGTCCCATCCAAGACTTCCTCTGATTCAAAAGAATGTGGCATTCCAGCCTTAATTAATAATGTTGCTATTGTGTGGTTGTAATTAGCAGCTCAGAAAACATTAATAAGCACAGAGTCACCTAATTGGGTTTTCTTATGTAAGCGGCTTTTTGAGAAGGAAAACTGCAGTTTGCCACTAGAGCTCGAATTCACAGAGTGCCATGTGGAATGATCACATCAGAGGTTTTGTTGCCAGTTGCATTGAGGATGCCTTGCACAGAAACCGGTGGACTAAGCCAACATGGATGGAATGAAATCTGGGTAAATTCTGTAGCGAACAGACATCACGCTCCTTCCCAGGGACTGAGGGCTGGGTGGGGAATTTGGAAGTCCTGGGTGGAAGGTCTTTTTTCCCCTTGCTTTGCAATGCTGGTAAGTTAGATTGCATTTCTCAGAGGAGAGTTATCGCTTATGCTATAAGTGATGTGTTATAGCCCTGGATCCTGTTATGCAATCCGTGCTAATTTAACAGCACAGGTAGATTTTCTGTGGTGATGCACGTCGCCACTGGCCTCTTTAATCATGAGCTATTCAGGGTGGAACACACCAACAAGCAGAAGCACCTTAAGCTAATAAAACAATGATTCAGGTACTTGTTATCTTTTGAGAGATGCTGGTCTCTGGCTTTACCGGTGGTACAGATCAAGAGGCGCTGAATGTTGGTTCAAGAAATTTCCTTTCTGTGTACTGAATAAAAAAATTATTTTCAATGTGTTTACTATTATAGCTTTAATTTCAGTAATTTATAAAATCCTACCATTTATCTGTACAACTCTCTTCTGAAAAAGAGATATCGCTGTAATGTGTATGTGCATGGGCCTACGGTGGGCTTGCGGTGCAGTGAATATGGCACACTTCACACTTCTAGAGACAATTTGTTACCTTAGAGGTCTGTTTAAGCAGGTTTTGTGCCTTGGATATGTTGCGACTCTGAGCTAGGGTATTAAGGACCTCATTGGGAGGTGAAGTATTTTAAGGAACTGCTTTATTTCAGGTCTCCCCACCCCCTTTCCAGTTTTTCCTTCCGATCATTCCATTTTCACTCCAAAGGTTCTTGCTTTTCCCATCATTTTGATCTGTCAAAGCTGAAAATATAAGCAAGTCCTTTTCGGTTCAGTCTGGGTAGAGAGCATTGTGAAAATCTCTCGTGTTGGACTGGAACAGGCTCACAGGGTAGAAACTGCTTTGAATTTGGATCAAGAGACTGGAAAAAATGTGGCTGTGTGAAAGGCAAACACTTATTTAAAAAGTCAAAGGAAGGATCGTGTTTGATGTGCCTGTACATATCCATGGCATGGTTTGTGGCTCATTCAGTGTAACCACTCTGATGTCATGGTTCTTAGAGGCAAAAATATGATGACTGAGGTTGGAATTGCATGTCATGTGCAAACTGTTCTTTTCCCCAGCAATTCTTGTAAGAGAAAACAGTTGCTGGGGCTGCACCTTAAAAGGTGCAGCTGGACAGAAGGGGAAAGAAGACATTTAACTGCCACACACACATGCTGCTTTTTCCTGCTGTAGAAATCGTATGGGCACCTTTTTGTTCCAGCTCAAGTTTTCAAAACTAGCAAGGTGTGTTCCCAATTGCTTTTTACAATCACCAGCCTCACTGAACCAACTGAAGGATCAAGAGAGCAGCCAACACAAAGCACATGGCAATAATCTAATCCGGGTTTGATCAGAGCACAAATAACTATGACCAAATATTGCTTTTCCTGGAATCCATGTAAGTGCCAAACTAATTAGACTTGATTACTACTGCAGTCCTAAGAGCTGCACCTTTATAAGCTCATTTACCTCAATGGACATAGGAGGGTATAGCTGTTGTTTAGGATGGCCCTATAAATGTGTAATTTTCTACAGTAAAATTTGAGTGCCATCCATATTCTGGTGACACTTCCTTAAAAATACCTGGGTGACCTCTCCCAGTGGTTTTATGTAAATGTTAAATAGCATGGCAGGCAAAAAGGAATTCTGTTAGATCCCACAGCATAAGTACCAAAGGAGCTGAGGAACTGACATCCAGCATCACTTTCGGGTACAGCTTTACCAGATACAAATGGCACTGGTAAAGGTAAAGGTTTCCCTTGCTCGAAAGCCAGTCGAATCCAACTCTAGGGTTGCAGTACTCATCTTTGTTTCCAAGCTGAAGAGCCAACACTGTCCAAAGATGTCTCCCTAGTCATGTGGCCGGCATGACTAGACGCCAAGGTGCATGGAACACTATCTACTTGCAATTTCTAGCTTTCAAACTGCTAGGTTGGCAGGAGCTGGGACCAGAGATGAGAGCTCACTCCGTCACACAGCACTTGGATTTGAACTGCTGAACTACCGACCTTCCAGTCTGCAGTTCAGTGTCTTAATCACTGAGCCATTTTCCCAGTGACCTTTCCAGGAAGCCCATCCAGACATATTTTATGGCAGATGGTCCTGAAAGCTTTGGAGAAGTTCAGGATGATCAACAGCTTTGCATTTTCCCTGCCTCTTGACTGAAAGGCATTAGTTATGATGATCCATTAGTTATGATGAAAACCAGATTGGCAGCTGGATTGACATGGGTCTGGATGATCTGTTTGATAACAATGAAGGCTGGTGCTATATGGCCACACATACACACTTTATGCACCTTGCCTAACAAGAAGAAGAAGAAGAAGAGATTGGATTTATACCCCACCCTTCACTTGTAGTCTCAGAGCAGCTTACAAACTCCTTTCCCTTCCCCTCCCCACAACAGACACCCTGTGGATGTTTGCAGCTGGCCAATAGTTGTTAAGGCCATTTGAGTCCAAGGACAGCTTCTGTGGGGACGGGTTGTTTCACAAGATGGTTGGGATAGCTTTTCTCAAAGCATGAATGAACTTTCAGACATGGCTGATTGCCTCCTTGACGGACAAAGATCAAGCTAAGGGTGGAAGTCTGAATCTTTCCAAGCAGCTTATTAACTTTCTCAGGCTGTAACAACTGAAAGTCATCCAAGAGTTAGTGGTCTATACTGATGGATCTGTCAGGGAATTGGAAAGGTGTGATCCTGACTGGCATCTCTTTTCCTGACCAGCCACCATTTCTTCACCTGCCCCCACCACAATGGATAATGGCATCCATCTCCTCTTCACAAAGTTTCCCAGGCATGTGGTGAGGATAAAAATCACCCCCCCCCCCAGGTTACTGGCCCAGGTGCAGGGCTTTCATTCCCAGGCCCTTGGCAAACACTTCTCAGAAAGGCTCCCTGACAGATTTGCCAAGGTATGAAGCCAGACTGCCCTTCCGTTTCTTCGGTTTTGTAATGAGAGAAGGCACAGCAAAACAAAGCAGCTGCCTGACTCTGAACTCTCCTTTCTCTTGGAAAACTGCAGTTAGCAATTAAGAAAAGAAAGGGACAAGGAAGTGGGGAAACAGAAGGAATGGTCTCCAGACCAGAGAGTGAATCAAGCCTCTTTCTATTTCCACCTGAGGCTTTAAGTTCTTGTTACTGACCACTTCCTCCTAGTAACTGGCCTTCTCCAGCCCCTCCCATTCATAAAGTTCACTTGTTAGTCAGCCTTTACTAACAGACTGAGATTCCTAACCTAACAGACAAGAACAAAAAGGAAGAGAGAAGGGTTTTGATATATTTTTAAAGTAGGAAAATAATCCTCTGTGGATTCCTAGGTGGTGCCCAGCTTGTACCCCATAAGGTATGTAATAGAGCATCTTTGTTTTCTCTGCTGTTTTCATGTTTCTGGGATGGGGGGATTGTGTCCTTCTTTTGAGAAAAACAAGACTTTTTGTCTGTTTAAAGTAATGGAAAAAATATTCTGTGGCTTCTTTGATGCTATGCAAATCATTATGTTGATATTGTTGTCATTCTAGTTCTGCATAATTCCTTCCGCAAGAAAGATGATTTGCTATATGAAGCTGTCACAAGGTGGCTTTCACATGGAGGTTTTGCTCTGTGGTGACATCTTGATTGCTTTAGTGTTCTTTGGAGTTCCCAGACAACATCATCTTATTTCAAATCTAGCCTCTGTTGCTTTCCCTGTGCTTTCCTAAATCCGTTTAGCTACAGCAGGTGGGGGAAGAGTACCATCTGGCTGTGTTAGTATGGCATAGGGAAGCAATATTGCATGTCTCCCTGCCCTGCAAAGGTCCTGTCCTTAGTGGGTGTAATTTTGCCCTGATTTTCAAACCATTCCCCCCCTGCAGTGGTACTGATGGGTGTAGTGAATCCCCCCCCCCCCAAACTGTGGCTATGTAGCATTATAATAGGATTATGAAATGTTGTCAAATGCAACAAAACATCAATTTGAACTGTTTCAACCTAACGTATTCATCTTGGCCCTGGCCCAATTTCATTCTGTTCGCCAGCCTGTGGGAATGTATAGAAGGATTATATCTGAGTGCTGTGAGATACACCTGTGAAGAAAATTGTAACTGTATGCCGCCGATCTTGTGATGTAAGTTTAATGAGTTTTAATTTGATATTGTATGTACTATTTATATGTTGTTAGCCGCCCTGAGCTCACCATTGGCGGGGAGGGCGGGATATAAGTCACAATAAATAAATAAATAAATTTTAATGAATATTAATAAATGCTTCTCAAGTTTTACTTTGTCACTGTTGTGTATGGGAGGAGATTCTGAATCTACTCGCCCTTCGAGGTGAGCAGGAAGTACAGGAGGCTCCCCGAAGCCAAGTGGGGCAATATGGCTGGTTATAACTTTTCTCTGAAGTTGCCAGTGCCACTGTCTCAAGCACATTTCCAAGGACATAACTGTTTAACAGTGAGTCTGCAGAACCAGAGAAAAAGCCGTATGTCTGGAACACAGGCAGGTCATTACTCACAACAGTCAGTCAGGTACCACCTGCCCTTATCTTGAGGAGCACCATCAGGCTCTTTAAGCAGCAGCGAGTTTGATCTTCCTCTGCCAGCCTGCTTTGCCTGAGAGGCCATCCTTCGCTCTGCAAGAAGGAACAATGGAATTCTTCAGCCATGATCAAGCTACCAGAAACCCAGAGGATGCATGTTGCTTCACCTCTCAGCCTACAGGTATTTTTCATTTTTGCACTAGGGTTCAGTGTCCACTTGCTCCTTCACTTCTTTTCAGTGAATAACTAACTATTCACCACTTCTCTTTTCAGAGCTGACAGCGGTTGCTGCCACCAGCTGAATCACCACCTCTGCAGACGAGGTGGCTGATGTGATGCAGAGAGAAGGGGCAGCTGCCACAGGTATGACACGAAGGGCCCTCCCACCCCCTCAATTGTCCGTGGTCCTTTGGACTACCAGAATCTTAAGTCACAAAAGAAGCCACACTGGTGGTCCCTTGTGACTCTGTTAGCCTTATGCACACACACTTCTGCAATCAATGGTGGGGGGCAGAGTATTGATTAGTACATTACTAATATGATTTGTAGATACAGCAGTATAACAAGTTTATCATACACCTTCCACCTTTCCCTATTTCCTTCAGCCCTTCTCTCCCCCCCACTTTACAACACCTCCCTCCCAGTGATTGGGGTGGTGGTTTGTGTATTAAGATTGCTTTGAAAGTCATGCAAGAGAGGGAGGAAATGAGGGCTTGTGCTGACTTAAGCATGGGAACTTCCCCCCTTCCTCACCAAGGGACATGAGAATTAAATCTATGCAAAGAATTATCTGTATGCACAATAATGTGAGCAATGCATACCAAGGCCTGTATGTAGGCAGTTAAGTAGCTTGTGGTCTGTGCTCAGTGTACTGCTTTCTATATTTGGGCGATGGATTCAAATACAAAGAAATGTGGTGTGTCATGGATGTGCTAGAACCATTTGCCTCAAGATGCTAATTTTCTATGTCATGTTTTTAGGTTGGGGTCCTAAGAAAGCCTGGAGACAGATATCATGGCTTGAAGGATGACCCCCCCCCCACCAATCTTTCAATTATTTTATTTTATATGAATCCTGATGAAGAGATCTGCAGAACTGAAAAGGTAACACAATGTTTGATGTTATCTTAATTGGTTTTAATAAAAAGGATGGTGTATATTTTGTTATTAGACATGCGTAGGCCTGTAGAGCGAACATACTATTAGTGATAAAAAGTCAAGTACTCTGTTTTTCTGATGCAATTTTTTTCCCCTGGGAAAAAAATGTCCAGTGACCTAAGCTTTCTACTGAAAACAATGAGGTTCTTTTTAAAGAAGTCAGTTTGCATGTCACACAACCTGTGAAATAATGTGTGATTTTCTAAGGAATCAGGGTTTTTTTTTGTATTGTGACTAATACTGTTTGCCCTGACTTTGACCAGGCTAGCCCAATTTGATCAGATTGTGGCTGCTAAGTGGGGTTCATGGCTTGAATGGGAGACCACCCAGGAAGTCCAGGGCTGCTATGCAGAGTCAGATTTATCCAGGGATCATTTCATAGAAAAAGAGGTGCAGGAGCTCCTTAGCATAACTTATTTGCATATGCTAAACCACCTGCCATTGCAGGAAGTATGTCAGAAGGAGGGAGGGAGAGGGAGGGGGGAGAGAGGGAGAGGGGGCTGGCACCAACTCCCGGAGCTGAGCTCCCCCGAGCTCCTGCTCAAAATGACCCCTGGATTTATCTCTTGCCTTGAAACCCCTATGGGCCCACCATAAACCAGCTGCGACTTGATGACACTTTCCACCACCAGTAGAATTTACAAATCATATGCTGTAATGTTTCAAGTAATACTTTCCCTACCAGGTCAAAGTTCGTAGTTTTAGAAAGTTTAATGGGCTTTTTCAAGACATCATCACTAACCATTTTTTCTCTTTCCAGCTTGCAAATTCTGGGGAAGAGGAATGATACAACAGGATCCCTGTAAGTCTAATAGCTGATGATAGAAGAGGTATAGCTCTGGATCTTCTTACCATTTTCCACCCTGCTCGTCCTTGGATTAGATCTGATTTTATATTAATCATGTTTGCCCACCTGACAACAGCTGGAAATGGTCCTCCACCAAATGGAATGATTACTCTTTTGACTGGAACTTGTTATAAACTGGAAACTGCCCCCCCACACATTTCTTTGTTTGTAGCTTTTAGTGCAAATGCATTTGCCTAATGGATAAACACTCCAATGCATCTGATTAAGTAAACACTGACTCACAAGAGTTTATGCTGGAATAAATTTTGTTAGTCTTTAAAGTGCCACTGGATTACTGTTTTAATTTTGCTGCTACAGATTGATACAGCTGCAGGGCTAGCCCCAAAACTGTGGGCACCCTAGGCTAGAACACTCAAGCAGCTCTACCCCCCCCCCCCAACACTTACCCTCTTCCTCCCTATGCTATGGCAAGAAGCCACCTGCTCTCCTCACATCCAACCCATCAGGAAAGGTGCAGCAGGGGTAAGAAGTAAGAGGACTAGGCCCACCCCACCCACAGAGGGAGGGAAGGAGGAGGCAGGCTCCCTGTTGGTCACTCACTGGGCTGAAGATATCTTCCAGGTCCAACCCCAGATGCCACACACAAGTGGAGGAGGGCAGCCAGAGGGCAACCGGGCTGGCTGGCATCCCTCCACCAATGGTGCCCTAGCCAATTGCTAGGGATGGGCGCGAACCAGCTCATTAACTAAAGTTCATGATGAATTTTGGCTGGTTTGTGGTTCACAAACTGATGTTTGTGGCAGGTCAGCTGGCACCAACTTTCTAAGAACTTGGTAGTTCAAGCAATTTGTGGAGGTTTCTGTGGGTTGGTGAATGGACACCTTTCCAGACAGACTGTCTCCCCTCAAACTTCAAAACAACAGGGGTGTGTAACTCTCCAGCCTTGGAAACACTATTATCAGTTTCAAACTAGTTATGTCAGTTTCAGGAGGAGTGTTTCCCCCCCCCCCCCGTCTTTGCCCCCTTGGTTTTTGTTCCCTTCCCATTTTCTTGCACAGAGCTTGTGAAATCCCACTCATCCCCTGGCTGGATTTGTGACTCTGTGCTTTGAGATCAGCCTTTTTAAGCTTGCCGTGCCGCAGTGGCTCTGGGTTCTGCTGGGCATTCTGTACACTGAACTGGTTCTGCTGAGCTTGCACACCCTGTTGCTTGGAGAGTGATTCTGTGCTTCACATCAGTTCCGTTGAGCTGGCATTGCCACAATGGCACTAGGTTCTGCTGGATACTAGTACATTGCACTGGTTCTAGCACACCAGGGGGAGGGACATTCTACTGCATCACAAACTGAACCAGTTTGTTTGGCTCTTAAAACTTTGTGATGATTTGTGAACTGGGCATGCCTCGAACCATCATGAACCACATTTCCCTACCAATTCTTGTCTAGGGCTGTCTAGTGGATAGGCTACCATACCTCAGCTAGCATTATCATCACAAAATAGATGAGTTCACCACAGAGGGATCAGGACAGCAGGGCAAGGTAGGAAGTGGGGTGGGAGTCCAGGTGAACAACCCCTGCAAATTAACTCATTGCTGTAAACAAATATGCTTCGCTGGTTTGATGGATAAATGTTACAGACTCCATCTTTCTGTCCTTGAAGGAGAAAGGCCTGCAACTATTTCAGTGTTAACACTCCAGAAGAACTGGGCAAAGGGCAGCTTTTCCTACTTCCTTGGCAGAATCTGCTGGGGGCGGAGTCCACAGTTTCACACCAGTTCCCTTGAATCCAAATAATGATGTGGATTTCTGCAGAGAAAGTCTTCTATGATTTTTGGATTCAGTAAAGCCACTGGGAACCTCTTCTGTGCAAGAGATCCATGGCAAGGAATGGGAGTCACACAGTGGAGTAGTAGTTTGTGCCATTAAGTTGTGTGAGGGTGTACAGATTAAAGGCTGAATCGTGCACATGTGCATTAGAGGGCATTTGTGCATGCAATGTGCATGTGAAAGCACAACATAATGACTGAACACTTCCTACTGTCTTGATTTTTTTCTTGACATTTACAATCTGGCTGATTGTGGAACCAAATTTTCTGATAGGGAATACTTAAATATTTTCCTTTTGACTGTTCTCAGACAGCTGTGGTCTTGGTTCAAAGATCATTGTAAAATCTCACTGTGGGGGCTGGCCTTACCTGAGGCAAGCTGCACTCTACTGGAGATTTTATAACATGAGAAATCTGTAGGAATAAATAAGGTTTTTTTGTTTCAAAGATTCCTCTGGGAAGGAAACACAACTTGAGCAATTGTTCTAAATGTTGTACTGCCTAATACTGCTCTGCCTGCCATGTCCCAGGCCAGATAAACATTTTCCTTTCCTAGAATCTCTTAGGATGCATAATTTCAACCTACTTGCTTATTAGAATTCCACTAGAGTAGCTAGAACGGCATGCAAACACAATGTTGCATAAGGAGGAAAAGGTGCAATTTCAGTCCTGCTGCTGCATGACAAGTGGCAGTTGGGTAAATGTTTTTTCTATGCCAGAGCAAAAGGGTTGCGTCTCTTGAGGAAAGGCTGCTTGGTGGTAAAACTTGTCTGGCTTGCCCAGGGTGAAGGATGTAATGAGACCACCTGTTGTCTCAGTGCTCTTATGCCAGCCCCCTTAGGTTTGTGCACGAGACCTTTGTGGCAGATTGTTCCCCACTGGCCAGGTCGCTGTGTCCCTCTTTATTGCTAGGTCCACCTCCAGAAGCAGGTAATGGGCAGGGTCACGTTTGGCTATGTGGATACTTGGGGAACCAGTCTGGTTGCTTCTTCAGGTCTGAGGCTCTCAGCCAATGAATAGGGTGAGAATGTGCCACATCTTCTGTGGTTTGCTGCTTTTTAAAGGTGCTCACAGATGGAACTCCTGCCAGCAGATGCGGCACACAAGAACAAGTTGTCTGCCATTTCCTGCTGGGTTTGATAAGAAAAAGAGAGCGGCTCAACAGGAATGGTAAGAGGTAGACTGAGACTCCATAGGCGCTATTTTGGTTCTATGCTCTCTAGAACTGTGGCCTGAAGGTCTCCTAGTCTGTGTTATCTTTGGGAACAATCCAGCTCAGTGAAATGTGTGCAAGACTGTCCTGTGGGTAAATGATCTATGAGCCTTAAAGGTTATTGTGGACCTTAAGAAATGTTGCCTGTCCATTGGTAAGTGCATTCTTCCAAGAAGCTGTCATTTCAAAACAACCAGAAAGACCAAGCTTAGCTTGGTGGGTCAAGAAGGTAGGGATTATCAAGTACCTCAGAACAAGAGAATTAGTTCATGGTAAAGTGGATTCACTCGTGACACCAAAGACAAAGCTGGAAGGGGGAAAGGACTTTGGTGCATAGATTTTAACAGTGTGTGTGTGTGGCTAGGGAGCTGCTAGGTATGGGATGGTCTCTTTGCAGCCCCTTTCCTTGAAGTAGCTGTGGAAAATGTCTGTCTTCAAGAAGCTGAAAGCTGCCCACTGAGAGAAAGCTGCCCACTGAGAGAACTACCACTGGGTGCCCCCTGTTCTTCTGTGGCACATATCTACAAAGAGCTATGTACTTGAGAGTAAACTGGATTGAATATTGTGGGATTTACTTTTGAGTAAAAATGCGCAGGATCAGGCTGTAAAGTGAACAGAGATCGGTTATGAACGCTGGACTTCTCAGCCACTCAAGTATGAAGTCTCTTATATGCAAATGTGAAGAAATTTGAGTGGACTCTAAAAATTCTCGCAAAGGCAGGTTGCAAGTCTGGAAATTCTTCACATCCTGCGTAGCTGGAGGAGTGCTTTTTGCTATGTGCCTGGAGGCCTACAATAAGACTTGGGAAATGTTCAGGAAAAACTGACTGTATGAATTGCTCCTTGTACAGCGTACTGATTTTCTAATACTGTCCCCTGTTTTGTCATTTGCTGGTGCCTTTTCAGATTTGGGTTAATGTGAATACAGATTTCTTCAAGATTCAGTCCCCACCATCCCTATGCTTGTTAAACGTTGACTATCTGAAGAAATTCTTTTACTAGTACACTTGGGTGTAAATGTATACACATAGATACCACATACACTCTGCAACTCTTCCTCCTTCCTCCCCCCCACATAAAGAGCCATCCAGATATGATGCTGAATGCTTTTAACCAGTAGATATAAATACAACTAGTTCTGCTGTGAGATTAAGCTTCCCTAGAAAATTAACGCCTGTTATAGTTGATTAATCTTCTGTGCTTTGGAAGCTGGTGCAGGCCAGACAATAAATAACTTCTTTGTTCTGCAGGCTGAGGCAAGTTCGGTTTAGGTATCTATGATCATCAGCACGAGAACAAGCGCAACAGCCATTCAGTGCTGAACACGGGGGGGGGGGGGGGGGGGGGCATGAAGCTTCATGCCCTGGTCCCCCCTGTTTTGTTGTCTATATATTTGTATATAGTTGTTCAGTTGTTTTTGGCAAACTGAAATAAGCATGGATTTAAGCCAGGTTCTGGGGGAAGTTATATAGACACATGTGGTGGTGAAGTGGATGAGGGAGGAACAGGCTGGAGCTGAACTGAAGGAAGATGGACAAGGTGCTAGTGGGAAATCCTGATGCTCTGAAGAGGATTAAGGCACCTGTTTTGGATGGAGTAAGGTGATCATTGTGGAATCAGATGAAGCGTTCACAGATTCTCTTGAACAGGAAATGTTGGCCCTGTTGCTATGAGTCCGTTCTTCTCTCTGCACTTAGTTTGCAAGCTCTCCTTTCTAGACATGGCTCATCTGACCAAAGTGATTCTTTTCTGTAATGATTCCAGAGGCATTTTGTCAGCTTGCTTGTTGATGTATATACATATATACGCACCTCAGGGAGATTAACTGCCAAAATTAGAAATAATCTACAATCATACATTTTTGTATGTGTGAGCATGAAAATCATGGAATCATCTAAGTAATGTCACCATTTGGCCACCTGGAATAAGATGTGAATCAATCAACACCTAGACTGATTTCCCACAAGGTGCTGCCCCGGTGTTGTTCTTCCCTTTCCCCCTATTGCGTGCTTGAATTTCCCACTGTTTACTGCTGGGCGCTTTTTGACCCGCGGCTCCGCTCAATTTTCCCTGTGGCTTCAGTGATCCTCAAAAAACAGGATCACTGAAGCTGCAGGGGAAATTGTGCAAAGCCGCGGGTCAAATTGCGCCCCGCAGCAAATAATGAGAAATTGAAGCACACAATCAGGGAAAACGGAAGAACGATGCCGGGGCAACGCCTTGTGGGAAATCGGTCTTTGTTTGGCTTAGTATACCAGTACTTGTTTTTGCTGTGTATGTAGGGTTTCCAAACTCCAGGCCTGGAGATCTCTTGGTATTACAATTGATCTCCAGGCAATAGAGAACATGGCTGCTTTGGAGGATAAACTCAATGGCATTGTGCCCTGCTGAAGTCCCTTCCCTTCCCAAACCCTGCCCTCCTCGGGTTCCACCCCCCAAATCTCCAGGTATTTCCCCGCCCATGGCTGACACCTTATGTGTGACCACTGAAGAGGGCCCATAGAACCGAATGTGTTTGGGCTTGTTAATTGTGATTGTTGGTCTTGTTTGTACATCATCAACTTTGGGATACTCCTATGTATTATATGTTGTACACTGAGGACTACTTAGTCTGGTGGCTTTCGATCTGGAGGCTAAAGTCAAGGCCTGTGTTTTTAAATTGGTATTTTAAATGCACTGTATAATAAATTTATATTTTAATTCATTTTTATATTGACTTTCCTCAGCCTTCATGGTACGAAATACAATTCCAGAGGAGCAGCAGATTTGGTCTATTGTAATAGAATGAAACACTAGTCCATTGGCACCATATGGACCCACAATACTAATACGAGCAGAGCTTTCATGAATCAGAGCTTGCTTCCTCAGATGCAGTAAAAGAAAGAAAATTATTTTCTTCATTTTTATGCAGAAAATTACTTACTCTTCTGTAATCTTCTGCTGAAAAGATTAGTAAGTTTATTTCCTTTCTCTCATGGCGTATGAGAAAGTGAACTCTGACGAAAGTTCATGCTGACATAAAAACCATTAAACTTGAAGGCGCCCCTGGACTTTTTATCTCTGTGACCTTTCATCTGGTCTATTGCAACCGGGCATAAGCTTCAACTAGAACTGAACATCGTAGCCCACATGAACCTGGAACTTGCATTCCCAAAGGTCATCTCTCATGTTCCTGTTTAGTTTACCCCCACCCTGTAAACTCTTATGATGATCTGCTTTAATCCCGCAGCTCTAGGCAAGGACTTTTTAGTTGTAGCATCCACCCTCCCTGCAGTACAGAACAATGTTCCAAAAGAGGTTTTGAGATGACTGCCATTCTGCACAGGTTATGCACAGGTTACGCACAACTCTTTTTTGTTGTCAAAAGGCTTTCAGTGATTGATGGCTTTATTGTTTTGTTGTTGGGCCCTGTAGTTGTGTGGGCTGGTTCAAGCTGTTGTTATCTGGTAGCTATTATACATAAGCTGTGCTGAACACCTATTTGAGTATGGGGTAGATAAATAAAGAGATGTCCCTTAGATTTGCTTTAAGAGTAACAATCAAGGTGAAAGTGAAACTATCTTGTTGCTAATGCTATATACTGCCAAGGATCCTGGACCTAACATTCACCAAATGTACACTAATAAGAACATTTAAATTGTATCTTCAGACAAGATAACAGGGGAAACAGGCATTCCCTAACATTACAGGAAGGTTGTGTAATTGTTTTGCCAAAGACTGTGAGATCAACAAGGGTGGAGCTCTTATCAAATATGGCTAAATATCCCATCCAGAACAGGAAATCCCTACTTGGGTTACCAGCAATGCACTTGATCCCCTTATGAACCAACTGAAGAAAGTTACACTTTTATCTTAATTTCAAGTGTCCCTGGGCTGTTTTTTTGTACAATTAAATGAATGAAAACTTTGCAAAGTTGGGGTTGGTGGTGGAGGAGATGAGATGGCACAGAGGCCTATCATGATGGGGAGGGTGCCCATCTGCAAAATTTTGTCCTAGTTGGCAAATCAGAGGAGCTTCCAATGCAAATTGTACCATGAAAGCCAGTATTTTTTAAATTAACACTACTGAAGGGAGTTTAGGCAGACATTAAAAAATGTGTGCAGATGCTGCAGGACTGGTGTGATCCCACCCTCAATGCCCATATCTTCAGCTAGCTAAGCATACACATGTATACATGCAGGTGGCTTCTGCAACTGGGAACGCTGCAAAAAGCAAGCCCCTGGAGGTACCTAAAAAGGGTGTGATCATGCACTTGAACATACACTGAATGTCTGACTGAATGCCAAGGTTTGGAGCATGTGTCCAGCAGCTGGAACAGTCCTTTTCTTCCTCTAAACTTATGAATAGTATTTTGGAATCACTGCAAACCCCTGGAGATAGGTAGCCTTAATTATAGTCTATCAGTCCTTGAACTGAGATATATGCAACTTTCTGGAGTCAAGTGCAATTGTCACCCCACCTGAGCATGTGTTTAATGTGCCTGTTGTAACTGTAGTTTCTACACTGTAATATTTGCTTATTTGAGATATACATCTCCCACCTTTCCACCAGTTATGTCTTCAACATAGTTTAAGATGGTTAAAAAATACTAACAATTAAACAATCCAATGTGGTAAATAATTCAGCTTAGAAAAAAAAATTAACAGGTAAGTGAAAGCTAAGAGCACATCAGTGGAAACTGCTGAGAACAGGCCCAGGTGAACAGAATAGTGGCTGGTGGCTGGAAGAGACTAATGAGAGGACAAGTGAATGGGCCCAGAGAGGAAGTTCTGTAATCATAGTGCCACCACAGAGAAGGCCCTGTCTGTGGAAGTCCCACAAATATCTGAATGCAATTACTCCCCCCCCCCCCCGGGGTCGCTGATGATCTTATCTGATGGGCAGGTTTGTATAGGAAATGCATTTCTGTAACCATCACAGGTTCCTACTGGATATTGCTCTTGATGTCACTGGTGATGAGCAAAACAGCTCTCTGTCTCCTCCGCTAATGTGTCCCCTGTTGTACCCTGTTGACATTCTGTAGATGTATTGCTACTACAAAGGCTGACAGCCCATCTAACCCTCTGAGAAACCCGGCCACCTAGTCCTCTTCTTTGTCTCCCTCTCCAGCAATGTCCTGCCAGCACACGGCCCTTTTAACTATTTACTTTAAAAAATTAAAGTTTTTAAAGGGCTTGTACATCCCTCAACCCTTCTTTCTAGGGCTGAAACCACCCCAGTTTGCTTTTTGCCTTTATTTAGCCAGTGGCTTTGCTGATGTTTTCCTTCAGAAATATGAAGAAGCAGCATCTGGGGATTGGGATCCTGACAGCAGCACTCTTGGTTCTCATTGTATTCCTTGGCATTGTCTTTGGGCTGCGCTCTAAGTTGTCCTCTGAGCAAGAAGACCTGCATGTCTACAAGAGGGCAGCTGTGGCTACAGATGCAGGCCAGTGCTCCATTGTGGGAAGGTAAGCAGGTTGCTTCACTTTCTTAGTGAAAAATCCAGTCAAGGAATCTCTTGTATTTTGCAGTGTTGATAGTGCTCCTCCTGGCATGGAATCATGACCTTGGGGTCAGTAGTATTTCACGATGTGTTATTTCTGTCTTTGTATTAGAACACTCTCAGTCTTTGAACAAACTTTAAACTTTATGGTAATAACTTATTTACAGAGTTTTCTCAGCCTTGACCTTCTCTCATTCTGCTCAGGCCCCAACTGAGGAGAAACAGAAACTGTGTGTTACACTTGCCTCATTCCTGGCTCCTCCCAGGGACTACAATATAATCAGTTTTTCCACATTGCTACAGGTAGCATTGTGGCATGTCAAAGCCAACGCCTGAGGCCATTTTCCACATCCTCTGCCTGGGAAGGCAACAGACTGGACTGACTCTATGTCTTTTCCCAGTTGAGGAATATTTGGGCCTGTCAGTAAGAGAACAAAGACTTATCAGAAGATGCAGATAATGGTCCCTATATGCTATAATGGAGCAGGGAAAATGATTTTTTTTGTACATCCCTTTTATGCTTGTCAGTATGATTTGTAAACTGCCTTGAGTCACAGGGAAAAGTGATATATAAATATTTGAATAAAATTACTTTGGGCAGGTCGATAACATTTAAGCAACCTCCTGTTTGTTAGGTTAGGCAGGGTTCTGACAGCAATTGTTCTCTGGAGGCCAGGTCTACCAATATAGTGGTAAGGGGCAGGTAGACCTATTCTCCTGGTCTACCCCCATAGAAGACAACATTTTCTTTAATGAAATTTGACTTGATTCTGTTTTCTTTCATAATGTTTAAATTATTGTTAAGATATAGTTTAAATATAATTTAAAAGAACTAATTCTGAGACTTTTACAAGGTTATGGAAATAATCTTCTAAAAAACTAATTTATATGATAGTCAAATGTAGACTCGCTCACAACTTTAATGCTAGTAGCTTTTTTTGCTAACGAGGTAGAATTTTTGCTCACAGCACTGTGGAGTTTAGAGGGAACACTGATATCCCTGCTGATCTCCCTTCCCAAACTCTGTCCTCCTCAGGCTCTGTTCCCAAATCCCCAGGAATTTCCCAAACTGGGGTTGGCAACCCAACTTCTATCCTCCTGCTACTTGGCTTCAGGAGGGGTCCTTATCTCAAACAAAAATCCCAGTTGCATGTGTGCCTGAAGGCTGTGGTAAAGATACATGGCCAACATGACTGTTTCTTCTCTGCAGGGATATCCTTCAGAAAGGGGGATCAGCGGTGGATTCTGCCATTGCAGCTCTGCTCTGTATGGGCCTGATGAATCCACACAGCATGGGCATCGGAGGGGGTCTCTTCTTCACCATATACACAGTTGATGGTAAAGATGTGTCTACGCACAGTTGTGGCGCAGCAGAAGTCCTGCAGCTGCTGCTGGAAATGACCATAGAAGGACTATAAGTGGGCGACTACAGCTCAGGATCATAGGCCATAACCCCAATTTGCCAGGTCCTGAAAAATGGGTTAATAAAAAGGAGGCGTGAAATCTTTAACAAGCAAAAGAGTTGGAGCATTGGCTTCAACATGTTAAAAATAATTGTGTGAGTCAGTTGCTCCTAGCTATGAAGTGTGGAATGAACAACCATATGCATGACCTAGTTCTGGGAAGAGGGAGCTGAGTTGCTCAAGTGCAAGAACAGTCCTTCCTTTGACCTTTTAAAAGCAACCACTGGTTCCAGAAACATAGAAGAGGATGGACTGAATGGGCACAGTTGATGAGGTGATGCAGGGTGATTATAGGCTTTTTTGACACATGTATGGAATGCTGACATATCACACAGTTTGCTAGTTCTTGGCCTTTCTTTGAAACATGGAGTGAGGCAACTTCCTGTATGTGTGGGACTTGTTTGAGCATGCCAAAGTCCTTCTAAAGTGGCTTCACCACATCTGTTGCTGTTTTGAATCCATCTTGACAACGTGGTAGCAAGAGGCTCACCGTATACATAAACACGAGACTTTATCCTGAACTGTCTTTATCCTGAATCAGAATATTGGTCCATAGAGATCAGTATTGTCTACTTGGACTGGCAGCAGCTTTCCAGAGTCTCAGGCAGAGGTAGGGATGGGCACAAACCAGGAAAATGGGGTTCGGTTTATGGCATGCCTGGTTTGCGAACCACGAATCATCACAAACTTTTAGGAGGCAAATGAAATTATTCCATTTGTGAGGTTTGTGACCGGTAGAAGGCCCCTATGGAATGCTAGAGACACCAAACTTACAGGAAATCTCTGGCTGACTCTCCTCTACCTGCTGTTCAAGTTTGGTAAGGATTGGATTTACAGGGTTCAAGTTACAGTCCCTGTCATTTCCTCAGAAAACAGTTTCCTGGGGCACCTTCTTGGGAGGGGGCTGTAATTCGGACCCCGTAGCTCCAGTCCTCACCAAACTTGGACAGAAGGTAAAGGAGAGTTAGCCAGAGATCTTTTGTAAGTTTGGTGTCTCTAGCTTGCACAGGATCTGTTCTACACACTCCTGAACTGGCACCTGTCAAAATGACAGCCGGTATAGAATGGAACCTGTGCAAGATAGAGACATCAGTCACAGATGCTCTTCTACATGCCCTCCAAATTCTGCCCCCCTGTTACTTTGAAGTTTGGTAGACACTTAGGCTGTTTTTACATCTGACTTTCCCGCTGGAATCATTCTAGTTCCAAAAAACCCTGCCCATACTTCTGTGCGGTGTGAAACCGTGCTGCCACTGAAATGTCCACATCTACTAATTGCCCTCCTGTGGTCAAGCTAGTATGCAACCGGCTTCATTCTGCTTTAAACAATTGCTGTTGATTAGTGCACTTAGACCCTCTGCAGTGTAATTTCACACCACTGTGAAATCAGCACAGGAAAAGACAGCAGTCAAACTACTTTAGAGGGGAGGTGTAAAATGACCCTTAGATTGAGCAGATACAGCCTGTCTGGAAGTGTATCCATTCACAAACTGTCAGGAACTGCCACTAACAGCTGGAAAGTTTGTGGAACTTTTGTGACAGTTGACCTGCCACAAACTTTACTTCTTGAACCATGAACGGCCCAAAATTTGTCAGGAGCCAGTTCATTCCCATCCCTAGGCAGAGGTCTTTGGCTGACCTACTACCTATTCCTTTTAACTGAAAATGCTGGGGATTGACCCCGGGACCTTCTGTATGCAAAGTAAATGCTTTGCCACTGAGCCACAGCCCCATAGACTGAGATCTCATTCCTACTCTTCCTAAAGGGAAAGTGGAAGTCATTAATGCCAGAGAAGTGGCACCGAAGAATGCATCCCTGAACATGTTCGGCAACAACACAGGCCTGTCCCAGAAAGGTAACATGGTGTTTTTCATATATGGTTACCTCATATGAATTCGGGTAGGCATTTCTCTAAGTCCTGGCTACTCTTTGCTTTCTCTTCTACATGGTGATGGTGAAGATTCCCTAATATACCATATTCACGTGTAATTCACAATCTCTTGAAATCAGGAATAGTCATGTTCAGGGTGTGGGACGTTATGGGTTCTATCCTGTGATAACAGAAAAGTCTTACTTAACACAGTTCCATTTGCTCGAAACAACTGTGCACGAGCTACTATAACATCAGGTGCTGATTTCCCCCCCTAGTTTCTAATCAGTGTTGCTGTGTACAAAAATCAAATGGTTATTTAATACAGTCACTGCAGTCCAAATGAAAGGTGTGATATGCTTGAGGAAGGTCATTATCAGGGTGAGGTTGACTTAGAACAAGGGCTGCTTGCGATGCCTGTCTTGTACACCCGCTTGTGCAAGAACACTTGTGCAAGCATCCAGCCCATTGAAGGATTGGGTGGGGATTCTCCACTTTGGCTTTAGATGAGAACGAGGAAGGGATTCCTGTTACCAAGCTTGTGCATTTGGTTATTCATGCAAATGTTGGTTCCCTTCAATAGCATGGCTCAGAACAATACAAACAAAGCTATATCCAAAACAGTTCAATATATATTTGCAGTAAAACTAAATAGAAATACCACTGCAGATATGCAGGTAACCAAATGGTGAGATGCCAGGATCACTCCCATAAAGCCCTCCTGCAAAGAAAGGTTGTTGCCAGACCTGCAGAGTCCCAAAGACACTGTCTTGAGAACCCAATTTACACGCTTCATTGTTTTTCTCTCTCTCTTTCTCAAACCAGCCCTGGTCCAAGGCAATCACCCCCAGCATTCCCATCCATTTAGCACCTTCTACAGTGAGGAAGCAGCAGCAGGCAGAGGCTCTGCCAGTCTACTGAATTCCCTCCAGGGGACTTCACAAAGCTTCAGTTTCTGTTGCGCTGTTGAATGACGTGGCTTAGGAATGCACTTATCTGATCTTGGTTCTCTTTTTGCTTCAGGAGGATTGTCCATTGCCGTTCCTGGGGAAATCCGTGGTTATCAAATGGCGCACAATCGCCATGGCAAGTTGCAATGGAAGGAGCTGTTTCAGCCCAGCATCAAATTAGCAAGAGAAGGTTTCCCAGTTGGGAAAGGCCTGGCAGGAGCTCTCAGAGCTAAGGAGAAGAGAGTTGAAAGCAATCCATCTCTGTGGTAGGCAGTGCAATTTCTTATATGAAGAGTTCAAGGGAGGCTAAAACTTCTGTATTGGCAGGGTAATCTGCTCTCTAGACAGTGATCTGGGGCTGGAAGTGTATTTTGCTCTAGAGGCTGATCAACTTGCTAGTGGTGAGGCTGGGTAATGAAGGTGCTGTCATCTAGCAGTAAGGGCTATGTTGTCAGGGAGCACATGCACTCAGGCATGGCATTACTTGATTAGAGAGTCAAATTAGTCTCTAGGAGACCCTGGTTCAAATTCCCACTCTTCCATGAAAGCTCTCTGGGTGACCTTGGCCCTGTTACACCCTCAGTCCTCAGAAGGGTTGTTGTGAGGATAAAAGGAGAGCAATGTAAATCACTTTCAGTCTCTGTTGGGGATAAAGGCAGGATATAAATGATGTAAATAAATTACATAAACAATATTCATTGTGATAGTGTGATGTACAAAATCTATAAGAGATATTTAAAAACCAAACCTTAAATGAAAGTTTTTGCTGTACCTTGATTAAAAGAGTTATGGGGGCCGGATAAAATTGCTTTGGGGGCTAAATATTGCCTAAGGCTGCCAGTTGGCTACCCATTGTTTGTAGACCATCACAATGACTGCCTTTGGTTTAGTTAATCTGTACTAGAAGCTATCTCATGTAGAAATTCCATTCTGTATTAGGCATGGGACTTGCTATATTCCAGGCCAGCATTTTTCAAACCAGGGTCTGGGAACCTCAGGGTCCATGAAGATATTCCAAGAGGTCCTTGGGTGCTTCACAAAGGCAGAGGATGAGGCCCTATCACAGCCATCCAGTTAACACAGAAATTGAGCCAATTATTTTAGGAAAGGGGGCAGGGACTTTTTGCCTTGGGAGAAGGTGATGGGAACTGGTTTCCCCTTTTTTTGAAGGGCAGGAGCTCATAGAGCTGCTGTGGTCTCAGTTACCAATCACATCAGAATACCAGGTAGAAAAAATGCTGATTGTTTTTTAGAGCAAGTAGTTCAGCCTTAGAGACTCTGGTTGGCTGATACTGAGAAGTTACAGAACTAATAATAGTCAGCATAGTTGCTTCTGGTATAAAGATCTACTAGTTGCTCAGTTTTCCAATGCAAATTGGTCCCTAGAGAGAGATGGCAGTTTGTGTCCATAGACAAAAATAGCCAATGGCAGTTTTCAGCTGAATACCAGAAGTTTAGATTCTGCGTGATTCCAGTCTTTCTATTTCTATGAACAGCTTTGCAAGCTTTTACAGGCAGCTTCCATCCTTGTTGGCCTAGAACCTAGAAGTTATTAGCCAACTGGGAAGTTTCTTGCCATCTCTGGCATAAAGTCCCTTCCAATCAAGGGTTGAGAGCTTGGATCAGGGCTAGGCTTGCCATTTGCCTGGCTGTCCCCAGTGCCCAGCTCTAGAGAAACCGAGGAAAAGGAGAAAAATGGCTGGGAAATGGACTCCCTAATGACACTTTAGGAATTTTCCCATGTCTGGGTGGTCTTTATAGTAGATATTAGGTAAAATTCATAGAGTATCACCTGGAAGTGATGTTACATTTTCCCCAAACTGAACCCTCCCCAGGCAGCACCCTCAAGCTTTCCCAGTATTTGCTGAGGCAGTGGTAGGGTTTCTGTATCCTGCAGTGGAGGCAGGGTTCCCCCACTGCCAGGCCCCAACTCCCTGCCACCAATCAGCTGGCTGGTGGAGGGAACTTACCCTGAAAAAGATGGAGATCCATCTGATTTGCAGTGATGTGCCCACATCATCACATCTTGGATGTTGGGGCGACACTCTGGTATTTGGGTAAACACTCTATGGTAGAAGCCAATTTTATCATAGAGTTTTTTTCCAAATACCATAGCGTTGCCCCAGTGTTCTGGATGTGATGACATTACTTCCAGATCATGTGAGTAGTGACATGGACACGTTGTTGTACATCAGATGGGCCTCCCTGCTGCTCCGGGTAAGTCCCCCCCTGTGGGGCAATGCTAGTTGGGGCCTTTTGAGTTGTAGCCCTGTCGAATCAGTTACCCTTTGCAATATACCCTAGGCAATACAGGAACACAAATTTGTGTAGCTGACATGATTTTCACTGCACTGTTCTCATGACCCTAGAAGATATCTAATTGGGGCATATGTGGCTTGCTGCGTGCTTTAGGGTTGCCAGACCCCTGGTCTGGGCAGGGGTTCCCCCAATTTTCAGGGCTTCAGTCTGCTGCTGGCCAGCTGGCTGGTGGGGGAAGCCCCACCCCCGAACAGGCACATTGTGCATCCACGTTTTGGCCAAAATGCTAGAGCATTGCTGGGCAATGACCCCAGTGTGATGACATCACTTCTGCATGACATCATTGCACCAGCAATGTCGCGCATGGTGACATTGCCCCCCCCCCCCAGAAGGTATCCTCCCTCCCCCCGACAGCAGAACAATTGGACCTGACAACCCTAGTGTGCTTTGAAAGGGAGATATCTGGTATAAAGCAGGTGCCAGATGGACTCAGGTGTCCAGGAAATTTTTTAATTAAAATGGGGGTTCCTAAATTGCTACAGTTTGAGAACTGCTGTTATAGGCCTAAAGGCCTCTCTGTTGAAGAAGCCTGACTCTCCTTGTTCTGTCTCCAGTGAGGTCTTCTGCAGAGGAGGAAAGGTCCTCAAAGAGGGGGAGATACTCAGACTGCCTAAACTAGCAGACACCTATGAGACATTAGCCAATGAGGGACCAGATGCCTTTTATAACGGGAGCTTAACTCACCAAATTGTCACAGACATCAAGAATGCAGGTGAGGAACCAGGGTCCAGTGGAGTATTTTAAAGGGAAGAAAGTATCATTTGTGGGGGGGATTTTTCATTATATGTTAAACAATCTAGGGACCTGTGAAACTTGCGGGGAAACTTGCAGCCCTCACACTGCCCCCCCCCTCCTTTCCAGTCTTTACTCTCCTGCATTTTCTGTACTCTCTCTTCTCAGCTCTTTTTCTTTACTTCCCTCCCCATCCACTCACCACTTTTGCTCTCCCTCCCTGCTGCTACTGCTGCCCCCCAGGCTGCAGCCATGTTGGAAATGGCTAGGCCCAATCCCTTCTACCTCGGTTGCTAGGAAACCCACAGTGCAGGCTGTGATCCTGTGAGCTCTCATCTGTCATTCTAAATGTGAGGGGGGGTTAAAATCCTCAGTTGTCTATTAAGTTTTATTATTTTTCTGCAAATCCATTCTAGAGATTCCCCTTTGTCATCCCCCATCTGTACATTTTAAAAATCTGTATTCTAGAACTATGTTCAAAACTGTATATATTTATATTGGTAATTCAACAACCATACATTTCATTTATGAAGACCAATTCTTTTATAGTGTTTTCTGGGAATTTTTTTTAGGTATATCTCAAAGAGCTCTGTACAAAAAAGAAAAGACTTGTAGCATTTTTTAATTAATATTTTTATTAAGCATACATATATCCAGATATTTTATACATATCTTACCACTTCATTTTCCTTAAGTTCTACTCTTACAAGAAATTATATTACACATTAAAAACATATAGATAATCTCCATCCTCATTATCATATTCCCTTTCTTTACCCACTTAACCCGTACAACTTCCTCTAGTTCATGATCTAAACATTATTAAATTCTTCCTTTATCTCAAACTCCTTCTCTTCTTTAACTGGACTCCCTCCATACACACTTATTTTATACTTATAATACGTCTTCTTCCAAACCTAAAAAAGAAAGTTGAACAGGATTGCCTCCGAAAACTGGGTGCTGCAGAGAAATCTCTGCAACAGAAGGATACCCTCCTCCCTCTAATCGGAGGTCTTGGGGGGGGGCACACCCTTCCCCTCCTTGCTATAGCATTAATTTGACAATTCCATTCCTATTATCCACTTGTCCTATCTATTGGCTCTAACTTACTCTATATTCTAACATACTAATATACTAACGCTATCTTACTTTATGAATTACTTCCCACCACTCTGCTACCAAACATGATATCTTATTTCAGGCACTTCCATTCCTTAATTTGGTTACTGCTTCTATTAAGTTTTTCCCTGTAATCTTGTTAAACGCTGTAAACGTTTTCCATATTAACAACTAAATGTCCCAAAGGTAGCCATCTATAAAGAATTCCTTTATCGCTGAGGATTTTCGCTGTTTCCCTGAGACGTCTTCTTGCATTTAGTACCTCCGCTGGAATGTCAGGGAACAGATACAATCGTATCCTCCAAACTCAGTCCTTGCTTGTCTCTTGCAACTGCAAAAAGTTTATTTCTCATCTGTACTTGTTTAAACTCAACAATAATGTCTGGTGAGGCCTTATCAGGAGCATTTTTGGAGATGTTTAGCTGAAAAGCAAAGCTGCTTCTCCTGCTGCAAGAAGGATTTGGGTCAGCCATTTGTTTAAGGCTGCAGCAAGATTTTCTTTTTCAACAAAGTTTACTGATCACGTATTTTGGCTTTCTTTTCTCTCAGTTTTGTTTCCTGGAGTATAATCTTATTCTTAGCCCATATTTCAAAATTCATAAGTTCTTTGACATCTTCTGCATTCTTTTTTGCCAAATGCTATGCTGATTCAGCTTTTCTCTCTGTCGTTTTCAAAGCTATGGTAAGCTCATCTTTATTTATTTGCTCCAATGTCTGTTTAAGCAATCCAAATTCCTTCTTTAATTGCCAAACCTCTCCACCAGTAACTTCATATCAGTCTTAATTTCATTCCTTATCTCTGTTAGGACATGCAATATCACAGTCTGTTTGCTTTGGTCAGGGATACTCCCTCCCATCGCCATTTCCTGTCACAGAGAAGCCTCCAAATCTGAGTCATTCAAGAGTTCTCTATCAATATTGCTCTTATTAGGAGGTCTGTATGGAGGGTTTTTGGCACCTTTCCTTGTCCTAGTTCTTCCCATACCTGGCACTGATATTTATTCCAGTCAAGGCTGTGTTTTCGGTAAGCAGAGCTCTAATTTCTCACAGGGATAGCAGGAGCTGTAAGGGATGCAGCCAGCCAGATGGTCAATTGCCATGCCCCCCAAACTTGTAGCATTTTATAGGCTAATTTATTTGCTCTAAAACACACACATGTGCACATTCACCTGAAGAAGGTACTAAATCTTTAGAGATCAGATCAGTCTGGTCATAGTCCTACAATCTGGCATGAAGTTGTTGCTGGGGAATGTTGGTCCACCTCAACTTTCCCCATAGACTTTGGGAATATCTCTTTTTGGTGCTGAAAAGGCTGTGAGTCCCTCCCTCCATTTGGTTTGTCATAATGTTCTGTATTTAGTAAACTTCTCCCAGAAACACTTCAAACTGGAATTAATAAAAATGATTAATTGTACAGTATTTTAATTAATTCCAGTGGACTTCATCTTAAGAACATAATATCAGGATTCCAATTACAAAGAAAGGAAATTAGTTGCTTTATTTAGCAATCCAGAAATAATTGAAGTTTTACAGAGAGAATAGAATTAATTGGGTATTGAGTAAGCACAAGCTCTCTGTTACAAGACAAAATGTCTCCTGTCTGGAATTTGCAGTTAAATTAAAACATTGCACAATGCTTAGGTAGCCAGTGAATAATGGCTGTTGGAGATCTTTTTACCACTTGCCCATAGAAGGTCAGGCACAGCATATTCACTCCATCTGTAACCAGCTAAGCTTCGCGGCACTAAGCTTCAAGCTCTAACTCAGGACCTTGATCCCTGTCTTTCAATTACTTTTAACTGAGAAGCAAAAGTTAATTAACATGGAGCTGCCTTTGAAGACAACCCTGAAATCTGAGCTAGTGCAAAATATTGCTGCTCATCTGCTTACCAGAGCAGGTAGATCTGAGAGTAGCACCAATTATAAATCTTTTTCACTGGCATCCACTTTGTTTCTGGGTTCAATTAATGATGTTGTTTATTACCTGTAAAGCCTTTCACAAGCTGGGGGCCACATGCCTGAGTGACTGCCCTTCCTGGTATAGATCACACACATTATTAGATTGGCTCTAACATTTCTCCTGATCGTTCCTTCATCTCGAGCAGTGAATGGACACTGAGGTGTTGAATGCTAGCATTGGTAAATATGGTATTATGGATGAGTCAGTTTTTCTTTACATAGTGAAGGGTAACTGTTTTTGTTTATGTCATTTTGGTAGAGCAAGATTAACATGTGTGAAATTGATAACATAAGTAAATTATTCAGCTGTCCCGTAAACAGGTTCTGGGGGAAAGCAGCATTCTCAGTGTTTAAATTTAACACTCAGCTTTTTAAATTTAATAATTCAGCTAGTCATACCTGATGGCTGGAATTTGAATATTGCTGTCCCATCTTTAAGAAGAACGTCCCTTCAGACTGTAGACCAATTGTCTATTAGATATTTTCCCAGTAGGGGAAAAAGGGAGGATTTTCATAGTGCAATCCTAAACAGGTCTGCTTGGAATTCTACTCAAGTCTATTCAATGGGGCTTACTCTCAGGAAAGTGTTCTTAGAATTGCACTGTCGGTTACAGAAATCATGTATGGCGACAAAGCTTAACCCACCAGGACTTTAGCCTACCACATCTAAAAAAAGTGTGCACCTTACAGGAGAGAAGGAGTTAAACATAATCTCCTTATTGTCCACTGGACATTAAATATTCTCTTTCCTAAGGGCCAGCACTAATTAGTCAGAAACTGGAAGAAGAACCTGTTTCCCTTATATTCAGAAATAACATAAGAGGTTTTGCTGGTACAAACAAATGCTGTCATTAGCCTTGAAAGGAAAAAGATAGGTGCCCGAGTTGTGATCCTGTGCATCTGTTCTTTTCTATTCAAGCCCCCAGAGGGCTGAAATGTAGTATGTGTTGTAGGTTTTAAACAGCCTGTTTACTAGAAACATTTTAAAGAAGGAGCAAAGCTTCTAGATATGCATCTGGGGAACAAGGGAGGATACACCCTTGACCCTTCTATGACAGCTCAAGAACAGAGTGTGATTCCTCTCTCATTGCAGGAGTGTACAGCCAGAACTTACTTTTATTCTTGTACATTCAGTGTGTGAGGGAGGCAAGGAGTGGGCAGGAGGCCATTGTGCAGGCTCAAATGATACACTGGTGGGGTTTGCCATGGGTCCCCAGATATTTCCTGCAGCAAACAGATGTTTGTCCTTAAACATTTGTGTACCTCTGCAGAAGGTAAAGAGTTTTGTTACAGGGGGGATCATCACACTTGAAGACCTGCGGGATTATGAACCAGTTCTAGATGAAAATCCATTAAACATAACCCTTGGTGGATTCACCTTGTATGTGCCCAGCGCCCCACTAAGTGGTCCTGTGCTAGCGCTCATCTTCAATATTCTGAAAGGTAAGACCACCCCCTTTCCCCTCCTTGTTATATCCAAGGCTTTTTTAGCCCACTAAGGGGCTTTGGGATGTTGGTTTTCTAAGTGGCTCCTGACACTTTGTTACTATTCAGTAAGCAGAAGTGATGAATGATTGTACTAATAGAGTGGCAATATACAGCCACGAAAAGAACAAAGGGCCCCCCTCTATACTAGCACCATAAAACAGTGGGGTTAGGGATTACTTTCGATTTCATGCTAAAGTGTGACTGGGGAGTGGAGGGAAGCTCAAGCCAAACTATCTGCTTTATTATACTGGCTGAAAATGTGAAGAACTCCCTTTCCACACAAAGGAAGCATAATGTGGAACAGGAAGACTCTGTTCTGATCTGTTATAGCTAATAGAATCTCCTTGTTCAGGAGCAAGATGCCTCTGAACTACAGGTGCTGATGGCAAGCGGCTGAGTGGGAAGCTCAAAGGCCGCTGTTAGAAACTCTGCCCTGTCTAG
This sequence comes from Lepidodactylus listeri, assembly GCA_029233225.1. Taxonomy (NCBI): domain Eukaryota; kingdom Metazoa; phylum Chordata; class Lepidosauria; order Squamata; family Gekkonidae; genus Lepidodactylus; species Lepidodactylus listeri. The sequence continues at coordinate 29,910,915 of JARCFY010000013.1, forward strand.
AGGGACTCCTGCTCTAACCCAGCGGGGCTCATTTTAAGTTATCTTTGCATCTTTCCTGAAAACAGTTGTACTGGTTTGCTATCTGTCCCTGCAGTCAGACAGTGATGAGGGAACTGGCAGGAGCTTGGTTAAGGATACCAGCAGCTCTTGGGAGGATCAAATGCTTGCCCTGAGAGAGCTCTCTAAGGCTTTCGGGATGAGGATAATTCAAATTCCTTTGGTCAAAAGAAAGTAGCTTTGGTAGAGCCCAGTGCAGCGCAGAGCCAGCTCACTTAAATCTCTTTCAAAAACAAGCATGAACTGGCGACATTTGCATTCCACACCATTGCAACAGTGTGGGGTGGGAGTCCCTGCTTCCTTCATTGTTTTCTCAACAATCCTTCAAGGCTGAGGAAGATCTTTCGTTTTGGTTGAGATTTTTTCCACTGGAACTTTTCTGAGGGCTTCATAGCTGGCCACGTATTTGAACCCACATCTCCCTCACCTGTACCCACCTGAGGACTGACATACTTCAATGAGTTTTCAAAAGTTAGTGAGGCAAAAGTTCCTTTGCAAAACCTGACCTTCTTCTTCTTTGATGTTTACTAAAATCTAGCTTTGATCGTACTTTCTCCCAACACCTGGGGACAGGTAGTAAGCTGAGGCATCTGGGATTCCCCCTGCTTCCCTTCTTAAAACCAATGTTATATGCTGTGCTGGCTTTCAACTTCTAACTTGACTGATGAAACAAGTTCTGTTACTGATGGGGGAAGCCTGACCTGCTAACTACAGTGCTATGTTAAATGTCCAGTTTGGCTCAAGTGCTAGTCTGCCTGCCCAGTTGAGGCTATGAAAATGTCTGTTTTTATGTCTAATGCCTAGTCTTTGTCTCTGTGTCAGGATTTAATTTCTCCAGCAACAGTATCGAGACTCTGAAGGAAAAGGGCTTGACGTATCACCGCATTGTGGAGGCTTTCCGGTTTGCCTATGCAAAGAGGACTTTACTGGGGGACCCAGCATTTGTCAACATCTCTGGGGTAGATAGTAGACAAGTCTGTAATGCTGTGAGGCTGCTTCTACTTGGCAAGGATCCTCCATGCTCCTTTAAAAAAATTGTTTGTTTTGTATTGTGTGTGTGTGCATGCGCGCACGTGCCTGGAAGTCATAGTTACTTCTGGTGACCCTTAGTGGGGCTTGGACACTTCAGAGAGGTGGCTTACTATTGCCTGCCTCTGCGTCCCAGCTCTGGCATTCCTTGGAGGTCTCCCTTCCAATTACTTGCCAGGTTAGCTTCTGAGATCTGACAAGTCTCCGTGTTCCTTTAATCACTGCTGTGAATGCAGAGGCATGCGCACATACAGCACAGTGCTTCCACCCAGGAGTCTACCACACACTTTCCTCCAGCAGCCCTGTCGACATGCCCAGTATTTTTCCTTACCACATACCCAGAGGGGTTTCTGCAGGATTTTTTTTTAAAGCAGTAATTGCTATAGCATTAAAGTACTGTTAACAATTAAATGGTGCGGATTTTTTTAAGAACCCCCCCCCCCCCCCAAAAAAAAAGCCTTCCAGTGGTATGGTATAAAAAAATGGCAGCCATAAGGGGCTACCAGCAGAAAAAGATCACTGATGTGAGCAGGACCTGTCCAGATGGTGTGATAATGCATTTGGACTGTGCTCTTTCCAAAAAGATTGGAACAAAGCACATTTGGGAAGAAAGGTATTGAGGATGGGGAAATGGTGGGGAGCACTGTTACAGCACGGCATTGTGTGAACTTTCAAAAAAATTGCTCTACTTTGCAAGCCGAAGCTGAGAAAAACCTTTGTGTGGAAACATCCTGAGAACTATTTTCTCTTTACTTTATCTGCATAATCTTTGTAATCTACTGTAAGCTCATCACTCTGATTACTGGCCGCTGGGGACAGACAACAGAGTATGCCAGTTACAGTATGCCCTTCCTGTGAGCTTCCAGGAGTTGTATGGCTGCCTATTGGAGGCAGGAATGCTCGATTTAATTATCTTTTGATTAGATCTAGCTGGGATCTTCTTGTGTTATCTGTAATCATCTTTTCCTCTAAGTTAAACAGCTTTTGCTCATAGAAAAAGCACTCCAACACTTTGTACTAGTTGCCCTTTTCCTTACCCCTTTCAGCTCTATCTTATCCTGTGGTGGGTTCCCCCCCACCGTTTCCCTTTTCCTACAGGTGATCAGCAACATGACATCAGAGTCCTTTGCGGCTAACCTGCGGGCCAGAATCACCGACAATTCTACCCATGCGACTGGATACTATGAGCCGGAGTACTACATTCCAGATAATGCCGGTACATCCCACCTCTCCGTTGTGGCTGATGATGGCAGTGCTGTATCCGCCACCAGCACCATCAACCAATAGTATGAGCTCAAACATTACTTCCATGTAGGGACTCTGCTGCCTTCAGTTGGTTAGTATAATTCTTGCCAGCTTGGTGTCAACCCAAGTGGGTTGAGGGAGAGACCTACATTAGACTGCCGTGGTCTCCTTTGGTGGAGGTGATCCCAGAGTGGGCTATCTCTTTCACTCAGCTTCGAAGGCTAAAGACCCATTCCAGTGGGATGGAGTGTGCTTGTGCAGATATTCACACTTTTCCATTCCTGTCTGCTTCAGAACAACAAGAATTTCAGAGCTCCAGCTCTGGGAAACTTTTCATTTCTTTTTGTTGTTGTTTATTGAAGTATTTATATCCTGAATTTCTCCCCAGTGGGTACCCGAAGGACTTACAATATAATTTACCTCCTCCATTTTATCCTTAACAACAACTCCTCTGTGAGACAGCTTAGGCTGACAGAATGACTGGCCCAAGTGAGCTTCTCATGGCACAGTGGAGATTTGAACTGGGGGCCTCCCACAGGGGCGTAGAGTTTTGTAAATTCCAGGGGGGCGGGGGCTCTTTAGCGTGCGCGCTCGCTGGGGCGATGTCCCCCCCGCCGGGAAACCTCCGCGCCTCCCCAGGCCCTTCCGAAGCCCGCCAGCCGCTGCTGCCGGGGCCTCTCTCTCTCCCCCCCCCCCCACTCCTTCCCTCTCCCTTCACTCGGAAAAGAGGGAGGGAGAGGGAAGGATGGAAGAGTGGCCAGGCGGGGGGGGGGGGGGGAGAGGCAGCAGCAGCTGCTGGCCTTGGAAGGGCCTCGGGAGGCGCGGCAGCAGGCGCTACGTTTTCCCGGGGGGGCTCAGTCCCCCCTGGGAAATTTCAGTGGAGGCTCGAGCCCCCCCGTAGTCTACACCTATGGCCTCCCAGATCCTAATCCAGCACTCTAATCACTGCACCATGCTGGCTCTTGTTGTATTAGCAGCTCATCTGGAGCACTGGCTGCCAGGCCCATAGCCACAGTGGGGTATCTCGGGGCTGGGCCCCCTGACTTCCCACCCAGGCCTCCCGACTTCCCATCCAGCCAGTTTATTTTATTTCTATCATGTGCCACGGCCGTACCATGCTGTTGCCCTGCCCTCCCTGCCAGCAGTGTACCTTTGGCTGGCTGCCAACGAGACACGCCATAGAACACAACTGCTCCCTACTCCAGCCCTGTCTCTCTCTTGTTCCTTTGTAAAAATTTTACTCTCTTGTCGCTCCTGACACAGTGTCCCTGACTTATTTAAAAGCCCCCCCAAAATAAAAAAAAATCCTGGCTATGGCTCTGCTGGTTGCCTTTACATTGTAATCGGACACTAAGGGCTCCCTCTGATCTCCATGGAGAAGCTCCTGCCACATGCCCACTTGGTGACCCCTTAGAAGAAAACCTGACCTGTGCCCCACCACGAGCAAAAAAAGCGCAGAAGGAGCACCTAAGGAACTGTAAATGTAAACCTACTTTGTGAAATTTCAAGTTACATAAATGCTTGCCCAGAAACCAAATGTGGGGTGAGTGTGCTCAATTTATTGTGACACAGTGATCCCACTTTGTCTCTTTTATGACACTGTAGATTAGTGGACGTTGATAAGAGCGACAGGCAGTAGGGATGCATCTCGAATGAATGAATGAATGGTTTCCTTCATTTTAGAATACAGTAAATGTAAATTCCCTCAGGCTGAGCCCCAAAGGCAGGGATTTTCTGCACTCAGACTCTAATGAAATACTGAATGGATCACTTCTTTTTTCTTCAATGTGGCTCTTCTCAGGCTTCATCAAGTGTGTGGTGGCTCACTGGTATTATCCTCTTCTGTAGTAGTCTGAAATGATGGATATACAGGCTTATGCCAACTTGTGTCTGAATTCAGCCAGATTTTTCCCCTTGTAGGGCAGCTGTCTTATACCTCAGAGCTATTCAGCCCCATTGTGACATCCTCACTTATTGGAGAGACTGTTTCTCCTTTAAAACACACTGTGTGCATGAACTTGGTAGATTTCTGCTGCCACCAGGAATTAAAAATTCCAACTCTCACCATTTTTGTAGAATGACCCAGTGTCTGGGCGCTTCAGAGGACTATGTGGCCCTGAGGAAGGACTGATCAGATTGCTGGGATAAGTTTAAACAAGGATTTATTTATGCAAGAACAAAATAGGTTTCTGGGTATTTTTGAACTGTTGTTGAAGAAAGAACATATAACTCACAAAGCTTGATGTCACACACAGTCACTCAAACACCAAAACTCAACTCTGACAGGCTTATATATCTCTCTCTCATATACAGCCACACAGGTTGAACTGTTTGTCTCTCTTATAGCCTCTTATAGGCTAAACTGTTTGTCTTAATCACACAGAATACTCAAACTGCTTCTTCTGCCATACAGACCCTCTCACAAAAACTCTCCACACTCTTGAAGAGAAAATACTGAATACTGAATCTACTCAGAGACATCTCTCCTCTCACACTCTCAGTCATCAGCCAATCACATCACACTTGTCTCCCTCTATCATTCTTCTTACATTACTGCATTCTTACATTATGGGCCTGGCAACCAGTGCTCCAGATGAGCTGCTAATACAACAAGAGCTTACATATTACATTCTTCTTAGATTAAAGAAACACCCACACACCAAAACATGAAATCATTACACCTCTCATGGACAGTTCTTCCAGATTTTTAGCTCTGAAGTGGGGGGTTACACACACATCCAAGTCAGAGAACTTTGTCCTTTTCACTGTCAGTGGAGCTAGCTCTTCTGAAGAATCCATTCAGAGTGAGCAGCCATTTGGGGGCAATACAGCCAATTCAGTTCAGCCACAGCACTGAGATGTGTGGGCTAACCAGAGACCAAGGTAAGTATGTACCTTGCAGGACAGAGATAAGAACTACCTGAGGCTGTGCACTCTGCCCCACTTATCGAAGTCCTGGCAGCTCTGCCAAATCTGCCCTGGTATTGTGATGTCCACACAAGAACAGCTGCTGGTCTGTGTGGGTGTGAAACATTCTGTCCAGCAAAGGTGAGACACTATTTCATGAAACAGTGGCCTGGATCTTGTCCCCCATTATCAATACTTTGATGTGGTCTTGTCTGTTCAGACCAGCACATGTTCCCTCTGAAAGATAAAATAAAAAGCTAGACAGATAAAATGGAGGGGAGAGAGAGAAGCATGCATGGGATTTACTTCATAGTATACACAACAGTAGGAACTTATCTGTAAGGACAGTGAATTCCAAGTTCAACAGAACAACATGGTTGTCATGAGGAAGCTAGCAGAGTTGTGGTTTAATGAAATTGAAATGCTAAACAGTTGCCATGGCCATCGACCTAGGTAATGAAAGGATTTTGATCTGATTATCCTCACTCAGGATATTTCCTTATTATAGTAGCTTCTGTGCTGAATCCTGTTTGTTCACTCCTGGGATTTGCACACAGCTCTTGGAGCATTTACAAAGGCTCCTGACAGGTTAAAATCCTTTAAGATTCTTGGTTCCAAAGTCTGGTTTTAGGCAGCCATCATTTCAGAAATCCTTTCCTTAATTAATTATATGTTCAATTCGATTGATATGGCTGTTTGCCAGTCTTCTAGTGTTGCCTTCATGAGGGGGTGGGGAAATCAGTCATTGGTGACTTTTTTGCCACAAGGTATATCCCCCAGAAGGGCCATGCTGCTGTTTTTGTATCTCACTCCTGTATAATCTCAATCACTAAGGATCATTGGAGTTCTTGGGAAGATTCATTCTCCTTATGAGATGGCCATTATCCAGAGTCACTCAATGATTGTCTCACTTGGAAAGGGGACCCAGGGCCAATTGTTCAAAATACTAGGATTCCTGAGGATGGCCTTATGTTTAATTATAATATACACAAGCACGTTTATGATTTGCTGTTAATGATTTCTTGGATTCCAAGTTGTATGGGAGTTTGAAACTGGGAGTGGGGTGGGTAGGGTAGCTTCTCCCATTGGAAGGGACTGAGCACTAGGTATTGGCATAACCCTGCCTCTGAAGCAAAGTGGGAGGACTAATCACTCCTGGATATCACCCATCTGTTGAGGAGAATGAACTTTCATAGTAAATCCAACACTCCCCTCTCTTCTCATGGAGAAATGCCTTGGTAGCAAAGAATGAGGGTAAGGCTGAGGAAATCAGTTCTTATGGCCGATTTCCAAGTGAAAGGGATGACTGCATCAGATTCTAGAACAGGACAAACTTTTGGCCCTACCCTTAAAAGCTGTACAGTGCTTCTTGTATAGATCAAGTATTGGGGGAAACTCACTAGGCATAGGTTCTTCCTAAAAACAAAAATCATGTTTGGATAGAGCAAATCTGGTGGTCTGTCTACTTTTTGGTATTAATTTAGTTGAGGGGGATAGCATTTTTTCGCAGGGCTCCTATGCGTTTAACCACTGCACAAAAAGCAACTGAAGGGTTTCTGTAACAGCAGCTCTATGCTGGAGAAAAAAGCTTTACCTACAGAATTTCTGCTTTTTGTGCAGGTAATAAAGGCACAGAAGAGGGTGGTGGTAAGTCTTGTGGGGGTAATTTGCTTCCACGCCTTGGGCTGGATCCAGGTATTGCCGGCCAATGGAATGAACCTTTATCTGTGGAACAAAATTTTCTTTCCCTCCCCCCACTCCTGCTGCAGTCCACTGACCTCCCTGAAATGCTGCTCTTAGGGGACAGAGGACCCTCAGAAATAGCAGGAAGGACAAATTGGCAGTCTGCTGCAGGAAGGGGGAATTGGCAAAAATTATACTTCCCCTTCCAGTAGTGGAAAACTTAGTTTGGCTCCAACCCCTTGTAGAGTCAGAATTCTTCATGTGGTAGCAGAGGTGGGGTTGCATTTGGTGACTGAGCAGACTGGGGTAGATTCTTGAAGAATTAGGGTCAAAATACTCAGATCAAAGACAGGAAGTAAATATCTAGATAAATGCAAATCCAGATGTTCTTACAAGCCCAGTTTTCTTCTAATATGTCAAGAACACTTTCCTGTGCTCGTGCTCACAGATTTTTGGCGTCCTAATGGCTTCACACAGCTCACCCACCATCGGGGAGCCACCACCATCCTACCCCCTTGCCCCATACTACACCAAGACATTGTGAGGTGGGAAGCTGCTGCTCCCCCCCACCATCACACTGCAGCACCCTCCTTGTCCCATGCCATGGAGGAAGGGAAGGAGCAAGCTCCTCGTGGGTGCCCAGTGGGGCTGGTGGTATCTCCAGGGCTGCTGCTTGCTAGGGCACACCCCATCGCTGTAGGCAGGTGGGGGGGGGGCAACAGGGTTAGTTGACACCACTCCATCTCTGGTGTCCTGGGCAATTGCATAGGTATGCCTAGTGGATGCAGGCAAACTTTTACTAAAACAAAGATTGGTAAAACCAGAGTTCTCACACTGAGGTTGGATTAGTAGGAAACTTGAGAACAACCCTCCTGTACAGGCACTTCCTTCCTTCTCCACTGACTCTTCCTGCATACCTTACTGGCATAATAAATTATGGGTACAGGAAGGCTTTCACTAAGGCACGCCTAGGTATTCTACAGGTTACAGTTTTAGTAGGTCACTTCATTGGTATTCCCTATAGTGCAAGAGTTTGCTCCTGTGACTGTAGATCCATTGCAAATTTGTCCCATGGCACATTCCAGTCCCTGAGACAGACTTGAGGATGAGAGTAAAAGACTGTTGTATCTCATTTCCCAGGAAGGGTCAGATCAGGATAAGCTGGTGTCACTACCAGCAGATTGAGATAATTGCATTCCTTTCCAGATGGCAACGTTTACTGCCGATGTCATAAAGGTAAAGATGATGGTGAGGCATTCTGATGTAAGCATGACTGACCTGTACACCAGTTGCTCTACTCTGGGTCATTAGCCATTTGGATTGTGAGGTGGTTTTATTTTGAAATACTTAAAATTATTACATACTTTAATTTTTTTCCTATGTCTGCCTATAGATGGGCTGGCCCTGCAAGAAGTCAAGGCTCCCAGTCACCTCTTGCAGTTGTGGGACAGAGACTATTTATATATGCATGGTTTGATTGAGACCATTAATCTTAATGTCTGATCCCTGGGAGATGGATGAGTTAAGGCAGAAGCAGGGAGTTGATGCAATTTAGCATTCTGGCCAGCTTAAGTCTTACATTCACATTAATATAAATTGAAATAAATAAATAAATAAATAAATAAATAAAATAAACCAAGGAAAGCAAGGCATGCTTTAACAATAATAGATGCAGGTGGGTCTGAAGCAGCAAAACAAAGTTTTAGTCTAATGGTACCTTTAAGACCAACAAAGTTTTATTCAAGGTATCAGCTTTCGTGTGCGTGCACACTTCTTCAGATACAAATTAGTTTCATTTGTGCGTCTCCATAGAATTTGGGGTCAGAACTGTATCCTGTGTAAAATGACAGTGAGCATGTTTCCCATGATAGGGAGTGGTGATTAATCACAGCTGCCTGGTGCATGTACTTGCCTAAGACACACATTTGTCACGTGTATGCTTTCTGTAGTCATTGGTAAACGTTAAAAGAAAAACCCTGGAAGACAGCTGGCCACAGTGCTGGGAGGCCACCCACACTGCTACTCTTTGCTGAGTTCTGAACAAATATATTGCCTGCATGGCTGCTCGCATGGATTTTTGACATCAGGCTTTTGGTGCAGGGCAACTCTCCTGAAGCTTCCACTGCCACAAGCTGCATCCACACATCATTGGAGATTGCAATAACACAGTATCCAGTGACGTCAGGATGAATCCACCATCGTCTGCTCCTGTTATGGGTTTGACATGTTTTTCTTGCCCTGTTTTAGCTTTGGGTCAGATGTTCGTTCCACTGTGACTGGAATTATATTTAATGATGAGATGGATGACTTCAGCTCCCCTCTAATTATTAACGGCTTTGGGGTTCCACCTTCGACCGCCAACTTCATTGCCCCAGGTAACACTTCTCAAGATGGCTTTTTTGCTCCTATGCAGCTGTCAGCTTTCTGTGCATCTCTTTGTCATTTTGCATAGGTACTCACAAGTCCCTACAATGGATAGGAATCTAGTTACATCACCTGCTGGGTACCTACAGGGATTGTAGTAACTGGGAGTGGCTTTGGTGTTCTCCTGACTTTTTGACTTAATTAAGCTGCTGGCCCTGCTATCAGATGTTAATTTCAGTGCTGGATCAGACCCATGGTCAGTCTAGTCCAGAGTGTGATGGAGGAGATAGCCTTCCTTTATTGCTTGTTCCCCAAAACAGGCAATCAGAAGTATTCTGCTTCTGAACATGGAAGCTCTCTAAAGAAGAAGAAGAAGAAGAGATTGGATTTATACACCGCCCTTCACTACCCAAGGGAGTCTCAGAGTGGCTTACAAATTCCTTTCCCTTCCCCTCCCCACAACAGGCACCCTGTGAGGTAGGTGGGGCTGAGAGAGCTCTTGACATTAACTGCTCTTTTTCAAGAACAGCTGTGCCAGAGCTATGGCTTGCCCAAGGTCATCCAGCAGGTGCAAGTGGAGGAGTGGGGAATCAAACCTGGTTCTCCCAGATTAGAGTCCGCACACTTAACCACTACACCAAACTGGCTCCTATTAGCTATTGTGGCTAATAACAGTTGAGAACGTGAGGTTGTGTGCATCTGATTATTTTTTAAAAAGCTATCTAAGCTAACAGCCATAACCACCTGTTAGTGAATTCAGTGCTCATTGTAGTTTATGTGCAAAAGTGCTTCATTTTCCAATTCACCTTTAATTTAATTTAATTATTTAGATTGCACAATTTCACTCTTCACTGTCTCCACAGCATTCGTAGGTTCAGGTGGGTAGCTGTGTTGGTCTGAAGCAGCAGAACAAAGTTTGAGTCCAGTGGCACCTTAGACAAACAAAGTTTTATCCAAGTTTAAACTTTCACGTGCATGCACACTTCTTCAGATACAATTTTAATGGTAATTTCAATTTCATTGTATCTGAAGAAGTGTGCATGCACACAAAACTTTATTGGTCTTAAAGGTGCCACTGGACTCAAACTTTGTTCCACAGCATTCATAGTTTGCTGCTGTTTTCCTTTAGTTGTCTTAAACAAACAAATAAAAACTCTTTTAGAAGGTGCTCCCAACACGGGACAGTCAAGTGGGGGAATCTACAGGTGACAGAGTCCTAGAGCTCTATCCTGTATTTGTTTGTCTGAGATAGTTGCTAGCTACCTTTCCAAACTGAGGTGAATAATTAGTACATTTAAGCAATCGCAACAACTATCAGCATGCCAAAATAGTACTGCATCTTAGAATACATACACTCAAAGGCATGTGTTCCAAATGCCCCCCTCCCCGCGTGTGTGTCTTTCAGGAAAGGAGATGAAAGATGCTAAAAGGAGAGAGCAAAGGAAGAAGTCAGCTCTTATAGCTTTTTATCCAAGTAGAAATCCAAATAATCAGGCCCAGGGTCTAGGCAACCAGTAGGTCATAAAGTACAGTAAGGCTGTATAGAGCAGGAGCTAGCACATTGCCAAGGCTGAGAGAATAACCCATGTCATGCTCCCGAGAAACAGGGTGGCACTTTATGTGTGCCAAGAATGAGAAGGAGCAAGTGTAATGCAAGCAGAAATGCTCAGGAGTTTTGATGGTTGGGAAAGATACAGGCTGCTATTACAAGGCTAGAAGCTTGAACTGAATGCTTGAGCCAGTTTGGTGTAGTGGTTAAGTGAGTGGACTCTAATCTGGGAGAGCTCTAATCTGGGAGAGCTCTCTCAGTCCCACCTACCTCACAGGATGTCTGTTGTAGGGAGGGGAAGGGAAAGGAGATTGTAAACTGCTCTGAGACTCCTTCAGGTAGTGAAGGGTGGGGTATAAATTCAATCTATTCTTCTTCTTCTTCTTCTTCTTCTTCTTGAATGGAATGCAAAACATTTTTTCCCTCTCAGGCTGGGTGAAAAGGGAGGAGAATGCAGACAAGATAATCGGTGTGGTCCCTGATTGGTGGAGGGAGGGAATTCCTACATCCTGCAACTACTGTCTCATGAGGAAAGGAAGAGGAGAAGGAATATTAGAGGCAGTATTTGATTTGCCTGGTGGCTGGTCTGTTTAATTTCAACAGAAAATGTCCCAGCCCTCCTTGCAGGAATGTAGTTGATTTTTTTTAACTCCCTGGTTTTGTTTATATCATAATTATTGTTCTCATTATCCTTCAGACTTTTAAATCACTATTTTATTGGCGTTATGATTTTTTTTTGCTATTTACCTATGATTCTGTTAGGTTTTTATGCTGATAATGGAGCCATCTCAAGAGCCTTTTTAGGCTCAGAGTTGTGGGATAAAAATTGTTTAAATAAATAAATTGGAGTTTTGTGCCTGTGAGGTGGAACAGTAGAACTGCATTTCTGTCTAAAACCCCCTGCCTGCTTCCCAAACTGTATATATATGTAAATAATAAATAAATAATAAAATAAAATACTTCTCAAACAGGCAAACGGCCTCTTTCTTCCATGTGTCCAGCCATTTTGGTGGATCAAAATAACAATGTCAAGATGGTGGTTGGTGCCTCCGGAGGGACAAAAATCACCACAGCAACAGCATTGGTAGGTTGTGTTGCTTGGGCTGAGAGATACTAAACAGGCTGTTTGAGATCAGAATTAATGTTGGGGCTTATCTGACTTGATGAGGTAATACACATTAAATGTGTCACACAAATGCAGGCTATTGCGAAACTGGGAGAGGGAGCAGAGCAAATGGAAAAATCATTTCTTTCTTGCTGCAAGATCTTGGTGTCTGCACCTCTTTATCTAGCAGTTGGGTGGAAGTAGGGTTGCCAGGACAGGGTTGGGAAATACCTGGAGACTTTGTGGATGGATCCAGGAGAGGGCGGGGTTTGGGGAGGGGAGGGGCGGGGCGGGGCATCAGCGGAGTACAGTGCCATAGAGTCCACCCTTCAAAGCAGCCATTTTCTCCAGGGGAACTGATCTCTGTCAGCTGGAGGTCAGTTGTAAAAGTGGGAGATCTCCAGGCCCCACCTGGAGACTAGCACAAACTGAACAACCGTGATATATTATGTCCAAGGAAAATATCCACAGACCATAAGTTCTTATCCAATATGTAGTTTACTGGAGCAAGTCAATTTCTCAAAAACCATTTATAAAGACATCATCCCTGTCACCTGAAGATCACTTGTAATAGCGGGAGATCTCTAGCCACCACCTGGAGGCTGCCAACCCTGCTATGGCATTATACCCTGCTGAGGTTGCTTCCCTCCCCAAACCTTGCCTTCCCAAGGCCCCACCCCCATCCTCCAGGAATTTCCCATCTTGGAGCAGGCAGCCCATAGGGGAACTGATATCTGTAGTTGGGAAATCTATTGTTATTTATCTCTTGGAAGAGATCTCCAGGTTGGCAACCCTAGCAGGAGAGAAGGATAAAGGAAAAGGGGAGAGGCTATGGGGCTTTCAGGGAAGGGAAGGAGGAAATAGTGGGGGGTGGGGGGGAAATTAGATGCCTCCCACAAGTCCTTGTGGGTTCCCACTTGTTTCTTATGTAACTCTTGGAAATCAAAACAGTTCTGAATTTACTTTGCAAGCAAAGGTCAAGAATGCAGGATACTAGAACTTTATTTGTTTACATTTGTACTTAATTTTTCTGATTCATGCGGCTAAACAAATAACCAGAAATTGAATACAGAACACAGCCCGATTGGTCATGGTAATGTTTGTAATTTCTTATTCTTCTGTTTTGTTCTAACTTGCCTCAGATGTTTGGAATACCCTGCCATGTTTGTACTGTTATGTTAAACAAATAAAAATCAATTGACTGACTAATTAAACCTCTCCAGAAACATCAGACATGTTGCTGATATTGGACTTTTGTCTTTGTATAGGCAATCATACATTCCCTTTGGTTTGGCTATGATGTTAAAAAGGCTGTGGAAGCACCCCGAGTCCACAATCAGTTGTTCCCTAACGTCACTGAACTGGAGGTGGATCTGGAAAAGGTTGGTTTGTCCAGATCAAGGGACAATGTGGGTAATCATTTGAATACTGCATGACCCTTGTGGAAGCATCATCTGTGGTCACAGGCTATTTGATGGTTGGCTAGACATTGTCCACTTTTAAGGTAATACGAATAAACTACAAATCTATATATCTAATTCCCAAGGCGCCCCCTGCGTGTGGATATCTAAATCTAAAACCTGGGGGGCAGGGAGATTTTTCTGCACACATGGGGGACTCCCCACGTGTGCAGAAAAATCTTAAAACTTTAAAAAAAACTTTTGGGGGGATATTTAAATCCCCCCAAAAGTTGAAGAGCGTTCTCTGTGCATGTGCAGGGAACGCTCTGGGAACTCTGCAGCAGCTCGGCGGCTGAGAGCCGCTCGGGCCTGCCGCAGAAGCTGGAGTAGGGTGGGAGAGAAATTGGTGGCCTGAGCTCAGGCCCGCCGCAGGAGCTGGGGGGGAAGGAAGGCTTACCTGAGTCTGCTTCCTCCTCCACATGGAGCTCCTTCTCCTCCCCACCCGCGAGTACTGTGGGTCCCGCCTCTTGTAAACTTCTAAAACAGAGGTTAGAGCTAGAAGTCAGCTTTAGATTGCTAACTTGCTTCAAGAGCCTTGCCCTTCCTGACCAGTGATATTTCACTGAGTGTGTTATAATGTATAGAATTCACTACCTTGAGATACGTTGGAGGCTACTGGCCTAGACAGCCTTTTAAAAGGGTAAGACTAAATCCATGGAAGAAGATGGCTCCATTAACATCAATGGAACCTCCATATTTTTATGTAAATCAAGTAGAGAACAAACATGGGAAGGCTATTTGTATATGGACATCTAAACCTACCTTGTACGAAGTTGTACCAGTCCAGAAGACTGGTGGATTAATCCCAGCACTTTCTAGTCTGATTTGTACATAATCTTTCTCCCCCTCTCAGTGTGTTTTTTTCTCTTTCTTTTCTGTGTCCAGGGAGTAGAAGAAGAGCTAAAGAAAAGACTGCATGAGACTGAACGGGTCAATGGGGGATCAGTTGTGCAGGCCATTCTCAGGACTGAGGGGGGCTGGGCTGCAGCATCAGATTCCCGGAAAGGAGGATACCCAGCAGGCTACTGAACTTGTATTCAAGTTGCTTTGATGCATCCTGTGCTGAACTGCATCGGTAGTGTCAGACCTTTGGAGTCCATGGAGACGAATACACCCCAGTCTCCCCCTCCTAGAGTTGTGGTCAAGATCTGTATTCCCCAGGTTTCAAAATGTTACAAATGAGCCTTAAAGCAACCACAAGCCCAAAGTAATTGATTTAAACTATCTTGTACCATCAAGGCCTTGAGGGAAGTTCTAATTTCTTAAATTGTTGCCAAGGAAAATCGTTAAAAAGGGATGGTTGCCCACTTGTGGAAGTAATCAAGGATTGCTTGGACCCAAACTTGACTTATTATGCACAGTAGATGATATCCTGCATAATTTTTGAGTTTTGGACCTATAAAGAAGACCATTTCCAGTAACACAAACAATACCATTGAATAATGAGAAGGAAAAGTTGGTTCGATGATAAATGAAGAGAGTTGTTGTCCCAAAATTATGTCAAAATAGATTACATGACATTTACTGAAACAAAAGAAAACAGCTCTGGTTGATTTGCAACTTTTAAAAGAGGACTAGCTTAAAACAGGCAGTAATGAAGATTTTAACTAATTAGAGCTCAGCTCTGGGGCTGGGCATTAGGGCCTGGATTTTATTATTTTCTAAGTCCTTTAAAATACTACGCCACTACTACAGAACTTGTAGGGTGCAGAACAGGGACCACAAAGGTGGCTGTGCCTGGGGTTCCACAAATGGATCCTATCCAAAGTGTGTTTCTCTCATTGTGGCTGTCCAACAAGTTTATTTTCAGTTTATCAGAATCATGAGAGCCATGGAAGAGAGATGCTGCAGTATGCCCTAAGTATACTTGAATGGCTTTTAAAAAGATCTATAATAAATATATATTTTTAAATTGTTTATGGTGTCAGATGCAAATGATTATATCCAACTTTAAAGGGCCAGGTTTGGGGAGCAAAATGATTTCAGGAATTATCATTCTCTAACCCTATACTGTAGGTTGGATCCAATTAGCTTTTCTGCTGTTGGAAAAAAGAGAAGGGTTTCCTTTGGTCACCAAAGAAGGCTATGTTGGGGATCATTGAACATGCATGTAAAAAAGGCCATGTGATACTAGCAGGGGTCATTTTGTAGGAAAAGCGGTGCAGGAGCTCATTAGCATAACTCATTTGCATATGCTACACCACCTGACATCACTAGAAGTATGTCAGAAGGCAAGAAAGGGAGAGAGAGAGAGAGAGCGAGAAAGAGCTGGCAGAGAGGGGACAGCTACTAATCGAAGCCTCAGAAATACCACTATTCTGGGAGGATAGCTTCAGTGGTGGCTGAAGCCTTCAGAAGGCTGGTCGGAGGAACAAGGACCTTTCCCTGGGGACAGGGACATTTTGCTGCAGCTATGACACAAGCAGGCATTCTCCTGTGGTGGGGGGCTGGCACCAACTCCCGGAGTTGCGCTCCCCGAGCTCCTGCTCGAAATGACCCCTGGATACTAGAGCTACAGCTATGAAAGGTTTTTATGTCAGGAAAAGAATGTGAGCCTTTGGACCCCCTCTCCCATCTCTAGGCAGATTCACCTGCCCACTTCTGCTTTTAAATTAAAAAGAAAAACAGTCTGCATCTCCTCTAGTTTAGCCATCAAGGAACCACTGCATTGCTCCTGATCCCTTCCCCTGAGCTGCCATTGCTGCAACTGCTTTTAAAAGGCCTACAAAGAAAGCACTTCTTCTAGCTGGGCACTTAAGAAGTCAGGGGCTGAAAGGGTCTGCCCAATGTGAGCCTGCCCTGCTCTCACTTTGTGCCCTTGGTGGTGGGGGGAATGCCCATCAGCTCCAAGCTCCTTAATTTTCTCCACAAGTCACTCTTTGGCATTTTGTGGCCTTTCAGTGCCAGTGCTTATTAACAGAATGGATGTCTCAAAAATCTGTCTATTCAAGTACTTTAAAAAGTAGTGCTCACCGCTGTTAATTGTAGTCTGCTGCAATGCCCCTGGCTCCCTACTGAGATAGGGGGCAGTTGCTGCCACCTTGGCCTGTAGATTGCCAGCTCCTCATTCTCCCCCCTGCCTGGAGATGGTATAAAGACCTGCTGCATGGGACAGGGAAGGGAGAAGATTACCTTGACCTGCAGATTGCCAGCTAGTCTGTTTTGTCTCAGCTGGTGAGGGTTTTGTGTGTGGTGCAGTATTTTGCTGTCAGGTTTTTTTAATATAATTAGTGAAATAAGATTTGAAATCTGAGTGCGATCAAGAAAGGACTGGGGGTTACTTTGAGGTTTGTAGGAATGGACTTCTGGGTGTATTTGGACTGAGTGATTATGTTTTTCTTTTAGATTGTCTATGAATTTATAATTTGTAGGCCAAGACTCCATAGGTGTAGCAGAAAAGCAGTACATGAATGTTCTGGCTGAATGGATAAAGACATAGTTCCTGGAGCCTTTCAGATCCCACAGGCTGCTGTTGGCTACCCAGTTTCCAACATATGGTCCCCCAAGCAGTCCAGTGCTCCTCTGGTGCTTTCAACTCAGTCCTTGATGGGGATGCCACTCAGTCCTCCTGCAGTTAGGACACAATCATTGACTATGGCCTCTTTAACCTTTCTCTCACTTCAATTTGTTGGTATTGGGGGGGGGGGGGTATGTGTGTGGCGGGGAGAATAGCAAGTGTGAAGTTTCCCAGCACTGATCAAGGATGTTTCTATATGGAATCCCAGGGACTGCTGTTTTCCTGACCGTGCTGAGAACTCTATTCAATATCTCTAGCTTCACCTTTATCCTACCCACCCTGGACTACAGTTGCCACCAGTGCTCCCTCTAAGCTGTAGAGTCTGGTGAGCAAAAATTCTACTTTGTGAACTACTGGCATTAAAGTTGTGAGTGAGCAATTTGGCTGCTGCATAAATTAGTTTGCTCTGGAGCCATCCTTCCTGAGCTAAGACAAAAATGTGTGAGCCAGAGGCTAAAAAACTGTGAGCTAGCTCACACAAACTCAGCTTAGAGGGAACACAGGTTGCCACAAAGAACATTAGATTGAACAGAAGAAAACCTACAGTTGCCGTAGGAATAACTGGCGTGAACTCTATGGCCTTTTCTGCACTCTCCTTTTAAACCATGTTCACCCTGGTGTCCTCCAAGCAATTCTGCACTAAAATTGAATTCAACCCTCTTTTTAATCCAGGTTTTTCCCCCCATTCTGAACTAAATTTGAGTTCAGCCTTCTGTTTATTCTGGTCCCCCCCCCCCCCCCCCCCAATTCTGCATTACATTACCTCCCTTCAGTGGTCAGCCTGGTTTCAGCCTTCTGTCGCCCCAGGTTATTTGGATGCTGTTTTGCTGTGAACTTAAATTGCCTCAACTAGAACACTGAGAAAATCCGGAGTGCCAGGCAAATGCAGAAAGGGCCTGTAGTGTGTGTGTGTGTGTGGGGGGGGATGTGTGTTTAAAATTAGTGTGAGATGAAGGAAACTTCCTTTCACTACAGAATTATTTTGCTACTGCTTTCCTTTCCTACACCAGTTTGGTGTAGTGGTTAAATGTGTGGACTCTAATCTAGGAAAATGGGTTTGATTCCCCACTCCTCCACTTGCAGCTGCTGGATGACCTTGGGCAAGCCATAGCTCTATCAGAGCTGTCCTTGAAAGGATAGTTTCTGTCAGCTCTCTCAGCCCCACCTACCTCACAGGGTGTCTGTTGTGGGGAGGGGAAGGGAATGCAGTTTGTAAACCGCTCTGAGACTCCAAGTGAGTGAAGGGCGGGGTATAAATCCAATATCATCATCATCTTCTCTCCTCTCTTCTGGACTCTGCTCTTCCCACACATCCTCTCGACTAGCCATCGCTGTTCTTGGGAGCTTGCCCTCCTGCAAGACACACTTCTACATCTCCCTGGTGTGGGTAACTGGGTGTCAGCACATGTGGTGGTAGAATGTGTTATCATAAGTCAACAGAAAAGGGGTCAACGGGAGAGGAGGGTGTTAGGGCAACAATCTTCAGCCTCTGATAAGTCTCAAATGAGTAAGGTTTAAAGAAAAAAAAAAAAGAAGCTGCAACAGAGATGGACTTAGCCCCTTCCTGGTGGCTAAGACAGAAACATAAATGAGAGCCTGTGAAACCAATTTTATTAAAAATATAATTTTGTAAAAGATGCACGTAAAGAAACTGGGAATGTTCAGAATTCCTGAATGGATCTCCTTTCATCGTGCAGTCAACCCCCCCCCCCCCCCCAATCCAAAGTCTCACAGTCATACTGCTGCTACTGCTCTTATAATAAAGACACCTAATGTAACTTATGCCTGCTTGGCTCAGTTTCCCCTGCCTTAAGTTCCAGTTAAAAGGAAGAGACCCCTCAGCTAGAACAAACAGAGAAAGAAAACGGCTGAGTACAAATGACACTTACGGTTTGACTATATTACTAATGAGGCACACTCTGGATAACAGAATGCAAATTCTGATAATTAATATACAAGCATTAATAAAAAAACAGCAGAACTTGTTCTTGCAACAACTCCAGTAATCAGCCAATGAAGAACCCGGATTATTTATCTCCGTTTCGTTCACAATAACTTTGTCAAAGCTGTTAACATGAATAAAAATAAATAAATAACATATTATATATTATTCATTAAACAATACAGAGTTTTATACTGGAAAACTACATTACCATAATAGGTTGTCAATTCTAATTATTTTTCTTGGAACAACAACTCCAAACGGTACTTAAGAAGATTCTATAAAGATAAAAACATGATTGAAACACTCATTTAACCAAACAATTTACAATAATATAATCCAGGAACAGACAACAGAATACATAATATACTCTAATTACAGTTACCTTATTTCAACAGAAATCAAAGCATGGGCAATAACTCCTTACAGGCGTATCCAATATTCAACTCTATAGACTGCCAAAGTCTAGACAGCCACGCGTGTACTAAATACCATGCCATGGCTGAACTAGTTAACCAAATGTTAAACAATTTTAAAGGAACCTAGTCCGCAAGATTTTACACTTGATGATTAACACACCTCACAATTAAAGAATCAAAATACAGAAAGAGGCATTCATACAACAGCATTTTACAAGTAACAGGAAAGGTCCAATTCAGTATTCAAACCCTCAGGTTGCAATGTCCGTAATCGGTAAATCCAGAAAGCTTCACGCCTCAATAAATGCCTCGGTATATCAACACACTTATAGGGCATGCTACTGATTATTTCTAGGACAGTAAAAACAAAAATGTCACATGGATGCCTTAATTCAGAAAAATGTGGAAGCAGAGGGGAATCCATACGTTCAGAATGGATGCGGGACCTGTGTTCTATGATGAGTGTTCTAACAGCACGTGTAGACATACCAATGTAGACTTTGGCAGTCAATAGAGTTGAACATTGGATATGCCTGTAAGGAGTTACTGCCCATGCTTTGATTTCTGTTGAAATAAGGTAACTGTAATTAGAGTATATTATATATTCTGTTGTCTGCTCCTGGATTATATTATTGTAAATTGTTTGGTTAAATGAGTGTTTCAATCATTTTTTATCTTTACAGAATTTTCTTAAGTACCGTTTGAAGTTGTTGTTCCATGAAAAATAATTAGAATTGACAACATATTATGGTAATGTAGTTTTCCAATATAAAATTCTGTATTGTTTAATGAATAATATATAATATGTTTGAGGCATTTATTTATTTATTTTTATTCATGTTAACAGCTTTGACAAAGTTATTGTGAACGAAACGGAGAGAAATAATCCGGGTTCTTCATTGGCTGATTACTGGAGTTGCTGCAAGAACAATTTCTGCTGTTTTTTGATTAATGCTTGTATATTAATTATCACAATTTGCATTCTGTTATCCAGAGCATGCCTCATTAGTAATATAGTCAAACTGTAAGTGTCATTTGCACTCAGCTGTTTTCCTTGTCTGTTAAGTTCCAGTTAGTCAGCATTTAAGTTAGCACCTGTGTGAAGCTGCCTTCCAAGAGCAGAATTCTTCTCTCAAAACACAAGACGAAGCTTAAGGCAAGGGACCTGAAGGCCAAACAGCACAGGAACACAGACAGGGCAAGAATACAAAACCCATCAGAGACCCGACCACCATCGCAGCCTCACCAGGAATTCTCCTATCCACGGGTGCTGGTGCAACCCCACCCAGTTCTCAGGGACAGGTCAAGACGCAGACCTTTGTGCTTTCTAAGCACAAATCATTCAGGGGACACAAGTGGCACACCATCCTAGTGCAAAATGGAAGCCTGCACAGGTGGTAGGACAGGATATCACTCAACATTTCCAAGGTACAAGGACTGCAGTAGCCTATCTTGGTTGGAGTACAGCACTAGTCAGAGTGCCTTGTTTTTTACATTATTGTGTCCTTCAAGGACAAGTAACATAACCAAACCTTAGAATTTTCTATTCAGTGAATGGAAGTTTTGACTTCTTTGCATGTTATTGATTTTCCCGAAGCAGTGACAGCTGGCAAGATGGAGTGTACTCATCCACTTATGACTCTATGCTTTGAAAATCCCAGAAAACTATGTTGACCAGCAATGACAGCAAGATGAAAGAGATAAGCAGGCACACTGAGGACATGAGTGTGCCACGTTTAACTCCAAAAAACTCACTCATTGATCACTGGAACCAGCCCACACATATCCTCTGCTTTTAGGACAGAAACTCCTTTAAGCTTTTGCTTCCAACAGTTTGTAGGTTTTCTCCAGGCTTTTCTTGTAGAAAAAGCCCAGCAGGAACTTATTAGCATAATAGGCCACACCCAACAGCAGAAACTCATTAGCGTATTAGGCCACACCCCTGGCAGCGCAGCTCCCTCCCAGGATCAGCTTTCCCAGGTGCCCCACGGCTTGTGGGGCGCATGGGGAACCCAAGGGAAGGAAGGCAGTTTCTGGATCGGCTTCCCCAGGCACCCCACAGCTGCGGAGTGCCTGGGGAACCCAAGGAGGGGACTCCCTGGATTGGCTCGGCTTCCCTAGATGCCCCGTGGCTTGCGAGTCCCCTGGGGAATCCGGGGGGGGGGGAGGCTGTAGGCGTGGCCTACTCGGAAGCCAGCCGAAACTCCATTCCTCTGCGTTCCTGCCCAAAAATAGCCCTAGGTTTTCTGATTATAAACTGATTAGAAAAAGTAGAGGAAGTAGAAGATGTATTTAGCCTAGAAATGTATTTGACATCAAAAGCCTTGCTTTTTCTTCCTTATAGTAGGGGGAGAAAAATCACATTTGCCCAGGAAATGATGTCTACACTGGAAGGAGCCTCTACAACACTGAAAAAAACAACTTTAGGACTGTTACCGGAATACTGGCAATGCTGAGGTGCAGGGTAAAGTATGGCTCAGCTTGGTTAGTACTGCACCCTAATCCTTCTGAAGGTGCCGGTCAGTGCATGGTAGCAAGTCCTACCTAAGGGTCTGCCCTCCCATTTGGCACAGGGACATTCAGTATGCAAAACAAATTAATTGGCTCAGAACTTCCTCCCCCGCCCCCAGCAATATTGCAGTGACAGTTACATTTATGCAGTCCCCCTACACTGGCAGAGGGGAACATCCAAAGTGTGCAAGAAAGGGAAAAGAATCCAGCTGTTGTTCTCTCTCCTCCCAACAGAGTGCGGCAGAAGGTTTACATGCAGCTCTGTCCATTGTATCTAAACAGCTGCTCTCATTCACAAAAATATACATCTCTGTGCCTATAATGATTTTTGCATTCTTTCAGTTTGCTGGGGAAAAAGTGTAAAAAAGCAGGACTCCTGTTAGGATGTCACAGTTTGACTTTGTGATGGACACAGAAGTCAAAGCCGCAGCTTCTCCCTGAACACACTGCAAAACGTCCGGTTTCTCCACAGTCCCTTTGCCCTGGCAGAGCTAATAGCCTGATGCTTCCCCTTGCTTCCTCAGGTCAGAATAAGCAAAAGTGCAGGGGCCTTCCTTGGAAATTCCTTGCACCACATTCAGCGTCCTGTCTGCAAGAATGATTTGGTGTCCCTTTTCTTGCAGTGTCTTTAGGACGTCCTGTAAGAGAAGAAGCAGACGGCCAGAGTTAGACCTGTTCCAGCCATAGATATGGATTCAGGTGCAGCTATTTTGGGAGCAATTGTCACACAATCACCCATGACATCAGGAAAGAAGGGACAGTCATCATAGGAGCTGGATTTGGGGCACCCTTCACAGCAGAAACAGAAAGAGGGTCAGGCAAACATGAGTCACTGGGCACACACAGCTGGGTAGACCCCTGCGCTAAAGTGAATGGGAGTGGTGTGAGAGCATAGAAGCATTTATTTATTCACATATTTTTATCCCATCCTCCTCAGGAGCTCAGAGTGGCATACGTTGTTATTGCCTCCTCCATTTTATCATCGTAACAATCCTTTGCTAGGCTGAGAGAAAAGGGGCGGCCCAAGGTCAGCCACTAATTTTCAGGGCAAGCAGGGATCTGAACTTAGATCTCTCCAGTCCTAATCCACTGCTCTAATTTTCACATCACAGTGGTTCCTTCATCATGCTCACCCAGTCCTGCACAAGATCCATCTAATGTGCCATTTTGTTAAGACTTCTTTTATTTTAAAGGTTTTGTTTTATCAAATTTAAATTTATTCCAGCACTGAGTTGCACAGTGGGGAAACCACCAAAAGACACTCAATAGTAAATTTCTAGATTATTTGTAGAGATAGTTACTGTGAAGGACATATGTTTGGAGAGAGGGTTTGTTTACTGCAAAGACCCAAAAGGACAGGGCCTGTGTGGGAGAGGGCCACCCACCGTTGGGAGCGGGGTGGAAAGAACTGCTGGCAAAACTCTGGTTTGGGAAGTGGCCGGGGGGGGGGGGGGGGAGGAATGAAGCCCAGCAGTTCTACTTCCCTCCAAGAAATCTGACAGTTACGTCACTGTTGCTCTTCCCAACCTCCCCCCTCCCAATCCCAGCATTGCACTCCAGTTCCAGACAAGCACTGGAAGTGGGTCAAACGTCTCACCGTATCGAAGTGCAGCTCAACCTTGACTGAGTTGCTTGCATCGGCATAGAGAACGGAAGCCTGGATGGCGTCATCCAGCTCATACCCGAACAACAGCTTGTTTGCGATTGCCTGCAATTGAACGAGCCTAGCTGTTAGAGGCATTCTGGGAGGGAGGCCTAGCTGTCAGCAGATATTAGTCACAACAGCTGAATGGAACCTCTACAGATAGAGCTGGAGTATCTCTGAGTACCAGATGTTGGTGGCTGGGAGATAAACAACCCGGAAGGGCTATTTTCCTTCACGTTTTACATGCAGGTTTCCTGGAGACATCTGGTTGGACACAGCTGGAAACACAAATCTTGATTCCACACATTCCTTGGGGACGGAATGGGGAGGATCACCTGAAGGCAGCAGTAATAGCAAGGCAGCCAGGAAGCCCTTGGTTCTCTCACTGGCCGAACCCTTTTCTGCCTGGTTGGGGTGATAGAAAAGTGACAGCTACCTGGAGACGTGGCTTGCAGGTTGGACAGAGGTCCTATTTCCTGTTCCTGACCATGAACAAGTTGTATGGCAGCCAAAGGGTTGTGTGTGTGTGTGTGTGGGTGCTGTGTGCTGCTCATGGAACACACCTGTGATCCCGTGACCTTACAAAAGGCCTACAGATGTTTAAATGCTAGTGAAAATGATGTCTATTGAAGCAGAACTTGATATCATTTTTATATAGAGTGATTTTTTATTTTTAAAAAAGCCATCATCCTATATGGACCCATCATTGAAGAATATTACTGGAAAGGTGAGCTACAGCTTTAAGTCAACAATGGTTTGGTGCACAGCAGTTAATAGGGAAATTTTTCCCAACTGCAGATTCCAGGGGGTAGAAGACAAGAGACACACTCACCAGGGCTACAGCAGGGGTGATGAGGGTCCCACCAGAGCCACCAATCACCAGCTTGGACTGCCCATTGCGGGAAATGAGGATGGCTGGTGACATGGAAGAGGGAGGCATCTCTCCTGCAAAAGGAGGTGGCGATGGCATTATATACTTGCCCGATCACACAGGCATCTGGCATCAATTTTGTTTAAGCAGTGCGCTGTACATAACATTTTGTCTGTGAAATCCTGGAGACTGGCAGGGTGCTTAGATAAGGAACAGAAGGCACAGAGAAAATACATTCCTCTGCTAAGAACTGTTCCCTTTTTGCCATCTGCCAATCTTTAAAAGTATATTTTGAGCCCTTCTCAGTGAGAAAGTTTGCAAAATGATTCCCATTTGTGCAGCATGCTGCCCCAGGCTAGTAAAGCAGAAGAAGATTCCCAGAGTGTTCAATGTTCTAACAAAGCAGTTCAGATTCACAAGGATAGCTAGTCATTCCCTCAGAGTGGGAATTCCTTGAGAGAGAAGGAGATGGAGCTCACCTGGAGAGATCTCTTTGTTCGACTGCTTCAGGCAGAAGTCAGCAAGCTCATTATTTAAAATGATCCCGGTGCTCTGGGAATACACCATTGAGCCAAACCTAAGTGTGTGTGAGAGAAAGAGAATGAGCACAGATCCAAGGGCATCAGCAGGAGGCACTGTTCTACGACAACAAAACATCCAACAGGATAGCCAACAGGATCGCCAACACCGTACACCAGCACTGACCACACTCCATTGAAACTGGAGGCAAACAGCATGCTAACATCCAAAGAAGTGGGTTTTTACAGCGGGGGCTCCAGATAGGCAGTCCCATAATTCTTCTTCCCAACATAAAAAAAAAAAAAAAAGTGAAAAGCAGCTGTGCGGTGCTCAGATTGAAAGTGGAGGCCAACGGGGGAGGAAAGAAGGCACCTTCACCCTTTCTCTGCCATTTGTCTACTCAAAAGTTCTCTTTCTCAACAGGGCCTAACTGCATATTACAAAGTTCTCGTGTCCCCTACCTGTCTGCCCCAGTCTTGTCAACCTGACATGCTCTGAAAGTCCCAAGAAGACTCAGGAATTGTGAGGCTTGGTCAGGATGGGGAAGTTATCTACTGCTTAATTTAACTCCACAATTCGACTCTTCCCCTCACCCCTGTCCAGGCTGCCCATTCTGCAACTGTGCCCCACTTTGCCATGCCTTTCCCTCTGCAGGCTGCCTTGGTTCACCCTGAAGCGATGCACCTGGCCCTTGGATTTTGTTGCTGTCATCCACAGAGTCATGAATTCAGAGCTGAACAGGGACAGGAGTCAATGCCTTGTAATTGTTAGACAGCCACAGGCCAGAACCCTCAGTCAGTGAGATGGCAGTTTCCGGGGCACCCTGGATGGGGTTAGCACCCTGGAAGGCTTTTTGTCAGAAACAGGCCACTGCCACAATGGAACACACTGAAGCCCTTGCTATTTCTGTAATCTTTTATGCTATTGTGTCACAGAAGCAAGCAAGCAGAGAGGTTGGAGATTCCTGGCCAGATCTCTCAGCTCTTGAAAATACCATCTGATAGCAGTCAATGTATGTGTGTGGGGAGGGGGACTGAAGCTGTAGCACTCGGAGAGGGAGACCGTGTCTCTCCAGCAGCACTTTCCTTGATGTAAATTTCCCACCTAGAAGCTGATACTTGCCGTAGTAAGGGAAATTGAGTCACACAGGAACTGAAAGGAGGGTTACCTCAGAAACACGGTATGGGGGGAAATGGCGAACACCCTCCTTCCTAGCATAGCAGCTCCATCTGTCTTGCTCCCTGCCCCAATTAAAAGAAAGCTGAAGAGACAGAAAACCTCACTAGGAATCTCCAGCGTCTTGTCTTGTCTAGCCCTTAGCTGCTCCCCACTTACGGGTGGTTGATGGTGCTGGTGACTGAAACGGCGCTGCCATCTTCAGCAAGGACAGAAACATGAGAGGTGCCAAAACCCACTGTTCCCGCCTGGGTGAGGTTGTAGTGGGTGGCAGCATGGTCCCCTCTCTCGTCGATTTGCGCCCTGACACGGTTAGCAAAGGAATCCGATATCAGCTCACTAATAACATCCTAAAAACAGAGTGGGTTCTCAATCAAGCAACCTCCAAAATGCTGAGCTCACAGCCGTACAGTTGTAAGCAAGCTTCGCCCACCTCCTTTATAGAGGAAAATGCAGGATCTTCCACTTTAGATTTCTGGCCATTGGCAAACTTCAGAGTCTCTGCAATATAGTGGTAAGCCTCCGCCTTCTCACTGGGTGTGTTCATGGTCGCCTTGGTGAAGTTGAACCCTGAAAAAGCAGCAACAACTGGTGGTGAGTGCCAAGTGGCCAGAAATAGCTGCTAAAGATGCTCCGAGACTTCCAAACTAAAACTAGAACAGAATCATTTTGCTATGCTGAAAAGCAAGGCCAGGTGAACTAACGATGCAGGACAGTACAGGAGAGAACAAGAAGAAGTGGAGTCGGCTTCTAAAAGAATTGATTGTCTCCTGATGGATAACCTGGACTGGCAGTAACACTATTGAGATGTTTAAGTGTGGAGAAAAGTAGGAAGAACTCTAGAGGGGAGGGCAGAGAAAAGACCAGAAGTAGTCAGTCATGTATCTAGCATCAAGTATGAGGTCACCCAACTTCAACAAGGCCTGGGGGAAACCACCCAATACTAGCCTTGTATCCATCAAGAATCTGAGGCTCAAACTAGACGTTGTATCTTACTCAAGTTGGAAGAAGGGTACCCGTCCCAACTTGTGGTTACACAGACGAATAGTATGATCTTACCTTAACAGTGCTCCATTGGGCTCTAGAGCGCTGTTATGGGGGAGGAGGACATTCTGGCTTCCGTTCCGCAACATTTTGGTCACAGAGGGGCTGTTTGTCCTTTTCTCAGGCAAACAGCCTGTTCTTCAGTGAGTTGGGGGGGGGGCACCCACATCCCCACCTGTGTAAGATGTAACATCTAGTTTGAGCCTCAGGGAGAACTTGATGGTCAAATCACACACTGCAAAGGCCTTGCATTCCTGACGTATTTGTCACAGGTCCTACTGACAGATGTGCTGAGAGAGTTCCATGCTTGGAACTTAATTCCCTGGTACACCATTCAGATCTGGATGACAGCACAATGAAGCCTCCCTCCCATTCAGTCTTCCCAACCTGAAATGGCCACAGGGAGTCACCATTTGCCAAGCTGAAGAAATGTCTGTGTACTGATGAGTATAGCGTGAGCTTCCCCAACAGAAAACTCGTCCTCAGTGGGTAATTTTGCTGTTTCTTACAGTGAATAATTTAAATACTTGCCTTTTGAATGGTTTTCTGTTTCTACCTGTTTCTTATCCTCTGTTGCAAATAAAAGGTAACTTGCTATATTTATAAGTGCCTCCACATAATTCCCTTAATATCGCTTCCAAATGCACTTGTGTATTCTCAGACTAAAAGATCTTATTCCGGAGTCAAGCATGTACTCATGAATATGCACATATGTGTACCCTGCCCCTTAACCCATGGCAACAGCTCACAGATTCTTTTCTCCCTGCAAGTATTAATCCACAAAGCAGACTTGATGGGCAGAAATTCCTTGCCTGTTAAGGTGGGAGAGGATGATGGTGTTTCGCTTGTAAAAGGGGCTGCAGAGTTGCAGTTAGCGTCTTGGGGAAGCAGCAGACACCCTCAGAACCTCTATTTACAAGAACAATCTGGAAGATCCAGGGGAAAAAACCCTTAAGTTTGTTACAACCACCCCCAAAAAAACACTTATTCCCATAACATTAGTTTCACCTGTGTCTTCCAAAGGAAAAGCCATGTGCATCTTGTTGATGCTCAGTGCAGCATGGCTGCCATAAAGCAGGTGTACTAAAACAAATGCTCATCCGAAACAATAGGGGGTGCTATATGAAGGCTCATAGGATATCATTGTGAGAGCCATGAATGCCGCTAGACTTCAGCAGGCTTGACTGAAACACAGTGAGATACCGTAAACAAGGAAAGAATCATGAGACATAGCAGAATGGAATGACAACCTCAAGAGTGGGATATCTAAATCTGGGAGTAGAATGATGCGCCCTAGGAATAGCATGAGTGCCCCAGATCTGGAATGAGTCTCCCTGGGAAGTGAATGTGTGCTCAGATCTGAGCTGATTGTTCCTGGAATTGGATGGCCACCTAGAGGTGAATCACGGTCCTTGTGAGTTGAATGATGGCCCTGGGAGTGGAATGAATGCTCTAGATCTGGAATGACGGTCCCTGGGTGTGAAATTATGTCTGCCATGGGACTGGGGTACTTGGAAGTGAAATTATGTCCCTTGGTGCTGAGGCTGGGTTGGCTGGGACCTATGGAAGAGCTTGTTCTGCCTCTAACCCCCACACTGTAACTCTCCTCCCCAGGAGATGAGATTGGCACTCACTCAGCCTGTCAGACCTAACTGAACTACAACCCTTTGCTTTTCCAGAAGGCCTCTGAATTAGACTAAAGAGGGATGGCGCTGGCCTCTGAATTAGACTAAAGAGGGATGGTTTTTATTCCTCTGTGTGTGTTTGGTTTTAGGATCCCCCCCTGCCCGAATATTGTTTTATCTGATAGTTACTTGTACGCTGCCTTAGGCATCTTTGGATGGAGTGGCGGTTGTTTCATAGAAATGAAATAAACACATCTGCAACCTAGTATAAAACAAGTTGAGCATGTAAATTCTCTAACCGTGCTTCAACACATGTTAGGACACACTTCTAAAGAAACAACTCGTCCAATTCTTCTTCATGGCATCATTTTTAAAGACAGCAGCCACAGCAACCAAAACAAAATCCTTTCCTTCCAGTAAATACAAACTGACATGTACACAAACACAGATCCTAGCTGTAGAAAGCTGTTCTTACAAGTCCATTCTGGCCACCCAAACATAACTTTGTGGGAACTGCAGATACCTCTGTGTTTAATAATTTGCATTTTTAAAAGTGTCTGAAAGATCCAATACAATCCCGAGACCTATCCTATTACTGCTTGTCTTTGGGACCATTACTCCTCCTGTGTCCTTGAGGTGGAAATCAGCAACTGGCTGCTCCTTTGCCTTTTGCTTCCTTTTGAGACTTTGCATGATGCCCTCCCCATTCATTTTCACATGCCCAAAGCATTCATTTACTATTTATTGATATGATGCTTTACAGTTTTACGCAAGTCCTGGCCATCAGAAGCAAAGATGAATACTAAATTGGCCCACGTTGCAAATCTAAATTGTTTGTATACAATTCAGATTCACCAATCAGTAATAAATGGAAGATGGGTTTTAAAAAAGAAAAGTCAGGTGGCAAATCTCACTAAACACCAAATTCTAACCCACAAGTGGTTTCTCTAACGACACAGCCCCTACCCTCTTGAACAGGCTGATTTTTACAACCTCTTGTCAGTTCCCCAGTCCAGAGACCTAGAATGCCTGAGCACCATCACAGACTGGGTAGAGTATCTCCTTCTGCCCACGCAGCAGCACAAGAGGGGGCCAATAGCTCCAGTTTCACCCATTTACCTTTCAGGACGTTAAGGATGAAGAAGAGAATCGGCCCTGCAGCTGGTCGGGGGGCAGAATACACGGTATATTCACCCAGTGAAATATTCAAGGGTTTCACAACTTCAGCCTGATAATCCCTGAGATCATCCAATGTCAAAGTGCCACCTGGTAGGTGAGATGAGAGAAAAAAGTCATGAAATAGCAAGCATGTTAATGCTGGAACCCTTTCCCCTGCCACTATCTTCAGTCATATACCTCCAGCTATTTACCCTATTGAGATAATGGTCAAATATTCCCCTACATGGCATCCTCTGTCTGAATAGTATCCCCTCCCCAGCTACTATTTAATGTTTTAAAACAGGGGGAGGTCTGTTCCCAGGTATTCTCTCCATGCTGTGTGTAATTTGGCTCTCATTAAACAGTCAACAAATTTATTTTCCATCGATGGCATTTATTACAGATTAACTCTCCATCAGCTCTTTCATGAAGGTTAAAGAGAGATCTCTCACTCACCAATGGAGGTTAGGGCTCTTTACCTTGGAGAAACCACAACTGAGGGATGATATGATGGAAGTTTACAAAATTATGCATGGGACAGAGAAGGTGAAGAGAGAAGTACTTTTCTCCCTGTCTCACAATGCAAGAACTCGTGGGGACTCAATTAAATTAATGAGCAGTAAGCTTAGAACAAATAAAAGGAAACACTTCTTCACCTAAAGACTAATTAACAGGTGGAATTCACTGCCACAGGAGGTGGCAGCGGCTACAAGCATAGACAACTTTAAGAGGGGATTGGATAAACATATGGAGCAGTGGTCTATCATTGGCTATTAGCGACAAGGTATAGAGGAACACTATGCCTGGGGCAGTGATGCTCTGTGGGGGCAACAATGGGAGGGCTTCTGAAGTTTTGGCCCCGCTGGTGGACCTCCTGATGGCACCTGGGTTTTGGCCACTGTGTGACACAGAGTGTTGGACTGGATGGGCCACTGGCCTGATCCAACATAAGAACATAAGAGAAGCCAACGCTGGACCTTTGCCACTGCCCAGTAGGGCAACAGGGGGAAAATGAGTCAAAAATCGCAGAAGCATTGACAGCATGATGTCATTTTCAGGAGCAAACCTGGAAGTGGCATCATGGTGTCACCGCAACACTCCAGCATTCACTGAAAATTATATGGTAACTGCCCCATGTCCCTGCCTCTCAAACTCCTGCTGAGTGCTAGCCATGAGCTGGCCCTACGGGAGAGGAGCCAGAAACAAAGACGAAGGAAGAGCCGGGGGCTGAGACTTAAGAAGAGCAACACAGCTTGTGAGGAGACATCTAAGTTGCCTACCTTCCCTTTTCACATCTTCCACCAACTTCACTGCTGTCTTCCCTGTATAAAATTCATCGGCTCCATTATCTGCCACTGCTTTCAGAGTTTCTATTAGGGCTGGCCAGTGAAGGGTCTGTCCTTCTTGCAGGATATTACCTTCATTAAAAAACAGTTTGCTGAAAGAGAGAGGATGCTCATTGCACATCAGCTTCCCATTCCAGATCCTGACAGCAGCACAATCTGCAACAAGAATGGTTTAGCAGACTCGCAGAGAGACTAGGGTCCTCTCAAAGCCTGTAACTACTTCTGCTCTGCTGTGACTGAATTCCCCCCCCCCCCCCCAGTTTCACATCTCTCTGGTGTGGGGACAATGTAGTTGCAGTACAGTTGCAATGTAATTGCAGCTAAAAGCCCCTTCAAAGTCAACAGTTTACAGTTTGGTTCAGTGGCACCAGGAGTGATCAACTTTCACTGAATTATGTACATAGAAAAACACCTTACACCAAATCAGAGCACTGGTTCATTGTTATCTCAGGCACAGAAGGGTCCTTCCCAACAATAGCTACCCCAAACCCTCTTTAAGAGAAAGAAAGGATTGAACCTGGAACCTTCTGTATGCAAAACAAGAGTCTACCAATGAGTCACGGCACTACCCCCATTGCACCCTGTATGCATTTGTATTCTCTCTGCAGAGGGGCACACGTGTACGTGGCACTCGTTTCTTGGCCACAGCTAATCTTTAACAGGATTAATATTGTGCACTGAATGAGGACTGGGACTAAGGATCAGTATGGTAGAACCACATGTTCTGAAGACACAAGCAAAGGACTCTTAGAGCAAAATAAAAACAAAAATGCAGTGCTACGTGTCAATGAGCATATCCGCAGGTATGGGTGGGGGCAATACGGATTGGGTCTGTGCTTCTGGGGAAAGGAACATTTTAATTTTCACCTACCATGGGCCATTTTCCTCATAAAGAGTGACCCCTCTCCAGGTTGTTTTTAAGTGACAAAAGGGGGAAAAGAAGATACTACTCTGTGCCTTTTTCCCCCCTGTTCCTGTCTTTTTTCCTTCCTGGGGCTCAAAGCAGCCTAGGGGAGGAACATTTCCATGCCCACCACAGCCTTCCCTATTGTGGCAGCACTAGTTTGGATTTCTCACCACCATGACTGCTTTTTGCAGTTAAGTGCACAGTTGGGCTGTGATCATGGATCCCCAGCATCACACATGGCTGGGATCTTAAGAGTGAAATGAGCATTAAGGGACTGTGAACTGGTCAAGAGCCATGCCAAGTTAAGTCCCGGGGCTGCCAATTGCTTATTATTATAAATCTCCTAGTTGAGGGACATCAAGCAAAGACAGTTGCCATCAGAGAATCAGATGTCTGAATTATTGCCATTCCCAAGGCCCTAGTAATGAAAGATCCAAACTGGACATTTCCATCCTGGTGGCACCATCTATGTGGATATTTTTAATGGGATTATCTTACCCTAAAGAAGAGTTTTTCAAAGGTCCCTGTAAGGGCTGGTACATGAGAAATATGCTCAAAATCTTCGGTATCTTGATTCCAGACTCAAGGAGCTTGATAGTGGGTTTAAACAGTGTCTTCCACGGCAATTTGCCATAGCGCTTGTGAGCTTCTTCGTACCCACGAAGTTCCCCAGGAACTGCAATCCATTGCGCTCCTGCCACATGCATGTTTAATATTATATCATCAGCCATATTGCTGCAGTTGCCTACAGCCTGAACTTAAGAGATAACATGCCCATGTACTGTTAAATACATTCAGACAACTCTCTGGTTCTTATGGATTATCCCCTAACCCAGGAGTCCCCAACTTTTTGAGCCTGTGGACACCTTTGGAATTCTGACACATGGTGGCGGGCACAACTACAAAATGGCTGCTGCAGGAGGTGGAGCTGGACACATGGGAGGAAGCCCAAGTGAAGGAAACAAGAGGGCTAATTTAAAAACACACTGGGAAACAGGACTGACAGAGAATAAAACCAATACCATGGTGCTAACATTAATCTGTGCAGCCAAACTGATCTCAAGTGACCAATCAGAAGCCTTGCTAGGCAAGAGCCCCTCACACCTAACCCACTTTCTAAAAACAGATCCTGAGCATGTTAAGGACCTCTACCCTAACTCTATGCCTGCAGAAAGATTCGGATGGGTAGCTGTGTTGGTCTGAAGCAGCAGAACAAAGTTTGAGTCCAGTGGCATCTTTAAGACTACCAAAGTTTTATTCAAGGTGTGGTGGAACAGGACGGCTCTGGCCTGCAGGTCCAGTTTCACCCTCCCTTCCAAGGTTTCCCCAACACTTGGAGAGGCTTTTCTTTTTCTCTCTTGGGCAACTCACAACCACCACCTGACCTTTGTAAGGAATTGCCCACTGTCAGAGGACTCCCGGCTTCCCTTCCAAGATCTGAGGTCTCGCCTCTGTGTCTCCCGCTGCCCAGCGCCTGGTCACCACAGAGACAGTTTACTGCCTTGTACGCCCTTGGGGGAATAGCCACTTGCCAACTGCCTACCTTCCCCTGGCACCCCTTTTAAAATAGCGTGTCCAAGACCGTGGAGGCCTATGTGGCACAGAGAACCACTGCCAGCATCTTAAGTTAGAAAGTATTTATTAAAAAGAAAACGTTCACAAGCTTACTTTTAGCACAGCACCAGACTGTGCATGGTTTCAAAAGAAATGGGTAAAATGCAAATTCTCTGTCCCTTTCTCTATACATGCCCTATCAGTTGTTAAAATACTGGATGGACTCCTAAAGCTTAGGAAGTTACAAATCTCTACAGAGTGACCATTTCCTTGCAGCTTTCTCCCAGGTCTTCAAGCAAGCACATAGTCAATGGCTGCCTTCTCACTTACGAGTTCTGTCTCTTCTCATGGAGCTAGCACCAAAGGAAAAGAGAGCATCCTCCTTGCTCTCCTGAGTTTTATCACCTCTCTCTTCCCCACCCACTGACCAGATCAGGCCAGGTGAGAGAAGCATTTCCTGGAGCTTCTTCCTGGAGCTTTTCTAGTCTAAAGTCCTCCACATCTCTGTTCCCTGCTTGGAGAAGGGGGGAGAAATTGTCCCACTCATTATCTCTCCTGCTAGATCTACTAGCATTTCTTCAGAGGCAGTTGAGGTGAGCCTGAAAAGCTATTGACTGACCTCCCCTCTCCTGTCTTGCACTCTGCCCAAAAGAAAAAAAAAACTTTAAAAATTCAGAGTGGAGGTTTTGCTCATTTCAAACCTCCAAAGCAAAAATGCATTTCTTCACACAAGGTATAAGCTTTTATGTGCAAGCAAGCACACTTCTTCAGACACTTGCACACGAAAGCTTATACCTTGAATAAAACTTTTGTTGGTCTTAAAGGTGCCTTTGTTCTATGCCAGCATCTAAGGAAATCCAACAATCCTAGTTGTCGTTCAAAAGTAGAGAGGATCTAGACCTTTGTGACTAGAAATTTGGGATCAGGTCTTGTAGTCTGCAGTACAGGCATTTCTGGTTGTGGCCCTTTCACTTAAAAGAAGAAGAAAGAGCACTGCTCTGTGGCTGAACTTCTTCCCATACATAGAACATTTTAGCCCGTTTAGGCCATATAACACCAGTAATTCAAAGAACACTCCCATCTGAGCACATGAGCCTATACAGTTTTCCGTCTTGATTCTAGTGGAGTAGCTGTGTTTGTCTATCATAGCAAAGCAAAACAGGAGTTCAAACATAGCAAAACAAAAGACTAACAGCATTTATGACTAATAACAAACCAATTAAGGAAGAGGAAGTTTGAAGCACAAGAGAATTCACCAACATCAGTAAAAGGTTATGGTGTGATACAATACATTAAGAACCAGGCCTCTTTTTAGAAATTTTAATAGCTTGTTATTAACAGGTGGCCCTGATCGTGCTGAAAGGTGGACATAAATCTTCTAAATCAATCAATAAATGTTGCATTACACTATGACCCTTTATTGCTTCATGATTCAAATTGCCTCTCCCCTATAACGTTTATTTACCCTACTTGATTGCACTTTCTGCTTATCTTCATCAACATGTGAGAGAAGCTAGAACCTTCCACCTCTCTTGTCATCCCTACCCTAGAGGTTCAAGTCCCCAATACAGAGACCGATTTCCCACGAGGCGTTGCTCTGGCGTCATTCTTCCCTTTGTCCCGATTGCGTGCTTGAATGTCCCACTATTTGCTCCGTGCTGCATTTTGACCTGCAGCTTCGCCCAAATTCCCCCGTGGTTTCAGTGATCCTGTTTTTTGAGGATCACTGAAGTCGCTGGGGAATTTGAGTGAAGCCACGGGTCAAAACGCGGCATGGGGCAAATAGTGGGAAATTCAAGCACACAATCGGGGCAAAGGGAAGAACGATGCCGGAGCAGCGCCTTGTGAGAAATCGGTCAGAGATTCACACCTGATAAATGACTGCCAGGCCTCACTTTACTCAGTTCCTCCCTCTTTCCCCCCTTCTTTTGTAATCTACCATTAACAATGAGAGAAATAATTTCCTTTCTTTCCACTGCGTCTGAGGACATGAGCTCTGATTCACCAAAGCTCACGCTGGAATAAATGTTGTTAGGCTTTAAGCTGTCACTGGACTTCTGTTCAGTTTTCTGTCTGCCAATGATTAGTAGTTTTCAGGGAGACATTAGAATCTTGTCTAGTGAGCAGTAGGGCCTCCTTTCCCACTGTGCCCCCCCCCCCCCAATCCAACCCTGTTTCTACAAAGGAATGTGCCCCAGACCCCATTGTTACCTGGCAGGAAAGTGGACTGACACTGATCAAACAAGTCTCTTGAAATGGCTTGTGGGGCTTTCTCACGAGCATTAATCACTTCAACCTTTCCTGGAAATACAAAGGGGGCAATGTCAAGAAAACTCAGCCCAGCCTCTTATCTTGTACTCAATATAGTGTGATTTCCCCCCTCCTTCAAGCAGCTCCAGGGGTGGTGGTAGGCATTGCTGTTGGGGAAATTATGTGTGTGGGAGGGAGAGGACTGACACCCCCCCCCCTTCATTCCTGTAACACAGTGGCTTCAATCCAGACTGCTACTTTTTTAATCTTAAAAGAAACATTGGGGGAGCTAATCACAGGTTCCTGCCTGATGGGTAATGTGACCCTCAGAGCAAGTTTGGTCAGAGGTCTTTGGGAAGCTGCATGCAAGAGCCCTCCGACTCCTGAAGACCAGGCACCCTGCTGAAGGAGGAGACAGACACTGTGAGTGGCCTGATTGATTTCCCTGAGTTTTAGCCAGATGGGCTGCAGTTTACCTTTTCCCTCCGACACGCCGTTACCAAGAAATACATGACATTTGTCTGGACTACAGGTATCAGAATTACAACTATCATATCACTTTACTTGGGAAACAGCAGTTATGCAATACCTTTTAATCAGGACCAAATAAAAATTACAGTCCTGCAAAATCAAGTTTTCAAGCTGCCCCATACTTCCAATCAGGCTGGTACGAAAAACAACAGAGACAGACAGAAAACAAAGTTCTGGGCACGCTGACAGAGTCAGCAGTGTATCACTTTCCTGAAACAGATGCAAACGGTGCTGGAGACAACAACAGAAACAACACAAACTAAAATCTCTTGCTCTCCCAACAGCAGCCTTTACCACCTTTTTGCTGAGCATCTCTATGTACAAAAGAGACTGGGCTGACCTTACCTGTGGATGCATTATAGATGGTAAAGATGACACCTCCCCCTAATCCCATGCTCTGGGGGTTCAGGACAGAGGTGCAGATCAAGGCAGCAATGGCAGCATCTACAGCTGAGCCTCCACGCTGCAAGATATCCCTGTTGGACACAAGGAGGAGAATTTAAAAGACAACAGACCAAAGATTAGGAGCAGGTGATGTTTTCATTCAAATGATACACAAGTAGACCAAATGATAGACAAGTAGACTGTTTCCACAGATGCAAAGCTGAAATAAGCCTGGTTCCTTCTTATCAGTGGGCGTGTGCCTACCTTAAGCTACCAGACGTAAGGACATAAGAGAAGCCATGCTGGATCAGGCCAATGGCCCATCCAGTTCAACACTCTGTGTCACACAGTGGCCAAAACCCAGATGCTATCAGGAGGTCCCACCAGCAGGGCAAGAACTCCAGAAGCCTTCCCACTGTTGCCCCCCAAGCACCAAGAATACAGAGCATCACTGCCCCCAGGCATAGCATTCTATCTACACCTTGTGACTAATAGCCACTGATGGACCTCTGCTCCATATGTTCATCCATTCCCCTCTTGAAGCTGTCTATGGCTGGTTTTACATCTGCCTTTCCTGCTGGAATCATTCTACTTCCAAAAAAACTTGCCCACATCTCTTTCAAGTGTGAATCTGCATTCCTTCTCAACTGTCCATATCTGCTAATTGCCCTCTAGCTCTCAAGCTGGCTTCACACCTCTGTAAACAAATCCTGTTCTTAACAGCACTTCAAAAGAATGACCCCTTTCACTCCAGTTCAATCAGATGTGGGCATTCCCCTACAACAGCTTTGACACCAATGTGTTACCGGTGCAGGGAGCGCTGGAATGAAGCTGTTACAAAAATGCACATGTAAAATCAGCCTATACTTGTAGCCGCCGCCACCTTCTGTGGCAGTGAATTCCATGTATTAATTACTCTTTGGGTGAAGAAGTACTTCTTTTTATCTGTTCTAAGCCTACTGCTCATTAATTTCATTGAATGCCCATGAGTTCCAGTACTGTGAGAATGGGAGAAAAGTACTTCTTTCTCTACCTTATCTCATGCATAATTTTGTAAACCTTCATCATGTCACCCCTCAGTTGTTTCTCCAAGCTAAAGAACCCTAACCTCTCTAACCTTTCTTCATAAGTATTCTATCTCCTTGATTATTTTAGTCACCCTTTTTTGCACTTTTCCCCAGTGCTATAATATCTTTTTGGAAGTGTGGTGACCAGAATTGTACACAGTATTCCAAATGAGGTCGCACCATAGATTTATTCAGGGGCATTATGATACTGGCTGATTTGTTTTCAATTCTCTTCCTAATGATCCCCAGCATTTGCCTTTTTTATTAGAGTTGCTTAGTGAGTTGACATTTTCAGTGAGTTATCTGCTAAGACTCCAGTCTCTCTTCTAATCAGTTACTGCCAGTTTGGACTCCACCAATGTGTATTTGTAGTTGGGATTTTTGGCTCCAATGTGCATTACTTTGCACTTGCCCATGTTTAACTTCATTTGCCATGTTGATGTCCACTCGTCCAGCCTCTACAGATCCCTCTGGAGGACCTCACAGACCTCCCTGGTTTTCACTGCCCTAAACAACTTGGTGTCATCTGCAAACTTAGCCATTTCATTGATCACTTCCAACTCCAAATCATTAATGAACAAGTTAAAAAGAACTGGACCTAGTACCGAGCCCTGTAGTACCCCACTGCTTACCACCTTCTGCTGTGAAAACTATTCACTCTGTTTCCTGTAAATTAACCAGTTTTTAATCCACAAGACTTGTTCTCTTATCTCATGACTGCTGAGTTTACTTAGGAGCCTTTGATGAGGAACTTTCTGGAAGTTTAGGTAAACAACATCTGCCAGGTCACCCTTGTCCATGTTTGTTCACCCCCTCAAAGAACTCTAAAAGGTTAATGAAACAAGATCTTCCCTTACAGAATCCGTGCTGATTCTTCCTCAATAGCTTTTGTTCATCAATGTGCCTACTCATTCTATCTTTAATAACGGGTTTCACCAACTTATCCAGCATCGGCGTTAGACTGACTGGCCTGTAACTTCCTGGATCTCCTCAGGAGCCCTTTTTTTTAAAGATGGGGGTTACATTAGCTACCTTCCAATCCTCAGGAATGGAGGCAGATTTTAGTGATAGATTGCATATTTCTGTCATGTAGTCTTGGATCCACACAAGGGAACACTATCTCTGGCATCAGTCACCAGAAAATTTCCTGCAGAGAAAGGGCTATTCTGACAATTTTGTGTGCAGCAGTAAAAAGGAAATTCTGTACTAGGGAGAATAAGGAAAGAGACTGAAACATAAAAGCAACCGATACTGTAATACCCTTGCATACATCTGTGGTTTGTCCACACTTGGCATAATGGTTCTAGCTACCACATCTCAAAAAGGATATTGTAGCAGCGGGAAAAGTGCAGAAAGGCAAAACTAGAATAATTGAGGAGACTGACCCAATTCATTGAGGATATCATTTGCTAGGTGGTGACAACAGGGGAGGGCGATTGCCTCCTTTCCCTGCATGCACGTTTCTGAAAGCACCTGGCTGGCCACCGTGGCAAACAGGATGCCGGTCTAGACAGACCTTTCATCTCATCCAGCAGGGCTCTTCTGATGTCCTTATATAATGACATACAATGGAGTCACCTGACAAAGCCAGGCATTTTCTCAGAGGGAGCTGTTTCTTGGTGGAAACAGCAGGAGAACAATCAAGAGGAAATGAGAAATGGCCCCCAAGGGCAAAATATTTTAAAACAGAGAAATTATTTACAAATGCTCTCCAAACGTTACCATAACTGTTCACATAGACTCGTGCCTACTCACTGGACCACGTGTTTTGCTCCCACCTGTCAGATCCTAGCAATACTGAAATGAGCCTGGCATGGGCAGGTGTGTCTGTCCTGACCACCTGACGTGACAAAAAGGATGGTAATGTTTTTGTGGAAACAACAGAGCCTAGGAGACTTTCCTTCTGTAATGTATCCTGCTACATGTCTGGACATGTTCGCCTGGCACTCCTGTAATGGTAATTGATACTAGCCAGGAGCGCATGGTTGAGACACGAACCTGAGCTTCAGTCTCAGAAGAACAATAGACCCTAGGATCCTGATTGTCCCTCTATCAGAGGCTTAGGATATTCAAATGGTCCTATGATAGCCTCTGGTGGGAACCTAATCCCTATTTACCCAATCCCCCATGGGAGTGAGGTCAGGGGTGTGGCTTACCTGTAAATATAAGCAGGCCCCCCAACCACCGTCCCTCATGCTTCCACTGACCACCTAATAAAAAGAGCTTTGTTTGAAATCACTCCATGCCTCCCAAGTCCAGTATATTTCACTTCCTTAGCAAGAACTTCTCACACAGACATCCAGATACCCTAGGAGGGCTAGGGAACAAAGTCCCGCCAACTTGAATATAGCAGTGGTGCTATGAGGGAAGATCTAGATCTAAGATGGGATATACACACAGCCTGTCAGGTTAGTCAGCTTCTGGAGAAAGGATTCTCATCTGCCATTAAAAAGAAGAGGCACTTTCAGATGTCACCAGACCTAGAGGTTCACAGCTGGCATCTTACACCAGGTTTGTGGGAAATTTATTCCACAGCTTTCTTCCACTGCTCAGCCAACAATGGGGAGGCCTTCCAAAAGGGTGCAGGACTGCCACTCTTGGCTGCTTTTTGCTTCCACCAGGATTATCCCCTCCAGTCCCTGCCCTGCCCTGCTGATGCCATGATATCCTACCTCCTTTGGCAGCAGTAATCCTTCCTTCTTGTCAAAAGTCAGAGGGCAGGGCTATGGCTGTCAACTGCTCACTCACCTGTCTGCCTTTGCAGGTGGGCCAGTGAGTGCCAACAGCAGCTAAGAGCAGGCTGACCACTGACACAGCTGTGGGGAGCAGCATGCCTGCCTCTTCCCTCTCTCTATGGGGGCAGAAGATCATCATTCACTGGGCAAGGTTAGGAGGGGTCACTGTCAGGTCTCCCGGCGCTTGAAGCTGGTTGCAGTACCATGGCC
Organism: Lepidodactylus listeri; assembly: GCA_029233225.1. Classification (NCBI taxonomy): domain Eukaryota; kingdom Metazoa; phylum Chordata; class Lepidosauria; order Squamata; family Gekkonidae; genus Lepidodactylus; species Lepidodactylus listeri. The sequence goes on from JARCFY010000013.1 coordinate 29,951,725, forward strand.
TGCCCAGGTTCGCACTCTGCCTCTAATGCAGTCTACCAAACTCAGAAGGTTATACAGGGAAAGGAACACGACAACCAGAAACAAAGCAGGCATTCCAGCACTGCAAGGAGGCCACGTGGGGCATCCTCGGAGGAGACCGTTTTGTCAAGACTGAAAAGGCACTGCTGGTTACATGAAGAGCATAACTGCTCCCATCTGGAAAAGACAATGCTGTGCATGTCTTGAAGAACTGATGGCTGATCATGATGCGGATCATAAGCAAGCAGCTCTGTCATTTTCAAGAGATCGTCCTTAAGGGATACAGACTCAGGCTGTATCCCAGTGGCTAAACTGGTCCTGCAGGGCAGATGGCCACACCAGATTAAGGACAGCTGCTTTCAGTGCTCTGGCTTCACACTTGCAAACCAGCTCCTGGAGCTGTCATTTCTGTGCCTGGTGTTTACAAACTTTTAACTAGTATGATGATGTCACTTAATCTATCTAAACAGCCTGGAGAACATTGAAAACATCTGGACAACTTGACAATTAGATAACGAAGTACCATTTGCCTTGAGTTTACCCCTGATTAGAAGGAGCATGGAAGGAAATCGACCAAAGAGGCTGGGAATGAGAAAAAGATTACTGCTCCTCTGCAATCTATTAATATTTTGTAAGGGACAATGATCCGGTTTCAGCCTTCCATATATAAAAAGCATTTTCATTGCAGTGGGGAAAAGGGTATGCCACAATATCTGGAATCTCTGGCTGCTCAGCACAAAAACACCAGACTGGTACAAATATTACGTTTACCTCTCGGCACTGTTAGTCATGGAACTGACTAGAAGAAATGCCACCCTGGGGTTGGTCCTGAGTACTGCTCAGGACCTGGTCTGAGAAATATAAGCATCCTTGGATTTGTACAGAATAGTGACCACAGCGTTACTAAGTTTACTTGTTATTTAAATGGACAGTTACACAAAAGTCCCATGCAACCACATTTAATTTTGGAAGAGGAAACGTCTAAAAAATGGAAAGATTCATAAAAAGAAATTGAAGAGAGGCTAAAATCTCTTCAAGGTTCTTAGAAGTTATCTTAATCCACAATAACTGAAGTTCAGAAACCACGATATCACAAATTCCTACCTCTTACAGATATTAATTACTTCAGCTATAGCTCTGTAACTTCAGGCTTTTCTGGATTCTCATTTTCCTTGCTTTTAAGTTCCTGGTTAGGGGTACATACTTGGTAAAAACTGAGCTGAATAAATACCCCCCTCATTGGTATTTTCTGGGTATTTATTAAGCTGAATTCAGATTAGGGAACCTGATTGGCTACCTAATAGCTGAGCCCGAATAAAAGCCAAAAAAACCTCGGCTTTCATTTGGATAGCTATACATATACCGAAGCAGTGAGCTCACCAAGAAGTGCATGCTGGCTGCTCTGGAGTCTTTGCAAAAGCCATTTAAAGGGAACGTCCTCGGTAGCTTGGCAGTTTGAGACCCAAGTGCCATGTGATGGAGTGAGCACCTGTTTCTGGCCCCAGCTCCTGCCAACCTAGCCGTTCGAAAGCAAGAAACTGCAAATAGGCATCACTTCGGTGGGAGGCTAACAGTGTTCCGTGTGCCTCGGCATGTAGTCATGCTGGTCACATGACCACAGAGAAGTCTTTGGACAGCGCTGACTCTTCGGCTTGGGAACGAAGATGAGCGCTGCCTCCTAGAGTCAGATTTGACTGGCTTTTGAGTAAGGGAAACCTTTACCTTTACTTTAACAATTGGGAGGTCTCACTCCCATTCTGAGTGAACTAATTACTCTAAGGATTGGACCTTATTTTGAAAAGGAATTGGACCTATTGTTTTTTTACTCAGCCTCTTTTTGTAATTCCCCCTCAAACCTTTCTGTTGTGCATCTAAATTAACCAGATGGATTGATATGCCAATGCATCTGATGAAGTGAGCTGACTCAGAAAAGCTGCTGCTGGGAAAAAAACTTTTTAATCTTTAAGGTGCCTCTGGGCTCCTGTTTTATTCTACTGCTGCACACTAACAGGACTACCCTTCTGGAATGATCGCATATTAGGAAAGTTACCACCAAATCTAAGATGACAAAATGGTTAATAAGCAGTGTCAAGAAAGCCATAAAAGGCAAGAATTCTTCATTCCAAAAGCAAGTTTAGCACAAATGAAGACAACAACAAAGAACACAGGCTCAGCAAGACAAGTAGTGGAAATGGTGGTTAAAAGTAGGGTTACTTATTACATAGTGGAGGACATCATATAGTCAGAATTTCAAAACACTTTTGTTAAAAGCCTCTCATTAAAAACTTCTGTGTATACTTAGCAACCATGGGATAAGAAGATGGATACCGTCATGGATTAGTAACTGGATAAACAACAGGAAGCAGAGGGTAGAATAGAAATGATAGTTCTCACAATTGAAGGAAATAAGAAATGCAGTCTCTTGGGGATCTGTCTAAGCTCTGTAACTACATCATGTGTTCTTCTGGAATCAGAAATGAGAGGCAAAACAGCCAAGTTTGCAGATGACAAATAATTAATCAGGATGATAACCAGAGAGGACTGTGAGAATCCCAATAAGAGCTCTCCAAACTGCTAAGTGGGTAACTACATGGCAAATGAGGTTTAATGTAGGTGAGTGAAAAATGATGGACAAAGGGGCCAAAATCCTAAATTTACCAGCACAGTTATTTACATGGGCAGGGGCTGAACTGCTGTTGACTAACCAGAAAGGGATCTTGAAGTCACAATAAGTCTATGATGCAGAGACATTTGGAATACTCTGACGGTTGTGGCCACTCCATATCAAAATTGATATCATAGACCTGGAAAAAGTGTAGAAAAGGGCAAGCTGAATGATGAAGAGGCAAGAGCATCTTCCCCAGGAGGAAAAGCTAAAGAATTATTTGTCTTTTCTCTAAAGTGAAAAGACCTGAAGGGAGACACACGATATAGGGTTTATAAAACCAGGGATTGTGCGGACATTTGATTTAAGGAACTTTTCCTCTCTCTTCCAAAACAACAGAACGTAGAGACATCTAATTAAATTGATGAATAATAAATGTAGGCCAGACAAAACAAAGTGCTTCTTTTGTCATGCATAATTTATATGTAGAACTCACTGCCACAGGCTGTAGTAATGGCCATGAGTGTACATAATTTTTAAAAGGAACTGGATAAATTGATGATACATCCATCCATGGCTACTTGCCAGGATGGCTAAATGAGAGGCTGCATACTTCTGAAGACTGGCTGTGGGGGTAGGGAGAGCAACAGGGAGAGGCTTTGGCCTCTGTGCCCTCGCTTATGAGCCTTTCAGTGAATCTAGTCGAAACTGGGGAACCAATTCCATGGTTCCTCTATTTACAATTGCAAAACCTCTGTGATAGACAGGATGTGGCCAAAATTTTGTCTATCCCCTGAACAGAGTTTGAATATATACTCCAGAATTATATATCATGTTTTAATAAAAATGGACAATAAAAGTCCTATGTCATACCAGAAACTCTGGTAGTCAGATTGTGAGATGATGCTGTCGGAGAATGTTTGGTCGCAAATCTGGAATTCAAATACTTTTCCTTCCAGATAATAAGTGCAAGAGTACAATCCTTTAAGATTTTGTCCTGTTGGTATGAAACACCACACCGCAGCAGTTATCATGAGTTTTTACAACGTACTCACCTCTCTGCTGGAAGGGGTGTGGAAAGATGGGGTCATATGCACATTGTTGGTGGCAATGTGGGAGAACTGAACAATTCTGGAAGATAATTTTGGACCAAATATTCCTTATAACAGGGGATGTTGTCCCATTCACACTGGAGATATTGTTTCTTAATTATTGTAAGGATAGCACAGTACCAAATATTAGGAAAGAGCAGATCTCATACCTTCTAATAGCTGCCAAAACATCTATAGCAGCTAACTGGAAATGCCCAAATGCACCTACGCTTCATAATATGGCAACGTTAGGTATGGGGTATGTACATAATGGAAAGAACTAAGTATAAGATGAATCAGTTGGAAAACAATCCTCCTTCCTTGAATTTTGTAGAAGTGTGGCCAATGATATTGAACTACTTGATGCAGATGGGAGTAGTCCCCCCAAAATTGAAGTACTTAACTGAAATGTCATATTAAGGAGGTTTACAAGTTGCAAGATCTGATGTTTGGTGTTGCTTATTTACTTTCTATTCCAATTGTCTTTGTTGCTTGATATGTTACTTTTGTAATAAATTTCATGCTTGTGTATTTGTTGGTTGTACTAAATACAAATTGTCAAATAAAAAAAACCACAATTAACAACAAAAATAGAAGGGCTAGGATTCCACAGGGATAGTAATCCAATAGGCTGCTCCCACAATAGCAACTTTCTTGGAATTCTTGAGATAATGACAGCATCAATCACAACCATTTAGCCAAAGGCAAACAGAAGGCAACTGTGGGAAGAACAGTGCAAAGACAAGCTCACTGTCTCTTATAGGAGAGTCGGAATTAAGATTATTGACTTATGTGGTAATGGGAGCAGAAGGCCATTTTCCCAGACCAAGAAAAGTTCATTCTTCGTGCTATCATAAGCAATGCTTCTCCTAATGTTTTAAGCCATGAACATGGGTTGATATTGTGATTTGTAAGACACAATGAAGACAATGGTACATTTAACATTAAAGACCCTGAGGTTATCAACTTTGATTTTAAGAAGGGAAATAGAGAGGTGAAATGCTGATAGCCTGAAGAGTCATAACATTCTGTTTTGATGACTGCAGGGGTCAAACATTTGCTAATGGCTCCAGAACAACAAGGAAAATAAGAAATATTCAGGCCCCCATTATGTACAGATATGACCTTTACCATGTTTTCTCCCTGTGGTCCCAATTCAGAGTTAATGCTGCAGTCAGTACTGCAGCATTAATATTTTGAGGCTGTAAGCAGCGCCTTCTGGGTTTGGATCCTATGAACAAGTTCCATGCATGGAGCATGCTTCTTCTGCTAAAACTTGTTTGTACATGATCAGAATTTGATTTTCAGCAGGGTCTTGTGCAAATGGAAGTTTTAGCAGAAGAGGAAGCATGCTCCATGGCAGGGACTATCTAGTGAACATGGAACTTGTTTATAGAACTAGAGACTTTCTTTTTCTGTGCTAGCCCTGTGAGGCAGAATATTATGACAGAGGGGATACATGGATCATTCCATTCTCAGTCAGATACATGGAGTACACGTGCCAGTGCTCTCTGTCTGCTGACGAAGAATCAGATTAAACTTGACACATGAAGCTCATTCACAAGAGGGAGCACTGGAAATGTACTTCAGCTTGTGTTTGCTAGCTGGCACAGTTCTTTTGTGTTACGATAACTAAAACAACATTTTACAAGCCAGAAGAAATCTCTCCTAAATCAGAGATTGTTCTCATTGCTGGTATTATTGAAGTAAAACAACTTAAGGGATCAGTGGTCCAAAATTCTACAGGAAGCATATCTTGTAGCAGAAGGCATGAGGATTTGAGCTCAATTACCAAAGAACAGAGGCACAAAACAGAACAGATTTCATTATACAGCATCTCAGCCTGTGAAACCATATTCTGCCATCTCAGAACATCACCTAGAATCTTTATTCAGAAAGAAAGCTTTTGATGCAACTCTGGACAATGTTATCTGTGAATCAGAGCACAGATCCAGAGCGACCAATAATATTTGCTTAACGTTTTTTCAGTCTTAAAATATTTGGTATTACAACTGATGAGACAGAAAAGGCTCTTACTATATGTACTTCATATAGTTCTCTTTTTTCCCTGAGACTTTTCCTTGTGAAACAGATCTTCAAGTCTACCTATGGGAAAGGGTATGAATTAAGCCCCACTCACTTATCTTATTAAATTAGATTCACAAGAAACGTCTGCAACTGATTTTCAGTTAAGCATGCATGGGTTGTTTAGCACACTGCCTGTGACTCTGGCAGAAGCTAAAAGTATTTTTTAGCAAACCTAGTACTCATCAAAAAACCACATGTATTCTGCTATGACACAAGACGGTTAACCTCATAGTCCTAAGAGTGCAATACCCTTCTAAGCCCACTGAAGTCAATGGACTTAGAAGGATATGACTCTGTTTAGGATTGCACTGTAAACCACTCACTGACTGTGAACTTGCAGGAGAAATTTATCAGAGGGGATTATTCATGATTCAGCAATGCCAATTAAAAAAGGCTTTTGTTGGTTGATTGCAATAAAATAATAAAAACTTTGAAAGGGCAATATCCTAGGATCAAACAAAATATCAACAAGATTTGTAGGGCTCTTCTTCAGGCTAGATACTACATTAAACAAAAATAGGAAGGGGGTTTGGAATAGGGTAGGAAACCCAAGTGTGGCCATCATATAATTTTCAAATTACAGACAATTTAACTTCAGATTTTTTTGCAGCTCCTGTGGTACATGCACATGAGGGGGCCTGATCTGTCATGATGCACACTGTATATCTGCACCCTGAGTTGGTTCTTTGCAACACCCCTCCCACCTTCTGACTGGGATATAAGGACTCAGAGATTTTCATTCCAACTCGCTTCTGATGAAGAGAGTTTTGACTCTCAAAGACTTCTACCCTGAAAATCTTGCTGTTCTCTAAGGTGCTTCTAGACTTGAATCTAACTGGGACCAAGCAACTCATGCTGCCTATTGACTATAGTGAGCAGATGGCAGACAGGCTGCAAACATATCAAGGCTTTGCCCACTGCTGGGCAATGTGAGGGAGCTTGGGACAGCTTCTGCGGATTTTGCTTGGAAGTGAAAAAGGAGGCAAGCAATGGACTCAATGGCATTTATTATAAATGAAATGTGGTCTATCGTACGTCTATCAGGGTTTGTGCAGTATCTAAATGCAACCTCTATTAGTAATTACAGACCTAGGAACAGTGAATACAAGATGGCTGGAACATGGAAATCATTCAGCATACCCAATTTTGTCTCTGGTACTGCTTTCCCAAAATGTATCAAATACAACAAAGATATTTTAATGAACTTGCACACTGATCACTGAGCAAAGCCATTAGTCAGTCAACATATCTGGATTGTGGACGCAATAAAATCCCAGGAGAACAATAGAATGATTTACAGAGATCCTAGACCAATACTTTTATCAGGCCTCCTCAGGGGTAATACTGGGCTCCTGGATTGTGAAAAAGATTTATTATCAGCAGTTTGATTTGGATACAAGTATTACTTGAAAACAGACATTTTTGCTGCAGCAGCTGGGAAAATCAGAATTAGGCATACAGTGTATCATTGTTTCTTGTAAAAGAAAACATCTAGTGTAAGGGTTACCATAAAAAGTTGATATGTATATGTTTAGAGGCTTTGTGTCAAGTCTGGTCTGCAAGCCAACGTTCTCCAGGAGGATGAGAGAGTGAACAATGTGGCCTCTTCTGACCGCTTTACAAAACATTTTGAGGGTAACATTGCTTGCATCCATTCCATTCTTAGATACTAAGAAGTACAATGGCTTGGCTGAGTGCTTCCAGTGATAGCACTTGTCCCACTTTAGTTGGAATTTATTAGCTTGTGCAACATGAGGTTGTGGTCAAGATCCATGGGGATGCTAGGACAACCACTAGCATTTTTTACCCTTGCCTTTTGGCTGGCCACTAGAATGGCTTAGGATTTCAGTGCTTCTCAAAAGGAGGGATGAGTCCCACAATGTTTAAGGGAGCCTTAGAACAACCACTTTTGAAGAAGCTGACCTTTGATACCACTCCAATTTGCATGTCTTTGGGCCTGTATCCAACAGCCCATTTCAAGTGCGGTAATCACATGGTGACTGTACAGCATCAGGCGTTCTTGGATAAAACAGATTATTTGCATCTCTATCAGTCTAGCTTGATACTGAAATGATCGTGGTCCAAAACATGGTGTTAGGGGACCACTGCTCTTTTCCTTAGCATTTGACCTGTGGGTTTCCACAGGGTTCCATCCTGTCTTGTTTGCTTTTCTAATACCTGCATGAAATGATTGGGGAAGTTATCAGAAGGTTTGGGCTGCAATGTCACCACTATGCTGAAGATACCCAGCTCAACCTCTTTTTCATCAGATCCAATGGAGGCAGTGAATTGATTGAACCAGTGCGTGAAGGCAATGATGAGCTAACAACGGGTGAACAAACTGAAACGTAATCAGATTAGGGGGTTCTGATAATCTGTTATCTCAACCTGTTTTGAGCAGGATGGTACTTCCCCTGGTTTGCAGCTTGTAGCACTCCTGGACCACAGCCTTGATCAAGGATAATTAGGTGGAGATGCAGGCTAAGAGTACCTTTTATCAGCTACACTGTTTATACTAACAGTGACCCATCCTCAATAAAGCTGACTTGTCTTAAAGCCATGTGAGCTCAGATAACCTCCAGATCAGATTTTTCAAACATGAACCTCCCCAAACACTGGGATTACTGGATCAGACCCAGCTTTATGCACCAGTATTATCAAAATTTCAGCAAGTGACAGTGTGTGAAAGGATCGTTTTGGGAGCAGCACTGAGATCCTGGAATGCCCTTCCCCATGAGGTATGACTGGTGCCTTTCTTTGCAGGAAAAAAAACCCTGCCTATTTTACCAGACTTTTGGATCAGTGTTAAAGTCTGATTTTGTTGGAGGACTGATTTGTATTCTTGCATGCTCACTGCAGTAACTTGATGACACATAATCCCAATTTGGCTAACCTATGGCATTGGGTATGGTACTTTTACTGCTTTGCTGTATTTTATCTTTTCAGCACTGGTTTTATTATGACCTTTGTTTTTGTAAGTAGTTTGGTCACACAGCTAGATGAAAATTTTTAGCAAACAGACATAAAATATTCTGGAATATACCCTTAACAATGCAAACAGGCTCCTGAGGTAAGCCTTGATCAGAAGTGAGAGAAGGGTGAGATGAGGAGGAACCAGCTTTAATAAAAAGTGATTGGGAAGAGGAGGGGAGAAAGAAGAGTGGACCACAGCATATGTGAGCTCTGCTTGTGGCTAGCTATGAGGGTATGGGGGGGGGGGAGTGTCAGCGCTTAATCTTGAACGAAAAAGGTGTTGAGACTTTCATTGCAGAGAAGTAACCGCTGCCGCAAAATAAAACAGAGCTCCAGTGGGACCTTGAAGTGAAGGAATGGGCTTGCAAGCTCTTCCTGTTGCTTTGTGTTGGCCCCTGGGAGGTCAGAAACCCCACAGCTGTCCCAAGTATCTGTTGAGTAACACTGCTCCTCTCCCTCATTCCCCAGTGGTGCCAAAAACAATATGTTGCCACCAGATTATCTCCTGCTAAGCGGAGTCAAACATCCAGCAGTCAGTACTTGAGTTGCCATTTAGAGGCACTGCCCAGTTGCCACACCTGCCCACTACATTCTTACTAACTAGTGCAGGCAATCTATCACAATTTCACTATTCTGAGATACCATGCTCTAAGGATGGCAAGCTTACCCACTACCCTTTACAGTACTTCAGATAGCAAGACCAAGTAGGCATGATGTGTTTTCAGAGATCAGACTTAAGATAATCAAAATATAAGAAAGTTTAATCAATGAACAAAAAGAATACACATTCTGTTCAAGAATTAAGACAAGGATACAAAGAAAAGGTGGAAACATGCAGTCCCCCATAGGTGTCAACTATGGGGGGCTTGAGGGCTCGAGCCACCCCCGAAATTTCCCAGGGGGGACTGAGCCCCCCCCGGGGAAATGGAGTGCCATCCGCTGTGCCTCCCCGGGCCCTTCCTAGGGCTGCTGCCTCTCCCCCCCGCCCGGCCACTCCGTCCCTCCCTCCCTCCGTCCATCCAGGGGCCAGCTAAGCAAATGCCCAGCTGGCCCCTGGACGGAGGGAGGGATGGAAGCAGGAGTGGTCAGGCGGGGCGGGGGAGGTGGCGGCGGCGGGGGGGACATGATCCCGGCGGGCACGGGCGTGAAGCGTGTGTGCATGGAAGAGCCCCCCCCCCGGATTTTTAAAACTTGACGCCCCTGCAATCCCCTTCCCTTACACTCAGTACTTATGTTTACACCTACATATGTTTAAACAGGACAAGCTAGTTACTTGAAGTCACAGTAGTTTAAAATTCAGCATTATCTTAGTTCTCATGGTTGGGTCTTCTTCCAATTGTCCCTTACTAGATGAACAAGATGGAGTACCTAGGTTAAAGTCAGTCCTTCACCACCTGTTCCCATGCAGAGAGAAGAGCAAGATGGAAGAGCATAGAGAGCTTCTTCTCTGTGTCCAGAGAATTTATAATCTATAGTCCATTCCACCTTAGGGTCATTTTATTCTTCCTGTTTCAAGAGGAAGAGAATACATTTTAGTAATTTGGCTGTTTTCCTATCTGTCTCCTTTGGTGTCACTTTCCAGAATGGTGTGAGGTGGTAAACCATTGTCCTGCTTCAGCCAGAGCCATCGCTGCAACCAAGAGCCTGAGCACCCTGTGCTTAGAACACAATGGCTCCTTCTGTCAGCTACAAGTTTGTAGCTCAGTTCTTGAACCCATATGGAGTATAATCACAATGATTAAGAATATTGGGGTAAGTTCTTGGGGGGAGGGCATTTCTCCAAAATTAAAAACATTTATTTCAGCATGAACCTTCATGAGTCTGAGCTCACTTCTTCAGACGTTTAAGTTAGCACTCTGTAAACCTTATGGGGTGTGTGTGTGTGTGGGGGAGCATCTGCAGTCATCACTCAGAAATTCCTGATTCCTACTTGTTGCTTCTGTGACATGAATGCACTGACTCATCTTGCAGTGCTCCCTTAGTGGCTATATTTCTCAGCTGTAAATCTAGACATCTAAATGATATATACGTACTGTACTGCATTAGTATGTGCTTAATACCTATTTTACTCATTGTGCAGCTTTTGACACCTGAATCCATGTTTACATGCAATTTTAGTTACTGCTTTCTGCATATGGCAAATGATTTGTGTGAGCCCCACCACTGGTTCTCTGTAAATGTTGCCAGATACTGCCCACAGCCCCACACACTTATGTTCATCTAGCTTCATCTGTGAAATGTTGGGAGTACACTGTGTTCTGGGAATAGTCATGAGAACAGCCACAAGCCACTCCACTTTCACAGCTGAAAAATTCAGTGTACTAATTGAGAAGTTATGTGAATTTTCATTTATTTCTGCATTTAAATAACTGTCTCTCCAGTCCCCTCCCCCATTTTATCAAAATGATTACAAAATGATTAAATTGGCCACATTTTTCCATTGTTCACCATATGCTCAGTAGTAGTACATATATTACAGCATCGAGCCAAGCAATGTTTAGCTAATGCTCAGTAAGAGCTTGTAACATATGCTTGCTACTTCTGCATATCTCCATGGCACTTTTAGGTTGGGGGCTTTAGTTAGCATTAGGGTGTTCCTTTACTTATTTATTTGCAAAATTTACCTAACCCTACCTTTCTGCCCTCATCATAACAGATTAAAGATATACATAATAAAAATCACATATTAAACACCATTAAAACCAACAAAAACACACACACATCATTAAAACAACTGAAATTAAAGCTAAAAACAATTACACCATAGGGCAGGCAGGAGAGATCACTGAGGGAGCACCCAATGAAACAAAAAAAGTCTTCATGACAGAAGATGGCAGCAGAAGGGGATAGACTCCTTGGGGAGAGAGTTCCAGAGATTGGCGCCACAGCCAATAAGGCCCTCTCCCAGGTTGCTGCCCACCTAAACTTGGAAGGCGGGGGCAACCAAAGCAGGGCCTCAGAAGATGACCATGGTGGTTGGGTAGGTTTGTGAAGGATTAGGTGAACCTTTAGGTATGTTGGTCCATATGTTGGTCCTTCTGCTCCTGGACCTCTCAACTACTTAGAAACTATTTCCTCTGCCCCTCACATATCTACTACATGCTCTAGAGTTCATTAAGTCTCTCTCAGGCCTGAACAACATGAGACATTTGTTCACATTTCAAGTTGTCTCAGAGCTCTCTCAGCTCCACCTACCTCACAGGGTGTCTGTTGTAGGGAGGGGAAGGGAAAGGAATTTGTAAGCCACTCTGAGACTCCAATTGAGTGAAGGGCGGGATATAAATCCAATCTCTTCTTTTTCAGCAGGGCAAATAACACAGCCCCAGGAGGGGTTGCAAGGCGGGGAAGCTGAAATCCATTCTCTCTTCACACTGTGGTCCCAATCTGAATTTGGTCCTGTGGTGTTTGGAAAAATAAGTTTCCTGCTTCTGCTGTGTGGCTTTGGGGAATGTGGGTCAGTTCAGGGGAACAGCGACCCATTCCACGGACAAGCATCTCATGTAGTTTAGGCCCAATGGTAATTTGGCTCTTGGTCTGACTGACTTTATGCTACATAGTACATAATCCTTACTCTAATCTGATTCACATGTTCATGTTAACTACATTAAGTTGGTCACTTGCAATGCTCCCTCTAAGCTGTGGAGTTTTGCGAGCAAAAATTCTACTTTGTGAGCTACTGGCATTAAAGCTGTGAGCAAGCGATTTGGCTGCTGCATGAATCAGTTTGCTCTGGAGCAATCCTTTCTGACCGAAGACAGAAATGTGTGAGCCAGAGGCTAAAAAACTGTGAGCTAGCTCACACTGATTCAGCTTAGAGGGAACACTGGTCACTTGCGAGTTCTAGTGAAGAATTTGTACTTTTCTTATATTCCAATACAGCCTCTGTTTCCCTGGTTTACCTTTGATTTCTCTTCTAACACCCAGTGCCAACACTGTAGAACAGCGCCACAGGTAAAGTGAAGTGTGGCACAAATAAACTTTACTTAACACTGTGCTATTCTTGCTGCAACTTATCTCAAATAGGTGCTGACATTACAAAACTACCTCCGCCTTCCATGCAGCCACTCACAAAACATTCGGATTCCTTTTCCTGTCATTGAAGTTACTAGGCTGAGATGAAAAATGCAAATCAAAGGCACAATAGGACAGATTCAACCACACTTATCTCCAGAAATAACATTTCCATGTGCAAGAAATGCTGGAGATCCCCCACACGCAAACACACATGCAACCAGCATTTCCAAGCAATGATGGGGTCTTAATAGGAACAAGTAGTTGAAATTCCAGTGAACTCCCGGAGCAATTATAAAGAGGAAGAAATCAGATCTTGGCTGCACCAGGGACCGTGGCAGTATTTCAATCCCATTAAACAATCACTCAGCTTGATGAGATTTCTAACAGCACTTTGTCACGAGATTGGTGTGAGTGTGTGTGTGTGTTAGAATTCCTGGAAACAGATTCACAATGAGATAAAACAGAGTGTGTCATCATGAACAGAATGCCTGTGTGCAAGCTGTCAGTCTGCAATTTGACTCAAGTTATTGACTCTAGAATTGCCGATGACCAGGAAAAAACAGACACTCTGGCCTCCTCTTTGTACCTTTAGCAGCAGTTTGCCCTTTGCAGAAATCAACGTCAAGCGTTTCAGAGCACAGAGATTAGCAGGTGAACTACAGTCCTGATGTCTGTAGATCCCAAAGCCATCAAATGGATGGGAGCTGGTACAGTTGGCAATGGCAGGAGTAAACAGCTGATTTACCCTTCTGTGTTTAAAAGCACAATTTGTTGTTGTTCAGTCGCACAGTCAAGTCTGATTCTTCACGACCCCATGGACCACATCCTGCCAGGCCCTCCTGTCTTCCGTCATGCTCCAGAGTTTGCTTAATTTCATGTTTGTTGCATCAATAACTCTGTCTAACCATCTCATCCTTTGCTGTCCCCTCAAAAGAAAAGATGAGGGGGGTATTTTTTGTGTGTGTATGTGTAAGACGCCACCATTTTAAAGCGACTGTAAAATGCAGAGATTGTAAAGTCCAGCCTGGAGCATGGGGGGATGAGGCACTCTTGTGCACCTTTTCTAGTGCCAAAATGCCTGTGGGAGGTGTGTGCAGTAGCACCTGAACTATGGTTGCTCACAGAGAAAGCCAGCTCCCCTCTTCAGAAGGGGTGATCCAACTGAGTCACTAGCACAACTCCCTACCCTTCCATTCCTATTGCTGATAACAACTATGCTCCACAACTGAATCCCCAATCTGATCTTTGCAGGCAAGGGATATGCAGACACTAATCTATTGCCTTCTCTCTCTACCCACTTATCAAAAACTTTTGATTCACACTCTGGCCATCTCTCACCTTGACCACAGCAACCTTCTTCTCTCTGGCCTCCCACTACCACATTTTAGTCCCCTCACCTCTACCCAGCACCCTATTGACAAAATCACTCACTGTTCTCACTCTTCCTCCTCACATGGCCAGTCATCCAATCTTGGATCTATCACATGCTCCTCACCTTCAAAGCCCTCACCTGCTTGCCTTGCCTACATTTACTGCATATTGTGAGACACGCCTGCCACACCCTTTCTACCTTCAGCTCCACCACCCAAAGGTCCGCTGCTCCCTCCAACAACTCTATCCTTTGCCCCTCAGGTTACTTATTGGGCTACATGCAGTTTTCATGACAGAGCCAATCAGAGCTCCGTGGAGCAATTTGAAGATGTGAAAAAAGCAGGGAGGCCACTTCTCCCTGCATGGTATGGTCACGAACAGAAAAGAGCCAGTGCATGTTTGGAAAGCACAAAACTCATATTGAGCATGCAACACAAAACCTTTGTGTTGTACCCTAGCACACTGAAAACTTTAGTAGTGTGCAGATGGACCCATAAAGTTGTCAAGAGAAATTGCTACCCTCGTATACTGCAAGGAAGCAGGAGAGCACAAAATACTCTTGCTGTGAATTTGGGTCATCCCCCCCCCCCCCCAGTTTATGGTTGCTACTATATAATTCTGCCTATCCTCCAGGGCAAAAAAATAAAGCAAGCCCCAAGTTTTGGGTTCCAGGCCTCATGTTACCAGATATTTGGATCCTTTTGACCTGCTGATACATTCCATTTCCATAGTCATTTAAAAACAGAAGTACAATAAGCAGAGGACCTGCAAGGACTAGTGGGGAAAATCTCATCCTCCCGTCACTTGACAACTCTGTGACTTCTGCCCTTCCCCTGGTTCCTTTCATCCCTCCAGCTCCCATTCCCTCTTTTTTTGCTCCATTCCCTCCCCCCATGATCTTCACTCTTGGCTTTGCTTCCTCTCCCCTCCTTCTTTTGTCTTTCCTGCCTGTCCATTCTTTCTTCCCCCTCCAACTCACCTCACATTTGAAAATGAACCTGCAGCAGCCATTTTGGATAACTTATGGCTAGGCAACAAAACAACATCAGTGATGTTGTTCAGGAAGGCAAACGGCTGTCAAGTTCTTGTGAAATCTCAGCATTTTAGCTTTTTAATCTTCTTCCCCCCTCCCTTTAAAAAGTAACATTTTTCTGCAAACCTGGAGGTTCTCCCAGATCTCCCCTGTCTGTACCTGGCCCTATTGTGCAGATTTTTTGATCACATTTTGCACCTATGTTCAGAATTGGATATAGAGATGATTCTTCTTCAAGGCAATTAATATAGCACTAAATTTCCCATAAAAATCCAACACCATCTGTACACATGGGCAATATCCCACTGTGTTTACTCAGAAGTAAGTTCCTGTCAATTCCAATCCAGATTCTCTCAGCCACTTCTCTTCAATTTTTTGTTCTTCCCTCAACTAGCTTATGCTTTTGGCTTAATTAATTATATCTTGTCACGTAATATGGCATTCATAAAATTTGTACAAAACCAGAAGAAAAACAAGAAACCATTGTTTTGGCTAGTGAGAGCAATTAAAACAAACACAGAGGGGTTGGACTAGATGGTCCTGGAGGTTCCTTTAATGATTCTATGAGAATAGAAAATGACTGATTAAGGGCTAGTTCAGGAAAGCCACAAAGGAAAATTTAAAGGGACAATAACCAAGGGAAGTCTTGAAAGCACTTTGTCAATCCACTCTGGGTTGGCTGGGGCTGCTGCTGAGTTGTTGTTTTTTTTTGTAAGAGAGAAAGAATCATCACAAATCAGGTCTAATTAAAAAGACAGAAACCAAGAAACATGGAGTTGGCAACAACATCATCTGAATTCTCAGTAAAAATGGAGTTGAATGAATTATATCCATCCATTATATCCATGCACAGCAGCTTTATCTCCTCTTGTTCCCAAGGTCCAGGACCACTCAGAGTCAGAAGTCACTCATCTCCCACTGGACATGTCACACACAATACAAGGTTCATTGCGCAGGTCAAAGACACAAATCCCTTTCCTTAAAAAGGAAGTGTGTGCATGCACATCTGTGTGTCACTATCTTGTACTGATAACCTTGCTATTTTTATAATATTATAACAATAACAAAGAAAATTCAAAGGGAAATTACAGCACAAGATTGCTGAACTCTGAGTTAATTCACAAGTTCACAAGGGAGTTTTATCTCACTACAGATGTGAATTTTCTACCCCCAAAGCACTCTCCCTCCGCTTTAATCAAGCTGATTACCATACGCACTGTACCTCTGCACACTTTCTGAGCATTCTTTACAACACTCCTCCCACTTTCTGACTAGGATAAAAAAAAAAGACTCAGATCTCCACTTCTATTCTACTGTGTCTGACAAAGAGAGCTGGACTTCCAAAAACTTACACCCTGAAACTCTTGTTGATCTCTACGATGCTACCGGACTCAAATATTTATTTATTTTATTTATTTTTGGGATTTATATCCCGCCCTCCCCACCTTACGGCAGGCTCAGGGCGGCTTAACAATGGCAGGCTCAGGGCGGCTCCCATAACAAATGGTGCTAATATAAGGCTTTAAAATAATTTTTAAAAAACCCCGCTGGGATAGATCCAAGATAAGGCATTTCCTGAAACATTTTCTCAAAAGTGTATTTTTGTGTACAAAGCAACCCAGTTCTTTTATGGGCTGCAAATGCCCAGCTAGCTATGACCAAGCATCTGTTGTGGGCAGCATATGAACAAATCCATTCCTAATCTGTTTAGGCAGAATTCAGAGGAGAACAACAGAAAGCAAGACATGAGGGATGATGAAAAGACTCTGAACACTGGTACAATCAGAGGAAAGCCCAATTATCTGCAAATATTTGCGAGACAAGGCAGGTACAGAACTAGATCTTTCTAGACTGAGGTAAAGTGCATGGCTGTGCTATCTTAGAAAACAGGCTTAGATTAGAGGAAGGAGTTTTAGACACATGATCAGCTGATAAGCGGAACTATTTGCCTGATAATTCACTGGCAGAAACAGCTTCCTTGGAAGTTTTTTTTTTGGGGGGGGAGGGGGCAAGGAAAGGACAGACTTAGCAGACACAGGTGTGCTTGTCTGAGAGAAAGCAAGGAAAGGGCGCTGGTCCTTGAAGCCTCTTCCAGTTCCAAGCTCAGATTTCTTTTAATCCGGGGTTCAGCACAACATGGAAACCAATGGTGGTGGTGAAAAGTGCCGCCAAGTCCCAGCTGATTTATGGCGACCCCATAGGGTTTTCAAGGCAAGGGTTTGCCATTGTCTTCCTCTGTGTAAAGATTCTGGACTTCCTCGGTGGTCTCCCATACCAAATACTAACCAGGTTTGACCCTGCTTAGCTTCTGAGATCTGATAAGATCGTTCTAGCCTGGGCCACCCAGGTACAGGCATGGAAACCAATAGAGATATTAATACACTGGTCATTTCACCCTTGCCATGATCAGAGACTCCAGTCAAGGTAACAGCTAGATGCACTTCCTGCCTTGCTCCTCCACCAACAATACAATCTTCTCCCCAGCCTGCTGGTTACACCAGGTGGAAGGGGACATTGCGGTGTAACAGGATGAGAGCCATGGCTGCAGCTCTGACTGGGGCTCTAGACCATTTAAAGGAAAGTACCTGGCAAGTGGCCACCCAAAACATTAAAGAAACGCTGGAGACAGATGACAGTTCCTTCAAAAACTGAAGGCATCTTGAAAGATGACCTGATGTTCATTTTTGTCTCCGTCAAATGAGATTTTGTATTGTTTCAAAAACCTGCAGTACCCGTTTTGATGGGACAAAAGTAACGTTGCATGCCCTGTGAGGAGCGACATTCCTCTCTAACCACTTTCAGCTCTCTCAAAAACCCCTGTCTGTCTTGAGCTAAAGTGTCTACTTGTCTACGGGCCAAAAGCAATCAGTGACATCCAACTTGGGTGCTGCTCACTATTACCATTCCAGACAAATGCAATAGAAAGGGGGGGGGGGGGGTGAAATCCAATTTATCAGATTAGTAGTAAAGGAAAGGAAGGCAGTGTGCACTTCTTCAGAGTGTTTTGTTTTCCCAGCCTTGCTGGAAAATCCCTTAACAATTCCAAGAAGTTCAGGAGAACCACCCACAGGGGCATTAAATTCACTGTGTGACTGAAGAAATAACTGTGTGACACAGGCCGCGGTCACACGGCCCCTTAATGCGGGAGGAAGGGCTGCTTCCTCCCGCATTTAAAGGGGCCGTCCACAATGGCCCGCTGTGAGTCCCGCAGCGAAGCGGGCTCCAATGCGGGTTGCTCCCGCATTTACCGACCCCGGGGAAAAACTAGTGTTTTCCCGGGAGTCGCGGGAGCAACCCGCATTTGAGGTTATCTGGACAGCCCTCTCTTGCAAGCATTGCGAGAGCAGGGCTGTCCAGATGGCCCCCCCTGCCATTCCCCCCCCCCTTTTTACACTTGGGCGCATGGCCACTCATGCGCCCAAGTGTAAAAGGGGGAAAAAAAATAACCCCAACTCACCAGGCGATGGCGGGTCCATGGCCGCCACCGCCGCTGTCCCTGCTGCTGTGGCCGCCGCCGTTGTTGTTCCTGCCACCGCGGCTGCTGTTATTGCTGCTGCGCTGCCGTTGTTCCTGCCGCGGCTGCGGCTTCCGCCGCGGCTGCCACCGTTGCCGCCGCCGCTTCTGCGGTGGCCACTGCTGTCGTTCCTGCCGCGGACGCAGACGCCGTTTGCGCTGCGGCCGCCGCCGGGGCCGCCGCCGGGGTTGGGATGTGAAAATGCGGCCCCTTTAAATCCGGGAGCCCTCCCGGATTTAAAGGGGCCATGTGACCGCGGCCACAGCTGGAGCACCGGGGGGGGGGGGGGGTTTCTGTGCAGAATGCACTGAAAACAAAATAAGTCAGGCAGGGTTATGCCCTTATACAATGCCTCCTGCCCAAGACTGTGTCCTCTGTCCTACCAAAACATGTGACTAAGACACACACAATACATTTGTTGAAAGGTGCCCCAGGACCAATGCTCCCTCTAAGCTGTGGAGTCTTGTGAGCAAAAATTCTACTTTGTGAGCAGCTGGCATTAAAGCTGTGAGCGAGCAATTTGGCTACTGCATAAATTAGTTTGCTCTGGAGCCATCCTTCCTGAGCTAAGGCAAAAATGTGTGAGCCAGAGGCTAAAAAACTGTGAGCTAGCTTACTCAGCTTAGAGGGAACACTGCCCAGGACTCTGCTGTTTTTGCTATAAAATACAAATACTGATGCCCCTCTAGAACCAGAACAAGCTGTTCCAGTGGGAAGAAACAGCAGATATCTGGGAAGGGGTCAGTGCAAAGCCACCCACTGAATAAGCAGGGCTCAAATTCCTGTACACCTGATGGACCATTTGGATCACAGTTGCGATGTCTGTGGCGAAGGGACTTCCGCCTCTCCCCACCTCATTTGCATGACCTACACCATTTGGGGAGGGGGTGCTATTTGGTATGTTGGGAAACCCACAACTGCACATGTGGGTTTCTTCAACAAGACAAATAGGACACCCCAAGACTGCTGAAGGTCATGAAGAGAGTGCCTGAAAACAGCCACAGCTGTGATCTGAACTGTGCACCATGCACAAGGAGAACCCGCAATTCATGTGTGACTGTAACACAGTGTGAGGACCCTGGACCCAATGTGTGTCCTCCATAATAAATGAATCTGCCCTTGAGGACCTTCTGTATGAAGACAAGAACTTAAGAAGAGCCTTGCTGGATTATGCCAAGAGCCTACCGAACCTGCATCCTGCTTCCAGCTGCAGCTATAAGCAGGGAACAAAGCCCTCCTGCACTGTCTGTCTCCAGCATCTGGGATACAAGAAGAAGAAGAGGAGGAGGAGATTGGATTTATACTCCGCCCTTCACTCAGACAGATTTTGCACAGGCGTTGCCCCGGCGTTCTTCCTCTGTTTGCCCAGGTGCTGTGCTTGAATTTCACACTATTTGCTGTGGGATGCATTTTGACCCGCGGCTCCTCCCGATCTTCCCAGTGGCTTCAGTGATCCTCAAAAAACAGGATCACTGAAACCACAGGGAAGATCGGGAGGAGCCATGGGTCAAAATGTGCCCCATGGCAAATAAGTGTGAAATTCAAGCACAGCACCAGGGCAAACAGAGGAAGAACGCCGGGGCAGTACTAGCGGGAAATAGGTCTCAGAGTGGCTTACAAACTCCTTTCCCTTTCCCTCCCCACAACAGACACCCTATGAGGAAGGTACAAGGTACACTGCGTCTGAATATGTGGGGGTTCTACTTCACTACCATGATTAACAGTATTCGACAGACCTCTCTTCTTCTCTTTTAAAGCCTCTTGTATGCCTAGCAAGTGTTACTATCAACTTTCCCAGCCCAGTTTTCAACCTGCAGATCTTGTTTTGACAGACTGAAGATATTGTAAGTGAAGGACTTTGTGCGTCTCTTAGCCTCAGCCTTCAGAAGGGGACTACAAGAGAGACAGAGAGAGGGAGGCCAGGACACTGGACATCTTTTCCTTCTCTCCTCTGATGCTATCCCTTTGATGTGTAGATTGCTACTCTTAGGGCAAACTTCCTTCCGGCCTCACACCCTTCTCTCCATACTTTGCCAGACTTCTCCATCTTGGCACCACAAGAACAGGACATGATTCCTGTATCTCTAACCATCCTAACTAGTTAGACTAGATGAGGAATCTCTCTCTATTCTATCCTGTCTAGAATGGAGTTCCTCAAATAAAAGGCCTCATATTAGTTTGCAAAGATAAAAGGCTCTGTGTGTAACTTTGTTTCTGGACAGCACATACACTCCAGATGGGCTCTGCTGCGTTTATATGCCTTGAGCACTCTGCTAACTAAACAATCCAACAGAAGGCAGGAAATATTAAACTGCCTGGATTATCTTCATTCACAGTCCTCGCTAGTTAACTACCAGTCCTACTTATCTCCTTCCTGCAGGGCCACACCTTTTCTCCCTCTCTCTCAAACACACAGTCAGTCAGTCACCCTGCTGTTTTGCTAGCAAAACACAATTTAAGCTACTTTCTCTGTGGGAGATCTGGCTCTGTAAGATGCTTCCAGAGCCTTCCACTTCTCTCTGGCTCCATGCCTTGCCAAGTTACAGGGCTTTATTGTGTACTTTGAGGGATTTGATTAAACCTGGCACATCTGATGTAGGAACACATTTCAGCCTTTTCCTAGTACATTTCCCCATTCATGCTTATGAGCAGCTGAAGTCTTTTATAAACACTTTTTAAAACTGACAGTCTTCTGAAGGCACAGAATTCATTTGCTCCTTGCTCTCCATGAGGCATGTGAAAAACTTCTCCAGGGCAAGCAGCTCCAACTGAGGCGCAGGGCGTAGAAGCTTCTCCACAAGGTTCCAGGAGAGACCCTAGCTGAAATCTCCTCTCTGCCATGGAAGCTTACTGGCTGAGCTTGGGTATGCTGATTTCGCCCAGCCTAACCAACCTCACAGGGTTGTTGTGAGGATAAAATGGAGAAGGGGGAGGACGCTGCTTCAGGTCTCCAGTGGGGAGAAAAGCATGGTACAAATATCTCAATAAAATAAATAAAGGAAGCCCTACAGTTTATCCAAGAGCCAAATTTAAACATGCTCAAAATCCCTGAGCATCAGAAGATCCAAGCCAAGACCTTCACCAAAGACAACTCAGTTTTAAGGCAAATGAGTAAAGGATGGCTGTCAAGTATGAAGTGGGGTGGTGCTGGTGAAAAACAGCTACACTGGTGGTGAAAAGCAGCTACACTGAGCTGGAGTGTTATGTGTTTATGAGAAGAATACCTTGGCTAGGTTCTTTGCATGTTACAAATATGTATTCAGACATGAATTACATTGGGCACAAATGGGACAGAAGCTCCCCTGGAAACATAAGAGACCTCTTCAAACGTTACAGTGAACACAAGCACAATCTATCTACATCAGACACTTGATTTTACTTTATAGATACCTTGAGTGCTCACCTTACAGTTGGCACATGTGACCGAAAGCCCACATTTATTCAAGTACTGGTCCTTAGACTCATCTGTAAAGCAAGCAGGCGTGGGCTTTTTCTTACAGGTTGGTTTTTTTTTCATGCAGACTGTACCCGCGTTCACTGTAACGTGTGAACAGGGCTTTAGCGGGACACATGCAACAGGGTGACTGTTAAAGAACGCCGCGCAAAAGAAAGACTGGCAACTTTCTAGCCGTCGAACGTGCCTGTCAGAAGCGCCGGCCGAGGGTCCCGCAGCGCCTCTCCCAAACCGGTGGGCGACAGTCCGAGGATGAGCCCCAGAGCCGAGATCCCTACCTTCCGACGTCCGAGCAAGTCCTGGTATCGGCGGCCACGGCTGCGCGCGAATACCACGGCGGGGCACACCGGGGCCGGGTCAGGAGGGCTACCAGCACTACCACCGCCGCGGCCACGATCAGCACCGCCGCCAGGAAGTAGCAACCACGCCGCTTCGTCGAAGCCATCTCCCCTGCCGGCCTGACTCTGGGCAGCAGCTCCGGGAAAGCCACTTTAAACCGGCGCCCCCCCGCCCATGCCGGTGGGTGGGCAGCGGCGCCGCCTCCCTTCCCCCTTCCGGGAGAAGCAGCCCCAGCAAGAGACCCTCGCCCCGGCCGTTAACCGGCAGTCGCAGGACACGCCCCCCCCCCCCCCCGCAGCACTGCCCCGCCCCGCCGCGTGAGGACGCGCCAGTCGTTGTCGGTGCGCAGGCAGGGGCGCCCAGTGAACAGGGCTATCAACGGCTACAGAACCTGCCCAGCTGCTGCAGCAGATCAGCTCCTGGGACTGCTGGCTTTCCCCACTGGGTTCACGACCCCTTTCTCGTCCTTGCCGGGCCGGGGCACCAACGCTTGCTGCGCTCGTCCGCAAAAAGTTGCTGCCGCGGAGACATTTGCACGTGAACGCCTTTCGTGAGTTGCGCGCCCTGTTGGCCTCTTTCCAGTTCCTCTGGATTTGTAGTGCGAAGGTGCATAATGTCTTTTTGCACGGGCGCAATCGATCATTGCGGGCTGCTTTACACTGGAAGCCGGCCGCCTTAAGGGAGACCCCAGTCAGTGCAAAGGCCCACGGGTGAGCTCTGTTGCCTCAACCAGCATCGCGGACCCGGATTTCAAGGTAACTTTTGGCGAGGGAAAGGAGTTGCGCAATTTTGCAGCCACTGCTTTAAATGGAGCTGCCCTTACGGATGGATAGTGTGCTGGCGTACACGTGCTAATATTTCACAGCTGTGGTACCTTCAAATGAAAGCGCTTTACTAGTATTCAGCACCACGTGTCAGCCCTGCCTGCCTCCAGGAAGCGCGGATGCACTTGTAGAAAACGGTTTCCTTGCACAGATGGCCTTTGGGAACAGGTCCTGCGTGGCAGAAATGGCGAATCTGGGCTCTGTGGATAGCTCCTATTTTGGGTCTGGATTGGGAAATCGCATGCTGCGCTGAATGCGTCGCAGGCTACAATGCTGAACAGAAGTCCAGCGCCTGAAAGACTAACAACATTTATTTCCGCATGAACTTCCCTGCCTCAGACCTCACTTCCCAAGATGCAGTGGGAAGAAAATTCTCCTCGAAAAGAAAATAATTTTCTTTCTTTCCATTGCATCTGAGGAAGTGAACTGTGACTCAGGAAAGCTCATGCTCGAAGAAATATTCTTGGTCTTTAAGATACAGCAATGCATCTTTTTGTTTTGCTACAAGAGGCTCCCCAGCCAGGGGACTGAATCTGGGTGATGGTCTCCTGCTGATCCACTGATGGCCAGACACTTGCACACAGGCAGTTGGTTAGGAGGGGACCAGGTGTGGAAATGTCCAGGTATGAATCCCTTTCTTTCAGGCAGTACAGTAGATGGATGAGAAGGTGAGACAGGTTCACTCGGGCTCATATGGCACGACTAACCGGCTGCTTTGCTGTGAAGAGAACTACAGCGCCCACAAATTGCCTACATTTTGAGTAACTTCTACTTCAAATAATTCCAGCATGATAGCTGAGTTAGTCTTTGGCAGCAAAAATAAACAGGGATTTTATGACATCTTCAAAGACTAATAATTATGCTGGAATAAAATTTTGTTGGTCTTTAAAATGTTATAAAATTCCTGCTATTTGTTTCTACTTTAGAGTGAGGCTTGTACTCAAAGCATAATATTAGGAAGCATTACGAAATCTTGAAGAGCAGCAGCAGTATTCAGACTCAGTTTTGCATATTGAAACCATAAAGAGCAGCTATGCTGTTCCCAACAGCCTGAGCTGGTTCTGAGGACAACTAAGTATTTAACACACAGTCTTCACTCATTTGGAATCAACTTTATTCAACTCTTTATGCATCCAAAGGTTCAGTTTACTCACATTCCCTTTCCTGGTGCTGATAGGAGCCTTAAAGTCCTTTGAGTGAATCCTGCGGTAAAAAGAGCTAAATCTCTCATGTTTACTTAGCTAAGATTACAAAACTGAGGAAAACAGTTTTCCCTGGGTAAATGTATCAAAGCAAGGGGAGGCTGTATAAACCAATCAGGAAGTCTACCTACCCGTAACCCGCTGACCGTAAGGCTACTAAACTACATTACCCACAATTCTTATACATTTAAAGATGCAGTAAACAATTCATTATACTTTGCTATTCTGATCTCTGCCCGGGGCAGCACAGCAACCCTGTTGGTTCTAGGGATGCCAGCCTCCAGGTACGATTTGCGGATCTGCTGGAATTACAGTTTATCTCCAGATTACAGAGATTAGTTCCCCTGGAGATAACTGATGTTTTGGAGGGAGGACTCTATTGCATTGTACCCCACAGGGCTTTTTTTGTAGAAAAAGCCCAGCAGGAACTCATTACCATAATAGGCCACACCCAACATCAGAAACTCATTAGCATATTAGGCCGCACCCTGACAGCACAGCTTCCTCCCAGGATTAGCTTTCCCAGGTGCCCTGTGACTTGTGGGGCGCATGGGGAACCCAAGGGAAGGAAGGCAGTTTCTGGATCGGCTTCCCCAGGTTTTATTATTTTTAAATCCCTGTAACTGAAAACCAGGATAGCAAACAAAAGGGAGGGGGGACACAGAACCTCTCCTCCCCCCCCCCCGAGCTATTTGCATGGAGTTTTTACCTGCAGGAACCTTCAAATTTGGCATCCAACAGCTGCTGTCTCAAGTGGTGAAGTGCACTCTGCTACCTCTGCTTCATTGCCACATCATTGTCTCTGCCTCATTGCCACATCATTCTTTAACGTGGAAACCAACCTTTAGCGTAAAATTTGAACCCAGTAGCACTTTAAAGATCAACAAAAAATTTCCAGGGTATAAGCTTTCGTGAGTCAGAGCTCCCTTTATCAGATCCAGCTTTGGCTCATGAAGCTTAGACCCTGAAAATTTTTTGTTGGTCTTTAAGGTGCTACTGGACTTGCACTTTGTTCTACTACTACAGATTAATTCGGGTATCCACCTGAAACAGACTGTAGACCAGGGGTGTCAAACATGTGCAGTGGAACTGGCCATCTCCTGCTTCTAGTTCTGCTGCTGCTGCTGCATCATAGGTTGCTTCTTCAGACTTTCTTAATCACTCAGCCATTTCATATTTTAATCTGCGTCCTAGATTCAGAACTCTGAGCATGTGATTTCTGTGATGAATGTCAGTGAATCAAAAGTAGGTTTGCAGCTTACAGATACACACTTGAACATCATACCCAGGATTGCAACAACACAGACATTTTGATGCAGTAATTTAGAGCAAGAGATGTCTGTTATCAGATACTGTTAAATAAAATATTGCAAGAGTGCTAATGTTCTAAGCATGTTTTTATTTAAAGTTAAAAAAATCTTTGTGTTTGTGTCCTTTATAAAGTTTATATCTCTGCAAGCTGGCATTACATTTTATGACACACATGGCCCAGCCCAACAAGGTCTCATTTATGTCAGATCTGGCCCTCATAACAAATGAGTTCGACACCCCTGCTGTAGACTGTCTGCACTGGATCCATCAAACTGGGATCAGAAGTTTCACTTTTGCAAGTGCAATCTTAAAGAGATTAAAATTATACCTTTTGCAGTTTATTGGGTGTGTGTATGTGTCCTTTTTAACATGCAGTTTTAACCTCCAGATTGTGTAATGCAGTGCAGTGAAATAGGTTGACATAGTGTCTTTCTTTGACATATTTACACCAACAGAAGACCCACAAATAGGAATACATTTATTTCTGAAATGTGGCCAGTAGGATCTCTTGTGTTAGGGGTTACAGTGTATGAAAAGTTCATCCTAATTGGATGGAAGAAAATAAGATGTAGGTGGGAAATGAGTTTCACGTAAGCAAAAACAGGCCTGAATTATTTACAGTGCAATTCTAAATGTAGTGACACCCTTCCCAGTTCATTGACTGAAACAGAATTAGAGGGGATGTAACTGCTTAGACTGCACTGTGTAAAATTAATAACACCAGGTTTTGAAAAGTGAAAACAGACTGAAATGGGAGGGGACCTGTGTGGATCCCTGTGTGTTTTGTACTTTTATTTATTTCATTTACAGCTGTGGTTTATTATTTTTTCTAGGAGATAAGGAACTAGTTTTTGTGAGTGCTTCACTATGTAAATTTGGATCATAATTCACCACATCCTGTTTCAATCCAATTTGAGAGATCTCTTATTTCATCACTGGAGCTTTGCATTTGTGGGATTCTGGCCGAGGTAGCTGTAAAGCTGGTACTGATGCTGTATGTCGTATTCTCGGCACAGAGCAGTGCTAAGAAATCAGCTGTTTTATGGGAAACTGTCCAGGCCTTCAGGGTATATTTGGAAAACCTTGTAATTAAGGCTTAAATCATGTTTTTGTATTTTCCACATCTGCTGACTGAAAGGGGGGGATATAATCTGGATCTCACAAATTGCAGAGGGGTAGCTGTGGTAGTTATTTCAGCAAAGCAGAGAAGAGTCCTGTGGGACCTTGGTCTTTGTTATGAACTTTATTGTACTAGGATTTATTAGACTGCTTTGTAAACAAGAGCCCACTTTATCAGCTGCATGAAGTGTATCAGCAGTTGGCATATATATATTTACTTTTCTTATAGCCCACGTTTCCCGCTGAGATTAAAGGTGGATTACAAACATACGCTCTTAAACAGTGGCGATTCACCATTGATTAACTCCTCACAATCAGCCCCCACACTTCTGGGACTTGATCCAAAGTGAACAACTTGCAAGCTGACTGCAGATACACTCCTGTCCATGTGTGCTGATGAGTTGTAGGTAAGTTCCCCTCCAAGTAGTGCCTCCCCAAGCTGTTTCAGAGCAGGAAAACTAAGTGTGGTGGGAGGAGAAGGCTTAACTCCCATCTCTTCATGGACTGCAGTCTGTTGGGGAAACTAGGAGTGCAGGAAACTTCATGGACTCCCATCCCCACTGTGGTCATTGGGGAGGGAGAGAAACTGGCAGGGATCCCAGTTGCATCAAGAAAGAGAGAGTTATTTTTTTAAAACCCTCTTATTTATTGAACTTCAAACCCAAATCGTAAAACCTTCCAAGCATATAAGAATCTGGTATGCAGCATACAAAATTGACTCATAATTCTTAAATCAGTACTTATAATTCAATGTACAGTGTACACCCAGACAAATAAGGAATATATTCCGGCTACGGCATCAAGGCCCCTTGGCCCAAACATTAGTAAACCAGAGGTATATATCTCCCTTGGACAGCTGCTAACGTACCTACTGACGTACCTATCACGTAGGACTACCATGGATGTGATGGAGGCTAAACTAGAACTGACAAGAACTGACCCAACTCCCTTCCTTTCTTTCTATCTCTGGGGTCAGGAAGCTCTCAGAAGGTGAAGAAGAAGAAGAAGAGATTAGATTTATACCCCGCCCTTCACTCACTTGGAGTCTCAGAGCGGTTTACAAACTCCTTTCCCCTCCCCTCCCCACAACAGACACCCTGTGAGGTAGGTGGGTCTGAGAGAGCTCTTTCACAAGTTGTCCTTGAGAGAACAGCTGGTACAGAGCTATGGCTTGCCCAAGGTCATCCAGCCAGGTGCAAGTGGAGGAGTGGGGAATCAAACCCGGCTCTCCCAGATTAGAGTCCGCGCACTTAACCACTGCACCAAACTGGCTCCAGGAAGCTAGGTTCTGATATACTATTTAATGCACTATCTGTTTAAACTGTAAGACTGATAGTGGCATCACTATCTCCTGGAATGTATAAACACCTTCTAAGGCAAAAATCATGTACAGGGTTATGGGTACCAGAAGGCCACAGCGCCAGTGGGGAAACAGAACCAAAGATTCAACTATAGTGGCTATTTACTATAGAAGAGATTAAAGTTAACATGTTTAGCAGGGGACTGAGGCTCAATCTAGGCCCTAATTCCGTGACACAGTCCCAATCCAAATTGACCTTTGCATGCCTGGAAATTATTTATACCCCAACTTTCTCCCCAGTGGGCCCAAACTGGCTTACATCGTTCTCTTCTCCTCTGTCCTCACAACAACCCTGTAAGGTAGGTTATGCTGAGAGTGACTGGCCCAAGATCACTCAGCAAACTTCTGTGGCAGAGCAGGGATTCAAATCTGGGTTTCTTAGGTTCCAACCATGGAACGTGCAGTTTACATCTGATCACCAGGAGCTGAAGAGGAGTTAATCGCCATTCTTCACTGGGTAACCTTGGTCATTCTCTCTCAGCCTCACCTACCTCACAGGGTTGTTGTGAGGATAAAATGGAGGAGGGGCAAGCACAAATGATACTCTCAGCTCTGTTGAAGAAGAGCAGAAAAAATGTACCAAATGAATAAATGTGGGGGAGTACACAGAGACTGTTAAGCAGGGGTCATTTTGTAGAAAAAGAGGTGCAGGGGCTCATTAGCATAACTCATTAGCATAACTTATTGGCATATGCTACACCACCAGACATCACCGGAAGTATGTCAGAAGGCAAGAAAGAAAGAAGAGAGAGAGAGAAAAAGGAAGGGAGGGAGGGAGGGGAACAGCGACTAATCCAAGTGTCAGAAATACCACTATTCTGTGACAATAGCTCCCAGTGGCAGCTGAAGCCCTCAGAAGGCTGGTTGGAGGAACAAGGACCTTTCCAGGGGATGGGGTCATTTTGCTGCAGCCATGACACAAGCAGGCATTCCCCGGGGGGGGGGGGCTGGCACCAACTTCCAGAGCTGCGCTCCCTCGAGCTCCTGCTTGAAATGACCTCTGCCAGGGCTCTGTTGGGGCCGGGGCGCGCCGGAGCGCCGCTCCGGGAGAGGGGAAGCCGGGGGCGGGCACATGATAAAGCCCCGCCCCCCAGCTCGCTTTCCCGGCCCGCGCTTTGGTGCGGAGCCGGACGAAAGCCTCCTCCCCTGCTCATCCTTGCCTGGCCGGCGGCGCTGAGGAGAAGGCCCTTCCTTCCCACCCCCCCAGCTCACCCTTCCCTCCCCCCCAGCAGACCCTTCCCGGGCGCGTGGCAAGCGCCGCTGGCCCGGGAGAAGTCCCTGCCCCCCCTCAGATCCTTCCCGGGCCTGGCGGCAAGCGCCGCCAGCCCGGGAGAATTCCCTCGCTCCCCCCCCCCTCCAGCAGACCCATCCCGGGCCTGGCGGCAAGCGCCGCCAGCCCGGGAGAAGTCCCTCGCCCCCCCCCCCGCTCAGATCCTCTTTCCCGGGCCTGGCGGTGAGCGCCGCCAGCCCGGGAGAAGTCCCTCCCCCCCCCCGCTCAGATCCTCTTTCCCGGGCCTGGCGGCGAGCGCCGCCAGCCCAGGAGAAGTCCCTCACCCCCCCTACTGCCAACATTTGTCCCTTCTCCAACTTCAGAGCTCTAGACATCCAGAGAGCCCTTACCTTCCTGTTCCTTCCTTTCCCCCTTCCTTCCCCTCTCCCTTCCTTCCTTTCTTTTCTCTCTCCCCCCCCACCTACCTACCTTCCTGTTCCTTCCTTCCTTCTCTCTCTCTCTCTTCCCCCACCTACCTTCCTGTTTCTTCCTTTCCCCCTTCCTTCCCCTCTCCTTTCCTTCCTTCCTTCTCTCTCTCTCTCTCCCCCCACCTACCTACCTTCCTGTTCCTTTCCTTCCTTCCCCCTCCCTCCCTCCCTTCTTGCCTTCTGACACACTGCCGATGACATCATCACTTCCGGTGATGTCAGGGGGTGTGGCATATGCAAATAAGTCATGCTAATGAGCTCCTGCACCTCTTTTTTTACGAAAGGACCCCTGACCCCTGCTATTAAGAGACTCTGCTGTTCACTGGATGTATTTATTATGAGGTTTGCTGCCTTGTTCCACAGTTTTGCTGCATATCTTTGCTACGCTGACATCTTGCTGACCACCTTGAATCTCAGGAGAATGGCAGGGCATGATTTAAAAAAAAAAATCTTTGTGTATAGCCTGTCCTTCTCTTTGAAACTCAGGGTAGATTACTAAATGAAGAAAATCAGATTGAAGGATCTTCAACCAACATTGCAGCAGGACTCAAAACAACAACAAAAAACCAAAAACACAAACAAAAAAAGTGTCCAAGGCATGACAGTGCCATTATGCAACAAGAGGTTTACAGAGATAGAAGACAATGCAGAAAAGGAAAGTGATACATAGAATAAGCGTTGCAACAGGCGAGAATCCTGTTCCTTTATAAAAACAGCCTCCTGAGTTGTTCAGTTATACTACAGTTCTAATTCCTTTATAGTAATGGCTTCCTGAAGACTTCTCTTCTGCACATTCTGTAAAATGATCTAAATGCAGACCGGAGGAAAGACCTGAAGAAGGGGAGGGAGATCAGTCTGGCAGCATCAGAACAAAGTGAGCATTATACACCTCACCGAATCCAAACTGATCTTTTATGGGAGCAAGGGGTGTGTGAAATTTCATAGAAGCCTTGGGCTCTGGCCAGTGAAAGTGATAAGAGTGTCCCCTCACTTTTATAGTCCCTGGGCCCCTGGAGGCTTGGAGCCCCAGCACCTCTGGTTTTCAGTCTGAAGCACTGAACACGGTCCATGCTTATCCCCCCCCTTCCTGCCATGAAAGGCCCCCTGTTTCAGAGACAGCTTCTTAAAGTCCCCTTGTTCTTCTATTCCTGTTCCTTTGCCTTGAAGTAAAACAAACAGTGTTAATCAGTCCAAGAATGTCCAGGATTTTCGCCAAGCTTCTAGATGGAACATTCTCCCACTGACATGTTGCCTCCCCTCGGCTGTTTCCTGTCTCTTGAACGTGTCCTAAACTTAGTTAAAAGTCAGCAAGCTGGACAGCTTCTTCTTTTTAATGAGGGATATTGTAGAGCTGTGCTGTCTTTCGGTCTGTGAAGCAGATCTGGGTCTATTCCAATGCTACATGCTGCTGAGAGGGCCCCTCGCTTCATTTTAAGGAGGGTGTCAATGGTAGGGTCTCAGTGTTAATTGTCATTTGCTTGAGGTGCCCCAGGAGGTGGGAAAGTCGCAGACAAATAAACTAACACAAAAGCCAAGAAGGAAACAAGGCGGGATGGTATCTCAGCCCTGAGAGATGCAGCCAGCCAAAGACTATAACTGGCCTTCCTCCAGACTCTCTTGTAGTCTACTAATAACTTTCAGGTTGCAAACAAGGAAACCATATTTGTCTATTACAGCAAGGACAAAAAGGAGCCTCGGAGCACCTTAAAAGGCAGATATTTATTGTGACAGAAGCCCATGAATATACACTGGATTTTAAAAACCCAGTTTACAGCAGTTCGAGACTTTCTGTGACCCACTGCTGTCCCTCCCTGGGGACTGGGGTTGCATTGGCTGTCAGGAAGAAGATGGCTAGATAGACTGGGGCCCCTTTCTTCCCCGAGGCTGTTAATGGCTGTACTCCACCAGCCCCTGCTAAATCTCAGATCAAGGAGGCATGGGAATTTTCAGTCATCCTTCCACTCTTCTCCTTCCATGTTTACTGCTATGGGTCAGCCTGAAATGGACCTATGCAGCCGCTACAATTTGAAGATCCCTTGGGGTAGGTCCCATGAGACACATGAAGGAGGGCTTCTCTTCCCATCTTACCCCGGTGCACTTACGGAAGCTTATACCCTCCACAAATTTTGTTAGTCTTTAAGGTGCTACTGGACTCTTGCTCTTTTCTGCTGCTACAGACAGAGTATCACAGCTACCCATCTTGATCTATCTTCCATTGTTTATTGAATGTCCTGTCCTGTGGATTGTATTCACTCACTCTGCGTAATCTGCCTTGAATCCAAGTGAGAAAGGTGGACTATAAATACCATAAATAAAATAAAAACCTCCACCATTGTAAAGCAAGTTAAGGTGTGTGTGGGGGGGAGGGGGTAAGTTTAGCTCCTCTCAACCATGTCCTTTGCTTTTGTAGGGGAAAAAAACAGACTGAAACATCCCTCTTGAGGATCCCCAGAAAGGAGGAGAAAGCTCCCTCCCATGCCAGTTCACATGTGCCTGTGCAAGTGGGCCTTTTAACTGCCTGTAGAATGGAAATATTTTATCCCAGTTACACCACTGGAAACAATTATTGGGTTGTTTCAGAGGGCAGCCATGCTGGTCTGCAGTAGAACCTTAGAGATCAACAGGATTTTCAGGGCATGAGCTTCTGAGAATCAAAGCTCCCTTTGTTACAAACCCTTCATCAGGTATCTGCTGAAGAGAACTTTGACTCTTGAAAGCTCATACCCTCATAATTTTGTTGATATTTAAGGTGCTGCTGGACTCAAATCTAGATGAACTTTTGGACTGGTTTCCTAATATTAATACTGACATTAGAAAACCCCACTCAGGTTTTAAGAGCACTACAAAAATAGAGTCTACCTTTTTGTGCATGTGCCTTTAACAAAATAACATACCTTTTTGTCTTTATTTTTTGGATGAATTTCAGTTTTTGCAACCTCTCACCTGTTTACGCGACCCCTGCCCTTCTTACAACAGGAGGCCAAGTCTAGAAGGTTGTTAATGTTTCAGCTGAGGAATGCCACTCTAGTGAAAGCCCTCTCTGGATCTGATTGGTAGTAACAACTCTTAATCAGTTATAAACCTCCTCCTTTGAGCTGAGCAGATTCCAGCTGTGGTATCAGGCAGATTCTGCTTGTGGTATTTGTTCTATTGACTGTTCCCTTCTTTTTGCTGTTGAACATCTGGGAAATTTGTCCAAAGACAGGAGGTGAATGGCCACCAGACTGATAATGGCACCCAACCTCTATTTCTCTGGGTCATCTTGTTAAAAAATTAAAGACATAATAAAAGGCAAGCCAGGCGTTTACGTTGAATTAATAATATAAAAAGCAGAGCACTTCTCAAAATGTGAAAAAGGAGAATGATAAACATGTTTCTACACTGCCTAATAACATGATCCTCCAAGCAGGGTTCAAAGCTTACTTACAAATAGTTCTTTGTTAGTGGATGATTATTTAAGCTATGTTTTTCTACAGCCTGGAACAAGAGGAGGGATTCATGTTTGTTGCTTTCCTAGAGAGCATCAGGCAGCTCTGTTATAAATAAATAGTTCTTATATCATTGCCAGCAGCCAAATAATTCTTTCTTCACTGTCAGTAGAGTTAAATTTATATGATTTAGGTGGCTTGAAATCTTATTGTTTGGATTTCCTGGCAACAGTCTTTCAGCCAATGGGTGCAAAAGTTAAGGCAATCATGGGAAATAAGGCTGGCTAAACATTGGAATGTTGGAAGTGTCAGTTGATGGGCCAGAAACAGGAAAGAGTATTCTTTCCAGTAAAAGTTAACATATGTTAAATGGTTTGTCAATTAAATTGGGGAACAAAGTCTACGTACTGCTGAAGGGATATTTCTATATATCACTAAACATATTTAAAAACGTTAACTGAACAGAATAAAATACAGGAAAGATGGGGAAAATACACTGAAGAATTATACAGAAGAGATGAAAGGATGGCAGATTCCTTCAAAGAAGAATCTTTTGAAGAACCTACAGTTTTAGAAAGTGAAGTGAAATCTGCACTGAGAGGAATTGGAAGAAACAAATCACCAGGAGTAGATGACATATCAACAGAGTTATTCCAAGCCACAGACACAGAGTCCATCAAAATCTTAACAAGAATATGTCAACAAATATGGAAAACAAAACAATGTTTTGAAATACTAGACTAGAAATACTCAATCTACATTCCAGTTTTGGGGGAAAGGAGACATCAAAGACTGCAGCAACTTTCTGACCATCACATTAATTTCTCACATGAATAAAGTGATGTTCAAAATCTTAAAGAAAGTCTGTTACCGTATATGGAATGAGAAATGCCAGATGTTCAAGCTGGATTCAGAAAAGGAAGACGCATGTGAGACCATATTGCAAATTTACGTTGTTTACTGGAGCTATGAGAGAATTTCAGAAGAATATCAGCTTGTGTTTCATAGCTCATAGCAAAGCTTTTGACTGTGTGGATCATGAAAAGTTATGGTTGGTTTTAAAAGAAATGGGTATGTCATAACATCTGATTGGTTTGATGTGCCACCTGTACTTTGGATTCTGGACAAGAGGTTACTGTTCGCACAGAATATGGAGAAACAGAATGGTTTCCAGTTAGCAAAGGGATCAGACAAGGATGCATTTTATCTCCTTATCTCTTCAATCTATATGTAGAACGTATCATAAGGAAAACTGGATTAGTTTGAGATGAAGGTGGAATAAAAACTGGTGGAAGGAACATTAACAGTTTGAGATATGCAGATGGCACCACATTACTGACAGAGAATAGTGAAGACTTGAAAGAACTACTGCTGAAGGTTAAAGAATTAAGTGCTAAAGCAGGGTTCCAGCTGAACATCAAGAAGACAAAAGTAATGACTTCTGGGGAATTATACAACTTTAAACTAGATGATGAAGAAATTTACTGTCAAGCAGCTGCACTAGTCTGGATTTCAGGTTGGATTATAAATCCAAATAGAAGGCATATTAGACTGGAAATAACTGATACTAAAGAAGGAATTCAAAATTATATATGGACTAAGAAATCACTGAAAATCATTCAAAGACAAGATGATAATCATACATTGAGGGATGGACTATTAAGAATACGGTTTCAGTGCAAATACAGAATAAACCCGTCATCCTCGCCACTGACATCTCCAGTTGATGTGTACTGCAATACCAGCACAAGAAAAAAAAATCATCTAAATTATGAGCATATGACAGATAGACAGGAAAACATAAAAGCTCAGCTACAACCCCCCCCCCCCCCCCCGGTTAAAGTGTCAGGCTAGGATCTGGAAGACTCAGATTCAAATCCCCACTCTGCCATGGAAACTTGCTGGGTGACTTTGGGCCTGTCACACACTCTCAGCCTAAGCTACCCTCACAGGGGTGCTGGGAAGATAAAATGGAGCTGAGAACAAAGTAAACTGCTCTGGGTCCCCACTGGGAAGAAAGGTGAGATATAAATGAAGTAAATAAATATTCTGGGCATGAAGAAAGAGCACTAGCAGGCTGCTTCCGTAATTCTAATTGCAATGTAGGCTTGTTTTTATATGATAAATCATTCTGTTGTGGATTTTAACTTTAAACTAATGGTTGGGATGTTTTGACAGTAAGTTCCCTGAGAGTTTCCTTCTAGGTTTTTGTGTAAATGTGCAAACATGCAAACTTTTCAGCCTGGAGAATATATAAATCCATGGCTTCATGCCTGGAATAAATCCCAGAACAAATGGAATAGAGTTTGCAACAGTTATTTGGAATGCTTGCAGGTGTGTAACATTGATGCCTTTAGAAAAAACAAATTAGATAAAAGTCATGTGAGGCTCACATAATTACAGCAGGTGGGAAGGGACATTGTGGTGGAACAGTACAGGAGAGAGCCACCGCTGCAGCTCTGAACCTGGACTCTAGACCACTGAAAGGAAAGTATCCAGCAATTGGCCCTCAATGTAGTATTCTTACCATGGTTATTTATTAAGACTGAATGATAACTAAATGTTTTCCTGTATCTCTCTACCTTGAGCATTTCATTTTACTGGGTTGGCAGTGTGGGGTGAAACACTAAGTGCCTTGTAAACTTGCCGCTGAAATCTGCATTATGGGCACACCTGCATTATGTACTTTACCAGAACTGGATACCAGTCAATCAGAGTCCAGTGAGCCTTGCAATACTTGTGGGAAATCGTTCAGAATTGCCTTGGAAAAAGAATAATGGAACTGGCCGTGAGCATTATTACAATGTAATCTCTGCAGAAGGATCCAAACTGCAGTGGTACAAAAATCCACAAGGACTCTGCCCAGTCTAAAATATTCTGTGTCCTACGACAAGTTTACAGACCTTGGGCAACCCTGTCTTGCTAATACTTCCCATAGGAGAAGACTCTGTTTTCAAATAAACATACTTGGGAGCTTGGGTTATGCTTTACATGTTTGGGATCCCCAGCTGGTGGGAACAGACTCAAGTCCACAGGGAAGGCACACACATTTTTGAAAGCGGAATCTTGACTGCTTAGGAAAGCAGTCAGCTTGCAACAGGGTCTGCCACAGCCACAGCCCTTTCCCCATTCTGACAAGAAAGAAGTACCAAGAGGTTGGGTCAGATCCACAAGCGAGCTTTCTTTGCAGTATCTGAGTTGGGCACACTTGAGCTGCCTTTCAGAAGAGGAAACTCCTTGCTCCTGGCTGAGGATATTTGTTTATGGCTAGTGGTGGCACCCAAAAGCTCCCGTCATCACCTCCTCAAGCATTGTTTGATCAGGTTGGACCCACAGAGAGGCAGGAAGAAGAAGAGGAGGAGGAGATTGGATTTATACCCCACCTTTCACTATCCAAAGGAGTCTCAGAGCAGTTTACAATCCTTTTCCCTTCCCCTCCCCACAACAAACACCCTGTGAGGTAGGTGGGGCTGAGAGAGCACTTTTGAGGGCTGCCCTTGAGAGAACAGCTCTGAAAGAACTTGTAACTGACCCAAGGTCACACTAGCAGCTGCATGTGGAGGAGTGGGGAATCAAACCCATTTCTCCCAAATTAGAGTCCACGCTCAACCGCTACACCAAACTGGCAAGACTGATGCTGATATCTTAAAGCACTGCCTAGTGGTCAGTTCTGAGGCAAACAAGAACAGATTGTTGGGTCCTCCCCCCCACCCCGAGAAATAAAAAAGGCAGATAGTTTGTCACCCTTTGAGTTTCCTGTCTCTGTGCCTTACGGTCACTTTGCACATGATTTTTTCTCTCATATTCAGAGTGTGAATAAGCATCATATTTCGGATGATGAAGGAATCTTTCTTCGGTTAAAGTGACCTATATTTCCTCCACAGCATGTGGCTCAATAGAAGTAATTGTCTGTAATTTTGTCTTGTAAGCTTCTATCTGCAACATGCCTATGACAAGGACTGTCTGGAGTGCACAAATGGCTGATCCTGCCTCATGCCAGATTTGATTGCTTTTTCATTGCTATTACCTGTTCAGTTCTGTTCTTCTGTGCTTCAGATTTGGACATTTATGGGTAACTTTGCTTTGGTACCACTGCTGTGTCACTTGAGGACAATGGCTGCAGTCATCTGGCTTCTAACCTTTGCCAGTTGTCATTTCTTGAACTGGTGGCCTTCTAGACTTATTGAGCCCCCAATGAACTATAGCTGAGGAGTGCAAAACACTTCAATCTTATGCAAGAATATTGGCCTCTGCTCAGAAATCCAAGAGAAGGGGGGGTCTTGTTTTCTTGGCTTATGTGATTTCTCTTGTGCTGGACTTTGGAAATTCCCAGCTATGCTGGGGGGAGGGGGAGAAAGGGTCTTTGTTTCAGTTTTCTTGCACAATCCTCTGAATGGAGTTTCTTTTTTGCAATCCTGGATTTTGGGGGGCTTAATGCTCCAAACAAGATGTTGCAAGTCTGGCTTCTTTGCTCTGAAATGCCACATGCTGGAAACACACTAGGTTTCTGCATCCTGCACTGGGGTTGCATATTTAAAGCTCCCTATCACATAACTTCCATGTAATATCTGGTGTTAAGGAATTCCAAAGGTATCGCATGACCAAAGAAAAATAATGGCATGAATCTGCCATAGGATCCTTCACTTGCTGACACCTGAATGAGCGGAAAGAACCTGCCTCAAGCCAATGGGCATTCTGCTTCATTTCTTATCAGGCTGCATGGCCTTGGGACAACTGCATTACATCAGATATGACATAGCCAATAAAACATTTATTTTCACACAACCCTTGTTCTAACTACTTTTCTTGATGTTTGAAGCAGCCATTGGAAATACTTACTCCACCAAAAAAAATTCCCTTTTTTCGCAAGAGTTGGTTCAAGATTTCTTTTTTGGGAAAAACTGCTGTAGAACTGTTTATAGTTACAGATTATGGTGTTATTAATAGCTAAACAGTTGTAAAATAGGAAACAGCATATCACCCCCCTTTCTAATGTTACAGATCTGTGCTAGTTTGTGCCAGGTACTTTTTAAAGTGCCTTAAACTGTCCTTTTGCTCTCTAAAAGGATGTCCTAATAATAATGACCTAAAAAGAGGCAAAGTCTGCTGGCAATAAGGCCTTCTTTACTGCTGCTCCCCATGTGGTGCTCTTAGGGTGGGTAAGTGGTTTTATGTTCTTTTGTGGGGGACTACACAAGCAGCCTGTTCTTCCAATTATCTGGAATGCAGGTCACATCTGTAAACTGTCCAGTTGGGCAAAGAGAAGGGATTGCTTGACTTGAGAAGTGGTGGGATTGTTTGGGGACCTGCATGTTTCATTTTTCGCCCCCATACTAGCTCAAACTGTTTGTAAAAACACTTTCTGTCTCTAGTACTTTCTCCTCTAAAGGGAACTGACTCTTGTCAAAGCTATCCCGAACTTCCCTATGCTTCCCCTCTTGTAACATCTCATATAGGCTCCAATCCCATAACACCCCTCAGCTTCAAAGACTGGGGGTGAAGAGGGTTGTCCCCGTCGACAAATGGCCATTCTTTGCATTTCCTCAGTTGCTCCCACACTGTCATTTCCCTAGTACCTGCTTTATCCCTGTTCCTTGCCCACAGGTGAGTACTGTTTATAAGATGGAACTTTGCTATTAAACTTTGGGTTCAGTTTCTTTTCCGTGTCACAGTATTTTTTCACTGTTTGGTTCAGTCACTAACTTGAAAAAGTTGTTATGTAATTGGTTCAGACACTTACCTCTCACCAAGGAGGGACTATTGTGCCAAGGAAACATAAGAAGTTTCTAGCCTCAGCTCAGGAATCCTGATGCCTTATTGCTGGACAACAGCTTGGGGCTGATTGTTTCCATGTGTGCAGTACGAGATCCTATGATTATCTGGCAGCCAGAAGTTCTAACTCTTTAGTGTTATCTAGGGTGCACCACGAGGGGGCACTGTATCAAAATTTCCTTGACAGCAGAGACCCAAAAGTAGATTAACTACTCCATTAACTCAATGCTGCAGGTAGACAAAATTGGACCAAAGCAACTTCGAATCTGGATTTCAGGCATTCCAGTAGGAAAGCCTGGAGGCCACTGAAGAAAACTAGGTGCAAGCCCACCTGTGCTTCAAGGAAATCTAGAGGAACCATCAAAGCATTTAGCTGCCTGACTGTATTCCTTTCCAGATCTCCGAAGGGTCGAGGTTTTACAATCAGGATAAAAAAAAGAATGTCAGATTTTGAAACACACCTGCCCTGAAGACTGAGAACTGTCAGGGGATTTCAGTGCTGATTTCCAAGGCACTGAAGGACATCAAGAGCGTAAAGGCACCAGTCTTTCTCAACTTAACCAGCATCACAGGGTTACACAGTGGTTAAGGGGGGCAGCTTGGAGGGAGGATGGGATAAAAATGGAATTCATCTCTACCATCGTAGCTACCCTCTGCCTCTTGAAAGTCAGATCTTCTACCTCTGAGGTGGAGGCCATCTTGTGGGTGGTTCCCACCTATCACTCAGGGAGGCAGGAACAAATGAAAACTTCCTGCTTCCTGTGGTGGGAGTCACTCAATATCCAGTTCTTTTCCTGCCTCAGTAGGGAGAGCAGCTAGGCCTAGGTCTTCTGACTATTCCTATCCTGATTCTTTATAAATTTCGCCTTTATTCCTAACCTTCCTTTCTCTGGCTTTCTGTCCTTCTTCCTTCTAGCTAAAAAAAAAACAAAAAAACCCCTTCCTCCCTCCTCCCTTTTTCGCCCCCCCCCCCGAGGGCCTGGACTTATTACTCAGCAGCACCTTCCTCCTGTTGGCTGCATCGATCGTCCCCGCTTTCTCAGCTATGTCAGCGTGTGAGGAAAGCGATGGCTTCCTCTCCACTCCGGAGGACGCTGACCAGAGAGAGAGACGGAAAAAAGACGGCCCGCGGCGGCTGCGGAGGAGCGAGGAGAGAGTGGCGGGGAGAAGCGCGCCAAAAGCAAGGCGCATAAAGAACCCGCGCCGCTTCCGATGGCCATTTTAAATAAATTGGGCCGGCATGTCGAAAGAGCCGGGAACGGCGGTCAGTGCCTAATCCCGCACGCGCTTGCAACGGAGACGCAAGCCTTTTCTGATGGCTCCCATGTCGCTATGAGCCAGCCTCCCGAGGAATTCGCCGGAGCGGATGTTCATGACCAGCAAACTGGTAACACTTGCGGACCCGGTCCCCCCGCCCCCCTCCCTCCCAGCACCATAGCCTTTCTCCTGCAAACCATGAGGGAGGAATATTTCCGACTCCCCAGGGAGGAAAGGGGACGCATATATAGATCCCCGTCGCCACCCACTCCATCCACCTCCCATAGGGGCACTGGAGAGACTTCAAGAGGGCCCATTAAGGCTGTTAGAAGAGGGTATCCTGCAGACATAGGCACCCATGTTCCACTGAAGGATGATTGCCTCTCCAACATATCCAGTGAGAGGGAGGAAGGGGAGTTCTCTTCAGGGGAGGAGGAAGAAACTAAGCCACCTCCACCTGAACAATCATTTAGATTTTTTAAGGGGGAGGAATTCCCTTATCTTCTGTCCAAAACTCTCTCTGCACTGCACATTCAGAACCTGCGTCCCCAAAAGAATAAGGAATCTCATAAGGAAGAACAACAAGGGGAGACGAAATTACTGATGAGTTTTTTCCCCCGGCTGACCTTTCAGAGCAGGCATTTCCCTTTCCAGATTTTTATATTAGAAAAATCAAAGCAGAATGGGAAAGACCCATGACTAACAAACCTTTCCCTGGATTTATTAGGAGGCTGTATCCTGTCTCCTCCTCTGCCTCAACTTTATTGCAGGTACCCACAATAGATGCACCGGTAGCTGCGCTTCAATCCTCTGGGTTAGTTTCAGAGGATGGGCATGGCAACCTAAAAAACAACCTTGACAAGCGTGCAGAATTTGCCCTAAGGAAGTCCCACGAGGCCAATGCTATGGCGATCAAGGCGTCAGCAGCAGCGTCCACAGTATCCAGAGCCTCCATTGTTTGGATGAGGAAACTCATCCAGATGCTTCCTGAGGATGATCCAAGACTTCTGGAAGGAGCCAGCAGAGTGCTCAAGGCAATATCCTACACAGCGGATGCAACATTGGACACCATGGTCTTTGCCTCCAAAGCCATGAGTTCCACCGCTGCAGTCAGACGCATCGTGTGGTTACGTTCGTGGCCTGCAGATTACCAATCCAAAGCCATAGTTACAGCATACCCCTTCATGGGTACTAAGTTGTTTGGAGAGCCCTTAGAGAAAATCCTGATAGAGACTCGGGACAAGAAAAAGGCACTACCCAGGAACGTTCGCCTTGGAGAAAGGGGCGCAACCACGGCTTCTTTTCGTACGCAACATACTCTGCCCAGATACCGACAGAACTTCAGGAAACTGTCGTGGAATAGTTCCAACAACAGTGGCACCAACAACAACGGCAGGCAGCCATTTCGTAGGGGAGGATTCAGCGGTAGATTTTCAATACCCAGCAACTTCAGACAGGACAAAGGGGACAAGGACCCCAAAATCAACAGAGCATGACTATCCCCGTCCGCTGGTGGGGGGTCGTCTCATGGACTTCAGTCAGGCGTGGTCAGATTCCCTTGCAGACAGCTGGACCATGGAAATCATCACAGAAGGATACAAGATAGAATTTCACACACTTCCCCCCTCAAGATTCCTGATATCCCCAACACACACTTCCCCCCTCAAGATTCCTGATATCCCCAACACACAAGAACTTAACAAAGAGACACAGGACACAGGCGGCCATTTCTCATCTGCTCGACATACAGGCCATAGAACCAGTTCCAACGGATCAAAGAGGTCAGGGAGTGTATTTCGTCTTTTTTACCGTCCCCAAAAAGACCGGGGACTGGAGAGCAATCCTGGACTTAAAGTATGTAAACAAGTTCATAGTGGCAAAACATTTCCGCATGGAAACCCTAAGATCAATCGCACAATCTCTGGTTCCCGAGGAATACCTCACCTCAATAGACCTTACGGATGCGTACATGCACATCCCCATCTTCCCACGTCACAGGAGGTTCCTCCGTTTTTGCTTCGAGGAGGCTCACTTCCAATTCAGAGCCCTCCCATTTGGACTGTCATCAGCTCCCAGAGTATTCACAAAAGTACTGGTACACCCGATAACAGTACTTCGGGAATAAGGGGTGCACATTCATCCTTACTTGGACGACCTCTTAATTCGTTCCAGGACAAAAGTAAAATCTCACAAAGACACCTACAGAACTCTTCAGTGCCTAAAGGAATTCGGGTTCCTGGTAAACCAGTCCAAGAGCTCGCTGGACCCCAGTCAATGTCTGGAACACCTGGGAGTGCGAATAGATACGTGATCCTCCTTAATCCTTCTCCCCAAAGTAAAAGCGGCCAAGATCAAGACCCTTGCAAACCAGGTCATCAGGGCAAGATCGTCCTCCCTCTCCATGTTGACCAAGTTGTTGGGTCTCATGGTAGCAGCGTTCGACACCCTGCAATGGGGAAGATTCCATTCAAGGCAACTCCAACTGTTTCTGCGTCCATATCAGAACTTAATTTCGCGCCGCATGGAATTCTCGCTGAAGGTACCATTGTTAGTAAAATGCAGTCTCCGCTGGTGGACCAACCTCACCAACTTACTCCAGGGCAAGCCCTTCTGGACCCCGGAACGAATCCAGATATATACAGATGCAAGCCTATCGGGATGGGGAGCGACACTGGCTCGACAGACTGCACAAGGAATGTGGACTCCAAAGGAGCAGATCCTCCCCATCAATATCCTGGAACTGCGGGCAATCCGATTGGCGCTTCTATCCTTTGGACAAGAAATCAAGGGAGCTCACATCCTTGTACGGACAGACAATATTTCAGCGAAGGCCTACCTGAATAAACAGGGAGGATCGAGGTCATCAGCACTACACAGAGAAGCAGGCCGTCTGTTGAACTGGGCAGAGATAAATCTAGCCTCAATCCGTGCAGAACACATCCAGGGCGTGGCGAATGTTCAAGCAGATTGGCTGAGCCGTCAATCAGTTCAGGAGAGCGAGTGGTCACTGAACAAGAATGTATTCAGACTCATAACATCCACATTGGGCACACCGTCAGTGGATCTGTTCGCCTCTCTGGCCAACGCACAACTACCCAGGTTCTTAACAAGGTACTATCATCGTCAGGCGGAGGCTACGGATGCCCTAACCTCTCCATGGCCAAAAGGTCTCATGTATGCCTATCCACCATTACCCGTCCTGCCACAACTCCTGCACAAAATCAGAATCCTACAAGCGGATGTCATTGTAGTAGCTCCATATTGGCCAAGACGTCCCTGGTTCACTTCGCTTCGGGAAATGGCAGTGTGTCCACCACTAACGCTACCGGTATCACCAGACATGCTAGTGCAAGGACCAATCTGGCATTCCCAGCCGGAGTGGTTTTGTTTGACCGCATGGAGGTTGAGCGGAGCAAGTTGCTAAAGCTAGGTTACCAACAACCCGTGGTCGACACGATTTTGGCTTCCAGGAGACCATCTACTTCAAGAATTTATAACTACACCTGGAAAGTGTTCGTCCGATGGGCACGGAGGAAGAAGGTCGATCCTCTACATCCTCCAATTGGCTCCATACTTAACTTCCTTCAGGACGGCGTGGGAACCGGCCTCAAAGCAGCCACACTCAAGAGACAGATGGCAGCGCTTGCCTCGGTCTTGCCACACTATAGAGGGCGGCCTGTATCTCAGCACCATCATATACTATGATTCCTAAAGGGCGCATCCAACAAGTGTCCACCAACAGTACACAGATTCCCTACGTGGAAGCTGAACACTGTCCTCACTGCATTAACAAAAGGTCCATTTGAACCGATTAACAGCATTTCGATGAAGTTTCTAAGAATGAAAGTGGTGTTCTTAGTGGCGATCACCTCGGCCAGGAGGATTTCGGAGCTGGGGGCACTATCCATTCGTTCTGACTTATGCATATTTCATAAGGACAAAGTTGTGCTCAGAACAGACCCTGCCTTCTTTCCAAAGGTCAATTCAACATTCCATAGGTCGCAAGAGATATGTCTCCCTTCTTTTTCTCCCAATCCGGTTCACCCTACAGAACAGAGGTGGCATAACTTGGATGTGCGGAGAGCGTTAAAATGTTTCATCCTTAGGACGTCCTCCTTCAGACGAACTGAAGCCATGTTCATAAATATATCTCCGCCACACATAGGGAAGAAGATGTCCACACCATCTATAAGCTCCACCATTAAGTCATGTATAACAGAAGCTTATAAAAGCATGAATCAGCAAGCTCCCGACGGGATCACAGCGCACTCACTTCTAAGTATGGCCACCAATGCGGCCTTCATTAATCGTGCATCAGTGGAAGAGGTCTGCAAGGCTGCAACGTGGTCTTCCCTGTCCACGTTTATCAAACATTACAAAATT
The DNA here is from genome assembly GCA_029233225.1 of Lepidodactylus listeri. Lineage (NCBI taxonomy): Eukaryota > Metazoa > Chordata > Lepidosauria > Squamata > Gekkonidae > Lepidodactylus > Lepidodactylus listeri. Next base: position 29,996,579 of record JARCFY010000013.1, read on the forward strand.
AATTTGTATGACTCAGCCGATGCAGCCTTCGGGAGGAGGGTACTGCAATCTATTCTTCCTTCCACAGACGACCCCCCTCCCAATCTTTAGGGACACTGCTCTGGGAGGTCCCACAAGATGGCCTCCACCTCAGAGGGAGAATGACCATTGGATACTTACCGTGAGGGGTCCTTCTCCTCTGAGGTCTGAAGGACATCTTGGCCCTCCCGGGGTCGTCTCTGTATATCTGCATCTTGTATATATGTACTCTCTGTTTATTCTTAAATATGTATTAACCAAAAAAAAAAAAAAGAGTTCAAGCATAGGTGAATCTAACCTTGCAGTTAAATATTCATCTTCCTGTTTTTTCCTGTTTTTTCTTCAAGTGCTTATGGGCTATGTTTATGATGTTTCTTACTGTTATTAAGCGACTGATTCCATTAGGTACTGCTTTCGGAGCACCAGAACTGGATATTGGGTGACTCCCACCACAGGAAGCAGGAAGTTTTTATTTGTTCCTGCCTCCCTGAGTGATAGGTGGGAACCACCCACAAGATGTCCTCCAGACCTCAGAGGAGAAGGACCCCTCACGGTAAGTATCCAATGGTCATTTTCAGAGGTGCAGAGCAACAGCAGACTCTGTAGCTGTACAAAAGGTACAAGCTCCCAGGTTCACTCCTGTCTCTCCAAAGGAAAGTCCCCTGATGTTTGCTGAGCAAGAAAGAACTTATGGTCATACCAATCCAGACTTGTATCTATTGCTATGGAATAATGATTGTCTCTATCTCACTTTTCTTTTCAGCTCCCAGGCATTAGTAAGTAAGAATACAAAGTAAAATTTAATACAAGGGTTCCAGTTCATGTATAAATCAACATTATTTACTGGAAAGATCAGTGATGAGTCTGTGCTTTCCTGGAGATTACCTCACCTTTCTCCAGAGAAACAGAAACTGGGTGTTTACTTAAGGAACAAATCAAACACCCATTCCATGCACTAGAATGGGGTCAGAAACTTTTACATTAGAGAACCACTACATCAAAACTCAGAACAAGAGGTCAACAAAGAGTATGTATGAGAAAGCCTATTTGCATAACTGAAAATATACATTTAAATATGACTGGTAAATGACACATGGAATAATAATCCATAGCTTCTGCAACTTAAACACTGGTTGTTGTGAATTCTTTTATTAGGATGTAGCACACACAAGGTCTCACAGTAAGAAAAAATATACAAAATTGTAATAAATATATCTTAAGTTGGGGAATACTGAGGATAAGAGATAAACTCAAGTCTGTCCAGTATATCCATAGTGGCAGATACCACCCTCACTCACCTTTTGCATTTAGGCAATAGTAGAGCTGACAGATTAACGGCACACACCTATCAGTGTATCTAAGGCAGCCAATTCTCAAACAAAAGTTATTTTTCAAGCAAGCCCACTTTTGTAGCCAGTTTGCTGTGCTGTCTGAACAAAACGCTAGAAGTGGAGCAGACAGATTTGGTCAGGACCACCTAAAAGATCATCAGCAAGTATGTCGGAATCTGTGTATCTTAGGGAAAATGAGAACCCATGGTAATTCTAATTTAGAGGGAAACACAGTCCTGACATCAGTAACAGTAATCAGCTGTAACCCAGCTATGAAGTTAAATCCATGTATTTAGCGCCTCATAAGGTAATTCTCTGCCTCAAATCCACATCCCTAAGTCTGGGTTCCCAAGGGATACGGTACTTTTTAAAACTCAACATCATCACGTTACAAAGCTGCTCAGGTGCAATTTCATAGCATTCTACCCCCACGACTTGTGTTCTTTATCAGTATGTTCTCTTTCCCTTCCCTCAAAATGTCATGGACTAATGTTATTGTACTTTATACTGTGAACTTGGCTGGTGACACTACAAAAACAAAGACAAAGGTTGGGTAGAGGCTGCGGCTCAGTGGTAGAGCATCTATTTGCTTGGCATGCAGAAGGTCGCAGGTTCAGTCTCCAGTAAGCATCAGATAAGTGATGTGAAAGACCTCTTGCCTGAGACCCTGGAGAATTGCTGCCAGTCTGATCAGACAGTACTTACTTTGATGGACCAAGGGTCTGATTCGGTATAAGGCATCTTATTTATTTATTTATTTGTTTGTTTGTTTATTATTAATTTCGATTTATATCCCGCCTTGCCAGTGAGCCGGATCTTCATGCGTTAAGTGGCATGGATCCAGACTGGTTGGGTCAAGGCAAGGAGCAATCTTTTGTATTTAATAAGATTAAAGAAAGGCGTTTGTAAGCCCCTCTGAGACTCCAAGTGAGTGAAGGGCGGGATATAAATCCAATCTTCTCCTCCTCCTCTTCTTCCAGTCAAAATCACCCCACTGCAAGTGGAAAAGCAGCAGCTTGTATATGTGAGATTCTGAGCAGAAGAACAGGTGGTTATACAGCCATTTCCTTCCACCTTGCAAGGATAAAGTCTGATGATTTCAAGTCCACTGCTCTGGGTTTGCCTGAAGGAAATACAGGCTACAGATAAGATGGATAAATGTTGATATCCTTGACTAGCTTCACAATTATTCTTTCTAAAGCATCTTGAGCTGTGGGCCACTGTGATCAGATGGCTAAGGATGAACAAGTCGAATTTAAATCCTGCCAGGATGGAGGCTGTACTGGTTGGGAAGGCTGAGGTCTTGGTAGGCTATTGTGCTTCTCAGATATGATGGAGTTCAGCTGACCCTCAGTGACTCAGTTAACAGTCCAGGGATTATAACTAGACTCAGTACTATTGCTTGAAAAGCAAGTTAATTCAGTGGTGAACAGTGTTTTCCCTTCCCCTCCCCACAACAGGCACCATGTGAGGTAGGTGGGGCTGAGAGAGCTCTGAAACAACTGTCCTTGAGAGAACAGCTGGTACAGAGCTGTGGCTTGCCCAAGGTCATCCAGCAGGTGCAAGTGGAGGAGTGGGGAATCAAACCCTGTTCTCCCAGATTAGAGTCCAGCATTAACCACTACACCAAAGCAGCAGGAAGAGGAAAGTTTAGTTATTATAGCCTCCCAGAGCTATTTTTGGTTGAAAAGAAAGCATCATGGCCATATTACAAGTGGTAGAGTATAATATCTACCATTGGAATGAATCCTAATTGCCAGAATCTGTCTGGTTCAAATCTCACATCTCCCAGAAACCCATAAAGTGATTTTATAAAGCCAGATATCATGCTCAAGAGAATATTTTCACTGTTAAGGAACACCTTGGTTAACTAGTTCATATTTATTTGCTTCTCTGTGTTCCCCTCCAGAACTGAATCCAAACAAATGGTGACCATGTAGACTTAGCTTGTTATTCCTGTTGGGTCTTTGCATCTGCTAAAACATCTTTATTATGTGCATGCTAATTTACTGCTCATCCTCTGCCTACATGTATGAACTGGTAAATTCCATTTAATTGTATCTGAGGAAGTGTGTGTGCACATGAAAGCTCATGCACTGAATAAAACTTTGTTGGTCTTAAAGGTGTCACTGGACTTAAAACTTTGTTATAAATGTCAAGTGTGATTGTTAGTATTCTTCAAGAAAGTATTTGGAGACTGCTAGGGAAGAAGGAGCCCATCTCACACGTGGGGCTGGCTGCTGGCAAGTGTGCCCCCTAGCAGCATAGAACTATATAAATGGGAGCTGAGCTCAACTCCTGGTTGCTCCCCTTCATTCTGCCACTCAAGCAGCCACCAGTATGGCTTATTCTGAGAACTGCACATGGGGCTCTTTTTGCCAGCCCCCTTCCACCACAGTCAGTAGCTGCCTAGGATGTTGGGCACTTGCACTGTAATGTATTTACTGGATGCCTTACAATGGAACAGTCTGTTTCCCTGCTCTGATATCTGTGTGTGTTTTAGCCTTGTACAGTTAGTTCGAACTGTAGTTTGCATGAGCTACTATGGTCTTGAAACCAGTTGTCTCCATCCCTGTATCTTCTCACTAATAAATGGATGTTGTTTAGAACACATCCATGTCAGCTGTGTATACCTAAGAGCAGGAACCTGAGTGAGTACGATATTTCTCATTTACAAGCCAAAGGGAACTTCACTTACACAATGGTAGAAACTGGGATCTGACTCCCTTCCCAGTAAAGCCAGGGCTATCACCCACACACAAAACTCACCAGAAAAATTAAGATACAAAATTTTTAAGGTATTTGGGAGGAATGCAACAATTGCCTGTCTCCACAGGGCCACCTAGATGCCCTGGGTCCCTAGAATTTTGCCCCTCGCCCCCAATTTTTGGCAATCTTGATGGCTAGAAAGGATACCCAGTCCTTTAAAGTAGGTCTGTGCAAGATCTGGCTGCAACTTTAAAAATGCAGCTGCAGATATGGTCTTTTACCTCCCTCTAGAGGAGAACATCAAATAAAACCTGCATTCAACAGCTTGATAATAATGTCTTGGCAAAATACCACATGAAAACTATTCTTCTAACAACTTAGAAATACATTTTCATGTAGAGGTTGTGTGACTTTCCGGAAGAGTCATACTATAAAAATGAATTTCAGTCATAAATGACTATGAACTACAACGGTTAGTCACAGAGCCAACCAAAAGTGTAGTGATCAGGCTTGGCTCTGAACAGGGCATGAGACCTAATGTGAGAGGTAGATGTTGTATCAAACTGGGAGCAGTGACCACAATGTTATTAAATTCAGGATTAATGTCAGTGGGAAATTATCCCTACATTCCAATACAGTGCCATTTAATTTCAAAAAAGGCAACTTTACTAAAATGAGGGGACTAGTTAGAAAGAAGCTCAAAGCAAAACACAAGAGAGTCAAACTGGTATAGGATGCTTGGAAACTATATAAAACCAATCTAATTGAATGTGAGGAAGAATGCATTCCCCAGGTTAGGAAAGGTCCAAAAGTCTAAAAGGATAGTTGCATGGTTAAAAGCCACCTCTCACAACCACCACTATTTTAACTGCCTTCAAACCACATCTCAGAGCTCTACAATCCTTGTAGCCCTGGATCCATCATATACCTTTTAAATATACACAAAGAAATTATTATGTGTGAGTTTCAGGACAGTATTGCTTTAAAATGTTCTTGGGAAGGCACCAATTGTGGAATGTTTTTTCCTATAGTCACCATTTTCCAAGATGGTGGCTATTGTAATTGCGATATTTAAAATCCACATGGGATGCTCATCATCATGCTCATCACCTCTTCAACAGTAGCCCCAAGTAGAGCATATTTCAATAGTCCAGTCTAGATGTAACTAAGGCATGGGTTATTGTGGCTAGATATGACTAAGCCAGGAATACAGGCAGCTGATGGCACCAGCCAAAGCTAGGCAAAACCACACCAGACCACTCCCGCCACCTGGTTTTCTAAGGCGACTGCTGTGTCAAGTGGCAGTCCTAGGTTGTGAACCCGGCTTTTCAAGAGGGCCCTGAAACACACACAAACAATACAATTCTCTGTACCTATGTTTTTCTGCATTTATGTAGTGGATCCAGGACTTATTATCCTACGGCATTGTGTGTAGTATAGCCAGCGCAATACTCCTAAGTAGTATAACCAAGAGCAATGCTCTAAGCTGTGGAGACTTGTGAGCAAAAATTCTCCTTTGTGAGCGACTGGCATGAAAGTTGTAAGTGAGCGCTTTGGCTACTGCATAAATTAGTTTGCTCTGGAGCCCATCCTTCCTGAGCCGAGACAAAAAATGTGTGAGCCAGAGGCTAAAAAACCTGTGAGCAAGCTCACACTAACTCAGCTTAGAGGAAACACTGGCAACCAAAAGTTCTAGCTCTTTCAGCATTATGCACCACTGGGACTACTAGCACCACTGCCTTGCCCCCGCCCACCACCAACCACTGCCGCGTAGCACTGATATGCACCGGCTCCGAGTTTTCCGTTGAAAGGTCTGGGGCCTGAGCCAAGGACCCGCGCTGCGCTTTACTGAGGATCCCGCCCAGATATTTTCCTCACACGACACACACCGAACAGGCCAACGGCACTCCTCAGCCCCAGCGGCAATTCTGAAGAGCCGCCTCATCCGCATCACGTGACTTCAGACCACGCCCCCGGCGTGACGCTACCTCATTTGCAGAACCCTCCGGAGAGGGCGGGGGCCTGGAGAATCGAGCGACGAGTTTTGCCCGCTCAAAAAGAGACGCGAAGCCCCGCCCACTCCCCTGCGCCGCGGGGTCCGGCGCGAGGCCCCGCTCTCCCCGCTGCCATGACGTCGCCGTTTGGCCGTTACCGGAACGCGGAGGCCGCTTCTGCCCACCTGCCGCCTCCCAGCTACCTCCTGGTAAGCCTGAGGCGGGGACGCGCCGCCAACCCCGCCGGTGAACCCGAGCGAGGGCCACAGACCGGGGGCGGGGTTCCCCCCGGGGATCGCTGGTGAGATCCGCCGCGGCCGCTCGGGCTAGCCTCCTTTGACGTAGCTCTCGTGGTTTTTGCGACAGGCCGGCCTGAAGGCGGATTGCTTGAACAAACCCTTTGCGCAGCGATGCCACGATCTGGCCACCGTCATCGAAGAGTTCCCCGCAAAGGTGAGCGGCGGCGGCGGCTGGGTCAGGCGGCCGTTGAATCCACTATCCGGGTGCCTCCCCTCGGGGGCGGGGCTTCGAACTTCTTGGAGCTGGGGGGTCCCGGAGGGGATCTCGCAAACTCTCCGGCGGGCTCAGAGTTAGTGCGCGACTTCCCCATAGCCTGGGCATGGAGAGCCATCTCCGTGCCCTTTGGATAAGGGCCACTCTGTCCCTTCACATTTCAAGTTCCAAGCGAAACATTGCATAGAGCCAAATCGCCAAATATCATTTGGTACATAATGGTTTATATTTCCCTTGCCCAGCTTCACAGCCCCCCCCCCCCCGACTTTGGCCCCTTAGAGTGCTGCCACTTTGCTGCTTCCTGGTTCCTCTACCTACCGCAGGTGCTGTGCCTACAGGAAGAAAATAATGGTGGGGACAGTTCAGTTTCCAAGGGGACATTGTTTGTTGTTTGGAATTTTGTTAGTCAACAGAAGCAGCAGTGATTTCTTCATTGATTGTTTCTGCCTTCCTCCTCATTTCTCTCTCTTTTGAAAGGAGCTGCATGCCATCTTCCCCTGGTTGGTGGAGAACATCTTTGGCAGCTTGGACGGTATAATTCTAGGTTGGAACCTCCGTTGTTTACAAGGAAGGACAAATCCTACAGAGTACAACATTGCCCTTGACTTTCTTGATCCTAGGTGAGGTTCATCATTCTAGACACACAAAACATTTGAGTTGTTTTCAAGTGCACCCTTTTCCCCCTGTGATATTTGTTCTTTTCTACTGTTTTGCCCCCTTGCAGTGGACCAATGATGAAGCTGGTTTACAAGCTCCAAGCTGAAGAATACAGATATGATTTCCCTGTGTCTTATCTTCCGGTAACTATTGGGCAAAGAATGGAGGGCTACTCAAGTGTTGTCCATCAAGGATTAAAAAATGCAGTTCTAAGTCTTCTGATCTTTTGTAGTAGGTGTGTATTAGGTGCAGACAGTTGGCAGATGAATTTGCTGAGGTAATGCTACCAACTGCTGATCAATAGGGCAGCAAAACAGCCACCTATGGGCAGGCAGGTTCTTAGCCCCCAGGCATGAAAAATATTATTTAGTTCATGGCACTCAAATTAGAGAACCAGGGGCTAATATCCACATGCAGGTTTCAAGGAATCCTGACAGTATGAAGGCATAAATGTGATAGCATTTTATGCTGGGCAGGTCATTAGGGTATAGGGAAGGAAATGGGACCTAACAGAAAAAAGGGAATTTGATTGAGGGGGTGCTTTGTGGTATAATATCTCAGTCTGGGTTTTTAAATCTCCTCTTGTGTGTGATATTGGAGAGTTTAGGCTGGTTGCACAGCAGGTTATTCAGTTGGTCCTGAACTTGCACACTATAGAGGAGTAGTCCTGCTTGGAGAGAGCTTAACCTCTCCCTTCCTGTCTGTGTTTCATAGGAGAGTTTGGGAGGAAATTAGACCAGGGGTGTGTGTGACATGCTTGTTTGCATAGCTTGTAGTGCAGCTAGCCCCCAAGCCTCCAGTGCCATTATGAGGAAGGGGCAGTTCAAATCCAAACTGTTGTACTATAGAGTAATAGTAGAAGATAACAGTGCTTTTGGCACAGGAAATTCCCCTGTTTATCTCCCTCCTTGATAAGGCCTTATAGATCTTCAATTTGTAATTCTTTTATAGATTTTCTGTTATCTAGAGTTTATGTATATACAACTTAAACATGTTTTTTTGTTAAGGTTTTAATTATATATACTTTATGGGAGGTAGTGTTTTCTCATTTGTATTTTCAGGGTCCAGTGAAAGTTTCAATACAAGAGCGAATTTTGCCTGAATGTTCTCTGTACCATAACAAAGTCCAGTTTCCTTCATCTGGAGGCCTAGGTTTAAACTTGGTCCTTAGTATCCTTTGGACAATGTATAAGATGGTTTGTTTGTGGTATTTTTGCACTTGTAACCTGTCTCACCTCTGCTCATTCCTGTGCTTCTTGGTCAGCTTGCTGAGGACCTTGGCTCAGCAAAGACATGCTGGTGAGTGAGAGGTGGAAGTAGGTTTCCACTTGAAGTGTTTACTAGAACACGTTGCTACATTATCTGGGCATGTTCTTGGATACACTGTCAGGAAAGTTGTAGTTCAGCTTAGTGCTGGCAGTTACGTGAACTATGTGACAGCATCTGTGTGGGGAGTGACAAAAATGCACAGCTTGCGCTTCAAGCAGCTGCTGACACGTTAATGATTTGGGCCTAATGGCATAGAAAGTCTGTGGCTTAGAGGATACAGACAATTGGGGAGCAAGCTGAATGTTGCTGTGCCATATATTCCCTTGCATGCGTGGAGAACTTGTAGCATGCCAAAGTAGAATATTCCCAGATGATTTTTCCCCCCTTCCTGAAGTGCTCTGACCAATTAGAAGTTTCTCATGTAATTTAAGCCTGTTTCAGCCCAACTTTCTAACCTATCAGGGTCACTCTGAATTTTCTTCCTGTCTTCTAAGTTGTGAGCTACCCCTGTAAAGCTGACAATTCCCACTGCCTATCCCATCTTCACCCTTAACTATCTCTTCTTGCTGTCCATGCTGCTTTGCCAATGTGACCTTAAAAACTTATCAGATGAGGCAAACCCTGGAAGCTTGCTGCTGTTCTTTTGCCTTTTCTTCCAACAGAGCAGTTAGTTGACTGTTGCTGCAGGTGATATTTCTAAACAAGAAATTAAACGTGCATACATTACAGTTCATCTCCAGAGTGTTCATCTTCTTAATGCTTCCATGCATCTGTCTGTCTTATTGATGGAGTGGCTCTGGTGTTCTTTCTGGCTTCTTGCTTGAAGTTTGTTTGAAGCTCCTGTAATGTTTTTAATGTCTTTTCATTTGAAACAAAGGGATTTATTTGGATCTATGTAGTTATTAATTAAGAGGCACAGAGTCTAGTGCCCTGGTTTCTTTGTCCTGCAGCTGAACTCGCATAGTTGCTTCACTTGCTTGCCTCTAATCTGTTTGTTTTTTAACTTATGTCTGTGGCTGTAATTGGGGCTGCCTTGCCCACAGAACTGAGAGCATGTTTGTAAGCCAGCTGTACATAAGGAGCTCTGGTAAGAGGTTCACCCTTCTTTTCCAGACAATTACAGTTTCAGACAATGAACCCCATTAGTGATTAGAACCACCCTGATGTCCCGGGTCCCTCTGGGCACTGATGGTTCAAAGGTGTTATGGTTCAAGCAAGCCAAGGTATGGTGCAAACCAGTACAGTGTGGTCAGAATTCAGTCCTTTGGTCATACACTGAGTCAGAGGGTTGTCACTAGAGCAGGTTCAGGGCAAGCCCAGAAGTCGATTTTCAGAAACAGTTCAATGGGTCACATGGCAGTGGGGTCAAAAGTAGTGTCACTCGTTGCTTGCGCAGCCGGTCTCTCCTCCCCATCCTTTATATCTGAGATACCTGTTTTGCACCTGGGCTGCAGCTGGCCGGTGGGTATGCTCTCCTTGCTAATTAGGTCGTGGTGTCTCTGGGCTGCTGAATGCAGACTCCATCTTCTTTCTAGAATTTCCAACATACCCTCCTCCATCTGCGCTCCAGTGGCTCTGGAGATGGAGGAGGTGAGGTGGGTGGTGGGACATTGTCTAATCCTGAATCATGGTCCTGGACAGCCAGGACGCTGCTATCTGATGGTAGTTCCTTATTTGGCAGAGTAGCAGTAACTTTTGGTGACAGGCTATCTAGCTGACTGTAGGCTGGGGCCTGCTTCAGCTGTTCCTTTCTCTTCCACCAAGCCCTCTGCCCCATCAGGGCTGATTGTGTCGGGCTGATCCATGACACCTCAGATTTCAAAGTGATAACTGTGGGTTTTCCTTCATAGCAGCACTGAGTACTTTGTCATGCTGATGAAGTGTTTTGAAACAGGCCAAAAAGCCTGAGAACTGAGCAAAATATCCACTTGTGTTATTACTGTTGTGTACAGCATAATCTTGAATTGTCTGCAGTCCTCCATATTTTCAGTTGTGCTTTATCCTTGACCCTGTGCCACCAGATCCATTTGAATACTGTATGTTCCACTTCGCAATAAGCCTTATCACCCAGAGGGTAAATATTGTACATCTTCTTTCTTTACTACCCCACCTCTTGTTCACACTGGAAATGAAAAGTGAAGGAGCTGCAGTCTTGTGGCTCTTGTAGATGGCGTTGTGCTTGCAGCTCCCATTCCGTTCTGATAAACGGTAGTGAAAAGCCATTGTGTGAATACTGTATTGAAGCGCTTAGACTACTTCAGTCCACTCATTTTTGGTACTATAGTGTGTTAATGTTTCAGCATTTTGTTTGAAATCTGGCCTCCACATAGGGGTAGTTTTGTCCACGGAGGTGTTGAGGTGGAAGTTGGGAGGTGTCACCAAGTGAGAGACTGATCTCTTAATTGTACCCAAGTCCTCCCATTGCTAGGACAAGTACAGTAATCTCAAATTGTTGAATACTTGTGACAGACATTCCATAATCCTGTCTTAGAAAGGAAGGATTTGATGGGGTCTGAAGGCTCATTGGTGAATAAGATATTCTAACTAGAAGAAGAAGAGATTGAATTTATATCCCTCCCCCTTCACTTGCAGTCTCAGAGCGGCTTACAGACTCCTTTCCCTTCCCTTCCCCACAACAGACACCCTGTGAGGTAGGAGGGGCTGAGATAGCTCTGAGACAACTGTCCTTGAGAGAACAGCTGGTACAGAGCTATGGCTTGCCCAAGTTTATCCAGCAGGTGCAAGTGAAGGAGTGGGGAATCAAACCCAGTTCTCCCAGATTAGAGTCTGCGCACTTAACCACTACACCAAACTGGCTTACTACTTCTACTTGCTCCACAGGCAAAACCATTTAAATGTAGTTGATAGTTCATTCCCATTGGTAGGAGAACTCTCCCACATTCTAGTCCTGTTTGGTCTGCTGTTATCAGGGGGTTGTTTATTTTTTTGTGGGGAGGGAACTCCAGTCCTACACTGCAGCTTCTTGATTTGATTATTATATCTCTATTAGAACTCTTTCAGCTTTCTACTTCACATCAAGCCCATGGCTGATTTCCACAGAACAGGCAGTCTTTTTCCACGTAGCCTTAATGCTGTTAGTGAGCACATGGTTTTTGATCCTCTGCTTACCTAGAAATGTTATTTTACTAACTCAGTAGTAGAAAGCAAACTGCACATCTCAGGTTTCAAGCTGATGTAGCAACTCATTTAATGAATCGCAGCAAAAGAACTGGTTGTAGAACTGAGTTGGCATAATTCAGCTCTGGATATTCTGTATGTGTTCTAGAACATCCCCATGACCTGTCATGTAAGCACTTCAAACAGTGCTTACTTTGTTCTGGTGGACAGGTACTTGAAGTGGTTCCTGCCTATAGAGGGAAGTGTCCTTCCACCTCCTTCCTCTGATCCAGGGGGTGTCCCATCACCTGCTCCAAGGTGAGTATTTATATTGGTCCTACATATTGCAGGACCATGATGTCCACAGTTGACTTCCTTGTCTTCACCACATGGATCATATAGTAAATGGAGCTGTTCCGCAAGGGATAGGCTAAGAAATAAAAGGGTAAGCAAAAATCTAGGGTTGGAATTTGTTAGCTTGCTGTGTGAAGTTAGCCTCAGACTAGCAGCTGTTGAAATCTATGTGTAATAAAGTATTGTTTTTTGAACAACTGAGTATAGCCTAAGAAGTTTTTTTGAAAGAGAACCACTGAACTCTTCAGATTTTGCCCAGCAGTCCTCTAGCAAGACATTGAAGGGATTCTCTGCTCTGGTATCTTGCAGATGTTGAAGATGGGTTTTTGTATCTCTTAACAGTTTTATGATGATGGGAATGCTGTTAACGACTTCTGCTTTCCTAACTACTATAAATGGGATGGTAGTTGATAGAATAGTTGGTGCCAGCAAGAGAATGACATGAATATGGCCTCCAGCTGTATTTCCTAATACAAGAGACAAAGGCACATGAGCAATCAAATGGGCTGTTCTATACAAGTGGCCTTCCCTTTTATCTTTGGTTGCTTATTCTAGAATAATGCAAGTATTTGCATAAGCAGTACAAGTGTTGTTTTAAGAACTAAGTGAAGTTTCTGGTTTATTGTACAATTTATGGGCATGCTACTACTAGCTGTGGACCTTCTGGCTTTGGGTTCACAATGGTGAACTAGGTGCAAGATCCTCTTTGTTATTTCAGTGATTTGAATGTGCAAGCTGTGATTGCAGTCTCACTTATATTATTCTTTCTGAGATTGCTTTATGCTTAATTTGTCTCTCTCCTTCAAGATCTCCTGCAATGCCTTTCACCTCCTACGGGATGCATCCTACAAGCCTTCTGAAAAGGCATGTTGCTCATCAGCCTTCAGTGAATGCAGATCCTGCTTCCCAAGAGATCTGGAGATCAGAAACCTTGCTTCAGGTGTGTTTGCCATTGCTATGCTGCATCTTGTAACTTGAACCATGAGCTGTCCTAGGATGTCATGCAGGCTTAGCAGAGCAGGAAACAGCAGTCTTTGCAACACTGTGTCTTCATAGTGGCATTATGCCCAGGCAGTTGTGGACATAGACAGTTAGGGAAAACATGTCTAGAAAAGCCAATATTCATGGATACAGAGCAAAACTTGAAAATATATGCAAATTATTTTGTCGCAAGTGGCTCAAAAACACACATAAAAACACATGAAGCTGCCTTATACTGGATCAGATTATTGGTCTATCAAGGTCAGTGTGGTCTATTCTGATTGGCAGCAGCTCTCCAGGGTCTTGGGTAGAGGGCTTTCATGTAATTTGCAACCTTTAACTGGAGATTCCAGGGGCTGAACATAAAATCCTCTGCATGTGAAGCAGTTGTTTTACCACTGCATGGTGCTTCCTCCAAATTAAGAGGGTTTGTGGGACTTGAGCATATGGTATAACTCCCTTGTCCTTCTCTGTGCCTCCCCTACCAAAATTGTCTTTGTGCATCTTTCCCTACCATGTCAGGCACTACTCTTAAAAGTTCTAAACCCTGTAAAGGGCCTAGCTTTTTCACATTGTGTTTATACTATTTTTATATTAGAAAATGGATGAATAATTTATTGTAATATATAAATATTTTTTATATTACAAATAACATCTGGCTTCATACCTGGTCTTTATAATTCTAGTTCAGGAGTCTTAATTCGGAGAACATGACTGTGATCCAGCAAAGTACCCACAAAGCTTAGTCTAGTCAAAGAACACTGATTGCCCCAAAAGCAGCCGTGCCTACCTGGATCAGGGTCTTTTCCATCATTTCAGCCAGCTGATGAAAGTATTTCTCTTCCCAGATCTTTGTTGAAATGTGGCTTCATCATTACTCCCTGGACATGTATCAGAAAATGCAGTCTCCTCACATCAAGGTAATGGGGGTGTGGTTCATATTCGAGTGTTTTCTGTTTGCTGGCCCATACTTCACGGTGGCAGAGAAATCCTGCTTCTAACTTTATAGTGTACTTTTTGAGTGAGAGGAACAATGAACAGCTAGTTTCATTGAATGTCAGAACTTCTGCATTTTGGTGGCTCTACCTGAAACACACAAGTGTCTCATAGTGTCCTAATATCTTGATCATTTATGAATAGCACAAAGCTGACTTGCCTTAGTGCAACTGTTTGAAAGAGTTTCCCAAATAGTGGTCTGTTGGTTGGTAACTTTATAACATTTGCTGTGTTACAGTGATACACTAGTATATTGGCTAGATGCTGATGCAGCTTTTCAAAACTTATCTTTTTAAAATTATTTTACAAAGAATACACTTTTTCAATCTAGTGAACTGGTTGTAAAATGAAAGCCTGCCAATAGAGGTGTTGCACTTGGTGGGCATGGGAGCCAGTCTTACATCTGCATACTTGGTTAAAGGTAATGGCTTTGCTGTGTATTCAGAGACCTTCCATGCATGGGCTTCCCTGTTTCAGGGGAGACAGCTGGTCTGTGTATGCAAAGATATCCATGTATGAAACAAGGCCATTTATAGAAATGACTGGCTCAGGCAACTGTGCTGTACGTAGAAGTTTTCTCTTGTAAGAAATTGGATTTGGGCAAGGAAAATTGTAGGCATTAGTTCAACATAAATCTGAGGCATTGACATGCTCAGGGATGAGACCAACATTCACAAAACTTAACACCTGATTCTTCCCTGAATTGACAAGTGAAAGTAGTTTGAGGTTCACATAGCTCTGAGCTTTCTCAGAGTTAGAGTTTTGCTTTTAAGTTAGCAAAGAGGACTTAACAGACAGGGAGTCCTAATTCTGCCCTCAGCATTGTGGATGGTGTAACAGTTGGAGAGATTTCAGGAATTTATTTGAATTAAAGAGGAAAAATCGTGCGTATCTCTCAGCTCTGCATTATACAGTGGGTTGGATCCAACAAAAAGTTCATGGAAGGAGATGGTGAGAATGATTCCCCGCCCCACATCTCCCCTTTCCGTGAGCAATTGGTACTTGTTCTTGGGCAACTTAGGAACAAAGTATGAGGCACTGCAACAGTGGGGGGGGGGGGGTTTGAAATCAGATTAAATCCATTAAGGATGGTGGCTATTGAATTATGTAGTTGCTGCAGCTTCCAAACCATTTTCATGAGCAGCCCCAAACAGAATGTATTGCATGGGTATAATGTGTGCTACTAAGGAATGTGTAACCGTGGCCAAATTAGCCTTCTGCAGGAACATTGGTTGTTGGGAACCAGCCTAAGCTGGAAAAAGGTGGTCCTAGTAACTTCTGTCTGCCACCTGCCTCTCCATGAGTAGCAAGGAGCGCTCCTAAACTGTGTGTACCCCCCCCCTTTCAGGGGTAGAATAGGCTTACACCTATTTATGCATCAGCCTTATTACCAACCCACAGCACTTCCATCTTGTCTGGATGTCAGTCTACTCACATACAGTACTGACGGCTTCCAAGGACCGGTTCAGTATTTCCACTGCTTCCCTGAATCTAAATGGAAAGGTGTGAGAGAGCTGCATCTTCTGCCTATTAATGACACAGTGCTCCAAATCTCCAGACAGTCTTGCCTAGAGATTTCATTTCAGTGTTAAGCATGGAGAATAAGATGGAACTTTGAGGGGTCAAGGGACCAAAGAGAAATCCCCCAGCAACACCTTCTGCCCTCCAAAAAAGTAGAAGCTACCACAACATAGGTCCCTGTCATCCAATAGGATTCCATAGTGTCAGTCATTAAGAGGGTCAGGAGAACCAGCAAGGAAACACTAGAAAATGGTTCCAGTACCATGCCAGAATGGAAACCGGGTTGAGCAGGTGGCCCCAAAAATGTGAGAACTATTTAACAGATGATGGCCTCGCTATTAGAAACTGTTCTTTCTGTTTAGTCAGACAGCAGAGTCATTCTTGGTATACAGATGCTCAGATTTGTTGCCCATTATCTTGCTTTGTTAAACATGTCATTTAAATGACTGTTTAGTATGTTGTGGGTGCAGAGAAGGGGCTTTTAAAACCTACTTCCTGTCCTAGTGATCATCTTACAATTCGTTTGTTCTTCATAATGTTGCTAATACGTATGTCTATGATGTATGTGCATAATTTGTAGTGACTGGTTGCATAAAACTGATAGCCTTTCTCCCCATTCATTGTGCTTGCCTGCCATCCTGTTGTTGTTCCCAGCTGTTCTCAGGGGGAGGGATGAAGGGACTGGTTAGGTGTGTCGATTCTACTGTCTTGTATATTGCTTGAATCACACATTTTTACTCTGTAAGGGATTTTATATCCACATTTACTTGTGCTGTGTTCTGAAGCAAAAAGTCTGTGACTAGAGATCCAAGGAGGAAAAGAGGTGTGTGGTTCAGCCTTCTAGATTTGGCTTCACCAAATGATGGGGGGGGGAGGTTCCTTTTATGTACAGGCTTTCTTTGTTGCAGTGGCAATAGTACCCTCTTATCCTTCACCAGTGTTGGGTAAGTTGTTAGCTGTTAGAGCCTCTGTTAGTTTGTGAGTTTAGGTTAGTTTTTCATGATGATTTTCATAAACACTGTAAAACCTAAACTTGCAAGTCATGCACATTGTATTCTGCAGTGCAAGGGGGGGAAATCACAAATACTTTGCTTAGATAAGACTTTGTTACAGCAGCACTTGTGAGGTAGCTGTGTATGTGTTAGTGGTGTACTTCATCTTTCACACTCCCCCATAGGTGGGTGGAGTGGAGAACTTCCTTGCATTTGCTTATGTCTTACCCTTTCTAAGGTCTGAGCTAGCCCAAACTTTTGCAGTGCAATTGGAGATGCACATCCAGGATATCTCGCAATGGATGCTGGGGAGCATCTCTTAGAAGAAGAGGAACAGTCCCAGGTTGTTTTCTCTGACCATCACTTTGCCAGGCCTGCCTTTATTAGCTTGCTCTGCTGGTTCCCTGACAGTTAACCAAATTCTATGAAACAATCAAGGCTCCTCAAAAAGTCTTTTGTTTTAGGAATTTGCATACAGAATGGGAAGAGTTTGATTTGTGCTGCTTTGAACTCAGAGACTGGGTTTTCTGATAGCGGAGAAGAGGGTACTTGGCCACAGCTGCTGCTGCTGTTGTGAAACATTGTTGTCATCAGTTGTATTTGTGACTCTTCTGTTTGTTTTGTTTTTTCTCTCCATCCCTTTCTCCTGGGCTCATTCTCACTGCTGTTTTCCTTTCTCTTTCCGTTTTTCGTTTTCTCCTCTTCCCTCTCTCTTTCCCTCTTGTTGTCTCTCAGCTGGAGGTTCTGCACTACCGGCTCAGTATGTCCAGTATTCACCACAGTAGTCCTGCCCAATCCAGCTACCAGGCCCTCCATACATATCAAGTATTTCCATCTTTTCTTTTCATTTCATTTTTTAAACCCTTTGTTCCTTCATGCAGTCTTCAGAGTGTGGTGTAGGTGCAGGGGGGGGAAAGTACAGCCCAGTAGGTATAGGTGCCCAGATGCCCTGGGCAGTTAGTTTTTCTGCCATAGGGTGAGGCCAGGTGGTGGCAATTTAGTTGTTTTAGGCACTTGAAATTTCCCCATCTTGCTGATAAGGGAGTACAAGAAGCTGGAGAACAAAAGCCAGGTCTGGACCTTCAGATACACCTGAATGTGGTACTTCCTTTGGGGACAAGATTTAAGTTGATTCTCTCTCCTGTCTCAGTCCTACTGCTGTATACATGGCTTGGCTTAGGGCTACTCAGCTCCCCCATAGATGGAGCGATGACCTGTTACGCTCCTCAACCCAGAAACTAGGGTAGGGTTAGAAGAATGCATCATGTACTACTCTTGCTTCTCCCTCGCCCAATTCAAAACTGCATAAGGCTCTTCAGTCCTTGACAGCGCCTCTGAGCCTTCTCCAGTGCTGGGGGTGAGTGGGTGATGCTCTTGTTTCTAGTGGATGGGTCAAATAAAATCAGATGTTACTTAGTTTGAATATAGACTCCTGACAGCTCAACCACTGAACCCCTAAAATGTATCCATTGACAGCTGCCAGAATTTGGGATGCTAAGAGAGAATTCTAGAGAATTAGTGTGATTACAAAGAGCAGTGGGCCTACTTTACACTTCTTTATAAGAAAACAGGCTTGCAATGTCCCATTACCTCAGGTGTTTGATAGCAGGTTAATGTATTTGTGCTTAATTGTTTTGCTTGGAATAGGGAATTGATGGTGGCACATCTCTTGTCTCAGTGAAAAAGATTGCTAATAAGGCTCCCAGGAAGAGGAAATCTGAGGAGCTTGAAGTGATTTCCTTTGTGGTTGCGCATTTGCAGATTGTGCAAAAAATGTGCCTGTTCAGTCATTCCTTTTGGGTTTGCTGTATCCCTGCAGCTCTTCCTCCCTGAGTCTTCATTTCATAATGATTTTTTGTGTACTGTTCATTCATGACATCGTGGTTGTCTTTAAAAACAAAAGAAAGCAGCAGCTTTCTGCTTTTCATCGTTTCGGAACAGGGCTTTAAAATATGAAGGCATCATTTGCCTAGAGGCAGAGTGTGGTATTTGACACTGTAGCCTCACCAGTTTGCTTATTTAGAAAATTTATATGCTTCCTCTCCAGGAAACTGCTCACAGCTCACAATTAAAACTGCGCAACAAAATAAGCCAGTGCATAAAAACAGCATAAAACAAATATTGAGCAGGCTGAAATGATATTCATAAAACAATTGTCAGACTAGAAGCAGACCATAACACAGCTTTAAAAGCCTGGAGGCCCCTCAGTTAAAAGCGTAGGTGAACAGAGATGTTTTGACCAGGCATCTACAGGAAAGCGAGGTAAGGGGCCGGGTGAGCCTCAAGAGGGAGAGCATTTCAAAACTGAACTACCACCACTGAAAAGGCCCTGTTTATAGGATGCAAAAGAGAGCCTTCTCTGAAGGGGGCTTTTTTTGTCCCAAGCAGAGAAGAGAGATAAACTGCACGACTTCAGGAAGAATTTAGTAAAGCAGAATGTGTGGCTCAAGCAAGTGGGTTATGCATTATGTTGCAAGGGAGGCCAAGAATCCCAGCCACAAGAAGGGTACAAAGCACCTGTCTTCCATCCTTCCCAACAGCTTCCTTGAAGTATTTACCTGCTGCACATGCACACCTCCAATATGCTGTGATGAGCTGTAGGAATCTCTGCTGCTGTGCTTATAGGGAACTGGAAAAACTTATGGAAGTTCACAAGCCCCATCTGCAGCAGCTGGTTAAAACCAGTTGATCCTTTTCTGTATTTTAAAGGTCAATAAGGCATTTTGTTTTTCCTTCTGTTCTAGGGAGGCTGTTGTAGAAGTTTACATCTTTGCTAGTTTTGAAAAGACTCCCTGCTTATAAAACTAGCATGCTTGTAAGCTGCTGTACTGTGGCAGTGATTGTTTAGCCTAAGCTACATTCCTCTGTAGTCATAGATCTCCCACTTGCAAGTACTATTTACAAGTATCCTGTGAATCCAACTCCTCTTTCATTATTGCATAATTTCTCCTTGTTTCTCCCCACAAAACAAAATGCTTTCAATTTTGGAACCCCCAATATTTGAATCTACAATAAAGTGTCCAAAATAGGAAATTCTGCAAGTTTTTCATAATTGCATAACTGCAGGAGACAGAATTTGGGAACATTGCACAGAGCATGCTGCAGCATTGATTTTGGCCTCTCTGCTTTGGCTGATAGCTACCTAGTTGGGTTTGTTGCTTGAGACAATGCTGATCAGAGCAGGCTCCTAATACAAGCTGTTGTGATTTCCATTGCTCTAAAAGCTGCAGACCAAGCCCAAGGAATCCCATCAATTTGAGACCTATTGGTCCTGGATGCTTCTGCCTGATAGAAGGATTGCATCACAAAGGTTGCGTTCCACTTACACATTCTGCAGTCCTCTTGATCACTGGATCCCTTGATCTCATCTGGCCACTGTGACCTAAATAAGAAAATGTAGCAGGCCATTTCTTTTGATAAGTCTTCAATGGCCACTTGCCAAAGCTCTACTAGAATGAGTTCTTCCTCTCCTTACCACAGCTGTAAGGAACCTGTTCAATATCTTCCTGTGCTCAGGATGAAAATGAACTCGTTCCCCTTTTGGCTAACAGTGGCCAGTCAGGAATTAACCTAAAGAGTCTCTTTCCTTAAGCTTCTGCCCCTGTAGCTTTCTCTGTACTGGTCTCCCATGACAGGGAGATGACTTCTTTCATTCTCCTCCTCGTGCCTTCAATCCAGGAGTTGTTTAAACCCACTGAGGAGCATGTGTTGGTGATCCGGTTGCTTGTGAAGCACCTACATGCTTTCAGCAACAGCCTGAAGCCAGAGCCAGTTTCTCCTTCAGCTCATTCGCACACTGCCAGCCCTCTGGCAGAATTCAAGAGGTAAGGTTGTTCCTTCCTTAGAACAGAAATGATTGCATGTGCAGTGTATGTGAATTGAAACCCCAACAGGCAAGAAGATTTTGAATGAAGACTAGATAAAGCTTGGTGGGTTTTTATTTGCTTCAAAGCCACTAGGGCTTTTATTGAACACACTGGGCAGTATCCTACAATTCGGGTGTGGAAAGCACATTTCCTATGATTTTTTCCATTGCTGCAGCTCTTTCCTACTGACAGAAAAATCAGTTGTGGAGTCACAGGATCCATGTAAAGGAATAGCTGTGAGGATCAACAGGCGGAAGTGAGGAAGGACAAGGGGGTGAAATTATCCCCTCCTCTCAATGAATCTCTGCTTGATGAAGAAGGTAGAGTGATTTCAACTCCTTCTCGTTTCCTCACTTCAGCCTCCCAACCAGTGTGGCTGTTCCTGGGCCCAGATCCTGCAAGCTCAGGAAGGATCTTTCTTGGGAGTCAGAAATCCAGGAAAAGACACCTTCTACACATAGAGTGGTAAGATATTGCCCAGTGTGAATTTTATAATTCACCATGTCTCTGTGTTGCATCTGACTGCTAGGGACAATCTCTTATTGCCAGAGTAGTGTTAACCCCTCACATTACAGATTTTCTGTTTGTTGACTGCACATTCTAAACACTCTTGCTGGTGCAGTTGCCCAATGCACTGAGTCTGAAAAGCAGCAAATCCTGCACCATCAGCATGGGACAAGAATGTTTTCTTATACCAAGTCTGTTTACCAGGATGGGTTTGTTGTCCATCAGAACATCTCTACTGCTGTGGTTGGATCCCGTGGAGAATTTCCATGAATGCGGGGTGCAGTTTTTGTCAACTCTTCCCCTCTTGGTTCAGTCCTGTGAATCTCCCCACCACTACAAAATGTTGTTTGGGATCCCCTGTTCCCCAGGAGCAGTATTTCTGGGGACATTTTGGGCTGTGGAGGGGAGAACTCCTGGTGTATGAACACAAATCCCTTCCATATGTAGAAATTATCTATGGGATCCAAGCCGTTGGATCTCATAGACAATTTCTACATATGGAAGGGATTTGTGTCTGGAGAGGCCAGTCATGCCCAGTGACAGTACATTATGATGTGCTTCTACTCCAGCAGGCTTAGTCTGAGGGATGGAGAAGCCTCTTGCCCTAAGGAAGCCAGAATTCGACTTCCACCTTTCTACCACTTCCCCAGAAGTCTACCCTCTATCCATTTTCAAAAAGGGGAACTTGAAGCAAGTCCAAGTTTTGTTTTTATTTCTCCATGGCCCCGTCACTCTGTTTCCATCCTTGGACACAAAGAATCCAGACTTTGTTCCATGATGAGGAGAATGAGTAAATATTCCAAATGTATAACTGTTCTTTCTTCCACTGACCTTGCTTGGGGAGATGGTAGTGGTCAGGCTGCTGGCTGTGAAACTGGAGCTCTTTTCCCCCCTGTCTCCATCTGCTGGTCTCATCAGAACATTTTCATGGCTCTTTGGCGGGATATTGTATCAGTTAAGCTTATGTGCAAAATAAACCCATTCTCTGCTGCATGTTTAACTGAAAAAATGCAATCGTTTTTATTGTCCTCATTAAAAGTGTAGATCTTTTTCTTTTTCTGGCAATTATTTATATTATAGGGCTTCTGTATTTTGGTTGTCTTTACAGGATTGTGATACCCCGATTCGTTCAGCAGAAGCTCTACGTCTTTCTGCAGCACTGCTTTGGTCACTGGCCTCTGGATGCCTCTTTTAGAGCTGTGTGTATTCTGTTTCATGTGTTTCTTATTCACAACGCTAAACACAGGAGATAATTATGGCTGAAGATTTCTAGCTTGGAAATTATTTTCCAGGTAGTATGGAAATGTGTTTTTGCAGGGGCAGTTTGAACTACAGAATGTGAGCTCTGATGAAGGATTGATCATCCGTGAAAAATCCTGGGAGTACTACCTTCTATAGAATGCAGTCAAGTTGCTACACCTCATGAAGCAGAGAAGAAAGCAAAATGTCTCTCCCCCCCCACCAAAGGCCCACAGGTGTCGTGGTTAGAATCCCGTAGCTACAGCCCGATAGCTTCAGTTCTCCTTTGTCTCTGCCTGCTTGCTTGTCAGTGCTGTTTGAAAGATCTGTCTGTCCTTCATGAGACCGTATCCTACTTTGTACTAAATGCTGGAACAACAGCAGAAGCAGTGGGGCTCAATGGCCAGAACATTGACTTTTGAGATCTGGGTTCATACACTAGCTCAACCATGGCCATTGTGGGGATGTTCTCTCAAACTCCCCCTTTTCAAAATGTGAAGAATAACAGCCCTACCTTTTATGGCTGTTTAGACGGTGGGGAAGCTATAAATCTAAACAAAATGAAACTATTGAGTCCGAAGCTGTTTCCTTTGACAATGAATGTTGCACTTTTATGCTTGTAAAAAGCTGCTTGGGGTGGGATGTCTGTAGATAAAGTTGGACAGTGATGTTTTTGGTGGAAGCCAAAAGCTCTCTTCTAGCTTTGAACCTATAAAGAGGTGAATGCCAAGAGGACAATGCAGCTCATCTGTTCCCTGTGCCAGCCTTTCTCAAACTAGAGGGTATTCCAGGGGGCCTGCAAGTCTTTTGCAAGGATAGAGGCCGAGCCTTTCTCATGATATTTAGCTTATGTGAAAAGGGATGCATCTCTGTCATACCCATCTTATTAACACAAAAAATGGAGGAACCTCTGTTTTCTAAGAATGGAGACAGGGCCTGTCTTCCTTTGGAGAGAAGGATGGAATCTGTCTTCACCCCCCACCCCCCAAGTGCAAGAGCTCATAGAGCTGGTGCTACCTGCTAGCACCTAGCTTCCTGATCACGTGAGCATACTAGGCAGAAAGTATGCTTACTGGCTGCCAGGAATGATACTTAAGCCCTAAGAATTGGAAAATGGTACCAAGCAGGATGCAGTTCTAATAGTTATTGTTACTTAAGGCTTAAAATTGGACTCATCTTTGCTCAGTTTTCCTATGCAAAGAATTTCAGAAGAGAGAGACCACACTGGATCCATATAGTAATAGCCAGTGACAGTTCTGAGTTGAATACCGTAAGTTTTGTTTGGGACGTCTATTTCTATGAGTACCTCTTAGAGTTTCTCCAGGCCTCTTTCCACCCCTGTTCAGTTGGCCTCTGGCTAGAAGTTATTAACCAATAAGGAAGCTTCTTTCTGTCTGGTGCAACGTCCCTTCAACTACTTATTTACAAAAGTTATACTCTGCCTTTCTCCCCTATAATCTGGGCCACCACGGCAGCTAACAGATTAAAACATACATAATAAAACATTTAAAAACCATTAAAACCAAACAAAAACACACATTTAAAATCTGAATTAAAATACACATACAAAAACATAAAAGCAGCAATTAAAACACAGGATAAGAAGGAAAGGATTACTAAGGGAATGCCAGACTAAATAAAAAGTTTTTACCCGCTGTTGGAAGATGGCAACAGAAGAGGATAGATAAGTGTCCCTGGGGAGAAAGTTCCAGAGTTTTAGTGTCATGACCAAGAAGCCTCTCTTCCAGGTTGCCACTCACCTAATCTCTGAAGGTGGGCGCACTCAAAGCAGAGTCTCAGAGAATGACTGTAGTGGTCTGGTTCGTAAGGGAGTAGGTGCTCCTTCATGTATGTTGGTCCCAAGCTATATAAGGCTTTAAAGGTAGTATGGTGGGTTGTACATCAACCACATTTTGGTCCTGTCTCTTAACCCCATCATTACATACACGGCCTCTAAACCAGAGGTGTTCTTTATGGATGGGGCGCCATGCTAAGGGGATGTAGTCCTTAAAGACTACAGTGACACCACCTCCTTACCTGCCGGACCTATGCTGAAGTTAATCCCTTCCCTAGTCAGTGATACATGCTAGGTCAGTCCTGTCATCCAAGATTAAATTCTGGATGGCTGCTTTTTTTCCTGTGAATGACATGGCATTTAGCAGTAGGATTTTATAGGCTGGTGGGTCAGAAAGAGCAACAGCATGCAGCTATCTGTTGTCCCTTCCCTTCACCTGGCCAGCTCTTCTCCCACCAACGTATCTCTCTCTACTTCACATGCTATGAATTGTGGTACCATGTATCACCCTATTCCACCATCTCCAGCACATCTCTTCCATCAACAGGAGAGATAATTGATAGCAGTGGGTTGTGTCCCTGTAGAATTAGCAAACCCTCTGACACCTGACCTCACAGGTGACTTAAAGTAGTTTTTAAAGTATAGCTGATCCCCTTACTGTATTGTTTCGAGCACTGAAGACTAGTTTGGTCATACACAGGTTGCACAGCATTTTGAAAGGGGCCATCTTGTGTATTGCAGATGCTGGTGAGGGAGGAGGGGAGAGCTTAGGTTCAGCAAAATTTTAAATTTAAATTTTTAAAATGAGTTGCTGCTGCTTGAGAATTACTCCCATATGTTGTAGGGGAAGGATCAGCAACTGGAGGCATCTGGGAACAAATCTGGCCTCTTGAGGTATAATGCCTGTTCCCTCTCCAGTAACCAATTCAAAGGTGAGAAGTGTGCAAAAGGGGAGGAGCTTCTGTAGCAACAGGGCTCTGGGTAGTGGAAGCCAGCGCTTTTACACAGAACTTTACCAAGTGACTCTTCAAAAAGTACAGTTGCTGTGCTGTCCCAAGGTTAAGAAAGCGAAAAACTGATTAGAAATATTTAACTGTTCCTTTTATTCAGGTTCTGGAGATGTGGTTAAGCTATTTGCAGCCTTGGAGATATGCTCCTGAGAAACCACTTCTGAGTGCAGAATCTCAGCCACGCAGTGTGTCAGAGAAATGGTATGGCGTCTTTAAAAAAATTATATGCTACCTTTTTGTCAGTGGAAATCAAAATTGGTTCTAAATAAATTTTAAAATAAGTACATAAAATAGCACTTACAGTTAAAATAGCATTACAAACTGCATTTTACAACAGTAGCCTTGGAAACTGTAGTACTATTGTAACAAAGCCAAGAAGGAAAGAAACCAAGGACCAAAAGTTTGAACAAATCAGACAGATTCTTTCTGGTGCCCAGATGATAAAGATGGTACCAGACAAACTTCTCTTGAGAGAGCCTGAAAATGCAAAGGGAGGGGGGAGTTAATGGAGCGGTGGTGACGCTTACTGCTGTTTGGAATTTCAGCACCATTCTTCCAGACACTTCAAATCTCTTCCTGCTTTGAACTGCCTGTTCCTGGAGTTGGGATAGCAGTTAGGATTCCTTACTGAGCTTTGTCTCAATTCTCTGTTCATAGTTGGTGAGGCTCCATCACATTTTTAGCAGAGTTTCTGAAATGAATCCCACAGATTAGCCTGACAGGGGGAGGGGAGTGATCTCTCGTTCTGAATGTGTGATGTGGCCATTGCATTCTCCAAATGGTTCTCTTCCTCCATTTGCAAGGGCTCCCTTCATTCAGGAGAACCTGCTGATGTATACCAAGCTCTTTGTTGGCTTCTTGAATCGAGCTCTTCGCACAGATTTGGTCAGTCCCAAGAATGCCCTCATGGTGTTCAGAGTAGCCAAGGTCTTTGCTCAGCCCAACCTTGCTGAAATGATCCAGAAAGGTAAAAAAATGTCAGAAATCTTCCTTGTGATCACTTTTGCATGTATGCTTCCTCATGATTGTAATGTTGCTTTTACATTGGCAGCAGAGAAATCAGAGAAGCCACTAACAGGGTTGAGGGAAATTCAGAAATCTAGTTAGTTTAATTACTGGTCTAAATTTCTTACTGTATCTGAAGGGCTCCTAGTCAGAGAGCCACTTCCCCAAAACTTTCTAGCAAGTTGAATAATCAAGCAGGAATTTGAACCACGGGCTCCCATCTCCAAACCCAATGCTGTATCCAGTGCATTATGTTGGCTGCAACACCCAGTAAGTAGCCTGAAAAGCCTTTCTTTTAGGGTGTGGACCCAAACCTCTTAGTTTGCAACAGTCATAGCCCTCCACAACATGAGAATAATCATGTTGCTGTTTCACTTCTTGCTTGACAGGAGAGCAGCTCTTTCTGGAAACAGAACTGGTTGTTCCTCCGCGCCAACACCGTCTCTTTGTTAGCCCCCCTTTTGGAGGGAGCTTTCTGTCATCCCGAACTTCAGCCATCACAGATGTTTCATTTAAAGTGAAGAGTCATGTTTATAGCCTGGAAGGGCAGGACTTCCAGTACAAGCAGATGTTTGGACCAGAAGTCAGGAATCTGGTAAGCAGTTATCTGTTCGTCATAAAATTGTAGAGCTGAACAGAAATATAGCACAGCAGCTAATGTCAAATCAAATATGATGCTTAACTTGGGAGTCTTGGCATACTAATCCCTAAAGAAATCCTTCCTCTAGCATGTTTTCCACACAGGGACGGGCTTATGTAGGTTTCTTGTTTCTGCTGCGGTAAAAGTGGGGCTTCCACATGGTAGGTTTCCCAATCCTGGTCCCTTGGCAGAGCCCCCTGCACCACCAGGGGTTTTCCAGTTCTTTTTAAAAATTGGATATTGTTATACTGTTACAGCAATCTATGTATCAGGTTTCCTGAATTCCCAGCTTTTGTTTTTTTTAAAAGTCTGTCTGTAGCCCCTTTCACTGCAGAGGTATGCCTTTCCTCTTCTATCTTAGCAGTGAAAGGAGTTTGAGACATACTTAAAATGAAGACCAGGCATTCTGAGAACCTGATGCGTAGATTGCTATAACGATACTAAATTACTAGTTTAAAAACAAAAAGGCCTATAATGATGAGGACAGGAAATGGTTGCTGTGGGGGAAGGGAAAAAAATTGACCCACACAGCAGCTATCCAGGCTTTGCTGCAGTCTCTCCCAAAACTTCACAGCAAAATTGAGTTTGGGAAAGACTAAAAAATGGCCAGGGAAACCCTGGGTGGTGCACAAATGCACTGCAATGCTGTGGGGAAGCAGGAACAAGAACCCGGGACATATAACCTTTGTGGCAGAGTTCTAGGATTTTTTTGGATAGTCCAAATGATTTGTAAATAAGAAATCTAGAATTGCACATTTCATTTTTTAGTGCTGCTTACCTCATATGACCTATATTATTGCTTCCCACAGTGCCCTTATTCTCTGTTGTATTTTTTCAGGTGTTACGACTAGCCCAACTAATTGGTCAGGCCCAGCAGACAGCCAAATCCATATCAGACCATTCCACTGAGGCCACAGCTAGCCAATCCTTCTTTTCTTGGTTCCGGTTTGGCCCATCTGATTTGAACGGCTCCTACACAGGCAATGACTTGGATGAAATTGGACAAGACAGCATCAAGAAAACAGATGAATACTTGGAAAAAGCCCTGGAGTACTTATGTCAGATATTTCGGGTACGGTTACTGCTTTGTTCATAAGAGTCTTTATTTGGAATGAAACATGGAGTGCATGAAGTACATGGATATGAGTTGAAGACAGTTTTGATCACATTGCTTTTCCCATTCCGTAACTATTGCAAACTAATTGAAAACATAACTTTTGAAAAAGCAGCTGTTTATTTAGAGGAATCTTCCTTTTAAAAATGAACTGGCTTATAACTGCTTTGAACCTTGATTCACCAACATCTGAAGCCACTGTGGCCGTTCTAAAATGGCTGAAAGTTCACTGCTTCTAAAAAACGAACCGAGAGAAGTTTCAGTCTGACAAAGAAGAAAAGGTGGGTCATGCAAACCTGCCCTTTATCCCCGAGGATTCTAGTGGCCATTGATATCCCCCCTGTCCCTATCTGCAGAACCTTCTTTCTGGAGCCTATTAGAGCCTGTCAGAGTGCTAAGAAATACTGACTGGTAGGAAGGAGTATGGTGACCATGATAAGCTGGAAATTGGTTAATTTCTTATAAGATGACATTCTAGTCCCTGTGCCTCTTTGTACATTCTTGTTTTAATTCTTGCCAGTTGAATGAAGCTCAGCTGAGCCAACTGATGCTGAATTGGGGAGCAGCTCAAGATGAGAATGGAAAGAAGCAGCTTCCAGACTGCATTGAGAGTGAAGATGGATTAATTCTGACACCACTTGGCAGGTATCAGGTAAGCAGGTGGCATACCAGCTAATCTTGCAGCTAACAGTTTATTTTTCAGCAGCCTTGTGAGTGGTGTAGTGTGACCAGAGCCAAAACATCTTTCTTCAAATGCGCTTGTGGGTTAGGGAGTTACTATCTGGATTTTTGGGGAAACTGACATGTAGTGAATGTTTTTATTCTGTAACAGAATTGGTTCAAAGCTTGTAAGAGTACCTTGAAAAAAACCATTGAAAATATTAATCAGTCTAATATTCAGTAAATATGTTAGTCTGATACAGTAACAGGGTCAAAGAATCTTGTGGCGCCTTAAGGGTTAATGAACCCATTGCGGCCTATGCTTTTGTAGCACTAATATTTAAAACTTCTAAGAACTGCCTCATCCAAAAGTATTCAAGACTGTGTCTTATTCTTCTCTTAGATCATCAATGGACTACGCAGGTTTCCAGTGGAATATCAAGGAGATCCTGAGCTCCAGCCCATCAGAAGTTACGAAAATACCGCTCTTGTGCGACTGCTGTTTCAGCTGTCCTCCGCAATCAACAGACGAGTAAGTTCTGCGGAAAGCCTCCCATCTTCATTTTTCTCAGCTCACTGTTGTTCCCTAACATATATGTGCAAAAATGTGGTGTTTTGAGAATGTGTATGCTTTACACTCAAAAGTGTTTTAACATCATATAAAGTGGTCTTTTACTTAATCAGACTATTGGTTTACAAAGGCCAGTAATAGCTACTCTCACTGGTTTTGGCTGTCTATAGTCTTGAGTTCTTTCATGTTACCTAACATGAGCATGGATGGCTTTAAAAGTTAGAAAGATTCATGCAGGACAGGTTCATAAATGGCTACTAGCCATGGTGACCAAAGGCACTCTTCATATACAGTGGCAGCAAACCTCTGAATACCAGTGCTAGGAGGCAGCATCCAGGTAAGGCTTTCGCCTCTATGACCTGTTTGTTTGGTCCTCCAGGGCAACTGGTTGGCTGCTGTGTGAAATGGTAGGCTGGACAAGATGGACCAGTGGTCTGACCCAACAGGGCTCTACTGATGTTCTTATGTACCTGATCCTGTAACTGGAGATACTGGGGTTGGATCCTGGGACCTTCTACATGTACAGCAAATGCTCCAAGAAAATTCTATGCCTGAGGAATTCTGATGGTGGCTTTGGCCACTACAGATGGAGTAAAGTTCACTTTTCTACTTCATTTTAATTTATTTAAAAATATGTGCACCACATTCCCCAAATTCAAAATGGTTTGAAAGGGCCCATAAAACAATGGATTGAACTTGATACTTAATCAGAATATCTGGCACTTAGAAACAAGTCAGCACTTTTTTAGCTAAAGATTAATTTAAAAATAACTGTCTGCTGAATTCTTATTGCAGGGCGCATAAATTCTAGTGTCGTATGCTCATTGTGCACTTTTTCTTTTGCTTAGAGCAGTGGGTTTCAAATTAGCCTTCTAGACTTAATTTGATTTGTCCATGAATGCCTGGTCAGAAAAAGGATTTTGTGTTGGAAAACAGCAATCTGTTTTCTTTACCATAATTTCACCTGCATTTGGAAAACTGTTTTTTAACATTCAGCGACAGGATACAGATCTGAGCCCCCTCCCAAGGAAATACAGAATTCATTTAACTTCCCCAAGATGTTGCTTATAGGCAAACAGAGTTGAAGTCATTATTAATAAATGGGCACCAGAATCATTTTCATCTTCCCGTAGTCAGTGCAGTTTATTTCCCAGCTCCTGGAAACTGAAAAGGCAGCAGATTGTGGTACAACATCACTGCATACAAGTAATCATAAATTTGTTACAGGCTGCTTAAACTGCCTGATCCATTTGCTTCCTTATATAGGCCTATCCTTAAATCTGATATGGAAGCTTCAGCTGGTACAAAATGCAGCAGGCGCACATTCAGCCAGTGCTACGCCAGCTGCATTGATTGCCGGTTGAGCACCGAACCAGATTTAAGGTTATGGTATTAACTTTTAAGACCCTATGTGCCCCACAGAATCGTGCACTCTTCAGATCATCACTGTTCAGCAGTTTCCAGCCCAAAAGACATCCGCCTTGCCTCAACCAGGGCCAGGGCTTTTTTAGCCCTGGCCCCGGCCTGGTGGAACATGCTCCTGATTGAGATCCAGGCTCTGCGGGATTTGTTACTATTCTGCAGGGCCTGTAAAATGGAGCTGTTCCACCAGGCCTTTGGTTGAGACGGTGGACGCCAGTTAATATCGGCCTTCCCTGCTTTAACCACTCCATGGTGCTATTAACATCTGGGTCCCAGGAGCAGTATTAGCTGTCATCTGGGTAATTCCCTGCCCTTTCCTAGTAGGAACTTATAACTGATCTGGAATTAGCTGCTGAGTTGCCACTAGCGATTGAATTGTTAGTCACTGCAAATTTTAATCATACTAGATTAATTTTGATGTTTTAATGGATGATTGCTTTGGATCTTGTTTTATTTGTTATTAAATGTTGTAAGCCGCCCTGAGCCCCCTTGCGGGGTAGGGTGGGGTAAGTGTCAAAAATAAAGATGTCACTGTCTTGGAGCATCACTTCCGAACTTAAATAATGGGGATATTTCTAGTTTACTGCAGAGTTGATGTAAGAAGTGTAAAATGCTTTTGTCTACTAAACAAGTAAATTATTGCTTTTAGTAACATCCCTGCACTTTCTATTTTTCTCTAGTTTGCAGGCTCAATGGAGACTCTCTGTACTAAGGAAGGCTTTCTTGGCAGCTTTTGCCGCTACCATCTTTGCAACCCCGGCCTAGTAGATAAGGCCAGACACAGCCCCCTGAGCAAGCAGAACCTTGGACAGATTCGACAGCCAAGAGTCAGCTTGAGGTTTCTGGCGAGTTACAGAACTCTGCTTTCCTTGCTTCTGATGTACTTCATTGCCTCGTGGTTCTGTATTGGTCCGGTGACCTGTACCTTTCTACTTTTCATTGGATACCTTTTTTATGCAGTACTGATGACTTTCTTCAGTGAGAAGAGGAAGCCTCATCAATCGTGATAAGTCCCATACTCAGTGATAAACCAACAATGGTCAACTTTGTGGACAAATGGCTTTGGCAACTTTTGGAATCTTAAAATATATTTTTAATCAAGTAAAACACTTGAAATCAGAAGGCTGTACCTTCATGACTGACAAAGCTGTAGAATTTGTTTTGATAAACTTTTAAATAAAAAATACAGGCCATCATGTTTAACATTAGAGTGGTGGGCAGGGGGGAGGTGGAAGTGTTTTAGCTTCATCAGGAAAGCAATGAGATAAGTTATTTCAAGCAAGCTAAATGGTAGCTTTCAGTCTTTCTTCACCCAAAGAGGGATTAACACATGGAATTCACTGCCACAGGAGGTGGTGGCAGCTGCAAGCATGGACGGCTCCAAGAGGGAATTAGATAAACATATGGAGCAGAGGTCCATCAGTGGCTATTAGCCACAAGGTATAGATAGGAATTCTCAGTCTGGGGCAAGTGATGCTCTGTATTCTTGGTGCTTCAGGGGGGAGCAACAGTGGGAGGACTTCTAGTGTCCTGGCCTCACTGGTGGACCTCCAGAGGGCACCTGCTATTTTTGGCCACTATGACGGTGTTGGACTGGATGGGCCATTGGCCTGATCCAACATTGGCTTCTCTTATGTTCTTATGATGAAGAGGTGCTTTGGCACAGTTCTCAGTAACTTAAAACGTTTTACAGAGGAAATATTCTCAGTGGAGTTAGCCCCTTTATTGCAAGGATGCTCTTGTGTTGAAATAAAAATTCCACTGCATAGAGTTGAATGTAAATATGTGCAGTATTCTGGTCCAATAACTTGCATGAACAAATCAGCTGTTTTCTGCAATTTTGGGACCAGTTGCTATACTGGAATGTGGGTTGAGAAAGGATTTGTGCAGAATTTGGACTCTTATCATTGTGACTGCCTGCATGACTCCAATGCACTAAAAATGTGTAGGTGGGATAGCATGTAGTAGAGGTAGTAGCACGCCAGCTTCAAGGCAGACACACACAAAAATTACTTGGATTGTGTGAATACAATGCTCTGTTTCACTAGCAAGTGATGATAAGGAGAAAACTTCTGTAGTGAAAGTAGAGCAAATCCTGTGTTCTTTTATCTACTGAACCTGTTTATAAATCAAAGTACAAAAAGTGTGGGAGCAGTATTAGCAGCTGTTATGCCTTTTTCCTGTGGTGAGGGCTGACTGAACAAATGTATTAAGCTGCCATATTAAGCCAGACCATGCATCTGTGGAGCCCAGCTACCTAAAATGTATTTAATTAGAGCTGTAAAGGACAGAAGCTGGGAGCCATCACTGACGAGGAAGGACTAGGAGCTGGACAGCAAGCAGGAGCAGTACTTTGGAGGAGAGGTGATAAGATCCTCATTGAAGGAGGGATCCCCTCTCTTTAGGTGAGAGATGCTGCCGGCATTTTGTTACACTCTGATTATACCCTAGCCTGGGAATTCTCAACATGGTGCCTCTGAGTACCATGGTACCTGCCAGTACCTTTCCTGGTGCCCACCAAGTGTTTTTAGAAAGTGGGCAGAGCCAGGTAGGGCTTTTGCCCAGCAAGGCTTCTGATCAGCCACTAGAGAACTGATCAGTTGTGCAGATTTTTCAAAATATTGCTTTGGCTGCAGCTGCCACCACAGCACAAAGATCTTTACTGTGTGACTGAAGGTAAGCTGCAGCAGCCATTTTGTGGCAGGGCCCACCTCACTGTTCCAGAACTCCAAAAGTGCCAACAGATTCAAAAAGGTTGGGGGACCCCCGCCCTAGACCATGTGGGGTTGAATTCGGGGGTTTCCTTCCCTCCCCCAGTGAGGGATGTGAAATTTTCAGGAGGGCTCTTCATACAGAGTCCTTCACAGTCCTTAGTAAAATAATTTGTGTGGCCCACTTTGTCAACCTCAGAGGAACCCTAATAGATTTTCCTCAAGGGGGCAGTAGAAAATGTATTGCCCTTTTCCCTGTCTGAATAAGAAATAGTGGTCAAACCCCATCACTGCTAAAGCTCCCCCCACATAAGTACCTAAGTAGGAGCTAACATAGGTATCCAAAGCAGGGCAGACCCCAACCTTCAAATTTTCAACCTGGGCTATAGCTTTTTGTCTGTATCTGAACCACTGACATATTGATGATACATACAAAGATAATGTGGCAGCTATGCAGTTTCTGGGTGGTAAGGTAGTTGTGAATTCCTTTAAGGAAATGCTTGCCAAAACAAAAGGCAAAGAAAGCTTTGCCTTTGGTTCCAAAAAAGGATGTGTCCAACCATGAAATTCCTGCTGTTTTATTTTGAACGGCTGCATTTTCTGGTGTTGCTTTTCACTCTCCATCAACCTCAGAAGGCAAAAGCACAGAACTGCACAACGAAGGCCGAACTATATGATACTTTTAACGAGCTACATTTGGATTCCTTCAGCCCAAGTGGTTTTCACATCACACAGCAGCTGCAGGGGAAATTACTTGTCAGGCCTGCAGGAAACAATTTGACTCAGCACCCTACTCCTTAAAAGATATATTGTGGAGTTTTTCCCTAAGTCTGCCAGCAGTTAAGGAGGCAAACATTTTCTGTTTATTTCTTGAGGCAAAGAAAATCAAATCATTGCTTCTCCCTTCACACAGGCTTTAATGGGGCCTCTTTCAAGCCCTACCCCAGTTGCTGCTGACCATGGGTATGGGGAGAGGGAGCAAGAACACAGCAGCATACTACTGCCTAGCTTTGTGGTGCTCCATTAACTTCTGAAA
Source organism: Lepidodactylus listeri (assembly GCA_029233225.1). Lineage (NCBI taxonomy): Eukaryota > Metazoa > Chordata > Lepidosauria > Squamata > Gekkonidae > Lepidodactylus > Lepidodactylus listeri. The sequence goes on from JARCFY010000013.1 coordinate 30,030,607, forward strand.
AATACATTGTTCACATCACCAAACGTAAAGTTCGCTTGGAAAGAAATGAGTAAAAAATGAGGGACTACTGTGTGTGTGTGCTGAATATATGTTTTGTTTGCATGTATGTGTAATCTGTCTTGAATTTGTCTAAAATGCGGCCATTTGGAGACAATCACCTCAAGATCAATGAGTGAGCTACCACTTTCCTTTGTTTTCGTGTTTTCTAATAGTCCTTCAGCAATTCAGTAGCTTATTACAGTACAGCCATTCGGAAGAAAACAAAGCGACCCGGCACAAGAGGCTCCGGGAGCCAGCGGGCGTGGCATTACACCAGTTCCTTCGACGGGGAAAGATGCTCGAGGGCCGGTCGTCTGAGCAGTGCCGATTGCTTTGACGCCAACTGGCTTCCCTCACACTCGCCTCTAGCGGGAAGGTGCCCAGAGAGAACATGTGCAGAGGGACAGCTCAGAGGCAGGCGGTTGCCTCGCCGCGAAGAGACTTCATGGTCCTTCCGCCAAGCCCCCCTTTCTCCCTCGCAACTCCTCCGTGGGGTTGCGGAGGCCGCGACTATCGCCGACGCGCGCGAGCCGGCCACAGAACTCCTCCGCCCGCGCGAGGCCCCTTGTGCTGTGCGCCGGTCGCCCTGGCAACAGGCAAGCGAGGCCTGAAGACAGCCGCGAGGCGCAGCCGCATCAGGGGGCGTCGGTAAGAAGGGCAGCGTCGCGGAGCTGAGCGGGGGGTGGGGGAGCGTTGCCGCTTCCGGAGGTTGCCCTGAGTCCTTCCCCTCCACCCGTCTTAACTCTATTCCTTCGTCCTGCAGGAGCCGCCGCGCCATGGCCGGGCCCGCCTAGAGCGGAGGGGAGCCGCTCGCTATGCGCGCCGTCCGACCCACGACCTCCGCCTGACTCAGCCTCCGGATGCAGAGCGGCGGCCTACCTGGCCTCGGGCTGCTGTCCCGCTGCGGCCGCACCGATGGTCTAGAGCGCAGTGTTGCTTTCCTGCAGCAACAGCACGCCGAAACTCTGGCCCAGCTGCACCAGGAGGTGGAGCGGCTGAAGCGCCAGAACAAGGGTGCGTGGGGGGGGGGGGGGGAGGAGGGAGGCGGCCCCGACCTCAAATTCGGACCCCCAACCGCCCTGGCCCCCCAGTCACGCCCTTCCTCTCTTCTTCTTTTGCAGATCTTCAGTACAAGCTCATCATGCAGCCTGCCTTGCAGATGCCTGGTACGCTCGGAATGTCCAAGGCCAAGTGGCTTTTGCGGTGTTCGTGGAAGGGCAACAAACCGCTGAATAGAAGCTAGAGATGACTGAAACAGACCTGACACAGAAACACTTCTCTTCCCTTCCAACTCTTACAAAAGCTTTTCCTTACAGCCTTCATCGTATTACTGAAATGATAATCTGCTCAATGCAATGCATCCGTTGTTGCTTGCTCCTGTCCCACTCCTTTCTCAGCCACTGAGAAGCCCACCCCCCTACAATCATCACATTAGTGCAGATGCTCCATACAGCAAAGTATGGTGGGCCCCTGGGGCAGAAGGAAGGGCTGAATCAGTCCCACTGGAGCCTGGCAGTAAGAAAAGAATACATGAGAGGAGATGGATTGGAGAAAATAGCACAAGGAAGAGGTCATAGTAAGGGGCAGAGCACCTTGCCCCAGGGTTGCCATGCTTGGCCTGCTTCATAACAATACAGTCTTCAGTACTTCCCCGGTTACCATTTAGCTCTGCCTCTTGGCATCATGCTAGGTTTCTCCTTTTTTCAGATTCTCGTTCCACCATTATGTCTGCCAAGCCTTGCCAAAGCAGCAGTCCTGTGGAAAAAGTAGCTCCGAGCCCAAAGGCAGCAAAAAAAGAAGGTACATAATTTGCTCTGAAGAGTGCTAATTCTGCCCATCTGTTCTGATGTCAAGCATGAGTTATGTCTTACAGGTTCTGCAAAACCAGTGGAACATCTTACAGGCTCTGCAAAAGCAGTGGAAAAGAAACAAGTGAGTGAGGAGCTCACAGAAAAAATGGAGAGTGCAGAAGAGGCAGCAACCAGTGTGATACAGAAGGATGCTGAGACCCTCCATTCAGAGCTAGAGACACCTGCAGAGATGGCTCCCCCCAGGTACAAGAGCACAGCAAGTAGCAGAAACAGTAACAAGAGTGCACTTGCAGAAAGCATCAGGGTTGTAACCAGTGTTCCCTCTAAGATGAGTTAGTGTGAGCTAGTGAAGTTTTTTAGCCTCTGGCTCACACATTTTTGTCTTAGCTCAGGAAGGATGGCTCCAGAGCAAACTAATTTATGCAGTAGCCAAATCGCTCACTCACAAAGTAGAATTTTTGCTCACGAGACTCCACAGCTTAGAGGGAGCATTGGTTGTAACTAAAATGTTCTAACCAGCTGATGTAACCAGAAAAGGCTAATTCATTATCTTTTTGAGAATAAAGCAGACCTGCATCACTTGCAACCCTCCCAAGCTGAAAACAGCTCACCAGCCAGGTGTTCAACAGTCTTGTCGTTTTTGCAGTCTGTGGTAGACAGCTGAAACAGGTGGGATTATCAATTCGTAGAGACAGGGTCTGTGCCCTTAGCAAGAGAGCATGAATGTGCCTTAACTAGATGGGGTGGGAGCAGTTCAGAAAATGGCTCCCCCCATTATGCTGGCACTTTCCAGATCAGTATTTGATCTACCGGAGTCAAATCAAGCAAATGGAGGATTCAAAGAAGTTTGATTGAAGTCAGGTCGCACTTGAAGAGAGTGAAGGAAGGGTGAGTATAGTGGCCCAGTGTTTGAATGCGGTGTGAAGTGTCTGAGGGAAAACAAACTGAAGCTGAATCCAGATAAGACTGAAGAAATGGTGGCTGGAAGGTACAATAGAATTGTACCAACCATTGATGGCTTGTAGTTTTCACTGAAAGATTGTCACAAGCTTGGGTTTTGGCCACTGTGTGACACAGAATGTTGGACTGGATGGGCCATTGGCCTGATCCTACATAGTTTCTCTTATGTTCTTATGAGCCTTGCTAGACCTGGTCTCCTGTTGGAGAAATTGGTGGTCATGACAAGATTTCACCATCTCCCAGCTACATCTACTTAGGAAGCCAGCTCCCTATTTGCAGATGCCTGATCTAGTCACACTGGATCTATGCTTATTTTTCTTTATTTGTGTGTGTGTGTGTGTGCTTGTGAGACTGGAAATCATGATGATTTCTGGTGACCCCTAGTGGGGCTAGGACATTTTAAGAGAGGTGGCTTGATTGCCTGCCTCTCCATCCCAACCCTGGTATTCTTTGGAGGTCTCTCTTCCAAGTACTTGGCAGGGTCAACCCTGCTTGGCTTCCAGGATCTGGCCAGATCGGGCTTGCCTGGGCTATCCAGGTCAGGGCTATGCTTCAGTAATCTCGAGGCCAGATTACTGTAACTTGTTCTACAGGCAATCCAGAAACTACAGCTGGTATAGAATTTGGCAGTCCATTTGTTATCTCTGGGGCTAACTAATGGGACCACGTAATTCCTATCAGGAAGTCCCTTCACTGGCTGCTAACTAGTTATTAGGTCCAATTTAATGCATGGCCATTAAACCCCTTCATGACCCACATACTTTAAAGCAGGGGTGTCAAACATGCGGCCCCGGGGGCCGGATGAGGCCCCCAGAGGGTTTCTATCAGGCCCTCACTGGAATTGGCTATCTCCTGCTTCTAGTTCTGTTACTGCTGCTGCATCATAGCTTGCTTCAGTTTGGTGTAGTGGTTAAGTGCGCAGACTCTAATCTGGGAGTACTGGCTTTGATTCCCTACTCCTCCACTTGCACCTGCTGGATGACCATGGGCAAGCCATAGCTCTGTACCAGCTGTTCTCTCAAGGACAGTTGTCTCAGAGCTCTCTCAGCCCCACCTACCTCACAGGGTGTCTGTTGTGGGGAGGGGAAGGGAAAGGAGTTTGTAAGCCACTCTGAGACTACAAGTGAAGGGCGGGGTATAAATCCAATCTCTTCTCTTCTTCTTCACCAGACTCTCTAAATTGCTCAGCCATTCATGTTTCCCCCTGAGTCCTAGACTCAGAAGTCTCAGCATGAGATTTCTGTGTTGAATGTCAATAAATCAAAAGTAGGTTTACAGCTGCAGCTTACAGATACACCTGAACAACATACTCAAGACTGCAACAGCACTGACATTTTGATGCAATAATTCAGAGCAAGAGGTGTCAGTTATCAGACAGTGATAAACAAAATATTGCAAGAGTGCTAATGTTTTAAGCATGCTTTTTATTTTAACTAAAAAAAAATTCTTTGTGTTTGTGTCGTTTATAAAAGCTTTTATCTCCACTACCTCGCATTACATTTTATGACACACATGGTTTGGCCCGACTAGGTCTCATTTACGTCAGATCCGGCCCTCATAACAAATGAGTTTGACACCTCTGCTTTAAAGATTATATCTCCCTGCATGTTCCTGTGCAACAGCTTCATTTTTCCCAGCTAGGACTAGTATTGGTACCTACCCCCTTGTCTAAGGTATGTTTAGCAGCAGTCCATGTTTCAGCCTTTTCACCAGCCACTCCATGCCTCTTGAACATGCCAGAAGAGGTCAGGTGGATTCATATCCTCTTGGCTTTTAACTGGAGCTTTCAGAGTTATTACAGAGAGGTTTGGGGGTAGTCTAAGACTGGGCACAGGGGGAAAACCTTGCTGGTGTATATTTCAAAACCAACGGTTTTATCAGATTGTTTTTAGATTGTTACCCACCTTGACTCCTGAGATCCTCAGGAGAAAATTCAACATAGATTTTAAATAAAAGTAAATGAGGGACAGCTAGCATGGGGATGCTAATGCATGACTGTAAAAGCTGTGGTCCCCAGCCTTTTTGATATAGTGACCCACTTAAACAGAGCATGCACAAATAAATAAAACTGCAAAAGCTTGGGACCCAACTTTCAGGTTGGGACTCACTGCTGTATAGGATTACCAGAAAAATCATCTAGTGATAATTGCCAGGTGGTGTGTATTTATTTGCTAGAATTTACTCCTGGACCGTAAGCTAGGAAGGTATATCCAAAGAAATTCTGATGTAGTAAATCAGCATAAATATTTATTCTGCTTTCAAAATTAAGGTTTACAAAGAGATTGGCATTTTTGGGCAAACAAAGGGTTCTGATGATGGTTACACTGCAGGTACATATCAGTATTACTAAAAAGGTTCTGAAACCTTACCAACAAGGGCTTAACCAACATTCACTGCAATGAGTATTGCCTGATTGTGCTCCATCCTTGTTACAGAGAGACAGAAGTCTGTGACAAAATGACGTCCCCAATACCTATTCCATTTCCAAGACAAACCAAAACTGGGGAAGTGAAAATCCCTGCAGCTTCTTCTAACCCGTTCTTGGTGAATGTGCTTCCATCCCACATGCGGAAGCCACCAACGTTGGAGGAGTGTGAGGTGGTGATTCGCCAGCTGTGGAACATCAACCACATGCAGATGCAAGAGGTGAGGTCCCATCTCCTGAACTTAATGGGGGTGAATCAGAAGTTGAAGGCAAGGAGAAAAGTCACTTTTCCTCTCTATGTTTGACAGCTGATGTATCTGAGATCATGTTTGGAAAACATCCACAAGACCAAAAGAATTCCTGAAGACTATATGCTAGCTGGGCAGCTAGGGTAAGCTGGTTTCTGAGTTGAAGAATGGCATAATAGGAGTGTAAATGTCACAGCCTAGAAAGGCTGGGTCTTAATCATAGATATATTGAGATTTGATGGTACTGAACTGCACTTTTTCGTATCTGTAGCTCAAACATAAGAGACATATTTATGAATGAAGAAAGTAATTAAAAGTGGCCTGCTTAAGTTTTTATCCTACCCTTCTTTCAAGTAACAAAGGGTAGCATACATGATCTCCTGTTTTATCTTCACAACAACCCTGTGAGGCTGTTTGTATATAACAGGCCCAATGTCACCCAGCTTTATGGAAGCATGGATTTTAACCTAGGTCTCCAGTACTCTTAACCATTACATCACAGAGACCTCAATTAGTGAATATTCTTGAATTTTCAGTATTCTCCTTGGTTGCTACAACTAAGATTGATGAGATTACTTGTTACATTGCTGGGGAGTAAGCAGATAGCAGCTCTTCAGGTCAACTAATCCTCCATTGTTAAACACTTACTCATTAAGCTGTAATTCTTTCTCAACTGGTTTCTCAAGGGTTTTAGTACATAATCTTTCTTGTCTCTCTGAACCCTTTCAAGTCAAGGGCTGATTATTTAAGCTTAGCTTCCAGTATCATTAACTTTGTCAGATAGTAATTTTGGTCCTCTTCGCAATTTAATGAGCCGCATTTGTTCTCAGCAGTTCAGTGGAGACAGGAAATGTAACTGGCTGATGCTAGGAGCAGCCTATATAGACAGTATATTCTCTTAAAACCTTCAGAATATCTGACAAGCTACCCTCTCCATGCTATGCAAGTACATCTGATGTGCAGTCTTTATTTCAGGTGAATTGAATCATTTCCCCCATTGGCCTGAAAGCATGCTATGGCTGCATTGTTTTCCTGACACCTTCCTACTGTTTATTTTAGCACCATAGCAAGAATGAAGTAAGTGCATAGTGGAAAGGCACAGGAAGATTAGAATTCTGCCCACAAATTCCAGCTCTAACAGTTGGAATAATCCTGATTTACATTACTTGTGTGCGTGTGTAACATTGTCATACTTCAACAGTATTCTAAGGTGACCACTAAAGCAGTAGATACACCAGGTTAAGGGCTGTGAGCTGTTAGCCTGTCTCCTCTCTAGCTTCAGAGCCTGTGGACATAATTTTTTAAAACAATGTTCACACTTGTTCAGTTCTGTGTTTTTCATTTACACTGGAAGAAACTATTAAGGCCACAGATCTCTCACATATTTACTGGCCACTATACTTTCCATTTAAAAATGGCACTGTGGTTAACTAGATTGTCCAAGGGAAGGAGGACAAGCACACCTAGAAGTTTTCTGAAAGAATCCTTGTGGCTGCACTGTTGCAGCTATGGAGAACTGCTGCTGGAATTTCTGAAGAGCAAACCATAGTTGTTTTAGCTCGAGCACACAAAATATGTAAAAGTGGGTACCGGTCTCTTCATTAGTAATTTTTCCCTCTAGGAACCAGGATACCACACGTTTGCCTAGAATGAAGAATGTTCCTAAGAAATGGTAAGCAGTTTTGTGCTACTACATAGTAGTTCTAAGCTAAAAGAAAGTATTTGAGCCAGTTTCATATCTAAGCTTTTTTAAAAATTGGAACTCCCTTAGTACGATGAAGATTAAATAGGAATATGCCTGGAATGGTGAACAAGCCATACTCCAGTTGCTGCTTCCAATTTTTCCCCACTGTCACTCACACGCTGTCCCTCAATCGGTGCTTATGGTAACCAATAAGAATCAAGAGTCCAGAATACTGCCAGGTCTTGGCACCACAGTGGCACTGTGCTCCCTTTCCAGAAGAAGACACTGGGGGAAATTTCTCAGTCTGGTCCATCAGTGTGACACTTTTCCCCCCTTCCAGTTCCTCTTTTTCAAGTGGGTGTAGAGAATGGGAATGACCTCATGACTTTATAGAGAAGCTGAAGTGGCTTTTGTGCCCTAACTGGCTCTATGAGTGTACCCTATTTTGCCTGTTTCCCATGTGAAAGCAAAACATTCGAAAAAATTTGCCATAATGTAGCCTGAGGGAATAGATGAGTCAGGGCCCCAACGTGTGCATCACAGAATTTTTAATTTTTATTTAGACTATTCTTGCCCCCTCCATGTCTCATTTCTTTTCTTGATCATTTTAATGCTGCCAGCCTTGCTTAGAAATTGTCTTATTCCCGGGGGGGGGGGGGGGGGGGGGGGCCCTGCAATGCAGACTCCTCAGTTGCCTGTAAGGTTGTAGTACAGACTGCTGAGAAAGAGGCATAACACAAGCATGCTTTAGCTTCTCAGTCTGACATGCCTGTTTTTTTCTCCAGTAGGATTCTAACGCCACTGCCTGCTGCTGAAAGAGCCGTGCTACCAGCCCTGAAGCAAACATTAGGAAATGCTTTTGCTGAGAGACAGAAGAGAGCACAAGCTGCTCAGAGGAACAGGCTTCATCGGACTGTGCTTTAGCAAGTAGAGATCAGTCAGTCCCCTTCTATAAATGGTTCAGAAGCCACCCCCAGCCATGTTTGTTTCCCACAATGTATACAGGATGAGTTTGCACTATTCTTCCAACAGGGTCTTGGCCTGATGTTCTCTCTCATTCAACTTTCTGTTAAGTACATAAATAACTGCCTGTTTTTGTCCACTTAGCTGTATGACCTGATGTTTTAAGCTACAGAAAACTGTAATGCCCCTCTTACCTCTCCTAACAGCAGCTTTCTACACTAGTGAATGTCACTTCTCTTTGTTACAGAATTTGGGGGCTTTACATGCAAAATACATACAAACAACTCAGATTAACCTATATCAGACCACTAGGCTGGGAACTGGTTTTGGTAAAGGCAATTATGAGCACCTCAGGCTGTTATGAGCGGTGGGTTAGCAAGAGAAAATGATTGGCTGTTCAACATGGGAATAATACATTTATTACAGTAAAACAAAAGCTGTTGTTCAAGGTATGCAGTATTGACATTTGTATTATAATCAGTGCCTACTAATTACAATTTGTAAAATGTCCTCAGATCGACACAGCAAGCCACTCCTGTTTCGAAGAGAATCTGTCAGTTTGCAGAGACTTCTGCAACAGTAATAGCAGAAAGAAGCACATGGAAACAGGAATACTTCTAAGAATGAAATTCCACAAAGACTAGCAACAGGCAGGAGAATGCAAACCCAGTGCTCAGTGAAGCTGCTTCTGTCTCACCCTACGCACCCACGGGCAAGTCAGTTACTGCCATGCTGAATCCCAAGGTGACCAGTAACACTTTCAGCCACAACCTGAGCCACGTGGGAGAATAGGGAAAGCTTACCTGCTTCCTCAGTCACCTGTCTGAACAGCAACAGCTCAATGGTCTTGCCCCATTGTAGGCAGCCTCAGGTGAGGATGGCATCCAAATACACGTTACATAACATCTGGCACTGAACAAAGGCTGAAGGACACTGTCCCTTTTCCTATAGCAGTAAGACTCCGTGACAGAAGTCTACAAATCCTTTTCTTAAGAGGATGTTTTTTTAAAAAAAATCTGCTGACACGTCCATCCTGAGACCCTTGACAAATCCATTATATGCATCCAGCTACTGGCAAGGAGCACAAGAGCTAAACCTAATGCCAGACCCTCTTTATGAAGCCTGGCTCCTAGCAAACAAATATGAGTTAAGGCTTCTGTTTCTGTGGTTCTTCCAGCTGTGGCCCAGCAAGGGAACAGGATGTTAGGCAGCGGACAGGCAGGCCTGGCGGATACTCTGTGCCCAGGTGTTGAGGAGTGCTGTGACCGAGTGCTTGTCAGGAAGCTGCAGCAATTTAGACATCATGTAGCGATACACTGACTGCAAGAAGGGGTTTGCTTCTGGGGGGAAAAAGCAAGATGGGCCCAAGCTTGAAAAAGAATACAATAATGTGGCTGAACAGCATGCATATCTGTTGTCAAGATTCTGGTTATTAGGGATTGTGTGGGGAGAAAGGCCATAAATCTAGAAGATGTGGAGGCAGCCAATCTCTGCTGCAACTCCTAATTCAAAAAGGCAGTGCCTTGTCCAAAGTATGGGTGAGGTAGGAGTTCAGCTCTTGGCTGGTCTTTCTCCACAGATTTATTGCCAGTCTGGGACTCTGCATGGCCACCACCATCTTAGAAAACCAGTGAAAAGTACTGAAATGCACAGCCTGCAATTCAGGAACAAGCAACTCCCTTAGGATTTAGGCAGTTTCAGCTTTGAAGACCTAGGCATATATTGCCAGTTTATTTTTTTACAGCTTTAAAATCTGGAAGAGAGAATATTCTAAGCACTCTACTCTCTTCTAAGTGTCTCATCTTTCTGCAATTCCAGGAGACTCAAATTCCCCTCATTTCTTAATTTTGTGCTCAGAAAATAGTGGGCCAGCCCCCAACCTATTCCACCAAGAGAACTAAGAGGTTATGCTGGTTAATATAGATGCCATAATCACCCACCCAACATGCCATCTCTTCCCTCCTCTTTTCATACCATATTGTTGACGGTTATCAATCCATAGGGGGCTCTGATCTGGATAATCAGCTGGGACACTGAGCTGCAGTGGTGGAACATTCGGAAGGTTCTTATCATCTGAAATCAAAGACATTTGGCATTACCTTGTCAAGCAATGTAATTTAACCTCTGGAATGTGGGGCACAAAGACTGCAGCCAATAGCTGACTGAACTCTTATACAGCCTGTTATAATCTCTCAGGTTTAACTAAGGACAAACTTCTAGCCTGTACCAAACAATCTCCTGCGGGTGGCATGGGATTTCTGACAATGCAGATGCTCCCACCCCTATGAACCTAGAACAGTCCTTCCTTGTTGCTTACCTAGCTTGCATATAAGGTGGACTGTGCCATTATTGCTGCAGTGGGAGGGATCCAGATTTACCAAGAACTTGGGGTTCAGTCTAGCAACCTCTCCTTGTAATACATTTGGTATGGTTTGTCTTTCATCCTCTTCATACTTTCGCTTCCGAGGGGAAGTTATTGGAGCCCTGTGAAGCACAAACACACACCAGATAGAAATATGAGAGGAAATGGAAGTTAATTAGTTTATTTACAAAAAAAAGATACGACATCTATTGACAAAGGTCTAACAAGAGCAGCAAAACAAATGCCATACAACATTTGGGAACAGCCATCCTCTATTTTGTTTTGGCTAAATTGGTCTGGTGCAATAAAAAGTGTCATGTGGCACTTTAGACACTAGCAGATCTATGATTACATCACCTTTTGCAGACTACATCAGATGCCCAGATCTAATGAAGTCCAGGAAGCTTGTGCCATCACACAAACAGTTGTATCTCCCAATCCAAAAGATCCATCTTCAGACTGAACATCTCAACAGCTGTAAAGAAGGACTATGGTGGTTGCTGGGACCCACCTGTGCGGGGGCATTACTTTAAACAGCCACATGGAGATTAAACCCTCTGACTGAATGAAAGCAATGCATTAACCGCTAAATCACAATACTGCTTGATAACTGAATGTTCCTTACAACGTTCAATGTTTGCAAGGCACAGCCCTTCCTCTCTAAGGATGATACTGAAGTTTGTTTGTATATTCCAGGTTCAAAGTGAAACTCTGTGTTTCCCAATAAACAGTCAACGTATTAAAACTTTTACTTAAAAGTAATTTGATCCCTCTAGATCTGAACACAACAGTAAATTGATACACAGAAACACTGGCATACCCCACAGAAAACAATCCTATATAAGCAAGCATATAATTTTAGTCTACCTAAGTCTACTTTTAGAAAAAAAGATTCCATTTCAGAAGCTTCTTACCCAGAGCTTTGCAAACCCCCCTCAGATTTCACTGAATTCCAGATGTGAGAGATTCAGAGGTTACAGGCTGTGGCCAGCTTATACAGAAGCTATTATATAGGCCAACATATGAACCTTTTGATTCCTGCTCTCTTAAAACACAATGTAAGACACCTCTGAGCACCCCAAAGATGCTCTTGGATTTATTCTGGGCATAAAGCCATTTATTTGTAAGTTATCCTTTAAGGCTGAAAACTAAGTTAACTAGAACAGTGAAAAAATGCAGGACTGCAGAAAAACATAAAAGCAAACTTTCAGGCCTACTGTGTCACCCTAAGACAGTGGTCTGCAAAGCACGGCTCTTGAGCCACATGCGGCTCTTCCGCCCCTCGCCCCCCTCCCTCTCCAAAAGCCCTGCTCTGCCCTGCCCTCGGAGGAAGAAGAAACAGCAGCGAGCTAGAGCACGTGCTCGTCCAGTTGCCGCCTGCTGATGCTCTGCCGTGCCTCCCTGCGTAAAGGACTCCAGTTGGTTCCTCTGGCAAGGTAACTGAGCCGGCACTGTCGGGGGAGGTGGGCAGACGAGCAGGGGTGTGAAGGCCCTGGGGCCCTCCTTCCCCTCTGCAGCGTGGCCCGGCAGCCCGTGAGGCCCTGCCGTGGCCAGAGCCATTGAGGGGAGTGGGTGGGGCTGGAGGTGGAATGCTCGGGTGGGGGGAGAGAAAAAGGATCTCTTTCAATCTGCAGGGTGGGGGGGTTCCATGTGTGCCTGCGTGTGAAAGAGAGAGAGAAAGTGGCTGCCGGCATGTCTGAGAGTCAAGAGAAGCAGCCTGCGAGGGAGGGGGGGGGGAAGAAAAAGATCGTGTGTGTGTGTGAAAGAGAAAGTGGCTGCTGGTATGTCTGGGTATGTCTGAGAGATCGTGTGTGTGCGTGTGTGTGAGCTAGAGTCTCTGCATTTGCAAAAATGAGTCAGTGGCTCAAATCTGAAGTATTGGTGATTGAAGCCTCTCATGTGAATAGTGGCTCAGGTGAGAGAAAGCAACTTTTCTTCAAAATAAAGGGGAGGTCCTTGGGTCAAGATCAGACAACTGAACTTTGGGCTACTTACTGATCCCTCCATTATGCTATATTAGTGATGCATTTTCCCATTAGCAATGAAGGCAACAATACTGACCATCTCAGGCTGCAATCCTAAAAACACTTTCCTGGGAGATTAGAAAAAAAATGGGACACTTCTGAGTAGACTCAGGGACTTTAGGATTGCTCATTCAAAAATCTTCAGGTTGAAAGATATAAATCCTTTAAAAATATGTATAAATGAATAATAGCTCTTAATTTCTATTTCTGACCCAGAACATAAATTTTTCACCAAGCCCTGCACCAAGATGAATTTTGACTGTATGTAAACTACAATAATTTTATCTCTATAGTATTTTGACATTTTTATTGAAGTTTTTTAAATTCAGTCTTTAATGAACCCCCTCCAGAGGGCTTGGTGCCAGTTTTAAATAATTCTATCTATTTAAAGAATAGTTGTTTAGAATATTACAATACTGTATAGAAGTCAGCCATTAAAAGCCATCCCAAACAAAGATTTAAGGCACTTCTGGAAAACTGAATGTCCTGGAAGTGACCACTGTTCCACGCCCAGAAGATGACAAAAAACTCCTCTTGCATGAACAAGATTGGGGGGAACATGCAGATTAGAGGCCTTTTAAAATTTCCTTTTGCCCTGTGTGCAGCCCAGAAATGTGCACTCTGTACATGTTCATGTGCTTCATTTTACTGTTACTTGTTCTATTTGTCTTATACTTGCTTTTCATTCCAATATTTTGATATTTAAGGCATCTATACTGCATGCTGTTTTGCATCTTTCCTTGCTCTCTTTAAAATGGGTATGGGATTCGGTAGGGTTCAATGTGGAAATGCAGAATGTTGGCCTGGAAGTATGCAGCAAGTTTCTTTCTAATATTTCAGTCATCAAAGAAGATGAAGGGTACTTTGCATTTTTGTCCCTCTTTTGGAAGTAGATTTCAAAGCTGAGCTGGTATTCCATCCTGAAATGTACAACTGTACCAAGTTTCATTCCAACATCTCAATGTCTGACCAAATTGGCAAGTTACAAATGGAATATTGAGTGACTTGAGGTAACCTGAAGGATCTTGGATCCTTTCCATTGTGCAAAGATCCACCCACATAGTGTGATTTTCCTGTTTCTTCACTCCCATGGCAGCCTGACATGCCTCCTGAAATCCTGCTTGTACCTGTGCGTCCCCCCCCCAATTAGCTAGCAATCCAAAAGAGTTCAGTGGCACCTTTAAGACTAAGGTTTATCCAGGTACAAGCTCTCCCTCCTCTGTGAGGGCAGATCTGCACTGTCAGGGGTGTGGACTAATATGCTAATGAATTTAATTTTATCAATAAATAATATTGTTATTAAGTTATCAAGTTTTATTCAACATACCTATAGTTTAACTAAGTCTTAAAACTTTAAGTAAAGTTTATTAAGTTAATTTTAGGGAACGTTGTGGAGTGAAAGAAGATGTAGTGTCAAGGATTGAGAAAGGTATGTTGAGATGGTTTGGACAAAAAGAGAGGATTAATGAAAGGAGATAGATGAAACAAGTATACAAGACGAGTGTGGATGGGAGAGTTGGAAGGGGTCGACCTCAGCGAACGTACCTCAATCAGATTGAGGACGTTTTTAGCAAAGGCCAGCTTAGGCGTACCCTAATTAAGTTAATAACAATGTACCTACCTATATAGTTTAAGTTTTAAAAATTTGGCTCTCAAAAGAAATTTCAATCGTTGTACTATTGATATTTGGCTCTGTTGACTAATGAGTTTGCCTACCACTGCCCTAAGAGATATCAAGTTAAAACGCCACAACAGGACAGAAAGAGCAATCATGATACATACGTGATAGGTGGGCCATGGATAGCTGTCATAGCTGGCATGAAGGTCCGGTAGAGGGAATGATTGAATACAGGAGAACGGATATTTGCCAGTACTGCATCGAGCAGAGGTTGGCACAGATACTGCTGTTTGGTGGGAGGCACTACAGGGGGTGGGGGGGTGGGCTGAGAGAGAGTGTTGAACACATTATTTAGGAGGATGGAAACCTATAAATGCCACTGGATGTTACTGCATTTTTAAAAATATATTTCCGATCATCCACTGAAAAGCGCTGGCTCACAGAATTCATCCATTTTGGTTCACTAGGCTCAGGCACCTTCCTGCACAGATCCACAGCACCAATATGCACCCCCCAAGTACTAACACCCTTCACCCATGTCAAATTTGGTTGACAGAGACTGAATCAGACAGTATAAACTGCATTACTGTAGACGGACTGCCTTCCTGCCATGTAACCCCTCTGTTCCCTAGCTGTCTCAGTTCACCTGTTCTGCTTGGCCTTGTGGCTTGATAACTGTAAACAGGCTTCCACTTTCTAGGGTCTTTAGGTTCTATTGATGGACAATTCCTGCTCACCCAGCCATGGGCTCAGATAAACACATCCACATAACCATGGGCTCAGATAAAACTCTCGTAAAAGGAATTCCCCCGAACATATGCCAAAGCCTGTGAACCTGATGTCAAAGGGAAAGGCCAGTGCTATTCTTGGTTTCTATAATATAATAGGAAATAAACTGTATGGCAGGGGAGAGAAATGACAGCATCAGTCTGTCTCTTTGTCCCCATCTCCCACCCACAGCCACACCCACACTACTTACCACAGCCATGTCATTCTTGAGCTTCTCCAGAGCAATTTCACATTTTTGCAAAGTCTTCAGAGGACAGCTGTGAAGAAAGGAGGAGGACATTCTTAGAGCTCAAGAATGCTAAGTGTGCAGATGAGAAAGCAGACCCCCCCCCGCCCCTTCACAGAAATGTGACTGAAGTAAATATGTAGTCTAGTAACACATGGATCAATTGGCTGCCCAAGGACCAGTACCACTAGCAGTTCTTGCCCAGCATGCTCCCTCCCATCCCCTTGGGAGCTGCTCATGGAGGGCAGACGAGGACAGGAAGTGGTTTCTTGAAGCTGTGGACACCACAGATCCTGCTACCTTGCTCAGCTCTTACTTGTGGCACATTTGACTATGAAAGCACAGAACAAAGAGCCCAGAGAAACAGCACAGCTACTCAGATAAATGCCAAGAACTTATCTAGGGAGCCAATTACATTCACCTTTGTCACAAACAAGTAAATATGGAACCCCAGAACAGCAAGCACAAGGCATGCTCGATTCAGGAGTATTTCATACCATCCCATTACAGCCAAACAAGAAACCAATTCTGCTGATGGGAACTCCAGCAGATGAATGGGGCTACTTCAGGACTTCACATTTTTCTTATTACGATAAGGGTTTTGAAGGGAATGAGTTTGGAAGGAAGGAATCCAACTTTTGGGTAGGATGGAAGGGAAGTAAAGCTTACCGTTTGGAAGGATCAGTCAGAATATCCAGAAGGCTTTTCATCTTACTCAGGTCCTTCTTCCTGTCTAACTTAAAGCAAGAGACACCTCAGAAATGCAGCTACACTAAACCGTCTTGTGAGTAAAAGTGATGCACAGCTCAAAAAGGGCAGCCACATTAGCATTTTGGCTTCCTTTTTATTTCGAATTTGTCCTCCACAGGCCAGGTGCTAAAACTTCACAGATTTCAAGCTTGTACACGTTCCCTTTTTCTCCTGCTGAGCTGCAGACTTGGGTATTTTATTGTTTTGCGTTTTTTTAACTATCTTCATTTTAAAAATTACAACTTCTTGTATAATTCCACATATGCACCAATAAATATAGAGTGCATTTAGGAGTGGAGGAAAAAAGATAACTGAGTTGAAACTGGAAGCTCACCAGGTTTAGCCTCTACTTATCGCAGTAAGCTAGAAGGATGGATGGATTCATCCCGCACAGCAGAGGTGCAAATTCAGGCAGTGATGGACAATGAAGGGGCAAGCCAATGCTTTAGAAGAGGAACTGCCATAGGCATTTGCCCAGCTGAACCAGAATGCCTGAACCTCTTCACTCAAGTTCAAGTTTCCACGTCAAAAAAGCAGACTTGCATCTTCCTGACAAGATTAGCAACAGAGGCAGACAGCACAAGAATACTGCTAGTCTGCATCCACTGTAAGGCACCATTATCACCACCACCCTCCTTTTGGAAAGAAAGATGATGGAGAAGTAGGCCTTAGGCCTTGTTTTGTGCACAGGATTCAACCTGGCCCAACAAATTGCAGTTCAGCCACAGAATAACCCTAAGTCATTCTGCATATCAAAGGGATACTGTTTTCTAAGAACGCTGGCAACTGATAGAAATGAACATGCTTGACTTGGCAGTTCAAAGCCCAGGACAGTTGACTTGGCACTTCCTTGTCACGTAGCCACAATGGCACAGAGTTTCAAGGCAGGCTACTGGCAACTCCAAGGCAAGGCTACTGGCAACATGTTATCAGCAGCCACAGACAATGCAATTCCCATACACATCCCAGGACCTTTAGCCAGTACGTCATAAACTGCACCCTCTTGCTGAAGAGTCTCAGTGTTCAAAGGATCCAACTCAGTGTGTGTATACCAGACAGTAAAGTGGTCTCCTACTGATTCTCACTCATCCCCATCCCAGATTCAGAAAGGGCCAACTGGAAGGGCCACACATACCTTCATTCTTATCTATTTTGTTGATCATCCTTCGGAGAGGCTCAATATACTTGGACAGCTGCTTGAGTTTCTCTAGATACTGCTGCTCCTCTGACTGGCTGGAGCTGGCTGGACTCATGACCGAGTTGGGGTTGCCTTCAAAGCAGAAAGAGATCACAGGTTGAATCCAAGGTTGCCAGGAGGTAAAAAGGCCTGCCCTGAGCTTCCTCTACCCCTCATACATGGTCTGCCCCAATCTAATCTCCAGCACTCACACCTTCTCTCCCATCTTTCCTGCTGTCACCCCCGAAGCTTCAATCTTGCAAATATGGCTGGCTAAGCTGGGGTGGGGAAAGGTGCTGGAGGAGCCTAAGGGAGATTTTTTTCTATTCCTAGTTGTTTCAGTATCAGAGAAAAGGAATTTTCCTGCCCGGCAGGCCCATCCTGGAATATATGGTTGCACATGAAAGAAGAGATCAGGGAAAGAAAGCATCACCATCTAACCTACCAGGTACCAGTATAATGTACACCCATTCCATCAACCCTGGTTTTAAAAAGGCTCCTTTCATTCAACCATGTTCATGAAAAAAAGGTTCGCTATGGGCAAAGATTTAGTTAAGAAGGAAGACGAGCGCCCACTCTTGGACTGCTAATTGCAATTCCATACAAATCACCTGGTGTATTGAGTGGAGAAGGGACACTGAAGTTTTGTGGTGTTCGTGCAGCTGCTGGACTCTGGGAAGGCTGTGGAGATGGACTGGGGAGGAAACTGCTGGGAGATGGGGCTGGACCAGAGCTGAAAGAGGAAGACATTTTGCACTGAAGTGAGCAGAGGCAGCCGTTTACCCTTGAAGATAAAACCTGATCACCTAGAGCCAGCATCCTCTCGCTCCCATTACAAAGCTCACCTGACATTGGAGCTGGGCTGAGAAGTTGGTTGCCCTGGCTGGGGAGAGGGCTGTGGCTGAGGTGGTGGAAGCATCGGTTGGGATGTCTGGGCTTGCTGGACTGGTGAAGGAGAGGACATCATGGTGATGCTACTTTGGCTGACCTGGAACAAAAGGACTCATAACTGTCGGCAAGTGAGCCTTTCCTAAGCAGACTACAGTTAGGGTAACAACAACAGGCCTTCGGCTAATTGTTTGGTGTTTGCTGCAGAGGCAGCCTCATGAACAGTGGATATACCGGCAGATCCCTTAAGTTTACCAGTGTGTGCTAGTGCGACCATCTGTAAGACAACTATACAGTCAGAATGTCAAAACAAGGATAAAGCTCATTTTGGGCCTCCAAATCTCTCTATCTGATGCAACAAAACTATATTCCTCAACAGGGCATATGCTCTTAGCACATGCTGAACCAAATGGCCAAGATGATCTTCTGGGAGGTAGAGCATATCCTTTGCACATTTAAAGATCTCAGATTTGATCTGCAGCACCTCCAGTTATGCTCAGCACCAGTACACAAAAACAGTTTCAAGGGTGCTCTTGATTGTAATAGACAATATTGAGTATTGCCAGAGTTTACAACTTTGCCCTCAATGTTTGCTGTTTGCAAACAAAATTAGCATTTCAAGACCAGACCAGGCAAAGTCTCCAGCTCCTCAGTGGGAGACCCTTCCTAGACCACAGACAAGCTCTCTAAAACCCAGATGAAGAAGCCCAGTGAATCACGATCTTCCCAACCTCAAATCAGGCCATCTGTGTGTCTAGTAAGGGGGCTATGACATCATACTGTCTGCCACAAGACCTTGAACTAAAATAGAAGAGACTCACTCTGAGAAACAACTACATTTAAGTTGCTTCTGCCTTGGATTTACAAAACTGACAAATTCAGAGTCTGAAATACAGTTCAAGAATAATCAGGGGCTCTTCTTTTTTTGCTCTCAAGATAATTATCTTGGCAGTATTTCAAAAGGGATCGGTGTGTTAGTCTATTTCAGCAAAATAAACCGTAGTCTAGTGGCACTTAAACCCGTTTTTATTTTAGCATAAACTTTTGAGTGTCAAAAAGCCATAAAACGGTGCTAATATATGGAGTGAGATATAATTATGTAAGATTTTATAATTAAGGTAAGTACAGGGACCATTCACAATAGCAGTAACTGGCAATCTCCCTGTTTTTGCTAAGCTAGTTAATATGTGTAATGGCCGAGGAATCACAAATCCTTGAAAGTGCTTGGGAGATGATATCAAACTTCTTAACATGCTCTGATTATTTAATAAATTATCTAATAAATTTTTCAAGGAGTCTCACTTTGAAGTTCTTCTGATGAAAAATTGTGTCTTTTAGATCAGTGCATTTCCTGGGAGACCAAAATGTTCTCCCACTGGTTCCTGAATACTGCCATCCTTGATGTCAGTGTTAAGTCCTTTCTTTGCATGGGGACTGAAGCTGTCTGTCATATGTAAAGAGCAGAAGGGCACTGCTGACACAAAATGGTGTATATCACATCAGAGGAAGAATAAATAGGTGGGCCCCGAATGATCTAGCTAGTGTAGGGCATATAACAGCATCTCACCCTGTATTTCATGGCCCTTTAACTCTGTTGTTTAAGAAGAAATCCTCATTTTCTACCTAGTGACATCCCTCTGCATGTATCCAGGGCTCATTTTGTAGCAGGAGCTCCTGTGCATATTAGGCCACACGCTCCTAACGTAGCCAATCCTCCAAGAGCTTATAGAGCTCTTCTTACAGTGGCTACTGTAAGCTCTTGGAGGATTGGCTACATCAGGGATGTGTGGCCTAATATGCAAAGGAGCTCCTGCTACGAATTGAGCCCTGCAGGTATCTAACCAATTGGTCTCTAGTAGATGAAGTTTATGCTAGAATAAAAACTTGTCTTTAAAGTGACTCAACTACTGCAAGTTAACCAAGCTTTCTTTTTTCTGTTTCACCTGATTTTGAAACACTTATTTTAATGTAAGCTATCTTTAGCAGTAAAGGATGAGTTTCCCAACTATGTTTATATGAAAACAGAAGCTTTAATTGGTAAAAGGAGAAAAAAAAGTACATTTACATGAAGTTCTTTCCACAGCCTACTCTGCCCTAGTCTACCGGAATTGAGGAAAACTGTTATTCCCAACTTACAGAAAGCTCAAATGCTGGCAGCCTTCTATTTAAATGCATTGCAAGGGCCCGCCAGCAAGTTACATGGCTACTGAGATGTTGCCACACTCCCCAAGTCAAATTGTCATGTGGGATGGAAGGCCAGATGTCCAACCCAGGTTGGACCTTGACTGCCTAGAGTTCCCTTTTGCAGAACAGAACTCTGCTCATTCAAGGGTGCCAGGACTGGGCTTTGCTGCTGTAGAACAATTCTCACAAACAAGAAGTTATTCTTTTAGGTCCAGTTGATGCGAGTGCAACCTAGGGCCACAAGTGTTCGTGAACGACCTGGGTGTGTGCATGCCTCCTTTCACACATCCAGAACTGGCAACATCAGTGACTGCACTGAGAAAACTAGACTGTTCTTACATGATGCCCATATAGTTCCAATGTTTTAAGTACGATCAAGTAAATGCAATGGTGGGCAAACTGTACTTGGGGAACAATCTCAGCTTGGCAGTGGCCTGAGAGCTGCTAACACCTATAGCCATCTTTCTCCAGTAATATAAAGAGACTCTGCTACCTTTTAATTCTGTTCACTGAAGCATTTTCTTTACAAACTGATCTAATGAGATGGTTTTGCAGCTCCTTTTTTAGGTCTAATGGTTGCAACTGTGACTGTATCCCATTTCATTAGCAAAGGAGACCTAGTTTCCCAATGTCAGTTGAACCACACATTCACTGGCTGACCTTCATGAAATTACCAACTTCAGCCTCAGTTCTCCCCCTTTAAAAACTGAAACAGCCACCTACCTCATTTGTGCAGTGCAAGGTCAAAGCAGTAAGACTAAAAAGCTCACACTTGAGAGGACAGAAACACTTCTACAATATCAATTAAGCTTGCAAGCCCCTTATGATGCAGCCCGCTTCACTGTAAGGCATGCAACAAGTGTAGGGCTCGTCCCGGCTTTTCTTAGGCTGATACTACCCAAGTCCCATAATGTACTCCAGGCAATTCCTAACAGTGTGTAACTAGACTATGTTAACGTGTTGGAAAGAAAATATCAAAACAGGCTTAAGGAAGCTCCATCTCCAGAACAAAGGTAGAACCACTGGAGGAATGCCTTTGCAAACAGTGAGAATGTTAGAGCATTCTAAACAGAGATTGCTCCTCCTGAGATTTCTTACAGTGAAGATATGATGTAGTTGATGTTAACTGTGGGTGTTGGAAACGTGGGTGAAAATCCCTTTGGGTATTGATCTTGGGCAGTCAGTCCTCCCACAATCTAACTCTCGATATTCAAAACCATAACAAATGTTGACATGTCTATCATGCAAGAATGACTGGTTCTGATTATACAGCAGAAGAATCAAAATGAACAAAAATCAGTTCCAACTGTCTTCAGAATCAGCAATTTGAAGTATGTGACTGTTCCATAAGTTTAACGGTTGAGGTCCTCCTTGGACCTCCTGAGCCCACCAGAAGAACCCTAAGAGGAAACAAGGATATGCTACTTGATCCAGACCTGGCAAGCCCTGCAATGGTTCACTTTAGAGATAAAAAAGGGTAACACAGAAGGGACTTTCTCTGCACGCAGGAGTAGACTAGACCTGAACAGACTTGGCTGCAGCTGGGCTTAGCAAGCAGGCAGATGCATCACTGAGCTTCTCAGGTGAAAGACTGGAGATGAGGGAGGAGAAAGAGAAGCAACTATAAGGCACAGCTGGGGCATAGCATGTGGGAGAGAGACAGTAACATGGACACTGATTTAAACATCTAGGGAGGGACACAAATCCATCTACTGCCACTGAATACACATCTCTTGAGTGACTCTGTAGCCACCCCTCCCTCAGAGCTTACTTCCATTTTAGGCACACATCAGTGGCCAAATCAGCAGCTTACATGTAGTCCATGTGAGCTGTGAACTCCTTCAGTATCTCTTCTGCAAGAAAGAGGTTGTCTGAAGTTCCATGTTTCCAGAAGCTGATCTAAGGGTATTGCAAGAGTTCCCTGTCAAATATTACAAAGCTGCATGACTGGGCTACTCTTACAAGCTGCTAAATTTGCACATCAGCAGTCGAACACAACCTACAAATCAGCCCTTGGACAATGCAGATGGCTGGCGCAACCTCAGCTAACCCTCGCGCAATCCCCAACTGCAATGTTCGTCAGCTTCCGTAAATACCTGAGGCATTTGCTGTCCACCCAAAGGAATGGTGCTTGGAGGCGTGGCAGATACTGCGGTGGTAGGCGGGAACCGTGGTCTTATTTGCATCCCACCTCGGGCCATAGTTGCGGTGATCATCTTGGGAGGACAGAGGGACAGACAAAAGTAATCGCAAAACGAGAAATGCAGCACACTGGCAGGATGAGAAGCACATGCAGCCTCCAAGGAGGTGAAAACCAGGTGAACTAGTCTCAGGACACCAACCCTGGCATAAATCTGCTCCTGAGGGACTCCTTGTTTGGCTTTGCCGAAAGGCCATCTACCTACCAAGGACACCCAGTGGACTGATAGCTAGAATCCAATGGAAAAAGGGGACCCATTTTGAAGTAGCTGAGGGTTTGGACCACGAACTGGCTACACATTTGATCTGATTTGAATGTTGGCTGCCAAGGATCTATACTGGGTGCCAACATGGGATGCGTGGCTCTCACTCAGTGGGCACCATCCCCCACCTCATCACATGGTCCCAGTCTGTACTGGGTCCTATCTAAGGCTCAGGCTGGGTCCATTTTTCTCCAAAGGCTGTGCAACACAGACAATACCACCCCCCTAATCCTGCATACAGACTCACATACACTGTGGTCTGATATCAGGTGCAGGCCCCAGTATGGCACATCACGGATACAAGAGTGGCTGAGCCACCAACTGAGTGGGCAAACATTTCTGAGAGCCACTCCCATCCTCTTGTCTCTTTCTGACTCTTAGAATCCTTAGACTAGCCCAGCCATTTGTGGGAATGATGACAGGTGCCCTTATATTTAGTGCTCCATGTCAATGGATTGAAGCAGCCACAGCGACATGTCTCGGGGAGAGAATCACAGAGCTCAAAAGTTGCTAATGAAAAAAAAAGTTAGAACACACATCAAGACGGAGAAAAGGAAAGCCACAACTTAAAAAGAAACAGCATCAAAATCAGCGCAGCTGTTAGTTCATGACAGCACAATGTTTCCCCTCCTGGCCTGGGGCAGAGAGGGATGGTCCGAGACAGGATTTCAAAAGGAAAATGAATGACTGGATTTCAGAAACAAACAACATGCATGTTAACACACGCACGCACTCAACATGCAAGAGCCACCACAAAATGCACAACACACACACAGCTTCGGCTT
Organism: Lepidodactylus listeri; assembly: GCA_029233225.1. NCBI lineage: Eukaryota > Metazoa > Chordata > Lepidosauria > Squamata > Gekkonidae > Lepidodactylus > Lepidodactylus listeri. The sequence goes on from JARCFY010000013.1 coordinate 30,054,002, forward strand.
CCAAGCAGATATGGATAATGTTACAGGCCGCAGGGACAAGAGGTGCCATCGGAAGCAAAATGTGGTGCAGCAGCAACACAGCATTGAAGGAGATGGGGGAGGGGGCATCACTGGCAGAACACGTGCCCTTCCAGGCAGAGCCACACGGATGCCAGCACGTGCACAGAATGCAAGCGGACCACCTTGGGCCTGTGCCTCTTGCCACACCACACCAAAGGGAAGCCAGCCTGCTGGAGCCCCTTCCTCCAACAGCAGGTAAGCCAGAAGCACGTTCCACTCCTTACAAGGGCTCTTGATGGAGCAGCTGCTGCTCAGCACTTTCCTGTTCTGAAACAGGAAATGGCTCAGCAGGGGAGCAACAGGGAAGCAGTGTTCCTTCCACTACTGGTTCAGGTCTGCCGAGAATCTCCTTCAAGTGGAACCACCACCTGGCTCCGTTACTGTGGGGAGGTCTAGAGGAAAGGGGTTCAAGGGATACTGCTCGGCAGACACTGAGAATGGAAGGCCCCGGAAATATTTGTTCAAGCAGAGAGAGGAAGATATAAGGGGGACAGCCTGGATCTCCCCCGCACCACCAGGGTAGGAGCTCAAGTCACCAGCCCAGAAATTTCAAGGCCAGTTTCCTTGCAAGGAAGAGCAATTCCCCCTCTGGAGACGTCTTACAATGTAGCCAGCAAGTTGTTGAATTTGTACAGGGCAGGCCTGGGTACAAATCCCTGAACTTGCTGGATGGGGGTCTACACCTCACCTTGCTCCTTTCGCTTCAAACTCCCAAATCTTAAAACATGAAAATATTAATAGCCAATCTCATGGGAGGAGGATTGTGAGGATCATCAAAATAGGGACCATACAGCCCATTGCCTAGTAAAAGTACCACAGACGTGAGTGACGGACAACAACATTTAGTTAAAACAGCAGCTTTAGTAAAGTTTGGTGGTTCATGCCCTCAGTCCACCTGCCCCAGCAGCCCCCTCCAAACTGCAGAGCAGGCAGCCAAGAGTCGAAGTGGGGAATTCAAGTGAGAAATCCAAGTGGAAGGTTAGCCAGCCTGCATGCCAACAATGCCTCGGTTGCCTTTCAAAGGCTCACCAAAAAATTGCCAGGAAGACCCCTGAATTGTTGTAAGGCAAGGCAGGCGGAATTTTTTTGTAAAGCAAAATGTCACTCTAGTTACTCAGGAGAAAGTAGCCACTAGTGTCACAGTACAGCAAGGAGATGCACCCTGGTGTTGCAAAATGTGAATAAGCAAGGTAGTTTCTGAAGAGGGAGCTACTATTTGTTTGGAATGATACAAACCACACAAAGGCTTCTTCCCCAGGGCAAAAACTCAAAATTGCAAGGTTCAAAAATGTGTCGTCCCCCCTTCCCCAAAGTAGCTAAAAATGTTACTGCCTATATCTTGTAAAAAGAATATGCAAGTAACCAACCAAGACTCCAGAGGTTTAGCTGGCAACTACTGATCTGTCTCTCCAAGAATTCCTGTTTTGATATGGATGGCATCTCCTCTGCTGGCTTGAAAGCCCAGTTCCCTACATTAGTATAGCAGGGCTCTCCACAAGTAGCACATCTAATTTTTTCTAATGAGGGCTCAACTATCCCTCTGGAGTGATTGGAGCCCTTTTCACACCAATTGTGAGTGCCAGCCGAGGAAGGGCTCCTCTTAATCGCAAGAACTTTCCAGTCTGGACCACAATTTCAATGTCTCTTGCAGAAGGAGATTGGAAGTTTTCTATCACTTACCGTGAAGCTTCCTTTCTCGGTGGTTCAGGAGTGGAACAGTCCTCGAGAATGGCATAAGCTCCTCCTTCCTCAGCAGGGTCGGCTCTGAGCTTTGATCCAGGTGGGAGGGGCTTATCCCTTGGAGGCTCCAGTTCTTGCCGGCCCTGCTTAGCAGCAGGACGTGCCTCACCACAACAGACACCCTGAGGTGGGTATGGCTGAGAGAGCTCTTTCAAGGACTGTTCTTGGGAGAACACCTCTGAGAGAACTTGTGACTGACCCAATGTCACACCAGAAGCTACATGTAGAGGAGTGGGGAATCAAACTCAGTTCTCCCAAATTAAAGTCCGTGCTCCTAACCACTACACCATACTGGTATCTAATGAAAGGAGCTTTGCCTCTTGAAAGCTCAAACCCCCAAAAGCTTGTTGGTCTTTAAGGTGCTACTGGACTTGAATCTAGCTATTTTATAGAAAGAAAAGGAGACTGCCCATGCACCAGCGAACCTCAGCAGTTTTGTCTTCCCTAGTACCAAATGCCATGCAAAAGCAGTATAATAGAAAATGGTGAACTTCTGGCTTTTGGGACAAAGCAACAGAAACCCAGAAAGTAACAGAAGGAGGTCTTCTGGGCCCACCCTTTAAGTCCTTGCCACCGCCACCCCCACTATGTGTGTGTGTGGGGGGGTCTTAATTACATTCTCCCTCATACACTTGAAGTCAAGAAACCAAAACTCCTCACTACTGTGTCGTGTTCTGCCCCACTTAATTGCTGCAAGCTAGATACTCTGTCTCTCTGGCAACTCACACACTGTGCGAGCAAAACAGAGCCACCAAATCTTTTGGTAAGACTTACCATGCTGTTCTCACCCCAGATTTACTCATCCCCTCCTCCACATGGAAGATCTGTAACTAGATAGTTGGTTCTCTGCACTGCCCTTCAACAGCTATCTGAAGTTGTGGGATGGGAAAGGGAGAATTTGGGATATACACAAGTGGGCACAAGCTGGCACATCCTGCATCAGGCTGAAAAGGCCTAGAACTAAGCAAAGAGCAGAAGACACTTCAAGTGGTTTCCTGCTTCCTCCCTTTCCTGCCATCACAGCTGAGAGTTCATGAGCTCCATCCCCACTGCACTGATCTTCCTCACAACTCTTCAGAGAGGTCTGCTCCTCACATGGCCTCACCTTACTGTCTCCCTCTTGCTGCTACCTTGACGCTTGTGCTCTCTTAAACCACTGTTGGCAGGAGACAAACATCCAGAGCGCTGCCGGCAGGAAAGGGTCTGCCTAGCTGCTGGCTTTGTGGTATTTTGGAATCAAGCAGGAAGAAGCTCTCTTTATAACAGCTTGCATTAAAGTGGGCAGGTGAGGGGGAAAATGTTTGCATTACAGGTTTATCACTCACAAGCCTTTCTAGTACAACACTGGTTGGGAACCTGCCACAGGGTGAAGCCTGCCACCAGCAGTGAACTAATACGGATGACAGGGTCTTGGTTGGCTCACATATGTGTTTTGGAGACATAAAAGAATTGCTGCCTGGAGTCTGGGCCACTTCAGGTTGAGCTGGGCCACCAAGATGGCTCTGTACTGTTTCACAGCCATTACTAACACTTGCCACCATTTGCAAAGTGCTTCACAATCCATGGAGGGAAAAAACCATCAAGTCAACCAGGTTGTTGGGAATAGCAAAGAACAGCTGGAGATCTAACTCTGAGGCCTCTGGTATCCTCTTCCAGTGTCAAATGGTGAACTTCAAGTGCTTCATCATGTGGCCCTGAAGCAGAAAACTTTTGCACAAGCAAGAATCTTCCCTTAACTACTTCTCATCCTAACAAGGCAGCTTCTTAGAGCTCACATTACTCAAAACAGACAGTCCATAAAGGGGCACCTAGCCCAAAGCTCCTGCAGGGGAAATGCACTGTATTTGCATTAGAGGAAAAGGAAGTAAAACAATTGGGAGTTTTCAAATGCTCCAGAAGCAACCAGAAATCTCCAGGAGTTCCATCAGCAGCCTGGCTCCAGCAGACAGCCACTAACAGGTGCATGGCCACATCACTCCAGTCGACCTCATCAACCCAGACATGCACAGAAGACCCCAAAAATCTTACCTCCGTCACAAGGCAAAGGGGGACTGCAGGGGAAAAGAGGCTCAGAGCCTTCATCTGAAAGCCACCAGGGACCTCCTTCATGCTACCTTGGCATGCAATTTGCCACCGGCCTGGACCCGTGCGCTCAGGGGTGTGTGACTTACCGGTCCTGATGCTCCCATCTGAGCAGCCTGGGCCTGAGCGGCTGCCTGTTGTTGTTGTTGTTGTTGTTGTTGTTGTTGTTGTTGTTGCTGCTGCTGCTGCTGCTGTTGGTGCTGCTGCTGCAGAGTTCTTACCTTGCGTAACAAAACAAAGCAGCAAGGTCTGCAGAAATCTAGCCACCTGAGGCTTCCAAGCACCCACCTGGCTTCCTGGAAATCCCACTGCTTATCAACAGCATGCAATTTAATGTGCAATTGTTTTAAGTCTAGACTCTAATAAACTTCCTTGTGTACAATTAGGATTTGGATCAGTGGAATAAGGAATGGGAAATATTCAAACTAATTGCTTGGAATTAGTTGTTGTAGATTTTCCGGGCTGTATGGCCATGATCTTGGCATTGTAGTACCTGATGTTTTGCCAGCAAGTGTGACTGGCCTCCTCAGAGGTATAACACAAAAAGATGGAGTACTCTCTGTGTCACACTCTCTTGACACACCTTTTGAATCAACATTCATTCTTCTGGGTTTTTTGAGAGGTTATAAAGACAATTCAGATTTGGAATTAGTACTAAGTTTATTTATAGCAGCTAGAATGGTTATTGCAATAAACTGGAAAAAAGCCAGAATCACCAACTACCAGTGAGGGGTTTCATAAGAGTTGGCTCATTGTACTATTATCAAAATTAACATACTATCAAAGGGCTAGTAGGAGTAACTGTATGGAACCTGATTTATTTACTAAATATTGGATATTATTCATTTCTTTTTGGAATGAAAAAATATATGATAAGTTATACCCATTTGCTTATTACGATGTCTTGTAAAAGTCCTGGGGAATTCGGTTTATGTTTATGTACTCAGTATATGTTTGCATTGAAATAATAATAATAATTAAGAAACAACTATTTGCTTCCATGATAGAACCCTACCAAAGCTACAGTCTATATATGGAATGGCAGTCAGGCTTAATGGCGAAGTCCTGACATCCACACAGAGGGGCAGTTATCAGAAGATGTGGTCAGATGACTGGTCACAGGGGGTCACTTTGGAATATATGCTAAGCCAGATAGCCAGAGTTCATTGGTATATTAACAACACATGATTAGCCTACTTGGTCTCATTTACAAATACCACAAATACCAAAGACAAAAAAGCCACAGTTATTCTGTACTCTGCATTTGCATTCTGAAACTGTTGCTCATAAACATGGAAACCCTGATTTTAAAGCCTTGATGTACAGGTTTAATGGTTATAAAAGCTGCAAAACTCAAGGAAGTTTCATGCAGGAAGTCCTACCTTCCTGTTCAACAGGAAATCCTACCAATGTTGCCTTATGCACTGATATCACAAAACAATGTGTGTGGGACTATTCTCAGTCCTGCTTGGAAACCCCCCTCCTACAACCACTGTGGAAGAAGGCAGAAGGATGGTCAATGATTTGGGGAGGCTGCATCTGAAGTAGGAACAAAAAGTCTTCAGGTATTGTCTTCCATTCAACAACTATCTATTTCTTGTTTGACAAGTACTGTAAGAAGACAACTTTCAAAATTATATGAAAAGCAATTCATGTAGAAGTCAGGGATGAAATCTCTTCTGGATTTTGACTTTTTCTCCCCCCCACCCCAACTTTTTAATCAGTGGGCACCTTGGATACAACATTTTAAAGAATCTTTTCAACCATATGAGTTAAGAAAATTTTAGTAACAAGAAAGCACGGCATCTTTGCAAGCTGTGCCAAGCATCTCACAAGGCCACCTGTACAGGTCTGGCCTAAGGTGCCATATGGACCTGCCACAGGCTTTGCATGGAAGAACAGAGACAGTGCCAAGCTATAAAGTGACACAGTGGCAAGCAGTAAGCAGCTCTGTAAACAAAGCTGAACTGAAAAACTCATACAGTTATTGGTTGTTGATGGAATTGCCTAATCCCTCTGATCCATCTAGCCCAGAATGGTCTATTCTGATTGACAGCTGTTTCTCCAAAGTCTCGGGCAGAACAGGGTTTTCTGCAGTCCTAGTGAGGACAGAATATAGGACCTGAAAACTCCCTACCTGCCTGCTCTCTCTACAGCTGGCCCTCTGCTGCTCATGGGCTTTAGTACTTACCTGTATGACTTTTAATTGTTGTGGTGTTAGTGTTAGAAGATTCTGATTAGGAATCGGACCAGGAATCTGCCCTGTGACTGTCTGTGCCTGAGACACCATTGGCTGTGGTGGAAGCTGAGACAGCTGAGCTTGTGCCACTTGCTGCTGCTGCTGCTGTGGCTGCTGCTGTTGCATCTGCTGCTGCATTGCCGCCTGCTGCTGCTGTTGTTGCTGCTGCTGTTGCTGCTGCTGCTGCTGCTGCTGTTGTTGCTGCTGCTGCTGCTGCTGGGCCTGCATAGCCTGGGCTGCCTGCTGGTGTATCTGCTGCATCTGAGCAAGTCGCTGTAGTTGATGCTGCTGCTGCTGTATCTAAAAACCGGAAATATTCAAGGGACACAAGTTTCAAGAGTCACAACCATCAGGGGTCCTAGAACAGAAAAGAGGACTTCATGCTGCCACAGAAATGCCACATGCCATGAAAGGATTTTGAGTCAAGTTCATTTGAACAAAGGATGCATATACGGGCAGGGGAGAAGAGACCCCTCTTGGAGGACTTACTCAGGAGATCACTTGTTTGGCCATCTCTGTCTTGATCTAAACCCACGCTTGAACTTCTACCCCCACCTCAAAAGGTCAGTTTCAAAGAACTCCAATAACCCATCATCTCCATCTGTTCTGCCCCTCTTCCTAAAATATCTCAGGAAGGTGCAGAGAGTGCCCAACTCAAGTGAAATTCATGCAAACACATAATTCAAAGATCACACATTCATCTTTAAAGGACAGCATATTCTGGTGCCACATTCTCCTTATTTACTGTATTTTTCGCTCCATAAGACGCACCTGACCATAAGATGCACCTAGCTCTGCTCGGTGCCATGGCTTGGGAAAGGTGAGGGGGGTTTAAGACGCACACACTTCCCCCCCCACTTTTTTGGGGAGAAAAAGTGAGTCATGGAGCAAAAAATACGGTAATTCTTCCCTCTTGTTCCTAAATCAGGTTTGCTTCTGCAGTGATTAATAGCTTATGCTCCACATTATTTTCTTCCTCCCTTACAGAAAGCAAGCTCAGGACTACATTTACCAGGAAAGCTGATGGTTTATTATGATTCTGCCTACCAAAGAGATTTGATTACACACCCTTGAGAAAGGAGCTGGGAAATTATAGGTCCGTTAGCAGAAAACTTGTTCCAGGTAAAACAGAGGAAAGCAGATTATTAAAGACACACACAGAAGAACAACGCTTATTAAGCAAGACTTGGCATGGTTTCAAGAAAAGGAATTCTTGTCTCAACAATCTTTTGGAATTCTTTGACAGTGTAAACATGCAGGAAAGGGTGAACTTATAAAGCTTTGAGAGTTCCAAAAAGTTTGACAAAATCCCTCAGTAGAGGCTCTTTAGTAGACTTGGCAGTAATAGGGTAAGATGACAGATCTTATAATAGATTAATAATTGGTTAAAAAAAGCACAGGATATGGTTAAATGGACGGCATTTGTTATAGAAAGAAATGAGCTGAGGACCTCAAAGTATCTTTATGGGACCAGTGTTATGTGGACAAACATTAAATTACCCAGGATGGTAAAAATACACAGGGACTGCAAAGAGTTCTAAGGAGATATTTCCAAATTGGGTCAACAGGTAACAGCATGCAAATGAGGTTCAAACTGAGTGTGAAGTAACCTAAATTGGAGCAAAAAATCCTCCCTTCATGTATACTGTGATGGGCTCGAAAATGGCATTAACTAACCAGAAATTGGCTCAGTGGACGTGTCATCCTAGTGTCTGGCAAAGGTGAAAAGGGCAAACTATGCTACGCATTACTAGAAAAGGGACTGAAAACACACCAGGATCATAATACCTTTGAATAGATCTATGGTGCAGACTCATTTGGAATACTATGAACAGTTCTGGTTGCTATGCTTCAAAAAGGAGGTCTGGAGAAGGTGCAGAAAAGATGACAAGTAGGGATGTGAGATTTATAAAATTATGCAGAGGGTGGCAAAGCTGGCTAGACAAATTTTCCCCACTCTCCTGTAACACAGAACCAATCGATGAAGCTGATGAGCAGCAGACTAATACCTATTCACACAATACAAAATTAGTTCACAGGCCTCATTGCCGCAAGATATAGCAACTAACATGCATAGCTTTAATTAGGCAAGTTCATGGAGGTGAAGTCTGTCAATGGCTATTAACAAGGACAATTACACAGAATCTCCAACGTTTACAGAGAACATACCATGCAATACCAGTTAGGGAAATTAAGGGGAAGGCTAACTGCCTTCCAGCTCATTTTGTGGTCTATGTGGAAGCATCTGGCAGCCACTATGTGAAACTGAAGGAGATGGACCATCGTGGATTGATCCAGCAGGTCTTATTTAGCTCTTTATGTCTCACTCTCCCTGGAGAACAGAAGTGGCACAAATACCTGTGTGATGTCTCACGCAACTGCACTGCAGATCTGGAGACTGAGCTGCAACTCACAAGCAGCCCAGACCCCTCAAAATGCCTCCCCTTGCTTACAGCTCTTTTGTTACCTGCTGTTGGCTTTGCTGCTGCAACTGTATTTTCAGCAAGTGCTGCTGTTGCTGCTGCTGCTGGACTGCTTGCATTTGCTGCTGCTGTACCATTGCTGCAGCCTGCTGCTGTTGAGCCTGGAACTGCTGTTGCAGTGCATTCTGCTGGGCCTGGAACTGCTGTTGCTGCTGCTGCTGCAAAGCTTGCTGCTGCTGCTGCTGCTGGACTGGGAACTGCTGCTGTGCCATCTGTTGGAGCTGAAGTTGAGCTGAAGATACAAAAGGTAGGAAGACTTGAATGGCAAGATTAAGGGACTCCACTGCAGGACTTCTTCCGCTTACATTTAAATGTCTGCACCTATCAAGCCAACCATGCATTAGCCTGCTTTGTGTTCCTGCGTTAGACACAATTTTGCATTAGCAAGAATTTAAGGAGCCCAAGAGTGAGAACAAAAGCAAAAACGCATTCTGGGTGAGCAATGCACAGTGGTGACACACACATGCCCTGCTTAATGATAGCATAGGATACACACACACACACACAGGAAGGCCATTGGCTTTACACTCTTAAATGAAGTGTTTGTGTTATTTTTTAAATAATTTTATTCGTTTATGCACAGAGAAAGGGAAAGGGGAAATAAGGGAAAAAGATACAGAAATATATATATAAAAGATCCAATTTAACATTCTGCATGCAAATCTTCTTATTAGAGCTTCACAGCTACTACATCCATCATTCTTATTATTCTTCATTTAATCTTATTTTCTCAGTACTTAAGTTTTAGCCAGTTATAAAACACCCTCCACGGTCCCATAAATTCTTCTTCCATTTTTCCTTTTAATATATTTGCCAATCTGTCCATTTCAGCACACTCCATAATCTTCATTATCAACTCATACAGCGTTGGGATCTTCAACGTCCTCCATGTCATTGCAAATAAAATTCTGGCTGCTGTTATATCATGTAAAATAAAGTATCTATGGTTCTTATCTAAGTGATCTGGTAAACAGTTTAACAGAAGTATCTCTGGTTTAAAAGGTATTGTAATATTCAAAACTGAACTGTAAGAAAGCATGTACTCCAATCCAATATTTATGAACCTTTTTACATGTCCACCACATATGGTAGTATGATCCAACATGATTGTTACATTTCTAACACCTGTTACTCAAGTTTTTATACATTTTAGCTAACCTATCTGGGGTTAGGTGCCATCTGTATAACATTTTATATAAATTTTCTTTGAATGATTTAGTCAATTTAATATTCACTTTCCATATTTTAGTCCATTGTGACAGATCTATTATAACCAACATTTTGCATCCATCTGACCATATATTTTTAACTATTTCATCCTGCATTTTCAATTGCATCAACGTACCATACATTTTCTTAATAAGTTTCTCTTGAAGTACATAATTTTTCAAATGCACCTTGTTCTAAATAGAATCCATCTGTTTGTCCTTACTATAACTAGATTCCACTTGTACTCTAGTCCACCAGTCTAAGTTTATTTCCCTTTTCTTTAATTCTTCCTGAGATTTTAAATTATTTCCATCGTCTAACAATTCTGCATATCTAATAACTGCTAGTTTTGAAGTAAAAATTGGTTGAGAAAAGGCTTCCACTGGAGATACCCATCTTGGAATTTTAGTGTATATCAGCGGACAAATCTTTTCCCAGGTTGTCAGTAATGATCTTCTTATCATATGATTTTAAAAATATTTATGTCCAGAAGTTTTCCCATACCATAAGAATGCGTGCCATCCCAGTTTTAAGTCGTGTCCTTCTGAAGCCATCAGCCTATGTACTTCAAGTAAAATCTATTCTCTCAACCAAACCAAACTTGCTGCCCTGTCTGGTACTCCAAATCCAGCATTATCTTTCACATCCTACAGGGCTTTCAATTTAATTCTTGGCTTTTTCCCTTGCCATATAAAATGTGTCAGTTTATTCAGTTCTTCAAAGAGGTATTGTTTAATATATATTGGCAAGGTAAGCCTATTGATTTTTATAGTGTTATAATTACTATAGTTTGGAAGGAACAAAGGCTGAAGACAGACTGGCAATCTGGAGCGGGAGAAAAGTGGGGCCAAAAGTTGCAGGGGAAAACTGCTCCGGGGCTGGCCATTCACACTGGCCAGACTCCTGCGTTAGCATACCGGACCGGAGTGTTCAGACTGCTGCGGAGTGGCCCCGGGTAGGCCAGAGCTGTCTTCTGCTGTGTATCCAACCTGTCCAAACTCAGTGATACTGCTTCAGCTTTATCTTGGCCTTCTTGGCTTGTTGTGCCACCTCTGTTATTTCCTTCTTATTTTCTAATAGCTGTTTATTAAGATCAGCCATTTTAACTTTTACTACTCCAACCTCTGTGTTTAAATTCTTCATTTGATCTGTGGCTTGTATTAAGGCCGTTTGCACCTGGCTTAAACCCGATTGTAGAGTGTCTTGCAGGTCATTCTGCACCTGGCTTAAACTTGAATGAAATTTACTTTGCATGTCATTCTGAGTTTGGCTCAGGCTAGTTTGAAAGATAACTTGCATATCATTTTTAACGTCTTTCAGAGATTCCAGGGTCAGCATAGTTCCCAGTTATTTAGTCTGTGCAGTAGGTGATACTGCTGTGCAGTAGGTGATGCTGCTGGGGGAGTATTTTTCTTAGTTGGCTTACTCATATTCCTGACTTTTAAACATTCTTTTTGTTCCATTATACAATTAATCACCCAAGATCTTTACTATCTGCCCCTCCCCCTTATTTTCTATTTTACCAGGTTCAATATTAAAAGAACCAATATCAAACCACAAATTAAACTCAGTATGGTAGGTATCTTCCAATCCAGACTCCCCAAGAACATTCACTTAAATTATTCTACTATTTTATAACAATTTAAATTTAACATTAAATAAAAAAAATCTAAGCATCTTTTAACACACACACAGACACACACAAAGGGGGGGGGGAGAAACAGATTACAGGTCTCTTCAACCGTTTCTGTGTCTCCTCAGTAGCCCATATATCTCTTTCAGGTCCCTTTACAGTTCTCTACACATCACAGTTAAGTTCCAGTTCCAGTTTAATTAATTCCCAATATATTCCAAGCTTAAATAAAAAGGAAGGCAAATCCAATAGCAAATAAGAAATAACAAATGAAATTCAAACTTCTTTTATACTCCTAACAAGTAAAATCCAATAAGATTCAACAGATCAAAGTCAATTTTCCAGTAAAATAGAGGCCGAGGACAGACTGGCAGTCTGGCCTGCTCTGCCTCTGCTTTAAAAGCGGAGGCAGAGCGGCCATTCAGACTGCCGCATCTACCCAGAGGAGGCGGCCCGGACGCAACGCATCCGGCGCTGCGCTCTTCCTGCAGCAGCCGGGCACCACTTCAAAGTGGTGTCCCAGCTGCTGCGGCGCACGTTCCACCCACTTCCGGCGGGTGTGAACATGCGTCAGGCGGGGGAGCCGCGCGGCGTTCTGACGCCACCGCTGGAAGCCACCCGCAGTCTGGACACTGCAGGCGGCTTCCTTGCGGCAGCATGCGAACACCGCATGGCGGGGGCAATTCCCCCCGCCTTGTTCTGCCGTGCCGCGGAGGCGCGGCAGAATACCAGTATGTCCTCGGCCAGAGACTAATCTTCTCCAAATCAAAAAAGCCAATGTTCTCAAAATTTATAATCCAACAAAGGTAGGTAGGAAAATACCTTCTAATTTATAATTACTTCTAGTTACCGTCCAGCTTACGTTCTGCAATCTGCCTTTCCCATTAACAGGAAAATCAAATCCAATTCAACATCAAATTCTAATTGCTTTAGTTCTTTCAAGCTCTCCAGATCTTTACTTATTTCTCCCTTTAATTACAGCTTTTCAGTCTCAGGAAGAGAAGACCCCCCCCCCCCCCCCAGTGAAAGCTAAGTTCGCGTAGAGAAAAAGTAGAGAGGGGAAAAAAGGAGGGAGGTAAGTAGATTTTAAACACTGTCTCTCACTTCCCCGTTCCTCTTCCTTTTTTTGTGTAAAAATATTCCCTTGTGTAAAAGTATTTATAGCCAGATAGGGAGGGAAAACCTTTGAACCTTTAGTTCTAACTCACAGTCTTTAGAAGCTTGCAGACAGATTCTCTTTGTTCTTTATCTTAAGTAGTTTTGTGCACGCAGCTGAAAGCCAGAAAAGGCTGCTGTACCCACTGGGAGATCATGGCTTATCTTCAGGTCTCAACCCCCAGTCTAGCCAAGAGAAGCGACCCAAAAATGCACCCCACTGCTTTCAGAGACCCCCTCCAGGGGCCTCCTTGGGTCTAGACTCCTCTAGACCCACCAAAAAGTGGGCCAGTTCGGTACATCTCAGGAGCTTCTCTGAGACGTTACCGACCTCGCTGCTGCATAAACCGGAAGTCTCAACTGAGGTGTTAAGTGGTAAAAATTTCTCTCAACATAGATTATGTTTTCCTAGCTGATTGTAAAACTGTTCAGGTTTCACTATCATAGCTATGTAAAAACTGCAGCTTTTTATGATTCCCCCCCCCCTTATTTAAAGCTCTCTGGGGCCACTTCTGCTCTGTTATTTTTGTCACTCATTTGTCCCTACTGCTTCAGGGTTCGTCTCAAAGGGAGAAAAACACATGTGGCAAAGGGGGGGGGGACTCAAAGCAATAGGGACAAACGAGTGACAAAAATGACAGTGCAGAAGTGGCCAGAATCATATGTGAGAACACATGCTGGTATAAGAAGACCTCTGCTTCTGTTCTGTGATGGTGTTTCCTCTTGATGTTGAGGAAACCATTTGTAAACATTAACACACATTTAATGATATTTAATTTGTATTAAGCGCCTAATTGTCATGGTGCCTTTTCTGGTCTAAATAGCCCTCTGAAATTGAATGAAATAATGATGAAGACTTCCTCATGGTCAATTCCTAGAGCAGTGGAACTGTTAGGTGCCTAAATTGGATTGTAGAGCCCCACCTGCTAGGTCGTTAGTCCCTGTAGAGCTGTTTAAAAAAACTGGTTTGAAGTCTTCAATGTATATACAAGGGGAAAACATGAAGCTGTGTTACTACATGTTCTGTACTAATATTAAAAGTTGTATTTTATATGACTTTTTAATGCTTCTCCTTGCAAAGGGCCCAGCATATGCCAGAACAGATTTGTCAGGGAGGAGCTGTGGCTCAATGGCAGAGCAGCTGCTTGGCACACAGAAGGTCCCAGGTTCAATCCCCGGCATCTCCAGTTAAAAGGATCAGGTGGTCGGGAATATGAGAGTCCTTAACCCAAGATCCTGGAGAGGCACTGCCAGTCCAAGTAGACGCCACCGATCTTGACGGACCAATGGTTTGATTCAGTATAAGGCAGTTTCATGTGTTCATGTGTGTTCAAAATGATATACTTGAATAAGAATAATAGTTTCCCAATACTTTATTTCAAGCTAATAATCTTATTACAATGCTTGTACAAAATTATTTTAATAGAAAAATGGCTTAAAGTCTGCTAGTACTTTGTTCTGCGGCTGTGTGGAGCTCATAATCATAATGGTCACTGCTGTGTTCCCCAAGTGGAACTGTGAAGCAGCCCTTGGCCATTTCCAAATTCAGGCACAACATGGAATGGCACAGCTGGCCACCCAGAACTTGTGCTGGTTCCTTTGTGGCAGAGGAGCACATCTATTCAGGAATGCCTTATAAGAGTGGTCAATGGGCCAGCCCTACCATATAAGGATGCTTGTTACCAGGCAACATGACAAATGGAGAGAAAGTAATGATGAGTGGAAACTACGTGTCACAAAAGAATCTCAGACTTTACCACAGGACAGTATTATAGTGGAGGTTGAAAAGCATGCCATCCACAACCATGAAACCTTTGTTTTTTTATTAAGTTTTTAAAGCAGTTTTATAGAAGAAAGAATTTTATAATTTAACACCACCAAAATCATCAATAATCTAAAAACCAGAACTTCACATGCATGCTTTATCTTGTCTTCTTCTTCGTCTTCTTTCTTCTCCCAAACTTATTACAAAATGTTTATAAGATTTTCAAACAATCCTAGCTCATTATAATAAATTTACAATATATTATCAAATTAATCTGGAACTAAATTATAATTAAATTCAGTCCTCGGAGGCCTCAGGGGTCAGGAGGGGGAAAAACCCTCCTTCCAGGGACCGATTGGTCCTGGGGGGAACATACCCAGACACTTGCCACAGTCCCACCACTCTTTAGCATAAAACAAAAATTATTTTATATTACCCAAATCCTAAATTTTAATCTGAGTCCAAGCTCTCTTCAAAATCTAGATGATCTTCAGAAGTATAAACTCGGAGTTGTTTTAGCTGACGTGAGAGGAGAGTATTCTTTCCTTTTGCAAGCTCTATTTTCTTGGGATTCAGAAGGGAAAGGATTTAAGGTGGCCAGCATTAGTTCACCTGAGACAGAAGGTCAGCACATATGAGACCAGAACAATAAGAAATGGGTGGCATCCCTATAGTCACCAAGGAAGTGGTAACTGCCAGCTCTTGACACTTAAGCCAAGAATTCCTCTACATGTTCTGGGGCTTCCCAGGGCAGCCTCAAGGTGCTGCTTTTCTGTGTATGAAAGTTCTTTGGTGAAATGCTGCACTGTATCTGGAAGGTGCCAGCACTGCTTGCACAACCACTGTTAAGGACAGGGTGATAAATTATCTTTGCACAACACATTAAAATGCCATATTTCCATTTGGCTACAGGAGAAAATATGCCCATACAAACTGACCCAGCATGGCAAGTGCCCCATCCCATAGCAACTACAGTCCAATCTGGACATCCAGAAGCCAAATTCTTGAATGTTACATCCCTCCTATGTCATTGTCCCCTCCCTCCACCACCACTTTTGGAACACTGGTGTTACTGATCAACAGATAAATGAAGTCCTCGCTGCCGTGTCACTAGATCGGAGGACTAGGTCATTAAGAAGAGACTGAAGTGGGAGCATATCTTTATGGATACGATTTCTCAAAATATTCGTATGTCAATCATACCTGAACCAATAAAATTTATTGGAGAAATGGTCACCTTTTCTAGATTATACAATAGAATCCAAATCACCTATACTATTCCTAACTGATATAAATGTATAGCATTACTTTAACAACTACGTATACCAGGTTTAAGAATGAAGAATTTCAATAGATGTTATTGTTACTAATGTTTATATTTATAGAGGGAAAGTCCTGTGCTTTGTTAATGCTGTGAATTTTGAAATGTTGTTTTATACTGTACTGCATTAAAAATTACAATATTTTTTTTAAAAAAACAGAAGAAACTGAAGGGCAGCACAGCCAATCACCACCTCACCTGCTGTACCCAGGATGTGAGGAATGTACGATGGCCAGAGTGGTCATACGCTGGCCATATTCACCTGTGCATTGTGGAAGACCCATGGCCCACAGACCAGGAAGAGAGCAAAACATGAAGCCCTCCTCAAAGAGGTATACCAGCTAATGGAAGCAGAAGTGAAGGAGCATTATACCAGCCATACCACATTTACAAAGCTCCCTGAGCCTTGATAGAACTCAGAGAGCTGTGGGTAGCTTAGAGCCTACTAATTGTAAAGAGAAAGGTCCCAGTTAAGGCAAGGCGAGAGATCACACCTATAAAGGCGGCAGGCAAGAAAGTTGTTTCCCATAGTTCACCATCACAGAATCTGTACCTGTTGATGGCCACCCAGGCAGGAATTAAGTAGCTGCTAAAACACTTCAGTGCAAACAAATTAATAACCTAGCATATCAGAGACAAAAACGTCTTTCCCCAAACCCTGTAGCAAACACTACCGTGCAGTTTGCATATTTAGTGAAGCAACAAATTTGCTGGAGCACAGGCTTTATCTCTCTTTTTTTTGTCAAAGAGAAAAAAATGTTCTATTCACATTCTTAACACACACGTCTTCCCAAGTGGTGCCTCAACACAGAAAGCTACCTAGAAAACATGAAATGGAGAGCCAGATTGAGGAGCCCACATAGTATCAAACCCCATAACCTCAGTTTTAGGCCCCGTGCCACTGCACCGTCTTCTCCACTACAGCAAGTTCTTGCAGAAAAGCACTAATCACCATCACCCTTCCATTCACTGTTTCTTGGATCCCAGGCATAATGTACAACTTATAACCAAAAGAGAAATAAAAATTAGTTGTCAGCTTTCTCTTTCACAAGGGGGAACATAACATTGCCTCTAACTCCAGCATTTAGACAGCTGATCCTAAAACGACCCATTCAGAACATTCTGAAAGGCCAAGCACGGGATTATGCTTTAGAACACTGGTCTTCAATCTGTGAGTCAGGACCCTTGGGATGGGTCATGGAGCCTAACCTGTTGGGTCATGTGCCCCATCTTCTTTTTTTCCTTTCTTTCCAACTGTGTGGCAGGACCCGCTGCCAGTGCACATGGGTAGAGAACCAGGGTGCTCTTTACATGCATGCAGACAGAAGCAGCAAGAGGGTGAAATGAGGCAAGTTTAGAGATACTAGTGCCTCATCTTCTTGTCTCAGAACTGATGCCATGTGACCCCACCCCCCACCCTGAGAAAGCATTGTAAAGACTTACTTTGTTGGGTAGCTGTAGGCATGCCTGGAATGCCATGTGTGGCTATCCCAGCTGTTCCAGGAGGCTGCTGCTGCCCTGGGAGGCTTATCTGCTGCCCCATTGGACCAAGTCCACTCATGCCACCCATGGGTGCTCCCTGAGGGCGTGAAGTCATTCCCATGCCTGCTGTTCCTGCAGGTGGCCCACCTGTTAGATTCTGTAGTGCATTCATAGGATCTATGGAGAAGAACAAGACCTCTCAGAGAAGACACAAACGCACTTGCCCGCTGCGATGCTCCAAGAAAATCCGGCCTTGCTGAATCTACTGTATTCCTGCTCAGCTGAATAAAAAATACAACATAAGCTTGGGAGACTAAGGATGCTGATCACTCTTAAGCAGGGCTCATTTCGTAGCAGGAGCTCCTTTGCATATCAGGCCACACACCCCTGATGTAGCCAATCCTCCAAGAGCTTACAGTAACCCCTGTAAGAAGAGCTCTGTAAGCTCTTAGAGGATTGGCTACATTAGGGGTGTGTGGCCTAATATGCAAAGGAGCTCCTGCTATGAAATGAGCCCTGTTCTTAAGCTACAAGTGCAAATAAATCACTAGGCAACCACAACACAAGTGCATGTTTCTTTACTCCCCTGCTATCTTAAAACCATTTGAGGCACATCAACAGCCTAAAAGAAACAATATTTATTAGTTCATCAAAGGTTTTACTATCAGGTTCCTTATAAATGATTATTTCTTGTTAGTGACAACAGGTGTCTTGTTTTCAATTTCCACTATACTGTGACCCCTCGTTTCTATCAGGACTACCAAAAGCTATCAAGGACTTCCAAAGAAAGTATCCCAAGTCTGATTCAAGAGAACCAACACAGGGACAACTAAGAGAGCAAAGCAGAGCCTGGGTCAAGAAGTAGCTCCCAACAAAATGTACAAGATAGGAGCAGAAATGCTTCTTTTGAAAAAGACAGACATTTCTTGGGAGCCTAACAATTCCCACCTGCTCCACAAGTAGAGGATGCGTACATTTGTCCAACACCAGAAGAAAATCTCGAGGAAGCCATAAAGAGAGCTATCCACTGAAAGGCCAAGGGGTGCTAGCTGAACTCAGCCATGCCACTGAGGAGCCAAAAGCTCTCCATTCCTTGAGGGTGCACAGATAAGACCACTCACACACATTCCCTAGCAAGTTCTCATAAAACAAATAAACATAAAAGATTGAAAAAAAAGATGGACTAATTCTTACCAGAGGCCTGGGTCTTCTTGTTATCTAGGAAAATTTTAAAAAACAAAAGAATACATTTCAGTGATTGAATTGTGCTTGCTTAGATCAAGAGAGCAGATGTTTTGGGAAACATAAATAAGTAAATTACATATAAAGCAGTAGTGCAAGTAAATCAGATACATTTACCACTGGACAGGAATTTATTTACTATTTATTTACATTATTTATAGTCCGTCTTTCTCACTGAAACTCAAGGCAGATTACACAGAGTGAGTGATCGGCTAAATGGTTACAGCAGAGCTGGCTGAGATTAAATCCAATGGAGACAGAGGTCCTGTACCTGAGTCGTGGTGGCTTGGGATCGGGAATCCAGTTCCCAACTCTTGGCGGGGCACCATTCATGCCAGCGCCCCAAGGGTGAGTAACCTTGAGGTGATCCTGGATGTCTCGCTTTTGATGGAGGCCCATCACCACTGTTGCCAGGTTGGCCTTTTATCACCTTTGGCTGGTCAGGCAACTGGTTCCCTATCTCATCTCCTGGGACTTAGCTACAGTGATACACACAATGGTCACTTCCAGGCTGGATTACTGTAACTCACTCTACGTGGGGCTGCCCTTGAACCTGACTCAGAAACTGCAACTAGTGCAGAATGTGGCAGTGCGCCTGCTGATGGCGACATCTGATGGCTACGCCAACTGCATTGGCTGCCAATTGAGTACCGGATCCGGTTCAAGGTTATGGTACTGACTGTTAAAGCCCTCTGAGGCCTGGGACCAGCATATCTATGGGACCTTCTCTCCCCATATGTGCCCCAGAGAGCCTTGCACTCTGCAGATCAACATCTACTAGAAGTCCCTGGCCCGAAAGATGTCTGCTTAGCCTCAACCAGGCCCCAGCCTGGTGGAACATGTTCCCATCTGAGATCAGGGCCCTGTGGACTTATTACAGTTCTGCAGGGCCTATAAAACAGAGGTATTCTGCCAGGCCTTTGGCTGAGGTGGCGGACATTCAACCATCTTGGCCTCTCCTACCCACAGAAATTTAATATTTGACTAACATCCTGCAGGAGGCACTACGGAGTGCTCTGAAGTTGTTGTTTTTGTCTTAGCTGCCATCTTGTTCTGATTGTTTTAAATTTGGTTTTAATTATATGTTTATTCCTATTTGCTGTATATTTTATATATTGTGAGCCACCCTGAGCCCACTTGTGGGATTGGGCAGGATATAGGCTTGCTTAAATAAATAAATAAAATAATAAAATAATAAAATCAATGGGATGAGGCATTCAATAAATAGTGCAATAGGATTTGGGTTGAACAACCAACCAGAAACATGAAAATCAGAACCAAAGCAAATGGTGAACACGATACATTAAATGATGCAAAATGACACAGTAGGATCCAACTCACAGCAAACTATACACAGTCCCTAAAAATTTATCTAAGTTACTTTGTGAATCATTTTGTAAAGTGCTACCCTATTATCTGCCTAGAAAGTCCTTGTGAACAATTCAATTTTGCAGTTTGTGGAAAGCCAGGAGAGTTGGGAGTCTTCCTGACCTTCTCAGGCAGGCCATTCCATAAGGTAGAGTCACAACAAAGAAGACACATATACAGGCAGCTGTTGATTTTGCCCATCTACAGGCTGGCATCTGCAGAAGGCCCTGATCAGATGAGCAAAGCTGATGAGAGACAGTCTCACAGATATGACGATCCAAGACCATGAAGGGTTTTGTATGTGAAAGTCAATCTTTTAAATTGATCCAAATAACAGAAGGACAGCCAGCAGAGTGACTGCAGAATGGAGTAACATACATGTGAGATCTAGCTCCCAGTAATAGCTGAGCCATGGCATTTTGCACCAAGAGGAGTTTCTAAATTGATTTTGAGGGGAGACTAATGTACAGTGCATTACAGTAGTCTAGTATTGAATTCATGTCATAAGTACAGTGATGGCAGATGCTTACACTGGACCATGTGCACTGACAAATTGCCAAACCTATCTATTTTCAAGGGCAGAGACTGCAAACATACACAGATGCTGCAAGGGAGCTAACAAAAAGACTTTGCCAAGTGATGAGTGTCCAACATACAACTTAGGGGGGGTGCCCACAATCACATTTCCTGCCTGCCCTCTAGAAATGATTCACCTTTCCTGCTGTGTGATTTTAGGGCCACACATCCCTGCTGGAAAACCCTTGGATCAAGAGGGAGTAAGCTGCAGCCAACGGCAAAGTAACCATGGCCGTGTCACTTTTAAACATACATTTATATTGACCCATTATAAGGCCATGCTTAAGCATCAGTCAAGGAGTCCATCCTCTGACCTCCACGACAGTTCAAACATTTTCACATGCCCATCTCTGAGGCACATCTGGTTCACTGTTTAAACAAGGGTTGTAAGGAGAACAAAGCAGGGGGTGGGTGGGCTGAGTGGACACAAGAGCAAGAAATTGGGAGCACTGGGTCCCATTCCTAGTTTTCACCCAGATGCACTTTACCAAAAGATTCTCCTTCAAGCAGAAACAGCGAGCTTGGGAACAGAAGTTGCTTTTTAACAGTCAAAATTCCTAGCCTTTTGTAGAATTTGACAGGCTCTGTTAGATCACAATTCAAAATGCAGGTCACACTCCTACCACACAGACTCATCAGTAGCCTTTGCAAGCACTAATAAGCATTATGTTCACTAATAAACATTACATTCTTTCAAAACTCACAAGATACAGATTTACTTACGAATATCCCGAAAATGGATAATGAGTCTTGCCACGAGGGAAAGATATTCCTCCTGAAGTCAGAAAATCAAAATGCACTTCAGAAGTCAGAGAGAAGGGCAATGTCCTCTGTGACTCATCTCCCCCTTTCCCCTCTTGCCACAGAACAGAGAACTGCCCTGCAGGGCTTTCTGGCATAGCTTTCTGCAAAAACAGCAAGGCGGAGCTGTTTCTGATTAAGAGGTCATTGTATTTAAGCTGCACTAAAGGGAGAATGCAAAAGGCGTGACATTTGTGAGGAACTCGCAGGACAGAAAAATTCCTTTGCAATCCAGCAAGGATTCTGCTCAACTTTTAACATATAGAACAAAAAAATGGACCTTTTACAGTGGCTCCACAGTTCCCACTTCTTCCCTCAAGCTTCATCACAGAAATGTCATATCAATGAAATATCCCATGGCTAGTCTGATACCTGGTTGCCTTGATTCTACCTTGTGAAAGCACATTATGCTAACTGAATCACACAGTCAGTGTGCATCTGGGAAGGGCACAAATGAGATGAGAACAATCCTCCCAGTACAATGAGGGAGAAAGCCATAGGGTATGTTTGAAAGGCTCTGAGCTTCTTTAGGGTAGAAGAGAATGGGACAGGTCTTGGGAAGGTTTTCCCTCTCTGTTTTATTGCTTTGTTATGTTTTTTAGAGAAAGTCTCCCCACCACACAAACACCTGACGTAACAGAACTAGATTGTTTCCTACTGCCACTCTGCACAGGGGGAAAACAATATTTTCTGAGACTCTGCCCATCAACAGACTGCAGCAAACCCAAGAAGTGAGGGGATGAAAGAGCAAAGTGACAAGCAGAACAGCAAGTATTCTTAGGCAAGCAGAAGTAGGGCACAGACTCCTGCGAAGGAGGACACAGAGATTTTCTTCTTCATCTTTTGCTGCTGACACTTCAATTCTCACCTCGACAGGACTGCAATCTTTCTCTCTGCTCCCCGCCACAAGAAAAGCCAACATCTTACCCGTGATTTGGCCTTCATGTACACATGGTTCTCCATGTCTTTACTGGTTTTATTATGAGCTACTCCAGCTTTCCTCATTGCGTCTTCACTGCAAGAAGCAAACACAAGGAACTTTGGTCAGAACAGCACAGTTTAGGCCTTGAGAAAGCAAGAGAACAATCAGTTCTTGTCTTTTTATGGTATTTTCCCACCCCCTTTTTAAAAAGTATGACAAATCCCCTTTCTACGTGCAGGGTAACATTATATCACTAATGTATTAGCACAGCCTTCCTAAGAAGACTCCCAAACCTTTTCCTCAGCTCACCTACACACATAGCCCTGTGCTTTCAATGTTGACTCCATATAGCCTGAAAGAAAGAAAAAAAACCCCACCCATACTCTTCTGTGCCCAGCCTCTCACTCCCCTCCCCTGTCAGTAAAATGGGTGTTCACACTGTGAACACAAAATGGCTCTTCCTTCACCAGGGTTCCCTAATCCTTTTGAGCCTATGGGCACATCTGGAATTCTGACACAGCACAGTAGGCAAAGCAACCAAATAGCTGCTGCAAAATGATTGCCACAGCTTAACTTCAGTAACACAGTGCAGATCCTTGTCCTGTGGTAGCAGCTACTGCCAAGCAACCTTCAAAAAATCTGCAAAGCCAATCAAATCTCCAACAGCCAATCAGAAGCCTTGCTAGGTAAAAGTCCTATCTGGTACCACATTGAGGACACTTCACTTCAATTCTGATCTAGAGCAAAAGTCCTCAATGCAGTGCCTCCCCACATGTCTCTGGGCAACTGCTTGATACTCTTTTTGACTCCTTCTGCACTCCTTCCTTACACCTTTGCAAACATGCTGCTGCTTTGTCATCTTTCCTGCACCGCCCATTCATACTCTCTCCTTTAAATCTTTCCATTTTCACATTTTTTGCTACCCGTTTCTCCAGAGTCTCTATGTCCTTACTCCAAGTCCTACCCCCACACTGCTTCACCAGCAGAATTCGAGTTGTGCTAAAAGCAATGGGTGGATGACGGAGCGGTAGTGATGCTGGTGTGTGTTTAACAGTTCACCTGTTTTTGCAGTCTGCACATGGATGAGACCTGCTGATAAATTCTAATATAGGTGAAATAAGCTGCCTTCTCTTCCAAAGGATCTGCTTGAGCCTAACTAATCTCAAACCTTCCTCCAGTCTCAACAGCTCCGAACACTTCACAGCTCTGTTACTCTAGTGAGCTATGGACAGGGAACAGGAACCATTTCCAAAAATGCACTCTTGGAAAGGCCAAAGCACCTCCCCTAGGAGGAAAGCCTGAGTTTTTACTGTAGCTCAGTTCAACAGGGACACAAAAGACATTTGCACAATTACGGCCTGTGCAAACAGAGACATTCTCTCTCATCAGACTAAAACACCCTATTACTCACAACAACTAGCTTGAGATTAAAAGAAAAAACAAATTATGTTTTAACTGATGGAATTCAGTACTGAAAGCACAGTGACTTACTGTTTTAAAAAGCATTACACAAATTCTTTGGGACTCAGCGATCAATGGATATTAATCACGATTATCATATAGAACCTCCACACTCAGAGACAGTGGCAGAACCAGGGGAAGGGCCTGTTGCTTCTGGGCTCTCTGCCTCTGGGCAACAGGGCGCCGGACTCCGCTAAGACTAGATGGTTTGGTCAGAGGGGCTCATGTTCCAGAAGCCTCTTGAAAGGGTTACGCCTGGCAAAAAATTACACCATTGGGGAAAGACCAAGCCACCTGCTCCTCTGCTGCCCCTGCCTTTTGAGCCATTTCATTTCACACTGCAGGGGAGGATGCTTGGGGAATACCCCCTTCAATGAAACCTCTTGCCCTTAAATGCTAGCTTTCCACACAGGCCAACATGGCTTAAATGCTGAAAAACAAAAAAAATTACAGAAGTACAAGTAAATGAAAAGTTAAACTGTACCGTGTACTACAAGTGGGGAACACACCACCTGAACCCACAATATGAGAAAAATATAGCCAGCATACAGTTGTTATTGCTGTTGCTGCTGTTGTTATTGATTCATCAGGCCGCCCTTCCCTGCAAGCAGGACTCAGGGTGACTTACAGCAGAAACAAATCAATAGTTTAATTTAAAACCAATGTTTAAAAATATTTAAAACATATCAACAAGTAAAACAGTACGCAATCCAAGATGGCTGAAGCTTTCAGCTTCCACAGACCTACTAGGGGGGAGGGGTTACGGAGAGTGGAGAGGTGTGTGAGAGTGCCAGAACTCATACTGTCCTCAACCAAATTTAAAGAATATTCAATGTACCAATGACAAATTTATAAAAAAGAATGGACAATACAAACATTACATGCATCAAAAAAGTGTGCAAAAAGAGCTAAGACGCATGTGCTTTGCTTCTGTACTCCTTCAGAGAGTGTATCTTTTTTGCCTTCCTTAATAGTTTAGGATCTGAGAGAACCATGTTCAAAACTTCACTGTGCCATAAAATTCCTTGGATCCTAACCTTACTCACAGGGCTGTTGTAAGACAAAAATGGGGGTGGGGCGGACACCACCCTTTGCTCCATGCAGAAAAATTAAAATATACTAAACAATAAAACGAGGACGTTTTGACGCGAAGGAACAATCAGTACAAGGATGCGCAGAATTCTGCACGTGTCGACTGGCTTTTAGGCCACACCGACAGTACCGCTTCAGACTGGAGATGGGGCCAGTTGAAGGCCTGCAAGCAGAAAACTAGCACACCAGGAAAAACAACTCTGCCAACCGTATCTACTTGGAGGATTTTCCTCCTCAGCCAAATCGCGAACTCCGCTAACTGCCTCCGGCGTTCAGCCCAGGCTACCACCCCCGGACTCCGCCCCCACATCCTTTCCTGATCTAGGCTGGCAAAGGCCCGCCCGGCCAGTTCCACCAGACGCAAAACCTAGCCCCCGGCGCCTTGAACGCCCTTCCGGGCCGGCCGGCCTTCGAGCCCATGGAGAGGCGCTTGGGGCCTAGCGCACCGCCAAACGTTTTTGGCCCCATTCAGCACCCATACTCACATCTGGCTGACCAGCTTCTGCCTGAAGTTATTGCTGCGCCATTCGCTGTCCTCCATCCCGACGACTTCGGCCTAGCCTCTTCTACAGCTGCCGCTACCGTCCGGACTCCGCAGCCTGAATGGGAATAGACGCCTCTTCCGGCAACCGGATGTGACGGCAAAATGAGACCTGCCGAGCCTTTCCCCTTAGAGAAACCAGGGCATGCTGGGAAATGTAGTTCCGGGTCGGTGACTGGTTAGCGTTTCCAGCCCAGGGAGCGCTAGGGCTCCGCGCGGCCAGGCGGGGAAGCTGCGGTTCAGGAACAGGCGCACCTTCCCCGCGAGGAAGGGAAGAGGCGGCTGCAGTCGACCGCTCCTTCATTGATCAGGCACAAGTGAATCCAGACCAAGAGGCGCTGTCGGGGACAGAGGGCCAGCTGACACTCCGACTCCCTCCGTCGCTCTTGCCAGGCCGATTCTCCCCCTCCCTGTCCTGCGTCGCCCACAGCTTTCCGCGGCTGTGGTCCAGAGCAATGAAATGCCGTGAGGAGGTGGCAGCGCCGCTCTCCGAGCCCCAGCCTCTAGGGCGCGAGAACGACTCACGAGCGCTTGGAGGACTCCGTGGCTACTTGTCCGTACAGCTGTCACCGATGAGTACGGAAAGGGACGACTGTCCCTTTAAGGAGCGGCACCCTGCTGGTGACAGAATGGCTAGAGCGGCTCACCCCGACGAGTTTCCGGTTAGGAGCTGTAAAATAAGCCTGGCGATTCCCGCTGCTCCTGTGCGTCTCCTAGAGCGGCCGCATTCACTAGCCCAACCCCTGAGGGGAGGGGCTTTCAGCCAGGCCACACCCATTGAACTCGTGGGGGGGCCTTTACTGGTTTTTGAGGGAGAAAGCGGCTTCAAATGTTGTGCGGAAGCAGACACCGCCCAGAAAGAGACGCGAGTGCCCCGGAAGTCCTGCCTACAACCCCCCAAAGTGACAGTCAAGTTCTTATAAGGCTTTCGGTGGGGGGCTGTTTTCCTGGTGGGCGCTCTGGAGGCGACTGTTTCCCTGTTTCTGCGATTCCGGGCAGGTGAGTAAGGAAAGGACGGGGGGAGATGGTGTTGACACTGTCTGGTGGGTGGCTGGACAGCACAGTGCTTCGCTGTTGCAGCCGCCCTTATCTGAATGTCTCTGAACATGTGCAGAGTCCCGCTGTTCTCCTAGCTCCCTGGAGAGGCCCACTGGTAGGTGTTTGTCTAAGGACAGGATGTGAGACACTTTGCTGCGCTGTTTTGTCTTTCATCCCACTGCATGGCTGTCTACCGAGTTTCCTCCAGCACCAACAAAAGTCTTCCTTTCTTTTCGTATGATGCTTCTCTGTTGCCTTTAGCAAAAAAAGAAAAAGAAAAAAAAGCAAGCCCATATTTCTTCCTCCCTCTCTTCTTCTCACAATAGCCTTGTGTGGTAGGTTGGACTAATAGTGAACCACAGGGCTACAAGTGTAAGGAGGTTTATGAACTGCTGTTGAATCTCTTGGGCTAAAGGGTCATCTAAAATTTCTTGTGCTAGCCTAAAACTGTCATTGCCACAAACTGGAAAATGACAATGACACAAAAAGATGTGGGATTTATATATAATGGCTAAACTCTCGGATAATCTTACACTATTTGACAAGATTCCTGCTCCTACCACATTTGTATCGACGTGGTTCCACATTTTGGAATACCTCGCAAATCAACAAGATATTTCCAAAGTGATGGATGATTTATGGTTATGGTAGTGCTAGTTAATTTATTATAGTAGAGTGTTAACACTGTATTGGAGTTTTTGATAGCTGTAGAAAGAGCCTATACCTGTTAAAACTCAAAGTTCACACTTGTTATAAAACAGTGGTTACCTATTTCGTTAAAATACACAAAATCTTATTATGTTTTACTCTTGTTCACTTACACCACAATTCATGGCAACTTACCTGTACTCTATATCTGTATTAATATTGAAAATGGTAGTGCAAGTTAATTTATTATAGTTGAGTATTAACATTGAGTTGAAATTTTTGATAACTATAGAAAGAGCTTATCCTTATTAAATTTCAAAGTTTGCTCTTGTTATAAAACACTGGCTACCTATTTTGTTAAAGTGCACAATCTTATTATGTATTACTCTTCTTCACTTATGCCACAATTCTTTGTTACTTACTTACCTGTATTTTATATCTGCATTAACATTGAAAACTTAATAAAATATATTGTGTAAAAATAAAATCAAAAAGTGTTTTTCACCTTAAATACAGCTTAAATAAATCTGCTTGAAAGCTTCTTAAAGCTAATAGTTTTTTTAATCAAGTATCTTTATTCATTTTTCATAAGTAAATAGTTTTGAATGTTTGAGGAAACTGAGCACTCCCTGAAGTAGCCTATTCGTGAACTGCTCAGTGGTGCCTATTTGCATCTTTGCCAAGGCACCTCTTCCCAAAGCTTGGCTTGCAACCCTCTCCTAAGGTGTAGCTCAGACTGCCCAGTTCCCTGTAGCCTTAAAAAACAGCCTTTAGCGTCCTCTGCATGGGTGGATTAAATAGAGAGGAAGTGCTGAGTGAGCAGTTTAGGCCAGTGGTGTCGAAATCATTTGTACAAGGGCCAGATCTAACATAAATGTTACTTTGTTGGGCCAGGCCATAAAATGTAACATGAAGTACTAGAAACATAAACTTTATAAAGGTGATTTCAGATGCCGAATAGCAGTAGCAGGTGTGATATGCAGGGGGTAGTAGCTGTGGAGATAATGAGACACTGGTAATGAGACAGGAAACCTACGTTTCAATATGGTACAGGAAGATTCAGTCCAGGAGGATGCAAAGAATAAATGGAATGAGACACTGGTAATGAGACAGGAAACCTACGTCTCAATATGGTACAGGAAGATTCAGTCCAGGAGGATGCAAAGAATAAATGGAAATAAGTCTGAAGAAATGAGCAGTGACTCACAAAAGCACATACTCTACCACAAATTTTGTTAGTGTTTGAAGGTGCTACTGGACTCTTACTCTTTCTACTGCTATTAGAAACTACAACATTCAAAAACCAGCGGGGGGACATTTTAACCTTCCAGGGCATTCAGTTGCTGACCTAAGAGTAGCAGTTCTCTTACAAAGGAATTTCAAAGGGAGATTAGAAAGAGAGACTGCTGGATTGCAACTGATAGTGAAGCTCAAGACAATGTAAACTCCTGGACTGAATTGAGAGTCCAGTGTTCCCTCCAAGCTGAGTTAGTGTGAGCTAGCTCACAGTTTTTTAGCCTCCGGCTCACACATTTTTGTCTTAGCTCAGGAAGGATGTCTCCAGAGCAAAATAATTTATACAGTAGCCAAATCGCTCGCTCACAACTTTAATGCCAGTAGGTCACAAAGTAGAATTTTTGCTCACAATACTTCACAGCTTGGAGGGAACATTGATTGAGACCTGGGTTTTTTATCTCATTACCAATGCCTGCTATTGTCATTTGGCATCTGAAATCATTTCATTCTCCAAGATATGATTTACATCCTAGCTGTATCTAAAGAAGTGAGCCACATGACTCACGAGAGCTCCTATCCTGCCACAAATTTTGTTAGTCATTAAGGTGCTGCTAGATTCTTGCTCCCTTTCACTAATAAGGAATGCAAGCTGTGCAGTTAGGTTTCTGTTGGAAATGGAAAGGAGGATCCCACGCTCTCTCTGGCATGCTCTCTCTACCTCTTTCCCTCCCTCTCCCCCTCCCTCTCTGAAGAAGTGTGCAGGCAAACAAAGGCTTATAGCTGGAATAAAAAAGTGTTGGTCTAAAACATAGGAATCTCTCTCTCTCTCTCTCTCTCTCTCTTCATCCCCCTCCCTTCCCACCCTCTCTCTGAAGAAGGTGTGCTTGCACACATAAGCTTATACCTGGAATAAAACATTGCTGGTCTTCTTAAAAGTGCTACCTGGACTCCATTCTTTCTCTCTCTGGCTTTTTGCCTCCCCTCCCTCCCCAGAGGAGAAGTGGGAGAAGCCCTCAGCCAATCAAAGGAAGGCTTTCTTTCTCTCCTCTTCCAAGCAGGAAATAGGAGAGACTGGGGAAAAGAAGCTGCAGTGTGAGAAACAGGAAGGAGGAAGCAGGAAATAGGAGAGACTGGGGAGAAGGAGCTGCAATATGAGAAACAAGGAGGAAGCAGCAGACATCCAGTTGTTCACGAACTGGATAGAAGCCCCTCAAGGGCCAGATCCAGCCTGCAGGCTGTATATTTGACTCCCCTGCACTAGAGGTACCTTCTTTGTAACTGTGATGAGATCTGCTGCCTTCTTAATAATTGCTTCATCCCTCTGGAATGGCCTGCCAGGTGAGATAAGTGGGTGGCAACAGAGAGATGGTCTTCTTTGTGGTGACTCTGCAGCTATGGTACACCCCACCCAGTATTTCCCTGCACCTGATCTAATTAGGTTCAGGCACTGGGTCAAAGCATTTATTTAACCAGGTATTTGAGATGTGTAGGGTTTGCAATGGTCTCAGTGTTCTCCACGTATAAGTATGGTTTTATTTTTTTTATATGGTTTTTTTATATATATGGTTTTATTTCTATTTGCTTCATTTGCTTTTATTGCTGGGTCTTATATGAAAATGTTTATTGACGGAATAGAAAATGTATATGCTACCTCTGTCCAGAGACCTGTCCAGGGACCACAGAGCAAAATATGATAAAAGTAATGAAAAACCCAGCCAGAGCATAAAAGTTGTATAAAATACTTAGGAGTCAAAAATGATTCTTGCAATAGAGTCCTCGGTTTGTAGCTTAAATATTGTTTTCAGGTTTGCTTTGCTGTTATGAAAGCTCACAATTGAGGGGTGGCAGACTGCTAATTGGTTGATTATATGCCAAGCATTGTTTAATTCCCCCCCCCCCCCGACGCTTTCATAACAGTTCCTGCTGTCGCCATGCCCCTTTCTGAGCTCAGCACCATCCACATCGGCACTTATGACCCAAATCTGTTTCACAGGTGATTTATGCTCCATCAATGTATGCGTCAACATAGGATTTAAAAATAACTTGGATTTAATTGAGATTCAGAAGCGCATACTACCAGTGCTTGTATGCTTTTGGTCCTGCTTAATTTGTAATTGCAGAAATTCCGTTTTCTGTATACTCAGTTTTCTAAAAGCAGTCACATGTCTCACAAGGGTGCAGTGGTTACCTTTTTTTGGTCCCATGGTGCATTTCATATTGCTTTTCTTTTCACCGTCCGCTTGTGGTTGCATAATTCTGGGTCATTTGTGAATCTGGCTTATGTCAGAGTTTACTTTTGACTCGATAATGAGAAGCCCATAACAGTTCCTCAGGGAGCTGCTTGTTTGCCTAGTGGTGGGAAGCTAAACATATTGTCTTGTTCTTCACTATTCCTGACCCTAATTCCTAAGCAATAGGAAGCTTTGCTGTTGTACCTTACAGTTGCTGAGTCTTCCTTGGAAGCCTTTGGTGAGGGACTTTTTTTTTTAATTAACAATTTTTTAACATTTCAACATATACAACCAAGAACAGTGCATTATAACAAAGGTTTCAAAATATGTGTTACAAAGAAACAGTTAAAAATATATCATCTCATTTCTTTTCTGTTAGATAACAATAGAAAACCAAATAGCTACTATCTTATTTTGATATTGTATTTCAGAGTAATTGAACATTTTAAAAGACATTTTGCTTAAAATAAAATAGTCCCATATCTTTTGCTGCCATTGTTGAACTGAGGGAACCCGTTTTTCAATCCATTTTGCTGCTATCAAATTTTTGCTACCATTAGTAAAATAGAAATGATTTCTTGCTGACTTTTTTGTATTTTAAGTAGTGACCAGTTTTCAAGTAATATTACTTCTGGTTTCAAAGGGATTTGTTCTAAAGTTATTTCTTGTAATGAGGGACTTTGTTAAAGGACTCTCAGAAGGTGAACAATTCCAGTTGTCAGCATCAGCATTACTTTGCAGTAATGAAAGCGCCTTGGTGCCCCAGTGTTCTTCACATCCCTTCTGGTGAAGAGGGACCATTTGCCAAATATAGCCTGTTGTAACAAAGATTCCAGGTCAGAAAATCTAACCTCACCTATATCAATTTCTCCCTAGGAAGTCAAGGTGCTGGTGTCCTTTGAGATACTGAGCGTGTTCACTTGTGATGGCGGAGGATCAGGAGCCAGCACAGCTGTGCTGCATGAAGCAGCATTCCAGCAACACATACCGCAGCGCTCAGCATTCACAGGCTCTGCTGAGTGGTTTGGTAGCTCTCCGAGACAGCGGCATCCTCTTCGATGTCATCTTGCTTGTGGAGGGGAAGGCTATTGAAGCTCACCGCATTCTCCTGGCTGCATCATGTGACTACTTCAGGTCAGCTCACCACAGAGTTGCAGCAATACTGTACTCAAACTTGCACACACTGCTGTCCTTATTCATTTAGGATATCTTTGGGCATGGCCAGTGCAGTTGTATAAGCCCGTTTCTGCTGTAACTCAGGGATAAGTTCAAAGAAAGTGTTTGAGATATGAGCTATGATATGGCAGCTAAGGATTTCTGTTAAAGGAGGGAAAGGCAGAAGTTTCAGTGAGCATGTCCTAGGCCTTGGTTACAGCAGAAGTATATTCTGGGATCCCAGCCCTTTATTTTTATAAAAACCAATATGGCAAGGTATAAGAGGGATGAGCATGGACCGGCCCACGGACCTAATGTTGTCATGGACCCGAGGGCAGGTTTGTGGACCATTTGTCCAGTCCATGCATTTAGGTTTTCCACGGACCGTGGGGAGTTTTAGGCAGGCTGTTTGGTCCATGGGAGCGGTCCATGGGCCAGGCAATCCAGTGCCAAGACCTTAATGGTAAAGGAAACCAGGGAGGATGTTCTTCTACAGCCCTTCTGCAGCCCTGGTCCTCCAAAGCTTGACAGGCAGTTCTGGCTGCCAATAAAGAGAGCTCCCATTCTGCTCTATGAGAGCAGACTGCATATATACCCTCAGCTCACATGTAGCTGGTTTTACTTTGCAGCAGGCAGTTAGACAGAAAGGATCGAGACGGTCCAAGGCCAGGTCTACCAGTATAGTGGCCTGGGGCGGCTAGACCTGTTTTCCAGAGACCAGGTCTACCAATATAGTGGCCTGGGGTGGCTAGACCTGTTCTCCAGAGGCTTGGTCCGCCCCTGTAGAGGATATTTTGTGTAATGAAATTTGACTTGATTCTGTTTTCTCTTTTTCTGTTTAAATTATTCTTAAAATATAGCTTAAATATGGTTTAAAAGAATTCAGAGATTTTTACACAGTTATGGAAATAGTCTAAAAATAATTTACACAATAGCCAAACATAGACTTGCTCACAACTTTAACGTTACTAGCTTTTTTTCACTCATGAGGTAGAATTTTTGCTCACAACACTGTGGAGCTTAGAGAAAACATTGGTTGGGGAGTGTTTGTGTGGTTCAGGGATCTGAGCCACCACTTGTTTTCCTGCTCCCTTCAGGGCAGGAGGGCAACGCTCCTGGGGCTCCTCCTGTGTGTCCCTGCTCCACTTGGGTAGGCTTTTTAGGTACCTGTCCCCAGCTGGGGCGGTGTAGTGTGTGGTCTCAGGGGCCTGAGTCACCACCAGTCTTCCTGCTCACATCCGGGCGGGAGGGCAAAGCTACTGGGCTCCTTGGCTGAGGACCCACCTAATTGTCAACAGCACACAGTACATCCCTCTGTGTGATGTTGAGGGTGAAGGTGGGGGCCAAGGGTGCTCATCGCGGGGGAAAGAACCCCATCCCCTCTATCCCTGTGGAACAAGCCCATCCTGCTGGGCCACCACAGCCCAGCTGTTCTAGGATGTCAGTAGGGGTCTCAGAGTTAGACCCTCTTACCCCCATGTTCTGGGGATGGAGTTGGAGGCAAAAAACCTCTTAGCGGTGCCAGAGGAAGACCAGCTGCTAAAACTGTTTGGGGAGAAGGAGGAATCTCAGGGTAGTGATTTAGAGGGTGGTGGTGAAACATCCAGCTCCACATTCCAAACTAGTCCTCCCTGCCCTCAGTCCTCCCAGCCCAGTCCCACACCATGGTGGCTAAGCCTCCCACCTGCTCCACTGTTGGGTCCACGTTTCCAGCTGGCACTCTGGGAGTGTTTCCAAACCCTCCCCAGTGAGCCCAGGTGTGGAGGGTCTCGAACCCGCACCACTTGTCCTCCTCTGTCTTCCGCAGGCACCTGCAGTGGCACCACCCAACTCTGTTGCCTCTGGAGCAACGAGTGGCAAAGATGGCACCCACCAGGGGGAAGAAACGGCCTGCTCAGCAGGGAGAAGAGAGGGGGGAGATGGGAGTCCTCCCCAAGCCAAAGGACTCGCACCGAGGGTGCTGTGGGTGGGAGTGGAACCCGGAAGGAGGCCATCCTGAATGAGGGAAAGGAAATCAACATCAGTTCAAATGACTGTCTGACCCTCTCTGAAATGGTGCGTGTCCTGTAGCCTTTCAAGGACACCACTGACGTCTTCTTCTCCCGTACGGCCAGCCTGGGGCAAGCCATCCCCCTTGATCTGCGGGTTGGCCTCCACACTGGAGCAGGGGGCAGCTCTTCTCCCGAGGGCCAGGGCCTTGGTGGAGAGGTTGCAGGCAGGTGTGGCCATCTGGTTGCATCCTCTCTGCCCCGAGAAGGGGTACAGGATGGCCTCCATCCTCGACCCCCATATAAAGGGCAGCATCACTCTGCACAAAGGAGCTCCGGCAATGGAGGAAGGACCTCCACAGATGGGTACGGAGGCTGAAGGCCAGCTGAAGTGGCCAGAGGAAACAGAAGATGAAAGAGCTAGGGGGGAAGAGGGGCAGCCCAGCACCTCAGGCCCCAAGAGTCCAATCAGGAAGGCCCCACCACCCTAGTGGTCCTCTGTGGAGAGCTGGGAGGTTGGTGGTGCCATGGGAGAGGCCAGGTAGGCCCTGGCCAAGGACTCAGCAGAGGTAATAAGGGAGAGCCTTTCTGAGGACCTCCCCCCCCCCCCCCCAATCTGGCCCGACCTGTCCTGTTTGGCCATGAACTATCCCACCCCACCCCAGGGCCCAGAGCCAGCAGGTGATCTCCCACCTGGGAGACCTTCTCAGCCACCACTGCTCATCCCTGGCCCAGGCCCTGTACTCTCTCTAAGCTGTGGAGTCTCGTGAGCAAAAATTCAACTACTGGCGTTAAAGCTGTGAGCGAGTGATTTGGCCTCTGCATAAATCAGTTTGCTCTGCAGCCATCCTTTGTGAGCTAAGACAAAAATGTGTGAGCCAGAGGCTAAAAAACTGAGCTAGTTCACACTAACTCAGCTTAGAGGGAACACTGTATGGTGAGTTTGCCTTCCTCAAGGTCAACCTCCCCCTCTGAGTCACCCGGCATGTGGCCCGCGGGTTGTGCTCTTGACACTTGGGTTGGAGGATGCCCACCTCTGCTGCAGGGGGGCGGGCTGGACCCCCACAATCCAATTGGCATCCACCCCGTGACAAGTGAGTCCACCACCTCCATCTCCAAGCAGCCAGTCTGCCTCAGACCCCAAGCAGCCCACCTACCTCAGACCCCAAACAAGCTCTCCCACTCACATGCCCACCCCGTTGGGGTGTTAAAAAAAATCCCTTGGAGGGTGGTGCGGTTCCTCAGCCAAGGTTGGTACCTATGCTGCTGACCTTTAAGGCCTTGAGTGGTTAGGGACCCAGGTATTTCTGGGACTGCCTCCTCTGGTATGTCCCCTGAAGACCTTTATGCTCTGCTCAGAACAACTTACTGGTGGTCCTTAGCCCTAGAGATGTCCGGCTGTCCTCAGCCAGAGCCAGGGCTTTTTCAGCTCTGGCTCCTACCTGGTGTAACCCTGCTAAATAACATCTGCACCCCACGGGATCTTGTGCAGTTCTGCAGGGCATGCAAGGCAGAGATGTTCTGCCAGGCTTTTGGTTGAGGACAGCAACGGGTACCATCCCAATCCACCATTACACCATTCCAGACCCCCACACCCTTATATGTACAGGAGTCCTTTATACATGAATTATTTATGACATGAACAAGCCTGAAGCATTCTAGGTTCCATGGGCAAATCCCAAACAGCAGCATGCATACAATGGGATCATTTCCAAAAGTTTAGCCATAGAACTTGCTAATGATCTTTGGCCAGTCATTGCATCTCAACTTGACCTACCTCTGAGAGTTGTGTGAAAACAGAATGGGATTTATCAGCATCAGCTGCCTTGAGCTCCATGGAGAAGGTGGTGGGAAACTTGGGAAATAATGAGATCCTTCAGGCGGGGGTATTAGGATACTATATTAATACATGCATTGTATCCAGCACATGATGTGGCACCGAAAACATTCCTTTTGAAAAGAATGATTAAAGCATCTCTCTCCTTTTGTAGGGGAATGTTTGCTGGTGGACTAAGAGAAATGGAACAAGAGGAGGTCCAGATCCAGGGCGTGACTTATAATGCTATGTGTAAAATCCTAAACTTCATATACACTTCTGAGCTGGAGCTCAGCCTAAACAATGTGCAGGAAATACTCACTGCATCATGCCAACTTCAGGTGAGAGCTGGTGGTTCCAAAAAATGTGTTGGGGAAGAAACGCAAGAAAAACCTCCTAAGGGCTGGGGCCGTGACACCCTGCCAACTTGGCATTGGGCAGATTTAGCATCCTGTGTTTCGGGTCACCCACTTGGTGGTCTGGGGATGTGGACTTACAGAAAACGCACCTTTATTCCACATTTGAGTCAGCAGTGTTCCAGGCAAGTCACTTTCTAGATGCTGCTAATTAAATTGCTACAGGAGGTGGGGAATGTTTTATTCTCAAGGCAGACGCTCTTCCTCCCCACCCTGAAATAACACCTGCACCAATGTCCTATGGCTACCAGCTTTCTGTCCCTGCCTTCTCCTCTTGTTTCTCCCCCACCACAGAAAAAAAAATCTGCAAATTTTGGAACTACACTGAAGCTTGCAAATTAAGTAAACCTCCATCTTGATCAGATTGATCTATTTTAACTGCAAAATTTTCAATGGGATTTGGGCTTATTTGCTATTTTTAAACATTCCGCAGGGTCAGGGTAGTTTATAATCCTGTTGCAAGGTTATTATCAGATCCCCTCATAGGTCAAAGGAGTTCTTGTGTTTTTCCTTCTTGCAGATCCCTGAGGTTATCAAATTCTGCTGTGACTTCCTCATGTCTTGGGTGGATGATGAGAACATCATGGATATGTATAGACTAGCAGACCTTTTTGGCCTGAGCCATCTGAATGAGCAGCTGGATGCCTACATTTTGAAAAATTTTGTTACATTCTCAAAGACAGAAATGTATCGCCAGCTCCCCCTTGAAAAGGTCTACACCCTCCTCAGCAGCAACCTCTTGGAGGTCACATCTGAGAATGAGGTCTATGAAGGGGCCCTCCTTTACCATTACACACCAGAGCAGGTGGAGACAGATCAGGTCTCCTTGATGGAACCTCCTAAGCTGCTGGAGACAGTCCGTTTTCCTTTGATGGAGTTCCACATTCTGCAGAGGCTCCATGACAAACTGAGCCCGTGTCCATTAAAGGAGACGGTGGCTAGTGCATTGATGTACCACAAAAATGAGTGCCTTCAACCAATGCTTCAGAACATGCACACACAGCTGAGGTCAGAGTTTCGGTGTGTCGTGGGCTTTGGGGGGATGCATTCTACTCCATCTACAGTTCTCAGCAACCAAGCCAAGTACTTAAACCCACTGTCAGGTGAATGGAGGCACTTCGCTCC
This sequence comes from Lepidodactylus listeri, assembly GCA_029233225.1. NCBI lineage: Eukaryota > Metazoa > Chordata > Lepidosauria > Squamata > Gekkonidae > Lepidodactylus > Lepidodactylus listeri. The sequence goes on from JARCFY010000013.1 coordinate 30,090,827, forward strand.
AGCGCAGTCCCGCAAAATGTCCAACCAAGGAATTGCAGTTCTCAACAACTTTGTCTATTTAATTGGGGGAGATAACAATGTACGAGGGTTTCGAGCAGAGTTCAGATGTTGGAGGTAAGGGGCTGCTTCTGGATTTTAAATTGCCAATCTGTTTTTACTGTTTTTGGCTGAGCAGGGATTGGAATTCGGGTTTCTCATAGCTAAATCCAACTCTGTGGCCATTATGCAACATTTGGCTGTAGTAACCTCTATTGCTCTGGTGAACTTTCTTTGGAAATTTTGAAATCTGTCTGCTGCTGTGAGGAAATCTTTTGCACTCTGTGGGAATCGTTCTGACCATTTATGTAGGACTTCGTAAACAGAAGATGCAAGTAGATTGGCATTTATCAAGTGTAATAAGGATGGAAATATCTCTGTAGTATGTACAAATGGGGAAGATAACATTTTGCCATACTTACATGAAAGGGGGAAAATACATGGGTTCTTCCTCGCCTTGGATGATAGTTCTCTAGCAGACTTCCTCTTGAATGGATATGGGGCTGTGGAAGACGAGAGACGAAGGGCTCTCAGTCTGCTAGCTGAAGCTGAGCATTCACACTTAGAGTGCAATCACTCCTCTTAGCAGTAGTAGGATGGCTGCCAGTCATAATACTATTGTTCTTGGCCCTTTGAAAAGAGAGATTGGGCTGTGGAAGCTGCTAGACCCAGCATTAAAAAGAAATGGACAGCAACAAAGGTAACAGCAGGCAGAAGAATGGGTGGAGGCCCAGTGTGCCTCTTAGCTGCTCATTTGGAGGCAGTTGCTAAAGAAACAGTAAGAAAAAGCTTTCTGGCAGTTGCAGGACACAGCTTGTCCAGATGGGGAGAACTGTGACAGGGGCTGTTAGATTTGCTGAGAGCAGCCATATGCCTATGGCTGTGCCAGATACCTCTGCCATTGCAGTCTGGCAATAGCACCTCATCTTCTTTTGCAAGGTATGACCCACGACACAACAAGTGGTTCCAGATCCAGCCCCTTCAGCAAGAGCATGCAGACCTCTGTGTCTGCGTCATGGGCGAGTACATCTATGCCGTGGCAGGACGGGACTACCATGAAGACTTGCGGGAGGTGGAAAGATACGACCCCAAAACCAACACCTGGGAATATGTGGCCCCCCTGAAGAAGGAGGTAAGGAGGGTGGTATACATGAGGACGAGTGCTGGTGGGCTCTGTCAAAAATGTGTTCTGGATCCACAGCCTCAAGTGCCCTCTTGCTTGGTCATATGGGGAGTCACAGAATATTTATAGAAAACTGCCTTCATCCTGTCCTGCTGGCAAGCTTCCCAGGGAAATCTGTCTTCCAGTGCAAAGTTGATTTTGGGTACACGCCAAGCGTTGCATACAATGACTGTTCTTAGTTAAGGCCCCACTTGTAGGCTGGGTTGCAATCAGAAGCATAGCTGTGCTTACCATCGCTCTGCACTTGGTGACAGTGTAGGTGGAGCTCATAGCACATCAGGACCCATAGGTACAGGGCTCCTTCCTTACCCCATTGTTCTTGCTTCCCACACTGGCTGCTGGAAGCACAAGAGATTTCAGTGCCAGAAATGGCCAGCCACTGAGGAGTGGTTTGGAAAGCCTCTTCCCTAGGCACCAAGGCATAATTCGTAAGGCAACTTTTTGCCAGGGACTTTTCTAGTTCTGTACTAGGTAGGGAAGGTGTTCTTCCTGGACCCAGAATCTCCTATTTGACCCATGATATAGTGGTTAGGAGTGCGGACTCTAATCTGAGAGAACTGTGTTTGATTTCACACTCATCCACATGTAGCTGCTGATGTGACCTTGGGTTAGTCACAAGTCCTTTCAGAGCTGTTGTCTCACTAAAGGATTTCTCTTGCTCAAAAGTCAGTCGGATCTGACTAGGGGGCAGTGCTCATCTCTGTTTCCAAGCCAAAGAGCCAGTGCTGTCCGAAGATTTTTTCTGTGGTCATGTGGCTGGCATGACTAAACGCCAAGGTGCACAGAACGCTGTTACCTTCCCAGTGAAGCGATCCCTTTTTATCTACTTGCAATTCCTTGCTTTTGAACTGTTCCATTGGGATGAGCTGGGGCCAGAGACGGGAACTCATTCCATCACATGGCACTCGGGTCTTGAACTGTCAAACTACTGGACTTTCGGTCTGCAGTTCATCATCTTAACCTCTGAGCCACTATGGCCCCTCACTAACAGTTCTCAAAAGAGCTCTTTCAGCCCCACCTACATGGTGTCTGTTTTGGGGAGGGGAAGGGAAAGGAGATTGTAAGACTCTCTGAGACTCCTTCGGGTAGTAAAGGGCAGGGTATAAATCCAATCTCTTCTTCTCTTTTTCTTCCACTGGGTTCCATATAGTCTTCGTTGGCAGCTCTCCAAGGTCTTAGGCAGAGAAAGGTCTTTCCCAAGACCTGCAACTTGAGATCTTTAACTGGAGATCTTATGCTCTGAACCTCTTCTGCATGCAAAGCCAGGGCGTTCTACCACTGTCTCACAATCCCTCTCTAGTTTCTTCACCGAGAGGCAACTAGTGTATTGTATCCTACTGGATAGCTGGGAGCCAAACAGCTAGGGTCCCAGGTATTTTGCACATCTGCTGCAACAGTCAGCATCCTAAGCATACCATTTTAAGTCTTGAAGCTGGGGCTGGTGGAGGGGGAGGAATACTCTTTATAACTGCAAAAATTGGAAGTAACTGAAGGCTCAGAACCAGGATGAGGTTGGGAAAGGATTCTAGGGCATGACGGCTCCAGAGCACTGTACAGGTCTGTGCCCTCTTTCCCAGTTTCAGTGCCCATCCTCTTGCCATGACATTGCCCAAACTCATACTGCCTGAATCTTGGGAGCAGAATAGGTTGCTCATAAAAAACAAGTCTAGCCAAATATTTAACAGGAAGAATTCTGATTTCAGAATGTGCATTCTCTGTTAAAACATTCAGATCTGTTCAGGCAGCTCATGCATATTAGAGAATTAAAAACCACCATCCTGGACTTTGTTTGGTTACCTTACAAAGTCCTATAGATTTATTATCTCTCTCTGTATAGATAGCTGCCCTTCCCCATGCAATATATCAGTTGAGGGAAATGTTCAGGGTCCCAACTAGTGACTCCATCTCACTTTTTGTGTGTGTTTTGATGCAGGTATATGCACATGCGGGAGCTACTTTGGAAGGGAAGATGTATATTACCTGTGGAAGACGAGGCGAGGACTACCTGAAAGAGCTGCATTGTTACAATCCAGTAACTGATCGCTGGGACAGCCTGGCAGATGGGCCTGTCCGACGGGCCTGGCATGGGATGGCTGCACTGCTGGGGAGGCTGTATGTGATTGGAGGCAGTAACAACGATTCTGGCTGTAGAAGAGATGTTCACCAGGTGAGTCAGTGCTCTGTCTGTGTGACTGGTACTTTCTTTTTTTGTATAACAGGGTTCTCTACGTGTATTTATTCAGTGTTTTGTTATAATAAAGCAAGTTTCTAGCACTCATGGTTGTACCAGAAATAGTGGTTGGCTATGTGGTAAGAACTCCAGCACCCCACTGGTTAGTACTAGTTTTGGGGTGTTGTTCCTGTCATGATTGGCAACTTTTGTTTTTGATGTTGCTTTCTTCCAGGTTGCCTGCTATACTCCAAGCACTGGTCAGTGGACTTGCGTCCGCCCTTTGCCTGCAGGACATGGAGAACCTGGCATTGCTGTCCTGGGCCATGAGATCTATGTCTTAGGGGGCAGATCCCATAACGAGGGCATCCGCGTGGACTATGTCCATATTTATAATGCTGAAAGAGATGACTGGGAAGAAGGGCCTCCATTAGAAGATGTTATTTCTGGGATGGCTGCCTGTGTCCTCACACTGCCGAGGGCCATCCTAATGGAGGTGGACAGATGGGACCACGAGTGGCAACGTGACAGACTGCAGAATTCCCTGGATGTTTTTTCCAAGGTCATGGGTTTTGATTGGGAGGAATCTGATGATCTGGGTGATGATTAACCCGAGAGACTGGCCTCTCTTCCTCTTGACTTTTTGGCTTTCCCCCCTGCGGTAACTGAGTCGGGTAATGTGACCACCCTCTCTTTGCTGAGCCGCACACACTTGCCAACAAAGTTTTGCTGCCTGTCCACCCTGTGGTGGGAGACAGCCTGGTCACATCGACAGGACTTGCAGCAAGAGCTGGCCAGAGGCTACTGAGAAAAGGCAGCAAGGAATGGGCTGGATGGCCTTCAGCATGAGGGCACTTTGCACAAAGGGGTGGCAAGTAGCCTACCCCCTGACTAAGGGAAGGCTTTTAGGAACTCTGTGTGTGTGTATCAGTGAAGTGTGAATTTATATTTAAATTATTTGATGATTTGAAAAAGCATTTGATATGAAGATGGCTTTGACCATTGGTCTGCCATTTGAGACAAGCCAGTGAGCTTTTTCTTGTCAAAAAGTTCTCATTCTGTTCACTGAGAGCTTATTAGCTGCTAGACTTGCAGCACAAAAGACTTAGCTCAGCCACTTCTGAACATCAGATGTCCAGCATGAAACTGCTTCCTCATTACTCCTGGAATAGAATCCTTGGTGAGCACCTTAGCCTTGGAAGAACCATCTTCTTCCAGTGTCTTAAGCCTTTGAGCTCCTCTGTGCTGCCAGCACCTCTGCACCTTTCTTAGCTGCTGATGGTAGCAGCCAACATCCCAGTACCCCACTGCTGTGCAGGTGTGCAGAAAATTACCAGCTTGTCTTGAAAAAGAGATCTTTGTTGTTCAGTATTAGTATTCTGTACTTCTTTAAAAGAGGATGTATATAACACTTCTTCCTGTGTATGTCAGACAGATATGCCAAAGCCAGAAGAAAACCAAGTTGTGTCTAATACTCAATTATGTCAATAGTGGTGGGAACAGGCGGAATGCACTTGAACATAATGGGGCATGTCCCCAAGAGAAACGAGGAAAGAAAAGCTGAAGGCCCTAGTAATCTGCTCCCCACATCTCTCTCAAGCTGAACAGTGGGTTTTTCAACTCCCATTTTGTTTTCATCTCTTCAGTCCAGTAAAAAGAATAGATATAGGAGGCAAACAGGTTGCCTACCTGTAACTGATGATCTTTGAGTGGTCATCTGTGCATTCACACCTATGGGTTACTGCACCTGCGCGGGAAGTTCTAATGGATTTTCACACCCAGCACCTCCAGGCATGCGCATAGCCCCCACCGCGCATGCCCAGAGGAGCGGGCGTGGACAGCCTGCCAGTTCCTTCTGACTGCTGCAACCGAGCTAGATAAGATGGAGAGAAGCCTGGCAGCAGAGGGGAAGGATGGGCAGGTGGTGTGACTGCACAGATGACCACTCAAAGATCATCAGTTACAGGTAGGCAACCTGTTTATCTTTGACATGGTCTCTGTGCTTCACACCTATGGGAGAGTAGCGAGCAGTGTCCTACCTGGAGGAGGGTGCAGGCAGGCTGTCACTGAGAAGCAGCAGAGGGAATGAGGCGACCCATTGCGGAGCGTCTAGCAACCCGAGTATTAAGGACATAGTGCTTGATGAAGGTGTTGGGAGTCACCCAAGTTGCTGCTGTACATATGTCCACTAGAGAGGCTCACTTGAGGAAAGCCGTAGAAGCCGCCATAGCCCTGGTAGAATGGGCTCATATAGGGCCAGGAGTGGAATCTGTGCCAGGAGGTAGGCTAACATAATGAGTTCCACTATCCACCTGGAGAGTCTTTGGGCAGTGATAGCTGTGCCCAGTCTATGTGACGCATACGAGACGAATAGTCTAGGAGTTCGTCTGGCTGGTTTGGTGCGGGCTAGGTAGAACAGGAGTGCCCTTTTGACATCCAAAGTATGGAGGAGGCATTCATGGTCTGATGTGTAGGAGGGGTAAAAATCAGGTAGAGCAATCTCTGAGTGTAGGTGAAATTCAGAGACGAACTTGGGAAGAAAAATTAGGCACCATCCAGACCGCACTGGATAAGAAACAGAGGAATGGAGGATTGTGTCTAAGGGCAAGGAGTTCACCGACCCGGTGAGCTGACATGATGACAACCAAGAAGGCTGCTTTCCATGTCAGAAGCCTAAGGTCACAGGATGCCAGAGATTCGAAGGGCTTCCTGGTGAGTGCACGGTTGCCTGGGCCATCATGGTGTGATCAATATGCAGTTCGCCTTGTCGTGAACCACTTTGTGTATGACCCGCGTCAGCAGGGGCAGGGGTGGGAAGGCATATAGGAACTTTTGTGTCCATGGGTAGAGAAGGCCGTCCCCTAGGGAGAGGGGGTCGACTCTGCCCTGGCTGCAGAACCTTGGGCATTTTTTGTTGTGAGTGGCAAAGGCATCGATGTCTGGGAAGCCCCAGCGTAGGAACACCAGATGGAGGTAAGCCCAGGTGAGTTCCCAATTGTGGCATCGGGCTTGGCCCCTGCTCAGGAGGTCGGCTTGTGTGTTGAGCAAGCCTGGAATATGCGTGGCCCTGAGATTCCGCTGGCTGTGCTCCAGTCCCAGAGCTGAATCACTAGACAACAGAGGTTGTGGGACACCGTGCCCCCCTGGCGGTTTATATAACTCACTGCGGTGGTATTGTCTGTTAGGACCACGACGCAGTGACCCTTCACCATGGGTAGGAAAGTGCGGAGGGCAAAGAAGATTGCTAGAAGTTCCAAATAGTTGATATGATGGGATCGGAGGCTGGGTTCCCATCTTGTGCCTGTTTTGACACCGTTGAGATGTGCTCCCCACCCCCATCTGGAAGCATCGGTGGTCAGGGTGAACCGTGGTACCGGAAGATGGAACGGGGCCCCTTAGAGGAGGTTCGACCTCTGAGTCCACCACAGGAGGGAGTCCCTCACATCTTGGGGAGGGCAGAGATGGTGGGATTGCGGATGCTGCTGTGTGTGGAAGGAGTGGACAAACCAAAGTTGAAGAGCGACTCCGCACTGCCCTGTTTTTGCGAGTTTGGTTGCTAAACTTAGCACAGTGAGGGCAGGAATCAGGCTGGTGACTTTCTCCAAGACAGAGTATGCAGAGAGAATGACCGTCGGGAGCCGCAAGTTTGCTGCCGCAGGAAGAACAGCGTTTGAAACAGCCCCACTTTTTAGCCATAAAGTAGGGCTAGAAGCAGGAGATAGTAAGAGGGGGGAGTGGGGGGAGGCCCGAAGGCAGAAGGGAAGAACCTCCCACAACCTGAGAAAAAGGGTTTTTAAAAATTTGACAGAAAAAGAAGAAAAGGTAAGAAAATACAGAGAAGAAGAAAGCGAGCCAACGGAGAGCTTTCCACAATACTCAGCTGACTAACGAAGCTGCTAACAGCGCGGTGTCAGAAGAGAACTGGCGGGATGTCTGCACCTGCTCCTCTGCGCATGCACGGTGGGGGCTCCACGCATTCCTGGAGGTGCTGGGTGCGAAAATCCATTAGAGCTTTCTACGACACCAAAGGATTCCTGTGCAGGCGCAGTAACCCATAGGTGTGAAGCACAGAGGCCACGTCGAAGATCAAACAGCTGTTGATTTTCTTAAGCTTTAGAAATATTGCTTTAGGTATGTCACCACCAGCAAGTCTTACTTATTTAAGAAATGTATATGCTAACCTCCAGAAGCCGCTCTGCTGTACCCCAGAATGCAGTAACTATTGCCCTCATTTTGTTAGAGTTCTGCTTCCTGGTTTCATTCAAAGAACATCAACACCATGTTAAAAATGACCTTCCTACAATGTATTTTGTATGGACAGACATCTCAAAAAACTTCATATCTGCCCATCACAGGTAGGTGTGCCATCCTGCTGATTCAAGAAAAGTCTGGAATTACTCTGGGCTCAGTGCATATGTCATGCAAAGGAACAAAGAGAAGCACAGAGAATTGACAAATATTAACAAAATAAATCTTTTTGCATTTGAGAAGAGGTTCCAGGGCAGACATGTCCTAATAGCTGACAGGTTGCATTTCCCCCAACAAATACATGACTGATATCCATGAAGGTGAAATAGGTTTCTGCTTAAAATACCTGTGATTGAGCTGAGCAACTCCCTACCAAGAACCAGTTCTGAAAAACTACTAATGGGTACTCAGCTGTTATAGCAGTAGTATCCAACAAACCTATAGCCTTACACTGCTTAGTTTCTTCCCAAGTGTTCTGTTAAAATTTCCTGAGTAATAAACCTGTTTTATGGTTGTTTTCTTATATAAGCCCCATTGAAATGAGCAGGAGCTGTGGAAGGGTATGGTACTGTTCCAGTACATCTGTTCATTTTAATGGGCTTTTGGGGGGGGAGATGTTAATAGCTGGGGTGGAAAGAGGTGCTATTTGTTTGTTCTATTTCACCCTCCCAGATGTCTCGGCTGGCTTTGTTTCAGAGACCTGTAGACACCAGCAAAATTGTTTTCAGTACTGGAATAACAGCAAAGTCCCACTGAGAAATATACTGTAAGCCAGACAATATTATACCAGCTTGGGTTGTAAACAGAGGTATTGCGAATAGGTCTTTTGAAGTGAGATTAGCATGTGTTAAAAAGGATTTTTCCCCTTAAACTACTTGTATCTTTTTATATGTGGTTACTTTAGATGTCATTTACATCCCTCTGAGAAGCATTTAGTAACTGGTTAGTTACTACAGGTAATAGTGGTATACTATTCTGTGCATGAGAACTGTGAGGTTGTGATTGTAAGAGTGCAATTTCTCAGTGCCAACGAGCTCTGATAAAATGGAAGGAAGGAACTTTGTGTAATACCTAGGGAGCTTGCTCTGTCTCAGATCTTGGTGGGATCAAAAAGTGGGACTAGCTACATTGTCTTCTCCAACAGGGGTTCATTCTCAGTTGTTTTAAGTCCCACCTCCTGAGACAGCAGGCAGGGCAAAACAACTCTGACTGGGATGAAGACCTCCCCTCAAATTTCTATTTATATCTGTGCCTGAGTACAGGGGGGCAGAGTTAACAAGAGCTCTCTTGAGATCCATTAAACAGATAGAAGAAAGTGAACAAAAAGAAACAGCAATACTGAAAAGAAGGAAGTCTGAGCAGAAGCATCAACCATATAGCACTGATGTGGTTTTCTGGGGGGGGGAAACAAATCAGGGGAAAAAATGTAGAAACCTGTGATGCCCTAAGCTGAATGTGATCTGATTTAACAACTTTGTTCTGAATTAATAAATTAATCAATAAAACCAATAGAAACAAATACTTGAACTGAAATATCTGAGGCGAAAATCAAATGTGGGTTAAAAGTTCAAACAAACGCAAAGATTTGTTGAAAGTTTTATTGGAATAAGCTTAATAAATATTTAAAGACAATATAAATTGTACTTTGTGTATACTGTTTATCTTTATGGGGGGAAAGGTAACTGAAAGCTGAGAGACTAACATTCAAAACATATTTATTGTATTTATACCTTTCTTTCTTCCCAGCAGTGACCCAAGGCCCCTTACATCATTCTCCTCCCCTCCATTTTGTCCTCACAACAACCCTGTGAGGTAGTCAGGCTGAAAGCAAACTTCTGTGGCAGAATGGGAATTCAAACCTGGGTCACCCAAACCCTAGTCTGACACTCCAATCACTCTACCATAGTAGCTTTGATATGACTTGTCCAGTCAGCTTCAACAGAGGTCTTTGGAGCTATGATTAACCCGTCACTCTCCCCACACTGATGTGAACTTTCCCACCAAAATTCTTTGGTTCCCTGCTGTGACTGAGCAGCCCTTGGTAGTGTGTAAATAGTAGAGGTTTTTGAAAGAATTTCTGTCCCACAGAATATAATTTGGCTTTTAGCCCAGTCCAAGGAACTTCTTGTGGAAAAGCAGGAGCCTGCTTTTTATTTCCCTTTTGAAATGGTACTGGAGACAGTTTAACTGTAAAACAAAAGAACAAGTTTATTCAACAGGCAGGGATTGAATAGGTGAGTCAGGGATTGGTATTGCTGAGGTTTAATTACAGTTTGGTTAAATTACAGTTTATTTCTATTTCCTGAGTTGTTTAAAATTATTTTCTCTTACAACAGACTAGGGTCCTCCTCAGAGCTAAACCCTCAGACACTGGGCAGGGATTAATCTTCTCAGAGGAATTAACCCTGTTCCTTTTTGGCTCAAAAGGGAGTTTCCACACATTACTCCAATCACTCTTGCCCAATCTCTCTGCCAGTTCTCATGTCTGTATAAAGCAGACTGCAGCTTATGTTGACACTTTGAATTCTTATAGTGAATTCTTCCTCAGGTTAGGAATACTACAGTTAAGGCAAGAAGTCTTTTACTTTCACTCTACAGGTGAACCGGTCTGACTTATTTTGTTAGACTCACTGACTCAAACTGTCAGAAACCAACTGACTGCCTTCAGAATGGTTTCAACTCTAAATTGTAATCTCCTGACTGACAACTGACCATGCCTTGCCTCCCAGCACTCAGCTGATCATATATTTTCCTCTGCTGGCATTGGAATCAGAGGAGGAGAAGCATTCTGTCACTCAAGCTCTCATTTCCAGGGAAAAATTAACTCTTTATATCCCACTTCTCTGATTTAGCTGCACTATGAAACCTGCTTTTAAAGTGCAATCCTTCACAGGGGCACATCTTAGTTTCAAAGTCCAAATTAGATGGTGATTAGACTATGCTTTCATCCCTGTGAGAGGGAACACACAAGACATTTGGCCATGCATATCAAATTGAAATCAAAGCTAAATCAGCTGAATTTAGATCTTGATTTTTAACAACTGGATTATATGTATTTGTGGTTTGGTGTCCTTTTCACTTTTGTAAATCAGTAAAATATACATGTACACTCAGACAATTAATTACAATGTTGAAAAAGCCTAGCTTGCTTAATGTGGTAGTGGTGCCAATTCACTAATTTTATGAAAAAATGGGCCCTTAGGAATTGAAATTTTTCTGTGGAATAGTAGGGCTGGAAATGTTTCTGCTCTACATGTGTGTACAGCAGCTGCTATTTATCTCAAAGGGATGAATGTGACAACAAGCCTTCCCCACTCTCCTAACAGCTGATAGTGTTGGCTGAGAGGTTCTTAAGGATACTGACTAGCCCAGTACCAATGCAGCCATACTGCCACTGGCATCCCATTGCTATCTTGAGCAGAGATTAGGGATCAATATAATTTGAAGGTTCCTTACACAGGAAACAATTTAGACATCCAAACAGTACTATTAAGCTGTAATTATATGCACTGTTACCTAAGTACCTCCCTGATACAGTTGGGCAGCATTCCCTCTAAGCTTTGTGAGCTAGCTCAGTTTATTAGCCTCTGGCTCACACATTTTTGCCTTAGCTCAGGAAGGATGGCTCCGGAGCAAACCAATTTATGCAGTAGCCAAATTGCTTGCTCACAACTTTAATGCCAGTCGCTCACAAGTAGAATTTTTGCTCACAAGACTCCACATCTTAGAGGGAGCATTGCAGCTGGGCATATTTGTTTGTAAAGAAGCTGTTACTCTGCACATGAGGCAGCCCCTTATGCCCCAAAGCTGTATTCTATGCTTAAATTAGGAAGAAATCCCAGGGAAACTTTGTGAGAGGGAGACCAAAACAGGCCTTATTTCTAAGTAAACACGGTGGCCATTTAACCTGTTGCAGCCACAGACACTCTAACCCCTTTGCTGCCAGCCAGTGTTCCCTCTAAGCTAAGTTAGTGTGAGCTAGCTCAGTTTTTTAGCCTCTGACTCACATTTTTTTGTCTTAACTCAGGAAGGATGGCTCCAGAGCACATTAATTTATGCAGAGGCCAAAACACTCGCTCACAACTTTATTGCCAGTAGCTCACAAAGCAGAATTCTTGCTCACAAGACCACAGTTTTAGAGGGAGTATCGGCTGCCACTGTTCAACCTGTGATGGCAAGGCTTCGTATCAGCGACTGCACAAAGAATTAATTCCGCACAATCTTGTAGTGGGTTTTTTTTTTTTTAAAGATCATCACCCGCCGGTTTTTCCTGTAGAGAAAACCTGTGATGCCAATATAACGGTAATAAAGATCTCCCTGTGTGCCATCCATACTCTCTTACAGTGAATGATCCGCGGTGCCGTTTGCACTGTGCCGCCCATCTCACATCTTCACGGCGTAAAAGCCCAGCGCCCCATCCAGCTTCCTGAGCGAGGCCATGCGGCCTAAAGACCCAGTGATCCTCGGTATCCAGGGCTGTATCCGGCGCCCGTCCTGCTGTTCTTCCCCTACCCTGCCTTTGCTTCCGATGAGGTTGCCAAAACAATCTACCGAAATCTTCCTCCACAGGATGCCTCTCTGGGAGGACCAAGCAACTGCTTCTCCAGCTGCGCGACCTACGCTGCATTCCCGTAACGGCCTGGAGAGGTCTTCCCTCCGCAGCCGGGCGTCCCCTCGCACTTCTCACCGCCGTCGCTCATATTCTTTCTTGGGGCCAGAGTTGCGTAATGGACTAGGTTGGGCCCGGGCTGAGGGCAACTTTAAGGCTATCCAGCCACAGCAGCAATCAGAGGGGAGGAGGCGGACTAAACAACTGCGCTTCAAACGGTTCCTCTAAGACCATCGACGAGCAGACAAGCAGAGCGTCGACTCACCCTCCGTTAGTTCCGGCTCGCGAGACGCAGGGCTTCCTCCGACCCTGGGAGCGGAGGCGGGAGTTCTAGAGCCAAGAACGGCCGCTCCAGGCAACTGTCACCTGTGACAGTTCCCACTTGAGTCGCGCATAGCGGAAACTGTTCCAGCGTCTACCGCTCTAGTATTCGTAGCTCCGATTCCTGCGCCGGCCCCGCCTACAAGACACCCGGGCTCGGCGGGCGGCGGCGCTGCTTCGCCCTCGTTATGCGCCTGCGCGGCGGGCGTGGACTTCGATGTCCCTTCCTTCCCTTTCGATCCAGCTTAGGCCGCCATTTTGGCGCTGAGGTTTAGAGAACGGAGGGGCCGGAGTCGGTGTAGCGGCCGCCGAGTCCCTCGAACCCGAGCTGGGCCGGAGCGGGCCGGTAGTTGCCGTCCGAGGGAGGGAGGAAGCGCGCGGAGATGCGCCGCCACTGAGAGAGAGCGCAAGCGCGCGAGACCGAGGCCCGCCCGCCGCCCTGCCCGAGGCCCTCGCCCGCCATGTCGTCAGCTGCCCGCTTTGACGCGTCGGACCGCTCGGCCTGGTACGCGGGCCCGCTGTCGAGGGCAGAGGCGCAGTCCCGGCTGCAGGGCCAGCGCCACGGCACCTTCCTCGTGCGCGACTCGTCCACCTGCCCCGGCGACTACGTGCTGTCGGTCTCGGAGAATTCGCGCGTCTCGCACTACATCATCAACTCGCTGCCCGGGCGGCGCTTCAAGATCGGCGACCAGGAGTTCGAGCACCTGCCGGCCCTGCTCGAGTTCTACAAGATCCACTACCTGGACACCACCACCCTCATCGAGCCCGCGCCCAGGTCAGCCTCGCGGTTCCCCCGGCCTGCCTGCCAGGGCCGCCGGACCGGTCCCCGGGCGTTTCCCCTTCCCCTCCGAGCGGCGCTCCTTCCTCGCTTCCTCCTTTGGCCGCTCTCGCCAGGCGGGTCTGGCGCCTCGCGTTCCCCTCCCGGGTGGCAGCGAAGAGCTGGGCGGACGTGGCCCGCTTCCCTCGAGGGGCCAGGCAGGTGGAAAGCTTGCCCGAGAGGAGCGCGGCCCGGCCTTTGTGAACCTGTGGAGTCCGCCTACCTGGTCGCCCGTGGGAACTAAGAGGGGAGGCCCCTTTGACCCAATACCGCCTCTCTCTGCTGCCTTAAAACTGGCTAGCACGCCCAGGACGGCGGGGCAAGGATCGCACCGTAGCCGTGTCCTGAGGAGGAGGGCAAGTTATTGGTGGACCTTGCCCGACGACAGTTCTGTATGACAATTTATTGTCCAATGTAGAGATGCAGGGCCGGGAGAAAGGTGCAGCCCTGCTATTTAAAGAACGCGCAGACCAGTCCCTGAGTCATTGAAGAATTTGTGTCCGTAAAGGGTCCTAAATAGATAATAGCATTATCACCTTTCTCACTTTTGCATTACTCAGAGATGCACTTGGTCAGAAGGTGATGTGTGAGGCCTCTTAGTGCTTTTTGCACTTACTGTCATTCTGTTTTGCTGCTAAGTATGTATGAATAGAGGTGTTTTAAATTTCCAGACAATAAATTGTTTGTGACTGACAGGCCTTGTTGATGTTCATGAGTTAGGAGAGTTTATTTCCTCTTCCTGAAAACCACAAATACAATTTTAAGAATCTCACTCTAGGTGTGTGAAAATGAGTCCCGGGACATACATGTCGCTATGTGCTCACATTAAAAGCTCTTGTGTTTATAGCTGATATCATATAGAAGTTAGCACCATCAATAAGTTTTACCAGTCCTGTGTCTGGAGTTGTATATACCTGCATATTTAATTTTTCTTTCAGTTCATAAACTTTGCAAACTTCCTAAAGCAGGATACCTGCATCTTTACAGCTCCTGTTTCTCTGCACTATGTGTGTAACATTAATGTCTCTAGGTGGTCAGCCGGTGTTGGTCTGAAGCAGTAGCACAAATTTAGAGTCCAGTGACACCTTTAAGACCAAATATTTATTCAAGATAATGAGCTTTCATGTGCAAGGCACACTTTTTCTTATATTTGAAAAAGTGTGCCTTGCACACAAAAACTCCTACTTTGAATAAAACTTTGTTGGTCCGGAAGGTGCTACTGGACTCTAAATTTGTTCTATTAGTGTCTCTATACAGCCTTACATTTTTCTGCACATACCATCGTGGAAAGTATTATTCAGTGTGTGCTGCCTTATGCCTATCTCTTTTGGAATTTCAGAGATTTGTATGTCCTTTCTCCTGTCATCAGACACAATCACTGCATACTTTTCTGTCTTGTGAGCTAGTTAGTCAGTGTACAGAGTCTCCATGGTGTCCTTGCCGAACACTAGCCTTATAAACTGTTTGTTACACTTAGGTAGAAGAGCAGTCAAGAAACATTTTCATCTTGTTTTCAGGGACCATGGGTCACTCATGCCCATTAAATGTGTTTTATTCCTCTGAAGTGGCTTACTATGAGATTTATTTATTGGGAGCACATGATTTAAGATAGCAGTACCTGTTTGATCACAGGTGCCACCTGCTTTCAGTTGGGATAGCTACAGGCAGGGAGATGAACAAGGCACGTGGCAGAAAAATAGCAACACTAGGCAGTGTATATGTGTTTAGCTCTCTGTGCATGCAAGGACCTATGCAAGTTCATTTACCTGAAAAGCTTAATAAAGAGGAGTGTTGTGGCACCATAAACACAAAAAAATTTTTGTGTAAGCTTTTCTGAACTGTAGCCTACTTCATCAGATGTAGGTGGTGGGTGCTCACGTGACTAATAGATAGATATGAGACAGTAAAGGAACAAAGTTCTAAACAGTAGCATCTAAGGGCTGTAAAATGCAGGCTGTACAGTATAGATATAATTCTGTAGAATTCCAGTGTAATCAAGAAAACTGCAGAGACTTTTTACAGTAACCATAATTAAGGTAACCTGCTTAGCAAAACTAGGTAAATTATATTAACACTTGTCATGCCTGATAAATTTCAGGCCCTTCTTGAGTCCTCTGAAGATGTCAAAACAGTGTATTTTAATTCAGCAACTTCATGCTGGTATCTTCTTTTGAAGTTCTCTTTGCTGAAGACTGATGACTTTTAGATCAGCCACAGTATGTCCGGGGACTGCTCAAGGGTGTATTTTGTGTATGATTATTTTCAGGCAAAAGCCATTGACCAAAGTGGGACTGGTTTCTGAGTAACAAGTGCCCAGACTTTCCAAAAGTAAGGGCTGATAGGTTTGAGGCCAGATGTTTCTCTCCAAGATGGAACATTAACGTCCCTGCTGTTTGGTGGAGTCATAAATATTCCTAATATGACGGCTGAAAGCACTGCAGAGCTCAGGTAGCTGGAGGATGTATCATAAGAGTAGAAGATCATCCATGTGGACTAAAATGCACTCTGAACTGACTCCTTCAGCTCCAGAATGTCTGCTGTGAATCAGGATTCGCTCAGAACCTGGTGCTGTGCACTCTCTGCTTTTTCCATGGAAAGTGTTCCCTAGACTTCAAGAGGCAACACTAAACTTTGTATTTGGAGCAAATTTAAAAGATGTAAGAGAGATTAGAATTACTCTGAATTCCAAAATATGTATATTTCAACTCATCAAGTAATGTTCTGAAAGACCGAAGAAAATCTTTAAACAGATAACCCAAAATGTTGTACTCTCCAAAATCCTTTTGTGTTCTGAATACTGGGTCTTTTATGTATTGTGTATTAAATGTGATTCTAGGAGAATACAAAGTTATTACATTATTCGCAACAACTAAATTGACTTAGACACAAGGGATGAAACGAAGAAATGTCTCAAACATTTTTCAAAGTTGATTTGAAAGTTTAAATACGTTCTGCTAACACTCATGTCTTCTTCAGGTATCCAGCTCCACTAATGGGATCTGGATCAGCCCCAACTGTGCCTGCTGCGGAAGAGAATGTGGAATATGTTCGGACTCTTTATGACTTCCCTGGTAATGATGCAGAAGATTTGCCATTTAAAAAGGGGGAGATACTGGTCATTGTAGACAAGCCAGAAGAACAGTGGTGGAGTGCCAGAAACAAAGATGGCCATGTTGGGATGATCCCTGTTCCTTATGTTGAGAAGCTTGTGAGATCTTCCCCACATGGGAACAGGAATTCCAACAGCTATGGGATTCCTGAGCCTGCTCATGCTTATGCTCAGCCTCAGACCACAAATCCTCTTCCCAATGTATCTAGTGCTCCTGGGGCAGTGATCAACCCGCTTCCATCAACACAGAATGGACCAGTCTATGCCAAAGCGATTCAGCAGAGAGTTCCATGTGCTTATGACAAGACTGCCTTGGCATTAGAGGTAAGCTTTTCAGCTGGCTTTTAATTGAGGCTGTTTAATACAACTTTAAGAGACAACAATTCATTTTTCGTTTTTTTAGCTATTTCTATATTCTGTAATTTTAATGGGCCTGTAAATACAAACCTGATTTTGTTCACATACTAAATTTATATCCTGTGCTGCAGTGGCTTTCAGAATTTTTTTCAAATGCCGATAATAATTCTTTCTCCGTGCATCTCACAGTCTAAGCAATTAAATAGTATGGGGGTTAAGAGGCCAAATGAAATTAAAATAGATTCTGTAAACACAGAGTTCAAATAACATACCATGCCATACACAGCCAGTTCCAACAGCCATCTATGTTTCCTCTAAGCAGCTGCCTGCAAAATACATATTTGTTGAAGAGTTACTGTGGGCTAGGTGTCTGTCTTTAGTCTTAAACCCAATCAACCAGCAGTATTCATGTACCTATCTCTTCTAACTGTGTTGGACTGCACAGTGACATTTCTGTGCTGCCTGTATTGTGGTTGGATTTGATGCTTAAAGTGGAGTGGGAATACAGTTAAGCTCACGTTATGGCCATATGTTTGGAGTGATGAGTGAGGCATCAGTTGAACAGATGGCTTGGTTAAATTTCTTCAAAAGTTTCTTGAAGGTTTTTAAAAATGATTGTCATAGCTATGCATTTGGCCAGAAAGCATTAAGGAAACGAGGGCACTGCTAGCTCATCCAGCCTGTGTAATTCGAGCAGCATGCCCTCTTGCCTCTGTGCATGGGCACAGTATTTGTATCTGGATTTAAGATGACTCCCCCTTCTTAAAAAGCTGCAGAAAAGTTAAAAAATATCATTTTGTATTTGAATAAATACAGTATGAAGTAAAATGGTGGGAAAGTGATGAACTAATTAGCCATGTACAGGAGTTTATTAACATGGAAGAAGCAATTTAACCTGCAATTCTTTAGAAGTTCCTTTGTTAGCATTATGAGAGCATAGTTGGCAGTTTTTACTATGTGTGTGCATTGCGGACATTGTCGAAGTAACACATTTTTTGGAAGCGAGTATGAGTTGCAGATATTAGCTTGGACTGGGATTTTTTTTGATGAAGTAATATGCCTTTCACCTTAATTATACGAAAGACGTCAAAATTTCTCCTGGGTTTAGAGCAATTAGATTGCAGGGAAAACAATTAAGTCTAAACTTGTAAGTAGAGCAGAATGTGCCCAGATGTAGCACTTCTTGACACAGTTGAACAAAAGAGAGTTAGGTCACTTCTGTCAAATAGCAGATTGTCTTGCAATTCCTTTCTTTAGGGAGGAAGCCAGGTAGTTACAGATATTTATAATGTTGGTGCTTTGTTTTGTTAAAACATTAGTATCCGGCCTTTCAGTGAACAGTGCTATCAAAGCTATTTGCAACAATATAATACTATCTTACAGTATGTAGTACTGTCCAGAACAAAATTACAGACATTGTTTTAACATTAGGAATTTTAAAAAGCATTTAAAAATATAGCTTTAAATTAAGACAAAAGCATGACAGCACAGATTGGTTTTAGCTGCCTTTCCTGAAGTCTGTAAAGGAGGGCACCAGTGATACTTAAAGACAGAAGCTATTCCTTAATATCGGTGCCACCACCAAAAGACCCTGTCATATCCTGCTGCCTGTCAAGCCTCCAGCAGTCATGGTACAGGAAGCAGGATCTCTCCACACAATCTGTGCCCAGTTACTTTACTTACAGAGCGGGCTATCCTTACATATTTTAGTCCCAAACCATTTAAGACATTGAAATTTTAATTGTTTCCAGAAACAAACTGAATGCTGTGAAGAAATGCATTTTTGCCTGGGAGGATGGCAAGGAGCAAAGCATCTACTTCCTTGTTTTCACAGGTTTTTTTCCCTTTTCTTTCTCTGGGCAGAGTTTTATCTTAGCTCACCTTCATACAAATGCTAATAGGCCTAGCTAGGACAAAGCAATGGTCAAGCTTCCCCCCCCCCCCTTTCAGGCAGGAACAGAATGTTGGGGGTGTCGAATTCTAGAGAGGCTTGAGGAAGGAACTTTTTGGAGACATAGGAAAAGATTCCTTGACCAGCACTGACTGGGGTCAAGTGGGTGAAGTACCAGAGATGATAGGAAGGTACTCTCTTTTCTTTGGGTGTTATGACCAGGAGCACACACAGACCTCTCCTCTGGAACAGACAACCATTGTGACCATGTACTCATCTGGGGAACTGAAATGAGTTTCAATGTAATGGCAGTGTTGTCGAGAACTAGAACATCTACACTAAGGAGCCTGACCTATATTTTAACAGCTGATAGGAGATGTATAGAGAAAGGGATGGAGGATTTGTGTTTTTACCAATTTTTATTCCTTGCTCAACCTGGTGCTGTGCATTTCCTTTTTAATAAGTAATGATCTTCACAGTGGGAAATCCCAACAAAGATCAGATGGTGGTGGCAGGCTATCCTGAGAGTGGAAGAAAAGCCACTTCAGGTGTGGAGAAACCACCTTGGAGGGGAGGTCAGAAACAGGGCATGCAGGCCAGAGCAGGCACATTCTTACAAATGCCAATGCAGCTGGATCCTAATGGTTGATCATGGACAGTATGGACTAATTGAAGTTTCTGATGGCTTTTGAAAGGCAACCTCATGTAAAATGCATTACAGTAGTGTATTTTGGAGGTTACCAGAGATGTGACCATTTCATGCTAAGTAACTGTTTGCTTGATGCCATTTTTTGGTCATCTGGAGTTCCTTTTGTGGGTTCTTTTAAAAAGCATAATAATTGTTTTTCCAAATTAAGAATCCAAAATTAATATAATTGGGGGGGTTTTCCTAATAGCCTAGGTATGCTATGGTTGTTCTTCCAGTGCTTTTTTCCCATATTCTTCTGCTAAAAACATCAGACTTAAAGGAAAACAAGGCTAGTACCTTTTAAATGGCTCCTTTTGGCGTAATTGTGTTTAATCCCACCTTAAGCAACTTTGTTCCTATTTAGCTGCTATCTGTAGCCCATCAAAGTATTTAAATAGGTAGCCTGAGGAGCTGAAACCTGTAAATACTTTGCTGCCCTTGGGCTCAGTTGTGTCAAGAATGTTCTCATAATATTTGCTGCTTCCAATGAGTATGAACTTCAAGGCCTCCATGGAATTTTGACAACAAATTGGTTTATGTAGGTCACAATCCAGTGTGATGTTCTCCTTCACAAGCCCCATTAAAATTAATGGGAAACTGTGCCGGAGCACAAGCATTTTCTTGTACAGCTTCTGTTTGTTTCATTAGGGCTTTTTTGGTTCCTGGCTGTAGCCTAATCTTGCAGTTTAGGCAGTTGGGTCTGAGGGGGTAAGGCTTGTCAGTGAACAAGCAAGCCCTGCTTAAGAGGAAGTAGTGTGTGCTAAACACTCTACCAGGTGTGTGCATGTAACCTAGTCACTTTCCTTTTCCAAGAGTTCTGCTTTCCTGGATTCTGCCATCCATGTGGCATGTTAAGAAAAGGGCCAATTGCCCCAAGTGTGCAAAATTTTTATCATTTGGGTGGGGACTAGCTGACTGAACACCAAGATTCTGTGCTGTCTTCTCTGTGTCAGAGATGCTAGTGAAGGTATTCTATCTCTTTAATTGATCTCTTGTCATCTCATAGGCTGACGCTGCATTTTCTCCTCTCCCTCCCCCCCATTTAAATTGCATTCATTGGCCTTGACATTGAAATAACTCATTTTCTCTTTATAAAACACTCACATGGGATCCAGCTTAGTTTAATAAGTTGAGTATCTGAAAGGTCATTAAGCCTTATCCAGTTAAAAGTAAGTGA
Organism: Lepidodactylus listeri; assembly: GCA_029233225.1. Lineage (NCBI taxonomy): Eukaryota > Metazoa > Chordata > Lepidosauria > Squamata > Gekkonidae > Lepidodactylus > Lepidodactylus listeri. The sequence goes on from JARCFY010000013.1 coordinate 30,111,433, forward strand.
AGAAATTGTAGATATTCCTCAGATATGAAGACACATCTCATGGCTACTGTTTGAGGGCAGTTTATCAAGACTGGCATCAGCTGTTAACACAGAGAACTTAGTTACTCTATGTTGTTGGTGTAACAGTGGACAGCACTACTTTCTAAAGTCTCTTCCACATTAAAAAAAGTGTTTAGAAGTAAAACAGCAAATTGTGGAGAGTACACTGTCCTAGCCCAATCTTCCCTGCTGTGGTAGTTTTCTGCTTGCAGGGAATTCTTTTTTACATACGGGCAAGTAAAAATGTGGTTCCCCCACTTGCGTTCTGATTGCAACCTCTTCTGCCTCCTCAGTACCCTGCTTTCTCATTCTACTGTATGTGTAGACCAATGACTAGTAGCAGCTGGTTTTTAGGCACAAGTTCTGCACAGGGCTGGATGAAAATATCAACATGTTTAATATTTAGATTATTGTACATCTGGAGTTCTTACTTCTGACCACTGGAAAAATCCTGAAATACTGGCTGCAGTCAAGGCAGGGCCTGCCTGCAGGCAGCGGGTACTCGTCCAGCTCTGTGACTCAGATAGATGGTGCTGATTGTTGGGGGACTTGATGGTCTGCAGAACGTGCTTCTTAGCACACCATGTGGTGCAACAGCTCCCCCCCCCCCCCCGGTCTTCTAGCTACATTTCTTTCATTAATTAAACGTCAGTTGTACCAAGGCTTACAGTAGGACTTGGTCCCTTCTAAATTTGACCTCCAAAAAATGGAAGCTTTGGGTATATTCCTAAACGATAGTCTTAATTGCCCTCTGTGTGACTCTTCCTCTGGGGGAAGAAAATGTGCTTTCCCATCATTAGCCAGATATCCTCGTAAATGACATAGCTGTGGAACCCTTGCTTTCTAAATAGGAAGCTCTCTGACAACCATATCTAAAAAGGTTTACATTGAAGTATGCATGGAACCGAAGTCTCACTAATTGCTCTCTGTACCGTGGATTGTCACATAATTGAGAAGAAGAAGAAGAGATTGGATTTATACCCCGCCCTTCACTCCCCAAGGGAGTCTCAGAGCGGCTTACAAACTCCTTTCCCTTCCCCTCCCCACAACAGACACCCTGTGAGGTAGGTGGGGCTGAGAGAGCTCTTTCCCAAGCTGTCCTTGAGGGAACAGCTGGTACAGAGCTATGGCTTGCCCAAGGTCATCCAGCCAGGTGCAAGTGGAGGAGTGGGGAATCAAACCCGGTTCTCCCAGATTAGAGTCCGCGCACTTAACCACTACACCAAACTGGCTTGAGGACAGCCATTCTTTGTTAACATGCTTCGCTCAACTCCACTAAGGAGCTCTGGAATACAGATACCATTTTTCAGTCTGTAGTAATTTTAAAGGAGCATTAGTTTTCATCTAGGTCAGAGGAGCCTCAACATGGCTCCTGCGGCCACCATGTAGACTCTTCTTCTCCCAGCATATGCCAAGAGTGGCTGGAGCCACTGTAAGACACCGCTTGTTATTCACTGCCTCACAGACTTTCAGCAGATGCAGAAATAGCCACTGGAAGGTTGGGAGGACTGGTAATCACCTGGGTTTGCCTTCAGCTTCTCTTATTCCCCTTCTCTTCTTTGAGAAACAAGCTTTTATCATTTTTTTTCAAACTTAAGAATCAGCTGCACCAACTTATTAAAAAAAAGAGGGAGATGACTGTTCCAAGATCCAGTGGGATGAGTTATACCATGCCACAACTTTAAATAACTCAAAAAAAGTTCTGGGCCATAATCTCTGGTGCATTCTGAGCCGATGATACCTCTGTATGTGCCATTTCTTCCCATGTTTGGTTCCAGTATTTCTCAGACTTGTTTTATCAAAAACCATCCTGCGTCAAGTTGCTAGAGTCCCCCTTAGTTGATCTACCTGACTGGCCTCCTGTGTCATCAGATGAAATTAAAGAATTAATTGATCATCAGGGAAGGCCCCTGGCTCCGATGCTATCCCCTCCAAAATTCTAAATTGTATAATTTTTTTTTTACAGGAAATGGGGTTTTTTAGAAGTACCTACCACTATTAAATGCCTTACTAATATGGGAATCCTGAGAGAAATTTAAATAATGTGAATGTCACTAAATACAATTGTCACCAAGAATTTCCACCAGTCAGAGCAGAGATAGTTCTGACCTTGATAGACCAGTGGTCTTGTTCAGCATAAGGCTGCTTCATGTGTTCATTGTAAAACGAAAGGCGGCAGAGAGGGAAGTTTGTGACCTGACTGACTGTTGCTGTGGGCTCTTCTGCAAAGCAAAGAGGAAGCTTTGATTGAATCTTGGAGTCCAGGGACCTGGGCCTGTTGCACGAGGGGAGATGTCTTCAAGCCCATCCTCTCCTTCTCCAAGCTTGATGGCCTCCCAGTGGCTAGACCAGTGGGTACCCATCAGTACCTTTCCTGGTGCCCACCAGGTGTTTTTAGAACATGGGAGGGACTAGGCAGCACTTTTGCCCAGCTCATGTAAAGCAGGTAGCCAGGTCAGCTGCCTGCAGAATGAAGACAGATACTGAAAGGTGCAGGTTTCCTACCTAGCATGATAAGTGCACTTATTTTGTGACAGTGCATATGCAAGAAAATATTTTCAAACGCTACGTTCATTTTGAAAGACATCTTGTTAAATGGAGATTCTGTCTGAAATGCTGAAGACTTGTGCACAACCTCACTTCCTGACATTTGTGGTTGGCTCCACCTCCTGTGGCAGCCATTTTGTAGTTGCACCCACCATCCTATGTCAGCATTCCAAAAGTTCCTGCAGGCTCAAAGGGGTTGGGCACCCCCAGGTTAGACCATGTTGCTAATGAGCCTACATGTAATACCAAGCTTGGAAAATCAGTGGTTTCCCTCTGAATAAGACATTTTAATGCGCTCAGCATGGTTGCCATGTGAGTCTTTTGCAGTGTGAGGAGGAAGGCACTGAGTTTGGCTCTGCCTCCTTTGGCAGCCATATTGGGTTCAGCTCTGCCCCTTGTGGGAGCCATTTTGGGGTAGCTCCCGACATCCCCTCTCAGAATTCCAAAGCTGCCTGCAGGCGTAGCAGAGTTGGGGACCCCCGATCTAGGCATTGGAAACACGATTATTTTAGTAGTGTATTGTCATTAAGCACATTATAGAATATTAATTGTTGGCAAAATTGTTTACATTGAAACAAAACTATATTGGATATGTCTTAAGTATACATAGATATTATCATCTAATGTAGACTATCTTACATGAAATTTTTCATTTTGAGTAAAGCCTTCTCTCAGAAAGGTATATCACTCATTCAAAAATGAAAATAAAAATCCTTTAGAAAACGAGGAAAATGTTTAGACTTTTTCATGCTGTGTATTTTCAGAAAGAAAAACATCTTTAGAATCATATCACCCATTCCAAAAGAAAATATTGCACAGAAGGTTTTTTAAGTGCTCCCCCAAATGTCTCAGTTTTTCAACTTGAAAAATAGTGAAGTCTGGGGCAGGAAGGGGATAGGCAAAAAGTGCCCTTGCTAACTTTCCGAGGCTTTCACATCTCTACATGGAGGTCTGTGGAAAAATCTAAAGGTCCTTGCTAATGTAGTTTCCTCTCTCTATTAATTCAATAATCCCAAGCGTAGGATGTTTCTGTTCAGCTGAAATAATGTTTTTTGAAAAAATTTCCTTTCAGATGATTTTTTTTTTAATTTTGCAGGTTGGTGATATTGTGAAGGTCACAAGGATGAATATAAATGGTCAGTGGGAAGGTGAAGTCAATGGTCGGAAAGGTCTTTTCCCTTTCACACATGTCAAAATAATTGACCCTCAGAATCCAGATGAAAACGAGTGATTCACATTGGCCCATTTCTGCATTGCTGCTTCATTTTTCTGGCTATCACAAGCATCGTTTGAAGTGGGATGATGACTGTTAATGGTGTGTGGTAAGCCTATTCCCCAGTTCTGATTTGACAGGCCTGTCGTTTGTTTGGAATGCATACAGCTGAAGTTGCTTGTTGGTGCTCATACGAACAGTTGCATCATTCAAAATTTAGTCACTCCTGGAAGAATTTTGGACCTTAAGCTGCAGAAGAGCAGTGGTGCCACCGCGCCCCCCCCCCCTTCCCAGCAGAGCAGCTGGGGGCAAAACATCAGCAATTGCTGCCGAGGCATCCACAAACAGCGTTCTGCTCTGAAGGCAAATTCTAAGCATCTCTACCAACACGGAGCGACGATGACAAAAATCCTGTTTTGTTTTTCCCTCCGGAGGAGGAAAGACTTGGTTTTAGAGAGAAGAGACTGTTAAAGCAGCAATGCATCTGGAATAATAATCTCTAGGCTATATAATTGAAGTTTGTGTTAACAAGACACTTTTTTATGAGTTTGTCATTGACCTAGAAAACAACTTTGGAATGACAGCAACGCATCATTTTAAAGTATTGCACCACAGTAGAGGCTTTTATTTATAATTGTGACAGCAGACATGTCAGTTTGTCACATCCCTGCCTAAAATCCAGCATTTAAACTTGCATCAAGGGATTGTTTGCAAAATCGAGGACAGTTGTTTTTAATAACTCCTTAAATGGTCCCTAGAACACGTTAATTCTCACACCATACACACAAGCTTGGGTGAAATGGCACTTTCTGCCTCTTTAAAAACGAAAACAAAACTCACCAAGCACTGATAATCACTAATCAAAAATACAGATAAAATTTAAAAGGTGTCATTTAGACATTTTAACTCTTCTATGCCCTGCTGTGTTAACCAAACTGTAGCTTCTTTGCTTTAGGTTTTAAGCATTGTAACCAGGAATAGAAAATGCAGAAAGTTGAATTGGCAGTTGAGGAATCGACTCCCTAAATGCTCATTTTTAAATCTTTTAAGGATTTTGGACTCGAGCCCCAGGTTCAACTCAGTGTTAAAGTGCCTTAATTTGAGGACGAAAGGCGCTGATGGCGTGCAGTTTCAGCAAAGAATTCAGAACTGAACATGTTCGGTCTCAAAAGTGTTTCAGTTTTGTTGACTTTAAAACTGTGGCTACTGGTCTGGAGAAAGCTCTCTTGGCAAAAGAGAGAGGAGTTTTACTGCCAAACAAGCGTACTGTGAATTAGACTAGCCTCAATGCTCTGGAAAGTGTTTCCGTCTTAGGGGTAGGGACCCTCTGCCTTCTGTAATGGAAAGTTCTGCAGCTGTTCACTAGAACTCCCAGGCGTTCCTGTCGATTTGTCTTTTTACTGCAGAATAGTACTACTGAGCTTTGCATTATGAATATTTAAGCTGCACTAAGAATCAGTCGGCCATAATCCTGCTACACAGCTGGCCCCAACACTCACTCCGGTGATGCTGTGTTACACCCCCCCCCCCCTTGAAAACACTGTGTGGATGCTTTTAACTTGCCCACGTGGTCCTGGTGCTTTCCAGACATACTTCCTTAGTTCTGCCAGATGGATAACTTGATCCAGAATCCTCTGCTAAACCCATTTTAGGATTGCAAAAAAAAAAAAGAAGAAGAAGAGGCATCTATGCAAGCGAGTGCTGAGCTACTCCCAAGATCACAAGCCAGAGTTGTCAGGTGCTCCCATTGGTTTTCACAGGTCGAGCTTCAGATCCCTCTGAAGCCCACACAGAAGTGGCCTGCTTCGGGACTAGTCAGTGATGCTTAAGAGTAGTGCACTAAGTTGGTCACTGTCAAAAAATTTTACATCACTGTTTCCTTCACTGTTTTACTTTTGAAAAGAAATGCTGCATTTGCTCTGGTTTGTAGGGTTACCGAGGATGGAATTAAGGCTGTCCTTGCTGTTGGCATATACCTGTGCTGTGTCTCAGAGGTAATCCTGAGAGCTCTTCAGTCTATGCAGTATTACACGGGTGTTAAAAGCCTTGTAGTGCAGTCCTTAGTATGTTTACTCAGAAACAGGTCCCATTGAGATTAGTGGGACTTGTTCCCTAATGCTCCCTCTAAGCCGTGGAGTCTTGTGAGCAAAAATTCTGCTTTTTGAGCTACTGGCATTAAAGTTGTGAGGGAGCGATTTGGCTCCTGCATAGATTAGTTTGCTCTGGAGCCATCCTTCCTGAGCTAGGACAAGAATGTGTGAGCCGGAGGCTTAAAAACTGTGAGCTAGCTCACACTAACTCCGCTTAGAGGGGGAACACTGCTCCCTAGTAAGCGTATGTAGGATTGGGTTCAAATTGGTAATTGGCATAAATTTCTGCTGTCAAAGAAAGAGCCTTTGGAAAGTTTGCCACTCCTATTGTACCAGTTAGTGCCACTAAGCAAGAGGGGAGTGGGAACTGCTGCCGCTGGCTAAAGCCCTAAAAGGAATCAGGATTGTTTACAAATCAGGCAGGAGTACATAAAAGGGAATATCCTGTTTTGGTGGGGGGGGTTGGAGGGGCCAGACCCTGTTTTTGTAAAGGGATAGAAAGCATTCTCTGTGCCATTTCATGTGCCTGCAATAATTTTTTTGTATTGTGTAATTAACATTCTGGGGCTGAGTAGGCTGTCCTTTCTGTTTGTAGCAGGGTTCTCCAGCATCTCCAGTGAAACAGGACGCACAACTGCCGGCCTCTTTTGTGGGACCAGCAGAAGGTTCTGAGTAGCTGTTAAAACTGTCTTGTTTTCCTACTCTGTGTTCCTAAATGCAAGCATGTCCAGAACTAGTAAATGTGTTTATTTTTACAGAGGGAAAGGTGGCCTTGTACTTAAGACAGTCTTTACTGAGCGAACAGTTTTATGTAACTGAGGTTATCATTTGAATTTCAGGCAATAATGTATTATTCTTCGTCTTACTTGGGGGATCATCATAGTGTGTTTCGTTTTCGGGTTTTTTTCTTCTTCTTGTGCTACAAAATTTAACAGTATTAACTATATTCTTAGAACCCATGAAGTGTCTTTCTTAAGATTAGTGCCTTTTCATTGTCTTAATTTACTTTGCTGTCAGTCCTGTCATCAAGCCAGTATTCAGTGCCCAGTTTGTATATTCTCAATAAAACATACATCACCTTGCAGCAGCGTTTGTTGTCTTTAGTGCTCACTTCCTCCTTGAGCCAAAGACTTGCTGTAGCAACAGGAATCCTGTCCTTCATTAAAGTCCATCCAGTAGAGCCGTTGTGAACCCAGGAGCCCCCAGGTTCAAACCACCGCTCTGCCATGAGACTTGCTGGATGACTTGGGTCAAATCTGTTGGGGGAGTGTAACACACCACCACCCTGAGTTTCCAGATAAAGGGTGGGATAAAAATCTAGTAAAGCCTAGATGTGCTTGTTGGCTCAGTAGTAGGCGGTACAAAGTGTTGCAGCCCAGGCTGCCGAAAGGGGGCAGCAGGAAAGGGCTGGTCTCTGGTGAAGGCAGTTAAGGGAATAGACAGATTCCTGTTGGTGTTACTGGATATACTTTTCATGCTGCTGGAGCTGCGGTAAGGATTAGTGAGAGGGAACATGAAGAGAGGTAGAGCATGAGATCCTTGTCTTAAAGGAATGTTAAAGCGACAAAGAATACGCATGGTTTTATTGCGGCCATGTCATGGGGAGAGTGTGTCTGTACACAAAGCGCACTCTGGTTTGCCAGGGTGGGCGACACAGCTCTTTCCCCTCTTCCTAGACTGATAATAAGAGCTGAAGGACAAGATGCTGCTCGGAGCTTGAGGCTGCTGCTCTGCTTAAAATTCTGTTTAAAAGAATGCATATTTTTTGCAGAGCTAAAGTTCCTTATTTCTAAAGGTGAGGCTGACTGCTTACTTGTGCTGCAACACTTGCGTTGTCGTTTTTTCCAGGTTATGTCAGTTCTTCACTTCTCCCTTCAAAATGGGTCTGAGCATTTCATATACATTACGGAATATCCTATTTTACTTCATTTCTACCCTGCCTTTCTCCCGAATGGGATTCCAGAGCAGCTTACGCCATTCGCCTTGCTTCTGTATTGTCATCACAACAGCCCTGTGAGGTAGGTTAGGCTGAGTCTATGACTGGCCCAAGGTTACCCAGCAAGTTTCTATGGCAGAAGTGGGGATTTGAACCTGGGTCTCCCAGACCCTAGACCAGGGGTACTCAAACTTTTTAAACAGGGGGCCAGTTCACTGTCCCTCAGACTGTTGGAGGGCCGAACTATAGTTTAAAAAAAAAACTATGAACAAATTCCTATGCACATTGCACATATCTTATTTTGAAGTAAAAAAACAAAATGGGAACAAGTACAATATTTAAAATGAAGAACAAGTAAAGTTAAAAAGGCACCCTTGACGGGGCTGTTTTCTTTCCCTCTCCGAAGAAACAAAGAACTCGGCATCCTCACAAACTTTTTAAGGCAGCAAGCCCCCAGCTGCTTCTCCCTGAAACTCCACTACTGCAGGCATCATGATGGGAAAGAGAAACCTCTCTCTCTCTCTCTCTCTCTCTCTCCCCCCCTCCGATTCCCAGCAGCACAAAAAGCCTCGAAAAAGACCCCCGCCCAGCTCTTGGGACTGGCGCAGGTCTCCTAGCAAGCTGAGAGGCCTCTCAGCCGGCTAGGAGACTTGGGGCCAGCCAGAGCACCTGCCACCCCACACCCTCTTCCAGTCTTCCTTTTGCCTCCTCCTGGCTGACTGGAAGCAGGGGGGTGGAGCTTTGTCATGTGGCCCGGGACGAGTCAGCTGCAATTTTTCCACTGCTTTGGGTGCTGCTGGGAATTGGAGGACAGGCAGTGGCACACCCGGCGGGCCAGAAAAATGCCCTCGGCGGGCCGCATGTGGCCCACGGGCCATAGTTTGAGGACCCCTGCCCTAGACTGATACACTACCTTGATCTTCAAAATTTTCTAATCCAGACCACCACCACCACCACCCCGTGTTCATCCATTGCTGGGGATTTGTATGTGTAAGAAAAAAGCAAGGAAGTCTGATGACCTATTACTATCCTCTTACTTTCATGAGAAGTAACAGGTGATTCAGGCTTTTGCTTTTGTCCTAGTATTCTCTCATGAAAGTCTGACACACCAAGTTTCTTACAAGTCACTGAGGTATGCAGCAGAAGACATGGGACAAAGACACAATGTGGTCTTATTTCCACTCAGTAGCAGCCCCCAGTTGTCATGCAGAATCCCCCAGTTTAGACTGTCTTGACTGGGTTATATATAAAGAGAGCAGAAAATACAGGGAGGAAGAAAAGCAGGGTACAAAAGTCCCTCCTAATAAGGAAGCAAAAGGAACTTGCCTACTGCATTGTTATGTTGCAAAGACAAAGCAAGAGAGAGCTCTGCGACGTTCCATCATTTTATTGAGAGCTGAACTATACCGGCTAGCATAAGTTCCAGATTGACACCTGCCAGTGCGTGGGATGGAGCTGATGCAGAGAGTTTACGTGAGCTGCAGCACTTCTACAGCCAGTCTATGTTACGTTCCAGGATGGCTGCCATCACTGGGTCCTTGGCATTTCTCCCACTATGAACTTGCCTCCTCACCCTTTACCAGCAGGCATAGGGGAACAAAGAGTATTGGCCCCAGTCTGCCATGCTGCCATGGGCAGGTCCTGAGGCAGCCTGGGTACTGTAGTCTGTGGGAAACGCGGAATAGGTTACAGCCCTGTATTGGGCGGGTGGAGGAACCATCCACTGGCTGAGGTTTTGATCAGGGGCATAGGGGCTGTAGACAGGCCTTCGGAGTCCTGGTTTCCCAGCAGGATCTACAGCTGTACCAGCCATCCCAGAGTAATCTTGCGGAGGTGGAAAAGGGATGGAAAGTGGCAGATTGGCAAAACCTTCTGGAAGCTGCTTGGCATCCTGCTCAGGAACCATGGCTAAGTCCAGTGTGTGAGGTCTGGCCCGAAACTCACTTAGAGGAATGATGTCCTGGAGAGGGGCTGGCAGTGGACTCTCACTCATCTCATGGGACCTGGATAGAAGAGGGGAAGGGAGATGCGATAAAGATAGGCGTTTACTCCTCCAGAAATTAATAAACAATGAAACTGAAATGGGGTCCTTGAGGCAGGAAATTGTAGGGCCAAGTTGCCTCTGCTTGGAACAAGGCAATCAGAGACATGGGTAACTTCCTGTGTCTGGCCTTCAAAATACCACACCTGTATCTCCAGGCCAGTGATGTCCCGGGGGGGGGGGGGGTTCCAAATAGAACCATGCCTTTCCCTCTCTAGCCCTCTTCCTGTCTTCATTGGCTCTTGTCAACCACTCACTGGTGCCTCCTACCATCTCTGGATCCTCTGCACTCTTCCACTTTCAGCCCCAAGCTTGTTGTTTGCTCCTAGCAAGAAAGGTCCGCCAGGATTATTACTATTAATACTTGTATATGCAGTGCCCTCAATGTGCATGATCCAGAAGACAAGGCTGAAGGGTGGAAAATAGGGATATGTCAAAAACTTAACAGAAAAGATTGCTTCTAAGAGGGATTAGAGGGTAGTGGGCGAGGCAGTATTAGACAGGTATTTGGGTGGGGGCCTATTTGAAGCTTAAATGGCACAATCATTGGAGGGAGCAGGAGACTTGTGGAGAGTTGGGGGCAGAGGAGCAAATATAACAGACGTCGCAGGATATGAGAAGGAAGAGTCATGGAGGGCATTGAAAGTCTGAGCGAGGGGCTTGTGCTGGATCTGGGAGTGGCCAGGAGGCCATTGCAGAGATTTAAGAAGGGATGCTGAGTGGCCAGAACAACAGGTGCGATTTGGGCAGCAGAGATATTGGATAGCAGTAAGGTGGCTGAGGAGCGACAGTCGAAGACCAGAGGGGAAGAAGTTGTAATAGAATCAGAGATGGCCAGAATTTTCACCCAGGGGAGTATAAAGGGATCTTTTGCCATGCTTTAAAGACAGAAGTACGTGACTTGGTTATGAGCTGAATAGGGACAGTAAAGGACACTGAAAGGTCAAAGATCAAGCCAAGCATTCCAGTCTGTTGAAAGGGTGGATGGGATGTTGTCTGTGGATATGAAGAGTATAAGGAGAGGAAAGCTAGGATGTGTGGAGTTTCAATCAGCAATGAGACATCCAAGCAGGAACAGCAGACAGCCAACTGAAGATGAGGGACTGACAGGAGGGAGAAAATTCGAAGTGTAGAGTACTATGTGGTAGCAGACAGGTGGCACTAGAAGCCCTGGGATGTGATGGGGTCACTCAGGGACAGTGTAGAGAGAAGGGAAAAGCACCAAGGACAGATCTCTTGGGAACACCTGCAGAAAGCAGAGGAAAAGTTTCCCCCTGTACAAGCAGGGACTGAACTAAGAAAGACCACCCAAGGAAGTCACAGCAACATAGGGGTGTCCATGGAGTCAGTCAGGAGTTGGTGACAGACCGTCAAAGACAGCAAAGTGGCCAAGGATGAGGAAAGGACAGATGTTTGGGTTTGGTAGTGAAGCTATCGTCAGTGGTTTTGCAGGGGGCAGTTTCAGTGGAGTGCAGAGGTGGAAGTCACATTAAGAGAGGGGTTAGAGAAAAGCTCAATACAGAGGAAGTGAGCTGAAGGGCATTGGTGGCAAAGGGAGAGGGAGGATGGCCTTCTGAGAATGGGGGCAGTACCGCAATGTCTTTGATCATGGCAGAAGCTGGAAAGGTGACCTGTGGCTAGGTTGGGCAAGGTAAACTCAGCAAGTTGGGGGTGTGAAGGAAAGAGGCAGGAAAGCAGGTGGCAGGTGGGGGGTTGCAGGAAAGAAAAAGTGTGCCCTTTCACTAGCTCTGTCCTAAACCCATCTTGCTCCACAAAGCTTGCTTCAGAAGAACCCTGTTGCAAACAAGTCCCAGGCTTATGGAGTCACAGAAGCCAGTAGGGCAGTTTGTGGGTCTCTGCTCAATATTTTTCCCAACATGCTATGAGAAGTTTTAGAAGAAAATTATTATCTGTAAAGTAGGCTGGCCAAATCCTTGTAATTCCACCACTGTGGTGATTCCATCCACATCCTTCCCCACCCCCACCCCCCGCCCAGAAGGGCCCTGCTGATTCTTACCTGTATGCTTGGGGGGATGAAAGTGGTGCTGGCAGATGCTGTTCTTGGGCAGGCGCTTCTGTCTGCTCCCCTGGATCTGGAGATTCTGTGGGGATGGTGTGGGTACTGTTTTGCTCTGAGACCCAGAAGGGGCAGCTGCTACTAACTGACATGATATGGCTCTCTTCCTTCACCACCGTGTTTTCACTCCTCTCTAAGTCTGGCAGGGAAGATGACAAAGAGCGAGGATAATAGGGGAGAAAGGAAACCAGACTGCTTGCAGCCACAGCCACAGAGCCCTACACTGCCTATTAATAAAATGTACCCTGCCTTTCCCATAGTTCCAGGCAGTGAGTTTCATCCAGCAAGGAAGAGCCCAGCAAACCTGCTTCTGCTGCATTCCCTCAGAAAGCTCCCACACTTGGCTGACCCTGCTGGAGTGCTGGGGTTCCACAGAACTGCAGAAAAACAAGAATCACCTGGGGCAAAGATGGCGGCGGCTTGTGCCTCCACTATGTCCACTTTTCCCACACCACTTTCCCAACTACGTCCCACAACAATATCCTAGCTCTTAAAGCTACAAGAAGATATTTGAAAATATTGCAGGTTCTGCCTGTTGAAAGAAATTGACGGGGGTAGGAAGGGACTGAATTATATTTCAAGTCTATGGGGGTGTATCTTAAGACTGCACAGATTCTGGTGTGCGCATGTATACTGAACAACAAACCCAGAATTAATTATGCAAAATAAGAAACACAGGATTCCTAATCCAGATTTTCTTAGATCTGAATTTGGATTACCTTGGCAACTAAAAACATTGTAGAATTGCTTTGGTAATGGAAACGAAACTTGGAATGACTTCCATTATGAATTCGTAATATAGGCTATATAGACAGAATCTGATTAATGTGGCTAATGACATTACTCCATCAGTAATGTCAGGGAGGGACTGGCTGGTCATCTTGGGCTCTGAAGGTCACTCACGGCCCCTTAGACTGGCCTTCTTCTCTCACCCCAGAAGCATCTCTGGCTCTGACTTTTGCTACTGGTGTTGATTTCACGGTGCAGCCTTTGGAGCTCCAATCCCTGCCCTGTTCCAAGCTAAGTTTACAGACTGCAGAACGGGTGCAAAAGCATGACTCGGGGTCTTTAAAAAAATTGAAAAAAATTACAGTGTTCATCTCTGTTAACAGACCTGCTTTTACAAATGCAAATTCATTTGCCAGTGAAATAATTTATCTGCAGGAACTGAACACAGGAATAGGAATTGACAGTCTCTTAAGTTGCTTGATTGGTGCAGAATGGTGATGGGTATATGAGCAAGAAAAATGTCACATCCATCTTCTCCCCACCCTCTTCACCCCAGTTATGCACCCAGCCCTCAGTGGGGTCAGACCAGGGCAAGATGGGACAAAATAAATAGCACCAACAAACTGGTTACAAACCGGGTTCCATTACATCTGATGGTTGGGCCCAGATGGGGGGGACAGGTTTCTCTCAGGTATATCTACCCAATGCCTTTCTGGTTTGTTGCTTTGATAATATTACCCAGTTCTGCATGAGGTTTGGGTTCTTCCATCAGTGCTCTCTTCTGACTTTTGGCCGGACTGTTCTTCTGGCCCCGCCCCTCCCTGAGGAAAAAGCACCAAATGCTAGAAGTCTGGCAAGGCTTTGGCCTGGGTTGTGGACCTCCAAGCCCCTAACAGTATAAAGGCAGAGGGAACCAATCCAGGACACAGGCAAAGCTACCTCAGGACTGGGCGTCTTTCCCCCAGGAGTTAATTTCCCACATCACTGTCTACAATATTGTTATGCAGGGAAGTGGGTAGGAAAATCTGCCCCTTGGCAACCAGTGAATGGGCATACTAGACCCTGAAATACAGCAGGCAGGGCTCCCCAAAAGGGGCCCAGCAAAAGGCAAATGGGAGGGAAGATATTACCACCATGAAGGGTGTGTACAGAGACCTACGGAGAATCCCCAAGGGAACAAATAGGAGCTGCCCAGCAGTGTGGCTGTTTAGTCTAGAAGGCACCCAGAGGAGCCTGTTACCTGCGTGTGTTCCTCCCATGTTCTCGGAAGCCTTTTGCAAATGGATTATTGTAGATCTTGAGTTTTGTGATCTTAAAAGAAAAAACAAGGCAGAGTCAGAAGCCATATGCGTCTCTCTGCTTGAACGTTGAACATACACGGAGCTGCCTCACCAGGTGAGCTTATTGGTCCTCCTAACGGAGTGATCTGCGTGGATTGACAACAGCTGTCCAGGGGCTCAGTGGAGGTCTCATGTGCTACTGAGATTTTCTTAAGGGATTTAACCTGAGACTGTGCCACTAATCGTCAGTCCCTATGGAGCTGGTATCCTTCTCCCACCCATACTGTATGTGCACCTTGGTTTAAAAATGGAGCTCTCCTCCATAGCTTGCCAGTCTGCAGGCACCCACCACCATATGCAGGCAGGGCTATTATTCAATAATTCATGCTGTCTGCTGCATCTGCCCACACTGGTTCATTTATTTTTAACCCTTTGCATGCCCCAGTTCCTATCAGATGCACTTGGTTCTTCCTAAGTTTCTGCCCACCTGTTTGGGAAGCTGGCCTTTGCCTTGCACGGCTTTGTTAAGTGATAAACACACATGAATTCATGAAGCTCCTTTATACTGAATTAGACCATTGGTCTATGAAGGTCAGTATTGTCTACTCGGACTGGCAGTGGAAATGTGTCTTTACACAGAGAGTGATTAAAATGTGGAATTCACTGCCAGAGGATGCAGTGATGGCCACAGGAATACACAGAATCATGGAGGATAGGTCTATCAGTGGTTAGTAGCCATGGTGACTGACGGGAACCTTCACTTTCAGAGTCAGTCATCCACTGAATATCAGTACCAGGAGGCAACATCAGGGGAAAGTCTCAGCCTCTGTGCCCAGTGGTTGGCCCTCTGGAGGAACTGGTTGGCCACTGTGTAAGACAGGTTGCTGGACTAAATGGACTACTGGTCTAATCCAGCAGAGCTCTTCTTACGTTCTCTCCAAGGTCTCAGGCAGAGGTCTTTCACATTATCTCCTATCTGATTCTTTTAACTGGAGATGCCAGGGACTGAACCTGGGACCTGGAATGCTCTGAGCCACCAGTTTCTAGCAGAAGGGGCTGAAGGTACAGTTTTGTCATAAGGCAACTGGAGAAGGCCACATCTAGCTGCATGCAGTGGGGAGAGAGGTGTCAGGTTTTCTGCCAGCACAGGATTCAAGTGCCACACCCACAGATTAAAATGACTGCTACATCAGCAATGGTTTGAGCACACTGATAATCTCAGAGTCCATCCACAGGGCTTCAAATTGCTGAAGCTTTGAGCACCGGTTTCCAACAGGGTATGCCCATTTTAAACACAGGATTTAAACTGGGAAGACAGCAGAGGCAGCCTAAAGGACCCTCTCTCCCTGTATATCCCTGTGCTCCAACTACGGTCCCCAGATTGCCCTTACTGCCTGTGTCCTTGCTCCAGGTAGCCTGCCCGGCATTGACAGGAGCCCGTGCTTTCTTTCTGGTTGCTCTCATCTAATGGAATGAGCTCCCTAAGGAATATGGCAGGTGGGGTATCTCCAAAGGTCTTTAGGAAGCACTGCAAGGCCATGTTATTTGCTTTTAACAGAGCGCAGGCTACAGGCCTTTTTAAAGGGGTGGGGGGGTTGGTATTGGATTTTGTATGTTTTAAATTTGGATTTGTGAGCTGTCTTGAGTCACTGAGAAAAAGCAGGCTATAAATGTTTAAATACTGAAATAAATATAAGTGTGCTATATCAACACTGCATGAGGTGGGAGGCAGGCCAAGGCACAGCCTCGTTGACTGTAGAGCATCCATGGTATCAACCCATGAAGCTGCCTTATACCAAACCAATCCGCTGGTCCATCAAGGTCAGTATTATTTACTCAGACTGGTACCGGCTCTCCAGGGCTCTCACATCACCAATTACCTGATCCTTTTAACTGGAGATGCCGGGGTCAAGCAGATGCTCTACCACTGAACCACAGCCCCCTCAGCCAGTAAGCAGGAAACTGACCACCCTCCTGCCTCTCTCCGTTTTGTATATACGAGGGGAGCTCATGTGGAAGACCAGCATGAGCTGTATTCACATGCGCGCACACACCTTCTCATTTTGGTATGCCGTGACAGAGGTGAAGACTGTCTCTGGGAAGCTGAATGTCTGGAAGGGGCTCCAGCGGGCGCTGAAGGGGTCGTCTGCCTGCATGACGTGGAAGCGAGGCTTGTAGCGGTGCATCGAGTGGAGGACAGTCTAGAAGCAGAAGAGAGACAGGGCTGCACAGAGAGGTCTCACCTCCAGACCACCTTCCGGGCCAGCACAACAGCCTTGCTCCTTGGTGGGAAAAGTGCCTAAGGAGGCACTCCTTGGGAGAGCTGCCAGAGGATGCCAGCACTCCCATTTTTGGAAGCAGAGAGGCACTCACGGTTCACCTTTGCTTAGCATCTGCTGTATGTGAGTGGGCAAAGACCTGGTCAGTCAAATGGTTAGGGGTGGGCCAGCTGGTAGCCAAAGGACAGAAGAAAACTCCCTGCTGGGCAAGTCTCATTCCCTTAGTGGGGAGACAAATACTTGTCCTCAGACGCACTTTTGAAGAAAGGCGCAAGGGGTCCAGGACGGAGCCTTCATTCAAAGGAACCCTGAGCACAAAAAGGGCAAGCAGGTTAAAGTGATTTGGGCAGAGCTTTGCTTAAAGGGGGGCTGGAGAAGGAGACTGGTTTGGTCCAGACAATGCAACCCCCCCCCAAAACAACAACAACAACAACAACAGAGGAGCTAGGAGGAGTGCTGAGGATCCATTCTATCAAAGCAGAGAAAGCAAAAGCCATGAAACAAGGAATGAGAGAGTCAGAAGGTCTTTCCAGGGGCATATTCTGGAGAGGTTCTGGAGAGAGGGTCAGGAAGGCTTGCACAAGAGAACTCTCAGCCAAGAACATTCCCCACTTAGCATGGCACAGCCCAAAGATGCTGCAGTGGTGAGGAAAGCTCAACCATGGCTGTGGTCACACGAGGGTTTAAATCCGGGAGCCCTCCCGGATTTAAAGGAGCTGGGGTTTTTTATTTCGGGTTGGGATGATGACATATCCCAACCCCAGTGGCGGCTGGCGGCGGAGGCGGTGGCCGGGGAAGGCACCCTTTCCCGAGCCCCGCTGGGAAAGTCTTACCACTGGCGACGCTGGTGGCAACTGGCAGTGGTGGCCGGGGGAGGCACCCTTCCCTGAGCCCCGCCGGCCACCTGGTAAGTTTGGGGAGAACGGGGTGCCAGACAGCGGCGGCTGGCAGGGCTCCAAGTGGAGCAGGTTGTTTTTTTTCACCTTTTTGCACTTGGGCGCTTGAGTGCCCAAGCGCCCAAGTGCAAAAGGGGGGGGGGGACTGGAGAGACGATCAGACAGCCCTCTCTTGCAATCACTGTGAGAGAGGGCTGTCCAGATCGGCTCAATCACAGGTTCCTCACGCGACCACCAGGAAAATGCGGGAGAAACCCACGATTGAGCCCACTTCGGCGCGGGAGTTGTCCCAGCCGTTCTGAATGGTCCCCTTAAATGCAGGAGGAAACAGCAGTTCCTCCCGCTTTAAAGGACTGTGTGACCACGGCCTGCTACTGGACAGAAAGTGTGGCCTTAGGTGCAGGGTTTGGGGTGCCACGTTAGGCCATGGAGTGGAAAAGTAGCCACCCTCTCCTGTCTATTTCCATGAGTCTTGTGCCCCCCCCCCTTTCTCTGGGGCAGTACGGAGGAGGGCTGTTGGCTTTGCTGCCCAGGCCCTGTCCCCCCCCACCCCACCCACCGTTTAAACGAAGACCTCACTCCAGATCTCAGCTTACGTGGCCCTGCTGGTCCAAGGTATTGTTGGTCAGTTTGAGCTTCTGAAAGGAGATGGGTTCCTTCATCCAGTGACTACCCAGGGCAGGAGAGTCGGGGTGCACGTACGTCCGGCGGGGGAGCTGAGGCTCTGCTTTGCCAGCCACTTCCCATTGGTCCTTGTTCCACTGGGGGGGGGGGGGGGGAAGCACCAAGAAGTGTTGTGAGACATGCAGCCAATAAGGGACGGGGGTGCAGACTGAATGGCTTGCTAAGTGAGTTCTAGGCCAGCGTTTATTTCCAGCCTGAGAAACAAATAAATGACATGGTTGCAAGCAATGCTCTCTCTAAGCTGTGGAGTCTTTGTGAGCAAAAATCCTACTTTGCAAGCGAGTGGCATTAAAGTGGTGAGCGAGTGATTTGGCTGCTGCATAAATTAGTTTGCTCTGCAGCCATCCTTCCTGAGCTAAGGCAAAAATGTGTGAGCCGGAGGCTAAAGAACTGTGAGCTAGCTCACACTAATGCAGCTTAGAGGGAACACTGGTCACAAGGCCAAAATGTCCACCAGCAAAAGAGGCTGCCCACTGCATCCCTTTATGAGTTGCAGCTTTAGCATCTCTGTATCATATGCAGCTCAGTCATTCTGTCATTGCTGATACAGAAGCGCAGGGTCAGGGACAGGCAACCCAATTCATCCTTACCCAAGAGATAGCTCTCTCTCTTACACATTAACACTGGACCTTCCTTCTGTAGGGTAAGAGAGCTGTGTCTCTCCAATTTAAATGCAGAAAAACTGGATCTTTGGTAGCACTTATTCGGGAAATATTTCCCTCTAGGTGATGGGGAAGCACTGTGCTTTTTACGAGATGTTGCTGGCCTCATGATAGCTAAACAGCACACACTGGCATCAAGAGCCCCAAACAACACTCACTCAGGCTTCACATCTCCCAGTGGGCTCCTGGGAGAGATTAGAGTGCTTGGGGGGGAGAGGAGTACTTTGGTTGCCAAACAAAGCCTGAGGATCAGTGCCCCTGCCCTTCACTTGGGTACTGCAAAATAGGTGGGCTTTATTTGTTAACCCAGTTAGGATTTGCATACAAACCTCCCCTGATAACAACTGGTCACTAATTCCAGTTGATAGACCAAAAAGCTTGAACAAAGCTCCCCCAGTAAGCTGAGCCCTCTATTGGATGAAGGTCAGTCAGATGCTCTGTTTTCGTAGCCAGCTGGTGGCTTATGGGACGATATTCGCCACCATCTATCTACCATCAACCATCTCCATTACCATCGGAGATGAGGGCCGGCCGAGGGAATTCACACTAGGTCACAAGAGAAATTGCAGGACGCCATCTGGACATAAGCTGATTTTCAGCACTTTATTGCGAGCACTTTATTGGTAATTTTAATGTTTTAAACCAGTGGTGGCAAACCTGTGGCACGCGTGCCAGAGGTGGCACTCAGAGCCCTCTCTGTGGGTACGCATGGCATCGCCCCAGCACAGAGTTCACAAGATTGGACAGCAAAAATCACATTACTTGTTCAAAAGCATGCCAAATGCAAACTTTTACCTTCCAATAAAAAGTTGTTTGTATCATTGAAAGCTCGGTTATTGTGTTTTTCTTTTAAGACAAAAGATGTTAATGTATGAGTTGTTTTTTCTAAAACGAAAACCTCAGTATTCAGGTTAAATTGCCATGTTGGCACTTTGCAATAAATAAGTGGGTTTTGGGTTGCAGTTTGGGCACTCCGTCTCTAAAAGGTTCACCATCACTGTTTTAAACTGTTTTAACTGTATTTTAACTTGGCATTGTGCCACTTTGTAAGCCGCCCTGAGCCCACTTGCGGGGAGGGCAGGGTAAAAATGCGGAAAAATAAATAAATAAATATTCACCCAACTGGGGAAAAGTACTTACCTTGTACCTGAAGTTGTCTACTGGCACAAAATCCACAAGCATCAGATATTTGGCATAAGGGATCAAGCCAGAGACTCTGATCTTGCATTGTGGAAACATTCGTCTGCAGAAGGGAACAAAGACATTGATAGAGACAACAGTATTATGCTTTTAAAAGGGACCCTGGATCCTGATGGGGAACTTGCTATAACAGACACACCAGCCAAGACTTTTCTTGTTACCCACCTTACTTTTGGACTGATATAACTATATTTATAGCAAAGTAGATGGCTTTTGCACACAGGTTACAGGGTCGTAGAAAATGGCTTCATTTTCTTTAAAACAAGGTTCTAGTCCTCATGACTGTTAAAAAAATGCCTAATGAGAACCTGAAGTGGGGGAAAGGGTCCCTCCTACTTGCAGTGCACTCCATCATGCAGCACTCGGGTCTTGAACTGCCAAGCTATCAACCTTCTGGTCTGCAGCTCAGCATCCACCTCTGGGCCACTGCAGCCACCTCCATTTTAGTTCCCTTCCATTTCAGTCTTCTTGGTCATCTTAAGGTGAAACTGCTTATGTGCACATTCCTGAGGATTCTTCCCATTTTTTTTTACAGTGTAAAGTTTTACCTTTACAATATTTACAGTCTGTGAAGGTACCTGAGGAATATCCTTAATCAGTACTTTTTTGGGATGATTTCGTTTTTCCTCTCTTTGGGGTTTGTTGTGTTGTACTGAAATGTTGTTTATTGTTTTAATTGTGCTTTATCACTGTTTGGATTTTAATTATACTTTTAAAATGTTACATTTTTTCTGGCATTTGATTGGGCACTGGCATGTGTCTTTATGTGTATAAATAAAATGCAATTTAAAAAATGACATTAAGTAGAGCCTGAAATTCTGAATACATAATCAAGTGTATATAATCAAAGGTGATTAATATTAATAGATGACTAGAGGATAATGTTACTCCCCAACAAGGGAAATTTGGCTTATGATGGAAAGAGACCAGCTTTGTCATCTTTGAGTGGTTTTACAGCTTTCAGTCCTTGTCAAGAGTCGGCTCACCGTCCAGACTTTGTGATAATCATCTCAGTTCCCACTTGGTGAAACTTGTTCCAGAGGTCCCGATCCTCCAGAGTGACCACAACAGAGCTGTGATGAGGGGTGGTGTCCACAGCTGAAGAAGGAACCCCCAGGTGAGGGGCCACTTTTGTTTCTAATGGAAGAAAGCGAAGGATACAATTAGGCATTGATCATCTACTTCTGCAAACCTCACGAAGTGGTCGGGCAAGGATGTGGGACCAAACAGAGGCAGAAGCAAGCCCCCCACATGTCCCCTCCCCCTCCTCCAGCACAGTTGTGGGAGTCTTTAAAGCGGAACAAACTCTTTTTGTGGGTCATACCTCAGCCATTCTGAGATTTGGTTCTTGTTGAGCTCAGCTCTCCTTAACACATTTTAGAACCTTGGAGAGACAGGCATTCTGACTTCTTAACAGCAGCCTCGTTTAGATCAATCCTGGCTATAATCCAGAGGTCTGCAGGTCCCTGCACCTGATATTTTGCCCTGTGTTTCAGATGCTACTCATAGAAGTAGTCAGGAGAGACCACTATTGGGGTGTGAACTGAAATACAGGGACAGCAAGAAGGACTGGAGCATGGATTTAGGGCAGCCAAGCAACAATCGTCCGGCTTCCTAACAAGCAAAAGCTTTGGGATCCTTTGTAACCATAAATTCAACAATAGTTTTTTGTTGTTTTGGTTTTTTCTTCTTTTGCTTCCCTTATCCTATTAATGTCAATAATGCCAAAAGACAATTCACAAGCTTCTCTTATTAATCATTAATAGCAAAATCCATTCCCCCCACCACCACCCACCCCGAAAATCTCCCCAGAGAACGGCCCACTGATTCTATGTATGCTAAGAAGTCTGCTTCCGCCAGCTCAGAACAGCACAGGCCATTTTGCGGGTTTGCACTTCAAGATCTGCTTTGAGTCAGCGTGAATGAGCTATGTCAGAAGTGACACCCAGTTTGCTAGATAAGGCTATACTATTAACATCTCCTTACTAGACCTGGCTTCATATCCTCTAGCAGGGACTTGAAAGCACAGAGCAGGCTGGGGTGACATTGTGGTGAAGGTCACCATGTTTAAAGAAGATGCAACAAGTTAAAAGAATGTGGGTCTTTACAAAAAAAAAAAAGGAAGAAAAGGGGGAAAGTGTACTAACCAGCCAAGTAAGTATCAATCTTTTGTTAATGCAACACAGACCTTTACTTCCTACCTATTCATACGACCAGAAGGTCGGTAGCTCGGCAGTTCAAGATCCGAGTGCCACGTGACGGAGTGAGTTCCCGTCTCTGGCCCCAGCTCCTGCCAACCTAGCAGTTTGAAAGCAAGAAATTGCAAGTAGATAAATAGGTACCATTTCAGTGGGAAGGTAACAGCATTCTGTGTGCCTTGGTATTTAGTCATGCCAGCTACATGACCACAGCGCTGTTTAGTCATGCCAGCGGTGTTTAGTCATGCCAGCTACATGACCACAGTCTTCGGACAGCGCTGGCTCTTTGGCTTGGAAACGGAGATGAGCACCACCCAGAGAGCTGGATTCGACTGGCTTTCGAGCAAGGGAAATCTTTACCTTTACTATTACTAAAACTACAGTCCAGTGACAAGTTAAAGACTAACAAAGCACATTCCGGTCTTTAAGGTGCCACTGGACAGGATTATCTGGAAAGCAGTTAGACCCAAATGTTAAAGCACTTTTTGACTTCTTAGTTTTTAGAGTGGTTACTGCCTTGGGACAGGAGCCAATGTAGTTCAGAAAATGATCTTCTAAAAATTTTATTTACTTCATCTGTATCCCAGCTTTCTTTCCAGTGGGGACCCAAAGTGCCTTACATCATTCTCCTCTCTTTGGTTTTATCATCACAACGACAACGGTGCGTGGTAGGTTAGGTTGAGAGTATGTGGCTGACCTAAGGTCCCCGCAGTGAACTTTCATGTCAGAGGAGGGATTAGAACCTGGGTTCCCCACATCCTAATCTGACACTCTAACCACTACACCCCCTGGCTCATATTGGGCTAACTGCATCATCAGGGAAGCAATTTTCACTGATCTACAGTACTGTATGGAAGTTGAAAAGAGAATATATGAGATCATTTCTGGGTGGCATCCCCAACCACCTGAAATCAGTGAACTCCTCTCTTTCTGGGCCAAATTCTGGGCCAAGTTAAACGTTCCTGATGCTTGTTAAAGATAATTGCCCCATTCCTAGCATGGGAGTGTCTAATATCTTTGGCCCTTCAGAGACCACTCATAAGACCCTTCCACCTACCTCCCCCATCCAGCCCTCCCCATCCCTGGCTATGGAAACCCGCAGACTCAACACCCAATATGGATGCATTTGGGGAGGAAAATTAGGAGGCCTGTTCAGACAACAAATCAAGGGGGAGCTTATCGTGCAGCCACATGGGCCTTAAATAGAGGGGGTTGTCAGGTTTTCACCTTGATCATGGGGGTGGTCTGGAATATTCCAATGATAGGCTAACGTCAGTCTTTGCTTGCTTTTCTTTTCTTTTTTAATGGTTCTGGCCCCTGTTTGGTCTGCTTTTGTGGATTTACAGTGCCAATTCTGGACTGCAAAACAGTTAGTACTATGTAGGGTTGCCAAGTCCAGGTTGGAAAATACCTGGGGACTTAGGGGGTTGAGCCAGGAGAAGGTGGGGTTTGGGGAGGGGAGGGGCCTCAGCATGGTGCAATGCCATACGGTCCACCCTTCAAAGCAGCCACTTTCTCCAAGGGAGCTGATCTCTGTCAGCTGGAGACCACTTGTAAAAGCAGGAGATCCCCAGGCCCCACCTGGAGGCTGGCAACCCTAGTACTATGGACTGCATGATCCTGAGTTTTGTTCTTGCATAAGAACCTCAGGAGTATCTTTCCGGGCTGGATCACCCTCACATCTTTCTAGCCCGGCATTCTTCATAAGTAGCCAGAAGGGGCTAGGTGAGCCACTGGCCTTTCCGGATAATAACGTATATGAAACTCTCAAGTCCCAGTGGTCTGGACACATTGTAGTGTGTGGGGGGGGGGGGGAGAGAAGATGAGGCTTGTTGGGAGGATACAGCCTTTCTGCATGCATAGGGGGAGAGAAGCAATACTACTATTCTGGTCTGTGCAAGGTTGCAGCCTTGCACAGTGGAGGAGCATAAGGCCTTGCAGGACAACTAGTTTACAAGGGGAATAATGGAGAAATGATGAAAAGTGGAGTGTAGAAGGGGACCAGCCTGCCACTGAGAGGACAATCCAGAGTTTGAAAGTTCATGACATGTGTGAGACAGAGTGTCAGATTAGGGTTGCCAGCCTCCAGGTGGGGCCTGGGGATCTCCCACTTTTACAACTGATCTCCAGATGACAGAGATCAGCTCTCCTGGGGGAAAATGGCTGCTTTGAAGGGTGGACTCTGTGGCACTGTACCCTGCTGAAGCCCCTCCCCTCTCCAAACCTCCGCACTCTCCTGGATCCACCCCCAAAGTCTCTAGATATTTTCCAACCCCGGCAACCCCATGTCCCATTGTGTTGCTCTTCACCAATAACCTCCCCGTTTGGGACCCTTGCTCAATCACATGGGGCGGGGGGGGGGGGACTTTTGGTTCCCTGCGTAACACACATTGGGCTTGTATAATTGTAAGCAAAGAAGCCAGGAGGGTCTTCAGCAAATGAGTTATCAGCACACAGGACAGAAGGACGGCATTCAGAAATTTGAGGAGATGTGTACTATGCAAGCAGGAAACAGACTCAGAATGAGAAGCAGTCTAAAATATTGTATACAAACATACAGTAATGAAATAGAAGTAGAATTAAAATCTGTTTTAAATGTAACATCTTGAATACAAATGGGTTCTTGATATGAAATATATAATAGGCCTTCCTTTGCACCTAGATATATTTTTTATCTGTTAGTTCTAATGAATATATATTAAAAATATGTAATATTGAATACTTAGTAATAATGAAGCTAATGATGTAGTCAAAATAGATTAACTATGAAGTTTAAAACTTAAAATGTTGAATACTATCACATTTCAATAGAAACAAGGACTATTGTATATTATAGGTAATACCTCAAAAATTGCAATGAAGGGGATGTAAGGGGAAATATTTTCTGCCTTATACATTTTGTATTACATTATTGTCCTCAACAAACACAATTATGTTGAATCCCTTCTTTTTCCTTTCCCTTTTCTTTTCTGAACCCCCACTGCCTGCTTAAATAACTAAATAGATTCTTTTAAAAAGATGAAGAATGGCATTCAAATGCTCTTTCCATATGTTCAGTTTTCTTTGATATGACATTTACATTTAATACAGATATTTTAAAAAACAAATCTGCTAGTTGCTTTAGAAAAAAGTCTGTCACTTGCCTGCACTCTCATATATGTGCAATTCTGAAATGTGATGGGGGGGCAAAGCAGTAGCAACAGCCCTCAGGAAGCTGCTTTCCGCAGGCCAACCCCCCCCCCTCGCCACCTTGTTTTTCTTCCAGCTGAACAAATTGACTGCTGGACTACAGCTGGGTCCTTTGGCATGCAAGGCCATCACCTGCCTGCTGACCTTGTAAAGAATCTTCTTGTTAATTCTATGCAATCTGCCCCCAGACAGGAACATCCACACATCGCCCTCCTGCCCCACTCAGTAGCATCCTTCCAATCAGCTGGGCACTTGGAGAGCGTGCCAAAGACCCAAGCTCCAGGTCTAGACCATCGGCCTGCCCCAAGCCAAAATCACTGGCCATTCTGGTCTGTGTAGCAATACTTGTGGATTCTTCTTGCTGCCTGAGTGTTTGCAGCGGATGGATTACTGGGTCGTTTTTGGGAAGCGCTTCTAACATCACGCTGCTCACATTTTGCTAGTGATTATTGGGTACACATTCAGCAGTAAATATTCCAGCTAAACCACTGTTAAAGGGAAGGTCAGTTCAGCTCCTCAATGAGTCGAAAGAGAGGAGAGCAAGTACCTCTGCTCTCTGGTGCAGAATAAAATGAGGCCTAGTGACTTGCACCCACAAGGGAACCTCAAATGCTGCACATGCTGGGGGGGGGGGGGGGCGGAAGCAGGGTGTGGAGAGGCTGAACAAAGCCCTCTCACTGGAGATGCTCACTGAAGTGCATAGGTATATATCAAGACTAGAGAAAGGAAGCCAACAAACCCCCTGGGTTAGATGGGTTGTGTGAATACAGCTCTGTGCTCCAGTCTACAAGGCAGGGATGAAGCCTGTGTTGCCTTTCGCCCAGCAGCGTCCCACTCTAGCAAGAAGCTCCCCTGTGCAAGCTCCCCTACTGAGAGAGGAATGTCCTTCCAGGGCTCCATCTGTTCAGTGCATCTTTATCCTCCCTTCCTTTAAGGAGGTTGGGGCAGCACACATGGAGCTCTCTTCTCTATTTCATCCTCAAAACTACCTTGTGAGAAACTGTAACTGGACCAACAAGTCATCAGGAAAATTTTAATAGAGCATAGATTTGAACCCACACTCAAACCATACATGACTCCCATACATTACAGTGAGGTTCTTGCCTAGAACTTCCCATTGGAATCCAGCTCTCTATAAATCAACTGCCCACCCTACAGAAAGAGAGATGCAGCATCTCTTTGCATCATTCCAAAGTTAAGAAAAAGAAAAGCTACCTACCAGGTACAGCTTGCATTTCCCCAGAATCAGAGGTCCACCACAACTCTCAGCACAAGGAAGATGGAACCATCCCATGCCTCACACAGGGGCAGAAGGAGCCTTGCTGGTTTCCCAGACACATCTGGAGCTTTGGAACAGGTCTCGACACAGCTCAGCTTAGACACAAGGTGAGTTTCTGGTTTATGAAGGCTAACAAGCAGGGAGGAGCTTCTCCCCAGCCAGGCCTCCCCCCCCCCCCCCGCAGTCTTTTGATGTCCAAAAGGGACAAAGAGAGGAAGGATCTGCAGCCATCAATGCTGGGGGGGGGGACTCAAAAAGAATTAACATGGCTTTGACATACAGGAAACCCCAGAGGGGAAATAAATGTACCTCAATTTACTGCTAATGCACTTTTAAACAAATAAAAGGCCAACACTGTTGCTAGATGAAGGGGGACCTCAAAGGCAACACTGGGGGCTGGGAGACAAAAAAGGTCTCCCTTGTCCGGCCACCTTTCACTTTTGAGTTTTGTTAACAGGGGTGCCATCTTCCCTGCAACGTGTATCTCCTCCGTGAGAAATTTTCTCTCCCTTTAGAGACTCTGCCATGCTTTGGGAGGTGGTGTTTTCTAAAGACAACTGGTGAAATAGCTTCCATTGCTTCACATAAATGTCTATGGTTAAATGTTATGTTAGGATCCACAAAGCAACAAACAACAAAACAGTTGTCAGCTGTGCAAGGTAGCCGGGTACCTCCACCCTCCTCACTTTATGGAGTTGTGCCTCATCTCCAACTTTCTTGTACCTATGGGAGACTGAATGATTTCCTCTGGGTGACTCACCAGGGAATAAAATTGTCAAAGGGGCATCAGGTGGATGCATGCACATGGTTTGCACCAGCCATCTCTTTGTGGACAACTTTAAAGGAAGGAAGATCTGCAGCCACCCGTGGCAGCCTGTTTGCCATTCCATTCATGGCCTATTCTTCTTCTTCTTCCAGGGAGCAGAACACGGGGAATATGCTTATTGTAGCTGACAACAACCCTGTGGAGTAGGTTCATCCAGGATCATTCAGTGAGCCTCATGGTTGGGTGAGGATTTGAATAGATCTCCCTTGTCCAAGTCCAACATTAACTACTGCATCACACTGGTTTTGTTACCAGTCTTAGGATCAGGTGGGCAGCTGTGTTAGTTTGCAATAGCAGAACAAATTTATAGTCCAGTAGCATCTTAGAGTTGAACAAAATTTCCCAGGGTATAAGTTTTCATGAGTCAAAGCCCGGACAAATAGCCAATATACCCTGGAAAATGTTATTAGTCTGGACTTGAATTTCAATCTTGGCATTTAAGGGCCAACCTACATCTGATGCTGGAATCCCATGTTCAGAATTCCGATGAATCATTTGGCATGAAAACCAGCTGGGAGACACTCTGGATGGGTGGTGGGGAAGAAGGGGTTAACTCCCCCCTTCTCTTGTTTCCCAAACTGGAAATGCTTTATGCCTTGGGAGGGAAAAGAGACAGGCATCACAGGAAATAATTCCAGAGGAGTAGCTAAGGTTGCCATTCTCCAGGTGGGGCCTGGAATCTCCTGGAATTACAATGTATTAATTAATTTATTATTTCAATTTATATCCCGCCTTGCCGGACAATTGATCCCCAGACCACAGAGATCGGTTCCAGAGCAAAAGGCTGCCCTGGAACTCTATGGCATTATACCCTGCTGAGGTCCCTCCCTTCCCCAAACCATGCCCTCACCAGACTCCACCCCTAAATCTCCAGGAATTTCCCAACCCAGGTTGGCGACCCTAGGAGGTAGCTGTGTTGCAGCAAAAAAAACAAACAAGAGTAATGACATTTTATGCCAGCAGAAGTGTTTGTGGGCAACAGCCCACTTCTTCAGATGTTATGAGTGGGGCCTCACTATGCAGCCATTTTATACAGGAGGCCTGAAAATAAACAGCGGGGGCCACAGAGTGCAAGAGGTACAGAGTGAAGCGTGGCGATGTAAAATCCAGATCTAATTGGGAAAAATACAGAGACCATTAATTAGTAATGCTAAGCAATAATGCCTGCAATTGGTAGGGAGTGACTGGTTTTATTACAATAATCACAGTTATAAATGCTTTAAAAATCCTAAATCCTGGTTCAATCCAGAGATTTTATATTAATCTCACCCCAACTGAACTGGGATTTAGCATTTTCAGCTGTATTGAATTTTCAGGGGTGGGGGTATGGTCTGATTTGAAGATTGTTTTTTCTGGAGCAGCAGTACAAAAATACTTAAATGATAAAGAGGAGTTGCTCGAAAGTGTTGCCTGTCGTTCTGTTGGATACTGAGCAAACCTTTTATCTGACCCAGACAAAACGGCTGCCCCTGCCAAGCACTGTTGGCCTTGCCCAGCTCAAGGGGTCCTCTGAGGCAATGCTGACATACCACACTGCCAGAAGCAGGCTTTTGGGATCTTGCCAAGCAGGCAGTAGCTCAGGGAATAGGGTTGCCAGCTCTGACTTGGAAAGTACCTGGAGACTTTGGGGGTGGATCCAGGAGAGGGCAGGGTTTGGGGAGGGGGGGGTCCGCAGCAGGGTACAATGCCATAGGGTCCACCCTTCAATGCAGCCATTTTCCCCCAGGGGAACTGATTTCTGTCAGCTGGAGAGATTGGTTGTAAAAGTGGGAGATCTTCAGGCCCCACCTGGAGGCTGGCAACTCTATCAGGGAACCAGGAACAGATTAGGGGAAGAAGTTGGAAGGCATCTCCAGAGCTAGTGGCAGTACCTGGGATCATGTTGGGCGGAGGACTGTCAGAAGATCCAGTCCCCAGGCACGCCGGCCCGTGTCTGAGGGGCCCTTGCAAATGAAAGGAAGGAGGGTTTGCTGCCCTCCCTTCCTGGCTAGTTAGCCTCATTGAGACAAGACAGGAAACACTTAACAGCCGCTTGACACCCCTGGGAGGGTCCTGTGAAGGTAAATGCAAACTACAGGACTCCCCCCACCACCACTGACGCCAGGAGTCGGCTGTTGCTCAGCTCTAAAAACAACCATGTAGTGATTTTTAAAATTAAAACCAGCAAAATGACAGAAAATAGAGTGTGAGTTTACGTATTCTATAAAACTCTTCATCAGACCGGATGTTTAAAAGGGGAGGGAGTGTTTGAGCATGCGCTTCAACAATCTTGAGGCCTTATGTCTGCGCCTGTTGTGCAGGGTTGTTGGGCTGCATTCGTTCCACGCATACCCATGGCCTTCTGGGGGGGTGGAAAGGTGAGAGTCAAAACAGCCTGTCTTGTGTGTGACTATATAAGCCAGTGGTTAAGCCTCATCTCCAAGCTCTTTGCCTTTTCTCCCTGTACCTATTCAGTGTTGAGGGAAGGCTATGCTCAGTGGACCCGTCCATTTTTTGAGAGGGGAGACTTGGGGAACAAAATTGGGAGGGGCTTGGAGTCATGCGATTTCGTTCCATATGATCTTCAGACAGGGTAGTGGAGGGGGCCCTACCCTAGAGGGAATCTTTGGGGGGCTCCCAGCATCCCTGCAAATGCTTTCATATGACCCAGGACAGAGTCTTGGGATGGAACAGTGGTTCTGCAGCTCTCCCAGATAGCAATATAGCAATTTAGCTTTTAGCTGAGACTGTGTGGGAAAGCTGAGACTTACCTGCTGTTCATACTTCTTACCGCACCCTGTTTTGCTGTTCCAACCAAGGCCTTTAAATGGGCCCTGGTGTTCTGGAATGTTCTTGATTCCCATCAGAATAGGCTTCAGACTTGTATTTGAAAAGCCAACTTGTCATTTAGGGTTGCCAGCTTCTAGGTGGGGCCTGCCATTCTCCCCGAATTACAGCTGCACTTCAGACTACACAGATCAGCTCTCCTGGAGAAAATGACAACTCTGGGGTGTGGCCTCCATGGCATCATATCCCTGCTGAGCTCCCTCCCCTCCTTAGACTCTGCCCTCCTCCATTTCCCCCCCAAAATTACCAGGAACTTTCCAGCCCAGAAACCCCATTTGTCACTTCAGATTCCATTTTAAGATCCAGTTCCCTTTAAGTCCACTGACCCACCCACCCCAGTTGCCAGGATACAGTGCTGAGATGGAAGGAGAAGCCATATTTGGCAAAATTCTCCCTTCTATGCAACTCAACACCTTTATTCTCCAGGCCCTGAGGTCGCATTTCAGCCCCTCTTTCTCCTTGGCCTCTCTTAATTCCATGCGTCCACTCCTATATAACAATTGACCACCACCACCACTGAATAATTTGCTTCTGTTTTTCATCTTCCCTAGTCCAATATATTCTTTAAACAAGGATAAACAGCTAGTGTGATATCATCAATTAATATTGATGTTGATATTTTATTATTGATAACATTATATATCACCTTTCCTCCAAGAGGCTTACAATGGGTCTCCCACCACTGCCAATTTTATCCTGACAACAATCCTGTGAGAGGATTAGGCTGAGAGAGAATGTTGAGCTCAACAGGAACCACCGCTAAGGCCAAAAATGAACCCTGATCTCCTAAGTCCAACACTGCAGCCCAATGGCTCTCTCTCTCTCTCTCTCTCACTTTTGGAAGTGGGACTCAGTTCTGAGCTCAATCTCCTTTTAGGGACCCCCGTTCAAAGTAACACCCTGTTATGGTCCCTGTGCCAACAGGCAAGTTTCTCGCATCTACTAACACTCATAACGTTTTTGTTTTATCTTTCATATTGTGTATTTAAAATATATAGCTTTACTGAGCAACAGGCTCGTGGCCATTTTGTACAGGCAACCCCAAATGTTCCATGAAGTCTTTCGCACTCAGGTCCCAGCTCACCCTATTCTTCCCCTCCTCCTTGACCCTGCAAACCACTTGCGAGCGAACTGTAGACCCACATTTGGGACCCCTTCTCCATACTACTCTCAGCTGGTGCAGCAGGTTTCCCCCTAACTGCAAGGCAGGCAGTTGTCTAACCCAAAACGAGTCTCAGTTTGTTGAGCTCCTGTGGTGGTGGTGGGGGCAAGGTTGTGGATGGAGGGAGATATATTTCACAGTTCTTGAAACACTCCTGAGGGACCCCAGCAGTATTAAGAAAAGCAGCCATTCCATTAACAGCAGCTACAGATTGTCCAAGGGCTCAGGGGACTATTTCGCTTTCACTCCAAAAAGTTTATTGGTAGCTTTTCTTTCCCCTCTCAAAGAGCTTCTGAATAGCTCTCAGGGGAAGACAGGAAAGACACTTCAATAGATCCAGAATCCTCTCCAGGTATTGAGGAGAGTAAGAGTCCAGTGGTGCCTTAAAGACTAACAAAATTTGTGACTAGGTGTGAGCGTTCATGAGTCACTGAAGAAGTGAGCAGTGACTGACAAAAACTCATCCCCTGCCACAAATTTTGTTAGTCTTTAAGGTGCTACTGGACTCTTACTCTTTTCTACTGCTACAGAGAGACTAACCATCTTGATCTGTCTCCAGATTTTGGTTCTGAGCCCTGGGACAGACATGCAGAAGCAGTTTCTTTTGGAGGGAGGGAGGGAGGGATATATGACTTCCTCTGAGGGCTACTGGACTGCTTGCACCAATTGCCCCTGACAGGAGGTTCTCTTTCATAAGAGGGCACTGGGTATAATCTTAATGCATCTGTTCACAAACCTCCTCCGTTGGCTGATGATCATCTGGGGTACCTCCTGAGGGACTATCCATTCCCCCTCATCAGTGGTGTCCTGGC
Organism: Lepidodactylus listeri; assembly: GCA_029233225.1. Lineage (NCBI taxonomy): Eukaryota > Metazoa > Chordata > Lepidosauria > Squamata > Gekkonidae > Lepidodactylus > Lepidodactylus listeri. The sequence goes on from JARCFY010000013.1 coordinate 30,143,398, forward strand.
TCACTGTGCCTAGACATTTTGAGCCTCCTGAACATTTTTTCACTGTGGAGAACAGCAGTGAGCTTCTGCCCTGTCATGAGGAGGCTGCTCTCTGCTTGGAGAATGTGGAAATACCTCCCACCCCTCACAGGAAGTTGATGTGAGCTTTGTTGTGTGCCCATATCAGGGACTCTCAACTTTGTTGAGCTTGTAGGCACTTTTGGAATTTTCAGGAAGGGTAGTAAGCACTGCTATAAAATGGCTACAGGGGGCTGTGGCCAACCTCAAATCATTGGAAAGTTCTGAGCCACAAGCTTCCTACAGCAAAAACAGCTGTTTTCAAATTCTCCTGCAGAAGTAACAGCGAGGACTCCTGGGGTCTTCTGAAGCACTTTTTGCTCCAATGAGGTGAAGGAAAGCCAGGATTGGTTCTTTGCTTTGGGAAAGAGGGATGTGGGCACCATGTTGGTCACAGACATCAGACTGGGGATTACTAGTCAGTATCATCACAAGGGAGTGATGGACCTTGCACACATATGCTTCTAGATCAAGTCAGATTTCCACTGATGCCAGTCAGTTAACTGAATATATGACTTCCTTGAGGACCATTAGTTGCCACTGACAGGAGATTCTCCACCTTCATAGGCTGGCCTTGGTTGTAATCCAGATGTATAAAGGTTTCTTCAGTGGCATCATCCTGGCAAGATGTTCTAGATTCAACTGCTACTGTAGGCAGAGATGTACATACTGAGAGAGTTTGCAGTGTAGGGTCTGTCAGACACATTTGGTATGGTAAAATCCATAAACAAAGAACTGCCATCCTGTTTTTATTTGGACCAACCAAAATGACAAGAGATTGGGGTGCAAACTTGTGAGTTCTCCAGAACTCTTCATTAGGTTGGATTATTCTTTTTTTACAATGGAGGGGGGTAGGAGATATTGTCTTAGGCTATGATCTGAAGGCTTTGACTAAAACAGCTACCTGCAACTTCTTTATAACTTGGTTTAGTAGCTAAAACCACTGTAGGGAAATGTTATAGTCAAGGAGAGGGGAGTGTCAGTCTTCTCCAAACCACCAGCCAATCCCCTTGCAGCAGCCGCTGCACAGCTCCCTACCGACTTCTCAGGTCAGCAGCTTTGTTGGAGAGGTATGGGGCTTCTGAAAGCATGAGCTGTCACTCCAATTTGCCCTAATGTAGGAACAGTTTTGTGTGTGGGACTAGTTATTGTGCATCAATAAAGTGACTAATTTCAGTTGAACTATTGAGATTTCTTATAGAATCACAGAATCACAAAGCTGGAAGGGGCCATACAGGCCATCTAGTCCAACCCCCTGCTCAGTGCAGGTTCAGCCTAGAGCATCCCTGACAAGTGTTTGTCCAGCTGCTGCTTAAAGACTGCCAGTGCGGGGGAGCTCACCACCTCCCTAGGCAGCCAATTCCACCATTGAACTAATCTGACTGTAAAATGAGGAAAAATCAAAAGCATAATTACAGGATGCCCCCCCCTTAAAAGCAGTCTCCCCAGCTTCTTTTAGTTAGTTCTCTTGTTACCTCCCTCCTATCTAGTTCCCAAACTCCCTCCTGGACCCTTGGGTGCACCACTAGGGCCCGCCATGTGCTTCTGCTGGTTCAGAGCATGTGATCCTTTTTCCTCCTTCCCAAAAACACCCTCCATTCTTCTAGCAGGACAGAAACCAGATCTCTGAACAGGTAAATATCTCCCTAACAGATACCAATGATTTTCCTGCTAATGCAACCGTCTCTTTAATTCTATCTAACTTCCTAGATCTGTATAGTTGTGTGTATGATTGTGCAACAACTGAATGAATCATTTCTATTTCTGTTAAGTAAACTAAAGACTCTTTTTAACATTGACTCAAGTCTCCATGTCTGTTCTTGGGAGGTCTGAGAGAGGCTCAACCTCTGTATACATAGGTGCTGTTCCTATATTGCCTACTGCTAATTGTTAAGAGCTAATAATTCCCCAATATTGATAGCAGAATAAAGCAGTCAGGCTAACACAGTGTCCAAATTATGCAAAGTGATGGTACCACTTTACTCTACTCTGGTTAGACCTCACCTAGAGTATTGTGTTCAGTTTTGGGCACCACAGTTTAAGAAGGATATAGACAAGCTGGAACATGTCGAGAGGAGAGCAACGAAGATGGTGAGGAGTCTGGAGATCAAGTCCTATGAGGAAAGGCTGAAAGAGCTGAGTATGTTTAGTCTGGAGAGGAGACGACTGAGAGCTGATATGATAACCATCTTCAAGTACTTGAAGGGCTGTCATACAGAGGATGGTACGGCGTTGTTTTCTGTTGCCTCAGAAGGTCAGACCAGAACAAAAGGTTGAAATTAAATCAGAAGAGTTTCCGGCTAAACATTAGGAAGAACTTCCTGACAGAGCAGTTCCTCAGTGGAACAGGCTTCCTCAGGAGGTGGTGGAATCTCCTTCTTTGGAGGTCTTCAAACAGAGGCTAGATGGCCATCTGACAGCAATGTGGATTCTGTGAACTTAGGCAGATCATGAGAGGGAGGGCAGGAAGGGGTGCCTCAGTGCTTAGTTCTTGTGGCCATTTCTTACACCCCCCAGGGAAATGCTGATTGTCACTTTGGGGTCAGGAAGCAATTTTTCTCCAGGCTGGTTTGGCCAGGGATTGTGGAGGTTTGTTTTTCATCTTCTGGGCATGGAACAGCGGTCGCTCTCCTCTGCACCCGCTCCATTCTGTCCACATCCTTTTTTGTTTCTTGTTGGTCCAGCATGGCCCTCTGGAGCAAGACAGAACCCAGATTTATAAACCCAAAGGGATTATTTTCACTTTAAAATGGAGAAAACTCTGACAAGCTTTTAAAAGTTGCACTCAATACACAGTTGATCATCTAAATTCAAGCAGTCACAGACTAGCTGTGGTCCAGCACAGTTAGCACCAGTGTTCCCTCTAAGGTGAGTTAGTGTGAGCTAGCTCACAGTTTTTTAGCCTCTGGCTCACACATTTTTGTCTTAGCTCAGGAAGGATGGCTCCAGAGCAAACCATTTTATGCAGTAGCCAAATCATTCACTCACAACTTTAATGCCAGCAGCTCACAAAGTAGAATTTTTGCTCACAAGACTGCACAGTTTAGAAGGAGCATTGGTTAGCACCATTACTTGGCCTTCTTTGGCATAGATTACGGGCTATTTTTTGCCAGCACGGCTCACAACTGTCCAGTGAATGGAGATGAGCTTTTGCTACAATTGAAACTTAATGGTCCCAAACCATTACAAGGTTCTAGTATGACACACGCGGGCCAACCTCATAAAGCTAATGAAAAATTTCTGCAAAATTATTTGCAAGGCCTTGAGTCCAACTGTGAACTATAGAGAGTGGATATGGTTCCCTGGGCACCTTTTGGAAGTTCTAGTCCATGACTTTTTAATATTCTTTCATTGGTCTTTATCAAGAGCAAAACCCAAACATGAGCTCATGACCTATTTACTTTCTAAGGACTGACTAGGTGTCTCTAAGTGCCTAGTTAGATCTGATAAAAGTGGGGCTCGTGCTGTCCCGGTGTTCCAGAGGTCTTGGACTGCGGGACCCTTTACTGCTTCCCTTTCTTTATGCTGGGGTACAGACAGACATATAAGTCTGGATTTTACCCATTCTATGACTGAGTAGCCAGATGGGGTTATTGCACATTGGGAATGAAATGTGGGTTTATCCCATCTGGCAGAACAGAAGTGAGCATCTTTAAGCAATAACCATGAACATCCCCAAGGCCTCTTTTATGATCCCAGGTTACTCCCAGATTCAGGGTGTCTATCTAGGAATCTTTTCCCCCAGAGTCGCAGGCCATTCCTGATCCTATTAGTAGCATAGGCTACAACACTCTCTCCTTATGTCTAAAGGACAGAGCATACAGTGGCACATTTGGTGATGAGAGCTCATTTGGCACAAGAAGGGGGCACAGTGCATACAGCTGGCAGCCAGGGCTAACCACAGAATAGGATGCATGTAAAACCAATGCTTGTCTTCACAGAACACTTGCAGGTCTCCAGAGTCCTTGAGTCTCCAGAGGCAAACTCCAAGTGGGTCCTTCCAGCTACCAGGATTAGGCATCCACACAGGTAAACAAAGGAAGCATATTCCACATTTTAACAACTCACTCTGTACAGGGGTATGAAGCACAGTGCAGAAAGGGAGTCCCAATTGGCCATGAGCCCCAAATGCAGGTAAGTCCATGGTACATTCCTGCAAAAGCAATCTGTCATCATATTACATTTTGTGTATTTTACAAGGCAATTAAGGGCACCACAATACCCTTTGCAGGTGAACACCCAGCAGCATGTCTGGCACCTACCTGGATGAAGCTATTGCACAGCTCCTTCCAACTGGCTACAGCACCTCACTGCCTTGGGTGTGCCTTCCCCCAGACTTCTCTATTGGGTAACCACGTGGGTGCCAGCCACGTTCTGCTGTAGTGGGCTACAGCTCTATATAATACCTCTGGGGCCCTGGGTGATTGCAAAGTCATCATCATATATATTTCCCCCGGCTGGGTGGCTAGGAAATGACTTGTGAACTGAGGGGTTCCAGTCCTGCTTCCCCTGCTCCTTTGCTTCTCAAATAATGGCTGACCACCCAGAGTTTCAGCTTTGCATCACTTCATCCATATCCCTCGGTGATATGACTTTGTCCTTATTTTCCACTGAAGGCTCTTTCCCACTGAGTTACCTGGGAATTCCATTTCCTGAGAGTTTCTGGTCGTGGTTTTGTGCTCTTCCCTCTCAAGAATCTTGTTCTGTTCACATGGACATAACTGTGTTATTTGCAGTGTCTGAGTGGGACCTTGAGCCCTTCTCTAGGGAAATCTTGCACCTGTTTTTCCAGTAGAGCTAGCTGGGTGTTGAGATTCGAATGTCCATTCATCCATCCATCCTTCGATCCTGGCAGTTGCCTGTCAAACAGCTGGTTATCTGCAGGCTGTCTTTGTGCTTCAAGGAAACTGAAACCTCCTAGAATGTGTGACTATGGGGACTGGTTCCTGCATTCTGCTTGCTGCATCATGGTGTGGCTTGTCATGGGAGGGTGCTAAGGAGCCGTTTTGGTGCCAGGTTTGTTTTGTATGCATACTGAGATGCTGTCATGTCTAGATGCAGTCCTTCCATTTTTGCAAATATGGGGTCCTGCATTGGCATGTGGTTCTGTGATTGAGCAGTGGCAGAGCGGTGTTGCTATGTCACAGTTTGCCTTAAAGTGGTACTGTTTTGCTGCACATGGGGATTCAACTAAACGGCACTGCAAGTGTAGCAGGACCCATAAGACTGCTTGGCGCAGATGCTGGACCAGTTCTTGCATACTAAAAAGGGGTGGGAGGTAAACAATCTCTCAGCATTTCTTTATGCACACTAGTGAAACATGAACATAGTGCAAGACATTGCCTTGTGTGAATGGTGATTCCTGTGGTGATTCCAGTGGGGCGGCCATGTTAGTCTACTTTAGCAAAACAAAGCAGAAGTCGGGGGGGGGGCAACTTAAAGGCTAACATCTGTTCTAGTATGAGGTTATGTGAGACATAGGGAACTCCCTCTCATAAAATCTCTCTCTAGAATAAACGTTCGTCTTTAAGGTGCCACTGGACTTCTGCTTTGTTTTGATCCTGTGGGCCTCTGAGGAAAAAAATGTTAATGCTTCTTAAGGAATGTGGATGTTTTTCTCAGCAGGAGATGATTGTTAGGAAAAGCAGCTTGAGTCTGGGGTAAGACCTGAGAGAAGCACTGCTGTGACACCATGGGGGGTGCAGGATCTCTCTCTGGCAACCTGACGTGGGGTAAGGGATCTTCTGACCAGTAGGACTGCCTCCTGACCTCCACCTGTGCTCTTCTGTTACTTGTAAATGAAGCAAATCTTTTCTAAAGCGAGGTAAGACTGCAGTGCTCTCTCCTCCAAAAGGAACCAAGGGAGGAAGTGATGGCTCTAAAACGTCTCACCACTTCTGTGTATGAGAGACGGAGAGAGCAAGAGTGTGTGTGTGGGGGGGTACATGACAATATCGGCTGATGTGACAGCCAGCATTGTGTGTAGTGCTTAGGAGTGTCTGAAAGGAGTCTAGGTGATACAGGTTCAAATCCCTACTTTACTATGAAAGCTTGGTGGGCCATCTTGGGCAGTCTCTCTCAGCCTTGCCAACCTCACAGGGTGGATGAGACAGAAGAAGAGGCACTACGGGTCACCACGGGGAAGAAAAGCAGGCTATGAACAAAGAAATACTGAGATTCTGGATAAACGCTTTTGTTATTTTTATGTCAGACTGAAATGCTAGGTTTTGATCAAAACAATCCTTAACTCTTCTGAAGGCTCCTATTCGTTAACGTATTTAAAACATCAGTATGCCACCTTTCTACCCAACTTAGGGTCCCCCAAGGTGGGGAACAATCAATCAAAACAGTATTTGCAGTACAGATAAAAACCTTGTTTTAAACCTTTCATATTGCATATAAACACAGACACACGAGAGTTAATACTTGCCTTTTGTTGCCAGAAGCATAGCCCTCTTCTTTCCGTCAGTTGGCAGATTTGTGTCTGGCTCAGGGTTGTCTTCTGCCCTTGTGCTTCTGGGGCAGAATTCTGCTCCCACTTTTACCCATTTCTCAGTTCTCCAGGTTTGAAGCACAGGTGGGGGCTAGAGACCAACTGTGACCCTTTGACCTCCTGATTTCCCATTGTGTCAGACTTCTGTTCTAAATTGCATTGTTTCAAATGCTTTCGAAGGTTCATCTCTCGGCTATTCATGTATCATGTTCTGATGTGTCTTTATTATACACATGGAGTTAAGTATGAGAGAGTTCACGGTTCAAACGTGTTCTCAGCTATGTGCTTTGCTATTTTGATATATTTCTTTTTGTTGAAAAAACTTTGTCATTTCTATTCTTCTTTAATGAATCAGTTTAAATTGTTTCATTTAAGCTACTGAGTCTGCATCTCATTAGTTGTTAACCACTGAGGTCTAAAAGGACCCAGGTGAATCCAGGTAATATACCTGATTGCTAGGTGCGGTGGTAAGCAGGGTGTAGCCCCCCCCCCCTTCCTTCCTCAGTAGTTGGAAGCCAGTCAGTTTTTGTGACCATCTTTATGGACAGTTGTTGTGCAGGGTTATTATCCTGCATGGGAACACTAGACATTCTTTTAATGCAATAAAAAGCCACTCTCAAATCTCCCATTAAAATGCAAATGGCTTGCATTAGAAAGGTCAACTCACTGGCTGGTCCACTTCGGATTTATTAGTGCACTAGGTAGTAGAAAACACCTTCCATTAACTCTCTTCTGTTGCCTTCTTTTTGCTACCAATTGCCTTTAAAAATCATTAATGGGAGCATAAGGGTTTGTTAAAACTGCCTGAGGTCCCCCACGGGATTCTTGCACAGCAATTGGGGCGGGAACTTTACATTGGTTGCTTAATGCCTTCCAATACACAAAAGTCTTGGGGAGTTTTGAAAGCTCTTCTGGACCCTGATGGAGAGACAGAGTCCTCAATCATAGCTAAGCACCTGCTATCACCACTCAGTGGGGAGGGAGGCAGGGAAGGACGCGTACAGTCAATGCAGTTCCAACTCTATAGAGATGACTTCAAAGGCTGTTGAGGCAGGGCCCCCAAGCAGTAGCAACCCGTCCTGAAAGGGATCCGCCATTTTAAAGGACTAGTGCTATGTTTGGAGTGCACAATACATTCAACACATCTGGGGAAAATACAAGAAATGCATTTTGCTTGTTCATTACTTGCACTGACACAAGGATTCTGTATGCAGCATGTGCCAAACAGGACCGTGCAGCTGCAGAATCCATAGCAGTTGTACTACCTGGACAATGCAAAGAAAGGAGACACTGCCCAGCTTGCCACTTGACTGTTTTATTTTCAGCTCTACTCCCTAAAAGGAGAAAGGGCAGCCTCCTTTATTTGCATTGTTAGAATGTGGTATTTGCATGTCTGCATGTCTGTGTAAGAATGTGCATGTGAAATGTGTGATAGAACGTATTTGTGACTATGTGGAAAGGGGGCACATAGGGTGGGAAGTGCTTTAACCTCTGCAAGGTCAACCTTTTATAGTCTTCGGTTGATCAAGCAGTTGGTTCCCTTCCTTGAACGCAACAAACTGGCTACAGTGATCCATGCTTTGATCACCTTAAGATTGGACTACTGCAACGCTCTCTACATGGGGCTTCCCTTGTCCCAAATGCGGCGGCTGCTGCTGAGTCTCCCTGTATGGGAGCACATCCAGCCCACCTTAAAAGCACTGTACTGGCTGCCTATAGCATACCGGATAAGGTTCAAGGTGCTGGTTCTTACCTATAAAGCCCCATATGGCCTGGGACCTATCTACCTGAGGGACCGTCTCTCTCCATATGTTCCCCAGCGAGCGCTTCAATCGGGATCCCAGAATCGCCTGGTTCTCCCAGGGCTGAAGGCCTGGTTGGCGGTTACAAGGGCAAGGGCTTTTTCAGTGGCGGCCCCACACTGGTGGAACGAGCTCCCGGATAACATCACGGCCCTGCGAGACCTATTACAGTTCTGCAGGGCCTGCAAGACGGAGCTCTTCCGCCAGGCTTTCAAGTAGGGGCCACCCAACAGTTACATCTTTGGCCCTGGCCTGATCGAGAATCCGCCAGCTTGAACGTTCTCCTGCCATCCGTACTGTTTAACACCTAAGACGCCACCCCGATAAGGAAGATACACCATCTTGTAATGGGGTATGCTGCATGTTTGGTTTGTGTTTTAATGTTTTAATGATATTGTATATTTTATTGTATATTGGTAGCCGCCCTCAGCCTGCCGAAGGGTGGGGAGAGCGGGATACAAATCGAATAAATAAATAAATAAAATAATAAATTCAAGGTAAAGGAGGATGGCTAGTGTGAGAGCACCATTTCCACATTGCCAGGTCCTTGCAGAACCTCCCTTCCAGACTTTTTCACTTTTCAACTTGGCTTCTGTTCAAAAGCCAGTAACTAAAATGAGAAGCAAACTGTCTATGCAGGGAAAGCAGGGCTTTTAATTTGTTCAATACTTATTGACCTCAGCTCCATTTATGGTCAGCTTCCCTTTTATGTGACAGCTTTTTTAAAGGGGTGCATTACAAATAGATCACGAACAGCATCTAACAGAGACCTTTTAGACAGGCAGGGGCTGGCATTGCTGGAAAAATTCAGAAAAGGCAAGTCACTTTTAATCTCTTTCCAGAAAGATGGTAACTACAACTTTGGCTGAAACAGGGACACCCCCCCCAAAATATACTATTGGAGCTACAGAAACAATACAAAAATTCAATGTAAAAAAACAATTAAAATCAGAGCAAATGCAAATCTTCAGGGTGAGGGTGTCCCCTCTTAAATGTACAGGGTCAGATATTATCTTGAAAAGGTCTATGGTCATCTGAAGGCCACAAGCTCCTGTCTCAACTGAGATGAGGCCTCAGCATGTATTCTGAAGCCCCCTAAGACTGAAGTCTTCAGCGTCACCTCCATTAGACTGGGAAGACAGACTGGTAAGGCAGGGCCCTCCATCCTCTTCAGCAGCATGGCAGAAGGGAAGGCTGAGGACCAAAGGTATTAGGCTGGCTTTAACTTGTTCCTCCCTTCTCTTTCTCCCCCCCCCCCCCAAGACAATTTTTTTTTAAAAGAGTGATTCTTTTGAAGGAAAGAAATATTTCACAAGGGGAGAAAACGAGAAGTCTTAAAATCTCCTGTTTAGAACCTGCCATTACATTTGTGCTTTACAAAACCAGCAGCAGATTCAATTCCTACTGAATGTAAATGACTGAAACACTTTGAAACTGGAGATGGTTTCTGATCTAGTCAAGCGGCCCTCATGTCCTTCTGTATCTTCTAGCTGCAGTCTTCTAGCTGTTATCTTCTAGCTTCATATCCCCTGAGGTATGAACCTCCTTCGCAGGTGAGTTACCTGGCTTGACTCACTACAAGGCTGTTAAACCCTCTTTTTAGAGGTTGGTCCAGTTAGCTTCAACAGGTATGCATTGGGGCTGTTGGATACTGGGGGAAACAGAGATCTGCCAAATTTGGCACATTGCTATCAATTGGGGTCAGTTTAACTGCCCCCTCTTGCTGTCTGGAAAACAAAACACATTATAGTGGATGAGGAACTGTTCGTTTTTTTTAAACCAGAACTCACCTGTTGTTGAATTTGCACCAGGAAGAGAGAGAGAGAGAGAGAGAGAGAGACTTTCTCTCTCAATGTCTTCTTCATCCCTACTTGAGAACTGAAGGTAGATAGGTGAGCGAGTTGTGATGGGCAGGCAGTATGTGCACACAGCATAGGAGGAGCCTGGAGGCTCAGGTGAACACAGCTTCACTTTATTACAAAAATGTATATTTATATAAAGCTCTGCACTGCACAATTTGTTTAACTCAAATTTTTCCTCCCCCCTCCCCAACAAATCAAACCCCAGCAAGGCAAGCTCTATGTGTGTTATGTTTGTGACACATCTCTTTTTGTGTGTGCAGGGTATGCATTCATTATATTACAAAGTTAACATTCAGTAGAAAAATGCTTGGTTCCCTTTATCATCCCCCATATAAATGCAATTAATCCTTCTGCAGGTGCATTAAAAAAAAGCCCCCCCATCTCATTCTGTAAAAAACACACCAGCAGACACTACCAAAATGACATTGAAATCTGCAACATTTTCCAATGCCACCAAAATATCCTGTCACCCCTTGGTCTAAGCAACCTGGCTGAGGAAACCTGAAAAGGCAGAATCCAGAAACGTTCTCTTCCATCTGGCTGTTTAAACCAACACTGAGACAATTAAGCCATTGTTCTGCTGAATGGAACAAGCGATGCAAGATTTTGGTAGCAAGACCAACCTCTCTGCTCAGCCAGCAGGCCAGACTTGGAGACGAGGGAATGAGTGAGAAGCGCTGCAGGCTTGCAAGGTTCTGAGTCCCTGGAGTGTAAAATCCCAGAAAGACTGAGGAGGGACAGCCAGCATTCTGTGTGAAGGTGAGGCAACACCAGAGGCCGCGATGGTGGAAGGGGACTACGGAGACAAGAGGCTGGCCGGCAATGCTGCTGCAATGAGGCGGAGCACCATCATACGTCCATGTAGTCATCCTCTTCATCAGTATCACTCTCCAGGGAGGACTCTTGACTTGAGGTTTCCACGATCTCCAGCGCAGGTTGACACAGACTCTCTTTCTTCACATTTGCTGCAGACTGGGCTGAAAGTATAGCAGACTGGCCCAGAAAAAGGAATATTAAAAAAAAAAAATTAGATTCAAAGCCTTTCCTTCTAATCCTTCTGGGTCAACCCAAAAGGTTTGATGGAGTATATTCAATTGCAATTAACAAAGGGATGTAGGCCTTGTGTGTTCTCAGAGAATGCTTATGCCTAGTATTAATTACCAACTGGAACAGTGAGTTTCCAGTATAAAAAAGGTTGTGGGAGCTATTCTGGATTAACAAATGAGGAGCTGCTAACGTGGGCTGGGTGGCATGGAGGGAGCAATGGTAAAATCAGAGCTGGATTTCAGGGTGGAAGTCTGGGGCCCCAGCTCATATGGGAACCTCCAAATAGAGTTCTCAGCCCTCTTCTTTGTGCCTCCAGGGAAAGAGCTGAATGCTCTGGATTCCACTTATATGTGTCCTTGCTGGTTTTAAAGAAGCACACCCAATAAAGTTCCAGCAGCTGGGCACTACACACCACAGCCACATGCACTCCTACAGGTGCAGCACATCAGGCATCTGACACTCCTGTCTTCTTTACACTCCCACCCCCCCTTGGGACAAGATGATGGTGCAATCTGGTTTCCCAGTGCCATCAAATCAGGTTAATGTGTATTTTTTTACTGTTTTTAATCTGCAAATCTAAACTATGAATATGTTTTACTGTTGGGTACAGCCTTGAGCCCTGTTTTACAGGGGAGGGTGGTCTAGAAATTTAATTTAATAAATAAATAATGAAGTGAGAGCTCAGCAAAAACTGCACACACAATGTCTGCAGAGTTTGGCACCAGCAGCTACTGGCTGTCTGATTGTGCTGCTATGCCCTATCCCCCCACCTTTGGCTGGGGATCTGCAGGGGAGCAGCTGAACAGGGCACTGGCTAGACCTGATCTGGAGTCAGTAACATGGAGGTCACCATACCCCTGTTCAGCTCCTCCCAGTTCCATCCCTGCTGCTCACAGGGTATAGGTGGTTGCTCCCTGTAATTGGCATAAGATGGCTGAAACTGACCTGGCTATTCTGGCAAGGGAATGAGGCAGCTGTGAACCCTTCCACAGGGAGTGTGTGGAAGTCTGTTCATTGCTACAAAAACAACAACAGCCCTCCATGTCTCCCACCTTTCCTGGATGGGGGTGGGGGTCTGCTTGAAGCAGGCTCAACTACTCAGCCTCCACTTGAAGGAGAATCTAGCAGGTGGTTGCATCCACATACGTTTCTTGAGGAGGAGTAGGTTTAAGGCAGTTTCTACCACCTAGCTTCATAGCAGACCCCAAGCCAGGATCTCAGATTGATTCCATGAACTCATCTGTTTATTAAATTGTTAGCTTGTTAATGAGGATATAGTGGGTAAAATTGGTAGGTAGAAAACGGGTTTTTTTAAACTGTGATCTCTCTCGATGATGGAGGATTTGCCTGCGGCTGAACCAGACTACCGGGGGAGAAACTGATGTGCAGCCGGCAAGATTGAAAGTTTTACTTCCCTCCTCTCTGAGACTTTTCTGGAACAAGAACCTGCTTTTAAAGACAAAGTGAGATAGTTCAAGTAGCTGGTGTTTTTTTTTTTTAAGTTTTCTGTTTTGGACTCTTGCAAGTGCTGATGTTTGTTCTTTTGTAAAATAAATCATCTTTCTCTTGAAAGAGTGTGGGGTTAATTGATGTGCACTTGGGATCTGATAAAGAAAGCGCCCACGGCACCTCTAGTGCGTTCCCCTTTCTCCAGGTCGGGAGGAGAGCTGTATCACAAGGTGCATCACACACATAAACCTTCCTACTTAAATAATAACCACTTGCCAATGCCATCGTTTTGGGAAATATGGGGAAAGTGGCTGCTGCCTCTCCACATTCTTTTATTGGGGGGAGATAAGATAGAGACTAATCCTAAAGAAGGAAACTCACACGAGACCCCAAAGATAGAAGTGCTATTCGTTCTGAACACACAGTTCCTTCCCTGCTTGGCAGCCAACTGCTGCTAGAACCATGATTGTGGCAGCTGAGTTCTGTCACACTTGAAAAACAGGCCCATTAGCAGACATCGGTACCCAGAGGAAACTCTTGAGATACGGGAGACATCCTGCCTCCCTTCATATAGACACCACCCCCCCCCCCCCAGCTTGGTTTGCTGCAGAGGGATGAGATCCTCTCCCAGCAGGCCCCTTTAGGTCTTGGCATATATACTCCTTCTGGGAAATGTCACTACAGGCAAACATTGGGTGGCAAAAGCAGTATTCGGTGGAGCCCTAAAGACCTATTAAAGATGACTCCTCAGACTCCATTTCAAAAAGCACATTTAGAAAAAAACAGACCACTTGTGCTGCATATTTGCTTTGGAAGTACCTTGAGCTTTTGCTTGGTTTCTTCTGAAATGCTGCCCTTGGGAGACAGCAGAGTAGGGGTTGGTGGGGTGACGGTGATCTCGGGGGGGAATTTGGTGACAGATGACGGGATGAAAAGCTTTGGCATGTTAGCCAAAATGCGTGATTTTACTCGGCTGTTGTCGGCCTTGCTCTGCTGGCTTTCCAACAGCTGTGGGTCTGTCTTGGAACCAGAGGCTAAGAAAAAGACCAAGTACAATGTTAAAAATCATATAGCTAGAGATCCTTAGAACACAGATACACCACTTGAGCCATTAAAAATACCACCTGTGTGAGTGTGAAGCCAGAGACTGGTTGTCAAGCCCTATGCAACTTTGCATTGCACATGGGTTTGGTGTTTGTGCTGCATCCAAGTGAGCCATGCTGAACTACCTCACTGACTTCCAGCCTGCCCTGTAGCCCCCTCCCCCCAATGTTTTGGACAGTATTTTAAAGATTCCACCCCACAGCAGTTCCATAAACTTTGACAGGATTACTCGAGTTAATAAAAATGTGCATTTATTCTGAAACTACTTCTAGTCGTGAAAAGTCTCTGGAAGAATACTCCAACCAGTCTGAACGGAAACTCCCCCACAATCTAGAGCTGTGGGATACGAACAGCTATCTTAAGATTTGAGGGACTGGAAAGTGTAGTATCATCTCCACTCTAAAAAACTAAATGCCCCTCGTGTTAAAAAAGGAACACAGATTACAATCTGAAGCAAGCAGGTCTTGGTGTGTGTGTGTGGGGGGTGTGAACTGCAGGTATCTGTCAAATCGAAAACAGGTGATGGAAAGGCAGAGAAAGAGAGAGAGAAAGAGAAAGAGAAAATGAACACAAAAAAGCATGGGGCAAAAGTTCCACAATACTGGCAGGAGAGGGTGTGTAACATTTTGCTCTCTTCTGTGATCCTCTTATACGCAGCACCTGTAAAGGCACCTCTCTATAGTGTTCTGAGGTGATGTGTGTTATGCTGCCTCCTTGTCTTCCTTAGCATTTCCTACTTATTTTTGCTGCCACCAAAGTCTCTTGCCCTAGAATTCTTAGTTGGACCCAACAACAGGATGTTTTAGTTATATTTGGTAGAATAACAGAACAGTCAGCACTGGCTCTGAGGTAAAAAGGGATCCTTTAAATAAAACACTTGTTTCCTTTTAAATATAAATGGAGTTTATTTAGAGGTATAACAGCATAATGGTTTCAGTAAAGCTCATAAGTGTAATGGTTTCAGATAGGTACGGTTCTTCTTTCTCTAGTTCCTTACAGACCTAGCCACAAAGGCTTATTTTCTTACTAACCACTTAGGCTAATTTCTTCCACAAAGAATTCTCTCACACTCCACACTCCTCCCCCAATCAACTCATTCTTCCCCCTCCACAATCTACAACTTTGTCAACTCTGCCCCCCTAGGGTACAGCTACCATCCAATCATAACACACTTCAATTACCCCTTTCATACTCTAGAGGCCTACATTTTAACCCACAGCAAATTACATATAACACCCCCCTTATATCACAGAAATAAAACACACAAAATATTTATATAACAAAATTCTACAGATTGGCATAGAAAGGCTTCCTGCCTGTCAATATCTATCAGAAGCCACTGGCAGAGTTCTCACAGGGTTAGAACATTACAAATTAACAAACCAAACAGCTCCACAGTGGAGATCCTCCTTACCTAGGCTACAGACCTGTCCTGAGCTTGTACTGGTTGCCGACTCCAGAGCCACTTGCCAACGAGCAGGATGGGATGAGGGGGCAACGGTCGCCATCTTCATCTGCTGGCAAAGGCAGGACTCTTGCTGCTGAAAGCCAAGCCCTTCCAAAGGCCGATCTACCTTCCCTTCTTCCTCCTCTGCACAAACGAGATGAGCCAGAGATGAAGGCTTTCTTGACTCTTTCAAAACAGGGAAGATATCTCCCCCTTAAGAGTGCTGATGGGAAATGAAACTTGGGGGAACGTCACACTTAGAGCTTAAGGGCACTTGGGGCCTTTCACAGAAGATTTAAACACTGGTGTTTGTTCAGTTCAGTAGTGCAGCATGCAAAAAACCCTTCAATCTAATGTAGAGATGTCACAAGAATTAACTTCTCAGATTCAGCAGGCAGTTGCAGTTCCAGGACAGAACAGCCTGCCTTAGGCAGGCAGGCTGGACTAATACCTTCACTACACAGACTGAGATACCAAACACAGAGCACAATGACCAATTCCTTCCTCTATCATTCTGGGGCAGAGCCTAGATGTAAGAGCCAGTGTCCCTATGGAGTCCCTCCTACAAAGGACAACTTTAGCCATGGTCTAAGTCAGTGTTACAACATCTGATGAAGATGTGGGCTTTGGTAGTATAAATGCTGAGTTACTGGTGAAGCCTCTAAGGACTGGGAGAGTCTAGTCTTCTAGGCCACTGACAAGACCTCCCAAGAGCTTGCATACCACTCCCAAGATCAGTAGTATATGGAAATGCAAATGGGACATCTTTTGACCAGACAGCAATACCCCAATGACCAAAGTGGCAATTCTGATTATTGCCAGGATTGCTTGGCACAAGATCTCTTGCAGCGTCAACCCCACGATAAGCCAGGACATGACAGCAGATTTTAGAATGCCACTAAAGGACAGCAAATTATATATGCCTTATATTTTCACGGCAGGAGTAGCAGACCCTGCCTCAGGCATCCAAAGGTCTTGGGCCCTCCCTGCTCTTTTGCAATGTGCTAACCTGAATGCTATCTAGCTGCTAAGAATTAAATATTCCCCTTCAGGTTCTCCCCACTGGGCAGATTCCTGGGATGTTCATATTCACCCATCTCACCAGTGATTTGTGAAAATCTAAAAAGGATTGAGGAATTGTATCAAATGCACAAAGTGGCTCAGAGGTTAAGATGCTGAACTGCGGACCAGAAGGTTGGTAGCTCAGCAGTTCGAGACCCGAGTGCCATGTGACAGAGTGAGCTCCCGTCTCTGGCCCCAGCTCCTGCCAACCTTGCAGTTCGAAAGCAAGAAATTGCAAGTAGATAAACAGGTACTGCTTTGGTGGGAAGGTAACAGTGTTCCGTGCGCCTCGGCATCTAGTCATGCCGGCCACATGACCACAGAAAAAGTCTTCGGACAGAGCTGGCTCTTCGGCTTGGAAATGGAGATGAGTACCACCCCCTAGAGTCGGATTCATCTGGCTTTCGAGCTAGGGAAGCCTTTACCTTTACCTATAAAATGCAGAACATGCTGCTTTCTGATTTTTACTCATTCTGAGAGATGGAATTGTGCACCATGCAGGCCTTCTCTTGATTCGTTACTTGGCCTGATTAACAGTGGTGCAGTTTAGCCAGTCTTGCTGCGGTTTGATTGAGTCACGTTCCCCAACGGGATGCAGCTGTCTCAACACCGAGTCACAGACCATTCCCCCCCCAATCAATGGATATTAAAGTAAAATTTATTGAGAAGTGCTGTGTAGATCTAGTTTTATATAACCTGTTAGGTGAAAATTAAGCGTTGGATCAGCTCTCCCTTTCTCTGAGGCTGACTCCTGTTAATAGCTCTTTAGAGGCCAAAAAACAGGATAAAAATATATATATTTCATGTGACTTTCTGTTTCAAGCAATTTTTTTAACATAGCAGGTTTCCAACTACAGCTTAAGAGCTAGCTTTTGTTTGTTTCTGGTCCTTAAAACACAAAACAAAATCCTGAAAATACAGGCAAACTGGACATCTTCCAGATGCTTAGCTTGCCTGACATAAGCCAGGGTCTTAATTGTGAGAAGAAAGATTTCCCCTTGAAGGCCAGCTGACTGTTCTCCCTCCTGCTGTGGGGCCCTTTGTTATCTTCTCCCAACCAGGCTGGACAATCTCTCACACAAATCATTCATAATGAAGTTTAAATGCACAATTTCAATAGGACTGGGTCATGCAGGCTGCCCAACCATCCACCCTCTTCCTTAAGGTAGTCTTTTTATACAGGAGTGAGACAAACATTCTGAGCAAAGAATGCCCCCACATTTCAATGCTAAGGAAAGGTTCACCAAATACACACCAGCTTCATCAGTTGGACTGGCAGTCTGTGAGTTTCTGTGTTGTATCATCTACTTTTGGATGCCTCTTCCCCAGGGAGCAGCTACCTCTTCCTCAGAGGCAAGACACACCACACACAAAGTTTCCCAGCATTTTGCTATGTAAAAGATGTGAGTAGGCCTGGGACTTCAATCTGAGTTTAAATGTTGAGTGGGAAAGCTATTCTAAGTATAAATACAAAAATATCCATTTTACCCTAGAAGGACATGGGACTTTCAGAGTAAAAGGTACTGCAGCCTAAAGCATTTTATTCATCAAAAGGTGTGCATCAGAATGAAAAGACAACACAAAAATCCTTTGCCTGGAAAACCTTTACTGCTGTTCCCACAGTTCAAACATTTCACCAAAAATTTTCCTTGGAGACTTGGGAGTCCAAGCCCCAGGAATTCTTTGTGGGAAGCCAAGAGGAACTTGGAAGCTCATTTTTAAATGTTGTTCCAAAAGGTTTTCATGCATCACTGACATCAAAAGAGTTCTAAAACTAATCTTTCAAAATTCGTTACAAACCCTGTTCCCTGTTACAACCTGCCAAACCTCTCTGCAAAACAGACAAGTGGGACAGATATGTACAATGCCTTCAAAATTCTAGCAATTAAACCCCAAAAGAAAAACAGATTTGCTAATATATGCTGATCGTTTTTTGGAAATGCACGGCTGACCCTAATGGAATGGACCACAACAGCCCTCGAAGACTTTTCTTTGAAGCAGCCCCATGAACACAGATAATAAGTGCCCGATAGAAAAAGGCATTTCATACCTTTCAACATCACCCTGCTTTAGAGAGGAAGAAACAGACTGAAAACAACTCAGCACCAACAGCCCACTTCAGCTTTGCTCTGCAACCTCTTCCCACTTGTTGCCAGGGCAACCAGGGTTTGCAGATGCCGATAGTGAGCGCCTAAGTTCACGACTTCATCAGTTGGTGGTTAATATTCTCACCAACTCGCCTTGCACATCACACGCATCAAGCACATGCGGATTATATAACTTCTGCAAGCCTTCTTTCCACAAATGATCAGCAACCTGGCAGCATCTTCCCTTCTGCTGTTCACAGAGGACCACTATCGCTGCACAATCTTCATGTAATCAGCAGCATTCCAAAGTAGCTGCTGAGCTCTCCTGAAGCCGACTGGGGTCATCAGCTGATGTCAGAATTGGTTGGTTTTATATTGATACTAATTCCTATAAGATGTGAGAGTTCAAATACTCAGCAATCTGAACAGACTGGATCTATTGTTCAATGAATAGATTATTGCTACAGTGTTCAATGCAAAATCACCGTTTCACCTACTCTGTATTACTAGCTTCTGACAGGCTGCCTCAGTTGCAGTGTATACACTGTGCATGCATTAGTCTTACACCTCCAATGTATTACTAAAGGATAAGTGATTCTCAGAGAAGGATAAGCCTTCTCTCAAGGTCACATGCCTCCTTTTTCCCTCCCAGACTGTTTTCAGTACGTTCAACTGCATTTTCTGAAGTTGGCACGAGAAACAGCAGAAACTCAAGGGTTTTACACACACGGCGACAATCTTCAGTGGTTCCCCAGTTGCTGCTGATTCAGGGCAGTGGCAACATGGCAAGTTTCCCTCCATTTTCCCTCCCTTCGTCCCCCAAGAAAGCCACCCTTCACACATACAGTAATGGGAGGGCTTTGAAAAAATTGGTAATTGACATATTAAAGAACTATTATATCAATATGTCAATTGCTGGCTTAAAAAGCCTCAAAAACCTGGGAGGGGGGATACGGCCACCAAAGGGAACTACAGCAGGAAAAATGGCCCTGATGTGGATGGGAACAGGCAAATCTGGGCTTTCCTGTGCCTAGGGCTGGCACCCTGACTTTGCTGTGACATTCTGGAAAGACTACAGAAAAGTTGGGGGGCGGGGGAACCAATAGAAGTACTAAAGCACCACAAAGCTACAGGGAAGTGGGGGAGGGGAATGCTCTTCTCAATTGCACCCAAGGTGCGGGAAACAATCCATGTGCAAGATTCCTACAAAGCGGATTGTTTCTCCCATTCAGCTATCACAGGCAATGCTCCCTCTAAGCTGTGGAGTCTTGTGAGCAAAAATTCTACCTTTTGAGCTACTGGCATTAAAGTTGTGAGCCAGCGATTTGGCTACTGCATAAATTAGTCTGCTCTGGAGCCATCCATCCTGAGCTAAGACAAAAATGTGTGAGTCAGAGGCTAAAAAAACTATGAGTTAGCTCATACTAACTCAGCTCGGAAGGAATATTGATAGGTCCCTTTTTCAAAAGCATCCAGCTAATGTATGCCACCCATGACCTGTAGTGGTGAATTCCACAAGTTAATTTACTCCATGAGCGCAAAGAACTTCCTTGTGTTTGTCCTGAACCTGCTGCCCATCAATTTCATGGGATGTTCCTGCATTTAATATTATTAAGGGGGGGGGGTTCTCTCTCTGTCGATTTCCACCAAATCAGGCATGCTTTTATAAAACTCTGCTGTGTTTTCCCTATCCCCATCTAGTAATCATATTTTTTCCTAACAACAGGAAGTAAAACTTCTGGCTCAGGATAAAAGGTGCCAATTATTTATATAAGCAATACTACAATACTGAGATTGTTATTAATTCAGACAATGCAGGAAAGGGCATTTGGCTGGACTGTCTTCAATTTAGACTGAGAGCCTAACCTTGCTGTTGCCTGCATCATAAGCCTGCCACTAGGTTTACAAGCCTGCCACTAGGTTTACAACAAACAATAGGGTCTGGGGAGATGGCCTTTGATGGCTAGTAACTCTATCTTACTAGATTCAGGTATGTATCCTCACTTAACTGGAAGAGCTATGTTAACGAAATCATTTTTGCAGTTTTGAGAACAGAGACAAAAAACAATTTCAAGTCAGGAGCTGGCTATGACATCACAAATGGAAAAGGAAGCTGGGGAAAACCTCATCTGTATTCCTGCTGGAGTGCTGCCCTCACGCAAAAGCTATGGATTAGTCAGGCAGGCAGCTAGACAGACAGGCAGATATATGAGACTCATGATACATCTGTCCCTTGACATACTATCTTGTGACGGCTTATGAACTGCATTTCCTAACTTCACTGGCCTTCTCTGAGACTCTGGTCTATGCCGGCTGCTAGATGTTTGGCTTTCTTAGTCTCTGTCTTGGCATCTCCTGTGCCCTTAAGTAGACTGTTCCGAGATGTGTCCACTTATCTTGCCCCATCTACATTTTCAACTAGCCATCAGTTTGTTGTAAGAAGCAGCTGCATAGAGTGCATGTCTTCAAACATGAAGTCACCATTCTCCCCAGTGATATAAACATTAGCTCCCACATCCCATGATAGTTTTGCTGTTGAAGTCTGCATGAACGTGCAGTTTCATCACTTTTGCACCTCAATCCCAACATTGCACCTCAATCCCAACATTTTGGCAGGCATTTTGAATTCCACTCATGAGACATTTCTTACAATTGCCTTGAACAGTTTTACTGGAAAGGGTGGCATAAAAATGTACACAAATGGAAACATAAAATATATGCAAATAAATATACTCCTTGTCCTCTTGACTTATTTGCCTTCTTGTGGCATTTTTGCAACAACCCATGCAAAAACCACACACAGATCAACTGCTTTATGCAATCTTAACTACAAAACCCATCATACAGTGTGACCTGAAATGAAAACAAACACAAAGAAAACACTTGGAGTCTTTAAAATGGTAACAATGTTGGAACCAACATGCATTTGGAGCTGGCCAAAATTTGACTGTAACTGAATTTTCTGAAGATGGAGCAAGAAATGGATTCTTCCAGAGAACTGGGACAAAATTTTGGCTAAGGGTACACACTACCCAATAGCAGCATGCAGGGGACTGCTCTCCCCACTGAGGAGCAAATGCCATAATGGCTACCAGCTAGCCACAAAGGCACATGACATCATGCACTTTAAACTTGGGTTTCTCATTGCCCTCACATGCCTTGGGATGCTGCAGATTGGCTGGTGCTCCCCCATTCCCAATGTGCTGCTATCAAAAGTGACCTCAACTTTCCTTATCCTTTGAGTCGCCATGGATTTCAAGAGCAGCAAAACTTCCTGTTTACCTGTGACTGATACTTTGTTACACATATGGGGTTCTGCTTCTCTGAGCATGCCTTGCAGGGAGGATTCAGCACTTTCCTGATCAGTTTCTTCTGACTGCCTTGTACAGCTCTCCCAAGACAAAGACAGAGAATGCCAGTAGTGGGCAGATTGGGTTACATGACCACACAGATGATTATTGCTTCATTGTAAATGATGTTTTCTGACTGGCCATCTGTAAACTCATACATATGGCTTCTGTACTGGCGCAGAAGGCAATTCTGGCAAGTTCTAGAGCTCGAGTCAAAGAACTGGGACTCAATTCCTTAAGGGGACTGGCAAATACATTTTTACTCAGCTCCTTTGTAATGCTGCTAGCAGCTCCCATATAATATAAAGACACTAGCAGTAGGATGAGGCCAGGTTGTGTGACTGCACAGATGACCCTTGCAAAACATTAGTTACAGGTAAGCAACCTCTGAGTCCAGGGGCACCTTTAAGACCCACAAAGTTTTATTCAAGGTATAAGCTTTTGTGTGCGCACACACTTCCTCAGATACACTGAAATGAAGTTACCAGTCCATACATACAGGTAGAGGATGAGCAGCAAATTAGCATAAGCATAATAAATGGTGTTTAACAGATGCAAGATGTAAGCAACCTGGTTTTCTTTGCTTTTTGTGACTTCTGTGCAGACCCACATACTGGTGATTAGTGAGCTGCCGTACCTGGTTCTTGTAGCAAATTATGAGAACACAGAGCCCACCATAAGCTGGCCCAAACATACATCTCAGAGAGCTTAAAAGTTGATGGCATAATGGGAGATGAACATTAAATATTTCCTTTTGTCTGCTCTGAATCTACTGTCTATCTTCTTTTTTGAGGGCTCCAGATAGTTGGATAGTTCTCTCTATCCACTTTCATCACTCTGTGGATGTTTACAAATATCTATCATCTACCCCCCCCCCCCCCCCCCCCGGTCGTTAAACTGACAAGATCCAGATTTCAGCATTTCATCACAGGAAAGGTGCTCCCGCCCCTTAATCATCCTGATTGTCCTCTTCTGTGCCTTCTTTTTTGAGGAATGGCAACCAGAACGATACACAAACAGGTCACAGCATAAATCTATCATAATTACAATATTGGCACTTTCATTTTCAGTCCCTAGCACGGATCCTGCCTTCTAAACCTCTACTGCAAACTGAATCAGTGTTCTCAAGCAAGCTACCCACTACAACTCTAAGATCACTTTCCTTCTCAGCTATGCTGAGATGAAGGAAGAAGGGAAGATTAGTAACACTTCATTTGAGTGGTGAAATTTAGCAACTGCTTTTGGCAGAAAGGTGGTTTCAGGCTCTTTCTTACACTGATGGAAAACTCTGAGTACAGGGTCATATCTTGGTCCACAAAGATCACTACCCTGTTGTGCAGACATCATGGCCACAGAGAAAGCATTCTTCAAGGAAAGGCTATAAGTAGCCATGGCTTCAAAATGATTCCCTAGTACTTTCTTGCCTAGCATCCTGCAGAATGTTCTGCAACTGCCTGCACAGGTGCAGAATCCCACATGTGCAACTGTAAAAGACAAAGAACGACAGACTATTTCACAAAGATGTTTCAGCAGCCTTTGAGATGAAATCAGCAGCCATCCCTACTGCAGGAAGTATCTTGTCATTTATAATCTGCAACTGGACACTAAAATTTGCACTGACTTTATGTGCCACTGAATGATTTGTTTAAAACGCAATCCAAGGCTTATGTATTCAGAATTAGTTTACCATGTACAAGGCAGGGCACTGTAGGAGGCTTCTCTATGGTCTCTGCCACCATTTGTGCCTGTGGCGGTGGTAGCACAGCTGCAGATGAGGAAGGAGAGGCTGTCTTCGGCTTTGAAGGCAAGTCAGTCAGTCTCGGAAAGTTTTCTGAAGCCACAGCGTCAGTGGTCACTGAAGTAGGGAGGCTCAGTGATGTGGGAGCCACTGGGAAGAAGCTCTCTCTGTTGTCTTTTGTAGGCTTTGGAGTGGTGGGCATTTCCCCTGTGGACTTGAGTGGAAAAAGACAAACACTGTAAGGAATCAACAGAACTGCTGCAAATATTAACCTTCATGAAAGAGAAACATTCTATTCATTAAGATACATATATATCCTGCCTTTCCCATTATCCATGGTGGCTCAAAATGGCAGACTATGCAATGTGCAAAACATTTAACAGATTATAACAACTGAAAACAACAAAGTATAGCCATATTTTCAAGTCTCATCAGACAGATGTCCATCAAAGCCTCTCTTAAACGGGATAGCTTTGTATTGCCTCTGAAACCTCTTCTCAGAGGCTGTCCAAAAGACTGGTCTACTAGCTGAGAGTTTAATTTTAAGTTTTGGAGTTGTCTTCAAAGCCAGCCTCATGTAGAATGCGCTGCAGTAGTACTCTAGTCTCAGAGTTACAGAGGCATGAATGAGTGTGGAGTTTAAGAGGGAAGACAATTTCAACAGAGTTTAAGAGGGAAGACAATTTCTTCACTAATTGCACCTGGAAAAAACACACTCCTTGAAACCACAGCAACCTGTTTTTGTAACAAAGTAGGATCTAAAAAATGCCTAAACTTGTCACGGAATTTGTTAAACACCAGCTATTCATGTATTTACTTATTTTATACCTTGTTACCCCACAGGGACCCAAAGCAGCTTAAACCAATTTTATTCTCACAAAACCCCTGTGAGATAGGCCAGGCTGAGTGAGTTCAATTGGTCCAAATTCACCTGGAAAGCGTCTGTGCCGGGGTGGGCATTCAAACCTGGGTCTCCCAGAACCCATTCTGACACTCTAACCAATACACCACACCGGCTCTAAAAGGGCTTTTTTTCAACAGGAGTCAAATGTTTACCTCCCTCAATGCAGACCTACAAAAACCACTGCATTATGCTCATATGGTCCCATGACTGGCATAAGGCAGAGAGGGTACCAGCCATGAAAGTGAATGAATTTTAGAACAGACAGGCTTGAGTTAAACCAACAATGCTTAGCTTGTGGAGAGCCATGAAACTGCTGTGGACTCACATAGTCTGCTGCACAGCTTCCTCCCATCACCTGACTGGGCAGCATCCTGAGGGCTAGAGCTGTAGGTAGAGCTGAGAGACTACAAGTGGCGCAATGTCATTGTGAGGCTTTTTACAAACTAAGAGCCAGAGCAATGTTCTATGGACATTTTGGCAAATCAGTAGGGCAAAGGGACTTGCTACAGTTTGAATTCCCTAAGCTCCTTGCACTGGACGATCCAGCCTGTGACGGGCCACTTTTACCCGATCAAAAAACCCGTTCTTCCTCTCAGAGAGAGGCTTCTGTGGGATTCCTAATGGTCTCTCATTCAGATACTGGTCAGGCCCACACTTGCTTAGCTTCAACAATGCAACAGCATCAGATGCATTCAGTCATTGATCACCTGCATATCAGAGACAGAATCCTTTTGAAGGGATTGGATGAAAGGTAATTAAAAGGAACAATAATTATAAAGACTGCAGAAACAGAGCCTGAAAAAGAAGAAAAAGGAAAAACGGGCTCAAACTGTGAAGTGAAAGAAAAGTCAAGCAAAACCTCTTGACTGAGAACTCAAGAAGCCTCTTGCCTCCCTCTTCAGCAGCAGACAGCACAGCTCTTGTGTGTGTTATTACTCATTCAACGGCCTAGGAGACTGGCACACTCGAGGAGGCTCAAGACTTACTTGCTTTTGTGCTGATGCTCCGATGTGCACCTGGCAAAACTTGACTGCCTGTTCCAAGGCTGCCTCTTCATCCACCTGCAGAAAGAAACTAATATAATAACAAAAGCACCTCCACTTAAGGCCTCCTTCCATGAAAAAGTGCCAGCAAGTGCTCATTGGCATTTACAAACTTCACAGTCATCTTTGTAGCCTTTTAAACAGGTTTAGTGAATGCCGTGAGCAAGCACTACAAATGCCCCAAGCAGGCTTTGGACTGAAGCTGAAATTAGCAATGGTAAAATTTACTAGGGCTCCAGATATTGTGATTTATTGAGAACACACTAGATGAGAGCAGGGGGGCATGCACTGCCTTAGAACTTTGGAAGAATGTCCCATCCTTGGTTTCTTCAATCCCATTTGCGGTTTAGGAGAAAGGCCAAAGAGTTCAGAAGCCAAGGATAATGGACTGGGAGGATATAGCTCCCTCCAGTGATATATATTAATCTTTCATTGCAGGTGACTGAATTCATAAAACCATCTTGGTACCACAAGCAATTATCTGAAGCACTCTGTCAAGACAAATCCCATCTAATCCTGCACTAAGAACACATTCTGAACCTGGACAAAAACGGCTTACCTGTTTAATTAGCATGTAAGTCTTGGACATGATCTTCTCAACCTTGCCTAGGTCATAAGACATGACCTTCTGTCCCTGCTGCCACACACGATAAGCATCCAGAAGCAGAGTTTTCCCTGACTCTGCATCAGCCACCAATTTCCTCTTTCTGTTTGGTCTCTGGATGACCTCCTCTGCTGGAACTGCTGGCATTCGGACTTTCACTGCCTCCTGCTGCTGATGCTTAGAGCTGATGCTCAAGTCCTCCAGAGAAAGTTCTGCAGTCCGGCTCTCAGAGGTTTTGTCCTTGGAGATCCTACCAGCTAGCACACGAGCTGGCTCGGTGCATTTAAAGGAAGAATCCATTTTTTCAGGGTCATTGGAATACCCATCAAAATCCATTGGCTCAGTTGAGCCTGGTCGAGATGTCTCCTTCATTTCTTTGTCACCTTTATTCTCCTGTTCCACAGTGTCCATAGCAGTGAGGGGCTGCCCCTGGGTTACTTCTTTTATCCCATTTTCTGCACCACCTGCAGTCACCCCCCCATCAGACAAAGTTGTCTTCTTGGGGAGGCTCTCTTGTCCCTCTTCAGCACTAGTTTTGTTAGAGACATCCGTTGTCATTCTTTCCCCCCAAAGGCCGCAGTGTTCAGAATCTTGCTCTTCTGAAAACTTAGAAGTAAACACCTTAGTTGTACTTTTGAAATATGAAGACATCCCCTCTGATCTTGCAGAAGCTTTAGGCAGAACCTTACCTCTGTGAGCTCATTCAGCATGTCCTCCAGCACTGTCACTGTGAGAACAAAGGCGCGCTGGGCAAGAACCTGGCGATCTGCATCCCGCAAGTACTTCCTGCAGCATAGTAAAAGGGCAAAAGTGAATTAAATTGCACTTCTTAAAATCTGACACACACCAAAAAAGCAAAAGAAAAAAACAGTACATATAAATATTTGGATTTTCTGGAACCAACAGAAAGAGTCCCTTTTTCAAAAACAAAAACAAAACAAAAACATAAAACCAGATATCTCAGTTAGGGAAAAAACAAGAATACAAAGTTGAAGCGTATCCTTTTACCAGGACTGTAACTCTCCCACTAATGATGCTACCACTCAAAATTCCTGGAAATTAAATTGGTCAGCACTGCAAAGTCTCCAAATACCATTTTTAAGGGACTGGAGGAGAGACCAGTGCACTCCTGCTTTCCATTAACCATATAACCACTTGTGAAGTTAACTGGGGAGAATCTGACCAAGATCCTCAATGGGTATGGCATAGAGACACAAAATTTCTAGCTGTATATGTCAAACCTTTCCTTTCCACCCCCCACCCCAATTGCTGGGAAGAGAATTAGGACACTCCTGCTATAAGAAAACTTCCTTAAGGCAAGACTTGCACCTAACCAGCCCAACCATGACAATGCAAAATTTCAAAGTTTAATTCTGATTAAAGCTCACAGCTACCTATAAATGACTCCATTTAGTTCAAAAAGCACCATGTGTGGGGGGTTTTCCCCTTTACCAGAATCAAATGATATTTTTTCCTCAGAGTAAGAAGATTCAGCACAAAGTTCATTTGAATTTTCCCAGAGGGACAGAATGAAACACATTCAAAGCCAGCAGAATTCTTTTGGTGACTTCACTCAGAAGCAGCAGCTGATTCCAGCAGACTTTATATGAGACACGTATTAAGCAATATCTCAATTTCAACTGGAAAGCCATAAATAGTAACATTTTTATTTTGAAACACAGAAAAGAGTATTTAAATCCTTCTATGTGCCAGCATTCTTAGTTCCCAGAAATTATGTATTATCAACGGCAATGGGAAGTGCTAACTCGTTTTCAATTGTGAGAGCCGTGTGGGAACTGCTTCGCAACCTCAGAATGTAGTTTTCCAAGGTATTCTTCCCTTTTCTGATAAACAGGCCATGTTGCTTCAGTTGAACAATGCAACTGAAGACTCTGATGTTCGGACTCCTGTACTGTCCATGTTAAGAAAGGAATCAACATGAAAAAGAAACAGGAATGTGGGTTTTTCCTCTTCAAAGATGAGTAGAGTACCTTGACTCCTGCTGCTTTTTAAAAATGAAATTTAAGGAGTTGGGCCGCAACATAAAGCAAAGTTACTCGGGCGGCTGGAAGAAAAGCCAAGGAGATTCCTTTGCATTAATTTCCGTGTGATTTTTCACTGAATGCAAGTCCTCCTGAAAGAAAAAACGGTGTTGCATACTTTGCTGGGTCTTGAAATACATGTGAATAGAACAGAAGAAACCACTTCCTCCTTAATGACCCCTAGAATTCTTTGTCCATATTCACAGGTACACAACCTAATGCCTAAACTTATACACCTAACCTCAAAGAGTCTTTATCCAGATGTTTCTGCCCTATGAGCCAGAAGTTGTTTTTTTTTAACGGCCTGTGCACAGAAGCAGGCACTTTCAGCTGATTTCCTCTATATGTCAGATTGTTAGGCCCCAAATCCTTCAACCTCCTTAACCACCTCACTTCAGAGTTACTTACATGGGAAGGGATTCATAGAGGTTCTTAATTTCCATTAACTCCACACAAGCAGCCACATTGCCATCCTTCGTCAAAATGACAGACTATTTCACTCTCTCTTACAGGGGATCAGTGAATTGGAATCACAGCCCACTTACATCAGCACAGCTGATGATTACCCAAAGGCCTCTTTATAACTCACTTCAAATCCAAGATCAGTCCCTGACAGTGAAGTGTTTTCTGACGACCAAACCAGCACCAACCAGGACACTGGATCATTGGATTTCTAAAACAGCTCTGCAAATGGCCTTTGTCAGCTATTAGGCACTGTCCCCGGTAGACAGCACTGAATGGGAGTGTAAGGAAGCAAATGAATGGGGCAGTTCTCCCCAGCTAGGAGTCTATCTTCAGCTTAATCAATTAAACTGCATCAACCAGAGAGACACTGGGCTTCCTATTTGTTTTCTTCCTTCCAAACTTAAAATTACTCCTTTAGCCATGCTTCTCATCAGCTATTAGAGAGGTCTGAAGTGCCTTGGCCAGAGTTTCTGAGAAGGGCAGGGCAGTGACATAAGCTTCTCTGCAGCTGTTCATGAAATCTCCTTGGCCAAAGGAAATCACTGGAAGTTTATCAGCTTGACAGGTGCTGTTCACTGAATGTCCACTCAAAGGAAATGAAGGCACAGCTGGAATTAGAAGTTACCATCCAAGCCATAGCCATGCTATGTGAGCTGCAGAATAAAGGACCTTGAGAACCTGGATTCACCCAGCGCCAAACCAGATGACTTTCCAGCTGGCATAAATGGAGCCTGTGAGAGATAGAAGGCAAGGATGATGAGGTCTCAGCTTCCCAGGCCACCCAGTTGCTGAGGCTGAACATTCCTTTCGAGGGACACTACATTACAGCCTTAGGAGGGTGCTACAGAATAGCAGCATTTCTTGGAAAGTTAGTAGCAGCCACCTGTAACAGCAAATCTCTGTGACCAATCATTCAAAGGAGAATCTTGACAACCTAGAGGTGGCAAAAGCTCAATATTTATTTATTTGACTAAGTTTTAATAATATTTTTCAACACAAAGTAAACAAAAAAGGATGTATATCTAAAATAAAATGTAACAGAAACATTCAGAACCTATAAATAACCCAACAAATTGAGACAACGTAAATAATAAACAATGCCAGATAACTCATCTCAGTGGCAGACCAATCATGAAAAGCTCAATGCACATCCCTGCACACACACAAAATAACCCAACAAAAATGAGTTTCCTGGAAAAGGAGATACCACAAGACTGGGGTGAAGACTGTAATGGTCCTGCCACGAAAACTGGTACTCCGAGCATGGACTCACTTGCAAGTACTTATGCTTCAGAGGATTCACATATAAGAAGGTGAAAGCAAGCACCTTGAATTGGGCCTGAAAATATACGGTCAATGAATAAGGCTGTTGTAAAACAGGCACACTGTGCTCTTGTTTGCTCACAAGATGAGAAGCAGCATTTTGAACCAATTCAGGTCTCTGGACCATTATCAAGGGCAGCCTCAAGTAGAACACATTACAGTAGTCTAATAATTAAATTAGGCATGATAATGGACAGTTCCAGCTGAAAAGGCACACTGGACCACACATGCTATCAAGGATTCAGGCTCAATGCAGCAGTATGCCCAGATCACAGCCCTGGTCCTTTAGAGAGAGTGCAGTCCCATCCAGAAGAATCATTTACGGCAATCAATCAAGACTATCATATCATGCACTATCAGCATCTCTGTCTTATCTGAACAAACTAAATTTGTCCAGTACTGATTTCAGCAGTAGTTCAGAGATCTCATCTGGACCTGATGAAAAGGAGAGATAGGTACGATCAGCTTGATCTCAGTACCATAGACTTTCCTGTTAGATTATTCACCCAATGGTTTGATATTCAAATGAGAAAAAAACTGAACTCTGTGGAACCCTGTAGGCCAATTCACACAAGGAGGAATGAAACTTACAACACTCTTTGTACATGAAGACAT
The DNA here is from genome assembly GCA_029233225.1 of Lepidodactylus listeri. Taxonomy (NCBI): domain Eukaryota; kingdom Metazoa; phylum Chordata; class Lepidosauria; order Squamata; family Gekkonidae; genus Lepidodactylus; species Lepidodactylus listeri. The sequence goes on from JARCFY010000013.1 coordinate 30,173,892, forward strand.
GGGCCTAGAATGATACAATGGCTAAAATACCATGGTGCTGAAAGTCACTGAGAGGTCTAGAAGGACCTACAAGGTCACACTGCCCCTGCCCATTTCTCAGCAAAGGCAAGCAACCAGGGTGACCAATTCCAGTCCCAAAACCAGACTGAAATGGATCAAGACAATCAAGTCCCAAACAAGAGCATTTTGAGTTTTCCAGTTTCCATCCTATAAAGCACCTTGCGCCCTGCCTGTAGGTAGTTAAGAGATCAGACAGAATGGAAGAGTCCAAAGTTGAGCCAAGGATCAGGTAGTCAGAGGGTCAGAAATAGACAAAAAATCTATAGTGCATGGCAGAAATATGGTCAGGATCAGGCCAGAAGATTGGAACCCACCAAGAAGTCCAGGACCCAGGCAAGGCACAAGTCAAACAGGCAGGAGCCAAGAACAAGGGTCAACACACCTAGCACAGTCTTTGATTAAGGAAGAATTGCTCAGATTGGAAGGCCCAGCCTGGAGGCAACAGTTTTATATCTCCAGGCTAGATCTTATTGCACCCTTCAGACAGCTGCTCCCAGCAGCTCTCATTGGATCTCTCCTGATAGGGTGTGCTTCCTCTTGCTGGCTATTTTTAGGCAGGCACTGTGGGGCAAAGAAGAACAGCAGCAACTACACACATTATAAGTCCAGAAGTAGTTGCTGTTACAGTCAATACTGATGAAATAAGTACTGGGATAGAAGCTCCAGGTAGTTCTGCAGTGGTGGTTGGGTGACTGGACTGCAGAGGCTATTTCTGTGGTTCTCGCTGGTGTAGCAACTGCTGGACCTGTGGACAAGGAGATCATGTCAGCGGTGCTGGAGCGATGCAGTCTGGAACAACTCCTAGAACTGTTGGGGACATTCATAAGGGGTACATGCCAACCTGAAAAGTGTCAAGCTAAGGGTTTCATGAGTAAGGTTAATAGTCACAATTGTCCTAGTGTGAGTCAGGATGCCACCTAGATACTGATCTTGAAGAATAAAGGAAGCCAATTTCCTCATCAGTCAGAAACTTGTAATCTCTATGGTAATGACGGTCTTGATTCTGAAATTGTAAGAGAATAGATTTCTGGGTCAGTTATATGCGTCTAGGCAACGATGGGAAAGACTCCTCCAATACAGAGTGGGAAGAAGAGGTGGCTGGAGTTCCAACCAAACAACAGAGGAAAGAATGGTTGTGTCATTAATTCTCACCTGTACCTCTGAAGCAATGGGGTCAAACTGTAGGTATCCTCAGCAAATGCAGAAGCTTTTTGCAGATTATCACGTTCTGTTCTGATTGCACAGATACAGATGGGTCAACAGCCAGAAGTTTGCACAATGAAACGGATTAATCAGGAACCACAACTGGCTTCACAGAGAGTATACAACCAGAAGAAAAAGTTGGAGGGAAATCATCGATGCAAAGCTTCTCAGTTCCAATTATATAACAGGAATTGGTCAAAGGAAACCACCTGTATTCAGTTCCTTATGGGATTAATGCCTTAGAAATCTTTGGTCACTGAGCTCTTGGAATCCAGAATGCATAAAAGCCAGATTTATCAGTGGAACCCTAAAACAAGTAGAGTGCTGCTCTTGGAATTTCTGTGGTACTCATGGTTTGAAATTCCATGCACTGGTCTGAGATGGTAGCCCATACCTTCTCACAGAAAAAAGCACAAGGTCAAGGAAGGTTCAATCTTGCCTGTTTAGTAAACTTTGGTAGTGTGTGCAAGAATCTGCCATGCTGCTCTTCACAGAAGTAAAGGTGACATCCTCATCCATGATTTTACCCCAACACCTTAAAATGAAAAGAACTGTGCCACAGGCACTCTGGTAAGCAAAGGGACTGAGAAAGTAATAATGTAGGATGACTCCCAAATTAAATAAATCTGAAAAATAAAACAAACCCCCTATTAGAAGATGTTTAAAAACAGGAACAAAGCAAAGAGCTTGCTAAGGAGAGCAAGAAATGTCCCCTGAACTGCTGCTACTGCAGGAGTCAGAAGAGAGCCAAGCAAGAAGGTGCTTTCCCTCCTGTTTGAGATGTGCACAGAAGACTGAAAATGTACTCTTGAGGTGAGGGACAGAAATACTAGAATCCTGCTTAGAAATGTAAAACTTTCCTGAAGATGGAAGAAGCCATAGAAAGAAAGAACAAAGAAAGAACAGTCTTCAAGACCAGTCGTTAGAGTCATCCTCCATAGCTCCTTTAGCAGACCTAGTGGTCATGGGATTCAAACAAGGATTAGCACCAACTATTTCATTTTTTTTCTCCACAGAATCTCAAGCTGTAACCCAACATACTTAATGGAAACATGCAAAAAGGCTGTTTAGTTGCGACACTACCAGTGGAAGCCAAACTAAACTGGCCCTAATCCCCATTTTGATCTGCAGGACAAACTCTTCATCTGGCTCAAACATTATGGTTTGAGTCCAAAATGAATGTTTTCCCATCTTAATGTGTTGCTGAGTTTAGTTTGAATAGACCAGAAAGGGGAGATTCTAGACAGGAACAACTTATAAGGTTCTGATGAATACTCGTTGTATATAGGGGGAAGAGGCATCAAAGGTTACAAGATGATGACAGAGTTGCATAGAAGGGCTGATGGGTCTAGAGTCAGCCTCACAACTCAACTTTCCTTCCTTGTCTCAAATTTCCCCTCCCTTACACCCCAGAAAGAATTTAATTTCTCCAAAATGTATACCTGCTGACCAATGTTACTAGGATTTTAACTATTTTTGTACCATGAACAGAAAGATGGAAGTCTGGCAATGAAGTTCTCTGAGGGTCAAGAAATAGGTAAGACTTCTTTGTCCAGTTTAGAAGGCAAGCCTTTTGAGACACATTTTTTTTATATCATCAAATGAGAGATTATCAGCAGTCTCAAAACAGCAGCACCTGTAAAGGAAATGGCTTAAGGACAGTTCACAAGACAATGAAGTCAAGCATCCTTGCAAATCAAATGAAAACAAACAAAGACCCTAGGCTCTCACTTTCCCTGGTCGGGGGTCCTCTGGAGCATAGATGAGACTTTCAGCAGGGTACCATAATCCTTGAGCTGTGACAGTACATTCAGCAGAAGGACGATGGAGCGGTTCATGTGAGAGGCAAAGCTACCAGGGCGGTCGATTTCATCCACGGGGATGCGCCAAATTCCCTGTACAGAAACCAGAAGGAGGTGACCATCTTCAAAGGAAAAACAGATATGTGATCAACAGGTAGGGACAAAGTCTATTCCTTGTCCACAGTTTCAGTTTATGAAATATGACTGGAATTAATCTACTCAGAACTTCCGTGTTGAAGTCAAATTTCATCACGCAAAAACAGCACTGTCTGGGCACAAATCAAACTATCCAGCTCAACACCAAACATAACAGCTAAAGGACAAACGAGGCGTTTCCATCTGTAGGGCACTTGCAATAGCTTTGATCCAGCGTCAGCAATACAATAAACCAATGAAGGGGAGGTACAAATGCTCTGGGGGAGGGCCACGCTTCTATTTGTCTTCCTTTCTTAAAAATAACAGGTTGCAGGACTGTTGGAACAGAAACAATTTGAAGAACTAAACCAGTAAAAGTAAACACAACACAAAGAAAAGTGTTCATGGGAATGAAGGACATTGTCAGGGATGGGGTTTGCAAGTTTCCCCTTTTTATTTATTATAATATTTGTATTGCTGCGCACGTGCGCTCTCTCTCAGTGTATATATATGCGATATGACATATAACAGACAGCTGTAAATAACAGTAAAACAATGAAAACAACAAATAAAAACTATTTAAAAACTGGGAAGATTTTAAAACCTTTAAAAAGACAGAATATAATCTCAGAAAGACTTCTAAAACAAAAGCGTGACAAGGGACACAGCACCACAAGGAAAAGGATTTAATAGTCCTGGGAAGATGATACCACTTTTTCTCCTGACATCTAAAAGCTTGCAAATTTGGCATCAACCAAGGCTCTTAAGGGATGAAATTCCAGGGTAGGGTGCCAGGACCAAAAAGGCCTTGTCCTGGGGCTCTATTACCTAGTTTCTTTCCGGGCCCCAGCCTGGTGGAACATACTCCCTATTGAGACCAGGGCCCTGCGGGATCTGAAATTGTTTTTATTCTAATGATGTTACCCACCCTGAGCCTGCCTGTGGGATGGGTGGGATATAAATGCAAATAAATAAATAAATAAAATAAAGTAAGACCACATAGAACAGGGTGTTTCTTCAAATATTCTGAGCCCAGACCATTTAGGTCTTTAAAGGTTGAAAACAGCACCATGAATTAGACCCAGAAACAAATTGGCAGCCTTGCACAGCGGGGTAGATTTTTAGAATTCTGTGTCTAAGGCCTGACAGCTGCTGGCCATCTGCTGCTGTTATTGTTTAACATTAATTTGGGGCCAAATTAGACATGACACGTAGTTGAATGCTCCTTTTTTTGTAGCCTGAACAAAAATGAGTTTGGGTAGGCTTGCAACTGGAAACAGAAAAGTGGCAGAGGAGGTTCTTTAACATATTTTTCTCTGTAGAGGTTTGTCACTCAAATCCCAATCTCAAACTGTCCTTTTTCCCTGCTTTTCCACTCTCAATTACAACCTCCCCAAACAGACCATCAGGAAGACATGCAATTGTGTATTGCATCTAGCTCAGTCACAAGCAACATGCAATGCTGTTGTGGAAATATCTCTTCCAAATGCCCCCATTATTTGCTTGTGCAGTTACAACAGGCTTAGGCTGAGGACAGACTACTGTTCTGCCGTGCTACAGGAGCACGGCAGAACAAGGCAGGGGGGAACTGCCCTGCAGTGCAGCGTTCAGACGCCGCCGCAAGGAAGCCGCCCACAGTGTCCACACTGCGGGCAGCTTCTGCCGGCGGCAGAACGCCGCGCGGCTCTGCCCACGCGCGTTCACACCTGCCAGAAGCGGGTGGAACACGCGCGCAGCCGCAAGGACACCACTTGGAAGGGGTGCCCGGCTGCTGCGGGAGGAGTGCGCCGCCGGACGAGGTAAGTCCTGGGCGCCTCCACAGGGCAGATGCAGCAGTCTGGACGCCTGCTCTGCCTCCGCTTTTAAAGCGGAGGCAGAGCAGGCCAGACTGCTAGTCTGTCCTCAGCCTTAGTGTTTGTACTTAACTGGCATAATTTTGCAGTATTTGTTCCAGAATAAGAAAGCTGTAGTCCAGGTGGCATCCACTACCCTCACATTTGACTAGAAGGAAGTCCCAATTAACCCTTGCCAGACCTTTCCATATCTATAGAGAACTACCAAGAAACCAAGATCAAGGTATTTCATATTATGGTATTCCCCGTTACTATGTACGCTTGTGAAAGTTGGAGCTGTGAAGAAAGCTGACAGGGAGAAAACTCTTGCATTTGAAATGTGTGATTGGAGGAGGGTTTTACAAATACCGTGGCCTGCCAAATAAGATCCAAAAAGACAAATAAGTGGGTTTTGGATCAAATCAAGATGGAATTCTCACTAGAAACTAAAAGGACTGAACTGACAGTACCACACTTGTGGTAACATCATGATAAGACTTACAGGAAAAGACAATGATGCTAGGAAAAGCAGTAGGAAAAGAGGAAGACCCAACATGAGATGGATTGACTCAGTTTCAGCTTGTAAGACCTGAGCAAGACTGTCAATGATAGGATGTTTTGGAGCTCATTAATTCATTGGGTCACCATAAGCCAAAAGTGACTTTATGGCACATGACAGGCACAGAGAACTACCTTCCTCTCCCAGCACAGGAGCAGGCATAAAGTTACTTCACAGTAGATACAAGAATAACCTCTTTGTACAGCAAGCCTGGAGCTGGTGCTCTCTGGGTACGTGTACACATATAAAGACCTCCAAGAAAACAGTCTTCTCCAATTGGTGCCATGTCAGGGACAACTCTGGGCACGCAAACAAGACACACATGGAATTGCCTGCAAAGCAGCCTCTGAATGTGTGAACAAACCCTTGCCTTAATTGTTATCATGTTTTAGAAATGCAGTATTTTCTTTATTTGTTTGTTTGTTAATTATTTATATTTGTATCCCGCCTTGCCTGACAAGCTGGCTCAAGGCAGCTTCCAAGATTAAAATGACATAAAAGAATAAATACAAAATTTAAAACAACATCAAGATACAGCTAAAACAAACAGATAATGACAGCATACAGAATCGAATGAGTTGGTAAGAGCAGCATCCGACGGAGTCTCTGGCCAGTAGATGTTCCAAGGGCACAGTTGTCAGTGGCAGCTCCTAATCAAAGGCCTGGTGGAAGAGCTCTGTTTTACAGGCCCTGCAGAACTGCAGAAGGTCCCACAGGGCTCTGATGTCTTCTGGGAGCTCATTCCACCAGTATGGAGCTGCCACTGAAAAAGCCTTGGCTCTGGTAATAGCAGCCTGGACTCCCTGAACAATTATAGGGATTTTGTGCCTCCTTGTTGATTTATGTGTGCCTTTGCCATTGTATGGTCAGTGCAGACTAGCACTACCTTGCCCTGTAGGCATGGAAATCCTTTGAGGTCACTCTGATTGCTTGAAGTTCCAGTCAGTTTATAAGCTGGGACTTCTCTGAAAGGTTCCACTTGCCCTGTGTCAGCTAACCCAGGCAATGAACTCCCCAGCCTCTTGTGCTGGCATCTGTTGCCACTACGAGGTGGGGAACTGTCACCCCCTTGGACAAGTTTGACTGTGACGTCCACCATTTTAGAGACTTCTTCAGAGTACTGCTGATTTTTATCAGTTTGTGTCTTCTTCCCCTTATGTCCTTTTGATATGGTAGCAGTAACCATTGTAGTGGCCTGGCATGGAACGGGGCCCAAAGTATCAGTTCTATTGTAGAAATCATGAGACCCAGGATTGTAGACAGATGCACAAGATCCGGATCTTGTGCATCTGTCTACAATCCTGGGTCTCATGATTTTGCAAATTTCATTCACTGCCTCCATAATCTTTCTCTGCTTTTCTTGGGGAAGAAAGACTTTTGCTAACCTCATCTGAATTCTTGTTCCCAAATGGATCAGGTTTTTGGATGGTGTGAGGTGGCTTTTTTGTAGATTGATCAGGAACCTGTGTTCCTAAAGAAAATCCATTGTGAATTTAGTGTCTCTGATCACTGTTTTTGCATCCTTGGCTCTTATTCGTATATCATCTAAGTAAGGGTAAACATGACTCCCCTGCTTGTGTCAACAGAAGAAGAAGAGGAGGAGATTGGATTTATATCCCGCCCTTCACTCACTTAGAGTCTCAGAGTGGCTTACAAACTCCTTTCCCTTCCCCTCCCCACAACAGACACCCTGTGAGGTAGGTGGGGCTGAGAGAGCTCTGAGACAACTGTCCTTGAGAGAACAGCTGGTACAGAGCTATGGCTTGCCCAAGGTCATCCAGAAGGTGCAAGTGGAAGAGTGGGGAATCAAACCCGGTTGTCCCAGATTAGAGTCCACACACTTAACCACTACACCAAACTGGCTCTCACTGAAGGAGAAATGCCATGTTAATTTAAGAGAGGCTTAATGTAAGGAAACGAGCACATAAAAGTTTTTTATAGCAAGAAGGAAAATAGCATCACCTACTTAATAGCATCCCATGGGGCAAAAGACAATACGCTCTCTCCGGTTGATAAATTTCCCAGTAAAAAGATCATTTGAAACAACTGTTTGTCCATCAGGATTCATTCAGAAGCAATTTATTTATCTCATCTGCACTGACAGATTGTTGAGCAACTTTATATGCATGTTGTATTGCAGGTCTTGATATTTACTCTGCAGCATTTGTATTTTCAGTATGAACTTCTGCACAATTTGCTGTATCTTTTTTAGTGATGCTGTGATAATGCAACACTGCTTCTTTGTCATCACAATTAGCAGTTCTCAGGACATGTTTCTGAGGAAGATTTCTTAGGTCTCCAGTTCATACACAAGACACGAACTGAGAGATTGAAAAACAACTAGTAAGGATAGAGTATGCCTGGGCTGTATTGCCCTCAGTGGGACCAAAGCATTGCTCCACAGCTCTGCATCTGGGATCTCTGCTGTCCTTTGGCTTTTCTTCACTGTGCCTCTAAGGGAGTTTTTGATACAATAAATCAGTCAGCCTTTAAAGTGCCACAGGGCTTGGTATCCTTTTTTGCTGCAAAATAGCATGTTCCTTTAATCTGTAGCTCAGCAGAAGACATATCAGTATTTCATATTCAAGTAAGAAAAAAGCCAGATTTAGTTCCCTCTCTACATCATTCCAGAGAGACAATGGAAAATCTTGTGTCTGCATTGTAAAGGCTATGGTATTTAATGGATGCTGCACATGTGCCACATAGCTTGTGATAAGCACAAGTTTCTCCCAGCACCACTGGTAGGAACACCAAGCTGGATGCAATTTTTCTGTTTCCCTCGTGCCTGCAAAACCCAACACGGCTACATCTGAGAGCCCACACGTCACATCTACTTTTTGCACAGTCTAAACCTAATTGGGGTGTGTGCTGGTTTCTTATTTATAATTGAAGTGTCCAGGGAGAATTGTTGCTTTCTATGTGGGTATGGACTGTGGTCCTTGGTACCTGCTGCCTATTACACTGAAGTTACTGTCCATTACTCAAGGGGGGTGACGTGGTATGAAGTTTTGCTCAAGATAGATGCAACAAGCAAGCAAGAACCTTATCGTCTCATGTCTCTTCCATTAGTTATGCCATGAATCTCTCTCCCACTGTAGATTCATACCCAGAAACACAGCTTAAGAGTGGCCTACACATTCCAGGATTTGAACAAAGAAGTATTTACAACTACAGTTTCGTCTCTTGGTCATGACCTAAACTGACATTTATCTAGCTATTCTCTAACTAACCAGCTGCTGTTTCTTGTACTTTAGGATGTATAATTCACAAGCCTCCAGAAGGAATGCAACATTTTGGAAGGTTGCAATGTGATGCACGTACACAACTTCTGTTTAGAAGTCCTATTCTTGATACAAATACCCATGCTTCATTCAGTCAGTGAAAAAAACAAATTGCTGTGCATGGAGGCAAAACCTACTTCGCCCTGCTCTTGAGGCAGTGGGTCACTTTTTTCATTCAAGTGAACAGCACCCCTCACTGTTATGGGCAAACTAGTGCTATTTGAGAGGATACTGACAGGGTGGGTGCAAGTGAATCCTGATGTGGCCACATTTGCCCCTTATATTGGGCAGCCTGATCTCTTTTGACAGACAGGAGATATAAAATCTTTCCACACAAACACAGATTGTAGCCACCCTCTTCTCCACCTGATGCATCTTCAACAGATTCGACTGGCTGAATCTGCTCCCACCCACAGTAATGAACGTTTTACTGGAAGTTTCAGGTTGCAAACCTAAGCAGTCACAGTCCCGCTGAAGTCCCCAGATCCAATTCAAGGCATTGACATTAACCTTTAGAGCCCTCATCAGTCTAGGACCCTCATACCTACGGGATCGCCTCTCCCATTACAGCCCCCTGCACTTCCTTCGGTCACCATCTAGTGGCCTCTTGCAGGTGCCTGGCTCCAGGATAGCTCAGTTAGCTGTCACCAGGGGAAGGGCCTTCACAGTTGTGGCCCCTACACTGTGGAATGAACTCGCAGATGACACTCATGTCCTGCTGGACTTGTTTAGTTTCCACAGAGCATGCAAAGCCAAATTGTTTAGGTTGGCCTTTAAAGGGTAACCACATGTTTGGGCTGTTTTAGATAGTGGTATGGTGACAGCCATGTATTTTAATGTTAATATTTTATATTTGTTATTTATTTTTATGTTGTTTTTACCTTATTGGTTTTAATATTGTAAGTCACCAGAAGATCCTTTGGGTGAGCGGCAACCAGAAAAAATCTAGTAAATAAATAAATCTGTGAGACTACTTTCACGTGTGTAAGAACAGGCTAATAAAGCACAAAATTAACCATCCATCCTTTACAGTTAAAGACAAAAGAGGATAAAATAGCTGTGTACATACAAATATTAATGGCAGGATACTTATTGTCATAGCAGGTTAAGCAAAACTGCTGGACTCATGAGCAATATTCCCTCTAAGCTGAGCTAATGTGAGCTAGCTCACTGTTTTTTAGCATCCAGCTCACACATTTTGTCTTAGCTCAGGAAGGATAGCTCCAAAGCAAACTAATTTATGCAGCAGCCAAATTGCTCGCTCACAACTTTAATGCCAGTAGCTCACAAAGTAGAATTTTTGCTCACAAGACTCCACAGCTTGGAGGGAGCATTGCTCATGAGTCAGGAGTTGATTATCAACAAGCTTCTTCCAGTGGAGCATTTTAGCTGCTGTAGAGCACCAGTGAAGAGTTAACAGGTAGAACATCAGACTAGGATGTGGGAGACATGGATTTGAATCATGAAGCTTGCTGTAATACTTTGGTCAAAGCCACATTAAGATATACTGAGGTCCTTTATTACGTCATGTCTAAGAGACCCAATAGCATTACCGAAAAGTGGTAACATAGTCATTTCTGTAGGATTTTTCGGTAATGTTTAGAGCCCCCTCAAAACCTGAGGCCCTAAACTGGAGCTTACACATAAATCCAGCTCTGACTTCTGGTGAGTCACTTCCATCCTTACCTACCTCGCAGGATTCTTCGGAAAATAAAATGGAGGAGAGGGGAAAACATGAACATCTCTCTTAGCGTTTTCTAAAACAGGTGTAATAAAAATGTAAGAGGCCAATGGCTGAAATGAATTCTGCCCAGCGAAGATAGGAGGACTGACTTTGGCTCATTTCCTCTCACAGAAACACAGCTGTCCAGTGTTTTCCAAATGCAAAGCACAGCAAACCTGACACTGTTCTCCTCTGTGGCAGCAACAGACCACACAGCCTATTCTGATAGTGAATACTAATAAAGGGTATTAAGTGTTTTTTATTTTTGCATTTCGTTTCTGTTTAACTACAGCAAAACCCTGGAAAACCCAATAGACTACGGAGGAAGAAAGGCGTTTTACAACCCTCGTAAATTAAAATGCCTGTGTACTGCGATAGAGCTGTCGGGAGAGCCTTCCAGGTCTTTCCCTCGTACACAAAGGAGTAAAGGGCCTTTTGTTTTCTTGCAGGAAAAGCCCGTGCCATGTCAAGGGGAAAAGGGGGGGGGGGGGACTGATCGCCTAGCAACTCGAGCAGGTTGCCTTCCTCCACACTAACTCTTGGCCCCATCTCGAGCTTCCCAGGCGCTTAACTTGGCGGGGAGGGGCGCTTCGGGGTGGGCTGGAGGCGCCGCCCCCAGCTAGACCACGCGATACAGGGGGGGCACGTCTCCCACCAGCCGGGCCTGCGCGTTGAGTCTGGGGGCTAATAAACACGCCCGGAAAGGAGTAAACTCGGAGGTGGCCCCGGCCTGGCGGAGGCTCGCGAGCTCCTCGGGGCTCCCGCCTCTCTTCGCCGGCCAGCCCCGAAAAAGAGGCGAGGCAAGGCGGGAAGCAGGCGCCGCCCGCTCTGCAGACACACAGAAACAGCCTCGCTAGTCGCGCCAAGAGCAGCTGCTGCTGTCGCCGCCGAACCGCCCGCGCTCGCTCGCTCACCATCGCTGCCTTGTTCCCGGCCGCTGTCCTCCGCCACCGCCGCCATCTGCGTCCCCCCCGCGATGTCCCCGCGGCGGCGGCAGGGGGAGCGGAGGAGGAGGCGGCGTGCCAGGGGGCTCCCAGCCGCCAGGCCGCCCATCGCCATCGCCGCCGGGCCGCCCTCGCTCTCTTCTCGGCGGGTAAGGCGGCGCCCGTCACGTGGCTCTCCGCTGCCGCCCCCGCGCTTGCTGAAGCCGCCGCCGCCGAACAGAGCGCAGCCGGGCCCCGCCACGGATGCAGGCTGGTGCCACGGGGCCGTCAGGCTCGCCAGGCCCCTGCTCCGCGGCGTAGAGTTGCCTCTGAAGCCATCCGGCCGCGCTAGTTTCGGTGGCCCGGCGCGCCCGCTTTGGGGCGCAAACCCCATCACGGGGGGCTTGGCCGCATCCCGCCAACGAGGAGGACAGGAACTCTTGGGGCGTCTGTTTCGCTGCAAGCTACATTTCGGAGCCCGGGAAAACAGTGACAATTGCGGGGAGCTGTCATGCCGCTCCCATCCCAGAGTCCATCAAGTGGAGTTGCTTTTGACAGTACCGTTTGTAGGGAGATGCCCCAGGTAGCTACTCTGCACTTTCACCTGCTGAAGCTAAATAGTTATCTTTAGAAGCAATTACCTTTATGAAAATCGGTCACATAAAATAAGCACTTTTTCAAAAAGACACAAACAACCATATCTGTTTCTATGTAACTTTGCTAGTTCTAAAAAGCAGTTTTTGAAAAATAGAAAATTCTACCACTAACATTGCTGTCTGAGGTGTTATTCATTATGGCTGAGTCCCTGTGCCACCAAGCCAGAGGTTTTTGTATTTTGCTCCCCAGAACCACAAACTGTAAGCATACTTTAGCAGACATGGTACAGGGGGGGGGGGGGGGGATGCCAAAAGTAGCCTGCTTAAGCCCAATTGCTTACTGAAGCCAAATTGCTCCCCCTTTCTATACTCACAGACTTGCAGCTTTTTCTTTCTAATACTGAAGCTGAGTGCTGAGCACCTAGCAGGAAAGCAATTATACAGGGCCACCTGCAGCCAAGCTAGGAATTCTGACATACTCAGGGGGCTCCTAAACCAGTAAGAGCTCATAGTGTTGCTGGAGTGGGAAATTAGATTTAAGGGGATGTATGGCACACAGGACACATTCCATAATTCTAAATGTCCCCACCCCGAAAATGTTATAAACATTAAAGGGCTGCAGGCACCTTGAGGATCAGAGGAAAAATCTTCCCTCAGGTCTAATTAAATCACATCACCATCACCCAAGGACTATAAGAGGTGTATTTCCCCCCCATCCTCTCACAAAGCGGGAGAGATTTTTTTTAAAGACACCCCCCCAAAAGGACCTGATTAAGATGTCCTTATTATTCCTGCAGGCATGGAATAATAAGATCAGTTGAGCAGCATCCCAAAGCATTTATAATATACCATCAATTTATTACGAACATAAATCAGCATATCTTCCAGTTCCTGTGTTGCTGTAGCAGCAGGCATTCAAGCTGTCTATGCTTTACTATGGTTTCCCTTTGCCAGAAAAAATGGAGTCAACCACCCACACTAATGCAATCAGACGACATTCCTGGGTCACAGGAGGAAGGTTTAGCCGCTCATTCCACGTGCTGTACCCAAAAGGAGCTCGCAACATTGCTTCTAGACATACTACTCTCAGTATAATAAACAGCAGGTTTCTCTCTTCTTTTAAGGTACGTACTCAGACTAGCCACCTACAGGTTTTCAAGGAAACAGTATACTCAGGTTTCCTTTTCTGAGAATTAAGAGGAGGTGGTTTTACAGTACTGGAAGCAATCTGTGGCAAGGTTTAACCTGAAGACAGCAGAGCACAACAGGCTCAGCAAACTGGGCAACAGAACACAATGCCCTCTGGATTCACAGCATTGCAGTACAGTTGAACAGTGGGCAGAAGCTACAACATGCCTATTTTATGCACTGCGTCTCATAAACATTTCATAATATATTGTGCAAGGAATATGCATGATTTCACATGTCTGGAAGAGTAGCTTGCTCAAAGGGCTCCGTTATCCTTTGGCCCTCACTATGCTTGTCAGTTTGTGTAAAATCAGATCAGCTATAAGTGAAACCGCTATGCAGTTTTCATTAGGAGGGAAACTTAAGCACGCTTCACAGTGGAAGAAAATGCTGTTTAAGTAGAGAGCCAGATAAAGGAACCTGTTTTATCCTCTGTGGTCTCAGGATAGGGTGGTAGAAAACATGTTCCAGCAATCTTGGTGAAGCTAAGCAAGGATACATTTAGGTGCTCGCCACAGAACCCCTGCTGAGAAGCAGAGGCTGGTGCTAACAATCACCTTCACACCCTGCTTCTGAATTTTCCAGAGATCATCCTACTAACCACTGTAGCTAACAGATGCTGGGAAAGACAGCAGGGGCAAATCAGCATACCCTGACGTGGGGCAGCTGTCAGGGCCTAGGCTTTCTGACAGGACCACTGCAACTGAGGGCTCCCCTCCCCCATTTCCTGCCCATGTACCCTTCCCCCACCCACTCTCAAGTGCTCTGCCTCCCATGCTCTCACAGTCAGGGAAGGGTGTACAGGTTAAGTGCATGATGGTGCTCCTGGCAGCCACAGCAGGTGGCACTCCTAGCTCTATGCAGTGCCTGGCACCATGGTGTAAAGGGTGTACAGGCAGTGGTGGGTAAATGTGTGTGTGTGCGCGCCCGTGCCTAGGAGTCATGGTGACCTCTGGCGACTCCTACTGGGGCACGGGGGATGTTTAGAGAAGTGTCTTGATAGCCTGCCTCTGCCTCCTGCCCCTGGTATTCTCTGGAGGTCTCCCATCCAAATACTTGCCAGGATTGGCCCTGCTTAGATTCCGAGATTGGGCTTGCCTGGGCTATCCAGGTCAGGGCTGGTGGTGGGGCAAATAGACGGGAAGGCCAAGTGATGGGCAAAAAAGAGGATGGAAGCCCCACTGTCATTCTCCACTCAAAGTCCATCAAAACCTCAAACCAGTCCTCTAGGCAGAATCCTGTGAGGTCCCAAGGTCCATCCTCTAGCTGCTCCAACTGTACATGTTAATCCCACCCCCCAGTGATCACTCAGTTTCAGTAGTCAGACAAACCTATAAGGCCTACCCACACCTCCCTCAGCCACAGGGGCTGCCGGGGAAGCTGAAGATGCAGTCTCTTGCCCAAGTCCCAGCAGTCAACCATCAAGTTCAGTTTAGGAGACTCCATCCATCAGCTCAGATTGTACACTTGGGAGAAGGCAATGTTTAGGACTGCTTTTAACCACTGCCTCCTTCCAGATAATTGTTAAAACTGGTCAAGTCTATGGTGAGATTTATGTGGAACTTGGGTTTGGAAGGAAACTGGCTCATTGGCGGCCTTTAAAAGTCAGACTTAACTGCTGAATTATGGTTTGAGCACTAGCCAGGGAACTGGATACATGTTAGAGCCTTTTGCAAGACTCATTTCCTCCCCCTCAAGAGTTCTCAACATAGTACAAGAAAGCAATTCTGTTAAGTTTCTCCCCTTAGGATGTAAAGCACACATTTTGCTGTATCGCAAACACAAAACGCAAAACAGAGCCTTTGCTGGACTCCCAAGCCTTCAGCAAACTCTTCAGATGAGAAGGAAATGTGTAGTCAAGGGTCAGAAAAGACACATGTTTCAGACATAGAACACATAACTTACATTGAAGAAATTGGTCTTGTTCCTCTCACAGAAGAGACCCTGTGCTGGCATGTGCTTCAGCTGCTGCCATGGGATACTGCTGCCTAGTAACACGTCTCGAGCCCACTGAAGATTCTATATAGGGCAAAGTATAATAATCATGAGCTGGAGAGGGAAGAAATGTTTTGTATGATGACTGCTTACTCTTGCCTCCTTTTTCCTTCTGGGATTCCCCGTTTAATATTGCTTCTCACCACTCTGCACACCTGTTCCTAGGCCTCTTGTGAAACTTTTCTTATAATACTGGTCAATACCCTATGATTGAACCCTTCCTTCTTTAGCAGTTGGAGTATTTGTGAATGTCACAGGAGCTCTTTCAGTGAGAAGGGCCATTAGCCATGTTTTGTGTCAGCTTGCATAGAAGTCTCTTAACCCAAACTCTCACACAGAGAAGGAAGTTACTAAGAAACACTGTACCTCTGCCCACCCTTACTTTTGAAAACTTCCTTCAAATTGGCCAGAAGGCATTCAGTGTCTGGACCACTGCCCTGCAACAAGTAGGGAGCATAAATAATCACTAATCTTAGCAGCATTTTAGCACTCCAACTCCACATTTTCATGCACACAAAAGACATGCTTTGCAAGGCTGTTACTTTATTTAAGAGAGCTCTATGTTGCCTCAGAGTCCTGCTTGAGGCTGTTTACAATTAAAATAATGTTATCAATAACATCAGTCCCTACCCATCCTCAACAGCCTTGTCTCTGTAGTGCCCAAACTTCTCACCTCAGTTATTTTGAATTCTTAAACAGTATTTTTATTTCTATTGGTTGGCAGAGCTTCCACAAAAGTTTGGAAGCACAGCTCTATGAAACAAAGTTATGTCAACACATCCAATGCTTTCCAAACTGTGCATGTGTGGATTCCAAGATGTTGCACAAAAAGCACTGTATGTGGTAGTGAGTGGATTTTAGTTTCCTAGACATCTCTTTTCAAACCAGGTGCCTGGCTCTTTTGACCTAACAGTTACAAGAAAGTGTGTAATGAGGTCTCTGAAGCATGGAAGGGTGGGGGTGGGGATAAAATTTCCCCCCGATCATGAGCTGGAGCTTCCAGTATTTGAAAAAGTCTAACAGGAACAGAATAAACTACACAGAACAAAAAATCACCTAAGTGCAAAGGACTACAGCAAGATGTAGCTTGCTATTAGTTTATTTAACATGAAAGGAAATTTAACACAAATTGCACCAAATGTTCAGTACACATGTCTAAACACAAAAACACCACAAGTGCTCAACTGACCCCAGTCAAGTCTAACCCATTTCAATAAAGATCACCACCTTCTCTATATACAACAATCCAGCACATAACAGTCCACTAATCCTTATATATTGGTATGTGATACAATGGATTATTGCATAGAGAATGGTGCTCTTGAAGATCTTTGGTAAAATGGACTGAACTTGAGTAGATATCCACTCAGCATTCATAATACTTTGTGCATTGATTCATACTGAAATGCCAGTTTGATGTGGTTTGTGTTAAATTGCTTAGACTATGTAAATAATCTAATAGTTAAAGTACGTCTTATTTTAACCCTTCATTCTCTGGTATTCTGGGTTCAGTTTATTCAGACTATTTTTTTTTGTAAAATGAATGATGCAAAGTATAACAAACAAAACAGGCTTCACTCACATGATTAATATAGAATGCAGGATTTGACTCTTCCAGGCACCAAAAAAAATGTTTTAAAAATGTTACTTTATTTTTGGTGCAAACTGCACACTGAGGAAATACTCCCCTCCCCCCGCCTCCTTAAGGCATGATGAGATCTCCACTTATGCCATCTCCTCCACACAGTTCTGTCTTTATTGAGCACATCATCGCAAGCGCAGGGACCTGTGGCTATCTCTGCAGGATTAGAAAAGCATGATGAATTTACTTCAGGCCTCTATAGAAGCTTTGCAGGCTGCTTTCTGCCCTGCAATGTAGGTCCAGGTCTGCTGCTGACAGACTTCCTGGAGAGGGCAGCAACTTCAAAGCACCTGTTTCATTCTGTGATGCAGGGGGGTGGCTCCAAATGCCAAGCCAATGGACAGCAGTGGGATTGTACAAAGATCTAGTTACTTCTATCAGCCATGTGACTTGGCTGAAAGGGAGAGAAGAAACCGCTGAACAAGAAACAAACCAGACTTCCCCCATCCCAGACTGGCCCACCAAAAGTGGCTATGCCAAGGCCTCCCTCTCCATCCCAAGGATTCTGCCGTTCCCTTCTAGAGACAGGCCAAGACAATGGAAAACAAGTTTACTGCTTTCCATGCACGCAACATATCATTCTCTTACCTTGTGGGTTTTGCTGTATGTGTAGAGATAGGCCAACCTGTAGAGGCTTTTATAGTGCTGAGGGAAACGGCTCAGGCACAGATGAAAGGAGGAGATGCACTGCTCTGTCAGGAACTGCCGTTGCTCCTCCAGATCCACTGGAAGACTCTGAGGAAACTGGTCTGCACAAGGATCGGCTTGCCTTTTAGAGTCCCACTGGGAAAGCGAGGCGGCTGAGGCTTTGGAGGAGATGCCAGATGGTGCCTGAGGATCTAGCTTCTGCTCAGCTGCGTGGCAGAATTCAGAGTTCTCCAAGGGTTCTTCTGACTTTTCTGGGATTATCAATACTACATGGTCAACAGCTGCTTGAGATCAAATTCAATCAGAAGCCACTGTATTTCCCCCCATTAATGTTCCAAATGGTTCCCTACAATGTTATTAAAAAAATAAAAAGACTGCAATGTGGGGAGAAAAGGAAATGAAACAAAACACACACATTTCCTTGGGACAAGTAATCCCTATCCTGCAGTTTTTCTTCTTGTTCCCCTTGTCAGAACAATCAAACAAAGGTGGGGAAAGAAAGGAGGAAGCAACTGTTCCCCTATGGAAGAAGCAACATTCTCCCACTCCCAATCCAGCAGCAAGCCTCCTGTCTCCTGAACCCACATTAAATCTGGCTCAAACTTCTGCCATTTCTTTCCTTCAGCAGGAACTCCCGTACTGCTGGATGAAGGGGAGCAGGAGTAGGTTTTCTTCAGTGGCTTTGCTAAACAATAATCCCACACACACAAACAGGCAGTGTGGGATAACATTCTATAAACCACATACCCTTTTCCTCCACAGGTCCCAGGATTTCCTTGCCAGGAGCAGCAGCTTCTAAGCAGGAAGCATATGGCCTCGTCTCTGGATAAGGTTTCTTAGCACTGTCTAGCGAGCTGGCAGGTTCAGTAAACATGTCTTGTGTAGAGTTGGAATCCGACAGCACTACTGCAGTGCTATCCTGACTCCTGTCTGTTTAAGAAAAACAAGGACAAAAAAAATGGACCATGCTTTCTGTGCAGCCTCACCACACAGGCCCCAAACACATCTCTGCCTTGTAACAAATACTTCCTCATCATTCCTGGCTGTATAAAGGCCTCTTCCTCAGTTTTGCAGTCCAAACTCGGCCAGTCTAGGCAGCCAATGCATCTGTCCTCTCTGCCAACTCTCAGCCTCACCTTGCTGTCACCTTCATCTCACTTTAGAGGCGATGTTGCACTCGAGGCAGAAATTGCACATGGCATCATACAGCTATCTTCAAGCTCTCTCAGGAAACAAATGGAGTGTTGTCAGGATGGAGACTCTTGACGGGGCAGCAGCTTGATCCATCATGTGCACGGTCCCCTCTTAGCCTACTGTGGGGTTCAGAGTGCCCTTGCCCCACCTGGGGAGGAGAGCACATAGATCTGCAGCCGGCCCCATTTCCACAGACATAGGGCAACAGTCTTAGTGGTGATGGTGGTGGAAATGGCCATCACGTCACAGCCAATGCGGTTTCCAAAGCAAGAGACAAACAGAGATGGTTTGCCATTGCCTGCCTCTGTGTAGCAATTCTGGACTTCCTTTGTGGTCTCCCATCCAAGGACTAACCAGGGTTCACCCTGCTTAATGTCCAAGATCTGATGAGATCAGGCTAGCCTGGGCCACCCAGGTCAGGGCAGTCTTAGGGGGAGCCAAATGGAAATCTTGGCCATCTCCTCCTGCTTATCAGGTATATAAAGGTACTCAAATATGCAAGCAACTCTCTTAAGCCTAACTTGCGGGTACCTGAAATTTTGCTTCAGAAATTAAAATCCATGATCAAGTTTCATGGCTTGGAGAATCCTAGGACTTATGGAAGCCAGTTTGAAAGAGCAATGGGTAAGAGGCAAGCAGATAGTGACCACACTACTCAAGAGTGTTGGTTTTTATGCCTCCATACACTGTGGACGGGAAGAAAGAAAGCAGCTTTTGTACCTTGGAAAGAACTGAGTGCAAATAGATGTTTGAATTCATGCAGGATATTTGTTCTCTAGCTTCATCACAAATGCAAGACATTTTTTTACCACTTTACGAGAAAGAAAGAAAAATCCTTTAAGCTGCTTCCACAAGGTAAAGATTCTGTGTTTCCTTTGTTGCCACGAGGAACGCAGAGGCACAGAAGTTGGCAGTGAAGATTCCACATGTGGTAATTCATCACCCCGGTTTTTGTTTTTTTTACATGAATGCTCCCTGATGGTGCTACAGCAATTACAGATAAAGCCCTCTAGTGGCATGGCAAAGAAAAAATGCTCAGAAAATAGCACTGTGAGAGGCTGGTGGCAGGAAAATGGTGCTGATGTGGATGAGACCATTGAAGGACAGGAAAATGTGCACCACTCCTTCCAGATGGCATGCTAATGAACTAGGGCTGAGTTGTTTTTTAAAAAGTGTAAAGCAGGTTTACGAAAGAGAGTATTGAAAGTGGGGAAAACTTGGAAACAAGATGATTACAGCCCACTGTGCTGAAGCTCCAAGGACAAAAATAGTGTTCCAGCTTGGAACCCAAGGCAGAGAAAAACTTCCATGTGGAAGCAGCCTTAGATAAACAGGTTAATGTGCTTTGGTCTAGCAACAGATGAGAACTGGTATAGTACACTGATTAAGATCATGACCTATAGCCAGGGAGTCCTTAATTCAAATCAGCTATGAACTTACAAAGAAGCCCTGAGCAAACCACAGTATCTGTAACATGGATTTTCTTACAAGGGCTGCTGTAGATGCTGGGACAAGGTAAACAAAGCAGACTTGTGGATGCTACACAATTCCAAATGCTTTAGCAAACAAGGTGATTTTTTTCTCTCTTGCTAAACTAAAAATGTGCTCTGTAAAGATGGTGATGATGTTCCAAGAGACAAGACATGAAGTACTACAGATGGGGAACACCCATAAAGCAGAAAATCCTAGCAAAACTATAGACCCGCAGAAAAGATCTGGATGCTGGAGTAGATCCTGGACACTCAGAATCAGAAATCCATCGCCAAAAACATCAAGGGGCAAACTGTCAAACCAGAAGAGGCTGCAATAAGTGTTTTTTTAAACCAGTCCTGCAGACCATCACACTGGACAGCAATTAACTATTAAAGGCCCTCATTAGAACTGAATTCAGCCAGGTGGAAGGAAGTAGAACCTTCCTTCTCCTGGCTAAGGTCCAGACTGCCTCTGAAAAGTAATTCCAAATATGAGTTTAACTGCAGTGTGAATAGACAACTGTCTGGAAGTCACAAATAACTGTGTTCTGGGGGGAGTGAAAGAAGAGACACATGGCTAACTTCACAAGCTCCAAAAGTGCAGCCACTGCCCACCAGTAACATCAAGAATATAACAGTGGAGAAAGGAAGCACAAGTTATATAGATATGGAGCAGTGTGCAGATTCACTAAAACCAAAAGGACTTCAGTACCTGTGAAGTCCATGCATGGCATCTCTAAGTAGATCTACCTATTATATAAGGAAAGGGTGACCTATAGACATATTCACCCCATGTAGAAACAACTTCCTGCATCCTCTAAACAAAATAAGTTCCTAGTTCTTTGATAAGTGCTGGGATTGGATTTCCCTTCTTCCCCACCCCAGTTTATCACAGATGGTTAACATGAAAGACTTTTTCTGAGTTTGAAACCAACACACATAAACACATACACATGGGTGTATGGTACGGAATTCACCATGCGATGTACAGAGATCCTCTTCTGGATGGGTCATTCTACTAGTGCTGGATATTAAGAACCAGCCTTCGTGCCATGGTTCCCCAAATGCCAGAAGCCACAGCACAAACTGACTAAGACTGGCCCAGGAGATAAGATGCTCAGCAAAGGGAAATCAGAGTGCCCTTTGGAAGACTATATAAAAGTAGCTATAAGCCTAACCAAACAAGTAGATTTAGCCCCAGGAGGCTTACTTCACTTCAGCCAATGCAATATGCTGCATTCTGCTTTCCAATGGGAGCAGGCTATTTGAAGCATAACCAACATCTGCCCTGGTTCCTGATTGCCTTCTGGGCTCAATTCAAAGTACTGTTGATGACCTATAAACTAAAGCACTACACATCTAGGGCCCAATGTATCAAAAAATACTCCCCAAAAGCAAGTTCTCCAGCTAAGCAACAATTCAGGATTGCAGTAGGACACAGAGAAGTGTGCTCAGTGGCTACCTCTCAATTATGGGATTTCCTTTCCCGAGAGACTTGCCCAAATCCAAGGCCATTGATCTTATGGAAATGGTGCAAAGTCTTTTTATTTGAATGGCTCTCGGTGGTTACAGAAAAACATGAATAAGGTGAGATGAGGGTGGTTTAATTAATCTAATTTCTAAGTACTTTTAATCTGCCTTTGAGATACACAAACTATAAATCCAGTGATTTATGTCACAACACAAACACACACACACAGTATGACCTGAACCCCCTCCCCATCATTCAAATACATAATCCCTCTAACTTTCTTATATCACATTCTTATTAAAACACAAACAACATTTGCTTGCATAAAGAACAAGAAGAGATGGATGAAGGAAACATGTTGAAGGTCACAAAAGCTGGAGGACCAATGTATTCTGAAAGGAGCCTTTGCAGTGGGTCTGTACAGAACAACATTTCCATTGACCAAGCGGGGCGGTTAAGCTGCAGTTCTGGCCTATAATTCAAGCAAGCCGTGATGGGTAAAAAGCAGGGAGAGAATATCCACAGACAGAGTTTTAGAAAGGGCTAGGGCAGCACGGGCAATATTGGTTACAAAAGTACAAATGCACAGACAGCAAAAGATGACAATGACGACAACAACAGTCACGTTTCATTGTACAAAGTGCTCTAAATGACAAATGAGTTTTTCAGCTCTAGTGAACTCGCAAGCCTCCCCCCGCCCCATGCATCTGCTGCATAATGTGCCAGAACTCTGCTAGTGGACATGGGTAGCTGGACAGCAACACAAAAGACAAGTGTGACACCAAAACCAGACAAATCTTAGCAAACAATGCCTCAAAAATTTCTTGGTTGGGGCAACTGTTTTAATTCCTATGATACCCACTTCTCATTTTCCATCTCTGCTGCCTTGATCAAAGGCCACACCAACTCCTACCTGCAGAGAGAGGGACTAAGAAATCCAGCCTCTCCATTTTCCATCAGAGTCACTGAAAGATCTTTAATTGATGGTAGTCAAGACTGGAAGGGTAAGGGAGAGGGAAGAAACCTGCTTTTCAAGTTTTCATCAAGAACCATCTTTCATATGACGGTTCTTAGGGTTGCTGTGGTTGTGTAGCGACTTGTGATGAATGTGGTGGATTTATTACGTGTTCTTGTATTTATTTCGTGATTTTAATGGTCTGTACATTATTACTGTACATTTTTTTCTGCAGAAGTAGTATAGAAATGAGTACACTTCTGTGTTGATCCATGTAATACATGGCTTCTGAACAGTCAATGTTTTAGTGTCCCCAGACGGCCAGCTACAAATACTCCACCTCAATCATTACCAAATAAGTATAAAGCAAAATCTATCTTCTTTGGGTGAAGTTGATTTCTAGGTCCTTAATCTGCAAAAAGGCTGGAGTGATAAGATGACATTCAAATGCTGTAAAGGAAAGCTGGAAGCCTTGTTTTAGGTCGCACACTCTGGCTGTGGGGGTACAAAAGCTGTGCTAAAAGGAGAAGGGAGAATAAAAAATAAATGTACAAGGGAAGGACAATGGGAAAGGCCAGCTCTTATGCACATGCTAACAGAAAAAGTGCATCGAATAGCAATTGTTTATAATTGTTAGGAAGAGGCAGCTATATCAAGGCAAGACTGGAGGAATTCTGCATTTTACAGCATCAGCTCAAATGCCAGATTTGCTCCCTGCAGGCTAGAGATATGCTCCATATCACAGGGATTCAAGCATCTCCTGCACTGCCAGCCAATTCTGCATATTCTTTCATACTTGGAAAGGGCAAGATAGTCTCACAACCTGGCTCCCAACACTGTTTCGTCTGGTTTGTTTAAGAGACATACACCTTCAGGAAGAAAAGTAGACTTCTTCATTTGAAAATAATTTTTGTTCTGCTTTGAATAAGACAGCTGATTCCATATTACACCATTGTTTTGACTAGGAGCCATTACTGAGCAGACCAATCGTATCCATAATTATCCCAATCCAAGCTCACTCATTTAAATGGCCTTAAAGTAGAGTAATTTTGCATGGTAACACACTGGTAATTTACACGGCAACGGTAGGTAATGTTGCTTTGAAGCATCTGCCTGGTACTCATCATCCACTATAGCTGACGCTTTGGACACTGTTGTCTCTCTGTGTTTCTATAGGCATTAAACAGAGCCCCTGCCCTGATTGGGCCCATTCTCCCTCTTCTCTTCACAGCTGTTTCATTG
This sequence comes from Lepidodactylus listeri, assembly GCA_029233225.1. Lineage (NCBI taxonomy): Eukaryota > Metazoa > Chordata > Lepidosauria > Squamata > Gekkonidae > Lepidodactylus > Lepidodactylus listeri. The sequence goes on from JARCFY010000013.1 coordinate 30,197,813, forward strand.
ATCTTGAACAAGAGGATGGATCCTTGCACTCCTGAAGCTGCTTCTCTGTTTTTGCATTGCCAATCTTGTCCTGCAGTTGACTTTCACTACTCTTTCACTGGCCTGTTTTATTCTAGGTCCTTCATGATCGTGAGCAGCTTTCCAAATAACAGACCTGTTGACAATAATTTTTGATCTGGAAACCTCTCCCTTGTATCAATGGTTATCCCGATCAAAGATCATCCAGTATTGGTAAGTGTAGCTGACAGTTCTGCAGTCTTCTGCTTATTTTTTTAACCTTTACCATTTATATTTCATTATTTCAAATATTGTTAAAAGCATCTAGATACTAAGGTGATGATGCAAAAGAGTTAACATTCCAAAAATAGAAGGCATCCAAAGCTGTCTTCTCTTTACTAATGAACAGTTTTGTAGGATGGTTACAAGCTGTAACAGCAAGCTGTTTCCAAATCGCAATCTAAAAATAGAGGGTTTTTTCCCCCCCAGGTAGATGCTGATTGCAACGCAGGTACCAACATTTTGCTGAAGATCTCAGTATTCCTCCATTTGAAAAAAAAACTGACTTAATAATGCCAATGTGAACCAAAGCAAGGCACAGTGGATGTGTGAGCATGAAGCTGTGCTGCTACAGCACATCAGAGCATTGCTCAGCTTCCCAAGCCACGATTTTGCTTTTCTAGGTGAACAGCAACTCTGCTTTCTGTTTGCAACAGGTGTCCAATTATGCAAGACTCTGCAGGTGCTCTCTGCAGCAGTTATTACATTCTGCCTTCCCAGAAGACACTCAAACGCAAGGTCTTCCATTGCTGCAGTAGCCTCAAGAATATTAACTTCAGTTATAATAGCAGATGCAGGAAGATATAACCTTTTGGATTTTGTGGCAGTCATGCTCCTGTGCAGCACAATGCTTTGCTTTAAATACATTACCCAACATATTCTACCTACTCAAAAAGATTCTTGCAATGCAGGTATAGTCTACGCGCACAGAATTCATCCATACCTTGCCTATTATTTTAGGTTACTGAATTTTAAGGCACTACAGGCTTCATATGTGTTTTGGGAAACTGTAAGTATACTGATCCAACTTGAGCAAAGCCAGCACAATGTACATTCTTAAAAAGCGCAGTTGTATGGCAGCCCCACCATGCAAGTTCTCCAACCCAAACAAGGTGGTGCTCAGAACAGCAGCTTTCTTTCACACATTTGGTTGTGTGACTACCTCATGTGAATTGAGGTGCTAATTTTATCTCAATGGTACTTTGCCAGTAAGGCTATTATACCGGCCAACTATTCCCACAAGGCTACACAACAGGATATAATTTTATCAGCTACAGAATAGTACTCACCACTCACTGGAAATCAAGGGAAATAAAGAGATAACAGAAGAGAAAGTCAGTGGGAGCCATTCCACTTCACACTGTGAATCTGACACCCGCGCAGTTGCCACCTTCCTTCTTCCCAAATGACAGGAGTCAGGACTAAAAAATTGTGCCAAGGAAATATTTCTGAACCAGATTGATCCAAGCCTTTTATAGTTTTGAGTATTAAACTTGTTAACTTTGGGAGCCTTGAGCATCTAATCAGAATACTAAACAATCCTGTACACAAATTACTCAAATGGTCCCTCTCATTTAGGTTGAATGGGAGGTAGCAGCTGACCACCGTGGAGTTATGAGGTTAATGAGCTGCAATATTGCCCGTGTTACCAAAGACCCATCACCCTCCTCAAAGCAAGCGAATTGAAATTCCCAAGTGAAACCCCCCATGATTACAGCACCCCTGTGTGCTGGCAGTATTGAGAACAGGGACTGTACCATCCGGTGTTGCCTGCTGACGGTTTTTTTTACATTTGACGTAATCGTGGTCAACTGGAGTGGCTGTGTAGGGTGGGGATGTCAGACCTGGACCAGAGGAGGAGGGAAGGGAAGTCCCAGGGCCTGGCACTGTTCCAGCAGAAGAATGAGAGTCCTCATCCACCATGCAAAGCTTTTCCCTGGTAGAAGAAGAGAGGACAACAAGAAGAGAAAAAGATTGTACTGACATATAGCGTGCCCTTATCTGATCAATGTCAATTTTTTAACCCTAAAAACACACATATATTACAATTTTAACAGTGTGTTTCTTTTATCATGCCCCATAACCCTGACTCTGTACTCCCTCTGAACCATCAGTCCACAGACCTCTCTGCATTACCTGTTAAGCCCCTCCCCTCCTCAATCTGCTCTTCATCATAGATGTGTTCTCTTCTTTCTGCATCACACATCTGCATCCTCCATCTCTCAACTGCCTTTTTTTCCTCATTCCCCATCCAACAGGTTTTTACGCCATATGCAACACCCTTCTTTCTTTACTGTACTCTCATCTCTCCACACCACTGTACAACACTCATCTCCTTTTTCTGCTGACCCCCATACCTCAACAAACACATTTCACCTTGTGAAGTCCTGCAAAAACAACCAGTTCACACACCGAGGCAATTTCAGTACACATGGGCTAGCTGAAAAAGCTAGCACCAGTTCCACTGCAGGCCTCTGAATCCAGGATACAGTAATGAAACATATACACCCAACACACACATTTCACATGCACTTTGCTGTTCCCACAAAAATATATATATTTAGAATTTCCAAGAAGCTGAAAATAATCTGTCTGTGGATTATGCTGTTATACTGTAAACAAGGTCATAGGTTTGCTAGCCCATGTGTTGTGAAAAGGTCTGGTTTTGCAGAACTGTAGCTATCAGTTATATGTCTGATTTCAGATATGGAGCCACTTGGAAAAAGGAACATCAGAGATCACTGGCTATCACTTCAATGTTGAAATAAGTGAGAAAGCACTACCACATTTAGATGAGCTTTAGTGTCTCCCACCCTCAAGAAAGAGAGGCTTTTTGTAAGGACCAGACAGCTGAGATTTCACCTGATCGATATGGTACTCCTAGAGTCCCTGTACCAGGAATACACTGAAACAATACTTCAAAGCAGCCTTAGTTTCCCCCCTCAGCAAACTAGCACTCACTTTTCAGTGATTTTGGGGGTATTCTTCTCCTCTCCCCTTGCAAACGGCCCCTCAGCAGCTTCCTTCATAAAAGTGACAAGTAGTTCTGCATCCACTCCAGAGTCAGCCTTTCCCACTAACTTCAGGATAGAGGCATGAAGTCGAAAATACACCTAGGGGAAAGCAGTGTACTGCATGGCAAGATTCTGCAGGATTTTAAATTTGTTTCCAAATCCTAAATAGTTTTTTTTTTAAAAATCTTTACTATACATAATTATCTGTAGTAAACCACACATCAAAAGGCTGATGCTTAGAGTAAGTTCATAGACAGTCCCACACCTGGCTGCCCAAAACAACAGGCAGACAGCTTTTAGAACCAGAAAGAGAATTAATTCATTTAATTTCTTCTGAGCTGCTGATGTAACACAAAATAACATACACATATGCAGGGAAATGGATGAGTTGCTTTAGGGAACATGAGCAAAGCTGTTTGAAAGAACGACTAACAAAGGCACAAACAGAAAGCAGCACTAAAGTTTACATGCTAACAGATGTGATGCTCATAGCTTTTAAGTTTCTGGTTCTTAGGATATTGCTTTGCTTTAAAGGCTACTCATGACCACTACAATTTTCAGTGCTTTTTCCTTTCATGATTTTACCTCCAAGGCCTCCATTGCAAGTTCTGGAGGGTTATGATAGTGTATCTTCTTGGGATACCTGGCCGCTTCCTCGTGGAGGAAGTGACCTGCCTGTTTGTAGTGAAGGAGGTAGACCACAGGAGGCTGCTTCTGTTTCTCAGCAATCTTGCCCAGCATGTAATGGATCAACCACTCCTCTTCATCTCCATCACCCTCACATTGAGACGCTGATGTGAAGCAGTGCTTAGCTGTCTCCAACATGCTGTCCCGTCGGCCTTCCATCTGAAAGAGGAAGCATGCTTAAGGCTAGGCGGCAGCTGCCAACAGGTCCATTCAGGACAGGCAAATTGTTTTGAATCTGCAGGCTACAAGTTTCAGCTCACCTGCAGCACCACCTCAGATGGTAATTCTGACTTCCACTGCTTAAGCTGCCTGGATGCAAAAGAATGCAGGGCATAGGACATGGTGCCATACTCAATCCACAGGGAGAGGTTGGAGCCATCAATTTCAAGGGCTCTTTTGAAGCAGTTCAGGACTGGAGTGGAGTGCTTCCAAATGGGGCCATCACTCTTCAGCTCATTGGAATTCAATTTGTCTTGAATCCGACTTGCCCGAGCAAGAGCCATGCCAGCCCAGGAGTCAAACCTGAAAGAACAGAAAAGAAGCACACTATGAAACACAATTCACTCAGGAGGGTCCCCATGCGACACAGCACCTGTTTAAAAATTATTTGCAACAAGTTGCTGCCCATGCCCGTGATGCCATCAACCCTATTCCTTTACTATATCCTACAAACCAGATGGCTATTTATTCTGTAAGCATTATACACAATTGATCATGATAGTTTGTATACAACCCATACTTCTGTTTATATGTACATCTTATTTAGAGCATGTGCTATTAATCTTGTTTCTGCTTTAAAGGATATGGCTGTATCTCCTGTTTATGGAGATAACTTTGTAAGGATCAATTCCAGTTTGGCCATTCCATACACCAAAAACATAAAGAAAGGTTGGTACAAAATATGCACAACCCCTCATACAGATATGGGAGCTGGTTAAAATGGCATTGCAATCTAAAGCCATGATTATAATTTCTGTTGTTTTCATCATTCAAGTCCTTATAGCAGTTCCTCCAGGAGAGATAAGCGTTCCACTGCTATTGTATGTTTGGTACTTCATTTTGGTATACACTGTGTCCAAACTGGTTCATTATTTTCAGAGCTGTGACAATTTTCTGCAGGAATCTAAAATAACCATGTGCGGAAGCGATGAAAATTTCCTTCAAAGCTGCTTCTGAGGGTGGTATCCATCCACATCCTACATATGCAACTGATATTGCATGGATGCCTTATTTTAACAAACGTATGCCAGTACTATTTTCTGAGGTACTCTTTGGATATTGGATGGCCTACTAGTATGTGCAACCAGTACAGGTGGCCAGGCTAGCTCGATCTCATCAGAGTGAGCCCTAGTTAGTACTTAGTAGACCACCAGGAACTCCAAGGTCTCATGCAGAGGCAGGTAATGGGAAATCACCTCTGAATGTCTCTTGCCTTGAAAACTCTACAGCAGGGGTGGCCAAACTTGCTTAACGTAAGAGCCACATAGAATAAACGTCAGATGTTTGAGAGCCACAATACATGAAACAAATATTACATGTTTCTTTGAAAAATATGCAAATTTGCTTTTTATTAATATTAAATTGATAACTTTAGATGGGAAGGAAGGGGAGAGAGAAAGAGAGCAAGAAAGGCAGAAAAAGAGAAAGTGGAAAGAGAGCAAATAGATGGGGGAGGGAGGGAGAGGTGGAAAGAAAGCAACTTTAAATGAGTCCTCCAAGACTTCCATCAAAAAGGTACCCTACTTTGGAGCAGGGCTCACCTCACAGCTCAAAATCCCAAACCTGCTCCTCTGTAAACTTAAGTCTGTACATACCTCTAGGTTGAACATCTGGCCCTCTCCAGGCCAGTAAATTCCAAACAGTTACATCTGCAAGTCAATGCAGCACAAAGATAGGTCTGAAAGTGAGGGTAACCCATGTTATCTGTCCCTTGCAAATACTCCAAACTTGGGGGGAGGGGGTAGGCATGCTACAATTTAAACAACACATGTTGGCAGCAAACTGGCTCGCAGGCAATTTGGGGAGTCCACTAAGTGGCTGCTGACCTGTTAGGGCAGATGCAGACATCATGCATGTAGAACTTGATGGCCTTGGACTGTTCTTTGTTCTTAAAGTGATAATCTGCCAGTAGGTAGTACAGCTCTGTAACAACTGGAGGAGAGTAGTCTGCACCCTCAGGAAGAGCTGGCACCTAAAGACCAAACAGAAAAGAATGCTGATGAGTCTATTCTCTTCAGTGGCTAAAAGGAAAGGCTACCCTCCCATTTGTTCTAACTGCACTATTCCCTAGTCCAGGGGTGGGCAATTGTTTTGGCTCGGGGGCCGCTTAGTGGGAGCGGAGGTTAGCGGAGGGCTGCACCTTTTAAAATGATTGCATTCATTAGTTAACTTTGCATTTCAGAAAAGGTATAAATTGTAAAAATCATAAAAATCAATAAGTATAAATTAAATAAAATCGTGGTAGTTTTATTCAATTTATTTATTGTGCTAATTTCATATCATCTATAGCTGCAAGCACATTTAATTTTAGAATCAGTTTAATGAGACAAATGTATGCTATCACACTTTTCTACAATTTTTTTTGAAATCAGGAGTGAGATTGCTTGTTGAGATTCTCATCACAGCCTGCAAGTTAATGTCTGTCAAATGTCTGTTAATGTCTATATTTACTCTTGTTGATCTTCATGCAAGAAAAACTTTGCTCACAAACATATGTAGACCCAAATATAGAGAACATTTTCCCAGCAAATTTCTTCATACATTGAAATTTTTCAGCAGACAAAGATTTGTAAAAGTCAACTAATGTCACAGCATTAAACATTTCTTTCACAGTGTGATCTGACTGCATGTCAATAAGTTCAAGCTGCAGCTCCTCAGGTGCTGACAGTGGCCAACTGTCTTGGCGGGCTGCAAAAAACTCTGTGGCGGGCCGCATGTGGCCCCCGGGCCGCCATTTGCCCACCCCTGCCCTAGTCCTTTCCCATGGGGGGATTTAGAATATTGCATACCAAAGAAAAAACAGAACATACAAAGTGTCAACAACTGGTCTTGCATAAACACTCACAAACACCCCACAATGAAGTTGGCAGAGAATGTTTTATAAAGACCACAAGAAAAGAGGATAAGAAAGGACTCAGGTTATTCAAACTGAATGCCCTCGGAGTTGGAGAACCTGCCAACCTCTCCTGACATTGATATTCATTGATATAGTTTGCCATTAAACAAGAAATAATACCTCTTGTGAGCTATCTTTGTTAACATCACCAAAAATATTGTCAGACAGTTCACCACTTTTTGAAGGTATTTTCCATGGCAGTCAAAGCCTCCATCTGTGGAATGTTAGTATACATGGATTCAGCAGCTAATGTGTCTATTTCCACAAAACAATAATAATTATCATATGGCATTATGTGTAGAATAGCCAGGAGATCCTAGGATTGTCTGGCAACTGCAAATTCTAGCTCTTAGCATTGTGCTAGTGGCAAGCTCAACTTGTTTTTAGGGGCTGTGAGAGGTCTGAAAGAACTGTGACTGGCCCAAGGTCACCCAGCTGGCTTTATGTGGAAGAGTGGGGAGTCAAACCCGGTTCTCCAGATTAGAGTCAGCCCCTCTTAACCACTACACCAAACTGGCTATTCTGTTTCCATCATTCAATTTGTTGATAAAATCTGTAGAATCTCACAATTAAGAATTTGTCCCTCTTGCACAAAGTCTGAGAATTTTTTTTTTGCAAGGGTTCAAGACTAGCTGCTCAGTACAATGGTTCTCCCTGGTGGGGAAATATCCAATAATCAAGTTGTTTCATCCTCTTCTGTTCCCAGTTCATCTATTTTGGATTACAATCACAGCCTCCTTTATCTGCTTCTTCAGTTATGTTATTAATCACTAATCAGAACTTGTGCCTCTTTTCCCTTACAATTAAAATTTGTCCAACAGTGTCTAAAATTGTCATTTAAACCCTGATTCAAAGACCTATATGGCAGGAGGATTTGGACCTGGAGGAATAAAATTAGACAGGGGATGAGAAGGATTATCTTGCTTATCCTGTGGACTGCAGTCCAAAACCAATTTTGAAAGTATAATGAGACAAATGAAATTCAGCCTGGCGAACAGAGGATCTTTTGGGATTGGAACATGTAAGCCTAGCCTTTGTTCAAAATACTACACTCATTATCAGTCAAGACAAATCGAATATCAAAATTTCAATTTCAGCTTGTATACAAAGCAGTTTCTTTCCCCAGCTCAACAAAGTGCACTGAGTGAATGGAGTGTTTTTGTCTAAGAAAGAGCCACAGAAAAAGTTGTTGATACAGTGCAATGAGTATTCCCTATCTGCAGGGCTGCTTTCAACAGTTAAATCCCTATTTGTATGTTCTGATCAGGAATCTGAGTAATCAAGCACACAAAATCCATGTCAAATTGTGTGATTCTTAAACAGCAAGGAATGTACTTTGATGCTAGTGGCACCCTTCAGACAAACTCTCTTAATTCCTCTTTAAACAACTGAACACATGAAGCTGCTTATACTGGACCCTTGGTCCATCAAAGTCAGTATTTGTCTACTCAGACTAGCAGCAGTTCTCCAAAATCTCAGGCAAAGGCCTTTATAATCACCTAGTACCTGGCCCTGTCAACTGGAGATGCTGGGGACTGAACCTGAGGTCTTCCATATGCCATGCAGATGCTCCAGCACTGAGCCATGGTGTCTCTGCACCAAATTTTAAGCAACCGTTCTATCTTGCAATGATCCTAAACAGCATTACTAAATCCCATTTCATTCAATAGGGCTTACTCCAGGAATGTGTTCTTAGGATTCCAGTCTTAGGCCCTGGCCACACGCATGAGATAAAGCGGGGGGGGGGGGGGGGGAGAGCAAGGCTATTTGCGCCGGAGCAATTTGACCCGCAGCTGCGCGATCACAGAGTTCTGCGAAGCTGCAGGCGCAATTTGCCACTGCGTGATCAAACGCAACTGCGGGTGAGTTGAGGTTTTTTTGTCGTTCATTACTGATTTGCTTAAGCGGGAGATTGATGAATTGCATCTCCACTCTGAGGGCTTTCAATGGCAGCATGCGATGATGCGCATACTGCGAAGGGGAAAAAAACAACGGCATGGCATCGGGATAGCCTTATCAGACCATCCCCGATGCCACAAGTCCACACTGGAGCGATCACATGGGGAAACTCCATCTGTGGCCCTCAGCAACCCGTTTGATACTGGAGTTTCCCCAGTGTTTTTTTACTCCACTTCTCCAGCGGAGCAAAACGGCTTGCCGACAGGTGCGGGACGCTTCACAGATGTGCTCTTGTGATCATGCCCTTAAAATCCGGCTGGGAGTCATGCCTATCATGCGGCTAATTCCGCGTATGATCGGGGCCGTCATTATCTTGACTGGAAGACTCCATAAACAAATTCCAAAAATGCCAGGTGAATATTTAACATAAAGAACCACTTGTCGACAAATTCCATATTTCTAAAATCCATGCATTTTCCACCCACTTGGAGTGTGCCTCAGCCTGCAATAATCCAGATTTGCAGACTGTAAATCAGTTTGAATTTTTTTTATAGCCTTACAAATTCATCCCCACCTCTAGATGATTCAGAGAAGGATCCAAAAAATGGAAGGTTTCTTCATTTATTTACTTATGCTGTCTTTAAAGGAACTCAAGACTATATTCCAACTCATGCTGGAAAAGATTCCCAGATAACAGCAGCCAACAAAGGCAATGGGTTTACCTTAAATACTGGAGAAAAAAAGTAATGCAAAACCAACAAATGGTATAATATAACTGTTTTAATTTTTAAAATGGTATTAGAAACAAATCCCTTATCCATTTCAATCATCTTAAGGGATCTATAAAAATATACAACAGCCAGTACATCTGAAAGAAAAACATCACAATTACAAAATATTAAAAAATACCCTAGCCAATGTATTGACAGCATATCTAACTAAAGGCACTAACTAACTAAACTAACTTTTTTGTGGTAAAGCACTAGAACCCAGGACAGGCAAGGATGCAATGTGCACATTATGGAATGATCCTTTCCAAATACTTTGCCAGAACCCTCAAGATAAAAACTAAGGCTCTTCCAGTCATCTGCAACAAGATGAGCCCAAGAAACAGTGCAATACAAAACTGGAAACCAATGTGATGCTTAAGCAGATGTGAATGATTTTATCTAAGAAGTGCCTTACAAAAAGCTCACAGTGCACCAGTATAACTTGGTCAATGACCAGAGTATTTAACAATTTCTGAAAAGCTCCACAGGAGGATGTAGTAAGACTTTGTAAGGATGCAGTAAGCCTTCGCCTTCAACACCACCACACAGTGAGCCTTCAAATGGGCTGTGTTTGGTCAGACTGCGCTCATGTTGTTTTTCTTTGCATTTCACTGCCGTTTTGAAAGCCAAGGTACTGCTCAGTTGTATAGAGGGGTGAAACCTCTATCTCAACAGTCAAGCAGAGTATCAACATAACTACTGGTCAAGCTGAGAGCTTCCTAAGGACATCCTGGTAAACTTTAGAATCCAGGATGGGAGCCTCTGGGGGCAGGTCATTTTAATGAGCTCTTCTCCCTGATGAGAACTGAAGAGTTGGAAAAACCAATCATCATCAGATGGTCTGTCCATGACAATGGAGTCAACAGTTTCCTGTGTGCACAAATCACTTCTTTTTAAACAAGAGCAGAAAACAAAATTCAGTGTATGGTCTACTATGTATGCCGGGAAAGAAATAATATGAGACAGTTCTATGGTTGCTGTGTCGACCTTGAAGCTTTGCACTGCATCAGATAAGCCTAGTTGACATACACTGTAGACAATATAATGAAGTGGCAAAGTACTGAGATGCTAGAATGGACTGTTCCTTTTCATTTACATATGAGGAATTATGTACAGGGAAAATCAAAACAGTACGCAAAGATTTAGCCTTGAACCTGTGTTAATGTTTTATGTGAAGGGAGTTATAACATGGGGGAGCATTAAAAATGTCTCTCCTTACCAGTGGTCTGAACTGTTACACTCTTAACACCTCATTTGGCTGGATGCACAGACCAGACTTTACATATCCTCTAAAAAGCTCAAAACTTGTAAATATCAAATAGTACAAAATGCAGCTGCCTTAGTGCTGTCTGTGGTTGACTGCCAAACTTCATACAATTGCACTGTCTATTAATTAATTTCTGCGTGCAATTCAAAGTGTTGGTTTTGAACTTTAAAAACCTAAACTGTTTGGGACCATAATACCTGAAGGACAACCTTTTCCAATACAAATCTGTCTGGACACTGAGGTCATCTAGTGAGGCCCTATTTTGGTTGCTACTGCCAATGGATGCTTGACAAATGGCAACATGTGACAGGGTGTTTTTGGTGGTGGCACCAAGACTATGAACCACTCAGACTTATATGACATGACTAGTACTTTCCCTTATGGCCTCTAGACCAACAAAACTTACCCATTTCACAAGGCTTTTTACTTAGTTTTAGGCTGGTTCCATTAAAAGACTAGTCTGAACTTCCATCAACCCATCCCTTGCCTACCAAGTTATTGTTTTGTGTTTCTTACCTCAGTGTTTTATAGTATATTTCATTTTATTGTTATTTGGCTTATTTTTATGTTTTGGTATGTTGTTTTGGAACACAGTGTCAAAAGGACAGTAAAATATACTAATAAGGAAAAAAATCTGCTGTTGCAAGTTTGAGTAACTGGGGTGGCCAAGGCAACAGTGTACAGTAAAAGGAAGAGAGGTCCCATCTGGAATTCCTCCCCACCAATTATTAAGATCCTTTGTGAGTTCTTGCACACCACCATATCCATTGACAGAACTCTTGAGTGTACTGATTCTCTGCTTATCATTGGGAGTGGGAAGCACAGAAACAATTGGAAGATCTGACCACGTGCTGAAAAGTTTGGTGTTCTAATACCCCTACCCCCTCCAGCTGCTTGGGAGAAAGCAGGGCCATAACTGGGGGAGGTTCCTCCCATGAGATGGGACTGGGCAGGACAACAATTAGTATATAGACACTACTGGACAGAGGACACATTTCTCCACCAGAGAACAATTATTTTTCAATACAACTATGATCCACTAAACCACCACATCATAAATAAGGCTTTTTCCATGATCCCCCTGTAGATGTTGCTCTTAGTGCTATTACTTAGGTCTTAGCAACAACTCCTTCCCCAGGATATTAATCCAAACCCTGACGCTTTGGCATGGTTGGGCTGACCCAGGCTTAACAGGACTGGGCATTGGAACTCATTCCAACTCTGGACCCCCAAGAATGAACATATTCTCTCAGCACAAAAGGGTCTTTCCTTTGCTTCTAAGTAACCCCCAGACTACTTGGACCAGGAACAAGTGTTTCCAAGGAAAGAGGACATGATGTCCAGCACATCTCGTTTTGCCTTCCCCAGCAGCAAGATCTTTGTACCTTGCTCAGAATCCCTTCAATGTAGCTCGACACTTCCTCTAGTCTCAGCATAGGCTTGTCTGTCTGAGGGACAATGGTTGCCATCTTCTTCAGAAGGTTGGCCAGGTCAGCAGAAACTGTGCTGGTTTTGTAGCTATCGAATTCAGGAAGAGTCTTGGGTTTAAAATATTCAAACATGAATAAGGAATCTTCCCACATCAACTCCACCTGGAAGGAATGAAAACACACATTCTGTTTTACCACAGAGGCATTATACCTTACACCAAGTCAGAGCAATGGTCTATCTAGCTCCATGTTACCTACTCTAACTGGCAGCAGCTCTCCAAGTTCTTAGGCAGGAAATGGCCTTCTCACCTGCTAGACCCCTTACCTGGAGATTGAACTTGGAGGTGTCTGCATGCAAAGCCAGGGCTCTACCACTGAGCCACGATGCCTCTGCTCTGCTACAGTCCTACAAGGAGATTCTTTCCATCTGGCTATTCTCTGGATTCCCTGCATGGGGCTCGGGTGGCTACAGAGACCCCACTGTGAGTTTATCTTCTGTCTATACAACTGAGTAATTCAGGAGCTGCTCTATATAGTGAGAAATTGCCTTACACATTGGCCCACCTAGCTCAATCTTCTCTGCTCTGTAGTGGCTCTCCAAGGGCTTGGGAAGCAAGAGGTTTTTCTTCCAGTCCTGCTGCTTGTGATGTCTCTAGGAATGTTTTGTGTGCAGCTTGGTTTTCACCATCAGTGTGCCTTTTGGTATGCCAGGTATCTATCAACTAAACTCTCTTATGGCCCAAGGAGCTGTAAGAGGATGCTGACAATAACCACTTTCTAGGAAACATAAGGGTGAATGTATTTATAGAGATGTAACAGGTGAGGGCTCTTGCCTTCATTCCCTGTCTGTGAGATTCCTGCAAGCATGTGGCTGGCCTCCATTGGAAAAAGAATGCTGTATTAGATGGAACTTCAGTACAAGCAAACAAGAGTCATGCGGAAATCAGCCCTCAGCTCTCCAGAAGTATGCATGCCCATCCCATTTCACTAAAGGTGAGCTTAGGTAAATGTACCTGCTGTGTAGAATGTTCTTCCAAGTACCGTGCTTTGCTTTTTTTGCTTGGAAAACTATATAAGCAATAGAAGCACTGCTCTAAGGCAGTCTCCAGCTCCTCCTTGTAGGGATGGGTGTCTTCAGAGGTGGAAGCCAAAAGCTCTTTCTGCAAAACCCGTACCTGGAACAATAATCACACACATCAATTATATTAACTGCTAGTGTCTATCTTCTGTAGGCTCTCTGAATACATTTCAATATAAATTGTATACTGCAGTGTGACTTCTGATCTTCCTTCCCCTACGAAGGTGTGTTATGTTTGCTAGGGGAAGACATCTCAGGAGACCAATCAGGTGGTAGACACCTTTTCAATGAGGATATAACTGGAAGAGGGAGTCAATTCATAAGTAACTTCCTAAACACATTCCTGAGGCAAGACAGCAACGGATAGCTAGAAAAGGACTTTATACAATGAAAAGTCTACACTGTCATTCCTCCTTCTTTGATCTCCCACCCAAGGAAGGTCTTCAAAATGGCCCCAAATGCCTTAAAGGCATTACCAATCTAGCTTCACTGTATGACTCTGTATTCTGGCACTGTAGTCTAAACGAGAGGAAAACGCCTACATTTCTCTTCACATCACTGACAATTTTATACGTCTTTATCATGGCAGATGGTGGGGTGGGCAATAAGCAGCAAAAAAGAACCAGAGCTACAAACATTTCAAACATTACTACTCACATAGAACTTAAGAAGGGCTCCATTTGAGTTACAGCACCAGGCCCTCCTCCCAAGATATTCATGAGCTGTATTTAGTAGCATTAGGGAAGAGGGCAGCATTGGAGTGTCAAGGGTTTGCACCACTGTTAACAAAAAGAAACAAGTAATTACTCTGACACTCCCAGAAGGGGCAAGCATAGTTTATGCTGTTTGAAATGTTCTACATGCTTTGTAAGGAGTAAGGATTCCTGATACTTATTATGCTTGCACAATCATTCGGAGCATACAGAACAGAGAACTTGGCTTATCTGTGAATTCTTCTACTTGTTTACCCAGCAGCTGAGTGATCTCCTCTCTGTCCACTAGGAGGCAGGTGGTTCTGTTCAAAAGACAGATTTGGCCAGAGCTGCACTAAGAGGAATGGTCCACTTCCATCAAAAGCCAGCAGCAACTACCTTAGCTGCAATCACTATGCTAAACAAGAATAAAGGCAAGCAGAAAATGCCAGAATCTCATGGTCTCTAGACCTAGCAGCTCATCTAAACTACTGGGCAGGTGTCACAGACCATGGTTGGTAAAACAAGTAGAAAAATTCAAAAGTAAGTTAAATTCTCTGTTCTCCCTACTTGTTGCCCTCCAGTCGTCCAAAAAATGGCATAAACAAGACCTATGGCCAACATGTAGTTGATGAACAAGAAGCAGGTCATAAATTTGATGGTACCACCAAGTGGCTGAAACAGGGCTACAACTGGAACAAAAGAAACTGCTGGCCCCAAGTTACCCTGTAGAGGTGGAACTGTCCATAAGTTGTCCTTTGGTCATTAAAAGTCCTTTTTAATATCACAGTACCCTAGTAATTTACTTTTGTGCATACCAATCCCATGATGAACTGGCTTTGGTTACAAGAAAAATGCTACATATTAAAATATGGTGGGTTGGATCCATGCCAAATTTTCCAACGGCACAATGGAACTCTCCTGCCCCCTCCCCAAACTGATCTCCATAAAATGCAGCTTATGGAGGACAGAGGACCTTAAACGAGGGGGGCCTGCAGTGGGAAGGGGAAATCAGTGGAAATTGCCAGTTCAATCTGGATCCAACCCAATGACTGATTTGAGCTCTGCTCAGCCATCATTTTACCCTGCTTTGGCTGAGAGACATGTTAACAGAATGAATGTTCACAGTGAAGAAATTAAAATTGATGTTCCCACAAGCTATCTGAAAAACCAGTTACCCCAACTCTGTTTCCTTATGTGTGACATGCAAGCAGCAACAATTCGAGTTACATTTCTTCTCTGACCTCTCCCCTCAAGTGCTCAGAACCAATTTCTTGGCATTACCTACACAAACTCACTACAACCAAAACATAAGAATACACAAATTCAGTTCTCACCTTCTTCATTTTGATTTTGTATCTGTTCCTCTTGTTGACAGCAAAGGGACCGAAAGTTGTCTTCTTCATGCTGGATGATCCTATGAAGAATAATCCAAGGAAGCACAGAAGAAACAAATGGTTCTTTGGACTCCTCCAGTACTGCCATGCTGCAATCTATTATCTAATAAAGAAATAAACATTGTAAATCACACACACACAAAAAATCTGAGTTTCAGACACAAGGTTCAACTGTTGATGACAGCTCGCCTAAAGCAATCTAAGATCTGAGTTCAACAAGCATTAAAGCTGGCTGCATCGGACTGCTGTACCAGTAACCCAACTGGATTTTTTTAAGTTCACAGAGAGTCAAGTAATTATGGGCTGACCACACACTGGAGCAAGAGATGATACGTAGCCATGCAGCCATCTGTACTGCAAACTGAAAAGTATACTGCAAACAGAAAACTGTGGTAACTATTGAGTTGAATGAAATTAAACTACCATTTCCAGCTGTGACACAGACCTTTACATCATAAATCAGAAAGCAGCTGTCAGCAAATCAGAAGGTCACCAAGACAGATCAACTTGAGGAACTGCTTGGCTCTGTAAGTAAACCTGAATACCTGGATGAGGTTGTTAGACAGTCGAATAAGGCTTGGTGTTGCAGAAGTGTCCTTTAGGCAGCTGCTGTCTGCGGACAGGGCACTATCAATCCCCACGAGCAACTGTGTTACAGTAGCCACCCACTCTTCCTTTGCAGATGCTGACGTCATGTTAATCATCTGCTGGAAAGCCTCATTCAAGGCAACTTCTGAACATTCAAAGCACTGCCTGTAGTCCTTCAGTTTGAGCAGGGAATCCTAAGACACATTAAGGAGAAGATAATGAGATATGTTGCACATTCCTCATAGGAGGAAACAAGCAAACCCATACGTCATAATATCCATACATATCATCTCCATCGCACAAAGCTTCCAGGAAGTCTGTAAACTGGAAAGCAAAGAGTAGCATGCAGAACAGTGGCAGGAGAATTGCACGCTATGGGAAACTCCATTTTGCACTGCAGTTAATACTCAGCAAGTGATACTTTAACAGATGAGCAGAAACAGTCTATTTTAGCAGAAACCACTGAACATCTTTACCAGCTGTCTCTCCAGTTTTGCAGGACTGAGATAACATAAACATAGGACCATCAGGAGGACACTCATCTCTTCCCTTTGAACACACCCTCCCACTATCAAAGCTGCTTCTGAATGCCCAAAGCTGTGTAAGTAGCCATACTGCACCACTGGAATGCCTTCCAAAAAAGCCTGCCAAAGCCCTCACCTAGAAAAGTACTTGCAAACAACAATGGTAGATTTTTTCACTTCCTTGCGAGATAATGCTCCCTAGCTGCATTGAAAGACATTACAGAGATCTTACAGGGATGTTAATGAATATACTTGTACTGCTTCCTAGCTCAGAGACCATCTCTGTTTTCAGCTATGTAAACTAGCAATGGATCTGGCTCTGTTTGTTCAACCTCGGATTGCCCAACCTCACTACAGTCTGCCAACAGCTATTAAATCAGGAGGGGGGAAACCTGCAGGAGGAGCAGTTGAGCTGGCCTTTCTGGGATAGAGATCACAAATTCCAAATGTTTCGTCCGGCCATATCCGCTGAAGCATAATGTTGGGCGAAGCAGTTGCACCACTGCTGTGTAATCCCCCGCCTCATACAAGCGCTGGATCTCCTCCAGAGATTGACATCTCTCCAGAGATTTCAGCTTTTTGTCAATCTGCAAGAGATACAGAGTGCACTGTAAGCAGCAATTCTTCTCAATGTGCAGGATAATTACAAACAAAACTGATGGCAGGACAGATAAACCATGCTGGACTAAACAATCTAGCATAAAACGCAGAGCAACTGCAAACAAAGTGCATCTAATTCTTGTGCGGGGATGTGTGTCACCATATATAAAAAAAGATCTTCTCAAACCTCCCTCTGACTCTTCTGCCCACCCCGTTCCACAGTGCCCTTTTTGGTTTTTCCCTCCCTTCTGCTTATACCTTAAATGCCTGTTGAAATAGTTATCAGGAAAATAAATCAAGCACCCCCTGAAAAAGCATACCTCAAACTTCAAATATATAACACTTTCAATTTACAAATGTTTCAAGATGCAGTGTGACAAACTGAGATTTTGTTTAAAACTTCTTTTAAAAAATCAGTGATCAAGCACTAATTTGCAGAGAATGATTTGAGTTATCACAGGTAAAACGTTACATGTATATTGTATGCATTTTTTGGTGTACAAGCGTAATCCTAATATTCCCTAGATAAAAAGATCAATGAGAAGCATCATGTTCTGGTAGACAGCTATATAACATTTCATACTAAAGTGTACAACTCATTCACAGTAATGTCCTTTTATGTTTAGAGTAGTATCTGATGGAACTAACTTGGGACTAGCAGTTTGTCCCACGATCTCGAGTGGAACAGATACTACTTAGAAGCTTGAAGGCCAAGTGGGCACCTGACCCGGGGCAGATGAATGATCAATACAGAAATGGCTTTATTATCAGTGCCCATTTATGTAGAGAGAAATACAGCAGCGTCCACTGCCAAATCTAAATATATTGCAAATAAACATCATATGGACTGCTAAATGTGCTGTAATGATTAAGAATGTCACTGGGATCTGGGGGACCCAGGTTCAAACCCCCACTCTGTCATGGAAGCTTGCCATACAGCTCAGAAGAAAGCCTATAAGGCAAAATCCAGTTAGCAACAAAACCATCAACCAATTGATTTACCTCTTCCAAAGAAACCACAGAATCAACATGGAGATTTGGCAATCTGATCACAACGCTCTGTTCATTGCTGGCTTTGGCTTGAACTGCAGCAGAGCTCTGGAGCATTTCGGTACAGACATCATAGTTCTCCAAGGCCTGCTCCATGTCGCCCTGGAGAAGCAACCAGGGAGAGGTCAACTGTTGGACCACCTTCTATAAATATCACAACCTAAGTTGTTTTTAGCAACAATTTTTCATGCTTTAATTATCACCTTCATCGTCCATAGGGAAGTACTGTGGCCTAAACGCACAACAAAGTAGATCATAAGCCAGTATACAATGCCTAAGAATACTTGGCTACAATTACCATAGAAATTATTCAAAACAGTGAAAGTGCAACACCAAGAGTTTCTCCTTTCAATCACTCCCTTCTGAGCATTTTAAATGGACGGAAAAGGTCTGTTCGTTGAAGTGAAAATACAAACCTGAAGGGCCAGAAGTCGAGCTTTCAGCCAGTACACTCGAACCACAAACTCTAGCCAACCCTCCTCAAAGAGGTCTCGCTGGGAGGATGCGAACGAAAGCTGTAGCAGATCCCCCAAGAAATGGGTGCCAGGGAAATCGAGGGCAAATTTGCCATTTCCAGAACCTGCAGTAGAGTCATTCCAGGGAAACAAACTTTTTTTTTTCACATCTCAGCATAACATTTCATAAATTTCACCAAAAGGAGAACACTCATCCATTACACACTTAACTGTAAGCATCAGCCACTTTTGTCCCACAAGAGCATGAAGTTAGCAAAAAGAAACTGCGTTTTCAAATGAGAGCCAAGAGCATGGATAACGGAATGCTCAGAACACACTAAGCTGCCTTGTGTTACTCCAGTGCTGCATATTTTGGCTGGGGTGGTTCTCCAGCATTTCAGACTGAGGCCTTTCCCAGCCCGGCTAGTCAACATTATTTTAACTTGAGACATCGTGGGCATTCTGAATACTGAGCATGAATTATTGACCGCTGAGATACGGCACCTCCCAGATTCCCAACAGATAAGATGTGCTTCACCACAGATAATTTATCACTGGGAAATTGCAGGGCATTTTCTGCAAGAGCAGATGTTGTATTATGTAGCTTCTTGGAACACTTACTAAATTCCTGCTCTTACCTGTTGAGCTCTTCCCTTTGGTAAGCAACCATTGATCAAGCTGCAGCTCCATGCAGCACAGACTCATTATCATCATATCCTAGAGAAAGAAGACAAAGCAGGGGAGAAAAGAGAAATGTCAGGAGGACCTCTGTGGGAAGCAGCTCTTGTTCCTAACAGCTGATTTGTTCTTCCGCTTACAGAACAATGGCTTCCTCACTTCTAATGTGAAGTTACACTATCTATGAAGCTTGTTAATATAAAAAATCATACAGTGAGAAGCTTTTAATCTGCAAAAAGAGTGTCTGGCCTGTCACTGTAGAGCAGACAAAACTGGAACATGGGGCGGGGGAGAGATCCCTCACCTGGGAGGGACAAGCTCAAAGAAGCTAGAATAACCATGCCTTTGGAGCAAATGAGTAAGCTAAACCTTATCAGGATACTTTCTTGTTCTGATGGAGTGTTGCTCTTTATCAGCAACAGAAAGGAACTGGGTCATGAAAAGACAGGAAGGGGACAGTGAGCATAGGCTAACTGACTAAACACTGTTAGCAAGCTGTAAAGACGGATGTAACACATATCTGGTAGAAAAGCTGTTTTTATTATGCAGTGTTACATTGTTTTATTGCATTGTTTTCTAATTTTGTAATACAGTTATGTTTGCACTGTTTCTTGTGTGTATTATATTGTTTCATTGCATTATTGGTTGCAGGTATGCTGTTTTTGTTGCATTGTTTTTAGTTGTGTAATCTGCCCCGAGTCTCAACAAGAACTGTGGGCTATAAATTAACTTAAGATGCATAATTAAGTAAACGATCTCAGGCACATTATTATTGGTATCAGACATTGTACAGAATCGAAAAGATCACTAGAAATGGAATTCTAGCTGCATTAGATATAACAGGTTATAATTCGGAACTGTTTAAAAGAAATTTCAACATAAGGAGAATTTGTTTAATTACGACAGCAACTAGCACAACACTGCAAGAAGAAGAGAAATGTATCATTTAGCCCCAGAATTCCTCACCTGTAAAATATACGTATGAGTGCTCCATTTATTTATGGAGTATTAACTGGTTGCCTTTGACCTGATTTTTGTGGCAATAAGGGCCATTGTTTAGGTTTGATATTAGAAGCCCTCATCTGTAGGTATTCTATAAGTCAGGGGTGGGCAAATGGCGGCCCGCAGGCCACATGCGGCCCGCCACAGAGATTTTTGCGGCCCGCCAAGAAACGAAAATTAACAAGAGTAAATATAGATGCTCTTTGACAGACATTAACTTGCAGGCTGTGATGAGAATCTCAACAAGCAATCTCACTCCTGATTTCAAAAAAATTGTAGAAAAGTGTGATAGGTTACATTTGTCTCATTAAACTGATTCTAAAATTAAATGTGCTTGCAGCTATAGATGATATGAAATTAGCACAATAAATAAATTGAATAAAACGACCACTATTTTATTTAATTTATATTTATTGATTTTTATGAGACGATTTATACCTTTTCTGAAATGCAAAGTTAAGTAATGAATGCAATCATTTTAAAAGGTGCGGTCCTCCGCTAACCTTCGCTCCCACAAAGTGGTCCCTGAGCCAAAACAATTGCCCACCCCTGCTATAAGTGATCCACCATATTGCATTTGACTCCATCCACCAACCCCTCCTTTGGTTTTGGCATGGACTAGGGGGGGTCTATGTCCACAGTGATGTGGAAACCTTTGAAATTAATTTACATATGCCCCGCCTGAGGACTGAGTGAGAGGCATAATCTCTTCACAGATATCTTCCTCCACCAATGGAGAATGAATGATAACTACTACTTCAAAAGTGAGGAATTTCAGCAAAGACCTAAAAAGGTTCTATGTGAGATGGAATATGAATCAAAGATTTCCCAGCTCCACCACTCCATCCATCAGATCCTACTAATATCAGCTATGTTGTACTAAGCTGAAAATAGTACAGAAGTTCAAGACTCCAAAGGGCGTGCTCTGAAGGCTCAAAAACCTGAACAGGAGGGGTCAGGCCTCAAGCCAGCACAGATGAAGGGAGACCTGAGTGAGACATTATTTTTCAGACTAGAGTTCTCAGAGTTCAGAGACACAGTGGCAGGGTGACAACAGAATGAAATTAAACCATTAACATTTTCTTACTCGGATATGTTGGTTGCTACAGTCCCTTAGCAGTGGATTGGGTAGGCTACTGCTGTGCTTTCTCCAGTTGTTATAGATATTCAAGACAACCTCAGATAACCCAGGCGGCCATTTCACTAGAAACTTCTGGCTGATCGCTTTTAGGTATCTCATCATCAGTTCAAGGATGCCTCCATTGTTCAAGTTAGCCAAGAGGAATTTATGAACATCCTGCTTCTCTGGAAAACAAAAACAAAAATCAGTGCAGCGTCCAAAAAATAAAAAACTGAAGCCCCTGACCTCCCCCAGCTGCACATCTGCAACAATCCGTGCAATGATCTTTTTGCTTAGATTGCTTACACCCTCCTCTTTAAAAAATAATGCATTTGAACAAAACAGCATAACTATCATCCAAAATCCTCAAAGCCATCTCAAAAGATCTCAGTGCATAGCAACATATCAGCTGCTTTCAAAGGCCAGTCTTTAAATCACACCAAAAGAGCCATGGTTTCAAGGACAGAAAATTCCCAGTCTGACAGCAAAAAAGCACCCTGTCACAAATGCTGGTCAATCCAGCCTCAGAAAGAGCAGGCTCTTGCAACAGAGTGCTACTGGCCACCCTCAAGTCTCACACGTTCATGTGGATGGAGACTGTTCTTGAAGTATTTGGGATTCAAATGTTTCAGGTCAAAGCCATCACTTTGTAAAGGTCAAAGCCATCACTTTGAATTAAGCCTAGAAACAAAAAGGAAGCTTGCACACTCAGTAAAGAAATGGTTTTATATGTTCACTCCAACAGATGCCTGTCAACATCCTAGCCACTGCATTTTGCTCTAGTTCTAGTGTCTGGATCACCTTCAATGACAGCCCCTTTCTCCCAGTGCTCTGCCACAACAGCTTTGCCCACCAGTGCAGGGCCTTCTGCAAGTGCCACCCTGTAAATGGGCAAAATCAACCTGCCCTTATAAGTGCTTTCTCAGTTGTGGCCCCCACCTTATGGAATGGTCCGCTCCCACCCTCCTGGCTTTCTGCAGACTATGCAAAACTGAAATATTGGGGGGGGGGGGGGGGCGCGATACAGAGGTAATTAGGGCTATACTATAATAAAATGTTTCTGAAAGTTACTTTAGTAAAGGTATAGGCACTATGGGCTAGATTACTATGTATAGTTTATATGGTCTCTTGCTGTACAATCCTACTATGTCATTTCTGCATCATTTAGTGTATCGTGTTAATACTTAAACTTTGTCTTAGCTCAAATTTCTCCTTGTTTTCAAATTTTTGAAATCCAAACCCTATTGCTTTGTTTACTGATGTCCCACTCTGCTGATTGGATCTGACTTACACCTTGAGTCCCAGTGAGTAAGGTGGACTATAAATAACATAAATTAATATAAATACAATGTATTCCAGTAGTCTCCTCTTGATGTTAACAAGGGATATATGATACTGGCCAGGAACTGTTGCAACTAGCAAAACTGCCTACGCTGATTAAAAGGATATCTCTGTAACCTGCAGGGACACAGACATATCCAGAACCATCTCCAGATTGCAAGTCACATTCTTCAAGGAATGGAACAACTCCACCTAGAACATACTACATATCTATTCCTGTATCATTTTTACTCTCCCATTCTATGGCAAGCCTGGATTAAGTTTTGGTTTGTGGAATTAGATGGAGTCAGTGGTACTGAAAGCTTCTGGAAGGTCCAGGAGAGCTAGCAGGGACTCGGCACCAGCTGACAGCTGTAGATCTTCAAGCAGGCAGACAAGGCAGTTTCAGTTCCAAACCCAGGTTAGAAGCTGGATGGAAAGTTACCTAGATAATCAGTTTCATTCAGAAGCACCTGTAGGTGAGAAGCCAATAGTTCTTCTTGTCCAGAAAAGGTCAATTTGAAATAGGCCAATAGCTGTTTTGATATCGGATCACTTTTGCTAAAGAGGCATTGATTCACTGGGCCAGTCCCACTCTAGCAGATTTCTCTAGCAAAGATGGACAGGGATCAAGTAAGTTGTAGGTATCTCATCTCCAAATGCTCTATCCACATACACAGGTTATACCAACTGAAAACTATACACGTGAGCCCAATCAATGGAGCATACACTTTGACACAACAGCAGCTCACCCAATCCCTAGGCTTTATTACGAACTCCCTGGGTACATTACAGTATAGATTACCTCCATGATTAAGAAAGAAACTGAACTGACCAAGCTAACACATAATTAACATTTAACTAAATTAATTTGGGAGTTGCTCCACTTGCACACAGAAGCACCCACCAGATTCCATGCATGAGGTGAAGTCAAACAACATTCTATTAGAACCAACGGGCAGGAAGCTCTCTTCTTTGGCCTCACACTGGACCTCATAGTTACTGAAAGCACCATCCTCTTCTTCTGGATCAAGCTTCCTCAGGCTAAAATGAAAAGCATGGTGTTAGTACTTCAACCAGTGCTGTGCCCTCATGATGCAGACATCTGAATCTACTGATCCATGGCAGTCCAAAGCCAATATGTAAAACAACACACCCACAAAAAACTGAAGCCTGAAAGGCTATATGTATTTTAATGTAACATCAATCAGCATGGACAAGAATGCAAATATCTTGTAATTTCCTGAGGTATTGCTGACTTATGTTACTAGAGTATTCTTAAAAAAACAAAAACTAAGCATCATGGCCAGGCAACCAAACGCAAGACAGTACAGGAGCCCATGTATTGCTTTTTGGCTCATGGTAAAAGCACTGCGTATCCATCAGACCTAAACCTGAATGAAACTAGAGCAGAAGATCAGACGATTTTCTTTCCAACTCAGTAGCAGTGCAATGGTTAATCATTAAGGAACAGGCTGCCATACCGTGAAGGAAGGAACTTCACCAGCAGTTCCTGAAAGTCAACCTTCTCCTCCTTTTTACACTTGGTATTCCTCACTCTAGCAGACCGTCTCTTTGCTGTCTCACCACTGTCTTCAGTGATTCTTTTCCGCTTCACTCCTTTCTTTGATTTGTCACCTGCAGAGGACTCACCTAAGAGACAGAAAATGTCCAAACATCAAGTCATGACCTAATTAGAGACAGTACTTTATCAGGATAAATTTCTGTAGTGCTTCCATTTTGTTTACAGGAACACTCACTACCCTCTTAAGCTTCACTTTTGGTAGCATTATCACTACAGCCTGATGTCCAGAGCCAGGTGTACTGGGAAAGCCCAAACCCGCAGCCAGGTACAAGGCTAGCCAGAGTCCACTACCTCTACAACTGTTGCTTAGCAGTAGAGCTGAAGGAACACCATTCCCATAGAAAATGCCTTCTCTTTAAAAGCTGCATTACTTAAGCAACAGACAGTTTCTCTAGAAGTCATGGAGCAGCAACCAGCACTGATCAATGCTCTCTGGTTTAATCCCTCAGCAGCTGGAAACCAACTCACAGCTGTACTTTCTGTTTCTCTGCTAGTGCAATGCAGCAGAGACACAACTATTGAAAGTACTCTTCAGCACTGAGCAAGAGATAAAGACGTAAGGAATATGACAATCTTCTCACCTGCAGAGTTTACTGATTCTAAAATATTTGGACTGGGAAAGGTAGGTGTCACTGGTGTGTATGTTAGCAGTGGCTCCGTCACAGACATTACAGGGTTAGCGCTCACTGGGTTGGGCTGGATGACACTAACAGGAGCTGCAGTTGTAGGGACAGCCAAGTGCTGTTCCAGATCTTGATACTCCAAGAGGTCAATCCTCTTGCCCAGACTGGGCTGAGGTGGTTCACAAGTTGTCATGTGTTGATACATCGCCAACAAACTCTCCCCAAGACATTTCCACCTGCAAGAAAGTACATGACAATCATTACAAGCTCTGCTTGGGACAACTAGTTACAACACTCTGAGCTCTATGAAGGAAAGACAAAATGACAGTGGATTGACAGGCAGATGGACAGCACAACACACTCCTCTCCCCACTGTCAAACTCTTAAAGTGCCACATGTGCAACAATAAGGGTAACACAGTTCCATGTCAGATCACGTGACTGAGGCTATTGGAATTATCTTCCATACAGGGTCTAAACCAGACTGCTATTTGGTTTATGCAGAAAATATTTCAGACAGTCTCCAAAACCCACAAGAGACTATAGTTTTGGAGTAAACACCTTGGGCCTTTTGCTGTCCATTTGCCCAACCCAACCACAGAAGTGAGAGAAATATTTTTGGAACCAGAGCTTCCAATGTGCTTCAAACCCAGACAGCATTCTACTTTTAAAATGTTGATATGTTGTCCTTTCTGCAATGTTTCAAAAGTAGCTCACAAAAATGTCAACATATCATTCTAAAATAACAGTGACCATAACAATCACCACACTCACCAATTCTAACAACAGTAATATTTATATGCCGCTAAAACCAGCAGATTAAAGTTAAGTCGTAATGATATAATGCTGTTTATACTGATACAGCTACTTCTTCCAGAAAACTGTTATCAGCTAGCTACCTTGATGTGGTACTAATATAGCATCAGGTACTGGGAGCCCAGTTCAAGGAAATAGAACCTGGGACATGATTACAGTTCCCATCACAGTGTTTCATTTCAAAACAGGCCACTGGATAGAGTTAACTCCCAGCAACTCCACAAAGTGAGACACTATGATGTACACTTACGTGAGGTAAAGGACACACAGCTGATCCATAACATAGTAACACAACAAGAATTTGGATATTATCAAAATTCAGATCACATTCTGAACTGTCTAACTAGGAGAAAATGCTCCATACGTACGTGAAAATAGAAATTGGCTGGATAAGCTTCAGATCTGGCTCACTCTTCCGTGCCATCAAAGCCTGCCTTTTCCGCCGCAGTTCTAGTGCTTCCTCAATTATTGTTCGTGCTTCAGATGCACTCACATTGACATCATGGATTGACATGTCACTAAAAATTCAGGGAAATCCAGATGCTTAGGTAATCAAAATAACCAAATTCTCCCAAAGTGTTACGTTGACAGCAGCAGCAACTCTGGATGCTGTACATCAAAGCAAGTAATTTTGCATTTCAAATACGGGAAGCAGTATTAAGTAACAAGCAAAGGGTTCTTCCAGGGAAGATAATGTCTGTTTTTCTTTAGAAATGAAAGCTCCGGGAAATTTTCACAAATCTGAAGACCACGATGCATACATGCTTGTTTTCAGTGTTTAGTCATTAAAAAAAATAGGCACAGTGACCTGATCCACTGTTGTATTCTGCTTGACACAGATTAGCTTTTCTTAATGCAAGAATTTGAATCAGATGACATTATCTCATCCAGCCCTACAATTAAGAGGGGTTTTGAACTTCTCATACTGATATATGAACTTGGAATGTAACACAGAACAACAACAAAAATAATATAATCATTATTACACTTGAAGAAAAGTCTCACCTTGGTTATGTTTTGCCCTTTGGAGGTATACCTTGCCTACAAACACAATGGCAAATAGCTACACAACTAGCCTCATTGCCTGGCAGGAACCCTTCATTTCACATGATCTTGCTGATCTTGCTGAGGCTGAGCATGTCTCTGCTCGCCAACCTAGGAACACTATGTACACTGCCTTGACTTTCATGATAGAAGAAAGATATGAATGATACTAGTAATATTCCTTAAATTACAGTCCTCCAAGCATCATGGGAAATCTCTCAAAAAGGAGATGTTGTACAAGACTCTACTACTCAAAGGAAAAACCAGAAGTCTCTCTGGACATATGTAGAGCATTTCTCTGAACTCCAGGTACCATGTGGACATAAAAACAGTGACAGATCAATAAACAGGAAAGAAGCAGTATTTGTTAACGAATTAAAAATGCCTGGAGGAACAGTACTCAGGAAATAATCCTAAACTAAGAACTAGCGTATGAGATTCCTGCTACAAATAATTGCTTTTGCCAGATAAAAGGGCAACCTGCAATATTACATTTGTGGTTAGCATTAACTATTTCTTAAGTCAAACAGGATAAAAGAAAGTTAATACTTGAAACAGAAGAAATTCAATTCTTCTGCGCAGACAACAAAACCTCTGGGTTAACAAACTGTCCTAGAAAAACAGACCCACAACGGTCTCCCTCAGCGTGCTAAGTCAAGAAACTTCAGAATAAAGGGATGGATGCAAGGACTCGGGAGGAAATTCACCCTTTAAGGAACATCCTTAGGGAGTCCTTCCTGAGGCACGGCTGCTCCTCGAAAATCTTCTCCTTAATAACAAGTCCTTTGCTGTACTGGCAGTCTCTTTCCAGTGCTTTGCAGATAAAATACAAGCATGCTGGGGATAGAAACAGAAGTAAGGAACCTAGTTCATTCATTCTATACTCTTTTCTCCCAGTTCTTCATATATTCAACAGCACATTGTCAGCCTGATAAATAAGGACACTAATGGAACAGGATAAAGACTTTAAGGTGATAATGTTTGTATTACCATAATGAAAATGACCAATAACCTTCGAATAAAAATTACAATAAGGCACAGATAAGGGTCAGGGAAGTCTAACTAAACATTAAACATTTTTAAGGATCTAATGACTCTCTTTGCTCCAAACTGAGATACTGTATTAGAATATGGCAAAAATAAACGTCTCAGAATGACTGTTAGACAAATTTGCTGTCTGGGTAGTTGGCTTATTGATTAATAGTGCTGTCTATTTTCTTAATACTTCCTTTCTGAAAATATTTCCTAAATCTTCTTGAAAGTCTCTACTGCCCTATTTGGGAGGTGAAAGTGGCCATTTATTTAAGCTGACCAATGAGGCTATATGATTCACAACCCAGTTAAATTGGTACACTGGACTTCCCATGAAGTTTCTTCTTCTGGAGGGTGAGGAGGCCACTCTGATATGCTTGGGTTCCTCTTCCCACAATCCCTGGAGGCAGGAAATTGATTGTACTTTTCATCTCCAGGGGGAGGAGGAGCCCACTCTCAGTCTAGAGACTTCTGCAGCTGATAACAGTTCATAATGTGTGCCAAACAAATCCTATGAAACAAACTATACAGGTAAAGATAAACTGTTAGAACAGTGAAAGAACAATGAACATAGAGACTGAGCGGTAGTGGAAATTCCTGTGGAGGCTGAACTGATTATTTCAGCAGGCTGGAAACCCAAGGTCTCTTGGGTCAGAATGGGGCCAGGCAAATCAACTCTGGTTTCTCCTGTTTCATTTTGTTCAGAACCTCTGGAATCAAAGGTATCGGAGGGAAAGACATAAAGAAGGTCCGATGGCTAAGGGGACATCAGAGGACCTGCTTGTTGATACTGGTGTCTCGAGAAGAATCTGGGTGTCTTGGCATTGGTTGGGGAGGCTAAGAAATCTACGCAATGTAGGCCAAAATGTAGAACCAGGGATCGGAATATTTCCTGGCTGAGGGACCACTCCCCCTGGTCCAGCCAGCTGCAGATGAGCCAATATGCTTGAACATTTGCTATGTCACTGCTGTGTTCAGCTCTGAGAGATGCCAGATAGTTGACTCCTGCTGTAGCTTCTTGGCTTTGGTGCCTCCCTGGCGGTTCACATGCGCCTTGGCTGTGGTGCTGTCTGTCCATATACATATGTTCAATTGAGACAGATAATCCTTGAAGCAGAGAAGTGCCAGACAAATTGCACACAGTTCCAAAAGACTGATGCTGAGGGAAGCTTCTTGATGAGACCAGGTCCCCTGCACATGGCCCAGTGTGCAATGGGCTCCCCAATCCATCAGGCGTGCTTCTGTGGTGATCTATAGGTCTGTAGTCACTTGGAAGGGTTTGCTTCCAAGCAAGTGGTCCTTCCTGAGACACTGACTGATGCTGACTCTGAGGTGCTTCCAGAGGGCTATGAGCCTTTGATATGGCAACAGCATCCACTGAAGTACCCACGAGTGTACCTGGGCCCAAAGGACTGTCTCAATAGCTGCAATCCTGTAACCTAGAAGATGTGCTAGGATCATCAAGTCCACTGATTTCACAGAGTGAACCCATTTAATGGCCTGAACAATCTTCTCTGCTCTGTCTGGTGGAAGAAACACTTTTTTGGGGGGATTAAATCTATCACTGACCCCAAATGCATGATGACTTGGGCAGGTGTTAGCTGGCTCTTCTAGAGGCTGATTAGGAAGCCATGACTGAATGTCCCTGAGTGGCTGCTCTTGTGAAGGTGACCTTATAAGGAGGTCCTTGTGGAAGGATGGATATGGATGCCTTTGAGATGCAGGCTTGCAACAAGTGAGATTATCAGTTTTGTGAATATCAGGGGCACTGACGCCAACACAAATGGCGTGGCCCTGAACTGGAAGCATTTTCAACCGAAGGTGAATCTCAGATACTGTCTGTCCCAGGAAGTTATGGGCACGTGAAGATATGCCTCAGTCAAATCAATGGAGGCCATGAAGTCCTCTGGCTGCAAGGCTTCCACAATGGTCTTCAAGGTCTCCATTTTGAACTTCCTGTACTTCACAAACTTGTTCAGGAATTTGTGATCATGCATTTCCTGCCTCCAGGTATTGTGGGAAGAGGAATCCAAGCATATTAGAGTGCCCTCCTCCCTTCGAGAGAGAGAACAACACTTCCTGTCCTTCTCTTTTAAAGAGCATTCAGTTTTATAAGTCAATTCTTGAATATCAATGCCAAAATAAGGATTCCGAATAACTCAGCAGCTTGCTTAGAGCATTTCAACATTATTCAATCCAATAAAGCTACTACAATGGCCTTCTGTCCATTACTATTTGAAATATTATACAAAAACCTTCTAGTACAGAGCAAGCTAGGGGAAAAAATGGGTGGGGCTCCTCCCACAGGAAGTGACAGTTGCCCAATTTGCATGACTGCTCCAAGATATAGTCCTCCATAATACCAAAACCTAATCTGAAAAGAGTTAATTTTCTAGATTATTTGATAGACGTTCAAACATTAATGCAGATTCTAAATTTAATAACGATTGTGTCCTTGGGGAGTATTTCCATCCCAGATGCTCGAAATATACCTTTAAAATTTCATGGCATATCTAATTTTAAGGAAGGGATTAGCAATGACTTAAGTTTTACTGCAATGATAACTTGAAAAAAATTATACAAAATCATACAGAAGGACAACTTACTTGTGTAGTCACTGAGTGTGTAGAGGATAGTGATAAGGTTATCTAAGCAAGGCCAATGATCTGGGTTACAGATGAGACCTTCTTCAAAAGCATGCCGTGCTAGGGGAAGACGCATAAGCCTGAGAGCCACACTACCAATTTTGTACCACAGGTTGACGTCAGTGGAGTCCAGCATTACAGCCTGGAAAACACAAAATGTCAAACTTGCACACACATATTGTACCAATTGGAGCAAAAAGTCATCACAACTGAGGTGATAAGATTCCAGTGCACAATTTTCAGGGGATTTCAGAGTCTGCCAACAAAGCTTGAAACATAAAGCTCACAGCACCTCAACTCTTGCCTAGTCTTTGAAGAGAAATTTGGTAATTATGCTGGTTGTACTTTCGCTGAAAGGCAAGTTTCATGGGAGCTGAAGGCATCTGTGGCCAGCTCACCAATCTGGAACGGAAACCCCAACAGCAGCAACAACAGCAGCACATTTTGTCCCACTATTGAAAGATGGCTGTTTAAGTTACTCTGCTGTTGTAGTATTAGCCACATATAAAAAGGAAGCATCAACCCTAGTGTATTCGAACACAAACAGTGCACCTCCAGGTAAAACTCCATCGCTGTCTCCAAGTCATCTCGTTGAGCTGCCAGCTGAGCCAAGTTTTTGTAAGTAGAATATTTTAGCATCAGGCCAGGATGCTTTAATCCCTCTCTCTCATCACCAGATGGGACTGCCTGAAAATTGGAAACAAGGGGAACAAGTGTATTCATCATTAACAATAACAACTCATCTGATTTTGACAAGCATAACACCGTCACTCAAAGCCACCTGAACCAGAATGACTTCGGAAAGCAAAGCAGGCATACCATCCCACTGAACCACAAATGGCTCACAAATCCACTACCCCAAATATCAACTCAGAAGGAAGGGGAATGCTTTCCTGTAGTTAAAATAAAGAGTATTATGAAAAAAAATACTCCAGCATAAGCTTCTATGGTCTAGAGCCCTCTTCTTCTGATGCAGAGTGAATCTTCACTATAGAGACACTATGAAAAGACTAGCATGACCATTAGAAGCCAGGTGGGGATCTGAAAGTTCAGTGAGCAAGCTCTGAAGATCAGCTCCATCAGAACATGGAAGTACATTAACCCAGACATCTCCTGACAAAGCAAGAGACACCCATTCCAGGTTCAGATGCTGTGAAAAAGAGAAGGGTTACGTAAACAAGATCCACAGTGACTTTAAAGTGGAGTACAAGACTGTCAGAAACCAAAGAACCTTATCCCTAAATTCTTACAAAGCAATACATCTGCAAAGCTGAAATAGCTAAGCAGACAAGTGGAGTGAAAAAAAAAATTCTGGATATTTTCATAACATAGGTAACACTCATTTTTCTAGAACAACAATGAAATTTTGAGGAAAAATTAGGAACATTTTTCTTATTCAGTCTTAGTTTACTTTACTATTTTAAGATCATAAAGCATATTATGTATAAATTGTAAGCGTTTCAAGAAAGGACACCACAAAGCAGCAAGGTAGGTACTCTACCAGAAGCACCATTTTGTTCTATACACCAACAATACTATGCTCAAAGCTGGAACTCTGACAAAGCGCCTGATGAGACTGATATTAAAGGACACACCCCAGATAATATTCCCTCTTTCAAACTGCTTCACTGTTTAAAAACAAAACTGTGTCTGCAAAAGCCTAACACCTCACAAGAAGACTGAACTCATAAATAATGTATTTATTTTCTATTTATTTTAAAACGTTCCTGTCCCATAATTCATGAACAGCCCAACAGCTTATCACTGTTACACACAGAAAATATAACTCTGGACAAAACCAGACACATGAAATCCATAACTTAGCATTTTCATGGACATATTGTTTAAATGACATCTCCACTTAAAGATCTGTATCTTCCAAGTCTGAACTTTCATTGTATCCTGACTGATTTTAGAGAACTAAAGTGTTTGCAGGGATTGAACAAACTTCTCTATTATTTCATGAGTTTGCTTGTTTCTTTATTTGATGTGTTTATTTCCAAAAACAGAGCAGTTTCTTTCACAAATGGCAGAACAGAAAGGAATCTGAAATACGCCCGAGGATTGGTGTGTGCTTATAACATACAGGAACTGTAATAATCAAATATCACACAATATAATTACTGTGCAAGGCAGTAAAGCATTTTGACAAGAAAAGAAAAGTTAATATTTTAAAACTGCCTTACAAAGTATTCATCTAATTATTCCAAAAGAGAGAATTCCCCCCCCCCCAAAAAAACCCACTTTTTCCATTGGAAACACTGAAAAAGTTTTAGGAAAAATACCCCCCCCCCAAAAAAAATTCCATCCCCCCCCCCAGATTTTCATATCTCTATTCTGAAAATTATCCCTTGCATGTTTCCAAGTGGCTCAACATCTTCCCTCCCATTAGTATGTTACTGGTGTCCTATGAAAGTATATAGCATTATGCATTCATTCAGTTCCTTGCAACTCAGATCAGACCCAAAAAACAAGACTGAGGGCCACACATTACACAAGATGAGGATGTAACAGATAGTGGTGGCACTGTAGCAACCACCCAACAGACAGAAAGGATCCTGATTCACTGACCTCTCGTAATAGGCGAGTCTCAAGTAGCTCATGGTAAGCTCTCGCAGATTCTTCAAACAGGTCGTGCTTCTGAAGGTCCAAAGCTTTATGATATAAAGCAAATGCTTCTGCTTCCTACAGATTAAAAGCAGCACCGTTAATTCTGATAATTTCTACTCCGTCTTTCTGCGAACACACGAAGAAAGTGGCTCACAAATGAAAAGATAAAATAAAATATACACATAAAACCAATACAAGGGAAAATCCATGGATAACATCAATTCTACTGAGCCTTCCTCCTGGGGTAGACTGCACCCTATTCCCATGTCAGCTTTGCACCTAATCTAATGCACTTCTGTTTTTATTTAATTTAAGTTTGATTCCTCCAATCACTGACTTAATGCACTGACCACCTTTTTGAATCAAAAGGGAAGAGAGAGCTTTGTATTATTCACATATCAACGACAATTCACTTCAGAGTTCTAGATGGTCTAATTCACCGGATATTAAATAGCACTGGGAACAAGATGAAATCCTGTAGAACTTTGCAGACCCAAGACCATGGGGCAGAGACAAATCCCTCAGCACCATCTTCTGAAACTTCCTTCTATGGAGGACCACAGCTGCTATAAAATAATACCTCCAATGAACATCCCCACCAAAGCGGCCCAAAAGAGTTCTATCAAAAGCAGGAGAACCAACAGGTCTGTACTTCCCCATCAGTAGATCACTCAGGAGCTACCAAGGCAATTTCAGTGCCATATCCAGGATGGAAGCTAGACCAAAAAGTGTCTAAATAATCAGTCTCATACAGAAATACCTGGAGTTGAAAAGCCACCACTTTTAAAAGTATCTTACCATAAATATGTAATTTGATACTGACTGGAACTTATACAAATGTAACACCTAATGCCAGAGGTACTGAGCCTTTTATTAAAGAGGTGTCAATATTCATCATCCATCAGGACAACCCACTTCTGACAGACTTTATTAGCCAGGAAGGACATGGATCCAGGAGACAAGTGGTCAGTCTCAGATCTCTAAGTATTCTGTTCATATTCTCAGGCTGCACTAACTGAAAGGAATTCACAGAAACCTTTTAAAAAGCCTCAGTGATTTAAAATCTATGCAATTGATATGGCGTTCAAGTCAGATTGGGTGCAACTGATTTTATCCATAAAGTGTTCAGCAAACTGGACACAGCGTGCTGCCAAGACACCCACTATTTCTTCTGGGAGACACAGAAAGGCTCAGAACTGTACTGCTGGAGGATTCTGTGAGGACTCAAAAGGGCAGAAAAATACATTTTCTTTCTCACCATACCTACCACAGAACAGCCTTTAAGGTGAGCTCTCTTACATTAGATTAATACAAGTCCATCTCTATCATCACCTCAGTCGCTTCATTTCCCTCTCAGTTCTTTAAAGAGCAAACCAGCTAGATCTAAGCTAGAGCTGCAACTGTGTCTTTTGACCAGGGGCCTTCCTGATTCCAGAGATCTAACTCCTTGACACAACAGCCAGCCAAGAAAATCCACTGAGCTGTTAAAAAAAAAGGTATGGATCTGGTTTTTTTCTGGGGTAAGAACTATTCTAATCAGTTCTTAACCCCTGCAGGGGCTTTGAGCTACCATTAGCCTAAACTCCATCAAACAACAATCTGTCCCCAACAGAACTGAGAAAAACTCCTCCAGATCACCAGTCTCACACCCTGCACACCAATCTCACACCAAATCACAACTAACGCTGCTACATATGTAAGGCTTGGGATAACAGACGTCATGGCAGCCACTTAAAACCCCTTCAGACAGCACAGCATCAGAACTGACATTGAAGTCCTCAGAATGACAAGCCTGGGGACCTCGAACACCAATGGGCAGCAGACCAGCTCAACCAGCAGAGAGAGGCACACCACATTTTGGGGGGATAGGTAAAGGGGAAAGCACACAAACACCAATGAGGATGGAAGCTATTTTACTCTTCAACTGAATCTAATGCAAATAAAATTAAACCAGAAACACCAAGAAAAGCCATGCTCATCAAGTTGTTGTTTTTGATAAAAAGCAAAGTGTCAGAGATGTGCCTAGGAGGGGTTACAACTCTGTAATACAAAGGCTGCAATGCACACCTCACGATCATTAGAAGAGCAAGATTTTTTTCTGAGAAACCATCAATGTGCTGTAAAGAACATGAACCCAAAAAGAAATGCCTAAGTCCCAAGAAGGT
Organism: Lepidodactylus listeri; assembly: GCA_029233225.1. Classification (NCBI taxonomy): domain Eukaryota; kingdom Metazoa; phylum Chordata; class Lepidosauria; order Squamata; family Gekkonidae; genus Lepidodactylus; species Lepidodactylus listeri. The sequence goes on from JARCFY010000013.1 coordinate 30,233,075, forward strand.
TACAATCCCAAATTTAAGAATAAGGAGTGCAGCTGGCATATTGCAAACACCTCAGTATTAGACAGTAATTTGGAAATGCCAGCATACTCATCCTTGCCTGAATATTACTCACTCTCTTATTGCTTAACCACCTACAATTGAACATATGAACTTATTCCCATTTTATTTGAACACACTATGCTATTTGTTCATCTGAAACAGCCTTCACAAACTTCCACACATGTACACTGGACATTACAGTTTACACATATCTTCAGTTCCACTGATTTTAATGCAATTTAGGGGTAGCTCCTACACCTCCTCTTTTTACATCTCTAAAGCAGTCCAGCAGGACACCTAAGGAATCTCTCACAAGTTATCTATTTTTCAAAAATTTTGATTGCTTTTAATATTCTGTCCTATCACTAAGATCAAGCAACTACATCTTACCTTCTCAACAGCCCTGTGAGGTAGACTATGCTGAGAATGACTAGTTCAAAATTCCCAATGAGCTTTGTGAAAGAGTGGGGATTTGAACCTAGGTTCCCCTAGTTGCATCTGACATACCAATCACACTGTTCCAAGACTGAGATATGTTATTAGGCTAAGGGAACAGAATTTTAATCCATGCATTAAAGTAAGCAAAGTGTGTTGTTGAGCTGCATCCAATTCATGGTGACCCCAGGGTTTCCCAAGCAAGAGATGATCAGATGTGATTTGCCCTCACCTTCCTCTGCATAACAACTCCAGACTTCCTTGGTGGTCTTCCATCAACATACAGACCATGGAGGATCCTGCTACTTAGCTTCCAAGCTCTGATAAGATAAGGCTAGTCTGGGCTATTAGGGATGCTGCAATTCATGCATTACAGAGTCCAAAAAAGATTCAATGTGGTGGAGTTAGACAATGTTAGAATATTCCAGGAACTGAACTCTACTCACTTGTGCCTCCTTTGTCTGAGTTTTGTGGCTTTTAAAGGTTCCTTCATGGTCATCTTCAACAGTGGAACTGGCATTCAGTGCTGCGATTCTTATCTAGAGGCAAGAGAAAAAGAAACTGCTAAAACTCTCGAAGAAATCTGCTGGCCATTCTCTTATTCCAGAACCCATCATCACTCATTCAAAAGCGGGGACGGAGGGGAACCCACTACAATACACTTTTGACATCTGTCTAACGAGAAGTGCCGGGAGAAAATATGGCCACCACCACACCAAAGATCGGCGACGCTGCTCGACTACGTAAGGGTGGATTACATTCAACCTCCTACATTTGTTTAATTAAGAACTGAAGGCACTACGAAACAGTCACGGCAGACACGGCCGAGATCTTTTTCGGGCCTGCTTGGTCTGGGTCAAGGGAGGACAGAAGCCGCGCTCTCCCCCAAAGAAAGGGGCAGCAGCAAGCGAGACGCGCGTCAGCCTCCCTCCTGCTTTCCTACAAGGTCCGTCACAGCCGAAAGCCGCCTCACCATCTTCGAGGTGATCCAGCTCGCCGCTCTCCGTCTCTGCCGGAGCTGGTGCTGCAGGCGCAGAGTCGAGAGAAGCTTCCCCGCCGGCTCGGCTGAGGGGACAAAAGACAGCGAAGACCCCGGCTGGCGATCAACGACCAGCCTCGCTTGGGCCGCGGGCACCTCCCTCTCCTTCAGCGGGGCTCGAAACGAGCGTCGCTGCCTCGTTGGGACCGGTGTCTAGTTCAGCGCCTCGCCGCGGCGGAGGAGTCCTGAGGGGGAAAGAGAGCTGCGCGGAAAGCCGCCGCTTCGTCCTTCTTCCCGAAGCGGCGGACCGGGTTCACACGTGCTTCACGCGTCTACGCATCGCCTCCGGAGTCAGTCAAGGGTTGCCCTGGTGGGGGGGAGGAGTCGAAGGGGGAAGACTCCCGGAGGCGGGGCACTAGGGGGAAAGGACGGCTGGCGGACTTCCGTGGGCGAACAGCAAAACGTCTTCTGATAGGACAACACCAGCCACCCAATAGGAAGGCAGGGGCGGGAAAGGGCGGAGTAGAATGGTCCAACCTTTCCCGCCAAAATATGGTCTTCCCCCAACGTGTTTTGTTCCCAGGAGTTGCACCTATCGCCGTAGAGAAGGTGCTTTGTGATATGTTGCTAAGGTAAAAAAGGGGTTCGGACCCATGTTAGGGCTGCTGCACAGAAGTATCACGATAAAGCACGATCTACTACACATAAAACAGAATGAGGTGGTGGAAGGGACTGTGCCACGTAAGACTTGGGGGGGGGGGGGGTTTGCATTGTTCAGAAGTTTCCTTACATAAATCATACCCTGTAATTTAAATACTAGCCCAGCATACAAAGAACTGGTGTGCTTTTATTTGCAAGGAGTTTTGGTGCATTAAAAATATGAGCATCCCAATCCACAATGTGAAGTAGTATAGCTAGGGTTGCCAACTCCAGGCTGGTAAATTCCAGATTTTGGGAATGGATCCTGAGGGCAGGGTTTAGGGAGGGGAGAGCCCCCAGCAGTGTATAATATCATAAAATCGACCCTCCAGAGCCACTATTTACTCCAAGGGAACTCATCCGTCTTCTGGATATCAACTGTAATTCTGAGAAATTTACAGGCCTAGGGTTGCCAGCCTCCAGGTGGGGCCTGGGGATCTCCCACTTTTATAACTGATCTCCAGCTGATAGAGATCAGCTCCCCTGGAGAAAATGGCTGCTTTAAAGGGTGGACTCCTATAGCATTGTACCATGCTGAGGCCCCTCCCCCCACCTGGCTCCACCCCCAAAGTCCCCAGGTATTTTCCAACCCGGACTTGGCAACCCTATACAGGCCCCACCTGGAGATTGGCAACCTTAGGTACAGCTCATCCCACCACCTCCTGCTGCATGTCTACACAAGGCATTATACATGGAGGACAATGATGTGTCAAAATGGACTGTGCTGCTTCAGACTGTAGGCAGCAGATTAACTTTTGGAATGCTGTCCTAAGTTACAACTCTCTGGAAGTAGTGGTGATGACAGAAAGTACCATCAAATCATAGCTGGGTTACAGCAACCCTGTAGGGTTTCCAAGGCAAGAGACAATCGGAGGTGGTTTGCCATTGCCTGTCTCTGCATAGCAAACCTGGACTTCTTTGGTGGTTTCCCACCCGAGTACTACCCAGGGCTGACCCTGCTTAACTTTCAAAATAAGATGAGATTGAGCTAGCCTAGGCCATCCAGGTCATGGCTGGAAGCAGAAAACCAGTATTCTGAGAGGGGAGAACTTTCTTCCTGCTGTGGTACTGCTCTATAAACAGGAAGGTGTTTTTTGTTGGTTTGGTTTTTTGAAGGAATATCCAAAGGTGGAATCTGGCAGCTGGAGTTATCAAGAGATGCAGTCCATTTCGCACATTGGATCTCTGTAACCTCATTCTCCTGCATTTCTGAACCAGGTCTAGAATCCATTGCTAAGGCCCTGCTCTGTGCACCTTCTCTGGATAACGTGGGAGTGGCAAGTCTATAAATGAGGGATTTTCTGTGACATTTGCTGATTTTCTTTCTTAAACTACTTGAAGCTGTTAGATAGATTTTTTAAAAAACATTGGTGTAATTAATGTTTAGAAGCTAGTAACTAATTCTGCGTAGCCAAAACACAGGTTCAATTTTTTTCTGGTTTTCAAGTTAGGCACATTATGAACTCATGCTTGGCCAATGAATGAAACATTCTTCATGACATGTCTGCCCTAACCAAAATAAAGGTAGTTTTCACCAGGGTCTGCTGAAATGTCTTACAACATTTAACTTATCTGGTCCTCCCAACCATGATGCTTACAGACTCATACTCCCAAGTCTGCCAAGTTGAGCAGGAAATTCAGTTGCATCAAACATTATGCCAGCATTCAAGAAATGAAAAAAAATAGAAGTAAACATTTATTTGACAAGTTTATTGTTAACAGAATGTAATCTGCCTTTACTGGTCCCCAAGCAAACAGCAAGCTGTAGCTGACAAATGTTGTCCCTACACAATAAAGACACCTCACACAAAACCTACACAATGGAAGGTAATACAAAGCTTGGTCTGACAGGTGAGCACACATATGCAGATCTTCAGGGGGTTACTTCCAGTCTTACCACTTTGCCAGGTAAACTGGGTTTATTTCAGATAAAAGAAAAGGTATAACCCCCAGAGGGTCCTGCAGAGCACTACAAAGTGGAGTTTATGGCCTTGGCCAAGATAGATGATTTGGTGGACTTCAGGACACTTCACAGGAAAGTCATGACAGTCCCATTCTTGCCGATCTGCCAGTGTTCCAGTGGATGAAACTGAATTATGATCCTTTGAGTGGGAGGAAAAAGGAGAAGTTATTTTAGATGATAAAAGTACAACTCTTTGCCCTATAGCAGGGGTGGCCAACCTGTTGCTCGGGAACCACATGCGGCTCTTTCACACATATTGTGCAGCTCCCAGCAGGGCAGCTGGGGAAAGCAAAGGGGAGGCATACTTTTCTCACCCTCCCTCCCTTGCTTTCTTTGTTTCTCTCTCTCTCTTTCTTTCCACCTCTTTAATTCTTTCTTTCCATCTCTCTCTCTCTCTCTTAGACAAATCAATATCATTAGCAAACAAATAAATATCATTATCAATATCTGTTTTTACCTCTTTGTGTAATATTTGTTTCTGTCTTGTGGCTCTCAAACATTTAATGTTTATTCTATGTGGCTCTTATGTTGACCGAGTTTGGCCACCCCTGCTCTATAGCCTAAGAACAAGGCTGCTGGGCCTGTTGATGGAGCTGTCTCAGCAATGCACTTGACATCCCTTGTGCCGTAAACAATTTGGGTGCCTCCTTCTGACTTGGCTATCTAGCTGCTAATACAGACAGGCTTTTTTCCCCTTTCTGAATTCTGGAATTGCTTTTGTAATTTTGCTGGGAGAGGAATGCCCAAAATGTGGAGAAGGGGCAAAGAGCTATTCCAACACACTCTCCTCCACTCTGTCTATAGGGAACCCAAGGAAATAGGATCTACTCACTTTCCAGCAGCACCCAGCCATCCACCCACAGGACACATTCCTTGTCCAGTACATTGACATGGCAGTTGGCATGCCCTTGTACTTGATGACAGTACACACACACACACACACACACACACACCAGCTAGACATAAATAAATTTTCTCAGTCTCAAAGCTTAAGATTAGTATTTGTCTTCCTTTTGTTTTCTATGGTTCACAGGTCATTGTACAAGCATTAGCAGTTGACACTGAAGGATTCTTGCACAATCATGAACATTTTTCATGTCCCACTTTGAAAATGCATTAACAGCATTACAAATTACCATCATTGCACAAACAAACCTTTAGACTAATATTCTGTTGCAAGCAGCATGTCCTGCACAAGTGGAAATAGACTGCTGGATATAATGGGGTTTTCCAGGGCTCCGTTGGGGTCGGGGCGCGCCGGAGCGACGCTCCGGGAGAGAGTCAGCGGGGGGGCGGGCACATAATCAAGCCCCGCCCCCCAGCTCGCTTTCCCCGGCGCGCCAGCCCATTGCAGCCTCCAGGCCCTTCCCGATCGCCCTCCCTGGCCCGCGGCTCGCCGCCGGGCCAGGGAGAAGGCTCCAGCCTCCCTCCCCCCCGATCGCCCTCCCTGGCCGGCGGCGAGCCGCGGGCCAGGGAGAAGGCTCCAGCCTCCCCCCCATCGCCCTCCCTGGCCGGCGGCGAGCCGCGGGCCAGGGAGAAGGCTCCAGCCTCCCCCCCCCCCATCGCCCTCCCTGGCCGGCGGCGAGCCGCGGGCCAGGGAGAAGGCTCCAGCCTCCCCCCCCCATCGCCCTCCCTGGCCGGCGGCTCGCCGCGGGCCAGAGACAAGGCTCCAGCCTCCCACCCCCCCCCCCCATCGCCCTCCCGGCGGCGTGCTCGCCCACCCACCCCATCTCCCTCCCTGGCCAGTGGGCGAGCCGCGGGCCAGGGAGAAGGCTCCAGCCTCCCCCCCCATCGCCCTCCCTGGCCGGCGGCGAGCCGCGGGCCAGGGAGAAGGCTCCAGCCTCCCCCCCATCGCCCTCCCTGGCCGGCGGCTCGCCGCGGGCCAGGGAGAAGGCTCCAGCCTCCCCCCCCATCGCCCTCCCTGGCCGGCGGCTCACCGCGGGCCAGGGACAAGGCTCCAGCCTCCCACCCCCCCCCCCCCGATCGCCCTCTCGGCGGCGTGCCCGCCCACCCACCCCATCTCCCTCCCTGGCCAGTGGGCGAGCCGCGGGCCAGGGAGAAGGCTCCAGCCTCCCCCCCCATCGCCCTCCCTGGCCGGCGGCGAGCCGCGGGCCAGGGAGAAGGCTCCAGCCTCCCACCCCCCCCCCATCGCCCTTCCTGGCCGGCGGCGAGCCGCGGGCCAGGGAGAAGGCTCCAGCCTCCCACCCCCCCCATCGCCCTCCCTGGCCGGCGGCGAGCCGTGGGCCAGGGAGAAGGCTCCAGCCTCCCTCCCCCCCGATCGCCTTCCCTGGCCGGCGGCGAGCCGCGGGCCAGGGAGAAGGCTCCAGCCTCCCTCCCCCCGATCGCCCTCCCGGCGGCGTGCCCGCCCACCCACCCACCCCATCTCCCTCCCTGGCCAGTGGGCGAGCCGCGGGCCAGGGAGAAGGCTCCAGCCTCCCACCCCCCCCCCGATCGCCCTCCCTGGCCGGCGGCAAGCCGCGGGCCAGGGAGAAGGCTCCAGCCTCCCACCCCCCCCATCGCCCTCCCTGGCCGGCGGCGAGCCGTGGGCCAGGGAGAAGGCTCCAGCCTCCCTCCCCCCCGATCGCCCTCCCGGCGGCGTGCCCGCCCACCCACCCACCCCATCTCCCTCCCTGGCCAGTGGGCGAGCCGCGGGCCAGGGAGAAGGCTCCAGCCTCCCACCCCCCCCCGATCGCCCTCCCTGGCCGGCGGCAAGCCGCGGGCCAGGGAGAAGGCTCCAGCCTCCCACCCCCCCCATCGCCCTCCCTGGCCGGCGGCGAGCCGTGGGCCAGGGAGAAGGCTCCAGCCTCCCTCCCCCCCGATCGCCTTCCCTGGCCGGCGGCGAGCCGCGGGCCAGGGAGAAGGCTCCAGCCTCCCTCCCCCCGATCGCCCTCCCGGCGGCGTGCCCGCCCACCCACCCACCCCATCTCCCTCCCTGGCCAGTGGGCGAGCCGCGGGCCAGGGAGAAGGCTCCAGCCTCCCCCCCCCCCCGATCGCCCTCCCTGGCCGGCGGCGAGCCGTGGGCCAGGGAGAACGCTCCAGCCTCCCACCCCCATCGCCCTCCCTGGCCGGCGGCGAGCCGCGGGCCAGGGAGAAGGCTCCAGCCTCCCCCCCCCCCCATCGCCCTCCCGGCGGCGTGCCCGCCCACCCACCCCATCTCCCTCCCTGGCCAGAGGGCACGCCGCCGGGCCAGGGAGAAGCCCCCAGCCCGCCCACCCACCCCATCTCCCTCCCTGGCCAGCGGGCACGCCGCCGGGCCAGGGAGAAGCCCCCAGCCCAGGGAGAAGCCCCCAGCCCGCCCACCCACCCCATCTCCCTCCCTGGCCAGCGGGCACGCCACCGGGCCAGGGAGAAGCCCCCAGCCCGCCCACCCACCCCATCTCCCTCCCTGGCCAGGGGGCACGCCGCCGGGCCAGGGAGAAGCCCCCAGCCCACCCACCCACCCCATCTCCCTCCCTGGCCCGCAGCAAGGTGCTGGGCCAGGGACAAGCCCCCAGCCCTCCCCCTCCTCACCATTCCTGGGTCGTGGGGGGGGAGGTAGTAAGGGAAGAGCTGGGCCTGAGTGGCTTTAAGCCACTAAGGCCCAAGCAAGGGGGGGGGGAGGGAAACACCTTGTCTGCCTGTCTGTCTGTCTTCCTTCCTTCGCTCTCTCTCCCCCACCTACTTACCTTCCTGTTGCTTCCTTCCTTCCTTCTCTCTCTCTCCCCCACCTACCTACCTACCAGCCTACCTTCCTCTGTCTGTCTGTCTTCCTTCCTTCTCTCTCTCTCCCACCTACCTACCTACCTACCTTCCTCTGTCTGTCTGTCTTCCTTCCTTCTCTCTCTCTCCCACCTACCTACCTACCTACCTACCTTCCTCTGTCTGTCTGTCTTCCTTCCTTCTCTCTCTCCCCCCTACCTACCTACCTACCTACCTTCCTCTGTCTGTCTTCCTTCCTTCTCTCTCTCTTCCACCTACCTACCTACCTACCTACCTTCCTCTGTCTGTCTGTCTTCCTTCTCTCTCTCTCCCCCCTACCTACCTACCTTTGTCTGTCTGTCTGCCTACCTGCCTTCCTTTCTTCCTCTCTTTTCTCCCCCTACCTCCCTACCTTCTTTCCTTCCTTCCTTCCTTCCTTCCTTCCTTCCTTCCTTCCTTCTCTCTCTCTCTCCCCCCACCTACCTTCCTTCCTTCTTTCCTGTTCCCTTCCTTCCTTCTCCTTTCCTCCCTCATTCTTCCTTCCTTCCTTCCTTTGCCATTAGATAGGCTTGCCAGCTCTGAGTTGGGAAATACCTTGGAGATTTTTGGGGTGGAGCCTGAGCGTGGGTATTGCCTTCTGACACACTTCCAGTGATGTCAGGGGTGTGTGACCTTCTGACACTTCCGGTGACATCAGGGGGTGTGGCATATGCAAATAAGTTATGCTAATGAGCTCCTGCACCTCTTTTTTTACGAAAGGACCCCTGGGGTTTTCCAAAGCAAAAACTTACTGCAACTTCTGCCTTTACATTACCCAAAGTGGACCATAGAAAACACACTAGAAGGCCCAGCAACATATCTGGCTATCAAGGTAAACTTTTATAATGCCAAATTCTTGAATAATGTATTTTCATCCCTACTACAGCATTTGTAGGCAAAAGTAATCAAATTTAAACAATGAGCATATCTTTGAAAATGTGTTGAATATGTCGACAGTATACAAAGGAATTATTCTATACTGCTGTGTTGATTGTCTTACATATAAGTCTTTGCACCATATATTTTGATTGAGCAAAACCTTGTCATTTCAAAAGAGAATATATTTTACAGACGCTTTCGCAGAATTCCCTCAAATTAAAAAAAATCCATTTAAAAAAGAAAGGAGAAAGAAGGCCTGGATGGAAGCCCTCCCTCTTCCCCCAGTTTCTCTGGCTCATTCCCCGGCCTAATGCTTACCTGTCAGTGCCAAGCCTCAGTTCCTTGGTGAGGAACGCAAAGAACTTTGCACTGTGCTCCTTGTTCTGCTCCGCAGACCCCACCACTTCCAAGGAAGACACAACCAGCATAGCACAAGGCTCCTGGGAGCCACCGATCATCATGGGCAGGTCGCTCTTTACTGTAATGTTCACCCTCTGCCAAGTACCCGAGAAACAGCAAAAAGAAATTAGCATCCTAGAAGGCAGCGTCACAGAGGAACCAGGGAACTGACAAGAGGGAGCAGGGAAGCTTCCTCCCCATCTCCCAGAAAAAGGTCGACTCCCTCTCAGACCAGCCAGGTCTTTCAGTCTCATAGCTGCCCACCATATTAGCTTGCAAACAGGGCAAGCAGAGACTGGGGCCTAGCAGTTGCCTCTGTCCCTGGACTTCAAACAAACGCTCCCGCCAGATGAGCTGCCCAACTCCTGCCCATGGGCAGAGCTCCACAACCGGAGCCTGGGTTAGGCACACATGATGAAGGACTAGCCATATGGCACATTAAGACTCTGCACATGGCAGAATTCTACGTGAGGACGTCCTCATCTTCGCCCGCCGAACGCCTGGTCGGAAGAACAGCGGCTGGCTAGATCAGACCAGAGGCCGGTAAGAAGTTTCCAACCAGGCGCTGCCGTGCAAAGCGGCGCCGTTCGTCCGGCTACTGCCTTTCGCATCGCCGGGGGGCACTCGGGAGCTGCGCCCGAAGAGCTGGAAGTCTCGAACCCGCCCGCCAGGGAGAGGCATCCTGCCAGACTCAGCCCGCTCACCTCCACGGGCTTGGCCAGGATAGAGGCGACCTCCGAGCACAGTTTGGCTAGCAGGTCGCTGGGCAGCCGAGAGGCCGGCAGGTTAGTCTGCAACTCCACGAAGGGCATCGTTGCTCCTGCAGCTGCCTCCGACGGACCCCAAGAGGCACTGGGTGAGCTGCGCCACACGGGGGCTAAACTGGAGCTGCGGAGGAGGAGGCGGCGGCGGCGCTCAGGGAACCTTAGAGGCGGTGCTCGCAGCGCGCTCTGCCGGGGAGAAGAGGAGTTTGCCCTTGGGCGAGCGCCCGTGGAACAAGAGCGGCATCGACAAACTCCGTCCCCGGCCCTGGGTTGCGCAAAGGGGGCCGGACACCGCTCTGCTTACGTAAGTGCACACCCACCGGAAGAGGCTTCGCAGTTACATCTGGCCGGCCGCTCTTTGTTTGCCGCATGGCGAGATTTTTTTCTGAACGATTGTGCAAAATCTAGATTGTCTTTGCATTTAATCTGCATGGAATTTTCACGCCTCTGTTTATGAGGGCTCACGGATTACTTTTGCTCGAACAAAAGCAAAATGTATGCAAAAAATTACAGAAATGGCTACAGGCACCACGGGGTCAAAGTAAGGCTAGGCCGTAGAAAAAGACACTGAAAACGCGGGGATAGGTGTAGCAAGCCCCTGGTGGCCGTGTTTATTTCAGCATCTTCAGCAGCATGGGCTTCATTTGTGCTTGCATGGGGGCATCAATGCGGATGTTCTTCAGCTCACTGGTGTTCAGGATCCGTCCGTGCGCTTCCATGAAGAGCTCCTTCCCCACAGCACTTTCGACCCTTCTGCGCCACTCTAGGAGTTTAGGGTGGCCCTCGAAGACATCCCAGCCGGCTCCAAGGGGCTAGAGAGAGAATAAGCATGCAAGTGGCAGGACTGTCTGGTGTAGTGGTTAAGTTTGCCCGGCAAGGCAGGATATAAATTTAAATAAATAAATAAAGTGTGCTAGCTCTAATCTGGGAGAACTGGGCTTGATTCCCCACTCTTCCACATGCAGCCAGCTGGGTGACCTTGGATCAGTTACAAGTTTTCACAGAGCTGTTCTCTCAAGAGCAGTACTCTCAGAGATCTCTCAGCCCCACCTACCTCACAGGGTGTCTGTTGTGGGGAGAGGAAGGGAAGGAGATTGTAAATCGCTCTGAGGCTCCGAGTGAAGGGCAAGGTATAAATCCAATCTCTTCTCTTCTGATTGCCTGTCTGGACTTAACACCAGACTCCACCTCCTGTCCTCCATCGGGACCACTGAAAGAGAAGGGATGTGAGGGTTGCCGCAGCATGATTTACCTGCATGAGTTCCACAACAGCCACCAAGTCAGCCAGGGAGATTTCGTTTCCAACAATGAAGGCCTTATCTTGCAGGAACTTCTCATCCAGCTTCCGTAGGGAAATGGTCAGATCTTCAATTGCATCTTGCAGTTTCTCAGGGGGTACTTGATGACCTAAGAAGAGAGGGATCACCACCTGCCCCCCAAAAGATCACAGGCATTATTAACACCTGGATATGAAGCCAGGCTGAGAGTTCCACCTAGAAGCAGAAAAATTAAACAACAGTCCAGTGGTACCTTAAGAAACTAACTGCATTTATTTTAGCATAAGCTTTTTTGAATCACTTCATCAGGTTCCTAGAAGCAGAGAATGAAAGGACATCTTTACAGACCAGTTCACATCCAGATATTTCTTCCTCCAGCAGTGTGCATTTGACACCATGTAGGCAAATGTACTAAATATTTGATATGTCTTGAGATTTGTCCAAAACCAGATCAAGCATTCCACTAGAAACTGAACAGGTGTGTTCTTCAGTGCAGTAAGGTAAGCAGTTGTTTAGGTTGTTCAAACACAGGCAAAAATAACTGGTCTGAGTCTCCAAACGGATTATCACATATCTTTTTCTTCCATAGCTGCTTTTTGGTTACTTTGCTGTCGGCTCTAGGGACACTCTTACAAAGGTTCCCCCCCTATATTCTGTATATTTTTTTTTAAAAAAACCACTAGAGATTCAGTGGAATTTCTGCCTGTCCCTCTGTTGTTAAAAGGCATAAAATCTCTATCAGGGAACTCCAGGGAGATAGTAGACAGAGGCTGATGACATTCCACTGCAGTAGCTACCAAAAGGCTCAGACAGCCGGGGATGAGCTTTAGTTTGTCATCCCAGTTCCTGACAGAGGTTTTCATAGCTAGCTCTGTGATGTCAGAAAGTTCACCAGGCAATGTTGGCTTTTCCTGTTGCTGCTGCATCTTGCAGCAAAGGCTCCTGAACCACAGAGGAAGGGATTCTGGGCACACTGAAAGATCATCAAAAAGCAACTTTTCTCCCCTCCCTATATCCAGGGACTTGGGAGCCTTACCTTAAGCCACAAGATTTTGGAAGCAGTTGGTCGGATGGTGCTGTGTTGCCAGGCCAAATATTCATCAACACGACCCCGCTTCTTCATGTCAGGGGGGTACCAGTGACTGGGTGTATTGTACTTGCGGGTCAAGTATAGAAGAATGGCTGTGCTGTTGGACCAAAAGTAGTGTGAGGGTGGAGCCAGACAGCCCTGCCAGTTTTTGGCTTTCTTTAATGCTTTAGCGTTAAAGCAGCCAGGCAGGTCTGGGAATGGGAGGGAGGAATTATACTATAATAGCCAACTTTGCCTTTCATACAGGCTTGACCATCAGGAATTAGCCAGTGGAGCTTCTCACTACATGGCTATAGGTCACATGGTAATACCAACAAGTGGAGCTGCTGTTAAAGGCGCAGCTACAGTGCGCAGTTGAAAAGATGGCAACCCTAGTGTGTTATGTGCCGTCAAGTTGCTTCTGACTTATGGCAACCCTAGGTTACATCCCCAAACAAATTCAGACAACTGGGACTATACTCTCTGGCGACTACAGGTTTCCAGTCACCTTCCCACCGAGGCAATCAAAAAGCTTCCCCCCCCACCCCACCCCACTCGCACAATCTGGATGTTTGCTAGACAGCCAAAAGTTAAAACATCAGGGTTTTTAAAAATCCCACAGACTTCACTTTCTACTTCCATGGGCAATGTTATTTTGTAAAAAGAGAGTGCCCCTGCCCCCCTTCTTCTTGCTAGGAGAGAGTGGCATTAGGATTGTAAAGCACTTTGTTAATTTACATTTAGCAATAATTATGGAATAGGGAGAACCGAGAGCCTTTTCTTTGCTCCTCTTACCTCTCCTCTAAAGTATAATCACCGTCTTTCAGAACTGGCACTTTCCTGAGGATATTCACCTTGTTAATTTCTTCACTGAACTGCTGCCCTAAATGTTGGTAAAAGAGAGAAGGAAAAGCCATTACAAATGTTATGCTCTATGCCACCTCAGATGTTAGTCTTGGAGAGTGTGGGGTATTTTAAATAAGTAAGTCAATTAGATGAAGGCCAGCAGAAATTCTCACATATTCCACGCTTCACACATCAGGTTTGATTTAAACATGATGCCAGTGAGGCTAAAGGATTTTGCTATGGGACTTTGTGCAGGATCTGGGCCATTTACTATATAAAACGGAGAGGTGTCACATGGGGAAATCCCACCAGAAAGTGTTTTTGTCCTCAGCCACCACACATTTAGGATTCACTCCCTCACCACGGTCCCTTGATCTTGGATTAATATAACTGATCAGATCTGTAACCTAGTTTAGTGGATTGTGCTTTTAGTTGACATTCTAATCACATGAATCCTAAATATGTATATGGCTTGTATATATGGTTATCCCGAAGTCTTGAGAGAATTTGAAACTAGAAGCATTGGTATTGGTCGCAACCTAGGGATTTAATTTTAGCCAGAAGACGGATAAAAGGATGTTAGCCAAAGGCTCTGTTCTCATGACTCTTGAAGGCTATTCAGCTTTTAGGGAACACGTGTAGAAAACATAAGAGTACAAGATCCAGTAGCAGCCAGCTCCCAAACCAGGCATGAAAGCTGTAGCCTCTTCTTTCTTCTCAGCATCAAATTTTCTGCACCTCTGTCATTGCTCTTTGAGGTTGTACCATATGACAGTGTTTTCTAGGAAAGACTAGACTAGACTACCTGTAGCTGTGAAAACATGGTGTCAAAGAGAGTGAGTGAATGAACGGCATACTCCACTCTTGTAGTTCTCTGTGGCTTTAATCAAAGATAACTTCCTCTCAGGTAGCAGTTTTTCCACAAAGTTTGGAGCAGCCCATCATTATAACACAGATCAAGATGGGTAGCCATGTTAGTCTGTCTGTAGCTGTAGAAAAGAGCAAGAGTCCAGTAGCACCTTAAAGACTAACAAAATATGGGCAGGGTATGAGTTTTCGTGAGTCACTGTTCACCCCTTAAGACACCTGAAGAAGTGAACAGTGACTCACAAAAGCTCATATTTTGCTAGTCTTTAAGGTGCTACTGGACTCTTGCTCCATTATAACAATGGATAGTACTTTATCTGTCACATTTCTATCCCACCCTTTCTTCAGGGAGCTCAGAGCAGCATTCATGGCATTCTCCTCTTGCATGTTATGCTCACCACAACTCTGTGAGGTAAGCTAAGGTGAGAGAGAGACTGGCTGGCTGGAGATCTCCCAGTAAGCTCCATGTGGGGGCTTGAACCCAAGTGTACAAGATCCTTGTCTGTCACTCTAGCAACTATGCTGTGATAGTTCTAATAATTGTATTAGTGAAGTTGCAAAGTATTGCTTAAGGAACACAATGGTATGAGGTAATAGGCAGTAAAACTGGTAGGATTCAATAATCTCATTCAGAGTGGGGTTGAAGCAGTCATCTAATGTTTGGAAAGCAGCTTAGAATTTTCATTCTCCTCCAAGGTGATAGGAGAAGGCAAGAGACTGTTTTAGCTCTGAAGGCCAAAGAGTGTACAGTAGAGTAGTATAGCATATTGCATTATTAAAGTAAGATCTATGGTGTGGGTAGGGAGCAGGGAACTGTGAAAATAAGCCCTCAGTGGTTTCCAAGGAAGGAGAGGCTCTCACAGAATGGACAGGAAAAAGGTGGTGGAGATACTCAAGTTATGTGTTAATGTCTAGCAGATGACAAATGGAGAAGATAAGTGGACCAGAGATTAAGTTCCTTCAGCTATGTTAGAAGTTGAGATGGGAGGTGGGGGAGGCAGCAGGGAGAGCAAAATGCAGGACTGGACTTCTAATGGCCCTGTGACAAGCAGCAAGAAAGGAAGGCCACTGTCCACAGCCTCTGCATGCTGGTGCCCCTCTCAGAAATTGCCAATTATTCTACATCTTGCTTCTTTAACTGACTGGAAAGTTCCGTTGTAAACTGTAAAGGTATAACATCTCCCCCACCTTTCTGTTGTTTGCTGTCTTTAATATACATTCATCATCTTTATTAATATACATTTCATGTATCTGATGAAGTGTATGTGAAGGCGATCTGGCTGAGACATCTGTCACTCCTTTGATCGCCAGGGTTGCTTTGTTTGATCTGGCTGGCTAGGCAGGTATCACCTTCCTCCCTCACCACTCCATAAGCATCCCTCCTGAAGCTGAGCCTTTGGTGGAAGAAGACAACCCTCGCAGATTGGTATGTATCTGATGAAGTGAGCTCTGACTAACAAAACCTTATACTGTAATAAATTGTGTTACTCTCTAAATTGCCATTGGGCTCCTGTTTTGTGTTTCTGCTGCTCTCCCATCCCACTGAACCTAATTGAGGACAAGCTTTTAAAATTAGATTAATTTAACTATCTGAACACAACAGATGTTACCTTTGCATATGTGTGGTAGGACTGAGACAGAAAAGTATATTTCAGATATCTCTGTCCCTATCCTTGATTACCTTTAAGCATCTCTATGCTTTTCACCTTGAAAGGGATATTGTTCTTCTTGGCAAAGATGTAGACCGCCCTGCAGGGCTGGGAGAGTAGGTCTAAGTAGAGTTCCAGCACCATTGCAACAGGACAGGGCTAGCTGGTAGAGTCCGGTAGTGTGACTTCCCCCACCAGTGGGACCAACAGAAACATCTTCCTAAGCTTCTGATTGGTTTGCACAGAAGGAATCTTGACAGGCCAATCAGGGGAAAGTGTGGTAGATGCCTCTGCTCTGGTTGCCCTTTAACCTTAGCAGTGTCATTCCTTTTCCTACAGGTCCCAGAGACACCATTTTTGATTGAGATGGGGGGAAGTTGACCTTCATAGGAGGATCTGATTAGGGCTTGGGCTTTGACCATCAAAGAGCATAACATTGTTTACAGATGCACAAAACTGGGGAGGAAACAAAGGGGGGTAAAATGTGTTGCTAGCAGAAGACAAAAAAATCATCTTCAGCCATTCCCTTCAGAAAGGGAAAATGTCTTGCTTCTTTGCTACGCTGTGTACTGTTATGGATCTTTTGTTAGTATTACCAGGTTCCAGGTAGGGCCTGGAGTTCTCCTAGAATTACAACTAATCTCCAGACGGCAAATATCAGTTTCCCTAGAAGAAATGGCAGCTGCAGAGGACAGGTTAGGTTATCCCATCCCTTCTGAGCACCCACCCCAAACTCCACCTTCCCCAGGCAGCATCTACATATCCCCAGGAAGTTCTCAAGCCAGAAATGGCAACCCTACCTCTTGTGGAGACAAACAGTTGCTTGGCTGCTAAAAATGCAGGTCTTAACTTTTGAAACAGCACCAAATAAAAGTAGGAGGAGCAAATGTCAGTTGTCTGGTGAAGGATTTCTGTGAAAATCAAATGCTTGTGCCACTTTAAACTATCAGCTGTTCCAATAAAGTTATTTCACCAGTCCTTTATTGCTTCAGGGCAGGCCTCATGGCTGCCAGCACTATAATCTGAGGGAGTCAGCTGCTATTTTTGTCACATATGTTGGCAGCCAAGTGTGTGCAACCTCAAAGGGCTATATCCAGTGGTAAAAAAAGGCAGAAAGGCTCACCAAAAAGTCTATGATTTCGATTATGGGACCTGTGTGTCGGAAAAAGCCATGTGAAATAGAGATTACAGTGAAGAATGGAATCCAAAGAGATGTAGCAGAAAAGCTGATAGGTTCCAGATCCTAGAGCTGATTACACTTGTGACATATTACCAGCTGTGGTATTGCTGACTAGTTGTGTCCGCTTGCAATGCACACAGCAAGCTCCTGCCATTTGGAATAAGCAATACTGTGCTAGACTCCCATGGTCTGATTGACTAGAAGGCAGTTTGGTATGTTCATCCAGGGATCCCTCATCACTGCAAATGTAATCCTGTACTTTGTCTCCACAAGAAAACAAAGGGGTTGAATGTGGCAGGAAGCGTCACAGGGCAGGTTGCCCCGGCTGTCTGGAACTGAACCCACCTATGGGGCAGTCAGTAGCAGGGTCAGCTTTATATGTCCAGCCTAATGAGCCAGAACATCAGAAGCTGTGGCTGCTGCAACAAACAAACATGGCTACTCACCTGGAATTAGCATGGCTGCTATATATCAAGCAAAGCATAAAGGAGAGGATAAATAGAGTAATCTGCAAAATTATTTAGAGTGCTTTCAACGTGGTATTCTGGAGTGCAGAAAGCATAACAGGAAGTTTTTGGTGAAGTTCTCATTGTTGATGCTATGAAAAGGGGCAATTGTGAAATTGTGGCAGGCAAGGCATGAATTCTTAAGAACTCGTTGGATTAGGTCAGCTAAGCATGATCTTCTGAATGTATAGCCAGCCTCTTAAGGAGACAGATAGCCCCCTATGTACAAGAAAGGCTAGACCAGAGGTGTCAAACATGTGGCTTCTCTCAGGCCCGCACTGGAACTGGCCATCTCCTGCTTCCAGTTCTGTTGCTGCTGCTGCATCATAGCTTGCTTCACCAGACTCTCTCAATTGGTCAGCCATTTCATGTTTTCCCCTGGGTCCTAGACTCAGAACTCTGAGCATGAGATTTCTGAGGTGAATGTCAATAAATCAAAAGTAGCTTTGCAGCTTACAGATACACACCCGAACAGCATACTCAAGATTGCAACAGCACAGACATTTTGATGCAGTAATTCAAAGCAAGAGGTGTACGTTATCAGGGACTGTTAAATAAACAAAATATTGCAGGAGTGCTAATGTTTTAAGCATGTTTTTATTTCAAGTAAAAAAACCTTTTTGTTTGTGTTTATATCTCCGCTACCTGGCATTACATTTTATGACACACATGGTCCAGCCCAACAAGGTCTCATTGATGTCATATCCGGCCCTCATAACAAATGAGTTTGACACCCCTGGGCTAGAGAGACATCATCACTCCAGGCCACCTGTGCCCTCTGAAACACTTTTATTCACTTCATTATCTTCAGCAGCACAGGGCCCAGCTGCTCCTTCAGCTGTGGGTTGATCTGTATCGTGCTCAGCTTTTGAATGTTCAGGATCAGTTCATGTGCTTGTACGAAGATTTCCTTTCCGATTGCTTCTTCCACCCTTCTGTGCCATGCTGCTAGCTTGGGTCTGTCCTCAAAGATGTTGCATCCAACTCCGACAGGCTGCAGAGATGCGATAGAGGTGGCAAGAGCAGCACAAAGGCACTGGGTAAATGCACAGCCTCAGACCTATGGAAGGGTGTTCCTTTACTATGCCTCTAGCCACTGTAACTGTATCTTCTGGCTCCATGTCCCTACAGCAACCATACCCCTCTTCTGTAATTCCCACTGGCCTTGCAACCAGGGCTAACTCTGGGGCTGTCTTGGAACCATATCACGGCTGAGGTTATGCCCAGTGCTGTATTCTGGCACAGGTATGTAGTGCAGGGCTTTGGCATGAGAGAGTAAAGCTCAGAAGGGCAAATTAGGTCTTTCTGGAATTAGCACTGGAGAGTCACAGCAAGCATGGAGGTTTGGGATGTAATTTGCTTTCTTGTGTACCATGCTTGCCCTTGGTTTGGCTCACCCAGTTGGGTCAATTTGGACGATTGCCCTTCTGCAGTGCGGCTGGCCCCTGCTTGTAGTGTGGCTCGTTGTTTACTGAGTTTACAGTAAATGCTCCACACCAGAGCTCAGCCTGGAAGGTGCCGTCAGCTGGGAGTGGAGGCAAGCTACTGAGTCCTACTGACTAAACAACCAGCCTTTCCTGGGCCTGAATTCTATTACCAACCAGGCCTTACCTGCATGAGCTCCACAATGGCCACCAGGTCTGCAAGAGAGATCTGGTCGCCCACAAGGAAGGGCTTGTCCTGAAGGAACACATCTTCCAGCTGCTTCAGGGAAGTTGCTAGCCCCTCCATGACCTCCTGCAGCTTCTCAGAAGGGAGTGGCTGGCCCGTGAAGAGAGGTATCAACACCTGGGTGAGATGGACAGTTTTTGAACATGAGCTTCCCCTCTTAGCTTTGCAAGTGCCCCATAAATATTAGAGGCAGAGCATAGAAAGTGGCTCTTATACGGGATTTAATTTACACACTCCAGCAGGGAAGAGAAAAGGGGCAACCAGGGGAAGCACTCCAGGGAAACGGTAAGCAATTGAGCTAAGAACTGAGTTGATAACATGAAATTCCATGCTGAGATGGCTGCCAGAAGGCCCAGACTACATTAAAAAAAACATTAGGGAGCGGTCCACCAGAAGCCGGGTGAGAGACCCAAACAGGTCACGCTGGCAACAGAGCACCAATGTTGACTGTGTGTGGGGAGAAGGAGAGTAGTGTTGTAAGGAGGAGCACAGCAGAAGTACCTGGGAGGGGGATGAATGTCAGAATCTACTAATTCAGACATTATGGTATTCATGCTTGTACTTTCAATGTAGCTATATGTCTTTCTTATTCCCATGTAACTGTCATGTACTGATGCTTGTCCAGACCGGGAGGGTGACACCAGTAAATTATGAGAACAAGGAGGCCTCACATCCCTGCCTCCGCATTCCAGCTGCTCCGGCAGGAACTTCAAGGGAGGATACCTCTCATCTCTTATCACATGCAAAAACCTTGAGGCCATTGATTGTTATGTGAACTGGTAACATCTGAGGGGTCTGGTTTGGGAGAGGAAATTTACAGCTTAACACCTCACTCTTTTCCTGTGAGAACCAAACGGCCAGAACACCTCTTTGCCCGCCAATTTTCCCTTAAGGTGATTGGCTACCTATGGGTAATTCAAACTCCTTGGAATGGTATAATAGACCTGCTTGTATTATCTGTCTCATCTCTGACAATAAGCCGAGATGCTGTACTAATGTAGAGATTGGAAATAAAGAACTGTGGTTAACCAACCAGGATCTGATCCTTGACTACTTTGAACAGAACTCTCACAATGAATGGACAACTGCCATTCCTGAAGAGAATTCAAGTTCATTCTAATAAATCTTAGGGGTTAAATCAGTAGACCGAGAAACAGGGAAGGGGAACAGGACCTCAGCTTTTCCTGTACTGTCATGACACTGGGCCAAGCAGTGGAGGACACAGAGAGTCTCCAAAAGCCCACCAAGCATTCAGCAGCACCCTTCAGATTCCTCACCTTGATCCACATTGTCTTCGGAGCATTGGATCGGATGTTTGTCTGGTGCCATGAGAGATATTCATCCACTTTCGCTCGTTTTTGTATGTCAGATGGATACCAGTGGTCTGGGGTGTTGTACTTGCGGCTCAGATACAGAAGGATTGCGATGCTACCAAGACAGTAATGGAAGGCAAACAGCCAGGGAGGAGCAAAATAAGATTAGAGCTGGCATTTGTCTCTGAACCAGTGGAGTCAGCTGCCCAATGGAATGGGCAGCTTGCTCAGTTAAATTCCCCCTGAATAAAGATTTGCTTGCATATTGAGGAAGGCCAAAGCTATTGTAGAAGCATGACTCAACCATCTGACTACCTTGTTGCAGTCCGGAACACCAGGATGGTACTTTCTGGAGGATTTATATCATGAAGCCAGAAAGAAATTGTCTTGGTAGCTACCCCACAGCTGTAGAATACCCTTCTTCTCCTACAGAATGTCTTGCCCCAACCCAAAGTGGCTGGGGAGGGTTTCTCTGAACATTTATAGATCAAGATGGGTAGCCGTGTTAATTTGTCTGTAGCAGTAGAAAAGAGCAAGAGCCCAGTAGCACCTTAAAGACTAACAAAGTTTGTGGCAGGGGAGGAGCTTTCGTGAGTCACTGCTCATTTCTTGCTCTTTTCTTCTGCATATTTATATAGCTCTCCTTGCCCCAGATCTCACATTATGTATTGGGTCACTACAAATAGTGAACATTGCCTATCTCAATATTGCATTCTCACGGCTGCTTCCATACCAGGACGATTCCCTGGTGTGCACTCATTACTGGCTTTTAAGTATATCACCACAGTGACAGCAATATACCCGCTCCTGAGTGGATTTTTTTAAAGCCAGTAAGACGCCTGTGGGTGATGTTTGGGTGGGATACAAATGCAAGGGAATACAGAGAGAAAATAATGCTAGAGATGGGGGGAGAAGTTTGAGAAACATGGTTCTTCCTGTCCACAATGTAGGGAAACCTGCTCTATCTGACCTCTCTGATAAGGTAGGAGAAAAGCAGGTACAGGAATCACTGGGGCGAAGTAGAGAAAACCACCAAAGGAGACAGGAGGAGAACAATTGGAAAATGACCACATCATGTGAATGCTCCAAAAATACCTGCACCAGTTTGAGAGCCAGGGCAGAGAAAATACATCATGGGGAAGCAGCCTAACAAATGATGAGGCTATGGGGCGAAGAATTCCTGCTTTGTGGCCTCCTTACCTTTCTGATAAGCAAAAGGCCTCATCCCTCAGGACAGGAACTTTCCTCACCACATTCATTTTGCGCACCTGCTCTGAAAATAAGAAGGGAAAACAACAGTCCAGGGTCAGAGTAGAGGCAAGGCATGCGTGCTCGCATGTGTGCACACAGTTTCTCAGGGGCCCTAGATAAACAGTTCTCCATTTCCAAATACCCACCTAGTGGTTTTGGCAATCTGTCCAGCTCCCAAAATCAAGGAAGACCTGGATTCTGCACTGGAAATAAGCAAGGCAAACCATTTTTCTAGGAGCATGGTAAGAATAATTACACTGGGTCAGAGATGGATGTAATGCAACTTTTTTCTTCCCATGGTGGGTAGCTGGAAGGACACAGGGACCGGTCCAACCTCCATAGCGAACCTTCACATTTGATAATCTTTGGCTGCCATGGTTCATAGTCACAGATAACAGGCAGTTTTTTAGTTCAACAACAGCCAGATCTTTTCCAAAAGGAATCACATGTCAGGCAAAGTGGACTACTCAGGTATCCCTGGGTTTCTCTCAGGTAATTGTGGCCTGGCAGTGATGCCTGCATTAGGGAGACAGGCAGACAGGTGGAGAGAAACTGCTCTAAATGAGAGACCCACAGATTTCCAGAGCAGTATCTGGCAAGAGGACTGGCCCAAAAGGCAAAGTACAAAGGCAAGATGTCTTATCTCTAGTCCTCACATAGGAAAATCAGGAGCCAATCTCATCTCTGGAGCAAAAGAGCAACTCCCCTCAGGGCTCCAAACAACTTCTTTGAAAGAGGTCACAGTTTGTGTGCACAGGCTAGGTAAGCAGAATACAATCCCCACACAACATCAGCTGCCCTTTGGATTCTGCAAGGCCATATTTACACTGCAAACAGAAATATAAGCAAGTGAAAGGGGGTTGGGAATTCTGATTTTTTAAAATGGCATACCCAGAATCAACTCTTATGGGAGGAGAATGTGTGCCTCACCCTGCCTGGAGGCAACCTGTTTGGAGAGAAGGCAGCAGGCTTACCCAGCATACTGAATGGCTTACTGAACCTTGCTTGTGCAAACAGCTCTGCACACACCTCTCAACATCGCAGCCAGATTTGTGTTTAATATTCTGGTGCTCAGCTGCTGTTATAAAACAGTAGCCACCACAGCCTGATATCTCCTAAGGAATGTTGGAAATGCAGTTTAGTAAGGGTGTGTCTCTAGCTGTGAGATGGTGGGACTTCTGCCTCTTTCCAAAGGCCCACTGCCACTCCTCACATTGGCACTGCTCCAGGTGCCCACTCTCCTGCATTCTTTATATCCAGCATTGCTTTTGGTCACTCGGGGGGGGGGGGGGGGGAGGGCGGGTTAAACCAGAAATTCTAAATTATGGAGAAAGCATGGAAAGAAAACATGTAGCTAAGCAGATGCTGCTCCAGACCAGTCCTTCTTTGCTTTCACAAAACAGTGGTCGATGAACTGCATTCTTTAGGTGACTTTGCACACTGCCAAATCCCTACAGGGAAGCTTTGCCTAGCACAGTGATGGCGAACCTTTTAGAGACCAAGTGCCCAAACTGCAACCCAAAACCCACTTATTTATCGCAAAGTGTCAGCACGACAATTTAACCTGAATACTGAGGTTTTAGTTTAGAAAAAAGAATTAATTAACATCTTTTGTCTTAAAACAATAACAGAGCTTTTAATTATATAAACAACTTTTTATTGAAAGGTAAAAGTTTGCATTTGGCATGCTTTTGAACAATTAATGTGATTTTTGCTGTTGTATGCATGCTGATAATTTGTCTAACCTTGGCTCATACTTTGTAAGTTTGAGAGCAGCCCAGCCTCGAGTCTGTGTCATCTTTTTCCTTTTAGAGACTGAGTGCCCAAACTGCGTGCGTGCCCACAGAGAGGGCTCTGAGTGCCGTCTCTGGCACGCGTGCCATAGGTTTGCCGCCACTGGCCTAGCATGTCACCTGCCACTATGAACTGAGCAAGATGTTTAGTGGTCTTTAAGAAATGCAGGCATGCGTTTTCAAGGTCCACATTGTCTAAACCTACTCAGATACTCTGAATCCTCTCTGAATCCTCCCTGAATCCTCTAAACCTACTCAGATACTCTGAGTTTCCGGTCGGAGGAATGGAGGTCTGACACGCTTTGCAAGTGCGCAAGGTGGACAGCGGCTCTTCTTGACAGCTTGGGTGGACAAATCCACCTGACGCAACCTCACACAGGTAGTGTGAGGACTAGCAAGCAATATAATCTAGGTTTGAGCAAGCTCGGTGAAGGAAAAGTCTCGGAAGAGACTTTTACAACACCTTGAGCACTGCAGCCGAAGAAGATTCCTGCAAGTATCTCTAAGGAGCCGAGCTGAGCTGATTAAATCAGCATAAAACCTCCAATTCCCCTGATTCCTTAACAAAGAAGACAAAGTTTAAATGTTGGGACCACATCTGAAGCGAAGTAACAACATAAGGTAACGGAAAAAAAGTTTTTGCCTTACCATTACCGCATTTTGAAAGACGAAAAGCAGATCGGGTGAAGCAATAGACTGTTGCAGATTGGATGAGTGCAGTTTTGAAACGTTAAAAAGCTGAATTTGAACTTAAAAAGCCAAAAAAACAAGTTGTTTAACATTCCTGCGGTTAAGAAGAGTTGGGAGGGGGAGCCAAGCATCGCGAGACAAAGAGGGGAGGAGGGAAGCAAGCATCGCGAGACCAAGCTGTGAGGATTGAGACAGGAAGTGACGGCTTGAGGAGCAGACAAGAAGGGAAAAGGAGAAGAACCGGAAGAGAGCAAAGGGGACTGTAAAAACTGCCGGACCAAAAGGACTACAACAGGAAGTGACGTGCGGAGAGCAGACAAGTAAGCAAGAGGAAGGGACAGAAAGGAAACTACGGCAAGCCAGAAGCAAGGTAAATAAACTGTAACCTTTGACACGAACCATAGAGGAGTTGCGCCCGCCATTTTGGATTTATAAAATTTTTAAACATTAATATCTCAAAAACTACATAACTTAGAAGGCTAAAACCAGTGGAATTTGAACTGGCAAGACATGCTTGTCTGAATACACTAATTGGTGACTGATTTGGAAAATAAGAAAAAATCGATCTTTTTTAAAGTGACAAGACGGACCGCGGACTAAGATCGAGAGCAGCTACATGGTCCTCCCCTACAATGGCAGCAAAAAAAGAGAAAGAACTGTTGGCTGTTATGGAAGCAATGGAAAAAAATGCTGGATGCAATAGGGGAGGTAAATGCAAAAATGGCAAGCGCAATTGGAGAAGTAAATATTAAAATAAATGCCATAGCTGCACAAGCAGATAAAAACTTTATAGATTTAAAATCTGAATTACAAAAGTTAACCACTAGAACACAAGACATAGAAACCAAAGTAAAAGAACTGGAAGAAAATACTCAAAAAACAATAAAGGATACTGACAGAATGGAAAAGATGATGCACTATAGAGACATGCAAAACCATCTGAGATTTAGAGGTATAGAGGAAAAATTAGGTGAAGATATTTTTACAAGAATGCAAGAAGCATTAGCAGATTTTTTACAAGAGGAGGAGGAAGCTGTTAAAGAACATATGGATCTTGTTTACAGAGTCAATTCTACGTACGCAAGAGACAAAAATATACCAAGGGACGTGGTTGTTCAATTTACAATGAAGAGGACAAAAGAACAAATCTACAAGAAATGCTTTACAGACTCCTTTGAAATAGGTGGAAAGAAAGTTATCGTAATGAAAGAACTGCCCAGAGCAATTTTGCAAGACAGGAAAAAATTCAAGCGTCTGACAGACAAACTGAAAGAGAAAAAAATAAGGTTTCGTTGGGAAATACCACAAGGACTGAATTTTTATTATGGTAACAACAGAATAGTGATTAAAAATTCAGCAGAAATGTATGCTTTTGTTGGTGAGAACAAGGAAGAATTTGGTGATATTTAAGACTACAACAAGATGGATTATAAAGTACTTTCATGGAATGTAAATGGACTTAATTCACCCCAAAAACGTAGAATGGTAGGTCACTGGCTGGAAAAACAAAAATGCAGTATAATTTGTATACAAGAGGCCCATCTTAAGAAACAAGACTATAAATACTTAATAAGAAAAAAGTTGGGAGAAGAATTTTTTTCATTGGCAAGTAATAAAAAGAATGGAGTTGTAACATATGTTAAAAAAGACTTGGAACCCAAACTAATATTTAAAGATAAAGAAGGAAGATACTTAGCCATTGAAATTTTTTTACATGGACAGAAGACTTTGATTGTGAATATCTACGCCCCCAACGGAGCTAAAGAAATTTTTTTTAAAGAACTACAAACGGAACTGGACAGTGTAAACTATGATCAAATCATGATGTTGGGAGACTTTAATGGGACTGTGAATAATAAAATAGATAGGCGCTCAAAAAGAAAAGACGACACACTAGGGAAACTTCCCAAAAATTTTTTTGAATTGATAAAACAGGAAAAGCTGGAGGATATTTGGAGGAAGGTTAACCCACAAGGGAAAGACTATACTTTTTACTCCAACAGGCATGATTCACATTCAAGAATTGACATGATCTGGATGTCTACTAATTTAACACTTAAGACAAAAAAAGTTGAAATTCTACCTAGAATAATTTCAGACCATAATCCTTGTCTATGGACCTCTGGGCAGACAAAAAGACAAGGGAGATGGAGAATAAATGAAGACTTATTAGACAACCAAGAAACAGTTAAAAAATTACAGGAAGAGACAGATTTATATTTCCAAGCGAACATACAAAAAGAAGTAAAAATTCAAACTGTGTGGGATGTGTACAAAGCAGTGATGAGAGGATTATTGATATCACTGAATGCTAAAGACAATAAAAAGAAAAGAGAACAATATGAAAATATTGTGCAAGCCATTAAAGTAAAAGAAAAGGAACTGAAGAACAGACCAGGAAAAAAGAGACTGCAAAAGGAAATTTGGATGTTACAAGACCAAGCAAAAGCTATTTTGAATCAAGAGACTTACTGGAACCTGAAGAAATTGCAACAAAAAGCATTTGAAGGTGCAAACAAACCTGGAAAGTATTTAGCATGGCAATTAAAGAAAAAACATGAAAATAAATTTATTACTAAAGTGATACGGGACAATATTGAGATAATAGACAATAAGGGAATAAAAAGAGAATTTTATAAATACTACACAAAGCTTTTTAAGAAGGAAAATAAAGACAGAAAAAGGATTAAAGAATACCTACAGTCATTAAAATTACCAAAACCAACAGAGAAAATCAAAGAACTACTTAACAGCCCAATATCACTACAAGAGATTAAAAATGCAATAAATGACTCAAAACTAGGGAAAGCACCTGGATCAGACGGATTTACAGCTAAGTTTTATAAATCGCTACAGGAATCGATCTCACCAGTGTTATTGCTATTAATGAATGACATAGGAGTGACAGGTGAGGTCCCGGAGACTTGGAAAGAAGCAACCATCTCACTCATTCCGAAAGAAAGTCAAGATTTAACTGATGTTAAAAATTATAGACCAATTTCTTTGTTAAACAATGACTATAAGATTTTTGCCAAGATTATAGCTGATAGGCTTAAGGAACACCTTAAAGAGACTATACAGACTGAACAAGCAGGTTTTTTACCTAATCGCCAAATAAGAGACAACTTAAGAGTAGTAGTGGATGCTATAGAGTATTATGATAAACATCCGGAGAAGGAAGTGGGCTTTCTTTTTTTAGACGCGGAGAAAGCGTTTGACAATTTAAATTGGGATTTTATGTTTGAAGTGCTGGAACATCTTGAAATTGGAGACTATATGCTTAATCTTATTAAGTCAATATATAGTGAACAGAAATCCTCTTTAATAATTAATACTGAAAAAACGGATTACTTTAAAGTTGAAAAAGGAACACGACAAGGATGCCCACTTTCGCCGTTGCTATTTATTTGGATTTTGGAAGTTTTGCTACTAAATTTGAAAGAAGATAAAGAAATTAAAGGCTTAACAAGAAAAGGTTTTTCTTTTAAATATAGAGCCTTTGCAGACAACGTGATGTTTATAGCCGAAGACCCTATGACTACACTACCATATTTGTTGCAGAGAGTAAGAGAGTTTGGTGATTTGGCTGGGTTTTATGTAAATAAGAACAAATCGAAAGTGATGTGTAAAAATATGCCAAATAAGAAGCAAATTGAATTACAAAATCGTATAGAATGTGAAGTGGTGAAAAAGACAAAATATCTAGGTGTAAACCTAACAATGAAAAATATTGATTTGTATAAGAATAATTATGAGAAACTTTGGCAGTAAATTATGCAAGATATTAAAAGATGGAATGTATTAAATTTGTCACTGTTGGGTAGAATTGCAGTGGTTAAAATGAATGTGCTACCAAGAATAATGTTTCTGTTTCAAACTATTCCGATTGTGAAAGATGTAAAAACATTCAAATGCTGGCAGAAGGAATTGACTAAGTTTGTGTGGGGAGGGAAAAAACCAAGAATTAAGATGAAAATAATGTGTGATGCTAAAGAGAGAGGTGGGTTCCAGTTACCAAACTTAAGGCTATATCATGATGCAGTATGTTTGACTTGGGTAGGGACATGGACTATGTTACAAGATAGAAAGGTATTGTCCCTGGAAGGTCATGACTGTAGGTTTGGGTGGCATGCATATTTGTATTATGGTAAAACAAAAATGGACAATATGTTTAAGCATCATTATTTGAGAAGAACATTAATCGATACGTGGACAAGATATAAAAACTTTTTTCCAGAAGAGATACCTATGTGGATTGTACCCGCAGAAGCTTTAAATCCAGTATCACGTCACAAAGGACAAGATTGGTTGAAGTATAGAGACTTATTAACAAGACATGGTAAAGACTTTATATTCAAGGAGCAGCATCAGATGGACTTTGATTACGGTTGGCTAAGATATAGACAAATATATGACATGTATAGAAGTGATAAAAAATCCGGTTTTAGAGAAAAAAATAATGAAATAGAACAAGTTTGGGAGGAAGGTGGGAAAAAAATGATCTCTAAAATGTATAAAATTTTGTTAAAATGGTTTAACGCTGATGAAATGGTAAAAGAACAAATGGTAAAATGGGCGATAAACTTTAACAAAGACATTGAAATGGAATCTTGGGAATTTTTATGGAAAAATGCTATGGGTATATCTACATGTTATAACTTAAAAGAAAATTGTTTTAAAATGATGTACGGATGGTATATGACACCTAAAAAAATTGCAAATATTAATCAGAATATGTCTAACAAGTGTTGGAAATGTAAAAAGAAAGAAGGTTCTTTTTATCATATGTGGTGGACTTGTGATAAAGCAAAGACTTATTGGTCTATAATACATGCAGAAATGGAAAAAATTTTGAAATGTACATTTAAGAAGTTGCCTGAAATGTTATTGCTTGGACTTAAATTAGAAGAGATAAATGTAAAGAAAAGGACAATAATATGGTATATGATAACAACAGCAAGAATGGTGTATGCACAAAATTGGAAAAATGAAAAAATACCAGATGTGTGGGAATGGTTGAAAAAATTGTTATATATGGCTGAAATGGATAAATGGACTAGAAAGTTAAATGACCTGTACTCAGAGACCTTTTAAGAAGATTGGAAAGATTTGAAAGAATATGTTGAAAAATACTGGGACATGAAAAATTACATTTATACATGGTTATAATAACATAAAGCAATAGAATTAGAGTATGTGAATGTATCAAGGATAATTAGATAATGAAGTTGTTTTTTATTTTAGAATTATATAAGAATATAGAAAGTAAGAATTAGTATATAAGTATTTTTAAGGTATATGACCGTTACCAGAAATGTAAACATAGATATAAGTATTACTATTTTGGATAAAGTGGAAAACGTGTTATGCTTCAGATGTGGTGGGAAACCGCCAATACAAGATAAAAACAAGATTATACAAATAGAACAAAATGTTATATAATATAGAAAAAAGGATTTGTATAAGATAATTTTAATGTTTTGAAAAATAAAAAAAAAATTTACAAAAAAAAAAAGATACTCTGAATCCTCCATCTCCATAGTCCAAGACAAAATCTATATGCATATCTTTTTTGCCCAGACCTCATAGACCTGAGAGCCACAATCTAACTTGGTCAATAGTGGAGGCTGAACCATGTATCTAGCAGCTTGTTCTTAAGGGAAATTCTTTCTTGGTTGTTTCACTCTAACAGGGTCAGAAGTGAAGACTGCTGTTCTGGCTGTCTCCTGGATTTTGTGCATTTACACAAATTATAACAAAATAAGTTTAGTAGCAGACAGTGCTGGTGACACAGAGCATGTGTTGAATTATGACTAACACTTCCCTATTGCAAAATACACAGACACACCTCTGCACAAATTCTGTCTCTTTTCTATTTACATTTGCTAATGTCAATGACAAAAAAATATACCCCTCAGTGTTGGCACATTTTTCAGTAGTGCTTATTAGCCACTTACTTCTGGTGAAGAGTTCTGGAGTACTCAAAAGCTTGCACACTGTTTTGTGTCATTTTGGTTGGTCTTAATAAAAGGTTATGTGGCTTTTGGTTTTGGATTTTATTTGGACCAATGTGGCTACTTGCAGCCTTTTCCACTTAGTGGTGTGTCAGTGCTGCACTGGTACAGATCCATTGCAGGAGTCATAGGAGGCAATCTTAAGCAGATCTACTCAGAAGGAAGTCTCATTTCATTCAGCAGGGCTTATTCCTAGGAAAACGTTCATAGGGTTGTAGCCATATTTGCCTGGAAGCACCAGAGAGAGGCAAGGACAGCTACACAAGGTGGGGAAACTAGCCTTATGAGCGAAACAAATAATATGCTGAAAGACAACCCCTCCTCAGCCCTCCCAGGTGGAGGAACTGCCAGGTGACCAGTTTGGGAAGCAGCACGAAAGGAGGTGCTGGTGTCTGGTGCTTCCGGCATAGCAAGGTCCTTTTGAGTTGTGCTGCCTTGTCTGTATAATTGGGCCAGCCCTTTGAGACGACCATTATTCTTTTATGTCATTTAAAAGCAGTTTACCTGGCTGTGCCGATCCTGGACTTGTTTCACTTGGTGCTTTCATTCCCAGGATGGAATCTGACAACATAAATTCAATTGCACATAATATGAGGGGCGTGTGCGCTCCTTCCTAGACAATGCAAAGAGAGAGAACCTTCCCGTCTAGGCAAAACTGAGCCAAAGATTGCCTATTGTCCAGGCTTCAGGGCCCTGTCTACAAGAGCATATTGGGTAACCAACATACCTTCAGAGATCACAACAGCAGGTTCCCCAGTTGCTGAGTAGAAGGGCCACTGGCTGAGAGCTCATATTCCCAGGAAACGAAAAAGTGGCACCTATCTCCAGTTTTACAAGGCAGTCATATTGCTAGATTTGAGTCCAGTGGCATGTTAGAAACCGACAAAATTTGGGGGGATATGAGCTTTTGAAAGTCAAACTTCCCTTTGGTATCTGACAAAATAAGCTTTGACTTTCGAAAACTCATACCCCCAAAATGTTGTTTGTCTCTATGGTGCTACTGGACTCACTCCATACAGCAACATCTGTTAGCACCCTGGTCCTCCCAGGATGAACACCTATCATGGTGGGTGGTTCTTGTTATCTGACTTGGGCAGCAGGGGGAAGGCGGGTTTGGAGTATGTATGTGCTGTCAAGTTGCAACCAACTTATGGTGACCCCATCAAGGGGCTTTCAAGGCAAGCGAGAAGCAGAGAGGTGATGTTGCCATTGCCTTCCTCTGCAGAGTCTTTCCTGTCAATCCTGCTAGGCTGTTAACAGCTAGGCTGTTGGAGCTGTACACAATATCATGTATTTTATTCAGGACTCATTTGCCCATTCCAGAGTTAACGGGCACATATTAGTCTCCCTGGACATACTGTGAGTAAATTAAAAATTATTGTTCTCCTTCAAAAGACATTTGGAGGTGGGATCCTATGCAAGGTGGTTGAATAAAAATTAACAAATTCAAGACAATGTCCCTCCCAGCTTAATAGAGACCTGGGATTCCTGACTCACTATAGGTGCCAATAGCTTGCATTTCCCACCCCTTATAGTTGTTAATTTCATCCACTGTTTCATTGCTCCCTGCATTAGATTTGATGTTTTCTTTTTCTCTGCCGTTGTTGTTTGAAGGAGTCTCCCACCTATTCTAGATGAATCAATAGTTCCTTTGACTGGACCTCCTTCGATACCAGCCTCTTTGTAACATTTCCCCCATTCCTTCTTCTGAGTTTTTAACCCAGCCTCATTGATGTACATTTCTAAGCATCTGAGGGAGGTGAGCTCTGATTAATCAAAGCTCACACTGAAACCAATTTTGTTAGTCTTTAAGGTGCTAGCAGACTCCTGTGTAACAATCTCTGTTGTCAAGTACAATCCCTGCTCCATCCCATAACATGCAATAAAAGACCTACCCTTTGTGGTCGCTGTTAACTGCTTACATTTCACAGACCAAATTTCTCCAGGAAATAAATGAAGAGCTGTGATATGAGCCCAGCTTCCTCCCACCCCTTACCTCTGAACACCTCCACGTCCTTGAACTCAAAGGGGATGTTGTTCTTCTTGGCAAAGATGTAGATGGCCCGACAGGGCTGAGAGAGCAGATCCAGGTAGAGCTCCAGCCCCATGGTGGTATCTGCTGGCCACGGAGAGTATCAACTTGCTACATTGACTCTTGTCCTGATCTGCTTTGGCAGGAAGTGTTCCCGGGAATAACAGAAACCTTTATATACAGAGAGTTGCAAAACTGGGAGCCAACTCAGCTAGTGCCAGATGTTCTCCAAGGGGTGGGGCAGGGGCAGGGACTGAAGTAAGCCAGTTATGATTTTTGTTCTTGAAAAATAAAAGCAAAGAGCAAAAGTGTAGCTGGGATAGGCGTGGATGATCAAGGCCCCTGCTTCCAGAGGTCAGGGCAGACAAGCAACCAAACTGGGTACTGTTTGGATTAGTCAAGCTGTTAAATGAGATCAGATATCAGCCTGGTGACTTGGTATCCTGAAATTTTTGGAAATATTAACTTGTAATTCAGTGGCAAAATGCTGGACTCCTTCTTAATAGCTCCTACGTTTCTACAACTCCAACACACTCAGCCATTCACATTCAAAGATTAACGTTCTTGTACTCTTTTTTTTTTTCACCCACCCCCACAAAGAACTTATAGTTCTCTATCCGAAAAGAAAACACAAATGAGAACAGATTAGAAACATTTTTACCTGCTCATCTATTTGCAGACTCAGGAACACCCACCAGCTCAGACCTACTTGTAATAGTCACCCAAATTTAAAAGGCCTTTCTCATCGCCATCATCAATATATTTACTTCTCAACATGGCCCCATGTGTGAATACTTAAATCCAGAAATCGAGACCATGGACAGTCAAGACATATCTTTCTACAAACCACAGAAAACCCCCACATTTGATAGAAACAGCAACTGTAGCTTTAAGAAATAGATACCATCATAAGCATCGCTACAACAATATTGCCAGCCTTTAAACCTTGGTTTCTGTTAGTGAAAAGCAGAGGGAGGGGCTGATTTCACCTTTGAGGGAAGGCTCATGAGGGCCAGCCTGGCAGCAGTCCTAGGCAACCTGCAGGACTACCCCATGCCCGGCTGCTTGCTACCCCATGGAAGCCAGTGTGCTGTAGTGGTTTCAGATTAGGATCTGGAAGATCCAGATTTAAATCCCCACTTTGCTGCAGAAGCTCACTGAGTGACAGGCAAACGGCCTTGGAGCTGCCCTGTGGGTTGATACAAGGAGAGGTGACCCTTCAAGTATGTGGGTCTTGGGTTGTGATAGGCTTTAAATATAAGCACCATCACTTTGAACTGTATCTGGAAACAAACTGGCAGCCAGTGAAGAGAGCTCAAAATAGTTGCAATATATTCTTGCCAACTGTCCCAGGACCTTCCCTCCCCTCCTTTTGCACATCAAACAGGTCTGGCAAGCAGTTACAAAGTCCGAGACATCCTTGCGCATGCGCGGCCACCAGAACTGCCTCTGGACTAAATTAAGCGTCTTCAAAAACCCAAAATGCCCCGCCAATTTTGATGAATGACAAGTCAACAATATATCCTTTCTTCGGTTTCGAGGTACCACGAGTTTGTCCCCATGGTACCAGCACTTGTTTTCCCGGAGGGAACAGTCCTCTAGGTTCCCCAACTCCTCGACTTCTTCCGGGGAGTAATCCCCCCCCCAGTCACTTCCCCACGACTCTGCTGCCGCTTGCTTACTCTGGCTTCTGGTGGTCACCGCTCCTCCCAACTGCTGGGGGGAGAACATGGAATCGAACACCTCTTCCTTTTGGCTCTCGTGCTGGGGCAATCGGGATAGCGCGTCTGCTAACGAATTGACTTTCCCGGGGAAGTGTTTAAGCACAAAATTGAACTTTGAGAAAAAATCGGCCCATTGGAGCTGCTTTGCATTTAGGGACCTCTGGGTGCGCAAGGCTTCCAGATTTTTGTGATCCGTCCAAATCTCAAAAGGGGTCGGTGCTCCTTCTAGCCAATGCCGCCAAGTGGTGAGGGCCAGTCGGATGGCTGCTGCCTCTTTGTCCCATACTGACCAATTTCTTTCTGTCTCGTTAAACTTTTTCAAAATGTATGCAAGAGGGTGCAGTTTCCCATCCGGCCCCTTCTGTAGGATGGCCCCCCCCATGGCCACATCCGACGCGTCTACGTGCACCACAAATTCCTTGGTTTCATCGGGGTGAGCCAGGATGGGTTCCGAGGTGAAAAGGGTCTTGAGAGTATCAAATGCCCTTTGGCACTCCCCAGTCCAGGCTATTCTGTCCCCGGGCTTTCCTGCTTCCGGACCCCTCCCCTTGGTTTTAAGGAGTTCAGTTAGCGGGAGGGTGACTGTGGCAAAGTCTTTTATGAAGGTGCGGTAGAAGTTACAAAATCCTAAAAGACTCTGAAGCTGTTTCCTCGTTCGGGGGGCTTCCCACTGCACCACGGCCTCTACCTTGGCAGGGTCCATTTCTAGCCCTTTCTGGGAAATGCGGTACCCTAGGAAGTCTACTGAGTCTCTATGGAATTCGCATTTTGACAACTTTGCATACAACTGGTTTTTTAACAGGGTTGACAGCACTTCCCGGACCAACTGCACATGTTCCTTCTTATCAGCAGAGTAGATCAAGATATCATCTAAGTAACATAACACCCCCTTGAATAAATGCTTGTGCAACACTTCATTTATTAAACTCATAAAGACCCCGGGCGCGCCACTTAAGCTGAACGGCATCACCAGGTACTCAAACTGCCCCAATGGTGTGCTAAACGCAGTCTTGAATTCGTCCCCCTCCCTGATGCGCACCCGGAAATATGCGTCTCGGAGATCCAACTTAGTGAACACTTTTCCTTTGGCCGCCTCCGCTAACAAGTCTTTAATAAGGGGAAGGGGGTAGGCATTGGAGGCTGACACTGCATTTAATCCTCTGTAGTCCGTACACAGCCGTAGCCCCCCGTCTTTCTTCTTCCTGAATAGGACAGGGGCCGCGAAGGGGGACTTAGCGGGGCGGATGAATCCTCGCTCCAAATTCTTGTCTAGGAATTTCCTTAGCTCCTCCCGCTCCGGAGGGCTCATGGAATAAAGCTTTCCCTTTGGTAGCTTCTCTCCCGGGATTAGTTCTATGGCACAATCCGACAGTCTGTGGGGGGGTAGTTCATCAGCTTCGGTTTCACTGAACACTCCCATTAAGTCCCGATATTCCCGGGGAACCGCAGAGGGCACCAGAGTGAGCGCCGCCGCTCGGAGAGGTGCCGGGGGCCCCGCTCCCCACCCCGCGTCCCACTTATGGTTTTGACACTTCTCATCCACCCAGGAGATTTTTCCCTCACTCCATTTGATATAGGGATCATGGGAGCTTAACCAGGGACTCCCCAGCACCATGGGGAACTGGGTATTCGGAGTGATGATGAAGGCTCTCCTCTCCCAGTGGTCCCCCGTCCCCACAATCAGTCTCTCGGTCTCTGCCACACACGCCTCTTTCATTTCCGATCTGTCCATTTGAGTGAACGTGAGCGGCTCCCCCAACGGGGCGACCTTAGGTCCTAGTCCCTCCACTACTAGAGGGCTGATCAAGTCCCGGGCACACCCTGAGTCAATTAAAGCTCGGACACGGACATGGGTCCCGGTCCCGGGGGCTATCACAGTCACTACCATATACAGTAAGGGGCCAGGGATGCTCACCGGGGATGGCGCGTCATGGATGGGGACCTGCAGTTCTGCATCGCTCACTGCAGGCCGTTGGAGTTTCCCGACATCTGTGCTTCCGTCAGCTCCAGCTCTCCTTGTTCGCTCACAGCCCCTTCCAGCTGTAATGCCCGGGGCTTGAACGAGGTCTTCCCTTTACTAGGGGTGCTCCCGGCTACCGGGGTGGAGGTTTTGGGGGCTTTTCCCCCCCACGGGGGCACGCCGAGGTGAAGTGACCGCTCTCCCCGCATCTCATGCAGAGCCCCTGTTTGAAGCGGGCATCCTGGATCTCTTGGAGGCTCGGCTTGGGTTTCACCTTCTGAGCCGCTCTGGCCTGGGCGGTTGCTGAAGTTCCCATCTTGATGAGGGTGAAGCGCTCCTCCACGTCTGCAGCCGCTCTCATCCATGTGGCCAGCGAGCCCGGTCTTCCCCCTCGCAGCACCGTCTTGTACACCTCGGGACTCAGGCCCTCCCGATACTTTTCTATGAACAGATCTTGAGTCCAGCCGCGAATCTTGGCCGCTATGCGCCGGAACTTGTCGGTGTACTCCCTCACCGAGGACCGCCCCTGGGTCAGCTTCCGCAACTGGTTCCGAGCCTTCTCTTCTCCCAAGGGGTCCTCGTAGTGGTGTCGGAGGGCCCACATGAAGTTGTGCACGGAGCGTAACTCAGGCCCGGGGGCGTTGTGCAGGCTCACGTACCAGTCGCTGGCGGTGTCCCTCAGCTTGGACCCGATGTAGCCAATCCGGTCCCTCTCGGTGGGGTAGAGGTGTCCCCAGGTGTCTAGGAACCGCTCGATCTCTAGGAGGAAGAACCGCAGCTTCTCGGGGTCCCCATCGAAAGTAGCCATCAACGGATCGGTGGGGGCCGGGCGAACCATCGGCCCTGCCGACACTGGGGCCGGTGCAGGTACGGGTGTGGGCACCGGACGGGGAACGGGCTGTGGGACCTGCAGCGGCACTTGCGGCGGAACGACTCCCACGGGGACTCCTCCGGGGGGAGCCGGCGGCTGCGGGACTCCCCCTCCTGGGGGTCCTACCCCTGCCGGGGCTGTGCGAGCTGCTTGCATAGCCGTCAGGGCGTCTCGAAACTGGTACTGCAGGTCGAGGGCTAGCTCGCGCAATTCTGTGGTGAGTTGGAACCGCAAATCTCCCATCATACGGTCCAGGGCTTGGGTCTGGTCTTCTCCGTAGGGATCGGGCCCATATGGTCCGACTCTCTCCTCTTCCAGGGGCGGGGGACGCCACTCTCCTCCGTAGGTCGTCTCTCGCTCGTCTCCCAGAAATCTCAGCTTCCCACGGTCGGTGTGATCTGCCCGGATCGACACCCGCACCCCTTTCCGATCGTGCACCCAGGAGTCGACGGTCCCATGACCGAAATTGCTCCATGAGTACCTCGGGGTCATGCTCTGATGAGGAGGTGGGCGCGGGATATAGTGAGCCCCCTGAATCGTAGTCACCGGCACTTCGGGCTCCCCGCCGCCTCCTCCACCACCGACACCCTGGTCCCCCGGGGTCACCGGCTGATCTTCGGTAGTAGGGATGGGAAGAGTATCGTCGTCCGACATGGTCAGGAATGGCCAAGTCCCAGTCACAGATCTCTGACAATCTGTGAGGCTTCTGCTCAAAGTAGTCAAGGATCAGATCTTTGTTGATGAAACACAGTTCTTTATTTCCAATTTCTACATTGGTACAGGTCCTCGGATTATTGTCAGAGATAACGCATACAATAGAAGCAGGTCTAATATACCCTTCAGTACAATTTGAATTGCCCATAGGTAACCAATCACCAAAGGGGAAAAACGGCGGGCAAAAGGGGTCTCTGGCCGTTTGCTTCCCACAGGAAAGAAAGCTAGGTGTTAAGCTGTAAATTTCCCTTCCCAAACCAGACCCCTCAGATGTAACCATATTCACATAACAAATGCTTCCCTCAAGGCTTTCGCACGTTGATAAGAAATAGTCCCTGTCCTCCCCTTGTCTTCCCAGCCGGGATGAATGGAATGCGGAGGCAGGAGTGTGAGAGGCCCATTGTTCCCATGCTTTGAAGTTGTCATTCTCCCAGGCACCCAGTTACATAGACCAGGCTTGGTCAAAGCCATAAACCTGGGGTCACATAGCATACATTCACAATGGTCTATCAGATGGCAAAAGGCATGGTTACATAGTGGGCATAGTGGCAACTGATAGCAATGGGCATGAGTACACAGCAGAGCAATATAGCAGCATAGCATAACATAGCAAAAGAGCAAAAGGCCCCAGAAATCCTTGTCTGAATCAGCAGATTCTGACACCAGCCCCAGATTATAAATGGGCAGCCACATTTGGCACAAGTTTCAGAACTGTTGCTAAGGGCAGGTTAGTCCCACCTAGAGTGACGAGTTACAATAACTCAGCTGCCTTTGATCCCTCCGTTAGTAATGCAACTGAAAGCAAGCAGACCTTTTCTTTTAAAGCTGGTCCAGATCTTAAAACCCATGTGGCAACAAAGAATTATAACTTTTTAAATTCCCTCTGAAGCAGTATTATTAACTGTCTTCATGTGAGACGGAAACTTGTGTTTGACTTCAGAAAGTGAATAATCTGGGCTCTAGTCACAATGTACAGCCTTACCACAACCCAGCATTAGAGGGATGGAGAGAACAGGTTCTTTCTTAGGACCTGTTCTTTTAAAATACAAAAAAAGTATCTATAGTTGCTTTAAAAAAAAAACCCTCTGTGTACATACTGAGGACTTCTAACCAAGTCTGACCCCCCTGCCCACAACCCCCCAGCCTCCAAAGCGCTTCTGTGCGCTCATGCCCTTTCTTCTGAGCACAAAGACACCCTTGTTCCTGGGTGGAGATTTCCCCCAGCAACCCTTGCTTGTTCCCCTACATAGATTTGCACCACCTCTTCCCTCAGGGTACACATTTATTTCCTACACGTTAGAGAGCTGGCTGTCATCCCCATCACTGTAGGGCATGGAGGATATGTGTTATTCACACAGGTGGAAGTGTTTTGCCTGGCTTCTGTCAGTTCTAGGATTCCACTGCTGGGTGGCTAAACCTGATAGTCTCTAAAGAAGACTACTCTACAGGATTCTTTAGAAGATTCACAGAGAAGTAACTTAATGGTTTTATTTTAAGCAGTCCTGGCCAGTACTGCCTGGGAGTTTTCAAGCAGTATAGAACTCAGACCCAGGCTGGATACTAAAGGAGAAATAATGGGCGATTCTGCATTGGCTCTTCCCTCCGTTATTGTAGCAAACCCACATTGGAACAGAAATTCCCCTCCGCATTGCATGCTGCTTTCACTTTGTTTGATCATTGGATTTTATGGTACCCTCTATGTTGCATGCCACTTTCACTTTCTTTGATCATCAGGTTTTATGGTACCTTCTGCACTGATTTATGGCTGTTCAGGGGTGACTTTGCAGTTAGTACAGTGAATGCCAGATGCAGAACCAGCCAATGACATTTCAAGAGCTCATTTCCTGCCTCTCCAGGGCCTCATTTGGGGGACAGGGCAGTAGGCATGAAGCAAGCCTAAAGTACTCATAAGGCGGACTCCACAATGGTCATTGGCTGGTTCCATAAAACGGCCATAAATCTATGCAGGAGGTACCATAAGTGAAAGCAGCATGCAATGCAGAGGGGAATTTCTGTGGGTTTGCTAAAACAGCAAAGGGAAAAGCCAATGCAGAATCGCCCATTACCTACAACCACCGGCAACTGCTGCCCAGCAGTTTAGGAAAATTTGAGCACCACCAGATGTCTATACTGTCCCCCTCTGCTTAGGCCTTGATGACCTCTTCCAGATTAAAGCACACAACTGAAAAACAGCAGTAGCACACAATGCACACATCCCACTGGCCAATTCTGCTACTGGTCCACAAATCGAAAACCTCTGTGGTTGCTCCACTGGAGTTTCCCTTACTAGAGACAACAGCGAAACTGGGACGAGCTCTCTTTGGATTGAGAAGCCTAGAGGCTCAGGTTGTTAATTACGTTGTGGCTCAGAGCCAGGCAAAACACAATTCTATGGAGGCAGAAACTGTTCTGTTCTGCCTTCATGGAATCATGCTACTCCTGGTTCATAGCCTCAGCACATTTAACGACCGGAGCCTCTGGATTTCTCAGTCCAATGAAAGCTCATGCGAAAGGAAAAATTAGTTAACAAGGGCCTTTTTCTCTGTCAAAGGTTCACGTAAGATCACACACACACTCCAGCCTGTGGAAGAGAGCAAAACAAGGGCCACAACCTACCCCTGACCACTCTTTCAGGGTTTAACATGGAAGGGGAGGCAAGAAGAACCACTAAATCTAATAAGGATTCCCGAGGTGCAACTAGCAATGCCCCCCCCCCCCCCCGGTAGCCATAGACGTTCTGTTTCAGGAACAAACAAACTTAGAAATGACAAAAAATCTGGGGGAAAGGAAGGCTCCTGTTGACACTTGACCTGGCATACCTAGCCTACTCTGAGCACAGGCAGTCCTATGTAATGGGTCCAGTACAATTTGAAGAACCTGCCCCCTTTCCTCCAGAACAAGGATCCTTTCGCCCTAACTAAAAAGAGGCATTGTCTGTCCTGAGCAGTAGGGAGAGAGGAGGCAGCTATGCAGCAGTATCACAACGAAAGCAATACAGAGGAGACGAAGAGCTTTATTGAGAGAGAGGGAGAAAGTTGCCACTCCTGGGGCTTCATTTCAGATACTTTAGCAGGTTTTGCTTCAGCTGCTCCTTTACTTCAGGAGGGAGACTCTCTGCCGTCATATCCTTGGGATTCAAGAGCAGCTCGTGGGCTTCCAGGAAGAGGTCCTTGCCAATGGCTTCCTCTACTCGGCGGCGCCACGCTGCCATCTTGGGCCTGCCTTTGAAGACATCACAGCCAGCTCCCACCGGCTGCAGTGAGAAAGTGGGTTAGCAGGTAAATGGGGGCGGCATCTTCACATTTTCAAGACCAGTTTAAAGGACAGTCACCTACTTCAGTCATTTCAACCCAGGCCCGTAGCCAGGATTATTTAATTTGGGGGCCTTTAAATAAGTCAGGGGGCACCCTGCACCCCCGCCCCCCAAGTGAGCGCATAAATAAAATTTGAAAATTGGAAGTCAAGGGGCCTGGGCTGGATGGAAAGTCAGGGGGCCTTGGTGGTAAGTCAGGGGGCCAGGCCCCACTGTAGCTATGAACCTGCTTCAACCTATTATCTGCTGGTCCAGGCTAACATCTCTCAGGGCTTCAACAACAGCTGGAACTGTCTGAGTGCTTCTTGGATTCCTACTTTAACCATTTGCTTGCTTGAAATCATAGAATTTTATGTCTCAAAAGAGCAACTTGCTTTGTCTTCCAGTAAAGAGTTAAAGAGTCTGAATTCCTAGAGAAGCTTTCCCCCTTTAGCACACTGATGAATTCCTTCTCTAACATGCACCTCTCTGGAGTAAAGAACAAATCCCACTGAACACACTGAAGACTTTGTATTTTTGTTTGCTCGCCTTTTCTCCCCTTCCTTTCCCTCTTAATGTGGTGCTTATTTAAATACGGTCAAGAGTCGAGGCCCTGGAAAGACGCAGACATCCCCTCCCTCCCCGGACTGCAGAGCATCCTTGCTACAGCTCTGTGAGGGGCTTGTTGACCAGGGGCATCCAGAGTGTTTTGTGTCATCAGACACTGAAGTGCTCACCTGCATGAGTTCCACAATGGCCACCAGGTCTGCCAAAGAGATCTCGTTGCCTACAATGAACGGCCTGTCCTGGAGGAACTTCTCTTCAAACTGCTTCAGGACTCCATTCAGATCTTCAAGGGCACCATTTAACTTGGCAGGTGGGAGTGGCTCGTCCAAAAAAATGGGTGATAAGGCCTAGCCAAGAGAGGAGGGGGAAGGGAGAAGTTAAAAAGTTGTGCCTTGCTAGGTGCTGCTCTTAACATGCTCACACTGCAGCAGCCAGGGACGCACAAGAAGGGAGTAGGGTGGCCAGGTCTTCCCTTTCAGATCTTTCTATTCAAGCACTGTGGTTCTCAGCAAGAGGGTCTCCAAACATTCCCCCGTCTCCCCTCCTGTCCAGGAAGTACCCTTCTCTGGTAAATTGTTGTCTATGGATGTCAGGAAGATGATGAGAGGATATTTTCCAAGCATAGGGAGAATGTTTTTTTGCTATACTTTGTGGGCCCAAGCAGTACAGGCAAAATCCCACACTTGATGCTGCTTATACAGACTCTGCCTCGAACCCAAGGTCTTTGACATTCCACTGTGATGAACTCTTTTCTTTAGTTTGAAGGTGTGAAGAAGCACCATTTTACTTCTTTTATTTCTCTCTTAAGATGGCCTACTGACCTTCTTGACATTGCAAACACTTGCTCTCCTCTGATTTGGCCCTGTGCTCCTTACACAGAAGTGGGAGGGGGGAACAGGACATGCATATTTCTTACCTTGATCAGGAACACTTTGGTTCCACACAGACGAATGGTCATGTGCTGCCAAGACAGATACTCATCCACACGGGCGCGTTTCTGCAGATCAGAGGGGTACCAGTGATCTGGGGTTTTGAATTTCCTTGCTAGGTACAAAAGGATAGCGATGCTGTTCCAGGAAGGGAAAGTTGGGGGAGAAAGCAAGTAAGTTGTGGGAAAAATAAAAGAGAAGCAGGCTGATGCGCCAGAAAACAAGAGGGATTCTGCACACCCTGAAAATCTTGGGGACTCTGCCCCAAGAATGTAGCAATGGCCAATTCTATAAACTACTGTCCAGAAAAACTAGAAGGATCCCAAAGGGCTACCACTGTCAGTCTAGAATGAGCCTGAAGCAACAGATGCAATGGTTTGATTAGCAGCTAAGTTTGCCCAAGCATAGAATTTACTCAGGCATAGCTGGTACCACCTATTTTGTGGCAGTACTGCCAGGACACTAAAAGTAAAGAGAAACCTGTGTTTCAAAACTGCTTCCTCTTTATCAGGTTTTTGCAAACTACACAGCAACACCTCTTTCTGCAACTACAAGGCCTTGGAATTTATTCGAACGCCAAAAAGGAGGGAGCAGAGGTTTCTGCAGTTCTGAGAGAGTTTGAGAGCACCATGCCAGTGTGTATCCTGGCAACCACTTGCTTCTTCTCCAAAGCAAAAAAGCCAATCCTGGCTTTCCTTTACCATGATGGAGCAGGGGGTGCTTCAGAAGACATCACCTTTGTGTCTACAGGGAGCACCACATCAAAAATATCTCTCCATCCCCCTCCATAGGAGGAAGCTTGGCTCCAAACCTCCCAGCCTTTTGCGATCGCTCCCCTTGATTACCATTTTGCAAATGGCCCTACCTTTTGCAGCTACTATTTTGTAGTGGCACCCACACCCACTGCCCTTTTTCAAAACCCCAGAAGTGTCCATAGGCTTAAAAAAGCTTGAGAACCCTTGTTGCAGACACTGCAGATGTTTAGCAAAAGCTGTACAATCTCCATTCCCAGAACCCTGCAATGGCACACAACCCTTACCTTTCTGCTAAGGTGAAGTCAGCATCTTTCAGAGCTGGAACTTTCCTGAGGATGTTCACCTTGGCAAACTCTTCAGCCTTGTGTTGCCCTAGGTAGGTTTACAAGAGGAGTCAACAGTGGCTGCTCAAGCAACAAAGAGTGCCAAGAGATAGATACTGGCTCGTTCACACAGCTTATATAGCACCCAGTCCTGCGCTCCCATCTTCATTGGTGCACTTGGATTTTGTGCAGGTGTTTGCCTGTCATTTCTCCTAAGCCAGCTGCTATCATTCACTCACATGTTGTAACAAAAGTGTTGCAGAGAACAAGCAAGGGCCTAGTGGTGGAATCACATATGCAATTGCCAGATGTAAGCCACTTTTTTTGTGTGTTTTGGCACACACACCACTGTGCATGCCCATGGGCATCAACATGTATTGTCAAATGCCGTTGTCATGCCATGGAAAATAGCTGATGCACACATTTTCCAGCAATCTGTACGAGAGAGCAGGAAATGCACACACAAGTTAGCTCATACGATATTATCTATATACAAAAAGGAGGAAAAATTGTGAGGAAACCGTAAAGCAGAGATTTGAATCCTTCTGACCTCTCTCCCACTCCCCGGGCATCCCCATGTACACAGCTGAATTGTACTTCACACTGGAGATGCTCACGCAAATCAAGAGTCCTGCGTACAACTGCTTCCACCCACCCAAATTCATCCATCTATATTAATTTAACCTATGTGCATTTCTGATTCTTTCCTCATTGTCAGATTGAACTCACCACTGCATAATATTTTAGAAATGAAGATCATCTGATCATAGCATTGACTGGGAGAAAAAGCCAAAGACCACCCAGCCCAACAAGACCACTCACAGTTGAGGAAGGACCACACACAGACCAATTCTCATAATCCAAACCACATGCATCAGTGAAAGCACCAGGAA
This sequence comes from Lepidodactylus listeri, assembly GCA_029233225.1. Classification (NCBI taxonomy): domain Eukaryota; kingdom Metazoa; phylum Chordata; class Lepidosauria; order Squamata; family Gekkonidae; genus Lepidodactylus; species Lepidodactylus listeri. Next base: position 30,277,135 of record JARCFY010000013.1, read on the forward strand.
ATGCCTTCTCACGCTCTCAGTTGCCCCCACAGATGTTTGTTTGCTGACCAGGGTTCAGTTCCATTTCAACCCACACCATGGTCAAATATGCGGAGAAAGGACATTTCTTCCTTAAATCATTGTTGATTAGCTCTGAATACATGCAAAATCCTTAATGCAGATTAATGTAACTCACACCTGGTTTGGAAGAAAAGACCCCCAATTCCCAGCTAGGTTTCCACCAAAGGCGTGATTGCTTGGACGGTTAAAATCAAGAGTTACTGACTGTGCAAAACAAGATACCCCTAAGTCTAGTCTCTCAATCCAGGTCCTTCTCTCACCTCTGAATAGTGGCACATGCTTGAACTCAAAAGGAATGCTGTTTTTCTTGGCAAAGATGTAGACAGATCGACAAGGCTGGGAGACCAGATCCAAGTAAAGTTCCAGGCCCATGGCAATAGGTACAGGAGAAAAAAAGCAGGCAAGGGTGAGAAAAGCTTTCTAAAGTCCAGGCACTGGTCTCCACAGCACCTCTTGTAACTTGGCCAGCCCAACTACTGCTACTTTGGACCAATCATGAACTTGAGACTCTGTTCTCTTCCTCCACCCACCAATATTCATGTGAAGCTTGTTTTCCCAGGGATTGTGGTGGTGAAATTTCACACAGAAGCCTGGATTTCTGCCAAATAAGGAAGGGTGGTAGCTCTTTAAGCAAAGGGCAAAGTAACTTCAAAGCTGCAAGGGAAGACTGTAGGGCTGCTAGTAAATCCTGTGACAGTAATTCCTCATGTTTCAGTTCCTTCCAACAGCCCCACAACTAGATTTGCACCAAAAAACTGAGATTATGTTGCAGGGGTTAAGTTTCTCTGTTGCCTTCCTCAAACATAACCAAATCCAGAGAATCTGGAGTTGCATAAATGATAAATTTGTCCATTCCTCCAATCCCCTGCACTACTGTGGGGAGGCTTTTCAGGTTTTAAACTGGCAACTGAAATATCTTTACAATGTTACAGAGTCCAGTGGCACCTTTAAGACCAACAAAGGTTTATTCAAGGCATGAGCTTTCGTGTGCAAGGCACACTTTTTCAAATAAATATTATAAGGTTATGACAGTCTTATCAGGTTCTCTGAATTCATAGCTTTTATTTTTTTTAAGTCTCTACTCCTTTTCATTATGAAGGCAGGCTTTTTCCCTTATATCTCCACAATGAAAAGAGCTATGGACTTATTTAGGAAATTTTTATGCTGCCTGTCCAGAGTTCTGCTCAAGGTGGCTTACACATTAACCCACCATAATATCATAAACTGTCAATATATAAAAAAATAAAACAATCTGATAAAAATTAGTTGGGGAAAGTGGAGAAAAAGGGAAAATATCCATATTATTAAAAGTGAGAATCATCCAAGGAAGATGTTTGGCAACAGATGGATGAAAAGAAATTATTTTTCATAAAATGTAAAATTTACACCTGTTATTTAATCTCCCTAAATGGGATACGGCCACATTGTATACTAACCACATCTGGAAATACTGTGTTTGGGTGGTTTTGCAACATTTTCATGCTCCCACATTTGTTCTAAGTACACCCATTAACCATCTCACTCACAAACACAAATTTTCCAAGGAATAATCTTGCTCACACCAAGAAACATAAGGCAATTTTTATTAAATAAAGTTTCCCCTATTGAAAGTGCACTTTATGTGGAGCACCAGTAATCACTGCTGGAAGCACAACTGGACCATAAGAGACCATGATAAGAAGACAAAGCAATGAAGGAGCTCCCACTCTGTCAGGAAGGCTGAACAGGAGTCAGTCCACTCCCAGGAAGAGGCTGGAGACTCTCTGCTGTTTCAATCAGGCTGGGTTAAAGCCCCACTGGGAAAGAGCCTCGTGTCTAAAAGCATTCTGCTGGTCTTCTAAGACTGAGAACAGCACCTTAAGAACAAAAGGAGGCTGACAGCTGGCTCTGCTCAAGTCTTAGACAAACAGGGTGTTCCTCTTTCACTTCTCTATTCTCCAGGGAGCTGGTAATGGTATCTGCTTTTGAATGCTATGCTCCTGAGGCCAGAGCCCTGCCTGTGACCATGGAGTTTTCCAGTCCCTGCTTGTTTTTCATACCAGCGAAGCACAGAGCACCGTTCCCCTTGGCTGCTCAGAATCGCTTCATGGCTTGCTCCTCCTGTGAAGACAAAGAAGCAGTTATGCCTGGCTGAAGTTCTCAGAGGGCCTGAGTAAGCAGCCGTTTCAGGAAGGAAATCAAAGATAGCCAGTGGCATTTCTATTTTACATTAACTTATTTTATCAATATTTTATTCCCTCCCACAACTTTTCTGCCATTACAGCAAATTAGAGAGCTAAAGGACTGGCCCAAGGATGTACAGCAAGTTTCATGGCCAAGTGGAATTTGAACCCACCAGGTCTTAGTACAACATGGCAGTACACCACACTGTCCTAATTCTCCTGCCATACTCCAGCCACAATCCCCGCTACCTTGGAAGACAGGGCAAGGCCCAGACTTCTCAGCCTGCCGGTGGAAACTTTCCCCCTGCAGCAATTCCACATGCTCAGAAATCCACCATCCCTTTTCTTCCAGTTCTGACTGCTAGACTGTCCTTCATTCCCGTCTTCTGCCTGTGAGACACACCGCATTTACTCAGTGCAGACCTGGTGCTCTCTAGAATTGCCAAGACTACCCCTGATACAGTGGCCTTGAGGCCTGGCCTTTTAGCTCTCAGCTATGTCAGGCTGCTTCTTCTGCTGTCAGTGACTCCCAAATGACAGGCCCCTCCTTTGTCCACAGTTGAGGTCCCCTCCCGGAAGCCACCAGTACCTTGATAACACTCTGGAGTTCAGCCAGGGCTTCCTCATACCGCTGGAGGAGAGGCTCAAGGCTCTCGCTCTTCACTGCCTGCTGTTCCAACTCAGGAAGGCCAGCTTCTTTCAGCATCTTCAGGAATTTGTGTTTCTGGACAAGGAGAGCCAGTCAGCCAAACCCCTTTCCCCAGAAACTAAAGGAGTCTTCACAAATGCCCCGCAACTGAGCGAGGCATCCAGGGATCACACCTTCAGTCCTGTACCCACCTCAAACCCTGCAGGTTTCCCTTTTCAGGGCTGCTGCTACCCCAAATCCTGCCAGGACATTTGAAACTCTCCTTGGAAGCAGAGCAAGCAAGAAGCTTGCCTCTGCAGCCAACACAATTCGTGCCAGGTGCAAATTTTGGGGAGAAACCAGGATCCAGCAGACAACATACCTGCACTTTCAGCAGCATGGTGAAGGCCAGGCCGGTCCTTCCAGCACGAGCTGTTCTGCCCACCCTGAAAGAAGACAGCAGAAGAATGACCCATTTCACCAGCAGCTCAGTTCTGGTCAGCCTACACTGCAGTAAGTGATGCTGATTTCAAGTTCTCAGGAGCAAATGAATCCAAACCTTTTTTGGGGAAAAAACCCTTTTTCTTGGGAGACATTACCGGTGAATGTAGTTCCTGATAAACTGTGGGGCATCGTAGCTGATTACACATTTCACACCTCCGATGTCAATTCCTCGAGCGGTGGCATCCGTGCTGATTAAGCTGTTTGAAAAGAAAGGTAGTAAGTGCTCACCTTGTCACAGCCCAAATAGTGACACAGTAGATCTGGGTATGATTGCCAGTCTACAGATCTCACATGAACACATGTGCACATGAAGCTGCCTTACACTGAATCAGACCATTGGTCACTCAAGGTCAGCATTGTCTACTCAGACTGGCAGCAGCTCTCCGGGGTCTCAGGTGGAGATTTTTCACATCACCTGGTCCTTTTAACTGTCAGTGCCAGGAGACTGAACCTGAACCAGGAGCCCCTCCCCCCGTTCAACTAATTCATTTTTGTGCTGCTTGTGCTATAATTATCCCTGGCTTGGATAGCCCAGGCTAGCCTGATCTTGTCAGATCTAGAACGCTAAGTAGGGTCAGCCCTGGCCAGTATTCCGGGGTTATGATGCGGAGGCAGGCAATGGCAAACCACCTCTGAATGTCTCTTCCCTTGAAAACCCTACTGGGGCACCAGAAGTCAACTATAACTTGATGGCACTTTCTACTGCCACAGTGTTATTATTTGAAGTTTATTGTTTTGGAGGTTTTTTTGCTATCAGGTCGCAACCAACTTATGGCAATTCCCATAGGGTTTTCAAAGCCAGAGATGTTCACAGGTGGTTTGCCATTGCTCGCCTCTGCGCAGCAACCCTGGACTTCCTTGGTAGTCTCCCATCCAAGTACTGACCAGGGCTGACCCTGCTTAGCTTCTGAGATCTGAGGAGATTGGACTAGCCAGGGCTATCCAGGTCAGGACATCTCTAACCGTGTCAGACCATTAAAATACAAAGTGGAGGGTTCGGCCCTCCCAAACACCTTGCACAGATTAGCAGCAATGACTTTTCATATTTAGAAACAGAGGCAAGGCTGATGCAAGTTTCTCTAGAAGTCCAAAAAGACCAGGAACTTCCTAATGCAGACCAGGGACTTCCTAATGCAAACTTGGAGGGTGCAACACAATCTCACTCCGTCACCCAATTCTGTTGCTAACTGAAGAGCCGGTGTGATGTACGGATCGGAGCATCTAGGCTTGTCTGCTGTGCTCAACTCCTTGGAGAAAGAGACAGATAAAAACGAACCCACCCACATCCTGCAATTAATGGGCAGTTTCGCAGTTTTGTGGCATGGAACAACTCCACTCTGAAGCTTTCAGTGGACACTCACAGCTGGATCTTCCCTTGTTCAAACTCCTTCAGGGTCTGTTTTCTCTCTACCGGACTCAGCAGGGAAGAGAATTCTGCCACATTCACTCCACCAAAGGCTCGAACTAGCAGGAACAACCTGGGGAAAGGGAGAGGGAAAGAGAGAGATACTCTCTGGCTGGCTGGCCAAGACGCAAGTCAGCCTAGCAAAGTGTCAAGCTCAGCACTCACCTGTGGGAAGTTTCTTTGCTGTTAGTGAAACATAGCACTCGGCTGAATTTCATTCTCAGCAGAAAATGCAGAAGGAGCAGCGGCTTGGATTGCAGGCTGCAGGGCACGTAATATTGCTGCAGGAAACAAGAACAAACAGCCACTGCCCACAGAGCTCTGACCTCCCCTGGCAGGACTGGGGCATTAAACTGTTAGCAGACCAAATTGCTCATGCTCCTCAACTGGATGGCATTCATGGGCATGTTTAAAAGAATCTAATTTTCAAATGCCCATTTTAAAAAGAACACTTAGTGCATTTTTTGCTACCAACAATATGAACTTCTGTTCCACTCCAAGGTTTCAGGTTTTAATATCTGAAGTACAAGTTACTAATATAGGAGTCAAAGCTCAAATTTCTGCAAATGTTTCTATCCATTTCAAAAAGATGGTGGTGTGTTCGGTCCACAAGATCTCCACCCGTAAATCAGAGCCTCAATCCCAAAACCAGCATCCCAGGAAATAACCACAGAACACTGAACACATACAGATAGTGTAATCAGTTGGCCTGGGAAGTCACCAAACATTTGCTGACTCTTTTGCCTTGTTTTCTGGACTGTTGCGTTAATAGCTTCGCAAGCCAAAACACTGTCCTGTTAACAAGGACTTTTGCCCTTGCCTGGCCCATGCCCTCCAGTTCTAGGGGGCTGCCTGATGCACTGACCTCTATTTATACCTTCTGGACCCTGGTCATCGCCTTCCTGTAAAAGTCCCATGTCACCACCACCATCCCTCCAGCTAGCAGACTTGGGCTCCCCCAAATGCACTGCCACTTCTTTGGTCAGAGGAGGTGCCAGACTTTGTGCCAATCATGCGTATCATCATGGTGATAAAAGCCACATTTCTTACCGAGAGCCCCTCAGGGAGGGTGTACTTCTTCTCAGTCTCCTGCTGCACCGCAGTGCCATCAGGCTGTGTCTTGGAGTAGACAGAAGTAAAGAGGCAAGGCTTATAGAGCCCCAGTTGCTGCAGCTTCTCTGGATCCCGGGTCAGTGTGGCTGAGAAGAGGAGCTTTTGCAGAGGGAGCTGAGGGAAGAAGGCTCTGGAAAGACAGAAGGCATTCCCTTCCTGCAAAGGAGCTCGGCAGTGTCTCCTGCCTTTAGCCCTCTTTGTTCAGCCCTTTCCCAGGCCTGTTCCATCCTCTGGGCATGCAGCTACATGTCAGGGGTTTGCAATCCACAGGACAGTCTTCAGGTCTCAGCCTGTTCATGGGGGAATCCTAGAACCAGCTCAGGCATTGAACCTTTAGCAGAAACTGCTGACCATGGAGGTTTTAAAGTTTAAGTCCCAAAAGAGGCTGACTGGAACCTCTACGAGTGAGGAGATGTGATCTCCACTGCTCTGCCTCCTGTGCTTTTTCCATGGCACCCTAATCTTTTGACCCTTGGCCTCCTCTGGCTGTCAGTTAACCCCCTTTCCATGCCTCTGGTCCCTGCTGGTTCACTCACCTGGCTGCTGTGATAGGCTCCTGCGGTTCCCTCCTAAACAGCTGACAAGATCCGGTGCCTTCATCAGGTCTATACACAGCATTCACCACCTGGGCTAGCCAGTCCTGGTGCATGTGGTCAACCATGCGGTCTGCTTCATCAATGATCTGCCCTCACGTACAATTGAGCAAAAGAAAGAGTCCGCAAATGGAATTAGGGATTAGGGATTAATAAACTCTTATTGACATGCTGAATGGATATGCAACTATGCCAAGTATAACCATGCAGCGGCTTACAAAAGCACATGCTTCTGGGAAACAGGACTGCATCAACTCTATGGCTGCGGTCACACGCACACTAAATAATTCACTTTCAATGCACTTTCCACCTGGATTTTTACTGTATGAACTGGCAAAATCCAATTCAAAAGTGGATTGAAAGTGGATTTAGTGCGTGTGACTGCAGCCTATGTGGGAGCACAAAAGCCTCAGCCAGTGGAGGTCACAAAACTGCTGCAGGATGCACATACAAACGCACACAGAGAGACCCCATGTGTGCACTACAACAACCAAGTAAAAAATACTTCAGTCAGCATCCCATTTATTTCAGCAGGAGAGAGTTAAGAAAGACCGTAATGTTCCCAGTTGAATCAAAGGGACAAGTGTTTAACACAGAGCCAGTGTGGTGTTGTGGTTAAGAGTGGCGGACTTTAATCTGAAGAATCGGGTTTGATTCCCAACTTCTCCACATGCAGCCAGCTGGGTGACCTTGCATCAGTCACAGTTCTCTCAGAGCTCTCTCAGCCCCACCCACCTCCTAGGGTGTCTCTTGTAGGGAGAGGAAGGGAAGGAGACTGTAAACCGCTCTGAGTGAAAGGTGGGGTATAAATCCAACTCTTTTTCTTCTTCAGTGGTGGCCTCCGTGCACTTCACTCACACAACCCTGTACAGCCTTCCAAACCAGCCTCAAAGTAGTGCAAACATGACTTTTGTTTGCAGGCAGACAGATCAAGGCCTCTGGGGGATGCTACCATTTCTGCTGTAGTGCAAATGCCGGAGGATGTTCCAAGAAGAGAATTGTTCTTCTGATTGCACCTTTTGCAGGCAACTCTCTGGAATGAGAGTTGCTTGGGGCAACTCTCACAAGCCTCTGGTGGTGGCAAGCCAAAAAGTCTCCCCCCACCCCACCCCACCCTGCTGGGGATAATGAAACAAGGTTGAAGGGACATCCTAACTTCATACAGCAAAGGTATCTGGAAAGAAGGTCTTCGGGTGTGCCCCACAGCTGTGGAACTCCCTGGCTCTGAGCATCCCCCGGCTGCTTTTAAACTGCTTTTCGATATTCTATTTATTCCGCTGCTTTTGTAATCATGGACTGCCCGTGGCTTTTGTTTTGCATTTCAAGTACATGAACAAAAACCAAAAAGTATTTTTATTTTCTTGCCTTTCAGTAGCTGCAGGAATGGGGTCCCTTGCAAGTATCTAAAACCAATAGTGCAAGGTGATTTCCTGATGCTTGGCAGGCAAGGAGGGCTTGAAAGCTGCATGAAGGAATGGAATGGGCCCAACCATGTTTACAGCATGACTGCCAGAAAGAAGAAGTGGCCCCAAAGAGCCCAGTGCTCACTACGAACCGTGAACATGTTCAGTGGGTTCAGATAGGGACATTTGCCACTCACCAGGAAACGGAGTTCTCTGAGGCTGAACTGAGGACTGTGCTGAAGATGGTCCACCAGGTGCCCAGGGGTGGCTACAACAATGTCTGCCAGACTGCGGAATCCTGTGAGCCTGAGAAATGCCAGTAAATGAGAGTTTCCTATGGGATGTGACTGTTGCCACTGTGTGTGTATGCACAGGCAGGTACTGGACAGACAAGAACAGGAGAGGCTATGGAGCCCTCTCTCAACCCTGAAAGCTTTGACATCCATCTAGCCAGGCCTCCTCAAAACCAGAGTTCCCTCTAAGCTGAGTTAGTGTGAGCTAGCTCACAGTATATTAGTCTCCAGCTCACACATTGTTGTCTTAGCTCAGGAAGGATGGCTCCAGAGCAAACTAATTTATGCCGTAGCCAAATTGCGTGCACACAACTTTAATGCCAGGGGCTCACAAAGTAGAATTTTTGCTTGCAAGACTCCACAGCTTAGAGGGAGCCTTGCTCAGGACTAGCCAGAGCCATTGTGGGATTCCAGGCCAAGAATTTGTTCATCTTGGATTGGGATCATTCATGCACTATATCCCACAAGTCACTGCAAGAACAATTCCCACACACCCATGGGAGCTAATGCCTGGGTTTCCTTTCTGAGTTTTTCTGAAACACAATGTTCAGAATACTATTATGAACCGAATACTGGATTCCATAATCACGGAAGGGAACCACCACACCAGGAACCCTGGCTCTGAGACTGTCACTCAGGTGGTTTTAAGACTACCATCTGTTCAATCAATGAGCCAACCCAACAAAGTTATACACAAATGACACCAAGGTGAGAATGAAACTTACGTTTCCTCAGCAAGAGACTCTTGCTCCTTCGCAAAGGACTTCTGCCCGGTCAGTTGGATGACTTTCAATCCTGTTCCATCCGTGTAAATGTTGAATACTTTACTCACCTAGGGAAAGGAGTGAATGAGGAGGAGGAGGGGGGAAAGGCGAGAACAGGCCTGTAGAGCAGTCAGCCCAGGCTCAGTCACCCCCTGGCTTGACGAAGAAAAAGAAGAGATTGGATTTATACCCTGCCCTTCACTCGGAGTCTCAGAGCAACTTACAATCTCCTTCCTTTCCTCTTCCCACAACAGACACCTTGTGAGGTAGGTGGGGCTGAGAGAGCTCTTTCGAGGACTGCTCTTGAGAGAACAGCTCTGAGAGAACTGTAACTGACCCAAGGTCACCTAACTGGTTTCATGTGGAGGAGTGGGGAATCAAACCTGGTTCTCCAGATTAGAGTGCACCGCTCTTAGCCACTACACCAAGACTGAGCAATCTCTGTCCTCAGTGGCCCCTTAAACTGCATTTTTGGATCATCGAGGCAGCAGCAACAGGAAAAAACAATGTGCATACACAGTCACAGGGGTTAAAACCCAGTCAGAGAAGCAATATCCATGCATGAGATATGTACTGCACAAGTAGTACAGCTTTGGACAATAGTTTCAGAGGGTGGACACACTGGTCTGCAGTAGAACAGCTAGGTTCAAGTCCAGCGGTATCTTAGAAACCAACAAGATTTTCGGGGTCTGATCTTTTGGGAGTCAAAGCTCTTGCCATTCCAAGATGAAGACAACTTGGATTATTCTTTGAAGGGTCTTTGAAGAGACCCCTCCCCACCCAAAAAGAGACTGTGGTGGGGAGGGTTGCCGTTTGCATCCTCCCAACCAGGCAGTGGAATGCAAGGACTGGAAGAAGGGAGTTTAACCGGGGCTTAACCAGGGCAAGCGGAGCTTGACAACCTACCTGCAAGCAATGCTCCCTCTAAGCTGTGGAATCTTGTGATCAAAAACTCTACTTTGTGAGCTACCAGCATTAAAGTTGTGAGCGAGCGATTTGACTATGGGATAAATTCGTTTGCTCTGGAGCCATCCTTCCTGAGCGGAGACAAAAATGTGTGAGCCGGAGGCTAAAAACTGAGTTTGCCCACACTAACTCAGCTTAGAGGGAACATTGTCTACAAGCCCAGACTGATGAAACAGCACAGCAGAGAAAAACTGTGGGCCAGGTGTGGCCTGGACTAACACTGTCAGGAGAGGCTGGTTGGTTGTAGCTTCCACTATGGGTGAAGATGGCATTCCCTCAGAGATGCAGAGGGCCTGGAGTGCCAGGAAGTGAGGAGGGACCAGATGTTGCGGATGGCTCTAAAGACAGCAGTCTGTAAGTGGACAGAGTAGGGGGAAGGCATGGAGGGCAGAATGACATGATTCCTGGGAACTGCACCTAGAAAACATGGTACCTGTAGCTAGATGTTGAATAAAAGTTGTTTACTGGGCACCTGTTGTCTGCAAAGTCTATGGGAGCTGGCATAGACCGGTAACGCCGCCCCCCCGGTCTGGTATGCACCCCTGTTCTATACATGGCTCTGGGCCCAGCCACCCAAAGAAGGGTACATGGCTCAGTGGTACAGCATCTACTTGGCATGCACCCCAGGTTCAGTCCCTGACATTTCCAGTTTAAGGGATGAAGTAGTAGGTGACATGAGAGACCCTGGAAAGTAGCTGCCAGTCTGAGTAGACAATACTGTCTGTGATGGATCAAGAGTCTGATCCAATACAAGACATGGTTTTATTTTCTGAGGGGCCCAAGGCTGCATGATCACACTTCTGTTTGAAGCTGTGGGCGCAGTCCATCAGTGTGTGATCACACACAACTGTGGGTGAGTCATTTTTTTGGTCCTTTTTTCCCCCCATGCACTTAAACAAAGGATCGATGAATTGCACCTCTGCACTGAGGGCTCCCTATGGAGTTTTTGATGGTGCACATACTGCAAAGGGGGGGAAAACAACGGTATGGAGCAATCAGGCATGGGAAAGTCTGCCAGTAGTCCGTCACAACCCGTTTACTATGAGATTCTCCGTGGTGTCTTTTAACTCCGCTTCTGAGGCAGAGCAAAACGGGTTGCCAACAGCTGCGGGCGCTTCCCGGATGTTGCTGTCTGGTTGCACCCTTTAAATCCGCCCAGCATTTGTGCCTACGCCAGCTCTAATTGTGCATATGATCGCAGCCTAAATGTGCTTGTTTTCACAAGCCTCTGGTGGTGGCAAGCCAAAAAGTCTCCCCCCACCCCACCCCACCCCACCCTGCTGGGGATAATGAAACAAGGTTGAAGGGAAAAAAGTCCTCGCTGAGTTGCAGTGACTGGGACACCAAAGAAATCGCACATCCGTCCCAGGACAGCACAGACATCTGTGAGGGCTCTTTTGCCACAGGAGAAATGGGGAGAACCAGTTCACACAGGAACCAGTTCACAAACCATTTATGGAGGTGCTCCTACGGACTGCTGCAGCCTTGCTTTCACTAAGGCGAGGGCTTTTTCCATCATAGGCCCATCCTGGTGGAATGCATTATCAAAGGAGCAGACACGTGACCTGTGGGACCTGTCCAGCTTCTGCAGGGCACATAAGATGCAATTGTTCCGGCAGGCCTGTGGCTAATCCTTTTATTTTCAGTGGCTATTGATCTGCCAGGTGTTTTCTCTTTGGAATATTTCTAGGTACCGGGAGAAGGTGAAGATTTTAACTGTTTTAATCTGCTTTAATGATGAACCTTACGGTTCAGTTGTACATTTTTTTAAAAAATGTTGCAAGCTACCTTGAATCCCTGCATTGCATTGCAGGAAAGGGGTAGAATATAAATCTAACAAATAAATAAACAGGCACCCCTCCCTTCCAATGTTGTCTGGAGGGTGGAGCAATTGGACTTCAGTCCCTGAATTCTGCCCCCCCCCACACTTCTCACATGGGTGAGCCCCTTCCAAATGAGACCTTGGTTGTCAGTCAGCTCAGCCATACATCTGAGTGGGAGACTAAGGATCCCCAACTCCAAATCACACTCAATGACCTGCAGCACTTTTAACCAAGAGGTGTGTTGGAAGACCCCCGTTTATTGGGAAGGATGGATTCAGGGCAAGGGACAGAAGGATTCAGGAACTTACCTGCTGTGCTAGCTCTTTGGTGGGCAAGACTGCCAAGGCTCGCACCTGGCAAACCACTCGTTCTAACAGGGACTGCCAAGATAGAGTCAAAATATTAGGAACAGCTGTTAGGTGTCAGGTCTCTCAGTTAAGGCACTCTCTACAACCCACTCTGGCAGTTATAGTTTATTGAGATGTGCTTACATCAGAAAACACCCACACACTCCCCTTAGGAATTCCCTCCCCCCATAACTTGACATTAGGTTCTTGTTCTCAGTCTGCTCAAATACATACATAAAAGCAAGCAACAACCCCCTACAAAACACTATAAATATCAATCAACTACTAAACAATAGTCAGTAATACAAATTAATGCATCCACTCCTACAGGCTCTACATGCATGCAACAGTAGACATTAATTAATATGGAGGCAAGTGGGTGGACGAAAAGACAAAACGAGATAGAACACAACAGAGCATGACGGAGCAGGGGGAGGCCAAGCCAGATGAACTTCCACCGCCTCAACCAGAGGCCTGGTGGAACATTTCCGTTTTACAGACCCTACAGAATTGTATTAAACCCTGCAGGGCCCAGATCTCACTTGTTCCACCAGGCCTGTGCCGTTCCAAAAGAGAAGAACACACTTTTTGCAACTGTGCTGAGGCTGCCTGGCAGACTCAAATACCCATGAGGATGGAGAGAAGGAGGCTTAAAGCTGGTAGAACTTGTGCACACTATGACCAAAGCCACAGGAATTGCCTACCTCTGAGCTGGCTTTAAAAAATCTTGTCATGCTCTGAAGCTATAGAACTTGAACCTGCCAGTACAGATAATTCTTTGGAAAGCACATAACAGGCACAAGGACACATACAGGCCTACAGCCCAGCAGCTGCCTGTTCTATCCAAAGCTCACCTGTACTACAGGGATGACAAAGGCTAGTGTTTTACCACTGCCTGTAGGGGCTGAGACACAAATATCACTCGGCTGGTAACCATTCCCCGTGAACAAAAAACCACCCGATGCACTCTCCAAAATGGCTGGAATCACCTGTGCCTGAACTGAAAAGGAAAGACAAGAGAGAGAGAGAGTCACAAACAAGGGCAGAGTTACTTTTCTGGCAAAAGGTCTTGTAGGTCATCCACTGACTACCCCAACCAAGCTTCTCAGACAAACCTCTTACACCAACACACAAATGGGTTCAATTGCCCTAATTCCCCTTCATACCCAACTGCAGAACAGACATGTTCCAGAGGAAGATATATGCAGATCCAGTGCTATAGTCAAGTATTTAATTACATTTCTAGCCCAGCCCCAAAATGTTCAACAGATTAAAAAAAAAACCCAGCCCTAGTTCAATTAAAATCTTCGAAGGGGCATTAAAACCTTTTCCTGTGATCTGATGACCAAATGCCAGCCCACACAGAAAAGGCCCCATTTACTTCTGAAAAGGGTCTGTTGCCCAGCAAGCAGAAAGTATCAATCCCCTTCCCCCCAACTCATACTAGAGAGAGTCTGCTCTGGGCCCTGAACTGCAAAGGTACAGGCAAGTCCCACCAAGATTTATTTAGCCAACCCAGATTTCCACCAGCTAGTAACAAACCTTCTGGACCTATCTCCCAGACTTTGGCTGCCTACTAAATGTAGCTTGGAAACACTGCAGACAGAGTATGAAATAAAAGAAAATGTTCTTGTTACAAGAGATCATCCACCTTGCTAGGATACCTGGAAATAAATATTCTATTGCATTAGCTTGCAGTTTCTTCCTCAATATGGGGTGGATTTCTGGAATGTCCTGCAGTGGGATGAGGTTCTCTTTGATCCTTTTCTGGACTAGCTTGGGCTGAGCAAGCCACTGTGGCAAATAAGGCTGCACCTGCAAGTCACATGGGAAAAACATTGAAACTGTGGCCCTGACCCAAGGAAGCACATGTGTAGCTGTGCCCATTTGTTAGCTACTGTGGGCGACAAACCACAAAACGCATTTGGTAGTTGTCTCAAAGATAAAATGCCCCTCCGAACCTCCCAGTTGAAAATTTGCCTTTCAATATGTTTTTTAAGGATCCCCCCCCCACCCAAAAAGTGGTGCTGACTGAGGAAAGAAAGTAGAAATGTGAGTCTACCTTCATTGGTTTAGAAGAGAGTTAGGTTAAGGCTTTAACAGTCACCCCAGCACCCTGATCTTCAACAATCTACTCAGAAGCAAATATCACTTCAGTCAGTTTGCTCCCATACATATCTTAAACACTGTGGTATAAAGATTACTTGCAATCAGCTCCAGCCATGAGTTACCTTCTGCACAGCCTTCCGATCTGAAGTGCCGAGGACAATCACAGGAGAAGGTAGGGGAGTTCCCTTTTGATTCAGCGTCTTCTGCTCCTCTCTTCTTTGGTCATCTTTCTCTGTAGGTGTACAGCTATTCTCTCTCTCTCCTGCTGCTGTACCACTGTTGTCCAGATGACTCTCCAAGCTATCATCACTTCCTGGTTGGCCAACATTTGGTAAGAAATACATAAATATGACAGATTAGTTGAATTTGGAAAGGCACTAAGAGAAAAATATTATTGCAGCAATCTCAGGGGCCTCATGCCATACAGTACTTCAAAAATCAAAGACAACATTGGGATGGCAGTGGTTGAACCTAAGATGTGCCTCCATATGCCTATGGGAAGGTCCCCAAAGAGAAAGACAGAAAAGAGACCCCATTGGCCCCAAAGTCAAGAAGGCACACGGCTGCCTTCTTTACAATGAGGGAAGGAAACTAGGGCTGTCATCTCAACAGCTGCTCACACAAGAGGACTTACGAAAGATACAACAGCAGCTGCTTGAAGCAGACTTCTCTTGTATTTAAGATATATTATCTGTTTCTTGTTCTTAAAACCTTATAAATAAAACTTTTTTTAAAAGAAGCAGACTGCCTTGCTTGGGGTGCCTTCTGCTGCTGTTTGCAGAAGAAATTCCTAAAGTACTATGCGAGCAGCGTCATGCTGCTCACATAGTAGTTTAGGAATTCCTTCTGCAAACAGCAGCAGAAGGCACCCCAAGCAGGGCAGTCTGCTTTAAGCAGCTTGTTTGTTGCTTCCACAAGGAGATTGCTCCTGCAAGATGCTCTTTATTCAAGTCAGGACCAATACATAAAATATCACATGAGTCAGACTATGCCCCTCATAAAAGTGATCTCCTCCAGCTGCAAAGATGACTGTGCACTGTATGATGACAATGGCACTGGAATTTTAACAAGGCCTCAAGCACTGATCCCTGAAATCAAATTTAGCCTCTGCCTACATACCTGCTTCAGTTCTTCTTGGTGGCTTTTTGGACTTCCCTCTGCTCTTTGGAGTTCTGCTTCTACTCGAACCATTTTCCTCACCAGGACTTTCCTTCTCAACAGCTTGTGGCTGCCTGTTTGGCTTTCTTTGGTCCTTCATGCAAGGAGATCCATCACTTGATCTCCTCTTTCTCTTCTTGGTCTCTGGCCTTGATTTCTTCTCAGTATTCACTCCAGAGAGTTCATTCTCTGCCCTTGTTAGCTCTGCAGAAATTGGCTGATCCTGTTCCTGTTTTTGCAGCTGGCGGATTCTTGCCCTTTCCTGCAGCCGTTGCAAGAGCACCTGAGATTGGTCTTCTGGCTCACCCTCTTCATCACCAGTATACCTGTGGATTATACAATGGTTACAGCTGCTCAACAGCACCACACTGCGACAAGTGAGTCATCATTGAGTCAAAAAAGTCCCATCATAGTGTAAAAAGGTGCCTTCCAGCTGCTGCAAGTAAGAATTTTGGTTTCTGGGTGCAATGAAGTTCAAGAGCAGCAAGAGGCCTCTAACTCCAACCCAGATATGATTCTGCCAGTACAAAATGCAACATAATAATGTTGTGGCTTCTAGTGTCATTATGAACCTCCAGTAGGAACTACATACTACTCTGCCCTATCTCCCCTGCCCCCCATCATGATATTGTAGAATTGGAAGAAGTGAGAAAAATTGCTAGAGTACTTTCCCTATGAGAAGAAGCTAAGCTGTTTGGAGCTTTTTGGTATAGAAAAAAAGTGTGTGGGGGGACATGGGTGAAGTTCATAAAGTCATCAGTGCATGGAGAGTGTGGATACAGAGACTTTGCTATCTCATGTAATACCAGAATTCAGGGTCATCCAATGAAAATGATAAGCTACATCATCAGGAATAGTGAAAGTACATCATACATCCTTAATGTACATCATTTGCTGCCACAAGATAAAGTAAAAGCTCCTATCCTAAGATGTCTTCAAAGGGGAATGAGAAAAAAAATCAGGGAGATCAAGTCTATAGCTATTAGCTACAACAGCCAAGTTTATTATTTGCATATTTACAGGATTTCACTCTCAAAATGGAGTAGAGAACAATTCAATTAAATATCTTCAAGCCACACATTAGAACAGACACAAAATCTACTACAGTCCAAATAAGCATTAATTGAAACCGCAGCAAACCACCATATGGTTGCTATCTTCCAAAAGCATTTGACATAATATTCTTTTTAGCTTCTTGATACCATCACAGAAGAAGCCAAATGGACAGTTGGTGGGAGAGAATCCCAAATTTCCATGGCAGCCACACACACACAAAACCCTGCATCTTGTGGAGGCTAAATTGATTTTCCCTTAGGATGGAACTTGAAGCAGGGCATCAACTGGTAGATTACAGGCCCCTGGGAGGTTTGCACAAAAGAGAAGATATTCCCAGAGCCTTCCCAGGCCCAGATTGTTTAGAGGTTAGTTCAGAAACAATCCAGCAGCCAGTGTAGGGGTTTCAAAATAAGTGTCGAATGAATGCAAGAATAATATTACTGTATGGCAGTGTGTGTAGTATAGCCAGGAGATCCTAAGATTGTCTGGCAGCCAAAAGGTATCCAACAGCAGCAGCAGCATTCGGTACCAGTTCCTGAGGGGCCATATTCAGGGTAGCCCCAGTACAGTAGTCTAGTCTCCACCTCATTAAAACATCAGGTATCTATTTCCAGGGCAAAAGAGGCATACCAGCCAAAGCTGACAAAAAGGTATTCCATATCATACATGTTATCTGGCAATCCAAGAACAAACACAAATTCAGAAGCAATAAACCCACAATAAACCTAATCTCATACGAAAGATGCCACCCTCCAAAAGACTTTCCCCCTACTAAATGGTCCACTGGATCCCGACTACGAACTCTACCCTCTTGTGTGGACTGAGTTTAATGATATTCACACGGATCCTATCTACTACTGAATCCAGGCATTAACTCAGGAAACACTGTGCTATCTGAATCAGATGGGAAGCAGAAACAGCTTTTCATATCAGCACAGGCTACACTGCATGCCCACAGACCTTTCCCACTGATTTCACATGGATGGTAAACAACACAGGAATCAAACTGACCCAAGGAACTCGCGTAAGGAAGAACACTACGAACTTCCAGAACCTATCAGAAAGAAGCAAAACGGCACTGCTCGTACTATTCAAGGCTGCTGGAAAAAAGGCACTGTACGGGTTTTTTGGCTGAGACGGCCAGAACATTCAAAGTGAATGCTGGCCTGAAACCAGATCCCACTTGCTTCCCAAGGGGGTCGCCGCGCACCGTCCCTCAACCTGGAATACCCACGCACCCGAAGTGAGTCTTACCTCTGGACCAGGAACAGCGCCATCGCACGCCGCCGCAGCTTCACCTCCGCTTGGCGCTTCGTGATGACGAAACAACGGCGCGCCAGCTCGAGCTTGCTTCGAAAGCTCGTGGCAGCCGGCGCTCCAATTGCAAGGGCCGTTTGATTCGAGCGAACCACGCACTCACTCGCCTTAGAGCGGGCAAAAAGTCATCCTGTAGCGGCGAAATGTAGTGTCCCAACCTCGAATCTCCATGCGGGACTGCAGAGAAGACCCATGTCCCTGCAATCAGGATGCACCTTCGGGAAAACTGCATGCCACAAGGTGCAGAGAGCAGCTGCAAAGATTCCCTTGTGCAGCGCCCCCCCCCCCCCCCCCCCCAGGGTCGTATGAGTCCATGTGGCCCATTCGTTCCTTTGATTTGCGTGCGTTTGCACGAGCGACGCCTACCGTTACGCGCGGTCGGCGTGATTCCCCTCTTTTCGCTTTGTGAGGGATTCGGGGGCACCAGCAGCCCCTTGCCAAGTTGGGAGTCAGTCCATGGAGACTGGACTACGGTGCAGGGTTCTTGTAAGATGTCTCTCCCCTCCCTCCTGCTTTGCTAGGGATCCTCTCTCAGGGAAAAGTAGTACTGAACTGACCTGTTAATTGTTTTGGCTTTTATTCCTGTGAGACAACTTGGGAGTGAGTATCTCGCATCTGCCCAGAGGGGAAAAGAAACTCCTCTTCCTTCACTATGGGCTTCATGGTGTAGAATGAAACAAAATATTATCTTTATATTGATAGACTATCATTTCTTTTCTATTCATATAATCAATTCTCTTTCTTGTGTATGTGATATAATCAAGAAGTTCTCTCCCCCCCCCCACCCTCAAGTGCCTTGAACTTTGCATAGGAATTCCAAATCATAAATTGTTCTGACCAAAGGTTTGACAGGTAGCGCTGAGGTGGGGAAGATCTCCTGGTACAGAGAGACACTGATGGGGGCCCAGTAAAGTTGAACTCTCTGTGACTTAGGAGTTGCTAGGGCAACCAGATAAGGAGATCACCTGAAATTCTAAACTTTATATCTTATGCTATGTGTGATGCTGTCCAATCACCTTGAAAAGAGCTATTTCTGACGCTGTTCACGTAATGTAGAATTATGTTTTTCATACTGTATAAAAAGGGGGAGAACAAAGAAATAGGGGCCAGCCAATTTTGATTTGAATGTAACTGTGTCTCCGGACCTCAGATTACAAAGGCTGGTCAGACGTTTTAATAAACACTTTGTCTTCTGATAGAAGCTGGCATTTCTGTGTGTTATTGGTTCCACCTGCTACAATGGGATATCATCTGTCTTCATGCAGTTAAAAGTTTCAGCTACCCATTTCCTCACCTGAAGCCTCTATTGAAAGGACAAGACTTTTTTGCCCTCAGGCAACCCTGTGTGGGAGCCAGTTTTGGTTGAAAAATGGGAGGAAAATATAATAATCAAACGAGAGAGGCACACATTCTAGCCTGCCATGAATTAGTGTTATATTATACAAAGGCTTGCAAATTAAGCACAACACATTGGGTGAGTTTCATTTAAATGAAAAAATGTAATTGAGTGCACCTATAACTGGCTGACAATAGGTTGAGGAAGTATTTTCTTCAGCCCTGTCATGCTAGTAAGTTGCTGCTGGATGTTGCAGCCTGGAGTTATGAGCAAGCATGAAAACACAGCTGCAGCAGGGTCCCAGGCCAGCTTAAGCCATTTACCATTGCAGCTGGCATCAGAGGCAATGTTTGGCTGGTTGTGCGTATGCACAAGGGTGCTGGCTGGTTTTAGATAGCCTTCCACCTCTGCCTGCCTGCTTAAATACTCATTTTAATGAGCCCAGGGCACCTATTTTCCTACAGTGGGCTGAGTAACAGGATGGGTGTGTATGCAGGTGAAGTTTGTCATGAAATTGGGAGAAAAGGCTGCACTCGCCTTTGTTTCACTCCTGAACTTTGCCTGGGAGAAATCTCTGCAGTGAACTTCATGCATGCAAAATGGAGAACAGGATTGCCACAGATTTGGACAGAGGCTTTCCATGTGTTATGCAGGAAGAGCTGGTGCCTTGCTCATCTTCTCAGCTCTTTGTTTTCTTGCCTTTAAGGTGGGTTTTTTTTGGCAATTCTAATTATTTTAAATAAATCATATGAACCTCAGCAGACATTAAGAGCAAAGTTTTGGAAACTTACTCCATTCTTGACTTTGCAGCATTAAAGTGACGTATTTTAAAAATATTTCAAATTGTTTGTCTTTTAAATTTTGAAATCCAAGTTATAAATCTGCTTTTAAGATTCGGAATAAGAAGCCTCCAACTTGGGTTAAGTTCTCATATATCACAGTTCTAAAGGCTGCAAAGAATCACCAATATAAGCAGAACTTAACAGGTTTCCCAGTTTTCATTTCAGCCCATTTTAGGCTTACTGCTGAACACAGGGAGCATTATTTGCATACAATACAATTTGCCAAAGCTATTGTGCTATAAACTACCACAAGTGTCTTGAGGCTGGGCAAAGCTTTTGTTCATTCTGCCAGTCAGGCAAATGGTCAAATGTTTGTGAAATACTGAAATATTTAATTTGGCATGGAAAACAGATTGTTGTCAGAGTATTTCAATAGATAAGCAGAACACAGCTTCTTGGTGATTAGCGGTTAAAGCAGCCATGTATTCCACCCCAGCATACTGAAGATCATACAAATAAGTTTACAAGGGATATCTAGGAAGTTATGTTCTGTTTTTGTAATCTCTAGCAATGCTGTTGACAAAGGCTCAAAAGACAAAACTGAACCAAGAAGAGATTGGATTTATACCCCACCCTTCACTACCCGAAGGAATCTCAGAGCGCCTTACAATCTCCTTTCCCTTCCCCTCCCCACCAGACACCCTGTGAGGTAGGTGGGGGTAAGAGAGCTCTCCCGAGAACTGTCCTTGAGAGAACAGCTCTGAAAGAACTTATGACTGACCCAAGGTCACACCAGCAGCTACACATGGAAGAGTGGGGAATCAAACCCAGCTCTCCCAGATTAGAGTCTGTGCTCCTAACCACTATACCAAACTGGCTCTGTAACCTAAGTTACAGTTATCATTTTGCCTCCAGAGGCTGCTGCACCAGAGAGACAGGAATGAACTACTTAGAAAACAGAAAAGAAAGGCCACTCTAGCCCCTGCAAGTTCCCCAGTGGCCAATGTACTCTGCATCAAACAAACATGTTGCATCTGCATAACTATATTGTAGATGAGAGTCACATAGGAAACTTGGAAAATTTGTGTGCTATACCTGATTAAGGAGATCTGTGGCTGGCTTATTATACCAGGTTGTAGTTTCTGGCCCCGTAATACATCACTTGGAGAGAATAAGGGGATATGAAAGGACTCCTATCTTTGTGCTTATGCCCAAGAAAGCCCATTTCAACCCTAGAGTCATTTACAATAAAATCCAGTGTGTGTTTACTCAGAAGGAAGTCCTACTAAATATAACAGGGCTCACAGGTTAGTAAAGTGTTGCTTAGGACTGCAACCTTAATTAAAATCTGCACTCCTCACTGCAGGGTTTAATCACTGCTTCCTAAAACACATGGTATCCAGCCATAGCTAGACATTTCCAGTCTCTGTGCTGGAAATAATCATTAGTTCATGCTTAGTCCTCAACTGCCCACTGCAGCTAACCTTGGCATCCTAGCCACCCAAATGTTGTAGAATAATATTCCCTCTTTAAGTTCACCCCTCCCTTATGGGCCAGGGAAAGGCTGCCCTAAAAAAAATATTTCAGCAGAAGTCAACATCCTTCTAGGGTTTTTTTATTTTTTCATTGGTATGGAGGAATGTAACAACAATGCACACACGGGACCAGCAAGGAGCTTCCATTAGGGATGTGGGCAGTGGCTGAGATGCACAAAGGACACAACAGGCCCTTAGGGAGAACACTGACAAAGAAGAGCCTTATGCAAAGGTGGATCCGTTCCAGCCCACGTTACTAGCATTCATATCATAATAGTTGATGTAGACCCTGTGAAAAGAAACCAAGAGCAGATGAAGGTGATGGCCACTAGAGATCGTGTCCGTCCACATTAGCAAGCCTGGCCCCCATGCACAGAGCAACAACTTGACCAAAAATGGGTAAATATCTTTCATCCAGAATACTTCCTTATTACAGAACAAAGTTTGCCAATTTGCTACTATTCACAGGCTTACCAAATGTGTTATTCCAATCTTAGCTGTATTTATTGCTCAGTTTTTTATGCATCTTGACTCTAATTAGCCCTTCCTCACAGCGACCCCCTCTACCTATATGTAACGTTTGAGGAAATCTGTTTCAATGTATCTGGAGTGCACATCTACACATGCTGTCTCAGCTCTCACTTATATCCAGAACTGAACTTTGTTGAACTTAGAGGTGCCACTGGACTCAAACTTTGTTCTGACATCTGTTTTGTTAGCTCTTATATTTGTACGCTAATTAATCGCCCAGTTACTTATGCATCTTAACTCTAACTAGTCCTTCGTGGCAACTAACCCCCACCCCCTCTCTCTATATGTAATAGCTGTGGATGTCTTCTTTCACTGTATCTGAAGATGCACATGAAAGCTGATACCTTGAATAAAACTTTGTTGATCTTAAAAGGTGCCACAGGACTCAAACTTTGCTGTGCTGCTTCAGACCAACACAGCTACCTACCTGAATCTAACTTCCTTATTACATTACTGTATGGTATTATCTTGCTCCCACTACTTTATCTGCTACTTATCTAATACCATTTTCTGCACATCTAATACTTTTTGCATGGCTTCAAATGTCTGTAATCCTACTCCAATGGCATTGATTTACACTGGGTAATGTGCCTTGAGTCTCAACAAGCAGAATATAAATTAATAAATACAAGGGACTGTACATCTCACCTGTCTGCAGGTATCTGCAGGTATTTAGTGAGCAGTTCACACACTAACTTCGAGTAAGCCTTGTTTTGCGGCCCACCTATCTTGCCGATACTGTGTAGACTACACAGGGCACACGGTTCGCCTGAGCCCCCAAAGGTCATTAGCTGGTCGGTCACGATGTGGATCGCAATATACTGCAAAGGAAGTGAGCAACGACAGACCGTCAGGCTGCTTCCGTCCCGAGGCTGGCTTAATTACACAGATTTTCAGATCAGTCCCCTTAATAATTGGCATCTAGACATGCACTAAATCGTTCTTTCGCTCACGCCGCGCTCTACACCATTGTTACCCCGCCTCCAAATTAGCGACATGAAAATAAATTTTTTTAAAAGTTCACTACGAAAATATCCCGCACTTTCGTAGAGTGGATTTATAACTCCAATCTCTGTTTGGTTCACGATTTCGAAACATGAGATTCATGCAAGCAGCGCTTGGAGGCCAAAGTACCACTACCCACCCTCCTCGTCCTCCTTTCCCAGGGCCGGTCGGCCTGCCAAGCTGCGCGGGAGAACCCAGCCAGACAGGCTCCCACGTCGACCCTCGCTCACCTGGGCTGGCTTGCCGGTAGCCTTGGCCAGCTGCTGGGTCAACTCCCCGGGCAGGCTCTCGGGTACGGCCTCGCGGCTCACGTTGGTGTTAATCACGAGCATCGGCATCCTGGAGGCAGTACGCAGCAACACCCCACTGAGCGGAAAGCGGAGCGCCTCTCGGCTTTGTAGGCTGCTCGCGGGCGCGCGCTTAAAGGCCCAGCGGCAGCCCTGCCCCGCTCTACCCGCGCGCGGCGCCTCTGTAAGCAGCCCCGCCCAGAAGGGTGTCCGTGCCCGGCTGCACATCACCAACGGCAACCCGCTCCCTTAAGGGCATCATCCCACGTCTGCAAAAAAAACTTTGGTGTGTGTGCGTGCGCGCGCCGGAGCAACGTCTCCCAAAGTCTGGCCACAATGCTTGAAATCGATCTCCCACACACGTGGCAGGTGGAGTCCTACAGAGGCGAAAAGATGCAGCCGCCCCGCAGCTCTGGTACTTTGTGAACTCGGTCCTCGAGACCTTCACAGCCGCTCCTAGCTTTATATACTAATTGTTAGGCCAGAGCCTAGGAGAGAGACAGCAAAGCTTTGGGGAACTGTGATTAATCTTTAGATACTTATATAATTAATATAATAAGATTATGTCTCAAGTCCAATATGATCTTGCCTGTGCTTGGATATTTATTCTCACCTCTCGTTTCACATTGCCTGGACAGTGTTGCTAATGTTTCATTAGTTTGGAGTCTGAAGCTGGTTGGGCTGTACTGGATGGGGAGTCCTAAATACAGAGCAGCCTCAGTCAGGGAGGACACCCTGGGGCTCCTCTGTGTGATGGAGCATCAGTAAGGAGATTTACACTGCTGGGGCTCATTCAAACTTGAAATTAATTTCGAGGGCCATTTTTGTTTTAATCTAGAGCGTGGGCCTTCTGACTGTCCCTAGCCATGCACTCGTAGGGATTCATGTAATATGTGAACTCAGTGCTAACTCTGCAGTAGCAATGCAGAAGGCTGCTTTTTCAGCCACTGCAGACAGAGATGCCTCCAAGAATCCTTGTACACCTGTCAAAAGACAGTACCTTACGTCCATCTCCACACTGTCTGTGTGGGTGGATAGAGGACAGAAGGCCTCATCAGGGAAGCAAGAGAGATACTGACTCCAGATATTTCTCACATTCTCCTGGGGTGTGATTTATGAACTGTATTATATGGCACTGGAACTTAGCTAGAACCAGAACTACACAGGGAGCTTTTAGCCCATCTTAAAGACACCGCACGTGGTTGTCATGCATGAAATTTACA
Organism: Lepidodactylus listeri; assembly: GCA_029233225.1. Classification (NCBI taxonomy): domain Eukaryota; kingdom Metazoa; phylum Chordata; class Lepidosauria; order Squamata; family Gekkonidae; genus Lepidodactylus; species Lepidodactylus listeri. The sequence goes on from JARCFY010000013.1 coordinate 30,301,535, forward strand.
ACCATAAATTTATATTTATTGAGTACATTATATACCACACTTCCTCCAAGGAGCTCAGGGCAGCTTACATGGTTATTACCCATCCTCCAGTTTATCCTCACAACAACCCTGTGAGGTAGGTTAGGCTAAAACTGACCAGCTCAAGGTCACCTAGCGAGATTCACGATGGTGATTCATCAAGCCTTAATTTGACACTCTAACCCCTATACCACACTGGGTCTCCAACATATGTAACAGGAATGACAGAGCAATGCAAAAAACTGACTTCAATTAATGCCAGAGCTTCACTTTTAACAGCAGTAAAGATGACCTGACTTCCACCTAACCTCCTGCTGGTAATTATGCAATTGCATAGTCAAAGCTTAGTGCAAAATACTGCTGCATTAGGAAAACTGTTCTCTGTAGGAAAAGCTTGCTTCTTGCTGTAATTTAACTTATCAAATGCCAGTGTAATTTCCATGATGGATTTCCCCTTTGTTTCTGGCAGGAACAGGTAGATGAATACTCCTGAAACTGCAAGAATTCCCATGAAAATCAGGAAGCAAAAGGGTCCAAGATATTCCTGAAAACAGAAATTAGGGAGAAAAGAAAAATAAGATACCTTTTTGAAGCATCTTCAAAGCTAAAACGTTTCTAAAGTTTATTGCCAATGTATAGATTAGAACCTCACTCTGAATTTTTAGGGACTGATCAGGAATTCAGACGAACAAGATCCTGCTTTTCCATTTCAAGCAACTAAATTATTACAGTAATGATTTTGCAGTGCCTTAACAACAACAGAGCACCTCATGCTTCTCCAAATGCTTCGTGCCAGTTGCTCATTTGACTGCCAGTTTTGAATCTCTTACCACAAAGAATGGGAAGATCATCCCAAGCAGAAAGAGACCCATCCAGTTGATAAACCCCACAATCACAAAGGCTGATGGGCGGAAGGCCTGACTGAAGATCTCAACCATGACAGAAATTGTGGCACCAGCTGGGGAAAGCAGAGAAGAATAAATGCCATAGCACACGGATTCCTCATTGCTCTTCTACATCCCATATTATATGGGGCTGAGACATGTGCATCTAAAACAATGGGCTGCATCTGTCCCCTCCTGCAAAGCTTTTTGGGTGGCTCATAGCATGGCACTGCAACTTACCCATGGGGGAAAGGGGGCAGATGAAGTGGAACAGCCACAGCCTGTAGTCCTTTTACGTACTCCTAAGATATAATACCTTTGCTATACTAATCACCCACTGAGCACCATTCCCAATCTTTCTCTCTCTCTCATTCACTCTCACACAAACACAGGTCCCCAATGCTCCCCCTTTTTGTAAGCAAAAATTCTACTTTGTGAGCTACTGGCATTAAAGTTGTGAGCAAGCAATTTGGGTACTGCATAAATTAGTTTGCTCAGGAGCCATCCTTCCTGAGCTAAGACAAAAATGTGTGAGCCGGAGGCTAAACAACTGTGAGGTAGCTCACACTAACTCAGCTTAGAGGGAACACTGACAAAGATGTAGCTTAATCCAGAAGTACCTAGGATGTACAGTTAGTAGTAGACTAGCAATAGCAAGTCACTCTTCCCTCTCCTCTTGACCAAGTGGCCAGGGGTTTTCTGTACCAGATGATAAATTTATCCAGGGATCTGTAGCCCTAGGTGGCTGCTTACACTGCTCAGGCACTCATGCTAGGCTTTAAAGCTCCCTGGCCCCCATCGTGCTCTGTGCTGAGGTACTCACATGGTCCAATCCCATAGAAGAGAACGAATAAAAAGATGAGAATGACACTGAAGTGGTGCATCCAAAAGAAGCGATGCTAGAGTGAGAAAGAAGGCATAGGAAAAAAATGTGATTGGTTAAGTGAACTTGTTGCCAAGATAGCTGAAGTTCAGGGTGAGGGCGCCAATTTCTTGAGGCCTAAATACACTGAAATAGGGTATCTGGATTGTGTCGTCACAGGTTAGGATGCAACCCTTGCTGCACCAGTCTTAATGGCTCCCCAAATTTGCCAGTTGAGGCACCCTCTTCAACAATAGGGCCAGTTCTACTTACTTGGAGTGAGAGAGTCAGTGTGAGTAGAGCAAGCACCAAAACCATCAATGCATAGCCTCCCCATAGCAGCACCTTCCGGCCAAAACGCTCAATAAGGGAGCTCTGGAAGAGAAAATCGAGGGATTGTGGAGTGAAGAGAAGAAGAAGACTGGATTTATACCCTGCCCTTCAGTCTCAGAGCAGTTTACAATGCATTTCCCCTCCCCACAACAGACATCCTGTGAGGTATGTGGGGCTGAGAGAACTCTCTTGAGAACTCCTCAGGAGAGAACAGCTCTGAAATAATTTGTGACTGACCCAAGGTCACACCAGCAGGTCTAAGTGGAAGAGTGAGGAATCAAACCCGGTTCTCCCAGATTAGAGTCCACGCTCCTAACCACTACACCAGGGGTGGCCAACCTGTGGCTCGGGAGCCACATGCGGCTCTTTCACACATATTGTGCGGCTCCTGGCAGGGCGGCTGGGGAAGCAAAGGGGAGGCATGCTTTTTCTCTCTTTCTCCCTTCCTTCCTTCCTTCCCTCCTCCCTCCCATCTATTTGCTTTCCTAGTTTCTCTCTCTCTCTTTCTTATAACTGGTTTTCCTCGTTTGTTTTTATTTTTGGCAGTCCCATTTAACGTTAATAAAAAGCAAATTTGCATATTTTTAAAAATAAAAACGTGTGTGTGATATTTGTTCCTGTCTTGCGGCTCTCAGACATCTCTATGTGGCTCTTACGTTAAGCAAGGTTGGCCACCCCTGCACTACACCAAACAGGAGTGAGGGCATTAATTGTCCACCTGTGGGACAATAAGTCACCAATTTCTTTTTCAGAAATATAATATGGGATAAGAGGAACCTGCTCTCACTCCCCATGACTTCGTAGAGCCAGAAGCAAGAAAAGTAACTTGTTCCATATTTAAGCATCTTCAGTGCTCTCTGAACTTACACACAATATGGATGAGATACACTCACAAATACCAACACCCAAAGATATGTATGGGATGAGGGCTTCTTCGAACCTGGCTGTGCGGAAGACTTCAAAAGAGTAAAAGTAGATCTGAAAAGGCAGAAGGGAGGAAGGAAAGAGACTTGAGTTGTTTCACACATTGACGCTTGAATCCAGCATGCACAGACTGTTCCACATATACAGGGATTTTCTATCTCCATTTGTTTTCTGCAGGCAGGGAGATGTTCTGCACATGCAGTAGCAAGGACTGAAGTCCTTGTGCATGCCTAATGGGGTATTTCTTTACCTGACTGGTTTTCAAACTGTGGGTTGGGAGTCCCAAAAGTGGGTTGCAGCTTTCGCAGGGGGAAAGAGGCAAGGAGGAACAGGGTCGGTTGAGAGAGTACAATGAATGGCAAATATATGTTTGCCTCCACACAATGTGTAAAACGGCCATGAAATATAGTATGATGCTCAGTAATGCTATATATTCATAAACAGAAAGTACAAAGAATGAAATATGAACCTGTTCAGTGTGAGATTGCTGAGTTTCTATGATCAGCACGGGGAAGTACTGTGAAGTTCCTTTGCATGTAATCTACCTTAAGTCTCAATAAGAACAGGGACTATAAAATAAGCAGATCTCAAAAGTACAGTAAGTCAGAAATGTGTCTCGTTTTAAAAGGCTGAAGAATCACTGCTTTCCTTGGATACAAAGGGACACTCCTACTTCCTTGAGGCTCTGAGATGTGGGCTAAATCTTTCCCAGTAACCTTTAAAACTCATGTTAGCTAAACATCTGTTCTCAGTGCAGAGAAGCCTATACCAGGGCAGGGGGAGGACACTGCTAATTTTTGCATTTGGGATGTCTCTACCACAGAACCGATTTAAAGCAGAGGCAGATTGTGTGGCTCAGTTGCCAAAGTGGCTGCAAACACAGCCAAGGAAGCTTTAGATATTTTCTTAGATGATTTAAACTTCCTTTCCTGAATGGGTTCTTCAATTCCACAAATCTGCAGCTTCAATCTGCAGCAAGCTATTTAACTCCATCATCCCTGATGAATGTAGGAACCCAACAGCTGCTGGGTCCACGGTGAACAAACACTCAACTGCATTGATGCCACAGAGCTGCAACGTGGTCATGACGGTGATCATCACATAGAGCTGCCAGCGCAAGGACTGGGTCTTCATGACTTCAAGAACCCGCAGACTTTTGGAGCTCGCCATGGCTGCCTTCTCCTTTTTTATGTCCTCGATCTCAGCTTGATGGTCCCCTTCGCCCCAGAGCTGCTTGATAGCTGTGGCATGGAAGGACCTAAATGTCTGAATCCATCCATCTGCCCAGCCAACTTTTATTTGATTTACATGGAAGATAAGACAACTACAGCTGCACCTGCTTAATCAGTGGGGCTGAGAGCTAAAGGTACCTGTGACTACCTTTTGAGGCCACTCTGATACTCAGGAGGACCAGTACCAAACAATCAATGATAGACCAGCACTGTTTGTCACCATGTGTTCCGTCACCTGTCCCCAAATGACATCAGTATGGACATCTTTTCCAACTATGGGGCACTCCATATTTTCCACCATGACCTCCAAATTGTCTGTTCTACATAGACAGTTAATGAGGATTAACAATCCTCTGAAATAAATTAGGGGAGAGGAGGTCTCCTACCTTTCTTGAAGGCTTCTTCGTTGCCCTTCTGTATCAAAAGGTATGGTGGGGAGTCAGGAAAGCAAGGGAGAGTAACCAGCTGAATCACTGTTGTGAATCCAGTAAAAGCCAGCAGTAAAGGCCATAGAGATTCACTTCCTAATATTTCCCTAGGAAAATAATTAGTAGAAACAAATCATTGTCCATTCAGTAGAAGCACAAGCATTTTCCCACTCCTGAGAGCCAGGATTTACTAAGGGCCAAATTCCACTGCTGCAGATTTCATTGTATAGCATAGGTGTGGCAGGGTTGATAGTCAGAAAACTCACTTCTTCTTTTACTGCCATGCTAAGTAAGGAGAGCAAGGCTTTTCTTATGTTGGATCAGACCAGTGGTCCTTCAAGCCCAGCATCCTGTTTCACACAACAGCCAACCAATTGCTCTGAGGGGGCCAACAACTAGGGGAAAGATGTCAAAGCCTTCCCTTGATGTTGCCTTCTAGCTCTGGTATTTAGAGGTTAATGTGAAGGCTCCCTTTAGTCATCATGACTAATGGAGCTCTGCTCCTCAAATTTACCTAATCCTCCATTAATAAGAACATATTACAAACATATCTACGATGAAATAAGACGTGTGAGTCCAAGTTTACTTTCCTGCCACAATTCTGCAAGGCACAAGAGTTCAGACTTGTACTGAATCTGAAAACTCTAACTGAAACAAAACCTAAATAATTTAAATGTGCTGTTTCTCTCCCCTCCCAGCAGAAAAATTAAAAAGAACATTCAAGTGTCATATTTAATTCAGTGTCTTTGCATGTCAAAATACCACTGTTTGCATGTCAAAATATCACTTGTAAGACTGAGATTTCCAGTACAGACTTCTTCCTCTCCTGAAACAAACACATTTTATTGGCAGTATAATGAAAGATTCTGTATTTTAAGAAATCTAAGAGATCGTGGTGCAGTCTTATTTCATTTATAATTGTTTCAAATTCTGTCCCACATATTAAATCAGATGGGAAATAAAACATTTGAGATTACTATCTATATTTTCAGCCCAGTTTTTGTTTTGATCAGGCAATTCTTTTTTAGTTTCAGCAGATCCTGGAAAGATTAAATTTACAAGCAGGGCTTTATCAAATTTGATGAAAACAGTTAAGCATGCAAAAGTGCGCAGTCAAATGTCATGCTGTACAATCAACAAATCTTAAGAAGCTGATGTGGCTTATACCCTCAGTCTGAATTCTGCCCCTGAAACCAGAACTTTGCATATATGAGTGCCCCAAACCCAAGGTGAGCAGCTTCAGAATTTGGCCTAGGTTGTGACCACCAATCTTAATGTTATGCTACTGTGTTTTAATATTTTTAATTATTTATTGCACTGTTGAAATGTTGTTACCCACCCTGAGCCTGCTTGCAGGAAGGGTGGGCTATAAATATAAATAAATAAATAAATTTAAACTATCAAAGAAATTCATTGCATTTTAAATGACTTCCTTTTACTGGAGACTCTAAATACTTTCTAGAATTGTTTTACAGATGCATGTTACATAGCACCGAGGTAGCTGTACTTACCTGAGGCCAACAACTTGCCCTGAGACTTTGCCCAGGGTCAAAAAAACAGCCACTGTGGCATTTGTAAAACCACGCAGCTTCTTGGGTGAAATCTCTCCCACATATTGAGGGTGGATGTTCAAAGAAAATCCTTAAGTAGAGGGGGGGGGGGAGAAAAAGTCACTGTAAATTATTACACTTGTAAGTACTGGTTGACTTACCAGTAAATCAGAACTGGCCTTTTAGGGGCTTTACACCTCTGAAAGGTGACTTGTGAATAGTTCAATATATAGGGTATAACATGACAGATGTTAAAAAATCCCCCCCAAGTGTCTTGAGGTTCCAATACAGACATGTACGCAAACCATTCATGCTTGTGACTGCAGTTAAATTTCTAGCAAGTGACATGAGAACAATGTTTTTTGATTCAGAAGAGTCCTGCATCAAGAACAATACTTATCCATCCATCCTATCTTTGCTCTACCCTTTATTCTAGGACATTTCATTAGTTTACAGTGTTGTGCTATGTTCACACCATTATGAGGTAGATTAGGCTGAGAGAGCAACTGACCCAGTGAAATTCATGGCTTGGGAGTGAATTTGAATTAAGGCTCCCCCGATCCCCCCGTCTTACATTCTAACCACTGCACTACACTGGCTGTCTGGAATTCCTGATCATGAAAACAAGCCCTTGGGAATGGCACTCCAAGAGCAGCAGATGGTCAGCAGGTGGCTTGGGAAAGGAGCAGAGCCAAACACTTCCGGTTTGAAATGACAGCAGGGTGCCATCCTGTAATGATACCCTCTTCCACATTTCCATTGCATAACTCACTGAAGAAAGCTGTCTCTCCAGCACAGGCAAGCCATCTCTTCTCTCTTCTGCTATTCAGTCAGTCAGACAGATAAAATTCTACAAGTCATCATCTGAGTTGTATATTGCTACCGACTTAAACTAATACCCCAAGGAATCAATCTGACTGACATCATGGGTACAAATCTACTAAAAAAATAGGTTTTAAGATCCTGCACAGTACTATGGCAGCCATGATGCTTTCTGCGTACCAATGCCAATTCCACAAAGGAGGCGCCCAAGGAAGATCATCTCAAAGGATTTGGCCATCTTGCTAAAAGCCATGACCAATGCAGCAGCCAGCATGATCAAGTTGGTGAACATTTGGCACTTCTTTCTGCAACAAAGTCAGCATAAAATAAAAAAAATGATTAGCAGGTATTCCCAGTGGGTTCCTGAGCAATATCTTGATTGCTCCCACCTATAGCAGCATGATTTCTTACTTTGTGGCATGATTAAGGGTGAAATCAGATGATGGTTCACCACAGTGTACCAGAGCCGCTTGGTAAGCCAGCCATCTGCATCATCCTGCCAAACAGGGAGGAAAATCTTAGCACTCCTTGGCTTTGCTTCCCCGTATTCTGATCAAGTACAAAAGTGAAGAAAAATTCTCCCCTGCAGTTGGTGGGATAATACAAACAACTAACTTATCAAATGAATATTGCACAAAGCTAACCCTTGGTAAATACAGGGTCTGCTGCAATCTATGGCTCTACAGCCAAATGTGGCACAGTACAGAACAAACAATGGCTCTTTAAAAAAATAAAATGAAATCTTTAAGTGAGGGTATATTAGAGAGGAATAAGGGATGCGTCAATAGCTGGTATTTGAACAGAATGACAGGCAAAGATTTTGATGGGATTAAAAGGCTTCTTGGACATGCTTTACAGAAAGGGAAATGATAGAGGTGAATAGTTGCCAGTAATCCAAGTGCAAATCATGCACAGCTGTATGCCAGAGCACTGAAAAAATTGCACAGGGTACTCCTGTGTATATGTATTACATATTGTAAGACCTTGTGCGTGCCATTGCTTAATAAAGGACTCACGACTACTGTTTGGACGGCAGAAACTTTATGGATTATTAACCAACATGTCAATGATCAATGTTAATTTGTATATTTTCATTTAGGCAACTGGATTTTCTGATACTGGCTCTTTGTTGATGTCTTACTCTGAATTTTGATGTAGCTTGGGTTGTTAATCACAAAAGGTTGTTGATTCCTGTGGTAAATGCTCTGTATTCCCCTTAAATCCCAGCGCAACAAAACCAGGGCCCAACTCCAGCTTCAGATCTCAACTCTACATCATGACTTCCAGACACTATTGCCAGGATCAGGAACCTACTGGAGGGGAATGTGAAGATAGGGGGACACCTTTTCGTAGGGCCAAGATGCTATAAACTGAGAGGTCCCATTCAGTTATGCAACCCAAGTTGTAAGGCAGGAGGATGATTTTTGAAGAGTCCTGTTTCAGAAACAGTGCAGAGAAGACTCATATGTTCCGGGCATTGGAAATACTTACTTCCTATATTTTGTGGTAAGGTATCCACAGCAAACACTTCCTAGCAGGCCTCCTAAGCCATAGATGGACACGATGAAGGACCACATTAAGAGGATAGTCTCTTGAGAAAGGGGTGAACCATGCCGCTCCATCCAGGTTTCATTGATAAAAGTTTTAATATACTGTAAGCAAAAATCACATGTTTTACAAAAACATGGATTACCCTCATATTCCTTTGCCATTTTTAAGTTGCCGTTCAAGTGAAGTTATCAGGACATTTTGAAACTCAGTATTTTGTTTCTTTAAATACAACCACAGGTTGTCACAGCCTTTCTTATGAGTTTTGTTTGCTTTTTCTAATCAGAGATATGCAGAAAGCCAGATATCGCTTATTTATTTATTTAAAACATTTACAACCTGCATCTTTTATGCACAAAAAAACTCCTGAGGCAGCTTCCAGATTCATAACAAAAACACTCAGAATGACACAACAAAAAGGCTGAGCATAGCATTTGCTCAGCTATCATTGTCCATATGCCATCAAAACATTCCCTAAAAACATTTCTTTAAAAAGCCAGAAGCATGCATTATTAACCAATGAAGGGCCAATTCAGTCAGATTAACAGACAGCAGAATTTAGGGATAATCAGAATGCTCAAAGCCAACCTTTTGAACTGTGCTTTGAAGCTTGCAGGGATAATGCAGGCATTATGATTTCACAATCTGCCTGTGCTGCAAGTTTAGGAGGTCTCTTACGCAGAAAGTCCCCAAGACTACTGGCCATTACAGTAGGTGTACTATGCTAAACATTTTGACGAACACTTTGAAAATATAATAAACAAAAGGCACTAAGGTAGCCTGGAACTGGGGCCATAGTTCACTTGCAATTCCTCTTGCAAATCTTTGACAGAACATTTTTTTAGACTTTACTCAAGGTGGAAACCACCTGTTTTCTCTCCCAAAACAGATCAAGATGGGTAGCTGTGTTTGTCTATAGCAGTAGAAAAGAACAAGAGTCCAGTAGCACCTTAAAGACTAACAAAACATGTGGCAGTGACTTTAAGGTGCTACTGGATTCCTGGTCTTTTCTACTCCCACAACAGAAAGTTGTCATAAAAGGGAAGCACAAGCACAGAGTCAAACAAGCGCACAGATGTTCAGTGCTCTTGAATACCCAAACCCAAGAGACACAAGGAAGCTATTGGCTTACCGAGGAGGGGTAGTTGATTACCGAAATATGGAACCCATAAGGGAAGCTTCCGCCTATTCCTAGCACTAGAATCATTTGAAATAGGCCTCGGTACTGGATCTGCAAAGAGAAAAAAACATATTGAGAGCCTACCTCATGCCAGCTCATCATCAATTATTTTCTAATATTTCACAGAGGAGTATAAAACTCTACACCAAACTGCCCAATGAAATTAAACATGTTAGGATTTACAGTGTATATTCTCATCTTTTTAAAAGCTCAGCTAATTCATTTGTAGAGATTTAAGACAAAACAACTGATAACAAAGGAGACTTCCGGTTATACAAAGATGAAAAGCATTACCATGCTGACCATCATTCTAAGTACCTTGGGTCTCCTTGTCATTCTTCCAAGCAACATTATCAACACATGGACTAGTTCTAAATGCTTTTAATGCTGATTACACAACTGAGGGCCCCAAAACCTTCCTAATAGTTGCTTGAGAAAACATGCTTCTCTGACTGTGTCAATTGTTGCCATCTACTGGCAAGAGCCAACTTCAGTTCATGTCTACTGGACTGGTGAATTATTGCTTCTTTTTCACTCCATCTTTCTCCCTCAAGGAGATCCATAACAGCTTATATTGTTATGTTCTCCTTTGTTTTATCTTCACAACAACCCTGTGAGGTAAGTTAGGCTAACAGAGTCTGTGACTGGCTCAAGGATACCCATCAAGCTTCCACAGTAGAGCTGAAATTCAAACCTGGGTTTCCCAAATCCGAGGCTGACATTCTAACCACAACATCACGCTAGCTCTCATAGGCAGGTTTACTAAGGCAGGGTTTGTTTTTAATTGCAAACTTCCGTTTCAGAGAACTATTTGCACAGTTCAAAAATGCTAGCCATGTAACAGCTGTACTATATTTGTCGATGTAAAAAGCAACTAATAATAATCAGCAAAATAAAATAAATTACACCAGCGCCAATACAGCCTGAGATCAGTTCAGTTGCTTGCAGCTATTTCCCCACCACTACTCACCAGCATTTCACAGATAAAGAAAAGGATTCTATAGATCATGGGGATCCTTTCCTGACAAGTCCTGTGAAGTTGTTGTCAATAAGAATGTCATTGCACACAAGGCAAATGCACACAAGTGTTACAGGAAGATTGGAGGAAGGGGACTGACCAGGAACCTGGAGAGCAGCCAGAATGATAGTACAATCCTACACTGAATTCAATATAAGTTTAATGACACTTGAAAGGCTATAGCAATGCATGCATAAAGCATATATGGATGTACACTACAAGGCATCTCATGAAGTGAACGCTGACTTATAAAGTTGCACTGGAATAAATGTTGCCAGCCATGTATTTATTTAGCAGACTTGTAATCCTGCCCTTCCTATAAGCATCTCAAAGTGGGTACATCATTCTCCTCTCCTCCCTTTTATCTTCAGAACAACCCTATAAGGTAAGTTAACCTGAGAGTGGCAAACCCATCGAGCAAGCTACATGCTACTGGACTTCTGTTTAACTTTACTGCAGCATACTAACACGGCTACACATCTGGAAGTAAAATCCCGCATTCTGTCGCTTCAATCTAAACACTTTGATTCCAGTGAGCTAAGGCTGATTTTACATGTGACTTTCCCGCTGGAATCATTCTAGTTCCAAAAAAACCTGCCCATACTTCTGTGCGGTGTGAAACTGTGCTGCCACTGAAATGTCCATATCTACTAATTGCCCTCCTGTGGTCAAGGCAGTATAATACCGGCTTCATTCTGCTTTAAACAATTGCTGTTGATTAGTGCACTTAGACCCCCTGGAGTGAAATTTCACACCACTGTGAAATCAGCACAGGAAAAGACAGCAGTCAAACTACTTTAGAGGGGAGGTGTAAAATAGACCCTTAGACTGGAGTATCTCTACAGAGGATTGCATTGAAGTCGGCGGGACTCACCAGGTCGGAGCGAAAGCTACCCATTTCCTACGGCTGGGCAGCAACTGGGAGATCTCTGGGTGCAGCCGGCTTCGCCTCCACATCTCGGAAACCGCCACACGGCGCCCCGATTAAATTTTATTCCACGAGTTGTCCATTAACTACTTTCGGGCGAAGTTCGGAGAGGCTGGTCAGCCGGGTCAGACAGCCAGTGACCACCCATTGCCCACGGCCAATGAGCCTGCCGGTCAAGCTCTCAGCCTTCACTGCTCGGGACCGACTGCGTTCCGTTCCCCCGCCCGAGACCTGTGGGAGGAGGAGAACAGTCTCCTGCCGCCACGGGATGGGACCCACTGACCACCCCATTCCAGCCCTTCGGACAAGCAGACCCACGGGGAAGCTTGCAGGAACCAAAGTGCTCCGAGGTAGTGCGTTGACAGAAGCTGTTTTAGGGAACACCATCAAGCGGGTAGAGTGCTCATCACAGCCTGACTTCCGGTTGAGTTTGACTTTTTCATGGGCGGGCGGAACAACACTGATGAATGTAAGAATTCTCCTAAAGCGGCACACCGAGTAGGGTTACCAGCTCCGGGTTGGAAAATACCTGGAGATGGGGCGGGGGGAGCCTGAGAAGGGCGGAGATTGGGGAGGGGGGACTTTTATGGGATATAATGCCATTGAGTCCATCTTCCAAAGTGGCCATTTTCTGCAGATAGACTGATCTCTGTCGCCTGGCAATCAGTTATAATCCCAGATCTCCAGCCACCACCTGGAGGTTGGCAACCTTAACACCAAGGCTAGGTGCCTGTTCCACCTTTGACTCCGGCTTCACACCAGGAGAAGGAAACAGGCATGGCTTAAGGTTCCAGTGTCAGTTAGAGATGCCAGGAATCACTAGAGCCTGGGCCACATGGGAAAGTGGAACAGAGTAAAAAATGCAATTAGTGAAACTGATCTGCATCAGAGTGAACTGTGACTCACATACTGCATTGGTTGTATAGACACAAGCGTAATGTAGTGGTTAAGAGTGGTGGACTGTAATCTGGAGAACTGGGTTTGATCCTGCAGTCCTGCACATGAAGCCAGCTGGGTGACCTTGAGTCAGTCACAGTTCTCTCAGAACTTTCTCAGCCCCACCTACCTAGGGTGTCTGTTGTGGGGAGAGGAAGGGAAGGCAGTTGAAAGCTGCTCCAATACTCTTTTCGGTATTGATGAATGGGGTATAAAATCAACTCTTTTTCTGATCTTATCACATTGATTTTAATTGAATAATTAACATAATTCACACTATGGTCATCTTCCCCATTACTATATATGGATGTGAAAGCTGGACAATGAAGAAGATTGACAGGAAGAGAGTTGATTCATTTGAACTGTGGTGTTGAGAGTTTTTGGGATACCATGGACTGCCAAAAAGACAAGTGGGTTCTAGATCAAATCAAGCCTGAACTCTTCCTAGAAGCTAAAATGGCTAAACTGAGGCTATCGTATTTTGGTCATATTATGAAAAGCCAAAAGTCCCCGGAAAAGATAATAATGCTAGGAAAAGTTGAAGGCAGCTGGAAAAGAGAAAGATGCAACATGAGATGGATTGACTCAATAAAAGAAGCCATAGTCCTCGGTTTGCAAGACCTGAGCAAGGCTGTTAATGAGAAGATGTTTTGGAGGACATTAATTCAGAGGGTTGCTATAAATCAGAAGCAGCTTGACAGCATTTAACATACACAGAGTAGTAAACAAATATATGGACTCCTGCTTACTTGCTTCAATGGATTAATATTATTATTTGATGTAGGGAGTAATTAATTTCCAATAATTCATCATGCAATAAATAAGGATTCTTCTGCCACTAAGGTCTCAGTTACTCATGATGACAGCTGCTTCTTCCAAGGAAAATTTAAATAACATGCTTTTGGAAATGCAGGAAGCAAATGGAGTGAGGAAAGAAGGGAACTTTAACCTTCCTTGCAGTTTTCTTGCTGAAAAATCTCCCAAACAACTTTTATTCCCAAGGGGGTAAAAGAAACTTCTCTCTCTCCCACCCTCCCATGCCAGTTTCCTTATAAAGGAACCCTCAGGGCTTCATATCTAAAAGAATGTCATTTGAAATATACTCAGAGGAAGCCATCATGTGGTGATCTGTCAGAAAGTGAGTGGGTCTCACAGCTGGGAGTGAACAGCCTTTTAGGCACATCCACTGTAACTGTTCTGTGTTTTGTGCATCTACAGGTTATTGCTGTGATGGAAATGGTAAGAAGGCTGAGTCCTGTGTTTTACCAGAATAGATCAAGGAAGTAGACTAGCAGACCCACCTCCAAATTGCCAGTAAGCATCATGGTGACAGTATGCATTTTATGATGGATAAGACTGACATTTGGATGAGCTTCTGAGAACCAAAGTTGTAACATCGAAAGTAGCAGCATGATAGGGTTGTTCCACACTGGCATCTTCCTTCTAGAAGAAAGGATCTTGCTCCCTGGTTTAATCATTGCACTTGGCAGGGCTCATTTTGAAGCAGGAGCTCATTTGCATATTAGGCCACACACCCCTGATGTAGCCAATCCTCCAAGAGCTTACGTAGCCTCTGTAAGCTCTTGGAGGATTGGCTACATTAGGGGTGTGTGGCCTAATATGCAAAGGAGCGCCTGCTACGAAATGATCCCTGACACTTGGTGAACTGGAAGGCGGAAGGAGATAGGTAGAGTGTTGTTTGCAGAAAACTCAGGACAACCCTGACTGATGCTGCTGCCGTGTTCATTAGAAAGCGTATGGGGTTGCTGTGATAGTGGCAAAGAAAAGTAGTTTTTCTGCTACCATTGAATCAGCTGAATCATATCCACCCTATATCTTCAGGACTGCCTCTTCCAATATACTCCTGAGTGACAGTGGTAGAATAGCCTTCCTGTGCAGATCAGAAAAAGCTTTACCCTGTTAGGATTTTGATGGCAACGCATGACTAGATTATTTGGAAGAGTTTTCCAGTTGATGAAGGTTTCCTAGTTGTCTGAAGCTGTTTTAAGCTGTGTCATATCTAGGTTGTATTTGTTTTATTCTGATATATTTTTTTAAAAACACTGTAACCCACCTTGTTTTTTTAGGAAAAACTAAATATGTCATCAGTAAAAAAATAAATGAAACAAGCCTATCCTACCTCTAGGTACATTCCATATCTTTGCCTAAAAGTCAGCAAGAAAACCTTTAGTATCAGTAAATGCTGCACAGGAATCTGTGTGATTTAAAAATAGTCATCGCATCGTTGCAGCAACCATCATTCCAGGCTTGGTGCTGTGGAATAGAGGAGTGGGGCCAACCCAGTTAAGAGAGATGATGTAGATGACAGATAACAACACAGATGGAGCCAAGTGTTAGTGCTGTTGTCTGGGCAACATAAGGGGAGGGAGAAGAAAGACCTCAGTGTCTTGTGAGATTTAGAAGTGAGACTAGGCCACACTGTGGGACATTTTCCTGGTGCTTTGTTGGCCAAGGAAGAAGTAACTGCCAATGCAGTTTTAATCCATGAGGATGAGAACTATTGTTCTCCTTATCTGAGCCTTTCCCAAGGTGAAAGTCATGAGTTTCATGAACTTTAGCCTTCAAGGAATGCACTCTGACTCCTTCAATTAAAAGGGCCTTGGCCAAAGGAACTATAAACTCACAATGAGCTGGTGATTATGGACTACCTTGACCCAAAAGATGGGATACAAATTAATGGGTGAAAAATAGGAGGTTGCTGTTCCCTGAGACCCAGAGAGCATAGGAACTTCTTCATTTTTCATAGATATCTGCTGCCGCCTCTATGGGCAGGTGCCCCCCCCCCCCCCCCAATTTGCCATTTCAATCTCCTCTTTCTTTAGTGTGGCAAAAATGACCTGGCATCAAACTGGTCAAGGTTAATTTTTTATCAGTGCACTCAGTTCTTTTCAGCAGTTGGAAGAACATTGGATTAATTGTACATCAGCTAGTTGCATCTAGTCCAATCCAATAGGTAGGTGAGGTTTCTTGGCATGAAAATGTTTACTAATGTGTACATGTTCATTGAATTGTGGAGGAATGGACTTTAGGCATAAGTCTAAGCAGTGAGTAATCTCTGGTCTTAAATCTGCTGCCATTTCCATTACATGATCCCTTGGGTTCGGGTATTTCAACAAAAAAACCCAGCATTGTTTCCTTTGTGGCATTGCCTCTTCCAAGAAGTCTCATGTGACATGTTGACCAGCTTAAAAAGTAGGGGCAGATTCTCTCATAATTGCTGGACTATGGTGAGCAAAGTTATTTGCACAAAAATTTCCCCTTTGCACAAAACACTAGGTCTTTGATTCATATTGGACAGCTTTGGTGCTGGGAACAACCCTTTAAGTGCTGAGGACACACAGAAATGCTTTCTGTGGTTACAACTTAACTTTTCTAATCCCCACCATTAGCAGTCCTAGCTCTGAATGCACCAGAATGGATGTTAGACCTGGCATAAAACAGTCCATGCAACATCATTGCTGACATGCCAGAAATTCAAATACCATTTTAAGTATCTCTGATGTGGGTGCCCTGTTTTGGAAACTGAGGCAAGTGTTCCATGATCAAATAATCAGTGGGGTACCAGCAGCCAAACAGTTAGTGATAATACCCTAAATAACATTAATAACATCCCAACTTCGGGTTCCTGCCAATAACAATTGTTCATTTTTACTTCTAGTGCTAAGCCATGTGATAAATACTGACAAGAAATAAAAGATTGAACAGAGGCTTTATCTCATAATGATGAACAAGATATAGCAAGGACAAAGAGAGACACAAAATACAAGAAGATATAATTTCTTAACAAAACACACTTAGGGTTGCTAACATCAAAATGGGGTCTGGAGTCTGGACTTCTACTAGAATTACAACAGATTTCTAGACTACAAAGATCAGTTCCCTAGGAGAAAATGGCAGCTACAGAGGGCAGACTCTGTTGCACAGGTTGCCAACTCCAGGTTGAAAAATTGCTGGAAATCGGGGGGTGGAGCCTGAGAAGGGCAAGGTTTGAGGAGGGGAGGAAACTCAGTAGCATATAATGCCACAGAATCTACCCTCCAAAGCAGCTATTTTCTCCAGCAGAACTGATCTCTGTCATCTGGAGGTCAATTATGATACTGGGAAATCTTCAGGTCTCACCTGGAAGTTGGCAACCCTACTGTGGCATCACATCCTGCTGAGCTCCCTCCCCTTCCCAAAATAAGCCCTCCCCAAGCACCACCACCAAATTTCCAGGAGTTCACCCAGCTACAGTGGGTAACCCTAGACTGAACAGAAGTTAAGCCATCTATGTTTTTAAGTTTGTCTGACTGAAGATTAACAGAACAAATCATTATGCTTTGAGGCACAGAGAAGAAAGGATTGTGGTTTGCTGGGAAGCCAAAGATGCATTCAGCGCAGCAGCCAGGAGAGGGCTGCACTGTTGAAGCCTGTGTATATATATGGTTTTGGGGACATATTCAGACCATAATGAATAACATCCAGACAACAAGACAATTAAGGATCTTATGGTAGTTTTAAAGACTAGCACAATTCTTCCAGCAGAAGCTTTCATGTTCCAGAGTTCACTTTATCAAATGCATGATGGGAAAAAGCATGTTGATAAATGGAGGAAGGACAGCTTGGGAATAGTCTTTCAGCAATGATTCCCGTCCCCCCCCAAAATGGCGATACTTCTAATTCTTCTGAGATTTCCACAACTGATTTCCGTTTTGCCCCTGGAAGGAAGAGGTGGAAGAACATTCCTGAGCCTTCGGGGATAATGGTACAGGTCATAAAACAGAAGTAGCATGGATTGACCTAGAAACAGAAATGAATAAGTGAACAATTAACAAGCATGTGCCAGTGATGTTTGCTACCTTATTGTTGAATCACTGGGGAAGTTCTTATATGGGTACACGGGTGGTGTGAAGTTCAGACAAAAGATCACACTGGCTACTGATCCACTCCTGAGCCCAATTCAAAGTGTTGTTTTTGACTTTTAAAGCCCTACATGGCTTGGGACCAGGATATCTGAAGGACTGTGTTCTTGCATATGTTCCTGCCCCAGTATTGAGATCACAGGGAGAAGGTCATTTGAGGGTATACAAGACAGGGCCATTTCAGTGGAAGCCTCATGATTATGGAACAATGTCCCCGGGCAGGTGCGCCTGGCCCCCTCACTTTCAGTCTTTAGGAAGCAGCTGAAGATGGTTTTATTTAGGACTGTATTTAATTAAAGCATTCCCAAACTGTGATTTTAAATTTTGTTTTAATGTTTTTATATAACCTATTTTATGTATTCTATTAATATTCTAAGCCACCTTGAGCTTTGTAAAGAAGTCAGCCAATAACTATTTCAAAGAAATAAATAATCTCCCTTTTCAAATTTGAACTGCACTTCATTGGATTACAGCCTACCCCTTGAGCCAGAGTGAGCAACCAGTGTCTGTTAACTGCAGCCCATGATGCTTTGCCCAGACTGGGCCTTTGTAAGATCATGACACAATCAGGATCCAAAACTGGAAGTCAGCCTAAATTGGGGAGCATCTGCAGGGGAAAGTCATCACGCATAGGAGGGATTAAGCACTATTGCCTTCCACCCACCTGCCAAACCTTCCCTGGAGGTTCTTCCCCTCCCATATTCCCATTCCCTCTGCAAACACTGAGTCAAGACCACCAAGAAAATGTCTAGGTCTGCCATTTTCAAGCCAGCCCAGTTTCCTGCAGGCAAACCATGAGTAATTTACCCTTCAAGCAGCCTTCTGGATTACCATTCTCAAGTACAGAGATATGGTGGAGATTTGGGAAAGGTGAACTGGTGAGGGAACTGCCAAGCCTTTGAATGCCATCAGTAGAGGCCACAAGAACTCTGTTCCCAAACGTTCTCTGGAGAGCAGAAGAATGAGAAGTGTGGTGCCCAGGGCTTTTTTTGTAGAAAAAGCCCAGCAGGAATGTATTAGCATAACATGCCACACCCAATAGCAGAAACTCATTAGCATATTAGGCCACACCCCCGACAGCACAGCTCCCTCCCAGGATCGGCTTCCCCAGGCGAAGGAAGGAAGGCAGTTTCCCCAGGCGAACCCAAGGGAAGGAAGGCAGTTTCTGGATCAGCTTCCCCAGGCGCCCAAGGAACCCAAAGAGGGGAGGCAGTTTAAACTGCATTCCCTCTCTGGATTGGCTTGACTTCCCCAGGCACCCCACAACTTGCGAGTCGCCTGAGGAACCCGGGGGCGGGGGGGGGGAGCTATAGGTGTGGCCAACTCAGAAGCCAGCCGGAACTCCGTTCCTGTGTGTTCCTGCCCAAAAATAGCCCTGGTGGTGTCAGAGCTAGGCAAAAACTTGTTGGATGCTTCCTTCGCCCCTGCCCCAGAAAGACAATGCTAAATAACAACATGAGCCCCAAGATTTCCCCAGTGAACCCCTCCAAATCCAGATGTACCATTTGCAGTTCCTCATAGGTTCTTAGGAAAAAACCTTCTCCAGCATGCAAGGGGTGAAAGATCATATAGAAGCCTAAAACAGGAAAGGAGGTAATTGTATGTTAAGAATTAATTTGACTTTCCAGGGATTGCAAGTGTAACTGGCTTCCCCACCTGCACCTGAGCCACAGTGCTTTAACTGCCGCAGTTCATTTGTAAAGGGAGAAAGGTGAGAAGCAAGCGGCACAGAGATGGGGCATACGGGCACCACCCTGTGTGTCTCTACCCTGCTCATTGCTTCCACAACAGGGGTGTTTTCCTGACCTCCTAATCATAATCTTATTGTCTACTTTCTGAGTTTTCCCCTGCTTTGATATAATAATTCCAAACCTGATTCAAGACAATCTTTTTGGAAAGATTACTGTCAAAGCAAACTGTGTGGATGGGAAAGTTGCATTTTTGAAGTTCCTACCTACATGAGCACCATTTTCTTTGCCTCAGCCCCCAAAGCCACCATTCTCACCACCACCACCACCACCACCACCACCACCACCACTGGAAGGCTTTTTCAGACTTTTTAAACATTTCAGGAATTGGCACATCACTATAACACAATAACTTTATAACAATCTATAGCCACAATTTACTAGCTGCTCTGAATTTCCAGCTTTAATTTTAAAAGGTATGTCTCTAAACTTTTTTGTTGTGGAGATAAAAGGGGAAATATGCAAGGTTCTGGAACCCATTTGCATCTTCTCTGACAGTTGTTGGCATCTCCCTGGGATGAGCTTAAAAAATTAGGCAGCTGTTTTCAAGTGTGTATGAGCTCATGCGCTAAGCTTGCTGCTGCACCAGCCCCCACAATGGCACTCTTAATTAGGCATGAATTACTCACCAGTTCAAAGAGCAGCCCCTCCATCCTGCATTAGCTTTCACCAGAAAATGATCCCTGCTGGAAGGGCAGCTGGCTGTGATGCTTCCTTGCTAACCCTGTGGGTGGCACTGATGGAAACCATGACACCCAAGTTAATTTTAAGTGCCCCAGTGTGTCGTTCATATGCATGGGGCAAGAGTAGGGTGTGCTGGATTAATCAACCCATGCATAGAACAGCAGGGGATGATTCACAGTGGGAAAGGTGAACATTATCCAAACAGAAATGCCAACTCTATAGGCGACCCACGTGAGAGCTGAGCTATTTCACCTTTGCATCTCACACTTATATCCATGCTGTGGTTCTGGCTGCAATATTTCATCTAAAACTCAATACGTGGAAGCATGAAGACTGTGGAGCTTTATACGAATAAAGCCCTCCACATTTTTTGGGGGGGGGGGCAGCTTACTGGAATCAATTACTCAACATCTTGCTTAGTTGTGAATTCTACGATAAAATACGGGATGCCCTAATCAGCCCCCTTTTGATCAATAGGCACAGTGGCCCAGAAGAGAGACCAGTGTCCTTTCTTCTATCAGATCTCCGTCCTCATAGCATCTTTACAGTGGTGAGGTTTCTCTCTATTGGTATGAGGGATAGAGAATATAAAGTTAAAGCTCTGGTGGGATGATGGTCTTCGTATATTTAAAATATGTGGTCTTTATGATGTTGTTCCCCCCACCCCACCCCCTATGCCAATGAAGGATTTGACTGACTGACTGAATCTGCAGCATGCTTAGGCAAGCTCAAGAAATCTTGCCCACTCCACTGCTGCCTGGAGTTAGTGATGCCATTGGTATTACACAGGTCTCTGGACAGCATGTTGCCTCTGTGCTGCCATCTGTCAGGCAGGGGATATGGATACAGCCTGTATCCTATGGGGTCTGATGTAGGAGATGCTGATAGATCTTGTACAGAAACACTAACATGTGTTATGTATGGAAACTACAGTTCCCATGATGCTGTGATAACCTAGATTTACCACACTGACATGGAAATATTCAAAGCCATTATAGCCTTGGCTTGCATTGCACGGATCAGGCCTTCCCTATATTCATGGACTGCTGTTTAGTGGGGGATTGTGTAGGGCTACTGGGCACTGTCACATACCAATGATGTCAAGTCTCCCAAAGATCTTTAGCCAGGACTAGCTGGCTAAGGAAAATCTTAAGCTGATATATTAGTTCACCTCCCCTTTCCCTTTCTAACTGGCCTGGAGAGCTGATAACTGTACGAAAATCAGCATGCGTGTATGGAGGTATTAATCCGAACATATACTGCTGTCTGCTGTTATGATTTTTAGATTGTATTTTTATGTTTTCTATTCTTGTATTTGCTTTCATTCACTTTTATTTGTGTATGTTGCTTTGCTTATAGAAAAGTAACTTTTGAGTGCCCTTCACTTCTTCAAGTGGTGAGAAGCTCCAGGGCCAGCACTTACTTGAGATGGTTCCCTTCAGAGGAGAAAGCACTGGAGATGAAGGACATTTTGGATGTTTTCACTTTATTTGTAAATATACAGGTAAAGCACAGGTGGAGGCACAAAAGCACTCCTTCAGGGCAGCATTCTACATAAGATCCACTCCACATAAGAGCCCCAGAGAGAGAGATCCCGCTCTAGCACAATGGGTGCATGTTAATTTGCATCCCAGAGCAAGTTTCTAATCCTGGTTTTAGAAGATGAAAGTATTCTGAGTTTCAGAGGGTTTCCCATGTCCCAAGGCAGTTTTCTTGCTTCTCTCCATAGGCCTTCCTTGCCTTAACTATCCATGCCTCAAGAGTTCAGTCTCTTTGTATTCCATCACTGTTCTTTATTGCCATTATGGCAAACCACCCTCTCAAGCATCAGACGTTCTGTCACCTACAAACTGGTGCCTCTTGCATTGCTAAAAATAATAAGAAAACAGTCATCTAAATGTATACAACTCACCTTGTGCACGTAGAGGAATTTGAATTGCAATAAATTAAAGTCACTCGGTATGAAATGTCAGCATGACAACCAAAAATCAGGCTACCTGTGGACTTTCCAAGGCAAGGTTTCTTCAATAAGAGCCCATTTCACTCAGGCAGAGAACTTATTTCTGACTTTGGTGACCAATCATAACTCGGTACAGACACCTGGGTCTCTTGTGAAATTTTTCCCCAAAGCCATCAATAGGAATGTCTTTCCAAACTGTATCCTGCTTAGTTCCTCTGTGATGTCTGCAATTGACCTCCCCTTTGTCTCAGGTAGGAAGATGTAGATGAAAATCACTATCCCAATGAGCACTGCTAAAAAGATAAGGAAGCAGAAGGGACCAAGGAGCTCCTGGGGGGGAAAAAACACACACAGGCAAAATTAAATTCTCTTCAAAGCCTAGACTATGCTATGTTCTGGAGAGGTCAGGACTTCTTAGAGACTTCTTAGGTTAAAAATACATGATATATTTGTTCACTATACATTTTTTTGATATGATATATTTGTTCACTATACAATTTTAGGCTTCCCAAACCCAGCTTGTTTTCCCTGGTCACACATCAGCTGCAGGAACGTCGTTTTAAAGATCAGAGGACTGTTTTTCCAACTTGAACTGCTGCTTGGCAGTGAGGAAGAGCTCCTGCTTTCTCCCCCAGGGTTTTTTTGGGTTGGTTTGTTTGGGTTTTTGTGTGTGCATGCCTGTGCCTGGAAGTTATGATGACCTCTGGCAACCCCTACTGGGGCACAGAGGACATTCAGAGAAGTGGCTTGATAGCCTGCCTCTGGCCTTCCAGCCCTGGTATTTTCAGGAGGTCTCCCATCCAAATACTTGCCAGGGTCGACTCTGCTTAGGCTTCCAAGATCTGACGAGATCGAGCTTGCCTGGGCTATCCAGATCAGGGCCCCCAGACTCCCCCCCCCCCCAGATACTGACCCCCCAGTAGATAACTTCTGGGGGTGGCATTTCAGTGACTGAAAGTGGCCTGAGTGGAGGCAGAAGTGTCTCTCTCCCCCCCCCCCCCCCCCCCCCCCAGCAGCTGTTCAGGCTGGGAAAACACTCCCTCTGATCTTTAAAATTACATTCCTGCAGCTGATGTGTGACTTCAGGGAAACAAGTTGGGTTCATCATCTAGGGAACAAACGTATGATGTTTTCTGGCCCTTAGAGTAAGTACATAGTATCCACAGTAAGCCTGCTGTAGAAATGCCTATATACATTTTAGGCATGCGCACACACACACACACACACACACACACACACACACACACAAAAAACTTCCTTCAAACTCAGAGGAAATATGTTCTGGAAAAATTGGATTTGCACAGAGCTAATTTACTGGCCAGACCTTGTGCCAAGAAAAGAAGGAGCTGCACCAGTCACAGGAGATAAAAAAATAAGGCCAAGGCTGATGGTACAAAATCAAGTAAAAATATATTTTACTACTCAGTTAAATTTCCAAAAAATTCTCTACAAATGTTGCCAACAGGCTTCACCAGAAGAATCTGTTCGTCTTGCAGTAGTTATTCAAAAAGAGGTGGCTACTGATCTTTTACTCTTTTTGAAGAACTACTGAAAGATGAACAGATTCCCCCAATGAAGCCTGTTGGTGAAACGCATAGGGAAAGTTTTGAAAATTTAACTGAGTAATAAAATACATTTTAACCTGATCTTGTACCATTGGCCTTGGCCTTATTTATTTATTTTTAATCTCCAGACCTTGTGCCAACTATGAAGCCTTCCTCTCTGCTGTCTTGGAACAGTTTTTGAAGTGTAAAAAATTGGAGAGGGTGGGGACACTCACAAATGAAACACCAACCAATTTAACAAATGTTCCAGCGATAATCATATTGTACACTTTCTAAAAACAAGGAAACCCAGATAAAAGCATGGGAATCTCAAATCAATGTTCTCACTGAGTTTTTTCTTAATGGGCAGGTATCACAGCAATGTTTTCATCACACAGCCAGGCTCTGATCACTGCTGGGTCTCTGGATTTATGCTATGAATTGAGACCACAATAAACATCACTGTGCAGAAACAGGAATTATGTATCCCCAGGGCTATTTTTGGGCAGGAACACACAGGAATGGCGTTCCGGCTGGCTTCCGAGTTGGCCATGCCTACAGCCTCCCCCCCCCCCCCCGGGTTCCCCAGGCACCTTGCAAGCCACGGGGAGCCTGGGGAAGCCAAGCTGATCCAGGGAGGGAAGGCAGTTTAAACTGCCTCCCCACCCCGGGTTCCCTAGATGCCTCACAAGTTGTGGGGCACCTGAAGAAGCCAAGCCGATCCAGGGAGGGATGGCAGTTTAAACTGCCTCCCCTCCTTGGGTTCCCCGGGTG
This sequence comes from Lepidodactylus listeri, assembly GCA_029233225.1. Taxonomy (NCBI): domain Eukaryota; kingdom Metazoa; phylum Chordata; class Lepidosauria; order Squamata; family Gekkonidae; genus Lepidodactylus; species Lepidodactylus listeri. The sequence goes on from JARCFY010000013.1 coordinate 30,325,830, forward strand.
CCCCGCAGCTGCCATGGGGATCCTGGGGAAGCCAATCCTGGGAGGGAGCTGTGCTGCCAGGGGTGTGGCCTAATATGCTAATACATTTCTGCTGTTGGGTGCGGCATCTTGTGCTAATGAGTTCCTGCTGGGCTTTTTCTACAAAAAAAGCCCTGTGTATCCCCCTCCCACTTGAGCTCCATGAAAGGTGACTTACCACAACAAAGGGGAAACCCAGCCCAACCACAGTGAGGCACATCCAGCTAGTGGTGCCCACAATGACAAATGCTGGTGCTCTTGCTGACTGGTTGAAAATCTCTACCATGACAGAGATGACACCACCACCTGAAAAAGGACATGGTGACAGAAAATAAAAGGACTGAAAATGTTAGCTCCTTGTTCTTAAAAAAAATGAAGGAAAAGGTTAGTTTCTCCCACCAAAAGTACTAGCCAATCACAGCTCAATGATACATTCAGGTCTGGCAAATGAAGGCAGCCATCCAGGGTAACACAAAATGAGAGCTAAACCCATGTATCATGTATTTTTCATGTAACTGTTTCTTTCTGGCAACATAAGCAATGTCTTTCAGCAAAACTTTAACATCAACAAAAACATTGTGCTTGAGCCAGTAATAGTGTCACCCTAAGCCCTTCAAAGTCAGCTCAAGTCAATGGGAGTAGAAGGTGTAACTGCTTAGGGTTGCATTGCAAGTCCTTTTCATTTCAGTGCATGAGGTCACTAACTCTCCTGTGAAAATCAGTGAGCCTGAATAGTTTGGACGACTGTGTCAGCTGTGCAACACTACTGATTTGTTTGAAGAAGAGCCATTTGAATACAAAGCATGTCAGGACTGCTTCATTCATTCCCCCCAGAGAATATAAAGCACTTTCGTTTTCAGTTCACTTTGGTGCCAGACCCTGATTGCCTCCTTAAATCTCCGCCACCGTCACTTGCTGCCACCACCATTTCCTGCCACCATGACTTCCTGAAATAACCCTTTGTTCACTTGCTACTGCCCCATGCTGATTTACTCACATGGACCAAGTCCATAACAGATTACGAACAAGAAGATGAGGGCGATGCTGCAGTAGGACATCCAAGGGAACTGATCCTGGAAGAAAGTACACAGGAAGAGAGAAAATTATATCTAAAACAATTGAGATAGTGCTACATCTTTCTCATTGAGGACTACATTGAGACAGCAACATTTTTCTTACTGTGCTGTGATTTGAATGTAGGGATTTGACTGAGCTAGATGGTCAGAAGTGGTCTGGGGTCTGCAGTGAATTGAATTCTGCTGTCACTATGATATCATTTCAGCTTCTTGCAGCCACAGAACCCTTTAGAAAATCTACTTTCATTTGCTGCAGGATGGAGTCAAGGTAGGTTTGGGGATACTCTGAAGATTATTGTAGCAAACCAAGGCAAGAAGATAGGCAATAACAGTGGGCATCTCTACACTTCAGTGATGAAGGTGGTATATAGCAGGCTGTCATACCTGATGTCAGATGATTAGGGGTTTTTTTACTCAATACAATCTACTTTGACTAGCTCCCATGCAAAGGTATTAACCAGCTGTGTTACTAGAAATCCTTTATTTTAAACTGCAGATGCTAAGCGTTGAACTTGGAACCTTCTTCATACAAGTTATGTATTCTGCTACTGAGCTATGGCTAATTTTAGAGTGAACACAAATGGGAAGCGCTTTTCACAAACATTTTAGCCCCCCTAAAGCCCCTTTTTGGCGAAGAGGGCTTGAAAGGAGGCAAAAATTGCAAAATGGAAAGTTGGGTAGAAGGGAATCCAGAAGGGACTTTCTAACTAAACAAATATGGACAGGACATCTCCTCTCATAACTGCCACCCTCACCCCCAGGAATATGGGGAGATGGGTGTTCAGAAGAAGGGGAAGGAGAGGCAGTCCCTCCTGTTTTATGTAAAGATGTGGGGTGGCTCTTTGGACCCTACTGCAAATATCTGTGTAGGATAACAGCATCCAGTATCTGGTGCATTGGTTGCCTACTTTTATTCCTGTTATGATGCTAGAAACTAGAGAAGAAGTGCAATGAGGAACTAGAATCCCAGTTAGAGGCATCTCGCCTCCTCTCTTGAGCCATTTCTCTTTGGTAAAAGTAATGTAAGACATCTTTAATTCCATAAGAAAGAAAGGTGGCTAATAAATGTTTTAAATAAATAATAATAAATAAGAGTAGCAGCCACATCTTAAGCACAGTTTTATTTATCCACCAAATGAACTCTGGGTGGAAGGATCTCTTTGGTTATTAGGACAGGAGAGGTGGGGCAGGCAGCTGTGGAAACCCCATCCACCACTTCCACACACCCAGCAGTGTTGGTGAGGACAATCCCAAGTCCAGAGTGGGGTTGGTTCTGCTGTTGAAATGGCTGCTGCCCCCTCAGAAATAGTGTCAAGCTTTCTATGTTTTGTCCTTGCCTTCTGTTAGAGGAAGAGCGTCAGTAATATAGGCTGTTGTGGGAGTGGGGAGGCAAGAAGCAATCTGAGGCCTGCCTGTTGACTACGAAATTCAGTGCAGTCAAGGATTGAAGCCTATTGAAAAGAATGAGGGGGGCTAGGCTGTCTACCGAGGTTCTACAGCTGCCTTGGTTTCAACAAAGTCCAGTTACCACACCGTCCACCATGTGTGACTGTTGGCAGTCTCAGACATAGGCAAAGTGGGACTTTTCGGCTGTGGAAACATTAGACAGCTGTGAATCAAAAAGAAAATTCCTACACTGGGCAGGGAGAGGGGCAAACAAGTTCACAGCAGATCATAAACCAAACTGGTACTGTGACTGGTTAGGAGAGTAGCACAGATAGGTACTTACTTGAAGAGACAGGGTCATTACAAGGAGGGCCAAAGCCAAAGCCATCATTGCATAGCCTCCCCACAGTAGAATCCTTCGGCCAACATGGTCAATCATAGAGCTCTGTTTGGTCCAAAAAGTATCATCATCAGGCATACAAAAGGGGAAATCTCAACTGCATACTTAACCTAAAAGGACACTAGACTCATTTCACTGAGCACACAGTAAATTTATCACAGGATGCTTTGTGAGGAATTTGTAGTAGTGACTCCAAACTGAGGTTGCAACTCACCACCCTTGTTTTTGATTCCTTTTCTAAAGGGTTCTAGCCATGGTGTATGACACTTATGACAAGACATAATTCATCTGTCACACTGCCCTCTAGAGTCAACACGAGGTCAGTTTGTCAAGTGACTTTGACCATTAGTAGGTGAAATAATGTCTATGTTAGCATGCTGGTTCTGTCTTGATTGGTTCCCTTAAAGCTGGAATTGATCCCATTTGTCATAAGGAAGACATAAAGAAAACCTACAAAGAAAGGAACTAGGTTGTCTCCACAAAAGCTTAATGAATAGTTCTGTCTGAAGTTGGCCAGATTATGCTTTCAGAAGCCAAAGCGGCAGTTCTTTTTGCCTTCTTACTTCCTCAGATATCTTTAAAAAGGGTATGACAACCTGTACATGCCCAACGTGGCTTCCCAGATTCCCACAAGATTCCCGTTTCTCCAAAGAAATTAACATTTTATTTGTTTGCCTGCTACCAAGAAAGGTGGCTGACCTCTAAAAAGAGGAATGAATCTCACAGGAGTTCAGGAAGCTCTACTGAGCATGCACTGCTTGTTGCCATTTTTAAAGAGGGCTGTGGAGGCAAGGAAGTTAGGTGCTGTGGTCCCCAGGTGAGGAGGCAAGGTGGCAGAGGGGAAACAGATGGGATGAGAGATTGGCAGCAGGTAAGCAGGACTTTGCCACCTTCATCCTCCAAAAGCACCATCTGAGGCAACCACTGCAGCTGCTCCCACAAGTTTGAGCAAGTTTCACTTACACACAGGATCACAGAGATAAATTCAGAGGTACCAACTCCTAGTGCTACATAGGGTATAAGAATGTCATCCAGCTTGGCTGTGCGGAAAACTTCAAAGGCATAGAAGTAGATCTGGAAAGAAAAAAGTAACACATATCAGAAGCCATGATGACCATGAACTTTCACTAGTACAAGATCATATGATGTGATCCAATAATGGAGAGTTAGATTTCTGGTACTTTTCACCAAAAGGAGCCAAGCCAATTGACTTTATGGCCATGGCCGTGGATACCTTCATGTTCATTGTTGGGATTTTGGTTCAACCAAACTTCTGAGAACTAACATCCAATGTGAGGAGAAGCAATTTGCATAGCAAAACTTGTTCCTGTGGCATCATTTTTTGTATAAACTCTGTTTTATCTGAAAACATATTCTAGAATGACTATTATGCAGCGCATGCCACACCAGTGGAGAGAACATGGGCCTGTAAGAAGCAAGCTGTACTTTTTTAAATGGTTTACTGTACTCAACTGCACTCAAGCCACACCACTGTATACTCAGTGTCAGCAAAAAGACAATGCATAAAGATGGCCGTAGGGATTTATCTTTCATCACTTCTAGAATGCTTAAGATCTTTGAATTCCTCATGGCTGCCTTCTGCTTCATCATGTCATCCATCTCAGCTTGGTGATGTCCTTCACCCCAAAGATCTTTCATAGCTTTGTGGAAGAATAAAGAAAAGACAGTTAGTCAAATACCAATTCACTCAATTGTTCATACATCAGCTGAACCCAAAGATCACCTTAGCAGATAACATTCAGGCACTCAAAAGCCTTCACAAAATGAGAAATTAGAGGCAGAAGAGGAGATGACTGAAGAATCAACTTTTTGAGCAGAGGCTGTGATAAGTATTGGAGTCGGGAGTCCATGGAATAGTGAAACAGCTAGATCTTTATTGCTGGTCCGGATGAAGCATACAACCCAGGGCTCCAAGCCCTCCTTTTATGCTGGTCAGGGACAATCCCCTGACCTCACCCAACTGGCCTGATAGGCTATTAGAAGTCTATTTACATTTCATAGGTTCCCTGGGAGAAACCTAGGTACAGGATTGGTGGCCGGTTTGAATCCACCTGGCCTTTGTTCTACCTGGCTGAAGCTCAGGTAGTTTCTTGGCCATGTGCTCTGGCCATGCTCTGGCCATGTGCTCTGGCCATGCGGTCGCAATGAAGAGAGCACATGGCGACCGCATGGTCAATACATAACACCCCTCCCCCCATAGTCCAGAACCCCTCTGCACACATAGTCTTTGAGATAGTCCGGGCGTCTGCGCTCACGTCCAGAGCGCCGGGGGGTTGTAAGGCGGGGCGTGTTGCTAGTGTCGGCAGGTTGCGGTGTGGGTAGTTGTTCTGCTGGCGGGGCCTGTCTGCTCGGGGGTTGTTCAGGTGTGGATGGTGCGACTGCTTCGTCCGCGGGCAGGAGCGGCATCTCCGCAGTCTCCGGATCAGGGTCTGGCGCTGCTTCTGGAGTCGTGTCGATGTCACGGTCTGTTGGTGCAGGGAGTTCGGGGGCCTGGGTATCATCGTGGTTCTGGGTACGGCGTCGAATCTGGTCAATGTGCCGTTTCCAGACTACGCCATCTTCCGTAAGGACCTCATAGGAATAAGGCCCTGTGACTCGGACGATCCTCGCGGGGAGCCATGTTGGACCCCGCGCGAAGTTCTTTGCGTATACGGGGTCTTCGGGAGCAAATCCTCGGGCAGCTGGCCGGTCCTCCATTGTCGGGTTCCCCTCGATTGCTCGGTCGGGATGTAGGCGGTCCAAGACGGTTCCCAGTCGTCTTCCCATCAGAAGTTCGGCTGGCCGGCGCCCGGTCCCTGAGTGGGGTGTGTTCCGTTGGCAGAACAGGAACTTGTACAGCTGCTCTTCCCAGTCGCCATGCTCCATCTTCTTTAACGCGTCCTTCGTTGTCCTCACCATGCGCTCGGCCTGGCCATTGGTTGCGGGGTGGAACGGAGCGGAGCGGATGTGGCGCAGACCGCAGGCTTCCACAAACCGTTGAAACTCGCCGGAGGTGAAGGCGGTCCCGTTGTCGGTCACGAGAGTTTCTGGCATTCCGTGTGTCGCGAAGATCGGCCAGAGACTTCTTAAGGCAGCATTGGTGGAGGTCGAAGCTACCGGCACTACCTCAAGCCACTTGCTGTAGCTGTCAACAACGATAAGAAACAACCGGCCCTGGACCGGTCCCGCGAAGTCTAGGTGCAGGCGGGACCAGGGCTTGTTAGTAGATTCCCAGGATCGGACAGGAGCGTGTGGCGGATCTGGCCGTGACTCCTGGCATTTGGTACACTTCTGGACCCGCCCCTCAATGTCTTTGTCCAGGCCTGGCCACCATACGTAACTCCGGGCCAGAGCTTTCATGCGCACAATTCCCGGGTGAGCCTCGTGGAGGGCCTCTAGCACTCGGGGCCGCAGGGGCCCGGGGATCACCACTCGAGATCCCCATAGCAGGCATCCCTTGTGGGCCGATAGTTCGTGCCTGCGTGCCGTGAAAGCGGCAAAATCTGGTCCCGGTTTTTCCGGCCACCCCCTTCCCACCCAGTCTGAGACACGGGAAAGGATGCGGTCCCGCCGCGTGCGACGGGCCACATCTGATACCTGTACGGGGCGCTCCGGTAGATCCTCTAGGAGCGCGACGTGGAAAGCGGGAGCCGGATCAGGGTCGCAGGACGGGAGGGGAAGACGGCTGAGGGCGTCTGCATGACCCATCGCCTTCCCCGGGCGATGTACCAATTCGTAGGAGTAGCCTGACAAAAAAATTGACCACCGCAGGACCCGCGGGGACAGCATGTGAGGGGTCTGCCTGTGGGGGGCAAGGAGACCCAGCAGCGGCTTGTGATCTGTGGCCACGGTGAACGACCGTCCGTAGAGATAGTCGTGAAATTTCCTGACGCCAGCTACGATTGCTAGGGCCTCCTTGTCGATCTGGGCGTAGTTCCGTTCTGCCGACGACAGGGTCCTGGAGTAGTAGGCAACTGGTACCTCCTTTCCGTTGGGTAGCCGGTGTCCCAAGACCGCCCCAACGCCGTAGGGGGATGCGTCGCAGGCCAGGATGACAGGGAGTCTCTCATCGAAATGCGCTAAGACCACATTTGAAATTAATAAGTCTTTGACGGCCCGGAAGGCTGCATCATGCTTGGGACCCCAGGCCCAAGCCGCTCCCTTGTCCAGGAGACGATGCAGGGGTTCAGCGACCGCCGCCTTGTGCGGAAGGAAGGCGTGGTAGAAGTTCACAAGTCCCAAGAACGCCTGGAGTTCCGCCTTTGAGGACGGGCGGGGTGCACCTGTAATTGCCACTACCTTCTCCTTTGTGGGGTGAATGCCGTCTGTGGTGACTTGAAACCCCAAGAAGGTCACCGAGGAGACTCCCAGGGTGCACTTGTCTTTTCGAACCTTGAGACCCGCGTCCTGGAACCTTTGCAGCACCATCCGGAGGCGAGCTGCGAACGTGTCGGCGTCCGGGGCGGCGATGAGGACGTCGTCGAAGAACGGCTTCACTCCTGGAACATCTTTTAGGAGAGAATCCATTAGATTTTGAAAGATTCCGGGTGCTACGCTGACCCCAAATTGGAGGCGTTTTACCTTGAACGCTCCCTTGTGAGTCACAATCGTTTGTGCCTCGGCCGTTGCTTCGTCTACGGGAAGCTGCTGATAGGCTTGGGCCAAGTCTAATTTTCCAAATATTTTGGCACCCGCGAGGGAGGCCAGAACATGGCTGACCACCGGTACCGGGTACGCGTGGTCCTGTAATGCCTTATTAATTGTACATTTGTAATCCGCGCAGATGCGGACTTCCCCGTTAGCTTTGAGGGGGGTCACAATGGGAGTCTCCCACTTGGCGTGGGAGACCGGCTCGAGCACCCCTTGTGCCACGAGCTTTTCCAACTCTGCCTCCACTTTGGGCTGGAAGGCGAGTGGTGGCCGGCGGACGGCCACGCGGATGGGCCGGACTGCCGGGTCCAGGTCGAAGGAAACCGGGGGTCCTTTGTAGCAGCCCAATGAGCCATCGAAAACGGCGGGAAATTCCTCGCAGATGGATGAGAAGTCAGTAGAGCCCATGCGGTGTATTCCGGTCCACTGCACTCCGAGCGGCTTGAACCAGGCGCGACCTAGGAGACTGGTTAGATTGCGCTCCACCACGAGAAGGTCCAGCAGGCCATTAAAGGCATGGTACTGGACCCGGACCCTGGCTAGCCCCTTAATAGCCACTGGGTTTTTCTGGAAGTCCCGGAGGACCAACCCAGCCGGCAGCCGCAGCCAGCGTGCCCCCTTCGGGCAGAGGCAGCGGAACGTAGCTGCGGACACAATTGAATATGCTGACCCTGAGTCCAGTTCCATGGAGCAAGGAACTCCCTCTATTCGGAGAGACACGGAAATTGCGCCCGGGATGGGCTGAGGCAAGTTCATTACCGTGGCCGTGGGAACGACACTACCCACTTCTTCGAAGTTCGCTGCTGGGGCACGGTGGCTGTTCCTCAGGCGGCAGGCCCGGGCGAGATGTCCTGCTTTCCCGCAGGCGCGGCAGATGGCATCACGGAAGCGGCATGTCCGTCTGTCGTGGGGGTCCCCACAGCTGGCGCACGTTGGGGCCTGCCTGTTGAGGGAAGCAGGAGAGGGAACAGAGACAGATGCTGGGCGCCGGCCCTTGGGCCTGGGGACGCCGGGCTCACCCTTCTTCGAGCGTGGTTGCATCCGGTGGACGTCCTCTTCTTCGCTTGAGTCGGGTTCGGGAGGAGCCGCCTGGTGGACTTTGGTGGCTGCCTTGTCCTTTTGCGTTGTCTCGAAGGCTGCCGCAGTTTCGAGCATCTTCTCCAAGGTTGGCTCCGGCATTGCAATGAGGCGCCGGCGGAGCTTGGCTTCCCGGACCCCTCCCATGAAGGCGGTCTCCACGTGGTCATCCATGTGGCGGAATTCGCAGCCCACGGCTAGTCGACGGAGTTCAGCCAGGAAAGTGGCGGCTGACTCCCCCGGCTGCTGCTGGCGCTGTATGAACTCCCAGCGCCTGGCCAGTTTTGATGGCTTCGGGGCGAAGTAATCGCCGAGGGTCTTGGTGAGCACGTCGTAAGACACCTCGGTGGGGTCTTGCGGGGCTAGTAGGTTCTGGGCCACCCGCATGACCTCCACCCCTCCGGAACTCAAGAGCCAGGCACTCTTCAGGTCCGCATCTGTGATTCCGCGGACCTTAAAGGCACAACCCAGCGTCTTGAGCCAGGACTCCCACGTCTCGGGCCGAGACGTATTGAAAGGGGTAATTGGTCCCGGAGCATTTGCCATATTTACCAGAGCAGGAGCGGCGGCGGCTGTTTGAGCGATGTCCTCGTGTCTTGCGGCGGTGCCGGGGAGCGCTGAGGCTTGGCGCTGGCTAGTGCCGGAGGATTGGGCTCAGAGCGGCTTGCGGCGAGGCGTTGGAGCGCTGGAGCTCGGAGATGCCTGCGGCCGGCGGGACGGAGCTCGCTGTGCTGCTGTGGTCTGCTGGAGAGTCGCTCATCGGGATCCCATCCTCGTCGCCACTGATAAGTATTGGAGTCGGGAGTCCATGGAATAGTGAAACAGCTAGATCTTTATTGCTGGTCCGGATGAAGCATACAACCCAGGGCTCCAAGCCCTCCTTTTATGCTGGTCAGGGACAATCCCCTGACCTCACCCAACTGGCCTGATAGGCTATTAGAAGTCTATTTACATTTCATAGGTTCCCTGGGAGAAACCTAGGTACAGGATTGGTGGCCGGTTTGAATCCACCTGGCCTTTGTTCTACCTGGCTGAAGCTCAGGTAGTTTCTTGGCCATGTGCTCTGGCCATGCTCTGGCCATGTGCTCTGGCCATGCGGTCGCAATGAAGAGAGCACATGGCGACCGCATGGTCAATACATAACAGGCTGAATAAAATCAGATTCAAGGCCCTCCCTGTTGACAATTCCATTTGAGTGGAAATAGGCACAGTAGATTTTAGATTTCACTAAAACTTCCTGATTTGATCTGAAATCTGAAAGCTTTTTAATGGCCTCCAAAAAGGGATAGGAATTCAGCCTTACTATGTATGTGTAGAAACCACTGGTGTGGCCTTATGACCCCATTCTGAGGTCTAAGATTTTTCTAAGAAAAAGGCCATATCTGCCAGGTAGCTTTCAGAGGAATGGATTTTAGTTTACTTCTAGAAGACAAACAATAGCCCTCCCCCCCCTAGTGCTACAGAGATCACTTCAGATACTACCACACATAACACTTCAGAGATCTTTTACCTTCTGATAGGGAAGCTGGCCTTTACCCTAAAGTTTTTTTTTCATTTCAGATGATAAGAAAGTGGACAGAAAATGTTTAAGTGTTTCCAAACTCAGAAGGAACACCTAACCAAATACATATCTATGTGTTTAAATTGTTGGTTTTATGGTTTTGTATATGTGTTTTAAATTGGTTTAGTTGTTTTAATGCTGTGTTTTTGTTTCATTTTAACAGTTTAAGATGTGCTTTATTATGGATATTTTAAATTTGATAGCTGCCTTGATGGCCATGATGAGGGCAGAAAGGTGGGGTATAAATTTGTATATATATATGAATAACTGCAAGAGAGCAAAGAGATATCTTCCAAAATGCCAGAAAGCATGTAGAAGAAAAAACATTTAAAAAGTCCAGAAGCTGGCGCCCCAGCAAGCCATTGGCCTACCAAACAGGGAGCAGTACTCATATATACAATCTTTCTGGATTTGCCTGATTTCCTGCAGAAAAGGCTCTTCACTGTGAGTCCAACATTCTTTTCTCACTGAGGGGTATACAAGAGCTGGTGATTTGGACACTGAGTGGACAGGCTCTCAAAATGAGAGATCTAGAACTGACTGGCCAATCTGGGCCACTCTAGACATGATGGCATTCTAATGGCTGCCACAAGTATGCCACTGCCATTTGAAAGTAATTTATAAGTGCTACTAGGGGCGGTCCTGATTGCACCAGAAGCATAGCACTCATGCTTCTCCTCTCAGCCTTTTCACATGCCCAAAACTGCTGCATGTGTGGCTGGGGGTATTGTTAAGGTACCGGGGTGGGGGGGAACAGGACAAGAGTGCTTCAGCCTGCCAAGCTGGCGCCCAATCCTGATTGAGTCATTTTTGAATGACTTTAAAATGGCAGCCACAAGGATGCGATCACATGTAGTCTGGCCTTCCCTTTATAGTGGATGTCAACAAAGAAACAATAAAAGCAGGGAGCAGAGCAGCCAACATTACCTTGTAAGCAGCCTTCTTTGTCATCCTTTTGAATCAATAGATATGGGGGGGATTCTGGGAAGAATGGCATGAGCAGCAGTTGCACCAGGGCTGCGAATCCAGACAAAGCCAACAGCAAAGGCCAGAAAGTTTGGGTGCCTAAAAGCTCTCTGTTGAGAACATGCACAAATATTTTATTTATGCTCACAGACAATTATTTGATGGGGGAGGGGAGAAGACCTAAGGGATGTACTTCTTTTCAAAATTCAAGTGATAACGTCCACTTCTCAGAGTTTGTTTGTTTGTTTAAAGAAAAATTTCATTAATTTTCCAGCATAAAAAAGAAAGACAACTACTACAAAGACAAAAGTTGAACACACAACAAAAAGTGAAGCATGTACTCATGATAACCTTTTCTAACCGCTTCTACTTTACATAGATGGAATCATTCTTTTATGTACTTAAGTTCTTTTAATGCAGTCTGAAAAGTGAATCATCCTTTTATGCACTTCTCAGAGTTATAGGACCAAAAAACCCCTGGGGTCAATACCCATTGCCCAAATCATGCTAACCATACAAAGTGACAAAATTAATCCAAATGAAAAAGGAAGAAAAGTCAAAATCAGATACAGTGGTCTAGCCACACTATGGGTTTATTTATTATGATTATTTGTCCCAGCGTGGCATATTGGTTAGTGTGCAGGACTAGAATACAGACCTTGTTTTGAGTCCCCTACTCAGTGATGGAAGCTTGCTGGGTGATCTTGGACCAGCCAATACTCTTATCCCTATCTATCTCATTGGGATATTGTGAGGATAAAACAGGAGAGGAGAACGATGTAAGCTACTTTGGGTCCTCATTGGGAAGAAATGTGGGGATGTAAACAAATAAATCTATGTAGGAAAGAGCAGGGCTTTTTTTTTTCTGGGGGAACACGCTGGAACAGAGTTCCAGAACCTCTTCGACAAAATTCTTTTAAAAGAGTTTAAAAGTTCATGAGTTTTCAGTATACAGATTAAAAAAGCGGCAGCGCTTTTTCAAAAAAAACCCAAAACCCTGGGAAAGAGGAGCAAGGGCATGGATGGGAATAACAGAGATTGTTTAGTAGTTCAATAGTCAGGTGATTTTACCTTAATCCCATCAATTGCCCAAAGGCTTTTCCTAGTGCAAAAAATGCAGATGATGTGGTGTTTGCAAAGCCTCTCAGCTTCTTGGGTGAAACCTCTCCAACGTACTGGCCATGGATGTTCAGGGAGATGCCTTCAAGGGAAAGGAGAACAGTTATATTCCTAGGAATATTTTAAAGAAGTCAACAGATACACAATCTTTATGTGCCATCAGCTATATATGTTATGTTCTATCTGATACTGTTAGGCAATATATTAACTTATTTGTGCATTCCAAATTAAATTACTGGGGTAAGTTGGAAGGAACAGAAAAGTTTCGGGGGCAACAGCAACCTTGTTAGCAAGTGTAGATTCCTTGCCAGAATACACCAAACTCCCATTGGGTGGGTTCCCTCTCTCATGAGGCTGTATTATGTTCAGAACCCAATGGATGATGATATGTATTTATTTACTGAAAACATTTCTATGCTTCCTTTCCACCCAGTTTATCATCCACGAGGTGGTGAACATTAAAACAAAACATAATCATTCAATCATTTCAGACACTTACAAGCATTTAAAATATAAATATAAAAAAACATTTTAAACAATTTAATATAAAAATACTTAAAAATATAAACACATAAACACAGAGACAGAGAGGAGGACTAATAATTGTTAGTGAAGGAATGCAAAACAAAACAAAGCAGTAGTCTCCTGCTGGTGGAAGCAATAGAGAGATGAATCTCCCTGGGAAGGGAGTGCCAAAATTTTGGTACCATGACCAAGAAGGCCCCTTCTTAGGTTGCTGCCCATCTAGCCTCAGATGGCGGGGACACCTGAAGCAGGATCTCCGAAGATGACCAGAGTGGCTGGGTAGGTTTATGTAGGAGTAGGCAGTTCTTCAGGTATGTTGGCCCCAAGTTGTATAGGGCTTTACATGTCAACAACAGCACCTTAAATTGGGCCCAGAAGCAAATTGGGAGCCAGTGAAGATAGAACAAGAGTGTAGTGGACATTTGGGGGCAGAGCCTGGGGAGACTTCAGGGGGGTATAATGCCATAGAATCCACCCTCCAAATCTGCCACGGGGGGGGGGGGGGAATTGAGAACTCCAGCCCCCCCCTCAAGGATGATAACCCTTTCCCTGGCCCAATCTGCATCTAGCATTTGCCAGATGCAGATTGGGCCATTGTAGCCCACTCCAGTCAAAATTCTGGCTGCAGCATTCTGTACCAGCAGTGGTTCCAGACAGTCTTCAAGGTCAGCCCCATGTACAGCATGTTGCAGTAATCTAATGTAGACATTGCCAGGGCATGCACCACAGTGGCAAGATCTTTCCTGCCTAGGAATGGCCACAGTTGCCCTACCAGCTGAAGCTGGTAAAAGGCACCCCAGCCACCACTTCCACCTGTTTATCCAACAAGAGGCCCAGATCCAGCACCCCGCCCCCCTGCCACAAACCTGCTTCTTTAGGGGTAATACAACCACACTCAGACCTTCCCCCCCACCCCGAAAGCAGCACTTCCGTTTCTGTCTAGATTAAGTTTCAGCTTGTTAGCTCTCATCTGTCCCAAAACTGCTCTCTGGCACCTGTTCACAGTTCTGCTGGAAGCACAAAATAGAACTCAGCATTTGTGCCTGCACTGAAGTGGAAGAGCCTCTATATCCCCTTTTTGGATACAGTTGAAAATGTCCTTTCCCTGGTTGGGTGGGGGTTTTAAATTGTTTCGTCTCTTGAAATTTGTCATGGCTTCCCAACCTTGAATTCTGGGTTGAATTTGGTTTTAGCCAGGGTTTGTTAGGTCCTACCTGCAGTGATGCCATAGAGGAAGCGTCCCATCAAAATCATTTCATAAGATCTAGCCATCCTACTGCAGCCTATGAGCAAGGCAGCTGCAATTATGATGAGATCACTGATCATGAAGCTTCTCTTTCTGTAAGCAACAAAATAGCGGTGTAAATAAAAGGTTCTCAGCAGCGCCTTTGTGTTTACCTTTAACATTCTCCAGATACAACATGCTGCTGGTTAATTTAAATTAATCCCATTGTTGCAATTTTAATTCTGTTGCAAGAGAGTTTGAATTAGTGGAGAGGTCAGGCCAAGTGTTGTATCAGTATTTTTCTGGCTGCTGCAGGGTGGCTCATGCATAGGCTTGCCAACCTCCAGTTGGTGGCTGGAGATCTCCCCAGATTACAACTGGTCTCCAAGCAACAGAGATGAGCTCACCTGGAGAAAACAGCTGCTTTGGAAGGTGGACTCCATGATACTATATCTCACTGAGGCTCTTCCCCTCCCCAAGCCCTACTCAGGTTCTGCCCCCCAAATCTCCAGGTATTTCCCAACCTGGAGCTGGCAACTTCATGAACCCCCTAGGCAGAAAATCCAGGAAAATATCTTGAAAATAACTGTTCTCGATTTTTTTTTTAAAAAGCTTTTATTTCATAGGATTTTTTTGCCTGCTGCTTAGCTGATAACTAGGGTTGCCAGGTCTGAGTTGGAAAATACCTGGAGACTTTGGGGGTGGATCCAGGAGAGGGTGGAGTTTGAGGGGGGGAGGGATCTCAGCATGGTACAATGCCATAGAGTCCACCCTTCAAAGCAGTCATTTTCTCCAGGGGAGCTGATCTCTGTCAGCTGGAGATCAGCTGTAAAAGTGGGAGATCCCCAGGCCCCACCTGGAGGCTGGCAACCCTACTGATAACTTAATTTTTGGTATTTTTCCTGGTTCTTGTTCTGCTTCCAGGGCACAACAACACTTGGTAACATGCCCAGGAGTGGGGGAAGTAGCTTGGGATATTTTTCATTACTCTGAAGTACCTCTCATGAAAGAAAATGTTGATGTCCCCTGTTGTACATAAAATAACGTAAAGGTTGCCTTCATTCATGATCGTAATGGTGTGTTAGATCAATATATCCTGATAGGTGAGAGGAATACCTACTTTCCATATCTTGTAGCTAGAGGTCCACTCAACAGACAGCCCAACAAACCTCCCACACAATAGACAGACACAACCAAGGACCAGAGCAGGGAGAGTGTTTTTTGGTGAAGAGCAGAGTCATATCGTTCTACCCAGGTTGCATTGATAAATTTCTTGATATCCTGGGATGAAAAAAAAAGACTTTTAAAATTAGTGTACAACTTCAGTGCTGGCTAATTCCCTTTTTAAAAATATTGAACACTAATTTTTCATTTAAAAATCATTACTATCTGAAAAGCAGGATTAAGAAGAAAAACCCTCTCTCTTTCCATTTACAAAACCATTATTTATTCTAGAAGGCAGAGGAACATAAAGTAATCGGATAGTCAGAAATGCAACCAAATCTGATCGCTGCTTTCATAGGGGCTATGTTAATCCACGGTTTCAAGCAGGTTTCATTAACCAGACCTACTACTTGCTTTTCTTGCTGATATATCAGTTGTTGGGAGAAAACAGTTTGTTTGACACTGAAATAGCTGTCACTGGAAGCTGGAGGAAAAATAGGTTTGATCCCTTTGCTTGGGTTTTCAAAGGAGAGGTATTAATTTCCCTGGGGAACCCATGGAGAGTTGCCAAGCTTTGCTTAATGGCTCAGGATGCAGTTATGAACTAGAAGGGGGTTGTATAAATATAAAATTATAATAAATGTGAATAGTATTGGAGTCGGGAGTCCATGGAACAGTGAAACAGCTAGATCTTTATTGCTGGTTCGGATGAAGCCTACACCCCAGGGCTCCGAGCCCTCCTTTTATGCTGGTCAGGGATAATCCCCTGACCTCGCCCAACTGGCCTGATAGGCTATTATCAGTCTATTTACAGCTCATAAGTTCCCTGGGAGAAACCTAGGTACATGATTGGTGGCCGGTTAGAATCCACCTGGCCTTTGTTCTACCTGGCTGAAGCTCAGGTAGTTTCTTGGCCATGTGACATTTAGAGGGATGGGGACTCCAAACTGCTTCCTCTCCTGCAGTGCCTTGTGGACCCCCTAAATATACATACACATTTCTTCTTGTGTGTTGCAGCAGTGGATGGAAATCAAAAGAGCACTGAATATACTAGGTAATATCTGGGCAGGTCCCAATCAACAGGTCACCTAAGGACACTAGTTTTCAGACTCATCTGAGGATGCCAGTCTTCACATGCCCACTAAACAAATCAGAGAGGTTCATATTAAGTTTCATAAAAAAAATCTGAAGGAGAAGATAGTGAGAGCCTCATATGAAACAAAGGTGGTTATGCAAGGACAAGAAATAAAGTTTTTGAAGGAGATACCATGGAGGGTGAGAGAGAGAAGATTCAAGTACCAAACTTTAGCTGATATCTTGAGATGCAAAAGTATTACATATAGATGGTTAGTTCCGGAAGGGCTTCTCTTTGAATATCAAGGAAGAAGATATAGGATTGATTCAATATTTAAATTGGACAATTTCCTGGATGTAAATGGAGAGGATCTAGGCTGGCAGAAAGAAGGAGAAGAAAGAGACCAAGAAGAGGAGGAGGATGACATAGAAAAAGGACCAAACGCAGACTCAAACAAATCACTGGAGCCAAAAAAGAATAGAAGAAAACCAGATCCAAAGACTTCCCATATGCTGACCCGATTTAAGTATAGAAGTAGAAGTAGGGAAGAAGAAGGTAAAAATGGAACACGGTAAAAACAAAAACTTTAAAATCCTATCGGTGAATGTAAACGGTCTTAATAGTCCACAAAAGAGAAAAAAAATCTTTCATCAGACGTTAAAAATCAATCCAGATATAACTTGTTATCAAGAAACACATATTAAAAAAGATGATATCAAATATTTAACAAACAAAAAAATAGGAGAAGTGTTCGTAGCAGCTAATAAAAAAAAGAAAAAAGGAGTAGCTGTATATGTGAAATCTCATTTACAACCACAGCTGATATATGCGTCAGAGGATGGGAGAATACTAGCGATAATGATTAAAAGACAGGGAGTTGAATCTTTGATAATGAATATTTATGCCCCCAACCAGAGTCAAGAAAATTTTTATAATGAAATATTAAAAATTCTTACATCTAAAGACTATAAAAATATCTGCATTCTAGGAGACTATAACGCGGTTTTTGACCCTAAAATTGATAGGAAAAGTAGAAGACCAACTAAGAAGCAAGGGATGACATTGCCTAAAGCGTTTCTAAAAATAGCAGAGGAATTCAATCTAATAGATGCGTGGAGAACTAGGAATTTAAACACAGGAGAATATACTTATTTTTCTGCACGTCATCAATCTTGGTCTAGGATAGATATGCTATGGGCCTCAGTACCCATGCTAACTGAATTGCTGGAAATTGACATATTGGCTAGTACATTTTCAGACCATAGTCCACTATTGACTACTTTTAGAGAGAGAAAGAAAAACACCAGATGGACAATGAACCTTAATATTCTGAAAGACCAGGAATTTGTGGAAAGAGTTAAAAGTGAAATTAAAGAATTCTTTAAACGGAACATTCAACCAGGAATAGCTATGAGTGTTGTTTGGGATGCCTTTAAAGCCTTTCTGAGAGGTATTTTTATTAGTCAGCATGCTTGGAAAACGAAACAAAAAAAGCAAAAATATCAGAACTTATGTGATCAGATAAAAAGAGAGCAAGAAAATATGAAGATAGATAATAAATATGAATCAAGTAGAATGAAATTAAAAATGTTGCAACACAGAATGAACATGTTGTTAACACAAGAAATAGCAAAAAAAATAGAATATGCTAAACAATATAGATTTGAAAACGCAAATAAACCCACTAGATGGTTATCTTATAGATTAAAGAAAGAACAAGAGAAAAAAATAATTTTAGCTTTAAATGAGAAGGGCAAAGAATACTGTTTAATTCAAGATTTAAAAAGGATTGCTGAAAACTACTATCGGGAATTATATAAACAGGACACGGAAAATGAGACTCAAATTAATCTTTATTTGAGGAATAAGGATAAGATGAGGTTCACACAAGCAAAAAAACAGATGCTAAACAAATCAATATCTATGTATGAAATAATAGAAGCAATAAAAAAACAAAAAAATAAGAAATCTCCTGGTACAAATGGTATTCCAGCAGAAATCTATAAGATGTTTGAAGATCAGATAAGTTTACCATTTAAAACTTTAGTGGATGAAATAGGAGATAAAGGGAAGGTTCTGGACACCTGGAACCAAGCAACTATAACATTAATACCAAAACCAGACAGTGATAAGAAAAATATAAGCTCTTATAGACCAATATCGCTATTAAATGTTGACTATAAGATATTCGCATCTATCTTAGCGGAAAGATTAAAAAAGGCCTTAGTAGATAGTATACATTCAGACCAGGCAGGCTTTCTTCCAAACAGGCATATGAGAGATAATATAAGAACTCTTATTGACGCCTTGGAATATTATGAGGCGTACCCAGATAAACAAGTAGCAATGGTTTTTTTAGACGCTGAGAAGGCGTTCGATAACATCTCGTGGAAATTTCTTTTATGTAAACTGGAACAGTCAGACGCAGGTACACTATTCCAAACTCTAATTAAAGCAATCTACACAAAACAACAAGCTAAAATTGTAGTAAATGGAGATTTAACGGAAAGCATTGAGATTCAAAAAGGTACCAGACAGGGTTGTCCCTTGTCCCCTCTTTTGTTTATTTTTGCCTTAGAGACCTTAAATGAACAGATTAGGGAGAACATCAATATAAAAGGCCTTAAAGTTAAAGGCTATGAATATAAATTACGAGCGTTCGCTGATGACCTAGTTTACATGATAGAGGATCCACTTATATCACTTCCACAACTCCTGACATCAATTGAAGAATATGGACTGTTGGCAGGATTTCGTATTAACTATAGAAAAACAAAATTATTGACAAAAAATTGTACAAAGGAATTAAATTGGAGAATACAAGAACTTACAAAATTAGAAGTGGTCAAGAAAGTACGCTACTTAGGAATATGGGTAACCAATAAAAATACAGCCCTTATAGAAAATAATTACCACAAACTCCTAGAAGAAATAAAAAAAGATATCAAAAGATGGAGAGGCTTACAACTTTCTTTGATGGGTAAAATCGCAGTAGTCAAAATGAATATCCTACCTAGATTTTTATTCTTGGCTCAGAATATTCCGATTCTCAAAAATTCAGACTTCTTTAAAAAATTAGATGCAATAATAAGGCCCTTTATTTGGCACCCTTCGAAATCAAGAATAAAATGGAAATTATTAAAAGACAGAAAGGATAGAGGAGGATTTGATATGCCGGACTGGAAATTGTATTATCAAGCAGCATCCATGGTGTGGATCAAGGACTGGATTAACTTAGAAAATATGAGGTGTTTAGCACTGGAAGGTCATGATCTATACATGGGATGGCATGCTTACATATGGTATCAAAAAGATAAGGTTCACTCCAACTTCCACCAACATATTCTTAGAGGTGCCTTAATAAAAATCTGGTCACATATCAAAGAAATATATCATCTAAAAACTCCAAAATGGGTATCCCCACTTGAAGCATTTGTAAAACCTACATTAATTAGTTCCCATAATAAAATTAGTTACGAAATTCTCCTAAATAAGGATAATAAGTTAAAAGATGAAATAACTTTGAAAATCTTGGATAAAATAGAACTCTCATGGTGGGAAAAGATTCAGTTACATTCAGTTTATGAACAAGATAGGAAAATTGGATTTCTAGAGAAGAAAAATGATCAATTAGATAAGGTGTGGCTATCTACACATATGAAAAATATTAAAAAAATACGTGGGCTTCTTTTAATGGAAGAGATGCATGAAGAAACGGTTAAACACGTAATGGTAGCCTGGATGAAGGACCTTGGTCATACTATAGATCTGGACGAATGGCTAAAAATGTGGAAAACATTGAAATATACTAGTGCTGTTCCATATAAAGAAAACTTATATAAGATGTTTTACAGATGGCACTGGACTCCGGACAGGTTGGCCAAATGTTATGCAAATGCATCAAACACTTGTTGGAAGTGTGAAAAAAACAAAGGAATGTTTTTTCATATGTGGTGGAAATGCCCAAGAGTCCAAGAATATTGGAAAAATATATCAATAATGATACAGGAAATTTTAGGGTTAGAATTATCTTTAATACCTGAAAGCTTTCTATTAAATATGCTCCCGGAACATCTAGATAAAGCGGAAATTTTTTTCATAATCTACATTACAACAGCTGCCCGTATTATATGGGCTAAAAATTGGAAACTTAAAAATAGCCCCTTAATAGAGGAAGTAATATTTAAACTTATGGACCTAGCTGAAGCGGAAAAATTAAGCCAGATATTAAAAATGAAAAAGACTGAAATGTTGAAGGAAAAATGGTCAAAATTTTATGGTTGGTATAAAAATAAAACAACGACTCAAAAGAAAAGACTTTAAAATATAATTTATATACATATACACATAAAACATATTTTTGAGATATTTAATTAAATATGAGACAAGTAGACAGATAGTTGTAGTAGGGATATCTGTATAGTTTCAATATATTGGTACATTTATGTATTATTTTCTGCCTTTGTATAGGAAACATGAAGTATATGTACAATGATTAAGGACATATTGTATAACTATTTAATTTGTTTCCTATTTTCTCTTTGTTAACCAAATGGACTTATATTCTATATGTAAAATAAAATAAAAATTTTCTCAAAAAAAAAATAAATCAGGTGATTGATGCGGTGAACTCTGGCAGCCTAATTGCTCATTTACGGCAGATTGGGGGAAAAGGCCATCGGATTTAGCTCCTGATAAAGGTTTTCAGAGGGAATCATATCAACCAGGGCTCATTTCGTAGCAGGAGCTCCTTTGCATATTAGGCCACACACCCCTGATGTAGCCAATCCTCCAAGAGCTTACAGTAGCCCCTGTAAGAAGAGCCATTGGCTAGGAGTATCACTGTGCAAGAGACTCCTAATACTGGCTGTAGATTTTTTCCCAATAGCACTTTTGGGCACATATTGTGCAGACCCATGTAATGACTGAGATTCCAATCAATTATAAAAGAGGAGAGGCAGACTGGCAACCAATCTTAATTTAAGCAACTACATTATTTCTTAATATTGAATTTGATCAGAAACACAAGGTTAAGAATTGCAAAATTTATAACACAAGTAAGCTCAAATTCCAAATTCCATTCCCCATGCCTGCTGCTTGTCCCCATGTCTTCAGAAATTTCCTTCAGTTACAGAATCTTTCAGTTCTCTAGCCTGTCTCTCCACTTTCTTCTGGCTTTTCCAACCTGTGGTATCTGTTGTTTATTCACACTCTTCTCTCTCAAATCCTTCTTTAGCTTTCTCCACTCCCTTCAGCAACCAGCTTCTGCTCCCTTGCCTTCTCTTCCCCACATTGTATGCCCCATTCTATTCACTTGCTCGGCATTCTGTAAGGGCCAAACTACACATCTTGGTTTTAAATGAGTTGGGTCTGAGTTCCATTATGAGGGGGAGAGGGCTCCTACCTTCCCCCCCAAAAGGTTTTCCTACATGGAAACAGCACCTGGGGATGAGTTATTTCTTAGTTTTCACTGCTCTACACATATCCAGACAAGTGATCCACACACAGAAGTTGTCCCCCTCTGCTCGTAAAGTACACTTTTTTTTATTTTTTAAATTATTTTTATTTATTTATATTTCAATTTATACCCTGCCCTACCCCACTGGATTGGGGCCATTGTCTGATAAGCATCCACAGGACAGTATCCAGGTTGACTGCACAGTTCTAAATAATAAGCCATCACTTACCTCAGAAGGATAGGAGATCACAGAAACCTGGAAGCCAATAAGGAAGTTTCCACCCACTCCTAATACAATGATCATTTGGAACAGTCGCTGGTACTGTACCTGAGAAAAAAAGACATGTTTTTCCCCAGGAAAAGGTTTTCCTTGCTCGAAAGCCAGTTGAATCCAACTCTAGGGGGCGGTGTTCATCTCTGTTTCCAAGCCAAAGGGCCAGCACTGTCTAAAGACTTTTCCACGGTCATGTGGCCAGCATGACTAAACACCGAGGAGCAAGGAACAGGCTCAAGGAATGCTGTTACTTTCCCACTGAAGCTATTGCCTTCCCACTGAACCTCCCACTGAACTATTTATCTACTTGCAATCTCTTGCTTTCGAACTGCTAGGCTGGCAGGAGCTGGGGCCAGCGATGGGAGCTCACTCCATCATGCGGCACTAGGGTCTCAAACTGCTGAACTACCGATCTTCTGGTCAGCAGCTCAGTGTCTTAACCTCTGAGCCACCACAGCCCCTGTTTTTCCAAAACACGGTTGTTAATATTTGTGACAGAAAATTTCATCACATTCAATTACCATATATTTCTGTACAGTAGAGGTATCAGGCCTTTGGATGGGGTACATGCTGGGAGCAAGAGGGCTAGCAAGGCTGTGCATAAATTTTATTTAGTGCTACGGAAATCTTGCTGCCCATAAAGCCCCTCCCAAGCTCTCCTGGGAGATGAAAAGCCTGGCTGTGCCTTCCATCCCTCCTGAAGGCAGTAGGTAGCTGTCCAACAACTGAGCAAGAAATGCAGTATGAGCACTTTGAGCATTGCCTTTCATGTGCGCTTATTAGGTGCTTTAAATGGCATATGGGAACTCAATCAAAAGCTGTGCTCCCCAACAGAGTACCTGGGCACATCATGACACCCACTGATGTGTTTCCTGGAGCCTTCTTGCTTCAGAGAGACTTGAAGATAAAATCCAGAAAATGGAGAGCTTCAGATCACTCCCTGTGTGCTGTTTGACCATCCAAGGCAATGAATTTATCTTGGGCATATGTGCCACAGCTATGTGCCCTCAGCTTGGCCATAGACATATTTTTATATCCTGAGCTTGGAAAACTTCATCTGTGGCCGCACAGGGAGCAAATCCTCCCTTGTTCTTTGGAAACTGAAACCAAACAGAATCTCGTCTCCAAAGTGATGGGATAATCCCTGTTTTTTTCTGCCTTCTTAGTGCAGAAAATACTTTAGAAGAGCCCAGGAGACATCACCTTTGCATAAACAAGCAGTACCCATTCAGAAACAGTGGTCTCCATAATATGCTTAGTTTGGAACCTCCTAGTATTTTCTGGAGATTTCTAAATATTTGTGGTTGACCCCATCCCTTGTCAACCATTTTGCGGTGGTATTCATGATCCTCCCTCAAAATTCCAGAAGTGCCTACAGGCTCAGCAAGGTTGGGGAGACCCTGATCTAGCCTGATTGCCAGGCTGATTTTGAAGCACCAGCAGGCTGAATGCGCAGCTACTCACCAGGTCTGAGAGGAAGCTGGTTGTCATTTTCTCTGAAAAATCCTGCCTGAGCTCCAGCTAGTGGAAGACGGCTGTCTGATGGAAGCTCTTTGGCCCTTTGTAGTTCAAAAGCAGGAACTGGAGCTGAAATTTGACTTTTTGGATTCCGTACATTACAGCCTCATTAGGAAATGGCTGAAGGTGAATTCTCTTGGGTTAACGATTCCAAGATGCAGAGGAGCCAACCCTGAGTCATCATGAGGACGGCTCTCAACAGTGGGCATGGTATTTATACCTGACTTGATGCGGAAAACTGAGTAATGCTTCATCAGGTTTCTTCTGCCCGACTGATCAGGCCTGTGACCCCTAACTTTTTCCTCAAGAGGAGGCCTCTACAATCTACAAGGGTAAAAAGAACATGTTGCCTGCTAGTGCTTGGAACAGCAAAATTTAGGGGGGGAAATTGTGCATCAATGGGCTGATTATAGAAGGAAGGTGGTGAAACTTGCATCAATGGGTAGATAAGGCAGAATCTACCACAGACTTGTGTTGAATACTCACTAACAGCAATTCATTTTGCAGACAGCATACTCTTCTTGGCCATGATTGAACCCATGGCACAAAGAGACGCTCAGGAGAAAGGCAGGGGTGTGTGTGTTTGATTTAAACAATTTGATTTAGCAAACAAATAAATAATTTATGCCACCGCTTCACCCCGTCCAGTCTATAAAGCTATCCAAACCATTATTATCCTGAGCATAAAGATAGATCCAGGTGTTTATCTGAAGCAGAATAACAAAGTTTGAGTACAGTGGCACTTTTAAGACCAGCAAAGTTTTATTCAAGGTATAAGCTTTCTTGTGAAAGAAATAAATTTCAAAATTGGAGATCAATTACTTTCAGCATTCTAAAATTAAGGATACATCAATCTCCAATTTTGACATATTCATTTCCTTCACTGTTTTTGCCCCAGAATTGAACCTAAACACATGGTTACCATATAGACTGAGTTTATTATTCCTGTTTAATCCTTGTGTCTGTTAAACATCTTCATTATGCTGTATGATAATTTACTGCTCACCATCTACCTATATGTATGGACAAGTAATTTCCAGTTTTCTTTTGGTCTCTGTCTTGACTCTAATTGGCCCTCTGGCAACTAACTATATGTAATGGTTGAGAAAATTCTGTTTCACTGTATCTGAAGAAGGGTGCTTGCACACAAAAGCTTATACCTTGAATATAGCTTTGTTGGTCTTAAAGCTGCCAGTGGACTCAAACTTTGTTATCCTGACCATGGCACACTGTTTTCTCTTGCTCTATATTATCTTCACAATTGTCCACTGAGGTAGGTAAGGCTAAGCTGAAATTGAGTGGAATAAGACCAATCAGTAAACTTCACAGCTGGGGATTTTAACCCCTTCTTCTTGCTCCTCATTTGAACTATGAACTATACCAGGGTCCCCAACCCAACCTTTTTGATCCTGCTGGCACCTTTGGAATTTTGACACATTGTGGGTGCACAGACACAAAATGGCTGCCACAGAGCCAGACACAACCACAAAATGGCTGCTGCAGCTTACCTTCAGTCATCCAGTGAAACTCCTTGTATTATGGTGGCAGCTGTTGCTCCTTTTTTTTTTTTTGGCCATCAAGCCACAGCTGACTTATGGTGATCCTGTGAGGTTTTCAAGGCAAGAGACATTCAGAGTTGGTTTGCCACTGCCTGCCTCTGAATTGTGACCTTGCTATTCCTTGGGGTCTTCCATCCAAGTACTGACCAAGACTAACCCAGCTGAGCTTCCAAGATTTTATGAGATCGGGCTAGCCTGGGCTATCTAGGTCAGGCCAGCTATTACCACAGAAATCTGCCCTGGCAATCAAAAGCCTTGCTGGGCAAAAACTGCACCTGGCCCCACCCACTTTATAAAAACACTTAGTAGGCACAAGAAAGGTGTCAGCAGGCACCACAGTGGGAATCCCTGCACTCTACACTACCACACTGACAAGACAGAGGTGTTCTACTCTCTTAGCAAGCAGTCAGTCCCCTCCCCTGCCTAGGGTTGCCAGCCTCCAGGTGGGGCCTGGGGATCCCCTGCTTTTACAACTGATCTCCAGCTGGAGAAAATGGCTACTTTGAAGGGTGGACTCAATGGCATTGTACCATGCTGAGGCTTCTCTCCTCCCCAAACCCTGCCCTCTCCTGGATCCGCCCCCAAAGTCTCCAGGTATTTTCCAGCGCGGACTTGGCAACCCTACCGCTGCCATAGTGGATCCAGCATGAATGTTTTGCCCAAGCTCTTCTGTATGCTTAAGACTTCCTCTCAGAGTGGCATTTTACACCAGTGCAAGTGAATGAAGACTTTGCTGTGTTTAGGTTGAGTGACTTCAAGGAAATTTCACAGAAATTCCTGAAAATTTAGGGGTAGAGCTCTACATTTGATCACTGTGACCTCTAGGGAATGGATAACCAGTTTGTGTCCATAAATAATACAAAATACAGCACCCTGGGTTTGCTTTGCTGTCTTGTATGACCCTGTTTATTTCTCTTGATGTTTTACTATCTGCAGGATGTGGAGGTAGACGAGTGTGTATGTGTTGATTCAGTTCACTGCTGGATCTGCTGCACTATGGCTGATTCTGCGCTGGCTTTTCCCTCTGTTGTTTTACAGAAATTCCCCTCTGCATTGCATGCTGGTTTCACTTTGATTATCGGGTTTTATGGCACCTTCCACACTCCATGCCACTTCCAAGTTCTTTGATTGTCGGATTTTATTGTACTTTCTGCATAGATTTATGGCCATTTTATGGCCATTCAGGGGTGACTTTGCTGTCAGTACAACGTTGTCCCAAGGTATTTGAATGTGGTTTTGAGCTGCACTTTTCCCTCCCAGTTGAGAAAATGTGGAGTGAATGCTAGCTGCAGAATTGGCTTATGAGGAACCAAGGGAGGCAGAGAGGGGTCTCTTACTAAAGCAGAAAACTGGAAGAAACTGGAGAGAAAGGGGCTCAGGATTGCCTTTATGGAACTATCTTCTTGTTGCTACTGCTGTGATTCACTAACTCCAAGAAGGAAGGCAAATTTGTATATAACATTTCTAGTCTACACATCCCATTAAGTAAAGTCAGAGTGTTGGGGCACTAGACAAGTCTGAACCACTTAAGAGGGGAGGGATTACATTTTCCAAAGTTCCTCTGTAACTTGTATACCAGTATCGACCTATGTCCCCCATCGGCTGGTAGCTAAATCTATCGACTGGGGCCACGTAAATGCTAAATGTGACACTCCATGCAAAACACTGGATAGCCCCACTTCTCTACTGACTTTCTACCTTCTGGGTTGGTTGTTTAAAGGTGTTTTAGGGTTGACATAAGCTGCTTACCTGAATCTGTAAGAATTTCTGTAGCAGGAAGGATATCCTTCCCTCCTTGCTGATATGAAGTTTGTATATACTTTTCCAGAAAAATTAGACTACAGGGGCTCTCTCTCCTGCTCCCCGTTGAGCTCCTTTGCTGAACTCCAAGTTCAGTTCCCCTGTTAGAAACCTCGTCTGAATCGAAGCCCTGGACTCAAGCCTTGCCTGCACATAACCTTCCCCTCCCTTGCTTTCTCTGTCTGTGCCTACATGCATGCGGGAAGCCAAATCACATTCATGTGTTGGTTACATGCTTTTAACCCAACCAGGGTTGACTGGTTTTCTAAACAATTGTGGGAGAAGAGTCAGTTAGGGCTACTTGTAAAAGACATGTTCTTCCATATCTCATCAGATACTACAATATCAAAGCATTTTTCTACCTTTGTCTTTCCAGCATACCATTATTTCATTCTCATCAAGAACAGCACTAATATTTCAAGAAGTGGTTAAAAACCCAAAGGATTTATCAAATGATGCATATCAATGAAGACTTTTTTTATCCAGATTTTTTTTTGCTACTGCCTGCATCCTCAGCAAGTTCACAGAGAAGGCTGCATGACTGTACCAAATATGCAGCAGATGATTTCAGAGACAGAAAGGTCACCATGCTGAGGTCTCCTCCTAGCTATCCCCCCATCAGACCTCCCACCACCCCTAGACCATCAGGGATCAAAAGGCATCAACAAGAGAATTACAATGAATGCTCCAAGTTTATGCTACAAAATGTGTAGTTTTTAAGATAATGTGGAACAAATCAAAGGTCATAAGTCTCGGTCCAGGTGTTTGAAGAATAAATAGCATTTGTATAACAAAAACACCTGGCGATCTTAATCTCCATAATGGGAACACTTGGGGATTTCTAACTCTGAAGTAGACATGTATGATGGCCATGATTTACATAATAAAGTGATCTTCAAAGTAGGAATACAAGTGATGAATGATGTAATGTAACATATAAATAAACTATGCAGGAGTGCTTAATAATGATTAACTATGGGGTAAGGGTAAAAAGGGTAATTGGAGATGTGTTCAATAATATATGAATATGTATAAATCATAATGTAATTAACTATACACAGAGTTGGAGTAGATATAAGAAAAGGTCATGGGTAATAATTAAACAAAGGAGTGGGGTAAGGGAGAATGAAATGCCTGTTGTAGCCTATATAAAGAATGTACACCGATAAAAGAA
Source organism: Lepidodactylus listeri (assembly GCA_029233225.1). Taxonomy (NCBI): domain Eukaryota; kingdom Metazoa; phylum Chordata; class Lepidosauria; order Squamata; family Gekkonidae; genus Lepidodactylus; species Lepidodactylus listeri. The sequence continues at coordinate 30,353,855 of JARCFY010000013.1, forward strand.
CCTTGAATCTCTGATCTCAGCAGAGACAGATTTTTCCCTGTGTTTGAATAAAGCTTTGTTGCTCAAGTGAAGTCTCTGGACTGTGTATTTTGGGCTGTGTGAGCCAGGCAGATGGTCCTTGATTTGGCTAACAGTACCACAAGATTTTTTGTTTTTGTTTTGGGTAAGGTTATCTCCCCCTTGCCTCTCCTGTCTTTTTGCTGATTAAATGATATCACCTCCCAAAGTTATGATTAGCTTTGTGTGTGAGTGGGGTGGGATGAATGGTATAGACTTCCCCCCCCTTACAGACCGTGGGGGGGAGATATGGGAGGAGGTGGTTACAATATTTCCTCCTCCAAATACTTGGGGCTGTTAATTATTTAAAAAGAAAGAAAGAAACTGTAATCCCCAATTTTGTGCATCAAATCCTCAGTACTTAAACAAGTACTTCCCATCAGTTTGAATACTGAATACATTTTCAGAATCTGAAGCTTAGGTTTTGGGGTGTGGGTTTTCAGATTTTAAAACCTGAGATTTCCACAACTGGTTTTCCTAAATTTGTTTCAGATTTATTCAGGGGTCATTTTGTAGAAAAAGAGGTGCAGGAGCTCATTAGCATAATTCATTAGCATAACTTATTTGGATATGCTACACCACCTGACATCACTGGAAGTATGTCAGAAGGCAAGAAAGAAAGGAGAAAGAGAGAGAGAGAGAGAGAGCGCTGGCAGAGAGGGGACAGCTACCAATCCAAGCTTCAGAAATACCACTATTCTGGGAGGATAGCTTCAGTGGTAGCTGAAGCCTTCAGAAGGCTGGTCAGAGGAACAAGGACCTTTCCAGGGGATGGGGTCATTTTGCTGCAGCCATGACACAAGCAGGCATTTCCCTGGGGGTGGGGCTGGCACCAACATCTGGAGCTGCGCTCCCCTGAACTCCTGCTCAAAATGACCCCTGGATTTATTCAGAATTCTGAATTGCCTAGAAACTTATGCTCCTAATAATTCCTATACCATTTCTTTGTGCAGATTACACTGATATTTGAGTTTAAAAATTGAAGATTTTTTGGCTACCTCCAGTCTGTGATTATTCCTGCTCTTATACACATGCTAAGAGTTAAAATCTAGACCAAATAGTGAAATTCCATTAAGATTTTCTGTGAAACTCATGCCAATTCTGAAATTTGCATTTTGATTCCATATATTTTGAAGTGAGCATTTCCATACACTAAATTGAAATATGGATTCTGAGCCAAGGAGCTTTTCATACAGTCTTTCAGAAACAGAAAAAGGATTCTACCCACACACAAACTGGGTTCAACTCCCAACCAGGAGAGCTGGGATGGATTTTCTTATTCCAAGTGTACTTTCAGATTGTTCAGTGGTTACAACATGGTGGATTTGGTCAGTGGTTACAACATGGTAGATTTGGTATCTTCCAAGTTTGTCCAGGAATTCTCACAAGTCTGAGTTTTGAAATTGCGCTTGTTGAACTCTTCAGAGATTTCCAGAAGGCTTTTCCCCCTGGTCTCAGGGAGGAAGAAACTGACATACAGAGCAGTGCAGACACAAACTGTGAAAAAAGGAAGATAGCAGAAGTGGCCTAGTCCTTCCTGGGAGAGGGGGAGAGACAGAGAGAGAATGAAAAAGCATCAAAAAATAAGTTACCACTTCTTAGAAACAAGATAACTGAGCAGGAAATGGCAAGGCTAGATACCCTGGAAGTGAAGCAAATGTGGCTTTGTCACTATCGGCCATTTTCAAATAAAACATTTAACCCTAAATAGGCCTATAAGGTGAACACATAAGAGATACTGAACAGAAGGCACATTTAGTTTAAAATGGCTCTGTTCCACTCCTTGTATTAATAACCTTTGGGTCTGGAACAACATTATTATTATTATTTATTAGGTAATACATATATAAATAGATTCGAGTCCTGTAGCACTTTAGAGACCAACAAGATTTTCAGGGTATAAGCTTGAGAGTCACCAACATGACTATCCTCTGAAACGGTCATATATTTTTAGTATACCCACCACAATGAAAGGAAATGCCATTCCCACCAGAAACAGGTTGGTCCAGAGCAAAGAGCCACAGATCATATAGCCAGCAGGGCGGGTCATCTGATCAAAAATCTCAGTGGGTATCATTCCGGTCACACCGGCTAGATAAAGCAAGCAAATTATTCATTGTTCTCTGAATCACAAATAAATAAATTAAACATACTACAACTGGCAAAAAAGTCTCTGTACCACTTCCAAACAACGTTTTTACATTATGGATAGCACAGTGTGCCATACACATATTTTACTCAAGGACATGGCAGAAAGCCTCAAGGCCATGACCAGTCGAGCATAATTAGTGCATGATTTTATTTCACTGATGTGCTACGTCTGGTGGCTTTGGCTGCTAGGAGAGTCTGGTGTCTTGAGGCCAAACCTGGTTGGTTCTACAACCCAAATCCTAACTCCTTGTTTAGAAGAAGAAGATATTGGATTTATACCCCGCCCTCCACTCCCCAAGGGAGTCTCAGAGCGGCTTACAAACTCCTTTCCCTTCCCCTCCCCACAACAGACACCCTGTGAGGTAGGTGGGGCTGAGAGAGCTCTTTCCCAAGCTGTCCTTGAGGGAACAGCTGGTACAGAGCTATGGCTTGCCCAGGGTCATCCAGCCAGGTGCAAGTGGAGGAGTGGGGAATCGAACCCGGTTCTCCCAGATTAGAGTCTGCGCACTTAACCACTACACCAAACTGGCTCAGTTTAGTGAATGTCTCATCTTGTTGACTGTATTGACTCACTCTATGTAATCCACCTTGAATTCCTATGAGAAAGGCAGACTATAAATAATGTAAATTTTTAAAAAGTTTCCTTTGCAGTGACAGTAGGGGGTGGGCTGGATTAGAGTGGTGAACAAGGCTATCTGTTCCCCTTTCCGCACCTACCATGTCCTCTGTTTCCTGTCCCTGGCTTTCCACACTGTTCCCCAGGGCCTAGTGGTATTTTCAGTAACAACAGTTGGGTCCTTTTGCCACTAGGCTTCACATAGCCTCTTGAGAGAGGGGTCCACCAGAGAAGGGTGACATCACATTGAGAATCTCTGTTTGAGGATGACTAGTCCTCATGGACACCAGGAATTCTCATTTAAATGCCAGTGCTACAGTGATATGTAAGGCTACCCCCCATTTCAGTTTGACGTACTTTGCATGAAAAGAAGCAGCTCTGTGCTGACTAACCTGGTCCAATTCCAAAGCTCAGGATATAGGCGAAGATGCAAGCCATACTGAGATATGGCATCCAGCTAAACTGATCCTGCAAGTCCAAGTAGACAGTAGAAAATCAGTTCATCAGGAGTCTGACACATACTCAGCCCCTGCTGTTGAAATTTGCCCCATTTTTCCTGCCTGGATACCTGCAGGGATAGAGCCACCATGAAGACGACGGCCCACACTGCCATAAGACTGTATCCCCCTATCACCAGCATCCTTCGTCCAGCCCGTTCTATGATGAGGTTCTGGAATAAAACATCATAGGAGACTCACCAGAGGCAGGTGATTGGACAGATCACACTCTCATTTGTTCCAGACCTGCTGGTCTTTCAGTCACTGCTTCTGACATCTCTCAGAAACGGACACCTTGGTTAACTTTCTTGACCATGAAAATGTCCCTGGCCAGGTTGCCTTATTCTTCTAGAGCCATCTTTTACAGGACATCTGCTTTCTGCTTGTGAAATGGACTAAGTATTTCTCTGTTCTTATCATTCTGAGTTTGGGCAAAAGCAGAAGGCTCTGGGGATAAGCCACTGGCTGGCTGAAATACTATCCCAAGTTTCAGGCATGGACAGTGGGTTTGAACAGAAGTGTGCATGAGTCCATACATGTGGAGAATGGAGAAAGATACTGTTAGAACACAGGTGCTCTTGTCTGCCTCTCCACTCTTGCCCTTTCTAATTAACTTGGCACAATTGGTTGGGGAATCCCAGAAAAAAACATTTGGAAAGTAAAATGGCTGCCCTTCAGCTCTTTTTCCCTCTTAGTGGTCCCCTGTGAGGGAGATAACTTTGGCTTGAATCACTGAAGAAAACCTGCCTCTTCTTGCTGCAGGAGATGTCCTGCTGATAGTCAATCAGGAAGAATGAGATTCTAGGACCATCCAGTCACCGTGCCACATTTTGAGCCAAAGCAGCATTTTTTAGACTGCTCTCACCAAGAACTACCCAAATGCAGAACAGCTATTGTCTAAATCAGGGGTGGCCAAATTGTGGCTCGGGAGCCACATGCGGCTCTTGTGCACATATTGTATGGCTCCTAGCGGGGTGGCTACAGAAGCGAAGGGGAGGTACGCTTTCTCAACTGAGCTTTCCTTCCCCAGCCAGTGTTCCCCTCCCTTGGTAAGCTTGAGGTGGGGGATAGCAGAGAAAGAAAGTAACTTTAAAGGCATTCTCAAACACCACCACCCCCGCCTTGGAGAAGGCATTTTTCTCTTTAAATCCCTTTGCCAAGCTGGCTGGGGTGGGGGTGGGGGACGAATCCAGCTTGGAGGATGCATTTAAAGTTCAAGTTGCTTTCTTTCCACCCCTCCCTGCCCCCATGTATTTGCTTTCTTTGTTTCTCTCTCTTTTTTGCCATTTCTCTCTCTCTTTCTCTTAGACAAATAAACATCATTAGCAAACAAATAAATATCACTGGACAAATAAATAGCATTATCAATATCTGTTTTACCCCTTTTGTTTTTATTTTTGGCAGTCTCATTTAATGTTAATAAAAAGCCAATTTGCATATTTTCCAATAAAAATGTGTAATGCTTGTTCATGTCTTGTGGCTCTCAAACATTTGTTCTATGTGGCTCTTACATTAAGCATTGTTCTATGTGGCTCTTACATTACATTGTTCTATGTGGCTCTTACATTAAGCAAGTTTGACCACCCCTGGTCTAAATCCTCTCAGGGATGTTCACTTCTGCCAGAGAACACACAAGAAGTACTGCCCTAACCAGATCCAATACGAGGACTGAGTTGGCATACAGCCAACAGGGGCTCTTCCACATTCTCATTTTCATCTCTTGTATGTCCCTCTTGCTTCATCTTTTTTTGAGAGAGGGAAACGAAAGGCACACAAGCCCTGTGCTAGGGGTGGGAGAAGCTCCACTTCCTCTGGGAATCGCTTGTATTCCACTTTGAGGCCCATCGAGCCAAAGGCAGAAAAGCACTCATTGACTTTACACAATGCACTTGCTCCAAGGGCCACAATGCACTTGCTCCAGGAGGTTCTCACACAAGTCATGCTTGTAATCAGTTCACAGCTTCCCGTGCCGATAATGTAGTACTGGATTTCATCATAAGGAATCCCTGCCTCCTGGAAAACATAGGAGGCATAGAAGTACATCTGGGGAGAGAAAGAAAGAAGAAGCATAGGTGAAGGTGTATAGAGCGTTGGCCTCATACTTCCCTGATTTGTCATCATGTGCTTTTAAGAGCTTAGGGGTGAAAGATGCCCAACATCTGGGTCTCTCCTGAAGAATCCAGTCAACAATATTTGGAATCTGTGAGTAGTGCTTTCAGTTGTTCAAAGTGCTTCACAATTCTCATAATAACCTTCAAGACAGGTCTGTACTATCTCCATGAAAGATGTAAAGATTTGAAGCCAAATATCTTTTTTTCCCTTGTAGGGGTAGGAGTAGAAATGTGGGGGGGAGGGGTGAAATGGGGAATGAAATATATGCAGTAATTATTTTCAAATCAGATCGAAACTTATTTTACAGTTTAAGCATTACACCTTTCTAAGTTAACTGAAGTTAATGGGCTCAGAAGGACATAACTCCATTTAGGAGTGTACTGTCTATCTTTTATCTCCCATGCTACACCAGTGCAGCTGGTACCAGACAGACTAGCTTGGAAAGGCACATGGAAAAAGGCACTTCAGACAATACCCAGCGACCAGGATGACAGAACTGGAGTTAGCAAGAATGTTCATTTTCACACATTTTTGTACCTTCTGTGAGATTATTTTGCACTTCTCCATGGCAATGCAAAACTGACTCCAGGCAGCATTCTAGATCTTTTGGAAAAGGCCCTGCGGGACCACAGCTGCTCAGTCAGCCCTGACCCAGCATGAACTCATAATGCCAATATGCCCTTAAGAGTTTCTTTGGGATTCTGGTCCTTGTCAATTGTTACCAGCTTAAAAATAGGAGACGGGCTTTAAGCCAAAAGCGCAGCCAGCCTCCTCCACTACACTTGCCGAGTCATTGCCACAGAGCTGCATCGCACTGCTGAGCACAAGGATGGTGATCAGCTGCCACCTCACGGCAGGGTCCCAGAACAACTCCCAAGGCCCCTTGGCTGTCTTCCCTTGGACGGCTGCCTGTTCAGCCAACATCTCCTTCATCTCACTGCTCAAGTCATGGCTGCCTCGCAATTTCTGCAATGCTGCAAAAAGAGCCAGAAAAGGGTAACATCAGCGTCCAGCTCTACTCTTGACCCCAGCCACCCACCCGAACAGTCAGTCACAGAACAACCAACTTGTAGTATGGGGTCCAAAATTTATTAGGAAACAGGAATCACCAACATATTCCAAAGCCCAAACTCTGCTTCAAGGGAAAACACCAGTGAGAATGAACAGTGCAAATAAGCACTGTGCTCTGGTGCTAACTTGAGGAAGGCCAGTGAAGGCAATTTTCTCTGCTGTGGATCAGCTCTGTGCTTTTGTGGTAACCTGGGACAGGACCCAAGAGGGGGCCCTGTCTTTAGGAATATGGCATCGTTTGAGGCCAATGCAAATCACCTGCAGCTGGCTCTTATGGCCACAGTGTTTTAAAGAAGACTGCTCCCTGTAGCATACAGGGTGCCCCTTAGAGCTGACAGCTGTGATTTGGAGGCTACCACTTCAGGATGGAATCCCAAACTTCTACAGCAGAGCAGCCCCATGACTTCGTTATGACAGTCCAGCACCCTGTTCCCCAGGATGCTAATGTGGAAGCATATACTCACCACAGATGCATGACTCCTTATCTCCTCGGTCAATCAATAAGTACCGGGGGCTTTCTGGGGCCCAGGGCAGAAGCAACAGCTGGATCAGACCAGGCACCACATTGCTGGCCAAAAGAAGAGGCCAGATCTCCTCTGCTCCTAATATTTCTCTGCATTAAAACACAGAACTACATGAGCCAAATGCATTAGAGCCCAGAGCAACTTTCTCAGGGTGCCGTTTGCAAAGTGACATCTCCCTTGTCATGGATCAGTTGAGCCAAGACAAGGATGGTTCCCAGGAGGAAAGACATTTGGACAGCATCCAAGATGCTTTAAAGTCTCCATACCAAAAATAAAATAAAATAAAATGCTACATTTTGAAGTTAAGGAATGGCTGCCAATCTCCTGCTTGTGGCTCCTGAAGCGTGGACTTTACCATAAGGGATGCCCAAAATATGGTCTGAGGGCACATGATGCAGCAGCCCCTCTGAAGCTTAGCAGCTCTGGGTCTGGCCAGCACCTCGATAGGGGGACCTCCTGGGACTGTCCCCCCTCCTGGGTGCACAGCCTTGAGTGACAGGAGAAAGGTGGGGTATAACAAACAACTACCCAAAATACTCTGGGGTAGCTTCAGCCTTGAAGAACTTTGAGCAGGGCCAGAAGCCGCAATGAACCCTCCCCACAGTGCTCCCCAGGCATCTCACCTCAGGCCAACAACTTGCCCCAACACCAGCCCCAGGGCAGTAAAGGATGCTGACGTCAGGGTCACTGCTCCACGGAGCTCCTTGGGTGCGCTTTCCCCCAAATACATGGGCTGAATGTTCATGCCTACCCCTGCGCAGAAAAGATCACCAAAGCCGTTCAGCCTGATATTTTCCTCTCAGGGCCAAGCTGCACAATACATCCAATACATGCTGGGTTACAGGTGCACAAATGGACTTGCTGACAGATGTACATCAGAGGGAACTCACCTTAAAAAGTGCTTGGGCCCCAGGAAGAAGATGTGGGGCCAAAGAAAAGGGGTGAAAAGCCTCCCTGCTCCCCTTTTGCCTGTCAAAAGCGGGGTGGGATGGAAACTTGAAACTCCTTCTCCACCTCCACAGTGCTCCAGCAAATGAGTGCTTTTTAAGGTGAGGTCCTCACAATCTATGTCTGTCTGTGCACCTGTGACCCAGCATGTGTTGGGTTGTAATTATGTATGCTCTCAGTCTGGCTTCTCTCTCTCTCTCTCTCTCTCTCTCACACACACACACACACACTTTATACCAGCTGTAAAAGGTAAGCTGAGCTGCATTTTCTGGAGTGCTGTCAACCCAACTCTCATCCTCCTAACACTCTAATCTTTGCTGGAGTGTTGTCAACCCAACTTTCATCCTCTTAACACTCTAATCTTTGCCCATACTTCCTCCAACATCTTTTCTCTGTGTGTGCATGTTCTTGCTCTTCTCTGTTCTCAACTGGGTTTCCCGCTGGGTTTCCCGCAGAAATGCGGACAGGCACACAGGATATTTGCAGACGTTCTTGCTCATTTTCCTTTTTTTAAAAAATCCCTGCAAAACCTTCAGGTTACATTATCAAATGGCAGAATGATTAATGTGGACTGTGGTCCCCAGCTCAGGGAATGCTCATTCTGCTGGCAGCCCTCCAAGCACAATTCTCTCTCCCGTTCCTGCCTCCTACAAACAGCCCTCAGCTGCCATTATCCAGCTGTGGCACCTTGGGCCATGCTCTGGCAAGGCTCATCCATGTCCTGGCAGGGGCTTGGGCTGTGCTCCTTTGAGGTCTGTGCCCTAGGCGGCTGCCTAACTTGGTCTAATGGTAGCACCGGCCCTTGGTCCCCTGTGTGTCTGCCCTGGTCCTGTCAACCAGACACACTCAGAGAGCTGTGCACTCTAGAACTTAATTCCCAAGGGTCCATGGGCTCAGTTTGGATTAGGACCAAAATATCTAAAGAGATAGAACTTAAGCATCCCTCCCTGCACCATTTTCCCAACCTGAAGAGGCCCCGGGAAGCTTCACTGGGGCGGGGCTACATATGAGTGGTCCCAACAGGGCAAATAGCAGCTCCTGGGTGTGCATGTGGCACACTTGGCTACAGATTTTGGGACTGAATCTTGGCACATCAATAACAGAGTCAGTCCTTGATTTTCAGCTCCAGGCTGCTGCCAGAACTGGGGGGACAGCTCATGAGGAGTTTTTAAAACTTTTTTTGTTTGTATTTTGTGTGATTGGCCATTTTTGCACTAGACCCTTTCTGTTCAATGCTGTCTCTTACTAGCTATTCTGCACTACACTGGAGTTCAGCCCTCTTTTTATCCCACCCCCCCAATTCTGCATTACATTCTGGTCACCCCAGGTTCAGACCACCTTTGCCCTGAGGTATATGGATTCTGTTTTGCCATGGGCTTTCTCTTGATCTGGAGTAGCCCCGGTGCAGATTTAAGTGTAGAATTTTAACTCAGTTTTGATCCTCCCCTCCCTTTTCCTGCCATTCCTAGGACATTAAACCCGGGGTTACTGTTTGCAATGCAGAATTTACAACATGGGGCAGGCAAGCAAACTGAAGTGGGACAAAATTAATGCAGAAAACAGATAAACAGAGATAACAGCCAGGTAAATGGCCATGAATTGAACACAGAGAAAACCCGGGGTGAAGTCCAAGTGCGGAAAGAGCATGTGTATGTGCTTGTGAGCCTGGAAGTCATGGTGACTTCTGGCGACCCCTAGTGGGTCTAGGATGGCCCTAGTATTCCTTGGAGGTTGCCAGGGTTGGCCCTACTAAGCTTCCGAGATCTGATGAGATTAGGCTTGCCTGGGCTTTCGAGGTCAGGACAGCTGACGAGTTTTTATATCTATCTCTTCATTAAAAACTGCTATAATGGTTTGTTGGGACTCGAGAGAAGAGGAGCCCGGCTGGCTTCATGGAGTAAACCAGAAATGAATGCTTAGACACTACTGCTGTTGCCATGATCTAGCTCACTAATTTTTACCTACCAGAATTGATTCCTGCAAAAAATCTGCTCAGCATGATCATTTCGAAGGATTTCGCTATCCGGCTGAATCCCACCAGCAAGGCAGCCAGGATCACAAACATGTTGTTCAGTAACAAAGATTTCTTCCTTCAGAAAGAGAAAGGAGGAGGAAAGATTCAAAAGCTCAGATCCAGGAGGGTAGATGCAGCATCTCTGGATTTCCAACCCTGAACAGGGAATTTTGGAATCCTCCACTCAGCTGACTAAGGCCTGATTGACATCTTTGGATTTCAGGTCACATTGCCAGGTTATTCCTATGGGGAAGCAACTGCTTTTTGTGAAATTGGCCCCAGGTGCAAAATTCAAAGGTTACCAAATTGGTGAAAGGAAGGGATGAAAGTCTGGCTTTGGGAAGGTTCCATAGTAATTAGTGTGGATTTCACTGCAGCTTGATGTTTCCAGTGCTGGTTCCCTCTCCCTGCAACCTTTGCATCTGGCAGCGGGGGGCTGGAAGAGGGCAAGGGACCTTTAAGGTCCATGTGGGGAAGCACAGCGGAGGGCCATAAGCCAGTAGCCTAAGTATGGCTAGAAGGGCACCAGCTGGGAAGAGGCTGGTTGGGAGAAGGCACACCTCTGGGGTGGAGAAGTCACCAAGCCAGGTGAGGGTGGGGAACCATAGGGTGCTGGGCAGAATCCTGGGGAAGATCTAAGGACAGCTGTGGAGAGGAATTGGGCAGCACAAGATCAGAGCAACACACATGCTTGAAAACATGAGAGGTGAGGATAAGTGTGCAGGTGAGGAATGGGACAGTAGGTGGCTAAGAAAGCAAGTGCTGTGAGCTGCCCTGGGAACATAAGAACATAAGAGAAGCCAATGTTGGATCAGGTCAATGGCCCATCCAATCCAACACTCTGTCACACAGTGGCCAAAAACACCAGGTGTCCTCAGGAGGTCCAGCAGTGGAGGCAGGAAGCCCTCCCACTGTTGCCCCCCCAAAACACCAAGAATACAGAGCATCACTTGCCCCAGACTGAGAGTTCCTATCTATGCTTTGTGGCTAACAGTCACTGATGGACTTCTGCTCCATATGTTTATCCATATTCCCTCTTGAAGCTGTCCATGCTTGTAACCGCCACCACCTCCTGTGGCAGTGAATTCCACGTGTTAATCACTCTTTGGGTGAAGAAATACTTCCTTTTATCTGTTCTAACCCGACTGCTCAGCAATTTCATGGAGTGCCCACGAGTTCTTGTATTGGGAGAAAGGGAGAAAAGGACTTCTTTCTCATACCTGCTCTATCCCATGCATAATCTTATAAACCTCGATCATGTCGATCGGGAAAGCCTTGCTAGCTGTAAGAGTTCACAAATAAAGAGTCTGTTGCTGCAATCCATACCACATCCATGTCTTCCTCCCACTGGAAATGGAGAGTTGTCCATGAACAGGTCTACTGAAATTTCCTGCCTTGGCCTTGAAAGAAGTGAATGGGAATGTGGAACGCAATCTGAAGACTACACCATTGCTGCTGGCCTTGAGAACTCTCTTTGAAAACTCCCGAGTGTAGGATTCTTCAAACCCACATCGCCGTGACCAATGCACTGCTTTTTCCGACTGAGCTACCAGGAAGCTCTGGTGTAGGTCCTGTTGTGATTCTCGTGAAAGCAGAAGAAGGACAGTGAGGATAAATCCATGGAGAGGAGAAGGAAAGTGAAGGTAAAGGACACACTTGAAAAGAAGTGCAGGATGAGTTCAAAAGAGAGGAAGAGACATGAGTGAATTGGGGCTGAGCAGTGTAGTAGTCAAGTTTGCAGATGATTCCAAATAATTCAGGATGGTGAAAACCAAGATGGATTATAAAATGTTACAGGAGGATCTCTCTAAATTAGGTTAGCTGAAGTTCAACTGGGTAAATGTAAACTGATGCATACTGGAACAAATAATCCTGATTTTAAATATACACTGATAGGGGCCGAACTGGCTGACAATGAGTGTAAAAGAGATCTTGGGGTTGTTGTGAGAAGCTCAATAATGGAGGAGGAGGAGGAGATTGGATTTATATTCCACCCTTCACTACCGGAAGGAGTTTCGGCGTGGCTTACAATCCCTTTCCCTTCCCCTCCCCACAACAGACATCCTGTGAGATAGGTGGGGCTGAGAGAGGTCCTTAGAGAACTGCAGTTGAGAGAACAGCTCTGAAACAACTTGTAACTGACCCAAGCAGCTGCATGTGGAGGAGTGGGGAATCAAACCTGGTTATTCCAGATTAGAGTCCATGCTCCTAACCACTACACCAAACTGTCAACCTACCTCACAGGGTTGTCGTGAGGATAAAACAGAGGAGATGAGGAGGATGTATTCTGCTGTGGGTCCCCATTGGGGAGAAAGGCAAGATATAAATAAAGTAAATAAATAAAAATAAATAAATGTTCAGCTGAAGGAGTGGGAGAAGACAGAAGCTCTGACCTGGCGAGTCAGAGGACATTAGGGCTAGTGAAAGTACTAAAACTACAACTGCCACTGCCCATACTATTGTGATAATCTGAGAAGTGTTTCTCTTGGACTTGGCTACTTGGACTCCTTACTGAGCCAGTTAAGTGGATGGGGAGATGTAAAATGTACCCCATTCCCCAGAGGCTGCCACAGATTGTGTACTGACTGGTGCCTTTGACACATGGCTGATAGGTAAATGCTGTCTATGCACAGCCTGGGGGTCTGGTGGCTGCTGGTGTTGGGGTGCTGGCTTTCCATTCTGCTCCTGCTTCCTTTTCTGAAGTGAGTCCTACTTAGGAGTCCAGCACTGTTCCATAGGCATTAGACCGGGTGTGTAGCAGTCCCACAAGATTACCCTATCTGTACTATTGATTTCCCTGGATTTTATTTCCAAGTAAACAGATCTAGGGTCATAGCAATGTAAGCCAATACTTCTCTCCTGACTCCAAAACATAGAAGAATAGCAGAGAGAATGAGACAACAGCCCAAGTGAAACATCAGCTGTATGGACGGCCCAGCTTAGGCAGATTAGTTTAAACTAAACCAGTGTTTTCAGTGGAAGAGAAGTGCAGAAATAGTTTCTGGATGAACTCAATGGCTTGTACCCAAAATAAGCAGAGACAGTACAAGTGTGCAGACTGTCCCAGGATCAGGAACTGGAGGCCAAGAATCTCGCTGATCCATATGCAAAAACTCAGCAGGTTACTTGGAATGAGACTCGGACCTGAAGTCTCTTTCTCTTAATACCAAGGGTCATTGGGGCTCATTAAAAGCAATGCCTAAAGACATCTGAGGTTATTTTGCTGCAATGCGTTTTCATCTTGGATGAATGTTGGAGTGCACATATTCACTCCCTCCTCCCTCTTCTCTTTTCTCAGCTCTTGGCATATTGCCCAATTCAATACTGGACTTTCCAAAAGCCTGCAACCACAGTATGAGGTAGAAATCTGAACACAGCTCACCTTCCCAGTTTAATGGCCATCGGACCTGCAAGGAGGGCTCCAGCAAGTCCCCCCAGTGGAAATACCGAGACGACAAAGGACCACATGAGGGTTATCCTGCTTCGTTCCAAGGGCAGCCCAGTGCGTTCCAGCCACGTCTCATTGATAAATGCCTGGATATACTGCAGTGTGACAGAACAAGGCATTTTGATGGAATAAAGAACTTTCTTCAGGTGCTGCTCACTTACCCCTCTGATGAGAAAGCTGCTCAAGATTACTTACTGATGTTGGGGCGTTGATGATGGTGAGGTTGTAGCCATACTGGAATGTACCTCCAATTCCTGCAGCACACACAGTCAGAACCAGGACCTTGCCCTGAAGCTAAGGAACAATCACAGATACATGTTTAGAAGTGTGTGTGTGTCAAGTGACCTATGAATTAATGACCTCCAAAACATTCTATCGTTAACAGTCTGGAAAATGTAAAGAAAATGGATGCAAACTAGACAAAAGTGCAACCTGGTTGGGGAGATCTGAAAAGCAGTGTGAACCCACAGACCCTCTCCTCCCTCATTTCATGCACACACGCAGACACACACACAAAAATTGCTTTGACCCGTGAAGCCAGCAAGCAAGGGTGGTGACAGCAGCACCGTTTGCTCACGTCCATCAGCTTCAATGCCACTGAAGACTTACACAACCCGTTTCAAATGTCCCAGCTTGGCCAATGGCCCACCCAATCCGCTGCTAGTCTGTCCTCTTTTTCCTTGCAAAGACCCATTTCCCCACCCTGGGGTCTGGCTCTTCTTGGCTTGCCTGCAAATGGCTGCTGCAGACCATCGTGGTCTCCACACCAAACCAATACCCCAGGATTCTCCATGGGGGGCAGCAGAAGTATCTTGATGTAATAACTGCAGCAGTCCTGAGCTGAAGCTAAGAGAGCCTGCTTGGCTGGCAACTCACTTCCTTGTTTACAAACACCCTTTAAAGTACAGAATGGCCAGATCCTGGCTCTGATTACTGCACTTCTTGCTGAGCTTGGTGCTTGACCCTTCAGTGCTTTGTCTGAGTCACAATTCATAAGGATTTGCCCCAGCAACTATTTTTAATGCAAATTTTTGACTCTAAAAATAATACAGAATAAAGAATAGAGCGAAACTGAGCACATGTAAGTGGGCGGTTCCTTTTCCGGCAGCCCAAACACACCGGGGATGGGAAAGAAAGGTTTTCAGCTGTACCACCTCTGGCTTTGGAGGCCACACATCGCCACAGCCTACTGGAGTTCACAACTAAAAGTGACAGATTTTAGAATGGCTTAAGCTAGGTTGCAGAAAACCCAGATGTTCTAATGTTCTAAGAAGAATGTAGAACTTCTGAAAGACAATTGATCACTAACAAATTTCAAGGAAGAGGGGTTTTTTTTGGGGGGGGGGGGAGAGGTATCTTCCGGGGAGTACCTTTTTCTTTACCAAGCCGGTTGGAAGGGTGGGGAACTGTCTACAGAAAAACCAGCTATGGGGCAAAGACCTGCATTACCTCCCCAGTTATTGTTGGGTTTTTTTTAAGCATTAACAATTCAGTCAGGTGTGTAACTTAACCCACCAGATTTTTGTGCCCCGGGAAGGGGGGGGGGGACTCTTCCCGCATCCTTGGACCGCGCGCCTCAGCTAATCAACCCGGGGACCGTAGCCCCGCCTTCCCCGTCCTGCCCAATCCGGAAGCAGATGACGGAGAGCGACGGCAGGTGCTCAGGAGAGACTCACCTGGCGATGGCGGTCACTGGGCTGCGCCTCACCAGCCATGAGACGGAGCTCCGGAACGCCGGCCAGGGCGTGGGCTCGGCCAGGGACTGCGGCTGGGACAGGTGCCGGTAGGACGGCCAACGCCTGGAGCTCCCCCTCCAGCGCGCTAGAGCCAATCGGGCAAGAAGGCGGGACCCGGGCCGGCTGCCTTCCCCCACTACGGTGCTTCAGAGCACGTGCAGAAGGTCAGAACCGCCCGGGGCTTCACTCTGCAGCGCGCATCCCCGGCCGCTGCGAGTCTCGAGTGGCTCTGGGAGTCTCCAGAGCTTTTGCGTGGATCGGCTGCCTTGGACTGCCTGTTTCAGCCTCATTCGGAGGATTGTTGTTGGCATTGCCGGGTATTCTCTTTCAGTCTGCTGCTCCTGGATATTTCGGGGGAGGGCAGCGAATGTGAGCTGGCGGAGAGTGGCGAGCTATGCTTGGGGAAACTTGACAAAGGGCCGGATAAAAACCAAAACACAGAGGACAGAGCAGATGGAAAGAAGTCTGTTGGGAAAATCAGTCTCCCCGCAGACCTCTGCTGGCGCGTTGCACAGGAACCCCGCCACTCTCCTTCCCGCCCCCCCCCCCCCCCCCCAAGTTCCATCGAATGAGTGGGAACCGGGAAGGAGAAAACGACTTATGCTCAGAAAAGGCCTTGGTGCTCCGACAGCCACCCTGCTGTCAGCTCCCCAGCGATTCTTTAAGCCCCGGGAGTCGAAGTGATCCGGATAAGAATCGACCTCGGTTGGTCTGCTTGTGATTGTGAGCCTGGCAGTAGTCTTGAAAGTGGAAATGTCCCACACACCTGAAATGCACAACGGGTGCAATCCTGCACGCGTTTCGTTGACTCTAAAACAACATCTGTGCAGTGCTAATAGCTACCATGTGATTTGAGCTGAGGCTGTAGCACTAGACAAATGCAGCAGCAGCCTCCTCAGGATTTCTAGGGCTGGGAAACTCTGCTGTCCCCTTTCCACTCTCTGAATTCAGGGGAGGGAGGGATGAGCCCCCAAGGAAAGAAAGAGGGAGGCAAGATCTGGACGAGCACAGCACTCCCTGGCTTCTCTCTCCAGAAGCACAGCTGAGGGGCCAGTATGAGCTTTTTACAGGTTGCCAGTCAGAAAAACCTGTCCTGTGACCAGTATTAAAAGGGGGGAGTTAATTTCAAAGGGAAATTTAAGGAAATGTAAATGTTCAACATAATTTTAAAAATGAAATCAGTGGTATCTGAAAGTGTGATACTCTGTACTCTGACTCTCCTATTTCTTGATCTGTTGTGTTAAAATGAAATATAAGATTGAATTTTTTAGAAAATAGGTTGCAGCTGTTTTTTTTAATTCCTAGAAATAGCAGTTCTTGTATCCCCTATTAATTGAATTTGTGATCAATTTTCATTTTTATAGAAAAACATACCAGACATTTAAGCCAAGAGCTTTCTAATTGATTTTTTGTTATCTTTCTTATACCCTGCAGACTCATTTTTTCAATCTGTTATTTTTTTTTCAACAAATGCTTACCTATTTGAGGACAATGTTCATTACAAGTAGCTAAAAACTCCTGAACTTAAAAAGACCTATTCCTATTCAGTGTGTACAGTTTAGGATACTAAATAATTCATAAACACTGAAACAAGCACAGGTCCTTGTGGTTATCAACAGAAGTTCTAAGAAAGTTCTGTAAGTCTCCACTAGTTTCTTCATCCCACCTGGAAATGTGGTAACTCCAACCATGTGAGAAAAGAAGACTGACCACCCACAAATAGGTGTAAGGAGATGTTAGTACAGTTAAAGGAGATGGGACTGAGTTTCCCTCTGTCATCCCCTTGGTCTTCCTTTGATGAGCTGTAATCCACAGGAGGATCATGCTCCAACTACATGCAGGTCATGCCACTTCTGGTATTGTAGGGTTTTAAGCAAAGGAGAGGGAAAAGAGCTAAGTATATGATAAAAATTAAAAGGGCCCCTTATTTCAAGTTTGAGATAAAGAAAGAGGGGCAGGCCTGAAAAGGCTGGAAGCGACTGTCCTAAATGACCCCCCCCCCAGGTTATGCCATTTCATCTACATACATAATTGCACACATCTGATCCTTCTAAACGTTCATGTGTTAAATGTATCATCACCCCAGTGAGAAAACCAGGGATTAAGTCATCCACTTTCTTTTCATGTAGCAGCCCATAATGGCTCTACTGGGTTTGGGCTCTGTTAAACTTGGAACTCTGACAAGAGTCAGGATTAAGAGATAATTACTGGAACCATACCAATGCTCTTTGACTTTTCCAATCTGGTAGATTAACCTGTTTGCATTCCTATCAGATTAAAGAAGGAGACCCAAATTGCAAAGTCCCTCTGCCCCCCCCCACCCTCCATTCCTCCTCAAGTCACTGATTCCAGAAGGAACTCCTTGAAAGTAAATTAATGAAAGCAAATGTATAAAACGTACCATCCGTAGTAGTTTGTTCATCCTCCTCTAGGTCTGTGCTTCTGGCCCAGGAAATGTCCTCCAGGATTATTTGAATTTAAGGGGCAGGAATGTATCTATTTAGTCAACCATTATACGCTGTTGCAAACACTTTACTTGGCAGGTGGGGCACCCTCAAGTGACAATTTATTGACACAAAAACAGGCCATGAACAATTATGGGAGAGTTTAGGAAACGCACTGGCTGGGTTTTCAGGTCTCTTTTTAAGTCTGTGTAACTGGACTTCACAATAGCTACGGCTGCAGGTTTGGGTTTTCTCCATAGCAGGAGCAGCAGCTGGAGTATTTGCTTATTTGGTTCTTCTTCCCATCTAATTTTGAAGGCTTGGACTAGGTAATGATATGCTACATTGAGAAGCTGCTAGAATCCTAGGAGCTGAAATCTGAATTTCTTACTAGGAATATTTTGTTGGCTTTATTGCATATACTGATATGTGAATTCTGTACACCACCTTCCTCTCTTGTTGGTGATAAACCATTAAACCCATACACTGTGACCTGATGGCTGTATTGCTGCGGGGGGAGGGGGGAATTGCCATGAGCATGTGTGCATAGTAATTGCTGTTTTAAAAAAGTCAGGACGTGCTTCCTGTCTGCCTCTGGATCCAAGCGCTGGAACTGAGTGGCTCCAAAGAACACTTCCATCAGGAGGAACAGCTATAACCAGAAAGCAATGATCTGACCCAGGGCTGCTTGTCTACTTAGTGGATATAGGTAACTGCCCTAGCCCAAGGGTTGCCAGCCAGCCCTGTTGTTGCCCCCTCCTGCCCATGGCATTGGGGACTGGCACTGCAAGTGCTCCTAGCCCCAGTGGAGCCTGTTCTTTCTTTCTCTCCCTCCCTCCCATCTCCCCCCCTACAGCACAGTGCTGGGCAAGGAGGCCGTTTGGCATCCACCCTGCAGCACTGGGGGTGGGGTGACAAGGGCAGAAGTCTCCTGTCTCCATGAGTGGGAAGGGGCAAGGAGAATGAGAGGCAGCTTCCCCACCCTAGCCAAGGGCACCCCAAATCCTTGGGCCAGCCCTGCTTTGACCCCAACAGTTGCAGAATTTCCAAACTCAGACTCAGTGGAACCTCTCTAAAGGAAAAAGCCTGTCAAGATGAGCGCATGAGCCTTCCCTCCTGCTAGCGTGGTCTCATCATGTTCCAAGTTCACTGGGAGGCCCTGTGGCCCTCCTTGTACTCTGGATATTGCCAGCCCAACACTGCACAATAACAAGCACCCTTCCAATTAGAAGACTATGGGAGCAATCTAAACAGAAGTGAGTGCCATTTTATTCATGGAAAGTGTTCTTAAGATTGCAGTCTAACTCTTCAAAGTACAAACCAACACCCACCAATCCACCACCCGAGGTTAATTGAAAGTATTCAAAACTCTGCAAACATATGTACAAATGCAAAAAAATGGATTAGTCTGGGTTCAAGTAATTTTGACTCATCGTACCCTCAACAGTGCCTTCATCATTCTCTAGAACACTAGCTTGCCTAATCCAGATTTATTGCTCTGCAGGTCAGAGATTACTGTGACAATGAAAGACAGTCACTTTGCAGTCCAAAGGAATAGTCCATGAGTCCCATAGTGTGGATGGTCCCAGGCACTCCAAAGTGAGTAATTAATTTGAAAATGCTACTGTGAATAATACACATGATTCAAAACTTGGCCATGACTTTAATGACCAGCATTATCTTAGTTCTCTAGGTTGGGACTTCTCCCCACTGTCCCTTGTCATGAGGGCAAGATGGAGTCCCTATAAAAAAATTTAGTCCTTCGTGGCTTGTGCCTTGCCAAAGAGCTGCTCCAGATGGAGGACTAATAGGGCTTCTTTTCTGTGTCCAGAGAATTTATAATATTCCCTTGGAAGAGCCCACCCCCCACTGTGGGGTCTTTCTGTTCTCCCTTCCACCCAGAGGAAGAGAATACATCTAGCAATTTGGCTGTTTAATTCTCTGTCTCCTGAGGTGTAACATTCTCATGAGGTCTGGCGTGGTAAATTATTGTTCTACTTTGGGCAGAGCAGAAACGCACAAGTAAACTGGTATTTTTGGCCACTGTGACAGAGTGTTGGACTGGATGGGCCATTGGCTTGATCCAACATTGGCTTCTTTTATGTTCTTATTACTAGTACGTGATACTTAGGCAGCACTTTTGGGCTTGCCCTATGTGGGCCACCACACAGATGGGATTTAACAGATGGGCTTTTAAAAAAAATGCTTTCTTGCATCTTCATTTAGGCTGGAAGATGGTTCCCTACCTTGACTAAACTGATTTGGCCACATGAATCCATGCTATGGTAACACTGTGACTAGACTACTGTAATGTACTCTATGTGGGTCTACCCTTGAAGTCAACTCAGAAAGTCTAGTTGATACAGAATGTCACAGCTTGGTTATATTGGGAGCTAGATGGAGTATGTGTTAGCCAAATGGGCTCATTACCTGAAATATAAACATTGCTACCTGGTGTATCATATGCATATTATACTCATTCTGCAGTTACTTCATTGTCTGCCTATCAGTTATCAGGTTCAATTCAAGTACTGGTTAAAGGCTAATGCAGTCTTGGGCTGTATATCACAAGATGTCATAGTCCTGCTGTACACTGCATTGGTTAGGCTGCACCTAGAGTATTGTGTGCAGTTCTAGAGGCCTCCCTTCAAAAAGGATGTGGACAGAATGGAGCAGGTGCAGAGGAGAGTGACAAGGATGATTGGGGCCTGGAAAGCAAGTCCTATGAGGAAAGGCTGAGGGACTTGGGAATGTTTAGTCTGGAGAAGAGGAGGTTGAGGGGGGACATGATTGCTCTCTTTAAGTATTTGAATGCTTGTCAGAGGAAGACAGGGAGGTGTTCCTGTTGGCAGCAGAGGATAGGACTCAAAATAATGGGTGGGAAGGTACCGGCTGGATATTAGGAAAAACTTTTTACAGTGAGAGTTGTGCAACAGTGGAATCAGCTGCCTGGTGGTGGTGAGCTCCCCCTCACTGGCAGTCTTTAAGCAGCAGCTGGACAAACACTTGTCAGGGATCTAGGCTGACCCTGTATGGCCCCTTCCAACTCTGTAATTCTATGATTCTATGACATACAAAACACTACATGGACTTGTACCCCTTATACCTGCAGTATCACCATTTTTGCTATGCTCCGCCATGACAATGTCACACATCTGAAGGTGCCACCCTGTAAATGGGTAACTGATAGTTATCTGTTTGTTGAATTGTCCTTCTCTTACTTACTGTATTGTTTTCTATTTTTGAAACTGCATTTTCTGCATCACTTGATGTATCACATCTGATGCTTTTTTGCACTGTTTCAAATTTTTGTAGTCCTAGTCCTATTGCTTGGCTTATTAGAGCTTTCATGTTATTTCATTACTTTGTTTTACAACATGTAATCTGCCTTGAGTCTCAGCGAGAAAGGCAGATTATAAAGTAAATAAACAAACAAACTCAGGTCTTCCAAACTCGACTCTGTTATTCTCACTACTCTCAAATAATAGATGTGCTGTGTCTTACTAAGTGCACCTTTGGACTGTGGGCCATTTTAAAGGCCACATAAATGTTTGCAGCACCTCCTATGTAATGAATAGGCAAGTGAAGCTTCTGTTTCCCCACAACTGGGTACAATAGGTTTCTGCCAAAGAAAATAAAGACAAGTGAAGATATAGGAGTTTCTTATTAACCTTCTTCAGGGAAGCTGCTCAGAACTGAAAATCCTGGAAAAGAATAATGTTGTGAACAGCCCAGGTAGTGTAATGGTCAGTGGGTCAGGCTAGGACAAGAGAGACCTATGTACAAGTGCCCATTTGGGTATAAAGTTCACTGGATAACTTTGAGCCACTTGTTCTCTCAGCCTAACCTATCCCACAGGATAAAATGGAGAAGGGAAGAACCATGTAGCTCACCACAAGCTTCCCAACAAAAGGGCATTTTCACCTAAAACAAACTGCTGAAATCTCACCTTCCCCCCCCCCCCCCCTTAACAGGAATGAGCTAATCTGTACTGTTCCCCATGCTCTGACATTTCACTGCTAAGCCGCTATGTTTACGGATGATGGATTTGCAAGCAGTACTCACCCTAATTAAGGGAGGAAGTTTGGAAGTGACTATTAAAGATCAAAATAATAATGCTGGGAAAGACAGCTGAGATTACGATTCTTTTAAAGGAAGTTAATTGAAACAACTAAAGTTATAATCCTGAGCTGAAATAATTCACATCAGAGCTAAAAACAAAATGAAGTCTTATGGTTCTTTGATGCCCAACAGATTTATTGTGACAGAAACTGTTGCAGACCAGAGTCCCCTTCAGCAGATGTATGGAGGAAACCTCTGTAAACAGTGAGACAAGAAGCTGTGAAATGCAAGCTGTACAGCAGTGCTGAATACATCATGAGCTAAAAGGGAGAGCAGCCAGAAATGAGGAGCAGCCAGCTCATAGTGGTTGATTCCTGATGTCCAGGTCATCTAAATAGGAATAGGGTAGTGCATAGTACTGAACATATAGAAAGACCTGACAGGCATTTAAAGAGATTGTAGGATCATTAGGAAACAGAACAAACAACAGGATCTTTGAGAAAGATACACAGACAGGTCCTTGCAGGCTCATACCAGAAACCTCTAAAACAGAGATGGTGCTAAATGAGGACATTAACAGCAATCAGAAACCTGGTGGAGAGAATTGGTGGGATATAGCTATTCCAGAATATTCACTGTACTGAATGATTCACAAAGTTACCTGGAAAAATTATTAGGGACTGTGATCTACAGTACTACATATAGCTCGCTTAAACTAGGATCTTATTATGGAACATTGCGCCATTTAATGTGTGATGCTAACAATTATGCTTTACTCCAGTTCTTTTTAAACTCTTGGTTGGTTCTACAACGCTAATCCTATTGTTTATTGAATGTCCCATCTTGTTGACAGTATTGACTCACTCTGTGTAAACCCCCTTGAGTTCAAGTGAGAAAGGTGGACCATAAAAAAGCAAATCAATAAAATAAATGTAACTGCAACAGAAGTGAGAGTTTATGGGGAAGGGGAATGGTGTCAGCTAATGCTTAATACTACAGCTTTTTCCTTTGGTTGGGAATGGGATCTTTAGTGCACCCGAAAATCAACTCCAGGTCATCTCTTTCGTCTGCACTAAACATCACAGAAGCAGGCTTGGCCTCTCTTAAGACCAAGAGCGCCGCCAATACTCCCAGCGGGGTCACAACATCTCCAACGAAGGTGAGAAGCACAGCGGTCGAGGAAGGGAGGAAACCAAGAGCAGGGGTTCAAGGTCAGCGACCTTCCTTCTGAGCCTCCCAATGCACGCACTGTCCACCCTCCACATCGAAGTTTTGCCGCTTCTGCAGAAACTCACGCACATTCACGAAACTCCTCTCACCATGGCAACTGCTACACCTTTCGTGATAGCCCTTTCCCGCTCATTGGCCACTCGCCTGTTGTCAGTGCACACGTGGGCCTTTCTTCTCTCGACACAACATGAACCACGCGCAGGACCCGCGCGATTTTATTGGCCGGAACGCCTGTCGTTCTTTTCCTTCGACCGCCCCTTTGTCAGAGATGAGACCAATGGTTCGAGTCGTTTCCTAGCAAGGCTTTTCCGGGTTGATGCCGGTGGGGGGCAAGGCTGGAGTGCGGCCACGGGGCTCGGCGCGCTTTGGCTGGGCTTTCCCGGTGATGCTGCTCCTCGCCATGTGATTGGCCTGAAACCGGGGAGGGCGGGGGGAGAAAATCGTGGGGTGCTCTTAAAGGGGTCGCCGCCTTTGGTCACTTACCTCGCCATCTCTCCCCACCATGGCCTATCAGGGTTTCACTGCGGAATATTTGGGGATCCCCGCCGTGACGCGCGCGTACACCACCGCCTGTGTCATCACCACCGCTGCCGTGGTAACGGGGAGATGGGTAGAAACGTGTGGTGGGGGGGGGGGCGCCGCTTCTTTACCTGCGGGCGCATGAGGTGGCGGGACTGCAGGGGTTTTTGTTGCCTGGGGGAGGGGGGGAGGGAGTCGCTGGGCCAGACTCGGGCTCTACCTGGCAGGACAGACGCGATGGCGGGGGACCTCAGGTGCAAGGAGGGCAGTGGCTGCCTTGGCCCGTGGCCATCTAAAGGTCCCTCTCCCATCTCTCGTTGCCTGCAGCAACTGGATCTCCTCACACCTTTCCAGCTGTACTTCAACCCGGATCTGATCTTCAGAAAGCTGCAGGTGAGAACTTCCCCGCTTTTCTTGCCTTCCTCTCCCCCAGGCAGTTTACAGTCTCCCTTGGTAAAGCTGCATGCAGTAGAAGAGGAGACCCCGCATGAGATGGGTTGACTTGGTAAAGGAAGCCATGACCTTATGTTTGCAAGACCTGAGTGAGGATGTTCATGATAGGGTCACCGTGATCCATTAGTTGGAAGCGACTTGACAGTACATTACACACAAAGGCTAAATGAACTCTGGAGGGGATTGGGATGAGCTGGACGGGGAGGGACTGCTGTGCATAGCCTCTTGTCTCTTTGCAGATCTGGAGACTCCTCACCAACTTCCTTTTTTTCGGGCCCTTGGGATTCAGCTTCTTCTTCAACATGATATTCCTGTATCCTTTGTGCTTGGCTGCTCTCATTTTCCCCTGTTCCACAAGGATTTGTCTCCTGAGCCATCCACCCAGTCTTGAGATCAGTGCTGGGCTGCCTTGCGTCTCTGCATTCCAGGGCTCAGGCAGACTTCCATGTCTACAAGGGCAAGCTGCTAAACAGAAGAACTAGCAGGTTCAATGACTGCATCAGTCATTTAGTTTGTTGCAACAAATCACCTGAAAAGCTGACATAAATAATGCAGTTAGGCTTGAGTTTAAGCCACAGTAAAGATGCTAGGCTTTAAGGTGCTGCAGGACTTTTCCTTTGGTTGTACCAGAAAGTCAAGACTCAGGCCTTGTTTGATGCAGAGGGGTTGGAAGGTAGCAAATAGAGAAAGCTTTGCTTCCTTTCCCCCTTTTTATTAAGACCTTTATTTTCTCCCTGAGCTCCTCCTTTAGTCACTGCTGCTGTTCTCTGATGTTCACAGCCCACCACAAAATACAACACCCCCACCCCTGCTTTGTATGTCTACATGCAGAGGCACAGATTAAGGAACTGCATAGCTGCTTGTCAACACATCTCTGTGTTTGGCGATATAAAGCTACTTCACTGTTTGAGCATACTGGTACAAACACTGTTGTGGCCATGGCTGCTGCTTGAAGCAACTGAACTCAAAGCAGTGTTTGGTATTCTACAGAGACTAAACTAATTTAGCATACACTGATAAATGGAGAGCAATGAAGGAGAAACAGATGGGGCAGAAGATTCACAGCAGAATGAATGAATGATAGCAAATCAGAGTTTAATTATGTATGTTTCAAATTGATAGGTGCCTTGGGTGCCCTTGTGAGGGCAGAAAGGCAGGATACAAATTTTGTAAATAAATAATAAAGTGTATGTGGCCAAAATGAAACTGCAGATCTCTTCATACAAACCGCAATATTATTTTATAGCCTGTAGTGTTTTGCAAAGTATTCAGTGTAGACCCAGCTGTAAAATGCCTACAGAGTACTTGTAATTGCAAAACAAGTGCAGTAGCGTACAAGCACTCAGTGCCTGGAAAGCTCACCAGATGCTTCCCATTTGAGCCAAGTAAGTTAGTTGCAGAACATTTATCTCAAGGATGAGTGCCCTCCAGCTGCTGAAAGAAATATGGACTAGTCAGGCTATTCTTAATCACTAGCAGTAGACCTGGGACCTTTTACAGACAGATTCTGAGCCATCTTCCTTGCCACTTCCACCCTGTGGAACATATCAGTCACTATCTAGAAGCTTCACCTTGCAGCCCCACTACGTCTTTACAGTTTCAACAGGCAGTACTCTACTCTCGAGGCAAGACATTGCTGGGTGGGGTTGGTTCAGTCACCCATCAGGCTGTTTTCTGTAAGTTTCTTGTGTTCACTGGAGCAATTTTGCTATCCTGCCCACTAAATCATCCATCTTTTAGCTTCCTTTACTGCTGCCTCCTCCTCCTCCCTTACTCTTCGCTCATAGGTACAGATACTGCCGCATGCTGGAAGAAGGCTCTTTCCGGGGAAGGACAGCAGACTTCATCTTCATGTTTCTTTTTGGAGGGTTTCTCATGACAGTATCCTTTTTGGTTGAGCTACTGTATATGCTTTGCTTGGAGAATAGTAGGGTTGCTGTCACCTAAACCTCTCTGCACTGCTTTCATGGCTGGTGGAAAGGAAGGCGTTCCCCTGAAGCATTTCCAACATTCACTCTTAGTATAATAGGGGGTAGGAACTGAATGCTACAGCAAGTGACAGATGAAATTTCTTATCAGCTGAAACAGTTTAATATTAGAAGACACTAGGTATGGAGCTTGTCAAGCTGACTGGGCTGTAAAATCTGATTATTACTTGCTTCCCTAACAGCCCTTTATGGGTGTCTACAAATTCTCAACAATTTTTACTATGCAAAGAGGATTCTTCAGAGGATCACTGTACAAACAAGTACTCTGGAGGAAGTGTCTTTGCACTGAAGTCTATGACTTTGCTCAATTGGTCTCCATGCAGCTATAAGGATAACATTTTCTCTAAAGTAAAAATAGCTTTTAAAATAACACTAAAACTTGCTCTGTGGCATTTGACTACCTTAATGAATTACCTTCTTGCTCTTATTTATTTATTTATTTATTATTTCACATTTATATCCCGCCTTCCCCGCAAGCGGGCTCAGGGCGGCTCTTATCATTTATACAGTCCTTATAAGGTAACCCAGCCAATGTTTCCTCAGCCTTAGAATTTAACTTGGTTTCTTTTTCTAGCAGATGTCTAATCTTGGCTCTGTTCACTTTCTGAAACAGAACCTGAGCAGGTACACCCGGCACAGTGTATTCAAATTGTGTCTAAAAACATACTGCACTCCTTTTAACTAAACATCCCTCCCTGCCTTTAGTGGCTTCCCATTGGGGCCACCAGTTCATTTTATTTTTTCTCAAGGCAATAAAATCATGGTGATGATCCCCTTCAAGAAAGCCTGGAGGGTACTTCAGGCTTTTGTAAAACATATATAAGATTTTCCCTTCACTCTGTAGCTCGCAGCTTTTTGGTCTCTTTGCTGGCCTCTTCTTTTTAGGCCAGGCATTCACCATCATGCTGGTGTACGTATGGAGCCGGAGGAACCCTTATATCCGGATGAACTTCTTCGGCCTGCTGAACTTCCAGGCCCCGTTTCTGCCGTGGGTCTTGATGGGCTTCTCACTACTGCTGGGCAACTCCATTCTCATTGACCTTCTAGGTAAGAGGGACCATGCTACAAAGTCAGAGGCAGTTGTATCATTCCTTTGGCACAGGCATGCAAAATATCTGTGGACACGCAGATTTACCTACCCATTTAAACACAGGTGTGAGGGGAAGATTTACTGAGCAAGTTTTAGGCTTGCAATCTGCAGCAGCGACCCTCTGCAACCATCTGGGAGGGGGCAGAGTAAACTGTGGCTCCTGTTTATCACTGAGGGAGCTGCTTGGCTGCAGATTCAGGTACAAAAGGTAGAAGCGCTGACCCTTAGTCTTGGGCAGAACAGCTCAGACACCTGTATGAGTAACACTACATAACTAAGAGATGTTAAATAATCAAGTTGAGCCTACAGAAAAATGTTAAATACAAAGGTAATTGAGCTCTTCAGATGTCTGTCTTAGTCTGGATGTTCAGTA
Source organism: Lepidodactylus listeri (assembly GCA_029233225.1). Classification (NCBI taxonomy): domain Eukaryota; kingdom Metazoa; phylum Chordata; class Lepidosauria; order Squamata; family Gekkonidae; genus Lepidodactylus; species Lepidodactylus listeri. The sequence continues at coordinate 30,381,188 of JARCFY010000013.1, forward strand.
AGACCACAAAAGGATTGGTGGTGGTGGTGAAGGAAGTCCCTGCCTCCACACTCAGCAGCATGTCAAGTGAAAACAGGGATGTTTGGCTGGGGCGCCGCAGGGGAAAGAACCTATCCATTAAAATATTGCTCCTAGTTAAACTGGCTTACCTAGTTAAGCTGCTGTGGACAGAAAGGGGCATCCATGGGGCTCTCTTGTTTCTACAGGAATTGCTGTGGGCCATGTCTATTACTTCCTTGAAGATGTCTTCCCCAACCAACCAGGAGGAAAGAAATTACTACTTACACCAGGATTCCTGTAAGTCCTTGTTTGGTCCAGAGCAGTGAGCTTCATTTAGGAGCCCTTGAGGATTAACACTCAGGCTGTATCCAGCCGGGATGAAGAGTGACTGCCCCCATGGAAGGACAAACATGTTCCTAAGAAGTCAATACTGTGGCTTAGACAGAGATAACTCTTTTCCCTGGGGTGGACTGATGGGACAAGAAACGGGGTTGGGAGTGATCCATTAGAGACAGGAGTGGAAAATGAACATGAAGCGGGGGTGTAATAGCCGAGGAGGGCAAAAAAAATCAGGTCTGATTCACAAATTACACTTCCAAGTGCATAGTCTATGTAGTGGGTGGACATACATTTGGTGGCAGAAGTTGGTTGGGGGGAACACCCTCCTAGTTTTCAATGTTGCATTTATTTTGTGTTGGGGCGGGCCTCTTCTGTCACAGGAAGCTTGTGTTCGACCCTCCAGAGGAGGATCCTAACTACAATCCCCTCCCCGAGGAGAATCCGAACTTTAACCCTCCCCCCGAGGAGGCTCCTGCACCTGCTCAAGACCAAAACCAGCCACAGCTACCATAGCAGTTAAGGCACAGTGATATCCCCTGCCTTACGTGGTGTTGAACCAGACACAGGTTGCCATCTCAGCCGTGCTGATATGTATTCTCGTGCCACTCTCCTCCCTTTGACTGGCAAGCTCAGGAGATGGAAGGAGAATTCCGTAGAAGTGTTGAATGTTGCAAAGGACTGGAAGATGCATTTGCTGTACTCCCTGGGAAGTTAACAGGCAGAAGACTCTACAGACTGAGCATCTGGAATCAGGCGGTTCAGCATCTCGAGCACCCTCAACTTCCACATTAAATGAGAAATCTCACCCTTATATGGTGGCTTTAAAAAACATTGTAAAGAGAGCTGCTGCCTTTTCAGTTGTCACTGTGCTTTCCGTGTGCCAAGACGCATGGAATGAGGGTCTGTCACAGAATTCAGTTTAGCTTTCTTTTTCCTCCAGCTTTCTAGGCCTCAGGTGGCTAAGAAGTTTTGCACGGGTAGAAGCTACTGAAATCCTCAATCCAGGCCTGGCTCCCTGTTTTCCTGCGTCCCTTGCCTATCCCTCCAGGCTCTGTTTTTTTAAAAATGGGTAGCAAGTGTGTTTTATATTCCTTCATGCAAAACCTCCTCGCCTGGTTAATGAGCCACTCATTCCGAATTTGCAGAAGATGGCAACAGGCATTAAGAGAACTAGAACGAATTTGAAATCAAATTGACCAGGTCAGGAGAGGGGAAAAACACTGTCCGTGGCTCAGATACATTTCTGCTTCTCTTTTGTGGCCCGTACCGATAACATTTGGTAGGAGTTAATGTAACAGACCAGTAACCTTGACTCTGTCTACCAAATGCTGACTAAGGAGAGAAGATCCCTATTTCCTTGCTATGTAATCTTAAATGTGAAATGAAGTGCGTGCAAAATATGTCAGAAGACATCTGGCCAGTACAAGTGCAACCCTTCTTTCTATTTCTCCTTTCTTCCACAATCATCTGAACTACTCAACAGACCCAATAAATGCAATCAGAATGATGAACAGTGGGCATGCTTAATTTGCATTTATTCTTCTTGCCTTGTGCCACAAGGAAGGCCTGTGTTTTTAGGACATAATACACACACAGCCCGACCTTCGAGTCTTTGCTAGATAAATCATGCAGAGAGAATGCTTGGTCCAAGGTTACCTAGTGAGCCTTGTGGCACTTGTTACAAAAAATATCAGTTTACAGTGGAAATAGGGAGATAAAGCTTTTGGTGCAGCTTGGCCCTGAGAGGTGCAACTTCCTTAAGTCACCTGAAGGCTGCCTAGTAGATTTGGGCTGAGCTGACAGCAGATCTGAGGGAGGCTGTGGAAACCATGAACTGGGTAACAAGCTGAAATTTAATCTTGACAAAACTAAGGTGCTATTGGCGGTGGTGGTAGGGAGTAGGAGTGATTGATTGTGTGATGGAGTGAGCTCCCGTCTCTGGCCCCAGCTCCTGCCAACCTAGCAGTTTGAAAGCAAGAAATTGCTAGTAGATAAATAGGTACCACTTTGATGGGAAGGTAACAGTGTCCTGTGCACCTTGGCATTTAGTCACGCCGGCCACATGACCATGGACACATCTTTGGACAGTGCTGGCTCTTTGGCTTGGAAACGGAGATGAGCACCGCTCCCTAGAGTTGGATTTGACTGGCTTTCGAGCAAGGGAAATCTTTACCTTTACATAGTGGGGAGGTCTGACCTGGGAAATGGGTTAGCCCATTCTGGATGGGGTTGCACTCTGCTAAAGGAGCAGGTTTGTCATTTTGAGGTGCTCCTGGACTCAGGCCTCCTGTTGGATAAACAGGTGGCAGCGGTGCCTTTTACAAGCTTAGGCTAGTGAGCCAGCTGTGGCCCTTCCTGGACAGAAAAGATCTTGCCATTGCAGTACATGCTCTCATAACATCTAGATTAGATTACTGCAATGCACTGTATGAGGGGCTGCCCTTGAAGACTGTCTGGAAGCTACAGTTGGTACAGAATGCTGTTGCCAGAGTACTGACTGGAGTGGGTTGTAGGGATCGTATCACTTGTCTTGTTCTACCTGCATTGTCTTGCAATTTGGTTTCGGGCTCAATTTAAGGTGTTGATATTGACCTTTAAAGCCCTGTATAGCTGGGACCAACATAACTTAAGGACTGCTTTCCCACATGAACCTACCCACTTACTCTGGTCATTCTCAGAGGCCTGCCTTGGTTGCCCCCACCGCACCATCTGAGGCTAGACAGACAGCAACCCAAACAAAGGCATTATGCACCAAAACTTTGGAATTCCTTCCCTAGGGATATTCGTGTTTCCCTTCATCAGTGTGTTCCACCAACAGGTGAAGACTTCTTTTGTTTCACCTGGCATACCGCTAGTAACTCATTCTACTACTGTTCTCATTCTAGTACTGTTTGTATTTTCAACTGAATTTTATATTTTTAACTGTATTTTAATTGTTTCAGTGTTCACCTTGTGAAGCCTGATTGGCTGGAAAGGCAGTATAAAAATGTTCTAAACAGAAATAAATAGGACCAGGCTGTTTTCCACCTTAAAACTCAGTGCTGAGGCTCCTTGCACAGACCTGTGGTTCTGGTTGCAAAATTGGGAGAAATGTTATGGGTGTGAACATGTGTCAAACACTAGACGTCCCTGCCAGTGTGGTGTAGTGGTTAAGAGCGATGGACTATAATCTGCATTCCTCCACATGAAGCCAGCTGGGTGACCTTGGGTCAGTCACAGCTCTTTCAGAGCTTTTGGCCCCCCAAATAAGTCTAGCTCGCCACCTAGTGGTGCATAATGCTAAAAGAGCTAGAACTTTAGACTGAGAGACAATCTTAGGATCTCCTGGCTATACTATACACAATGCCATACAATTATTATTATTATTAGTCCCTGCCAGGAGTACAAGGACACAAGCACCAACAGGCACCCACTTGGATAACCAAGGTGAAAACAACTTCTGAATTCTACCCAAGCGCTACTACAGTGGCTTTTCCCAACATCACTCTCCATTCTTCTGCCCTTGCAATACTGCAGTGTTCTCACCATGGGCTACTGTTCTCCTAGAATTGCCTACAAGCCTATCTGTTGGCAACTAGAGGCTATTACCCACTACATTAAATACAAGAGCAAATCTGATGGATTAAGTGAACTCTGTGTCCAAGCGCCATAACTAGACCATAACAGCGGGCTGTCTGCGGCTGTGCACTCCTTTCAGCAGTTAAAGCCCCGAGGGAAACCATATAGGGAAACTGAAGCCAGTCAACACTCTGCCGCCTTTTTCTTTCAAGAGGAGATGAAATCAAGTCAAATCTTTCCTGCTGGAGAAAGGAGTGTAATTTTGTGGACAGTACTGTGAGATCAGGCTGAAGCAGCAACTGTGACCCTTGTAGCAGTAGGCAAGCTTCTGACCCAGACCATTCCTGCTGTTGCTTGAAAGAAATAAATTCAGCAGAAACAGAAACTCCCATTAGGTTCATTCCTCCAGCTGGCTGAGAGTCGGACTAACAGCCATAAGAGAATATTGTATTCCTTTGTAAGAGTCCTGACATTGTTGTATTTACCAACCAGCTCTTAGAGGGATTTGTCTCAACAACTCCACTGTAAAATAAGACTTAAAATTGAGATCCCTTAATGTTGGAAGATACAACTGCTTCCTTGTTAGGAACAGCATCTACTATTAGCCCTATCACTCCCTCCCAAGTAATTTACTGAAATATTTCTATTCTACTTTTCTCCACACTGGGGAATCCAGGCCATACGTAAACAGTCAAGGAAATGGACCCCTTCAGCTCATGACAAAAGGCTTGTGCCTCTGGCCACAGCTAAGCTTAAATACCTGTAACAGGACAGGGAAATGGAGTTCAGCCCAGACTGCATACAGATGGCAAAGGTGTTTTTAGAATTCCCCTCCCCTGCAAGGAAGGCTAGGATACCAACAGTCTGCATGCAGAAAGGACAAACCACAGCTGTACTGTACAGCAGCCGGGGGAGGGGGGGAATCATTAGCAGGAAAGGGGAAGCACACACTGGAGACACTTAATTGAAACTCAAATATTACTCACTTCTTTTATTTAAAAAGTTGTTCACACTAGGTGAGGGAGGGAAGAAAGAGATAAAGGCTCAGACAGCCACCTCAGGTCTCTACTTGGACCCTTGCTCGACACGTAGCCATGAAGCCCCCAGTCTTCTGACCTACTGGGCCAGCAGAATGCATGTGCTGTCAGTCCTAGGGTGGACAATTACAGCAAGACAGAGGCCAAAGGCTCGGTCCTTCAGGGAAACAGTCTGGAGGTTGAACTCTTCGTCACTTCAGGCCAATTACCAGGCAGGGGCAGTGTTGGCCAAACGCCTCATACGCCTGCAAGGGAGATAAGAGACAGGCATGAGCGGCAGGTTACAGACCATAGAACTGGGCAGGGAGATGGAAAAAGAAGGAAGGGGGACTAGGAAAACAGGATACAAAGGAACGTGAATACAAAAGGTACTCAGAATGTCCCAGTGTCAGAACACCCAGTGACATTTACAGTTTGGAAAGGAAGCCCTCCTTCAGACAACCCCAAAAAAGTAATTTTTGGCCATATGAAGTTGCCATAGCTAAATAATATTAACAGTGTTAAGGCACCAGCTGTAACTTCTGCACTATATATTTTAAGTCTTTGGGCATCCAGCTCTTTCCCGCACCAGTCCTCTGCAAGCTGGGGAAGAGAGTGGCATGCCAACTGTTCTGAAATTTTAAAATTCCGATAGCCAACCTCTCGCAAAGATTGTTTTATGCTGCATAAGGCAATTCTGTTCACACTTAACCAAAAGTAAATAATCAGGGGGGGAAAACCTTCCTGAAACACGGTCAGACCAAACTGCCACTGTTGTGTGTACCACTTAAAGATTTATTTTAAAAACAGCTGAAGTGTGACAAAGGCTGATCATATGTAAACTTTGTCATGAATGTAGGACTTACTGTTGTTTATCAAATTGTGTATTTGTTTCATGATAGCTGATTCGGTAAGGTTTTGAAGCATGCCATTTGATTTCAAGGCACACTGCGTAGTTTTGCATAACAGAGTATCTGGCAGAGTCCTGGTGCACTTTTGATGAGAAATTGGATGAACAAAAGGAATGTTAGCCAGGATGATGTTTGAATCCTGACAGCTCCAGCCTAACTAAATGCTGGTCTATTACAGCTAGAGATCTGCAAAAAGCAAATGACACTGAACGTGTGATGACGCTTCTATCAGTGTTGACATCACATAGCACTTGAGAAATACCCCACCTCTGGCTGTGAGAAATTCTGAAATCCTGCTAACCAATGGGGCACTAGGGAAAAAAAGATTTCAGTTCTGTTTTACCAACTAGTCACAATGAGATCCACATGAACAGGCAGTGGCACCTTGTGTTTCTGTCCTGGTCACGGATTTTCTTCTCCATCTCTGCATCTGTCAGGGTTTCAAGTAGTGGGCACCATTGGTCAGCATCTCCAGTGTTACGAATGGCAATCTCCACCGTTGGCAGAGGGTTCTCACTAAAAAGACCAGGACACAGGACCAAAAAAGATGAGAAATGCAGCTGCAGTCCAGAGCACAGGTTTCACAGGTTTTTAAAATTTCAATACAACCCCCCCCCCCCCCCGAGAGAACTTTCAGCAAGGTCTGAACTCTGATGCATACGCCAAGTAAACAGTCATGCCTCACATTCTGGAAAACATATTCTGGTTCCCAGCTATGAAGCTGAGCCTCTATCGCACAACAGCTAGTCACACAAGGCCTACACTCCAGACAAGCAGTCTAGGATCTCTTTGTGGGACCCTGTTGAGGAACAAGCTGTGCCCCTTACCTGAATGCGTAGGTCTTCTGATGCCAGCTCAGCTGCCCCCGGATGCTGTAAGCAATAGTGGTGACGAACTCGCCACCCAGTCCAAGCTCTGAGCACAGCTTCAGTGCAAACTTCTCTGGTGAATTCTCTTTCTCTGACATATCCCACTCAAATTGGTCCACCAGGGAAATGTTCCCCACATGTATGTTGAGCTAGATGAAAAATGTCACAGAATTATCATCATATTCTGGGATTACAAATAACCTTAGCCCAATACTCTCCCCACCCCCCTACCTCCTTTGTGCAGTTAGGAAGAAAAGGGAAATTGATTTCTCATTCTATTCCGTACATCTCACTACTGACTGGTTTAAGATCCACATAAAAGCTGCCGTGTACTGAGTCAGGCCATTGGTCTGTGAAGGTCAATACTGCCTACTCCCACACCCTAGCGTCTCCGGTAGAGATCTTTCGCATCAGTTACTACCTGATCTAACTGGAGATGTAGGAAATTGAACCTGGAACATTCTGCACACCAAGCAGATGCTCTCCCACTGAGTCACAGCCCATCCCTAAAGCTGCAACTAAGATTGCCACTTTGTCTCTGAAAACCCAAGACCAGCAAGCTCCTCAAATACCAGGTATTAAACACAAAACAGACACAAGGAGCTACATTTCCTCTCTGATCTCACACCTAAAATGCCTTCAGTCTTCCTCTGCACCAAAAGGTTGGCCAGCACCCTTGTCAAGCCACCCATCCTTCCTACACTTTCATTCACAGCAAAGAAGCATAGAATAGCCAGCTCAAAACAGATGAGCTATAGCGGGCATCCTGAAAGCAGATAAGTTAGAGGATAAGCTACAACAGAAACAGAACTGGATGTGCTTCTTGTGAATGCATCTATTTTCAGCAGCCTCTCTGGCAATGCTGGCACTCTGCACTTCCCTGTAAACCAGCTGTGATTAGATGAAGCATCCCCTTCACCAGAGAGCCGCAAGCAGAACCGGGGTAATTGTTGGTGACCTTTCTTTACCTTAATAATGACACGCTGATCTGACTGGTCCTCCAGGATACTGTCTGTAGGGTAAGATTCAATCTGCTGTCGGATTGCTGATGCAATAGCGGGAACAAAGGTCAGGGGATTCAAATCCAGGTCATCGCAGAGAATCTCCGAAAACATTTCTGGAGTCATCAGTTTCTCTGATGGAGGCAAAGAAAGTCCTTGTTTTTACTATTAATGTCCTTGCTTTATTATTAATCAGAAACATTAATTCTGATCCTCTATAGTTTAAGAGAAGCAGACGTTTCATGACCAATGCTCCCTTTAAGCTGTGGAGTCTTGTGAGAAAAATTCTACTTGGTGAGCTACTGGCATTAAAGCTCTGAGTGAGCAATTTGGCTACTGCATAAAGGATGCTCTGGAGCCATCCTTCCTGAATGAAGACAAAAATGTGTGAGCCAGAGGCTAAAAAACTGTTGAGCTAGCACACACTAACTCAGTTTAGAGGGAACAGTGCCCATGACCTGAGCAGCTTCCAGGGCCATAGCAACAATGCTCTCACGCTAACATGCTGGAATTATGACCCCCCTCCAGGGAGGGGGACACACACCTTGCTTCCCAATATCAGAAGATTTCACACCCCACCTTTCAGCCTAGCAATTCACTCATTCCTGACTGCCTTTCTTCAGTAATTAGAAGTATCTTTTCAAAATTAAGCAAAATGATCAAGATACAATATTTTGAGAAAAATTACCATTCAGAGAATGGCTCTCAATTTACACTGCAGGATACCTGAGGAGGAATCAATAATCCCGTTCCAAACCCCATGCACTCTTCTGCCTCCTACACACCATTCATGTTCCATGTAAAAGCATCCCTCAGTTTCTGCCCATCTATCTCCATGTCCAGTCGAATTGGAACAAGCACCTCTGGCTGAGAGGCGTTCTCATGGATTACAGCCGGGTCATGGTCGTCGAAGCTGAAATACAGAAGTGTGGCTGTAAATGAATGAGCCATGAAAGTCACTCCTGCAAGCAGGAGAGGAGAGAGGGAACAAAAGACTTTCATTTGAGCTGGTACTTCTTACAGCCACAGTACCTCTTACAATATTAACCCCTGGGACTGATAAAGACAATGATGTCTTTGAGCACCTGCTCCTCACCCTTGAAAGACAACCATCCATCTACACCAGGGGTCTCCAATATGGTGCCCAAGGGCACTATTGCACCCACCAAGTGTTTTAAGAAAGTGGGTAGGGCCAGGTATGGTTTTTGCCCATCAAGGCTTCTGATTGGCTGCTGGAGATGATTGGTTGTGCATGTTTTAAAAAAACGCTGCTTTGGCAGCAACTGCCACCACAACACAGAGATCTTCACTGTGTGACTGAATGAAAGCTGCAGCAGCCATTTTATATTTGCTTCCACCTCCTGCAGCAGCCGTTTTGTGCCTGTGCCCACCACACAGTGTCAGAATTCCAAAGGTGCCCACAGGCTCAAAAAGATTGGGGACCCACCCTGACCTGGATAGCCCAGGCAAGCCCAATCTCATCAGATCTCAGAAGCTAAGTAGGGCCAACCCTGGCAAGTACTTGGAAGTACTCTAAGGAATACCAGGGCTGGGATGCAGAGGCAGGCCATAGTAAGCCACCTCTCTGAAACATCCAAGCCCCACTAGGGGTCACTAGAAGACAGCCATGAATTCCAGGTTCACACACAAAAATATTCACCTCCCCCCACCAAGGTTGGGGACCCTTGATCTACATACATCAAGGATGGTATGTATGTGGGGATTCCCAAGACAGAACAGGATCTCTGACACAAGCCCCATCAAGTTTTCAAAATTAAGCACTTTGTCATCCTCCCGGGATCACAAGAGTCTTTGAAGTAGGCATTTGTCTCAGTCTAGAGACTTCACTAGGCCTTGGGGCCAGATATATGCCTCTGTCACTTACCTTGTATATCACCACTATACCCTTTTGAACACAGAAAATGGATGCTGGGGAACTTAAACCTCCTGACTCAAATCTGAACTGAGGCTTCCCAGGTCCAAGTCCAGCCACTCAACACTTACTTGCCTCTGATAAACTACCAGCAGTCTTCAAAAGCTAGTAACAAATACTCACCAGAGTGGAAACGTTCTCTTCTTGTCCCTACCCATCCGGTTCCTGTTAATAGTGGTGGAGCATGGTACAGCATCAAGATGGTGGGAGCTGTTTGGGAGGGTTGGAACCCACTGGCTGTTCCTTTTTGCCTTCTGTTCTCTAAAAGAGGAGATCACTTGCTGAATGGAAAACAAGCATCATGGCTTGAGAGTACAAAAAAAGCTTGAGCAAAAGCATAAATAAGCTTTTCTCTCAAAACCGGAGTAATTCATTTGCAATACAAAATGCAGTGCCCGAGAGGTTTAACTGCAGATCCTGTCAGCAAAATAAAATACTATCAACTTGCGATAAGCCCGTTGAAGCGCCACCCTTATGCCATATCAACAAGCCTCCCAAATGCAGACTCCTGTGGTTCTGGGTTTCCCCAGGTAGTAGGAGATGCACTCATTTATTACCTGAGGTAGGTGGGAGGCTCAGTGCTGATTGATACTGCCTTGTATTTCTCATCATTTCCATCCAAGATCTCTTCTACCTCAGAAGCTTTCAAGAGGGTCACACTTGTGGCTAGCGTTGTATAACCATGATCTAGAATTAGAAAAGAAAGGAGAGGTGTGACTTTCTAGAGTTTCGACTTCCAGACGGTCCTACAGAGATTTGTATAGCTATGTCTATGCCAAAGGTAAAGGTTTCTAGAATTAGAAAAAAAAGGAGAGGTGTGGCTTTCTAGAGTTTCGACTTCCAGATGGTCCTACAGAGATTTGTATAGCTATGTCTATGCCAAAGGTAAAGGTTTCGCTTGCTCGAAAGCCAGTCGAATCCGACTCTGGGGGCAGTGCTCATCTTCGTTTCCAAGCCAAAGAGCCAGCACTGTCCAAAGCCCTTTCCGTGGTCATGTGGCCGGCATAACTAGATGCCAAGGCACACGGAACACTGTTACCTTTCTACCAAAGTGGTACCTATTTATCTACTTGCAATTTCTTGCTTTTGAACTGCTAGGTTGGTAGGAGCAGGGGCCAGAGACAGGAGCTCACTCCATCATGCAGCACTCGGGTCTCGAACTGTTGAACTACCAACTTTCCGGTCTGCAGTTCAGCATCTTAACCACTTGAGCCACTGCAGCCCCATGTCTATGCCCATAGCTATGCAAAACCGAACTATTCAGGAGAGTTTTTCAGTGCAGGTAATAGGGCTGCACTGTACAAAATGGTTCTGCAAACTTGCTTGGATAAATGATTAGGGACTGTGGTCTATACTGCGATGTATAGCTTATTGTAAGCAGGATCCTATTAATGTAATTTCTGTACTGCTTAATGTGTCACTTGAATACTTATCCTATGCTTCAGTCCTTTCTGATCATTCCAGACCTCTAAAATCCTAATGCATTAATTACTGAATATTTGATGTTGTTGACTCACTATGTGTAATCTGCCTTGAGTCTCTGTGAGAAAGGCGGACTATAAATAATGTAAATGAAATAATAAATAAATAAAAGTAGCTGAGAGATTAATTTAATATCAACAGTTATGCACTTCAGGCAGGAACCTGGCCTATAAGGAAGGTCCCCGCATTTCCTCTACAAATACTCATGGAAATCACCTGCAGGGCTAACAACAGATGCAAGCTGTATGCAGCCTACTGAACCTCTTTCTGCTGCCCTTAAAGTTTCCACTGGGAAAGGCCTATCTGCAATCACCCATTCTGTGGTCCCTTCTCAGTGACACACAACAAATTTCTCAGTGCTTATCTAAAGCAATTCGGTCTTAATGAATATCCATCTTCTTCCACATCACAGCCTTAAGAAGTAGTCAGAGCTACCAATGACCACACTTGGTAGCTAATGTTTGGACTTGACTGACCAACATCACAGCCCAATGTCCCAAAACAGTGGTGTAACAGAAGTCAAGGTATCCAAAGGGACCCTAGCTGGATAGTCAAAAAACAAACGGACTATTCAGAGTTTGCCGAACAGATATGGTGGGCTTCAATACCAACTGAGGAGACTACATCAGAATACAGCAATGCAGATTTCCCCCTCCCCTACTCATGAATTAATATACAAAGAATCAAATTAATATCAGGATGATATATATATATATATATACTGTTTGACTTACATCTTCTGGGACTGTGGCTCCGCTGAGATTCTTTGAGAGGAGAAAATAAGAAGAGCAAATTCAGAGACGAACAGGATTTATGCCCTTAAACATGCTACTGATCACATTCTACCAGGGAACTCTACAGCAGCAGCACGTAAACTTTTACAGCCAGTCAGGGCTACAATGATTCTGTTTCATATTATAATGTTTCCAAAGAATTGTGCAAAAATGCAACAGAAAAATCTTATTTTTATTTTGTTGCATTATAAATAGGGATGGGCACGAACTGGGAAAACGTGGTTCTTAGTATGCCCTGTTCGCGAACCACAGACCGTCACAAACTATTAGCTGCCTCATGAACTGGTTTGGTTTGCGAGTCGGTAGAATGGCCCTCTGGCATGCTAGAGACACCAAACTCACAGGGAATCTCCAGATGACTCTATCTCCCCTCCAAGTTTGTTGAGGATTGGATGTACAGGATCTGAGTTATGGCCCCCCAAAGAAGGTGCCCCCAGGAAAGTGCTTTCTGGGAAAATTACTGCCTGCCATTTCCTAGAGGCACCTTCTTTGTGGGGCCATAACTTGGACCCTTTAAATCCAATCCTCAGCAAACTTGGAGGTCAGGTAGAGGAGAGTCAGCCGGAGATCACCAGAGAGTTTGGTGTCTCTAGCTTGTACAGGATCTGTTCTATATACTCCTGAACTTGCGCCTGTCAAAATGACCACCTGTCAGCTGCCATCTTGACAGGCACCGGTTCAGGAGTGTACAGAACAGATTGGGTGCAAGCTACAGACATCAAACTTGGAAGGCATGTAGAGCAGCATCTGGGGGAGGTCCGCTGCAAGTCTGGTAGTTGTTATGATAGCAGCTGCAGTTTAACAACTGAACTGCTGCCCTCTTGAAAACCTGCTAGGCTTCAAGATCAAAATTGTAACACAATGTTACAAAATTGTAACAAAATTATAACAAAATGTTACAGTCTTCCTCACATTTTTATTTTCATGACAGTCAGATATATTCCTTTAACAAAGATCAACACACTTAAATGAAAAGCTCATCTGTTCCTGTATACCCACTTAAGCCTGATTTACCAGTGTGACTTTTTATCTAGCTAAAACTGGGCCATCACAAAACGTATGCATGCAGTGCCATGTTAACACATCAGCACAATGCCTGTGCAAACTCTTTGGAGTGCTATTATGGCATGAAGGGCAGCTGAGGGCACAAGTTCAAATGATGCTGGGTACAATTATGCTTTTCTGTTCACCTTTAAATGTATTTACTGTCAGGCTTCCCAAACCCCGCCTAAACACTGCCTGACAAAAAATACTAGTGGCAGACAATCTCATACTCCATTTTTCTTCACAGGAAACTCGGTCACCCAGATTGTCTGTACCAGTAACAAAGTGAGTTCTCAATGCAGAATGAGTCTACTAGTGATCTTGTCAGAATTCTTTACCATGGGAAGAGGCAACAATTTTCTTCCTCTCCTCCACTGTGGCCAGTCGCCTCCAGAGTGAGGGGTATCTCTTGTACAAGGAACCACGAAACATACGCAAATAGTTGCCCACCTGCAAGGCAAAGAGAAATGCTACTGCAACTACAGGTGCCAATTTTACTGTATGCTGCATACAACCCTACAATCCAAGTGAGACCACAGTCTATTAAAAGACTGGAGCACATGTCTACTGTGAGAATGGCTTAGTGTGTACTGTGAGTGGCAGCAGTGTATATAACAGTTATTTTACAAGTGTGTAAATGAGGTGGTGTGTGACCATTTCTGCCCCACCTGCTTTCAATATTATACAAACCTCAAATACATTGGTAAGAGTATACAGGTAATGTATACAGGAAGAGCAATGGGCCCATGCACAGTATGTGTTTAGGCTCATAACCATGTTGGGCTAACTGTGAAGGGGTGACCTTGTTTCCCCCTCCATACACTTTTTGTGCACCATGGGCTTTTCTTGCTTTGCGTTACAGAAGCACAAGATTGGGAAGAGCACATGAGGCCTGGTTCCCACATAATAGGATAGTAATGAGGTGGCAGAATGCAACGTCGGGGCTGGATTCCATTTTTTCAGTGTTGCTTTGCATTATTAAAGTTGTGTAAAACAAAAAACCAACACAGCTCAGAGAAAGACTTTTACCTCTTTGCTTGTTGTGGCAGTTAAAAAAAAAACTTACAAGGAAACCTTTCCACATTCAGAAGAATTCCAAAAATCTGATCCTGCATTCTGAAGTGGCACAGTCCATTCTGCCATCTCTGTGTTTAACCATTTCATCCCCCTGCATATGTGAACCAGGCTCCCATCCCAACTTTGCTGAGTGTCCAAGGACCCTCCCAACCTGGGACTCCAACAAAGCCCCTTCTTTGCTCCTATGAATGCTTTTTGCAAGGAAATCTCTACAAGCTCTTAGAGCGCTGGCTTCGAAGCCCATCAGCCACAGATGCTGGGGCAACTCAAGAAGACAGCGGATCCCTTTGTTCTCCCACAGCAAAGCTTCTCACGCCGGCTCTTTGTGGCCTCAGACAACCACCACATAGGCCTCCTCCAAGCAGACTTTGAGGATCCACTGCTACGAAAAGCAGCTTGGATAGCTGTCAAATGTTTTAGACCCACTGAGCCAAAATGCAGCCCTCCGCACTCAGCAACAGTCTACTTCCAAATACCCCTCGCGAACGAGGGAGAGTCTTTAGAGCTTTGCAGGTGGCTTCCCGCTTGCTGGAAACAGAGCACCGGACTGCGGCCCGGCTTCCCCCGGCACGGGAAGGCGGAGCTCCTCCGAGGCGCCTCTCCGCCGCCGAACTTAAAGAGATGCCCCCGGAGGTCCGAGCGCGCACCGGCTCTTCTCCAAAAAAAGGAGGAGCCACCACTTCTCCTCCACACACCTCCCTCCCTCCCCAGCCCGCTCCGAACCCAACCGCGGGAGAGGGAGAGGCGCTCACCTCGGAGCCGATCATGAAGAACTCGCCGTCCTCCTCCAGCTGGAACTTGACGGGCTTCTGCCCGAAGGTTTTACTCAACCCCATCATCATCATGGTGAAAGCAGCAGCAGCAGCACCCGAGCCGGGCCGAACACGCGATGGCCAGAAGCCGCGGCCTAAGCGGCGGGAATACCGCGCATGCGCCCCCGGGAAACCCGCTCCTCTCTGTCGATGGGGAGCGCCGGACGAGTAGGAGGAAACCCTGAAGGGCGATGGTCACGCCCACGGGAGTGGGGCGGGGGAGAGAGAGGTTGCGCACGCGCAAGATCAACAAAAAGCCAACTTCTAGAGCGACCACGCACGCGCTCCCTTCAGCCGTCCCGGTTTCCGCCTTTTGCGCATGCGCTTCAGGTGTGGTTTCTGAGGTGCTGTTCAAGATTCGCTGAGCCTGGTCTGTTCTGAAATTCCGCTGTGTGGAGGGAGAAAGAAAGTCTTCTTGTCTGTCTTTTTGTGGCGCCTCGTCGTGTCTGTGAGGGGTGGTGGAACTCGGGAGTCTCCGGAATGGGACTTCCTTAGACGGTCTCCAGGTAGAGCTACAGAAGGCGCTCCCCGGTGAGCTTTGGTTGCTATGGCACCGTGAAGTACTGTGTTGTAGGGAAAGGCTCACTCGCCTTTGCCAGGCCGTTTGCAGAGCCCTACGACGGGTTCGTTGAAAGCTCGTCAGTCTCTGGGATAGTCCATGCCCAGCTGGCTGGTTAGTTTCCTGCTGGGACACTGGAAGTTTTCTGTTACCTGCACAACTGCCTCCCCTCTCTAAATTGTGCTGTCCAAGGGTTTCACCCCCAAATTTCCAGGATTTTGTCTACCTAGAGTTGGCAACCCTGCTCTTCAGGCTAATTGGAGTAGAATAGCTGTCACACGAAGGAGTCTTATCTCTGGAATCAGGCACTTAAATTTGTAACTAAGGACCCCAGTGATAAAAAAATATATATTGAGGCAGACTCAGCATGTGTTCTGTCTCACTAACCTGTTAGTGTTCTGAGGGAATGAACAAACATATGGACAAAGGGGACCCAATAGATGTTTACCTTGACTTCCAGAAAGCTTTTGATGAAGTTCCTCATCAAAGGCTCCTAAGTAAGCTCAATAGTCATGGGATAAAAGGACATGTCTTCTTGTGGATCAAAAGCTGGCTAATTAATAGGAAACAGAGTGAGTATAAATGGACAGTTTTCTCAGTGGAGGGCGGTGAGCAGTGGGGTACCGCAGGGATCAGTACTCAGTCCAATGCTTTTTAACTTGTCCATTAATGATTTGGAGTTGGGAGTAAGCAGTGAAGTGGCTAAATTTGTGGATGACATGAAATTGTTCAGGGTGGTAAAAACCAGGGATTGTGAGGCACTTCAAAGGGATCTATTGAGGATGGGCGAGTGGACATCAATGTGGCAAATGGGGTTCAGTGTGACCAAGTGCAAAGTGATGTACATTGGGGCCAAAAATCCTAACTATAAATACACGCTGATGGGGTCCGAATTGGCAGAGACTGACCAAGAGGGAGACCTTGGAGTTGTAGTACATAACTCACTGAAAATGTCGAAACAGTGTCCGACTGCAATAAAAAAGGCCAATGCTATGCTGGGATTAGGAAGGGAATTGAAAACAGATCAGCCAGTATCATAATGCCCCTGTATAAATCGACGGTGCAACCTCATTTGGAATACTGTGTACAATTCTGGTCACCATACCTCAAAAAGGATATTATAGCATTGGGAAAAGTGCAGAAAAGGACATCTAGAATGATAAAAGGGTTGGAACACTTTCCCTATAAAGAAAAGTTAAAGCGCCTGGGGCTCTTTAGCTTGGAGAAATGATGACTGAGGGGTGACATGACTGAGGTTTACAAGATTATGCATGGGATAGAGCAGGTAGAGGAAGAAGTATTTGTCTCCCTTTCTCACAATACAAGAACCCGTGGGCACTCAATGAGCAGTCGGGTTAGAATGGATAAAAGGAAGTACTTCTTCGCCCAAAGAGTGATTAATACATGGAATTCTCTGCCACAGGAGGTGGTGGCGGCTTCAAGAGGGAATTGGATAAATATATGGAGTAGAGGCCCATCAGTGGCTATTAGCCACAAGGTATAGATAAGAACTCTCGGTCTGGGGCAAGTGATACTCTGTATTCTTGGTGCTTGGGGGGGTGCAACAGTGGGAGGGCTTCTAGTGTTCTGGCCCCACTGCTGGACCTCCTGATGGCAACTGGTATTTTTGGCCACTGTATGACAAAGTGTTGGACTGGATGGGCCATTGGCCTGATCCAACATTGGCTTTTCTTATGTTGTTATCAATCCATGTGTCTTAAGCCACAAACAAGAACCTGCCTCATTAGCAGTCATTGAAGAAAGAACTTTGACACATGTTCTTTCTTGGATTGATTTCAGTAACCCAATTTTAGGCAGTTTGAATTGCTTGACAAATTATGCTTTTCTGCTAAGGCTATGGTGTTCTGCAAGCATACACCTCTGCCCACTTAGATATCTTCCCATTCTGTTTGTATGTGTTCTAAGAATCCTGAACCACCCCCTTATCCAATCAGGTAACAAATCTGATGCCCCCACCTGTCCTGCTCTCCTTTTTCCAAGCCTGGAAATAAAATAATCTTTTGTTTTTGAACCTAGGAACTTATCCTTTACCACGGGATATAATTCATCACTAAGTTGTGTGCTCCTGGATTTTGCCTGGCGCCAAGCCACCTATATTTCTGTGGTTACTTTTGCCTCCCTCTACTATGAGAAAACTTGGATTTTACCTGCTGGATTGCATCCAGATATCTGGATTGCTGCTTGGACTTTTAAGTAGCTAGTGTCCTTGCTTTATTGCTTACTTTACTCTTTTGACCTGGTGTTCCTCCTCAAGTGGAGTGACTTGCAGAACATGGGGTGCTTGGAGTGACTGGCTTTTTTAGTAGGCATTGGGATGCACGATCTTACGTTGACTTTTTGAGCCCAAATATTTGTACTATTTCCCTTAAACTTTATTTCTGGTTTCACTTTATCCAGTTCTTAGCTTACAGAAGTGTTTCACTACTTAAGTCAAAAAAATCCTGTAGTACTGTTGTATCGGTCACCGTCTTCTTTAAAACTAGGAGAGGTGGTGGAAGGAAAGGCTGCTTACTTTTTTATCACATTATTATCCCATCCTTTCTCTAAGAAGCTCAGAGCAGCATACATTGTTTTCTCCTTTTACCTTCACAGCAACCCTGTGAGGTTGGTTAGGCTGAGAGAGGCTGGCCCAGGGTCATCCAGTGAATTTTGTGGCACAGTAGGGATTTGAACCTGGGTCTTCCAGATCCTAGTCCAATAACTGCTGTACTATTTTACTTTGCATTTGGGCTCAAATTAGAAAGTGGACCGGTTGTACTTTAATCTTCTGCATATGCAACATGAGACCAGAAACAGAGAGACCAGCAGCTTCCCATGCTGCCGGGGGTTTCATTTATCCTTATGTTAAATTCCTGCACTGTTTTCATTTCTATTAACTTCTGGTTTCCTGATGCAAGCACCTCATCTATGAAATTTTCTTCTGTCTGATGCAGTCAACTTGTAGACTTTGCAATTTCAACATCCTTTTTCCTTCTTCCCTGTGTTTTTTGTTGGTCATAAATATCTGTCAGTTTTCTCAGTACTGGAGATTTGTCTCTGCTTCAGACTTCTCCAGTTGCCTATACTGACCTGTGGTACTGACCTCTAAAGCCTTGTACAACTCACGGCCAGCATACCGTAAAGACCGGCTTCTCCCTACCTGTCCACTCCACTCATCTTTGGAGGTCCTGTTTTGGGTGCCCGCATCATCTGAGGCTAGATAGGTGGTAATCTGAGGAAAGGCCTTCTCAGTTATGGTACTGAAACTTTGGAACCCTCCCCAGGGAGATTCATCTGTTTCCCGCTATTGCTGTCTTCTGGGAGTGGGTGTCACCTTTATTTTTGGTTTTGTTTGGCATTTCTACAATAACTATTATTGGCCCTCCTCTTTGGTTTTGGTGTTATGTGTGTTTATATGTTTGTATTAAATTATTTTATGTGTACTTTAATTAAAATGTTGTTTTCATGTTTAAACATTTTAATGGTTTGATGTTCACTGCTTTGGGGGACCCTATGTGGGTGGGGAGGCAGCACAGAAATGTTTTAGATAAATAAATATAAATAGCTCTGCTGTTTCTCCAGTGTTTGGCCCTTTTTTAAAAAAATGTTGCAGGGCTTCACGCAGAAACGGCTTCATGCAACCCCCCCAAACAGAAAAAAAAATGCCTTCATGCAGTAATGGTGCAGAAATCCTGCAGACATGATGTGAGAGCCAGTGCGGGATAATGGTTAGAATGTTGGACTATGATATGGGAGGGAAACCCGGGTTCATATCTGTGCTCTGACATGGAAGCTTGTTGAGTGAACTTGGGCCAGTCACAACTCGCATGTAGTCTCAGCTTAATTACTTCAAAGGGTTGTTTTGATGATAAAATGGAGAAGGAAATAATGTTGTAAGCCACTTTAGGTCTCCACTGGGGAGAAAGGCCATCCTGGCCTGGGCAGCAGGGACCTGCTCCCTAAAACCTTGTGGGCACTCATCATATCCTCATACAAGACATTTGCTTTCCTAATATGGGAAGTGATTGATGGCAGGACAAAAAACGGTACATTGGAAGAAGAAAGTTTTCCATTTGTATTGACTGGTCAGCTGACAGTGTGATCCTAAACAGAACTGCACAATTCTAAGGTAGTTGAAGTCAGTGGATTTTAGAAGGGTATAAATCTGCTTTGAATTAATTTCTTACTAGGCTGGACTACTTACTAGTTAACTAGTTTGATCAGCCAGTTAGTATGTTGTTGCCATCTTAGACTTACCAATACAGGGCAGAGTGGATCACAGAACCCTCGTACTTTTGTTTAAAAAATATACACAAATACAATAATTTTGGAGAGCTACTTTTTTAAAAAAAAATGTAATGTGTCCTAGTAAAATACAATATAAAGAGAAAAGAGAGTACACCTGAAACATGATACTGAAACGCATCTTATTCCTCCCCTTTCCCCATTAATGCTTATGGGATCTCTTTGGGAGTCCATGTTTATCAGCCAGTAATAAGTGATCAACAATTCCTTGACAGATACCAAGGAGAACATAGTCAGTAAAATCAGTTCTCAGAAACACAACTCTCTGTGGAGGAATACTAAATTAAAAAAAAGTTCTCAAGCTGTGGCACTCTGCAACTGTAGATAACTGTGGAGAGGTGACAGACGGCACCCAGTTTTACTTTGTGGATATGACTGGCATCACAAAGTAAACATCAAGGCTGTGGCCATCTTTTAGATTATAATGCCACCCCACCTCCCCAACAACCCTGTGCTTGCAACTCTGTGTGTGTAAATTTAGATAAATGGCCATTGCAGATCATTTCAGCTTGTGTCAATGTAGTGGCCTAAAAGCACAGCTTGTCTCCAGTCAGAAAAGATGATCTTGGCTGAAGAGGAAGACTTGTCTCTGTCACTCTATCTGAAAGAGTTAGGGGAAGATACACAGCTGAAAAAATCATGGCTGATGATTCGTGGGTAGCCTTCGAGCACTTTCACATGAACGGGGTCAAACTTCCAGTACTGCCGACCTTTCAGGAAGTAAGCAAACCCTGTGGATGTGATAGCAAAAAAAAAAAAGAAAATTGTCAGAAAAATAGGCACATTGGCAGCAATCTTGAATGTTCTCACTGTCTCAGTGTACATTTTTGCTGTTACAACTCTTGGTGAGCTTAGAGCTGTTTTGCCAGCAAAAATGCAACATGCAAATGAGTGGTCCTTCATAATCATAGTTATTAGCACAACCGTTTGTTGGGCCTAAAACAGCTACAAGGAGCTGGGGTGGCTGAGAGGCTCACAATTCTTTTATATTAACACTGCTAAAAATAGATATTCGACTCCAAATAATGCAATTAGAAGGTTTTACTCTACAATAGGGCTCATCCCTGCAACTCCTACACCTGGCCTATGCCCTGTGACCATGGTGTTCTGTCATATGGGACAAGAAAAAAGTACTAGGAAGAACTGGGGGTGGGGACAAGGCACTCACCATGGCCATCTTGACTGCAACCCCCCCTTCTTATTCCATATACCATTCAGAGTAGCAAATGCCAAGGCAGATAAATCAGAAGACCCAGTGAGTGTATTTGAGAAATTAATTGATTGGACAAGGGAACCTATTGGTCCTTCTGATTTGGTGATTCCTTTATGCCCATTGACTCCCCTCTAAAGCAGGCTATGCTCCTATCTGTACTCACCAAACTCATCCTGAAAAGCGGCATCAATCTCCTGAGGAACTCCCCGCCAGTCAGTCATTCTGCGCGGGGAGGTGTTGTCCACCTGATTAGTGCTGGGACTGAATCGCCAATAGCTGCCTCCCTTGAAAAAATAAATCTTGTTCTTTTCTGTCCCCCAGAGTAAGGCTGCCTGAACGGGAGAAGAAGAAAGGCCCAGTTCTGTGATAGGCAAAGGGCCGGAAACGAGCCTTTCACCGTCATAAATCCAGTAGTGAGCGCCTGGCAAGAAAAAAGGATGGGGGGGGGGGGAAAGCACTTAAAAGGTGGTTGAAAACAGTTTGTTAGCTGATGAGGTCACCAGTTTCAAAAGATTTCCTAGGGCTGAACTAGGCCTGTGGTTACTGGATGCTGGCCCATGGAGACCTGGCCCCTCTTCACTCTTCACCCTTCAGCAATTGCCCCACTGAGTGAGAACACCTGGCATCATTTGGAGTCCTAGACTGAGATGGGATGGGATGGGATGTGAAGGAGGTGCAGTACATGCTGCCCTCTTCCGGGGGCTGGCAGGCACATACTGCAAGCTCTCATCTGTGCAATCTTTGACCTTGCCTTGAGGGAAAAGGGGAGGTGGGGCATGTGCAACATTCAGAGTAGACACTTCTGTCAAGCTAGTGCCCAGTCTTGGCTTGGCACGGAGCAGCTTGCCCTTTTTCTTTCTGACTCACAGCCACTGATCACACCTTCACCCAAACCAAGTGCACAGCTAGTTGGTCCACGACAGAATCAATAGGCAAGGGTTGAGATGAGGATGGTATGCATAGTATGTGTTTTTGTGTGTTTGTGTGTGTGATTGTGTGTGTGTGTGTGTGAGAGAGAGAGAAGTCAATATGTGTTCAAGTGTGGTGACCCAGTAGATGTTGTTTACCTAGACTGCCAGAAAGCTTTTGATAAAGTTCCTCATCAAAGTCTCCTAAGTAAACTCAGCAGTCATGGGATAACAGGACAAATCTTCTTGTGGATTAAACACTGGTTAATTAACAGGAACAGAGTGTGTATAAATGGGGAGTTTTCACAGTGGAAGGGGGTAAGCAGTGGGGTACTGCAGGGCTCGGTACTACGTGTGGTGCTTTTTAACTTGTTCATTAATGATTTGGAGTTGGGAGTAAGCAGTGAAGTGGCTAAGTTTGCAGATGACACTAAGTTGTTCAGGGTGGTGAGAACCATGGAGCACTGTGAGGCGTTCCAGAGGAGTCTGTCGAGGCTGGGTGAGTGGGCATCAACATGGCAAATGAGGTTCAACGTAGGCAAATTCAAAGTAATGCACATTGGAGCCAAGGAGCCAAAAATCCTAACTATCAATATACATCGATGTGGTCTGAACTGGCAGTAAGCCCAGGAGAGAGATCCTGCAGTCATGGTAGATAACTCGCTGAAAATGTTGACTCAGTGTGTGACTGCAATAAGAAAGGCAAATGCTGTGCTGGGGATTATTAGGAAGGGGATTGAAAACAATTCCGCTAGTATCATAATGCCCCTGTATAAGTCTATGATACCACCTCATTTGGTATACTGTGTACAGTTCTGGTCACTGCACCTCAAAAAAGATATAGCATTGAAAAAGGTGCAGAAAAGGGCAACTAAAATGATTGGGGGGATGGAACACCTTCTCTGTGAAGAAAGGTTAAATACATTAGGGCTTTTTAGCTTGGAGAAATGGTGATTGAGGGGTGACATGAGAGAGGTTTACAAAATTATGCATGGGATAGAGAAGTTAGAGAAAGAAGTACTTTTCTCCCTTTCTCACAAGACAAGAGCTCATGGGCACTCAATGAAATTAATGAGCAGTAGGCTTAGAACAGATAAAAAAGAAGTACTTCCCCTAAAGAGTAATGAACATGTGGAATTCAGTGCCACAGGAAGTGGTGGTGGCTACAAGCATAGACCGCTTTAAGAGGGGATTGGATAAAGATATGGAGTAGAGGTCCATCAGTGGCTATTAACCATAAGATATAGAGGAAACACTTCATCTAGGGCAAGTGATGCTCTGTATTCTTGGTGCTGGGGGGAGGGGTAACAGTGGGAGGGCTTCTGGAGTTCTGTCCCTGCTGGTGGACCTCCTGATGGCACCTGGGTTTTTGCCAGTGTATGACACAGAGTGTTCAATTGGATGGGCCTGATCCACCATGGCTTCTCATGTTTTTATGTAAGGCTAGTGAAATTACTTTGTATTGTATTGCGTACAACCCTTGCCCAACTTGGTTGTTGAATTGCAGACTCCTAGCCTTGGAGAGACTTTCATATTTATTCTGGCCATAAAAACCTGCCAGCTAAGGTTCCAGTTCATCGGCCTGATGAAGTGGGTTCTGGCCCACAAAACAGAGCATTGTCTTTGAGTATGTAGATTAGTAGGCTGGGTGGAGGGGGAAGAGGTGACATTTGAATGAGCCACAGTTTAGCCATGTCAGTGAAGTCCAGGTAAATAACTGAGGGGAATGTTTTACTCAGTTATGAGCCAGCACTGTTATCTGTGCTTTTAGATGAAATCTACAAAAATTTGCACTCCTTGCCTCAGAGGACAAACTAACCTAAACTGATCTTTAACACATATCATATTTTCTTAAACTACTGTAGTCAGCAGTTTGTACTGTGCTTGTAGTATACCATGGATAAGGCAGTAGTATCCTTAAAAGTATGTTAAGAAGGAAATACAGTTTGTTTTTCTATTGGTTTAGAGCAGTGTTTTTCAACCACTGTGCCGTGGCACACTGGTGTGCCGCGAGATATTGTCAGGTGTGCCGCGGGGTTTTTTCAATGAAAGAAATGTGCCTTCTGGGCTGACCTTCTGGGACGCGTTTGCGTATGCGAGAAAGAACAGTGGTGCTCTCTCGCTGATTCTGCTCGCATGCTCTGTGGCCGGCCTGAGGTAGGAGGGAGCCGCCGTTGAGGCGCAGCTCCCCTTGCGAGATGGTTTTAAATGAATGAGGAGGACTCGTGTGCTGAATCAGAGTCATGCTAGACCTGTGGATGTTAATACAGAGGACAGGAACATTCGGTACCAAGGGCATTCACTCCTCCAGCAGAGTAAGCTGGTTTCTTCCAGTGTGTGTGTGTATTGGGGGGGGGGGGGTGATTTGCACCAAGACATTCCAGTAAACATGAATATGTTTGATGGTAACAGCTAGCTGTTTCTGTCAGGGTGGGGTTCAAATCAGTAACTGTCCCTCAGCGAAGAATGGGTGTACTGTGTTTCTCTTCAAATCACTTATGGTCAGCGGAATGCCGTTCACATAAGAGTAAGAGTTTAAACTCTCTATTTGAAAAACTTTAGCAGAATCGCAGTATTAAAATACATCCACATTATATTTCTTCTGAAACGCAGATTAATGTTATGGGAAGGAGCCATTACACTTTGGATCTGTAACTTACAATTTCAAGTTGAGTGGCTATTACGTGTATTTGTAATACTGTCATAGTTAATACTTGAGCTGAGGCAACTAATGACCCATTTATCTTGTATTTCAATGTTTTTCAACCACTGTGCCGTGAGATATTGTCAGGTGTGCCGCGGGATTTTTTCAATGAAAGAAATGTGCCTTAGCTCAAAAAAGGTTGAAAAACACTGGTTTAGAGTTAGTGTACTGTTGAGTAGGCATGCATTGATTGGCTATATATTACTGCCTTCTTGTGATGTAAAACTTGCTATAAGTACCAAAAGTGAACAATGTAAGAGTTTCAGAATGTTGAACTTTCTTAGGAACAGATGCTTTCCTTGATCATGGTAAAAGAAAAGAGTTTCTACTTCAGTTGTTAGTAGTGATTTGGACCCCTTCTTTGAACTCAGCTAAAATGTGTAATTTCCCTATCAGGCCTGATCTAAGGCCTATTGGGGCCAGCAAATAGCTTTCTTAGTGCTTGTGTACCAGGAGGGGGAATGGGTGACTCTGGGTCTGTTTAGGTAAGAAGGAGTGTAAGTACACATGTGCAAGGAACTGTGGGACCGACCACAAATGGTGCCAGTCAGTAACCTTGCCTGATTAAATCTATTTTGATTAAAACAGAAATTTGCAAAACAAAACAAAAGATAGAGAGAAAGAAGCTCTGGGATTTTTTGGAACAGATGGCTTGTCCTATGCCTTCTATCTTTTCTTTACCTTGGAAGAACCAGATGTTACCAAGGGAATCTTCAAAGGCTGCATCTACAGAAGACGGGATTCCCTGCCAGTGTCGAGATGCTAGGGCTGGATAGCCAGCCTGGAGCTTGCCATTCCGGAGCCGCCAAACGTAGTGTGACTTGAAAAAAAACAGCTCCCCACGAATCATGGAGACTGCATCGAAGTCTGTATCACAAGCATCAGGCTGTGTAGACTGAGAGAATCACAGGCATTCATTTAATTTATACTGCTATTCCACCCTATTCTGAGAACACTGGTTGGGTAACCTACTCAAAAAACAGATCAATTTTTTTTGAAAATTGAAATAAAAAAAATACTTTTAGTAAAGTAATCCTTGACCAGCCTAATTCTTGATGCCCCAACCTCAGCCCAGACCTCAGTCTTAAGCATTGTTATGATGCTCTGGTGAACCTCAAAGAGGAAGGACGTTGAGACACACTATACCTGAATTATGAATGGCTGCAGTATTCTTGGCGCTATGGCTAATATTCTTCTTAAGGTCTGCATAAGCAGGAAATACCTCTCTGGAAGCAATGTGCCAAAGATGCTTACCTGCACATTGATGATCTCATTGGTTTCGATATCTGGCTGATAAGGCTTCTCCTCTTGATCTAGGTCAATATTCATTTCGGATTTTGGCTTCCCATAGAGATACTGGATACCTTGTTTGTCATCCTCACTCAGCTTCAGCGGGTATCGGAAGAAGTAGAAAGGAGACATCAGGGACTTGGACACTGCTGTATGCTGCAAACCCAGAACATGGCCGAATTCATGAGCAGCCACCTGTAGAAGGTCAGTCCCTGTAAGGGGAAGAAAAAGGAAGGCATTATTTAACTCCATAACATTTGCGCTACGTAGTTATGTAGTTCATGAATCTGCTAGGAGAAGTTGTCTAAGGTTTGGAATAAGGTGTCATGGATACACTGTTGGCATTTGACTCTACTTCCCCACTATCAAAATCAGGTGGGTCAGGGGACATCTGTCTGAGTGTCTTAGAGGCAGTAATGGGCTAGATTAGGGCCAGTAAACAGAAGCTTAATCCAGACAAGGTTGAGGTGCTGTTGATCAATGACAAAGTGAATCAGGGATTAAGATGGGTTTGCAGACCTTCTCAAAGAGTAG
Source organism: Lepidodactylus listeri (assembly GCA_029233225.1). Classification (NCBI taxonomy): domain Eukaryota; kingdom Metazoa; phylum Chordata; class Lepidosauria; order Squamata; family Gekkonidae; genus Lepidodactylus; species Lepidodactylus listeri. The sequence continues at coordinate 30,407,537 of JARCFY010000013.1, forward strand.
ATTTGTAGCCTGAGGGTGCCTATAAATCAAATCTACAGATGGAGGCCTAGGTTTCTTCTGTGGCATGTAGTGCCTTTGCCCAATTTCAGTTCATGCCCCAACGATGGCCTTTCTCTGATTTGACCATGTGTTCTGTGTTCTGAACGCATTTATAGAGGCTCCTGTTAAATTATTGGTTACAGCGTACAACATACCCAAGTTATTCCCAATGCTCCACGTTTCATCATAGTCAAAATGTACATCTCCCTCCCGGTGGGTTTTTGGAAAGAAGGCATGAGCCAGGATTCCCCCAGGGCCATCAAAAGGCAGGTTGTCCCCATGCCAATACCTGGAGGAAAAGCATATGTCCATTCACATGGTGACTGCGGCAAATTATACATTTCTATGATCACTGACCTTTTTTTTTTAGTACTGGGTTTATTAGTACTAGGTATGTATAGAACTTAGAGAAGTAACACAGACCCTTTCATTCCGGGTGGGTCCAGGCCAAAGATTTGTTGTGCCACTTGGGTGGGGAGGGGGGTATTTCAGTCAAAGGATATGTCAAATCAAGATGTTACAAGTGCATTTTAGGGATATTACACAAACTGCTGGTAGAAAGGTGTTAGGATCATTGAAAAACAAAGAGTGAGAGAGGCTATAACAGCGTATAGAGACATGCAGATGGCTGGAGTAGTGAAAGGAGGTGCAGGACAAAGGGAGGCTGTGTGCCTTGCAGACAAAATGGATCAGGAGGAGGAGGAAGTTGCCTGCTGGAGAGATGGAAGAAGAAATGAGACTGAGAGTAAAGCAGCAATAAAGAAGAGCAGAAGAGAGAGAACACATTGTTAGGGCTGGAGAGATGGAGTGGTTCAAATTGACTATGGAGGTTTCCGAAGGGTTTGGGGTATCTTTGGAACTCATTGCTCCTTCATTTCCTAATGAAGGCCAAAACATGTGAAATCAGATGCAGCATCCCATGGCCCTTATGCAGTTTTTGGATGGTTCAGCAGATGCTTCTTTTGAAGTGTTAAACACCTTCAAGTGGTCCTCAAATTTCTGCTAATAATTTTGCCAGCTTCATCTACGTCCTCCCAAACTGAAGCTTTTCTCCAAAACCCACAAGAGGGTGTGTGTATGTTATGAGTTGTAAATTGTATCACTTACCGTGTGAAATCAATCATGATGTCTGCTCGTCCCCTGTGCACTTCTGTGAAGGTCAAGGGTGTTACATCACTCCAGACTTTCAAGGCTGCGGCAATGGCTTGTCTCACTTTAGCTTTCACTAACTGCCAAGGGAACCTTACAATTCTACAACAGAGAGCAGAAGAGCAAAGGGTGGTGGTGGTTGACAAACTAAAAGGGCACAGACTTTGGGGGAGACCAGTCAGCAGAAGAGAAGAGGATTTATTGGACAAGTACAGCTTCTGATCTCTGTTCCTCAGTATTGTGGGTTTTGTCAGAACTCTGTTGCTCACTGGAGCAGAATGAGTTTGCTAGAAGGTCCTTGGAAGTCTCCTGAACTGCAGAAGTCAACCTGTGCCTCCTTTCTCCATTTGCCTCCTGTCACCCTCACTTTCCTTGTACACCCAGTTGGAATAAATATTGCTACAGAGCTATTGACAAATACTAAAGACTGACAGTTTGGGGATTCAGGAGAGGCATTGCCTGGGGAAGTTAGGGAAAGTGGTGAATTTACAGAGCCTCTCTGCTCTCTATACAATCTAGTTCAGCTATGGTCACCACTATTGTCACTGCTGCTGTTATGTAGCAAAATACACTACATGGCCAGCAGTTTGCAGAATGTGGATGTTAATTACTCAATGTATTTTCCTTTTAACAGTAAAGTTTAGTGGCCCTGGGATTCTCTGTTGCTTGATAAAGGGCTAGCTTACTGTTAGCATGTTTTATTATTTGGTGAACACTTACTATTTCTTTATAAAATATTTATTTATTAGAGCGTTAAAAAGCATAACCATTTATTTACTGATTAAAATATGTATTTATACCACAGCACTCCTTTTTGACTCAAAGTGGCTTACAGATCCAAATCTGAAACCAAGTAAAATAAAACCCCTCCAGTTCCTGCATTCTACACTCCACTAAAAAGCCCTAGCAAATAAAATACCCTTGCCGTGCCTCCTGAACATTTCCAGAGATAGTTGCTCCCCAGCTCTTCAAGGAGCACATTACATAGAAATGGGATTATGGCTGAAAAAGCAAGGGCTTTGGTTGAAGCCAGGACAGCTACCTTAAGCAGGTGAGCATGGTTTATATCGAGCAGGTACTATAGGCAAAGTAAGGGGGAACAAATAATATACAACCTGTTAACCATTCTAGTAAATGTAAAGGTTTCCCTTGCTTGAAAGCCAGTTGAATCCGACTCTAGGGGGCAGTGCTTATCTCCATTTCCAAGCCAAAGAGCCTTTTCTGAAGACTTTTCCGTGGTCATGTGACCGGCTAAACACCTAGGCGCACAGAATGTTTTTACCTTTCCACCAAAGCAGTACTTATTTATCTACTTGCAAGAGCTTGCTCCATCATGCGGCACTTGGGTCTTGAACTGCCGAGCTACTGACCTTCCGGTCTGCCTCTCAGCGTCTTAACCTCTGAGCCACCACAGCCCCAGAAGTTAACCATTCTAACAATGTGCAAATAAACAAGTATACAATCTACTGAGTTTAGTTAGATATACAATAAAAATAAATAAATGAACAGGATCGTAACGCTGAGCCAGAAAAACAGAATGTTTGAAAGGTGATTACACACCACCAGATTCTTTTTCAACAGCATCTATTTCCATTTTGCAAAATAACTGTCAGGGTTTCCATTCTCTTAGCTAGGTGCACCTGTTGGGTCGCATTCTCCATTGTTGTCTCTTCCCAATTCTAAAACTAGCATGATTTAAAATTCTAGCTGTTTTCAAGGGTGAGGAATAAGACCTTGTTTTAAAGGGTCAAGAAAGTTTAAGCCAGGCTGTCTAAACTGATATCCTGTCCCGAGACCATGCTAATTTTGCAGAAAATTGCAGCTTTGTTGTAAACTTTACTCCACTGCCTCTATGCAAGGCAAAGGGTGCTCTCTGACATGACTCAACCAGCATTTGATTGACACGGCAGATTTTTATGGCTTAGATTTAGGGGCACAAGGGGCCCTCTGAGGAACACTTTTTATGCTATCTCTTTGATCCTAGCAGAGACCTCCTTAAGTGGTCCTTCCATACAGCAAACCACTTGCCTTAAAATGAGCAAACACATCAGTACCCTGGTCTACACATAAGCTCTCATTTCCTCCAGAGGAGGTTTTTATTCGAATTTTTGTAGATGTGAGAAACGAAGCTTTCTTATAAACTAGATTATAACAGCTGTTCAAATTTTGTTCAGATTCTGTGAGAGGATGACAAGCTTGGAACAGTCATCTAGTGACACATTAAAACTAAACAGAATTTATTTCAGAATAAGCTTTCATGAGTCAGAACTCGCTTTGTCAGATGGATTGACTGTACATCCATTTGGTCAATGCTTTTATATCCATAAAATAAAGGTTGTGAATATAAAAGCATCAACCTAATGGCTACACATTCTGATGCACCTAGAGGAGCAAACTGAGATTAATGAAAGCTTATGCTGGAATAAATTTTGTTAGCCTTTAATGTATCACTGGGCTCCTGTTTTACTTTGCTACTACAGACTGACACAGCTAGCTAGTAACGATCTGAAATTAGCATTAACTGATGTATCTGCAAACCAGGACACTGGATAGATACTGATGTACTGGAACAGAAGATGAACAGGAAATGGGTCGTTAAGAAATTTTGTTCTTTGTGTTGGCAAGAAAAAACTGGTCCCATTTAATTGCTATTATTTTTAAAAACTGGATGATTTTAAGAAAGAGGTTAAGTGAGAAACTGGTGGGATGAACTTCTCAGCTTAAATTTTCTAAATGCTCAAAACGATTGGAAAGATTGTCAGCTTAAAGCAATTGTCACAGAAGAAAGGGATGGTTCCCAAAGCAAGAATTTTATATCTGATTTCAGTAAAATCCAGGGATTTTTAAAAATATTTAGCTGCTGTGTCAAGTGAAATGAAGACCAAGAGGAGTTCCAAATTGCCATACCGCTCTGTTTGCTATGCCTATTTATTTATTTTATTTACTTTCTCTCCAATAGGGACATAAGTGGATTGCATCATTTTTCTTTTATCCAACAACAACCCTGTGAGGTAGATTAGGCTGAGAGTATGTGACTGGCCCATGGTCACCCAGCAAGCTTCCATGGCAGAGTGAGGATTCAAACCTGGGTCTCCCACATCTTAACCAGTGCTCTGAGCTCAATACCATACTTGCTCCGTATAAAGTGTGTTTCTGCTTAAGGGAATTTTCCCCTCATTGGTAGTCACAATTTATCAGTAGGATTTGCCATTTTTGACACATTGTAAGGGAATCAAAATTGGGATTGTGTGAAAATGTTGGTAGCTGCAGCATCATAATGAGATGTACAGTTTCTGTTTTGTTAGAATGACCCTCCTAAAATAGCACCAGTGCAATCTTAAGAAAAGTTGTACCCTTTTAAGTCAATTGAATTCAGTGGCATAGAAAGGTGTAACTTTGTTTAGGATTGCATTGCACATGATACAGAGTTTTTGTGTGCTTTCTGATTGTTTCTCCCTAAACTTTGGATTTCACAAGGCTTAATCCATAAGATGCCCACGTTCCTATCATACCTTTGTTACTTGATTCCCTCTTAATGCTGGCAGGGGTCTCCCCCTCCCCTTCATTCTTAGGTATATCAGCTAGTAGCTGGCAACTCTTCAGGGAGCCTCAGCTGCGCTCATGTCTGCAGCCTTCACTGGGTTATTGTAGGTGTCCAGCAGCATTAATCTGCAGACTTTCCACCCAGTGAATCCCTGGAGGTAGAAGTGTGAAGGGGGAGGGGCACACACGCACACCCCTTTTATGTTTCTACAGCTCTGAACCCTTGTGGAGAGAACAGCAGAGACAGAGAGTCACTCTACAGCAACTGATTTTGAGCTCAGACTTGCCTTACTTGTAAGTGAACTCCATCTTCTCCCAACGTCCTCCAGACAGTAGAAATCGTTTCTGCCGGTTCCGAGTATTACGGCTCCCAGGTGGGATGGGTAGATCTGGAACCCCGCAGCGGGGTGGATTCCACTGTATCAGCTGGTCATTGGGAGTTCTAGAGAAGCCTTTGACAGGCTCCATGGCAGTGATGATGGATGAGCCCTTTTCATCTTGTTCTTTCCGGGGGCTCTGTTTCAAAGACCCACCCTAAAAAACACACACAACCCCCCAGAGGGTATAGGTCAAATATGCAAATAACCCATTGCCCAGTTATATTGGATAAAGCCTTATCTAGGTGCCCCTCAAATCCTGAAAATTCTTTGAAGTAGAAAAAGGAATGGGAGGGGTCATGTAAAACACACGTTCCATGGCTAGCATGACTATTAGACCAGGATCAGAGAGGCTGAGGTTCAAATCCCCACTCTGCAATAAAAGCTCTCTGGGTGACCTTGGGCCAGTCACTCTCTCTCAGCCTCAGAAAAAGAGTGGCAGGACAGAAAAAGAGTGGCAGATTAAAAGGCTTACCTCATTTCTAAACCCCCTAGAAATGGGCAAATGGGTGTCTATCCTTCTTTGGGACAAAAACCAGTCAATAGTATGCAAGTGGCAGATGTTAGGAATAGCCATTCCATGAACCTATGCTAATCAGAGATCTTTATGCTTTATATTAGTGAAAGTTCTCAGGAATTTCTGGTTTGCCAGAATTTCCCCAGAGCAATTCAGAACACTTAAGGCAACAGACGGAAAAGTGGAGAAGACAGATATTTTGCTGTGTCTTGCAAGGTATATAAGTTGTTTTCCAGGCTGGGCAAAAGAGAGTTTAAAAAGGAAACTAGTCATGTTGGAGCTTTGAGTTTGGGAATGATCAGAAGGGTGAAGACACCCAGCTTTGGGATACATACCTCACCTGTCTCTGTCCCGAGTCAGTGCCTGGATGCTGTCCTCAAGTGGGGAGAACCAAGTAAAACTGAATCCAGACAAGACAGGTATGAGGCCAGTCAGTAGAGCTGATCTTCTAGAAGAGATCAATCTTACTATCTTAGATGGTCTGGAATTATTATCTGAGGGTTGGCCTAAGCTAGTGAAAACCTTGGGATATATAAACATTCCCATTCAGTTCATTGGGAGTAAAAAACAACTGCCCCCCGCCATACCCATGATGCAGCTTAGGGGGTCACACTATACCTGCATGCCTCCAGATACAGCAACCTATCTTTTAGTTATGTCAGAATAGTTATGTCAGAATGCTTTCCTAGGCAGTTGACCATTTTTAGGATTGCACCTTTATTCTTTATTGGGTTTTGTATAGATTAACGCTAATATAATCCTTTGTATTTTGTTGTTGCCTCTTTCATGAGTCAGATCTTTATGTTGGTTTTGCCTCTGCTGCAGATCAAGTCTCTATTTGCCTTCAGACTGCTAATTGCCATCCTTTTTATTACAAAACCAGAAAACCAACTAACCCCAAATTAATCATCATAACTGTGGATCACTTGCTTTTCGTTCAGTGTTTTGTTGAAAGAAGACTTGAGCTGATTCAGCATGGAGCAAATGGCCAGATGTGGAAAAGAAAGAGGGCATAAATAAAAGTGCTGAAGTACAGATGTCAGTTTTCACTTAATTCAGACTGAATATGATCTTTCAGTCCATGTATTAGAGCCATAGTTTAGCTGTTGTCCTTCAAAAAAGCATCTTCCTAACTGCCATTTTCTGTCAGTGTGTTTGTTCATAAAGTTATTTATTAAGTCTTCAAAATAGTAAATATTTCTCATATAAAAAAGGGAGTGGAGACAATTTTTCTAGGGAGTGATTCTGGGAGCGGGGTTTTTTTTGGAGGGGGTTTTGTGACAATGCAAATCTTCCTCAGTATTTTGGTACAAAAAATGCTTTCATTGCAATGACTTAGAAGTTTTTTAATTGAGCCGAATTGTCTGGTTTTGCACTTCTTCCCACACACAACACAGAATTAATTTGTGGAATTCCATTCCACAAATTTGGTGATGATCATTATCTGAGGTTTTAAGAAAAGATTATATTAGAGAATTAACGGAAGAGTGGTGAAATTTATAGGGGAAAGGAATTGTGCCTTTCTCTGTGAGATGTTCCAACCTTCTTTTCCAGTCATGATCTCTAAGTAAGTAAGCCTTCCCTGTAGTATACAAAATTCATGACAACCCCCCTTTTTTAAAACTACAGAAATAAACAATCTGCCCTGTGAAAACAGCCCAAGTCTTTCATCTAATAAAAAAGTATCCATGAGATGCCCTTTCTTCTGTCATTAGGAAGTAGAAACGGCCCCCTCCCCAACTCAAGGGGAAACTGGTTAAACGAGTGAAATGTCAGTGTAGGCTTTTCAGGGGGAGAAGTAGCAATAAGCAACTCATTCAGAAGAAGACAAGGGGAGGAAGCTGGGATTTGCCTTTGGGCATGCTCAGCTGCTCTTGCTGCAGACTTCAACTTGCAAAAGCATTTCCTGTTGATGGGAGAACCCACCAGAATTACACCTCCAGACATAGCTGTGGCTTCTGTGCCTCTGGTAGGTGTGTTACAGTTGTGCAGCACTCTAGGGGATGGAAGGGGACAAAGAGGATGCTAATCTACAAGTGAGGGGTCTTTGGAAACTAGTAGGTCATGTACAGGGTGCCATGGCACCTTCTTTGTTTTAAAAAAAGAAGACAAGGAAAAGAGAGACTGGCAGTGTGATTCCACTATGAATGCAGACTCTAGCAATACAAGTTCACCTGCTCTTGCTTTACTTCTGTGAGCTATAGCTTGGTGTAAGTGCTAAGAATTGGAGCCCAGGGAAGCATATATTGATCTGTTATCCTCCACTTTACTCTTGCAGTAATCCTGTGAGGTAGGTTAGGCTGAGTAAGAGTAACTGGCCCACCATGGTCACCCAGTGAGCTTCATAGGGATTTGAACCTGGGTCTCTCCAACATTTTAACCATGACACCAAGCTGTCTGTCAGTTCTCAGTTAGAGATCTACACTCTCCCTCTCCCACCTAAACTACAATTTGCAGGGTTCCCTGGGGAGAAGAAATGATTATTAAAGCAATACGTATGTCCTGTAGATCATATGCCCTGAGAAAGGAGAAGGAAAAAGAGGGATACATGCATGGCTCCCAGGTTGTAAACTGCGATTAAAGGTGGGCCCCAACATCTGAAAGTGTTGGCCATCTTTATTCAGATTCATTTCCTGTCATTCTAGTATACCTCAATGTACTCTTCTCTTGTTCATTCTCACAACAATACTGTAAGGTGGATGCAGTTTAATTTGAGCAGAGGCACTTCTTTTAAATGCAACCATTCAATCCTAAGAGATGTGGCTGCAGTCCTAATCTTAGCTAGGCATGCTGAAGCCCATTGATTTCAGCAGGTTTCAGTGTACTTAACTCTGCATAGGAGTGGATGTAGACATGAGATGTGAAAATACTATGAAGACGTGAGAACCCTCTTCCTGACAATCAGTTCCTCCCACTGACATCCATACCTTCAACGTTACAAAATCTTAAGAGCTTTATCCCCTGGGCCCAGCAGCCACAATGGTGATGGAGAGCCTGGAGGTTATGCATGAGGCAGCAAGAACCTTATTTGCAGCAGCTATGAGAGGTCAAAGTGACCTGGAAGCTCCAGAGGCCCCTGGTGTAGCAGCCTGAGGAGGTCCACAGATGAGGAAGTGGGTGCACAGCTGACTAGATTGGAAGAACCAGTGTGGTGGTGTAGTTAAATTGCTGGTCCAGGATCTGGGAAACTCAGGTTCAAATCCCCACTCTGCCATGGAAACCCAGTGGGCGTCTTGGTGCCAGTCTCTAGCCCTGTTCACAAGTTACAGTGAATACACATACATTCTGCCAGTATGTGTGTATCTCTGCTCATTAGGAAGAAGAAGAGGAGGAGATTGGATTTATATCCCACCCTTCACCACCCAAAGGAATCTCAGAGTGGCTTACAATCTCCTTCTTCTCCCCACAATAGACACTCTGTGAGGTAAGTGGGGCTGAGAGAGCTCTTTCGAGAACTGCTTGTGAGAGAACAACTCTGAAATAACTTTTAACTGTCCCAAGGTCACACCAGCAGCTGCATGTGGAGACAACATGAGTCCACTTTACAAATGAAACCAGAAACCACTACCTGGATGAACATGGGGTTTAAATCATGTTCTGTTGTCTATGTGTTAAACATAACATGAGAACTACTCAGTGTGCATATGAAGAAAAATCAAGTGTACGCTGAATGGATGCGCGCGTTCACTGCAGTTGTGAATGGGACTTCTCTCAGCCTAACCTACCTCACAGGGTAGTTGCTGTGAGCAGAATGAGGAGGGAGAAATGAAGTTGTAAGCCACTTGGGTCTCCACTGGGGAGAAAAGCAAGATATGGTTGATTGATTTACTTATGTTATTTATAGTCCATATTTCTCACTGAGACTCAAAGCAGATTACACAAAATGAGAATACAATTAACAGGATGGGACATTCAATAAACAGTGAAATAGGATTTAGACTGCAGAAGTCTGAAATCAAGCAGAAATTTTTAACAGCTGAAACAAAGCATAAGCACTAACGTGACACATTATGTGATGCAGAAATTACATAGTAGGGTCATATGTACAGCAATAGACAGGAGCACTGTATGCAGCACTAGAATCCACAGCCCCTGTCCCTTCTTAGCATCTTTCTGAACAGTATAGCCCTATTACCTATGTAAAAAACCCACACTGCTAAATGATTCAGTTTTGCATAGTTTGCAGAATGCCAGGAGAGTAGGAGCCTTCCTGACCTCATTGTATAAGGTTGGTGTTGGGGGGGAGGGGGAGAGAATGCATGTGTATGGGCAGTTGTGGATGTTGCCCAGTTGTGGGGTGGCACCTGCAGAAGGCACTGCTCAGATGAGCGAAGCTGTTGTGGCACAGCACAACAGGAGCAGTAGTCCTGCAGATATGAGGTTCCAAACCCATGGAAGTCTTTGTATGTGATAGCCAGAACCTCGAATTAAGCCCAGTAACTGATGGGCAGCCAATGGAGTGACTGCAGAATGGGAGTAATAGGCATGCTCTGCCTAGCTCCTGATAATAACCAAGCTGCAGCATTCTGCACCGATGAGTCTCCATGTTGACTTTGTGGGGAAATGTATGTAGAGTCGTTATAGTCTCATCTCGATGTTACTGTGGCATGAATCCAGGTGGCCAGATTGGCTGAGACAGAGTTGGGAAAAAGCCTTTTTTGCAGCTGTGTTGCTTCTCCAGCAGTAATGCTGGATCCAGGATAACATACTTCATAAATAAATGTTATAGCATGGCTCTCTGTAGCTGACAAACAACTGGCTTTGTCAGTCCTGGAGTCTGACAGCAAAGATGGGGGTGAAAAGCTAGACAAATAGCCTCAGGAAACAGGCTGGAAAAAATTGCTGGGAAGAGAAAATGCTGACAGAGGAGCAAAAGGGGCAGCCCACAGTTTAAGTGAGTCACCAGAAGGAGACCGTCTGCAGGCTGGAACCTAAGAACAAAAGCTGGAGTTTCATTGTCTTTTGGAAGGCTGCAGAGGACGGTGCCAGCCATACCTTATGTGTAAGGCATCCTGTAATCTTCAGTGCTGCCACCAAAAGGCTTCTGCCGTGTGTTGCTACCCACCTAACTAGCTGGCACTAAAGAGAGTCTGCTAGAGCAAGGGGTCTACTCAGCACTCAGACAGTTTTGCTCCATAAAAAGAAGTGAGTAATTGCAATTACCTCTGGTCCTATACCACCCCTCCAGCACCACCCAAACTGGGCTCTCTAAATTCCTATACAAATTGTGGTGCTGGCTGATTTCCTATAGAGACGAACTCCCATTTTCATCCCCAATCATAATGCTTCCCATGCAAAGGGGTCATGCATGCACATTTTAGGGAGGTGTGTGAGTTCCTTGGTGTTCAGTACACTGCCACCAGCCAGCTGTCTGTGTTGGTGCACCATGGCCTCCACAGGTCTATGAGACTCACGTCATATGGGGTCCTAAATGATGCTGAGAGGATCAAGTTACCCATAATTGGTGAGGTGCATAGGAGGTACATAACAGGAGATTCTCTGAAAAGCATTTAGCCTGGCACCTCCATGAGTCGTGAGCAAAAAGGGTCTGTGTGTTTCTCCAACTTTACCATCTGAGATAAATCTCACCCAAAGCACACTAAATGGCCTTTGTCTATTGAAATTACAGAGAAGTAGAACTCTGCAGTTTGCAGTCTGGATTTGTTATTTTGATTTAGAAATGTATGCCTAATTTTAACAGGTTTTCCCCCACATACCTGCAAAAAGCCATGAAACAATTGCTTCCCTGTGGTTGCAACCTTTGTGTACACCTGGCCCACTAAAAACATGGGTGAATTAGCCCAGCCCGACACTAAAGATGCTACTAGGACAAGAACACTCGCATCAGATAATCCAAGGTGAAGATGCATTCTTTCTCTTCAATTTGTCCCCTGAGATTGTATCAACAGTTGTTCCGGTTGACATATCAGTGAGCTACTCTGATGTGAATACAGGAAACATCCGGTTGTGTGATGGAGCAGATATGCTGAGACAGCAACATGGAAGATGTTGATACAGCATTCTAGTAATCACCAGGAATCTGAATTAGCTTTGGTCTCAGTTTACAAAGCATGACTCTGACTCAGAATCATGATTTATGAGGTGAGGTGAGAACTAGTTCTGATGTTTTGTCTGATTTCCTTAGGAAATCTTACATGGAGGGATTTCAGAATGTCAGCTGTGAAAGTCACAAACAACATATGGACTCCTGCTGTTCTCATCTATAGTTTGGGAAGTACCTGAGTCAGCATGAATGGCAATGGGTGTGTGACCCAGCCTCTGGTCCCATGCTATTTAGTATCTCTCTTGGAGGACTTTCCCCCACACTTCTGATTTAGCACTGCAGTGCAAAATAGCCACATCAAGAGGAACCCTCAGGGGCCCAAGTAGAATTTGTACTAGATGAGCTCCACAAAAATGTTTGCTCATAAATGTCATAGATATCAATCAAAAACTAGTTGAAAGGCCCTTCATTGAGTTCACCGTCTGCTCTTTTGATTCCAGCACTGCTTCCCTTTTATCTCTGTCAGTTCTAAAGTATTTATAATTGAAGCAAAGAAATCCGTCAAATCAAAGAAAATAATGGTTTATAGGTTTCATTCACCCTTTGCAGAGGTTGACTCATTTCTTGTTTGGTACATTAAGTGTTCCTTTACAGCATAATCAAGGGGGGGGGGACTGGATGCACAGGCATCAGGACTCTATGAAATAACAGGAAGAACTGTATATTTGCCATTAGTTAAGTTTAAAACTTATTATTTTAAACAGAATATTATTGATGAGAAAGAGGGATTTAGCTAAAATAATATTAAGGGATTAGTTGAAATCCAAGTAAATATAGTTCGTTGGAATGATGTAGTTATTTATTGCAGGAAGAATAGGGTAATATTGTTTTGCGTCTTAATTTCAAAGATTTATTGTAAATAAAAAAATAGATCAGACACATTTTTCTTTGTATGTTAATGATTTTTCCTTGGCCATGGGGAATACAATGCATAAATAGACAGTGAACCCAGTGGAGTACAGATGTATTGCGATCAATACCCCACTCCTTGGGACATAATTAACCAGCTGTTGGAGGCACCAGCAAAAACAAAAAAGACTCAAACCACCTATCCAGAATAAATGAATGAAACCTCATTTTCATAGGCATCCTGTACACATTTTATTCTGCTTTTAAAATGGAGATTGTGTAAGGATCTCAGGCATCAGGTTTGTGAAAGACTGGCTGCTACCAGTCAGATAATACTGGGCCACCCTAATCTGACTCCATAATAGACAACTTCTTCTGTTCATATATTCTCATGAATTTAGATTAGATGACCATTACAGGCATGAGTAAATCCTGAAGAGCTGTGTGTATGAGCACTGAAGCTTATCAGAAGTTCAGCTCACTCATCTCCCAAGACCAGTTTCATGCCAGGTATCACATCTACTTTACTGCTGAAAAAAAAAAAATCAAATCTGATGCTCATGTATAATGTATATTTTTTAAAATATAAAAGCAATTGACAAACGATCACTCCTAATCCAGTTAGGGAAATCTGCACCCAGAAACTGATACAGATGTTCATCTGGTGGAATATCTACAGGGGCATTGCCATGTTCATCTGTGTCCCATAGAAGTAACTGCCATGGAAGCTTGCTGGGCATTCTTGGGCTGGTCACACATTCCCAGCCTAACCTACCTCCCAGGGTGGTTGTAAGGATAACATGGAAGAGTGGAGAATGATGTAAATTGCTTTGGGGCCCAACTGAGGAGAAAGGCGGGGTATAAATGAAGTAAAATAAATAAATCTCCTTTGGCTCAGTGGAAACCTGCTTTTCTGGATTTGTACAACAGTCATTTGGTCAGCCCTTGCATCAATTATGAAACTAAATGTAAAAAATTAACATTTTTGAAAGCATAGCATAAACATTTGAGCAGACAAATTTTTAAGATGGCCAGGGAATGAGCCCTAAGTGAATAGTTGGGTGTGATGGAGAGACAAAGGTCCTGGAGGCTGCCCCTGTCAACAGAGCAGCAAAAGAAGCAGAACTTGCCCCATGGCAGAAAAAGCTGCATCCCCTTGTTTGGAGGTTTGGCTGTGAGCCGTCTTAGAAATATAGCCTTGCTGCACAAGACGCTGGGCAAAGGCTCCCTTTATTTAAAAAAAATGACTTCAAGACTTTTGCTTTGTCAAGGAAACTTTATTTATCAAATTTATACCCCGCCCTCCCAGCCAAGGCTGGCTCAGGGCTGGAGTTGCGAACTCTATGCTGGGTGATGGACAGCTGTGACAGTTACAGATGGTATGTGACAGTTAATAGATGGTATGTTTGCATTAGCCCAAATTAGCATGCAACCAATACAGACAATCTGATCAGTGTACCTGCTTCCTGCAGCTTCAGAGACACGAACTACTGGCAGGCAGCACCCTAAAGGTGAGGGGTTCCCTCCCTCATTGTCTCTTCTGAGACAACATCCTGGGCATTTCTGCCCAGTTGCTGTTGCTGTCTATGGTACTGAGCAGTGCCCTATATGCAAGGGGCTTGCAGAACTCTTGGGGTACCATCACTGATCCCAGTTTCAGGAGCACTGTTCTAGCATACCTCTTGCTGGGCTAGCTTTCTATGTTTATTTGCCATCAAGTCACAGCTGACTTATGGCAACTCTGTAGCTTTTTCAAGGCAAGAGACCTTCAGAAGTGGTTTGCCATTGCCTTTGTGTCATACCCATGGTATTCCTTGGAGGTCTCCCATCACAAATACTAGCCAGAGCCAACCCTGCCTAGCTTTAGAGGTCTGACGAAATCAGGCTAGCCTGGGCTATCTGGGTTAGGGAAACACTGTACTACCAGAGAATTACTACCAGGGAATCATTACAGTATACTGAAGGGTACAGTTTATTCTGAAACCTCAGCACTCAGCCACCTCATTCTGATGCATGTGCAGACAAGGCCCAGTGCAGCCATTGTACCTTGTACAATGTGAGTTGCCAGCAGGGCTTGCTAACCTCAGGCAATCGCAACTTTTCCAGCAGTATCTCCCACCCTGGGAAACGGCTCCTGGAAGAGGTGAGGAGGGATCCCTCCCTTCTAGATTTTAGAAAATGCTGTAAGAATGTATTGTTTGCCAGAGCTTTAATTTGGTATGAATGTTTTTGCAGGTATTTTGCTGTTGGAGTGGTTTTTTAATTTGGTTTATTTTATTTTTATTTAGACACTTCATAGGGCAACTCTCTGGAGACTTGCTCAAGGCAGCTGAGAAAGAAAAAATACAATAAAATCATAAAAACAAGAATGATCAGTGATAAACCAAGCCATAAAAACAAGCCTGGGCATAAAAACTGCATAAAACAACATCCAGCAATCTAACATTATATTCATAAAGCAGTCGCTAGAAGCAGATCATAAATATAGTTTTAAAAGATTCCCCCCCCTCCAGTTAAAAGCTTGGATAAAAGTAAATGTCTTGGGTTGGTGCAAAAAGGGTTAGATAGGAGCAGGCAGGGGGAGTATTCCAAAGGCAAGGTACCACCACCTAAAAGGTCCAGTCTCTAATTGCCATCCATTTTACCTCTGTAAGTGAGGGGCACGGAGAGTATTTAGGAAAATATCTTTTTAAAAGGGGGTGGTTTGTTGCCATGGCAGCCATGACCTGAGAGCCAATGCAGAGTCAATGCAGAGGGTATGTGGAAAGGAAAAGTCAGGGGGAATTACCAAGGAAAGTGTGCAGTAAACGCCACCTGTGGAAGCTCAATTGCCAGAGTGCATGTGTCTGCATTTGAAGAAGCAGTCAAAGCACTATGGAGAATGCTTGTGATGTGGAAGCAGCCTAGGGGGGGAAAGGCATCTCTTTGTATTAAACAAACAAGCCAAAACCAACCCCAGCCATTCTGATGGGATTTCTTCCCTTAGGAAAAACACTCATTGGCCGCTCCTAGGCAAAGTCACACAGCTGCAGCCTCATGATCCTTCCAAACCTTCATGCTGCAGAAAGTCTGCAGGGCTGTTCAGGGTCTACTCTAGAACTTGCCTGATGCCGCCACAAAACTGGTGTCTTCTAAAAGTCAAGTAAAAGCACTGCCACAAGCCGCAGGTTGACACATTTGATTGGGAGTCTATTTTTAAAACGGAACACAGAAGCAGAGGGCAGTTCTTCTCGCAGAGGGGACACCCCCCCCCCTCTCCATTCCCCTCTCATCAGACGGAGGGACCCCCCATTTTTAAAACCAGCTTCCTCGCGCGCGAAGCCTCCCTCCTGCCCAGCAGCAAGACCCCGGGGCAGCTGCCGGTGCCGGAACGTCTCACGGCAAAGCAGGAATGGGGGGGGGGGGGGGGGAGCGAGAGAGAGAGATTTGCAGCTGCCGGAGAGGGGAAGTGAGGAGCCGCTCGCTATTTTGCCTTCACGGGAGAGCTGCTACACGAAGTTATTCTTAGCAGGGCTGCCGAAGGGGGGCAGCGGCCCGGGGGACTTTAGGCGCCCCTCGGGAGAGTGGGACAAGCGATCCGATTCGCTTTCGGCTGGTGCTTGAATGGGGGGGGGGGGGGGGGGGGGCGGTCCGGTTGATGGGAAGGAAGGGGCCCCCCAAGGGTGGGGGCTCTGCTGGCTCCAGACAGCCCCGATGTTTAGCCCGAGGAGGAGACGGCGTAGAAACTTGCCCCCCGCCCCCTTCGCCGGTCCTCTCGTCTGTCTCCTGCGGCTGACTGATACGGCCGCGAAACAAAGGGAAGAGAGCACAAAGGCGAGCGGAAGGGGGGGAAGCGGTCCGAGACGCCCCCCGGTGCTGGCGAGGAAGTGTTCTTCGAAGGCTCCGCCGCTGACCCGCAGGGCACAGCCGCGGGACGGGAGCCTGCCCTCCCCGGAGAGGAAGCCCACATCGGCAAAGTTGGGGGAAAGCTCGGCGAGGGCGAGAAGCAGCTTGGAACGGGATGGGGGTGGAGAACCAACCCGCGCGCCACCGGCTGCCTAGTAGAGACACGTGTCATGCCTTTCACACAAGCCACTTCTCTCCCCCCCCCCCGCCCGCGGACTCACCAGCCCCTGGGGCCTGGGGGGACGCCGGGCGGCCGGGAGGGCCGAGGTCTCCGCCGGCGGCAGCAGGAGTAGGAGCAGCAGCGAGGGTATGAGCCGCAGGAGCCGGGCGGCCCGCTGAGGTGCCGGAGGAGCCATCCTTTGATCCGCCGTGCCTTTGTTCTCCTTCGACGGGGCTGCCGCGAGAGAAGCAGCCGGATCTCCCCCCCCGCATCACATGTGGCGGCGGCGGCGCGGGGGGGTGGTGGGAGGGAAGGAGGAGGAGGAGACCCCTCGGGGCTGAAAGCGGCTGCCACCCCCCCCAACTCCCCCCCCCCCCCCCCCGTGCGGGTCTTTAACTGTTGCGGCGCAGGTACGGGAAGCCGAGCCAAAGCCCGGGGGGCGAGGGTGGGGGCAGATCGGATTTCTCCGCAAGCGACAGCAGCCTTCGATCCCAATCGCGGAGCCTGGCGCCAGCACTAGTATGGAGGGAGAGGGGGGGAGAAGCACGGAAAGGCTGCAGGGGAATGGTGGTGGGGGGTTGGGGGCAACCCTGGTTGGGACCCTGTGGCTCTCTCTTATTGAGGTTTGGCTGGAGGGGGTCGGCTCCTGGGACAGACCCTCCACCTGGCCAGAGCAGAATCTAAACTAAAGTTAGGAGCAACCTATACCAGTTGGAATTGGCCCTTGTGCACAATCCAGATGACTGTCCTTCCCACCTGTTGCCTTCCTGTGTTTTCTTGAAATGTCTGAGCCAGTTGAGAAACTTTCACCATCACTGTGCCATTGCTCTGATGTCAGAGGTGGAGGTCCACAGGCCCCTTAATACAGTACTAGATCCTGATTCAGGCTACACACAGCTGGATATTGCCTAAGCAATCACAAATGGATCTGGCTTGTCGGTACCAGAAAATCCAGCAATGAATGGTAGCCCCAGTGCAACCATAGCTGGCACAATATCTATCCCCCCTTTCCTCAGAGGAGCCTGCAGTGGTGCAAACAGTTCTCCCACCCAAAATTATCCTCACAGCAACCCTGTGAAGTAGGTTAGGCTGAGAGAAAAGTGAATGGCCAAAGCTTCATGGCAATGTGAGGATTTGAACCCAAGGCCTCCAGATCCCAGCCAGACAAATCACTACACTCAGTGATGCGCAGCCTCAAATTCTACAATGTTCTGTCATCACAGCAAGTGGAGAGCCAAAAGCTGATGGAAGGGGGGAGTTCTAACTCAGGACACTTTGCAGCTACAAGTTACGAGCTGTTTGATTCTCTGGTATGGTAAGCCAGGAATCTGTCTCAAAGTAGAAGAGTGCACTACAGCTAAAACACAGCAGAAGCTTTCTTTGTTCTGAGTGTGTGGTATCAAAGTTACAAAGTTGCACAGAGCCTCTTGTAACGACATTCTAGATAGTAAAGATGAGAGACAGATAAAGGATCTAATTACTCTAACCACCTAGGATGGGTGTGGATGGAGAGAGCATCCTTGCACCCATGATGGAGAGCAGCATGCTCATTTTTTGTCTGTGTGGGAGAGAGAGAATGGAAGGAAGGGAGGAGGCAATTTCCCTAGGAGTTATCATTCTACATATCAAAGAGACAGAGGCAGAAGAGTAAACAGGAAGGAACCCACAGTATACCTGACTCTCTTGTAAGACCTCCCCCCCCCCCCAGTCTGAGGCTAAGAGACAGCGTCAAGGCCTTCTCTTCCAAAATAAAGTCTGCATCACAAAACCCTTGGTCTTGTCCAGGTTCTGCCCCTAAGACTTTCCATCAGATGGGAACTGCAAGTTCTCTGCTGGGAACTCAGTTTCCAAGGTGCACAAGGCCCTGATTTGGAGCTGCAGCCAATCACAACATTCCTAAGTACTATATGAACCAGCATGGGGCCGCATCTCTCTGGTCTCATATTAGGCACACTTAGAAACATACCTGTTAGGGCCACAGTGGCTCAGTGGTTAAGACGCTGAACTGCAGACCAGAAGGTCGGCAGCTTGAGACCCAAGTGCTGTGAGATGGAGTGAGCTCCCGTCTCTGGCCCCAGTTCCTGCCAACCTGGCAGTTCAAAAGCAAGAAATTGCAAGTAGATGAATAGGTAATGCTTTGGTGGGAAGGTAACAGCCTTCTGTGCACCTCGGCATCTAGTCATGCTGACCACATGACCATGGAGAAGTCTTTGGACAGTGCTGGCTCTTCGGCTTGGAAACGGAGATGAGCACTGCCCCCTAGAGTTGGATTCGACTGGCTTTCGAGCAAGGGAAACCTTTATCTTTACCAGAAACATACCCACACCCAAGATAGCAGCTATGTCACTGCCATAGTTGTCACACACTACTGTTTAGGGCACAGGATGGCATAGTCACACCTTCTCCAATACCCTCAGTTTATTACATCCAGGAGGAGCAAGAGAAGAAGAGCAGTCTCTCTGAATAGAAATCATATCTTTACTCCTACTAGAGAATATTTGTTAAAGCATTTCTCCTAGAAATGGCTAACATCTCTACTGAAGTATTTAGGGGCTGCCATGTCCAGAAAGGAAGTGGATTTCTTAATCCATCAGTTTCAGATAATGTATCTTAATGAAGCGCAATGGATGTTCCATGGTTTAACAGAGGTAATGCAAAATCATTTTTAACCATGCCTGTCTTACTGTTTGGCCTTGTGTCTGCTGTCTGTAAATTCCTTTGTGGAGCAAGGGCTGGGCCATGACTTTCCAGCAAAACAGACTCCATGGTGGTATGAGCACCAGCTCATTATTCAGTGCTATAAATAACACTTAATAGCAAGACTCCAGCCAGGGCTCACGAGTCACTTCCAGAAGCAGCAGATTCTGAAAGCCGATAAAACTGATTCACGTGCAATCCAACGCAGAGGCACACCCTTCTAATTCCATGGAAATCAGTAGTGTAACTCTGCTTAGGTTTGCACTGTGTTGCTTATGTCACAGGTGCTATCTCTGTGAGCTATATGCGTCATTTCACTGGAAAATGATACCAGATTATTCAAGTCTTTGGGAGAAAAGGAAATGAGACAAAGGGGAAATCTGGGATGAGATCTGGAAAGCAAAACTCTAGATATCTTAGTGTTAGGGAAAATGTGTTCAAAACATGACACAGAAAGAACCTTTCCCCAAATAAGCTCAAATGGTGTTTAGGAACCAAAAACAGGCATTTACTGGAGTTTGGTGGACTTGCTCTCAAAAAAAGATTTGAGGTCACAACTGAAATTGAACACCACCCCCCTCAGGTCATAACCCACTGGACCCCAAATTCTTCTTCTAAATTGCATGTATGTGTTCAGATCCCCTTAATTAGAATTGGGCTAATTTCTGCTTCACAGATTAGAGGAGGGTGCAAGTGACAAAATGAAATTGTTGTCTATCCAAAAAACGGTTAGCCAAACTGAGACCTATTAAAGAAAGTAAGACAAAGCTGATACCAATATTTCAGGAAAAACAACTTCACAGAAAAATTGTATTCTTTATTATTATTCACTGAAAACTATCCATGTTTTAAACAAATAAATATATTTTCCATATGTTTCTCTATATGAAAAAGGTATTTATTTCTAGACCAAAATCAATAACATAATAAAGACATAATTATTAAAAATCTGTGTATCATAGACATTTAGCTAGCACTTATCTGATGTTTCTAATTTCCTGTTATCTTCATTCACTTCTGTAGTTCCACTGTTTATCTGAAAATAAAATATGTCCACAGTTGGCCTTCCATCAATCTATATAAACCAACAAAAACAGCAAGTTTTTAATTGGAAAAAGTCCTTTTAATCTCTTATCTGAATGGTTTTACAGATTCTGAGAAACTGAAACTGTACAAAAATAACTTAAGAACATAAGAAAAACCCTGCTGAATCAGACCAGTAGGATCCCTAGTCCAACATTATGTTCCCCACACTAGCCAACCAGATGCCCCGGGAATCCCTACAAACTGGCCACAGAGGCTAGAACTTTACCTGCTGCTGCCTCTCCAGGAATTGGAATTCAGGGGGTACAATATTTTGGAAGGCCAAGGCTGTGTTTAGCAAAACTTAAGAGAACATAAGAGAAGCCAATGCTGGATCAGGCCAGTGGCCCATTCAGTCTAACACTCTGTCACACAGTGGCCAAAAACACCAGGTGCCCTCAGAAGGTCCAACAGTGGGGGCAGGAAGCTCTCCCACTGTTGCCCCCCCCCAAGCACCAAGATTACAGAGCATCACTTGCCCCAGACTGAGAGTTCCTATCTATACTTTGTGGCTAATAGCCACTGATGGACCTCGGCTCCATATGTTTATTTAATTCCCTCTTGATGTTGCCCATGCTTGTAGCCACTTCCTGTGGCAGTGAATTCTAAGTGTTAATCACTCTTTGGGTGAAGAAGTACTTCCTTTTATCTGTTCTAACCCGACTGCTCAGCAATTTCATAGAGTGCCCATGAGTTCTTGTATTGTGAGAAAATACATAAAATACACATATAACTTGACTACTTTGCTGCTCACTTGATTCCAGATCATTGATAAGCTAAAGAGCACTGATCCTAATACAGACTGTGCTGTTAAAACTCTTGATAGTGTTAAGATAGTAAAGGATAGTGAGAGGACTTGCCTTTACAGAAGCCATGCTGATTCTTCCTTAGTAGGGCTTGTTCTTCTATATGCTTAATGGTTCTATTGTCAATAATGTGTATCACCAACATACTCAGAACAGATTAGTTTTACTGGCTTGTAATTTTCTAGAGCCCATTTTAAAAATCATTATATTTGTTTCATGTGAAAGGGAGGGATATTTTTGTTAAGAGAGCAACTAGCTTACATCTGAATTCCTTAAGAAACCTCAGCTGTATGCTGCCACATCTGATGACTTGTTAGACTTTTATTTGTCCATTAGCCATAAAATGTGATCCTTCACCACCTCTATTTTGACTCAGTTTTTTCAGCACTCTCCCTGAAGATAGCTACTCCAATGAGTACAACTGCCCCACATTTCCATAGTGAAAACCAACACCAATTCATTGAGTTTCTTTGCAAACTCCCCATCTTCCTTCACTGCCTCCCTGCTTCTGATTTATTCTGATTCATTTAAAGAAATTCTTATTGTTTGTTTAGATGATATTAGTAATATGCTCCTCATAGTCTCCTTTTGCCTTCCTGGCATCCATTTAGCCAGAACCTGTGCTCTTTCTTGTTCCTTTGTTTGGGCAAAACTTTAAGTATTAAAGGAAGCCTTCTTGTCTTCCTTGGCTTTGCTCATTAGTCACACTGGCATCCTCTTAGACTTGCTGGTATGCTTCTTAATCTGTGATGTACACTCTGTCTGAGCTTCCTTTATTGCTGATTTAAATCCTTACCGAGCATCCTGATGGGACATTCACATAAATGATGAACTAAATAACACTGTGATCACTGTCACCAATAGATGCAACAGAGCCTACATCTCACACCATGAAGCACTTTCAAAAGGAACAGATTGGCAGCTGAGTCTTGTCATTTCTCAGTTGACCACAGGATGCCAGTAGAGCTACAGTTATGGGTTAGAAAAGCTCTACTGTTAAGACAATAGAAGAAGACCTGGGATGGGACACCAGCATTTCCCCCTCCTCCTTGCTAATGGCTCTGGACCTGTCCAGTTTCCTTGTGTCACTTATACCACCCAAACTCACTTTTTTTGCCCGTGTCTGCGCATCCATAGGCAACCCAGGGAAGAAAGTTTTTTGGGAGGGGGACTTCACCTACATTAGGATTTTTAAAAGGGGTTTTCCCCCCTCCCCCCTGCAAGCCTGAGAGTTTGTCTGAATTTGTAAAAACTACAGAATGTCCTGGCTGCTATAATTATGTGGATTTATTTATCTGTGTAAGGACCAGCCCTCAGATTAATCTTATCTGAAGCCATGCAAAACAATCTTGGAGACAGGCCATTTTCCATATGCCACCAGCTTCTGAGTGAAGGGGGGTGGCCACAAAGGAAAAGGCTTGCATAGTAGTGCCATGGTTAAGAAACTCCATTCCTGTAACAATTCAGCTAGCTTTCAGTCTGTATGGTCTCTTTTATTTGGATTGTAACATTTTTTTTAAAAAACCCTGGCCTCTCTTTCTCAGATACCATGGATTGCCAAAAAGACTAATAAGTGGGTTCTAGATCAAATCAAGCCCAAACTCTCCCTAGAAGCTAAAATGACTCAGCTGAGGTTATTGTGTGTTTAGTCACATCATGAGCAAGACTTACTGGAAAAAACAATAATACTAAGAAAAGTTGAAGGCAGAAGAAAAAAGGAAGACCCAACACAAGACAGATTGAGTCAATAAAGAAGCCACGGCCCTCAGTTTGTGAGACCTCAGGAAGGCCTCAAAATGTCAGCAGGACATTCTGATGTCATTAATTCATAGGGTCACCACCATAACTTGGAAACACATTGATGGCACTTAACACACACATGCATACACTTTTTCTAATGTCTTGCCTCTGCCTCCCTCCTTTCTGTTGCTTGCAGCCTTTTATATGTTTTCATGGTCTTTATGGATGTACACTTCATGAATTTGGTGAAGTTTCTCCAACTCCCAAAAGAGTGTATGGCTGGAATAAATTTTGTTAGTCTGTAAAGTGTCCCTGGCTTCCTGCTGTATTCGCTCGCCTCAACAGATGTACTGTTGTAACTGCATGTGTATGGCACTGGAGTATTACATGCAGCAGTGCTTTGAAGGTGCAGAGGAAGTTATACTCTTTTTCTCTGGGCTGGCTCTCTGCAGGACTGAATCCTGTGTGTGTAGACTTTGACGTGTTTTATGAAACCCAGGTGTCATTTCAAACCATTTTCAAACAGTTCCGCAGGGCCTGCAAGATGGAGTTCTTCCACCAGGTCTTCAATTAGGAGCCGCCACATCATTAGCACCACCACTATTGACATCTGTGGTTATGGGTTGGCCCTGGCCTGGAGATTGAGCCACACCGTCGTGCAAGCCTGAAGATCAATGAACTGGCAGAACTTGTTGGATATCATACAGCATGCCATCTTCAGTACTGGAAGATGACTACTACTACTAGCACTTGAAAGAATTCTTGTGATTGTGATTGTTTTAATGTTGAAGGTTTTAAGGTATATGGTTTTACGGTACTGGTTACCGATTCTTGTAAGCCGCCCTGAGCCTGTTCACGGGAAGGGCGGGGCATTAAATAAATAAATAAATAAATAAATATTATACAAATGCAGCTTTGAGGGCAGTTGAGGGTTAGTTAAAGGTAGTGAGAGATGGAGAGAAGAAAATGGAGAGAAGAAGGGAAATTGGCTTGCTCAGGCTCCGGAGAGATTATAGTATACTTCTTTCTATTGTAGCCTCTCTGCACAACAGCATTACTCCACCCCAGTGAAATACGAGAAAAGATAACCTTTCATCAACGTGTCAAAATAGGAAACAGTAGACAGAAGTCAATGGATAATTCTCCCAGCAGAGGGAAGTAATCAGTTGGGGCCCCCCAGAGGTCCCTGTTAGCTCAGGGCTGGTGTTATTTACGGTAGTTTTTTCATATCTTATCTGGAAGGGGGCGGGGTGAGCAGCAAAGTGCCCAGGGGCCAAGTTCTCAAATTTGCTGGGAGAGTGAAAACTGAAGAAGATTGTAAGGGCCCCCAAAAGGAGTGAGACAGTGCAGCAAATGAGGCTCAGTGGGTAAGCATGCAGTGACTTTGTTGTGAAAAATCCCAGGTTGTTCCATACTGGTAGGATCTGGTGGGTGCAGAAATAGATACTAGCTTAAGTGGCTTCAAAAGAGCGTTAGAGAATACCACGGAGGGAGGATTTTTGGTACCTCGGTGGCTAGCCATGAAGGCTGAATGGCACTCCCGTGTTGCTTCTGAATGCCAGTTGTTGAGGCGAGGGGGTGAGAGAGGCCACAACGATAGGTTTTCGCTTGTGGCCTTTTCAGGGCATCTTTTTGGCTTCAATGGATAGCAGGGCGCTGGACTTTAACCCACCTTGGCCTGATTACGCCGGGCTCTTCTTGGGTTCTCACGACATGTTGCTGCGTGCAAGGTTTGTACCCGCTTGAAGCTTCCCCCCAACGGCTGCAATGCTCACGCGATTCTTCGCGTGCCGCTCTGCTCCCTGACCACCACCCCCGCTTTCCTTGCAGGGCAGTCTTTCGTTCTTGCCTACTGCACCCGCCAGTCGCTTTTTTGCCCACCGCACTACAACTCCCCGAAGCCCTTGCGGCTTCGCTTTTACCCCGCCTCCGCCGCGCGATGCATTGTGGGAACTGAGGTCCGGCGCGACGTTGACAACAGCCGCTGAAAGCGACTATGAAGAGGTGAGCCAAGCAGGCAATCGACTGCAGTTAGGGGGGTTGCTGCTGTGTGTTTACGGGCAGCTTAATTTGGAGCATCAAGAACAGCGGTGGCTTCAGAGAGGGCTGCCTGGAGGAACCTCTGCTAGCCTTAGCGCCCACCCCCTCCCTCAACCCTCGGAGGCTTTGCAGCTCGAGAACGGCTGTTGATCCGACCCTACAGGTGTTCGACAGCCTCGTCTGTTCCATCTCCCGTCAGAAGAGGTTGTGTGCGTGTATGCACAACTCTGCATGGGTCTCTTCTTAACCTCGGCGCATGCCATGAGTCCAGAGAGTGTGCCGTTGTGCTGGACTGTTTGGATTGAACGGCACTGCCGACAAGGCAATATGCGTGAAAAGCACCTTCTGGCACGAGTTAAACAGGGTATTTTAACTCTATTAGAGTTTGGATAACACGTTTAAATACACCCCCGCCCGCCATGCGGGTCGTACATTAGGGGAGCGGGAGTGTTGTCTAGCTGGATCAGAACCAAAGGGCTCGTAGCCACCCGGATGCTCATAAAAGCTATTTGTGGAGAAGCTGTCAAGGGACCAGTGGCTGCTGTCTGACCTATTATCTCTCCCCCCCCCCCCCCCCCGCCGCTTTACTTGCATTTTGCAGAGTCAACAGCAGCAGCCTCAGTGGGGAGGATCTCCTCTTGGAAGATTTGGAGACGGAAGGAGAGAGGCAGCTCAAGAGCCTTCTACATCATCAGCTCAACACATCTGCTTCTATTGAAGAGTGAGGACTGACCCTTTAAACAAAGCAGTGCAGCAAGATGGGAGTGGGGTAGTGATGGTGGTGGTATTGGTAAAGGTAAAGGCACCATGTAGTAAGAATACATGTGTGCTTCGAATCTTCTGAAGCATGATGTGCACCCCAGTGATTATGACAGTTGTGTACCCAAGTGCTTGTCTGAGCATTAATTTCTGACCTTGCAGAACGTTCCCCTGCTGATACTCCTTTGTATTGCAGATGTGTGTCCAAACGCCAGCGCTTTGCACCTGCAGCTGTCTACAAGCCCTTTGGCGAAGAAGCTGCAGGGACTCATAGCTTACCCCAGTTCCAGGCTCTGCAAGAGAGCAACAAGGAGATTGCATCTTTCAGGGAGCTTGGCCTCTCAGAATCTGAGATCCACCTCTGGAAGAACCATGCATCGGCAGGCAAGGTAGTGCAGAGGAAATCTCGCATTTGACACTGGGTTTCAGCCTGTTTTTGTAGTTACTGGATTATCCCATGCAGAATAGCTCAGCTGCATATGTTAGTTTAATATCGTGGCCTTATTTAAGAGTTGACACTATTGGAAAGCTGGGGAGAGGAGATACAGGGCACATAGTGGTGGTTGGGTATGTAGGTTTGTGAAGGGAGATATTTTTTCCAAGGATGGCCTCAGACCTTTGGCAGGTGCTTCTTTTTCCCTTTGGCTTCCATGTACCATTTGTAGGTCTTCTGGGCATCTGGGTGGGACATGGAATACTGGACCAGATAAATCTTTGGTTCGATGTAGCACAGATGTTGCCATAATAAGGAGGCCTGGAACTGAAGGTTCTTAGGATACGTGCATCAGACTGTACATTTCACTTAGTTAAATACACAGCTGGTGTAGAATCAGAACTGAGCATTCTTAAAATGACCACGTGGAAGACCATGTTGGGAAAGAAGACTGATATCCAGCCTATTTGGATTTCATCAGCTTTTGTAAAGGAGACACTCAAACCTTGATATGATCTTTATAGTAATCAGTCAAAACAAATTAGTTGCAGGGCCAAGTTGGTTCTAGTGGTGTGGACATCCTGCTTGCTCAGCAAAACCGTTCTAGTGCAAGGTGGTGGCTGATTTCAGCCTGGGCAAACCTCCAGTAGTTGCATACTGTCTTGTGTCCAGTTACACATGTGTGAGCCAGTTGATTTCATGCAGAAGATAGATTCCAAATAGAAATCAGGATTGCAGTTTCAAACCCAGAAGTGTTATTGTTGTGAGGGATAAAGTTAATTGAATGGCTCTTGGGGGGGTGGTTAATTTGTGAAACTCATGTGGCAAAGTAGGGAGGCTTTTAGTTTCAGAAGAAGAAGAAGTTGGGTTTATACCCTGCCCTTTGCTCAGAATCTCAGAGCGGCTTACAAACTCCTTTCCCTTCCCTTCCCCTCCCCACCACAACAGACACCCTGTGAGGTAGGTGGAGCTGAGGGAACTCTTTTGAGAACTGCCCTTTCAAGGACAGCTCTTGTCAGAACTATGGCTTGCCCAAGGTCATCCAGCAGCTGCAAGTGGAGGAGTGGGGAATCAAACCCAGTTCTCCCAGATAAGAGTCCGCGCACTTAACCACTATACCAAACTGGCATAACTTGTTTGCTGGATAATCCAGAGCGATCAAACCATATTTTACAATTCAGGAAAAGAAGGGAAGATGTAAGAGTTGGGTAGTAAGTTAATTATCATGTCCAGACAGATGCAATCTGTTGCTGTTATTGCCTTACCAGAGTTCTGGACTTGGGGCAGCCCCTGAAGCAATGCGGGACAGGATACAGGCTATCCAGGAGAAGATTGCAGAGCGCCAGCGCATCCTCTCCTTGCCACAGAGATTTGCGGGCAGCAAAGAGTTGAGCAGGCGTGAGATGGAAATAGAGAACGCTCTCTTCCAGGGCACTGACCGCCACTCCTTCCTGAGGATGCTCTATCACCAAGGTACATTATTCCCTGCTGCCCCGGTGTTGTCACATTGCTGGGACAGTATTTGACAAAGCTACAAGACAAAATGTTATTGCTGTAGCCAAAGACCATTGCAAGAAGGATAAAATTCATTCATAAAACACAAAGATCTAATCATGAATTTATGTTTTATGTTTTACATGCAGGCTTCAGATAAAATAATCGATAAATATAATCCCCAACCCATACAGTAATATCAAAGTGGGATTTTTTTTCTTTAAAAGACTGAAATAATTATAGATCACTACTGCATCTGCAAACAATTGGTGTAGATTTTATTTGCTGTAATTGTAAAGGATACAATTCATATCCATCTAACAGCAAATAGCCCATTACAAACAGCAGATTCACAAGGACTTGCAGGAGGCATCACATTTCCTCCTTCCTCACTATTTTTTCTTTCCTTTCCCTGGCAGCCCCCATAACTTCTCCCCTTTTCCTGCTTCCTTCCCACTCACCAGCCAAAGTACCTTTATCTGCCCCCCTTTTCAGCTTTTGCTCCTTCCCTCCATTAGCAGCTGCTCCCCAGACTCGACCAAATTGGTGGAGCCAGCTGAGCAGGACCCAATTGTGTGGTGGGGAACCTGCAGGGATTTGTAGGAGATACCCCAATTTCCCCTGTATCCCCTTCCCATACTATTTCCTCTTTCCCTCCTCCTGGGTACCCCCATATCCAATTCTTTCCTACTTCTGTCTCTCCTTTCCACCAACCCACCTTTTATTTGTTCCCCCATCTTCAGCGATATTTATTATTTATTTACTCCATTTATATTCTGCCTTTCTCCACAAAGAGAACCCAAAGCAGCTTACATTGTTCTCCTGTTCTCCATTTTATCCTCACACAACCCTGTGAGGTAGCTGAGGCTGAGGATGTGTGACTGGCACAAGTCACTCAGTAAGCTTCCACAGCAGAGTGGGGATTTGAACCTGGGTCTCTCGGATCCTAATCTGAAACTCTAATCATGGCATGACACCACACTGGCTTTCATGGGGATGCCTTCTGTCAGACAGCAGGAAGCAGCCAGGCCTGAGTGAGTCATGCAGGTTGCATGGTAGCAAGTCACCCACTGCGTCTGGCCCCAATGAGAACTCCTTCAAAGGCCAAAAGAGCCCTGAAAAAGGCATTGGCTCCTCCCCATCTCTTTTCTTGAGAGAAACCAAGGCTTGAAGGCTGGCAACAGCCACTGTGGACATTAGTTTCTTAAAGCTACAGGTGCTGCTTTTATCAATTGGTTTATTTAAACCCTCATATGTAGTTTTTCCAATTTCAGATTTGTCTGCAAATCTGGGTTTTTTGTAGGAAGATCTGTCTTGTCTGTTCATGGCCAGATCTCCAGATCTAAGTATCCACAGACAGAACACTGAGAATTAGGTACATTGATGATATTCTACAGTGCAGTCCTAAACAGAGTTACATCCTTCTATATCTATTAAATTCAGTGGGCTTAGATGAACGTAACTTTGTTTAGAATTGCACTGGGAAGAACCCATAAGACACCCTATTGGGATATCATATAATAAAAGAATAAAATCTTTGATGCAGCCCCTTGATAGATGCACAGTCTATCCCCAGTAGGTCTGTGCCAATAGCTGCCCACTTGGGAGGACAACTTGTGTTTATTGCCCCTTCTGGAAATGCTTTAGTGGAAGGGCATCCCCTGACAATTTCTTCTGTGGTGCTTTTTGGTTATCTTTATGTCTCAGATGAAGTCAAACAGAAAGCCACACACGAGAAGGACCCAATGGCTCACCTGGAGACCGTTTATCGAGAAATACTCAGCCAAGGGCAGCCTGAATTGGTCCAGCCTTCCACAAGTGATATGAGCCCTTCTTGCTCCAGGACCCCTAGCACTTCTCCACTGGGGCAGGACTTAACCCCACAGTCTGCTTCAGGCCCTGTGAAGGTGACAGAGGTGGTGGAATTTGTCCCAGAAGAGGAGATCCTAAAGAATCGTCTCTCAGAGGAAGAAATCCGCAAGATTGCCAGGTTTTCCACCTATAGCTCTGGTGAGCCGAACAAGGTAATTCCTTTCCTTCCCTTGGCTGGGCTGTAGTACAGTTGTGTGAGTGCTTCCAGTGCTCAAAAATACCCCTCTGGTAGCTATTATTCCTGTTCCCATGTGGTGTTTCCTCTTGGCCCTGATAACCAATATGGAGAAGAGCTAATTTAATGCGCATTGACTGTGGATCCAGGGGATTGGCAGACTTATGCTCTGACCGTTCTTTGATGGTAGTGGGGCAGGATGTCGATGATGGTTCAGTCTGTCTGAAGCGTGGGCAAATATCTAATGATGAATTTAAGGGCACAACTGAGTGGGGATTTTTGCAAGGCAAACCCTGTTGAAATGCACGGGACCAGTACAAGAGCATGATATTTAGTTCATTTCAGTTATCTTTGTGCAAGGAAATTTCCCCTGAAGTCTCATCCTGTAATTGGCAGAGATGAACTCTGCCTTATACTGGGACAGATCACTTATCCACTGTGTGTGTGTGTGTGTGTGCGTGTGTAAAAAGTGCCATCAACTCACAGCTGACTTTTGGCAACCCTCTAACGGTTTTCAAGGCAAGAGATGTTCAGAGGTGGTTTCCCATTGCCTTCCTTTGCGTGGGAATTCCTTGGGGATCTCCCATCCAAATACTAACCAGGGCCAACCCTGCTTAGCAGCCAAGATCTGACAAGATCAGGCTAGCCTGGGCTGCCTAGCCCAAAACAGCTGTCCATGACTCAGGCAAAGAGGTCTTTTCCCTACCTTGCTATTTCTGCTCTGCCTCAGAGCTCTGGGCCCTCTTCTGTCCAGTTCTATCTCACTTCCCAGTAACTGAGCTAAGATGTTGCAACTCTTCATCTCAGGTAATCGTACACCGTTCTTTGGATTCAGGTGAATCCCCGTGTTGGTCTGAAGCAGCAGAACAAAGTTTGAGTCCAGCAGCACCTTTAAGACCAACAAAGTTTTATTCTAGATATAAACACATGGAAGCTTATACCTAGAATAAAACTTCGTTGGTCTTAAACTTGCCATTGGACTTAGTTCTTTGAAATGTTTTCTTTTGGTACTTGTGAGCTTGTTTCTAGTGTGGGTTATGCAACCATGTGGTTGTATGTTGTGTGCTGTTGAAGGCCACTGATGGTAGTCTGTGTTCTTTGATGTGGCCTAGGTGTTGTACCTGAAGAATCTCAGCCCTCGTGTGACAGTGAAGCACCTGTTGTCGTTGTTTGCAAGGTTCCAGGAAAAGGATGGCCCAGAGATTAACTTCCGAGTGCTGAGTGGGCGCATGAGAGGACAGGCCTTTCTCACATTTCCTAGTGAGTACCCAGCCTGCAGGATCCTCCAGCATCATTTTGCAAAATATACTTAGCTGTTGGCAAAACCCAGGCAGTTCCACAGCACCCTGTTGTGCTGAGTGGGCTGGGAAGATCCCCAACTCATCTCTGCCCTTTTTGCCCTGGACTGTGAACGTCACCTCTGGTGGAATCCAAGTGCTGAGTTTGTCGTCCTCTCCGTTTTCAGGTGTCTCGACGGCTCAGGCTGCTCTGAAACTGGTGAACGGGTTCAACCTGCTGGGGAAGCCGCTTGTGATTGAGTTCGGGAGAAACAGAGCTGGCCAGCTTCATCCTGATCTGGGGTCAGCCCTGAGTTCTGGCAGCTCTGGCTCACCGTAGAGGGCAAGCAGCTCCTACGTGTTGTGTTGGTTTACCGGGTCCTGCCTCCTGAATCTTGAGCTGGGAGCAAAATGAACAATAGTGTTGAATCCAGACAGAGAAAATACTCTGGGGAGAGAACAGGAAGGAACCTTTTCCCTCCAGGTATAAAAAAAGAGATTCTTAGAAGGAGGGAGGGAAGAAGAGAGAGACTGACTCCAGTGTGGGACCGAGTGAGAAAAGCAGCTATTTGATGGTGTTTTAGTAGACCTTCTGTTAGCAAGAAGGAAGACTATCATCTTAGAAACTGGGACACAACAGACTCTTTTCCTTTGCAGCCAAAGCCTTGGAGGCAGCCTTGCACGAACCCATAAGTCCTTTTGGCCTCTGTTGTCAGGCCTTAGTAGGCACTTCTGGCAGAGGCGTCTGCTGGCGATTGGAGCATGTGCTTGCGGGAACAAGCACAGTTACTCATCCTTGGCTGCTATTCTGTTTGCTTTTTGTCGGAAAAAGAAAATGGAAGGTTTTTCTTTTCAGTGTGTTGAGCAGTATTTTTTTTTTTTTAAAAACCCACATTTCTTTCCTTTACAAAGTGAACACGACCATCTCTCTGCAGCCCCAGGAAATCCTCTAACACATTTTGGGCAGGGAGGTGTCCATGCCCCTACATGGAGGGATGGGGCTGGGGTCTTTGGTTGCTTTCTCTCTACAGCAACGGAATCATTGCTGTGCTGTGCTCTTTGATGACACCTTGTTCATGGCACACAGCCTTCCCCAGTTTTAGAGATGATTTTCATTTTGCCTCCCGTATGACCTTTGCTAATAATCATGTCAAGTGGAATGCAACCAAAATGCAACAGCCGCGCTTCCTTTCAATTGATTGCCTGACACTGTAGCCGGGTGGCTGTGACAGCCCCGCATGTTCATTGAACGCACAGGGAGGGAGAGCGGGAGCGAACGCATGGGATCAGCTGGCTGTCTGCAGGGGCAGACAACCCAGGGGGAGGAAGTGGCTGGGTGAACTCTCCCTCCCCGTGATGAGGGCCATCCTGGAAGGAGTGTCACTGACCAAGGGGAGGGGGCATATTCACAGCCACTTCCTCTGCATGGCTGTATCCAGTGCAAGACCAGGTGGTCTCCAATGTTCCCTCTAATCTGTGGAGTCTTGTGAGCAAAAATTTTATTTTGTGAGCTACTGTCATTAAAGGTGTGAGTGAGTTATTTGGCAGCTGCATAAATTAGTTTGCTCTGGAGCCATCCTTTCTGAGCTAAGACAAAAACCTGTGAGCCGGAGGCTAAAAAACTGTGAGCTAGCTCACACTAACTCAGCTTTGAGGGAACACTGGTGGTCTCACAGAGGCAGGGGCCGGGGCCAGCATGTTCAGTCCTACTCTTCTTCCCCGCACGTTCAGTAAACACACAGGGCTGTGCCTGTTCTGGGCTAAATTCAGTGCACAAGAAAATGTTCAAATCCAGGAGCAGCTTTGGCACACTTTCCCGATGGTTACAGTAAGGTCACAAATGTTAACTTGCGGTGTTGACTCTATGTTGCGATCATTTCGGCTGCTTAACTTTCTCCCACCTGGACCATTAAAACAATTTGAAAGGAGGAGGAGGTTGGCAGGCATATGTGCCCACTTGCCGATAGGCACATGAAAATTACCCGGGGAGATGTCATTCTCCCAGTGTTCTGGTTCACTCTGTGCTGAAGAATGGTTCCCCCCCCCCCCCCCACTTAATGAGAGTTCCTCTAAAGCGTCTTAGCACTTGACTTGTGAGCAGCCCTTTAAGTCATTGTGGAATTTCCCTAAGCAACAATTTGGGATTGCTGGAATTCACTGAGATTATTATCCTAAACAGGGCTGGCCTCCACCACCGGCTAACCTGCACTTATCCCTTAAGAGGAGCAGTCCTACTGCTAATGGAAGATAGAGCTTAGTGTGTGACTGGCGGAGAGGACCTCGCACCACGGGGGGGGGGGGGGGGGGGGACTGTCTGGGAAACCCTGGGAACTGCTGAGAGCGGGACCAAGGCTTAATGCCAAGAGGGCCTTCAGTGCTACCGTCTAGACATTTTGCTAGTTTGAGGCTTCTGACATCATTTGGAAGATGGGTTTTTTGGGTTGTTTTTTTTTGCAAAACTTATACCCTGCCTCTCTGCCCTCATAAGGACCGCCAAGGAGGCGAAGAAATCAGAAGTAGATACAGTAAAATTGCTTCTTCAAAACCACTAAAACCAACACAAAACCACTAAAACCAACACAAAGCACACCATGAAAACAATTAAAACTAGAGCTAAAATCTATACACATGAAAACAACAATTAAAACATTGGGCAGGTGGGGGGGGGGATCACTGAGGGAACCCTAGATGGAATTCTTCACCCGCTGACGGAAGATAGAAACAGAAGGGGGCGAACAAGTCTCTCTGGGGAGGGAGTCCCAGAGTTTTGGAGCCATGCTGGAGAAGGCCATCTCCTAGGTTGCCACCTGTCTAACCTCAGGAGGGTGGGGTGCGCTCAAAGCAGGCTCCCTGAAGATGGCTGAAGGTGTTTTCTGATGAGGAGAACACCTAGATTCTCTTGAGGAGCTGGGTGAGCAGCAGACCCCGGTGAAGAATGGCCTGATGGGATTGTTGTTCTAGCATTTCCCGCCCCCCCCCCCCCCAAGACAAGCATGGTCTGGGTTGGGAGGAACAGGCCTCTCTTGCTGTGCTTTAGACCAGGACCCCTGCCTTTAACAGAAGTTTTCAGGGGTGTTGGCAGGCAGTGAGGAGAGATTAGTAGCAAATCTGATTAAAGCAGGACGTTTCCTCCACTTTCCTTTTTTAACTCTGACCATTACGCTTTCTTCTGAGCCTCGGAGTGGGGACAGGAAGAGCTCTGATTAAGGGACTGCAGGGTTGTCTGGCTGAATTATGGTTTCTGCCACTGACTGTAGTGTCCTCTGCTGAACTTTCAGAGCGTATTCAAACCAGCAGATAGGAGGAAGTAATCTTTGAGCGTTTCCTGCTTGTACCCACATCTTTCCCTGCACAGGAATCCCTCAAACACTGCTTATTTAAAACAAAAACATGGCCTTCTCTATGGGGAGTTATGTCATTAACCTGTCCAGGCAAGGAGGCTGCAAGAATCCATGGTAAGGATTTGTGCAGTGGAATGCAGAAAATATGCTCTGGTGTGGAGTTTGGGAGTACTTCTGGACTCAGAAAATGGAAACTCGGTGGGAACAGAAAAGAACCTCCAACTGTGCAGATATTTTCTGCTGAAATGTATAGAAATCAGAGAGAGAGAGAGACAGTACTCTGGGCAGGGGCCTTATTTACACAGCACTCCACCCCTGTCTTTTTGTGTACATTTCCTCCAAATCCAAAAGTTGTCCCCACCTCCAGTGATCAGTTTGCTGAAATCTGAGTCAGGCATATAATTTCCTTCCATTCACAGTCGCAGAGGCCTGACACCTCCCTATATAGGGAAGGGGTCCTCGCTCCCCTTAAGTAAGGTGGCTGCAGCTGCATTTTTTAGTAGACTGTGCTGGACTGCCCACTCTCTCTTCTACTGCCTATCTTGCTCCTACCCAAGAGCAAAATGGGTCTGCTAGCTCATACTAGCATCTATGTAAGTAGCGGTTTTAGTGCAAAGGAACTTCAGGTACAGACTAGAAAGAGAAATTGCTGAGTTGCAAGTCATTACAACACTCAGAACAATGGAATCCCCGGGACTTAACAAAGATATCGGTGTCTTATCTCACTACATATGCTAAGCAGCCCTTACACATGCGTTCTCACCAATCCCCCAGAAGGGCCATATGTCCTCTTTATTTCTTATTTGGAATAATAAATTAGAATAGTAGATTGTAATATAATGAATAGTAGAATGTAATATAATTTGGAATGGTAGATTCGAATGTATTCCTCTGGTCTGGGGACAGGGGA
Source organism: Lepidodactylus listeri (assembly GCA_029233225.1). Classification (NCBI taxonomy): domain Eukaryota; kingdom Metazoa; phylum Chordata; class Lepidosauria; order Squamata; family Gekkonidae; genus Lepidodactylus; species Lepidodactylus listeri. The sequence continues at coordinate 30,442,747 of JARCFY010000013.1, forward strand.
GATAACTCTACACAGCCAATAACCCCACTTCAAAGAACAAGATGCTGTAAGTTCACCTCCATGCTTGAGAGGAGAGGATGGAGTGTAATGGCTTCAGTTAATTACTCTCAGCATCCCACAATTAAGAATACATCTGCCCATCAGTCTCCAATTCTGACATATTTCTTTCTTTCATTATGTTTCCCCTCAGAATTAAACCCAAACAAATGGTAACCATATAAACTAAGCTTGTTATTCCTGTTTGGTTCTTGACTCTGTTAAACATTGTCATTATGCTGTATGCTAATTTATTGCTCACCTATATGTATGGACTGGTAATTTCCATTTCATTGTATCTAAAGAAGTGTGCATGCACATGAAAGCTCATACCTTGAATAAAACTTTGTTGGTCTTAAAGGTGCCACTGGACTCTAAATTTGTTCTGCTGCTTCAGACCATTGTGGCTACCCATCTGAATCCAACATCTATCTAGTCTAGCATCTTGTTTCCTCACAGTAGTCAACTACATGCCCCAGAAGCAGGGGCACAGAGGTCCCTTGAAGTTAATCACAGTCTGTTTGGTTTTCACCATCCTGGATAAACCTGGCCATTTCACTGCTTTCCCATCCTGATTACTTATGAACAAATTAAATAGCACCGATACCGATTCTAATCCTTATGGGACTCCACTTCTTACTTTCCTCTGTCCATTGTGAGAATTTTCCATTTATTCCTACCCTCTGCTTCCTGTGGTTTAAGCAGGTACTAATCTACAAGCGGACCTGTCAGAACTCTGAAGGTTTTGAAGGTCTTTGTCAAAGGCCTTTTGAAAGTCCAAATGTGTTTACCAGATTGCTGTTATTCATGTCCTCTTTAATGCTTGAGAAACTTCAGAAAACTGATGAGGCAGAACTTCTCCTCATGGAAGCCTTGCTGATTTTTCCTCAGCAGGGCTCATTCCTCAATATATATAATAATATCTACCTTTAGAAATGGTTTCCATCTGCTTACCAGGAATAGGCATCAGGTTAACTTGGTTCTAATTTCCAGGTATCCCCCAGAACCCTTATTAAAAATTAGCAAATTGTTTGCTACTTTCCAACCTTCTTTTGGTGAGGCTGATTTTAATAACGAGTGTTGGGAGAAAAAACATTTCACATTTGAGTTCTTTAAGAAGTTTGGGTGGGTGCTATCTGGACCCAGTGACGTATTCATTTTTAATTTGTCCATTTGCCTTAGCACTTTGTTTCTTGTCACCTCAATTTGATTTGGTTCTTCAGACACATCTCTGCAAACAGCAGTTCCAGGGTGTGTAATTGTCACACGTCTTCCATAGCAAAAAGAGATGAAGAGAAGCAGTTCAACTTCTCTGCAATCTCCCTTTGCAATCCATGTACTTACTCCTTTCCCATCCAACAATTCAACTGGCCGGCTTCCTGCTTCTGGTTTAATTTTAAAAAAATCTTTTTTTTTTTGTCTTGATGTTTTTAGCAATCAATTTTTTTTGGCCCACTTTATCATGAACTTGCATCTGTTTAGACAGAGTCTCTGCGTCTTCTTTTTCAACTCATTTAGGCACGACATCCACATTTTAAAGGGAGCCAGTCTTGCCTTTTATGGTTTCCTTGACTTTACTCATGAATCATGCTGACATTCCTCTTTGGAGGAACCTTTCCTAGTCCCTGCGACAGATTCTGAGCTTCAATTATCTTGCATCCTGGAGGGATTTGACCCTCTTTTCCTTTGAACTTCCTTTTGATTGATCTTTCCTTGGGCTCCCCAAAGACCTCATTTCTTCTGCCACCTTGTGTGTGTGGGTGTGTACACAAAACACACATGCACACACACACACACAACCAGCCCCCTTTAGGTAAGATGCATCTTGATAATTTCTGCTTCCAGCTAGCCCTTCTGCCAGTTTTGGTAGAGAGAAGTGGAGAATGTTTTACTGAAGTCACTTCCATAGGGCCTTCTAGCCTCAAAAGTCTGTGCATAGACCACCTCTTGGTGCTAGAAAGGCAACTTATTGGAAAGGAGTAAAACAGGAGTCCAGTGAATTTATCCTTAAGGAAGCTTTTTGCTAGGGGCCTAGACATCTATGTGTTTACCCTTGCCTTTCTGTATCTGTAGTATGTAAATTTTTCCACTAGGTGGTAGTCTTTGGCCTCCAAAGGTTTTGTGCCTTTCTGGAGGAAATATGTTTGTAAAATTATGTTTTCCTTTAGCACTGTATTAGTGGTGGTCCCCTATTCTGTATTATCCCTGTCCCCATATAGTAGAAAGCATGGGGCTAGTTCTGCTCTAAAGAAATAATCTCTCTGAAGGTGGAATTTCCCTTCTTTTTAAAAATTCTACATGGTGGAGACTCACATGACATGAACATTTGGAGCTGCCTTATACTGAATCAGACACTTGGTCCATCAAGGTCAGTACTGTCTACTGAGACTGGCAGCGGCTCTCCAGGGTCTCGGGAGGAGGCCTTCCACATCAACTTCTACCAGAAGAGAATAAGTGCAGAAAAACCAACATAAAGGCGTTAAAATTGGCAGGGCATTCAGAATAGGTTGGGAAGGGGCTCATGGTGGGCCCTAGGGAGGGACTGTAGCTCAAAGCATCAGAGGGTCCCAAGGACAGTCCCCAGCAATGCTGGTAAAAATATGCCAGGGCTGGGAAAGATCTCTGCTTGATGAGAGACCCTGGCAAGCAGCTGCTAATAGGTGCAGCTGTTAATTCAGCGCTCCAAGTCAGCTCCAATCAGTTCCACGCCCAGTAATGCCGCAAGACCTCATCCTCACAACAAGAGACCTCAAGAGATGTGCTTGCGAAGCAACTCAAGACTGTGGTTTGAGTGAGAGGGTCCACGGCAGTGTGGCTTGTAAAAGGTGGCATGGGACCCTTAGTATTCTCCCAGATTGTCTGCTTTGTTTACATTACTTACTTCATTTATATCCTGCCTTTGTCCCCAGTGGACCCAAAATGGCTTGTGTTGCAATCTCTTCCTCCATTTTATCCCCACAACAACCCTGTAAGGTAGACTAGGCTCAGAGTGTGAGACTGGCCCAAAGTCCCCTAGCCAACTTCTGCACCAGAGCAGGGACTGAAACCAGGGCTCCCGGATCCTAGTCCAACAGTCTAACCACCGCACCACACTGGCTCTCAAATCCTTTTGACACTGTCCCCCCAGCTGCTGTAACCTCAAGGCTCAGCTCCCATTAGGCTCCTGGGGCGAGGAGAAGAGGAGGGAAACAATAGATCTTTGAAAGGTTCTACCTCCAGAAGCCAACGTAGGCAAAACTTGCTGGATCATTTGACCAGTCATTCCTACTCCTCTGTTCCTTCCCGCCTCCGCTGTCACCCTGCTCACCTTTGCTCTCCCACCCCCCGGGCGTCCTCTTCCGTGCCCTTCCGCTTAATCGATCACAGCCTTTCTCATGGTTCCATTTTGTCCCTTTTGGCTTGACTGATCCTTGGCTGCAGCTTCTGCAGAGCCAGCAGAAAAGCTCTGGGGGCTGATGTGGGCAGGTGGCCAGTGTCACTGACAGGGTGGGCACAGGACCAACATTTCCCCTGGGGTGGGGGAGGCCTGGGTCAGACCCACACCCTGTCACTTGCACAAGCCAACTATCGCCATCGGAGGGGGCTCAGGCCAAGAGCAGGCTGGCCTCTGTCTCTCTTCTCTTTTTCCTGCTCAGGCTGAGAGGCAGCCTGCTTGTGATGCTGGGCTCTGTCCCACACTCGCACCTCACTCTTGCCTGACAGAGGTTTTGCTTTAAATGAGAAGACTCTAGACTGTAAGGGTGCTGTAGCTGCTGCTGGTGGTGGTGGCTGGGGCTACAGCTGACACGACAATGGATCTTTGTCAGTCAGTAAAAGGCAAATTGTGCATGAACAGCCATGATTCAGACTGAAGCTGTGTGGGAATGGGAGAGGGGATTTTAATCCTTTTACCCCCCCCCCCCCCAATTCACTAATCATAAGAGGCTTGCTGTGCTTTTGTTGATCACCATGCTGGAGTGCAGACTAGGTTCCGGGAGACCTGGGTTCAAACTTCCACTCTGCCATCGACTCTGCCAGTCCCGCCCTCACAGCCTAACCAGCTCACAGGGGTATTGTGAGGATAAGACGGAGGAGAGGAAACTAATGTAAGCCGCCTTGCGTCCCCACTGAATATGGGGTGTGCATATTTAAATAAACACATAAATACATTTTAGAAGGGGAATATTTTTTTTAAAAAAGACATGGTTTTCCCCTTTAAAATATGAATAATGATGCCCAAAGCCCCATTTTGATTAGTGAAACCAAGAGGGGGTGGAAGGGTCACTCTCTTCTCCTTGCCCAGCTGTGATCGAAACTGGTACTGCACAGGCACACCATTTATCTTTTACAGAGTTGTTCCTCTTACTCATTTTGGCCTAGTGTGGAGAAAAGCAGTATTCAGATAGATGGGCCCCTCAGAGAGGGTTTGGTGCAACTGTCTAATGAGGAAGCCAAATCAATGTGGATGGGAAGAGACATGACCACCAATTTGTGGGAAAGTTTCTACACCCCCCCAAGCAATTAATGTCTCCGTGTCAAACTGAAGGCAGGAATCTTCCCCAGGGGATGTGCAGGCTGGACCTGGCGAGATGAGGAAGGTGTCGTGTGGGCAGTTCACAAGTCCTTTCCCAGCTCCTAGGAAGGAAATGGGGAAGGCTGCTTGCGATCGGAGAACTGAATGGCAGGAGCTAGGGCAACGGCCTCCATTACGGCTGAATGTTAACTATCGGACCAATTAAGTGTCGGAACAAGCTGTCCAGAAACAGCTGGAATCTGCATCAAGGGAGATTCTTAGGGAGAACCAAGTCATCCACATTCTTGCTGAACAAGCCGAAGCACATAGTCTAATTTCTGTTACATAAATGGGCAAAACAGCTTTAATCTGTAGCTTCCCGTACCGCGTGGATCCTTCACTTCTTGGAGAGTCTCGGCCTCAGCCACCCTTTGGAATGGGCAGTGCTGGCACCGAAGCCTGCCACACCATGCAGAAGAGGCAAGCAGTTCCCGCTCATTGAATTTTCTCAGCGCCAGTGTGGTGTGGTGGTTAGAGAGCTGAACTGGGAACGGAGAGGTTCAAACCTGCTGTGAGAAGCTCACTGGGTGACCTTGGGCCAGTCACTCTCTCTCAGCCTGACCTATGCCCTGACCTGGTTAGCCCAGGCTAGTCCAGTCCCATCAGATCTCGGAAGCTAAGCAGTGTCGGCCTTGGCTAGTATTTGGAAGGGCGACCTCCAGGGAATACCAGGGCCGTGACACAGAGGCAGGCAATGGCAAACCACCTCTGAAACGTCTCTTGCCTTAAAAAAAACAAGTCTAGCTCGCCACTTAGTGGAGCATAACGCTAAAAATGGAGCTAGGACTTGTCGCTGCCAGGCAATCTTAGGATCCCCTGGCTATTCTACACACAGTGCCATACGATAATTAATTGATTGATCAGCCTAACCTACCTCACGGGGTTGTCATGAGGGTAAAATGAGAAAGAGAAGGCTAAGCTGCATTGAGTCCCAGCTGGGGAGCAAAGCAGAGTATACATGGAGTCAGTAAATAAATAAGAGATAACTCTTGTTGCTGCTGTGACTGCAGATGCCGGGCAGTGGCAACAGGGCGTCCACTGGGCAGTTTGCAGCTGCCATCTGCCTCTGCCTGGATCTGCACAGTCAGAGCCTTAATGGCAGAGGAATGTTTGCAAGGAGAAGAGACAGTTGACTAAATGGTCCCTTCTTCTTGGATCGGCTCTTTCCCCCCTGTGTGTACTGTTTGTGTGTGCTTGCATGGGTGGGTGGGGGGCTTGGGTGTCTTTCACATGGCAGTGATTCTCAGGAGTGTTGCCTCCACAACTGCTGATTCAGCACAACAGCAGCAAGGCTTTTCCACAGGGTGGGGGTGTCCTGCACCTTCCCTGCCTGAGACCCCACCCGGAGCAGCTGTTCCCCTCTGTGCCACAGGGGAGAGCCAGTATGGGGTAGTGCTTAAGAGTGTAGGACTAGTATCTGGGAGACCTGGGTTCAGATCTCCACTTGTGATCTCGGTGGGTGATCTTGGGCCGCTTATACTTTCTCAGCCTACCTCGAAGAGTTGTTGTGAGCATTAAATGGAGGTAGAGAAGAACAATGTATGCTGTTCGGGTCCCTGCTGGGTACAAAGGAGGTAAATAGTTTTTTTAAAAAATAAGTTGTAGTAATCCACAAATCACTATAGCATTATAGCTCTATAATGAATTGTCAATTAACAGTTTCTTAAAAAAATAAACAGCTGCCTTTTCTGTGGCACAGTGGCAGGGATAGGGGGAGGTGGGGAAAATGGTTTTGTTGTGTTTGGGACTGGAGGAGACCTGGACTTCCCTGTCCACACAGCAGCCGCTCTGGAATTGCTTTGGTCTTTCAAAAAAAGATTTTAGTAAAGCAGATTAAGGAGAGAGAGCAGTAAAGCTGGGGAAAAGCAGGGCAGTACTTGAATACACTGCAAAGCTGTGTGGAAGGGGGGGGGGGGAGAAACCATCTTTTCCCACTAGTGTCCAAGCCAGACCGAATGCTCAGTGTGCAATAGCACCCTCTGTCTCTCCTTGCTGGAATTGCACCTGAGGTGAAACCTCTGCTCCAGTGAGTCCAGAGGCCGCTTGGCCTAAAGGCGTGAAGAACTGCAAGTCACCTGCACCTTCCCTTGAAGTGCCAGTTCCTGGAACAACAGATTTTTGGTTCAGAGGGTGGGATGAAAATCTCTCACCTTGAAGCCAGCTGCGCCTTCCTCCTCATTGCCTCCAGCCACATTTCCCCCCAGTGTGAACGGGAAGAACGAAGAGCGCATTAGTCATGCTATTATCTAGGGTATTAGAGGGCCAAGTAAACAGGTCTGACGGTTAGCAAGGTTAATGACTAAGTCTCAGTGGTGAACTTGGTGTTCCCTCTTGGGCATTAATCTAAATCACTTTATGGCTGAGAACCTTTTCAAACTGTGCTGTGCACCAGCCGAATCCTTTTGTATTTGCGCGCTGTGGGAAACTTGTGCAAGGAGTAGCTGGAAGGGGAGCCTGGAGGAGGGAGAGGGCTCGATGGTGCAGCCTTGCCCTGGAGCCAAGCACGCAGGCATGCCATCTGCAGCGTGTGGTGGTGGCCCAGCTGTCCCATCTTGCCTACCCCTGCCGCCTCTGCCCATGACCTTGTGTCTGTGGCACGGCATCTGGGCAAAGCTACCACTGAGCATTAATAGTGGAGAGGCTCTCCTCTGGCTGTACTTTTCAGCAGTCAGACAAAGCCAGAGCTTGTCTAAGAAGAGCACTACTAGTGCCATAGCTCCAGGCGTGCTCAGCGCTACTGCAGGAGTCTGCCATCTTCTTGCCCACCAGGCCTTTTGAATGATGTGCAGTACCACATCAGGCTTTCCTGGAGCTTCTGTACATAGAAGTAGACCTCTGAGTACCAGAGGTCGGAGATATATAACTAGGGAATTGCAATGCCCTGCTTCAAGGCTTCTCTAAGGGCCTCTAGCTGGCTGGCTTCTATTGCAAACAGGATGCAGGGCTGGATAGATCTTTTTGGTGTGATCCTCCAAAGCAGTCCTTAGATGTTTGTGTTGACCTACAAATGAAACAGGGATGCTGTTGCAATGGGACTGCCCCCCCCTGTTCCCCAGTTCCCCTGGGAACTCATTTGTCAGATTAAACATAGAAAACTCCTGCAATTTAGTATGCAAAATTCAGCTTCCCCTCCCCTTCTCTCTCATGTCTTGGGCCTTATCCCCATCAGGGGCGTTGACTTTCTAAATCCCCGGGGGGGGGGCAGGGGCTCTCTTGTGTGCGCGCGCGAAGCGCGCGCGCGCGCACGGGACCATGTCTCTGCCGCTCCCTCCCCCCCCCGGCCCAGGGAGGCAGACCCGCAGCGGCAGCCAGCTGGCCGGGACTGCCGCCCGCGCAAAGCGCGCGCGCGACTATGTCCCGGCCGCTCCGTTTTCCCCCCCCCCCCGGGCCAGGGAGGCAGGGCAGGCCGGGGGTGAAGGAGAGGCGGCGACGGCCGGCTGGGCGAGCATTTTGCCGGGGGTGGCTGAGCCCCCCCCGGGAAATTTCGGGGGAGGCTTGAGCCCTCGAGCCCCCCCGTAGTTGACGCCCATGATCCCCATTATCCCATTGGGTAATCATGTCACAATGACAGCAGAACTTGAGCAAAACAAAATGGAGTCCTGTGGCATCTTAAAAACTAACCGGTTTGAGGAATGAGCTTTCATGAGCCACAGTCCACAGATGCACCTCAAGTAGCAGAAATATATCACTGACAGTTGGAATCTGGTTCCTGGGATTGGGTCCATTATATGGTCCTGGCCTAAAGTAGAATGCTTATGACAAATGGAATGACAAAAGGAATGACAATGCTTCTTAACAGCTGTAGATATCCTTTCCATGGGCCTTAATTTTTAGGAACCAGCCCTGTCCAAGTACCCATTGTGGCTTGGAAGAGTTGACACCGCCCCCCCCCCCCCCCCCAATAAGCACAGTGACCATTCTCAGCAGTTATAATCAGAGATAACTGGCTCTTTAGCCAGAGGCTGCAGGTAACCACCGAGATTGACAGCAAAATCCAAAACCAAAAGTCCATGTCTTACTCTATATTAGATCCAGCTAAAATACACAGTGTGCAAAATTTCACATTCTCCATAAGCACAGTTCAGATGGTAACAGAAAAAAGAAAAGAAAAATATGTATTATTTATGTAAAGTCTAATAACATGTATCAAAGGACTTTTGCTCCTGCACAGACTATTTAGGTATGTTAAGAAGAAGAAGAAAAAATTGGATTTATACCCCGCCCTTCACTACCCAAGGGAGCCTCAGAGCGGTTTACAAACTCCTTTCCCTTCCCTTCCCCTCCCCACAACAGACACCCTGTGAGGTCGGTGGGGCTGAGAGAGCTCTGACAGAAACTGCTCTTTTTCAAGAACAGCTGGCACAGAGCTATGGCTTGCCTAAGGTCATCCAGCAGGTGCAAGTGGAGGAGTGGGGAATCAAACCCGGTCCTCCCAGATTAGAGTCCGCGCACTTAACCACTACACCAAACATGTATAGAGCCTCCCCAAAGTGTCAGATCTGTAGTCCTGGATAATGCAATTCAACCTACCAATAAATTCTAGTTGAACAAAGTTCGAGTCCAGTGGCACCTTTAAGAGCAACAAAGTTTAATTCAGGATGTAAGCTTTTGTGTACATACATACTTCTTCAAGTACGTTGAAATAGAAGTTGCCAGTCCATATATATAGGTAGAGGGTGTATGGACTGGCAACTTCCATTTCAATGTATTTAAAGAAGTGTGCATGCACACAAAAATTTATACCTTGAATAAAATTTTGTTGGTCTTAAAGGTGCCACTGGACTCGAACTTTGTTCTGCTGCTTCAGACCAACAGGTGGCTCCCCCACCTGAATCTATCTTCTAGTTCAGAGGTGTCAAACTCATTTGTTACCAGAGCTGGATCTGACATAAATGTCACTTTGTCCAGCTGGGCAATGTGTGCCATAAAATGTAATGTCAGGTACCGAAGATATAAATTTTATAAAGGACACAGATAAACCCAATTAACAATATTATTTTTTTACTCAAAATACAAACAAAAGCAATTGATTTCTAGCAGGGAAAGCAATTGATTTACTGGAGAACCCACAAAAGCCCCAATAAATGTATTTAATTATATGTAAGACTAGGTTTTTCCCCAAGGGATACCATAAAAGGGGGGTAACCTTACATTTCCATACATACCAGTTGCTTGTGGGGTGGGTAAGAACCCTGGATGAGCCATCTCCTCCCCCTGGGCCTTTTTTTTTACACCCCTGTTCTAGTTGAACAATTTCTCATTGGAACATTCTCGCTGAAGTCCCTTTGTTGAGCAATGATGACTTTGAGGTCAGTAATAGAATGTCCTGGTAGATGGAAATGTTCTGTCCCAGGTTTCTGGAAGTGGCCATTTTTTATGTAAAATTTCTATCTGTTTATTCTTTTGCACAGAGACAGACCTATTTGTTCTATGTGGACAGCATATTATTAAGGCTAAATGTCACTTTGGTGGATGAGTTTGAGTTGCCCATAGAAATGTCACAAAATACCTTTTGTGAAACAAAGTTTGAGTCCAGTGGCACCTTTAAAACTAATGAAGTTGAATTCTGGGTATACCCAGAATTAAGCTTTGTTAGTCGTAAAGGTTCCACTGGATTCAAACTTTGTTCTGTTGCTGCAGACCAACACAGCTACCCATACTCATCCACCTGAACATACCTTTCGTGTTTCATGTGCTTATTTAAACCTACTCTTCACCCCCCCCTTTTGGTGTGCATAGTTGCTGAAGTGGGCTGTAGCCCACAAAAGCTGATCTCGCTATAAATCAATTAGTCTTTATGGTCCACTGGTAGGGTTGCCAACCTCCAGGTAGCACCTGGAGATCTCCTGCTATTACAATTTATCTCCAGACAACCAAGATCAGTTCCTGGGGAAAATGGCTGCTTTGGAGGATGGATTTTATGGCATTATATCCTGCTAAGGTTCTGTCCCACCCCAAAACCTGCCCTCCCCAGGCTCTACCCCCCAAATCTCTTGGTGTTTCCCAACCCAGAGCTGGCGACTCAATCCACCAAACTCTCTCTTTTTTGGCCTTGACAGGCTAACACAGTGTCCACCACAACAATTTGTGACTTTAAACACTGTGAAATTCAGACCCCATGTTTGCCTCAGTTCTCTGACATCTCTGACATTATTTCCCAGACAGTTTGCTTTGGCTGCGGCAGGGCTGTTCACCCACTCTAATTTGGATTGTATGGAGTGTTTCTACCAACCAAAAGGAGAACCATTTCATATGTGTGTGTGTGTGTGTGTGTGTGTGTGTGTGTGTGCGCGCGCAAGTGGTGCTCCACTGGTGGAAATCCTTCTGTTGGTGGCAATGGTCTCTAGGATTAACCCATTAACTCACAGCTCTTTAGCAGCTTGTAGATTGCTGGGATGTCCACCAATAAGACTTTTCCTTTCCATTCCTTCAACCAGCGATCTCCTGATCTCCTTACAGCAATGCTGCTGGCACGATTAGTTAGAAACGGCAACAGAATGGTCTGTCACTACCTGGGACCCTGACTGGAAGGAACTAGTATTCCCTCTTCCTTCTGCTCTGTGCAATGTTTATCAGATGGAAGGTTGCAACTCATGGATTGTGAGGCCACGAAGGATGAGGTGGGTCAAGTGGGACAGGAGGCTCTGGGAGATCAGATGGCAAGTTTGCTTTGCCTTGGCATAATGTGTGAAATGGCCAGGGAAAGTAGCCTGTTTCTCAGTAGTCCTATATATTTATGAATACTAAATGTGAAAATAATATATATAAACTTTTCAGTTAACTGATGTGAGATTTCTGAATTGTCTGGTGGAGAGAGGCAGAGTGGAATGGAGTTACTTTTTGAGTCCCCAAAAGTACAGTAAATTTAGAAGTGGGTCCTGAAAAGGGTAGTAAGTTTAAAAGTTGGTCCCATCAAATCGCTGGACAAGAACGTTAGCCTGAACAGCATGTTTGGAGACAGCAGGCTCAGAACCCTTACAGGAAAGTAGAAAAGCCTTTAGCCCGTCTCCTTTCAGAGTTTGTTTTTTCAAATTTTGGAACTGTTCCATCTGCCAAGGTCAGTGTGTCCCCCCCCCCCCCGCCCACATGCAAGAGGCAGAACTCTTCAAAGCCAAGGCTGAAATGAACACAGCAAGATCAGACAAAAATGTTTTACTAATGGGCACTTCATGGGCCCCCTTTTGAAATGCGCTGCTGAGGAACCACCCCCTGCCAAGCAAATGGGCACAGGGCAGTCTAGTCTGGCTGCACTGGGGGGGGGGGCGGGCTGGGGTTCTGCCAAGGGTGAGAAGGCATCTCATTCTCGGTCACCCACCGGACAGGCACAGGGGGGTGGGTGGGCTTTCAGTTGCACTGACCGTTCTGCAGACTGCATTTCTTCCTGGATTACAGCTTAAGCCAGCATTTTTCTCTCCCCCTCTACTGAGATACAGTCAGAAAATTTCCTTCAGAATTGCAAATTCCACCCACCGGTTCAGATCCCTGCTTCTTCTCCTACCCGCTCTCCATTCCAATGTCTTCTGTAAGGGACAGGCCAGTCCTGTATGTCTATGAAGGATGCAGCAGCCACTGGCATTTGGCAGATGTCTCTGACTTGCCTGTCCCATGCTGAGCCCTGGCAGCTTGTTGTCTTGAAGATGTTGAATGTGATCCACATCATTCGGCCCCTCGGGATGCAAGAACGGCTTCCCCCCCCCAAGGAAATTTAGCTCCGGTGTCCTCAAAGAACTGGAGGGTGGTGTCTAAGCAACACACCACATAGTGTCGTCAGCAGGGTCTGGGAGAAATCATGGCTTGGGTGGTAAGTCATGCCTCCCAGAGGAGGGGGCAGGAAGAACAGGCATGGCTGCCGCTTACCTGTTCAGTTCATCTACACGACGAGAGGGCAGCGGAGGGACTACTTGGGCACCCCCAGCTGCTGAGTCCAGTTGCTGTTACACGTAGCCAGTTAGATTATAAGCATTGAACTCGCTCTTGGCCTTTTGAGTCGTGTCGAGGGGTGGTGGGTTCCTGCCACCTACGGTTCTAGCATGGTAAGGGCTATAATAGCCTGCGTGTGTTTCCCGAGGGGGGCAGGAGGCACAGAGGATGAAGCCGCCAATGAGGGAGGTCAGGGAGGAGAGGATGCCCAGGTAGAGAGCTTCCCCAATCTCATACTTCATGCTGTCAGGGACGATGGGGTTGTAGAAGTCACGGAGGATCGTATGGATATTCCACACCACAGGGATGAAGCAGAGCAGTCCCCCGACCACAAAGGCTGTTCCTCCGAACACAGCTATCCGGTCCTTGGCAGGGGAGCCCTGGGAGAAGATGGTGCATCTCATTCCCACAACACAAACGACAGATGCCAGCGAGGAGATGGCAATGGAGGTGACCATCAGTGCCTGGGCAGCCTGGAGGTCAGCAGGCAAGCTGAGCAGAGAGCTGTAGATGTCACACTGGGTGATGCCCGTGCTATAGGTTGCACACTCCATCCAGAGTCCCTTAGAGAAGCCAACTGCTGTAACGATGCTTGAGCCGATGTAGGAGTTGGTTCTCCAGTTGGGCAGGAGCGTGGCTATCGAGGCACCCAGCAAGCCGAAGAGCCCAAGGACATACCCCACAAGCTGGAGGCCAACTGAGATCATGTTTGCTGTTTCTCGTTCTCTTTCGGCTTCCGGTCTCTCATCGGCGGCTCACTGTTTTTCTCTCCTTGCTCATCTCTCTGCTCATCTAGTTTCTCATCTCATGACCAGCGACCCTGGGGTGCAGGCTTTTCTTCCTATCGGCTCCTGTCCATCTCTGTCCTGGATTCCAGGTCCCTCTACGCTGGTCTAAGTGTGGGTTGGAGTGAGGGGGATAAAAGGTTATCTGGGTGGCAGGGGGAAAAGCCACAATGGATTAATGATTGACCAGTGACTTCTGGAAAATGCAGAACGCCCTTTCATCCCATTATCTGTAGAAATTACACTTCAAAAAGAAAAACCCACTCATATTAATAAATGGGGCAAAGGGAGCAAAGGAATGGCAGTCTCCTGTTTGTCTTTTAATCGTGAGAGAGGCAAAGGAAGACAGGCAGAAGCAAGGGAAGGGCGCTCCCCACTTTTCTCATCTGTACTTAGCCCTTTGACAGCAGCTGGAAGGGGGAGCTCTCATTGGATGTAAACCAACCTATAATATTGGCTTTGCTTTTCCTGGTCCCTTTCCCGCCAGTGCAGGAGAAGAATCGAAACCCTCCAGCTGTACTTATGGAGTCTTTGAATATTGCTTTCCAGTGCGCACCCAATGCCAGATCATCTTTGGCCAGCAGAATACCAGCTCTCATGTTCTGGCTCCACAGGGTAACACCATTGCCAGAGTATATGGAACTCAGAGCATTATTGATATGGGGACTGCTTTTGAATGACCCACTGGGACAAGTGTACTGGTGTGATTCCAGTGAAATATCAGCAAAGTTCATCTCAAAGTCTCCATTAACACATAGGTCATTTCACAAGTGGTAGCGCTGCACATGGCACGATTCTTGCACACTTCTGAGCACTTTACATGTCCTGCCTTGAAAATGCATTCATTAACTGCATTATTCAATTATAAATTAAAACTACTGCACAAACATACATTTAGACTAGTGGTCTCTTGTGAACATTGTGCATCGCATGGGGTGGAAATAGGTCATTGGATCCGATGAGAGTTTACTTGTGCAATAGCTTACCTCAAATCAAGGACGAAACTGTCTTTACATTAGTGGAAGTGGATCACTGGATACACGCTACTGTTTTTTATGGTATCTGTACATTTAAAAAATGCAATGTCTTGGGGACAGTAAATATAGATTCCCAAAAGTTGTCTTGGGTCAGTCTGGCCAGTACCCAGTACTAGCTACTTTCTGAGGCCAGGATCCTTGTCATGTACTTCATGCCAACTGACTGAGTTGGGGGGAAGCTCATCTTGACACTTCAGGAAGAGCTAGCTGCTTTCTCATTTTCTGAAGTTCTTCCAACCTGCCTCTGAAGATTTCAGATCTGGGTTTTGTATTGGGGGTGGGGGGAGAGAATGCATGATTGAAGCTGTCTGAAACATTACGCTTCTTAAGGACACATTTATGACTCTAGTCTTTGAAGGACTTGGTTTCTCCTCTCTGGATTTTACTCATCTGTATTGGCTTAGCCTACAAATGATTGCTATGGTAAGCCAGCAGATGCCTGGAGTCACTAATGCAATGGGTAAAGGGCCAATCAACTGCAGTTTAATTCAGATGATTGAGGTGCTGTTGATTGAAGAAGTGGTTATAGCCCACACAAGGTGGGGTTATACTGCTCCTGAAAAAGCGTGCTTGCTTTTTGGGGTGCTGTTAGACCTGGGTCCGGGGCGTAGAGTTTTGGAAATCCGGGGGGGGGGGTTCCTTAGTGTGCGCGCTTTGTGCGCGCACTCGCTGGGACAATGTTCTCCCCCCCCTCCGGAAAACCGCCCCGCCTCCCTGGGCCCTTCCGAGGCCCGCCAGCCGCTGCTGCCGGTGCCTCTCTCCCCCCCCCCCCCGCCACCCCTTCCCTCTCCCTCTCCAGCAGTGGCCGCCGGGCCTCGGAAGGACCCGGGGAGGCGCGGCAGCAGGCGCTTTGTTTTCCCGGGGGTGGCTGAGCCCTCCCTGGGAAATTTTTGGGGTGGCTCAAGCCCTCGAGCCCCCCTGTACTCTACACCTATGCCTGGGTCTACAGATGGATGCTCTGATTTTATTTCTGGTATGTATGGGAATTGTTCAGGAGGGCATTTTTATAAAGTTAATCAGGTAATCCAGTTTTACTGCACTATTTGGTCTTCATTGCACTGTTTTTTAATTCTGTAATCCGCCTTGATTCTCAACAGGAAAGGTGGCCGATAAACAGAGTAAATAAATAAATGCAACCCGTTTCACTTGGCTTCCCATGTATAGACCTCCCAACCCCAAAGCAAATGCTAGCTGGTTTTCCCTGCTCTCAGGACTTCCATCTTAGTCCCCTGTAATGCTTTCTACATGAAGCTCTCTTTGAAGGCGGTTTAGAAACTTCAATTCATCCAGAACATAGCAGTAAGATTAGTGTCAGGTGTAGATTAAAGTCATCATACTATCTACATAAGTGCCATCAAGTCGTAACTGACTTATGGCAGCATAAGCAAGGGGCTTTCAAGGCAAATGAGAATTATACCATTGCCTTCTTCTGCAGTCTTCTTTGGTGGTCTCCCTTCCAAGTGCCGACCTTGTTTAGCTTCCGAAATCTGATGAGATCAGCCCATACCAGTGTTCCCTCTAAGCTGAGTTAGTGTGAGCTAGCTCATAATTTTTTAGCCTCCGGCTCACACATTTTTGTCTTAGCTCAGGAAGGATGGCTCCAGAGCAAACTAATTTATGCAGCAGTTAAAGCAGTTAAAAGAATTTTTGCTCACAAGACTCCACAGCTTAGAGGGGGCATTGGTGTACACCCTCGAAAGCTGCCATTTTCTCCAGGGGGACTTATCTCTGTAGTCCGGAGATCAATTGTAATTCCTGGAGATCTCCAGGCCCCCCCTGGAAACTGGAAGCCTTGCTGGGCCATGTGCTGACTGTCCACAGCCCTGCCCACTCAGAAGAGAGGGGGAAGGAAGAGCAGGTTCCTGCTGACCCGGGTAGCTGGCTTCTGGCAGCAGCAGTTGCTTTTGATCACTTTGCATGGGGCAACAGCCACTCCTTGCTTGACCCCAGGGGGCAGATTGCTGCTGGTGGTGGCAGCAGCAATGATTCTATCGCCCACTCCTGGACTTTTGGCCAGAGCCACAGAATCACTAAGATCTTCACTCACAGGCTTTGTTCTAAGCTGTCTCCTGCCTTCAAAAGCATGGTGTATGGCCATGAGGAACAGGTCCTTTTCAGCCCCCAAAGTCCAGCCAGCCCCCCCTTTAGAATATCCTCCTCTCCCCTTTGTGTCTGGACAGAGCCTGGCTGTTTTCTGGTGGCAGGCCAAGACTTTATTTAGTCAGGATTCTAATTAACGAATAGATTTCCCCACTGTGACTGTTGTTCCCTGGCAGATCCAGCATCTTAACTATGTGCTGTTTTACTCCTGGTGTGTAGCTGTGTTGCCATTTGATCTGTTTTAAGTGCTGGCTGAAATTTAGTTATTATCATTATTTTATTATTTATTGACTATATCCAGCTGGTTGACATTTAGTTATTTTGTTTAATTGCGTTTTATGAGTTTTGTCTGGTTCTGTGCGAATTATATTCATTTAGTTGTAAACTGACTCGAGTATAAATATAGAGCGAGGAGTATAGAAATATTCTGAATAAATAAGTGGAAGCTGCCCAAACCTGCACCTGAAGGCAACACAGAATGCAATTTATGGCGCAACCCTAAGAACGTTTTCCTGGGAGCAAGCCCCGTTAAAGGACCTGAGCAGTTTTCTGAGTAGACCTGCTTAAGATTGCTCCCGGATATGCTTCCCCCGTCCTGTGAAAATGCATTCTGACTCTTGGTTCTAGGGTTGCCAGTTCTGGATTGGGAAATACGTGGGGGTAGATCCAGGAGAGGGCAGGGTTTGGGCAGGGGAGGGACCTCAGCAGGGTACAATGCGATACAGTCCACCCTTCAAATCAGCCATTTTCTCCAGGGGAACTGATCTCGGTCGTCTGGAGATTAACTGTAATAGCAGCAGATCCTCAGTTGCTACCTGGAGGTTGGCAACCCTACTTGGTTCCAACCTGGACTAAGATCTGGGAGACCTGTATTCGAGTCTCCACTCTGCCATGGAATCTTGCTGGGTGATCTTGGGGCAGTCACACACTCTCAACCTAACTTCATATATGGGTATGAAATGGAGGAGAGGATTTGGGTCCCCACTGTGAGAAAGCTGGAGTATAAACAAAGTATGTAACACTATTGTGAGTTTTTAATTTCTTTAAAAAATTACTTCCTTGCTCTCCTGCCTTTCTCTCCAGTAGCTTACATGGTTCTCCTATGCTCCATTTTACCCTCACAACAAACCTCTGAGGTAGGTTAGACTGAGAGTGTGTGGCTACAACCAGCCAGCTTTCATGGGAGAATGGAGATCTGACCCTAGTCTGGTACTCTAAAGACTACGTAATGTTGGCTCTTGGTAGTGAAGCAGTTACAGAGAGCTGAGATTTCTTCACTGCATCCTCTCAGACTCTGTGGTAGTTTTGGCACGCTGTCTAATAAAGTTAGGGTTGCCAGGTCTGTGTTAAAAATACCTGGAGACTTTGGGGGTGGAGCCAGGAGAGGGCGGGGTTTGGGGAGAGAAGGGACCTCAGCCTGGTACTATGCCATAGAGTCCACCCTTCAAAGCAGCCATTTTCTCCAGGGGAGCTGATCTCTGTCAGCTGGAGATCAGTTTTAAAAGTGGGAGATCTCCAGGCCCCACCTGGAGGCTGGCAACCCTAAATAAAGTCCCCTCCCTGGATTTCTGAGAAAAATAGTCCTCAGTCTCACAGATGAAGAATTTGGCCTATCCCAACAACTCCCTGTTCTAGAAGTAGGGGAGGCTGGTCTCAGAGACATCTAACTGCAAAGATAATACCAAGGGGGCTCTCTCGTTTTCAACCTGATTTCCGTGTCTGACACCTAGACAGTTTGGAAGAGCCTTGCTGTATGGCTCCACAAATGTTCAGGAGCCTATGGCAGCCAACTCTGTGTTGGGAAATTCCTGGAGGTCTGGGGGTGAAGCCTGGGAAGGACAGGGTTTGGGGATGGGTGAGCCCATTGCCAGATAAAATACCATAGAGGCCACCCTTGAAAGCAGTCAGTCTCTCCGTGGGGACTGACCTCTGAGGGCGGGAGATGTTGTAATTTGAGGAGATCTCTAGGACTCACCTAGAGGTTAGCAGTCTTAGCTCAGCAGCGTCTCCATCCAATGGCCAGATGATCATCCCATTGCTACTGAACAAAAGTTAGTGGTAGCTGAATAAGGTAGTGCCCTTCCCCCTCCAGTTTGTCATAAACTTTCCTAACGTAGGCTTTTCTATCTTCTTCCCTGGCTCAAGTGTAACGAGGGCCTCCATTTTTTCTCTGGACATTCTGAAAGCGCCCATCAGCAGAAAGCACTACGCAGCGCTGTTTCCCTTTCCCTTCCAGTTCCAGGCAATGGCTGGCCCCATTCTTCTCTTGGCACCAAGACGTTCCCATAAATGCCAGACGGAGGCCCAGAAGCTGAGTAGGAGGGGGGTGCGGGGGGGGGGAAAGAGCTATTTATGGAGTGTCTTTTAAAGGCTCTGATAAAACCGTGCACAGGCAACTTAAAAAGCTTTAAAAGTGCAGCCAAGAAAAGGTAAAGGGAACATCAGATGCCGCTTGTAATGTTCCTCCCTGGCGTTTGGGACAGATCAATTCAAAGCAGTGGACTGAGGAACAAGGGGAAAGGCGGGGGTGGGGGGAGTTTAAAAGAGGAAAACAAGGAACTGGGAGAAACACGTGACATCTTGGAAATACTTACGGTGGGAGCCTGAGAGTTGTGGTTCCTGTGATGAGCGGAGCATTGGACGGGAGTCGGCCAGCCATGGGTGGGAGAGGGTGCCCGCCTGGAGCAAAGAAAGGGTTAGGGCCCGAGGGATAAGGCCATTCTGATTGTTGGCCGCAGCTTTGCAAAATCCATCTACAAATCTTCACTTGGGTTAGAGGCTTATTCCAGATCTGAATTAAACCCTTTAAGGGCTATAAAAGATTGAGGAGCTGTGGTGCCTTGCTCTCTCTCTCTCCCCCCCATTAAGCAATTCTTAGCAGCAGTGAAGTCTGCCAGGCTGGCTGGAGAAGCAAGATGAGGATGTGAAGAGTGGGTGCTAGTCAGGACTTGGAAGAGGCCAGAGGGGGAGATGGTTGTGGAAGGATCAGAGCTCAGGCGCAGCCCCAGCAATGCCCGGGGTTTTCTTCTGCAGAACCCCTGGAGCAGCTGGTTTTATTTGACTTCCCTTTGGGAAACAAACAACCCCCCAGTCCCATGAAGCCAGGTCTTTGACAGCAATGCTAGAAGTTGGAAATGGGGAAGCAGTGCATGGCTATCTCGGGTCACCAAATCCTGGAGATTTGGGGTGGAGCCTGGGGAGGGAAGGGGTTGGGGAGAGGAGGGACCCCCAGTGAGGGATAATGCCATGCAGTCTACCCTCCAAAGCTGCCGTTTTCTTCAGGGGAACTGATTTCTAGAGATCAGTTGTAATACTGGGTGATTGTCAGGCCTGACCTAGAGGTTCAATATAATAGTGAGAAGAAGCAGAAGAGAAGAGATTGGATTTATATCCTGCCCTTCACTCACTTGTAGTCTCAGAGCGGCTTACAAAGTCCTTTCCCTTCCCCTCCCCACAACAGGCACCCTGTGAGGTAGGTGGGGCTAAGAGAGCTCTGAGACAGCTGTCCTTGAGAGAACAGCTGGTACAGAGCTATGGCTTGCCCAAGATCATCCAGCAGGTGCAAGTGGAGGAGTGGGGAATCAAACCCGGTTCTCCCATATTAGAGTCTACGCACTTAACCACTACACCAGACTGGCTCTCTTTGAGATGCTTTGAATATGGTACCGTGAGACTACTGAATGTTGTGAAGGCATAGCCCACTTTGGAAATGACATTGTGAATTGAATAAGCGGAGACTGTTTTTTAGCTACTAGTTCCAGCTTGATAAAGCCATATTGGAGACACATGGAGCATATTGAGGTAGCTGGCAATCATGTAGTTCTTCTTTTGGAACAGTTCAAGTGTTCCTCTTTTGGAACTATTGGAGAAAATATCTTCTGGAAGCTTGTTTTCCCACTTTACACTGTGAAGCATATTGCTCATGAGGGGGGACTGAGCACTTTGGAGTGTTTTGGACTTTGTGAGCCATATACAGGACTTATATTAAATCGTTTATGCCCTGATTATGAATTCTGTATTGCATGAATAATTTTGCTTAGGATTTGGAATTTGTTTATTTGTCTATAAATGAATTAGTTGATAATGATTATTTATTGATTTTTGAAATTGGTGTTGATGCCACACAGTTAATTTCTTTGTGTTCACTGACCTGGAGGTTGGTGACTCTAATTATCAGTCAGCAGTGGTGTGTGTGTGTGTGTGGAGTGGGGCATCAAAGAAAGGGTGTGGATTTGTCTAAGGATGTTATGTGTACACATTACACTGTGTTAATGCACCTTTGCTCAGTCACTGTCCCTAGCTGAACATATTTGCACATTCAGCAAATAAATATAAGAGCTATCTATCTACCTTGCCACTTGATACACAAATGGAACTTGTATAATTAAAGGAAGTATACCTCTGAGTATTGGGAAGAAACAGCTGAGCAGGCTGGCTGGTTATCAGCTGGAGTTCTAGGTTCACTTTGGCAGCCAGATTTTATGAAGGGAACACAATGGATCCTATTCAGGGGAGATGAGCAAAGATTATGCCCTGTTGCTGGCCTTCTTAAATCAGCCATTGCATGAGACAGGATGCTGAACTAAGTGGACCATTGGTCTGATCCTGCAGGGCTCTTGTTCTGTTCTTACAATTAACAGCTTGGAATGCCAGAAAGGCTTAGGGAAGAGAGTAAGCCTGACACAAGCAATGCTAAGGAAGGGCTTTTTTGTTGCTGCTGTTTCTAGCGAAACTTCAAGCACAGACACAAGAATATGGGTGAGATGATCTCTGCCACCATTTCTTACCTCAACAGTGGTCCCTAGAAATGAGGTTATTAAAGTTAAATGATCAATAGAATACATTTCCTTTTCTTGTAAGCGGATAAGTTCTAAACAATGAACATTCTTGCCTGTCTTCAACATCTGGGTTGGCCCTGCACCAGTAAATGGTTATGGGCTGCTATTTTTAAGACCATACCACATTAACATTTCATTGTAGATTTGAGGGAAGCCATTATGCAGCCATGGAACATTCTAAAAGTGGTTTTATGTGTTTCTTGAGAATGCCGCCATACAAAATCTGCCTCCAGGGAACCCTGTTATTAAGACACTACACTGGATGGCCCTTGGATTTCTAGTCTGTACCAGAATTCTGAAGCATTTAAAAGTCTCAGGCAGGAACTAGACTGGGGAAGGCACCATGGTATAGCGGCCTTTTTCTGTGAGTTCCCCCCAATATTTTGCTACAAGTCAGAGCTGTGCAGATGCTAGTTGGTTCAGTGAAACGACAACTAAGCAGAAGATGCTGCCCCAATCTCATGTCAAGGTGCCATCTGGAAAAAGGGTAGGCTCAGCTCAACCATTTGTGTGCATTTGTAAAGATAAAGGTAATGGTTTCCCTTGCTCGAAAGCCAATCGAATCTGACTCTAGGGAGTGGTGCTCATCTCTGTTTCCAAGCCGAAGAGCCAGCACTGTTCTAGGCAGGCCTCTTAGCTACTGGGGCAGCCTTGTGCTGGTCAGAGGCCTAATGAACTGGCGGGGGAGGGGGGGGCTGGCAGACGGGGCTTGTTGCAAGGGGAATGATTCCCCAGACTGCTTGTCTCTGTGACTGCTTGTCTCTGTGTACTCATTGGGGACGAGGGCTGACAGCTTCACAGGCCTCTGCAGGATTTGTTATTCTAAGACTCTTGTCCCAAATGAGAAACAAATGGAGGGAAGCAACAGGCCTGCACAGCCTGCAAATGGAGGAAGGGAGGGGGTGACACATTTTGCTGTCCAAGAGGAAGAACATTTGGACTGACATATTCAGGGGAGAGGGGCATTTGCTATTTTCATTTCTCTAACGTTAAAGCCCCTTTGGGACATGGATTTGGAAGTACATGGAATACACCATACTCTTATTCCACACTGCCCATATTCTTAATGCAGCTCCTCTCCGCTTGTTAGAACTGGAGCCTTGTCCCTTGGCTGATGGAAGGTGGGATCCAAATGGACAGGTTTGAAAGGGCCCTTCAGCTGTCCAGTCCCAGATGGCTCAGGGGCTTCCAAGAGAGGGTCTCACACTTTGAATTGTGCTCAGTGACAAGTTGGTAGCCACAGTAAGTTTTGATAAGCAGCCCAACCTAGCGAACATTACAGCCATGTTAATTTAGATTTATCTGCCAGATTATTATTCTGCCCTTCCTCCAAATGAGCTCATATCTCGGGATGCATCCCCTCATTGAATCCTCAGAACAATTTCCCTGGAAGTATGGTTTGCTGAGAAATAATGGCTAGCCAAAATAGTCCATTGAGCTTTGTGAGCTGAATAGGACTATAGAACTGGGCCAACACTGTCCACTTTCTTTCACTGGATATGAGCATAGACTGTGGCCAGCATATGCTCTTCTAGAAAGGCTGCAAACAATGAATCAGCTACTGTTTACATGATCCTATAGGGTGTATATGCGTGTGTACATCCCCATCTAGAACAGGTTGAATCCCAAAATTTGGTCAG
The DNA here is from genome assembly GCA_029233225.1 of Lepidodactylus listeri. NCBI lineage: Eukaryota > Metazoa > Chordata > Lepidosauria > Squamata > Gekkonidae > Lepidodactylus > Lepidodactylus listeri. The sequence continues at coordinate 30,465,655 of JARCFY010000013.1, forward strand.
CTCAATCATCAACCAACAGACTTTGGTCTTCTCTGGATTTACCCTCAGTCCAGTAATCTTCCATCGAGACTTCCATAGAGATGCCTGTTCTAGTTGTCACAACCTCACCTGGATTTGATGGAAAGGAGAAATTAAAGTCTGATGTCACCTGCATAGTAATGATAACTCACTCCAAATCTCAGATGACTTTGCCCAAAGGTTTCATGTAGATATTAAATAACATGTGGGGAGGAAATGGTCTTTTGCAGCAGCCACAGACTAACTCCTGGGCTGAGCAGAAGCCCCTCCATGCCACCTTTTGGAACTGACTAGTCAGGTAGAGTATGAACAATCAGGGTGTGGCCTCCCTATCCCAGAAAGCCTGTCCAGGAGGATACCATGACTGATGGTACTAAAAGTTCCTGAGAAACCCAGAAGGACCAACAGCGTCACATCCCCCCTGTAATTCTGGCAACGGTCATCTATCAAAGCAATCAAGTTTGTTTCAGTCAGAAAAGTAGGTTAGCAGCTAGCCAGACTTCAGTGGTTCTGAGTAATTATTTTCATCTATTGGGACCAAGAGGTATACAGCCACTGTCCAGTTCAGCAAAAAAAGAAAAGAAAGAAAGGATACTATTGACCAGCTGATTGTTGTTATGATAGGGTTTCTTAAGAAGGGCTCTACTGGTTGGGTGCCTTCTTCGATTTTATCAGCAACATTACTTGCAGGCAAGTCACAGCAAGCTTCAGAGGATTCTGAGTTTTCCTTGGGGGAGAAGGATAAAGTGAAGAAGACCCCCTGCTATCTATAATAGCTCTGCTGGGTGGCTTTATGCAGGCGCAATGGTACCAGGCAAATGACTGAGCTTTGTTGCCAATCACGCCTATGAAGTAGGTTCAAAAAAGTGCACTGGGTCGTGTTTGGCCGTGCTCCTGTGAGTCTGAAGCTCACCAGGTAAATGGCCTGTCTGTGACAAAGATGTTGTTGAAATTTCTGTTACTCCCAAATCATCCTTTATTTGCACAGCATGGAAAACCAAATAAACTTTATGTCCCTCTATCTGTGTTGGACCAAAAATATTTGGGGACAGTTTCATAGTTGCTGTAGCAACCTTGAAGTCCTAAGTCACACAAAACAAGACATTCTTGGCGTGAATGTTGAGCTCTCTGAAGATTAAATGTCTTGCAGTTGCCAATACCAAATAAAAGAGCAGCTTCCATAGCTCAGGTAGAAAGACCCTTATGGAGACCAATACAACCTTTATTCTGTCCTGCATGCCAAACACCTGAAGCTGAAACTGCCTGGCATACAAATCTGGAAAGGGTAGTGGCCTTTGAGTAGATTAGTCATTTCCCCTTCATGCCCACCAAGTCTAAGCTGGTGCGATGCCAAGTATCTCATCAGTCATAGGTGGAGTTGACTAACCCACATTAATCAGATTCATCCAGCTAGTTTCAGTGATACATGCCGAGTCAACCTGCTCAGCCAGGATCAAGGTGTTTCCCCATGGAAGATCTTTTCCCATGGACCAACCTAGCATTCTGTAACAGTGCTATCAGATCTGGTGTACTGTGGGAATTACAGTCAAGGTGTCCTTGAGTGAGAGATGGAAGGGAAAGAGGGACAAGCACGAATTATCTGCCTGCCTTTCCCTTCCCTGGTCCATCTGTCTCCCACTGCCATATCTAGAGGCAGGTTTCAAGTGCAGGTGTTGCAGGTTTCTATCCTGAGCTTGGATTCAACATTTTCATAAATGACTTGGATGGAAGTCTCTCTGTGTGTGGGGAGTTCTTATCAAATCTGCAGGTGACCAAACACTGGGAGGGCTAGCAAACACTTTAAAAGACAGAAATAAAATTCATGATAGGTCGGGAAGAGACAAAGGTGAAGTTCCACATTTAGGATTTAGGCAAAAGCAATCAAATGCATAGTTACAGGATGAGAGATATTTGGCTTAGCAGCAGTACCTCTGTAAAGAATCTCAGGATTTTGGTCAATGACCAACTGAAAGGGAGTGGGCAGTCTGGTGCAGCTGCAGAACAGGCTACTGTGACTTTAGGCTTGGTTCCTGAATCTTGCTGCTGCTTGTAGGAGTGGTCCTCTCCCATGGAATGCGTCCCTCCTGCTCTTTGGGGCTTCTGCTGATGCAAGACAAGCATGTTTCAATGACTGGAAAAGCACCAAGAACCCGAGGAAAGCACCGCATGGTGTAGGACCTCCTTTGCAAGGGATGATCAGGGGTCCAAATGCCAAAAAGGTTTTGGTTTGAAGCTGCAGTCTCCAGGGCACAAGAAATAATATTTCCGCCCTGTTCTGTGCAAGTCACACCTCATTTGGAGCACTATGTTTCTGGGTGCTGCACTTTAAGAAATAGATGGGATAAACTAGACCAGGTTTGGTGAAAGGCAACAGAGAAAACAAGTCCTGCAAGGAAAGACTGAAGGAAGTGGGTACCCTTTGCGTGGACTAAGAGGGAGACGTGATTTTGCTCTTCAGATATTTGAAGAGGGCAAAGACTTTTTTTCTGCTCTCCCACCAGAAGGCAAGACTAGATGTAATGTGCTTAACTTATAGGATGGTAGGTTTTGGTTAAACATCAAGAGAAATGTCCTAATGCTAAGAGCAGTTCAACAAGGGAACCAGTGACAGGTGGGAAGGCTCTCCCTCCGAGAGGTCTTTGAACAAAGGTATTAGCTTCGGTTTTCTTACCGTGAGCAGGGCACTGGACTAGCCCGCCTATAAGGCTTCCCAGTCTATGACTCCTATCCAAAATGAAAAACACAAGGAAAAAACCCAAAGCCAAACAACGCCCCACCCAACAGCCACAATATTCTTCCATGCCTCCTCATACCAGGACCAGTTCCCAGGCACATAACCCCTAACAAGAAGAAACAAGCAGAGAGAAACACACACAGCGTCTCAGACTGGCTGCCTAAGCCCTACTAATTTCCAAAATGAGAGGGAGGCCTTCTCTCAGACCAAGGACCTTGGCTGTCTGCTCCTCTGCCTGCTCAAACTGGCCTGTTTAATGTCGTGTCAACTGCAATGATATCCAAAGGGGAAAAAAGAAGGGGTGAAGGGAAAAGTGCCCATACACCTGACCGTGCCTTTCTCCTTCTCAGTAGCAGCAATGGAAATACTGGGAGCAACAGAGGTAAAGCCTTCTTTCCCTCCAGCAGTCCTCAGATAACCCAGCTCCAACTGGAAAGGAACGGCCCTAGAACAGCTGGTGCAGTCTGTAGTCTGCACATCGTTCTGGTTCATTTAAGCCACTCTGGCATGGTTTGAGTTGGCACCGCAGATGCACTACTGCATCCCACATCTGTCCTTTCACAGCACTCAGCACCTATCACTCTGAGGCTCCTTTCACAGCCTAAATGGACTTGCCTGTGGGGGTGTTGTGGCAGAGACTCAGCAGAACTTGATGTGTCCAACATGACACACCAGGGAAACCACTACAAGAAATGAGCTCCTATATGACTGTCGGGTGAAAGTTTATATTTGGGGACCGAAAGGCTTAGAGGGTTCACAAATGCCAGCTGATTGCTTCTTTTCACCTTACAATCCCATCCCCAAGAGGGGCCAAGTGATTAAACATTCAGCATCCAGTCCCTGGCTTGTTTTAAACTCTGGTTTCATGTTCATTGACTGTACTGCTCGGGTTTCCGCCTCTGGGTGTCTTTGCAATCTTTATCCGTACCTGCCAATGTTATCTCACTGGCTGGTTTGGTTTCTTCCTTGATTATTGTTTTATGGTATTCAATTGTGTCATAAGCCAGATATGTTTTAGTGTAGGATATAGATACAGTAAATAAATAATAAAAGGAGGAGGTGCTTCCTTGCTGCTTAAGTAATCAAGGGGAAATTCTTCTCGTGGCACTGGCTAGCTGCTGGACCCAAATTCAAATCCTGACTCTGCCCTGGAAGCTCACCTTTGAGCAGCTGTAAGCCATTTTGAGTCCCCGTTGGGAAGGAAAATGTGGTATAAATATCTAAATGAATCTATAAGAACAGAAGAGCCCTGCTGGATCAAAAGATGGCAAATCTAGTCCAGCATCCCATGTCACATGGTATAGCCAGTCAGTTGTCCTGGAAGACCAACAAGCTGGGCAGAAGTAATATATGCTGAGAATAGGGTTGTCAGCCTCCAGGTGGGGCCTGGAGATCTCCCACTCTTACAACTGGTCTCCAGCTGACAGAGATCAGCTCCCCTGGAGAAAATGGCTGCTTTGAAGGGTGGACTCTGTGGCACTGTACAATGCTGAGGCCCCTCCCCTCCCCTCCCCAAACCCCACCCTCTCCTGGATCCGTCCCCAAAGTCTCCAAGTATTTTACAATCCGGACCTGGCAACCCTAGCTGAGAATGGACTCTGCATACAATATTTTAAAGCTTTCCGGTTCTTCAGGGGGGAAATACCACTCTAGTTTTGGACAGCCCAGTGTCCTAGTTAATTGTTCTGTGATGGCTTGACCTGACCTTGCCTCCTCCTCTCTCAGTTTTGCATTTTGGGAAATAATGGGTCCCCTGCTTACCTCAAATGAAAGGTCCCTCCTCCTCTTCCCATCATTACCTCCTGGGGCTTTTCTCACAAATGGTGTCTCCCTTTGCTCTCCAGTGTTTGTCTTTGTCACTGGAGCTGACAAAGTTCTCTCAGCCCCATACTGACCCACTGTTTATTCAACTGGGACACATTTCACAGGCTGGGCTGCTCCCCTCCCCCTGCCCAAGGCGAGTGCTCATGGATGGCCTATAAAGGTCACCCAGGCAAGAGCGAAGGAGTCAGAGGAGGGCTCCAAAGGCTCAGCTATGGAGGGTTCCTTGAACTGCCTGGCACTCCCTGGCTCGGTTAGGAGGACTCCTCAGCTATTTGAATCCAAGAACCAAGGCCAGGATCCAAGGCAAGGAAGAAGGTAAGGGCCTCATTCAAAACTCCAAAGGGATGGAGCCTGGGGGAGAGTGGGTCAAGCCAAGCCCAAAACGTTTTGCTGCCCTGAGCAGAGGCAATGGGGAGAGGCTGTGTGTGGATGTACACATACATTGGGTAACTGTCAGCTTGGGTTGCCATTCCAACTCTGGCTTGGGAAATTCTTGGAGACTGGGGGGCGGTGCCTGTGGAAGGGGGAATCTGGAGAACAATTTCAGTTAGGATCTATGGTATACCACCGAGTTTGCCCTCTGAAGCTGCCATTTTCTCCAAGACAACTGATCACCGTGGTCTGGAGATCAGCTGTAATTCTGGGAGAACTCCAGGCTCCACCTGTAGGTTGACAACCCATCACAGTTGAAAAGTGGTTGTGCAGGAGGATGCTTTCCTCTTGGGGCCTGTGACGGCAAGGCAATCTTCTGCAAGGCATTCTGGGGGCTGCACGTTTGGGTTCCAGTGATGATAACTATGATCAGAGCATGTGTGGGACCTGAACACCAGTGATATTGCTGTGCACTGCTAGCCTCATCTATGTTCAGTTTCCCAGCTAGATGTCTGCCATGGTGTCTTTCTGAACTGGTTAGGTGCATGGGGGCTTGGCTAGACTGCAGATAAGCTCCCCAAGCCTGTGGAGGGGCTCCTACCCTGAACCTCTACCTGTGTCTATGAATGTCCCTTTGTACGAGTTGGGGTACAGGCAGCTACCAGATGTAAATGCTACCCCCGGATCATTTTGTCTGACTCTTGGTGTCTGCTTTCCTGTTTGCCACAGGCCCTTTGCACTATGGAGGCCATGGCTGCCCAACCCACAGAAGGCCACCAAAGAAGCCAAGAAGCAGGAGGGCCCAGTAAGTGCTGCTCCTAAGGTTGCCACGTCTGGGTTGGACAATTCCTGGAGGTTTTGGAGGTGGAGCCGTAGGAGGGTGGGGTTTGGGGAGAGACTTCATTGGGGTATAATGCCATAGTGTCCACCTTCCAAAGTGACCATTTTCTCCAGGTGAACTGATCTCTGTAGCCTGGGGATCAGTGTAATCTCAAGAGATCTCCAGCCACCTAGAGGTTGGCAACTCTAGCTGCTCCCCTGAAAGGGAGCTGCAGGCTAAAGGATCATGAGTGATGGGGTTGATATCCCAAGTGGTAAGCAAAGAAAGGAAATGATGGGGGCACTATGGCATGCAAGGGCAGGGTGGCAGCATCGCTAGGGAAATATTCCATGTTCCTGCTGGGCACAGTGAGGGTTGCAGTAAGCAGGAGGAGGCTCAGGGTTTGGATTAACATGACTAGAACAAGTTTGTTATCCTCTCAACCCCTCTCCTGGGTCCTCAGGAGAATCTAAAGCATGCATGTTGCTATGGCAGGCTTGTGGAGCAAAAGGGCAGCCTGCTCCTTGGGAAGGCCAGCATTCTTCAGGGAGTTAGTGGGATTTGTTGCAAGGGGCTTTGGCTGGAGCCCAGGTTTGAGAGCCAGCCTGTCCGTCCGTCCGTCCGTCCGTCCGTCCTTCCTTCCTTCCTTCCTTCCTTCCTTCCTTCCTTCTTTTGCTTAGGTAGAAATTTCACCTTTTTAGGCCCTCTCCTCAGAAATTGACATTCAGATGTGGAGGCCAGAGGCCTTCAAAGGACTATTTCCAGTGCAGTTCTGTTCTGTCATCACCCCAAGTTTAAAAGTAAGAGAGAAATGTTTTGAGGGGCTGGCAGCAAAAGAAGCACATAAATAAATAAATAACCAAGAGTTGCTTTAGAAAGAAAAAACAAAGTTCGTTGAGTTTGCAGAGCAGTTCAGCCATGTTCAAAGTGCTTCTTTTTTTTTTTGCCCTAACGAGTTCTGCTTATCTCTGGGGCAATTTCTCTTAAATCAGCATTGTTAAGAAACCACAACACACATAAAACAACAGCAACAACAGCTGTGAGAAAAAATTTGCCAGCAAGCAAGGAGTGGGAGAGAGGAGCCTGAAAACGGGACGGCCATCACTAGGACCACCCTCTATTGACATTGGAAGGCATTTTGCTTCCTGCTTGCCTGTGCACTTGGCCCTGTTCTGGCTGGCAGGCTCTGCTGCTCCACAGTGTTTCAGCTGTGAGGAAACTGCTTGTCAGCATTGGCCAGGTGCCTCTGTCCCTAAGGCCATGTTCTTTGTCCCACGGTGGTGATGGATGGGCTGTCCTGCCACAGCGTAGAAATGCGGGTTGTGGCCTAATGTGTCTTACTTGTGTCCTCTAGGCCTACAGTGAAGGTTACAAGATAAGCAAGGAGCAGCTTACATCGTTCCGACATCCTGTCAGGTGCGTACATAGCTAAACGCAAAACCACTTCAACAAATCAGCTCCCTCATTTGTCCTGTCCCCATCATTTAACATCAGGAAACACAGCTTTAGGACAGCTCCCTTCCCTGTTTTAGGCCTGTGCTCCCATGAGACCTCCAACCAATGCTCCTCCTGCTCTCTTTCTGCCCCCTGACTAGAATTACCAACTGCAGCTTTGGAGATTCCTGGAGATTTGAGGAGAGTGCCTGGGGAGGGTAGAATTTGGGTTGGGAAGGAAGTTCAGTGAGGATAAGATGACATAGAGTCTGCCCTCCAAAGCTGCCATTGTCTTCATGGGAACTGACCTCTTTTGCCTTGAGTTCAGTTGTAATTCTAAGCTGGTAACCCTAGGCCCATCACTCCCAACATGGCTTTCCTCACTGGGCTTTCCTTCCCAATAGGAATCGAAAGAGGTTGCACATCTCAGTTCTCTTCTCTTCTCCCCACAGACTCTTTTGGCCCAAATCAAGATCCTTTGACTATTTGTATGCAGAGGGTGAGAAGCTACTGGAGAACTTCCCAGTCCAGGCGACCATTAGCTTCTATGAGGACTCTGAGGAATCAGGCAGTGATGGGGAAGAAGATGAAGAAGAGGAGGATAAGGAGCAGAGGTCTGGAACAGCGCCTTTTCTCCAGAAGTGAAGCTGCCCTCCCTAGAAAGTAGGGCCTACCATATGTGACTGGGCCCTTTCCCGTATTTCTGACTGAGGAAGCAGTAAATATTTACACTGCTATCATGTTTACCTCCCATGTGTTGCTATTTTGCTGAACAATTGTGGCATCTCATGCTTGAAGGAGACACTCTGGCTGGCATGCTGGAGGTAGGGTAAACATGGTTATAAATCTCTGCGACTGCAGGATGAACAAATGCTCTCCTAAGTAAGCTGGGGAATGGGCAGACTCCTCCAGCAGAGGCAGTGTGTGTGTGCTTGTCTGCAGAATTAAGGAGCAAGAATTTTGTCTAAGATGACTGCCTTTCTCAAGGGACTGTGTCTACTGGGAGGGGGCTAAAAACCAAGCTTGGGGGTGCATGTGTCTCCTTCCCGAGTCCTTATGAAAGCGGCTGGATCGAGGGATGTGGCTGATCAAGAGCCACAGCAAAAATTTCTCGCTTGGGGGATTTATTTTTAAATTTGCCATAGCAGAATGTATGCTGTACCTTTAAATGTACTTCAACCATCTGTTAAAAGTAGCACAATACACAAAGCGTCTCTGTGTGTGTGAACAGTGGATACTCCTCCAAAGCCTCAACAACACATCTGATTTGCAGCAGAGGCAGATAAAAGGGAGATGTGTCAAAAACACTGCAATAGCTCTATCTGGTGGCCAAAGGTAAGAACTCCCCAGCTACCCAAAACCTGATTACAGGCTCGGAGATGGGTTGGGTTTTGTTAACTACAGTTGGTAGGCTGATGTATGATTGCACAATATCTCCACTGTCTGAATAGGTCCCTCTGACTCTCTCCCAACTTTGCAGTAGAGTATTTCTTTTCCAACTGGTTTGTCTATAATATTTAACATATTTGTTATCTGCTTCATGGATCTGATGACATGTAGGGTTGCCAGGTCTGGGTTGGAAAATACTTGGAGACTTTGGGGGTGGATCCTGGAGAGGACGGGGTTTGGGGGGGAGGGGCATCAGCCTGGTATTTTTATTTCTTTCTCAAAATACAAGAACTTGTAGTCACTCAATGAAATTGCTGAGCAGTCGGGTTAGAATGGATAAAAGGAAATACTTCTTCACCAAAGAGTGATTAAGACATGGAATCCACTGCCACAGGAGGTGGCGGCGGCTACAAGCATGGACGGCTTCAAGAGGGAATTAGATAAACATATGAACTCTCAGTCTGGAGCAAGTGATGCTCTGTATTCTTGATGCTTGGGGTGGCAAAAGTGGGAGGGTTTCTAGTGTCCTGGCCCCACTGCTGGACCTCCTGAGGGCACCTGGTATTTTTGGCCACTGTGTGACAGAGTGTTGGACTGGATGGGCCACTGGCCTGATCCAACATTGGCTTCTCTTATGTTCTTATGGTACAATGCCACAGAGTCCACCCTCCAAAGCAGCCATTTCCTCCAGGGGAGCTGATCTCCATCAGCTGGAGATCAGCTGTGAAAGTGGGAGATCTCCAGGCCCCACCTGGAAGCTGGAAACCCTATGTGAGCTCTTGGCTTTGAAAGTTCATGTCACAATAAGTGCTGTTGCTCCTGATGGTGCCCCGGCACTCTCTTTTTCTTGCAGTAATCAGGCCACTATTATCCTTTGTTTTATTCACAAATATATTTGTTTGCATTGAACAAGAAGCAAGCAAGGAAGTGGAGAAATCTTGACTCCAGGGAACAGGAGAATCCAGAAGTGCTGTTGATATGTTCTGTGGATCCTTTACTGATTACGACGTTTCCCAACACACAAAATAACTTATTATACAACATAAACAATCTGGGTTACTGACTGTTTCCATTACAACCTGTAGAATAACTGTAAATACTTTGACCCTAAATCGACTGCCACTTTGGAAGGCACTATATATTCCCCATGCAAAAACCAGTGATTGCTATGGGTTTATGGGACAGAGCCTGTGACAATCAGATATCCGTAATGTCCCTTAACAACTGTGGATATTTCCTCAAGGAGGGCAAGATTCCTTTTCAGTTGGTAGTTCCCCAATAGCTCTGTTCAAATACCATCTAAGGGAGGAGGCAGAAGTATGATGTTTGTGTGAAGAAAAAGCTGAGTTTGGAAGGACTGAAGCAGTCAGACTGCTGTATGTTGCCCCACTGGGACTGATCTCTTTCTGGATGTGATGTGTGGTAGTGGACCTAACACACCCTGTAGGAGTGCGTCTTTGCTTCTTCTTGTATGCTGCTTGGATATTTATAAATAAAGCAAATATTGCAAAAACACTGTAAGTCTCCAGTACTTTTTCTTCCAAAGGGAACCAACCCTGGAAACGCTGTTCATGAAACATCTTATGATTCAAGGATGCGAGGAGCAGGCAACAATAAAGAACTGGGGGGAAAATAACTTAACTGTTCTATGGCCTGGCATCCCATGGGAGGAAATCAGCCTGAGACGTCATTATACGGATGTACATTTCTAGGTGTGGAGATTTAAAGGACCTATTTACAAGGAGAACTGCAGCCCCCCTCACAGATAATAGTGTCCATGACATAATCTCTAGGGCAACACATGGTTTCCCCCATTCCATTTCTCACACTGATGTCCCATCCTTCCTCCAGGGAGGGCAGGGCAGTGTATAAGGGTATCATCCTATCCTCAGACCAACAGGAAAAATAGGAAGAACTTAAAAGCAGCTATAAAGCAAAGGGGTGTGTGTCAGATGCCAGTATTCTTGTGCCTCCTAATGTGCTCTGGGCGCCACCAGTATTCAGCCTCTGCCTCTTTAGTGCCGTCTGCTGCTCCACAGAGACAGCAGCAGGAGGACGCAGACAGAATGCCATTTCAGTTCCAGTACTGGCACCAGCCCTGTCCTTATGCAGAATGGATGTCTCCCGGGGGCATAAACTCGAGTGAGAGAATGAAAACAGGAAGACTGTAGCTGCTCATTTCCCCCAGAGTAGGCCCCATGGAATACAGCAGGACTTACCTCTGAGTAAACATGTATAGGAATGCACCGCAAATATCCTTTTGTTTCAAAAAGCACACTTGAAGTACTGAGCCTGAGAGGCAAAGCTCAAATTTCTTTTCCTTCTTTTGGCCTCTCAGGAGTGGAAAAGGAGAAGCAGGGAAAAGGGTGGGAAGATGAGAGGGTGGCAGTGCCTCACCCACACATGCCTTTCCAGCAGAGGAGCCATGTTAGTTTGCTGCACCAGAAACCCAACAACAGTCTTGTGGCATATCAAAAGATTTATTTATTTATTTTTAGCTAAAAGCTTACTTTGTCAGATGCCTGTTGTGGGTCATCATTAAGCAAACACTTATATATAAGGTTATTGAGGAAAAACTCTTTATAAACAGTTCAAGAGGCCATAAGAAGAGCCCTGCTGGATCAGATCAGTGGTTCATCTAGCCCAGCATTCTGTCTCACACGGTCACCAATCAGTTCCTCTGGAGGGTCAGCAACAGGGCTTAGAGGCCAAGGCCTTCCCCTGATATTGACTCCTGGTATTCAGAGATTTACTGCCTCTGAACATGGAGGTTCCCTTTAGTCACCATGACCATTACTCATTGATAGACCTATCCCTCCATGAATCTGTCTAACCCTTTTTTAAAGCCATCTATGCCTGTGGCCATCACTACACCCTATGGCAGTGAATACTACATTTTAATCACTCACTGTGTAAAGAAGTGTTTCCTTTTGTCCATCCTGAATCGATGCCCTACTAGCTTCATTGGATGCCCCTGAGTTTTAATATTTTGGAACAGAAAAATGTCTCTGTCAACTCTTTCCACCCCATCCATAATTTTATAAACTTCTATTATATCAACCCTTAGTTGCCTCATTTCTAAACTGTAAAGTCCCAGACTCCTCCATCTTTCTTCATGGGGAAGGTGCTCCAACCCCTTAATCATTTTGTTTTTTTTCTTCTCTACTTTTCTCAGCTCTGCAATGTCCTTTTTGAGATATGGTGACCAGAACTGTGCAAACGGTATTTCAAAAGAGGCCGCACAACAGGAAGCACCAGGTGAGATATGACTATGTAAAATGCGAAAGAGAGAGAGAGAGAGAGAGAGAGGAGAAAAGTACAGAGACCATCCACCGCAGCAATAATTGATGACAACCCTGTTTCACTAGTTGTGCTAAGCTGGTTAACATCTGTGATGACTGAGGAATCCCACATCCTTGTGAAGTCTTTGAGAGAAGGTGTCAAGTCTCTTCTTCCCCCCCCCCCCCCCCAGCAATTTCACACTGGAAGTCCTGCCCTTTGACGTTCTTTTGCTGCGGACTAGTGACTTTCAGATCAGTGTGTCCCTGGGAGGCTGAAATATTCCTCTACCAGTTTCTGAATGTTGAATGTCAAATGCATGCCAATTTATTCTTTCACGTTTGGCCAATGTGAAGAGCAGAAGGGCTCTGCTGACAAATGATGGCACAGATCATAGATGGGATGGTCGTGTTTAGAGCCCAGAATGCTACTGCTGATGATGTTAGTTCCGGTAATAATATTGCTTGAGTAGATATGGGCACCGAGTTGGCATCTGGGTTTGTTGTAGTGTTTGGTCACAAGGTTTGTGTCTCTGTTAGGGGCCCCATAGTTATTGGTGAGCACCTGCCAGTGGATGCTGTCTGTACTTTTCCCCCATTACATGTGCATTTTATGTAATTATATTTCCCCTTGTACTTCTCGAATGTCACAAGTCACCATTTGACCCTGCTGTTTATACATTCTTTTCTTCACAAACTCACATATAAAAATCTGCCTCTTAAGGACCCACTACTTGCATCTGATGAAGTGGGATCTAACATACGACAGCTTATGCTAGATGAAATACTCCCTAGTCTTTAAGGTGCAACAAGACTCCTGTTTATTTGGTCAAGATTTAACCAATGTTAAAAATTATAGACCAATTTCTTTGTTAAACAATGACTATAAGATTTTTGCCAAGATTATAGCTGATAGGCTTAAGGAACATCTTAAAGAGACTATACAGACAGAACAAGCAGGATTTTTACCTAATCGCCAAATAAGAGACAATATAAGAGTAGTAGTGGATGCTATAGAGTACTATGATAAACATCCGGAGAAGGAAGTGGGCTTTCTTTTTTTAGACGCGGAAAAAGCGTCTGACAAAAGCGTCTGACAAAAGCGTTTGACAATTTAAACTGGGATTTTATGTTTGAAGTGTTGGAACATCTTGAAATTGGAGACTATATGCTTAATCTTATTAAGTCAATATATAGAGAACAGAAATCCTCTTTAATAATTAATACTGAAAAAACGGATTACTTTAAAGTGGAAAAAGGAACACGACAAGGATGCCCACTCTCGCCGTTGCTATTTATTTGGATTTTGGAAGTCTTGTTACTAAATTTGAAAGAAGATAAAGAAATTAAAGGCTTAACAATAAAAGGTTTCTCTTTTAAATATAGAGCCTTTGCAGACAACGTGATGTTTATAGCTGAAGACCCTATGACTACACTACCATATTTGTTGCAGAAAGTAAGAGAGTTTGGTGATTTGGCTGGGTTTTATGTAAATAAGAACAAATCGAAAGTGATGTGTAAAAATATGCCAAATAATAAGCAAATTGAATTACAAAATCTTATAGAATGTGAAGTGGCGAAAAAGACAAAATATCTAGGTGTAAACCTAACAATGAAAAACATTGATTTGTATAAGAATAATTATGAGAAATTATGGCAGCAAGTTATGCAAGATATTAAAAGGTGGAATGTATTAAATTTGTCACTGCTGGGTAGAACTGCAGAGGTTAAAATGAATGTGTTACCAAGAATAATGTTTCTGTTTCAAACTATTCCAATTGTGAAAGATGTAAAAACATTCAAATGCTGGCAGAAGGAATTGACTAAGTTTGTGTGGGGAGGGAAAAAACCAAGAATTAAGATGAAAATAATGTGTGATGCTAAAGTGAGAGGTGGGTTTCAGTTACCAAACTTAAGGCTATATCATGATGCAGTATGTTTGACTTGGATAGGGACATGGACTATGTTACAAGACAGAAAGTTATTGTCCCTGGAAGGTCATGACTGTAGGTTTGGGTGGCACGCATATCTGTATTATGGTAAAACAAAAATGGACAATATGTTTAAGCATCATTATTTGAGAAGAACATTAATCGATACGTGGACAAGATATAAAAACTTTTTTCCAGAAGAAATACCTATGTGGATTGTACCTGCAGAAATTTTAAATCCATCATCTCACTACAAAGGACAAGACTGGTTGAAATATAGAGACCTGTTAACAAGACATGGTAAAGACTTTAAATTGAAGGAGCAGCAGCAGATGGACTTTGATTATGGCTGGTTAAGGTACAGACAAATATATGATATGTACAGAAGTGATAAAAAATCTGGTTTTAGAGAAAAAAGCAATGAAATAGAACAAATTTGGGAGGAAGATGGGAAAAAATGATTTCTAAAATGTATAAAGTATTGTTAAAATGGTTTAATGCTGATGAAATGGTAAAGGAACAAATGATAAAATGGGCGATAAACCTAAACAAAGACATTGAAATGGAATCTTGGGAATTTTTATGGAAAAATGCAATGAGTAATTCTACATGTTATAATCTAAAAGAGAACTGTTTTAAAATGATGTACAGATGGTATATGACACCAAAAAAAATTGCAAATATTAATCAAAATATGTCTAACAAATGTTGGAAATGTAAAAAGAAAGAAGGTTCTTTCTATCATATGTGGTGGACTTGTGATAAAGCGAAGACTTATTGGTCTATAATACATGCAGAAATGGAAAAAATTTTGAAATGTACATTTAAGAAGTTGCCTGAAATGTTACTGCTTGGACTTAAACTAGAAGAGATAAATGTAAAGAAAAGGACAATAATATGGTATATGATTACAACAGCAAGAATGGTGTATGCACAAAATTGGAAAAATGAAAAAATACCAGAAGTGTGGGAATGGTTGAAAAAATTGTTATATATGGCTGAAATGGATAAATGGACTAGAAAGTTGAATAATCTGTACTCAGAGACTTTTTTAGAAGATTGGGAGGATTTGAAAGAATATGTTGAAAAATATTGGGACATGAAAAACTACATTTATACATGGTTATAATAGCATAAAGGAATGGAAATTGAGTATATGAATGTACTAAGGATAATTAGATAATGAACTTGTTTTTTAGAATTATATAAGAATATAGAAAATAAGAATTGGTATATAAGTATTTTAAAGATATATAACCGTTACCAGAAATGTAAACATAGAGATAAATATTACTATTTTGGATAAAGTGGAAAATGTGTTATGCTTCAGATGTGGTGGGAAACCACCAATACAAGATAA
Source organism: Lepidodactylus listeri (assembly GCA_029233225.1). Classification (NCBI taxonomy): domain Eukaryota; kingdom Metazoa; phylum Chordata; class Lepidosauria; order Squamata; family Gekkonidae; genus Lepidodactylus; species Lepidodactylus listeri. The sequence continues at coordinate 30,480,815 of JARCFY010000013.1, forward strand.
AAGCAAGACTATACAAATAGAACAAAATGTTATATAATATGGAAAAAAGGATTTGTATAAAACAAATGTATTAATTTTAATGTTTTGAAAAATAAAAACTTTCTTACAAAAAAAAAAAAGACTCCTGTTTATTTCATCTCTTGGCCTTGTCAAACTCCCCAAGTATCTGTTGGAGAGCTCTCCCAGCTTTTCAATGTGCAGGTGTCAGAATAGCCTGGTCTCCAGCATCCCAAGAGTCACAAGTGTTGCCTGCTGATTCTGTAGGAGGTAAACTAAAGGCAAACACCTGCTACCAAAGCAGAACCTAAAGATTAAAAAGCAGAAAAGAGGGTAAATATTTTGTTCATCTGAGAACCACTGCATACTGGTATTGTGTATGTTTGTAACCAGGGCTATTTTTGTAGAAAAAGCCCAGCAGGAACTCATTAGCATAATAAGCCACACCCAACAGCAGAAACTTATTAGCATATTAGGCTACACCCCTGACACCATGGCTCCCTCCCAGGATTGGCTTCCCCAGGTGCTTACGGGGCACATGGGGAACCCAAGGGAAGGAAGGCAGTTTCTGGATTGGCTTCCCCAGGCACCCTGCAGCTGCAGGGCGCCTGGGGAACCCAAGGAGGGGAGGCAGTTTAAACCCAAGGAGGAGAGCCAGTTTAAACCCAAGGAGGAGAGCCAGTTTGGTGTAGTGGTTAAGTGCATAGACTCTAATCTGGGAGATCCGGGTTTGATTCCCCACTCCTCCACTTGCACCTGGCTGGATGACCTTGGGCAAGCCATAGCTCTGTACCAGCTGTTCCCTCAAGGACAGCTCTGGAAAGAGTTCTCTCAGCCCCACCTCCCTCTCAGGGTGTCTGTTGTGGGGAGGGGAAGGGAAAAGGAGTTTGTAAGCCGCTCTGAGACTCCCTTGGGGAGTGGAGGGCGGGGTATAAATCCAATCTCCTCTTCTTCTTCTTCTTCTTCTTCTCCCTGGATTGGATTGGCTTCCCCAGGCGCCCCGCAACTTGTGAGGCGCCTGGGGAACCCGAGGGGAAGGGCGTGGGCAACTCAGAAGCCAGCCGGAACTCCGTTCCTGTGCGTTCCTGCCCAAAAATAGCCCTGTTTGTAACTAACTCCCCAGCCATCAAACCATATACACATACATATACTGGCCAGTACTTAAAAGTGCTGCTGGATGAGTCTAAAGATCCACTTTGCCCAACCTCCTGTGTCCCAAGTACTTCTGGGAAACTGGCAGCAGGGAATGAAGGCAACAACCTTCCTTCACCAGCAACTGATGTTCAGCAGCATACTACCACTAAACCTGGAGGTTCCATTTAGACTTAGTCACCATAGCTAACCACTAATAACAGAGCCATTTTTCAGTTTTCTAATCCCCATGGCCATCACTTTTTGCAGCAGTGAATTCCATAAATTAATTATGTAAATTAGGCAAAGATGTACCTACCCCCATCTGTCTTGCATATCCTGCCAACCAGTTTCATTGCATAAGCCCAAGTTATAGGAGGAAACAAAAATACTCTCTATACCCTTTCTGTACCCCACACATAGTTTTTATGAATGGCACCTCTTCATTTTAGAAGAGGTGCAGTATCAGACTGTTGGCTGCACTGCAGGTGTGCTGGCCTGTGGGGAACAACAGGGGACATAGTTATGTTGGTCATGGGACCTAGAGCAATGGTTCTAAAACCTTAAAAAATCTTCCTAAACTTAATCCATCTTGCAGGATCACATAGCTCCATGACTAGTACCATCTTACACAAAAGACTATTTCCCCCCCTTTCATCTTTAGATCTTTAGACTCATCCAGCAGACTTTAGACTCATCCTCTCCCTAGCATTGCTGGACCTAGAGACAGTATTGTGTAGTTTTTTGTTTTTTAAAAAAATTAGGACTAGCCAAAACATTACAAATTAGCAATCTTTGGAGTTCCGCACATCTGGCTAAATGGCAAAGGGACTACGAAGGCTAACTGATTTATTGTGACACAAGCTTTTGTGAGTCAGAGCTCACTTGTCAGATGCATGACATCACAAGCCCCAGGTTCAAGTTCCAGGACCTCCAGCTAAAATGCTGCTGGCCAGAATAGATAATATCGACTTTGACAGACCAACGGGCTGACTCAGTGTGAGGCAATCTCCTAAACGTAAAAATGCATTGGTATGGGGGTGGGTGGGCACAGGAAGCCCCACCTTCGGAATCTGAGAAGTCTTCCAACAGAATATAGGATGCTTTGCAGCCTTCATTGGCTGACACCAGTCTGAGTGGAAAACAGGTCTCAAAACGCACCAAGTACTCGTGGGCAATATATATACATAGCAAAACGGCCACTCTCTCTTTGGGAGTATGCCTGCCAGCAGGTAGTCAGGTGCCTCCGCAGCAGGACACACCTCTTCGTTTGCCAGACAGACAGCCCCCGTCCTCGTCCATCGTCCTTGTCTCTGGCGAAGGGCTTCAGCTCTCCCTCCCGCAGACCAGCCGTGGGGAGGGCGACAGAAACGCTCTGGCCAGCAGCTGCACAGCCCCCCCCCCCCCCGAGGGCGTTTTAGCTGCTCCGGGCAACGCGTCCTCGGAGGGGGGCAAGGACTGGTCCCGTGGCCCCCTGCCCCGCCCAGCTCAGCCTGGCCGCCGGGAGCTGCTGCAGTGGAGCTCCGCGGGTGGCAGCGCAGCAGCGTGCACGGAAGGTGGCCACACGGCCGCCACTCCTCTCGCCTTGGCATTTGCTTAGGCACGGGTGGGCAGGACTGCTCCCCGTGCCCTTTAGTTTGAGACGGCTCGCAGATGCACGCACCCCTCCGTTGCTTTCAGCGTGGCCGCCCAGGCCGGCCCTAAAGGGCACAAAACTCCCCGGCGCCTTCCTACCGCACCTTCCCCACCGCTCAGGTTCCCCAGCCGCTCACGCTGAAGTGACCACCAGACTACAGTCCCCACAAAGCCAGGCGCCCCAAGGACTCCCCTTTGCCATTACCTGATTGGGCAGGACAAGCGTAAGGCCCGCCTCTAGTACTCCAGTAGCTCTGTGATTGGGTAGAAAAGGAAAGACCAATTTCGTGGACACGCTTCTCTTACGGTGGGTATGGATTTAGGCAGAATGCCTCGATTTATACCCCCCCCTCCGAGGGTATGATTGGTCAGAACGCACGGCTCTGCCCCGCCCCCCTAGGCAGACAGTGACTGCTGCTGCTGCTCTGGGTAGGGCTGGACAGGGCTGGGCAGGCGAGAAAAAGAGCGCATCGGATCCTGACCGATCCAACCCGCCCAGGAGGGAGGATTCACGCGGCCAGCTTCGAGACGGAGGACAAGGACGGCGGATGGGAGACCTGAGGCCAGGGTGAGGGGCGTCGGAGGGAGGGGGGAGCGAGCGTACGTGCTTGTGCCATCAGGGTAACCGAAGTGGTGCTGCTAGTACTGGAAGAAACGGGACGGGACGTGCCTTCCTGCAGAGCAGAGGATGGCTCTGGATCCGGCCTCCCCCCTATCCACAGGCAACGGCTGGGAAGCGGGAGGGCATCTTCCTCCCTGGGTCTGTAATAGTCCTTCCGCGATCGTTGCTTGGAGGCTCCTAAAACTTGCTCGAAGGCTCACGCTAGATGCGATGGGATGTCTGGGAATCCCGGCTGCCAGCCGGCTGGGGAATCCCACGCGGCGAAGGAAGGGCTTTTTCCGGCTCCAGGCTCGTAGGAGGGCTCCCCGCCCGTCCGCCTGCCTGCCTGCCCGCCCGCCCGCCCTGCCGCGGCCGCTGGGTACCACATTCCTACATGTGGAGCGCGTGACGTCAGCAGCATCCCCATCTCTGCATCCCTCACGCCTCCTCGCGGTTGCCATGGCAACCTCCTCTAGTGATGGGGATGGTATATTTATAGAGGAAAACGCTCCTTTAACACGGGGGAGGAGAAGGCATTTGGGGTTGGGCTCCTGGAGTTTGTTTGCCCTGCGAAGCCTTGAGAATTAACCCATTGACATCTGTGAGGTTCTCCCTTCCTGCCAGACATGCAAAAGGATGCTTTGTAAGGTGCTGCTTCCCACTCTCTGAATGCAGAAGCCTGCGTGCCTACCTGGGAGGGAGCTCCCTCGTTGAGCTAGTGACATCATTTATTCCTTGTTATATCTACAGTCTTGGGTGAAGGGTACCTCTGGCAATCATCCACCTAATCCTTCGTTGCTATCGCTTGTGGGTGTCAGTTGCCTTTTTTTGTCCACAGCATAAATATTACTCATGTTTACGGTCACGTTGAGAGACTCCTCCTCTGTGTGCTGATTTGGCTGCCTAAAAAAGCTGGGGGGGGTTTTCGCGTTTCGGGTAATTACCTCTGCCACTGACTTAGGACCTGAAAGGCAGAACTTCTCTATGAGTAACCAATGGGGACACAGAGCAGTTTATGCCTTGGAACACAAGGCTTTTTGAAGTCTAAAGGGTAAGTTTTGAGAGGTTAGTGTGGATCTGAATGGAAATATATGTGGATGATTAAGGATGACATTCATATTTTCTATCCTGAATTGTTGACTCAGTGTGTGGCAGGAGGAAAAAGAGCAAATTCTATGATAGGGTTTATTATGAAAGGGATTGAAAACAAGGTAGTCGGTATTGTAATGATCTTATATAGATTTACAGTGTGGCTGAATTTGCAATACCAAGCATGGTTCTGGTTGCTTTATCTCAAAACTGATATTGTAGTGGCAGAAAAGGTGCAGAAACAGGTAATCAAAATGACAAAGATAAAAATGGTTTATTGAAAGAATGTGCAGGAATATACAATATAAGAGCAGAGAACAGCAAGGGTAAAACATTAAAGCTAAATAGCTAACCTAAGCACATTTACAAGCATTGGTTCTAAATCCATCCATTACCTGGCAAGACTGCGTCCAACAGAATTTCAAAGTCCAGAGCAGGGGCTCCGGCCAACCTTGCCTACCCAGAATCAGGAGGTATCCCAAAGTTAGATGTAATCCAGACAAAGGGCAAAACTAGTTGCCCAATCAAGTTGATTCTAGCTGACCAATCAAATGTCTAGCAAATGATGTAACTTGACCCATCAGTTGTGTTGCTAACCAGGTGACCCAACCAATCAGGTGAGCTGCTGTATATGCAGACCATATACTCTGCAACTGCATAGGGCCTAATCAAGCATGCGTCTTCCCCACCCATGGGTCGTTGCACTAAGGAGATGGAATATGTAGGCCAAGCTCCCTCCTAGATTCATCAACCTTGAAACCAGGGCTTTTTTGGTAGAAAAAACCCAGCAGGAACTCATTAGCATATTAGGCCACACCACTGACAGCACCGCTTATTAGCATATTAGGCCACATCTCCGTGTTACCAGAAGAGTGGCCATCCAGCCACACCCACCTTTTGCTTCTTAGTCTGTTTACCTTGTTTGTTGTCAAAACCAGGGCTTTTATTTGTAGCAGGGATTAATTTGCATGTTAGGCCACATGCCCCTAATGTAGCCAATCCTAATGAGCTTCTGCTGTTGGGTGTGGCCTGTTATGCTAATGAGTTCCTGCTGGGTGTGGCCAACTCAGGAACCAGCTGGAATTCTGTTCCTGTGCGTTCCTGCCCCAAAATAGCCCTGCTTGAAACCATAGGCTTAATGGTCTGATTGGCACCTGTGTCAGCCCCCTGTCTCCTTTATCTCACCCTTTGAAGCTACAGTCAGCTTGACCTCAGGTTCTCAGAGAGAGAAGCTTCCATGATTTTTACAAGGCCAGGTTGAACCAGTGTTTCTGAATTGACAAGAGGTTGCTAGCTGAGAAAGTCTCTTGATGATGACTAATGGTGGAACATAACAGAAATGTTTGAAATGATGTCCAGGGTGAAGAGTGGATAGAGAGAACCTTTTCTCTGTTTTCCATGGTACTAAAACTTGGCAGACAACTCGTGAAGTTGGTGTGGAGTAGATTCAGGAAAATGAATGTAAGTCCTCCTTCACTCAGTCAGTGGTTGGCTCGTATACTTCACTGCTGTTAAATGGGGATATGGCCACTTGTTTAGTTGGTTTTAACAAGAGATGATACAAATGTATAGAGGACAGGCCCATCAGTGGTTATTAGTAATGATGACTGGATGGAACCTCCATGTTCAGAGGCAGTAACCTTCTGAATACCAGTGTGTGTGGGATGGGTAACAACCAGGGGGACTTTGTCCTTTATTTATTTATTTGTTTGTTTGTTAATTAATTAATTAATTAATTAAAATTTGCCCTGGTGGTAGCTCTTCTGGGGCCAGCTGGTTGTGCCACTGTGTGGAACTGGTTGCTGTATTAGATCCATGTTATAATAGTTCTTTGGCCATCTCATAAACAAAATCTCCTAAGTTAGTAATGGAATGCTAGAGTGGGAAGGGGCTGTAGGCCATCTAGTCTAACCCCCCGGTCCATGAAGGAAATCCAAATCTAGAACATTTCTGACAGATGGGGCTGTCCATCCTCTGTTTGAAGACAGCTGGTGAGGAACAGCCTCATCCTCAGCTAACAGGTTCCATTGTTTAACTGCTCTGTTAGGAAATTTCTCCTGATATTCAACAAAAGTCTTCCTTCCTATAATTGAAGCATGTTAGAGATGGTCTTGGTCTCTTGAGCAGTGGAGAACAAGTCTCCCCCCCCCCAATGAAAGCTTTTCAGATATCTGAAGAATGTGATTATGACTCTGCCCCATCTTCTCTTCTCCAGGCTAAATGCATCCAGATCCTTCAACCTTTCCTTATAAAACTTTTTTTCCTGAACCCCAGACCATCTTTGCTGCCCTCCTCTGAACCTGTTCCATTTTGTCTACATCTTTCTTAAAGTGCAGCACCCAGAACTGGACACAGTTGCAACAGCCAAAGTCTGCCTTATGTGTTGTAGAGTGAAACTGTTCTTTTCCCATTGTTTGGGTACTATACTCCTATTCATACAATATAAAACTGCAGTCATCTACTTTGCAGCAGCACCACCATACTACCAGCTCATGCTCTGCTTGTGATCAGCTGTGATCCTTTGTTTATGAATTAGTGCCCAGCCAGGTATCCACCATCCTGTAAATATGTGTCTGTTTCTTTTTGCTTTACTGAAGAACTTGCATTGTCTGTGTTGATTTTCATTTTGTTTCAACCCAACTTTCCAAACTGTCAAGATCAATAATCAGTACCATTAGGATGGACTGTCACTGGAAGTGACTTCTGGGGGTCTCTTGAATATTGCCTTGATTTTCTTGAGAGGGGCAGGTAGCTGAGCAGGCAGATGTGTACCTGCAGGAGTCCTGACTCTGGGATGATTCCTGGAATGGGGGAGATTGGAGTTCAAGTTCTTGTAGCTGATCTGGTCTCTTCCCAACAGATGGCTGAGACCTTCAAGTAACTGAGTGAAGATTCAACATGGCAAGTAAGTGATCCTCTCCTTGTACAGACCGGGTTATGTTTTTTTCCTCTTCCTGGGATGAAGCGTCAACGAATAGGACAGGAAGGTAGAATGGGTTTTTGAGACAATGGCTTCTGCAAGACAGAATTCTGAAATTGTAGCCTGAAAAATCAAAAGCATATAAGCCAACTGAGCAAATTTGAGAAATGACATAGAACAGGGTTTGCTAAATTTTTTAAAATGAGAAGTACTTCTGGGTAATGAAAAACACCCCGAGCTATTATTTATTTACTTTATTTATCACATTTATACCCCACCCTCCCAGCCATATAAGATGTAGAAATTTGATATAAATATTAAATGTTATTCCCTCCAGCCACCTAACTAAAGGGTGGGCTGGTTCCAGTTCTCTTTGTACAGAGAAACATGGCAGATCTGTTGACTGAGCTGTTATGGATTTTGACCTTAATGGTATAGAATCTTGAACGCGGTAGGCCTGAGAATTTGATTTTTAGTTGTCAAATATGCAGGCATGTGTTGCTCATTATTCTCATTGTCCCAACCGTGAGAAGGATAGTTTATGAAGAAATGGCTTCATGCCGAGAATAAATTCAGAATAAGCAGAACATAATTTGAAACAAGTATTACTTGGGAAAGTGTCATTCCGCACTCAGAGGTGTCATACATCATGCCTTCAGAGGAAATGAATTAGATGGTCTAAAAGTCATATGAAGTTCATGTAATTGGGCCTGTATTAGGGTTGCCAGCTCTGGAGTGTGAAATTCCTGGAGATTTGGGGGGGGTGGAGCCTAGGAAGGGCAGGGTTTGGAGAAAGGGGAGACCTTGGTGGAGTATAATGCCATATAGCCCACCTTCCAAAGCAGCCATTTTCTCCAGGGGAACTGATCTCTTTTACCGGGAGACTCATTGTAATTCCTGGAGATCTCCAGCCATCACCTGGAGGCTGGCAACACTAGCCTGTATAAGGGACCCACACCCTAATACTCTTGAATCGCTCAGATTTGGTTTGCAGTGAGACTATTTTATCTTTTCTGAAAATGCTTTGGGAAGAATCTTAGAAACTGTATTTTGTCTTTTAAATTTAATGTAGAGAGGATAAGGGATAACATGTATGGTTTTTAATTTCTAATTCCATTGACACATGCTAGCCTTTTTTTGTATGATCGTGATTCTTTTTTATTTAATTATTTCAAGAGTGATTAGACTGATATTAAATCCAAGTCTTTAAAAGATAACATTTGAGTAATTTTTGGCTGGGATACAAAGTTTTCACAAGGTATTTTCATAACCTTTTGACTACTTTTCAGTCAGAGGGCTGATTACCTGTCAGAGATTGATTATTAGAGAGAAAACTCATCTCAACACCACTTTGTGGTTTAGTGGTTAATATTTTGCCTTGAATCACTTCGTTTCCATGTGCTTGTTTTAAAAGTAATGCTTTCCGCACAAATGGGATAAATCTCTGTAGAAGAGAAGAGAAGAGATTGGATTTATACCCCGCCCTTCACTCCCCAAGGGAGTCTCAGAGCGGCTTACAAACTCCTTTCCCTTCCCCTCCCCACAACAGACACCCTGTGAGGTAGGTGGGGCTGAGAGAGTGCTTTCCCAAGCTGTTCTTGAGGGAACAGCTGGTACAGAGCTATGGCTTGCCCAAGGTCATCCAGCCAGGTGCAAGTGGAGGAGTGGGGAATCAAACCCGGTTCTCCCAGATTAGAGTCTGCACACTTAACCACTACACCAAACTGGCTCTCATAGCCTTCTTATGTCTTATGTCTTTGAGTCTCTCAAGGGAATTCTCCCCTGTGATATTTTCCTGCATCTTCTAGGGGCTGTGCAAGATACTCTTGAGCTGATAGCGAGCCGCAAGGCGCTTGCAAGCTACCTTTTGGCGACCCCTCATACAGAATATTTGACATAATAAACCAGTCATACTGTGTAATGACATTAAGAGTATGTTTTGTTCTGTATTAACAAACCAGAAAAAGTTCATCTGAGGTGGGGCCTCCCTGTCAAAATCGTAGTCTGCCTTGCAACCCTATGAACACTTCCTTGGGAGAAAGCCCCATTTGGTATGCCTGAGTGTCGTGTTTAGGATGGTCCCCCAAGTGTAATGTCTGGGAATAGGCTTACTAAACCCCCGCTGGTGGCAGGGGTTCCCTCACTGCTAGCGAATGCTTCTCACCACCACTCAGCTGGCCAGCAGAGGGGGAAATGGTGGGAAATCGAGAAAGCTGTTGACAGCGTCCCAATGCACTGACATTATCACCCCCTGTAGTAATGCCTTGGTATTTGGGCGAAACTTCATAGAAGAGTAAAAAATATCATGGGGTGTACAGAAAGTGATGTCAGCACATCGTTGGTGGCATTATTACATTGTTGATGAAGGCTCCCCCATCAAGGTAAGTCTCCCACTAGTTGCTGGGGGGACCTGACGACCCTAGCTGGGAACAATGAAGGGAGAGAAAGAAATTGGACTTGGACTGAGAACATCTGGGACAGGTGGACACGTAGGACTTATAAGTAGTTCAGTTGGCTGTCTCTGGGCCAACTGTGACTCGTGCCTGGCTTGGTGGCCCATGTCTCTGTGCTGAGGAGCAAGGGGGCTTTCAGTTTGCATCTTCTCCTTTGTGCATTGCAGCCTTCCTGGCAGCCCAGAATGCCCACTCTGTTCTCAAGCGCTTCCCTCGAGCCAATGGCTTCTTGGAGGAATTCCGGCAGGGCACCATCGAGCGGGAGTGTGTCGAGGAGATCTGCAGCTATGAGGAGGTCAAGGAGGTGTTTGAAAACAAAGAGAAGACGGTATGTGGCTACAGGGAGAGGAAAAGGGCTGGGCTGTGGCGTGGTGGATTGCAGTGGGCGGTTGGAAAGGTGTCGCTTCTCCCCTTGCCAAGCAGCTTATGCTCAACTTCTCCCATTCCATTTACAGAGCTTCAGATTCGTTATCAGTCTTTCTCTTTCCTCATCCTGTAGATGTGTGATCTGATATTCTGGTGGTATTTTGTTTTTACATGAAGCAGTGGCAGGGGGCTCCAGTTTTTTATTTTCCCCTGATCTAAGTCCCTTCTGCAGCTGCTTTTGCTGTCACAGTGGGGAGGAAAGACATCATACAAGTATATTTTTTATGCTGTGTGGCGAGTAGCCTCTTCAGGTGGTAATCAGTGTTCCCTCTAAGCTGAGTTAGTGTGAGTTAGCTCACAGTTTTCTAACCTCCGGCTCACACATTTTTGTCTTAGCTCAGGAAGGCTCCAGAGCAAATTACTTTATCCAGTAGCCAAATCGCTTGCTCACAACTTTAATGCCACTTAGTTCACAAAGTAGAATTTTTGCTCACAAGACTCCACAGTTTAGAGGGAGCATTGGTGGTAATGTATGGTGCCATTCTAAGCAAAGTAACATCCTTTTAAGTCCATGTGCTTAGGATTTATTTATTTCCTTTGTTCACAGTGGGAACCCAAAGTGGCTGACATTGTTTCTCTCGCCTCCATTTTATCTTCACGCCAACCCCATGATGTAGGTTAGGCTGAGGTGTGTTGCCCAGCAAGCTTCCATGGCAGCAGAGTGGGGATTCGAAGCCAGGTCTCCTGGAGCCTAGTCTGACGCTCTGACCACTATCCCACCCTGATGTAACTCTGCTTAGGATCAGGAAGGGAAAGAGTTGTGCTTCTTCACCTGATGATATTGCTCCGGTCGAAATCTTGGCCACTTCGTGCCTTTAAGCAAAACAAAACAAAAAGGGCTCTCCCTGTGTCACATGGTTCATACGCTTGGTGGCCCCAGTCTGGGCTTTGGTAGATGCAAGGCTGATTTCTGGTTCTGTGGCACACTTGAGTGGTTGTGGTCATCCCAGGGGCTCTATTCAGGAAACAAAAGCAGCACAGAAAACAAATCCCACCCCATGAGCAATGTGGTGGTGAAGATAATAAAGACTTTGTTTATTATGATTATTTAATTCTTCAGTCTTTGTTCCATCTTTCAGTGTCCCAGATCGGCTGCGGTGGTGCGTGTAAGAAGATGGGGTTGAGGTGATGTGTAGGGAGAAACCTGCTGCTGCAGGCTTGGGCTTGGGGTGGACGACATCATGAAACAGTGCTCCCCTGCTTGGTTACTTGTTGCTGGCTAGGAACCCTGAGCTTCTGTTCCCATAATGCTCTTGGAAACAGCCACTGACCTTGTCCTGTACCCAGGAAGTTGCCCCTGAGACCTGCCAGAAGGGCTTTTGCTGATCAGGGATCTGTTTTATTTTCCCATGCAGATGGAGTTCTGGAAAGGTTATGCCTACTCCGTCAAGGACCCCACTGAAGGCACGGGCCGCTCAGATGCCATGTACGTTGTGGTGCCCTTACTGGGTGTCGCTCTGCTGATAGTCATTGCCCTGTTCATCATATGGAGGTGTCAGCTCCAGAAGGCCACTCGCCACCGTCCTTCTTATGCCCAGAACCGCTACTTGGCCAGCCGAGGGGGCCGTAGCCTCCCCAGGGTGATGGTGTACCGGGAGGCCTCGCACAGTCAGAGCGAGGCCCATTGCCAGCGGGACCCGGGCGGCAGCAGAGTGGCTGGCAATGGCCGGTGGGGCCTGGGGTCGACCAGCCATCCAGGTAGCACCCTGCACCCCCCCGATCCTTCCTCTTCTGCCCTGATGAGATTGTCAAGCGCGACCCCACCGCCTTCGTACGAGGAAGTGACCGGGCATCCCGAGAACAGCAGTGGCGAGGAAACCAGCTTGTCCTACAGTGACCCGCCACCCAAGTATGAGGAGATCGTGGCTGCCATTCCTGGCCCGGGGAAATAGGAGGCTGGTGCTGCTCTCCATATTTATGTTTGACCAGAAGATGCCATCACGGAGAAGCCTTATCCTTCACACTCACCAAAAAACTCCAGTGATAGCAGATTCCATGAATGCCCTTCCCTTCTCCAGCAGGGGGTGCTGCAGAAATGGTCAAAGTCCCAGGGAGCTCAGCTTTCTAGTCTCCTGGGTATGCAGTTAGCGAAGGCAGGGAGAGGGTACTGACGCCCCTGGTGCTCCAGTGCGGAAGGACTTCCTGTGAGGATACAACATGCTTGCCTTGGGGGTGGTTCAGGGATGTTGCTCTCAGCATTTGCCGAGGGGTTGCAATGTTCCTGTTCCCTCGCATGCCGTAAGAGGAGGTGGCTGGCTTGGGTTTTTCCCACTGTGTAGGGTCTTCAGCCAGGGGTGTGACATTCCCCTGCATTTGTACCTGTTTCACTGCTCTCGCCGGAGCTCACCTGGGCCTGCTGAGTGCACATCTGTGGGGAGGGGTATGGGTCTTGAGAGTCTGCACATTGGGGTCGGTCTCAACAAGCTTTGGACAGGGCCTTTTTTGTGTCCTGGGAGGAGAGCCGACTGGGCTGCACTTTGCTTCTCACTCACTCACTCACTCACTCACTGCCAAAGTGTGCTCTCCACCTGGGATGCGTTTGACCACTTCTTATATGCGCTGGATGTGTGGTCGTGTGTGTCATTTCCTCTTCCACCAAGCACAGCTTTGCACAACACAGGGAGTCAGTTTGGGGAGGGGAAAAAGCTGGAGCATGCGGCCTCTCACCACCCCTCCCTCACCTCCCACCACTCCAACATTTTCCTTGTCTTGGGCCCCAGCAGGCAGAGGAAACTTTGGGTCTTGTGGAACCAGCCCACAGCGGAGCTCCTCTTAGTGTGTCTCATATTCTTTGTGTTGATGGTCACCACTGTCTTGATGTCTCTGAGCAATTGTTCTGTGAAACTGTGGGGTGGGGGTGGGGAGGCTTGCTGTGTCTGTCTCTTTCAAGCTGCTGGATGAGACCAGCAATCATGTTTTTGCCTTGAGTGAACCAAAGCCTCCCCCCTCCCCCGTTGCTTAACAATGCATGTCTTCCTCCTTCCTCCTGTTCTTGTGGAAACTTGGAGCCTTGCTAGAAGTTCTGGGGGGGTTGCCTGTTCCTCCCACTGTGCTCTTCTGGAGCTTCTGCTCCATGTTTTGAGGATGTGTGGAACTGGAGACTTGTAACAATCCCCCTGCCAGCCCTTCTTGCTGGCTTCAAGCTTTGCTTCTTGACTGTACTGCGTATACCCAGAGGAAGGGATCACAGTAGGAAGGGGAGGTTCATGGGAAGCTGCCTTCTACTGAATCAGACCACTGGTCCATCAAGGACAATATTGTCTACTCAGACTAGCAGCAGCCATCCTGAGTCTCAGAGGTTTTTCACATCACCTATTGCCTGGTCCTTTTAACTGGAGACGCTGGGGATTGAACCTGGGACCTTCTGCTGGCAAAGCAGAGGCTCTTCCACTGTGCCACAGCCTGCAAAACCTGAGTGGTCTATGTCCAGTCTCCTGTTAATCTGAATAGAAAGAAAGGATGAAGCCACCTGTATTAGTGAATCTTTCTCAGTTTACACCTTCTTTTTAGCTGAGCTTTCCTTCACTAGCTTTTCCTGTCTCCCGTCTCTCCTTTTGGATATTTGGAATTGGCCACTGGAGCTCACTTACACAGGCCTTGCCCATGCCCTGTCAACAGACGTGTTCTGGGAGTTCCATGCATGGGGCAATGTTCCCAGGTTTGCGCAGGCCCACTTTGGATTGGGATTGTGGAAAGAGAGGAATTTAGCCTTTCTTGGTGCTCTTTCCTCCGCTGGAGACAGCGCCTGGGAAGCTGCTGTTTGCCCTACTGGGGAAACATATGGGTGGCTACATATAAGTTCCCCCAGAGAAACAAAAAGTGATTCGGCCAGCTATTTCGAGTCTGGAAAATAATGCAGGTGAGGGGGCTGTATCTCCCTCTACCTGGATGCAGCCGTTCTGATCTGAATGCCAGCAGAACCCGTGGCCTGATCAGTTTTTTCAGCTCCGCCTTGTCTGTTATTTGCTGCATAATCCATTGTCTTTGTTTCTTTCTTAGCAGTTTCCCTCCATTTGTCTGGACCTTTCTGAGAAGGTGGTGACCAGTCCAGAATAAGATATAGCTTTAGATCCTGTGACATCATCTCTCCTGTGCTTCTCTCTGGCTACTGCAAAGGCTTTCCTTTCCTCTGCTGTGGTACTCACTTCCTCGGCCACCAGCACTTCTCTACGTGCGCAAGGACTCCTTGAGAAACACTGATCCTGGGCACATGGGAAAGAGGGAAAAAGTACAGCCGTGGCGGTAAAGCCCTTCCACATCAGCTGCCGAGAAGCACAGGGATCCAAGCCACAGTCCCCTAGCGAAGGACTAGGCAGGGAGGTAATGCCTCCGGCGCCTCCTATATGATGCTTCCTTTCATGCCGCAGGCAAATGGAGCTTGTCTCCTTCTGCAATGTGGCATGGCTGGCTCAGGCTCTAGGTGTGCTCAGTGTCTGTCCCCCCCCCCCCCCCAACACACTTCCTTCTCAATGGTGCTAAAGCTTAGGCAGGTATTGCCAGTGGTGAGTTTACCACATATGTTGCTCCCCTACCCCTTTCCACTCTCCATAGATGTTTAAAGCAAAGTGTACATCATGTAACATGAGAAATGAAGTTATTTATTTATTTATTTATTGCATAGAGCCCACCCCATGTCATGGAACTGACACAAACAAGTGAACAGCCAACGGAAACCAGGTTTTTAAAAAGACTTGTGCTTGGGAGGATTCCCACCCTGCCCTGTTGTGCAGACTTACGGGAGACAAAATATAAAATAGAACAGAGCTAGAAGTAAAAGGCCACAAAATGCCAGTTGCTTCCTTTCCTTCCCACCCTAGGTGAGGATTTCCCCAAAGTTGGGTGGGGGGGTACAAAAGACCTATGAACGTGAGGCGCCCCCTGCAAGCATCACCTCAGGTTTTCTTCTGACTGCTGTGCATGGAATGGTGAGACTGCGAACAGGATCCTGTTGGGGAAGGTCCTTCCATTAGCCTGGGAGGAGTGACGCCAACTGCTTAGGGTCCATGGAAGCCAGAGTAGTTGCCCGTCACACTGTTTACAACGAAGAGTGCATCATCGGAGCCTTGCCTGTCTCTCCGCCAGCATATTTTGGGCTCTCTGGTGCCTCCCCCGCCCCCGCTCCTTTTAATCCTTCCCCTTTCATGCTGAGAACAGCAGCATAAACACTAACCAAAGAAATCTCTAGCCCGCCCCCTCCTCTTTTTGGTTTGTAAAACCAGGAAGAACTGAAAAGTATTTATTCACTGCCTCAGCAAAAGCCGCTTCCAAAACATAACAGAAAACCAGGCAAGCCATTTTGGTGATGCAGCTAAGCTCTTTCATGGTCCATTCTTCAAGCATGGATGGCAGATGACACACCGGCTAAATGTGGGAGTGACGCTGCTGGTGGCTTGGCTTTAAAGGTTGCATGCGTGTGCTATAATTAAATTTCTAATCACCTTTTGACCCATTTCAGGCCTTCAAGGCAGCTTACCCAGAATGCTGATGATAGTGATAATAGACCTTTTGGGAGTTCAAAGACTTTGGTTGTGTTAAACCTCGCAGCGGCCTAGGAAAAGAGGCCCTGTTGTTATTACAGTAACAATGCAGGTGAGGGGAGTAGGGATGCCAGCCTCCAGGTGGGACCTGGTGATCCCCTGGAATGACAGCTCATCTCCAGACTATGGAGATCAGTTCTCTTGGAGAAAATGGATGCTTTGGTGGGTGGACTGTATGGCATTGTACCCCACAGAGGTCCCTCCCTCTCCTCCCCAGGCTTAACCACCAAATTTCCAGGAGCTTCCCAACCTACAGCTGGCGACCCTACTCTCCATACCCTGCTGGCAGCCAGGGGGGTCCTGGCAACCCTCGGTGAGGTTTGATTCAGGAGCTTCCTAGCTTTGACCACAAGCAGTCACTTGACAGGACTTTTCAATAAAAACATGCAAAACTGCATCCAAATAGATCATGGGTCATGCACCTTTGCAGGCGTGGTCTTTGGTGAGATCTGCCTGGAACATTTTAGCCACAGGCTGGGTTTCTGCTCCTTGCAAGAATCCTGAATTTATGGCAGCAGCTCCTTGTGAGGTGGGCCTGGCATTTTTGCAGGATTGACATCCATGCAGATTTCCTTGTGGGCGGACTTGCAGAATGCGATGGTGTGAATTTGTTCCTGAGATGAAGAGGCGCAGCAGCGCTTCCTACAACTGCTTGTAGTGTTGGAAGCGTTACCTTTCCCCAAAAGCTTTCTTCAAAGTCAGGCGGCTGGAAGACAGAATCGCCTCCAGGACATCCAGGCCTAAAACTCCCCGGTGTTTGTCCACATCAGGTCTCCCACGCCCACCCCATCCACTGTGAAATATGACAGTGAGCTGCTGGTCTGTGGCCTTTCTCGTGTTCAGGCTTCTGGGCCTGCAGTGCTCTGAGCCTGCCCTGTTGTCGGTCAGTGTGGCCCCCTCTCTCCCGCCGAGTCTTTGCTGCCAGGACTGTCAGTGACATACCAGAGAATCTTGCTGGAGGACTGGCCAGAAAGAGGGGAATGCCTTGGCCATCCTCATCAGCTTTCATGGTAACAAACCCTGCAGTTGATGCTCTGTAAAGCCCAGTCTATTTCTGTGGAAAAAGAAATTTATTAAAAAACAAACAAAAGACTGTGTAATGTCTTTAATTAATTAAATGTATTTGATTTCTAGTCCACCCTCCCCTGCACAGCACGCTCAGGCCGGTTACAACAGTATGTATAAAACAGTATACATAGCTAGACGTAATACCATCATTAAAACCAATATAAGATTGATTAACATTAACTGTTAGATGATCATCTGTAGCACAGTTAGTAAATAATCTCAGAAGGTTCTATGTATGTGTGACCACTGATAGTGAAATACTACGGCAGGTGGGTGAACAGGGAAAGCATGCCCGTAGAGCAGAGCAGGGCAAGGGAGGCCAATTCAGGTGGCCGTGGTAGCTCAGAGGTTAAGACGATGCTGCCACCTCTCTCCCCGCCCCCCGCCCCCCGGCCACTCTTCCCTCCTTTCCTTTCCCTCCCGGGGCTCCGGGTGAATGCCCAACATGATAACCGGGTGACACTATCCTGTTGGGCATTTGCCTGGAGCCCCAGGAGGGAGGGAGGGAGGGAGGGAGCAGTGGGTACAGGGGAGCTGGGGGGGGGAAGAAAGAGGCTCTGGTGGCGGTGGCCAGCCGGCTGGCTGGCCGGCGGACCTAGGAAGGGCCCAGGGAGGTGGGGGGGGGGGGAGAGGCAGCGGCAGGCACTCTATTTCGCCGGGGGGGGCTCAGTCCCCCCTGGGAAATTTCAGGGGTGGCCTAAGCCCTCGAGCCCCCCGTAGTTTACGCCTATGATCCATAGCGCATAATGCTCTTTGAGGGACATGCCAGGAGAGGCAGTCCTGCAGATGCGTTGGTCTCAAACTGCATAGGGCTTTAAATGTTAAAACGAAAACTTTGAACTTGATCCAGTACTCAGCCGGGAGCCAGTGCAGCTGGCGGAGCACTGTGTGTGAGTGTGTGTACACACACACACACACACACACACTCTCTCTTAATGATGTCCTGGTGAGGCCCCACACTGCTGCATTCTGGACCAGCTGAAGTTTCCGGGTTGGTGTAGCCCTGTATAGAGCGAGTTACAGTAATCCAGCCTGGAGGTGACCATTGCGTGGGTCACTGTGGCTAAGTCCTGGGGCAAGAGGTAGGGAGCCAGTTGCCTGGCCTGCCTAAGATGGAAGAAAGCTGACCTGGCATTTGAAAAATTTGGAATAAAAATGGTATTTGAAAAAGTGTGCCTTGCACATGAAAGCTCATACCTTGAATAAACCTTTGTTGGTCTTGAAGGTGCCACTGGACTCTAAATTTGTTGATCTGGCATTGTTTGTGATTTGGGCCTCTGTTGACAATGAGACATCCAAAATCACACCTGAGCTCTTTGTCGCTGGTGTTAGGAACGCCCCATCAGAAGTTGGGATCTGGATCCCCAACCCCATCAACCCGCAGCTCAGGCACAGGACCTCTTTAAACCTCTTAAGTTCTCGGTTGAGGAGAGTCTGTCCCATTTTTACCTTCCCCTTCCTTCAAGTGGTGTTTACTGTTCTCCTTTCCATTTTAGGGTAGACTGAGAGAGGGGGGACCAGGCCCAAGGTGACATCCTGTGCTTCATAGCTGAGCAATGAATTGAACTAGGAGTTCCCTGTTGAAAGTGAAGTATTCTTGCCACTGGACTATACTGGCTCTTGAGTTAGCCCTTAGGGCTCAACTAGGTGAGATGTTTCTGAGATAAATAGCTTGCTAACCTCCAGGTGGGGCCTGGAGATCTGGAACTACAACTGATCTCCAGATGGGAATTTCTGTTCCAGTGTGGGTTTGGTCAGACAGCGGAGCAAATGCTAGATGCAGATTGGGCCTATGAGCAGTGATTTAATCCAGTCCAAAGCACATCCTCTGATATCTCCTTTTGCTACCAAACACCTCAACAGGATGGGATGATCTACTATATCAAAGACTGCAGATAAATCCAGTAGGAGCAGCAAAAAAGCCTGACTTTTGTCTACATGCAGACTGAGGTCATCAGCTAAAGCCATCACTGTCCCATAGCCTGGCCTGAGGCCAGACTGAAAAGGGTCCAGGGCAGATGAATTATCCAAGACAACCTGGAGTTGGTCTGCTACCACTCTCTCAATCACTTTCCCCAGGAAGGGCAGAGTAGAGACTGGCTGATAACTGGCCACATTGGGTTTTCTCTAGAGTGTTTTTCTTTTAAAGTAGTGAATAGATAACAGCCGAGGGAAGGTGGCATGGGTTAGTGGCTGATTTATGATAGACATCAAGGGCTCATTTATGTGGTTTTTACATGATTTCAGCAGCCAAGATGGCAAGGATCCAGGGCACAAGTCATGGCCTTCAGAGATCCCAGGATCCTGTCAACATCCATCATGGTAACTTGATGAAACTGGTCCATAAGCAGAACAGTCGAACAGATGATGTGTTAGGCATTTCTTCTGCCTGGCTTATTTTACATCCAGAGCAAAGTATATAATTTGTGTTATTTTATCACCAGAAAACTTTGCAAAGTGAATTGTCTGTTTCTGAGACAACAAAGGCTCACATTTAGAAGTCAACAGATGTTGAGATACCTCAAACTAATGGGATGGTCATGAACTAACTAATGCAATGGTTGCCAAGAAATAAATTTCTTTGTTGCTGTCAATGCCACTTCATAGATCTTCTAATGGGCTCTACAAATGGAACCCTTTACTTAAAAGCCTAGAAATGTTTTGGCCTGATGCCTGAAAGACTGTAATTTAGGCACATGGTGAGCCTCCTAGGAGAGGGCATTATATAAGAAGAGCCCTACTGGGTCAGACCAGTGGTCCATTTAGTCCCAGCGTCCTGTTCCACAAGGTGGCCAACCAGTTTCTCTGAAAAAGGCTAAAAAACAGGGCACTGAAGCGATCCCCTGGTGCTGCCTCCTAGAACTAGGTTTTAAAGGTCTGAATGTGGAGGTTCCCTTTAGTCATCATGGCTACTGGCAAAGTGCCACCACAGAAAGGCCCCAGCTTTGGTCACCACCAGCCTCAGCTCTGTAGCAGAAGCAGAGAGAGGAGGGACTGGGAATCCCATCTGGACTAGCAGGCTGGATGGTAGAGAAGAAGGCAATTCTTCAAGTCCCCATTCCCAAGATTTGAATTCTTCCCGGAGACAGATGGGCAGCTAGTGGGTATCTTTCAGTACAGGGTTGGTCTGATTCCTGTAACCCCGACTGTAGCCTGGCTGCTGCATTTTGGACCTGTTGGGAGTTTCCTGACACTGTAGATGGCTGTGAGTCCTGAATGGATTGGGTCCCGAGATTATGTCCTAGGGCTAAAATGGACGGGATGCAGAATTGCAGAGGGGCCACCTGCAAGTCTCCCAGCATTTGCAGACAACAAAAGCATCCATGATGGGGGGGGGGGCACTTACTTAACTCTTTTTCCTTCGGCCTTTCTCCTGCTCATCTCCCCAGCTGTCTTTCCGTGCAGATTTTGTCTAAGCTTCAGCTGAAACCCTTTCATGAGAGGGGGTGAAACATTCTCCTTTCCACCATGTTATCCCCACAACAACCCTGTGAGGTAGGTTAGGCTGAGTGAGAGAGACACAGAGAGAGAGAGGTGCCAAAGGCCACCCGGTGATCTTCACACACGTCTGAGTGTGAATTTGAACCCAGATCTTCCCGCCCTAGTCCAGCCTTCTAAGATCTATACCACGCTACACATATAAGGACTGATGCTGTAAGCACCTGCACCATGCCCTTCCCTCACTGCTGAGCGACTCAACTAGGAAAGGGCTGTTTCTTTTATTTTTTAAACAATGAGTGGAAATGAGACAGGCCGGAATCAAGAGGTGAAGCTTCCCCAGTAGGGTTGCCAGCCTCCAGGGGATCTCCCTGGGGACCTGGGGATCTCCCGCTTTTACAGCTGATCTCCAGCCGACAGAGACCAGCTCCCCGGGAGAAAATGGCCACTCTGAAGGGTGGGCTCTATGGCACTGTACCCTGCTATAACCCCTCCCCTCCCCAAACCCCTCTCCTGGGTCCACCCCCAAAGTCTCCAGGTGTTTTCCAACCCAGACCTGGCAATCCTATTCCCCAGTAGGGAACTGTAGCCAAGGGTCTCAGGTCGCCTTTTGGCCCGCTGGTACTCTGGCTGTCTCTCGGCCTCTCGCCTCGGCAATCAAGCCGGCGGCGCTCCTCGGGCCAGCTGGCGGCGTCCCCAGGCCGCTGTCACCCCGCCCGTCCTTCTGCCAAGCTTCCAGCTCTTCTATTTCTGTCCTCCGTGCCTCCCTCCCTCCCTCCCTGCAGCGCCGCGCACCGGCCGGCCGGAGCCCGGGGCGGGGCGGGCGCCGCCGCCTGCAGCCAATCAAGTACCTCAGCCCGGCAGCGGCTGACGTCATGAGCGGCCGATGAAAGGGGCGGCGAGCTATTGACGGGGTTGCAGGTGCGTAAAAGTCCCATTGAGAAAGGGGGGGGGGAGAGGGAGGGGCTGGGCAGAGGCGGATGAGCCAGTTTCTGGGTGCGAGTCCGGAGCGGCGGATCTGGCTCAGCGAAGGGCACGGGCCGCCCTCCCCACACCCACATGCCAGGACTGCCTTCTGGGTTGGGACGCCTGTTGCTCAAGGGCAGG
The DNA here is from genome assembly GCA_029233225.1 of Lepidodactylus listeri. Lineage (NCBI taxonomy): Eukaryota > Metazoa > Chordata > Lepidosauria > Squamata > Gekkonidae > Lepidodactylus > Lepidodactylus listeri. The sequence continues at coordinate 30,502,217 of JARCFY010000013.1, forward strand.
GATGCCTCTCTGCAGCGACCTCCCCCGCTCAGTCGCCCACCCCACCTTGGGCAAAGAAAAGTATGAGGGTCTGTGTTCCAGTGTTGGGTAGAGAAGTTAAAGACTTTGTTTGTTGCCACCGACAACAGTCCAGCCTTCCAGTCAGGGTCCCACTCCCCGACAGGTGTGGAGAAAAATGGCCTGCCTCTTCATTAGAGGCTTAACGTGTGTTGAAGTTTTTTTCATGCCAGGGAGGTAAATAACATCCCATGAAGCCTTTGTCAAACAGACAGGATCCCCCCCCCCCACTTGTTGGCAACCCAACCCGCTCTCCTCCCCAGTTCTGCCTTGTTCTATGGGAAAGGCCAAGTGAGCCCCATGCTGCTGTGACTCCTTGCTAGAAAGAGCTACATGGGGTCGGCCCAAAGAATCAACTGTGGTTCGGTATTCTGTAGCCAGCCAGTCAAGTCATAAGACTTCCCCTTTAGTTAGTTCCCCTGATCAAGAATTTTCCAGGGCCTTCTGGAACAGAGCAGGCTTGTAATTGACGCAGACCCCTGCTGCTGCTGCTTCTTCCTGGGGGAGGGAGTTCCCTAGACAGGGGCAGGGACCAGGCCTGGAAACAGGCTGGACACTGGTGCAATCAGTGTCAGACTGTGCCAGGGGTCTGCTAAATGCCCCGACCACCACATATGGCACCGGGATAGTTCCTCCATTGGAATGGCATTTCCATTTGTGGCAAAGAGACAGGCAGTCTCCAAGCATTCCTGCTTCCTGTTTTAGGTGCCCCAGGTCCACTGACCCCCAGGAACAAAATTTCAGGGGGTGGGGGGTAGTATTCCCTCTAAGCTGAGTTAGTGTGAGTTAGCTCACGGGTTTTTAGCCTCCGGCTCACACATTTTTGTCTGAGCTCAGGAAATCGCTCGCTTACAGCTTTAATGCCAGTAGCTCACAAAGTAGAATGTTTGCTCACAAAACTCCACAGCTTAAGAGGGAGCGTTGGTTGGTGGATGGGTGGGTGGGTGGGGGCTCAAGCAATTTTGGGGGAGCTGGAAAGACCTGCTTTGCAAAGTCCGTGGGCAGCTGAATGCACACCAGGATTCGTTGTGGAGAACACGACTGAAGTTCCTAGAATGAGTTACTAGTTCCACGCCACGCACACTGTGCTGTTGGTTTTGGTTTACTGCTTGCCACCAAGCAAATCAAACCCACAGCTGAGGTCTTGTTGATCAGTCTGGGTCTGATTGTCAGTCTCACCAACACATCGAGCGGCCTTATACCGAGGCAGACCACTGGTCCCCCCCCCCCCCCGGTCACTACTGCCTCCACTGACTGGCAGCAGCGAGGTCTTTCACATCAGCTACCTGGTCTGTTTTATAGGAGAGTCCAGGGACTGAACCTGGGATTTTCTTCAGGCAGAGCAGATCCTCTACCACTGTGCACCTAGAGAGGGCTCAGGACTATGCCCTGCTGTGTGCAGAGAGAAGAGGGGCTGCAGGTCCCCACAGCCTCTGGAGGAGCATTATCCTCATGATGAAGGAGGATTTTGAAGAAAACAGCTGGTCCCGAACCAGGTTTTGGACTTATGGACCCTGGAGAAATTGCTTTCCATGCTCCACACGTGCTCTTTGCCTGCCTCACATGTTTGAGGCATTGTACCCTTGGGGGGCAGGGAGAGTCTCTGTGCCAGCCCTTTGCTGGCTGCCGTAGTGCAGGCTGCTGGGCACTTGGACTGCAGAAGTTGTGAGAGTGCAGCTCCCGGGACGATGCCAGCAGAACCCCAGTTCTGTTCTGAATTTTGCGTCACTGGATGATCGAATACATAGCAACAGCAGGGGTGTCTGCAGCTTAGAGAGCGAGCTGGGCTAGGCTAGCATTTGCACTTCATATTTCCAGCCTGTGTTGTTTCCCTTCCTTCCTTGTCTGCGTCAAGACCTGACGTTCAGCACTGGTTCCTACAGTGCCACATACAAAGCAGAACCAGCCCTGGTTTGGGAGTGCTTGACGGCTTTTAGCAAAACAGCTTTGGTTCTCTCCAATTGCAATGTTGCTGGCAGAAAGAAAGAAACCACCCTTGCCTGCTAGTATGTATTAGCTTGTTTAAAACTGGCCACTGTTCTCACTGTGTGACTAAGCAGATGAGGCTGTTTAAAAACTGCTCTGTCATTCTGTGGCTTCTGCACTTCAATGTTCACGGAAGGTGTGAGTCTCTGAGCCTACCCAGTGATTAGGAGGCTGGTGGCTAAGCTGCTCGATCTCCAGGAGGGAAAGAAAGAGTATTTCTCAGGTTTACAGAGCAGAGCTGCCTTGCAGGGGAATCCCTGCACCCAAGGGTATGTGTGGGTGGAGCGGAGTCTGAGCCCTTCAGAAGAAACACGTTTCCCATATGTCCACCAGAGGGCGCCAGGGACTTTTGGTACTTGTGTGATTTCTTCTGCGCTGTTTATCAGGCATTATTTGATTTATTTCTCCTTCCACTTCTTCCAGGGGGCTCTCCTACTCCCCCACCCCATGCTGGACATGGGCCTTGGCTCAAGGGCACCCCCGAAGGACAGAGCCAAGAGCTGAGCTCATTGCTATATGCTACCGATGATCACACACGCAGCCCCTCCTTGATGCTTGCAGTGTGATCTCCAAGATCAATTTTTACTGTCCCCTTAACTCTAGAAGCCCTGAACCACATTTGGGTATGCAGAAAGGTATTCTGAACAGGTGATTTGCAGGAGCCGATAGATTTAAAAGAGCTTCTTAACAGAGCAGGCTGCAGGTGATGGGGCAGATGCCGATTGTGGTGTAATGGGGGGGGGCATGGAGAGACTCCGTGGGATGCAGAAAGACAGGAGGGACTCCAGGGCCGATGGCAGCTTTTGTGTGATCGAGGAAGCGAAGGCTGCTTCCGACCTGAATTTTCACTTTCATCTTCCCTTTTATTCCCCCTGATGGAAAATGCCCAGGAGCTTCCTCAGCTGTCTGATGTTCCATTCTTCTCGATGCACCTATAAAAAGAACAAGGCTTAGAGAGAGAGAGAGAGAGAGAGAGAGAGAGAGAACCAACCTGACAGCCCAAGTGGAGGTTTTGCTGAAGAGCTTTTGCTGCCAGCTCCACACACGGCCCCAGATTTCTGGGTCTTGGCCCTTGTTTGATTCTGTTTTATTTATTTCATGCCGTGGGTTAGTTAAAAGCAATGCATAACCAACATGGCTAAGTGTTTTTAAACTAGTTGGAGATTGTAAGGATAAAAACTGCCCCATGGATGGCTGCTGGAAGGCAGAGGGGGACCCCTGTTGATGCAACACATGCCTGCCATCCCTGCCACTGATAAGAACCACCCACCCCAGTCATTCCCTGGGGCCATAGTTTATCAGTCTTTGCCAGTGAGAAGAGCACACGGGTCAAATTAATGCCCCTCCAGTTACCAGGTGTGTGACCATGATGTCCAGTCCTTGGGCAGAAACCCAGAAAGATTCTCTTATTGCAGGCAGCACTTGGCTTTTTCTTTGCTTAAGGGAAGGACTGTGAAAATCAGAAACGCAGAATGTTCCCTCCCGCGCACCACATGTAGGAAAGGAAAATCCATTGCATTTGAAGAGATAAATATTGTCTTTGTCTTTTAATTTTTTGAAACTGGAACAAAGAGGTGCATGTTTTGTATCTACCACCACAAGGAAGAAGAGAATGTGGCCTGTTTGGAGTGTGCCCGATAGGGCCGATTTGGACTTTACAGAAGCCATCAATAAGAGGATGCGAGTTCCCAACCGGCTGAAAGTGGCAGATGACTCCAGCTCAAGATATCCAAAGAGAGCCCCCTCAGAGGACTTTCCTTCATCTTTCCAGATGTACGTCCCCGATAGGCTTCTGCCGACAGGTAAAGCAATGCACCTGCTTTGGATCAGGGAGTGAATGGATGAGACGTGTTGTTCATGTGGCATCCTTGTTTGTGTATTTGTTGGCTTGGTCACTGAACAGTGAGGAACGAAGGCCAGAGCAACTGGGGCATGAAGGCCGGTGGACAAAGGTGACCCACTTAATGCAGCCTTGTCTTCCTGTGATGTGGGGAGGGAGTGTGCAGTTGGCACATCGAGTGTCTGGAAGCGGCAAACCTTGGGCACGAGGTGGATTTGATGGAGGAGGGTCACACGAGTAATATGTACCATCTCTTGATTTATTGTTGATGAGACCTGGAGATGCAGAGACTGAGGAAGCCACTTCCTGGTCCCAGCACTTTTAAAATAAAGCCTTAAGGGTGGGCTGGTGCTGGTGCTGCTGGCCATGCCCTCTGGGACAAAGCCTCTGTAGTCAGATGTCTGGGGCTGGTTAATCCACAGATATTTGGTGTTGCTGCACTGGCAAGCTGCAGACGTTGTCCTTTGCGGAGTCAGGGGCCAATGTGAGAAAACTGCCCTGGGTTGGACAGAATCCCTGGGCTGACTTAACTGTGCAGTCTTCAGCAGCACTGCATCCTTCCAAGTCAATTCGGATGGCACTGCAAAAGATGGGGAGGTCTAATCTGCAGACTCAAGGGGCATTCTCTGCATTGCCCCTGCCCCTCCAGACCTGTCCCTGAGTCTTAGGTTTGTATGTATGTCTGCGTCAATCTTTAAAGACCACTTAGATGCCTACAGGGGCATTATATTTCGTGTGCCTCTAGAGATGTGGACAAGGTAGACACTTGTTACTGGGAGAAAAAAAGAGACAGGGTTTCCTTGTGGTGCTGATGGAGACCCTTTCCCAACTCTTTCCTTTCCCTCCTCCCTGTAGAAACCAGGGACATTGCTTTCAGGCCTGCCTTGGTGAACCAGGTACGGCAGCATTGCCTGGCTGTGGCTGACCCTCTCCTGGAGCCTTCAGTCCCACCCACCGTTTATGAGGAGCACCCCATTCTGAGCCTCGTTGCCAGACCTGGATCTCAGAAACGCAAACGAATGGTAACTCTCTCCAGGACAGACTTGGGAGGTGGTTTACAGTCAAAATGAAGAAGGTGGGGGGGGGGGGAGCAGCTGTTTCCCTGGGCTCCGTGGAGAGAAGCACAAGAAGGAGGGGGATTTAGGAGGTGGGCTTCTTAATTCTGGGGGCCTTGGGCAAAAGTCCAGATGAAGCCCCAGCATCACTGGTGGGTGGCTCTTGCCCTATAAGAGGCAGGTGGGAGCTGTCACTGGAAGCCGACTGCTGGAGTCTGGGATGGGGTGGATGCAAGTGGCTGTTAGAGCGAGCTGGTGTACAAGTGGCTCCGTGGGGTGTAGGCGGTTGGGGTCTCCCTAAGCATGGGGCCCGGGGCAGCTGCCCCTGTTGCCTATTGGCTAAGTCCATCCCTGGGATTTAGTTGCAGTAAAGCAGGTTTGGGGAGACTTCAGTCCAGATAGTGAGATCACCATTTTGGCACTTTTCATTAGTCCTAATTAAGTCAAAGGAACGCTATATTGTTTCCATATGTAATGGGAATCGACAGGGTTGGCCTGATTGTGAGGGGAAATATCCCCTGCTGTGTTAACTGTGTCCTATCCAGTGTTCCCTCTAAGCTGAGTTAGTGTCAGCTAGCTCACAGTTTTTTAGCCTCCAGCTCAGAAAGGATGGCTCCAGAGCAAACTAATGTGTGCAGTAGCCAAATCGCTCACTCACAACTTTAATGCCAGTGGCTCACAAAGTAGAATCTTTGCCCACAAGACTCCACAGCTTAGAGGGAGCATTGGCTATCCCCTTAGCCTGGTGCCACCGTGTGTGTTTGAAACCACTGCTTGAGGCGTGCACTGCAGCCAAACACTTCTTTGCATCTTCCTGGAGAAACGCCTGCAGGGTTTCTTGAACTCACAGCAGAGGCTGTTGGAGATTCTGGGGAGTGACTCCCCCCCCACTTCTTGCTTCCACAGATTCATCAAGGCAGAGCTCGGAAAGAGAGACTCCTGAGTGAGACCTCTCAGCTGGCCCTGTGTGGTGTCAGCCAGAGGCGCGAATGGTAAGAAAAAGCGGTGTGGGCAGGTGTGTACGTGCAAATGCACAGTCAAGTGCAGGAACCAGCAAAACCACAAGCCATCTTCTCTCTTCAAGTGTCCTTCACTTACCACTAGGAGGCTGTACTGGGGCATAAAGTGGGGGAGAGATGGGGCTGGGTTCTGAGGCTTGGCTTCACTGGAGCATTTCCACACTTGAAGGATTTCCACTCACGGAGCATGATATTCTCATCTCCCCCCTCCCACCGAAGCCCCAAATGCCTCCCAACCAAGTGCTTCTCTGGGGGGTGGGTGTGGATGGGAATGGGATCACTCTAGAACAACATTAGGGGGGATATTTGGGGCTGCAGTGGGAGGGGGGAATTGTGCTGCATGGGTGGAAGTCTTTCTGCCTGTGGAAACACTCCAGCTTGGCTCCTCTTCTCCTGGTGCAAGATTACTGATAACCGGGGTGGCAATTTCTTGGTTAGCAGCGCAAAACAGGCATCAACTGACGTAGGCCCTGAGATGCAGCCCTAGTCACCTGACTGTCTCTTGCCCGGAGCACTGGCCTGTGTCTTGAAGGCTCATCTTGCCCTGTGGTGTGGATACATTCCAGTTTAATGGAACTTCATTTTAAAAAATGGTCCATCTAACCAAGAGTGGCTGGAGTGGCTGTGCCAAGGCCGGGCTTTAAAAAAAGAAACAAAACCTTGTGTGTTCAGACATGGGGCTTTCCTGCATTTTCATTTTCCTCACTTGTGTGTTCTTGTCACTTAGGTTTTCCCCCCATTCCTGCGCATGTTTTGCTCCCTCTAGTGGTTGATTCAATAGTACAGTGCTTTATGTCCAGCTTATCTCCCTGCAGACTGAAACTGCAGGTTTTTATGCTAGACATGAAGTAATTCGACCACTAGAGGGAGCAAAACATGTGCGGAAAAGGAAAAACCCATCAAAGCGACAGGAACACGCAGGCAAGGAAAATAAGAATGTGGAAAAGCCCTCTGTGATGGGATTAAAGGAAAAAAAAAACCCTATGACCAGCAGAGTGTGTTCATAGAACCCTGCTGAGTCACATGACAGAGTGAGGAGGGGGCCGTTTGGGCTCAGAGCTCTCGGTTATTGTCTGTTAACAGACTCAGAAGGGAAGCGCTGAGGGAGTGAAGCGACTTTCGCCTTCTGAGTCTGTTAACGGACAATAACCGTCACACCCTCTGTCTGGGCAGGTTTTGTTGGTAGCTCTTTGTACTTGCACTCTTTTCAGAAGTCATTTTTTTTACCCTTTGGGGATATCACATGGAAATATTCAGTGGAACCCAGATTTTTACTACATGTTGGTGTTTTGAAGGCAAGGCAGGTTTCTCTTTGCCTGGCCAGAGAGATTAATGGATATGGTTGTGTGTATATATATGTGCCCTGCAGGCTGGACACAAGCTTGCCCCCTGACCCAGCCCCTCAGTTTCCTCCATTCCCTTTGGAGGGCAGGATCTTCTCACTGCAGAACATTCTTCAGGCACTACGTTTCCTGGGACACCAGCTGTTCCAGCTGTTTTGGAAGCCTGGCCATGTCCCACTCAGGTGATTCTCTGCTACTTCTAACAAGGGGGCACGAAGGTAGCATGTGCTTTTTAACAAGCTTTTAGCATGTGTATTTGCTTGGTGCCATAGTAACTGAACCTTTGGAAATGACAAAAGGCTGGCCCTCGCCTCTCTGCACAGCCCCCTTCCATCCGCATTTTGCTGTCCTTGGTTCTGTACTGGACCAGACGACTCCCATCACCATATGGGGGTGGTAGAGGAGAAGAAGTGAACATCTGGACTGATGCCTGCAGCTAGAGCTTTGCCTTCTGTGTCGGTAGGCATCCCACAACTCTGCACCAGGAAAAGCTGGATTCTCTGACCTGCACAAATTATGCAAGTGAACTGTAAGTTCACATACGCTTTGCTCCCTGCGCATCATTTATTCTATTCTGATTTTCCTAATCCCACTGAGCTTTGCCCCCCCAACTGTCAAAAATCTTTTTCAGTCTCTCTTGGGCTTCTTGTTCCTGACCTCTCGACTCGGAGCCCAAAATAAAAACCATTAAGAGAAGTATTTCAGGAAAATATCAAAAGCGGGTAAAATGATGGTGATAAATTTGTGGTGCTCTTGTATGTCATTAGTCCCATTTTCTTTTGGTGATAAAACTCATTTTGCTGCAAAAGTGCACAGAGAACGGCTCCCCTTTCTGATCAGTGTGACAGGCTTCTGTGGGCCGTCTCTTGGTCTTCTGGAGATAGTTGCCCATCAGTCTGAACTGTACGATCCTTCTCTTTAATGTCATTATTACAGCTTATCCAAATTGGACATTCTAGAGTCTGGCTCAGAGGTCAAGAAGACTAGTGGAAAAGGCAAGAGCAAAGAGAGGGACTTAGCAGATATTGTTTATTAATTATTTACTTAGGACATTTCTGTGCCATCTTTCCACCCAGCTTAGGGTCCCCAAAGCAGCAGTCAACAATGTTATAACAAGCTTTTGAAATTCATAGTATAAAAACAATTAAAAAGAACAATGAGAGAAAACACATTCACAATTAAAACACATACACAGGAAGGAGGGTCTGTGGGGGAACGCTAGATGAAACAGACAAGTCTTCACTTGCTGGAAGAAGCTAATGACAGAAGGGCACAGACAGTTCTCCCTGGGGAGAGAATTCCATTATTTTGGTGCCATGACTGAGAAGGCCCTTTCTTGGGTTTGCTATCCATCTAGCCTCAGATGAAGAGGACACCCAGAGAAGGTCCTCTGAAGATGATTGCAGTGGTCAGGTAGTTTTGCAGTAGGTGGTGCTTAAGGGATGTTGGTTTCATGCCATTCAGGATTTTAAAGGTCAACACCAGCACTTTGAATTAGGCAGATATGTAACTAACAGGGATGTTTTCTATCCAGAGTTGCCATGCTTGCCATGACTAGGGCCAGGGCCGTTTCAGTGGTGGCCCCATACTGGTGGAACGAGCTCCCAGAAGACATTAGGGCCCTGTGGGACCGTCTACAGTTCCACAGGGCTTGCAAAACAGAGCTCTTCCACCAGGCTTTCAACCAAGGAGCCACCTAAAAAATATACTGGCCAAGGCTCTGTCTCTGGAAATCATCCCTGGCGGCCTGTGCTACACCGACATGCATGGATTGATGCTGACTGTATTACACTATGAGTGATCTGCCACAGTGTTCCGCCATCGCATGTAATACTGACTGATAGTAGCACTTTATGAACTAGTTTTATAATTTTTACAACTGTTGTTTTATGTATCTTAAGTTTTATGTAAGCTGCCCTGAGCCTGCTTTGGCAGGGAGGGCGGGGTATAAACTAAACTAATAAGGAAGAATTTTTTAAAAAATTGTACGGATAGATCTTTCCAGAGTGATGCCCCCACTTTGCTAACTATTCTGATCTCTCTCTGAGACTCTGCCTGCAAGGCACAGGGCCAAATAGGGTGCTTGCTTGCCCATGCTGGCACATACACTTCACATGCACATAAGCTGGGTGGGTGGAGGCAAGTGCCATGCTGCACCCCCCCCAGGCACTGTTGGCCACATATCTTATGCTTGGTCCAGACATCATGTGAAACCTTGTTTATTTTAACTATGGTTAGTTTGTGGAAGGGGCCGTGGTGGCTCAGTGGTTAAGATGCTGAACTGCAGACTGGGAGATCAGTAGTTCGGCAGTCCAAGACCCGAGTGCCGCATGACGGAGTGAGCTCCCATCTCTGGCCCCAGCTCCTGCCAACTTAGCAGTTTGAAAGCAAGAAATTGCAAGTAGATAAATAGGTACCACTTTGGTGGGAAGGTAACAGCATTCCGTGCGCCTCGATGTCTAGTCATGCCAGCCACATGAGCATGGAAACATCTTCGGACAGTGCTGACTCTTCGGCTTGGAAATGGAGATGAGCACCCCCTAGAGTCAGATTCGACTGGCTTTCGAGCAAGGGAAACTTTTTACCTAGTTTGTGAAACCAGGGCCGAGGACAGACTGGCAATCTCCCCCGCTCTGCCTTCGCTTCTAAAGCGGAGGCAGAGGGGGCGTTCAGATTGCCGCATCTGTCCCCCGTCGTCAGCGCGGACTCACCCGTCCACGAGGCGCTGTCCTGCCGCTTCAGCCGGAGACCACTTTAAACAGGTCTCCGGCTCTCCGGCTGCACATCCCTGCCGCTTCCTGGCAGTGTGGATGCGTCGGCAGCGCGCCGGAAGCGGGGGCGGAAGTGTGGACGGACCCGCAGCCGCGCACCTCCTCCCCGCCTCCTCCCCGGGACATTGCAGCCAGTGCGAACGGGCCGCACCGGGCTGCTTTTCCCGTGGGGCTTTTGGCCCTGCGACTGATCCAGGGCAGATCTTCAGTCTGTCCTCAGCCCAGGATTCACCTTACAGGTGGGGACTCATCATCTTGACAAATGTTGGCTTCATTGCCTTTGCTCCGTAGCTTTGGAGGGCATCACCAGGAAACAAACCAGGATCAAAATATTCATACATCCCATGAAGCCATAGTTAAGACTAACTGTGGTTAACAAACCAACTTCAGGTCCTGGCTTGACAGACCCTAACTTGCCCTAGTTAGCGAAGTGACCCATATTCAGACAACACACACTAACTATAATGTTTACTTAAGCCATAGTTTTGTGTGATAGTCTTCTGAACTGAACCTTTGTACGTGTATCATATGATCACGAAAGAGAGAGACCAAGAGAGAGGCCGAGACAGACCAGGGCCAGATAAATTGGGTCAAGAGGTATTTTATTTTATTGGATTTGCATCCCAACAGTGGGCTCAGGGTGGGTTCCATCAGTGTAATATACAGTAATTAAAAACAGTAAGATACATCAGATAAAATACAGTGCAAATTCTACATATCCCATCAGAAACTCAACAGGTGTAACCTGTCACAGTTGGGTTCCAGATATTACTCAGATCTGATCCACTGGAGACCCAATACATAGATAAAAACGAGGACGCCCACCACCTCAACGAAAAGCCTGGCGGAAGAGCTCCATCTTGCAGGCCCTGCGGAACTGTAGGAGGTCCTGCAGGGCCCTGGTCTCATATGGGAGCTCACTCCACCAGGCAGGGGCCAGGGCCGAAAAAACCCTGGTCCTAGTTGAGGCTAGGCGGATGTCCCTGGGGCCAGGGACCATCAGGAGATGTTGCTTAGCAGATCGTAAAGCCCTTTGGGGCTCACGGGGAGAGGCGATCTCACAGATATGCAGGCCCCTGGTCATATAGGGCTTTGAAGATAAACACCAGCACCTTGAAATGGATCTGGTACTCAATAGGCAGCCAGTGCAGTTCGTGCAGCACAGGATGGATACGCGTCCACACAGACGACGAAGTCAGCACCGGTGCTGCTGTGTTCTGTACCAGCTGCAGCTTCTGGAGCAGAGTCAAGGGCAGCCCCACGTAGAGAGAATTACAACAATCCAGACTGGAAGTGACCATTGCATGGAGGTATTAGAGACAAGGATGGATCTGAGATCTCTGGGTTTTTAAAATTCCTTGGTCATCTCTGGAAATGCAACGAGCTGTGGTGGTGGTGGTGGGGGGAGGCAAGGAACCTCCATTATATATCATTACCCACTTCCTTGGTTTGCCAAGGGGCTGCTGCTGTTGCCGGCTGAATGAATAAGAAGTATAATTGCCCATAAAATGGGGATCTTTTCTCGGCCTGAAATTTGGCGAGGAGGATCCCTTGAATGGAGGTTGTATAAGGATCTCATCGTAGTTGGGTCGCGGAATTCCCCCCACCCCAAAGTGTGTTTCCCACTGAAACCAACAGAAACAACTCCAAAAAGAACTAAAGAAAATGAACGCATGCAGTAGTGACAATAAGGAAAAACAAAACTGAAACTAAAACAGGTAAAAATGTGTACATCCCAAGTTGGTATTGCACATAATATCTTTTTGAAAGGGGAGTGGGAGGTCAGAGGGAGTGACGGAGCAATGATCCTGACAAACAGTGCCATTGTTGTGTTTGGGGCAACCCCCTGCCCCATGCGCACACCACACAGTCCTCCCTCTCCCTCTCTGCACACTTGTGGTCCTGTTTTCTTCTTCCTTTTAGTGCCCCGGAGACAAGCGTGATCTTGGAAAGCTCCTTGGAGGAAATTGGCACCACCGAGATTCTGGCAATGAGAAAACAAGTATGGGAGGGTTTTCTATTGGTCCTCCCCCCAGGGTGGGGTTCCTTCCTGCTCCCCCTTGGAAGGAGAAGCCTCACAAGGGTTGCCTTCCTTATCAGCAAGGCTTCCGAGGCCTCCTTGCCCTGCCTGCCCAGGGTCTTCAGCTTCTCTTGTTTGCACAGTCCCTTGCTGCTGACCTTGTCCTCTGCCCTTTTTCTTTCCTTTTAAAAATATGCAGTTGGCTAAAATCTCAGGGAGGCTTCGGAGTCTGGAGCAGCAATATGTGGGCTGGCGTCAGAAGGAGCTGGTGATCTACTCCGTGCTGGTCTCCACGTGTCTTCTTAATATGTGGCTTTGGATGCGGAGATGAGGATGTGAGGCTGTAGGAAGCTGCGTGTGTGAGACTGGGAAAGGATGAGGCTGGTTTGCACTTTGTTCTTTTTAACTTTCACTGACCCTCTGCCTAAATACTCTGGGACTTGACTCCTCCTGGTTGTAATAGGAGAATGGACAGAACGCGGTGCACTTGCTACTTTAGAGGAAGTGGGATGGATGCACACACTTGGTGGCTGGAAGGGAAGGAAGCAACATCGGGCTGTTATTCTATCTAGCTGCAGTTGGACCAGCAATGAGTGGAGCGTGGAGTCCTCCAAAGATGTCAAGTGCTCCAAGGCTCCCCTACAAATAAGCAGCTCTTTTACTTGAACCAGCCTGAAGTACAGGTAACCCACCTGAGTCCTCAGCGGACTAAAGCCATGTTTCCTTTCAGGGAGCCCTCAGGACATTTTGGACTAAGGCAGCTCAAACTGGAATGACCCCAGAACAAGTGGACACTTGAGTGCCCTGAGATGTTGTTTTTTTTTTTTGGGGGGGGGGGGAGGTTTCTAATGCCAGTTATCATCAGAACTGACGGGATGTCTATCATGGCAAGGGACAAGAAGTGTCTTCTATCTATCCCACTGGGGCTTACATGTGCAATCCTTGAATACGGGTAAAGAAGTCATCAGAAGATAATAGACATTGTTTCTTTAGTAAGGAGTTTGGGCACAGTTGACTATAGAACCTACCACAGTGTCCATTGTAATCTTATACTAAGAGTCTGTGGGGGTGGTGCTGTTGGACTTTGTTAATGCCAAGGGCCCTCCTCTGCAAGGAAAAGGATTTGTAGAACTGACATTCTCCTGACTGCAGCGTTATACCCATAGAACGTGAGCATCTGGGCTGCCTGTCAGTAATTAATAACATTTGAGTGTCCTGAACTCTTAATAAAAATGTGAACATATGAAACTAACTTATATTATTTTAGAGTGTTGGTCCATTTTCTCAGGGTTGTCTACACAGTGTATCTCCAAGTTCCCAGGCGGGAAAAGGTCTTTCCCAACACTGTCTGAGGACTTGCACAGTTCCACTGGATGGAATTCCCAGTATTTTTGTTTGTTTGAGATCCTATAACTGGAGAAGGCAAGGACTGAACCTGGGACCTTCTGACTGCCAATAGGTGTTCTGCCACTGAGCCATGCAATGTCTAGTAATGTTTGGCATGAATGGGAAATGCCATGGTATTTGTGCTGTCTTTTTCATATAGCCTCCAATCTGTGCACATACTCTTGTTTTCTTGTCAGAAGTTTGGAGAGATAAATCTTTTCAGCTCTCTCAGGCTCAAGGGATGGGGAAGTCTTGGCCAAGAGGCTCTTCTTGAAAAGTCTGTCCATTGCTCCAAGGGCTTGACCCCAAAAGGGGTTCTGCCATTTTTGGTGAGGGCAGTGGAGGTACATAACAGGGGCATTTTTCTGCCCTTGGGTGCTGCTGGCATGTCTGTGAGAGTCCACAGAGTCAGTCAACAACAAGTATCCTCAATCAGGAAAGCTTTTATTGAGAGAGTTCTGATATAGTCATCTGCACGTCCTGTGTTAGTAATGGCGGGCCATAGGATGGCCAGGGCAGTTATACAGAATTCAAGGTAATAAAAAGTAACCAATCATCAGTTCAAGAAAAGGCACTTAAAATACTGGCTTTGTGTTCCCAGAGTATAGGCAGGAAGGTGTAGAGCCAGACAGTAAGAGATACAACAGCTGGCACAGCAGGCTCTCCAAGGTCAACGGAGCCGGCATAGTGGTAAGCCCGCCATGAGAACAAGCAAGTGAAACATTCCACTGAGATGAGGCCCAGTCCAGGCGGAGCCACCTCCCGGGCGGGGGATGGCAGCAATAGCTGACAATGTCAAGCTTGCAGAAGCATTGCCATTTGAGCTGCTTGCATGTGTTGGCAAGAATGTGCATTTTGAGGGTGTTTTTTTTTAAAAAAAGAATAGAGTTGCCAGCTCTGGGTGGAGAAATACCTGGAGATTTGGGTTGGAGCCTGGGGAGAGCAGTGTTTCGGGAGTGAACATAATGCCATAGAGTTCACCCTGCAATGCTGCCATTTTCTCCAGGGGAACTGATCTGTATTGCCTGGAGATCAACTGTAATAGTGGGAGATCTCTAGGCCCCACCTGGAGGTTAGCAGTCCTGGTTAAGAAGCTTGGTTGGAAGTGTTTGGCTTACCTTATGGATCTAGTAAATAGGGATGGGCATGAACTGGGAAAATGCTGTTCAGTTCGTGGCATGCCCAGTTTGTGAACCATGAATTGTCACAAACTTTTAAGGGCTAAAAGAACCGGTTCAATTTGTGAGGTTCGTGACATAGTAGAACACTCCCCTCCCTGGCATGCCAGAGACACCAAACTCACAGGGGATCTCCAGATGGCTTTCCTCTACCTGCTCTTCAAGTTTGGTATGTAGTGGATTTATAGAGTCCAAGTTATGGTCCCCCAAAGAAGGTGCCTTCAGGAAAGTGTTTTCTGGGAAAATGACAGGTAGAGGTTCAGGAGTGTATAGAATGAGTCCTGTGCAAGCTAGAGACACCAAACTCACAGGGGATCTCTGGCTTATTCTCCTCTCCTGTCCTCCAAGTATGGTGAGGATTAGATTTGTGGGGTCTGAGTTACAGCCCTCCAAAGAAAGTGCCCCCATCCTCCATTGTTTCCAATGGAGGAAAAGAAACAGCAAAAAAAGCAAGGGCAATAGAAGCCCAGCAGAACAGAATCAAAGTCATGGATAATATCTGCAAAAGAAACTGAAGGTGGGGGGCATTTTTGCAAGCCAGCAGAACCAGTGCAATGTATTAGTGCCCAGCACCACCCCATGCCACTGTGGCAATGTCAGTTCAACAGGGCTGATGTCTGGGTTTGCAAGCTGAGCAGAACCAGTTCAATATACTAGTGCCCAGCAGAACCCAGTGCCAAGGTGGCAATGCCAGCTCAATCACAATCCAAGCCAAGGAGGGGCATTTTTGCAAGCCCAGCAGAACCACCACAATGTATAGAGTGCCCAGCAGTACCAGTGCAATCACAGAGTGCCCAGCAGAACCCAGTACCAGTGTGGCAATGCCAACTCAACAGGACTGATGTCAAGCACAGAATCACAATCCAAGAACGGGGAGGTTTGCAAGCCCAGCAGAACCCATGCAATGTACTAGTGCCCAGCAGAACCCAATACCAATGTGGCAATGCCAGTTCAATCAGAATCCAAGCAAGGGGGGCATTTTTGCAAGCTCAGCAGAACCAGTACAATGTACAGAGTGTCCAGCAGAACTCAGTGCCACTGGCACTGCAAGTTTAAAAGGACTAATCTCAAAGCACAGAGTTACAAATCCAAGCAGGGGTGTATGGGTTTTTGCAATCTTTGTACAAAAAAGGAAGGTGGCAAAGGGGGAGGACCCTCTTAAAACTGACATGTTTGAAACTGACAACAGTGGTTCCAAGGCTGGGGAATACCCCCCCCCCCTGTTGCTCTGAAGTTTGGTAAACATTTTGTTTGAGTGGAGACAGTCTATCTGGAAAAGTATCCATTCAGGAACCAGCACAAACCTCCACAAATTGCTTGAAAGTTCATGGAAAGTTCATGTGGGTTGACCTGCCATAAACTTCAATTCATGAACCATGAACCAGCCAAAATTTGTCACAAACTTTAGTTTGTGCCCATCCCTACGGTAAAACACTTCTTCCACCCTCCCATGATTTCTCTGGGAATGGCCTCGAATTAAGCATTTTTAAGACCAATGGATTTCAGTGAACACCAAAAACTGAGGTACAGAAATCAGAGGGGGTGGTGACATCCAGGACCTAAACAGAGCTGGAGGGAGCTGAATGTGGGCCTAGTGAACTTGACTCACACTAAACCAACTCATGCAGTTTTCTTGAGGCAGGTTGTCGAGTCCAGACCTCAGTTTCTCCTCAGTAGTCCTTCATCCCAGAGGTTTAATTATTCGATGCTTGAAAACAGCTGGGAGATGACAACCGGGTGAAGAATTGCCTGCTGTCCTGCCTCCTTGAATGGGTGGTGTCATCTTCCTCTGTTCACCCCCCCTGAGACTTTCCCTCAGGAGAGGCTTGTTATGTATTTAACAGCATGTTTTGTAACTGAGAAACTCTGGGGAACCAAAGGCCATGCACCACAGGAACAGAAACTGACTGTTGCTCTTCCAGCCCCAGCTGTGCTGTCTGGGCCCAACTACACATTTACTTTTTAAAAGATTTGGACCTGGGTTTCCTGGATATAATTTGGGTTTCCTGCAGCCACACAGCAGCTGTGAGGAATGGCTTTAAAAAATCCAAGTAGAGCCCATTTAGTCTTGGAACGCTGTGGGGGAGGGAAGGCTCCTGCTTCCTCCCCATCCCATTCCTGTACCAAAATAATGCTGGGGGGGGGAGTTATATCCCCATTTTTGCTGTTCCATGTGGAGTATTCTGTGTGTGTGGAGCAGCAAAAACAGGGAAATAACTCCAGAGCTTTTTTGGCATGGGAAAATGGCTGTAGGGGGAGGGAGGCTTGGAACCCATGGAAGCTTTCTGAGGCTAAATGGGCTCTTTTTCTTTTTCTTGGAATAGCCATTCTGTGCAGCTGCTTTGCGCATGCAGGGAACTGGACCAAACTCTTTAGAAAAGCGAACATATAGTCCCTCCCCCCCCCCCCCCCCCCCCGTGTTGACTAGATCTGTTTGCCCTTGGAGTCAAGGGCTACATTCCCCCATTTCCCACACTTTGGTTTTCCTCCCTCCAGAGGAGGTGTAAGGTATCCTCCAAGGAAGTTCTTTTTGTTGCCAACTAGGACACATGGCAGAAGGATCTGTCTGAGAGCTTCATTGCAGCATTGCCAAGTTGGGCTGTGGGCCTGTCCTCCTTGCAAACTGGGCTGCAGCCCTGCCTTAGTGGTCTCTGCTTATGAACTGAGCATGGATGCCATTGGAGGAGGAGGAGACTGGATTTATACCCCACCCTTCACTACCCAAAGGAGTCTCAGAGCGGCTTACAATCTCCTTTCCCTTCCCTTCCCCTCCCCTCCCCACAACAGACCCCCTGTGAGGTAGGTGGGGCTGAGAGAGCTCTTTCGAGAATAGCTGTGCCAGAACTATGGCTTGCCCAAGGTCATCCAGCAGCTGCAAGAGGAGGAGTGGGGAATCAAACCCGGTTCTCCCAGATTAGAGTTCGCGCACTTAATCACTATGCCAAACTGGCTCTCCATTTCCCCCCAGCCATACAGGATCTATATATTCTGGTAGAGCACCCTTGATGACAGCCAGGGTGGTGTAGTGGTTAAGAGCAGCCAACTCTAAACTGGAGAGCCAGGTTCGATTCCCCCCTCCACATGAAGCCTACTGGGTGAACTTGGGCCAGACATAGTTCTCTCAGAACTCTCTCAGCCCCACCTACCTCGCAGGGTGTCTGTCTGGGGAGAGGAAGGGAAGGCGATGGTCAGCTACTTTGAGACTCCCTTTGTTGTTGTTGTTGCCATCAAGTCACAGCTGATTTATGGTGACCTCATGGGGGTTTTCAAGGCAAGAGATATTCAGAGGTGGTTTGCCATTGCCGACCTCCATGTCATAACCCTAGTATTCCTTGGTCGTCTCCCAATCAAATACTAGCCAGAGCTGACCCTGCTTAGCTCCTGAGATCTGACTAGCCTGGACTATCCAGGTCAGGGCTTGAGACTTCTTAGGTTAGAGAGAGAAGCAGGGTATAAAAACCCAACTCTTCTCTTCTTGGTGCTGTAAAGAAATTGGGGGAAGGCAGGTTTCAGTTGCCAGAGGCAACTCTTTTGGAACACTGAGTCCAGTCCCTTTCACCGAGGACTGCATCTCCTGGGTTACATAATTATGAATTTCTGAGCCAGCTCTAGCATGTTCCTTCAAACAGCTGGAAGCTAAGCTAGAAATTATGTGTTTTACATTATGTGAACATGTGTGGTTCGTAATGTGGTAGCAGTAAGCCAAAGGAGTTCTGGGGCTATATGCAATCAAAGGAGTTTTGGAAATTGTTACTGGAAGATGTACATTTCTCATAACCCTCAACTCTTCTGTTCACCTTGAGAAATGTACAGATTTTTGGGGGGTGAGGGGTGAGATTAAGGTTGCCAGGTTCCCTCTCGCCACTGGTGGAGGGTTGGGTTGAGTGGCCAGCTCCAAGCTGGGAAACTCCTGGAGATTTGGGGATGGAGCCTGTGGAGGACAGCAAAGCCATAGAGTCCACTCTCCAAAACATCCATTTTCTCCAGGGAAACTGATCTCTGTAGTCTGGAGATGAGCTATAATTCTGGAGGATCCTCAGGTCCCACCTGGAAGCTGGCATCCCTAAGGTGAGATGTCTTGGCGTCAATAATTTAAAATGTCAGAGCCGGCTCAGAAATGTACCGCACAGCAGCCAAGTTGTAGGAATCCAGCTAGCTTTTTCCTTTTTTTAGCTAAACAGGTACCCCCTCCAGTTAGTGGTGACTGCATTCAGGACACAGCTCAGCCTCTGTTTTAAAAAGTCTAGTTGACGGGGATAATCTGCTGCACGAGATCCCTCCTGCCTTGCTGAGCCAAAGCCCGATGAAGGGTTAAGTGCAAAGGCGGCTGAGGCAAGAGGTGCGGGAGAGAGCATGTGTGCAGCTCCCCTTTCATCCCTCAAGACACAAAGCAGTGAGCAATTAATTCCTATGAAGTGCACTATCACTTGCAGTTGGAGGCAGGTGTGTTGCAGCAAGAGGTACACGTTTGGAGGAACTGCCCTGGCTTTTGCCCCCCCAGAAGTTTGCATGGTCTTTCAGCTCTCTGTGGTCGCCATGATCCTGGTGCTGCCAGCTGGGTGCTGGGGCTGTGAAGCAGAGAGCGAGTGACTGAGCAAGGCGGCCTGTTTTTCTGTGCCATAAATCATGGCAGTGGGTCATCTATGACTGGCCCAGACTGCTGAAGATGCTGCAGCATCCTTGGGATGAATTTTGGACACGCTGAGTTACTCTGGTAGCTTTTAGAAGCGCCAGAGCCTGAGGAGCTCTCACAACTCATCACAAACGGTGCCGAGAAGGGAATCCCGGGCTCAGAGAGTGGATCGCTTTGCATTACTACCAAGGCTAACTGGAACCGGTGCCCCTGCCTACCAAGCCGTTTTCCATGCTGGATTTGGCTCCCAGACACAGTTCTGTGCGGGACACCTGACTGTGAGTAAAAGAAGGGAAAGGAATTGCATGACCCTAAACCTGTTCAAGATATATGTGTGTGTGTGTCTGTGTGTGTGTGTGTCTGTGTGTGGCAGAGACAGACAAAGGGCTGACCACCGTCACACCCCCATGTTGCACTGGCCACACATTACTAGACAGGCTGCCTCACTGAAAGCACAACCCCTCTTTGCTGTCTGCATCTGGACTCGCCTTCCCAGTTAGTGGGCATCTCTTGTTGTGTCATTGTGCTCAAGGGAACATTTATGTCATCCCTGACTGCTTCTGCTCAAAACAAACAAAACAGGGGGGGTGAGGGGGTGTTATTTTACACGTGTCAAAACTTGGAGAAGGTCCCAGATAGTTGTTCACCTTCATGGTGCAGGCTGGGAGAGTTAACTGTCAAAGGACTTGGAGATAATTTTTGAAGAACTGAACAGGAAGCAGTCATTTTCAGATGAAGTGACAGCCATCCCTGTCACGGGGCCAAAGTAGATTTCAAGTTTTTAATGAGTCGGGTCTGGGTTCTATGGAAACAGTGCTGGGAGGGGGGTTATTTCCTTGGTTTTGCTGCTCCACATGTTGTGTTCTGCACATAGAGCAGCAATACCTGGGAAATAACTTTCCCAGTGTTGTTTCTGAGCAGGGAAATGGCTCTCCTTCATCTTTAAAAAAACAGTTTCCTGCAGCTGCTGTGAGGCTGTGGAGAACCTGAGCTGGGAACCCAGACCCATCTAGTTAAAAACCCCAAATGTCTAGTTTGGCCCACAGATAGCTCTGAGAACTCCCAGGAAGCCTTTGGCCTATAAACAATGGAAAAGGTGCCAACTGACTGACTGGGCTCTCTTCCCCAACGGACACTCTTAACTGCCCTGGAATACGCTGGGCCTTCACACCACTCAGCTCCGCCCTGCCCAGCATTCTCACAAGGCATGTTGTTCACTGGGTGCCGTGGCCTCATTCTCCAGTCCCAGTGGGCGAGAATTGGGCCTCCTCTTCTTCTTTTGCTTTCTTGGACCAGAGAAACAGGCCTCAGGTCCTCTTTCAGAAGCCTCCTTCCCTTAGTGCTGCCTGCCCCAGCTCAGAAAAGCCTGGAAGGTTAAAAAAAAAGGGGGGGGGGAGTTTCTGTGGTAATAGGGATCCAGGGGTGGGGGAATTCTGTCACATGGAGGGTTGACAACTCTGAATTGGGGGGCAGAGCCTGGGAAGGGCAAGGTTTGGGGAAGGGCAGGACCTCAGCAGGGTATAATGCCTACAAAACAGCCCTTTTCTCTAGGGGGAACTGATGTCTGTTGTTAATTCTGGGAGATCTCCAGGTCCAACCTGGGTGTTAGCAACCTTAAATGACCAGAAAGTGGCCTTAGAAGTTCTCAGTCTTCCTCCTTTGGTTTCAAGCCCTGATCCTGCTTGTCAGGTTAGCTCTTTGCAGGAAGAAGCTGATTGAGATTAGTTCAAAGAACTCTTAACTTCCTGTTCAAATATGTAGAAAGACCAGTTTGAATGATATGCAAAGGGGGGGCAATTTTGGATTGAGGGTTTGGCTCGGTCCTTTCTCAGGTGACAGATATTATTTGAGTTCTGAGATCACATTCAGGCTACAACCTGCTCTCCCCTCATCACCTTTTGAATAGACTTGAGTCAGTTAGAAGAAGCCTACCCTGTTGTTCAGGAGATAAAATTACTGGTAGAATTAAGAGAGGCATATAGTTGTGGGTTCCTCTCCATAGAAAAGCATGCACCCAAGACATTTTCAGGCAATATGTGTAAAAATGCTGGGGAGGAGATAGAGAGGGTTGATGGGAACACGCTGGACATAGTAACAACCACGTGACATGAACCATGGACTATCTGATAAGCTCCAGCGGGTGGTATTTAGTGAGGGTGACAGATAGTGCTGCCAGTTTGCGACCGACTTATGGTGACCTGCAGGGCGTTCAAGGCAAGAGAGGTGGTTTGCCATTGCCCACCTCTGGGTAGCCACTCTGGACTTCCTTGGTGGTCTCCCATCCAAGCAGCACAAACTAGAGCTTTATAAGATCTGATAAGATCAGGCTAGCCTGAGCCATCGAGGTCAGAAGAATGAATGCTAGAGGAGAATGCCTCACCTTCCGAACCTGAAGTATCATGTAAAGTATGCCAATAAAGGTTGATTGATTGATTGATTGAACATCCATTGGCCTCTCCTGCCCCCTGTTCTCACCCTGCTTCCAGTCTGTAGCTTCGAACAGGCCAACACTTTGCTGCTCTGCAATTATCAGTATACCCGGGTGCCTTTTCACAGGCCTCACACTTGAGCAGGGAGGCCCTCTTTTCCAGACTGGGTGATCACCCTCCCTTCAGTTTGAGAAGTGGTCACCTGACATCCACTTCACAGCCCCGAAGCATTGCTGCTACTACACAAAATTGCCAAAGGATAGGACTGAGTCTCAGATGACTTTGATGAAGACAGCTTAGTTGGGTTTAATCGATCAATGCTCTGTCCACTTCTGGTGGGTGCAAGACTTTTTTTTGCATTACGCCATTGCCTGTCATGCAATTCTGCCACTATGGATGTTTCATCATTCACACCCTTAGTCCTGCCCTGCTTCCCTGGCCCTGAAGTCTTTGATGCAAAACAAATCACAAGTTTCATAACTGGGGCTGCCAGCTCTGGGCTGGGAAAAACCAGGAGATTTTGGGGGTGAAGCCTGAGGAGGGTGGGGTTTGGGAAGGGGAGGGGCTTTAGTGGGGTAGAATGCCAGAGCGCCCACCTTTTAAAGCAGCCCATTTTCTCCAGGTGAACTGATCTCTGTTGCCTGGAGATCAGTTGTCGTAGCAGGAGATCTCAAACCACTGCCTGGAGAATGGCAGCCCAAGTGACTCATAACACACTTTCCTTATAAGAAGCCTTTTGTGATGGCATCTAGTAAAACGTGTTCAAAAATTAAACTGAGTGGGGCTTAAACAGTTGCAAAAAAAAATGTACGCCAGATCTGATGGAGATTTTAGTGGGGCATTCGGAGAAAGAAACTTCTAATGAAGAGAGCAGTTTGGGTAGCCACTCATGGGACCAGTTGTGTGGGGGCAAGTGGGCTCTCATGTGCTAGAGGTTATTCAGAAGTGTCTGGAGTGAGGAGGAGGAGGAGGTTGGACTAGATCAGGGGTGTCAAACATAAGGCCCGGGGGCCAGAACTGGCCCGTCCAAGGCTCTTACCCAGCCCACAAGCAACTGGTATGTATGGAAATATAAGGTTACCCCCCTTTTATGGTATCTCTTGGGAAAAAACCTAGTCTTGCATATGATTAAATACATTTATTGGGGCTTTTGTGGACTCCCCAGTAAATCAATTGCTTTTGTTTGTATTCTGAGTAAAAATAATATTGTTAATTGGGTTTCCCTGTGTCCTTTAAAAAATTTACTTCTCCGGTATCTGGCATTACATTTTATAGCACACATGGCCCGGCCCGACAAAGTGACATTTATGTCAGATCCGGCCCTCGTAACAAATGAGTTTGACATCTCTGGACTAGATGGCCTATAAGGCCCTTGCTAGCTCTAGAATTTTGTGATGATCTTTTAAAACAACCGATGTGGAAGAGTCCATTCGAAACTGCTGCACCTTAAAGCTAGTGGTCAGGTTGCTCTGCTCGGCACTTGCTGTTTTCATTCCTACTTTTCTCCTCCTTCGAGAGGCTCAGAAAGAGTAGGACTGGCTCCCATATGCCCCCCCTCCCCAGCATCAGGGCTCTCATTACAGCTGCAGTCCTATCAAGGATGTCTGGGAGAGCATCTCACACCTGTTGTTAGGGTAGGGCTTGATGCTCATGCTGTCACCTTGGTAACAGTGACAAAGATGAAAGCCACTGGGAAAAGCGCCTTTGTTCTTTACTAACAACATAGAGGGATCACATGGGAGTGGGAGAGGAAAGGGGCATGGTGGAAAAAATGTCAAGGGTCTAAGAGTGGAGAAACATAGGAGAGAAGGAAGGGCATAATTAAAACTGGAATGAACTGCATGCATGCATTTCACCATTTCATATCTGCATCAGTTGAAAATGGCGACAAACCAACTTGTTTATGAACACGTAAAATCTTTCTTTTTAAATGAAGCTATTTATCACTTACAGTTCATATCACTAATTACAATCCATGAACACTTGCACTGGAATAAAGTCTTGTTCTCCTTCAAGGTGCCGCGGGACTCCTGTTTGTTTTTGCTGCAGCAGCCGAACCCTCAGGAATCCTTGTAGGTAATGAATTGTTTCTCCGTATCACAGATGAGAAACTGTCAATGCAAAGCAACGATTTGTCAAGTACAGGCCAGGGGTGTGTGTGTGTGTGTGTGTGTGTGTGTGTGTGTGTGTGTGTGTGCGTGTGCGTGTGGGTGGGTGATGTGGGACTGGGAGGGTTGTGAAGTTACATCCCAAATCTGGTACTGATGCAGCTGCTCTGCTGTTCTTCCAGCTTCTTAATTATCTGAAAGTAGCAGGCTACTTCAGTTAAAAAGAATAAATTATACACCTTTGACAAAAGTTCTTGGAGGTTTCCCCAGAGAATCTGTGTCAGGGTTGGGCTTATTTCCTCCCAGGGTGCTCCCAGATCTGAATCCTAGGCAGACCCACCAAGTAAGAGCCAAGGAATCTGATACAAACAATATTTGTACCCTTCTGAATTAGAGATTCTTCAAGAAGGGGCACCCACAATACTTGCGGGGGGGGGGGGGAGAAGCTCCACGTGGAAGAGAAGGAAGCAGCTGCAGGTGAGCCTTCTCCCTTCCCCCCCAACGGCGAGGCCTGCGTGGCTTTCAGCTGCCAGACCCGCCAAGCCTTCTCCCTCCCCCTCAGGACTGGCGGCGAGGCCTGGCTGGCCCACTAAGCCGTCTCCCTCTCTCCCCCCCCCCCCCCGCGGTGGTGGTGGTGGTGGTGGTGAGAGCTGAACTGCTCACAGCTGCTGGCCTGCCAAGCCTTCTCCCTCCCCTCTCCCCTAGCAGCAGTGGCGGCAAGGCCTGGCTGGCCCTCCAAACCTTTCCCCCTTCCCAGTGGTGGTGGTGAGGGCTGAGTGGCTCACAGCCACCGGCCTGCCAAGCCTTCTCCTGCCCCCCTTGCAGGGGCAGCAACTGCAGCGAGGCAGTTCTCAGAGTGTTCTCTGCACATGTGCAGGGAACGCTCTTTTACTGTTGGGGGGATTTAAGTACCCCCTATAGTTTTTTATAGATTTCAGATTTTTCTGCACATCTGGGGTTGGCCCCAAATGTGCAGGAAAATCTCTTTGCCCCCTAGGTGACACCGATGTGCGGATTGAGATATCTGCACGCAGGGGGCACCTTGGCTATTAGATATGTAGACAGACGCTAGAAAAGGGAAGGCCAGGTGGTTGGAGTGGAGATGATGGAGGCATAAGCTGTTGTCTCCCAAGGGCAGAAAGAAACTCAGGGACTGGAAACCAGGTTAGAGAAAGAAGGGCAGAGCAATACTTTTCTTGTGGCAGTCTTTATATGTTGTTATTCTGCCACCTTCTCCATCACCATCCAGTACTCTCAATCAGAAGCAGGCAACCTTTTTGGCTTGGACCAACTCCTTTGCAATGTCTGCCTGTGAAGATGTTGGTGTGCTGGCAACCAAAAGGAGTGGGGGAGATGAGAACTGTACTTGGCCGGACAGACAGGAAGCAAGCTAAGCCCTAGGTGTGCTTTCCAGCATCTCAAGGGCTTGTCTCAGTTCCCAGGGTGGAGAACCATCCCTGCCTGCTGAGCAAACCATCTGTTGCACCACTGTGCATGATGTGGGTTGCCTGTTACTGCTGTAGCTGGTACACCATCTTGGCTTTCAATAGGTTGTTACTCTATCCCAGACCAAAGGGCAATTGTTGCCTTGTTACTCTATACCAGACCAAAGGGCAATTGGGATGATGTCTCTCTGCTTAATAAAAATCCTGCTTGCAACTGAAGCCCTTCTGTGTTTTTCTCCTCTGTTTTGTCATGAAATCAATGTGTGAAGCATCCATGGCATGGGCACCCACATGCAGACATCTTTCCAGATCTACTCAAATGATTCTTTACTTTGTCTTTTCTGGAGCAGGTTCATGCCTGCGCCTTCTTCTGTGCATGGAGGATGCCGGAAAAGAGCAATGGCTTGAAGACATCCCCTGGCCAGCTATCTCTGAAAACTGCCACTGCCAGAAAAGAGCGGAATAATCCAAGCAGGTGATGTGCTCTTGGGTTTCTGGCAAGGGATCAGCCCACAAAACCACTTGGTCGGAGAGGCACACAAGCTTTGAGGAGGCTAAAAATTAATCGCTGAGGTATTGAGGAGACTGTCGCCTCTCACCTCTCCAGTCTGCAGGAGGCCAGTGAATGTGAACCGGACTTTTCTTTCCTGGTGGTTGAGGCTTAAAGTCTGCTTGGAAACCACATGACACCTGCTGGCTTTGTTGGCTGGAGGCTTCTCCTAGAGGCTCAGATGTGGGGGGTTGGGGGACTTGGTTGCTTCCTATTAAGGATACTGAACATGCTCAGAAGTACGATGAATTGAATCATATAGGGTGACAGTGTGTGTAAAGAAAGGGAAAAGCTTGTTGAGTCCACTGGGAAAAACTCCAGGGTCAAGAGCAAACAGTCCTTTACACTGAGGGTGCAGGACAGGGAATCCTCCTTTAAACCCCCCTTTTGTGTGTTAGACCACAAGATGGTGAGGAAGACAACTTAAAATGTCCTCTTGACTGGTAGGGCATCCAGTCATTTGTAGCAGTGGTTGCCAGTTTGGCACCTGAGGGAGCCTTGGCACTCACCAATGTGTTCCCCGGAGCCTGCTTGCGTGACTCTTGGGGACAAGGCCAAAGGGTCTTGGACAGAACAGAAAAATATAGGAAGCTTCAGATTACTCCCCACCAGCTGACTGACTAGCAAAGCACCAAACTTGCCCTGCCAGATGTGTCTCAGCCATGCGCTGGCTGATTGGCCAAGGGCACAGAAAGACAGGGTGTCAGGCTCTGCCCTGGCCCAGCCTCCTCTGGGGAGGAGAAGGAGCCCCCGTGGTCCCCATTATATTGAGGTTCTCTGCATTGTGCAGCTTCCAGGGGAAGACCCCTTGCCTTCTTTACCACAGCAGACTTCAAGAGCTAGTGGAACAAGCAGACCAGGGACATCCTGAGTGGACCCGTTGACCTACAGCATCTCCAAAGTGTCCCCCCAAAATAAAGAAACCAGGCTTGGAGCCTGGACCAAGTGAGGAAGCACATGCCTGGTGACTTAGGCATCCCTTACTCTGGTGTCATGCAGGAGGGGAGCACCAGTTTCTAGATCGTTGCCAGATCCAGGAGCCAAGTCTGGCCGCAGGAAAGAGTGGGTTCATCAGCTCCCTGTATAAGCCTTCAGTTGATCTCTAGCCACTGCTGGGTCAACAGCTCTCCAGCTTTAGGCCAAATTGTATGTCAGTTAAGTGCCATGGAGACTTGCAGCCATATAGCAGCTGAGGGTCCCCGTTGGCAATTCCTGTGGAAAAATGCAACAGGGGCCTAATTTGGATTGGGACGGTAGTACAGGAAAAGGAAGGACTCTTGTCTTATCCCATGCCATTTTGGTGAGCTGAAACAGTTCAGGGATCATGGGGGTAGACATATGCTGAATGATTGCTCTTGAAAATGACAAGGTGGGGCGGCAGGAACCCCTCCTTCCCTGGGCTACAGTGTGAATCTGAACTGGCCCCCTGCTGTCCTTTTACACAGGAGTTGCCCCCAGGGATTGGCAATGGCAGTATGGCTGCCAGTCCCCTTTGGCAGCTTGTGGGAAGGGTAATCTGGCCCTTAGCTTGGACTGGTCCTGGTAGCTCCTCGCAGAAGACTCCTACTCCAGCAGCGGGCTCAGTCCTGGTCTGGTCTCAGGTGCCCACTGTTGATCCTGTGCCTTTCCCCCTGCTTGCCCAGGTACAGAGCTGGATGCTCTCTGTTTGGGCTTGGAAATATCCTCCGGCAGGTGTGCAGGAAGCAAATCCTCCCCTTTGGAAACTGAAACCAAATAGTGTTTCTCTTCCATCTTTCTGTCCTCATCAGGGCCACCAAGCTGGCTAACATATTAAAAATATACATAATAAAAACATGTCTTAAAACCATTAAAGCCAAATAAAAGCACATCATTAAAACGATTAAAATCAGAGCTAAAATACGCATGCAAGAACAATAATATAATTAAAACATAAGGCAGGAAGGAGGGTTGCTGAGAGAGACAAAACCAAAAAGTCTTCACCCATTAGCAGAAAACAACAACTGAAGGGGACAGATGAGTTTAGAAGCAGCTGTCTCCATCACAGGAGGACTCTTGGTGTGGAACCTCCCAAAACATGCTGTGTTGGGCCCTGCTCCATGTGGCTGATCCACTCGCTCCATATCATGATACCCACTCCATAGCTGAGTTCTAGAAGGGCCTGCAGGCTCAACAAGGTTAAGGACCTCTGATTTATAGGAATGGGAATTTTCTGCTTGTGAGTGTCACACCCAACACGCTCTCGTTCTCTTAGGATAGATTCACAGGTTACAAAGGAGGCCCTATAAGGCTGTTTTCTTTGCCAGGAATTATAATGGAGAGTGAGTTGCAGGTGTTTTATTAGATTTGGGGGTGAATTGGGGTTTTATGGTTTACTGAATGTATTATAAGCTGCCTTGAGCCACGGGGAAAGGTGGGGGGGGTCTATATAAATAAACAGTACTCCTGGTTGTCCCAAGGACTTTGTATCAGTTTCAGAGGGGCCCTAATTTGATTAAAACCACAGCAGCTCTGGAGAAGGGGCTTCAGCTTTCCTCCTGTGCCATTTCCCCACCCTGAAATGGCCCCGGGGGGCCTGCTGTTTGCTGCTTGCGGAAATGTACATCTTGACATGTATGTTTCCCAAAGGAGCAATTATTAACTCCCTGGTTCATTTCAACTGTGACAATGGCATGGGGGTAAGATTGAAGCTCCTTCCATGTATGCCATGGTTGCCATTGGAATATGGCCCCCATGCCCTTGGAAGGAATGGAACTCCTCGTGCATATGGAGACAAGTAAACATGTGAATTGGGCCTTAGTGGCAGAATCAGCCCACTGCAATGACAAGACTTCATTCTGGAAACATGACTTCCCCCACCTCTCCCTCTCTGCCACCCTCAGGTGGCTCACTCTGATTTCCCAAATTACGGAACCCTCTTCACAGAGAAGCTGAGCAGCACTATAGGGGGGACTGGCTAGCCACCGGGCAGAGGGACAAGGCTGTCCAGGTACATTTAATGTGGTCAATAGCCCTCTGCGAGATAAAACTTTGATTCAGGCTAATAGAGAGATCCCGTTTTGATGGGCTGTGGGAGTAGGAGAACCCGGGCAGAAAGCACAGTTCCTTTTCTGTCTCTACTGCAGAAGGTAGTAACTGGCCTATTTTGTCTCCAAAGGCGGCCATCAGCTGATGATGACACCTCTTCAGAGCTGCAGCGGATTGCTGCCTTGGATGAGTCTGACCGGCAATCCCGCGCTGCCCATCATGGGAAAAAGGGTCTTGGCAGGTACTTGTGGGGCTTTAGCCGTGTGTTGCTTGGAGGGTAAGCATTGTACGAGTAAGGTAAAGAAGCAACTTCTGGAGCCTTCGCAATTGAAACGCAGTCTCAGATGGGATTGTTGCCACCGTGTGGGATGATTGATGGAGCTGAAAAATCTTTCCTGTGGACAAAAACACAGCTGCCCTTCCTTCAGCATGGCAAGGAACAGTAGATTTCAGACCTGTGTAGCTTTGGTTTCTGGTTTTCTCATTGAGGGTGGGGGAGTGGCAGCTGCTCGGTGTTTGTTTTGATTGTTGATGCTTTTCATCCTGCTGTGACTTTGGACTGCTCTTTATACCTGGGCCAATATTGTCTT
The DNA here is from genome assembly GCA_029233225.1 of Lepidodactylus listeri. Lineage (NCBI taxonomy): Eukaryota > Metazoa > Chordata > Lepidosauria > Squamata > Gekkonidae > Lepidodactylus > Lepidodactylus listeri. Next base: position 30,531,633 of record JARCFY010000013.1, read on the forward strand.
CTTTGGACCAGAGGCTGCCCAATATAACAGTGATTGGGGGCTGGATGGGTCTGAAGGTGACCAGCTCCTCTATTTTTAGACCTGTCCTCTGAAATGGCCAAGTTCTGCTTCTGTCCAGAAAAATTGGCAGAAGTAGGGTGTTTTTTTTCCCCCCCTGAAGAAGCTTTTTGCAAACATTTGAAATACAGGCTCTAGGAGCTGAGCTCTGCCTGCTGCCCCTTACAGAGATGGCAGTATGGTGCGTTGTATTTCCCTTTAAATTACAGTAACTATCTGTAAATTTGCATCTTTGGATGAAAATCAGCGTATGAAATTTTTATCCTCTTTTCCTACCTCTTTCTGAGGGCTCTTGTCCTCTCTGTTGGTCATCCACAGATGTCCACCCTAGTCTTGTTGGAAGTCATCAGAACATCTTCCTCAGGCTGTGTTTAACCCAGAGCAGTCCCTGAGGCTGCTGATGTGGTTTTTGCCAACATTTCCATGCTGCAGAATGACTGCGTGTTTTCTCCTCACCTTCCTGACTGCTCCTTTCTTCCCCTGCTCCTTTCCAGGATAGCCCGGCTGGTGGTGGTGCTCAGGGATTGGGCCAACAAAGGCCGGCGAGAACAACAGGAGCGCGCAGATTCTTTCCTCGAACGGTTCCGTGGGCCAGATGTGCAGACCTTGACTACAGCCACTAGTAGTAAAGACACCCAAGATCAAGAGGGCGGCAAAAAGAAGTAAGATTCCTTCTTTGCATCCATCTGGCTGGAGCAATGTTCAACACAAGCCCAACTGAAGTTGCCCCATTTCTAGGCCTGTTGAAGTCAATAGTCTAAGGAGGCTGTAACTCTGCTTAGGACGGCACTGATTATTTGCTAGCTCCGCAGAAGCCCAGACTCCCTGCCAGGCTCCCTGTTGCAAGGATGCTTGCCACCCACTCCTTTTGTCTGTTCGTACCTGGAGAGGAAATGATAACCCAGCTTCCCTTCCTCTGTATAATTAAAGGGCAGGACTTGCTGATGAGCCTGCACCAAGGTAATTTGGGCATGAAGAAAGGGTTGTTTTCTGCAGAAGGGAGGCCAAGGACATGCACCTTTGGTATTAATAGCTGCAGCATGAAAATGGGGTCTTCCCTGTCAGGTGAAGAGGATCTTGTTAATTACCCATTCCAGAGGTGCATCCCCCTTGGTCTGTTGCAGCAGAAACTGAAAGGAACCTTGCGGCACCTTACGGACTCGCAGCCGTATTGTAGCTAGTGGGTTTCAGCCTACCCAAGCTTGCGTTTCAGCAGATTGGTCAGTTTGTCTTTAAAGTGGTGCAAAAGAGCAAGGGAGAGGGAGAGCCCTTATGCCGACTGGGCTGCTGGACTCCAGGCAAACTTTGATGACAGGAGTTGTGGTGTTCATGCAGCTGCTATAGCGTCTCAGTTGGCAGACTGACTGCCCGACTGTGAAAAAGTTTGGGGACTGTCACAAAGCCTTTCACGTAGAACTGAAAACTGTACGTTAGCCTGACAGCCTGCAGTGCCCTCTGGGGTCAGGGGAACATCATGCCTGGAGTCCATGGGGTCTTGAGATCATAAACCCAGTCACTGTTTCCTTACACAGTGGCTTTATTTATCAATCCAGACCCCTGAAGGTGTGGCTCACTCCAGCCACCTCAGGGTTATGAAGAAGAAGAAGGAGATTGGATTTATAGCCCGCTTTTCATTCAGAGTCTCAGAGTGGCTTACAAACTCCTTTCCCTTCCCCTCCCCTCCCCTCCCCACAACAGACACCCTGTGAGGTAGGTGGTACTGAGAGAGCTCTTTCCAGAACTGTCCTTGAGAGAACAGCTTTGCCAGAACTATGGCTTGCCCAAGGTCATCCAGCAGCTGCAAGTGGAGGAATTGGGAATCAAACCCGGTTCTCCCAGATTAGAGTCCATTCACTTAACCACTACACCAAACTGGATTATGCTGCATTACACAAGAGAAGAGCCACAATGCTGCAACCTGCCTCCTACTTCTGCCTCCTCCTTCTCCTGCTAGCCTCTTCTCAGCTCCCCCTTCCTCCCTCTTTATAGCCCCAGCTTCACACCTTGTCCTTGAGTTAAGCTCCGCCCTCTTCTGTTCCCTGCCCTGCCTCAAAACACCTGGGCCCAGAGAGCCCTTGCTCTTCCACCCAGGTTTGCTCACTGGGCCAGACTGCCAAGACTGCCATGCACCTTTCTGCCCTTGGTCCCCCCCTGCTCCACCCAGGTGACTCTTGCTGCTGGGCCTCAAGGGCCGGTCTTGCCCTGCCTGGCAGTTTGCTCCTGGGTAGCCTGCCACACAGCCATAGAGATCCCAGCGCTTTCCCCTGTCAGCCTGCTCATGAGACAAGGAATCAGCATCTTCAGGCTTCTGAAGGCCTTGAACTGCAGATCTCCTTCAGTGGGAAAGCGCTGTGACATATGCCGGTGCTGAGCCGTTCCCTCTTCTTCTGTTTCATTGCTCCAAATCAACCTCCTTCTCTGCCACCAGGTGGTGAGTAAATTGATGTCCAAACTGATGTCTGAACAGGGGACTTTTGGCACCCAGGTAATGTTCTTTGCCACTGCTCTGCACCTGGGACCATTGATGGGCTGTGTTCTTTAACGGGCTATTTTGACTTTCTTTTCAGGAAGAAAAGGGAATTGTTTGTGGTGAATCCTTCTGGGGATTGGTACTATCGCTGGCTGCTGATCATTGCACTGCCTGTTCTGTATAACTGGTGCATGCTGGTAGCACGGTGAGCTGCAAATTTTGTTGCCTGTGGTGTATCTCTTCCCTCCACAGAAATATCATGTGCAATTAGTGAAACGGGTCCCTGTACTTCCTTTCTTCTGTCCCCTCCCCTCTTGTTGTCTGTGCCTCAGATCCAAGGGTGAGAATAGCTTGCCTGTCTTACCGGCACTGTCTCTCTTGGAGGCTCAGCGCAGAAGATGGGAAGGAGCACTCTGGCTGCTTTCTTACTGGCCTGTGCTGGCTTATATTCTCCCCTGCTCAGATCTCGAAATACACAGTCACTAATTTGCTGGACCACCAGGAATTTTATCTGTCTGTCACATTTTTATCCTCCCCTTCCTCTAAGGACTCAGGGCAGCATACATGGCTCTTTCCTCTCTTATATTATTATCTCAGTGACTCAGGCCAGACACATGTGACTTGTCCAAGGTCTCCCAGTTTGCTTCATGGCTGACCAAGGGTTTGAACCCAGATCCTCCCAACCAGCCTAAGTCCAACACTCTAACTACTATGTTCTCCTAGCAGCTTATATATAGTGACAGGTGGTCATTTCCCCAGAAAGCACTTTTCTGGGGGCACCTTATTTTGGGAGCTGTAACTTGGACCCCATAAATCCAGTCCTCACCAAACTTGGAGGGCAGGTAGAGGAGAGTCAGTTGGAGATTTGGTGTGAGTTTGGTGTCTCTAGCCCACTGGTGGGCATTCTACTGCCTCATGAACCTCTCAAACTGAACTGGTTTGTGAGGTGGCTAAAAGTTCATGATGGTCCATGGGTTGTGAACAGGGCACACCATGAACCACAAACTGAACCATATTTTTTTTGGTTCATGCCCATCCTTATCGATGACTTCCCCCTTTACTTTAGGGCCCAGCCTGTGGATCTGGCTGCTGCCCCAAGCTCCCATCTGTGACCATCTTCATCTCCTGCTGCCCGGTGGGAAGAGTTGTTCTGCCCTTTTTCAAACAACACACCGAGATCTGCTCTTTAGCAGGTACTGTCAGTGTGGTCGCAACGCTTCCCTAACCAATATGCAATCCACTCCCTGGTCCAGTGTTGCCACCTTGAATAAACTCAGCATGCCATGCCCTAGACCTGAGCCACAGGTTCACAAATCATTTGTTGAAGTGTGGAAGGGCTGTGTGGTTGCACCTTCCCCTTAAATGCCAACCTTTGCAGTGAGAAATCTAAAGTTTTGCTGCAAAAATTGCTGTTGGGCTTGTTTAAAACCTAAAGCGATGCAAAGACCTTTTACTATGACAATCCAAAACAGCACAACACAGAGTGCAAGCTGTTGTGTTCTCCAGAACTTTTGATCGATTCAGATGTTAACAGATAGTGTGTGTTTGCGTGTGTGTTTATATATACTCTATGGGTGATTTCTCACTAGCCTTGCCCCCAGTTTACGTTCCTGCCTGAGCCGGTGCTTCTGGTCAATTTCACAACAGTTGTTCCCGGCTCTCACTTTGTTCAGGGGTATTGCAGAGCTGCATCGGAGTTTCCCTGGAGCAAGAAAAACCTCAAAAAACAGGTTTTTCTTGTTCCAGGGAAACTCCGATGCAGCTCTGCAATACCCCTGAACAAAGTGAGAGCCGGGAACAACTGTTGTGAAATTGACCAGAAGCACCGGCTCAGGCAGGAATGTAAACTGGGGGCAAGGCTTGTGAGAAATCACTGTCACTTGCTTCCTTTATAGACGTTGAAACAAGAGTGTGCCTCTGTACCCTGTTCCTTGCAATGAGATAGGCATTTGGACACCTATAAGTGCAACAGGATTGGAGCAAGGGAGTGTTAGCCCAGTTTCCTTGGTAAAGGGAGGCACGTTTCCTCTGACATTTGTCCCCTTGTGAACAGTCCAGCCCCCTTCCACAAACAGTGCAAACTCCCCCAGCAAATGAGGGCAAAGATGTTTATCAGTGCCACCCCTCTCCTGGAGCCTCAGCACTAGTCTCTACTGCCCCTTAATGAGATCAGGCCTGATCCTTCTGAGCTTCTCCGTTTGATCTTCCTGCAGATCCTGTTTTAGTGAGCTCCACCAGCGATACTTGATCCTTTGGCTGGTTCTGGACTATGTCTCCGATGGCATCTATCTCATGGACATTATCATCCGGCTGCGCACAGGTGAGTGTGTTTAGGCACATCTGGCTTGGGAAAACATCAGCCCACAGATGTGCCTTAACATTGCCAACCACATCAGCTGTGTTTAAGCAATACTCTCTCTTGCTCCTCTCAGTCCTTAAGAGGTCTCGAGAAAGAGATCCTTGTTAACAGACATTCTGACAGATAGCTTCCCAGTGAAAGATTTATCAACCTCAACTCTGAACATCCCCCCCTCCCCCAAACAGGCATTAGCATTCAGGAATCGTTAAGGCCTCTGATGTGATATCTTGTTGAATGAATGAATGAACTAGGGGGAAATATAGATTCCAGTGATCTCAGAATGTCTGGGGCCATAGCATCATTTCGGCAATCCCCTCCCTGCCCTGCTAATTTACCACTGTGAAGATGGAAAATCTGGGTAGGTTGTACCTTGATGTAGCCATCAGAATGAACATCCTCAACTAATATAATTCACACAGCTAGAAGGCTCCAACATGCAAAATGTAGTGATTGGGTAGAGATATTTGAGTAAATGTATGGGCAGTCACATCACTAGACAAAAGGGCTGGGGTTAATACCTTGCTGTGCTTTCCCTGGCAGGTTTCCTTGATCAGGGCTTACTTGTCAGAGACCCCAAGAAGCTGGGTGATAAATACGTTGCCACCTTACAATTCAAGCTTGATATCCTCTCCGTTTTACCCACTGATTTCGCATACTTTGCCACGGGCTTAAACCGGCCTGAGGTACGTTTCAACAGACTGCTGCACTTCTCCCGCATGTTTGAGTTCTTTGACCGGACGGAGACGAGGACCAGCTACCCAAACATCTTTAGGATCAGCAATCTAGTGTTGTACATTTTAGTCATCATCCACTGGAATGCCTGCATTTATTATGCCATTTCTAAGTCCATTGGCTTTGGAGAAGACACCTGGGTTTATCCAAATATATCGGATCCCGAGTATGGCTATCTGACAAGGGAGTACATCTATTGTCTCTATTGGTCTACCCTGACCTTGACAACCATTGGAGAGACTCCTCCTCCTGTGCGTGATGAAGAGTACCTCTTTGTCATCTTTGACTTTCTGATTGGTGTCCTCATCTTTGCTACGATTGTGGGAAATGTGGGCTCCATGATCTCCAACATGAATGCCACCCGAGCAGAGTTTCAGGCCAAGATTGATGCTGTCAAGCACTATATGCAATTCCGCAAAGTGAGCAAGGATATGGAGGCCAAGGTCATTAGGTGGTTTGACTATCTCTGGACCAATAAGAAGACTGTGGATGAGTGGGAAGTGCTCAGTAACCTGCCTGACAAACTCCGAGCAGAGATAGCCATCAATGTCCACCTGGAGACTCTGAAGAAAGTAAGGATATTCCAGGACTGTGAGGCTGGGCTCTTGGTAGAACTGGTGCTCAAGCTCCGCCCTCAGGTTTTCAGCCCGGGTGATTATATTTGCCGGAAAGGGGACATCGGTAAGGAGATGTATATCATCAAAGAAGGGAAGCTGGCTGTGGTGGCTGATGATGGCGTGACTCAGTATGCTTTGCTAACTGCAGGGTGCTGCTTTGGTGAGATCAGCATCCTCAACATCAAAGGGAGCAAGATGGGGAACAGGCGGACAGCAAACATACGCAGCCTTGGCTACTCTGACCTCTTCTGTCTGTCGAAGGAGGACCTCATGGAAGCAGTGACTGAGTACCCCGATGCTAAGAAAGTCCTGGAGGAACGTGGCCGTGAGATTCTGACCAAAGAAGGGCTGTTGGATGAAACAGCTGCTTCTGAAAGCGTGGAAGGGAATGTGGGACAGAAGCTGGACAGGATGGAGTCAAGCCTGGAGACACTGCACACCCGCTTCTCCCGGCTCTTGGCTGACTATGATGTTGCCCAGATGAAGCTCAAACAGCGCATAACCTTCTTGGAGAACAAACTGAAGAAATACAACCAGGATGACTTTTTCTCTGATGCCTCCGACAACCCCCTGGAGGATGAAGTGAAAGCCAAACCATGATGCTTCCACACTGGCAGGTTTTGCTCCAGAAAACAGCAGCTTCACACACACACTAACCTGAAGGAGACTTTCTCTGCTACCCCAAATATGTCTCTCTCCAAGGCCATTCCCAGTGGGGTGTTCCTGATTGCTCTCCGTTAGTTGACTGGCCTTCTTCTTTCTTTTAATACTTTTTGCCCTCGTTAAATGTATTCTCCCCACCCCCTCCAAAGATATTCCAGATGGAGTCTACCAGAAGGATGTTCATTTGGCACACTCCCGCTGAATTAGCAGCTAGCCTTCCAAGATGGACTCAGCCAAGCACTGCAAGTTCATTCATTTTTGACATCTGCTTATGTAACATAACTCTTCCCCTTTGCAATGCATGATTCAATATGTCAATGCCAAAATCTGAGCGAAAAGTCCCAAGCCAGACCGTGTCTGTTTAGCACTTCCATATGCAGCCCACCCCAAGAGACTATCTCCCCTGTTTCCCTCATGTATGGGTATGGAACAGGAGCGACGGTGTGTATATGTGTGCATGTATGTGGCCAGAGTATGTCACCCTCTGGCCAGAAGTCTACCTGTTTGGGTTAGAATTAGCAGTTTTCAGAATTAAGTGTGTGTATGCCTGCTTGCCAGTTACCCTGTATTTTTACACAGGTTCTTCAGCCCAGGCTGGCTGAGAAGGTGGCTTAGCAATGAGCCCTGTCGCTATCTCACTTGCTTTGCCCTTCCTGGCAGATCTTCTCAGCCATGTTCCTTTCAGCTGGTGGGGGTGGTCTCCTTCCACTGCAGCTCAGAGGTGCCTGTAGACCTAGCTCATAGCAGAACACACTCATTTATCAAGATTGTTGCATAATTACAAAGATCGTTGCGTACTTCAAAGTTGTCCCTGGGAAGTTGTGGAGCCGAACACATTTTTCACACTTGGGAGCAGCACCCATCCGAACACTCGAGGAGATAATCTAACCACATTCCCCAGCATTGTATAATTCAGTATAGCTGCTTCTACTTACTCTTTGAGTTCATGTAGTATTTGGGTAGGCAGAGCTGCCTGAATGATTACCAAAACAAGAATATTTGGAACCAATATGAAGTTTATGCTCAGTCCCGTCGTTTATCAAGAGGCCTTCCCAACTACACCATCCCAGAGGTTGGGTACTAAAACATGTGTATTCCTTAACGTGCAGGCAGCATCTACTAAAGCCTCCCATCTTCTTAGGGAGGACTTTCTACCTTGCTCCACCCAGCCTTCCCACCTCTTCCTTGCCAATTGCTCTCTTCTGCCCCCATCTCTGTCCTTGATGCACAGGTTCAGGTATCAGGCAAATGGAACCACTCTGATCAAAAGAAGAACCTTTATACAAATGCTATGTATTTGTCCAACTTAGATTTACAATTGTGAGGCACTTCTGGTAATATCCGCTGCTTTGCATGAGGAGCAAACAGCATCCTATCCTGATCCGGGTTCTGGGTTTACCTATAAAATAAGAAATGTTGCAGTCCAAGTACTCTGAAGACTTTCTTGCAGCAGTTTTACTGGGCTTGGGTGGGTTTGCTCAGATAATGGCGGCTACCTTGAGATGCTCAGTTCCTCCTAATACAGTGACAGAATAAAAAGAGACTGCTTAGAGTTTGGATCAGGGTATTACCAAGCTGCCACCATAAATTACAGAGGAAGAGACAGGCCCTCTCTAGGCACCCACTGGACAGCTTGCAGAGGGACTCTGTGTCAAGTTATACATTATGTTTTTAGCACTCCCACAAACATGCTGTGACTGACCTATGCATGAATGTTAATATCATGTGCACATGGCAAGGGCATCATAATTGGGCATGTTTCTATGCTGAATGAATGCATCTAGAGCTGAAAGAACAAATGTGTGAGTGGCTAGTTGGTTTAGCCTCTCTTCTCATATTTCTCTTCTAGCTGGGCCAAGCAGAGGATCTCTTTGTCTGTGACTTTGGCTCAGGCCCAGCTAATGTTCCAAGAGAATTCTTATTTCCAGAACAAATAGCCCTGCAGCACTCTTTGCAGTGCATGTCTCAAGCAATGTTACATCTGTAGTAGCACAAAGTGGCTTTTTCTTTTTTTTGGCCAGGAATTTAGCTTTGATCTCCGCAGCTAAAGGAAGTGAGCCACAAGGGGGTGCTGTGTACCATGGAACCCTTGAAGGTTGGACTGGTTCAATCTTCCTGAATGAAATAAACAAGAGAGTGAGAAACCACCTACTTGGAGTCGAGCACAAATGAGATATAACTGGCATTTGGAGTGAGATCCTTCTCTTCTCCTGACACCCCCATCCCTTTGGAGAATCAAACCCACTGAGCTTGGAGGTTTTGTGACCTTTCCTTGTTCACATAGTCTGTGGATTCTCACATTCATTTCTGGTGGTCTGTGTGCAGCTGACACTTGTGCATTTCTCCAAACGGTGGCCCTGCAGGAATTCTGCAGCCAGTTTTTGAAATCTGCTCAATGCATACTGCGCTGTCCTCCAGAAATGCATTTGAATGTTCACAAGACTCTCTTTTCATCCATATATAATACCTCCCTTCCTTGCAGCGCTATCAGAATTATTTCCATTGACTTGTTACACGATAGTTATAGATAAGACAAGAGAGGGACCCACTAGGACTCACGGGGTGGGAGTTGGCATCTCTTCCCTGATGTCACGGGCTTCCTCCCTTGGTTCCAGATTCCTTCCCTCCTTCCTGCTGTCTCCAGCTTCCCTTTCCCTCATCTCCTCTTCCTGGTGGAGGCAGCCACTGCTCTAGTATTGGGTTGCTATCCAAAGTGCTGCCTAAACTGTCTCTTTTTTGTTGAGGGATGGGGTCTATGAATGTACTGACACCCATTTTAATATTTTGGGGAGGAGTTAAGCTCCATTTCTTTACAGGTGAGATTGTTTTGCAAACCTGGGGCTTTCTCTGAATGCTGTAGAACCCTGAATTATAGCCATGGCTGGTCCCAATATGCATATGTTTTAATCTGCATTGGGCCAGTTCTTAAGTACTAGATGTAAAGATTACTGGGATTCCTTCTTTGTAATTTTATACCTTACATTGCTTGTGAGCAAGAGCTGGCCTGGGGCAATCGTTTTGCTTCTCATAGTGTTTCACTGTAACGTCTACATGAACACTGTACATCCATGTCATTCTCTCCCCATCCTGAGATATTACCAGATTAATTCCAAACATACTTTTGTCTCATGGAGAAAGTACTACACTGAAACTGGCCTCTTGAATCCGCAAGAAACTCCTCATGGAGGAATGTACCTTGCCTGCTAGATGAAGCTGGAGGGGTCATTTTGGAGAGGAAAGAGGACTTCACAGGCCAGCAGTGCCTCAGGCACTATGAAAAAGGCAGAGGATGTTGCAGGCCTGTGACTGCAATTGGGGCCACAGCGTCCACGACACACGGCCACCTTGCCCGCAGCAACTCCTTTGTCATTAGTGTTGTTCTTGTTGTGGCTGCTGACTGCTTGGAGCAAACAGAACACTCTCCAAGATGAAACTGGAACTGTGCTTTTTGCTGATAAGCCCATAATGGGAAGGTTGGTGATGAAATGCAGGATTTCAGGTTTTGTTCATGGTGAACGAGTCAGGTGACCCATTTGCACAGAGGGTTGGTTTTGAAGTTTTTTAAAAAATCCAAACGCAAGAACACAGCTCTTTCAGCACTCTGGACAGCGGCTTGAAGAAGCAGCTGGGGCGATATGCCGTTCCAGGAAAATGTGCCCTGAAGCACAGGCACTGGAACGGGCTGGAACAGTGGAGCAGCATCTCATGGTGTATGTGTTCTGCCTTCTGAAAAAATCTGCCACAGCCCAGCCCATTAACCTACTTGGGAACCTTTTAAACCATTACGCCAATTACTCTAGAGAAAAAGTTACCAAGAATTCTGAGCAGATTCTGCCGGATGTCTTATGGTGCCAAGAATTCAGAGTCCCACAACTCTTTAAAGAAATTAACTGCAGCATTTTGCTCACTAAAATCAAAAGGTTATTTCTTTGGAGTAGAAGGATTTCCCAGACCCAGTATTCACTGGACATGATCTACATGTAGGAACACTATTGTTCTGGGGGGTTCTGCTGCGGTGGGATGCTGGAGAAATATTTTCTTTCAGTACTTCAGAGGGGAAATTGGATGAGAATGTCTTGGGGTGATGGTGTTTAAGTCTCAGGAATCTAATGAAGTGGGAATTAGAGTGATCTCCAACATGGTGCCTGTAGGTGCCACCATGCTTACCAGTGTGTTTCCTGGTGCCCACTTACTCCTTCCCTACAAAGCATCTCTTACCCAAAGCAACCCTGGCTTCCCCTCTCCTCATTGGAACAGGAAGTGCTTCGGAGGAGCACAGGAGGTGTCACCTTTTGGTCTGCAGGAAGCACCCATTTGGAGACAACTGGCTCCATCATAGAAGAATGCCGGGCTTGGAACTTCCCAGTATTTTGTTACTGGCCACTGTTCCCCATGTTAGCCCTGTTGTGATAGGTTCTGCCCTTCATGGCAGCCATTTTGTGGTTGCACTCACTGCTTTTTCTCAAGAATCTCAAAGTGCCACAGGCTTAACAAGGTTGGGAACCCTGAGTTTAGAGAAATGGAAAATCCAGCAATAAAATCATAGAGTTCAGTGGCTGAGTTCTTTAGCACAAGGATTGTGGCCTGAAGCAGAATAATGAATGCCCAAATGTGCCTGATGGGTTTTTGCCCATGGATGTATATTTTGCTAACCTCATAAATCATCTGTAGTAATGAAAAAGTGGAGAGCATGAGATGAAACCCGGCAACCGGGAAATACACATTCTCAGATGACTTGCATGGAAAAGCAAACTAGGAAGTTGGGTGCATTTTTGTACATTCTTCTTTGTCACTGGATACACACTCCAAGGGCCCTGTTTCCTTCCTCTGACACTCCACCTACTCCCAAATAACATCACTGGTCTGATTTCAGCCTCCTGGATGCCCCCCCCTTCTTTGCCACTGCTTAAAAGGGCAGAAGGGGGGAAATGAGAAGGTATATCTTCACCATCATGCCAATGAGTGCTGTCACGTCCAATGAAAAGCCATGTGAATCCTACAGAGTCACCACAGCACAATGATGACACCTCTGCTTTTTCACCAGAAGTGATGTTGCACATTGGCATGATGTCAAGAAGACTGTCCCCAGCACCAAACTCAAATGGCAGGCTGCCAGCATTGGGTGGCAACCCAACCACCAAAGCCCAAGAGAAATCAGCTGGAAGGCTGTACATTCAATGTGACACACCAGCCTTTCCTACCGCCAATTTTTCTTTTGCTTCTTCTAAATTCTAAAAATGCTGTTTGGGGATTTTAAGCGAGGCCATAAACATTTTGGTTAGGTTTCTTATAATTGCTCCATATTCCACAAGCAAACTGTATGGGTTTAGATGAGCCAGGCCATTCTGTATTGGGAAAAGTGGAGAAACTCCCTGTGCAGGTGTCTTGGGGAAGTCTTATCTGAGTCAAATATGGCAGCCAGGCTAGAGGAAGAACAAAGCCCATTCCTAAATCTTCCGAAAGAAAATGCGTATGTGTGAATGGCTCGCCCAAGAATCCATCCCTTTCCATGGTTCTCAGTCTGGAAACAGCTATCCACAGTCTTAGAATATAGATAATCTAGGAACAAAAAAGAGCTGAAAATGCATCCATGGTCTTGGTTGCCTCTTCCATACTAGACATTTGATAATCAGCCAATAGGGCTTCCAAACTGGTTCCTCCCAACTGGAAATGGATAGTGCACTGTGAGAGAGGCTGCCTGAAAATCAAATGGCACAGTCTGCGTTTTCCAGATTTTTTCAGGTCCTGATCCAAAGAACATGGTAACTCTTAAGCAACAAATGATTAATCTAACACTGCAGATTGGTTGAGTTGGCCTGACAGGTAAGAAGGAGCTTATGCACACCTGTTTGGGCTTTGCACTAGCCCTATTAGCAGGTGGCAAGGACATCTTTTTAACTCATGAAAATAATTGAGAACTATAACCAACAAGCACAGTGTGTCAAAAAACAATGTGTCCTGTTTACCAGGCACAGAGAGATCTAAGTCGCAGCAGAGGTGGTTTAATTTAATTTAGAACCAGAGTCGATACTGAAGAAAAGCTGATTCATTTTTCATCACGGGACTAATTTTCATTCTCCTTCTCCTGTATCTCAGCCTTATGCCCGCTTGTGGGGAGGGCGGGGTAAAAATGCGAAAAATAAATAAATTAATTAATGCCAGTACAGACTCTCAGATATTCTATGCAGACAGGAAGGTATGGAACTAGGTAAACCTGAGCTGTCTTTGACCTAGATGACCCAGCCATCTGATCTTGGAAGCCAAGCAGGGTCAGGTTGGGTTAGTACTTGGATGGGGGACTACCAAAGAAGTCCAGGGTTGCTACGCAGAGTTAGGCAACAGCAAACAACCACTATTTGTCTCTTGCCTTGAAAGCCCCGCGAGGTTGCCATAAGTCAATTGTGACTTGACAGCACTTTCCACCACCCAGACCTGAACTGACTTCGTAGATTGCTCTGGCACTGTGCTTCAAAGCTGGTTTTGGAATTGGTTGAGAAGGAGCCCTTGCTGAAGGCTGGGGCTGCTCCCTGGGAACCTTGTCTGCTGCCTCTCACCTGAGGCCTTTTCACCTTTTCTTTGAGGAGCAGGTGGATACCCAATAAACCTTGCAAGCACAATACTCTAGGCATGCAAAGTTTTCCTCTGAAAATGCCCAAGAAAGCTGGTAGAGGACATTCACCTGCCACTGCAGTGAAGGGTGAAATTCAGCATTGTTAATTCCCTTAATTCCTTTTTACCTATTTTTTTCCTTTGAAATCCATCAGTCTGCTTCTTTCCCTCTTTTTAGGATTTTGGAGTCAGTTTCTAATCAATTTCATTTTGATCAAAGAGAAATTTGGAGAGAGAAGGGGCAGGAAGGGAGGTTCTGCACAATTTTAGAATTTTACTCGGTAGAGGCTCAGAGGATTGGATATCTGGCATCAGGGAAATATGTATTTCTTTTCCTGGGCTTTTTGTCAGATGGTTCTTATTTATTGTTGACTGTTTTGTTGTTTTATTGTTTGTTGGTTATTTAATTTGCATCTTAGTTTTCCTAGACTTCTGCACTGAAACATTGCTGTTCCCTTTGTTTTGGTCGCTCTGCTGTTTTACATGGGTGGAGAGATTGGCTTGGATTTGGGTTTTAATTGCTCTTGCTTTTCCTTTTCAGTGCTCTTTTGATATTTTTCTTTTGTGTGGTTTTGATTCTGCTCTGCACTTTTTATTTGTTGTGGTCCACCTTGAGAATCTTTGGGCTGAAACTGGGAGACATTTAAATAGATAGATAAATAAATAAAATACACCTCCTGCTTCCCACGAATGTTATGCCTTGAGGCATCTCACAAGATTTAATTGGCTAGTGTGTGCACAACATTCTGAAATCCTTGGATGACAGAGCCCTCTTGTAGCCCAGCAAATGATAGTGAGAGTTCGTCAGTCACAACAACAGCCATTTGTGTGTGTGTGTGTGTGTGTGTGAGGGAGGGGAATGGCTGGAAGAATTCTTTAGCCTGAAACCTGACATCATTCTCTCTACCAGCCAACATCAGGGTTAAGTGGCAGTCATGAAGGCAGCAGAAGAGGCTTATGGGGAGACAAGGAAGGGAGTTCTGCACACTCAGCCGGCTCTCCAGCCTTGTAGAAAAATATTAGATTGTCATTTTCCTGGTTTAGGCATTTCTGTACGGCTTTCCTCCAGAAGGATCTAAAATAGTTTACAAAAACTTCCAAACCCAATTAAACAATATAATTTAAAGAATGCAAACAAACAAAACCAAGTACATCCTGGACAACTATCATAGTCCCCCCGCTATGAGTCACAAGTTAAGAGTCATGGGCCAAGAACTCTCTGGCTCTTGCTGAAGGGCTTGCACCACTGGCCGGGTCCAGTCCTCTTATATCTGCAGGCTGGAAGGAGACAAAAACACACCTGAGATGTTATGCAGCTGGCAAGATATTTTCCCCAACAATTTCCCTTTGGAACCCCCCCCCCCCACCACACACACTGTTTGATGAGGACTGAGCATGTTCATTGTCCTCAGACGGTTGAGAGTCAGGTAAAACAACAACACCCTCTCCAACAAAGAAACATAAGGGACTTGGGGTAATATCTTGGAAGATCATGTAATATCTTGGAAGTTAGGTTTTGGTCAGAGAGGGAAGGAATTTCCCATTATTTACCCCTTCCTACAGCTCATCATATGCCCACAAAATATCAAAATTGATTTTTAAATAAATTAAACCAGACAGTGATCTGGCAGGAAATACTGGTGCAAGTGGAATTGTTACTAAAAGCTGCAGATGTGTGTCACTGGTGTGCACGCATTGCACTTTCTCTCCTGTTGCCTCCCATTTTAATAAAAAGGGATGCAATTAGCACACAGAATGTTCGTTAGCTGCCTGTTCATTATACCGCCCTGGGTAATTTGAGTTGCTTGAAAGCACCTTGATGGCCAGTCTCTTCCTGGCAACTCCTCTGATGGGCATGCTTCAGGAGCATGATGGTACATCTGCTTTGTAACTCACAGCCTAGAAGAGGTCAGATGTGGCCAGTTCTGCATCTGAGTGACTGCTCAGTGGATCAGGTCCCGGGTTGTCCTGAAAGTAGACCTTCAGTATAAGGATAGATCTAGAACCTAATAAGAACCCTAATGATTCTGAGGTATTTCAACAAATTCTTATTGTTTATTTTAATGTTTTTAGCAGTATGCTCCTCAAATTCTCCCCCCCCCCCCGGTACTTTATTGCCTTTACTCCTTCTTTTTCACCTGGTCTGGGCAAGAGTTCTACTTTTTAAAAGAAACCTTCTTGCCTTCTGTGGTTTCCTTGACTTTGCTCATTAATCATGCTTGTATCTTCTTAGACTTAGTAATGTTTTTCTCAGTCTGAGGCAAACTCATTCGTTCTGAACTTCAACACAACTTCGAAGTATTCTGAAGGGATTTGACCCTCTTTATTTTTCCTTTCCACTTCCTTTAAACCAATCCCCTTGTTTCTGAGAGGCTTCCTCTTCTGAAATCAAATGCTGTGGTCCTGTTGGTCTTCTGGGGTGATCTCCCGTTGACATAAATGCTGAATTTAACAGCATTGGGATCACTGTTCCCAAGTGGTTTAACTATACTTACTTCTCATGTCAGGTCCTGAGTGCTACTGAGGACCAAGACCAGGGGCACTCTCTCTCCAATTGGTCCCATGACCAGCTGCACCAAGGTGGTTTCCGAGGGCAGCCGTGTAGATCTGCAGTGCAACAGCTAGAATAGAATCCAACAGTACCTGAGAGAGACAGAGACCAACAAGACTGTGCTCCGAGGCGCTATCATTTACAGAGTCTAGAAATGTTGGCAGTATTTCACACCTGGAGAGGGGTACTTCCCAGCTGATTTGTTCAGTCTGTCTGCCACGTTTAATGTGGTGCAACACACCATTTCATTGAATCTTTTTGAGTGTTTTGATATTGCCCTGGGTTGGTTTTGACCTTTTCTATCAGAGTAAGGGCAGAGAATTTCCATCACAGATGTTGATTCAATGCCTTGGGAGTTATCTCCTGGTGTCCCCTAAGGTTCAATACTTTCCCCTGTGCTTTTTAATATTTATATGGGACCATTATACATGAGATGATTAAAAGTTTTAGACTTGGCTGCCATCAGTATGCTGAGCTGATGACACACAGCTATATATCTCTTTGTCAGAACTTCCAGATGCTGCATTGTCTGTGCTTTGAAGCCTTGGTCAAGTGGATGAGGGTTGAACAAGTTAAAATTTAATCCAGACAAGATACAGGTGATGAGAAAGGAGACAATCTTGAGGGGTTAGCTCTGTGGAGATATATCAAAGGCAGTGGCTGAACTTTTGACTGCTACTGGACAGTGTTCATATATAATACCAATTTTTCAATAGTTGCACTGGTTGCCAATTTGTTTCAGGCATAATTTAAAGAGTTGATTTTGACTTTCAAGACCTTTCAGACTTCAAGGACTGCCTCTTCCTGTACAAATCACTTCACCAAATTAGATTGGCCCAACATCTCCTCTTGAAGGTGCCTTCCACTAAGCCTTTGTTAGAACTATGGATTTCTTTGTGGTAGCACCTACCCTTTGGAACAGCCTGTCAGAGGAGGTGCAAAAGACCACCTTCCTTAGGTAGGTCTTACTTTGCAAAGCTGCTCTGGCTGAGTTTATGAAGGTTTCTTGAGGGTGGTTTGTGCTTTGGGTATTTTGAACTTTGCTTACATTTGGTCAGTCTTGTTTCAAGTGTTGTTAAATCTGTAATGATTTGTTGGAAGCTGCTTGGAGCACAGTGAGAAGCAAGGTATAAGTTTTCAAAGTAAGCAAATAAATAAGTTTATTTTTTGTATTGGGTTAGATCCAGCCAGCTTTTTTTGTTCTATCTTGATCGATTAACCTTCTTATTACAGCCCCCATCCCACAGCCAGAGGCAGTGTGGTGTAGTATTTAGGGTTTCAGACTAAGATCTGGCAGACCCAGGGTCAGATCCCCACTCTGCCATGGAAACTTGCAGGGTGACTTTGGGCCAGTCACACAATCCCTGCCTAAATTGTGTGGTGAGGATCAAATGGAGGAGGGGAGAATGCTGTAAGCCGCTTTGAGTCCCCATTGGGGAGAAAAGCAGAATACTAGGGAAGATAATTTAAAACATAGCTTTTGTCCATGCAGGTCCCATATTCTCCAGCATAGTCATGTTGTTGACCAAAGAGGACCTCCCCTCCCTTCACTAAGTGGAATAGCTGGTTGGGTCCAACCCAGTTTCCCATCCTTTTGACTATACTGCTGTCATGTCTGTCCAAAAGCCAAATCTGAATGGAAAGCAATCTCAGCTCAGCTAGTCATCTCTGAGAAAGAATGCCTCCAAAATGAGTTCCACAGCTCCCAGCAGACCAGTGACATGGCTCAGCCATGATAGCCCCATTTCTCAGCCCTGGGTGAGTGGTTCCTTTGCATTCACCATCTGATTATTAATGGCTGGGCTTGTGAGTCAAAGACAGGAGGAGGCCCAAATGAGCAGAAATAACTCTGACCACCTAAAATTAGAGTGGGGCTCCCCCCCCCCCAGATCCCCACTGCCCTTCTTCCCTAAATCCATTCTGCACCTGTAAACTTCCCGTTTTAAGAGAATGCATGTCTTTCTTGCCCAGACTTCATTCATTTGCTTCAGAACCTTTGTTGGGTTGAAAGCTCACAGGAGTTGGTGGGGAGAAGTCATTTGCAGTCTTAGGAGATAGGTGGCTTGCCATGACTTTTGTGTGTGCCATACCTAATGATCTGTGGGCTTGTTAGTTAATTCCCTCAGCACTATGTAATGCATGTCAACCAGACCTGATAGATGTTCCAGTTTCCCTGATATTCCCACTCCTGCTTAAAAAAAATCAGTAATTATCTGTCACTAGCATCCCAGTGAGTTCTGAGCCTGTTCTACAGTTTTAGTTCTTGGAGAAAGTGATGCTTTTGGAAGCAATGCAAGAGCTCAGCAGTTTGAATGGATTTTCAACCCTGTTTTAACATGTGCCAGAGTTGCTTTCGATTCCCTTGGCTTTCTTGTTATAGATTGGGGGTGGTGGTCAAATTCAGATTTGGGTCATTTGTTACTTTAAAAATGAGTCACTTGCTTTAACATCCTAAATAAGGCTAGCGGCATAATTCCAGTCATTTCTATCAGTTTTAAGGGGAAACATATTCTGAATGTAACCTGTTCTCAACCCGTCTCTAAAGGGATCTTCCCTTCCAAATTTCAGACATATAGGAGAAAGTGCCCACATCCCAGAGGGAATTAAATTGGGCACAAGGAGGCATGCATTGACATGTGAGTGAGCCTTGCCCTCCTTTCCCAGGATTCTCAAGGATGGCTAGGATCTATTTCCACACCACACACACAAGATGGAGCATGCAGACAAGGAGAGCTAGGCCTTGGCTACCCCCCCCCCCCTTCCTTGTCTCTCTTCACTCTAATGCTTTCAGCATTTTCCTCCCAGCCCAGCTCAGATAACAGAAAACAGCCAGGCTGGGAGGAAGGCTGAAAGCACAATAAGGTCTGGGATGGGGCCAGCATGATTTCTGTTTTAAAATGGTAATATAAAAAGGAGGGGGGCTTGTCTCCACCTCAAATGAGGCTAATGGAAACTGGGGGGAGAGGTGATCTGTATCAAGAAAAAGGTGCAGCTGCTTTTTATTATGGACATTGAGAACTTAGATTCAGAATCAGTTTTGTTCCTCTCAAAGAAAGATCTGATCTTCCCCATCACTGATGTCTCTCGTCTCATTGCTTTCTGTGTGTGAAGCCTAGCTTCTGCTTCTATCGCCTCCCCCTGTCTGACTGCCAGGCAGAGCTGTTGTTATCTATCACAAGGAGGGGCCAAAGTCTGGACCTCTGTCTCAATCTCCCCCAGTCTGTGCAGCCCTGCCTGCCTGCCTGCCTGCCTCTTGGTACAAGCAAACCTTTGCTCCTGCCCAGCAGACACAGCCTCAGATAGAAAAACAGTTCGCATAGAGAGGACCCATGCTGATAAAGGATCAGAAAATCTTGCCACTGAGATAGTGCAAATGTGGAAAGCAGACACAGGATACACAGAAATGGGCAAATCGTGCTGAGTGGAAACACAGGGAAATGTTCTGATTGGATGCTGCCCATGTCGGGCATATATCTATTTAGTGACTCTGTCCCCCTGCTGTTCAAAGAACTGAAGCCAGGAGGCAAGACTCCAGAATAGCAGCCAAGTCTGAACATTTCCAGTCATTACTGAATGTCAGAAAATCGTAGCAGTTGCATTGGTAACATGAACCATATTAAAGTACTGATAAGTTGTCAGATTTTGATCACTTACTTTCTGACAGCATTTCCCTATGTGTGCTCAGTTTAAGAATGCTTTTGCAAATGTTCACTATGAACCATCCCTCTCCATGAATCAATTCAGAAAGTAGTTTTCTGTTTGTATGGGGAGGCATAGGCATATTATATGGACTACTTATTGGGTATGAATGAAACTTACTTTGGGTTTCCTTTCTCAAATTGTGTTTGGGTGAACATGGGAAGTGCAAGACCTCTGCAGGAGCTTCAGATGAACAACTGAATGTATGAAGCTGTTTCAAACAGGCTCTTAGCACTGGTCCCTGTAACCTAGTATGGACTGGCAGCAGCTCTTCAAGGTTTTGGGCAGAGAAAGGTCTTTCCTCTCCAAGGACTGAATTTGGTACATTTGCATGCAAAACATGTTCTCTATCACTGAACCATAGTCCCCCCCCCCCCCACTAAAAATATGGTGTGACACTATGTAAGCATACAAAAATATCTTACGCTGAATTAGAACATTCTGCCATCTAGCCCAGAATTGCCTGCTCTGATTGGCAGCAGCTTTCCAGAGTCTCTGACACAGGGAGGACTTTCCTGCTACCTGAGATCCTTTTAAACTGGAGAGATGCCTCCTGACCTGCCCAGCTGTCCAAGGCTGGAGTCATCACAACAGAAGTCAAAAACAGGATGATGCTTGTTCAGAGAAATGGGGAAATCTGCTTCTGGTAGATCAGTGAAATTCAGTTGGGATTCTCATTTTGAATTTGAAATGTCTTCTATGCTGCACAGGCCATGATGCACCTATGCCTAACCCCCACCTAACAACTTGATTCAGAGCAAACTTCGACTTCTTCTGCTTCAGGCTGCTTTTGCTTTACATCGTCATCAAAGTACTTTTCACATCTCCTTTCTGGCTTATCAAGTCACACTGACTTTCAGTGGAAAATGCAGTCTATTAACCTTGCCTTTCCCTGCAGTGGTTTTATTTTTGTCCCTGTAACTTTTGAGTTTCCTCACCTGAACCATCCCTCCACAGGAGCCTGAGAATCCTTTACCGTACAGGAAGCAGCCTTTGGCAAACTCTCCACCTAATGACCAGCTAACAGTCTTTCTTGGGGCTTGGTGAGACATGATGGCTTCTTGTTTCCCCTTGTTTCCCCTTTATCCATTGCAGATTCAGCCTTCTGCTGCAGAGGGCATCCCTTTCACATTAGGCACTTTTTGGCTTCTCGAACAAATGGGGCTCATGCACAAGTATAAGTGCCCAGCACCCGAGGAATGTGTGCTCTGTAGATGAGGATCACCTCTGCAACAGACAAAGGGAGCACAAGCAGAACTAGGGTTGCCAACCTCTAGGTGGTAGCTGGAGATCTCCTGGGATTACAACTGATCTCCTGGGGATTACAACAGAGATCAGTTCACCTGGACAAAATGGCCACTTTGGAAGGTAGATTCTGTGGCATTATACCCCACTGAAGTCTCTCCCCTCCCCAAACCCAGCCCCCTCAGGTTCTATCCCCCAAATCTCCAGGTATTTCTGGACCCGGAACTGGCAACTCTGAGAAGAATCCAAGCCCATGAGCACCCTCACTGACTCACCCTACAGTCTTCCTCTGACGACTGTCTGGGAATCTTTTTAACATGCACTGCAGGCGATTTGTCAGTGGCAAAAGATACCTAAGATGAAAGCGAGATTGTGAGCAGTTTGTTGTGCATCTGCCTCTGCTGCGCATGTGAATAATGCTTCATTCACTGGGATGAAATAAGTAATTTATGTGGCTAACAGTTAGGAATGAGAAACAAGCTCAACACGGCTGTTAGCTCAAAACACTTGAGAAATGCAGTGGCAAAACAAATCTGGCGAGGCAGGACTCTTAGGACTCTGCAAGAGCTTCAGCTGCTGTGCTGCAATAGAAGCTGCAGTCCACCTTTGGCTTGCTGGACGTTCCAAGCACTGCCCCTCTGGAGCCCTCTTTGATGACTTTTACTTATTTAAATTATTTATACCGCACACTCTCAATAAAACATTTCCAAAGTGGCATGGCTAAACAACAGCATTGCAGGCTGTAAGTGGCTGCTTAGCTTGGATCTAAGATCTCTAAGCATGCCAGAGAAAGGGCTGCCTGCAGTCCTGCAAGTTTGGCCTCTTGCATATCTGGATGGGGAGGGTGGATATGAATGGACTCTGCAGTTCTGGAGGGGATAGCGTTAGCGAGCGTAATCTCCCTCCCCCTCTCTCTTTCACCACCCCCCATTCTAAAACTTCAATGGGAGCACCAATTTCTTGCCTCTGCTTCACATTTCCCTGTGCAAGTTTTTTTTGAGGGGACTTCTAGCCCCAAGTGTGTGTATGTTTGTGTGTGGCTTTTTGCATCAGATGCAACAATGTCCATGCCTAGCTCTGGTGTGGCTTTGAAGAATAATGACTGAGTCAACCCATGTTCAAGTTCTTTGAGAAACAAGCCATGTTGTAGAGTCTCTGGAGAGAGCAAGGACATAGCTTGGCCAGAAGAATAGGAGCACGGGGGCCAGAGACAGGAGCAGACACAGATCAACACAACCGTGGAAGGAGATGATTGCCCTGAGAAATTAAGAGTATACATGAAATCCACACAGCAAGCTGCAATTCCTACTGCAAATAAATGCAGTCTGCTGTAATAGATCCAATGTTCCAAGCCCTTTAAAACAGAGCAATGTGGCATCTCAGGATCTACAGCATTCTGGTACAGGTCCAGTCTTTGTTTACTGCACAGCCAGTTGTCTTTGTCTTGCTTGGAGTCTCCTTGCTCTGTTCACCTTTTCTGACCAGCATGCACAATGGCTTTGAAGTCGGAATGCCATGAACTCCACTTTCTCAGCTTTTTACAACTCCCAGAGATTCCCCCTGTAGCTGGTTTAGTTCTGTGGCATGTCAAATCAGCTTCTACTCAGCCCTGACCACTTCTTAGGAGAAGGAATTTGCATTAGGAAGGATAAAATCAATTCTGGAAACAGCTGTTCGCACAGGAAGAGAGGCTGTTCCCTAAGAGCCAGCACACCTAGAAAGCATATATTTGCACAGGGAAGTATGGCCAGTCACAGGAGTGTTTGTACTAGACATCAGAGAGTCAAACAGAGGGATATGTATTTGCAGAGGGTTTTCCCCCCCCTTCCCCAAGCAAACGCTGAGGGCCAAACTAGAGAGTCATGTCTACCATGAGTCAGTTTGGGGTTTCCCAGTTCATTTTACAGACAGATGTGACATTAGGGAACTAATGTTCCTAAGCTAACAGAAGTCAATGGGCTCAGAAGGGTATAACTACTTATAATAGGACTCTAAGTGTTTAAATTAAAAAGGGAGGGGGGAAACTGATCCTTGTGAAGAACACTGGATGTTCTGAATTCACTGCTAAATAATCTGGTCATCAGAAGTCATGATTTATTTTCAGAGAAGCAGAATAAAAAAATCATTAAAAACTGAAACCAGGTGAAAAAGGGCTTTAAATAGATTTCTTTGTTGTCCTCCCTCTCTTGGAAGAAATGTGCACGAAAAGGCCCTCGAGCATCCCTTCTCTCCTCTTCTGGAGTGGCTACAATTAATTTCTGACAGCCACATTCTTATCACACGCTTCTGAGACTGGCTTTTTGGAGCCATCCCTGGCAGAGCAAGGAGCATTTCTCAGCTTTGAGGATTTCTTCATTCCAGGGTTTTTTTCCTATGTCCTTATAGTGGTTCCCAGACATTAACCAAAGGACAAGCAGATACCTGGCAGTCCCAGCATGGAGGCTGCAGCAAAATTAGCTGGGATGAAGTGGAGGCTTCCCATGTCATGCACAGGATCAGGACCCAAGTAGTAGCTGGCACTGAGCATTACCACTACCACCTGCAGGAACAGCCTGGCACAGGGGAGTTCCAGATAAGGTTGCCATCCTCCTGGTGGGGCCTGGGGATCTCCCAGAATTACAACTGTTGTCCAAGCTACAGAGATCAGTTCCACTGGGAAAAAAATAACCACTTTGGAGAGCGGACTCTATATCATTTCACTCCACAGGCTTCAACCCCCCCCCCCGGGCCAGGGATTTCTCCAACTGGAGTTGGCAGCCATCGTTAGTGATTTCTGTGAGGGAGCCATACTGCAGAGTTCAGTGACCACGGCAGCCGCACCACCCCTGCCAATGTGAGCTTTGTCATAGTATGCTTTATTGACACCCCCCCTCAAAAAACCCAAAACAGCTTCCAGCACTGTTCTCCCCCCCCCTCCATTTTATCCTCACAACCACAGTCCTGTGAGGTCAAATGACTGATCCAAGGCTGAATAGTGACTGTTCATGGGGGAGAGGGGATTCAAACCTGGCTCCCTGAGATCCTCATCTAGCATTGGCACCATGACACCATGCGGACCTTTTGCTCTTGTGCTGGCGGCCTTATAGGAGCATCAACCACCTCCCCTCCCCACCCCAGCCTGTGGATCCTGGCCTCTGTGGGGGGGTGTAGTGTCACTCACAATAATTGCAGCCCCCGGCAAAATCTGCTGTGCAATTACAGGCCTCCCTACATTTTTACCATGCACAGGGTTTCTTATGAAGAAAGATCAGACAGGACTGTTTCCTGAAGCAGAGAGGATGACAGCTGATTTTTCAGTTTCTGTTCCTCAGGGCAGAGAAAATAAAAGATTTAGCTTATAGTAGGACAAAACCCAATATTTGGGGAGCCTCCAGGACTCTGCAGGACTGCTCCTTCTCCTGCCAAGAACTGCTGCCCACTTTTTCCCTTTCTCTTCTGCAGGATGGAGGAAAAAATGTTTGGAACATTGGGAGTTGTGACCTGCTAGGGTTGCCATCTCTCGGTTGGGAAATTCCTGGAGATTTTGAGGGAGAGCCTGGGGAGGTTTGGGCTGAGGTGGGGGACCTCAGTGGGGTATAATGGCATTGCATCCACCTTTCAAAACAGCCATTTTCTCCAGGAGAACTGATCTCTGTAGCCTGGAGATCAGTTGTAATTCTGGGAGATCTCCAGCCACCACCTGGAATTTGGCAGCCCTAGGCCTTGCCCTCTGATTGCCGTATGGTAATGCATCTGAACAATTGTCTACATCTCCTTGATGGTCCTTGAGTGTCAGGACATGGTTTTGTTCAAGTACTAAAAGGGCTGGGAAGGACCAGCTGTAGGTCTGCATGAGAGAGAAATTGCAAATTTGATTCTGGACGAGAGAGAAGCAGGCATACATTGGTGGACTTGGTTGATCGTGCACCTTCAGTTCTGCTAATCGGACTGGGGGGCAAGTGGGCATTCTTTCTCCACTACAAATACAGCTGTTCAGACAGCCTCTGAGTATGCAAAAGCTCCCTTGGTCTAGCCAGTTTAAATTAAACACCCCCCAACATCCTGCCTCTGACAGGAGCAGTGGTTAGTAGAAAACTGAATGGGCTGGCCCTGACCCATGTAGGAACTCCCTGGCAGGTCAGGGAATCTTGAGGTGCAAATCCAAAATTGTCTCTCACCAGGGGTGTAGACTTTTGCAAATTCCGGGGGGGGGGGCTCTTTAGCACGTGCGCTCGCTAGGGTGATTCCCCCCCCCCCGTTGGGAAACCTCTGCGCCTCCTGGGGCCCTTCCGAGGCCCGCCAGCCGCTGCTGCCGGGGCCTCTCTTTCACCCCCCCCACTTCTTCCCTCTCCCTTCGCTGGGAAAAGAGGGAGGGAGAGGGAAGGATGGAAGAGTTGCCAGGCCGGGGGGGGGGGGGGAGAGGCACCAGCAGCAGCAGCTGCCGGCCTCGAAAGGGCCCCAGGAGGTGCGGCGGCAGGTGCTACGTTTTTTCGGGGGGGGGGGGCTCAGTCCCCCCTGGGAAATTTTGGGGGAGGCTCGAGCCCTCGAGCCCCCCCATAGTCTATGCCTATGTCTCTCACCCTTACCTGGATAGCTCAGGCCAGCCCGATCTTGTCAGATCTTGGAAGCTAAGCAGGGCTGACCCTGGCAGGTACTTGGAAGGGCGACCTCCAAGGAATACCAGGCAATCAAGCCACCTCTCTGAAATGTCCAAGCCCCACTAGGGTTTACCAGAAATCACCATGACTTCCAGGCTTGCAAGCACGCATGCACACACACTATCCAAAATTGTCTCTCAGTCTTCAGATATCAAGCAGAAACAGATCGACAACGTTGCCTCATTTTGGACTGCAGCAGCGTAACAGCTTAACAGTGGCACCATTCTAAGTGGATTACTTCGACAGAACGGTGTGGCTTGGCTTAGGATTGCCCTGTGAGGCTCTCGCTTCCCAAGGTATTGCCAAAGAGCAGATGTTCTCACAAATATGTACGACTGCTTGAGAAGGCCCGGCTTGACGAAGACCATGCTGTTTTGCCAGGCACACGATGCCCTTCTGAAGTCCTGGTTTTGCTGAGGTGGCTTGTGCTGCAGCTGCCAGCCCTCCCAAGATGAAGTAATTGAACGGAAAGAATGAAATAAATGAAGCCAAAGGGAACAGAATTGCCATCAGTGACATGATTGCGAAGCCAGCCGTGAAGAATTCACGTGAAGCCGTGACACCCTTGGCGTGAGGTGAGGTGCACGCTCCGAACTGCTCAGCGAGTTCCCTGATGCTGCCTCTGTGTCCTGAGAGTTCAGGCTTTTGTGGGGCTGCAAGTCATGGATGGTCCTCCCGACTGAGGAATGAGGGAAAAGACAACAGAGGAGCTGCCCTCTCGCTGGCTCGCTTGGGGGAAACAGTTGCTTGAGTGAGCAACGGAGGCTGGCGGCTTCAGTCTAGAAGGAAACCAGCTCCAGCTTATTCTGTGTGAGTCAGCAGCCACCAAACCCTCCTGCGATTGTGGCCAAAGAGGGAAATAGAGACACACACCACTGATATGTGCATGGCACTTACTAGGTGCTCCATTTTTCTAGCACACATGAAATAGATTTTGGGAGCACAACCATCAGTTCTATTCTGAAACTGCAGATTTGCGAGTGTCAGAGGCATGCAAAACACTAGTGTTTGGCATATTCCCTGAGATCATCTGCTCTGGATAACTAACCCTGCCAAGTGGGTGGAGGCAGGCAGAGAGTCAGGGCAGGGCCTTCTTAGTGGTGGAACTGTGGTTGCAGAATAGCCCTCTCATTTTGGCATGAGGCCGTTTTTATTCCACTCAGCATTCAGTGAACTGAATTATGGTTCGGTATTGCTCTGTCTTCTCTTTTCAGCCTGTAGCTCTTGTGTCGTTTATCTGCTGCTATATAGGCAATTTGTTTTAACTGCTGGATGGTGAAATCATTGTATTGCTCTTAAGACATTAGGGTTTCATTCTGTGATGTTGTTTATATTGTGATGCTGCAAAGCCCATCTCAGCCTTTGATTCAGGTAGTCCAGTTCAATTTTTTTTTTGTCAGCCTCTTTGTCCAGTGTGGTGCATGGAATAGTGTTACTGAATCTTGAAGATTCAACAGTGAAAACCCCCTTTGCCTGGGCAAAAAGATGAACATAGGAAGCTGCCTTACACTATGTCAGACTGCTGGTACATCCAGTTTGGTACTGTCTGCTCTGACTGGCAGCAGCTCTCCGATGTCTGAGGGGAGAAAAAGTGTTCCTCAGCCCCTGCCACCTGACATCCTTCCACTGAAGCTGAGAATATCTGTGCACAAAGCGAGCGCTGTGCCACTGAGCTACTGTGGATGCTTCCACTAATGTGCCCATGTGTGTGCATTAAACTAGAAGAAAATGGGGGGTTTGCTTTTTTTGGTCAGTGTGTGGATTTACTTAGGTATTTGCAACCTGCTTTCCCCCTCAAAGTGGCTTGCAACATCCTTCTTCCTTTCTCCATTTTAGCCTCACAACAACAGCCCTGTGAGGTAAGTTAGGCTGAAAATATGTGGCTGGCCCAAGGTCACCCAGCCAGCTTCCATGGTGGAGTGGGGGATTCAGAGCTGGCTTTCCCATTACACCATGCTGGTCCCCAGTTAAAATCACCCAGTGCTTGGGGTAAAGCCAGAATGGGAAACGTAAGGCCTTTGATGGTGCTTGTGGAGAGTGACTGATAAGTAAGCATTGGCAAGGGGCTCTTGGGTAGGCTGGCGCTGCCTCAGCTGCCCCTCTTCTGAAGAAGAAGAGAGAAGAAGAGATTGGATTTATTCCCCACCCTTCACTCAGAGTCTCAGAACGGCTTACAAACTCCTTTCCCTTCCACTCCCCACCACAACAGACGCCCTGTGAGGTAGGTGGGGCTGAGAGCGCTTTCAAGAACTGCTCCTTCAAGAACAGCTCTGAGAGAACTGTGACTGATGCAATGTCATTCCAGCAGCTGCATGTGGAGGAGTGGGGAATCAAACCCGGTTCTCCCAGATTAGAGTCTGCTGCTCTTAACCTTTACACCAACCTGGCCTTTCAATTGTCACTCCTAGCTGGGCAGAGGAGCTTTCGTGACCCGATTATTGGCTGAATGAACAGCGGAAAAGAGTGGAAGGCACTTAGCACATTCACAGGGCTCTGGGAAGGACAATTCAGCTAAGCTATGCATAATTCAGCCTTGTTAATTGCTCTTTTTACCACATCCCCCCTAATCCATTAATCATCTTGGCTTCTTTTTTTCTTAATTTAAACCACCATTTTTTTGGTCATGCATTGCCCAGAGCCAATATTGATTAGTTTTAAAAATACATTGCAAACACATTCCAGTAAGATTTATAAGGTAGGGAGGATTTAAAAAAAAAATAACAACAATAATAAAGCATTGTCTGAAGAAAGGGAAAAAAACCCACTCTAGCCTTATTTTCTTTAACTGTCTGTGACAAGAGGAGGGGAAGTTAAGCCCGTGGAGGCGGCTTGCTTCATTTCAATGGAATAATGAACCTTGCTTTTTCTCTGCAGAGGGATCTAGCTGCATTTCGATAAGAAGCACACTTATGTACAAGGATACCCACACAATGATCCTCTTTCTTAGAAAACCATCAGAAATGTCCTATCTCTCCAAAGAACCAACACGTGTGCCGGGGACCCTGCAGCTCTCTGAGCATATCTTTGTGGCACGTCTGTAGCTCTGAGAAGAATGTGGGGGAGAGTGGCTCATTACCCTGGAAAGCACTCAGTGTCCTTTCCCATGTGGACGGTGCTGGGGTGGAAGCGCTCTGATCTCACGTTGCACTTCCTGGCTTGCGTTCTTCAAGGGAGAGGAAAAAAAACCACAACAGATTTTTTGGTAGTAGGGTTGCCAGGTTCTCCCTAGCCACTGGGAGGGGGAGGGGGGGGTAGAGTTGCCAGATCCAGGTTGGGAAACTCCTGGAGATTTGGGGATGGAACCTGAGAAGGACAGGGACCTCAGTGGGGCACAATGACACACAGCCCACCCTCCAAAGCATCCGTTTTCTCTAGGGGGACTGATCTCTGTAGTCTAGTGATGAGATGTAATTCTTGGGGATCCCTGGGTCCCACCTGGAGGCTGGCATCCTCATTTGGTAGCCAAGGATTAGCTGTGTTTCTTGGCATGGGTAGCATTTTCCACTGGGCAGAGGAATGGCAGCAGCAGGAACTCTCCTTTTGATGCGTCTCTTAAAGATGTAGGTGCCTTCTCGGCCCCTGGGCCTGGGTATCCCTGGGGACTAGAAGAGAAGAAACCCGCCTTGAATGTTTTTACCTTACCAAGAATGTGCATACAGGCTGATGACTGGACTTGTGTGTGTGTGTGTGTGTGTGTATGTGTGAGTCTAAAAGAGAGAAGATGAGGGAGATAATGGAAAACTGGGTGGATTCATGTTCCAGCTCTTCACCCCATCACAGCTGGAACATGAATCCACCCAGTTAAGTCTTCCTAAGGGAAATCTCATTAAGGACATCAGTTGAAACTATATGAGGAACTTGAAAACTTTTTCTTTGTTCTGGCAGTTTGGGATACCAAAGGGGAAAGGCCCAAGAGAAGGAGCAAAAGATACATCCTTTCTCAGAGTCACAACTAAATAATCAGGAGGACCTTATAAAGCTGCCTGAGTCAGACCATCAGTCCCTCAAGGCCAGTACTGTCTACTCCGACCTCTCCAGTTTTTTCACAACACCGCTACCTGATCTTTTGAACTGAAGACTGAGCCCAAGACCATCTGCATGCAAAGCAGATGCGCTGGCACTGAGCCCAAGCGACCTAAAAGAAGAGGAAAAGCCACCCAATGCTCTGCAGGAATTTGGCCTTTCCTGAAACCCCACCATGTAATGAATTCAGAGATCCATTTCCATACAAAGCCATTTTGAGTTGCAAGCATGAAGTAGCTGCAAAATTAATTCCTGAGCACACAGACAGCAGGGGGAAAGGATCTTGTAGCTACAGAGTGTAAGCTTGCTCTCATTAGGAGGTTATCTAGGAAGGCTGTCACTCCCGTAATAATTCTCATTAACTCATAGTTAATTTGCACATTTCATAATTCCAAGCAGAACGTCAAAACAGAACTTTGACCCTGGGGGCTCCCACTGACTTTGCTGTGAGCTGCAGCCTGAAATCTTGTGGATATTCTGGTTCAGATGAGAATTTTGGTGTCTATTAAAAGCTGGATTTAAATGATGAAGATGGTCAACGAGCCCCCAGAGCAATTAGAACAAAATGTTTCAACTCTCAGCTTTCAGGACTAATACTAAGCTTCTCAGAAGTATCATTTTATTCAGTGCAGCTCACTCCCAGGACAGTGTTCTTAGATTTGCAGGTTTTAGCATGTTGATTTAGTGTGATGAAGCTTTCAGTGGAGTGAGCGAGTGAGTGTGTGTGTGTGAGAGAGAGAGAGAAAGAGAGAGAGAGAGATAACCACTATGTGGAAAAGTTGCATTTTAGAGAAACAGCAAGCTCTTGAGTGTGTCCCTTAATGTGGTATGAGTTTCTAGAAGAGAGACAGTAAATTGTCCTTGAATGGGTAGAGTTGGCCTTTTGGGAATCAAGCTTTGAATTGTCAGACTATCAAATGGGCACTGCTGCTCTTGAAATACCTGTGTTTCATTGCTGGAATTAAAATTCCTCACACTAAACACAGATTAAGATCCTAGGGAGCTCTTAGATGCCAGCCAGATTTCTGCAAAGAAGGTTGGGACTGTTGACAGGGGTGACTTTATCCCATTTTTGGCTTAAGATTCTCCTCATTTCTGGACGAGTCTGATCCTGACAGTCTGCTCCACGCTTTTGCAACTTCCAGGCTTGACTACTACATTGCATTTTTTTAAACACTGGGCTCCCCTTGAAGGCATCTCAGAAGTTTCAGCCGGTGTGGAATGCAACTGCCCATTTGTTGTCTGGTGCTGGACAGCATGGCATATTCAACCTGTTCTGCACCAGTGGTGTTGGCTGCCCATTTAGACTAGTTTTAGGATGACCCAAAGACTAATGGGACAGAGAAGCAGAAAAAAAAATACGACCAAATTATTTTTGAGAATGAAGGGCAGGAGTTGATCAGATTGGGGTATGAATCGCTGATTTATAATAATGTAGTTGGTTTTGTGGTCCTGGATTAAGGGGGCTGAAGATGTGAGGAACTTGTCTTGGTCAGTCTTGGTCAGTCTTTTGCTGCAAGGAATCTGTTTGAAATGTAACAATAGGACTGATGGAGGCAGTGGCTCCCTTGGATTAAAGGGAGAAGCTGGTGGGAGCAGCAGTGCCCCCAACAGGAACACCTGCTTGCATTTAAAGCGTGATGTCAGTAATCTAAGCACACATGGCTGTCCTGAGTACTGTTGTTGTTGAAGGCTCAAGATGCGCACTGGCACCAGGATGAAAAAATGCCTGATGCATCTCAACTGCTCTGCAATCCTCTCAGTACTCAATTGTTATTCTGTCAGCATGCAGAAGTCGGGAAGTTGGGTTGCTTTCTGTTGCCCAAGTAATAAAGCAGCATCGGTGATAATTACTGATTTCCCTCAAGCAAAGCAATACAAACAAACCTGATGTGATTGCTTAGAAAACACACACACACACACACATATGTGTTGGCATACTCTTTCTACGCAGCACCTGGAGCAGAGCCTCATTTTCCAAGGGGCTCATCCCCGTTGCCCTCTAATCTCTCCTGATTTAATCTCATCTCATCTCTTTTCCCCAAATCTAGTTTTATTGATTCCATCTAATCTCTTTTTATCTGATCTGATCTTATCTCATTAATCTAAACTACCTAATCTATTTGACTGGACCAGCTGCTTGTTTATAACATGTGACCACACTGGAACCTCTCTCTCTAGGAAGCCGTGGAGACATTTTTTGTATTTGCGCATAAGCCACTTCAGTTTCGTTTGAAAGGAAGATAGGCAACAGAGATCTGCATTACTTTGAAGAGACCCTCTGTAAGGATGTGCAATCAGTTAATCATGGATCAAAGTCTGACCCAAATCATGCTTGTTCTTTAATACAACTAATCTGGTTGCAACGATTTCCAACATTAAGTAACAATCAAAAATGTTCAGAACTGATATTTATAGTCATTACTCTGGCATCTCACAGTCTGGTTTCAGCTTTCTTGACAGAGAGAGAAGAGAAGAGAAGACTCATCAGATATGTGCCTGATGGGAGCATTGTCCAACCAGAAAAGCTGGCTCATCTTCCTACCAAACAGGATAATTGCAGTTGAAGATTTTGCACACAGTGTTTCTGACTTGACTTCCATTAATGATTGCATTGCCCCTAATGGCTTTGGGAGAGCTTTCTGATTTTATACAGTTATGGGTGATTTTTAGTAAAATATTTTGTTATTCGGGGCTATGCCTGCCAGGCAGGGATAAAAGCTTCACTTGTGCCCAGGGCTTTTTTTGTAGAAAAAGCCCAGCAGGAACTCATTAGCATAATAGGCCACACCCAACAGCAGAAATGCATTAGCATATTAGGCCACATCCCTGACAGTGCAGCTCATTAGCATATTAGGCGTGGGGGTTGGGAAAGCACAGGGTAGGCATGAAAGCTTGCCTCTTCTCCCCCCCCCCCACTTCAGCATCGCCTTTCTAGTTTTACGCCCCCCCCCTCCCCCGAACCAGACGGCCGGGGAAAGGTGCCGCTGAAGTGACTGAGATCCCTGAGCCTCTCCGCTTTTGTGAAGAAAGGCATTTTCAACATGCCTGGGTCCCCCTCCCGATCTTCTCGCACCTGGAGAAGATCAGGAGGGGAACCCAGGCATGTCCGCCCTCTTTCCCCAGTCTGCCTGCCGCAGCAGAAGTTGGTACCTTTCTTCCCTCAGCCTCTCCACTATTGTAGAGAGACTCGGGGAAGTGGCAGCGGGGGGTGGTGGGCATGGTTAAATGCCTTTCTCTCCCTCCCCCGGATTGGGAAGGGAAAGAAAGGCATTTTTAATGTGCCTGAGTTCCCTGCCTGCCCTTTTCCAGCTGTGGCATGTTAGCTAGAGAAGGGAAGGCAGAGAGAGAGGCTTTTCCTTGTCAATTTCACTCTCAGCTGACTGGGGTGGTGGTGAAATTGACTAGGAAATCCCAACCAGCAGCATTTTAGCATGCCACCTTTCGCTCTTGTGTGTAACATGGGGAGGGCAGCGTGTTCTGTAGCGACACATGCCAGAGGTTTTGGTTGTAGGCGTGGCCAACTCTGGAGCCAGCCAGAACTCTGTTCCTGTGCGTTCCTGCCCCAAAATAGCCCTGCTTGTGCCCACTGCCAAATGGGAAATCAGAATTGGAAGAAAATGTTGAAATTAAACACAGAGAGAAGGAAGTGGGGTGGTGTAGAGTTTAACTCCTCTTGTCCATGCTCCCTGCTTTTGTTTAAAAATCAAGACTGGCTGTGACCTTGCATTGAGCAAGCCTGTTAGGGAGAAACTGGTATCTTCAGCTCATTGTTTTATTGGTGGCTTCATGCAATGAAGAAAGAGCCGCAGTTCATATTTGAAGAAAATAACATTTATTTATCTGGAGAAGGTAATTCGGAACGTTATGCATTTGGCTTCCAGCTTTTTTAAAATTTGTGGCTGACATTTCAGTCGCACCATTCAGTTCTTCTTGTGTACTTTTCTTGCGGGTAGCCATTGGATTTTCTTGTTCTCAACTTGCCACCCCTACATTTGAACATGCTGGGAAATCAGGAAAATTGCACCCGCCTGCCAATTCATCCCATTCCATACAAATGAAATTTAACTGCATCTAAAACAGGGATGCTTTCTTCTTTTTTGTATAACTTTAATACAGAGGATCCCATGCATGAGTAGTACAATTACTTAGAATTTCATGCCAATTGGATGGGGAAAAAAAGTTACAGGTAGAAATATGTTTCCTTTGTAACTAGTGTAAACAAATACCAACAGGGTGTAATCACTGCAGTAAAGAAAATGAATAGAATATTAAATAACCCAGTGCTACCTGGAGGGAAAAAGTCTGTGTAGTTCCCTATCCCTTGGTATGTTAAATGCTTTCTACATCGCTGTTTATCCTGCCATGAATCTCTTACCACATTTGAGCTGAGCCCTTAAAGACTGGGGAGCAGAAATTATTTCATAGAAGTATCTGCTGCTTTGCAATGTCCTAGATCAGAGGTTCGGGTATAAGGTGGGGTAGAAAATAAAGACACTTTAATAGAGCAAGGGAAATATTTGGTGGCAGGTGTACACTGGTGTGGCTTGCAGTTTTTATCAACCCTTTCCTACTACTTACTTCCCCTAGGTTATTAATAACACTGTAAAATGAAACAGGCCCCAGGATGATCCCTGAAAATTAGGGTTGCCAACTTTTAAACTGGTTCTTCTAGCTTTCCTTTTAATATCAGTTTGGTCTGCAAGCAATTATCAGGTGACCTTAGGAGTCTTCAGGCAATGAAATGGTTCTGCTGCCCATTTCCACTTGTTAACCCTCTATGAAAAGGACAGGATGTTTTCCCCTGTCCAGCTGGTAACTTTCCTATGGTCATTCCCTCTGGCCAGAAAGTTTGTTTTCAGAAAACTGAAACAGGAACAAAAATGGCGGAAGTTAAGATCATAAGAAGAGTCCCAAAGTGAATGCTCACTTCTCCCAGCGGCCAATCAGATGTGCAGAGCGGGGTGCCAATGCCACCTACTGCTTTTGCTTCCTCAGCAACTCAGTTGGCATTCAGAGGTGCATTGCCTTTGAGCCAGGAGGTTTCATTTAGCCATCATGAGTCATCACTGTTGATAGACTTCTCCTCTTCCTTGAATATGTCCAGTCCCCCTTTTAAGCCACTTCCATCACTTGTGGCAACAGATTGGGAGAAGGTCTAGATGTTCAGTAGATCAGCGGACTGCAGGAAGGCGCTTAACAATGAGGAACTGAAATCACAAAATGTTTAGCATTTCTTTAAATCAGCACTGGGTGGTTTATTACCAATGCTCAGATCTAGTCCAGGGAAGGGTAAAAAAAAATAGGATTTTGTGAATAGATAGCAGGCATGGCAGACTTTGGTTTCAGCAACAGAGGGGCTGTGGCTCACTGGTAGATTTACATACAGATGGTCCCAGGTCGGGCTCCTGGCATCTCCAGTTAAAGGGCTCAGGTAGTGGGTGACGTGAATGCTGAGACCCTGGAGAGAGGCTGCCAGCTAAAGTAGACAGTATTGACCTTGATAGACCAGTAGTCGGACTCAATATAAAGCAGCTTTCGGATATGAATCCCTTCAGAATTGGATTCTGAACTGGAGATTTCTGCCGGTCTGTTAACAGGTCTGGGCTGCAGGGTTTGCACCTTCCTCCCCACTCTTCCATTGCTGTAGTAGGTCATAGTTGTTACTATAGTTTGCACGCCACCCCAGAGACCAGAAGTGAGGAAGCATCCCAGAAACCTCTGTCTTTCAACAGGAACAAGAGGCGTGGGGCATAGCCTCAGCCCAGGAAGTTTTGACCTGAGAGACAGCAGAAATGCAGGAATGCAGGGTACAGATTCCAAGAGGTCCCTCAGGTCCTCACTCGGAGCTATCAAAATGCAGCCCTGAAACTACCAATGGCACCCTGATTTTACACCCTTGGTCCAATAGGGTTGCAAGAGCCAAATTTGACCATGATCAGGCTTCACCATCGAAGCCTAGGTAAACTCAGGTCCATAAGAATGGCCTACCATGCCACTCGAACTTTGCAGATGGTCTCATCCAGCCACATGCCACTGCTGCAACACAACACTGGGACCTTTCCTCTTCAAAGACACACAGAGTATGACTCATTCTCTCCCATTTTGCTTCCTTTCTCGATTTTAACCTAATAGGTCTTTCTGCTCAGGATACACTTCTCTTAACTTCTCCTTCCCTGGTTCAGGATTGGTTTGCTTGCTAGCCAGCTAGCCTCTCCCCATAGCAATCTAGTGAGTGAATCCTTCCCTTCTTGTCGAAGCTTCATCCCATTTTCCCCACCATCCATTTGCTGCCATTTTGGACAACCCCTCACCTGTCTGCTTTCTCTGCGGGCTGGGCTAGATTGCTCTGGGCTAGCCTTGCAGGAGGAACACAGCTTGCTATGAAGGAACACTAACTGGGTATCTATATACTAATAAATCCATGTGGAGGGGGCACTTGGGGGCAGGGAGATTTTTCTGCACAATTGGGGGACTCCCCAGATGTGCAGAAAAATCTGAAAACTTTAAAAAAACTTTTGGGGGGATATTTAAATCTTCCCCAAAATTAAAGAGTATGTGCAGGGAATGCTCTAATTACTCTGTGGCGGCCCGGCAGCTGAGAGTCATTCAGGCCTCGCCTGAGCCTGGGGTGGGGGAATCGATGGGCCAAGCAGCTCTTAGCCGCTTGGGCCTTTCCTCCGAAGCCAGGGTGGGGGGGTGGGGGAAATCGGCGGCTCGAGCAGCTCTCAGCTGCTCAGGCCTCGCTGCTGGAGCCGGGGGGGGGGGGGAATCGGAGGCCTGGTAACACAGGCGCATCTCTTGCTCTTTCCCTACCCCCGCTGAGCAGCCGCCTTACCTGAACTGCCCGCTCCGACTCCCCCCCCAAGTTCCTCACGTGAGTTCGAGGTGAAGAGGAGTGAGCCCTTCTGCCCACCTGCCTGGCTTCTGCTGGGGCTCCTCTTGTTTTTATTCTAAAATAAAACAACTGCACACTAGGACTGTTTGTTTTATTGGTTTCATGATATTAATGCTCAAAGCCTTGACTTACCTTCTTATGTCATAGTTTTTCCTCTATATCTTGTGAGCGTAATGAGTTACTTGTCAGTTAAATGCTTTGTCTCCCTTCCATCTTTTCTTGTCTAACAAATATTGCTACATGAATCTGGTAGTTGTGTAGACAAGAGGCGATTCCAGTCTTGCCCCTGTGCTTAGTGCTCTAACTGTACATGTATAAAGGGATACTCTGATGTGACAGGCTTCGCACAGGGACTGATTTGGGTAACACAGTTCTGTTCCTTACTTCCCATGACTCTTAACCAAAATGCTAAAGTAGACAGGCTAAACCTGAAAAGGAAATTTTAAAAGGGCTAAATGGACAGCAGGTGGCAAAAAGTGGGCTTACATAAATAACTTATGTCACTGGATGCCCTTCTGGTGTCAATGGTTTGATTCATGTGACCAACTGGGACACATTCATTGAACATATTCTGAGAACATTCCCCATAAAAACCTGCAGAAAAGAATTATGAGGGAGATTTTTGGGAGCAAATTCTTTTGGCTCCCAACATGCTCTCCCTGTGATACACATTGGCATATGATCAGCCAGATCCATGTGAAAGGAAGGCCCAGAGGTGGTTGAAGGTATGCAATAGCATTTAAGAAGAGGAGAATGGCTACAGTGAGATGTTTGGGTGATTGAAAGGTCCAGAGGACATGCCTGGATCACCATCCACAGACTTCAGATACTTGATAGACAGTGGAATTCAAAGTCAGCACTAATTCCCCGCAGGGTGCTAATGTCAAACTTCATTTCTACTGATGCTTCATTGGCCCCCACTCCTTTGT
Source organism: Lepidodactylus listeri (assembly GCA_029233225.1). Classification (NCBI taxonomy): domain Eukaryota; kingdom Metazoa; phylum Chordata; class Lepidosauria; order Squamata; family Gekkonidae; genus Lepidodactylus; species Lepidodactylus listeri. Next base: position 30,569,122 of record JARCFY010000013.1, read on the forward strand.
TCCACACTGCCAAATGCACATCAGCTTTGAAGCACAACATTCAAGACACAAGGGAAGCCAGCAGCTCTTCCCCCCACAACACAGCTTTGGAAAACGCAGCTTCTCCACCAGATGCCTCAGTGCAACAGAAGATCCGAAAATGCCTCCCTGAAGAACAAGTTCCTTCCTGCCCCAGGGAAGAGTGAAGGGACAACTTAATGCAGTGGTACAGAATTTGTTAAAGAGTTATTTAATGGGGGACACATTTCTCTGGACAAACATGCATAGGCAGGATCTCAGCATTAACTGCCTCTTCCAGTTCTTCTACCCTCCTTGTGGACCTCGTATCCTCATTCATTATCATAATTTGTTCTATTAAGCCAGAGCCACTGGAGAATTGTACTTACAAACCCGCAGTTTCTCCACAACAGTGGTAAAATTAGCACTCTGCACAGAACTATGTTCTTTTCCCACTTCTCCAAAGTGTTCACCTCAAATCAATAAATTTCTGGACATGTATTTTTGGGCCTTTGTAAAAAAACAATCAATGCCAAGCTCCCGAATTCCAATTGGAAAGCTGTGGGTTCTGGATTCATTTTCTTGAAGCAGGACATCCTATTTATCATGGCTAGTCTTTTAAGCATAATTCTTGATTGCCTTGCCTTCTCTCTTCCTTTTGAAAGCTCGGTCCTGTGACATCGACAGGTCTGGTGCCTTAAGACATAGGAGCAGCTCTGCTGGATCATACCAGTGTCCCATCATCATGTTTCACACAGTCGTCAACCTGATGCCATTGGAAAGCCTATGAGTAGGGCATGGAGGCAGTTTAAAGAGAACATATTCGTTGCGACCTCAGCTCTTTTGTGGACCAGAGTCCACTTTATCAAATGCATTTGTCACACAAGTGGTATATCTTTTGATTGCCTTCACAAGTTGGCAAATTCCACCATGAGGGACATTGGGTTTCTGCCTCTCCACTTCATTTCCTCCTTTATGAGGCACGGAAAAAGATGCTGAAGAAGCATGTCTTCTGTTTTACAATATTACATCCTGACCTTGATATTATTTCTTGCTTAAAGTGCAACTTTATGTCCTTGGTCTGTTTTCCTCTGTCTGTTTTCCTGTAGGCCTGCAGACGGAAGTTTTATGGTGAGGAGTCAGCTGAAGTGTACATCTTTGGGACACGGGGAAGCTCATGAATCAATGTGAAAGCAGCAAAAACTGAAAAGCCAGTACCCTACCTTTGATAGGTAGATTATTTATTGAGTAATTCCAAGAATTAGGGTCCTAAGGAGAGACCTCTTGTACATCTTAGATGGGCACTAGAAAATGACCACAAGTCCACAAGTTGCCTTTGGTGCATCTTCTGCAGACAGTCCTTGTGCTCCTGTCCAACTAGGGTGCCAACTAAGGCTCCTGGAGGTTTGGGGGTGGATTCTGAGAAGAGTGGGATTTGCGGAGGGGAGGGACCTCAGCAGGGTATAATGCCATACAGCCCACTCTCCAAAGCAGCCATTTCCTCCAGAGCAACTGATGCCTGTAGCTGTAATTTTGGGAGATCACCAGACCCCACCTGGAGGTTGGCAACCCTTTCCAACTAATTGGGGGAGGGGCTGTGATTCTGCTTTTTATGCAGAAAGTTTAATCCCTGTCATGTCCAGTAAAAGGGGTCTCCTAGCAGGTGATGTAAAAGGCCATTGCCTGAGACCCTGAAGAGCTGCTGCCTGTCAGAGTAGACAAGACTGACCTTGATAGATCAGCGTCTGACTCCATTTATGGCAGCTTCATGGGAGCAGACAATCAGACTTCTGGGCTGTTGTCAGCACCCTACGAGCAGCAGCTGAAGCTGATTTGCAAGACTGGGAAGCCAGATGGTGTGTTTTACAGCTTTTGCATATCAGAAAGTCAAGACACCATTGCTTGTGTTAACCAAAAAGGTCGAGCAGGGAATATGGAGCTTTGTCAGGACCCCCACAAATGGATCGCATGGCCAAAACAAGGGTGCTTCAGCAGAAGTACAGGTCATGTGTTGCTTCATTCCCACCCCCCACCCTGGGTTTTCTTTTTACACAGTGCATCTGATGAGGCTGCAATTATCAAGACAATTTGAAATGGAAAACCGCACAAGGGAGAGGAGGCTCTTAATCCTTTTCCTTGTTTTCCCTCTCAACAGTCCCTCAGCATCTCAGATCTCTCACAAGGGAGAAGGTGTGGGTCATCTGACCGGTGTCACTTTCTTCCTGCTTTGCTTCCATGTGCTCCTGGCTCAGTTTTGCCTTTCCTTGGGCTGCCTTGCTTCCCCTGGGTTCAATACCATGTAAAAAGCTAGCATGGCATCACCCCTAAGGGCTGGTGCCATGTCCTTACCAGTCATCATGAGAGCACTTCTCAGCAGAGCCATTGCCAGCTTTCCTCCATAGGTGAGCTTGTTACATTTATTTATTTGGGGAATGTATATGCTGCTTTTCCAGAGATCTACTAGAGGGGTTCACAAGTAAAAATAATACCATACAACCATAAAATCAACAACATAAATGATCAGTGTTAACTGTGGTGGTCAGTGCCCCTCGCCTCAGAGCAGGGTCCTGGGAAGCTGAATGATTATTGGCTAGGAGGGCCCCAGACATAAAAACAGCACAAAACTACCATAGGGCAGCCTAAAAATAGCTGTAAACTGGATCCCAGGTTAGAAGCAGACCTCAAAGCAGCTATAAAAGATTAAACCCCTTAGTTAAAAAGCCTGGGCAAAAAGAAATGTTTTGGTTAGGTGTCTAAAGGACAGTAAGGTAGTCTCCAGGTTAGCTTGAGGTGCCTCCATTGAAAAGGCCCTGCCTCTGATCACCCCCAGCCTCACCTCTGAAGGTTGGGGCACAAAGCTTGGAAGTCAGTTCTCAACTGGTAGAGCTGGGGCTTCAAAGAAATTAATGGAGAATCAGTAATGTCCTCATAACAAAAAATGACTACAGAGCGCACAGCCCTGGCTAAATCATATGGCAGGGCAGGCAGTTGCTGAAAATCAAGAATCATCCAGGAAGCTTCAGTGAGGAAAAGTGATATTGCTAGGTGGTAAAAAAAAAATTGGAACTTGATTACTACCTTTGATGGAAGAGACACACATCCAGACACACTGGAAATTTGGTACCAGAACAATTTGGAAAGTGTGTGCAGTTACCATGAGAGAATATCCATGGCCTACTGAGTAAACTTTTAACAATTGCACATCATATGAGAAAGCAACACCTGGCTTTAAAGTAAATCTTTCTTTCATATATTTATTTCTGGATGTGTGTTGTTTTATAATAGTAATATTGACCACTGAGGAAGGCCCTAGGGGGCCGAAATGTGTATGGTCTATTGGTCATGACATACCTATCAACTGTATAAGTGAAACTGACAGCTCTGTATGTAAAAAGTTTTAAGAGTCTGATATTTGGATCATTTCTTTTAACCTGTCATATACACACCTGCCACCTGCCATTCTTAGGTTATAATTAGAGAAGTGAATATACAGACATAATCTACACCAAACCCTTGGTTTATGAAGGCCAGTATGGTCAACTCTGATTGGCAGCAAGTCTCCAAGGTTTGTCGCATATAGAGGCCTCTCGTATCAGGTACTGCCTGATTGTTTTAACTGGAGATGCCAGGGATTGAACCAGGGACCTTCTGAATGCAAAACAACTGCTCTGCCCCTGAGCCACAGCTAATCCCCAGTTTGGCTGGTTCTGGAAATAGCATGGAGTGAAGCAGAGCATGGACAGAGACTCACAGCCGCACACATTTTGCCTGCTACCTTCAGCAGATGCTTTGGCAAGAACAGTTACCCACACTTCAGTAATTACACCTTGGATGCCCCAGGAGGGGAGGGGTGAGAGACAGTGCATGATTTTTTAAAAATAAATAAACAGGGATAACTTAAGGAAGCTGCAGTTTATTTATTTAAGGAAGATGCTCAGTAATAATCAGGCAAAAGCTTGTGAAGTTAAAAATAGCTGTTCTTTTGCAACTTATTTATTTATTTGCTTTAAATATTTATACCCCACCTCTCTACAAGATTGTAACCCTGGTGGACTACAATGTTTTAAAATTGCAATAGCCAACTAAGCGCCTTAAAACATCCATCCATCCAGAAGGGAGGACTGATTCCACCTTTGTCAGGGTGGTCAAGGTTGCTCCCCTGGTGTTTGTGGAGGAGATTGTGGCCAGGTTGCTCATTCTGGCAGGAGAAGAAAGAGACAACACAGAGGCCAGGTCCTCATTCGCTGCTGGTTTCTCCTAAACCAGTAGAGTGTAGAAAAAGGAGGAGGAGGAGGAGGAGATTGGATTTATAACCTGCCCTTTTCTCGGTGTCTCAGAGCGGCTTACAAACTCCTTTCCCTTCCCCTCCCCACAACAGACATCCTGTGATGCAGGTGGGGCTGAGAGAGCTCTTTCGAGAACAGCTCTGACAGAACTATGGCTTACTCAAGGTCATCCAGCAGCTGCAAGTGGAGGCGTGGGGAATCAAACCCGGTTCTCCCAGATTAGAGTCTGTGCATTTAACCACTACACCAAACTGCATGACAATGCTAGAGAGAAGATGAAATGCTCACCTGATCACCCAGCAGCAATCAGGGTTATTTCCTGGAGCAGAGTCTTTTACAGGACAAGGATTAACAGGCTGATAGAGAAGCAGCAAAGACCTGCACATGGAGGACAATCAACTCAGCGATAAGAGGCGACACCTGGGCCTTGGGGGATAAGAAAGGAAACCCTGGATAGAGTAACAACATAAGGCTTTGCCCTGAACATGACAATGGATATCAGTGGCTATTAGTCATGATGGCTACTAGTCGTAATGGATATCTACTCCCTCCAGTACCAGAGTCAGTATGCCTCTTTATATCAGTTGCTTGGGAGCATGGGCAGGGGGATGTTATTGCAGTCATCCTGCTTGTGGACTTCCTAGAGATAGCTGGTGGACCACTATGTGATAGGGTTTGCCAGGGCCCTCCTGGCAACTGGTGGGTGATGGGGGGCTTACCAGGAGCGGGAGGGAGGTCCAGCTAATGTTTCAGTGATGTGTCTGTGTCACTTTTGACATGACCCGAAAGTGACACTATCATGCAGTGATGTCAGAGTGATTCTGTGGCATTAGGGCAAAAATTCTATGGTAAATTTGGCTTCTACCATAGAGTTTTTGCCCAAATAACAGGGCATTGTCCCAATGTCACTGATGCAATGATGAGCACCGCATCCCTAGAGTCGTATTTGACTGGCTTTCGAGCAAAGGAAACCTTTACCTTATCTTTACTATAGATAGGAACTCTCAGTCTGGGGCAAGTGATGCTCTCTATTCTTGATGCTTGAGGGGGGGGGGCAACAGTGGGAGGGCTTCTAGTGTCCTGGTCGCACTGCTGGACCTCCTGATGGCACCTGGTATTTTTGGTCACTGTGTGACAGAGTGTTGGACTGGATGGGCCATTGGCCTGATCCAACATTGGCTTTTCTTATGTTCTTACGTTTCTATGACATGTTGGAAGTGACGTAGGCATGTCACTGCAATGTCAACTGGGCCTTGCTCTTTTTCTGGGTGAGCCCCCTTGCCGGCCAGCTGATTGGCAGCAGGGTGGTGGAGCCCAGTGGCAAGGGACCCCTGCCTCCACCGGCAACCTTACTACTTAAACAGAGTGCTGGACTTGATGGGTCTTTGGTGTGATCCAGTACAGCTTCTCTTATGTTCCTGTGTTCCTAATCAGATCCCAAGCAGTACAGTATGACACACTGGGATTTCCCCATCCCCACTGGGTCCCCCATAGTCCATTCTGCTGTCTCTATATGGCCCAGGAGCCTTGGGGGAGATGAGTTGCTCTTCCTCCTTTGTCCACACAGACAAATGCACACAGACCTATGAAGAATCTTCTGGCTGTTACAATATGAAACGTACACCACTCTCCGGGCTTGTGATTAGGGGGCTGATTCTCTCACGTCCCAGGGGGCAGGCAGCTTGATAGCCAGAGAACTTGGATTCAGAGCACACAGCAAACTGGCAAAATTGGTCTAATTTGATCTTTGCTTCAAATAATCCTTTCAGGCTCCAGCCTTTTCACTCGCACAGGAAGGGTCGTGTTGCCAGGGTGGAAAAAGAAAAGGATAAAAAGGATTTTAAAAAGGATAAAAAACAGAACTACCCTCCAGGGAAAACTGGGGCAGCTGATCTGAATTATCAGACCAAGGCCAAGACTGCCAATTCACATATCGGGTGCTGTGCATAGCTTGTGAGGGTGGCTTCTCTTTTATTAAGAAGCTGGGTGATTATTTGCAAAGACGGATGCCTGTCAGAGAACATTCCCTAGTGTGCGGGGCTGATTTTGATAGGCCCTAATGTGACTACAAACCCACAAAGCCAAAGCTGAAGCCCTGTTTTGCTGTCAAAGAGGTGGATCCAGTGTCATTCCTGTGATGCATGCTGTTGGACAGTGGTGGAAGCAGATGACTATACAATATGTGATAAAACCTCATAATAAATCCCTCCGGAGCATTAGAAATTTGGCAGTTGCTAAAAGATTTGCTTAGGCAGAACTGTCTAGCAGCAAAATGCATTCTGATTTCTTTAACACAGTTAAGAAAAATAAAATCCAGAAAAAGGTGGTGGAAGGATTCTGTTTCTCCCCAAGGCAACCGAAAAGAGGGATATACTAGGGTTGCCAGCTCAGGGTTGGGAAGCTCTTGGAGACGTGGGGATGGAGCGTGGGGAAGGACCTCTGCAGCATATAATGCCACGCAACCCATCCTACAAAGCAGCCATTTCCCCAGGGGAACTGATCCCTGAGGCCTGGAGATCAGTTGTAATTTTGGGAGATCTCCAGGCCCCACCTGGAAGTTGGCAACTCTAGTGGCATCCCCCAGGGTCACCTGCAGAGACACGAAGCTGCTGAGATGGACTGCCTAGGTGTCTGCGGCAATCCCAGTCCGTGGAGGTTTTTGCAAGTCAGAGAGGCAAAAATTTAGGGTTGCCTTGGTGGAGGTGGGCTCAGTTTCTCAGGCAGAAGGACAGACTGGAGGAAGCTCTTAATGTCACTTGCGGATGTAGGGCCAAGAATGTCCATTAGTGGAAATAGGAGATCAGAGAGCTGAAAACAAGAGCTTCATTTGGGTGCCATCCCCCCTTTTGCCAGTGACACCTGAAAATTTCCAAAGAGCAGGCTTCCTGGTTTCATTTGTTATTGCTGTGCTGATAAGAAGGTTCCTGACGTCCTGCGTATTCCTTCATGACCACCAGTGGCATAGCATGGGTTGCCAGTGCTCGGGGCAAGGCCACTGGCTCGACCCCCCCCCCCCCCGCTACAGGAAATCCCCCCTTGCTCAGAGGCTGGCTGTCTGGTCAATGGGGGCAAGGTTGCAGTCGCCCCCCACCTCCACCCCAAGGGAGGGAGTTTCCCTGCCACGCTGGTGAGACCAGTGCCAAGAAGACCCATTGCAGAACCACGGCCATTTGCAGGTGTCGGTGGACGGGCAGGCACAAGGCGGCGAAGTGGGCCCACATGGCCAGAGGGAAGAGGCGAGGTGCAGCGTGGTGGAGGCACCCCTGCCCAGGCACAGCCTTTATCAGTACCTGGCTCCCCCCAGGGGAATGGTGGCCCCCTGCAGCTCGGCCCCACCTGTAGGCAGTTGGCATTTCTTTCTTTCTTTGTAGCCTCTCACTTTCACGGCTGGAAATGTTGCTTCCCCCCCCCCCCTCCAAAGAGGTAGTTGCGTTGGGGGTCCAAGTCCACCATCTTCACCAGCTGCAGGGCAGGAACAAAACACGGGCCATCGGGGAGGAGAAACACTGGGAGATTTTCTGTGTGAGGGGGAGGGTGTGCTATTTTTTATTTATCGTTACTACTTTTTTTCTTTTGAAATTTTGCACCACTAAGAATTTTGTGCCCAGGATGGCTGCCCCTGGCCCCCCCACGCTACACCACTGATGACCACACAACATTTGATGCCATATCGCCTGCCAGTCATAGTAGACAACAATGTGACCCAGCATGTCATAGTGATTAGACTGTTGGATTAGAAGCTGAGAGTCCCAGGTACAAATCCCCAGTCCTTGTGAAGCTTGCTGGGTAAACTTGGTATAGTCAGTCTCTCTCCCATGGCAACCTTGCCCTCCCTTCCTCCATGTTATCCTCACAACAACCATATAAGGTAGGTTAGGCTGAGAGAGAGTGACTCGCCCAAGGCCACCCAGCCATGAATCATGGCAGAAAGAGGATTTGAACCTGGGTCTCCCAGATCCTAGTCTGGCACTCTGACCATTATGCCACAGTGGCATAAAAAGAGAGAGAGCAAGAGCAGAAACATAGGGCTGTGCCTTCAGAAAGGAACAAGATCTGAATTCAAATCAGGCACACTCACCCCTTTCTACATTAGCATGAATATATGCATGCGTTCTACAGCCTGATGTATCTTGACACAACATGTGCTCAGCTGGATGAAACGCATCTAGATCATCGAAGCAGCAGGCCTTATTATGGTATACATTTGCATTCCTGGAACTCCCGTGTGTCTCAATAGGACCTGGGATTCTGTAATGAAAATCTCCCCTACCTGATTTCAGTGTTAGATTACAAACACACTAAAGAATGCAACAGAGGAACAAGTGCGAGTCTCTTTCATGGGGAGGCTTTGGACGGGGGGGGGGGGGGGGGCTGGCATGAAGGAGTCCAGCAGGGACATCAATAAGTAATGCAGAATTTAAAATCTCTCTCTCATGTGCTCTATCTAAACTAATTTATTTTTTTTAAAAACAAAGAAACTGGCTCTGCGACTCCAGCTCATGCCTATTAATTCCTAATCGCCTTCTTCATGCCAAGGGATTTGTGACGGCCTGAATTATTTAAAGTAACTGGGATGAGCATTGCTGAGCAAAAATGGAGAGAAGACAGACAATCTTGACCCCAATAAGAGTTGTTTAACATGATACCCAGCTGAACCCAGAGAAAGAGGACTTTTTTTTTTAAGCAAGTGCAGAAAAACACCAGAGGTATCCCAAACTCTGCCACTGGGCAGGTCTATGTGAGATGTCTTTTTTACTTTAGCAAGACTGGCGATAAAGGGGTGTATAAAACTATGCATGGTAGGAGGCCTGAGTAGTGGGAATTGTCCTCCCTCTCCCATAATGCTGGAACTTTGGGGAGAATGAAATCGATTGTCAGTAGATTTCAGAACACATGAAAGGAAGCGCAGCTTCACACAGCACATAGTTAACATGTGAAATTTGCAGGTAGGAGACAGTGCAAGCCATTCACTCAGACGGCTTTGAATAAAGGATGAAAAACATTCAAGAAGCACAAGTGTGTAACAATGGCTATTAGCCATGATGACTGGAGACAGCCTCCATGCTGAAAGGCAGAGAACCTCTGCATACCAGTTCTGGGAGTCTATCATACAATGGCCAAAAATAGCAGGTGCCATCAGGAGGTCCACCAGTGGGGCCAGGACCCTAGAAGCCCTCCCACTGTTGCCCTCCCCAAGCGCCAAGAATACAGTGCATCACTTGCCCCAGACTGAGAGTTCCTATCTATACCTTGTGGCTAATAGCCACTGATGGACCTCTGCTCCATATGTTTGTCTAATTCCCTCTTGAAGCCATCCATGCTTGTAGCCTCCACCACTTCCTGTGGCAGTGAATTCCACGTGTTAATCACTCTTTGGGTGAAGTGAAGAAGTACTTCCTTTTATCCATTCTAACCCGACAGCTCAGCAATTTCATGGAGTGCCCTCGAGTTCTTGTATTGTGAGAAAGGGAGAAAAGTTCTTCTTTCTCTACCTGCTCTATCCCATGCATAATCTTGTAAACCTCGATCATATCATCCCCTCAGTGGTCATTTCTCCAAGCTAAAGAGCCCCAAGCGCTTCAACCTTTCTTCATAGGAAAAGTGTTCCAACCCGTTTATCATTCTAGTTGCCCTTTTCTGCCCTTTCCCCAATGCTATAGTATCTTTTTCTGAGGTGTGGTGATCAGAACTGTACACAGTATTCCAAATGAGGTCGCACCATCGATTTATACAGGGGCATTATGATACCGGCTGATTTGTTTTCGATTCCCTTCCTAATAATCCCCAGCATGGTGTTGGCCTTTTTCATTGCAGTAGCACACTGTCTCGACATTTTCAGTGAGTTATCTACTACAACCCCAAGACTGTACTTCTCGACTCTTCTCTCTTACTCGCCTTCTGAATTTCCTGGATGCATCTGGCTGGACCAGCTGGGGAAACAGGATGCTAGATTAGATGGATGTACCTACCTTGTTCTGATTATAGGGGCAATTTTTGTGCGGGGGAAAAATCTGGATTAAGGCCCCAGAATCAATTGCCACCTGCACTGGGCCCCTGCTGCGCCTGCCCTATGCCACCGGGTCCAAGCAAGTACCTTGCCCCGTGTAAGGTGGGTGGGAACTGCTGCCTGAGCCCCACACAGGGCTGGCATGAGAAGCTGCTGCTGCTGCTGCTGAGCTAGCTGTCCCCTCTGTCAGAGAGGTGATGTTGGTGGTGGTCAGGGCCCCCCAGCAAGGAACCCAAGGCAGCGGCCCCTGTTGCTCAGTGATTAAGACTTCCCTTACTGATCTAACCAGGCTGTTCTTCCACTTTCACTATTTCAAAGACAAATTCACTGAAGATATAGCTTTGTAGCTGGTTCTGCTTGGATAAGGCTAAGTTGGCCTGCTGTGACAGTTCTGCAACTGTGCCTGCGATGTGTTTTAGTGCAAAGACTGTGAATGGAATGTTGGCGAGCCAAGCTCAATTAAAGAGATTTTTCTAGTTATCAACACTTCCAGAAGTGGTCAAGTCACAAATTCCCTTTCCAGATACCTCTGATATCACCGCCATGTTCATTCTTAGGTGTCTGGAGAAGTCTTTGCAATAGGCCAGGCCAATCTGGGGTTCCTACAAAATGGAAAAGCTGCCAATCAGTGTGAGAAAGCTAGTTCTGAGACAGAGGCTGGCTGCCTCCCATGGGTCAGTCCCACAGAGCCCAAAGTTCAACACCAATCAGCAACCCCTCAAGGTCTTCAGTTTTCCAGGCTGTGTCTTTTCAGGACAACTGCAGAGGTCGCAAAACTTGCAGTGCTCACAGCATGTGTGCCAGTTAACAGTACTTCCTTCTCTGATTCATCAGGATTTCACATCAATAGGTATGTCTCCAGACAGCCTGCTGGCTGTCCAGGAAGGCAAAGTCACCTTCCCTCATCTTGTGTTCTGAGACACAAAGGGGAGCAGAACCGCTAATAGTGTCTTACAAGATGGGCAGATTCTCCTTTCTGAAATAAAATCAAAATGATTACCGACATCCTGTCAACATTTTTATGAGATACAGTCCAATTAAATGAGAAAATGTGTGGGCTCATGGGACACCAGAATCCAAGATGTGTGGGGTGGGCTGACTGAGCTTTTCCAGTGCTGCAGAAAAGGCACTCTGCACATTCTCAGTGGTGTGATCTATTCCTACTAAAATGGGACTCTCATAATCTCTAACGCAAATAAGTCTTGACCGTTGAGCCTGCTCTGTAGCTGCGAAGATGTGTCAAATAGAGCCTGCTGAAACGGCTGAGAGAAAAAGAATGATGGATGTTCTTAATTCCTGAGGGGAGGCCATTGTTATTGCGCTGTGCTGAATGGGCCACTCTGAAGTCCTTCACAGCAACCTCTTTCCAGTCAGGAGAGGTTTGGCAGGCTGAGAGGAACAGGTTGCTCTTGGGTGCACCTCAGAGTTTAATGGAATCTCTAATTGAATTGTTGGGGATGTTTGTTGGCACAATGCCATGCTGTCAGCTGGCTGACAGCTCTCCACTCCGAGGCCTCGTCCGCTGTCTCTAGGGCCTGCTGCATCAGTGTTTCCAAGAGGATGAAGGGTGGGGTTGCTAATTCCAGTTTGGGGGAATTCCTGGAGATTTGAGGATGGCGTCTGGGGAGGGCACGGTGTGGGGAGGGAGTCTGCCCTCTGGAGCTGCCATTTCCTCCAGGGGAACTGATTCTTGTAGCTCCATTGTAATTTTCAGAAAAACTCTGCCCCTCACTTAGGCAGGGGCCTAAGTGTGCGATATATATGACAGAGTGGCCTATAAGGGCTGCCTGGTTGTCCAGACTAAGAACTGGAAGTTCCTCTTTCTCCCATCCAAGATGTTGTGTAGTTCAGTGAACAGGTTAAAACACTCCTTTTGTGTGATTTGGGCCCTTTCTTCCTCTTGCCAAAGAAAATGGATCCTTCTTAAGACTGGAACAGCAACAAATCACTTGGGCTTATGAAAATTGACTGGGGTGACCCAAAACAGCCTCTTGCTCCTTGTTGGCACAAGGCTTCTCTTAGTTCAGCTGGCAGCCCAGTGGCAGCACACAGTCTTGGCTTGCAGAAGGGCCCAGATTCAGACTCTGGTTAAAAAGCCTGGGAAAGACCCTTCTCTTCCAGAGAACTCAAAGAGCCAGGGCTACTCAAAGCAGACAGTGTTGGCCTGTTAACAGGGTTGCCAGCTCTGGGTTGGGAAATTCCTACAGATTTGGGGGGTGGAGTCTTAGGAGTGGGAGTTCGGGAGGGGGGCAACTTTAGCCAGGTATAATGCCATAGAATCCACCTAGCAAGCCAGGCATTTACTCCAGGGGGACTGATCTGTGCCACCTGGATGCTGTAATCTCAAGAAATCTCCAGCTACCACCTGCAGTTTGGCAGCCCTATAAATGGACCAGCAGTCTGACTCTACAGAAGGCAAATTCATACATCCATATCAGTCAGTAGAGTGTTACAGCTGGAGCTGTATGTATGTATGTATTTTACTTACTAACTTACTTTTATGGCTTGTCTTTCTCCTGAGATTAACCACAGATTATGCATTTTTTTAAAAATGCAATAAAAACAGCATAGAATACACCACAAACAATATAACAGATTTACAAAATTAGGGGACATGCAATAAAAACAGAATAATACATCCAATAGTCATTGCAATAAGGTCCTGGGTTTGCTCACTAAAAGGCCTTTCCATTAAATGGGGATTAGAAAGACTGAATGTCCAGGTCTTGGAGAAGGATGAAGAAAGTCATGCAGCGCTTGACACGCTGGCAGTGCTCTAAAGATATTAAGTTGTCCGGTCCATAGTATAACTGACTGAGACTGTAATTAGGATCCTAACTGAAGAACCAGCTTGGCACAGTCCTGCTGCACGATTGCCTTTCCTCTATGTGCTAATTTATGTGCTCACGTACACTGATCTTGCTGTGCAATGGAGTGCCCGGTATACCTACACAACTCTAGTCTGTTACAGGTCAGAATCGAACACCCACTCTCTATCAGATGCCAGGCTCTAGATGCCTAGGATAGGCCAAGACATCTTTGCAGATCACTGCTGCACCACCGAGCTGTTGACCTGAGCAAGGTCAGTGGCCTCGAGGCTGCGCATCGTGGTGATGTCTTACTCCACGCGTCCAAGGCAAGGGAACTCTGCCTCCGGCTCTGGCGTAGGCTGGGTGAAAGGAAGCCTGGTGACCTTATTTCAGAACTGCATCGCGATGATTTAATTTGTGCAAATTGATTGCTGTGCTGGCACTAGTACAAATACCTTTTAAAAGAGACCTGCGTGTGGAGAATTAGTCCGTCTCTGTTTGTTAGCTGTAATGGACAACTCAGAGGCTACCTCGCTCTGATTTAGGCACGGGGGATGGAAGCTTCCCTGCAGTTTCTGCCTGGACACTGGGCTGAAATAAAGAGTGCTGCTGAGTGTTGAACTAGAGAGTCTTTGGTCTGACTCTGACTCAGCGCTGTAATCTGTACATTCCTTCTAGCATCCTTATACAACCCAACCTGTAAAGAAAGGGGAAGGGGGAGATTTCAAAGGGCTTTGATTTGCCTTGCCATTTTTTTTTTTAGCACAAGGTGGACCAGTTCCTTGTGCTTGGCCCAATTTGTATGGTGTCACCCGTTTTTCTAACCTTGAAAGGCTAATAAAAGCCATTCATTCACTGCAGTGAATATGTCAAAGAAGAGACCGGACTCTCTCAAAGCCACTGCCAGGCATGTTAATTTGTACATAATTCTGATCTAGAAAGTTTGGAATTAACACTTTCTCCAAATGTTCTGTAGGCAGGAAAACTAATTAACGAAGTAATTTACTCCCTCACTGCAAAAGGCAGCCAAAATCGCCTTGCCAGAACAAAAGCAAAGAGCTTGCTTGCCTTTCAGGCTGTTTGTTGGCTGTCCCACCCACTGCTGAAAGGAAACGTTGCCTCGTGCTCTGTATGTGGGTGAACCAAAATCCCTTGAATTGACGCCTGTATCCCCAAGTCCAGAATTCTCCCCTTGTGCGTTTTTATCTAAATATCCCCCTGCAGGTGCTCCAGATAAAAGTAGCCCCTCCGATGATTCATTCACTGGTTTCAATCCAGATAGTATCTCTTTTGCATCTCAGATGTGTGGTTTTTTAATGTGCCATTCCAGACCTTGCTGGGGGATTAATGACAGCCTTGGAAGAGGCAGCTATGAAGCTGCAACCCCTCATGAATCCCAAGGTGGTGTCCTGGGTGGGTGGGGGAAAGGGGAGTCTGTTATTGGTAGGGAAGGAAACTCTGGCAGCAACCTATGTGGCTAAATCTGTTACAGTGATGAATGCTGTTTCTATACCTGGGAATGCTGCCATGTGTGCCTGGCCCATTCAGTGATGGAGAAACATGTGTACTTGGCTTGAGCAGTCTCAGTCAAAGGGTACCAAATCCAGGGGTCAGACAGTCCCTCAGGGAAAGCCACTTCCTGATCACATAACAGAGGACTAAGGGATGAAGGTGCTCTTCTTCCTCTGTGTGAGGTGCAGGATTATCTTCCTGGCTCCAGCACAACAGTTTATGCTAGTTCTTAAGGATAACTCAGACATGCTGCAGGCTCAAATAGCAAACTCAGAATTTGTTGTTTGCCCTGTCTAAACCCCCCAATAGGGAAGAAAAACTACCACCCTACAGTATTGTCTATTTCTTCCATTCATTGCTATGATTTATTGCAAGTCATTAACATTTTAGATCAAAGCTAGGACTGTCAACTCTGGGTTGGGAAATTCCTGGAGATTTCGGGGTGCAGCCTAGGGAAGGTGAGGTTTGGAAAAAGGAGGGAGCTCCATGGGGATATGATACCATAGAGCGGGGTGTCGAACTCATTTGTTATGAGGGCCGGATCTGACATAAATGAGACCTTGCTGGGCCGGGCCATGTGTGTCATAAAATGTAATGCCAGGTAGCAGAGATATAAACTTTATAAAGGACACAAACACAATTAAAGATTTTTTTTTTACTTAAAATAAAAACATGCTTAAAACATTAGCACTCTTGCAATATTTTGTTTATTTAACAGTGTCTGATAACCGACACCTCTTGCTCTGAATTACTGCATCAAAATGTCTGTGCTGTTGCTATCCTGAGTATGCTGTTCAGGTGTGTATCTGTAAGCTGCAAAGCTTCTTTCGATTTATTGACATTCACTACAGTAATCTCATGTTCAGAGTTCTGAGCCTAGAACCCAGGAGAAAACATGAAATAGCTGGGCATTGCGAGCTTTTGTACATAAGTTGCTTCATGTGCTGGTCAAGAACGTGATAAGGCACCATGACACAGACTGTGGGATATGTGTTTGTCTACAAAACTATAGTTTCCTCGGTGGTCAGAATCCTGTGAGAAAGATGGACCATCCTATATATATAAAAGCCCTAGCGTATTGGCACTTTCCAGCTCTCCCATTGTTTGTGCTGTGCGCTCCATCAGCCATTGGACCATCAACCGCCACTCAAGAGTACTTGCAAGCCATTGGCTGGGTACTGGGTCCGCTCCTCTCCTTCACCCACAGCCGGCTTGGCCACTCTTCCCTGTCAGAATAAACTGCAAAAATGGCTGTCTCTCCTGACAAAGACACTTCTCCTTGGATCTTCCATGGCTGGCTGGCTACTGAGGTGAGCCAACAGCCATCAAACCATTCTCTTCTCCTGCTGTGGGGCTCACTTTCCCCTCAATGGCTGTTGCTTGGCAACCAAAGTTTGGTTCTGTCAGGAAAAAGGCAGGGGCAGGATGCCCTTTCCAGGCCTACTTTGGTCTTTGTGGGTAACTCATGGGGCCAGTCCTGACTAGGGTTGCCAGCTCCAAGTTCGGAAATTCCTGGAAATTTTGTGGTGGAGTCTACAGAAGCCAGAGTTTGGGGAGGGGAGAGGCTTCAGCTAAATAGAATGCCATAGATTCCACCCTCCAAAGCAGTTATTTTCTCCAGGGGGAGAGAGAGATCGGTTGTCTGGAGTTCAGTTGTGATACAAGGTGATCTTCAGGCACCATCTGGAGGTTGGCTACCCTAGGCCTGGCAGCACCCTCTGGGTGACATAATGGCACCTGATTGCCATGACTTACGTAGGCCTGGCTGCTTGCTCCTGTTCACCAGCAGCCGCCCCCCTAGAACTGCCAGTGTGGCATAGCAATTAGCGCTTCAGAGCAGGGTCTGCTAGACCCAGGTTCTTGCTGTGGAAGCTGACCGGGTGATTTCAGACCAGTCACAGACTTTCAGCCTAACCTACCTTACAGGGTTGTTCTGCAGATCAAAAGGGGGAGAGTAGAATGACGCAAGCTGCTTTGGTCTCCACTAGGTAGAGGCTGCAGGGAGGGGGGAGGAGATGGAAAGCTGAAGTCAGAGTGGCAGATAAAGATAGGCTGATGTTTGGCTGGGAAGGAGATAGGATTGCCACCTCCAGGTTGGGAAATTCCTAGAGATTTGAGGGGTGGAACCTGGAGAGGG
Organism: Lepidodactylus listeri; assembly: GCA_029233225.1. Lineage (NCBI taxonomy): Eukaryota > Metazoa > Chordata > Lepidosauria > Squamata > Gekkonidae > Lepidodactylus > Lepidodactylus listeri. The sequence goes on from JARCFY010000013.1 coordinate 30,585,871, forward strand.
TGGAGTTTGAGGAGAGGTGGGACCTCAGACAGGTACAATGCTATAGACTCCACCCTCCAAGCCAGACATTTACTCCTGGGGAACCATAGTTGCCAATCTCCAGGTGAGGACTGGAGATCACTCAAAATTACAACTGCTCTTTAGATGACAGAGATCAGTTCCCCTGAAGAAAATGGTGTATTCTCTGTCATTATACCCTGCTGAGGTCGCCACACCAAATTGTCACTGAGTACCCAAGGCCAGGGCACCCACCCTGAGCCTCTTTCTAGAGCCCGGTATTTATTTCCACAATGGGCCTTATTCCTAGTAAATAAATAATAAATAATACCCCACATTTTGTTCTCCCCTTCCTCTGTTTTATTTGAACAACAACCTTGTGCAGTAGATTAGGCTGAGAGTGTGTGACTGCTGGCCCAAGCTTCCATGGCAGAGTGGGGATTCGAACCTGGGCCTCCTAGGTTCCAGTTTGAGACTCTAACTGCTATTCCACAACTTGCTGTTCATCATGTAGGATTCCTGTAGACTGGCAGCCAGCATTAAGGTCCCCCTTGGGCTCACATTTAAAGTTCTGGCAAGGCCAGTAAGCCCAGAATGGAAGGAGGAGAGGAGCTGGAACAGGTGAAGAACAAAAACCCATTTGTTGCCTTTGTAGAGTGACTGATTATTTAAGTGGTGGGGAGGGAGGGATGCTGCTTGAAGGCTCTGCAGACCCAGACACCAGTCGGGGGAGAGCTTTGCCTGACAATAAAACCATCATAAAACCGCAATGAATTATTCATGGGGAACATATTGCTGATGCAATAAATCACCACTTGGTAGCAATGAGATTTTGTATATTCAGATGCAAATGGAAAATGTTCTCACCTCCATATTTCCTAGTCCCCCCCCTCACCTCTCCCCTTTAAAGGGACTGGTTTAGACTCTAACTTTTGGTGTCCACTTAAACCAAAAATGACAAGATTATTCAAGCCAGTGAGTTAAAGGGGTATTTCTCTGCCTGAATAGCAATCTGAATGCCTTTCAGGGAGGACAGGATTCAAAGGAGGGCAAAGCAACAAATAATGAGAATTCAGCTCATGAGGGCAGGATTCAAATCGTGCAACAACCAACTAAAGTTTCAGTTTAAAGCAGAGGCAGAGGTCCTGAATTTTAGACCTAACATTCCAAGTTCAACCACCCCTTCTTCTTTTGCCAGGGGTCATGTCGAGCAGGAATGCGCAGGAACGCTGTTCTGGGAGTAACAAGCCCAGGAGCGGGCACATATGGTGATGCACTGTGGAAAAAAGCAGAAGCATACAAACTTGATCTGTATTTTCACTCTTGTTGTAGGGTAGTTCCCTGCAAGAGCAAAGGAAACCTAAAGTGTCTTTAGTCAAAGTGTAAAGCTGGCTCGCCAACTCTGAGTTGGGAAATACCTGGAGATTGTTGGGGTGGACCCTGAGTGGTGGGTCTTTCCTTCTGACACACTTCCAGTGATGCCAGGGGGTGTGGCATATGCAAATAAGTTATGCTAATGAGCTCCTGCAACTATTTTTTTACTAAATGACCCCTGCTCTTTCCTGACCTGGTCTGCTGCCTATTAGATAGCATTTGCTCATGGAAAGCTGAAACTGGAGGCTTGATTCCTGGCTCAGCTGTGGATTTCAAGGCTTATTTCTGGAAAACTGGACAAATGGTGAGCTCTCTCTCAAGATAAAGAATGGCTGTTGTTGCATTTATAAATCATTGTCTGCAGGGGTGTTTATTAGGTCAGCATATCTTGTGCATGCTATTAGAACCCCACTATTTTGTCACAGGACAAAATATCCACATGGTGTCCTGATGCTGAAAAAGTGTTGCTTCTCCTTTTGATATGGGATTAGGTTTTGAAATGGACAAATCCCCTCTTGCGTTGGGAGCCAGGCCTGCAATCCATTGATCAAGAGAGCTGGTTCTGAGCCGAGAGCTGGGTTACATTTGGAAGCTATTGCCCTCATACAGCAACACCAAGATGAGACACTGATAACAGAACCCACTCAAGTCCAGGAGATATTCTGAGCGATGAGCTCAAGTCCAGAAAATCATCAACAGAAAGGCAATGCAAGCACAGACTTACTGATGTGAATTTGCACTGTTTGCACTTCCAAAAAGCCCACAGTGTTGCAGGCATTTACCCTGTGCCTAGGATCATTAGACTACATGCTATGAGTCTGATTATTCCCTGGATCAGTTTTTGTCCTGCAGGCAATGGGGGGAAGAAAGTTATTTCCTGTTGGAACAAGGGTAGTTCACTATGATGACAATCATTATTTCCCCTCTTTCAAATTCAGATGAAAATCTCTCTGCAAACTTCAAGCTATGCTGAGCTAGTTACACAAAGACCACTGCAGGCACTCGTGAAGAAACTGGTTAAATTACCTTGCTTAATAGACTCCAAGCTGAGGAATCCAAGTGGAAAGTGTGCCTTCAAGGTCCCCAGAGCTGCGGAAAGCAAACAGCACATGGCTTTCCCATTCCAGGTGGCTTTTGAAGCACCAAGGAGGTTTCAACAAAAGGGCTTTTGTGTCCCTGGGGTTTTCCTACGGCAGCTATGTGCATCATTTCACAGAACGGCCAAGTGTTTCGGTTCCTAGTATCTGGTGATGCTCACATCGTTATAGAATTGCAAGGCATACACTGCACTCCCAAAAGCAGTTTTTTAAAAAAAAGAAAAATACCAGCTATGAATATCAGAATATTTCCACAAACTATACTTTTGAGATGGAACTCTTCTTCCAGGTGAGGATTAGTACTCATGTTGATTTGATATGTACAGTTTGTTAAATCAAGCAAGTCTCTGGAGAGCCAGCATATCAGTTCACTGAATAATCCAGTATTCTAACTAGAAAAATGAACGGAGGTGGGGATTCTCCTTTCGGTTTTCATGTATCAAATATGTGGAAGTCTGCATCCCAGAAGTGGCCTGAATTCTGAAAATAGGGGAGGAGTTTTTGTGTGTGTGCCTCTTCCTCATATGCACCAGCATTTCCTCACCTGAGAACCCAGCTGCTTGGGATCTGAGTGGGGCTGTGGGGGAGGCTTTCCAACCATGAATGGAACTGAATGGTTCATCTGGATGGCCAGGCTGGAAACACCTTTGTTGTTAACAGTGGGGTTTTGCTTATTTTCAACAGCGAAGTAGTAAATCAAGAGAGTGCTGATGAAAACAAGGCAGCGGCAGTGATGCCCTTGTGGTTGTCAATCCTTGCTCCTTGCAAGACCTTGATTTTCAAAGTCATAAACATCCCAGCTGGATCCTTGGGCATGAAGGAGCAAAGTGCTTTCCCATCTATTTTTTAGCTCCATTTGCTAGTGCGGATGTCAGCCTCACATCCTTCCATTCAACTGTGCTCCCACCAGGATCTTGCTCTTATTCTCGGACCTACAAGAGACCTGCATGGACATTATGTTTTGGGGGGGGGGGATCAAAGTGCTCCCACAGTGCTTTGATTACCTCCTGGTGAATTTAGAGGCCTCTCTCTCATGCTGAGCCTCAGTCATGGGGCGGTGGTGGGGGAGAAAGTTCTGCCAACACTTGGAGCTACAAATTGGGGTCAGCTTCCCCACATCCCACTCCAGGCTGTCTGTAGACGAGGAGAGAGATTATTTCTTCCCTATCCTGCCTTGCCTCTAAGTATATGTTTTTCCTTTTTAAAAAACTTTTGGGAGACTGCAGAGTGGAGGCTATTGAGATACCATAGCATGCAGGCTGCCCATCATGGGTTGAAGGGGGTGGGAGTGGGAAACAGTGAGGCTAGCTTATGGCTTTGGCTCCCTCCACCAGTAGAAGAGCAGCCCAGCAAAGCCTTTGCCTCTTTCTCTGAAGGTGCTAGGCAGACCAAGAGAAGGGAACTAAGCTTAGATTCCTCCACCATACACCTTTTGCCAGGAATATAGGGCTGTGGTGGCTCAGAGGTTAAGATGCTGAGTTGCTGACTGGAAGGTCGGTTGCTCAGCAGTTCGAGACCCGAGTGCCACAGGATAGAGTGAGCTCCCATCTCTGGCCCCAGCTGCTGCCCACCTAGCAGTTTGAAAGCAAGAAATTGCAAGGAGATAAACAGGTACCACTTCGGTGGGAAGGTAACAGCGTTCTGTGCACCTCAGTGTTTAGTCATGCCGGCCACATGACCATGAAGATGGCTTTGGACAGCGCTGGCTCTTCGACTTAGAAATGGAGATGATCACCACCCCCTAGAGCTGGATTTGACTGGCTTTCAAGCAAGGGAAACCTTTACCTTTTACCTAAACCTCCCACCACCAGGCGTCCACCCAAGAGCAGGCCTTCTGTGCATAACACTGGCCTTGTCCTCTGTCTTATGGACTTAGAAATTGCAATAAAACCCCAAAGCCCGGCAGAAGGAAAGGCCAAACCAGGTGACCCTTCACTGCACAGCACCAGAGGACGCCACTAAAAGAGGGCACTGGCAGCTTCAGGAAGGAAGTGCGCTCCAAGCTCTCTGTCACACAGTTTGTGCCTCTTTTTTTGCGGGTTCAGCAGGAACTCCAGTGCTTTGGCATCGGCTCTGTTCCTCCCTTCCTGATGAGTCCTCAGCATTTTCTAGGCCAGCTGTCTTCTACTGTTAGCCTCATCTCTCTCCCCTTTCCCTTCTCTGCTCCACCTCCTTGACTGCTTCCCCACCCGCCTTCGAGCTCCCTTACCTCTTGGGGAAAATGAACCACGGTGATGGAGAGGTGGCCCAGCCAGGGATAGACAGCTCCCAACTGATAAGCCTGCTCAGCCAGGCATTTAGTCCCTTCTGTGTCCCGATCTGTGAGGCATAAGCGAGAATTAGGGTCTTACTAGATGTTGTGCATGCGTGCGTGTGTGTGCTGGGGAGCTTGCATTCTCCCCAGATGCTCTGTACACAGCCAGTCTTGATCCAGCTCCAATAGAGTACATTAAAAAAACTCCCATATAACACAAAGAGGTAGACTTGCCATCAAGAGATATAAACTGCTCAGTAAACAGAGAGGCCAGCCTCAAAATGTGCTCAACAATAAAATGGCTATTCATTTGCTGAAGTACCCCAAATTAGCTTCTCTGATGCATTTCAACTATTATGTACTTTTCATCAGAGATAAGCTAAAAACCACTCAAAACTATATTATTAAGCCACTGAAATTACATTGAGGCATTTTTTTAAAAAAAATAAAGAATATGTATTGAAACCAAATCCATTTGAAGAGATTTCTGGACTTCCATTGTTCTACAGATATACCACTACAAAACTGCAATCACAATAGGCTTTCCAGTCTTGTTAACATGTCATTATTCTATTAACATATATTCTGTTGGCTTCCAATTGTCTATCACAATGACTTAACACAGATCTCTTGCACCAATGTTTTAAGATGAAGAGATTGATAGCTGTGAGCCTCCTTCCCCTCTGCCCCCACCTGCCCACCTTCTGCTGTGTTGAGCGACACTGGGGGAAGCTCCTCCAGGCCTCAGAATAAGAGGGAGGTTGCAGCATCTTTACCCTCTCCCCTTTCCTGGACAGCTATCTCCACTCCAGAGGGAAATGCTGTCCACACTTTTTTCCTCCCCAGCCAGTCCCTGGAGCTTCCCTTATGAAGGGTGCCTACCCCACCCCCCTTTTCCCTGGGTCCAATCTCAGCCCTATTCTCCAGGCATTTCCCCACCCCTCCCTGGTTGCTGCCTGCTTCTTAATCCTTCCCTCCAACCTCTGGCTGAGGGCTTTCCTCCACTCCAGCCCATGGCTTGTCCTAGCCTGCCCTTGTTAATGACCTCTTGCCTAGGCAACTGCTGTGTCTGTTGGCAAGGCTGTTGTCCTCCCTAGGGGTGGGGCCACTTCCCTGGCAGTGTCGGGGGGAGCAGGGGGCTGCTCCTTGCTGGCATGGGTGCTACCAGGCTGTTGTCAGTCAATGACATCATCAGCTTTGTTGGGATGAGCCTAGGCTGGCTCCTGCCCTTGGCCACTACTGGCTCCTCTTGGCTTAGCCTTCCCTCCAGTATCTGAAATGGCGACCCTTCTCTTGGCCTCAGGTAAGTGCCTGCCAGTCAGATGGTTGAGGAGGGCCCCACCGCATAGGGTTCCCAGCCTCCGGGTGGGAACTGGGGATCTCCTGCTTTTACAACTGATCTCCAGCTGACAGAGATCAGCTCCCCTGGAGAAAATGGCTGCTTTGAAGGGTGGACTCTATGGCATTGTACCATGCTGAGTGAGGCCCCTCCTCCCCAAACCCTGCCCTCTCCTGGCTCCACACCCAAAGTCTCCAGGTATTTTCCAACCCAGACCTGGCAACTCTAGTGCCGCAGCTGGTGGGGGTCTTCGCCAGGCGTAGGTGCTGGACAATAGCTCCGTTCAAAAGCCCAGAGGGCAGGGTGTTGCTGACCTTAGTGTAGCACCAGCATAATTCCTTTCCCACTCAAATAGCATGTGGAAATAAGAGGCTGTCTAGGAGGCCTTTTTATAATTTCCAGAAAAATGATGCTCACATTCTTCATCTGTGGAACTCAAAATTCATACTGATCTTCTTTAGGGATATGCAACTCGGACTGTATTGATCTGGCAGTTTTGATTTGAACCATGCCTATTCATAAACATAGCAAATGTTTCAAACGTTAGGAAAATTATTCCCAGCACTGAAGGTATTACATTGATGGTCTTCATATCTCTTATGTCTCCTGGCTATGACCTAAGAGGATGGTGGCCTAGATGGGTCAGTATACTTCAGTCCCTTGTTGCAATTTGTATACTCAGCACACTGAAATTTAGAGGAGAGGAAATGGCTAAGTGGTAGAGCATCAGGGTTCCAGATTCAATTCCTGCCATTTCTAGTTAAAGGATCTGGCAGTAGGCACTGCCAGTCTATGTAGACAATATTGGCTTTGATGGACCTAGAGTCTGATTCAGTATAAGGCAGATTTACATTTTGAACACGGCTGAGTACTCCTAGAAGGGATGAACGACTCTGTTGTCATTTGGTCCCATGGTTCAAAAACTTGGTGCTGTCTAAGTCCTTCTTCTGTAATGGGAGCCTGTCCCAGAGGCTGCAAACCAGTAAGTGACAAAGAAGGGAGGCAGGAGATGGAAAGTGCTTTGAAGGATTTAGCTGATCAGAACTATCCTGCTTGGGCATCATCATCACAGTTTTCATCACAAACCAAATGAGAGCAACAAGGCGATGTTGCATAAAAGAAAAAAAGAAGAAGTGAATGCAGTTTGAGGATGTGTTTCCCGATACAACCCCTGGTAGCTGCCTTTCTTTCTTTCTTTCTTTCTTTCTTTCTTTCTTTCTTTCTTTCTTTCTTTCTTTCTTTCTTTCTTTCTTTCTTTCTTTCTTTCTTTCTTTCTTTCTTTCTTTCTTTCTTTCTTTCAAAAACAGCCTTTCCCAACACCCCCTATTGCTGAGATCTTTTAACTGGTGCTCAGCTAGCCTGCCCCAGCTCCCCCCCTCTTTTAGTGGTCTATGGCACATGCCTCATTCTCATCTTCTTAGGAGACTTCTGAATTCAAATTAAGTACCTTTTATATATTTTTTGTTTTCAAATTTACATTCTAGTAACTCCTCTCCGAAAAACCACTAGGCAGCTTTTCCAGTGTAGCTGCCCACTCTTTCCCCCTTCCAAAAAGAAAGGAAAAGGTGGTCAGGAAACCTTTTTTAATACAGTGAGCTTTGAGTTATTTGGGAATAGTATATTTATTAGTAGCTTCATAGTAGAACACTGGCTTATTGGGAAGTGTTTCTGGGTTCAGTTTCTCCCCTCACCCCTTCTCAGTTGCCTTGATCAAGTATCCACCTCACTCACTCTCCCCCCCCCCCCCTCAGTTTTTCTGTGTGGGATGCTTTGGGCTGGCCTTCCAGAGACGCGGTGTGGATAAAACTTATCTATGTCTGTGAAATTTTTGGACTCCTTTCTGATGATGGTGCCATGAAATGGTCTTATGAATAAATCATTGGGAGGGACTATGATATTTCACACCAGTAAAATCACTTTAACGAGAGCTGTGCCAATATCATCACCGTTTCAAAGCTCCAATGATAACTTTGATTTGGCCTTTTTGTTTTAAAACATGCAAACCCCCCCCCCCCCCACCTGGAAGCATGTGGATGCATGCTGCTACTGCAGTGTGTATCTGTTTGTGTTGTGGGCGTGCATGCAGAAAACACAGCAATCTCTAAATCTCAGAGGCAGGAGGAAACACCCGGTATCTTCATCTCTTATTCATTATATGTGCCAGAATCTGTGTTTTTCCTCTTTTGCTTGGGTGAGTTTCTGTACATCTGCTCATTTCTGTTGCTTGAGGAAAGGGAAGGCTCTAGAGTAGTGGTATCAAGAGGTCTCTGAAGGGGCTCTTGACCTGAACCCAGACCCAACATCTCCAGAGCTGGTTGCATGGGGGTTGGGGGAGTGAGAGCCAGTTCCTGCCTCTGTGTTGACTTAAGGGAAGGATCCTGACAGTTTAGAGCATTTGCAGTTTGCTTTTCAACAAGGTTCTGTGCTTCAGAGGAGGGGTGTTGACATCTACACATAGACCCTTGAATTGGACAAAGGACTCAGAGCTGAAGCAATGCTGAAGCACTTCTGGAGCTGCTTCAAGTTCCTCCCTCCCTGTGGCAACTGTTGCTATGTAGACATCTGATTTCTGTGTACAAATGAGGTGATTTTCTTTGTCAACGCATTTTCTTCATAAAGTAAAGAATGGATCCTCAGGATCTCTAATACAGCAGGGGTTGACCCAGAGGTTTCCAAACAGCATGCAGAACTGTCTGGGATAAGCAAAATCCTGCCGGCATTAGATTTTCCCTCCATGTACTAATGATGTTCTCTTTCCTGGAGCAGGCAACAAACATATCACAAACACATCAAGAGGAGCTCTCACAGGATTGGTTGCAGCTGCTGGTAACGGAAACCTAAATGAAGTCATCTGGTACATACTCTGTGGCAAGTTCAGGTAACCTGACATTTAATTATCCAAAATTTTTAAAAAACAATACATGATTTGACATGATTTTTGTACTTTCTTCCCTCCTTTACATCATGTCACTATAGAGGGAGCAACAGAGTAAACTAAGGATGGCAACTGATGCAGGCACTCCAGGGTGAGAATTTGAGGGTCCTGGAAAACCTATTTGTGATATCACATTGACGTCACTTGTGGTGTGAAACACAATTGATGTCATTGCCTTAGGGCAATGTTTATGGGCTCCTAGGTCATCCTGATGTGGTGACAGAACTTTCAGTTTATCATTGGAAGTGACATCACTTGTCCAGTCCTTCACTAAATCCATCTAAACCTCCCACTGAAAGGGGTTTTTTTGTGAGTAGACCCTCTTGCAGGATTTGTTGTTGATTCCTTACTATTATTTTTCTTCTTTATTGTTGTTGTGGATTTCATTACTGATTTTGCTGGTAGTAATACTGCTGCTCATTCTATTGGTTTTGTTATTAATTTTGTAAATTATTATTTGAAGTTATCTCAGGAGTTCAAAGGAGTATGGGATAGAAGTATCTTCAAAAAAATGTTGTATATTTTTAAACAGGATAAGCAATTTCACATTTGAGTTCTCTAAGAACCCGCAGAATTATACCAATCCGCTCCAACCCAGTGGTTTGTTAATCTGACTTTTTCAGAATAGTATATTAGAATACTGAACGTAATGCAAGGAATATTGGGATGTTTTACTGACATGACACTGCATTCACCTCATAAAGTGCTGTTAAGTGATCTCCATGCCTGGAACATTCTTGGTTTGCTTCCCATAATTAGAAAAGACACCTTTAGGCATTTATCTGCTATTTTTACATATTTATTGCTTTACAACTGTTGACCTTATAACCTTAGCTTTTTATTTAGTTTTAACTTTGCATAGCTTAAACATCATTATGTTACATGTTAATTTGCTGTTAAGTCTCTAAGTCTGAACCTTACCTACCATTCCAATGTATTAGAAAAAGTGTGCCTTGCACACGAAAGCTCATACCTTGAATAAACCTTTGTTGGTCTTAAAGGTGCCCCTGGACTCTAAATTTATTCTACTGCTTCAGACCAACACGGCTGACCACCTGGATCTGACTTTTGTCAGTTAGCCCTCGACTTCCTTTCTTGTCACCAGACCCCTTCTCTAAAAGGACCTGTGTGCATCCATGTCCAGCACTGGCTGCCGTGAATGGAAGGCTTTATGTGCCAGAGTTTGAAAACTTAACTTCAGGAGATGTTACAGCTTGCAGTAGGGCTGAAGGGAAGATCTGAGTTTTAGTGCCGACATAATCCATATCGCCTGAATGAGAATATTTACTCATAGTGAGATTAAAAATGGGCAGAGATTGCCAAGCTAATGTGCAATTAGCAGCAGCTGGAAAAAATGTTGATGGACTCAAATACAAGATGGTCTGACTCAGACGTTACCTATGTATGCCACAGAGGTAGATAGTAATGTGGCATGATGACCATACCACTTGAGAATGCAAGTTAAAGCTTGCATTTGCTTACTTTAGTAGTATTCTGTAAATGGAAAACAAGGACATCATGAACAGGGCTAGACTGGACCTTGTTCCTCAGTGAGCTAATGCTTTATTTTCAGGGACTTTTAAAAATCTGACCTCCCCTACCTAATATGTGAAACACTAGAGCCCATTTTACCCACTTAGGGTTCTCCTATCTCACTGATCTTGCTTCAGCTTTACATATGGCCCTAGATGCGATAGAAAGGGGTGTGTGTGTGTGTGTGTATTTATGTACACATGGGCTGCGGTCACACACACCAAATAATCCACTTTCAGTACACTTTCCAAATGGATTTTTACTGTGTGAACTGGCAAAATCCAGTTGGAAAGTGGATTGAGAGTGGATTATTTAGTGCATGTGACTGCAGCCATGGATATAGAATGGGTTGGGCTGGCCTGGTGGTTCCTGCTGGCGGGTCAAGGCATTCCTTCCGTTTTCTGTAATATGCTCACAACTGTGCTTGAGAGTAATGGTTAGATTTTTGTCTGTGTTATGATGAGTCCCCTTTCTTAAACATTTTGAATACTATGCAGCTTCTGCTTCTCCCTATCTGCAAGGATGGCTGCTATTTAAAAACAGAATGGGCTTCTCTCTGAAACAATCTTGGTATATCAGGATTATTTAGGCTGTGTGATTTTACCTATTGGGTACAATTTTTTACCTCGCCTTTCTTCCAATGAGTTTAGAGCAGCATAGATGATTCCCTCATTCTCATCTTATCCTCACAACGACCATGTGATAATGTAGGTTAGGCTAAGAGAGACCGATTCCATGGCTGGATAAGGATTTGAACCTGGGGTTGCCACATTTTAACCACTACAGCACCTTGGCTCTCATGTGTCCGGTGACACAGCCCACCAGATTTAGCCGTGTGATAATGTTATGAAACGAAACCAACTTGTGGGCAATGCATTCTGCTTTTTCATAGTTACCCTCCCTCATGCAAAAGCTGGTGAAATAGCCACAGTTTAGCCTCTGTAGGTAGCAGTGGACAGCCTGAAAGAATGGCCTTCTTGTTTTTCCTGCCATTGTTGAGTTCTGTTTAGATCCAGCAAACACGATTTCATTATCTTTATAAAACTCTATATGAACCACATAATGTTGTTCACAGAAGAACCATTCTCTATTATCAAAAGAGTAGTGTTTTCAGACTGCCCACCCCCGTCCAACCTCAGCACTTGACAAGCAAAATGCCCATTAACACACCCAACAATTTCGTTGTTCAAGACCCAGTGGTTACTTTGAGAGGCCCACTGGGTTTCCATAGCAACCACAAGGCCTGCTCAAGATCCTGACTATTTCCTGTGGCAGCACTGGAGGAAACCAAAATGATATGGGAGGAAATGAAATCCAGAAAATCCCTGGCAAGAAGAGATCTGAGAGAGTTCACCATTTGCAGTGAAATTGGAGGCGCATTGCTTTCTTTGTATGGTGCCTACTTATTCTACTGGGATTGAGAGGGATGTCAGCAGGCCAGTAGAAACAAAATGCCCTATCCTTTTAACAGAGACTTAATGGGATATTATCCATGCCATGAAAAGGTTCTACTGCCCATTTCCACACATTAAGCCTCTATTAAAGGGAAAGAACATTTTTGTCTCCAGGCCTGTTGGCAATAGGGTTGCCAGGTCTCCCCTGGCCACTAGTGGGGTGGGGGGATAGGGTTGCCAGCTCCAAGTTGGGAAACTCCTGGAGATTTGGGGGTGAAGCCTGGGGAGGACAGAAACCTCAGTGGAGTACAATGCCATAGAGCCCATCCTCCAAAGCATCCATTTTCTCCAGGGGAACTGATCTCTGTAGTCTGGAGATGAGCTGTAATTCCAGGGGATCTCAAGGTCCCACCTGGAGGCTGGCATCCCTAGTTGGCAACCCCATTTCAGAAAAATGCTTGGTAATTTTAATCTCATGTACCTGCTTGACAAAACCACATGTGGTGAGCAAATCCTGCCTCACTAAGAAGCAGGGTTGCCAACTCTGGCTTGAGAAATTCCTAGAGATTTGGTGGTGGAGCTTGTGGAGGGGATGGAGTTCAGTGAGGGTTTGATTCCACAGAGTTCACCCTCCAAAGCTGCCATTTCCTGCATGGGAACTGAGTTCTGTAGTATAGAGATCAGTTCTAATTCTGAAAGAACTCTAGGCCCCATCTGGAGGTTGGCAACCTTTAACCTTTGATGTAGAGACCCTGCCAGTGTGTGTGTGTTAAGGTTGCCAGGTCCCTCCTGGCAACCGGTGAGGGATGGAGGCACACCAAGACCTGGAGGGAGACCTAGTCCATGTCCCAGTGATGTGTTCACATCACTTTCAATGTGAGCTGGAAGTGTCATCATCATGCAGTGAGGTCGAGGTGACACTCTGGTATTTGGGCAAAAACCCTAGCATAAATTTGGCTTCTGCCATAGAGTTTTTGCCCAAATACCAGAGCATTGCCCCAATATCGCTGATGTGATGATGTCACTTCAGGGTCATTTTGGAAGTGATAGGCCAATTCCGCACTAGTTGTTGCCCCGGCGTCACTCCCCAATAAAATCCGGGGCAGAGCAACAGTTCCCCACTTGCTGCTCTGGGTCTGCAGTAGGCCCGAATGTAATAATCGTGTCCCCCAGATCTTCCGTTTCCGGGATTTTCAGGGGGTTTTTTTTGCCACGGGAGTGAAGTCGAGGCACTCAAGTGGGGAACTCCGAAATCGGGGTTTCTTGCTCCACCCCTTTAACGCTCCTCTGCTTCTTTCTCTCCCCTTTCCCTCCCCTTTCCCACTCTGGCATGAATGGGGTTTTTTTTTGTTCCCCGCTTTGTTGCGTTACAACAACATGACATGACCTTGATCCACCGTTGACTGGCATTTAAATGTCTTTTTAAAAATGTACTTTTGTTGTTGATGTCTGCACATTTCTGTGTTGCACCTTTTGCATAAAAGTCGTGCCTGAGTCATGCCACTATAAAAATATGTATTGATGGCTTTGAGGTGCAGCGCAAGCTGTCCCCCCCCCCCCCGTTGCATTACAATCATATGACACGACATTGATTCATCGTTGTGTGGTTAACATTTTTTGCGGGGCCAATGTATTGAGGGTGGTGTGGTGGTGTGGACACAATTTTTGCAGGGGTTACATGTGTTAGTGTTGCATATTCCCCCTCCATTTCCCATCCCTTTCCCACCCTCCATTTCCCCTCCAACCCTGGCACAAGCTTTTTTTTTCTTACATGGATGATTTTTGCGGGCTTAGAAGCTCAGATGGCCAATCACAGCTTTGTTGCGTCACGACGTCATAACGCAACTCCGCCTACATTTAAAAAGGGGGGAGATGGGCGGGGGCTTAAGATTCGGGGCAAGGACAGATGCGGAAATGAAGAACCCGCATCAACCCGGGTCAGATTCATATAATGTGGAAACGCGCACACTGATTCGGACCAGTTAAACCCGTGAGGAAAGGAAAGCAAAGCACTTGTCCAGAATCGGCCATGTAGACACGTTGCTGGAACGTGGACTAGGGTAAGTCCCCCCTGCCGGCCAGCAGATTGGCAGCGAGGTGGTAGGGCCTGGTGGTGAGGGACCCCTGCCTTCACCGGAGGTCTGGCAACCCTAGTGTGTGTTATGTGTGTGTGCATGTGTGGCATGTTTGCACACCAGGTAGGAAGGTTTGGCCTGGGCATTAATAGTAGCAAGCACCTGCTTGTCGTTATAGAGCCAGGTATGGTTGGCTGGCAGAACTGTGATTTTGCCCAGCAGTGGGTGGAGGGCCACTTGCAGTGGGTGGAAGGCCTGGCTGACTGAAGCCGTCATGCTGAACAACATGCTGCTGACTTTTTGTCCACCCTGAGGCCAGAGTGGCAAGCACTGAAGGTGGAACTTGAAGAAGAGGATCTCCCAGCACCCTTGTGTATGACTTGCAGAAAGTTCCTGGCCTGAAGACTGGCATTCCTCTTGACCTCCCTCAAAATCCATGTAAGCAAAATCAGCATGGAGGGATATGCAGAGTGAAGGAGGCGAGAGAGGATATAACGCCCACTGGCTTTTTCACTGGGGTTTAGTCTTTTGTTGTGTCTTGGCTTCTGATGTCAGACCTGTTCTTCCTGCTGAAAGGGAAGCTGTGAGCCTGAACTCATTGCCAGACTAGCCATCTCAGGGCCAAATTTAGGGTTGCCAGGTCCCTCCTTGCAGCTGGTGGTGGATTGGGGGGACCTACCGGGAGCAGGAAGGAGGCCCAGCTGACATTGCAGCAACATGTCCATGCCACTGCTCATGTGACCTGGAGGTGATGTAATCACACAGCAACATTGGGCAACAGACTGGTATTTGGGCAAAAACTCTATGGTAAATTTGACTTCTACCATGGAGTTCTTGCCCAAATACCAGAGTATCGCCCTGGTGCCCCCAGTGTGACGATATCACTTCCACGTCATGTGGGCAGTGATGTAGACAAGTTGCTGCCTGTCTTTTTCAGGGTAAGTTCCCCCTGCCAGCCAGCTGATCGGTGGCAGGGTGGTGGGGTCTGGCAGCGGGGAACCCCTGCCTCCACCGAGGGGGTCTGGCAAGCCTAGCCAAACTAGATGATACATCTGACATATACAGGATTGGAGGATTGGAGGCCTGACTAAGGCAACCTTCTGCTCCAACCTACACTCTCAAACAATTAAACAGTAGGAGAAAATAGGGGAGGGGATGATTTTGCAGACACAACATGGACCCTTTCTACACTGACAGCTTGCTCCAGAGAATCCTCTGCACTGGTTTCCCCCCCCCCCCCCCATCCCTCTGGTTTATTTATTTGTGTATTCTGTATGCATTCTGCATCTACAAGCAAAACCTGCATTTTTTGAGCTAACCAGCTGCTTTGTCTAAGATGAGGAGACAGGCAAGCATCTTTCAAAACTTTTAACTACAGACTTTTAACGAAACCAACTTGTGGGCAATGCATTCTGCTTTTTCATAGTTACCCTCCCTCATGCAAAAGCTGGTGAAATAGCCACAGTTTAGCCTCTGTAGGTAGCAGTGGACAGCCTGAAAGAATGGCCTTCTTGTTTTTCCTGCCATTGTTGAGTTCTGTTTAGATCCAGCAAACACGATTTCATTATCTTTATAAAACTCTATATGAACCACATAATGTTGTTCACAGAAGAACCATTCTCTATTATCAAAAGAGTAGTGTTTTCAGACTGCCCACCCCCGTCCAACCTCAGCACTTGACAAGCAAAATGCCCATTAACACACCCAACAATTTCGTTGTTCAAGACCCAGTGGTTACTTTGAGAGGCCCACTGGGTTTCCATAGCAACCACAAGGCCTGCTCAAGATCCTGACTATTTCCTGTGGCAGCACTGGAGGAAACCAAAATGATATGGGAGGAAATGAAATCCAGAAAATCCCTGGCAAGAAGAGATCTGAGAGAGTTCACCATTTGCAGTGAAATTGGAGGCGCATTGCTTTCTTTGTATGGTGCCTACTTATTCTACTGGGATTGAGAGGGATGTCAGCAGGCCAGTAGAAACAAAATGCCCTATCCTTTTAACAGAGACTTAATGGGATATTATCCATGCCATGAAAAGGTTCTACTGCCCATTTCCACACATTAAGCCTCTATTAAAGGGAAAGAACATTTTTGTCTCCAGGCCTGTTGGCAATAGGGTTGCCAGGTCTCCCCTGGCCACTAGTGGGGTGGGGGGATAGGGTTGCCAGCTCCAAGTTGGGAAACTCCTGGAGATTTGGGGGTGAAGCCTGGGGAGGACAGAAACCTCAGTGGAGTACAATGCCATAGAGCCCATCCTCCAAAGCATCCATTTTCTCCAGGGGAACTGATCTCTGTAGTCTGGAGATGAGCTGTAATTCCAGGGGATCTCAAGGTCCCACCTGGAGGCTGGCATCCCTAGTTGGCAACCCCATTTCAGAAAAATGCTTGGTAATTTTAATCTCATGTACCTGCTTGACAAAACCACATGTGGTGAGCAAATCCTGCCTCACTAAGAAGCAGGGTTGCCAACTCTGGCTTGAGAAATTCCTAGAGATTTGGTGGTGGAGCTTGTGGAGGGGATGGAGTTCAGTGAGGGTTTGATTCCACAGAGTTCACCCTCCAAAGCTGCCATTTCCTGCATGGGAACTGAGTTCTGTAGTATAGAGATCAGTTCTAATTCTGAAAGAACTCTAGGCCCCATCTGGAGGTTGGCAACCTTTAACCTTTGATGTAGAGACCCTGCCAGTGTGTGTGTGTTAAGGTTGCCAGGTCCCTCCTGGCAACCGGTGAGGGATGGAGGCACACCAAGACCTGGAGGGAGACCTAGTCCATGTCCCAGTGATGTGTTCACATCACTTTCAATGTGAGCTGGAAGTGTCATCATCATGCAGTGAGGTCGAGGTGACACTCTGGTATTTGGGCAAAAACCCTAGCATAAATTTGGCTTCTGCCATAGAGTTTTTGCCAAATACCAGAGCATTGCCCCAATATCGCTGATGTGATGATGTCACTTCAGGGTCATTTTGGAAGTGATAGGCCAATTCCGCACTAGTTGTTGCCCCGGCGTCACTCCCCAATAAAATCCGGGGCAGAGCAACAGTTCCCCACTTGCTGCTCTGGGTCTGCAGTAGGCCCGAATGTAATAATCGTGTCCCCCAGATCTTCCGTTTCCGGGATTTTCAGGGGGTTTTTTTTGCCACGGGAGTGAAGTCGAGGCACTCAAGTGGGGAACTCCGAAATCGGGGTTTCTTGCTCCACCCCTTTAACGCTCCTCTGCTTCTTTCTCTCCCCTTTCCCTCCCCTTTCCCACTCTGGCATGAATGGGGTTTTTTTTTGTTCCCCGCTTTGTTGCGTTACAACAACATGACATGACCTTGATCCACCGTTGACTGGCATTTAAATGTCTTTTTAAAAATGTACTTTTGTTGTTGATGTCTGCACATTTCTGTGTTGCACCTTTTGCATAAAAGTCGTGCCTGAGTCATGCCACTATAAAAATATGTATTGATGGCTTTGAGGTGCAGCGCAAGCTGTCCCCCCCCCCCGTTGCATTACAATCATATGACACGACATTGATTCATCGTTGTGTGGTTAACATTTTTTGCGGGGCCAATGTATTGAGGGTGGTGTGGTGGTGTGGACACAATTTTTGCAGGGGTTACATGTGTTAGTGTTGCATATTCCCCCTCCATTTCCCATCCCTTTCCCACCCTCCATTTCCCCTCCAACCCTGGCACAAGCTTTTTTTTTCTTACATGGATGATTTTTGCGGGCTTAGAAGCTCAGATGGCCAATCACAGCTTTGTTGCGTCACGACGTCATAACGCAACTCCGCCTACATTTAAAAAGGGGGGAGATGGGCGGGGGCTTAAGATTCGGGGCAAGGACAGATGCGGAAATGAAGAACCCGCATCAACCCGGGTCAGATTCATATAATGTGGAAACGCGCACACTGATTCGGACCAGTTAAACCCGTGAGGAAAGGAAAGCAAAGCACTTGTCCAGAATCGGCCATGTAGACACGTTGCTGGAACGTGGACTAGGGTAAGTCCCCCCTGCCGGCCAGCAGATTGGCAGCGAGGTGGTAGGGCCTGGTGGTGAGGGACCCCTGCCTTCACCGGAGGTCTGGCAACCCTAGTGTGTGTTATGTGTGTGTGCATGTGTGGCATGTTTGCACACCAGGTAGGAAGGTTTGGCCTGGGCATTAATAGTAGCAAGCACCTGCTTGTCGTTATAGAGCCAGGTATGGTTGGCTGGCAGAACTGTGATTTTGCCCAGCAGTGGGTGGAGGGCCACTTGCAGTGGGTGGAAGGCCTGGCTGACTGAAGCCGTCATGCTGAACAACATGCTGCTGACTTTTTGTCCACCCTGAGGCCAGAGTGGCAAGCACTGAAGGTGGAACTTGAAGAAGAGGATCTCCCAGCACCCTTGTGTATGACTTGCAGAAAGTTCCTGGCCTGAAGACTGGCATTCCTCTTGACCTCCCTCAAAATCCATGTAAGCAAAATCAGCATGGAGGGATATGCAGAGTGAAGGAGGCGAGAGAGGATATAACGCCCACTGGCTTTTTCACTGGGGTTTAGTCTTTTGTTGTGTCTTGGCTTCTGATGTCAGACCTGTTCTTCCTGCTGAAAGGGAAGCTGTGAGCCTGAACTCATTGCCAGACTAGCCATCTCAGGGCCAAATTTAGGGTTGCCAGGTCCCTCCTTGCAGCTGGTGGTGGATTGGGGGGACCTACCGGGAGCAGGAAGGAGGCCCAGCTGACATTGCAGCAACATGTCCATGCCACTGCTCATGTGACCTGGAGGTGATGTAATCACACAGCAACATTGGGCAACAGACTGGTATTTGGGCAAAAACTCTATGGTAAATTTGACTTCTACCATGGAGTTCTTGCCCAAATACCAGAGTATCGCCCTGGTGCCCCCAGTGTGACGATATCACTTCCACGTCATGTGGGCAGTGATGTAGACAAGTTGCTGCCTGTCTTTTTCAGGGTAAGTTCCCCCTGCCAGCCAGCTGATCGGTGGCAGGGTGGTGGGGTCTGGCAGCGGGGAACCCCTGCCTCCACCGAGGGGGTCTGGCAAGCCTAGCCAAACTAGATGATACATCTGACATATACAGGATTGGAGGATTGGAGGCCTGACTAAGGCAACCTTCTGCTCCAACCTACACTCTCAAACAATTAAACAGTAGGAGAAAATAGGGGAGGGGATGATTTTGCAGACACAACATGGACCCTTTCTACACTGACAGCTTGCTCCAGAGAATCCTCTGCACTGGTTTCCCCCCCCCCCCCCCCATCCCTCTGGTTTATTTATTTGTGTATTCTGTATGCATTCTGCATCTACAAGCAAAACCTGCATTTTTTGAGCTAACCAGCTGCTTTGTCTAAGATGAGGAGACAGGCAAGCATCTTTCAAAACTTTTAACTACAGACTCAACCCCTCACCCCTCCCTCCGTGATTTTGCAAAAAGAAAGGGAAGGGGAGGGGAAATCCAGGCCCACACATGCAAGACTGACACAAATGGGAGCAGGGAATCCCCTAGTCCTTTATATTTACTGATTCCTTCTTATGCTCTCTCTCTGGCTTTTTTAAAGTTTGCCTGAGCGGGAGGACATGTCCACTTTTGACTTTGGAGAAGGAGGGATAGAAAGCAGAAAGGGGAGAGAGCATCAACCTAAAGAGAGAGAGAGAGAGGCGGAAACGGGGGAGGGCAGTGGGCAGCACTTAAATACCCGCAGAAACAATTCTACTTTAGAAAGGATTAGCGTTTCAAAAGCAGATGAGAACAAAGAATTGTAGCAAAAGGAGTTTTGGTTACAGTGGGGCAACAGTGTGCTGGAAGTGATCTGAATGCAGATTCCTGTAAAACAAATGCAGAAACAAGAAAAAGCCCTGACACAAACTGGAAATGAAAGCGGGAGGACAGAAGAATAGGATGCGCTCAGAAACTGAGGCAAAATATGGGTGCAGAAAGGACTATGGTCACATCACTTCCAGTTGCTTCAGCTGCAACACTCCAAGAATTTCCCCAACCTCTGTGGTGATCACTCCGAAGTAATGTAACCGTATCAGCAATGTCCCCCCCCCCCCACGTTCTGCTCCCCTAGAGGTTGTCAGTATAGGGCTGGGTCGACCCTAGTCCCGACTTACAATTCTACTTGACTTCTTGGAGAAGTTACATTCCCAAACATTCTAGGACCTGAATTGGCTTGGGAGCATGGATGAAATGGGGTTTGGGGATGGAGGTGGCAGTTTGCCTTGCTATGGCCCCGCATCAGCAGCTGTTCAACTTTGGAAAGTGGTGCAGGAGGGAAGCCTGAAGCCCCACCCCATCACCATGCTCTCAAGCCAACTGAGGTTCTCAAGCCCTTGGAAACATTAGTTCCTTGAAGTCACATGACTGCAAGTGGGGGGCCCAAGACCTGACATCTGTCACCTGTATGGTCTAGTGGTGCCCTCAGTGGCACATTTCTCATGGGAAGCCCTCCTGGGAAGTGGTCTTATCATCAGGACATTGTAATAATCTTTTGTGGCTGGATGCCCTCCAGGGGCAATTTGGTTCTTCCTTACTCCTCCTGAGGGTAAAGAAATCTCCAGTTTTTTCACCACCCCATAGGGACCTATTTGACCAAGGAGGCCTCAGAAGGTTATGAGGCTGAAATTATGCAGGAAGCAGGACCCCTGCTGATCTCCTGACATCAGAAAGCTTTACAGCCTGGCCTGGCAGAGGAACGGAAGAGTGAACCCATCCCCATTCCCAGCTGTGCTTCCTCACCGAAGAATAATCTGCTTTTCCCAATCAAGAGTCGGCAGACAGATGGGAAATCTTGGCCCAGCCTTCCTTACAGCAGTTCAATGAAAAAAAAGAAAGGACTGGTTTGCCTCGCAGCCCGCATTCTGGCTTGGCCCCCATTAGGAAATCCTTAGCCAAATGTTGTGCCATTGCGCAATTAAGTTCACCCTGTGCTTCCACGGAACCCAGGCAAGGCTAAATTTATGAATGTATTAAACATGACATATCATTATTCAGATCATATTCAACAGTGTCAGAACTCATCTCCAGTCCTGGCTGAATTTGTTCTCTAAGAATAGGACCCAACGCACCAGCTGTCCCTGTCAGCATCTTTTCTGCATCCCGCATCTCTTCCAGTGACAGCCCCTTAATGTGACATTCACTCCTGAAGTATGTTCTCTTTAAAACATTTATTTGCAATTTACCTCATGAGTAAATATTAATGGGAAGAAGCTCTGAGCAAACAGTAGTTGCTTGTAAGGTTGAAAGCCTGTGGCAGCACCCGGGTTACACCAGCTCAGGATCTGACCCTCTGGGGAGATCTTCCCTGATTCATGCTGAGCTTCACATTTCCCAACCCTGGTAAGGACTTCTACTGTATCCCATTTATTTGCCCCTGCAGTTAATGGAGAAACACAGAGACATCTCTTACACACCCCTTTGCCTTCGCTGGATCTACAGGGTATGTCAGCAGGCAATAGTTCTTGACTGGCAAACTTGCTTGAATCCTGTTGTACTGGCTGGGGAAATCATTTGGAAGATACCTGGGACAGCCAGCTGAATAATTTTCAGCACAATAATTTTAAACATACGGCAGAGATCGGCATGCTTTTCCACACAAAGTATCTCCAACAACAGCAAAAAAAAAGAGATGCTAAAAGAAGGGGGGAGGCTAGAAATGGTCCCATAAGTCAAGTGTAGGTTCTGTTCACAAGTTGCCAGGCCCAGTAATTTCTTCTGGCCCCACCCTCTGGCTCCCTTGGGTTTGAAAACAGGCAGTGAGATAAAGAGATGGATAAGACACATCTCCTTTTCTGAAAACCTTTATTTGAGGAAACTAGAGATAGAGATAGGCGATCCAGTACACGATATTGAAGAGCAGAAAGGCAGTGGGAAAGAAAACCCGGGAATAGGAGTCCAAGCGGGAAATGTGGATGCGGATTCGGCCCTCCCGCCACATCCCTGTTTGACAGTCCTCAATGCAGCAAAAGAACCTCTGGCATTCCTTCCCTTCCGCACAAGGGGAGCCCAGCTCTTCACTTTCATCATCTTCAACCTCTGGAGGCCAGTGCAAGATGCTGTTGATGTTGATGGTGGTGTAGGAGGGCACCATGTGGGCATGACTGGCTGGCTGGAGCAGGACAAAAGATAGGTAAGAGAAGCAGTGAAAAAGCAAAGAGCTCAGCGTCCATCCTCCAAGCCACCCAGCCTGATTCAACTGACACTCAGGGACCTATCTGGCAGGCATAGTTTGGGGGAAGAGTCTCATCCTGCATCTCCCACTAACACAGTTCACTGGGAACCCAGACAAACCGAATGCCTGTTCAGAAAGCTCAAAGGAATTCTTGGAGCCCAAAATGCAGTCCAGCAGAAGCCCATGTCTGGACAGCAAAAAAGCAATGGGGAGAACCAGAGGCAGCCTCCCTGTGGCGCAGCACTGGGAGGTGGAATTGCACAACTGAGAGTTTCTAGAAATCCAGATGTAAAGCCTTGTTCTGTGGTGTGTGGGGGAGGGGGTTGAATAGGGGACACTGGAATGCCCATGTGGGATACAGTGGAAGTATCTAGGAGTTACGAAATGGATGCAATAAATGCAAACCACCACCACCGATAAGCACAGCCCACTGTTACAAAGTTCCCCCCTAAGTTCTTACTGGCACTCTATTCCTTCCGAAGTCATCACTGGGATCCCATGTGCTGCTTGACATGGATGATGTAGAATCCAGTGTCTCTGCTCTGCCTGGCGGCATCTCCTCACAACCCTTACTCACCAGCCTGGGTTTCTTGTTGTTGTGCTCTGCTGGTTTCTTGTTTCCCACCAGGTAGTTGAGTGTGGCATACTCAATGAGGGCAGCGAAGACAAAGATGAAGCACACAGAGACAAACAGGTCCATGGCTGTGATGTATGAGACCCTGGGTAGGTGCTTGCGAGAGATGGTACTCAGTGTGGTCATGGTGAGCACAGTAGTGATACCTGGGGGAGGAACCAGACACATTAGCTGACATTCAAAGGACGGTCTAGCAATTCCAAGTTGAGCAAATGGAAGAAAGAATCTCTTTGAGTTCAATATGGAAGTAGATGTTGGGACTTTATCTACCTGACATGTGGCCCTTTGGGGATTCAGCAAAGAATCTATGTGTGTGCATGAGCATAAACAGGGAAGGGGCTGTGCTTGAAGGAACACCTGTCCCAAAATGAACTTGTTCAGCAGTTGCACTCTTCACAACATGGTCTCCTAGCACTCCTCTCTCTTTCAAGAATACAATCTGCTATGGCTTAGGCCCAGGCCTCTTGTTGGTGCCATGAGGCTGCAAAACAGACCTATTTAAAAGAGCTTATGGGGCAGCGTGAATGTTATAAAAGTGGGCTTTAACTTACCTGTTTTAATTATCTGTTATAATGATGTGTTTTAATAGATGGTTAGCATCCTTGGGTCCTGACTGTGTTGTGAAAAAGATGGGGTACTCTGAACAGATAAACAGAACAGACAATCTGGAGGGAATTCTCCCAGCTTTGCTTGTAAAATTACAAATCTGATCTCACATGGGCAATTTGATCTGTTGCCATTGCTGGTCCTTTATGGATTTAAAGAGCACAATCAGACAGCAACATCTGTCTGTCATGCCCCAGTTGTCTGAGTCCCCTCCCCCCCTTGCTGTAAGTTTCTTTGATACCTAAGAAAGTCTGGGCCTGTTGGTCTGAGCTGGTTCCAAAACGGATTTCTTGCTGTCTGGTCGCACCCTTACACACCCAAGAGGTCAGGCAGGTCTGACTGGTCTCTTGTTTTCTGGCCACCATTTTAAAAAACTAGTTAGCGATGATCACTTAACTGCGTATTTGCATCTCCTCCCCCCCAGGGGCTGCTCAGAACTTTCTTTCTTTTTAAAAACTCTCAAAGAAAAAAGCCTCTGTTCTTCAGCTTTTTTCTGTCCTTTGGGGAAGGGGTAAATTGAAAAGATTACAGGGAGGATGGCAGTGAACTCCATATCCCAGCATTCTCAGCAAGCGCTTGTGTGCATGCTCAGAGGGAATTTTTTTTAAAGGCTGACAGCCCCATGAACTCCATATCTCAGCAGGCTAATTCCTGCTTCTGGGCATGCTTCTAGGACAAACTTCTAAAAAATGGCCAGTGGGCTGACTCTGTGCTTGGTGCTGTCTGATCATTCTATGGCCAGTGAAATCGCTTTGAAGAGTGCTAAAAGGGGTGAGTCTGGTCAGGATTCTCTGTAACAAAATAATCTGGCTCTATTAGAGGCGGGGCAACAGTGGATTGAACTGCCCGTCTGATCGCGACCATAGACATTGTATTCAGTGGATTTAGGGAACAATGGTGTTAAAATCACTGAATTGGGTGAATTGAACCTTTACTGTCTTAAATGTCAACAAGGCTTAGAATTTACAGTTTGTGGTGAACCAAAAGAGGATGCACGCTGGGACTGCAGGTTAATGTGCTTTGGTCCCAGAATATGTAGAAGGAAGCCAGGGATTTGGTCTTGGCCCTGGAAGCAAAAGGGCTCCTCATGGTGGACTAAAATGGCCCCGATACGCTGCAAGGGACTCACACTAAGGGACCATGGAATGTGCCAGGGCTGACAGACCTCAGTGTGAGAAGTCTGCTTGTATAAGGCTGGCTTGGAGAGTCTGCGCAGGGACATCTTCTGCCTCACACAAGTCTTTGGGCCTGCCAACGGTCTTCACTTCCTGGGAGCCAACTTTCACAATTTACTTTCTAAACCCCACATTCAGTTAGCTCAAGTGAAGGGCAATTCTTACAGGTATATTTAATTAAGGGCATAACTCCCATAATTAGGTTTGATGGAGAATGTAGTTGTACTGAGTAATTGTACTTTGAGGGGGAGGGTGCAGCAGTGCACAGCAGAGGCACTAGAGGACAGAAGTACAGCTGAGGAAGGAAGATAAGCGAGGTGAGGATCAGGACTCATTTCGTAGCAGGAGCATATTAGGCCACACACCCCTGATGTAGCCAATCCTCCAAGAGCTTACAGAGCTGTTCTTACATGGGCTACTGTAAGCTTTTGGAGGATTGGCCACATCAGGGGTCTGTGGCCTAATATGCAGAGGAGCTCCAGCTACAAAATGAGCCCTGGTGAGGATAATCCGATTATGCCCATGGCCCACCCCTTCTTCCAGTCCTCCTTCCTGTCACCCACCAAACCTTAAAGTGCTGCAGCTGAATAACAGGTCAGTTTACAGTAAAACCTTTCCCTATCCAGGATCTAATATTGAATGAGGAGGCCAGCCCGGTATGCTTCATGGAGACTTGGGGTGGTGAAGAGGGAGGGTTAGCTCTCTCCCAGCTTGGAGTGAGGTGCCACCAAAATGTGGATGATACTCAGCTTTATTTCTCTTTAACAGTTGAGTCACTCCCAAGCGGGAGTCTAGAGAAGGTAATGGGATGGATGATCATCTCAGTTCAGACAAGACTGAGTTACCACTGGTCAATGGAGAATCTGCTTGAAGACTGTAGAGTCAGCCTGTTCTGGGCTGCGATCACATGAGCAGTTTGCCACAATACAGTAGCATTACCTTTGTGGATTTAAAGAGCACAACCAGACAGCAACATCTGCCTTCCATGCCCCAGTCGTCGGCACCCTATGTCGCCCCACTTTGGAAGCAGAGTAATCAGGCACTGGGAAAAATCCATGTTTACAGATGCCAGTGCTTCCATTCCGCTTTCCTGGACATCTGAACTCTCCTGCTGTGAAAGGAACTCAGAAGGAAAGTCTGAACCCGCAGATCTGTTTCCACCACTGTTTTTTTAGTTGCTACCTATATGTGCATATGCACTCACCTGCATTAACACCAAAATGACCAGGCAGTGCACTCCATGGTTGGGGCACTACAGTAATGTGAACGCCTGACCACCAGATGGCATGCAGGGAAACTGCCCCAGGGTGTGCTGTCTGGTTGGTCTGCCCTGCAACACTTCAAACCGGTGCAATTAGAGGAGCGGCAAGTCTCCAGTGTGACAGTAGCCCTGGAGAGAGTTGCACCCCCCCTGAAGGGGTGCTGTTGGATCCTGGCTTATGGCTGGAAGTTCAGCTGTCCTCCATGGCACGAAGCCCTTGGGTGATATGCTAGCTATGGCCCTTCCTCAGAATGTGTGATCTGGCCACAATGGTCTTTGCTCTGATTACATCCAGGTTAGAGTATGCTAATGCACTCTATGTGGGGTTGCCTTTGAAAACTGTCCAAAATGCGGCAGCCAGGCTTCTGTCAGGAGTAGGATGCAGTGATCATTATCACCCTCCTCACCCTGATCTGCACTGGCTGCTCATCTGCTTCCAGGCACAATTCAAAGTGCTGGTTCTTACTTTAAGGTCCTCCTCCCATACTGTCCTGCCCACCAGCTAAGATCTTCTTTACAAGCTCTGCTCTCTGTGCCCTTACCTTAGGTGGGTGGTGACTAGAGACAGGGCCTTTTCAGTGGTGGAATCCCAGTTTATTTATTTATTATGTATTTATTTAATTCAATTTGTATCCCACCCTCCTTGCTCAGGGCGGCTTACATTAAAAGTTAAAATATATTAAAACAGAAATGCTTTGACACAATGCAACATTATAAAAACTCAGAAACATAAAAGATCACAAATACAGGTAAAGTACTGATGGTGAAATGGTGTTCTGGCTGACTTCTGGAGCCCAGCGGGCGGGCACATAAGCAAGCCCCGCCCCTGCTCCTAGCAGTCCTCAGTTGGGCCATGAGGAGCAAGAAAAAGGTAAGTTGCAGAGGCCCCCCCCCCCGGCCACCTCTCCTGGCCCACACCGAGGCGCAGGGACCGGGAAAGGCTTGCAGAGGCCCCCCACTACTCTTTCCCTCCTTCTTTCTTTCCCTCTCTGTTTCCCTCCTTCTTTCCTTCTCTTTCTTTCTTTCCCTCCCTCCCTTCTTTCTTTCTTTCTTTCTTCTTCTTTCTTTTTCTTTCTTTCTTTCTTTCTTTTCTTTCTTTCTTTCTTTCTTTCTTTCTTTCTTTCTTTCTTTCTTCTTTCTTTCTTTCTTTCTTTCTTTCTTTCTTTCTTTCTTCTGTGTTCTTTCTTTCCTTTCCTCTTTCTCTTTCTTTATCCTTCTGTTCTTGTTCTTTCTTCCAGATCGTTTATTCACAGATAAGGGCAGATCTGTGAGGGCAGATCTGTGCATTCCCCCCCCCCCCCCATAGCTAGCAATCCAAAAGAGTCCATTGACACCTTTACGATCAAGGTTTATCCAGGTAGATGCTCTCCCTCTTCTGTGAGGGCAGATCTGCGCTATCAGGGGTGTGGCCTAACATGCTAATGTGTTTCTGCTGTTGGGTGTGGCCTATTATGCCCTGGCGGTAACATCCCAATAGGCCATGTTCAGAGGGTAACAAAAGTCTGGCCAAAATCAGTGTCCAGTATATCCCAAGCCGTTGATGTTGATGTTGACATAAAGGGCCTTAACAATTCAGTTGTTATTGGTGGCGGCTCTTAATCAAAGGCCTGGTGGAAGAGCTCCGTTTTACAGGCCCTGCAGAACTATAAGAGGTCCCATAGGGCCCTGATGTCTACCAGGAGCTCATTCCACCAGTATGGAGCTGCGACTGAGAAGACCCTGGTCCTGGTAGAGGCCAGTCTGACGTCTTTCGGTCCAGGTAGGGTCAAATGGTTTTGAGACCCCGACCTAGATAAGGAGGGCCATTCCCTTTGGGGCTTGCCTGGCAACCACATTACTTTCTTCTAGGTGCCAGGCCAAAACATTTCTTTTTACCCCAACTTTTAATTAAATGGTTGATTTTTTAAAACACTGTTTTATAGTCTGTTCTTACTTGAGAAACATTTAACGCTTAGTTTAGGCTGCTCTATGTTTTATGCGGTTTTATACTCTGGCTGAGTATTTAAATGGTTTTAATTAAAAACTTTTATGATGTTTTATATTTTTATGATGTTTTGTTTTGTAGCTGTCTTGGGCGGGCTCCCTGGAGAAGGACACAGATATCTTCCAAATTAATAAATAAATGTGGACATTTATTCCTTACCCAGAGATGTCCTGGCAGGCGTGGAGTCCCTCTTGATCCAGAAGGAGACCCAGGACAAAACAACGGTCAGGATGCAGGGGATGTATGTCTGGATAGCAAAGTAGCCCATCCGTCTGCTCAGGTCAAAAGACACTGTCATGACCATGTATTCTCCTAGGGGGAAAGCACAGAAAGGCAGGCGTCTCAGAAAAGACCACATAATGAATCCAGTCACAACAGCTTCTGCCTCAATTTGATGTCCATCCTGACTTTTACATAGGTTGCAGGCTCAGTGATTTAAATATGCCAGGCATAGATGGGGAGCAATTACAATGGAGAGCTCCACAGGGAAGACAGAGCCTCTGCTGCATTGCTTAGGAACCATCACAGCACACTTGTCGTCCCTGTCACCAGATCTGCACCTGCTGATGTTACGTTTTCTTCCTGCCTCCTAAATCCTTTCCTCTGAAAAATGATTTTGGTGTATTAGCAGACTTCCCCATACCAAACATTAGAATATCTTCATCCAGGTGGCATTTTTGAGGATTTTGAAAGAAGGAATTGCAAAGGTTTGGGAGGATTTTTGCTTCGCTACATTGTGCAAGCAAAGTATTTATGATTAAAGCAACCTTTCCCCATGAATAGCCTGAATCAAGACTGTTGAAAACAAGGCCTTGCTCAGAGAACATCTCCAGTTAAAACGTGCTTTTTAAAAAAAAAAAAACACCCACACACGTTTGTAATCTGCTAGTAATGAATGCAGATTAAGAGCACGCTTAAATCAATACATGATTTCAGTTTAAATTATTGTTTTTCTCACTGAAACAGCTTCTAAGAGATTTGATGGACCCAGATTGTTCTAGGACTACCTAAGCACTCAGGGAGTGGCTTGCCCATTACGGAGAGGAGAGATACAGGGGTCCCTTTCCAAAACTGACATAGGGGGTGGGTGTGTTAATACTGGTCCTTGACCCCCACTCCTATCATATTACTGGAGAAGCAAGTTAATGCAGCTGCAAAAAGGGCTTTCTTCCAACTCAGCCTAGCCGATAAAATGGCCTCATACCTTGATAACCTGACCTGGCCACCTGGATCCACTCCACAGTAACATCGAGACTAGACTACTGTAGTACATTGGTCTCCCCTCAAAATCTATTTGGAAATTCCAACTGGTGCAGAATGCCATGGTTTGACTATTAGCAGAGTGTGCATATTACTCCCATTCTGCAAACCCTCCACTGGTTTCCCATTTGTTGGCAAGCTCTTATTTACAGGACCACTTATCTATGCTCTGCCATGACAACTGTGCTCATGTCAGCGGATGTTTCTGCATATGCCAACCTGCAAATGGACAAATTCAACAACTGCCTGAACATGTGCTTTCTCCATTGGGGCTCCCACCTTGTGGAATGCCCCCCCCCTCAAGAGGTCCTGCCTTCTGCAAACAATGGAAAACTGAACTATTCAAGAGGGCTTTCCCACATGGTTAATAAGGCTGCACAGTACAAAATGGTTTCAGAAATTTACTTGGATAATATTGTAAGTAGGATCCTATTATTTAAGGCTGCGGTCACACGGCCCCTTTAAATCCGGGAGGGCTCCCGGATTTAAAGGGGCCGCTTTTTCCAACAGCGGGTTGGGATGTCTAAACATCCCAACCCCTGCTGCATCGAGCCTGGTGGCCGCGGCCGTTGAAGAGGCGGCCGCGGCGGGAACAGCAGCCACGGCCGCAGCAGAGGCGGCTGTGGCGGAAGCGGGGGCAGCTGAAAAAGCGGCAGCTGTGGCTGCCACGGCGGCGGAAAGGGCGGCGACCGCGGCGGCCGTGGCGGAAGCGGGGGCAGCGGTGGACGCGGCGGCGGAAAGGGAGGCGGCGGTCGCGGCTGCCGCCGCCACCGAAGACACATGTCGGGTAAGCTGAAGCCTGGGTAAGTCAGGGGTGTTTTTTTTTCCCCCTTTTACACTTGGGCGCATGGATAGCCATGCACCCAAGTGTAAAAGGGGAAAAAAAAATGGCCGGCGGGGCTATCTGGACAGCCCTGCTCTCGCAATGCTTGCGAGAGAGGGCTGTCCAGATAACTTCAAATGCAGGTTGCTCCAGCGACTCCCGGGAAAACACTAGTTTTTCCCGGGGTCGGTAAATGCGGGAGCAACCCGCATTGGAGCCCACTTCACTGCGGGACTCGCAGCGGGCCGTTGTGGACGACCCCTTTAAATGCGGGAGGAAGCAGCCCTTCCTCCCGCATTAAGGGGCCGTGTGACCGCAGCCTAATACTGTACTGCTTAATATCTCATGCTAACACTTATGCTGTGCTCCTGTTCTTTCTGATGGTTCCAGTCTTCTAATATCCTAATGCATTAGTTATTGAATACCCCATTTTGTTGATTGTACTGACTCACTATATGTAGATCTGCCTTGAGTCCATGTGAGAAAGGCATTCTATAAATAATGTACATAAATAAATAAAACCAGGGGTCATTTCGAGCAGGAACGCACAGGAATGCCATTCCGGGAGTAACAAGCCCAGGAGCTGGCACATATGGTGATGTGCTATGGAAAAAAGCAAAAGCAGACTAACTTGATCTGTATTTTCATGCTTGTTGTAGGGTAGCTTCCCTGCAAGAGCAAAGGAAACCTAAAGTGTCTTTAGTCAAAGTATAAAGCTGGCTCGCCAGCTCTGAGTTGGGAAATAGCTGGAGATTTTTGGGGTGGAGCCTGAGCGGTGGGTGTTGCCTTCTGACAAACTTCTGGTGATGCCAGGGGGTGTGGCATATGCAAATAAGTTATGCTAATGGGTTATGCTAATGAGCTCCTGCACCTCTTTTTCTACAAAATGACCCCTGAATAAAACCTAACACCATAACATACAAGGGGCCATGGTGGCTCAGAGGTTAAGACACTGAGCTGCAGATTGGAAGGTCGGTAGCTCGGCAGTTCGAGACCCGAGTGCCGTGTGACAGAGTGAGCTCCCATCTCTAGCTCCAGCTCCTGCCAACCTAGGAGTTTGAAATCAAGAAATTGCAAGTAGATAAATAGGTACCACTTCGGTGGGAAGGTAGCAGCATTCCATGTGCCTCGGCATCTAGTCATGCTAGCCACATGACCACGGAAAAAGTCTTCAGACAGTGCTGGCTCTTCAGTGTGGAAATGGAGATGAGCACTGCCCCCTAGAGTTTGATTTGACTGACTTTCAAGCAAGGGAAACCTTTAATACCATAACATATCCTTAATCTAGCTGTGTTTCAGTCAAGCTTCAAGCTCAGTTTTGGAACTAAAACAGCCCTGATTGCCCTGATGAATGACCTGTGCTGGGAATATGATAGGAAGATCACATCTCTGTTAGTTCTGCTGGGTGTCTCTAAAGATTTCGCTTTCCTTAGTCATGGCTGGGATGGCATTGAAGGGTCTGTGCTACAGTTGTTGGTTTCCAGATGCTGGGGCTTGGGGAGTTTTGTTCAGCACCATGACATGGTGTTCCTCTAGGTTCAGTTCTTTCAGCCATGCTGGTTATCACCTGCATGACAGAGCTGGGAGACCACATCCAGAGTAACAGTGTCACTGATACACAGATTTTTATTTATTTATTCAGTTATATTTCATATTTATACCCCGCCCTCCCCACGAACGGGCTCAGATAACCAAGCAGCTCTATCTCTGCTTTCCCCCAGTGATGATGGATGTTTTGCATTATGGGCTGAGCATGATAATAGGCTGGAAGAGGGCCAATAAACTGAAGCTCAAGCCAGATAAGATTGTATAACTGTTGTCTGGTACAGGTGCTGATCATGAAGTTGCGATACAGCCTAATCTGGCTGGAATTGCACTCCCTCTGAAGAAGAAAGTGCACAGCTTGGGGGTGGGTGGGTGATATTAGATCTGCATTTATAGCTGGATGCTCAGATTTCATCTGTAATATGTAGCTCTGCTGGTTCACCAGTGACCTGGCCACAGTGATCCATGCTCTTGTCATCTTTAGGCTGGATTAGTGCAGTGCACTCTGCGTGGACCTGTTCTTGAAGATGGTTTGTAGCTTCAAGAAGGGAGCAGCTAGACTGCTAGTTCTGCACTACAGATAACATGTAAAGTCAGTGCTTTATGATTTTCACTATGATCCATATCAGGCCCTTCTGTGTTCCCCAGTCTTCAGAAGTGAGTTAGGTAGCCATAAGGCATAGGGCCTTTTCAATGGTTGCTCTTCAGTTATGATTGATTGATTGATTGATTGATTCGATTTATAAACCGCCCTCCCCCTTTCCCTGTGATTGGCACCATCATTTGGTGTTTTTTCAACACCAGGCCAAGATTTTATTTCAAATGTCTTGTAGCTGATTGGTGTATATATTCCCCCCCTGCACTGTTATTTTGCTTTCGGCATTATTATGGCTTTGATTGATTTCTGTTTACTTTTATTTATTTCTAGTAATAGATTATAGTTACTCCTTTTAGTGTTGCTGGTATTATTCATTTATGGTTAATTCTTAATTTGCCCAGTGAATTTTTGTGTTTGTTGGTATTTAAATTATTTTGTTATATTGATTTTCTATTGTTGTGAACTGCCTTGGGCGCGTGTAGTGGAGAGGTAGCATACAAAACATGGAAAACAATTAACACATTTAAAAGAACTGTAAAAAAGACACAGGCTCTAAGCCGGTGAATGACTGTTCTCCTGGCTCAGCTATGAAGGAAACAGCAGGAGTACTTTTTTTGCAGCAAGAGAGGCTGACTGTGGCTTTCAACAACCTCCAAGTCAGGTCCAGAGGAAGGCTGCCTCTACATACTCCAGAGCCCTTTAAACCCTTGGTGCTTGGGGGGGGGCAACAGTGGGAGGGCTTCTAGTGTCCTGGCCCCACCCATGGACCTTCTGAGGGCACCTGGTATTTTTGGCCACTGTGTGACAGAGTGTTGGACTGGATGGGCCATTGGCCTGATCCAACATTGGCTTCTCTTATGTTCTTATGAGGTGGCACCAGTGGGCTCCAGTCCTTCCTGCTCCACTGTCCAGGTCTCATCCTGTGGCAATATCCTGATCATTCTTCTGCCATCCACATGGAAAAGCCCTCAAGGGAGCCTGATACCACCTGCCTTGTTTGGAATGATGCCTTACCAGCTCCTGTCCTGAGAACTTCAGATGTGTTCCTCAGACCTGTGAAGTCAAACTGATACAGCCTCCAGGTGCGCTGGTCAGAGACTTCAATGGAATACCTTCTCCAGCGGTATATTATTTCATCTCGTGGATAGCCATCTAGAAGGGATCAGACACAAGGAAAGCTTAATGCCACAGACCCTCTCCTGTGTAATAATGTTCTTCTGTACCAGAGGTCGCCAACCTTTTTGAGCCTGAGGGAACCTTTGGAGTTCTGACACAGCATGGTGGGCACAGCCACAAAATGACTGCCTCAAAATGGTTGCTGCAGGAGGCAGAGACAGCCCAAAAAAGGGCAGCCACAGTGTACCATCAGCCACACAGTGAAGAGTCTTGTGTGGTGGTGGCAGCTGCTGCCAAAGGAATGTTTTTAAAAATCTGCACAGCCAATCAGAAGCCTTGCTGGGCAAAAGCCCCACCGGGCCCCATACATGTTCATGTTCTAAAAACACTTGATGGACACCAGGAAAAGTGTTGGCAGGTGCCATGGTTGGGGACCCCTGTTCTATATCCTCTTGTCACTCTGCCCTCATCACAAGAGAGCCTGATGCAAGAGGCTTTTCAGTTTTTTTGTTTGGGAAAAACATTCTACGTGCCATTGCACAGAAGAACCTCTATGCCACACAGAAGCAAGGGGAGCACAACTGATGTGTAACCATCCTGATGACACATGAAAGGATCCTGCCCGCACACCCTCCTTGAGCCCTGCTGTTTCTATTTTGAGTCATTCAGAGTTTCACATTCTCAGGACAATGCTTCATTTAAGGGGGCTGATGGCCTCCAATAAGCCCTTCATCATGAGCAGAGAGGCACATCAGCTGGATGTGAAGGGGCTGCTCAGCCAAAGGCAGGCCTCAAGGCCAGTCGTTGAAATACCTCTAGCATTGGAGTTGACAGTCCCCGCTCTAGCTGCCTTGCCTCATGGGAAGCATCAGCAGAAGATGCATCGAACTGTGAAGGGGCAGATATTGAAGTCCCCATTCCTTCCCTTCTTTCCACTGAGAGGTGGCACTTCCCATTAGGCTTCACTTCCTTAGCCTATGTTGTACTCCCCACTCCACCCTGCTGTGGAAAAATGCATCAGTAACTGTACAGGCTACGGAATGGCTCCTACAAATGATGTTTGTGGAGTGGCTAAGCTACCGTGTGTGTGTGTGTGTGTGTGTGTGTGTGTGTAAGCACATGTCCCTAACTGATCTAGGCCTCTTACATTACCCCCTTGCTCTTGAGGAGGAAGAGGAGGCATGAGTGGTTGTTTACCAGGAAGCCGAAGAAGATTAAATGTTACCCAGGCCCAAGAGCGTAATGTGAGAGAACTCGTTTGACTGCAAGGGATTCCCTCCCTTGTGAGTTTCAGCTTGGATTCCAATCCCTCCCTTTGTTTGACCACAGGCAGCTGGAGCCAAGAGTGCATCACTATGTTGGGGCTTCTTTTCATGTCTCATTAGAATCCTCTCCAGCCTGCAGCCTTTTTGGAAAAGCCCCAAGAACAAAATTGGTGGATGTTGCCAACTGTAGATGCTCAACTATCAATCGGCAGGACTCCAGGGAAGGGAGATGGGGGGGAGACGATTGTTGTTATCTCCCATGTGTGAAATGCATAATATATTGTCGAGCTGTTAAATTTGTCTGAATGATTTACAGAGCCATTTATCTTTTTTTGTTGTTTTGGAAAACCATGGGTTGGGGGAAAAACAACAACCTTCCCCATGTATTTAGGATTGCAACTGCTACCAAGTTTTTTGGTCTATCAGGGTCAGGAGGGTTGCCTAGTCTGACTGGCAATGGCTCCCCGGTCATGGGTGTAAACTTTCCAATTTCCCGGGGGGGGGGGGGCTGGGCCAGAGGCATTACAGGCCATTGTCTCTGGGGGAGGCTCAGCACATCCTGGAAAAGTTTTTTTTGGGGGGGGGCTCCAGCCCCCCTGAAGTTGACACCTATGTTGGTGTCTCAGGCAGTGCCTTTTCCAGCCCCCACCTTTCTCTGATGGTTTAACTGGACATGCAGAGATCAAACCTGGGGCTGTCCACAGGCAAAGTGTTGCTCAGCCTCTCTGAGCCACGTGAAACACCAGATGGATTTGTTCCTAAAAAGCGAAGGGGGGGGGGGATCTGGATTGGGGCCATGTGCTGGAAAAGGGGGTTTACTTTCCCACCACTATTTCCACCATTGAAATGCACTCTGGACTACTTTAAGCTCTGGCAGGGAGAACAACAGGCATCCACAGGGTGATTTTTTTTCTCTTCTGGGGTTTAAGGCAAACCTGGGATGGATGAGGAGAAATTTTAATTGGGAAAAATATGCAGTGTTTCATTCTTCACCTGTACAGTTTTTCCTAAATAGATACTGACATTGTTTAAAGTGTGTCTGATATTTTGCTTGTTAGCATGCTTATAAATGTGCCCCATGCTCCCTATGCTTTAAGGGCCCACTAGTCTTATGCTGTGGGAAGCCTTCAGCAACTTAAGGGATGGATCCAGACTAAATTGGCTATTTCTACCTGTTTCCCCTTCCTGCAGTGAACTTTCCTCATGTAATTCCTCCCTGTCCCCCTGAAGAAGTGCTTTGTGGAGGTCAGGAGGCTGCAGCGGGAGTGGGGGAGGCAGTGGGGGAGGCAGGGAAGTTTTGTTCTGCTGATGGAAAACTGAGTCTGGATTGAACCCTAACGGTTGAAGCCGAAAGGTCTTGGTGTTCAGAAGCACATGACACAGACAGCTAGAACCAGGGCAATTACCTTGCTTGTTACTTCAGGATGTGGGCTGATGGGGGTGAGCTAGCCAAGGTTTGGTGAATGACAAGCTCAGTTTTCAGCAGGAAGGAGAACTGCCAGCTTGTAAAACCCAGATGGAGTGTTTCTCTCTCTCTCCTGCTGCAGGTGTTTAAGCCTTGATGTGGCCAGCGGTGTAAGCCGAAGGGTAAGAGCCTAAGCACTTTTAGCCTGTAGCTCTTACCTGGGCTTGCATCTAGGGTGGCTAACCTCCAGGTGGGGCCTGGAAATCTCAAGGAAACACAACTGATCTCCAGAGAGCAGGTATCAGTTTCCCTGGAAAAAATGGCTGTTTTGGAGGGTGGCATTATACACCACTGAGGTCCCTCCCCTCCCCAAACCTCATCCTCCCCCAGACTCTACTCCTGAAATCTCCAGGAACTTCCCAATCTGAAGTTGGCAATGTTCCTTGCACCCCATGGCCTTAGCCTTGGTGTACTCACTTGATGGACACTGGGGAAAATATACAGGATGTTCTGTGTACTTTTAAAGTTTTTATATTGTGTTTTATTTAAATTGGTTTAAATTGTATTGTGTTTTTGTAAGCTGTTTTTGGTCCTCACTGGAGGGAAGAGTGTGATAAAAATACACTGTGCTAACGGATAAAATAAATCTGTCTTACTGCCCTTTTGTAAGTCATCTGTGAGAGTCTTAATACAATGAGAAGAACTTTGCTCGATCAGCCTGGACTGCACACAAGGAAAGAAACTCAATGGCCAGCAATGCATTGAAACAGGACCTTTATTCCAAGACCACAGCCATTCCCAAGTGACAGAAAGAGCATGGCAAGCATGCCAAGCAAGCAGAAACTGGCCTTCAGGCCAGACTCTGTATCAGATATAAGGCCTTACCAGATGATATATCAGCTCATGGCCATTCACAAGGGCTATGAGAGAGGCTAAGAGGTAGATTCCTGGGAGCGCTGTTGTTTTGGTCTGTCCACGTTGCACTCTCCTGCCCCCACTTCTCCCTGTGTTTGCAGGGAAGAGAGGAGGAGGAAGAGGCAGATGCCTGCCTGAAGCAGGAATGGGAGTCTCGCAAGCTGCCAGTGTGGTTTCATCTGGCATCCTGACTGTATTTGTAAAACAAAATGTCAAAACTATTTTGAAGCACTGATCTTGATGCCTATATGATAGATCCTCGGGGGAAAGGAGAGACCTCACAGCATCGCTAAGCTATGTTTATAATTAATTGCCAAGCATGCATGGCGTGTACCGTTAATTAGCCAAGCTGCAGAGACGGGCTTGGGATGGGAGGTTCTTGGGAGCCACTTGGGCAGCAGGCAGAGGAAAGGGATTGTGCTGATCACAGACCAGAATCAGTGGCAGTGACAGAAACTGGGAAGACAAGCTCCAGGACTACTTGGTGGTGGAGTCCAGCAAACAGCAGCGAACAACTTGCATGCCAGTCAGAAAGCAAGCAGGCAGGCAAGCAAGCAAGCAAGCAATGTGTGTGTGGGGGAGGGGGCAGCAGAGTCTGTTTCATTGTAATGGGCAGGAATGACACCCTTTTCTGGCTGCTGGCCAACCCCAGAGCTTCTAGATGGCCTCTGAGGTTGTTAGTGGGGAGAGGGCAGGAGGGGGGGTCACTCTTTTCAAGATGGCTAGGTGGCATCCAGGAGTGCACATGGTTTCTGCAGAGAGGGAACTGGGCAAGAAGAATGGCAAGCAGTGTGCAAAGATGGAGTAGAGGAGACTTATCAGCCCACTTCCAAAGAGGCAAACACCTGAGTGGTAGTAAACCCTGAAGATTCTGATCTGAAAGCTTGCTTAGGAGCTTCTCATCTGCTTCATGGCCCAGAGAAAACTTGGGCTCTTCACTGCAGCTTTCAGATGGAATTGACCTAGAACGTGGGCCCCTGCTCCTCTACAGTGCCACCTGGCATGTAGTGTGGGTGATTCTTTGCAAAGCTCTGTAGATATATTTGACTGGTAGAATGTTCCCAGCATTCAAAGCAAGAGAGCCTCCATAGCTCTCCTGAATGGCCTCTGGCCATGTGTTCCTCCACATCAACCTCAATTCTTCACTACTGATGGCTAAACTAAGGGTCATTTTACACCTCCCCTCTAAAGTAGTTTGACTGCTGTCTTTTCCTGTGCTGATTTCACAGTGGTGTGAAATTTCACTCCAGGGGGTCTAAGTGCACTAATCAACAGCAATTGTTTAAAGCAGAATGAAGCCGGTTGCATACTAGCTTGACCACAGGAGGGCAATTAGTAGATGTGGACATTTCAGTGGCAGCACGGTTTCACACCGCACAGAAGTATGGGCAGGGTTTTTTGGAACTAGAATGATTCCAGCGGGAAAGTCAGATGTAAAAACAGCCATAATGTGTCAAGAGACCCAGACTACTGCAACTACACAGAAATCAGGGTGTAGAGCATCCCAT
The DNA here is from genome assembly GCA_029233225.1 of Lepidodactylus listeri. Lineage (NCBI taxonomy): Eukaryota > Metazoa > Chordata > Lepidosauria > Squamata > Gekkonidae > Lepidodactylus > Lepidodactylus listeri. The sequence continues at coordinate 30,624,120 of JARCFY010000013.1, forward strand.
TTAAAAAAGTACACTGACCCTCATGTACATCCTTTGCTTTCTGTGTGACTGGCAAATCCAAGTTTAAATACATGTTTAAGCCCTGACTCTCTCTACTTTAATGTCATTCTTAGAACTAATCTTCACCAGTAATATTCAGAAGCATTTAGATCTATTGTTCTAGCACATGGTTGTTGGGGAGGGGGAGAGGGCTTTCTGAAAATCTCTCTATTCTCTCGCTCAGCACCAGGCTTCTAGACTACACTACTATAGACAAAGGTTTGGAAATGTACAGGTGAATGTTGCTCAAGGAGACTATAGTGAGCTCTTTCTCCCCTGCCTCCTCAGACAAACCTCCCTCCCTACTTCCTGGTTCCCTACAAGCCCACCCTTTGCATGTCCAGTCCATCCCCAAATAGTTGGAAGTGCCACAGTTTGCAAAACAGAGCAAGCAGGGATTCTCTCATCTCCTTTGCCACCTTTCTTCTCTTCTTGTCACTCTCCTCCTCAGCCCCTTTATCCTGTCATGGCATCTGCGTGATCAGTACTCACAACTGGAGAAAACGAGAGGGCAGGAGTGTGTGTCCATGGGGAAATTCTGCAGCTGAAGCAGACATTCAGCTTCAATTGTTAACCTAGAGGAGGAGAGACGGGAGGCTGAACGTTAGCGTGACCACAATTGCAGCTGAGCAACTCACCTTGGCTATGCTGCAGAAGCTCAATCCTGTCTTTCCACAACAACGTTTTCCATCCTCAACAGGAGGCCCTCCACAGGCTAAACTAAGAGCAGGGGACCACCTGAGGCCACCAAACTTCACCCCCAGAACTGACCAAGTTCCTCTCCAGATTTTTTGCTTTCATTCTGAACTTGGGAATCTTCTCTCCTGCATTCAGACACTAACCCATGGCACTTTCTGATATGGTTTGAAACTATCTCACTCCCTTCCCCGTTAATCAGGAACCTCAAGCCATGGGTGGTGACTGGTGACTCAGTTCTTCAGGACCTTCAGGAAGTTCTTCAAACTTCACAACTGGTTTCTGTACGGAGTAGGTGGGGTCAAGCAGCACCCCACCAGGAACAGGATGGCGTACACTCATCTTTCTGAAGTTTGGAGAGGAACATAACCCCACTTCCTGTTGCCTCCTTGCCTGCCCTCCCCCCTGCAAGAGCTGGCAGGCACCTGAGTGTGTAGAGGACTTTCCCATCGTTCCAGATCCGGAGCAGTTGATTGGGGGTGGTGATCCAGTGGGAGTCAGCCCTCTTTGAGTTCCTAAAGAAGGTGTCTGGGATCCAGATCCTGCTCACCATGTTGGTGTTGAGGGTAAGAGCTTTGAGAGTGCTGTTAAAACGAAGGCGCCGGTCATACCATGTCTGGGCGAAGAAGATGTCAATGGTGTATTCCTGGGAAGGATGCAAAAGAGCAGATAGTCAGGAGTCTCCTGGCAGTGACCTTAATTCAGTGAGGCTGGAGATTTAGAATAAGGCATCACAACCAGGAAGCTGATGAACATCATGTATTTATCTCCTTTTCAGTCCTGATGCTGCCTCCAGACCTGGAAGTGATGGAACAGGGAGGGGCAGGGAAGGAGGGAATTCAAGCACCCAATTTAATGCATCCACACCTGGATCCACTTGGAGTTGGGGCCAGATCCCATCCAGGAGTTGGGCCAATCAGAAATGTGTATTTTATACTGTTGCTGACTCCCTACTATAGTCTTTCTTACCTCACAGCATAGTGAAGTGAGCCTTTTCCACATGGGGCTATTTTTCTGTAGTCAGGGCTGCCAACCTCCAGGTGGGGCCTGGAGTTCTCCTAGAATTAAACTGGTCTCCAGAATACAAACACCAGGTCCCTTGGAAGAATGACAAATTCAGAGGCCAACTCTATGACATCCCATCCTTGCTGAGCCTCCTTCTCCTCCTTAAACTCTGCCCTTCTTAGGCGACACCCTCAAAACTCCAGGGATTTCTCAACCTGGAGTTGACAACCCTAGCCCTGGGTTCAATGCTATTGGGACTCCTCCCCCCCCCCCCCCCCGCTTCCCCAGAGCACTGTGGTAAATTCTGCTGTTTCTCTTGTTTTTCTCCCATCTTTCTCAAACATGCCTTGCTCCAAGGTTCTGGGAAGGACTGCAGTAAATTCTTGCCAACATAGTGGCCATTTTTCCTGGGATTGTGCCTGGAGCAGCCATTTCCTCCTCCTTCTCTAGCCCCTTCCCTTGCAGAAATATAAGGGAAAAGGCATATATCTGCAATGAAAAGGGCTAGAGACTTACTTTAAAAAAAATGAAAGCTGGGAATTCAAAGAACCTGTTGGAACTCCATGGTTATATAACCTTAGATCCATATAGCAATATTCTAGTGCTCATTGATTTTTTAAAAAAATCGTGGCCCAGGGGAGGGAAGTGGCCTCTGCTGCTGGGGGACTGGAGCAGGGAAACTCCAAGGAAACCTGCAACGTGGAAGCCCCGTCGCTGCAGTGTTTTATTAGCAGCTGCACAAGCAATGGAGAAAATGTGCAAGCCTTTCCATGTATGGAAACCTCCTGGGGGACAACAGGCTCCAGGCCCTAGATGCTGCTGTGGCTGGGACATTAGGAACCATGGGAACTACATCCCCCTTGGACCCTGCTCTGCATGTTCAAGTAGAGACCTGAGGCGTATGATGACTGTAGAGCCCTTCTCACTCCCCTAGTAAGCATGGAAAGGAAAAGATAGTAATCATACTAGTGGGAGGCCTAATAGCAAAGTACCAGGGATATTGCTAATTTTTGTGAACACACAGTTCCATGTATTTAAAAATCCCAGTTTCTTACATGGGTAGTCATGCTTGAGATGCAACTGCAGTTTTCTTTTTTCCCAACCATACTTAAAACATCTAATGAAACCTGAATAAAAGTTAAAGCTGATGCCTGCTTTTTTGTATGTTGTATATAAGTGATGCAGTGCTGGCCCATCCACGAGATGGACGTAGGTGATTGCCTAGGCCACCAGGGTGGGGGTGCCAAAAGAGGCTCAGGGCAGGTCCTGGCCAGGGCTGTATCCACTGTGGCAAGTGGCAGCCCTGGCCTGACATCACAAGCCACAGCACTGCCACCCAGGTGCACCACATAATCCACCATGGTGCTGGAGGCCGGGGTGACCATGCTGGCCAGCCTTTCCCTGCCTCCAGCCTGCCCCAGTGCCAGCTTCCTAACAGAGGGAGGGTGGGAGGAAGGGCAGGAGGCCACCAGTTTCATGCAGTTAAGCTAGTGGTGGCAGAGGTGGTTCCTTGCCTGCCTGGCTCCATGTGCATCCAGGTCACAGCATTTGGGGGGGGGGGGAGCCTGTGGCGGTTTTGTGTGCACTCACATCATGGGGGGGGGGAACAAATTCAAAGTCATGAGCTGCCTATGGCACCAAAAACCCTTGGACCAGCCCTGAAACAATATACCATAAAAATATACTTGGGAACGCCAACAACAAACAGTGGCACACAATGACAAGACAAAAATATGTCTTTGTACATCCCTCCAGAGTTTTAAGGATAGAGTAGGTAATGGAAGGACAATCACTGAGGAAAGGTGTTTATTTATTTCATTTATTTAATTTTTTATCCCGCCCTTCCAGCCGAGGCCAGCTCAGGGCGGCTTACAAACAAGGTTAAAATCCAATAACACATAAAACACAGCAGCAGTTAAAATAGATACCATGTTAAAACCAAACAATCATAAAGTGCTAGTTCGCTTATCTTTGCTTTTGGCATCAGCTCAATTGGTTGGCTTATTTTGGAGGATCGGCTCGGGCAATAATTGAGGGACTCATGGATCGGGGCACTTCCACCAAAGATGTCAGTTGTTGCTAGTGGTGATACTAATAATCGTGGTGGTAGTGGTAGTACATTTACTGGATGTATGTGTGAAAAAAGGATGTTGTCAAACTGGAGATATTTTAATATGCTTTTCTAATTCCAGTCAGGGGGAAGCCATTCTTCCCAGTTTTTGAAACTATCTGTATGCTTGTTAGAAGTGGAACATCCAGTTACTTTCCCCTAGCTCTGAGTTTGGCTGCCAGTGAGAAAGCTGAGAGGAATTAAATGTGCCCTTTGGGCTAAAATGAAACCAGAGACCAGCCGTGTCCAGACTATCCTGGAGCCAAACCACAGGCTGAGGGAATATGATGGAGATTCTGGTTGTACCCAGGAAGGAATGTGTGAGGGGAAAATGATTTTTTGAATCACTTCAGAGTTAGTGTGGCAAATCATTTTCTGTAACTGAGAAATTCTGACAAGCTGAAAGTTTTGACTTCATCTTGTTAACTAAAGAATCATTGCCTGGGGGAACTGCTGTGCACTGTGTGTATGTATATATATGTGTGTCTGGGGGGGTTCATTCTTTGTGGGGAAGAAGGCTGTCTACCACAATGGGCAATTTGCCCATGTCTTCTCTTCTTACCATTAGCAGCTCACTTATCTCAGCTCCACAGAGATCAAAGCCCTCAGTGGCTGAATATTATAAGGGCCAGTTTTTGAGGCATATAAGTCCTGAGTGGTTTAGATCAGAGATCCCCAGCCTTGCTGAATCTGAGGGCAGTTTTGGAATTTTGAGAAAGGGCAGTTGATACCACCACAAAATGATTCACAGGGAGCAGGGCCAATCCAAAAATGGCTGCTATAGAAGTGAGAACAATCTCAAGCCACTGGGAATTTCTAAATCAAGCATCCTTCTACAATAGAGCTCCCAGCAGATGCAAAGGACTCTTTTTAAAAAAAACACAACTCTGCTGTACCAAGGAGGTGGAAGAAAGCTGTGACTTGCTCTTTGGTTTGGGGACAGATGTTGTTTGGTTTTGGTTTCCAAAGAAAGGGAAAGTCTGCTTCTAGCAGGACCACACAGGGACAAATTTCCAAGCCCAGAGAAATAAGAAAGTCTGTGTCTATGGTAGGGTTGCCAACTCTGACTTGGGAAATCCCTGGAGATTTGGAGGCAGTGTCTGGGGAGGGTGCTCTGTGAGGATGTGATGCCATAGAGTTCACTTCCCAAAGCTGCCATTTCCACCAGGAAGTTCATCTCTGTCATCTGGAGATCAGTTGTAGTTCTGAGGGAACTTGGTTGCCCTTGTCTATGGCCAAGCTGAGGGTGCATAGCTCTGACACATCTGCTTTGCATGAGCTCAGTACTTTGATAGTCAGCCAACTGGTAGGGAGTGATGTGAAGCTCCTTGGGTGTGTTTTTTTTTTGGATTTTATTCCCAAGATTCAAGAAGCAAGAAGATGCTGTGATGAAACAAACTGGCAGGAGTCACACTGGGGATCACTAATTTACATATAATGGATCTATCTTTTGCTAATTCCCTCTTGGTTTGGAGGACAAATAACCAGTATAAAGCCTATTATGCACAGGTGTTTCCCTTTGCTTTCACCATGCATGTCCATCGGAGGGGGGGGGGTTGTTCTGCAGTAATTTTCCTCTTGTTTGCATTCAGCTCGCTGTCTGGTCACTGTTTTGCCGGGTTTTCTGAGAGTGCTTTGGTGCTGATTTTTCCCTTGTTTTGCATCCAAGCCGAAGGTAATTCAAAAGTGTACAGGTTAGAATCAAAGAACATAGAATCATAGAGTTGAAAAGGACCTCCAGGGTCATCTAGTCCAAAACCCTGCACAATGCAGGAAATTCACAAATACCACCCCCTCCACACCACCAGTGACTGCTGTTCCATGCCCAGAAGATGACAAAAAACTTCCAGGATCCCTGTCCAAACTGGCCTGGAGAAAAATTTCTTCTTGACCTCAATGTGGTGATCAGCATTTCCCTGAGCGTGTGAGAAAGGGCCACAAGAACCAAGCACTGATGCAATCCTTCCTGCCCTCCCTCTCATGATCTGCCTAAGTTCACACAATCAACAAGGGAAGATCTTGTCTCACTAACCTGTTAGTGTTCTTTGAGGGATTAAACAAACATGTGGACAAGGGGGACCCAATAGATGTTGTTTACCTTGACTTCCAGAAAGCTTTTGATAAAGTTCCTCATCAAAGGCTCCTAAGTAAGCTCAATAGTCATGGGATAAAAGGACAAGTCCTTTTGTGGATCAAAAACTGGCTAATTAAAAGGAAACAGAGAGTGAGTATTAATGGACATTTTTCTCAGTGGAGGGAGGTAAGCAGTGGGGTACCGCATGGATCAGTACTCGGTCCGATGCTTTTTAACTTGTTTATTAATGATTTGGAGTTGGGAATAAGCAGTGAAGTGGCTAAATTTGTAGATGACACAAAGTTGTTCAGGGTGGTGAGAACCAGGGAGGATTGTGAAGCACTCCAAAGGGATCTGTTGAGGATGGGCGAGTGGGCATCAACGTGGCAAATGGGGTTTAATGTGGCCAAGTGCAAAGTTATGCACATTGGAGCCAAAAATCCTAACTATAAAAACACGTTGATGGGGTCTGAACTGGCGGAGACTGACCAAGAGAGAGATCTTGGAGTCGTAGTAGATAATTCAATGAAAATGTCGAGATAGTGTGCGACTGCAATGAAAAAGGCCAATGCTATGCTGTGGGTTATTAGGAAGGGAATAGATAACAAATCAGCCAGTATCATAATGCCCCTGTATAAATTGATGGTGCGACCTCATTTGGAGTACTGTGTACAGTTCTGGTCGCCACACCTCAGAAAAGATATTATAGCATTGGAAAAAGTGCAGAAAAGGGCAACTAAATGATAAAAGGTTTGGAACACTTTTCCTATGAAGAAAGGTTGAAGTGCTTGGGGCTCTTTAGCTTGAAGAAACGACAGCTGAGGGATGACATGATCGAGGTTAATAAGATTATGCATGGGATAGAGCAGTTAGAGAAAGAAGTCCTTTTCTCCCTTTCTCCCAATACAAGAACTCGTGGGAACTCCATGAAATTGCTGAGCAGTCGGGTTAGAACAGATAAAAGGAAGTACTTCTTCACTCAAAGAGTGATTAACACGTGGAATTCACTGCCACAGGAGGTGGTGGCGGCTACAAGCATGGACAGCTTCAAGAGGGAATTAGATAAACATATGGAGCAGAAGTCCATCAGTGGCTATTAGCCACAAGGTATAGATAGGAACTCTCAGTCTGGGGCAAGTGATGCTCTGTAATCTTGGTGTTGGGGGGGGCAACAGTGGGAGAGCTTCCTGCCCCCACTGCTGGACCTCCTGAGGGCACCTGGTATTTCTGGCCACTGTGTGACAGAGTGTTGGACTGGATGGGCCATTGGCCTGATCCAACATTGGCTTCTCTTATGTTCTTATTGCTGTCAAATGGCCATCTAGCCTCTGTTGAAAACCTCAAATGAAGGAGAGCCCATGGATTCCCCCCTTTTGCTGCCCCTTGATGGTCATTCCCCTGCCCACACCAAGGTCATTCTGCCCACCCTGCATCTTCCGCCATCTCCCTACTTCATTGATGTACAAGTGCCATTTGCATCTCATTTTGAATTTTTTAATTTTTTGACAAGCAGCATGAGTCTAGCAATATAAGACTATTGCTAGTCTCAGATCGCTGAAGAAAAAAATTAAAACAACTGAGGGATGTTTAAAAGGAGCTGTGTGAGGTTTAGTTCCCTACTGGTATTGACTTGAAAGGGAGAGGAGCCAAATGGCAGCATGCCCAATGGGAAGAAAAAGGATTTCAGTGCTACATGCAAACAAAACAAGGGGGGGGGGGATCATCAACCTGGAATGAAATTGACATGAGATGAAAAGAGAGAGACACTGGGATGGGAAATCTACAGCCCTGGAAACTGTCAGTTTCAAAAAAGTCTTGTCAATTTCAACATAGTGGTTTTCCCCTTTGACTGCCTTCCTTTCTATTTCCTTTCAACCAACAAACTAAGGCTAAAAAGCACACCCAAAACTTGAATCACAAGGATTTAAAAGGAACTCGTTGGATGCTGTGATAGGGCAGCTGTGCAACTCTGATAGGGCAATTGCATTTTTTTTTTAAAAAATGGACACCCACACACACACGTCATAAGTGACATTTCACCCCGATTTAGAAAAGTGTTTTTTTAATTGTAGCTGAGGAACAAATACACCGGAGGAAAAAGAACGGTGTGTAAGGTGGGTGCAGAATCCAAAGTCAAGATTAAAGGCTTATGACTCTGAAAATCCACAGTAAGATGTGTGTGCATAATAGGCCTAAGAAATCCAGAAGAAGCATTATATTCTTCTCCTTACTGTGGCTCTGAGTGCAGTGCAGAGACTAAACTGGTTTATATCTTAAGAATTTAGATGTATCATGATACAAATCCTGATTTAAAAGCAAAATTTATCTTTCATACTAATTCTGATCTTACATGACTAATACAATATACCCCCCCCCATCTCAGCAATATCCTCCTCTTCTTTGTTTTTTGTTTTCTTTCCAAATGAGGATGAAAGAGCCAGTGTAGCTATCTCAGCGTCTGCTTGCAATGTGTAAAACAATCCTGACTGGAGTTGGATGGGGCCAAAAATTATCCCTGATGTAAAAGAACAGCCAAAGGAGTACCCCGAATATCCTGAAGACAGCCCAGCGAGGCACAGCGGGCGGCTGAAGCAGTTCTCCAGCAAAGCAATTTGGCCGTGCTTCCGAAACCTCCACTAATCCCATTGCTAGGAAATTCTTTTCCCCCAGTCCACTCTTTTCAGCTTATTGTTGCTCTGTAGAGATGCACTGATGATGTAGCGAGAATCAGAGGCCTAATTCCGCAACTGAGAAGTCTGCAAAGAAAAGCTGTTTGGGAAGAAGAGGAGGTGTGCATGAGAGAGTGTGTGCGCACTACTCATCTTTGTGCAGCAGAAAACCAGGTGCCCTCCGTCACGTGCATATGCATGGCACAGCAATGGCCAGTTTCATTCTAGGATGCTTGTTGGCTGCCTACAGACTGATTTTCCTCTTAGCATCTCAGAGCCCTGCGGTGAGATCGTTTTTATCCCCCGCTTGATTGGTTGATTGTCACAGAGAGCTGTCCTGAAATGTACAAAGTGCAGAGGCAGAGAAAAGGTGGCCTCTTCTTGAGTGGGAGCCGGGTGCGGCAGGGCAAGAGTGAGAGGGATCAGAGCCCCCACCACTGACCAAAAAAAGGCAAGATGTGGCTCCCCCTCCATTCTAGCCTGAAGTGTCTCTACTGATTCCCTGCCTGTTATTCCAAAGCAAAGCCCCTTGCCTGGCTGAAGCTTGTTTTCCCTTTCAGGTGCTCATTGGTGGGCATTTGCTGCAGTGATCTCCCAGACTCCATAGGCACTGTGTGCCATGTGGGATTAATGCCATCCTCTGTTGCTTTGTGCTGGGAACCGATGGTGCCTGTCCCCATCCAACTTCTTTGTGGATCTGGGTAGCTACAGCCGAGGGACATTTCTGGTCTTTCCAGGTGACACCTTCCTTGTCCATCATGTTCAGTGCCGCAGTCCTCTTCACAGCAGTGTTTCTCTGCACCAGGAGTGTCAAGTAACTGAGCCATTTTTTAAATAAAAGGACCAGAAACATGAGTATCAATCACTGGACCAAGAACCTTGATCTTGCCAAGAACCTTGAGGCTGGCACAGACTGTACCGGATGCTCCATTGATTAGAGATAACACTTGTCATCTCTCGTACTTGTGGGCTGGGTCATCTGCAGGACTCTCATTCAAAAGCCTGTAGCTTCACTTTAGCTTTGAGAACATGAAGCTGCCGTGGAGGGCTTTTCTATGACTGTACTGGGACAACAGGATGACTTGAGAATTTGCGGGGCAGGATCTTCTAGAAGCGCAGCCTCGGCTCAAGGCTACCATGTGGGCCCCTGCTCCCCTTCTCTCCCTCCATCAGAAGACACTGCTGGGCAGAGGCTGCAGTTGCCAGCTGGTGAATCAGAGAGAGGACTGAATGCAAGGATCAGGAAGTCATCAGTAAAACTACAATGACACCCCATAAATCGTATGAAGGAGCATAGGTGTCAACTTCAGGGGGGCTGGGGACCTGGAGCCCCCCCCTAAAAACTTTTCCAGGACGTGCTGAGCCTCCCCTGGAGACAATGGCCTATAATGTCTCTGGCCCAGCCAATAATTGTTGTGATTATTAATAGGTTGCTATAGTGCTGTTAGGGTTGCCAACAGCCCTGGAGAAAAATGTCCTGTCCATTTTAACCAAGGCTTAATGCATGGAAATGGGAAGGTGAAGCTTTTTTGCTTTTTCGTCGCATGAAGGTAACAACATAATCTGGTATTTGCTGCAGAGCAAACTGATATTAAAGAGACAGCTGGTTTTAAAACTGCCAGCCCCCTAAGTATCATCCATGAGCATGGTAAATTACTGAGTATTAGATGAAGACAGGCTTCTGCCCCAAGGTGCTTACAGTCTAACATTTGCCTTAAGAGAGTCAGGAGAACAGAGGGGAAGAAGGAAGTGGTGGGGACAACCAGGGGGAAAGTGCACTGCAATACAAGGTTTTGTTATTGTTCAGTTGCACAGTCAAGTCCGACTCTTTGCGACCTCACAGACCACATCATGTCAGGCCCTCCTGTCTTCCGTTGTGCTCCAGAGTTCGCTCAATTTCAAGTTAGTTGCATCAATAATACTGACTAACCATCTCATCCTTTGCTGTCCCCTTCTTCTTTGACCTTCAATCTTTCCCAACATCAGGGTCCTCTCTAGTGGGCACTCCCTTCTCATTTGGTGGCCAAAGTATTTGAGCTTCAGCTCCAGTATCTGGCCTTCCAGGGAACAGTCAGGGTTGATTTTTTTTACAAGGTTTGGGCACAGTCAAACCCCTAAAGCTAAATCAATATGAAATGCAGTTTGTGCAGTGGCTCTGTTTTGCATGAGGCCACCCAGGTGTACATAATTAATCTGAAGTGTGTTACTAAATGCAGCTCAGTCACACAGACTGGGGCGGGGGGGGGGGGGGGAGGCAGTGCTAAACACTGGCACACCTTTTAATTTGGACCTGGATAATAAAAAAGGCTTTTTGATCTGCAGGGCTTGTTTCTTTTCACCTCCCCTGGGCAATAAATCAGAGATTAAAATGCTACAGAGTAAGGACTGGAGAATTAATTTACCTTGCAAAAGTTAAGCCTTGGGAAACATCAAGGGATGGCTTTTGTTTGACTCATGGACACAGGGCATTCAGGGTGCCTGAGAAGGGGTCTCTCTTTGCATGGGTTTCTGCAAAGACTCATTTTCTGATGGAGAACATAAATCATCTGTAAGTCCACCCTGAGTCAAAGGCAGACTTGTCTGGCTGCTGCTGGTAACTACCTCTTCTCTAGGATGGCTGTAGGTCATATGGGCCCATTGGGACTTCCAACATTAGATTCCTTAGCTGCTGACTAACTAGCAAGGTATCATTTGCTGCTACAGTGGGAGGCTGCTCTTTGAAACAGGCAGGGCAGGCGAATTACCCCATCCCTGCCTTCTCCCAGCAAGTTAGCCTCACCTAGCTGTGCAGAGCTACCCACCAACAGGCTTTCCCATGCCTGGTGCTCAGATACATCACAGAGGGTTCCCTAACCCATCCTCTGTCCTGACTTATATTACCTTTATGCTGGGCTTTATTAACTAAATTAGATGGAGACGGCCGGGCAACCAATTTGTGTATCTGCTAGCTTGATAGGCATAGGCTAGCAAGACAATCTGGACTCAAATGCCTACACACCCTAAAATGTGCTGTGAGGGCATGAGAAGTTAACTTGTTCCTGAAGGGTCACTTTTGGATGCACCCTGCCTGCATGGCAATGGCACTTCTGGACACGGGGCAGGCCCAGTTCCATGTCAGCTGTTCTTCCTCTGGCCTCTCTTTCTCCTCCTAAGCAGGTGCAGCCTGACACCCTCAGTGCCAGACCACAGTGACCTAGATGCATATGTTTAGCTCCTGATTAGCAGTAATCGCCCAAGGGACCAAGATAGTTCTTGAGTTGAGACATGACATCAGACAGGCTTTGCTCAGAGAAATGCAAGCCATCAGTGCTTTGTAAGGTGAAGCTTTCTTTTTCAAACAAATGTGCAGGAGGTCTAGGTTCAAAAGGCAGGCAGGGAAGGGTCCTTAAGGTGAATGTGTGTGTATATATGTGTGTGGGGGGGAGACTCATTTGGCAAATGGCTGCAAAGCCGGCAGGGCTTCTGTGCTACCTGCTCGCTGATCTCCCTCTGTGGTGGGGCCATCTGATGCACCAAAGTTCATGAATTAGTCCAGCACCTCATATCAAAGAAAGGAGGGTCCTCGGTTAGAATGGAACTCTGCCCTCTAGCACACTAGAAAGGTGCCAGAGGAACTGCACTGCATAAGCCCTCCTCTTGTTTGAGCCAGATTCAGATACAACTTTTTTTTGGAGGGCTGGAAAGGCAGAAACTGGAAAAGTGGGAGCAGGGCCAGTGCTTAGCTTAAAAATCTAGCACAGATTTTGTCTGATGGGGCACATTTGCTATCTTTTTAAAAGGAGCCCGGGGGTCCCTCTTTGGACAGAAAGAAAGTTCTCATGCACAGGACAGATCACAGGAATGCAAACAGTGAATCCAGATGGGCAAAATTTGAGTCCCGTGGCACCTTTAAGACCAACAACTTGAATCCAGATGTGTTTGCTTCACAGCAGATGTTCCTCCCCAGGGTATATCACAAAAAAAGTTTAGAGCAGATTTTTTTTAATTCTTCCAGATTTTTTTTATTCCAGAAAACATTACCCTTTATATAAGGGCTACATTATACATCATAGGGGCAGTCATGCTCGTTTGTTAATTTCTCATGAATCTTTAAGGACAAAATAATCATACAGGGGAGGAACTGGAGCTTTGCAGCCCCCCCTCCCCCATGTTATTTCACTACATTCCATCACCTCATACACTTAATTCCTTCACAGCTCACTTCCAGTTTTGGAGGGGCACAAAAAAGTAGCTTGTGTGAGGAGATTCAGTTTGAGGGATAAGTGGATATGAGACTTTCTCTCCAGCCCCTTTATATATACACAGGGGTCATTTGTAGAAAAAGAGGTACAGGAGCTCATTAGCGTACCTGCTATTAGCATCACTCATTAGCATATACCACATCCCCTGACATCACCGGAAATGTGTCAGAAGGGGAAGCAAAAAGGGGGGGGGGAGGCATCTTCAAAAGCCTGCAGGGGAAGGGGAGGGGAGGCTTTTGAAGAAGCCTCCCCCCACTTTTTGCTTTCCCAGCTGGCCTGCCAAGGCAGGCTGGGGGGGGAGTGAAGAGAGAAGGGGTTTAAAGTTTAAAACCCTTCTCTCAAGAATCGTGCCACAGCAAGCAGGCAGAGGAAGCCAGGAGGAGGTATTTAAATGCCTTTCTACACCCTTGCTCGCTCGCCTTGGCAAGTGAGCAAGGAACGGTGCACGGGGTGGGGGGGCACTCTGCGGGACTTCTTCTGCCCGCCCACTGAGGCGGGCGGGCAGAGGAAGTCAGAAGGAGGCATTTAAATGCCTCTCTGTACCCTCCCAGGCCCTTCCTCACTCGCTTGCCTTGGCTTGGCGTGTGAGGGCTCTGCGGGGCTGGAGCTGGCAGGCAGAGGAAGCCAGGAAGAGGCATTTAAATGCCTCTCTGCACCCCCCCCCCCCGGTCCTTCCTAGCTCGAGCACCTTGGCTAGCGTGCGAGCTAGGAACGGTGGGGGGGGGGAGCTCTGCAGGGCTTCTTCCTTCTTTCTAGAGTTGTGCTGCAGTGGCATTGCGACTCTAGAGAGGAGTGCGGGGGCGGGGCTTGCTGCCACTGCCATTTCTGCCGGCTCCCGGAGCAGTGCTCCAGCGCACTCGGGTGCAAAATGACCCCTGTATGTACACAACTGGGCCAATGTGGCTCCCTCTCTCCAGCCAGTTGAGCCCTGGTATACCTTTTCAGCAGCACTGCCAGAAAGCGATGGCTTCAGGGTGTCTATTTCCTAATCGACAAACCTCTCTCCACGGAGGGGAACACTGAAGAGCAAAGTAAAGTATTCATTTAGCTGCTCTGCAAATTCCCCTTCCTTTGCTGGTTCACCTTTTACATCTTTGCCATGCGGTGACCCCACTGTCTCTTTGGCTGGCTTTCTGCTGTGGATGGACTCCAGGGCATTTTTAATGATTCATTTTCCTCTCATATACAATCTGCAGCTCAGATTTCTTATTGGCTTGTTCCTCTGTGGTCTAATGTTTAGTTTGTTGGAGTTTGGTGTGCTCTTCCTGTCTGTCTTCATTTGGGCAAAGCTGCTGTCCAGACCTGCAATTCTGCCCAATCAAGTTTGACACAGGCTTGATCATATTTACATGCCCTTTGCTCATGGTCCTGAGAGTATGTAACAACACAAAAGCAGATGCTTAAAACTGACCAGATTCAGTGGATTCTGGCCATAGCTCCCCCACCCCCTTTCTCAAAGCGGCACTGTTTCTGGTAGGCTCTGCTCAGATGAAAGTCTGTTCCTCCCTCTGCTTAGTTAGTATGCGCCACAGCAAGCGCAGCAAAGAGGTTCAGCATTATAGCTTTAAGAAGGTTCTTATTGTTTGCTGAAGAACCACTGATGGCTTATTGAAAACACATGTTGGGAGGTTTAACAGCAAAGGGGTCTCTTCACCCCTCTGAATAAGCAATTGGCAATGAAAAAGGGATTAGCTGAGCCTGCTCTAGTGGAAGGCAGAGCGGGGGAGGGACTTTGGGGAGGCTCAGTGAGTCTCCATTGTCCTCTTCCTTCAGCATTCCCCCTTCTGACCAAGTGCAGAACAAGGACCGATAGCAGAGAGAGGGGGGGGGAGTCTGTTCCCTGTCCAGTTGATTTCAGCAGGACTCAGCAGATTGCAGTTTGTGGCCCTGTCAGAGCTTGACAAACATACAGATGGGGTGTTGGGGGTCAGCCATTACATCAAACTTAGATTGGTTTGTGACATGACAGGCTTTCCTTCCCAGAGTAACCTGACTTCACTGACTTCCTTGAGTCAGCTGCAGACTGAGCTAGCACAGCCAGCTGGGAATGCTGGTCAAAGTGTTTGAATAGCATCTGGGAGACCCAGGTTCAAATGTCCACCAAGTCTGCCTGGGACCTTGGGCAAGTCATTCTCTCTCTCAGCCGAACCGACCTCACCAGGTTGTTGTGAGGGTAAAACAGAGGAGAGGCAGACCAATGTACACCACCCCGAGCTCCTTGGAGAAAGGGCAGGATAAAAATCTACCAACCAAAATAAATAGATGTGCTCCAGAGAGACTTCTGGCACGGTGCCTGTGAGGACACCATCACTTGAAATGGGTTGCGCTTGATATTATTAAGAGCTCCTAGAGTAGGGGGTGCCAACCTTTTCTTTAATGAGAGCTACTTCTGAGCAATAAATATTCTAAGCTACTCCCCCCCTCCCCAGCATGCTACAAAGTTTCATTCTCTCCTAGAAACAGAACATGGACTAGGAAGGACACCAGAAACAGTCAGCCAAGCAGCACCGAAAAATCCCATTCAGTAACAGTTTTAATTAAAAAAATTAAAACCTAGAGCAGATCTTTTCAGAAATTTCCCCCAGGCTTTCTGGGGAATGCAAAAGCTACTCTGCAGCAGCCAGCTAGGTACCAGTAGCTCACAAGGTGCTTGTCGGGGAGACCCCTGTGGTTTCTAACAGAACACAAATGGTAATTCTGGTTTCCTCTTATGTTGACCCCCATTATGTAGACAGATAATAAAGTTTATCAGATGTTTTACTGCATCTTGGATCCTGAAAGCTGTTAATACAAGAATGTGACTGTTCCCACTTGTTCTGTGCTTATGGGGATTAACCTGCAGGGAACTGCCTGGAGCGGCCTCCTTCCTGCCCGTTGAAATGGGGGGTTGCTCCAGGTCAGAAGAACACAAAATGGGAGATCCACAAAACAGTCCTTCAAGTGGTTGAGCGCAAAACAGGACTTTGGCCTTTCAGACCATGCAGCTTTAGTTCATTGGTACACTTGACAGGTCCTTGTTTTTTCTGACTGATTCCCCCTGTTTCCAGGAGCCATAAAGCCAGGCAGATCCAAAGAGTCAGCCTGCCCTTGACACCCAACAGAACTACCATCCATAACTATAAAACCATTCCAAAGCAAAACAGCCACAAATCCTGCCAATAAACTACAGCAGTCAGCAAAAATATAATTGAAAAACAGGCTCATTCTGGACCTCGCTTCCCCTCCCCACGCCTCCGCATGTGCCCACTCATGTGAACACGATTAATCCTGGACTGTTTTGCAAATGATTTACCAAAGACGGAAAGGGAAAAAAAAGTTAAGGGTATGATTTGCAAAGGAATCCTGTTAGCACTGCATCAAAACAACCCTTTCAAGCTGGGGAAATGTTAGGGTTGCCAGCCTCCAGGTAGAGCCTGGAGATCTCCTACTTTTACAACTGATCTCTAGCTGATAGAGAGCAGCTCCCCTGGAGAAAACGGCTGCGTTGAAGGGTGGACTCTATGGCATTGTAGCATGCTGAGGCCCCTCCCCAAATCCCACCCTCTCCTGGATCCACCCCCAAAGTCTCCAGGTATTTTCCAACCCAGACCTGGCAACCCTAGGAAATGGAGAACAGCTGATATAACCTGAAGTCTACCTGGAAGGGGAAAAAACCCCTTTTAACGGGCTATCTGGGTCCTAAGTCACCATTTTAGATGATTCAGGAAGTAAGTGTGGCTCTAGTTCCTCCCTAAGGGAAGCTGGGATAGGGATAGAGATAGCCGATCCCTTAAGGCACCAACCTGAGAATGTGAGAAGGAACTTACCTGAGAGCTCAAGGGAGACACCTGCTGGAAAGGGGAAGTAATTGGTATGAGTGTAAATGCCTAACTCACGGGTCCCCCCCACCTTTTTGAGTCTGCGGGCACCTTTGGAATTCTGACACAGCATGGTGGGTGCAGCCACACAATGGCTGCCACTAAATAGCTGCAACAGGAGGTGAAGCCAGCCACAAAACAGCTGCCACAGCTTACCTTGAGTCACATACTGCAGATCCTTGTGCTGTGGTGGTTGTTGCCGCCAAAGCAATGTTCTTAAAAATCTGCACAGCCAATCAAATCTCACATGGCCCATCAGAAACCTTGCTGGGCAGAAGCCCCACCCTGGCCCTGTACATTTTCCAAAATCACTTGTTGGTCACCTGGAAAAGCGTGGGCAGCACCATCTTGGGGATACCTGGTCTAACTGTTCTTTGGGGAAAGATTATTGCCTGCTTTCCAGGGTTGCAAAACTCCAGGTGAAGCCTGCAGACCTCCCCAAATTACAACTGATGTCCAGACTACAGAGATCAATTCCCCTCGAGAAAATGGGGGCTTTGGAGGGTGGACTCTACGGCATTTTACTTTGCTGAGGTCCATCCCTTCCTCTACCCTGGCCCTCCCCAGGTTCTACCCACAAATCTTCAGGGATCTCCCAACCCGGAGTTATCAACCCAGGTATTTCCTGAGTGTATTATGCCTTTCATGGTGATTGGTTCTCTGTCACTTTTTATCAACAAAACACTAAGCAAATTACTAAGGCTGGAAGAACTGCCAGGGGTAGGGCCAAAGATTCAAATCCCTATTCAAATTCCCTCACTGGATGACTTTGAGCCAATCTCTCTCTCTTTCTCCCCCCTCCCTCCCAAGATTGCTGTAAGGAAAAAAATTTGGAATGGTGACCCATATACACTACCAGGGCTATTTTTGGGCAGGAACGCACAGGAACGGTGTTCCGGCTAGTTCCTGAGCTGGCCACAGCTACAACCAAAATCTTTGGCATGCAGAGCATGCTGCCCTCCGCACATTACACGCAAGAGGGAAAGGCATCTGGTTGGGGGGGGGGGTAGAAAACTAAAAAGGCATTGCTGAAGTGCCTGGGATCTTTCAGATCCCAGGCACTTCAGCAGCGCCTTTCCCTGGCCATCTGGTTCGGGGGGGGAGGGAGACTAGAAAGGCGATGGTGAAGTGGGGCAGAGAAGCTTGGGGGGGGGGGAGGCAAGCTTCCATGCCTGCCCTGTGCTTTCCCAGCCCCCCAATATGCTAATGAGCTGTGTCGTTGGGGTGTGGCCTAATATGCTAATGCGTTTCTGCTGCTGCAGTTTCTGCTATTATGCTAATTAGTTCCTGCTGGGCTTTTTCTACAAAAATAGCCCTGTACACTACCCCTGATCTCCTTGAAAGGATGCTATTTAAAACATGATAATAAACTAGCTGCAAGTGAACCACATGGAACTGCCATCCCCACCCCTCACTCTGAGAATTAGCTCTTTGCTCTGGAGACTCTGAGAAGGAGGCTAAACCTCAAAACTTCAGGACTGAGGTTTGGCTATCCCATGGTCGCAGGATGGGTCTGGAATTCAGCCTAGCAAACCATCTGTGAGGGACTGTTCAGACCCCTCTTCAGGCACAGAAGAGAATAATGGGCAAACCACCAGCACCCTGTGATTGGCAAGCAGCACAAAGCCTCTGGGTGTATCTATATATTTAATTCCAAGGCACCCCCTGTGTGTGAATATCTAAATCCGCATGGGGGGCACCTGGGGGGCAGCGAGATTATTCTGCACACTTGGGGGGCTCCCCACGTGTGCAGAAAAATCCTAAAAGTTAGAAAACTTTTGGGGGGATATTTAAATTCCCCCAAAAGTAAAAGCATTCCCTGCGCACGCACAGAGAACACTTTGGCCGTTGGGGGGGGCCTTGGTGGGCGTCAGGCCTCGCCGCCACCACTGCTGTCGGGGTGGGTAGGGGAGAGGGAGAAGAGGCTTGGTGTGTGGCAGGCCTCACCACTGCCACCACTGATGGGGGGGGGCAGGGGGAGGGAGGGGAAGAGGCTCGGTGCGCGGTGGGGGAGGGAGAGGAGAGAGGCTCACCTGTGGGTGCTTCCTCCTTGACATGGAGGTCTCTGCCCCCCCTCACGAGTATTGTGGGTCCTCCTGCTTGTTTATTTTTATTTGTTTAATTTATACATTGCAATTTCTCCCCAGTGGGGATCCAAAGTGGCTTCCATAATTCTCTCCTTCATTTTATTCTCACAACAGACCTGCGAGGCAGTGTTAGGCAGAGAGGGTGTGACTGGCCCAAGGTGACTCAGTCAGCTTCCATGATTGAGTGGGGATTGGAACCTGATTAGCCTGAGCAGAAAGGTGAGGAGCCTGGCTTCCTACCTGTCCCTTGCCAACAGAGTGGGGCCTTCTGCATCTCAGCCTCCAATGAAAATCCTTTTTGTGGTGCCTGTGACTAGAGTTGCCAGCTTCCTAGCGCCCCAGACACCAGCACCCATGAAACAGGGTGTTGTGATGTTGCACTGAGTGGCCATACTAATGGCAGTGCTTCCACATACCCTGAACAAGTGATATCTGTGAATGTGCATAGTCACAACTGGACAGTTTCAAAGAGTCTATTCAGCAAACATCAAAATGAAAAGAAGCCATTAAATGTGGGGTGTGTGTGTGTGTTTTGCTGGTGACCCTGAGAGTTCAGCCTGCCTCACTAAGAATGAGCCCCCAAGCCTAATCAGAAGGCTGGGCGGGGGGGGGGGGGGGTTGTGCTACAAAGTCCTGCAGGTGGGGAGGGCAAAAGTGAGGAGGCATGCTCTGTTCAGTCACATGGAGAATGCTGATATTGACTCTCACAAACCACAGTCCACCTGCCACTTAGGTCCAATACTCTGTTTGCAGCTACTCACTGGCTCTTCAGTATACAAACTTGCAAGGAGGTTAAGCTGGGGTTTGGTCCTCCTTTAGGCTTGGCCTGGGTGGGCCATCTTTAGCCTCCATTCACAGGTTAATATAGTTTTGAGAATTACCGAAAGACACAACAAACTGGCTGTTCGATTCTCCCACAACTGAGCATCCGTCTTTTCTGAAATGAGACTGCATTTAAGGCAGATTCACTGCTCAGAGATCCACCCCACAGCACACTCATTAGTGTCATTTGACCTTCCTCACTGAACCTTGCAATACAGCACGGGGGTGGAGTAGCGGAGGCTCCATGGTGAGGCCAACGGGCTGATTTTGTACAGAAGCAAAATGTCAGTTGCACACTCTTTCCCCAACTGGATGGACATAATCCACTGCACTGGATTAAAATTCCTCTTCGGATTCTGACCAGATTTCCCCCAAGAGGTGAGGAGAAGGACATTCCTTCCTCTTTCAGAGCGGATCTGTACCGCTGAGACCTTGCTGGTACCTCCCTTCCTGCTGCTCTGAAATTGCAGCTCTTGTCCTGCTCAGTTTTTGCATCTCTTTAGAGACAGTTTGAATAATGACAACACAGGCTGTGCCTCCGCCGAATGATTGATGGTGGCGATCTCAAAAGACATGCCCAGTGCATAGCTCTTCTTCAGATCAGCAGCTGAATTCTGGCGGGTTTAAACTGCACTGCCCTCTTCCTCTTACTGCTGTAGGATCCTTGCCCTCCGTTTCATGTAGCCCCTACTCAAGATGCCAGCTGTTTAGGAGAACCTGGGCTGTCAAATAAATGCAAAGGAAAGGCTGAGCCTTCAGAGAGGGAGAAGGCTTTCTTGTGCTAGAAACATCTGCATCTTCGAAGAAAGGAACTTGGAGCCAGCTGTGACTCAGGTGCATCTTTGTCCCCTGGGGCTCACAACCCTCTGCATCGGCCCACTCCTGCCAATCATGCATCTTAACAAATGCTGCGGTCGAGATGCTTTTCTGCCTGAACACTTTTGCACATCACAGGGAGAGTCTCCAGGTGTGTGCCATTTTCACCATGGGAGCACAGCCATAGAGTCCAGTTTTCAAACACTGGCCTGGTCTTTGGAGCCCCTTGTTCACCCAGCATGCTTAGCATCCCTTGGGATTCCTGCCCACATTGCCTCCCTGACCCAGCAAATGCCTCCTGAGAGCCTTGCTAGAGATCCTGGTCAGTGACTTCTCTCTCTAGAGACTTGACCTAGTTTGTGGGGAAAGACAAAGTACCAGGAACAAGCAGGGCTGTGTCCTTGAGATGCTTGTTGAATGGAATTCAGTGGGTGGAAAAGCAACATCCGTCATGTTTTGGAGTTTTAAAAAGCAACAATTTGCTGGCATTCAATATGGCTTAAAATATTAACCTTTTTATATTTTAAATGATACAGTGTAACTTTTCAGGTGTTAATTTTGAAACTTCCAAGGTTGGGGGGGGGGGGGTTTCCTGAGAGGGCAAGGACTTGTTCTCTGCTACTCCAAAGGGTAAGAATAGATCTGATAGACTTAAGTAACAGGAGGATAGGTTTCAGTTGACCATTAGGAAACACATTCAAAGTTTAAGAGTCAGATCTGAGACCAGAGCACCTTAGAGACCAACAAGATTATCGAGGAAGAAGAAGAAGAGGAGGAAGAGGAGGAGGAGATTGGATTTATACCCTGCCCTTCACTACCAGAAGAAGTCTCAGAGCAGCTTACAATCTCCTTTCCCTTCCTTTTCCCACAACAGACACCCTGTGAGATAGGTGGGGCTGAGAGAGCTCTCTTGAGACCTGCCCTTGAGAGAACAGCTCTGAAAGAACTTATGACTGACCCAAGGTCACACCAGCAGCTGCATGTGGAGGAGTGGGGAATCAAACCCAGTTCTCCCAGATAAGAGTCCGCACTCTTAACCACTACACCAAACTGGCTCTCTTAACCACTACACCAAACTATCTCCCTTTTTCAGACAGCTTTGGCTCTTGAAAGCTTATACCCCGAGAATCTTGTTGATCTCCAAGACTCTACTGGACTAAAATCTAGCTCCACTACTGTAGACCAACATGGCAAGCCTCCTGAAACATTCTGTTGGTAAGAACAGTGTGACAGTGGAACCAATTACTGGGAGTTAGGGGGGCATCTTTTGTTCTCTGGATGTTTTCAAGCAGGGAATGGACTGGAGTAGAGCATCTGCTGGAGATCCTCTAGATGGCCTATACAGCTCTTTCCAACTCTATGATAATGGAAAGGACTGCCATCTTGCATATCAATCTGTCCCTCAGTTAAAAATGTCTAATGAGGCTTTTTCTCTAGCTTTAGAGGAGAAGCTGGCCACAATGAGGAGACAGGTCCTTCTTCGTGGTGGGGCCCTCCTGATGGAATTTCCTCCCCACAAACTAATGCTTCCCTGACACATTCTCTCTGGGTCTTCAGATGCCAGAAGAAGACCATCCTTTTGCTGGAGTTTTAGCTGGAGAGACCTACTATGGTGTAGTTGCTGTTCTCATTGCTGCTCATTGGATTAATTTTATTACTGCTGGGGTTTGTGGATGATATTATTAGCTCCTGAACACATGAAGCTACCTTCTACTGCGTCAGAGCATTGTCTTATCAAGGCCAGTACTGGCTGTTCTGACTGGCAGCGGCTCTCCAAGGTTCCAGGTAGAGATGTTTCGCATCACCTTTTAACTGGAGATGCCGGGGACTGAACCTGAGACCATCTGCAAATGTTCTGCCACTGAAACACAGCCCACAACCCCTCATTTGTTAGACACCTTGGAAGTTCTCTGAAGTGAAAGGCAGGATGTAAATATTTTAACTATACATAAATAAATAAGTGAACTTGCAACTGAGAATGTGTGCCTGTGACGTGGCTGCTCAGGTCTTGCACGGCAGGCAGAATCGAATGCATAGAGAGCGTTCAAGGCAAACTGGGTAAACCTTAGTACCCAGAGGAAATAGCCACAAGATGGAGATGTAGCAAAAGCTCAGGGGAGGGAGGAGGCGAAATTAGAAAGTAAGGGAGAAGCAAGCTCCATTAAAAAGTCTGAAGGGGATGGAAGGGCTGCTGACCAGAGAGGCCGAAGGTGAGATGAACACTGGCAATGGTTGCAAAGGGTGTGCAGAGAGTGATGAAAACCTGCTTCCAGTCCAATGAGGACAGTCCTGCTTTCTTACTCGGGAAAATCCCTTATTCTCTAACGATGCTCCCACCCCCATCCCAGTTCCTATTGCTTCCCACTGATCCTCCAGCAGGTTCAACACTCACCATGTGGATCACGGAGACAGGTCCAATGCTGTTTACGTAGATGTCCACATCAATAAAAGTGGGCTTGACTGGAAAAGAGACCCAAAAAAAGACATGGATCAGCTATGGAAAGGTTTGTGTGCTAAGGGAAGTATCAAGGGGTGAGACACAGAGAGGACATGAGACACAGAGAGGAAGACAGGAAGGACCTCTTGCAGAAAATAAGCCTCTCTGTAAAGAGAGGATACTCCACCTGGATGGCCCAGGCTAGGCTGATCTCATCAGATCCCAGAAGCTAAGCTGAGTTGGCCCTGGTTCGTACTTGGGTGAGGGAGCACCGAGGAAGTCCAGGGTTGTTATGCAGGGGCAGGCAATGGCAAACCACCTCTGTTTGTCTCTTGCCTTGAAGACCCTAGGGTTGCTGTAAATTGGCTACAACTCAATGGCACTTTCCACAGTAAAGAGGATGGGGAAAATGCAGTATCCAGCCTCTTGTTGTTGAACCTGCTTAGTTACAGCTGTTAAAAAAAACACTACTCTCTTGTGTGAGGTCTCCCCTTCATATTCATTTAATGAGCTGTACATTCATTGGCCAGTGAACTAAGAAGTAGGCAGAATCTTACCTCCCATTATAGGCCTAAGCTTTCCTCTAGTCCTGCTCTCCAGTGCCAAAGAATTTAACGTAGAGCCTTATAAACCACGTTTTCTTTGTGCCACAGATTGGTCTCTCCCTAGAGGACGGTGGTAGGGATTTGGACTCCACAAATCTGAGGAGGTGAACTGGGTAGGCAGAAATCAGCTTGGCAAAGGAGCGTGAATGGGTGAGAAGGAGGAGGAATTAACCAGGTTTATTGTCTCACTGTCTAAATCTGAAGAGTTTTAATTTTTAAAGAGCATCTTTCCAGTGTGATTAACTTGGGGAAATCCTGCCACCAACCAGGAGGATCATTGCTGGTCTCTTGGGAATGTGATGGAGGGAGATCACAGAGGAATACCATACATGCTTTTGGCATTTCCAGTTAAGCCACCTTGGGCATCAGGTGTTCACAGAGACTTTTCCTTGCCTGAGACCCCCAGAGAGCCACAGCTAATAAGAACCAGCACTGTTAAACTAGATGGACCAATAATTAGCATCTGTGAAGTCCCTTACTACTCCACCGTTGTCATACTGGTAGGCTGCCATTAATTTTAAGCTATTGCTGCACAATGCCTAGGCAAGAGATTCCTGTAGTTGGGGTTGGGCAGAGGGAGCAGAAAGGAAATACCACAGAATTCGGAGGTCCTTAAAGACAAACCACCATACTGTGACAGAACAGTGTTGAACAGATGCTGGGACCCGCTTTGTCCTCATTCATTTTCTCTCCACTTTCAGGCCACAAACACCCCCGACATTACCCAGATTTTAACAAGATTTCAGTCCCAGCTACCCTAAGGATCATTTTTCCTTTGTGATATCAGCTTTCATTTCCTTTTCAGTTTTAGACAAAGCTTCTATCTCTCCCATTCATGAAGAAACACTTGGAAAAGGGAAGAATGCTCCAGACGGGTAAGTGGGAAGTTAACAACCAGAGTTACATCCTTCTAAGACCATTGACTTCATTGGGCTCCCTGGAGTCTGTATTACCCTTATTTGATTAAGCTGATAATGTCTTGCCCTCAGATCCCTTCCTGGCATTCAGCACATTCTCTTGATCTTTGTGCCGGAATGTGATAATACAACATACTGGAAAGCAAGAGAGTCTCTGCAAACACACTTTTCTTTGTTTGTCAGGAATCCACATTCCTCAGCAGAACTGTCCTTCCAGCCAAAGTCTTGAGAGCAACACTTACTGCCAATATCTGGCCTCAGTTTGTTGTCGTAATTCTGGAGCAGGGAGTTGAGGATCTGGGTGGCATCTGTTTCCTGGGCTCTGGGGGTCAGGACCCACGTTTTGTTGGTGCTGAGGTAATCGTAGTCATATTCCTCTGTGCTCTCAGCCCTGCAGAAAACAGGAGGAGTATAAAAAGAGCAGCACAGGAGAAAAATCCTGCTGGATCAGACCAAGAGTTTATCTAGCACAGCATTCTGCCTCCAGCAGTGGCCAGCTGGAAGCAACGGTTCTCTCCAGATGACTGTCCTCCAACAGCTGGTATGCCAGAGAAGAAGAAGAAGAAGAGAAGAAGAGATTGGATTTATATCCCGCCCTTCACTCACTTAAGAGTCTCAGAGCGGCTTACAAACTCCTTTCCCTTCCCCTCCCCACAACAGACACCCTGTGAGGTAGGTGGGGCTGAGAGAGCTCTGAGACAATTGTCCTTGAGAGAACAGCTGGTACAGAGCTATGGCTTGGCCAAGGTCATCCAGCAGGTGCAAGTGGAGGAGTGGGGAATCAAGCCCTGTTCTCCCAGATTAGAGTCCGCGCACTTAACCACTATACCAAACCACACCAAAGGTAGATTGCCTTCAGATATGGAAGATCCATTTAACTTTCATGGCTAATAGCCACTGATATACTTCTCCCTTTCCAAAAACTTGTCCAGTCCCCTTATAAAGCCACACCTAAGCCAATGGCCATTATCATGTCTTCTGGCAGTAAAATTTGTATTCTGGGTTGTATGAAGAGAAACTTCCTTTTGTCTGTCCTGAAGCAACTACTTGGTTTAATGGGTGTACACAAATTATAGTGTTATGAAGTAGGAGGGAAATTCTCTCTCAAAACAAGCAAACAAGCAATATGTAGAAGGGGGTAGAAAATAGGAAGTTCAAGAACAGCAACAAATTTGCTCCAAAACTTCCTCCTCATTGAATGTGGGCAGCAAATATTCTCTGGTCATGTGAGCATTCACTAAATGTTCTATGAGTATATCACATTTGACATACAAAGAGCTTGCAGTTGCAGTCAACATTTTACAGCATTTGATACCTGGCATGGAGAATGTTGGCATTTTATAATATGTGACAATTGTCCTGAAGCATATTATGTTAAGTACAATCATTTGGCTCATTACAAATGGTACACTTGAAAGCTGATGTCAAAATCCAGTGATTTTTCCATTTCCTGGATTAAATCCAAACCAACAATGGTTCTTCCCCACCCCCCAACTAGCCACTCTGGAATAGCCTGCTTTGCCTGGCCAGTTGAAGGCTGCTGGGCTCAACTAGCCAGGGGCTAAACCTTTTCCAACCATACACTTGTCTGTGTTTTTATAGAGGAATGAAAGTGCTTCATCTGCTCCAATTGCCTATGTGCCCCCCCCCCCCCCACTTTTTACTCTGGTTTGGAGGTGGAGCTCTTTGCTAGCCCAGAAAGTCTGCCTAGCCTCTCACTGGTCCCGGTCACACGAGCGAGATAATCCGGGGGGGGGGGGGAGTGAGACTATTTGCTCCAGAGTAATTTGACCCGCAGTTGTGTGATCACACAGTTCTGCGAAGCTGCGGGCACAGCCTGCCACTGTGTGATCAGACGCAATCACGGGTGAGTCAGGGGTTTTTTTTGCCATTTTTTCCTGACGCGCTTAAATGGGGATTAATGAATTGCATCTCCGCCCTGAGGGCTTTCTATGGCAGCATGCAATGATGTACATATTGAAAAGGGGGGAAAAAACAATGGCATGGTGTTGGGATAGCCTGATCAGACTATCCCTGACGCCATGAGTGCGCACTGGAGCGATCACACGGGGAAAGTCCGTCTTTGGCCCGTAGCAAACCTGTTTGATACTGGACTTTCCCTAGTATCTTTTAACTATGCTTCTTTGGCGGAGAGAAACGGGTTGCTGACAGGTGTGGGACGCTTGCCAGATGTTATGGTGTGATTGTCCCCTTAAAATCTACATGGCATTCATACCTATCATGCAGATAATTCTGCATGTAATTGGGGCCACTGTCTTGCAAATATGCCCAGTGAGATGAGCAAGAACCAGGGTCCACTGGACATATGTCCCTTTTTCAGTTGCAGTTGGGAGGAATTGGCAGGATGATGAGCAACTGAGTGATTCATACTGTTGGGTCTACCAGTAAATCTGCCCCTACTGCTCTGAGATCCCACATGCAGGTTTGTGCTTCATTATAACAATAAGATTTAGCCTTGGCCAGCAGTAACTCTAACAGTGAGTTAGGAAAATTATTACTGCTGGAAGATCCTGCACCAGCCTTCTTCCATTTCCCCCTGCTTGACAGTCCAGGAGTACAATGTCACCCCTTCTGTCCTCCCATGCTAGGACTGATGGCTGTTTTCTCCAACGGCAGGGCTCTCCCTGTTTCCTTACTTTGTGTAAGGATATGTAGGAGAGTCACAACTCACTGCATCAAACAGTGCAGCACTATGGCTGTTTTTTCTCATGCAAACATCATAGGAGAGAATTAGCCTCAAACCTCCTTCCGCCAGAAGTTGACCATAGTGGAATGGATCCTCATCTGGTGAACAGTCCCCACCCCCTGCAACCATTTCAGAATACAAAAAAAGCCTGAAATCTTGCTATCTAATGGCCAGTATGGTTCTAAATACTGGTCAGAGATAGCAATGTTGCTGTTGTGAAGCAGGTTGGGGGCTGCTCAGTATTGAATGGGGATGCCAGACTGTCTTCGGCGCACATGAACCTGTCTTATGCTGAGTCAGACTATTGTCCTTGAGAGAATTGGTCTGCCAAGGCCAGTATTGTCTACTCTGACTGGTAGTGGCTTTCCAGGGTCAAGATCTTTCACATGATTTGTTATCTGGCCCTTTTTTCCAAACTGCCAGTTCCAGGGATTGAGGCATTCTCTCCCATTGAGCCATAGCTCCTCCCTAGAAACAAGCAATCTCATTTGGAATACTGTGTGCAATTCTGGTCACCACACCTCAGAAAGGATATTATAGCATCGGAAAAAGTGCAGAAAAGGGCAACTAGGATGATAAAAGGGTTGGAACTCTTTCCCTATGAAGAAAGGTTAAAGCGCTTGGGGCTCTTTAGCTTGGAGAAACGACGGGTGAGGGGTGACATGATCGAGGTTTACAAGATTATGCATGGGATAGAGCGGGTAGAGAAAGAAGTACTTTTCTCCCTTTCTCACAATAGAAGAACTCGTGGGCACTCAATGAAATTGCTGAGCAGTCAGGATAAAAGGAAGTACTTCTTCACTTCACCCAAAGAGTGATTAACACATGGAGTTCACTGCCATAGGAGGTGGTGGCGGCTACAAGCATGGATGGCTTCAAGAGGGAACTGGATAAACATATGGAGCAGAGGTCCATCAGTGACTATTAGCCACAAGGTATAGATAGGAACTCTCGGTCTGGGGCAAGTGATGCACTGTATCCTTGGTGCCTGGGGGGACAACAGTGAGAGGGCTTCTAGTGTCCTGACCCCATTGGTGGACCTCCTGATGGCACCTGGTATTTTTGGCCACTGTGTGACAGAGTGTTGGACTGGATGGGCCATTGGCCTGATCCAATATTGGCTTATGTTCTTATGTAAATGTTGTACTTGATAGTGTATTTGTATTTAATATTGTAGCACTGGAAAAGATGCAGAAATATGTAACCAAAAGGATCAAGGGGTTGGGGAGCTTTACACACAAGAAATGGCTAAGGAGTTTGAGGCCTTTTAGTTTAGAAGATAAATGGCTGGGGGGATGCTAGAATTCATAAAATTATGCATAGGAAGGAGAAAGCGGACTCTCCCCACCCCAGTCTTAACTCATGAGCATTCACTGACAATGATGGGCAGTAGATTCTGGGCAAAGGAAAGTAATTCACTGCCATAGGATGTAGTGATGGCCACAATTTTAGCCAATTTTAAAGAAGGGTTAGATAAAGTAATGGAGGATTGCTGATGACTGAACTGTCGGGTTCAGAGGCAATGCAACAGGTCTGGAAGGTCAACAATGGGGGCAGGCTTTGGCCTCTGCGCTCTGCTTGTAGGCTTTCTGAGGGCATCTGGTCAGCCACTGTATGAAACAGGATGTTGGACTAGATGGGCCAGTGGTCTGATCCAGCAGGGCTGTTCTTATGCTTATGGAAGAAAGATAGGATATAAATAAGTAAATACTCGCAATAAGGTATGTCTCTCTGAAGAGCTCTCCATTCCAGTTATGTTCACACTCACTAGCCATTTTGTCTGGCAATTGCTGTCATTGGCTTCTGCCATTTTTAGAGAAAATCGGGAAATACCTCTGCCCCACAGTTGCAGCCCAGTGTTTTCCACGTTGTCCTTCCATCTTTTTTCAGAGCTGGTTTCTAGCAGGGTTTTTTGGTCTTTAAAAACAACTGCAGCACTAACCTATTCAGTGTGAATGGCAAAGTGTTATTAGTGCACCTGGCAGAAGAAGTAGTAAAGTCAGCGACAGCCACAGCTGCTCTTATACAGAGGCAATTTTCTGTGTGGCTTTCTATGCTGTTGTAAATACAGAGGCATTTATAACAGCAACAGAGCATCCTTATGGAAGTTTTCCCCATACTTCCCATGCCTTAGTGCTTTGTGACTGCCATTCCCCCACAACTGGAGGGTTTCCTCCCCAACCTTTTTAAAAATTGGAAATGCCTAGATTGCTGTAGTATTATAACATTACAAGGCTCTATTTCAACAGTGTACCAGTTCCCAGCTTTCTTTTTTTCAAATGTAGAAGCCCGAATAAAGCCCTATGCTGAAGGAGTAGAAATGGCAGCCATGGCAGGGTGGTGGTGCGGGGCAAGGAAAATAGCACCAGTGTCAGTGGGATATGCAAAAACACACATCTTCCCATTCACACAGTGTTTAAAAGTACACTTTGACTATGGCCTTTCCAAAAGGATTGTACCTAACCAGGCTGGGGAAAGAATGCAGCAAAGCAGGGAAAAATACAGCAGCAGCAGATAAAAAGAGGACAACGGTCATGAGATGCTCCCGAAAACAGCACTGCTGTATGAAATCCAAAGCAGAGTAAAACATCCAGGTGGAAACAGCAAATGATAAAAGCAACAGGGGGAAAAATCCAGCGCATAAAAGCAGCAGGAAAAACAATGACAACAGCAAGGGCACAACAGGAGAAGAAAGGACACATAAGTTAGACGAACACCAGGGGAAATGTGAAAATCACCTGCCCCCTGAATCATTCCAAAACCAAACTAATAGTCTTTGCTGAAAGGACTCCCAGATTACATCATTGGTTTTTAAATTCTATCTCCATAGAACAAGTCCCATGTTTTAGGTATTGGGGGGATGTTGTTTCAGGCAAATGGCTCAAGATCTAGCAATATTAATGCAATTTCCTCAAATGCTAAAAGGAGTGTGGGGGCAGTCCAAAAATTTTACTAGCATAAGGGAGGTAAATGCATAAAATCATCCATTCCCCAGTTGCCACCAGAGCCAGATTAAGGGCCAGACGAGAGGTGGCAGCGTCCCCAGTCCAACCCCTTTATAAAGGCCAGTGAGGCAATTTAAGAGTGCTACAGTGTGGCAGATGAGGCCCTTTTGTCCCCCGCCCTTTTCAAGTGCTGAAATTGTCACACCCCCCCCTGCGGCTATTTAGGCACTTGAAAAGGCACACAGGGCAGAAACAAGAGTTCTTCATCCTGTGGCACTGTGGCCCCGATCATGGTCAGGCCCAAGCAACATTTTTAATTCATCCCCTTAGGTTCTAAAATGGTGGTGGTGGCCACAGGTTAGAGCTGGGACATGATGAGGCCCTGAGCTATGTTTAAGAAGTCCCTTATCATTTAGAGTCCCAACATGATCTGAGGCACTAAACTGTCGTTTATTTGCCTTGTGCATAAATCCAGCTTTGGTTGCCACTCATTTCAGCTCAGAAGGAGTGTGTGTGTGTGTGTGGGGGTGTGTGTGTGTGTGTGTTTGGGGGTAATCAGAGCAGGGCCACTGATGCTGACCTTACCTGTTTTTCTTACACCAGAGAAATAGTTTTGAGAGATCAATACAAAAAAATAAAGAGCAAATGGCGAGAAAGCAAGGAGAAATGAAACCAGGAAGGTTGATTATGGTGTTCTGTGTGCTCTCACAATTTTGGCAGGGGACTGCTTGCAAGTACATGCTTGTAAGTTTTAGGCTCATCACGGTGCAAGGGTGAATAAATTGTGCCACTGACAGATAGCTTTCTTGAAAGAAAAAAAATACAAGGGCCCTAAAACAGATAGAAATTAACTGGAATATTGCAGAAAGCAAGCAATGCAGGGTGAAGGTGTTTGGAATTGACTAGAATGTTGCCCTTTTCAACAAGAAAGCAAGGCTTTTTTGACAGCTCTCCCCAGGGCTTTACATATTTGCAAGATGCATGGGGAAAGCCCTATGTACTAATGTGCTAACAGAAGTGGGACAGGCAAATTTCCTCAGATGGCTTCCTGGAAACAAATCTGGGAGGGGGTCAGTAATATGCAGTCACTGTGAGGGGATGGGCATTGCGAGCTCCTAACGAAAGTGAGCGCTATATTAAGCACTGTGCAGAACCACAGAGATAATTCCATTTCCATCTGATAATGGAAGAGCAGTGCTGCAGCAGTGTGAACAGAAGCAAATGGGGAGAAGGCTCTCCTTCATTATCTACAAAATGTCCAAGGATGCCATCTAATTGGAAGGGAGGCCCGGAGAGTTGCTAGTCTTTGTGAGACTTCCCCTACCCCTCTTTACAGGACCACTTGGGGAGGGCCTCCCATTCAGCTGCTGAAAAGCGGTTTTTGGAGTGAGCACCATTGACAGTAAACACTAAGTGGGTTAGGGCTATTCCCTAACATAACTCCTGGTTAGACAGTATCAAATCTAAGCCCTCCTCCCCTGATCCAGCAAGCAAAGGGGGAGATATAACCAATACTTCGAATAGGTGGACCTATCAGTGCAATCCCCTTTGGTAGCAAAGCCTGTGTGTAACTCTACTGATTGGTAAAAGCCCCTGTCAATTACCTGTTCCTGTAAAACCTCTTCCCTCTCTGACCCTCTTGAACTGTGTGCTAGACAGCCAGTTACCAGAATGATGGCCAGAACTAAAGATCTGCAGGAAACGAACTGCTCAAAAGTAGTGTTCAAAAAGCTTCCCTGGTTACCAAATTCCAGCCCAAAGACATATCGTGTGTCAAGCCTTTCTTCGCAAAGGAGAACCTTACTGGTGGCAGCCTCTAGGAAGGCCTTCTAATGAACCCTTTTTGCATGGCTCAGATGGGATTGTTCTCAGCTGATGCAAGGTGCTTCCTTAACATGAGTCACACATTAATGGTCTATCTAGCCTAGAACTGCCAGTGTTAATCCCAACAAGAAGCTGTTCTTCTGGGTTTCAGGCAAGGAAATGGCAGAGGTCTCAGGCAAGGATCTGTCTCACCTCTGCCACTGAGCTACACCTCCCTGAAGGCACATGTCAAAAGACACAACTCTGGCTGTCCTTTACCATGGCACGTGAAGGCTGTACAACCTGCCTGCTTTCCAGTTTGAGATTGGTGGGCAGTTTAAGGGCTCCACTCCCTACCTCTGCTTTCCAAATAATGACAAGCACAAGAAGTTCTTCCTTTTCCCAGGTGTAATAAGAGATGGCTTGGTTCTTGCAGGCACAGAGCAATTAGAGAGGTGGAGAGGCCAAGCCTTGCGTCTGTTAATGGAAATGTCACACGCAGCAAACATTTTGCAATCAAGGGCAGAGCAGACTGGAGGAGATGCTGCTTTGCACCCGAGCAATTCAGACTTGCAACTCGTGAAAGGTGCAGCCCGGCTCCAGCTGGCTCAGGGGAGAATCAAAGAGGAAGACGATCCCATGTTTGACATATTGGAAAACCTGCCTGTCAAAACAACCACCTCCCTTGACCAAGCCATTCATGGCAATGTAGCAGGCAAGAGAAGGGGTCTGCTGGAGCTTGGGGTTTGGATGTGTGTCGGTGTGTGTGTGTACAGAGAGGGAATTTGTCGGATGGCCTTACAGGGCCAGGACAGCATAGAGATAGCTTCCCTCTGTTGGGCTAGGGCTGTGTCAGCTGTGTGAATGATCAGCCCTAGGAGAGGACAGATGGAGTTTGACATCCCCTCCTTGGGCAAGGCTTGACATTATCCCAAGAGCATGCAGTGTCAGCAGGCCCTAATTGCATTTGGCTAAAGAAAGGGCACGCTGCCCTCAGCTCCTAATTACAGCCGAGAAGTGGGTGTGCACAGCAGCCTGATTGGCAGCTTCCAGAATGGAGCATCCCCATTAAGAATGAGCACAGCCCCGTCTCGGAGAACTTCTGTTGCATTCACCAGCTTAGGTGGTCTGCTTACAGGTACGTGCGTGACTTGGTATGCTTTAGGAGCTTTCAAAATATTAGATGATGCTGATGCAAAGAGACATGGTGGAGGGGATAAGCTTGGGGGGTGAAGGATGGAGTTGAGCAGCAGAGGCGCACAGTGATTGATTGTGGATGCTGAGAGAGTGGGAGAGATCATTCTTTTGGAACAATAAAACTTGAGGACGTTCAACGAAACTGATTGCCAAAAGGCTCGGAACAAATAAAAGTGCAACTGTCTTCATGCAGTTAGTAATTAACATATGAAATTCATTGCCCTAAGACACTAGGAAGGCCATTCATCTGGATGGCTTCAAAAAGAGCCCCATTAACTTACGGAGAAGCACTACAGATTAGAAGCAGACAGCACATCTCCAACAACCAGGTATTGTGGACTACAAAAGCTACGGATGGCTATTGCTATCACGAGCTTCTGGAGAGCGTCCCAGATACCTTCCACTAGCCACCTGCAGTAGTGATGAAGTTCCGGCTTCATGGAACATTGTTTGGCCCAGAACGGCTCTTAGTGTATTCTTATGGCATCCTCTACTTTTCCAATAAGTTTTAAGTACTGTGGAGGATTTCTAGACACTCTGTCCCTTTGCTTAGTAAGATACTGAAATTTGGATGAGAAGGAGGAGGAAAAGGAGAAGAGTTCGATATATACACAGCCCTTCTCTCAGAGTGGCTTACAATCTCCTTCCCTTCCTCTCCCCACAACAGACCTGTGAGGTAGGTGGAGCTGAGAGAGCTCTTTTGAGGACTGCTCTTGAGAGAACAGCTCTGAGAGAACTTGTGACTGACCCAAGGTCATCCAGCTGGCAACATGTGGAGGAGTGGGTCATCAGACCTGGTTCTCCAGATTAAAGTCCGCCATTCTTAACCGCTACATCAAACTAGCTCTTAATGCTAAATGATTGATCCCCCCCCCCCCCCCCCCCGCTGAGGGCAATGATATTTTTGCCCTTCTATCTCTGCTTGTCACATGTCTTTTTTGCACAATCTGGGTGCATTTTCATAGAGGCATCTAATGTCTTAGGATGAAAAAGCATGTTGTTAACAGGGCGTCAGACCAAGATTTGGGACAGGCAGGTTCAAATCCCTGCTCTGCCTTGAGCTCATTATGCATCCTTCGGCCAGTCTCACTCTCTCAGCCTAACCTGCTTCACAGGGTTGTTGTGAAGATAAAATGAAATTGGGGAGAATGAAGTATACTACACTGAGTTCTTTGGAGGAAGGGTAAGAGAACTGTGTTTGGTATCCAAACGACAGAGAAAAGAAAGAAGTGATTGACATGGTAAATAGCTACTTAATCAAACACAACTCTGAATTTTGCATCATGTTTTAATAGAGGGCTTGGCCCCATGACATGGTGTCCGGTTCTCTAATAGAATGATCGCCATCAATCTCTGCACAGCTTGGCTCCACTTTCCAATGATTTTTTAAAATGTTAAATCCCTCCCCCCACATTATTACCTGGAGAGAATATCGGTCACCTTCATTTGATTCTAAGTCGCACATGTGCTGAAATTCATTAAGGTTTTCCTTTTTTTCCAAACCAGGTGATTAATCAACCAAAAGCAAAACTGCTCTGAAAATGCTGGGGGCGGAGGGGTGGTGGTGGGTTGGCTGAAGCAAAACAAGCCCCCAGACACTCAAAGGGAACCAATGAAATTCTTTAAGGATTTGGGGAAGTCAAAAGGGGAACCCTGGAAAAGGTGCTGCACAGTGGAAATCCCATTTTCCCTCTGCTGTGCTCTCTGTGTACAAGCTGGGCATTTAAATTTGCATACAATCTGCACACATCCAGCAGGCTGGATGTATGCAAATAATCAAAGCCTGATCCCTGCCAGGGGCAAACATTAGCATAGAAATAAGTGCAGCCCATGTGCCTGGTCCTGGAGCGAGGGGGGCTCCTTATGTCCCTCTGTGGGTCAGTCCCGGGCTTCCTCCTCTCGCTCCCAGGAGCCTTTGTTGGGGGATTTCATGGTCCTTAAGTCGGCTTATTCTGTCCATTAGCTCCAGCCAGTCAAATCTCTCTTCCCTGGAGTGCTGAGGGAAATGATCTGCTGACAGCATGTTCTTTTCCTGTTTCCCCCATTAAACTTATCAACAGAGCAAAGAAGACTGGAAACACCTCCTTCCATTTGAGCTTTTTCTCCACTCCATCCCCCCCCCCCCCCCCCGCCGCCCTTTACAGCCAGGGCACAGCAAGCTTCCTTTTCAATGGAACCGTTGCCAAAGCCCAGGCTTAATTTAAGCTGGGAATGATCAAGACTTCATCCCAGAATTTGTGTCTGGACTAGCGCTCTGATCAGCCCTGGAACAGACAAAGTGACAACTGGGTGCCCCTCAGCATACTCGTGGCGCCTTTTCTGTGCCCCTGTGTTGTCTGCAGCCCCACATCTCCAGGCAGACAACACAGTGTCCATCTCCAAGGGTCTGGATTCCAGCCTCAAGTGCTTCTCTTTGGGGAGTATCGCTACTGCTGGCTGCTTTCCTCCCTCACAGTAGGACATTTGGGTACCCTGGACGGGGCTCAGCAACCCTCTCTTTTCTCAACTGCCCATGGGACTGGCTGGGGCTCAGTGGAAGAGCATCTACTGTGCATACAGAAAGTCCCAGGTTCAATCCCAGGCACCTCTACCTAAAAGGATCAGGCAGCAGGAGATATGGGAGACCTCGACCCTGGCGAGCAGCTGCCAGCCCGGTCAGCAGCCTCAATACTGACCTTGATGGACCAAGGGTTTGACGCAGGACCAGGCAGCATCCTGGGTGCTCCTCACATTGGGCTTTGTCCGGCTACTACATGCTGGTGTGGAAGATCGGTCAAATGGGAAACAAAGCCTGTGGTGGGCAGGGAAACTGCCTGCAGGAAAGGGTTAGAGTGCCAGGTATCCTGGGCCGATATGAATATATTTGGTCTTAGGAAACCTAAGAAGCACCACTTCCCTTCAGCTTTAGCTGGTGCAGGATGTAGCAGCCAGACTCCAGGGGGTGGGAGGAATCACCAGGAGCACAGGGCCCCGGTTCACCTGCACTCACCCTGGTCTGCCGTAGTCACCCAGGCTAGACCACAGTGCCCTCCTGGACAGGCTCCAAGCTCAGAGGAGGGAGGGTGCCCTCCTCATCCCCACCCACCAGCCATTAGGTTTGAACCAGAAAGGTATGCTGAAAGACGACAGCATTTCTTTTCCTCCCCAGGCTCTCCAAAGACCAAGCCTGAGCATCTTCTGGCATCAACAGAATTTTGATCTGGACAGTGAAGGAGTCTTCTTTGGCTTTGTAGTGGTCTCAGTATGACATATGGCTTTGAAAGGTATATTGGGAAAAGTATGGCTTTAGAGTCAAAGGATGTCCAAGGTGCCTAGGCTACCACAACCAAGTCCAGACCAGGACACTGCTCCATGCAATGAAAAGCCGGAGGGAAACGGAGAGGCACAGGTGGCGCGGGGTGGAGTGGGGGGGAATGGAACCAGCATGCAAAGGTGGAGGGGACCAAACAAGGAGCCTGCGGTGGGTCAGCCACGGTCTTTGAACAGAGCCTCTTCCCTTCTTCCAGGCAGCTCCCCCCACCCGTCGCTTCTGAAAAGGGGCTGGCTTGGAGCAAACAAGGGCAGGGAGCCGGCCAGCCTGCTTCGCCCCGCACCTGCTGCTTGCCCTCCTCGGGGCTCCTCCAAGCCCGGCGCAAATGGTCCCTGCAGTGCTTCCGTTGCACAGGCAAGAAACGCGAGGCCAGGGAGCGCTTCCTTTGCCAACCCGGGACCCGGCCGCCCCTCCGGCCAAAGCAGCGGCACGCGAGGGGGCAGAGGCACTAGGGAAGCTCAGTGGGGGCGCCCTGCCTGAACGTGAGTGTTTGTGTGTCTCGGGGGGAGGATGGAGCAGAGACTCCGAGGCTCACCTGATCTGGAAGGCTGGACAGATGGTCAGGTACATCAGGAGAACTTTCCCGGACATGCTAAGCGCGCAGCCCCGGCCCCCCCGGCCGGGTAGCGCGGTCCACATCAAGGGAGGCGAGGCGCCGCGGCTCGCCTGGGCTCGAAAGCGTCCTCTGGCCGTCCGTTCGGGGGGAGGGCAGCCGGAGCCCCGTCCTTCCGCGCCCCCAGTCCGGCGGGTCCCCTGGGCAAACGGCCCCTCGCCAGACGTGGCGGACCTCGACTGGCTGGCGGGTCTCCGCTAAGCGGCCACTTGTGGATGCCGAGAGACGCGGCGGCTGCCCCGGGCGCGGGGGACATCCCAGGGGGAGCGGGAAGGAAGGCGGCCGTCCAGTCCCCGCCGCGAGCCCCGCCGCCGGTCCTCCCCGAGGGCTCCCCGCCGCCGCCGCCGGCTGCTACCCGCGCTGCTGCTCCTCCTGCTGCCGCCCGCCGCTTCCCGCCTGGCGCGGCTCCGCGGCTCGTCCGAGCTGGTTCGGGGCAGGGGCGCCACCGGCGGGCATCTCTCCCCCGCCCTCCTCCTCGCCACCGCGGCAGTCCAGCGAGTGAGCCCGGCGCCGAGCGGAGCGGACGGGCGAGGGGGCAGCAGCTCCTGTCGCCACGCCCGCCCGCCCGCCCGCGCGGGGTCCTAACGCCCCCTCCTGACGCCCCCGCCGGGAAGCGAGTTCGGGGCTCCCCCGGGAAGGAGGGACCGTCCAAGGGGCGGCCGTCAGCCCAAAAGCAGCAGCACCTGGAGCCGCAACTCAGGCCGCCGGAATGGTCCCGCCGTCGAAGGAGCCCAGCGGCCAGGTCTCGTTGGAGGGCCTCCCTCCGGGGTGTCTGGGGCGCCCTGCCCTCGCACCTGCCGCGGCGGTGCTTCTGCGACTGCGCCCAGGTAGCACTGCCTGGCTGGGGAGACGGCGGGCACGACTGCGCGCCAGACTGGCATGGGCGGCTGCCTGGGGGGGGGGGGGGGAGGGAGGAGGGGGGCTGGAAGAAGAGGGGCACCGGGGGGGGGGTCCGGCCGGGCAGGCGAGGAGCCCGGGCTAGGGAATGCCAGGGGAGGAGGGGTTGCAAACACGAGGGCCAGGCAGTTGTGCCTCTCATGCCCTTGCTTCGATCTTCAGGGCAGCCGCGTTCAGAAGAGCCTGCTGCTGACCCTTCTGCTCGTCCCATCTCCACCAAAGCAGCCAACAAAACAGATGGAAGAAAGGGCAAAATTGGGCAGCCAAAAAAAAGGCTGCAGGGACCGGAAAACAGACACGGCAACGGGTTCCCCTGCGGAACTGGCGGGCATTTTTGGCATCTGGAGAGCAGGTAGCAGCAGGTGCCGCAACACAATGGATGCCACGAGAAGGGCAGGACCGGCCACAAAAGACTGCGAGGAGGCGCCACAAAAGGTTAGGTGGTTTCAAGGCCAGCATTCCCACCCCCACCCCCGTGCTGGGGGCAGCTGTTCCGGGCTGGGTGCTCCGCTCAGGCGATGCCTCAAAAGCACTTCCTGCTCCAGTGAATTGGAAGAAACCCAGGATGGCCTCTTTGCTTCCAGGAAGTAGGGGGTGCCCAGAGATGCATTGGTGGTGCCAGCCCCCCCCCCCCCCATGTGGGGGAAGACTGAGTTAGAAACTTATGAAACTGCAAGTGGTTTGAAGAGAATAAGTAGAGACAACTCCCTCCCCACACACTTGAATTTAACAATAGAAAAGAGCAAGAGTCCAGGAGCACCTTAAAGACTAACAAAATATGGGGTGGGCTAGGAGCTCTCCTAAGTCAGGGGTCTCTTCTTCAGATGCAGCTAGAATGGGAATCCATCTGTCCTGTTTATTGGACTGTGGAGAACTTAAAGCCATCCCATGGAAATGATTCTGCTATTGTGGAATTTGCTGCTTTGAGGAGCAGTGAGAGGTGGCCGCTGGTTTGGGTGAGGGAGGTCTGTTAGTGGTTATATGAGCTGCCATACCTAAATGTGACCTCCATGTCCAGGGCAGTGTGTCTTGATATCTGTTGCTGGAGATGTTTATTGCCTTTCTGCTTGGTTTGTGTGGGCTTTTGGGAAGCATCTGGATGGCCACAATTAGGAACAGGTTGCTGAATTTAGAAAATTTCAGTGTCCCCTTTCCAGAGAACTGGCTTGAGGCTGCTAGATGCCCCCTTGGCCATGAGTATAGATGGCTTTAAAAGGGAGGAGGCTAGGCAGATTCATGGAGGACAGGCCAATCAGTGGCCACTAGCCCCGGTGACTAAAGGAGACCTCCACATTCAGAGGCAGTAAACTTTGAAGGCAATAACAGGGGAAGCCTGGGCTTCCATGTCCCGTCTGCTGGGTCTCCAGGAGCCACTGTGTGAGATGGGATGCTGGGCTAGGTGGACCACTGGCAGCCCCATAGCAAGCAACTTTTTGCTCCTGGGGGAGCAATCTTTTGCTCAAGGGGCCTCCATCCCTGAGGAGCCCCAGTGCCCCTTCCCATGGCAGGGCCCCAGGGGCAGCCTGACCTCCACCTTCAGCTCCCACCCAGGGCTGGGAGATGTGAGATGCGCAGCAGCTGAGCTGGCCATGGAGATGCTGTGCATGGGCTCGTTGGCACACCAGAGTGCAGCCAAGTGCACCTGGCCAGGGCCAGAGGGGGTGCCCGCCTGCCTCCTTGCCTTGCCTGGCCAGGCTTACCTCCTGGTGGGAGGCATGGCAAGCATCTGGTGGCAGCTGAAGATGGAGGCTTCTCCCCCGCCATTCATGCTCGCTGCCTGCCCGGGCCCGGACCACTCTCTCAGCCCAGCCTCGCCACCACCGCTGCTGCTTGCGCTGCCTCCTATGACATCACTGCCCTCCTCCTCCCTGCTGACAGGTTGACAGGCAATTTGGGGGGAGGGGGAGCCGAGGCTCGGGGAGGGTCCCTCATAAAAACTGCTAGGGGTCCGGGCCCTGTGAGCCCCATGGTAGTTACAGGCCTGACCACTGGTCTGACTCTGAAAGGCTTTTCTTGTTGTCTTATGTTCTAGCCTACTGGGCACAGGGCAAGGCCACTGGCAATCATTTGCTGGCGGGGGGAGAGGGCTGGCACGAGGCATGCCTTAGATATATAAAGGCTGCCGGCATGATGACTGGCAAAGTGTGGCTCCCTGCAGTTACTCAGACACATCCCAGCAAGAGAGGAATTGGGAATGCCAAACAGAGGAACCCTCCGCAGCAGGGAGCCAGCCAGGCTCTGAGAACGAGGCCGGGCAGTTTCACAGTCCTTTCATTGAGAGACACTTCACACAGCCATTTATTCCTCTCTGCTTCGGCAAGAGATTTTGTTTTAGCTTCCCCACGGCGCCTTCTGCAACAGGCCAAGCCTCACATTGCCTACCAAGCTGTTGCACATCTTTTTAACGGATGACAGAACATTTTATAAAGAGAGGCTCTCTTCAAGGAACACAAGCTCACTAATAATCTAGTAGGATCTTATTCTAAGATTGATACTTTAATCTGATTTACAGTATTTGGGGTAAAAAAATCCTTATCTGTATGTAAATAATTCTTCTGCACAGTTTCCATAAACTTGCCTCACGGTGGAAAGATGGGACACCGAAGGGCATTGTTGTAGTCCTTCACCCATTTGGGACCATTAACGCCAATATCACTTCCATGTAGAACGGGGTTCCATAATCAGCGATACAAGAGTAGGTGTGTTGTTGGGAAGAGCTGGCAATGTTGTTTTTCTAAATATTTTGGCTTACTGCTGTAGATAAAGTAGAAAATCTAAAGACAACATGTGAACATTTTGCAATAATAGTAACTATTGCTTGTAAGGTCCATTGTCAGAGATGTCCTAGAATAGCTGCAAACATTCTAACTGGCTTGGGGCAAAGTGTATACCAGAGAAACTGCTGTCAAATAGACCAGGTTTTGTAAGAATAATGAAAGGTCACTCAAACATTGGTCCCAGGGATGAAAGTGCTGGAGTGAGCAGCTCAGCATGCCTGGACATTGGGGGGCACTACATCACTCTAAGTGTGCATATGTGTTATCTCTGTGAATGAGATGCTTTGTTTTTGTCTTAACCTGGGAGCTGCCCTCTGACCCCTCCTCTCTCTCGCTTTGTCCTCTCACTCTCTTCACATGGCCTTCCATAGAGACACACATCTCTACAGGTCTCTCCTGTAGATACAGTGACCTCATACTCCCACGCATATAATGCTGGGCAAGCTGGTCATTTGTAATAGGAAGAGTACTCTTTAGGTTAGACTTCTCTCTCTTCTTTTTACTGCATCCTGAATGTGAACTGGATCTACTTGAATAAATGTAAATTTACTTTTTTCTTTTCTGCAATATACTTCTTGGGAGATCTGTGTACTGCACTCAGTATCATGCTTCTGTAACTGGGCAAAACTCTGCTACATTAACCAAGTATCCCAACAGAAAGGACTTGTGTGTTGGTGGGAGAAGAGAAACCACCAAGAGGGGGAGGAGGCTGTGGGTTGGGAAGATGAGCAGAAAGGTCACATATCCAAGGTGACTGAAAGAAGGCGTCTGAGTAGAAAGCAGGATGAGAAGGTATTTGGGGGATGGATAGGCATGGAAGGTATAAAAGTTAAAAGGAAGGAGCGTTGGCATTAGGGAAAAGAAGGAACAAGGAGAATGAATAATGAGTGTGATACTCAGCACCGGACAGGGTATTCTATGCTATAGACATGTCAGAGAACTCTGGACAATACCTGTGTGCGAAACTAAATCTGATCTGTTTAAGAGCTTGCATTGGGTTTTGAATAGCAGAATTATATTCAATCATTTTAAGATATCCATCAGATAGTTGATACAATTGGTTTCAATGGGAAACACATTTCTGTGTAACTCGCCCTGCCAATCGTGATGAAATTCTCATGGTTGTAGCCCTCATCCAAGGGATCCTCCATCCCATATTTCAAGCAGTTAAGAGAGAGTGCTCCTTTTTCAGAGGCAATTAAAATTCTCAAGGTAGCATGAATTGCATCATTCATTCATTCATTCATTCATTCCGCCATTTATATCCTGTCTTTCCTTTTGGTTTAAGGTGGCTTACAATAATTTGTGGGCAAACTTTCCCTTCTTTTAACAGGATCCTCACTGTATGGGTAGGTGGATGTCTATTTTATTTTACAAAAATGGAGCATGGGCCAAGGGGATTGAAACAATCCTTCCTGTGCTGTAACCCTCTGCACACTAATTCTTTAAGATTTTTTCCTCCCAACCTGATGGACTTCCTCTATCAGAACCTGACCAGGAGACAGGCTTCAAATAGCAGAACACAGTGAGGCAAGTTGTTGAAGAATCAGGATTAGCTTCCCTCATCCATATACTCAAACAACCCTCCAGCTTTCTATGTGAGTAGTAGGCAAATTCTCCCCTTGGCTGCAGTCCTTTTAGTTACGATAGTGACACGTGAAATATCTCAGTGCCTGAAGCCTGCACCATTTTTTCTTGCATGAAGAGATAATCTGACACATTATTAGGGATGGGTATGAATTGGGAAAATGCACCTCGTTTCAGTTAGTGGTTTGTGGAGGGCCCAGTTCATGAGCCCTGAACGGTCATGAATTTTTAGGTGCCACATGAACCAGTTTGGTTCATGACACACTAGAATAGCTCCCCCCAGTGTGCAAGAGGTACCAAAATTGCAGGGGTCTATGGCTGACTCTCCCCTTCCTGACCTCTAAATTGGGTGAGGATTGGATTTATGGGGTCCAAGTTACGGCCCCTGAAACAAGGTGCCCTGAGGAAACTGCTTTCTGGGAAAATGACCAGCACAGATTCAAAAGATTTAGGAGTGTATAGAATGTACCCTGTGCAAGCTAGAGACATCAAACTCATAGGAGACCTCCCCCTCATGCTCCTTTACAGGCTGTCCAAGTTATGTGCAGAATGGATTTAGGGGGACAAAGTTATGCCCCCCCCAAAGAAGATGCCCCCAGGAAAGTGCTTTCGGGAAATGTCAGGCTCAGGTTCAAAAGTGTACAGAATGGACTCCCTGCAAGCTACACACACCAAATGCACAGGGAACCTCATCCTGCCTTTGAAGTTTGGTAAACATTTTGACTGAGCAGAGACAGTCTGTTTGGAAATGTATCCATTCACGAACCACTGCGAACCCCCTGAAAATTTGTGGAAAGTTCATGCCAGTTAATTTGCCACAAACTTCAGTTTGTGAACCACGAACCAGCCAAAATTCATCACAGACTTTAGTTCATGAGCTGGTTCATACCCATTCCTATCCATTATCACCGCTGATTTTTCTCACATCTGTGTGTGTGTGTGTGAGAGAGAGTGAGTGAGAGAGCTTCACACTGTTATGTATGAGTGAGTCTCAAGCATTTCCCTGTATCCACATCCCTCCTAGTCTGCAGGACAGGTGGGTCTCTTACCACTTTGAGTGGGGGCAAAACCTTGGCATCTTTCTCTGTTCTTCCCAAGTCTCTGCAGCCCTGCTGCCTTCCTGCCAGCATGCCCAAGTAATGCCATTGGTTAGTGGTTAAGTGCATGGACTCTAATCTGGGACAACTGGGTTTGATTCCCCACTCCTCCACTTGCAGCTGCTGGATGACCTTGGCTAAGCCATAGTTCTATCAGAGCTGTTCTCTCAAGGACAGTTCTGGAAAGAGCTCTCTCAGCCCCACCTACCTCACAGGGTGTCTGTTGTGGGGAGGGGAAGGGAAAGGAGTTTGTAAGCCGCTCTGAGACTCCGAGTGAAGGGCAGGATATCAATCCAATCTCTTCTTCCCCCTGCT
Organism: Lepidodactylus listeri; assembly: GCA_029233225.1. NCBI lineage: Eukaryota > Metazoa > Chordata > Lepidosauria > Squamata > Gekkonidae > Lepidodactylus > Lepidodactylus listeri. Next base: position 30,667,743 of record JARCFY010000013.1, read on the forward strand.
ACAAATGGGCTTCCTGTCATGATGAGGTGGTGAATGTACCTGTGACCAAGCTTCTGCTTCTGTCCTGCAGTGTCCTACTTTATAGCTTGTGCAAGGAAAGCTTTTGTTCCTGAACAGAATAACCTCAGAAAATGAAACAGTTCATACAAACATATGTAGAACCAGAAGGATCTCCCAAACCCAGTGGGACAATGTAACCATTGGCAGAAAGCAGCAAATTAATATTGTGCACAGACAGGGCTCCGGTCAGGAGAATCCCATTAGGTGCAAGGGGCTAACTGTACTGGTTGGATGACATCCCTGTCTGGCAGATGTTTGCGGAGTAATTTTTCCCTCTCCCTGCCACTTCTGCTGCCCTGGGAAATAAAAAAACAAACAGCAAGATGGCTGAATAACTATCAGATTGCAAGGTTTCTGATTGCTCCTGAATGCTGAGATAAAATTTTTTGGAATGGGAACATTTACTGTATTTCCAAATGGCTGTAGTTTTGGATCCAGTCTTGATTAGCAAATTTCTGACTGCACGTGGCAAAAAGTAATGAGGCCAAAGAGGCAGATGGGGAGCTAAATCTTTAAGAAAGCAGCCAAGTTTTGGGGAGCAGCTCTCCCCTCTCAGCTGCCTGTCTGTCAAGACTTTTGTCAATTTCTTGTGCCACACAGATGAGGAGCTCCACTAGCTGGTTGTTTTACTTATGAATGGCTTAATCATTTGGAGCTCTATCAACTGCTGTTGCAGATGATTCACTCGACACCACTGGGTTTCTCTGCTAGGTCAGGGTTCTAACCTGACTGTCCATCTGTTCCACCGTGCAGTCCTGGGTGCAACATCCTGCCCACTCAGAGCAGGTTTCTACAACCACAAGCCAGTTGCGGGCAAAGGGGCAGCAACTGATCTGCATTCAAAAGGTGTGCTTTTCAGATGGCTCACAACGATTCTTCTGGAGGCCTAGGCCATGTTGAACTGAAAGCCATGCCCAGCTAGAACATAAGGTGAGTGCTGAGGTTAATTCACCTTCCTCTTTTGATTGCTATTCATGCCAAGTGGTTTTGGAGAGCCGGTGAAGCATTTGCTGTGGCCAAGAGACCCCTTTTCTAAATGCTTTCCCCTATTTTTCTCTTTACTTGAGCTTTAAGTACCTTTAACAGTTGTCATGGAGGAAAAACTATGATAACAAGACACAGGAAACCACATATCCAGGGTGTCACAATTGTGTTTTTTTTGGACGTGTCCTTTCTTGCATACACAAATTTATTCATTTCCATCCTATAGCAGTCAGGATTAAGCTGAGTAGCAAGTGTTTGAAATGCCTTCCAGTTCTCATTTGCTTCTAGCTGTGATCAACTGATTCATAGTATGGAGGGTGAACATGGTCTCATAAATAGCCCAGCTGAATTCCTGGAAGAGGCATCGGTACCAAGATCTCAAGACTGTTTTCCTTTACTTCTCATTTAACAGCGTAGGTCTTTTTTTTTTTTTGGATTTGGCAAACCTGTTTTAATTTCTTTTCTTTTTTTTTACTGAATTTATTTTTATTAAGGTTTATACATTTATGTCATTCCCAAAAGATTAACAGTTACATATTACTGGAGCCCTTCACCATTACTTAGCCACACATAAAATTTTGACCAGGTCTTTGCTGGATCTTTCTTTGCGGTTGCATTCAACAAAAAGCCCAGTTTACATAGTTCAGCCCATTCCAATAATCTAACAATCACTGTTTCTTTCTCTGGAGGTGTTATCGCTTTCCATGCACTAGCCCGTGAGATCCTAGCGGCCGTTAATATATATGCAAAAAGTTTCTGATCACTTCTCGGCATACCTTCAGGTAATATATTTAACAAACAAATCTCTGGCAGTAACAAAATATCTAGTCCCAATATTTCTTCTGCCATTGTCTTCACCGTTACCCAATATCTTTGCATTTTTCTACATTTCCACCACATGTGGAAGTAAGTGCCTATCTCCGTCCCACACATCCAACATTTATTTGACACATTCTTATAACACCTATGGAGCCTGTCAGGAGACCAATGCCACCAGTAAAACAATTTATAAATATTTTCCTTATAATTTACCGCCCCTAGAAATTTAGTTGTTTTCCACACCTTTGCCCATTGATCAATTTGGATGTTGTAACCAAAATCTTGCATCCATTTTATCATAATAACTTTTACCTTTTCATTTTGCATTTCATAATTGAGTATTATTTTGTAGTTGTTTTTAAGCTTATTACTATTCATCCAATTTAATTCTAATTCATTTGGGACCAATTCAAAACCTACTTTTCTGTCCAAATTATATCTAGATTTTAACTGGTTAGTTTCCCACCATGATAATTGCATGTCTAATTCTATTAACGTTTGTTCAATGTTTTTCAATTCACCTTTTTTATCTAATAATTTATCTTAACTTATCATGTTCTTAGCATTTATCAATGTTGGTTTAATAAATGCCTCCATTGGAGAAACCCATCTAGGAATTTTTCTATAAAATTTTTCTTTTATTGACAACCAATTTCTCAATAACGCGGCCCTTAGGGTATGGATGAATTCCTGGAAGAGGCATCGGTACCAAGACCTCAAGACTGTTTTCCTTTACTTCTCATTTAACAGCGTAGGTCTTCATGTGTCTACAATGTACAAAAAAGATTGGGATGAAATCAACATCTTTCCGATAGCACATTTTATACTTGCTCCAAGAAAAAAAGAATCTATCTGGCTTTCTTTAATAAAGGCTTTCACAAAAGCTTTCTTTAAGAGATATGCAGGAAAAAAGCACCTGCGCTTGCTACCCAGTATACACTCAAATGCAAAACCTACCTTCATTATCCAGGTTTACATTTGGACAAAGATACCTCACTGAATAAATATAATAACTTCAGGAATCAAAGATTTGCAGCCCTGCTTACGGAAATATTTTCACTGACCTGTGTGGTGTTATTTGCTGAGTAAAACATTTCCCGCTTGAGCTTACAGGTGCCCCCCTTCCCCCCTGGCCACAAAAGACTACCAGTCTTTGACAATAGATATTTAAAGGCTACTAGCCTCATGTGTTCATGTGAATTCTGTGATTTGGGGAGATTTTGCTATAATTTTAAGCAGGGCTTTTTTAATAGAAAAAGCCCAGCAGGAACTCATTAGCATAATAGGCCACACCCAACAGCATAAATGCATTAGCATAATAGGCCACACCCCCGACAGCACAGCTCCCTCTCAGGATCGGCTTCTGCAGGTGCCCCATGGCTTGTGGGGCACATGGGGAACTTGAGGGAAGGAAGGCAGTTTCTGGACCAGCTTCTCTAGGGGCCCTGCAGCTGTGGGTTGCCTGGGGAACCTGAGGAGAGGAAGCAGTTTAAACTGCCTTCCCTCCCTGGATCCTCTTGGCTTCCCCAAGTGCGCCATGGCTCATAGGCATCAACTATGGGAAGGCTCGAGGGCTTGAGCCACCCCCAAATTTCCTGGAGAGGGACTGAGCCCCCCGGGAAAACGGTGTGCCCTCCGCCTCTCATCCCCGGGCCCTTCCTAGGGCCGCCGCCATCTCTTCCCCCCCCCCCGGCCTGGCCACTACGTCCCTCCCTCCGTCCATCCAGGGGCCAGCTAAGCAAATACCCAGCTGGCCCCTGGACAGACGGAGGGAGGGATGGAAGCAGGAGAGGTCAGGCCAGGGGGGGGAGGTGGCGGCGGCGGGAACATGGTCCCGGTGGGCGGGCATGCAAAGCGCGAGTGCACGGAAGAGCTCCCCCCCCCCCTGGGATTTTGAAAACTTGACGCCCCTGCCATGGCTTGCGAGGCACCTGGGGAGCCTAGGGGGGGGGGGGAGAGGCTGTAGGCATGGCCAATTCAGAAGCTAGCCAGAACTCCGTTCCTGTGTGTTCCTGCCCAAAAATAGCCCTGATTTGAAGTACTGTAAGCAGCTCTGATCTATGGTAGTGATATAAGGGGTTGTGCCTAATCAGGTCTACTCAGAAATTATTTCCATGTTATTCGATGGATCTTAGTCCCACCAATGTGTCTTTAGGACTGTAGCCTACCAGTGAAATCCTGGGTCGTCACATCTTTCTAAACTCACTGATGTCAGCAGGTCTAGAAGGATCTAACTCTTCGGCCACCAAATGAGAAGACTGGAGAAGACCCTGATGCTGGGAAAGACTGAAGGTAAAAGAAGAAGGGGACAGCAAAGGATGAAATGGTTAGACAGTGTCATCGATGCAACAAACATGAAATTGAGCACACTCCAGAGGGCAGGAGGGCCTGGTGTGATGTGGTCCAAGGGGTCATGAAGAGTCAGACTCCACTGTGCGACTGAACAACAACAACCCTTCTTAAGATTGCCTGTAAATTATCTTACATAAACACACTGAGGGAGCAACCCCAAGCCGGTCTATTCAGAATCTCACACAGGTTTATTAATTGGGGCTTACTTCCAGGACAGTGTTCTTAAGACTGCACTGAGAAGAACATCATTGATCCATCTACCCCAGTAGACTTCCCAGACAAAGAATGGTTCGTCCTGGCCCTGCTGCCCAAGAATTTTTTACTGGAGATGCTAGAGAAGCAACTTGGGATTTTTCTCATGCACTCTGCCCCAGGAGATAACAGTGCCACACTTATCACTGCACTTAGGATTGCCAACAGACCTGGAGAAAAATGCTTAGTCTCTTTAACAGAGGCATAGCTTGTAGAAATGGGCAGCTGAAGCTTTTCATGGCATGGACCTAAATAACATAACCCAGTAAATATCATCCCATTATGTCTCTATTAAAGGGACAGGGCATTTTCCCCCTCCAGGAGTTGGCAATCCTCCTAACTACCTGTTCCAGTCTTTTAGCCTTGTACTGCAGTTTTATGTTTCAGGATCTATATTATGAATTAGACAATTTTAGTCCATTCACTGCCTCCAAAGCCTAACAAAGAGGCTGTACCGAAATATTTTAAAATAAAAAATTGCATTATTAATATGGGTAATGTCGACAGGTCACGTGAGAAGGTGTGCCTTCCTTGCACAAGATGAGGGTTGGGTGGGGAATGGGAGGGCTGTGACTCAATGGCAGAGCATCTGTTTTGCATACAAGAAGGTCCCAGGTTCAGTCTCTGAGAACTCCAGTTAAAAGGACCAGATAGGAGGTGCTGTGAAAGATCCCTGAGAGCTGCTGTCGGTCTGACTAGACCAGGGGTGGGCAAACTGTGGCTCGGGAGCTGCATGCGGCTCTTTCACATATATTATGTGGCTCCCAGCAGGGCGGCTGGGCAAGCTAAATAGCATTAGCAAACAAATATCACTGGACAAATTAATATCATTATCAATATCTGCTTTTACCCCTTTTGTTATTATTTTTGGCAGTCTCATTTAATGTTAATAAAAAGCAAATTTGCTTATTTTCCAATAAAAGCAGGTAATATTTGTTCGTGTCTTGTGGCTCTCAAACATCTGATGTTTATTCTATGCAGCTCTTACGCTGAGCAAGTTTGCCCACCCCTGGACTAGACAATATCGACTGTAAGTAGACAATATTGACCTTGATGGACCAATGGTCTTATTCAATATAAGGCAGGTTTGTGTATGAGTCAGTGGGTCCACCGCTTCCCCATGCCCACCAGAACTGTGTGCTGGTTAGAAACGGAGCAGAGCCGATGAGTATGTGGAGTGAGTGAGCAGGATGATAGTGAGAACTTTAGATCTCTCTTCAAGAGGCTGCTCCCCCCCCCACAAGAATTTGTTCCTTCCTTTGTGTAGAAATTTGTTCATCAAATATAAGTGGTCATCACACTCTGTGATGGAATTCTTTCCTCTGTTAGATTTTATGTTCCTTTAAAAGATATTTATTCCATTGAAGAATAAGTGGGATAATGGACCTTCTTTTTCATGCAGCAAAAGATTACTTTTCTGATGGCGCCCGACCCCTGTGGAATTATAGAAGGCTTCTTGTGACAGCAGAGGAAATTGTCGGAGGGGCTGTGAATAGAAGGAGGCTTTTTACCTTATAAATCATGAATGTGATTTCTTTAGAAGGGCTCTAAATATAATTAGTGCTATAATTGAATATTCTGTACCAAGAACCACTTTATTAATACTTTTTGGGGCTACTTGGAGTAGTATTCTCAAGAAAGACCAGGGTTGGGGGAGTTGAATTTAATCATAGCTGTAACATTAATTATAGTTAAACTTTAGAAAAATGGGGGAAAGGCTTCTGATTGAGGAAGGGGTTAAAAAACCACAAAACCTAGGACAGGGCATTAAGATCATAAACACATAAGAAGAGCCCTGCTGGATCAGACCAATAGTGCATCTAGTCCAGCATCCTTTCTCACACAGTGGCCAACCAGTTCCTCTGGATGGCCAACTACAGGGCAGAAAGGCCGAGGTCTTCCCCTGATGTTGCCTCCTGGCTCTGGGATTCGGAGGATTAGCACCTCTGAATGTGGAGGTTCCCCTCAGTTACCATGGCTAGTAGCCATTGATAGACTTATCCTCCACGAATCTACCTAATCCCCTTTTAAAGGTGTTTATTCCTGTGGCCATCACTACATCCTCTGGCAGCAAATTCCACATTTTAATCACTCTCTGTGTAAAGTAGTGTTTCCTTTTGTCTGTCTGCATTCTACTGGTCAGAATCACATTGTAAGGCTCCATGAAACAGCTATGCAAGGAATCTTCTCTGTATGAAAATGGCCTTAACTATCTGGAAGAGGCAGCATAGTGTGAATTATAGCATTGAGTCATGGCTGATTATGAGACCCAAGTGCTGCATGATGGAGTGAACTCCCATCCCTGGCCCCAGCTCCTGCCAACCTAGCAGTTCGAAAGCAAGAAGTGGCAAGTAGGTAAATAGGTACCATTTCAGTGGGAAGGTAACAGTGTTCCATGCGCCTCGGCATCTAGTCATGCCGGCCACATGGCCATGGAAACATCTTTGGACAACACTGGCTCTTCAGCTTGGAAATGGAGATGAGCACCGCATCCCTAGAGTCGTATTCGACTGGCTTTCAAGCAAAGGAAACCTTTACCTTTACCTATCAGAGTAGGGGTTGCAAATGTATGCTGTCAGGGGCAGGGTGGGGGAACAGCGGGACTTATCCTGATATTCTAAGCTCTGTCAGACTACTTTACTGCCCTGAGTAAAAGGGGGTGGTGGTGGATCTCTCTCCCTTTCCTCTCTCTGTTTGTGTGTTAATAGGATTTGAACCTGTATCTCTGTGCTTTCTCCCATCTGCTGGGGAAATGGCAGAGTTAGTTTGTATGAATGTGCAGTTGTGTCTTCTCTTGTCTGAGTGTCTCTGCTCCTCCTGCCTTCCAGAAATCTCCTTCCCCTTCTAGGAGCACACTGGATTTCCAGGTGAGATCTGATCCCTCATCCTGGGGAGGCCAGGGGTTCTTCCTGTGGGGGTTCTCACTGAAGTGAGCTCTGGAATAGGCTGGGTGAGGTGCTTGGACAGTCCATCCCTCCCTTCCACGTGTGTCCTGTTGTCAAGAGAACAGCTGTTTACAGCCTATGCAGCAGAAGGGGATTTTTATTCCCACTTGGCAGGGATCCTTGGAGTATATAGGTAATTACAGGGCTTCTATTCTAGTGGACACGCCACAGTGATTCATACAGCAGAAGGGGACTGCATTGCATTTGCGTCTACTGTGTTATGCTTCATATGTGTGTGCAGTGGGGCATAGTGACATCATGCGTGAGTTGGTGTGGCTCTGTCTGGATTGGCTCCTTCCATGTATGGAATAGAGGGGTGTCACCAGCACGACATTCTATGATTGGTGGGTTTTGGTGTCGCCATAGATTTCAGTGGTGTTGCTATGCTTTTCTACTGCAGAAAGTGACAGTTTCCCCCTCTGTCATCTTTTTGCCAGGAGAGCATAGGATTCCAGCTTCGTCTATGCTGGTGTTAGTGGGCTGCTGGCATAGCAGGATTATAGGTTTGTTCTTCCAGTTGTCTAATCACTTGTTTGTAAGCTACCATTGCAGTGGTGCTTGTTTTTGAGATGTAACTAAAAATAACGAATAGTAACATTTTGCCACAATCTGTTCAGCTTTCAAGAATCCAGCATGAATAGAAAGCAGTTTTGCTAGAGTCTATATGGACTCACTACTTGGTTGCACATAGTGATCACAATTGGATACAAAGCTGAGCCACAAAGCCATAAGTCGTGTCTATAGATATTTTTAAAAGTAGCATTAAGTAATACAAGAGGTGAGGACCTGCAATACTTGTGGCGGGGGGGGGGGGGAGAGAAGGAGCTCCACGTGGAGGAGGAGAAATCAGTCACAGGTGAGCTTTCTCCCCTGCCTCCCTGGCACCAATGGCGAGGCCTGGGCCCACCAATCCTTCTCCCTGCCCCCCACACCGATGGCGAGGCCCGAGCAGCTCTCAGCCGCTGGGGCCACCAATCCTTCTCCCTCCCCTCCCACACCGACAGAGGCCCACTTGCCAATCCTTCTCCCCCCCAGCACTGATGGTGAGGCCTGAGTGGCTTCCAGCCACCAAGCCCACCACAGAGTTCCCAGAGCATTCTCTGCACATGCGCAAGAACACTCTTTTACTTTTGGGGGGATTTAAGTATTCCCTATATCATTTTAAAAACTTTTCAGATTTTTCTGCACACCTGGGAAGTGCCCCAAGTGTGCAGGAAAATTTCTTTGCCCCCCCAAGTGCCCCCAATGTGTGGATTTAGATATCCTCACAGAGGGGGGCATCTTGGCAATTAGTATATAGATGATCTAAATATCTTCAAACTGTGCCCAGAAGTGTGTGGAGGAGAGGGCTGCTTCTGTTGCTTGTTGCTCATGTCCAGCCATTCCAAAGTTTATTTACTCATCAAGAGTTTACTTAGTTACTTCAGTTACAGTGTGCTGTTCTCACTGAGGCCCATCCTGCATCTAGCATTTGCTGCGTTGTTTTACCAAACCCACACTGGAACAGAAAAAGATGCAGCTCAAAGCCACATTAAAATACCCCAGGCCAACACTGTACTGACTGCAGAGTCACCCTTGAACAGCCATAAAAAGGCTGTAAATCTATGCAGACAGTACCATAAAACCGAGAGATCAAACACAGTGAAAGTGGCATGCAGTCCGGACACTGCCATAAAATCTGACAATCAATCAAAGTGAAAGTGGCATGCAATGCAGAAGGGGATTTCTGTTCCAATGTGGGTTTGGTGAAACAGCAAAGCAAATGCTAGGTGCAGAATGGGCTGAAGACTCAAGGCGGATCAAACAATTCCAAACTATTCAAAATCAATGCAAATAAGGAAAATACTGTACGAACAACAAGCAGTATGATGAAGGTGGATCTCAAGGTTAAGAATAACACACTCCAAACAGTACAGAATTTACAATGAATATACCCTACTTTATGGGAACCTCAAGCCGCTTACAACATTAGTCTCCGCCCCATATTTTATCCTCACAATAACAACTCTATGAAGTGAGTTAGAATGAGAGAGAGTGACCAGCCCAGAGTCACCCAGTGAGCTTCCGTGGCTGAGTGGGGATCCCAAACCAGATATTCTAGATCGCCATTTAACCATAACCATTACGCCACACAAGTTCTCAAAATTCAGTGGCAACTTGAGCAAGTAGTGGGTTTTTTCTTTGAAAGGGTGTTACTTTCTAGTATTCTTTCTACACAAAATGCTCATTCTATTCATGTATGATATAAAAAGTGCTATCACAGCCTGCTTACACAAAGCTGCCTTATACTAAACCAGAGCATTGGTCTGTCACTGTCAGGATCATGTACTCTGACTGACAGCAGCTCTCCAAGGTCTCAGGTAGGGGTCTTCCATATCACCTACTACCTGATCCTTATTCTAAACCAGAGATGCCAGGGATTAAACCTGGGACCATCTGCATGCAAAGCAGAAGCTCTTCCACTGAGCCACAGCCCCTCACATGCTGACTTGTTCATTATTCCTGTGATGATTTCGGTTCTTTGGCTTCCTGAATCAAGGGGGAAATGCCAGCAATGGCTGCTGTGCCAAGCCAAGGGATGGCCCTACACTGGAAGCCTAGCTGGGAGCTGGAAAGCCAACTTTGCCCACTTATTGTGGTTCTATAAGGAGCAGTAGTCCCAAGTTTAAGGACTTTTGAGACAAAATGACTCTGTACACGATGGAGTGTGCTGTCACAGAGTACCTGCAGGGGTAGACCTAAATTATATGATACACTCTGGTACCACCCCTTTGTTGTGGAAGAGAAGGCAGTTCCAAGGGGTGAACTTCATAGGCTGGAGAGGATCCTGTTTTGGGCTTGGTTGAGACCCCACAGAGGGAAGCAATTTCTTTGATGCTCAGGCCAACGGCAAGGGGAATCACGATATAGGAGGCTCAGCAGCAGATCTACAGACCTATGCCTTCCCCCAGGAGGCTGGGACAAGAGACAGGCAGTGAGCACCAGGAAAACCAGGACAAAGAGTTTGAGAAGGAAGGTGAGTGGGGCCTGGAACAGATCCAGCATAGGATGTTCCACCACTATTTGCTGCAGCGCAGGTGATCTGCTGATAGGCTGCTCAGGTCCCTGCTAAAGGTTCAAGCCACTGACACAGGTTGCCAACCTCCAGGTGGGGCCCGGAGATCTCACAGAATTACAACTGATCTCCAGGTGACAGCGATCAATGCTCCTGGAGAACTTTGGAAGGTGGATGCCATGGCATATTCTGCTCTCCCCAGGATCCACCCCCAAATCTGTAGGAATTTCCCAACCTGGAGGTGGAAACCCAAAAGGCCAGACTTCTCATCCCTTCCCAGCCAAGACAGCTAGACGTCCTGGCCTGTCCTCTGCCTGTGTTGATCAGACCCTTTTTTGGTGCTTGGGCTGTTCAGGGTGTGGGGGCCAAGGAATGACCCCAAGAGGATGAATTCACAGGAGGAAGGAAGGGTATACAAAATGCTTCCCCTCACTGGGATCTTTATCCTGCAAAACATGTCTAAGATTGCTGATTTCTTCATACAGAGGGAGGGAGGGAGAGATTTGGGATTTGTTATTTTATCCAGTTTTAACTGGAAATGCTTTCTCATTTATTGTAAGGCCCCTTGAACTAGGGTTGCCATTTCCGGGTTGGAAAATACCTGGGAACCTTGGGGCTGGAGCCAGGGGAGGGTGGGGTTTGGGGAGGGGCAAGACCTCAGCAGGCTATAATGCCATAGAGTCCACCCTCCAAAGCAACCATTTTCTCCAAAGGAACTGATCTCGGTCATCTGGAGATCAATTGTAATAGCGGGAGGTCGCCAGGTGCTACCTGGAGGTTGGCAACCTTATCTTGAATGATGAGGAAAGGTGGGGTGTAAATGTTTAAATCAATAAACTTTGAGCTCTGAGCAGGGGTGACTGGGAAGCTGAAAGGGTCCTGCCCCCAAGAGATGGGGCAGGAAGGATCAGGCTGGCTGCAGCTCCTGCTAGCTTGCACCTGTCTACCTTGTGACACCAGCTGGTGGGGGCTTCCAACTTTAACGTGAGGCAGGACAGTATTTCCCATGCCCTCCCCCCCCCTTGGGCTGGCATAGCCCTTGGAAGCGGGGCAGTCCCCCAGGCCATCAGCCCCCCAGGACTTTCCCTGGGGGCCATAATGATCAACTTGCCTCTGGCTGAGCCTGGGCTGGTGTTTTGAAGGAGTACTCTTCTTTATCCCCCCCCCCTCCAGTTTGGGCAATTATCATTTGGCAGTCAAGATGTAAACCTGGATTCTGGTTTTCTTAATGTTTGTTGATCACGAAGCCTCCAAACAGCCTTGTTCTGTGATAGGTTAGTTGGAAGATGTTGTTGTATGATATTTCTTTCCATTAAAAGAGAGTTCAGTCATTAATGATGTCAAACTTGGGATCTCTGCCAAGCTCCTGCTGGTGGAATGAGGCTGATCACTTTGCTTTACAGTGTAAATGATGCATGTCAGGTGTGTACTCACAGAACTCTGATCTGTGGGCACATGGGAGCCACAGCACTAAAGCCAAAAGCAGGAAGCATAAACTGTCAGAAGATAAGGTGAGTGGATCTCCTTCCCTGCTGCAGTTGCCCAACACTCCAAAAACTTGCCGGGAAGAACCTGCACATAGCAGATGCTCCGTCCTGGCTCATGTGTCATCAGTTTGCCCTCCAGCTGGGTTCCAGTGCCAGCACCATTAAAGATGCCAATGCTGTTTGAAGCAGAGAAGATCCATTTGGTTTCCAGGTTCCTGACTGTGCTTCTTGCACTGATAGGGAAGGGATTTGTCATGGCTTCTAAACCGAGCAAGCAGCATGACAACAAGTGGGGCTGTGACAGACCCCTGACTGCCTCCCACTCCCAGGCAGATTTTCTTGCCAAAAATATTTTTAGTTCCCCTCAGTGACTGAGCCACCCTTCAGTACCATGTATTTCTTCTTTATTTTATAAGATTTAACTGTCCCACCCTGTCACAGATATTAGTTTAGGCTTATGACCCAGCACAGGAACTAGAGGGATACAGGAGCTAAAATACCCTCATGCAATGGCACAGACAAAATGAATGTTCAAAATAAAATAAAGATATTATTATTATTATTATTATTATTATTATTATTAATAATAATAATAATAATAGATTGGATTTATACCCTGCCCTTTACTACCCAAAGAAGTCTAAGAGCGGCTTACAATCCCTTCCTCTTCCCCTCCCCACAACAGACACCCTGTGAGGTAGGTAGGGCTGAGAGAGCTCTCGCAAGAACTGCCCTTGAGAGATCAGCTCTGAAAGAACTTATGACTGACCCAAGGTCACACCAGCAGCTGCATGTAGAAGAGTAAGGAATCAAACCCAGTTCTCCCAGATTACAGTCCTCACTCTACACCAAACTGTCAGGGAACATATAAATATGAAGATTCAAGATATAGAGGTTGCTGAGATAAAACTTTCAAATATATATACAGAATTAAGGTTTTTGAACAAACAAGAGAGTGTTGTAGCTTATTATATATTTCAGCTGTTACACTGGTGCAGGACAGACTGGCAGAATGAAGCACAAGGGAAGCGGGGCAAAAAGACTGGGGCCAAGTTGTCGTGGTGCTTTCCGGTCACACTGTGTGGACTGATGTGGGACCATACCAGCGAGGAGGCAGAATGGAGCGTTTGCACTGCGAGGTGGCCCCTGGCGGCGCTGCTGTGGTTGTGTGCAGCTTTGGTCCGTTTCGCCGACCTGCGCGTAGGTGCATGGGCACCTAGGCGCATGGGTGCAGCAGCAATTGGGGCAGGATCACATAGCTGGGAGCTTTAACTCCATGAGCCGGAAGTGTCCCCGCAAGCAGTTGTGTGCTCAAGTGCTTAGCACGCATGGGCAGTTATGCGCATCCCTTCTGGATCAGCAGGTTCACATTACCGGTGCTGCTTGATTGCAGCTTATTTGCTTCCACACTTCCAGGAAGCAGGATCAATGTGCACCCAAATGGCTTGCCACGGCTTTCACCTGGTACTTTAAAAAAATGGGATCAAAATGCTTCAGGACGGGGTGAGTACGGCATTGGAACGCCAGACAGCTGTGGCTGTGTGAACCGGCCCACTTAATCTGCTTGAGAAACATGCCTATATCGGGCCAAACTGCCAATCTGAACTCAGCTACAGAATCTTAAATACAGTTTCGCAAAGAATAGTTTTGTGTTAGTGCTTCTAGGTTTTCCCTTTACATATTATAGCTTTCCAGTAACTCTTGAGGTGTCTTCGCTCTTCCCCTTTGTCACAGACTAGGGTTCTCTTCCCAACCCCTTCCTACAGGTTAGAAGTTATTCTTCTTGTCCCTAAGGAACAACTCCTTTTTTTATTTGGCTTGTCTGGGAGTTCTAACTCCTCAAACCTCCTGCCAAATTCCTCTCCCAGTACTATATGTCTGTATAAAACAGTGTTGTAGCTTTCTTGACTGAGAATCTGAATTCTCCCTCAGAGTAGTTTTAAATATATTTTAGACAATGAAGTCCCTCTTCTCTCTATAGAAGTACTTTTCTGGCAATTCCCTATCAGAAATCACTGACTCCAAAAGTCTCTTCCCTCAGAAGCCAAACCCTCTGGCTACTGATTCAGGCGTTAGATTTCAGACAAAGACCAAAAGTGACTCAAAAGGCAAATGAATCTTTCCCCTCTCAGCTGTTTTATTTCCTCTCCAAGCTGATGCTGGCCAATCATGCTGGCCGGGGAACCCCTCTCTTCATTCTGTGAGTCCCTAGCATGGGAGCCTGTGGGTGCCATGGCACATGCCAATGGCTTTCCTGGTTCTCATCAAGTGTTTTTAGAAAGTAGGTGGGGCTGCATGGGGCTTTTGCCCAGCAAGGCTTCTGACTGGCCACTGGGGATTTGATTGGCTTTGTGGATATTTTAGAAGGTTGCTATGGCAGCAGCTGCCACCACAGCACAAGGATTGTCACTGTGTAATTGAAGGTAAGCTGCAGCAGCCATTTTGTGACTGCCTCCACTTCCTGCAGAAGCCACTTTGTGGCAGTCATTTTGTGACTGCACCCACCATGCCATGACAGAATTCCAAAGGTGCCTGCAGGCTCAAAAATGTTGGGGACTCCTGCACTAGGTTCTGCACGCATTGTGACAGTGGAGAGGGCTACCGAATATCCAAGAAGAGGCACCTGCAGCTTGGAGAAAGCATGTCCAGGTCTACTTGACAGCATAGGCCAACTGTCCCTGGCTCCCTAAGTAGGTTGCAGCAGTCTCCTCTCAGCCTTGTATGCATCAGGGAGGCTGTAGAGCCTATGTGGGCCTGGCAAGGGTGGGAATGGGAATCTCCACAGAAACATGGTGCTAGAGGCTGGAGCAGAAGGATCAGCACTTTCCTGGCCAGGCATGAGCGGCTAGTGGGAGCTGTTGAATCTGCAAGGCACCTAGCCATCTGCATTCTGCAAGCCAGTAGAGAAGACTGGAATCCCCATCCTTTCTGCCAAGCCTTACAACAGCCCTTCCTCTTCCTGAGAAAGGCTGGAATGAGGTAAGCTCCAGACTGTTCCTTCAGTGGGTACATGCCTCCTACTCTGCCTCCATTCCCAATGGACTGATGGAGACTCTGGTGATGAAGGGTCCCAACCTGGCTCCTGTAGTAGTTCCAGGTCAGCTAGAGGCAGCAACAGAGTGCAGGTCTCCTCAGAAGAGTCCTGGTCAGTTGTCTCCCTGGAAATGGGAACTGGGGCTGTTTGCTGGGGGAGAACCATGGCGTCTGCCTTGGAAGCATCCCGAGGGGTCCTGTGCCATGGGCATCTCAGGGCTCGCAAGGGACCCTTTTTCATCTGAGGTGTCAGTGTTAGTGGACCTGGGGCGAATCATGGCAAAGTGGACATAAGGCTTGTTTGACCGCGCTCACTTTGAAATGCAGTGTGGGGTTAATATGGAATCTAATCACCGAATGGCGAGGGGGCCCTGAGTTGTCACAGAAGCTCCTGTACGAGGGTGTTGATAGGCAAGAAAGAGGAGCAGCAGCAGTGTCTGGGGACCCTGAAAGGGGGGCAGTCAGGCTAAAGCAGTGGTTTAGGGTCTGGAAGAACCATTGGAATCTTTACTGTGCCATGGGGGTGCCATGGGGCACTCTCTGCCTAGTTTACCTCACAGAGCAGTTATGTGGATAAAATAAGAGGAGAGGAGAACTATGCATGCTGATTTGGGTCCCATTGGAGTGAAAGGCGGAGGTATAAATGAAGTAAAATAAAACACATAAAAGATGCCCACACTGATTGCCACAAGCCCAGAGCTGTTTTTCCTGTGAGCAGCTGGGCTGGAATAATGCCTCTTCTTCCTATGTCACTTGCAGCCCCTCATTTTGACTTCTTCTTCTCTTCTGGGATTAAAGTTCAATTCATTTTTGAAATGCTGATCTGGCAAACTTTGATTTATCACACTGAAGGAACACTTGCTTTAATGCTCAGAACAGAATAAGTATTGGACTATACACCATTACCCTGTCTCACTGGAACCCTCTCTGTGTGCCTGCAAACTCTTAATCTTGTTTGCCACTCTTGAATCTTGGAGAAATCAGGGGGGAAGGGCTTAAAGCGTGAAAGCCCTGCAGCATTAAATGGGGGAAGTCTTAGAAGGGCCACTTGGGATCCATTCAGGGGACATGCTAGCAACCCCTTCTGCAGAATGTTATTAATTTCACAGACACATAATGACTGTTTTTGACAGGCAGGCAGCTACTCTCTTCTTGTCCTCCTAAGATTTACCTTTGCTGAGTCAAGATCCTTCTTTAACCTTCTTTTACTTTGTACTTTGTCTTCGTTTTTGTGAATATAAGGCCTTCCACATTTCCCATTTGCTCCTGGAATATTGTGTTCTATTTGGTGCAAGAAGGATATTTGATTAAGCCCTGGTATTTATATTCTTAAAATCCAAATGCCATTCTCCTTCCCAGAAAGTATAGCCTCACAACCAGCTCCATGGGTGTAGGCTTAAGCTGGTAATGGCTTATATCTGTGGTGTACTGGAATGATTTCTGCTGCATTGTGGCTCACAAAATGCAACAACAAAAAACTCGGATGTGATATGCTTTGGATGACGCTGCTACTGTCTACAGTAACTGATTGACTGTCGGCAATGAGAGACAGTTTTGAGGTTCAAAGGCAGGGCATGGACTTGGAATGCAGAGAATGGGAATGACCACAGAGACTCAAGCAGACCTTTTTCTAGTTTGCTTTGGGAAATCCATCAGTCTCTGCCTGATCTGCCTGCTGGCAAGGCCAGCCTGGCTCCCAGTAGCAAAAACTGGCACAATATGGTAGGTGAGGCTGGCCATGATTGATGGTGCACACTGCAAACTTGGACATAAAAGGGCACTGCCATCCACTGTAGAAGCTATACCTTCAAGCGCCACCCAACAGTACCTAATCTAAGGAAGCCTGCAAATACATCTTGCACAGGATACAGACCAGAGGCCTGGATGACATGGCTTGAAATATATCTTCCCACTCTCTCCCCTACCCTTTTTTTTAGTGTACAGCTTCAGGAAGACATCTGGAGAAGTCAAAAGCTTGCCCACTGCTTTGTGACTTTTAAAAAATTGGTCCCAATGAAATGTATCCTGCAACTTCTGTTTTTGGATTCTTTCTGCGCACCTTCTTTATACAGTCATCTGAACTGTGGTATCCCACGCTGATGGATGAAGACTGCAGGCCTTTATTATGGCCTGTATACAAGTTTAAAGGGAAGGGTTTACCTTTTTTCTGGGGAGGTTCCAGATTTGGCCAGTGCTCAACCCTGATGCTGTGAAACTAATTTTTATGACATCTGAGAGTCAACATTCCAATAGTTCTATCCAACATTCCTGGATGCCCCAGACTATCTGGTAACTGTGCAGGTGGTCCATGCCATTAAGTTCTAGCTTACAAAAGCTCATGCCAACAAAAAGGATTTATTCTTTCAGGCATCATGAGACACTTGGTTTTCCACTGTTTAAAGGACTAGGTAACCAAGAGTTCTGTTAGAAAGCATGCCATGTAGCATGAATATTCTGGAATATCACTTGCTTGAGGGTGATGCAGCTATACCGCCAAGGAGGATGCTACCTTCCATCTTCCCTGCTTCTGCTCTCCCACCATGCAGCAGAGACATTTTAGTTCAAAGAAAGCAGTGTTGAGTGTATTTGTGCAGGAGAAACAAAGAATGAGATGTGGTAATGCAGGTTCAGCTCTTCCTAGATCCCCCAGAGCATTCTGGGTTCACAGTCTCTTTGGTGAATGCAGGTCCCTGGTTTTTCTGCTCCTTTTGCCTCCCATTTCCTTTCCAGCAGTGGCAGCTCTAGGACAGGGACCATAGGAAGGTTAACAGGATGTGACAAGAAGTAGGTTTTTGAGTGCAGCTGAGTGGGTCTGCCTGCCTCACTTACATATTTGCTCTGATTCTTGGCCTGCCTAGTGGTGACAGCTGCCACTTGAGCCTGCCTGCTTTCCATGGATGCACAGATCTTGGCACGGCCTACACTGCCCTGAAACTTGGGAGATGAAGAACATGTCAGCAACTCTGTCCTGTCCTCCCCTGCTCCTGGATTTTTTGTGTGGACATTCCTGGCGATCAAGTTGGAATGGTTAAGTGACTGCAGGCTGGGTGCTAACACAGATTAAGAGAAGAACTGCATAGCGCTTTGCCCACATTAAGAGGCTATATCTGGCTGTGCGAAGCAAAGCAAAGGCCATCTCTTAAGGCTTTTGCATAGCCTGGTGGACAGCTTGAGACTCCTGTTGTGCAGGTCCCATTTTACTGGGAGAGTGGAACCTGGCCAGAAGAACAACCAAAACTGCCAGAGAAAGAAGCAGCAGTTTGCAGGGAGCTGGCTGCTAGAAAGAACTTTTGGACTAGGATGATCTTAAGTCACCCTCCCCCAGTGCAGTTTGTGTGCCACTGTCTCTGGATAGGGATTCCCAAATCCTCAGTTCCTTCTCTTCTCATCTCCCAAAGAAACTGACTCTGTAAAAGGTCCCCACTAATCATGGAAGGGACCACATGAACCAGTGTTTCACACTCCCTCTGAGTGACCTGACGAGGAGAGTTGCCCAGTGATGTCACTAGAGATAAAGCAACGCTCCTCTGGTTTCCTGGTTCTTTTTTCATATTGGTGACCAAAATGGTCCATCAGCAAACAGCATTCACGCCTTTCGGTCAACAGACAGCAAATGAGAGTCACAACCAGCTGGCAAGTCCATGGCAAGTCTCTCTTAATTGCAAGTGATTCGAGTGGTTTCCCCAAGCAAAAGCTGCCAGATTTACAGGTCACTGAAAAGCAGCTGCTAAGGGCAGCTGGCATGAGCCAGTCTGTGGCCTTCTGGAAAGGGAATGCTATTATTATTATTATTATTATTATTATTATTATTATTATTATTATTATTATTATTATTATTCCTCTTCATCAGAGACCTGCTAGAGGTGGCTCACAAGGATTTTAAAAATTATTTAAAATACACATAAACATGAAAAGCATGATGGCCTCTGGCTGGTTGTGTGCCACCTAGGTAGGTATCTCTTCTCTGTTCCAAGGATTAGCAAGAACAAGAATGGCTCTTCATAGCCTACACTCAGTGGCAGAGCATCTGCTTTGCATGCAGAGGATGTTAGGCCACCATGGTAGATCTCATTCAACATGTTATTTCCTACAGCATTTCCAGTGAAAGGGTAGCAGGTGGTGTGAAAGACCTTGACTTGAGACCCTGAAGAGTTGCTGCTGGTCAAATGGCCATACTGACCTTGACAGACCAATGGTCTGACTCCATCTGGGGCAGCTTCCTGTGTTCCTGTGTGTGATTATTAAAAAATCCAGGTACTGCTTCCAGACACTTGGGAAGGAACACAAAACTGGGACGGCTACAGTGAAAAGCTGAGTGCTCAGGAGCATGGCAAGCACCGGTGTGGCACAAAGACTGACAAAGGGACTTGGCTTTCAGATTGGAGGGAAGTGAGTGGAATAATAAGTGAGAGGCGGAAGCCTTTGAAGGGGACTGGAGTGCTGCGTGTCTTTGCTCTGACCTACTTAACGGTGTCATAATCTGATGCAGAAACATCCTCCAGATTCTAAATATAAGTGGCATTCCTTTTGCATCCCGATCTCTTTACATGCAGCTAATCGATCACCCCTGTCCTTCCCCAATGCCCGCTTTGGATTTGCCCAAAAAAAAAAAAAGGGAGTTGGGCTGCTTCCACATCTGGATTAACTTTCTAGCCTACTCAAGTACAAACCAAATTCAAGGATTTAAAGACTAAATCATAGGATCTGTTCCCCCATCCTCCCCCCCTTTGCTTCTAGGAACAGATAGCCAAGGGTCCTATTAAGGAACATTCCATGCAAGAAGCCTAGTCCAGAGCACCTCCCATTGTAGGAAGCTGCATGATGGTACTTTGGCGATATTGCAAGGTGGCATCAGTGCCTGTAGGAGGCAGCTTGAGGAACATAGCAGTGGATGCAGGTGCTGGAGGGAGCAGAGACAGAACATGGGGTGTGCTTTTACAGACAGCAATCCTTGGATCATCTTGGGAATATTCTGCTCTAAAAATGTTGATCCTCCTTTGGTTGGCCCACACTCTTCATTTACTCTTCTAGGGACTGGGAGGGAATGGACTGATTGGTGCTTGCTTTGTTTTCCAAGGAACATTGTGTGCCTTTCAGGAGGGGGTTATGGTGATCTTAGGCTGCTGGGAAGGCCATGGTGTATTTACAACACTACAGTCCTAAGCAAAGTCAAACCCTTATTGAAGTCAGTGGGGATGTAACTCTCACTGCAGTATGAACCATGGTGACCTTTCCGACTCCCTTGCAGTACAAAGTCAACAGGAGATGAAGTCTACAGGAGTCTGTTGTTATATTTGTGTTTCTTCTTTAGATATACTTTCCCCCTTTTCTATTAGTTGTTGGATTTCAAGCTTTTTTCCCTTTCCTGTTCTTTTTTTGTTACTGTTGCTTTTGAAAGAAATGAATCCCTTAGCTATGTGACACAATTTATTGAATTTAAGAAGCTTTGTTATTATATGCACAGGATGAGGCAAGATATAAATAAATAAGTAAATAAACAGCAAAGAAATCTGATCCAGCCTCATTGTCTTCCTGCTCTAGATTCCTCTGGTGCTCTCGATGTGTGTATGTGGGTGTGGGGGCTTCCTGAGTCTTGTGCTATTTATTAATTATTTAGAACATTTATATGCCACCTCTCCAGAGACCAGCTTGAGGCGGCTCACAAAATAAAACGATACAATAAAACCACTAAAACAACATAATTTTTCAGTGAAAAACCAAGCAATAAAACCAAGCCTGAGCACAAGGACAGCTTAGAATAGCATAGAAATGACATTCATAAAGCAGTCCTCAGAAGAAAAAGGGAAGAGATTAAATTTATACCCCGCCCTTCACTACCCAAAGGCGTCTCAGAGCAGTTTACAATCTCCTTTCCCTCCCCACAACAAGCACCCTCTGTGGGCTCTAGGAAAAAAGCCCACTGGAAAAAAACCCACTGTCATAAATGCTCACAGGAAAAAAAAAGCCCATGTGGAAAAATCCCCACGTGGGAAAATGCCCACATGTAAATAAGCCCACATGGAAAAAAGCCCATAAACATAAAAATCCACACAGACAAAATCACAACACAAATTGTTGCATGAAAATGTAGGTAATAACTATTCATTCTCATAAATGGAGATGAATGGTTATCCACAATTATAAATATCTATTGTGCTTTATGTGGTATTTTTCCATGTGGGCTTCTTTCTGTGTGGGCTTCTTTCTTTGTGGGCTTTTCTGTGTAAGGGCTTTTTTCCTGTGGGTTTTTTTCCAGTGGGCTTTTCCCAGTCACCCTTGTGAGGTAGGTGGGGCTGAGAAAGCTCTTTCAAGAACTGCTTGTGAGAGAACAGCTCTGAAAGAACTTGTAACTGACCCAAGGTCACACCAGCAGCTGCATGTGGAGGAGTGCGGAGTCACACCCGGTTCTCCCAGATTAGAGTCTGCACTCCTAACCACTACACCCAAATGGAATCAGACAATATAAGCAGCTAAAAAGAATAAAATCCCTCAAAAACCTTTGGGGAAAAAAGAGAAAGTTTTGGTGTGGTGTCTAAAAGAAAATAAAGTAGGTACCAAGGGAACCTCAAAAGGAAGAGCAGTCCACTGCCAATGGACCACCACTGAAAAAGCCCTGTCTTTTACCACCCATCTACCTTTGCAAAGGGGAATACAAAGAGAAGGGCTTGGGAAGAGACTCTTAGTCCCTTTTGCATTTCCTGCTCTGCTCTGTAGCCTCCAGCCTTTCATGCACTGCTCATTTCACTGCAGCTGTGTTCGAGCACTGGGTTTGCATTAAGATATACTGATTGAAATCCCTACTTAGCTGCAAAGCTCACAGGGCAAACCCTCTGGCAAATTTCTCCCTCTACGTAAGGCTTAAATGCCAATTTTGAGCTTCCTGGGAAAAGGGCAGGATCCAAGTCACACAGAAATAGCCACCCTGCTTTGTCCTGGCTGCACACTCGAGTCCCATCATCTTGCAATTAGCAAAGTGCTGGTGTCACAGCGAGGTGATCAATTTGTTCCACTGTGCTGCTAGGCCTCTGGAGTGGAGGAGTTTCATTAGAAGCAGGGACTGTGCAGGCAGATTCGCAATTTGGCCTCTCTCTCTTCCCTTCTGCTCTGGTCATGGATCTCTGCTCCTGGCCATGAAATAGGAAGGTTGTTAATGTGACTGAAGTTCATAAGGTTCCCTCTTCCAACAGCTGAGATTTGATGGTATTCCCCGTGAAGCACTTCAAGGGATGCCGCATGCTTTCCAGACTCATTTTCTGTCTCACCTGTATTTTCCATAGAATTAGTGTAGTCAAAGCCAGCTCTGCAGCCACTTTGGCCCCCTTAAGTAGCAATTCTCCTCCCTGCTTTTCTCCCATACAGAGAGCAGAGTCTCAGGGACAAATCAGACATGCACTGGGAGTTCCACAGCCAAAGAACCCAGTAATTGTAAGAATTCACTCCTTAGGTGTATGGAGTTTGAGAAGTGAGTGCAAAAGATTGCAGGGAGCTCCAGACAGGGAATTACCAGTGCCCCTCAGGTCTGGCCAGCCCTCAGTCCTTTTGGGGCCTGCAAGAAGAGTAAACATACCTGCTTCCTTCCACAATCTGCTTAAAGGAAGTAACGCAATGCTCCCTCTAAGCTGTGGAGTCTTGTGAGCAAAAATTCTACTTTGTGAGCTACTGGCATTAAAGTTGTGAACGGTCAGTTTGAGTACTGCATAAATCAGTTTGTTCTGGAGCCATCCTTCCTGAGCTAAGACAAAAATGTGTGAGCTGGAGGCTAAAAAACTGTGAGCTAGCTCACACTAACTCAGCTTAGAGGGAACATTGGTGACAGTCCTTCTTTTTCTGTGCAGTTTTCAGCATGAATTCTGCAAATGAGGACTTCTAAAGTCTAGATGAATTTGTAAAAAAAGGAAAGAAAATGACTTAATATTTTAAGAGAGGACCCTTCCCTAGGGCTATGTGTATTTTTCCAGTCCTTCTGGGATTTGCCATGGTGAACCTCTCACTTATCACCCTAGTTTGTCTCTTATCCAAAGTTTCTTGGACTGTGATAATTAAGGTTGTACTGATTGTTCGGTCAGGTCAAAACCTGTGCTTTTGAGGTGCAATAAGGGATGACAGCCTCTGGGTGGACCTGGGGACCCCCCGGAATTACAGTATCTCCTGGAGAAAATGGCTCCTTTGGAGGGTGGACTCTATGGCATCGAACCTCAGTGAAGTCCCTGTCCTTCTCCAGGCTCCACCCCCAAATCTCCAGGAGTTTCCCAACTTGGAGCTGGCAACCTGCCCCCCAGTAAATATTATCCCACTCTTGACTGTGATGACCTTTTATCTTGCACTCTTGTTTGCACCTTTGCTGCAACTTTGGTGCCATTTTTCATTTTTATTATTTTATCTTCCTTAGTCAGTCACATAAGTGATCCCAGCCAATCAGCAATCACTGATTGTGAATGCAATGAATTCATGATGCTACACAGCCAATCAAATTTCATTATGTGCTAATGTCGTTGAGGGCAAATATATAATTCAGAAGTCTCTGTTTTGAATTGGTG
Source organism: Lepidodactylus listeri (assembly GCA_029233225.1). Classification (NCBI taxonomy): domain Eukaryota; kingdom Metazoa; phylum Chordata; class Lepidosauria; order Squamata; family Gekkonidae; genus Lepidodactylus; species Lepidodactylus listeri. The sequence continues at coordinate 30,691,267 of JARCFY010000013.1, forward strand.
TACATTTTTGCAACCACCAAAACAATAGCCAAATAGGGCTGCTGCTGGTTTTTGGAACAGCCAGAAAAAGCTAACAAAATCATATCTCTTTTCTGGCTCAGTCCTAGTGGTGACCAGAACTGGAAACATTAACCAAGGAAATATTAGCCAAGGCCTAAAGTTGAGCATAACAATTGAATTCTGTTCTGGTCCTGAAAGAATTTGATTGGATTCAGATTTCAGCCAGTTCGGTGTAGTGGATAGGAGCATGGATTCTAATCTGGGAGAACCGGGTTTGATTCCCCACTCCTCCACATGCAGCTGCTGGCATAGGCATAGACTACCGGGGGGGGGGGGCTTGAGCCTCCCCTGAAATTTCCCGGGGGGGACTGAGCCCCCCCCCCGGGAAAACGTAGCACCTGCCGCCGCACCTCCCGGGGCCCTTCCGAGGCCGGCAGCTGCTGCTGCCGGTGCTTCTCCCCGCCCCCCCGGCCACTCTTCCATCCTTCCCTCTCCCTCCCTCTTTTCCCAGCAAAGGGAGAGGAAAGGAGTGGTGGGGGGGGGAGAGAGAGACCCCACCAGCAGCGGCTGGCGGGCCTCGGAAGGGCCCGGGAAGGCATGGAGGTTTTCCGGCGGGGGGGGGGGGGGACATCGTCCCAGCGCATGCGCGCGCAAAGCGCGCCCACTAAAGAGCCCCCCCCCCCCGGAATTTACAAAACTCTATGCCCCTGGCTGCTGGTGTGACCTTGGGTCAGTCATAAGTTCTCTCAGAGATGGTCTCTCAAGGGTAGTTCTTGAGAGAGCTCTCTCAGCCCCACCCACCTCACAGGGTGTCTGTTGTGGGGAGGGGAAGAGAGAGAGAGAGAGAGATTGGATTTATACCCCACCCTTCACTTGTAGTCTCAGAGCGGTTTACAAACTCCTTTCCCTTCCCTTTACAAACTCCTTTCCCTTCCTCTCCCCACAACAAACACCCTGTGAGGTAGATGGGGCTGAGACAGCTCTTTCCCAAGCTGTCCTTGAGAGAACAGCTGGTACAGAGCTATGGCTTGCCCAAGGTCATCCAGCCAGGTGCAAGTGGAGGAGTGGGGAATCAAACCCGGTTGTCCTAGATTAGAGTCCACGCACTTAACCACTACACCAAACTGGCTCTCTGGAAGGGGATAGTAAGCTGCTCTGAGACTCCTTTGGGTAGTGAAGGGTGGGACATAAATCCAGTCTCTTCTTCTTCTTCTTCTATTCAGAAGCTGGTGACACTTCTGCACTTGGTCCACAACTTAGTATGTTCTTTTAGAATATCGGATCACAAAGTGTTTTGCACTTATCGCCTGCTATCTAAAGTGAATATCCTCCACTTCCTCTGGCCTTTGATTTAGCCCTCGATAAAGTGTATCTACTTTACAGTATATTAACTAATAGCGAAGAAAGAAAACAAAGAAAAGCTCTTTGGTTTTCAGCAGGGGAATAATTTTGTTCCAGATATTTGTTCCCACAGGGAAAGAGGTTCCAAGCAATGCCTGTGTTTGTGTGGGATGAGTCCACCAGACAAATGCCCAAGCCAGCATTTAATTTCATTTGCACTGCTGTGTTCAGGATGCCGTGAACATAAAGAGCACTCCGGGGAATGAAATTCTTTCCTGTTCCCCTAGGGCAAAAGAGGGATTTCCTTCTCCAACTGGTTGCAGTGCAGCACTTGGGATTTCACTCTCTGAAACTGTTGTGGAGCCCCTTCGGCACACTCACCTGGCCCTTTCCCACCTCACCTACAGGAACCTCGATATCCAATAAGTTACCATGGCAACACAGCTTGTCAGATAAAGCCGTTTGTTGTTAAAATAACATCACTACTAGCTGGAACCCAAGCAAGGGTACATGCTTCATTTCCGAAAACAATGGGGTTTTGAATAAACGAGGAGAGTAGGTCAGGCCATTTGAAGAACCTGGTTCTTCAAGAAATAAGTTTGCATTGTTAACTACAAAACATCAACCAGACCTAGAGAGTAACATTTCCACACACCCCTAATTTTTATATAAGCACTGATTGCTTGTATGCTCATGTTTTTTCTCCTCGTGTTGAGGCAATGTACCATGCAACTGTACACAAAGAGTTCGGCTGAGACTAGAACGGCGGTTCTCACAGTTCATAGCTGGGGAGCTGCCTTTCCCTGCCGGCAGTGATGTGACAGAACTTTTACACAAGCTGTCACCTGGTGCTTGGTGCCTGAATCTGGGTTGCGCATACCTGAAGTTTGCTAGTGAGACTAAAACCTTTGGCTTTGTTTGCCACGGTTTGCATTTTTAACAAATTGCATGTATTGGATGTGAAAGGTTGTATTTCACGTTACCTTTCAGTACAACTCTTGATCATGCTCTGCATACTTCTTAGCTGACAGCCTGACTTCTGTGAAGTAATCAAGTTTTGCTGTTGACAACAATTGTGTCCAAAAGGCAGTAAGTCCCAGTGAGGAAGCATATGTAGGTATATATGATACGGAATGGAGACCTTTGTTGTCTCCCAAGCCCTGAGTTCTTGCCAGCCGTGAGAAGGAATGGAATTACATTCAAGATGCCAAGCATCTGAGGTCTAGTTCATATAAGGGGTGTTGTGTATGATGGATCTGGGCTGTGTGGCAGAGCAGTCATGTGATTGATTCACGTGGCATCATTTGCTGCCCCGATGCAAAAACTTCCAAAATGGAACAGCAACACAAAAACTGTCTTTGATGCTGTTGTCGACCTGGATCCACCCAATCTCACTGGCTGTGCCGCACTTGCTCTGTGGAAGGTCACAGTCAGACAGCTGGTTGATTGCACAATTGCAGCTTAGAGAAACCCAGATGCTTCTTTGTTGGCATAAAGCAATGTCATGTGTAGGAAAATCAGTGTGTGTGTGTGTGTGTGTGTGTGGGTGCTTCACAAGACAATTTTCTTTTGCACCTGGGATATATCAGATACCCTTTTTTTTAGCCAGTGCTGTATAGTGGTTAGAGTGCTGAACTAGGATTTGGAAGATCCAGGTTTGAATCCCCATTAGTGCCATGGAAGCTTGCTGGGTGACCTTGGGTTGTCACTCACTCCCAGCCTAACCTACTTCACAGGTTTGTTGTGAGAATAAAATGGAGAATCCCATTGAGAAGGTAGGTGGAATGTAAATGAAGTAAATAAATAAATGTAAAAGGACTGAGGAAAGTTCCACTTTCTCTTTTCTCCTCCAAGTTAACAGCGTTTCCTTCCTGAAGATTGTGACACTCCTTCATTGATCTCAATAAAAGCGGCAAGTATGGAACTCAGAAGAAAGAGGAAAATGCCCCCATTTCACAACAATCCTTTTGAGCAAGGATGTTTCCCATTGGCGGGAGGGAACATGTTCCCACTGAGGAGGTGTTGATGATTATTTCCAGACAGGAGGAATAATTCCAGAGTGATAGCCGTGTTTATCTTTTGTAGCAAAATTAAGCAGGAATCCAGTAGCACTTTGAAGACTAATATTTATTTCAGTGTAAGCTTTCATGAGTCAGAGCTCATGTCATCAGATGCAAAGAGTGTTCCTCCAATGCAACTGAATTTGTAAGAGTTTGAGCAACAGAAAAGGGGGAAGAAGGTGCTGATATCTCAGCATGACCCACTCTTAACAGATGTTAAATAATTCATCTGTATCATAGTATGGTATCTGTACTGCCTTACTGAATCAGATTAACATGTCTCCCACCCTTCATTTTCCATAATTCAATTTGATGTTAAGCCTATCCTGTCTGCCAACAGTTGAGTGTGATTCTCACCGCCTCTGAATGGACTGATTACTTTTTTTAATTTGCTCTTGTTTTACACTGACCTCTCTTTGTAACGTCTCTCCACTCCTCCTGCCTTCCATTAATTGAACTCTAAGTATACACTGAGCTTCTTTGGATGAAGACTCCAGTGTATCTGATGAAGAGAGCTCTGGTTTGTGCAAGTTTATGCTGGAATAAATTTTGTTAATTTTTAAGGTGCCACAGGAGGAAGTACACTATGAAAAAGAATTCCACAGAATTCACAACCACTGGGAGAGTACCCAGTCTTTCTCCCTTCCTAATGTCCTCTGAAATTTGGACCAGCATGCAAGCCCCCAGTTGCAGATGCTGAAAGCCAGTCTCACATGCTAGAAATTCTTCATGTCTACTACAAAGACTTTGTATCAGACATGTGATGTGAGTTTGTGCCTCCTAGATGTGCATGGGCTCTGTTCTGCTTGTTTCTGTGGCATGCATGAGGAAGCGGCTTCAGCCTCCCCTCAACCCTCCCCCTTTTTTGCATCTTGAACTTGATTTGCATCCAGAAGATCCCTGACATCTCCAATTAAAAGGATCGGGTAGCAGGTGATGTGAAAGACCTCTACTTGAGACCCTGGAGAGCCACTGCCAGTCTGAGTAGACAATCCTGACCTTGATGGATCAGTGGTCTGACCCCATGTAAGGCAGCTTCAGGTGTTTCATGACGTTTCTTTTCTTTTTTGAGATATGGTCCTGCCAGCCAGCAAGGACATGGTACCGCATTCTGATGGGATTCAGAAAGAGATGGGATGGACTCTTGTTTCTCCTGCAGTTACTAAGCTCAAGGTTAGACGCTTTCTGCATACTCCCCCTCCCCAAATCAACAATTTCCTTTCTCGCCCTTCAAGTTAATTCTTCGTTAGCTGTCATGCTAGTAAACTGGAATAGAGATCAAAGTGCTCCTTCCCCTTTTGTAATGAAACAGATTTCAAGACTGCAGCCATGTTCCTTGACGTGGACCCAGCAACTGGGTTAACATGCAACTATCATTGTTGTCTCATCTGCCCTGTCCACCAAGCCTCCAGTTTCAAGTACTGAAATAGGTGACAGCAGCAAGTGTTGATCAAATTGCAGATGATCTTGAGAGAGAGAGAGCTGATGCTTCGAAAATGTCTGGATATGTCAGTGGAGGCATCAGAACCTCAGTGCCATTACAACAAGATCGACCATTTCCACCATCAAATAACAGAAAACCTGATTTAACAAACTGTAGTGCATTTGTTTGTTTAATTTCTGTTCTGCCATCAAGAACTACTCAGCTTCAGCGGCAGCGGGTTCCTTCCAACTACATCCAGTGTCCAATTAATGATTAATTGACCACAACGGAACCAGAAATTGGTTTCATCCACCACCAAGTAGGGTACAGTTATTATGGCTTAGAATAAACAGTTTGCCTAATGATGGTGTTACGAGTTTGGGAGAAACTGTGTCAAAGCTGATTGGGATTTTGGGGAGTCAGAACTAATTCTGATGCTTGCTGCTGAACTCACCATTAATTATTTTAAATTAATATACCCTATCTCTCTGTTAAAATGCCAGAGGTGGCATTATACCCGCCCAGCGAAGGCACAGATTCTTACAAAGATACCACCAAACTGTAGTCCACCTTCCTTGAAAGTAAACTGACCTTGTGATAATTCTGCCATCTCTGTTGGAGGATGTTGCAGCATCCCTTTGACAAACCAACTATAGCCATTTGACTTCTCTGGTCCAGAAGGCATGCAGGTAAAACCATGGTCTAACCATTTGACATATCCAAAATTCTTGCACCACTACATAGGATTCCAGTCCATTCTATTTGTATATGTGTGCCTCAAAGAAGTCTGTCTTCCAGACATTTATAACTTTTATGTAAGACGCTGTGAGTGAACCTGAAGAAAGTGCTAGGATTGAGGTTCTTCTGCAAGATTCCATCATGTTACTTATTATGTTTAATATTTCTGTTGGGAGAGGTGATTGTGAGGTTTGAGTTGTGTTGTCAATATGTTGATGGTATCCATCTCTACCTTGAAATTTCATCAGCTGCTAAGGAGGCAGGGGACAGTCTGAACCAGTGTTTGAAGACAGTGAGGGGCAAGATGAGGGTCAACAAACTGAAGCTTGACACAGAAAAGATGGTGGTACTGTTGCTTGAGGGTTCTGCTGATCCAGGTTCTGGGATTTAGTGGGGTTGTACTTCCCTCGAAGTGTCAGGTTTGCTGTTGACCTGGCCTTGCTTCTGCCTGGTCATGTACCAGCAGTGGCCAGGAGAGCATTCTGTTTGCTTAAGCTGGTAGACTAGCTGCAACCTATCCTGGAGAAGTCTGGTTCTGCCTTGGTAACACCCAGAATATGCTATTGTACAGCTCTTTGTGGGTCTGCTTTTGAAGTCCTCAAAACTGTCAATTTCTCCATAATGTGACTGCTCAGTTGTCATTGGGGGATTAGTGCTTGGATTACATTGCAGTTGTCTTGACCCATTTCTATTAGTTGCCATTTTGCTTGGGTCAGTTCAAAGTGCTTTTGACCTCTCAAGCACTAAGCCAAGGGCCCCTAACCTGGCTGAACCTGTGGGCATTTGGGAATTTTGAGAATAGGTAGTTGCCACCACCACAAAATGCCTGCTTTGAGAGGTGCAGCCAACCATAAAATGTCTGCCATGGGGACAGAGGCAAATACAAAATGTGGGGAGGTTTTCATATTTTATGTTATAACTGGGGAGAAGATATATTATTTACAGAAGATGTTATGTATATACTCATATTCTGAAATGTTTGATATATTTGATAAAGCTGTATAAGAGTAGAAGTGTGAAAAATGAGACTATATCTAATGGACAACATCTTTTAAATAACAATAATACATGTTGTATGATTTTATGCTATTTCTTTATTCTATTGATAGAGGTTGTATGATCTCATTTTCTCCTAAGATTTTGTAAGGTATTTTTAACATTATTAAGGAGTCAACCTGGCTAACATATGGAGAAGTTTCTGTCTTGTATTAGAATTAAAATTAAGCAATTAATATTTGAAAATCACCATCAGATTAATATTATTTGAGGTTTGGTAATCCACTAATTGCAATCTATCACAGTCCGTACTGTCTGTGGGTTTTTAAAAAAATACAATACAAGCATTATTGATGTCCTAGAAAAGTGTAAATATTTCATATATTTTTTTTCTATTCTCCCCTTTGCTTTTTGTATTTTTAATAGCGTTTTAAGATAATATTTTTTAAAAAACCAAAGTGTGGGGAGGTTGCACTACTATAAATGTTATCCTACAGTGGAGGCAGTAGTTTCCAAATGGGAGCTCCCAGGAGACACACAAAGGCCCTTCTGAAGTCCCTTCCCTTCACTGTGGTAAAAGCCAAGACTGGCTTTTTGCTTTGGGAAAGAGGGAAGTGGTTATCAGGAAATACACTGCTGTGTGCCATGGATCTCAGTCCTTAACAATTTGGGGCATCCAAAAGACTGGCTTCTTTGAGAACCTACCCAGACATTGAGATCATCTGGCGAAGCCATGCTTTGTTCCCCATTCTCAATGAGCCTTTTTGGTGGCAGCAATGGGGAATAAGAATAACCGCCCCTGGGAAATCCAGTTGGCATGCTCTCCGACAGTTTTTATGAAGGTGGCCAAACACACCTGTTCCCAAGAGCTGTGCTTATTTCAGACTCTTTTCTGGCCTCTTCTGACTTTTGGCTCTTGTCTGCCAGCTGTTTCATACATCCTGAAATTTATTTTATTGTGGCTCTTCGAGTTATTGTTTTATTGTATTGGCATTTGATACTCTGTAAGCCACTCAGGTAGTACATTGTACAAAAAGCTGGGACATATAGGTATTGTTAATAGACAAATAAAGCATAGGTATGCATATGCCCAAATGAAAGAGCACCCTCCAACCTCTTGTGGGTTTTTTTTGCCATTAGATGTATTTGCAGCGGTGTGATGACTCTAAGATATGGGCATAGTGCAACTGAAAGGAACCACCACTGTCCTGAAGAGGCTTCTTAGTGGACGCTTCCCACTAACAGATACCAATAGCGGCTGGCGACTCCTGAGCCGTGGTCTGCAGCCTGTCTACCCACACGGGGAGAACTCCTGTTCTATATGTGTAATGTGGAAATCTAAGCTGTGTCAGAGCTTAAGAGCTGCAACATGGCCTGTGAGCCTGATGAGGCTGCTGCAATTGCTACCTTGTATGAGAATCTGGGCCCTGACCTGGATAGCCCAGGCTAGCCCAGTCTTGACAGATTTCAGAAGCTAAGCAGGGATGGCCCTGGCCAGTATTTGGATGGGAGACCCCCAAGGAATACCAGGGTCATGACATGGCAGCAAGCAATGGCAAAACATCTCTGAAGATCTCTCACCTTGAAAACCCTACTGGGTTGCCGTAAATCAGCTGTGACTTGATGGCACTTTCCACCACCATGAGAATCTGGACTCAGAAGGCCACCAACAAGGCAGGGTTTGTGCTTGTTTTTTTAGCTGCTATCTCAGCCATTTCATGCTGCAAAGCCTGGAGAAAACACTGCAAACATTGCAAGCCCCAACCCTCACTGAGCAGGTAATGGTGGGGGGGGCCTGATTTGCCTCCGGGAGGCGAGGAGGAGACAGCACCGGCACTGTGCTTGGCACAGCGCCAGGCGGGGGCAGAGCCAGCCCCTTTTAGGCTGGCCCCTGCCCTCTGCCAAACCAGTCCGTCGGCGTGCTCGGCCCACCCTCCCACCCTGTATTAGTATAGGTGATACCGGTCGCCTTTTTCTAGGGGCCAGGTAGGAATTTTTTGCCCTTCCTCAATTGGCTGCTAGAGCATGGGTGTTTTCGCCTACCTTGCACTACAAGCAGAGAGGTTGGTAATTGGCTTTGGGGCCGTTCACTTTAATTAGGTTGGTCACTTTGTAGTTTGCGGTGTAGAGTGATCAGGGAGTTAAATCGGTGAGCACCTAGGCATTGTTATGAAATAATTAAGTGGGCCTCCAAGAACGGCTCTTGGGCCTGGTGGCTCAGGGCTGGGAAAGGAGGTTCTGCATGAGAGCAACCTGGCCCGTCTATCCAAGCAGGCCTTGAGGCTCTGGGGTGGTGGGCCAGGTGTTCTAGGATAGTTGCCAAGCTGCTGGTCAAGAGCTTTGTTGAAAGGCTTGAGATCAAGGCGGGTGCATCGCCCAAAAGGAAATGAAGGTGGTCTTGAGTTTGACACCTGTCAGGTTCCTCAGGATAGCTCACAACCCCTCGCCCGTTTGATTGAAATAAATTAATTAATAAAGTGGTCCTTGTTTGAATCCAATTTGGTGTCTGTCTCTTTTTTGCCATATGGGGGGCAATAAGGGGGGGGAAGCGTTATTTGCATCTGTGCACGTTGCTTGCCTGTCTGCTGTCAGCATTTCTGGAGCTCTGACTCGTGAAAGCTTAGGTTGGATTAAATTTTGTTAGTTTCAGGTGCCACTGGACTCCAGTTTTAATTTTCTGTTGCAATTATGCATCCCTCCCGCTCAGACTGCTGCATCTTCTCCTTATGTGCCCTACCAGGTGAAACTCACTCTTGAATTAGGCGCAGTTCTGTCAGAAAAAAACAATGGCTCAGATTTCTGTTAAAATATGAATTTTATTGGTTTGCTTCAGTTGGATTTCGAGTGTGTGCAGAGTGAGTGCCAATGTGATCTACTTTGGCAAGGAGGCTGGGCAGACCCAGCTCACATTTGATCTCGGAAGAGGCGGATGTGATTAGAAAGATCCTCAGCCACTCAGATCGGTGGGTTGGCCCACCTGGTTTCCACAGCTGATTCTCCTTTTCCATTGCATTACCACAGTTGGTAGCAGGAGTGTTTATTTTTTCCCCTTTTCCCAAAACATTTTACATTGCTTTAACTTATTGAAAAAGCTAAGAGCTGAAAAAAATGCAGGACTAAAAATCCTGCCAGTTAAAACCAGCTGAATGAGGTCTCCAGCAGATGCTGAAAAATACAATTCAGAATACAAACAGGCATTAAACATGGCACCAGAAGCATTCAAAACACCAATCTCAGACAGGAGAGAGAGAGAGAGAGAGAGAGAGAAAGATCACAGTTTCCATAAGTTACATCCTTTAAGAAGGTGGCTAACAGCCAGCTCAGAAAAAGAAAATACAACAAAAAAAATAAAGGAGATGTACCTTTTTTTCTAATGACAAAATATTTACAGCTGTGGTCTGAGGAATAGTCGGAGGATTGTCATGCATTCAACTACTGCTGGCTGGTTTCTCTCTCTTTAGTTGAGTAAAGACAGTCCCATGAGAGATGAGAGAGAAAACACAAGGAGGCCAGGTGGGAGCGGACACAACGTAAGGCAGTTGGATGAGGGCCTCTGGGGAACATTCTTGCTGCCATGATGGACTGCCTGGGTGCTTCACTCATGACTATACCCCATGATGGACACCAGCACTGCAGCTAATAAAAATGGCTGGTGCCACCATCTGGAGACTTGACTAGCCACTGTCCCAAGCATCTGGGAATGGGCTTCTGATCTGAGGAACTGGCAAGGGACTTAGGGGTAGTGATTCTTTCTCCAACACTGCCAAACTCAAGGGTGAGCAATGAGCTGCATCCAGCCAGCCAACCCCTTCCCTCTGGAGACCTCTTCCTCCAATTCTTCTGCATGAAATGGCTGGCCTGCAAGAGAGTTGTCATTGAGAAGATATGAGGCTGTGCCAGGCAGGAGACATGTCTGCATGAGCGAAACATGGTATCTTGGGCCTTATGTTTCCTACCACTGGTATTAACCCATCTTAGATTACAAGGTCCTTAGCAGAGATCTGGGAATGGAATACTCCTTGAAGGGCAACACCGGATGAAAGCAGTTATGATTTTTGTTGGTGGGGGCAGCCACAGACTTCACTAAATCTGTTTTGGGACTCCTGGCACCTCTGCAACAGATAAGAACCATCCATGTATCTAGTGTGAAAGAAATACCATGCTATTTTTCTTTTCCTGGTTTTTTTAAAATGTGGTGGCGGTGGAAAGGTGAGTATAAAAACTGAAAAAGTGGAGGAAGTGATAAAGACAACACTCAAAAATCCCAGTGTCTGTTCTTCTTAAGGGGAAAGGCAGATTTTGAGTTGGCAAGGAGCCAATGGCTTTATGTTGCATTTCACAAACAGGATAGGATAACTGGAGCTGTATCAGAATATCTGCTTCAACATCTGTTTGCTGGTCAGAATGATGGTTTCTATATAGTGGAGGCCACTTTGACATGCCAATTCAAAACAACAGCAACACATGGGGGAAATCAGGAGTATTGCAAGGGTAATAGATGCAAAACTTCCTCCCACCCATGCTCAGGGCAATGAATCAACCCTCCAGCTAATCCTAGCCATTGCTAAGGCAGAAATGAGGATGCAATTGCTAGGCATTGTCTGTAAGATCTGCTGTGGAAAGTATTGCCTGGAAATCTTGATTGTGCCTCCATGACATACCTAGATCTCTCTTGCTGGCAGTTTCAACCTTCAGCATTGGCACGTCCTGAGACCAAAAGAACAATTCCATAAGAACAACCCAATCTTGCCCTCCCTGATCAATCAGTCCTGTCTGATAGATGTTTTCTTGCCTGTTACTCTGCTCACCTGATATGAACATGACTGAAGGAGAGGATATTGATTGGCTCTTCTTGCAGCTGACTAGAAAGGTCTGTGCATTCAGTTTGCAGAAAAAGAAGAAACTAACATGCACTTCTTGGTCTAGAAGATGTGGATTCCCATATTATTCTAGCACAAGAGGTTGCTAGAGATGAGGAACTGTGGCTGAGGGCCATCTAATCCAGGCTTCTATCCTGAGGCATCCTTATTAATACAACTAAACAAAGACAGGTTCATAAGAGCCAGTGGCCCATCTAGTTCAGCATTCTTCTTCATACAGTAGCCAATCGGTTGCCCCAGAGGGTCCAAGAACAGAGCTTTGAACCTAGGGTTGCCCACCTCCAGGTGCTGGTTGGAGATCTCCTGCAATTTGATCTCAGTTCCCCTGGAAAAAATGGCTGTTCTGGAAAGTGAACTCTATGGCATTACATTCCCTTTCCCCAAACCTTGCCATTCCCAGGCTCCACCCCAAAAATCTCTTATGTATTTCCCAACCCAGAGCTGGCAACCCTATTTGAACCTAAGGCCTCCTCCAGATATTGCTTCCTGGTATTCAGAGATCATCTGCTTCTCTATGTGGAAGGCCCATTTAGTCAACATGGCTAGTAGCCATTGATGGAGTTGTCCTCCATGAATCTATCTAACCCATTTTTAAAGGCATCCGTGTTTATGACCATCCCTAAGTCCACTGGGAGTGAATTCCACAATTTAATTACTGGTTGAATAAAGAATAACTGCATTTTGTGTCCTTCCTGATTCTATTGCCCATCAACTAACCTGAATGCTCTGATATTAGGAGAGAGGGAGAAAACACTTTCACCACCCATGCATAATAAGTCCCAGACTTTTTAGCCTTTTCTCATAGGAAAGGTGTTTGAACCCCTGAATCATCTCACTTCACTCATCATCATCATTCTGATCCAAAAATGCTACATGCACAGAATAGATGCAGACAGGATGAAATGCTCTGTGGCAGCAGTCGTGTAGGAATCCACTTGCAATTCTGAATTTTCCTGAGGGCAGTCCCTGCTGGGGGTGGTGTGCTTCTCTGTCTGGTAATAGGAACAGTTCATTTTGATCTGATCCTATTGGGTGACTGATGAAAGACCACCCTTTTACATGCCAAATGGCCACTTGCCATGTCCCGTGTAATAATGTGACAATATGAGTCAGAGGCTGGAACTTCTGCTCAGCCTTCAGGGGTTTGAAAGTCATTCCAGTTTGCAGCAGTGCCCCAGTGCTCAGGTCGCTAATAAAAAGGTGGTGTCAGTAAAACCAGTGTCCCTCCTTGGCTCATTGTCCTGACAGATGCTTGGCGGCTCAAGCATCGGATTGTTACTGAGCCATGAATGCAAATCTGATTAGCTCCCACCTTATTTCCTTATATATAAAGAACCCTTCCCTTTGTCGGTTTTTAAATTTCAGTTTTTTTCATGTTTTCCCAAAAAGCGCAGAGGAAAATTGTTACAAAAATCCTGACATTTCCCCCCCCACCCTAGAAGAAAAATGTCTACCCCCCACCCTCTAAACTCCAGGAATTTATGCGCTGCAAAAATAGAACCCCTGTAGCATTTGGCTGCCTGAACAATAACAAGGTCAAGCGCTAAATATTTATACCTTGCAGCCATCAATATCATACCAAGTCAGGGCCTCTTTCCAAAAGGCTTCTTGCCACAGTTTAGCTTCACATACTCACAGAAGATTGTTTTAATTTGGCGTTACTAAGGTGTTTAAGCTTTCATGAATGCCGGCTGCTTTAACCTCGTCCCCTGCCCAGAGGCAAAAATAAAGACCTTGTTGCCTTGGAGGCAGCCGCTGAAGGGCAATCCCCAAATGGGACCAGTGTGAAAGAAGCCATCAGAGCACCTCGATCTGTTTTAGACTCTTGTTTTGCAGAGGGTGGGGACATTTCTGTAACTTGGCATTTGTTGCTATTAGTGATACGGCCCTTGCTCATGTCAGGGACCAGGGTTGATTCCCCCTCCCCCACACTGCAGAAACAACCAGTTGCAAACCGCCCTCCCCCCCCAGCAAGCACACACTCTGGAACTTTTTTCTAGCCAGAAGGAAGGAGAAAGAAAAATGAGAGATGAATAACAGGAAAAGAAGGAAAGTGACAGGGGAACTAAGACAGTATTCTTCTTGCTCTCCCTTCCCCCACTGCCGTATATTCTTCTTATATTAATCTATTTTTGAGAAACAACCTAACTCCTTATTTAAACCCCAGGTGCTCAATTGGCCAAAACCTTGGTTTATACTCTGACTACAGCACAAAAATGGGTCCAATGGCATGTTAGAATAGACTCTGTTTCTCAAGTGGATCTGGGAGACGGACTGTTCTTGTGGTCGCCTTTCTTTGTACCTCCCTCTTTCGCATCCCGCTGCTTCTTTTCATAATTTCTCCACTTTTGTCAGATGAGATGCATTTGAATGCTGGCTTTCCTTATCCTCTTCTCCTACCCTGACTTCTGCATCTTGCTCGTGACTTCTATCCTGTTCTATGGTTGTTCAAACTGTTGCTCTCTTACCAGTGAAGTTTCTGTCTTTCTCTTATGAAATTTTATTGGCCACAATGGCTTGGCCCCTTTGACTTGTCAATCCTCACAGCTCTGTTTCGTGGGTCTCTTCCCATCCTCCCACCCGCATGTTTTTTGGTGGAAGGCAGAAGGGAAAACTGGACTTCTCTTGGTGATTTGTCATCTTCATCACGATTTGTTTTCCTCTTTAATGCAGCTCATTTGATCTGTCCTTTAATTCTGCACCTGGCTATTCCTTCATGACCTGCAGATCACAGGGATTTCTTCCCCCCCTATTTTCATGCCCAACTCTCCCACCTTCCTTTCTTCTTCTTGGCCCTGTGATGACTTTAATAGACAACCTCATGGGGCATCACATTTACTGTGTCATTTCTTTCTTTCTCTAAATCCTAAGTTTTTTGTTCTTTTCCCCCAACTCTCTTACTCACAGCCATCTCTTCCATCTCATCCTTACCCACAGCTGTATTTTTGTGACTTGAGTGTCTGCCGCTTTCTCCTGGGAACTCATGATTTTAAGCAGCGCTACATTAAATTTTCATGCAATTTTTGCTGCAAAAGCCACCATTTGGAGGAATGGGACCATGACTAGCCCAATCTACTACTCTTTCGTGCATTTTTGTACCAGACCAGTTCACAGCTATTATTTGCCTGCTCTGCCGTGGCTGAAGCACCATTTAAGTAAAAGAGAAAACTTGAAAAGAAGTCATTACTGTGTGATCCCAGCCAATCAAGTTTCATATGGTGAACATGATGACATCACGCAGCCTGCAGACAATTAAAACAGTAGTCCTGCCGAGACTAACCAAATTTATTGCTGCATAAAGTTATGTGAGTCAGAGCTTGCTTGATTGGGTGCTCTCACTCACTAAAATTCATGCTGGAATACATGCTGTTAGTCTTTAAAGTGTCTCTGGACTTCTGCTTTATTGTGCTGCTGCAGACTGTTGGAGTGAGTGACTCAGCATGCCTGGACATGGGGGGGGGGGTGCTACATCACTCGAAGTGTGTATGGGTGTTATCTCCTTGACTGGGATGCCTCTCTTTGTCTTAACTTGGGAGCTGCCCTCTGACGTCTCTTCTCTCCTGCTTTGTACTCTCTCCCTGCACATGGCTTTCCATGGAGACACCTGTCTCTGCAGGTCTCTTGGTAGATACAGTGCCCTCATACTCCCACACACATGATGTTGGACTAGCTAGCCATTTGTAATAGGGAAAATATTCTTTGGATGAGGCTTTCATTCTCTTCTTTTGACTGCAACCTGAATGTGAACTGGGCCTTCTCCTGGCCCCACCCCCAAAGTCTCCAGGTATTTTCCAACCAGGACTTGGCAACCCTACCACTATGTGACACAGAGAATTGGACTTAATGGACCATTGGCCTGATCCAACATGGCTTCTCTTATGTTCTTAAGTAAGATTTGGTCCTGTCATGGAGGAGGGCAAACAAAACCTTTTCCTTGCCTTAACACTGATGTTTCCATCCAAATGCACATCCCCATTCTCATTCTGGCCCAGAAAATCAAATGGCTGGATCAGGGTGAAGGAACATGGATCTGGTTGCCTCTGTGACAGAAATGTATTTCCTGTTCCCCCAACAATTGCACCTTGCAATTCTCACAATGATGCAAAAACAGTTGAAAAAGAGGGGCACAATTCATGGGGGAGAGGAGGGGAAACAGTTGCAGAACATGTTCATTTTAGCTCCACAGCACACTTGCTTTCAGCTGCCTTGTTCCTGCTCACATCCTATTTCACAACACTCAGTACTGTACAATTCACATTCACTAAACACAAACTATTTTTGTTGTGTTCTTCCCCTCTGTTTCCCCCCATTTTTCTTTATTCTCTTTTGTTTGATGTTTAACCTGCACCTTTTCCCCCTTCCTTAATCTTTTTGTTTCCATTACAAGATCCCCCTGCTTGGTTTGCTTCATTTACATTGGCACTACCAAATGATCACAAAGAAGAAAAATCTCAGCCTTATTTTGCACTTGCTCTGCAATTGTTTGTCTCTTGCTGCGTCCTCGCCTAATGTTCTCTGGTTTGATATACTCATCTTCATTTTGCCTTGTTTATTTTCTACCTTCAGTTATCTTTTTTCTTTTCTTCCTTCCTTCATATCATTACTTCAAGTTTGCTGAATATTTCATTGACCTGTCGTTCACCATACATCACTATTTTACTCCTGCAGTTCCTTATCCTTCTTCCTGTCTCTACCATTTCCCTCTTTTTTTTATTCTAGCTTTTTTTTTTTTTACCAAAGTAGATTTCATTCTTTCCTCCTCTAGACATGCCTCCGGATCTCATTCATTCTCATTTTGGATTACTCGTTCTTCCTTTCATGACCAATCCCTCTTTCACAACGATTGTCCTATTTCTCTTGTGTATTTTCTTTCTGTCTGGTGCAGATTTCCACCATTTCTTTTTGGCCAACCCCCCCTACCCAAACAAACACAAAACCATGGGATCCCATTTGTTGTCAATGGGTACAGCACTGGCCAAGGCCTCCAGTGATTATTTCTGTACAAATATATCAGTTATATCACTGCTCACTCATCTCCTTTGGCTTCTGATCTTAGCATTTCCTTTGATCCTTCCCTTTATTTCTCCTCCCAGTCACAGAAGAAATAAAGTCTTTATATTTCAAAAACCCATTCATTCCTGACGTTTGATGTTGCTAAATCTCTTGTACAGACCCTAATCATCTTAGAACTTGACTATTGAAATTTTCTCCTGATTGGTTTTTCACATTCTCACTTTAAACCTTTGATTTCAATACTTAATTCTGGAGTCTGTATTAGTTTTCTTGCCCATTATTTTGATCACCTTGCACTCCTTTAACGTGCTTGGTCTCCATCAGCTTCTTGTTCTTTGACAGATTCAAAATGAGCTCATTAACTTTAAATCTTTCTAAAATCTTGCCTTTTCTAATTCCCCCTTTCTCTACACTCAGCTGCCCATTTTAGCCATTCTTCTAATCCAACAGCGCAATCCCACACAGAAACACACCCTTCTAAGAGCCAAACCAGACATGACGTTTGTCAAGTATTCACCACAGGGACTTGCAGCCATATGCCAACTGCAAGTTTCCCATGGGAACTCTGTTTAGTAGTGCCACAGAGGGCAGATTCTTGTTGGAACCATGGCATGGGAGGAGGAGGAACTCCTGTCTCCCCCCGGCACTATTTTTCCAACCTGAAATGGCACAGGGTGGTGTTATTTGTCCCTGCAGCATTATTATATGGAATTGTCACTGGAGGCTCGCAGCTGCAATATGGCTGCCCATTAGGAACTCATGTAAAACGTCATGTGGAGTTTGGCCCCATCTCCGTTGACTTCCATGTAGTTACAAGAATGTAACTCTGTTTCGGACTGTACAGCATTTCTTCTCTGCAAGAGGCCTTACCATCGTTTCTTGGCTTCACCTTAGCCTCCCCCCCCCCCATTCTGTTGTCTTTCTCCCTATCTTCTCAACAATAGTTTAGATGTATGTGTTTAACAATGCTGTTGCACTCCTTCCTTTCACATAGCTAGCACTGAACTCTTATTCGTTTTATTCTTCCCAGGGTGCTGTCCTGTAGATTTCCTTTTCAGCTGATGAATTAAATGCTGATGAAATAGAACAGCAGTGCAGCTGAGAACTAGATGAACTTGCATGATTCCAACCCCCTGCCACCCTTCTCCCAAATCCTTGAATTGACTTGCAAAAGGTGCACACATTTGTCATGACATAGTAAGGGACATCAGTGGTGTAGCTGGGGCTGGCAAATATCCAGATACAATTAGTTGTGCTTTGTGATGCTCATCTGATCTCCACTGGGTTTGGTGGAGGAATAGGATATAAATCAGTCATGACCTGCATGCAGGAAAACTTGACTAGAACTGAGTCTGAGCCACATTTAACTTTTCCAACACTCGAAATGAGAGATACAGTTGGATTTACTGTGGTTTAGGAAGAAAACAACAACAACAGAGCTGCAATCCCATCAGATTTGGCACACTGGAGCCTGACATTATTGCTTTAAAATTGCTCAATAAGAGTTAAAATTTGTGCTTTTTTTACATGGCTTACCAAGGCCAAATCTCAAAAGGGATATGTTTGAAATCCAAAAGGTCCAACTTGGGTGTGTGTGGGGGGATATGGATTCAATCACATTGCTGGGTCTCAGCTGCAGCCCTCCCTGACATTTGGGAATGGAAGATGACTCTAAGAAATGTAGTTATAGGAAGGCTGGGGGTGATGCTATAACTAAACAGCATGTCTGGAGAGGGCTAAGGGGAATTACCTTCCAGGTCCTCACTGTGATGGCTAATTGGCCTTCCCTTTGTGCAGACTTTGTGCCATCCTAAGCAGAGCTGCATGCTTCTCAGCTTTATACATATGATGGACTTAGAAAGGCATAACTCTGCTTGGGCTGGCACTGTAAGTGTATTTGTAAAAATTTGTGTTTCTGCTTCTAATGCAGAATGTGGATCCTTTTGGTGCTTGATATGGACCACTCTGCCCTGACCAGGCTAGCCTAATCTCATCAGATTTTGGAAACTAAGCAGGGTCAGTCGTGGTCAGTACTTGGATGGGAGACCACCCAGGAAGTCCAGGGTTGTCACACAGAGGCAAGCAATGGCAAACCACCTCTGTTCATCTCTTTTCTTGAAAACTGAACTCTATGGGGGGGTCAGAAATAGCTGGCTGTGATTTGATGGTCAAAAAAGGACCACTCTACCTAACTTGCCACAAGGCTTATCTAGATTGACCTGAAGGGGCTGCTTAGGGGCCAAACACAGAGCAGGAAGATACTAGAAAAGCCATCAAGCTGAGCTCTTCTCATTAGTTGGATCTGTTGATTTTCTCCCCATCTTCTCAACAATGACCTGCATCTTTAGTGCTATGTGTGAGTCTTCTGCTGGGTTCTCTGCTCTTGGCATGCTGCGGTGTTGTTTGTTTTTTTTTAAAGTGGGTGAGTCAAAGCACAGGATTCCTGACTGGGGTCTTATGAACATAAGAGAAGCCATGCTGGATCAGGTCAATGGCCCATTCAGTCCAGTACTCTGTGTCACACAGTGGCCAAAACTCAGTTGCCATCACCAATAAAAAAAAGAGATCCACCAGTGGGGCCAGAACTCCAGAAGCCCTCCCTGTGTTGCCCTCTAAGCACCAAGAATACAGAGCATCACTGCCCCAGACATAGTGTTCCCTCTGTGCCTTGTGGCTAATAGCCACTGATGGCCTCTGCTCCATATGTTTATCTAATCCTCTCTTGAAGCTGTCTATGCTTGTAGCCGCTGCCACCACTTCCTGCAGCACTGAATTCCACGTGTTACTCACTCTTTGGGTGAAGAAGTACTTCCTTTCATCTGTTTTAAACTTACTGTTCATTAATTTTATTGAGTGTCCATGAATTCTTGTATTTTGAGAAAGGGAGAAAAGTACTTCTTTCTCTGCCTTCTCTATCCCACACATAATTTTGTAAACCTCTTATCATGTCATCCCTCAGTCATTGTTTCTCCAAGCTAAAGAGCTTTTTTAACCTTTCTTCAAAGGGAAAGTGTTCCATTCCCTTAATCATTTTAGTTGCCCCTTTCTGCACTTTTTCCAATGCTATAATCTCTTTTTTGAGGTGCAGTGACCAGAACTGCACACAACATTCCAAATAAGGCTGCACCAAAGATTTATACAGGTGCATTAAGATACTGGCTGATTTGTTTTCAGTTCCCTGCCAAACAATCCCAAGCATAACATTTGCCTTTCTTATTGCTGTCACACACTGAGTCGACATTTTCAGTGAGTTATCTACCATGACTCCAAGATCTCTCTCCTGTGCAGTCTCCGCCAGTTCCAGCCTGGAGATTTTGTGCACAATCTCACAAAGTTCATAAGCATAAAAACCTTTGGCATGATTGCGCTAGCAAACATTTCACAAAAATTAGCTTCCTCCAAGCTTCTTAGAGACTTCTATCCCATAAACCAATTTCTCCACTAAAGGAGCTCTTGACTTTAAGAAGCACTCCACTCTAACACTCTTTTCCCTTTAGCAGCAAGTCTATCCCTTTAACACTGTTGTCCTGGAAGCAGCTCTATCTTTTTAAGAGTATTACTATCTTAAACCTCTTATTTGACAGTCTTAAGTGTCTCTATCCCTTTCAAAGTCTTCTGCTGTAGCTTCTTTTGCATTCTTAAGACATAAGAATTGCTTTGCTGCACTAGACCAGAAGTTTTATCACCACTAAAGCCCAGCCAGATGATTGCAGGAATTTCCTAAACAGGTCACGATGGATGTAATGGATGCTTATCCTCAGCATCAAGCTATGCTGCCCTTGAAAGGGGAGGCCGCTGACAGTTTGATCTCATATTCCCAGGGGTCATGGAACTAAGTTGTGTAACTAACGAAAACATTCTAGGAGTTTGGAACCTTGAATGGAAAGTTATGCAAAGCAGTGATTCTCAGACATCTGTGTGTCTGAATCCCAGTTTGATCACACTAAAAAAAAGAGAACCTGTTATTGAGTGCTTGAAATTGTTCTAAATTACATTACAAATGTTTGGTTCAATGCCATTCTCACTCTTGTGGCTGTTCCTGTCCCCTTCCCCCATTCACCAAACCCATCTAACAGAAAAAAAAACATTAACTTACAGAAGTGGTGAATTCCTCAACTATCTCGATCCTCCTGAGTTGGGGGAGGGGGGATTGTAACCTTCCCCCTTTTGCCTGCCTGACTTGGAAAGGTGAGTGTCTTTTCTAAACTGGATTGCAAATACATTGCACATTTTTGCACTGCCATCTGGGAATTGTAGTTTAACCCTGTAAGTTCTGAATTTGTCCAGCATGATCAATCCTGCTAGTTGTATAGGCACAAAACCAGCACATACGTTTGAAAGGCAGCTGTGTTTAAATGATGCCTGACCTGCCCGTGATGGCCTTGGTCATACACAGTCTAACTGAAGGGGTACACTCTGAACACAGGCAAACAGCGGCTACTTGGCTGGCTACCATGCCGAACGATGTTTATGGCACAGACAAGAACCCACTCAAAATACTGATAGCTTTCAAAGATGAACAAATCATTAATGTGATTGCATGGAGTGCTGAGATCATTATTAGCAAAGTAATCTATTTTTCCCCAATGTTCTTTGTGAAGATTGAATAATCACTATTGTAAATAAGCTGTACTCTTCCCGCCTTGCATTGCCAGGCAAACAGCTAGGTGTTCAGTCTGGCTTGCCTCTCCATCATCCTTCCTATGCTTCTTGTATTCACAAACTCAAGTTATCTCACTGCATAGCAGGAAAAGAACAGCCCTGCAAGCAGTGGAGATAAGAATTGGAGAAGGAAATGAGAGCCTCAGAGCAGAGTCCCAATCGCTGCTATGGATGAGGAGTTGAAAACATAGATAAATTCATTCAGAGATATCAAACTTCCTGCTAATGAAGAAACTCAACAGTACCTCATGGAGAACTGTGTGGCTTTGTGTTTGTATGGGGATTGGGGAACTGGAAGTAGAGGTGCCGCCTTCTTTATTGGCCCTGCTCCTAGGTTTTTAACAGAACCCCTTATCTGCATGCCAGCAAAACGTCTCACGTATTATATGCCTAAGTGAGAAAAAGTGGGAACCCTAACTGAGAATGTTAGAAGGTTGTTGTATATCTCCAATGGAGTTGTAGGGAATGGAAGGATTTCTCTCTGAAGGAACCAATGAAAGAGGCATTCCCTAGTTAAAGACAGGACTGCTCAGCCTGTCTAAAGATATACAGAAAATGGTGGGCAGTGTGGTGGGAGATGTTTATGAAAAGGTGAGTGGAATCACTGGCTGCATCCATAGGAGGGAAAGATCCATTTCTATGAAACCCAACTGGTAGATCCAGTCTAAGCCTACTGGAATCAACTCTGCATAGGACTGCACTGCAAGACTCTGCTGCCAAAGCAGCTCATCTCCCTCTGCTGCCTCCCCTATCAAAAGCAGGTAAGCAAAATCTTTTCATTGTTTGGTAGGCAACCTAATGGTCCCTTGCGAGCATTCAACAGAGTAGGGAGCAGCAAGGAGGCTTGGCAAAAGGAATTTAAAAATTAAACATCAGGTCAGTTGCAACAAGTGACATGCCTGACAACCAGAGGCACCAGAGGGATGGAGACACAGGCAACAGTGTGAGCCAGAGCTGCCTGGTAGTCAGCAAGGACAAGAGGGAAGGTAGATTTCTGCAAGAAATGCTGGTGATGCCCTCCCACCTCCTAAGCCCCTGTGCACCTTCACCCACATGCGCCCAAAGTAACAAGAGCGAAACAGACATTGCTGGATGAGGAGACAAATAAGCTTCAGACGGGCTTGGGAGCTCTTTGTGTCCTAAACACAGTTAGAACATCTTTGCATAGATATTTACAGCCATGGGCAGGACAGCACAGAGAGGAAAGGACAAGGTGGCCACCTACAGGAAGAAGACTTGACGGGGGAAGCGCCTTTGGTTCTTGCTGATGTCTATGATGGTGTGGAAAAGCCCGATTTCATGCACCAAGCAGCTCAGGCAGCAAACCCTGGACCTCTGTAAAACAGGAAAGCTTTGCTTCCATTCCTAAAATGAGCCAAACTATGCACTGTTTCTGGGGAGAAAGTCTGTTTCATTGCAGCAAAATCTTATTTTGAATACGGCAGGCCTGGGACGTGTGAGGGAGGGGGAGGAGGAAGTGGAACAAAGAGGCACCCAGAAAACTTGCCCCAGGACTTAGCGCCCCCAACTCCCATTGAGCCCTTCCCTCGGCATAGTGTGGCAGAAACACCACAGGGGACAGACTGGGGGGGGGGTGTTGTGGAGCTCCCTGTGGCTCACTCCTGGCAGGAGCGCCTTTTGGATGGCACAGTGTCGAGGCTAATGAGATCTGCTGGATGCGTTCAGGTTGTTTACCTCAGATGTTTACACGTTTAATAATTTAGAGAGGGGACACATTAAGCAGACATCAAAAGGTATCATGCAGCACTCATCTGTCAGTGGCAGTGGCACAAGGAAATGATGTGATGGGCCCAGGAATTTGCTTCTCTTGCCTCAAAGCAGATTAAGGGGATGGGCATCTGCAGCCCTTTAGAACATGTCGCTTATCAATCCCCCAGACAGCCTAGTGATTATGCAAGGCTTACACAGCAGCTTGCGTTCAGTGTAATTTATATTGTCCAGAGATTATATTTTGCATTAGAATGTAGTTGTTTTCATGAGATCAGTTACTTCTGTTGAAATACTTTGGGGATGATCCGCACAGAGGAAGACACGAGCCCAAAATTGGTTTCCGCCTCCCATGGATTTTCAGATCCTGAGCCGAAGCAGAGAAATTCAGAGGCTTGATCTTGTGGTGCATTAAAAAAAGTTATTTATGAATAATTAGTTATGCCAGAATGTGTATGCACATCCCATTGCAGATGGCTCCTACTCCAGCGAGTGTGGAAGCCTACAGGGATCTCCTTTATTGGTTAGAGGTACTGGTCTTCAAACCACTAGTGTAGATTATGGTAAATGTTATTTCCAGATATTTTAAGATCCAAAGCTTCAGACTCTCTAAATAAATACAATAAATAATGGTTGAGCTGGTCAGTGTCTCATGTTTCCCATCTTCTAACCTCTCTCTGTCTCTTAAGTAAAAGCACACTCATGCCCACCCACCCCCATCTCCATTATCAGAATAGTTTTTAAGTGGTGAGCTTAAGGTCAGGGCATCCAGTCACACCTTTCTAAGTTGTTAGTGGTTTTATGGAATTTTTTTTCTGTTGCTGTGTTTTCCAAATTTCTGATTGGTTGTATATTCTAAATTCTGATCTGTTAACCTCTTTGAGGACCCATACAAGTGGGCTAATGGCACAAAAGTGCACTAAATAAAATAAGTTCTCGTGATTATTATTATTATTATTATCAAACCAGCTACTTCATGATGCATCTCAAGTGCCCCCTTTGGGCACACTTTTTTGACCTGGTCACAAATGGATGCATGAGTACAAGAGGGCAAGTCTGGTATTACAGGGAGAGGTAGAGGGGAAACAAAGAGTCCACTGTATGGGCAAAGTCTGGTTGGATGAAATGAGCCCCAGCAGGAAGTGCACAATGCTTAACCTGGGGAAAGTGAGTGCAAAATTAAAGGTTTGCAACAAGAGCCTTGCTTCTCTCCTACTCAAAAATATGCAAAAGATGGCAGCTTTTTCTGCATCTGTGGCCTGCCTCTGCCTCATAGGGAAGTTCACAGCTGAAGAAGCAGAGAATGACTTGCTCAGCACTACTCCAGCATCAGCCCAAGCCTCGAGTTAACTGCGGCTTCCTATGGACTCTTCAGAGAGACAGACAGACTGATTGTGTAATCTGAAAAACCCTAAAAGAATGTGTAGACTACAATCACTCCATGAAAAAGCAAACTGGACATGCGCAAAATGTTGTGCCCATGCATATAAATGCGCAAATGCATTCTCAATTAAACCACTGCACATGGCTGTTTTTCAGTGTGCACAAAATTTTCATGGGAAGAAAAAGACAAAAAAGGGTGGAATGCTGCAACGTGTGCCTGCACAGCTAACTTTGCGATGTCAGGAAACACAGTACATAACATTGGCAGGGGAATAATGCATATTGTGACCTGGAATGGGTAATCCAGAACCACAAAGTCCAGAGTGAGAGAATTTCCTAAGCACCCCAAGGAAAACAAGGGATGCAGAGAAATACTGCCGACAGGTGGCTAAAGAGGGTGCCTTTGCCAGCAAGTGCTGCAAGCTGCTCGTGCGAAATCACTGCTGTATGTGCATATTTGAACTTTGCGCCAAGCCCTGCCTGGTGCATTCCTGGGTTAGGAGGTCTCCATTATCTCTTTCCACCCCCTTTTGCCACCCCTCTCCTTAATGACAGCCCTCCGGTGGAGCTTGCTTGCTTTCCCGACTGGGAGTCTGGGAACTTCTTTCTCCCTGAGGCACAAAAAACTGCACCAGATCAGCCACCATTAGCCTTACTGGCCAGATTGCAGCAGGGGCCAGGGGACTTCTGCTTGCAAGAGGGACAACTGGAATCACCAGGGCAGTCCATCAGAGGGCAGGGGAGGCCTGGGAAAAGAAACAGCTCAGCTCTCCTCAGCAGAATTAGCATGGAAGGAAAGGGGCAGGCAGCCAGCTTCCAGGGAGGGGGCAGGCAGGGGAAGCTGGGGAGGTGGGTGTCAGACTCACCATGTTAGAGGCACACTTTTCCATGGAACTTTTTTTCCCTCAACAATAAAAATGAACAAAAACAAAGAGGTAAGAAATTAAAGGTTCTTGTAAAAATCACAGTTTGGTTTTTATGGGGGAGCATAAGGAACTCAACAGAAGAAAATTAATCAGAACAACAGAGAAAACGAATCTCTAATCAGCCAATTGACAAAGGAACCCCACAGAGATTCCTCCGCCTGGTTCACATGGGCAGAGGGAAGGTTTTATGCATCTCGTCTCATTGCTTGGCGATGATACCCTTGATGGCTGACTCCCGGTTTACATACGTAGCCCAGTACACCATATTGAAAATGGCGAACAAGACAGGAAAGACGATGCGGGACATTTTGTCTACCTTGCTGACACTGTTGTAGGTCTTCTTGTTCTCAGGGGGCTTCTCTTCCATTCGGGGCACCTTAGGAGGGATGACAACGGCCGCGGGTGTGGTCGTGGTGGCAGCAGCGCTTTTGGCAATGGTGGGCAGGCCTGGTTCCTTGGTGATGTTGAGGGCATATGTCGTCCCCACAATGTTATACGTGTTGTTGGTTTTCTTTGCCAAAGTGACTGGCTCTTTCTTCTGAGAAGGAAAAGAAAGAACCTTTGTATGGTGGCATGGTTGTATAGAGGAAAGATCCACCTATATAAGGCAAGCAGGAATTGCTGCTGTTGCAGAAATCAATCCACCCAGGCCCATTTCTCATACTCTGCTAGAAATGATCCCCGGTGTAGCACCCTGGTGTCTGCTACTGGGTTTCCAGGTGCCCATCAGCTTTTCCAGCAAATTTTCTCTTCCCTCAAGCGAAGAGCCAATCCTGGCTTTCCTCCTTCTCATGGGAATAGGAGGTGCATCACGAGAGCCTGGGGTGTAGCTCCTGTGTGTCTGCTGGCCAGCACCCATTCAAAAACAGCAGCTGCTTCCACTGTAGTAAGAGCCACTGAGGGGAAGGGGGGGACTGAGGAGACAAAATCTGGGTGCCTAAGTCAGCTGGAGGGCCTCAGAAGCCAGTGTCCTGCTGCCTTTACGGAATGTGTTGAAAATTGTTTTCTAGTGCAGTTATGACTGCAGATACTGGGGGTGCAGGGAAGGCAGAGCACAGTAAAAGTCACTTTTAAATTGCGGTCATACACGCTAAATAATCCACTTTCAATCCACTTTCAGTGCACTTTCCAAATGGATTTTTACTGTGTGGACTGGCAAAATCTAGTAGGAAAGTACATTGAAAATGGATTGAAAGTGGATTATTTAGTGTGTGTGAGATCGCAGCCTAAGTCTGCTGGCTGGGCCTTTTAGCAAAGTTTATTAGGAGGCTGATGAAAGCCATTTGCTGATCAGATCCTGCTGAACCCATTAGCCAAGCCAGCAGTGGAGGAAAGCAAGACCAGCCAGGACAAGCTACAGTCCTTGTCAGGATGCAGCCTCCTCACAAGGTCAGTCTATGGGCACGATCATACACACCAATTAGCCACGAAAGAGGGACGATTCACCACCGGATCAAAGTGGCACGATCACACCAGTACATCTGGGAGGCGTACCACAACTGTCGGAAAACCGTGGCAAACCAATTTGCTATGGCAGAGAACCGGAGTAAAAAACTACTGGGGAAACTCCAGTATCAAATGGTTTGCTGCGGTTCACAGCCGGACTTTCCCCATGTGATCACTTCAGCGCCGAAGTGTGGCATTGAGGATAGCGTGATCACACGCTATCCCAATGCCACACTGTTGTTCCCCCCCTTCTCCGTGTGCACATCATCAAAAGCCCTTAGGGTGGGGAAGCGATTCATCAATCCCCTGTTTAAGCCACACACACAAAAAACCCCAACTCGCCCATGGTTGCATCTGATCACGCAGTGGCAGGTTGCCCCAGCAGGTCCATAGACCTGTGTGATCACGCAACTGCGGGGCAAATTGCTCCAGGGCAAAAAAGCCATGCTTCCCCTCTAGATTATCTCGCTCATGTGGCCGCGGCCTATGATTTGCTTTTTCCACCCAGCTCCTGCCACAGCCAGATCTTGCAAAGGGGCAGCCCTTCCAGTGTGTAGTAGCCAAAAACAAAAAAACTTTCATTGTCTTTTCCTACATTTCTGTAACTCTCTTCCACACTTTTCTCTTTCTTCATTTTGCTCTATTCTTTTCATGATCTGCCATTTGTCTATCCCCACTTCTAATCACCCCAAGTGGCTTACCTTGTTCTCTCCTTCATTTCATCCTCACAACAACACTGTGAGGTAGGTGAGGCTGAGAATGTGTGACGGGCCCAAGGTCACCCAGCAAGCTTCCATGGCAGAGTGGGGATTCGAACCTGGGTTTCCCAGATCCTAGTCAGACACTTGAACCAGTATACACATTTCGTTTCCACTGCAAATAGCGTGTGTGTGTGTGTGTGTGGGGGGGAAGTCTGGACATAACCTGGCCAGGGGTCATTTCATAGAAAAAGAGGTGCAGGAACTCATTAGCATAACTCATTAGCATAACTTATTTGCATATGCTAAACCACCTGACATCATAGGAAGGAAGGAAGGAAGGAAGGAAGGAAGGAAGGAAGGAAGGAAAGAGAGGGAGGGAGGGAGAGAGGGGGGAGGGGGGGAGAGAGGGAGTGGGAGAGAAAGAGAGAGAGAGAAAGAAAGAAAGAAATACCACTATTCTGGGAGGATAGCTTCAGTGGTGGCTGAAGCCTTCAGAAGGCTGGTCGGAGGAACAAGGACCTTTCCAGGGGACGGGGTCATTTTGCTGCAGTCATGTCACAAGCAGGCATTCCCCTGTTGGGGGGGGGGGCTGGCACCAACTCCCAGAGCTGAGCTCCCCCAAGCTAAACCACCTGACATCATAGGAAGGAAGGAAGGAAGGAAGGAAGGAAGGAAGGAAGGAAGGAAGGAAGGAAGGAAGGAAGGAAGGAAGGAAGGAAAGAGAGGGAGGGAGGGAGAGAGGGGGGAGGGGGGAGAGAGGGAGGGAGAGAGAGAGAGAGAGAGAGAAAGAAAGAAATAAATACCACTATTCTGGGAGGATAGCTTCAGTGGTGGCTGAAGCCTTCAGAAGGCTGGTCGGAGGAACAAGGACCTTTCCAGGGGACGGGGTCATTTTGCTGCAGTCATGTCACAAGCAGGCATTCCCCTGTTGGGGGGGGGGCTGGCACCAACTCCCAGAGCTGAGCTCCCCCAAGCTCCTGCTCGAAATGACCCCTGACCTGGCCCAAGACATTCCAATCCCTTTCATTTTGGCCCTGTAACTCCCATGATCATCCTGAAGCGGATAACCAGTTTTGAGATTCCTAGTTTTACTTTCTGATGAGTTATGCCTGCCACAAATGGGCAGACAGATGGACATGCAGACCCTTCTGGTTTGGATCAGGGTCACATGGAGAGAGCCCAGATGGAATCTTTGTCCTGGGGCTCATGGTGGCTCTCACTTGTCCTCATTGTAGTAGGATGCTTGGCTTGCAACCACCCACCCACCCAACACTTTGTGATTAACTCTTCCCTCGCCTATGGCAGCTATTTGGTCTTGGTACCCGCTTCGCATTCTCAAAGTTTCAAATGTGTTGACAGACTCAACGAGATTGGGGACTCCTGAATCATGAGGCAAATCTAGGGTGGAAGGACAGTGGCAGTTAGTGTGCTTAGGATATAAAGTCATATCAAATATGGTATCTGTGACAGGAAGATTATGACACACAAACCCTGGATACCACTGCTTCTTGCAGAAACGGGACTTCCACGGCTTATATGTTGAAACCATGCTAATAATCATGGTGCCTTTGCAGGTGAGATTTGTTGGCCAGTGAAAGTACCTGTGTGACAGCATATACACAGTAGGACTGGCTAGTGTGTTCACTGATGGAAGAAGCCAACTGACCTCTCATATCCCCAAACTGCTTCTCAGTTGCAGGCATTCCCACAACTCATTTTGTGACATGTAAAAAGTCAGAAAGAGAGGGCAGGTGGCGGCTGGCTCTCTTAGGATGCCTCCACACATGGTTAGATACTGCCTTGTTGTTGAACTACAGCCATCTTTTACAACTGGGCTGTCCAGAGGAAAATTCACTTGCAAATTATTGCTGTGGCACAATGATAGTGCAATATCCAACTCCCTGCGGATCTAGGCTGGGTCTCCTTGATGGGCTCCAAGCATCACTGCTGATGAATTCAGTCCTGTTTGGAGAAAGATATGAACACACCTCCCAAGGAGTGAGGTATATGTGTGCCTGGCTGGCCTTTTCGGCCGCTCCCTCCCCATGGCCTCACCTTTAATTCCTGAGCCTCCAGCACCTTCTTGCCATCCCAGGCCCAGCTGCGTTTCGTGAAGTAGTTGACAGCCGCAAATTCAATCAGCGCAGAAAACACGAAGGCATAACAGACGGCTATGAACCAGTCCATGGCCGTCGCATATGCCACTTTCGGCAGGGAGTTTCTTGCGCTGATGCTCAGAGTAGTCATAGTAAGGACAGTGGTGACCCCTGTGGAAACAAAACCAGAGAGGCTGCTGCTGAAAAGGGCAGAGAAGTGTTTCTCCCTCCCAAGCAGACTTGACTGGCGCACAGTTCCTGTCCCTCCTTTGGCCACTCTGCCACAGAAGCCTCCACCCTGAGATGCTATGAAGATGCACCGAAGACCAAAGGAACTGGTGTCACAACTGGGCACAGCCTGGCTGACATCAACGGGACTGTGTCCAACCGCACCATCAGCACATTTGGCCACAAAACACCTTTTGCACCTGATGGCAGACACCGAGGCCTAGTGCAAAGGAGGCAGGAAGCTGGTAAGAAGGGGAAGATGGGAGGGAGAAACAGGTTCCAATCTGAGGTCTGACCCTGATATGGGCAGTGACTGCATTTTTTCCCATGCCTCTGTTTTCTTAACTATCTGGACAATTACAGTTGTGGATTATGAAGAGGCTTGACGGCATCGAGCCAAGAAGACCCACCTCTCCTGTTCTAGGGTCTAAAAATCCTTGCATAGGGAGAGTAGTTGCCATTACCCTTTACTAGCCAAAGACACATGGAGGCACTTGCTGCTTTCTGCCTTGGGCAACCACCAGTCTTAGGGCAGCTTGACGATGTGGCTGATACATGGAAAAAGGACTCTGGCTGTGTACATAATTCCCACCTGAGGAGGCAGGTGGGAAGAATCTGGAGATGCCCACTGGATTGGCTTTGACTGTGCTGTGAACATCTTGAAGGGAAGGGTTGGTTGGGTAGCTCCAGCTCTTCCCAGGGGTATGCCTGACCACGGTTCATGGTTATTTACTTCAGCAGGAGCATCTAAATCATCCCAAGTACAACCTATTCCATACCTGGCTAGGAATGATTCATTGGAAGACCCAGGTAGGGGTGCAGTAAAGCTAGAATATCCACTTGCATCACTTCCACCCATACCCTTTTGTATGGTTTCAATCCAAGGTGCTGTGGCAGGAAGTGGAAGAAAAAGGAGCATAGTAAGCTTGTAGTGGATATGACCCTTACCAGTAACTGTGGGGATGAAGTTGCTCTGAATGACAGCTCTTTCTGTTAACTGAAAACTCAACCATAAATTGCACATGTAGGTAGCATTGCCTTTGTGGATTCTCACTCTGAACCCCCGAAGTAAGATGCATTCTGAGATACTGGCAATGAAATGCAGTCTCCACTAGCAGAAAGGATGGTTTTCCTTTGCAGTCATTTTTAAGAGGTGCATGCACTTTTCAAGGGAAGCCAGACTGTAGGCACTGAAGTCAAAAGCCTGGGCTGGATCCTTAATAATCTTTTCACTCAATCTAGCTCAATTCCCTTACTTACTACAACCCCATTTCACATGGCTATGTCCATTTCAGGACAAAGGTCCTATGGTACTCAACATCGCCTTTTTGGTGGTCAAGGAATACACCTCCCTCACATTGTCACGAGGAGAAATGCTGTCTGAATCCAACCCTACATGTCAAAAACAATAGCAAAAAGACCAGGGGAGAATTTCAGTTTCCATTCTGGACTGACATGTAGTAGTCAAGCTCCCAAGTTGAGCTTTGGTGGACATCTTGACAAGGTGGCATTGATAAATTCATCCAGTGAGTGGCATATTTATTGTGACTCTTCAAGGATTTCTGAGGGTCATTTTACACCTCCCCTCTAAAGTAGTTTGACTGCTGTCTTTTCCTGTGCTGATTTCACAGTGGTGTGAAATTTCACTCCAGGGGGTCTAAGTGCACTAATCAACAGCAATTGTTTAAAGCAGAATAAAGCCGGTTGGACACTAGCTTGACCACAGGAGGGCAATTAGTAGATGTGGATATTTCAGTAGCAGCACGGTTTCACACCGCACAGAGGTGTGGGCAGGTTTTTTTGGAACTAGAATGATTCCAGCGGGAAAGTCAGATGTAAAAACAGCCTAAGTCAGCTCCAACAGCTGGTGGTCATTTCCACAATGCTGTCCTTCAACAAAGCAACAATTTGAAGGCTTTCTGTTCCAGCATCAAGAAAGACACCTGCAGTAACCAGTCAGGAAGGAGGCACAACTCAGCAAATACCTGCATTCATTTAGGCATGACACCTAGGAGAAAGCCCCCGCTACGGAGAAAATGTCATGTTCTCTGGTTATACATGCAACAAGTTTTTTTTTAAAAAAAAGTCAATGCTCTTTTCTCTCTGAATCCCACAGAACCTCTTTTTGGCTGCAGTCACACACACTAAATAATCTGCTTTCAATGCACTTTCCAACTGGATTTTGCCAGTGCACACAGTAAAAATCCAGTTGGAAAGTGCACTGAAAGTGGATTGAAAATGGACTATTTAGTGTGTGTGACCACAGCCAATGATGGAAAGGAGATGTAAGGAAGACCCTCCCCTCTCCAACCATGAATGCCCCCAGTCCTCATCTAACAGTGCAAGAAAAAAGAAGAAAAACCGAGATTCCAGTATCTGGGTTCAATGTCACCACTTCTTAACCCTAGTTGCTAAACTCTCACTTATGATTCTTCTCACCATCCCATTCTCCATTAAACTAAAATAGGGCTGCAAGTGTGTCTTAGCCTATAAAGGTTCAGAGTGACTGTGGTATTAGGCAATCAGGGAAATGTCATGCTGAGGAGAGAAGAGCTATCTCTCCTCCTTCCCCAATCCAGATCACTCTCTTCCCATGACTGTTTTTAGGGCCACATTCCAAGGCCTTCGTTCCAGTCGCAGTGTGGCTTGCCCACAGGGTCAGATTAATGATCATATCTTGCAAAGGTATATGTGGGTTTCCATGTGTGTAGTCTAGCCAGGAGATCCTATGATTGTCTGGAAGCCAGAAGTTCTAGCTCTTTAGCATTATCCAAGGTGCACCAAGAGGAAGCGAGCTAGAATTGCACCGACACAGTCTGGAGAGATTTACAAGTTTTCCCCTGCAGAACATTATTTCGACTCCTAAATAACATGCTGAGCAATAGAACTTTCCAAGTAATTATGGGTCAGTCAATCAGCAAGCAGAAGAAATTGAATAATGGTCTATCCCAGAGCTCAGTCCTTGCTCCAGTTCTTTTCAATCTCTACATCTCTGATGTTCCCAAGACGATATCTAGGAAGTTTGCTTATACCAATGGCATGGAGATTACAGTAAGGCACAAATCAATTCAAAGGACTGAGGAAATATTGACTAGGGACTTCAAAATTTTGGCTGAATACTTCGGTAAATGGTGGCTTATACCAAGTCCAGGGGAAAAAAATGCTCCTGTTTCCATCTCAATAACAATCTTGCCAACTGTGAACTGAATGTCTACCTTAATGGCACCTGACTTACTCACAACCATACATCTAAGCAGTGTTCCCTCTAAGCTGAGTTAGTGTGAGCTAGCTCACAGTTTTTTTAGCCTCCAGCTCACACATTTTAGTCTTAGCTCAGGAAGGATGGCTCCAAAGCAAACTAATTGATGCAGTAGCCAAATCACTCCCTCACAGCTTTAATGCCAGTAGCTCTCAAAGTAGAATTTTTGCTCACAAGACTCCACAGCTTAGAGGGAGCATTGCACCTAAGTACCTTGGCATTATCCCGGATGGGACCTTGAGCTATAAACACCATCTTACCAATGTAGCTGTGAAAATATGCACGCAAAACAGCATTCTCTAAAAATTATGTGGTACAACTTGGGGTGCATCTGCTACAATACTTAGATGCTCGGCTTTGGGGTTGTTGTATAGTACTTCGGAATATGGTGCTTCAGTGTGGCTCAACAGCTCCCATGTCCACAAACTTGATGTCCAACTCAACACAACAATGAGAATAATCAGCGGATGTATTAAATCCACTCCTACCCATGTTGTGCCACATCGCTTCCCTGCCTCTCTAAAGACAAGATGCTCTTCTTCTTGAATATAGAAAGATGATTGAAAACAGAGAGTTGCCCATCCACAAAGACATGGCTGACACTGGCCCATCCAGACAAAGACCCCAACAACCAGCAATAAAATCTGCACAAATCCTACAATCAAAATTTCTATCTAGGGAATGAATGGTTGTGAACATGGATGCAATCAGTCCCACCT
Source organism: Lepidodactylus listeri (assembly GCA_029233225.1). Classification (NCBI taxonomy): domain Eukaryota; kingdom Metazoa; phylum Chordata; class Lepidosauria; order Squamata; family Gekkonidae; genus Lepidodactylus; species Lepidodactylus listeri. Next base: position 30,724,866 of record JARCFY010000013.1, read on the forward strand.
GATATCCATAGCCTGATAAACACCAGTGAGAGGCCCACAGGATTTGACTTGCCACGTAAAGTATGAAAGACAGCTAATACAATATGAACAGGCTTTGGAAGTTGTGCGGATCTGTTGTTTAAATGGGGCAGCCCGCCAAACTATTTTTCACCTGCCACAGGAATGTGAGTGTCGTGCTTTCCAGGGAGATGGGATGGAGCTTTTTGACCTTTCCCCAGCTGCAATTGAGAGGACTGAAAATTTAGATATTAGTATTTACGAGGCTTGCCCAAGCAGTCTGCATCTCTGTTGTATCAACTTGGTTATGTATTTTACATTACTATACACTTCCTGTGTGTAACTATGCCATATGATAAATAAATAATATGTGTAGGGTTGTCAGCACTGTTATGGGATATGGAATTTATTTTTTTAATACATAGCCATTGATTCCTTTTACTCTCTTTCAAAAGAAGAATTTCTCTTTAAAGGTTTCTGTTACCCCTCTCTGTGTGCTTTTGTAGCCTCAGCCCTTGCAGGGGTTTTGTTTTGATGCCATACACCAGAATGTGCTCTAGCAGGAGGGTAGAAGGCTTGGCAAGGCATTGCCTGCCTCTGAGCATCTACAGAGTGAAATTCAGAAATTTTGCATAGCGTTCCTTCCTGCACCTCCTCTCTTTGAATTTCTCTTTGATCAAAATGGAATTGATTCAAAACAGATTCTAAATTCCTAAAAACAGGGTTTCATAGAGAAAATGGGCAAAGAGGATTAAGAAAATTTCTCTCAACAACTCTAGTGTGTGTAACCTGGTTAAAGGATTAGCTGTAGCTAAGAGAAACCAAGCAATTGTTTCCTTCCTTGATGGCTCCCCAACTGGAGGCATCTTGCAACAAGGACAACTGGGCCTTGCATACCTGGACCAGGTGTAGTATAAAAAGTCGGCATTCCAAGGCCTGCATCCTCCAGAGCTGCTGACATCCCTCATAAGATTGGGTAGGATCTTACAAAAGGGAGAGGGAACTAACCCCTTAACTGGGTAATCCCTTTTAGATTTGGCCAAAGAAGGTGGAAGCACTCTGTGGCTGCGGTCACGCATGCTAAATAATCCACTTTCAATCCACTTTCCGTGCACTTTCCAACTGAATTTTTACTGTGTGAACTGGCAAAATCCATTTGGAAAGTGGATTGGAAGCAGATTATTTAGTGTGTGCGACCGCAGCCTGAGAGGATGAAGGAAGGAAGGTGTTTTAATTCCTTCTCTGGAAACATTTCTCGCCCACAGGAAAGAACGTGCCATAACAATGGGGACCACAATTTTTTATGGATACATCAATGGTCTTGGGCATCTATGGGGCTAAAATGTCAGCTTTTGACATACTGGAAACTTTAACCCTGGTTGATTATGAAGTCAAGGGAATTTATCAGGCTCCATGTTCAAAGCTAAGCTTGATGCTACCCCAATACAATATTTTTACTATTTTTACTCCACACTGTTCTTCTTCACTAACTCCCTTGCCATAGCCATATTAATTCTATTTACTTTATTTATATACCACCTTTTCCCCCAGTGGGGACCCATAGTAGTCTACATCATTCTCCTCTTCTCAATTTTATCCTCACAACAACCCTGTGAGGTAGGTTAGGCTCAGAGTGTGTGACTGGCCCAAGGTCCCATAGCAAGCTTCCATGTCCAAAGAAGAGGGGAGCCAAACATCGAGTCTCCCAGAGCCTAGCCCAACTCTAATCACTATACCACACTAGATCTCTTATGAATATATATATGTCCAGTTTCATGAACTCTACAGCCCTTTTCATAGAATCATAGAGTTGAAAGAGACCTCCAGGGTCATCTAGTCCAACCCCCTGCACAAAGCAGGAAACTCACAACCCCCCTCCCCCCACCTCAGTGACTGCTGTTCAAGCCCAGAAGATGGCAAACTGTCCTGGAGAAAACTACTTCCTGACCCCACAGGGGCAAATGGCATCTCCCTGGGCTTCTAAGAAAGGGCCACAAGAACTAAGCACTGAGGCAACCCTTCCTGCCCTCCCTCTCACGATCTGCCTAAGTTCACAGAATCAGCATTGCTGTCAGATGGCCATCTAGCCTCTGCTTAAAAACCTCCAAAGAAGGAGAGCCCACCAGCTCCCAAGGAAGCCTGTTCTAGTGAGGAACCGCTCTAATTCAAGAGTTGATTGTAAACTCTGCTTAGAGTCATTTTGGCTAGGCAGTATGCACTATCCTTTATTCTTCAATGCATTTTGGTATAGTGGTTAAGAGCAGCGGACTCTAATCTGGAGAACCAGGTTTGATTCCCCACTCCTCCACATGAAGGCAGCTGGGTGACCTTGGGTCAGTCACAGTTCTCTCAGAGCTGTTCTCTCAAGAACTCTCTCAGCCCCACCTATCTCACAGGATGTTTGTTGTGGGGGAGAAAAAGGGAAGGAGATTGTGAACCGCTTTGAGACTCCTAGTGAAGAGCAGGGGTAAAAATCCAACTCTTCTTCATCATCATCTAGAAAAGATTTGGATCTGTCCTCCCTTTAAACTGTCCTCTAGGGGGGGACTGTGGTTGGTTATCATTCTGAGTATGGTAGCAAGCTATTCAAAACACAGGTTTTCTCACATGGGGGAAACCTCAGGGCTTAAACCTTATCAAAATGTTCCCCATTCGTATGGCATTCCAGAGATTCCCTTGCTTCTTCTTGGCCCCTTTTCTCTTGGGCTGCCCTGCGATTCTTTATGTCAGAAACTCACCAAACACAGTTCGTGCTGGGACGCTTTCCCTGTTGAGCCAGAAGGAAACCTGGGATAGAATGACTGTCATGATGCAGGGCAAGTAGGTCTGGATCACAAAATAGCCGATCTTGCGCTTGAGGTGGAAGTAAGTGATCATCATAACATACACCCCTGAAGGAACCAGCAAGGAAGGCAAAGGAAAAGATACACATTACTAAATGCAGTTGCTGAATCCACGCTTTGCTGACTGGGGAGGCCATCTGGAGAGGTGAGGCAAACCTCCCGTGTCCTGAAAAACTGCCAGTTCATGTAGTGATTATTGACTGCCTCTAAAGAACCCAGCGGAATGCACGGCAGGTGGTTCCAAAAGCAATCATATGCCAGCTTTGTAATCCTCTCACAGCTGTTCTGAAGCCTCTTGCCCTTGCAGCCGGACAATGTGCCCCTAAGGAAAGGGTGCAGCTGGGCTTCCCATTGGCTCTTGGTAGGGAAAAAGGGATGCCTACAGAGCAAAGTCGCTTGGCTCACATGCTTGACTCACCAGGAGTGTCGTATTGAGATCGGCCTGACTTCCAATGAGGGGCAAGAGAGGAAAGCCATGTCCTCTGGAAAATTCCCATCTGCTGCCAGCACTCTTGGCCACTTCTCTTTCTACATGAGGAACCTAGGGGACTTCAGCTTCCCAGACCAAGGGTTTGTCCCACTCTAGAGATTTTACTTATCTCAAAAGGATTATCTTGGCTGGATCAGAAAAAGTGTTTCTCTCTGTTCCCTCCAAACCTCTGGCAGACAAGGGCCTTCCCTCCATCCGCATCCTCACCCAGCCTTGACTGTAAATTAGGACCCTGCCAGATGTGAACTGGGATTGTGGCTGCTGCCAGTTGTGGAGAAATTGCCCTCCCAAGCCTTTCTGCCACTGTGTGGGTGCCTGCAGCCCCAGAAGAACTGGGTTACTCTCTTGCCTGTGCTAGTTTCAATGTCCTCTCGTGAAACAACATGGCCCAAAAGGTCATACTGATTCAGGCGTGACCCTCCTTCTGCCACCTCCACTTTCCCCAGGGTCCAGTTGTAGTTCACCTCGGACTTAGTGTAGGCATCTACAGAGGAAGGATAAAAGAAAGACCATTAGTTGCCAATCTGTGGCCCCTGCCCAACCTAAATTGTAGCATAAATTGCAGTGAGGATAGCTGGCAAAGGCCACCAATGCAATTCCAAGGTCAGGAATGAAGGCCCTGTTCATAAAGCAAGCCATGTCTGGCACATAAAAGTCCAGCACTACCCTGTCCCTTCTTAAGTGTTAGGACTGGATGTCAGCAAGTACACAGGGAGCAAGTTAGAAAGCAGGTCCCTCTGGGTCCTTCAGTCTAGTAGTGGTTCAAGCACTTCCAGTTCCTTGGCTTCCATTTCCCTCTCTAGCACCAAACTGCAGTGCCCCCTGCTGGAAGTACTGGATATAATTTTCAACTGCATGCCAGACTGAAACTTCAGCGCCTGTTCAGACTAAGAACCTGTGCAACCTATAGATTACAGGCCAGCATTCCAAGGCTTCTCCCTCACAAACTCACTCCATTCCCTGAAACAGCCACTGGAAGGGACTTCCTGACCTTGATGTTTCCTTGAGACATGCAATGCTGCTAATCAAGAGCCTCTCCGCCCAGTTCTGCTGCTCCAGGCAAACAAAGAAAAGCTAAGCAGCAGCCGAGGAAGCACATGGTTAGGTGGGATGCAGCCAGGGTTTCCAGCTCATTAAGGAAAACACCCCCCCTTCTGTTTACATTCAAATGAAAAAACACACTGGAAAATATTTATTATAAGGAAGTGTGCTGCATTATCATTTTAATTGCTGTAGTATAATGAAATAGTGCTCTGGGGCAGCCTTTGAAACCACAAAGATGTGGCTGCCAGGCTAGTCTCAGGAGCTGGATACAAGGGAATGCACCACCCTTGGGCTGAAAGATCTGCACTGACTGCCCATCTGTTTCTGGGCAGAATTCAAAGTACCAATTCTTACTTTTAAGGGCCTCAGTTGGTTAGGGGTAGGGTGCTTGAAGGACCCCTCCCCCCATACTGTCCAGCTGGCCAATTAGCCTCATCCCAAGCCCTGCTCTGTGCAGAGGTGTGGTGGGTGTGAATCAGAGGCAGGGCTTTTCCAGTGGTAGTACAGCCTTTGGAAGAGGAGTTCCATCTTTTAAAGCTAGAGCATTCTCTCAGCAAGGGGGACTAATGTATGAGGAATGGGGGGGGGATTAAATAGTTAAAATTATACTTTTAGAATATAGTAAGACATTTTGAAGACTTTATGGTTGGAAGTAAGGATGTAAATAAAACCTAACCATCCTTGATCAATTCCCTCTCTGACTTTTTAGACTTCAGAGTGGTCAGAGTCCTTAAAAGCTTATAGAATCCTGGACGGAGTATTTTTCTACATACTGGGAAGCCTGCTGTGTATGCAGAAATTGTCATCTTGTGTGCGAGTGGCCCCATTGCACTGGCCAGCTGATTAGCCCTCATGTATGGCATTGTTGTCTGAGTGCTGCTGGACTAGGATGTGGGAGACCAAGTTCCAATCTCCACTCAGCCATGAAGCTCATGGGATGACCTGGGCCACTCACCCTCTCTCAGCCTAACCTGCCTCACAGAGCAGCCAAAGGGACAAAGTTCAGGAAGGGAAAACTGCATTATACACTCTGTGCTCCTTGAGGGAATGGTGGGATACAACTATGATCAGCAAGCACTGGGAACTTTGTTACACAAAGGAACCTGTCTCTCTTCTAACCCAAATCTTTCCCTCCAGATGCTATAAGCTCTTAGGGGCTTTAATGAGTCAGGGATGCTGCAAAATTCACGGCAAACAGGTTCAACAGGTTGTTTTGACAACTGTGATCACTCATGAGCCAACCCATGGATCTGTTCAGTTCACTGCCCTCCAAGCAGAACAGCCATCAAACAGACCTGTGGCTGCACAGGAGCTGTGCAGGCAGACTTGTATTTCCTTGTGGTGGAAGAGTTTCTTTCGCCTTGCAGGTGCTTTTGCATCTGCATCAGAGGTGAAATCAATTCTCCCACAGTGTCATGGATGGTCAGGTCAGGTAATTAAATAATGTGGGAGGGAAACCAGGCCTTCCAAAAGGTGGCACAAGAATATGCATGCACAAAATAACCTTGATGATGCAGACTTAAATGAACACCACTCTGTAAGACTTCCAAAAAAACCCACAGTGTTTATTTATAATCACTGATTGATGGACTGAGTTGCTCACCATTTATTTATGTAATTGGCTGTCAAGTAGCTTGTGGTGATAACAAGCCTGTGGGACTGTGGGGAACTAGCATTCTCATGGAGCTCTGTGAGAACACATATGTGTCAAGCACTGCTGATTGTGCTGTATTGTACTTTCCCTGTTTGAATACATGCAAAGTAGCCCAATGAACAGGCTCAAATTGATCACAAATGGCTGAGTAATTAACAAAAAACACAGCCCCTGTTTGTGACTGACAAACAAAATGTGGGCTGAACTGGTGGGTGTTTGAGCACCCCATCTCAACCACTCTTAATATTCCATGCCTCCAAAACAACGCTCAGTTCTCATCAAACCACTAAGGATGGTCTATTTTATTTGTCTGCACTTCTGGGAAGTCCTCTGAATTAGAAACCTCAACTTTTCCAGGGACAGTCAGAATTTGCTGTCTTCATGATTGGTATAAGATACCTGTTTACTAAATCATCCATTGTGGACCAGTCTCAAAGAGTTACTTTTGGAAACCAGCTGTCATCAGTGTGGGACTTGTCCTGGAGGGTTCTACAGGGCATAGTCCTACCCTCTGTGCTAATTGATCTCTATTTAAAGTCTTCATTTATAGCTTTGAACTGGGTGTCACCAGTATGCTGATGACATCCACCTCTGTGTCTCTCTCTGTCCAAATCTCCTGGCAATGCAGTGGAAGTCTTACAGTTTGGTGTAGTGGTTAAGTGCGCGGACTCTAATCTGGGAGAACCAGGTTTGATTCCCCACTCCTCCACTTGCACCTGGCTGGATGACCTTGGGCAAGCCATAGCTCTGTACCAGCTGTTCCCTCAAGGACAGCTTGGGAAAGAGCTCTCTCAGCCCCACCTACCTCACAGGGTGTCTGTTGTGGGGAGGGGAAGGGAAAGGAGATTGTAAGCTGCTCTGAGACTCCCTTTGGGAGTGGAGGGCGGGGTATAAATCTAATCTCTTCTTCTTCTTCTGTCTGACTGCTGTGGTTAAGTGGCTAAGAGCGAACAGACTAAAACTGAATCCTGGTAAGATGAAAATAATGCCTGGTGGGAAAGCTGAGGCCTTGAAGGACAATGTACTTCTCATTTTCAGTAGAGTACAGCTGACCCTTGCTGATTCAGTTACAAGCCTAGGGGTTGTACTGGACCCAGCATTACTGCTGGATACACTATTTAATGCAGCTGCAAAAAAATGCTTTCTTCCAACTTTGTCAAGCCTGGAAGATGGCCCCCTACCTAAAATCAGCTGGTCTAGCCACCTGGATCCATGCAATAGTAACATTGAGACTAGAGTATTATAATGCACTGTACACAGGTTTGCCCTTGAAGTTACCTTGGAGACTCCATTTGGTACAGAATGTCACAGCTCGGTTATTAATAGGAGCTAGGTGGAGCATGCATATTGCAGCCACTCTGCAGCCACTCCATTGGCTTCCCATCAATTACCAGGTTCCATTTATCTGCCTTGATTCCTATGTTCCACCTTGACAGCTTTGCTCGTCTGTTCAGGGCCTTTAGCTGGCGCCACCCTTTAAATGGGCAAGATCGACAACTGCCTGTGCATGTGCTTTCTCTGTTGCAGCCCACATCTTTTGGAGTGGCCTGTCTGAAGAGGTCTGAAGGGCTCCCACCCTTCTGTCACTCCACAAACAATGTAAAATGGATTTGTTTCCCCATAAATGTAGTAGAGTTATACAACCACGGAATGGTTCAGGAAGGTACTTTGAAGTGGGAAAGGAGGAAACTGTACCACTGCATATAGGGTGTATGATCTGCTTGCTACATGTACTACCATGTTGGTGCTGCACTGTTTTCTAATGATGTAAACTGGGTTTTGCGCATTGTATCTGCACTCTGTCATGTCTAATACATTACGCTTATTCAGATTTCTGTAATCCTAGTCCTTTCACAAGTCCTAGTTTATAAAGATTTTATCAATTTACACTGTGTAATCTGCTTTGAGTTTAAGTGAGAAAAGTGTACTATAAATACAGTAAACAAATAAAGAAAAGTATTAGATATAGTGCAATAAAGCAAATTAAAATAAAATAGATGCCATTATATGGACTGATAAATGTAGGCTGTGATGTGAGCTCACACTCAGAGGTGTTGGCTTGCCTGATTAATAGGCTATTAAATCCCTGTCCATTGTAAATCAAGAAATGAATGTTTTGTGTTCCCTGGACATCTAGTACTTACAGCTTCCAAACTTCAGTGGACAGGCATGGACATCCATTGGGAAGTCTTCCAGGTGCATGGGGCACTCTGCATGAATGGTCAATCTGCAAGACATAATGGCCACTGCCAATGGGATTGTCAGGTGTGAAACCCACAGGAAGAATTCCATTGCCAACTCTGTCTCCCCAGACCCAGACAATGATTATTGTGAGAAATCTATGTGCATTCTTAACGCTCAACTGATCACTATAATCCAGATCCCAGATGCTGACACACTTATATTTATACTAGAATAGTCTCAGGCAGAAAAAGGACTTTCCCGACATTTGATATCTGATTTTTCATCTGGAGATGCTGATGACTGAATCTGGGATGTTTCATATGCAAAAAATGTGCTCTACTACTGAGCCGCAACCTCTCCCCTCTGAGCCACAACTCCTTATTGAGATATGACTCAATAAAAATTACATGGAATATCAAATGATGGTCCTGTGATTTGTCACGTCATACCCAGGATGGCTATAGGGCAGGAAAGATACACAGGGAGGCCTCTGATCAAGCTGCCTAAAAGACAGGATGTGTGCAAAGCTGTAGAAATGGTTTGAAACCTCTTTATACCTTCGTACCTGAGGGCTCAGAGCAGCAGTTCATGATCTTATATTGGGCATGGAACAAGAGCACTTACAATTAGGACACAAAGTGATACCTACCTCATGGTATAGAGAAGAGTGCCATTGTCTACCAGCCGAAGCAATTTGTTGGGTGTGGTCATGTTGTGGGCGACTGATTTCTTGCCATTGTGGAAGAAAGTGTCTGGGGTCCAGATCTTACTGGCCAGTAAATTGTTAAGGGGGAGGATCTTCATCGGGCCATCAAATTTTAGCCTCTCATCTCGCCAGGACTGCCGGAAAAAAACATCAATGGTGTATTCCTGCCAGAGAGAAGATAGATTAAATGGTAAGCATTGCCACTAAAAATCACAGAAATAGGCCAAAAAAACTGCCCCCACCCTTGGTCTTGTGGGCTGCACAAGCTTTAAACACCTTTTTACTCGGCTCACCAGAGCTCTGCAATCTTGAAGCCTCTAAGCCTTGCATAAAGGTTTGTTTAGAAAATAACTTACACTTTCCCCATCCTTAAGGAATAGAAGATTGACATACCCATCAAAATGCAGGGGAGTTTTTTTATTCTGCCTCCTTCCAACTGTATCGGCCTAGCAAAGCAACAAGGAGCCTTCTAAAGCTGCCTAACCTAGAACAGAGCCTTGGATCCTTTGCAGAACTTGGGAGATGCCTTGCCAAGTAGGTGATACTAAGGGGCACTTTGTGCTGCATTGGGTTTATGCATTTATTTATGAATTTAAACATTACTTTCCTCCTCAGGCTGTTATTTTACTGGCTCAACCCCACAGTCTTGCTCTAGGGTCTTTCTTTGGAAGGTGTTGCCCTGAAGATGGTTCAGGGACCTTTTGAAAGCATCTCAGGAGGACCTGAAACCAAGGCATACAAAATCTAACAAATATATCAATGACTGGGTGCGCTGTCTGCAAACACAGATGCTTCAACTTCCTGTGTTAGGTTGCTGTCCATGGTGGCAGCCTGTCACCATGAGACAGGCGCTCAAAACAATCAATAGGATGTTCAGGACCACAGCCAGCTCACCAAGAGGGCTGGATGCAAGATCACCGGAGGAGGGAATAAGTATTGTTCTAGCGTGGATCTGGAGCAGAATTAAGGTTAAATAACCTGACATCTGCATGGAGAAACATCTCCCAAGATTCATTCCCCCTTTACTCTGAAAGGACTGGAATGCCTCCAACTGCTTCTAGGTCTGGTAGAGGAAGGCCCTCTTGAGCTACAGGTGGCTTGAAAGAGGCATCTTCAGAGGGTGAAGCCAAGGATCCCTCCATAGGGACAGGGGTTGGGGCATCACGCTTCTTAGGGGCTTCTTTCCTTTCCCCATATTGATCCTAATGGGGTAGCTTTCTCCTGAAGGGGTTCCTACAATCCTTCCTCAACCCCCTCCTCTGAGAGCAGGCTTTGGGGTCCTTAGATATGACTTGTAGGGCCTGGCCTACCCGCCCCCTCCAGTGGCGGAGAGGCCAAGTTTTGCCATAACCCCTGCTGCTATCTTCTCCTCCTTCTAAGGTGGACACAATGAAGAGACACAGCCAGACAGAAGTGCCGGTTTCAGCCATACTGCTGTGAGGTCTCATCTTTCAGGACATCTTGACAAATAACTACAGGACTTGGAGAACACTGACAGGAACCCATATGCTGCTGCTGCCCCATCACCAAAGCAGATCACATGGGTGGGGACCTTGTGCGTGTCCCTCCACTACTCGCCACAAGTGCTTCTTACAGCAACAACTATGTGGGAGGCCAGAGTTGGCCACCATGTTTCTCTCTGGGGCCATTTTCTCACAGTTATCTTCCTTTTGGTTTCACTCCCCCAGTTCTATTTACTGGTGACATTTTTTTCCCAATCCCAGGTCTTGCTTTCTTCCTGCCTTCTCAACAATGGCCTGATCTGGTTTCTAGGAAGACAAATATCTGATAGTAAAATACTGTAACCTCCAAGGTGCCTCTTCATTACAGACCCTTCTTTTGGAGGAGCCATAACAAAGTGGCATGGAAACATACATTTGTATTGTGGGTCTGCCCTGTGTTTAGGGCCCTTTTGGGATGAACCACAATGCTTCTGGTTTCTTTAGCATAGTATCTTCTGTAGAGGCTTCATGTGTGGTGCCCTAGATGTCAATTACTGTAGGCGAAGGGAACAGATGGGGAGGTTTTAAGGTCTAGATCAACTGCTGATCATTTTATTTCTGTCATTCTGTAAAAAGAGAAAGTGGAACAGCAACAGCGGGGTGACACTCCCAGATGTTCTCTCTCTTTCTTCTTCTTCCTTCCTGTGCATTTGCTGGATGGAGTTTTGCAGGGCTGTCAGCTCTATAAACACTCAAGTCTAACAGGGGGTACTGCAGCGCTGTCTACAACTCTTCCTAGTTCTTTCTCAATTATTCATCCTAGGCAAGAACACAGAAGACCCAGCGACAAGTGCAGGCAAACACAACCCCCAGTGCTGTTTTCCACAGTAACAGTAGGTGGGGTTGATGAGTATAAACAATGCCAGAAACATGTGCCCTGTAGCTGCCAACACCACTGCTCCTGGCAAGTACAAAGAGCTGCTCTCTTACTGGGTCACTCTCACTTGTTTTTATTTCATTCAATGGACACAAAACCCTTGATTCACACTGGGCACTTCCTCCCTTCTCTCGATCCCCTTTCTGCCCTTTGGAACAGTAGGACTATGGCAGTGGTGTTGTTTTTGCCTTCTGCTGCCTCTCAGAGGCCTTTTGCAGTTACAGGTTCTGGAGCCTCTTTTCCTTCTTGCTTAGACCAGCAGGGCAGTAGCCACTGGAATCTGAGCCTCAGGTGTCCAAAGCTGTGGATGGGTTATCTCTCCACTCCCCAGGGAAGGAAACCACACTCTTGCACTGGAGCCCTCTGATGCAGTCTCTGCTTAGCAGCCACCTGCTCCCTCTGTCCCATGAACTGGAGGGGGGGGGGGTTTCTCATGTTTTACCACTGCCATAATCAACATCAGCTTGTGCCACAGTCCACAAGAGGCTTTCGTGCTGGAAGAGCCAGGGATGAATAACCAGGCATTGTGGAGAAAGGGGCCAAGAGTGAGGCTTCCTCCTCTTTTTCTCTTTGGGAGGATGGTGCTCATTGGTTTGCTTTTGGTCATGGTGCTCCTAAACCACCACAGTTGGTATGCATGGACCAACAGGGTGGAACCAGAACAAGCAAAGCAGGGGTGGGGATGGGACATAATGTTCTTTATCTGCCTTCCTCATGTCGAGTACATTTGGCAAAAAACCACTCAGCAGAGAATACCTTCCATTTCTCAATACCTTTATGTTTCCCCCTTCTTCACAGTTCATTATACATGCTCCCTTAATCAAATATGCTCCACCTTAGAAGTAATTATGAGATATTCCCTGAGGGCTGGATGGCTGAATACATTAAGGTTCTTTGCTTTGGTGTGAAAGAGAAGAAGGAAGTGTGACAGCAAGAGAGAGACACCAGGCCAAATTAAAAGCAGCGGCTCGAGTGACATTGTATTAACTTCTCACCCCAGAGGGAGAGGGCCTTCCAGGGCCAGAAAGAGCCCATTGATGGGGAACTCATAGAAATGGGATATTATAAAGCATTAATTATTTCCCAACCCCCCCTGGGCCAGTCATTCTGCTTTTTGACTTATCTTTCAGAGGAGAACAGCCTTGTGGCCTGCTTCTGTGCTGGTCAACCATGAGGCCTCAGCAAGGGGCTTTTGTCTGGCTAGCCTGCCCATATTATGTTCCTTCTTGCAGGGGTCAGGCAAGAGGCTTGGCTCACAAACAACACTGAATGTCGGGCCTGATTGAGTCTCCCAGGAGGGCCAAGTCTAGCTGCCTCTGGCTCACAGGGAAAAGAGTTCAACTGTGAACAGTCACCACGATACTGAACCCTAGCCAATAGATGCAAGTCTTGGGCATTATCAAGGGTCCCTTGGTCCCGTGTGCTTACAGACATCTGGACTAGCATGAACCAATTCATAAAGGCAGAGAAGGTGCAGTGAAGCAGCACAGAACAAGCCAGGCTGAATTTTTGTGAATGGGGGAATGCCAGGAAGTAATAATTTCTCATAATTCAGCATGGGGATGGATCCATCTTGTAGCATGGGAATTTTCATTTTCACCGAACCCATTGGCATGAAGCAACCTGGGCTGATTTGGGAAAGCTTCCAGTAAGTTACCTTTCCATGTCTGTTTTAATTAGACAAATTGTTGTGGGAAGAGAGGCCTTGATTCAGTCACTAACTTTTTTTGGGGGGGGGGTATTTTTGCATGTGTGTGTGTGCGCGCCTGGAAGTCATGTGTGTGTGCCCATGCCTGGAAGTCATGGCGACCTCTGGCAACTCCTAGTGAGGCATGGAGGACATTCAGAGAAGTGGCTGGATAGCCTGCCTCTGCCTCCCGGCCCTGGTAGTCACTGGAGGTCTCCCCATCCAAATACCTGCCAGGGTCAGCCATGCTTACCTTCCAAGATCTGACAAGATCAGGCTTGCCTGGGCTACCCAGGTCAGGGCCAGTCTCTCACTCTTCATTAATAGGCTTCTCTCCACAAGCCAGGCCCAGCTCTCATTCTGTCTCATCCACACACACACACACCCAATATGGAATGCTTTCATGTTTTTCTTTCTGCCTTTTGCCTCTTCTGGTTCTTTTGGTGGAGGAAAAGGTTATTTTATTTATGAAGACATTTATATTCTATGTTTCTCCCAAATGGGGACCCAGAGTATCTGAAAACAATGTTTCCCCTTCCTCCATTTTATCCTCACAACAACCCTGTAAGGTAGGTTAGCCTGAGAGAAAGTGACTAGCCCAAGGTCACTTGGCAAGTTTCCATGGCAGAGTGGGGATTCGAACCTGCGTCCCTGGATCCTAGTCCAGCACTCTAACCACTACACCATGTTGCCTTCTGCTCCATGAGTAAAAGAGGGCTAGGCTTCAAATGGTCAGCTTCACGCCTGTTTGCCCTACAGTTGCTCTGCTGTCCTCTTTGCAAAGTGTCAGTGGCCATTTGAGAACAGTCCATCTCCTCTGACTTGGGAAGAGACTACATTTGTGTTCCCATTCAGGGCTGTCATCCTGACCTGCAAAGGAACCTTTCTGGGTGCTCCAGACTCTAAGGCTCCCATGCATGGAGCTCCTTCCTTCTATTCTCTGTCTGTGGGTGTCTCCACCAGAGAAGAGGGGAGAAAATCCAGGCTGGGAATGATTCTCTTTACAGGTTCAGGGTCTTCAAGTCAGGAGGACACTGAACTTTAGGATGGGTTCTTGCTGCTCTCAGAAAGTTGTACCCCAAGGGAACATTCCTTCACGGCTGTAGGCACTTATGAGTATACAGATTTCCCCAAAGACGCCTCAAGGTGCCCCTTTGTCCTCAGAAGGAAAGGGACTACTGGAAGACACTCAGGAACACCATCTCCCTTTGGAAGCCTCGACTCAAATGAACACATGAAGCTGCTTATACGGCATCAGACCATTACCCTATCAAAGTCAATCCTGTTCACTCTGGAAAGCTACTGCCAGCCAGAGCAGAGGTGTTCCACATCACCTACAATTTGACCCTTTTAGCTGGCAAAGCTGAGGATTAAGCCTGGGACCTTCTGCATGCAGAACAGATGCTGTACTGTTGAGCCACAGCCGCCCCACCCCCTGGTTCTCCACACAGCTCCTTACCATATCTGTGTCTGAGACAGGCCCAAAACTTGTCACATAAATGTTTGTCTTGACTTCGGTTACGTCGTCTGCTGGGGGGGAAAGAAAGCTATTAAGGATGATTTGCATTAGCATAGCGAATGCTTCCCTATGTAATTTCTACCTTAGTTTGGTCTGAAACTGCTGCGCCAGCTGCTTCCCTGGATTAGCACAAAATGATCCACTATTGTGCTCAGCCATGTACACTGAATAATGGTCAATTTTCTAAACACATGATGGGGCATGCAGGACTCCATTAAAGCCCTCCAGGTTTGTTTCAGGGACGAGCTCCTCCAAGTGCCTTTCAACAACAAGGGCTTACACAATGCCATTTCTAACTTGGGTAGTTTGAACCTCCCTTCCATTTTCTATATGTTTTTTTTAATCCTTCAACATGAGAAGCATTGAAAGATCCACCAGATTTTGAAAGAGCAATGTGACAAATGCTTTGAATTAGTTGCAGCTGAAAGAAGCAGCACCTCATTTCCTCCACCCCTTGCTGTGTTTGATGGCTTCCTCCATCCATACCTGTTCTTCTGTGGTCCTCGTGCCTAGGAAGGGATACTGTATTCCTTGAATGGCACCATCCCATGTTTATTTGATGCTGAGCAGCATTCTGAAACCTGGCACTGAGAATGATGTTCACAGCCTGACCAGAAAGCCAGTGTCATTTATTAACATGGGTTAATCTGCTCATTTTGTTGCTCATCTGATTCCACTGTTCAAGTTTGTCTGTCTGCTTTACAGGTCCAAATAGGATACTGAAAGTCTATAATTGTCCATTCCTCCAAAGCTCCCCAAATGCTTCTTCCTCTCAAGAAGCACTGTCTGCCTCTTCTTGAAAGGAGACATAGGGCTGGCCTTAACAGCCATGACACCAAAACCCATGCTCTTCTCACAGTTTACATGAAGCCACTAACTTCATCTCACACTAAAGAAAGCAATAATCCACCCTGGAACCAAACAAAGGGTAGAGGAATTGTGGGCATACAGAGGTGAGCACAACCAAGTACAGTTATGGTCTGGAAACACATCTGAGTAACAGGCTTCTGCAAGAGGGACACCTCCAAATTCCAGAGGATTTGGTGGCATCTCACTAACATAGCCACAGGGAGAGTCTACAGCTGAATACAATTTAAGGGACAAGTGAAGAAGACAGGTAATGTTAGGGCATAGGTGGATAGGCCAGGCTAGACTGATCAGGTCAGATCTCAGAAGCTAGGAAAAGCAAGAGATCCCAGAGTTGAAAATCACAAAAACTGAACAAAACAACTGTATGAAAACGCTAATAGAATTGTAACAGTATTTCAAAAATAAAGAAATAGTAAATATTTATTTGCATTATTTTCATACATCAATTCACATTACATTAAATTTATATATATTAATAAAGTCTCCAGATCGTGATCTTCGTTTCAAAAGTTTTCTTCCAGAATATCAACTATATATAGTCATTCATCAATTGCAGGACGTGAATGTTGCTCAAACAGCATCTCCACTCAATCCAATTTTAGTTGCAGCAATTTTATACAAAGTTTCAGAAGACAGGCCACCAGTAATGCATTGAACACAGGAACTCTCTCTTAAGTGTTGCTGATCTGGTAGCGCTAAGCAGAGGTGGGCAACAGCAAACCTCCTCTGTTCATCTCTTGCCTTGAAAACCCTACGGGGTCACCCAGGGGATCAACAGAGTGAACAACAAACAAACAAACATCTGGCCCCTGTGTTGCTTGCATCTGTCTGGTGCCATGAAATATTAAATGGGATGCCGGGCAATAACTTGGAGTCCCTGAAGGCACAGCAGCCCTTTGCTGACTAACTGATTGATTGGAAATGGTTACTGGGTAACTAGCTAGCAGGTCTGATATATTTTGCCGTCAATTAAGTATTCAGAATGGAACAGAATAGGAAAATATTACTTAAGGCACTGCACTGGCTGCCAATAGCATACTGAATTCGCTTCAAGGTGCTGGTTTTGACCTTTAAAGCCCTATACGGCCTGGGGCCTGCCTACCTGAGGGACCACCTTTACCCACATGTTCCCCAGAGAGCACTGAGGTTGGGGTCACAGAATTGCCTGGCTCTTCCTGGGCCGAAAGAAGCTCACCTGGCCTCTACCAGGGCCAGGACCTTTTCAGTGGTGGCTCCATACTGGCGGAATGAGCTCCCGGAAGACATCAAGGCCCTGCGGGACCCTTTACAGTTCTGCAGGGCCTGTAAAACGGAGCTCTTCCACCAGGCCTTTGATTAGGAGCTGCCACCAATAACATCAATAACTCAATAACAACTAAGGCCTGTGATATGTTGGACATTACCTGCGGTCGCACTTTATGATTATACCATCGTGGTCTAGCAAGATATATTCGTTGCCAGCACTTTATCAGCTTTTTATCTAGGATTATGAACTGTTACTGTTACTGTTATGAGTTTTATTGAATAATTATTCTGTTTTAATGTATTTATCTTCTGATATAAGCTGCCCTGAGCCTGCCTTGGCGGGAAGGGCGGGATAGAAGCCAAATGAATAAATAAAATAAAATTAATTAATTAAATTGGAAAAGGTGCTCATCACTGCAATCTCACAGTCCCCAGCTGGATGGGTCAATATGGTCAAGGCTTCTAAGGAGAACCTGGGGGCTGAAATGGATAAATAAACTGTGTGAATAGACCTGAGCAATCTAATAATTGACACATCTTCTAGGCTGAGTGTGGGGAGTACATTAAAACAGCGCATTGTGTGTGGGAACAGGGAGGCGAGCTCGTGGACAGCTGCAGTAGGGCGTCTTGGTGTTGTAAACAGTACAAAAGTTGAGCTTCCCCAAAAAGCCTCGGCCAGGGCTGCTGAGAGCCACCAAGGCCCTGAGATCAAGATTGTCTCTGGATCCCCTGCTCACATCACTAACCTAAGTATCATATACAAAATTAAATGGCACGTCTGGTTCTATAGATCTCCGTGGACCTCCGTGGAACCAGCTGCTCAACTAGCCCACCCCATAATAGTATCCTCACCATGCCCTCTCTTGGTGGCCCGAACTGTGCTCACCCGTCAGTTCATTTCCTGGTTCATCACAATCCTCTTTCTGAAAAAGTCCTTCATAATGATTTCTAAGCACAAACACACCTTTGGCTTCTGGAACATCAGCAAAGGTCATGCCTTTTTTGTTAGTCTCATTAGGAAGCTGCAGCAACAGAGAGGCAGGGGCTGATTCTGCATTGGCTTTCCCCTCTGTTGTTTTACGAAACCCACGTTGGGACAGAAATTCCCTTCTGCATTACATGCTGCTTTCACTTCCTTTGATCATCAGATTTTATGGTACCCTCCACACTCCACTCCGCTTCCTTTGATCATCAGGTTTCATGGTATCTTCTGCAGAGATTTATGGCCGTTGTATGGCCATTCAGGGGTGAATTTGCAGTCAATATGGCATTTGAATGTGGTTTTGAGCTGCACTTGTTCCTCCCAGTTGAGAAAATGTGGAACGAAGGCTAGATGCAGAATCGCACCTTGTCTTGGAGCCAGCCCTGGGACTGTATCCTTTCAGTGGCACATCACAGGGTCCCTTCCTCACCCCTTGTCCTGAACCTGCTTCCTTCTTTTGGGGTCTGCTCCCCTCCCCTCCCCTCCCCTCCTGCCTTCTGGCCTTTGCCTCTCTTTGCCCAGGATCTCTCCCCCCCCCCCACGCCCACTCACTCTGGCAATCACTCACAACTCCCCAGGCAAGTGAGGGGGTGGATCTTATTTACAAAATGACTGAGTGCTATTTTTATTTGCTCCTCTGAAATGCTGGCAACAACGGGGCCAGCATACAGATGAGCGCCAGCCAGGGGGGCTCTTTCCTCTCCATCCCTTCCCAAGTGACTGCAGGCTGGGATGGGGGTGGGGGAATCACAGGAGATAGGCTGCTTGCAGTGCTGAGCTAAGCATTGCTGGAATGAACCCTCCTCAGACACTTGATCTGGAGTAAATTGGCCAGGTCTTCCTTTGAGGGAGGCGAGGAGGGGCCAGGTGCGTGCCCTGGGAGACTGTCAAACTGAGTCTGCCGCTTGGGAAACTCAAAACGCAGCTCCTCTTCCTCAAGGCAAGAGTTCCTTCCTGTGCAGATGCTGTGCTTAGGGGACAGATGTGGGACACGAAAAGAGAAGAGCTGACACTTCCCTCCTCTCATGAGGGCAAAGCCAAACCTAGCTGGGGGAGGGGACTGATGCTCCAAACATATTAAGACACAAAGAGCTGCCAGTCTGGGGAAACCTACCTGAATGGTGTTATCCCAAAATGACTTTCCTAGATGCAGCCTTCACTCTCTTGACTTTCCCTTCCAGATAGTCCACGGTAGTCATATACAGGCTGGCTCGTTCTGGGGATAAACACCCTCCTGAGAGGTCTGGCTCATGCAGAGCATTTCAGCTCTAGCTTCAAAAGGTGCTCCGAAGCTCCTTTGGCTACAGAAAGCCAGCACTCTGCTAGGAAACACCACCGGGCAGCTGCCGGGGAAGAAGGCTGTGAGGAGAGCCTTAGAAAGGGGCCCACAGATATTTCCAAATGGCTACGCCTGTGCCCACCGGAGTGCTCCTGAAAGATGAGGGAATGGAATGCGGTGGTTAGACTAGAATCTGGGAGACCTGGGTTTAAGTTATAAGTCTGCCATGAAAGCTTGCTGGGTGACCTATGACCAGTCACTCTCTCTCTCTCTCTCAGCCTAATCTAACTCTCAGGGGTGTGGGAGAAATGAAGAGGGGGGAGAATGATGCTCTATGCTGCTTTGGGTCCTGATTGGGGGGGAGAAGTGGGGTACAAGGCAATCAATACATGCTTGGCTCCATCAGTCTGGTTAGAGGCTCTGCTAATCCTGGCCTCAAATGCCTAGGCCAGAGGTGGGCAAACTGTGGCTCGGGAGCCGCATGCGGCTCTTTCACATATATTATGTGGCTCCGGCAGGGCGGCTGGGGAAGCTAAATATCATTAGCAAACAAATATCATTGGACAAATTAATATCATTATCAATATCTGCGTTTACCCCTTTTGTTATTATTTCTGGCAGTCTCATTTAATGTTAATAAAAAGCAAATTGGCTTATTTTCCAATAAAGCAGGTAATATTTGTTCATGTCTTGTGGCTCTCAAACATCTGATGTTTATTTTATGCAGCTCTTACGCTGAGCAAGTTTGCCCACCCCTGGCCTAGGCTCACCTGCTTTGCAGCAGGGCTCCAGGCCTGGAGACCAGCTCAGCTCATCTTGCCACTGAGACTGGCCAGAGTTTTGTTTCATTTTGTACAGTTAGTTTTTTGGAGGCCCTCTCAAGGGGAAGGTGTGAACCCAACAGTGCCTGAGCTGGAAAGCTTGCCACCCTTCCCCACCCCCCCACCCCGATCAGAGGGATGAAGTGTTTAATTAAGAGGAAGCAGACAGTAATTTTGCAGCCATACACAGGAGCTTCCCGGCTCCCTCATTCTTCATTTTCTCGGTTCCTCACTTTGGGGATTTAATTTCCTTCCAATTTTAGCCCGCCAAACAAAAGAGGAAGAAAAAGAGCTTTTCCTCTGGCGCCCTTTGCTGCAGCCCCAGGAGACAACAAGCCTTCGATTAATGACTCAGGCCTAAGCAAACCGGCTGCTCTCTGTTGTGCTTGGAATGGGATGGGGAGGAGGAGGAGGAGTTGCCTGCCTGGGCTGTTGGTGTCATGGGGTGGGCAGAGGGCCATGTAGCAGTACATGCCAGCCTCTCTTGCCCGGTCCTTTGTTTTGGAGCCCCACAAAGCGCAAGACCAGCTCTTGAACGCATGAAATGTAACAGAGCACTTCTTGGCGAGAGATGGGACTATGCCACTGTCCGATGCCGCAGCCGCACTGGTTCCTTGAAGCAATCTCCGTCATGCCAAGAGGAAGCCAGTGCCTGCCCACTGCACTCCACCCCCTCCCTTAACACGGTGCCTTTGATCCTGCCCTACTTAATCGGAGCTGCTATGGACATCATCACTCATCCACTCTCTCTCTCCCTCTCTCTCTCTCTCTCCCTCCCTCCCTGGCTGTTTGGCTGCCCCCGGAATGAGGTTTTGCTCCAAGGATGGAGCGGGATCACTGTGCTTTATTGTGAACATAAACAGACTTGTTTGCCTCATTACAACGCCCAGCCTAATTTTCACGCACTCTTTCATTCAGATTTCTGGGCCACATTCCCAAGCAGGCTGAAGGGCCAATTCCTAACCACACCTCACAAAGCAAGCTGCAGATTCCGACACAAACAGGATTGCAAAGTGAACTTAACTTGCTTGGTAGCCTCCACTGAATGCGAGGCAAGATCCCAATCAGATTGGCTCCATGGACATTGTCAAGATACACGTGGAGCAGCTTTTTGATGGTGCACTAGCCGCTTATTCTACAGGGCCAGGTTGCTGCAGTTCTGGCTGTCAACCCATGTGCTGACATTGCCTTATTAAATTGTTTTGTTTGAAATTGATACTATTCCGCCATTTCTACTGTTAGACAATGTTCCTGATGTCATGGTACAACAGCACTCATCAACTCAAAACTAATAATAATAACAATAATAATGGAGGTAAATTTCACTGATGTCAGCAAAAAGAGGGAGCAGGATTGTCAACAGGTCTGGGGGGAAATGTCCTGTACCTTTAACAGAGGCTTTAATATGCAGAAACATGCAGTTGAAGCTTTTCATGGCATGGAAGTAAATATCATTTGGTAGGTAACATCCCATTAAGACTTGAAGGAACGGGACATTTTTCTCCAGGCTTTTGGCAAGCCCCAGGGAGAGAAGCAGATTAGTGGAGATTGAGGATCTCAGCAAGCAGATGCTGAAGACATGCAGAGACACCTAAGTAGTAAGTTTCAATTCAAATGGTCCCCCCCTTTAATTATGTGCCTTTTAAATTTGGAGGGGACAGCAGCAGCAGACAAGGGGTGGTGGGTGGGGAGCCTGCTACTGTGAAAAACCACGGCAATCATTTGAGAAAGCAGCATAGTCATGCAGAATAGGCACATCTGAACAGCTTAAAGAATGATCGGCTCCCAGCTGGCAACCTGTGAGCAGGACGTGAGTTGAAGGATGGGAAGGTGGATTTGTGTTAAAAGATTAGAGGAAATCTTCCAGTCCACTTCATCCCTGGATACTTGTGAATTCAAACTGAAACCCAGTTTTTTTTTTCTTCCAGCAATTGTTTCACCCCAACACATCAACTCATCTTCTGGCTTCCATCAAAGGCTCATGAATATTAATATATGTATAATCAGTTCCTTTAATAATTATACTTACAGATTTAAACATCTTCCTGGGCTTAATCAACTAGGATGAGTAGGTTGAAAAATGCAGCCTGGAATATCTAATTAGAAAAGGATGGGGACCCCCCCCCAAATAAAATCAAAGAGACACACTGGAGATAATGGAATACCTTTTCCTTGGGCCACCTTATGCTTGAGAGACCTGTACACGCTTTCAAGTAACAGAGGATTCTCCATTATTAGACAGAAAGGAAAGTTAGCCCAGATTACTCCCTTTCTACCCTCTCTGCTGTCTGCCCTCCACTAACTGGAGAAGGTAACAACCCCTCCTCCCAACACATGGACTGAGAGTAAGTATTGTGCTGCATTCCTGTGTGTAGGCTGTGTGTTCCCTCATTCTTGTCCTGCATCCTCACAAATGAGGCCCCAGTCTTGATTCTGTTCCTGCCAGGGCTATGGCTCAGTGGTAGAGCATCTGCTTTGAATGCAGAAGGTCCTGAGTTCAACCCCTGACAACCCCAGTTTAAAAAGGACCAGGTAGAAGACCTCTGCCTGAAAGCCTGGTGAACCCCTCAGCCAGAGGAGACGATACTGAGCCAGAGGAGACGATACTGAGCCAGAGGAGACGATACTGAACTTGCAACGCAGTTGCAGGTGTACAAAGCCTAGCTTCTCATGTGCCTGTCTCCCTTCATAATTTAAAATGAGATTGGCCCACCCACATTCTCAGCCCGCCCGCCCGCCTGCCTCCTGCAGTTAAATATTTTCTGTCTTCCCTGCAAATCATATCCATTTTTTTCTGATCTGCAAATTAATTATATGTATCCTCCCTTGCCGAAGTACAGCTAAGATTATTAATGTTACATGACATAAAGAGAACAGATAAGGATCTCCTTTCTAATGATCCAGCACAAGGTGGGGAGGGAAGAATGCATTATTTTCTATGCATAGCCCTTATTGGGGGGGGATGTTCCTGCAATAGCATCCCATCTGATTTCGTGCATGCTTTGTTGAATTACATGAGGGTTCTCCTTGGCTGTGGTCACATGGTCATTTTGATCAGGTTTCACTGCTGTTCTCTCTCACATTTAAAATCACTGATCAGATGGCCGCATTCGCCTCCCGCACTGAAGCGGGCTCACTTGCGCAATCTTCCCGGTTCCCTAGCGAGTTTTCCGATGTGGAAAATCAAGTACTCTCCGGGTATTTGTGCTTTGAATCCGCAATTTTGCCAGTCTGGACAGCCATCTCTTGCAATGATCAAGATTAGGTTGTCTGTATGTCCTTCTTGTGGTAGTTCCTCCCCCCCCCCCCCCCCCGGCTTTCACCTTTGTGTGCATGACCATTTCTGTGCTGAATATATTAAATGCATGAATGCTCAAGCGAACATAAAACAGTGCTCAGTAGTTCATTTTGTTTGGGGTGGTAAATTTAAACAAAAATTTTTTTGCACATATGCATGTGCGCACATATGCAAAGAATTTTTTAAAATGTGCCACACCACCACTTGGGTGGCGCAGCTGTCTGGACAATGCCTGGAGCCTTGTCACACAGTGCAAGTGGTTGGGCAAGGGATGTGTGATCATCTCAACCCACAAAAAAATATCCCCATTCAAATCTACAGCGAGAACAAATCGCGGTAAGCTTGTTGTGTGACCACAGCCCTTGACTCAAGAGCACACAACTGAGCACAGCTTTATTCTAGCCAGAGAGTGGGATGCTCCATTTCCCTCATCCCCAGTTATTACTGCTGCTTCCTTTTCTGCAGATGTAATACAGGAATTAATAGGGAGGGGCACAGGGACTCCCTGGCCCTAGTAAGTGTTTTTTGGGTTGTTTCTTTGCATCTGAGGTTCTTTGCATCTGCATTTGAGTTGTCCTGGGCCCCTGCTCCTTTCTCTTCTGAGCTGTAGTGTTTCGCTCCTATTGCAATCCCACCCTATCTCCATCCACTGGCTTCTTTTCAGCAGGCATGTGTGTGTGTGGGGGTGTCTCTTTGGCTTCCTGTACAATGCATGATAGCACAATGAACCGCTCTGGCCAAGCATGGTGTCCCTGTTTAGCTGGCAAGTGGCACTATGGTTTTGTCTTTCTTTGCTTTGGGAGATAAATTATTACAAAGGGGCAGGGAGGGGAGTCTAGTGTCCCTTGAGTGGTGTGCTCTTTGGCTGCTGGTGCTGCTCTGGGGGTTTCTGCTTCAAAGTCTCCCCCCATTTATTTAAACACCGCTGAACCCTCCCAGAGCCCCAGATGACAGCCTCAGCAAGGACTTTCCCAAGGGTAACCTTTGTTCATGGAAACTTTGGGGGAGATTTATTTGTTTTCCTCCCATTATGAATCACAGCCACAAGGTGACACTGAGCTGAGCACTCCCAGACGGTCTGTCGAATCGCCCACCCCTCTTTCTCTCTCCCTCCCCTGCCCCCCTGTTGTGCTCATTATTCTGCTTTGAGTTATATGCTGCCAGAAAACAAAGTGGATGCAACATGCTTTTCTTGGCAGCAAAAATCCAACCAGCCCTCTCTCCAGAACGGTCATATCCCAATTGCTACTCCTGTGGCATCTCTCATCTATTCTGAAGGCTGCCATAAGTGTCCTTCAGACACGGAGTGGGGAAAAGACACTCCGGAGTCTGACATTGTGGCTCCTGCCGCATTGGGGGTAGGGTGGGAAGTGTACAGGCAAGCGCACAGATGCTTGCCCTTGCCTGGCTTGTAGCTCTAAGGATCCATGTCTGGACCTCTACTGAGAACTGACTCCAGTTAAATGGTCCTGGGCTCCTTACAAGAGCTGAGCACTGTATGGTGGCTTGAGAAGAATTCATCAGGCAAGCACAGTCATTGAAGGACGGGGGGGGGGGGGGGGGGGGGGACCTGAAGATCTTGTATGTTCCTCACCTTCTGAACAGTTACAAGCAGTGTTCCCTCTAAGCTGAGTTAGTGTGAGCTAGATCACAGGGGGTTTTTTGCCTCTGGCTCACACATTTTTGTCTTAGCTCAGGGAGGATGGCTCCAGAGCAAACTGATTTATGCAGTAGCCAAATGGCTCACTAACAACTTTAATGCCAGTAGCTCAGAAAGTAGAATTTTTGCTCACAAGACTCCACAGCTTAGAGGGCACAATGATTACATGGCCTATTTTTTCACTGTTCAATTTTATTAATATAACTTTCAGACTTTCTTAAATGTCTGGTCAGTTCATGGCCCTCCAGGCATGCCAGGACAAGCAAACCCATGGTTCTTCCCAAACAGCAGAGAGCCCAGTACAAACATAAGGTGTTGCAGCACTGATTGTGACTGCAACTTTTTACTCAACAGCCTGGTGGCCTTTGAAGGATGCCCATCAAAAACTCATCTCCTGCCCTAACACTGCATCCTTAACCGTCTCCAGCACTAGCCCAAGAAGAGCAGTGCAGGGGATGCCACTGCAAGAAGAAGAAGAGAAGAGATTGGATTTATACCCTGCCCTTCACTCAGAGTCTCAGAGCGGCTTACAAACTCCTTTCCCTTCCCCTCCCCACAACAGACACCCTGTGAGCTAGGTGGGGCTGAGAGCCAGTTTGATGTAGTTGTTAACTGCACGGATTCTAATCTGGGAGAACCGGGTTTGATTCCCCACTCCTCCACTTGCATCTGCTGGATGACCTTGGGCAAGCCATAGCTCTGTACCAGCTGTTCTCTCAAGGACAGTTGTCTCAGAGCTCTCTCAGCCCCACCTACCTCACAGGGTGTCTGTTGTGGGGAGGGGAAGGGAAAGGACTTTGTAAGCTGCTCTGAGACTCCAAGTGAGTGAAGGGTGGGATATAAATCCAATATCTTCTCTTCTTCTTTCCAGAGCTGTCCTTGAGAGAACAGCTCTGACAGAACTATGGCTTGCCCAAGGTCATCCAGCAGCTGCAAGTGGAGGAGTGGGGAATCAAACCCAGTTCTCCCAGATTAGAGTCCGCACACTTAACCACTACACCAAACTGGCAGATGTAAGGAGAGCCTAACACAGTCTTGCTGCCAGAAGCAAGGAACTTGGGATCAGGCAGGGATAATAGCCTCCCTCAGGACTCCCTGCACTCTCAAGCAGCATCACAGCCCTTTTGTACATCATTCCACAGGTTAGGAAAGACACTGCCAAGTCTAAAAGAAAGGCTGTGTGGTTAACAGCACAAGTCAAGGAAGCTATAAAAAGTAAAGAGGCTTCTTTTAAAAAGTGAAAGGTCTGCCTCAATGAATTGAACAGGAGGGACCACAGGCTCTGGCATATGACATGTAAGTCAATAATTAGGCATGCAGAAAGAGATTTTGAGGAGCAGGTTGCTAAAAGCATCAAGACAAACAATAAACATTTTTTTCAAATACATCCAGAGCAGGAAACCAGCCAGAGAAGCAGTGGGGCCTTTGGATGATAAAAGAATAAAGAGATTGCTAAAGACAGATGGGGAGATGGCAGAGAAGCTAAATGACTTTTTGTTTTGTTTTTGTGTTCACTGTGTAAAGTGTGCGGCATGTACCCATGCCACAGCCCTATTTTCAGGAAGGAAGTCTGAAGAACTGAGCCAAATTGAGGTGACCAGAGATGAAGTACTAGATATATGAGGGAAATTAAAAACTGATGTCTCCAGGTCCTGATGCCAAGAGTTCCCAAGATCCCAAGAGTTCTTAAGGAACTTCTGTAACACAACTGTGTGTTCTTAGGGAGCTCAGATGTGAGGCAGTTGATCTATCATTAAATCCAGCCACTGTACCAAAAGACTGGAGAGTAGCAAATGTTACACCAATTTTTAAAAAGGGCTCCAGAGGAGAACCAGGAAATTACAGGCCAGTCAGCCTAACTTCTGTCCCAGACAAATTAGGAGAAACTTTAATTAAAGATAGAATTGTTAGGCACATAGAGAGACAAAGCCTGTTGAGGGAAAATTAGCATGACTTCTGCAAAGGGAAGTACTGCCTCACCAACCTTTTGGAGTTCTTTGAGAACATGAACAAGTATGTAGACAACAGTGACCCAGTAGACCCAGACTTTCAAAAGGCTTTTGACAAGGTACCTCACCAAAGACTTCAGAGTAAATGTAGCAGTCATGGGATAAGTGGAAGGGTTCTCTTATGGATTAAAAACTGGTTAAATGACAGGAAGCAAAGAGTAGGGATCAATGGACAGTTCTCACAATGGAGAGAAGTAAGCAGTGGGGTCTTACAAGGATTGGTATTGGAACTAGGGGGGAGCACTGTAATGGCCAAGTTTGCAGATGACACAAAATTATTCAGGATGTTGAAAACCGAGGCTGACTGTGAAGAGCTCCAAGAGGACCTCCAGAAACTGGATGAATTGGTGACAAGGTGGCAAATGAAGTTCAGTGTGGGTGATGCACTGGGACAAAAATCCCAACTTCAAGTCTAGGCTAATGGGATCTGAACTTACTGAGGCTGAGAAAGATCTTGGGGTTGTAGTGGATGGCTCAATGAAAGTGTCAACCCAGTGTACTGCAGTGGTGAAAAAGGCAAACTCTGTGTTAGGGATTGTTAGGAAAGGGGTTGAGAATAAAACGGCCAATATTGTAGTGGCCCTGTATAGATCTATGGTGTGGCCTCATTTGGAATACTGTGTACAGTTCTGGTCACTGTATCTCCAAAAGAACATTGCAGAGCTGGAAAAAGTGCAGAGAAGGGCAAGCAAGATGATTCAGGGGTTGAAGCACCTTCCCTGTGAGGAAAGGCTGACAAGTCTGGGACTATTCAGTTTAGAAGAGATGACTGAGGGGGGATATGATATGTCTCCCTCTTCCAAAATACTTGAACTCAAGGTCATCCAATGAAACTGATGAGCAGTAGGTTCAGGATGGACAAAAAGAAATACTACTTTATACAGAGAATGATTAAAATGTGGAATTTGCTGCCAGAGAAGGTAGTTATAGCAACAGGAATAAACAGCTTTAAAGGGGGATTAGATAGATTCATGGAAGATAAGTCTATCAGTGGCTACTAGCCATGGTGACTGAGGGGAACCTCCATATTCAGAGGCACTAATCCTCTGAATCCCAGAGCCAGGAGGCAACATCAGGGGAAGGCGTCAGCCTCTACGCACTGTTACTGGCCAAACAGAGGAACTGGATGGCTACTGTGTGAGACAGGATGCTAGGCTAGGTGGACTATTGGTCTGATCCAGCAGGGCTCTTGTTATGTGTGCCTGACCACAATTTTTTCTGTAGGGCCCCTAGCTGCCCTCTGCTTGTGAGTCTGGATTGTATAGGCTAGTCAACAGAGGAGAACTGACAGTCTTCATGGAGTTACCAGCCAGTGGGTCCCAGACTACATGGATTTTGGGTTGCCACCTGCTCTTACAAATTTCCAGCGGCTCTTCTACAAAGAAAAAAAAAATCACAACACGACAACGGGCCCACCAGTCCCACTTGGTAGCTTTTGGTAGGCAGTATTAGAATGTTGTTCATTACGTGCATTTTGCAACACTTGGTTTTCTAGGAAAAGCAGATTACAAATGTTTTCTGCACGCAGAAGGAAAAAGCTGCAGGCTGCCCATTGCAAGAGATGCCTTCGTTTTCCCCTAAGGCTAACTTCTGTGCAGGGCGGGGGTGGGTGGGTGGGTCTTCCTCTCCTAATTTAATGTGCTTTGCACAGTGCTCCCCTGGGGAAGAGCATGATATTACAGCAAGGTCAGTGGAATCCCAGTCTAGGAGACTGTCTGCTATTGAGAAAGTGTTACAAGGGTAGAACCGAATCGCACAACTAACAAATGAGAATCAGTCCGCAGCGACTGTCTGGCTATAGTAGAAGACCCCAAATTAGCTGCATCAAATGCTTTCCGCACCCTAGGAGGCTAATTAAATAAAATCACTATTTTGATAGCCTGCATTCTGATCACATTCCTGAATGTCTGCTAAAGAAAAGCATACTCAGTTGTGTGCATGCATGTGTGTTTTAAAGAATAAATCCCAAGTGGCTAACTTCTGACATCTTACAGAATTGATCTTGTTTGTTGAAATTCTCAATTGCAGACATAATTTCTTAGCTTCCCAAGTTCCACTGCACTACAGAAAAATTAACTCATAAAGCTCCACAGAACCAACTCCCGTCATAGACTTCTGTAACACAGTTGCAGCACCACAAGCTTAACACAGTGGCCTGCAATGCCACTTGAGCACATATACATTCAGTCAGGAGAAATCCTGGCGACGGCGGCTCTGAGTCCCCATCTCCTGCTGCCTCTTCAACAGTCACAGCTTTTCCAGAAATTCATTTTCCACAGTGAAATTCTGTGCCTAGCAGTTAGCCCTGCTGTACTTTCTCTGATTCTACTATGCTGCACCACCCTTACAAGCACAACCAGTATGTCAGGAACCATCCTTCTTTGACAAAATGAAGCTGGAGCACAGTTATATGGAGTGCTCAACAGTGCCCTTTAGAATGAGGCAGGGGGAACACTAATTCATCCAGTCCAAGACACAAATTCATCTAAACCTCAGCCTACCTTGAACCAACCTCCTGTTACCATCACCCCAAGCTCCAGTGAAACTGATCACTTTTGAGTCTCATTTCAATCAGGCCTGGGTCAGCTTGCCAATTACTAATGTTTATATTTGTGGTATTGATTCTGTAAATACTGAACTTCATAGACAAGGTTCAGTTTCTCTGTTGCATCTGTTTCCTGGTAAGAACCATGGACCCTCTGGAGGGAGGAAATAGGTGTAGAGAAGTGCACACTTTTTAGGACACTTGCTGCACTTATCTGAGGAGCAAGAAGTCAACAGACTCCTCACAAAGGTAAAGAATTGACCACAGGTATAAAAGTATGTGACTTATACTTGTGACTAAGAAGACCCTTCTAAATCCACTGAAGACAGAAGTTGCCAACTTTTAAACTGGTCCCTTTACCCATCTCTTTTATTCACAGCTGTTAACAAAAGACATTATTTAGCTCCATGCCTTAAAAACCTTCCTCTGCAGATTTCTGCATTTTAAAGCTCTGTTCAAGAGACACAACATTTTTCCCGGTCGAGTTGGCTACCTTAGCTTAGAAAGATATAACTCTGTTTAGGATCACCCTATTAGACAGGCTCAAGTTCTAGAATCAAGACAAGTAAGCACAGGATTGTAGCCTTCGTTCTTCCCTGCTTCAGTTAATGTGCTTTATCACCCGTCACAAGGCTGGATTAGGTTGCTAAGGAGACCCAGCCCCTTTTTCTCTACAGAAGCAAAGGACTGGAGGTGTTATGTGCATGTGTGTGTTGAGAGAAAGTGAGAATAACACAGATGTAAGGCACAATAGTAAATACATCTGTTCGTTCCTTGTGGGTCCCTCAGTTCCACTTCAGCTTTCTCCCCTCAAAATCTACCCTGATTTCAGAAGGCCATTATGGTTCTGTTAGGCCATAAACCAGAAGTCTAGTGGGTGGTGATGTTAGACACACCCGTGCTTTTGGACCATACCATTTTCCTGGATACGTCAGGCAGGCTAGAGGAGTCATCAGAGTAGGCGGGAGCAGATGGGGAAATATCAGGGCTATGAAAACAAACATGGAGGGACAAGAGGTAGCACATCAACACAGATGGCCTGTTTACACATATCCTTCCCAACACCAGCCAACCCAGGCTCTCCACGCAGAAAGCAGGTGCTTTGCAGAACCATGCGGTACCCTTGGCAAGCTGACAAAGAGTTTCCACACAGAACTTGAAATTTTCAGCCTGATCTGGATGCCTTGTGAATTATTTACTGGTCGGCTGCTAAGAGTGCCACAAGGCCTCTCTCTGTTTGTCTCTCTCTCACACCCACCATTTTTCTTTTCATCACCACAATGCTCTAGGTCATTTAAACATATGAAGCTTAAATCAATGTTGTTTTATGTTGATGTCTAGCAAAACGTAAAACCTGCGGGAAATGAAGCGTATGCTTTGTTTTTCATCCAAATCCTCTCTCACACATGATGACACCCGCAGCGCACAAGAGAGACACAATTGTATTTCTTGGTTCATATATAAATTGAAAGTGCCTGTTGGCTTTGCTTCCACCAAAGAACTGTGGGAACTGTAGTTCAGTTACTATATGGGTATTGAGACTTCTCTGTTGAAAATCCCGATCCCCTCAGGCCTGCAAAGGGCTCAGATAGAGGAGATGAAGATCACATGTATCTTCAGTTCATAAAATACAATCTTCAG
Organism: Lepidodactylus listeri; assembly: GCA_029233225.1. Taxonomy (NCBI): domain Eukaryota; kingdom Metazoa; phylum Chordata; class Lepidosauria; order Squamata; family Gekkonidae; genus Lepidodactylus; species Lepidodactylus listeri. The sequence goes on from JARCFY010000013.1 coordinate 30,755,719, forward strand.
GCTCCTGCAGTTTCACTTTGCCTTGGGGCCATGAAGAGAAGGGAAAGGACATTTGACCCTATTTGCAGCTAGGCTCTCTTGCTTTGTTGTTAGCATGTTAACAAAGAAAAACTTTTATTTTAAAAAATATTTTAAAAACTTACATTTTATGCTAATAACAAATAGTTTCACATGAAAGTAGAAGAGTTTAATCCCTTCTCCTTCTCCTTCAGTATCCTGAGGCATCAACCTACAATTAGCATTTTATGGGCAGCCCACAGATGATCATTTGTGTAAGCTCGTAGTTGTAGATAGTCTTTAGATTTATGCATGAAAGTGCTACTGGGAGATATGTTAATGACTTCATGTTAGAGGCAGAGACTGAGTAAAGAGGACTCAAGGGCTGTATTTCCTGTAATGACACAGCCGTGAGATGACAATTCCATTCTTCGATAGATTAATGTGTGGAGATGGGTGGGCATGAGGGATGGCTGCTGCCTCCAAGCTGAGGTCTGGGCCACCTGCCTCTGATGGCTCCTTCCCAGGTTCTCTAGGTGTCCTCACTTTGTCTTTCTGAAGCACAGACTGTTGGTTTCATAGACTCAGAAGCTGTTTTCCCCCATGACACCATTGTTCCAGGTCTAATGATTGCTCATGTGGGATGGACTGCAGAAGAGATGTGAAGCAAACTTGCAGGCCATTGCAGGATTTACATTCTCATTAAGACAATTTAAGCACAAACACATGAAGGCACCCAGAGATCTGTATTAGAATTCTTAGTGGCCATGCTGGGCAGACATATACCTCAGGAAAAGAGGACAAAATAGTATGGAAGCATCTTGACTGTGCTGCTGCCCAGTATGGCAGAGCTTCCTAAAAGGTACCTGCTTTCTCATTCCCAAAAGGAGTTTGCTTCCTTCCCTCCCTGCAGTTGATAGGGAAAGCAGGAGTCTGTTTCAGGGTCAGCACAGTGCCATCTTTCAACCCCTCTCAGATCAGTTTGCATGTGACCTGGTTGGAGCAGGAGGCACAGCATCCTCTGTCACTGCCTTTGTGATGACGGACCACAGTCAAAACCAGTAGAGCACCCCTCTCTTCCTTAGCTTTTCCCCCTTAAAAATGCTGCTCAGGGCCTCAGGACCAACTCCCAGCCCTTTTTTCCTGAAGGGCTTCCCTGAAACAGGGATGGTTTATTCTTTGTCTCAGGGACATGCTCTGAAGCAGAGGCCACCAGCAAACAATCTGCTGTGTTGTAACCATCTTGTCTGTCTGTACTGCAGTATCAGGCCTTGTGGCTGAGGGACCAACAACTTCGGCTCCCGGCTCCTTTTAAAGCTTTGTCTCTGTTCCTGGCTGGGAGCAGCTATTCAGAAGCTCAGCAAGAACGAAAGGGGGGGGGGATGGGGAGGCAGTAGCTTGAAACAGCCTGCACTGGCTCGGAGAGAAACAATTCATTATCTTAACAGTTGGGCAGAAGGGCCTAAAGCAATCTGCTGGAGATGCTCCCAGGAAATCACATTCCTCCAGAAAGACGTTCCAGCAAATGCTGGGATTAATAGCTGGCCTCCAGAAGACATAGCTTTGGAGCTAAGAGGAGCCCCTCCTACATGCAAAGAGGTGGTGAGAGAGCTCAGGTTTGGGGGGGAATGGGGATGCCAAACTCCAGGTGAGAACTGGGGATCCCCCTGAAATACGTTTCATCTCCAGACTACAGAGATCAGTTCCCCTGGAGAAAATGGATACTTTGGGGGTGGACGCTATGGCATTGTGCTCCACTGAGGTTCCTGTCCTCGCCAGACTCCATCCGCAAATCTCTGGGAGTTTTCCAACCCAGATCTGGCAACCCTACCCCACATCCCCAGCCAGTGGCCAGGGAGGACCTGGTGACCCTAGCGGAGGTTGTATAATGTATTAGTGGGCAGAGAGCAATGAGGCAGGAAACAAGGTCAAATTAGCACGCAATCCACACAAGCCCTGTGCAATTGCCTGACCTCCAAGCCCAGGTCGCAGCCGGTTGTCGTATCCATCCAGCAGCCGGTCGAGGATGCGTGTAAAGATGGTGATGTTGTCCTTGCTGTCATCAATAATATCTGGGCCATGCTTCTGAGCAAATCTAGAACATCAGGGGAGAGAAGGAGAAGTCAGTTCTGGCTGTTCCCATAAGGCACCATGCAGGAGGCCCAGCAGAAGCGGCAGGTGGCACCTTCTGGCTTGGCTAAACACCAGGGCTTCCTCTGGTTTTGGTGCTTCAGTGCTGGTGAGTCTCATTCTGCCAGGTTGAATCTGGAGGGCTTCCACTGCAGAACGCCTAAGTGGACATTATGTCACAACTGTCTACAATCCTAGATGGCCAGTAGTTTCACCACTGAGATTGTTTAAGAAGGCTGTGTAGGATGGTGGGACAAGACCACCTCCTGGGACCATGTGAGGTCTTTTTGTCACCTCAAGCAGTTACATCACATGTCACCACCTCCCATGGAAGGAAGCCACCTTCCTGTGGAAGTGGCACTGCCAGCACCTCAGGGAGTTGGTTCAGACCTGGCCAGAAGTAGTGCAGGTTGGAGAGGCTCTACTATACCCACTGCTTCTTTAGAATCACCAACTGAAAGGAAGCAAAATTCTAGTAACATAAGAACATGACAGAAGCCAAGTTGGATCCGGTCAGTGGCCCATCCAGTTCGACACTCTGTGTCACACAGAGGCCAAAACCCAGGTGCCATCAGGAAGTCCACACCAGTGGGGCCACAACTCCAGAAGCCCTCCCACTGTTGCCCTCCAAGCACAAAGAATAGAGAATATCACTGCCCCAGACATAGTGTTCCATCTGTACCTTGTGGCTAATAGCCACTGATGGACCTCTGCTCCGTATGTTTATCCAATATGCTCTTGAAGCTGTCTATGCTTGTAGCTGCCACCAGATCCTGAGGCAGTGAATTCCATGTGTTAATTACTCTTTGGGTGAAGAAATACTCACGTTTATCTGTTCTAAGCCTACTGTTCATTAATTTCATTGAGTGCCCACCAGTTCTTGTATTGCGCAAAAGGGAGAAAAGTACTTCTTTCTCTACCTTCTCTATCCCATGCATAATTTTGTAAACTTCTATCACGTCACTCCTCAGTCATCGTTACTCCAAGCTAAAGAGCCCTTACCTCTTTAACCTTTCTTCATAGGGAAGGTGTTTCATTTTCATAATCATTTTAGTTGCCCTTTCCAATGTTATAATATCTTTTTTGAGGTCTGGTGACCAGAACTGTACCCAGTATTCCAAATGAGGCTGCACCATAGATATACAGGGGCATTATGATACTGGTTGATTTGTTTTCAATCCCCTTCCTAATAATCCCCAGCATGTGCCTTTTTTATTGCAGTCGTACAATGAGTTGACATTTTCAGTGAGTTATCTACCACGACTCCAAGGTCTCTCTCCTGGTCAGTTACCACCAGTTCAGGCCCCATCAATGTATATTTATAGTTAGGATTTTTGGTTTCAATGTGCATCACTTTGCACTTGCCTACGATGAACCTCATTTGCCACTTTGATGCCCACTCACCCAGCCTTGACAGACCCCCCCTGAAGTGCCTCACAGTCCTCCCTGATTCTCCCTGCCCTGAACAACTTAGTGTCATCTGCAAACTTAGCCATTTCACTGCTTTCTCCCAGCTCTAAATAATTAATAAACAAGTTAAAAAGCACTAGACCTGGTACCGAGCTCTGCGGTACTACACTTCTTACCCCCCCTCCACTGTGAAAACTGCCCATTTATACTCACTCTCTGTTTTCTGTTAATTAAACAGTTTTTAATCCACAAAAAAGACTTGTCCTCTTATCCCACGATTGCTGAGTTTACTTAGGAGCCTTTGATGCGAAACTTTATCAAAGGCTTTCTGGAAGTCTAGGTGAACAACATCTACTGGGTCACCTTTGTCCACATGCTTGTTCACTCCCTCAAAGAACTGAGACAAGGGTTTCTGCTACTAATGTGCTTGAATCAGTTCTTATTGTTGGTCTTTATTTTTCCTGCAAATGTTCCTCACATTCCCTTTTGTCCTGTCTGATCACCAACTTGGATTATTTGCTCCCTTTTATTTACTTCACTCGGACTGGCCTTCCACTGCTTAAAGGAATCCATCTTACTTTTACTGCTTCCATTACTTTGTTTTTTAACTATGCAGGCCTTTTTAATACCTATTTGTACCTTTCCTAACCTGCGGTATTCATTTTATCTGAGCTTCCAGTAGCCTCCAAGCTTCCTGAAGGGATTTGCCTCTCCTTGCCTTTCTTTTCAGTTTCTTCTTCACAAGCCCCCTCATTTGAGAAAAGTTACCCTTTCTAAAATTAAATGTGGTTGTGTTAGTCTTTTTGGGCAATTCTCTCGTTACATCAATACTAAACTTAACAGCATTATGGTCACTGTTCCCAACTGATGCTATCACATTTACATCTCTCACCAGGTCTTGAGCATTTCTAAGGACCAAGTCCAGGATTTCCTCCCCCCTGCTAGGTTCAGAAACCATCTGCTCCATGGCACAGTCATTGAGAGTATCTCGAAACCCAATCTCTTTCTCCTGACTTGAACACATATTGACCTAATCAATGTGTGGGTAGTTAAAATCACCTACTATGACACAGTTATTTCATCTAGCTGCTTTCCTTAATTCTTCTGCTGTTTTTAAATCATCCTCTAACCTTTGATCTGATGGATGATAAATTCCCAGAGTTAAACTTCCTTTTGGGCCCACTATTTCCACCCATAGCATTTCTGTAAGCAAATCTATTTCTCTTAGATTCTCAGTTTTACAGGACTGTATACTCTATCTGACATATAGAGCCACCCCACCTCTGACCCCCCCCCCCCATCCTTCTGATATAATTTATATCCAGGAATCACTGTCCACCAAGTTTCTGAAATTTCCACAATGTCTATGTTCTCTGGCTTCTAGACCTTGTCAGTCAGTCAGTATTGTTTGTCACCCTCTCAGTGGCCAGTCCTAATCAATTTCTCTTTTGAACAGTAACAGCTACTCCTTCATCCCTTAGAGATGAGCCATCCCAAATCAGAGACATTTCATCTCCTGTTGGCCATCCCCCAGGATTTAGTTTAAAAAACTGCTCTGCCATATTTTTGATTTTATGTGCCAGCAGCCTGGTTCCTTCTCAGGACAAGTGGAGGCCATCTCTTTTGTATAGGTCCTGCTTGTTCCAAAAAGCATCCCAGTGCCTAACAAACGTAAACCCTTCCTCCCTACACCATTGTCTCATCCAAGCATTGAGGCTTCTAATTTGTGTCTGTCTAGCTGGCCCTGTGTGTAGAACAGGCAGGACTTCTGAGAAAGCTACCTTGGAGGTCCTGGCCTTGAGTCTCTTGCCTAGCAGCCTAATTTTTTCCTCCAGGACCACACAACCACATTTCCCCCCACTGTTGGTGCCAACATGTACCACGGCCACTGGCTCCTCCCTGGCACTGTCTACCATCATATCTAGACCATACATAATGTCCGCCTTCACACCAGACAGACAAGTCAGTATGCGGGTTCACAGCCCATCGATCTACATGCCTAAGGATTGAATCAACACCAGCTACCAAGAGCTCCCCTCTCTGCCCAGGGATGGTTCCTTGGTGTGAAAGGATACCTATTCACCAACTGTAAAAGAGGTCCCTTCTGAGGGAACATACTCCCTTTCTTCAGCATGGTGCCCTGTTTCCCCTTTTTCATGTGCCCTGACAGCAATGGGGCTGCCATTCTTGGAGTGGGACACATCTAACAAGTACCCGAGAGTGCCTAACTGATTTTCTCCTTCTCCAGATCAGCCACCTTTTGCCTCAAAAGTGCAAACTCATTTGCAGAGAGCCAGGAGCTCCTTGCACAAAGCACACACTGATGGCCAGTTGGCAAGTAGCCATACATGTTGCACTCAGGGCAATACACTGGGTAGACCCCACCCTCCTGCTAGCATTCTACCTTCAGAACTGGTGTCATAAGAACATAAGAGAAGCCAATGTTGGATCAGGCCAGTGGCCCATCCAGTCCAACATTCGGTCACACAGTGGCCAAAAACACCAGGTGTCCCTTTCTTTTTAATAAATTTCCTACTTATGTAAATCTGTTTGTGAAAAGTGTGCTTACCCTTTTAGGGATGTGGAGAGACTAGTGCCCTGGCTTCCTCATCCTCCTGCTGAACTCGCACGTCTGCTAAACTTGCCCATGTATTCCCTAATTCCAAACACTTTGTCACTGGAGCTGACATTCCAGTACTGTCATGTTAGCACCCTCTTCTTTGGCACCCCTGAGGGTGGAGAACAAGCCACAACCAATTTAGAGAGAGGTTATCTTGCTCTCTGTGCCCCCCTTTCCCCTTTGGGTTGGCATGGCAGGTAAGCATCACTTCTCAAAGGGAACGCCACTTGCTGAGCCCTAATCTACAAGGAAGCAAGGTCATGCAGCCTAAAAAGTGAAAGAAACACAGCTATGGCAATGAATGCCATCTTTATAAGAGGATGCACTAAAAGTGGCACCAAAGCCACTGGTGAGTGCTGGCATCCAGCACACACAGATCAATGTGTTACCACCAAGAAGGAAAGAATGGGAGAAAGCACAAATGGCTCTGGAGCAGCAGCTGGTGGAGAGAACAGAGCAAAGAGGAAGCTGGGAATGGCTCTGCAGAGCATGTCTTTGGAAGTCCTGAACACAAAGACTGAAGACAGAGAAGAGGATCTTACTGGAGGTCTGGCAAGTACCTTATCTCTTTGGGGCAATAATGACCAACTTCCTCAGTTTCTCACCTGTAACCCTTTACTTGCATGGCTGTTAAGAATGTTTAAAAATTGAACTTCCTAGAGAGACTTAGGCTACTGAAATAAAAATGCTTACTAGTTTATAAATCCTATTGAACTCAATGGGATTTACTTGTGAGTACATGTGTTTCACATTGAACTGCATCAGTGCAACCCTAAGAAGAATTACACCCTTCTAAATCCATTGAAGTCAATGGACCTAGAAGAATGTGACTCTGTTTATGATCGCACTGCTAAATCTCAGATTTATTGTATGGGTAGGGGGTTGTGTTTTTTGGCCATGAAGACAGCACTTTGCATGTGCCTTTACTTAGAGACCGTCAATGTTTTGTTAGTAATTTCATTGATTATATCTGCATTCCCGTCTTCCGCCACAGAAAGCCACACATCTCATTTTGTCTTCACGACAGGTGTCTGGTTGGACAGGGAGTGACTGGCCCAGTGTCACCCATTGAGCATCACAGCTAAAAGGGGATTTGAACCCAATGTTTTACCTACTAAACAACACTGCTTCAGTTCTTGCTGGTAAAAGTTATTGCCTTGGGCACTGGCAAACCTGTGGCTGAACAGAAGATTGAGTTGTGTGTATTTTCTGCAATGTATGCAGGCAGGAGGACTAACTAGTTGAAACCAGTATCTGGAAAGACCTGCCTTCTTCTATGGCCAGGTACTCCAGCTATCAGGCCCTTCTCTGACTTGTTCTGCAGTCAAAGGGGCGGAGGAGGTTAGTACATCTGCAGGATTCAGCCACTACACCAGTGAGTGGGGTGAGGGAGCCCTGCAGTCCCTTGCAGGTTTTTCTTATTTCCCTCCAGTAGTTGAGGAGCCCAGAAGCAAGACTGATGGGAGTTCAGCCTGTTTTAAATTCCAGGGTGAGTCCTAAAGGTCACTACTCTTAAGTCGCCTTAAAGATTTAAATAGGAGACAGGGCCAGCTAAAGACATGCTGGGGCCCTAAACTGTGTCAATTTTAAAGGCCTCAATACCATTAGCCACAAAAAAAGCATCATTCTAATACAGAAATGGGAGTACATTTTTTAATACTTAGAGGCACCTCACAATCTGAAGCTCTAAACCAGAGGTAACTCGTTTGTTACGAGGACCGATCTGACATAAAAGTTACTTTGTCGGGCTGGGCCAGGTCTGCCGTGAAATGAAATGCCAGGTACCAGAGAGATAACTTTTAAATGACACAAGCAAACCCAATTAACTGTATTTTTTAAACTCAAAATACAAACAAAAGCAATTGATTCCTAGGAGTGATAACAATTGATGTACTGGGGGATCCAACAAAAGCCCCAATAAACGTATTCAATCTTATGCAAGACTAGGTCCCCCCCTCAGGGATACCATACCCACCCCCTAGCCATTTTCTTTTATTTCTTGACAGCTTTGACCATGCACACCACACTGTGTGTCCCTGTGTGCCCGTCCCCCCCCCCCAAACCTTCTCCCTTCTCTCTCTTGCACCAGTCTGACACCCCTGCTCTAAACTGTAGCTTGCTTAGTTTGTGCATATATCTGGCCTTGACTGGGGAATAGCTGTGACATGCAGAATCTCCCCCCACACACACACACACCACCTTTAGTGCACTAAGCACAGCAGATCTGCAGAATGCTGTTGTGTTCTCCTCCTTGTAGCCTTGCTGGTTGCTAGGGGATCTTAGCCCTTTTTGTGCAGAGCTGGGTCCTAGTTTTTTTGCATGAGCTGCCCTTTAATCTCCCTGGCAGCCTCACATAACATCAGAAATGGCTGCCTTTGAATGATGTTCATTGGCCCCAGAACTCCCCGTGGCCAGAGTGGGTCTTTAGAGTTCAAAATATGCTCTTTTGTGATATATTATTAGTTAAAAGAGAAAAGTCCCTTTAAAACCAGCAAGATTAAGAGCAACTCTTGACTTTTTGGGAAAGAATTAGGAGGCCTTCTACTGTCTCTTCCCCCCTCTAACTCCTTTGGATAAAAAAGAGCACAAGAAAGAATCTGGTCCCTTAGCTACTGTGCTTGGACTCCTGTCACTAGAGGTGGGAACAGTGGGAACAGCAGCTACTTCTGAATGGCCACAGCCAGGGCAAACTTGTTGGCAAACTCAGAGTACTGCAGGATTGCATGGCCATGACAGCAGAAGACATGAACTGGGGCCAATGGGAGGACCTGGAGTAATAAATCTATGAGGAATTGTTATGTTTTGGTGCCTCCAGCATCTGGATTGGATGGGCGAGATCCATGCTGATTGTTCACTTGCAAGGAGGAGTCATGGGTCAATGGTAAGACATGTGTCTATTGGGGGCATCAAATTATGGAACATCCAACCAGACACACCTCCTTGTTGCTTATCCTCTTAACTTTGGGGTGCCAAGTTAAAACCTTAATTCTTCCCCCCTAAAAAAAAGTCTGTAATCACTTGCTTCTTTTTCTTCTGCTGTTTGTTCTGTTCCTGTCTTGTGTGTGTGTGTTTAGGTAGGTGGGTTTGGTTCAAGGAGATTTAATCTATTGTTTTATTTTGAACTGTTAAGCCATCTTGAAGACCTTGAAGAGGAAAGCATGAGTAAAATGATTTGAAACAGAATAAATAAAATGTAGACTGACACTTGGGAGCTGTTTACAGCATTGGATGGAGTACAGTACAGAGACTCGAATTCTGCTGTACACTCCCTGAATGACTTTAGGTGTGTCTCCTACCCCTCAGCATCTATCTGTAAAGTGGGAATAATACACTCCCTCCTCCCCAGCACATTATGAGGATGCACAAGATATGCAGGTTTCCAGGAGAAGGAGGCATATGCAGCATAGAAAATCACTGAGCGAGTCAGTATAGAAGAGATTTGACTGGTTAGAGACTCCCTTAGAGGAAAGATATTTTGCAGTATCCTATTCAATTCACTACTTTCTGAGATGACCCCAAGAAGGATCAGTTTCATGTGTGGCCGCCCATGTAGAGAGATGGATTACAGATGCCTCCACACCGGACAGTGTCTTGCATTGAGCAGGAATTAACTGGGCCCTGCCTAGGAAGACAAATCTAGGTTGTGCTCTCATAAGGCAGTAGGCTGCCTTTCAAAGACCAGACATCTGGCCCTGTAAAAAGGATTCACAGCAAGAAAACTCTCCTCCCCCTAATAGTGCAGTAGGGTGACACAGCTGAGTTCTGGGGCTAGACAAAGAGCTTCCTCTTCCCCTCATCTGAAACCTTGGCAGTCTACTACTGTAATGCAGTTACCCTGACTGTCAGTGTTTGGAGCAAGGTAAGCAAGAAACATATCCTCCAAGGCTGAGGGATGTGTGCTGGAAAAAGCCCTTCCCCAAGCCCCCTCCTTCAGAGTACTAAAAGTGGCTTAAGCAGCCCCAATGTTCCCTTCAGCTGACACTCTACTGCCCTCAGTGTTCTATGGCTCTCAGATCATACGTAGTGCTCACCAACAAATTTTGTGGGGGGGTGGGATTTTTTTATTTCTGTGAACTGAATATTTTTCTACATACTTTGGGAATCTCTTTGGTTGCTTTCACACAAAGGACTCAACCATGAAGTTTGAGGCAGCAAACTGGAGGTCTGAGGAGTTGTAGGAGGGGGAATAATAACCCAGAAATGTCCCATACAGGCCAATTCCCACCCCCACTCTGTTTTTCTGTACCTGGCTCTCAACTCCCCTCAACATTTTGAGCCTCTTATCAGCCCTAAGTGCACTGAAACCCCTACCTGATGTGTGGGTGGGCTAATTCTGCTGCTTTTATGATGGGCATGAGCTCCCCACTTTCTATTAGATATCAATGATAATGATGATGATATGCTACAAGTAATGTGAGAGAAGGCTGTGCATCTTTGGTAATCCCTCCCCATGCATGGAACAGTTGGCATGTTATTCAACCATGCCGGTCCTCCAATAGAATGGCATTTCCACTTGTGGGAAAGCACGTGGTGATTTCCACTGAATCCCCCCTGCCACTTTCAATCTCCACTTTGCCTACTACACTGTTCCACTGATTCCCTCCACCCAAATAGAATTTAGGGGGACTCAGCAGGCTGCAGCACACAGGATGGGGAAGTGGTAAAGTCACACTGCGCAAAGTCTGTGGATGGTTGGATATGCTCAGCTGGATCTATGTCAGTGCTTATATTGTGGACAAGACTTGCAGGGGGAAAGCACCATTTCCAGGGTAGGATTTTTTTTTAAATTTCAGATCTCAAGCGCTAAGGGCAAGTTGTTCCTGAGCCAGCTGGGGACTGATGCTAGAAGTGCTGACCTCACTGGTCCTGTGGCAGCTGCAACTCAAATACTGCTAATGCTGTGCATCAGTGTGACTACTTTGTTCTGTTCCAAGAGCAATAAGCAGAGTGTTGCATCTTTGCTGGAATCTTCTAAAGGTGCCACTTGGTCCCACAGGAGCTTGGTGCAACTCAAACACCTGCATAGCTTTGGTACTCGGCCCCATCTTGCAGCTCATTCTGTGGCTCCCTCTCCAGTGTCCTAACCACAGCTTGTTTGCTGTGCTGAACCCAGGGATAATGATGATGATGATGATGACAGGGTCGGGCCACAAATCCCCCTGAAATGTGAATTTGCACATTTTCACCATGTTAACTAGGGGCCACCACACTCATACACACACACTGCAGAGGTACTTGAGGAGTCATTAAAAAACCACCACTAGCCAAGTAACCTTACCAGTTGATATGCACCCCCACCCCTTTGTGACTGGCAGGATGCAATGGGCCACGGGAAGATTAGAAGACAACAGGAAGAACACCAGCCAAGGAAACCAGTAAACAACAGCACCATGCGTAAATGTGATTGGGGGGGGGGGGGGGGGTCAGCTGCAGCTCATTTATGTACAGGTTTTTACAACCCACCTTAGATTCTGTTCTTAAAGGAAGGAAGGCAAGAAATATACTTAATAATAAAACTGTGCTAAGTTTCTCTGGCAGCAAACCCTTTTTGCAGGGGACTCAGTTGTGGTGTCAACCCCAAGGCCTTCAGAAAAATCAAAGCTAATGTATACTAGCTACCAATTCAGGTGGGTAGCTGTGGTGGGTCTGAAGCAGCAGAACAAGTTTGAGTCCAGTGGCACCTTTAAGACCAACAAAGTTTTATTCAAAGTGTAAGCTTTCATGTGCAAAGCACACTTCTTCAGACAAATGGAACAAAATCTCCTCAAGGGTTATTTACAGGGAAAAAGATGGTGGGGGGCGGCCGTTAGGAGGGGCTACTCAGAGCCGAGATGCATATGCAAAGCTGAGAGGTGGCTTGTAAGATCAATGGATAGCAGCAAATTAGCACATAAATGCAAGAACTAACAAAAATATGTGAGAATGTAGCTGAAGTCCAGCAGTACCCCCAAATTTCTAACTAGCTACCAAGTTTCTCTTCAGTACATCTGCTGAAAAGGAAATCTTTGCTAGGCAAACAGAAGTCTTTAGAAACCACATAACAAAATATCCAAGTCCCCCCCCCCCCCCCCCCGGTTCTTTTGAAAGGAGAAATTAGATTCAGAGATGGCTATTAGCAATCCCTGCAAGCCCTTGTACATGCAGAATCCCAGTATTGTTTCAGCTGCACCCTTTGTAGATTGTCTTGGATCATCCACAGGGCTTTTCAGTGTTTTGGCACTAAGCTGACAACACTTCCCACCAGAATTAAGAGCTCTGCTCATTTCTGCCAGGCTGAGGGAGCGCTGATGAATGAACCCTGATCTTTTTAACAGTTGTCGACCTTCTACCACTTCAGGTCAGCCTCTCATTCATGCCAGCCATTCAGAAGCGGAGGTGACTTTTCAAGAACAGTTGTTTTGTGACAACAATCCCTTAACAACCCATGGTGGCTTGATGTTACACGTTACATCCACATCCATCAGGAGATGAAGGGAATGAAACTGGGTAGGAGAGGACCTGGGCTACAGAAGACGGTACTGGGAGTTGTAACCCATCAAAGAATGTGGGAAACCAGTCAGTTCTTCTTCCATAAAGGAAAGGACTAATAACTGGTTTTCCCTGTATAGGCAAATAAACTGCTCATTTATTGTTCATGTCACTGGAAGGGATGAGGCCATATAGGGTTTTGTTGTGGAAAGGGAGCCTCTTCAGCCACAGAACAGGCAAGGAGGGCCTTTGCTGGCTGACACCAGTCTGGTTCAAGGGCTTGGGAGGCCCCAGAGCTCTCTCCCACCCCAGCTTCTCCTACTTCTATCAGGGCAGAGTACAAGGCCTGAGGGATCCAGGCAGAATGAACAGAAAAGACTAATTGATTAACCAAATGCTGTAACAATTGACTAAACAAGAGGACAATTGCAAAAAAAAAGGAGACGAATTAATGCAGAATACACTATAAACACCCAACAAAATCCCCACAGAAAGAAGCCAGCTGGAAAACAATCAAGTTCCCTTGTGTGACGATCTTACTGAGCTCCTCACTTTGCTTCAATATCTGGTCCCCTTTAGTTAGGGTTCCCAACTCCAGGTTGGAAAATTCCCATAGGGATTTCAGTGGTGTATAATGCCACCCTTCAAAACAGCCGTTTTCCCCAAGGCAACTGATCTCTGCTGTTTGGAGATCAGTTGTAATTCCAGGAAAACTCCAGGCTCCAGCTGGAGGTTACCAACCCTACCTTTAAGTCAGTCTCCCCTTCCTAGGATAAGGCATCATTGCCTGCAGACAGCACTGTCCCTTCTACTTAGCTCCTACAGGCAACAACTTCCCAGTAGGGTTGCTAGCCTCTAGGTGGGGCCTGGGATTCTGGAAGTACAACTGATCTCCAGACTACAAAGATGAGCTCTCCTAGAGAAAATGGCAGCATTACATCCCCACTGAGCTCCTTCCCCTCCCCAGACTTTGCTTTCTCCAGGCATCTACCCCCCCACACCAATCTCTAGAATTTCCTGAGCCATAATTGGCCACCTGCCACCAGGGTCTTATATGCTTTCTCTCAAGACTCCACCTCTTCAGCTATAATTGGGTTACCTTCCCCCCCCCCCCCCGCACCAGGCCCAATTCTGGCCTTGGAAGGGAATCTAGGGTTGCCAGGTCTGGGTTGGGAAATATCTGGAGACTTTGGAGGTGGATCTGGGAGAGGGCGGGGTTTGGGGAGGGGAGAGGCCTCAGCATGGTACAATGCCATAGAGTCCACCCTTCAAAGCAGCCATTTTCTCCAGGGGAGTTGATCTCTGTCAGCAGATCAGTTGTAAAAGCGGGAGATCCCCAGTCCCCCACCTGGAGACTGGCAAGCCTAAGGGTATCTGGGAAATGTAGGCCCATAGGCAATACTTGTCATAAGGTCTTGTGTGAGAGGCCAAAACCATCTTGAGGCCCACAGGATGCTCCAGTCCTCAGCCTGAGGATCAGACTGTTAATGACTGTGATCAATTGATTTGGCTGCCAGTTATTAAACACAGCCTTCCCCCTTTATAGGAAATGGAATGGACTAATTAAGGGATAATTAAAGAATGGGGCAACCAGAGAAGTGAACAAGAAGCAACTAATTAAAGTGGCAGAAGGCAAGGAGCAGAAACTGCTTTGAAATAGAAGTGCAAGGAAAAAACTACCAACTGAAGACCAGAAAGAACTGGGGTTGCCAGCTCCAGGTTGGGAAATATCTCACGATTTTGGGAGTGGAGTTTGAGGAGGGCAGAGTTTGTGGAAGAGAGGAACTTCAGTAGGGTATAATGCCATATAATTCACCTTCCAAAGCAGCCATTTTCTCCTGGTGAACTGATCTCTGGTGCTTGGAGATCAGTTGTAATCCCAAGAGATCCAGCCACCACTTGGAGGTTGGCAACCCTAGTTAGAACCTTTGTTGAACAGCTTACTTATGAGCAAACTTATTGTAGGCTCTTGCCCATAGGTGTTGGTGTCACTGGTTTTTATCGGGAAATATAATGCTCTATCGTCAAGTGCAATGTTGAAACACCATTTTAATACAGCTCTCAAATGACTGTAATGTCTCAGCCGTGCTAAAGGGTGCTTATGTGGAAACAGCACCAGGCACTAATTGAATGCCTGCTTTAGCTACACAGAAGGGCAGGAAGAGAGCCTCACAAAGTCTCTTACCTATTGCACTAAAACTGACCAATCCAGCTGCTCAGGTTCAAAGCCAACTAACCCTCTTAAGCTGTCTGTCATGATGTCGCCTTCAGTTTTGCACATCCCCCTCTTGAAGACCTGTGATAATGGAATGAAGAACTTTGTGGACAGTAGAAGGGAAATGATGAACGTCACCCAGCATCTAATTCACGCAGTGACTGTATACCGCATTCCCTTCAGCCTGTCCAGGAAAACAAAAAGGGGTTTTGTCTGTGGAACCAGGCTAGGACTTTTCTTATGAAAAAAGGCTTGCCAAGACAGTACATGGAATCTCAGCAGCGTCTCTTATCCATTTTTGTACATCTCTCTGTAATCAATGACTGCTCATGTTGTGTGTGTGTGTGTGTATTTTCCTCCTGTCTCTATTACACTCCCCTCCTTCTGTCTCATCAAAGCCCACACATTCTTGCCATCTTTTGCCCATTAAATTTTTTTTTAAAAAATCATTATTCCACACAGGATAGCAACTATAACAACAAACAGCCCCCCCCCCCCATAACTCTGTCTTACCCGGCTTCAGCAGACAGTGCATAAACCACAAGCAGAGTCCCAAGACTAGCAGTACGGAGAGGAAATATTGCCTGGACCCTCCCGAGTGCCATCACTTCAGGATGCAGCAGTGGATAGTCAGCGGATCTGCCTCACCTGCCATGGAGGAAGAGAAAGGGAAAGGTCAAAAGGCGTGTGACAAAAGATAACAGTTTGCTCAGCATCAATGCAGATTTCAGTCATGTAGCCAAAGGCCAGCTGGCCAGATCTGTGGTGGAAGAGCCTGAAGCACTTGGCAGGGCTCTGTTTGAACTACTGAGAGTATGAGCATGACCCATAACACTAGGTCAGCATCAAATAAGGAGGAAATCTGGATCAAAGCCAGGCCTAGGTCAGGAATGTTGGTTTTGTTCATTGTTTTAATGTTTTCATTGCATTTAAAATTAATTCTGATGTTTTTGTTTCTGTAAACCATTGGGTGTTACCTACCGACCTGAAGGGGGCTACCCTATACTATCTTGACATAATCTAGAAGGGCAAGGGCAGGAAACATTTAATTGTGAGGATGTCTACCCACACATGCATTGAGGAGAAATATGCCTTTGCAAGGAGAATCTGTACCTTTTCAGTGATCATATAGGACATCACACTAGTCTGTTGGTTGGGAGGAGGCCTGCTAGAAACCCTCTCTCATTCTCTGTTTTGTATCTCAGCCCTAGACATTCTGGCTGATGTTGCATTAACTGGGACAGATACCACAAGGACAGTTTTTTAAAAACTGTTGTGGTGTTGTTTTGCATTCTTCCCCCTGCCCACACATATCTGCCTTCTTTTTCTCCACTGGCTCTCTCACAGTTAATTTATTGAAGGCACAGTTTAGCACGCACATATAAGAAGGTAATTTGTACCAATTTGACCATGTCTTGTAACCGCACACTAAAACGACCGAGCAAAAGAAGATTTCCTCAGCAGCCCTTCCTCGCATTTGGAATTTGCTTTGAGAACCAGGCATACAGTTTGTATACAGGGCAGCACCAGTTCCTGGGGGAAATGGGCCACTCAGGAAGGCAATTTTGGAAATGCTGACTGGCAAGAAGCCATGATAGCCCCCAATGTGAAAGACAAGAGAACACGTCTTTACTCCACAACATGCTGAGACCGTCTCCCTGTGCTCTTGTGCTCCAAATCCTGCCTCCTTCACTTTTCACACAAGCCCCAACCAATCCTCCCTCTAAGCTATAGAGTCTTGTGAGCAAAAATTCGACTTCATGAGCTGCTGGTATTAAAGTTATGAGTGAGCAACTTGGTCACTGCATGAATTAGTTTGCTCTGGAGCCATCCTTCCTGAGCTAAGACAAAAATGGGTGAACTGGAGACTAAAAAACTGTGAGCTAGCTCACACTAAGTCAGCTTAGAGGGAACACTGGCCCCAATCTTCCCTCCTATTGAGTCTAGCTGATGCTTTTTAATCCTTATCCTTGTTTCCTGTCTAAATGAAGGACAACTATGAGAAACCTCCCCTTGGCCTAGCACAAGACTTCACTATCCAAGTCTCATACTTCAGTGAATTAATCAGGAATTAATCAGAAAGGAACCCTCCATCAGGACCCAAATCTTTTGAAATATTATTACAAGGCAAAAGGCTAGATCAAACTCTAATGGGAGGGTTCTGCCATCCTCCATGACTCCATTGAGGCAAGCGACTCCTGTGGTGAAAATTGGAGGCTATGTTTACCAGAAATGTATACATTAAGTGAGTTTTAGTCTTCATGGTAATTGAATGTTCACCTGACCAAAGGCTAGAAGTGTCAGACTATGATCTGGGAGACCCAGCTTTGAACCTCCATTTTATCATCAAAGCTTGCTGGGTAACTTTGGGCTGGTCACGCTGTCTCAGCCTGACCTACTTTACAGGATTGTTGTGAGGATAAAATGGAGGAGAAGAGAATGATGTTCTAAGCTGCTTTGGGTCCACATCAGGGAGAAAAGTAGGGTAAGCATATGCAAATAAATAATAGCTTAGATTACTCAGGTAGCCATTTGGGATATGAGGTCACCAGCCCGTTACTGATACTGCAATCTAAATATTTTTATCTTGCCTTTCAGTCTGTGATTCACAAGGTAGCTTACACCATCACTCAAAACATTGATCAACAATGGCAAATGTTGGATCTCCAGAGCTCTTTATGACATACCATAGCCATTCTCCCAGGAAGAATATATCCCAAAAATGAAACTTTTGATTTCTTCTCTTATGCAGAGAATGAGTGGTAAAGCTGAAGCAGATCATGTGCTTCTTCACCATAGAGGTTAGCAGACTCATCGCCCTTTGGAATTAATCATAATCTTGATCAATGGCCTCAGGCAAGCCACTGTTGCAGTATGAAGATAATAACTGTGACATCCCTTACAAGGTTGTTGTAAAGGCTGCAGTGAGATGATGTGGACAGTCCTGCTGGATCAGACTAAGTGTTTGCCTGGCCTTGCATCTTGTTTGTATGGTGGCAAAACAGATACCTCCGGGAAGCTAATAAGCAGGGTACGAAAGCTGAAGCCCTCCTCTGCTGTTCCCCCTCCCTCCACAACTGGTATACAGAAGTAAATTGACAGTACTTGACAGACCTCATCCTCCGTGGATTTGCCTTAGCCTCTTTTAGAGCCATCTAAGATGTCCCTGCTATTATTATTATTAATAAAGGACTTTTGAAAACATTCAAGGCACTTTACACCTCAGCTGTTGCTTTCACCCCAAAGTTTTCCTCCTTTTTTCCAACACCATCAGTTCCAGATTTTTTAAAAAGTTATTTTCTCTGTTTATTTGCAGCATCTAAAATGAAAACTTTAGCTTTTTTTGCTTGAGAGGAAAGAAAGATGACAGGGTAGTGGTGGTGGTGGTTTCTAGACAGAAGGAGAAAGAGAAGAAAAGAAACAAATGGGATAGTTTGTGGAGCTATTTTGTGGAGCTATTTGTGGAGCTATTACAGAAGTTTGGGTTTTGCTTTGTTTTTTCTAATGGCAGAAAATAATCACAGTCAATGTCACCTTTTCTCATGCAAAGTGGCTGTCCAAGGAAAGGCAGATCCAGGCGAGGGGAGATTTGCCTGTATCTCTGTGTGCTTTGTGTCCTGGAATATAAGCATCTCCTAAAGCACAGCTGCTCTAAGCTTCAGGATGGAGGGCAGGAGAAGATGCTGCTTGTAAGTACACCTCTCTTCAGCAAGAGCTCTGGTTAATGCCAGCATCGCTCCATGTGCCTCAGTGCACGAATATACAAATAGCTACATTAAAATATCAAAACCAAATCTATACAACAACACCACCAGCAGCAGTAAATCCTTCAGAAATGAATAAAAGCCCAGAAAAACAAAAGCAC
Organism: Lepidodactylus listeri; assembly: GCA_029233225.1. Classification (NCBI taxonomy): domain Eukaryota; kingdom Metazoa; phylum Chordata; class Lepidosauria; order Squamata; family Gekkonidae; genus Lepidodactylus; species Lepidodactylus listeri. Next base: position 30,774,424 of record JARCFY010000013.1, read on the forward strand.
CATTAAAATTACTTAAAGCCCAGCAGATTCCATGCCAGGCAAACAGATAAAGGGAGCGCATTCTCCAGTGCAGTACAGTAATCTAGCCCTGATAGGATCAGGATTTGGAAAATCATGGTAGGTCATGATTCCCAAGTACAGCAGATTTGGTCATGGGGGAAAGATGCATGGAAGTCTTAGCTGATTCTGCCTCTCCTTGCAATAGGTAGGCAAGGGGCTATGGCTCAGTGGAAGAACATCTGCTTGGCATGCAGAAGGTCCCAGGTTCAGTCCCCAGCATGCCCAGTTAAAAGAACCAAGCACTTGGTGATGTGAAAGACCCTCTCTGCCTAAGACCCTGAAGAGCTACTGCCGATCTGAGTAGATAATATGGACCTTGGTGGTCTAATGGCCTGATTCAGTATAAGGCAGCTTTGGGTATTTTCATGTAGGCAATGTCAGTCTGCCTCCCTGCAGGGCACAAGGGAATACTTTGCATCTACTAACTGGTAAACGAGCAGAGCTTGGAGCAAATAAAGGCAGACGCCCAGGCTTTGTCTCCTTCCCACTCCCCACACAGTCATAGGCCCACTTGTCTGACAGATAGACAGATAGAGGCGGTAAAGGAGATGACTAACGCTTGAGACTCAGCCATGGAAATACACCAGACTAGGCAAGGTGCAGAAAATCAGGAACTGTCTCTCTAGGCAAAGGAGAACTGCTGATTCAGGATCGGAGATCTCTCTGAGTCCGTCATTCTGTGTGAAAACACTTCGCAGCGGTGCCTTTGTTGCCAATACAAATCAGCCCCACTTGCTATTAGCCCCGGCTAAAAGGGAAAAGACAGGTTTTTGTAGGTTAAAAAAGGGATGAAAGTTCTGTTTTTAAACAGAACTGGAGTGTGCCAGTGATGGAAGCTAAACCCTGCTCCCTCCCCCCAATTCTTTATCTGGTGCTTTCAGCATTTTCCCCCAGCCCAGCAGCTGAAGCTGGGCTAAGAAGGAAAATCCTGAACATATGAGTACAGCAAGGTGAAAAAAAGAAGGGGCAGGGTCCAGCTCCCCTCGCATATGTTCAGGGGAGGATTGGAATGTTAATATAGCCTTGGAGCAAGTGGAGGCAAGCTACTCCTGTGGTGCTAGCAATGAGGCAGGGGCTGCTCCATTTGGCCCCGGGCTGTAGCAATGATGACATGGGTGTAAGCTCCCCAAAGGATGACTCCCATACCTGTTATCGTCAGGTCTGACCTGAGTGGATCCTGTGCTGCTGCCAGCACTGCAGAAACACATGCCTCTGCTTGTTCCCAGATGCCAGGGGTATTCCCAGCAACAGCCCACTCAGAAATTTCTCAGTGAGTTAAAGGGCCAGGTCATCCTTGCCACAGCTCCCCACCCCCACCCTCCCCTCTGAACACACACTCAAAGGTCCCCAGGAAAAGGGGAAAGCTCATTCCTGTGCCAGTTCATGGCTGCCTGTATCCACTGTGCAAGCGAGGATTTTAATTGCCTACGGAATGGGATTTTTTTCCCGCCTGGGGTATACAATTCTTATTAATTCCATCCCAAATGGGCAGTGGAGTGATGGATATGCTTTTAGATTGGTTTTCTAATACAACTCATTTGCTTCCCCCATTTAAAAAAGTTCAACTTTTCAGAATGACATACAGCCTTTTTTTTTTTTTTGCACACTCCTAATGATGGCACCAGACGCTTATTGCTCCTGCATGTGTACTCTTCATAGTACAATCAGAGGTTAACAGATCTCTCTGCTCTAGGATAACACTGACCTCTAACTTTGGGAATGTTTCAGTCAATGCTGCTGATGACAGAGCTAACCTCTGTCTGTGTCTCGTGTTTAACCTCAGTTCGCTCCCCTTGGAGTAATATTTGTGTTCAGTTTGGGACCCACAGTTGGAACAGGAACCCGTCCAGCTTTTTGTTCTTCTCACAGATTTTGCTTTGTTTCAGCCTTTGAACAAGCCAGAGCCAGACACTGCAGAAGCCAGAAGGAGCATCACGGTGCCTTCACAGTCTTGGACATTTGCCCACCGATTTGAGAGGTGGTGGATGACTGAGCAGTCCTTGCTTTCCCCTTGCTTGGCCCCAAACAACCCAAGATCTGTTCCACGCTCACAAGGACTCAAGAGCATCCAGCAGTCACTGACACATCTCACCTTCCGAATTAAAGTCACCCAAGAACAGAACAAGAAAGTGATCAGAATCATGTGCCTCCTTTTCACCTTGCAGCCAGCTCAGAAGAGCCTCTCTGAAAGCAACTCAGAAGGTGTAGTTTGAAATCTCAGCACACCACTCCAAGAATCTGCCCTACACAGATATCCTCCAGGACACATGATGACCCCAACCAGCCAAAGAGGTTTTTGAGCAATATTTGAGTCCAGGAGCACCTTAGAGACCAACAAGATTCCCAGGGTATAAACTTTTGAGGGTCAACAACGCTCCCTTTGTCAGGTATCTGAAGAAGGGAGATTTGATTCATGAAAGCTCATACTCTGGGAATTTTGTTGGTCTTTAAGGTGCTCCTGGACTCGAATATTGCCCTCGTACTGCAGTCCAACAGAGCTACCCAGCTGAAACAATGACCTTTTGGGGCTTGCCAAGGGGGCCATTTCTCTAGTGATCTAGCCTAAAGCATCATTTCCGTCAGTCCAAAACTAAACCAAATCAGTGTGCCCTTCTGCCGGAGGTGCAGGTGATGGCTTCCAACCAAGTCACTGGACTTCTAGGGTGGGCAAACTCTCCATCTCAGCACTACAACTGCTGACCGCCTGGCTCACAACCCTTGCCACTGCAGACAAACAACTTTTGACTCACGACCAGCCCATTCCTTAGGATGCTGCAGACCAAACAGTTACGCAAAAGCCTCCTGGGAATTATTGTGGACGTGAGCTGCTCTGCCCCCTGGGGGTGGTGGGGGGTGGCATTCATCTTTTTGTCCTGTGTCTCCAGTTCTCTGTTTCCCAGGGAAGAGTTTGAGTGACAAAAAGACCATGTCTTGGACTTGTCTTAGATGAGTTTGTGGCCAAAATAGCCAAATGGACCAGTCAACAGAGACTGAAGACAGGCAAAGCTCTGCCCTTAGAAGCTCTACCCCCACCCCCACACGCAAAGACCAAGCAGAGGGATTGTCCATCAGACCAGAGGTCCTGAGGGCATCCTGGGGGCTGAGCAGCTGACCTCTCTGTGGTGCTTCAGGGTAAGAGGGAGAGGGTGACCGACAGACCCTTTTCACTTGGACCAGCCTCCCCAGCCTGCTTTCAGAGTGATATCTTTTCTCCTTCAAACATTCCCCACCTGCCTCCAGAAATGTTATTCACAACAGGTAGACCCACGATCTGTCTCAGCAACATCTGCTAATACCCAAGATAAAGAAAGGCAGAATCCCCGAGGGAGGCAGCAGCTCAAGAAGGGGGCGTTCTCAACAGCTGGCTTATTTACTACACTGTCTCTGTCTGTGTGTATAATTACGCTGGGATCCGGTTTGTACATTGAGCTACTCCTTGCAAACATTTGGCAGGAATACACCAACAGAGAGAATGGGATGGGCTCCCACCCCTCCAGACACAGCAAAACTGAGGGGGAGGAGAAAAATGAAGAGAATTGCTGGTGAGGGGGGGAGGAGAGAAAGTGAGAGAATGGCTGAGATGGAAAAGAGCTGTGAGTGTTGGAGAAATGCCTGAGAGGGGAGGTGGTGGACAAAAGAGAGCAGACTCTTCATTCTCCCTCAAGGTTTTGTGGTGGTTGTGTTTTATTTTTTAAAGAGAGGACCCAATAGAGATCAAGGGGGAAATAAATAAAGGCAGGAGAGAGGACAGCTTCAGGGGAGAAATGCATCAGCAGAAGAAAAGCTGAGACTGCTGAATGCAGCAAGAGCCATGAGCATGGAGGCGACTGTGGAGCATGCCGGCTTCTCTTCAGCAGCCAAGAGGCAGACCCTGGGCTGTGATACCCAAAGGTGGATCACCTGCTTGGTGCGTGTCACAGCTGTAAGTAAGGAGGAAGCATCTGCATCCCTCTGGGTGGGGAAAGGATCAGTTTTAGAGGGAGAGCAACACTCCAGGCATGGTGTGATACCCAGGACACTTGACAGAGTCCTGGGGAGGAGAGGACAGGGGAGGGTACTCTGCAGAGAGCAAAGCCACAAGGCTGTCAGCCACACCCGTGTGCACACACACACACCCCTCCTCTCCCAGTTGCACGACTAAATCTTATTTTCAGTGCTCTGACCGCTGGCTAATGGCTTGCTTCCCACACCACCAGTTCTCCCCCTGGCCCTTCCCTTTGCTTCCTCCCCTCTCTTTCCTTTCTAAAACAGGTGCGCATCCGGCCATTTCTAAGCCAGCCCACCCCCGGGGTGGACAGATGCCTTGTTTGCTCGAGTGCCCGCTGGGAAGGCTTCCGTCTTCTCCAGAGCCTCCCCAGGGACACCTACCTGCAGACCCATCCCTGCACTTGCAGCTCCCTCGGCCCCAGGGCGCTAGTAGAGAAGGATGCCTCTTTCCGGGCCAATCTTGGGCGCTGTCCATGGTAGAAAGACGACCAGGGAGACTCTCTGGCCTCGGCACGGAGGGGGACCTCACTGATGCCCTGATGCAGGAAGCCTCCCGCCAAGCTGCCAGAGACACCAGATCCTGGTAAGTTCACTGCCAAAAGCACTGTTGTGTCTCCAGAATTCAAAACCGGGGGGGGGGGGGGGCAGTTGGTGGACAGTCAACCGGAAAACCAGGCCCCCTGGAGAAGCACAGCTGAGCTTCAGCCTCCCAAGCCCGGAGAGAGCAACACCGGGCACCAGCGCCAGCCTGCCCCGCAGGAAGGTCTGGGCTGTTGCCGCCGCCACCGTTCCTGGGCGACAGTTCTGCTTCCCGAGAGCCTCCATTCACACCGCTGATTCACCCCAGCGCTCCGTTTCATCCGGATGTATTTGGGGGCGGTCTCCATTTGCAGCCCTGTGGCACCCTCCGTCGGCCAGTCAAGCACGCCTCAGCTGAGAGTGCCGAGCTCTCTACCCCCAGCCCCTCCAGCCCCATGTCTCCAAGCCCAGCTTCCAGAGGGCAAGGCGCCAGCCTGCCTTCTTTGTGGCTGCCAACAGGGTCTGCACCCTTCCCACACATCGGCGCGGGGAGGGGCCTCCTGCGGTTTCTCTGGGGTGTCTCAAGCACTGCTCAGTTCCTGCCGCCGCTGCCCCCGACTAGGTGCTCACAGGTGTTGGGTCCGAAGCGCATCCTGGAGGGGGAGTGCCACCTGTTCTGCCCAGCTCCATCCCATCGGAGAGCAAAAATGAGGGGGCCCGACCAAGTTTTCAGCCCAAAGGCTACGTCCCTCCCTCCCCAAACTTAGTTGCCCAGATCACAGGCCAGGCAAGCTCTTCCTTGCTGGGGGGAGGGGGCGGGGAAATGCCACCGTGGCGGCGACCACTTGGCTGGGTGGCGTCATCCAACCCCCCTCCCTCTCCTCCTGGCCCATCCTGGAGGAGCCGCTTCTCCATATCAGCAAGTCGCCCGCTTTCTCTGGGCAAGGGCGCTTGCGGCGCGGGGGACGACTCAGGGCGGCGGGAAGAGCAGCTAGACCGTCCCCGCCCCCAGCCCCTGTGGCTGCTGCAACACATCCATCACCGGTGGTACCCAAAGGTGTTCGGCCGGGGAGAGGCGCCCAGAGCCCCTGCCTGGCTGCGGAAAGCATCTCGACCTCCCCCCCCCCCCCCCGCCGCCTCGTAAGTCGCCCCCTCGAGCCCAGAACGCCCCGCTGGCCGCTGCCTCTTCGGTCGGCGGAGCAGCGTTTTCAGAGCCGCAAAGTCCACCTCCACGGCTTCAGAGCAACGGGGAAGGCAGCAGCGCCTAGAGGCTCCAGCGCCATTCCCGGCAAGGACACCCCCCGCCCCCCGCGCCGCCGCCACCAGGCTCCGCTTCCCCGCCTGCTACAGAAGAACCAGCGTCTGCGTGGATACACGTGTGGATGGCCATGCACAAGACCAGACCCCTCGTGCCACGCCCGGCATTCAATCGGAGGAGACGGGGGGGGGGATCCTTTGCACGCGTGCCTCCTCGCGCTTTACAAAGCACCCCCCCCCCTCTCTCGCCCCTTCAGACGAGCCTCTTCCGTCCCTCCCCGCGCAACTTTGCCGGGCCCTTGAGCTGCGCAAGGGAGCGGGGCCGGCGAGCGCGCAGCCGGGAATCCGGCGCCTGAGACTTTGCGCCGTGGCGGGGGCGGGCGGGGGGCTCTGCACTGGGGACGGGGAGGACCCGCGCGGGCAACAGCGCCAGCCCGCAGTGCCAGCCAAGGGAAACCGGGAAGGAGCCGCCTGTTCCAATCCCCGGGCTCTGCCAACAGCTCCCGGCGCGCTCCCGGGCACCTGTCAGACCAGGACGCAGCAGCCCCCGCCCCGGGAGACCCCCGCCTCCCCCCCCCCCCCGGCTTACCTCCTGCAGAGCTGGTGCCAGAGGGCGGCGGCGGGAAAACGGAGCTGCCAGACAGGCTGGCTGTCGCGCGGCCCGCGCTTTCCTCCGTGGGTGGCGGAAGGGGCTTCCTTGCGGTCTCGCCGCCGCTCCGTTGGGGCCGAATCCCGCGGCTGTCTCCCGTCCCGGCAGCTCCGGCTCTCCGTCTGCTCGAGGGCTGGCGAGCCCGCTATCTGCTTGCGCCTTGCGCCGTGCCCAGACTGGCGGTGGGGAGGCGAGGCGGAGGCAGCCGCCTCCCCCTCCCCTCCCCCCTCCCCCCCTCCCCCCTCCCCTCCCCCCGCGCTTGGAAGGAGGGTTCAGCCAGCCTGGCCGCCGCGCATCCCCCGCTCTAACCCGCCACCCGCCGAGAGCAACGCCGGGCCCCCCCACCTCTTTGCCGCCCCCGAAGCTAGAGGCAAGCGGCTGGTCGGAGGGATGGGCAGCAGCACAGAGGGGGGGGGGAAGGCTCCTCGGAGTCCTGGAGAAGCGGCAGCAGCAGCAGGCGGGGGAGGGGGCTGGGCGCCAGCTACCTGTTGGAATGACGTCCATCACGACGTCCAAATGTCGACCTGTTGAGCTTTTGACTCTTCGGAGCCCCCCTTCCCCCCCACCCGCACACACAGGTGATGATTCCCAGTAGGGAAGATGCCACTTTGGGGACCCTGAGCATAAAGGGCGTGGCTGGCAACACATGTCAAGTCCAGATGGACAGAAATGGAAAGAAAAATGCAGGGCAGGGACATAGACCGGGGGCGGGGGGGAACTTGAGGAAGGAAAAGGCAGTGGAGAATGGAGAGTGGGAACCCTTTGCAAGACCAGATTGCTCTTGGCTGTGGGATGCACAAGGCAAGCCAGAGCACGAGCAGGCCTGCAGGCTGTTGGGAGAAGGATAAGGCAGGCCAGGAGCTGGTTCCAAGAGGCAGGTGATGATGGAAGCCACATAGGAGCAGCCAGACAGCTATCCAGCCAGTCAGAGGGGTGGCTCCTGGCAGAGCAAATGCAAGAGCACCTCCAAGGCACAGGAAATGGTGCCTAAAACTCACAACCGAAAAAATCATCAAAATGCAGCTTCAACATCACTTCATTTAACTCCCCCCCCAAAAAGTTCAAAGATTTTGAAGCACCAGCTTTGCACCCGGAAGGTCCCAGTTTCAGTCCCCAGCATCTTGAAGAAAATGATGTGAAAGACCGTTGCCCTGTGCATTCAGGGCTTTCATGACATCACAAGTGCTGGGCCCAATCAGTCTGGGGCTGGGCTGTAGGAGTGGTGCTCAAGAAACCAGCCAAGTGGGTATTAGTTACCAGGATGCTCTTAGGTGTCAACATTTGTGAGAGGAAAAAGCTGCTGACATCAAAGTGAAATTACCGGCAAGGTGGAAGTGGGGGTGGACAGCGATGCATGAGCAACAGAAGCAAGAATTTGCACCAGAGATGTGGGAAGGGTATATGAGCCCCATCTAGATTCAACAACCAGCAGAGGTGCAAGCACCAGCATTCATTGTGTTTAGAGACGTTCCATTCATTGCTGAGGTTTATGAGGGGCACCCATGCTGAGACTGCCTGGAATGGAAACTCCAGTCAACTGCCGGGGAATGGCTCTCTCCTGGCAGATGGAAGGCACAGGAGGAGCCTGATGACATCTGTATCAGTCCCAAAGGCACAACCATGCAGATGCAGGGCAAGGGGAAGGGTCAACTTTCCCCTGAGGTCTGAAGAATGATGCTGTGGTGGTTGAGTCGGAGCTGACAACCCCTTAGAGGCAGAAGAGCCGTGGATGCCAGCTGTGCCACATGAAAGTTTCGACTAGATGGTCCCCCTCGGGGCACCACATGCCGCAAGTAACGAAGCGAGGCTTTGTGGCATGGACCGCAACAGGCATTGTTTCCCTTTCATTGTACAGGGGTGTGCCAGAAGGGTTTTCCTTGCTTCTTCCTTTGCTAATTACACCCTTCTGTCAAGAAGCAAGAGAAACTGGGGAACAAGAGGAAACTCTTGCCAGGGTTTTGGAAGGAGAATGTGGAAGTTCCCCCACAGAGAGTACTGAGAATCTCCAGTGTCCTTTGCTCAAAGGTGCACTTGCTGGTTCTAGTTGTGGAGGAAAACAAAGTGAGCAACACCCCCCCCCCACACACACACAATGAAAAGCTTTCTTAGGTAGGTTCCTTGGAAATAAAAATCATGGTGATCCCAAAATGGACCTTCTATGGCAGCAACATCCTGCATCTTCCTCTAGCCCTGCAGGGCAGAAACAAGTGAGTCTTGGGGGGAGATCTCAAGGACATTTTTAAAATGTGAATTATCTTGCTAAGATTCTTCGTTGTACTCTGCTAATGGTAGCTGGTCAAAGTTAAGGGCTGAACAGCTAGCTGTCTCCCAAACTTGCTGTTTTTCTATGTGCAGAGTGCCCTTTTTAATATGAATGCAGAAACATGTCATTCCCCCCCTGTCACCTGAGTGGCACTATCCAGGAGCTTTTCTATACTCCGCAGCTTTACTTTACTCTGCAGAACCTATACAATGGCAGCAGAACTGGAAACTCCCCAGCTCAGGTGTGAGCTTAGAATTGGCCACTCTCTCTCCTACTGCCTGTCTGGCCCTTCCTCAGTGCTAACCAGTGACCACCAGAGTTTTCTGCTCTCTTTGGCTCTCAACAACCCTTATAAAAAGAAGCAGTAAGAATTCCCTGCCACAGGAGGTGGCAGCAGCTTCAAGCATGGACGGCTTCAAGAGGGAATTAGATAAACATATGGAGCAGAGGTCCATCAGTGGCTATTAGCCACGAGGTAGAGATGGGAACTCTCAGGGCCTTTTCAGACTGGCCAGTTGCCTCTCACTTCCTCCTCATTTCCCCCTCTGCGACTCCTCCTGAGCAAACCTGCCGTTTTCGCACTATAGCAATCTGCTCCTCTCCCCCCCCTGAAGTTTTCTGTTCCCATTTGGGTTGCTTCGATGCTCTCTGTGCCCGCCCCTTGCATTTCCCCTCCCCTTCCCTCCCCTTCCTCCCCCCCAGCTCCTCCCTCGTTCCCCGCTTTTCTTTTCTTTTTTTTTAAACGCATGCGTGGTAACGTTATAACGTCATAGTGGAATGACAACAGTGCATCACCCGCCTTCCTCTTCCCAGAATTCATCAAGTCCCTCCTCAGTATTCAAATTTTCCCGCCGTTCTGGGTTGGTGCAAAACGATTGGCGGGCTACAAGGAGGACCCCCCCCCCATGGGTGGATTCTCCGATGTGAACTGAAATGTCGTGTGCTTAACCCGATCAAGGCAACAAAATGGAGGATGGGCAACATGGCGTCAGCTGGCCCGTGTTAAGAAAAAAAAAATTACATAAATGGTGGTGGTGGTGGCGGCAGCTGAGGAGGAGCAGCATGACACGCAGTCTCCCCGCTCCGCAGGAATAGTTATAGCCCCTTGAAAACAGTTCAATCCATTTCTGTGACTTTTCTGCAAAGAAGCGCGCCCAGCCTGCTCTGCAGGGGCTGCCAATAAACAGCAAATTCACCCCCCCCCATAGTAGATGTGAACGTGTGTTTATTATATAAAGACAACAATTGTGCCGTCTTCCCTTGCTGCATCAAAATTTCATTATGATGTTATAACGTTATAAGGGCCTTTTTTAAAAAAAAAAAAAAGGAGGGGGGGAAGTGTTGCTTCAGGATCGTGGGACCGCACACAGGGAGCGGAAAGGAAGGCAAGTTTCCCCAGCCCGCCCGCCCGCCCGCTTGCCGCGGCTTCTCCACGGATTGCTAGAGGAAAGCACCCACCACCAGCTCTGCACAGGCTGTTGCCGGGGAAGCCCAAACAAAGGGCAGCAGTTACCGGGGAGCAAGCACATGGAGCTCTCGGGCCAATGGCGCCCGGCTCCGGCTCCCAAGAAACGGCAAATCCACCTCGCCAACGCAGTCCCTGTGCTGCGATCTTGCCTCCCTGCCTCCTTATTTCGATATAACGTTAGGAGGGCTCGTTTCAAAAAAAAAAATTCAAGAAACGCCCACCGCGGGGCGGGCCAGATGGAGGACGGGCGAGTGGGTGTGTTCTCATCTAGGTTTCTCCAATGAAGTAAACAGGAAACACCGCCAGGAACAGGATTTTCTTGCTCCAGGGATACTCCTGAGCAGTGCGGTGAAACTCCGGAGGAGTTTGTGAGCACGGAGCAACTGATGTGAAACTGACCAGAAACTCCGGTGCCCACTCCGGTGCTCGCCCCAGAAAAAAGCCAGTGCGAAAACGCCCTCAGTCTGGGGCAAGTGATGCACTGTATTCTTGGTGCTTGATGGGGGGGGGCACAGTGGGAGGGCTTCTAGTGTCCTGGCCCCACTGGTGGACCTCCTGAGGGCACCTGGTGTTTTTGGCCACTATGTGACAGAGTGTTGGATTGGATGGGCCACTGGCCTGATCCAACATTGGCTTCTCTTATGTTCTTAAGGGGATGGAGATCTGCAGCTGCAACTGGCTGCTTTCACTTCTTTGGCTTTGCTCTGCCCAGCATTTCCCAGAATACTGACTGGTCTGTTTGGCCTGAGCTCCCCCCACCCCAATCCAGATATGCCACCAGTGCCCCTCCCCCATTGCCTGTGCTAGACTGTAGAAAACTGGGCAAGGCAGGTAGAAGGGGGAAAGAGACTGAACTATTGGGGCGGAGCCTTTGGAATGACTGATTAAGACACTCACTGTCCCAGGGGCAGAAACCACCAGACTTCTTGACTTCACTGAGCTCTCCTTTGCTTCACAAGTTAAGTTTCCCACTGAGCTCAATGGTTCAGAGCAGGTCCTGGTTCTGTCTCAGAGTGCTTTTGCCTGCAGAAGAACCCCGGGAGTTGGGCAATGCCAAGGCCTGGAGGGCAAGCTGTGAGCAGCTCATTTTGTCTTCAGAAGAGCCTTGAAAGTCTGTGAGTTTCATGGCTGAATGTCCATTTGAACCTGAGGTTTTTTTACTCCCAGGCCCTAAAATGTTTAAGTTCATGCAAAAGTTTGTGCACATTCCGTATCTGAATTTGCAAGCTCAAGATTGGAACTCCTATTTTTGTAAAACAGCAGAGCAACAAATAGTACAATATCACACATCCACTAGGCAAAGCCCTTGTCTGGGTTCCACAGGACCTTTTCCATGGTGGCCCAGCACTGACAGCAGAGGCGAGGCTGGCTTTAGTCCCATCCCATGGAGTCCTCAGTAAAAGAGCACAAACATCTCACTTGACCCAGCTGGAGCCTCTTGCCTTTCCATCACTGGCACTTTTTTAGACAAACCTTTTTAGACAAACCAGTCCCAAACATGGCACTCAATGTGAACTTGTTTTCACTAGTTTTTCTTAATTAAGCAGCACCCCAAAACTAATTAACACATCATTTTAAAAATAACTTGTCAGAACATTCACATTTAGGCACTGAAAAAAATTGGGTCATCAGAAGCTTGGACTTTAGCAGAGCAGAGCAGACACCCTCAACTCTTGTCTCCCACAAGGCCCTCAGCCAGCAGGGATGCTTGAAAGGTCTTGTAACAGGTGGGCTCAGAAGCCTTGGGCACTGCCACCCTTGGGCACTGCCACTCCTGTGGAACCCTGTGGTGGGGGCAGGATCTTCTCTGTGAGGAGGTCCAGATGCCCGTGGAAGCCCTTCCTACTCTGATCGACTCTAGTCAGGCTAAGCTAAGTGAACAAGCCATTAACAGCTATGTCGGGGCAAAAGAAAAAGCCCCCCTTCCAAATCATCCAAGTAAAGTCTTTACTAGGAGCAACACAATGAGACACAAGTGTGCAAGCTTTTGAGTACCCGAGAACTCTTCATCTAGCCAGATGTTACAAAATAAAAAAAGAGTGAAAAAGCAAATTCTTCAGGTCATGATGGTAGGACCGTGGAGGATTTTCTGACAGGCAAAGAAGATTCAGGTTTCAGGTTGCTGCAGAGCATGGGCCATAAATGTAAGAGGTAATAAAACAGTTACACTCCATAACAACATCCCCTCAAGTCTCTAATCTCTTCCTTAAACAACAAGACTCAGGTCTCTTTTCCAAAGCAAGAGTAGTAGAAATGGCAGGAAACAAGGCTTTTTTGGAATTCATTAGCATAATATGCCACACCCAACAGCAGAAACTCATTAGTATATTAGGCCACACCCCTGACAGCGCAGCTCCTCCCAGGACTGGCTTCCCCAGGTGTATCACAGATTGCGAGGCGCATGGGGAACCCGAGGGAAAGAAGGCAGTTTCTGGATTGGTTTCCCCGGGCAACCCGCAGCTGTGGGGCGCCTGGGGAACCCAAGCAGGGAGGCAGTTTAAACTGTTTTCCGCCCCTGGATTGGCTTGGCTTCCCCAGGCACTCTGAGGTTTACGAGGCACCTGGGGAACCCGGGGGGGGGGGGCTGTAGGCGTGGCCAACTCGGAAGCCAGCCAGAACTCCATTTCTGTGCATTCCTGCCCAAAAATAGCCCTGGCAGGAAAGCTAAGTGAGCCTGTGGCTTCCCCACACTTTCTGCTGCCAAGAGATCCTTATCTTTTCCCTTCAGCTTCTCTCTGTCCCATCAGGAGACCTTGGTCAAGGCCGAACCATTTCTCTACTTGTGTACATGGCATTACATGCTCATTACAGCAGAGTAGCCTTCTGGTTGGTCCAGGACCCATTGCCTAGTTTACACCATCCATCATGTGGTTTCTTGGCCTACCTTCTGTTCCTTTGAAAACAACTTGATTACTCAGGTTCACCCTGCCAGGTTCATTCACACAACTTGTGTATTCATGCAGAAGAAACACCAGTGGGCACTGGGTTAAGGTACAGTTTCTGTGACTGCTGCTGCAGTTTGTTCAGTCGCCGCAATTAAAGTGATATTACCTCCACACCATTGCATGTCAAAGCCAGCATAGTATAGTGGCTAGAATATTGGACTAGGATCTGCGAGGACCATGTTTAGACCCACAATCTGCCATGGGAGTTTGCTGGGTGACCTTGGGCCAACAACATTCTTGCTCAGTATAATCTATCTCAAAAGGCTGTTGTGAGGATAATATGGATGAGGTGAGAACAATGTAGGGATGAACAGGTTTCAAATGGGGAGACTGGGGTACAAATATCTAAATAAATACATTCTGGTTTTCTTTAGTCCTTCTTGTTTACCTGTGTACATACCCATGAGGAGGAATATGGTGGAGTGAACCAGCTCTGATGCTCATTTTAGTGGCTATGCATCACTTGTGCCATCAGTTTTGTTGAATTTGGGTCTTGGCTGAAGCAGCCACTATAGGATGAGGACTTTGTGAAGCCACCTAACATCAGAGCTTCACATTCTGTCTGGTAGCCATCATCCATTCTGGCAAAGGCTATCTAACCTTGGTCTCACCTCCTAAATGACCCTGTGGAAGTTTCAAGAACAGTATGGGTATAATATACTGAATGGGGTGGGGGGTGGGGGAGAAACTACCAATCGTCCAAAGAGGTCATTTTTCATCCAAGCAAGTAGAGAAAATCATCCAGCCAATAAAGAAGCCAATGACTTTTGGCATCCAGGTGTTTTATGGTGACACTTTTAATAAAGATACAGCGACAGAGGCTGGCTCTTAAAAAAGCCAGGAGGAGGCTGGGAGTAGCAGAAACCAGTGGTCACTTTTGAATAGAACTCTTGGTGAGCAGGGAGGCTCTTCTCTGGTCAGCAAAGCAAAAAGAGAGTTTGTTCCAAGACCAAGTCTCATTCTTTTCTCTCAGTGCATCCATCAGGGTCATGGAGCTTTTAGAGAAGATCCACAGGAAAGAAAAATGAGGGAAGAGGGTGGGAGTTTGGATGGAAGGATGGGATGGATGGGGGAGATTTCCAGCATGACCTTCTCCCTTTTAGACTTTCCCTTTTGGTTCCAGGTCTCTCTGCGCTCGCTGTTAAGGTCCTGGAAGACTTCATGTCTCTGTGGCTACGGACATGTCAAAGGAGACCTCTGGTTCACTGGAAACTGTGTCCCCCACCTCAAAGCCTACCTCAGCTCAGACCTGGTGTCCCCCTCCCACCTTCATACACACTCCCCCCCCCACACACACACTGTGCTGTGATACTGTTTTGCTTCCGTATCAGGGGATGCATTGTCAAAGCCAGCTGCTGCCTAGGGCTTCATTAGCCAGTCTCCATGGCAACATATCTACGGCTGAACTCCGAGGGACCCTCGTCTCTCTGTGGCTAGGAGTCAGCTGCCTGACTCTGGCCCATTCAGAATGACTGAGAGACTCCGCGTCCGCCAAGGTCCATGCTTAGTTAGACAGCATGTGCTCCGGGTTAATGAGCCTGCCAAAGTTAGCACACCCTTCTGCCATACAGTCAAGACTGTGGAGTAGAAACCTGGCTTTGCCTGTCATCAGCACACACCAAACAGGCAGGGGAGGGGAGCTTCTCCTTGGTATGCCTCCAAACGCCCCCAGTTGTAACTTTAACTGGGCGATCAAAGGACACTAGGCGATTTCACACCGGTGCCTTTGAGAACCACACTTGACCAGAGCCCTTCCAAAGGCTCTATGATGTGCAGGCTTGCAATGGAAGAACCATTTCATGCCTCCCTGTCATTCTTACAGTGTCTTGGTTTTGGAATTCTTACTGCATCCAATTGTATGTTTAGCTCCTCCCCTCTAGGACTGCTTTATAAACAAATAGTGAAATATTTAATGTTCAGTTTTGCAATTAGCACAGCTACTGTAGGAGATTTAAGTGGCAGCTAGACAGCAAGTGGTCGATGGGAGGGTCTGTAGGGGAGGAGGGGCCTTTGAGCCATTCCCTTCCTGCTCACACCATCCACCTCCTGCAGTCTCCCCTTCTCCCACCTCCACCCAATGCAGTTGTTCCTGCTGCTGGTCTCACTGACTTCAATTGGATTGGACTGATAGGAATCTAATGTAAGCAGTAAATGGATTTCATTGATTCTAAATGTATTGTCAAACAAGCACATACCAAGCTATTGTGGGAGCAATCCATCTTAATTCGGGGTAGCAGAACAGTGATCTTCAGTGTGTTCCCAGTCAGGTTCTGTCTTCATCAGTGGTGAAATCTCTCTTGCAGGTGTTTTGCAACACAGTGAACAAGACCCCAGTGCCTCCGTGGGACTGCCTCTCCTGGGGACCTCCTCCCCTTCCCTGGTGCTGAGGCACCCCCAGAGCATCCTTGAAAGTGAAGAGGGCCAATTGAGTTATCTATTTTTACAATCTTACAGTTGTGGGGTTTGAAAGCATTAATTTTTAAATAGTTCCATGTGCACTCTAAGAATGTCTAGCAAAGGTTCAAAGGAGCCATCTTCTGTTTGGAATGAAACACGTTCAGATGGCTGGATACTCAGAATTCAGCCCAAACCCTCTGCCTTGTCTCCAGAAGTCAGTGCCAACAGACACAGAACGTTTAAGGAGATATATATACTCTGAGTGATGAATGATATGTGATAAATGTTTCTTTCAGTCGAGTTCCCTGGAAATTTTCTCATGCTGTCACTTAGGAAATGTATCCTGATGTTCACCATACATTAGCTGAATGCACTGAACACAGAAGGCTGCCTTATACTGAGTCAGCCCATTGCTCTATCTAGGTTAGTATTGTCTGTTCTGATTGACAGATACTGGCCAGGGTATCAGAGGTCTTTCACTTCATCTGCTGCTTGACTCCTTTAACTGGAGATGCCTAGGACTGAAATTGCAAAGCAGGTGCTCTGCCACTGAGCAGAACAGGATCCTCCCTGTATTCCCAGTCAGACTGTATCTTCACCAGAAAGAAAATGTTCTTGGAGATTCTATAACACAGTGTGGTTGTCCCTGACCCTGAGTACTAGAAACTGGAGTTTGGAACTGAATTCTGAATATTCTGTTTTAAGAAGGATTTTCAGATGAGCCACTACCCCTCCCCATATGGTTTTGTGCCATCCTTCAGAAGCTTTTCAGGTCTTGAAAAAGGGCCAAGTTCCTCTTCTGTTTCACTTTTCTCTCAGTCAAACATACCGAGTAACAGCTTCCCACATGTTGCCTGTGTGATGCATCCCAAATGCTTTATCATCTGCTGTCCTCGCCAGTCTCTGTCTTGAAATCTTATGGTGAATTTCTCTCCTGTAGGAGTCTTGGGCCTGTTGTCCAGGTTTGAAGTCAAGGTCTGCTTTTTCCCATGAGATGGTTTCCCACCCCCACCCCCAGTGGAGTGGCTGATCATCAAGAACATTAAAGGATGGCTTGGAGGAAGGAAGGAGAACCCCCAAGAACAGGTGCTGTTCAGACACCTAGGGAATCCCCTGATAACATATCAGTGCACAAAGGTATTTAGCAACCTGGAGAGGCAAAAGATGCAGGAAATCAGAGGAAGCTACAGCTGCTGTGGAGGGTCCCTCTGGGGTTTTCCAGGATATGTCTGACTGAAGTGAAAATCAATGTGAGATCGGCATTAACACTTCCAGAGGCAGATAGACAGAACAGAGGCTTTTTGCTCACACCAACTCTTCCCTGTCCAGCAGGCAACATCTAGGGATTGGCAAGAAAAGGTTTATTAGAACAGAGGTTAAACCCATGCACAAGTGCAACAGGAAGCAATTTTAAACTAAGGGTATGTACAGCTTCCTTCTCTTTCATATGAAAATTGATACTGTGCATAACAAGAATGCACATCTTGTGCTCGTGCTTTAGGTTAGCCTAAAAAGGGGAAAGTTGGGGGAAGGAATTATACAACCAACTCTAATGCTCTGTCTGGCCTTAAAGTCCAGCAGTTGCTACCATTGAGGAATGCTTCAGACACTATTGCCCTATAGGGCCCAGTGGATCTTGCAAAGGAACAATTTAAAATAGCAAAGAAAGAAAACAGAGGCTGACTCAGCATTCCATTCCCAAAGGTTTTAGTGATCTCTCCACCTGTCAAAAGGACCCTGAGGACTGATGGTGGATCAGTGCTTACTGCATATATCTATATCTACGTGTGCATGTGTGAGAGAGATAAAGAGTGGAGCAATGTCAGACACCCCAGGATAGCCAACAGTGCCAAGCTAAAAAGTAAATAGATTCTGCTCCTGCACAGTTCGGCGCCTCCAAGAATGAGGCTAATGGTATTTCCCTAAAAAGGGGAGTAATTTGGTTGGTGAAAATACCCACTCAAAACAGAGATACACCGTGGCTCCTCTCTCAGGCATCTTTCCATAGCACTAGACAAACAAACTTATAGGGAGGGATTCAGAATATGCATCTCAGTCCATTTTGCATGACGTGCGAAAACTCTCCGAGGTTGTCCTGAACTTTCACACCTGAGAAGGAGGATTTGGCTGTAAGTGTGGATCTCTTCCAGATTCAGCATAATGGAAGCAATTATTCCCCAAGGGTGCAAAGGAGCTCTCTGACTACTGGCTCTCCTTCTTTAGGTCCAAACTATCAATGGTGCTCCATTAGTCGTACTCCTTTTGATTTCAGCCCAGAGGGCAGCTGGGCAAATGGCTTCAGAAGGATGCAAAAGCAGTGCTTTCCTCTCTGCTGCAGAAGGAGAACACGCTTTGGTTCTCTGGATTCTGCTTCCCTCTGCTGGCTAAGGTGGATCCTGCAAAGGCACAAGTCGTAATAGCGAAGAGAGGAAATGAGTTGTTACTGGGGGGAATCATGTTTATCTTGGCGCAAAAGATATTGCAGCCAGACTATCTGGACACAACCTCAGCCCAGCGTGACAAATTAGCATCTTGGCAAATTCAGAGTTACACTTCTGTGCAAATACGGTACAGTGCCACTGTGGTGTGACGGTTAGACTGAGATCTGGGAGACCCAAAGGCCCATCCCCACTCTGCCATGGAAGCTCGCTGGGTTACCTTGGGCCAGCCACCTACTCTCAGCCACACCTACCTCACAGGGTTGCTGTGAGGATTAATATGGAGGAGAGGAGAATGAGGTAAACTGCTTTGGGTCCCCACTGGAGAGAGAAGCAGCGTGCAAATGAAGTGAAGAGATAAATAAGCACATGCACATGCATGAAACCATAACTCTGTACAATCTATGGCATGATTTCCAAAGAGAAAGCAAGAATATTGATCGGCAAAACACTGAGAACTGATGAATTAGTCAGAATTTAGTATGTGAACTCCCCTCACCCATCCCACTGCATTGTTTGCCGGTAAGAAGCCTCAGATACAGAGTTCTCCCTTCTAGAAAAGTGAAGGTTTCCCTTGCTTGAAAGCCAGTCAAATCTGACTCTAGGGGGTGGTGCTCATCTCCATTTCCAAGCCGAAGAGCCAGCACTGTTCAAAGACTTCTCCATGGTCACGTGGCCAGCATGACTAGACGCTGAGGTGCACAGAATGCTGTTACCTTCCCATTGAAGCGGTACCTATTTATCAACTTGCAATTTCTTGCTTTCGAACTGCTAGGTTGGTAGGAGCTGGGGCCAGAGATGAGAGCTCACTCCGTCATGTGGCACTAGGGTCTCGAACTGCTGAGCTACCAACCTTCTGGTCTGCAGCTCGGACCTGGCAACACTTTTTTCTCTTGGCTTCCAAGCTCACAGCCCTCAAGCCATTCCTCAGTTCCTGAGTCCTCCACTGCTTATTCTGCTCCTTTCCTTCAGCCTTCCTGTCTCTGAACTTTCAGTTCCCTTCCCTGTCTTCCTGGCCAAGGTTTCTGGCTGGGAACCTTGCCCACGCAGCTCCTCTTTCCACAGGGAACTGTGCAAGGCTTGAACTCCATCCTAGTCGGCAAGTGTTCCTTCTCACAGAAGCAGGACAGAGAACATCTGTCCTCCACCAAACAGGAGAAATGTTCAGGACACTAACTCAGCCATTCACTGTTGGAGACTTCATTGTCAAAAATGCAAGACAATATAGAGAA
Source organism: Lepidodactylus listeri (assembly GCA_029233225.1). Classification (NCBI taxonomy): domain Eukaryota; kingdom Metazoa; phylum Chordata; class Lepidosauria; order Squamata; family Gekkonidae; genus Lepidodactylus; species Lepidodactylus listeri. The sequence continues at coordinate 30,793,639 of JARCFY010000013.1, forward strand.
GTTGAATGAACAAGCCAAACTGCACACAACAGGGAAAGACCCCTCAAAAAACCCTGCCTGGGCCCCTCACCAGCTAGATCTAGGAGAAGGAGGACAACCCCTCACGGAGTCATCATGGCCTTGGTGTGGGTCAGATGACCAAGATGGGTTATGGGACTAGCAGCAAGAGAGAAAGTTCAGGAGAGACTAAAAGAGAACGAGCAAAAAAGTGACAGAGAGCCTTCATGGTTGCCTGAACAGCCAGTCTTCTCAAACTGCTGTGGAGACAATCGTGTGAGAAAATGCTGGTCCTAGAGGCCAGAGAGGTGAAGGAGGAAGTGGTGGGTGGCATGGGAAGCACAAGTACCTTTCCAAAGTTTCCCACTTGCCAGGGCAACTTGGACCCTCGCCCTTTCCCTTTCATTCTCGTTCTTAGCAATGACTGTGATGAGTGTGACTAAGGGCAAAATCCACTGCGTGTGTCTTCCACATGGCATGGCTTTGTTCTCCCCCCACCAATGTAGCTGTGTCCATGAGCAGTCCAGGTGAGAATGCTCAGGAAAAATTGAACACTTTTTCCAAAGGGGTTCAGGGATCCTGCTCCTGGTTTGAAATTATATTCTAACTCGAGCAATGGAGAGTTTGCCTATATTTTTAAAAGAATAAACCTACCGATCCCTTTTACAGCTCAATAACAGCAACATGACCTTCTCACTTCCCAAGTTCTGCTGTCTGTTTTTTATCCCCACCTGGTTGGGCTCATCATTTGCAATGCATATAATTCGGTTCATGGGACTGAGCAGTCATGACGAAATTATGTTCCCAGGCTAAGCCTGACTTGGAAGAGCTGCCTCCAAAATGAGTAAATTGCCTTGGAAGTTTCACTCTGAAGAAAAGACAAAGCCTCCCAATGGAATGCGGTTTTCCAAAGTCAAGATTCATTCGCTTAGCATAACGATTGTGTTTCTCGTGCTGGTCAAATGCTGCAGAGAATGGGGTCGGCTCCAATGGTGAACAGATGTATCAATATAAACAAATCAATTTGGTTCTGCTTGCAAGCCCTGCGGGGTTTTGCTCTAAGTCAAGAGAGCCAGCCTGATACCCTTCAGATACACATTCCAGAGAAGTTAAGAATTGAATCAGTCAACTCTAGTGATGGGCAAATTTCCCCATCTCAGGCTTGTCAATTGCAGGCGTTAATGGAGCAGGCTCAGAAAAAGCTTCTCACCCAGTCCTAGTCCTAAACTATTTTTTTTGGGGGGGGGGGGCGGTTGCACATTTGCGGTTCTTTTCCAGGAAGTGGGAGGGGGAGTCGTGTGTGGGTTCTTGCTGTGCCACATGGAAACTGTGCTGTTCCTCCAAAAGAGTGTAACAGTAAACAAAGCCTGGGATTTTTAAACTCTCTAGGGACTGCTTCATTTATATTTTGTACAGTTCATCACACATGATTGGTTGCAATCTGGTTGGCATGCATCTTTTTTTAAAAAAACATTTGCTTTGCTTAGCTCTTTGAAAGAAAGGTTTTTTGGGGGGTTTGTAACAGAGGTTTTGGGGATATCCCCCCCTCAAATAGTACTAATAACCACCACACCCTTCCTGGTGTCTGAAGACATTGCACTGGCACATTGGCAAGTCCTGCCCTTAGGGAGTAGGTGAGCATTTCCAGCTTGGAAACTGCTGGGCCAGAGACCTCTAGGGCCGAGAGATTGTTCTGTATATTACACACATTGTTCCCTTTCAATTCCCAAGTTAATTTCAACAATCAGCAAACATGCACCAAATTGCCAACACAGCAGCTGCCTATTTGAGTGCCGTCTAGTCTGAGGAATTCATACCATGCAGGCACAAAAAGGGAGCATATGCTCTAGGGATGCACAAATGTGCCCTTTTGCGGTTCTTTTTATTGATGTATGCTGTCATCATGAGCCTTTTTGTTTCAATAATTTCTGCTGCTGGTGTTTCCAATTAATTTGTTTTGTTTTATGGGATTTTTACTCCCTTTAAATGCTAGGTGCCATTTTAACACCAATTACGTGCCACTGATGCAGAAAGAAAGAAAGAAAGAAAGAAAGAAAGAAAGAAAGAAAGAAAGAAAGAAAGAAAGAAAGAAAGAAAGAAAGAAAGAAAGAAAGAAAGAAAGACATCTATTTCATTTGATATATTTAAAACTTTTTATCCTGCTTTATCTTGGACTCAAGGTAATAATTTTAATAGTAATTGTTCTATCAAATTTTCTTACTGTGAGTATTAAAGGCGGCAATTGCAGTTTCATCCATAATGGGGGCAAACCTTTTCAGAAGGTGGGATATTTCTAAATGAAACAGTATGTTCATGAAATCTGGTAAAATCTGCAATATGCTCAACTGAAAAACTCTCATCAGAAGAAATTTTGAGGCAACAGAGTTCTCCCCAAAACACTTCTGGGCATTGTGAGCACAATAAGTTTGTGTTCAGTTTTGCGGTTCCCAAACAACATTGCTAATCAATTGCAGTTTGTGCAAATCATGGAATTGGGCCCGTCAGAGAGTCTAACCTTATCTTTCTGCATCTTTCACGTCAGGTTGCTTGAGTGATGCATGAGCAAGTCCACCATCTCCCTTCTAAGCTTTGCCTCTGTTGTCAGGCTCCCCGTTTTCTGCCACAGCTTGGTGTTGGCATGGCTACAGCTGGCCTATTGCGATGCAGCTTTGGTCAAAGGACTCAGACATCCACCATCACAACAAGCCAGTATCTCAACTGAGGTTGCCAAGTTCTTTCACAGGACGTAATTCAGACCTGACATGTGACTTTCTGGTCCCCAATTTTTGCAGTGTATGAATTTATCCTTTGTCAGCTGCACTGGTTGCCAGCTGAGAACCAGATCCGCTTCAAGGTGTTGGTAATAGCCTTCAAAGCCTTATACGGCCCGGGACCAACATACCTAAGGGATCGTTATGCTCTGACAGTCAACGTCTCCTGGCGATCCCTGGCCCAAAGGACGTCCACCTAGCCTCGACCAGGGCCAGGACTTCTGCCCTGGCCCCCACCTGGTGGAACAGGCTCCCTACTGAGATCAGAGTCCTGCGGGATCTTATTCAATTCTGCAGGGCCTGCAAGACCCTGTTCCGCCAGGCTTTTGGCTGAGGCAGCGGGCGTCCACACATGGCCCCCCTAAGGTTGCTGCCTCCCACCCACTGATAACCGGCCATACCCACCTACATCAATGGGCCAGATTCTCCCTACGGCAAGTTATGATTATTGATTTTATATGCTTAAAATGTGTTTTAAATTTTTTATTGTATTTATGGAAACGTTGTAACCCGCCCTGAGCCAGTTTACGGAATGGGTGGGATATAAATGCGAAAAATAAATAAAATAAATAAAAATTAGCAAGGTAGGAAGTCAGTGTTCTTATTTCATTGGCTGCTGTGTGACACCCAGCATCCCTGCCCCAGTTGCCCCCCACACCTAGTGAGATGTTCATAGCTCGGCTGTTTGTTTTACACTGTTTTTGCACTGTTCGACATTTAACTTCACTGTTAGGTGGCAATGCAGTGTGCACACATGGATACTTGCAGAAGCTGCTTTCTAACTAGTCAGACCACTGTTCTATCCAGGCCACTGCTGTTTGCTCCAACTGGCAGTGGCTCTCCAGCATCTCAGGTGGAGATCTTTCACATCACTTACAACCCAGTCCTTTCTTTTTAACTGGAGATGCCTGGGGCCTTGAGCCATGACTCACTCCTGCACAGACACAAATGGAGCAAGGAGCAACCTTATGGGCCAAAATAAGAGACTGTTCCACATACAGCTGCTCTGCCAATAGCCATCCCTTACAGTGGTTAGGTTTGTCTCCAGGCAAGCAGCTCTTCCCTCCCACAGTGTGGCATAGCCATGGTAAGGTGGTCAGCCAGAGAAGGACTGTTCTCTCCCCCACGCCCCCGTCACACTGAAAGTTACTGCTGATATTATAAACTGTGTTCTCAACTGTGCACCAAAGAGTCACTCACAATAAAATTCATAGTGTTGGAGGGAATTATATGTGTGTTTTGCTCCTGGGGCAGATGAAGGCCTGTCTGGTGAGCCCTTCTGGAGATTCCTGCCATGTATCTTGCTTAGGCCCGTGCATGCAGGAAAGACCTTTACTACAAATGTTTTCATCACAGGTATGTTCCCTCTAAGCTCCACAGCACAGTGAGCAGAAATTCTACCTCGTGAGTGAAAAAAGTTTATCAGCATTCAAGTGGTGAGCGAGTCTTTCTTTTGACTACCACGTAAATTAGTTTTTTAGATTACTTCCATAACCCTGTAAAAATCTCAGAATAAATTCTTTTAAATCATGTTTAAACTATATTTTAAGAATAATGTAAACATTATAAGAGAAAACAGAATCAAGTCAAATTTCACCCACCCCTTTCCCCACTATATTGGTAGACCTGGTCTCTGGGGAAGAGGTCTACCCTTTGCTTTCCACTATATTGGTGGGCCTGGCCTTGGATCGGCACCTTGTGCTGAGCCTTAGAAACCATACCAGCACTGGGGGGGGGGGGGGATGGAGGGGGGTTGGATTCTTGCTGTCTGCTTTGGTATTTTTTTTAGTGAAGTATGACAACCAGCATTACAGGTCCAGTATAACAGAGGAACAATCACTATCAGAACCCTGCCTAACCTAACTAACAGGAAGTTGCTTAAATGTTATCAACCTGCCCAAGCAATTTATTTATCCAAATATTTATATCCCTCTTTTCCCTGGGACTCAAGGCAGCTTACAAATCCTATTGAAAAACATAATTGGGGTATGTGAAAAAAAACTACTTATTCCCCCCCCCAGCTCCATTGTAGCCTATGGGATCATAGTCAATAGGCCCCATAAGACTTAATGGAGAATTGATCTGGGGCATCTGGGGCTCGGGGGGCTGTTTTTTTTAGGAAGAGGCACCAAATGTGCAGCATAGCTACTGGTGTCTCTCCTCAATCTTCTCTCCAAGTTTCAAAAAGATTGGACCAGGGGGTCTACTTCTATGGGCCCCAGAAGGAGGTACCCTCATTGTCCATTGTTTCCAATGGAGGGGAAAAGATGCCTTGTGAGCAGAAGCAGAAATCCCTGAGCTGCCAGTTAAAATTTTGTGCACCAGCACCCCCTTGTGCAGTGTAGAGGAAACAACTGACCTGTAGAGCACTCCTTTGGGAATCAACAGTGCTGCAGTCGGGGGAGGGGAGATGGACAAGCCAAGATCTCTCCCCATTGCTTTCATTCTTCCTCGGGAGAACCAGAGCCAACCATCTTCTCCCACAGAACAGCTTCCTGGCCTAAGACTGGTTGCAAAGGCTAGTCGGTGAGTGTGCAGAACACAAGGTTGCCAACCTCCAGATGGTGGCTGGAGATCCCCCACTATTATAACTGATCTCCAGGTTACAGAGATCAATTCACCTAGAAAAAATGGCCACTTTGGAAGTTGAACTCTATGGCATTATGCCCCAAACCCAACCCTCCTCCAGCTCCACCTCCAAAATCTCCAGGTATTTCCCAACCTGGAGCTGGCAACCTGAACAGAACTACAAAACAGTACTTCAGTAAGCTGTAGAGGGTTGTAGGCATTGCTGGGAGAGGGATCCTGTGGAATGCTAAGATCCTTCAAAAACCTGGCCCTGGCCACTCACTTCCCCTTCATGGTCAATGTAATGATGGCACATGGACGGTTTTGTTTTCCTTTGGCCCTCTAAGCAGCAGGAGGGACAGGTGGGGCAAGCACTAGGCATGGCCACCACATGCCGATGGGTCAGGCTTCTGCTCACAACCTGGAAGACAAGAGGGGGGCATTTGACAATTTGGCAAATGCCCAGATCTCTGCCCTCCCACAAGGCCATCTTGATACTTTTAGAACCCCAGTTCTCAGATGTCTTTCCATTCTCTGCTCACAGCAGTGCCACCCTCCAGGTAGGACCTGGGGACCCCCAGAATTACAGCTCATCTCCAGAAAACAGAGATCCATTCTCCTGGAGAAGATGGATGCTTTGGAGGGTGGACTCTATGGCATGGAACCCCACTGAGGTCCCTGTCCTCCCCAGACTTCATCCCCAAATCTCCAGGATGTTTCCCAACCTGGAGCTGGCAACCCTACCCCCCCCATCCCCCTCTGGTGGCCAGGGGAGACCTGGCAACCCTACCTGGGCATCAGCTCACGAGTCCCTTGCCTCTCCCACCTTCCCCTTCTCCCTCATATCCTGCCATTGGCCGCCATTCCATGTAGCCAGTTGAGAAAGAGGAGGCATATTCTTCTGTGCTTGGTGGACAATTACCTCTCAGCTCAGCTGAGCAAAGTAGTGCACAAGCACATCGCTAAAGGCAGGTCTGCTCTCTCTGGGTGTAATTTAGAAATGCCGAGGAAGCCGAAACCGGTGCTCCCGTCAGCAGAAACAGCTGTCAGATGAACATGAGCTGGTTCTGTACCTCATCCGTCATGAGAGGAGGGTGCAGGAGACCAGGCTACATCCCTCACTGCTTAATTGCGACAGTTAATCATAATTTCATTAACATGGAGCGTTACTACCCACACTCCCTCTCTTCTTTCTTGCTCCCTGGAGTCGATTCTTATGCTGTGCACGGGGAGGCTTTTTTGGCATCATTCATGAGGATGGCGTCATCTTGAAGCCCTGCCAAGAGGACCATCCTGGCCCTTCCCCTTGCCCACAAGAAAGAAAAAATCTCTGGCACCAAAATGAAATTCTTCTGTCCTATGAATTTTCCCTTGACATGTGCACAATGGTAGAATCATACCTGGGACGTTGCTCTCTGTATCCACAGGTCTTTCTGCCCTAATTCTTAAGCCTAATAACTATAAAACAGGAAATAAAACCACATCTCTCCATCTAGGTTGGTTTGTCTGCCCAAGCCCGAAGGCTCACACTTTCACACAGACCTCATCTCCTTTGACTCTAAGGTTTGTCCTGATATTTCTGCAGGCTCTGTATGTCTTTTTCTTCCCAGTGCTTCACTTTCTTTTCAGTGAACTTTTTCTGCCTGGAAGTAAGCGTAGTTGCTCAGGGTGTGATGCGATTCTAAGAAAATGTGCTTGGGACTGCATTCGTCTTCTGGAAAGGGGGTGGGGGTGGCAACATCCTCCAGCTCTCCAGATCCCAGTTTGCTTAGCTGTGGTGTTCATTTATAATGTATCTTGGCAAGTTTGCTGTGAAGTTGGAGCCTGAAATGGTGGGCTAGCAAAGACTCCTTGGTGAACTCAGCTCAGCTCAGGTGAGCTGCAGAGATGCTGATGAGCTACTGCTTGAAAAACCGCATGGCATGCAGCTTCAAAGCAACACCCAGTGGCTTCAAAGAAGGACCACAGGCTGTTAATGCAACTAAAAATGAGCAGGTCTCAGGAGAGGTGGTGTATAAATTTTTGGAAGGAAGGGAGGGAGGGAGAAAGAGAGAGAGAGAGAGAGAGAGAGAGAGAGAGAAATGTCATGTGCTAGCAATGCTCTGTGTGATGTCAGGACGATATAAACAATGACATCTCTGTCTGACTAGTTTTGAGTGTGTTTGAGGAATAAAGCAGGGAATAAAGCCTATATTAGCAATGAGCAGGGTGACTGCACTGAGCATTATACAGGAATACAGGAAGCTGCCTTATTCAGAATCAGACCCTTGGTCCATCAAGGTCAGTATTGTCTATTCTGACTGGCAGCAGTTCTTTAGGGTCTTGGGTAAAAGTTGTTTACGTCACCTGATCCTTTTAACTGGAGAAGCCAGGGACTGAACCCAGGACATTCTGCATGCTGAGCAGATGTTCTACCACTGAGCCATGGCCCCACTCTTTTTGGCATTGGGCAAGGTCAAGCAGCCATGGAAGGGCCAGCTAAGTTATAGAACCCTGGGGAGTGCAGCTTAGTCCTGGCTCAAGGTCAGGATCCCCCGATCTCACTGAACCTGTGGGCACACCTTTGGAATTCTGAGAAAGGGGAGTGCCATGGGAGGCTGAGGCCAATCACAAAATGGATGTCCTAGAAGCCAGTGCCATTCACAAGATATTGAGTGGCTGCAAGCAAAGGATCCTCCTATGATGCTGGCAGCTGAATGGGCTCTCCATGCTGATATAACAGTTATGCCCAGGGCTCTTCTGAAGCACCTCCAGTGGAGTAAAGGAAAGACAGGACTGGCTACTTGCTTTGGAATCAGGAAACACATTGGTGGGTGCCATGGTGCTCACGAGTGCCATGCTGGGGATCACTAGTCTAGGTGGTGGTAGCAGGCTTCTTCTTGGCACCCACCTACCCTTATCCCTACATCAGCTCCCTAATTTAAAACTGCTACAGCTCATCACCTGCAACAATGGTCCATCTAACAGAGACCCAAGCCCAGGGCATAGACAATGCAACAAACACAGATGCCAGCTGTGTCCACTCAGGCAGTTCTTTTGGAATCTACTGTCAAGTCACAGTTGACTTATGGCAACCCTGTAGGGTTTTGAAGGCAAGAGACATTCAGAGGTGGTTTGCCATTGCCAGCCCCCACATCATGCCCCTGGTACTTCTTGGAGGTCTCCCATCCAAATACCAGCCAGGGCTGACCCTGCTTAGCTTCCAAGATCTGACGAGATTGGGCTAGCCTGGGCTATCCAGGTCAGGGAGTTCTCTTACAGAACCCACAAATGCCAGCCATACTCATTTCCTCATCATCCCCCAACATGATCTACACAATCATTTTTCAACAATTGTTTTCTGTTGTCTACTCAGGACAAACAGTTCAGTTTTTACACAGAATACAGAGTGGACAAACATCTTTTAAAAAGCAAAATTCAGAAAACAGCAGGAGAACTTTTCAGTCTTCCGGGTCACTCTGCTCTCCAACAAAAGCACCTTCAAAGGGAGACACCAGCATGAAATCGCTGAATTAGAATTTATCAGGGAGTTTGTATTGGTCTAGGTTTAACCTGAGATGAAGGTTCTCTCGCCCATAATCATCAGTTATTACTCAGTTGTTATGCTTATCTTGTATACTTTCAAGTTCTTCTGCACAGGAATGTCACAGTGGACCATTAGCATTTTATGGGCATTTCACCCTGATACCCCGCCCTCCATATTACCCATTTATAGGCCCACACATCTGCCACCTGGAGAAGACATACTTTCCATATCTGACAAAACAAGATTCTAGTCCATGAAAGCTTCTTCCACAACCAATCCTTTAGTCTTCAAAGCACCAGAAACTTTGTCTTGTATCTCAATGCCGTCTCCCGGGATGATCAAAATGCATTAAAGGAAAATCTGGCAACTACTGCTGCTCACTTAGGCAGGCCTGCAGCGTGCTTGGAGCTATTTGGGCAGAACCACCATCCTTCCCTCCCATCTCCTGTGACCACCCGGGGTGCTTCACAGTCACTGGTAAGGAAGAGAGGGAGAGAAGAGGGATGGCTCTAGCCTTCCCATGTCCTCTTTGCTTAGGGGGTTGATTCACGCTACCAGAAGACCTACTGGTTTAGGTGCTTGCACACTTGTTTATTTTGTTTAAAACAGTTATAAGCTGCCTTATCTCTTTTGACTCAAGGAGCAATGGCTGCAAGGATGTAAGAATGACAAAAGTGTCCAGTAAAAAAATTAAAACAATACAAACACACAGTTAAAAATGCAGCCAAATCTGCCAGAACCGTCTACACACCATCAAATACTGTCCACTTGCAGAACTGTCTTAGAAACCCTCCTGAAGGGAGTGAGTGAAGGCACCCTCATGGCAGGCCATTCCAAAGGAATAGACCTGTCGGTCTAGGGTTGCCAGCTCTGGGTTGGGAAATTCCTAGAGATGTGGGGATGGAAACTGGGGAGAGTGGAGTTTGGAGAGGGAGTGGAGCTTGGGAAGGATGTGGTGCCACAGAGTGCACTCTCCGAAGCTGACATTTTCTCCAGGGGGAATGGTCTCTGTAGTCTAAAGATAAGTTTTAATTCCATGAGAACTCCAAGCGCCACCTGGATTCTGGCAACCCTCTCTGCTACAGAAAAAGTCTGTGACCTAATTGTTGCCATAAAGGCAATTCTAGGAGAGGATACCCAAGGAGAAGGCTATCTGAGGAACATGACTGCCGTAAAGGAGTATACTGGGACATGTGGTCTAATAATTATGATTAAGGAAGTTATCGGTGCCATTATTATTTTTGCAGTCTATCATCTGGACATGCTTAGCAGTAGACCTTCACTAAAGGGATTCAGGCCACTCCTGCCCCCTGAAAATACCCTCAAGAGATACTTATTCTATTCAGAGAAATACGGTGCCTTGAACTTTTTGACATGGGTACATTGACTTACTGGGGCTGTGATCACATGCACAATTTGCCCCGCCATAGGCATGAATACTGGGCTGATTAAATGAGCGCAATCAGACGCCAACATCTGGGAAGTGCTTTGCAGCTGTTTTGCTCCATCGCACATGTGGAGTAAAAAAACACATTGGAAAGTCCTGTAGCAAATGGGTTGCTACGGGCCACAGATGGACTTTCCTGTGTCTGATCGTGCCAGCGCACTCCCATGGCGTCAGGATAGTCTGATCAGGCTATCCCAACTCCATGCCATTGTTTTTTCCCCCTGTCGCAGTATGCGCTTTAGCGCACCCCCCCCCCCCCCCACACACACACATTTCATAGGGAGAGGTGCGAATCATTGATTCCTCATGTAAGCGCACCGGGAACGGTTAAAAAAATGACTCACCGGTGGTTGTGTCTGATCACGCAGTGGTGGGCTCTGCCCGCATCTACAAAAATCCATGTGATCACGCAATGGTGGGTCAACTTCTGCCAGAGGAAATAGCCTTGCTCCCCCCTCCCCGCTTTATCTCGGGCATGTGACCAAAACCTGAGTAAGACCACAAAGATTTATTTTTCTAGGTGTTACTAACTTGCAGGTTTTTTTAAAAACTTACCTCACAAAATTCCTTATCCTTACTTCGGCTACAACTCTAAGTATTTTTCCTGTTGGGTAGTTAAGCTGTTTGGTTTTCATTCATTTTCCCTGGTTAATTTCTAAGAAATGCTGGGCCTCAGACAGTCTGCTAAAACATATACCAAAACATGCTCTGGCCTATTATAACAGACTTTTAAAAAAAGTGATATAAAACTGAATAGGCTGCCTTTCCCGATCAAGAAGGACTGGCTGTGGCTGTTAAATGTGAGGCACTCTGCACAGACTCAGGGGCATTCTCTTCCTTATTACTTTACACATCTGTGTGTTAGGCTCCAAGCCTGAGCTCTCACTCACAATTGTCTTCCTGCTTCATAAGAAAACATTGTGGGAGTTCATCTGCTTTGGAAAGAAGAATCATTTGATTTTCCAGATCAGACACCTGTTCTGTTGCCCTGCTTGGGTTGCCAAAAAGAACCCCTATATATGCCAGTAATTCTACTGCCTACCTTAGAGCAGGGGCAAGCAAAGGGTGGAATGTCCCCGCAGGTGGAATGGCAGGGCCTAGTGAGGGAAACAGACAGCTCTTTGGGGCCTCTTTCATTCTGTACCCACCTGCAGCCTGGAGAGTGTGCAGTGGTCCTTGGGACCAAAGTAGAGGTGGAGCTATGTAGAAGCTAAGTAAGCTACTGTTTGCTAAAGGGCCACTGTTTGGGGCCATAATAAGGGGCCTCTGAAACTTGACTTGGTTTAGGGCCACAGCATGTCTTCACTTGCCCCTGCCTCAAGGGGAGGCTCTTCTCTCCCTGACTTGATTACAGTTCTCAAGGCTTAAACGAGGCCAGAAAGCCCACAGTTTTAGAGGGAACAGCATCTCTGTCACTCACAAAGGCCAGTCTTTGCTCAACGTGCCATCACCTCTCTCCAGCAGAGTTCACATGTTTTCACTAAGCAAAGCACAAATGTGCTAATGGAAACGCATCGCTCCTGGGCAGAGGGATGGTGTGATATGGCACTCAGTGTGGGACTGAGACCCAGAGAATATATTTATGTCCACGTTGAGAAACAGTGCTGGGTTAAATATAGGCAAGGCTTTGGCTGGCTCTGGTGAGCAGAGCTAACGGCCAGCATTTTCTTCCCCATGCTCAATGGGTGTATGTGTTCCCAGGTTCAATTAAGGTGAACCAAGTGCCTTCCTTGTCTATATTTCCATGGGAAATGTCACTCACAACATGATACCTTGCTGTTTGCGCTTTTTCAGTTTCCACTCTGTATTTTTTAAACTAGAGGCTGACTAGCCCGTTTTCTGCACAGTGAATGATTGTTAGGGGAAGCAAGGACCCAGCAGAAGGTGGAGAAACAATCATGTGATGGAGACATCCAAGAGAGAAATCCACAAGGGTGTCATCCAACAATATGGTCCTCAAGCCAAATCCTTTACATATGGAGCCAAATCATGGCCATCTTATTTGCATTGTTATGTACTTTGTAATTCCATTTTCTCCATTGCTTGGTGTATCATCTCTGATACTTTTTTGCACAGTCTTTCATTTTATAATCCTAACTGTATTGCATTGTTTATTAGATCTCTTATGTTATTTAATTGCATTGGTTTATGCTATGTAATCTGCCTTGAGTCTCAGTGAGAAATTCAGGCTCAAAATAATGTTCCTCCCAGAAGCTCAAGTTGATAGGCACATTTTCCCTTCCTCCATTTCACCATTGCAACAACTCTGTAGGGTGGATTAGATGAGAGAGAATGACTTGCCTAGGGGTACGCAGTGAGTTTTTCAGGAAAGCAGAGATTTGAAGTGGGCTCTCCCTGGGCCCAGTCCATCTCCAGTGAGTGGCCCATTTGTTTGGAGAGAATTAGTTAAAAATTGAGAATTACTGAAAATACAAATGAGGATGAAATATTTTGCTGACTTATGAATAGCCTGGAATATCCAATAATCAGAACACATTTTTCTCCCTCCCCCCACTTTGTAACAACAAAAGATATATTTTGTTATTTACTTATAGAAAAGCTGAATTAAATATTTTTTAAAACTTTGCCAGACATTGCAACAATAGAATCTGAAGACGATCAGAGCCAATACCACAGCAGGGGAGATCCTGAGAAACACACCCAGGGGAGCTGGAGGCAGGGAAATATCTCGCCGTCCTGCTGTGGGTCAGAGGAACCCCACTGCATGACTTTCGCGATGCTTCTGCATTGCCTTGCGAAATTCTCAGTGCAATTCTACGCAGAGTTACTCCAGGCTAAGTCCACTGAAATCAGTGGTTAGGACTAGGGCAGTTCTGCATTCGATAGCACTGTCTGTGCAGCAGAGCTCTTAAACAAGAGCCACCCTTGCTGGCTGTCTGGCTGTTGTCAGCTGCCCACCAGTCTCTCCTCAGTTGTTTCTTGCCAGTGGAGATGGAGTCATACTCCAGGATTCTCTCACTGCACCTGGGAAGACTGGAAGTCATAGTGATGCTGCTGCAGCCTTATTTTGGCCTTACTGCAGGTTTCTGTCAGCAGCAAGTCTCTCTTTGACTGTCAGCTTTCCCAGCTCACCGCTATTGTGACTTGTTGCTCTTCTTTCAAGATTACCACACAGAAATACTCCAAGTTTATGAAAGAGAGGAGAGAGAAGGATGCCACCAGACAGGCCAGCCCTCAACCTCATCCCACTTCCCACCCCACCCCTGCCAGTGAATGTTTGAAGCAATCCTCTTTCTCACTGCAGGACACTGTACTCAAGGTATTTCCATGCGCGGGTAGGGGCTCTCTTGGAGCCAAGTCTTTTCACTGTATCACTGGTCTTTGCAGTGGGACTTTAAAGATGGTTGCAGGGTGGTAGGGGAAACAGGCAGCTTTGACATAGGATTAATAGAAGAGCTTGTGTACTGAGGTTTTAAACTGAGGTTTTTAACTGGATCTGAATCCAGGGCAGCCCTATGAAAAGGATTTTATGCCAGCAGCATCCTTAGAAACCATTTCTCACCTGGAGGCCATTTCTTGCAGAGTACAATTGGAGGCAACAGAAAAGTCCCGTCCCCCCACTATTTTCTGCCCTAAACTACCATGTGGGAAAGTAACGTATGGGCCTGATGAGGCAGACATGTATGAAAGTCCCAGGAAAGTCTCTGTCCCTGTATGATTGTGTCAGGCAGTGGCCTGTCAGCACCCTCATGTGACTTCAGGTTCTGAAATTAACTTGTGTGTTCTGGTGGGGAAGATTTTTATTTATTTATTTATTTTTGCATTTCTATCCCGCCTTTCCAGTGAACTGGCTCAAGATAATCTCCCCCTCATGTCTGCCTGCCTCTTCTTTACCTTGCAACATTCACATCGCTCTCCCATGTGCCTTCCCAAAACTCTCCCTTTTCCTCACACATTAGATACACACACACACACCCCATCACATAGACATGACATCTTCAGATGATCCTCTGTCTTCACAGAGTAGGGAAGGAGCTGCGTGTACTGCATCAGTAGCCCCAGTCAGTTGCTAAGCAACACAGCATCAAATGGAGTTCACCCAAATATACGGAGGAAATCTCCCTGTTTCTTTTTCAGACTGGACACTCCCACACTCTGAGCATGACACTTCGCCTCTCTCCAGCAAGGTGGTAGGCTATAGGCAAGCCCTGTGCTGGGAGTTGCTTTTGACTCCGTGGTAGAGCAGCTTCATACAGAGCCCCCAAATTTGAGCAGCCCTCTGAGGTGGACAGGACCTGCAGGAAACCCAGATCTGCTACTCCCTCCCAGTGATGTTCAAGGGAGTGCTTTGAATTCTCTGAACAAGAAAACCCAAAGCCCGGTGTTCAATATGACATCTAGGGTTGCCAGCCTCCAGGTGGGGCCTGGGGATCTCTTGCTTTTACAACTGATCTCCAGCTGACAGAGAGCAGCTCCCCTGGAGAAAATGGCTGCTTTGAAGGATGGACTCTATGGCATTGTACTATGCTGAGGCCCCTCCCCTCCCCTCCCCAAACCCTGCCCTCTCCTGGATCCACCCCCAAAGTCTCCAGGTATTTTCCAGCCCAGACCTGGCAACCCTAATGACATCTTTGAGGATTGTCTGGCAGATATTATACTTGGATTTTAACATGCCCCCTCCTCAAAGCCTGTAAGCAGAGGAAACGGCTGGCTTCACCTCTGCTGCTCTGAAGCACCACTATTAGGATGGCCAGAAAGGGAGCTGCAGCCTCCTGCCCAGAAGGATCAGGCTACTGAAGGACCCCATGAGGTCCACTTGAGCTTCATGCAAGTCCTAACTCTGGCCTTTCATCACTCAGTTGCAGGCTGGACTGCTCATGGGTTCTTGGAAGCCCTGTCTGAATCACTGTCATTCTTCTGCCAGTTTGCATACTTGCTTGTTGTTTCCATGGCCACCAGTCCTCACATTGCAGCCACTGGCCAGTTTAAAAGCAGCCGTCTGGCCCGCAGTCCCAAGAAGAGTATCCCCCCTCATATGTATTTATTGGAGGGTGAGCGTATGTTGCGCTATCCAAAATCCCAAGTGGCTTACAATCAAAGGTAACCCCAAAGAAGTAGAATGCTTTTAAAAATCCAGATGCTCAATAAAGACACATAACAATCTCAATAAATTAGTCTGAGAAAGGACAGTTTTACAGGTAAAAACCAACAACAAAAATGCCCCCTACACATTATTTGGCATCCCAGTTCATAGAACAGAGATTGCAACCAGGAAGGCCTGTGTCCTGGCCATGGATATCCTCACCTCACAGAGACCTATAGACTTGACCAATGCTCCCTCTAAGCTACGGAGCCTTTTGAGCAAAAATTCTACTTTGTGAGCTACTGGCATTAGAGTTGTGAGCTAGCAATTTGGCTACAGCATGAATTAGTTTGCTCTGGAGCCATCTTTCCTGAGTGAAGACAAAAATGTGTGAACCAGAGGCTAAAAAATTGTGAGCTAGATCACTCTAACTCAGCTTAGAGGGAACACTGGAATTGATCTAAGTTGGCCTGTGGGTTCCTACTGGGAATACTTATCCTGCCCAATGGAGAGAACTTCAACAAAGACTTTATCTAGTCCATAAGGACTGGGAAATGTAGCTTCTGGTCAGGGGTAGGGTTGTCAGCTCTGGGTGGGGAAACACCTGGAGATTTGGGGATGGGGCCTGTGGGGAGTGGAGTTATGGGAGTGGAGGGACCTCAGCAGAGTACAATGCCATAGAGTCCCCCTTCCAAAGCAGCCATTTTCTCCAGGGAAACTGATCTTTGTTGTCTGGAGTTCAGTTGTAATAGCAGGAGTTGTCTAGGCCCCACCAGGAGGTTGTCATCCAAACCAGAGGTCATACTAAGAGTGATGCCTGTTGCCAGTTTTTTCCACAGTTGCTTGTAATAAAGCCTGAGTTAATGAAGCTAAGCCTTTGTGGTCTTTGCATGATCCATTAAAACATGGCATCAAAAGTGCAAGTGTGAGGTGAGTGGGAACCACCATTGCCGGTGGAAGCCAGCTGCCTGAGTCCCAGATGGAGCAAGTTCTTCTTTCCCCATCCTTTGAAAGAAGGGTCTGTGGGTAGTCATGGTCCCCCCAATATGGGGCACATGGCAGCTGCCCCTGCTGCCCATTGGCTAAGACCACCAGTGATGTCATCCTCTTAAGAATAGATATATTAGGAAAAGAGAGTGACTGGCAGAGGATCACCCTGTGAGAGAGGATTTGAATCCAGGCCTTCGAGCCATTGTTTATTTATTTATTATTTCACATTTTTACCCCGCCCTCCCCGCAAGTGGGCTCAGGGCAGCTTACAGTGTAGCACACAGTGCCCGATCAGAATAAAACAATTTAAAACATTTTAAAATATAGTACAAAACCTATTTGCAATATAAATTGCACCCGTGCTCACAGAGATGTTAATCCTGGGCATTTAGATGGCTTCCTAATGGTACTCTTGTGCCAGCATCAGGGTCATTGTAACACACACTCTTTCCCTTTCTCCCTTTCTGTGAACCAATGTGCAGCTGCCACCTTCAATTTCAGATGGAAAAAACCTGCTGACCTGCTGACAGTTTAGAGTAATCAGCTTCCTGTATCTGTTGCAGTCTCTGGAGCAGATGAGATCCAATCTGAATTCCTTTGGTTTCTACAAGGGGTGGGAAGGCACCATTCCGGGCAGGGCAAAAATTATTTTTCTTCTTTCCATTCTTGTTGGCAAATGCATTTAATGGGTAACTCCTCTTCACCTGAGTAGGGGGTCTGGCCAACAGGCAGCACAGGTTCTTAAGGCACACGGACATTCTATCACAATTCTCCACTTTCTGCTGGGACCTAATCAGCACACAGCAGTACAGTTCTGAATTCAAAGGAAAATGATTTTTTCCATCATTATATTTGAGGAATTTTAATTTAAATGTAGCTTAGATGAACTCTAGCCCAGCAACCTAGGGAGCCTTGAAATTAACCAGAATGATGTGTGATTTTGTATTCTATCACCCTGGTCGGGCAATATTACGTGCCCATAATGTACTATGGAAGTATCGATGTTTTAACTCAGTTTAAGTAAATTTAGGTGTAAATCCTTACTAGGAAATTAATTGCTTATATATTTTGAACTGTAGCTTATGAATATCAAGAGATTTTGATGTGTTAAGATAATAATTATAACTGTCTCTGATTAGATTACTGTTTATTATTTTCTGTCCCTGCAGGACTGACCTGTGGCATTTTTTTCAGATTTAGGTTACAACTATAAAGGAGATTTTTGCCCTGATCACTCACTAATGTAATTATTTATTGTTGTAATTACTACATTTTGTAGTAACAAATTAGGTGATTTTTATAATAAATCTTAATTAAAAAAAAAGATTCTTAAAATCTTTATAGGTGATCAGATCTTCAGTAGCCAATCAGATGCCCTGCCAGGCAAAAGCCCTGCCCACTTTCTAAAAGCACTTAGTGGGCACCAGGAAAGGTGTCAGTAGGTGTCATGGTACCCACAGGCACATTTTGGAGAACTCTGGTCTAAGCAGTGAGCTGAGAAAGAGGTATCTGATTGGAAAGTAGATGAAGACTGAGGCTTGATTTAAGGGGCAGGAGACAGGGAACTGAGGCAGTAAGGGAGTAACCAGAGAGGGACTTTTTCTGAAGAAACTACGCAGTGCTCGAGGTCAGGAGGGCTGTATGCTGATGAGGACAGGAGTGCCACAGAGGCTGGTCAAGGGCCAAATCTTAACTCAAGAAGAAGGTAGGTCCCCCATGGGAAATATGAGGCCACTTGTATCAATGAACCATAATCCAGACTAGGACAATGTGCCACAAGCACAAAACAACAATCTCTCCAAGTCTGTGGCAAATGCTAGAGCATTGTCCAATGCAATTACATCACTTCCAAGTCATGCTGGGAGTGACATCATGGCACTGCTGGTGACACAGAGTGCCCTCCATTTCCCACAGAATTTTCCCCTGCTGCCCAGGTAGCAGGGAGAGACAGTGTGTGTGGGGTGGGATGGGCAAGCAGTTTCCCACTGAAGCAGGGGACCCTGGCCTTCCTGTACAGAACATACACAAGCATAAGCCAATGAATGGTGCAAGGTGGGGGGAAATGCAGAGGGAAGTGACACGAGGTCAGACATTTTTAAATTTAAATTTTAAATGTAATTTTGAATGTTAGATCATTGCCTCCTGTGCAACCCAGGAGCTGGTGACATCGCAACATCATCCACTAGCCCCTCCCCATGGAAGTCTCCCAGTAATTGTCATCCTTGGATTAGCAAGCCTCATTCTGTATGTTATACTAATCACTGACAGCCAGTGTGGTGTAGTGTTTGTAGGGTAGGACTAGGATCTGAGAGACTCTGGTTTGAATCCCCTCTCTGCCATGGAAGCTTGCTGGGTGACCTTGGGCCAATCACACACTCTCAGCCTAACCAACCTCACAGGGTTGTTGTGAGAATAAAATGAAAGCGAGGAGAATTATGTCAGCAACATTGTGTCACCATTGGGTAGAAAGTCAAAGTAAATAAATATAACCCAAATATAATTCAAATAAATATAATCCAAGTATAATCCAAAAATTTGTGTGGGTATAATTGGCTGCTATCCGTTTATGTTCCACTCAGCCTAAAAAGAAATCGCAAAACCCTCTTTGGGTTTTTCTTAGTGTAATGGAGAAAACCCCACTCTGAATACAATCTAAGGAGCCTAGTCAGCAGCATCCCTCTCCCCCTCTCTGGCTTTTAGGGTTTTTACAGGTAACAATCAACCAGTTTCTCTTACTCCCTATAGTACACCATAGGAGAAGTAGAAGTCTAAGAGCATGACCTTCTGCAACCACTCTAAGACTCCTGTTTCTCCTAGACTCTCTGTTATACCATACCACCCACTCACCCAATCTGCCTTGCCTTCTAGGGGAACAGATTTCCATAGTCTAGAGATCAGTTGTAATTCTGGGGGGACTCCAGGCCTCATCTTGAGGTTGGTAGCCCTATCTACAATTGATAGGATGGGCAAATAGAGTTTATGGGCCTACTAGTGGCGCAAGATGGCTGCTGCCCTTGCCAAGGTTGTATACAGGATTGTCTGTGAGTGTTGCTGTTCTGTCTGCTTCCATGTGGGAAAGGGGGGTAGTAGGGGTATATTTGTGGTAAATTCACAGTGCCTATAATCCAGGGTTGGGATTGGGAGGAGGCTCAGAGTCAGGAAAGGTCCCTAAAAAGGGAGACATTTTTTCAAAAATAAAGTATTGAGATGGCTGCAGGAACCCTGTCCCATCATCTTCACCAGGTCTTCTGGGAGGGTGGAGTTTGTGGGCTGAAGTGTGCATTCTAGAAAAGCATTCTAGGGAACTCAAAACATTTTCTTGCAGCTTTGTGTGACGTTTTAATTAGTCTCAAGAAAAGTTATTTGGTGGGGTTTTTTTTTTCTCCAAGTGGACCAGCAGGGCTACTTGCTATTTTGTGTTCTTAGCTTCTGTTACAACTGCTGCTGATACTACTACTACTTATTGCATTTTTGTTTTTAAAAGTTCAAAGTGGAATGCAAACCACCCCCAACTTATTTCTCTCCACCGCCCCTCTCAATATTGTTTGGAATTCATGCTAATAGAGTATGGTCATGATCAAGTATTGGGAAAAAACTTCAACCAAAACTGGGGAGACAGGGGCCCCAGTGGCTACCATATTTACTTGAAAGGAAGATGACCATAAATATAAAATGGCTTTTCAAAATGTTGCACACATACACATTATTATTGGCCATAACAGAAACATGCAGTTAAATGTAAGACAAGCCTGTTTTTTTGGGTGGCATATATGGGAAAAGATTGTCTCATATTTAAATAAATACTGTACTTTTTCAGATGGCTAACAGAAGACCATTCATGTAAGACTTTAGAAACTGGGGGTCATTGACAGGTGTGCTGGACTGGACACTTCTGATGTCAGACTTAGCTTGTGCCACCACTAAACTATGACTTGCACATTCCTGCCCTCCTGGCTGATTTTGCTAGAGTGGGGCAGAATGGGCTCTCACACCACAATCACTACACCTGCCACTCAGGGCTCTTCACGTGTTGCGGGTGTCAGATTTGCTTCCTGCCCTTCTGGGTCTTGGCAGAAGACATGGGCCACACAAACACCCAATACAAACTGGAGGGTGCCCACCGATGGCCACCCAAAACTTGGCTTTGTCCCAGTAAAAGCCCACCTGAGAGGGGCCAGATCAGAAACACTATGGATGACTGATCCATCTAGCAAAGCTTCATACAAATCAGGTTTAGCCACTGGGGGGGCGGGGGGTTTACATTTAAAAAATGGACCTCAGGATGAGCTCTTCTGAAAGGGGGGAGGGGGAATTCTGCTTCCAGCCAGTAGCTCAGTGATGATGTCTGATCTTTGCACAAAGAACTCCCTCCCAGCAGTTTCAGCTGTGGGCTTTGTGACAAATGTGAAGATTATCATGGAGTGGTTCTGTTTTTGCATACCCATTCTCCAAAAATGCATGTAGGCCCCCCGCCCCCTTCCATTTAGCTTCACAGCAGATCTGTGGGGTAGGTCAGGCAGTATCCAGCCCTAGATCACCAAGTGAACTTCATGACTGTAAATGGATTTGAACTCGGTCTCCCAGTCCAGAACTATCTTCCCCACTCGGGACTGTCCCCCCCCCCCCCGCCCCGTTCAGCTGATGAGCTGTTTGGGGTGATGAGGAGCCAAAGAGGTTTCAGGCCCGATGATGGGCCAGAGCTAGCAAGAAAGCAATATTCCTGGGATGATGGGGCTGGACAAGAGAAGCCTCGCATGACAACCCCCCCCCCCCCCCCGCGCGCCTGCCTCTAGCCCTGACTGCACGCAGGAACCACACCGCACAGTTAGCCAAGGCTCCCACATTTCAACTCCCAGCTGCCTTTATATTCTTTCCGGTGGGGGTTCTGCTTTCCCGGCCTTGAGGCCCAAGACACTCCCCAACCAACCAAGCAGGAGGTGCTGCTCCCTCTGCGCCCGGGACAGCAGCGCAGCTTCTCTTTCCTTCTCCCTCGGGGGTCTCAGCGGCCAAGCTGCTGACCAAGGAGGCTCCGCTTTCGAATCCCGCAAACCTGGGCATCGCCTTGGCTCCTCCCACAGCAGACCCCTGGGCACACCTGCAAGGGTTAATGCTCTCAGATGTGACGTCAGAATACCATTGATTTGCCCGGATTTTTGGGGTGGGGGGTGGGGAGGTGTACATTTGCCCAGCCTTCCCTCAAACTCCTTCCTCCCCCTTGTGCCTGGGGGGGGGGGGGGGGGGGGGGGGACGGTCCGAATAAGCGTGAACGGAGACCCGGGCGGTTCGGTCTCTCCCCCTCTCTCTGCATGCGGGACAGGGGGTGCCGCTGCTCCTGCGTGTCTAAAGGGAGTCTCTCCTCCGCTTGCTTTTTGCCGGTTGTGTTTCCCCCCCCCCCCTCCACACACACGCACACGCACGCTCCCCGGATCTCTCCCCCACCTCCCCCCACTCCCCCGGCCCCCTCCACACGCCGACGCCCCGAGGTCTCTGAGCGCCCCAGACCCTGGTCTAAAAACAGGGAAGGGGGACACAAGCAGGCGGGGGGGGGGGGAGGGAGTCCAAATCGCATCGCCGGAGAACTCTTCGCCCGGCCTCCCTCTCCTCCTCCTCCTCCTCCTCCTCCGCCACACACATCGACTCTCCTCCTCTCCTCTTCCTCCTCCTCCGCCCCCTCCGCCCCCTCCTCCTCCCTGAAGGTGGCTGGCAGGAGCGAGGCAACATCTGCAGGGCTGGATGGCAGACTAGCCGGGGGCAGCGCCAGCGAGCCAAGCGGTGGCTCCGGGGGGAAATCGGGGGTCCTTTTTCTTTTCTTTTCTTTTCTCCTTCCCTCCCCCTCCCCCCCCCCCCCACCAGAAGAGCGGATTTCACGTTTTGCTGAGTCCATTTGCGGGCGTTCGGTCCTTCCTCCCCCCCCGCCCCGGGATTGTCTCCATTGGCAGAGGATGCCTCGTCGAGGAGATGCTGGATGCCAGAAGAAGACGCCGGGTCTTTGAGGAGCACTGAGCAGCGCGGGGACCCCCACCCCCAAATCTCCCCCCCTCCCCCCCCAAAAGCGTTTCATGTGATTTTTCTTTTTTAAACCAAGCCAACCAAGGACATTGCTCGTTGCTCCTTTCCCCCCTCGGAGAGGGTGATTTCCAGAAGCACCATCCTCCCCTCCTCCCCTCCCCGCCAGACCTTCCTTTCCCCCTCCATGGTGTTGGTGGAAATGTGGAGATTTCAGGCAGACAGACTGAGTGGATTCATCTCTGCTTTAGCAGCCCTTTGTCTCGCCTGCTGTGCCCAAAGGTAAGCTGATTCGTTTCCAGGGGGCTGTCGGGGTGGCCGGAGGTGTTGTTGGCACCCATGCATTGCTTTCTTGCCGCTGTGGTATGGGGAGTGGGGCTAGCTTGAAGGGTAGACCAGTAGCTGGGGGGGGGGGGCTCATCTCTCCGTGCATCTGCCATGGAGTCATCACCAATGGGGTCTGTTTGTACAATTAGGTGGTGGGGACAGGAGCCCGTCTCCCCAAGTGACCACATGGAGCCTGCCACACACCACTGCATATCCAGCCAGGTGGTGCATGTGTGGCCACATCACAAACACCACACAATCCATGTCTCTGGGCTGGGGCAGTGGGTATGTGCATGCAAATGGCTAGTGTCTCCAGACTTGGAGTGACCTGCGCATGCTGAGGAAGAGGTGCAGAACCTCTGTCTCAGCATCCATCTATCGATGGCACACATTTTTGTGGAGGGTGTGCAGAGCTGTCTCAACACAAGCCCTCTTGTGCTTCTGTTGCTGGCACTCACTGGCCCAAGCAGGTTTGCCTCTAGCTGTGATTCAGACATTTGGTGAGGACGTGTTATTCCTACCTGTGTGCCCCAGATCAAATGCACGGAAGTGCTTGGCACAGATCCATAGACAGGAGGCTGTCCCGAGACAAGGGGTCCAGGTCCTATGCACAGATCATTTCTGCACCCTACGAGCAATCTAAAGCCTTCAGGCGCCTTGGTCTTGCCAAGGAGATGGTTCTTCCGCCCCAGGCGGGGTGTGGTGAGCCAGATGTAGTTTTGTTGTACAAACAGATCCTAACTGTGACCTCTTGCTTAGCAGTTTTGGCTCCCTTCTATAAAATGAAGACAGTAATTCCTCCAGGCCATCCTGGAATCCAGTAAGCATAAAGTGGAGTTAGTGCAAAGAGTTATTGTCCTATATGGGATCCCAGGCGAATTCTTCCAAATGTAGACATTTTGCCATTTGAGGGGGGTGTTCCCTGACTCCGTTTCAGAGCAGACTAGAGACCATTCAGTCTGTCTCAAATATGGATCAGGCCTTAGAGTCTCCTAGGCCCTGATGCATGCTAATGCCATCATCTCACAGTTGGGCCAGGGATCTGGTCTCGACCCAGCCTACTTTTCTGCATGTCCAGCTGATATCTGGAAATTAATCCTCTCCAGATTAATTGAAGACTAAATTCGGGGGGGGGGGGGGTGTAACAATCCAAAGCTACCTACTGTGGTTTTAGGGTAGAATAATATGCCTCTGTATGAAAAACAGATCTCTGTGACATGAAAGCTTGCTATAGACATAGCTGTCTCTCTGAGACAGCCATCTAAACCAATGTTATAGCCTTCATGCAAGAATTAGTTGTATGGGCACTAGGCAAAGAGGAGTATACATCTACCTGCACATCTCTAAGCTCTGTTTAAGCAGAGTACATATACAAACATGGATTGTAAGAAGGAAAGGGCCATGCTCTATGGAGACACATCATCTGTAGACACTTTGAGCTGTTTTTCTATGTACCTGGAACAGGTGCCAACACATTCCCCCAAACCTCTTGGCTTACTCTGAGGTATCAAAAGTAAGATGCCTGCATGAGCCATCTATGTGCTTACTCTCTGAGATCCTAACTCACGTCCCCCAGTTTGCATCCTTGCACACCTGCAGCATAGAGACTCAGCCTGGAGAGCAGCAATCACCAGCTCCTACTGGTGCTGCACAGGATGCCTGGTTTGAGCTTTCTGCCAGTGGGACTGCTCTGCGGTTGCCAGATCTTAGCCAGGGCACTGTGGCCTTCGAAGCCAAGTTTTGGGAAAGGAGTGGCTGCTCATGATGGGGAGGTGTAATTTTAGGGCCACTTGGCTGAGTGGTCAGGCACTCTGCTTGCCCCCAGTCCCACCAAAAAGGTCAGGCCGAGTTGGACCCAAGCCAAGCCAGGCCTCCTCTGAACCTCACCTAGTTTATTTGCACCCCCAGTCACAGAGGTGCACAGTGCCATTCCCACAGTATTAGCTCCGTCAGTATGAGTCACACACAGTTAGGTGAGGGGACTGAATTGTCTTTTCTTGATCCGTTAATGATCAGCATAGGCCCCAGTGCTGCCGGGATGGACAAAGACTAGGCAGCGCCAGAAGGTGCCTGGAGAAAAAGCAAACACCTGTGGGCCACCAAAGATGTCTTAGCCTTCGGGCTAAGCAAGCACTTTGCTCAGTGGCATGGCACCCCTATGCAACCTCCTTGCATAGAGCAAGGCTAGAGAAGCCATGTACAGACCAATCACATTTCTGAGCTCCCTCCTCCTCCTCTTTCACTACAGTGTTTTGCTTGCTTGCCCCCCCCCCCCTTGCAGGGAGCGTTTATACAGTCATACACACACACACACACACACACCCCACACACACTGACACACACCTTGGGTTGGAAAGCAAAATCATCAGCTTCTAGGTGGAAACAAACAGGCTTAGGCAGAGATGGCATCCTCCGCCACATGGATGCAAAGATGGAGTCTTGCCTCTCATAGTCTGCAGGGGCAGTTGCTCTCCAGAGCAAAGAACATCCATGTTCAGGGGCTTGAGAACCCTCTTCTGTGCCTTGAAGCGGGAGGGGGAGAGAGAGAAAACGTGTCTGTTTGCAGAGAGTGGCAAGCAACATGGGGATGTTTGGGGTGTAAAAGGGAGGGGGGTGTGGACTGGCGGAGGAAGGAGACTTGTGAACCGAATGCAGACGCTGTGCGTGTGATAGATCAGGCAGAGGCTGTGAAGAGGGTGGCGGGTGTGTGCAGGCGGAGAAAGGACAGCGATGAGGAGTTGCTTTGGGATAACACACACACACAACACGGCATCAAGTATGTGTAGGAAGGCATACTGGGGACCACTGACAATGTGCAGGAGAAGGAGAAGGTTCACAGAAGCCAAACGGTGCCAACAGGCCCTTTGGGTTAGCAGTGGGGCTAGAGAAACTGGCCCTGGGTGGGGAAGATGATTAAAACCATGCGTCAAGGAAGACTTCCTGTCTGCTGTTCATGCATGTTTCCCAGTGAAAGGAATATTAGGAGAGAACCTCAAGGTTGCCAAAAGAATACATGTGTGAGCAAGCTCATGTGCATGCACGGTAGGAGGAAAGGCCTGTATATGCAGGAGAAGTTGCAGGAGTGGGTGTGGACCTGAGGCTGCCTCCCCAAGCTACCGGCCTCCTTGCAACAGCCCCCCAGAATTCTTCCTTACTTGCTTACATAGACAGGTATACCCTGATAAGGACCCAAAGCACCTTACGACATCGTGCACCTTCATTTTTATCCTTTGAACATTTTGTCCTCGCAACAACAACCCTGTGAGGTAGGTTAGGCTGAGAGAGAGTGATTGGCCCAAGATCACCCAGCAAGCTTCCATGGCAGAGACCTGGTGGACCAACTCAAATCACTGCACTACCCTGGCTCTACATACTCTCTACCATACTGCCCATGGCAGGTCAGGCCCTTGGTGCCACCCCCACCCCTGGCCAAATCCAGTATGGACAGAAGTACTTTGGCTTGTTATCAGGTACCAGATCCGGCCCTTTCTGAGATGCCAAGCAGGAACTGTGTTCGCGGTGGGCTGATGGGCATTGTGTTGGGGGCAATGATGGTAAGGAGGCCTTGTTACTCTTCTGTCTTTCAGCCCATCCACTGGGAATATTTCGGTGGTGAAAGGGATTGTGGACAAACTGCTGAAGGGGTACGATGTCCGCCTCCGGCCTGATTTTGGAGGTAGGCTTGTCCCTTTTTTCTCATTGGCTGGGTGACGTGGTGGTGGTGGTGGTGGTGGGGACACTGAGGACTGTTTGCTTGCCATTTCTCAAAGCAGCCCGTGAGAAATCTTTAGCAACTCTCCATTTGTTTTCCTGCTTTTCCTTGCTCCATCCTTTCCTTTCCTTTGTCCTTCTCTCTCCCTCCCTTGCTGCGCCTTCTGGTTGGGAAACCTTGCCTTATCTTTTCCCCGTACCCTCCCCCCATCTCTCTCTCCCCATTTCTTCTGCTTGGCTCTGACATGCAATCCAGCAGCCAGATGAACGATGCCAGGTCAAATTCAGCATCCTCCCTAGTCTACTCAGGGCTGAGATGTTGTGGGGGGAGCAGCCATTGTCTGTCTGTGGCTGGCACTTCTGCAGCCGCTGCAATGGCCACATCCCTTGGAGACACATCTGAGTGCTGCTCTCCTCCTCACAAGACACCAGACCCTTCCTGGCCCACAAGCATCTCTCCCCCTCTGTTGTGGTTGACATGTCAGTTTGCCTGGCAGTGTGTTGGACCCATCCATCCGTCCATCCATCCATGTCTCCTCTGGCTGAGCAACGAGTATACATAAAGCTCTCGCTTGCGTTGTTGCTCTCAAGTGCTACTAATACAGGATGAAATATTCATTCAGGAGAAGCCGAGAGCTTACATGAGATGGAGGAGTCTGCTCGGCTCAAAAAGGGGGAACCCACAAGCACCAGAAACAGTCCCAATAGGATGTTAGTTAATGTCGGTTTTGGCCTCTGATGGCAGAACTGGGATTTTTTTTTTTGGTTGCTTGATATTGGTGCTGTTTGGCATGCGTTGCGACGGTGATCATATTTTCATCAATCTGTGTTGGATGTATCTTGTGCTTCCTCTTTTGCTTTTGCTTTGTGGGATACCCACAATACCCCACTTTCTGGAAAGGGAGTCTTCTCGCTGACAATCCGAGGGTTCCTGACTGCCTCTTCCTGCCTTTGAACTCAGTTGGGCACGTGCACTTATGGAGCAGCAAAGCATTACAAGCCCCCAGGAAGACTTTGGCTGGGCCCTCCTTTGCCAAGTCTTCAAGAGCTCAGAAGCCAGAGGTCAACAGCACGGCAGTAATTGGGAGTTCTGCCATTTAACACATTGCTCCTGCCCTGTGCACCCTTATCAGCAGTGCTTTGGGGGAGTTAAAGTAGAGTAGACAGCTCTGGGGTTGTGAGAAGGCTGCATAATGTGGGGGTGTTGGGTAGAGACTGGTGTGGGGAAAAGTCGAGACAGACAATTCAGAGTGGTGCATTTTTTTGAATGAAATCCAGAAGGAGCCAGTGATAAAGCTTCTTCGAGCACAATGTTGCCAGATCTATTCATTTGATTTAAATATTTATATCCTGCCTTTCCATTGTAACCTCCAGGGCATCTGGCAATCATTAAATAAAATACAACCAACACAACATCAGATTAAAATATAGCAAATAAACAGAAACCGTTGTTTTTTTTAAACCCAGCAGCAGTAAAAATAAGCTAAAAAGATAATCATTCCCTAAACCAGAGAACAAGACAGTCTTTCCCCCGGCATTCACTGGTGCCATACGTGTCTCTAAGGAGGCTGTTCTAGAAATGGGCCTGACCCCTGACTGCTGTTTACCTGGCCACTGCAGGCAGGAAGATCTTAAACAGAACGATAACTGAGAAGGAAGTCTTTCCAATACCTTGTCTCCCAGACCACTGAGGGCCTAGGAAGAAGAAGAGATTGGATTTATACCCCGCCCTTCACCACCCAGAGGAGTCTCAGAGCAGTTTACAAACTCCTTTCCTTTCCCCTTCCCACAGCAGACACCCTGTGTGGTAGGTGAGGCTGCGAGGGCTCTGACAGAAACTGTTCTTTTTCAAGAATAGCTGTGCCAGAACTACGGCTTGCCGAAGGTCATCCAGCAGGTGCAAGTGGAGGAGTGGGGAATCAAACCTGGTTCTCCCAGATTAGAGTCAGTGCACTTAACCACTACACCAAACTGGGAAGTCAAAACCAGCACTTCCAATTGTGCCTAAAAAGAAAATGCTAGACACTGAAGACATTTTAACACCAGCGAGATATGATCAGATTGTTAATCAAGATTTGCCAGTCTAGTGGCTGTGTTCTGAAACAACTGAAATTTTCCAGTTGTCTTCAAAAGGATATCCACTAGATTGCACTGAAGTAATCTGGCTCAGATATTGTTAGACCATGGGGGGGAGGGTTGTGTGTCAGCTGGTACATCAGCCTACCCTGGTGGAAAGTGCTTAATGCCAGATATCACCTGAATATTGAATATAAGGACCAGATCTAATAGCATCCCCCCAGATGACAAATTTGATCCTTGGGTGGGGGAAATGCAACCACATCCGAAATAAGTTGACCACTATAACTATGGTTAGCTTGTGGATAGTGGTGTTAATCTGGATTGAGTTTTATTTCATAAACCTTCAGCCAGTGCATTACTGATTCCAGACATCAGCTCCAAAGGAGAAATGTGCCATCAGCACTCTGAGGATACTTCCCTCCGAATCACTCCTAGCAGTTTCATGTATAGCTGGCTGTGGGGTAGGGATGCCAGGTCTGGGTTGTAAAATATCTGAAGACTTTGGGGGTAGATCCGGGAGAGGGCAGGGTTTGGGAGGGGAGAGGCCTCAGCATGGTACAAAGCCATAGAGTCCACCCTTCAAAGCAGCCATTTTCTCCAGGGGAACTGATGTCTGCCGTCTGGAGATCAGTTGTAATTCCAGTAGATCTCCAGGTCCCACCTGGAGGCTGGCAAACCTACTGTGGGGTGGTGGTGGCCATCATTATTCAAAAGCATCAGGTCCAAAGAAGAGAGCAAAAGTCCCCTCCTTCTGGAACCCATCTGATAGGGAAGGAAGGACCACCTGAGGACAGCACCTCCTGCCTCTAGCCAAGAAAGAAGGATACCACAGTTAATGGCACTGAACAGTTCTGTTTCTGGGAATGCACAGTTTGCATATGTGGCCTGGTGCCTACTGAGTCCCTGACACACACACACCCCTTTTTGCAGGTGAAGCTGTAATGGCAAGCCATGCAGGTGCAGTGGCTTCCTGTGCATTGGTGTTGACAGTGGTCATTTCATAGAAAAAAGAGGTGCAGGAGCTCATTAGCATAACTCATTAGCATAACTTATTTGCATATGCTACACCACCAGACATCACTGGAAGTATATCAGAAGGCAAGAAAGAAGGAGGGAGAGGGGGAGAAAGAGAGAAATAAAGAAAGAGAGAGAGAGAGAGAGAGAAGGGAAGAAGGGAAGAAAGAAGGAAAGAAAGAGCCGGCAGAAAGGGGACCACTACTAATCCAAGGCTCAGAAATACCACTATTCTGGGAGGATAGCTTCAGTGGTGGCTGAAGCTTTTAGAAGGCTGGTCGGAAGAACAAGGACCTTTCCAGGGGACGAGGTCATTTTGCTGCAGCCATGACACAAGCAGGCATTCCCCCATGGGGGGGGGGCTGGCACCAACTTCCGGAGCTGAGCTCCCCCGAGCTCCTGCTCAAAATGACCCCTGGGTGTTGAAATGCAAGAGGAATTGCATCGGAGGGGCTAAAAAATGTGGCAGCTTGCACAAGGTGTCACACTGCTTGCCAGCCGAAGTTTAAAGTGGCTGGCAAACTGCGATGTAGACTTTTATGAACCAAGCCAAAGCAGGCTGTCCCAAGTCGCATGTATGGATCCAGTCACAGGTTACAAATTTAGAACTGCAGAGGTGAGACCAAAGCAGCAGCAGAGCACAACACACCGAAGATCTTTGAGCAAGAGACTTGGGAGGGTTCCATGGTGATGCCTGCTGTCCCTGGGACCAATGGCTCTTAACAGTGACTTAGCCAGCAGTTGCAAAGCCTCCCCTGTGCCTTTCCTTTATGACCACAGTAAGGCCACAGTCTAGGGAACACTGCAGAGAACTGGTCTGTGCAACCTACAAGGTCTTGGTCCCCTTTACAAGACGGTGTGAGGCTCCAAATACATTGCAGACAGCTCGGAACATGTAAAAAGTGTATTGCCCAAGGGCAAAGGAACAGGGGACATGGGCAGGCAAAAGCTGGGAGTATAAAGTTGGGGATGTCCGTAGGAGCTTGGAGTGAATGGGGCACAGGAGGGGCATTTGTAGCAGCAGATCAATGAATGGGTTCCACAAGCACCGCTCAGCACTGCAGCCTTAAGGACAGCAAAAGAAAGGGATGTCTTGCTCAAGGTATTTGACAGGCTTCAGTAACCTCACCTCCTTCCTCTTCCAACACATCCTCTGCTCTTTTAGGCTCCCTAAATTTGCTAACCTGCCCATCCAGGCTTGTGGGGGGAAGGGAGGAGAAAAGGAAAGAGAGAGAGAGAGAGCTCCAACTAATTCCAAAAGGAGGGCAGGCCTGTTGGGGATTGCAGTTCACTTTTTAATTTGGAGATGCTTTGTTCGCTTTGGGCAGCGCTGAGTGGCTGAGGAAGCACCAGCCATTTCCCTGGAAGCCCTTAAACTGATGAGTGGGCTGGATTCTCAGGGTCACCTGGCACACCCCAACTTGCATCCTCCAAGATTTAAAGGCCCTATTAATTCTCTCCTTCCTCTCCTCTTCTGTCTCTTGGCATGATCCCTCTTCCTTTTTAAATAAGCAAAGTAAAACAATGAGGTAACTGAGAAGTCTCCTGAGCATCTTCTGAACAGAAAGCGGAGCTGTTCATCAAGTGGGCCACTATGTGAAAAGTATGAATAGGTCAGAGAGAGATTCCCCATGTCAAGTCCTCTTTTTCTCCGGCAGTTGGTTCAGATATTCTGTGGGAGTGAGTTCCCCCACTGGATGCAGCAACACATCAGACAAGGCCTTGCTTCCTCAGGATTCCAGTGCAGGCTTGCCAGCCTCCAGGTGAGGCCTGGAGATCTCCTGGGATTACAGCTAATCTCCAGAGGACAGAGATTGGTTGCCCTGGAGAAAATGGCTGCTTTGGGGGGGACGACTCTGTGGCATTATACCCCACTGAGGACTCACCCCTCACCAAACCCCACCCTCCTGGGCTGCATCTCCAAATCTCCAGGAATTTCTCAATCTGGAGTTGGCAGCCCTATGCCACAGGGCTTTTTAGATGATGAAAGCATGCAAGGAGGATCCTGTTGAATTTGGAGCATGTTCTCCACCTGTGGAAGAGGCATTGTGGAATTTGAGAAGAATGATGGTTTTTTTAAAGTTGCCAGCTCTTTGCCCTCCTTGCCAGTGTGGTGTAGTGGTGGGAGATCCAGTTTAGAATTCCCCACTCCACCATGGAAGCTCATGGGGGGACTCGGGCCAGTCACTTTTTCTCTATAGAATTTACCTCATGAGATTGTTGGCATGAGCAAAAAGTAGAGGAAGGGAGAACGATGTTGTAAGCCCCTTTGGCTTTCCACTGGGATGAAAAGTGGGGTATAAAGACATCAAGTGTGGAAAGATACAGGTACTGATGAAGGTACCTTTATGTTTGTCCCAGCAGGGCAAATAGAGGGACCCCAGGGCTATTTTAATTTAAGAACATAGAATGGGACAGGGAGTCTTAAGCTCACTGTCTCCTTGTGCCATGATCCCCATCCAAATTGGGACAGTGGGCACCTGATTTTTAGAATAAAAAAAAAAAATACTGGGAACTCCATTTATGGAACTCCTGTCATATTGTCTGTTTTGAGTTCCATGAAATTAATTCTTCTCTATGTATCAAGCCCTATATTCATCACAAGTAGGTAAGAGTCCCTGTCTGACACAAACCTCTTATCTGTCTCTCAATGGCAAAGCAATAATCATGTCATGATTATGTGGCAGAACAGAAGGCTCCAAGTAGGATCCACATTCTCAGGAATCATGTCTGTGTTTGTTTTGGGGGAGATGTCTTTAGAGTCACCAACTCTGGGTTGGGAGATTCCTGGAGATTTGGGTGGGCGATGGGAAGAATGAAGCTTGGGGAGAGGTGGAACCACAGAGGGACACAAT
The DNA here is from genome assembly GCA_029233225.1 of Lepidodactylus listeri. NCBI lineage: Eukaryota > Metazoa > Chordata > Lepidosauria > Squamata > Gekkonidae > Lepidodactylus > Lepidodactylus listeri. The sequence goes on from JARCFY010000013.1 coordinate 30,825,974, forward strand.
GCCATAGAGTCCACCCTCCAAAGCAGCCAGGGGAACTGTTCTTCAGAGATCAGTTGTTAGTAAATCTCCAAACCTCACCTGGAAGTTAACAACCCTAGTTCTCAAACATTATCATATGGCTTTTCCAAGCATAGCTCTTCATTTACTGAGGAGTAATTAGGAGGATGGAGTATTAGAAAAAGATGGCACTACAAATGGGAGGCGGTACCAATTTTGCCTTCCTTTTCCTTCTCACATTGACAGTTGGCGTTCCTGAGCAAACTCACTCTCTACGGCATCTGTACAAGCCCACTGGGGGGTGGGCGGAGTTGCAGTCTAGAAGTGAGCCAGGCTCTGACCCAAGAAGGGAACCAGTCAGGTGTTCTTGGGCTGGAGCTCTTCTGCCCATCCTGACCCAGCTTTTGTTTTTCCTTGACTAATTAGGCAGGTAGCCTTGCCGAAGAAGGGACAGAGAAGCCCTAGTCCCTGGAGCTTTTAGATATCAGGTGAGAAAGATAGGCATATGCTCAACATCTGGAGTTTGTATGGAGTAGGGATGCCAGCCTCCAGGTGGGACCTGGGGATCCCCTGGAATTACAGCTCATCTCTAGACTACAGAGATTACTTCCTCTGGATAAAATGGTCACTTTGGAGGGTGGACTCTCGGGCACTGTGCCCCACTAAGGTCCCTGTCCTCTCCAGTCTCCATCCCCAAATTTCCAGGAGTTTCTCAGCCTAGATATGGCAACCCTATACCCTCCATCCCCCACTGGTATCCAGGGAGGACCTGGCAATGCTGGTTGAGGATCTGGGTAATATAGCCCCTCCCCACACCATGTAAAGAATGGAGAAAATACCTACATCATTTATGAAACAAGCTTTGCATGAACAGAAGGGTAGTAAATGCATTTGCAAAGCTGAATGATCCCTACAGAGGGGAACTTGGTATTCTCATATTTATTTATATATTCATTTAGCTAGTGTATATGCCGCCTCTCCAGAGAACCCACCTGAGAACCCACCTGAGGCAGCTGACATGATAAAATGATAAAACAGCATAAAATCCATTACAATTAACAAACTATTAAAACCCTAGCCATTAAAAAAACCAACCAGAGCATAAAACCACCATAAAACATTTAGCAATCTAAAATGGTTCTTATAAAATAGACTTTAGGCTAGAAGCAGACTATAAAAACAATTTTAAAAGGTCAGCACCTTAATTAAAAACCTGGGTACAAAGAAATGTTTTGGCCTGGCACCTAAAAGAGTGTGTGGGTTGGGGGGGGGGGGGTTTACCAAGGAAGCCTCAAGGGGGCAGGCATTCCACAAGCAAGGTGCCATCACTGATAAAGCCCTGGCTCTGTTAGTCTCATTTCTGCTTGCGGGAGGAAAATCTTAATTTCCAGGCAAGGCAACATGGGAAACAGTGTCTTTTAAAAGAATGTTAGAAAGAAGAGACTCAACAATTTTTGCTGAGTACAAAAGGCAGAACCAGAAAGTCAGGGTTTGAACTGCACAGAAGCTGGTTTAGGAACATCAGTGCAGACCCGCAAAGGAGTAAATGGCCCAGGGAGGCTGTGGAGGCTGCCAAGAAAAAACAACCCATAGGCATGTTTGAGGAAGAACTGCTATTCCCTGAGGGCAGAGGGAGTTTGGCCCCTAAAATTAGGGTTGCTAACTCCAGATTGAAACATTCCTGGAGATTTGGGGGTTGAACCTGAGAAGGGGAGAAATCTCGGGGGGGGGGGGAGGTATAATGCCATAGAGCCCACCCTCCAAAGTGGTCATTTTCTCCAGAGGAAATTATCTCTGTTGTCTGGAGATCCGTTGTAATTCTGGGAATTCTCTAGGCCCCACCTGGAAGTTGACAACCCTACTTTCACCTCTGTGACGGTGGCTTTTCATCTGCTATCTTTTTTGTGGAAATAGAAACTGAAATAGAAACTGGCTGTTCCCGCAGCCGCAGGGTGGGTGTGGAGAACAGATGCTAACCGAGAAGGCTCCCAACTATCCCACACCGCTCTAGTCAACAAGCATTTGGGAAATCTTGAGGCTTTTTGGTGTGAGCTAAAGATTGGAGTGCGGAGAGGCACAGAGAGAGGGAGAAAGATTTTCTCAGCCACATCGTACTGAACGTGGCATCAGTTGCCTCAAATATCTTCCACCCCTGCTTAAAATTCGCTGGTTTTTTTGTAACAATTCCAGCCCTTTAAACAAACTAGCAAAATATTCATGGGGAGAAACACAATAGGAGCTGTAGAGAACTCTTTGAAAAAGCAGAGATCTCCTCACAAATACTTTTCTCTCACAGAATCCTCCAGCTTCTGGGCAACCTGAGAATATATTGCTGTCCTGGACTTAGTCAAATTCATCTGGTACCCCACCCTTTAAAACATATAGCTCCTTAGGCTACTGTGCATCCTAAAATCATTCAGAATTAAGAATTTCATGGCAGCTCTATAGGCTGTGAGCTTTGGATAGCAGTGCCTGTAATTCTGTCAGCAAGGAGACTGCTCTTTGGATCAGAAGCGCTCATATACAAATGGATGACCTGATCCTGCCTTCTAACAGAAATTTGGCTGGATGGCTGAGATTCTAGAATCTAAATCTTTTTACTTGGAAGTAAAATGAGGGGTGTGGTAATTTGCCAGGATCCTCCTCAGTCTGGACTGGTGATCATTAGCTCCTGTATTTACTGCTTTTACTTCTTCCCGGTTTTATATCCTGTGATGGGGAGAGGTGTGGCTCTGGTGATGTCTGGCCTTGTTTAAGTGGTGGAGGGGGGGGGGCTCTGAGAACCTCCTCTGCCATTTTGCGGAGTGTGGGGCTTGACAGGATAGTTTTTGGTAGCTGTGGGTCAATGAGAGGAGCACGCTGGGTCTGAATTTACACAGAGCAGTGCATCGTGAAGCCTCTCCAACTTCCCGGTTTAATGGCAAGTCTCCTCTGACTGAAAAGAAATCTGAAACCCAGCCATGCCAACACGTGCTAATGCGGAACTATAAACAAATGCCGACTGCAACGTGTGATTTCTTCATTAAAATTTCAAAAAGGAGAGGAAATACCTCCTTGTGGTTCCTTTGATAAATATGATGTGTCAACAATTTTTTGTTTGTTTGTTTTTGGTTGATGTGGTTACAAATGCTTCCGTGATTTTTTTTTGATGCTGTCTTGAGCGGGATATGAAAAGAAGCATGCAGGTTAACCCATTAAATGAACTGGGCTCAGTATGTTTTATTGAGCTAGACAAGGTGACTTCAGAAATTGCAGATTTGGATGGGAAAGTCATAGGCCAAGGATGCTACAGTGCAGTCTCCTTCTTCTTCTTCTTTTAAAAAAATCTTATGTAGATCCTCTGCCCTGTTGGACACAAAACCTTGCTGGCGTAACACCATTAACTGGCTGACTGATAGGGTCAGGGGTCTCAGAAATGGCATCATTGGATCCACTGTAAACACACAGCAGGGTATAGAGATAATGGTAAGGAAAGAAGGGGTACGATCATAACAACCTTCAGAACATTCTGGCTGAGGACAGACTGGCAGCTTGCTGTGATATAGTGCTGCCTCTAATTGACCCAGTTTAAAATGTTGCAGGACATATCAGCCACACAGCACACTCTACTGCGGGTTACCCACAGAGACATCCCATGGGAAAGCATCCACATTATTGTAGCGCATCTGCCATGGAGCACACTGCAAAAACAGCCAAAAGTCATGCGTGTACATATGTGCATGTGCGCACATGGGCAATTTTTTAAAAAAGCTGCTTACCCAGCAACAGAACGGATCTGCAGGTTCAGATTGCCAAATCCATTCTGCACATGCTCCCCCATGTTCAGACAGCCACCATGCATGATGAATGCGCCAGGAAACAAAAACTCCACTTTGGAGGCGGTGGCTTTTTAACCTGGCTCCAAGTCATCCTCTGATGGGGTGAGCACACCTGGAGAAAGCCTGACAGCTGTGGCTGTGTGAGCCATAGGCGTCAACTACGTGGGGGCTTGGGGGTGCAGGCCACCCCTGAACTTTCCCAAAACGGAGCACCCGCCCGCCTGCCGCTGTGCCTCCCTGCCTTCTAGGCCCCCTTCCTAGGCCCGCCCGTTGCCACCACAAGAGCCTCTCCCCCCACCTGGCTCCCCTGCACCCACTCCTCCCTCCCTCTCTCTCTCTCCCTCCCTCCCTCCCTCCGGGGGCCATCCGGGCAACTGCCCAGTGTGATGATGTCACCCGGAAGTGATGTCATCACGCTGGGCATGTTGCCGGGGTGTCGCTCTAGTATTCGCCCCGAAACTCTATCCCTGGGAGTTTCCCAACCTGGACCTGGCAACCCTACACCCTCATCCCCTGCCGGTTGCCGGGGGGGAGCCTTTCAACCCTACCAAGTGCAAACAAAATAAAATTGAATTGAATTAAGCTGTAGGCTAGTAGGACATTTCTATAAACTTGTATTTCAAATGATGTCTGGAATGTTTTTCAGTCAGAACCAAATGACTAGTTCAGATTATGTCCCAAATCTTCTCTGAGCATTCAGAGTTCCAGAAAGTGAGTTGTTTTTCTGAGGCAGGGCCACAAAATATGGGCCCCTAACTGAATTCTTTGATCAATGAGCCTGTTCTTGAAAGTGAAAAAAAGAAGACTTGCCTCATTAGAAAAAACCAAAGTGTGTGAAGTTCAGCCTTCTGTCTCCACCAAGAACTGCAAACCAAGGCTGGAGGCACTTGCATAAGTAGAGCTAGGGTTGGGGTTGCCAGCCTCCAGGTGAGGCCTGGGGATCTCACGCTTTTACAACTGATCTCCAGCTGACAGAGATCAGCTCCCCTGGAGGAAGTGGCTGCTTTGAAGGGGGGATTCTATGGCCTTGTACCATGCTGAGGCCCCTCTCCTCCCCAAACCCCACCCTCCTTTGCCTCCACCCCCAAAGTCTCCAGGTATTTTCCAACCCAGACCTGGCAACCCTAAGTAGGGCAAGGTAGCATGGCTTGGCTCTCCCCCATTGTCTCACTCCCCAGCATCTCCCACTCTAGGGCACACTGCCTCTGAACATGGAGGCACCATTGAATTGTCTTCGCTAATAACTATTGTTAGAGCTGTACTCCATGGACGTGTCTAATTCTCTTACAAACCATCTTGGCTAAAGGCTATCCCCCCATATCTTAGGGCTCCATAAGCAACTGTATGAAGGAGCATTATCTTTTATCCATCTGGAGACCACCACTAATCAGCTTCAGGAGGGATCTCAGTTTCTAGTACTGGGAGAAAGGAATGTCTGTGTCTGTGCTGCAGAAATGCATAGATTTTATAAATGTCTATTTCCCTCCCCACCCCCCCTTCCAGCCATCTTTTCTTCTGAACTAAAAAACCTGAAACATGTTAGACTTTTCTTGTAGGAAAGTGCTCTAAGCCTTTGATTCCATTAAACAAAGTGGGACTTACTTCTGAGAAAATACAGTTAGAATCCATCTGTATGATGCCCTTCTCTCATTTTTGAGCTGTGGTATATAGTTCTGGAAACAGGATAGCCAGAATTGTATTCAATATTTTAAGTGTGGCTGTATTTATGTAATGGCATTCATGCTGGATGTTTTTTTCCAGTGCTAGGAGAGACGAAAAAGAAAAATACCTGAAATGAGCTAAAATTATATTTTCTATTCCTGCAATGCCAGTTGATGTAGAATGAATTTCTGTCCCTCCATATTATCTCCGTCCACTCAGTTGTCAGATATGATTGACATCATTCTGGATGATGTGGCATGAGTGCATTCAAATGGCATGTTTTTTAAAAAGCCTTAAATATTCATTTTATAGGAGCTACACAGCAGCTGTAATGAGTTTCGTATTAATAATTCCATATAAAATGCATCTGAACCAGTTCAAAGCTGTTGAATCAGTGACCAAACCATTATTTCAAAGTTAATGTCTGAACCAGAACTGAACTGGAGAGGTTTTTAAAAAAATGCTAATGAACATGAAGCAGGAATGCTGCTGAAATCTGTAATAATTTGAATCTGCTTCAAAGGCAGCCAGACAGGTGACTCCAAGGCTAATCACTTTACTGTAAAGACCCCAGACCCACCTATTTGGATTGTGGTTTGTCAGGAAGAAGGGGAAACGTGCTTTCTCAGTCAGGTTTGTTCTCCCAGACTAACTCAAGGGTCAGAGAGGTAATTACACCACAAACCACATACAAATCTCCAACCCAAGATTCTGACTCCTTGTCATGAACTCATGGGGTGGTCTTAGGCAAGCTTCTTGCTCTCAGCTCCTCCTCCCCACTACAAAAGGGGGGAAGTAATAAAGTACACCTGTCTTCCAGGATTGGGAGGGAAGGTGGCATGGCTCGGCCTGATCTTCTCAGATCTCAGAAGCAAAGCAGGGTTGGTACTTGGAAGGGAGACCAAGGCAATGGCAAACCACTTCTGCTTCTCAATTGCCTTGAAAGTCCCTTGTGGGGGTTGCCATAAATTAGCTGCAACTTGATGGCACTTGATACACACACACACACACACACACACACATTCCAGGGTTATTGTAAAAACTGTAACAAGACAATATTTGTGCAGAATAGGGTTGCCGCCTCTGGGATGGGAAATACCTGGGGACTTTGTGTGTGGAGCCTGGGGAGGGCGGGGTTTAGGGAGGGGAAGGATCTCAGCAGGATATAATTTTATAGAACAGAACAGCCATTTTTTCCAGAGGAACTGATCTTGGTCATCTAGAGATCAACTGTAATAGTGGGAGATCTCCAGGTGCCTGGAGGTTGACAACCCTAGTGCAGAACTTTGAAAATGGGAAACTGCTATACAAATGCAAAGAATGAATATTTGCATTTAATGGCATGTCATATCCTGAATGACTTTTGTAGACATGTTTCAATCTGATATGGTTTGGAAGGTTTTTGTTGTTGTTTTAATTTGATGGTTTGCATTTGATTGCATGAATTTGGGCTATTTCTTTTATTTGTTCCATTGGCGAATGTTTTAACCCACCTTCTGGTAGGCCAGCCCATAAATAAATAAATAATAAATACATTACGTATGACAAAGAGTTCATGAGAGTAGTCAAGGAAGTTTGCCAGTATACTAGTAGCCCTTGTCTGCACTAGACCCTTTCCCTATCCTCCCCCCCAGTCTCTGAGCTGACAGCACCTCCATACTGGCAAGGTTTGCTTTCTTATAATTAAAACTAAAAACATGTCTCTCTTTTTTTTTTTTTAAAGTCTTCTGCTTACCCAATATCTTAAAAGTTTGTTATATCTATTGCTACACTCCTTCACACTCATTAGCTTGGTAATCTTTACAACTGCCCTGCAAAGTAGTCCAGTAAATATTATAATCCCTTCCTTGATAGCCTAAGGCCATTGACTGACTTTTTGTGGCTTGATAAGACTTAAATCTGGGGCTTCTAATTGCAGCAAGTCACATTCTTAAGCTATGTGGCTCATTTGCTGAATTAAACATGTATACGATGACAATTGCAGATTGAATCTAACTTCTGGAATCTGGGACTCTTATAGATCTAGGACCACTTTTTCCCACTCTGTGACAGAAAGAGCAACTTTCTGCCCACCAGCTACCACCCTGAGAGAGCAGAGCCCCCCTTCGTCATGGTGGAGATAATCATAACTATAAAGTACTGGATCCGGAGACATGTTGCAGTGAAATCAGCTCATAAGTTTATTGATAGTACAAAACACAACTCCTTAATGGGCTTGGGGGTCTGCCTAAATGCCCGTCTAAACCAAACCCCCAGCCTTGCCCAAACTCCCTGATAGGGTTAATTATGAGTAACCTTACACCATAGGCCCCCTGGCGGATCCTACATGGCTGATTGGTCTAATTTACAATCCGGCCAGGCTATTGTCTTCCGAAGTAAAGCTCTGGTAGCCAGCCCGGCCACGTGCATTTTCCTGACTGCATGCATGGCTGCCATTAGGACACAACAATAACAATGACATTTGTAGAACTATGCCTATTCGTTCATTTCTTTTTCATTAATTCCTTTTTAATTGGTCTCTGTTTGAAACACATTGGCTGTATCTTCTTTGTTTTTGGTCCAGTTCTGATTTTTTAAAAAGTGATTGTAACCCTCATGCAGACAATCCAGTTTGCCAAGTCTCTGACATACAGAAGAAAGAGTATCGGTTGTATGTATTACTTGTAGTGTGGGTAAAAAGCAGACATTTGGAAACCTCTAGAAGGCAGATAGGCTTGAAAGTGGGTCCAGAGAGACATTTGGGCTGTTCCTTTGAATTGTTCCATCGGTGGATGTTTTGTCCCACCTTCTAGTAGGCCAGCCCTTGAGCACATATACAGCATACACCACGGAGCTCGCCTCACCGTTGTGTACTGTATCATGGGTTTTATAGTTTTTAAATTGCATGTACTGTGTATTTTAACTGTTTACCCATGCATTGTGACCCGCCTTAAGCCCGTTTGGTGGGGAGAGCGGCATAAAAATATCATAAATAATAAATAAATAAATAAGTTCATATGGATGAAATTAATTATGATTTTTAAATATGTTGCTGCTTTGATTATTTGCTCAGTATAAAAGCAATCTAGAAGCCTGCACATAAATAAAAAAATACAATTTACATAATACTCAGCAACAGGGTATATTTTGGTTAATGGGAGGGGGGGCTTTTTTACCTCCAGGTATTTTTTGCATTTCATTACAGGATGGGTTTTTGCTTGTGCTCTGATTGCTATATGCAAGGGTTGGGTAGGGAATTCCCCAGATCGTCATAGGGTTGCCAGGTTCCCCTGGACACTGGCGGGGAGGAGTGAGGGTATGGTTGCCAGTTCCAGGTTGGTTGGGAAACTCCTGGAAATTTGGTGGTGGAGCTGGGGAGGACCTCAGTGGGGGATGATGGATGATGATGATGATGAAGAGATTGGATTTATATCCCACCCTTCACTCACTTAAGAGTCTCAGAGCGGCTTACAAACTCCTTTCCCTTCCCCTCCCCACAACAGACACCCTGTGAGGTAGGTGGGGCTGAGAGAGCTCTGAGACAACTGTCCTTGAGAGAACAGCTGGTACAGAGCTATGGCTTGCCCAAGGTCATCCAGCCAGGTGCAAGTGGAGGAGTGGGAAATCAAACCCGGATCTCCCAGATTAGAGTCCGCACACTTAACCACCACACCAAACTGATGCCAAAGGGTTTGCCCTCCAAAGCATCCATTTTCTCCAGGGGAACTGATCACTGTAGTCAGGAGATGATCTGTAATTCCAAGGGCTCCCCAGGTCCCATCTGGAGGCCGGTATCTCTAGGCATAGCTGCTAAGCTAGAAGCTCTCTTGCCTTCCCTTGCAGTGTATAGCTTGGATGCCTGAAGTGGCCCTAACTAGGCTGTTAGGAGGTATACTAGCAGGAGGGCAGAAGACTCATGGCTTTGAGTACTGATGAAATTGTAAGCCCCTAAATCGAGTATTTGGTGGTGGTTGTTTTTTCCAGATTCAGTCAGTAAATTGATTAAAATCATACAATGATTTAAAATGGGTTGACAGCACTTGCATGAATAAATATATTACTTGTGACAAGAGTTCATGAGAGTAGTCAAGGAAGTTTGCCAGTGTGGTAGCCCTTGGCTACACTAGACCCTTTCCCTCTCGTCGTCCCCCCCTCAGTCTCTGAACTGACAGTACCTCTACATTGGCAAGGTTTGCTTTCTCATAATGAGAACTAGAAACATGTCTCTTTTTAAAAAAAACATTAAGTCTTCTGCTTACCCAATATGTTGAAAGTTTGTTATATCTATTGCTACAGTCCTTCACACTCATTATCCCAGTTATCCTTACGACTGCCCTGCAAAGTTGTCCAATATCATAATCCCTTCGTTGCTCACCTAAGACCATTGACTGAAGATTTTGTGGTTGGTTAAGACTTAAACCTAGGCTCCTAGTTGCAGCAAGTCACATTCTTAAGTGTTGTGGCTCATTTGCTGAATTAAGTTTGTATATGATGGCAATTGCAGATTGACTCTAACTTCTGGGATCCGGGATTGAGTTATAGACCTGGGACTACTTTTTCCCATTCTGTGACAGAAAGAGCAACTTTCTACCCCCCTGAGAGAGCACAGCCTCTCTTCATCCTAGTGGTGATAATCATAACAATGGCATTTGTAGAATTATGCCTATTTGTTCATTTCTTTTTCATTAATTCGCTTTTCATTGGTTTCTGTATGAAACACATATCTGGCTGTATCTCCCTTGATTTCAGTCCTAATTTTTTAAAAAGTTATTGTAACCCTCATGCAGGCGATCTGGCTTGCCAAGTCTCTGACCTACAGAAGAAAGAATATCAGCTGAATGTATTACTTGTAGTGTGGATAAAAAGCAGACATCTGGAAACCTCTGAAAGGCAGGCAGCCTTGAAAGTGGGTCCAGAGAGACATTTGGCAACCTTTGGGTGCGTTCAGATGCATGAGTGCCTGGTGGATTTAAAGTGCGCGTCCAGACCTCAACATCTGGGAATCGTGCCGCTTTCGTTAGTAGCCTGTCAATCCCCGTCGGGGATCCGTACTTAAAAGATAGTGCTTAAAGTCTGGTCTAAAGCTGGCCGACGGGCCAGTGCCGGACTTTCCACCATTAGGTCATTCCACCAGCGCGCAATCAGCCCATAGAGATGGTCTCCAGACCATCCTGAACGGCCGCCATTTTAAAAAACTCTTAGTGATGTGCGCATAACTGCTTAAACATGCAACAGTCACAGATGGTGAGGCACATATGCAAATATGCAGATAAGCACATATGCAGATATGCACATGCACAAACAGGATTTTTTTTTTAAAGCTGGCCGCATGGCTCCTTACGAGGATGCTGTCTGGACAACCCACCACAGAGTCACGCGTGGTAAAGCGATTCACGGGGGACCTGTCTAGTCGTGTAATGCTGGATTTAAAAGATCTTGATCAAATCACAGCCGGGCCAATGACGGGATTAGCTGCCCATCTGAACACACCCTAAGAAAGTCTGACAAAGTTATCAATGGGGGAGAGTGACCTGCCACCCCAAAAGGCAGGTGGCATAGCTGAGCACCAACAGTATAATCCTAAATCCAGAGAGTAAGCCCCATTGAAGAGAACTGAGTAGGGTCCTGAGTTGACTTGCTTAGGATAGCTCTCTAAATCCTGTTCTGGGCTGTGGTCACACACACCCAATAATCCACTTTCAATACGCTTTCAATGCACTTTCCAACTGGATTTTTACTGCGTCAACTGGCAAAATCCAATTTAAAAGTGGATTGAAAGTGAATTATTTAGTGTGTGTGACTGCAGCCCTAATGTCAGGCAGAACTTTCCATCATTGTTCAGACATTAGGCCCAAGTGCTGAGTGAGAAACGCTCATTGGAATAGTAGTGCCCAGTAGAAATCACATTAAATGTGTGTGCACCCCAGTGAGTGACACACACAGAGGCAGACAAACTGACTATTAATGTTTGGATACTCAGTATGAGTAACACACAAGAACTCAGTATTTGTATGTGCTGCGAATAATCACTGGAGCACACAACACTAATAGGAATGTGTACTCTGACATGAACTGAAATCTTTAATATATTTGATGTATCTAATCAGATTGCTAAAATTAATTGCTAAAATTAATTATCAGCAATTTACCTTGAGAAATATCTGTTATTCCAGAGATCCTCTCCTTTGCACAGAAGCAAAGGCAACAGGAGGGACAGTAACAGACGACCTAAGGAGCATCTTCGAACCAGAAGAGTAAACAAGTGTTCCCACCACAGATGATCTTCCCAACTGATGTTTCTGCATGCAGCATTTCCACCTCAAACATTGATTGGCTTTCAAGCTTTAAGAGGGCTTTCTAGATCTATATGAGCAGAAGTGGGCCTCGTTTGCTTTCTGTTCGTTTAATCCCTATCAAAGAGCTTGAATGAAGTTTTTTAAAAACTAAAGCTAGCCTAAAATAAAAATGGGGAGGGGTAGAATTCTGTGCATTCCCCTAGACACTAACATGCTTACTAGCAGAATGAATAGGCACATATTACTAACACTAAAACGAATAGGAGAAATCATCATACTGGTAAAACTCACACTAAAAAAATGGCAGATCAGCTACACACACTGTCACACACCCAGGTCTTTCACTCATATAGTGAATGCAGTTTGCAAAGCATAAAACCCCCCCATAAAAGTACAGTCTTTGTGGTCCCAATACTGCTGTAGGGTTGCTAACCTTCAGTTGGGTGCTGGAGTCCTTTTTGATTTCCAGACTATGGAGATCAGTTCCCCTGGAGAAAATGGCAGCTTTGGAGCATAGATTGCATGGCATCACATCCCTCCTGAGCTCCCTCCCCTCACCAAACTCAGACTTCCCTAGTCTCTGCCCCCAAATCTCCAAGAGTTTCCCAACCCAGAGTTCACAACCCTATTCTGTAAGCATCTCTCCGGGGGGGGGGGGGGGGGGGTTTGCTTATAAAGGCTGAGGACAGACTGGCAATCTGGAGTGGGATGAATCCGGAGGCAAAACCTGTGGGGGGAAAAATCTCCTGAGGCTGGCTGTGCACATTGGCCAGGGTATTGCGCAAGGATGCCGTTACAGAGTGTTCAGACTGCTACGGAGTGGCCCCAGGTGGGCCGGCCTCCGCAGCTTGTGATAGGGCTGTTTCGGCAATTTGTGCATATGCGCAAACTGGCAAAACACCGTGTTTGCACTGCCGCCTCTGATTGCCTCCTGCCTTCTTCCAGTTCACACTGCCTGGAAGCGGGAGGCAAGCGCAAGGCGGCCTCCAAACACTGGTTTCTCTCGGTGTCCTTCTAAAGCGCAAGAAAACCGGCTTCAAAGCGGGTAAGTGCAGAAGGGAGCCAAGGGACAACTGCGCATGTCTGAATAGGCTCCCTTCCCCCGCTTCCCATGCGGACTTATCCCGGGGCAGATTGCCAGTCTGTCCTCAGCCAAAGAATCAAGAAAGCTTCTCCCCCCCCCCCCCCAGCCTAGTGATGATTAGTGGGAAAGCTGATTAAAGAAAGCCTTATTAGGAAAAATCTCTTATGTTGCAAGACCTGCTTTACTTTGCTGATTGGAAAGGTTCCCTGTCAATTTCATTCTCTCTTGACTCTCCCCCCCCCACCTCTCTGTGAGTCTGAATGTCTGAACTCTCAAAAAAAAACCCCACTATTGTCAGTTACATTGGGTGGGGTGTTTTTTTGTTATAATGCCAATAACAAATGGGATTTGGGATTTTTTTCCTATTAGTTAATAAGCCAATACATATCCCTAATTGAAAATGCCTTGCAATTGTTTCTGCACCCCTCCCCCCAGTGAAGCTTGGGAAATGGTACTCCCTCTTTGGCCAGGCATCCTAAAAGTTAGGGAGCTGCTTTGGAAAAGGCTCCTCCCCTCCCTGCAGGTTTGCACTACTGGTCTATGTAGAAGGGAATTTAATTGGGTCTTTGCTAGTCAATTGTTGCAACAAAAACTGGAAGGAACTCTTTTGGGTTTTTTTGCTGGGAGGGAGAAGGCACAATTAGGGGACAGTACTGAGCCCACTGGTCATGATAAAGAGCTCACTCAGCACTTTCTCTTTGGCACTAGGAAAAGAAATGAGCCCCCCAATAATGTCCTTGCTATCTAAAATGCGTGCCCATTTTGCTTATTTCTTACTTTGTGCTTACAGAAGAGGCATGAATATATCACAGGCCTGATACTTTGCTTACGGTGAATATTTGGACAGGTTCTAGAACACAGATTGCCAATTAGCTCAGCCATATGCAGGGACTAAGCCTGTCTCTTGTGTGTTTCAGGTAACCCCGTTACGGTGGGAATGAGCATTCGTATTTCAAGCATTGATCAGATTTCAGAAGTCAATATGGTAAGTACCTAAAAGGCAATGAAATACTCATATGTTACTGGAGTCTGAGTTATGGTTAGGGGTAGTCATAGGCGTCAACTTCAGGGGGGCTGGGGAGCTGAAGCCCCCTCCCCGAACTTTTCCAGGACATGCTGAGCCTTCCCCGGAGACAATGGCCTGTAAAGTCTCTGGCCCAGGCCCCACCCCCCCAGGAAATTGGAAAGTCTACGCCCTTGGGGATAGTGTTAGGGGCATACAGCAGAATGTGTGCAGAGCTCCCTCTTCCTGTGACCAGGAATGCTGGTTTTCCAAGATTCCTGACTGCACAGAGAGAGAGAGAGAGGGAGAGCCCTATTTGCATCTAATAGTAGGTGTCTAGGCTCTGTACAGAGGTTCACTTGGCTGTATGCATGTCAAGAATGGTTCCATGCCCCCCCCCCGATGACTTCACTTACCTTGGATGTGTCTTCTGAAATAGGCTTCATTTTAAAGTTTATTTTACTCTGCTTCCAAGAATTGCTTATTCCAATATGGGATTTGAATACAACCCTCTCAGTTTGCAACAACCACATAGTTATTTCTGTGTGTTTCCAATTAATATTCTCCCCTCCAGTTGGAGACAAAGGCTATGTTGGGAGTGGGTTCCCTAGGATTTGCCCCAAGGCCTGGGTGGCCCTCCATGGCCTCTGTGCTCCTAACCTTCTGGCTGAACCCGGCATATCTCCAGCCTGGAAAATGGTGTTGTGGGAAGGGAGGGAAAGGGAGCTGGCTCGGAGAGAGCAGAATGAAGGCCAGAGGCTCAGTTCATTTTGGTTTGGGGATTTTCTGCTATTAAGTGTTAAATCACTGAGGGACTGGAATTAATCCTCTTGGATTTGTGTGTTTGACACTGTATTGATCACCTTTCCTCAGCCTGGATATCTGCACAAAGCTAGATAAAACTTGCCATGTTCTTTGTGATCTCTCTGGCTTGCTTTTTCTGCTACGTGGGGAATGGTGGGGTGGCATCTTTCCTATCCTTGCAGGCGTCACTCCTCGGCTTTAGGGGTAAAGGTTGCCAAATGTATTTCTGGCTTACATAAAATGCCCCTCCACCACTTTTCAATAGTGGATTCCTGATTAATGGACTTTAGTGGTTGGTTGTCATTCTAAGCCCCTAGAATTTGAGTCACACTCTGCCTGTCCTCCCAGAAGGAAGGGTGGTTTTTGCAGACTTAAATGTGAACTGAAAGAGACAGAGGGTGTTTTTGAGTCTGGACCTGGCTGGAAAAGGCAGCTACCAGGAGGTGTTTGTCTAGCAAAAGCATTTTCTAGGATTCTAGTATGATGTTGCTTTGGAACTGGTACATAAACAAATACTGAGAAAACAATTGTGAAAGTCTGGCCCAAGAATCAAGATAGTCAGCAAGACTCAGGAAAAAGAAGGCATTTAGTGGTGGGACGCTGATCTCAAAAGTATTCAGGCTGCAAACATGCTTCTTAGTTTCTGATGGATCCCAGGCGTCTCTGATTCTGTCTATAGCACTTTATGAGTGTGTAAGCTCTTGTGTTACTTCATAGAAGAAGAAGAAGAAGAGATTGGATTTATATCCTGCCCTTCACTTGTAGTCTCAGAGCAGTTTACAAACTCCTTTCCCTTCCCCTCCCCACAACAGACACCCTGTGAGGTAGGTGGGGCTGAGAGAGCTTTGAGATAACTGTCCTTGAGAGAACGGCTGGTACAGAGCTATGCCTTGCCCACGGTCATCCAGCCAGGTGCAAGTGGAGGAGTGGGGAATCAAACCCGGCTCTCCCAGATTAGAGTCCACGCACTTAACCACTACACCAAACTGGCTCTCATAGAATATTTCCTGTGGAAGATCCACTTTTTGAAATGTTGTTATAAAATCTGGAGATGACGTTGATGCATTCTTATACAAGGATTTTGTTATGATTTGATAGAATTTGTTCATTGTTATGTAGTGTTTATTGGCAACAATATATAGAAAATATTTTCTTTGTAAGTCTTGTTGACTATCTTGATTTGTGGGTCAGACTCTCATGACTGTTTTCTCAGTATTTGTGTCGTGATTGTCCACATTTGTACTCCATCTCTGCAAACTCCAGCTTCACAAAGAGTGTCTCCAGCTCTCCCAAAGTGGACCAGAGCCCTGCAGTTTCTCACCCATTAATGTTGTAGGCCCAATTTATAATGACTCAAAAGAGAGTTTATTTAGAAAATACAGTGACAAAAGTGAAGAAGAAGAATCTAACTGCATGGTAGAAAGAGAAGGCAGTTGCTGGGTCTTTGGCCAGTTCTTCTGAACAGGAGGACCTATGGGGGGAGGGGACAGGGTCCATCACATGGGGTAGCACCCATATAGCATTAGGTTCAAGGCAGAAAGTCCAAGGTTTCCTCTAGCATTAGCTTTTTATCATAGACACAGAACCCAAGCAGACTATGACCACGAAGCCAAACATCTTAACTGCCCTGGGCAACAGCAGAGGCCACTTCCAGGTTCTAGCCAGTGCCTGAGCCCCTTACTCCTTTGTGTGCCTTGGACTGTCTTTCTGGCCTCCTCATGACTCAGCCTACACAGCATGCTTTCCAGTCCCCTAGCTGTGGCTGCATTGACCTTGGAGCGGGCGAGGTCATGGGTAGGAATCTTCCCAATGGGATGCTCCTCTCAGTTTGGACCCTTACATTCTCTCAATATTTACTCTGCCATTTGGTTAGGTTTTGGGTCATCTGTGGAACTGTCTAGCTAGACAGAGTGGGTCATGCAAGGGGTGCCAGCTCTGGGTTGGGAAATATCTGGAGATTTGGGGGGTGGAGCCTGAGGAAGGCAGAGTTTGGGGAGGGGAGGGATTTCAGTGGGGTATAATGTCATAGAGTTCAGCTTCCAAAGTGGCCATTTCCTCCAAGAGAACTGATCTTTTTTGCCTGGAGATTAGTTGTAATCCCAGGAGATCTCCAGTCACCACCTGGAGGTTGGCAACTAGGGTTGCCAGGTCCTCCGGGCGGGCAGGGGTTTGCCCGCCCAATGGGTCATTTATCTGCCAGCCTGGAACCGGCCACCGGGGGGAACCCCACCCCCAAAGTGCCGGCATCATAGCAACGTCCCCCAGCATGACAATGTCAACCGGAAGTGACGTCATCACATTGAGCATGTTGGGGGTGGGGCACTGCCATTTGAGGGGGAAACCATAGAGTTCCCCCTCAAATGCTAGCACAATCCCTGCAACATGCCCTGGTGTGATGACATCACTTCCGGGTGACGTTGTTGCAGCATGCTGGGTAAGACTTGGCAACCCTATTGGCAACCCTAGGTCATGCTAGCATCTCAAGAAGGTCACCTGTCAACTGTTCGTAGATGTACAGTGCAATCCTAAACAAGAATACACAGAAACAAATCCCACTGAATTCAATAGGACTTACTCCCTAGTAAGTATGCTTATAGAGCCTGTTTGGTGTAGTGGTTAAGTGTGCAGACTCTAATCTGGGAGAGCCGGGTTTGATTCCCCACTCCTCCACTTGCAGCTGCTGGTGTGACCTTGTTCTTGAAAGAGCAGTTCTTGAAAGAGCTCCCTCAGCCCCACCTACCTCATCACAGGGTGTCTGATGTGGGGAGGGGAAGGGAAAGGAGTTCTTCTCTTCTTCCTCTTCTTCTAGAGCCATGCAGTGCCATTATAAGTGAAATTGTACCATTCTAATGTAATAGTTGGCATCCTGAGTATCTCTCCATTTTTCTTTCTGTCTCGCATACCAACCACAACACTCACTTATGCCCTCCCTTGGCGGCAGCTGGCAGAGACAGAGCAAGAGCACCAGAGAGTGAGCAGTGCGGTTGTTGCACATGGGTGTTTGGTGTGGTCCATAGACCAGTTTGGAACGGCCAAGTGTGTCCCTCAGGCAAAGATGTTCTACTAATGCCAGGTTAAGAAATTTTGTGAAGTTAACTCAAGGTGAATGTATCCTACTTCATGAATGACCAGGGAAGAAGGACTGTCTTCCCTTCCCTTTCCTGCCCCAAGGAAAGTACCAGTCCAAAATCAGCAGGGTCCCCAACCCTACACAGGAGATGGGAGCCCCTCTTCCTATCATCATGCACAAGGTTCTCCTTTCTCAGGGGTCTTAAAGAAACCAGCACTACCTCCCTCTCTCCAGATGATCAGTTCTGAAGGGCAGAAGTATCTTGATTTGTTTGCACAGATCACCTTTGCAGGGTCGCTGCAACCCTCAACTGACATGCAACGCTGAGACAGAACCTTTCAGAACAAGTGGGAAAGCTTGCTTTGGGATCATGCTGTGAGGTGGGGCACATTTGTTCTTAGTCGGTGGAAAAGGAGACAAAAGAGCCAAACCCTTCTGCCCACAGACCGGATGAGAGGGCAAGTTCCGTTCAAAGCGAGAGCTTTAAATTGTGTGCAATCTCTTAATCGGCTGTAGAAAAGTAGACCTCTGGGACCCTCAGCTTGTTCTAGCTATCAAGGTTATGAAAAGTTGGTTTAAAGAATGGAGCTTCCTCGCCCAGCTTGGCTACTGGTCTCTCCCACACAGCCTCTTCCCTAGAGATGCATTACTGTCCCACTCCTTGCTAAAAAGTTTCAGATCCAGCAAACTGCACCATAGCACAGAAAGGCAGCAATTCCATCTTAAATAATTGCCTGTGGCCAGCCATGGTTGACCCAAAAGGGGAAGAAAAGACAGCAAACTGTGCCAAGTCCCCCTGGTTTGGTTTCCAAATTTATTTCAGTAGAGATGGGTTGGGGACTCCAGTTGAGTCAGGGATACAGTCTAGACTCTTTCCCTGGTCTGCAGCAGGGCACAGGGAAGGAACTTGGGCCATGTTGCCTGGCTATGTTTATTTGAGGTTGGGTGGCCAAGGAGGGATGTGACAGCCCTTTGGCTTCCTGGCCAAAGGTGAGGTAGCCAGATATGGCATAATTTCCATCACTAGCCAATGCAGCTAGCAACAGGGTTGAAAAGTTAAGCTGGGTTAAAAGTATCCATTAGGGTTGCCAACTCAGGGTTTTGAGAGACCTGGAGATTTGAGGGTGGACCTTGGGAGGGTGAGGTTTAGGGAAGGGAGGGACCACAGCAGGGTATAATGCCATACAGCCCACCTTCCGAAACAGCCATTTTCTCCAGGAGAAGTGGAGTAAATCTTTTAAATAACTAAATAATAAATAAGTGATCTATGCAGCCTGGAGATCAGTTGTAATTTTAGGGAATCTCCAGCTCCCACCTGGAGGGTGGCAGCCCTGCAATGAACAGATGTGTTCCTTCTTGCCTGTGAGGGGTTCTTGTGGTGGTTTGCACTGGTTTATACTTCTTGCATTATGCAGGGTACCCCGTATCCAGGCACGGAAGACAGCCTTTCTGCATACTGTGGGCAGGGAGGGAAGGGCCATTCATGCAATAAATTAAAGGTGCACAAGCCAGAGAGTTGCCATGGAGACAGACTACCTTCTGTTGTTGCACAATTCCTTGTAGTGCTGTTAATTCACCTCCAAATATCCATTCCTGGTGCATCAGAGGCATTCCCCCTTCAGGCCTTAAGCAGTACAGGGCAGTACACTGTTCAGCTCCCCCTGGGCAAGGGGCTCCTTCCAGTTGGCTTTGAAGGCGGCGGTTTCCCAACCTCTGAAATCTGAGGCTTATGATGTGCTTGCTGTCAGCAAAGGAGGACCTGTTTTTTTAAAATCTTTTGCCTAGAAAAAGATGCCCCTCTGATATCCAGGAGCCAGGGCCTGCCTCTTTTCAATCTTGTCATCACAGGTGTCTTATAAAGGATAAATATTTTTTAAAAATTGTTGATATTAGTATCTTAGCATCTACAACAAGTGGGACCAAGACAGTTGTATGAATTTGGGTCACTGTTCGGATTGCTGAATGTCTCATCTTCCATTACCCAAGGAACTGGTCTCTGTGCATCATGGGGATGAAGACTCTTTACGTTTCAGGGATCGTTCAGCAGAGGCTGAGCTTCCTCTGGTAATAACCTTCTATCCTGATCTATAGAGCCCAGTTACTGAGGATACAGTTTGCCCCTGGCATCCATTACAGAATCTCCTAGCAATCTCATCCTATCTTCTCATTCCCAGTTGCCCTGATCAGAATTCCACAATCTACTCCAACCTTCCTTTTCATTTTTAGAATGACAAAACTGCAATAAGGTTGGCAGCTGTATCTAAATTAGATGCTTATTATGTATATGGATATTTATACCCTGCTTTTCTCCCCCATGGGGACCCAAAGCACCCTACAGCACTGTTCTCCCCTCTTCTATCTTATCCTAACAACAACCCTACGAGTTAGGTTAGGCTGAAAGAGAGAGACTGGCCCAAAGTCAACCAGCAAACTTCCATGGTAAATCAGGGATATGAACCTGCGTCTCCCAGGTGTAGTCAGATACTCTAACCACTATGGCATTTAGACTGCAGAATTCTGAGCTGACCCGGCTCCTGGAAATTTTGGAGCACCTTCCAAGTTCTTCAAAGCCAAGGCAGCTCCTGCTTGGTGATGTGCATACTGCAGTGCTCCACTCTGAATGGTAGATAACCCTCTCCAGGGGTCATTTTGCAGAAAAAGAGGTGCAGGAGCTCATTAGCATGACTCATTAGCATAACTTATTTGCATATGCTACACCACCTGACATCACTAGAAGTATGTCAGAAGAAGAAAGAAAGAAGAGAGAGAGAGAGAAAGAGCTGGCAGAGAGGGGACAGCTACTAATCCAAGCCTCAGAACTACCACTATGCTGGGAGGATAGCTTCAGTGGTGGCTGAAGCCTTCAGAGGGCTGGTCAGAGGAACAAGGACCTTTCCAGGAGACGGGGTCATTTTGCTGCAGCCATGACACAAGCAGGCATTCCCCCATGTGGGGGGGGGCTGGCACCAACGCCCGGAGCTGTGCTCCCCCGAGCTCCTGTTTGAAATGACCCCTGACCCTCTCTCTGATGGAATGTCTTAGGGGCAAGATGTTCCTGAGTTGGCACTACCCTCATTCAGTGAAATCTGTACTGCAGGCTGGCATTTATTGTGGAGCTGAAGTTCTCTGTAACCTCCTCCAAGAAAGGTGCTCAATGTCATCTCTTAGTAGTCCACCACCAAAACACCCCCAAACTGACAATAACCTGCGGTGTTTCATCAGCCTCTTACCCCCCATGTTTAATTGAATAAATGCAGTTTTTATTGTGGATAAATGCAAAGTTCACACTACTCACTCATGCAAAAATAGTAACAGATCGACACACAACGAGCTAAGAAACAGAGAGGTGATCAATAGTGACAAGGGGGTTGGTTTTAGATTAGGGTAATATTCACCTGATCCTGAAGTCTGGAATCCACGTCAAAGAAGAAGGACATGGCTGACCAGTGGTTCATGTCAAAGGCTCAGAAGGAGTTTGAGGGGTACCCTCTGATGGCTGCCCAAGAGCTGTACAAAGGTTGAGGCGCAGAGTGCCAGTTTAAATGTGGTTTGGAGAGCCAGGGGTGGGTTGGCCTGGGCTGTAATGAGTAGCCAGGTTAAAACTGAGTAGTGCAGGATGCTGGGTTTCGCCAGTGTTTGTCTTTCTACATGTCATTGGCTCAGTGTTGGTTGGGGAAGGGTGCTAGGCTCTGGAAACTACTTGGAAGGAGACAGTGCAGTTTACTGAGGTGATGCCGGGGTCAGGGAAAATGGGATTAGGATGGCTAGGATGGCTGATTGTGTCAGTCAAGAGATCCTGTTATGCGTGCTTGCTCACTGTACTCCTATTTGGCTTGGTTCCTCCTGAGCCTGTCAGGCTGGTTCAAAATGGAGTCTTTTCTGGCTCTATGTTGCCTTTCTGGCTGCCAGGTCCCTCCAAGGTTTTTAGGGAGAGCAAGTTTAACGCAGGTATATCAGGGGAGGTAACAATATGAATTCTTAGGCTGGTTTCAGAAGTATGTGGACATGATCACTTACTCTGGATTAAAAAAAACAACAACGAAGGGCTTATGTTAGTACCAGCTTATATCTATATGGGACCAGCTGTACCATATTTATCACAGAACACTGTTTATTCTCCCTGTCAGGTAGAATACCTGGGGAGAGGTGGGGGAAGGAGCCGTGTGCAGGCGATACTGGGATGAAACAGATTTAGGGAGCGCTTCAGATGCAATAGCTGCACCAACTATTCTGGGAGAGGCAGCAGCAACTTGTGCTGCCAACAGGTTTACTTTGAATGTGCTGAAGCAGAGCAAATGTCCCTGCTGCAAAAGAGCACAATAAAAACGAGTCTTGTCCTTCTAAATCCTTCTGCTGTGCATGGGCAGAGCCGCCACTTGCTTTTACCATTTGCCTCTTAGATTTATAGGCTGCTTTTTTACAATGTTCTTAACACAGTTAACAGTTAAAGCAATAAAACAACATCAGAGAGGCTAGGCTCACGTTATAAAACATACAGGAAATGCAGCATTAAAATCCAAGGCGAGAGGGGACATAGCATTGCTCCAGTTGAAGCCAGAGCTGCTTTATCAGGCATTACTTATACCCCAGCATGGCAAACACTTTCTAGAGCGGAGCCAGGGGTTTTTTTGTAGAAAAAACCCAGCAGGAACTCATTAGCATAATAGGTCACATCCAACAGCAGGAACTCATTAGCATATTAGGCCACACCCCTGACAGCACAGCTCCCTCCCAGGATCAGCTTCCCCAGGTGCCCCACAGCTTGCAGGGCGCATGGGGAACCTGAGGAGGGGAGGCAATTTAAACTGCCTTCCCTCCCTGGATTGGCTTGGCTTCCCCAGGTGCCCTGTGGCTTGTGAGGTGCCTGGGGAACCCAAGGGGGGGAGGTTGTAGGTGTGGCCAACTTGGAAGCCAGCTGGACCTCCATTCCTGTGTGTTCCTGCCTAAAAATAGCCTGAGCAGAGCCCCATTCCTCCCAGCCCCAAATGACAGCTGGCTCCTCCTGCTTTTCAGTTAGTTGGCTGAGGCGGGTGTAGTTTGCGGATGGTTTGTGCATCAGTTTGCAGCATGGCTTTGCTGGAACCAGGCCATTTCAGGGTAGTTGGGAGAACAGAACCATGCTGTGCATCCCTGTATTATGCAGGTTTAGTCTGGGATAAGCCTAGTTGAATTCAGTGAGGTTCACTTCTGTGCAAAGGGTTGCAGCCTTGGTGTTCTATGAATGTATGCCAGTTAATACATTACCAAGTTCCTGCGTCACACATAAGTTTCTTAGTGGACCACATTGCAGGTCCTTGGGGGGATTTTAGGATGTGAAAACAGCATAGGGGGGAAAGCTGAAACCCCTTCCCCTGGTGCAACACAGGCACAATCAGAGTTGGGCCTGTGCACATCTGGGAGGCATGGCCAGTGTACCTGTGATACACAGTCTTTGTGGTGGACAGAGTACTTTTGTAACGTGAACTGGCCCCAAAAGTCTCCAAAGAGACTGCTTAAATGATGCTTTAGAAAGGACATAGATTAGCAAACCTTAGGGACAGCCCTATAATCTTTGCACATCTCAGGGCACGGAGACACCAGAGACAAGGGAATGGTGCTTCCGATTAATGTGCACCAAAGGTGCTTTGACACTCCATAGCAATTTACATCTGAGCCAGTGTCTTCCACCCATGCTCCAGTTTTCCAAGATATGTGCCACACTCCATCCAGTGTGTTCTGCATTAGCTGAATCTCAAGCAATTGCACCTTGAGCTAGTGCTGCACCAAATCCTTTGCCGTCAAAAATTTCCCTGCAAAAAGGGTCCCATGCCTGATTCAAATATATCTTTTCCCAATGGTGTATATGGCTTTGGTGCCATTTTCTTCTTTCTGCACTGCGTGATTCCATCCAATTATCATATAGTGAACCTAATGCCATTCCATCACTACTTAGTCTAGTGGTCTCCATTGTGCTGCCTGTGGGTGCTACGGTGCCTGCCAATCGATGTCTTTTGTGATGTCCCCTTGCTGTCCCACTTTCTGACCTCATCCAGGTTCCTTCCTTATCCCTTTTCAAGTTCTTTTCTTCTGTATTCTCCTTTGCCCTGTTCACATACCGTCCTTTCCTGTACGTTCTTTCTTTTTTTCCTTTCTCTTCTCCTCTCTTTTGAATCTCTCTTGCTGGCAGTGTTTAAACATGCAGAGGAACGGAGCACCAACTGTTTTTAAAAAATAACTCAGTTTATTAACAAAGAAGTAAACTGTGATAGAACAGAGGAGAAGCACAGAGGCTTAACTAACTGACTAACTGTTGTGAGAGACAGGAATGAAGGGGGAAGGTTCAGTTGGAGCAGAACGTCTCTGAAGAGCCAGTGAGGAGACAGGAAGGACATAATTTGAAATTTTGGGAAGTCCCTAATCTAGCTATGCTGACTAGCAGTCCTTCAGCTGTCCCCTATAGTCTGTTCTTCTGAACTCTTCAAGTAGGTGCAGTATAGATGTTGTATATTCCAACATCTCTGTCCTTAACCCTTACCCCACAACACTTCTCCAGCTACCTTTGACTTGTGCCAGAAATGATGGGAGAATGGAGAGGCTGTGGCGGCAACAGGACTGACAGGATATGACAGCTCTTACCCACAAAGTCCAGGCAATAGGTGAGGGTTCGAGGCCAAGGGGTCCCAAATGTGCAACTCAGTTTACCTTTTGTTTTGTAACAAAAGGGTGTGTGTTTGCTTGAAACAACTTTGCCACAATGACAGCTCCCCCACTAGCAGAAAGGAAGCAAAGGACAGGAGCCCTTGCTATAAGAAAAGAAAGTAAATATGAAAAGACAAGAGATTAGGAAAGAGGAGGAGCAGAAGGGAGGATTGACACTCCCCCAGTCTTAGCCAGGGAAACCTACCCTGCTCTTCTAATACCTGCCATATCCAGAATATCTTTCTCAGCATACCAGACAAAATCCATGGTACACATGCCTATGGATTCCCAGTACTGTCTTCAGCTGGGCTCCTCACTCAGTCCCCACCCCACAAACACTTGCAGCTGGTCTCTAAAGCCACCATTCATGACATATTTCAGTTGGGTAAATATTCGTAAGGCTGTATAAGTATTCCTGCATGTTTGGAGGGGTTTTTTTTGTCTTCAACAAAAATTGAACAATTTTATTTCCACACTGAATGTTTACTTTAATTCAAACTTTATTTTAAATGTATATATGAAAGAGGGTTAGGGTTTAAGACCCACTGGCAGCTGTTTTGTGGTTATGCCCTTTACTCTTTTTTCAGAACCCCCAAAGTGCCTGCAGCCTCTGATGCAGCCAATCAGATCTGACTATATTGTGATATTATTGCAGGCAAACGAAGCCACACTGGTCTTACTTGAAAGGGAGGCAAATGTATCTCCATTGCCAAGGTAACTGGGCTGATGTTCCCCTTTTTCCAGTGGAGTGATGAAACTGCTGCAGTGAAGCAAAACAAGGCAGGAGAATCGGCCCAGTTGCCTGGCAAGGAGAATGCTGCCTAATTTTGGTGCATTTGGCACTGGGCATGCACTCCCCCGCCCCCTGCAAACATGGCAAGGGGAGACATGTAAATGTCCATGCAAATCTTCAGCCCATTTCAGCTCAACATGGCTGTTGATAGTAGTGCTTCAGTTTTGTCAGTGAAAACCTGTAATCGGTTTGCCTGCGAGATCTCAGGTGAATTTGTAAGCCTGATAGATGTCATCTAGAGATTATGAGCTGGCTAAATAATTGGAACACTGCTTTTACGTATATTTTTTTTTCCAAAACAACAACATGAAAACTGCCATGTACATTATTCTTTAGAATATTTTCCCCCAGTGGGACTGAAAAGAATGGACACGCGTGGTCCCCTTATTATGGGGGGCGTTGGCTTTATTACCAGACTGACTGCCAATAGGGAGCAGTGAGTGCATAACTACATGGTACCTTTTCTTGAGCCTGTCCGCAGGTTGGTTCAGCAGATGTGGGCTGTGTTTCCCAGCACCCAGTTTGAATCAAAAACATGGCCTGCAACGTAAGAGAGCTTAAGTCTCCCCACCAGTGTTCCCTCTAAGCTGAGTTAGTGTGAGCTAGCTCACGGTTTTTTAGCCTCTGGCTCACACATTTTTGTCTCAGCTCAGAAAGGGTAGCTCCAGAGCAAACTAATTTCTGCAGCAGCCAAATTGCTCGATCACAGATTTATGCCAGTGGCTCACAAAGGAGAATTTTTGCTCACAAGACTCCACAGCTTAGAGGGAGCAGAGTCCCCACTTCTGTTTTCCTGACCTGAAATGGCCATGAGAAGCCACTATTTGCTCCATGGGGAAATGTAACATGTACTCATGGACCCAGCATTAGTTTTCTCCAGTGGCTGTGTCAGTAGGGAAAACGGCACAGGGAGGCATGGAACTCCCAGGCCACATCTGCCAACCTGATCGAGAGATTGACCTGAGAAAAGTCTCGTTAGGTCCTGAGAATTATGGAACAAAGTTGAGGCTATGAGTTTGGAAAGGACTTGTTGGCATATTCTTTCAGCACAATAAAGCCCCAGCTTCGACTGATTTTTGTTACACCAACAGAGAGAGAGTAATCCTCCGCAACTTTCAGAGCACTTCTGTGCCCTGTGGGCTGCTCGTGTTCAGCTGCCGTCAGAAAGAGGCTGTAGACTAAGCACCCTGTTTTCATGTGATTTTTGTGGGCGCAGCTCTTGCTTCTTCTGTATTTATGCATTCATGAACATCCTCAAATAACTCCAGTATCATTGCTTGAGGACCATTAACCTTAGAACCTTGTAAGGCTTGGAGCAGGAGACCAGTTATGGGGAAGCAGGGAGCTGTCCTGCCGCTATGAATGTGTCTGCACCTGGGGTGCTCGCAGACTGAAATGCATGAGCAAGAGCAAGTCAGATCTTCTTGCCTGAGGTCACCCTCTCTTCCTTTTAGTATTTTCTTTGGGTAGTGAAAGCCCGGCTGTTTGTGTGTGCTTGTTTAAGGAAGATTTGGGGGGGGGGGGGAGAGCAGCAGCCTCTCTTTGGCATGTCTGCCTGAATTAAAGAAGGTAGCATATTGTGCCTGCTATCCTGAAACCCCTGGAAACATATTTGGAAAAAAAGAAAACAAATTTTGTCCAATGGGGTAAAAGCAGCAGTTCCCTTGCAGGCAACAAGAATGTACATGAGCCCTGGGAAAGAGTAAACAAAGCTGCTCCTCAAGTTAGCTGAGCACACAAAATGCAACCTGCCTTCCCAAGCAGAGTACAGCGGGGGGGGGGGGGGGGGCTTTGGAGAGAGGAGGGATCTGCTGCCGCTCCTTCCTTGCAGGCAGCAGCCCATCCATCAGAGAGCTTCAAGACTGCCAAGCAAAAGGGCCCAGTGGCCCCTTTTGCTCAGCTTCTGAGAGTCGCCAGACAAACGACAAGAGAAGACCACCAGAAGGGCGGGGGGTGGGGGGGAGGAGATGATGAGCCATGGTGTTTGTTCATTCCTGTCCAGCAGGGGCTTTACATTAAGGGAGCCCTTTTGTAGCATGGTCCTAGAGATAAGCTGAATGGAGATGTAGGATGGACCCTGAGCTGCTTTTCCACCTGTGGCGGGCACTCCCACTCAGAGAAGAGGGAAAGAGCAATTTTGGCCAATCCTCCCTCTCAATGCAGCCCCCCATCATGTTCCTGGCTGGGGGTTCTCTGACCCAGGGAGAATAATTTTGAGGGGCACAGATGACAGTGGCAGGAAAGTTGCCATTTATGC
The DNA here is from genome assembly GCA_029233225.1 of Lepidodactylus listeri. Classification (NCBI taxonomy): domain Eukaryota; kingdom Metazoa; phylum Chordata; class Lepidosauria; order Squamata; family Gekkonidae; genus Lepidodactylus; species Lepidodactylus listeri. Next base: position 30,853,415 of record JARCFY010000013.1, read on the forward strand.
AGTGCAGCTCCACTCACCCAGCATGGAATCCAAACCAGTGTGTTGTGGTGCTTAGAGAGACTAGGGTCTGGGAGATCCAAGTTCAAATCCCCATTCTGCCAAGGAAGCTTGCAGGGAGACCTGGGGCCAATCACACACTCTCAGCCTAACCTACCTCACAGGATTGCTGTGAGGATAAAATGGAGAAGAGGAGAATGATGTCTACTACTTTGGGTCCCCACTGGGGAGAAAGGCAGGGTATTGATAAAATTAACAAAAATAAAGTAAGAGCCATTTGCTTGTTTGAAAAAATTAAAAGAGCATTCCCCCCCCCCCCCCCACGTGTCCAATATCCTAGATTTTAGTGGTGGTGGTTGTTATTGTTTTGTTGTTCTTGTTTTGTTTGTTTCAATCCCTCAGAATGGTGGGTGGCCTTCAGAGAGGTATCAAGAAGGAAGAGCAAAAGGCCACAGTCCAAATCTTGGATTTTATTCTACTAGAATGGTACAAAGCACTTTAGGTTAAAATTCTTCTTCAGGAAATCAACTAGACTTTTTTCAATATAAAACCCATGATTTAGGATTGTTGGCATTAGTCATTTGTAACTGGTATAGTAGTTCATGTTTTTACTATTTGGAATAATGGTTTCTGTTATGAGCTATAGAATATGAGTAATAATTATCAGAATATTTTTTTTTATGTTTTCCACTGCAATACAAATTGTTCTAGCTGAAGAAATGGCTATTTAGAGCAATCCAGGGCTAGTAAGAGTCCACGAATCACAGGTTATGAAGGGATCAGACCTCCATATGTACCTGCATGCAAGAGCAAACAGGATGGGGGGGGGGGCGTATCCCTGTCCACAAGCTGCTCAGTGGCAATTTTTCACCCCAAAAAGGCCAGTTGTTAATTCCATCTGAAAACACTTTCTTCCAGAATTAGGGCTACCATCTTCAAGGTGGGGCCTGGAGTTCTCCCAGAATTAGAACTCAGTCCCCATGAAAGAAATGGTGAGGGGGGGGGACAGATTCAGTGGCATCACATCCCTGCTGAGCTCCTTCCCCAAGCTCCACTTTTCCCAGGCAACACCCCCAGATCCCCAGGAATTTCTCGAGCTGGAGATGGCCAGTCTGTCCAGGATTGTCTCTGGCTATGAGCCCGTGTGGCCCCTTCCTTCTTCTCAGCTGGGTTTTCTGGGTGTCCTCTCTTATCGGAATGTCTTTCAGGAACAGTTTGTCGGACTACATTAAAGAAGCTCTTACACTCAGGGCTTAAAAAATAATTTTATAAGGCAGAACTTTTTAAGAGAGCCTTTGAAGCGCTGGATGTTGTAAATGTCTTTTAATTGTTTTAGCTAGCTGGTGCTGTTGTGTGTTATGCGCACAGGGCTTTTGTGCTACTTTTGAAAGGTCTGATATTTGGCTATTGCTACACAGGCTGTTGTTGCATGCTTTTTGACATAATATGGTTCAGGGTTTGTTTTTTTGTAAGCCACCCTGACTCCCTATTGGGAAAAAGACAGTTAAGAAGTTTTATAAATGAAGAAGTAGATAAATAATTAGTGAATCATCTATTAGAAATTGTTCCTGAAGACTTGCAAATTAAGTGCTGTCATGCAATTAAAGAAACATAAGTCAAACGATTAATCAGGCAATTTTGAAATGATGAACTAAATCTATATAAATTTTGCATATGAATAGAACAATAAGAGAAAAACCATAATTTCTTTGTTTATAGATGGTTTGTGCATGTATTTCTGCAAACACCGTCTGAGAAGCACACCCTCCTCCTGTGAAGGGGGAAGGTTTTTTCCGAGATGAAACTTGCTACCTGTACTTTTTATATGCGACATTAGAAACAACATTTTTAAAAAAGGAAGAAGGTTAATTATGATGATCAAAAGGTTTGTAATTGATTAAACATTCTTGAACGTTATATCATGACTAGAATGATAAAAATAAATTGTATGCAATAGCTTTCTGTGTCTTGGAGAACTAATTGCATCTCAGTTCTACCAGTACAGTGGCTAGGCTAAGCCCAGTTGACCTTACGGGGTCATTTTGAGGAGGAAAGGCAGCATGCAAAAATGACAATATGTAGACAGAAAAATACATTTGCTTCACTGCTGAGTAACTTCAACAACGCTCTAAAGACCTGGGCTTCCTGGTCAGAGGGTATAAGCAAATTTGACGCTGTCCAAACCTTTATTTTTATTTCCAGGTTAAAGACTCATCGTTATCTGTCTCTCAGCCAATATTTCACCTTCTCACATCTCTGCCTCAAACCCTCATAATTAGCTGTCTAGTAAGGCTGCCAGCCTCCAGGTGGTGGCCAAAGATGTCCTGCTATTACAACTGATCTCCAGGCAACAGAGATCAGTTCACCTGGAGCAAATGGCCACTTTGGAAGGTGAACTCTGTGGTGTTATACTCCATTGAAGTCCCACCTCCCCAAACTCTGCCTTCCTCAGGCTCCACCCTCAAAAACTCCAGGTATTTCCCAACCCTTAGCTGGCAACCCTATGTCTAGTGCAACTCCCATATAGCTGCTTTCCAAGCTCTTTTTCTGTGTGCCACTACATGCCTCCCAAAGTCCAGCCTCTCACCTGACAGGCCAGCTACCCCATCCTATAAGCCCAAACATCCTATGACCTGCTGTCTCCACCATTCTTCTTCTACCTTCCTCATCCCTTCCTTGCTTGAAAATGTTGGCACTTCTAATTGAGAAGGTGAGAAAGAAGAAGCTGGTTCTGTGTGATTCTAGGGGCACTTTCTTCTTCCTCTTGGTGATGGCTCAGAACTTCTGTTGATGATACTGATTGTGTTGGCAGTCATTAAAAGACACAAGAAAGCCCTCGGGCTTAGGTTAAGGAGGTCAGATGTGGCACACAGAGAAAAAACCCTTTCTTGAAAAGATGCAGTTAAAGGATTTGAGGATGGTGGGTCAAAGGGCACCATAATCTGTGGTCCTCATCTTGGGGCATTTTTTGTTTCTCCACCCCCACCCTCACTGCATAAGAAGAGCCTGTTGGATCAGACCAAAGATCCATCCAGTCGAGTACCCTGTTTCTCACATGATCAGCCAGATGCTTCTGGGAAATCCAGAATCAGGACATGGAAACATGAAAGGGGTGGATCCTAACATTCCATTTATTTCAATATATATCCCCTACTTTCCCTTTCGGTTCAAGTCTGAAGCCTTCATCCAACCTGCAGGTCAAGTGGCTCTTCCACTGGAGCAACAGCCACTTAAGTTGAAGGAAGACTCCTTAGGTTGAAGGAAGGCTCCATGGAGGATGACTGCTTTTTCCCCTCAGCAACCAGCCATCAGGACCATATGGTCACAATATGGGGAGGGGCTGTGGCTCAGTGGTAGAGCATCTGCTTGGCATGCAGAAAGTTCTAGGTGTCTCCAGCTAAAAGGATCAGGTGATGTGAAAGACCTCTGACTGAGTCCTTGGACAGCCTCTGTCAGTCTGAGCAGACAGTACTGACTTTGATGGATCAAAGATCTGATTTAGTTTAAGGCAGCTTCGTGCATGTTCAACCTATTGCAGCACATTCCACAACATTATATTTTTGTATGAAGAAATGCAGTCTTTTGCTTGGTATCCTGTCTGTCTGAATCCAAGACATGGTGGGGTTTTGTTGTTGTTGTTGTTGCTTGTAGTTGCACTGGCCAGTTAGGCTAGATTGGGAATCCTGAACCTCTTGACAGTCTTTACAGTTGAAGCTGTAGTGGGTGGGTGGTTCTGCTCCTCTGGATGGGATTGCACTCCTCTTTAAAGATTACGTTTCGGGGATGCAGTCAGAGCAAACCTTGCATATGGATGCTGGTCTGCCAACTGTGTCTTCTTCTGCAAAGAGATTATCTGGCCCTAGTTAATCACACATTGACTACTGCAGTGTGTTGTTTGTGCCCCAGGAAATGGCATTCAGATTGTTGATTGAAGCATGACAGACTGATAGTGTCATGTCAGTATTGGAACATCTTCACAGGCTTAATTCAAGGGCTGGTTTTGACCTAGGAAGTCTTAGATGGCTGGGACTGGAGGATCATCTTCTCCCCTATGAACCTGCTTAGAACTGAGGTCTTTGGAGGCTCTTCTATGCATGTCCCTGAATCCTGAAGTTAGGCTGATAACAGTTAGTGAAGGGGCCTTCCTGCTGGTAGTGCCTTGGCTCTGTGACTCCTTTCCCAGAGAGATCTGCTTGGTGCAAAACCTTATTCTCATTTAAGTGGTAGGTTAATCCACTTAACAATTACAACTGATTATTCAGCCAGTACTTAGTTTAACTTTAACTGTTGGAATTGGATTTATCTGCCTGTCTTATGCTGTTCGGTTTTTTGGTGATCGCAATAGTTTATTAGAGTTTGTGATTTTAACATTTTAATTAAGATGTAATATCTGCAAGCTGCCTTGTGGACTTTTTAAAAGTAGATAGGTGTAATATAAATGCATTCAATAAATTTCACCTATTAAATCTACTCCCCCACCATGTTTTTCGGTGAATAGTTAGGTTTCTGTCCTCTCCCCCAGCAAGCAAAAGTCATTAGAGAAAGATATCATTCCCAAGTGGCCTGCTGCTTTATGGAGTCCTGTGACTAGAAGAAAGGTTGGCAAGGCTGAGCTTGTTTCAGGGGCCAGCTCTGAACATGCTCAAAATGAAGGCTATAACCAGGGTGGGGCTAGCAGTGTAAAAAAATAATTTTTTTTACAAAAAGGCTTGAAAATGTATGACATAGCAGATTTCATTTACAGATTTAAAACTTGTTCATAGAAGAGGTTAATTTCTGGTTAAAACAAATCTGGAGCCACTAGTGCTCCCCGTAGGGTTGCCAACTCCAGCTTAAGAAATTCCTGGGGATTTGGCTGCAGTGTATGAGCTCGCTTCGGCAGCACATATACTAAAGTTGAAACGATACAGAGAAGATTAGCACGGCCCCTGTGCAGTGTATGAGTGGCACGGAGTTTGGTGAAGGAAGGGAGCTCAGTAGTCCTGTGATTCCACAGAGGTCACCCTCTGAAGATGTCATTTCCTCCAGGAGGGCTGATTTCTGTACTCTGGTGATCAGAGTAATTCTTGGAGAACTCCAGGCCCCACCTGGATGGGTGACAACCCTGTGGTCCACCTCACTGAAAAGAAAAAGTGGAAGTGCCATAAGCTGCCCACCTGTGTCCACCCAGGGTCTGCCTAGTTTAGGATTAGGGTGGCCAAGTCTGGGTTGGGAAATATCTGGAGACTTTGGGGGGTGGAGCCAGGAGAGGGCGGGGTTTGGGAAGGGGAGGGGCCTCAGCATAGTACAATGCCATAGAGTCTGCCCTCCAAAACAGCCGTTTTCTCCAGGGGAGGTTATCTCTGTCAGCTGGAGATCAGTTGTAAAAGCGGGAGATCCCCAGGACCCACCTGGAGGCTGGCAACCCTATTTAGGATGGATTTTTTGAAGCCTGCCTTTATCACTCTTGCATGCTTAAGAGCTCTTGAAACAATTTCCTTCTTCATTACTGTGTCTTTAAGCATGGCAGGAAGTTTGAGGGGGAATAAGGGGGTAATTTAATAGGGCTGCCAAGCTCCAGGTAGTAGCTAGAGATCTCCCAGAATTACAACTGATCTCCAGTTTACCTGGCGATAATGGCCACTTTGGAAGGTGGTCTCTATGGCATTATATCCCATTGAAATCCCTCCCCTCCTCTCCTCACCCCAAACCTTGCCTTACTCAGGCTCTGCCTCCAAAATCTCCAGGTATTTCCCAGAACTGGCAACCCTAGTAATTTAAGGAAGTTATTTGCGTAAGGAAGGTCTTCATTAAAAGTGGGAAAAATTCAAGTCTTATTCGGCTTGTATGTTCCCAATGCTAACAATTCTTAGGCACAGGAAATACACAGCACTAAAATACATAATGACAGGCACATAGAGACAAAGAGAACTATTGTAACAACCAGAAGAAAGCAACAGAAAAGGAAGAACAAGAGATCTGATCCACAAGATCCAAGAAATCAAGGGGAAATATAAAGGACAGTTAGGCATGCTGAAAGATCAACATGGAAATACATTAACTGAACAGGACAAAATAAAGAAAAGATGGGAACAATACACTGAAGAAGTATACAGAAGAGATGAAAGGATGACAGATTCCTTCAAAGAAGAACATTTTGAAGAAGAACTTGTAGTTTTGGAAAGTGAAGTGAAAGCTGCACTCAAAACAGTCAGGAGAAACAAATCACCAGGAGGAGATGGGATATCAATAGAGCTATTCCAAGCCACAGGAACAGAGTCCATCAAAATCTTAACAGGAATATTGGGGGGGGGGGGGAGCAACGGCACATAGATTGGAAACACTTAATATACATTCTAATTTGGGGGTACGGAGATGTCAAAGAATGCAGCAGCTATCTCAGGCCATTGCATTAATTTCTCACGCGAGTAAAGTAATGCTTAGAATCTTACAGCAAAGTCTGTTACCATGTATGGAATGAGAAATACCAGATGTTCAAGCTGGATTCAGAAAAGGAAGAGGCACTGATATCATACTGCAAATTTATGTTGGTTATTGGAGCATATGAGAGAATTTCAGGGAAAAAATCAGCTTGTGTTTCATAGATTACAGCAAAGCTTTTGGCTGTGCAGAACATGAAAAGCTATGGTTGGTTTTAAAAGAAATGAGTGTGCCACAGCATCTGATTGTTTTGACATGCAACCTTTACTCTGGACAAGAGGTTACTGTTAAGACAGAATATGGAGAATCAGAATGGTTTCCAATTGGCAAAGATGTCAGACAAGGATGTATTTTATCCCCCCTGTCTGTTCAATCTGTATGCAGAACATATCATAAGGAAAATTATATTAGATTTAGATGAAGGTGTAGTAAAAACTGGGGGAAGGAATATTAACAATTTCATATATCCAAATAACACTACATCACCCTGGCAGAGAAGACTTGAAATGACTACTGAGGAATTACATATGTTTAAGGTTGACAATGTGAAGAAACTGAAAAAGATTTTCTATTCCTTGGCTCCATCATCAACCAAAAGGGAGTCTGCAACCAAGAAACAAGAAGAAGATTGAGATTGGAAAGGGCAGCTATGAAGGAGCTAGAAAATATCCTTAAGTGTAAGGATGTGTTGCTAGCAAGCAAGATCAAGATAACTCATACTGTATTATTCTCCATTATTATGTATGGGTGTGAAAGTTGGACAGTGAAGAAAGCTGACAGGAAGAAGGTTGATTCATCTGAAATGTGGTGCTGGAGGAGAGCGTTATTGATCCCATGGGTCGCCAGCAGGGGCGTAGAGTTTTAGAAATCCCGGGGGGGGGGGCTCCTTAGTGCGTGCACTTTGCACGCGCGCTCGCTGGGACGATATTCTCCCCCCCCACGGGAAACCGCCCCGCCTCCCCGGGCCCTTCCGAGGCCCACCAGCCGCTGCTGCCGGTGCCTCTCTCTCTCCCCCCGCCACCCCTTCCCTCTCCCTATCCAGCAGCCTTCGAGCCCCCCCCCCATACTCTACGCCTATGGTCGTCAGGAAACAAAGTGGGTTCTAGATCTAATCAAGCTTGAACATTCCTTAGAAGCTAAAATGACCAAACTGAGGCTATCATACTTTTAGTCACATTATGAGAAGACAAGACTCACTGGGAAAGACAATAATGCTAGGAAAAGCTGAAGGTAGCAGGAAAAGAGGAAGAGCCAACATGAGATGGATTGACTCAATCAAGAAAGCCATGGCCTTCAGTTTGCAAGACCTACACAAGGCTGTTAACAACAAGACATTTGAGAGGTCATTAATTCATAAAGTCACTATAGACCAGAAATATCTTGACAGCACTTAAAACAAACACACACAGAGTTAGGGTTGCCAGCCTCCAGGTGGGGCCTGGGGATCGCCCACTTTTACAACTGATCTCCAGCTGACAGAGATCAGCTCCCCTGGAGAAAATGGCTGCTTTGAAGCGTGGACTTTATGACACTGTACTGTGCTGAGGCCCCTCCTCTCCCCAAACCCTGCCTTCTCCCAGATCCACCCCCAAAGTCTCCAGGTATTTTCCAACCCAAACCTGACAACCCTACACAAAATACACAGAGAATCACTTGGGTTTGCTGACAGGGTTAGAGAGCCTCTGTTACAGAAATCACCAGTTTTCACTTCATTACTCTGAAACACTACCAGGAAACGTCCTCACACATTAGGATTAAGTAACAGGGTTCCCAGCATGGATGGCTCCACTCTGTAGAGCTCCATGATCCTCTCTTTAAAACCTGAGTAATGAAGGGGACTCCTTAGAGCAAAGCCTCTGAAGATTTTAACCAATGGGCAAGCTCATTTGGGAATTAGCAGTTCCTTACACGGCCACTTAGGGTCTTAAAGGTAATAAGCAACACCTTGAATTGTGCCTGGAAGAGAATCAGCAGCCAGCAGGGTCCTGGAGAGATGTTCTAGCTGCCACGTTTTGCACCAGTTGAAGCTTCCCAACTTATGCTAGCATATTTTAATAGTGGGTAAAAGGGGAGGGCATTTTATACTCCAGATGGGGCTGTGTAGGTAGACCAGGATGGCTTGCCAGATCTACTTTATTGGTCCCACCCAGTTGTTTAGGGATGACTTCTGCTGCCACAGTATCTGGGAGCATTCTAACCACCCCAGCTTTGTCTTGGTGACACACAAGACATTTTTCTCTGCGTGTAGAATATCACAGGGAAAGCAAATGCAAGAGGATTAGCAGTGTTGGAAACCAAGGAGGGAACAGGTACCAGGAAAAGGAGCCACACTGGGAGAGTGGAGCTGTGTTAGTCAGTGTATAGCAACAGATGCAGTCTGTTTGAGCCAAGGGGGCAGGGCTCACAGGGAAGTGGGGGTGTCTATAGAGGGGGCGGTGTGATGAGCCAAGGACCGTGGCTGTACAAACAGGGAGGGGCAAAAGGATGCTCAACCAACCCCTGTGTGATCAAGTGGAGTCCTTTAACCAGACTTGCATGCTCCTGGGGTCTGTTGGAGGCTCCTGGCATCAGCTCTAGCTATGCCTGCATACTGTTTTGCCCCAAATGCTATCTTCCCTCTCCTAAACATTTGCACAGTAAACATGAAGGGCAGGGAGAGAATTTTATGGAAATTATCTTATTTTGTATTTGGGCATAAAAGTCTGGGGGGGGGGGCAGAGAGACTATGATTTCATATTTCTGAGAATCTGTATTGAAATTGTATACAATCTTGTTCCATTCCAGATTTAATCAAATTACTTTCCATAGGCAGTGAAAGAATTTCAAATTATGATGATCTTTTCCAATGATGACAATGCTGAGTGGGACATGAATTTGAGTTCAAGTGCTTCACTTGCAGTCTCTTTCACATACACTGGTGTGGGTGGGTGTGAATGCCCCCATCACCTGAAAATTGAGCACATTTGGCAAAACAGACACACACTCTGGGAAGCTGCTGTCGCCTGCTTTCCAGACAAACCAGAATAGCTCCATTTACAGGATCTGATGGGCATGGAGGCCATTGTCAGAACACATGCCAGACACGATTGCCAGCATGTGTAGCGATGCACTCACACACATACACATGCTTGCTTCTCCGTGATGGATAGGAGAGCAGATGCAAAATGACTGAATGGCTGTACTGGAATGAGGAGTTCTGTGAATTCCTATTTCTCTCTCCCCACCCCCCAATTTTTCACATTTCCAGGCCCCCGGAGAAGCAAGTGCATGGGGGGGGGGGGGTAGTTAGTATTCTGCAAGATGCAGAGTTGCTAAGCAACTGGGAAGGCAAACCAGTTAATGAGATCATGAAGGGCCAGAGCAGATCGGCCCTTTGGTCAGATAAAAAGGGGGTGGCAACACAATGTAGCATGGGCCAGCAGGGATGAAAGGAGATTGGGAAAGCTGTATCTGTACCTTTGGCGCCATGCCTGCCCCCTGTGACCAGCTTCTCCAGGAGAAGAAGGCTGCTGCAAGGCTACAGGCTCCTCCTAGCCTGGACTGTGCCCAGAGGGATATGCTGAGGATTTCCCTCTTGCAAAGGATTGTCATCATCACCCTTATGATTGCCTGCATCTAGTTTCTCCAAAAGTGGAAGCAGAGAGATGGGTCCCGTTTGCAGACTCACCATCTGATAGGCAGCTGCCAGCAGGTCAAAATCCACTGCTGCCAATTAAATCCACATCAGTTACTAGCTCTGTGCTTTGCTGCAGTTAAAAGACACATTTCCTAAAATGATAGGGAATACAGTAACAGGCTTCTATAAATTGTGGTGCGGCTCCATCTAGAATACTACGTGCTGCTTTAGTTGCCCTGGCTCAGGGAGGACATCACACAGCTAGAAAAGGACCAGAAAGAGAAAAGGAAACTCATCTGAGCGCTGGAACCCCTTCCTAGTGAAAAAAAAGGTTTGCATAGTTTACAGGGAGCAGGGAGAAAGGATGACTTCAGAAGGAACATGATAGAGAAATATAGAACTTGACATAGTGTTGAGAAAGTGAGAGACGCTATTCTATCCATCAGCCCTTTCTGCTTGCTTTGGGGGTCATCTCACGAAACTCACTGGCAGCACGTTTAGGCACAGACAAAATGATGTATGGCTTTGTGCACCCGGTAATCAATTTAGGGAAAGAAATCCAGATGGGTAGCCACGTTAGCCTGCTGCAGCCAAAATATACACAAGTTCAGTGGCACTGTAAACACTAACATTTATTCCATCATGAGATTTTGTGAGGCAGCAGATCAACTCTTGAAGTGAACGCACCACTAGACTTGTCTTGAATGTACCTTACGGAAGTTATTGGCACGCACTGTGGCAATGGCCAGATTTAGGCATGTTAGGTTTACAGTTTCAGTGGGGCTCTCTTTCTGTGTGGACTGAGCTCTGGTCCCAGGCTGTTCCAGGAATGGGGTAACCAGAAGGAACTGTGTGGGACGGGCGTGAGGGGGTGCTTAGCTTCTGCTCACCAGGCTTATGGAGGGTGGGGCTGAAGTAATCACCCCATCATACCTCCTCCCTTACTTTAGTAAAATGGTGGGAGATGGGACCATACAGCAGTGGCTCTCACACTGTAAAATTACTGTGTGACTTAGACTTGACACAGATTACAGAGATCAGTTTCCCTAGAGAAAATGGGTGTTTTGGAGGGTAGACTGTGGCATTTTACCCCTTGAGGTCCCTCCCCTCCTTGAACTCCACCCTCTCCCCAGTAGGGTTGTCAACCTGCTGGTGCTGGCTGGAGATCTCCTGGGATCACAAGTGATCTCCAAGTGGCAGAGATCCGTTCACCTAGAGAAAATGACTGCTTTGGAAGATGGACAGTATTCTCCATTGACGTCCCTATGCTGCCCAAACCCTGCCCCCCAGGTATTTTCCAACCCGTCAGGCTCCACTCACATATACCCAGGAATTTCCCAACCCAGAATCGGCACTCCAGCCTTAAAGTAGCCTTTCCAGCTTGCCAACGAACAGGCCAATTAGGTGGGGGATCCCTCACTTTTGCAGGCTCCTGCTCATCAGTGGCCAGCTGGCCAGTAGGAGGAAATCCTCCCCCAAACAGCAACGTTGTACGTGATGCACTGACATCACCCAGAAGTGACATAGTCATGTCGGTAATGGGGGGTGGGGTGGCACTCTGGTTTTTGGGCAAAACTCTGTGGTTTGAGGGCAATTTTACTATAGTGTTTTGCTCAGAAACCAGAGTGTCACCCCAAAGTCACTGATATGCCTACCTCACTCCTGGGTGATGTCAGCACATTGCGCAACGTCCCTGCTCACTCCCAGAATGCCCCACCAATCCCCCCACCGGTGCAAGGATGAGACCTGTCAACCCTAAGGCCAGTGAATGAGCCAGTCTTCATGGATCTGTGTGAAAGGCAATAATAATTACTATATGTTTTGTGTTTGTTTATACGCTAATGCCTCTTTAAGAAATTACCAAATGGCGCTCTGGGAAAAGATGAGGAAGAAGAATGCTCCATTACTGTGGTGATATTGTAGCTTTCTTTTGCTACAATATTAGTTAAGTTGGTTGCTGGTTGTCCCTGTTGGGTGTATTTGATTTTATTTATGGGCTTTCCTCTCACTGGAGTAGAGGCTGCTCCACCCTTTTTATTTGTGGCACTTGATGAGGCATCTGTGGCAAGCAAGCCCAGTAATTCCTTCTGTGGTAGCAGAGGATTTTGGGACATCTCGTGAGCTGCTTTCCTCTGTCCTGGCAGTGATGCTAGGGTGGGCCTAAAGGAGCCCCTGTCATGTTGCCTGGACAGAGATAAAACACAGGCATGCAACACAGTTCCTGAACTCCTATTCAACTATGTATGGTCCCTCTGCTAGAGGCTTGGTTTGGGAAGCATGCCAGACAAAGTATGTCCTTTGTAGCTTTCTTGTGGGCAGTTTGCCTTTCACCCGATGTAATAAGGCATATCCAGTCACTGAGCCCTCTGCTGGTGTGAAAGGAGAGAAAACTGGAGGTCTGTGACAGCATCAGCTGGTAGAACCTTTGTACAAAAGTGGCTGAGCTAGACCAGTGAGAATTTAGAGGTACTCTTAAAGGTTCATGGCGATTCCTAACTCCAGTGTTGGTTCCTGGGATAAGGAAGGTTTGATAAAACAAGACTTTCCCCAAGCTTGGGAGTTCCTGTTTTTGCTTCCATTAACAATCTCACAAATAACGGTCCCTTGCGTCCTCTCCACCCTTTCCAAGCCAAGCTGGGCATCTGGATTTCTTCCGAGTTCTCGCCTGCGGCAGAGTCCCTCCCCTCCCCTGTCCAGCACCTAACACACACTGCTTTCATGAGCTCGTGTTGAAGAATGCTTGCCGATGTCTGATGTCTGCTGAGCCCAAAATGCAATCTCCTCGTTCCTGCCGAAGGTGATGCAGCAGTTGGCAAGGGCTGAGTTCTGCGAAACCTGCAATAACCCAATATGATGAAAATATTAATTAAATGAATAAAATACCGCATCATATATTTAATCAACACTCCTCATGCCCGTTTATCCGTGGCTATTAGATGGCAGGAAGCCCAAACAAGGTGGCAGTTTTCACATTCAAAGTCCCCCACGAGGGAATGGATGATTTATCTGACCGAGACTGAAGGCTCATGTACAGCAATTAAAACCTGTGAATTAAAATAAACCTGCCGCGACAGCAAATCGATGGATGGAGAACTCCAAGAAAACAAGTCCCCTGGCACCCAGATGTTTCCCTGCCCCTTGAGAGTATGGCAGCAGCAGCAGTCTGGCAGGGAGCCTTGGAAGACAGGGCTCCTTGTGTGCCAGGAGGAAATGGGGAAATGAGACCCCGAGCCCAGGTACCAGGAGAATCCTCTTCAGAACTTTATTCCAGCCTCCAAGCAGAATCCCGGCCAGCAGACCGGTACTGATGCATGACATGTTCCTGGGCAGAATCATTTCACACAGCAACGAGGAGAGGGTTGTCATTTTCAGTGCTCCCCCTAAAACAAATTTTCCCTTGTGCAGACCCAATTAGCATGTCAGTGAGAAGGCTGTAGTCTAGCTTTACATCAGTTTACTCGTCTTGAATGGAGAGCGATTTCTTTCTTCCTCTGTGCACGAAGAGGCGCTCAAACGTTCGATTCCATATCAGCATTCTGGAGTGATACAGACCAGCCACAGATGCACAATTAATCATGTGTCTTGCCTCCTGGCGTGTCTCAACCCCAGACGCTTCTCACCTGAGGGGTTTGACAGGAATCTTTGGATCTAAGACAACCCCAGCATGATTAGACTGCAGAGTTGGGGGATGCTCCAAAGCCCAAATCAGGTCCCTGTTACAGTCTGTTTTGCTGTACCGAGAGAACCGTGGAATCTGCAGTGGAGGCCAGTCAGAGACAGCCTTGCTTAATGAATGGCTGAGACTTGCCTTAGAGCCAGCGCTCCCGCTTCTGAGAAGCATGCCCCAATTTTGATTCCCCTCTAAGCATATCGGACAGTTCTGTGACTCCTTGATGATGGATGCACTGAACCCATTTCAGGGTAACTTTGTTCTCCGGTGAGCGGTTTCTGTCAGAGTGGCCTGCACCATTTTGTCACATGTTGTTGCTTCTTTTCCACGTTCTACATCCAGTGCACACTTTCCCCCGTGTTACCACAGAACCCCCGACAAGGATGGCAAAAGGAAACAACCCACTTCCTCGGTGGGAGCTGTGGGAGAGGTAGGGTTGCCAGCTCTGAACTGGGAAATTCCTGGAGATTTGGGGGTGGAGCCTAGGGATGGCAGGATTTAGAAAGGAAAGGGGCCTCATCTGGGTATTATGCCACAGCGTCCATCCTCCAAAGTGGCCATTTTCTCCAGGGGAACTTTAGTCCAGAGATCAGTTGTAATTCCAGGAGATTCCAGGCCTCACTTTTTTTTTACCTTCTTAGGGAAAAGCATTGCTATAGTTAGGGTTGCCAGGTCTGGGCAGGAAAATACCTGGAGACTTTGGGGGTGGATCCAGGAGAGGGTGGAGTTTGGGGAGGGGAGGGGCCTCAGCATGCTACAATGCCATAGAGTCCACCCTTCAAAGCAGCCACTTTCTCCAGGGAAGCTGATCTCTGTCAGCTGGAGATCAGTTTTAAAAGCAGGAGATCCCCAGGCCCCACCTGGAGGCTGGTAACCATTGCTGTAGGTTTTTTCTACCTTTAAACTCCCAGATTCTCTGACTGAGCATAAGTATTCAGTCCAGGCTCGTGTGTCCCCAAGAACAATGCTTCCAGGCAGGATATGCACATTACAGGTAAAAACAGGCATATTAATCTGCTAGCCAGCACTAGCTCTTGTGTACAAGTGCTGCCAGCCTCTTTCGTTCTAGTGGGGAAAGAAGCAGCTTTTACTAAAGTTCTTAAATCAGGTTTTTGTAATGAATAGTATGGAAGCAAAAGAGTTAGGTGAGTTCTTGTATGCAATGTGAGTGTAAAGTTTTTTAGACAAAGCTTTACGAAATAAAAGTTGTTTGTTATCAAAAAGCAGCAGATGCCATCAATGCAGCACGGGACGACATATCACCTGTCTGTCTTTATTGGGTGGCCTTGGATGCAGTAAGAGGAAAAGGCCTCCAGAGCAAGTGCCCCTGCTGCAGCAGCCAAGCAAGTGAGTGTGGGGAGGGGGTCTTCATTGGCTTGGATCAAAATATGGACGGAACCAGAGCAGTGCAAGTTGGGATGCTGCAGATTTTGTGTTGGGCACAGGCTCCACGGTCAAGCTTTCCTTGTTCAATTGTTACTATCAGACTTGAGCTGATCATTGGGTCTGTTCAGTTTGGTCTCGAATCACTCAAGCGCTTACCAAACAGGTTAGAATTGGGGTTTAATCAAAACTGTGTATGTGCAAACATGCTGCCGATCTGCTACTATTAAGGTCATTGAGGACTACTTAGATGAACATTTAATGTTTTTTTCCGTCCCACTTTTTATTTCTTAAAAACAAAAAGGAAGGGGGGAAACTCAACATCCAGCAACTAAACAGAATTTTGAAAAAAGAAAAAGGGGAAAGTATATGTAAAGTAGAGACAAAAATATAACAAGTGTTGGTAGATCTACACATAAGTTTCTATTCAAAGTTTTCCAGACATCTAAAAATAAGTCTGTATGCAATTGTCATCTATATGACATGCATTCAAACAGAGTTCTAAGGTCCTCAATCCATTGATCTACCAGAGGTGAGCATTTACCTTTCCAATGTTGTAATATGAGTCTTTTAGCTGTAGTAAGGACACAGGGGATCCATTTTTGTTGACCATCATTTAGCCTCTAAGAGATGGGCAGATAGTCCAAAAGTACATAAATATCCTCAAAAATCAACAAACATCCTAATACAAAGTTGGTATAAGTAATAACTTCTTCCTAGAAAAAACCAAATGACTGGACACACCCAAAGCATATGTTTAAGGGATGTGTCCTGTGAGTTATAATGCCAACAGTTAGATGCTTTGCTAAAGAGTCAATGTGGAGTATATCCCAACTATAATTTTTTTGCTGAGTAAGTCGCAACTTAAGATCTGTGGAGAGAGCAGGTATAAACTTTGAGGCCATGTCTCATTGCTTTGGCAAAATAGGGCAATCTAGCTCCTTATTTCACACATTCCTGAGAGACTGCATATCTTATTTATTCATCAGCATCAAATATTTATAGACAAATATTGTAGATTTCATTTTTGGCATCGATTCAGAGTTGCCAGCCTCCAGGAGGCACCTGGAAATCTCCTGCTATTACAATTGATCTCCAAATGACCAAGATCAGTTCCCCTGGAAAAAATTGCTGCTTTGGAGGGTGGACTCTATGGCATTATACCTGGTTGAGGTCCCTCCCCAAATCCCGCCCTCCCCCAGCCCCAAAATCTCCAGGTATTTCCCTCCAGAGCTGGCAACCCCAATTCATTTAGAGTTTCCAGGAGGAAAAGGGACTTTGCGACACTTAATGCTGCAGGGTCCTCTTTAGGTACCAACAGATGTTGCAGTTGTATATATTGCCATTCAATGGAAGTTGATGAATCATACCCAGATCTCAGTAGAGAAAAATGACCAAAAACTCATCATCATAGTCTATCAATTGGTCCAGTGTAAAAATTCCCCTATAGATCCAAGCCTTCCATTAAAAAAAAAAATTCGTCCCAATTTTTACATCAGAATTGGCCCATAATGTTAATTTAGCATGTAAAAATGGATCAAATTGACATTGTTGTGATATTAAGCACCATTGTTCTCTAGTTGCAGACATTGCAGGAGGAATGAGATTTGCTCTAGCATGAGTAGACTCTAATGCATTCTACTTCAAGAGGGGCACCAGGCAAGAAAAGAGCCCAAGATGGGTAGTCCAACTACAAGGAACGATCCCAAAAATTAGTATAAGTTAACAAGCGTGCCTGATGATATAAGCTAAGATCAGGGAAACCAAATCTTCCTTTATTGAATAAAGATGCATCCTCTTTAGTTCAAAGTTTATTTTGAAACAAGATCAGTAAATCTGAGGTGGTAAGGAACCTCACATAAATTTCTGGGAAAAGTATTAATTTATGAATCTATCTGTGAGGTACATAGGAAGAGATTGCATGTAAAATATAAATAATCATAGATATAACATTGAATGGTAAGATTTTTTTAAGGCAGTATTTATTTCTGACTCGTTTAGGCAGTTTGTGACTGACTGAACTGCTCATTTCAACAACTGCTATCCAAGTGGAGCAGAAGGACTGCAGAAGTGGGGAAGCAAAACTCAGTTGGGCTCTGTGTGAGAATGTGCATGCATGAAAAGCAGACTGCACCATACTGCACTGTTAGGAAGGAATGCAGTAAGGTGTCCTGCTGACTAGCTACAAACTGGTTGACAAAGGGAGGAACCATTGGCAAAAAATAATCGGCTCCCTGTTTGCCTCTGGCGAACAGAACATGAGCTGAATAGGCAGGTGTCTGAGCATCCTTAATTATGAGTCGCTGAATTTGCACTGGTTAAAATTCAGTTGGAAGGGATTTTTTTCAGCTGCCACTGGCAATTTATAGAACTCCCTCCCTCCCCCCGGGGTACAGCTGTCACCATCTTTATAGGCCTTTCGGCATAATTTTGAAAACTTATTTGCTCTGGAAGGCCTTTCAGAGTACCTTCTTCTATTTTGCTGCCTCGGGTTTCTAATGTTACTTGTTTTTAATGATGTTGCATTTGATTGTACTGACTTGTATTTTTACATTATTGCTGAGCCCCTTTGGGTGTTTTAAAACAGAGAGGTGAAATATAAATCTCCTGCACTGATAAATAATTAAAATACTGACCAGTTTCATCGCAAGTGCCCGAGGCCAAAAGGAGAGAGGAATTACCTACTTGCCACACGCAGCCCCCCTCTAATTCCAAATGGCGCAACTTTAATGCACAGATTGTTTCTGACAGTGGGGTGGGAAATGAGTAGTGATAGAAGAGTCTTCAGGGTAACACGTTGTTGCCACAGAAAGCTAATGACTACTAGATCACCTTTTATTAGCCAAGAGGACTAAATAGCATCTCTGTGTTCTGAGGCACTGGCACCAGTTGCTGAGATGCAGCAGCCATGGACAGCTCTGGTCTCCGTGCCCCACTTGGAGAATTTCTGGGGGCAACTGGTTGAGAACAGTGGGAAACAAGAGGCAGGACAAGACTGATCTTTGATTTACTCCAGCAAGGGTCCTGTTAGGTACCTATGCCCCCCCCCTCCACTGCCATTTATTAATCATGCCAACCAGAGCACTTTGTCATGCTTGAGAATTCCTCTCCAGCAGCATGGCATTCCAAGCCCACTTTGGGAAGCCCGGCAGCAGCATTACCAGCACCGGCTGCCCACTCCATCCTAGGAGGGTGCTCTTACCCCACGTCCTGCTCCTTGGCATTTCTTGTCATTCTTCAGATCCGCAGTGATGGGGAAGTAGCCATCCCATGTGTGCCTTGCATGCTTTCCCCTGGATGGCACTGCCAACCTTTAAAGCCTCCTCTTAATTCTGCCATAGCAGCTGACAGTCAAGGGAACCTGGCAGCTCAGCTCAAAAGCTGCCCCCATTACTTTGGCCTGTTTGGCTGCATTGGTTGATGCTAGACCGCAAAAAGGGACGCTTGCAACTGCTTCCTCATATATGGGCTGATCCAGTGCTGTAGCACCTTAGGTCAACCTGCCTCACATAGTGGTTCGAGTGTCAGATGAGGATATGGAGAGACCTGGGCTCAGATCCCCACTCTGCCACAGAAGCTTGCTAGGGGACCTTCAGCCAATCCCAACCACAATCTGACCTACCTCACAGGGTTGTTGTGAGGATAAAATGGAGGAGATGAGAAAGATGTAAGCTGCTTTGGATCAGGGGCATAGCCAGAAAATCTTGGTTGGCCGGGTGTGGGAAAATCTGGGGGGGACACCCCGGCCGCACCTGCTGCTTCTCTTGCAGCAGCAGAAGCAGCAGCTTTTGCTCCACTGAGAACTATAGTCCTATATTCCTTCTGACTGGAGAGACTCGATTCCAGGCTGCTTTTCTGTGTAAGCCAGGGAGAGGGGGAATCTCCAACTCTCTCTGTTTTGCATTTTGCAATTTTATTTTACTGCATTTTTTAAAACTTATTTATTTTTTGGCCTGGAAAAAGAAAAAAAAAAAGAGACTGAAGCTCCCTTGACTGTGCCTGGGGTCATTCTGGAATACCCACATGGATCTTACATTAGAAAATTTTTTAAAAAAATTTACTGTATTTTTTTTAAAAATGAGGGGGCAACACTCATTTGTGGGGGGCATTGCCCCAAATCCCCCCCCCCCAGTGGCTACTGGTCTGCTTTGGATTCTCACTGGAGACAAAGGCAGGGTATAAATGTAGTAAAGAAATAAGTGCATTTCCCACTAAGGGTCCTACCTCCTAGCATTGCCAGCTCCAGGCTAGGAAATTCCTGGAGATCTGTAAGGTGGAGACTGAGGAGGGGAGGGTTTGGGGAGGGGAGAGGAGAGGCCTCAGTGGGGTATAATGCCATAGAATCCATCTTCCAAAGCAGCCATTTTCTCTAGGGGACCTGATCTCTTTTACCTGGAGATCAGTTGTAATTCCAGGAGATCTCCAACCACTATGCAGAGACTGGCAACTCTACTGCCACCCCTCAGCACCAGAGCAGGGGGAGGGTCTTTCTTCTGAGATTTAACCCTTCCAATGTTTGTGCTTCCAGGACTACACGATCACCATGTATTTCCAGCAAAGCTGGCGAGACAAGCGATTAGCATACAGTGACCTGCCTCTGAACCTCACTCTGGACAACCGAGTGGCTGATCAGCTCTGGCTCCCTGACACTTACTTCCTGAATGACAAGAAGTCTTTCCTGCATGGGGTGACAGTGAAGAACCGGATGATCCGGCTGCACCCAGATGGAACAGTCCTGTATGGCTTGAGGTGAGTCCCCACAGAATGGCACACTTTTATCATCAAGACCTGATTTGAACGTTTCAGGGAAAGTGAAAATAAAACAGGGAAGGGGGAGAGCAGCTTGAGAATTTGTCACGTTATGTATATGTGATTTTTTTAAAAAAATAAATTTTTATTGAGTTTTTATAAAAGAAAAGGAAAAAACAAGACAAAACATACAAAGATAAAAGCATACTAACAGATACGGAGTCCATACTATATATATCTATGTTAACATTTCTACTAGAATCAATATCTAATTCACCAGATTAGTTTATCCCAGTTTTAAAGGAGCATACAGTTAGAGTTAGTTCATTTTTTAAAATGTTCTTCCAACCGTTTATAAAACCTTAACCAGTTATTTTCAAAGATTTCCTCTCTTTTATCTGCTAATTTCAATGTTAAATTGTCCATTTCTGCAGTCTCCAATAGTTTATAGATTATTTCCTCCTTAGAAGAAACTTCTTCTCCTTTCCAGTGCTTTCCATAAAGAATTCTGGTAGCAGTTATTACATTGATACTCAGATATTTATATAGTTTGTTAAAAGTTTCTGGAATCACATTCAACAAAAAAAATTCTGGCAAAAAAAAGTCAAATGCTATATATTTTGCAATATTTCATAAATCCAGATCTACTATTTTTTTACACATATACACGTCCACCACATATGAAAAAAGGAACCCACAGTTTGTTTACACTTCCAACATTCATTCGACATATTTGGATACCACTTTGCTAAGTTCTCGGGTGTCATATACCACATATAAAACATCTTATAAATATTCTCTTTAAACGCCATACATTTTGTAAATTTTATATTTGTTTTCCATACTCTCAACCATTGCTCTAGTTGAATATTACGTCCTATATTTTGTGCCCATGTAATCATAGCAGTTTTTACTATTTCATCCTGCATTCTCATTTCTAATAATAGTGTATAAAATGCTTTTATATATTTAACATAATTTGCCAAAACCATTTCTCAGCAAAACCAATTGATTTATCTTTCACATATCTAGAGTCAAGTTGTACTCTTTCCCGCCAGTTTAAATTAATGCCTTATCCTTGTAGTGTAACTTGCGATTTCAAAGAATTATCTTTTTGTAAAAGTTCTTCATATTTCCAAAGTTGTTCTTTAGTAAAAACTGTGGGATATATGAATGCTTCCGGTGGTGAAATTCTTTTGGGAATTTTTATATAAAATGTGTTCATCGTCTCTTCCCATATTTTAGAAGAGATGCCCTTAACATGTGTTGTTTAAAATATTTATGAACACCACCCTTCTGGTACCATATGAAGGCGTGCCAGCCCAAGCTTCAGATCATGTCCCTCTAATTTTAGCAGTTTTGAATTTTCTAAGGTGGCCCATTCTTTCAGCCATGTCAAAGCTGCTGCCTTGTAATAAAGGTGCCAATTTGGTACAGCAAAGCCTCCTCTTTCTTTTGCATCTTGTAACACCTTCCTTTTAACTCTTGGTCACTTACCTTGCTCTTGATTCTTTAAAATAGGAATTGTTTGAAATAAAAAAAAGAAATCTTGGTCATAGGTTCATTTTTACAATCGCTATTCTTTCCATAAAGGATACTTGTAATTGTCTCCAGTTCTCCAGCTCTTTTTTAATAGCCAAAAAAAGTTTCACATAATTATCTTTTAACAAGGAACTGCACCTATTTGTTAATGTAATTCCTAAGTATTTGATTCGTTTATGTATTTCCATACCAGATATCTTCTGAAGATGTTGAGTCTGCTTTTCCATACAGTTTTTAACCAGGAGTTTAGTTTTCTTAAAGTTAATTTTTAAGCCTGCAAGTTGACCATAGCTTTTCAGTGTGTCTAGCAGGTATATTGAGAACATTTGTGGTTCTTCTAAATTTTATTTATTTATTTATTTATTGTGATTTATATCCCGCCCTCCCTGCCATACGGTGGGCTCAGGGCGGCTAACAGCAAAACCAACAGTAGCAAATACAGTATCTTAAAAACATTAAAACATATAAAAACAACATAAACATCATACAGATGGTGTATCTTCAGCTTAGCATATCAAAGCAGCGCCCAGATGTAATCATTGTAAGCGGTCACACAGACTGGCGGATAAAATCGGGCCAGGGCCAAGATGTATATATTAGGTGGCCCCTACTTAAACACCTGGTGGAAGAGCTCCGTCTTGCAGGCCTTGCGGAATTGTAAAAGATCCCGCAGGGCCCTGATGTTATCCGGGAGCTCATTCCACCAGTGTGGGGCCGCCACTGAAAAAGCCCTGGCGCTTGTAACTGCCAACCGAGCCTCCTTCGGCCCTGGGAGGACCAGACGGTTTTGGGATCCAGACCGGAGTGCTCGCTGGGAAACATATGGAGAGAGGCGGTCCTTCAGGTAGGTAGGCCTCAGGCCATATAGGGCTTTATAGGTAAGCACCAGCACCTTGAACCTTATCTGGTATGCTATAGGCAGCCGTTGCAGTGCTTTTAAGGCGGGCTGGATGTGCTCCCGTATGGGAAGACCCATCAACAGCCGCGCCACTGCATTCTGCACCAGCTAAAATAAATACCAAATCATCTGCAAAAGCCTGCAATTTATATTCTTCTCCTTTAACTTTGAGTCCTTGGATCTGGGAATTTTCTCTTACCAAATCACTCAGTGTTTCTAAAGCAAAAATAAATAATAATGGTGAAAAAGGGCAGCCTTGTCTAGTTCCTTTTTGGATTTTAATGTCTTGTGAAAGATCTCCGTTGATAATGATTTTAGCCTGTTGTTTTGTATAGATTGCTTTAACCACTGTGTAGAAATTTACTCCACATTACCAAGCTGAAAGCTGTTCTAACATAAAATCCCAAACAAGATTATCAAAGGCTTTCTCTGCATCTAAAAATAATAATGCCAATTGCTTTTCTGGGTGGGCTTCAAAATATTCTAACACGTCTAAAATAATTCTGACATTATTTCACATTTGTCTTTTAGGCAAAAAACCTGATCTTGGTGGATCATCTGAACTAAAAAAAAATTTCAATCTTCTAGCTAAAATAGATGCAAAGATTTTATAATCCACGTTCAGAAGTGAAATTGGTCTATAGCAGGGGTGGGCAAATTGCGGCCACACGCGGCCCGCCACAGAGTTTTTTGCGGCCCGCCAAGACAGTCGGCCACATGGTTTCTCAATAAACAATCTCACTCCTGATTTCAAAAAAATTGTAGAAAAGTGTGATAGGGTACATTTGTCTCATTAAACTGATTCTAAAATTAAATGTGCTTGCAGCTATAGATGATATGAAATTAGCACAATAAATAAATTGAATAAAACTACCACTATTTTATTTAATTTATATTTATTGATTTTTATGATACAATTTATATCTTTTCTGAAATGCAACGTTAACTAATGAATGCAATCATTTTAAAAGGCCCCTGAGCCAAAACAATTGCCCACTCCTGGTCTATAGTTTGGTACCTCCTTCTCATCTGAATCAGGTTTATGAATTAATGTAATTAAGGCTTGGTTCGAATCTGGAATTCCTTTCTTGTTAATTCTCTGAATAACATGGTTAAGTGGGAAGACCACTTGATCTTCAAATATTTGATAAAATTCTGCTGGTAATCCATCAGGTCCCGGAGTCTTTTTTTTCTCCTGATTTCTTATTGCTTCTACTATTTCAGCCAATGTAATTGGTTCATTTAAAATTTGTCTTTGTTCCTTAGTAAATTGTTTTTTATTGTATTCCAAAAAAATCCTCTAATCTGTTCTTGATCAATGTTATCTGATTGATAGAAATTCTCAATAATCTTCCGTAATTCTTTCATTATGTATATGTGATTTGATGGCGTGTTACATGCCAGATGTGGCTGCATCTGTTTTATTTGCTATCAACTCAGTTTACCAGCAGAGCACTGAAATACATTTGATCTGGGTTTGGGTTTCTTCTGCCCAGATTCCTACAGGTGTTATAAGAGTGCATCAAAACTCAAAGTTCAGTGCCATTTCATGGTAGTGGTAAAAATGATAAAGCTTCTAACTCACGGGTCTGTAAACTATGTCTCCAGAGCCGTGTGTGGTTCAGTATGGAACCAAATATGGCTCTTTACAAACAAACAAACAAACAAAAAGAAATCTTTAAGTTAAGGTGTTTTAGAGAGATAGGTGGGATGCTACATAAATTTGTTTGTGAAGGGAACCGCAGGCACTAAAGGGCTTCGTGGAGATGCTTTACAGAAAGGGAAATGATAGAGGTGAGCAGTTGCCAGGAATCCAACTGTGAATTAAGTGCAGATTAATTCCACTGCACGAAAACATTTGTACAAGGTGCTCTATGTGTATTTTTTACATATTAGGAGACCTCGCATGTGCCACCTTCCTAATAAGGAACTCACAGCAACAGTGTTTGGGCTGCAGAAACTTTATGGACCATTAAGCCACATGTTGATTATAAGTAATGTAAAGTGGCATGTTTTCAAACAGCCTCTCTTATACTAGCTCTCTATTGATCTCTTGCTCTGAATTGTGATGGAGTTTGGCTCTTTAATTATAAAAGGTTGCTGACTCTTCTGCCAGCTAGTCCAGTAGTATGTGTGCAGAGGGACTGTGATATTGATTAATGGATTTCACAACAAATTTTGCATGGTCTGCATGCTGAGCATACAATTACCTGGATTTTACAGGACCGTTGCAATGACAGGGACTTCTGAATTAGGCCAAGCCTGTACTGCAGGTTTCTTCTCATCTGTCAGGTTCCTGTGTGTTTGGTAAATTGTTTCATGTCCTGATCCCACATTAGAAGATAGGACATCCTGTTTGTCCCTGTAGGGTTGTGTGATATTCAGTTAATTGTACAGGATATGGATTTAATTGTACAGGATATCGCTTTAAAAATGCACTCTAGTAAGAATTATGCTGTTATTGAGCAAGCTTGTGTTAGTTTGTAATCTTTGCTCTATTATGTATTCCACATTATGACTGTTTAGTTCATCTAATTTATATGTCCAAAGGTCACTAGAGTGGAAGGTCTAACATCTGTGTGGGCAGCATACCGCCCATTTTGAAATCCACAGTACTGTAGTACCCAGATGTTCAGATACTTGTCACATCTGGCTTTTACCACAGCATGTATGTGCTTTTGATTATCGTTATTAGAACTCTGTCTTTGTTGTTGGGAAAGATAGCACAGTGGAACCCACAGTAAAGAACAATCTGTGGGCACCTGGTGCTATTGCATTGCTAGAGCTAAGCAAGTTTCAGACTGGATGGTTTGCAAATTGCTGTGTACTGAAGGAAGAGCAGGGTATAAATGAAATATATAAATAATAACTCACATAAGAAGCGTATGAGAGTTTGCTAGAGTTTTAGTCTTTCCAGGCTGTTATTTTGTTTCTTATTTGTGCCATTGGATATGCCCAAGTTCATTTTCATCCTGTCTATCCAGTCTCATAATTTTCCACTATGTGATATGTACCAGTTACCTTTGCTAGTATGCCTCTGCTGTATGTCCCACCTGTCTATGCAATTTCCATAGCACTGCAATCCCATGTAAGTGGCATCCCCACTTTAATCTGAAGCCAGGCCATATTGATGTCTTGAGCTCCGTTTTGATTCGGAACACTTAAAGTCTTTTTTTAAGGACAGCTCTGCTGGCAGTGCCAGTAACTGCAGAAATAGTGTTGCAAAGATAAATAACTCTTAGCACATTTCTGAGAGGCAGGGAGAGGGAAGTGCTTTTGGAATGAAGAACTAGTGTAAATGCTTCTACAGTCTCCCCCACAAAAGCTCTCCAGAGCAGCATGTCTGATGAATTCTGAAACATTTGGTGGCTTGAGGCTGAATCCATGTAGCTTCTTCCCCCAATGATGTTAGGAAGGAAGTGGAGGGCAATTTGCCATCCTCAGCAGTGACTTCCCCCAGAATTAGCATAGCTTCCATATGTCTTGAGGGTGATTCCACGTGCCCAGGACTGAGCGCGTGCTGTGACTCTATGCAAGTGCAGAAGAAGCATGCAGTATGCCTCTGAGAATCCCAGCCCAACACATTCACCTGTCCCAGCACCATTTAATGATATCTATATTTTTAAAATTTGTAAAGCGCTCATGCTCGGTGGTACAGCAGAGCAGCATTCTAATAAGAGGTTCCGAAGAAGAAGTGCATGGTGATCCTTGGTGATGCCACAGATGTGTTAGCCAATAGGTACCTGCAATGCTTAGGAAACTACATTCCTCAGAGCTCCTCAAACTATAACAGATATATGAGTGAAGGGAGACTTTTATTTTGCTAGCAACTAGAAACTGAGCTCCAAGCTGCAGCGAGACAAGCCTTCCCCACAACAGTGGTTCTGCTGACCGTATCTGTAACTGCTTTGCAAAGACATTAGAATCCCCATAACAAAAACCTAACAGATCTGCATGCGTTGCAGGAAAATGCCTGTAATAGACCTCCACCAAAATCTTACTTCAGCCACCTCATGAAGAAGTCTACAATGTACAGAAGTCCTAGCCACAATCACGATCTTACTCTTAAAGATGCTGCTGCGTTATCTTTGCCCTAAACAGAGGCATCCTTGGCAAATAAACAAGATGGCATTTGCTACAAAATAGGCAGAGATTTACATCTTCTGGTATATAAACATAAAGGAAATCCAGGGCATTCAACAGAGCACCTGCAGATGTGGCCTGGGGAGTATCCAAAGTGCAGGTGGCATAGAGCTCAGCCCTGCCCACAAAGCCAGAGGGTCAAACGGCAGGGCTTTCCTCTTGCCAGCCTCTGCTCGGCACTGATCTCGGGATGGTCACCCCGGGGAGGTTTAGCCCACAGGGTCCTGCAAATGAGCTGGAAAAAATGTCATTTAATACATTTTTGCATCTCACACTTTAGGGGAAAAGAAAGAGGAGGATGCAGTTGTGGATGCTGTTTCCCACGGGTGCAGGATAATATATACAGCACAAGCCGTGTGCAGCATGCGGGATGAGTCACCGGCCTTTGCGGTCCCTCTGTCTTCCACTGCTGCATCTCTCTCAGAGGGCTGGGAATGCCCTGGGAGGATGCCTTCATTTTCTCTGTTCTCTAGGAACAGGATCAGGGAGAAGAAGAAGAAGAAAGGGAAAGGGGTCTTTCATTCACCATAGAAAGGGCACATTTGGAACATGGCAGTGTAAAACACACATACACACACGCTGCAGATTCTTGCAAGGCCTATGCAGATAGCAGCTTCTTTCCTGAAAAGGGGTGACCCACCACTCATTTGCAGTGTAGTATCTCCACCCTATATATATATATTCCCTCCGTCTCTTCGAATCTATTTATAGCATGACAGGCAGCAGCAGAGGCTCTCCTCAAGGCTTCCTACAACCCTCGTCACAGACAGCAGAGAGATAAATTTAGCATGCAAGAGTTCTTAAAGAGACAGCAGCCTGACCAGGCCATTCCCTGCTTTCTCACTGGGAGGGGGGCTCTTTCCGGCTCCCACCCACCCTGCCTTCACCTCCACTCCTCTTCCCTGCCTCCCCCCTCCCTACGCCCTTGTCCCTCCATCCACATTCTCTCTCCCTCTGTCTCCAGGGCTTGAGGGATAACAAAGCTTTCCCCTTTTAACAGTTGGCTGGTTATGCCTGCATCACAAAACGTGCGGCTTGATTCATGCCTTATGGATGTTTAATTGCAAAGAGTGGACGTGGGGTTCATCACCATTCGCTGCCATGCATGCCCGTGCACATGCATGACTATTAAGGCTGAATTCTCACTTCTGACATACCAGTTAAAGATCAGTCGTTAGCTGTTCAGAATGGCTGATTTGCACACACGTTCCAGCCATCCTGCCTGTGTGATTTGGGGGCACCTAGGACAGCAGGCAAGGGCTACTGTGGGGGGGGGGGACATAAGAGGCTGAACAGTGCGGTGCGGTTTGTGAACTTATATGATTCCATCTGCCAGAAGGAAGTTGATCCTTCCTGGCCCCACTTGATACCCAAACTGTTAGGGTTACCAACCTCCAGGTGGGGCCTAGACCCAGTGTTCTCCTGGCGTTACAGCCGACCTCCAGGTTACAGAGATCAGTTCAGTTGTAGGGAATGGCATGTCCTGAAGGCAGGCTCCCTGGCATCCCATCTCCCCTTGCAAAACTTAACCTTCCCCAGGGACTGCACCCAAATATCCAGGAGTTTTCTAAGCTGGAGTTGGCAACCCTACACATTGTACAGCAAACCACCAGCATGTTTCCTCCTTTAGCCAGGATCATTTTTAAGCTTGATGACTGATCATCTGACTGAGATGATTCCGTGTTACGGTCTCATTGCTGCTTTCTCAGCAGCTGCGGAACATCCATATTAAGCTAGTCTCAGGTCTTCCCTCACCGTTACCTTGCACCCTCCATCCCCCACCCCTGACAGTTTTTTTGCTGGCTGAAAAAAAAACCCCAGGAGTGAGCATATCACTGCAGTGTTATGACGATATACCTGCTGCCTACTTTTCTGAAAGCCGGCAAAAATCCTGTCATGAGCCAGGGCTGGGGTGGGTGAGGGTGAGCATGGGAGAATGGGGGAGAGTGGAGCTGGATGCGGGCAGGAGTTTCGGAAATCCCCACCTTCCCATCTCTGGAAACATCGTATCAAAGGAAAGGAAGCTGCAGAAGGGGAACAGAATGGGAATGTCCTGGGTTGTATCCACACATCATCAGCTCTTGCTTGGGCTATTATTATGCTCTAGCAGTCATCTGCGACTGGCTTATCACTGGTGAAGGAACACACTCACAAGCACCTCCTGTTCTTTCAAGTTGGTCCCTGGGAGGTCAGAAAAACCCTGCAGCTGTCCCAGTCTCTGCCTGGTGATGACATCCCTTCCCCTGCTCCCCAGGGTTGCCAAAATCAATTTGGGTAACCACCTGCTGCCACCAGTGAAATATCTCCTACCAGACATGCTGTACCTGTGTTGCTGTTTAGAGGCTCTGCATAAGTGCTGCATCTCCTACTACACTCCTACAAACAAGTGTGGGAGCAATCTGTTGCAACTTTGCAATCTAGAGGTATCATGCTCCAGGGATGGCGAGCTTCTCTGCTGCCTTTCCCCATTACCACACTTCAGATAGCATGTTTGGATCCTCTCCGTTCTGGTTTTAGCCCTGGTCGTCATGGGACTGAAACTGCCTCTGTCGCCCTGGTGGATGACCTGTGCTGCGAGATGGACAGAGCGAGTATGACTTTGTTGATTCTCCTGGACCTCCCAGTGGCTTTCAATACCATTAGTTATGATCCTTCTGGACCACCCTTCCAGGCTGGGATTGGGAGGCACCATTTTGCAGTGATTCCAGTCCTACCTGGAGGGCAAGATTCAGAAGGTGGTGCCAGGGAAGTGCTGCTCAGTCCCTTGGACTCTGGGGCCGCACAAGGCTCCATCCATCCCCTATGCTCTTTAACATTACTGAGAACACTCAGCTCTGTCCTACACTTGCAGCCATTCCCAGGTAGGGTTGCCAGCCTCCAGGTGGGGCCTGGGGATCTCCTGCTTTTACAACTGATCTCCAGCTGACAGAGATCAGCTCCCCTGGAGAAAACGGCTGCTTTAGAGGGTGGACTCTATGGCACTGTATCATGCTGAGGCCCCTCCCCTCCCAAAACCCTGCCTTCTCCTGGCTCCACCCCCAAAGTCCCCAGGTATTTTCCAACCTGGACTTGGCAACCCTATTCCCAGGCCGTAGAGACCCTGAACTGGTGCCTGGAGGCAGTCTTGGGGTAGACATGGGCTAATAAACTGATGCTTAATCCCAACCATATGGAAATGCTGCTGATGAGTAGAAGGTCTGTCTCAGGATTTAAGGTGTCACCCGTTCTGGATGGGGTTGCACGCCCCTTGAAGGAATAGGTCCATAGTTTGGGGTTCCTCTTGGACCTAGGCCTACTGCTGGATAAACATGTGGCAGCTGGGGCCTTTTATCAACTTCAACTTGTTAGCCAGCTGCGGCTTTTCCTGGACAGAAAAGATCGGGCCCCCTGTGGTGCATGCCCTGATTACAACTGCCTTAGATTGCTGCGATGCACTCTACATAGGGCTGCCCTTGAGAAGTGATCAGAAACTTCAATTGGTATAGAATGCTACTGCTAGGATGTTGACTGGCGTGGGTTGCTGGGACCATATCACTCCAGTCTTGGTCTGTTGGTATTGGCTCCCATCCCGTTTCCATTCACATTTCAAGGTACTGAACTTCAAAGCCCTTTTTGGTTTGAGACCAACATACCTGAAGGACTACCTACTCCCTTATAAACTTACTCCTTACTGGACTACTGTGGTCATGTCCTGAGGACTTGCTTTGGGTGCCCTGCCTTTTAAGATTAGGCAGGTAGCAACCCAGGAGAGGGCCTTTTCGGTTGTGGCACCAAAAATCTGGAGCTCCCTTTGAAGGGAGACTTGTCTGTCCCCTTCTGTTGCCATCTTCTGCCAGTGGGTGAAGACTTTTTGTTTCCTTGGCTTTCCCTCAGGTGACCCCCTCCTTTCTGCCAGTGTTTTAATTAGGGTAGCTGGGTGCCTTCCTCCTGGCGGTGGGGGGATTTGGGGACATTCCGAGGGTGGGTGGGGACATCAGCAACACATTGGCGACATCGGGGCAGCACTCTACTTTTGGGGCAAAAATCTATGGTAAAAATGGCCACAAACCATAGAGTTTTGTCCAAAAAGTAGAACGTCACCCCCGACATTGCTGACATGGTGATGTCTCTTCTGGAAGTAATGCCAGGGCATCGGTGATGTCGTGCAGGGACTTCTGTTTGGGGGTGGAGTTTCCCCTGGAGCGGGCTGGAGCCCGCAAATGTAGGCGATCCCCTGCCCACACCTGGGAACCGGCAAACCCAGTTTTAATTGTTGTTTTAAAGTTTTTGTATGCATATTTTAGTTCTGGTTTTCATTGTCTTAAATGTGTGGTTTTTAAAATGTGGTTTTGTTCTGTATGTTTTTAATTTGTTAGCTGCCTTGGTGGCCTTTATGAGGACAGAAGAGTGGGGTGTAAATGTTGTAAAATTAAAATAAATAACAAACAGCTAAATGACTGAGATCAGACTTCAAGCATTTAAAATATAAGGAAGTTTAATAAATGAATTAAAATATTACACATGTTGTGTTCAGGCATTTCAGGCTGACCAAGGGAACAAAGAAAATATGAAAACCCACAGTCTTCTTTTTTTTACACTAGGTACTTTCTAAATGATGTTTATATAAGACAGGCTAGCTTTACTTGAAATGGCTATAGTTTAAAGTTCACCATTACCTAGATCTCCTGGTTGGGATTTCTCTCCATTGTCCCTTGCCACGCTGACAAGATGTGGAGTTGCTAACCTCCAGGACATGGCTGGAGATTACAACTGATGTCCAGGCAACAGAGATCGAGTCACCTTGAGAAAATGGCTGCTTTGGAAGGTGGACTCTATGCCATTGTATTCCACTGAGGTCCCTCTCTTTCCCAAATCCCACCTTCCTCAGGTTCCACCCCCCAAAACTTCCCAACCCAGATCTGGCAACCCTAACAAGATGGAGTCCCTAGATATAAGCTTAGAATACCAAGGCTTGTGCTCTCAAGTCAAGAGCAAGAGAGTCAGAGAGGTTATTTAAACTTGTGTCCTGAGTTTAAATAACCTCTTGTCTTTCTTCCCTCCCCTCTTTGGATGACCTTCCTACCACTTTCTGTCACAAAGGAAGGATTTTTCTTCTATCACTTTAGGGTGCGGTCACATGGTCATTCTGATTGGGTTTCACAACTGTTCCCTCTCGGATTTAAAATTGCTGATCAGATGGGCCGATCTGCCTCCCGTGCTGAAGTGGGCTCACTCTCGCAATGCTCCCAGTTCGCTAGCGCGTTTTCCAACACCAGTAAAATCCAGTACTTTCCCGGTATTTGTGCTTTAAATCCACATTTTCACCAATCTGGACAGACATGTCTCGCATGGATTGCGATTACGGTCGTCTGATCATTCTTCGCGCAATATTTTTTTTCCTGAACTTCCTCCTTTGAGTGCATGAGCAATCGTGTGCTGAACAAATTCAGCATTTAAATGTGCAAGCACATATATAGCTGTGATTTTAGGAGGGAGGGAGGGAGCCCCTGGAGCCAGGGAAAGGTTGGTTTAGCAGAGGAACTGTTGTGCTCCAGGCAGCAGCTGCCGCCACCGCCTTCCCTAGTTTCCAGGGGGCCCTCAGTTAAGATGAGACGGGGGAGGGTCCCATTGTCTGGAGACAGGCAGCAGGAAACAGCGGGTAAAGTTTCTGGGGGGGAGGTGGGCGGGCAGGGAAGGAAGGGTCAGGCAAGTCCAGTGTGGGCAGTGATTTGGCTGTGCGCATGCGCAAAGCAAATTTTTAAAAAATCTCACGCCACGCTGCCCAAACATTGTTGCAACTATCCAGATGCTGCTCAGAGCCTCATTGCACAATGTTTGCAGTTCAGGGAGGGATGTGTGATCATCCCAACCCGGGGGGGGGGGGAAATCCCGATTATATTTATAGCGGGACCAAAATCGCAGTTGCCTTGCCATGTGACCACAGCCTTAGTCTTCCCAGCCTTATGGTTCTATGTGTGACCTACTTGCTGGGTGTGAGGTAGCAAGCCTTTGTCCCTCAGCCAGTGCCATTGGCATGACTAAGAGCTTGAGCGGGATTGCTCCCTTCCTCAGCCCCCTCCTCTCGTGCTCCTGTCCATGGCATTAACTGAAATACTGGTGTGAATCCTGGAGGGAGGACATATCTCCACTCTCTGCACAAATAAGACAATTCAATCACCAATTGTTGTTATAGTGTAATGATAGTGCAGCATGCATTGATTTGGGGGTGTAGCTGTTTTGTGAATGGTTGAAAAAAAATCCAGCTGCAGGTTGGGAGCCAAGGTGAGGCAAATCTGTGTGGAAACAGCCTCTCTGGCACACAACTGACATTATTTTATACTGGGCTGGACTCAGTATATCCTGGTGAGGTGGGAGCGGGGCAGAGCGCAGGGGAAAGGCTGTCTGTTCACTATGGGTTTGTTGCCCATACAAAATGCATGACACAGCTGCATGTTGCCAGATCCTCACACATCAGTCCACGCAACCCCGACTGCAAGGCTGTGCACAGATGTAAGGATTTCAGAGGAGCAGGAGGCAGTCAGATAGCACCGCTGCTGCTCAGAGTACCTGTTCCCACTGGGAACTCTAGTCATTCTAGTTTTTCAGCAAGCTTCCAACTGGAAGAATAGATTCCTGTTCCCAGAATGGCAACAAAAGCAATTTCAACATTGGTGTGTACTTGCATAGCAATTGTACATAGCCACAGTCTCAGTCACACTCGCAAAAAAAGATGTGTCTGTGTGAACACAAAAGCAGTGGTCAGGCTGATCATGGACCAATCAAATTCCTGCATTCCAGCAATGCTGACAACTGGGTCACATGTACAAACCATCCACTATTTTTGTGCAGACAGATCTCCCAGGTTTCACCAGCCATGTACTGATGCTATGCACTGAAAATGTTTCTGTCCTCCCTTTCCCACTGCAACCATGTTTTAAAACCAATCCAGGCAAAATGTAAAGTATAAAACTCATAATTACACCCGTGTGTCAGATAAAACCCATCAGTAATATATAATCCAGAAGGCGTGTCCAAGCAGTTCACCAAAGGCCTTTACAAAACCTGAAGTTCAGGCAGGGCTATTTCGGGGCAGGAACACACAGGAACGGAGTTCCGGCTGGCTTCTGAGTTGGCCACGCCTACAGCCTACCTCCCCCTTGGGTTCCCCAGGCACTTTGGAAGCCGAGAGGTGCCTGGGGAAGCCAAGCTGATCCAGGGAGGGAAGGCAGTTTAAACTGCCCCCCCTCAGGTTCCCCAGATGCCTTGCAAGCCGCAGGGCACCTGGGGAAGCCAAGCTGATCCAGGGAGGGAAGGCAGTTTAAACTGCGCCCCCCCCCCCCGGGTTTCCCATGTGCCCTGTAAGTCGCGAGGCACCTGGGGAAGCCGATCCTGGGAGGGAGCTGCACCACCAGGGGTGTGGCCTAATATGCTAATGAGTTTCTGCTGTTGGGTGTGGCCTATTATGCTAATGAGTTCCTGCTGGGCTTTTTCGGAGAGAGGAACATAAGGGCCAGAGCAGATGAGACACCGGAGCTCTGTGAACCAAGCTCCCAGCATTCTATAAAATGAATTTATTACAGTGTCCCATGGCATGAGAGGTAGAGGTTAAATCCCCCCATACCAGATAGACAGCATGGTGTACTATTTAAAGTTCCAGACTAGTATTTGGGAGAGCCCAGTTCAAATCCCCACTCTGCCATGGGAAGCTCACTGGGTGACCTTGGGCAAGTTGCTCTCTTTCAGCCTAACCTTTCTTACAGAGACCTTGCTGTGAAAATAAAATAAAGGATCAGAGAACAACGTTGTAATCCACCTTGGGTCCTCGTTGGGGACAAAAGCCGGATATACAATTCTAAATAACTATACATTTTCCTAATCTCATCCCACCTGTTTTCCCAGCATCCCATCTGATTTGGTCCCTCTGATTTGGCCCTTTGCATTCAGAAGTTCCCAGCACCTCTGTTAAAAAGACCTGGTAGTAGTTGATGTGAAAGGCCTCTGCCTGAGAATTGCTACCAGTCAGAGGGAAACATATGGAGCAGAGATCCATCAGTGGCTTATTAGCCATAAGGTATAGATAGGAATTCTCGGTCTGGGGCAAGTGATGCACTGTATTCTTGGTGCTTGGGGGGGCGGGGGGAGGCTTCTAGTGTCCTGGCCTCACTGGTGGACCTCCTGATGGCACCTGATGTTTTTGGCCATGTGTGACAGAGTATTGGACTGGATGGGCCATTGGCCTGATCCAACATTGGCTTCTCTTATGTTCTTAAAATATTGACCTTGATATACAAAAGGTCTGACTCAGTATGCAGTAGCTTTCATCTGCAGATAGCTCCAGGGAGCCCATATTTGCCCCACTGGGGAAACAGACCAGTACCCATCTCAATATCCACATGTTTGCCCGAGTGGGGTAAATAGGCAGGAAAGGGATCTGTTCCTC
This sequence comes from Lepidodactylus listeri, assembly GCA_029233225.1. Taxonomy (NCBI): domain Eukaryota; kingdom Metazoa; phylum Chordata; class Lepidosauria; order Squamata; family Gekkonidae; genus Lepidodactylus; species Lepidodactylus listeri. The sequence goes on from JARCFY010000013.1 coordinate 30,888,252, forward strand.
TCAGCTCCTTTTAGTAAAAAATAGAGGTTTCTCCGCACCTTCACTTGCCATTTTATAAATGAACTGAGGCAAACACAAACTGCAAATGCATGCCTGCTACCTTCATGCCTAGTTTGAGTCTAAAGGTGTTTCCAAATTGAGGACTTCTTTCTGTATAGCCACACATCAGCTGGCTGACTGTGGGCTACCGCTTGCCATCTGTAAGCAAGGACCCTGCTGCTATGGCATGGAGCTAGCCCAGCTGCTGGGGAGAAAGGGGGTTTCTTTTTCCTTAAAAGAACCGCATGTACCTGCCAGAGTAGAGGAATATGTGCATCCAAGTGGGCCTTGGGAACAAAGATTGTATTTTTCATCTTCCTTGTACTTTCTACCTGAGAATTGCTGTTAGCATTTTGAAATGCTGTTAGGTGATGATTTGTTGTGCTATTTTTTTAAGTGGATGATGCTCATCTGTTTATAGTTTGTCTATTTCAGCAGGATTTATTGTTGATTTATTGACATGTTGCCAGAGGCTCTGCAGAATTATATGGTGGGGAAGAAAAATCACAAAAATAACTAAAAGGGGGTGATAGAAGAAAATGATTTTTGCAAATTGTGGCCATTTAAAAATAAAACAAGGAGGCAAGGAGGAACCAATGATGGTCTGGGCAGTCATGTCATTGGCACCATCCAGTAGATGCCAACAGTGCTCTCTTAAGCTCAATTTGCACAGTAAAATGTTGTGGGATAGTTGCTGTTGCTAAGCTATGCATCAAGTAGCGCACACAAACTTCAGTTAATGAGCTGTGTGCTGGGAAACCATCCATATCAGCTCTTGTAAATTGCAGTGGAGTCTGGGTGGAAGAGTAAGGGATTAGCAATGTGTCTGTGGTCCTTCCAGGTAAACCCAGGTCTGGAGAGGCTCTAAGAATTGCACTGGTGGGATAATTTGGCAAGTGCCGCTTCTTTCACTATCGTGTGTAGAAAGAGCTCTCCCTCCCAAGATTCCATCTAATCTGCAGCCATCAAAGTACGGCAGTCCTATTCTGCATGCAGGGGCATTCTGAGATTGGGATGGATAACCGAGACGCTGCATTTAGATTGGATCAGGCAGTCCTGAGGGACTGAACCTGACTGGTTCTGTGGACTGAAATGGAAGGCCTCTTTCTGTGTGTTAATTCTGCATTTGATGATCACGGTGGCGTTTGCCATCTTGGCATTCATGAATTCGTTATTTGGTATTCATGAATTCGTAATTCGCTCTTCTCTGTTGGTGAATTGGGGATTATGTAACTTGTTTATGTAACTTATGGCTGGTGATTTGTGGGTCGCATGTACCACAGTCGCATGTGGGGAAGGAGTTGCGGTGGCACCGAACGTACAGAGACAATATTCAGAAAGCCCGAGTGCTCAGCAACGTGCAATTTCCAAGTCAGATTCAAAACGGCCCATTTTGCTCCAGACCACATAATTTGAACCACCTCTTTCCTAACAAGCCTACAAGATCCGAGTCATGTGCGTTCGCTCTTTAGTAGATCTGTTTTCTTCCAGACCTCCCCCTGCACCGTCACAAACACAAACGTCGCTCTTCCCACTCTTTCCCATGGTCTCTCTCTCTCTCTCTCTCCTCCCCCCTTTTAATAGAGATACAGGCCGGCTGCAGTGAGTCACGAATGATTTAAACCATGCAGTTGAGGTTGAGATGCGCTGAGCTCCCTACACACACTCCTTCCCCACAGCCTCGTTCTCTGGTTGTCATAGCAACAGCAGCTCCTCATGCTGACTTGTCTTCCTTCTCTCTCGTTTTCAGGATCACCACCACAGCTGCTTGCATGATGGACCTGAGGAGGTACCCTCTGGACCAGCAAAACTGCACGCTGGAGATCGAGAGCTGTGCGTATCTCTATACCTGGGCCCAAGGTCTCCTTGGCAACAGCGGGGGGTGTGACCCTGGAGGAAGGGCCCAAAGGGCTCCCTCTGCTTCCCTCCTACATTCTGCCACCCCTGGAACACTCCAGAGCCTCTTCTTCTTGGTGCTCAGCCCCAGGCAGAATGCGGCAGTGTCCACATCTATTTTTCTTGGCCGTTACAGACTAGAGCTGCTCTAGGTAATCATGTGAAGCACCAGCTGCCAAATGCAATGCTACCTTGATGTCTTTTTTTAAAGGCAACTTTCAACGGATTCAGAATCCGAGAACTCAGATCTTTGGCTTCAGCTGACCAGTCACAGGTCCCCCAATCCAGAGCCAGAACAAAACAAGTTGGCTTGTCTACCTCCAGGTGGTTCCTGAAGATCTCCCATAATTACAGAGATCAGGTGGAAACGACAGCTTTGGAGGGTAGACATTATGGCATCACTTCCTGTGGAGCTTCCTACCCTCCCCAGACTCCACCCCCAAATCTCCAGGAATCTCCCAACCTGGAGCTGGCAACCCTAAACAAGGCCCCCAGCTCTTCCTCTCCATTCTCCCATGGAGACTGGTTAGACTCCAAGGAGGCTTGCAATGTATCTCATTCGTGACAGTATCTAGATACGAGGTGCATCTGCCCTTGGAGGAAGGAAGCCAGTGTTAATCTGCACAGCCAGTGCAAGCCTTCAGCCAGCCCCTCTTGGATATGGTGAGGAGCACTGCTGTACCCAGAAGGCCTCTGCACCAGACCGTGTAGATGCCACAGCTTCCAACCAAGGCTCCCTCTAAGCTGTGGAGTCTTGTGAGCAAAAAACTACTCTGTAAGCCACTGGCATTAAAGTTGTGAGCTTTATTGTGATTTGGCTACTGCATAAATTAGTTTGCTCTGGAGCCATCCTTCCTGAGCTAAGACCAAAAGAGCCGGAGGCTAAGAAACTGTGAGCTAGTTCACACTAACTCAGCTTAGAGGGAACACTGCTTCCAACCCCTTTGTCCTGCCCCTGTCAGGAAGCACAAGTCATCTGGTCTGGGCAATTTCGGTCATACCTGGCCACTGCCGGCTGCAATCTTTGTCAAATGTCTCCAGTCACTGCAGCCATTTGTCTTAGTTCTCACTGTGTTCCTCTTTCTCTCTCTCCATCCAGATGGCTACACGATCGATGATATTGTGTTCTTTTGGCAAGGAAACAACTCCGCTGTAACTGGGATGGAGACGCTGGAGCTGCCCCAGTTCACTATCATTGAGCAGAGGCTGGTCACAAGAGAGGTTGTCTTTACCACAGGTGGGCTCTCTTCTTAGACACATTGTGGGTGCATTCAGAGATGCCGTTTGATCCGGATCAAATGTGCATGTTCAGACAGCAACAGCTGCCTCCCATCCCCAGCCCTTGCTTACCGGAGCAAATTCCGGAGGAAAGCGTAGTATTTTGATACCAGGTCCCTAGTGGTGTTTTCTCAGCTCTCCCTGTTGAAAGTGCAGTTTCCCCAGTGTGATCGCTCCACCATCATCGAGCCACTTCCGAGTCTTCAACACACACAAACACCCCGCCGCAGAAGCCTCTGGTTTCTGCTTTTCGCCTGCCATTTTAATTTTTGCGTTGGCGATATGCACATAAGCACTCCTCCACCGCCGCATCAAAAAAAATGTAAATGGCCACTACTTTTGAGTTTGGGATCCCAAGGAGGCCAGTTTTGGGTGAAAAGTTTAAAGGGACGTGCTCTGTCATGGCAGTGAAATCACAGTACTTGTGGAACTGTGAGAGGATTTGCTCTACTGCTTTTGCGCATGCGCAAGGTTGTGGCTCCAGATGAGTGCTTATGCACATCTGCAAACTTAGAAAAAAACAAAAAACAAAAACCCGACATACACTCCTGTGTGATTGCGATTGTCCGGTGTATATAAAAAAAAAAAGCCACATCCAAGCGTGGCGATTTAAAGCAGCTCCAGCACACTGTCTGAATGCACCCTGTGAGTTTCTCTTGGCTGGCAGAAGCAGAGCTGCTGTATTAAGTTTATTTTATTTATTTTAAAACATTTTCATGCCAATTAAAAATACAGTTAAAATGATAAAGTTCAGTTAACAACACATAAATACACAGCACTAGAAGGAGGGCCAATACCATTATTGGGGGTATGACAGATGCAACAAAAAGGTCTTTATGTGGTGGTGAATGACACTGATAGAGATGGAGGAATCTCCCTGGGGAGGGAGTTCCAAAGTTTTGGTGCCATGACAGAGAAAGCCCTTTCTTGGGTCACTGCCCATCTAGCCTCCAAGGATGACCAGATTAAGCTGGTAGGTTTGTATGAGAGAAGGTGGTCCCTATGACCCACTCCAGTCAGTGTTCTGGCCACAGCATTCTGTATCAACTGTAGCATCTGGACAGTCTTCAAAGGCAGCCCCATGTAGAGTGCCTTGTAGTAATCTAATCTATATGTTACAAGGGCATGCACCGCAGCCTTAAATTCAAAGGCCTTGATGTGGCTGTTGAAGGATTTGCCACCCAGGTTCATAAAATCCCTTGCTCAGGGGCGGGGTGTGTGTGTCTTTCCAAACCTATACATTTGAAGAGGTGGGAAAAGATGAAGGACATCTAGCTATATAGCCTGTTGTTTAAATGTGTATAGGCAAACCTCCTGGGTATCCCCTTGCCCCTCCCAAGGACACCTCAACATCAGCAGAGGGAGTTTCCTGATTTGCCAACTCTTCCCAGAGCACCTCTTAGTCACAGCTTGTATGTCATGGAGCCATGCTCATAGGACTCCCTGGGGACTGTCTGTTTTGCTTCTGTTTCCCCTTGCCAATTGGTTTGCATATACCCTGGAAAACCCTTGTCCGTATCTTTCTCCATCTGGAAATTAGTAGCTCCAGTGCTGCTTTGGATTACCACATTGCCTCCACTGTGCCTCTGTGTTCAACTCCCTCTGTCCCAAAATGTTGCCAGCCTGCCAGCCAATGTCTCTTGTCCAGGGACTTCTCCTTCTCCACCCATGCTGTTCCAGACCCCTTGTCGGTTCATTAGTCATACGATCAGGATTGCACCTATGACTGCATCTGGCCACATCTCTATATGCTTTACCACTTACAAAACCTTGTAACAGAACTCAAGGAACAAACAAAGAAGCTCCGTGTGGGGAAACCTTTTTTCTCTTTCTCCCCAACTCCTTCGCTTAAGAGAAATGCAGTCAGAGCTGCATTTATGCGCAGGCTAAGCTGTGCCCTAGCCTGGATGGCTCAGCCTAGCCTCGTCTCATCAGATCTCAGTGGCTAAGCAGAGCTGGCCCTGATTAGTTCTTGGATGGGAGATCACTGATAGAAGTCCAGGATTGCTACACTTTGAGTGCGTTCATACGGCAATTTTGAGCCGCGCCAAGCACGAGTGCCCGGTGGATTTAAAGTGCATATCCAGATCACGGCATCTGGGAATCGTGCCACTTCCGTGAGTAGAGATGTAAAATTTCCAAAAATTTTGAACCTCAGAAAAAAACCAGTTTTTTCTGGTTTTTCTCCCAGAAAAAAACGGAAATTTTGGGAAAAATTGAAAAAATGCTACATTAGCACTTCTTTTATCTTTTTCATATTGAAAGTCATTCTATTACTTTAGGAACATAAAATATAACTATGGACAATTTTACTTGGCATGAAATTATCACAACTAGCATATTAAAAATATAGTGTATCTAAACAATCATTGCAAACATATTTTACTTTTTTTAAAGCAAATATTTTACTTTTAAAATAATATTTATTTGTAATTGTAACAAATGGAGCAACAATCTCCTGAACTGTTTATGGTTTATGTGGAACAGACAAAAAAACCTCCACAAAACAATTTTTAAAAATCCAGAAGTAACAGTTATTCATATTTCCTCTCCACAGTATTAAATAAAAATAAAAAACCCATTCTCATGAAAAGAATTGAAGAGGGGGGAAGTGTATAGAAGGGAGTATGGGACTAAGTTTCAATGAATGGGCATGAAATTTAATCAGAATCATTTTCTGAGCTGTAATTATCGGTATCCGTTTCAGTCTCTGCTTCTGCAGTTACTCAATTGTATCTGTCATTATCACAGTTATTATGGACCTCTAAAAACTATACTTTCAGGTCCTTTTTGTTGCTCTGTATTTTCTTCCAATGCTTTGAGGCCTAGTGAAGCCAGAGTGCCAGTATATTCACCCACATGCAAAAACAAAACCGAAACCTTTTTTTTTCTTGTGACAATAGCACCTCTTAAAGGAAGAAATGCATCCTGTTCTTGCATTGGAGAGTTCAGTTTGTAAACTAGGACTTGCTTGTCCTCAGTGCACAGAAATCAGATTAATCTGATACCGTACATATTTTTCAGAAATTATTTGGAAAATATTTGAACACCCTGTCTTAAAATATTTTATTCATCATGTTAAAATAAAACATTCCATAATCAATTTTTTTCTTTTCTTTTCTTTTTTTAATTTTTCGGAAAAAAACAAAAAAGGCTTCAGGAAAAAATGGGGAAAAAAACTGGGGTTTCCCCAAATTTTTCCGTTTTTTTCCCAGGCCTTCACATCTCTATCCATGAGTAGCCAGTCAATCCCCATCGGGGATCTGTACTTAAAAGATAGTACTGAAAGTCTGGTCTAAAGCTGGCCGACGGGCCAATGCCACACTTTTCACCATCAGGTCATACCTCCAGTGTGCAATCAGCCCATAGGGATGGTCTCCAGATCATCCTGAACGGCCGCCATTTAAAAAAAAGTCTTCACGATGCACACATAACCGCTTAAACACGCAACGTCCCCAGAGTTCTGCTCAAGCAATTTGAACAATTTAATGTTTCCAACGGTCCCCTGAACTTTATTAACTTTATAAACTGAAAGGGTACCTAGAGGGAGGTAGTGTTGGCAGTGCTTTTACCATTTTAGTTCGCGCATGCTCGGATAAACAAGTATATGCTGAGGCACATATGTGCATGCGCAGACAGGATTTTTTTTTAAAAAAGCCGACCGCACAGCTCCTTATGGTGGATGCCATTTAGACAATCCACCGCGGGAGTCATGCGCGGTGAAGCGCTTCACAGGTGATCTGTCTGGTCGCGCAACACTGGATCAAAAAGATCTAGCTCAAATTACAGCTGGGCCAATGGTGGGATTAGCTGCCTGTCTAAACACACCCAGAGGCAGGCAATGGCAAACCTACCTCTGAAGTCTCTTGCCTTAAAAACCCCGTGAGGGGCTGCCATTAGTCAGTTGTGACTTGGCAGTTTGCGCACACACAAGCTAGCTACAGCACAGGGTCTCAGTTATGAGGGGACTCTAAATACACATTTTTTCACTAAACTACCATATGTGTAATGCTAAGTTTAACACAGGTTAGAGCCTCAGCACGTCTTAACTGGGCCCTAGGTTTGGTCTCAAAGCTTCCATGTATAGAGGGCAATATAGCTAGATCTAGATAGAGACACAGACAGACAGACAGAAAGAAAACAAGAAGTTTTTTTGCCTGATTCTTTAAGTTAAAAAAATAGAGCTTTTGTCCATTTAAAGATATGGATAATTCCAGTTGAAATCAATCAGTTAACTCAGGGGTGTCAAACATAAAGCCCGGGGGCCGGAACCGGCCCATCCAGGGCTCTTATGCGGCCCGTGAGCAACTAGTGCAAAGGAGGAAACAGGAAACCACCGGGGGGGGGGGGGAGGATAGGCAGAGCCACTCGAATCATAGCTTCAGGATGTCAGAACAACTGCATCTGCAACAGTCAAGCAGCATGGGAGCATCTGCCCAGTGCTCCACCACTTTAAACCCCCACCCAGCCCAGGGGGCCTTGCAGAGAGAATACAACAACTTGGAGATTACCAGCTGCTGTACTTTATAGTTTTTATCCCCAGCACCTGGGATTACTTTTCTTGGAAAATATTTGATGTTCATAAGATTTATTAAATGTTGTTGTCATTTTATCACAGGGGTTGTTTCTTTGTTTTTTAATATATAACTTTTTATGGCACATATGGCCTGGCCCGACAAAGTGACATTTATGTCAGATCCGGCCCTCATAACAAATAGGTTCGACACCTCTGAGTTAACTGATATGTCTGCATAAACTTGCATGGGAACAATACAATTGCTACGGGGGGGAGCATTCCATTACTAGTTAAGGTTGCCAACTTCTAGGTAGTAATCAAACAAAACAAAAGAGCAGCACAGAGGAAGTATGCCAAAAGGACAATACACTGTGCTCAACAAAAATAGTACAAATTCTAAACAATTAAATAAAAATATAATATAGAGGACTCAGTCCAGTACAATTCAATTACTGTGATGACATTAAATATAGAAAGTCATCTTGTACATCCAAAAGACACTGATATTTTAAGAAATCCGGGGCCACCCCTGATCTCTTACCAACTCATACACCAGAACTCCAATAACATAGAACAAAGTCTTCAAAATTTAAATAGTCCCACAAAGGGTTTCAGATTTCACTGGAGACTGGTGGACGAAATCATGTAGGTTCCTCCAATATTCTCCTTTATGTGTGAGCTAGTTTATAACAAGTTGTGTTTCGCCCAAGGCTTCTTTGCAAAGACGGAACCCCAAGTCTTCTGCTGCAAAAGGAAAAATTTCACCAAAACATTCTTTCCTTATGCAAGGTTGCTGAAAGCTCAAATCAAAGCCAAAAAATTCTTCTGAAGACTTGGGGTTTATGCCAAAATAAAATTTATGCCAGTATAAAATCTTAAAGGTGCAACAGAACTCCTGTTTACTTTTGCTGCAGCAAACTAACATGGCTAGCCCTCTGTGGAGAAAGAGACAGGGAAGAGAATAGGAACAATGGCAAAGAAAATATTTGTATAGGCATTCAGATGTTCTCTAAATATAGTTCTTTAGCACTGGTAATACTAGGACTCACAATCATGACTCTGAGTTTCCCCCCATTTTCTCTTGCCTTTTTCTAACTGCTTTGCTTTGCAAACTGAAGAAATTTTGGACTGGTATTTTCATATTAGTATTCAGTTTAGCAAACTATTCTTGTATTCCTGTTATCTTGGTATTTGACGAAAATTCATACCTTGCATAAACCTCTGTTGGTCTTAAAGGTGCCACTGGTCTCAAACTTTGTTCTGCTGCTTCAGACCAACACAGCTGCCCACCTGAACCTATATTCTTGTATCTGTTTGCTTTACTGAAAACATTTATAAGGCCACTTTTCTCCCAGATAACTTAGACCAAGGGGGTAGTAACAATAAGAGCAATACCTCAAAACATAATTTTTAAAACAACAGGATTCAAACAGAAGAGGCTTTAAAAACAAAATCCAGCTGAGATTATGGTCTTTCAGAGTGCTCACAGAGCAATCATCTTGAGGAGCCAAGGCTCTCCTAAAGGGTTCTATTTCAACAAACCACCCAAAACTGCGAGAGAGTCCTGGATTGTTATAAATTCCTCCAGAGGGCTATTCTGTGGAAGATAAAACGGAGGAGGGGGGAATGGTGAAACCACTTTGGGTCCCCTTTGGAGAGAGAGAGACAGACACATAAGTGAATTACACGGGTGCAGCCACATAACAGAATTGACCCTTGATGGGGGTCAGAAGGACAGGAAGGCATTGCTGCACCTGTTGACTTCAAAGACAGTGGCCTGTTGTGGGGAAGTGATTTTCTCTTTGCCTGTGTGCTTTTGCTTTGATTTAAACCATTTGGCCAAGCACTTCTCCTGGTGCCTCATGGTAGCAGCAACAGTGTGGATGTTATTTCTTTCTCCCTCTAGACCCTGCAGTCACCAGCTGTCCATAGGATTGCCAAGTCTGGGTTGGGAAATACCTGGAGACTTTGGGGTACGGTTGCCAAGTCTTATGGACTCACCGGCGGGGGGGAGTCCTCCTGTGTCCGGGAGTTTCTTCCACGCACGCCCGCACCCAACAGCGTCACTGGAAGTGATGTCGGCACATTAAGGGCATTGCCAGGGCGATGCTCTGGCAATCGCCCCAAAACTCTATGGTATCATAGAGTTTTGGGGCGATTGCCAGAGCGTCACCCTGGCAACGCCCCCAGCGTGCTGACGTCACTTCCGGTGACGTCATTACGTTGTCCTCGCTGGACGACTTCGGGGGTGGGGTTCCCCCCGCCGGCCAAATGCTGGCCGGTGGATCGGGAACCCCTTTAGCGGGGGATCCCCCGCCCCCCGGGCTGACTTGGCAGCCCTACTTTGGGGGTGGAGCCAGGAGAGGGTGGGGTTTGGGGAGGAGCCTCAGCATAGTACAATGCCATAGAGTCAACCCTTCAAAGCAGCCATTTTCTCCAGGGGAGCTGACCTCTGTCAGCTGGAGATCAGTTGTAAAAGCGGGGGATCCCCAGGCCCCACCTGGAGGCTGGCAACCTTAGTTGTCCATCTGGCCCAACACCGTCTTTTTCTCTCCCCGCCCCCCCCCCAACACACTTTTGCTTACCATTCAGCCTGCAAAGAGCTCTGGCAATCTCAATGGTTTCCTAGGGTTACCAGCCTCCAGCTGGGGCCTGGGGACCTCCCGCCTTTACAACTGATCTCCAGCTGACAGAGGTCAGCTCCCCTGGAGAAAATGGCTGCTTTGAAGGTGGACTCTAAGGCTTTGTACCATGCTGAGGCTCCTCCTCCCCCCCCCAAACCCTGCCCTCTTCTCCCCAAACCCTGCCCTCTCCTGGATCCACCCCCAAAGTCTTCAGGTATTTTCCATCCCAGACCTGGCAACCCTATGGCTTGCACATTGTGTGGCAATATTTTATGGTCTGGTGTCATTTTGGCTCTTGGATTCCCTTTCTATGTTATTCTTAAAGTGTCTGCCATTTTATTTTTGAATGTCTATATTCTTTCTCCCTTTTTTGTTACGCCTTTGCATTCACTTGTGCAAAATTTTTATCACATTTACTTGTGGCGTTTTCTTCCTGTTCTTTGTCTCTCATGGTGCTTACCTTTAAAGCCCTATATGGCCAGGGACCTATCTACCTGAGGGACTGCCTTCCCCTGCATGAACCCCAGCGAGCACTAAGACCGGGTTTCCAAAACCGCCTGGTTCTTCCAGGGCCTAAAGAGGCCAGGTTGGTTACAAGGGCCAGGGCCTTTTCGGTGGCGGCCCCTCACTGGTGGAATGGGCTCCCAGAGGACATCCGGGCCCTACGGGACCTTTTACAGTTCTGCAGGGCTTGTAAAACAAAGCTCTTCCACCAGGCTTTCAAGTAGGGCGCTGCCCCAATTCTATGGCCCTGGCTCGATTGTACCAATCAGGACCAACAGTGCCACCAACTGAGGCCTCATAGTTAAGTGGGAGCCTGCTGACGCCATTCAGTTGACAGTGATGTAGGAAGATCGCCATCTTGTATTGCACATTAGGCCTATATAGTATGATTTTAAATTGACAGTTTTATCTGGAATTTTATTGTATGTATGTTTTATTATGTTGGTAGCTGCCCTGAGCCTGTTAAACAGCGGGAAGGGTGGGATATAAATATAAATAAATAAATAAATAAATAATGAATTATTTGGGACTCCCTTGCTTATTCTGTTTCAACAGCTTCTGTTTTTCATATTCTGCATCCCTATTCTGTAAATTCCACAGTGTGTGCCAGTTCAGTAAAGCCTTTCCAAGTTATATTTTTACATCAGTCATTATTTGGTGGGTGCCCAAGTACAGGACCAGTAACTTAACATTAGCTGTGGGCAATAAACTGGAATTTGAAACCCAAGCAGCTTCTTAATTAATCCTCTTTCCTAGCTACTCCCGCGTCAATGAACAGTTTGCAGGGAAATATCCTGGGTTTGGGGGGGAAATGCACTTCTTTCCTAAGATGGATAGCTGGTCCCCCACCCACACACACACACCCAGTACTGGGCCTTATGCAATCAGAAACTAAAAGTAAGCGACTCTTCCCACCACAGGGGGGAGGGAATCAATTTTTGCCCATTTCCTAAACTTGTTCTGTCATCTCTCTCCCAGGCTCCTACCTTCGATTATCCCTGAGTTTCCGGATCAAAAGAAACATTGGCTACTTCATCCTGCAGACTTACATGCCTTCTATCCTCATCACCATTCTCTCCTGGGTCTCCTTTTGGATCAACTATGATGCCTCCGCTGCCCGGGTTGCCCTTGGTAGGTCTTTTGTCCCCAAACTACTTCCTAAGCTTTACCAGCTTGAGAGGAGGAGGGAGAAAAGGGAGCACATGGCTCTCTGAAATGTTGCTCATTCATCATTGCTGTAGCACCGCAAACACCCCTCCTCATAAGAAGAGCATAAGAAGAGCTTTGCTTGGATTGAACTAACAAAGTCCCCAGGATCTCCTTTTCTACAGTGACCATTAAGTTACTCCCAGCAAGCCGCAAACAGGGCGTGAAGGCCTTTCCCCACTGTTGACCCCCCCCCCAGCAATGGTTATTCAGAGGTAGACTGCCTCTGAACATGGAGGTTTGAGTCTTATAATAGAGAAATATAGAATCAATCAAAATTCACTTTTAGGGGAAGGGCATATGGGAGAGTATCTGTGTTGCATGCTGAAGGCTTCTTGGATCAATCCCTGTCGTCTCCATTTTAAAGGATCTTAAATAGCCAGTTGGGAAAGACCCCTCTTTACCCAAGACCCTAGAAAGCAGCTACCAGTTAGAGGAGGTGGACCAGTGGTCCGACTCAGTAGAAAGCAGCTTCATCAGTTCACATTTTGGCATGTTGGCCTTCGACAGGCGCCTCTCTCTCACACACACACACACTTCTCACGGCCCCAACATGATGATGTCACTTCTTGGTGATGTCATCGTGATGCATGCACCAGAAGATCCCAGAGCAGAGCCCAAATTCCCCCACCAACAGCCAGGTAGGACCTGGCAACCCTGATGCTGCCTCCTAACCCAGGTGTTGAGAGGCTTGCTGCCTCCAAATATGGAGGTTCCCTTTAGTCACCACAGCTAGTGAGCCATTGATGGGCCTTTCTGTCTAATCCCCTTTTAAAGCCATCCCTGCTTGTGGACATCAGTACACCCACTGGCACAGGTGAAGGAAGGGTGTCATTTAGAAACATTCTGACCTCATTTCCTTTTCTTTGTGGGTTTAAAATAAAAAACCAAGTTGCTGGGCAAGTTGTGCAGAAGAGGGGAGGCATTGTCCAATAGCCAGAGATTTCAGGATCATCATGACTCCTTGCTTGTGCTGGAATTCAAAGCCTGGTCTTGGATCCTTCAGAAGATTTTCACATGTGCTGAGGTATCCTGAGCCAAAACATTGTGCAAGCAGTTCTTGGGAACTATAAAATATAGGAGAGAGAGCACTAGGTGCTGTGCAAGATCATCTCTTCTTACACATTCCTGGATCTAGACCCAGGTCTCTTGTGACTTCTGCCCAGACTTTGAGCCTTGGTGTCAAATGTTGGGAATGCAGCTTGAACAAACGCTTACCAGCCGGGTCAAAACAAAGAATGCTTTGCCTCCTTAAGAAGTACACAGCCTGTTTAATTGCTATTCCTCATTCACAAGACAATCAAACCAGCCAGTGCTGCCTACTCTGACCTGCAGCAAGCAGTTGCTCCACCTGCTTCCTCTGGTGAGACCTCACCCACCTGCTGATCAAATGTATGGCACATTGAAGATGAATGAATTCCCTGTGCCATAAGCTTTTGTGAACCAAAGCCCACTTTGTCAGATGCATTGTCCGAGGAAGTGGACTCTAGTCCACAAAAGCTTCTACCACAACAAACTCACCTGTGTTTAAAATGCGACAAGACTCTTGGTTATTTTGGCAGCAAGAGACTCACCCAGCTCCCCCTGAGGAATTTTACAGTAGAAGGAAACTGCTTCTGCCTGTTATCAAGTCGCCACTGAATTTTGCCTACAGGAATTTTGTCAGCATTCATGACATTTCTCTCAGGTGGATTTTGACTATCTCTCCATTGCCTCTTGAGTTTTGCCTGAAGGGCAATTTTGAGCTATCTAGGTAATCCTGCATCTGACAAACCATTTCTAGGACTTCTCAGGGAAGTTTTAAAAAAATTAATAGGATTAAAAGACATTATTGATAAAAGAGATTACACCTCTCTGATTTTGAAACTATTGAGATCAGTCATTTTGATGACACATAATAATTAATCTTTTGAAAAATGGGACCCAGAATTTAAATTTTTATTTTGGACTTTGAAATGTCCAGGTTTTTAAAAATTCAGCTAAATTCGTGCCAAGCATCAGCCAAGTTCTGCTGCTGATTTATCCATTTGGCACAGTAGGCATAGTGCCTAGGGCCCACAATACTTTTAGGGGCCCACAAAATGTTTTCATTTTATTTAAGGTCAGAAGAAAAAAAATAACTTCTAGGTTTGAAGATAATGTTTGTTTTTTTTCTCACATCAGAAAATCTATTAAATTTTGTCTAAAACAAAAAAAAAGTTTAAGTATTTAAAGTTATATCAAAAATAATTTTTAATATTGATGTTATTATAGTAGGAAGGGCCCACGAAGGCAAAACTGCCGAGAGCCCATGGAAGTCATAATGGGACCCTGGCTGCAAACTTTCTATGTCTATCCATTTTCACTGCTCTTCCACACCCACTGTATAGACAGATGCTAGGCATGGGCCACAGCTGAAGGCTCATGCAAAGTGACCGCAACCACTCTTTGCTTAGCAGCCAAGCGCATGGAGTTACCCACTCAGTGCAGAGCCCTTGCTGAGGAACAGCGCATGTGCTTGTGTCTTTTTAGGGGTCACCACGGTGCTGACCATGACCACCATCAACACCCACTTGCGAGAGACCCTCCCCAAGATCCCCTACGTCAAAGCCATCGACGTCTATCTCATGGGCTGCTTCGTGTTTGTGTTCCTGGCACTCTTGGAGTACGCCTTCGTCAACTACATTTTCTTTGGGCGAGGCCCTCAGCAGCAGAAGAAACAGAGCGAGCGCATCAACAAAGCAAATAACGAGAGGCACCGATACGAGGAGAAGCGGGTGAGAGAGCAGGTTTGTCTCCCTCTTAGCTCTTGCTGCAGCAGTGGGCGGGGTGGGGGTGAGATGTCGGACAACACACAGGACATGCAAGAAAGCTCCAGCGTGTTCAAGTTAATAACTACAAAGCAGTTTCTGGCGGTTCAAGGTGGAGGAGTGAGGGGGCAGAGGGTTTTGAACGTTTCCTCGATGGCCGTTTCCCTAATCAAAACCTTCCTCAGTTCCAAATGCATGTTTAATGTTCACAGGAGTCGAATAAGGACTGGGGCATGCAGCTACTCGCTAAGGAGCCCCCCCCCCATCAGCAAATGCCCCTCTGTTTGCATCTTACTGAGTGGTGTACAAGGCACTGCTTGTGCAGGCCACAGCTGGCCTAAGTACCCATGACACAATTTCTGGGGATGCCCGTATCCTATATCAGGAGTGTGGGTACTCAGTTGGAATCAGGACTATGGCATGCAGGGAGACAGGGCATAAGCCTTCCCTCAAAATGCTGTTTTCCTGACCTGAAATATTATCTTGTCCCCTTGGGAGAACTTACCTAGAGCCAATCAGTACACATGTTGTTTATCATATATGTAAGTTTCCCCATCAGGCAGACAGGCGCACCATGGAGCCAGTTCTAGTTGGGAGAAGAGTATGTGTGGTTGGGAGGCTTAAGCCTCCTCTTCCCACGTGCCATGGTCCCAATCCGAACTGTGCTCCCGCATGCCTGAAAATTGAGTTTCAGCAAAGAATTTCTAGAACATGTTTGGTTGACAAGACATGTGTGACAGACCCAGAAACAGCATGAACCTGTTGTTATGCTCTGTGTCATTGTGTTTGTGATGAAACAGGGAGCTGAACCAGCTCCCGGGTGCAAATCCAGCCATCCATGCTTAAGTATGCAGTTGTATCAAGAATGCAAATCTTTTACGCCAAATGGGACAACGTTCCTGCTCTTAATGCCAAGCACTGCACCCAGGCCTCTAACACGTACATTGGATGCGTCTGATCCCATGGGATGCAAAGTGGGGACCAAAAGGGGTTCTTAATAAGCAGACACCTTATTGTCCACCTCTGTGGAAGAATCTCTCTTAGCCAGATGTAAGGTTGTCAACAGGGCTCATTTCGTAGCAGGAGCTCCTCTGCATATTAGGCCACACACCCCTGATGTAGCCAATCCTCCAAGAGCTTACAGTAGCCCCTGTAAGAAGAGCTCTGTAAGCTCTTGGAGGATTGGCTACATTAGGAGTGTGTGGCCTAATATGCAAAGGAGCTCCTGCTACGAAATGAGCCCTGGTTGTCAATCTTCAGGTGCAGCCTGAAATTCTCCTGGAATTAAAACTGATTTCCAAATTACAGAGGTCAGTACCCCTGGAGGAAATGGCTGCTTTGGAGGGTGGACTGTACGACATCACATCCTCGCTGAGCAACCTTCCCTCTTTAGCCTTCCCCAGGCTTCCCTCCCAAATTTCCTGGAATTTCCCAAGCTGGAGTGGGTGACCCTAGCCAAATGATGCAATGGAAACAGGGAAGTGGGAGGTTTGGACAAGCTAAATAACCCGGGTTTCATTTGATGTGTCAAAGTATCATTTCAATAAAGGTTTCTATTTCCTCTTTTTGTCTTAATTGTCACTGTTTACTAAGGTGTCTTACTAAATTATTTTACCAGTTTCATTTTTTAAAAAAGAGAAAGAAATCTTTTAAAATGTAATTTTTTTAAAAAGCTTTTAAAAACTGAATAGGGGAAGACCCCACCCACCATTCAAAACGAATTTTCATTTTGTTGTAGATATTTGATGGAAATTTTATGTGTTTCTGAATTTAGTGTAATTTTGGGTTTTTCACAATTGGAGCTTAAATATTATTGCATTTTTATGAAATCTAAAAATAGGACTGTAGTTTTGCTGTTAGTTAAATACATTTTGCTCAGATCTGGTTGAAATTAGCAGGGATGTCGAAGTGCAGTCTGTGACACACACACACATACATACACACACACACACACACTCCACAAACCCCACTGCCCAAGTAAAAACACTATGCAATTGTCTCCTTGCAGTCCTGCTACCAACAAGCTGTTCAGCAGAAGCTGCCCAGACAAGGCACCAGTTGCAGTAGTGGCCCGGTTCCCAAATGCAGATTGAATCTTCACTCTGCACAATGTCTCTCATCTTTTCCAGGTCGACCCGTATGGTAACATCCTTCTCAGCACTCTAGAAATGAACAATGAATTACTGGCAACGGACATGATGAGCACCGTGGGAGACTCCCGAAACTCTGTCATGTCCTTTGAAGGATCAGGGATCCAGTTTCGCAAGCAGCTGGCCTCCCGAGACGGCTTTGGACATCACCCCACCTTGGACCGCCACGTCCCGCTGTCCCACCACACTGCCGCCCGCAATCGTGCTAACTGCCGACTCCGCCGGCGGTCTTCAAAGCTGAAGCTCAAAATTCCGGACCTGGCAGACGTCAGCACCATTGACAAGTGGTCACGGATCATTTTCCCAATCACCTTTGGATTCTTCAACCTGGTTTACTGGTTGTACTATGTCAATTGATGCCTGCAGGCTTCGCAAGAAATAGGGAAAGACACTCAAACTATGTCAACACCACAGGAGTGCTGCAGTCTTTGGGGTTTGGGTTTTTCTCTTACTTATGACCAATGCTTAATTCTTCACCCTACCCTACCCACCTTTGGTTTAAGTTTCTCCTAGATATATCTTCTCTTTTACAGCACATTTGACACACAGCCTGCGTGTGGTGGAAACGGGCATGTGGAGGGGGGAGGGGATGGTTTCAGGGATGAACAGGGTCATCTTTCTCTCAGTTGGTTTGAGTTTCTTGCTTGATGAACTTCACCACTTTGCGGGGGGGAACACCTTTCTCCTGAAAAACAAAGCAACCCCCTCCCATCGTTGCTGCTGACTCAGTCAATAGGGTGGCGTTGAGTGTGTGAACGTTGGAAGGTGCCGACAGATGCGTAGCCATTAAGCTCTGCTGGCTTGCCAAACTCTCGCTTCCTTGTTCTGGGAGGGTCATTTTTCTCTTTCTTTTCTCCTTCTCTCTCTCTCCCTCTCTCGTTTATTTCATTTGAAGAAGAAACTGCATTCTCACACCGCATGAACTGCCTTTCTTCTTCTTCTTCTTCTTCTCTCTGTCTCTGAAGCCTAGGAGAATCTTTCTCAAAAGGAAATATTTATGTTGCAGCCCCATTTGGGCAGAAACGGGGGATTATCCAAGGGAAGTGGAAGAACGGGGAGGGGCAGGGAGGGAAGGCCCGCATCAGAATCAAAGGCACGTTTCTAAGCTGCCTTTCCCTTTTGTCAGGAGTTTGGGAGCTAGTGTTTTGTTTCTGGTGCAAATGTGGAGCGTGTGTGTGTGTGTGTGCATGCGCGCACGCATGCAAACATATTTCCTGGCCTGGGGAGGGGGGAGTTGTAATGTCTTTTGTAGAAAGAAGGTATCGGTGAGGTGTAACTGGAATGTGGGAAGTCTCTTGGGTGAGCTGTGAGTCCCAGGAATAGAGGGGTGAATCCCAGCCTCAGGTCAGCTCAGGCAGCTAAATATCGTGGTGTCCCCAAATGGGAGGGAAATGGTGGCAGCTGTGGAGAACAAGGTTGAGGCAGCATCAAGGTTGGGGGAACTGAAAGAGAAGCTCTTTCGACTTCATCTTTCTGCAGACAAGGTTCTGGAATTGTTTCTAGCCAGAGAAAGCTACGGGAGATCCTTCCAACTTCTCTGTGGCGAGAAACAGACAGGGGTTTTTTGGGGGGGGGGAGGCTCTAATGTCCAGTCCTTCAAGCGAACCATCATTTCCCATCACAACCTGAACCGACATGCTGCAAAAGGGGCATGCCCAAAGCACTGTCCCTTACCATCCCAATGTTCCTTTGAATGGCCAGGGAATACCTGAAGTTTGGTGAAGCATGTCAGAAACTGCACAGGTCTGCGAGGAAGGGGAAGTGGCCCACGCAGCTCGGCAGTGCTTGGGAGAATCCTCATCCACTTGTCCCAAGCCACAGAACTTACAGCCACCAAGTCGTTACGAGAAACTTCATTAAGCACTTTGGAAATGTTGGCTTCAGTGTTTTCCCTCATTGCTGCATGAGGCCAATGCCATGTGAGGAACAAACTCAGACATGCACAAGGTCCGTCTGCTCTTGTGTAGGCATCACCGAGGACTCCTGTTGCTATCCTCTACCACTTTCTCCTCACACACTTTGCCTTGATTCAGAATTGCCCTTTTCCATCTCCAGCATCTTCCTCACTCCTTGTTCTGTTCCTGGTGCCAGATGACTTGAACTGGGAGCATCTCAAAAAAACCAAGGAACATTCCACCTCAACAGATGCAAATGCCATGCTCGAGATAAATGCAACCTCTTCTTTTTTTAAAAAAAAAATCCCCTATGCTTAGACTGGGTTACAAGGTTTTGAAGGATCCTCCAACTTGATGTGCACTATCTCCTGAGTGTGTTTTTCTATTCTACCCTTCTTCTCAGGGTGGCGTACCTAGTCCTCCCTTCCCCACTGTATCCTCACAAGAACTCTGTGAGGTGGGTTAGGCTGAGAGAGAAAGACTGGTCCGAGGTCACCCAGTGCACTTCACAGCAGGGTGGGAATTTGGACCTGGGTCTCCCAGGTCCTGTTTAGACACTTCAGCTACTACTCCACCTTGGCCAAGTGAAAACCTCTCTGAGACCACCCCTCTCCATAGGCAGCTTTCCATGCTCTGCCCAGTGTTAGCTGATCAGCTCCAGCTTTGAGGATGCGCTTATCATTGGGAGTAGTGACAGTACATCAGTGCTGCCAAGTTACAGCTATATGCTGTGTTGCGCAGGTGTGTCTCTAGCTGAGTTCAAGCACATGAAAAACTGATGCTTTTTGGTGAGAGTGTCTTGCGGAGAAAAACAAAACAGCTCTCTGCATATTGCGGGTGGGTTGCTGGATCCTGTTTTGTACCAGGAAATCCTAAATTGATCCATGATAGCAAAGCCCATTTTGGGTCAGTAGTAGTGTATGTGAGTCTTTCTGTCATACGTCCTTCAGACATGCAACTCCAGCAAGTCCACCTCTGTCTGCTCCATTCAGGTCTCTGCTGCAAACCCAGGCGCCTTTGTACATTCGACCAAGGAAAGGAGGACACCAGCCAAGCTGCGGGTTGGAGGCCATCATCATTTAGTAGCTGTCCCACAGTGGCCACAAACTTCTCGCTGTTTGGTCAAAGGGTTTGGCTACAGGACCAGGGCTGTCCCATGCAACTCCTGCTTTCTGTGCATCTGTCACCATCATTAACGTCTCTCATTGGCTGTGGTTCCACCTACTCACCTCCTGTACCAAAAATAGCCCTATTTCTATGATTCTGTCCTTCCGTCAAGGACTTGTTCGGAATTCATCCTGACAAATCAGAAGCAGCCAGGGCTTTCTGCACGAGGCTTTGTCTCCTCAGCAAGAGTTTGACCAGCATCTTCTCCGTTGGCTGGAGGCTAATGAGCTGCAGTCGCTGCTCAGCCTTCTTCCTGGCTACCCTGAATGTCAAGACGCCAAGACCATTCGGGCCAATCCCCTGCTCTGCAGCCTGGGCAAAAGGCATCAGTTGCTTCCATATGTGAGGCTGGGGCAGCCACAAGGGAGGAGAGAGTAACTTTGTGCAAGTGAAAATCTGGTGACAACCAGGATCACTCAGCCGGCTGCTCATTTGGGTCACCATAGACTAGCTGGAGGAGCACTGTGAAGGTTCATAGTCATCAAAATTCATTTTTGTGAGATGGGGAAGGAGGACAATCTCAGGACAGCGCAACCAACCCGTGTGCTTCATTTCCCGCTGCTGGCATAGGGCCGTCACTCAGGGACTTTTCTGAACTGGGAACTGTCATCCTACCAACCCCCGTCCCCCCCAAACTCCACGCCTTCCTCTATGGAGGAAGAGCAAAAGGAATTGAACGTGCTGATCAAATGCAATGTGAATGGAGCAAAAGGCAGCCTGGGAGGTGAAAGACATTCTAGGCTTTTGAAGCCTGCCTGACCCTAATGCAGGAGAAGTTCACAGTCCTTGGAACGAAGAGGAGTGTCTTCATGGATGTCCATCTCGTGGGCTCCTCATATTGGCAAATCTAGCACTTTTAAGCAGGACCATGGCTCAGCATTTTCCTGCCCTACCATGATGATCCCAAAGATCCCAAAAACTGAACTGTTCGGGATATGGGTTGGAACTCTAGCAAGAGAAGTAACTGATTCTGAGCTTTGGCCAGGTTAGCGGAGAAGTTCGGGGAAAATAAAAGAATCTGGTACCAGCTAGTCAGGGGAGGGGAGAGAATATTTGAAACTAGTCTCTTGAACTGGAGGGGAGAGCAAGCAGTCTGGGAAGCAATTCAAAGGGGTGGGGAATGATGGGATTGTGGGAGGGTCTAGGCTAGGGAGTCTTCAAGCAACCCCTTGGCCTGTATCGATTCCAGAAGTATTCTGATCGAGGGTGGGTGGGGGAGGGAAGCGGTTAGGGCTCTGTGGTAGCTCGGAAAGGGATAATAAGGTGCATCTTAATTGCCAGTAAGAGCCCCAAAGCAGGCGGTCACACTCTGCACCGAAGGTCCATGCCACCCCGGCAAAGGGTGAGCAAGGGCTGAGGTTATGGGGTTGGCCAGGAAGCCAGTTTGTGGGGACAAAGAATGAGAGGATGTGGGGTGGGCAAAGGAGGGTGGGCAGAAGGGGCTGTATATAGCATTTGCTTGGGTTTTGTTTTTCAGTTCAGCAGCATCTTATTTGAAACCAAATAAGTGTGATTCTGTAAATTCAGGAGAAAGATGGAATGAACAGCTGGCAAAGTCCAATTGTCAGGTTGCAAAAAGAGAGCTTGACTGCATGGTGTCTCAGTCACAGTTGGGGCAAACAGGTGTGAGGAGCAGGGACAGATGTGTGTGCAATACCCCTCCTTTCTGCCCCAATCAACCTAGAGGAGAATATGATGGGCAAAGAACAAGCCCTGGCCTGAAGCTTGGTTAGATATGCTAGTTCCTAGCTTGGTTAGCTAGGCTAGTTCCTAACTGTCCCATTGCCCCCTCCCCTTGCCTTGTGAAAGACATAGGAGACAGAAGGACTGGCAAGTTCAAAGGGGAAAGAGGAAAGTTGTCATCTTCCAAAGCAGTGGGTCTTTGGGGCAAAGAGATGCCCAATCCTGCCATTGCAGCAAACATGATAGACTCGGTAACTAGGTACAACAGCACTGCATGTGAAGAAAGAGGGAGGTCCGGCCCTCTCCTTCCCAGGACTCAAGAGAGCATGAGGTGGGAAAGAAAAGGCTGGCTTCTGTCTCTAGCTGCAGAGAGGGCAAATCTCAAGATGCCTGGCAAGAAGAGAGGCTGGAGAAAGTTACTGGCAAAGTGGGGGGGGGGGGGGATAATTGAAAAGCAGCAGCTGCCCTGCTGTTGCCGTGTCTCACTGGTGTGCCCTGACCTAAGCCCCTTTTATAATCCCGAGGAGCCTCCAAAGATCCTGCTTAGAGGAAAGTCCCTCTGGATCCTTTCCTCCCTTTCAACTCAGGAGCAATTCATTCAGGCCATTTTTGTCGGAGGCATCATGCCGCAAGCGAGCCTTTGTCTTGTGTGCTAGTGTGCAGGGAGCATGGGAGGCACAAGTCTCATGCCAAGGCTGTGCTCACACCAGCAACATCATATTTCATTTCATCCCTTTGCCCACAATTTGGTACCTTGGCTCTGTTCTGTGTGTGTGTGTGTGTGTTTGTGTTTCCTGGGCATGCACATGGCTCCTCCCACAGCTGTAGGATTTTTTAAAAAGTTGATTATCTAGGTTGGAGCAGTGCAGTTGTGCTCTTCTCATATCTAATATGCAATGTGCCAAAAAAACAAACCCCCCCATTAAGTACGGAAACCCAAGAAATGGGACAAAACCAAGATGGGTCCCGGAATGGGAGTTGATGTGCTTATGCATGCATATGTGCAAAAAGTAAGTCGGAGATTGCTGAGGGGGTGTAGCCATGAACATGGCCTGATTCAAAATCAAACTTTCCTGAACTTCCACTCTGAATGTCTCACAGTCATGCTATAATCAGGTTCCACAAGCAGAGCTATCTAAACTCAATTCCAGTATGTGGGAAAGCCAGAAGCTCCTTCCTACAGTTCTTATATTAAAAACCCATGCACTCATATCTTTTTTTAAAATGAAAAGGATTGACAATATCAGTGTACATCTAAATCTGACCTCTATATAAATTAATCGGATCTTTCAATATGCATTGCCCATGACTGCTCTGCAGCACCGTGGGCCAGAGGCCATTGGCCTTCCATTGATTGGGCTCTTAATCCATTCCATGTGGCCCAGCTGGTGGAAGGGCACAGATGGCAGAGGTCCTTCAAGGCTCTTTGTCAGCATGACGGAGATCTCCCTCTCCTGTCAGATTCCTCAATGGTGAGATGGGCTTTCTGTCATGAAAATAGGAGTTTATGGCCTGTTTCAATCATAAAACCAAATTATAAGACCTCTGGGAAACATTCACATGTGATGGTCAATGCCTCTTTTTCAATCTGGGGATAATGCTTTTGTGACCGTGGTGGTGTCCTTGAGGAACCCAAGCTGGCCATCCTCTCATGTCAGATTTAGACTAAGTATATATTGCTTAGTTCCTCAGTTGGCCTATCAGTAGCGGCCTGGCTGCTCAAGGTCTAACTAGGTGACTGAGCTCCTTTGGACATCAGAGGAGATATGAATCTGAGGGAAATCATACTGTGAATCAGGTAGGGATGCCAGCCTCCAGGTGGGACCTGGGAATTCCCTGGAATTACAGCTCATCTCCAGACTACAGAGGTCAATTCCCCTGGAGAAAATGGATGCTTTGGAGAACGGGCTCTATGGCATTGCACCAAAGTGAAGTCCCTGTCCTCCCTAGGCTCTATTCCCAAATCTCCAGGAGTTTCCCAACCTGGATCTGGTAACCCTACCCCCCCCCCCCATCCCCTGCTGGTGGCCAGGGGGGACCTGCCAACCCTAGAATCAGGGATGGGGCAAGGGACAGACAAGAGATTTTCAAGAAGAGGACAGTTCCATCCCTGCTTTGGGAGAGGGACTGTTCCATACCACCTTCCTTCTTTCTTTTCACTATGCCTGTCAGTGTATATATGGCACCCAGCACTAAGGATACATTTTTGCATTCTTGTTCTGACTCATGATGACTGGGAAGCACTCAGACAATAGCGTGGAGACAGCTCCAGGATCCTTAGGCCTGTCCCGAGGGCATTGTCACTTGTGGGGCACCCGGTGACTCTTTTGTCCCCGGACCCCAGTCTGAAAGGATGCCACTGCCAGTCATGCCAGGGCACCACTGCTGCTACCACTGTGCTTTGCTTTTGCCACAGCAGTAAGAAATAAGGGTAGAAAGGAAGAATCGGCATGGACCTTCTTGCTATGTTGCTAGAAGGATGGAGGCTGAATGGTTAGGGGAAAGGCCAGAGAAGGGAGGGGATATGGCTCAAGCCATGCCTCATGCAAGCCTTTCCAATGGCTCTTCCTCACAATAGGATGGAACAGCCTCCTCCATTTCTCCCTCCCACAGCATGGTTCACTAACAGGGTTGCCAACCTCCAGGTGGGGCCTGGAGTTCATCCAGAATTACAACTGATCTCCAGACTACAGAGATCAGTTTCCCTGGAGAAACTGGCAGCTTCAGAAGTGAACTCTAGAACCTCACATATATTATTAGCTTCCTCCCTTTCCCAAACTCCACCCTCCCTGGACTCTATCACAAACCTCCAAGAATCCTCCAGCCTGGAGTTGGCAACCCTATTCACTAAGGCTTTGGATCACTGAGAGGTACAGGGTCTATCTCCTGTTCCAGATTGAAAAGCATGTTCTCTCTCACTCTCTCCAGCCCATAACTATATTCTAAAATGCGTGTCAAAAAGGTCATAGGGCTTGTGATGTTTATGGGACATGTGTCTGTAGAAGCTGGTGGTTTTAATGTGCCCTGTGCTGTAATGAGCAGATTGACAGTGTCTGAATGAATCTGCAGTGGTTCAGTGGTGAAATCGGGACCCGCCAGTCAAAAGCAACTCAGGAAGGCCTTGGGCTAGTGCAGCTCCTCTTCCAAGGATGAGGACAGATTCACTCCTGATGTTGTTTCCCCAAGATACCTTCCCAAAATTCATGTGAAGTTGGGTTTCCTTCAGATCAAGCCCTAAGAAAGCCAAAACATTCAGACCTTACTGTTTTGAAGGCAAATCAAATGATGTGTTTGTGGAGAGGGGAGGCAGGAGATTTGAAAGTGTGTGTGTCTGAAAAAAATTTTTTAAAACACTTGACAATGTGTTTACCTTTCACGGGCCAAGTGTAAGAATATACAAGCTTCTGCATTACACAAGCTACTTCATTCTGACCAATGAATTGGGTTGAGGAATTTGAAGTGTTTCACAACTCTTACAAGGGTGGATTATCAGTCCACTAGAGCCTGTTGTGTTGTCTTTGTTTTAACGCTTATTCTCTAAGTCCAGCATGGCAGCCTTTGTCTCTCTCTGTCAAGACAGCAAAAAGCCAACTGCAGTCAAAACAGGGAGAAAACTGCAGGAAATGCATCAACAGACTAAGGCCAAGGGACTTGGAGGAATGCGAGCTCAGGACATTTTCAGGACTGTATTAAGCTGTCGGTAGGCATCCATGGATGCCGTGGTGCTGGTGTGATCTTGTGCTGTAGGTCACACAAGATACTGCTTGGCATATCAGGGCCCTGGGTAATTTATATGAACAGGTGAGTTCTCTCCAGAAGGGCAACTAGGTTAACATTCAGCATGGCTATTCAGCAAAACCAAAAGTCAAACATTCAGTAAGACAGGCTACGCATCAATCAGTGGAAAGGCTGAGGTGGTATACACGACGACACACCATGATGTGAAACGGCATAGGCATGGAGGACACCTAACTGGACCTTCAGATGACAAAGCAGGCAAGCTGCTGATTTAGAAGCCTCCACCTAAATCTGACAGCCAGTGAACAGCCAACAACACCTGAAAATGGGAGGCCAGAACTTAAAAGTCCAATGAGAAGTTCAGGGGAGGAGACCCACGTCACTGTCATGGCACCGAAGTGTATGTTGTGGATGGAACTGCTGTGAACCATCTTTAACCTTCTCTGAGTGGCTGCTCTGCATCCTGTACAGTGTTTCCAAAATGACAAAAGGGGGGAAAAAACACCTGTTTTTATGATCTTTCTTTAATTTGCATTTTTTCCTGCATGAAACAAAACCTTGATCTTTGTCTCTTTTTTTTCCCACAAAAGCAGAATTCTGCTTTAAAAAATGTACAAAACAGAAAAGGAAAAAAAATGTTTCTAGCAAAGTGATTTAGATGTAGACTTTTTGTATAAAAAGGCAAGAAAAAAACAAGAAAAAAGAAATAAAATAAAATTACCTAAAGAGCCATCTTTGTCTACTCTACAGGTGTGAATATGTGATTGGTGAGCAAACACTTCCTGTTCCCAAGCAGCCACTTCCTGTGATTGGACAGCCATTGAGAACCACATTCTGCAGAAGGGAAGCCGCTGTTGCAGGAAGCGCGTCTTCACCAATTGCATCACCGCATGTCCTTTCAAAAACTGTCTCCTTGAAGATATTTGTTTGCTTTTTTTCTTTCTTTCTAGTGCTCCTGTTAATTTCACAGTGACAGTTTTTGGAAGATGACAATGAACTAATGTTTAAAGAACAAACTTGAAAATAGTTTACAGTTTTGTACAAAACATGATCGATATGAACAAAAAAAAGTTTTTTTAACAAATGATCATACGAGTGCCAAACCAATGTAATGTGTACATTCATGTCTTTCTTTCTTTTTTTTTTATTTTGGAAAAAAGTATTCAAACACACACACACACACACTTCTTTTTCTTAAGCAAATGGCAATGTAAATGGACTCAAATGTATTTTAAAATTGTTAAACATTAATTGGTCAGGAATCTTTCTTGGTTTTTTTCTAACCCAAAAGAGAAATTACACTTTCAAAATACAGCCTTGAAAGCAGATGTGTTTCTTTCTTTCCCTTGTTCGCTGAAAGGTTTGCTTGCTTCTTGTAGACTTCTTTTCATGTTTGGCAGCATATACAAAATAGACATAATGGGTTGGATCCAGCCAGCTTTTTCAGTCAAGTCACATCCAATTCTGCTCCTTTCTTCAGCCCCCCATCACACATGGCCTTCCTTCCACTCTTTTGTAAATGCAGATCCCCAACATAACTTTTCTTCATGGTCTCCAGAAAAGCTGGTTGGACCAGACCCATTAGAAGGAGAATCCTATACAACATTCTGATGGAGAAAAGGCACCGTGATCCTGGCCCTTCTGTCTAGACCTCCCAAATGGCAAAGGGGAAGGGGAAACTTGTGGTTTGTCTTCTGGCAACCTCCAGGCACATCTTACTCTGGTCTCATTTGACAGCAAGGGGCTTGCTGAAACAGTTAAACAATTTGGGCAATGCATGCTTGCTTGTTGAAGACGGGCAAACCATTCAAAGCGAATGTGTTCCCAAGAGGAGGTCAGTCTTGGCTCTGCACACACCAGGAACCCACTGCAGCAACTGCCATCAGGCTTCCTTGCTCCTCCAGAGAAGCGGCCTGGTTATCCCACAGTTAAATCCACTCCATGCCCTTTAGTAGCAATTGTTGTGTCACATGTATCACACTTGCGTTTGCAGCCGTGAGGGCTAAAAGCTTGCATTCTGTTGTTTTTTCCCTCAGGGGCTTGTTCAGTGCCATTCATAATGGCTGCTCTTGATTTAGGCTGGTGCCAAGAGGCAACACAAACACAGTGCCCAAACGCCTTGTCAGCCTCTGCTAACTGCATGCAGATGTAGCCTAATATGCCTGTGGAATTCTGTAGAAATGGGCCCCTCACCTTTGTGAGACTGTCCCAATAGATATAGTCCACAACAGGTCTCCTTAAACAGATAGTCCTTTATTAGTAGAAAAGATCATGTTGGTCAGACACTTCTTGTTAGTCATGCTTAAGCTTTGGAGTACAATCATAATTATACTGGATATGAAATATGGCCCAACTACCCTCTACCAATCAATACAGAGAATTCTTGGCGCCCAGTTATACTGGCCCAAGGTAAGCACAGCAAGATGAGTTCTCAGGGAGAAATACTGTTGAACATTTTGGAAGAACGGTTCCCAGAGAAAATAAGAAAACAGAATACATAACACCTGTGGTTCTTGTAACACAAAACAGGAGGCACTTCCTTTCAAGGCGTTAGCTGAGGAGGCTAGAGATAAAAGCGAATGAGTAATGAGCATGCGCAAAGAAAAGCGAGCGAGGTGAAGTGAGGTATGCATTCCAGTGGGGGGGGGGTTTCAGGTCCCCAATGCTATCTCCCGGTCGGGACCTTTAAGTATGGAGTAAAACATTCAGACCCAAAACAATGCAAGTTAAACAGAAAGGCTTAGCCAGATGTAACATTGTGATATCGGTGCAGTCACCCCAGTCTATATCAACTTTTAGGGTTGATTCACACATTGCAGACTCCATTTGACAGACATGCGAACTGTCAACAGATGTGCCCCTGGAGTTCAGTGTGAGGAGCCAGAGTCCAATTCTGATGGGAATCAGAACAAGGGAGGGCCTTCCCCCAGTAAAATTGCTCTGGGGAGTTGCTGTTTGCCTTTTGGGGCTCCACATTTACTGATGACCACACGTAGGTTTCCCCAATGGAACAAACAGCATCCCCCCGCCACCGCCATTCTAGTCTAGGAAAATGGTGTGGGCACCATGTTGTCCACCTTGTGCCACAGTCCCAGTTCTAGCTGGGTTTTCACACATCTGGGGATTGAGTTGTCAGTGGGGAGCTCACAGCACATGCCTGATAGAAAGTGTTTGAGCTGGACCCAGACAGAACCCATGGGTTGTGTATTCTACATACTTAGGCCCTTAGTGTATTGGAATGGGAAGCAGCCAGGTGTGTACATTTTCCAACATTTATTGTATTTGCACAAGATTGCAGGCATTTGAAAATAAGAGTTTGTCCTATGGGGCAGAGCTCTGCTTCCAACAACACTCTCCCAGCCCGAATATCAGCAAAGAGCTCTGCTTCTAACAACATTGCATCAACCTGAGCATCAGCAGAGGGTGGACAAAAGGGCAGAATGGGCCTGTTTGGACTGCAGCTTATTCTCCCACCACCAGGGCCCTGCCGATTGTCCGCCTTACTGGTAGTCTGAGCCTGGGCAGGAGGGGAATACCCTCCGGTGGTCAGCAGGAGGCAATTGTAGACCAATTTTATAGTTTTTAATGTCTGTTTTGTAAAATTTTTACATTGTGGTTACTGCCTTGGGTTCTGAGAAACTCAGAAGAAAGGTGGGCATATAAATATTTTAAATAAATAGTTTATGACCAGTGTTCCCTCTAAGCTGAGTCAGTGTGAACTAGCTCACCATTTTTTAGCCTCCGGCTCACACATTTTTGCCTTAGCTCAGGAAAGACGGCTCCAGAAAAAACTAATGTATGCAGCAGCTGATTCGCTGGCTCACAACTTTAATGCCAGTAGCTCACAAAGTAGAATTTTTGCTCACAAGACTCCACTGCTTAGAGGGAGCATTGGTTGTGACCTACTCACACCTGGGCCTTTGCCTTGAGGTAGTCCCCCCCCCCACCTTGCAGGGGTAGCCCATTGGAAGGTTCAGCAGTCATGCCCAAGTGGCTCAAATTGCTGCACCAGCTTTATGTCCAGGGAAGAACAGCTGAGAGACATCAGTAGCAGGGCTACCTACACAAGACTGCCTCCGGGTGATCACTTGTTTCTGTGCCGTGCTCACATCTATGAACGTGTTTATCCTACTGATGTCACGACGGGCATTGACACTCAAACATTTGAAGCATAGTCCTGAAAAACATGTGGGAAGAGGCCCTCCATGTTTTGCAAAAGATCTGTTCTTGCCATCTTTGGAAACTTCTTCCCTAACGTGTGGACTTTTTGGTTTTAGGGCAGACGCATGGAGTGAAATCTGTCATGAAAGGAGCAGGAATGATTTCCATGGCCTCTTTGATCAACAGGTGAGTTTCTAAACATCACTCAGTCCAGGGCTTATTCTTACTGAGACTGTAAACCTATGTTTCGGAGGTGGCGTGGGCCGCGGCTTGCTTGGGAGGGAGGGAGGGCATTCAATTGTGCAAGCTGCCTGCCAGGGTGAAGGCACAGGTTTACCACCTCAGTGGGAACACAGCCTCAGGCAGTCTCCCCTCTGCCAAATCGCTCAGAAAGTCTGGTTCAGATGGGGACATTCTCACCTGCGGCACCAAGCCCTGCAGTCAGCTTCTCAGAGGAGTCTGGAGAACAAGACAGAGTGTCCTGCTCTCTGTTTGCTGACTGTCCAAGCGAGTGTCCACCGCACATATGGTCAGGGCCACTTTCTCCCAAGATACACAAAGAAGGCTGTCAAGAATATGCTGAGTTCCACGGCGATTCCCCTGCTCCGGGGAGAACAAACTGCTGCGTTGACTCTGCTCTGCACCTGCTTGTCATCCTCAGATGCCAGGACATTGAAAAGATGCTGCTCCTCCATCCTGCACCTGCCACGGAAGACCTTGAAGGCAAGGCCCATAAGGGCAAGACTTTTTGGCAAGGGGGAATCGATGAATAACCTGAGAACTGCAGATGGTGTAGTTTTACTGATGCTCAGCAGGTAAGGGCGCAGTCAACGGCCTGGATAGGAAACCACTGGGAACTCCACATAAGAGCAGGATGTAATATAACAAATACATATTTTCAAATACAGATAGGCAGGAAGGAACACTGCTAGCTAGCACTGCTAGGAAGGTAGCACTGCTAGCTACCAAGCGGCTATTAAACTGGACACTATTCTCACCCCCACCCCATGCCTCCCCCCAAATGATGATAAAGAGTAAGAGTCCAGTAGCACCTTAAAGACTAACAAAATTTGTGGCAGGGTATGAGCTTTCGTGAGTCACAGCTCACTTCTTCGATTCAGCTAGAACGTGAATCTATGTGTCCTATATATAGGAAGGTGGAGTGATTTCAGATGCCAAATGACATTAGCAGGCAAATGACAATAGAAGGTATGACTGGATTAGGTGTGATATGCAGAGAGGTAGTAGGCGTGGAAAAATTAGCATGGTAACGAGACACAAGACCTAGATCTCAATTCAGTCCAGGTGGATGCATTGTCTTGAGCTTCGTTTTCAGTTGCAATTTAGCAGTGTCTCTTTCTAATCTCCTTTGAAATTCCTTTGTAAGATAACTGCTACTTTTAGGTCAGCAACTGAATGTCCTGGAAGGTTAATATGTTACCCCACTAGTTTTTAAATGTTGTGGTTCCTGATGTCAGACTCACGTCCATTAATTCTTTGTAAGGGACTGGTCTGATTGTCCAGCGCAGTGGATGGAAGGGCATTGCTGACACATGGTGGCATAAATCACATTGGAGGATGAACAGGAGAATGAATCTGGGATGGTATAGCTGATGTTGCTGGGTCCACTGATGGTGTTGCTAGGATCTGTGTCTGGGGGGTCAGCCGGGAACTGACAACCCTGTCTGTGCCCCTAGAGGGTATTCAAGGGGACAATGACATAGTGGGGAGACACCCACCCTGTGCTAAAAGGCACAGAAAGACAGAACAACAGCCAGGACCCATCAGCTGCGAGCAAGAGGGGACAGGAATGAAAAAGAGAGAGACAGCCCCCAAAGTCAAGAGAGGCGTCCAAGGGGTCAGGAGGTCCCATGGCTACAGGAATGGGTCCTTTCAACCCTTACCTCACATCCCACCCCATGGAGTTGGGGCAGCGAAGGGAGGCAGGGGAGGCTGGGCTACCCACCCTGCCCAACGCCTCAGAGATAGAGAGGGGAAAGGCTGGGATGCAGGTGTGGGGGTTAGAGTGAGAAAGCCCTTTTTCCTTGATCCTCTAATAAGAAGGGAACCTCGAAACAGGAGGGAGAGGTGGGGTGAGTGCCCAGTGATTTAAGTGGAGATGGGGAAGCCAGAGGACAGACGCAGCAATAGAGCTCAAGAGTGAGGAAGACGGACTGGGTGAAGTTCAAACCCCCCCCCCCCACTTTTTCCTTCACAGTTCTGAGGCTGTACACTCTAGCTCTGCGAAGAAATCACACCCTGGAGCCACCCAGCCCTCCCATGGGAGACCCCAGGAAGCTAGTGAGTGACAACCTGTGAGAGAGCAAAGTTGGCATCTTGGTTTGTTGCTGAATTGCAACTGAAAATGAAGCTCAAGACAATGCAGCCACCTGGACTGAATTGAGATCTAGGTTTCCTGTCTCATTACCAATGCTGATTTCTCCATGCCTTCTACCACTCTGCATATCACACCTAATCCAATTATACCTGCTATTGTCATTTGCTTGCTAATGTCATTTGGCATCTGAAATCACTCAGTGTATAGGACAGGGACTCACATCCCAGCTGTATCTGAAAAAGTGAGCTGTGACTCACAAAAACTCATACCCTGCCACAAATTCTGTTAGTCTTTAAGGTGCTACTAGACTCTTACTGTTTTCTGCTGCTGCAGACAGACTACACAGCTAACCACCTTGATCTATCTCCATGTATGACAAAGAGCTTTATGGCCTTAGCCCTTCCCTTTGCCAAACATGGTTAATATTAACCTGAGTTCTGGATTCCACCTTGGCTGTTCTGAGTATCAGGAACTGTCCAAGATAATGGGAACTCAAATCTAGAAACTGTCTCATTTGTGAAGCAGGAGTGCAGCCTTAATATCTAAAGACAGATAAAAGAATCAAAGAAAAACTCTCAAAGTCATAGCATAAACATGGAGGAAATAAAGGGTTGCTTGAAGTGGCTTGTTGTGTATATTCTGACTCAAGCTGGAGAAGATAAAACATGGCATTTTCAGTTTGGGCTTTGCCAGCAGCCTCCTTCAGGCTACACCTCTGGAAGCCCAATGTGGCAGCACAAATGTCTGGATCACTTACGGTTGAGGCAGCACCATCATACTCCTGTGTACTGTAGCCAAGCATCAGAGAAAGACCTCTTCAAGAAACTGCAGACCCCCTACCTGAATAGACCCATCACACCTCAGCTCTTTCTACTCTAGACTAGGCTAATCAAAGTCCTGTGAATCATAGGTGGCATCAAAGCTGTATAGTTGCAGCCTCCTCTCAATAACAATGGCTGTTAAAATGTTAACTGAGATGCCTACCAGGAATGGAAGAACAGACCTAAGAACATAAGAAGACCACTACTGGATCAGACGGGCGGTCCATCTAGTCCAGCATACTGTTTCACACAGCAGCCAATCTGTTGCCATAGAAGGCCTCTAAATAGGACATAGTCACCTCCTGGCACTGGTAACCAGTGGTTTACTGATTCTAATTGTGGAGGCCCCTATAGTCACCATGGATACACCTATTCTCCAAGAATCTTCTTAAACCTCCCTAAAAGTCATCTATGCTTTTAAAGGCCATCACTACATCCACTCACCATGGATTCCACAGTTTAATTACTTGCTGAGCAGAGAAGTATTTCCTTTTGTCCATCCTGTCCTAGACAATATCTTTTGTTACACAATGAGAATGCTGATGTAAGAAGCTTGCACATGCTCACTCCAAATTCCCCACTTAATGCTGAGTTCTAAGTTGAGGTTGTTGCCATCATCAGTAGAGGATCTGGGCTTTAGCATCTGCAACAGTGAATGCTTTTCCTGTGCAGAAAGAAAAGCAAGAGCTGGAGTTACATTTGGATTGCAAGTTGATAAGAAATGCTTAAAGGAAGGCTTCAGCTTTATGAAGACCAGCAGCAACTCTGCTGTTCTTAAGAGATTTTCCATATTTATTTATTAGATTTTAATCCCACTCTTCTTCCAAGTAGTTCAGAGGGGTATACATAGTCCCCTCCATACCATATTTACCTTCACTACAACCTTGTGAGGTAGATCGGAGAGTTTCAGAGGGTGGCCATGTTAGTCTGCACTAGAGCAGCTAGATTCGAGTCCAGTAGCATCTGAGTGACCCACTTCATATCTAACAAAGGGAGCTTTGGTTCTCAAATGCTTCTACCCAACAAATCTTGCTGGTCTCTAAGGTGCTAACTGGACTCAAATCAAGAGAGAGAGAGAGAGAGAGAGAGAGAGAGAGAGATTGGCCCAAGGGCACCAGTGAGCTTCATCCCAGAGTGGTCTCCCTGGTCACGTCCTGACACTCTAACCGTTGCATCACACAGATCTTTTCATGGCAAGGAGTAGAATTTCCTGCATCCGCCTTTAAAAACTGGAAATGTGTGCCTTGAACAAGACAGTCTGGAAGATCAGCTAAGGTGTTATATACTCCATACAGTTGTTTTTATTTACTCCAGATACCCAGACGCTGTGTTCCCTGCCACAATCAATACTACTGGAAGCAGTGGCTAGGCCTGTGGGTTTTGTAGCACAATTTTTACTAGGGTTGCCAGGTCTGGGTTGGAAAATACCTGGAGACTTTGGGGGTAGCGCCAGGAGAGGGTGGGGTTTGGGGAGGGGAGGGGCCTCAGCAGGGTACAATGCCATCGAGTCCACCCTTCAAAGCAGCCATTTTCTCCAGGGAAGCTAATCTCTGTCAGCTGGGGATCAGTTGTAAAAAGTGGGAGATCCCCAGGCCACACCTGGAGGCTGGCAACCCTAATTTTTACTATGATGTCAATGGCCTCCTGCTGCAGTGAGAGCAGAGCCTGGGAGTCCTCACACATCCTTAAACGCAGGCATCCTCACTTTCTCCTAATACACACCAAAGGCTGTGGAGCCTCCTATGCACAATCGTTTGAGTAGGACCTTCCAAACGTGTGACTGTCTAAATACTGCTCACCAAGTTGCCGCCACTTTAGAATGCCCCATGGGGCATGGTCCACACATGCTACTGGGGGCACCTGACTGGCTTGCCACACTATTGGGGTCTAGAGGTGGTTAGCATCACACTACGATGCATCATTCAGTGGAGACCCCACCACCACCACCAGAAGCCTCCTTCCCTTTCCCGCCTTTGTTCACACCATTCTCAGAGAAGGCCCCAGTTGTGATGCACTGAAGCACAGGGGCTGGTTGGAATGCTGACACTGAGATGTTAGCTCCATGGTAGGGGCTGCCTTTTCCACCTTGAAAGCTCCTTCAGCTCTCCCCAGAGTCTAAGCTCGCTGCAGCACTATTCACATCAGGAAGTAATATTCAGATTTCCGTTTTTAATGACCACAGAAGAATTCTGTGCTGAAAATTCCATTTAGGAAAGGGGGCGGGGAGAAGACAAAACAGCAGAAAATTCCATCCCACATCAAGAGGAAAAAGCACAGCAGAGTGCAGGAAGTGGAGCAGATGTCCCCCTTCTCCTCCACCCTGATGACCTTGTTCTCTTAAATGCCAAAACAGCATCTATCCTGAGAAATCCCTTGATACTTGTCTCTAGGTGATGTGTAACGTTAGTACGTTTTCATCATTAAAATTCCCCTTCAATTGCATAATGTTTTCCTTTTCTGGAGCAAACTTACCTGCTGGACTGACGCTGAGGATACCAGAATAAGGTATTTGTACTAAAAATGGGTAAGGGAAGACCACTGCCAGCCTCAGCACAAATGCTTCCCTTCCTAAAAGAGCATCTTATAATATCAGTCTTGTAGGCACCAGCTGCTCTATTTTGCAAGTTTGGCCCTAATATTTTGATCCCCATCTCTGGTTAAACATTGCCCCCGTTTCACATTTGAGAGATATTTGTGAGTTACATCGGACCTTTTGGGGGGCTAATATATGGGTACGCACACTATACATTACATATATCCCACCTTTCTAAACTTCAGGCAGCAGACAGAGGTGAGGTTTCCAAAGGTTCTCTTGTCCAGGCAGTGACCAGACTTACCTTCAGCTAAGGAGCTGCATCACCTGCCTCCAGACCAAATCTCAGCCCAGCTCTTCCCTACAGCACCTGCTCTCTGGCAGTTCAGATCTGAGTTTTATGCTGCTGCATCTTGACTCTGAGGCACATGCATGAAAGTACCCTCAGCAGGGCCAGCCCAACCATATAGGTGAACTAGGCAGTTGCCTAGGGAACCTGGCTTTAATGGGTGACAAGTCAGAAAGAAGTGAATTTCTGTTTCTGATGTTGATTTTGAATGTCAAGTAAATAATGGTAGGAGTTCAGTTTATTCTTTTCCCCTCCTATGCTGACTGTGTGTGTGCTGGAAGGGCAGGTCAGCCCTGATCCTCAAAGGATGCCAGCTCTCTGTTCTCCTTTCATGACTATCTCAAACTGGCCTGTCCAGTAGTGGACATCGCTGGATGTGTTGATAGGGTTGTCACTTCTGAGCAGGGAAACTCCTAAGGATCTGTTTCAGAGGGTAGCCATCTTAGTTTGCAGTAAAACAGATTCAAGTCCAGTAGCACCTTAGAGACCAACAAGAGATCCTGAAGATCTGGGGGTGGATCTTTTGGAATATGCAAGGTTTATTATGCATAGGGGGAAAAATGAGAAGAACATCCTGGAGGCAGCAGAGGGGACAACTAGATATATAGTCTCCTTAGTTAGGGCTCTTTCCCTCTCCTGCTGATAACTGTTCGTTATTGCCTCCCTCTTTGCTAGTTAGACAGTTAGATTTCTCTTTCTCCTCTCTCTTACAAAGTTTGTTCTCTTCTTAATAAACCAACTTTATTCTTTAAACAGCCTGTGCTCTGCTTTACTGCATATCTGCACTCTGTCAACAGGATCCTCCAGGGGATGGACTTTGGGGAAGGGAGGGAGCTTGGCAGTCCTGTGATGCCATAGAGTCCACCCCTTCAAAGCTGCCATTTTCTGCAGGGAATTGAACTCGGTAGTCTGAAGATCAGCCATAATTCTAGGGGAACTCCAGCTAGCCCTGGAGACTGGCAATCCACAGAACTTCTACTAATTATTCTTTCAAAAAAAACCTCCCCCCAAAAAGCTGTCAAGGTCACTTTACTAATCCCCAGTGGAGGACATACAGCAGGAGGCCAAGACTTTTAGTTACCGGGGGGGGGGGGGGTACTCAGGCACAGAGCTGCCAACCTCCAGTTGGGCCTGGGGATCTCCTGCTTTTACAACTGATCTCCAGCTGACAGAGATCAGCTCCCCTGGAGAAAATGGTTGCTGTGTAGGGTGGACTCTATGGCATTGGACCATGCTGAGGCCCCTCCCCTCCCCAAACCCCGCCCACTCCTGGATCTACCCCCAAAGTCTCCAGGTATTTCCCAACCCAGACCTGGCAACAAGGGCGTAGACTTTCCAATTTCCGAGGGAGGGGGCTGGGGCTGGGCCAGAGACATCACAGGCCATTGTCTCCGGGGGAGGCTCAGCACTTCCTGGAAAAGTTCGGGGGGGGGGGGCTCCAGCTCCCCAGCCCCCCTGAAGTTGACACCTATGCCTGGCAACCCTATCTCCCAGTTTTCATCTTCTAAAGTGTGAAAAACCAGTGAGCCCTCAAAAGCAGGTAACATGAATTCAAAGGGACATCCACTAAGTGCATTTTAAACTGCAACCTTCATGTGAAGAGAGCCTTTCCCAAGCAGGGCATGAGGGGAAGGCCTAAGGCTCAAGGGAGGGAGGCCTTCATGGAGAAAGCAAGCCTGGCTGCCCACAGAGGAACAGGAAGTGTAGCTGCCTTGGAATACTGACAACAAGCTGTTGCCTGAATATATGAAATTGTCTTCTACGAAGTCAGTCTGTCAGTCTTATTTCCCAACTGGCAGTGGTCTCACACAGGGCTGCCAGGCCCCCCCGGCCATGGGCGGAGGATGGGGGGGGTAGGGTTACCAGATCCAGGTTGGGAAACTCCTGATATTCAGGGATGGAGCCTGGGGAGGAGAGGACCTCATTAGGATACAATGCCATAGAATCCACCATCCCAAACATCCATTTTCTCTGGGGGAACAGATCTCTGTAGTCTGGAGATGAGCTTTAATTCCAGGGGATCCCCAGGTCCTACCTGGAGGCTGGCATCTCTAGCTCTTGCGGTGTCTCAGACAAAGCAAAGATGCTTCTCAAGACCTACTGCCTGAAATCACTTGACTGGAGAGGCTTCTTTATCATACTTTTAAAAAACTTATATCCCATTTTTCTCCTTAACTGGGATCTAAAGCAACATCATATTTCTCTCTCCCCCTCCACTTTATCCTCACAGCAACAACTCCGTAGGCTGGCCTGAGAGATTGTGACAGGCCAAGAGTTATCTGGTAGCTTCCCCAACAGACCAGACATTCAGACCCAATTGTTCCAATCTAACACTGTAGGCAGGGCAGCTATCCGTGACTGAATTGGGATCTTTATGCTACAAAGTTGGTGTCCTGTCACTAAGCCATGAGTTCCATCTCAACGTTTGGTGAAAATTTCTCTTCACCTAAAGAAAAGCTTCTTTTCAACACAATACTGCATGAAATTCCCCTCTATCTGTTAAAGACTGAATTCTGTTGGAGGTTTTATGATTGTCGACTTATGGAAGAAAGAAGGAAAGTTGAGCAAATGCAAACCCACATTAACACTATGTGATATATATCATAATAAGCTCTTGGTATTAATGCATTGATTATGGGTTATTTCTTAAATTGTCTGGCCTGTTTTCTGACAGAGGAAAACCTCATTCCAGAGTAGGCCCATGACATTGGCCCTGCTTGCTAGGAGGTGCTTATCCATGGGTGGATGAATAATATTCACGAATCCCAGCCACATCAAGCAACAACTGAGTCAGTAAAACAAAACAAAAAAATCCCACTGGGTGCCAATTTTGTGATTGGGGTTTGTGAGCGGCCATCCCCATACATAAACAGGAGTCACGCAAAGGACAGCCAAGTTTTGGATCTATTCGCCATCTCCACAGGAGTGGAAACAGGGTTCAGCAGCTCCCACTGGGGTGAGGCAGGATGAAAACTCTGTGTGCAATTCTCTTTCAAATTTTAAAATAAATTGTATCTGTGATATGGAGCAGATCGGCAGAATCTTTTCTGGAAATTGCATTCTTAAGAAGCATTTCCTGATGATATTTAAGATTGGTTTATCGTTGAATGCAGAAAGGCTTTTGTAGAATGCTCCTTTACAAAGTTTATTTTTCTTAATGGACTGCTTGTGCCAGGCATGTAATGAGAAACAAGCACAATGCAGGTTGCTTTCTGAACATGGAGACCGGGCATTCCTGTTTTCTGCAGGGAATTGAACTCGGTAGTCTGAAGATCAGCCATAATTCTAGGGGAACTCCAGCTAGCCCTGGAGACTGGCAATCCACAGAACTTCTACTAATTATTCTTTCAAAAAAAACCTCCCCCCAAAAAGCTGTCAAGGTCACTTTACTAATCCCCAGTGGAGGACATACAGCAGGAGGCCAAGACTTTTAGTTACCGGGGGGGGGGGGGGGGTACTCAGGCATAGAGCTGCCAACCTCCAGTTGGGCCTGGGGATCTCCTGCTTTTACAACTGATCTCCAGCTGACAGAGATCAGCTCCCCTGGAGAAAATGGTTGCTGTGTAGGGTGGACTCTATGGCATTGGACCATGCTGAGGCCCCTCCCCTCCCCAAACCCCGCCCACTCCTGGATCTACCCCCAAAGTCTCCAGGTATTTTCCAACCCAGACCTGGCAACAAGGGCGTAGACTTTCCAATTTCCGAGGGAGGGGGCTGGGGCTGGGCCAGAGACATCACAGGCCATTGTCTCCGGGGGAGGCTCAGCACTTCCTGGAAAAGTTCGGGGGGGGGGGGCTCCAGCTCCCCAGCCCCCCTGAAGTTGACACCTATGCCTGGCAACCCTATCTCCCAGTTTTCATCTTCTAAAGTGTGAAAAACCAGTGAGCCCTCAAAAGCAGGTAACATGAATTCAAAGGGACATCCACTAAGTGCATGTTAAACTGCAACCTTCATGTGAAGAGAGCCTTTCCCAAGCAGGGCATGAGGGGAAGGCCTAAGGCTCAAGGGAGGGAGGCCTTCATGGAGAAAGCAAGCCTGGCTGCCCACAGAGGAACAGGAAGTGTAGCTGCCTTGGAATACTGACAACAAGCTGTTGCCTGAATATATGAAATTGTCTTCTACGAAGTCAGTCTGTCAGTCTTATTTCCCAACTGGCAGTGGTCTCACACAGGGCTGCCAGGCCCCCCCGGCCATGGGCGGAGGATGGGGGGGGTAGGGTTACCAGATCCAGGTTGGGAAACTCCTGATATTCAGGGATGGAGCCTGGGGAGGAGAGGACCTCATTAGGATACAATGCCATAGAATCCACCATCCCAAACATCCATTTTCTCTGGGGGAACAGATCTCTGTAGTCTGGAGATGAGCTTTAATTCCAGGGGATCCCCAGGTCCTACCTGGAGGCTGGCATCTCTAGCTCTTGCGGTGTCTCAGACAAAGCAAAGATGCTTCTCAAGACCTACTGCCTGAAATCACTTGACTGGAGAGGCTTCTTTATCATACTTTTAAAAAACTTATATCCCATTTTTCTCCTTAACTGGGATCTAAAGCAACATCATATTTCTCTCTCCCCCTCCACTTTATCCTCACAGCAACAACTCCGTAGGCTGGCCTGAGAGATTGTGACAGGCCAAGAGTTATCTGGTAGCTTCCCCAACAGACCAGACATTCAGACCCAATTGTTCCAATCTAACACTGTAGGCAGGGCAGCTATCCGTGACTGAATTGGGATCTTTATGCTACAAAGTTGGTGTCCTGTCACTAAGCCATGAGTTCCATCTCAACGTTTGGTGAAAATTTCTCTTCACCTAAAGAAAAGCTTCTTTTCAACACAATACTGCATGAAATTCCCCTCTATCTGTTAAAGACTGAATTCTGTTGGAGGTTTTATGACTGTCGACTTATGGAAGAAAGAAGGAAAGTTGAGCAAATGCAAACCCACATTAACACTATGTGATATATATCATAATAAGCTCTTGGTATTAATGCATTGATTATGGGTTATTTCTTAAATTGTCTGGCCTGTTTTCTGACAGAGGAAAACCTCATTCCAGAGTAGGCCCATGACATTGGCCCTGCTTGCTAGGAGGTGCTTATCCATGGGTGGATGAATAATATTCACGAATCCCAGCCACATCAAGCAACAACTGAGTCAGTAAAACAAAACAAAAAAATCCCACTGGGTGCCAATTTTGTGATTGGGGTTTGTGAGCGGCCATCCCCATACATAAACAGGAGTCACGCAAAGGACAGCCACGTTTTGGATCTATTCGCCATCTCCACAGGAGTGGAAACAGGGTTCAGCAGCTCCCACTGGGGTGAGGCAGGATGAAAACTCTGTGTGCAATTCTCTTTCAAATTTTAAAATAAATTGTATCTGTGATATGGAGCAGATCGGCAGAATCTTTTCTGGAAATTGTATTCTTAAGAAGCATTTCCTGATGATATTTAAGATTGGTTTATCGTTGAATGCAGAAAGGCTTTTGTAGAATGCTCCTTTACAAAGTTTATTTTTCTTAATGGACTGCTTGTGCCAGGCATGTAATGAGAAACAAGCACAATGCAGGTTGCTTTCTGAACATGGAGACCGGGCATTCCTGTTCTTCCCCATTTTACCGAGGAAGGTTTGGCCTTAACATTTATTACCACTGATACTGTGAATCTGGAAAGCCAACGATTCCAGATGCTGGCCTTTGCAGCTGTGTTCCAATCCCTTGAGGACAAACACCTTGTTTGCTAGTATGTAGAAGGCACTGTGAAGCAATTCTTCTTCAGGGGACTTTGGGCGGCACAGATGGGATTGTGAGGAGTTGTAGACCTTTGTATTGTCAGTGAAGTGGTAATTGCCTTTTTAGAGTGAGCAGTTATGGTCTAAGAGGTATCTGAGTGGTTGCTTTTATTGTTCATCTTTATTTTTATTTATTATGCTGGGCATACAGGTTTGTAAGCTGCCCTGGGGCTCCTTCTTAGGGGGAAAGATAGTGCACAGATATTTTTGACAAATTCACATGCAGGGAAGGCTCTGCTTCTGTTGGTTTCCCAGTCATCTTACAGAGTTGCTGGGACTTACTAACTGTGCACCAGGTTTATTTAACTCAATAAATCATAAGAAAGCCTCTGTTAATGGGACAGGATTTTTTTTTCCCCGGCCAGTTGGCAACCCTAATGAAGCTCCATGCACAATGATGCCACTATACAAATAACCATCTATTTTGACAATATGTATAGCTTATAGCTATACCGGCTTAGTGTGTTTAATAGTTTTTGAGTCCCCAGCCCTAAATTCACAGTCTTCTCATCTCAATATTTCCCAAGTGTAAAGGGGGGAAACACCTTCTAGAATGTCTTCTTCTGAATGCTTAATTCTGTAATAATGCACTAGGGCTTTGTGTGTATATTATATATGGCATATGTCCAGATTATAAAACAGGCAGCTTATTGCTGTTTCTTCCTTGATGGCCTTCTTGTCTTTTTGTGAAAAAAAACCCACCTTTATTTATAATACAGTTGAATGAAACTGCTGCACTACTTTATCTAGTGTGGACAGTCACAGCTCTATTGATGCACTTGGCAGGAGGAACAGCCAGGCTGGCTCCCTGCCATTTCCCAATTTTTACAGCTATTTTAAAATTTTCTGCAACAGGGTCTTTTATTTTCTTTAATTGATCTGTCCGTGTCACTGTTGCAATGTAGCATACCTGCTGAGCTCAACATCCCACAGGAACACAATGACCGTGGGCAAGCTTTGTCTTGAGAGCAAAATTAGTGCTTCCCTTGCCCAAATCTGTCTTGAATAATTAACGGCATTAGGGGAAGGGCCAGCTTCAAAGGAAATGTCTCCAAAGGCTGGCATAAAATTTGGAAGTGACACCAAGCCCTCCCCCAGCCTCACTGGCCAGGAATCCTGATGCAAAAGGACACCTTTTGAAAAAGGTTGTAGAAATGAAATGATCCCAGGAAAAAAAATGTTTTGTTGGTGTGATGTTGATTTTTAGTAAATCTCAGTGCTGGCTTTGTAAACTTGAGTTGACGCCCAGCATACAGGTCTCCCAGATTAGAATGATGCCCTGTTCTGGCCAACAGTCCCACAATTCAGTTCTACCTAATGTTCATCTGTCCGTTTAATTCCTAAA
This sequence comes from Lepidodactylus listeri, assembly GCA_029233225.1. Taxonomy (NCBI): domain Eukaryota; kingdom Metazoa; phylum Chordata; class Lepidosauria; order Squamata; family Gekkonidae; genus Lepidodactylus; species Lepidodactylus listeri. Next base: position 30,931,069 of record JARCFY010000013.1, read on the forward strand.
GTCCCTGTGGTGTTGGAGCCGATAAAACACTTTTGCTGATTCAAATGCTCTGAAGCAGTAAGGTCCATACCAGAGCCTTATTTAAAGGAATTTTGACTTGCGGTGAGGGTGTGGGATGTGTTAAAGGTCCAATTCAGTAGACTGCACAGGCACGACCCTCCACATACATATAAAGCTGCCTTACACGGCAGTTTGGTGCAGTGGTTAAGTGTGCGGACTCTAATCTGGGAGAACCGGGTTTGATTCCCCATTCCTCCACTTGCACCTGCTGGATGACCTTGGGCAAGCCATAGTTCTGGCACAGCTGTTCTTGAAAAAGAGCAGTTTCTGTCAGAGCTCTCTCAGCCCCACCTACCGCACAGGGCGCCTGTTGTGGGGAGGGGAAGGGAAAGGAGTTTGTACGCCGCTCTGAGACTCCCTTGGGGAGTGGAGGGCGGGGTATAAATCTAATCTCTTTTCTTTTTCTCTGAATCAGACCATTGGTCCCTCAAGGCCAGTATTGTCAGCTCTGCCTGGCAGCAGCTCTCCAGAGTGTAAAGCTGAGCTCTCTCACATCACCTGCTATAGGATCCTTTCAGTTGGAATTCCCAGGGATTGAACCTGGCATCTTCTGCATGCTAAGCAGATGTTCCACCTCTAAACCACAGTCCCTAAAATTAGCAAAGTGTGTGTTGGCTTCCTACCTGAATCTCTGAGTGCCAGCACACAGCCATGAAAGAAACAGGAAGCAGGAGCAGCATTAGCAGCTGGTAACTATACAAAAATAAAAATAGTAATTTGATATGTGATATTTTTACTATGTAAATGTAAATAGTTTGGAGTTAAAAGTCCGTTGTAGAGGTCTAATACAGTAGGACTGGGAGACACAGCACCCCTTATTTACTGTTAAAGACCCTGTCCTATATGCTCATTAAAAATCCCATGTACTAAGATGCTCCAGAACACTGCTGATCTAAAGAAGTGTGGACACTGGTGAGGCTGGACTATCCCCACATCAAGAGGAGGGCTGCCTTATTTTGAGCTCTGGAGTTAGCTAACTCCACAATACTTCGGCAGCAAGACCACTTGATAGTAACTCCTAGGTGAACGTTGTCCTTGCAAGACCTTGTTTTAAAAAGGTGTGGTCAAATTCTCACAGGTTTATGACAAGCTCCCCACACACACGTTATTAGCTGACTGCTGTTCTAAGGGAATGAGTTCAAATTAATGTTTGCTGTATGCCTGCTTGGCAACTGGACATAAATGCTACCTGTAGACCTGACAGCAAATGCTGTGAAAATTTCCTATATAAGCTTTCGTGGGTAAATGAGACGTTTTCTTTTTCAGCATAATTTATAGGAATCTTTGGCAGCTGAGTTAGCTTCAGAGCATTCTCTATACTGTATTGGGGGGATCAGCTCATGTTCTTTTTTTAATTGGTCATAGTTGGGCTTTTCCTCATTTACAGATAGAAGACAGAGTTAGTTGTTGTAGATTTTCCAGGCTGTATGGCTGTGGTCTTGGAATTGTAGTACCTGACGTTTCGCCAACAGCTGTGTTCACTGAGTGTTCACAGATCAGCCACTGATCACTTCCTAAATTGAGGGGAAGACTTCGCTCCCCACTAGCATGCAGTGAGGCATGGGGCTGTGTTCCGGAAACTAGGTTGCAACAGTAGAAAGAGACCAGTAGCATTACTGCAGAGTGACCACTTGGTGGCAGCTTCTGCCTGTTAATTGTAGGTGACATTCATAGCCCTGGCAGTGAATTGTGTTGAACAAAAGCATGGTTATATGCTCTGGACATAAAAGTTATATAGAGGAGCCTGGATCCCTTGTAAAGTCTCTTGTGAAAAAGAAGGGGACCCATTAGCAAAACTGATCTGCACCCACACTCCAAAGTCTCTTGGGTCAAATCTAGTGAAGCACCAGAAGACACATGTGCATACCTCTGGTGTGTTTTGCTGAACAGCTGCCACTCTGAAGTAGTACGATGGCACAGGAGGAGTTGAGCCCTTTTCCAAGTGCCTTTACTAACTTGTCTGCCCCTCAGGGAATAAGCATACAGGCTGTCTACGTGTTGTGTCCTAGAAGCATTGGGGAACTGTTGGGAATCTAAGAAAGCTAACTATGCTCTTAAGCCAAGACGAGTAGGAACCAGTCATGGCATGAAGGTGGCAAGGAGAACAAGCAACACGGCAGTTGGAATAAACTTTCTGGAGTCAGGCAGAGATAGCAAAAGTGGGAAGGGACCTGATTGTTCATTGTGGAGATGTTTCCTTCTTCCCAGCTCATCAGGTTCAGACTATAAACCCTTCCATCTCCTAGACATAAAAGCTAAAAGAATACTTTTCAAAATATGAAGAGCAAGATGTTCAAAAAATATTTTTGGCACGGGGACAATGTGCTCAGTCAGCTAAGCAGTGGAGTCAGAAACATTAAAAGTTTGAATGACAAGAATGACAGATGCCTCTATCTCCTTTTAGACAATGGCATGGGAGAAATAAACCTGTTATTTGTCAAGAAATCTTCTTGGATATATATACTACCTTATATGCTTCCAAGGTATGTCTTTTTAATAGCCCAACGGAAAAATCAGTACCCAGGCTTATGACTCAAATCCTAAGTATCAATAAAGTACACATGTATACCACATGTATATCAATAAAGTATGCATTATTCACCTACACACATTAATCCTTACAATCACCTCAGAAGGGAGCCCAGCATTGTGCTTATTTTACAAAAGGAGAATGAATTAGGCTTGCCAAGGCAAAATATTTAAACTGCAATCTTCCCAGTGTCCAGAGGGGCAAGGTGCTTGCTGGACCCACCAGAGAGCTGCTGCTGCTGCTCCAGGGCAGGAGGAAGGCTGCTACCTGTTCCAGCAGCCATCCCAGAGGCCGGACTCTTCAAAAAGCTGTCATCACAACAGTAGGTCTCATGACCCAGGCCAGCAGAGGGAATACATGACATGTCAGGTTGCTTTTAAAGGAGATGGGAGGTGACCAGTGGGGTTGGCACCAGACTACCCTTCAGCAAAGGGAGCTGTCATGAGTGAAGAGGAAAAGTGCTGGAAACCTCCTCCCAATTTTGAGGCCCCCAAGGGTTGCTTAAGGCTTGGCACAAGACTCAATCAAGGCTGCAGTCAGACCGCGAAAGAGTCCGGCATTAAGCCAAAAGAGCTCTCATCAAGCAGGCATGTGTCTCTCCAAAGTCTAGGCCAGAGGATATTTTATAATATTTGTTACCTTTACTTGGAGATGCGGGGGGGGGGGGGGGGGGTTGAGAGTGAGTTCCCATGGGCTATGTTCTGGTCCCTGTAGGCTGTCTATACAACGCAACAAATGGTACTGGACTGTATTTCTAATATCATAGGTAGATCACTGCAACAAATAATGAGGAATTTTTATCTACCTGGCTCAACCTGAAAGGGCTACTCTTAACAGACCTGTCCAGACCACAGAAAGCATCTGTTAAATATGGAAAAGTTCTCCTACTTGGAAACTTACATTTCCAATGCATGATTCTAATGCAATCATGAAAGCCTTTTTAAAATCATAGAACCAGTTTCACATCAGTTAACATAGGCAGGCTGATTTTTATCAGTACATCCTTCAATTCCATTTTAGTACATGTTAGTATATATTTGAGAAAACCCAGATGCCCATTTTCTGTGTCCAAGAAATCTCTGTTCTATGAGCTGCTGAAAGACTTGCCCTGAAAGACATAGTGCAGGAAGCAGTTCAGCAACTGCACTCACATGTGAACCTATCTTATACAGTCAGGCCTATTAAGCTCAGTTATGCCTCTTTTGGAAACAGCTCTCTGGGGCACCCAGGCAGAGCAAGAGATCTCTCCCAGCAATTTCTAACCAAGACCCTTTAACTGGAGATCCCAGGGAGTAAATACATGAACCTGCCTTATCCTGAATCAGACCACTGGTCTATCAAGGTCCATATTGTCTACTCTGCTTAGCAGTGTCTCTCCACCTGATCTTTTTAACTGGAGATGCTGGGAAATGAACCTGGGAGCCACTACAAGCAAAGCAGATGCACTGCCACTGGGCCATGACTCCCCCCCCCACCCCCTCCAGTGCAGTGCTTCTTAAGACTGGACACTCAAGGAGGAGTTCTAGATCTTTAAAAAGACCTTTAATATACCGTATAAAAGGAGGCATCACAATTCAAGCACACATATAACTTCATTCAACATTGCTATCTGATGTACATTCTGAGGAGCGCCACTGGAATGCCATACAGTCAGCTTCAGTCAAATGTAATCCGAAAACTGCGTTCTTGTTCTTTGCGCCGGCTCTCACAAACCTTGGTCACTTCCTCAACCTTCCTCTGCAGCAGGGCTGAATGCAGAACACACAAAACAGAATCAATGCAGAGCTTGCATATAGTATATACTGAAGTACAACCCTAGAAAGGGAAAGCCTGAAGAAAAAAACTCCTCATAGGAAGCAAAACAAAATACACCTGTTTTTGCAACCCAACTGATGGCCAAAGTAGACATGATAATTTTTAATGAATCAGATTCAAGCTCTCCAGACGTGTTTTGCTTACCTCTGCAGTGCATAGGATTCATTTTTAAAGCACTGCAGGAACCCCAATTCTCAGCTCAGGTCCATGGCATTGGGGAGGATGGGCATCTCCCCCCCCCTGCATTTTCCAGAGCAGAAATAGCCCCTGTGGGGCTCACTGGTCCATTTTGGCATTGCACGTGCGGTATTCAGTACACAGGTCAAATAACAGCCTGGAAGGGGGACTATTCGCTTTAGAAAACAGCATAGGGAAATGCAGAAGCCCCCTGCCACCATGCCATGCTCCTGGGCTCAACTGAACACCTGCAGGCCTTTAAAAAGGACTTCCTTGCAGCTCCTACGTTCCTGTTGGGAAAGCAAGTTGACTTATTTAAGAAATCATATCTGGTTAGGGCCCATTTTGATGTCACATCAGGGAACTAAGATATACAGCACTTGGAAGCAGACAGCTTGGCTGAAGGCTCAAGAAAAGCCCCCTTCATGGCTAGCTACGCGCAAAACTGGCTGAATAAATGCTGCATTGAACACTCAAAGTCTATCAGGAAGCCTGACAAATAGCTGACAATGAAGAGTTAATCCAGTGTCTGCTGGTGCAGGTATCTGATAGACAGCCACATGTCATAGCTCCAATATACTGTAACTGTTTTTGCTTTATGAGCTCACATCCAAGTTGCCTCTTCACATCTGTGATGTCTGAGAACTGGCAAGAATAAGTCTGCAATAAATTGCTAGTTGTGCATCCTAATTCCTGCTCAGCCCTGAAATTATTTTCAAAGATTTGTTCTCTCCCATCCTAGCCTGCTTCACAAGGTTATGCTTAAAAACCAAAAATAAATTATAGAAAGGGAGTTTTCTAGAAGCTATAAACAGTGCAAGATACCTGAATTCTGATCGATCCATTGGAGAGAGTCCATGTGTGCATTGAGGATTTTACAAATCTGCTGAAGCTATTAAGGTGGAGAGAGAGAGAGAGAGAGGGAGATTAGAGGCATCACACCTAGACACATTCTTCTGACATCCTGCATAGCCCAAGCCAACAGTAGCCCATTTAGCAGTTTCTTCCCAAAGTACTGCTGGTCTGAATGCTCTAGACAGGTTCAATCTATCAAAAATACACAAGGGGAAAAAATGAAAATTTACAAAGCTGCAGCGGGCTAAAAGGAAGCCTTTGCCCATCTGTGGACAGATTCAGACTATCTTTAAAAAATCTTGAGAAACCAGATAATAGGAGTAGCCTTTGCAGTGACTGCAGATCCTTCCCTAATCTTAGGAGAAAGCTGAGAAAGGCTCAGGAAATGCTGCATTTGACTGGGTTGTTCAGCAGGCAGCACAGGATTACAAGGCAAGCAACTGGATGAAGGAAACATGGTATGAATAAAACATCAGAAAGGGACAGATTAGCCCTTTGCAAGACCCACTTTGCTTAGGGCAAACAGAAAAGAAATGAATACAAAAATGTGAGAACCACCAAGCCTGGACTGTGAGGTCAGCAGAGTGCAGAAGAGACGCCTTAATTTTGACACACAAACAGTTTTTGCCAAATCCTCAGACAACTGGAGTTCCACATGGTTAATGGTGTTAGGCTGTAGGCAGGAGATGGGGAGTACTGCAAGCTCCTAGTATGCATCCGAATCCAAATCGGCCCTTCCTCAAGCCATGCTATTGTCAGCCCAAAGGAAGCAGTGAAGCTGCATAGAGGGGTGGGGGTCTCCCACATGAATCAACTATAATAGAAAGTAGGCTTCACAGCTTGTGAACTAGCATTATTTGCACCATAACCCATCCCACCCACAAGACCTGGAATTCCTAATTCAATACCTCCCTCCATTCAAATTACAACTAAAAATACATTCCTGAGAGTATGGCTGATTGTACAGACCCAAGTAGGATTCTGAGCAGACCTGCTTAAAATGGCATCTCCAGTAGCCTCACATGCAGAATTTAGTACTGTTTGTACTTACTGGGTCACTGGTATCAGCAGGGCCCCCAGAAGTATTCAAGTGCTCAATGATGTCCTTCAGATCTTGTGCCATGCGCTTCAGCTGGGCATCAATATTCTCAGCCAGTTTATAACTACAGAATGTAGAGGTGTACAATTAATTGTAAAATACCAGCTAATTCTAGGTCCTAACATTAGAAGAGACAATTATAGAGGCTGTGAAATGATCGAGAGTTATTTTAACTGGTGACCATGTAAGCATCTTCAAGCCTCTCAGGTAGAACTGGCGAGTATGTGGGAGTGCTGCTAGCATTGCAAGAAGGCCCCTTCTGGATTTTAAGGTATACATTCATGTGCACAACCTGTACTAGCTTCAGTTACAGACATGAGAAGGGGCTGAAAATACCCTTGCAATCTTTGCATAGATTCTAAGTATCTCTGATTCCAGGAGTTAAACAAAAGGACTTCTGACGTCACTACAAATGCACCACTATAAAAAGGTAGGCTCCTATCAACATTCAAAAAAACTTATATAAACATATCAAGTTTCACTGTACAGTCAGATCACTGGTTTAGTTAGATTGAGATTGTCCACTGCGACTGGCAGCAGTGCTCAAGCAAAGAAGGGTCTTTCACAACACTTACCGAAGGTGCTGGGAAATGAATTCAGGTAACTTCTGGGTAGAAATACACCCACTGAGCATGGCCCCCTCCCAGAATAATTTGAAGGAGAAGCCATTGTTAACTGAAATTCCAGAAGAGTACAAAATGTGCTCTCAGGGTTATTGCCAGGACACATTTCCCAACCTGAGTCTTATTGTGTGGTCATTTTTATTCTGAGAATTCAGTCTATCACTCCTTTTCACCCATTAGCTTACGTCTTCTCCCGCTCCTCATCCGCATGCTGCAGGTAAATGGTCCCACTCTGTTCTTTCACAGATTCTTCAAGGGGGATTAACAAATCTTCCAGCTCTTTTTGCTGAGACAAAATAAAGTCTAGTTCTTGGTCCAACCTGTAGAAGAAAAAAGATGCTACCTTGCCTGGAAAGCTTGGAAAAACATCTCCTGTATCTCCACCCACCACTCCGAAAGAGCTGGAAGACACTGGGAAAGAGGACTTTTGCAGAAGGCTGCCTGGAACTGCTGGGCAATCTGCCTTAGGCAAAAGTCCAGTAAGCATTTAATACTGTAACCCATCCCATAGGGGGAGAGGGAGGGGGAAGAGAGAGAGAACCTATGAAAGGAACACACACACGCTTGCATCATGACCTGGTTGCACCTGAAGAGAACTCCAGAGCAGAAACAGACATGTCTTTAGTTGAAGCTGGAATCAAACATAACATGCTTGGCTAACTGAAATTTCTATTATTGTCTTCTCATCTCTCATACACACAAATGTACTGAGCACAAGCTGCCAAGGGCTGTACAGAGCAAAAGCAGCCCTTGAATGGGGCCACAAGGAATTTGTCTCCATTAGAACACTGAGAGCACCTAACTCTTGCTCTCCTCAGTGATTTCACTGAGAGGGGCTGGCTTTGACAACACAGTAAAGCCAGCAACTGCACCAACTGGCCAAAATTGGCCTGCTTGTTACATCACTGTCAGGACGGATGCTGCAACTGAGGAATATATTTTCAACCAGAGAGCTTAGGAATCACATGCGCTCAGTTCCATAATAACTCTTGCTAAATATAGGAAACTGTACTTTTTGAATGTTAACGGGAAGACCACAGTAGAAGGGCCAGTCTAGTGAAAGCAGCTTTCTTATGGATAGCCCCACTCCTACATACACTACTTCCTTTTTCTCAGGGACTATACAAAAAAAAAGGGGGAAAGGGGTAGGCTGGCAAGTCATCAACCACATTTTAAAGTACCCATGGTGGGCCTCACCTCTTCTGATCCAGCTTCACTTTCTCCACTTCCCTGTGCAAAGATGTGATCTGTAAAACAGACAGAGGATTCATAGATCCCAAGTTGAGATAATCTTCTCACATGCAGAATAAGACCAAAGAGAGAAGTCATTCTGGCCGTGGCAACATTTGCTTTAGTGCCAGAGGGATTAAATAAGGTTGGTTAAAGAAAACGTCAACAGCGGGGACTAACACGGGTTGTGTTGCTGTGCCACAAGTTTCCGATAGCATGGGCTTTAATTTGCTTTATTGTTGAGGTGAACCACTTCAGCAATTCCACAGGACCTTGTGAAGGAGCTGGTGAGCAAGATGGCTTCTTACCTTCTCTCCGTTCTCAATCAGGGTCCTGTCCCAGGCATTGACCTGGGTGGCCTGCTGAAGGAAATGTTTTTCCTGGTCCTCCAGTTCCAAGCTCCACTTGTTAATCAAGCTCTCCAGCTGGGCATATGTCATCACTGGAGGAGCTCTACAAAGAAGGTGGAAGGAAGGCACTTAAGAGGGGGAAATCCAAGGCAACTCACAACAGAATCCAAATGAGAGAATGTTCTAACCTACACACTAAAAACCCATGGTGTGCCTGCCATATGTAAAACACACTATGAACTTACATAGCTGTTGTGGTGGCAACAGGAGCTGTGGATGCCACAGTAGCAGTTGTGGCTGGTGGCTTCAGATTTAATGAGAATCCAGCACTGGGAACAGATGCTGTACCTAGAGCAAAAGTTTTTTGAAATCAAGTTGCAGCAGAAATGAGCAAGACAGGCAGCCAGAGGCCTGGGAACTGGTGTCAGAGAGGGCTACCTCTAATTTTAAGCTTAGCTATGACTGAAGAGGAAGTTATGGGAAGAACTTTAAAGGCTTCATGGCTATAAGCAGATCCGAACCTCACTCTCCCACATTCTACCACAATACAGTATACTTGTAATGCTTGATATTATTATTTGCCCAGGGATCGCTCCTTTTTTTAAAAAAAATTTAAACACAAAGGAGGAAAATAACTTTCCATTCTCTTATTCAGGGCATCCATTAGGGTGGGTGGGTGGGTGGAAAATCAACCAATCCTAGATTATAATGTTATTTTAACACATACACACAGCACTCCATGGAAATGCAGCAGAAGTTCCCTTGCCTGGGACTGTTCACGAGTCCCACTATTAAACATACTGATATTTTTCAGATGGTAGAAGAGCAAACAGCAGCTTTACAGTACCTAGAACAGAGTAGTCTACTTCATGGACTCTGTTAAGCATAAGAGACTAGCAGGAGTCCTGTGTTCTACTTCTATCAACCCTACTTCATTTTGTGATACCTACTGGCTGCTGTAGTGGCAGCTGCTGCTGCTGCTGCTGTAGTTGTCGTCCCAGAGACTTTAGTCCCGTATCCCACAGTCCCAGCAGTGGCTGTCCCAGCTGAAGAAGAAACAACTGCAAAAAGAAGCAAGTGACAAAGCCTTCTGAGTCACATGGCCTTTCCTCCTTCTGTTCAACTGCCTCAAAGTTGGATTTTTTTTACAGCCAGATATTTCTGAGGCCAAAGCAGTCCAAGCCCCCAGCCTTCCTCTCAACCCCAGTACCAGCAAAACATCAAGGGACTCTTCCCACTAGATGCTATCCTCACTTACGTGAGAGGCTGTTAACAGCAGAGGGAGCTGGGGCTGCAGAGTTTGCTATGGATGCAAAGAGTGTTGGTCCACACAGCCCAAGGAGGGAAGGTGTCGTCGTGGTGGAAGCTGTCGTCGAAGTTGCAGCTGTACCTGTGGAGGAGGAATATTTTGGTACTTAAGATTCCACTCTGGAGTGAACTGGGCATGCATGCATTTTCACTTCAAGCCAATGCAGACACTTTAACTCTGTGTACTTCCTTACAACTTAGTCCTATTTTGGGGTAGTCTGAATGTTTGCAAGCTCCTTTATTTAAAGCACAGTTCCACTAATAAACCAAATAAGGCACATAATCTCTGCAGCAGTTCCTCCTAAAGGCTAATAACTATTTCTGCCATTACTTCAGCTACAATAAACAAAGTCCTGTACAGAGTACAGAAGTAACAGTTATTGCACAAACCTCAGACAGAAATGCACAAAATAGCTGCAGGAAGAGGTCACAGCTAGATAAAACAATTGTAATGGAACAGGGGAAGAATAAGTATTAACAAAAATACAAAAAAAGGAAAAGACACAAAAGTTTGGGAAAGGACTTTCCAGAAGAAATGAAGACAAGATTGAAGGGGCAAACTAAAAACAGGCAGGAACTGAGCACAGGGAAAAGGTGCAATGAGCAACCACAATAGGTCTATTTGCACAGAATAAAGAACTGAACAAAGAGAAAATGAGCAAGAAACAATATCTTAAAATAAGGACCAGAAGTTTTAAGTTGCTGTAGGCAAGAATAGCAAGTAAAGAGAAAAACAAGCTTATCAAAGGATTTTGAAACAATTTCAGAGGTAAGAATGAAGGTGACCACATGGACAGCCTCTCCACTACCAATACACTTCTCTCTCCAGACCCTACCTCCAAGTTTGGTTGCAAATGATAAGGCGGGACCCTGGCTCAGTGTTCCTGTGGGGGCAGAGGTGGCTGCTGCTGCTGCAGTACCAAGTAATCCAAAGCCAGAACCTGAAACAAAAAGAAAATTAAAGTGTTTAGTCATGGAACTTTTAGGTTCGTAACCCCCATTCACATACTGCTGTGCCTTTATGGGATGTGCGTAGAGGAACTCTGCATGACAACATCTGGCAACGTATACTGCAGCCCTCTACTTATACACAGTAGTGTTATCATAACATAGAACTGTTGAAACCCATAACATGAAAACAGGTCACAACTCTACCTCAGCATGCAAAGGTAAGAAAAAAAGCCTTGCAGGATTAGACCAGTGGTCCATCTAGTTCAGCACCCTGACACAGAGTAAACAAACAAAACATAGAGGCCAAGTCTTGCCCTCATACTGCCTCCCAAAATTGGTATTCACAGGTCTACTGCTTCTGGATGTGGAAGTTCTCTTTAATTATTAAGGCTAGTAACCATGGCTGACTTATCTGTTTAATCCCCTTTTCAAGCCATCTTCAACACTGACCATCACTATTGTGAGGCAAAGCACCCTAGTTTCACCATGTGTTAATGTGCATAATAGTGGGTCTGCCTCAGCTTGCAGGTGTTTGTAATTAGCCTATCTGAATCTCTTTCAAGGCCTGATATCAGAATGCAGTAATTGGTTAAGTGAAATGGCCTGTGCTCAAGTTCAGAAACTACATGAGGGGGGAGTCAAGAGTAAATGGAATCATAGTTTGGAGGGCTCCAGCAAATGAGTGCTTTAATTGGACTCCAAAGACCACCTGATGTCAGAGAGAGAGAGAAAAACAACAACAACTGGGCCTCAGATATGAGTGACACAATGCTCTTTTAATCCCATGGGACAGATGTATAAACTTCTAGCCTGGACTCTGCTATTTGAATGGTGCACCAGTTATTACTAAAGTATTACAAAGAAAACTAGATTTTATTATTTTTTTACTAATTGATTTTAGAGACTATGTTGCCAATAATGTTCTCAATTTCATGTGTTCAATTAACCTATAAGTGTTTTTAAAGGCTTTGGTCTTCGTGTGAGCATTTAGGGACCCATGAGTCTGAGCACTGCTTACTGGTCTGTGGCTCACAGGTTTGGGTTTCCTGACAACCATATCCATGGACAGAGAATTCCGTAAACTAATTAACTGTTGAGTAAACAATATCATATACACACACATAGTTACCTAAAACAAAATCCTAAACAGTTCTTGCTCTCAAACCACCACTGAAAGGGTTTCCATACCAGGAATGGTCTCTTACCTGCAGACTGTGTTCCAAGGCTAAAAGCTGTAACAGGTTGTGATGCAGCTGCTGTGGCCGTAGCAGTGCTGACTGTGGCTGGGGCAACTCCAAAGGCCAACGCTGTGGTTCCTGCTTGCTGTGTTGAATTTGCAACTGAACCAAGGCTGAAGTTGGGAGTCCCAGACTGGGCTGTTGCTCCACTGCCAAAGCTGAAGCCTCCAGTTGTGCCAGGCTGTGCAGCAGCAGTGGTGGAGCCAAACACAAAGCCTGAAGAAGCTGCTGGCTGGCTAACTGGTACACTAGTTGTAACAGTGCCACCCAGTCCACTGCTATTGCCCAGTGCAAAGCCTCCAGTAATACCAGTAGGTTGTCCTGTTCCAGTGTTGCCCAGGTTCAGCTTGGGTGCATTCCCCCTAAATAGAAGACAAGAACAAGAGGCTTTCGTTAAAGGGGAGGGGAAGCCCTCAAGTCCCTCCATGCGCAGGAATTCACTGTACTGCTTCTTTTACCACCCCATCCAGGCAGGCTACAGGCAAGATCTCCCCCACCCCAACCACCTTTCTGTTGCTTCATACTTGGGGGCTTTCTCAACCACCGGCACAGCCCATAGATTGCCGGAAAGCTAAGCTCGACCCTGAGACGCGCATGAGCGATTGGGACGCGTAGAGGCTGCTAGGGCCATCGCTCTCACGTTGAAGCACCAGGACCCGTCCTTGCCAAGCATCCCTTCAGCGTCCGACACCTCACAGAGGCGATGCGAAGGCAGGCGGAAGCGAGGCCCTTCTCACCCGAGCCCGAAGACGCTGCCTGTGGCCGGGGTTGCAGGAGTGGGCGCGCCGAAGCTGAAGCCGGAGCTCTGCGCCGAGGTGGTGGGCGTGGTGAAGGAGAAGAGGGGCGGCGGCGGCTGAGCGCTGGCGGGGGCCGCGGCCGCTGTCCCGAAGGTGAAGCCACCCCCGGAGTTGGCCGACGCCGACGGGGCAGAGGAGGTGAAGGAGAAGCCCGTAGGGCCGGTGGCGGCCGTCGTCTTCGGCGTTCCGAAGCTGAAACCACCGCCAGACGGGGCGGAGCTGCCAAAGCTGAACTGGCTCATGGCACCGGACTCTGCGCGCGGAAAACGATTAAAAAATGTCTCCCTTCAGACCAAACCCAGCTTCGTTTACAGCCGCCGCCGCGCGCTCCGATGACGCAGCCGCACGCGCCGGAAATGTCGATAGGGAGAGCCGCATCCCTCCGGCTCCAGAAGCCGCGGTCCCGCCTTCTCCAAGGTGATTGGGCGCAGCGGAGCCCTGGTGTGTTGCCGTGGCAACGCTGGGGACGCAGCTGGAGATCGCGGCGTTAGAGGACAGCGCTCGTCGAATGAGAGGCTTAGGCGATGGCTACGGGGAGTTCGATGCCGTCCTTGCTCGCCCTGGCGGAGCTCCTCTCCAGCCCCCGCGATGAAGACGAGGACGACGACGAGCTGGAGCAGGTCAGGCAGGCGGGCGGGCAGCCCTTCAGCGGGAGGGAGGGGGGAGGGACCCCCCCCCCCGGAGGGAGGGAGGCTGAGAGGCCGCTGGTGCCCAAGGGCGACTGGACAAAGTGACGGTTAGTTGTCCTCGCCTTGCCCGGGGCGACGGGGATCCTTTGGAAGCAGCTCCAGAGCCCCGCCTCAGCGATGGTGGTTGTTGTGCTTGTGCACCGACCAAGAGTCTGGCTGCGATCACACACACTAAAGAATCCACTTTCAATCCACTTTCCAACTGGATTTTAGAAGTGTGAACTGGCAAAATCCAGTTGGAAAGTACATTTAGGCTGTGATCACACACACTCAATCCACTTTCAATCCACACTCAATCCACTTTCAATCCACTTTCCAACTGGATTTTTACTGTGTGAACTGGCAAAATCCAGTTGGAAAGTACATTGAAAGTGGATTATTTATTGTGTGTGATCGCAGCCTGAAATTGGGTTGAAAGTGGATTGCAGCCTCTGATCTCTTCCCTGCTGGGGACAGCAGCTTCCTGCCTGACTCCTGTGACCCGAGGACAAAGGGTTCTGCCATGGGTGGCATAGCACACAAACCTTGGTGAACGGTAGGTGCTTCTTTTGCAGGGCCTGTCTTCAGCTGCAAGCAATTTGGGGCCAGGGCACATTGAGGCTCCGAAGACCATAAAGCCCTCAGGTAAGGTGGCCTCCCTTTGGCATTTCTGCCAGCAACGAATTGGAGGAGTGGTGGGAGAAGACTCTGAAGAAGGAAATGTGTGGGGACCAGGGCATAACGGGCTTTCTGGGGCAAAGGAGCCAGTTGTGCAGCCTCCTGGGATGGGCACAGAGATGCACCATCTGCAGCAAGAGCCCCACTTGTCAGGAGAGGTGATCAAATCCTCCTTTGCACATCGCTTGAGAGGACAGAAAATTGCAACTTTCCATGGCAGGTCCTAGTATATAAAGCCATCTTTGTATTGGAAGCAGTAATTGAAGATGCCTCATAGAGAAACAGTTGCAGTTGTATGAAATAGCCGGAGATGTATTTATTTATATATTCAGACCCCATTATATGTTTATACCCTGTGTTTGTTTCCAGTGGGGACCCTAAGCAGCTTGCATGTTCTTCATTCCTCCATTTTATCCTCACAAGAACAATCCTGTGGGGTAGGTTAGGCTGAAAGTGACCTGAAAGTGGGAACTCAATCCTAGTCTGACATTCTAATCATTACACCACACTGGAAGTTGTCTAGACCCCCAGCCAGAGTGGAAGAAGTGGGGAGAGAAGCCACCAAGCTGGTGTGGTGGGTTGGGCACAGAGTATTTGTTCCAGAAGCTGAGGAGGAACAGAATACAGAGGGAGAGATGAGCTCAAGCAGAGATGTTTAAACAAATGCTGCCTAACATGCCATGTTAATGTTGTTAGAAGAGAAGGCCTAGACACTGTCTCAAGCCTTAGTCTCCAAGGGGGGGATTGCAAACAATTTAATGAGATAGATAGGCAAACTGTGGGTTTTCTTCCTGTTTACTCTTCTGTCTCTGTTCTTTGGAGTAGACTGATAGATTACAAGGAAATTGCTTTTCTTCCTTCCATTCTGCCCTCTCACACATTCACAATGGAGGCTGGATGCCTCTCTGCATCCGGATCTATCCAAAGTAGTTTAGATTAGTCCTGTCTCTGTCTCTTAAACTTCACTATCTAGAATTTAGTTCCTAAATAAAAGGACTATTATTAGTCTTGAAACTGAAAAGTGGCTCTGTATAACTTTGTAACTCTGCTAGCACACTGAGAACAAAGGGCTTCTACTGTATGTAGCCAAGGTGCACTCTGCTAAGTTGAGAAGGAATACTGGACTAACTAACCAGTTTGTCCCAACAAATATTTCCCGGTCTTGTTTCCTTCTTCAAAGCAGGATTCATGACAGAAGCTCTGCAAAGCACTTATTGTAAAATACAAATGCTAAATTATACTTTTAGCTCAATCAGTCACATATTCCTATTAGCAAATCTTTACATATCTCGCATTGCCTACATTTGTCCCATTATTTTCTAGTGTAAAGTAGCAGTTTTCTGGATTTGTGATGTTAGGTACCAAATAATTATTTTTAAATTATTCATGAATGTCTATTATTATTTTTATTTCTTTTTACTTTTTTTACCGGACTGATTTGGTCACTGTTTACCCAAAGGGTCTCGCGGCAAATTACGACATTAAAATCAGGGGTCCGTTGGGGCCGGAGCGAGGCGGAGCAAAGCTCTGCCAGCTCAGGACTGGCCAGTAGGGCAGCCATGGGCTGAATCAGATTCTCTAATCTGATTTAGTTCGCCGCCAAATTGCGGCCGAAATTCGGCGGCAACTGTAAAAGCCACTGGAGGGGAGGGGGTTTGAGGGAGAGGCTCCAAACTTGCAGGATAGCTGCTGGGGCCTCTCCTCGAAATGCCCACCAAGTTTCAAGAAGATTGGACCAGGGGGTCCAATTCTACGGGCCCCCAAACAGGTTGCCCCCTTTTCCTCCATTGTTCTCTATGGGAGGAAAAAAGTTAACATTTTTTCCCTCCATAGAGAACAATGGAGGGGATGGGACAATCTGTTTGGGGGCTCATAGAATTGGACCCCGTGGTCCAATCTTCTTGAAACTTAGTGGGTATTTCGAGGAGAGGCCCCAGCAGCTACCCTGCAAGTTTGGAGCCTCTCCCTCAAACCCCCTTTCCTCCAGCCCCTCATATACCCTATGAGTTTTTGCCATTGATTTCAATGGCCCATAGGACATAATGGGGCTGAAACTGACATTCCCTTTCTGACACACTTCTGGTGATGTCAGGGGATGTGGCATATGCTAATGAGTTATGCTAATGAGGTCCTGCACCTCTTTTTCTATGAAAGGAACCCTGATTAAAACTATATAAATAAGGTAAAAACAACATAAAACAAATAAGAAATATGTTAACATTAAAATATTAAACTCTTAAAATCTGCGATTAGTGCCATACCACTAATAAAATGAGCCCAAACATGTGGATTATCATCCAAAGGCCATACTAAACAATTTGGCTATGCATGCCCTGCAGAAACTAAAAGTCCAGCAGGGTATGGGTGTCATCCGAGAGAACACACAGGGTAGGGGCCACAGCTGAGAAGGCCCTTACTTTGGTGACAGCTAACCAAGCCATCTTGGGGCCAGGCACCTGCAAGAGGCCCCAAGACAATGACTGAAGGGCACGCAGGGAGTTGTAATGGGAGAGGCATAGGTATGAGGGTCCTAGTCTGTTAAGGGCTTTAAAGGTTAACATCAGCACCTTGAACTGGATCAAGAGACTAATCAAAGTTAAAGGGGGAATCCACCATAAGTCAATTAGTGCAGTTTGAAAACTGAGATACTTTATGGTTTGTGAACCCAGCTGTTTAGAATTCCTCAGAGGTCCTATTGTGTTATCACTTGTTTGTGGACTGTTTCTCTGTGAAAATCTGCAGTAACTGCCTGGTGGCAGTCACAGATCAGGTAACTGTGCTTGGCAGCAGCAGATCAGCTAGGTTGTTTTGTCTGCCTTATTTCAGCCACCACTCACATGAAATCTGGGAATAGCAAAGAGATCTGGAGTGCAGAAGAGGTGCTGGAGGGATCAGAGTACGGCGATTCCTGTGACTCCCGAGAGCAACCTGAGTAAGTGCATTGAAGCCATATAGCCCCCAAGGGGAGCCCTTTCCCTGTAACTTTCCCCAGATGCTTTTCTTCCTTTTTCAGATGACTGACTGAAGCCCATGCTGTGAATTTGCTCATTATCATCAGACACTGTATGTATTAACTTTGCCAAAGTTGGATTAATTGTCATTATTTTATAAGGCCTTGATTTGCTAGAAGAGGTGCTTTCTGGGCAATCCTCAGAGTTGTCCAAAGAAAAATAGATGGCAGAAGAGGTAAATTTAGGGCATTTAAGAGGCAGACTTGGTGTCTACAAAGAGTCTAGGGTTTAGTTCTGTAACAGGCACAGTTACCAGATCTGTTGTGCTTTCTACACTGTGCTTCTGAAGGTTTGGGGAATAACTCATTTTCACTTGCTCGGTTTTAATTGGTGAATTTTACTAAGCACATTACAACCTCAGTTTGGTGTAGTGGTTAAGAGCATGTTCAGTGTAGTGGGTAAGAACGGTGGACTGCAATCTGTAGAACGTGGTTTGATTCCCCACTCCTCCACATGCAGCCAGCTAAGTGACGTTGGGTCAGTCACAGTTCTCTGAGAGCTGTTCTCTCAAGAGCAGTTCTCTCAGAACTCTCTCAGTCCCGCTTACCTCACAGGGTGTCTGTTGTGGGGAGAGGAAGGGAAGGAGATTGTAAGCTGCTCTGAGACTCCCAAGTGAAGGGCAGGGTATAAATCCAGCTCTTCTTTTTCTTCTTCAGAGTATACTCTTCAGTCATGTTTTCTCATTTTAAAAAAATCAGAAAGAGAACATGTAGTTCCTGAATTTGCTGCATTCTGAATTAGACAAATTGATTTGGAAGTGGAGAAAAATCAATGGTTGCCAAATAGAAAATAATTAAAATTGTTTAAGAAAAAATAGCTCTGCTATGACTCGTCTTCTGAAAGGTTTTATAAATGAGGGAAAGAAACACAGCTAATAATGGTTTCCCAGAGAATTTCTTGGCAGCCTGCTTGTGAGAAGCCTACCCTGTGGGAGCATGGATCCAACTCTACCATGTTCACATTGCTTTCTGGTCTTGTCATGGTGCTTCTTGAACAGGAGGCAGCAGAAACTGCATGTGGAGGGAGAGTAGCGGGAGCTGGCAAAATTATCTTCAAGCCATGAAGGTGGTCTGAGGCTGATTCCCCACTCCTCCACATGAGGCCAGCTGGGTGACCTTGGGTCAGTCACAGCTCTCAGAGCTCTCTCAGCCCCCCAAATAAGTCTAGCTCACCACCTAGTGGTGCATAACACAAAAAAGAGCTAGTACTTCAGGCAGCCAGACAATCTTAGGATCTCCTGGCTATGCCACACACAATGCCTAACAACAACAATTTATTATATTATTATTACTACTACTACTACTACTACTGATGGCCTTTGGAGCTCCATCTGAAATGCAGCAGATCCACAAGTGATATCCCTAAGTCTCTGACCCCATCACAGTGCTGGTAGAATGCGATGTCTACTCCATAGAGGAGACATAAGTTTTAAAGAAGCTCCACGTAGCAATTGTAGGAGAGTCCACAGTTCCCCTGCTGCTGCCCACCAGTCACAGCACTCCACCAGTGCCCCCTTGACAGGCAAGCTGCCAGCTGTTGTCAGCTTACTGTTGCCCACACACAGAACACAAGAAGAGGACAATCTCCCCCTCCCACACACACGGTAAAGAGGAATATGGTGTGACCAGTGGGAGCCCTGGAGTTAACATGTACCAGGGGACCCTGAAAAAAGGGGTTCAAGCTTTTGACAAAGAGGGGTAAAGTTCATGAAAGCCCAGACTTGTCAGAGTTTAAGGTGCCACAGGATTCTTTTACTTTTTCTGCAGCAGACTAACTCAGCTGTGTGTGTGCTAAGTGCCATCAAGTCACTTTTTACTTACAGCGACCCTATGAAGGGAATGACCTCCAAAATATCCTGTCATTAACAGCCTTGTTCAGGTCATACAAACTGAGAGCCATGGCTTCCGTGATTGAGTCAACCCATCTCATGTTGGGCCTCTCCTACTGCCTTAATCTTTCCCTAGCATTATTGTCTTTCCAGTTAATCTTATTTTCTCATAATGTAACCAAAGTTCAACAGCCTCAGTTTGGTCATTTTACCTTCTAGGGATAGGTTAGGCTTGATTTGATCTAGAATTCACTTATTTGTCTTTTTGGTTGTCCATGGTATCGATAAAACTCTCCTCCAACACCACTTTTCAAATGAATCAACTTTTTTCTGGCAGCTTTCTTCATAGTCCAGCTTTCACATCCATAACATAGCAATAGGGAATACTGTAGTATGAATTATCTTGCTCTTGGTAGCCAGCAACATATTCATATACTTAATGATCTTTTCTAACTCCTTCATGGCTCCAGTAACCAATGTAAATTTGCAACATGATCTCTAGTGCCTCTTCCTTTTCTGAATCCAACTTGAACACTGGGCGCTGCTTGGTCCATATATGGTAACAGTCTTTGTTATAAGATTTTGAGCATTACTTTACTTGCATGAAATTAATGCAATGGTCCAAGATAGTCGCTGCTATCTTGGACGTCTCCTTTTTTGGAATTGGGATGTATATTGAGCGTTTCCAGTCTGTAGGCCATTTTTTTGTTTTCCATATTTTTATTTATTTATTTATTTATTTTGATTTATAGGCTGCTCTCCCCGTTGTTTCATATTTGTTGGCATATTCTTGTCAAGATTGTGATGGGCTCCTTTTCTGTTACTTGAAATAGCTCTTTTGATACCCCATCTTCTCCTGGTGATTTGTTTCTCCCAATTGCTTTGAGTGCAGCTTTCACTTCACTTTCTAAAATTGCAGGCTCTTCTTCAAAAGAAATCTTTTCTGAACAGCGTTTTAAATTTCTCCTTCATTTCTTGGAACTTGTGGATCAGATCTCTTGTTCTTCCTTTTTATTGTTCTCTTCTTTTCTTTACATCAGCTGTTGTAACCATGCCAGTTGCTGGAACGCTGCATTTAGACTTCTCGTTCTATTTCTATCACATTTTATTTTTTATTTTCATCTGTCTTTAGCAGTTTTAGGAGTTTCATTACTCCATCCATTGAGGCTTTCCATTTCTTTTGGCTACGGGAACAGTCTTTGTGCATTTTCCCTTGATAATATCTCTGGTTTCAACCTGTAGTTCTTCTGGTTTACATTCACTTGAATTTTGTAATGCAAACCTGTTGTTTACATGGTCTTTAAGCTCTTCAAGGATGTTCTTCAGATTGTATTTTGGAACTGTGAATGTTTTGGTTTTTTCTTAAATTTTATTCAAATTTTCAGTATTAACAATTCTATGTCTGTACCACAATCATCTCCCAGTCTAGTTTAAGCAGGGAAAGTAGAGCTTTTCCATCTTCAGCTGCTGATTACATAATCTATTTATTTCTGTATTGG
This sequence comes from Lepidodactylus listeri, assembly GCA_029233225.1. Classification (NCBI taxonomy): domain Eukaryota; kingdom Metazoa; phylum Chordata; class Lepidosauria; order Squamata; family Gekkonidae; genus Lepidodactylus; species Lepidodactylus listeri. The sequence goes on from JARCFY010000013.1 coordinate 30,951,786, forward strand.
CTACCCAGTGATGTTCACATATACAATTGTCTGGTTGCCTGAAGCTTGTTTGCATTGAACCATGTTGTTGTTTACACAGAATTCTGTGAGTCATTCTCCTGCTTCATTCTGTGCTCCTAGCCCAAATTTTCTGACAATATTTGATTGTTCCTTACTTTTCCATTCTAGTCACCTATGATTATCAGCACATCTTGTCTAAGTGTGTGGTCAATTTCTTCCTGGATGTTTGCATAAAAGCATTCTGTTTCTTCGGCATCTGTAGTTGGAGCGTAAACTTGAATGATGGTTATGTTGATACGATTTCCATGAAGTCTGATTGATATTATTTAGTCAGACTTTGCATTATAGCCCCGATCACTTGGGCTACATCTCGCTATTAGAGCAACTCTGTTTCTTTTGTTTTTGTTGGTGCCTGAGTAAAACGCTTTGTAATTTTCTGGCTGAAAATGTCCTAATCCATTCCACTTTATTTCACTCACTCAGCTACCTGTCTGAACTCTAATTAATGTTGTCTTTTCTCAGGTATGAAATTTTGTTCAAGCAGCAGGTGGGGACTGAGGACCTGTTCCTAGGGATGAACCGAAAGGACCCTTCCACAGCCTGCTGTGAGGACATGCTGGTAAGCTGGATGTTGCATCTCTTAGTTCTTCCTGGTTTCCAGTGTCCTTGCCCTCCTTCTTCCTTGCCCTCTTCTTAAAAAGACTCCAAGGTTAGGAAAGAGTAGTTTGCACTGGCTTCTGTCTCTTCCCAAGCAGCCAACATGTAATCTTATTTCCTCGTAATAAATAGATTCATAAAGGACCCTTGTCTATAGAGCAGCCAACTCACCCATTCAATCCCCCCTACAATGTCTTGTGCTTCATTTCAGATTAAAATCCAGCTGCCAGATACAGAGGCTTCAGACATCACTCTTGATATCAAGGGAAAGTTTCTTGACCTTCGGAGTCCCCAGAAGTATGTGGTAGAGGTTGGGGTAGGGGAGGGGCTGGCATATTTCCTTAAACAATTTGCCCCAATTCAACAGTTCCTTGTTTGTTCAGAAACTCCTGCTGGTGGAAAGGTTTTCCCACATTCCATGGCCAGTCTCAGATTTAAATGAAAGTGTTTGTAGCCCTGCTGTTTACATGTGAGGGCTGTGAAAATAGGAAGCAACAGCTGCCCGTGAGTCAAACACAAGAATATTCTATGATGATGGATGGGAAGTTTCTTATGTTCATTGTGTTTCTCCCCATGCTTCTCAATTCTCCCCCTTTGTAGTGTTTCACTCTTGCTCATGTGTTACCCAGAATGGTCTAATATTTAATTAATTAAGGGAATCTAGATAAACAAGAATGGGTAACTTGGGATCAGCACCTTTGTATACTGAGATCCTTCCTTGTGGAAACCTTACATAAACCAGGCAGATGTTCCACTGGAAAGGATTTTATTGAATAATAAAGTAAGCTAAAGTAATAAAATGTCAAACATACGTACAAACACACTGAAACTCACACACACTCCTAAGAGGGTGATAAAAGGGATGAACAGGAATAGAGAGGGTATTTCTAATGGGTGATATTTACCAATATTGAAGCTTCAGATCTGCTGTAAAAAGCAACCAGTGCTTAGTGTGAGGTCGGCAAATGCACGTGCACACACACACTGCAATTGGCAGTGTGCCTGTATTTATACCCAAAAATGCTACCTGAGGGTATGCTGATGTGGTTGCATCAAAGGAACAATAGAGTTGATGTGTTTACAGGAGGGGGTAATATCTGTGGATGCCCCTTGATGTGCGGGATGAAGAGGAACTTCCAGGTGTTCTAAATATGCTAAGTGGGCAAATAGGGGAAGCAGGAGGGGGATAAAAGAGGTTACCATAAGGTGTGATGCTGTTTTCCTGAGAAACCCTAGTATTGTAAAATATACATTATTTTAGGATGGAGGAGAACTATTATCATGCAAGCTTCCTTTAAAGAACTTCCAGATAGTCCCCCCCCCCCAAAAGCTGTGTCTGCCATTCCTTGTGGGGACATTCCTAGGCCAGGCTGTGAGATAAATTCAATTTCTGTCTGGAAGTGATTTTTATATGAAGGGTGTATAGTATTATTTCCTTGTGGAAAGCCAACTGCCCCTCTGTAGGATGGCACTGACTGGTAACAATCACATTGCCCATGAAGATCACTAGCTTTGTTTCCTGCCATTCATGCTTCTTGCTGTATCACTGTGGGCACTGAAGGGCCCTTTGGATGGAGGGCCAGCCAAGCCTTGGCGATGTGACTTTCTCAGGCTTCTTCCAGAGTCTAACTTTCCGACTGCACTTTTTCCAGGAAGCTCCTCTTGCACCTGCCACACCCTGTGGACCCCAACAGTGGGAAGGCCTGCTTCCTTTCTGAAAAGGGCACTCTGGAAATCACCTTGCACATGAAGCGAGAATTTGATTTCATCAACTTTGCTTGAAGAGAATGGGTGAAAGCTCCATAAAAGGGGTATTGATTGGAGACTGTAAAAGCCTGATTGAGATTCTTCAGTAAGGCAATCAAACAGGAAGGGCGAAATCTTTCCCCCTCCACTTTTGAGTATGCTGTTGCTGCACACAGTGCATCATCCTGCCTTATTCTGGGAGACAAGCAGGAGTCTGGCTCCCTCTCCTCTGAACAACCTGGCCTGTGGACTTCAAATCCTGCTGTGAGCTTTGCATTATTTTTCACAGTGTGTAGCTGCTTTCAGTGAGGTTTTATACCTGTATTTTCACTGGGAGGGGGCAGGTGGAAGCAGGATGGGGGATGGAGATCCCAGACCTGATCCATGCCATTGGGGAACAAGTGACTTTTCCTATTTCTTATTATTTGGTGCCTGTTTTATGGATAATTAAACTATTTTTCGTACTTGATGTGTTTGAGTAAATATCCTTTTTAAAAGCTCTTTGCAAGAAAAGTGTTTTCTTACCTTTTGAAATCCAGATTTTTTTTTTCATATCATCAAGTAGAATTGATGGGATTTTCCAGAGCAGGTGAAGATCCTCTTTGTGAGAGGATCCCTGTGGTTAGGACCCTTCTGCTTTAGAAATCTAGAGGAGGGCTCCATTAAAGCAGGGAACTTTCACCTGATGCACTCACAAGGCGTCCTGGTATAGAGCACCACAGTCAGGGAGGCAGTCCGACATGGACAAAAAGAGGACCATGTCCAGGCAGCAGGAAAGGAAATAAAGAGGTGAAAATGGGTTCCCAGAGCCAAGACACTCCTGTCAGGCATGATGCCAAGGGCTTCCTGCATGTCTTCATGGGAATCTGCTCATGCTTTAAAAGATCCCTGAAGAGAGCAAGCAAAGGGAGGCAGCAACAGAGGGTGTGGGCACATGCTTGGGTCCCATCATTTCCAAAGCTGTATCAGCAGACTGGACTTGCTATCTGTTCATAGTCTGGCCATAGAGATGTCCAGATGTTACTGGGGGTAAAAGAACAGAGACACCTCAATTCTAGTAATAATTATGCTGATGATGCAAGAGTTTATACTTGAAAAATCACCAGGGACAGGCATTTTCATGGCCTGGTAGTCGGGTGTTAAGAAACCTGGGTGCTCTGCAGCTGCCTTCTGCCACTCACCACCAGCAGCTTGAAATGTAATAGGGTACTGGGGAGATAGGGAAAGTAGGTGGGAGGCTCATGAACCTGCTTCAGGAGAAGGCCTTCTTTCTCATCTCCCTGCAGCCCCCCGCAATGTTCTTGGATAGAGGAGGTTTGACTTATCATCGACAAACAGGGAATCATGAGTATTGTTCAACGTTATTTACAAGCCCAACAGACTCATGCAAGTGAGAGCAGGCCCCTTTCTGTTAATATGACCTCCCAAACACCATCAAAGTGAATGTTGCTTGACACCCCCCCCCCCCAAGGCCTGAGATACAATGTTCATGATGCATTTTGCTTAATTTCAGCCTTTGACGCTACCTTGAAACATGAGCAGTAGGTGATACCAGCAGCTAAGGAGCAAGAAGCCCAGGGATAGGTGTAGGTGTCTGAGGACAGGGAAACAGCTGCTGGTTATTATAACCGAATCGTGTTAGCTTTACTTTGAGAAATCTCCAGGGATGGAATGTGCAGAAGTGGTGAAGTGAGATCCTTTAATGGTCAGGCGAGTTGTTTAGAAGTGTTTGTGCACCCTCGAGCCCTCCAGGAGCTTCATTAGGGATTCAGAGAAAATAGATCCATGTCCAGGCTGATTGCCTGAGCAGTCTCTAGGGAGAAGAAAGGATGCTAATTGAATCACAGGTGTACATTTTGCCCAGAGAAATGACTGGAGGCTACACTTTCATTAAACTCTTTTTAGAGCAAAATCAGCCTAGCTTAGGAAACTCCTTAGATGTCTCTCTTCTGCCAGTTCATCTGGTGTGTGCAGGAGGGGTCTTGCACGTAGGAATTGCTGCTGGTCAGGAGTGATGGGAATTCACTCTCCATGGGGCCTTTAAGGTCAGGACAGAGGGACTGCTTAGGAGCTAATTGCCTGACTAACTTTGCATCTTTTCTATTTAAAAATCCTGATTGAATCCTGGAGGCTCAGCAGCATACCAGAGAAGGTGATGAGCAGAGACTGTCAAGCTTGGTACAGAATAAGTGGGAGAAGAGAAGGCGGGTAGTTGTAGCCAGAGTCACAGCACGAGGGGCAATGGTTGGAGCAGCCTGGTGAGAAACTGGTGCTTAGAGTGCCAATTAAGTGCCTTTGTTAGCAGGTGGTGAGCTTTGCAAGTCACTCTTGAGCCTGGCAAAGGAGTGACAGGGGGGACCTATGCCCTGGTCCTCACTTAGCTCAGAAGGGGGGCATTCTTCCTGCCCCACAAAAGAGGGGTGATCTTCCTGAGAATAAAGGCTTCCTTCAGCTGTGGGGATCAGGAAGAGCTCTAGCTGCACTTTGCCATGCTTTTGTCTTACCAGGTGGGGGAATGGTCCCTTCTCCCCTGTTCAGCAGCTTCATGGCAATGAGAGGGCAGTCATGGATCTCTTTGAAAAGGACCCCTAGAGCAGCTTTAGTGACCATCACCAAATACTGAGTCAACTGTTCACCCAGACGGAAAACTGGGCATATGACCTAAATGCGATACTCAGCATTAGGTGCAATGTCTTCAAACAGGCTCAGATTTCACAAAACTCTAGTTTCAGGTTCTAAATCACAAGACTAATGGAAACATTTCAATGCTGTAAGGAGGGGAAAGGTTTCAGAATTGACCAGCCCAGGGTAGAATCAAGATGCTGAGTTGCTTCTCCAGCAGTTTGCACTTGAGTTCAGAGGTAAGAGGACTGGTTGTTGGGGAGCAGAGAAGAGTGGTGGTTATGAAGAAACACATTTTTTCTTTGAAGATTTGAAATGAGCAAAATCTTTGCTCCGAGTTTTAAAAGCTCCCCCCCCCTTTCTCTGGGCAGAGAACAGGGGGAAGTTCATTCAGTTGCTTTCCAGACTTACCTCAGCCCACCTTCATATAAATGCGAATAAGTCTAGATAATGGGATTGTCAAGCTCCCCCCCCCGCCCCAAGTAGGGAACAGAGACTTAGAGGAATTAAGGCTAGAAAGTCTTCAGGAAGAAATTTTTGGAGATATAAGGAAAGGCTTCCTTGACCTGGCCTAACCGGGTCACTGGGATGGGAAAGGAGAGGTGATAAAACTCAGTGGAGTAAGGAGGAAGCTCTCCATTTCTTTGAGTCCAGGAGAGCAGACAGAACTCTCAGCTGAGGAGACAGCCATTGACCATGTGTTTGCCTAAAGACCTGGAGAAAAGTGCAAGGTAATGGCAACTGTGTAGAGATCTGTAACTTCATAAGCTAAAGAACCTGTCCTATATATTAATATATGATAGGACATGTATAGAGAGAGGGGCAGAGGAATTGTGGTTTTCCCATTTCTTTTGAATCCCTTGCCCAATCTGGTGCTGTGCTAAAAGTATGCTTGTGAACTTTTTCTTTTTAATAAATACTTTATAACTTTTGATGCTGGTAGTGGTCCTCTGTGCCACATAGACCTCCACCATCTTGGGCATGCCATTTTTTAAAAGAGCAGGGGTCATTTCATAGAAAAAAGAGGTGCAGGAGCTCATAAGCGTAATTCATTAGCATAACTTATTTGCATATGCCACACCTCCTGACATCACCGGAAGTGTGTCAGAAGGCAACACCCATCGCTCAGGCTCCACCCCAAAAATCTCCAGGTATTTCTACACTCAGAGCTGGTGAGCCAGCTTTATACTGTCGACTAAAGACACTTTAGGTCCTTTGCTCTTGCAGGGAAGCTACCCTACAACAAACACAAAAATACAGATCAAGCTAGTATGCTTCTGCTTTTTTCCACAGCACATCACCATATGTGCCCGCTCCTGGGCTTGTTAGTCCCGGAACAGCATTCCTGCGCGTTCCTGCTCAAAATGACCCCTGAAAAGGAGCACTGGGGGAAGGCAGGCAGTTGGCAAATGGCTATTCACCGAGAAAACTGTCCCCATGGTGACCAGTCACTGGGCAGTGGGAGACACAGAGGCAAGGCCTGAGAACTTGGAAGGGGAGCTGGGAATCCTGACCCTCCCAGTGGGCAATTCCATACAAAGGTCAGGTGGTGGCAGTGGTTATCTGAGAAGGAAAGAAAAGCCTCGCCAAGTGTTGAGAGAAACCTTGGAGGGCAGGGTGGAACAGGCCAGAGCAGGCCAGAGCAGGCTCGTTCTGCCATAGTGGTCATTCCTCCAAAGCAGGGCAAAGAAGGAGATGGAAGTGCCCAAGTCCAGGAACTGAGTAGTGAAAGCTGTTTTGCCCTCCCTGAACATCCAGCGTTGAGGATAGGAATTCTGTTGTACTATCATTCTGCCCTACCAGGCTCATCCGTTGCATGGATAGTCCCCTCCCTTGCCACCCTCTTCATCTTTGAACCTGGCCAGATTATTGCCTTTCTTTGCATGTAGAGTACAATGGGAGGTCAAAGATGGCGGTCATGTGTCCCTCTGAAAAGGACCGCTAGAGCAGCTTTAATGGCCAGGACCTAACACTGAAACTACGAGGTGTCATTTCTCCAAAACGCAAAGACCTTTGTTCACTTATGCAGTGAGCCTGGCAAGGCTGCGGAGCTGGCATTGCTGGTGGTGATGATGGCAGGAATCTCCTCTGGAAACAGCACCACTTCTATGGCTGCTGAGATGCATCTGTCTGGACGCCCCTTCCTCTTAAAAGGGAGGGTTGAACCAGTGGAGGAACTGGCGAGCAGCAAACTGATGGCCACGGAATAGGAAAGTGGGAAGTGTGCACACATACACCGTTCCAACAGCCACTGTGAGGAGTGGAAGGGCAAGCGAAGGCCCCTCTGGGTGGTTATTCTGGCCTGCCCTGTCCTACTTCTCAGATCTAGTTACAGGGAAATCCCACAGAAGACAAGAGAGGAAGGAAGTGCTTCATTTGCCAATCTGGGATTGATCCTGTCCTATTCATTAGCTTAATCAGTCTCCAATTGACAGAGGGAGAGCTGCGCTGCTAATCCATGTTGCCAGGCTCAAACAAATATCGTCCCATTAAATTTTAACATTCCCAAAGTAATTAAAATATTAATTCAGTCGTTTCAGTTTAATTACGCCATCAGAAGCATTTCCTCTCTCTGGGGTTACTGTGCAAAGCAGTGTCAGGCCTCCAGGGGTGAAGTGGCTTCCTTCAGACTCCGTGAAGAACTTCGTGGAGGCTCTGTGTGCCGTCCGGGAGAACTTCAGCGTGAGCCTCCAAAGTCCCAGGAGGAGGAGGAGGAAGCTCAGCGACATCCGCTGGAGTCAGCATCCTTCACCAGGCACAGCATGCATCGGTGCAGAAATAATGCGGCTGCCTAATGGATAGGAAGTCACTTGCTGCAGCTGGGTCATATTTAGTTCCTTGAAGCATCATCTCCGCCCCCCCCCCCAGTTGCCAGTCCTTTTCTTCTCCCCCTCCTGTGCCCCCCAAAATAGGACAATGGAAATAACAAGATGGAGCTATGTGTAAAAAGAGCATCCATCCTGGATCTCATCACACCATCCCCATGGAGGAAAGTTGGGCCTTGTTATTTCAAGGCGTTCTCTGGCTTCCCTTGGGGCACAGTTAGCCTATGACAGCGTGCTGTGTCAGATCCCTCCATCAATGCAATACTTCTTCTCTGCTGCAGTAACCTGCAGTACCTTTTCTGCTATCAGCACTATCTTCTCTGCCTTTCCTCACTTTAACAGGGAATTGGATTTCTGTCACGAGTGGTATCTCAGCATCTTCCAGCTCTGCCTCTGCTCCTCTGCCCCCTCCCACAAAACACTTTTCTGTGCTACATGCACGACGTGTCTTGATCTGAATTAGCTCCTAGCCGGGTGGGAAAGTGTGCTCTTCTCCTCAAGCCCTTCCACTGGAATTGAGGTATGTCATTCATCAGCAGTGACGTCACTGGTACTATCCAATCAGTGCCCATGACCCTTGTACAACTACATGATTCTGAAGAGCTTTCATGACTGCACTGATGGTGTTAGCTGGGGTAGGAAATCTTGGTAGGGAAATGTAGTATCCCCACAACAGAGGCAGTGGGAGCAGCCTCCACTGAGCCCAGGACAGCCTTTGAAGGAGATTGGACTAAGAGAGTGATTAGGGCAGGGTCACCCAGAGAACAGCATAATTGGGTTTGAACCTGGGTCTGACCAGTCAGAAGTCCATGACACTACACTGACCTTTTGCTTTACTGAATGAAAACACCGTTCCCCAGGCCAGGTCCAGAGCACACAATAAGTCCTGCTTCTGGTCATCCTCTTGCTCTTTTTCTCCTCCTCCTGGCTCCTTCACTTCACACTGGCTCTCATCACTGCGGGTTTTTCTTTTCAGTCTCATTTGAGAGGTTTCCCACCTTCCGCTAAATCTCTTCACTTCACATCATTTCAATATCACAGCCCATTTCAAAAGCCGATAACGCCAACTAAGAGGAAGATTAGGCTGCAAATAAGTGTTCAGAAGGGGGAGGGGAAAGCTTTCATCCTCACCCTGGAGGCAAAGAAAATTATTTTAAATGTGGAGTGGAGAAGGAGGGTCTGATGAAGGAGAATTTAGCCTTCATATGGAAGCATGAAGCACCACAATGGTATTGTTGGCATGGCCATCTCCTCTTGGGTACCTTTCTTCTCTGCACCTTCTCTGGAAAGGAGTGACTCACAGAGCTGAATATCTCCCCTTGTTTCTCAGTAGGAGACTAAGTGGTTGGCGCAACGGGGGACAGCTTTTCATTGGATCAGGGGTGGGGGATGGAAAATCAGAGGGGATGGCTTACCTCAGCTGCCCTTTCCACTTAATGATTCCACAGGACACATTCTGGAAAGATCATCTGAACACTAGTTCTCTCCCACTAATCCCAGGAAGCAAGAAATGTTCTGCTTCCTCTCTCAGGCAAGGGGATTATATGAAACAGGATTGACCCCAGAGGATTTTGCCACCCAAGGGAGCTGCTCTCTGTATTCTGAAAAGGGAACATCTATAGCTCAGTGGCAGGGTGCCTACATTGCATGCACCAGGTCCTAAATTCAATCTCCAATTATTTATATGGTAGAGCTGGGGTCTTAAAGAGATGGGAGTACCAGACCACCTCACATGTCTCTGGAGAAACCTGTTTAAAGGTCAAGTAGTGACAGTTAGAACTGGATATGGAACGACTGATTGGTTTAGCAATGGAAAAGGAGTATGGCAAGGATGTATATTGTCACCTTGCTTATTTAATTTATATGCAGAGTACATCATGAGAAATGCTGACCTGGATGAATCACAAGCCGGAATTAAGATTGCTGGGGAAAACATCAACAACCTCAGATATGCAGACGATACCACTCTAATGGCAGAAAGTGAAGAGGACCTCAAGAACCTCTTGCTCAGGATGACAGTGACTGCAGCCATGAAATTAAAAGACGCCTGCTCCTTGGGAGGAAAGCGATGGCAAACCTAGACAGCGTAATAAAAAGTAGAGACAAAACTCTGCCAACAAAACTCCATATGGTCAAAGGAATGGTATTCCCAGTAGTAATATATGGCTGCAAGTGTTGGACTATAAGGAAGGCCGAGCGCCGAAGAATAGACTCTTTTGAACTATGGTACTGGAGAAGACTCTTGAGAGTCCCTTGGACTGCAAGGGGATCCAATCAGTCAATCCTAAAAGAAATCAACCCTGACTGTTCCCTGGAAGGCCAGACACTGAAGCTGAAGCTCAAATACTTTGGCCACCAAATGAGAGGGAGCACTCACTGGAAAAGACCCTGATGCTGGGAAAGACTGAAGGTCAAAGAAGAAGGGGACGGCAAAGGATGAGATGGTTAGACAGTGTGATCGATGCAACAAACATGAAATTAAGCAAACTCCGGAGCACAATGGAAGATAGGAGGGCCTGGCAGGATGTGGTCCATGGGGTCGCAAAGAGTCGGACTCAACTGTGCAACTGAACAACAACAACAGAGCTGGGGACCTTGGGGCTTGCTGCCAGTACTGAGTGAGTTGAGGCGTGGACCTGACTCAGCTTCTTGTATTAATACAAGAGGTGCACCCAAGGGGCCTTTGCAGTATTACAGAGGATTTTGGGGTACAGTTTGTCTACTGCATCATTGACCTGCTGAAGTATGACACCATCTTGAAATTATTAACAATATAGGAAAGAATGATTTACTGATTTTAATATTGTCATGTTGATGTTTTTAACATTGGCTGAGGACAGACTGGCAATCTGGAGCAGGAGAGCTCTGCTTGTGAAGTGGGGGAAGGGAGCCTGTTCAAACAGCCACAGCTGTTCCCTGGCTCCCTTCCGTACTTACCCGCTTCCATGCCGCTTCCATGCCACTTCAGAAGGACACCGGGAGAAAGTGGTGTCCAGGGGCCGTCTGCCGCTTGTTTCCCGCTTTCCGGCAGCACATGCGCACATTGCCGAATGGCCCTGCCATGAGCTGTGGAGGCTGGCCCACCCGGGGCCGCTCCGCAGCAGTCTGAACGCTCCGGTCCAGTATGCTACCGCAGGATTCTGGCCAGTGTGAACGGCCAGCCCCGGAGCAGTTTTCCCCCGCAACTTTCAGCCCTGCTTTCCTCCCGCAGCAGATTGCCAGTCTGTCCTCAGCCATTGTTGCACGTCACCCAGAGCCCTGTGTGATTCACAAATCTAATGTATAAACAAATCCCTGAGGACAGGCATCTGGGGCTATGTTTGTGTGTGTGTTCTCAATAGCAAGAGTCCCTCAGTAAATTGGGTGGGATGAATTAGAAACTACCACACTTTCAAGGAATTCTTTGTGCTTGCAGTGTGATGCAGGGCCTAGCAATAGGTCTCCCAGCCAGCCAGGTAGCAGAACAAAATAATTGATTGCCTTCTTGCTGCAAATTCAAAATGGCTTTGATGCTGGGCCATTCATTCCTGGAACTGGAGTAATAATACAATTCATTTGAGCTGGAGCCCCACTTAAATGGATGGCTTTAATAATGGCTAATTTGAGATGACAGATAGGCCATTTGGGATGGCATTAATGCTGAATCAGGAGAAGGGGGCGGGTGGGAGAAAACAAGGAGGAAAGGACAGGGAAAGCTGCGAAGACACTACCCTGAACATCCGCAGCGCCTGCTCTCTGGCTGGTTTGTCACTTTGCCGGTTTCAAAGCCTCCAAAATGAGAGGGAGTTTTGCTACCTGGTCAGACATTATTTTAATTCTATACATTAGACAACAACCTAGTCCTCATGCCACTAAAAAGTTGTGTATTCGTGATACCCACAGGGCTCAAAAACCAGAAGAAACCACTTTTCAAGTCTCATGATTTAGAGCAAATGACATGATTTCTAATATAATGAAAATAATATTTTCTTGCATTTCAGCTACATTCATGTTTGACAAGATTATTCTCATATACGGATGATTCAGTGGCATTAGTCAGTGTAATCTGAAATACAGTATGTATTTTAATGAGTCCACTTAAACTCAATGTTTAATAGAGGAAATCTGCACACTGGAATTGTGTGGCCTGAACCCCTGTCTTATCTGCAGCTGAAACTTATGACACTTCAGAGATGCACTGGTTTCTTGCGGGATGTGAAGGTGCCACAAAGCAGGTCTCTATCTCTTGGGCATCCCAGCTGCACACATGGTGGCATGCAGGCTAGGAGCCACAGCACCACGAGTTTTGACACTGCCCAAGTGAATGATGAAGACATCATTCAGCCCTTGAGGAGAGACAACCTCAAGACTTCTGGGCTCTTTTACAGAGGAAAGGCTCCAGCGTGCCCAAGAGATCCATTTCTGCAACCTCTTAGACTGGAGTAACAAATTAATACCTCATCCTTGTTGTTTCCATTTTAAAAGATAGATTTTTTGTTTAATTAGAGATGCTCAAGGGGACAAGCTTAGGCAGGCAAATTGAAGACACAGATGAATATAAAAGAGAAGACAGTGCAAAACAATTGGATATTAACAAAAGTAAGGGAGGCTGTTAATTCTAATTAGAGTCAGGCATATTCATGACATCCTCACATTGGATTGTACAGAAGGCTCTGCCAGTGCCGCACGTGTGCCAAACCTCTGCTCAAGGAACAGTGGAAACTGCTCGGGGCCCTCATCTGATGGGATGCCTGTAATACAGCATGACACCACCAGAGGGCAGGGCTGGCATCAGCATCCCCCAAGGTAGGGCAGCTGCCAGGGCCCAGGGCTCCAGGTGGGGGCCACTGCCGCTGACCCCACCACCTGCCCTTCCCCAGCCTGTTTGCTTTTGTTACCGACCATTTTTCCAAGTGAATTGATCTCGGTCACTTAGTGGTCCATTGTAATAGAAAGGGATCTCCAGCCACCATCTGGAGGCCATTCTAAATCTTTGTAACAGTTCAACAAATCCTTATATATTCTTAAAGAGCTAGGGTCAAAAAAGTACTTAATACAAAGGAACAAATTCTGAATAAAGTTCACAAATCCTTTGTGAAAACAGCTTCAGAAAAACAAAGATCCTACGTCTCTAGGAGTAATCAGCTATGCACGGCTGGCTTTAATGCTGCATTTGCTTTCTGCTTCTTCAAATAGCTGGTACTCTTTAGCCGTGAAGCTGAAAACATATTTATATGTCATATCCACTATTTGTAACATATTCACTCTATCCCCAGTTGTCAGAACATACATACTTAACTGAAATAAAGATTCAACCATTCTTAAACTGGTTTTCCAAATCCCATGGCCCCACTGACATGTTCTCTTCTCTGACAAACAGGTTTCTGCAGTAGTGGGGATGGTTGACACTCTACATACACCATTAAGTATGTAATGACAATGTGGTGTGCTCTTTGTTGCAGACTCAAAATGTCCACTGGCTATGAAAGAATTACTTCTCCAGGAACATAGGTGGATCTTTAAATTAAACACCTTGATCCCTCATGGTTTGAACACAGAATTTAAGTTGTTTCCTATAAAATGCTGTTGGTTGTATACAAGTACCTAGTTCCAGGACAGTTTTCCTTCCTTTGGTTTACCCACCAGTTTCATTAGCAATTTTATCTTTAGCAATGTAAGAATACAAAATAGGATATCATGTACTGGTGTAAGTTGTGTCAGAATATTGTGACTCCAAGTTGTGGGAGGGCTAGCCAGTGGGTGCGGGAAGGATGCACTAGTGGGTGGGTGGGAAGGGAGGCACAAGGGGGGGGCTGGAGGGCAGACACGGGGCACTCTCTGCCCCAGGCCCCCCAAACCTTGGAACCAGGCTTGGAACCAGAGGTTTAAGGGCTTTGGTTCCCTCTGGTCCTCTTAGTGTAACATTTAGGGTTGCCAGGTCAGGGTTGGAAAATACCTGGAGACTTTGGGGGGTGGATCCAGGAGAAGGTGGGGTTTGGGGAGGGGCCTCAGCATGGTACAATGCTATAGAGTCCACCCTTCAAAGCAGCCATTTCCTCCGGGGGAGCTGGTCTCTGTCAGCTGGAGATCAGTTGTAAAAGCAGGAGATCTCCAGGCCCCACCTGGAGGTTGGCAACCCCAGTAACATTTTTTTCAGCAGAGAGGAGGAGAGCAGCAGCTTGGGTTATATCATCAAAATATGTCAAACACAAATCAGAGAGTTTGAGAAGAAGAGCAATGTGTGGCCATCTAGTAAAGCTATGACCCCTGTCTAGGGCAGGTACAAGGATTACAGTGTAGTCGGGCAGTTTGGGGGCAATTGGAAAATCATGTCACTATGTGCACTGCTGATATATTAAATACCTAAGAAGAACCCTGCTGGATCAGACCAAGAAAGGTCTATCTAACCCTGCAGCCCTACAGCGGCCAGCCAGAGGCTCTGGTAATCCTTCAAGAAGGCCATGGAGGCCTTTCCCCACTGTTGCTGACATAAATGGGGTATTCAGAGATACACAGTCATTAGGCATGCACAGAGCTCTGCAGTAAACATACTTGCCTGGAGCGCATCTCTTGTTCTGAGTAAATCCCTCAGTTATGTTGCCCAAGAGCTGCTTGGCCATTGCAGCCTGCGGCTGCTTTTGCCCAGTCTGAGAATTAAATCATCTTATTTACTGGAGAAGAGGAAGTATCTCCCCAGGGTCATGGTTGTTCAGGTCATTAAATCGATCGACTTGTATAAAGTATGGAATTGCCTGCTGTTTGTCTCCTCTTTGCGCCTGGGCTATCCGATACACCCTTTAAATGAGAAAATTCAGCTAAATTGCATTACTTGCACTTTGTGCCCATGCAGCCAGTGGCATCTTACCAAGAAGTGCTCACAGATATTGATTGCAAGATTGGCAGCGTTTGTGTGTGCGAGGGTGTCATGCAGCATCTACAATGAAGGCATGCATAGATACTAAGCAGTACATTTCAACAGGGAAGTCTAACTTTTTCCTCCGTTTCACTGTGTGCCTTTTGGAGGACAGTGGCAGCAGATGAGTGTTGGGGGACAGCTGCTGTGAGAAAGCCATCTCATTATGTGAGAAAGTTGTGTAATTGTGGAAGCAGATGCATCTGAGTGCATTCAGAAGCACTTGAACAGCTCCCTGAATGATCTGCTCCCTGCTTAGATTCAGGTGGGGTAGCCGTGTTGGTCTGAAGCGGCAGAACAAAGTTTGAGTCCAGTGGCACCTTTAAGACTAACAAAGTTTTACTCACAGTATACACTTTTGCGATGTGCAAGTACACTTCTTCAGATACAGTGGAACAGAACCTCCTCAACCATTACTTATAGGGGGTGGGGCGTGGTTTGTTGTCAGGAAGGGCCATTGAGACTCTAAATGTGAATAAAACTTTGATGGTCTCAAAGGTGCCACTGGACTCAGACTTTGATCTGCTGCTCCCTGCTTGCAACTGGTGAGCAGGATGTGCGCAGAATTTGCAAATGTTCAAGCATAATTAATGGCAGGAGTTGCTTCTTTTGAGCGCTCCAATATAGAGACTAATAGAGTTGGACATTTTTATCAGATCAGCAATTTCCCAGTTGAGTCATTTAAGAAGTTTTGAATGAATGCAGTCTGGACCTGCTGACCTGTTAATTTTTGATCTGTTAGTTAACTCTGGAACTTCCTCTCTTGTCACTGCCACTATCTGACAATACTTCAGACACCCTCCCTGGGTGGGGAAATGGATGCAGGCTCAGGAAACTCTTTGGCATCCTCCACAGTAAGGACAGGCAAACAAATCCATTCAGCTACTCTGCAATCTTTCCATCCTCCTTTGGCAATCTTTTAGTCCAACTGCCTTTTTGGCTGGGAATGTTCTTCTGTTGGGTTTAAGAAAATGTTAATCATTTGCTTGAATGTTTTCACAATATGCTCCCCAAATTCTCTTTTGCTTTCCTCATCTTCAATTAACATTTTACCAGACCCTGTGTGCCTTCTTGTTTTCTTAATTTGGACAATATTTACAGTTTCTAAAGGAAGCTGTCTTTCTTTTCACAGCTTTCTTGCCTTTATTTATTAAACTCTCTGGCATCACTTTGGACTTCTCTGTGTGTATTCTTTCTATCTGAGCTGTTGTTAAATAATATTTGACTCTTGTTTCCAATTTATCAATAAATGACACCCACAGTTTTGACAAATTTCCCCCTTTGAAATTAAATTTGACCTTGCTGGCCTTTCTGGGCAACTTTCCATTCAGATGTATATCACACTGGATAGCAGTGTTGCTAAATTCCTGAGCAGTTCAATAACACATCTTTCATAGAATAGAATAATAGAATCATTGAGTTGGAAGGTACCTCCAGGGTCATCTAGTCCAACCCTCTGCACAATGCAGGAAATTCACAAGTACCCTCCCCCCCCCCGTGACCCCTGTTTCATGACCAGAAGAGGGCAAAAAAAAAAAACCCTCCATGATCCCTGGCCAAACTGACCTGGAGAAAAATTGCTTCCTGAACCCAAAGTGGTGATCAGCATTTCCCTGGATGTGTAAGAAAGGTCCATGAGAACTAAACAGTGATGCAACCCTTCCTTCCCCCCTCTTATGATCTGCCTAAGTTCAGAATCAGCATTGCTGAGATGTTCCTCTAGCCTCTGTTTGAAAACCTCCAAAGGTGGAGAGTTCACCACCTCCCAAGGAAGCCTGTTCCACTGAGGAACCACTACAACTGTCAGGAAGTTCTTCCTCATGTTTAGCCAAAAGCTCTTTTGATTTAATTTCAACCCATTGGTTCTGGTCCGACAGTAACAGTATCTTTCACAGTAACCTGGGCATTGATAAGAAGTAAGCCAAGAATGTCTTCCCTCAAGTCAGCTCAAGGACTGATAACCTCCTAAGCTCCTGGCCCTGGTGAGACTTGCCACCGACATATCGTCCAGGTAAGTCAGCATGGGGCTTAGTTGCCATCCTGAGCTGTTTTGAAACGAGGCTTAAGATGAGGCTCAAACTGTTCTAAGACATTATACTTAGAAATTATTTATATTTAGAAGTATTTTCTCCTTGTCATGACCTGAACATACATTTATGCAGCCAATGTGAAGGTAGTTAAAGTCACCTATTGTTATAACAAATTCCCTGTTTGCTGTCACCCTGGTTTCTTCCTCCACCTCAAGATGATCAAACTCTCGGGTTGTATGCATACATGTGTATGGAGGTGGGTGTTGACTTTAATGGCCTTAGAAGGATGTAACTCTGCCTAGGATAGGACTATGAATCTCTCGATTGAGTGTCTTCCTCTTATGCTTTCTAATTTATTGGACTCTGTGGCTTCTTAGAAATATAGAACATCACCTTAATTTATCTTCTGTTGTATCTTCTATAGATTTTGGATATTAATTATCTACATGCAAAGCAAAACACTGAACGATCCAGAAATAAGAGAAATGGATGGAGCTGGAGCCCGGAAATGAGGGTTTTGTTATTAGCTGATGTCGGCCTTGTGATTTTGCTGTGGCTAAAATTTTGCTTATGATATTTAGTAATATTCCATAATGTAAATACTGTAGTCATAATTATGTACTTTGTATCTTTCTTCATTTGCTTATTGACAAATTGGTCTGTGAGCCTTAATAAATTGAATGGAAATGAGGGTGCCCCATCTTGGGATTGCTACTGTCTCCATCTCTCTTCTTGGTAACAGTGTGATACACCGGTGTTGTGCAGCAATCGGAGTGTCAAATTAGAGTTTGAGATACTCAGGTTCAAATGCTGACACTGCCATGAAGTTCATAAGTTGACCTTAGACCAGGGGTTCTTTTTCAGCCCAACCTACATCACAAAGTTGTAGTGAAGGTAAAATGAGGAAGGGAGAATAATGTCACCCTGAGCTTCTAGGAGGAAGGGTAGGATCAAAATACAATCAGAAGATAACAGTACTGCCCAAGGTGTGGTTCAGGCACGGCGCTCACACCAAAGGCCAGAGTCAGGTTCTTCGTAAAATCTAGCGCTGGAATCAAGCAAGCTCTCCCCACCCCCTTTTGCATTGCCTTTTGCAGTCACCCTTCACTGTGAATCAAGTAGAATGAATTCATCTGCAGGGGGGCTAAGCAGTACAGGGTTTACAGCTCACGCTAATTAGGATTTATTCGTTCATCATCTCCTTTCTCTTTAATCATCTTTTTTTTTTTATTTCTAGTTGGACAGTGAATCCAATTGCCACAGACTGCTCTGCATAAAAGAAGAAAAGAAAGCACTCCCAAACTCTCTTCTTTATAAAGGTCTCCAGAATAAGATGACATCTTGCCCAATAAGTCCAACAAGACACTCTTGGGAGAGCCAAGGGAACATGGCAGCAATCAATGTGACCTGAGAAGGCATCCACATTGTCTCTTTAACATGGATCTCTCTCTCTCTCTCTCTCACATACACAAGTAACAGACACACGAGGGATCCATTTACTTTCAGAACTGTCAGCTTGTCAGCACCGGCTAACAAGCTCAGCACACATGCAGGCCCTTCCCCGAACATCCATCTTCCTCAAAACACTGATTCCCCCCCTGCCCAGAGCTTCTCTCCACCCTATCTGGGAAAGGAAGACCCTGGTGTCAGATACCAAAACATAGCAGCAAATGAAAGAACACTTCGGTGGAACAACAGAGATTCTTTTAAGCCCTCTGGGGTGAGGTTGGTTTTTTAAAAAGTTTTAAGATTTTCTGCTCATTTGAAGGAAGATCAAGATGATTGTTATTGGCTCAATGCCTGCTTTCTTAAGAGGCACACAGGGGAATGCCAGCATCTGAAGTTTTGCTTGTTCCAGGAATTGGATCTCTGTGAATGGGCAGGGTGGGGGTAGGAGGTGGTGTGAAGGGAGCCAGAGGCGAAGCAGCAACAGCAGCAAACCTCTTCTGCCGCTACCTCTTTGCCCTTCCTGTAAAGAGAGGGATAGTGAGACAGCCCCGGGTGTTTTCCGACATGAGATGTTTGAGCCTGTCTCACAGAACTAGTATTCTAGGGTGAATGCTGGTAATGTAGAACAACAAACAGAAGGAAAAACCACCTGCAAGGTTCAAACTTCTGCTGCAGACCTATTGAGCCTCCAGCATGAGAATCTGAGGCCAGAGTATCTAGAAGGGGCACTTTCCCACTGATCCTGAAACCGCCTTTCAGCTTCTCCCCCCCCCCCCCCCCCCGGATTTTGACATCTAGTAGTTTTGCATCCAAAAGATAAAAGTCAGAGAAGAGCCATTTGTTATGCAAATAGGCATTCTGGCTGATGGACATTTTTACATTCCTGTTAATCTACATTGAGATGCAGCTCTACAGCAGAGGCCACCAGGTGGCACTGTGACCAGAAGCAAATGATGCTGGCAGCTGGGGCCTTCGGGAGGCAGCCTGTGGTGTTCTCAGTTGGAGACACAAAAGCCAAGATTTTGCAGACGGTCATCTTTGTGTTTTGTTTGTGGATTGTGAGCTGAGGCACACACAGCTAGCTCGAGAGGAAGCAGAACACTGCTTTAGTTTGACAGTTTCTGGTGACACTGCACTGGAGCTGAGCTTGCCATTGCATCGCCCATGGTACCCTGATGGGTAACCATTCCTCATCATGGGAGGTTTAGCAAATGCTGAATAACGCAGCGCCAAGCAGGATGTGATCTTCTGTCTGCCAGGGTGACTAAACGGGCATTACATTCCTCCTTCTGTCTCTACAGAGGTCACATCCAGAAACCCACTGATTCTGACCTCTTTTGGATCTACATGGAGACTAGATTGTAAAATGGCCACACATGTTTGAACACAAGCCCCAGTACTAATCCCAATACAAGCACAGGTTTCATTGGCTATGCATGATTACCAAATACCTGAAGACACCCTGTGACTTGCTGTGGTGCGGATGAACTGGGGACCCCTGTCTTTGTGGGAAGGAAAGGATTTCTTCCTGGCCAGTGCCTCTTCAAAGAATCCAAAGTACATCCCAGGTAATTGCTGCCTTCTGCTGGTGGTGTTGTTGCTCTGGCACGTTTGCCAGTGCTGTACACCGATTCCGTAGGGCTCTGCAACATTTAGAAGCAGTTCTGATAATGAGAGATTCAGTTCCAAGATCAAAAGAAAGCCAGTTTGGTGTAGTGGTTAAGAGTGCAGACTCTAATCTGGGGGGAACCGGGTTTGATTCCCCCATGCCTCCACATGCAGCTGCTGGTGTGACTTTGGGTCAATCACAAGTTCTTTCAGAGCTTTTCTCTCAGGAGCAGTTCTTGAAAGAGCTCTTTCAGCCCCACCTACCTCTCAGGGTGTCTGTTGTGGGGAGGGGAAGGGGAAGGAGATTGTAAGCTGCTCTGAGACTCCGAGTGAAGGGGGGGGGGTATAAATCCAATCTCTTTGTCTTCTTCTTCTCTTCCTGGAATGACCCTGACACAGCACAGACCACTTCCAAGATGGGTTCCCATTGAGGAAACCTTACAAGTGGGTGGTGGAGAGAGACGGGAGCACCCACCTGCCATTGAAATGAACCCATCTCTTCCAGCTGTGCTGCCACATAAGCAAGCTGGTGCAACCATTTAAGATGAAGAAGGATGCTGCTGTCGATTGCAACCGTACGGGGAATTGATAACATTAATTAAAAAGCAAAAGTGTTCTTCCAAAGTGCCCTCCCACTGTGGCTCTCCGGGGGTGAGAGACACAGCAGCCAAATCATTCAGGTGGGTTGGATGCAATTATAACACTGGAAGGTAGCCAGCCAGAGGCCCTCTCTCAGAGGATCTTCGGAACTCTGCTCATCTCCCTTCCCTGACAGACAGCAGATGGCTGAGCCAGCGCGCGTGTGTCTTGAGAAGCAGGCAGTGCCCTAAAGGAAGGCCCGGGTGAACAGGCACAGCCAAGCTCAGGTGGTGCCGCAAGAGAGTTGGGACCCTCTAAGGGTTCTGAGCGAGAACAGCTCTTGCAAGTTGGAAGGTTGGCCCCCAGGCTGCAGAAGCCAATAGGGCCCATGAATAGGCTGGTGGTGGGGTCCTCTCCCTCCTCCCTGTCCTGTTCCCACTGAAGCTGTAGTCAATGTCTCCAAGGCTGTCTCACCAGGCAAGGAGAGCTGCTAAGGGAACAGGAGAGTTGTCCAGCCAAGGAAAGAAGCAGCAGGTTCAAGGCAGAATGACTGACACATTAGAAGAGCTATCCAGCTGAACAGCTACAGGAGGGATACCTGCTGAGAACCACTCTGGAGAGATGCAGCAGCGGTGGCGGCTTTACAGCTGACCTGAAGATCCACCTTCCGGTGTAGGCTTCTGCCCAGGGGTTGTCCCCACCTAAGACGTGCTGTGTTAGGGGTGGTCCCCAGTATGCAGCCATGGACATTCCTTGGGTTCCCATGAGGGTTAACTGGTGTTGCCCCTCTGGGTGTCAGTTATAGAGACTCACAGCCTTCATGCACAATGAGCTGTCAGATCATAAGGATCTATGATGACAGGTAACAGAGAGTCAGGTGGCTGAAGCAAGTGATAACTGTACAGAGACATGTATGGGCTTGTTCAGTAAATGTGACATCGATTGATGTACTCACCATGATTCAGCAGCTCACTCATTGGCTGATGAGTAGCTTCTGTATTGTATATACGTAATTGTGTACAGAGTGGTTTCTCTCTTCTCACAAATCAGTTGTCTGGCATAGCACTTTGTTGGTGGACGTCAGTAAATATTATAGCACTGTAAATAAACTATAAATACACTTCGCTGGTGTGGTGCAGTTTGGTGTAGTCTTGTGGACTCAAGTCTTCAGAGCTGGTGCTGTGGGTCAAGCACGTCACACACATCGACACTGGGCAGGCTGCTCAAGAGTTCTCCTCAGGGAGTGCTGACTCTTCTGGCCTTTACCAGCACTGAGACCTGCAGGGGAGTCCTTGCTGGGATGTGGGGGTGGGGGCTGGTGACTCCTCCTTCTTGTCCAATGATGAATCTCCTGATTTGGGCTCTGGGAGGTCATGGGTCATGTCTTTCCACTGACTGGGGTTGGTGGTCTTAGACCTGACGTATGGATGCAGCAGAATGAGGTGATAGAAATCTAGGTGGCAGAATGGGCTGTACCACTTCAGACTGTGGAGGTATGTGGGGTTTTTTTTTCCTATCCTAGCCTTTGGCACACTGTGGTGTAGTTTGGTGTAGTAGCTAGAAGCACAGACTCTGATCTAGGAGAACTGGGTTTGATTCTCCACTCCTCCACGTGCAGCTGCTGGTGTAGCCTTGGGTCAGTCACAAGTCCTTTCAGAGCTGTTCTCTCACTGGCAGTTCTCAAAAGAGCTCTCTCAGCCCCACCAACCTCACAGGGTGTCTGTTGTGGGGAGGGGAAGGGAAAGGAGATTGTAAGCTGCTCTGAGACTACTTCAGGTAGTGAAGGGAGGGGTATAAATCCAATCTCTTCTTCTGCTGCTAGTTTTCCACTAATATGAAATTAATTTTTCTTTTTGGTATTTTTACATTTGTGCATGTGTGTGTGTTCGTGCGGGTGTGTGCCCATGCCTGGAAGTCCTGTTGACCTCTGGCAACCCCTACTGGGGCACGGAGGACATTCAGAGACATGGGCGGATAGCCTGCCTCTGCCTCCCAGCCCTGGTATTCTCTGGAGGTCTCCCATCCAAGTACTTGCCTGCTTAGCTTCCAAGATCCGATGAGATTGGGCTTGCCTGAGCTATCCAGGCCAGGGCAACAGGATATTACTAAGGAGGCACTTTTGAAAAATGTGACCACTTCCAGTCCATTTTTTTTGGCTCCTGCTCTGGTTGAGCTGACCAGCCCAGAGGCAAATCACTCTCTCTGTTCTCTATACAGTGAGAGTGAGTGGCGTCCTTCACACTTTGCAAAGGAATGCTCTGTGTTGCCAGACCTGCCTGGTATAAAAAGTTAGGAAGTGACCTCCCAGCCTCACCCAGGCAGCATGAAGGGAAAGGGATGAAGGCAGGGGACTGGGCAGACTCCTTACTGCTAGTCTCTCCCCTTGAGCCCTGGCACATCCTTGGCAGACAGCTCCAGACAAGCCTCCTCGGAAGGGCTGGCCGCCTGGCCTTGAGTAGGCTAACAGCATGGTGCTGGTTGCTGGCCTCTCTCTGTAGGCCTCAGTGCTGCACACGTTTAACCTTGCTGGGAGCACAGGACACACAACTGCTGCCGAGTCCCTTCCTTGCTCCTCGGGTTGTTCTGTGAAGAATCGTGGGCCAAGAAAGCAAAGCTGAAGGGAGAGTGTGAGAGGCCAGCTCTTTCCTACTGCAAATAAATCACCGTTCGGCTCAAGCTCTGATGATTGCTCTTGCCCGGGGTACGCGCCAGCTTAATATGGAAAATGAGACAAAGGGATTTATTGCTTCTGCCCCTTGATCTTTCATTTTTTGATATTAAAATATGTTTAATTCATAGCTTCAGAGAACAAAATGAGCAGCTGGTGAAGTTAGCTTCCCCTTTTCCCCTGTTCAAAGCTGTGACTGTGTGTTCCCCGGCAGTTGTCAAAATGCTGAGCCTCACTTGGCAATTGTGTTCCAACATGGCATCCGTGGGCAGGAAGTTGGGGTTGTTTAGACAGCCAGACCTGGCGAGAACATGCTATAAATACATGCATTCCCTCTAGACAGTCTGGAGCTTGTAGCTGCATTAATCAGACAGAGACAGGTGCGGACAGGCGGTGCGGGAGATGGCGAGGGGGGTGGTCTGGCACACAGTTGTGCAGCCAGGTTCTGAGTGGACAAAAGCAAAATGCCCCGTGTTGCCCAGTGAATGCATCAGCCACCCAGATGTGCCATCAGCTGCAGCAGGATGCTCTTGCTCCTTCCCGGCTCATTGCATCAGCCCCACATGCTGCTAGCATCCCATGCTTCCACCCCAAGGGCACTTCCATCCTGGAAGGCTCCAGTGAGTCACTTCAGAGAGCACTTCCACACAGGAGGCTTAAATTGGTTCACAACTGAAATATGAACTCCTTAATTTGATACACAATTTGAAGACATCCAGACAGAATTCTTAGTGTTGCCTGTGGAGAAAAACCGCCCCCAAAAGCTAAACTGAAAGGTCAGCCCATGTCTTTCCCAAGCAGGCTTTCATTAATGGTGCAGGGAGAATGTATTCTGGCTTTAAAAATAACAATAATAAATACCCCCCCCCCAATACCAATGTGGTTGGAGGGGGGTGAAATTCCGCCTTGTGACACTTTTTTTCTTTTGGCAGAATTCATGCGGAAGGGGCTCTGCCATGTTTTCCTTTCATAGCACTGTCATCAGCTCATTAGCAAACAGTCATCACCAGAGCTCAGCCACTTCGGGTTTTCTTTTTGTATAACAAACACAAACCTGGGGTACAAAACAGGCCCACCCCAACTGATCCTGCAATGTATTCTTTGTTACCCCAGGCAATAATAACACATTGGGGTAAAAAGAAATATTCCATGAGGTTCTGCCGCCCCCCCCCCCCCTTCAAAAAATCATGGACATGGGAAAATCAGGGAAGCATTACCAAGTGCTCTGGGGAAACACAACCTCCTGTCTCCTCTCACAACACAACGGTGACATATTAAATATGGACCAAAAAATTGAGGCAATTTCAACAAAAGGAACATTCTGTATCATATGAAGGTATGCATCTAGGCTTTGAATATTTGAAGCAGGGGCTGGGAGTTGTATGATACAAACATCTGCCTTCAAGAGCTTTTTTAAATTACTCTGAGATACATTTGACTACCTCAAGATGCACTGGAATTCAGCTTGGGGTACTGAATAACCCCAAGTACCATTGTGGAAGTTTCCCTGCTCCTCACAATATGGCAAAAGGTTTTATGGCTGTGGCTATCACAATTATCTCAGGGAGGAAACAGCTATTTAAATCCAAAGCACAGTCCCACGGCATCTAGCAATTTGTTCCAGTGAAAGGGGTCATGGCTCAGCACAACACCCTTCGTACACAAAAGGATTCCTGGCATCATTCTCTAGCATCTACAGTTAAAGGATCTCAGAGAGCGCATGCTTGGAAAGTCTTCTTGTGGCTGGAGAGCTGCGGCCAATCAAAACAGACAATGCTAAGACAATAGCCTGACTTCACAGGTCAGCTTCACCAATACCATAGCAAGACGACGATGCTACCGAGTTGCAACCAACTCATGGCAGCTCCTTTCAGAGGGCATTCCAGGCATGAGGTGAGCAGAGCTGGTTTGCCATTGCCTTCCTCTATGTAGCAATTCCAGTCTTCCTTGATAGTCTCCTGTCCAAGGATTGACTGTGGCCAACCTTGCTTAGCTCCCAAACCCTGACAAGCTTAGGCCAAACTGGGCAAATTGGGCTGCTAGGTTTATACAGCCTGAATTTAAGGAGGTTTTTAGGGATTAGGAACTGGGAACATGCTGTGTAATGCTAGCGCTGAGATGTGCAGAAGTGCTCACAGACTTCCTTAATGAAGACCTGATCTAACCCCTGCAAAAGATGCTAGAAGCAGCTGTTTGCTAGACCTGCCATTCATAGCCCTGCCTCTGGGGAAGTGCTCTAGTTTTATCCCCACGCATTTGTACTTTCCCCTTTCAAAACAGCCTCACCCCCCACCCCGAAAGACTGGGTACCACTGCTGTGCTTTTGGAGGAGTCATAGCAGCTCCCTGCAGTGTTTTCCCCACTCCAGAGAGCATTAGCTGGCACTTGCAGCGCAGAGAATCCCAAGCAGAGATGTGGAGTAGTCAGCGGGGGTCTCTGCAGGCAAGAGGGGGAGCATTTGAGGGTTCTTCCACTTTGTCACATGCAAAGCAGCAGCAGCAATCTGTGATCTGTCTTTGCAGACCACAGAGGAAGGGCCCAGGATTTCAGTGAGGCCCTTTTGGTAAGTGGGCTGGAGACATCATCTCTTTGAACTGATATTTTAATTCCTTGGTAAATTGTTTTTCTTAATGGAAGCTCTTTACTTATCTTGATCCCCTCCTTTGGTGATTATTTAGAGGGCTCTGGGAAGGGAGTTTTCTAATTAGGACTGTTCTTAGTGACTTACTGGAATTAGAAGAAATGGAGATAGGAATGAGCTTTGAGGAATGAGCAGAAGGGAAGAACCAAGCAAGGCTTGTTGTAGCTATTGGAGGAACCATGACCAGAGAAGCTATATAGCCTGAAAGCTCAGCAAACAGAGAAAAGCACAGGTTTCCTTTAGCCTTTGTCTGTCATCCTTATATCCCAAGGGGAACCTGATGACCAAGGGCAGGCCAACTATGGCAATTGCTTGGCTGTTGAGTTTGGAAAGGCAGCGATGTGCCTTCATCCTGCTCAGCAGCACCCCCTAACTGGTTGTAGGGGAACAACATGCTTCTCTGGTCCTGCTTAGGACACAGTCAAAGCCTAACTGCTGTTGGCAGGATGGCACTGTAGGGTTGCCAACCTCCAGGTGGGGCCTGGGGATCCCCTGCTTTTACAGCTGATCTCCAGCTGACAGAGATCAATTCCCCTGGAGAAAATGGCTGCTTTGAAGGGTGGCCTCTATGGCATTGTACCATGCTGAGGCCTCTCCCCTCCCCAAACCCCGCCCTCTCCTGGCTCCACCCCCAAAGTCCCCAGGTATTTTCCAACTTGGACTTGGCAACCCTATGGCATTGTGATTTAACTAGGGTTGCCAGTTCTTCACTGGGAAATACTGGGTGATTTTGGGGGTGGAGCCTGAGGAGGGCAGGGTTTGGGGAGGGACTTCAATGGGGTATAATGCCAAGAGAGTCCACTTTCCAAAATGGTCATTTTCTCAGACGAACTGATCACTGTCGCCTGGAGACCATTTGAGAAATCTCCAGCCATCACCTGGAGGTTGGTCTCACTGCATTCCAGAGACGTCATCACATTCTGCCAGCTGTCTTGTGTGGTTGCCTGTGTCTGGGTTTGTCTCTAAGGGTCTGTCTGTCTTTGTGTCAAGGAAACCATCCACAGACTGGCAGTGGCAACTGCTTTTGTGACTATGGCCAGAGTGCTAAAATCAGCCCCTGCAACCAAGCGAAGATCTTCCAAGAGGCCATGAAAAGGCAGGAGAGAAGCAGTTGTGTGCTGCTATGGCAACCCTGAGAATTTCACTGCATTGTTTTGGATCCTGAATTTACAGAGATTGTTCTTGGCAAATAAGCCCATTTATTGGCAACAGCACTGCAGTTCCTCAAGAGGGGAAGGGCGGGATAGCTGCCTCTGTGTGTGTGTGTCTCTTAAGACTGTGTTTTGTACTGAGCTGTGGTTCTGCTTCGGTGTGGTTTCATGGGCTTTCTTGCCTGTGTGTGTCACAGTCAGAGTTTGTGCAAGTGTTGGTGCAGAGAAAGGAAACCCAGGCAGCCTCTGAGCTAGATCTGAAAGGTCTGCGTTGCCTCCCCCCGACTGTTTGCTCATTTACCAGTAATAATGCATTTATATGTGCATATTTTAATGTCCCAGCATTCCTGCAGAGATTTCTTAATAAGAGGAAGTGTTCTGTGTGGCTAAAAAACTTGCATTCTGAATTTTAAACACAAGTTAGTCCAAATGAAAGTGTTTCCTACAGACAGTCACCAGCACTAAGGACTTGTCCAGTCTACCGCCTCCAGAGCCTGCTCTTTTGCCCATCGCCATATTCTAACTTTTGTTCTACGTGTCATAATGGTATAGTATGTCACGGTATAGTAGGTCATGCCTTAGACTGGTTTCTTTTTTGTTTGCATTATTTTCCAGTTCTGTAATTCTAGTCCTACTGCATTGTTTATTGGGTGTTTTATGTTACCTGATCAATTTAGATTTTTTTTAAAAATCTGCCTCGAGTCTCAGTGAGAAAGCCTGGCTTCCAATGAAGTCAATAAATAATTTTTTAAAAAAATATTCAAATGCAACAGTTAGTGATCACATGCTTCCAAGATATTTTGACACAAGGGTCACATTGCCCTGTGGTTTTCCGACACGAGGCAAGGTGTTTGGGTTGTAGTTTATGAACAAGCCTCAAAAACTCTGTAGGACAGCCACAGTACATGGGCCACCCACTGATCTCAGCCTTTGAGGAATATTCTGGTGTTAGAAAAATATGTGGATTGTTGCTGGCCTTTGTATTTTCAGTGGGAAGAAAACATTTGTTACTTCTTGCTCCCATTTTAAATTTGTGTGGCTGTTCAGCATTAAGCATAGGAGGCTGATACGACCAGGTTTTAAGATAGCCTGAGACATCTGCTTCCCCCTGCCCTTTTCATTTTGTTGATTTTTCTAACATATAGTCTGATGAAGAGTCCTAGTGAACTCAAAAACTTGCACTGTCTTGTATTGTTTTGGTTGGTCTTAATGAAAGGTATTACATGGATGCTCTTTTGGGATGGGGGATTTTACTCCAAACCCACACATGCGCCAACAACTTCATCCGGGATTTCATCTGGAACATCCTTCCCCACAGAAATGGGGATGTCCAGCTGCCTTGGGCCCCACTGCTCTCACCAGAATGGCCTCTGTGGCTGAACAGGGACCATCCATCAATGAAATGTTAATTACAAGACTGGGGCGTCCATAATAGAGCATGAGCCAGCTCTTCAGTGCTTTGCTCTTTGGGGGCAGGATGATTAATAAACCCCACCTGTAGCCGAAATGGCACAGCAGGAGGACTCAGTGACATCTCCCTAAGAATCAATAATGCTGAAGAACACTGCACCAATGGCCACAAATGGAAGCTTAACCTTTCATTTTCAGCAAAAACGATGGGGGAAGAGTAGATGCCAATGCCATAGGACAGATGAGATGTGGGACAATTCCCTTCATCTCCTTAACACCCAGGCATATCTTCCCCACTGAAGACTGGGGCTTTGCAACTGAGAAATGGCATGAGAGTTAGAGTGCCTGGTTTGAGTCAGGGAGACCCAGCTTCAGCTCTCTGCTAAGCTATGAAGTTCACTGTGTAATCTTGGTCCAGTCACCCCATGCCAACCAGCCAATGTGGCGTAGTAGACAGAATGTTGGACTAGGGTCTAGAAGACCGGGTTCAACTCCCCACAAGACCATGAAGTTCACTAAGTAATTGCTGGTCCAGCCACCTTATCCCAGCCCTCAAAAAGCTGTTATGAGGATAACATGGGTGAGAATGGAACCATATATATGCCACATGGAATTCTCTACAGGAAGGGCAGGATAAAAATCTGAAAACAGATGAGGAGAACTAATAATGTAGTCATAGAATGAACAGCTCCCTCCGACTCTCTGTCTCCAAGAGCCAGCTTGATGTAGTGGTTAGGAGTGCAGACTCTAATTTGGAAGAACCGGGTTTGATTCCCCACTCCTCCACATGCAGCTGCTGGTGTGACCTTGTGTCTGTCATAAGTTCTTTCAGAGCTGTTCTCTCAAGGACAGTTCTCAAGAGAGCTCAGACTGTGGGGGTATGTGGGGCGGTGTTTCTATCCTAGCCTTTGGCACACTATGGTGTAGTTTGGTGTAGTAGCTAGAACCGCAGACTCTAATCTAGGAGAATTGGGTTTGATTCTCCACTTCTCCACATGCAGCTGCTGCTGTGACCTTGGGTTTTCTCAGGAGCAGTTCTTGAAAGAGCTCTCTCAGCCCCACCTGTCTCACAGAGTGTCTGTTGTGGGAAGGGGAAGGGATTGTAAGCTGCTCTGAGACTTCTTCGGGTAGTGAAGGGGCAGGGTATAAATCCAATCTCTTCTTCTTCCAGTTTGGTGTAGTGGTTAAGTGTGCGGACTCTAATCTGGGAGAACCGGGTTTGATTCCCCACTCCTCCATTTGCACCTGGCTGGATGACCTTGGGCAAGCCATAGCTCTGTACCAGCTGTTCTCTCAAGGACAGCTTGGGAAAAAGCTCTCTCAGCCCCACCTATGTCACAGGGTGCCTGTTGTGGGGAGGGGAAGGGAAAGGAGTTTGTAAGCCGCTCTGAGACTCCAAGTGAGTGAAGGGCGGGGTATAAATCTAATCTCTTCTTCTTCCTTTATCCAAAGGTGTGCAGGCAGTTGTAACATTGAGTGCCAGGTAATCTTGCAGATTTGAAATGTTCATAGCCTGGGAGTGCCTGGGACTCCCACTCACTGGGAGTTCCATTTACCCTCTCCAATGAAGTCCTTAGATTAAAACCAGAAAGGTCTTGTCTCCATGGCTGCTCATGAGTCAGAAAAAGAGAGGAAGGGCCCAGAGATCGGGCATATCTGCAAACCTGTCGAGCTCTTAACAAACACAACTTCAGTCCTTTCCCTGTCAGGAGTCAGGACTTTTGGTCAATGGCAATAAAATGTATGAACAGAAACATATCTATTTAAAATATTTATAAACTTGCCTTTCCCCGAAACAAATAGGTCCCTGGGCAGGCACAAAAAAAATGTTCAAAAGTTGCTTTCTGAGTTGGGCCATTGATCATCAAGCCTTCTGTACTGTAACTGACAGCAGCTGTCCAAGGACTTGGGCAAACACAAGTCTTTCTCAAACCTTGCTTCTAGTAATCCTTCACTGGAGACTTCAGTGACTGAACCTGGGGCCTTTTGCATGCCAAGCATGCAGCTATGGACTCCTCCAGTCAGCCCATGGCAGCTAGCCTAGGAGCTCTCTGAAGTTTCAGGGCAGAGAAAGGTTCTTTGTGCTTCTTTAAAGGGACTGGACCTGGGACCTTCGACGCACAAAACCTGTGATCTCCAATTGAGCTCCAACTGCTCCCTCCTTGATACAAAAACCAGCTAGGTGCCCTCTGCTGCTGCAGATTCTACACTGGAACAGGTGCCTTAGAAAGACCAGTTCCCCTGCTGGAAAAGCAAGGGGATGCTCTCCCTCTTTGCGGTGCCCTTCTCTTTCGACACCTTTCAATGATTGCTACATTAGTGACATTCAGTTCTAAAGGCTGAGGGCAAACTGGAGGCACCTGGGAATCCCCCGCCCCACCATGCCATGCCATGGTGCTGCTCCCATCCAAATGTTTTCCTTCCAGCTGCTGTTTGGTGAGAGACAAGAATTCTTTTGCATCGGCCTCCTGTTGTCCAGGCAACAAGGCATGGGAGCACGCAGATCACTTATGTTGTCTGGCATATCCTCCACGGGAAGATTCACATCTGACATGAGTGTCTCATCTAGTGTGCATTTGCCTGAGAATACTGGGGCTCTTCACCATGGGCTCTGTGCTCCAGGCCTGCTGTGCTGACCAGCAGAGGTTCCAGCAGTCCTGGGATTCAAGCCCCTTGCATGACTATGCCAGTAGCCTGGCTGTCACAATAAAGATGGGCTTTGAGATGGGGTTGGAAGGAAGAGCCCTGTTACTGCTAAGCCATCCTGGCAGATGCCTCTGTTCCTTTGGCAGCACAGGAGCCTTGCAAAGGGGGCAGCTTGCTTTGCTCCAGTCTGGCCCAAACCTTGCCTGCTGACACCTTAGAGGAGGCCATTTCTCTCCTCTTGCCTGCCAAGCAGAGCATCTGTCTAATAGCCTCTCTTGCTCCTCCTTAGCCGGGCGCCTGCCTGCTCGCTGATTAATTTTA
Organism: Lepidodactylus listeri; assembly: GCA_029233225.1. Lineage (NCBI taxonomy): Eukaryota > Metazoa > Chordata > Lepidosauria > Squamata > Gekkonidae > Lepidodactylus > Lepidodactylus listeri. The sequence continues at coordinate 30,983,031 of JARCFY010000013.1, forward strand.
CACCACCTTGCAGAGTTCCCACTCCTGCCCTCTCTCCCCTCCCTGCCAACAGCTGTTATTACTTCTCTGACACCCCACCTTGAGATCATTAGTCTCCACTCAGCAGAGCTCAGCTTTGCCCTGGGAGCTGCTGAGAGTGGACCATGCAGAAAGGAAATTGAGATTTGGGTGTTTTCGCTGCGCTTGGTTGCCACCCGCTCAATATTTTCCCTTCCGAGGCATGCATTTCATTTTGATTTAACACTGCCTGCGCAGCTGTCGGAGGCTCTGGGTTTGTCCGAGGGCTTGTCAAGAAGAGCAGCCAAACAGCAACCTGGAGCTGGGCTGTCCATAAGCAGCAGGATCTGATGGGAAGCAGGCAAGATCCATCTCCCATCTGGGCCTCATTACAAGCAAGGCGGGGAATGCATGGCCAGCCCAAAAGGTGTTGTGCAAGGCAGAGTCATTGTGCTACTTACCACTCCAGATTGGATGATAAGCACAAAGCCAGGAATAGAATTGGCTGCAGCAAAGAATTTCTACTGAATGAGAGTTCTGATGTACCACATGAGGCCTATTTGGATCACTACCACAAATTGGCCCAGTCTGCACAGAATATATAACTGCAGGCCTCTTGGCCCAAAGCTGTTCTAGAGTCTCATCTCTAGAGTTTGGTGTAGTGGTTAAGTGCACGGACTCTAATCTGGGAGAACCAGGTTTGATTCCCCACTCCCCCTTTTGCAGCTGCTGGATAACCTTGGGCAAGCCATAGTTCTGTCAGAGCTGTTCTCTCAAGGACAGCTTGGGAAAGAGACCTTTCAGCCCCACCTACCTCACAGGGTGTCTGCTGTGGGGAGGGGAAGGGAAAGGAAAGGAGTTTGTAAGTCGCTCTGAGACTCCTTCAGGTAGTGAAGGGCAGGGTATAAATCCAGTCTCCTCTTCTCTTATTCTTCAATGCTCAGTTTTGCAAGTGATGCTAGGATACAGGAGTGGCAACCAGAATTCATTCATTTATTTAAGGGCTCAGGGCAGTTTACAACAGAAAGGAATGTACAATAAATAACTAGAAGTTAAAATCCTATAATAAAATACATAGTGCATACATCAGCAATAATTCAATCCATTCCAAGATGGTGAGAAAATTTCAGATTTCACAAGAAGGGGGGGGTCTTGTCAAGAATGGAGGTTATGAGAGTGCTCGACTACATGCTGCACTGTCATAAGAACATAAGAGAGGCCAATGTTGGGTCCGCTCAATGGCCCATCCAGTCCAACACTCTGTCACACAGTGGCCAAAAACACCAGGTGCCCTCAGGAGGTCCAGCATTGGGGCTAGGACACCAGAAGCCCTCCCACTGTTCATCCCCCCTCCAAGCACCAAGAATACAGTGCATCACTTGCCCCAGACTGAGAGTTCCTATCCACACCATGTGGCTAACAGCCACTGATGGACCTCTGCTCCATATGTTTATCCAATTCCCTCTTGAAACCGTCCATGCTTGTAGCCGCCGCCACCTCCTGTGGCAGGGAATTCCATGTGTCAATCACTCTTTGGGTAAAGAAGTCACTGTCAATGTCTTCAACTGAATGCCTGGCAGAACATCTCTGCCATACATGCCCTGCTGAAAGGTAGCACATCCTACAAGGCATGGATGTTCTCCGGCAGAGTTCAACCAGGTAGGGGCCAGGGCTGAAAGAGCCCTGGCCCTGGCTGAGGACAGCCGGATCTCTCTCAGGCTGAGGACCACCAGCAGGTTCTTACCTCCTAAGCATAACACTCTTCTGGGGGCATACTGACAGATATGTGGGTCCCTGACCGCTAAGGGCCTTAAAGGTCAAAAACAGCACCTTGAACCTGATCTATGTTGCTCTACCAGAAGCCAGTGCAGATAGTATGCTGTAGCTGGACCACAGATTTATATAAAGGCATTGCCACACTAGACACTTTATTTCCATTCCTTTTCCTAATGATCTGTAGCATGGTACTAGTCTTGTTCGCCACTGCTGCACACACTGAGTTCATATTTTCACTGAGCTATCCATAAGAACCTCAAGATCTCTCTTCTGAATAGCCACAGCCAACTCAGAAGCATTGCCCTCGTTGTGAACCCCTTCATGCTTTCCTACACAAATCTCATTTTTCCATTTTGTTTCCCATTTCACCCAAGTGTGCTTTGGATTTCACCATCCTGAATATCTGAGTGCCACCTGGGACCTTGGCTACTTCACTGCACACCCCAACTCCAAGTCATCTGTGAATAAGTTAAATAGCACGACACAGATCCCTGGGATCCCTGCCGCTTACTTACTTCCATTGTGAAAACTGTCTATTTACTCTATGCAAACAGACTTAATTCCATATCCTTTTCTCAAAGTCTGTGGTAAGCAGCTCCATAGAAACAGAAGGCATTCAATGGCATTAGCTTAAAGTGTGGGTGTGCAAGAGAGCTAGAACACCTTTGTGAATGAAACCTGATGAGATTCCATACCTGTTTTCTCTTCCTTGAGGCATTAAGCTTTGGCTGCACGGATGAAAGTGCCAGCCTGGGAGAACCCCCAGTTCTGTCTTCAGCCGTATTAGTCATTTGCCGGGTTGATCCTGGCCAGGAATACCACCTCTGGCTCTGTTTCCTCTACTGCAGGAAGAGATGTGAATAAAGGCCTCTCTCACACCTGGCGTAATTCGTTCATGCTAATGAAGCATTCTGAGAGCGAGCCTAAAAATTGGCAATGGATTATGAATGATGAGCGCCTTGTTTTAAAGTGAAAGATGCAGAGCAGAGAGGCAGAGGAGGCTTCTGGGAGTGCCAGCCCAAGGTACGCCTCAGTGACTTCTTCCATCAGGACACCTACAGACAGGGAAGTACTGTGATTAGTCATTATTATTACAGCGGAACAACCATCATGATAGCTACACTCAACAGCTTTGTCGGAAGCACGTTGTGGTTGCTTTGTTTCAGCCTCAGGTCTGCTGATGCCAAGCGGAAAGGAAAAGGGTCGCTGGACAAATGCATGCAGTGGTGTCAACAGGAGAGGAAAAAGTTATTTCCTTCTATTGCATTATCAGCATGGCCAGAAAAGCTCTGGGTATTGCTTGGATGCATCCAGTTGCATCCAGTGTGAAAATCTTGCAGAAACCTGGAGGCTCAGCTTTGCACATCCCTGGTTTCTGTTTATCAGGTCAGCAGATGGGACGTCAAGGAGCCAAAGGAACCAGCTGCTGCTCAGACACTGTGATCTGCCTGCCCAAATAAGCTGAGCAGTTGGGCAGGTTTTCCAGGGGAGCAAGTGCTTGGAAGGAATGGGCAGAAAATATCTCTCGAAGGCACAGAACATGAGGCAGGAAAGGCAGATGCTCAGTCGGTCCTATTCCTCTTTCCTTTGTTGCCAAAGGCAGGATCAGTAATTGGATATGGACTGGGGAGATCCAGCCATTAGACATATCCTGGCCTGTTAGGGTTGCCAAGTCCAGTCTGAGAAATTCTTGGGAGGAATCCTGTGCCTCAGGAGGAGGCTCAGAAGGGATGTGATGCTTCGTCCATCATCCCAAACTGCCAGTTCCTCCAAGGGAACTCTCTAACCCAGAAATACATTGGAATACAAAGAGGGTTTCAGTCCCCAACTGGAAGGTGGTAACCTCAGGGCCCATCCATATAGTTTCTCAGCCAAGTTTATCATGCAGGATTGTTGTGAAGATAAGTGGAGGGCATAGGCACCTTTTGCTGTTTGGAAGAGCAAAAGGTGGAGATGATGCACTGACAGTCTGCAGTCCCTTGGCCGTTCCGTCAGGATGCTCCAGGAGGGACTAAAAGCCCCACTAGATGGAAGAGGCAGGCTGCAAAACCCAGCAGAAGGGGGCTGCAAAACCCAGGACAAGAGAAGGCTCCCATATCAGCCACCTCTGGAATGATCCCCTTTCTAGAAGGCACGTCTCTCCAGCCCAGGCAGTAGGGCTGCAGCCTCTGCAGTACCTTTAGGAGGGCCAGCTGGTGGGTTGGCCGGCTTTCACATCCGCTTCCACCCACTTCCTTTGAGACCCCTAGCCTGAGCTATCCACACCAGGGACACTGAGCCCTAGGGGTTTCTCCTTGTGCCCAACCACAGGGATCGGTGCAAAACATCTGGCAAAGGACTCCCCACTTCCAGGCATGCACACATTTCTTTCTTTATTTTGCATTGCTTCTCAAGTGTTCCTCCACCCATGAGCAAGAGGGGGCATTTTCCAGAGTGAAGGGAGGGTTGAAGTCCTAACCCCTCCCTCAGTCGCAGGTGCCTGTTGTTCGAAACAGAATACCTGACTGCAAGGATCTTGGCCTGATCCAGCAAAACAGTTCTCTCAAATGTTTTGGGTCTGATCAGCAGCAAGACCTGCGCCGAAAGTGGCTGAGGTAATCAGGCACTATACTTGTTGGCTACGAAGCCAAAGGGGAAGCTGGAGGACAGGTTGCCGTATTGGTTAGAAGTCTTTTGTAATGCAATCTCCCTGCATCTCAGATAATAAGGCAGCCTTGCCAGATATTCAGGGTCCTTGTGGGGCGGGGGAGGGGAGTTGCAGAGAAAACCTTTTTTAAAAGTAACAAATGCCCAGCCGGCCACCTGCATGCTATGAAAGGGAGTCTGGACTGAGGGGGGATCTGCCCTGTGCCCTGTAGGGTACAGGAATTTCTTCCCTAGTGTTTCTTTTCAGTTGTCTTTCCCTTTCCTTTCCCCCCTGCCTTACTGACCATCTGGGCTAGCTCAGTTCTGTCCCTCTCCCCCGTCATTTCGTCACCTATTTCTCATGCAGCAGCTCCCCTTCAGTAGTTTTTCTATTATTGCTTTCCCAGACTGGAAAGTCCTCATTATTCTTTGCAAATCAAAGAAAGACCTAAATAAACAAAGCCATATGGGATGTTAACGGGTTGATCTTTTAACACCATTTGTATAGCATGCTTTTAGCCTAAAAACTGTTGAATTCATGCTAAGCTACTAAGTGATTTATGTTTTTTATGCTCTGGCTGGGTTTTGAATACTGGGTTTTAATTAAAAGCTTTTAATGTTTTATGTGCTTATTACATTTCATTTTGTAAGCTGCCTTGGGCAAGTTCCCTGGAGAGGTGGCATAAAAAATAATAAATGAATGGATAAATAAGGGGACAGACCGATCGTGTCATCACAGAGACCATGCGACTAGGGCTTCATCCACCACATAGTCCAGCTAAATAGCTTTGGAACCTTTCTCTTGGAAGAGGCTTCTGTGAATGAGAGCACATTTGGGCAGGCTGCCTCCGGGTGTCAGTCTTTTGCTTTCGCTTCAGTGGGCGAGGTCTGTAGCTGTTAGAATGCCTGATGCAAATCATTTTAGCTATCACCAAGGAGCAGAAGCAAATCTGTTGTGCGCTCTTGGTTCCTGGCCTCAGTGGTTGATCGTGTGGTGTGCTCTGGCTGAGAGCTGGAGATAAGATGATATACTTGTGGGGTTTCTGGTAGAAGTGGCCTGTGATAGGCATTTACTGGTGGAGGGAGAAGTAATACTGCAGGTCTGCCAGCCCTTGGTGGAGAAGCCCTAGCCATCAGCAGTTGCACTTGTGTGCCAAGATGTTCTGGGCTACTCAGCTCAAATAGGACTGGGGACTATCAGAGGGAAATTCCCTTTGACCCAGCACAAACCATGGTCTGCTGTTTAAGAAAGGTAGCCCAGGATGTTGTGTTCCCAGCCTCTCCTTCTTGTCAAGAGGGGAGCAAGTAACAGTGATGGTAGTTGCAACAAAGAAGTGGAAGGGCTGCAGCAGTCCCTCTGCATGGGATTCTGTGATTGTAGCCCATGAGCTCCGTTCCTCACCTGCACATGGTCAGGGCTCAGGGACAGTCAATGCCAGGCTGCCTGTCTGCCTTATTTTTCCATGGGAGTGGCAGGAAATAAGTGTCTCCAGCAGTTCATATTCCGCCTTCCAGTTCCAGATGGGTAGCCGTGTTCCAGCATAAGCTGTCATGAGATAGAGCTCTCTTCTTTGGATGCACAAAGTGTGACTGTTACGGGGCTTCTCCGAGGATATGTCAAATTCCAATGCACTGCTCCTGCTTCGTCTACTTCCCTCTTGCATGAGCCCTCCCCCACCCTTACTGTTGCAGGCTAATTTTATGGTGCCTTGGCTTAATGTAGTGCTCCTTTCAAGGGAACTTCTCCTGCCAGGAAGAAGTGCAGAGGTTGTGCTGCTATAGAGTTGAAAGCAGAGGCCTCCAGCCTTCCCATACCCCCTTCAGATCCCGCTGGCTCCCACAGCGAATGGCAAGCCTCTCCACTCAGCTCAGCTTAATTCAGGGAGTGTTAGTGGATGATGCAAGATTGATAGTTCTAGGGGTCAGGGACCTCTTTGAGGCTTTAGCCAATTTCCCCCACAGACTGGAAGCTTCGCAGGGCTCCTGGCTCTTTCCTCTGTCTTGTATTTTTACTGGAATGTGTGAGCTGATTGGGGAGAACTGTCCAAATCAAATGGCGTCATTCAGCAGGTCAGAAGCCATCATAAAACAACCACCAGTGATGGAAACAATGCCCATCCTCAGTCCATGGGGGAACAGGAGCTTGGAGAGGGCTTGGCTGTGATCACTTGCAAGGCTGGGGGGGTCCCGGAGAGGAGGAGCCCCTGGCCCCATCATGGATTCCCCAGAGTTTATTGTGGGCGGTCTCAGGGGCACGGCTGCTCTCTGGGTGCGGGCTCAGTGGCTCCTGCACCCGCCGTGGGTCTTTGGTCCCACCTAATCTTTGCAGGTGGATTCCCAAATAGAGCAGCTTTGCATACCCTCCGTCCATTTCCATCTCCTCAAAAGGACACCCTCCACCAGGAGGGCGCGCCCTGGAGCTTCCCCATTCCCCAGGAGTGGGGCAGCACGATTCTTTCCTGTGTGGCCGCCAGGGGCTTCAGACCAGTCTCTCCCAGCGAAGCAGCAGCTGGACGCTAAAGGAGACCCGGGGGTGGGGGGAAGAGCGCGCGTGCAAGAGAAGCAACCTGCCAGGAGGGGAAAGGACGGCTGCTGCTGCGCCCGCCGCGCCTTCACGCACACACTCTCTCTCCCCCCCCCCGCCCCTTCCCCACGCTCGGTCACGCGTCCACACACACACCCTCCCCGCCCCCCCCCCCCAGCCTCTCGGAGAGCCTCGCCTGCCTGGCCCCTCGCTGCAGTGCCGGCCAAGCATGGAGCAGCCGAAGCGCGGGGAGCGGGAGACGGCCTCCCCGTCGCGCCCTCCCCGTCGCAGCACCCACAGCGCCGGCGTCGGACCTGCCCGAACCTGAAGCCCAGCGGCCGCACGGTAAGCCCCGCCTGGGACCCGCCGCCGCCCCGAGCGCGGGGACTTCTCTGCCTCGCAGGCGCTTCCAGGGCTGCTCAGGGTGTGCCCCCCCCCCGCCCCCATTGGGCCGAAATCCCGCGGAGCACCTGGGCGGGGGGTCGCCCTCCGCCCTCCCTGGGCGGGGTGAGGCTGCTGCTTTTCCAGGAGGAGGAAGGCGCCACCTCACACCCCCTGGGCTCGGAGCGCCGTGAGACCTCCAGTCTGGGGCGGCGGAGGTATCTTTTTGCCCAGCCAGGTCCACTGAAACGAGAGCCTTTGCGCTCAGGGCCTCGGTTGCACCGACGCCCCCCCCCCCCCCCCCCCCCATTCTCGTGGGCCCAGCCCTCCGTTCTTCCCCAAGCCCGGACTGGCAAGGGGTCCCCATAAGAAGTCTGGGAACTGCCGCTCAGCGGCCAGCCTCCCTGAACTCGCGCCGGTCCTACTTGGAGGAGGACTCTGTGCCGCCCCTGGGCGCAAGGCCTCTCCGGTGGGGGGGGGGGGGGCAGCGCCGGCGAGAGCCCTGCAGAGCGAGCACCTCATTCTAGCCCGAGAGGCCGCGTGTGGGGAAGCGCAGTTGCCAGGGGCTCTGCGTCCTCTCCTGTGGGGGGGGGGGGGGGGGCGCAGCTGTTCCAATCCATTCAGCTTTCTCCATGGTCTTTGCTGTGTAAGAATTTCCCAACGTGCAATCTCGTGTGTGTAGGAATTTCCTCATGTGTTTGGTTTTGTTGGGGACTAAGCCTACACCTGTTTGCTTTTGTTGGGGACTAAGCCTACACCTAGCCCATGCTTGCCTCAGGACTGCCTTTGCCACAGCGTAGGGTGTGTGGGGGGAGCATTTCAGCATCTAAGGTGTAGGTCTCTAGGAGAGGGTGGTGGGGTTGCCCCTTACAGTGGCATATCTGGTGCTGCCTGCAACCATAACTCATCTCTGTTTCTTTGGGGACAGGCTGCAAGTTCCAGGAGGCTGCAACCCTGCTTAGCATCTCCTCTATGTGTATGTGGTGGTGATGTAGCAGGGGTGGAAGCCGGATGTGAAAGCCGGCCAGCCCTCCTGCTGGCCCTCCTAAAGGTATTGCAGAGGCTGCAGCCCTACTGCCTGGGCTGGAGAGATGTGCCTTCTAGAAAGGGGATCATTCCAGAGGTGGCTGATATGGGAGCCTTCTCTTGTCCTGGGTTTTGCAGCCCCCTTCTGCTGGGTTTTGCACCCTCCCCCCTTCACTACCACCAACTTCCTTGTGCTCCAGATTATGCTGGGAAAGAGTGCCTTCCCTCTTCAAGCTCTGCTTCCAGGAAAGAGGTGGTCCTTATCCACATGGACGATTGTGTACATAAAACCAGGAGTGGGAACATTTCCAGATGAGTTCATGCTGCAGTCCATGAAATATGGTACGGAGCCAGCCACCAGTATGGCTGATAAAAGTTCACACAGGAAAACAGGAGCGTCTCAGCCCTCTTGGACTTGTCTTGCCTTTTGCACCAGGGTGGGGTGTGTTTTGTTTTCTTCCCCCCTCCCCTGAAAGTCTCTGCTCTCCACTTTCACCATCTGCTTGTAGTAGTGTAGGATAGAACACTGCTCTGTGTGTACTTGTTGATGGAGAATGTGGTCTGTACATTCTTTAGAATAATCCTTTCTTCCAGACAGAGATGTCTGCTTAGCTTTCTGAGACTTGGAAAGAGCCTCTCTACATGTTTAAATGATAGTTCTTGTCCCGGGAGGGTTAGTGCTTTGGAAAAGTGTGCCAGCAAGGCAGGAGCATCCCAGGAGCAAGGTGGAACTTGTTAATCTGTCCTGTTGATGTTGTGATGTGGTTTTGATTGTAAACCACCTTGAGCAGGACTCTGAAGAGGTGGTTTTAAAGTATCCTAAATAAATAAATGTCCTTGAAAAAACATCAGGAGGAAGTCCCTTAGGTTTGCTTTCCATCCAGTCTCAGAGAAGAGAGTACAGTAAGTCCAAAGTCTCTTATCAGTTAGAGTGGTTAGGAGGTATAGGACTAGGACCTGCAAAACTGGAGTCTGACCCTACCCTCACACACTGCCATGAAGCTTTCTGGGTGGCCTTGGGCTAGTCACACATTCTCAGCCTAACCTACCTCACAGGGCTGTTGTGAAGATCAAATGGAGAAGGGAGAGGACCGTGTATGGTACCCTGAGCTCCGTGGAGGAAAGGCAGGGTAAAAATGTACTAGGTAAGTAAAAGGGATCTTACTGGAAAATAGTTTTTCTCAGGGTGAATTCATGCTTCTGAGCCCTTTCCTTAACAGCGTTTTCTCCCCTTTCCTCCAGGGACTTACTCCACAGAAGTGAGAAGGCAGAGCCTGCCTGCCCTGGCACATAGGACTGGTTGGCAAGGGGGAAGAACTTTGACTTAAGCTAGTCTAGCCCCTTCTCCACTCATTTGCCTTAAGACGCAGCTCGGAATTCCTCAGGTTAACTGGGGCATGTGCTGTGAGTCACACAGTGTGTCCTTAACGGACTGATCAAAGGCAGCTTCAGAGTTGGTGAGAACACCATTGGAAGAGGGAGGCAGCAGTCATTATTAGGGTAACCATAGATAAGCCATGAAAACAGGAAGAGCAGACAGACCAGCAGATGGCCTGGAGGGAAAGGAATTGTACCAGCCTGTTGTTGTTTTTCGCTTTATCTCTTTTCCCGCACGGATCTTCAGTAGGCACCCGTTGTTTCATTGATTCCACTGAAGAACAAATAAGTGTTATTGTAGACCAAACCTGCAAACAGGATTCTGGTTGGTGAATTGGATTTAGCTGTGAAGAAAATTGATCAATGGTTACAGCACAGAAGAGAAAGCTTGGAAGATCTCTTATTAGGATTGCCACCAGCTTTCTCTATGATCTTGGGTAAGTCACTTAAAAGCAATCCGATGAGTTTTCCCTGTTTATATGTGGCTTTCTACTGGGGTCAGTTGTGTGAAGAGCCATCATTTTGGCATATTCAGACATTTTACAGCAGCTAAATTTTATCTAGAAATTGGGTGGTACTCAGAAAAAGAAATTAATCATGTCAACAGAAACGATGGTGTTAAGAAAAGAGTTGGCAGACATTATTTACAATGCCTTATAAAAGTTGAATTATTCTTATTTAGCATTACAAAAAAATCTGGTTGCAATAGTGGTGGGGAAAACATGCCTGATTTTGCTCCCTTGTTTTCTCTACAATGGATGTCATAGGCTGTTCTCCTTGCACGACCAAAAGGTGGGCTTGATACACAGCTAAATTCTGTTCCTAAAGAGGCTTAACTTCTTTGCCGTTGATAATTGTTACATTTGCTGTTTGTTCTGGGTTTGTTTGTAAAGAGCTAGTGTTCTGCTAGTGTCAGGACATGTTTCTGCTCATATGTGCCAGAGGTATTGTAGGACCTGAGTGAGTTTTCTATGTTGTTGGTGTCAGGGTTGGGGTTTACAGAGTATAATAGTACCAGGAACTTCTGCTTTGGTTTTCTAAAAGTTGTCTGACCACATAGTCTTCCTGTAGGCTTTGCTCCTGGCCACCATCATCTGAATGAAATTAAAGTTGGTGAGCTAGGAACTTGAATTTTGTCCTGCTGACAGCATTGGTCTGAAAAGGAACTGATGCCTTTGCATCCCCTTCTGCGGCAAACTAGCCCCACATCAGCCTCCAGTGTGGCCAAGCTTCAATCAGTGGGGCTCCGTCCTGAAAAGAATGAGTGAGGTGAGGTTTCTCAGGGTCGGCTCAGGCTCCCCTAAGCAAAAAGCGGCAGTAGAGAACTCTTCCTGGAAGACGGATCACTTTCTGTAGTGGTTTAAAAGAGCTTTAGAGCAGGTGGTAGCTTCAAAGGTCAGCTAAGCAAACTCTGAGCCTGGTCTTCTGGATCTTGCTGAAAAACCAATAGCTCTATCTGCCAGGAAGCTGGCTGCGGCATTAAGATAAGGCCAGGGAAGGGGGGGGGGGGGGTGTCTGTGAATAAAGCCTGCAAGATGACCAAATGCAAGACCCAGTGATGTACTCACTGACCAACCTCTGGGCAAGACCCAGCAGGCTTCCCTGTGCTGCTGTTGAGATTGATGCTTCCTGGTGTGTAGGGACTGAGGACATCTCCAGAGTTATTGATGGTTACCTTTGCCAGGGCACCACCCCTGCATGTAATTGCCAGCAAAAACCTCATTTCTTGCAGCAAAAGCAGCATGTTAGCCTTTAACTCATTCTGCCTTACAAACATCTTCTCTGCAAGAGGACATACTGCCCAATTAAATCCAAGACTCAGGAGAGATGATGCTGTCTTTGAGCCTGCATGTTGGCTGCAAGAGCACACGGTGTGTCCAGAAACACAAGAGGCTTGCCCCCCCCCCCCCATGCTGCAAAGCGAGAGAAAGTGCTTTGTCTCAGTGTATGGAATTAAGGAGTGGGCAGTGGTGGGCAGGGGATTAAGCAGGGCTGTGACAGAGCCTGCAGAACTACAGCATGGGGCATCCAGCCCCTGCCCTGTGAAGCAGAGTTCCATATGGCAAGGGCAGGAAAGTGTCTCTTCTTTTCCAGCTGCACAGGGTGAGGCTGTGGCTCAGGAACAGAACACTTGCTTTGCATGCTGAAAATTCCACATTCAATCACAAGTGTCTCCAGTTCAGAAGAGCAGGTCTTGGAAAGACCTTTCTCCGCCTGAGATCCTGGATAGCAGCTGCCACTCAGAGCAGGCAATGGCAAGATAGACTAAAGGTCTGAATCAGTATTAGGCAGCTTCCTGTGTTCTATACATGTAAGAAACTTCATCTGGGAAACCAGAGCCTCTGCACTGTGCTTGGTAAATGGCTTAAAAGATGAACCTGCAAGCAGCTTGTATTTTTCAATGGCTCACAATTTCTCCTTTTGGAATTCAAGCCATCTGCAGTGTACCTTTGAAGGACTAGATCAGCTTTCCTGTTGCTTAGAGATCGTGTTTAATGAATTCTAAAGTCACTTAACATATGAGCCCTTTTTGTCAATGCTGTTTCTGAGGTTCCTGCCTGGGAACTACATTTGGTGATCAATATATGTTCAGTCATTTCCTTAGCAAAGACACATTGGTTAGGAAAAATTAGGGAAGACTAAAACCTGGTGGATTCTGGACCCTTCTGTAATTCAGCTGTCTGGCATGAATTGGGGGTGGGGATGGGATTGCAACAGGCCAAAAGAATAGTCAGAAACTAAAGTCATAAGTAACTGGGCCTTCTGTGATGAGCATGTCTGTACAGGATACTCTGGTGTATGAGGTTGTCATGTGTCAAACAGGGAAGCAAGATTTTGATTTTAAACAAACACAATTAAATTTTGTTTTGGAAGAGAAAAGGTGACTTGGCCTTCCTTATGCCACCCTGTTGGACGAAGGCTGAATTTGATTCAACCCTCTTTACTTATTTCTTTTTGGGTATTTATTTGTCTTTCATCATATTTCTCTTTAGAACTGCACATAACATTCCTACCCATAGTCCATGCTCAGAGTTAGCAACTGGTTGACTGCAATGGATCTGAGCTGGAAAGGACTTTGGGTTGCCCTAAGAACCAGGGCTGTTCTACTCAGTCACCAAGGTGTAAATTATTCTTAATCTGTATCCCTTCCATCTTCTGAAGAACTCAGGAAGCTTTCAGGTTAGACCAAGAAGTCATTGTTAGCCCAGTCAAATCCAGCACTCTGCCTAAGCACCTGCATTAGTACAGACGGTTCTTGCTTTGGCAGTGTTCTGACTATTTTTATGGGATTGCATTTTGTCAACAGCCTGACTAATTTCTTCCCAAGAAGCTGAGCTAGCTCATCACTCTTCAGAGCAATCTAGCATTTGGATAGCTGCAAATCTGTGGGAAACAAATTCTGAAAAGATTTTTGGGACTGTTGAGTGTGGAGCTGCTTATAATTTAGAATGGGAGGTCTTGGTTTGTTTTTAACTGACACCCTGTTGATCAAAGCCTAATTTCCTATCCATTGGCATTGGTCAGGTTCATCTCTGTAGGTTTCCTGCAGGAAAGAGGCTGTATGTTCCTTTGGCTTGATTGAATGTGCAAAAGCCTTCTAAAGTCTTGACAGTACAATTCAGTGCAGAGGTACACCAGTCTAAGTCCACTGAAATCTGTGGGTTTAGGGTAGAGTAACTCTGCATAGGGTTGCACCATGGGAAGCTCTTTTAATAAGGTCTAGGCAGAGAATGGTTAACCTGTTCTTTTAGTCCTATGGGACCATCTGATATTCTGGTTCCTTCCCATCGGAGAGAATATAGACCAGTGGTTGTAACACAGATGATTGTATGGATCGTACCCATTCTTGGCATAACAACAAAAACCCTGGAAAACTGATCAAGGAGGAAAGACGTTTTGGAGGAGGAAGGGCATCTGTGAGTCCACAGTGAAGCAATTGCAGAGGTGGAAGACTTTGGCATATGGGTACTGCTCTCCTGCGCAGCAGAACGTGGGTGGTGTCACCAACTGCTCTGTTCCCTCTTGAAAAAGGAAGTCCGGGAGCACAGGTCAGAGTTCTGCTTCCTGTCCCAAAGTCTGTATTGACAATTGTGAACACAAAGTGGCTATGACTAAATGCAGTCTAGTCTGTACCAGGAGGAGGACAAAACTGAAAGGAAAAGGAACAAACTGTACAATGGACGTGCATGGAAATGATGGTAAGGGGGAAATACTTTTAATATATAATGGAGGTATGAGATAAGGGATGAGGAGTAAAAGAGCCTAGCTGATCAGTAAGCTTGCATGAGGCAAGCTGTTGTGAGGCCCATATAGCGAGGCAGTGTAGTATAGTGGTCAGAGTCTCAGACTAGGATCTAGGAGACTCAGGTCTGAATCTCCACTCAGACATAGAAGCTCACTGGGTAACCTTGGGCCAATTGGGGTGTTTTTATCTAACCTACCTCACAGAGTGGTTGTTGTGAGGATAAAATGGAGGAGGGAGGAAATGATGATGTAAACTCATTTATTCTCCATTTGAGGGGAAAATGGGGTATAAGTATTTAAATAAAAGAACTCCATGCCCCCTGGATCAAGGCCTCATTTGCTACCAGCCCTCCCAGTTTGGTCCTGTAAGAAACCGCCTGCGTATTCCATCTCTTCCTGTTCTCTGTGCTGAAATTGGGATTAATGGCCCAAACTCCCCCTTTTGCCGATCTCCCAATTTCTGAGTTGAGCTAATCCAAAACTGACTTGGCAGGCAGGTAGTAACAAGACTTTAGTCCTCGTGTAGAATCGATTGCCTGGAAAGCCTCTTTCTGTGTTGATAGACAGTGACCTGAGCAAACAGGCCAATCGGCCCCCAGTGGCAGAAGGTGTGCATGGAGCCCTAATATGAGTCTGGGATGAATTGGGCTCAGAGCCAGGTGAGGATGCTTCTGCAGCTGTGAGCTCTGAGGCTTACTGTTTTTGTAAAGCTAGTCCTGCATGGGTCTTCTAAGGAACCAGGTATTGATATTTGCAGCAACAAGTGTATGCCTTTTATTCATTGATATTAGAGACATTATCCACACACATCTATGCATATTCCAGTGCTCACTTTATTTTTTAACAGGGGTCCCACAGATTGCTGCCAGGGAGTGAGCTGGTGGATGGTAATGCCTGCTTTGGATTGAGCTTATTGTTGCATCCAGGCTAGTATGCAAAGATCTCCATGGATAAGGCAGCCAGCAGCTACAGTGCTGTGGTTTGGTATTTTTTCGTATTGGAAGTTGTTGGCTGCTGTTAGTGTGAAGCAAAGGAGAATGGGGCCACTGCGGGGAGGGCTATGTGATGAGTGCACAGATGGGTTGTGTTGGGACATCCTGTCACAGGATGCTATCTGATTGGTTTGGGTATTGGAGCTGGCTGGCGATGAATGACACCTTCGCCACTTGGTGATTGTCTGTATCCTTGAGACCTGGTTGGCTGAATTCTCTGGACTGCTACCTGACCATGCAGCTGCAACTGTCCACTTGCTACATTGTCAGCCTACAGCCAAGCCATTTGTGGTAACCTCTCCACTTTGGGCAGCGTGCCAGAAAAGTGTCCAGTCACCTTTTTCATCTTCTCTTCTTTGCAAGCACAGCACAAAAGGGTGCTCCATTGCCGGCAAGATTTGCATGGAGCAATGCTTTAATAATCATCTTTGGCTTCAGTTTTCTAAAGATAAAATGGCAAGGAGAGACTTTTTGCCATGGAAGGGACCTCTAGCTCAGTTTCTCCATGTAGGATTAATTGTGTAGAATCATCCATGTGGCTTTATGGCTCGGCTGGGACAGATGGGCCAAAAGAATTTTTGGCTGCCACATGCTTTGTAGGGATTTCTGCCATTCTGTCTGGTATGCCATAAAAGAAGAGACTGATGCAGCTGCTGTTGCCACCTCAAGTTTGCAACTGGCACTGTGTCTCTTCCAGTAGTAGCAGGGGAGATGCAGAGTCTATGAATAAAGCAAGCGTTGCTCCATATTCATCTCACCCAGGTTTCTAATTTGGGTCTGGGAACTGAATGTTTTGTGCTGGCGGGGAGAAGGAAAACACAGTTCGTTTTCTCCTATACTGGCGCACAGAGCTCTGCTGGCCCCACCATTCAGGATTCCAAAGTGAATTGTCCTTTGGGGCTTTTCTAGCCTCCCCTGTAGCTTCACATCTCAGCACTGAATGTTATTGTTCTGTTGCAGCCCACAAAGATGCTTCGCTTTCTGAGATTCATGACCCCCCCCCCTTGCAGTTGGGCAACGTTGCATTTCTCTGAGTCAGAGTTCCTAGGAGAGGCTTCCTTTTCATCAGTGTGTTCAGTCAGTAGTTTCAAGCAAAAGTGATTGATAACCCCAAGAGCACTCTTGTGCTCTCCACTCATCCTGCCCCTTCCTGCTCCCAGCACTCCTCCAGAGACACCCCCCCCCCCCCAGTTCCTTCAGATTTCGTTCTACTACATGGATTTACTCTTGGCTCTCCACAAGACTGACAGAGCCAGGGGCGGATTAAGGCTCACTGATGCCCTAAGCACTGACCAATCTTGGTGCCCCCCTCCTTTCCACACTGACCCAGTCCATTTTAGTTGTTGACCTGTCTGACCAGATACACAGTGCAGGTTGCAGCAATGCAAAAATTTATTCATATAATAACACAATATACTGACAAACTAAGCCAAGCTTGGGCTACATAAAGTTCTACAAAAATGCAGTATAACATCTATTTTAATATTTCACATGTTAAATGTATCAAAATTCCAATATTCATAACCTGAAAGGCATTTTTCTTCATTTTCGCAAAATCACTGATAATATCCTCGAAATTAATACTTCTCAGAATGTCTGCTTCAATTGTTAATATACACAGTGAGTTGAGTCTTTCTTGAAGCAATAACTGATCTATTTAGGTTTTTTACACGTTTCAGTCGTGAGAAAGACCTTTCTGTTGTGCAGTTGGGGACCATTGATGTTAAAAATATTCTTAAGGCAATTTCAACATTTGGACAGGCACTTTCTAGTTTGTCTTCTGTAATTGTGTGGTAAAGTTCCATGTGAGTGAAAGATGTTTTCTTGGTTGTTTTAAACTTATGAAGAACTTATGAATGGAACTGCTGAAGCTCTGTAGACAAAGTGTTGTTCATGTCATCTGGATAAGCATCAATGAGTGTCTGACAAGTCTTTGAGTACCTTTCACTTTCTGATAATTGGGAATTAGCACCTTGTTGGGTGGCATTAGGAACATCTGTCAGACAAAAGAATCTATCTGCTGTTTCAGTGTACATCTTTCGTCGTCTCCTCATTTCTGTTTCTAACTTTTCAACAATTACATTAAAAGTCGAGATACGGAATTTGTCTCTGGCACTGAGAATGACCTCTGGTGCATTTCCATCGTTGGACATTCTCTTTCTTATACACTTATGTGTTTGTGTTGCTTTGTATTCTACATCAGGGACATGTCCTTTGCAAGTGATTCAAATCTCTCAAACTCATCTCTTGATGTGTGCAACTGGTCTGCCAATGATGAATACAAATCTGCACATGTTTGCAAGATCACATTTTCACTTTGAAGAAGTTGACTTGTTCTATGAAAATTTCATTCCAAAAATTCAGCATGAACACAAATTCCAGTTCTTGCATCTTGTTAGCAATATTCTTTGCCTCCCTTCTAGTGTCATCTTTTTGCAACTGGTCATCTGATAAATCTTCCAAAACTTCCAGAATCTTGAAGAAAGAGTTGATAATTTCTATAGTTGCCACAGCATGTGCTTCCCATATGGTGTCTGAAAGTGATTTCAACACTTTTTCATTTCCAATGTAATCTTTGAGAAGGCTCCACCGAGCAATTGAGGCTGAAAAGAATGTGTAGAGCAGTTGTACAGTGGAAAAGAAATCTACTGCAACTTGACAGCAATCCACAGCACTTTGTCCAACTAAATTTAGTGAATGAGCTGCACAGGGTACAAAATTGGCAAACTGATTTGCATCCAAAAGTTTTTGCTGCATGCCATTGTAACATCCAGACATGTTGGCAGCATTGTTGTATGACTGCCCTCTGCATTTAGCAAAATCCAATTTACAATCATCACATAAGTACTTCAACACCTGCTGTGCCATAGCTTCACCAATGTGGTTTTGTAATTCCAAAAATGTGATAAATCGTTCAACTGGCTGTCCATCTTGCCAGTATCTGAGCACTATGCTCAGTTGGTCAGCATGCGAAAGATCAGGCGTTGAGTCCACAGACAGACTGAAGTACCCAGAAATATTAATTTTGTCGATGATGGAGTGCACTTTCTTTGCCATTAACTCAATAAGTTCCTCTCATATCATTTTGGACAGGTACGAAGGGTTGCCTTTTCCAGCATTGCCATACCATGATATGTGAGCAGCCAAGAATGGGTCAAACTGATTTATCAATTTGAGTAGCCCCAAATAATTCCCATTATTGAGAGACCTGAATTTTTGTTCAGCCAGTGTACAAATGACTGCTACAACACGCCGAAGCACATTCTCCCAGTAATTGTACTCCTCTTCAATCTGTTTTTCCAGTGGCTGTGTCAAGCCTAAGCCTTTTTTCCCAGTTAAATATGTCAACATGGCATCTTGGTGAGTTGTACTTTTTTCATGGTTGTCAATTACAGCAGTGTTTCACCAGTCACTGAATCCCTCATTTCTTGCAAAATGTGTTGACCCTTTGGGCAAAATAGTTTACAAACAAAACAGTAAACTGATCCTTTTGAAGGAGAGTACAACAGCCATTCTCTCTTGTAGTGCTCACCATTGGCTTTTATTCCAAAAAATATCTTCTGTGAACAGTATCTCTTTGGATTCCCACTGATGAAATTGTGACATGATTTGTCAAATGGCCCATTGTGGTGCTGACATTCACTGGGTCCACAAGCAACCCAATAAGTCACATTATCACCATAAAATTCATCCCACAATCCTGGGTCCTTAGCTTTGTTCATTTCATCCTTGGTCAGTTCTCTCAACCCCTTGGACAGTTCAAAAGCATTTACACATCTTGTCGTGGAAGTAGGTCCAGGTTATGGCACTTCATCATGTGCAATGTCATCATGAAAATCTGGCCATGCACCAACAGTGCCTGTTTCTGATGAAGGAGATAGATTTGATTCACTTCCTGTCTCTGAAGACTGACACTGGTTTTGATCTGGATCATCTTTCTCTGCACTTTGTAAGAAGAAATCTGTCAGCTTTCCTATCTTGGCTACAACAGACAGATTCTTTTGCTCATTCTCTTTTGCATGTTTTCTCTTTTGCACACCACTCAACTGAACACGCTTTATTTTTGATGTTTACATGGGGCTGAAATTAAAAAGGGGCGGAGAGGGCCATTGAGATGACTGTCATGCTCCCTCTAAGCTGTGGAGTCTTGTGAGCAAAAATTCTACTTTGTGAGCTACTGGCATTGAACTTGTGAGCAAGCGATTTGGCTGCTGCATAAATTGGTTTGCTCTGGAGCCATCCTTTCTGAGCTAAGACAAAAATGTGTGAGCCAGAGGCTAAAAACCTATGAGCTAGCTCACACTATCTCAGCTTAGAGGGAACACTGGTCATGACAACGAATTTGGCTCCATCATTTTACTTTCAAACACATGCATTTTACTTTTAAACATGGTCTATGACACTGCACCTTGCCAACAAAAAACAGAAGATAACCCTAGGGTGCACCATAATCAATTTGCACTAGTTTTATCAAAAAAATTTTTTTTACAAATCTTCATTCATTTTTTTTTCTTTTCACCCTTTCCCCAACTTTGTGGTGCCCCCTTTGGTCCTGGTGCCCTAAGCACATGCTTAGTCTGCTTAATGATTAATCCACCTCTGGACAGAGCCCAAGTATCATTTCCCCGGGCCTGGTGCAGTCTTGCACCCTGCCTATCCCTTGGATCCATCCCATATGTAAAGTCTCAAGAATGAAAAGGCATCTGTTTTATTTCTGAAATTACCTAGACAGAGCATATATCAATGGGTTTGCAACCTAGAGCCCAGTAAAATATACCCATTCTGCTTCCTTCCATATTTGGGCTCTGGATTGACCAATTAAACAACAACCTTGTACATTATATAAGTGAATCTGCTGGGAAAGCTGAATTACAACCCCCCCCCCCCCCACATACACATATCTCATCAGATGGCACTAGAAATATGGAGAAAGTGCTTGTATTTGCTGTTTGCAAAGAATGGTAAAATTAAAAAGTGCTACATGATAACGGCCCTGACCTGGATGAGGCGAGCTCAGTCTCATCAGCTCTTAGAAGCTAAGCAGGGAGTGGAATCTAGACTCAGTCCCAGACTTTATGAAGAAACTGAAGCTAGACGGGGCTTCTAGTCAGATTGGCACTGATCTCCCAGCTCTTTAGTTCATCAGCTCTCACGCTGCTCTGTAGGCTTCTGCGGGGCTCTAGAAATAAGCAAGGCCACAAGCATATTGTTTGGTGCCATCAGGGTGGAATCTGCTTTTCTGTGTTTGTATGGGGTGTGTGGGGGGGGGAGTTTTTCCTTAGAATCCATGCTGTTAGTGTGTGTGAATTTGAGTGCTTTGTGAATGTTCCCAAGCTTGCCTTGATTGGCCACAGCAGGGATCCCCAACATAATGCCCATGGGTGTCATGGTGCCCACCAACACCTCTTTTTTGGTGCTGCCAAGTGTTTTTAGAAAGTGGGTGAGGCCTGGTGGGTCTTTTGCCCTCCAAGGCTTCTGTTTGGCTGCTGGAGATTTGGTTGGTTGTGCAGATTTTAAAAACTACAACACTGCTTTGGTAGCAGCTGCCACCTCCATGCAAGGATCTTCACTGTGTGACTGAGGGTAAGCTGAAGTAGCTGTTGTGTGGTTGGCTTCACCTCCTGGCAGCCATTATGTGGCTGATTCCTGCTTTTGTGAGAGCCATTTTGTGGCTGTGCCCACGGTGCTGTTTCGGAATTCCAAAGGTACCCACAGGCTAAAAAAATATTGGGGACTTCCTGGTCTACAGTTTTGTGTGGTGATGACTGGGACAGGAATCCTGGGACTTGACTTTTTAGGTCAATGTTGTCTCTAGTTCACCTTGAGGATTGGGGGGGGGAGAGTTCAGCTGCCTTTTTGGGGTAGTAGATATGAGTTTCTTGCACCATTTCCAGAGGAAAGCATCTTCATTTATTTCTCTCAAGATGTTCCAGCATGTGGAGGTTTTCTTCTTTTAACTGGTTCCTCCTGGAATATGTTGCCTCAAGCAAGCAAGTTTGTATTTTTTTAAAAAAAAATAATCAGAGTTGTTCCATATAGTTGCTATTGCTAGAGGTAAATGGAAATAAACTCCAGGAATGGCTTTGAATTCTTTTCCATCTTGTCCAGGAAAAGGAGATGGCTGTGAGATATGAATTTGAGGTGGGATGTTTTGATTGCTCCCATAGCAGCTTGGAAAAGAGAGTTGGCCTAAAGCCCTTCTTGTACAAGGGGGGCATGTAGCTGATGTTCATGGCTGTCTTTTTGAGACTTAAAAATATTGCTTGAAAACATAAAGAATATGATGAAACTGGATAGAACAAAAATCCAAGCAAGGGAATAATTATGCTTGGAGACTCTTTTCACAGTAAGAGCTGTTTTATTGACAATGCTGTAGGAAAAAATGCTCAAAATCTTCCCAATTGTAGAAGCATTTTACAATAAGCCATAAATTGAAAGAAATCCACGATTATTCATAAAGTATTATGTTGATGATTCTAAGCCTCTTCGTGGTTAAGGCTGTGCTGAGATTTGGGTGTAATGCAAATCAAAAACCCCTCCATTTCCATTTTATGCTTTAATGACTGAATTAAATGCCCAGATCTTCTGGGATCAGCTGGATTTTCCCCACACTGTTTATTCACAGAAGTTGTAACATTTGCTAAGAGAAGGCTTTAAATGGTCTGGCTTGTTACAATTCCCACTCTTTTCCTCCTTCAGCCCCCACACTTCAGATTCATCGCCTGTACCAGTGACCTCAAACAGTTCACCAAGGGAGGGCCAGAGCGGGTTTCCAGGGTCATATTTATCTCCACTGTGAAGTGGGCAGTTCCCATAAGGCAGTCAGGATGTCTTACAGTTGCCTTTCTTTTGTCGCACATTGCCTTGTAGCCATAAGGGGGGGCAAGAACGAGCAGCAGCCAACTCATTCTCCTTGCAAGAGTGGAAGCAATTTCTGTGGGACTCTTCAGCATTTACATGGGTGTTTTGAACGTCTTCAGCACCAGCTAAATGGGCTTTAGTGCGGTATTTCCACTTGGATTGTAGGAAGGATGCATTATGCTGTAGTCCCAGCATTCCGTTGGTAGTGAGTGAATCTATTACGAGAAATGGCAGCATTAAAGCAGGGGAATTGCAACATGGGTCTGATGCCAGCCAGAAGCTGCATTAACAGTCTGGTATTACAAGCGTGATGCCACTATGAAGATATTCTCTGCGCTATCTACACCAGTGTCACAAGCGCAAAGGATTTGGGGGGGGGGGGGTGTCTGGGCCAGCTAAAAAAATTTGCTGTTCACATTTGGAAATAGCACATGTGTACACTGGCATAGAATCACATATTTTGTGCCACTGATCTCTCTCTTTCCATTTTCTTAATAGAACAGTTGCTATCTCAGAGAAAACAGGCTGACCTCTTTATATGACCTCTACAATCACGGCCAGCTTTTTCAGTAAGCAAAGTGAGGTAAACCATGTCAGGCAGTCAATTTTGGTCCCCATTAGAGGGCAGGAAAAATTGTCTGTTAAATGCCACGTTTGACTATGACTGGGGGCACCGTTTGGCTTGGCTTAGCCCTGCCTGCGGCATACATTTTTCTTTGTTTTTGCATTCCTCCTTTGCTATTGTAGCTTTTAATGTGTGGAGCAGCTATTCAGGAAATGCCACCAGCAGACTCCTTAGTTCCTTCTATTTCTAGCTTCTGGGTTTCACAGCCCTGGATACTTTGCCAACTCACGGAGATACTCTGGGGTCCCCTCCAACTATGTTTTTGCATATGCCTAGCACAGTAGATTCCACAGCTTGCTCTTTGCAGTAGGGATGAAATAAGAGTAGTACGTCATGGGGATGCTGTTGGGGTGAAGGAAGCTGGTCTTGACAAGAAATTTGGGCCCGAGCCTCTGGGAACAAGCAGGGGCCATTCCAGCCTTAACTCTTATGCACCTAACTCTGATTGAACCAAGAGCATGAAAACCTTGGTATTACTGCCATTACATGGCTCCTTGGGGCCAATATGGTATATATAACTAAAGCATGGATATAGGTAGGCACAGTGTGAAAGGATCCCAAAGGCACAGTCTTATAGTCTCTGGAGATATATAAGGCCAGAGGGCAGAGGACATTGAGGACAGCAGCCAGAGAGTAAATACACAAAAGAAATAAAGCCGCAAAGGGCAGAGGTACTGGACCAGAGTCCATAGCAGTCCTGCCGCCTTCCAGCATCCATGCAACAGCAGAGATGGAAGCAGCCAACCAGTGGGCTCTCACACAGCCACACTCCCCTGACATACTTGAGTTCTCCAGTCTGAACCCCACATTGGTCCGGCTACAGTACAGCTCTTGATGATGGAGTCCCAGCCATAGCTGAGGTTCCAATACAATTATTTGGAATGAGCTGGCCATATTGATTGGCACAGAAGGGTTAATTGCCGTCACCAGTTCTTATTTGTCCCCATACTGCTTGTGCCCCATCTCTTCCCCACACCTCCCATTCAGGCTGCATGGGTTATAGGACTCCAGTAGTGGTGGGGTGGGGTGGCATGGGTGCAGCCCAGCTCTACTTCTTGCCAGAGCCTGCTGGTGCGAATGTTGGATGATCCCTTTCCCAGTGTGATGAGTCCTTTGCGGAACAAAATTGGGGTGGAAACCAATTCCTGTCAATCAAATTCTAAGCTATCAAGCCAACTCTTATCTGTCAAATGAAATGGATGCACAGAAGTGACATAATGCACTCATTTATTAAACAGCATCAGGTCCAATGCTCTGGAAGAATGGGGGTTATCAATGCTTTCGTTCTAGCAAGGCTCCTGTGCTTTTGTAAGGTATATTGACAGTGTACAGATACAGCTGTCCCTGTTGTTGCATGAGGACAGCTGCATGGTCCAAACAGCTGCCTATCAAGCAGTTTGCAGTGGTGCTAGAAGTGGGCTGGAACAAGCGAGTGACACCCCTGCAGCAGAGCAGCTAGATGCACACTGGCCACTTCAGCTGTTGGCCATGTTGTGGGATCAACAGATTCTTGGCACTGCACTGTGAATCAACCCTTTCCTGGCTTTTAGCCCTGCTGGAGGTCTGCTTGCAAAGAGGCAAAAGAGATTCAAGGACAAGGATTCGAGATCAGCCTCAAGGGTTTGGTCAGGTGGGTGATAGTACACTCCCACTTCTAAGTAACCCTTAGGGTCCAGTATTTCCACCTGTACTGCTTCTGTTGAGGAGTAGATTCCCTGATTCCCCCCCCCCCTAAACTTGATTCTGTGCCCTCTTTGATGCACAATGCGACACCACCACCAACCCGTCCCTCCCTGTCCTGCCTATAGAGCTTGTACTCAGGAATGACTGTATCCCATAGATTTCCCCATTCCACTTGGCGTGGTGTATTGGTTGGAACAGGGTCTGGAAGACTTAGGTTCAAATCTGCACTCTGCCATGGAAGATCACTGGCTGATCTTGGGGTAGCTGCACACTCTCAGCCTAACCCTGCATCACAGTATTTGCCGTGAGGATAAACTGGAGGACGGGAGAAAGATGTTGTTTGGGTCACCAGTGTGGGGAAGGGCAGGTTATAAAAGAAGTAAATTGATTCTCCAAGGAATTCAGGGCGACGTGTTTTAGCCTGACAACAAGCCTCTGGGGTAGGTCAGGCTGAGAGAGAGAGAGCAACTGACCTAAAGTCGCCCAGTAAGCTTAATGGCACAGTGCGGGGTTAGGGTTACCAACAATGCTCCCTCTAAGCTGTGGAGTCTTGTGAGCAAAAATTCTGCTTTGTGAGCTACTGGCATTAAAGTTGTGAGTGAGCGATTTGGCTACTGCATAAATTAGTTTGCTCTGGAGCCATCCTTCCTGAGCTGAGGCAAAAAGGTGTGAGGTGGAGGCTAAAAAACTGTGCTCTAGCTTACACTTAAAACTTAGCTCAGAGGAAACACTGGTTACCAACAAACCTGGAGAAAAATAAATCCCAGCTCTTTCACAGAGGCGTAATGAGATGGTATTTTCCAGGTGACATTATTTGCCACCAAGCCATGAAAAGCTTCAGTTGCCCATTTCTATATATTCAGCCTCTATTACAGGGACAAGACACATTTTTCACCAGGTTGTTGGCAACCCTAGTGGGGATTTGAAACTGGATCTCTCAGATTTCTTGTCCAGTACCTTATCTGCAATACCCAGCTGGCGGACAATGATCCTTTTACCCAGATCTCAAAGGCATCTTCACTCACCCTGATTTTCTGGGAGGACACAGACTGGCAAAATATGGCATCTCTGAAGTTCCATGCAAGTGTAAAGAATTAATCACATAAAGTCAAACTTCAGAGTTGAAACACTCTGCTTCTCTTACATGAAACATTAAAAGAAGATGGAGCCATACAATTTGAAGGGGAAAATAAAATAAGCCTTGAGACCATTTCCAAGTGCTTTTATTTTAATGGCACAGTCTAAAGATTCACAGCCCTAAATGCACCCTTCAATTACTGTCACTGAAAGCCGAGAATCAGCAAGGCTACCTGCGAAGTCCCTGGTTCACCCCTGCTGCAGGGACACAGAGGCCCTTCTAGTCCACAGCAATCTGCCCATAATGTGGCCTCACTCTGATCTCAGCCTGATTTACTTACAAGTAAGTACGATCGGGACTGAGTGGGAGGTTAGTACTAGCTCTTTGAATTTCTTGTTGCTGGATGGAACAGGGAGGCTTGGGGGGGGGAAGTGTGGCCATGTTGGGCTTCCGGTGTTAAACACTTGCATCTTAATGTTTAGCAGACAAAATGTATGATGCTTGTAGCCTCTTTTGCTTTCCACTGAAGCAGAAGTTTGCACAAGCCAAAGCACGAGGACTGGTGTAGCTGGCTGGCTACTTCAGCAAAGGGTGTCATTCTGCTCGGCATCCTTTCCCAGGCTGTGCTGGTTCTCCCATCGCTTGTTCTGGGCCAGGAGGAGGTGCTGTATTTTCCTGCTCCCAGAGATCTGCTTTAGATTTTGGCCAAACGGACCAGAGAGAACATCTTTTGGAAACAGCCCCATCCTACCAGATGGATAATGGAGGCAAAACTGAACAATCAGCCTCACAAAGTGTGTTTCAGGTGTAGGTCTTAATACATCCATACACTTGTTTCTGCAAAGGGAGAAGCTGTCGGAGACAGCCTAGTTCCATATCCTCACCAAACCTTGTACTTCTACACAGTCGTTCATCCATCTTCCCCCCCCCCCTTACCATCTTCTGGGCATGGAACGGGTTACTAGGGGTGTGGGGGCAGGTATTTGTGAATTTCCTGCATTGTGCAGGGAGTTGGACTAGATGACCCTTCTAACTATGATTCTACCTTTCCCCACTTGAGCAGTGTTTTCCCAGAGACCCAATATTTGCCCAGATACATGACTGACTCCCCCTGTAACCTGTTGGATATCATGAATAGGAAACTGAACTATGGACTGGGCTGCTTGTGAAGTTTGCAACATCATCATGCCAAGGTTTATCAATGGAATCTCCTTCTCATTCCTAGTATTCTACTTTAACAGCAGTGCAGTTCAGCAGTTATCAAAGGATCCATTGGTTTGTCAAGCACTTCTCATCTGCAAGGATTAAGATCTCCCTGTTCTAATTGAAAGCTTGGCTTTTCAGGGCCAACCCCATTCAGCAGAGCAGAGTTTTTTGGCTTGTGGAATTGCTGGGATCCCAGGTGTTGGCATTTGGGCAACAAGGATAAGGACCAATCCTACTCTTCCCAGCACCACAGTATTTGCATCAGTTCTTCAATATTTAGCTTATTGTAGTGATGATGTGCAAATTGTCGCTATTCAGTAGGCTTTGTGTCTTTGGTGATGAGCAGAGAGTGTGGGTTTATTTGGCTCACTTTACAGCTTTGATGCAGGGTTTGTCCAGTGCTGCTGGAGAGCCCCGTTTAAAAGAACCAGCTGGCCATGATGAAAGCCCACAATAGATGTAGAGCAAAACCAGCACAGAGCACAGTCTCCATCCTGCCTTGGGTCATTGGGGAGAAGGGTAAATGGTGGGGACACACCTGGACCTTCCTAGGTTCTTCCTTCCCTGCAGGTGACTCCTCTTTAAGTGCGAATGTCTTTGAAGCATTTGCTTTCAAAGCCACCTGAAGAATATGTTTCATAATAATGCATTATTTTTGAAGCATCTAAGCTCACTGGGCATTGAACAACATAAGCATGTAAGTATCTTGCCGTAGAGAAAAGTATAGGGAGTAAAGCCCTGATATTCCTTTGCACTGAATTGATTTTAGAATTCTTCACACTGAATTGATTTTAAAAGCTGTTTGAAAATGATCTTCCTGATTGAATGAGGAATGAATAGAAGAAGCGCTCTGCTGGATCAGACCCAGGGTTCATCTAGAGCGGCATCTTGGT
Organism: Lepidodactylus listeri; assembly: GCA_029233225.1. Taxonomy (NCBI): domain Eukaryota; kingdom Metazoa; phylum Chordata; class Lepidosauria; order Squamata; family Gekkonidae; genus Lepidodactylus; species Lepidodactylus listeri. Next base: position 31,010,320 of record JARCFY010000013.1, read on the forward strand.
ATGGTGAGCCAGCTCTTACTGAGAAGTTCACAAGCAGAACACGATGGCCCCGGCCTTCCCTTTCTGTTGACCCCCTTAGCGAGAGGCATTCAGAGATATTCTGCCTCCAAATCTGGAGGTTCTATTTGGCTTTCAAGGCAAATATAACAGCTGCTCCTCCTTTGGGAGTGATACTGCAGAGCTGTTAGTGGCACTCAAGGAAAGAACCCGGCAGGGCCTCTCACCGTAGCCCAAGCTCCTGTTAAGATTTGAATGGCTTTGGTTTATGTATGAAAAGTCAATGTGTGGCACTGATATAGTTTACTGTCTCCACTGGCTAGGCACGACTTCTGTCTGATCTTTGAGGCCAGTGCTTCTTGGTTCCCCCAAGGGACAGCCCAACTACACATACGATCCAAGCATCCAAGGGGTGCTGGATGCTGAAGTCTAAGACACCACACCTTATGGGTTGTGCAGTGCAGCTGCATAGGGCAGCTGTGGTTTTATTTGACACAGTGATATTTGCAATATATGTTGGACCTGGGTTCAGCATTACCCGACTTCCTTGCAGGCCCGCTAAGCCAGGTTTTTGGGGAGCTTTGGCTCAAGCAGATCCTTGGCATCACTCACCTAGCTTATTGGCTCTGGGCCTCTGGGTGACTCTTAGACCCTCAGCTTTCGCACCCCTGCATGCAGATGAGTGCATACACGCTCTCCTAAGACACAGTGCCAGCGTATTGCAGGCGCAGCACTGGCACTGCAAGTCAAGAGTCCTGTGATTGCTCAGTAGAGAGGGAATGTGTAAAAGAGTGACTCCTCACCAAGGCGCAGAGAGCATAGCAATTGTTGAGTCCTTAATACATCCACTAATCACAATGCAGCATGCTGGTGATAGCCCACGTGACAGGCAGAAGCAGCCAACCAGCACATCCTGACGTGCTCGTGCCCTCTGTCATGCCAGCCTGTGCTGGCACCAAGATGCAGAACTCAACAGGAGAAAGAACAAAGGGAGCACATTACTCTCACACACATCACTATATAAGGATGACGGTGGGGTGCTCAGTAGGGATACCAGATAGGGGCAGCCTTCATGTTACAAAGTGTTCATGTTTGAGTGACTCTGAATAATGCTGTCAGTGGGAGTTTTGTGCCTCCCAGACTCATGCAGGCCCATTTCTACTTGTGATCATGGTGTGCAGGCAGGAGGCTGCAGCTTTCCCCTTGGCACTCTTTTCTTCTCCTTGAAGCACCCCATGGAGCTGCTGTTGGCTGTGCTGCAAAAGTCTTGTGCGCTCTAAGTAATGTGATTTTGCACATAAATTGCCCTAATAATGCCTGTTTCCTCCCTTAGACAAAGTGCAAGTAGGTTCATATTCTGTATCTCTCCCCCCTCCCCATCAAGAAGAAGAAAAGGAAGAGGTAGACTAATATGAATTCTCCTCTCTCCCCCCCCCCCCAAGAGGGAGTGTGGCTGTGCTTCAGTGGAATTAGAAGGAAGTATCTCTGTTTAGGATAGCTCTGTTAGTGTTCTATAGGGTTGCTGGGAGGAAAAGTCCTGTCTCTTTAATAGAGGCTTTATGTGTTGAAATGAGGAGTCAGATTTTTTTTGCATGGAGGTAAATGACATCCCCTGGTAAACAGCATCCCATTAAGTCTCTGTTAAAGGGACAGGACACTTTCCTCCAGACCCATTGGCAACCATAATGTTCTGAGAAGGGAGTTAAATTACATCTCTAGGCTAGACTGTTGTGGTAGAGATGAGCCTAGAAGGGGAATCACAATCATGCCAGGAAGGACCCCCGTAGTATCCATCCACCCTGTTCCATCCTACATTGGCCTTTGAGAATACTCTTAAAGGGTGAAGGTCCTGGATTTATTCCCTAGCCAAGAGTTTGGCAGTTGGGTCTCTCCAAAGGGACTTTTCTGTTTCCTGATGGCTGTTCTAGGAAAGGTCTGGGAAAGGCACTGCTGCCTGGGCTGCCTGGGCAGCTGGACTTGTGCTGTGGTGCTGCTTTCCTTGATGGTCTACATTTGAGCAAGAGTGGGGGATAGAGAAACAAGCTGTTAAAAAAATCTGTTAGTAAAGAAATCTGTTACTAAATACATCCTTAAATGAGGTCAACTTGGGGATCTCTATTTTAATTTGGTTTAAAAAAGAGACTCTTGCAGTCTCATATTGCAAAGAATGAGATAAACAACAGTATCCAGTGGAAGAAGAAGAGGAGATTGGATTTATATCCCACCCTTCACTCATTTGGAGTCTCAGAGCGGCTTACAAACTCCTTTCCCTTCCCCTCCCCACAACAGACACCCTGTGAGGTAGGTGGGGCTGAGAGAGCTCTGAGACAACTGTCCTTGAGAGAACAGCTGGTACAGAGCTACGGCTTGCCCAAGGTCATCCAGCAGGTGCAAGTGGAGGAGTGGGGAATCAAACCCGGTTCTCCCAGATTAGATGTAACCACTATACCAAACTGGCTCTCCTGGAGAGTCCAGGAGGGCAGCTCCCCATGTCTGCTGCTGTTTGTGGCTCCTTTTCAGAAATCTTTTCTTCATCTCCGTTCCCTGTCCTTGGATTCTTTGACTGGCCCTTGCTGGTTGATGTCAAAATTCTCTAGAAACGTAATATTTGGAACTACGATGAAAGTTATATCAAGTAAAGATATGCAAGTATATTTAATTTTCATCAGCAGTGGAGCATGGGTTTCTTTAGCAAATAGGCTGAGTTGTTTCAAAACTGAGACTTGTGCATTTGAAAAACAGAGGCAGCAGCTCATTTGTACAAGCTTTTGAGCTCCTGGGAGCTGCAGGGTTTCGGTAAACTGACTTGGACTGATTTTCCCATTCCCTTAGTTGCTGATGCTGTTATTTGTAACAGAGGTTGGAAAGTGATCACAGAGGCAAGTAACCATTTCCTGGGTTGGTTGATGGGTCAGCTGCTTTTGCTGTGTACCATTCTGTCCTCCATGATGCATGCACAAGATTCCAGCCAGGCATTCCTCAAGCCCCCCCCCCCCCCTGCACGCAATTTACCTTCTTCATTTTGCAGCTTTATTTATCATTCTGTACTTCCATCCTACAGTGGCAGGGTAGGGGTGAGGCTCCTTGCTGGCATGGCTCTGTCTCCAATTTATTCTTGGTACTAACCCCCCGGGCCTCATTTTGGCATTGCTGCACGTTGGATTGCAGGCTTCACTTCCCTTGCTGCACTGTTTATGCCTCCTGGGTTATATCGCCTCTCACTTTTCTCTGCATTAAAAACTCATCCCATTAATCTCCCCAGTATTCAGCAGATTGTTCGGCGGTTGATGGTCCTCCTGGGTGCTGGCTGTGTCCCCTCCCCACTCCAGCAGTACTCATGTGCTCCTTGGTCCTTCTTTTCACTTAATGGGTCATGCCAAAAGGTGTGGACTCTCCCAACTCTGGTCCTTAGGGGAGGAGGGTTGAAACCAATAGTTCAGTCTGTGACTAAAATCACACCTGCATATAAAACACTGGAAGGGTGGCATGCAACTGTAAATCCGCCTTCCAGTGTAAATCAACCTTCCAGCGTGGCTATCGATTCAGAAGCCCAGCACAATTTCATTTAAAATTGCCTTTCTGGTTTGTTTCACATATGAGAAACCAGATCATGATGCATATCGAATTGCCTTTCTATCTTTCACACATGTACACAAGTGCATGATAAGGACTAAAAAGTGCTTTGTGATGCACTCATGAATATGGACCATGAATCATGAATCATCTCCCTCGCATCAGCTGGCGACCTTCACGGACATGAACATTTCACATGCTTTCTACAGATTTTAGAAGGCTGATGTGTTTGCCTGAAGAAACAGAGATGAATGAAATTGTATGGCCTTAGAAACTGTATCCCTCCTTTGCTTTCTGATTGCTGTGGCGGTCATGGCTTGATGCCCTCTTCACACGGATGGGCTGAACACGTTTTTGTTTTAAACTGGGGGTCTGTGTTGACATTGCCATATTAAAACGGAATGGGGTGGGGGGAGGTCGCTCAATCTCTCCGTTTGTTGTGAAGGTTTATTATTTAAATAACCTTGAATGCATGAAGCTGTAATATGCTGCATTAAACTATTGGTCTATCAAAGTCAGTTGTCTGCTTTCTCTGGTGCTGGCTCTCCTGCATCTCAGGTAGACATCTCCTATGTCACCTACTACCTGATCCTTCTATTGGAGGTGCTGGTTATTGAACCTGGGCCCTTCTGGATGCAAAGCAGATGCTTGGCCAGGGAGAAGTGGCCTGACAGGACCTTTCCAAGCAGTATCTCTGAGAATTGCATGATTATAGAGTTATACATGGCTCACTGGCCCAAGCAAGAGCTGGTGAATGGTGCTGTGGAACTGCATTTTCCCACCAACATCTTGTTACACTGTTAAGTGCCCGGAAAAATGCAGTGTTATGTGCTGTGCAAGTGCTATGCTGGATCTCCTGGAGGAACTGAGAAATGGCTGGTTCTCTCTCTCTGTGCTAAGAACAGTTGTGTGGCTGAGCTGTCCAGTGATGGCTTCAGCTTAGTAGGTTCACTTTCTCTGGTTGGTCTGGAAACTCTGGACGGGACGGCTTATTCTGCCTGCCTGGTAATTTCTGTGAAGTCTCCACAGGAAGGAAGAATTAGCCTGTGGCTTCCTTCTTTCCTTCTGGTAGTACTGGAGAGTGAAATCATCATGAAGGCAACAGGGAAAAGTTCTTCATTATCCCCCACCCACATCACACACACATCCAGCTCCTACCTTGCCATGGGGCACTGAACCATAATTTCTTGCTTCCTTCTCCTCCCTTTCTTGAGCAAGCAGAGAGCCCATGATCACTGCTAATTAACTGTGTCTGTCCCCTTTGGAGAGCTAGAATTTAATGAGATCAAAGGAGAAGGGCACAGAAGCAGAAGAAAGAAGGGAGGTTCAATTAGTGAATTTGGGGCTGGCCTACTGGGAGACGGTGGCCCTCCTTGCGAGGGTGGGCTTGATGTGTGCACAAGCATTGCAGCGTGAGCACCATCGCTGCCTCCCCATCCAGCGTGACTTTCTGTTTGCTTCTTCTTCTGAGTACTTTAGGTCACCTTTAACAGTCATGGATAATGCCCAACATGTCAACAAGTGTCCAGGGGTCTCTGCAGGTGTCAGTAACTTTGCTGGGATGTGCATTAAATGTGTGGGGCTTGAGGTTTATTAGGCCAGGTCCAAAGAATTGCCACTCTTTCTGGAACATGCATACGCCTTGAAGTGGGAAAATGGGGGGCCTGAATTTTGTGAGGATTGCTTAAGCGGTGGATCAGTTTACCTGTTTAAAGTGCAAATTTTCATACTAAAAAATGCAGCATACATAGACCTTCTGGAACCAGTGGCACTACTATAAGTCTGTGAAGCCTTTGTCCACATTTCTGGGGTTTCTTAGGTGATGGGTGGGTCCAGCTAGCTTTTCCCTCTGGGAAAAAGGACCCCTTTTACTGTTCAAAAGAGCTGTGCTGGGGGTCATGAGACCTGCGTGGACAAAAGCCATGTGGGATGGGGATTGTGGTAAGGAGGAGAATTGGGGAAGACCGAGCAAAATGTTTGCTGGATCCAGCCCAGTGAATGAGGTGAGCAACATCACTCCATCAAGGAGAGAAAACAGCAAAGCCAAAGTGTGCTGGAGACAATCCAGTAATGGACCCAATGTCTAATTCAAGAATTTATTGACAGCTCATCATTCCTGACACATTTTGAGGCAATATCTCATCCTCTGGGGAAGTCTCCAGACATGGATATAAAAAGGGAGCTGTGAAATGTTGCAGAGAATTGAGGACAATTAAGAGCCATCTTACTTGTCAAGGTTTAAATATGCACTCATGGAAAATGTCAGTATAATAAACACCATCTAAATATTTTTCAAATGATTAATCAGTTGAAAGGCTAGCCTGATCTCATCGGATCTCTGAAGCTAATCAGGTTTGCCTCCGGTTAGCTCTTGGAGGGGAGGCCACAAAGGAAGCCCAGGGTTGTGGTGCGGAGGCAGGCAACAGCAAACCGCTTCTGTTCACCTCCTGCCTAGAAAACCCTGTGGGGGTTGCCATATGTCTGCTGCAACTTGACAGCATTTTCCACCACAGATAATTTAAGGAACAGATATAACCTTGACTTAATACATATAAGAAAGTATTTTGTAAGGTCAAATGATGTAACACATAGCAGCTCTTTACTACTGGGTATATTACATAAGAGCAGCCATGCTGGATCAGACCAGTCTTCTGTCTACTCCAGAGTCCAGCAACCTGTTTCACATGGTGCTGCCTCTGGAAAGAATACAAGCAGGGAACAGAAACCAAAATATTGCTCTGTTTCTGTACCCCAAAGGACTGGTATTTAAAAGGTAGCTGCCTCTGAATATGGAAGTTCCCTTTAGTCACTGCCAATGGCTATGGATGGGTTTGTCCTTCCGGAACTTGTCTAATCCCCTTTCTAAGTTAGCTAAACTAGTGGCCATCACTGCATTCCACAGCAGCAAATTCTACATGCCAATCAATCTTTGAGTGAAGATTTATTTTTTGCCCTGAACCTTTTGCCCATGAACTTCATTGGTTGGTCACTAATTTGTGTGCTGTGGGAGGGGAATAAAGGTCTATTTACCAGTATTCTGTACCCAATACAATAGTATTATAAACCTCTATCATGTCTCACCCACATCACATTCCGCTATCTTTCCTCTAAACTAAAAAGCCTCAAACTTGTTAGCCTTCCCTTGTAGGGAAGGGTTTTTTTTTTTAATTTCACAATTTTTATTTTATTTTTGAACACAATATTACAAACATTTTCAAAACTGGAATAACCATTTGTAAAATACAATATAATAATATTTCCTTTTTATAAATTTCTAGAAAACCTAACAAAACTACAAAAATCAGTGCACAACTTTTCCAACAAAACCATTTTGTGTGTCTTCATACGTGTTTCCTTCTTTGACCTGTATGAGAAAACCGTTCTAAAGTAAAGTTTGGGTTGCTTTACCTTGAACCTTGTAGGGAAGGTTATTAGTCCCTTGATTATTTTATTATCAGCCCTCTTCCAGCACTATACCATCCTTTTTGAGATGAGGTAACAAAGTATTCCAACTGTAGCTGCTCCATAGATCTATTCAAGGACTAACTTTTCATTTGTAAGAATCTATATATATATTGTTGTTTTTCCAAACTGAAAGCTGTGTTATGTGGAAAGAACTGAGATATAACAAAAGAGGTACTTTATTCCACATAAGCTGAATTTGAATGGAGAGCTGCAGAGCTATGATTCTGTTTCTTGTACTGCACCCATCCTTATATAGTGCCTGCAGTGTATCACAGAGGTAGGACGGTGACTTGATGGAGGATTGCTGTGAGTATCTCTTTTGTTGCCACCAATGAAGCTGAATTGATGGTGGAATTCCTTCTGTGGCTTCTCATGGCTCTAGCTGAGAAGATGGATGACTTGGTCCACAAGTACCAGCCCTAGTTCTTAATTTGGCTGAGAATTGAACCCAGATATCTCCAGCCAAGGTACAGGATGCTGGCCGCTTGAAATGCCACATGTCTGTTCAGCATGGAGGATGTGAATTATGCAGGATGGTTTTTGTGGCTGTGAAGATGAGGGCAATGCTGGAGGAGAGCCAGTTTGGTGTAGTAGTTAAGAGCGGCGGACTCATATCTGGAGAACGTGGTTTGATTCCCCACTCCTCCACATGCAGCCAGCTGGGTGATCATGGTTCAGTCACAGTTCTCTCAGAGCTGTTCTCTCAAGAGCAGGCCTCAAACGAGCTCTCTCAGGCCCACCTTCCTCACAGGTAGTGTTCCCTCTAAGCTGAGTTAGTGTGAGCTATTTCACAGTTTTTTAGCCTCCAGCTCACACATTTTTGTCTTAGCTCAGGAAGGATGGCTCCAGAGCAAACTAATTCATGCAGGAGCCAAATTGCTCACTCACAGCTTTAATGCCAGTAGCTCACAAAGTAGAATTTTTGCTCACAGGACTCTACAGCTTAGAGGGAGCATTGTTCACAGGGTGTCTGTTGTGTGGAGAGGAAGGGAAGGAGACTCTATTACTACTACTACTACTACTACTACTACTTGTTCTTCTTGTTGTTCTTCTTCTTCCCCCCTAAGCCCCCACTCATTGCTGTGCATGACAGATGTTGTGTTCCTTTCTATTGCTGGAGTCAGGCTGGAAAGCTAACGAAGTAAGCCTAACTTTACACAGTGTTGAGTTGCTTGCCTCCTTGCTCTCAGTGCAGTTCTTCACATCCCATTAAACAGCTGTTTTACTTTGGTCTCTTCCAGGTGATTTGCTTTGTCTGAGAGTTTAGAGGACCCCCCCCCAGAGATATTCATAGAGAGATGTTAATAAGCATGCCCCTTAGAATGTTTTGCAGCTGCTGGAATATGCAGGCTTACTTGGTTATTTTAGAACCTGGTGGGTTCATCCCTCTCTCTGTTTTTGTTTTCATTCCATTGGTTACCCATCAGTTACCAGACTCAATTTAAGTAACTGACTATGTGATGGGGGGCAGTGGAGACAACAACATGACCCCCTCCTTCTCAGCCCCCCCCCCCCGGGTCAAGCCCAGCAAGCCACCAGACCCAGTCACATTATAAAGAGCTGCACACCAGCCAACAGCTCGATGGTGGCTAGCCCTTTAAGATGCAGGCACCCACTGACAGCTGCCCCTTTGACAAGACAGGTATCTGACAACCAGCTGTTGGGAAGCTCCACCCTGAGGGTAGGAAAGGAGAGTAAGAGGCTGAAATGGCTCTGGGATGTGCTCTTGGTCCCACACCCCCATAAGGCTTCTGGGTAGAGGGAGGCCACTGGGCATGTCCCCAGGCCTGGCAAGGACCTGGAAAAGGCTAGAGGGAGGAGGCTGAGGAGGATAGATCAGCTTGGCTGCCAGCTTAGAAGGGACTAGAGCCAGGGGAGAGGAGGTGAATTAGGGTGGTACCCAACCCCTGCCCCTTTCTGTCCGGGGCCAAGGGAAGACATTTCAGCCATACTAAGCTGTGGTGCAAGACAGCCAGGGCTGGGACTCCTATGCCATCATGCACAGGGCCCTTCATGGCCTTGGTCCCTCGTGTCTGCAGGACCTCCTCTCCCTCTGCTCTGCCACCACGGCACCACCACGGCACCACTGAGCAGAGCCTTCTGCAGGGGCCACTCTGCAAATGATCAACAGCTGCCTTTATATGTGCCTTCTTTGTTGTGGTTCCTACTCTATGGAACAGCCTGCTTGATGAAGTCAGAAAGACACCCTCATGCCTGGCTTTCTGCAAACTATGCAAAACTAAATTATTCAAGGTGGCTTTTTGCATAGGAAATAGGGCTTACTGTAACAGTATGTTTCAGAAAGAAACTTGGGGTAAAGGGTTAGGGACTGTAGACTATACCGCTGTGTATAGTTCATACTAAATTAAGCAAACTCCGGAACGTGACAGAAGACAGGAGGGCCTGGCGTGATGTGGTCCATGGAGTCGCAAAGAGTCGGACTCGACTGTGCGACTGAACAACAACAACAACATGGTTCATACTATGCTGTTATAAGTAGGTTCCCACCTTGTAATTTTTGCATTCGTTTAACATTTCATGTTAATACTTACGCTGTGCTTCACCTCTGGTTGGTTTCCACATTTCTACAAGTCAAATCCCATTGCGTTGTCTATTGGATATCCCCCACCATTGCAGGTATTGACTTATTCTGTGTAATCAGCCTTGAGTCCCAGGGAGAAAGGCAGACTGTAAATAATGCAGATCGATCAATCAATTGATCGATCGATAGCCTCCGTTTTGCCAGATATCAAGTAAGCGAAGCAGTCTTTCTGATTGATCCCTCTTAGGCTGCTGTAGGAACATGCAAGCTTTCAAGGTGCACATAACTCTTCATCAGGCGTACTCCTGTGTGGAACTTGCGGATTCATATACCAGCCTGAGATGGTGCAGAGCTGGTAAAGAAGAGATCTTTTTGCCCTGCATTCTATTTCTTGTCCTTTAGAACTGACATAGCAACCACTTCTGTCAGATGGGAGACTTGGATTAAGAACAGCTTGCAGTAATCACAAGTGGCTCAAACTAGGAGTGTGCAAAAATCGGCTGACATAAGTAAGGGAGGGGGGAGGGGGAGAGGAGGTGGTAGCTTGTACCTCCCCAGCAATTGCCCGTCTGTCTCTCACACATTTAGGACTGTCCCTTGTGTCCATCACGGCAGGAGAATAAATAAGCAGCAGCGTTCATACAGCCATGCTCCAGGCAGCCCAGCAACCGGGCTGAGGCTGTGCTCCTCCCTACTGCTCTGCCTGCTGCCATCGACTGCTTGTTCTCTGCATGCAGTTCTGCTCCGAGAACTGAGAGGCTCCCAGCAAACAGAACCATTTAACAGCAGAGAGAAATGAAACAGAAATGTTACAGGCAGAAGCACGGGAGGGGAAAGACTTTTCTGTCTGGAGACGCAGGAACTGGAACTACACAGGCATCAACAGCTACTTTGACAAGATTGGGATGAGGCAGTGGTAGCCCCTGAGTGTCAGCTACTAACAGTCCCATGCGACAAGCTTTAAACTCCTCTCTTCTCACCTCCCTTTTGGTGCACGCATTACTTTCTAGATGTCAGCAACCAGGTGCCGCAGCCCAGGTGTCCATCACCCAAGTCAGGTGTTGCAGTCCCTTTACAGAAACAAACATGCAGATGTTGGGGCGGGCGGGGGGGGGTGAACAGTTTCGAAGGTAGAGGTCTAGTTGCTAGCCAAGTTAGGAAGGCCCTGCAGTGCAGACCTGCAAGTCTTTGGAAAGGTTTGGTGAACACATTTTCCTCCCTGAGGTGATTCTCTTTAGAGAGATGCAGGCAATTTCATTTCAAAGTCTATGCTCAGGGTGTTTATTGTGCTAAAGCATAATGTACACTGTGCATTCTCTGGCTCACTCTGAAATGCACCAAACTCCCTGGGGGTGATGAAATGTTGAAACTGGCTCCCCGGGGGGTTATCAGTACTGGGCAGCTTTTCCGGGCTGTGGAAAAGGAGGGCAGAGTTTGTCCCTCGGTCGGGGAGAGGGAAGCAGAGGCAGCCGGTCACTTGTTATGTTCCTTATCAAATGCCTTCACAAGGATGAACCATTCCCCTGATCCAGTGCCCAGGCAAATGCTGGGAGGGAGTTGCTACAAAAAAGCACTGGTCCAACTGGTTGGTAGACCTTTCGCTGTTCTCTTGCCAGGGCATCTGATTATCTACCTGTGAAAACGTCAAGGCTTTGTTAATGCAGGTTTTAAGCAACAGAATAATGAAAGCCAGCCTGCTCAATTTGGTACAAACAGAAGCTAAAAAGGTACGGTGAGATCTGCTTTGTTAATCAAACTGAGCCTTTTGGATAGACCTTATTGGCAATTTACTGATGCCCAGTTGGGCTGTGGGTTGCCGACCATCCACAGTATCCAGGGAAATGGCTGTCCTACCATCTGAACAGGCTTTGGGTTGAGAGGCCGTCTCTGGGACAGAGAATCTAGATTCAGCTACTGTGTGAAACATGGCACTGGACCAAGAACCTTTTATTTCAGCTAGTGAGTACTTGATTGATAGTTTGTTTCTTCCCCTTGATTGATTATTTTTCTGCCTTGTTATTAGGCTATGCTGCTGGTCTAGCTGAATTTTTGATGTTTTAGGTTTTATGGTTAGCAAGAGGATTACTTGCGTGCGGGGGAGCCCATTTCCCACCTCTTCAGCTCCCCTCCCTTACTCCAGCTTCTCCCCCCACCAGCTGTTGCCTCCGGCTTACCTTCTAATTGCTGCCTCTTCTTGGGCACCCCTTCATAGCCATTCTGGCTACCACCATTTGAATTGCTTTGAGAATACGAGATGCTGCCCGAACTCCAGCTATCTGCTTTTTTGCAATGTGTACACATACATGGATGTCACAGGTAAGATTGGGGGGGGGGAGGTCCTTAAGGAGTCCTTCCACTGCAGTCATGGCTGGCCCTGTGGGGCAGATTTGGCTACACACGTGGGGAGGGGGCATCAGTTTTCCTGTTGGACATTCTAATGCTGGTTAATCACCTCTGAAAGACGGATTATCAGCCCATGATACTGTGGAAGGGGCTGGGTAACCTCTGAGGCTGGCTGGCAGGAGGCAACCCATTTTTGTCAGCTGTGCTGGAGGCAGTGTGAGAGGGGCCTCTCCGTTGCAGGAACAGAAGATGCAGAGTAGTAGTTGGAGAAGCTGGAGCAGTAACAAGCAGTACGGTTTCTTTGCCATGCCTTTTTTTCCTGCTGTGTCTGATTGCTCACAAATGTTTCCACCTCCCCTAGTTAGGGTAGAATGGATTTAACTGCCTTCTGCTGTCTAGTAGACCTGTCCTGGCTCCAGGAACCCCACCAACAGGGCTGAAGCCCAGTATTGTGATCTGTGATAACAGCGGAGCATAAGTGAGGTGCTCAGACTCTGGGATCTTGGGTCATGGGGCGGAGAGAGCCCCTTCTGTGCCCGAAGCCTTGGAAAGGTGCTAAACCTGTGTAATACTTTTAGTAGGGCCAACCAGGCTAACCTGATCTCATCAGACCTAAGAAGCTAAGCAGCCCTGGTTAGTACTCCCAAGGAAATCTAGGTACGGTTGGGGTAGAAAGGCAGGCAGTGGCAAACCACCTCTGAATGTCTCTTGCCTTGAAAACTTGGTGGGGTTGCCTGCAAAGGGCCAACCAAAATGACACAAACAATGTGCAATCTTTTGAGTTCATCAGAACACTTCATAAAGCTAGATCTTAGGGGGGAAATTTAAAAGGAGAAAAAAAGCGGATCTTTCCATGTCAGGATCTTAAGAGCCTGTCGTTGTCTGCTTTTGGTGTTAGATGCTGACAGGCTCATGGACTCTAGTCTAATTGCTTTAGGTTTTAGGTGACAGCACTTGCATTTTGGGAAGGAGAAGCCAAGAGTTGGGGGTCATTTCATTTGAAAATAATTGAATCCCGCAAGGTCCGAACGTCAGTGGCCTGATGTGATTTGCTATAGGGTAGTCTCGTATCTGCCTCCCGGCCTTATCCTCTACCCTTCTCTCCTCACTATCCTTCTGACCTTGCAATAGCTGCTGGGGAAGGTGCCCCTTCTGGGGGTTCTGTCTTGCCAGCTCTCTTTCCCCATTAAGAAAGCTCATTTTTCACATTTAACTTCAGTCGTCTAGACACACCATCCATCCCCAGCCTGGCCTTCAAAATGCTGGGAAAGTGGCGTCTGCAACCAGCTGCCATTCCACAGACTTGCTTCCCCCCCCCCTGAAATGCTGATGGCAGTGGGATGAGTGATGGAGGCAGCCTGAGCAGCGAGATCACTGTGCGTGTGAGGACTGTTCTTAATAGGCCTGCAGATAATAAACAAGAGAGAGAGAGAGGGCCAACAGCCAGCCAGCCATTCAGGGAAGCTTCTGGGAGGGGCAAGAGGGGCTTTGGGATGCAAGACCCCGGGCTCTGCCTCATTGGCACCACAGATGGGGCCTTTCTTTAAATGGCAGCCTTATGCATAGCATAGGAGGCTCCTCCATGTGACTGGTTGATCTGAAAAGCAGAGTCAGTGTATTGTCTACTCAGAAGGTTGTTGTTTCTCCAGGGTCTCAGGCAGAGGACTTTCACATCACCTATAGCTAGACCCTTTAACTGGATATGCTGGGGATTGAACCTGGGACCTTCTACATGCCAAGCAGGTGCCCTGCCGCTGAGCCACAGCCAGTGGCCATTTTGGTACAGGAGAAGCCTCTTCTGGAGGCCACTTAACCCTTTCTGCAAGCCACTTCTGAGCTCCACATGCTTCTACTTCCCTAGTAGATTGTCCCTCAGGGGTTTCAAATCTGTTCAGGAGGGCAAATGTACATTTTAAACCCCAGTGGGATTTACAGTGAGAAAAGGAAGTGCTCCTCCCCAGTTGTTTCTTCAGCCCCAATTGCTACTTCCAGAAACAGCCTTTCCTATACAAAATGGCCATTTAGTTACTGTTACATACATCTGCATAAAATGTGCAGTCTTCACTCTTAGACTATCAGACACAGACTTCTGTGTGCCCTGCAGAGATTGTGCAAGCAGGGCATGGCTAAAATGCAAGTGCCACACCTTGGTCTAGAGCATTTTGGTGGGGGTGGAATTTCCACTTCCTCTGGGGCCTTGAAGGAGGGTAGGACATCTGGGATGAGCCTGTGCTGTGGTCCCAATAGTTTTCTCTAGCAGAAGAAAAAAATGACACATCATATTTGGGTTCAATGATTGGCACTCCAGTGACCTCCAAAAGCAGCCATGGTAGGGCATCTGGCTCAGGGATGCACCACTGGGGAAAAGGGTGTGTGTGAAACTGTTCCTCGTCCTCTGTTTCCCTGATTCTTTCCAGTATGAAGAGCAGTGTGTGTTTGGGGGGGGGGGGGGGTCATTTGCGATCAGGGAAATGGTGTGGGGAAAGTGTGGGGAAACCTTTTTTTCCTAGTGCCATAGTCTTAATGAACACACACACTCCACTGGCTGCTTTTTAGGGCCTAAAAGCAGCAGTCAGACAGGAACTCCAAACCACAGAACTTCAGAATCGTGCAACCTGGCTGTTGGTAGATAACTTTGCAAAGATAGTATCCCTCTTATTGAAGATGGATTTGCATGTACAGTCTTCTGCATAGTGCTGAGCTTCTCTTTGAACCCTGTAACAAAGTGCTGCAAAAAATAGGACAAGGATAATGCAGACTCCTTTCTTCTTGAAGAATGCAACCGAATGTGAATCAGGCCATTGGACAAGGGAGATGTTGGCTCACCTCTCCCCTTTCCCACCGTATATGAGAAGTGAACTCTTTAGAGATCGCCCATAATCCATCAAATCTAATGCTGATTTATGCAGATGTGGAACATTTGCATATGCATATGACACCACTTTGCTTTCTCAGCTGCCTTTAATATCTGAGACCCAAAAGATTGATCTGTGTGAAAACTTCCTGGGCAAATATGGTGCATATCAGATTAAATAATGAATGATTCCGATCGGAGATGATTTGCATGAGCTGATCAAGCTAATTACTTCAGCGTTTGCAGGAAGTCGGCAAATGGCACAATTTTTATGCAATGGGAACGCTAAGCTCTGTTGCTATGAAACTTGACACATGCATTATAGTGGAGCTGTGCAGATCTAATCCATAGAAGGGCACTCTGATACATATATATATATTTGAAAAACTGGAAGGAGGAGAGGTAGTCTTCAGAGCCAAGACAAAGCCAGAATGGAGACTGCCTTGCCAGTCTGAGCAGATTGTAAGAGGTTTGGGGGCCATCACCGGGATGGCGAAACTGCTTTAGCGCAGACAGCTAATATGCGGGCAAGATCCCAGGCTTTGCTGCTTATCATTTGACAAGAGATGCAAAGCTATCCATTAATAATTCATGTATCGTTTAACAGCCGTTTTCATTTTGTGTTGGTGCATTTAAAAATGGATACATTTTTGAATGATGAATGCAAGTGGAGTAGATTTGCTTTAGATGTAGAAATTAAGGAAAGCTTCATGGTGGCTGAGTGAATGTCTAGTCGGTATTGCTGGGAGGCATTCCACTTTAGCATGGGGGAGTTTCCTCAGTGTATGGAAAGGGAATACAGTTCTTGGCTGCAGGGGTGGGGGGCCTGCCATTAAGAGGGATGTGCATTTGGAAACGTACTAAAATCCAAGCTGAGTATGGAATGCTAATGAATGTGAATGAAATTTCCTTTAGCTTTTGGACCTGGACTGGCAAGGCCACATCGGGCTGGCCATTTTTCTTTCAAATCCTATAATGTCTGTGCCTGTGCTAAGTTTTTAATCTCCATTTCCTTGTGTTTTTTTTAAAAAAAAATTCATTTCACACGGTTGGCAAGAAGGAATAGAGACTCATTAGATATGTGCCTGACAAGCAAGTTGTCCAACCAGACACTTAGCCTTTCACACCACACAGAATAATCTCCCATTGGTGATTCTCTATACTAAGCTTTTCTACTAATCACATTGCTGGCTCAGATGTTTGGGGAGGACTCTTATTCTCTCTGTTTATATGGAAGGGCGCTGCTTACATGAGCCATTCCAGATACTGGATATGAGCCACATAAAAGTAGTGGGCCAATACTTCACTGTAGCCTATGGCAGCATGGTCAAAGGTGGGCTGATGGGGGTAGAGGCAGAGGGAGGCTTGGCTTAATCCTACTTCAAGAAGCCTCCTGCATCTCTGTTGGCTTTGTGGGAAAGCACCGTAGACTTTTCTTGTTCTGTGTAAGGTGGGACATGATGCTGTGTCACCTGGGGACACCCAAGGTGCCCAAAATAAAGTGCAAGTGAGGCTTCTTTTACTTTATTTCCAGCCATCTTGTGATAAACAGGTTGGCTGCTTTGCAGAGCAGGGGGTGCTGAGCTTCCACCCTCTTAACATTACAAGGTGGGGCTGGGGAGAGGGAAGCAAGATGAGTGAAAGATGAAGTGCTCTTTTTCCTAATCTAAAAGAGGTGGGGATGGGAGGTATGGGGATTGTGCATGTGTACACACCTTCTCATGTGAAACTGTGGGGTGGGTAGGTATAATTTTTAACAAAAACGGAATGCAGAAAAAGGGAAATGAAGTTCACACCCCACCGGACCTTATGCTGCTGTGTGGAGCATTCCATTTTCTCCAAGCAAACGCTTTGGCGGGGCTGGAAAATATGTGCTGAAGTGACCAGAGCTAGTGCAGAGCTCATGTGTGAGAGTGTGTGCAAGGTTTCGTGCCTTTTGATGTTTCAGTTTGAAAATAGCCACCCCCCACCATCCCCCCTGCCTGTGGTAGGATCTTGGTGGTAGAAAGGATGTAGGGAGAAAACACACCACGCCTGCATGTGCACACTCTGCAACTCAGTTTTTTTAAAAAAAGGATATTTTCCCTTGGAGTGAGGGGTTCAGTCCCTGAGAACTTCATCTGAGTTTGGACAAGGGAGTTACAGCTGGGAAGATGTTTCCCATTGAAATCAATGGAAATTACTGCCAAACAGACCAGCAACTCTCAATACTTGACATAATGATGTTAAAGAAGCCAAACACAAGGAACAGAATCACCCCAGATATTTTTTGCATAGCTCTTGCCATCACTGCATGGTGCTTTACAGAGTTAGAACAAGAAGACAAACTTCAGCGTGGGAGCAACTGAGGGAGTGGCAGCCAATTTGGTGTAATGGTTCAGTGTGTGGACTCTAATCTGGGAGAACTGGGTTTGATTTCCCACTCCACTGGCACCTGCTGGATGACCTTGGGCAAGCCATAGTTCTTGGGCAAGCCAACAGCTGTTCTTGAAAAAGAGCAGTTTCTGTCAGAACTCTGTCAGCCCTACCTACATCACAGGGTGTCTGTTGTGGGGAGGGGAAGGGAAAGGAGTTTGTAAGCCGCTCTGAGACTCCCTTGGGTAGTGAAGGGTGGGGTATAAATCCAATCTCTTTTTTTCTCCTCCTTTTCCAAGCAAAAATGCCCCACTTAGTTTCAGCTACTTCCAGTCATGCTTTGCAAGGAGGCAGCCCATGAATCATTTCCTTTCTTCTAGCTCCACCTCCTCTTTTCTGCCTCTGGTCTCAAAAGGACTCCTTCCCCCTCCCAGAGCCAGGATTGTTGGGGGTCATAAACCGCATCTGGGGGGGGGGGTGTCCCTGCTTGCAGAGATGCTCAGTTGCTTTCCGGAGTAGCAGAGTCCTGCTCCAGCCTCTTTATACTGGTGTAAAGTTCTGTTTTACAGCATTTTAAAAGCATTGTAAAATATTTTGTAGATTTCCCCCCCTTCCTTTGAGGGCTGGGCAGAACAGGGCTGTAAAGGCTGACGGGGTATGAAAAACAGGTCTAATAAATTGTCCCAAGTCCCCTTTGTTACTTTATGAAATATGTCACTCAGCCAGCATCAGCCACACGGCCTTCAGAGAGGAGTGACCTTCGGCCTTTCTTCCCATGTTCAGCTGCCAGCTGAGATAGGCAATGGGCTATTGGTGTTGACTGTGTTCAGAAACTGAGGAGTAATGCTGCAGTCCTAAGAACACTCTCCTGAGAGTAAGCCCCACTGAATGAAATGGGACTTACTTCTGCATAGCCCTGCTTAAGAGGATTGCTCCCTAATTTTGCTTTGCTTGGCGCTGTAGCAAAGTGGTCCAGCAGGGACCATAACCCAGAGGTTTGTTATTAATTGATGTTGATTCTTCCATTTGCCACCTTCAGCTTGATGGTCTTTTTGGGAATGCCGCTGAAGCCAAACAAGCCTCCTTTACTGCCAAAATAATGCCTTTTCTTTTTTTTTACTTTACCTTCAATCATCTGAAAATGTTACCTTTGCCTTAAAGCCTAGCTGGCCACGGTAGACGGCTGGAGTGAAATATCTCATTTGTTTTTATTGCCCCCATAAGGCCAAGTGGCCTGAAGAGCCTATCACTGCCCTGTGCTTCTGTCCTGACTGGTTATGATTCTTCCCGGGAGGTGCTGTGGCTAAGCTTGATGGGTTTAAAGGACACTTTGTCTTTCTGATCCTCTCCTCCTACTCACTGTGAATGATAAAATTAACTTCTGACATCTCCTGCTGCAGCCCATGAGCCTGGAGGTCTTATTCCCAGAGGACAAGACCTGTTTGCAACTCCCAGAATATTAACAAGAAGTTGTGTGTTATCAATAGACACCCCCCCACACCGTAATGCTAGTTGTAGAAACATCTGGCAAGCCACTGAACATGGGGTCCTCATGGGTATATCTATACTACAAACTCCTATCAGCTTTATGCTAGTTTCACTGGCATGGTGTCTCCCAAAGGATCCTAGGCATTGTAGTTTAGAGAAGGGTGTGATTGTAAAGTGCTTCAATCCCATGTATTTGAAATTCAGGTCAGCCCCATGTTCCTTTTCAGAACACTTTTACAGCCTGTTTGGTAGGACTTCCAGGATGCAGGTGCCGCAAGGATTTTTTAAGCAGGCCTGGTCTGAGGGGAATGACTGATCCCACAACCTGAGCAATATGCAATTTACCCAGACTTTCTTTGCTTAGTCAGCCTTTAGCAAAAGTCATCATGTTTTCAGCTTTAGCTTTGTTAGGGAATTAACTCTTGCTGTTTGCAAATAAAAAAATAGGACATAAGGTTTCCAAGGCAGGATCTATTTGCTTGTATGTGGTGCTGGGAAACTGAGACCAAAATTGGTCAGGTGCAATCAGAATGGCTGTATGTGGCTCTTCTGGGGCTCAGGGTCTCCCACTGACCAGCTCAGCATTACAATCTGGGTGCATTTTCTTTCCTCATTGCCTTAGCTGTTACAACATAAGGGCACTGAAAGCAAATACCGGAAGGGCTTTGCTGCCCCCAAGGGAGTGCTAGTAGTGTTGTCCCTGTCTCTTTGTCTTGCAGTCTCCCAACCGTGGGGTGTAAGCAATCTTTAGCCTCTCCTCCCTTTGCTTCAGTACTCTGAACTTCATATGCACAATACAGTTCCCTTTTCAAATCAGTCGGAAGAGGCCTTGGGGTCTGTTACGTGAATGTATCCTTCCAGAAGGCAGGGCAGTTGGAAGAGGGAGCAGGATGCTGGTGTGGTGCCCTGTGAAACCTACAATGGTGTCCTCTGGATAGTGCCATCATGGAGGCCATTAAGGCCCCAAGGATCACCACTGAGTCCTTTGCTGGGCCAAGATCTGCTCCCAGACTGCCCTCAGACTTCCCTGAGCATCCCCAGGACATCCCCAAGCCCCTCTCCCCGCGTGCCTTCTGAGTCATAGGGATGGAAGGGAGCCTTGTGATCTACCAGAAGAAGCTCTTGTTAGTAAAGACCCAGCCACATCCCCACCGTCTCCATTGGAGCCCTTTGACCATTTCCAAGAATGGGTAATATATGGACCACATGCTTATTTTCACTTGTATACTTTCTTTTCATGGCTATTTTATGTAGTAATCCGCTTTGGGAGACCATGGCTGAGAGCTGCTGTTTATTTTATTTTATTTTTAAAGAAACAATTGCTCATTTCTAAGTTGCCACCACCCTGTACATGTACTCATTTAGGATTTGTTCACATTTTACAAATATGTCAAAGAAAACCATAATTACAGAAAATGAGGTTTACTGTTGTTTCCGCTGTAGCAAAACTGGCACTGCAGCCACCCATTTTTGCCACTAGGGATGAGGAATCTTCTTAGCTGTGCCAGGTTTTAAACTGCTAGACCTCAATGGGGGATAACCTCTTCAGCTTAATCCACCCTGTGGTAACAGGTTTAGAGTTTACTCTCTGCTGCCACCAACAGGCTGATAATAATTACTAGTACCCTTGCCTGGTGATTGCTACTAGAATGCAAAGGGCTGTTTGCAAGGCCAGTGTTATTGTGTCAGGGGTAGCTGATTCAGTAAAAGAAGCCACAGCCCTCAGTTTGCAAGACCCCAGAATGGCTGCTAATGTATGTTAATTCATAGGGTCGCCATAGGTCAGAAGCAACTCAATGGCACTTAACACACTCTCAGCTGTGTTAGCTGCAAAATAAAACAAAAGATCAGTGGTACCCTAAAGACTAACAACCTTTATTTAAATATTAGCTTTCGTGAGCCACCACTCACTTCTTCAAATATGAATAGAAATCAAAACAATTGTTTTTAGGGGGCAGACTGGGGGGAGGGGGCAGGAATTAGTGCAGAGGTTAATTCTGGTCATAAGTCTTTCAAGTGAGCATTCATTATTTGCGGGAAAGGAGGCAGAGAGATCTTAGCAGACCCTCTATTCAGCATCTCCCTGTTTCCCTCAGTGCCCCCTCAAAATCTGACTCCATTCCCAGAGGAGAGGGCTGCTTCTCCCCCCAAAGGCAATAGGCCATTCCTCTCTTAGTGGAAAATTACTAGGCAGAAGGGCCAGAAACTCTAAAAATTCTACTTGCTCTCATTGCTTGCATCTGCTTTAGGCATACTTGCCTAGAGACCCTTTGCCATTTTGACTGGCATTTATCAGTATAACAACTCACATTTTGTTGCCTTTAGACTGAAACTTAGATGGAAAGGAAAGGAGGAAAAACTTGTTCTGCAGTCCTTTGCCTGTACTACCTGTAAGGCAGTTTTGAGCTTAGCCTCTGAGCATTCACAGGCAACAAATTCAGCTTTCGCCTAGCAAAGTGAAAAGGTTCACGTAGATACTTGGGAGTTAAAAGGATGTTTTACTACATTCTCATACTGCATTTGTTTTAGGTTCTGTGGACTTGTTCACTGGACCTTGTAACTTTTATAAATAACTTCATGGTAAGTGAACAGCTATTGCAGAGGCGGTAGCAGCAGCTCCAGCAAACATTATTTGCATGGTAGAGATGCCATAAAGTTAGAAAGTAATGGTTTTGTAATATGCATTTCCCTTGTTCGTAATGCTTGTTTTTATTTCGGGTTAAGCCCCCTTGCCTTGAAATTATTACTCTGTCCATAATTAAAAGTGGGCTATATTTCAAGTTTATGTGCTACTTTTGCACCTATGTTGTTGGTACTCAGAAGATGAGGTTGCTGAGGCTGTTGGTGCATGCTTAGAAATCGATTACTTTAGCCCCTTTCTTGGTCTTCATGAAACTGGTCTTGTTTTCTGAAATGGGCTTTAAGTATTATTGGAAACATGGACAGGATGGGAGCATTGTACGATTGCCTAGCCAAAACACAGACTCCCACCACAATCTCCACTCACTACAGGGAGACAGTCCACACTTACACTCCCAGAAAACAAGCCAATTCTTACTTCTTGAGAAAAAAAAGTCTCTTTCTTTGGTTTGTGTTATAGGTGCCATTTATAATTGGCATCCCAGTTCAAGCCACAGAGACCTTACAGATCACTCATTGCCCACATCAAAATGAACATGTCATGCCAACAAGAACGTGCTTTTCAAAAGAAGTAATACAAACCTCTCCAACTGAGTGAGAGAACTGTTCGATCATACCCTTGCTCAACTTCTCAGGTCTAGTACCCATTGCTGTCTGACCATGCCCAGCTATAAATGCAACTCATTTTCACTTGTGACTCTCTTGTCAGCTCTGGTTCTTGCCCACTGCCAACATTCCAAATGAGCTTTAAGAAGAGAATGAAGCTTCTGTGTAAGTTCCTTGAGGAATAAATGGATTCCTCAGTGCTACATCTTAGAGCTCTGTCTTCTCAGCTCAGGTGGCAGTGAGTGGGGTGGATTAGCATGTTCCGCTTGCAGCTGGGCAGCAGTTCCCATACAGAAGTGGTTTCTTGGTGTAGAACTGAGTGCAGCCATGCAGCTGAATTAGTAACCTTCTCTTCAGCCATCATGGTGACCATTTTCTGGCTGTGCTACTCTGCCCTTGTGGCTTTCCTTGCAGCTGCCTTCATCCCTTGTGCCTGGATTGTGCACCAAGTGAGTCACCTTTCAATCTAGCCTTTTGTTTGTTTTTTGCATTCCTGGTTTGGTTTTCTTGTAAAGATGCATCATTTGGGAGCTGTGTACTTCCTCACCTTTGGCATGGTACAACTATGGAGTTGAACATTTTTCCATGAGGAAAAAGAAGGGGCACTATTTTAAAGAACAGTCTTGGAAATGGGTAGATGACAAAAAAAAAAAGCTTAACAAACTCAAGTTAGAACTCACTGCTCTCCCAATGGGGTAGTTTAAAGTTTAAAAGAACAAAGTAATTTAAAATAAAGGCAGCCTAAACCTTCTGAAGCAAACACTTTATAAGGTTTGAGTGTGGACAAGTTTCATGAGAATCACTATGTCTCTTCCCTGCAAATTTTGCTGCTAAAAAAAGATTCTGAAAGCCCCTAATTTGAAGTCCTTTGCATCCACTCTGGCAGGACTTAAGTATAATACTATTGTCATTGTTATACTGTTGTTGTTGTTGTTGCTAGTATTATTAGCACTACTATTAGCATTTGCATAGCACTTTCAGCATTCCAGTGTTTGAGGTACATTATCTTTCTTAGCATTACTATTAGCATTACTATTATTAGCATTACTATTAGTATTTGCATAGCACTTTCAGTGTTCCAGTGTTTGACGTACATTATCTTTCCGGCTGGCTTTCAGCCTGCTGGACCTCCACTTTGAACCACCTCTTCCCTCCTCCTCCTAGTTCAACATTCCCAGAGGCTCTTTTCCCCAAGGGCTTTTGACGGGCCCCAAATCAAGCCCTATAGCCCAGAAAGGTAGCCAGATTGATGACCACAAGCTGCAGGTTATGCATCATCAGGCAGAAAGTGGGGCTATTTGTGCGCACCCCCCCATAAAAGATCTGGGCCAACGTGCTTCATTTACTTAGCACAGAAAAGCGAGCGCAGTCCCGGCAGCCAGGAAGCTGGCACAGCAGCATTAACTGTGGTGTGTTTTTGCATGCGGTACGTTTTATGGAAGGAAAGAATTTGAACATGGTCTGCAGCCAGAACATCAAGTGTGGAAGGGGGCAAGGTGGGTGCAAATCTTAGTTCATTGCCAAAGTAGATGGTGTATATTTGCTGTGGCACTGAAGGTCTTGGTGGGTGCTTTACGTGCTTGCTGCTTGGAAATTATAGAAACGTACAGTGTTGTAAATTTGGGGTATTGGGGAAATGTGAATTTTCTGATTGGCTTTTAGAGAAATTCAAGTGAAAACTGTTTGAAATGCAGGAGCACAGGGCTTGAGGGTCTTGGATTACTTCTACAGAATTGCTTGCAGGAGATAGGGGGCTCCCAGAAAGAAAAGGGTGGTTAGGTTTGATGTGCTTTTAGGAAGTAAGGTACATAAATTTGTAAGACCAGGACTTTGTCTTCTTAATGATTTATGAGTGCTGTTTGCAAACGCTGTGGTTCATTTTCAGCCATAAAGGTGGAGTTGTGTGTACTGTGGATAAATGTGAATTGTTCTGGTGGCTGTGTTTGTATACAATTGGCATAAATCCAGTACAGTTTTGAATCATGCACAATCTCATCGGTTTCATGGGGCTGTGCATTCCTAAATCTGTTGGAATGGATTCTGGCCCCTGAGTACAGGTTGTGCTCATGTGGTGAGATGGTTAGAATTAGTTTGGATTAAAGAAAGAATGTGCCTTACAGATGTTTAAACAGGCATTATGAGAGAATCCAAATTTTAAGTATCCAAGCCTGATTGTTGACTAAACAATGTTTTGCTTCTGAGTCTCTTTGAATTGTCAAAGATCCCCTGAAATCATGTTTTGGTGAGTTTGTGACTTGATGATCTCAACAGACTCAGTGTGGTACAGTGATTAAATTGCTATGCTAGGATCCACGTTTCTCACTGGCTGCCATGTATCTCACTGGCTGGCCACTATCTCAGCCTACCGAACATAGCTGTTGTAGTTATAAAATTGAGGGAAGACGACATAAACTGCTCTTACGCTCCTCCAAGGACAAGCTGGGTCAATAAATAAACAGGCATTCTCCTCAGCCTTTCATTCTTCCTAGCTTCAATTTGGAAAATTGACCAGATGTGATTCGGAAAGTCCGTTCTCCTCTGAGCATATGATGCTGTACCAAGCCAAACCATCAGTCCATCTAGCCCAGGAATGTTTTACTCTGGCTGGCAGTGGCTCTCCACAGTCTTGTACTGAGAAGAGTCTTTCCTAGCTTTTGCTACCTGTTACCTGTCCAGCTGAAAGATTCCACGTATTAAATTAGGACCTCTTGCATGCAAAGCAGTTGATCTATGACTGAACTATAGGCCCTTTCTTTTCTCTTCCACCGTCCCTCTCCTCCTCCTCTTTTAGTAAAATCATTCTGAAACCATTATACATTTTTCTATGCCTTCTCCTGCTGTTGGTGTAGGTCAGACAATGTGAAATAAATGGTCAAAAAATACATTCTCTGAGTGAAGGCTTGCTAAGCAAGTCCAAGAAGCTTAAGTCTTCCTGTGGATGTTTCCGTCAGCATGATCATTTCAGCACCTTGGATAGCTCTGAGTTGCTGCTTTCAAGTTCAAGACTGCTCCTTATTAGGAGCCTTATTCTGAGTGATTGTTCAATGATGTTCAGTCAATCCAGGATTCCCTTCCTTGTTCCTTCAATGGATTTATCTTGAATGTTTGGGGCCCAGTCAGTCTGGAGAGTTTTACTGAAGTTGCTCACCGTGGAGATTTTTAAATTAATATGTAGAGCTTTTGAAAGTGGGCAGGAGGAAAGACTCTGTTTTAGGCTCTGCATGAGTCTTAACCTAGAGACTGAAAGTCACAAATTGTGTTTATTTGTTTGCTTAATTTCATTTGTACCTCAACTTTTACCCCCCTAGGGACCAAACATAGCTTACTCTCCTCTCCTCCTCCTTTTAGCCTCAAAACAGCAACCCTGTGAGGTAGGTTAGGCTGAGAGAATGTAACCAGCCCAAGGTCACTGTGGCAGAGTGGGGATTTGAACCAGGGTCTCCCAGATCCTAGTCCAACAGTCTAACCACTGGCTCCTGATAGATGTGAAACCAAGAGGCTTCTTTTATGTACTGGCTAGGTTTCCTTCAGCTATATGTTGGCTTCAGGGTTGAAGTTGAAACATCTGATGCAGCGTATGCATACAGTCATCTCCTTCACACTATCTTCTAGCCTTGCACCCCTGTTCTTTGCTGGGCTTTTTCTTCTGCCTCATCTGCCTCACTCCAGTCCTAAATGCATTATTTGGAGTAATTCCCATTCAGTTCAGTGGAGTTTTCTTTCATAGTCTTGTGACATCTTAAAGACTAGTGTATTTACCACAGCCTGGAATTTTCTTGCACTTCATCAGATGCACAAAAGGTTCTTAGCTGGCAAACACATATGCTTTGAAACAGGAGGGGGAAAAGAAGCTTCTGAGTTTTCAGATATCTGTGAAAGTGTCATTAAGGTTAGGGGACAAGTTGCTGGCATGATCAGTTCAGCTTGCTGCATGAGCACTTGATATGTGCGTGGTTAGTAGCAGTGTTATTTATGATGGAGAAGACATAACCCTGAGGAGAAGGTCTGATGGAAGAGCCCCAAGAACTCCCAGCACATCAGGAATCGGGGGATGGGCCCTGACTCTATATGTGAAAAAAGATTGTTGTAGAAGTAACCTTGCATGTCAGATATGTTCTGAGATGCCATTCTGACCATGCCACCACTTATCGGAGAGGCTTTCCCTTCAGAAAGCAGGGGACACTAGCTGGGCACCCCAGCAATGCTGACTTTTTGCTTGGAAGCCTTCCCCAACCTCATCATTTGTAGTTCTATAAACATGGAGGTGGATTTATTGGGGATATTTTTTGCTTTGTTATAATACCAAGTCTGAACAACATGGTCATCTGTACAGGAGGGGAGGAGAGGAAGCAGGGCTAGCTTTTCCATTGGTTGATGGTCCTTTCCAAGGGTTTTCCTCCTGTTTCTGATTGGGTGCTCCTAGCAGTGGTTGATGTTGTGTGGATTAAAGCTAGTAAATCTCTGTCATATACAAACATGCAACAGTTTCCTTTTTGGAAAGTAGTATAACTCCAATAGGGGATGTGGTGGCTCAGGGGTTAAGATGCTGAGCTGTAGACTGGAAGGTCAGTAGTTTGGCAGTTTGAGACCCTAGTGCCGCATGATGGAGTGAGCTCTTGTCTCTGGCCCCAGCTCCTGCCAGTCTAGCAGTTTGAAAGCAAGAAATTGCAAGTAGATGAATAGGTACCACTTCGGTGGGAAGGTAACAGCATTCTATGCGCCTTGGCATTTAGTCATGCCAGCCACATGACCACGGAAAAAGTCTTTGGACAGCGCTGGCTCCTCAGCTTGGAAACGGAGATGAGTACCACCCCCTAGAGTTTTATTCGACTGACTTTCAAGCAAGGGAAACCTTTATCTTTATAACTCCTATATGCAACACAAATTCTGTTCCTGCCTCATCCACACTTTAGCCAGCTGCATCAGGAGGAAGGACACTATTATTTCTTGCTAAAGCATAGAATTGGCTGGATTAATTTATTTATGGTTCCAGTGATATGGAGATGTGCTGCTGATTTTGACGCACTCTGAAGAAGACAGTCCACAACAAGAAAGAAGCCTAGGAACCAATGCTCCCTCTAAGCTGTGGAGCCTTGTGAGCAAAAATTCTATGTTGTGAGCTACTGGCATTAAAGTTGTGAGTGAGCGGTTTGGCTACTGCATAAATTAAGTTTACTCTGGAGCCCTCCTTCCTGAGCTAAGGCAAAAATGTGTGAGCCAGAGACTAAGAAACTGTGAGCTAGCTCACACTAACTCAGCTTAGAGGGAGCACTGCTAGGAACCTCATCAGTGGTCGTTTTGGCACATTATTAATCTATGAGTGAAGGTCAACTATTCTGTGGTTGTCTGGAATGAACTTTTGTGGAAATGGCTGTATTGGTCCTGGATACTTGATTCACTTCTTTGTATTTAGCAACAGTGTTAAACAGTGGAAGCATCATTGAATGCGGAGTATTTTGCTTGCTGCTTGTGTATTTATGTGAATTTATGGAATATATGTAACAAATTTGGAAGTTGTTGCAAGACTGTGATGTCATAATAAGAAATACAATACTACACTTTTAATGTAAAAATTGAACTTTTATTGTGTATTAATTAAGGTGAATGACTTATACACAGTATTCATCTTGAGGTTTCTACTTTTTTTTACTGTGTCCCTTCATTTTTGTGGTCATCCACACTTTTGGCATATGAAGCCATGCCTACTCCGTCACTGCCTTTTTTCTTAGGAGGCTTTGCACCAGGTTGGGGAAGGACTTCATAGGCACCCCCGCCCCAGAGATAGCGAAGAGACTGGACCAGGGCTGGCCAGCCAGTAAGTTTGAAATGTTCTAGAGAGGCTGGCTAGTATCCACTGAAATAAATCAGCATGTGCAAATGAACAGTGAGAACCTATATGCTCTAGTGTACTGAGCTGTGATCCGAAAGACCTGGATTCAGGCCCTACCCCTGTGGTGTTGGGCATGGCACTTTTCTCTGAGCCTCAGTTATTTGGGGACTTGGCAATTTCTGAAATGTTCATGACTTGCATTTGAGCAGCAGTGGCAGTGGATTTTCCCCTCTGGGCAAAGCAGTTGTTAACCCCTCTGTGAGATCTCCCTCTCACTAGGAAACAACTGTCCCAGTGGGAGCTCCAAGGGAGCTGAAGCACTCCCCAGGTAGAAAGAGCTGCTCCCTTTGAGCTGCCGTCTAGAAAAAAAGAGAGAGAAGAGCCTGAATTGGAAGGGGTCCTTTGCCCAATGGGTCTGGTGGGACACAGGCAGAACTTCCTAGTGGCTTGTGCTCCCATCGCAGCCCTGCTGTGGTGGCGGCAGGACTGCAGTGAGCTGACCGGTTCCTCTAGCAGACAGTGAAGGAGAGCATGTGTTCCCTCAGCTTGCTCCCTGTCATGGTTCTGGGGCTGAGCCAGCGGCTTCTTTAAGATTCTGATCACAGCCGGTGCTGAATTTCGAAGGCTTGAGTGCTCAGAGTCTCCCTCTCTCTCTGTTTCTGCACAGACGCCGCCATCGCCCGTGCCGGGCAAAAGGAAAGGAGGGGACAGGGCCGGAGGTCGTCTCTCCTGCCAGCTGTTGGGCACAGACAGTGAGTATTTGGCATCTCATAAGTAGCCAAGCCCCACCCTCTCCCTCCACTTCTATTGTGCTTATTTTGGGTGGGGTATTGAAATCGGGTGGCTTTTCCTTTCTCATGAGTCGATCGATCCTGGCAGCCAGCTTGGATTCCTTCTTGCCGTTGGATCCCCACGCTGAGGTGGCTGGGTTGTCACCGCGTGAGCTGTTCAGTCAGAGAGGTGGACCCTCTAAAGCGTTACCCGTCCCTGGTGATTACAGTCCGATTTATTAGAAAGAAACAGCATCTGGGATTTAATGAATTGATTTGTCGACTTGTTAACCTGTCAGCAAAAACACATAACGGAGAACACAGAAAGAGGGGGAGGAGGTGAAATATTTTATAACGAAATGGATCTCTTCCAGCAAGATGCTGGGGGAGGGGGGAGGAAGAGGCATTTTGCTCGCTGTTGTTCCTGGGGCCTGGGATTTGGCAAGTGCCGTCCTGCCTAGACTCCCCCCAAACACATCAGCCAGCCATGCTGCTTCTTACTCAAAAGCCATTCCTCTTTCCAACAGTGCTGTGCTGTCCTAAGCAGAGTTACACCCTTCCAAATCCATTGACTTCAGCGAACTTAGAAGGGTGTAACTCTCCTTGGGATTGTATGATGGGTCACACAGTCTTATGGGTTTTGTGGAATGTTCATAAGCTCTGGGCTTTCGAGGCTTCCTTTTTGGCCCTTTTTGGTGTGAAAATAAACCTGGATAGTGAAGTCCGAGAAGCAATAGGATGACCAACAGGCCTCCCCTATCAGTCAGACATAGGGAAAAGCCAAAAACATGTGGCTTTTAAAACAACCTTTGTCTCTTGGCATCTTTGTTGAGATTGTTGTGCCTGGCCTATTCTGCCTTTCCTACATGACACCCTAGTTGTGCTTGTTGGCTGTGTTGTACTTTGTGGGAACTGTCTCTTGTGCTCCATTTGCTGTTGGGGTTGATCTGAATGACCTTTGAGGTCTCTCCATCCTTAACGCTCCAGGGATCCAAGGCTGATCAATCTCCATTTTGCATCTTGACACCTCTGCACGCATTCTCTGTCAGAACCCCCAATACAAGTTTTGTGAAGGTATGGAAGAGTTACGCTAGGGCAGTTCCAGGGAAGGGTCTTCTGCAGATCAGGCATGCCTGTATGGGTGGATCTGCAAGCTACATATGGGCAGTACCAACCTCTATGCTGTTCCTATTTAGTCCAGCCATATGACTGAAGAATTAATGGCCCAGCATGGGATGCAGAGTTCAATAAGTGGATTCTGGAGGGATTTTTGTACACAACCCCCATGCAACTTCATCTGTTTCCTGCTGGTTTTGCTTTCTGTGCCTCCACTTCAGCACTAAGTCATGCAAGTCAGCAGTTGCAGTTCAGCCTGAAACAAGGCTTAAGCCTTTTAGGCAGAACAGGATTTCTGAATAATTTCACTCTGATCCTGAGCTTGGCACAGTGATTTTATACACCTTGGAGCAGAGCGAACAAAAGCTTTTAAACAAGCTAAAAATCACAGCAAAATCCAAGAAACGGGGGGGGGGGGGGGGTGTGGTGGCTGGTGGTCTCCAGGTAAAGGGGGTTTGCACTTACAGAAAGAGGCTTGGCTGGGAGGGAAATGCAAACACATGCAGATAAGCCAGCCCTTTCCCCTCCCCTGGAGCAGTGAAACCGTGTAGGTTTCATTTTGATGGGCATCTGAGACTGCATTCATCAAGCCATTTTCCAAGGATACTGAATTCCTGCATATACACTTTTGGGGAATTCTAGCATTATGCTAGCATACATGCAGTCTCACTATGCATGCTTTCTATGACTGTATGCTTGGCTTGACTTCACACCAGATCTGGGAAGTCCTGGTATGCAGTCTGCCTGATGGGGCTTAATCCAGCCCCCCCCCCCCCCCCCGGATCCATATAGCTAGTGCTGTCTTGGTGGCAGAAAAGGTCCAGGGTGGAGAGAAGGATTTGCTGCAAAGAGGGGAATCCTGCTGGGCACCCTTATACATCGTAGAAGATGCTTGCAGCTGGCAATATAGCCATTAGTGCTAGGAGAGTGTGCAGAAACAACTGTCTGCCATTCAGACCTAGCATCTTGGCAAAGCTGCCAGGTTTGGGATGAGTTCCACACCATGACCAGTCATGGGTTGTTGCCCAGCACTACCTCTCCCAAGCATGAGGCATTTTGAAAGGGGCATTGACAAAAGCATGATGTTTCGGCACAGCACAGGAGGTTCACAGGCAGTCCTGGCGTTCAAAGGCCCTGCGTGTGATCTCTGGGCCTGGAATACCCAGGGGAGCCCTCTTTCCCAGGAGGATCCTAGGCAGAAGAAGAACGAGTGTGGGGCATCCAATGTTCCCTCTAAGCTGTGGAGTCTTGTGAGCAAAAATTTTACTCTGTGAGCTACTGGCATTAAAGTTTTGAGCAAGCGATTTGGCTACTGCATAAATTAGTTTGCTCTGGAGCCATCCTTCTTGAGCTAAGACAAGAATGCGTGAGCCAGAGGCTAAAAAACTGTGAGCTAGCTCACACTAACTCACCTTAGAGGGAACACTGGACATGACCATCCTTTAGTAGCAGCATTCCAGGGTACTCCTGCAGGAAGTGCAGATCTTGTAGGGTAGACATGCACCAGAGCCCTTCTCAAATGGTGCTTAAACCTCTGGGAAACCCTCATGAAGATGTGGTCTCAATGCAGAGCCTGGAGCCCCCAGTGCTGCCCTGGGCAGCTGGAGGAATCCTCAAGAGCACAACCTCCAGTAGGGTCACCTGTTGGGTGTTCCCTGCATCAGAAGGGTGGTGTGGCCGGGGCCTTTGAAATGGAGGGGCTGGCTTGCCTGTTCCCTTGGTAACTGGCTGTCGGGTGACTGGCGAAGGCCGTTTTATTCTAGGAAGTGCTTGGCCCCTAATGTGTGCTTGCTTATTTTAATTGGATCATTTCCACTTTGTTTTGTATTCTTTATTATAGTGGTTGCCTATGTTTAGGTTTGTTTTTCTATTCATCATTTGCTTCCACTGGCTGCGAAGGGAAACATATTTCTGCCCACAATCTCTTTGGTTTCCCACTCAGTTGGAATTGTTACCCTTCACCCTGCCAAGTTTCAGGTAGGTAACATTAAAAAGTCTGCTCTGTAGAAGCAATTAAAATGCCCTCTTGCACACAGGGAGGTGTGACTTGGCGGGTGACAGAGGTTTTGCCTCCTCTTCTGGGGGACTGTTTCTAAACAAAACTGGTGAGGGGTGCTAAAGCACTTTCTTACATGCGCACCTTGCTTCACCACTCTCTTGTGCTGGTAGCGTATTTCTACCAGCCTGGCCAGGATAAAAATGCGCTTCACAGCAAGGACAAAGGGTTAGTGCCCTTCACCCTTGCACTCTGCTTTTGATTCAGATCAGACCTTGTACACATACACATGTATATGCATAATTGCTTTACATGTGAATCAAAGGTTGTCTTTCCTGTCTTTCCCCCTTACCTGAAGCAGTTGAGGAGACCGATTTATGTCTGGGACAAGGGGGGGAGCTATTTTTGCAAAAAAGTGGTTCACTCTCACATAGATACCTAATCCCTTACTGTGTTTATTTGTAAGATTCATACCCTGCCCTTCTACTTTAAAAATCACACAGGGCAGCTTCCAATAAGTTTTTTAAAGTCCAGTACTTTTTACTCGAAAATTATTGCACCATAACAGCAAAAGCAAAGCAAAAAAACAAAGAGCAATTTAAAAGATACAACAGGACTAAACTCAGTTTAGCTAAAAACCTTACAAAGCAGCACTGTTATCATCCCCACCTCAAACAATATTAATACACCCAAAACCCAAAAAAGTAAAACCTGGCATCTAGAGTTGGGGTTGGGGGATAATTTTACCCCCACCCTACCCCTGTGGAAGAGAATTGTTTTAACTGATCTCTGGAAGGCCATCAGTGCAGGTACCATCTGGGTCTCCTGTAGGGGAGGGTAGTCCAGAGCCTGGAGGCCACCACAGAGAAGGCCCTGTCCTTTCTCTTCATGTGTCTCTGATTTCTCACCTGGTTTGGTGTGTGCTAGTGTTTCATCTTGTTGTGCTTTCTACAAGCCATCTTGGAGATACAACAAAAGCATACCTATTTAATAAATAAATACCAGCTTCCCTGCTAGCAGAGAGTGCTGGCTAATTTCAGGCTACATGGTTTGTCTTCTGCTGGCCTTGGTCTGTTCTGCCCTTCACTTGCATGCCTTGTAGGACCTGGCACGATGGCATCACTGTGCTGCTGATAACCATCCCCAGTACTTTGCAGTGCCATCCTGTGCAGAGTTACTCCAGACTAAATCTATTAATTTTACTGGGCTGAGACTGGAGTAACTCTGCGTATGGGTGCAGTGTTCATGACTTTAAGGCACCCATCAGAATGCCCCAAAAGTGGTTAACACATTAGCATGTGCAACAAGCCCCTGGGAAGATCCATGTGCTGAATCCTTTTGCACTCGTATGTGGTCATACCTGTGGAGTCTAGTGGGGTGTTGTGAGTGAAGCAGCAGACTAGGACCTGGAAGACCACAGTTCAAGTCCCCACTTTGGCATGAAATTCACGAGGTGATGTTGGGCCCAGAGGGTTATTGCGGGGAGAAGAGAGGGACAGGGAACTGTGTATATCCTGAACTCCTTGGAGGAAAGCTGGAATGAAAATGTTTTAGAGAAGAGATCTTGCCTAACAGTTGCTTTGACCTTTTTTGGGGGAGGGGTCCCATTTTGACATAAGCACCAGTCGAGTTCAGAGAAGCCGGAGGGTTAGGTCTTCTGCTAAAATCCCAGGCTTGGGAGGCCTTTGGGCTGGTTTTAACAAAATGGTCACACAGTGACTGCATTTCATGATGGCTTAATAGCTTTTGAACGAAGGCTTTCTGGGCCAGGGCACCACCAGGATGGTGTGTTAATAGTTAAAGGGAAGGCTTATGCAAATTTTCCTTTTTAGCAAACCTCCTTGATTTTGAGGGAAGCCACCAGTAGCCTCCTGCCGATCCCATTAGGAGCAGACACTAGGCCTCTTTCATTCAATTTTTGTTAATGCTGGGAGTTGGCATTGATATAATTGGCAGATAACACCAATCTAGGAGGCATTGACAATAGATGGAAGGGTCAGGAATGAATGGGGTGGCCTCTGAACTGGAGTAACAGACCTTGCAAATCTTTGGCTTGCAGCAGGACTTCGCAGCTGCCAGTCAGCTTTTTTTCAGTTGAAGACAGCAACTCTTACCCAGTATTTAATGAATAGCACCAGTAAAGTTATATCCATAAGAGTGTAGGGTTTTAAAGAAACACATATCAAGAAACACATATCAAATCCAATCTACTCCTCCTCCTCCTCCCCTTCCCCTCCACCTCATTTCCATGGTGCAGTTGTACAGCTGTTATTTCAAAAGTTAACCAAAGGAAGCAAAATCCACCAGTGTAGCTGGGTTCTGTGCTACCTGAGGTAGCCAGTTACCCCTTAATTTTGTCATCCCATCATTTAGCTGGCCAGGTATCAAATGAAAGAGTTGGATGTGATAGGGGCTGGGCCTCTAAAGAGAAGTATCTCCTCCCTCGCTTATTGGCAGGAAAATTACTGTCAAAGCTACTCCCAAAGTTTAAGATAGCTTACTGACCCTGAAGAGCTTGACAGCCCAGACCCATGATCTTGTGCAGTCTGCTTGCAAAGCCATAGATCTGAGCTGTCCATCCGATCAAATTTATTACAGTACACTTTAATTAACTTAGAGTTGCTCTACAGAGCTTTCAAAAGAACTGACCGAGTTGCGTTCCTATACACTTTGCCTTGATCTGTCCAGTTCAGTTCTTGGGAATTTTACCTTGACTGGCATCCATACCAGAGAACAATTTTCAGTTCACCAGAGAGCTGGCAGGTCTACCATCATGTTCCATTCTGCAGTGCTGTGAGTAGACTCGCACCAATCGATCTTTTATGTGGAGACTGATTTTATTTTTATGCAGGACCCTGGATTGAGTCCTTCATCATATGAAGCTGCCTTGTAGTTAGTCGCCCCGTTATCAGCCTCACTGTTGTCCACTCTGACTGGCTGATGGCCTGCTTTGTAGAAGGCTTTTAAACCCCATCAACAGACAGAAGGTAGTCTGCCCCAGGAACACAGGTAGGAAAGCCTAGATGAGCAAGTACTTCTAGTCAGTGGCTGCCACCACTCCATCTGCACATACATACCCTGGCCAGCAGCATCAGGAAAGAAATGTGGTGGCTAGGGATGGGTACCACTAGGAGGGATGGGCATATCTGGAGAACCAGTGGGTAGAAGGAGGTCAAGGAATGGGCTGAGCTGTCCCACAGTCACATTCTGTAACAAGGATCTAGATTCTAGAGGGCCTCATCTTTTCTCCATCATCCCCCCCCCCCCCCAGAAGACTGATGTCTTCTTGGGTAGATTTTGCAAAACTTTTTGCTGCACTTAGCTCAAACGGTTCTCCTTTCCATGATCTGGGGAGACTGCTTGATGTTCCTGAGTCAAGGAGAGAAGAGGTTAGGTGCCTGGCAGAAAAACATGTGGGCTTTCTGCTGGCATCTTTGAGCAAGCTTTGTAAGGCAGCTGCCCTGTTTTTAGCCAGACATCTCTGTCCCAAACACATTTGCTTGGAAGGCCATCCCAGGGAGAGGGGAGAGGTTCTCCTAACATCCATGTGAGCAGCCAGAGGTTGTGGGAAGTGGTATGCCTCCTTTCAGCTGCAAGGATTTTCCTCTCCATGCAGCCCAAAATGGTCTTGCGCATCAGACTGCATACACTGAGGGGAGTTCAGCACCTTGGCTGTGCAGTGGAGGAGGGCCCTGGCGTCCCCCCACCCCCCTTGCAGACCTGGTTGGCCATAATTGGACCTCTACAGTTTCTCATCTTTGCAGGCTCTGGTGATTGCCCCAAACAGCAGTTGGCAGGCTACAAGGGCCAAGTACCCTGTTTTGTTGCAGTCGGAACTTCTGCTCTTCCTGTGGAAGGGTTAGAGGATGAAGAGAACCTTGAAGGCTGTGAATCCCCCCTTGGGCTTTGAGCTTGTAGACAAGAGCAGCTTAGAGAGGGCAATTTTGTCCCAGCAGCAGCTGCAAAGACTTGGGCCTCCTTGGGTGTTAGGAAAGAAGCTTCATATTTGTGCTTTTGCTTGGCTTCTTTCCCCACGCCAGCTGTCGGGGTGCATTCTTGCAGTGTGCCATTATCCTCTGTTCTCACCTTGCCAAGGTGGCTTCTCCCCTGCTGGGGCCTCAACGCCGGCATATAAATAAGCAGCCACCAACGTCCATTCATCTGAGGAAGCCAGCCTGTGCTTATCAAGGCTTGTGCCGCAGCAAACAAATTAGTCTTCTAGGCACTTTGGGACTCTCCTGCCTTTCGCTGGAAGGGAGGTTGCTGTCAGTGCTTCCAGCAAAGACTTTTGCCGAGTCTCTGCAAAGCTCCAGGATCTCCTTCTCTGGGAAGAATATTGTGGTCAACCTATAGAATAAACCTTTTGGAGCATCCCTGCTGGAGATGAGTGTTTTAATAGGCTCTGCTGCAGTTCCGAATTATTGCCAGTAAAGGAGCAAGGAGGTTGCTTCACGGGGTGGGAGGGAATCAACCCTCCTTTCTTTGCTGCCCAAGCAAGACTCAGTCCTCCTTTCTAGATGCAGTAAAAAGGTTCCCAGTCTGTTCTTTCTGGGGTGGTAGAGGGGGAAGGGGATGGGGATGCATAACTGGTCACGATGAGAGCTGGGACCCAGGGCTTGTCTCTGTCTCACCAGTTTGCTCCCACCCTTGTTTGTGTTCCACTGCTCCTTCACTTTGATATTCTGATAGCTTGTTTAACAGTTAATGATTGGGAGTTGAGGAACCGGAGGAATCCATCAAGACCTCTCCCTTACTGCTGCCACTGTGCGGAGCCACCCCACTCCGTTCCCCAGCTCCGAGACACTTGATTTGCATAGAACACTAATTAGATGCACTAATTATGTGAGCCAGGCACAATAAATTAACCTGTGTCATTTGCATAGCTTACATCTGGCGTTTCATCCCATGTAGCGAAGGTCATGTCTGACCATGTGCCTTTGCAGGAGGGGAGGGGCTGCCTAGGGCTCCCCCACAAAGCCATGTGCTAAAGGCAGCGAGGCCAAGTGCTTTGCTGTTCTTACCAGGGATGCATCTCCTGCCAGGTGTCAAAAACGCAGCACATTATCTCCCCCCTCCCCAAGATATGTACTACAGATAAATAGATAAAAGAAGTAGCCTTTTTGACATCATAGATGGAGGAGTAGGAAGGAAATGTGCCCTGCCAGAGAAGGTGGGCAGGTGAAAATGTGCCCTGCCAGAGAAGGTGGGCAGGTGAAAATAGCCCCTTGTCATCACATGCCACAGGTCCATGTAGAACTTGGGTGGGTACAACACATGAACGGAAGGAGCTGCCCAGATGCTACATCTATCCATCTTGCTCAGCACAGCCTGCCATCCCTGAATGCGGGCAGCTCCATAGGGACTTCTGCAGGCTCCTGCTGGTGAGGGCGCTACAGTAGGACTGAGGAGAGGGGCTCAGAAAATGCAATACTCTTTTGCTTACCTCATGGATAGAGTGGCTGACATGTGGGTCATGGTGGCTCTGGCGTTGTTGCTACCATGTGATATCATTAGGAACAAGCAACGAAAGCCTCTGTCATGCATTTCACTAGTAATACTCTTGCAAATGTTTATGTCATTGATGGCTGGGCAAACCACTGTTGCTGGAGCAGACGTGTTCCAGCCCTATT
Source organism: Lepidodactylus listeri (assembly GCA_029233225.1). Taxonomy (NCBI): domain Eukaryota; kingdom Metazoa; phylum Chordata; class Lepidosauria; order Squamata; family Gekkonidae; genus Lepidodactylus; species Lepidodactylus listeri. Next base: position 31,047,525 of record JARCFY010000013.1, read on the forward strand.
TAAATACAGTGGGAGTGAAGCCTCCTCCTCCTCCTTCCGCACTGCCTCTGTGTTCCATGTGCCTCTGCTTTGGCTGACTGCTTTTTAATTCTTCTTATACCAAGGAAGCTGTGCTAGACTGCACATCTGCCAGGATACAAAAGGGGCAAGTGTTCAGAGCAAGCTTGCTGCAATCAGTCTGGTCCCCATAGCAGAGATTATCCCTCTGTTTTGTGGAGTTGGGATACTACATGCTCGGATTTGGGGCTTGCCAAAATGTTGCCCCTAAGAAAAAGAGGCAGCTGGGGACCGGGGGTGGAGGGGCGGTCCTCCTGTGTCTGATCCTCTGGGAAAACCTTATCCAAAGAGAGAGATTTGTCACTCTGTTGTTAAAGGTACATTAGCATTGTACAAGTTAGAAACCCTAGTTTGCACATGAAATCTTAGTGGGGAATGGATGCAGTTTTTATTCAACAAAGGGGGGGGGGGGGTGGAATCAATGAATACCAGAGGGTTGCTGATAAGAGTGTGATTATTTGAACAAGTCAGCCGCTGCAGCAGCATCACGGGGAACTTGTACCCTCTTGGTGTAAGGAGCTCTTGTCTGAGGGAGGTTCAGCGCTGGAGCGTGGCCGTTGCTCTGCCCCCACCTTTGCACCCAGTTAAGTTGGGCAGCCTGCAGAAGCTGCTACAGCAGCACGAGGGGGGAATGAGGTGCCGCAGGGTATCCTCAGCGAACTTGTCAGCTAAGATCTAACGGCAGAATATTAATCCATGCTGGTGATGCATGAAGCATTTGGAGTACAGATGGGGTGTGCAGCACTTGCGACGCGAAGCCTAAAAATACAGCAACTCCCTTGCGGCTTGGAAGCTCTGCACACTAGTGCGGAGCAGGGAGAGGCTGTAAGAGCCCCGTCATGCCGCTTCCCTCAGACTGGAAGGCAAAAGGCCTTGGAGGACCTTCCAGTCTGGCAGCCCGATCCTCCAATTGGTTTACTCAGAAGTAAGCCACACTGAGTTTCCTTCTGTGGAGGAGGTTCTGTGGCAATCAGTGGGAGTTGCACAGGAGAGCAGGGTTTCCACTGGCACAAAGTTATTTGTTCCATGGCTGCATGAAGTGGACTGGAAACGTGATGAGTCTCTACAAATGGCCTGTGGCATCTTAGAGGAGAGCAAGACTAACCCAGGCTGCTCCTTTTGTGATTTCAGTTGTTCACTCCCAGGCTCCAATTTCCTGCTTGCACTTGTTGGAATCCGCAGCTGCCATTGCTCGGGCAATCGAGTCCCAGATCAGCAGCTACGATTGGAAACGGAGAGGCCCCTCCACATCCTTGCTTCTGCAATGGCTTTGAGCAGGGTTTTTCTTGTAAGCACGGGGACACGAACAAGACCGCGTTCTCCCTATTCCCGGGACTACCTCTCCGCAGCACCAGGGCCGGCAAAGCCGAATTGCAGGGGCAAGTTATGCAACACAGACAGTGCCGTTTAAGTCAAAGGCCAAAATGTCAGTGGGGAACTAGAGAGAGGAAGGATTGGATGAAAACTTGGGTCAACTGCAGCAAGATCTGGCGTAGGGGCAAAAAGCAAGCTCCTGACCTGTGCCAGGAGGGACAGCCCATGGATAGTAGGAAGTGTCCCGGGCCTATCAGTGCCAGAGGTGGACGTGCGGCCTGAACCTCGCTGGGCTGCTGTGTCTGGGCAAAAAGGGGAGAGGAAACAGAATGCCATGAAGCTCCATCCGAGGAAGAGCAGCGGCGCCTCTGCTTCCCAGGTGCAAGGAGGAAATGAATTAGGTTCCACCAGGAGATCAGCACCACAAGAACAAGTGCTTTGCTCCAGATGTGAGCCTGCTTGTTTCCTTCTGTTTTGTGTCCTCATTCGCTCGTCCAGACATGTGATGCAGGAGGAGCGCTGGGATGATATGGAATGTGGCCAGTTGCCTTCAGACGCCCTCCGACAGGTGAAGATCCAGCGTGACCCCGTCTACGGCTTTGGCTTTGTGGCTGGCAGCGAGAGGCCTGTGGTGGTTCGCTCTGTGACACCAGGTAGGTCCAGGAGTGCTCAGAGGATCTGGGTGGATCAATGGAAGCAGCAGTGGGGAGGGGAGGGAGGGTTCTGTGGAAATTGCACTGTGATCCTCCCCACTCGTCAAGCCTTAACCCTGGGGTACTGCTGACACCAGGATTGGGACCCCCGTGCAGAGGCCAGGGAGAGCAGGAGCAAAGGGGGGGTACCAAAAGGCAGGCAGTGCAGGTTCTTTCTTGTTCAAGGGGCAGTCAGACAGGACATGCAGATCCGATGGGATTGGCCCACTGCTAGCCATATGAAGCCAAAGTCGTGTTGGGGAGGGAGGTCAGAATCCTCCAGCAGGGTAATAGGATTTCTCGGGCAGCGACTTACCGTTGACCCCCCCCCCCCTCTCTTTGACAGGCGGACCCTCTGATGATAAACTCTTGGCAGGAGACCAGATTTTGGCTATAAATGATGAAGATGTGAGTGAAGCCCCAAGAGAGAGATTCATAGAGCTTGTGAGGTAAGGGAGGGGACCAAAGATGAGAGATAGAGATGAGAATATTCCCTCCCCGGGACTGTGAGCAGGCCTGGCTCCAGGTGTTTTGCTGTCACCAGAGCACAGGTTATGCAAAACTGCAAATGACCCCCCCCCCACCCCCTTGGCAAGAATCCAGTGGGGCCCTCCACTTCTCTTGCCAGCAAGTAGCGAGAAGAGGATTCGCATATGGGAACAGGGCCTGTTGGTCTTCAGCAGCAGACAGTGTGGAGGGCATAAATCTTCAACTGGCTGAGATAGTTTTTGCTGTGTGGTTCCCTGGTTAATAGTGTGGAAGAGCTGAGCCCTTCTCATGTCCTGCAAAGCATACAGAGCAGTGCCCCTAAGTGGAAATGCTAGTTCGACCGGTTCCACCCATGTGTGCCTGCTCATAAACTTAGCTGTTCTGCATTGTGTGCTCATGGGGGTGGGAGGCAAGGAGAGTGAGTGTGCAGGACAGGGCCTTCCCAGCCATTGCACCCAGGCTGTGGAATTCCCTGCCTCAGGGTTTTCACTAGACCCCCCCCCCCAAGTCCTTATCTACAGATGCCTGAGTCATGTTTCTGTTTCTAAAGATGACTGAACAGGGGATGAGTTCTTCACTGGATTTGTTTGTGCGCTCTTTTGAATGAGCTAGTTTATGCTGTTGTGTTTTTATGATTTTTTTGATTTTATTTTTTGTAAGCCTCCTTGAGCACTGCTGTTTGGTGGGAAGGCAGCATATACATTTTCTAAATGTGCAAATTGTTCTGTTCCCCCTGCTCCCCCTCTCTCCTGCAGAGGTGCCAAAGAATCTATTCTCCTCACTGTGCTACAGACACATCAGGTGAGACTCATTGTTTGGCAGGCAAGGGGGGGGGGGAAGGGAGAAAGGAGTCTCCATGACTGTTAACACTGCCCATGGATTTCCTTTGTGTCTCCTTTCTTATCTACCCTGATTCTCTCTTGGCTGTGTGTTACATCCATTCTGGATCATTTCCTGTCCAATCCCCTTTGCTGACATCTGACATCCCCCCCCCCCCCCCTATGCCCGGGACCAGCTTTTCTTTTCTTTTTGTCAGGTTCTATAGAATTTAAAGAAAACATTTTTAAGCAATTACACTGGGTTTTGAAACAAGGCAAAAAATGTCTCAGGCCTTGGAAGTGATGTAGTCTCTTGTCCCTGAGGGTGTCACAGATGCTGTCCAGTAGGTGCCAGCAGCCGTCCTGCACACAGCTGCAGTTCTGGCTGAACTGGAAAGGGAGAGTGGTTGTGTTTTTCCAAGGACAAAGCAGGAGTGCTAGGAAAGGGTAATACCCTTGGAATGATTGAGGCATTTCCCATGGGGTGGGGCAAAGAATCCTTTGCAACATGTGAATTAGAACTGATCATTTATCTTGAGGAATGTGGTTGTCTGGATTGGCCCCGAGATTATGTTCTGTCCCATAAGGAACTGAGAGGAGGGAGCCTTTGCTCTTTTATAGTCCATATGATAGCTGGTTACTGTTCACGAGTACTGAGACGTAACTTGTTTTCTACCCTGCAAACTAACGAGAGCCAAGGGAGATCAGGAGGGGAAAGCTTTGTTTTTTAAGAAAAAATCTAGAAGAAGCCATGCTGGGTCAGAACAATGGTCTGTCTATTCCAGAAGCTTGTTTCCAAGAGATGACCTGGGAAGGTCTACTAATCGAGTACAGAGACAAGAGACTCTCCCTATTCTTGCCCCATCCAAGAAGGGAAAGACTCTCCCTATTGTCCTCTCTGCCTCTGAGCATGGAGGATCTATTTTGCCATTGTGGCAAATAGCCGCTGATAGACTTCTCCAGAAATTTGTCTAATCACTTTGTAAATCTGTTGAAACCAGGGGCTGTTGTGGCTACATCCTGCAGCAGCAAGTTCTGCAAGTTGATTACTCTTTGAGTGAAAAAGTACATTTTCTTGTCTGTTCTGAATCTCCTGCCCGTCAACTTCACTGGGTGCCCATAAGTTCTAGTATTACAGCAGAGAAAGAACAAGTTCTGCCTTATCCACACTATGCATAATTTTATAAACCTATATTATGTTCCACCCTCCTCCCCAGTAGTCTTTCCTCTAAACTAAAAAGCCCCCAAACCCTTACCCTTTCCTCATAGGAAAGTTTGTTCCAACCCTTTGATCAATTCATTTGTCATTTCTGCAACTTTTCCAGTACTACAGTTACTTTCTAGAGATGTGGCAACTAGAATTGTACACATTATTCCAAATGCAGCTGCATCATAGATCGATTCAAAGGCATTATGTTACTAGCCATTTTATTTTCAGTCCCTTCTCTTAAATTCCCAGCATAGCATTTACCTTTTAAAGCACAGCTGCATGCTGAGTCGCTGTTTACATTGGATTATCCATCATGACCACAAGATCTCTTTCCTGGGCAGTTGCTGCCTGTTCAAGACTCCATCAGCATGTTTTTAAAACTGGCGTTTTCCACTGGTGTGCATTGCTGTACTGCTGCAGTGAACCTCGTTGGCCATGTTGTTACCTGCTCACCCAGTTTTGAGAAATCCCTTTGAAGCACTTCATAATATGCTTTGGTTCTCACCTTACTGGATAATTTGGTGCCAACCACATATGTGACCCCCTTGCTACTCACCCTCAATTCCAGACCATTTATGAACAACTAATTGTGCCATTCTAAGCAGTGTTACATCCTTCTAAATCAATTGAAGTCAGTGGGCTTAGAAGGGTGTAATTCAGTTTCGGATTGCATTCCTAGTGGACTTTGTTACAGTGGCACATGTATTAATGGAGCTTGCTGTCAGGAGGGGAGAGAGCACACAGCCTCTTTCCCGCCACCTGGCTCCTTAGAAGAAGAAATAAGATGCACCAGGGATGTGTGGTCTCCTGGCTGTGTTTCACAGTGGAGCTGAAGGAAGCATATTTTAATGTCTGGTCTGTGGTAGGAAATCTCAGTCTTTGTCCAATACCTGTGTGTGGCCGTTGTACCTTGGCCTGAATAAATGGAGTGATGGAGGGGGAAAGACAGGGGCAGTAGGGAAAGAGGCTGGGAAACACTACTGACTGTCCCTTCGGGCAGTGCTGCGCACTGTGTGCCCAAGTAAACCACTCCCCCCCCCCCAGAGAAAGCCGACCATGCCACTGCTCAGGGCATTTGCATTCAGGGCCAGGCAGCCAGAGACGTTGTCCAGCCGTGGCAGATGCTGGCTCTGAGCAGGGAAGGAACCTCGGTGCTTCAGAGCCCATGGCGGTGGAACAGATTGAACTGTCACGCCACCGGCAATGAAGGCGGGCTGTCATTTCTGCTTTGCTGAACCTTTTGATCTTGGTGAAAGGGATCAGTGTGAGAATCCCCTCGGCTCCCTCTGCCTTTCTTCCTCCCGTAGAACTAGGAGGGAGTGTCACAGCTGCATTCAGCTCCATCAAGGATGGAGCCAGCAGCGAGTGGTCCCCAGAAGCAGACAGATGGTGGGGCAAGGTTTCTCCAGCCCCAGACTCCTTGGAAAGATCTCCCAAGCTGAAGGGAGAAGCCAAGCCTTTGCCATCCATAGCAACTGCCCCCAGCCATACAGGCATGATGGCAGGGAGGTCTGCTTGTTGTCGTAAGGTTTTTTTACACTGCATTCTGCACCAAGACAAAGTTTGTACCCAGAACTTTTAATGCAAAGCTCCCTAATTCTGGTGGAATCCCAGTCAGTTGTACAGACAGTCTGCTCTGTTGTGATTTTCCCTTTTTAATAATTGTTGCTTGCTTGCATCTTCCTCTAAGGAGCAGGTGGCAGCTTGTGAGGCTCTCTCCCTCCTCCTAGGTTAGGCTGCCTGGCCCAAGATCCCCCAGAGAGCATGGTGCTGTACAACTAGAGCATTGCCTTTAGATGTAGTAAACTCCGGGTCCAAAGCCGTGGTTCAGCCCTGAAGTTCTCTGGGAGGAAGGGCAGAATACAAAAATAGAATTGATTAGATGGCCCTGGCAGCCTTGCACATGCAGGACATATGTTCCACCATTCAGTTGTGACTTCTGCTTATCGTTCTATTATTCTGCTGCAACTGGCTGTTTTGCCAAGAAGGCTGCATGGACAGGAGTAATTCAGAACTGAATGAGGAAAAGAAGAAGCTGGGGATGAGGGGGGAACCTCTGGCAATTTTTTGGGGGGGGGGGGTGGAACTGGAAAATCCAGACAAGGGGCCAGTGGGGAAAGGGGTGGCTGATTCAGATTTTTACGCTGCAGTCTTGGGAAGCGTGGTGGTCTTTGCAAGCTTTCTGTGCCTACCCTGTGGCTTCCTTCTCCTGTGGCATTCATTGTAGGCTAACCTTCAGAGATACCCTCCCCTAACCCAAAAGTCATTTATTTCATTTACAGAGCCCTTAAGACCAAGGTTTCAAACTGGTAAACAAGAAATCATAAAATAAAACAATACAAAATGCCCAAGTAGTCTTCCTATCCTGTCCTTGGGCCGAATTGTATGTGTTCCTGTTGGTTACCACTCAATGCCTTGTCATCTCCCTTCGGTCTTAGGCAGGTTCGCTGACCCAAGCCTCCCTCCCTTGAGGCTTGTGAACCAGCAGTGGTGATGCTCTCTGCCAGGGAGGTAACGTGACTCCGTGTTCTCTTTCCAGTCCCCAAAATCAGCCTTCATCAGTGCAGCCAAGAAGGCAAAGCTGAGGTCCAACCCAGTGAAGGTCCGCTTTTCAGAGCAGGTCACCATCGGTGAGACTGATCCAGTAAGTTCTCTTCCCTGTGCGCCTTTGTGGGCACAACACCCACAGCGTCCGCACCCAGATGCCTTGCACTGTACAGCCCATCTCTATGACAGCCCTTGGCAAGTGTGTGCTCCAGTCTGGGAGAAAGGAGCCAAATGAGAATGGGCAGGACAGCAGCGTGAGTGGGAGGGGAGGGGGAATCCCTTTTTATTAATTTTTCTGTGATGTGTACTGATCTACAAATCCCTGGAGATCTCAGAAAGGAGGTGGCTCACTGTGTCTAAGCAAGAGGAAAGGGCTAGGGAAGGGGTTGTGGAGGGAAGGGGTCTTGGTTGGGTTGTGGAGGACATCTGTCTTCCTTGGATCTGGATAATATCTCAGATGATCCTGAAGTAAGCTCCCCTACAAAGCATATTGGTTGGGAGGGGCCAGACCGATTTCTTTCTTCCTCTCAGGAAAAAAAAAACACCATAATTAAATTAAGCAACAAAAATGACTCACTACGATTAAAATCCACCACAGCTCAGAGGACAATTCTATTTTCATTCTGATATCCCTTACGATTTGATGGCCAGTGGCACAGTGTTCAGTGAAGTGCTAGATCTCAAGAATGTGTCCTGAGATCTCAGGTTGCTAGATCTCAGGTTGAATGTCCTGAGAGATGTAGCAAGGGAGATGCTGTACCTCTAGGGACCCTTCATTTGCCTCTCTCCTGAATCTGCCAAAGCTCATGAGGGGAATGACAGACTCCGTCTAGGCACCAGGCTTAGTAGCATTCAACGGGCTCTTCCTCTGTGGTGGCTGCAGAACTGAGGGCTGAAAGTCTGGTGGGGTCTGGGAAGGTTTTCCTTTGCAGCTAGCCCCCAACTGGGCTTCCCCTCAAATATGCCAATTTGCTAAAGAGGGGAAAGAAGCGTCAAAGCAGTTTGACAGGTTCAGCTCAAGCACTGCAATGAAATGTACGTTCTGCACCAAGAAACCCCAGATTTGAGATCCCCAAGCAGCACTTGTGGATCCCCAAGAGGCTGCTGTGAGTTTGCACATTGTCCTTGCACACTTGGGGGCCCTCTGGGGAGAGCAGAAGTACATGGGGGGAAGTCAAGGATGGGAAGGGTGAACAGGGAGCCCTGCAAGGCCTACCAGTTCCTCTTCCAGCTTTGCTTCCACGTCAACTATCCTCCCTGCAGAAGAGGGAGAAGAGTCACAAGAACCCTGACCTGGATAACCCAGGAGAGTCTGATCTTGTCAGATCTCGGAAGCTGAGCAGGGTCGACTCTGGCAAGTATTTGGATGGGAGACCTCCTTGGAATACCAGAGGCAGGGGCAGGCTTTATTCAGCCATCTCTCTGAATATCCTCCAGGCCCCCAGTAGGGGTCAGTCACCAGAGGACGCCATGACTTCCAAAATACAAAAAGAAAAAAGACAGGCTGTGGCTGGGTCACCTGTGAAAGTTCAGGCAAGTCCTGATACCACTGTTTTCCTGCAAGGTCAAATCCATTTTTACAGAGTGCTGTGACAAGTGTTCCCTCTAAGCTGAGTTAGTGTGAGCTAACTCAGTTTTTTATCCTACAGCTCACACATTTTTTGTCTTAGCTCAGGAAGAAAGGCTCCAGAGCCAAACTAATTTATGCAGGAGCCAAATCGCTCGCCCGCAACTTAAATGCCAGTAGCTCACAAAGTAGAATTTTCGCTCACAGGACTCCACAGCTTAGAGGGAGCATTGGTTGTGACCCCCCCGCCCCCAGGCAGATGGAGCAAAGTGCCCAGCAAGACATTCTTCTTGGCCAATCAGAAGGCATCTGGTCTGCAAGCTCTCCAGCTCTCTCTTTTGTCAAGTTCTAGTTGGGAGAGAGAGCACAGCTGTGCCTTCCTTGGGTTGCTGCTCTGTCTGAGACCCCCAGTCTCTGGTGCTGTGCAGCGTTTGCAGCCAGAAAGGCTCCTGCTGGAATAGAAGGCAGCCTCCGTGCTGCAGCTGTGCTTGGGTTGGCCTGGGCCTCTGCAGGCTCCCACGGTGAACAGAGACAGTTATCCTGCAATGCCATTCTATCCCAATAACATTATCGCTTAATTGCGCAAAAATTTTATTAAGCAGTGCAGCCTAAGTGAATCACAAGGCGCTTGTAGCAAGTTCTGTTTTTAAACCAAATCAGTGAAAGTGATTACCTGATTCAAACATTACTTGCTAAATAAAAAGGTTCCTTGGCTAGATATTGCTTATTGGGTGCTGGATTTTGGAGCATGAGTCCTGGGTGGCCGGCAGGAACTGGGGGACCCCCTCTTAGAGTGAGATGAAATGCAAGAATCCCAGAAGGTTAGGGAAAGAGCTGAGCACTGTGCGGAGGAGGCTGGGGGGGCTGCAGATGGTCTGATGCCCAGCTGGAATCTAAATGTGAAAATTAAATTAAATTAAATGTCCCAGATCCAGAACTCAGAAGATGGGGGTGGTGGTGGTGGTGGTAAGGGTGCCATGAAAGAATCATGCCAGTGTATTGCCGGGGTTTAGAGTGGTATGCTTCACGGTATGGTGTGAGATGTGAGGCCCTTCTTCACAACCCAGCAAATCTTACACATGACGTGTGCCATAAGGGAGACAGACCACTAGTCTGCTGGGGTCAGTATTGTCTACTGTGGCTGCCCAGTGGTTCCCCAGGCCTTGGGTGCAGAGGTCCTTTCACATCACCACCTCCTTGACCCTTAGCTGAAGATGCTGGGACCAGCACAGAGCAACTGACAGACTCTCTCTCTTTTGTCCTCCTCTCCTTTCTTCACCACCCCGTGCCCCGTTGCTGCTTCTGCTGCTCCTGGACTGGTGGGTGGTGGTACCCGTTCGTCTCCCAGGAGATGCTGAAGAAGGAAGCCCTTCTCCTTATTCCTAACGTGCTGAAGGTTTTCCTTGAGAATGGGCAAATCAAGTCTTTCACATTTGACGGCCGAACCACTGTCAAGGTAGGGGGGTACTGAGGGAGTGAGGGGAGTCCACTGCCCTGCCTGTCTACTTTGCAAAGGCCTTCTCCACCCCTCTTAGGACCGCGGGAGTTCTGCCTGCAGCAGTCTGTTGTTCTTGTGCCTCACAAATTCTGTGTCTGCATCCCACTAACCCAGAAAGTTGGCTGCTCTTTCCTAGCTGGCAGTCTGCCTTTGAATTAAACAGGAGCAGGATTGAACCTTCTCAATTGGCTGCTCGCTACTAGTTTGGGCAGAGCACCAGAACATTGCGGTGCATTTTTCCAGCTTTGAGAGCCGTGGTTCTCGAGACTGCGACTCCCAGTTGCAATCCTTGGAGAATACATTCCCAAGCCCCACTGTGCCCCTGTTGAGTTTGCTCCCAGGAGGCATGGTTGTCCTCACTGTTCCCGAATAAAGAAGGGCAGGGAAGGCCTACAGTCAGCAAGCGCTGTCCTGTGGCAAGCTCTGGCTTTCTACCCCAGCATCTCGGCTCCCTTCCCACCACCTTCTCAACCTCCTCTCTCCTGCCAGGATGTGATGATGACCCTGCAGGACCGTCTGTCCCTGAGGCACATCGAGCATTTCGCCCTCGTCCTGGAGTATGCCAGCCCAGAGCAGAGCCACAAGTTCCTTCTCCTCCAGGACAAGCAGCCCCTCGCCCACGTAAGCAGCAGTGGCCTTCTGTTTCCTGCCCCAGGCTTATGGGCAGGTCTGGGTGACCTGCTGAAAACTGGTTTGGAATGGTTTTATTGTTGAAGCATCCACCAGGAGGTGATTCAGCAAGGACAGCAGCAATTAGTGAGGCATCTCTGATGGTGCTAATAAAACTAGAAGACTCAGAGCAGGGGGTGGGACGACGACAAGGGGACACCGTGAATGGACTAGGGAGCACTGCAGGGAGCCTGTCCATGTGACCTGACAATCAGAGAAATCCTAGGGCTGACTCAGATGGATTGTTAGTTCCCCCCCACACACATGCACCAAGTTTTACCAGGAAAATCAAGTGGAACCAGAGGGCTTCTATGCATGATAGAGTCCGCAAGACCGCGCTTGGGTCGGCTGCAAAAATCTCCTGTGCCTGATGCATCTGTCATGCACCAGATCCTTTCTGATGGTCTTTGTTCCTCTTGAGTTTGGATACATCATTGGGAAGGGGGGAGTTGAGCCTGCCCTCATTGCTTTGACAAAGGGGGAGAGAGACCAAGAGAGCAAAGCAAACGAGGTGGAAAGGTCCCATGAGTAAATGCTGGCACTGCTGTCTGCAGCCTGCATGCTCATGGGTGTTCTCTCCTTCATCCGGTGCCTGGATGGGAGACATTATTCCAAGCTTCGTGGAGGAAAGGTGGCACCACCAGTGTGAAGATTGCATTGTTAAAAATGTATGGGAGAGTCTGAAGCAGTGAGTGACTGGCTCCCCCGTGCTGCCCCCATATCTCTAATTGTCTGAGTGAAGCCCATCTAGGGGTGCCGTTGCTGATCTGTGATGAGGCTTGTATGTTCTTGAGCTCTGCGTGAAGCTGGAGAAGGAACCACAGGCTCGCCCGACCCCGCCTCACCTGCTGCTGCTGCTTCTTCTTTCCAGGTGGTGCAGAGGACCCACTATCAGGGAATGAGATGCCTGTTCCGTGTGAGCTTCTTTCCGAAAGATCCAGTGGAGCTGCTGCGTCGAGATCCAGCAGCATTTGAGTACTTGTACATCCAGGTAAGAGGGGGTGGGCAATCAGCCAGAAGGAGTCCGCCTGGGCCTCTGCCTTCTAACCTAGCAGAAAACATGCCATGTTTTCCTCTCTCCCCCACCTGCTGAGTCTTTGATTCTCCTGGGGTTTACTGGCTCTGAATGAAATTATTTTAATGTTGGCCTTTCCGGGGATTTTGCTATTGTTATGTTTCTGGATTTCCAGTTTCATGACTTGCCCTTTGATCGTGTTTTATTGCTGGTTTATTTTTGGATGCTGCTTGTATCTTGCATGTTTCCCTCTGTTTTGTTGTTGTTGATGTGGATTTGGAAGCTCCTTGGGAGCCTTCTTGTGCCAAGGGTGTGGAGCATGAAGCCCCCGCCTGCTTGGGCTGCTTCCCCAGTTGGGTCAGTTCCATGTTCCGCCTCCTTCCCCTTCCCCGGCAGGCAGGGTCTCCGGCACAGAACGCCTCCCTGCCTGGTGCAGCAGTCGAGCAGCCTCAGCTGGCACAAACATAGCTGGGTGGCCCCCTCTGCTTGACTGAGGACGGCTGAGGACAGGAGGCTGGAAATGAAGATGTCAGATGGAGCCATGGTTGGCTGGAGCTCCACGGCAGCAGATGGTAGACGGAGAAGCCAGCCAGCCAGTCAGCTGCTTCCCACTCTGCAGTGGGTCTGGGCATGTGGCTTCCAGAGCAATGCAGCATAGAATTGGGGGGGTGGGGGAGGTGTTGCTCAGCTGAAGCATTCCTGAGCACAGCAAAGGCACCAAGGATCCTGATCTGAACTGTCTCCTCTTTACTCCTCCTCCCCACAGAGCCGCAATGACGTGATTCGGGAGCGCTTCGGGATGGAGCCCAAGCCGGAGATGTTGCTGGGCCTGACCGCCCTTCACATTTACATCACTGTCTCCGCTACACGGCCAAGCCAGAAGGTGTCCCTCAAAAACGTTGAGTGAGTCTTCCTGCTGCCTCTGTGCACTCTTTGCCTGCACATGGGGACCGTTCTCGGGGGGGGGGGGGGGGGGGGCTGCAGTACTAGCGAATTCCCCTGGCCGCTGTGTTGTGGTTGAGGGCAGCTAGGCCCAAAGCAGGCCACTTTTACTAAGAAATGGCCAGCATGGAGGGAGGGGAAGTATGGAGCACTGAGCCAGAATCTTGGGGGGGGGGGGGGGGATTCTGCTCTGCCAAATCCCCAGAGCAACGATGCCCCCTTTTTCACCTGTAGCTTCCAACCTCCCCTGGCCTTTTACACTCACCTCCTGGCACATCGCGTTCGGAATGCTCACACAGTGCTCTTGGGCACCCTCTTTTGGTTGCATCTAGACTCACACTCTGGCAGTGGCTCCTGGCTGTATGTTGCAGTATTTAAAGAGGAATCCAGTGCCACTGGTCCCCTGGTTTTATGTTGCCACTACAGACTAACATGAGTGGAATGTATGTTGCAGTGCTACCCAGTGTTTAGCTAAATCATGATTAATTCTGCCCTTACAACAGTCTAGTGAGGTACATACCCCTATTGTTATCTCCCTGTTGCAAATGTAGCTGCTGAGGGGTAGTGGCTTGCCTCAGTCTTCTGGGTGAGTCATGGCAGAGGTGAGATTGGGACCTTTGACCTGCCAGATTGCAGGCCATTCTCTTAGTTGCCTGGCCCCACAGGGCTTCGTCTGGCATCAGCCTGTTATTCCCCCCCCCCCCCAGCTTCTGTTCCTCCTAGGACCTAAGGAATATATTTTATGGGCCAACTGGTGAAATAGTGTAATTATGTTATTTTTAAATAGGATTTTGTTTTGTGTGAAACAGCAAACCCTTTTAATATGACCAAATCCTGTAGCTTGGGATGGGTGAGAATCCTCTCTGACTTCTGTGAGCTTCATGCTGCTTGCTTCCAGCCCCTCTCTCCACTCTGACCCTTTTGCGTTCTTCTTGCCCCATATCTTTCTGCCTCTCCAGCTACTCTACTCTACTGAGAGCCAGTCTGGTGTAGTGGTTAGGAGTGTGGACTGTAATCTGGGAGTACCGGGTTTGATTCTCCACTCCTCCATATGCAGCTGCTGGAGTGACCTTGGGTCAGTCATAAGTTCTTTCAGAGCTGTTCTCTCAAGGGTAGACCTCGAAAGAGCTCTCTCAGCCCCACCTACCTCACAAGATGTCTGTTGCGGGGAGGGGAAGGGAAAGGAGATTGTAAGCCGCTCTGAGACTCCTTCAGGTAGTGAAGAGCAGGGCATAAATCCAGTTTTCTTCTTCTTCTTCTGAACCCCCCTCCCCCAGATTCCAGCAGCAGCTTCCCTTTTGTACCCACTGCCCGACCTGCTTGCCCAAATCTTCTCCCCTCCCAGTTTCACACATATTTACAGGTTGAAAAATGAGGGGATTTGTGTCTCTGCCTCTTATTTCATGGTTTCCTCTTTCCCGCTTTCAGGAAGGAATGGGGCCTGGAGCCGTTCCTGCCTCCCTCACTGCTGCAGGGCATCAAAGACAAGAGCCTTCGGAAGGCTCTCTCTCAGCAGCTGAAGGCCCACCAGAACCAGCCGCCGTGTGGCACCAAGGCAAGGGGGGGGGGGTGCTTTCTGGAGACAAGGAGCCAGCTAAGCCTTTGAGGAATTGTTGGTTTCCTTGGTTATAGTGAGCATATGTAGCAAGGCAGAACACCATCTTGTTTAAAAACCTCACAAGGAGACACATGAATCAGTCACACATGGCCCCAGAGGGGCAGCCAGGCCAAGGATGGCCTGATATTACAAGGAATCAGCCCTGAGTCTGGCCAAAATACAGTTTCCGCTCCAACAAATTGCAAGAAAATTGTTCTCCCCACTGATACACTGAGGAAGGAAGATGAGGTCCGTCCATCCAAAATCACACCCTGGGTCCCTCCTCCCTCCGTTTCTGTGGCAGCTGTCCTGCTGCCATCTTCTGTACAAAACTCAGTATCTTGTAATAATTAGGGTAAATTAATGCCAAAAACTACAAGAGAGAGCTTTGCATTAAATTGTCACACTTCAGGTTTCCGTACAGTTCTGGAAATACTGCGGCCTGAATAAACTGACACATATAAATAATGCAAAATCAAAAGTTTGGGAGCTAACTTCCCCCACACACACACTGAGAGGTTTTGTATAGCAACCATCTTAATATAATTGTAGAGAATGCTGTATGAGGGGTTTTCTTCCATTTTGCTTAATAAGAAGCTGTATTTTGGCCCAAATTGTGCAATCTGTATTTAGGGGCCTGTATCTGCTGAGCTGCAGACCGGAAGGCCTGTAGTTCAGCAGTTCGAGACCCTAGTGCCGCATGATGGCGTGAGCTCCCATCTCTGGCTCCAGCTCCTGCCACCCTAGCAGTTTGAAAGCAAGAAATTGCAAGTAGATAAACAGGTACTGCTTTGGTGGGAAGGTAACAGCATTCTGTGTGCCTCGGCTTCTAGTCATGCCGGCCACATGACCACAGAAACATCTTCGGACAACGCTGGCTCTTCGGCTTGGAAACAAAGATGAGCACCGCCCCCTAGAGTCGGATTCAACTAGCTTTCAAGCAAGGGAAACCTTTACAGTCTGCTAGTGCTTAGAGACATCTCTCAGATATGCCTGCAAAAGCAACCTGGCCAGGACTAGTACAGTAGGCTTGCCTGTCAACCACGGTGTAGAGAGCAGTACCAGACTATGCTGTCCATGTGACAGTGTGGTCACAAATAGCGCCTGTGCTTGTAATGCCTTAAGTGCTCTGCAGTGAGAAATTTATGCTCCTTTGAGGCTGTAAAGAAGGAAGCTGTTTCTTCTGCCCTCTGTCCAGGGAGCAATAGCCATTTGCTAAGTTATAAGGAATGCCTTGGAAGTCTACAGTCTTGCTGATAGGGATGTGATGCATTTACACAGGTCTCCACGACCCAAGCAAAGCTCCAGTACTTGCGTATCCTAAACGAGCTGCCGACCTTCGCAGGCGTCCTCTTCAACACCGTGGGACTGGTACGGTAACTGCCGTGTGGGCTCATCATAAGCAAATGGGAACCCAAAGCCACATTTCCTAAAGGCATGAACTGGACTCTCCTAGGACTAGGCCTTAGGCCAACTGGCCAGCCTCTTTCCCTTTTTGGGCTTTCACAGCTCCAAGGTGGTTTCATACCCCCCACTACAAGAACCCCCATTCTTTAATAAGTGAGCAGAATGTTGTCTTGAAGGTGTAGGAGACCATTCTATCTTTGAGGCTGAGCAGGTCTGGATCTGGTCATTGTCTGAATGGGAAATCTCCTATAATCCCACTCATACTGTTCTGAGTTTTTCCCCAAGGTGGGTAGCCGTGTTAGCCCGTCTGTAGCAGTAGAAAAGAGCAAAAGTCCAGTAGCACCTTAAAGACTAACGAAATTTCTTTAGAAGAGCAGTGACTCACAAAAGTTCTTACCCTGCCACAAATTTTATTAGTCTGTAAGGTGTTATTGGACTCTTGCTCTTTTCTACTGCTGAGCTTTTTGTTTCGTTTTGTTTTGTTTTGAGAAGGCTGGAGCAGAAGTGACACTAATTTAAAAACACCCATTTCTTGGTTGGAAATCTGCCACTGCAGCCAGGCTTTCTGCTGAGGAACTGAAATCCTCAGCTTTGAATCAACATGTGCCTGTGTCACGTAAGAGACCTTCTTGGCTCCTTTTGCAGAGGCCAGTGTCGTGGGCACCAGATGCAGAGGGTGATGGGGCATTGTGAATGCAAACCCCCCCTCCCCCCAATGTCAGATGGTTGGTTCAATGCTGAGGCATTCATAGCATTGCTGTGGAGCCAGCAATGGCATGACCACATTGTTTGTGTTGTGAGCCCAGTCCAGACCCCAATTGCTGCAACAGCTAGTCAGTTTTATACACACCTACACAGAGGACAGTCCCTTATTTCCTCCTTTTCATCCACACAAGCCCCATTGTGTCCACCACAGGGTGATGCCAAAGTTGATCCAGGGAGGCTTCTGCTCTCATGGTCCATCTCCATCCTGGGAAGGTTCTGCTTTCATTTGTCGTAAGTGTCATCCACCAACCATCCTCCATGCCTCCCAAATATGAGTGAGGATGCTTAATCCCTTCCCTTCACCTTTGCTTGATTTCTTCAGTCCCCCTCTTTTTACCCCTTTATGGGACCCTTGGGCTGGCTTCAGTAATTTGGAGTGGCCTTGCAGAATATATGCAAACCGAGGCCCTTGCAAGGAGACAGTGCTGGGGACCCCAGGACTCCCACTGGGAAAGTGACCCCTTTCCCCCTGCTTTTATCATCTCCCTTCACTCATCCACTCGTCTTCTTTTGCTCAGTGCATGGTCAGCAGACATCCTCAGGGCCTAACTGCATGCTGCACAGTCCTTGGGTCCATGTTTGCAAGTTCCCTGCTGAGAACTCAGTTCCCAGGAGTGTGGGAACATACTTGGATGGGGATGGCAGTGTGTGAGAAGGTGCTTATGCTTCCTTCCCTGCCTGCCTTTTTTTTTACCCAAACAGGGGAGTGATGTTTGTCCCATTGAGGAAACCTGTGTGTATCCCATCAGTACACATGGAGCAAACAGCAACACTTCGGGGGTGTTTTGGGTCAGGAGCCCAGTACAGAGATGGGGGGAGGCAGGCATAAATACCATCTCCTTCTGTGCTGGAGTCTTGATGGGGTACGTACTGGGAGGAAAGGTAAAGCCTGTTCTCTTCATATACCACAGCCCCAACCAGTGTTCCCTCTGAGCTGAGTTAGTGTGAGCTAGCTCACATTTTTTTAGCCTCCGGCTCACACATTTTTATCTTAGCTTAGGAAGGGTGGTTCCAGAGCAAACTAATTTATGCAGTAGCCAAATCGCTTGCTCACAACTTTAATGCCAGTAGCTCACAAAGTAGGTTTTTTGCTCATAAGACTCACAAGCTTAAAGGAAACATTGGCCCCAACCCAAATTAGGCCCTGTGGACCTGGAAATGGAGATCCCAGCAGGGAAGTTGCAAGCGCACATGAACTGCATGGAACAACAGAAACAACCCCCACCGGGGGGGGGGGGGGAACACATGTAGTGAGGCTCTGTCAAACTTAGCAGCTTTCTGAGACCTTATGGATTCCCTCTGTGTTCTCTTTTGTGTCTCCCTCACCCCATCCAGCCACCACATGCTTGCCTTGTCTGACCTTCTAGGATAAGATCACGTGCTTGTTTTTCAGGGCCCACAAGATCCGTCCCAAATATTCCTCACATCTCTTGCCAACCAGTGTTGGTACCCCATGTGCAAGGAACTTTTGCAAGCACTCAGCAGCAGGATCAAAGCAGCTTGTGGTCTTTGTTCTGGGCACGTTCCCCATGCCACCCACAAGCTTCCTCTCCTGCACAGAAGCAGTCTCTGGCGCAGTGACCTTCTGCCCAGTTTACACCCAAGGTGGAACCCAGCCAGCAGAGCTCAGAATGCTTGGCTCGGGGCCCAGCTCAGTGGAAGGGAGGGAGGGAAAGGAGACTGCAGCAGCCCTTGCAGGCCGGCTGGATTCTGACAACCTCTCTCCATCCCCCCTCCCTGGCTGACCTTGGTCCCTGCTCAGGATGAGAAGCAGCCAGCCACCACACTTCTGGTGGGACCCCGCCACGGCATCAGCCACGTGATTGACCTGAAGACCAACCTCACCACCGTGCTGTCTGAGTTCAGCAAGGTCAGCAAGATCCAGCTGTTTCGGGAAAACCAGGGCGTGGCGCGGGTGGAAACAAGCATCTTGGATGCCAAGGTAGGTGCCGCTTCCTCCCTTCTTCCTTGTCTCATCATGGGGCCAGAAGGAGAAGCCTCTCTCATCTGGGGAGAGGGCATATCTACTAACTGGCATTCAAGGCTGCGTGGATCAGTAAGTGTGGAAAGGGAGGCCAGTCCAGTGGGAAGGGCTCAGGCCTGAAGCCCGTGAGACTTGAGCTCTGAATGGGGGCAGGAAACACAGAGCTGGGGCCTGAGGAAAGAACCTGGAGGCCCTCAAGCTAAAATCACAACAGAGAAGAAAGTGAGGCTTAGAGTGGGAACTGGGAGGTCAGGTTGGGGTGCGCTCTTGCTTGTTCTTTTCTAATGTTTAATCCTGCACTTCCTTCAAGCAGGCCAGGGCAGTCCTCCCCTCTTCCATTTTATCCTCACAACAACCCCGTGAAGCAGGGCTTGGCAGACAGAGGATGGCCAGCCGGCTGGCCCATGGTCATGCAATGAGCTTCACAGCTGAGTGGAGTTTTCATCCCGGGTCTCCTCGGCCTGACACTTCAACCATAGCACCACACTGGCTGGCTGTTGCGAGATCTCAGTGGGAGGTGGGACAGAGCTGAAGACAGCCACCAGAAGGGAAGCGGCAAATAGGCACCAGCCGCCGAAGAGAGGCGCCCAGGAAGTTCTGTCTCCAGAGCCAACGGCAGGCCAGTGCAGCAGGAAGCCACCCTGGTCTGGCCCACTTGAATCTCACTGGAGGGCAGGAGAGCCACCTAGTGCCCGACTGGTATAGGAGCCCCGGGACTTCAGGCTGTGCAACGTGGAGCTTTATTTGCAAATGTCTGTCATGCACTGTGTGAAGTGTAGGGAGCCTAAGGAAAGTAGAGAGTTATGCGGAGGGAGGGAGGGAGCGGCAGTGGGTATGGATGGGGGGGGAAGGATGGAAGAGTTTCCACTGCAAACAGCTCCTTGACCCCTCCTGTGATCCTCTGTCAAAAGAGCAATCGCTCCAGAAGAGTTCCCTCCCCTCCCCTGCCACTGCCAATTGATTGTTTTCAGCCCCAGAGAGCTCAAGGAGACTGAGAAGGGAAGGGAACAGTCGCTGCAGTCCTTCGAAACGTTAACCTGCTCGTCACAATTATTCCATTGTGCTGGCAGCTCCCGTGGCTCCAGTTAAAGCTGTGGGATGCAACTTCAGTGCCATTCCTTTGTGATTCAGAGCCATTAGCCTCTCACCGTCCCCAAGCATTCTTTGAGCCCTTGGGAACCTGGGATCCCCATCCTGATTGCTCTTCAAGACTGGCAAGAGGCTGGCAAGATTAGTAACAGTGGGGAAGATGTATGGCTGTTAAGCCAAAGTGATCCACAGACCCACTGGAATGTTGCCATATTCACCTGCCTTCAGGGCTGGTATTTGGAAAATCTGTAGGTATTTCGGCCTGTTTTGAAATGCTTCTCAGGAGCCTAAGCAACAGCTCACTAATATACCACTTTGGAAGCTCCTCCAGTCCAGGCAGTGATGCTTACTCTGCCCTTTGCCAGCTCTTCTTCTCTGCTGTGCTGATGTGGGGCTGTCCTTTCCACTTCCCAGCTTATCTGTTACTGTGGGAAGCTGTGGTGGTATCACAGGGATGGCAACTTTGTTTTTGCAGCCCGAAGCAGGGTGAGGTCTCTGACTGCAAGAAGATTGTCCAGCTGGTCATGCTTGACCAATCCAGTGCACCCTAGCATTGTAGCTGCCCTGGGAATAGGGGCTGTGGGTCATCTGCTTGGTGCCCGCTGGTTGTTTATCTGAAAATCAAAGCGAGTCCCTCTCCTTCTAAGCTGACGTTTCTTTTCCTGTCTTGTTGTGTTCTGAGTGTATTGATCCATATTCCCCGGTAGAAGCAACCTGTTAACATTTCAGTTGCCTATAATTAAAACTGAATTGAAAACACATATTTTTACCTGCAGAGGCTTTGTAATTAGTTCAGGTTTCCATCCCTGCTGCATGCTCATCTTCCCCTGTCAGGAACACACCTTGTACCTGCACACCACCTGTACCCAGCCCCAGTGACACTGCCCTATCTCGAGTCAGGTCACATGCAGCCCAGCACCACTGACGCCCCAACCCACAGCAGCTCTCTGCAGCTTGTCAGATCGAAGCCTCTCCCCAGCCCTTTAACTAGAAGATGCTGGGGACTGGACTTTGGGTGTTCTGCATGCAAAGCAGGCGTTCTCCCTCTGAGCCTCAAAGACAAGAGCCTCCCCTGAGAGCAAGGAGCCAAGATGAAGCGCCTGAAGTGCCTGGCAACAGGCCAGATGCAAATTCCGTCCAGCGCCATCACGATCATTGAGCTCTTGCCTCCAGGCACTTAGCAGAGGTCAAGAAGACTTGTATTGCAAAGGATCCCTGGTGGTGTATGTACCTAGAAGCTGGTTTTGGAACCAGCCCTGGCTTGATTGCAGCCTTAGCTGCCCCGACACTAATCAAACAGGCACAGTTGGTCTCCTCGTGAGCCAACCCCATGCTTTCCTCCCACTCGGCTAATCAGGCATCTGCCAAGGGAAAAGCTGTTCTGCACTGCAAGCCACCCGTGCCCTTGCTTGAGCAGGCCCAGTGACATTTCAAGGGATCCTGGACCCCAGTTCAGCTCACCCAGGCACTCAGTCTGTCAGGGTAGCAAGATGCCATAGCCAGGCCCTGCTTGGGCAAGAGAAGGGGGCCCTGCCCCTAGCGGCAGCTGTCACGGGTGTAGAAAAGGTAGCTAGCCGTGCCTTGCTCTGTACATGCTCATTCTGCCACACATCAACCAGACTAGCCAGGCCGACACACAGTGGGGCATCAGAGAAACACACTGGCCCTCCCTTGAGCACAGCCCTTTCCTCTATGTGAGTAAGGGGGGATTTTTCACACCACCATCTGTACTATGCAACTAAGGTGTCCAACTAGCCAGAAAACAATTCCTGTCTCCTTACTAGAGGGTTAATGTGTAGAATTGGTTCACTGAAGTGCATCATGGCATGGAACCCGACAGTTGCTGCAGATCAAACTGGTATTAACAAGACAGCTAGAGGGTCCAGTTTAAAAGTTGGCAACCCCATATCAACGAGGCATCTCACCTGTGAGGGCCTATCTTTATGCAATCTCAGAAACATGCATGCCCCTGCGATTTTGTCGCTCAGAGAACTGCCCTGAGCAGAAACACGGACGTTCTGCAAAGCTCTCATAAGGTCACCTTCCTCCAGAAGCAAACATCTGCAGTCCCTCAAAGAACTCTGAGAAAGAAGAATCTTCCTCTTTCTAGAGCAGCACATTCAGCCTCCTGCAGAGCAGACAGAAAGGTGCAGATTGACTTTATTCTTTATTGACAAGAGTATCTGGCCTTTGTATGGCAGGCCAGAGGGCAGAGGTGGGGCGATGGTACCCGGAGTGATGCACAGTCTGGCTGGGATGTCAGATCCTCCCATTGAAGAGCTGTCCCCTTATTGACAGAGATGGCGATGTGTCTGGTCGGCCCAGCTTCGTGTGCTGAGCAAACTTTCCTAGCAGCAACAGCTGGACCATGTGACTGAGTGTTAAGCTGGTAGAATCTCATTAGTTTGATTTGCTTCTGCCCTTCTGCAAAGTAATATGGACTAGAGGTAGGGCTCTTTCTTTCACTGGCTTATGGCTTCAGTTCAGATGAGCACAGGAAGCAAGCATGCCTCCCTCGCATGATTTGAGCAGAGCATCATGATGTGCCATTGGAGCCAGGCGCTTCCTGCCATCTACAGACCTTTGCTGGAATGACTTGCTCTTCTGCACACACAATGGACTGGAAAAGATGCTGCAGTGACCGGATATCTCCTGGGCAACACAGAAGCTGGAGTGGGATAAAAGCAGGGGGGAAATTCCTGTTCTCCCAGACCGTGGTTTTGAGGAGCAGGAAGCAGAGATATGAGCCAAGCCGGGACAGGTGTTTCTCAAGGACCAGGAGCTGCTTCAGTGATATAAGGAGCGCAAAGCAGATCCCTGGTTTCAATACCACAAACAAGAATTAGAAAGATGCAGGAATGCTTTGAAGAGAAGCAGGAGATGCTGGGGGATGCAGCTGCCAACCCGGAGGGTCCTTAAGCAGAAATCTGCAGGACCCCAGCTGTGCTGTACAGAGTGGACTTCAGCATTTGCAGAATGCAACTATGATTAAAGTCTCAGATTAAATTCATGTTTGTCTGCAGTCCAGCTCTGTTTTCCCTCTGCCTGAAAATGAGCCGCATTTTGCCAGTGAAGAGTTCGTTGCAACGTTATCACCTTTCTCCTGCTTAAGCCAGTCGTATGAATCGCCATTAAAGCTTCCAGCTTTCAGAGTCCCAAGGAAAAGGGGCTCTTCACTACTAATTAGCTGAGCCCAAATCTATAGCTGTTCTTCCAGCAAAGCATAGCAACAGGGTCTCAGCTTCCATTCCCTTCAATGGACCTAAAAAGGTGTGACTCTCCTTAGGATGGCACTGTTAATCTGCATTTTAGTAGTTCCCAGTTAAAGGCAGAATCTGCCTAAATCAGTCATTCTTTCAGCTGCAGATGAGGTTCCCAGAGCTGCCTCATTGTCCCACCTTGTCCTCTCTGATGTGCTTCATGAGCACAATGGCATGTACCTTTGTCTTGGCACATGTATCTTGAAGGTCAAAATACACCTTATGGTAGAAATCTGTGATTGGACTCTCCCAAAGTATCAGGAAGCCCCAGATTTGGGAAGGGGCTTAACTGTTGCTCTCTCAGTACCCTCTCCTGCATCAAACTGTCCCCGGATGCCCCCCCCCAAGACCCTCTTCTTTTTTCATTTTTTCTCTACTGGGGCTAATAGCCTGGGAGGTAATTTCAGCTATGGAAAGAAAGCAGATAGCCCCACCGCACCCCTCCACCATCAGACCTGATCCAAATTGCTACTTTTTAAAGGGCTCACTAGCAATGCTCCCTCTAAGCTGTGGAGTCCTATGAGCAAAAATTCTACCACCTGAGCGACTGGCGTTAAAGTTGAGGGCAGGTGATTTGGCTGCTGCATAAATCAGTTTGCTCTGGAGCCCTCCTTCCTGAGCGAAGACAAAAATATGTGAGCTGGAGACTAAAAAACTGTGAGCTGGCTCACACTCACTCAGCTTAGAGGGAACACTGCTCACTAGTATGTTGAGTGACCTGATCATGGCTCCTCAGTGCCAGGTGTAGTTTAGCTTTGAGGTATAGTTTGGCCCTGTGGTCACCAGTGTTACCTCTAAGCTGAGTTAGTGTGAGCTAGCTCACAGTTTTTTAGCCTCCAGCTCACACATTTTTGTCTTAGCTCAGGAAGGATGGCTCCAGAGCAAACTGATTTATGCAGTAGCCAAATTGCTCACTCACAGCTTTAATGCCAGTAGATCACAAAGTAGAATTTTGGCTCACAAGACTCCACAGCTTAGAGGGAGCGTTGGTGGCCACAGAGTCGGAGCTCAGTGATAGAGCATCTGCTTGGATGCAGAAGGTCCCAGGTTCAGTCCCCAGCATCTCCAGCTAAAAGGACCAGGCAATAGGTGATGTGAAAGCCCTTTACCCGAGATCTGGAGAGCCGCTGCCAATCTGAGTAAACAGTACTACTGACTATGATAGACCAATGGTCTGATTCAGTATAAGACAGCTTCATGTCTGTGTGTGTACATGTGTGTCCCAAGATAAAGCTGGGCATGAATTGGGGGGGGGGGGGAGATGCACACAGAACAGCCATTTCCTTACTACTATAAAGTACTTTTGGCTCTAAAGGATCCAGAATGGATTGGCTTATCTGAAGCACTGTGACAATTTAAACATTCCAGCCCATAGGAAATAACGGTTTAGACTGTGCCTTCTGTTGGGCAAAAGGCAACTTCACAAAGCTTCCTTCTATCTGTACCTTGGTCCGCCCACCCTTTCATGACACTCACACTTAGCAATCTTCCGCCCCGCCCCCCATTTGAGTATCTCCAGCTGCCTTTCTGATCTCCTGGGAGGTGGTGTCTGTTCCAAACCTGAATGTTCTTTTCCCTCGACTCCTTTGCTAGCCACTTCAGGGGGGGGGGGTAACTTTGCTGGCATTTTCTGCATTAGAAAGCCTCGATGACTCAAGGAACGCCTCTGCACCGGAGTCTGTACAGCAGGGGAAGATACAGCCTTCAGCAGCATAGGAGGGAACCTTGTCCTTCATCATGAATAAACCTCGCAAACAACTTCCAAATAGGGCTGCGTGACACTCGACACCCACACAACAAACTCGGGCTGGGGCTGATTGTTTTCCTCCCGGCAGCAGGAGGCTGATTCTCGCATCCTTGCCCTGCCTGTCTGCCTTCCCTGTTTGCTGGGCTCTCCTATAATGGCTTTTCCTCCCCTTCCCAGCCACTGGTGCTGCTGATGGAGTGGCCGGAGGCCACCAACTTTGCCTGCCTCATTGCTGGCTACTGCCGCCTCCTGGTAGACTCCAAGAGGATGATCTTCTCCCGTCCCACCAGCCAGCCGCCGCCTCCTCCTCAAATGATCAAGGCAGGTATGTTTCAACCTCTGCTATTTGTGCCCCAACTACTCAGGGCTGCCTGCCTGGATGGGACCCCCAAGCTGGCATCTCCTCCCTGCTATCAAGAGCTGCAACCCCTCCCTCCTCTCTATCCACCCCAGCTAAGGCAGAGAGGGATCTCCTCTTTCCGCTTTCCCTGGACCAGCACAATGGCTAGACTGAGGCTGAGCCAAAGGGAGGAAATGGGTGTGGGGGGGACTGAGGGTCTCTGCAGCTGCTCACAGCAGGGGGCTTTTGCCATGCAGGCCCCACAGGAAGAAGCAGGAGCAACAGTCCTCTGTTAAGTGGCCCTGAGTAGTTCCATCTTGGTCTAGCTAGCCCCTCGTAGAACTTAGTCAAACCAGCCAACAGGATTCAGGATTTTTTTTTTAATTTCAAAACATTACAGAAGTCCTTCACATTGTTAAGGATACTATCAAAGGGGCAAGTTGTGTCTGGCCATGATGGAGATCACTATGTGTAGTTTGCTTTTTCAAATTCTAAAACTTGCAACCAGGAACAGCAAGAGGTGCTAAGTTTCTGTACTGGGCTGTGGCTAGGGGACAGTTGTCATAGCAGCAGAGGAGCATCCACGTGGTAGTTTTGCTCACGCTTTTCTTGCCTGAGCCCCATACAGTTGCCACCACCACCACCACCGCTGGAGGCCTTTGGGAGGCTTTTTTAAAAAATCAGCAATTGCAACGGGTTGAAATTAAATCAGAAGAGTTTTCGGCTAAACATTAGGAAGAAATTCCTGACAGAGTGATTCCTCAGTGGAACAGGCTTCCTTGGGCTCTCCTCCTTTGGAGGTTTTTAAGCAGAGGCTAGATGGCCATCTGACAGCAATGCTGATTCTGTGAACTTAGGCCCAGGGAAATGCTGATCACCATTTTGAGGTCAGGAAGCAATTGTTCTCCAGGTCAGTTTGGCTAGAAAGCCTGGAGGGGTTTTTTTTGTCATCTGGGTGTAAAGCAGGGGTCACTAAGGGTGTGGAGGGGGAGGTATTTGTGAATTTCCTGCATTATGTGAGGGGGGTTGGACTAGATGACCCTGGAGGTACCTTCCAACTCCATGGTTCTGTGATTCTATGATTCTATGCAAGATCACTGTAGTGCAGTAACATAAATGATCTATTGCTATGACCAAGCCACTCTTCTGAATTTCCAGCTTTTGTTTGTTTTTTTAAAATCATTTTGTTGCTAGAGCCTTATAGTGTCACTATGCTGTAGCAATGGCTGACAAAAAAGAAAAAAAAAATCCGGGCGCAGCATGGTGGCTGCAGGTTGCCGTAGCAAAGAAAATGGTGCCAGAAAATGGTACTTTCCTGTCCGCACAGCAGGCAACCATTCTTGAGTTGCAGTCTTTCCAAAAACACCGTATCAGACAAGGTTTGGGAAAGATCACTGCAAAGCAGGAGAAACCCAAGAAAGTGAACGATCAGGGGATGACATCATGTGGATAATCTTTAAAAAAACCAAAACCTGCTGCACTTTGGATGCTGAACCAGAGCAAAACGTGTGTGAGAGAGCAACCCATAAGTCACTTTCTGCCCTGCAACAACCTGGCACATTTTGTCCCATGAGAGAAGACTTTTTGCTCAGGATCTCACACTGGCTGCTTCCGTGAGATCTCAACTTTGTTTTCTGCTTGGGATCCAAGATGGTGATCCATTTCCACTCCTGGACCCGTATCCACTTGCTTCTTGCTTTTAGGGTGAGGACTGAGAAGCCAAACCCACCCACAAGCAACAGGGTATTAGAATGATTTTTCTCTATGAATGTAACGAATCAAGTCTGATTTCAGAAGAGTGGCCACCTGAATGTGCAGCCACCCAAAGACAAGTCCTGCAGCACCTCAGCAGCTGATTGGTTTATTGTGGCCTAAGCCTTCCTAGGCAAGGGCTGCATCATCAGATGTGTGGAGTGGACAGAGAAGGTGGTAGGTATGTTATGTATGCATGGTTAAGGGCACATTGGTTTAGCCGGGCTGAGGAGGAGGGGAAGATGATAAACTCTGAACACAATGCCACCAGGCAGGAGGTACCGCAGGTTGTGCACTAAGGCAGTGGCCATCCAGGTCCTGTTTTTAAAAAAATCTGTTTCAAGCTTGCAGAGTTTCACTGCTGATCACTGTCTGCCATGTCTCTAAGATAGCTTGTGTATAGATTTTGAGCCCCACAGTGCACCCGTTGAACCCGGCATGTCAGTGGGCATGTTGGAGGGGAATTAGGAAAAATAGTTTCTGTTGTGGCCACTTGATTTCCGCCAACTTAAACATTCTTAGGGATAAAGCAGACCAGAGGAACTTCTGGTTCCTGACACCCTGATTTTATTTTACTTTTTTGGTACACGGATGTATTTTATATGCAGAAGCATTTGTTCACATATGCAATCTGAGGTGTGTGGTCTGATCTCAGTGATCCCAAGGCTTACAGGTTAGCCCATGTCAGCTTGTTTCAGTGGTGCCACTGCTTACCCTTTCCCCCTCCCCTCTGCTGTTTATACTAGCTGGGATTAACTTCAGCACCTCCATGTGGTGACTGCCCTGGAAGTGCATGCCTGGCTGGTTTTGGAGAGAGTTTCCAGTTTTGCCGTGTTCTTCACAACACCCGTTTGTGAACCAAACTGCTTTGGGAGCAAAGTTTTTCACTGGCATCACTGCACGAGCTTCAGTTGGAGCAACAAATCATGTAGGGCAGACTTCTAACAGACCGTTTGTTATTTTCATTTAGATTATGCGCCCACCACCCACCGGTCTGCGGCAGCGGGGCACGTGGGAAAGAAAGAGAGCGGGTTCCTGGGTGGCCCTGTCCCCAGCCCCGGGGAATGCCCCGCTCGAGCTCCCGTGGCCTCGGACTCGGAGCTCGTCAGCTTTTGCTACCTGCACATGCGAGAGCAGAGAAAGGAGCGCAAGACCAGGACGGACATCAATGAAAACCTGATCTTCTTTGAGGAGTCTCGGCCCCGGACCAAATCCGATCCCACACCCAAAAGTTCTGGACAAGACTGCAGTGGGGCCGCTCACAACTATGACCCGGATGGCCTGGACCGGGAGCGCTGGGCCAACCGGGCCAGAGCCTACACCATGGACAGCCATGGGCGGAGTAACTCTGTGCACTTTTACTGTGACTCTTGCAAAGCCAAAGTCAAGGGTAGGCTGGCCTCTCGCAAGGGCGGCAATCCTGGCAGCTCTCGTGACAACGTGGTGGATTTGACGTCCCTTCCCCCTCCCGGGAGTGATGAGGAAGAGGACGAGACCACCGCTCTGCTCCCTGCCATTGCCGCTCCACCTCCTGGCTTCCGGGACAACAGCTCTGATGAAGATGACTCCAAGCGCCGGGCGGCGGCGGCACAGGGCCAGGAGCAAGGCCGCCATCTCTGTGGAATCCTCTACGATGAGATCCCTGTGACTCTCATAGACAGTGTGCAAACAAGGACGGTCAGAGACCATGCCCAGGATCTGGATGATGCCCTGGTGTCCACCCTGCAGGCCCTGGAGGCCTTGGCTGCCTCGGAGGATGGCCCGCACCCCCAGCCACAGCAGACAGCAGGTAACCCTACTCTGGACATCAGTGACAGGGCAGAATTACAGGTGCCGTGAGAGCCATTTAGAGCTGGGAATGCAGAAGGCTAGATGAGGAGGTGGGGTCACAGGATTAAGAATGTTATCAGCGTGTGTATCTTTACCTTTATCCACCCTGGCCCAGTACTCCGACACTCAGTGTCTCACTGGGATCTCAGGGAGAGAAGTCTTTCTCAGCAGTTGCGGCCTGAAATCCTTTATCTGGAAATGCCAGGGATGCAACCTGGGACCCACAGCTTGCAAATGTGTGCTCTACCACTGAGCCGCAGCGCCTCCCAAGAGGAAGCTACCGTGTACTTAATCAGGACTTTGGTTCATCAACCTCATATTTGTCTATGCTGACAGGAAGTAGCTCTTCAGGCACAAAAATGTACTTCTTTCCCACACAAACTGGCAGAGGTCTTTAGAAATGGAAATGCCAGGGGCTAAACCCGGAAGCTTGTGCATACAATGCACATACTTTGCCTCTAAGTTATAGCTGCACTGATTTCTCTGTAAAGTTCAAGAGCAGACATGAGAGATGACTAAACGTTATAAGTGCACGAACCTTGTGATCAGAGCTGGTCACAGTAGCCTTGTCTTCCAAAGCAGCTGAACTGAAGGGTCCCAGTCCTTGTACACAGTTCTATGCAAAATGTGCAAATTCTAATTTGGGCAGTTTTAATGGGAATTTTGTGCAGTTCTGAGCTGGTAGTCAAATGAGGGAAGACAATGAAAAGAAACCATATTTCTTTGCTCAGCAGATATGTTGCAACACACATAATTTTGGCATTCTTGTGCTACTGTAAACCCTACCAGTGTCTTGACTTTAATCTTCTCGTGTCCAGGGGTCATTTCGTAGAAAAAGAGGTGCAGGAGCTCATTAGCATAATTCATTAGCATAACTTATTTGCATATGCTACACTACCTGACATCACCGGAAGTATGTCAGAAGGCAAGAAAGAAAGAGGAGAGAGAGAGCGGAAGAAAGGAAGAAAGAAAGAAAGAGCTAGCAGAGAGGGGACAGCTACTAATCCAAGCCTCAGAAATACCACTATTCTGGGAGGATAGCTTCAGTGGTGGCTGAAGCCTTCAGAAGGCTGGTTGGAGGAACAAGGACCTTTCCAGGGGACAGGGTCATTTCGCTGCATCCATGACACAAGCAGGCATTCCCCCACGGTGGGGGGGGGGGGGACTGGCACCAACTCCCAGAGCTGAGCTCCCCCCAGCTCCTTCTTGAAATGACCCCTGCTTGTGTCCATGTCCTCAGAAACACTGAGTTCAGGAAACTGCCTGTTAGAATTAACTTCTGGAAAAGCACCATAAAATGCAGTTGCTACTTTCCTTGCCATCTGTAAATTACTCAGCCCAGCTCCAGAATCATCATGACATGAAGCTCACTGCATGTCAGTACAGAGCTGGGCCTTTACAAGGGTGTCCAGAGGGATAATTTTGGAGCAGGGGCAAGTGGCATCCACTTCCACTTTGGACAGAGTTCCGCAGCAGGCTTTCTGCCCCTTCTGTCATGAAATGTGTGCCCAGCTCAGCCCAGCCCAGGCTTCCCTACTGCAGGCAAGCTTATTTCCTGGAAGGGAAATCAAAGGCTAAGTTGCAGTTGGTCAAGCTTAAGAACAGTTATGCAAACTTCTTCCCTTTTATCAGTGGGGTGTCCAGATCTTGTGAAATTTCCCAAAGCCAGTCAGAAAAAGCATTAGAGGCTATTGAACAAGGAGGGCCTTATTGACAGGGACAGTTCATTTTCTGTTGCCTGTCCATATTAAAGCTCTATATTTTGTCCCCTATTTTAGCCTTCAAGATACTTTATAAAAATATTTTAGTATGGGCTGCTAGAGGTAAGGGGCTCAACCTTTGCTAGCTGTTTATGAATGAAAGGGGTAGGGGGGCTGTGCATTTAGTGCAAATGCATTTAGTAAATGCACATTCATATCCTTATAAGTATGTTCCTATTTCAGCTGTTAAATATGGGAACTGGGAAGGTGTGACATTCTGAACACCACAAGCTACTACTGTGGGCCCATGCCCTTCCCCAGGACAGAGATTCCAGGCCCAGCAGCTGGGGTCTACTGTTTTTTTCTAATCATACAAAGAACTGTTTCTGAGATCTCTCTCCAGGTCCTCTGCTGAGCTTACTGGGTGGGGATGCTAAAGCTCGCTAAATGTCCATATATCAGAAGCCTTCTTCGTAAAACCCTTTCCCTGTCCGCTTTAGTCCCAGTCTTTCCCATAGTGGCCCTGTGATGTGGTATGTCTTCCCCAGGAAGACATGGGAGCCCCCTTCCTCCTTGTTACCTTTCAAAAGTATATTGAGGGCAATATAGAAAAATGTAGAATAAAAGGAAAAACTGGAAACATCCTGGAAATGTGCAAGTGCTGGAGTTTTCTAGCAAGAAAAGGGTCTCTGAACATCAGCTGAGCTCCTTTCTAAAACGCACTTGTCTGGGGTCATCTTTACCATATTGCTACCTCCCCCTACCAGAGAAGGTGAATCGCTGCCTTCAGTTTCTGAGGGAAATTAGCTAAATGGCAGGCCTCAGCAAGAGGAGGGGTATTAGCAAGGATCTTCCTACCTATTTTTACTGGGATCTTTCCCTTTAAGAGACCTCTCAATAACCAGTCTGAAGGTAAAATAAAGGATTTTTTAAAATTGAAGGCTATTTAGGGAATTGACACACAAGAAGCACACCTGTAACATACATACATACAAGTTCTATGGAAATTAAAGAGAGGAGCGGGAAAATAGTGGGGGTTGAGGCAATAGCTACTTTTCCTGAAGACCTCCCTGAGGGAGAGATGGCGAAATGACCAGTGCTTCACTGAGAGGAGGACCCAGAATACTGGAGGTAGGCACCGAAAACAACACAAACACCACAATGGAGTTGTGCTGGGTTAGTTATACCCAAAAATGTGTCCAGAGGGCTTGCTAATGCGAGGGGTTCATCAGAACAAAGAACTGATAAGATTATTCAGGGCTAGAGCAATGTAGGTTGGGAACTTTGTATAGAGTCCCCAGGAGTGGACAAAAGAGACCGGAGATTCTCTTCTAGAAGCAAAGTACAATTAGGGTTGGGTTCCTGATTACTTCTGGTGTTAGGAGGACTCATGGGCTGCTAATTTAAACTAATCAAAATGGAAACGATACTGTCTGATGAGCCATGTGGGCTTGGGGTGTGGGAAAGCAGTAGAAGTCAGGACTTTCTATTATGAAGGGAATGTGAGGAGGAAAGATGAGATCAGATTGATGGGATTAGCGATTGAGACTGAGAGAAGTAACTCTGGGGCAAGGCAAGTCCATTGTCCAGAATATGCAGATGTTGGCGGGGGGGGGGGGGAGTTGCAGTTGTCAGAGCAAGATCTCATGTGCTTTCTAGGGTCACGTCCTGGGTATGATTATGGGGCCTGCCAGTCCTGGCATCCATCTCCACTTATGTCAAGTTGCCTGGTATATGGACTCCTGGGGTCCATTGCTGGTTGAAACGACCCCTCCTGATAGACAGGGTCGGCATACTTACAATATCAGCAGCTGCACTGGAATTGCTTGGTATTGTACTGAGTTGTGCTCCCACCAGCTCTTTTCCCCTCTCCTATCTACCAACCAACAGAGCAGTTCATTTAGCCAATCATGGTTTGATGCGTATACTACTTGAGATGCCTCTTCTGTCATATCCTTCTATCACAGAAGGATATCTTGTGTATTTCCAGAGAAGGATCTCTGTGCCTTCCAGAAGGAAAGCTTCTAGCAGTCTGCAGCTGCCCCAATGGCCTGACTTCTCCAGTCCAGTTATTTGTGGCCTCCCAGGAACAGGAACAGACAAGTCAGATCAAGAAAGCAGCAGGGAGCAAAACGCTGCAGATGCTTAAAAGAAACTTCTTGCCTTGTACCTAAGTGCCATCAGATTTTCCCGTCTGAGGATTTTCTCCCATTCCTTCAGTGACATGGTCACCGTGTGATTCTAATTAGCAAAGTGTGTGCATGCCCACAAGGAAAACGCAAAGGTGTGTTGTAGTGACATGCACTGGGTGTGTGCCAGTGAGGATCACGTGCCACTATGCAGTGCTAAGGAGAACACCTGCTAAACAGGCGAAGTAGTCATGAGAGGACAGCCAGGTTATTAATTTGCTTATCGTCCTGTCCCATTTGTGTATGAAGCAGGAGGGGAAGGGTTTATTTTACATGGAAGGAGCTTGCCGATGAGCGGGGCTAGAGCCTCCCTTTCCCAGGCTGTGCTCCACTGCTTGAAGCACTTAAGTGGCCAGCCTAACTCATCACTATCAGAGCTGGGCTGGGGGGGTATTCGTCAAACAATGGAACACAGCAAGGGATGGAGGAGCAAGGGGAAGCTTCGGATCCCTCTCTTGCATCTATCTTTTCACATAAAAAGACACCCACACACCCACTTCACATGCAACTGGGGCAAATACATAAATCTATTTCCATGGCTGCCACTTTCCATCTAGAATTGGCCCTTCATCTCCAGGCAGGAAAACCAATTGGACCTTGGGGAAAGCCTGTCGTTCTGAAGGCCAATAAATATCTGAGTTGCCCAGGGAGAGAGGTTCTGATTAATCAGAGGAGCAAGGCTACAATGCAGGAAGATAGACAGGTATCTCTTTGGCGCGAAGCTGTCATGCTTCAGGTGCCTCATTGTTTGAAGAACTCACATCTCTGATAGCTTGGTGGTACCTTTTGCACCCTGGCAAGCAATCTACATTCTCCTCCATTTGATCCTGTATCAGAGTGGGCTTCCCCCCTCCCCCTTTTTGACTGATCAGGTAAGTCTCTGAGAAAGAGAAATTTCGCTCCCTCTCCCAAAATACTAGAACTCAAGGGCATCCAGTGAAGCTGATGGGCACTAGATTCAGGATGGACAAAAGGATATGCTTCTTTACTCAGCAAGTGATTAAAATGTGGAATTCACTGCCACAGGATACAGTGATGGCCACAGGCATCAACGGCTTTAAAAGGGGATTAGATTCATGGGGGGATAGGTCTACCAGTGGCTACTAAGGGGAACCTCCACCTTCAAAGGCAATCAGCCTCTGAATACCAGTGCCAGGAGGCAACATCAGGGGAAGGCCTCAGCCTCTGTGTCCTGTTTTTGGATCTCCAGAGGAACTGGTTGGCCAGTCTGTGGGACAAGATATTGCTGGACTAGATGGACATTGGTCTGATCCGGCAGGGCTCTTACGTGCTGACATTACCCTTGAGAAGTGACACTTCTCCTTTCCCAACCTTATTCTGACCATAAAGGCGTTGTTGTCATTTTATTATTTAGAGGCTGGGTATTCCCTGGCTACAGAGTTCACTTGTGGGATGTTTCTATAGCCCTTCAAGGAAAAGAGTGTTCCCCATATGCAAAGCCCCACACTATAGGAGCCTTTTTTGCTTCTCCTGTTCTTTTACATAAGAACCCAAGTAGTTAGTTGAAGGCCTGGGTTTCACAACCTTCTTGAGGGTCTTTTTTTTCTTTTTGCAAGTCGCATATGTAAATATTGACATGACCCTCCTTTTGTGTCACATGGGACAAGCCGTTGTACCACTGGTGTTGGACTGAGATTAGCACAAACACAGGGCTAAGAAGAAAGTATTTTAAAGCAGCTGCAAAGGTTGGAACTGTGTGGTCGGTGAATTTCCAGCCTTTCCGCCTAGACGGACCGCTTCTGATCTCTGTAAATCAGCTCACACCATTCAGATGATCTGCTCATGAGAACCAAGGGGAAAAGCCTGCTGTGTCGGGGGCCATTTTGGCCTCCCATGTCGCAGGCAAGCAAGTGCAGTCCTGGCTAAACAGGAACTGGAGCAGCTGGGTGTGTGAGGCAGTAGCACTGTTGCAGCCAAATCTCCTCAGCTGCTCACGGAAGCTGCCCAGTATCCCCAGCTGCAGTCTCCTTCGGAGCAGCTTCCTTTGTTAAACAAGCCTGCAGTGTGGTTTAGCTGGCTGCAGGGGAAGCACAATCAATAGCATTAGATGCTCTTTGGTGATCAGTGTGAAGAGTGGCTGCCTTCAACTGTTTCTCATATACCACTAGCAGAGGTTTGGACAGGCTGCACAACTTAGAATACACTGTACTCCTTGACTCCGTATCAGGTGTCCCACAATGAGTAGAAAAGGCAGAAGCTACCTTAGTCAACTCTCTTCTCATACAATTGCCTAGCGACAGGGCACACCAGCCATTCCTCTGCACTACCAGTATGAATTCAGTGCCTGTCGGTGGGGTCCCTTGCAGTGTTCCCTCTAAGCTGAGTTAATGTGAGCTAACTCAGTTTTTTAGCCTTTGGCTCACACATTTTTGTCTTAGCTCAGGAAGGATGGCTCCAGAGCAAACTAATTTATGCAGCAGCCAAATTCCTCACGCGCAACTTTAATGCCAGCTGCTCACAAAGTAGAATTTTTGCTCACAAGACTTCACAGCTTAGAGAGAGCATTAGTCCCTTGTAAATGGTGGCAGACTTTTAACTTCAGATCTGCCCAGCCTCTTGCTCCCCTCCTGCCATACCGCCTGCTTCCTGGCAGGGCTGTCCTTGAGCAGATTCCCAGCTCTAACATTTGGTTTGTGTTTCTCCAGGCCTGATTGTTCTGGCTGCCATCACCCCAGAGTCATCACTGGACTCCGGCCACGAAACCAATTCTTCGGAGATCACCGATGTCTCAGAGATGGTCTCTGCCATGAAGCAGCACCAGAACGCTGCCTACTTCCTGGCTCAGCATATCAACAAAGAGAACCTTCTGGCTAGGAAGGACCTTCCTTTCCGCATTCAAGGCTGTGCCACACAAGCTGTCCTTGCTTCACCTTATGCGCTCCACCACCAGGAACCGAGCTCTTCCCCAAAGCCGGCAATCTCGAACCAAAACTCCAAGCCTCCCTGCAGTGGGAACAGGCAGGATCCTCCGCAGCTGGGGAGAAGCTATGCCTTGGCTGTTCAGCCTGTGCTCTCCCAGCAGCTCAGTGAGCCAAAGAGCAAAGGTCCGCCAACACCAGACGTGGAGTGTGAGGGACCCAGGCCCCCCAAAGCAGCCTTAGAGGTGTCCTTGCATGCCACTGCCACTGCCCTAAGCAATGAGCAGGTGCAGGTGCTGCAGAACAAGATGCCCAAGGAGGTCCGGCTGAGCCCCAAGTTGATCCTGGATGCCAGAAGTGGAGTTCCTCCCACCATCATTTCAGCTGCTCTGCAGCAAGTGGTGAGCCACAAATCCTTGCCATCCCCAGCAGCAGCAGCAGCCGTCACCTCGCTAGATCTTCCCAGTGAACACAAGACTCCCAATGGGAGCCAAGGCTGCAGACGGCAAGGCGGCAGCAAGCATTTACAACATCAAGCAAGTCAGCTTGATGTTGATCCTTCTCCTTACAAGTGCCCCCAGAAACAGCCAGAAGAGGCCTCTCCAAGGCCCAGAGGATCCCAAGGCAGTAAAGGGAATGTTCTCCATCGCTCTCCAGCCCCTGGGGAGAGGCAGGCTTCCAAGAGCAGCCAGCCCAAAATCAGCCAAGAATCTGCAGAA
Source organism: Lepidodactylus listeri (assembly GCA_029233225.1). Taxonomy (NCBI): domain Eukaryota; kingdom Metazoa; phylum Chordata; class Lepidosauria; order Squamata; family Gekkonidae; genus Lepidodactylus; species Lepidodactylus listeri. The sequence continues at coordinate 31,083,601 of JARCFY010000013.1, forward strand.
AAGCCAGAGGGTGATGAGCCCCTGCCAAAGGCTGGGGGACAGTGTGCTAGCCCAGCCCCTCAGAAACAGTCTGCTCCTGCAGGCCAAGGGGAGAGGGGACAGCAGGAGCCCTGTGCCAAAGGCCTCAAAGCAGAGGCAAGCAGCCTGAGGTCCCCTGCCGCCACAAGCAGCATTTTCAGGAGCTCCAGTGAAGATCCTACAGGGCAGATCCAGCTGGGAACCAGGACTGAGGGCCTGACAATAAGCTCTGTGCCTTCCAAAAAGCCTGAGAAGGTCCTGGAGGTAACCCCACAGGATGTTGACATCCCAGCCAAGCCCAAAGTGCCCAAGGCTCCGTTCCGGCTGAGGAAACTCTTTTCTGCTACTTTCCCCACCCGGCTTAAAAAAGAGACAGATGAGAGGCAAGCCCAGCTGCAGAAGGTAAAGCAGTATGAGCTGGAATTCTTGGAAGAGCTACTCAAGCCAAAGACTAAAGGAGATCCCCCACCGCTGGAGTATCTGCTCCCTTCAGCATCTGGGCGCTGTGGCTGTCAGCTAAAGACCAGCCCTGTGCAGAAGGTCCCTGGGATGTCCAGGGAACAGAGGAGAAGCTGTGACTGTAAGCGCATTAGCAGAGGGGCAAGGCCTCAGCCCAGCCCATTAATTGCACCAGAACAGGAACGGAGAGGCAGGGAGAAAGCCCAGAAGCAGGCCGAGGTGGTAAAAGGCACCAGCATCAAAAGCCCTTCAAAGGGCAGCCGGCTGCGGTCCACGAGCCTGGAGTCTAGAGACCGCCGATCTGACCCTGAGAACAGCTTGTCGTGCTTGACCACATGTGCCTCTCGTGGAGAGTGCATGGGAGCCCCACACTACCGGAAGCTGATGCGCCGTTACAGCGTTAGTGAAATCGACAAGACAGACGACACATCTCTGACCTCCGATGTCTACCAGAGCATTTATCCAGCCCAGCAGAAATGCTCGCAGGAGGAAAGCCAAGCTGCTGTCCAGGCACCAGCCTTGAAGAGCAAAGCCCAGGAGACCCTGGCAGTGGGGGCAGAACCCTCCTATGTCCAAATTGCACAGGAAAAGAAGAGTCAGAAGGACCACACGGTTTTCTCTCTCCAGGAGGACTTGTATCCGAGCCATGCTGAGCTGCCGGAGGAAGACATGGAGGGGGAGAAGTGCTGCTCCATTCGGTACTGTTTCTACTACAGGAAGTGTGACATGGCAGATGACGGGAGCGAGAAGGACGAGTTGTCCTACTCGATCCCCATGCAGATCCTTCCTGGCATGAAACTTGACAATCAGGCCGTTCCGGTTGTAAGCAGGACCCTTCAGGTTCTGGATGCTAGTGCCTGCAGCAGTCCTGACGACAACCAGACCCAAGAGATAGACCTGCGAACCTCTACCTTTGAGGGCAGCCTGGCTAAGATCCATGCCCTGCGAGGCCGCACCTATGCCTTGCCTGACGGGTTCCTGGCTGTGCAGCTGGACACTAGTGAGCTCCTGACCATCCTGAGGCAGTGCGTTGTGAACCCCGAAGTCCGGGAGGGCAAGCCTTACCTCTCGCAACTGATTGAGTACAAGCAGGATCTGGCCTTGAAGTTCAAGGAGTTCAGGGCTTCTTGCCGCAGAGTGGCTGCGGTCGACAAGAGCCCGACGCGCATGCTCTCGGCCATCACAGGCAGCTTCCAGGTGCTGGGCAGCTTGATTGAGACCTTTGTGCGGCTGGTGTACGTGGTCCGCTCAGAGTCTCAGAGGCAGGCACTGCTGACCAAAGTCGAGGAGGTGGTGCGGAACTACACTTTCCTGCTCAGGGCGGCTGAGGAGTCGACAGCCCGAACGGTCAGTCATCGGGACCAGGCTGCCGATCAGCTGACTCGGCAATCGGTGGCCACAGTCATGAGCACTTTCACACGCTCCTTGAAGACCCTAATGAATAAATAAGTCAGCGTGTACTGTAGCAGCAAGTCTGTACCTCTCCTCTCATGTCAGCATGCCGAGAGCTAGTGCCCAACCTTCCGCAGGGGCTGTGGGTAGACAACCGAGTCCGAAGAAGAAAGCAGAAGTTTCACTAACTTGCCGGTGGCCTCCAGCAGCTGCACTGCACGCTTTCCATGCTGCCTGCCCTGTGTGGAGAAAGGCCGCTGCCCACACAAGCCCCGTTCTGTTCCTTTGAAGGCAGCAGATACCTTTTGCTTTACAGAGCTCTGCTGGGCCTTTCTGAATGTACAAAAGTGTGCCAAGGCCACTTGCTTTTGTCCCATGGGGACCAGAAGGGAGCCTTGGCCTCTGCCAAGTGCCTCCAAAGTCTACAGATGCAACATTCAACTAGCAGTCAATGTTGCCATCCGCAGACCAATCCCTGCAGGCATAGCTGGGGAGTAGCAGCAGGAAGGTGTTGGCCCTTCCAAGGAGTGCATTAAGACTCTAGCAAGGCAGCAGGGGTGTGTGTGTTCCTCTTGCTGTGCTGATGCGGCTAAGAGCTGAAAAGCCCCACCTGTGCCTCAGAGTTTCTAGCTGGCTGGACCCAGGGCCATCAGCTAGGAGTCAACCTCCCACCCTCCCCTTCCCATAGGATGCGACTGCTATGCAGCGCCAGACCTCATCCCACCCCGATCTTCGTACAATGACATCTGACTGTTCATAGGCAGGAAGCAGTGGCAGCTCAGTCTCAAGTTGTCGAGCCAGGCCACAGTTCCCCAGGTCTTTGAGGTGGGAGCTTTCTTTGAGACCCACCATTGGAAGGGGGAGGGGTCCTGCAAATGCTTTTCTGTCCCTCCCCAGACTGTGATTCTGGCAAAATGTTTCTTAGTACTGGGATCTGTTTATTGGAATGTATGGTGAAATAATGCCCAATGGGTGTGTCATTCTGCTGATGCCCAGCCTCCAGATATACCCAATTAAAAGCACTTTCATTGGACTTCTGGGCCTTTCCTGTTCCTCCCAAAGAGAGCAGAGGAGAGATTCCTCATGTTGTGTGACCACCCTGTTTTCCCCAAACTGTACTCCACCATGACATTTGGGGCAAAGCACCTGTTTTGAAGAGATCTCAAAAGTTTCTTTCCAAGAGGCCCACATGAAGGCAAAGATGACCTTCCTACTTAGGCAGAAGGGCAATGGCTCAGGGAGTAGAGCTTTGTTTTTTGTGGAGTGAAAACCCCAGTTAAGGCTCCAGTGTCAAGGGATCACCTCATCTTTTTGGTATTGTTTTACTACGAGGGACATTGGCAATAGTTCATTATTTCCCCCCAAAATGTAAGGCGTTGCATACTGTGCTTTTAAACACCTATCTTCCACATAGTGCAATGTGTTCTCTGGCTCACAGCATTCCCAGGCCTTGTCTGTTGTCTCATGGAAAGAGCCTTTTGCAGGACACCCAGTGGGGGCCAGCAGGATCCCTCCCCCCACCCATCATTGACCAAGCAACCAGGAGGGCTTCCCTTGGTTGTGTCTGCCTCTCATAAAACTCTCCACTGAAGACAGAGGAAACTTTTTTTAAAAATGTCTGTATATAGTATACATAAATAAAGGCTATATATGTATAGATATATGAAAATTATATATATATATAAATATACAAATTTATGTCTTGTTTTACAGATAAGGAAGAGCAAATATACTAATCTTAATATCAGACTTGTTGTTTGTCAAGTTTCTTTTAGGGCTGTATAAAATTTCTCAAAAATAAGGGGACTGGAGAAGAGGAAAGCTGAGGTTCAAAGTCCTGAAAGTGCTTCAAAATGTAGTTACATAAATAATGTGTTGTTCTGATGTCTTGCAAATAATATCCTAAATCTGGATATGGCTCAGAAAAAGGCAGTTTAAAACGATCAAGAGTTGAAGCATCTTCCATACACAGCAAACCTATAGCATTCATGGCCCTTTAAGAAATAAAAGAAATTAAAGTAGAGGGACATGGTACAGGTTTATAACATTGAAAATGGTATGGCTGGGGGGGGGGGGGGAATCCCCCACTTACATTACAAAAAAAATCAGTAAAAAATAAGCACTTCTTTTACACAATGTGTAATTTACAAAATTCCTTACTATAGTAGCTTAGGTGATTAAGAGTTTTGAAACTCAGAAAGTAGACTGGTTCTGTACATGAAGGCAGTCCATTTAGCTATCAGGGGTAATACCTATTGACAGGCTGGTTCTCCATTACTGTCTAATCCCTCCCTTCTTAAAAAAATAAAAAAGACAAATTAAATAGTAAAAGGAGTGCTTCCATGCACAGAAGTAGTGTACATTTGAGTACCAGGTGGTGGGAACAAACTAAGCATAGCTATCACTTTAATGTTGTTTTACAGTTCCCAGAGCATCTGACTGGCTATTTCTGGAAGCCACTGTCAGACTCCGGTCAAGTAACAACAGCTTTCTTTTGGCAGTGATAAGCTTTATTGATAAGTATACAAGATCCAGGCATCTCTGTGTTAGAACTGAAGCATTTTGGCGAGTACAGATTTCATATAGGTAAAACTGAAATAAAGCCCCCTCCCCACACATACGTCACACACATGCCAAGCGTTGCCATCCCAACCAGGGTGAAAAGCTACAATGTTTTGCTATCTCCCAGATGGCTGGCACCAAGCGATCCCAAGGACGCCTTTTCCGTGAGAACGAAAAAGGAGGCTCGCTTAAAAGAAAGTTACAGTGGCTAAGTGAAAGGTCCCACTCATTCATTCAGAAACTCACACCCCTCCCTGCAGGAATTTCCGTCCCCCTTAAATCATGGCAAATTGAAGCACAGCAAGGTTTGACAGCCACGTTGGCCGAGGCAGACCTTCAGTCCCTTCTTCCGTGTGCACAGAATTTTCTGACCCCTGGGATTGACTATCTGCTACCAGCTAATAACACACCCTTCGCAATCCAGGCAGCTTGTTCCATAAAGTGATAATAAATGCACAGTCATCTCCCCCAAAGAGCCAGCCCAAGTGACTTCAGGAGGGTTGTGGGAGCCAAAGATTGGGAAAAGCTTGCATGGAGACAGGGTTGGTTCTGTTTTTGTCAGCAAAGATTATCTGTCCTATTCTACAAAGAAATCAGAGGAAAGGAGATTGCTTGTGATGTTACACCTGCAGTACATACAATCAGGGAGGGAGGGAGGGAGGGTGGGTGTGCAGATGAAGGGGTGGGGGCCTGACAACACTACCTCTGCAGCCTGACTCCAACTTTGTAACACACCTCCCATGGGCTGGTTGGCCTAAGTATAAGGGCTGATGGATCTTCATGCTGATTTGTATCTGACGGACAGCACAATCCTAAAAACACTTTCCTGGGAGTAAATCCCATTGAATAGACCATAGTGGAATTTTGAGTAAACCTGCTTAAGATTGCTCTCAAAATGAGCTTTGGCTCACTAAAGCTTATACCGTGGAAAATTGTGTTCTGTAAGATGGTACTGAATGACAGTTTTGTTCTATATTCAGAATGAATAGTCTTCAACAGAATAAACACTTTTCTGAACACCCATATCTTTAAAGCTAGAAACATGCACACTCTTTCTGTATAGTGTGCCTTTCTCACTTGAACCCAAGGCGGGTGATTACACAGAGTGAGTCAATACAATCGAAGGATGGGACATTCAATAAACAATTTAATAGGATTAGGGTTGCAGAGCCAAGCAGAAGTCTAACAACAGAACTGAAGCAAAGCATAAGTAGTAACACGACATATTAAATGATGCAAAAATCCATAGTAGGATCCTAGTTTCAGCAAGCTTTAAAAAATAACTTTTGTAACAGCAATAAAGAGACAAAATACTTTTGAAAAAGTTGGGGAGAGGAAAAGCAACCTTGTGGAGATCACTGAAACTTAATCCCAAATTGTACATCAAATAATGGTACATTATAATGGTGATACCTGTTGTTCTTTAAAGTTTAGGGATGTGAACTGTCAGCCCCATCAAGAGGCTGAGGTTTTTCTGGGCTGAGCCTCTTAAAGCAAGGTGCCAAAGAGACTGTTTGATTCCAAGTTTCCGGGGGGGGGGGGGGGGGGGGCAGCAGGCTCAACACTAATAGGATCTGAATTGGCAGTGACTGACTGGAAAATATGCAGAAAAGCCTAGCAAAATTATTGGAAAACCTCACAATGAAAGTCTAAGGACTCGGAGGCCTTTAGAGAAAACATGCTGGGAAGTGGGTTCTTACGGCATATAAAATTGTGCAGAAGAAAGCAGATCGACCTTTTTCTCCTATAAAACTAGAATTGGTCATACACTGAAACTGATGGACAGACGAAGACTTTCTTTACTTAACGTACGGAACTCACTGCCACTTTAAACGGGGACTATGTAACTTCATGGAGGAAAGTATCTACGGGTTCTAGTCATGACAGAGAATGAATGAGACCTGAGTGTTTAGAGGCTATATACCTCTGAATGCTGCCCATTGCTGGAGAGGCTTTGGAGCGTACTGTGCCCATCTGGTCAGCGACTGAACTGGCTGACCCTTGAATTATTTTTTCCCGCGCTGTGCCTGTGCGGAGCTGCCCACACCCCCAGCTCCCAGGGCCTAATGGAGGAAGTGCCTCCCTTCGGCCTCCGCAGACCGTCGTGTTCCAAGGGTGCCCACGCTGCAGCTTCCCCCGTTGAACTTCCGCCTGTTGGCAGCTAGTCTCCCGTTCTGGACTAACCTCTCGCGATTCGGTCCGCGAGGCAGAGTCGCCGAGGCCAATTGGCTACCCGTCCCGCCTTCCCCTGCCTGGACCAATCACGTTGTCGGCGGTCCCGCCTCCCCGCCAGAGGCTCCATTGTCAGCCGGCCAGCCACGAGCGGCCCCGCCCCCACGCATCACGCCGTCGCGCGCCCCGCGTTGCCACGTGATGAGGCTCCGGGTGGGGGTGTAGCCGCGGCAGCCCGGCGAGGTGATAAAAGGGGGCGCAGCTGGCGGGAAGCGCCAAGATGGCGGCGTAGGGGCGGGTATTGCTTTTGCTCTGCCATTCCCTTCCTCCCCGTCCTTCGCCCCCCCCCGAGCCGCCAGTAAGGCGGAGGCGTGTCTGCCGCTGGAGCCCCAGAAGCAGGGCAGCCCCGAGGAGCGGCGCAGGGAGGCGGCGGAGGCGGCAACGACGTGCCCTGCTATCGCCTCCAGGATGCCCAACATCAAGATCTTCAGCGGCAGCTCCCACCAGGACCTCTCGCAGAAGATCGCCGACCGCCTCGGCCTCGAACTCGGAAAGGTCGTCACCAAGAAGTTCAGCAACCAGGAGACATGGTGAGCGGGGGGGGGGGGGAGGCCACAGGCGAGAGAGAGCGCGGAACTACGATTCCCGGCCGACTTTACGGCGCGCGGGCGCTGACGGGAATAGTAGTCCGGGGAGGGGGGAGGGGCTGCCCCCCCCGGGGGCGCGGAGCCTAACCCTGCCCTACCCCGTGCCCGGCAGCGTGGAGATCGGCGAGAGCGTGCGTGGCGAGGACGTCTACATCGTGCAGAGCGGCTGCGGCGAGATCAACGACAACTTGATGGAGCTGCTCATCATGATCAACGCTTGCAAGATTGCCTCGGCCAGCCGCGTCACCGCCGTCATCCCCTGCTTCCCTTACGCACGCCAAGATAAGAAGGACAAGGTGGGCTGCGGGAAGAGCTCCCGCGGGTGACGTTGTAGTTGGAGGGGTTCCCGATGTTTCCGTCCCGCGTGTTGAGCAACCGCTGAGTGAGGGAGTCTCCTCCTAGAATGCGTCTCCTGGGATCAGCGTCATCGCCTTTGGCTGGCAACAGTTTTCCATCTGAGAGAGACGGGCTTAGTTAGAGCCAGAGGCAAGCCATGCGATCTCTTGTCGTTGCACTTGTAGGGATTGTGCACATCTCTCTTCAGCCAGTATAAAATGATACTCAGTAAGGTGGAGGGTGAAAGCTGGGAAACAGACCTGGTGCCTGAGGCCAAGAGGCTAAAGATTGGTGGTGGAATGACAGCAGGGAGTGCTGTCAGTGTGTTGTACTTCCCAGGCCCCCAGCAATTCGGCACACAAAATGTCCCACCTTAACAAGGGTAAGCTAGGTCTCCTTTGTGAAAGTAGTGAGGCATGACCAGGAGAAGGGATTTGGTCCTTTTTTCCCCTTAGGAAACTAGGAGTAGGCTGTGGAAGTGTCTCTGTAAAGGAGGGGCTGCAGGCTGATGAAGTGGAGCAGTCTAAATAAAAGTTCTCAACTTTAAAAAATATTTTCTTGTGCTCTGCTAGTTTTCTGTTTTTTATAGGCTTCCGTGTGTTTTGTGTACAGAGAAACTTTCAAAACGAATCAGCCCTCTTCATCTGAAGCTGTTGTTGGGACTGAAACTTCTAGGGACATTCTCTTTGCAGTGAAGGCATGATCCATTTTCTGGTCTTCCCAAGAAGCATTGCCCCTTTCGTCAGTCAGGGGAGTTGTGCACGGCAGTCTGAAAGAAGCCTGCTTCAGATTCACATGTTTGCTTTCTCCTTTAGAGCCGAGCCCCAATCTCTGCCAAGCTGGTGGCGAATATGCTCTCGGTTGCTGGGGCAGACCACATCATCACCATGGACCTGCATGCCTCTCAGATCCAGGTAAGCCATAAATCTCTTCTGTGCTTCTGATTTTCTCCTTCCCTTATCTCTGTGGCTGTTCATCAAGCATCAGCTGTTCAGGACACAACATAGCTGAACAGTAACCTGCTACTCTGCCAGTGTCAAGACCCAGTTCTGACTTTGTTTGGTTTAGGCCTGGTGTACACAAGCCAAAGAATGAGGTAGTAGAATGGACTGCACCATTTCGGACTGTGGCTAGAGAGTTTCAGCATTCCCAGCAAACTCAGTGCAAATAGAAAACTAGAACAGCAAAGAGAGTGAGAACTTCTGCCTCTCACCTTTTATACTGTGCTTAATTCCTTTTTGTAGGGAGTCTCTGACATATAGGAGCATTCAAAAGTGTGATCCTTGACTAGCGCTTTGCAGCGATTCCGTCCATTCTACCACCTCACGGCTCTGCCCCTTCGTTCTCCTGCATATGTGAATCAAGCTTTAGAAGGCCAGGTGTGGTGGATGCCCCGAAAACCTGCACCCCTCGCAAAAAAAAAAAAAAAAGTTTGGCTTCTCCCTTTTGGGCTGATGCTTCCCAAGGCATAGAAATGAAGTCTTAGTCAATGGCCTTGTTGTGTTGTAATCTGAATGCCCTTTAACCTTGCAAGCTTGGGCTGAGGAGGCTGAAGCAGCAGCTTGTGAGGTGGGTCGTTGCTGCGCCAATTTCAAATCAAAGTTGCGACCATGACAGTCCGGAGCCCCCTGCTTTGAAACCTGCAGCTGCTGCCACCTGACAGCATGCTTCGTATTTCCTTCCATTAAAGTAACTGGAAGTTGGAGCAAGAAACCTTCTGGCTGCGCCAGATCTGTCTTGAAAACACGGCTGTCTCTTTTCCTCCAAAGGGCTTCTTTGACATCCCTGTGGATAACCTGTATGCAGAGCCTGCCGTCCTGAAGTGGATCAGAGAGAACATAGTAGAGTGGAGGACCTGCACGATCGTCTCACCTGATGCTGGTGGAGCCAAAAGGTGATTGATCAGATGGATTGGGAGTGAGCGCCTGGGACAGCAGTGACTCCTTTGGGCCCAGCCAACAGCAGGCATGCATGCTGCTCTAGTTATTGCCTCATGTTGCTCCTAATCACCTCTCCTGTACATTTTCTCACTTCAAAATGTACCCATCTCTTCATCTTTGGCTTCCATACAGAATTATTCATGTCTTCTGGGGTGCCAAATTAAGCTTGTTCTGGCTGGGGTTGCACTCCCCCCAGAGGAACAGCTTGGAGTTCCTGGGTAAGTGGGTGGCATCTGTGTCCTTCCCTGGGCAGAAAAGATCTGGCCACTGTAGTACATCTCCAGGCAACATCTAGGCTAGACTTCTGCAACACACTGTACAAGGGCCATTCTTGCAAACCGTTCAGAAACTTCAGTTGGTACGTAATGCTGTAGCCAAGTTGTTGACTGAAGTGGGTTGTAGGGACCATATCACTCCAGTCTTGGCCCATCTAAACTGGCTCCCACATCCTTTTCAGGCCCAATTCAAGATGCTGGTGTCGACCTTTAAAGCCTGTATAGCTTGGGACCAGCATACCTGAATGACTGCCTACTCCCATACAAACTTGCCCAACCACCAAAGTCATCTTTCCAGGCCATGCTTCAGGTGCCCCCTCTTCCCAAGGGCCTTTTGGGTTGTGGAACCAAAACTCTGAAACTCTTCAGGGATGTTCATCTGTTCCCTTCTGTCAGTGTTTTCCACCAGCAAGTGAAGACTTTTTGTTGTTTCTTCTGATGTTCCTTCAATGATCCCTTCTTCCCACTGTGTGTTTTAGCTAATTGGTTTATGTGCCTCATATGTAGTTTAGTTCTGGCCTTAATTTTTCAAGCATTTTCAAGATGTGTTTTTATTATGCTGTCTTTTAACTGTTAGCCATCGGTGGGCCAGATAAGACAGAAAGGCAGCGTACAAATCTTGTAAGTAATAATTCTTGCTACAGATATGGACAAAATTGTTTGCACACACTTAGAAAATGCAGTAGCCACCAATGTACTTTGCAAATCACTATTTAAGCATAAGGTAAAATGCTAGAGCTGGATACAGCCAAGTTTGAGCCTATCTTAGATGGTCATCAGGCGTTTACGGGCCATCTAGTACACCCTCCATTCAGTGTGGGAAATGCAAAGCTTAGAGCATCCCTGACAGATAGCTGTCCAATCCTCTGCTTTAAAATTTCCAGTGAGGGGCAGCCCACCCACTTCCCTAATCACTGTTGACTCTTTGCAAGTTTCTCCTAATCTTCAGGATGTGGGCAGGCAATTAGGTCAAAGTCTCCCATGGGAACAGGAAAAGCCTTGGCCTTTCTGACCTAGCAAATGAGAGATGTGTCTGCCCAACATCTTGCCACATCCTACTCCCAGGGCTTTAGCGTTAACTGCAGCGGTTCATATCACAGGGCTGAGACTCTGGAGCGTGACCCTTTGCTGGGAAAGAAAAGCCTCCAAGCAGTGGGAACGCTCCCCAAAATGTTGTGTTGTAATTTGTTCACAAGTTACTTCCAAACCTCTGCCAGGTGAGACAGCCTTCGGTTTCCCTTTGTTGCTTCATATGTGAACATACAAAGCAGCCTCATTCTGACGCATACCAATGGTTCATTAAGGCTGGCACTGTGTGCTCTGGCTGCAGTGGCTCTCAGTAGTCTTAGGCAAGATGTCCTTTAACAAGGTGCTGCACATTGAACTTGGGATCAGCTGCATGCACAGCATGTGCTCTCTGACACTGAGCCTCTCCCCAGGCACACAACCTCTCAGGCCATGTGCATGATGCAGCACCAGTGCCGAAGCTAAGCCGGCCTGCTGGTTCTGAATGAGAGTCCTCCTTGGACTCACCTTCACCTTGGACTCTGTTGAATTCCATGTTGATAGAAGGGTGAGAGGGACATGCAGTAATGACAAATAATATAAGCTGTGCATCTGTGGAAGTTGAGCCTCACAGCTCTTCCAGTTACAGATCTTCAGGGCACCATGTTCAGTTTTCCTGTCCCCACAGAGTGACTTCTATCGCTGATCGGCTGAATGTGGACTTTGCCCTCATTCACAAGGAGAGGAAGAAGGCGAATGAGGTGGACCGCATGGTTTTAGTAGGTGATGTGAAAGACAGAGTGGCTATCCTTGTGGATGACATGGCAGACACCTGTGGAACGATCTGCCATGCAGCAGACAAGTGAGTGCCTTTCTCTGTCCAGTCAAACACGCTTATGTAAGAAGCAGCTGTGGCTCAGTTTACTTTTGGGTTCACATGAAAGGGACAGAGTCTTAAGTCAGAGTGGCTTCTTTTGGGGGATTGCCTCCACCCCCCGCTCTACTTGGCATCTTACTTTTCTGTTGTCTTTCTCTCTTATAAAAGTCACCCAAGATGAGTTTGGAACACATCCCCCCCCCCACAAGTTGTGTTTGAAACGGGCCTTAGAGTTGCTAAATTTATTTTCATTTCTGAAAATCAAAGCAGTCATCTCATATCAGATAGTCCCTTTAGGGAGAGGGCCGGGCGACTGCGGCATGTTGTCTCCTTGCACACTAGGCTGTCAGTGGCTTTGGGAACAAAACCCCCCAGCTTTCCCTTCAAGTGTTGCAAGCCTTGCCTTCTGCCTTCCTTCTGCCTTAGGCTGCTTTCAGCTGGAGCCACCAAAGTTTATGCCATCCTGACGCATGGGATCTTTTCTGGGCCAGCCATCTCCCGCATCAACAATGCCTGCTTCGAGGCGGTTGTAGTCACAAACACCATCCCCCAGGAGGACAAGATGAAGCACTGCCCTAAAATCCAGGTAGTCGGGGATTCTTTTTTTAAAGTGCCGGTGATGTCAGATAGGGGGGGAAAAACCTATCAAAGATGGAGGACCTTCAGGTTGAAGCTGATGGCCTTTCTCTGTTGTTTCCTTTTCCCTCCCCCGTAGGTCATCGACATCTCCATGATTCTGGCCGAGGCCATCAGGAGGACTCACAACGGCGAATCAGTCTCTTACCTCTTCAGCCATGTTCCTTTATAACAGTCGATGCTGCTGCTGCTGCTTGTGTGGCGCTTTTTTTTTTTTTGGAAAAAAACCAAACCAAAATGTGTTGAATTTGTTTTAAGGTTCAGTAGAAGATAACTTTGCTTGCCTGACTGCAGTTCTGCTCGGTTCTTCCTCTGCGTTTCCCAGAGCCTGCCAGGGGAGAGGCGGAGGGGATCACCTCTAAGCTCTCAGACGGTCATCCTCCCAGGGCTCTGGAGTAAAACTGGTGATATTAAGACAGTCTCACTCCGAGGGAAAGTAGAGCTGACTTTGCAGACTGCCGGGTGGGGTGGGGTGGGGTGGGGGTGGGGGAGACTTTTTTTGCATGTGAAGCTCCCTGGATCGTTTTGTATAGCTAGGTCAGGTAGCTGCTCCTTGGGGGAAGGAAGCTCGGGGGGGGGGGGTGACAGAAGGGGTGGCAGGAGACATGGGAGGCTTCCATAGGCTGTGGCTAGTTCCTGCCCCGTCTAGTTAGTCAGTCTCTCTGTCTGTCTCTTTCTCTCTGTGTCCAGTTCATTTCAGAGCAGTCCATCTGGTTGGGCTGATCCATGTGTTCATTTTTCCCAGCTAGCTAAACTCACTGATATGTTTTGTGTTTTGGGCTTTGATTAGTAGTGTTCCCGTCCCAAGCCTGCCATACTGGGGAACCCTGCTTTTCTTCCTGTGCCAGAGGGCGACTGTGCAGTTTCCAATTCCCTGGGGGGAAGACCCCACCGCATACTCCTCTCTCTCTCTCTGACGCTTTTCATAGTGAGACCTTTGGCCCAGCTTTTATTTATTGGTGCTTCTTCCGTGTTCCTTGTTAACTCTCATTCAACACTCCCGCAGAAGGCTGGAGGAGGATACTGACCCTGTCGCCAGAGGCAAAAGCATCACACTTGAACTCTGAGCTGCCGCTCAAGACAATCTGCAGATGACCCACTAACCTGTCTTGTGAGAGAGAGCAGCAGCCTGGCTTGGAGAAGTCTGGCTTAATCGGGAATGAAGACGGCTTTAGCGAAGTCGTTGGCATCTCTCAGCCATGGCTTATGTAAAGCGCTTCATTCGTGGGATAACAGTAGCTATCTTGGGAGGGGGGGTCCTCTTTAGATGTCGGGTATTGTGCCTTCTTATTACACTTCCTCTCTCCCGTCCCAGGGCTTTGGTCCCCTGGCAATTCTATACCCACTTCTTCCTGAGCACGTGGCAGTGTGTGTGTGTGGGGGGGGTGTCTTGTGTCTCGTCTGTGTGACAAGTCTGTGTGTGTGCGTGGTTGCTTCTTTGCCCTGCATCCTTTGTGTCGCCTCTCTCTCTCTCTCTCTCTCTCTCTCTCTCTCTCTCTCTCTCACTGCTGCCCCTACTCAGTCCTGGGCAGTAGCCCAGAGCGATGCTTCAGAAAACAGCAGAGGGGGGTTGGCATCGTATGTGTTCCTCCAGACCTCAATGAAGGAATTAAACTTTTATTTAAAAACTGAAAAATTCCATGAATGCTACTTCTCAGATTGAATTGGGGCCAGGGGGGAGGGGGGTGGCTGTTTCCCTTTTGGAGCCTGCTCTTGGGAGAACTGATAGTCCAGCCTAGCTGAAAGGACTGGATGCCAGCCTAGGTATGGGTGACTTCATTCCCCTACATCGAAGTGGAAGCAGCTCGTTTTTCGGTATCCAAGAACAGATGATCTGGGCAAGTGACAAAGATGCCACCTGGCAGCCCTGACTTGGATAGCCCAGGGCAAACCCGATCTCACTGGATCTCAGAAGCTAAGCAAAGCCAACCCTGGCAAGTAATTGGAAGGGAGACCGCCAAGGAATGCCAGGGTTCGGGACGCAGAGGCAGGCAATTAAGCCACCTCTCTGAAAAACGTCCAGGCCCCCAGCAGGGGTTGCCAGAAGTTGCCATTGCTCCAAGGCACGCAAATACCCACACAAAAATGGCTGCAGTGTGGCCCGGTGGGGAGAGAGACGTGGCAAATCAAGATCTTGCCTTCAAGGCAGGCACGGTAAAGGGAGGGGTTCAGTTGTGCTGCACATGATTGGAAGATGGGGAATGGATGAACCAAGAAGTGAGAATGCTGTAGGAGGATGCAGAGTACCTGATCTCAGAAGAAGGGAGGGGGCACACCTGTGCTATGTCCCACTTTCTTGGTTGCCTTGTCTCACAAATACTGTGGAGGTCCAGGTGCCCATTGCAGAGAAGCTTTAATATGGCAAAGATGGAGCAAAAGCAGGGCTGCTGCTCATGCCACGAGCATGGCTATGAATTTTTTTCTATCCCTTTGCATAGAAGATTCAGAGCCTGGGAAAAAACTTGCTGCGATGGAAATCTGTGTGTGCCCTTTTCAAAGTACACTGTGAGTGACACTGAAGTGTTCGTGGATTGGGGGAGGGGGGGACCCTCTTGGGGGCTCACCATAACCGTAATACCTGTTGTGGCCATCTATCTATGGGCAAGGAGGGAATGGAACTGCCAAAGGCAATGCTAGATCACTGCAACATCCTTCACTTACCCAATCACCCCCCCCCCCCATTTCCCCTCATGATCAGTGGGGCTGGGGCTTGGCCTGACAGCCTCCCTGCAGCTCCCCATTACAATAAAGTACCTCTTTTCCACGCTGCTGAAATCTTAGACTATGCTGGAGTGACCCTGATGGCAACGGAGGTCAGCAGGAACTTTCCTGTCATTGTTAGGCTCACTTAAAGAAGCAGTGGCATGCTTGCTTCAGCACAGTTCCATGGAAGGACTGAAGCTTTTGCACTGAATCCTGCAAAGTAGTTTCTCTGTGTGTGAGTTATGTATTTTGCTGAACAAAGGGGATGAATTTTCCCAAGGTTCTCTCCCAGCGTACACCCCAGGAATGTTACTGTAAACACCTTGAGTGTGTTCCACAGCTAAGTGAACATTTCTCTCTGAAGAAGTGCGCACACGCTTGAAAACTTATACACAGAATAGCACTTTGTTGGTCTGAAAGGTGCCACTGGACTCAAAACTTTTTTTCTGCAGCTTCCGACCAACACGGCTGCCCACCTGAGAATTTCTCTCCATCCTCTCTCCATCGTAATTCCTGGAACAGTGTTGGCATAATGCCAAGGCATTCAGGGCGGGGGGGGGGGCAGGAGGAGGAGGGGACTCCTTTGTGCCTGGGCTGTTCCCTTGTCTCAGCGATGCAGCCCGTGAAGGCATCCTCTGCTTCTGGTGGGGAAAAAGAGGCTTGTGGGAGCTAGTCCTCCTGAGTAGCCACCGGAAGCTTTGTGGGATGGAGACGCCGGCACAGAGAATATCCGGCAGCACCGAGAATAAGGCTGCTCATCCACTGCAAAGAATGTGAGATGAGCAGGAGGAGAAATTGAACTGGAGGGGAAAACCAGAACTGGCCCTAGAGCAGTCAAGAGAAGGTAAACTCTGCTTTTGTCTCCAGCCCTTGTTTTGTTTCTTTTTTTAATTCTAGAGGGGATTGGGGAACACCCCCCACCCCACCCCCCACACATCCAGCCAGGGGCTTATTTGCTAAGCCTGGTTTTGTAGGGCAAGAGGCTAGCTAAGGTGTCCAAAGATAGGATGCCTGGTTATGTCGCAGGGGAGGGAGCGGGCGTGGCTGCCTTGCACTAGGTTGTGGAGTGCACCATCTTCCTCTTGCCCCTTAGCCAAAAAGGAGGTAGCCATGTTCGCCTGTAACAAAAGCCGTGCCATACCTTTCAGTGAGACCAAGCCAAATTAACAGTGTGCAAGCTTGTAAGTTCTCCAGAACTCTTCATCAGGCTGGATGGAAGCAAAAGGGGGGAAGGGTTTTTCAGAGAGCCAGTTTGGTGTAGTGGTTAAGTGCACGGACTCTAATCTGGGAGATCCGGGTTTGATTCCCCATTCCTCCACTTGCACCTGGCTGAATGACCTTGGGCAAGCCATAGCTCTGTACCAGCTGTTCTCTCAAGGACAGCTTGGGAAAGAGTTCTCTCAGCACCACCTACCTCACAGGGTGTCTGTTGTGGGGAGGGGAAGGGAAAAGGAGTTTGTAAGCCGCTCTGAGACTCCAAGTTAGTGAAGGGCGGGGTATAAATCTAATCTCTTCTTCTTCTAAGCTGTGGAGTCTTGTGAGCAAAAATTCTACTTCGTGAGCTACTGGCATTAAAGCTGTGAGCGAGCGATTTGGCTACTGCATAAATTAGTTCGCTCGGGAGCCATCCTTCTCTAGTGAAGCCAAAAATGTGTGAGCTGGAGGCTAAGAAACTGAGCTAGCTCACACCAACTCAGCTTAGAGGGAACACTAGTTAAGAGATGCTTTGCTGGCTCAACATTTTATTTATTTATTTATTTCTGGGATTTATATCCCGCCCTCCCCGTCAAACGGTGGCTCAGGGCGGCTCACAACAAAATATCATACAAAATTCATGCAACAATTAAAATATATAAAACGACTTATCTGTTGACGGCATACCTACGGCTCAATATATCTTAGCAGAGTCCAGATAAAATCCTTATAGATGGTCACAGTAGGTTGATGGATGAGATCGAATAGCTGGGCCAGGGCCAAGATTGACAACATTAGGCGGCCACTACCTGAATGCCTGGTGGAAGAGCGCCGTCTTACATGCAGCGAGCCAGCTACTTTCAGGCTCTGCCTTGGAATGCTGGGAACAGAAGCAAAAGCTGGGAACCCTCCAGCTGAAACTAATAACAGCCAGTAGTCAATTAGCTCTCTGGCCTCTGCCCGGCTGGAGACCAAGAGAGGCAACATCCCCCATCTAATATGCCGGAGGCACTATCTCAGAGGGGGCTGTGGCAACCATTCCAGGACCTCGGTTGGCAAGCAGGAGCATTTCTCTGTCTCACGTGGCTCCCTTATGTGGTACACCCAATCCAGACAGGAGTTATTTCTTTATTTATTCAATTTATACCCCACTATCCTTGCTGAAACAGGCTCAGGGCAGCTTACATAAGAAGTTAAAATACATAAAATAATTATAAAACCAATTCATAAAGTGCTAATAAACAGTATCAAATTACATCGTGATGGCGGAATATAGTAGTAAGTCAGTCATGATGCAGTAGAGTCAGCATTGCTGTTAGAGCTGCTGCCTCAATCCACATGTGCCGGCAGAGCACAGGTGGTTGATGGTAAGAACATAAGAGAAGCCAATGTTGGAGCAGGCCAATGGCCCATCCAGTCCAACACTCTGTCACACAGTGGCCAAAAACACCAGGTGCCCTCAGAAGGTCCAGCAGTGGGGGCAGGAAGCCCTCCCACTGTTGCCCCCCCCAAAAAAACACCAAGAATACAGTGCATCACTTGCCCCAGACTGAGAGTTCCTATCTATACTTTGTGGCTAATAGCCACTGATGGACTTCTGCTCCATACGTTTATCTAATTCCCTCTTGAAGCCGTCCATGCTTGTAGCTGCCACCACCTCCTGTGGCAGTGAATTCCACGTGTTAATCACTCTTTGGGTGAGGAAGTTCTTCCTAAAGTTCAGTGGATGGGGCCTTGGTCAATATTCAGTTATCCTGTTCACATAGCTCATGGTTACTCGACCAGTTATCTCCAGCCACAGGATAAGGTGACGGCTAAACTGGTCTCCTGAGCCCTCTCACAGGCTTTCTTTCTTCTGACTAGTGGCCACAAGGAAAAGGACTTGGGATGCAGAAGGAAGCGGGGACCCCTCCTGGGAACACTGGAAAGGCGGAGCAGAAAAGGGACAAACCCAGCTGGGGCTCCCGCAGTTACAATGTGGGGGCTGCCTCCTGTTTCCTCTCCACGCTCGCCACCTTCCCCATCTACAAGACCATCTTCCGCCAACAGCTCCACGCCTTTTCCGTTCGGGAGGCCGTTCGCCAGCTGACCCAAGAGGGCCTACGCAAATTCTATCGGGGAGTCTTCCCCCCACTTCTTTCCAAGACGCTGCAGGGCACCCTGATGTTTGGCACGTATGAAAACTGCCTTCACATCCTCTCCAGCCAGTCTTCTGGGCCTTACTCACTGGGAGACCGGTACACAGCAGGACTCGTATCTGGCATTTCAGAAGCCTTGGTGCTGGGTCCCTTTGAGAGGATCCAAAATATTCTTCAGGATGGACGGAAGAACAAGAGATTCCCGACAACCCGCAGTATCCTGCAGGAGTTCCACTCCTATGCTCTGAGGGAGAGGCTGCTGCTGGGCTATTACCACGGCCTAGGCCTCATCTTGGTTCGTAACAGCCTGGGGAGCTCCCTGTATTTCTCCTTGAAGGATCCCCTCCGGGACAGCCTCTCTGAAAGGGGCTTGCCCCGCTGGCTCCCTGCCCTGGTGTCCGGCAGTGTTAATGGCACGCTGATTTGCCTTTTCCTGTATCCTCTCAGTGTCCTTATTGCCAACGTGCAGTCTCAGGTGGGGAAACAGGAGATGCTTCACTTCCAGGCCTCGGTGACAGCTGTCTGGGCAAACCATGGGAGGAGAGTGGTGTTGCTTTACAGAGGCGGGTCCCTCCTTATTCTCAGGTCATGCATAACATGGGGTCTCACCACAGCCATCTATGACTTCCTCCAGGAGAACACAGTCTAGGCTGGAGACCCACACAGTCAGTAAGACAGGATCTGGAGAAGTACCATGGCTCTACAGGAGAGGCAGGGGGGAACCAGGGATGGAGTACCCTGTTTCCCCACCTTCCCTGGAGCCCATCTGACTATTGCTTGCTACTAAAACGTTAGCGTTCTGCTACTGCTAGCACCCCCATAGCTGCCACCACCCATCACACTGAGATCTGAGGCACAGTCTGACAGGCCCAGTTTGGCCTCTCTCACACACAGTCTCTCACACACAGTTAAACACACAGCCTGGCTCAGTTAAGAGCTGGCATGCACAAAACCTTGTCCTTTTCCACCCCAGTGATATGTGGGCGACACAGGTTCTCTTAAACAATCCATTCTAACTTTATTGGGGGAAAACAGAGTAAGAAGGGAAGGCAGCTGCAATTACTTGCAGGGGGGAAATAAAGAAAATAAGGGAGAACTGCGTACACGCAGGAGGACGCAGAACAAATAAAACAATACAGAAAGCTAAAGGCAGCCTGACTCAGCTGGTGCCCTAATTAAATGGCTTACAGTTCATAAATCCTGAGTCATATCAACGTGACACAGACCTACCCTGTAAGGGACTCCTCCAGCCCAGCCTTGCTTGCTTCTGGGAAAGGCAAGTGTAACTCTCCCTTCAAGGTTTTATCAGAATTTCTATAATTACACCCCCTTGCACGGATAGATGCCCTTTTTCTGCTGTGGCTGGTGCTAAGCCTATCCCTTGTTTCCTTTCAGAAGAGAAAACCTTTTGCTCCCTCTGGGGCTGTGTGGTTTGCTGTCCTGTTCCCATGCTTACTAGAGAGGCTGTCCAATTGGACAGCTTAATTTTGAAGCCGAATTAAAATGGAATCATGGGGGCTCATTACAAGAAGTAAAGCCCAGGCTGGGGGTGAAAGGTGGAACCTTGGTCAACCGTGCAAGATCCATATAGAAACCAAAGAGGAAGACCATGCACCCAAGACTACAATTTCTGTCCAATTGTTCTTACCTTTTTTTAAATTAAGCAAGGGCCCTACCGGGTTATTAGGGGTATCAGCGCAAGCACTTCCAAGAAATCTAAAGTCAGAAGCCTCTGTGACTGAGAAGGGCTGTTTGAAGAAGGTGTGGAAGTGAGAACAGTTGCTGGGCTTCGGGTGCAGAAGGAGGCCTGTGACCACCCACCTAACCATCTACAAGGCTTTGCTCCGCCGCATGAGAGACAATTCACATACTCAAGGAGGGAAACAAAACACTATGCATCCAAGGAAGGAATGGGTAGAGGGACAAGGAGAACAGAGAGGGGGCTACGCTGGCTGAGGGGTGGCAACTTTCTACTAAGAGTCTAAGGGCAGTATCACTGCAAAGCTCCATGAATAAACAGGTTTGAGGGGCTGTGTTACAGCACCTCCTTAGGATGCAGAAGGCCTCAGTTCATAAGATCAGGTAGTCGGTGATGTTAGTAGGTGCCACCTCAGCCTAAGAGCCACTGCCGACTCTGAGCAGATAGTACTGATCTAAACGGGCCGAGGGCCTGATTCAGTACGCGGCAGCTTCATGTGTTCGGTTTTCCCTCCAGAGAGTGGCACTTAATGCTCTTGAAGGGGAGGGGGACACAAACAGCGGCCTCTTTGCTCCTGTCTTTTAATTCGTGCCATACTGATAAGAGCTCAGTGAGTTCAGGGCTGCTCCCTCAGCCTGCCTGAGAGTTGTAAGCCCAAGAACATCTCTCTCACACACTGACCAACTCTACTGTATAGCTGCAGTGTATGCCTCAGGCTGCTATGTGAAGCATGGCAGCTCAGAAGGCACTCTTGTGGAACTGGGAATCCGCCTGGGAGAACTGGGGTGGGGGGAGTCTGAGGAGGGGCCACCGGGCTGCACTGACCACTCCCCAGGGTTCTCCAGCTTCCTCAAAAGTGACCTGTCTTCTGTGAGGGAGGATGGACCAACCACGGCGGCCCTGTGGGAGCCCTTCCTGAGATCCTCAGGGTCCACAATCAAAGAATATGTGAATGAACGGGTAGAAAGTAGCACAGCTCAGATTACTGACTGGGAAAAAACAGGGATGTCCATGGCATAGAATGTGCCTGCTGTGCTGGTAATCTGCTATGACATGGAATGTATCTGCTGTGACTTAATGAACTCAGGAAGCAAAAGACCCAGTGAAGAACTGCTGCGGGTACACCTGGATTTCTCTGATAAAACGACTGCCTTATCTTTGGTCCTTCCAAGGGACTGATGACTGTGCCTGATTTATTGACTTTTAAGGTAAAGAAAATGGAATTGTACAGTTGCTAGGGTTTCTCTTGTAGTGGGTGGCATGGAGAAATAAAGTATGCATTCAATAAAAAGTGATTTTGATGAGTTAATTATAGCTCCCTATGGATGATATGATGTGTATTCCAAAACATTATCACAGTGCACAACATTTTTCTGAGCGGAAGGCAGTTCCCTGCCCAGAGGAGCTTACATTACAAAGTTTGAGACAGGAAAGCAAGACAGGAGGGAAGAGTGGATCAGGAGAAACACCGAACTGCACCTGCTTGAATGCCAGCAGGTGTTCTGGGAGGCAGTTTAAAGGACAAGGAGGGAGGGTGGTAGAATCATTTGACAGCCCAGACTAACAGAACTGGAGAAGCCATGGCGAAGGATGGGGGTTTCTTGGAATGTGTTCCTATAATGTCTTCAGAGCCTCGTGGCTTCGGTGTTGCTTTGGGAGATGTTTGCCTGTTTTGTTATGTTGCTAACCAGACCTGTAGCCAGGATTTTGTAATTCAGGGGGCCTTTAAACAAGTCAGGGGGCACTGGTGTCACAAAATTAAAAAAAAAAACTCACTTTTGCAGCATTTGCACTCTGCCTGCCTACCTGGGGAAGCAAGCCGCACTTGGGGAAGGGGCAGTGGTGGGGAGTCCTCCAGGAGGCCCAGAGAGTCAGGAGTCCTCCGGGCAGCCCAGAGAGCCTGGGGACTGGATGGAAGTCGTAGGGCCTTGGCAGGAAGTCGGGGGGAGGACCCAAAATGCCTCACTGTAGCTACAGGCCTGTTGCTAACTCGCCTAGGTCTTTGGAATCATGCCGGTTAAAAAGGACTAAAGCGGGCACCAGCTTCAAGAGGAAAAAAGCCACCGTATCGTCGCCAGATGGCGCACAAAGCACTGAGGGAAGCAGGGAGTGGGAAAGCGGGGAGCTTTATGGACAACCGGTGGTATGGTGCAGGAGAATACCTCTTCAGTCCCTTTCACGTATGAAAAGGCGGGGCTTGTTAGCACAAGGTATACGAGGGAAGAGTAAACACGCCTTCTTTCCCTTCCGATCTCACAGTCATGCCTCCCCCTCGTTGTTAAAAAGTTAAAAAACACACAACCTGAACTTCCGCCACGAAAGCGAAACCCGCCATTGACCGTGAAACCCTATGGACGAAGACTGCAATGGGATATATACCCCATTGTGCGACTACCAGATGAATTTGTAAGACCGCCACGCCCCTGCCGTTAAGCGGGGGGGAGCTTCTCTCCAAGGACCTAGGTCTGCCCCCTCATCCTTTAGCTTGGCACTCCCACGAACCCTTGTTCCTACAACTCGGGTTATAGAAGAGTAAACTATCCTGGAATCTTGCGCTGGGAGAGCCCCTCCCCCTCGCTGGCCCCCTTTCGGGTTCTGCCCTAGTTTCAAGATGACGTTCGGGTCAAAAATCTTCTGTCTGCCGTCAGTAGCGGCAGCACGCGGGCACGCACACAACCTTCCCCCAACCTAGCGAGAGCAATTTTGCGCCTATCAGAAGTGCGACAAACACGCGGCCCCTCCATATTTAGCCTGCTTTACCAACCCTGTGGAAGGGTAACTGAGATACCATGAAGAAGTCGATCCGTCCGACTTACTGATTGATATGTAAGTGCGTACAGGATTGCACACGTACGCACACCTTCCCCACCATTCCAATGGCAAGAGTGCGCGCCTCTTTCTGTCTGGATCACAAGGCTCGTAGTTGGCTGCCTGGGGACGATCCCTACGACTACTTTCCGAAGGGTTGCACCTGCAAGGTCCGCTGAGGGGCAGTCTGTGCACTAAGTCCCTTGACTCCGTGGCACCAAAGAGCGAATTTTCCCAAGGGCAGGAGTAGGTTGACTACGTTGCGATACTTCGCCGGTGGCGCTTTGCGACGTGTAAAAAAACCAGAATGGTCGTTTTATACAGTATTAAGAGTTCCAGTTACCTCAGCAGCTGCAGCATATGAAATAGCAGGGGCTGAGCGCTGCAGCGTGCATCGACGCTCAAGCGCGCGCACTTTCCTACAAGTGGGCTACAGACGCGACGCAGCCACGCACGCACCCCTAGATCATGCCATGAGGAGGGAGCTGGCCCGGGAGAGTGGCGATTCGTGCCTTTCGCTTCTGCAACAGGCAGAAGCCGCCACTAGGTAAGGACCGAGTCCGGGGCTTTCCCTGGTATACCGGGACAGGCGGGTCTCTGGGTAGGGCCACAATAGTTGGGTTCCCACTCCACGCCCTTATCTCCCTCTTCTTGGCGCGCTGCTCCTCGCTGCTGCCTCGCCCACGCAGCCCAGCAGTGCCGCGCCCTCCAGCCGAGCCCGCCCTTCCCCCGCAGCCTCCTGGGGTGCGTAGTTTCCTCTGGCGCGGTGCCTGCAGCTTGACCAGGCAGGCAGACTACATTTCCCGGCGTGTCTAGCGCTCTACCGCGGCATATAAAGGACTGTTCCAGACACGCTGGCTTTACAGAGCGCGAGCCGTCTGAAGAGTCTTGTCGGACGTGCCTGCAGGTAACCCGGGGGGGGGGGGAGTGGGGCGGTGCCCCGAGGGGGGGGGGGGAGTGGAACAGGGACCCTTTCTTCGTTTCTCTCTCCCCGTCTGCATGGCTTCCCTTACGGGCGCGTCTAACGCGGACTGTTTCGGGACGCGTGCTCCTTCGTCCCGCCTTTGTCTTCGCGGGCGTGGCGGGGAAGGGAGGCTGGATGGCCGCCGGAAGGGTCGCTTTGTTGGGCCACTGGGGGGGGGGCGGGTATGGGGACTGATGGCGTCTCTCTGGGTTTGCACGGGATGGGGTGCTTTTTGCATTAACACGGGGGGAGGTTGACTCCTTACTTCCCCACCACAAGCACCCCGGATTTTTTTTAACAGATGGAGCTGGAAGCTCACTGGGGCAGGCCCTATTCTTATCTCCGAATCCTTTTCTTGAAGAGGGGGTTCTGTGCTGTCTTCCCGGGGTGCCCTTTCCGTCCTCGCTGGCAGCCCGGGGGTCCGCTGTGGATGTATGGGGGGGGGGCGCTACCCCTTGGGCGCTCTTCCGGGCGGCTGTCCCCGTTGACGCTGACCTCTTTTGCAGTCCTCGAGGTGTCAGCTTGTCTTCCTGTGGTCAGAATGTGTGACAAACCCGACCTGTCTGAAGTGGAGAAGTTCGACAAAAAGAAGCTGAAGAAAACCAACACGGAAGAGAAGAACACCCTTCCTTCCAAGGAGAGTGAGTGTCTTTGGGGAGAGGAGGTGCTTGTAGGCCTAGAGCTTTCTCCCTCCCACCCGCCAGTTTTCTTGGCCATGGGGCAGGAATCAGTCTGGCCACATAAGTGTATCCCTTCACCACCCAAGTAACAGGGGAAAATGGGTGTGTGCTGTTGCACAGGAAAAATGGCAGGCAGCCATGCCTATGGGCTGGTAGCTTGTAAAAGCCTGAGTCCCAGGCTGCCTGCTCTCTGCCCACCCGCCTTCCTTTATTTTGGGTCCCAAGGCAGATGGGGCTTGGCTAGGCAACAATGCAGAGGTGACGAAGGGTGGGAGAGCGAATGGGAAGGGGCTACTTGACAACATCCCCAGTTGTTGGCTGAGCAAGGGGCCCACTGGGCAAGGTGGGTGCTCTTCTTGGGCAGAAGGCTTGATTTGAAGGGCAGCCTCCCTCCCTCCCCCGCATTTAGAATTCGAGGGAAGAGGCTTCGTTCTGGTATTCCCAGTCCCGGTTGAGTGGGGCTGCTGAGTGGGGCTGGAGGCTTTTGCTTCTGTTTACTTCATCTTAAAGGAATCTGGCAGTCAAGAAGAGCTTGAACGTGTCTGGGCTTCTTGGAGCCCTGCTGCAGGGCTGCCTGGAGCTCAGTTTGCTTTTGAGCATGCCTCAAAGAGCTTTGAACTTCTGTGCCCCCAAGAGAAGTTTCCAACCGCAGCGAGGTGCTCGGTCTCCCCACCAGCTACTTGGAGGGCCTTCCTGGGGATGCAATGATGCTTCAGCCATTTCTCAGTTCCCTTGGCCAGGTTGCCGGCTCTTCCACTTGAGTGCCGGTAGCCTTGCTGAGGTAGCTATAAAATGAGTGTCTCTGTGGTAGGGATCAGAATTGTCTTTGGGGGGGGGGGGAATGGGTGGTTTAGCAGACGGGTGGGAGCCCTTGGCCACAGTAATTCATGGAGCGCAGTTCCCAGAAGCACGGGGCTTGACCAGTGGCTTCAGGCCACTGGACGTTGACTAGGTTTGCCTTCACAAATTCTCAGCCTCTTGTACTTCATTGCTAATGAAATGTTTTGGAAAGGGAGATTGCACAATTGTCAGAGCCATTTCAGACCATGATACCAGTCTGCTAGGGAGCTAATGGTTCCCCCCTTTTTTTTCTCTTCCAGCTATTGAACAGGAGAAGGAATGTGGGAAGACATCATAGAGATGGCCTTTGATGCGAAGTGCCCATTCTCTCTTCCTCACTCTTATTTGCATTAACTTTTTTTTTTACAACAATGTATATTGTATTAAATGCTGCAGCTCCCATTGTGACCATCCCACCTCCACTGCTTTGTATCCCTTGGAAGCCTTTGTCACCGGCCAGCTACTTCTCCCTTGCGCAGCCGCTGCCTCCTTCGGGTGCTGATGTCGCTGCCTGTCTCAGCAAGGAGAGAATGAATAGTGTGGAAAAGGAGATCCGTGGCTCCCATGGCTCAGACCCCCCCCTTCCTGCCCCATCTAGCTAGATGGGGCAATTTCAGGGGCTGAGAGACCTGTCCACTGTATTCGCTCACTTAATTGTTTCTGCAGCTATGTTTGATTTGTCTTCCTAGAAAATTAAAACTTGATGAGAAAAATAAAAAAAGTGATTTCCTGGTTGTCTGTCTGGAAGCAGCTGAAGCATTGCAGAACTTCTGCTGTTTCTGTTTCAGATCTACTTGAGCTCCTGGCACTGGGAAGTTCGGTTTTGCCGAGGAAGGATTAGCAGTGCAATCTGGAGCTGTGTTCCACCCTTCTAAATCCACTAACTTAAAAAGAGTGTAACTTCTTTAGGATTCCACTGTTCGTCTCTCAGCTTGGGGCAGCCTGTGGGCGAGTGAGTGAGGGTTGTGGTGTCCATGAGCTGACTTCAGGAGAGGGTCTTTTATCATGAACCATAAGGTGGCTTGGAGAATCTAGGGCAGTTGCAACTTGACAGCTTTTTGCCTGCTTTCCAATACTTAGGCTTCTCTTTTGGTTGAGTTTTTCCGGACGGTTTCTGCCTGTAATGCTTTCTTGCTCAAAACTGGTCTCAGGTGATCCTACAAGTGTATATAGGTGGAAAAGCTGAGTTTAGGATCCTATTCATGAAGTCCCATTGGTGAAAGCTGTGTGGGTTCTTAGGTCTGACTTCCGTGTACTTGAAATTATTTGAAAGCTGATATTGGCTGGCATACTCTTCCCCTCCCAAAGTTTTCAATGTAGACAGCTTAGTCATTGAAGCTCTTGATCCTGTGCTAGGGTGACCTGCCATAATGATTGTCAGATCTCATCTGTTTATCTTGCATAGAGTTAGTGTAGCGAACATAACTGACACCTAAGGAAAACCTGCTCAGGTCAGCCGAATAAGCTAGCTGCATACAGCAGAGCTGTGTATAATTCACTCCAAGTTTCACTCAGCCTTTTGGGGTGATTGAGCTGCAGTGGGATGGAAGGAGCTCTCCATTGGAAAGATGCAGTGGGGCAAGGTGGAGCTGCTGATCTTCCTCACATCAATCTAAAGGTGACTTCAGTGCTCGTCACACAACGACAGAAACTCCCAAGTGCAAACTTGTATGTGCTCAACAACCATGCCAGACTGAAGTACAAGCTGTTCGCATGTTCATTGAGTGACAGATAAGTGACTGACATGCATGTGTGAATCAGTACTAAAACTGAAGCTTGGAGTGGCTGAAGCTCTTGCTAATAGCCGCCTTTGGATGCTTATCAGAAGAGGCTTGTGGTAAGTACTGCTTTCGTTATTGACTAGTGGTGCTCTAGGTGGAGTGCCTGCCTCTTATCTTATAAGTGCCTGCTGGACCATCTCCAAGACTGCAAGGTCCAGGTGCAACCCCCCCCCCCCCCCCCCCCCCGCATCCCAGCAATGGGGCTTATAAGTTGGGGAAATCAAAGATGGTGACAAAAGAACACTGTGCCTCTGCTCAGAAGGTGGGACAGCTGCAAAGTGGTAGAGAGGACAGAGGTGGCAAAGGCTGCGTTTTGTCTTCAGCAGAGAGGCAGTGGCCCAGTTATCGTACTGTTTGGGTTTGCTGTGGTCCAAAACAAGTAGGAAGTGAGAAGTTCAAAAAAGAAACCACAGCTGCTTCATGCATGACGTGTCTTTGTGTAGCAGAAGAATAAATGCCGAAGCGATAGCGCCTGCGGCTTTCCTTTCTGCATACAGATTATCTGCATAGGAAAAGCATGTGCCAGAAGTGGCCCTATGATCTTGTGGAAATGGAGTTTGGAGAGAGGTTAGATTGTGGGCTGCACAGGGCCAAGGTGGAGCAGCCACCTCTCCTGGGCCCAGCAGTAGCTGTTTCTGCTGCTCACAGAGAGAGGGAGGGAGGTAATAGACATCAGTGTGTGAACACGCCAGGATCTTAACTGTGCCCCCTGTCAACAGTGGTAGGTGGGAGCTCGAGCAAGCTGTGTTTCTTTACAAATGTGCATTGCTGAGGGGGGCTCTCCAGAGACATCAAAAGGCTTAAGAAAAAGGAAGCACCTGAAGGAAGTGAGAGAGCAGAAACCGCAACTTGTAATAAGACTTCTCCTTGGCCTTCATTGTGTAAGTAAATACAGGGTTGCAGTTAGACTCTCTTAACTGCAACCCTGTATGGGTTTGTCCCCCTTTGTGGGGAGAAATACCTAAGTGTTGCTTTATCATATTTCATAAGCTCTTTATACACACTTCTAAATGCATTTCAAATAACAAGCAAAAGCAGCTCCACTTCTCCCGTTCAACAGGGTGAGTGGAGGGAGAGGCAAACCTTTTACAAAAGGAGGGGCAGTTTAGCACCCGGAGGGGTGGTGGCATTGATGCTCTGTACCCTTGAAGAGTACAGGAATGAGAAACCAGCTACTGTGCTTCAGTCTCTGCCGGCCCACTGAGGAGGAAGGGAAAAAGGGCTCTTTAAAAGATCAGGCTTGCTTGTTTGTTCTGGGCTTTCTCAAAACTTCCCTGGGTTTTACAGACAAAATCATGATTTCTCAGGCATGGGGCGGCAAGCTGGAACATGCCCAAACCTGTTGTGCCCTGTTATCCTTAATCCTGCCCCAGTCTGGCTGAGTCTTGGAGAAAAGGCTGAGCAAGGCCCCGCAATATAATGAACCTTCCAGCTGGGCAGGCAACTGGAGAGCATTGATTCCCATCTACCTTCATGAGGCAGCAGTCCCTTGAGCTCACCTTGGAGCCTGGGGCGGAGGATATGAGTGGCAGGGGCATGACCGAGCAGGCCTTTTCCTCCACTAACCCAGAGAGCTTGCCAAGGCTTCGGGGCATGCAAGACCATGCAGCTCAAAGGCTCTACCTGGGATGCATCATGTCTGCAGGACAAAGCCATGGCACAAACCTGGAGCTCCAGCTGCAACAAACACAGCCACCACTGTCTCTGAACGCCACTGTGCAAAGGTGGAGAGGAGCGACAGCACATTAAATGGTCTGCTTCCGGTAAGTGGACATAGGCAGGGCTGTTGGATTATTGACTAGTGCACACCTTATTCTCCTGTATATAGTAGAGATGAGCAATGCCAAGGACTTCTGTCCTGGAGTGGCCATTTCTGTCCCACTTTTTCTGGCTACATAACTTCTTGGTCATTAGGGGACTGTCTGGGGTTGAAGGTAAGCTTGTTGAGGACGTAAGACTGAACAAGAGAGATCTTGATTCCACAGACTGCCTGGTTTATCAGGCTCAGTTAAAATGCCTAGCAGTAGGAACTTGAAAGGATCCCCAGGAAGCCCTGTTTTGATGCGCCTCCGTCTACCCTGGAGAAACTCAGGGTGCATGATAGCTCTCCAGATAGTGCCAGGGTCATAAAGCTCAAAACTTTTTTCCTCAGGATCCTGACAAGAGAGATACCAGGAAAGCTGGCTTTGAGAGAGTGGCTCTGGTCATTGGACTGCACTGTCAGCAGCAAACCAAAACTGGAAGCAGGCTGCCAGAGAGCTTCTTCCGAACATTCTTCCCACAGCCCTGCTGCAGGGCTGGATTGCCAAGACATGCAGCAGCTACCCTCAGCCTCTAGAGAACAAGGTCAAGGCCATAACTGCTGGGAGTCTCACCCTGGCAGCTGCAAATGGCCTCCTTCCCAACTGGCAGAAGGAAAAAATCAGAATTGAAGGTGAGGGACAGAAGAACCTCTCTTCTTCTCCCCTCCCAGCCTGAGATATCAGTGGAATAGTGCCATCGTCTCAGAGGGGCAAATATTGGCCAAACGGTTGCTTTGGTTGTGCAAACCATCCACAAGCAAAAGCAGAGCACAGCGAACCCACCCAAACTGTTGGTGTCCTTTGCTGGGTTGGTCTCTCATAGGTGGGTTTCCTGGGAAGGACAGTGAGCCGGAGGAGGAGAGGAAGGCCATGTTGTAACAGCAAATGAAAAGTCTTTGTCTCCGGAAGAGGGTTTGTTGGCCAACAAGGGCTTGGTGTTGATTGCGGTACCACCTCCCCCTTCCCTTTTTGGAAGTGGCTGGGCAAGCCGGTTTGTCCACCTTGTTGGGTAAATGGCTTCAGGGCAGGGAAGGTGCTTGGATTCCATCATCATTATCAATCATTATTATTATTATTATTTCAATTTATTAATCGCCCATAGCCCAGCATACAAAAAAGGAAAAATGCCATAAAATACAAATTTTAAAATACAAATACAATTAATAAGAAGTAAAACCAGCATAAAAGATCCCAGCATAAAACCAGCATAAAAGATCCCAGATGGTGATTTACAATTTTGTTCCCAATCTGGACTGCCTGGCTATTGGTGGGCTATTTGGTGGGAGGGGAGAGGGAAACTTAAACAAAATATATATAGGGAGGAGAGGGAAAGGGTGCCAGCCAGTGCAACCAACCATTGCTGTCCTCAGCCAAAAACCTGGCAGAACATCTCTGCCTTACAGGCCCTGCGGAATTGCACAAGGTCCCCCAGGGCCCTGGTATCATTCAGCAGA
The DNA here is from genome assembly GCA_029233225.1 of Lepidodactylus listeri. Lineage (NCBI taxonomy): Eukaryota > Metazoa > Chordata > Lepidosauria > Squamata > Gekkonidae > Lepidodactylus > Lepidodactylus listeri. The sequence goes on from JARCFY010000013.1 coordinate 31,113,983, forward strand.
GAGATCCACCAGGTTGGGTGGAGGAAGCCCTGGCCCTGGTCAGTGAAAGCCGGACATTCCTAGGGCCAGGGATCACCAGTATCAGTCAAAGCGACTCAGGCTGCTGTTTCCTGTACAAAAGCTTCATACTTCCTTTAGCTACTGCCTTCCATTCAGCCTCACGTCCTTTAGATGACAAGCCTAGACCCTACCACTGAAAAGCTTAGGATAGCAAGTAAGCCCTATGCCAGTACAACTGGAGATACACTGGTGCTGTGGCAGTGCCAGGATGGTGAAGCTCTACAGTGGAAGTGGGCAATGTTGGGGGCATGTTATAAGTAGTGCGGGGCTTCATTGGCCTCCCCAGCCCCCATCAGGCCCTTGATGTAATGTAATGGCAGCAAGAATACATGGCTAAGGAGTGTTTCTTTATTTCCCTTTCTGCAGAGCAGGCTTAGAGTAATAGCTGGGAGCACCATCACCCTATCGGTGACATCCTTGTGTCAGGGTCTTTGGATGAGGCTGCCCATCACCCATATGAAGGAAAGGACTTGAAAGCCCACCCCAATTCCTTCCACTTGGTCCCCTGGAAGTCAGAAAACCCCACAGCCATCCCATGTCTCCACTTAGCGCATCCCCTTTCCCCTCTCTTCCTGATGGTGCCAAAAAAAACTAGATAACTGCTGCCACCAGCAATTCTGAGAGTATCTCCTGTTAAACAGAATTGTATGTCTACACACTGTGCTTTCATTGATATTTAAAAGTTTTGCCCAATTGCCACACCTGCAAGCTAGCATGAGAGAGGTGAGGACCAGTGTGGTGTAGTGAGTGGGATTTGAGAGACCAAGGTTCAAATTCCAACTCTGCCATTGAAGCTTGCTGCGTTATCTCGGGCCTGTCACACTTTCAGCCTAACCGACCTCACACTGTTGTTTTGAGGTTAAAATGGAGGAAAGGAGAAGCAAGTTGCTTTGGGTCCCCATTATGAGAAGAAAGGCAAGGTATAAATGAAATACATAAAATAATTTTGCGATTTTGAGCTACTGTGCTCTAGGGATGGCAAGCTGACCCACTGCCTGCCCCCATTACCACACTTCAGTTAGCAAGACGAAATAGATGTGATGTGTTTTCAGAGATTAGATTTAGAGCATTCAAAATATAAGGAAGTTTAATAAATGAATAAAAAGAATACACATGGACTGTTCCAAGTATTCAGGCTCAGCGAGGATTCAAAGAAAAGGTGAAAACTGTCCCCTTTCCCATTATCCAAAACAATGTATAAATACGGCAGACTAGTATTTCTTGAAGCTGCAGTAATTAAAATTCAGTTTCAACTTAGTTCTCATGATTTGGACTTCTCCCCATTGTCCCTCACCACATGGACAAGATGGAGTACCTAGGTAAAAGTCTTCGTCCTGTGAGAGCTGTGTGTCCCTAGTAAGAAGTCATGTAACAGAGCTGCTTCTCTGTGTCTAGAGAATTTATAATCTTCCCTTATGAGAGCCCACACCTCAGGGTAATATAGCCTTTCCTTCTCCAAAAGAAAGGGGTTAATAACTAGTCCTTTGGCTCTTAGCAGTCACTGTCACTTTAGGTGTGACATTCTCACAAGGTGTGGGATGGTAACCCATGGTCCTCCTTTGGCCAGAGCCAGTAACATATGTAAATACTCAAGTACCCTCAGCACCTTAGAGACCAGCAAGTTTCAGGTAGAAGCCTTTGAGAGTCAAATCTCTCTTTCTCAGACACTGTCTGATGACTCTCAAAAGCTTATACCCTGAAATTCTTGCTGGTCCCCAAGGTGCTACTGGACTCTACTGTTCTACTGCAGACCAACATGGCTACCCTCCAAAACTAAAGTACCCTGTGCTTGGAGCTGGATGGTTTATCCCCTGGACCCCTCCTTCCTGCCAGGTTTGAGTTTGCAGCTTGGCTTCAACAGAGAGTGTATTCACATTAACTGAAAGAATTGAATGAATTCTTGGGGGGGGGTGCCCTTTTCTCCACAACCTATTTGATCAGAGTTGAAATGCATGAAATTAATTGAATGTGGTTGAACCAAATGATGCAAAAACTTCAGCCAAGTGTCCAGTGACATTGAATTGGATTTTTCATTTGCCACGTTAGGGCTCACAGTTGGAGAACTCTCCTCCTTTGGGGAAAGACCTTCATAGTATCCCAGCTCCTCATCCCTCTTATTTCACTGAACACTATCACCAGTTTGGTGTAGTAATTAAGTGCGCAGACTCTAATCTGGGAGAACCAGGTTTGATTCCCCACTCCTCCACTTGCACTTGCTGGATGACCTTGGGCAAGCCATAGCTCTGTACCAGCTGTTCTCTCAAGGACAGTTGTCCCAGAGCTCTCTCAGCCCCACCTACCTCACAGGGTGTCTGTTGTGGGGAGGGGAAGGGAAAGGAGTTTGTAAGCCGCTCTGAGACTCCAAGTGAGTGAAGGGCGGGATATAAATCCAATCTCTTCTTCTTCTTCTTCACGCAAAACCCTATGCAAAAATCTGAGTCCCAGCCTCCTTCCCCTAAGCAGCAGACCTGGAAATTCCCATCAGAAAGGCCTGCACAGCAGAAGGGGAGAATTATGTAGGAGGCAGAAAACAAGCTGACCGTTGATAAATTGACGATTGAGAGCAGAACATGGCTCTCCAATGGATGGCCTCGGTCCATGATCCGTGCAAGTTGCCACCTGCTCAGTTCTGTTTGCATGGTTGTGGAAAGGGGGTTGCTGCCTTCAAGAGGAGATGAGGAAACAACATCAGTGTGTGAACTCCTTCAGGAGGGGAACTGCCAGATTCTTCAAAGCTTGTTAGAACTGGAGCTATGATGAAATGCAGCAGAGAGTGCAGACACTGCGAGAATAGAAACCCCCTGGGCTCAGAGATGGAAGAGGGGCGACACGCTTCGTTTACAAGGGGGGCTGCAATAGCTGGTCTTAGTCTGATCTACCTTCTGTCCACTGAGTCAGTCCTCTTGCTTCTTGTCTTGCCCCGCCTTTCCTCTGCTCAGGGCCTTTCACTGGGTGCTTCTGAGACCTGGTCTTTACAGGATCTGTTCGCTATCTTCACAGAGAGCTCAACAGATTTGCTTCCAGTGCAGGAAGCTCCCTCTTCTTCCATAGTGGAGACTGGAAGCTGAGAAGTTTAACAGAAATTACCATTTGTACAGCTTTTTTTGTACACAGGAGCTAAATGTCCTGTAGCATTTCGGTCACACACTACTACAGAAGCTGCAAGAACAGCGACTTGCCTAAGTCACGTCACAGCAGATGTGGGATTTGAACTGCCCACACCACAAGATCCGTCCATTTTCTAGAGCGAAGCCAAGAAAGTGTGACTTCCCCAACCCTCTCAAGGCCAGGGAGAAATCGGAACACACATCTTCTCAGCCAGAAAAACAGCTCTCTGGATGCAAGCCAAGGGAGAGAAATGCATGCATAGCACCACCAAATGTGTGCAGATGTGAGGGGTGTTGTTAATCTTTCACCCATTCCCCCCCCCCCCCAGCTGCTAACAGCATTTCCAACCCTTGTGGCAATAAAACAGAGCAACTTACAGGATGTGTCTGAATAAAGAGGAAGGGATGGAGAAGGTGCCCCGTCCATCAGAAGTTATGCCAGAAGCTGCCTCTGACACCCGGCAACAGCTGACCTGCATCACGTTCCCTTCCCCCACCTCTGACACTTCGACAGCCCAGAAAATGTGATAGTCTCATGACAAAAGCAGAACCTGGGAAGCAGCTATGCAGAGAGGCTTTGAGCATGGCCGTGGTTCTCCCAGGTTTCTTGCACAAGCCTCTCCCCAGACCTTTTAACCAATAGTATCAGTGAGTGGATCTATTTTTTGAATAGAGGGTTTGCCCCCCCCCCCCCCCGCCCTCAGGCTTTCCTAGGCAGGTATTTCTCTGCAGCAGACAGATGGGAAGGCTACGTGGGCATGCAGGTCTGTCCAAGCCCCTCTGAAAACTCCTTGCCCACCTCCTTATTCTGGGGAAAGTGGATGGATCCTTTGGTTGCTGACCAATTGCAGCAGGTCAGCATTGCACAGGGCTCTCAGAAGGAGCACTAAATTGCCATTTTGCACATTCTACAGATTCCAGAAGTCCTCCATGACAAATATAAACCTGCCACAAAATAGCAGAGCACATTCTTTGTCCCTAGTTCCTCTAGGAAGTGTCTGTTCGCTATTCTCTTACTAGGGGTGTATATTTGTGAAGCAAATGTGGTTTGCAAGGAGTATCTCTTGACCATGGAGCAGCTGGTGGCTGGAATGGAATGGGAGGCGATGCCATGACCTTCTAGTCTTCCTTTCTAACATATGAATTGCTGTTTCATGAACAGCAGGTCCAAAGAGCCAGGGGTGCATAGAAATTGCCTGCAGATTGGAAAACTCCAGACAAAGCTTTGCAGGGGTCCAGACAATTGGTGGTGGAAAGTGCCATCAAGCCACAGCTGATTTACGGCTATTCTGTAGGGTTTTCAAGGCGGGGGATGTTCAGACGTGGTTTTCCATTGCCTGCCTCTGCGTCACACCCCTGGTTTTCCTTGGTCGTCTCCCATCCAAATACTAGCTGGGGCCAGCCCTGCTTAGCTTCTGGGATCTGACGAGATCAGGCTAGCCTGGGCTATCCAGACAATTACCATCCCCATAAAAACCCCGTAGCTGGGTGCTTGTGGTAGCCCAGTTCATCAAGAAGTGCAGGTATCTGGTGTGTGAGAGACGCTGAGCAGAGATTAAAAGCAATATAGAGTACAAGAAGAAAAAGAGAAACTGAATAGTGAAGGGGAGGAATGGTTGGTTGTGATCACAACCATTTTGCTTTGCTCAAAGGCCACACTGAGTACACAAATTTACACAAAGCTGTTATGCTGAGCAGTGCACAGACTATCAAGGTCTGAGGGAAACAAACTTTTTAAACATTGGAAGTTCAAAAAGTCTGCGCAACAGTGCCAGACTCGGAGATCAGAGAGAGAGGTGTCCCTGGTTACTCGGGATGCCAGGGACACTAGCCAACTGCTGCTATTAACACCTGCTTAACCACTGTCTGTACATTGTACACTGGTTAAAACTGTGGCAGATTTTTTTGTTTTTGCTGAGAGGAGGGAAGAATGATATATTCCCAGTGCCTAGTTTTGTTTTGTTTTTCCCAGTGCCTAGTTTGGAAGGTTAGGTGCTGGGATCCTCCCAACCAGGAGTCTCAGCACCATTGCCTTGGCATTGGTTGTGGCACCAAATCAGTGTTTGCTTTTCAGGTGTGTATTTCAGCCAAGAAATCTGTTGTATTCTTACTGCACTGTGTGCCTTCCCCTCCCTTGCACAAGGTCAGGAGAACAGATGCCACTCCCTGAGGCAGGAACAAACAGAGCCTGCAGGTCAGGGCTAGGCTGGAGCTAGAAGAATAGGGAGGCCTGGAAGCCAGGAACTGCAAGCCAAGCAGTGCCTTCTTTGGCTGCCTGGCATTTCCTTTCAGGCGTCCATACACTGCAATGAGTTCGTAGAAATGAGCATCAGCAGATGGCAGGGTCCCACCCAAATGTATGCGTGTCAGATCCCCAGTCAGGCTTTCTCTGTACTAATATCTTCCCCCCTTTGCAACCACGTGTTAGAAATTCACTGAGCATGCCTCTCCCAAGCTGAGACCCCTGGGGGCGGGGGACAAGAGCACACCTGAGAAGGGAGAGCAGACAGCAAACCCTTACCATGCTGTGAGCTGTCATTCCAGAAGTAAAGCAAGACATTCTTTTTCTTTTGTGACTGATGAGGCTGTATGTGTGGGAGGGGATCACTGTTACAAGTTTGTGCTGGGCCAGAAAAACGGAGTCTGGGCTCTGCTCCTGGGGCTGACAGATGCCTGGCTGGGAGCCCCTGATCATGCCTGCTCCTCACTCTCCTCAGGGCACCACCCTCTGCTGCATGTGCTGGTGAGACTCACTGCCTATCTATTGCGTGGCCGCAGCCTTCGGCTACATGATGTTTGCGCAGTCCAAACCTCCTGGCAAAGGAAAGGGTGCTTTTGGTAGGGCCTTTCTATGATAGCTTTGCTCTCCCTCCCCAAGTTGCCCTGCAGGAGTCCGCAGTACTCTCTCTGTGCAACTAGGTGCCTGCCTGAGGCCCTCCTTCCTTGGGTCAAAAGTGCACCAGGTGCCGCTTTACAACCTTCTTCTGGGATCCTACCAAGACCCCAGGAATCTGCCCAGCAAACCAGTCTCTGCAGAGAGCTGCTGCCTTGTTCCTCGCCAAAGTTTGGCTCCCACTCAAATTCAGGAACAGCAATCTGCTCTGCCTGCACTGTACTTATCTGAATCGCCAGAAACTCAGTCCCTGCCTCATGTTCATGTCCACAGGAAGCACTGATGGGTTCCTTCCTGCCCTTTGCTCAATCTGACTTGTGCTCTTCTGGCCTGCTCAGACCAAAATCTTTCTTTGCCACACCTTTGCACTGGAGTCGCTCCCAGTTCTCTTCAGACCCACTGAATCAACTGCAACTAGGGTTGCAGACTCCAGGTTGGGAATTCCCTGGAGATCTGGGGAGCTGAAGGGAGGGCAGGGTTTGGGGAGGGACCTCAGCAGGGTATAATGCCATATAGAGTCTACTATCCAAAGCAGCCATTTTCTCCAGCGGAACCGATCTCTGTCATATGGAGATCAGTTGTAATTCCAGGAGAACTCCAGGCCCCCCCTGAAGGTTTACAGCCCTAACTGCAACCCACTGTGCGCCAGCCTTTTCGTCCAACAAACGCGCCCTTACATGAAGAGACCCACACGCCACCTCCACAGACAGGAAGAGACCAAGAACACCCGGGAGCGGGAAGCCAGCGTGGAGAAGTGCTCCTTGCTGCTTAATCTCCGGCCCTCGCTTAGCCCAAAGCCTGGCCAGGTGCCTCCTGAAGGGGTCGGAGGAGTGACGCAGGCCACTCAAAGGGTCAGCTGTCCCCGTGGCCTCTCCTTGCCCCCACCTCCCTTCCGAGAAAGCTCGTCGGTCTCTCCATTTGCGCGCGGAGACGCTCGGGGCGGCAGATACGAGGGCCAGAGGCGCGCCGCTGCAGACTTCCCGAAGAAGACGCAGCCCTGGCGAAAGCGCAGCCAGACGCCACGGCGACGGCGCACCTCCTCCGGGATCCCCGTTCCCGGGCGGGGCGAGGAGGCGGGGCCTGGAGGAGCCCCTCCCCCTTCCTCGGAGTGACAGAAGCCGACAGAGGCTGTCAGAGCTCGCTCGGGCGCCGCATGCGGCCAGCGCATGCGTGGGGGAACCGGCCTCGTTGGGACCCGCCCGCCCGCCCGGCTGCTGCTGCCGCTGCTGCTGGTCAGCCGGGGAGAGCGGAGGAGCTGTGCATCCGAGAGCCGCCCCGGGTCCTGGTTGGCCGAGTAGGTGCGCTGCGCGGGGGCGCCTTAGCAGACGCCCCGGGAAAAGGGAGAGCGTCCTCCGTCGGGGGCCCCCGCTTGAATCACTGCTGCCGCCGAAGTGGGCGGGCTGAGCATGCGGGTGGGGGCGGACTCCGTGGGGCAGAATCCCAGTCCTTGGGCTGGAGGAAGCATCATGCCAGCGCCACGTCTCCGCTGTCAGCTAAAACGTGAGGGCGGAGCAGCCCATCCCCCGGGCCTCTAGGCTGCGACCTGCCCTGCGCGCCTGCTCCCCGCGCCCCGGACTGCGTCGGGAGCAGGCGGGAAGCGACCCCCCCCCCCCCCGGTGCCTTCCGGCGAGAGAGTGGAGCCTTTGTGGCGGCGCCTCCCTGCCTCTGGGGCTCGTACCCCGCCCTGGACACGCCCTGTCGTGCCTCCCGCAGAGCGGCGCCTCTCCGATTCCAGACTCAGGCTGGGACCTCATGGAGAGGGGTGGGGATGGAAGCCGCCTTGGGTCCGTCATCCCCGGAGACCCTGGAGAGGCAGGCTGTGTTGTGTTCCCCTCCCCTGCCCAGGAGTTGCCCTTACCCTCTTCTCTGCTCCCTTTTCCGTCAGGGGAGTGCATAAGCCTTAGCCCCCTCACCCACCCCACTGCTCTGCCTGAACTCTGTGGGTCTCCTTGTTGCAGGCCGCCGTTGCCATGAGTGGGAAGTCGCTGCTGCTGAAGGTGATTCTCCTGGGCGATGGTGGCGTTGGGAAGAGCTCCCTCATGAACCGCTATGTCACCAACAAGTTTGACTCTCAAGCTTTCCACACCATTGGGGTGGAGTTCCTCAACCGGGACTTAGAAGTGGATGGGCGCTTTGTGACCCTCCAGATTTGGGACACAGCGGGCCAGGAGCGCTTCAAGAGCCTGCGGACCCCCTTCTACAGGGGGGCGGACTGCTGCCTATTGACCTTCAGTGTCGATGACCACCAGAGCTTTGAGAATCTGGGCCACTGGCAGAAGGAGTTTATCTGTTATGCCAACGTGAAGGATCCTGACCACTTCCCTTTCGTTGTCCTGGGCAACAAGGTAGACAAGGTGGAGAAGCAGGTGACCACCGAAGAAGCCCAAGCCTGGTGCTTGGAAAATGGAAATTACCCCTATCTGGAGACCAGTGCCAAGGATGACACAAATGTGGCCGTGGCCTTTGAGGAGGCTGTTCGGCAGGTGTTGGCCGTGGAGGAGCAGCTGGAGCACTGTTTGCTGGGCCACACCATTGACCTTCACTCCAACTCCAAGTCGGGGTCTTCTTGCTGTTGAGAGCGACCACGCAACAGAAGCCAGATCCTTCAACCAGCCACTCCGCGGTAGAGGTTCTGGAGGAGGCCCTTAGAATGTAGTCAGAAAGGGCAGGCAGGAGGCCCAGGGACAGCTGGAGGTAGCCGTTCTTCTGTCTTGCATACCTAATATATTGGGCACAACACCAAATCAAATAGAGTTATCGTTTGTTGTGTGGGCTAGAGCTGCCAGTGAGGTGTGTGGCAGGCACTGTAGACATTCCACAAAGTATTTTCTGAACTGGAAAATTGTATTCTGTCGCCCTTCAGGATGTTCCTAAGGTTGCTGGGGGAAGCCAACAGGGGAGCAAAAATAAGGGGGGTGGGGTGGAGAGCTGATCCAGAGTTCCCTAGCCGTGAACGGCTCTGGTGAAGCTGAGCATAGGCGTGACAACCCTACAGTTTGGCTTGATTGTATGGGGACTGAGTGGGAGTGAAAGAATTGTGAGAGGGAGGGCTTCTAGGGGAGGCTAGGGTGAGTAGGAGAGGCTGCTTGGAAGTACAGTTGGTTGCATCTTGGCATCTCACAGGGCAGTGGTGGTGGTGTGGCTGGGAGTAGAGGCTAGACACCCCCACTCTTTTGTCTCTTTCCCACCCCACCTTGCCCTTTCCAGCTTGTGCCCTCTGCCCTGCTGTAGGAAGCACCAGCCTTCTCTAGTCTCTCTGGAACACGTTGGGCAGAGAATGGCTGTAGTGAGTAGCACTCAGTGGCCCGCACTGCAAAGTTGTCAGCACACTGGGCCTTTGAAAAGGGAGCTGTGTGTGTGTGAATGTGGTGGCCTCAGGGCATCACTCCTGTCCCGTGTGTGAAGGAGGTGCCTGTGCTTCCTCCTTGCCTGGAAGTGCTGCTTGTCTACCTGCAGCCTGAGGCATCCCCACGTGGAGCCTCTGCTTCACCTCTCAGAAAAGACAGATTTTCCTGGCAAGCAAAGAATTATTTCCCAGATATGGATCTTATGTGGTTGTCCCTATGGCAGTTTCCCAGCATCCTCCTCTCTCTGGTAAGAATAGAATTACCAGGGGTGCTTTGAAGGTTCCTCAGTGACTGGGTTTCTTTGTGGTGTCTGAACAGAACCCATGCCTTCTTCCTTTGTGCTTACTTTCTTCCCAACAGGGAGGACTAACTCATTTCCCCTGGGGGAAAGAGTGGGGGTAATTCAGACTTTCTTCAGGACCTGCTGCCTTTCTGCATTGTTTTGGTCTTGGGCAGGCTGTGATGGGAGAGGAACATCCAAGCGTTCCTGCTGTGTTCCTCCTTACACCCTTTGTTGCAAAGTTTGGGGACAGCTTCCAAGTGGAGCTTGAAAGTGGCTGGGATTTAGACGGGAAGGGAAAATTCCAGAGAGGTGGCCATGTTAGTCTGCTGTAGCAAACTTAAACAGAAGTCAAGTGGCACCTTACAGACTTAACACACTTGAATAAATGTTAGCATTTAAGGTGCCACCAGACTTCTGTTTTATACAGGAAACTCTGAGTCACAACCCATGAATCGGTATCAGTGGGCTCAGCCTAATGCAGTGGAGCAGAAACACAGCAGCTGTCCTAGAAGAGAATTACCCTGCCAAGGCCTCAGAACAGCTGTGGGGATCACAGCCACTGGGGGCCCGCTTCTCGCCATATTCTTCTAAGCAGGGGCTGCATTTGCTTGGTACCTTGTAAGTTGTAACTTGATTCCTTTCTGTTCTGCTCTGCACTATTAGTGCCGTAAATGGACCATAAAAATGCTGAGTGATAAGTGTGCCCCCTCTGCAGGAACTCCTGGAAATTGTAGCCTGTCCTTGCATGGAAGAATACACCTATAGGTGCAAAGCTATTACAGTTTGGGTTTTTTGCTTAAAAGGGCTGAGACCAGAGATCCTTCCCTGCTGCGAATAAGTGACAAGTTTGTGTGCGTGACTCTGAACTGCCCCCTCCAACCTCAGAAACTGCTGGTCTCTTTGCTCTTAGGAGTAGGTTACCCGTCTTAGGCGCTTTGAATTGCCTGGTTGCAATCAAGAGCTGAGCAGGGCTGGTTTCTGATGTGGCCCAAGTGCTGGTGAGGCCAAAACCTCTTTTCTTGCAGACCCAGTTGGGTGCTATTTTGACACATGCCACCTTCTGGGCTGTGACCTGCGTTGTCTCCTTAAAAGAAAGGGAGGCAGTTGCTGTGGGACAATCCACAGAATGGGTTGTCCAGTGTGTGTGGACAGAAGTGGGAAAATGTCCAGTTATGTGAACTGAACCACGTGTATTAATACTTTGTGAACTCAGAAGCATATAGTTTGGCATCTTCATTTGCTAGATGTTTCCCTTTATGTCCAGATCTAAAATTTTGTTGGGCCTGTGCATTTTTTACATTCATTTTTTTTAAATAACATTTTTAGTGCTTAATAATTTTTTTGAAGCGCATCTGATGTCTATTGAGAGATACAAGGCTGAGGATCTTGCTTTGCAAGCCCTTGTTCCCAACTGCTTGCTTCACCCGACCAGAGATTCTCTTCTCTCTCTCTGACTCTCCCATGGGTGCTCCTGGACTTTAGAGGAGCCAGGAATGTAAAGAGGCAAGCCTGAGACTTGTTGAAACCAATAAAATGTGAATGTATTTAAGGAAACGATAAGCATGCTTCTTTGTGTTTTTGTTCATGAAAAGAGCACATGATGCAAATCCGTGGGAAACCACAGCCAGTTGCACCGGGTGTGCCTGATACCTGCCTGAAGACCTCTGTGGTTGCACCCAAAAGCTAGCGGTGGAGTAGTCTTAGGTGCCTCCTTCCACTGACAGCCAGCATGGAGAACAGGTAGAAGTAAAAGTTTCATGGGAGATGGATTCTGTTAGATTTCATGCTCTGGGTACTTCGAGAGTTTGGAGCACCTTCTGTGCAAAGAAAGGCTGAAGCATCTGGGGCTATTCAGTTGTTTATAAAAGCTGTCTAGGGGACATGATAGAGGTTGACATAATTCCACAGAGTAAATAGAAAATGCGTACCAAGGACTCTCTCCCTCCCCCGTGATGCCAGAATATACAGGCACTGAATGACACTGATGAGCAATAGGTTCAAGACAGACAAAATACTACTTCATGCAATATGTAACTGAAAGATTACGCACGTTCCTGGAGGATATCAGTGGATGAGTCATGATGTCTAATGGGAACTGAGATGTTTGAGGCAGTAACTCTCAGTATCAGTTGATGGGGTCATCTGTAGGAGGAGGCTAGGTTTTCATAACCTGCTTATGTGCCTTCTGGGGCATTTGGCCACTGTGGTAAACAGGATGCTGCGCCAGATGGAGCACTGGTCTGACCCAGCAGGGGTTGCTTTATGTTCACTGTTCCTCATGGCCCATCCATTCAGCGCCACTATGTGCTAGAGGGCTCCTTGTGGATTTGTGCTTTGGTTTGAACAAGGAAGATTAGATACTCATTCCAACCACAAGGAGGAGATTGAAGATCAGGGTCTGGAGCTAGAAAACACTACATTCAATGTGGGGTTGAGTCCACTGGATATCTTAGAGCCTGTTTTTGGTACAACTCAAGGACATAACTGTTGGCTGATCAAAACATCCGAGGCAAGGGAAGTTCCACCATCCCTCTTAAATGGGGGTAGACCTTCTTGGCTTAAGCCTTTTTGCTTTTTTTCTCATTTCAGGCATCTTTTTGGAGCTACATTTTTCACTGAACTGGCTTGTCTTTTTGTCAACTGAAGAGTGATGGTGTTATCCCTAAGAATGGATGACCTTGGGCAAGCCATAGCTCTGTAACAGCTATTCTCTCAAGGACAGTTGTGAGTTTGTAAGCCGCTCTGAGACTCCAAGTGAGTGAAGGGCGGGGTATAAATCCAATCTCCTCTTCTCTTCTAAGAAGAATTTTACTCTGAATTCATGTGATTAACCCCACTACATAAGCAGCCCCTACATTTCTCTCCCCACACCCCATACATTCTAGCCATCTGGCTGTTTGCTAGGCAACTGAAGGCTACCACAGTGGAGCTAAAACCATAACCCCTAAATATGTTGATTATTTTATTGCATCATGGTAGGTTCTGGTGCAGGAATCTAGAAGGTGCTGAACTTGCAAAACATTAATTAATTTGGAATAATTATCTGCCTCTTTCTGCCTTAAGTTACCTGATGAGCTGTGCACTATGCCCAAGTGCAATGCTTGCAGCTCTAGGGATCATTCTGTACAGATAGCCATGAGCCCACAACAGAGTGGGGTGTGATCGTCACTGTTTAAACTAGGAAGCCGTCTGCTTGCAGGCTTGGAAGTGACATAGGACAGTGTTATCTGTTACATTTATATTCCTCCATTATTGAACTCAAAATTGTTGTGCAGTGGAGCGAGGAGAGGGGATTTGAATTCTGGGCACAGCATCGTGTTTCTGCCCACCATACCCTATATCAGTGGTGGCAAACCTATGGCATGTGTGCCAGAGGCGGCACTCAAAGCCCTCTCTGTGGGCACGCACGCAGTTTGGGCACTCAGTCTCTAAAAGGAAAAAGACGACACAGACTCGAGGCTGGGCTGCTCTCAAACTTACAGAGTGTGAGCCAAGGTTAGACAAATTGTCAGCATGCATACAACAGCAAAACTCACATTAATTGTTCAAAAGCATGCCAAATGCAAACTTTTACCTTTCAATAAAAAGTTGTTTGTATCATTGAAAGCTCTGTTATTGTGTTTTTCTTTTAAGACAAAAGATGTTAATGTATGAGTTCTTTTTTCTAAACTAAAACCTCAGTATTCAGGTTAAATTGTCGTGCTGGCACTTTGCGATAAATAAGTGGGTTTTGGGTTGCTGTTTAGGCACTTGGTCTCTAAAAGGTTCGCCATCACTGCCCTATATCCTCTGGGCCAATGGATATGTCGCTTCTTTTATCCTGGTGCTGGCCTCTGCCCCCTGAGAAACCTTGCTGGAGCTCTTTCAACACCATCTTCTCCCTGCTTGAAGCACAGGAGCCGCTCTTGGCTCTGAAGCAGCCCTAGCCTTCCATACATTCCCTTGGTGCTATTGAGGTTGCCCCGAAACGCCCCCCCCCCCCCCCCGGGCGCAGCCTGCTTTGGCAGCGAGAGAGCAGGCCTTGTTTACATGGCTCGTTCCTAATTCTCAGCCGATCTTAACACCCACAAGATCCTTTCAGTGTAGAGAAAGAATGGTTGTGGTATGTGGGAGAGCTGTGGACAATGCACTCAATTGATAGACCGACACGTTCCTATTGGCGTGGGTGCTAAGTACAGAGATCAGGGCTGGAAGATAGGGTGGGACAGGACAGGAGCTGGGCAGAAGGGAGCAGAGTGTTTTGATTTGGGGGAGGGCCTTCGGATTCTTTGGTCATCGTGTGATAACAGGCTGGGGAATGTTTACTTATCTGTGCAGGAGGGAGCCATATTGAAGAAGAACTAGGCAGGATCATCTCACACTTCTTTTGAGGGTCTCTCACATTTCCTCAGCACAGGACAAAAATATTTTGTTGCTAAGATACACTGACAGTTCCACCCAGTTTTTACATGTGTGTTGCTGTATAGCAGTCAAAATAGCAGATGTGCCCCCAATTGGCTAGTGCCTGTGACATCATGGGTGAGCAGCAACACTCTAGCATAACACTGGCACCCTTTTGCAAAATGTCTTTAGAAGCAGATTGTTCCAGAGTTGTATCACTGGAATGTTCACGTAGCCCTTCAAAAGACCAGCAAGTCTCCTCCCCCTACATCAATACCCTGCCGTGAAACTAGACATTGTAGTAGTGCCAGTAATAGTGATAAGGATGGCCCCTGAAAGTCTTGGCACTGGAAAAGGACCCTGCAGAATTCTGCCTCTTGGAGGTGGCTCTTAAGATTCAACTCCAGGCAGTTTTTGTCTCCCTCTAGCTCAGTCCATGTAACATAAAAGGACTTACCAACCCTGTAAGAATCTGTAGAGCCCTCTGCAACGTGTGATGTCAAATGGAGTCCAAGACAAGCAAGCAAAATGTGCGTGTGTGTGTTCAGACATTCTTGAATTTTATTTTCTTTAATTTTATAAAATACACCTTGTAAGATAAGTCTCTAAAAACATGATCTTTTATGCTTTGTTACAAAGTTGAAATTCAAAATCAGAATAATGAAAACACTTTCAGCTTATTAACTATTTTTTCCTGTATTTCTTGGGGAGTGTAAGGGGGCTGGGGGACATGGGTGCGGGTTATGTGTTAGTTGAACCAAAGTGAATTACAAAATATGGATGACTTCACTTGTCCTGATCTTGACTGGCATCTTATTGTCCCACCCCTGCCCACCCTGATCATATTCCTTCCTTTGCTCTGTGTGTGTTGACACAGCCTAACCAGTTTGATCTAGGCCAGCATTCCTGCTCAGCAGGACCCTCTTGGCCTATTCTCCTTCTCTGTAGCATCCCTGCTGTCTGCCACTGTGATTTTGGTTTCCCCAATAGGTAAGCACCAAACCTCAGTCTCTCTACTTGTGGTTAAGTAGTGAAGCTTAGGGCTGAAACCAGGAAGTCTTAGTAGCCATGGACCATTTGCTTTCTGACGTTTTGGTTGTGTCACTTCCAGAGATTACCTGGTGGCTGGTTCTCTTTGCACAGTGACATAATGAAGTCCAAGTCCTATGTTGGTGTCTCCAGTTTTGTTTTTTTTAAAGAAATTTTGGCCTGTATATTTTTATTTGGCACACCATGAGGTTCATTCTGCACAGTTACCAACTCATTTCAATTTTCTGGAATTACAATTACCCAGAATATTCTCTGTTGATCTCTCTAAATTTGACTGTACATTAACAAAGCCAGGAGATTTCAAATATTCAGAATTCAGATAATGCTTGTGGCAAGTGTCTGCAGCTTGCTGAAGACAGGAAATAGCAACAAGAACCAAAAGAGCAAATATTAGACTCTGCAAAAGATCATCTGTGTATAGAATATATGGAAGCAAATGTCACTGGGAGAAAAGAGCACCATTGTGAAGGTTGGAGAAAGTTCAGTTCCACAGCTGGTTACAAAAGAGAAGGCATATAGCACAGATGTGCAGTCCAAAAGAGTTATCCCACATACAGCAAAGGAGCCTCTAGCATTACACACTCAAACTACTGGTTATTACAGATGCTCTTAGGCGAACACCAATATCTGCCCAACTGGTTAGCAACATGGCAGCACAGAGGAAGCATGAAGAGCAGCCTGGCTCTTCTCTTTCAAAGTATGAAGACCAGAGACCCCCCTTGGGTGTAGGGGCACCAAGCTCCTTAGATACTTTCAGTAAGACTGGTTGGGTTAAGAGGAGGAGGGATCTGGTAGCGTTGGAGGCAGGGTCAGTGCTCTCTTCCTATGTCAGGAAGATCCTTGCTCTTAACCCCTTGCCCAGGCTGTGGTGGGTAGGATCCTGTAAAGGTTTATTTCATTCTCATGTCCTCTATCACTTGTTCAAAAAGTGATGGAAGTTCCATCTTCTGTGGCATCTCTGGCAAGCTCCAGGCACTTCCTTCTCTCTCATAGAATCACCTTTCCGCAACAAGCATGATTTCATCTTTATCCTTTGTCCTTGGGAGCAGAAAAGCTGGAGTAAATTTGTTGCATTTCTCCTGGCAAACTGAGGGAAGGAAATCCCTTTTCTTTTTTGCAGACCTTTAAATTTGTTAATTTTTTGCCACGAGGCCAGATGACGTCAGAGGTACGTGGGTGCAAAGAGCTCTGCTGCTGGAAGGGGGTGTCTCTTCTCCCTTGCCACACACCCAGTGTCAAATAGCATAGAGGAAGAGGAGGGCAAATCGGCGGAGTTAGAGTAGGAGGCTTGGCGTAGTGTGACTGCATCAGGTTAAAGCCTTGTCGTTAGGGGACGAAGGGCGTCTTGTAAATGCGACATCGACTCCCTCGTCGTTTAGAATTTTGTGCCCCGGCCCATGAGCTTGAGGACCGCAAAGTTGTAGGTGGTCGCAATGATGAAAGTGAGCTGGTGGGGCAGAAGGCAGGAAGGAAGGAGGAAATGAGATCAGAAGGGTAGCACACCGCTACCCCCAGCTGTAATATAGTAACCCTCTCCTGTATCCTGCTGTGGCCCTCCAGATGTGTTCCTGCAGTGCCATCCATGTGATAAGGCCAAGAGCATGTGAGGAGGGACTCTCAGGACTAGGCCATGTCCAGAAGCTGCTGGAGCCCGGGCTTTTCCCAATGCAATGCTGAACATCTTGCTTCAGTCTTATTTTTAGTGGCCAAAAACTGGGATTGCCCATTTTGAGTTAATTGGGCATTCATTTTAACATTCTTATTGTGCTGCTTTGTGGTTTGGCTTTAAATGTTACCAAGCTGAACTTTTTGTATAATTCTCTGGATGAAGAGTAAAGCTGCTATTCTTGTTATTAAAAAGTCTGTGTTTTTGGCATACTAAGTGGAAAATGGTTGGGACTTCCCTGTCCCTAGAGGTGCTCTGGCCTTTCCCCCACAGGCTTCTCAGATTGCACCCCTTGGCTCCCCCCCCCCACTTCCCCTCTTGCTCCAACTGGAGACCCTCATTGCCACCCACTCAGCCAAGGAGTATTAGCTCAGTTCTGGGACTCACATTTGCAAATCAAGAATGGCAAAGACTGTGTAGGGATTCTGCATTTTGTAGGGTCTGGCACACTGGAATTTACTCCCCCTGATCTGATGTTAATATTGACCTATCAGCATTCTGAGCCCATTGTTCACTGGCAGTCTTATGCTGGCTGATTGCACCATTTATTTCACGTGCTCCTCCTTGAGTCCCAGTGAGAAAGGTGGACTATAAATAAAGTAAATAGAATAAAGAGAACAGCTCTTCAAGGAGCAACTTACCAGTGCCACCAGTGTGATTGCAGCCCCAACAAATGCTGCAATGAACAGATGGAAGGTCATCTGAAACTGTAAGGAAAAGACAACAGCCGATATCAGTTCCAGCTGCTCCTGAACAGGCACGCTGTGAGGAGCCAGTGGCTATCTGGAGTCAAAGGTTAAAATGCATGCTACTGCACTCTCAGGCTGGCAGAGGAGGGGAGGGAGAGAGCCGCAGCGACATCACATCTAGTCAACTTTGTTTCCCTCTTGCTCCATAGGTATCTACAGCCCAGAGGCCTGAGCATCCTGGAATGCTGTGATAATGTCCCCTATACTTTCTGTCAAGCAGCAACTGAGACATTGCAGTTTACTCAGTGATGAGTGAATTAAGGAATGCCAAATGGCCAAATCAGTGACTAATGAAATGTGTTCAGGAAAAAATGGGAGTCCTCTGGGAGGCAACCTGAAGCAGAGTGGGCTCACCTGTGGCTTGCAAGATGGCTCAGAGGTGTCTGCTTTATCTGCAAAAGGTCTCGCATTCAATCCCTGACATTTAAAGGGAGTAGGGAGTATGAGAGTTGAGAGATCTTTGCCTGAGACCCTGGACAGTCCCTGCCAGTTAGATAGTACTGAGGTTGATGGACTGATGGTCTGCCTCAGTTTAAGGCTGTTTCACAGAATATGTTCTGTAACAATTTCATACAAAAAAAGAAGCCTCCATCATAACCCCTTCACAGGTTCAGTTCTGGGGAGTTTCAACTTTTCAGTTCTTTTTTTTTGCTAGGAACCCACCTCAGCTGTCTTGCAGATGGAAAGAAGGCTTTGTCCACACACTCTTCCTGGAGATGCATTCCAGGGTAGGACACCTGTGCAGGACACAAGACACCCAGAGTAAATCGACAGCAGATCAGGTAGCTTCCCAACACAGTGCAAACCTTCCTACTATAGGCAAGTTTGTGCGGAAAGTGGGAGACAGATGAGCTACTGGTATGCAGGACTACTTGGACTGAAAGTAGAGGAATCAACACACTGGCTTGCTTTTTCTCCAGAGAAGCTTTTCTGATCCCATGCGACCTAGTCCACCAGCCAGGAGAAGCAGGGAAGAAGGATTTCTGCAAGTTTTCAAGAGGCCCAAGAAGACTTCTCTAAGAAAAACTCTTGGTTAATTCCATGGCAACATGTTTTGTTTTATAGACATTACTGGCCGGCCGTCTTCTGGGTGTGAGGAAAGTAAGATCACATTCTCAGGCTGGTTCCCAGGAAATGAACCACCGGGCCCCGCAAAGATTCCTGGCTGTCTTCTCAAGAGAACTAGCTCATCCCTTCTCTTCAAGGCTCTCTTTCCACCAAGGAGGACTTGCTCATTGAGAAGGGGAGCTATGCGTTAAGCCATGGTGCCAATGGACACCATGCGCAGTGGACTCCCACTGGGAAATGCTAGCATTTGCAAGGCAAGGATGCACACCACTCACCATACATCCTGGCATCAGTGCATAGGTTGCCAATGCTGGCTGAAGTCTTGCTAGGATTTGCAATGGAGTTGCATGTTGTCCAAGTGCTGAAGTAGATGTAGACAGGGACTGCAGAGCAGGCCAGGACCAGGAGCCAGATGATGGCCAAGACGTAGGTTATGCCCACAAACTGAAACAGTCAAAATCAGCAAGAATTGTTAGGGGACAGCTGGGAGCCTTTAGAGACAAGGGCATGAGACTGGAGATCTGCAGACTGAAATGACCTGGGAAAACCTCTTCCAACTGGAGAGGGAAAGGGCACCTCTAGCCAATTGGGTGGCAGAAGGGCTAAGCAGCTCTGCCCATGCATCCATGCTGATGTGTATGTACAGTTGTACTAATACACACAACTGTGGCCTTTCTGCACAATTGGTTCTTAGTGAAATGAATGAACACATGTTTATCTGTTGTGTGCAGTTTGCACATCTTCCTTGAAGTGGATGCATATCTGTAATGGGATACACAACATACTCTCCAGTACTGAAAGCACAATAGTTTGTATCTGGGGAAACTGCAAAGAGCTGTACAGGTGCAGATTGCAAAGGTAATGGTTTTGTAATTGCTATGTGGGATGTGACCATGACAGCACCACATTGACTAGGATGTGGGCACAATCTATTACATAGTAAGGGTAGCATAAGAAAGTGTGCAAACACCCTGTTGTTGTCTAGCCCTGGGCTAGCCATTCTTTGGAAACTGAGTAAGAGTCCAGTAGCACCTTAAAAACTAACAAAATTTGTGGTAGTTTGTTAGTCTTTAAGGTGTCACTGGACTCTTGGTTTTTTCTACTGGTACAGGCAGACTAACAAGGCTACCCATCTTGATTGATCTCTTTGGAAACCGAGTCCTCCATTCTATAATCTCCAATGCAGGAGTGCTCACTTAGGCATGTTCTTTTTAAAAGCAGCACACCTCCAGCTGCCACTTTTTGGGAAGCAATGTTTCCTTTTTTAAAGAGGACGTGAACTATCATTTTCCTGTGCTACAGCGTATGTTTTTCCATGTTTTTTTGAAAGGTAAGGATCAGCTGCCTCATCTAAAACAAGGGCTATAATTCTATATGTTACAGGTGAACACAGTGTTGCAATTCTGTGCAAAAGTAAAGATGTTTGTGTGTGCATGTATGTGTGTGTGACATTTTCATTGTGCAGAAAAGCCCCAATGGTGCAAACAACGTTTCTGAATGAGTCAGATTGCCAAGGAGAGGAGCACTCAATTACACATCTGTATTACTTATGCAGTTCTTTCTGTACCACCGATGGGTTGCACTTCCCAGGACTTGCTTGCACATCAGAATTTGTATCATCATGATATCTGTGTCCTAAGAGTAATTTGTGCGTATGTGTGGTTTAGTTGCATGAGGTAATTAATTGTGTGCTCCTGGCTCGGAACATCTGGCCCAAGAGGTGCAAAGATGAAATTGGTCTTGAGAGAAAACAGCACTTGTTCTGCTCAGCTCCCCTGATCTGAACCAATCTTGGTTTGTAAGCTGTGAGGTCTTATTCTATTTAAAATGGGCATTTCTGAAGCAACTTTACTCTCTGAAGGACAGGCAGCTAAGCAATTTTGAATGTCTGCTGCAAAGCTGATTTGGCCTTTGAATGAGCAGCAACAATGCAGAGATGCCAAGATGCCTCTGTTTGAAAGGGCTTCCATTTGCTCTCTGTTGGTCAGATGGACATGAAGTCCAATCCTGCTTCCTGGCGCAACCATGAATGGAGCTATCACCATTGCTTCTTGTGTGTGCAGTTAATACAGAGTTTGGTGATCTTTATGGAGTGGGACAGCAGTGAAGAGTTCAAGAATTTGTAAATTTAATAGCCCAGAATTTAAAGAATTGCCAAACATGCCTCACTTGTATGCATGTTCATAAAGCTGTATGCACAGCCTGGATAATAGTGAGCCAGTGGCTCAGAAATGCCCATTTTAAGAACGTGGGCAGCCAAATGCCCAATCGATCAGTTGTGAACTGCTTCCCCTTTCCCCACCTGCTTTTGGTTGAACTACTTGCACATGCTGAAAAGCCATGAAGCTGGACTTTTATTATAGGCAGCTCAAGTGCTTTATGTGACTTTGTTTAAAAGACTGGCAATCATTCCCCCCAAACTGCACTTAGAGGCTGAAGTCCCATTGACTTCCAGGAAATTCTGGACTCCTCAGTAGCCCTAGATCCAGGCTGTTTGACCAAATGGAGGGACTTGTTGCAATGAATAACCATTGCACACCACTGTCCAGGTCTATGGGAACATTTGGGCACAGTTCTCTCTTCCTTACAATACTGTAATTACAAAGTAAGTTGAGATGCCTCAAAGCAATGGAGAGAGTGGGAAGGCTGGTAGATAAAACATGAAAGAAAATGATGAAGGAGGGGAACGGGAGAGAAGTGAATTAGCATCAGTAAAGGATAAAAGTAAAGGTGACAATTGGGGAGATTCTACATAGTGATGACAAGAGATGCACTTGACCCTGGAGGAGCGGAGAGAAGGGAAGGAAGGGGACGAGCAGTCCTGGTGCAGTTTTCTTTCTAAGACACCGTCAGTTCAGTGCAGCTGCTCCCTCCAGTTCCTGATGCCTCTGCCGCACCAGTCACTGCTGTCTCATGCCCATCAGTCAATGGCCATGCCACTCAAGTCGCTCAAAGGATAAGCAAACTCTGCATAAGATCACCTTGTCAGGATGTCCTAGCCATTTTCCCAAACAGTGACACACCAGGTCCATAGAGTGACCTTGACGGTGTCCTCTGGAACCCCTCCCCTTGTGGCCCCCTGTTACCGTAGCGCTGAGGCCCCTGCCACAGATGGTGGTCTTGTAGTCGCCAAAGATCTGCCTGACAGCGCCAGTGGTGTAAAAGCCTTCGGCCAGCAGGAGGGCTCCAAAGAGGAAAAAGAAAGCGGCAACCCCATAAATGGCATATTGGAAGTCATGGATCCTGCAGAGGGATAAAAGAAGGGAGGAAGGGTTTTTTGTTTCCGTTTCATTCTGATCCCAGTACTGGATTGATGAGAAACTTGTTGGACTCTGAGCAAAGCAAAATGGACTCTTGGTTGCAGCAGGGCCTGGTCTTGGCTCAGTCGTTCAAAAGGGTCTCAGGGCATTCTGAGGTCCTAGACCATGGGAGGGGGAGAAGAGGGGAGGATAGCACAGCCTGGATTGCCAAAAGGAGGCCCACCATGTGATGAGGAGGGATCTAGGCTCATGCATGGGTAAAACGAAGGCCTTGGAAAGTGGAGAGGTTCAAGACACATTCTACCTAGCAGCTCAAGCTGGCTGGAGTCCTCCATACCTATTATACTTTTCAAGGAACCCATCATACTTAACAAGGATCCAATACAAAACATACTTGAGCCATACATAACCAGTGAAGGAGCACAGAATGCATAGCAATCTCAGCCTGGGTCACAAGGGCTAATGCAGTGGCTTTTCAGAGTTCAGGGTGGGGCTGAGTCAGCATGGCAGAGGCCCTCTGCTGGACTCAGCAGCTGCTTCTAAGTGGGGCAGCGGCACCCAGAACCAGCTGGGCCATAGGAGAAAACTAGGAGGTTTCCGAGGATGCTTTTAAGGGGCACCAAAATTAGATGGAACTGAATTTTCCTCTATCTATATAAGTTATCTTTTATAAATGAAAGGATCTAGGGTGCCAAAAGCCCATGGGCTAGCCATCTCCCGGGCTACAAATGAAGTGACTCAGCAATGTCTGTGTATGTTCCAGAATGGTCACCTGAAACATCTGTGGTCTTAGTCTTGTTTCCTCAGCCCAAAATTAAGCAGCATTGACTGGAACAGGATATAGGAATATCAACCATAGAGAGGATACTTACACATCAATCAGAAACTCATAATCCTGATAGTTTTTGGAGAAGTAGGTCTCGATCAGGTGCTCTGTGCCAGTGAGTGCTTCATGCCCACAGCCACAAAAGAGCGCTACCCCCAAGAAACACAACCCAGTGGCAACCAGTGAGGCAAAGGGTGCCCCAATAAGACATCTCGCACAGCAATCTAACAAACCTGGGGGGAGAAAAGAGAAACCCCATCAGCAGCAGAGAACCTGTACGTTATCATGGTGAGAGAGAGAACAGTATGGAGGATGGGAGGTATATGCGGTGGTGGCAGTTAAAAGAAAGTATATTAATACAGGAATGAGATATATGGGGAAGAGGGAAATGTCCCATGTCATTAGTTAGTCCACTTATAATGAACCAGTATTTCAGAAGACCTAAATACAAATCTCCTAGGTAAAAAAAACCTCAACAGGAGCTTTGCTCTCCAAAGGAAAGCTGCCAGCTTTTTCAGCAAAGGAGCAGAGAAACCTGAAGTGGATGGGGTGAGAGTCTCTTTACGATCTTTGCTTGCACTTCAAGGCAGATGACTCAACTAACCTTCACTTGTGGCTAGCTGGGGACCCCTTCAAAGCTTTCTTAATCATGATTTGGTGGAGGTATTTGGCCCTGGAGTTTTGGTTCAGGCACATTGCTATCCCTGCGTGCAGAAAGACTCCATCGTTGCAGTCTTTTGGTTCTTTTAACGCCTCATGGTTTTCAAGCCAATCTCATGATTTAAGGCTCCAAGACCACCAGGACCAGTTAGGCTGGCTTCCAGAAGAAATTTAGATCTGGAATTGATTTCTAGAGCTTTTGTGGCTGGGTCTAACCCACAGCACCTTTGCAGGCCACACCCCGACAATTTGGCCTCTGCTTTCTGGCACCAAAGTTTAAGGAGGTAGTGAAAATTGAATAAGGCAGTGAAAGTTGAACCAGGCTATGCAAATGTACCTGGATAAGGAAAAGGCTAACACATGATGATGCAGACAAAAAAGGACCCAGTTGGCCGGTCATTCAGAAGCCATTTTTTATATACATGGATAGATCGCTTGAATGGACAAATGGGGACTGTTCCCTTTGGACCTTCTGATCAATACGGCAAATGTAAGATATTTCTCTGGCACTTCAACAGTGTTGCTTTGATTTTGGAGAAGCTGGATATCACCTCAAGAGAAGCGTGATCCCAAGGCAGAGCTTAGTGCTGCTGCAGACCCCTGAAATCACAGTCGAGCAGACCCCTGAAATCTCCTTGTATGGGTCAGCCCTGCGGCACCCCAGACATCTGAACCTCCCCTTGTATCCAACTGGGCTAGCATCACACGCTGTCCTTGTTGCATTCAGGGACAGGGATATGCCCATTTGTGGACTTGGGGGGAGGGAAGCAGAAATGCAGAAGAATTAATCTTGACTGACAGCAGCAATAAGCCAAGCTAAGCTATGCCTTCCCCATTACTTGGCAAGGAGTCAAAACGTAGCCGCTCAGTTCTGCCCTCTGGGATTTCAAATGGACGGCTGGATGAGACCCACAGAGTGGATGCATTGCTTTGGAGAGTTCTGCGTAAAAGGTACTCTTGAACATGGGAGATTGAACCTGCCTGAGCCCTCAGCAGGGAAGGGCTGAGCTCCCTCCAAAAGGGAGCACCTTTTGTCAGGGGAATGGGGCAGGGCAGATGAGGAGACACAGCTGTCCTGTCCTGTCCCAGATCCTACAGTGTGGGAAAGAGCTTTTGGCTCTGGGTTTTCAAGGGTTCAGATGGAGATAAGGGCTACCTGGAAAACTCGGTTGTGGAACTGGATCCAGGTTTGGATTCTGAGGACCCGTAGTTTGTGGAGGTGTTTGGCTCTGGGGTTTTGGCTCAGGCACATCACTAACATTATCTATATTATAAAAAATACAACAGTAAACCTAAGAATGCTCAACATAGTGTGGAAAACCCATGCTCCCTCCTCCCGGTAGCTCAGGGGGTAGGAGTCCCCTGGGTCCCTAAGGATCTGGGTCCCTCTCCCCCCTCTCCCTCATTCCTCCAAGAGGTTCCGGGGCTCAGTCCAAGCCATATGGCAGCTCTTCCCTTGTGGATCTCCTCTCTCCCTCCCTCCCTCCCTGTCCCCAAAGTGTTTTTCTCACCCCTTGAAGAATGAGCCCATCAGTTTCTGATGGGACCAAGGGCCAAGGTCACAGCTTGTACTGATCTCTTGGTGGCACAAAGGACAAGAGGGGGCTTGTTCTTTCTCACCAGGCTTGGATAAGCTCATCAGTATTCGCTCTGCTCTGGGGAGGGCTGGACCAGGGGCAAGAGGAGACAAACAGAGAACAATGGGAGGCCTATTCTCTTAGCCTTCTTTGGGAGCAGCAGCCCCCCCCTCCAAAGTACTACGTGGAACTGGCCACCACAAGCCTGAAGTTCGGCAAGTCTCCCACCCCCACGTTCCATGCATGGCATCTGCTGGAGCTCTGGAGTGGCTCGAAGTAGGCTACGGGCACAAAGTGGGTGGTCAAAGGCCTGCAGTTAGCTTCTTGGTCATCCTTGGTCTGGGCTGGGAGCCAGGGTGACCCCGAGTGACCTCAGTCCCTTCCCCACTTTTGCCCAGTCAGTCTGGAGTAACTTGCTGGGCTCTCTTGCAGTCAGTGCCATGAGACACACGGGCATTGCACACTGAAAGCTCAGACCTGAACCGCTGTTCTTTCTGACTTAAGCCAGCTTATAAATTCCTCTCTTCCTTCTTCTCCCCAAACCTATCAGAACAAAGCTTTGTTGGGGGTGCTCTCTCACCCCCTTTGTCTCCCAGATTCTCATCCCACTCCCCACAGCCTCTCCCAGGGTGCCCGCCTTCTTGGTCTGCGCTTGCCAGCAGTGAGCACCCTGCTTCTCATGAGATTATAACACAAATCTAAATATAACTTATTTTCCATGGCAGACAAATCACTGGGCTTTTCCACCACAAAATGCTATTGTGGCCTGACTTCAGAAACCACTTTCAGAACCCTTATAAAAGTGTGCACGGACAAACCAAACTGTCTGTTTTGCTTCAAAGACCTGGTTCACCATAAACAATCAGAGCTTGAAAAAGAAGAGCACGGCGGTTGTGGAAACTGAACAACTTCACCAGTGGCTGGCAGAATGATCTTTCATTTCAGCCCATTTCCTTGACAGGTATGTCACAGGTCTGTGGCCAGAGAGGGGACAGTGAGTGCTGTGCTCCATCAAGAACACTGATGTGACTCACTGAAGAATATCCCCCCCCCCCAAAAAAACCCTCTTTGTAATTTCAAGCCATGTTTAGAGTGTAAAATACCCAGAGACCTTTGGGCTCGCCAACAAGATTATAGAAGTTTCTGGTGGAGCTGAACCTGCCTGACTTTTCATTCATTTCTTTGAAATGTGACAGCCCTCCCTAGCAAAGAAGGCTGTCTACTGCCTTGACAAGTCATTCTTCCTCATCCTTTTGATTTCCTTCCAAATGCTTGAGAAGCCTTCATCTTCTTTTCTTCAGCCTAAACACACTCAGTTCCTCCAGCTTCTTCAAACGCAGCCTGTCTCCACGGGGCCTGTATCACCTTGCCACTGTCTCAGGAGCCCCGCTGTCCATTCTAGCTAGCGTCCAACACTGACCTCAGAATTCCAAGCAGAGTCTTGTCAGGCCAAACAGGTTGTATTACTAATACCTCTGAAGCCTTTAGAATAGTGTTAAGTTGGTTGCAGAATGGCATTTCTGTGACGCATCCTCACAGCATCATGTATATCTTTAACAAGAGCGCTGTCCACTGCTCCATTTAAGCCACTCATCAACCTGGCAGGTATTTGCTCAACCCATTTCCAGTTCAATGCTGAAGCTTTTCATTTCTAGCCAGTTGTACTTGTGTTATGCCCTGGTAATCCACACTTTCCACATTTAGCTGGCCTGATCCTCTACTTGGACAAGGCAAGGACCCTCACAAACCAAGCATGGCTTTTCGGCCCCACCATGGACCCTGGCACAGATGGCACCGTGCTGCAGTTCAGTGCACACAGGACAGAAGGACAAAGCTGTTGTGTTTTGTGTGTGTGTGTGTGTGTTTTCACTTGGCCCAAGTTCCTGGCTTCCTCTCCTCCTTTTCTCGCCGGCTGCCAGGGCCCTGGGATGCAACTCGAAGCTGCACACTCCATAGGCACAGTGCAGGAATCTGGGGTTCAGAAGGAGGGGGAGGATATTTGGAGGAGGAGAGGAGAGAAAGAGCCCCTTGTCTGAACACAATCCCCAGCCTTGTGCTCAGAGGCAGAACAATGGACACGAGACAAGAGGATGAGCTGCCGAGCCTGGCTCCCTGCCTCCCTGGCCCTCCTACCCCAGCCCGGCTGGCTCAGGCTCCCCCCACAGAAAACAGTGCTCCCGTTGATGAGGTGTGTGGGAGCCGAGAGTAACCCTGGCTGGTACGGGGGGGGGTGAGGGAGGGAGGGAGTGGGCCCCCTGCAAGGCTCAGGGGCTGCAATTTCATCCCAGAGCCCCCTTCCTTTCTCACACACCCTACTATGTCAGTGTCATTTTTTTCTCCATTTCAAAAAATATATATACATATCTTTAAAAAAAAAACTTGACAAATGAATTCAATGCAGCTGTATAAAAAGATTTTATGGCCAGGGAACTGAAAGACAAGAGCCCCCACCAAAAACAGATACTATTAAAATCAGAAGAAAAATGCAACTCCTGCAAATTCAGTCCTCCTGTTTTTACTGGGGTTTGGACTTCGAGTGTGTGAGATTCTTGGGGGGGTGGGTTGGGTTGGATAATTGGCAACACTGCCTATCAGGAATTTAAGCTGAGCCAGTCAAGGTTCCTTGCTGCTACTGGCTGGGCTGGGGGCTCCATCTCACCTCCTCCCACCCAGGCAATCGGCCAGGCTCTTGGTTTGCCTGGGGACATGCCAGGTGAGGAGAGGAAGAGGAGAAAAGGACTAAATGGATTATATGTAGATTACATTTGCAGGACATACAGGACAATCAGAACAGAACCCTACTGGAATCCAGTAAATGTAGCCCTAAAGAAACCCAAAGGACTCCTGGCCCCCCCAGGGCTGACTTTTTCACTGATCCCTGCCTCAAAATGAGAAAGATCTGATCACCTCAAATGTTAAAATACAGCATTGTCTATTAAGATTTATGAGGTCCATTCTGTGTGTGAAGCCTGCAATAATTTGCACTCTTTGCCTACCCCAATTAAAAACAGACTGGCAAGGGAACCCCTTAATTAATTAATTAATTAATTAATTATCATATGGCATTGTGTGCAGAATAGCCAGGAGATCTGAAGATTGTCTGGCAGCTACAAGTTCTAGCTCTTAGCACTGTACTAGTGGTGAGCTAGACTTGATTTTTTTTTAGGGGCTGAGAGAGTTCTGAAAGAACTGTGACTGGCCCAAGGTCACCCAGCTGGCTTCATGTGGAGGAGTGGGGAATCGAACCCTGTTCACCAGATTAGAGTCTGCTGCTCTTAACCAGTCCACCAAAAAGAGGACTTCTTTGCCAGGAAATGACAGCAATATGGGAGAGGAAGAGGACTGTGAAAACCCAAAAACGCCGTCTTCTCCCTGAGAACTCTGTTTGGGCACCCCGTTCCAAGCCCTCTAACTGACCGCTACAAGCAGCAAGGAGGTCCCCTGGAGCTGTCCCAACCTTAAACACAAACCAAACCTCTGAGCCTCCTGAAAACTATAGCAGGACAGCATCTGGAAAGAAGGCTGCGATCACACACAATAAATAATCCACTTTCAATGCACTTTCCAACTGGATTTTGCCAGTTCACACAGTAAAATCCAGTTGGAAAGTGCACTGAAAGTCAATTGACAGTGGATTATTTAGTGTGTGTGACCACAGCTGGAGAGACAGAAATCTCTCTATCAACCATGCAAGAAAGGGTGACTCAAAAGACACACCAAGCTCCTTGTGGTGGAGGAGGATTTTTAGAAGGACCAGGATCCGCCGGCATTTGTGCATATCAGTTCTGTGCAAGCAAAATGGGCTGGTTGGTCTCAAATGAGGTACATTGCCTTGCAAGCTGGTGCTGACCAGAAAGGATAGGAGAAGAAGGAATTTATTGAAGTCCATGGAAAGAACCAAGCCCAAACCTGCATGTCTCTAGCTGCTTCAAGACATCATTTGGGGCTACCGCTAACTTTCTGTGTCAAGCTTGTGGGGACTGGGCTGATCAGAGCCTGCTACCCACTTTGGGGCACCACAAGGTTCTCTATTAGACAGAGGAGTAGGAAAAAGTCCCCCCTCAGGTGAGAAGAAAGCTGTATCTATCCTTTGCAAATATAACAAAGGGTAGCTTTGGGTAATATTCAGGCCTCTTAGTTAGGAAGGGTGAGTCATTTAAAGAAAGTTAGGACCAAGTGAGATGTAATGCCATGGGGACCCCACCACCATTTTAGAGTGATTTTAAAATGCTTTGAGGGGATTGGACTTGCAGCATGGCAGGATGAGGTGCTTCCCCCCCCCCCCCCCCGGGTGTGTGAGCCAATTTGGTGTAGTGGTTAAGTGCACGGACTCTAATCTGGGAGAACCAGGTTTGATTCCCCACTCCTCCACTTGCAGCTGCTGGGTGACCTTGGGCAAGCCATAGCTCTGGACCAGCTGTTCTTGAAAAAGAGCAGTTTCTGTCAGAGCTCTCTCAGCCCCACCTACCTCACAGGGTGTCTGTTGTTGGGGGTGGGGGGAGGGAAAGGAGTTTGTAAGCCGCTCTGAAACTCCCTTGGGTAGTGAAGGGCAGGGTATAAATCCAATCTCTTCTCTTCTTCTTTAAAGTCAAGTTCAAACCAGGAATGCTTCAAAAAGAGGAGGGCTTTTGAGCCCCCCACCATGGTTGTGCCAGTCTCAAACACCCCTGTGAATGACCACTAGCCCAAGGCTGGGTGGATTCTAAATCAAGTTATTAGACCCTGAGCTCTAGAGAAGATTTCCTGGACAGTGACGGGACCCATCTAAAGGGACTCAATCTCCAGGAATTCTAAAGTGTGCTGGATGGTTTGCTGAAGGCTTCGAGTTGAAGGCTTCAAGCTGACAAGCAGCCTACTGTGCCAGGGTAACCTATCATCCCAGGACTTTGGATGGGATGACAAGACAGCCTGGCATAGTAGACTGCCTGTCAAGCAATCTCTACCTGGCCCACATGAACTAATTCCTGTAGTCAACAGGGTGGACAGGGTGGAGAGAGGTCTCAGCTTCTACTACATCTTTCACCCAGTGATGTGCCTGGACCGTCTCTCCGTAGAGCAGCAGAAGGTAGAAATCTTGGACACTGATGCTCATCTGAGGGCTGCAAAGCAGAGCAATCACCCCCCGCAGTCGTGGTTTAATGCAGTAATTTTTAAAATATATTTTTAAATAGTGGACAGGAGATGCCTTCCAATGTGGTATCCTAAGTGGCCTGCCTGTACCAGAAGAGCTTTAAGTCTGCTGTGTCTGTGTTTGAGCCTCCCCCCCCCCCCCCGGCTCCATCTTATGCATATCCTGCTCATGCTGCAGGTTCTTCCAAACCCCCAGGATCTGAGCATCCTCCCAGAGAAAAGCTCCATGTCTCGTAACCAAGGAAACGCTTATCGTTCTCAGACTCAGACAGAGCTTTGGACCAGTGGGAAATGGGAGGTGAATGAAGGCTTGGAAATCAAGGAGGATTTCATTAGAGAAGTTGTGGGGAGGGGGCCCCTGTTAAGAAAGTGGAGATTCTTTCTATTCACCTCCCCCCCCCACACACACACACCCTATTAATGTCCTGAGCAATTAGCATTGCTTTGAACAATTTGCCAGCCAGCAGAACCAGCTAGATTTCTGAGACCCACCAAAAGCTTCCCTCCTTTTGCAAGAAGAAGGAGGTAGCAGAGACCACAGGAATTCTACCTCGGTTTTGGCTCCAGTTACAGTGTGGAGGCTGGGGGGAGACTTGGGAAAAGTTAGTGACCCAGGACTGGAAATACAGAGGCAAGCCAGGAGGCAGAGCATTGGGTCTGGGAGGCTGTATCCACCCCCACCCCCACCCCAGAAATTCTGGCTGCATCACACAGGACAGGAAACTCCCCCACCCCTGTCTGAATCCTGTCCAGGAGCTGGTGAGGATGCAGAAGATTCTCTGGCCCTTTAGCCCGCAGGAACCATCCTTGACATGGCTCTGACAGGGCTGCAAGGCTCAGATGGCTCGGCCTCATCTATAGGGGGTGAGCTTAGGTTTGCTGATCACCTTCTTCCATGCCCCAATGGGCCGCCAAGTGCCCTGTACAGGGTTGCCAGCACTGCAGGAGAAGCTTGGCTGTTTTAACTTCCCAATCCATCCCTACAGGATCCTCAAGTAGGCTGTACCCCTTCTTGTTTTTATTCAGATTTCTTGGGCAGGGCAGGGCAGAGAGGAGAGGGGGGAAGAGGAGAGAGACAAATACATGCAGTCATTGTGAGTCCCATGTTGCTGAAGGGAGCTTTGGATCTGAAAATGCTGATGTCTATGGATTGAGACCTCTTCTCTCTCTCCAGCCATAAACTGGCCAATTTGGGGAAGGGTATTTACCCTGACCTGGATAGCCCAGTCTAGCCTGAGCTTCTCAGATTGGGGGAACTAATTTGGGTTTGGCCCTGGCTAGTATTTGGATGGGAGATCTCCAAGGAATACCAGGGTTGTGATACAGAGCCAGGGAATGGCAAACCACCTCTGGAATCTCTTTCCTGGAAAACCCTACAGATTTCACCATAAGTCAGCTGTGACTTGCCACCACAAATAAATAAACCTTTTGCCTGGAGCCGCTGGCTGCTGGTGCAACCAATCACCCAGAAAGGGCTGCAGACCTCTCATCTGGAGCTGCTGCTTCTTGGATCAGATAAACCTGATGCTCAGCTCCTGCCCTCACATCCTACCAGAAACTTCTCCTGCGTCCACATGACAACATCAGCGCTGCACGAGCAAATCTCTTGACGCTGGATCAGAAATGTCATCCTGCGTGTTGGGATGGCTGACTATCAGCAAGGGAGTCGGTGTGATTTCTGATTACCAGCTTACCGTCCGGAGGTTATGTTGGATGTGAATAAAATGCAGCTACTTGTCCCACCTCTCATCTGCAGCACAAGCTGAATAAGAAGCCCAGGCGGCTTCCCCCTTCTCCGCACCAACCACTAGGAAGGGCTGCCTCCCATCTGGTGAGAGTACGCCTGAGAGGTCATGGTCAAAAGCAAGGTGCGTGTCGACTGGGGGTGACTGGGTGGATCTGGGTCTGGTGGATAAACTCTCCCCATGAGGTACGCAGGGCTGACTTGCAGAGCACTCCGGTCAGCGACACGGCAAGTGGCTCAGTCACTGGTGTTGTCATCTCAAGAAGCTCATGTGAAAGAGGCCCTTTCTGTAGTAGTATTACCCACACGCACTGCTGAATGATCAAGCTTTGTGAGCCATGCCTCCTTCGGAATTTGGTAGGCGGGCGCTGCCATGTCTTGCTACTTTTTTAGGCAGTTGCTCACATGCTGCCAGTACTAGACCCCAGAAATGGAGGAAGCCGAAACTCTAGAATGCCACAGCTGCTGTCAGTCAGGTGGTAGGATCATCGCTGATGTGGCAACATTCTTTCAATCCATCTATATAAACCTCCCCCCCACCCCTCAGAGTTTTGTTTTACCTGATACCATCTTTGTTTGGGAACTCGTTCCCCTCTCTGCCAGTTCAGACACACCAATGGACACAGAATGCCCCAACTTACGGGGTTGTGTTTTGATCTAAACAGTGCTTCAGAGAAGAGACTTCTCTTCAGTCCTGCAAGACCACCCCTGGTGTCTCCCCGTGGTGGCAGAGGTGACAGCATTAAGTACTGACAGGGGAAAGAACTTCCGGGAGGACAGTAGAGGTGGGACACTTTCTTGGTGGATCTTCTGGCATGTCTAGTATGGAGAGTCACAATATGAAGTTGGCAGGATCTGGCTGCTCAGTGTTCAGCCAAAACTCCTGCCCTTCTGCCCCAGATGCTGAATGCCCAGGCCCTTGGAATCCCCCAAAGGACACAGCCTCCCTGGGCTCCTTGCTCCCCTCGTTCATGGCTCTTAGAAAAGGTAACTTGGCTAATGTTTAAACTAACACTGCTCTCCTACACATCAGTCCTGGCTGGAGATGATGAATAATGCTTCTCCCTCCCTACACAAACCCACCTGCCTTTCTCCCCTGAATTACAGCCACAATAAATTAAATGAAACATCAAGAGTCCTTCTGGAGGGATGATAGATCAAGATGGGTAGCCATGTCTGTCTGTCTATAGCAGCAGAAAAGAGTTTGAGTCCAGTAGAACCTTAAAGACTGGGCTGCAGTCTCACAAGCAGTTTGCCGCAATATAGTAGCATTACCTTTGCAGATTTAAAGAGCATGATCAGATGACAACATCTGCCTTTCTTTCCCCAGTCGTCAGCACCCCTTGTTGCCCTGCTTCAGAAGCGGAGTAATCAGACACCGGGGGAAATTCGGTATTAACAGATGCCAGTGCTTCCACTCTGCTTTCCCAGACATCAGAACTCTCCTGCCACGAAAGGAATCTGGAAGTGAAGTCTGAACCCACAGATCTGTTTCCACCACTGGTTTTTTAATTGCGCCTGAGCGCATGCACCTACCAGTATTATAAAAAAAGACTGGGTAGCATGCTCCGTGGTTGAGGCACTGCAGTAATGTGAATGCCTGACCACCAGAGGAGCGCATGGGGAAACTGCCCCAGGGTGTGCTGTCTGGTTGGTCTGCCCTGCAACACTTTAAACCAGTGCAAGGCATGCCCAGATCACAGCAAGCCTCCAGTGTGACCGCAGCCCAAATTTCTGGTAGGGTAGCTTTTGTGAGTCACTGCTCTGTTCTGAAGAAGCGAGCAGTGACTCACGAAAGCTCATACCCTACCACAAATTTTGTTAGTCTTTAAGGTGCTACTGGACTCTTGCTCTTTTCTACTGGGGGGATGTTGTTACAGCTTAAGACATTTCTATGTGCCTACTCTAAATGTTTACTAGTAATACTATCTACACAAATACTTAATAACAATAACAATGTCTACAAGTCTGTTCTGAATTTAACCAAGCTAATGGCTCACAAGACTAAGCAACTGACACATTGCAGTACTTTGTATGGATACTGCTATTTGGATAAAAAGAATTTGTGAAAAGGCCTCCTCACTGTCAGCCCCACGTTTCTCACGATATAATTTTCAAGAAAAACTATTTTAAAAGGAAAACAAACTAGCTCAGATCCTGAGATCAAATAGCCAGAAATCTCATCTCCTTACTTCTCCCTCCAGCTTGTCATTATCAGTGGGTAGATTCCAGCTAAGTCCAGTTCAGACTTTTAAGAAGAAAATTCTGCACTCTTGGTTATTCTTAAGCAGCAAAATTGCCTCAAACCAGCTATTTCCGGTGGAATGACAGCACTGCACTTGTCCCAGCACTAGAGCAGATTTCCAGAGCAGAATTAATTCGCGTATTCCCCAGACGCAGGAGAACATCAGCAGGAGGAATATTTAGTGGAGAGCCTGAAAGCCCCATCCTGCCTGCCAGAGAGACCCACAATTCCTTGGGCTTCCTTTTACAAACACCTCCAACTATTTGGTCCTTTTAGTCCAGGATCCTACTTTTAAGAGTAAAATGGTAATAAATGGAACACTCAGAGAATTAATCAGGGATTTGACCCAGGATTTTTCTCAGCGCAACGAAATGCCTTTCGCATTAGCAGCTTTACACCAAACCGTTTGCAAAGTTTCCTTTGCTTTGTCAACTCACCCATTGCTTTGGGATCTCAGGAAAACAACCGCTATTTTCCTGCCTTTCTTCCAGTAGAACAATCCTTTGCCGCTGCCTCTGTGCCTCCCTCTGCTTCCCCCTGGATCACTCTCTCTCTCTCTCTTGCCCTGTCCTCAGCCAAGAAAAGGGCTCTCGGGTGGACAGCCAACCCCCTTAAAGGGACAGCCCCCCTTCCTCCTGCTCCTCCTCCTCTCATGATCCCATCCCTCTTAACTCTCATCTGGACTCACTCTTGCCTCTTGTGTTTGTCCCTTGTGTTGCTGTGCGCCTTTGTTTTTGCTTACCAGTTTCTTTTCCTCAAGACTTCTGGGTGGCAAGGAAACACAGAGGGCTTTGCTGTGAGTCCTGTCCCTTGTGTAAAGTCTTCCCAGACGGAAAGTGGGAGAATGGGGAGTGACTGGAATGATTCCGAAGTGGCAATCAAGGTCAGGAAGGAATTGGCCACTGGGCATTTTGCAGGTGGCAGCAGGGCTTGTTTGTATGGGGCACCACTTCAGGCCCGCCTTGTGCACTGCCCCTGGCCTGACCTGGCAGCTGTGTGCAGCTGGGATGGGGTTGTGGCCTTGGGCACAGACCTGCAGTTTTATTGCCACAATAGCAGAGGCTAAAGTGAGAGTTTGTTTCCAGCCATCTACTGGTGCCCCTTTGCAACCAACCTCTACCTGGAAGACCCCAAGCTGCAGTGTGACTTTAGTGACCCATTAGCAGGTCAAGCCACTAATGCACAAGGTGAACAGAAGAGATTGGGCTTTAGAACAGATGGTGGCCAAGGAATGGGTTGGTGGCATTCAGGGGTGGAGAGGAGGATAAGGTGACAGAAAGACTGAAGGCTTTTGTGGCAGCTCTAGCATCAGTGTAGGGTTCAGTGCAGAGGGGTAAAGCAGTGGCTGATGAGGTCACGAGCTCTAGAAACTCTACAGAAGCAGAGATGGTGCTATGAACAACTAGAGTTGCCAACAGGCCTGGAAGAAAATGCCCGGTCCCATTTAATGAAGCATATTGTGTGGAAATGGGCAACTGGAGCTTTTCATGGCATGCAGGCAAATAATATCTCTTGGTAAATCATATCCCCATTAAGCCTCTATTAAAGGCATGGGACTTTTTTTTTTCTCCAGGCAATTGATAAACCTGTCAACATCTGGCGAAAGAGACTTTTGGTGCTGCTGCCAGAGGTTTGTTATGTAGCAAAACACAGAGGTATGAACAAAATAGGGAGAGCTCCAAGGTGAATGGGTATCTTTTACAGAAATGCAAAACATAATTCATTGCAGACTTTGGGCTACCTAAAGGTATTTGGTACAATCAGTCTTTGGCATAATGAATATGCATGTATTCCTCAATGGTTGTGCAGAGTTTGCAGAAGACCCCTTGAGCCTAACATTCTGGCCCCAAATCCTTTTTTAAAGCATAAAACCATCCACCAGATTTAAATTGTAAGAGAAACATCTGAGAGCAAGATGTCATTTGTGGCAACTCCTCCAGGTAATTATGCCTGGTAACATTTTTTTAAAAAACTAGCAGGAAGGACAAGAAGTCAACAGATACAACTAGATCCATCCCTGGGAGGCTGCCTGGGCTCCAGGTTGAACAATCAAATGACTAAAGACCTGGGTCAGACAGGGGAAGTGGTGCAACAGTTGACCCAAAGTGACTGCCCAGGCCAGCAGGCACTCCCATTTCCCTGGAGTGCTGCTGGCACCTTTAAAATGATGTCAGCCAGGCCAAGCCATCTACAGACTGATCATCACAGCAGAAAAAAAGAGCCAGGGCCTGCCTGTCACTGAATAACGCAATTTTAGTCTGCTTTCAATACACTTTGCCTACTGGATTTTACTGTGTGAAATGGCAAAATCCACTTGCAAACCGTCACTGAAGTGGACTGAAGCTGCATTATTCAGCATGTCTGAAAGCGCGCTATAGCCTCACAGCCATTCTCCATGACCACCCATGCATCTGGCTGCTGCCCATTGCCTGCATGTACACCCCCATAAGCCACAGCCCCAGAAGTCACCAGATTTATCCTAGACTCCAAAATATAGACAATGCTCTTGGATGTAAAAGCACGGGGCTGGGGAATACCTTCCTTAACCCACCTACAAATTGGGCCTAACTGAGGCAGGTTTTGAATTATTAAGCTCCATGCAGAAATCCATCTGGAGGGTCTTGGGGGAGTTATCATCAGTGAGAGTTAGCACTAATGCCTGACTTGCCAGTTTGGAGCCATCCATACCCTGAACACACAGCCTTCTCTAACCTAAACAGGCCTGCTCTTTTATATATTCACAAACACAGACATGCCTCTCTTGGGCCAAGCATTTCATCTAAATGACTAACCCCATCAAGGCCAAATTCCCTTAAACTCTGTCCCTGAGTGGAGGTCCTCACAACTATATTCTCTCTGTGCTAAGGCCCATGTGCTGTGTTCCCTCCCTTCCACAAAACACAAATGCCACCTTTCCCTCTCCAAGTCCCAATGAGGAGGACTCCCTGCACAAGGTTCTTGAAGACCTCTAGAGGGCAGAGTGGTCCTTCCAGCCTGGGAGAAGCCGCAACAATGTGGGGATTGTCTCCCGCTGTTACATACCACGGCTTGCTGAGTGCCAGGCTGCTTCAAGAGGACTTGTTTGTTTGTGAGGTTCAGCCAGGAGTGATGCTAGAATAATTTGTTGAGTGGAGTGAAGATGATTAATGGAGAACAAGGCTGCTGCTGCCACATATAGATTGGCTATATGTATTGGGGGTAGTGAGGGACTGGTCTTTGCCGCTATCGTACAAAGCGGCCTGCATGTGTGCTGGTACTAAAACAGTACCCTGCCCACCCAGGAACAATTGGCATGACTCTGATACAGAAAGAAGAAGAGCATTTGCAGAAAACTTGAACTAGAGGGAATGAGCCTGCAAGTGAGGGGGTCTATCGAGAACCATTGTGCCTTGCAAAGACAAAATGTTTGGAGGTTTAGAATGTTTTCATGTGTGCAGTAAACAGTGTTCTTGGGGCTTTCTGATTCTGGGCATTTCTAGATGTCTACTACAAAGCCAGAGAGCATGCAAGTCAAATGGAGTCTGCATTCTCTGGCCAGCCTCACTTTGCATTCGCAGTCCTGATTCCTTTAAGCAACAATAGCAAAAGGCTTTAAGGTCTTCAGATGCCCTCCAGTGTGCTCACTTTCTCAGCCAAAACGGCCCAAGATGTCAATACAGGCACCTTCCTTCTTTCCCTGGCCTCAGAGCTCTAAGCACCCTAAGGCAGCGGCATGGAGAAAATGTGCCCTGAAACGGAATCAGAGAAGTAAAAGCTGCCCAGGGAGCTCTGACTTTAGGGCCTCCAAAGAAGGTGTGTCAAGGTAGGTGCTTCCTTTGGTGGTATGGATGCTGGGAAGAGGTTGTTGGGCTCTAAAGACCTGGGGAGGAGGGAATAACGAGGCTAGAGTTCCAAGCAGGACCCAGAGATCTCTGGGAATTACAAAGGATCTCCAGATGACAGAGACCAGTTCCCCTAGAGAAACTGGCAGTTTTGCAAGGTGGATTGTCCCCAAACCCCAGGCTCCGTCACCAGATCTCCAGGAATTTGCAACCCAAAATGGGGCCCTCCATCCAGAGGAAGCCTCCCTTCCTAAGGATCTCTTTGCAACAGCTCTGTTTTGCTTTCAGCAGCATTCCTAAGTCTTCATGTGGTCCTTTGGACGCTCTCTGTTTGCAAATGCCAGGCAGAGGGGGGCAGTTCCAAGCCCTGGTTTCCAGAGTCATCCCACAGCATCTCTGCAGTTCCATCAGTCTGTTCCAGCTTGGCTGCCTGGGCTTCTTTCCAGGGGAAGGGGGAGCTTGCCTGGTTTTCTGGCAGTCGTTTGTGAAGTGTTTTCCTTGCACAGTTCGCAAAACTGCGCTGTGATCCCAGAAGAAGGGCTGCCTCTTCCCAAGAGCCTCTGCCTCTCCCTCCTGATTGGAAGAGCCCTGAGAAAGAACAGCAGCGGGTCCCTCCTAGATCTGAGCGCTGCCCTTTCAGAGCTGTAAGTGAAAACTTCTGCAAGGTGGGGTGGTTCCGATCCACACTTTGACACCCCTGATAAAGCCAACCGGTCTTTCCCCTGGAATGCCAGGGGAAGCTGACCTACTTTCCCTGGGGGAGGTGTGCACTTCCTGAAGAGACCACAGCGAAGAGAGTGGGTGCTAATACGTTACCTTCTTCTGGCACCACCAGGTGCTGCCGTGCTGCTTTGAGAGAGGCTCTGGGCCGTCTATGGCCTCCTTTATGCCCGAGGTGTCTTTACAGGCCTTGCACAGTGATGAGCAGGCTGGCAGAGCGGTGCCTGCACGGGCAAACACAGCCCCTTTATGCAGGCAACAATCGCTCCCACACAAGTCTTGGATCTGTGAGAAAAGAGCCACAAAGAAAACAATAGACCAAAGGGGGAGGTCCCACCCGATCAGCAAAGGTTTGCGAGTTGCCACACCTCTCTTTGTCCTGCCTGTGACTCCCTGCCCACCATCTAGTCCTCTGCCAATAGGCCTGTACCACCCCCCTCCCCCACCCCGTGCATGAGCCTTGCCATTCCACTATCTTCAGTGGCCACTTTCCAGCAGGAACATTCACAGGGGAGGCACAAGTGCAACCACGGAAATGACAGACATAAGGAGAGAGGAGCTTGGGGGGGGGGCATAGCAAAAGACCCACCTTGAGTGAGCTTGTGTTCCCTCCTGATGCCTGACCTGGCCAGTTCCAGACTGGAATGCAGGGCTAGTGGCTGCCTGCGGTTTCTATGAGGCAGTTCTCTGGGACAGTAGAAGGTGCATGGAATGATGCATCCTGGACATTCCAACGTGATTTGGGGACCGAGAAGGTACATGCCCATGTTAGGAGATGAGGCCAATTCCAGCCTCCCCATATCCAAGCCTTTCCTCCCTGGTCATTTGGATGAATCTCTTTCTCCAGAAGCAGTGGCAGAATGGCCCATGGAGGGCAGCTCCAGGCTACCCCACATGTTCGCTACAGTTCAGCGATTCATCAGTCCCAGAGAAGGGGAGGGGGGAAGCTTCGAGTTCATATTGGCATGAGGAGGGGAGGGGGAACCGCCGAGAGGCTGCTTGTCACTTCTTGGTATTCCGAGGTCATCTCATCGGTAGAAGGAACGTTGTTGTTTTTTTTTGCTTTAAAAAAAGCACAATTAGTTCAAAAGCAGAAGAGAAAGCAAACAGGAAGGTGTCCCTTGAGAATCGTCCAAAAGGCTTTACATGCTCCTTGGATTATCCTTGAAATCCTTCATGATTTGTACAGGGTAGCAATTATTTCCGAAGACTGAACCTTGGAAGGGATTCAAAGGGAAAGCTCCTCTTCTTCCCTCATCCTCTAACTGATGTTGAGTTAGAGGCAGAACTTTAGAGAATTAACTCCAGTGGGGCAAAGTGGGTTGTTGTTGGGGGAAGGTGGGACTTGGAGTCTGCGCTCAGTCCACGCAAGTTGGGGGGAGGTGGACATTGGGTCAGGCAAAAAACCCCACCCCTTGTCCCTTTAACAGAGGCATAACGTGTGGAAATGGCCAACTGAGGCTTTCCATTTCAGGGAGGTAAATAATATTGCCTGGCAAATTGCATCCCATTAAACCTCCGTTAAAGGGAAAGGACATTATTTCTCCAGGCAGTTGGTAGCCCCATTAGGGGGTGGCAACTGATTTCAGGGCAACTGGAGACCCAGGGTTGATTTCACACAAGCTGGTGTTCCTGTATCTCTTCCGTTTTTATTTATTTATTTGATTTATACCCCAACCTTCCCTGCCAAGCAGGCTCAGTGCCCTTTGACCCGGCACTCTATACATGCCTTCCTGAAGTGCACCGTCTTTCTTCTGCTCATTCAGAAGACAACTAGTTCGAAGTGTTGCCTGCAGCAAGGAAGAGGGGGAAATGAATGTTCTTGTTCTCTTTCTCATTTCCTTGGAGGAAAGGCTGTTTGCATCCTGAACTGCTACACCCAGATGGATCTACGTGAGACCCCGAGGGCAATACTAGGGTTGCCAACTGCCTGCAGGGGAAAAAGTCCTGCTCCTTTAATAGAGGTATCCTGGCATGTTGTTTACCAGGGGGTGGTATTCAGCTGCCTATTTCCACACAGGCCTGTTGGCAGTCCTAGCCAGTACTTCAGTGCCTATTTCTGGGGGAAAGAGCTGTGAGGCATGACCAGCCTTAAATTGTTCAACTGATATAAAATGACAAAATGATGCCCCCCAACTGAAATCATTAATCTCTCATTGCCACACATTGCTAGATGTTAGTGATGGAAGGACAGCTCTAGGCCTGCAACCATGATGGGGCATTTAGGGGCAGTGCCCCCTCACTTGTTGCCCATGCCCCACAACTCCCACTGCCCCTGCTCACCACACTCGTTTGTTTTGGCCACTACAGAAAAAGGAGAGCTGACCAGTGCAATTAATACTCTTCTTCACCTGCCTGTCTGTTGATGGAATCTCCCCCCCCCCCCGATTTCCCAACACACCATGACCCAAAATTTTCTGGCTACGCCCCTGGACAGCACCCTTTCTAGAATCTGTTTCCTAGAGGGACTGTCCCCCACCCTGGCCTGCTAACTGCCAGGGGTTGCCATGCCAAAGGTGTGCAAGTAATGCATATGACCAGTAGGTGGCAGCCTGTATGTGCTGATGCAGATTGAAGGCAGGCAGGAGCTGGCTGAGTCCAAACACAGACTGCTTGGAGGGTGTGGAGGTCAAGAATGGGCTTTGGCTCAGAAGAACCAGCTTAAAGTCAGCCCTTCCTGTGCAACCCAGTCCCAAGCAGCTCGATCCTATGCATATTTACATGGAAGTAAAACCTGCTTGCTCAGGAAAGCTTAAGGTAAAGGTGAGTGGCAAAGTTCTTACAAAATCCTACCTGCATATTCTAGTGGAACATGTGTAAGATGTGTCCCCTGTTGTTAAGCCACGACTGATAGCTATGAACTGGGCCACCCAATCCAACA
Source organism: Lepidodactylus listeri (assembly GCA_029233225.1). Lineage (NCBI taxonomy): Eukaryota > Metazoa > Chordata > Lepidosauria > Squamata > Gekkonidae > Lepidodactylus > Lepidodactylus listeri. The sequence continues at coordinate 31,155,450 of JARCFY010000013.1, forward strand.
GCCAGATGACTGCAACCCTTGCCTGCTTCCAAGGGGTTTGTACACAGCCAATGCAGCCATGCCCAAAGGTGAATGGAAAGTGCCTTTGCTTTCTGTAATCCATGCGCTTCTTAATAGCCAAATAACAGCCCTGGGAACTGATCACCATTCAGTTGCTGTCTTTTACAAAGAGGATTTCTTTGAAATTTTGTTTTGTTGCAAAACATTCCTTTCCAAAATAGTGTGCACATGAGCTGAGGGGGGTGGGGGATCGTTAGAATTAGTTATCCATCATTCCTTTTTTTCTTTCAGGAGAAAGAGATTGCAGCAATCTGTATATCCTTTCTGGAGTTAGAGAGGGATGTGACCAGCAGCTGTCCTTTGCATTTTTAAGGGGATTCTCCCATTTTAAAAAATGTTTCTTTTCCCCAGCGCCCAAAGTTTTCCACCTCAGAGAGGACCAGGCCTCCTGGAGGGTATATAAAAAGCCCCTTTGTGACTGAGTTGAGAATTTGTGAGTGTGTCAGCCTAGCAGATCACATTAAATGCAATTTCCTCCCCAGGATTTGGGGGGGGGGGTGTTTGGTCATGTTTTGATTTGATGTCTAGAACACAAAGCCTGAGTGATGAGGATGGCAGTCTCCCTAGCAGAAAGTGACATTTTATGCAATCTGCCCGTTTATGCTGACTGACAGATCAGTCCTTTTGACTGCCAGCGTTTCCTGATCTAGAAATCGAGTCAGGCAAATCAGGAATATGATACAGCAACAGAAGGAAGGGGAAAGGGGCTGTATATGCTGCCTTGAGCTTGGAGGAAGGCTAAGATAAAAATGTAGTAGATAGATAGATAAATCTGGTTCATCTTTCTGCGCAAGGACTGGATCATGTCTTTAGAATTGCCAGCTTTTAAACTGGTCCCTCTAGCTGTCCCTTTAACATTAGTTTGATCAGCAAACAAACAAGCCAGAGGCAGCAAGCAGCATGTTCCATCTGTCAGCTTCCTGGATTCTGGACACCAACATTGCAAGCTCTGGGATGTTGCTCGCCGAATTGCTTTCAGATAGCATCAACGCAGGAACATAATGTGGCAGAGCAATGTGAATCTTCATTTCACTGGCAAAGGGCAATTATCACTTTGCAGAGAAATGAACATTAATAATGGCATAATTATGTCCTGATATAGTTTTTAACCTGAAGCAGAAATACTGCTACAAGTGTACGCATCAGTGTCTGCAAAGCATGAAGGCCTTGAATGTTTGATTTGCACTTACGGTTGCCAACTGGCCTGGAGAAAAATGTCTTGTCCTTTTAATAGAGTCTTAATAGGATGTCATTTACCAGGTGCTGTTGTTTACCTCCATGCCATGGAAAACTTGAGCAGCCCTTTAAACCTTTATTAAAGGGGCAGGATATTTCTCGCCAGGCTAACTGGCAAGTCAGCTTGCACTGCATCATGACTTGTGCATCTGAGTGGTCTATAATATAGAGAGGGACCTGTGTGAAGGTCAGTTAAAGCTGCAGTTTTAGCATAATGCCCATGGATTGAGCAGAAAGCACAGATTGGCCATCACCCTTAAATAGCAATTAACAGCCTGATGAAGAGTTCTGTAGAATTCAAAAGTCTGCACACTGTTTTGTGTCATTTAGTAAAAAAGTATTACATGGAGTTGAGCACTCTTATCCCCACACAGCAGATGGAAGGGGACGGCTTCCTGAACAGTCAACCAGCTCATTCTATGCAATGTATAGATTGGCACTTACTTCTGGGTGTGATGGCTACATTACATGATCGATATCCTTTACAGTAGCCTTGTCAACGGCTGCCCTGGTGTTGTTGGTTACAGTTGGCAGCCTCTGTCTAGCATTCTTGTGGGGCTACATAAAATGAGTGGGTAGGGGGTCTGGAGGGCACTGGTGATGAGCTGATCTGGGTGGTTTGTTAAACTGTAGGATAAGATTATATACTAAAGCAGCTGAGAAACTACAAGTGGCCAAAAAGACATAGGCGCTCCTTGGTGTCCAATAGATGTAATTAGATTGTCTTTTAATTAATTTGCACATCTGCTCTGCTTGCACATCTGCTCTGCAAACTCTTGCCTTTGTTTGTTTCGGGAAGCCTTGATTCTTTACCACCAAACCCCAGCTTGGATGCTCTGAATAGCAGATTTTATGCTAAAGTTGTTGTCCTTTGGGTTTTTGCAGAATTTGGGTTTTTAAGATTTTGGGGGATTGTTTTTAAAAAGAAAAAGATAAAGGCTGTTTGAGAAGATGCTGCTGCATGGTTTAAGAGAAGCTAGTAGAGGCTCTGAAGGAGGTTCAGGATACAGAAGCTCTGACCCCCAGAACACCTAGAGGCTTTGGAAGACAGAGCCCACTTGTCTTCATGAGGGCTAAAATGGTGTGTGTGTAAATTTTCTTAATGAAAGCTGGGATTCCAGAGGTTCTATGCCAGTGGCCAGAATTACCTGCGTTTATTAGCTGTTCTGAGGCAATGCCTTCTGTAGATATAGAATCATAGGCGTTACCAACATCAGCTGCACTCTCTTTCAAACTTATTAACTTGTTCATGCTCCAATGGAATGTACACCATCATGTGCCATCTCTAAGAATTTAATATGTTAGGGCAGAAGCAGTAGAAATAAAATGAGAATCAGTGTCAAAACTCAAAACAGGCAAAGCTAAAGTCTGGCTTTTGTTGCAGTGTTTTGAATAAGATGCTTATCTGAGGAGGGCTTTTTTCCCATCAGCATTGCTACTAAGCCTCACAATAGGCAGAAAGTTAACAGATGGAGATACAGCGGTAGGAAACTCTTCATCTGTTGAATTTCTACCTAGTCTCTAGATTTTTAAGGATGCAAGAGTTGCAGGCTCCTATTGTACTACTGTGGCAGAAATTGAACAGAGGAATGCTTTCCCATGGAGAATGCTGAATCTCCACATGGGTTGCCAATTGACCAAAAAGAAATAGGCCAACCTGCTCTTCTGCCTTTAGTACCAATATGATCTGTAGAAATCAGCAGATGAAGCATGATGACAAGTATTATGACCTGCCAGTGGTGGCAGACTAGCAAAATTTAGGGACCCAGGGGGTAGTAGAAAGTAAAAAATGGGTAATACCAGTCACAATTTAAATAATTTACTTTGCAAATTTAAAAAGTTATAACAATTTGAAGCACTAGACAGTGTTACAAAGTCCTTCTGATGTACAAAGCCCTTCTGATACGATGTCTTGCAGCCTGGTGACCAATCTAGAGGTAGAAGTGATAAGTCAGAGAAAAGAACTACAGGAACCATTTAGTGTCTCACTGGGTGGTCTAGCAACTGTTCCCACTTAGGAGTCTGTGGCACTAACTATTTCTCTGTTCTCCTCCTTGCCAGTTCCGGATGCTCCACCTTGAGTCCTCTTTGGTGGTTTTATTTTGCCTTTCGACACCTTTAGTGAGTATGTCTTTTTCTTTTGCCAGTCCAGCCCCTCCCTTCATCAGCTCTCTACCTCCTTCCATCACCCTGTTCCATAGAGTCTTCCTTCTAAAGCTCAACCAACTTCTCATTATTAATCTGTTTTTAATTCTGCTTATCCAAGGGGCTCCTCACCTTCCTGCACTGGATTAACCTCCTTCTGCAATTTCAAACCTCAATATTCTTTCCCCCACTTGGGGAATGTAGAGGAGTGAAACATTTGGGAATTCCAGATGTAAGAGAAACAGGCAGCGGTACCCTGTTGATGAGGCCAGAAGGCAGGGGCAAGTATCCTCCCTGCTGGCATCTTGCTCCTCTCTGCCTCCAATCAGAGGCCTAAACAGCTTGCTTCTCATAGGTGTCAGACATACACCTTGCCAGTACTGTGAGGAAAAGGGGTTGGGATTTCCTAGGAAAGGACTCGCTTGCTTGTTGAACTCATCCATCTTCTTAATAAGCTGCCCTGGATGGCTGTTGGCAGCAGTTAGAAAGAAGCAATTAGCAAAGATCTCTCTGACCTAGATCCAGTGGGTTCTTGGCTTAAGGCTGAAATGGAGCATCCATCCCAGACTCCTCCCTACTGAATGCTAACATCTTTTCCAGCAGCAAAGAAAGGGCCCATGAAAAAGGCTTGAAAGGGAAGTTACTCCATACACTAGGAAATGGGTGACATTTTGGAGTAGGCATTCTCTGTGATGTTACAAGGAATAGTGGGCAAATCCCCTCACATCATCCCATTGACCCCCATTCTCTCACCCTCCTTGTTCCCCCCATACCCTTCTCTGTGCTATTTGTACTCCCTGGACAACACAGGGAGGCAATACAAGTGAAGTGACATCCACTTAATCTGCAGCACTCCCAAGGTAGAGAACCCATGACAGTAACGTGCATCTGCATGGACATATGCAGACATACTGTTGTGAGATGCACAAGAACATCTGAAGCTAGCGCATCTCATTCCTGCCCTGAAGAACATTGTGAATTGGAATCTGGAACAGTGCATTAGAAGTGCAGGCTGCAGACCCTCTGGTTTCCTTGTAATAGTGTCCTAAATCCATGGCTGCCAACCAATAAAGAGGAAAATATCCTGACTAGTTTACGGTGGTTGCTTTGGGTTCATTTACCAGAAAAGCACAAAGCCAGATCAGTTCTTTCTCTTCCTGTTGCTATTTTAAAGACACAGGCTGTAGGTGCCCTTGGATGCACCTTTGGGGTTTTGCCCCTGATCTTCTGCCCTCAGTCCTGAGACCCAGGGACCAGAATCGTTGCTGTCCAGAGTTGGCTGCCCAACCTATATGTCCCCTTGCCTTCCTTTGTTTTATTAGCCCACCATCTCTCCTCCACCTCCCTCGCCACCCCCCCCCCCCCAATCTCTTCCCAAAGCCACCCTACCCTTCCAGGGTTGTTCCTTCTGCCTTTCCCTTTGGATCAGCATTGGATTTCCCATCCATGACAATGCCTAGATGGCCAAGAACAGGATTGCAGCCTCATCATCTAAAGCAGTGATATGTGGTTGCTCTGAGGGGAAGAGTTGTTGACATTATTTGTAATGAAAATTGATGAATATCCTACTGGCATTTCTACTTCAAACTCAAATAGAATTCTTATTTAGGATTTTATTTTTCTCTTGATACTGAGATATTTATTCATAATTCCCACAAGCTCTAGTTTAGTTCAACTTGTTCTGCATCAGGAGACTTTGCTAAGAGATTTCACTTCTCCTGTTGTCATCTTCATGGTAAATGTTTGCTTGCTCTTCCATTCTTATGCTGTGTGTTTTTCTGTAGCTCATAAATTTGTACTGCTAAAGATTTTGTAATAATGGTGACAAACATGACAACAAATAACATTAAATTTGGACATAGTAAAAATTATTGGGTTTTCTGGTGAATGAAATATGGGCAGTATTTTTTCTGGGACACCCACACATTGTTTGGGGAGATGCCACATTTGCTGATTTCCAAAGTCTCTCTGAAGACTCGAGTTCTTCTCCTCTCAGGCTAGGGCCGATCTGCAGAAGTTATTTCATGCACCCAAGCTGCTGCGTGACAAACACCACCCTCGCTGGAAGAAGCAGTATGTCACCTGGCCTCCCCTTTCTGGAATTCCCTTCCCTTCCTTTCAGTCATTTTAATGATCACGGCCCTGTCATGGAGCCCAGAGTGACCCTCTGGCTGCAGTTAGTGCAGGAGGCATGAGAAGAGAGTGAAAATTGCTTCACCTGCTGATTCAGCCACTTGTGAGGCAGAGGGAGGATGACAGGAAGAGCAGGGATGCAGTGAGGAAGGAGAAGAGACAAGGCTGCAGACAAGAAGGACCAAGGAAGATAAGGCGGCAGACAAGGGAACGAGAGGGAGATAAGGAAGAGCGGAGAGAAAGACAGAAGGTCTGGGGACAGCCTAGTAGGCACAGGGCTAGAGAAAGAAGGCTAATCAGGGGTAGAGGAGAGATGGAGAACTAAGGAGAGGGAAGGGAATCCTCCCACATTACCCTCTGAAGGGAGAGGAAGGAATGGATGCAGTGCAGGGAGGTAGTTAATGTATCTGATGCTGTATTTAACAATCTGAGGACCCAGCAGTCTCGAATAGAATCGATCTTACAATATCACCCCTTATTTCCATCCATGCATGGAAGTCACTGCTGTCAGAAATTTGGCCACGGCCCCAGTAATACCAGGATCAGGATCAGCTAGCAGGGAAGACATAGAAACAAGGGAAGCCATCACTGGCTGTATCCAGTGTTCCCTCTAAGCTGAGTTAGTGTGACCTAGCTCACAGTTTTTTAGCCTCCGGCTCACACATTTTTGTCCTAGCTCAAGCAGGATGGCTCCAGAGCAAACTAATTTATGCAGTAACCAAATCACTCACAACTTTAATGACAGTAGCTCACAAAGCAGAATTTTTGCTCACAAGACCCCACAGCTTAGAGGGAGCATTGTCCACATATCTCTCAAAGGGGCACTGTGGACACTCAAAAAGTTATTCAATTACATTGTTTTTGTTATAATCAAGATGCTGTGTTGTTACTCATAACCTCCCTGGGTAGCCTCTCTTGGGCCCAGCTCATAGGTGTAAACTACGGGGGAGGGGCCTCAGGGGCTCCCCCCCTGAAATTTTCCAGGGGGGATTCAGCCTCCCTTGGGGCAACCAGTACCAGGCAATACTGAGTTCAAAACTTTCCTGCAATCTGGCCAAGAACAACTTGCTCTGTGCTGCTTCCTCCTTCTTGCTTCCGGTGTCGCAGCTCCTTCCCCAGCCTCTCCTGTTTCCTGCTTGGGAGAGAAGAAAAAGAAAGCCTTCCTTTGATTGGCTGAGGGCTCCTCCCCCTCCTCTTCTGGGGAGGGAGGGGGAGTAGGGTTGCCAAGTCAGCCCGGGGGGCAGGGGATCCCCCGCTACAGGGGTTCCCGATCCGCCGGCCAGCATTTGGCCGACGGGGGGAACCCCACCCCCCTTCCCCAACGTAATGACGTCACCCGGAGGTGACGTCATCACGTTGGGGGCGTTGCCAGGGCGACGCTCTGGCAATCGCCCCAAAACTCTATGATACCATAGAGTTTTGGGGCGATTGCCAGAGCGTCGCCCTGGCAACACCCCCAACGTGATGACATCACTTCTGGGTGCGCGTGCTTTGCGCGCACGCCCGGGAAACTCCTGGACGATGGAGGACTCCCCCCCGCCGGTAAGTAAGGGACACTTGGCAACCCTAAGGGGGAGGGAAAGAGCCAGAGAGAGAGAGAGAAAAAATGGAGTCCAGTAACTCTTTTAAGAAGACTAGCAATGTTTTCTTCCAGGTATAAGCTTTTGTTTGCCTGCAGACTTCTTTGGGGAGGGGGGAGCTAAAGAGAGCATGCCAGAGAGAGAGGGGGGATGAGAGTCAGTGCCAGCACCATTTTTTCCCAGCTGTTTTTGTTCACCTGCAGACTTTTTCGGGGGGGGGGGATCACACCCAATCTGATGAAGCTGACTATTGACATTCAGCATATGAAATCATCTCTATAAAGTTTAAAGCTCTAGTACCTTGTCTTGCATTTTATGGCACACATGTCCCAGCCTGTCAAAATGACATTTACATCAGATCTGGCCCTCACAACAAATGAGTTTGACACCTCTGTGCTAGAGAGTCTTTAGGAAGACAGATCTCTGGAAACAGGAAAAGCTGAGTGGGAAAAGTGATTTGATAACATTCCTTGCAACAGGAAGAGAAGGTTCTTGCAGCTGGATCCATCAGGTTTTTGGTTGTATCTTTGCACGCTCTAGGTTAATAACTAAGGTTTTTTATATCCAGAACATATCAGTCCTTGCATATGTTTGGTGTCTGTCGGAAAAGAAAGTATAATTCTTAACCCTGGCTGTCTCCGCCCACTTTCAATGTAGCAACAGTCAGACTGCAAAGCCTCTGTTGGGCCCAACATACTTGCTGGGCCCCAATTTATATTTTGGGGCAAAGTGTGTGTCTATTTTATTTCACTTGGGTCTATATATCCTTGATTGAGAACAGTTCCCACCCCCCATGGTAGGGGGGGCTGCTTCGACCACTCCTAAGCTCTTCTTTCAGTTTCCATTTCATTTTTAAATGGTAAGCCCATCTGCATGAACAAGAAGGGGGGGATATGCAGATCAGAGGCCTTTTAAAATTTCCTTTTGCCCTGTGTGCAGCCCAGAAAGAATATTGGCAAGAAATGTGCACTCTGTACATGTTCATGCTCTTCATTTTGCTGTTACTTAAAATAGTGTGGTACAGTTTCAAAGGGCCAACTAACTGGGATGTATAAAAGGAATGACAGGATTGTCCATTGGAAACAATGGGAGAGGCCTGAAGGCCCACTGGAGATAATGGGAGCCAGGAGTGCCAACTGACATTGCAGCACAAAAAAAGTTGCAAAGAAAATGTGGAATGGTTTTTCCATTAAGGTCTTTGGGCCGAGATAGGCTACTCTGGGACTGGAATGACAGTCCCCAGAGTGGAAACACAGTCCCTAGGAATAAAATAGGACTAGATTGACAGCCCCCAGAGTGGAATTATGGTCCCTAGGAAGAGAATCTGTGCTCTGGTACTGGAATGACAGTCCCCAGAGTAGAATGATGATCCCTAGCAATAGAATCGGTGCTCTGGGACTGGAATGATAGGTCACAGAGTGGAATGACAGGACAGCCCCTGGGAATAGGCTTAGTGCTCTGGCACTTGTACTTGTACTCACTTGTAGGATATGAGTTTGAAGTAAGAAGAAGATTGCTGCTACTCTGAACTCTGTACATTGCTCAGAAACTGAGTGCACACCAACTGTTTGGTATTCTGGCTCAGAGACTTCAGCCATGCATTTACCAAACGAAGGCATCTGTGATGCCATAATTTAGTAAATTTCAGTACAAAGTCACCCATATGAATAAGGCAGAAACAAGACTCCTGTAAACGAGTGTCCAGGAAAACTTTTAAAATGTTCCCCTACAGGCTTTTCTGTGTTGCCCTCCTTACTTTCAAATTTGTGACCATTTGTTTGTCGTATGCACATGGTATGTATATTTGCAGATCTTAAAGTGACTATTCTAAAAGTGAATTTAAATAAAGGACACAGCAGGAGATCGCTGAGATACCACTATAACCACTGGCCAACTCCCACCTTTTCCTGGTTTGAGCCCAGCCCAGGGGCATGGTTAGGGGGGTTCTTAAGAGTTACCAGGCCCTCCTAAATTTCTGGGGAGCCCCTTCCTAAATCCCACATGCCTCCACCTCCATTGATAGCAACAATGGCATGTGATGTCACTGGCTCCTCCCTATGATGTCACTGGGCCTCGGTTATTTTAAGGACCTAGCATAGCAATGCCTCTGGCTCAACCCCAACCCCCAACCCCTGGGAAATTGGAAAGTCTACACCCTTGACCCAGCTTGAGCCTTTGGGTAGCTTCAGCTAGGAAGGAAGGAAGGGATGATCTATGGTGTTGAAGGAATCCACAGGCCAGTGGATTCCTTCCTGGCCTCAGCTGTCCCCCTTTTCCCCTCCCTGGCCCAGCATCTGTGGCCAGCCACTCCATTTGTGAGAGAGCTGCCTTCAGATGACAGAACCTGTCTCACCCAGCCCCCACCCCCAAGCTCAGCCACAGCATTTCAGAAAGAAAGGGAAGAGCAGCCCCAGTAGGGGGGCAAGGATGCCAGCCAAGAGGAGAAAGCCATGCAAAACCTGCTCAGCCCAGAGAGCAAGTTGCCAGGGATCCCCATTGCTCTGCAGCTTCCTCCACCAAGTGCCTCTCCCTCCTTGGGACATCCTTCCCTCCCTCCCCTCTTCCATTAATAAAGATCATGTCATCCAAAGAGAAGAGGACTAAGGATGGGGTGGGTGGGCTTCATCCTGCATGCCAATTAGTTGCAGGCAAAGTCCTCAGAGGGCACATCATGGCCAAGGAACAGGCTCCCTATCTCTGGCCGCAGAACCAGCTCCCTGGTAATTGGACCAGGCAGCCTGTCGCACATACTCCTGTCAGGCTTTTTATTGATTGCCTGGGACAGAAACCTCCAGTGCATGGGCTGTTTGCCTGCCTGGCCAGCTGAAGTGCTTGCGCTCAGCACAGACATGGCCCTCTTAGGACATGCTAAAGACAGAAATACGGTTTGTGCATGGTATGGGAACAGCCAGTCTGCACCAACCCAAGCAGAAGACATCTGAGTTACAAGTTGTATTCAATTGTCAGGAGCTACCAGGGAACATTTGCATCTCTGCTATGCTGTTCCCATTGGTTAAGTCACTTGGGGCTGCAGGATAAAGTGTTCCCAAACTTATTATGTTATCCAAGGCTCCAGAACCACATGTGGCTCAGTTTGGACTGTATTAGAGGGGCAGGTAGGATGCTGGAATAGCCAGTATGTAAAGGGAATAGCAGACAAGGCTTTTTATAGCACCAAAGGGCTTCTTAGAAATCCTTTACAAAAAGGGAAGTGATAGGGTTGAACAGTTGCCAGTAATCCAAGTGCAAACCATGCACAGATTTACAACAGTGCACTAAAACAATTGTGCAGAGTGCTTCTGTGTATATTTATTTCTTATTGCTAGACTGTGTGGGTGCCACTTCCTAATGAAGGATGAGCAACAGCTAGTGTTTGGACAGCAGACACGTTATTGCTATACCCGCTTGTCAGTTATCAGTGATTTTAAGTTGCATGGTCTCAGTTATGCACATGGACTTTCTTATAAAGACTCTTTGTAGATCTCTTGCTCTGAATTTTGATGTAGACTGAACTCTTTAAATGTGACAGGTTACAGACCCTTGCTCCAGAGGGCCACTACCATCCCAAGAATCCCCCTTGGTTCCCTCTGACCTGGCAAAGTTATAAAAGCTTGTCATTCAGGCTTGGGCTTTGCAACAGTTAAAGTGATCCTTCTGTGCTCTCTAGCTGCTCTTCCTGTGCCTGGTGGATTCCCCCTCAGAAAAATCCCTGAAAATCTCTCCTTGACAAGGGAACAGACTGTACTTATTGGATGTCTTTGCCCTTCCTATGTCCTCTGTCTGAACTATTGCTCCAAATACAAAATAGAATCCAGTTTCTAGTTTTAAATCACATCGGTTCGGGATGCCATTATCCACTAAACCCGAGAAAAGCCCCTTTCCTTTCATTTGGCTGCTGGAGGTGCTTAGCTGTACCTGTTTCCATAGAAGCGAAGCACCATGTCTGCAAACTCAAGAAGAGGATTTCTTCCTTTGTACAGTCTGACCCTGCAGAAGATGTTCACAGCATCAGCATGTTACACTTGACTTGACCAGCATCATAGAATCGTCTCTTTTGAAATCCAGTCCATTAGACATACCTGGCTCAGCTCAAAACTACCCCCCTTGTCAATTTTCAATATCTGTCTTCTGGGAGGGGTGTGTGTGTCTTTATGTGGCCCCCATAATATAATGGTGGCTTCATATGGCACCCATAACACAAGAACTAGGGCACAATATCACAGAGGCAGGCCAGATACAGCACTTGCCACAAACTGTTATACTCAAGCATATCCGCGCTGTGTAATCAGCCTGAGAATGCTCTCTCTGGCACGCTGGTGCAATCTTTGCTCCTGAAAGTTTAATACTGTAAGAATGTAGTGAGTTACAGAGACCCAGGAGAAGCCTCGTTCTAAGTGTGTGTTCAACCAGTGAGGGAGAAAGAGGAGTCAGGATTTACTGGGGGGGGGGGGGGTCACAAAGCAGCTCTGTTGGTCAGGCTAAAAATCACATCAATTTTTTTCCTTCCAGCTGGGAATGTTTGTGATCATGAACTCCTATGTTCTGATTTTCAAGAAGCCTAAGCATTATTTTTGGAAACACCAAACTATTAAGCCCTCATTTGGCTCTGTAGGACTCCCCGCCCCGCCCCGCCCAGTGCAGCTAATGAACAGTGCAGCCCAGTGGGTCTCGCCTTGTTTACTCAGCACCCAGCAGGAAACAGGAACAACTCAACAGCACTAAAACATCTGGTCTAGATGCCTCTTCTCTGATTGCTCCAGTCCTTTCCCCTTCTTCTTGGGGTGGTGCAAAGTCTGTCACATAAAGATGGGGCAACACATGTAACATGGGACATGTAAAGCCAGGAGAGGATGGATTTGCGTGACTCAGGAAATGCCTTTCCAGACTTATCATTTGTGAGTCAGTGAGAAGACTATTTGGGGGGGGGGGGTTTCCCATTTCTATCCTCCTTTAACAATTCCAGGCCAAATCCTTTTCTCAGAGGGATTTTTCTGTTGTTGTCCTCCAAACTTTAGACTGCCATTTGCACCTGGGATTCCAGACTCCAGCTGTGCGCTGTCTTCTTCCTTCCATGTCACTGGTAGTAACATTCTCGCCAGCAATTAACTGATCTGCTTTTTAGGCTTGCAGATTGTTTGCTAGCCTGCCACCTATTTCAGGGCTAGCAAGGAATCTGCAGGCCTAACAGGCAGGAACATAGCTATTGCTTAGCAGAGGTGAGTCTTCTCCCTGCAGGACCAATTTAAACATCTACCAGTCCCCTCCCCCGGCGGCCCTTTATGACTGCTGTGTCAGGTGTTTGTTAAGGTGGGGAAGTGGTGAGAATGGCCTTCCAGGGAGTCTACTATGTTCCACTTGAGGTTTCAACTAAATCCATGGTTTCTTTATAACCTTCTCTACCTGTTGGTAACAAATGCCTTTCTTAAATAAATAACTTGTCTAAGTTACTCCCTCTAGCAACTGTGAGAACTGGAAGGGAGGGGGGTTCAGGATCACTTACACAGGGTAAGCATGATTGTGATCTTGAAGAATCCACTTGAGTCAGGGGAATCTTGTGTGGGCAGAGGTTGGTGTGTCAGTGGGTGAAACTTGAAACGTTATCACCTTGGGGGTGGGTACTAGCTGCTACTGACTTTTTAAACCAGAAATGTTCCTGTTCTGAAAACAGACTCTCTCAGTTCTTAAATGGAAAATGTTATATTAGAAGCCAAACGTCTGTAGGCTTGGAAAACATGCAGGGGAGAATGAGCATGGTTAGAGTAGCAGTTAGAGTGTTGGGTTAGGATCTGGGAGACCCAAGTTTGATTCCCTACTCTGCCATGGAAGCTTTCTAGGTAATTGTGGGTCAGTTATACTCTCTCAGCCTAACCTACCTCACAGAGTTGTTGTGAAAATAAAATGGGGAAAGGGAAGAATGTTGTAAGCCACTTTGGGACTCCACTGGGGAAAAAGTGGAGTATACATGTAGTAGTAGTAGAAGAGTTAGTTTTATACCCCACCCTTTACTACCTGAAGGAGTCTTGGAGTGGCTTACAATCACCTTCCATTCCTCTTCCCACAACAGACACCCTGTGAGGTAGGTGAGGCTGAAAGAGCTCTGAGAGAACTTGCGACTGACCCAAGGTCACTCAGCTGGCTTCATGTGGAGGAGTGGAGATAAATAATGAAATGTCAGAATGCTGAGATGGACAAATGGGTGGTACCATTTCAGACTACAGGGAAAAGAATCAAATTGTTCAAAGTTCCCCTACTTTAATAATGCCCTATTAGTGGGAAACAAACACCACATATAAAAAGGCTAAGATAGCAGGTTTCTCCTTGATGTGCTATTTTTTATTTGAAAGAAGTTTTACATGGGGCAGGGGGATTAAGAATATGCCCCTCATTCCCCCACAGTGTTAACTAGTACATTCCATTGTACCATCTCTAAATTCTACCACCTCATTCAACTGCATTAGTAGACAAGGCCTCATACTCAGTCTATACATGCAGCAGGTTTGAATCTGGAAAAGGATGAAGAAAAAGATTTAATTCCTGCGTTTTGTTTTGCTGAAATTCAGGTTCATTATGCAGAAAAGGACAATGCTTGTGGCTTCATGTAATAAATATCATTACCCTCCTCCAAAATATTCCTTTACCCAGCTCTTTCACATAACTTGGAATCCATGGTCATAAGAACGGGAAGGAGAAGGAATTACATTAGGAAACACAAACAATGATACAGGGAGGAGACTGGGCTGGATGGTCCAGTCTCACAGAAGTAGGATCTCGGAGACTGTGTCATTTGTGTGTATGCATACTAGGTGCCATTTTAATGCCTACCCTATGCAGGAAGGATGTACATATTTTCAAGAAAAAATAGTCAGGGTTGGTTGATTAGAAGCCTTATTTCATCCCACCCCTCTCTGATTCTTCAAAGGCAGAAGAACAAGAGACACCCAAAGTCCCCTGACTCCCAACCTGTAAGCCACTCCTTCCAAAAGGGAGTGACTCTCTGAAACTCATTCTGGAATGTCCAGCCTATAGCATTGCTCAGCCACCCCATTGCTCAAGCACCGGGGTGCTTGAGCAATGGGGTACTGTTTAAAGGTACTGTTTTCCCACAATAGTTCTCCTCAGAGGTCATTTCGTAGAAAAAGAGGTGCAGGAGCTCATTAGCATAACTCATTAGCATAAGTTATTTGCATATGCTACACCACCTGACATTACTGGAAGTATGTCAGAAGGCAAGAAAAAAAGGAGAGAGCGAAAGTGAGAATGCAAGAAAGAAAGAGCCGGCAGAGAGGGGACAGCTACTGATCCAAGCCTCAGAAATACCTCTATTCTGGAAGGATAGCTTCAGTGGTGGCTGAAGCCTTTAGAAGGCTGTTCGGAGGAGCAAGGACCTCTCCAGGGGAGGGGGTCATTTTGCTGCAGCCATGACACAAGCAGATATTCCCCCGGGAGGGGGGGGCTGGCACCTGGCACCAACTCCCTGAGCTCAGCTCCCCTGAGCTCCTGCTCAAAATGACCCCTGGTTCTCCTGAGAGAGGGAAACATTCAGGCTGCCACTTGTACCTCCCAGTCCCGTGCAACAGAAAAGAAGGGACCAGAATGTGGGTCTGTTAAAGCCCACAAATAATAGTGTGGAGCAACTTCATTGCTTGCTCTTGGGTATTGCCAGTTTCCTGTGCATTTTTTATATGCATCTCTGTTGGGGGGGATACACTTGCCCTTTAATTAAACAAATCAATCATAGTCATCACAATAATAATGGGAAGCTAGGGGAGGTAAGATATGGGTGGAGGCAGACTGAGAAGGAGTCAGGGGCCTAGTTTTTTTCAAATACCATTTCTTGGTCTGGTCCCTCCTAGAAGGAAAGCCGTCCTTTTCCCCAAGCCTCCATTTCCCATTGTGCTGCTGGTGTCCCTTGGTGCTGATGATCTGGAAGAAGAAGGAGGTTGAACAAAAAATGGTATTCAGTCGTTATCAAAAACAGCAAACGAAAACCTCCTCCTCCTCCTCGGTCCTTCATCCTCAGGGCCTACTAATCACCATGGCAACCAGCAGGCCTTCAGGCGCCCATAGTCAAGCAGTTATCTTAGCAGCAACTGCTCTTGCCTTGACTGTTTGCAGAGCTGGGAGGATTAAAATGAATGGGAGGGGAAGGGAGGCTTGCTTCATGACGGATTACCTTCCCAGGATATATAAAGGGCATAAATTTTGAAGGAAGCATCTCATTCCCAACAGACAACTTGCATGCTGTGAGGGCCTTTCCAATCAGTGTATACCTCCCTTGGCTCAAAGCAGGGATTGACTATCCCAGATATTTATCATCCTTTTATGTTAATGACTTTTGCAGGTGCAAAGATCAGCTCTGAGGACAAAGGTAAACAGACTAACAAATGAGACCCAAGTGCTGTTGCGGGGTGGATTCAGGGTGAATGCCATTATTTTTGCCTTTGGCTACCATCTTGTAGAAAGTGATTCTGTTGGGAAAGTGGCAGAGTCAACGTGAGCCGTGTTTGCAATGTAGGCACAATGAGGTGTCTCAAACACAGCTGGTCAGCTGCCAGGTCCCATCTCCAGCAGGAAGCTCACTTCAGCCAGAATCCTGTATTTTTAGATCGCTGCAAGTAAGGTGCCAAAAACAAATCTCCCTCTCCACTTCTCTACCTGCTCCATTCTCCCCTCTACTCCCAGGGCTCTTAATCTTTTAAAAGCCCATAGAAGGGGGGGGGGGGACACACATACTGCAGCAATCAGAGAATTAAACAAGGTTACCCAGAATAAAAGGCATCAATTTTAAAAGATCTTCTCTGAACAAAGCAATTGCTAAAAAATCACCCAGGATTTGTTGTGGTGAAAAGGCACTCCAGTTCCTGGATGACAAGACAAAAAAAGTAAAGGGAAGGGCTCCCTTTTGCTACCCAAAGGGAGCCCTTGAACTGCTGCCCCCATCCCAACCTGCATTGGCTGCTTCTATCCCTCCCTCCTCTTTTCTCTCCACTCCCCCTAATGAGATGCAGCTGTTCTCACTTATTCCCACAGTCTGTAGACTTTTCTCTTTCTCGGGCTTCCCATTACATTGAATTATTCATCCTCACAGCCCAGCTTAACAAACTGCTCTCATTAAAACTCAGGGTGGGAAAATCCTAAACCAGTAAAAGGAAGGCGGGATGCAAGAAGCAAAAGCAGTGATCAGGGAAGAGCGATGCGTCGACTCCAGAGACATCAGCTTGTGAAGTGGCCATTGTCAAGACTTATATGAGCCCAGAAAAATGCATTCCCATGCTTACAATATGTGCCTGTGCATGAAATGCAGATACTGATCCATGTTACAAAACCAGAGAGTGTATTATTTATTATTTATGTATTTATCCTTTCCAATGAGGAGCCAAAGCAGCTTACAATATTGTCCTCCCTCCTCCATTTTATCCTTGCAACAGCTCTGTGAGGTAAATTTATTATTTATTTATTTAATTAATTCATTTATACCCCACCTTTATTCCCAGTTGGGGACCCAAGGTGGCTTACATCATTCTCCTCTCTTCCATGTTATCCTCACAACAACCCTGTGAGGTAGGTTAGGCTGAGAGAGTGTGACTTACTCAAGGTCACTCAGTGAGGTTCCATGGCATGAGTGGGGATTCAAATCCAAATCTCCCAGATACTGGTCTGACACTCTTCACCGCTATGCCACACTGTCTGAGAAAGACTTACTGGCACCTGTGGTTCTCAGTGAGGATAAAATAATTATTTGACCTAGTCAGCCTGGCACATGCTTAGGATGGAAGGCTAATTCAAGCTTTTGGTGTCAAGTATGAGGAGAAGAAGTAACAGGGCTAAAGTCAGGCTCCACCTGACTGGCCCTGCTTTCCACACTGGACTCTTCTATCTACCCTCTTCTGCTTTGACTCCAGCCCCCTTCCCTGGAAGATCCAGACCCCAAAGGGACCAAGTGCGTAAGCCGGGCAATAGTTTTGCTTGCCCAGGCAGATGCAGGAACAGCATTTCAGCTGCTGATGAAGAGAGTGGGGATGGAGGAGCCCTGGTGCCACTTCAGCCTCTTCCCACAGTCAACTGAACAAGCCCTCCTCCTAACAGCTGCTGCCTCATGCACACTCCCCTCCGCCATCTTGTCCTACCTCGAGAGAGCCAGGGTGGGGGTATAATGAAGCCAGTGAAGGCTTTCCAAGTCCTGAGTGTGCAGTGGCTCCAGGCCAACTCACCTGACCACTGGTCTCCTCTGCTCCTGCTCACTGGAACTTGCAGACAACTCTTGCTTTGCTCCCACATAAACTACCTGGGTATTTTTAGCCTGGAGAAGAGCCACTGAGTTGGAGAGAGAGAGAGATTGAATGCAGTTTGGGATGACCGCCTCCTCTCACCTTGCACTCTCCTCACAGAGCCAACCTGTAGCCTTTCATGAAAGTGCCCTTTAAAAGCAACCGGGTGAGGATGGAGCAGGCCTCAGTCTGGCAATATCTGTGAGAACTATATGCACACATCTGCAGTCTGGGGGGGGGGGGGAGATACCAGTGAGCCATGCCACCTGCTTCCTCTTCCCTGCAGGTTGGAGAGGCATCGGTTTTTAATGCCTGGGAAGTGCTATTGGGCACTGATGTGTTGATGCTAGAGAAATGCAAAGCAGGGATATGATCCAGCCAAGTGATGACTTATTTATTAGTGTCTTAGACTTGTATTATTTATTATCATCTCGCGTTGTCGTTAGCGCAGCATTGTGGAACATGGGAGCCAGAGTCCAGTTAGTTCCCAGCAAGCGGGGGGGGGGGGGGGGGATGCTATGGAATCTACAAAGTCAGCAGCTCAGCCCAGGCAAAGGGCAAGAGAAACATACTGAAGGCAAGATAAGGAAAGCAGCTCCAAGTGCTGCTTTTTCTGCAATGTTAATTTCACATCCAATAGACTTTCTGAAAATAGGCTTTTGTACAAGAAAGGCTGTCTCTCACTTTGCTCAGGGATTCCCTCACAGGTGGTGAAAAGATGAAAGCCAAGAAGGATGAGCTCATTGCTGAATTCATGTGCCCCCGCACCAGCCTTGCTCCACAGCTGTCTGAGGGCCTTTACAGACTATGGAGGAGCTGAGTAGGGGGTAAAAGGGCTGCTCCTTCAGGCATGAGGAGTATACCAGGACTATAGCTTTTTTACTTCACCTTAATAAGGATTTCTTTCTGAGATGGGTATGCTGGTGACAGGGAAGACAACAGGTCGTAGAGGATTAGAGGGCTGGGATTCAGATGGTAGATGCTGTGGGTTGATGTTGATTATTTATTTAGCACATTTTTATCCCAGTCTTCCTCCAGGGACCTCAGGACAGCATATATCTGTCTCCATTCCTCCATTTTATTCTCACAACACCTTTGTGAGGTAGGTAGGGCTGAGAGAGAGTGACTTCACCACCACGGCAAAGAAAAGATTTGAACCTGGATCTCCCAGAGCCTAGACCAACATTTTAGCCTCTACAACAAGCATTTGGTACTGAAAAATCTCAGTTTTCCATATTTGCTTAAGTGTCTGAAACGCTTACAGTGCAATCCTATGCAGAGCTACACCTTTCTAAGCCCACTGACTTCAGTTAGGAGAGGAGAATAGCATAAGCCACTTTGGGTCACTGCACCATTAGGGAGAAAGACAGGGTATAAATGAAGTAAGCAAATAGTGCAATCCTAAACATGGTTTTTAAGCCTAATTGAAGCACCCTTGTAATCTTTGGTTCCAAAGATGGACTTCCTTGTTATTCTGTACTTTAATGATTCTCATCTTGTATAAAATTGTTAACCCTCGCCAGCAACTTTGGGACAAGGAATATACTTCTTATGAAGTCTGAAGAAGAGGAGAGCCAACGCAGTGGTTAGTATGTCAGACTAGGCCAGGGGAGGACAAGAGTCAACTCCACACCCCACCGTGAAACTCCCTGGGTGACCTGAAGCCAGTCACACTCTCTCAGCCTGATCTACCTCAGGATACAATGGAGGAGGAGAGGACCAAGTAAGCAGGCCTGAGTTCCTTGGAGTGTTTTCTTTTTGGTATTTGTGAGTGTGTGTGTGTGCCTGCTCCTGGAAGTCAGGTTGACCTCTGGTGACTGACCCCTACTGGGGGCCTGGAGAATATTCAGAGAGGTGGCTGAATAAAGCCTGCCTCTGTCTTCCCGACTTGGTATTCCAAGGAAGTCTCCTATCCAAGTACTAACCACAGTTGACCCTGCTTAGCTTCCGAGATCTGACGAGATCGGGCTTGCCTATGGGTTCCTTGGAGGAAGGGCAGGATGAAAACGTGATCAATAGAAGACCAGAATTGTTCCATTCTCAGTTATTTCTTCTGTGTTAGGTGTGATGCTGCAACATAAAAAAACCCCAACCCTGATAATGAGATAAACAAAGAAATGTCTCTTGTGGCTGGAGACTGAAGTCAATCCACTCAATAGCCCTTTTAATATTTGCATCAGGAGTACTTGCAAGTACCCTGAAGCAAAACTTAGATCTTATTTAAATGCAACAATGGCAGGAGAGAAGAGCTGATCCATGTAGCTTTGTCTCTCAGCTGGGCAATTATGTGTAGCTGTCCTGAAAGGCAAGGTCACATACTGAAAATTCACCAACCTCAGGGAGTTGTGGAACAGGGTCCTCTCCATTGGTATGAATAGGGCTGCAGCTCTGTCCCTTGGCTCCCCACTGTGTGGGCATATAGTTACATTTAATCCAGGTTAATCAACCTGGAAGAACTGCCACCAGCTGCTCCATACAAAGAACCATCAATAATGTTTCGCATTCATATTGTACCCCTAACTGAGAATACAAACAGTGAATATCCATCATTTCTCTGGTGTAAACCAGGCTGCCTTCAGCCTGGAGCTGAGCAGATTCCTGCCCCAAAACTGTAACCCAGTATCCATGGCAGCCTGCTCTTTAGTTGAAGGATCCTAGACAACCATCACTTTCCCCCTTTTCCTCCATATTAAATATTCACAATCTTTTCCCAGCAATAATGACAGCAAGTAGTGAGATGTCAGACACCAGGCAGAGCAGCTCAAGTCTGTTGTGTTCAAAAGCACCTTAAAGTTAAGATATGCTCTCAGTCCCATGCAAGGCAATTGTCAAGATGCACTGGCATATGAAGGGAGGGGGTTAGACTCCCAAGGTCTCTGTGGAGCAACACTCTTGTGCACAGAATGGTCAGGGGATCAGGACTCCAAAGATCAAAAATGATAAGACCCTGAATACCAGTGCCAGGATGTAACAGCAGGGGAAGGCCGCAGCCTCTCTGTCCTTTTTGTTGGCCATCTAGGGCAACAGGATGGCCACTGTGTGACAGGATGCTGGACTAGATGAACCGTTGGTCTGATCCAGTGGGGATTTTCATACGGTCTTGTGGATCCCTTGATCAAAACATACTCCCTGGGTTTCTGGCCCTGCTTTTATTTTATTTTATGGCTTTTGTTAGCTGCTTGGAGCATCCTTTTCTCCATGACAGAAATACTAGAATCCCTAAAGAGATGGGGGTCTCAAGAGTCCCAACCTGGTTTTATCAGGGTTCCTTTCCCAACTATTTCTACCCACCATTTGGGCCATGGATGCTTAAGTAACTCAAAGACCAAGTGAAGTCTATGGTGAGCAGGAGTGGAGGAAGTGAGCATTGTTGTCCCAGAATTTCTGATTCTGTCAATTGCTTTCCGAAATGCTACTTTCCTAAAATTGAAATGACATGGAAATACAGTGATTTTGAATGGCTGTGAGCTTGGCAGTGGATGTTCTACATGTCTATATTTAAACCAGCCTGATAAATTTTGCATCAAACCCAGTTTAAAGGGAATGAACAATTAAACTCCTGAAAAGTGGAGTTTTCCAAAGAAAGACCTGAAAGGTACTTCAAAGTGGATAAAAATAAACAGGAGTCTTGTGAGACATCCACAACACATTTAACCTGTTAAAGTAACATCTTTGTTTTTCTCCCAGCTGTGCCTGCAAAAAAATTCAGTGGGCATTTTTCCCCATCATTATTATCTCCACAGCAAGCTCTATCAGAGGAATGATCCTTCCATATATGATGGATGTCTACTGAACATGACAAATGCCTTTTCTACAGCCAGTGTCACCAGAAAGATCTTGGAGATGAATGGTCTCTACCTTTGTAATGTTTTTACTTGATGTGGAAGACATGGCTGGAGATTCTGGGGCTTGGGGGGGGGGGGGGGGGCTTCAGCCCATACTCTGAGAAGGAAAGATTCTCCTTCCCTTTTCCCTCTTTCTCAAAGGGCCTGTTTATAAGACTATGGAGCATATGAGTTATAAACCCTGTCTGTTTTGATTCCCAGCAAATTGGATGTGACCGGCCTTTTGCACTGCCGGAAATGCTTTAGAAGTGACTTTTTGTTTTGGCACAGCAAAAACTGGACCTTGTACTTGGTGGTGTATGGATGCACACATGCAGCTCACCACAGCGGGAACCCAGTGGCGACAGAACTTTTTTTGTTGAGGCTAGAGCAGTCATGTGAATGGGCTGCTGCTGGGTGGGATGGGGTGAGACCTGGAGAGCTCCTCTTCAGCAGTTGGACAGCGCAGAGCAGGAGAGAGGCTGCCCAGTCCCTGTGTCGTGCTCAGCGATTTAGAGGAGTCCTCCTCTTGCCCAGGTTACAGAAGAGGCCCAGGGGAGTCTGCGCAATGTCTACTGAGTGACCCGTTCTCGCCGCCAGCGCTGCAAAGGCCGAGCCGCCACTTTGCCCCTCTGCAGACAAGAAACTGCCACAAACGTAGCCCGAGGGGCGCACACAGCGTCGCTTCGCTCATCAGCATTCTCACCTTGAGCCGCCGCTGCCAGCAGAGAGGCGTCCGTGTCCACTGCCCAAGTGACAGATGATTTCTTTCCCGGTTGCCATCCTCTAATTTTAGCCTCGCAGTGGGAACAAACAGCAATTGGGTTTCCCCCCCCCCCCAGGAGTTAAGGTGAAAAGCAGCCAGATCCCCACCGGCATTTCTTATTCCGGGTCCCCTCCCCCCTTCCTCGTCTCTCCAGATGTTTTTTTCCCCTCTTTTCTTTTTACCTCCTTCAAACATGAATGTGTGTGGGAGCCAATTCTTGCTGCTGAGGAATCAAGCATATTTGGGGTGTAGGGGGAAAGAGGCAAAGGGGAAGCCTTTGATGTGTGTGGAAGGTATTTTATTTTCTCCGTTTGTTCTTGTATTTTCCCCTGGAGGCTGCCATTCTCCCTTCTTCCTCCCCGAAGACTAAAGGTGCAAACTGATACCAGATCCACCCCAGCCCCACTTTCATCTTCAGATCTGCCCGGCTTTCTGTGCAGGATGCAGACAAGGAGGCTGAAGCACCCGTGAAACCCCCCCCCTCCCCCTCGCATTTGTTGTTTAATATCCATCCAGGTGAAGAATTCTGGAGAACTCTTATGTTCTGTGTTATTTGGGTTAGTATCACGTGGCTTTTATGTGCTCTGCAACTGAGAACGACAAGCCTTTCCCTTCTGCCTGGAAGAATTCTGTGTTCCTCAGAAGCTTGCTTACAGCATTCTTGCTTTGTCCAAACGACTCTCGTATACCGTTTTCTGGACTGTATTGGCTGATTTGAGAGGGAGACTGAGGGGGCCAACGGTCCTGCTTTTGGTGCGGGCGGAAGATCACACCAGATCCCCCCCCCCTCCATCTCTGCTTTCCTATGACTCATAGAAGTCTCTCCAATACATTAGGGGGAGGAGGGCACGCACACACAATGAATGACAAAATAAGTGAAGTGGCACACGTTATTGGAACCTTTGCTTGAGCTCTGAGGAGCAAAAACTCTAACTTTTGCAGTCTGGTTTCCTTTCACCACCAGCAGTTGGCCCAATTAAGTATGCTTTATTAAAA
Organism: Lepidodactylus listeri; assembly: GCA_029233225.1. Taxonomy (NCBI): domain Eukaryota; kingdom Metazoa; phylum Chordata; class Lepidosauria; order Squamata; family Gekkonidae; genus Lepidodactylus; species Lepidodactylus listeri. The sequence continues at coordinate 31,178,458 of JARCFY010000013.1, forward strand.
TTGCCTTCAAAAATATTTGTTCAAAGGAATGTGAAGGAATTCATTAACTCCTGGGTTGCATCCGTGTTACCTTGAAAGAAACCATCATAGCAGGACACATAAAAAGGGACACTCTGACCCGTTGCCTCCTTCCAAGAAAGACACTTGTTTCAGATGTATACCAGTCTCGGTTAGGCTGGAAATGGGGAGGGGGATTGGGCCATGCTCCAGCCCAGAGGCCACCAGGCCCCATGACTTTCGTCCAGATGCCCTCCAAGAGCGAATATATTGATTGCTGAACTGCGGGGGCGGGAGGGGGTTGCTGGACCTCTCGAGGGCTGGGAGGTCCTGAGACAAACTCGCGCATTCCTCTCTCCCCCTGGTAAAGAAGGGAGGTGCTCCGCATTTTACAAAACACCCACTGGCCCCACTTATCACAAGGTGGCCCTCCACTAACTGACAGAGCCTGGCTAGGACATTGTGGGGGATGACTGTCCTGCTAACCAGGATTAAGAGGCACATGATGCTCAGCTTCAGTGAAGCATTTTCACATTTGAAATAAAGCACCAGGAGAGCGACGCTGATGAGGCCAGAACGCAGCCTGAAGTGTGGGGCTGCACAGAGCTTCTCAGAGCTAAGGCTTGCCCGTGGAGGGCCCCGCAAGGTGAGCCAGTAGGAGGGGCACTCCTTCTTCCTGGTGAGCCGGAGTCCCCTAGGCAACCTCTTCGGGCTGTTGTTAAGCCCACCCTCTCTCTTCAGGTAAGCAAGCTATTTGTCTACTGCTGCTCTGTGGGCGCTCTGATTGGCTGCCCGTCCTTTTGGAATCCAAAAGATTTGCATGTGGCATTCTGTGGGCATTTCTGGGATGCTCTTGTTGTGGGGGTGATGAGGGAGCCTGTGAGCAAGGTCCTGGGAATCGAAGCCAAAAGGGCAGCAGCAGGACTCGGGTGGGGGGGACGGGACGGGGGACGCCTTCTCCGACCTGCTCAGAGGCGAGGCGGGAGCCCGCGTGCCCAGCGTTTCTTCCACGCCATTGGAGGCGACGCCTAAGGCCAAATGCCGTTTCCCACACACTGTTCCGACCTGCCGCAACGCAAGGTCTTGGTTCTGGAGAAGAGCTGAAAGAGGCGGTGCCGGGCAAGCCTCCCTAGCCGGCCGGTGCGGTGGAGGGGAGGCCGGCCGTGCCTGCTGGGTGGCCGGAGAAGGGGGCGGGGGAGCTCTGCACATGCTCGCCTCCCCCTTCCAGAGGTGCCGCCCTGGCCGAGTCCTGAGCAGGCGGAGGAAGCGGAACGGCGGGTCTGGCTCCCGAGCCCAGGAGCTGGCAGCCGAGCGCCGCGCCGTCGGGGCTGTCCTTGACGTGGGCAGCGCCCTCCCAGCCTGAGCGCGGACGCGAGCCGGAGAGCCGCGGGAGCGTCTTTGGAGAGGGGACCCGGCCGAGGAAGCAGGCGGGCAGGACCGACCTGGTGGCGGTCGCTCGGCCGTCGGGGCGCCTCCATGCGGCGGCGCTGCTGCTGCTGCCGGGCGGCGCGGCTGAGTAGCGGGACATGCCTGCGCGCCTCCTCGGGCTGGGGCGCCGCCACCGCTCTCGCAATCCGCCCGCCTCCCTTGCCGGCAGGGGACGCCGCGCGGCCGAGGGATGCGAGCGCAGCTCCTGCTCCTCGTCGGCGCCCTGCTCAGGTGAGTGAAGGGCCGGGCCGGGCGCCGCCTCCGGTCCTGAGAAGGGGCGCTTTGCACGTGCTCAGAGGCGGGCGAAGGCTCGCGGTTCCTCAGCTCTGCCTGGCTGAACTCCGCTCTCCCGTTGGGCCCCGGGACTTCTTTTCCGCAGCCCCCGTCCTGCTTCTCTGCTGGGGTTGCGCGCAGACCGCCCTCCTCCCCCGCCAGGCTGCCGAAGAAGAGAGCCTTCCGCGCAAGCGGAGCTCCCCTTCCCCCCCCCCCCCCCGGTCCAGATCTCCGGCGCCCCGAGGGGAGTGTCCGAATGCCACGGCGGGGTTCCAGGCAGGGGTCCTTCTCACCCCCGCTCTTCTTCTGGCCCGGGGTGGGTGAAGGGGGGCGTGCGATGGCGGCTGCTCCCAGACCCAAGGGGGAGAAGAGGAGGAATTTCGGCGGCTGCCGCTTCTCACTTCAAGGCGCGGCGCCGGCGGGGGAACCCAGACCGGGCGAAATGTCCGCCTTGCGGGCAAAGCCTAGAAGGACGGGAGCCCAACTCCCCCCCCCCCCCGGACGTTGCTCTGACAACGCGGGCAGTAGTGGGTGGCGAGGGGAGCCTTGCCTCGAGGCTCCGGCTGGCGGGGCTGAGCTCCCTCGTGTGTGACTCCACACTCGCCTCCTCCCTCTCAAGGGCTGCCGAAGGAGTCCGAGCCCGGCAGAGCGCTTTCTCCCGGGAAAGAGGGACGTCTCCTCCGCCCTTCGCCAGGCCCGTTTGGCTTCCTGGAGGTCCGAGTGCGCAGCGCGCCCCCTTCTTGGCCAAGCAGCCCCAGCCCTTAGCCGCCGGGGAGGGGCGCGCAAGAACCAGCGGGGCTGAGCCCCACCGGCGCCTGCCCTCCCACAGGAAGAAGCCCCCTCGGCCAGCTCCCCGACAGGGCCCTTGCCGGCAGCCCTGAACTGAGTGTCGACGTGGAGGGCAGGGGGCAGAAGAGGGTCTGAACTTGACGTGATTGATGACTGCCCGTCCTTAGGGCTGAAAATGGGGATGGGGGGGGGGAGTTGCTGGGGTCTGGGAGAGCAGGGATCTTCTTCCAGTCGCACAGTGAGGAGGAAGCATGGCTGCCTGTGTCCTTTGCCTACTCCCATGCCAGGCACTGCCCCGGGTGGCACCAACTGGGCGCCAGGGGTTCCTGGCTATCCCAGAGGAGCAGCCCTGTTTGACTGTAGCAGCATCTGAGACTCCAGCAGAAGCTTTCCTGAGCCAGAGCACACTTCACCAGGTGCCTTGCAATAGAAATCCATCCCTCCATTTATAGACATAACAGAATGGGGTGGTGGGGGTGGGGACATTGCAGCGTGAGTGAGGCCGGTTCAGAGCAAGATCTAACCCAAAATCATCTGGCTCAGAATAGGCATGAGACTCTCCCAACTGTTCTTCGATAGTGCAGGACAGAAGTCCTTTAAGCAGATACAAATGGAAGTTACAGAAGGCATGCTGGAGCAATGAACAACTGTAAGGGGTGGGATGCAAACATTAGCACCTGTAGTGAGTAGGAAATGATAAGTTCCCATCAAGACTTGACTGAGAGTATTAAAACTTCTTGATGAATGTTAATACAGCATACTCCCCTTTGTATTCTGCCTCTGAAGTTCTTCTGTGTGGGAAAGTAATGCTTTGAGGTCAACAGAATGCCTCAAGGGTTCCTGAGCATTGCCCTTGTTTGAGCCCCAGAATGTTTCTGGTGCCTCTGGACGCTGCAGAGGGCTGGGCATTCTCTGGGGCCCCTTCAGATTTGGATGAGTCCAGGCAGCTGCTCGAGGGGCCTCCATCCTGAGGCTGAGGATTTGAACAAACTTCCTCTTCAAGTTTCCTGGCCTGCCTGTGAAGGTGCCGGGAACTCCCCAGACATCTCTAGGATGTGAGTGAGTTCTGTACACACGGAGAGCGACAGAGAAATTAAGTGTGGAAGCAGCCAGAGAGGTTGCAGTCGTCATTGTTCTTTCAGGCCATGGTTGCAACTGGAAGTTCAAGGTCTAGGGACAGGTTGGTGTGGAATTGAAGTTTGTAAAGGGGAAAATGGCCACAGAGCAGAAGAAGAAGAAGAGATTGGATTTATACCCCGCCCTTCACTCACTTGGAGTCTCAGAATGGCTTACAAACTCCTTTCCCTTCCCCTCCCCACAACAGACACCCTGTGAGGTAGGTGGGGCTGAGAGAGCTCTTTCCCAAGCTGTCCTTGAGAGAACAGCTGGTACAGAGCTATGGCTTGCCCAGGTTCATCCAGCAGGTGCAAGTGGAGGAGTGGGGAATCAAACCCGGTTCTCCCAGATTAGAGTCCGTGCACTTAACCACTACACCAAACTGGCTCTCCAGTTTGCAGCATCAGGACCTGCTTGGGAAGCTGCACTCTTTGTGCAATTACAGTGCCTTTTCTGAGCTCATCTGGGCTGGCAGGGCTCCCTAGTTCCACAAACCTTGCTGTTGGCCTCTATTATCCTTTTCCAAAGTATCTCTGGTGTCCTATGGCTTTGGGTGTGTCATTTCTCCATCAGAAGCTCCAGATAATGCATGCATCTGAAGTGAATTCCATAGCATTCTGTGGTACCTGGACCTACCACTGAAAAAGAGCCCAAGGAGATCTGGCATTTCTGATGTGCAATGTCTAAAGGAACCCTCTGCTTTGGCCCACTGGAGATTGTTTCTCCTTGCAGGCTTTATTGGTAGTGTGCGTGCGCACATGCATGCACACACACAATCTGGGGCATCAGAAGTTGCTAAACTAATAGCAAGGTGAACCTCCGAGCTGAATTGCTGCCCACTGTGAGAGCAAGTGGTTGTGTTGTGTTCCACTGTAATCTATCTCTTGGCAGACTTGTGTGGACCTTCTAGATCTGTGTGCTTTGTCAGCACTGTCTCTTTGGTGGGAGATCCATGCAGCACACACTGTGACCAGGATTAGTTTTTGGTCCCTGCTAGGCTGTCCAGGGACCAATCTTTTGGTCCTTTCCAAACTGGTTTACAAGAAATTTGAACAGGGCTTTAACAATGTGGCACTATACTGGCCAGCTACAACAAGCAATAGTTCCAGACTGAGATTGTGCTAAGGGCCCCTGCTGGCATGTATTCTCTAAGCCCACCTGCACACAGGTCACCACAGGGCCAGGACTCGCAATCCTGGCAACTGCCAATACCTAACTGTGGCCGCTGCCACCCTGGGAGATGGAAAGGAGATGATGGAGCATTCATTTCCTCCATGCTGAGAGGTTTATGAAAGCTTTCCTTCCTTCTTCTCCCCCCTCTCTGCACCCTCAGGGCTGCTTGCAAAGGAATGCAGCCTGTACTCTGGAGACATGATGGGAAGGGAAGGAAGATCTGATGTGGCTGCAATGCATAGCAAGTGGGTATGGGCACAAAAGAACGGGAGGGTTCTTTCCCTTGGGAGATGGGCACAGCTGGGGATGAGGGAGTGAGAAAACTGGAACTCAGCAGATGGATTTAGCCATGAACATAGATGGCTTTAAAGGTGGATTTGGCAGATTCATGGAAGACAGGTCCATGAATGGCTAGGAGCTATGGATCCTCCACATCCAGAAGCAGTTTATCTCTGAATAAAATTGCTAGGAGGCAACCACAGATGGAGACCTTGGATTCTATGTTCTGTTTGTTGGCCATCCAGGGCAACTCATTAACCAAAGTGCACAAGACAATGCTGGACTAGATGGACCAGTGGTCAGATCCAGCAGGGCTCTGCTTATGTTTCCACTCAAAGTCTGTCTGATCAGCAGAGGCTGGTCTGCTTGGAGGTTCTGTGGTATCTTATCTCCTATTCGACGTGGCTTACTCTGTCTTGCAGTCTTGATCGAACCATTTGTTGTTTCACACTGGTCACCTTGGCAGAAGATGTCTCTCTTGCTCATGTCTTGTGGATGTTGCAAACTCTGTGTGTTATCGGTTTGCAAGGGTGGTAGTGGCAGAGGCAGATCAGACAGGTCCTGCAAAACTATTTTATGTCTGGCTTCTTTGTCCTCCTAGGCAACTGGCTGCCACTGTGTGCAAGAAGATGCTGGACTAGATAGACTGCTGGTTTTATGGAATTTCAGCAAAAAACCAAAAAAAATTGTCCGTTTGGTTAAAGTGCGAGTGAATGCAGATTGTTGTACAAAACATTTGTCTTTTGCTAAGGGGTCAGACAAGCCTTTATTGGCATATTCAAGTAGACACAGTAATCTAAATACAGAATCTGTGCAGAGTAAAATTAGACTTACAAAATAAAACACAGTAACATCATAATAAAACCAAATTCATAGTGTCACTTATCAGGCCGTGTGACCATGGCACTGCAAAGAAACTCTGCTACTGTTTCAGTTATTACTGTACTTGGATTATTAAGCAAGAAAAGGACCTTAAAATCATTGGGGGTCTCTAAAAGTTGGACTAATATGGGATATAGAAGATCCCGACAGGACGCCAGGATAGAGAGGGCACTGGAAGAGAACATGGGCAACAGTTTCAACACAGTCCTTCATACAAGGATTTGCTAAGGGGTGTATACCCTGACCGAGATGGCACAGGCTAGCAGATCTTCTCAGATCTTGGAACCTAAGCAGGATCAGCCCTGCTTAGTATTTGGATGGGAGACCACCAAGGAGGTCCAGGGTTGCTACACAAAGGCAGGCAATGGCAAACCACCTCTGAATGTCTCTTGCCTTGAAAACCATATGGGGTTGCCATAACCCAGCTATGACTTGGCAGCATTTTCCACTACCGATATATGTATATTTGTGTGTAATTGGACCCCGTAGCCTTCTGGTGCCTTGCAGCTAATGAACAAATGGTTCTTGGTCTCCAGAAGCTCCCCCAACTTACATTCAGTATTTCAGATGCACCCACATTTGGGCCTGAAATCTAGAAAACTTAGTTGGCCTCTGTCGATCTGCTGGGCAGTGGGCAGGAGGTGTAGCCACAGCACGTTCAGGATTGCCTTGTGGGCTTCTGGAGAGGGGAGAATTCTTGCCTGTGCATATGTGCAATCTTTAGGGAGGTACAGCAAGCAAAAAGAAGCCCCTTCACATAGCCCTTTCAGGGATTTTCAGCATTCCCCTCTAGTAGATGACTCCTAGTCCACTCCCTGCCACAGTCACTCCAGTGTGATGTTCAGTTTGCCTGTAGGCATGGAAGCATTGAGCGGCTCTTCTGGCTGCTCTTCTGGGGAACCAGCACCAGATAGTCAAAGGGAGCCAGGTCTCCGCAATCTGTTGCCCAGATCCACATCCCTTGAAATACATGCACGCACACACAGGTGCAAACAAAATTCTGAGTATGCACTCTCTATCCCACTATAAACTAAAAAATCTGCATTTGCTCCTATCTCAGTGGTGTGGAGAGAGACCCATAAAAGAGAGACCAGAAATAAAATTCCTTCCCATAGGGGAGCCTCAACAAACTGTGCTGGAGCCCGATTGTGCAGACATGCCCCAACCTATTGTCCTGGTTACACATCTTGCCTCCTCCCCATAGCGTGCCTGGCTTTCATAGTCCCTCCTGTTCAGAGCAGCAATTGGGTGAACTCCTAGCTGCAGAAGCGGTGTTGCTGCATGCGTGAGCATCGGCGGAGCCTCGTCTTGGCATCTCTTCTTGGAGGGGGAGAGCCTGACATCCTCTCTTCCCTCCGTGGCTGAGCTCTTGGGAGCTGGGATTTGCTGCTACTCGCTCTTTTGTCCGCCTGACTTTTGAGGAGGCTGCCTCGCTGCTTGCAGCCCCATGGGACTCAGAATTGTGTCAGACTCTTTCTGAAGCTGTTCAGGCAGCAGGAAGCAAGTGCACGACAAGACATGCTCATTGGTGCTGGTATCGATTGAGCCACAGTCAGAAGGTCCAGGCTGGATCACAAAGGTCTTTCAGCGTGACTTAGGGCCATAAACTTTTCATAGGTGGCAATCCTTCCATAGAAGCCTTTGTGTGCCCCTTGAACTTGAATATCTGCCATTGCCAGTTTTGGTGTCATCCAAAATGCCATGTGCAATGTAATGGTTGGAGTGTCGGACTAGGATCTGGGAAACCATAAGAACATAAGAGAAGCCAATGTTGGATCAGGCCAAAGGCCCATCCAGTCCAACACTCTGTCATACAGTTGCCAAAAATAGGAGATGCCATCAGGAGGTCCACCAGTGGGGCCAGGACACTGTCAGGCTCAAATCCACACTCTGCCACCATGGAAGCTCCCAGGGTGACCTTGGGCCAGTCACATGCTCTCAGCTGAGCCCACTTCACAGGGCTGTTGTGCGAATGTAGAGTCTGCTTTGGGGGAGAAATAATAAATGCCACAGGACAATCATTTTAGATGCTTTCTTTCTTGCATGTCTATTTACAGTGTTTAGAACTTGCCTCTCTACATCAATACCTTTGAAGCAAACACATGTAGACAGCTTACACACAGTTTCTCCCATGCTGAAGACAGACCTGTAAATCATACCAGCTCTTCAGTCACTGAGAGAGAGATGTCTTTGCTCCAGAACACAATGTCCGGGGGACTTCCCGGTTCACTCCCCGCTGCCCCCCCCCCCCCCAATCACTGCAGGAGCATTGTAAATAGTGATGTGAATTTTAGTGCAGTCGACTTCTCAAAGTTTCTCTTGCTGAACTTTCAGAAGGGCTGTGGCCTCACAGTGTACCTTGCTCTGCCTGCAAAGACTATTTGGACTCTCAGGATGGTATCATTTTATTTTGCGCCCCTTAGCTGGAGCAGGGGCTGGATAAGAGGTTGCCAACCTTCAGGTAGTGGCTAGAGATCTCCTGGGATTACAACAACTGATCTCCAGGCAACAGAGGTCAGTTCGCCTGGAGAATATGGGCCTTTTGGAAGGTGGACTCTGTGGCATTATAACCCATTGAAGCCCCCCTCCCCTTCCCGAAACTCACCCTTCTCAGGCTCCACTCCCGGAATCTCCAGGTATTTCCCAATGAGTTGGCAACCCTAAGCCGGGGTGAAGTTCTTGGCAACAGAGTTTGGCTTTGTGCAGCTCATGCAAAGCTTGTTTTATTCAAATTGACAAGAGCCTTGGGAGATCTGCAGCAGAGGAATCCTCCTTTTGTTGCTCTGGAGATGGAGCAGTCCACCTACCACACAGGGACTGCTTTACAAAAGATGGGGAGGCAGGTTAGCTTTGGGGGGAGAGACAGGCTCAGCTCCTCAGAGTTAGTAGACCTGCGGAACGGGATGGTCGGATATCGAAACAGCAGTAGCTGTTGGCCCAGTCCAGCGTGGCGGGGGGGTGGGGGGAGAATCCCCATCTGATGAGCAGGAAAAAGGAGGGCATCTCTTTGCCCCTTTTAAATGCTTCTCAGAAAGTGTCTTTTCCATGCAGGCCACGTGTGAGACCTTGAAACAAGACTCGGCACAAACAGATTTTTAAAAAATCAAGACTGTGGAGAGACTCCTACAGTGCTCTCTAGCTGGAGGAAGAGGATGGGGTAGAGGGGAGAAAGTCCCCTGGGGCCTGGATGTCCTGTAGCAAGAGCTAATGCCCTTGAGGTATGGAAAGGGCTGCTCCTTGGATGGCAGCTTTCCAGAGGCCAGGGCTGGGGGAGCAGGAAGAAGGCAGGCAGCTCCAGTTGGGGGGGGGGGCGGCGCTTTGTGTAGCGCTGATTTCTTTGACTGGTCTATCGATTGGTTCCTTGCTTGAAGCCCCCTGGCTGGACAAGTTGACAGCCCTCATTCCAAGCAGAGCTGCCAGGAAGTATCTCCTGTGCCTGGGGCCCTCCAAGCTGCAAGCTCTGAATTGCAAGAGCAGGCCATGGAAGGCAAAAACAAAAACCAGCACCAAACTAGCAGAGAATTTTAAACAAACGAACAAACAAACCTGAACACCATTAGCAGTCCATGCGTCCTGAAGCCCAGCAACCCATTCAACTGTCCCCTGACTCAGTGCTCCAGGGAGGCCCCAGCCTGTTCCCCAAGGGCAGCTGTCTTCTGTTAATCCACCCCAGGAACTCCCAGCCCTGGAGGATGCAGTCCCCTGAACCAGAAATATCCATTGGGAAGCTTCTGGCTGCCCTGCAATCCATTTTGACTACACACAGGATCATATGCTGCCTAGAGGTTGCCACAGAGCAGTTGTTATTGTTATTATCATATGGCATTGTGTGTGTAGAATAGCCAAGAGATCCTAAGATTGTATGGCAGCCAGAAGTTCTAGCTCTTTATCGTTATGCACCATTAGGTGGCAAAACTAGACTTGTTTTTAAGGCAACAGACATTCCAGGGGTGGTTTACCATTACCATGCCTCTGCATCGCAGCCCTGGTACTCCTTGGAGGTTGCCTTTCCGAATACTAGCCAAGGCTGACCCTGCTTAGCTTCCAAGATCTGACAGGATCGGGCTAGCCTGGGCTATCCAGGTCAGGGTCACAGAGCAGCAGGAAAGCCAGCTGATTTGCTCTTTGCTGCAGATGGGGAGGTGGCAGTTTTACTAAGCAGGTTCAGCTTGGCAGTGAGAATAAGAAGGTTGGTCCATGGTGTAACCTTCTTCCTTTGAGGAGGCATTTGAGCTTTGGGCTCTGTGAAGGGGGGGGGGGCAATTCTTCACTTGGGAAACATGATTGTGAGGTACTGTTCCCCACAGCAACTGAATGGAGCTGGCTGCATACATAAAACATACCCATGCAACATCCCACACAACTGACATCTTGCTTCAGCTTAGCATGACAATGCAGTGTCTATCTGGCCAAGGATCTCCAGCAAACTAACACTGCACATACAGGCAATGCAAACCAGTTTAAATGAGTTGCTAAGCAATGTTCCCTCTAATTTCTTTTCCCTACTAAGCGGAGCAGTTCACATTCTAAGCAGAATATAACTGCCGTCATCCTAAAATGGGCAATGGGCAGTGCAAGACCCTGTGTGGTTCCAGACTGCTGCTGAGCGGGGCTTCTTGCGTTAATGAGCAGCTGCTAATGTGCACAGTTTAAAGGGAACTCTGGCGCTAAGTACTTTGCTTGCCTGCTCAAGGGATACCACTCCATGGGATGCTGTGGTGGTCATTTTTAAATCCTGTGAAAGCTCAGACCCTCCACATCAGTGGAAATGTGTTTTGGGGAGGGGGGGCGGTCCACCAATTGATGTCTCATCTCTTTTCACTCCTCAGACTGGGATCAGGAAAAGGAGAAATCAAGTCTGCCCCACGGAGCATTCCCCAGCCAATGTCTCCCTCTGATTTCCTGGACAAACTTATGGGCCGAACATCAGGGTATGATGCTCGCATCAGACCGAATTTCAAAGGTAAATTATTCCAGCAGGGCGACCTGATCCAGAATCCCAGAATGCAGATTCTTGCCTGACTTCTTGCATGGAAGTTCCAAAACCCACCAGGGGTGCTCATGACTCAGTATCCCCTTCTCCAACCAGCCACCAGTGGGGTACATGCTCTTCCTTGGGGGGGGGGGGGAGAAAATAGCTAGAAGGAAAGCAGAGTGGTGCCCAAGCCCCTAAAGGGCCTCCCCCACCCATCTTGTTCATGCAGTGCCACAACTCCATTCACATATGCATTTTCACTGGCTTGCAGGCCCGCCCGTCAACGTGACATGCAACATCTTCATCAACAGTTTTGGTTCGGTCACAGAAACCACTATGGTAAGGTGTCTCTCACTTCCTTTCTCCTCCTTAACACTACAGTGTCTTCTGCCCCCTCCCCACAAATCTCTAGAGGGGCAGTCTAGGCAAGGCAATGTGAATGGATTTCTCAGATTCAAACCCAGTTCTGATAGCAGCTGTCCACTGGAGCAGATCTCTGCTGGGGAGCAAAGGGGCATGGTGGTGTGACAGGCGAGGGAGCTACTAAGAGGAGGAGAAGGTGCCAGAAGGTGGGGCAACAACCTTTGGGTCTGTGCATCATGTTCTGGCTGACTCTGGTCAGGCCTGATTCAGATATACACATGCACTTACAAAGCCCTGGGCATCCAGTTAGCTTTTCTATATCAGATCAATTAATTCCTGACAAGAGGTACACCTGAACAACATGCATATATCACTCAAAGATGAGGCTGAGGGCATATGAGAAACTTATGATCTATTCTTAAATATACTTCATTATAATAAAAATAGCAAAAACAAATTAATAGTTTTAATATATTCTAAGAAGATATTCAAGTATAGGTAACCTTGTATAGTCTTTGAAGTTATAAGATAATTAGTTAGCCAAGAATGTGTGCCCTTATCAAGCTATTGTTAAGAGGTGATTTTAAAAACCTATAAATACGGGAGGCTGAATTGATGGGGAGCTTGTTCTTAGAAGGGGCTCCTTGCTTGTGACCTGCAGATTCTTACTGCCCCTTATGCTCTGCTAAACCACTTGCCGACAACCTTACACTTCCATGCCTTCTAGGAAGCTGGGCTTCCCTGCCGAGTCTAGAAGTATCCCTGTGTAGTACAGAGCCAGGTCAAGGAAATACTCATCCCTACCAGTTGAGCAGTCAGATTAAGGCCTAATGTATGGGCCAGAATTCTCCCCAGTTCCTTGAATACCTATTTCTCTCTCATGGAATGGATGTGCAACTCACTCTGGGCCAGCTACAAAAGCCACTAGGCTTGCTATTTGTGTGTGTGTGTGTGTGTGTGTAGTGCAGTGTTGCTCCTAAGTACTTACGTGACCATAACTCTGGGCTTCTAGGACTACCGTGTCAATGTCTTCCTGCGGCAGCAGTGGAATGACCCACGCCTGGCTTACCGGGAATACCCTGATGATTCATTGGACCTTGACCCTTCCATGCTTGACTCCATCTGGAAGCCAGATTTGTTCTTTGCCAATGAGAAGGGGGCCAACTTCCATGAGGTCACTACAGACAACAAACTTCTGCGCATCTTCAAGAATGGGAATGTGCTCTACAGTATCAGGTGGGACAAACAAAATCTGCCTTCTGCCTGAAAGTTGCCTTTTCTTTGTGTCCCTTGCTGGCACTGCTGCTTGAAAGCAAAGCAGGCCTTCATACGGAACACTCACAACCCTCCCCCTCTCCTTTATTTCCTCCTCCAGGTTGACACTGATCCTCTCCTGTCCCATGGATCTGAAGAATTTCCCTATGGACATCCAGACATGCACCATGCAACTGGAGAGCTGTGAGTTCTACTGTTAATCAAATCTATAGATTTCCGGGTACTCTGCAGAAGAGGGGTAGTCCCTATTTGAGGGCATGACAACCCACATTTGACAGGCAAAACATGGTGAAGCCAATGAGATTGTCAGCAATGATGGGGAATGACTGAAGAGCACAAGACAGCAGTGGAAGGACATCAAGGATAGTTATTCAGGAGTGGGAGAGGAAGAGGCTCAGTGGAGGGGGGGTGGCGGTAGATCTAGATGCTACCACGGTTCTCTTTTGGAAAGCAAATTCTGGAGTGGTGGGGAGAGAGGAGAGGGGAAGAGCTGGAGGGCAGCACAAAGATAAAGAAGACACTGGGAGGCAGAACAAGGGGGAAGGTGGCTGTGGTTCGGCAAAGAGGGAAGCAAACCACAGGTTCAGTTCAGGGAATGGAAGGGATGCTTGTCAGAGAGAAGGCAGCAGGTGGCCTCTGCATGGATCACTGGGAAGGTCCATTCTGCACGGCCTTTCCCGTTCTCATTTGCACTGCCCTTCTCCTTGCAGTTGGCTACACCATGAACGACTTGATATTTGAGTGGGTGAAGGAGCAGGAAGCTGTCCAGGTGGCCGAGGGCTTGACACTTCCTCAGTTTATTCTACGGGATGAGAAAGATCTGGGCTACTGCACGAAATCTTACAACACAGGTAACAAACCTCCATCAGTGGGTTGTGGCCCTTCCAGTGCCCTGCCTCCCACACGTATACCTGCATGACCTGGAGCATGTGGCAAGATGTTGGGTGATCGGCCTCATTCTTGTTGGATTTTTAAAAACTGTGCCTGGTTCCCTTCTTGTGGTCAGTGTGGAGGATCTGAATACTTCCAGAAGCAAGGAGCAAAGCACGTTGTGACTGTGACCAGCATGAGCCCTTGCACCAGTTTCCATGACATCTGCTCTGCTGCTGAATTTGCCCTCATTTTTTCCCTTCTAGGGAAATTCACCTGCATTGAGGTGAAGTTCCATCTGGAAAGGCAGATGGGCTACTATCTGATCCAGATGTACATTCCTAGCCTGCTGATTGTCATTCTCTCCTGGGTCTCTTTTTGGATTAACATGGATGCTGCGCCAGCCCGCGTGGGACTCGGCATTACCACAGTGCTAACAATGACCACCCAGAGCGCAGGTTCTCGGGCATCTCTGCCAAAGGTCAGTGCCAGAGAGCCGGGGAAAAGGAAAAACATGAACTTTACACAGAAAACCCTGCAAGCAGTAGGCGCACCTATGATTCTCATTGCTACCTCTTGCACATAAGCCACTGGCTTCTCATGCCCCCCCCCATGATTTGGGTCAGAAGAAGAGTAGGAGGGCACTCCACACTAGCGCAGGTCTTCACATATCCCATGGTTCCTCCCTGCTGTTGTGTGCCATCCCTGTCCATCAGCTGTTCCTCCGCGTGAGATAGTGTCAAGAAATTACATGCGGGATAAGATAAACTACTTCTGTACATGGTCACTCATGAACAAAAGGGTGAAGGGAAAGGTGTATGAGTCTTTGATTCATATGATGATGACATAATATTGTCTTGGTGCCCTGACCTGGATAGTCCAGGCAAGCCTGATCTTGTCAGATCTCGGAAGCTAAGCAGGGCCAACCTTGGCAAGTAATTGGAAGGGAGACCTCCAAGGAACACCAGGGCTCGGGATGCAGAGGCAGGCAATCAAGCCACCTCTCTGAAATGTCCAAACCTCACTAGGTGTCACCAGAAGTTGTCATGACTTCCAGGTATGCAAGCACATACACACACACCAAAAAAAGCCCACCCAAAAATATTGTCTTGGTGTGGGGAGGGAGAATCACATGGGCTCACTAGAAGTGGAAATTCTGAGGATTTAGTGGTAAATTGGCATCATGCAAGGCTTCCTTTGGATTGCTATCAGTATCCCTTGTTTAATGATGCCATTTAGCAATCATGATGGAAATGAGATTTGATTATTAGCCAGAGACACTTGATGGTTCTTGAGATGTACTGGGAGATGACTACGTTTTCTGCAACACTGGTCTTCTAAAAACTTCACAATAACCAGTAAATGCCAACATTCACTAATTTCCTGGACTTTTCCATATGCACATTATATTTGCAAAACTTCACATTTAGTTTGCAGTATCCTGTTATCCTTGTCAGACCTCAGAGGCCAAACAGGGTTGGCCCTTGTCAGTATTTGGACGGGAGACCCAACAAGGAATACCAGGGTTGCAATGCAGAGGCAGGCAGTGGCAAACCAACCTCTGAATGTCTCTTGCCTTGAAAACCCTACGGGGTTGCCATAAGTCAGCTGTGACTTGATGGCAAAAAATTAAAATCATGTTATACTTAAATTTTTTTGGGGGGATCACAGTAAGTTAAACCTGCAACAATCACCTCAAGTAAGCAAGAGGATGAGAAGGTAACTGAATACTAACTGACTCTAGATCAAGTTCTCAGAATGTAAAGAGAGAGGGTTTAGATATTTGTTACCCTTGGGGAGCTCAGTTTGGACAATGCAACCGAGCTGGCAGCAACCTCAGGCCAAGCAGAAGCTCAACATTTCGTCTTAGCTTTGCCAGGGAGGATCCCCCTTGTCTGCCAAGCTCCATCTTGCTGGCATCTGCGGCCCATCTGCTTAGAGGGGTATTTATAGTTTCCCAAGAAAAATGCTGCTGCTTCTGGGATAGCACATTTTGCAGATGGCTTTGCTGAGCAGAAACCAATGGCCGCAAAAAGGGGGTCGCATTAGTCATGTTCTGATGGCCCCTTCCCCTGAGGCCGCCTGCCTCCTCTTCCCAAATCTGAGCTTCCTCGCCCAGTTCCAAGAATGCAGATCAGGAGGCAGCCAGAGGAAGGGGCACGTGCCAACATTCTGGGCTGAGGCCCCTTTCGCAGGCAGTCCTGTAGCCATTCTGCGGTCAAAAGCACAGCTCCATCCCACTCCCAGTGGCCCCACAGTTACACAAGCCTGTTTCACCTTCAGACTGCTGCCCACATTGTCCTGCCTTCTTTCTGTGGAAGGGAGAGGTGGGCAGGAGCCCAAGTTCCTCTTGTGCATTTAGCTGAGCAGCTAGGCATCATAGGTACCAGGAAACGAATCGCCACCGCTTGTCTGCCCACAAGGCCAGCACCAACAGTCGGGCACGTCATCTCAAGCAATGCTGGCCAAGGGGGCCTTGCTGGTTCTCCCCCATCCAAAGTGAGATAGTGCTAGAAGCCTCAGGATAGGCCTGTAGGAATCCACAGTGAGGGAAAACAGGTCGGTCTCTGGGAGCTGCTGAGAAGTACAATGAGGTTGTGGCCTGGGTGCAGGAAGTGGGGGAGGGGGCACAGGAGGGTACCTGTTGCTGCAGCCCTCTGTGGCTCCCACCTGCTGACCTCTGTGCACCTCTTCTCTCTTGCAGGTCTCCTACGTCAAGGCGATTGACATCTGGATGGCTGTCTGCCTGCTCTTTGTCTTTGCTGCCTTGCTGGAGTATGCAGCGGTCAACTTTGTCTCACGCCAACACAAAGAGTTCATGCGCCTGCGCAGAAGGCAGAGGCGGCAGCGAATGGTGAGTGGGACTGGGGCTGTGGGATCAACACCCCTTCTTTCTCTGGGCTGGCTTCTTGTGGGATGGGGTTGACACGTTGGCTATCGCCCCAGCAGTCTTTTCCATCAGACAGAATGACCACTGGGAGAGGCAAGGGTTGCAGTGGCTGCCATTTCCCTGGTGCAATGACTGAGCCCCCTCCAACACACAGGGAGGCAGGGCCAGTTAGCATTCCTCTAATGTAAGCTGGTTGCCACTGGTTGCGCCTCCTGGAGCAGCACTTTGCTCACCGGATTTCCCAGGCACAGGCCAGCTGCACCACACACACACACACACCACAAAAGTCAACCTTTCATGGAAATGGCAAAGAGCTATTTTTACACGAGGTTCCTCCATCCATTTCAAATGCCTTCCATCGTGACCACTGGTATTTTGTTTTCATAAGGGCTCTCACCTCCCCAGCATCTCTGTCATGCAAACTGGCTTGCAGTGTAGACAAGAAAATCCAAACAAGACTTTCTAACAGTAGGCATAAACAGGATTTCTAGGCTTAGCTCCCAAAGCAGGGGGGACGCACCAGTGCTCTCAAATCTAGATGGGCTGCTCTGTCTGGTCTGGGGCAATCTGCAGAGGGCGGCACTCACGGGATCGGCCTCTAATCAGCTGAAGGCACGGTGGATTTATGCAGAGCCTAAATAAACTACACCGTAGGGCCTCTGATTGTGAGGGGGCCCTTAAATTTAAAAAACCCACTAAATGACCACTTTTGGCCTCTTAAACTTGACATAGCTTAGGATGTCAGCATTTGTTAATTCAGCCCTGGCTGAAGGTCCCAGATCGGGAGGGGGCTGCTAGTTAGAAACTGTAATCGGATCAGAAGAACCACTGGCTAGAGAGAGCCCAAATGCCTGACCTCACACATGGCGAGCATGGCCTTGGACATGGTGAACACGGCTATGGCAGGTAACCTGACAGAAGGAGGGCCCTCGTGGCCTGTCCTAGTCTGTGTCACATCTGTTGCAGGTAGGGGGTGGCCAAAATTTAACTCCAGCCGTGCCATTCACAGAATCATGGGGAGGGAGGCATACATTCACAACCTTCTGGGTAGAAAGGGGCAGGTGGAAGAAAGTGGCTGGCAACTGGCAAAGCTGTCTAGGAAAGGCCACCCTCTGGCCCATGTGTGTATTTCCATTTGCCTGCTCTTCCCCCTCCAGTGACTCATCAGGATGGCTGGGCTGCCCTCTAGTGAACAAGACTGCCAGTGTGAATCCCAAGACATTAAAAGGAAAGAAAGCAGCATCTTGCTCATAGCCCTGGGTGAAAGGGCCTCCAGAGCCACCAGCCTGACATCCACAGAGCAAATGAGGCTCGCCTGAAACATGGCAAGCCAGCCTGGATGTGGATTGGCCAGCTGGTGGCCAGTGTGCAAGAAGGAAGAACAAGCCACCAGAAGCCCCTCAGCTGCAGAGTGCCTCAGAGACCAGGCAGCTTCCCTTCTGTGGAGACCCATGGCTGAGAAGCCCCAGGCCTCTATGACACAGGACCTCAAATGTCATCCAGTGCCTGCCCCCCCCCATCATCTGATCCAGTAAGCCAATAGCTCGCTTCTCCTGCAAAACGGGGCAGCGGGTGCTGGTCAGGGTGAGCTGCTTCCCCAGGAGTGGCCAGAGAAATAACCTGGGTCAGGAGCAGCTTAGGTATGTGTGAAGCCTCTCTGAGCGTGTGCAGAATGGCTTTTTCTCACTTCTTCTTACCCCACATACCTGGGATCAGGGGAAAGGAAACTGGACACAATGTGGCTTCCATTCAGGCAGGCTTAATCTCCAGAGAGTAAGCAATGGCCACATCCCAGCAGTGGGTCAGGGAGACTGTGCTGCTTCCTTCCTTCTCCCCATCTCTGCCCCTTTTCCCCACTCACTGCTGTTCCCTCCTCATCCTCGCACCTGGCGATCTCCTCCTAGAGCCACCATGTGGGTTCTGCATTGCCCGAAATCCCAAACAAATTAAATTCTGTGCCAAGAAAGACAGGGTTCAGCAACCTGCAGAAATTAAGCTGATTAAGCCGATTTATGTGTGCTTACTTTGCATACAATTGACAGGCAGGGGCAAGGAGTTCTGCAAGGCACAGGGGACTGTGATGAGCTCTCTCTCCTCCTTGGCACAGGTGTTTTCATCCAGTGTTGCCCAGACACTTCTGTGATTTTGGCTTCCTTAACAGCTACCACAGGCAGAGCCTTTCAGGATGCTAGACACCATGTCCAGCCCCCAAACAATCCCAGCATGCCTGGCTTGACTGCAGGATCCCAGAATACCTCCAGCCTTGTCATTAACCCCCATCTGTAAGTCTTCCTATTCTGTTGGAGCTGATTCGCACAAACACAAGCATTCAGTATAAACTTACTTACTTAATTTATTTATTTATATGTTTCTACCCCACTCTGCTCCCCCACAGGGCTGTAAAGAGCCTTGCAGCATTTTTCTCCCCTCCTCCATTTTAATTTTTCCACCAACCGCTGTGCAGCAGGTTAGGCTGAGCGAGAGTGACTGGCCCCAGATCACCCAGTGAGCATCCATGGCGGAGTGGAGATTCGAACCTGGCTCTGTCCAGATTCTGGTCTGACACTCTACACCACTACAGCACATTGGCTCTCATTACCATCTCAACACCACTCACTGGGCATCATCACCTCAAATGTTTCTGCAGAAGCATTGAGTGGGAAGTCACTGGGCACGTCAGCACAACTTCTGAGCTTCCCAGCCAAATGGCGCCCACCAGGAGCTTGCCAAGCTCCCCAGTTTTGCTGCCTGCTCGGGACTGCAAAAAAGCAGAGGAGCCGTTAATACTCTGGCTGGTCAGAAGTGGCGCAGACCTCTCGGCAAGCGATGTTGTGTGCATATGTGAACCAGCCCAAAGTGCATCTGTGCAAGCAGAGCCCTCAGTCACCCACTGTCCTGTTTCTGTTTGCACTCACTGCTGGATTTAAAAGGGTCTGAGCAGCCAGACGCCCAGCCTGGAGTCCCTGCGGGAACTGGATGCCCTGCCCAGCAGCGAGTCCACGTCCGAGACCCTCTCTCTATTCGGCAGCACCGACTCCAGGGTAAAAACCAAACCCACCCCCTCCCCTGCATCAGCTCACTCCCTACCCCGGGTCTTAATGTGCACCTGCCCTACCCCAAACCTCACCCACCCTCACCTCTCCCTTTTGCCTGAAAGCCCATAAATGCACAGATGGGGGTGGGAGCTGGGCTGAATCAAACGGCTCTTAACAGTCAACTGCGGACAGAGGGAGGAAGAGAAAACTAGAATGGAGTAAGTTAGGACTAAGTTGCAGAAATAAGCAGCCCAAATGGTGGTGTTTTTCAATTAGTCAGGCATAGTTTGATGTAGGTGTATGCAGGCATTTGAGTATCACAGGGTGCTTCACTGGGCATGATAGGAAAGCAACCACTGCGTGTGATTTCTAACCTGTGCTCTGTCCCCTTTCCTGCCAGGATTTGATGGTGACTTGCATTAGCTTTGACTGGATATAAGCATTAAAAGCAAGCTCCTCCCCCACCCCAGTGACCTCCATGCTGGAGTGGCCATCTAAAAGGAATGGATATCCTTTGGCCACCTGAAGTCAATCAAAAAAAAAGTATACCCCTCAAGCCACAAGTTCCTTTCCCTTCTCGCCTTCCCACACCACCACCACCTGTGTGCTGTCATGGTGGCTGCTGGCGTCTCCAGGGCAGCCCCCCGTTCCCCAACAAGTACAAAAAGAAACTTAGCACTCAAGATCAGCGCATGAGCTTTGCACCTCTACAGGTGAGCCTAGGACAAATGTGTCCAGTACAGCTGGCCAAGCCATACTGCACTTATATACTGGCACTGTCTGTTACGCTGAGCTGTATTTGGACAAAAGCCAGCAGGGGAACCACTTAAATGGCAGCCTCACCAGATGCCACATCTGTGCGATGCTCACTGATTCCTTCCTTCTATTTCTTTAGGAAGAGGAGATAGTTCGTGAAAGCCGGTTCTACTTCCGGGGCTATGGCCTGGGCCACTGCTTGCACATGAAGGACGGAGGCACCATGGAGAGCCCCAAGATCTACAGCCCACCGCCTCCAACCTCACTCCTGAAAGACGGAGAGATGATCCGAAGGCGTTACTTGGACAGGGCCAAGCGGATTGACACCATCTCCCGGGCTGTCTTCCCTTTCACATTCTTGGTGTTCAACATCTTCTACTGGGTGGTCTACAAAGTGCTACGTTCGGAGGACATCCACCAAGCCATGCCCTGAGATTTTAGCAGAATTCGAGTCCAAACTAGATTGCTGTGGCTTACTGTATTCCATCTGGCAGTTGCTATATGAAATGTTCAGATGCTGGTTGCTTCTCCAAGGCCGGCCTTTTGTTTTTCTTGGACATAGAACTTTTTCTTGCCAGCTGAGAACCTTGGCAAGTTGTGCATGGTGTTAGAGACGCAGAATGTGGCTGTTGTCCATCTCCCAACACCCCAGCATGGCCATCAGGGTTGCTGTGTTTCTCAAGGTGCTGCAGTTCCTTTCGCAAGCACTCCATGACACTGGACCTCTGGAGGCACCAGCATTTCTATTCCAGACCTGTGTTGCTTTCTTCGTGACCCAACAATGAGTTGGGAGGCTAGCACAGGGCAGGCCCTCAGCAACCTAATCCCATTTTTCAGGACTATAACTTAGAAACAAGCCACCTTCCTACCCATAAACCCACCGATATTTAATCAGCATGATCATTTAGAGGACATTATACTAATGCAGAGAAAGAAGGGGCATTTTCCAAAACTCCAGGATAATGCTGGAGGCACTGGGCTTCAGTTCTGTGTTGGTAGCATGGAGGTGTGTCCCCAAGGGCCTCGCTACCTGCAATGCCTCCCACCACCAGAGCCACATGGCAGCTGCACTGGTGTACCTCCCCCCACCCCAGCATTTATTAAAGCCCTTAGTAAATGGGTAGATTGTGTCTGATATTGCTGGTCTATAAACAAGCCAGACACCACTGGGGTAAGAGGTGCCTACTAAAATTGGAACTCTTCATCCCATTTGTGTGTGTATATACATTTATTTTAGCAATGCTTGATGGACAGTGGGCAATCATCTATATTAATGAGGAATCAGAGATGTAACATTTCTGGAAATTTTGAAGCCATGAGGGAAAATATTTTCCCTAGTTCCCTCCCCCCAAATAATAGACATTTGGGGGAAACTGAAATACATGCAACTTCTTTATCAAACCTACTTTTGTTTTACTGATTTAACAATATAAAATGCACTATTTATAAGTTAGTTAGAATATAAAACTGTCCTGTTTGGCATATTTATGAAATGCCTAAGTATGAAAATATAAATGCCTTCATTTTCTACAAGCAAAACTGCATATATACCCAAATACTAGAGACAGAGCTACTAGTTGCTTCATTCTTTGCTAACTTAGCGCATATATCTTTGTTTTTGCCATCTGGGAGGGTAGGAAAAAATAAAAGTGGAAAGCAGAAAACACAAATTTTGTAGTGAATGAGAAAGCATATTGTTTGGATAAAACAGTTTCATATAGGCACACTAGGACTAGTAGCAGATCTGATACACAGTTAACCATTATAACAACAAAATAACTGAACTCTTCAATGGAGAGTTATCATCATACATAATAGCATATTCACTGGGACAAAATTAGTTCCAATTAAACGATAATGATAGCTTTGGAAATACTGTAATATAGATCATATGCAGAATTATCACTCTCTAATACTGTAGAGACTCTGACCTGGATAGTCCAGGTTACGACGTTACATTGTCAGATCTTGGCTGCTAAGCACGGTTTGCCCTGGTTAGTATTTGGATGGGTGACCACCAAGGAATACCAGACTTATTACTCAGCAGAAGGCAGTGGCAAACCACCCCTGGAAGTCTCTTGCCTTGAAACTTGCCATAAGTCAGCTGCAACTTGATGGCACTTTCCTGGAGATCCTCACATCTAAAAAAAACACTCCATACTTCCAATTTTGACTGAGAGAAACCTTCCCTCAGAGAGCATTTTACTCATGCCAAAAGAGAAAATATTTAATGGGAGCCGTTCTCCCCCCCCTCCCCCCCTTGAGCTCCCCCAAAACTTCCATTATTTTTACCCTTGGAAAAATGGGGGAGGGAGTCCTCAGGGGAAAAAGAAGAAGAATGTGGGGTTGTTGATTTTTCCTATTTCCCCCCAGGCCTTGTTATCTCTGAATATTTTAGGTTTTCTTTTTCTTATTCAGCTCCACTCTAATGTCCAAAATGATTTCCAGTCAGGCATTTTAGAAGCTTGAACACATATACACAAAACCCTTCTGTTATTAGAAACCGCACTCAGAGGCTCTCCAGGGACTGGGCTGGGTGATTTATGTGACTGTGACATGCAATCTGGCCAGCCAGCTTGGGACAGCCCTGAGAGCAAGGGAGAAACTGGGATACTTAGGAGAGAAAGGGGGGCCCTTTACATGACCCCCCCTCCACCCTGGAGATGAGGGGACAGGGCGGTCTTTCCTCAGTGCTGGGCTGCTGGCAACCTTGAGCTGTACTTTAACCCAAGCATCAAACCTTTCACATGACAGATTTCTAAGAAAACAAATACTTCAGACAAAAACAATTCAGACTGTTGAGTTCAATTAAATGAGGCTTGAGAAAGGCATCTTGTCCAGTACCACAATCCATGTTTTACCTTTTATTAGGACCAGTCCAGTCCAATGATACCTAACAATGGGCAAGTTTCTGAGTCCAGGGCCAATTCCCAGAAATAGAATTTTGTACCACCCCTCCCCAGCACACACACACAGCTCACAGATTATACCCGGGATAATGAGGAGCTGGATCAGATCTTGCAGTGCTAATTCAGAAGTCTGGAAGCAGGAAGAAATGAGGAGCTGCTGGTGTGGGAATGATGCTTAACTGCATGGCTTGGTCAGTGATGTTAGAGGGGACCACTGGCCACACAGTAAACTCCTTTCTTTTCCCAGTGTCACAGGAAGCCAGCAGAGGCCTGCCTATACTCTGCATGGCCCGTGCCTGAGGTTGCCATCTATCTCCCATATGCAGGGGAGCCCAGTGCCTCTGTCAGGGAAGGGAGGGGCACAGCCTTCTTGGTGCCTCTGGCTTGCTGCTCTATTGCTGATGTGGATTCCTGGTGGGCTCATTTCTACTGTCAGTGTGGCTTTCTTGGGCATGGAAGCTCCGGAAGGCCCCAGAAAACCCCATGTTATTCACTGTCATGTTATTTTCCTCTGTGAAACCTGTTTTGGAAATGGGTCTGAGGTGTGTAAAACAGCTGTACGACATCTGGAAGTACTGGTGGGATTTTTAAATCAATGCTTTAGGGAGGAAACAAAACCTGATCTTCCTACTGAATAAAGTTGGGGGGGGGGGGGGGGGGTTCATTAATGATGCTGGTGTTTTTCAAGGCAAGGAAGGATACAGAATTAAAAGACAAACCGGGGGACATAGGTAGGATGCTGGACTGTGGGCTGCTAAGCAACAGAGGCTGCAGAATAGCTGCCTCCTGAGAAGATTTTATCGGATAGTATCCAACAAAGAGGTTCAAACCGGCCACTGAAGCTGTGCCTTTGACTGTCTTCCTGTTAAAGGCACAGGAGCAAGTCACAGCGTCATATTCCTGGTCAGTTGGCAACCTTAAATGGGATCAGGAATGGAAGCGTTTTCCATTTGATTTCCTGCTCGCTGCCTCTCCCCCACCCCAGCATGAGAAAACGGCCGTGGAGACCAGCACTTGCGACCTCCTCCACCCCTAAAGCGCTGAGGCCCGCACTGCCGTCCGGAAGAAAGGCGCGAAGCTGAGCAGAGCTCTTTGGCTGCAGGCCTGGCAGAACGCTGGGGCGGCGACAGAGAGACGAAGGCCCGCTTGTGCCACGCGAGACGTCGCTTGCAGGCAGGGGAGAGCCCCCTGCTCCTCTGAGGCCTTTGCCGTGGGGAAAGGCCGCCGCCTGCTTCGGCGAGCAGGGAATCTGCCAGGGCGGCAGCAGAGGGCCCTCCTCCCTTCCCACCCACCTCCCCCCCCCCCCGAGTTTCGGGCCTTGTTCCTCCGCCGCCGCCCCTCCTGGGCCGCCGCCAGCTTTAGAGAATGGCCGACTGTCTTTGGAGTCTCGGGCCAGGACAGGCGGCCGCGCAGTACCAAGGAGGGCGGGCGGGCACATCTGCTGCTGGCTGGCACCGCGCTGAGGCGGGCCTCGGAGCTGCTCTGAAGCAAGCCTCAGTCCTCCCGCCGCCCCCAGCCAAAGGGCACGCACGCACCAGCCCCCGGCCGCGCGGCGGGGCAAAGCTCCAGCTCGTACCTTTGATCCGCCTCTCTCGGCCCGCAGGCGCTCGCCCCCCAGTGGCCTCTCGCGCTCAGCCCGGCGGGCAAGGCCTGCCCAGGCCGTCGGCGTCCAGCACAGAGGTGTCCCCTCCAAAGCTGAGGCCCACCCATCCAAGGCTCCCTCTAAGCTGTGGAGTCTTTTGAGCAAAAATTCTACTGTGTGAGCTCCCGGCATTAAAGTTGTGAGCGAGCGATTTGGCTACTAAATCAGTTTGCTCTGGAGCCATCCTTCCTGAGCTGAGACAAAAAGGCGTGAGCCAGAGGCTAAAAATCTGTGAGCTAGCTCACACTAACTCAGCTTAGAGGGAACACTGCACCCATCTCCCTAGTCCCCGGTGCAGCTCTCCCGTGCGATGTCGTGTGGACGGCAGAGCAAAGCCAGCCGGCAGGAGCAGAAGAACCCCCGACCCGCACGCGCTCTGCAATTCCGCCGGTGGGGGTGGGGGTGGGGGGAATCAAGGGCCCCATCCTGGCAGAGCCCTCCTCTCCCTCCAATGGCAGCTACTCCGCCAGTGACTCTGTGGCGCTAAGCCTGAAGGAGGGGTTGTTAAGGAAGGGGGGGAAAAACAAACGGGAGGGGGAATTCCACCAAGCCACAGTTTGCAGACAGGCAAGTCGGACATTAGGAGTGTATGGTTGAAAACATAACCCCCAGTATCGCAGTGTGTTGCATAGAGAGTAATGCTCCCTCTAAACTGTGCAGTCTTCTGAGCAAAAATTCTCCTTCGTGAGCTACTGGCATTAAAGCTGTGAGCGAGCAATTTGGCTGCTGCAGAGATTAGTGTACTCTGGAGCCATCCTTCCTGAACTAAGACAAGAATGTGTGAGCCAGAGGCCAGAAAACTGTGAGCTAGCTCACACTAACTCAGCTTAGAGGGAACACCGGTTGTGATGCGCTAGTGTTTGGAACACTTATGGTTTTCTGGGAGGTCCACCTCAGCAAGGAAATGACAGTGCGGAAAGGGGCAATGCAAGTGGTCGAGGGATTGGAGCACCCTCCTGAAGAAAGGCTAATGTTTGGAGGCCTTTTCAGGTTTAGGGGGGGAAAGAGGGGAGATATGACTGAGGCTTATATTAACAATGAATACTATGGAAAGAGTGGGATGAGGGAGATTTATCTAAAAATGCTAGGGAAATTTCTATATGGGACCGACTTATGGTGGCTCCAGCAAGGGGCGTTTAATGGCAGTTTGCCATTGCTTCCTCTGCAGAGAGGTCCTTGGCGGTCTCCCCTGATCAGGCTATACCAAGCCACCAAGTTGCTTTCCCTCCCCTGCAAATTTTCTAGCCATGCAAAAACAAACTGGAGGGGGGATTCCACCAAGCCACAGTTTGCAAACAGGCAAGTCGGACATTAGGGCAGTAGATTCAGTTTAGGCAAAAAGAAAGTAGTTCTTCACACCTTCCTTCTTATCCAGCTGCTGAAGAAAGCCGCACTCAGGTTTCATGGAGCAGGAAACCAGAGAGTTACAGCAAGACTTCCAGGCATATCTGGAAGTCAGGTGTCCTGGTTTGCACTGCAGCCACAGGAGTTCAGTTTTTTGCTTTCAAAAAGAGATTATTTTGCTTTTAATCACAAAGTGAGAGGGCTTAAATATTAACATTATGAACTTACTTAGCAATTATGCTTCTAGCTGAAGCACCCCCTATGATGTCTTTCAATTTCAGGCTGTTGCGGGGGGGGGGGGTTAATGGAAATGGAGCAATAAGGGAAACTGTACCTGTTGAACGACAGCAGCTATCCGGATGTTAGTGGCTCAAAGCCTTGGTTGATGGAGAGGGAAAGAGGCAAGCAGCCCTCTGGCAGGATGACCTGACTCCCAAGTCACATGCTTCCCTGTCTGGCATACAGAGCTGTTGCTGAGGCTGCCCAAAGTGACATTTGCCTTCTGTCGCCCCTGCCCGGTCCACCACATTGCTGAATCATGATTACACTGTGATACAGTCTCTCAGCAGTGCCCTAGCTGGCCTGGCTTCCCTCCTGGGGCCTGGGGTTCTGGCTGGAAATCCTTGTGTGCACAGGGTGTGAGTGGGGCTCAGGACCATGATGGCTTAATGGTGTTCAGGCCTGGCTAGTCCTCACTGTGTGGGCCAAGAAGGCCTTTGCAATACCACCACTGCACCAGGTGAGATCAATGGCCTGGGGTGCAAACCCAGCAACGCCTCCACTTCAGGATGCTTCCCTCTGCTGGGCTAGGTCTTGCCAGAAGGGCCTGGCCTTTCCCATTACTTTGCCAGGCCTGGGGCCACCAGAAATAAACAGTGGCTTCAGGCTCCTTTTCAGAGTTCAGAAATCCACTCTGGAATTTGTGGCTGACTTTGGAAAACATCTGGATGTGCCAAACCGTTTGCCAAGCAGAACTGAGTGGCCCTGCTGAGTGCCAAACCCCTAACTGGTACATCCATTTCTGTTCCTAGCCAGAAATTGCTTTTGCTTGTGTTGATTTTAACCCTCCCACATACATACACACACGCTTTGTTTATCACAGGCAGCTGTTCCTAGCAGGGATGTTTAGTTTTTAAACTGTCATAGATGCAGGGCCTGCAAAGTTCCCAGAACAAAGAATGGGGCAAGAGCTACTCAGTGCCTTTTCACTTTTTGCCTTCTTCCAAGAAGTTGGCTTTCTCCACTTGAGAAGCCTCTCTTCAGTTGCCACAGAAGGAAGAAAAACACCAGGCAATGACAAATACCCTCCTTAGAAGGGGGAGCTCAGAGGAATCTTTGTTCCCCTCTTCTAAGGTCCCCCTGAGCCAAGAAACAGGGAGATGGCAGCCTGTGGTGGGGAATCTTTCCAGACCCCTAAGTGCAGGCCCCTTAATACAGAAGTGCTGAACTCATTTGTTATGACAGCCAGATATGACATAAATGTCACTTTGTTGGGCCAGGCCATGTGTGCCATAAAAATGTAATTCCAAGTACCAGAGATTAAAACTGTATATAAAGGACAGCAGGTTATAAGCTCTGAGTTGGTGTATCCTCACTGCAAGACCCTATGGGCTGGGAGGGGGTGCAGAGGAAAGCCCATATGGGCAGACTGAAAAGCCAGAGGTGTAGAACTGGGCAGATGCTCCCACACTGCAAGACTGCTGCAGATGAGGTTGTTCTGCCCTGCTGAAGCCACAATCAGAGTAGCTCCACTCCCACACCCAGCAGTCTCCTGTTCCCTCCCTTGCACCAGCTGTTTGCAGGCCACATAAGAGCCCAGGAAGGGCCAGTTCTGCCCCCCCCCCGGCCCTTATGTTTGACACCCCTGCCCTAGTAGGTTCTGTGAAATCCTGCTTTTTAGGGCAAAAGTGTATAGACTGCTTATTTTTTTCAGAACGTAATATGCTCAGGATGGCTAATAATGAGAAAACCACAATAACAACAATAAAAAAACCTAAAGCATTGAAAAACCACATTAAAAATACGTGGCCCAGGTGAAATGCACTCAGTGAAAATGAGGTTGCCAAGTGACCCCCCCCCCAATCCACCAGCTCTTATGTTTCTAACAGCAGTTTGGTGTGCAGCTGTCACACTACAGGTGAGGCTTTTCAGAGTATGGTCATTGTCTGTGAAGGTCTGTACAGCAAACCGCTTCATACAGTGAGTGACCCGTTGAAAAGCCAGCCTTAAAGCCAACCAAGACAAGCAGGCCTGACTCCCCCCCCCCCCATTTCCTCGCCCAGCTGGTTCCAGAGGCAGCCTCAGGAAAAGCTGAGTCTTGCTGTCACTTCATCCTGCACTAATTGGCTATCCGTGGACTGGGGCTCCAAGAAACAGAGGCCGGCAGACATTCTGCCCTACTATTTTTTCTAAGCACAGTTGCCTCTTTTAACTTGGCAATTTTTTACTCCTGATGTGCTACTTCTGGAAATGGATCCATTTGTCATTTTCAAGATGAAATGGGAATGAGCGGCCGAAATAACCCAGTCCCTGGTGAGTTTAGCAGGCTTGCAGGGCTGCCGAAAGAGGAGACTGAGGGGGACAACATTCAGGGGACCCAACTCAGTTGGAAGGCCCCTGAAGCCGGGGTCACACTGTACAGAATGCGCTTTTTAAAAAATTCTAATGCCGTTTCGTATGCAGCCACTAGGGGCGCAGGGAAGGCAGAGCACAGTAAAAACACTCCCCAGTGTGCTGCCTGGGCCCCTTTAATTTAAGTTTAATAGGAGGCTGCCAGAAAATGTTTGCTGAGCGGATTAAAGTAAACCCACCAGCCAAGCTAGCACTGGAGCAAGCCAAGTCCAGCCAGGAAAAGCTACAGTCCTTGCCAGGATGCAGCCTCCTAACAAGGCTTATGGTTTCCTTTAGTTCCACTTCCACTCAGCTCCTGCATAGTCAGATCTTGCAATAGGGCAGCCTCCTTAGTTTGGTTAGTGGTTCAGTGCATGGACTCTAATCTGGGAGAACTGGGTTTGATTCCCCACTTGCAGCAGCTGCTGGATGACCTTGGGCAAGCCATAGTTCAGTCAGAGATGTTCTCTCAAGGGCAGTTCTCTCAGAGCTCTCTCAGCCCCATCTGCCTCACAGGGTGTCTGTTGTGGGGAGGGGAAAGAAAATGAGTTTGTAAGCCACTCTGAGACCCTGAATGAAGGGTGGGGTATAAATCCAGTCTCTTTTTCTTCTTTGTGGTAACAATTTTTTAAAAAACAAACCTTCATTGTCTTTTCCTACGTTTATCTAAATCATTTCCGCACTTTTCTCCACCTTCGTTTTGTTCCCTTCCTTTTATGAGCTGCCACTTGTCTATCCCCAGTTCTAAACCCCCACCCCCATTTTTCAGAACTCCTCATCCATCCTGTTTGGCAGCTTAGAATGTATTTAATGCTATAGCAGCAGAACTTTGTTAATATTAAGAACAGAAGGGGGGAGTTAATAGTTCCCCATAATCTATCAAAGTAGTAAAAGGATGCTTCTCCCACCCACCCTTTACATGCATGATAACAAATATTAAACTGCCTTTGTGGCAACAAGTGGCAACGGAAGTTAGGACATTTTATTTAGTTATTTATTTATTTTAGTTATTTACATCTCACCTTTCTTTCCAGGGGGGCCCCAAAGTGGCTGACATCCTCCTCCTCTTCTCCTCCTCCATTTTATCCTCACAACAACCGTGTGAGGTAGGTTAGGCTGAGAGTGTGTAAAGGACCCAAGGTCACTCAGTGAGCTTTTGTGGCAGAGGGATTTGAACCTGAGTTTTCCCAGGTCCTAGTCTGACACTTTAACAAGCTTAGCTTCTATTGCAAATAGCAAGGGAGGAGGGTCTGGAGGGAACTTGGACCTGGATATTCCAACTCCTTTCATTTTTGGCCCTAGAACTCCCATGATCATCCTGAAGCTGGTGACCAATTTTGAAATTCTTCGTTTTACTTTTCTGAGTTATGCCCCGTCACAAATGGACAGACAGATGGATATATGGATCCTTTTATTGTTCTAGGCATGTGGTAACAGCCAGACAAGTGATTTGTTTTGATATGTTGTGTGGTTTGGATCAGGGTTGTATTGGGGAGGCCCCGATGGAATCTTAGTCTGAGGGCCCTGGGAGGCTCTCGGCAGCCCTGTAGGCCCGGAATTATTTGGGGTAAACTAAAGGCACAAACCTACAGTGAGTTGAAGCTGGGCCACTTTGCCTCCCTGCTGCAAGCATAATGCCCTTATTACTAAAACACACTTTTCGGAGGAGTTAATACACAACGCTGCACACGAAAGCGCATCTGTCATTTTACATCAGGCTTTTAAGAAGCATCTCCTGATCACATCAGGGCCCGCCACATTACATTAGTTAAAAATTAAGGTCTTTCTGCTCCCCTCTGGTGATTTTATTCATGGGCTGGAATAAATAATTATGGGGGACTTATTATTGTGGCCCTTGAGCATTTCAAACAAGACAAAAAATGCCAATACTGGCTCGTAATTGGCAGTGCCATCCACTCCTGCTGTCTTCTGGGGAACAACTGAGTTCCTCTCTGACAGGAGTGCCCTAAAAAGAGACAGGGCGACCTGTTTCAAGAGAAAACTGCCCAGCGAGGGGCTGGAGACAGTTGCTACCCAGGGCTGGAGGGCTGCTTTCACCGTGAGCTGCACGGTTTCACTGTAATGTGGACTACAAAGCCAAAGGCAGACCCATCCGCGTGATTCTGGCCAGTGCAGGCTTTCTGAGCAGACGCGCGATTGGGGGGGGGGGGGGGGGGGGAGAGCGAGAGAGACCAAATGACGGTGGAAGCATCCCTTCTGGAAACAAGCTCAAGACTCCTTAATTGGTGGGGGGGGGGGGGGGGGAGAGAAGGAGGCACTTCGGTACCCGAGGAAGTCGCCGGATGTCTGTGAGGGTTTCCTAAGTGGCATTAGGGATACTTTGGAGACCGGGTTGTGTCGCTTGAGAACAATAACAGGGAGTCGAGAGGAGCCATTCTGAAAGAGGCGGCTGGCTCAATCCATCTGGCGTTAGGGCTAGAGTTACAGGAAATGCAGGGAAAGCAACACCCCATGGAAGTGCTTCGAAAAGCGGCCGAGCGAGAGCCCCGGCGGCCGGGGAAGATTTCAGGAGGCCGGGCAGATCTGGCTGGCCTCGCCTCGCCCTTGACGCGGGGGAGGGGGGGAGGCTCCCGGCTGATTTCTGGCCAGCCCAGCCCAAGTCCAGACCACCTTTCCCGTCAGCGGTGCTGGCTGCCAAGCCCTGCTTTCTGGGTGTGACCGGCGGCAGCAGCAGCAGCAGCAGGGGCCTCCAGAGGCCGTGAGGAAGAACCGGAGGCCTCCTCTGCTTCTCCGCTGCAGCATCCTCCTGGCCGGGTGCGGCAGCCCAGAAGAAGCATAGTCCTGCCATGGGCCCCAGCAGCGCTTGAGAGCCGGGCCCCGACACACCCCCCCCACACCCCCTGCAGGACCTAGACCTGCGGCCGGGGACAGAAGTGGGTCGGCCCGCCTCGTCCCCCCTCCAGGGCGCGCGGGACTCCAGGCAGCCACTGGCCCTCTTTCCCGGATTCTCCGCTGCCTCCGAGACGGGCGGTCGTCAGGGACCGTTGCCGAGAAGAACAAAAAGTTCGAGTCCAGTCCAGGGGCACCTTTAAGACCAACCCAGAGTTATTCAAGGTATGAGCTTTCGGGGGCACGCACACTTCCTCAGATACAGTGAAGTGGAACTTTCCAGCCCATATATGATAGAAGACAGAGGAGTTTCGTGGTCGCCCTGCGGAAGAGCGGGGAGCGCCCAGCCAGGACTTTGCTCCACAAATCCCGGCCAGCGCCTCCCCTCTGAAAGACGACCACCACTACCCCACTGGCCCTCCCTTGGTCGGTCCTGAGTGCGAGACCTTCCTACGCTCCGCAGCAAAAGGCTGCGAGGCGACCGGTGGGGTGGGGGACTGCGACTGACCCCGGGCCTTCCGCGTCCGGCCCCAGGAGGAGGCAAATCCCCGACGCCCGCGGGCAGGAAAGGCAGGCCAGGGCGAGCGAGCGAGCGAGGGAGACGGACTTAGAGGGCGGCTGCAGTACTCAAAGCCAGTGCTGGAGCTGCCCAGAGCTCTTCCCCGACCTTCGGGGGGCTGCAGGGGAAACAGTTCCTTTTTGCAATCCAAAATTGGGGGAGGGGACTCGCTGTCGGGCGGACAGGCTGGGGTGTGAGTCTGAGCCGAGTGGGGAAGCCAAAGGAGCAGCGGAACCAGCCGAAGCAAAGGGGGGGGGGGGGCTTGGGGGGTGGGTGGGAGGGTGTCGAGAAGCTTCTCCTGTTGGGGGGGGGCGAGCGGGACCCGGGCGGTGTCTGTGAGGGGAGGGCAGTGAGTGGCACACCCACCGGGGTGGGGGCCGCGTCTTGCTGATGCGCCTGGCTGGCTGGCCCTCCCTCCTCGCTCAGGCGACGCCGGGCACTCTTGGGAATGCGCCCCCCCCCCCGGGTCACTCCCGCCGCCGCCCTCCACGTGGCCTTTGCCTTGGAGCCACAGGTCGCCGCGTCGGCTCCTCCGGTGGCGTCGGATGTCTCTTCGCTCCCCAGCCCGTCCCGCCTCCCGGTTTCCTGCAGCAACTGTCCGGGAGTGCGGTGCAGGTTCCCCCAGAAGTGCCGGCAGCGTCGCCTCGGCCTGCGGCGTCTCCGGGCAGGCCATTCGGGGGGGGGGGGGGGCCTTGTTGGGCGGTGGTTTTAAAGCCCTCCCCCCTCCCGGAGCGTCGCCTCTTTCCTCTCCCCAAATCTGCGGTTTGCTCTTTCCCCGAGAGAGCCGACCTAAGCCCCAGATAGATCGGCGCTGAAGCCTCCGCCGCAGCCTGGACTCTGGACTGTGTACATTTCCATTGCCACCATGTGGGTGTACAGGTTTTCAAGCACCGCTTTCCGCTTTCCTTTGGGGGCAGAAGGAGGCCCTTCGGCGGAGCGCTTGGCCGTCTCCAGGTCAGCCGCTGGGACCAGCTGCTGGGTTCCGGGACGCCTGTTAGGAGCCTGAGCGACTGAGGCACGCGTCCCAGCCGAAGCGGCGCTGGGCATGACGCACACCGAAGGCCCAGCCCCGGAGGCTCCCCGTGCCCCTCTGCAACCTCTCGGCTAAGTGCGCGTGTTTTCTAAACGCCTGCGGGCATCCATGTAGACGGCACTGTTAATTGTAGGTATCATTAGCCTGCTTTTTAATTTCATCCTTCTCTTTCGATTGTTTTTGTGGGTACCCCGTCTTTTTCTAATTCTGCCACCGGCCTTGAGTCTCAGCGAGAAAGGCGGACCATAAATGAAGAAAATTCCCACGATTTCTTCATTTCGTTTACGCTCCGTCTTTCTCAAGTCGGATTACAAACCTTTTCAAAACAATTCAATAGATACCATACATGCAATAAAGGACGCAGTAAAACTGCCCTGGAAAACCGGAAAGTCGTTTATTCGTAGTCCGCCTTTCTCACCGGTGAGACGGCCTGGGGAAAACGTCCCCCCCCCCACCCCGCCTTCGCATTCTGAGCATCTACTCTGAGGCAACTTGGCGGCCTTTTGATGCTGTCTTACTTTTGCTTCCACCCCCCCCCCCCCCCTTTAGTGCTGCGGAGAGGAAAACAGCGCGGCACCTTTTGACTCTTCGGTCCCGCTGCCAGCACCAGAGAATATGCAGGCTTTGACGTCCACCCAGTGGCGTTTCCTACGGGGGAATACGTCCGAGGAACCTCCAGTCGGGCCCCAGAGTTCATCTGTTTCCCCGCTGGAAGAACGGCGTAAGTGACAGGGGCTTAACCTCTTAGGCAGAGATTTGCCAAGTAGCAGAGATTCGCAGGGAGCCAGAAAAAAAAAGGGGAGGGGGAGCATTGACATGTGCAGTGCAGTGATACTCTGGAGGAAATTGTGAGCAGGGAGCAAGTGGTGGGAAACTGACCAGAAGCTCCGGTCCTAGCTTCGGTGTAAACCGCGGGGGAAAGCTAGTGAGAAAACGCCCTAACTCTCAAAAACGATGCTGAGCTCTGAACTGAGCCACTTGCCACAAGGTTGGGGCGGAAACTCTGAAGATCTTGCGAAGCCGGACCCGAGGGCAGTTATAACCCGAGGTAAGGGGAAGGGTTAGCTTCTGTTAGTCCGCCCCTTGCCTGTGTAGAGGCGGTTGATATCTCAGCCCTCTTCCTGCAGTTCAAAGAAATGGGCTAGCTGCGAAATCCCGTGCCACAGCCAGGCAGCCTTTGAGGAAGTGCACGGTTCGGTCGTCCTTCTAGACGCTGGACTTCTAATAGTTTGCATGGGTAGAGCGGTAGTTCTGCCTTTGTTGAAGGCGCGGGAACCTGATCTTAGGGCGCCCCCTACCGGATATGAGCAAAACAGCTTAGAGCATATTTTCGTCCTCTCTGTCATTGCAGCGAAGACAAACAGGAGTCTAGTGCCACCTAAAAGACTTGAGTTTTATTCCAGCATAAACATTCGTAAGCCCACTTCTTCATATGTACTTTATTTATTTATTATTTATTAGATTCTATTTTTAGACTGCTCTTCCCTGAAAAACAGGGCTCAGGGCGGTGTACAGTGATACAAACACACACACACATAAATTAGCAATAAAAACAGTCGCTGCCCTCAGCCAAATGCCAGTGTTTCCTTAGTAGGCAGTCCTTTTATGTAGGAGGTATGTAAATAGACAGCACAATAAAAAGTAGAGACATCACCCTGCCAACAAAAGTCCGTATGGTCAAAGCAATGGTATTCCCAGTAGTAATATATGGCTGCGAGAGTTGGACTATAAGGAAAGCTGAGCACCGAAGAATAGATGCTTTCAAATTATGGTGCTGAAGAAGACTCTTGAGAGTCTCTTGGACTGCAAGGAGATCAAATCAGTCAATACTAAAAGAAATCATCCCTGACTGTTCCCTGGAAGGCCAGATACTGAAGCTGAATATTCAAATACTTTGGCCACCAAATGAGAAGGGAGCACTCACCGGAGAAGACCCTGATGCTGGGAAAGATTGAAGGTCAAAGAAGAAGGGGACGGCAAAGGATGAGATGGTTGGACAGTGTCATCGATGCAATGAATATGAAATGGAGCAAAATCTAGAGCACAGCGTCAGAAAGTAGGGCCTGGCGTGATGTGGTCCGTGGGGTCGCGAGGAGTCGGACTCGACTGTGCGACTGAACAGCAACAACAATGTAAATAAAATAAATTGAAATAAATTCGTTTCAATGCTCCCTACATAAAATGACAGCCTAGTTAGGAACTGCTCAGTGCGTTTGAGGAAGTCGGCCATAAAAGTGTATGCTGGAATAAAATCTGATTAGTTTTTTTGGTGCCGTTATTCTATTTATTTTCACCCATTGGACGCCAAGTCCTCTCTTGTGGGTTTGGATGCATTTGGTGTGCCTCCCCTGCACTCCTGTGCATGTTGGGCACACTGCCTACATAACCCGGCCTATATGGCCCACACTGTGCTGAGCACCTGTTTTAATCCCATCCCCGCAGAGCCTGCAATGGGCGGCACCTCAGAGGACTGTATTGGTCCAAATTTCTTCCTTTCCTATCCCTAAAAACAAAATATTTCCTTGCCAGAAAGTTAGTTTTGTAACATAAATATAAGTGGCAACACATTTTGCCCTACTGCAGTCCTGATCACCTCTCTCCCAGTTAGCCCAATACTTTCCTGGTTTTAGGTTTGGAAACGGATTGAGCTGGAGCCAATTTCTGAACATTAATTCTACATCTTAGCATCCTTTTTCTCAATCAGTATTCTGTTCCTTTTTTGTCTACCATCTACTTCCCTT
The DNA here is from genome assembly GCA_029233225.1 of Lepidodactylus listeri. Classification (NCBI taxonomy): domain Eukaryota; kingdom Metazoa; phylum Chordata; class Lepidosauria; order Squamata; family Gekkonidae; genus Lepidodactylus; species Lepidodactylus listeri. The sequence goes on from JARCFY010000013.1 coordinate 31,214,247, forward strand.
ATAAATTAACAGTAACCCACATGCACACACAGACTGGTCTTCATACAGCTGGATGTTCTGGTGTTAATGCTTGATGACTTCTGGTTTAAAACAAAAACAACAATCTCTGCACTGCCTCTGAAGATTCTCCTGTCTAAATGAACTTTAGTTCCTATCATGCCCATTGTGTGAAGCTTGTGAAGTCTGCTTTTGTGGGGGCTGAACGTGTGTCTTGGTTATGAAGGGTACTCCAGTGTCTGTCTACTGTTACTCTTGCCCCAAGTGAGACACTTGAATGCAGCTGGCACTCCTGGCACTGCAGGGTAGAACATTCTGTCTGATCTCATTGCCAGTTGCCCAGCCTGCCCTATGGGGAGACTTCCTGAGAGCAGCCAGCCATTCAGTTATTCTGCAGGGCAAAGTGGATGCCACTGAACGCCATAGGGAAGGGGGAAAGCCGGTTTGGGGGGGGGGGGTGCACAGTTATTTTAAGCCTGCCAATCACCAAGGTGTGTGGTTGTAGCTTCGACTTTGGCGCTTCCAGCAGCGCTGTAAGTTGGAACAAGTCATCCTTGCTGAGCTTGACTTTTGCAAGAAAGGCTTCCTGGCTGAGCTTCTAGCCCCTAAGGAAAGTTTTCTAGGCCAGCAACACATTGGGTTGTTCTCCCTGTTTCTGACTTGCCACAGTTGGCCTTGCACACACAATAGTCAGGATCCCAAAAAAGTCAGTCACGCAGAATTCCTGGTTTTCCCTGGCTCCTTTAAGAGAGTCAGATCCTTACTCAAGAGACGGGGAAATCAGGCTTCACGAAGTCAAAATCCACTGTGCAGGAAGTTTCCTTCTAGGTGTTGCCCCTTTTTTGTTGTTGTTTTGGGTACTATTTTTGGTCTGTTCTTTTGGCTTTGTCCTCCAGGTCTCTCGGTGGCATTGGAGGATTCTTTACGGATGTGTGTCTCAGCACTGGTGTTTGCTGCCTTCTGTGGATGGGGGATACTGATTCCTTTTTGTCAGCCACAAAAACTTATAATACGTGAGTATGGGGTTCCCTGTGTATGGCCGGTGCTGGACTATTGGGTTTCCCTCCTTCTCTTCTCAGACTGCACAAACCCAGGGTCACTGGTGACCTACAGGAAACAAGGATGCAATTAGTCCTTCATCCTTGGATTTTACTACCAATAAATAGCCTGCTGATCGGTTGGCAGCAAGATGGGCAAAAACCAAAGGTGGTAGATGAGATCTGTCTGTGTATCTGTCTGTGTGTGTGCCTGGAGGGCATGGAGACCAGTTTGTGCATCCGTGTGGCTATCTGAATATGTTAATGCACTCCATGAGCCAATGGGAAAATATAGAACATGGGTCTCAACTCTGGGTTATTCTTCATTGGTTTTTCCCTCCGTTATTATATCATACCCATGCTGGAACAGAAATTCCCCTCTGCATTGCATGCTGCTTTCACTTTCTTTGATAATCAGATTTTATGGTACCCTCTGCACTGCATGCTGCTTTCACTTTCTCTCATCATCAGGTTTTATGGTACCTTCTGTATAGATTTATGGCTATTCAGGGGTGACTTTGCAATCAGGATGGCGTTGCCCTGGTGTATTTGAATGTGGTTTTGAGCTGTACCTTCTCTGTTCCAACATGGGTTTGGTAAAACAATGGAGGGGAAAACCAATGCAGAATCAGCCTCTGTTAGACCAGCCTCAAAGCAGCAGAGAATCAAATTTCCAAGTGACTGCAAGCCTGTGACCAGAAGCCATCCCTCTCCCAGGCCACCAAAGAAACTTGCCAGCTAAGCAGAGGAAGCAGATGGAGGGAAGGCTGTTTGGTTTCCCCATCAAGTGGGAAACGGATGCAGTTGCTTTGCAGACCACCCCCTCCCCCATAGGTCACAGATCCCTGGCCTACATAAAAAGATGCTGTCCTTTGGCAGACCTTAGAAAGGCTTCTTCAGCACCAGGGCATCAATTCATTCTTCACTGTCCCCTGGTGAGATTCAGCAGTAGCAGAGAATTGCACTGAGCATCCTCCCGCGGCCAGGTGAGCTGTGTGAAGCAGGCCTGGCAGGTGTTCTCCACAGGCTTCCTGCAAGACTGGAAGTTGCTCGGCAATTCTGGTACCCAAAACCAATTACTGAAATTGCTTCCTTATTTCAGAGCTCCTGGGCCTGCCAATACTTTTCTGTTCCTTGCACACTGCAATATGGTTCAGTCAGTCAGTCAGTGTTGTCTATTCGGTATATCACCAGCACAATTACAATCAATACAAAAAGGGTACTAATAAAATATATAAAATATCAAATCCTTAAATATAAAACTGCATTAAGTCTACTCTATGGTTTATGAACTGGCCCCTGTCATCCATTTGGACTGGATCCCAGAAATCTGCTCTGCTAGTGGTGATTCCTTCCACTGATGCAAGAGATTCTTTTGCTAGTGAGAGCCTCTTGCACTGAGGCAGGAGCTTTGTGCTGGAGCAAAAGGCAACAGTTAGGAGAACAGGCCAGTGGGACCTGAGCCTGCTTGTTCTCACAGCCATGCCAGCGAGCCAGACCCATGTCAGCGAGCACAGCAACCCCAGGTCTGTTGCCTAGGCTGGGCCTTTGTTCCTGCAGCAGAGCACCAAGGTTTCTTTCTTCCCTTTACCCCTCATCTATGTGCTAGGTTGGTGCTGGAATGGGAATCTGCTGCTAGCTCCACAGGCTGTAGCTGGTCAGGTATCCATCTGGCAAAAACCAAATAAAGGCGTGGGGGGGGAACTCAGCCCAAAACGTGGCTGTGATCTAAGAGGGTCAAGCTAACAAAATAAGTTATTATAAAAATACAAATATTTATTACTGTGTACACATTGATAAAAGATAAAATAGGTTAAAAGAAACGGTCCAAATATCAGACTCTTGAAACTTTTGACACACAGGGCAGATAGTTGTACATATGCGATTGGTGGTTATATCTTATGACCAATAGACCACACGTGTTTCGGCCTCTTAGAGCCTTCCTCGGTGGTGCCTTTGATGGAAGAGACACACATCCAGACACATTGGATATTTGTTACCAGAACAATTTGGAGAGCACGTGCCGTTCCCATGAGAGATTATCCATGGCCCACTGAGTAAACTTTTAGCAACTGCACATTACATGAGAAAGCAACACCTGGCTCTAAAGGAAATCTTTTTTTCATATATTTATTTCTCGATGTGTGTTGTCTTACAATAGTAATACCAGGGGTCCGTTGGAGCAGGAGCGCACAGGAGCGCAGCTCCGGGAGTGAGGAGCCCAGGGGGTGGGCACATGACCAAGCCCCTTCCCCTCCTCGGCTTCCCTGAGCAGTGCAGAGGCGCAGCGCCCCGGGGAAAGCCCTGCTAGGGTCTTTATTGTTTTTAATGTTTGTTTTAATATTGATAATTTTATCATTGTTCCTTTTATGACTGTGTGCTGCTTTTCCAGAGACTTGCTCAAGGTGGCGTATAAATTTTCTAAGTATACCATTTGTTATCCGGGCACATGGCACATAAGTACTGGAGAAATTTCACCAACCTTTCAGCAGCTTCCACCCCATCAGTTTGGTGTAGTGGTCAGGAGTTGGACTCTAATCTGGGAGAACCGGGTTTGATTCCCCACTCCTCCACATGCAGCTGCTGGTGTGACCTTGGGCCAGTCACAAGTTATCTCAGAGCTGTTCTCTCATGAGCAGTTCTCAAAAGACCTGTCTCAGCCCCACCTACCTCACAGGGTGTCTTGTTGTGGGGAAGGGAAGGGAAAGGGATGGGTGGTGCACATGTCCTGGGTATCTCAAGTCCACTTGAAACCTGGTGGTTTCAAGGGAGCAGGAAGAGAATGAGGGTGTGTTCTTGACGCTTATTTTTATTGCACAAAGTATTGGACGGGGAAGGGAATGGAGGAAGAGCAGGTCAGTTTCACTCACCTGTGGAGTGGAGCCTGAGGGGTGGGTGTTGCCTTCTGACACACTTTTGGTTTGTTAGGGGGTGTGGCATATGCAAATGAATTATGCTAATGAGTTATGCTAATGAGCTCCTGCACCTCTTTTTCTACTAAATGACCCCTGAGTAATACTAACCACTGAGGAAGGCCCTAAAGGACCAAAACGTGTATGGTCTATTGGTCATAAGATATACCCATCAATCGTATATGTAAAACTATCAGCTCTGTGTGTCAAAAGTTTCAAGAGTCTGATATTTGGACCATTTCTTTTAACCTATTTTATCTCTTATTGATGTGTACACCATCATAAATACTTGTATTTTTATAATAACTTATTTTGTTAACTTGACCCTCTTAGATCACAGGTATCCACCTGGCCCTGATTTTGCTCATCATAATGGAGCAAATGCCCTTGCTCAGGTGATGGGCTGCCACCGGGACTGTAGACCGTGGATGCTTTTTCTAGGGTTAGCGTGACTCAATTCTCACACAAGGATAACACAACACTGCCCTTTTCCCCTCCAGGGGGAAAGGCCTCGAAATGGCTGAGCGTCTATGCGAACGGGCTCGTGTGCTTGGCATCTGTGCTGGCACTCATATCCCTCCTCCTCTGGATTTACGAACAAGGTGAGAAGCTATTGGTGGGTGGATTGCAGAGCTCAGGAAATGGCTGAGTCAGCGAGATCCTGAGACAGGTCCATACGGATCTCGCATACCAATGTTTGCTCTTGCCTTGCACAATCTGGTGTAAAAAGCAAGCTTGTAGTCCTTGGTGTTGCCAGACAAATACTTCTCCTGGTGCCTTATCCTGGTTGAGCCTCCAGTGGCATCAGAAAGTTTGAATTAATAAGGCACCAATTGGGACATCTAATATTTTGGCATCCTTCTCCCAGGACTCTCTGCTGCCTTCATTGCTCCCATCATCCCCCTCCTCTACGTGATACTGGTCACGTTGCTGCTAGTGGTCACTCTGGCATTCGAGCTGAACATCCTTCATCAGGTCACAGACAAGGCAGGTCAGTCGCTGAAACTGGGAGTCCTTTGTGGAGGTTCATGTGGCATTCCTTGGGAGGGGGGAGGCTTTGTGGGAGCAGCTATGCTCACTATGAAGCAAGATTTCTCCCTCCTTCTCTCATACTAGAACATGGGGAGGGAAAAGCATACAAGGCAGCTGCTGGGCAGTAGACTCAAGACAGACTAAAGGCTTCATCAGACAAGGCATCATTAGCCTGTGAAACTCACAGCCACAGGAAGCAATGATGGTTGCTAGCATATGTAGCTTAAAAAGGGATGAACCAAATTCATACCAGGAAACTCCACCAGTGGCTATGGCCATGCTGACAAGGGGGAACCTGTTTGCTCAGGGACAGTCGACTTCACAGTAACAACTGGGGGAGCAACTAATAGGAGGATGATTTGGTCATGGTGGCTCCACCTGTGGACCTTCTGGGGGAATCTGGTTGGCCATTGAAGGGAATAGGATCATGAATGAAATGAACGTTCAGGTCACCCCCACACTGTGGGGTCCCACTTCCACACAGCATCATACTGCTAACGTGCGCCTCCCCAGCTTCTCTGCAGTCTTTCCTAAATATGCTATATTATTATTAAAAAATTCAAAAATTAATGATCAAAGTAAAGCCAGGGGGGCTGTCTGCCATGTGGACAGGGAAGTCTGGAACTCTCCTGGTCCCACCAACATCAGCACCTTTCCCCACTCTGGTCCCCCATGGCAACCACCCCCCACGTGACCCTGGAGGGCTTTCTCAGTTTTTAAAAATTGTCATAGACAATGCCGTAGCAATTTCTTACTTACATTTTTTAAAAAAAACCTAAAAGCCCCACCCCACCCAAGTGGCATGAAGGGAGGGGGGCACTGCAGGGAACTGGGGCAGGGAGAATGTGGGGAAACCCAATAGGTGGAAACCCCACTGCTGCTGAGCTTAATCAGCAACTGTAGGGAAATGAGAAAACCCCAAGGAATCATCACCTTGTGGAGATCTCCTCAGTCTGATTCAATGGGGTCTTTGTGCAGCCCCTCCCAGCATGGGTGTCAACTACGGGGGGGCTCGAGGGCTCGAGCCACCCCCGAAATTTCCCGGGGGGGGCTCAGCCACCCCCGGGAAAATGGAGCGCCCGGTGGCCAGTCAGCCGGCCGTCGCCGCCTCTCCTTCCCCCCCATCCCCGGCCTGCCCTCCTGCCTCCCTAGGGCGGGGGGGGGAGAGGCATCTGCGCCACCCCCCGCACGCCCCGAGCGCGAGGCGGAGCAGGAGCCGGGGGCCCGTAAGGGCGACGCGCCGGCCACCGGCGCCCGAAGTGAGCAGGGAGATGGAGGAAGAGGGGCGGGGAGCGCAGCGGGCGGGCACGGCCCGGGGGAGGCGGCGGCTCCCTGGGGGGGGAGCGGCGGGGACATAGTCCCGAGCGCGTGCGCACGAGGGAGCCCCCCCCCCCGGGGATTTAAAAAGTCTACGCCCCTGCCTCCCAGGCCTTTTGATATCTTCTGCTCATTTGCCTCCTCCCCACCACCACCAGGAAGATCCAGGGGCTGCACTCCAAGGAACTCTCCTTTCCCAGAAAAGGAACATCGACCTGGAACCAGAAAGCCACTTGTCTGATGCAGCTCCAAGACAGGGCCCCTGCCCTCTCTCCCATGACTTGGCAAAGTCATCCCAGACTACTGTTCCCTCTAAGCTGAGTTAGTGTGAGCTAGCTCACAGGTTTTAGCCTCCAGCTCACCCATTTTTGTCTTAGCTCAGGAAGGAGGGCTCCAAAGCAAACTTATTTATGCAGCAGCCAAACCGCTCACTCACAACTTTAGCTCCAGTAGCTCACAAAGAAGTTTTGCTCACAAGACTCCACAGCTTAGAGGGAGCATTGTCCCAGACTACCATGAACAGAAAGCATTGTGAAAAATTCACAGAGCAGTAGATCCCAGTGAAGCATCCTAGCAAGCCAAGAAAGTCAAAACCCAGCTCCAGGTCAACTGGAACAGCTCTGGCTCTGAAGTCACAGCTGCCAGCAGGGCCAGGGTCTGGTGAAAAGTGAAGCAGGTATGCCCAGCAGCAACCTAAGTCTGAGTTGTCTCTGTTTCTTGCCATTTTCCACCACCCCCCCCCCATTTCCCAGGACAACGTATAGTGAACTTCACCACCCCTGGAGGGATGATCTTGGCTGCTGTGACATCCAGTGTGCTCATAAAGCACATTTACTTGCTCCAAGGTGAGACTTGCTTCTTTCCCAGCTTGATGACACACCAGTGATTTATGGGTAGACCAAGAGATGCCAGCATCCTAGCATAGGAAACATGGCCACAAAAATGGAGTGGAGTTTTACTGCCCAGTGAGTTCTGACCAAAGGCCAAGGTCTGTTATGGGACCACCTGGCTTTAGACAGCACCCACCCATTCACCCTGTTGCCAGACTTTAATCTATCAGGAGGACACTCCACCTGTCTGGACTGGGAGGAACTTTTGGCACCTTCACGCCAACCAACAGGACTGTCTGTAATCATGATGGTTAAATGTTTCTGCTTTAAAAAGAAGCGTATTTTATCGCATTACCTCTACTCTCCTCTGGATCCCCAAACAGTGCTTGGATGTTTTTAACGGAATATTTTTATATTAAAGTGTGTATTTTGGAGGTTGTTTAATGTTTTGTTTGTATTTTTGCATTTGTGTGTGTGCCTGTGCCTGGAAGTCATGGTGACCTCTGGTGACTCCTGCTGGGGCATGGAGGACGTTCCGAGAAGTGGCTGGAGAGCCTGCCTCTGCCTCCCGGCCCCAGTAGTCACTGGAGGTCTCCCATCCAAACACTTGCCAGGGCCATCCCTGCTTAGCTTCCTAGATCTGGTGAGATCAGGCTTGCCGGGGCTATCCAGGTCAGGACTTTGTATTCAATTTTAATATTTGCTTACCTACTTTTAGCTTCCAGAATGGGCCAGTGTGGCTCTGCAACTGATAATATCTTTATCTGCAGACTGGCATAGAAATGGCCTACATCTGACAATTTCCCCAGCATAATTTAAAAAAAAGAAAAAGAAAAAAAAGAAGAAACTTTAAACCCCAAGCCAAATTTTCTGTGAGATATTCAGCAAGACCTAGTCTATATGCAGCTGAAATGTCCATACGCTTTCAAAATAATTGAATACACTCTGATTGTATTGGTTCTTTTAAATCACACAGAGAAGAGAAACGCTGAGTCTGTTGACTTGACGGCTGTCATAGCTGGAACATCTGGGATCTCTCTCCTTCCTCTCATCTGTATCACCGTGCTCTGTGAGTACTCCTGTAGCCTGTCCTTGGTGTCCCCCGGGCTCCCGAGCAGAATGGGCTGCCAAAGGGTTTTTCTGGTTCAGAGGCACAGGAAGCAACTCCTGGCAGTGAGTGAGAATGCGACTCGAGACATCCACTGGATTCCCACGTTTTGATTTGTAATCACAGGGAAAGCAATGGGGCAAATGGGATCTGAGCAGTCGCACTGGGGTTTGGAGTGGGGTGGGGGTTAACTCTTTCAGCTTTGTCCTGATCTAAATCACACACGCACATGCCCCAGAGTTGTCATTTATCCCATTGGGAAAACATGCAGAGGAGCCCTTAGTGGGAGGCAGTTTTTCTCCCCAGCTGAACTCAGCCTTGATTTTCCTTAGTAGAGGCTATTTTCCCCGGTGCCCATCCTGAGATGCTCTTCCAAGGCCGCCCACAGGCAGGATCAGGTGCATCTGCTCTCTGATGAATGAAGGAGTAGCATCAATATGAAACCGATGTGCTGCCTGTCAAGTGGCTGTTCCCTGCCAGAAGGCTGTAATTCAGCACACGCTGAAACACACAGGAAACCACAAAGAAAGCTGGCAGGAAGGAGAGCAAACAGCCACCCTCTGCCTGCAAGCGAAAAGTGCAATATACCCCATGCAGGATTTCACTCGCACTTTTAAATGAAATGGGATGAAGTGGGGAAATCCAGCCCTCTGCACACCAACGTCCCAGTTGCCCAAGATGCCTTTGGTGGTGCAACAGAAGACAGGCTCCTTGGCCAGCATCCCAGCAGAGCCTCTGCACGGGAGGGGAGTGCAAGGAGCCGTGGCCCCCTAGGCCAAGGGAGACCCTCCCTCTTGATGCAGGGCCAGCTTCCAGGGACTGGTCTCCTGACACTCCTGGGGGCAATGGGGTGGAGACTGCTAATGAGGCAGGTTATGCAAATAATTCATAGTGGGAGGCTGGGTGAGAACTTTTCCAGAGTTTTGCAGCCAGGGATAAAATGTACGCCTGGACCCTACCATCTCCTGGTCATGCTCCAGCCTGGCCATGGAGTGGAATGGAGTTCAGCCATTCAAAGTCAAGCAGAAAAACAGACCGGGCTTCCCTGCCTGCCTCCGGTCTTCCTCCCACCACCATAATGGAGCTACTAGAGATGTGAAGGCCCAGGAAAAAAAGTAAAGAAATTCAAGGGAAAATGTTTTTCTCCCAAGTCCCCCTCCCATTTTTTCTGATGGACAAATTGGAAATTTTGGGGAGAGCTGGAAAAAAACCCCTCCTATGAAACATTTTCTCTTTTTAAATGAGTAAAATGCTTTTAAAGACATGGTGGGCATGTTGTAAACATACACAGCTCTTAAATCCAAGATGTAGTTCTGCACTTAGAAGGATATCTAATGTACATAAAGGGAGCAAGCAAAGCATTCATTGCATCCCAACTGTTGCATGCTTTCTGTTGTCCTTTTAACTTGATGTGGTTGACCCTTTCCTCTCTCCCTCAAACTATTGTGACACATTTAACCACAGACCAGGTAAAAAGTAGCTTATTACCCTTATAAGATTGCTAGCCTCCAGGTTAGGCCTCTTGATGCACCCCTGTCCCTCACCCACATCCTTTGCTTCAAAGTGGACATCTCCATCCAGACAGACACCCATTCTTCAGCCATGCACTAGAAGGCATCTGGGGGCCTGCTGCTTGCCCCCATGGCTGCTGGGTTTGGGAGGGAGAGATGCCATGTCCAGAGTGGCTTGGTGTCACTATCATAGGACCAGAGTGGGGATAGCAGACTGGGAGCCTGGCTTATCTGTTCACATGTGGCTGCCTCTTGTGATCCCAGTGGCGGGCCTGGTGTACCTATGTGGGCTGAAATCTGGGAGAGGTCAGCCACAAAGTGTGGACCTTGTTCTCTCTGTGGTATATTCCCCCCTAAGTGCTCACCCAGCAGTGCTAGGTGCCCTGTCTGTATTGTGCCCACCACCCAGGTGTGTGTGCCCTCACTGTAAGTCCACATGGAAGGGCACTATCAGACAGCATTCCGTGGCATGCACCCTACCTGGAATTCTGGGGTGACCTCCTGGAACCATTTGTAGGGTCAGGCTGGCCGTGATTGGGTCCTGAGGAGGGGCATGGCCAGAACAGGGAAGTGTACTGATTGGGTGCGCACTTAGTTGGAATCCTGAGCTGCTTGGGGTTCCGTGGGCATGGCTGCAGCTGTGTGTAGGGGGGGATGTATTTGAAGTTACCATGGCTGTCATAGGCGACACCATTTTTGCCAGCATACCTTTGCGACTGCTGTGGGGGTGGGGGATCGTTCCCATGCTGAAAACACTTTGGAAGCCACCTAACTGCCACCATGCCTTCTGGAACACCCCCATCTATGCCACCAGCAGGGTTTGTGCCTTTGCTCCTCCAGCATGCAGCTGCAGCACTCCTGGGCCAGTGGGACTAGGCGACGTAGCAGTGTGATTGCCCTGCACCTGTTACACTGGTCTGATTCCCCCCTGAGGGTCCAATCCCCCCCGGGGGTCCAATCACCCCCCCCCCCCCCAGTTACTCTGTAAGTATTGCATATGTTTCCATTGCTCCCAAATTTTCTGTTTTTTGGGGTGGGAGGACAGGAAAAACACAAGTTTTTCCATAGCTTCAAAATTCCCAGAAATTTTACATCTCTAGGTGCTAACACTAAAGGATGTTCCTAACAGATCAAAGTGTTATAAACTTCATCCTCAGGTATTACCTTTACCTTGTCCAGGTGGTCTTGAGTTGTTCAACAGACTGAGGGACAAGGCCAGTGGTCATTTAGAGCAGCTCGGGAGAGCTCAGTCTGGGAGTTGGTGCCAGCCCCCCCCCCACGGGGGAATGCCTGCTTGTGTCATGGCTGCAGCAAAATGACCCCGCTCCCTGGAAAGGTCCTTGTTCCTCTGACCAGCCTTCTGAAGGCTTTAGCCACCACTGAAGCTATCATCCCAGAATAGTGGTATTTCTGAGGCTTGGATTAGTAGCTGTCCACTCCCTCCCTCCCTCCCTCCCTCCCTCCTTCCTTCCTTCCTTCCTTCCTTCCTTCCTCTCTCTAGCCGATTCCACACAAGTGCTTTGCTTCCCTTTCCTCCCGTGTTTAATTGGTCTGAATCAGTGTGCACGTTTCCGCATTACAGGAATCTGACCCGGGTTGATGCCGGTTCTTCATTTCTGCATCTGTCCTTGCCCCAAATCTTGAGCCCCTGCCCATCTCCCCGCTTTTAAAAAAAAAATGCAGGAGGAGTTTTGTTATGACATCATGATGTAACAAAGTCATGACTGGCCAAGGTTTTTCATAATTCCCAGGAAAGTACATCATGCACCCGCCCCTTCCCCCCCCCCTTTTAACGTAGGCGGAGTTTAACGTAGGCGGACCTCTATGCCGCCATTACTGCATCATGTTATCACTTTCGCCATTTGGAAATGCCCACGAAAAGGAAAAAAAGCTTGCGCCAGGGTTGGAAGGGTAATGGAGGGTGGGAAAGGGATGGGAAATGAAGGAGGAACATGCAACACAACACATGTAACCCCTGCAAAAATTGTGTCCACACCACCAGGTCACCTGCAATACATTGGCCCCGCAAAAAATGTTAACCACACAACGATGGATCAATGTTGTGTCATGTTGTTGTAATGCAACAAAGGGGGGAACAAAAAAAACCCCGCTCGCACCAGGGCGGGAAAGGGAGAGGATAGGTGAGAAAGGGTAGGGAAAGAAGCAGAGGGGCGTTAAAGGAGTGGAGCAAGAAACCCCGATTTCAGAGTTCCCCACTTGAATGCCCTGACTTCACTCCCATGGCAAACACCCCCCCCCCAAAAAAATCCCGAAAACGGAAGATCTGGGGGAACCGAGGATTACATTCGGGCCAACTGCAGACCCGGAGCAACAAGTGGGGAACTGTTGCTCTACCCCGGATTTCATCGGGGAGTGACACCGGGGCAACAACTAGTGCGGAACTGGCCCCTCTCTCTCTCTCTCGCCTTCTGACATACTACCGGTGATGTCAGGTGGTGTAGCATATGCAAATAAGATATGCTAATAAATTATGCTAATGAGCTCCTGCACCTCTTTTTCTACGAAATGACCCCTGCACAAGGCACAGGGCTAGCTGTCACCTCTGTTGTGTCTGGCTCTTGACTAGCTCCATTCATCACTGTGTGCAACTTTGTGTGCTGTTGTTTTTCAGATTGTATGGATGTAAGGAAGCAGGAAGTAAAAGAGCGAGTTTCCCGAAGGGAAAAACAGAGGGAGATGGAAGCCATGTATGTGTCTCATAACCTAATGATGAGCAGGTGATCATATCGTGGTTGTCATCCCTTTAACTTCATGGCAGAGTTGAGGCAGCTCCACTAACTGATAAAAATAAGAGATCTTTGCACAACGCTCTTCAGTGCCCTCCAAGGTTGCCCAGGTAATTGCCTGGTGAAGCCACTGCGGATGCTGGGAGAACGATGGATTTAAAATATTTATATGCCGTTTTCTTCTGACCCAAAGAGGGCCCAAGTATTTTATGCCTAACTAAAATCAGGTCCCCTTTTCCCCAGAGTCAGACTCGGACAGATTAGCGATTCTGAGAAAATCTAAACGATGAAGGGGGTGGGGGAGTGCACGCAGGGCTGCAGAGGAGCAAGATGCCGGGATCTGAAATGAGCTGGCTGGGAACAGTGAGTGTGTTCCTAGGGGGAGAGAGGCATGATGTGAGGTAGGGATTGATCATGTGGCTCAGCCTCCCCTTGTGATGCCTGCTGCCTTTTGCATTATTTTCAGAGCTCATTAACCGTCATGCTCCCTGAGCAATTTAATTAAATCTTCCACTCAGCATAGCTGAGATGGAAAAGCCTCAGCAGGTAAGGATAGGCCGATATAACTTTTTCCTGTGTGGGGTGTAGTTTAACACACTGAAATCTCTGCCATACAAGACAAACAAAAGGTCTTGCTGCACATTCGGCCCTGAGGCGTGGCGAGGAAATGTTGGACAGGGCCAACCTCCTGCACAAGTCTCAGTGAAATGAACGGGAGCTGCACAGGGGAAGAGGAGGGCATTCCTGCATCTGCCAGCGGGGTTGGGGGTAACTGTTAGCAAGCCTGTTGAGTCACCTTGTTGCCTCTGACTTGCAGGTCACCTGAGACTGGATGAAACTGGGCCTCACCAGAGCCCCCTTCTGCACTCCCTTGAAGAGGAGAGAGGCATGTGTTTGTCCCATGCTTGTCTCGCTGGACTCTGCCAGGCTTTCCATGTAGACTCCCACTCCACGGCTTTCTGAAATGCTTGGGAACTGTAGCTGGGTGTTCAGAATTCCACCCACGAGCCAATAAAAGGCACTGAAAGGTCAGCATCACTCTCCCTTTTCCTCCATTGGTTGTCTTATGTTCCCATCTTGGCACAGCTGTTTGAGTCTGGCAGGCTTGTGGGGGTGGCGGGAGTGGCCTTGCATCCCCGTCTATGTCAAAACAAGCTGACTACATTCTAAGCATGCCACAAAAGGAAACAGTCGTTGTCGTCGTTGTCCCCCCCCCCCGCAAAAAAACAGGGTTGAAACTGAAAGCTGATGTTTATAAGGATTCAAAAAAGGGAATATAGGATTTCAGACTTTTTAAAAAAGAGAAAAGGAAGGAAGGCAGATGGGGGGGGGGGGGGAGCTGCAGGGGGAGTCTGACACAAATGAAGGTGGCCAAATAAAGAACTGAAGGGGGGTGGGAGAACTAGGTCAAAACGGGGAGAGATTTTTCAGTCTCAAAAGATTTGGACCCTGAATGTAGATTGTGTGCAGGACCTTATATTAACCTGCTTCCCTTGTAACCTAAAACAGTTGGAATAGCTCATCTGGGATGGGACAGATCTGGACTGAAGAGGCAAAGGGGCCAGACTGACAGTGCAACCCTATGCGAAGTTACTCCCATCTAAACTCAGGGAAATCCTTAGGTTTAGCCTGGAGTAGCTCTGCATAGGATTGCACTGTCAGTCTGGGGTTTCAACAAGTACTTTTTTCAGAGGGAAGGCTATCAGCTGCTCTCAGAAGCCAGAGGGATGGTTGTCTCCCTTCTAACCTCAACTGTGAGAGGCATTTAGATTCCCCCCCCCCCCCCGAAGACAAGAACGCTTGCCTTTTGGTCTGCTGCAGAAGGTGAGTCTCGTGTTCTTAACAAGCTGTGGCTCAAGCACCATCCAGGCCCACCCTCATCCCTCCTTCCTGCCTCTGATGAAGCCACCTCTTTCCCTGCCGCATCTGAATGTCTCCGGGGCCACTGGGCTCTGGTTGCAACACATTCACACCCTTGCCCTGCTGGTGGTTTAGAAGAGTTTTGTGAAGACACAGTCAGACCGAACTTTGCTGTTATACCAGGTAAACAAAAGGCCACAGGGTGGTAAGCATCCAACATACAGCTGTCCTAACAAAGCTCCAGAGGGAGGTGTCATCTGAATCCAATTCAACAGCCTCCTAGTTTAAACAGCAGCAGCAGCAGCAGCAGCAGCAATGGGTCACCTGATCGAGATACCAGCCCAGGTAGCACATCATGAGACAAATCCAGATGCCAGCTCTGTCCCTGTATCAACTCTGCAGACAATATCAACTACCCCATCATAGGACACGATCATACGCACCCATTTGCCACGGAAGAGAGACGATTCACCACCGGATCAAAGCGGCGTGATCACACCAGCACATCTGGGAAGCGTCCCGCAACCGTCGTCAAACCGTCACAAACCATTTTGATCCGGCGGGGAATCGTGGTAAAAAGCTACTAGTGAAACTCCAGTATCAAATGGTTTGCTGCGGTTCACAGCCGGAGTTTCTCTGTGCTCCAGTGCTGAAGTGTGGCATTGTGGATAGTATGATCACACGCTATCCCGATGCCACACTCTCGTTGTTTTTTTCCCCCCTTCTCTGTGTGCGCATCATCGAAAGCCCTTAGGGTGGGGAGGCGATTCATCAATCCCCCGTTTAAGCGTCTCGGAAACCAACCACAAAAAAAAAACAACTTGCCTGTGGTTGCATCTGATCACGCAGTGGCAAATTGCCCCGGCAAGTCCACAGACCTGTGTGTTCATGCAACTGCGGGGCAAATTGCTCCGGAGCAAAAAAGCCTCGCTTCCCCTTCAGATTATCTCACTCATGTGGAAAGGACCATAGACTCAGCCACCTGTCCATCCTCCAAAATCCACTCAACTGTGTCCTGGGCTGAACCCTGGCACCAGCTTTCCCTCTCCCCTGTAACACCGCTCCATTCCATAGGAAGGAATATGGTCCTCACTGCCTTCTCAGTTGTAGCCCCCTATCCTCTGGAACAGCCTGCCAGAGGAAGGGATGGGGCTGCCTTCTTGGTTAATAATTAGAAGGCTCTGCAAAACTATTCTTTTTTAGAGGTCTTTTTGTAGAATGAGTGTGCAGATATTGTGTTTTGTCAGTGAGGTGGATGATCATTTTTGGCAAGCAAATCATTAGCCTATGCTTAAGTAGTGTGCTTTATTGAACTGTTCATAAGCCACTTTGGGGTCCTCTTTTAGGTGGAAAGGTAAGTTGTAAATAAATAATAAGCATGCAGAAACCAGGAGAAGAACACTTCAGTCTCCCAGAACCCTCTGCTGTTGTCCTGAAAAATCACCATTCCACAATAACAGCAAAACTTTAAAAAGATACTCCCCCGCGAAACAGCCAAATGTGAAGGGAATCTGAAGAGATTCAATTAGGGTTCGATCAGGAGAATGTTTTCCTCCCAGGAGTCAAATGAGCCAACCTAAGATGACTGTAGGACAGGTTAGCTGGATCTAGTCCGATCTCAGAAGCCAAGCAGGGTTGGCCTTTGGCCTTGGTCAGTATTTGGATGGGAGACTGCCAAGGAATACCAAAGCCCCCAACCTGGAGGCAGCAAAGGCAAGCCACTGCTGGACCTTACTTGTCTTGAAAACCGTACAGGTTGCCATAAATCACCTGCAAAAGTCAGCAGCAACTTGACTGCAAACAAAAGGGACTATGTTCCCACCTATTCCTGGCCTGATGTGGCCCATGGGGTCACTGAAGAGTCGGACTCGACTGTGCAACTGAACAACAACAAATTACTACTGTAGGTGGGGTCTTTGTACTTCTCTTGCATAGACTGGAGCTCTGCTTAGAAACGTTACAGAGCGGACTTTGTGCATTCCAAGGGCTCCTTACGGTTTGGAGACCCTTCCGGTGTTGGATCTGTTGAGACGTGCAGGTACCGCCGATCGCCTTTGTGCCTGCCCGCCAGGTGGCGGCAGCCGCCCACGTTTTGCTGGGGAAGGTTTCCCTTGGCCCCCTGCCCAGTGCAGCAGAGGTTCCGCGGCGGGTGTCAGCGGCTGGAGGCGCGCCAGCTGGCAAAAGGCAGGGCCCATCACTCCTGGCCGCGAAGGCGATTCCCTGGCAGAGGTCTCTGCGAGGAAAGGCGGGGAGGCTCCAGCAGGTCGCTTTGGGCAGCTGCATCAAACGCTCTCGGGGGCTTCTTCGCCTTCAGGCTTCCTTTCACTTTCATTTGACGCCTTCTCGGGCACCCGGGGTGGGGGGTGCGGTAAGGAGTTGGTCTCACCCCACCCCCACCCCTCATTCTCGGCTAAGTGGCGAGAGAAAGAGGCCGGGCAGGCGGGAGAATGATTGGGGGGGGGGGTTTTCAAAACATTCCAATCTTACACTTCCGCCTCGTCCCGGGCATGCCCAACACCTCCAAGCCAGCTTTTCAGAGCCAAACGCGCCTCCTCGCAATGGCGAGGCGAGTCACGCAACTCTTGGGGCCGAGGGAAAGAGACCCCACCCCACCCCCCAGCCCTCCCTCAGACCTCAGAGGCAGGGCGTCGCCCAGCTGCCTCTGCCAGGCAGGACTTCAGCTGGTCGAGCTCTCCCCACCGCCGCCTGGCCTGGCTGGGGAAAAGCTTCGCCGGCTGAAGATCTTGCCTGGCGCGCGGCTCTCCAAGGGCATCAGGCAGCCCCGAGCAGGACGCGAAGAAGCCCGCACAATGGAGGTGTTCCCCGAGGCTGTGCCTATGGCAGGATCCCTGCCTGCCTGCCTGCCGTCCCGCCCAGCGCTCTCCTTCCTCGGCGGCCAGCCTGGCTCTGCAGTTCTTCGGAGGAGCCGGCGGGGGGGGGGGGGGGGGGAGAGAGAGAGACCCGGGCGCGGCCGGAGGGAGGGTTCTGGGGCCGGGCCGGGAAGAGCTTTGCCAATCGGGGCTGGGATCGCGGGAAAGGGGCGGGACGGAAGGGAAGGGAAGAGCAAGGGCGCCCCCGCTGCCGAGCTGTCCGGAGAGGAGCCCGGAGGCGGCGGCGGCGGCCCCGAGGTTCGACGGGCGCGGGTGGCGGGTCTACGGTGCCAGGCGGGCAGCATTCGGGGAGCGGGCGCGCCTGAGTCCGGAGAAGACCTCCGGGAGGACGGGCTCGGACTGTGGCGGCGGGCAGGCAGGCAGCGGAGCCCAGGCGCTTCCCAGGAGAGGAGCCCAGGCGCAGTCCCGGCGCCCGGGCGCAACTGGCGGCGCGTCTCGGGGCGGCACTGCCCGCGCCGGAGAGAGCATCGGCTGCCGCGCGCACACGGCTGTGCAGCTCCGGTCGGTCGGCCGGCCAGCCCAGCAACCTGCGGGCGCAGAGCTCCGGGGGCCGACGGCCGGGCCGGGCCGGGCCAAAAGTTTCGCCACCCTGGCCGGGTCCAGGATGTCCTTGTCGTCGGAGTGCCGCTCGCCGGTGGGGCTGGACTGCTGCAGCTGCTGCCTCGACCTGGCCAACCGCAGCGGCCTGGAGGAGGGCCCGGTGGGCTGCAACAACAACCTGGGGAGCCCGGGCGCCAGCCCCTTCCAGCAGCTGCGGGACCAGCTGGTGTGCGAGAACCTCAACGCCGACAAGCTGAGCCGCATCATGCGCCAGGACTCCCTGGAGCCCGTGGTGCGCGACCCCTGCTACCTCCTCAACCAGGGCATCTGCAACCGCAACATCGACCAGACGCTCCTCTCCATCCTGCTCTTCTTCCACAGGTGGGTGGGCCACTGCTCCGGAGAGAAAAGGGCTGGCTTGGGCACTGCTCCGGATCAGGCCCCTTAGGGCACGGCCTTGGCACTGAGCTCAGGGCAGGGTGGCGGCAGCAGGTCCAGTGGAAGGGCTGTGTGTGTGTGTGTGTGTGTGTGTGTGTGGTGTGTGTGGGGGGGTCCCCATCTCGTCTTCAGGCTGAGGGCAAGATCCGCCTAACCTTTTAGTGAGGGGGAGGCTTCTGTGTTGCAGAGCTGGTCTGGAGCCCTCCTGTTGTGGAGTGGCCCTGCGGACTTCGCTGCCAACCGCAAAGGCTCAAATCGCCAAAACAGTTTCTCCTTTGGTGCAATGCCCATCTTTGCAGAAGAGCCTGTGCCAGTTTTAGGGAATCCCTGGCAGCAGTGGGGACTGCCCTCAGGGAGGCTGTGCTGGACCTGTTGAAGCTGAGAAGTCCTTATCGGCTTCGGGATTCCTTGGGGAGTGGGGGAGACAGGGAACCATGGTAAGATCTGTCATTGCAGTGGATTTGGGGTGATGCAGGTGTCCTGGGGGTTGGGGGGGGGGTCAGTGCTGCAGACCTACAAGGACCTCAGTGGCTCTACAGGATCCCTGTGGCTGACAAGTGGCAGGTGTTGTTCCCGCCTCCCAGTTATCATTTGAGGGGGAGTCCTACCCTCCCTGAAGGGAAGCTTCCTTCAGAAGAACAGGAACAGTTAGTTTTTTCCTTCTTAGAAAAGGGGAACTTGTTGTTGCTGCTTTGGGGGTCCTAGAGAAGACTGTTTTCCAAGGGCCTGGAGAAAAAGGGCTGTGCTCCTTTAACAGAGGCTTACTAGCATGCCCTTTACCAAGTGGTGAGCCTGCCCCTGCCCATTTCCACATATGAAGCCTCTGTTAAAGAGGCAAGTCATTTTTTTCTCAAGGTTGTAGCTGACCCAAAGGGGAACACCTGTTAGAAGAAGGTGCTGCGGGAAGGCTGGAGAGAAGGGTCCTTCTCTCTCCGACGGAGCAACGCCTGCCTGGGAACTGCTGAGTGGGTGTCTCTTGAGGAATCCAAGTGGGGAGTCTCCAGTGGTGGCGTTCAGCCAAATAGGCACATGTCTGCGCACTCACCACGGAGCTTTTGGCACCTGCCTGCTTGCCAACCTGCAGTGATCTCTCTCTCTGCTGCCCAGAATGCAACAGATGCACCCGCAGTCAGCTTCCCACCTTGATGGTGGCAACCAAAGGTTCTCACTAGCACCCACATGTTGTGCTTAAGCAGTGGTGTGCATGCCTGCCCCCACACCCCCTCTTGTAGCTGATGCATGTGTGTTTCCACATGTACAGCACAAGCTCTGTGGATGCAGGCCGGAGGGGGAGGCGCTGAGAGGCGAGCGGGTGCCGCAACAGGCTGTTGAAAACGAGAGAACCAACCCTTTCTGGCCTTACATAAGGCCCTGGGAGGGGCCGGGAGACAAGGTGCATTCCAATAGGCGTTCATGTTGTGTCAGTGCAAGGCGGGCGCTGGCCTTGCCCGTAGCCAAAACAACAGCAAAGGGAAAGGAGACCAGTGTGGCAGAGTCGCTCTCCTTCTTTGGCAGCTGTCTTCTCTTTCCTCGGAGGAAGGCAGTGCCACACTGGTCTCCCAGGGAAGTAAGTCCTGCCTGTGTGTCCGTGTGGGCTGGGCATTGCCAGCTGCATCCTGGCGTCTCCCACTTCCCCCAAGTGTGTGGACCAGGAGAACTACTGGTTTTGATCTGTATGTTGTACAGGGGAAGAGTTTCTGTGTGAAAGACAGGGGAGGGGGAGGGGGGCTAGGATAAGAGTTGCAAACAACAAACAGATACAGACACACACCCCCTCCACCTTTGTTATCTTCCCCACACAGGTGGGCCCAAGTAGGGTTCCCCATCTCCAGGTGGGCCTGGAGGCCGCCTAGAATTGCAGTTAGATTCTAATCCAGTAGCAATTTAGAGACCAGCAAGATTTTCAGGGTATCAGCTTTTATGAGTGGAAGCTCCATTCATCAGATCCCTTTGCTTTGACTGTTGAAAACTTATTGTTGGTCTCTAAGCTGCTGTTGTCGTTCAGTCGCACAGTCGAATCCGACTCTTCGCGACCCCATGGACCACATCACACCAGGCTAAGCTGCTACTGGTCCCAAATCTGGCTGTTCTACGGTCTACTAACACAGGCAGCCTCTGGAACTGTCTTCATGGAACTACAGCTGATCTCTAGGTTATATAGAGCGGCTTCCCTGGAGAAAATGGCCACTTTGGAGGAGGGCAGACTCTGTGACATCACATCCCTGCCGAGCTTCCTCCCCTCCCCAGGCACTGCTCCCAAATCTCCGGGGTTTAACCAAGCCAGAGCCGGCAACCCAGAGCCACGTAGAAGACGGATTCTAGTGAGGGGCGGCTGCCTTGGTCTCCCTTCCTTCCAGGCTAGGCCAAGTGCAAGTCCTTGGTTGGGACACAGACCAAACATGAGCCCCTTAGTTTCTTTTTCTTGCCAGACTGCAGGCTCCCCATGGCAACGGAGGCTCTGTCCCGGGTGGATGATATACCTCTTCCGTTATGTTGCAGGCTGTCATCCAGAGGCCATTTCCAGGGCACATTCTTTTGACTGTGAGGACACTTGCTTGGGAGTAATAGCTACACTCTGCTGCATACTAAGCAGACCTCCTTTGGAACACTGTGTCCGGATGGGGATGCCCCACTTTAAGAGGATGTGGCAAAGATGTCTGTCTGAGGGTTTGGAAAATGAGTCCTCTGAAAAAGGGTTGACAGAAATGGGTATGCTTCGCCTGGGGAACGGAAGACACAGGGGAGTGACACAGTCAAGCCTTTTAAATACCAGAAGGGGTTGTCCCAGACAATAGGGCAGAGTCTTGTTTGGAATGCTAGACTGGATGCACTTAAGTCACAGAAGGGTGGATTTTGGATGAATGTTAATGAGAAGTGTTCTAGGCATAAGGACAGTTCAACAGGAGAACAAACTACCTTCAGAGCTAGATGGCTGTCCCTCCCTGTAGGTCTTCAGCTAGAGGCTGGGTAGCCATCGGTCAGGCGTGCCCTGGCTTTGCATTTCCTGCACTGAGTTTGAAGGCCTCCTTCAGCTCCAGGACTCTATGATAGGTGGTCCAGCTGAATGCTTGGCTTGACAGGCAAAGAAGCATTCCCTGGATGGCTCCTAAGTGTCCTTGGTAGCATCTCCAAATGCCAGCCAGGTGCGTGCCTGTGGGTCACTCGGATAAACTGCTTTCCAAGGAATGCCAAGGAGGGGAGATCAGGCCTGTGAATGCCTCTTTGCCATGAAAGTTCAATGGAACCACCGTGTTCAGAGGCAGGATACCCCAGGAGACATGTGGCTGTTACATATTTTAAACTGGGGGACATCCAGTTTTCACTTCTTGTTCCTGGCACACCAAGGTTGCAACCTAATACTGACCAGCCACACCCTGAGCCCATTGAAGCCAGCAAAGCATTTTATATGGGAGATTATCTGTCATTGTCCCCCCCCCACACACACACACCCTTTTTTTACATCCAGGCTGATGAGGAATTTTGGAGAATTCAAAGACATGCGCACTATGTTGTGCTATTTTGCTTGGCCTTAATAAAAGGTATTGCATGGCCTTTACTTTTCATCTTTGCTGTATACTGACAGGGCTGCCTATCTTTTTTTTAGTCTATCCTTGAATGTCTGATCTGAGGTACAAAGAGTCAGGGAGGGTCATGGTGCGCCATAAGATGCACCGTGAAGTAGGCTGCAGCCTCCAGCCGTGTGGGGAAGCTCTGTACTGTCACTTCTTAGCAGCTGCCTGGAAACTGAGAAGAGGTAACATGCATGGCAGATCACCACATGGTTAGAGGTGCCATATGGTAAGTTCTCATGCAGCCTCTCCGTGGCTTCTGGTTAGGACAGTCCACTTTTGTCAAGGTCTGGTTGGAAGCATCCCTAAGAGACATGGACCTGGTCTTCTGCAACTGGCTCTCTGGATCATCTCCACTGGTGGCACCCTGAATTGTAGCTGGGCTGGCTCTTTGAGAGGGAAGCTGTAGTTTTCTGTGGGGGGGGGGCTGGAAAGAGGAGGCAGGCAGGCAGGCAGGCTCAGCCAGCAATCCCTCACCCAGGGTGACTAAGAAGAGCCACCAGCTGCTGTGCCCTGTCAGGCACTTGTGACTGTCTGGATGGAGAGGCAGAAGGGCCGGGTGGAGACCTTGTAAGAAAGAGAGGGATCAGGGGAATGCCTGCCCCCAGAGGACCTGATCAGTAGTCTTTCCTGAGCCTTTTGTGGCAGGGAAAACCGCGACAGGGTGAGGGATAGCTGCCTTAGGGCAGCCAGGTTTTGAGACTTGATCCTAACTGACTCTGAAGTCTCTTCTTAAAACTTCTTTACAAACTGAAAAACTGATAATGGGGCTTCTCTTGTACTTGTGGCAAAGAATACTGAAAGTACATGGCTTGCCTGCTTCCTACTACAGGTGAGACTTGTACAGGCTTCTTGTTTATGGGCTCTGCATTCATCTGTGGCTAGGGAATGGCTTGAGACGTGCTCGGATTGCAGACAAGCCTGTGTGCAGCAATTTTTTTATTCCTTTAAAACATGTCTGTGCCACCTTTCCAGATAAAAGGGCCCCCGAGGTGGCAAATAAGGCATAAAATGTATATGTAAAGTATTAAACAATACAATAAAAACATATAGACATACAAACACAGCACAATCAGGGAAGAGGGCCGATAAGAATTTACTGGCAAGCAAAACAAAGAAGTCTTATTAGGATTCTGTTACTCTGTCTATGGCAAGTTTTTAGCAGCAATAATTAAACAGCAGCAGAAGAATATCAATTAAGGCATCATTTTATTGTTTTATTTTCTGCTCAAGGCTGTAGCTGTATGAGCAGTGATAGCTAGCTAGATGGACAAACCTTCTGGTGGAAGATAATGACAGAGATTACACAGACAAATCCCACTGGTTAAGATGTTCCAAAGTTTCAGTGCCATGACCAAGAAGACTTGCTACCCATGTAACCTCAGATGCCGGAGGCACCCAAAGCAAGGCCTCCAAAGATGACTGGAGTGAATGAGTAGGTTCATATGAGAGAAGGTGGTCTTAAAGTATGCTTGCCCCAAGCCATATAGGGCTCTAAAGCCAACGCAGACACCTTGAATTGGGCCCAGAAACAAATTAGGAACCACTGGAGTGATATGGTCCCAATGACCCACTCCAGTCAATGTTCTGACTGCAGTATTCCATACCAACTGTAGCTTCTGGACAGTCTTCAAGGGTAGGTCCAAGTAGAGCACATTGCCGTAATCTAATCTAGATGCTACCAAGGCATGCACCACAGAAGCTAAATCTTCCCTACTACGGAGCTGGCTCATCAGCTGTAGCTGATAGAAAGCACCCTTGGCCATTTCTGCTACCTGTTTATCCAACAGGAGGCCAAGGTCCAGTAGCACCAAATTGAAGGCTCATGGAAATGGAACCTAATGTGAACAAAATATATACCATGAGATGGCAACAAATATGCTCAAACTCATGGCATATTTGTTGCTATCTCATAGTATATATTTTGTTCATACCAGGTCCAGTAGCACCCCCAAGCTAGGAACCTACTCCATTAGGGGGAGTGCAACCCCATCCAGAACAGGAGATATTCCGGGGTGAAGCCTCCCTCCCCCCCAGTAGCACCTCCGTTTTGTTGAGATCGAGTTGCAGCTCGTTAGCCCTTGTCCATTCCAAAACTGCCTTCAGGCACCTGTTCTAGGCATAACATCTATGTGGAATCTGCTGGAGAAGGTGATACATGCATGCCGCTTATTCCCACTTTGGCAGCTATTTTTTATGTTACTATTACGGCACTTGTAATAAGGCCTCGTGTTTGGTAAAGGGGTGAATGTGAGCTGAAGTGGTGTCTGGAAGAATGCACATGCATGCAAGCAATAAGAACTTAACAAAATTTGTAGTGCTATATACAGAGCACTAGGTATTCTGTGCTAAAACAAAATGCAATCCAAATTCTGTCTCAGGAGAACCTCCATAAACTATCTGCATGATTTCTGTACATCCTGTATTCTGGGAGAGAGGTCCAGGCGCTGCTGGTTGGCTCTCAGCTACAAGCCCAGTGAGGGCAGTGTAGACTTCCCCCACCAAAAGTGCTTTCTGACCATTGAACCTACTTTTTGAAGGAGTCCTATGTGGCTGAATGAGAGCAAACAAATGAGCCATGAAAACAGCCTGGCCATGGATTGTGCTCAGAAAAGCATGTAGCTTCTCATGTTCCAAAAGCCAAAGGTGCAGTTAAGCCCTTAGAGAAGGCTGAGATTTGTGTATGGCATGAAAACCTGCTGGGGTGACGTCCTTGCTGCATGCTGCTTCCCCACTGCCCCAGATCCAGGCAGCTAGTGACAGAATCCGAGGTCTTGCTTTTATCCCACTCAAAAACCAGAGGTTCCTCCATGGTGTTTGTGGCATTCATCTTGGCACTGTGTTGGAACAGATTTGACAACTCACTGGATTTGCAGACTTGGCAAGAAGCAACAGGGTTTGCTTCCCTTTTCCTGCTTGAATTGCTCCGTGACTGCCTCTTGAGCAGGGCAGAAATCAGGCCTGTTGTAGGAGAGGTGATGCCAATCAATGCCTAGCATGGCCAATCTTACCTGGCATTGATACAGTGGTCAGACTGGTGGGAGGGGTCAGCTGCACCTGTCTTGAGCAGGATAAAATGGCTCCTCTGATCCGCATCCTTGGAATTGCTTTGGTGGTTCGTTCAATTAGAGGGAGGTGGCCAGCCACTGAGCTGAGTATACCCTGTTTACCTTTGTCTCTGCATGGGGCAGGGAGGAAGTGCCACTCTAAACCAGAGCAGTGCTTGGTGAATGGGGCTTCTCCAATCCTAGCCTAATTGTGTTTCCCAGCCTTCTAAAATCACGACTAAGGGTTTGCAGCCTAAACCAAGCAGAGATCAGGCACAACGACTCACTTCCTAAATGCCAAAAATGTTGAGTTCCCCATATCCCAGCCACATATAGTTCCTTGCACCCCCTCAACTATTAGGCCTCAGTTTCCCCTGCATCACAATGCCAGGCCAGGTCTGTAGGAATCCCCTAAATGGATTAGGGCTTTGTAGTTCCCCCAAAGAGCCAAGTCATATAGAACAGATTAGTTCCCGCCAAACCAAAACCAAACAGCTCTTTTAGAAACAAAATTACAATTTTGCACTGAGGAAAAAAGCTGGATTCTGCTTCATATATAAATCACATCTATTTGGCAACATTCCTTCCAACAATCAAGAAGTGGGACAGATCGTTGTACAGGGCACTACTGTCCTACCCCCTAAATATCTGGCTTAACTAATAGTCCAACCCTAAATGGAGTTACGCCCATTGAGTCAGTGGACTTAGAAAAGTTTAATTTCACTGAGGATTGCACTGTAAATAGATGAAGTTGCTTTCTTTTGATTCAGAGCTTCGGTCTGTCTAGTATTGTCAGCCAGGCCCATAGCCAGGATTTTTAAATTCGGGAGGCTGTTAAATGTCGGGGGCACCCCCAAGGGAGTGCCACAAATAAAATTAAAAATGGGAAGTCAGGAGGTCTGGGCTGGATGGGAAGTTGGGGGGGGGGGAGGCTTGGCAGTAAGTTGAGGGGCTGGGTCCCGAGATGCCCCACTGTCGCTGTGGGCCTCTTGTTGGCTCCAACTGGCAGACTCTCGGGGGTCTCAGACAGAGGGGGCCTTTCCCAACACCTGCCTCATGACAGATTGAACTGGAAATGCCAGAGATTGAGCCTAGGCCCTTCTGTGTACGAAGCCTATGAGAAGTCAAGCCGCATTGAGTCCAGGTTCAGTCCTGCACATCTTCATTTAACAGGATATTGGGGAAGATAGTGCAGAGCTGCTGCCAGGCAAAGCAGGCGATACTGAGCTAGATTTCAGTCCAGTAGCACCTTATAGACCAACATGGCTAAGCTCTGAAACAACCAATGCCAAGCTAGATGCAGCTGTCATCTGACGAGCTATAAAGCATCTTTGCAGGTGCTTGTATTCTACTACTGAGCCACAGTCCACCCCTGCTTGGTCCCCTCTGTGGCTTCCAAGATTGCCTGTGCATTTGCAAACTTTTGGGGGGTGGTTTTGCAGACGAAGCCTATTTGGGCAGACTAGGAAGTAAAAGAAAGGCTCAGGAGAAAGCCAGTCTGAGTGGCCCCCGTGGTGCTATAAGCCAGCGCTTAGGGCCATTCAGCTCAGACCAAGGCAGTGATGCCAACAAGGAGTATTGGTTCACTCATTGCTGCCTCCTGCACCACCAACGCAGCAGCAGTGCAGGGGGGGGGGCAGCAAGCAATGGGCCAATTACCATCACTGGTGCTGCTGGCCAGGCCTGGGGCTTGACTCTACTTGCTCCTTGCTGCCGGCAGCTTATCAGGGCAGTAGCCGGCTTAGAACTTTCCCTGTAAGTTAAATGGCCAATCTGGCCTGGCTGCTACAAGGACTAAAACTTTGATTTTTCAAAAGGAAGAAAATGAAAGCTCAGGTTTTTCAGGATGCTGAATTTTGTTCCCAGTTGGTATCAATTAACTCTACGGCAAGACGACAGAATACATGCCAGTCTGAACCTGATTGTGGTCCAAGTCTATAGCTATTTTTTGGGATAAGGTTAGGCAAAAGTGCACAGAAAATAAACAGCAAGCATTCCGTTGACAAAAGGTCAGCTTCTCCATAGCAGCCAAAGTGGCTATTAATAGGCGGCTTTTCTGGGGCACACTCGGTTGGGACCTTGGGCTGCCAGGAGGCTCTGCTCAGCTGCCTCTGGACAGTGGCTTTGTCCCCCAGTGACACAGAACTCGCTGTCCTTGTTGAGCAGGTGGGAAGCTCCTGGCCTCGCTTCCTGCTGGAACAAATGCGCCTGTCTCCCTTGGAGTCAGGCCCATTGCCAGGAAATTTTCGGGGGGGGGGCACTGGGGAAACTGGTGGGGTGTGACGTCACAAAATAAAAAAATTAAAAAAGCAATAATAAAAGGACTCACTCATCCAGCCGCTTTGAACCACTGCTCCTCCAGCACTATGCGTGCACATACCGCCACTTCTCCCACGGCAATCTCTCTCCGCATTCTCCAGCCTCACCCAGCCGGTGTCTCTTTAAGTGACCATGTGGGGGGAAGGCTCAGCACCACAGCCTAACCCTCTCCCAACCCCACCCCCACCCACCCCCAATGAGTGTGGTACTTTAGGTGCCTACCGGGGTCCAGATTGTGGTCAGGATCAGCCTCACTGCCAAGCAAGCCAAGCAAAGAGCCGAGGGTTTTATTTGGAGTTTGCCGTTCATTCGCTGGCTCTGGCGTGGGAATGGAAACAGCCAGCTAGGGATGGCAGTGTTGGTGAGGTCATAGGGTGCCGGCTATTCAGAATGAGGCTAATCAATTCATAACTGGTAGGACAAGGGCAGGGTGCCGGCATGGCAGGGTGCACTCTGGTGTGATTAAAATGGGAAAACGTGACCTCCCCACGTTCTGTATTACCGGGTAAAATGGATTTAATTCATAAACTGTTAGACTGGGCCGAGATGGATAA
Organism: Lepidodactylus listeri; assembly: GCA_029233225.1. Lineage (NCBI taxonomy): Eukaryota > Metazoa > Chordata > Lepidosauria > Squamata > Gekkonidae > Lepidodactylus > Lepidodactylus listeri. The sequence continues at coordinate 31,241,956 of JARCFY010000013.1, forward strand.
ACTGAGTTATTTAGGGAATATGGATAACAAAATCGACCCAACGTCTACATGGTCCAAACTATATCTTTGGTTGTAACAAGTCTGTGCTCTGTATATAGAAAATGATGTTATCAATTGCTAAATTTTTAAAAATTCTAATAAAATATATTTAAAAAAAAGGGAAAACGTGCAAATAACTACAATTTTTTTGGATGAAAACGTGTGGGGCGTGGCTGGAAAGTCAGGGGCGTGGCCACCAGATGCCCCACCATGGCTACCGGCCAGCTTGGAGTCCTGATCCATCCCATTTCACAGGAGGCTTCTGGGGCAGAAGAAGCAGTCTAGTCTCCAGGAGCTAGAGGACAGCTTGCCAGAGTTGCTGTGGGTGGTGACTCACTCAAGACCTGGCAGAGGCCCAAGGAGCAACCAGCCGGCTCTTATGCAAGTGGAGAGCAGCCTGTGGAAAATGCACACTCAGCGCTTGCACCTGCAGCCGGCCTCATTTGCCTGCTTTATCCCAGGGTGGCTTTGCTTGGTGCAAACATTCAAGTTCTGTGTGCAGAGGATTCTGAGAGTGTTGTCATGAGAACAGAGCTGCCTTCAATCAGTCGGACTTGGGAGAGCAATAGGGTGTGGTTCGTCTCAGTGCACATGGAGAAGAGGGCCCCTAGCCTTGCAGATAAATACCTCCTCCCAAGCTTACCTATGCCTGTGGCCCTCCGGTTCCCCCCACCACCACCACAATATCATTAGGAGACAGCAGGCACCAGCCCTCAGCTGGCCAGGCCTGGAAGTCAGGCATATGGAAGGGAAACAGATACCCTGCTGTGGTTCTCCTGCAGCCTAGCACTAGCCCCCATGACAACTGAAGGAGAGAGGGAGTCCAAGACCACCAAAGACACACCATAAAGAGTGACTGTCGTCTTGTTCTGGACTAGAGGCCCCCTTCCAGACACAGGAGTTCTGAAGACCAGTGAGGCTTGCTGCATTCATCTCCCCCAAGCTCAAGACAAGCCCCTTCCAGCCTGAAGTGGGAGGGGAGGAGTCCAGTGACAGCCGAGCGCTGAAGCTGTCACAAGGGGACAGACTGCTGAGAGGGTCTTGCTTGCTGACAATGAAGGGGTAGCACCCATCAGCAGACTACACAGACTTAAAGGGCTGAACCTCCGAAAGGTATCAGTTGATTACGGCCAGGACTTTTTTTGTAGAAAAAGCTCAGCAGGAACTCATTAGCATAATAGGTCACACCCAACAGCAGAAACTTATTAGCATATTGGCCACACCCCTGACCGCTCAGCTCATTAGCATATTAGGCAGGGGGCTGGGAAAGTACAGGGCAGACATGGAAGCTTACCTTCTCCCCACCCCCCAGCTTCTCCGCCCCACTTTAGCATCACCTTTCTAGTCTACTACCCCCCCCCCCCACCAGAGAGCCAGGGAAGAAAAGGCAGAGAGAGGCTTTTCCTTGTCAATTTCACTCTCAGCTAACTGGCGTGAAATTGACAAGGAAATCCCAAAGGGCTCCCCAGAGGGAAAGACAGCATTTTAACATGCTGCCTTTCCCTCTTGTGTGTAACATGGGGAGGGCAGTGTGCTCTGTAGCCATGCATGCCAGAGGTTTTGGCTGTAGGGGTGGCCAACTCAGGAGCCAGCCGGAACTCCATTCCTGTGCGTTCCTGCCCCCAAACAGCCCTGGTTATGGCACTATGCCTGAAGTACTAGCCAGTCTCTGGAGGAACGACTGCTGTAGTGACGAGGGGTCAGCTATCCCTGCTTTCTCTCTGGCAGCACTTTTCCACATCAAGAAGAGTTGCAGTGGTGGCTGTTCCCAGAGCTGCAGCCTGGAAGTCTGGGTGGAGAGACCAGACCCAGGTTCAAATCCCTGCTCTGCCATGGAGACTTACAGGGTCACACAGTCTTAGCCTAACCTACCTCACAGAGTTGTTGTGAGGATAAAATGGAGAATGATGTAAGCTGCTTTGGGTCCCCACTGGGGGGAAAGATATGATGCAGATAAAGTAAATAATGAGGGGGCTAAACACACCCCTTTCTCGTTCTCTCTCTCCCCGCCTCCCCACCATAAAAAATGTTTCAGGTCTCCATGCTATAATTATTACCAGGGCTCTCTTCTTTGGGGAAAGTTATGTCTGAAGTGCCTGTACTGTATCTGAAAGTTTCCCCCTCTGATTTCTTGATGCACTCAAGGCACTAAAGTGAGGTTGAAGCCGAGCTACCCTCAACATTTAGAGCTGGTGTCTAATTTCCCTGTGGACATGAGATGCCATTTGCAGAATAGGGGTGGTGGTCTTGTCTTCGGGTTTGCATGGGTAATTGGAATGTGCAGCCTGCAGTGATTAGAGTGTGTGAGTGGCCCAGCCCTGTACAAAACCAGAGTAGAGGGTGCCTCTGCCGCCCCTCCAAGCACCCCAGTTTAAGCAAACTGAGTGTCTGAAGTGATCTGGAGGCATCTAGTGGGGCTTGGCAGGGAAAGTCCTCCTCCTCCAGATGCCTTTCCCTTCTCCCTCCCATTTAGCCAACGGAAAAGGAAACTGCCCTTGTTCAGCGGGTGTTTGTCCTGGCCAGGGAGTTGCTGGCGTCACATTTCCTATTCCAGGCTCCGCGCTCTCTGCCAAGCTTTGCCTAGCCAGGTAGAAAGGGCAGGTGGTGTCACTGAAGCAAGAAGAATGATGCAGTGGTTCCTTTCTTGCGAGCTGTTCTTTCTAGGTGTCTTTGGTGAGCCCAAATAATACGACAGGATCTGCCCTGCTGACCTAGATGGCCAATGTTAGTATGATCTCATCACATCTTGGAAGCTAAGTAGCATTGGGCCTGGTTAGTATTTGGATGGGAGACCACAGAGGAAGTCTAGGGTCCCTGTTGGCCACTCAGGGCAACTTCTTAACGGTTGTGCACAAGACAATGCTGGACCAGTGGTCAGATCCAGCAGGGCTCTGCTTATGTTTCCACTCAAAGTCTGTCTGATCAGCAGAGGTTGGCCTGTTTGGAGGTTCTGTGGTATCTTATCTCCTACTCGACGTGGCTTATTCTGTCTTGCAGTCTTGATCAAGCCTTTTTTTTTTTTTTTGCTTTGCACTGGTCATCTTGGTATAAGATGTCTTGCTTGCTCACATCTTGTGGATGTTGCAAACTGTGTGTGTTATCAGTTTGTAAGAGTGGTAGTGGCAGAGGCAGATCACACAGGTCCTGCAAAACTACTCTATGTCCTGCTTGTTTGCCCTCCTGGGCAACTGGCTGGCTTCTGTGTGCAAGGAGATGCTGGATTCGATAGACCACTGGTCAGATATAGCAGAACTCTGCTTACATTTTAGGTTTTACTACGTTTTATGGAATTTCAGCAAAAAAACAAAAACATTACCTATGTGGTTAAGGTATAAGTGAATGCAGATAGTTGTAAAAAATATTTGCCTTTGGCTAAGGGGTACATACTCTGACCTAGATGTCCCAGGCTAGCAGATCTCGGAAGCTAAGCAAAGTCAGCCCTGGTTAGTATTTAGATGGGAGACCACCAAGGAGGTCCAGGGTTGCTACACAGAAGCAGGCAATGGCAAACCACCTCTGAATGTCTCTTGCCTGGAAAACCAAATGGTGTCACCATAAGTCAGCTGTGACTTGATGGCCCTTGCCACCACTGTAGCCTCACTAAGGCTGTTTTTACATCTGACTTTCCCGCTGGAATCATTCTAGTTCCAAAAAAATCTGCCCACACCTCTGTGCGGTGTGAAACCGTGCTGCTACTGAAATGTCCACATCTACTAATTGCCCTCCTGTGGTCACGCTAGAATTCAACCGGCTTGATTCTGCTTTAAACAATTGCTGTTGATTAGAGCACTTAGACCCCCTGGAGTGAAATTTCACACCACTGTGAAATCAGCACAGGAAAAGACAGCAGTCAAACTACTTTAGAGGGGAGGTGTAAAATGACCCTAAAGTCTTCCAGTGGCTGACCACAGTGCATCCAGGCCCTTCCACAGAGGCTGGCTGCACTCTGCTCAAGTAGCCAGTCAGTCTCTGCTCTGTTAAGACACCAGGAAGGTTTTCCTCCCAAGCAGTGCTGAGCTACAGAGGAGTCCCATTGATGAGGTAGATAAAGGAGCACTTTGAGGGAAGGCCAGGGGAGAAGGCGCACAGCTGCTGTGGCAAAACAAAGCAGGCTTCCTCTCCTTCCCCCCAGAAACTGCTTTGCGGCAGAAGCAGAAAGGAAGCCCGTCCCAGTGCGAAGGAGCACAAGGCAGCCATGCTTTGGAGGCCCCTCCTGGCTGTGCGCTGGCGTGCCAGCAAGCCAAGAACTGGGAGTACTGCCAAGGCCTCTATCAAAGGGAGCAGCCGCCCAGCAGCTGGAAATGGGAGCCTGCCAGCAGGCAGAGTCCCCGCCGCAGACGCAAGCAGTGAAAAATAACCAGCCAGCAGAGGCAGGGTCTGATTTGGGAGGGGCACAGACATCCTGGCTGCCCCCACTGTTCGCACCAGAGGGGCGGGAGGGGAGCAAGTTATTAATAGCAGCCATCATTATGCAGCACTTTTGCAAGGGCCTTATCTCGGCTGCCCTTCCAGCGCCACCCATGTAGGAGCTGATAACCAGGCCTGTTTTACAGAGGGGGAAGTGAGGCCCTGTGGGAGTAACTTGTGTGCGTGTGAGCAGGGATTGGAGCCCAAGCCCCACAGGTCCAGGTCTAGCAATAGCCCCTGGGCCTGCCATGAACATATGCTTCCTGTTGGAAGCTCCTGCCGCACTTGACAGGCGCACAAGGCTCCTGGGAAAGGAGACGTGGCTGGGTATGGCTGGGTTAAGCTGCACTTAACATTCACTCACTGCTGCGATGCTGCAATGGGGTAAACCCGGCTCACAGAATCTAGTCCTGCCCACTGCATGACTTTGAAAGGTGCAGAAGCCCTGCCGTTTAGACCGGTGGCACGGCAAGCAGACCAGTTCTCCCTTGGGCTTCCTGCCTGGCCTCTCCGCAGTCGTTTCCCAGCAGTAGATTCTGGCGGCCCATTATTTGCTGTTGCTGTCTTGCTCTCCTGTGGTGCAAAGGAGGCACGCCCACTGTTTCCCATGCCGCCAGAGAGCCTTCAGAGAGCCTTCCTGCCATTCAGCAGAACTGTGGACCGGACCATTGTTATGGTCTGGAGCAGTGGGGGACCTTGGGGCACAGGATGGCTGTTCCTGGAAATGTTCACTTTTCTGTCCAGCCTCACTTGGCTTCCTAGTCTGGAGGAAAAAGAGGCCAGATCTTGCATAGGGCAGAGTCAAAGACTTAATCACTCTACTGCGAATGTGAATGTGTGCAAAGGTATGCATTTTTTCAGTATATTTGTGAGAATGAATGTGCAGTCCCAATAACAAGCAATCTGAATTGCAGCTAGGATACTCTGTGACATAACAAGAGGTGTGGGGGAGTGCAATGTGTTTGACTGCAATTGGTGCCCCAGTGGCATCCCTAAAATAGTGTCTGTGTAGCTATGTGGGCGGGTGTCCATCTGTTCTCCCACCCAGAAATCCAAAGACGTATGCCTGCTTAGCTGTTCCCCTGAACCATGAAATCCCCTAATTTATTCTGCGTTTTGCGGAAAATCAATCAGCTGTGAGCAAGCCTTTGAGCGAATCAGGCCATTGGAGGCTGGGATCTTCAGCATGCAAAACATGTGTTTATTACCGACCTATAGCCCCACCTGCTCCATGACTTCCTGGACATGCTGCAAGTGACCGCCAGGGGTCATCCTAAACCATATAGAGAAACCGGGCTGGAAGGCCTGTTTTGGATCTGATCAAAGTCACAACAACATGTTTTGGTAACTTCTTATGTAATCTTAAGTCTCGACCTAGTTGTGCACTTGGGTGATACTTTGGATTTCTGAAAGCAGACTCCGCGGTTGTAATGCCCTCGGCTTTGTTTGCTGGGAGCGGGCGGCCAGGTGGGGGGGGGGGGTTGTATTGCACAAAATTCACTTGCAAGGCGACCAGGAAGGCGCTAGCGGACAGTGGGCCGCTAATTGATTTGGCAACGTATCTGAGCTTTGCTCTGTGCAGCTTTAGACCTGGGAAGAGTTGCGACCGCTCCTCCTGACGGCGGCCAACTCAATTAAACCGAAGCGGTGGGATTTGCAGCCTGAAGCGCTTTTACTCAGAAGCAATTTTTGTGGTGTGCAAGCAACTGGATCGCAGTCCCAAGTAAACTTATTTGGGGACATTGTGGTGGTAACGGAAGCACTTTCCAATGGAAAGGCGCTGAGCTGTGGACAAAGGGGACTGAGCAAAGGGCCTGTGGGTCACTGACAGTATGTGATTTACATGCAGACGGTCAGGGCTTCAGCCTTTGGCGTCTCAGATGCTACAGAAGCCCCTTGGTCTGCCTGAGAGTTGCTGCCGGTCACAGTAGACAAAGCAGAACTAGGTGAGCACTTTGTTGGAATAGGCCGGCTTTGAAGTTATTAGTCTCCATGGTCAGTTGCCTGGCTTCACCAAGAAAATGGAACCGGAGGCTTGAACTGGTATTGAAAAAGACTTTTCTCTTTCAGAGCCCCTGGAGAACTGCTGCTGCCTGGCAGAGATAGATGGTCCAACCTAGTAGCAGGCCTTTTGTATGTATATGAGAGAGAGAGGAGCCAGGCTGCATTCACCAGGGTGCCAGCCTTCCCCTGCCAGAACTACAGATCGGAGGACTCTGTCTAGAGTAGGGTTGCCAGGTCTGGGTTGAAAAATACCTGGAGACTTTGGGGGTGGATCCTGGAGAGGGTGGGGTTTGGGGAGGGGAGGGACCTCAGTATGATACAGTGCCAAAGACTCTATGGCATAGAGTCCACCCTTCAAAACAGCCGTTTTCTCCAGGGGAGCTGATCTCTGCCAGCTGGAGAACAGTTGTAAAAGCGGGATATCTCCAGGCCCCACCTGGAGGCTGGCAACCCTAGTATAGAGTTTGCCAAAGGGAAGTCTGCCCCCCCCCCCATCTGTGACCAGGCTCCTGTTAAGCTGAGCAATCCTACTAATGCCAAATGATCTGCTCCTGAAGTTCGAATAAAAAGGAGCCTTGTGGCATCTTAAATCCTTGCTACAATTGTATTCCACCTTAAAACTTTTGTGGACTAGAGAACCCACTGGGTCAGATGTCTATAACGGGTCCTCACTATTGCAGGCATTTATTGAGGATCTTGAAGACAATTCTTTTTTTTAAAAAAAATATTATTTTAATAATATGTCCCCCTAAGAAAAAATACAGCACTAACATATCAGGAAAGGGGAGAAAAAGGAGAGTCTTACTCATATCTCTGTACACTGCCAGCAAGATTTTTAAAAGGTCTGGACAGCAATGAAAAATATGGGTAACTTTAGAGATTTTGAGGTGTGCAGCATCGGTTTCAGTCATTTCATACCACAATCTATATGCATTTTAAAAATGCAAGCACAAAACATTACAACTCAGAGCAAGTCAAATACAAAAATACAATTTTTTCAGACAAAATATAGAAGCTTCAGGATGAAAGAGCCCCCAAATGCAGTGAATATTAGTTTTCTGTTCTGTGTTGTACATTTTCCGTATAAACTACAACATGAGATGCTATGAGGTAGAATGCAAAGGGGATCAAGGAACGCACAGGGACTACTAATAACAGCATGTCTATAACTTTGCTGAATTCGGAAGCACCAGTCATGGTCTCCTCAAGCTTAACGGCCTGTCGGAGGGCATCGCCGTGCTGCCGCATTCCTCAGCGGTGCCAAGCATATTTGCTCCCTATTTGCACAAGGCCGGGGGGAGGGGGAAGGAAAGCGCCGAGTTAGGAACGCGCCGGCGCGTTGGCCGTTTTTTTACTGAAGGGGTGGGGTTTATTTGCATGTCAGGCTGACACCATGTGACGTCAGGGGAGCCGCGCTATATAAGGAAGAGCGAGCGGGAGGTGGCGCAGTCGCTCCGGCAGTTTTGACGAAGGGGTCAGTTGGTGGTTGAGCGCTCTTTTTCCCCTCCCCCGCCCCTAGCCAAGTTCACTAGAGCCCCCTCTGTGGCTATGAGCACCGGCATGTACCAGTCCCCGATGGAGGTGGCTGTCTACCAGCTGCACAATTTCTCTATCTCCTTCTTCTCGTCCCTACTGGGTGGGGATGTGGTCTCAGTCAAGCTGGACAACAGGTAGCGCACAGGAGACGCGCGGGGAGGAGGGGGGAGGGGGTGTTGCGGACCGCCAGGCTGCAGCTTATTGTGGGGGAGAGAGCCATTGTTAACTTTGCCCGGCGGCTTTTCTCACTCTCAGCCTTCTTTGTCTCGTTGCAGTGCGTCGGGGGCCAGCGTGGTCGCTATCGACAACAAGATCGAGCAGGCAATGGTAAGTCTGTCTTGGAGAGGGAGGGAATGCTGGGAGGGGTCGTTCTTTGTTCGCCGCCTGCACTTGGCTAAGCCGCATTGCAGCTCCTCCGCCTGTAGCCAGGACTTCCTTTTCTGGAACGCGGCAGTCTCCCGTTTAGAGAAGGGCGGCCGAAGCAATCTGTATAATCGCCTCGCTGAACCGGGAGGGAGGGAGAGAAACACCGTGCAATCTTCGCCGCCTTCCTCTATTGTCAAGAGAGCTCTGCGGCAAACCCTCGGGGGTCTAATCTGTGCCTTGAAATGCCAGGAACCAGCGGAGTCCTGTAGGTCATGTGCACAGAGCTGGTTGATGGCTTACTCGTTAAACCAACAGTGCAGTTTCAACCCATAAGTGTGCTGATGGTGACTGGCAAACCCCAACTGCTTTTCATCCCTTTATGTCAAATAGTCGGAAAAGTCCAGAAGCATCATTTAAAAGGCATGCGGACAGCTATCAAGTCTATATTTATAATCCCCAGCATCTGTTTTGAGGGGTGGTATGATGCTTCCGTTGAAGCATCTTGAGCTGGTGGGTGTCTCTGTGGAGTGCCCTTTCCCACCTCGCTGAGAAATGACATTTCTTGCCCAGCTGGGATTGGAGATGGGGAACTTGTGGCCTCTTGGCCACCCCTCTGTGGCCATATGGCCACCCTAGCTGCTAGTCTTCAGATCCTTGGGGCAATGTGAACCTCATCTTTTTGTGACTTATTTAGTACCCTTAGAACCTGAGCCCTTTCTCCAGAAGCATGAGTTGGGTGTGCCTGGTTCTCCCCTTCTTTTTAGCCTCACAAGAGCTCTGTTGAGGTAGTTTAGGCTAAGACAATGATTGAACCAAGCCTGGTCTGGAAGAAGTCTCATCTGGCCTTAGTCCTGCACTGTGCTAACACTGGGTCTCACGGTGCTCCAGTCTGAATAAGTTTGGAGGCCCCTTTGCTTTTCTTTGAAGAGCAACAGCTGGGGGAGGGGAGGTTTCCCTGGAGTAGTGGTGTGGATGCAGTTGACTCACCCGGGCACCCTTTTCTTGCTTTGCAGGATCTAGTCAAGAACCACCTGATGTATGCAGTGAGGGAGGAGGTGGAGGTACTGAAAGAGCAGATCAAAGAGCTGGTGGAGAAGAACTCCCAGCTGGAGCGCGAGAACAGCCTCCTGAAGAACCTGGCCAGCCCAGAGCAGCTGGAAAAGTTCCAATCCCGGCTGCCGCTGGAGGTGCCCTCGCCAACGCCTGAAAAGCAGAGCCGAGGAGCAGCTGCCCCAGCCCAGCACACCGGGGGTTCTGCGGTGTAAGGTGGCTCTGTCCTTGGGGTGGGCAGAGCCACGGAACATTTTCTACTTAATCTCCTTCTGAGTGGTTTCCTCATCTCTCTTTTGGAGGATTCTGGCTAGGCAAAAGCCACTGCTGGAATGATGCCCCGAAGGGGGCTGGTTAATTCCTGCTGGGCTGACTTGGGTTGGCCAGAGACTGTCTCCTGAAGTCAAGAGTGCAAGGGAGGGGAGCCCTGCACAGTTAGGCAACCCTGTCCGAAGGAGTTGTGGGCTTGCCATCCGTCCCTCCCTGCTCGCAATCTTCTAAAGAGGACTATGTGCTGGAGGAAAGGACCTCCTGGCCACTGGCACAAGACTGTTACTTGGAGGAAGGCAGCTATTTTTTAAGAAAAACAAACAAACAGAAAGAGTGAGGGCTGCCTCTCCGCCCGCCCGGGGATGGAGAAGAGCTGCTTGGCCTGGACATTCAACCGTTCGGGGATTACAAGACTGCATTTGTGGAGCGTTTGGCCCGTTTTCCTGTTACTAGAGGTGCAGAACTGCTTTCTGAACAGACTTGTGCACTCCTAGCTGTGTATGGCAGGGTTTCAGACTGGAAAGAAAATGTCGTGCCATTGCATGGAAACAGAGCAGAAGGCAGGCTATGCCCCACCTGGTAACATTGACACAGACAACCCCTGTGTGAGGGGGTGCTCAGTGCCAGCTGCCTTACGAGTCCCCAGGTGGACCCTAGCCCATGATGCTGGTGACAGATCACGGGCGATGCAGTGGTGGGTCGAGGATGGGGGGGGGGCAGCAAGAGGAGTCTTTGGCCGGCTCGGGGAGCTGCCTCTCCTCCTCCAGGATGGGATCTTGCTTGTTTGTCACATTCTCTAACTGATGGTGTAAATCCTGAGATACTGCAATAAAGTCTAAGTTTTGTATAAATAAATATGAGATGATCTCTGTTCTTATTAAGGGGGGGGGAGAGACCTCAGATGAGGAGTGCCCTGCATTGCAGGGAGATGCAAACAAACCAAGCAGAAAGTGGAAGTTTTTTTGGGGGGGAGATGTAGAAATCAAAACACTCCTAAAGTTACAGCTGCTGCTGCTTTCCATTCCTCTATGTGGCATGTCAGCTCTGCTGTCTGTCCTGTAGCAGTGCAGCCTAGGAGTTGCTCACCAGTGAAGATTTCCACTGCACTGTTAATTGGAATTAGGCAGACAGTGGAATCTTCCCCCATTCCCTTTGTTGAGCTGTTCTTCCTACCCAGTCTTTGCACTGATCAACCACACTGTTTGTTGAAAGGCCTTGGGGGTAGGGTCTTGCCTGATTTCTCTGGCTTTTTGCAAATCCCCTTTCGAATGTCTGCATTTGAAAGGTGTGTGCTGCTCAGAGGCACTCCAGGGGTGTGAGGATAGCACTGGCATGTCATGCTATTAGGATGGGTGACTATCCCAAAGGATTGTAATCAAGGCTATAGCAGCCTTCAGTGGAAAGATTTGGGGTGGTGATGACTAGGTACGATGGAGTGCTTGCCCATGTACAAGGCCTTGGGAGCTGCCAGAACTGTGTGAAGTGACAGCCCTGCCTCCTGAGGGTATTCATTCATTGGCAAGGTTTAGCATTAAGGAACAACAGCCAGTCCATACAGGCTGGTGGAATTCTGTGGGATCCCACTTGGTGGGCTTCATTTGCCCACGGTGGCAGTTCATGAGCCGACGTAGACCCGTTCCACAAAGCATAAAAGGTGAGCTTTCATAGGTTGGGGCCTTTGCAAGTTCTTTCCTCACTCAGATGCTGGGACAATGATTTTCCACTGAAAGGAATCTTGCTCTGCAACAGCCAACATGCTGTGCTGTGTCTACCCAGCACCTGCTCTGCAGTCAGTAGTTGTCAGATGGGTCCCAGGCCCAGTGTTTCTTCCCTGCAAAAACAGGTACAGTGCTTAGTCAAACTCCTCTCATGCAAAGCTCATTGTTTGGCTTTTCCCCACCCCAAAGAAGTCTGCCCCATAACAGGTGCTGTGGAAGGATTTTAATCACCACTCACCAAAAGGATGGTTTAATTCGGCCTCTTTCACATAAGTAATTTTGGTTGCAGAGGTGTATGCTTTTTCCTAAATTGAGGCTCTCAGGATGGCTGGATAAAGCGTACCTCTGAGCCCATGAGTTTTGACCAGGTCTCATAATTACAGGATGAGCAAGAAGCTGTAGGGATAGTAGACCTGCTCAGTCCCTGGATGACTCTGCAACCAATTTGGTACTACCATGATGCAGTTCTCTCACACGCTGGTGGGTATTGCACAGCCATGGTGAGGCATGTTAATTACTCCTGGTGACAGAGCTGCAGGCAGGCCTGTCCAGCTAGGGACCAGTCTCCCCCATTGCCAGCTCACCTTCCCATAGTCTTTCACATGCTGCAGAGCTTGAGGTGGCTTTGTTGGCATTTGATGGCCTTCAATCTTGTTATAAACCACTAGATTTTCGTTGGTAGCTAGAAGCCAAGCAAACCCTAAGCCCTTTCTGGGGCTTGTTACAGCTCCTATGCAGAGCTAATAGAACTCTTGACTTGGTTTTCCACCCTTGAAAGGATTGGAGCTGGAACAGGGGCATGTGGTGGTCTCTCATTCCTTCCGAATCCATGCCTCCTTAGGGGAGAGGAGGGAAAGGGGTCTGGTTTATGCTGTAAAGCAAAGAGCTGCTGAACGGCATCTTTGCAACCCTGGCCAAGTGAAGCAAGAAGCAGGGGGAGGGGCGTGTCCTCAATGTTCAGTGGAGCATGTTCCTGCTTGCTCATCTTGCCGAAAGCATCACCTGTTCTTTTTGTGTTTGGCTGCTGCACTGGGGTTATCCGCTTTTCCTGGCACCTCTAAGTTGTGTGGCAAGTGCAGTCATTAAGTCGGAGTGGGGAGAAGGGATGAGTTGTGTTTTGGGTTGTGGCTGCAAGGGGATTGTTTTACAAAGCAAAACAGTGTCACTGCAGCAACTGTGGTTGTTCCAGGCGTGGCGTGAGCCACTTGCAAGCCAACAGCCGCTCGCGTAGAGCTCATGTGACACATGGTGGGATGTGTGAGTGTGCATCTCATGTTGTACCATGCTCCCGGCTCAGCCTAGCAACCGCCACATCTGCGTCAGAAGCAAAGGAGCTACTTCCTGCTTTTGCATTTCTGGACTTGGCCGGCCACGCTGCGTGGGCTGCGCCATCTGCACAGCAATTGCTGTGCCCAAAAGACTGAGCCCAGACTCTGTCTCTTTGCAAAGGCCCCCCCCCCTCCATTTGTGGCTTTAAAAAATCAAGATGATGAGCACAGCCAGCCCAGGCTAAGAGAACAAAACAATGAAGCCATCTTCCACAGCTGATTTTAATGTTGGTTGTGAGGCAAGAGAAGGCTCCTCCTACCAGCCCTTTAATGGAGCCAGTTCTGAGTCACAGAGAAGCAGAAACAGACATAGGAAGCAGATGTGCCTGCCTAGCTAGTGGAAATCTTGATCAGGCCCCTCCTCCCCTCTTGCTGCCGCTTCCTTAGACATTGCCCATGTATTTTGGATGGTTTCAGATTTTATATGGAGGGAAACGAGAGCTAGGCGTGGATTCCCCTCCATGTTCCTGAGGTGTTGTGCAAAGTGGGAACTTTCCCATCTCCCCCACCAGAGCATGCATGAGCGATCTCTACAATGGGACCACTGGTGTCTCTACTTGGGGGAAAGTATGTGAATTCTTCTTTCACACACAGAACTTTAGAAGCATAACAAAGATGCAGTTGTGCATTGCCATATGAGTCAGTGTGTCCTCTAGGCATAGCCTTAAGGACTTATGACATGGTGGAGGACAGTGCAATCAAGTTGCAGGCAACTTCTGATGACCCTGTAAGGTTGTCCAGGGAAGAGACGTTCAGAGGTGGCTTGCCATTGCCTGGCTCTGCGTACAAACCCTACACTTCCTTGGAGGTCTCCCATCCAAGCACTAACCGGGGCCACCACTGCTTAGCTTCTAAGATTGGATGAGATCAAGCTATCCTTGGCCATCTACGTCAGGGTGAAGGACCAATGAACATCATCCTTTTTTTCAAAAAGAAGAAGCTTTCTCAGGGTGCTCATTTTGTAGCCACCACCAAGTTCTGTGCTTGCATGCTATGATCACTCCGCCCTATTCATTTATCCCTCTAACGTGGTGAGTACAAAATCTCCAGTTTGGTATAGTGGTTAAGAGTGGCGGACTATAATCTGGAGAACCGGCTTTGATTCCCCACTTCTCCACATGGAGCCAGTTGGGTGACCTTGGGTCAATCACAGTTCTCTCAGAGCTCTCTCAGCCCCACCTACCTCACAGGGTAAAGGAAGGGAAGGTGGTTGTAAGCCACACTGAGACTCCTCTGGGTAGTAGAAAGCAGGGTATAAAACCCAACTCTTCTTCTAATTCCCATGCAATGATACTGTGGTATATGCAATGTCAAACCAACTACTAAATGACCATTTTTTCCTTCTATAGAAACATGAGTGCAAACAGCAGCGATCTATGTGTCATGAATTGCTCAACTCAGCAATTTTCTACACTAAGTGATTTCTCAAGATATTTTCTGAAATCTCATCACCGAAGAAGCGTCCTTCTCTTCCACTTCTTCCACGAATTCTATACCATAACTTTCTCTGCTGAACTCAAGTCAGTCATTAGGCTGAAATGATGTAACCACGGTGGGTAATTGCACCAGGTAGGGAAATTGCTCATTCCTGGAAATTATTCATTCTCGCATGGCAGACAGTCAGGAAGGTGGCCTTTGTTGGTGGTGCATGTGAGGCCCCAGGAAAGCTGCTTATAAAATTTTCCTCCCATCCAAATATCATCCCCTCACTCATCCATTTATTACCTGCAGAAAAGATGGCAGTCTATTGCCAGTGGTTGTGAATATGGAATGTCGTATCACAGCTCACAGGCACAGAGCTTGGCAAGGGCTGGGAAATTTGGCACCCTGCGAAAGCTTTCATTGTGCTTTTGTTTTTTAAATCAAGTTTCCAGATTCCTTAAAAGTTCTGCTGATATCCTCCTTTTCTCCACAATAGGATCCCAACTTGGGTTACAGCATCATTCCCCCTGCTGCCGTTTCAGCCTCAGAACAACAACCCTGTGAGGTATGTTAAGCTGAGCAAGAGTGCCATTATTTCTGTCTTTCTTTCTCTCCTTCCCTCTTGCAAAATATTCCACTTCTAGTCTTTTTCTCAAAGAAATTCCAAGAATGCTCTAAATTGCTCGGATTTCCATCTGGCAACAGCTCCAGTGCAGTAATTTACTTTTATAATACACTGTAGTCCAGTTTTATAACATAGGCTGGGACTGGTGTGTTTCTTTACCCCCCCACCCCCACCAGTTATTCTATATGGAGAACAGGTTTAAAATGATGTTCGTGAGGTAGAAGAGCTCATCTGTGGGACTTTGCGCTTCCACAGCGTCTCCCATTTTAAACAGTGCTGAACAGAGATTCCCGGCACGAAGACCTGGAGTCAGACTTGGAACTTTAAATGGCACAAAGTGTTTTTCTTGCAAGCTCCTCTTTGCTCCCTCCCCCCCCCCCTTTTACTCACTTGCCAGGGTCTTCTGTTTGAGGATGGTACCCCAGAACCCTCAAAACATAAAACTCATAATACTGGCATCTTGGGTGATTGGCTGGTTCTGCTATTTTCTGATCAGGAAGTTGCTGTGTTTTTTTTTTTCAGTTTTGCCAGAAGAGACCCAGTGTCTAGGCCTCTAAGAGAACTGGTGTGACTGGATGTTTAGATTTAGCATGAGAGATGTCAACCATGAAGTTAACAGAATGGCCTTCGGGCAGTCACAAACACTCAGGCTCAGTCTCCAGTTAAAGGATATCTTTTGGATGGCACCTGTTGGGAAACCTCATTCCTTGCTTGAGCCCCTAGAGAGCCACTGCTAGTTGGACAAAACAGACCTAGGTGGACCAGCACTCTGACTCGGGGCCAAACTACATTTGCCATGTGGAAGAAGGCATTGTGGGTAGGGCCTGCCAGGGAAGTTAAACTCTTCCTCTGAACCATTTACCTGGTCAAAACAATCACTACCATCCTGCTTCTTTTAGCCCTGATAGGGGGGAAATAGGTATCCATATAATTTCCTTTCTGGGCCTAAAAGCAGCTGGGGGTAGAATTAATACCCTTAACACCATGGCCATTGAGGATTGTTGAGACTAAGTTGCATATCAGGAGACCCAGACTCGTATCCACAATGTCCCATGTAATGTGTGGCCCTGTTTCCCACGCCTGAGACAGGCCCAAATACATCCAAATACTCTCGCCCATACCTTGTTCCCCTCCCAGTCCCAGTTTAATAACCTGACAACGTGTCCCATTTATTTCAAAGAGAATAAACACACCTGTGCCAGAAGTTGCCCTGATAAGCCAGGCTGCTTTCCCAGGAACACTCTCTCCTCTCTCTCAGCGTGCAGGTGGAGGGAAGTTGGCTCTCCTTCATCCAGGCGGGCGCATAGCTGTACATGCCTCTCCTACAGCAGGCCTTCTGCTCTTCCTGGCTCCTAATTTGGAGTGCTGTTTGCTTCATAGGAATTCCTCCTTAGAAAATCCTGTTACCTCTCTCAGAGAGCTGTATGGCTCTCTTCTCTGGCTGCATCAGTGTGTGTGTGTGTGTGTGTTGGTACATGTAAGGAATTACACATACAGGATTCTGACTGAGTATCTGAGTGGGGATCTGGAGCAATGTTTGCGGGACACCTGAAGGACTAGCAAATGCATTGTGGCATGAGTGTGCAAATCTGTACACTGGGGACAAGGGAATGTTACTGTAGGTTGAGGCCAGAAGAAGTTTGTAGTGTACTACAGTGGTGTGGTGTGATGTACTGCCAGTCTGACACCATTAAGTTTGTTAGTCATTAAGGTGCTACTTACCTCTTTCTTTCTTTTTTGCCTCCGTGCAATGGAAGCAGTCTGAGAAGTCATTTGGAGCAGCACTATGTTTCTAAGTACCCATGAAGGATTGTGCAGTCTGACAGATGCACTGACTGAGGTATCCTTTGTAGTAGCACAGAGAAGTTTTGGTTGCACCACTTGCAAACTGCATAGTGCAGTTGGTCCGGACTGCAAGAGCTTCTTCCAGGGTATCTATGTGCTGACCAGTCTCTCAGCAGTCAGAGCTGTTATATAGAAATACCTGATCAAGTTACCACAGGAGTCTCTTTGAAACCATAACCCCAAATGAACGCCCGTCTTTCAGTTAGTCTTTTTGAGATCAGTTGATCATGTGCTCACATTTGTGTCTCTGAGTCAGTGATCAAAAAAGGCCTTAAACCCACTAGTCTTTTAACTTCTCAATCCAAAATGATGCTTACTTTGAAAATCATTGCTTACTGGTTTCAGTAGACCTTGGTTTTACGTAAATGCATGTATGACCATCCTTTAATAGACACTTAAGACAATGATCTAAAAATTATTCAGATATTAGAATCTTTGACCCACTTATTGGCTAGGATGAAGAAGAAGGGCTTCTAGGCCACGTCTGATGCTGGGTGGAGACTTCCAAGTTGAGGGGAGGAGCCCAAATCAACCTTATTGTTATTTTCAAATATAGGCAGTTTTGCATGCCCATTTTTGCCCACCTCCCCACTCTCATTTCACCATTGCCAGGTTAGGTATCAGCTCTTTCCAAGCCAGGGAAGCTTCCCATGTAGTTGAGGCTTCCAGCATCTACACCTTTGACACCAGCTCTGGAGTGGTTCCTGCAGGGTTATGGGGATCGAGTCATTGATTAACAGCGTCCTGTTACCCATTGAGCGAGAAGAACAGCAGACAAAGAAATCAGAAAAGGCAACTTTCGCCAGCCTCTGCAAACAGAACAGTGATTGCTGTTGGCTCTGTTCCAGTTGGTCTTATGGCTCCTTATTGCTTCTAATTATGGAGCCTCTGCTTCCCCCACCATGCACGCATGCTCATCTTCATGAGTCCAGGCTTGGATGTTTGCAGGTTATAAATCGTCTTCCAGTGATGGAAATTTTAGCTTCCCTCAGAACAAGTGGGTGCAACTTCTTGACATGTTGCTTGTACCCCTTTTCTGTTTGCAGTTTTGCCCCTTCCCTTTCCCATGTCCTAAGGACCTTTGTGCCAATTGCCACTGCAAAGTATTGCCATTAGTTTTGTCACGGGTTCTGATTCCCCCACTTTAGGTCAAGCCTGTTTAGTAGATTGAGGCAGCAATAGAATTTTGACAATAGAATTGTGACAATAGAATGATGGGAGCGGTACATTTACAGCCTCTGCAGATTTCTAAAACGAGAACACGAGGGGTTATGGCTCTGTGGTACAGCATCTGCTTGGCAAAAGGTTCCAGGTTCAGTCTCCAGCATCTCCAGTGAAAAGGATCAGGTAGGAGCTGGTGTGAAAGACTTTCGCCTGAGACCCTTGAGAACTGTCAGAGTAGATAACAGTGAACATGATGGACCGGTTCAGTATAAGACAGCTTTATGTCTGTATGTGAGAGATGCAGAGACACAAACCAGCAGGAAGCCACATCACCTGAACTCATGAACCCTGTTGGGGCTGACAGTGGCGGCTCACTGGGGAAAGAAATGTGTTGAGTGTGTGTGTGCATTCTCATGCCTAGTATGGCTTTGCACATTTTTAGGCCTGTGCTATTGCATTCAAAACTGTTCTAGAGCTGAGATTGAGTGGGTTTGGGCTCACATGAAACTCTCCAAGAGACAGAATCTTGACATGCCAGCAGGTCACAATAACTGTGCCAGCTCTGGCAGGCCCTGCCCAGACATTTGCGCAGTCCCCCAGGCACAAGAGAATGTTCTTGTGTAAGTAATGTCTTTGCTACTTGTCTGTTGCGCATGGATTTAGTGAATAGGGCCAGCAAACAAACTCAAAATGGCATTGCAGTGGTCCAAGTGTGGGAAATGTGGGGCAGCGGCTGTGGTCATAGCTGCATTCTTCTGGAAAGGTGGTTGGTCCTGAAGAGTTGTAGTCCTAAAGTTTTCAGCACTTTTTTGATACAAGATGAACCATCTACCATTCATGGGATGCGTATGCGCCAGCCTCTTGGATAAAGTCTGCATTGCCTAGCAACATCTGGTCATTCCCTATGTAATGGGTCACCACGATCTGTTGAAAGGAAGCAACAGAACTATTGGTGTGCCCCGCAAATATCAGTCTCTGCATTCCTGCAAAGGGTGGGTTTGTTTAACAAGATGAGTCTGGCACTCTGTTTCAGCACGAACTGCTGATTATATAAGGAACGAAAAGGTAGGGGGATGCACCCACCTGCCCCACCTTGGTTTTTATGTGGCATCCTGCCCCAGTCACCTGGGTGTCCCCCTCCCCAACTGTCATACTTTCTGACAATGTCACTAAAGCACTGAACACTAGAACTGGAAGGGTTCCCTGTTTCTTGGTCAGCATTCACCAACCCATTTAGCTCTTGCAGATCTCAAAACCCTCAAATCAGAGGGTGGCCATTTTCTCTCCTGGGGCAACCAGGCCCAGTCATAATAGCTGTGGCTCATAGGCGTAAAGTACGGGGGGGGCTCGAGGGCTTGAGCCGCCCCCGAAATTTCCGGGGAGGGGCTCAGCCACCCCTGGGAAAACAGCACCTGCCGCCGCGCCTCTTCGGGTCCTTCTGAGGCCCAGCGGCCACTGCTGGAGAGGGAGAGGGAAGGGGGGGGGAGAGGCACCGGCAGCAGCGGCTGGTGGGCCTCGGAAGGGCCCGGGGAGGTGGGGTGGTTTCCCGTGGGGGGGGGAAGAACATCGTCCCAGGGAGCGCGTGCGCAAAGCATGCGCACTAAGGAGCCCCCACCCCCCCGGGATTTCCAAAACTCTACGCCCCTGCTGTGGCTGTTGCCCACCTTGCTGCCTTCAGGCTGCATTATTTGCCATGCTTCCACAATTCCATCTTGTTGTTTGTTCCCAGGCAAAATCCTTTCACAATCCCAGGGCTACAATAACAGGTTGTGGAGGGGAGATACGAGATGTGGGATTCCTGGTGAAGAAGCAAAGCAAACCAGCCTCAGTACATTATGTTACAAAGAAAAGACTAGGCAGGGCCTCTGTGCCACCTTTCCCTTGTCTCAGAGACGTGCCTTTTATAGGCAGGGCTATTTACCATCCGTACTGGAGAACAGCAGGCTGGGGCAGTAGGGAGAAATTTGGGGGCAAGTGGCAAACATGCCGTGCCACTGCCAAGGGTGTGATCAGTCCCTGTGCCAGTTCCTTGGAATGTGCCCTTTGGGGGCAGTGATCTTTGGACAGGAATAGCAGATACCAAACACCTACTTTCTCTCTAGCGTGATCCTCTTGTTTGATCAAAGACTCAGCCTGTTCTTGGCAACTGGTGTCTGACTACCACCCTTCTGCCCTCTGTGGAGTAGTCCTCCAGGCAGTGAAGCCAGACACAATTGTTTAGTGGGGGAAGAACAAAGGCATTTCTAAAGGGGCCCATTCCATCTCAGTGCCACAAGCTGTGAAGTGAAGTGATACTCTGCGCAGGAGGCAAGTAATTTTTCTCAGCTGGCTGTCCTCCTTTGTACATTTGGAGCATTTGGCTAGGGAGGAGGCTGCAGGTTACCCAAAACACGTCTGGCATGAAAACGACTGCCAGCAGACTGGCTGAAGGACCCTGGTTGGCCCTCCAAAGCTTGACTCTTAATAACCATCACATCCAAGGAGCGCAAGGCCAGAACAGTGACAGCTTTGCAAACTGGGAGCCTGTTCACTGGGAAGGATGGAACACACCAGTCGCCCACTTGGCTCCCAGAAGTGGAGGTTGAAGCTGAGTACAGTGGCTGAGCTGCTCACACCATGCTGAGGCACGGGGCTGGTGCTGAGAACTGCAGAGGGCAATGAGGCCAGCTGTCCTGGCAGCAAATGGACGCACCCCCCAAGGAGAGCACAGTAAATATTAGCTCCAGTCCCCATGTGACGCAAGTCATGTCCCTGGCAGAGAAAGGCCCCCAGTGCTATTCCACGGGAAAGATTTCCGGGCATTCAGACAAGCGTGAGAGGTGTGCCTGGGGTGTTGGAGGGGACACTGGATCGATGCAATCAATGCCTGATAGCTGCGTCAGGGAACAGTCTGGACACACTCTGTAGGAAGGCTAGTGAGAGCTTCTCATAGTCACTCCCTTGATCCTAATGACCCCCAGCAGGCACAGCTGTCCTTTCATGGCTTTAGCCAAAGTTACAGCTAGGCTAATTCTGAAGGGAAGAGCAGCCCAGATAGGGCATACCTGTCATTCTTCTTGCAGGCAGGCCCATTCTTTAACTCATCGCCATTAGCAGTTCATCATCCCCTTTGTGGTGCCACATGCTATGCACCCTCGAAATGAAGAAGCAGTGGCTTCCCAAAAAGATCCCACAAAAGGCTTGACAAGTGCAAGGCAGGAGCGAGGCAGGCCCTCATTCCCTCTGTTAAAAAAAACCCACTTCACACACACACACACACAGGATATACATTCGAAAGAAAGACACACACACTAAGTGCATATTGTCGCAATGCTCCCTCTAAGCTATGGAGTCTTGTGAGCAAAAATTCTACTTTGTAAGCTACTTGCATTAAAGTTGTGAGTGAGCGGTTTGGGATCTACATACATTCGTTTGCTCTGGAGCCATCCTTCCTGAGCCGAGACAAAAATGTGTGAGCAGGAGGCTAAAAAAACCCTGTGAGCTAGCTCACACTAACTCAGCTTAGAGGGAACACTGATGTCTCATGGACCTCTGACACTCTGCTTACCATGGCTGCTTAATACATATATTCTGCCCATGGGGGAACTTTCACCAGTTGGTCTCCATGCAGAAAGTCCACTGTGTGTTCTGCCGCCCATTCTCTCGTCCTTAACTCCATATCAAGTTAATGAAGGGCATGCATTTTAAAATAGTTTTAGGACTAGATGGTATTGCTAAATCTGTTTCCCTGGTTTATGAAAAAAGTCTTCCGAAAACCACCTGCTGGAAGCAGCGGTGGGGGACAGTTGCTGGCAACTCTCTTTAGACCACAGGACACAGCTGATGCCCAGCAGCAGTTCTCGCATTGGTGGCTGCAGCCTAAATGGTACCCTTCCAGCACTAGAGCTTCGCATGCAGAAGGTCTCATGTTCAACCCCTGGCATCTCCAGCTAAAAGGATCAGAGGGGAGGTGGATGCAAAAGACCTCCACCCGAGACCCTGAGGAGTTCCTGCCCATCCGAGTAGATGGCGATGGCCTCAGCAGCTCCATGTACTCATGAGCCCCCACCTGCCCTCTTTTTTATCTCATCCTTCCTTGAAGATGCTCAGATCAGAACATTTGGCTCTTCCTCTCCTCCATTTTGTCCTTACAATGAACTTGTGGATTAGTTGGAGAGTGTGTGACGGTCAGCTTCAAGGCTGAGCTGGGATCTGAGCCAGGATCCTCCAAAGCCTTCGCTGGACATTTTCTAGCCACTACACAACACTGCCCTCCCCCCCCCCCCCCGGGGATTCCAGTTTCCTTCCACCATGTCCCAGTTGGGCAAAGAGGAGAAAGGTTGCTACTTGTCTGTGCTACTTGTCTGTGCCTGTGTACAGCCTTTCTTCCTTCCCCCTCCCCAAGAGCCCAAAATCACAGCACAGGCTCCTGCTGGGATGTCTGCAATTAGCACTGGAGCAGACATTCCCCACACTTCTAAGCTGAGTCCCCTGTGGCCAAGTGTCTGGCACAGGCAGAGACCAGGGCGGTGGGAACAGGTTTCCTTGCCTTCTCTTTCAGAGCATCTAGGGAAAGTAGAAACCCAGCTTTCACTTTATAAGCCAGAGGTTCCCATCTCAGTAACTATTTTTGTTGAATGTGTTCATTCCATTTATAGCTGCTTTCCTCCTCGATGGGTCCTACAGTAGCTAACTTTACCCTCCTTTTTATCCTTATAGCAATCGTGTATGGTAGGTTAGGCTGGGAGTGGGTGAGTGGCCCAAGGTCACCCAGTGAGCTTCCATGGCAGAGTGGGGATTTGAACCTGGGTCTCCCAGGTCCTGTCCCAGCACACTAAACCACTGCACCTTGCTGGCAAGAAGCTTGTCTCTGCCCTGCTTTTCTGCAGGAAGAGAAAGGCTTTGACTTCCACCTGTAGGCTAAAGATCCAACCAGGCGCCATGATCGGCTCAAGGCACGCCTCTGCCTTGACTGCGGTTAAGGGGCATCCCTTGAGCTGCTTTCTCTGTATTGTCTCCTAAAGACAACATTCCTTATACTTCTCTTTCTGTTGGTATTTTAGTGTTTCTAAACACAAAATGCTGTGTTCGAATTCTACAAAAGGTGCAATTACATTTTTTCTCAACCAATGCATATCCACTTACGTCACCATATCGATCTTCCCAATAAACCGGGAGGGGGGGGGTTGTTAATGTTTCAATACATTTTGGCTTAAGATTCAAGGGATCAGGCTGCTGTGGCTGTGTGGAAAACTGCTTCACCACTGAGTTAATGCTTTAAAGGGGGTTCAGGCTCAATTGTTCAGTTTGCGTATATACAGAGACCACCTCATTAGTTGGGTGTAGTGGTTAGGAGTGCAGACCAATGCTCCCTCTAAGCTGTGGAGTCTTGTGAGCAAAATTCTACTTTGTGAGCTACTGGCATTAAAGTTGTGAGCGAGCAATTTGGCTGCTGCATAAATTAGTTTGCTCTGGAGCCACCCTTCCTGAGCTAAGACAAAAATGTGAGAGCTGGAGGCTAAAAAGCTGAGCTACCTCACACTAACTCAGCTTAGAGGGAACACTGGCGCAGACTCTAATATGGGAGAACCGGGTTTGATTTCCCACACCTCCATATGCAGCTGCTGGTGTGACCTTGTGTCAGTCACAAGTTCTCTCAGAGCTGTTCCCTCAAGAGCAGTCCTTGAACGAGCTCTCTCAGCCTCACTTACCTCACAGGGTGTCCAGTGGGGAAGGAAAAGGAAAGCAGATTGTAAGTCCCACTGAGACTCCAAGTGAGGTGGGGGGTATAAATCCAATCTCCTCCTCTTCTTCTCCAATTTAGGATGGCCCAGTATTTTCCTTTTAAAAGTGTCTGTTTCTCCAGAGTCACACTTGGTCTCTATAGGAGCCTTAGCTTCTTCAGTGGCAGTACCCATCCTTTTATTTGTTGGTTTGTTTATAAGTACTTTTACACCATTGGTCTCCCCAGTGGGGACCTAAAGGGGTTTACAAACAAAACAAGTGAAACAAACAAACTGGACCAAACAAACAAGAAGGTTCCCAATCTTGGGTGGGTCCTGGATCCACCAGCTTGACTCATTCCAAGGCCTTTGGCTGTGAGCCCAAAAGCCCGTTGGCTCTCACCCAAATGCCACACCCAGGCCACACCCTGACTAAATACCAGCAAACAGAGGAGAAACAAAGTCAGCACACATTATAGTCAGCTGCTGTTACCTAGATGTTCCCCATCTTCCTCCTCTGCTACAGATTCCACAGATTTTGGGGCGATATGCGCTTTCACCGGGCCATCGTTTATATTCATGTGCCTTCTTGGTTCTGTTTTCCCCCCAGGCCTTTGACACTATGAAGTACTAGGTCCAGAGACGCGTTGCAGTGAAATCAGCTCGTAAGTTTATTAATGGTAAAAAACACGACTGCTGAACGGGGCTCGGGGGTCTGCTTAAATGTCCATCTAAAATGCACCCCCAGCCTTGCCCAATCTCCCTGATAGGGTTAATTACGGGTGACCCTATACCATAGGTCCCCTGGCAGAATCTGGGTGGCTGATTGGTCTAATTTACAATCCGGCCGGGCTGTTGTCTCCCGAAGTAAAGCTCCGGTAGCCAGCCCGGCCATGTGCGTTTTACCTGACCGCATGCGCAGTCGCCATTAGGACATAACAGACGCCCATGCAAACCTTCAGCCAGAAGGTGCCAGTAGTCATTTGCCCTATTGGGTAACTTCTGCAAGCAGCACTGATGCATTGTGGTTACTTTGTAAGACGTGCCGTGGTCCATTCTCTGGGCATGCCCAAATGAAGGAGTCCCACAGCGTGTCCCAAAACTGACCCTGTGTGGGCCCTGAATTCATTCCAGCCACTCAATTAATCTCTGATTGGCTTCTTCCTTCACCTAACCTGTTGCCCCCCCTCCCCTCCCCGCCTCACCATCCCCGTCCTTGTTTTTTGTCAACACAGTTAAAGGCTCTTTGAGTAACCTTGGCATGGCCAGATTGTGCCGCTTCCCTCTTTAGCCACCACCTGCATGCAAAGGAATGCGGGGAAGAACCCTTCCCTGTCCCCTTGCCTTTGTAGCGCAATGTGCCCTCAGCCAGCAGCCGCCTTCCCCAGTCCAGAGCTTCCAATTAAGGCAATTTGTCTGGACAAGCAGCCAGGCAGGATTTGTGGACTTGTCGCCCTAGGATCCTTTCTGGCCCGTCTAGGGTCTCTGCCCTCTCTCCCCCACCGCCGGGATTTTTATGTAACGGAGTGTCCCCAGTGCTCCTCCCGTCTCTCCTGAGGGTTGCCATTGCCCAGACGTGTCAAAACAGGGTCTGGAGTGCCCAGGACTCTCCTGCTCTGCAAGCCACAAACAAACTGCTTCCCTGCTGGGCCTTTGAAAGTACCAGGGAAGCCATTTAGTGCAGCCCCTGCTGCCCGACTGCTGTGTCCAGGAGCCATAGATGTTAAGCAAATCAGTGATTGTTTTAATGTGGAAGTTTTAATGTTGCATATGGTTTTACGGTACTGGTTACCGATTTTTGTAAGCTGCCCTAAGCCTGTTCGCGAGGAGGGCGGGGTATAAATAAAAGTAAGTAAATAAATTTCAAAGGCACTCTGGCCTCAGCTCTGCCCTAACTCCTAAAGGTGCCAATGAACGGCATCTGCAAGGGCACTAGCCTGGCAGACGCTTTGCCAAGCAGACCCGCAACACAGACACCTGAGTGCTTTGGCTATCATTTGCGGTGTAGGGAGGTGCTGAGCATCAGAACAGTGCAGAGTTGAGCCCAGACTCTGCCTCTGGTTTGCCTTTGAAGGACGTCCACAATTATGAAATAAATTATGACGTTTGCCTGGATGTGTACGAACAGCCTGGGATGGTTGAGCTCATGAAGGGAGGGGCCCATTGCGGGGGGGGGGGGGGATACAGCTCAGCAGCTGAGCATCTTGCTTTACATGCAAAAGGCAGCAGCCAGAATAGACAAAGCAACCTTGATGGACCTTGGTATAAAGCAGCTTCATGGGGGTGTGATCCTTGTCTGTTTGTGCCACGAGCATGTGCAGAGTGCATCTCCTCCACTGCCCATTCCTACTCATCTGGGATTAGTGGAAGAAGTACAGCATTCAGAAATGCTTTAATCCTGGCACACAATAAAACATTTGTGTACACACACACACACACACACACACACGCTTCTGCCCATGTAATTACACAGAGGTAACAGAGCACCACATGGAGATGAAGTTGGTTGCTGCCTCTGCCCATATCTCCCATCTGCTTGGGGTATTTATGACATGTCAGTCAATGCATTGTCTGAGCAATGTGCACAGCCACCCCGCCCCCGCATTCGTCAAGCTGATAATCTGCAGCAGCTCAGCACTTGACCTACAATTAGAGCTGGCCGAGGCTGGCTGTAGCCGGTCGCTCCCCTCTGCAAGGGGGCTGCCTGCCTCGCTGCAATCCATTGTGCTCAAGGGTGTCACAGCAAGGCCTCCGGCCGTCTGCCTTGTTTGTACTGCACATACAGCTAAATGCCATTAAGGCAAGGAAGGCCCATCCTACCCTGCCCTGCTTGCAAAAGAGACCGGGTTCTTTCATGTTTCTCATGGATCTTGCTTAATGGCAGAGCTCCTCTTCTGCCCCACAGAAAGAGCTGCAACACACACAGTTATCCACTGGCATCCCTTTAAAACTCAGTCATACAGGTCCCTCTCTCCATCCTACTTGCCGCAGCCACTTTACACATAAGTGCACGCGCGCACACACACACACTGCTAAGGATTGCTGAATGTGAAAACTAAGGGGCTTTAGGGAGATGTCTACAGTTATGCTGGATGGACTGCAGGAGGCCCTGAACTGACAGAGCTGAGCACAGGAAGGTGAGTGTGTGTGAATGCCATATTCCCATGCTCCCTGACAGCTGTGCTTGTAAGATGCCTTGGCCCTCACTGGGATTTGCAAGAGCTTACTGGATGTTTAAGCTGCCACCCCCACCCACCTACTCCATTTCTGGTTAGGTAGCAACTGCTTGGAACCTAGGAAGATGCCTTGTACCAAATCAGACCATTGGTGCAAGTAGCCCAGAACTGTCTGTGCAACAGCTCACATGTCTTTCCTAGGCCTGCTACCTGAGATGAACAAAAGAACATAAGAACATAAGAGAAGCCAATTTTGGATCAGGCCAATGGCCTATCCAGTCCAACATTCTGTCACACAGTGGCCAAAAACACCAGGTGCCCTCAGGAGGTCCAGCAGCGGGGCGAGGACACTAGAAGCCCTCCCACTGTTGCCCCCCCCCCCCACAAGCACCAAGAATACAGAGCATCACTTGCCCCAGACTGAGAGATCCTATCTATACCTTGTGGCTAACAGACACTGATGGACCTCTGCTCCAGATATTTATCCAATTCCCTCTTGAAGCCGTCCATGCTTGTAGCCACCACCACCTCCTGTGGCAGTGAATTCCATGTGTTAATCAGTCTGGGTAAAGAAGTTTTCTCTTGAGAAACCCAGGTTCAACATTGGGACTTTCTGCATGCTTTACATCTACATACCCTTCAGCACAACACAGATGAAAACTGGGATAATGCTTGTTGTAACACTCTGATTCTCACACTAAGCATCGCTATTCCACATCGCTGAGGGCTCTGCTTTCTTGAGGTGAAATCCATTTATTCTGCAATTGTATGTCCTCCATTGATTTGAAAGCCAAGGGAGTGATTGTTCTTTCGATTAAGGCTATACTAGAAAAAACAGAATTGTCGTACAGCATGTTAGCAAGAGTTCCAAATGTACTTCAGCTGCTGCAGGCTGTAAAACAGCAGGCCATGCACCATGCAGAGTCTTTGTGCTCATGCACACGCATTTGCTGGTATGTGCACCACAGATAGGATGCGGGCATGCTCCTCCTACTTAGAGAATGAACTTCTGGAGACTGTGGGGAGGGAAATTAACTCTGAAGAATGGCAATTGAATTCAAAACATTTTCACATGACATCTCACAAAGAATCACTGTGTCTTTTTTAGGGAGAGGTACCAAAAAATTGGAATCGTCCCTGATAAATAGGGACAGCTGGAACTTATTTATGCCACTGAAGTTCCAACAAGGGGGAAATGAAATTAGGACAACAATTTGAATATCTGCAAGCAAAGAAGACTTTGGGGGATTTGCTTGAGAACCCCCACCCACCCCTCTCTAAGATTTTTAAAGCTCTGTTAGAAGAAGAGGAGGAGGAAGAGGAGATTGAATTTATACCCTGCCTTTCACTTGTAGTCTCAGAGTGGCTTACAAACTCCTTTCCCTTCCCCTCCCACAACAGACACCCTGTGAGGTAGGTGGGGCTGAGAGAGCTCTTTCGAGAACTGCTCTTTCAAGAGCAGCTCTGACAGAACTATGGCTTGCCCAAGGTCATCCAGCAGCTGCAAGTGGGGAATCAAACTTGGTTCTCCCAGATTAGAGTCTGCGCACTTAACCACTATACCAAACTGGCCTTCAGAGGGGATCATTCATCAACCCAAACCCACAATTCATCAACTTCAGAGGGGATCATTCATCAACCCAAACCCACAAGGTCTCCTTCTCAGAAGCAAGTCCTTCTGCCTGAACACTTTCAGACACCTTCCTCAAGCACAACCAATGTCGTGTCAACCCCTGTGACACCCCCCCCCCCGCCCCCAGTTTGTTTTCTTTCTGGGGATTCAGCTGCAGTTCAGAATTCGGAACATGCAGGATTGCACCAGCCAAGCCCTGTTCTCAATTTATCTCCCTCTTGTTAAGGGCCATAATTCCTTGAGCTGTTTGTTTCCTTTTTAGCAATCTGTCTGAAGCAACACAGGAGTAAACACTGGTCCAGAATGGGGGGGGGGGGGCAAAAGTCTGAGCTGCTTTGTCTTGCTAACTGTGCAGTTCTGGTCAAAGGACGTTTCCTGGACTCAACATCCTGTCCCAGGCAGGGTTTCCTCCGCCGTTCATCAGTGCCAGGGCAGGGCAGCAGCAAGCAAGCCTGGTCTTTCATGCCCAGGTCAGTCCTATACTTCCTCGCAGACCTGCCCGGCGTGGTTCCAACACCACCCTGAAGCGTCTGGTGAACTCCCCCATGAAGCCCTGGGAGGCCAGGCTTACTTGAGGGAAGCACTCATTACAAAAACCATGCTATAATTAGACTCAAACCAAGAATTAGAAACCCAGGGAATACAGAATGGAGGCCCGACTTCAAAGACAGCCAAGCCTGTTAAGGCCTAGAAATGCATAGGCAGGCACCAACCCCCCCCCCCCCACTGGGCCCCACAGTGACGCCTGGAATCCCTGGCTGATTGTTACTGGTGGGTGGTGGGGTTTCATGCCCAACTGAGCCCAGTCTGGCCTCCTTGCTGCAACCACCTCCTAATCAGCGTGCACGTGCGCGGGGGAGGGATATACACTCCCTTCCTCAATGTGTGTCCAAGTGTGTGTGTGTGTGGGGGGGGGCTGCATTAACTTCCTCCACTGAACTGCCGGCATGCCATGCAATAAATGCACCTCAAGCACTTTCAAAAAATCAGTTCACACTCTAACAGACTGATGGGAACAGACTCTGAAGGAAGTGCCCAGCCGCCAGCTGTGATGCAGTGGTTAAGAGCAGCGAACTCTAATCTGGAGAACTGGGTTTGATTCCCCACTCCTCCACATGAAGCCAGCTGGGTGACCTTGGGTCAGCTGCAGTTCTCTGAGAACGCTCTCAGCTCCACCTGCCTTGCAGGGTGTCTTTCATGGAGAGAAGAAGGGAAGGCAATTGTAAGTTGCTCAGAGATTCCTTCAGATAGTGAAGGGTGAGGTACAAAATGAACTCCTCCCCCTCCTGCTCCTGCTCCTCCTCCTCCTTCCTGACCTCCCACCCCTGCCATCTTTGTTGCTGCTGGGTTTTTCAACTCAGAGCTGCCTCCAGAACTTCCTCCCACTCTTCAGTCCAGTCCCCATGGCCTGTTAGCACCCTAGCTGCCCTCTCCTCCCTCTCCTCATTAAGTCCTTTAATACCTCCCAGGCTAATAATTCCTTCCAGTTGCTGGCTGTGTTCAGAGGAAATTCTCAGTACTCACAAAGGTACTGGGTTTGGCTGATGTTTCTTGCCAGCAGCAGAGAAACGGTCCAGCTGCCTTGTCCTAGAAATTATTCTTGGCAGTGGGCACTTCTTCTGGCATGTGTAGCGGGGAGGGGGGCTTTGAATAATAAAAGGACTGCTGACAACAAATTCCCACACTCAGCGAGTCCCCATGCTTTAGGGGGATCCCTCCAAAGCTACCCAACGAGCCCTGGAATGGAGGGTAGACTGGTCCGCAGACCCTCATGTGGTCTGGCTGGAGGCCGCAGAAGCCACGGTGTGTGAGGAAGGACAGATCTATTCCCCCACTGTCTGGGAATACATTTCTCTCCTTGGCTGCTCTTGCAGGGAGGCCAGCCAAGTAGAACCCTCAGTACTAGGACAAGGAACTGTAATTCCCAGGTTGGTCAACAGACCTTAGTGCAAGAACTTCTGGCTTAGGTGGGACCACAGCCTGTTCCAAGTAGATTGCTCTGGGAAAGCAGATGGTCACTTGGGTCTCTCTTGCCACTGGTTTTCCGCACTTCCCAAGTTCTCTCAGGGCACTCAGAAGTCCCTATGCTGGAACTGGCTGCCAGATTTGGCTCAGGCACTTCAAGGCAACGAGGAAGGTTCTCACTCTTCTGGCTTTCCACAAAGTATGCAGAACTGAATTATTTAGAAGGGCTTTTTTACGTAAGTACTGTACTGTAATTAGATGGTTCAGAAAGATGCTTTGGTAAAGGGACTGCGGACTATATTACTGTGTACAGTATCCTCAGTATGTACTGTCTGTTGTTGTAAGTATGATCCTACTATGGAATTTCTGCATCATGTAATGTGTCATGTCAATGCTTATAAGCTTTGTTTCAGCTCTGTTTCAAATTTCTGCAGTCCAAACCCTGTTACACTGTTTATTGGAAATCCTGTCCTGTTGATTGCATTGACTCACACTAGGCAATCCACCATGAACAAAGAAATAAAACCCGAATCCACACATCCCACTTAAGACTTTTTTTCACCCTCTCTTCTGCACATGTGAAAATGAGAAAGGAAGTTCCAACTGTGTGACTATTGTGCATATGGTGGGGGGAGAAAATCAGCCATTTCAAATGCACCCGTATTGCTGGGTTTCTGCATGGATCTATGGCCTAGCAGAAAAGTTTGGTTTTGGTGCACGTGATTTTGGTCTGCTTGGGTGCCAGGGCCAGTCTGGGGTCTGTAACATGGCAATCATTGTAAAATGTATCGTTTCAAGCAGGTATAGGGGAAACTGGACAAACAGATGCCCTCATCACAATGCCATTGCCATCCTTCATGGCTAGTTCCAGGGTTATGCAACAGGAGTGAAGTATCACAGCTGGTTTTCATACATGGCTTGTGTTTTGGAAAGCCAGGATGGTAATTCCTTCCCTCGCTCCAGGCCATGGCAGCTGTCAGGATTTGCCTTCTCCAGAGCAGACCAAACTTCATGACCAGCTTTCCAAGCAGTCAGTCCTTAAGTCCTGGAAAGCAGAGCAGTGAAGTTAGTACAGTGACCGGGGGGGGGGGGGGGGGGGGGGATGGCGGGGCGGGGATGGCTGTCTTGCCTGAGCCTCTTTGGCCTTGGAAAGGACAATGACTGTACTTCAGTGATTCAGGTGGGGTAGCCATGTTGGTCTAAAGCAGCAGATACCTGATGAAGTGCACTTGCACACGAACGCTTATGCCATGAAGAAAACTTTGTTGGTCTTAAAGGTGCCACTGGACTCAAACCTTGTTCTGTACTTGAGTGACTCAGTACAAAAGTAAAGGTCAAGGTTTCCCTTGCTTGAAAGCCAGTCGAATCCGGCTCTAGGGGGCGGTGCTCATCTCCGTTTCCAAGCCGAAGAGCCAGCACTGTTTGAAGACTTTTCCAAGGCCATGTGGCCGGCATGACTGACTGCCGAGGCGCGCGGAACACTGTTACTTTCCCACTGAAGTGGTACCTATTTATCTACTTCTTGCTTTCGAACTGCTTGTTTGGCAGGACAGTACAAAAGTAGCCATTACCAAATGGAGAGGAGGACACTTTGAGGTGCCACAGAAATGATGCTGAGAACCCAGGACCTGCTGGAGCAGAAGGGAAAGGCAAGGCGCAAGACCAGCGATGAGGGGAAGGGATTTGCACAATGTGAGCCAACTCTGCATCTGTTTGAACAGGGTTGGAACACGGGCATTTGTGTCTGGGGTTTTGTTAGAGTAAAAAAAAAAACATTTCACAGATGAAATTCACGCCCTCCTCATTTCCATTTTCATCATGTCTAGTTTGTCTGTGAGTAGGGAAGGAAGCAGGCATAGGCAACTCTTTCCCTTCGGTCTTCTTTCCCCCGCCTGGCCCTTGCTACAGGTGAGGACCGCAGCCAGCAATCCATCCGTGTATTTTGTGAACAGCCCCATGAGAGAGTGGCACGGCCAGGGTGGTGGGTGGGCCTCCCCTGGAGTCAGAATCGCCAGTGTGACAAGCATCTGGAAAGCTTTTCACCTCTGATTCTCCAGGCAGTTAGGGGGGCCTTCAACTCTGGCCCCTCTAGGCCTGAAGCATTGTGCTCTCTTACTTAGACCTGCTATTTATACCGCTTACTCATCATTGTTCAGATTTATTTCATGGGATTTCCTAAGACAAATTTAGAAATGAGGGAACTGGTGGATTTTGGAGTTGTCAGGATGTAGGGTCCAGCAACAGGGGCATGCAGCCAAAACCCTTTCCTCTTCCAGAGGGCTTCTTCTCTTCAGTAGTTACAGAATGACCAAGGAGTCCTCTGTGAATATCACTGTCCGAAGCCTTTGCCCAAGAGTCCTGAGTGCTCTGTTCTGAGTGACTAACTGCAAATTGCACACCAGAGCCCTGAGGAGTGCCTTGCCTTGTCTCTGTAGAACAATGGCAGGGCCAGTGGATCCAGGTCAAGCAGATATGGCACAAGTAGTTTTTGTTTCTATTATTTTTTATTTTATTTTGTAAGCTGTCTCGGGCAGATTCCTGGAAAGATGGCATTAACATTTTCTAAATAATAGGGAGGAAGAGAGAAGGAACAGCAGGATTTCCCCAGTGCTTCTCCTGCATTTATTGCCAAGTCACGCAGCTAGTGATGCTAGTCCCCAGGTGGGACCTGGGGATCCCCTGGAATTACAGCACATCTCCAGACTACAGAGATCAGTTCTCCTGGAGAAAATGGATGCTAAGGAGGGTGGGCTCTATGGCACTGTACCCCACTGAGGTCCCTGTCTCCAGGAGTTTCCAAACCTGGAGCTGGCCACCCTACCCCCCCATCCCCCACCGGTGGCCAGGAGGGACTTGGCAACACAGCAACAATATGGAACAGCAGAGCATCACCAACAACATTCTTAGGATGGCTGCCTGTGTGCACGTGGATTTATTGAATTTAGATCTTTACAAGTGGGAAATCCACAAGGTCTTGTGGGGGCATCTCATTTCCCCCTGCCTCCTCTTCCTCCCCCACTATTTTCTCTTTCCTTCCTCTGGTACCTATCATAGCATCTCCCCTTTTCCAGTTTCCTTCCGTCATTCTCACCCACCAGTGAACCTACCTTCCCCCCACCCCAGTTTTCAGCTTTTCCTCCTACCCTCCTTCTGACAACCTCTCCCCAGGAAAAGTCAGAGCTGCACAGAGGCTGCTGTTGCTGGGCCCAGCTGAGTTGTGTGGGTAGAGATGGTTGCCACTGAGCCTGTACTTGGTGACAACTCCTCCATCAGGGGGACATGACAGGAGAGAAGGAGGGGACCTTTTCACAGCTGTTTTGGCCTCCAAGTCTACCCCTGCTCCCCACCCCCCACCCCCCGCTTTGCTTTACACAGAAGCCAAGGCTTGGAAGGCTGGGCAATGTTGTTGTGGCTGCCTAGCAGCCCCCTGAAATGTCTCTCAGATTTCAGGTAGTCTTAGTGGGCATTCTTTTCTTAAAGCTGCAGGTGTTGTTTCTGTTGTTTTGGGGCGTTTTAATCCTCCAGTGTTTGTTTGTTTTAGATTTCACATAGTTATGCAAACCTTGGGCTTCCTTCACAGTTTGTAGAGCAATCGCCTCTGTCTTTTCCAGGTTCAGTTGTGCAGATTTTTGATCCACATTCTGTGGCCCAGTAACTCAGAGTACTCAGAGGTAACCCAGAGATTAAGATGCTGAGCTGCAGACCGGAAGGTCAGTAGCTTGGCAGTTCAAGACCTGAGTGCTGCGTGACAGAGTGAGCTCCTGTCTCTGGCCCCAGCTCCTGCCAACCTCGCAGTTCAAAAGCAGAAATTGCAAGTAGATAAATAGATACCGCTTCAGTGGGAAGGTAACAGTGTTGCGTGCACCTCAGCGTTTAGTCATGCCGGCCACATGACCACAGGAAAAGTCTTTGGACAACACTGGCTCTTCAGTTTGGAAACGGAGATGAGCATCACCCCCTAGAGTCGGATTCGACTGGCTTTCAAGCGAGGGAAACCTTTACCTTTACCTTTTTAACCCACTTTAACCCAAAGGGAACACACAGTGGTTTACCACGTGGTTCCATTTAATCCTCACAAGTTCACAACAGCCTATTTGAGGCTAGTCTGAGAAAGAGTGGCTGGCCCAAGGTCCCCCAGAGAGCTTCCCAGCAGAGTGGGGGCTGAAACCGGGGTCTTCCTGAGCCCAGTCTGACACACCCTAACCCCGACTGCTCACCCTGGCTCTCAGAGATCTACAGGAAATCAAACTGATTGCCAATAACCAAGTGGCAAAGAACAGCCATCTTTTCATGGTTTCCTTCCAGTGGCTAAATGTAATAGGAAAATTTTTTCTTGGCACCTCCAAGGATGACGCCAGCAGCCTAAGTTATTTTGAGGGTTAGATGAGAACAAAACAAACCCCTGAACGTGTGTTGCAACAAGTTTATTGGATAAAGGCATTTTGTTTTCTTCGTATCTCCTTTCTTTGACCACAGATTAAGAACGACACAACTTTTTTGTTAGGATTGTGCAAATCTGTTGTTTGGTACATTAGGAAATCCCCTGGCTGCAATATAATCTTATCTTACTTGACCCCAGAGAGGCAGCGAGAGGGTTAGCAAGGCCAGGCAGGAGCGGGGGCTCAAAGGAGCACAATATCCCTCGCCTCTCAAAGTACAACTGAACTAGTCCCACGAATAGCTGAGCTCAGGAAGTCCAGAGCTGCGACTGCAGGTGAGCCGTTCCCTCCTAGCTGGAGCCCACACTCTGCGTTGCACTCTGGACATGACAGCAAGCCATGCCAGGAGCGTGACAGCCTTACACCTTTGGCTGCTCTGTCAGCGGGATGCCACAGCACACAGATTCTGCTTTATGGATTCAGGAGTGAGCGCTCGGCTGAGAGGAAATGAGCTCAGGGCACTGGCAGGTGTCTGCACAAGGAGCCCATTCAGGAGTGAGAATTACAAGCTTCCAGGGAGCAGGAAAAAAATGAAGCAGAGGAAGATCTGAGCCACACTCCCCCTGCAGCCCAGCTGCGGCGAGCGGAGAGAGATGAGGGGGGGGGGAGCGCTGGTCCCTGGCAGAAGTGTAGCTCCGAGCCAGCACTCCCCCCCGGGCTTCCCGGCCAGCATTGCTTGTGGCTGGCGGAGCATCTGAGCTGGCTGCTACTAAGGTCATTCCCCAGGTAGGTGGGGCGGGGGGGGGCTCTTTTGCCTTTGCATTCCTCTCAATAAATCTGCTTCTGCTGAGGAGCAGTAGAGGGGTTTTTCCTTAATGAGTGGAGCTGATCCTGCTTCAGTAGGGGAAGTTGGGGAGCAACCAGTCACCAAGCCGAGGAAATGTGACTGAAAGGCAGAGCTTTTTTTGTAGAAAAAGCCCAGCAGGAACTCATTAGCATAATAGGCCACACCCAACAGCAGAAACTCATTATCATATTAAACCACACCCCTGACAGTGCAGTTCCCTCCCAGGATCGGCTTTCCCAGGTGCCCCGCTTGTGGGGCGCATGGGGAACCCAAGGGGGGGGGGGTGGAGGCTGTAGGCGTGGCCAACTCAGAAGCCAGCCAGAACTCTGTTCCTGTGCGTTCCTGCCCAAAAATAGCCCTGCTGAAAGGGTGCCTCATTGGATGCCCTTGACTCAGGGCCAGTGCTGCTTGGCAGCTGCTGAGACCCCGGGGGGAGCCCCTTGCCAGCCCCTGACCCACCACTGCTCAGCAACCAGCCACTATTTTTCATAAACTGCTTGGCTTCATAGATTAGGATGCTCCCTCTAAGCTATGGAGCCCTGTGGGCAAAAATCCTACTTTGTGAGCTACTGGCATTAAAGTTGTGAGCAGGTGATTTGGCTACTGCATAAATTAGTTTGCTCTGGAGCCATCCTTCCAGAGCTAAGACAAAAATGTGTGAGCCAGAGGCTAAAATACTGTGAGCTAGCTCACACTGGCTCAGCTTAGAGGGAACACTGATTAGGAGACGTGGCTGCTGCGACCGACTGGCTGTGGGGAGCCAAGCTTGCCTCCCACTCTGGTCTCTTGGTCTCTGTGCGCCTCCTAACCCCTATGCATCCCCCCACGTCTCGGGTCTCCAGCCCCTGGCAAAACTCTACAGAGAAACAGAATGGCCATCAAGGGCAACTAAAAACAAGAAGAAAGCAAACACTGCTCTCAAGTTCCTCACCATTCACCTTCCCAAAGGCCCGGTCAATCAATGCCTACTCCAGGTCTTGGGAGGCCCTGGGCAAGATGTCCTCCGGGTCCCCCCAGTAAGCGTGCTGTCTTGTCGAGTGCATACATACACATGCATAACACATATCCACACACACCCCTCCATCTGGAGGAAGGAGTCGGACTCCTGACACCAGCCCGTATCCCCATTTTACAGACAGGGAATGGCGACCGAGGGGGGAGGGCTATCAGAGGCCACCAACTGAGGCTATGGTAGGTGGAAGTGACATCCGGAGCTCCCATCTCCAGACCCAACTTTCTGGCTCTTGGACCAAGCAGGGTCTTATGTGTTACATGTCTGACTAATTTAATATCAGAATTTGGGTTTTCAGGTCGTGAAATCCTAGAGGCCCTGGGGCCATGACCTGAGAGAAAGAGGCAGTGCTTAGCCATCGCCAACAGCCACCAGGCAAGCATAAAAGACCAGCCACTCCCCATCCCACCCCAAACTGGGGGCATCGCCAAAGAACATCTAACATCTCAGGCAAGGTTGCCACACCATGAGCTGTGCAGAATGCACCACCCGGTGCCCTCTGGCACTGATTGCCTTCCCCCTTGTTGGATGATCCAAAGTTACCCGGTTCTGAAGCAGACAAAGGAGATCCATGGGCTCAGCAGAGGAACTGTGGTTCTTGCATATGTGGGGGAGGCTGCTGGCAATGAGAGGGGGCTGCACAGTCCTGAATACGTGCAGAGATTGGAGTGTGCCAGGAAAAAGGGGGGAGGGACTCTACCCACGCATTGCCTGGCTTGGCTGTTACAGGAAAAGGTATTTTCAGCTCAGCTATTCCTGACGCATTGCCTCTGTTCTGTGTATGTATGCGCGCACCACACACCCACCATCATCCAAGAACACCATCCACGTAATAGCTTTTATAAGCACCAATCAAAATGACATAAAACTGTGTCATTTTCTCCAGAACTTTTATTCGGGTTGTATGTTTAAAAAGAATGAAGGGGGAGGGGGGCAGAGAGATGTGTCAGATCTTGGAAGTGTCCTGTAGGAAATAAGGGTCATCGCCTAAGGCATCGTTTTCCTCTCTCCCCCCCCCGCCCCCATTTTAAAAACATCCAGTCTGTTGAAGATGTCTGGAGACATGGGAAGCTGGCATGCTGGGTTGTGTAATTTTGGTCAGGTCTAATCAAAGTTATGACATGGCTCTCGCTCAGGGATTTTGCTTTGGACCCATTCAGCTATTTGCCAGCCGTTTTCACCCCTCCACCAGAGCCATCCTGTTAGAAGTCCAGTTGAAAGAACCGCACATAAAATTCTCCCTCCGTCCACACTACCCTGGCTAGATTGCAAAATCTGGAACTGTTTTGCAGATGTGGCCATTTTCTCATTATACTTTTTTTTAATTGGGAGGAGCAAGTGGTGCC
Organism: Lepidodactylus listeri; assembly: GCA_029233225.1. Classification (NCBI taxonomy): domain Eukaryota; kingdom Metazoa; phylum Chordata; class Lepidosauria; order Squamata; family Gekkonidae; genus Lepidodactylus; species Lepidodactylus listeri. Next base: position 31,279,790 of record JARCFY010000013.1, read on the forward strand.
ATTTTTTGGGCTTGTCCAAATCCCCCCCCCCTCTTCCCCACACACTTCATGGAAACTGCTGGTCTTTCCTCCTGCAGAATCCCTCCCAGGCACAGGAGATCCATCCTCCATTTCCCCCTTCTTCCTTCCTTTTACTGCTACCATCAAATCAGCTATTTAAGGAACCGCAGGTCAAGATGCATCACTTTTCATCTCAAGTGAGTCTCACCTGCTCAGCCACGAGGAAGGAGCAGAGAGACACCCACCAGAGGCTCCAGGGAACACGGTGCTCCTCTTCCTCCTCTGCAGCCTCACTCTGCAGCCTCCCCAGTGCTCTGTCTTTCTGCATACTGACCAAGCACACCTGTAGCACTCTCACCTTCAATCCAATAGATTTTATGGAGGAAAACAGCAGAGGCTGCCATGGGGACAGATGCAGACATTTCTGCAGAGGAAAGGCAGTGAGTGCTTAATCACATGTTGGTGTGGGGAGTTGGCAGATGTTTCTTGAGGAAAGTTCCCATGGCAACACAAAGCAGCAAAGGGGACAAACAATGATTCAGCAAGCCAGGCCCAGCCCTATCAGACAGCCGGGGATTCCCTCCCTGGGGCCTGTCCTGGCCATATATGGGGATGTCCAAGAGGCCCGCTGTTTTTGCATGGGAAACACACTGCAGCACATGGTCTCTGTGCGGGGAAAGGAGGAGCCTCTTGCCCAGACACCCTGAGTCAGTTGACGTGTCAACATCAGCTCCTGTTGCGAGGTGGCTGCCTCTCCTTCTCTGTGCCATTTCAAAGGCTGTGCTTTCCTACACCAACAGAGGTCTATCCACTGTCAACTGTTTCAGTCTCTGAATCATAAGACAGCCAATGCAAGCCAGGAGCAAAGATGGCTGGTTGTGGACCATAGCATTTTACAACGGTAGTCTGCTTGAGAGCTGTGGTCTCATTTATTTATTATTCTTTTCACTCAAAACATTTATTAGCTGCCTTTCTGCTTTAGGGAACTCAAGGTGGCTTGCACTGTAAATAAAACAACCCCAACAAAATACATAACAGACTACAATTTAAAATCTCAATTTAGGGCTGCCAATAAACAGAAAAACTAAATTAGCCAAATGCTTTAACTTTTCCAGATCCAGGGCCCATTTTCCGACACTGAGCTGGCAGCCGAGGAACTACTGAGCTGCAGCCAGGTGCTGGGAGGAGAAGGAGGAAGAGCAACAATCTCGTGGTGGGAGCCTTGCCACCCCTGGGTTGGGAAATTCCTGGAGATACTGGGGGTGGAGCCTGAAGAGGGATGGGTTTGGCAAGAAGAAGGAGGAGGAGGACAAGGAGGAGGCAAAGACTGGATTTTTACCCCACCCTTCACTCAGAGGGGCTTACAGTCTCCTCTTCCTCTCCCCACACCAGCCACGCTGTGAGACAGGTGGGGTTGGGAGAACTCTGAGAGAACTGTTCTTGAGAGAACAGCTCTGTGAGAACTGTGTCTGACCCAAGGTCACCCAGCTGGCTGCATGTGGAGGAATGGGGAATGAAGAAGAGAAGAGATTGGATTTATACCATGCCCTTCACTCGGAGTCTCAGAACGGCTTACAAACTCCTTTCCTTTCCCCTCCCCACAACAGACACCTTTGAAGTAGGTGGGGCTGAGAGAGCTCTTTCCAGAACTGCTCTTCCAAGGACAGCTCTGAGAGAACTATGGCTTGCCCAAAGTCATCCAGTAGCTGCAAGTGGAGGAGTGGGGAATCAAACCCAGTTCTCCAGATTAGAGTCCGCCACTCTTAACCACTACCTCATTATACCTCACTGAGGTATAATGCCAAAGAGTCCACCTTCCAAAGCAGCAGTTTTCTTCAGTGGAACTGATAACTGTTAGCAGGAGATCAGTCATAATTCCAGGAAATCTCCAGGTCCCACCTGGAGGTTGGCAACCTTAGCTAGTGGGGAGGGTGACGCTGCACTGCAAGCACATGCGGAGCATTGGAGGGGTGGGGGTGGGCCAGAGAAAGAGAAACAAGGCAGGGGAGAGCTTTTGCAGTAGTGGGAAGTATCTAAGCCTACCTGTGCTAAAGAGGAATCCCTGCACCATGAGTGACTCCCCTCGCTGATCCTGCTGTTCCCCATATGTACGCAAAGGGGCATGGCGCTCTTGCTTTCCACACATGTGCACTAGCAGGAGATGCATACAAAAGCACTAACAAAATGGCTGTTCTGTAGGGGCTTGTGACCCACCTGCGGGTTTCAACCCCTGGGATGAGGACATCTGGTTTAGAGTACCCAAAGCACTGGCTCAGTAACTGGGACGACAGTTCTGTAAGACAGCCCCCCCCCCCATTATAGCTGTCATGGCAGAGTCCAAGAGAGAAGAGCAAATCACCAAAGGCCACTCAGTGGCACTGGAATGGGGCCCTTTCCAGCTCAAACCCGTAGCCACCCACTCTGCTGCACCTCTTGCTGTGGTTAAGATTAGGAGCTGTGAGCCAGGAGATCCTTTAACACTTGCAGTGAGTGGGTAGCCATGGATCAGCAGCTCTCTCCGAGGCTTTCCTGCCTTGTTTAGACTCCCTATGGGCACACCAGTGGCCACCTCCCCCAAACATGGCAGATTTTTTGCTGCAGGAGCAAATCTGCTCTTTGGGATTTCTGTGCTTCCCTGATTCCAAAACTGGGGGGTCAAATGCTCGACTTCTTCGTGGAGCCTCTGGACTGTAGATGGAACGTGACGGACCCTGGCCTGGGGTTGCCTCTTCCATTTCCTCTGCCTCCGGCCAAACACCCTGGGAGCCAGCTCACACTTCGGCCCCCTGCACAATAAGGGCTTGTAGCAGAGGCCAGCAGCTGCAGGCAGGGAGACCTCAGGTGACTCTGGGAATGAATGTGGCGCTCCAAAACATGTTCAAAGGGCGCTTTAAAAACATCCTGGAGAAGTACGTGCAGCAGGAGCAACACGACTGTGGGCCAAGAGTGAAAAGCATCAGCCGGCACAAGGGGAGAGCCCGGAGCGGCTTTCTTGCAGAGGGTGGGTGTGCTGGGACCTAGACCTTCTTGGAAGACACCCTCTCGTGCTGTCCCAGAATCCCTGCCTCCTAATGACAGGTGAACCAAACTGGGGGTGGGCTGTAATTAGTGAGACAAAGGCACACAAGTTGCATCCTCATCACTTGTTTCCAAGCTAAGAGGCTGGAGCCCTGGCAGAGGCAGCCATGGCCCTCTCGGCAAGGGGGCAGGTCACTGGCTCAGGAAGCAGAACAACTGGCCTCTAGAAATGGCAAGTGGTCCATTAGCAAAGGTAGATTCTGTTTCTTGACAACACCGTGTGTGGTTGTTCTTGGTTGAGCACCCTTCTGCAGCCCAGCAGTGGCTTCGACTGCTCTCTGTACATGCCTCTGGGACTGGGTGGTCTCACAACTGGCTACCCTGGGTTCCTTTGCCCCAGCTGCCCAAGTGTGGGCCCGTGATACTTGTAGGAGGGATTCCCCCCTTTCTCGCCAGGCCCAGGGGCTGCCCCAGTGTCAGGGGCTGCACTGCTGCTGGTAGTGGGCCTAGTGTGACTCCGAGGTTGCGCCACTGCCCGAGGAATGCCCTGCAAGACTCCCAGGCTGTGCAGCCACCACACCAGGCCCAGCATGACTCAGGGACTGCAGCAGCCTCTGGAGGTAAAAACCCCTTTTGAAGGGATTTAACCCCTTTGTGGGTTTTTTTTTTAATTTTCAGATTTTTCTGCAAAACTGGGCAGTGCCCCAAGTCTGAAGAAAGATCTGTTTAGCCTCCATGTGACCCTGATCTGTAGATTTAGCTATCTACAGATGGGAACCACAGGTGGCTAATAGTATATAGGTCCCACCAAATGGGCTTCCATTTTTGTTGCCTGTATAAAATTGGCAGGTAGTTGAGGGTTACAGATTAGACAGGTCTCTTGAAAAAAGCAAGAGTCCAGTAGCACCTTAAAGACTAACAAAATATGTGGCAGGGCATGAGCTTTCGTGAGTCACTGCTCACTTCTTCAGTCATTTCTTCAGTGACTCACGAAAGCTCATGCCCTGCCACATATTTTGTTAGTCTTTAAGGTGCTACTGGACTCTTGCTCTTTTCTACTGCTACAGACAAACATGGCTACCCATCTAGGTCTCTTGAAGACTGAGTGAATCAATGAATAAAGCAATGAAAGCACCAGACTTTATGGGTTTGGTCCCACCACCCTCTTCCAAGTGCCCTCCTCAGTCTCATCCTTGCCCCCTCCTACTCCAGTTCATTTGCTCGTGATACTTACAGCTTCCTTAGTTGCTTCTGGTCTGGTCTCTGCCAAGGTACTAGTCCATCTTGTGTTGCCACTAACTCCACTCACCCCCATTTATGCTCAGATTGGGCAATGCCCTTCCACAGCTGCCCCTTACTTTGCCAGTGTTCACAAGCTGATTTTTCCAATGGCTAAAGTGATCCCCTGCCCGTGAATGAATGAAACACCCAAGAGGCTAAGCTGAGTCAAAGCTAAAGAGAAGCTTTGGATGGAATGACAGCAACTGTGTTCCAGCAGAAGGGCAGCAGTTTTGGCAAAGCTCAGAAGCAGCTTGGAGAAGCAACCTTTACAAGTATGTGGCTGCAATGGCATGTGACCCATGATGTGCCCCAGGATACCAGACGGTGCTGCTTGGAGTGGCAAAACATCAAGTCTGGTTTTGATACCTGGCACATTTTGTTCAGGGGTGGCTTAGCCATTGGGCAACAGGAGCTGCTGCCCTAGTGCTGAGGGAGGGGTCACCCATGGCACAGCCCCCCAACAGAGGAAGGAAAAGAAGAAAAACAGTAGGCTTCTACCACCACTACTTGCCCCTGGCAGGTTCAAAGCTCAGTCCATCCGCTCACATTTCATCCTGGGCTCAGGCTGGTAAGTGTAAAGTGATGCACATTGGGACAAAAAAATTATCCCAACTTCAAGTCTAGGCTAATGGGGTCTGAACCTGCTGAGTCTGAGAGGGGAAAAGATCTTGGGGTCTGAGTGGACAGCTCAATGGAAGTGTCAACTCAGTGTGCTGCAGTGGTGAAAAAGGCAAACGCTATATTAGGGATTATTAGGAACAGGATTGAGAATAAAACGGCCAATATTGTAATGCCCCTGTAGAGATCTATGGTGCGGCCCCATTTGAAATACTGGGTACAGTTCTGGGCACCATAACTCCAAAAGGACGTTGCAGAGCTGGAAGAAGTACAGAGGAGGGCAAGCAAGATGATTCAGGGGGGTTGGAGCACTCTCCTATGAGGGAAGGCTGAAGAGTCTGGGACTTTTCAGTTTAGAAAAGAGATGACTAAGAGGGGACATGGTAGAGGTTTATAAAATTATGCATGAGGTGGAGAGAGTTGACAAAGAGCACTTTTTCTCCCTCTTCCAAAATACTAGAATTTGAGGGCATCCAATGAAGCTGATGGGCAGTAGGTTCAGGAGGGAACAAAGGAAATACTACTTTATACAGAGAATGATTAAAATGTGGAATTTGCTGCCAGAGGATGTAGTGATGGCCACAGGAATAAACAGCTTTAAAAGGTGATTAGATAGATTCATGAAGGATAAGTCTATCAATGGCTACTAGCCAAGGTGACTGAGGGGAACCTCCACATCCAGAGGTGCTAATCCTCCGAATCCCAGAGCCAGGAGGCAACATCAAGGAAAAGCCTTGGCCTCTATGCCCTATTGTTGGCTGTCCAGAGGAATTGGTTGGCCACTGTGTGAGACAGGATACTGGACTAGATGGACTATTGGTCTGATCCAGCAGGGCTCTTCTTACGTTCAGGCAGCTGGCTTCTGGCAACGGCTGTCCCTGCTTGGCCTCAGCAAGTAGGCTGGCAGGGGCTGGCAGGGATTCTTGGTTGGGCCCCATCCTGCACTTTTGCCCAGGGACCCAGAATGCCCCTGGTTTTGTTGGTCAAGTGCTGTGCTCTGTGAGAGGCTAAAGAATGTGCAAGTATGCTTTCTACCCCTACCCAAACTGTGGCCCATTCTCTTTGTTTACAAAAGAGTTTGGCTGCTCTCGTTGCCGGTGGATATTCCCTTACCTCCATCCCATTCCCAAGAAGCCAAAAAAGCAGAGCGAGAATGTGTTATTCTTGGATGACACTAACTGGCTTTGGCATAGATCCAGGCTCCAGTAGAGAGAGCAGTGTTAGGGCCCAAAGGCAGCGGGAGGAATTAGCTTCCTCTGTGTCACACTAATTGCCACCGTGATGGAGCAGAGTGCTGGGTCAGGGAGATGGCGGACGCTCTTCCAGGTTGAGAGTACAAGGCACTGTCCATGTGTGTGATGTGTCTCTGGGCACCTTAGAACTGAGAACACTGGGTATATCTGAGACTGGTTTGGGCATGTGAGATTGGAAGCCAATCTTTGGCCTCCCACTCGCAATCATCAAGTTATACTGATACAACTTCTGCATGTCCCACTCCATCCATGGCTGTGGCCCAGAAGGCACCTGGTAATGTTTTGGTTCCACACAGATCCCTCCGCCCTTCCCCTGCCTAACTTCCCAATCCCTCTCCCTTTCTCCTTACAATGATTACAGAGCTGGAGGTGGCAAGCCATTTAGTCCCACCCTCCAGCTGTGAGCCAAAACCAGTGGCCACTCTCCAACCAGCCCAGCCTAGGCTAACCTGAGCAATTCAGAGTGCCAGGAGCAGAGAGATGGTACAAAGCAGGAGGGAGGGGGAGAAGAACCTTTAGAGAAAACAGCCCAGGAGCATTTCCACAAGGTGCACCTCAGGAGGATGTGGCAGAGTAGGATCAACCAAGTATTGTCCTGGGTGCAGCCGCCCACTGCCCTTCACTTTCAAGCCCTTCTCAATACCACTTGAGCTCTAGGTGAGTCGCCTGAGTGCAAAACACACAGCTGGTGCCAATGGTATATGCGCCCCTGACAGTACACAGTTTCCTCTTAAGTTCTGGTAGCAACATGCTCAGAACGTATAGAAAGTCTCACAAACAGCAGGAGGTTGTCAATTATGATATTAATTGGAGTCTTCTGCAAAAACATGCCGGGGCTGCCTCCAAAGCCCTTTGATGCAGTCGCCTCACTCATTCCCTCCTCCATCTGTGGAATGGGCATAATGACTGTTTGCTTGTTCTCAGACTTGTGTGTTGCAGTCATTTGTTGTCTTCAGTCCTGCAAGGCACAGTCAAAAAGCTGTGTCATTATACACAAACCCTGCCCTGGAGCAAATGGGAATCCAGCCTCCTCTTTCCATACCCACGGAGGGACGCCTGCAGCCTTGTTAACAATGTGCCCTTGCTCTTGGGTAACTTTTTATTATTGCATTTTAGTGTGTTATCATTAGTGTCCTCAAACTGCTTTCAAGATAAATCAGGTTATCATTGCTTTAGATAAATAAATTGGGAACCAAACCTACCCCCCCCCCTCCGGACAGGAATGGGCACCCGCAGTGTAGTTGCAGCTATGCTCAGGAGCTCGGGGTACTTCCTGGTTTGGCCAGAGATGTCAGAAACGGTGCAAAGGAAACTCTGGACTTCCACATCTTGAGGAATCAAGAGTCTCTGCCCCAAAGAGTCTACAGGAAGGTACAATCATTCTGGGAAACGACTGTTTCCTGCACTATTCCCCCAGCACTTTCTCATTCGGGTTCACTTCAGGAGACAAGGCTGTTGGCAAAAGCTTCGACTGAGTGTCACTGACCTACATACTCCTCCCTAGACACTGCCTGTGGCTCTAGCTATCAAAACGTTATGGTTATGTAAGCAGAGATTAGGGATCGCATTCTGTGCTCTCCTCCTGTGTAAACACAGCTGACTCCGATTTGCTCAAACATGCAAGATTCCACTCCATGCAGAGCCAGGTTTGGGAAACTGCCATGCGGCTCAAAGGCTGTGGAGGCAAGAAAGCGCCTGAGCACAAAGGCGGCTGCCCCTCCTTTTGGACCCAGGGGTGCATCCCAGTCTGCTCCACGAAGCAGAGCAGCAGGAGAGCTGTGGCAGTCCACCTGGCTGCGTGGCCGGAGCCTTCTGCAGGGTGGCCTGAGCCAGCCTGCCTCTTGGAAAGCAAACAACTGTGCAAATGGTGCCCGTATGGAGACACACGCCCTGGCGCAGGATGGCTCTGATTTCCTCAGGCTGTTTATGGTCACTCAGTTGCAGGGCAAAAAGCTCAGCAGACTCAGCAGATTGTTGTGGCGTCTTCTCTCCTGCTTTCCCCAAACCGGCTAGATTTCAGGCGGGATTGGCTGGAGTCCCCTCCAGGAAGGGCAGAGATAGTGACTGGCTCACTGGGCAGGAGAGACAGAGTCTCCCACCCTTCACGGGGATCCTAAATTCTGTTAAGCAGCTCAGTTGCAAGGGATGGTGGCTGGGGCCTTGTTTTCAGTCTGCACTCACTGCTCCTTTTCCAGGAAGGAGCCACTAATAAGCCAGGCATACACCCTGGCCAAGAAGGCATTTCAGGCTCCTTCTTCCTTGACAAAAAACTGCCTGCTCTTCCTGCAGAGAAAAGAACACCACATTAGCACTGTGTGCTTGTAAGGATATCTGCTTTTGTTTACAAATGGACCCAGCTGACTAGAGGACTGCAGAAACAAAGAACCTGGTAGACAGGCGATGCTAGTCTTAACGCAAGGTCAGCATTCTCAGATCCCCACAGCCAAACCCAAGCAGCTGCTTTCAGCTTTCTCCTTTCACAAGCTCTGCCCTGACCTGCTTGTTCCAGGCGACTGCCATTTGCACATCTCTTCAGCATTGTTCCCCACCCATGACCAGGGCATTTCCTAGCTTAAAGGGCTGCTGCCCCAGTATGCTTGGCTGTTGAGCTTTATGGCTCACTCCATTATGCTAGCAAGGAGCTGTTTCGGTTCTGCGGACAGCTTGTGTCTTCAAGTCAAGGACGCTGTACCCACACGGCACCCCAATGGTCCTGACATAAAGCCATGCTTCCATCCCCAACAGCCTCTCCTCTTACTTGAGAGTCATTAATGACATTATTGTCTTGGACCCATGGAGACCCTTGTGAAATGTCTTCGAGCCCACCATTAAGTCCATGCAGTAGACTGACTTTCTGGACACCCTTACATAGCTATGCAATGGACATATAAACATCGTTTCCTATGGGAAAACTCTTTGCCTCCAGCTACCATCTGAAGCACCTGTTGTCCACAAGGCAAACATCTGCTTTGGGCCTATGGACTGGAACCACCTGCAGCTACTCTGAGCACATCTTTTACTCTTCTGACTAGATCTCATTTGTAGGTGTTTGTGGCATCCTAGTGTAACACACCTGCCTCTTGGATTGCCTGGTGTGCTGGCTTCACGAGGACAAATGTTTCCTCCACTGAGGGTGAGAATTCATGGATCTGGAGAAGGGAGCTCTGGGTCACAAAAGCTCCTACCACAATTAAGTTGCTAATCTTCAAGGCTGGGTTGCTAACCTCCAGGTGGGGCCTGGAGTTCTCCAAGAATGACTACTTATTGGTGAACTACAGGAATCAGCTCCCCTGGAGGAAATGGCAGCTTCAGAGGGTGAACCCCATGGCTTCACATCCCCACAGAGCAGCCTCCTTTCCCCACACCCCATCCTCTCCAGACATTGCCCCCAAATCTCAGAAATTTCTGGAGTCCTACTTCAAGATGCTATAAGATGCTTTGTTATTTTTTTTTCTCCTTTCTTTTTTGGTGAATATTTGTGTTTGTGCACGCATGCACCTGGAAGTCATGGTTGACTTCTGACAACCCCTAGTGGGGCTTGGACGCTTCAGAAAGGTGGCTTCCTATTGTCTGCCTCTGCGTCCCAGCCCTGGTATTCCTTGGAGGTCTCCCATCCAAGTACTTGCCAGGGTCGGTTTAGCTTGCTTAGCTTCTGAGTACTTGCTTAGTTTTCGAGATTTGACAAGATCTGGCTTACCTGGGCTATCCAGGTCATGGCGATGCTTTGTTATTCTTAAAGGGAGGGCTACTTTGCATAAGTTCATCACAGATTTGAACAATCACAGATTGAAAGCTGGACTGCTGGGGGTTGCACCCACACATCACTGCACATTGCACTATGGTTGCAATATAACATTCATTTGCTACCAGATTGTCTTGTCTGCACATGATAATCCAGTTGCTAATGACTGCTATAGTGGAACAACAGTGGGATATCCAATAATATCTGGATGCAGCCTTTGTTCGGTCTCAAAGGCTGGTGTTTTCTGTTGTGGCCCCCGCATCATGAAATGGCCTGCCTGAGGAGGGCAGGAAGACTCCCACACTTTTGTCATTTTGCAGACTCCATAAAACAGAATTGTTCAGGAGGGAACTTTTATAAAGGGAACAGGGCTGCAGTCTATGCCTATGTGTATGGTGCATGTGTTGTCTGAGTACGATGTGTATCATCCTGTTTTTACTGTGTTGTTTCTACCCATTTTCTGCATTGTTTGACTGACATATCATGTCTGATACTTACTTGTGTTGTTTATCATGCTGATGGCATTGTTTTACACCATGTAATCCACCTTGAGTCTCAGGGAGAAAAGTGGGCAATAAAGAAATACATAAAGTCTAGATGTAGTTATTTCAGGTGGGATGTAATGTGTTACATGTTATTTTTATCTCACCCTTCCTCCAAGGCAATTGGGCTGGCAGATGTGATCCCTCCTTTGATGTAGCCTTGCAGCTGCCCACTGAGGAAGGTGAGGGTGAGCAAGAGCAGCTGGCTCATCCAGCAAGTGTCATGCCAGCGTTTGTGGGGATTTGGACCCACGTCTCCATGGTCAAGCCCAATGGAACTCACAGGAAGTTAATGAGAGATACCGACCAACAGTGCTTATTATCCTCCCCCTTCTGGGCTGCTTCATGTGCAGGGTGTGGAAGTCACTGGTCAAAGGCATTCTGTCCCTCTACTCAATGGGATATTCACCCTAGCTGAAGAAGTTGGCCTTGGTGGGTCACCCAACCAACTAGAAGCGAGATGCCCCACAGTTGCCTCCTTCCCTGCCCCAGCAGCAGTTCATCTGCCTGGGAGCCAAACTGCATGCAGGGATAGTTGGCATCCTGGAAAACCTGTCTGGAGGCAGAGGACCATTGAATTTGTTTGGGAGTCTCTTTGCACCCCTCTTATTTAATGCACTCTTATTCTTCCTTCACCGTGGGAAAGACTCCCCAGCCGTGCTGCTTGTGCTTGTTTATCATGTTTCCTTTTCTCTCCATCCCAAGAGGCTGCTATTGTGATACAGTCTAGAAGGCTGTGCAATAGCAAGGGGGAAAGGGGCTGGCCCAGTCCCAGCGGCTGTGCCTGGGCCCTGCGCCAGCCGGCTCTAGAATTGTCCTGAGGGTTAGGGTGGGGATTTATCCCTCCATCAAACAACCACAGGATCTTGCCCTGGTAGGGCTCCAGTCTTTCACAGTCCTTGGCTCTGGCGAGTGGCTTGAGGGCCTTCTGAGGACAAGAGCTGAGCACAGTGCAGTTGGTTTATGTGGTATGAAGTCCAAAACGCACCTTGCAAAAGCAAAGCTGGCAGAGAAGAAGAGATTGTGTTTTGCATTCCCCTTCTAAGTGGTGAGAAGTTCAGGGCAACCCATTCCTTTGAAAGAGAGAGTGCAGGAGTCTTCCTTGGAAGCTGTGTAATGATCTGTTTGTTTAGCTATACAGGTTGAGCAGGAGTGGGAGGCAGAAGCAAGCATGAAGCGGGGAGTACTAATCTACAGTACAACAACAGCCCAGCCCATCCAGATGCCTAATCCAGCCTCCCAGCCAAATCTCAATGCTGTGCAGAAATGTTGGGTGACATGTGGCAAGAAGCAAGATACGATTAATGATACACTACCATTTATGTATTTACTTGTTTATTTATTTGCAACATTTTTAACCCACCCTTCTCTAACAAACATATTATGTATTAATGCAATTAAAACACCACCAACACACGGAATAAAACTGCATAACTGAAACATCACCTTCAAACTCAGAATTCTTGCAAGGCTTTGGGCCTAGTATGCCAAAATAGTTCAGTCTCACATTGCTTTCCAAAAAATAAAAAATGTGGCCCCACAATTATGAAACGACCTCCCCAGGGAAGTGCGCCAAGACCCTTTACTTTCAATCTTTAGGAGGCAGCTGAAGATGGTTTTATTTAGCACTGCATTTGATTAAAGCGTTCCTAAACCACAGTTTTAAATTTTGGTTTTATGCATTTTTTGTACTCTATTTTATGTATTGTATTTTTATTGTAAGCTGCCTTGAGCTCCATAAGGAAGAAAGGTGGCTAATACATATATTTGTAATAAATAAAAGTTGGGACCTTCCTGGCATCCTTACATCTGTTTTTCCACCAAGACAGGGCCACCACAGAAAAGGCTCGATTTCTAGCCAACTCATGTCTAATTTGTTGGCATGAGGGAATTTTGAACAACTTCTTTTCTGAGCAGTGCAACCTCCAAAGTGTATACCGGGCAGGTGGTCCTGTATATACGTGGATCCTGTCATGACGGGTTATAATAACTTGAACCGAACTTGGAAACTAACTGGCAACCAGTAAAATGTATCCGGCAATTGTGTCATACGTATATTGTGGCAGAATCTTGATGACAAACAGGCCATTGCATTCTGCAATAGCTGACATTCCCAAATGATCTCCAAGGGAAGCCCCATGTAAAGTGTGTTACAGTAGTCTGTTCTTGAAGTTCTGGCATAGATCAGTGTGGACAGATTGGCTGAGTCATGTGTGGCAATTTAGGAGCAAATATCATATGTTTCTGTGTTCCACAGGGCTGTGAGGCATTCTGTGATGGTGTATAAATATACAAATATGCCTAAAATGCCGGTATACAATTTCCTTTGAGCCCAAACCGCTCCAGTCAACAGAAAAGAGCTACTGCCCTGGCTGACAACAGTTCCACTTTTGCTCTGAGCAACTTCCTCACTCTCACTGCCGCTGAGCAAACCTTGTGTGTCCCTTTAGCTCTGACGCACATCAGTCACAAGCTCCCAAGGCGCTGCACATCTGGAAGGAATCAGGGCTGCTAAGCTGCAGAGGGGGCAGGAAGGGCTATTTATAGATCAAAGGTTGAAAACAACAACAACCCAGCGAGAGGAGCCAAAGTTCTCCCTGTTTTTCCGAAACTTGTTTTCAATGTTTCCTCATCTCGGGGATGTGCTAAGTCTCTCCCAACTTTCCACTGGGCCGGTTCCCAGGCACACATTTCTTGGAAGCTGATGCAGTGGAAGGCCCTCGCCTTCAACCATGGCCCAGAACACTCTTTTGCTGAGGCAGCAACTCCAAGCGGCTGTTTATAGCAGACAGATATAGACCAGACCAGTGATGAGCCAGAAGGGTGAAGAGAGGGATAGATGACAAGGGGAGGGGGAAGAGATGCAGAAGGAAGCATGCCAGTGCAGAATACAGCTGGAAGAGAGCGCACCGATGCTCAGTCATCTAGGCCCAGGAGCACAAAGTGGGGGGCATTTGCAGGCTGTCTTCCAGAAGAGTTGCCAGCCTCCAGGTGGGGCATGGAGATCTCCCTAAATTACAACTGATCTTCAGACTACAGAGATCAGTTGTACTGGAGAAAATGGCTGTTTTAGAGGGTGGAGTGTATTGCGCTATGATCTGCTGAGGTCCCTTCCCAAGCTCCATCAGACAAATCTCCAGGGATTTCCCAACATGGAGTTGACAACCCTGCGTTCTAAGGCTGGTGTGGCTGGCTTGTCTTCAGCAGTCAGAATAGGTGTGACTGGCAGCTTCCAGGCTATTGAATGCAGAAGAGGCAGGTCCAGAAGCCACTGGCAGTTGGGGTCTGGCCAAGGAGTGCACCCGTGAAGAGCTTGTGGGGTAACAGCTGCTGCCAGTCCACTGGCCAAGCCGATGGAGAGAAGGGCTGCCAACTTTCACTTAAGAAATTGCTGGAGATTTGGGTCCAATCAGAATCTGGAGAGGGAGCTCATCAGGGGTGTGATGTCACTCTAGGATTTCTGTTTCTACCAAGCTTTGTGGTTTCCATAAAAGCCACCCTCTGAAGCTGCCATTACCTCCAGGAGAGCTGGTCTTTGTAACTGAGAGATCAGTTTTAAGTCTTGGAAAACCGCAGGCCCCACCTTGAGTTTGGTAACCAGAACTGGAGGTGAGGCAGAGGAACCACTTCCTATAAATACAACTGATCAGACACTAGGAAGGCTGTGCTAAAGAGGGTTAGCAGGAGCAGGATAGAGGCCTGGTCAGTGTCAAGATCACAGCACCTCTGGGACCCAAATGCTTCAGCGGTCCTCTGTGGGACAGAGGCTGAAGTCTCCTGAAGGCAGGGAAGCCGCCACATCCAAACTCACCCAAACCTGGTGCCTTCCCGGGGTCTCCTGCCAGCCGGGCCAACCTGTTTATTTTAGGTTGCTCACAAAAGATGTTTTTGTGGCTTCCGAATTGGTGCATCCAGCTGCTGTTGGGATTGGGAAAGAGTGTGACACACAGCGAGGGTTTAGGACATGGACTTTTAAATCCGATTAATGGAGCGGTTGAATCACTTGTGTCTCACGGGCCTCCTTGCTCTTTCTGCTCTTAATTTCTGCCTTGGGCCTTCAGCGCTTTGGGAATTTCCCAACCACGGCTCTGCTTGGCCCTTTGAGCACAACAACATCATGGGATCACCCGATGCCACTCTTGCCCTCCTACATGTATGCAAAAAACCCACAAGGAGTCAGTAAGTTTTCCAAAGCCTGGAGGGATACGCAGCCGAAGCCAGCGAAGGGGGCACGGGAAGCCTCAAGCAGAGGAACAGGAATAGCACGGAGGAGGACGCGGCAGGCCAGGTGGCTAATCCGTGCCGCAGCAGCAGCAGCATCATAAGTGCCTCTCCGCACGGGCAGCATTTCACATCTCCCTCGCCCCATCCCTCCCACATCTTCCTGATGCCAAGTAGGGAACTGGGCGTTGGGCACAGGGCAGGTATAAACACTGCCTCCGTTGCAGCCTTTCCGGTTCCCTCTGGAGTCTGGCTGGCGCTGGCTGAGGCCGGCTCAAAACCCTGGGAACTTCCTCTGTGTGCAAAACAGCCAGGCAGCAAGCAGTACAATGGCAGAATGGGGGGCAGGGGAGGGCTCCAGGGATCTTGCAACAACCCCCATATGACACAGATGTAAGTCGCTACCTTACCAGTGCTAGAAAGTTGTTTCCCCCAAATAAATGTGTCCACCACATTTACAGAAACAATTTGCCCACATCTAAGTTTGCCATACATGGCTTGCATGTTAATTCCTACATGGAAGTAAAACCTGAAAAGTTTGGGGAGAAGGAGTTTGAATGTCCCGTATTTGCTCCCAAAATGATTTCCTGTGACAGGGAGAAAACTAAACAGCACAGGTCAGTGCACATAACTGATGTGGCACACAACCCATGCAACCCCTTGTGGGAATGCACGAGAGGGGCAACCCCCAGAGGAATTCCCCTTCCCGCCTGGCCCATGCTAGCCCAGCCCATGACCTTGTTCTCAGGGCTTCCATCTCTAATAGCTTGGCAAACTCACAGGCCATCAGCTAGATGAGAGAGCTGTGAGAGACCTCACAAAGTGCCCTTTATGCCACCCTGTGCCCAACACCCATCCTGTCTCATACAATGCCAGGGTGGCAAGTTCTGATCTAGAGCACTTTACAAGCTCTTGTGGGCTTCACCAGGAGAGGAGCGGTCCTTTGAGGCAGGGTACCAAACACAATTCCGGCTTTCTGGCACATGCCTTCACAGCAGGAAGCCCCAGCCGGAGCCAAAGGCTGCTGAAGTCATGGAGAGAACCCTTCGTCAGGGGGTGAGTCAGGAGGGCAAGGCCTCTGGCAGGAAGTGGGGTGTGATCAAGTACAGCTGGACTGCCTCTGGCTAGAGAGGTGGGCATCCTGTGTGTGTGAGCCGTGGGGGGGAGGGGCAAAAGAAAACAAAGGGGCTGCCCACTCCACTCAAGAGCCAAGAGGAGCCTCTGCTTTATGACCCAGACCATGGGAAGGTCTGACGTCAGGCATTTCATAACATGCTGCCACAGTCTTAATGGGAGAAAACAACTGAAGTCAAAAAGGGTAGCAATTGGTGAATTTATCCTTGGGTTTATTTCAACCGTGAATGCAGCCTAATTCCTGAGGCTAGAGCGGTGGGCAAAATACACAGTTTAATAAAACCGAAACATAAGCATAACTCGAACACAACCCCCAATCCTGTCACATTATGCTTCATGCAAAAAGATTATTAAGCGCAAGATTCTTCTACAAAATGTGTGTGGTCCTTGGTAACTTTGCAACAAAGGGCACTTCAGGGAGGGGGAGTATCCCCAGGGAATGCCACTCTGGCTGTCCCAAAGATCTGTTTGGCACAGTCTATTTTTAGCTGATGGGCAGAAGGATTTGCTATTTTGAGCAAGGTCCCCCAGAGACTGGTGGCGGGCTGACTCCATCTGCCGTGGAATGATGTCATTTTGCTCAGTCCCTTTCGTCCGGGCTTCTAGCCTGGTTTTGGAACAGAGACATCTTTTCTTTTCTTTCCTTTGTATGTAAATTACTCAAGATGGTTTACAAAATATACATGAACAGTTTTAACAAATCACTTTACAACAATAAAACATTAGACAGCAGGCAAGCATAAAATCAAAGCGTATAGCAGCAATAACTGGTTGCTCTGATTGATTACCTTTACTGGGAGAGAGGTTGGAGACTGTGACTCTGCTGGCTGTCCATGCAGTGGTTTTTGAAACCCCCAGCTGTGTTTTCTCAAAGAGTTCAGTCTGGAGTACACTGCTCAGCGGTGCCTGTAGCCCTTCCTGGATCCTAGCAGCTGGTGCTGGGGGATTACGGATCTTCTCCCAGGGACTTGTCCTATGGGGTTCCTTAGAATTCTATATTGTCTCCCATGCTACTTGACGTGTACATGGAGTTGCTGGGGAAAGTCACCAGGGGATCTGGGATGGGCTGTCACCAGTATGCAGATGGCAGCCAGCTTTACTTCTCCTTTTCACCAGAACCAGCTGATATTGTTTGCTGTTCTGAGAAGGTGCCTGAAAAAGAGCAATGGGCTGGATGAGAGTGAATTAAATGGAGTTCAATCCAGGCAAGACAGAGGTGATGTTGGCAGGACAGATTAGCTGGAGGAAAGCTTGCCTGAAAGGGGGATTTCCATCCTCATGGCCACAGTCCGGAGGTTCTCCAAGATCTAGCTTTGCTTATGGAAGCTCTAGTGGCCAGAGGAGCTTTTTTACCAGCTACGGTTGATTCAACAGTTGTGCCCACTACAAGAACAAGAATACCATTCCATTATCATCCATGGCTTACTGGCTAGACTATACTATTATCATGTGGTCTACCTACAGCTACCCCTAAAGAGTGTCTAGACATTTCCACAGGCTGAACTCTTGTTGACATAGCAGGAAAGAGCATGTTAAGTTTTGGTTGATGAATTATGCTGGCCCCTCATATGTCTCCAGGCACAATTCAAATTGCTGTCCTTGACCTTTCAAGGCTTGAAAAGCCTGGATCCAAGATAGGGTTGCCAGCCTCCAGGTGGGGCCTGGAGATCTCCCACTTTTACAACTGATCTCCAGCTGACAGAAATCAGCTCCCCTGGAGAAAATGGCTGCTTTGAAGGGTGGACTCTATGGCATTGTACCATGCGGAGGCCCCTTCCCTCCCCAAACCCCACCCTCTCCTGGATCCACCCCCAAAGTCTCCAGGTATTTTCCAACCCAGACCTGGCAACCCTAGTCCAAGATGCCTGAAGGAATCTCCTCCCTGAAACTCCTTGATCCTGAAGATCTGCCAGTGAGGACCCACACCAGCTCCCTCCCAGGTGGAAGCAAATGATCATCTGCCAGTAGCCAGGCCTTTTCAATAGCCTTCCCTTATGCTGTGGAACTTTCTTCCCCATGGTGCTTCCTTGTCATCCCCATTCCCACCTCTTTTTCGAGGCAATAAGATGGAACTTTTCTACTAAGCATTCCCAACATAAGGCTTGGAGGGCCCAACTTGTTTGCTTAAGGTTTATTTTGTACTGCTGTGATTCTAACTCTGACTTTTATGACATTTTTATTCCTCACGTTTTATATTGTGAACTACTGTGAGACCTTGGCTACATACATACCTAACTTCACACAGTACATACAAGACCTAACTTTTGTAAAAAGAAAAGTAGTAGTTACACACGTATGGAATACCAGGCAATGTAGCACTGTACAGGCGGAACAGCAAATTTGGCCCTGGGAAGCCAGCAAAGGTGTTGGGATGCCCAGTGTAATGGAGTCCCAGAAACTGGACAGTGTGGCAGGAGGCAGCCCACCAGTCCAGTCTCCTGCTGGACAAAGAACCTGACTCCAGCGGTGATTTCCAGAGTGTTGCTATGTGGAGGTTATTCTTAATTCATTAGGAGTGGGAAAATGAGGTTGGGGCAGGTAGTCCCCCACCCCAGGCCAACAAATGGGAGCTATCAAAATTCTAGGTGGCTGTTTCCCTACTAGGGCTGCCAGGTGTCATTCCCCGCACCCCCGGCCACCAGTGGGGGATAAGGGGCTAGGGTGCCAGCTCCAGGATGGGAAATTCCAGGGGATTGGGGAGGGGGGAGCGTGAGGGGGACAAGGACCTCAATGGGGTACAATGTCACAGAGTCCACCCTCCAAAGCATCCATTTTATCCATGGGGGATTGATCTCTGTAATCTAGAGATCAGTTGTAATTCTGGAGGATTCCCAGGTCCCAGCTGAAGGCTGACATCCCACCTCTTCTCTTGTCTCTTGCACACACACTGTACAGACAGAACGGAGGTGGGCTATATTACATCCCCTTTCATTTGTCTGAAAAGAGGCTGCCGTTGCATTTCTGACATCTGGATACTAACCTTGCATCCATTGCTCATCTGTGGATGGTATATGCTACAAGAGTGGATGGTATATGCTATGAGATGGTATATGCTATGCAGGGGCGTAGACTTTGTAAATTCCCGGGGGGGGGCTCTTTCGTGCGCGCGCACACGGGACCATGTCCCCGCCGCTTTTCCCCCCGCCCCCCAGCCCCAAGGAGGCAGACCCGGCGGGGCAAGCAGGGGGCGGCGGCGGGGGCTGCTGCCCCGTAGGGGTCCTTGAAGTCGTGGCGGCGCGCTTCCCCCCGACGCTGCAGCTGCCCGCCGCCCAGAGCCAACGCCAGGCCGCCCGGCTGCTGCCACAGAGCCCGCTCGCCGGCTGGGTTGGGGGGCCGGCTGGCACGGCGGAGTCCCTGTGCCCGCCCATTGCGCCAGCTCTGGCCCCCCCTCCACCACCCCCTCCTCGGCGGCTGCCTTCTGCCACGCCCGGCACCCCCCAGGCTTCCGGCAGCCCTCCCCGCCTCCCCCACTGGCGGGCGCTCCATTTTGCCGGGGGTGGCTGAGCCCCCCCCATGAAATTTCGGGGGAGGCTTGAGCCCTCGAGCCCCCCCGTAGTTGACGCCTATGATGCTATGAGAGTGGATGGTATATGCTATCAGAGATGAGAGATGCTATGAGAGATGAAAAGCTAGAGTTTCTGGAACTGGTGGATGGGCTCGTTTAGGCTTTAGGGTGCTGGACTGATATTGCTTGCCGTCATGCTGGTGTCTGCACCACTATAATGCCTGCCCATCAACGACATTAAAAAAACAACAGGGTTTTGCACAGACATCCCCAGTGCTCTGTTCTTCAAAGTGGCCTTGGAGGGCCTGCCTCAGACTTCCCACCACTGGGGAAGGGGAAACACACACACAAAATACTGAGGCTTGATTTTCTAGCCAGAAACCTCTCCACGTTCTTAGGAGAGCAGCAGTGGCTCAGGTAGCACCTCATTTATTTCTTGCCTTTGTATCCCTTTGCCTTGGATGGGAGCAGGATACGGGGCTCCTAGAGGCAGGCTCCTCAGGGGTGGCAAAGGTGCTGCAAAAGTGAGTCCAAATTTCCAAAGGCCCCTGACCCCTCCCCCAGCATGTTACTGGAATAGTTTCCATTTGCAGTGCCCACCCCCCCACCCACAGGACCCTGGCTGCTCCTGCCCTGGAATGCACCACCTTTGAAGTCAGAGCAGCTGCAGCTGCCACTGAAGAGGATGGGAATCTGCGGATAGCCGGGGCAGAGCAGCGGAGGACAGGAAGGATTTTTTCCAAGTGGCCTGGGTGGCAGCCAAGCGGACAGAATCCCAATTCGCTATCCCTAACAAGCATCACATCACTGCAGCACTTATGGAAAATAAGCAAGGGAACCCTGCAGATAAAGATAAGCTGGACGTCTCCATGCATCCCCTACACAGACGTTGGGGGCCACTTACTTGTGCGTAAGGTAAGTATCTTTTGGCACAAAAACGCTGAGACTCCTGTTGCACTCAGAAGACTGATTATTTAGCAACAAAAGCAACTAATAGTTCAATCCTTCCTAAGCAGAATTACACGCTTCTTAGCCCACCGACTTCAATGGACTTAAAAGGTAAAGGCTTCCTTTGCTCAAAAGCCAGTCGAATCCAACTCTTGGGGGTGGTGCTCATCTCTGTTTCCAAGCCGAAGAGCCAGCGTTGTCCAAAGACTTCTCCATGGTCATGTGGTCAGCATGACTAAAAACCAAGGCACACGGAAGACTGTTCCCTTCCCACCAAAGTGGTACCTATTAATCTACTTGCAATTTCTTGCTTTTGAATTGCTAGGCTAGCAGGAGCTGGGGCCAGAGATGGGAGCACTTGGGTCTTGAACTGCCGAGCTACCGACCTTCCAGTCTGCAGCCCAGCATCTTAACCTCTGAGCCACCACGGCTCAATGGACTCAGAAGGGTGTAATTCTGCTTAGGATCCATTAATTTCCTTTGGTACAATCAGGTCTGTCTGAGTCCACATGGTTGCTGCAGTGTAGTATGTATGTGTGTGTGTGGCTGACCCCGTTGGAAACAGCATGTTGGGCTCAATTAGACAGACTTTTGGTCGGGTCCTTTGTGGTGGTTTTTAGGTGATGCATGGCTTTGATCTGTCATGGATTCTTTCTGCAGGAGAGTCTCAGCGCACAGGTATGAAGGCAAAGGCCTCACCCGCACCAGCCTGCTTACATTTCCCCAGCACAGCGGATCAGGAGAGTGAATGTAGGTCAGTGATGGCTGCTCAAATCTCAGCTGTAACATCCCCACCCAGATCAGCCCTTCCTTGTTACAGAAAAAACTTCCTGGTCCTTGGAACCCAGGAGAGAGGAGGCCGCTGTGCTGGGGCACCAAAGGCGGAGCTGCTCCTTTTACATAAGGAGGTTCATTCACCCCGAAGGAATCAATGATTCTGTTGATATTCCTGGGTGAGGAAGTGGGTGGTGCAAAGGGCAAAGCGTATCTCATCTCAAGGGCGCCTGCCTGCCTGCTTCCAGGAGTTGCCTCCAGGGATGCAGCCAGTCCTGAGCAATGCTCCCTCTAAGCTGTGGAGTCTTGTGAGCAAAACTTCTACTTTGTGAGCTACTGGCATTAAAGCTGTAAGCGAGCCATTTGGCTACTGTATAAATTAGTTTGCTCTGGAGCCATCCTTCCTGAGCTAAGACAAAAATGTGTGAGCCGGAGGCTAAAAAACTGTGAGCTAGCTCACAGTAACCAGCTTAGAGGGAACACCGGTCCTGAATGAATTCGGCCTACAAGACTGCCCTGGGCCTCATCAGAAACAATCCAGATGCTCAGAAAGGCCCTTTAGAGAAGCTCCCAAGCATCCCCTGGCTTCTGCACCTCTTTTTCAGAGTGATCAGAATTTGCTGATAAACGCAGAGGCCTGGCTTGTACTCTCTCCTTGCACACTGAGTTGGTCAGTGTTGGCATCCCCAAAAACTGTTGCTGTGGGATTTGGTTGAGAGACTACGCAAATATTTCCATCAGGCAGGCCCGTAGCCATAGTGGGGCATTTGGGGGCAGAGCCCCACCACCTGATGATGCCAGAGCCCCACCCCCAAAGTGCCAAGTCCCACAGCAGCTGTGAGCCTGGGGAAAGAAAGGGAAGCCCTGCAGCTTCCGGTCAGTTTCATTCCCTGGGGGATCAGCTGTTCCATTTAGCAGCTGAAAGGAGGGGAGTGAAACTGACCAGAAGCAGCAGGGCAGCTTTCCTTTCTTTCCCCAGCCTCCGCCCCCCCCCCCCCCCCCCCCCGCTAGGGAGGCTGGGGAAGGAAAGAGAGAAGGCATGGTGATGGTGGTGGGGAAGCTAATCTCTCTCTCTCCCATAACCTTCCATGGTAGGGGGTGGGTGGGGGGGTGATGGGGGGGGAAGCTAATCTCTTTTGGGATTGCCAATCTCCAGGTGGTTGACAACTACACAACAATGGAAATTCAGTGAATACAGGTGGTGGCTGGAGATCCCCTGGCACTACACCTGATCTCCAGGTGGACTCTGTGGCATTATATCCCATTGAAGTCCCCCCCCTCCCTGAACCCCCCCTCCTCAGGCTCTACTCCCAAAATCTCCAGTTGTTTATTCTGTATAAACATAATGAGTGCCCCACAAGAAAAAAATTGTCCCACAAAATGGAAAATCCTTGCTATGGCCCTGCCTCCAGGCTATTCCACTACATGATGAATGGTGTTAATAAGCAAACAGAAGGGGAGGGGGAGTCAGCACCTTCAATTAAGCTCACCAGCTCCTGCAAACAGACCAGCCTGAGTGCAACTCTGGGTCATATTGAATTTTGTATCTCTGCTAATTATACTCAAGAACAGTGAACCTCATTTTCAATCTTGCCTCTTCCTTGTGCAAATTGCACCCATGAGTCTCTATTTCCAAACCATTTTCTGTTTTCTTGTACAAAAGCATTCTCATAACATGTCTGCATTTTTGACATTTGCAGTTGTGCATACATGATGCATATACATATAAATGACATAAAAGGAATAAATGCATCAGAAACAGCAGCAACAAAGCAGGGAAGGGAGAAAGGACCTCAATAGATGCCCTACAGAAACACAAATGAGCAGGAAAGGGAGAGGCTCAGCTTGTCCTCCACACTTTCACATTTCTGAAAGCTACAGAAGTCTCATTAATCATATTATTGCTGAAAATTCTGGAAATGGATATGGACACTGTGTGGGGTTGCTCCTGCATGGTTCAAACTGTACAGCTTTGCAAAATGCCAACTTTGCTGGCTAAAGCTTAACAAACATCACAAGGTCGTTTCTAGAGGATCCCCCCCCCCCCAAAAAAAACCCCCAAAACTCTTCTGCTTTTCAGACCTAGGCAATTTCTGAGCCAGGCAAGGGAAAGGATCATTTGCATTATGAGGTTCTGTGCCCTTGCGCACAGTGTCTTTTCACTGTCACTCACCGCTACTCAGTACACTTATGGCTGGAGAGTCCTGTTGCTTTACTCTTTCCTCCCCAGCAATTTTTTACCAGAAGGTAGTAGTGGTTGTTTTCCAGAGTTCAGTCACCGCCATTTAGAATAGCTCCCTCAGTCCTCAGCCTAGTTGCCTGCTGAGAACACCCGGGTCTCGGACCTTCCAGGATCTAGTCAGAGAGCAAACAGAACTGAGTGGATAGGAGGGTTCTGCTTCTTCTTGCCTTGATGAGATTTGTTTTACTGGAACCTGTGTTTCCTTTTTTCTTCTGGGCAAAACTTCCACCTTTTAAAGGATGCCAGTTTACCTTTTATGGCTTCCTTGTTCACCAGCCTGACACCCTGTTGAGTTTCCTCAGATCTTTGCCACACACTTGCAAGCAGCATCCCTTGTGTTGGTTTCCATGAACTCGTAGCAAGAGCAGTGACCCTCTTAACCCACTTTAAAAAAAACTTCCTTCTAATGAATCCCTTTATATTTTAGATGTTTCCTGTTTTGAAACCCCACATTATTGTGTTAGACTTTCTGGGCAACTGTCCACTCACGTAGATGCTGCATTTGATTGCTCAGTGGTGGTTACTGTTCTCAGCAGGTTCAACAACACTTTCATCTTGAACTAGGCTCTGGCCACCACACAGGATCAAGCCCAGGAATATCACAGCTCTTTTTGGCTTTTGACCAGTAGCTAAAAGGGAGTAATTTATGGTATCTAGAAATATTTTCTTGTTTTCATAACCAGAATTTACGCAGTCAGTAGTTAAAGTCACCCAGTCATTGCAACACTTTCTTCTTTGGCTGCCAGCCTGATTTCTTTCTTCACAAGGTCATCAGAGTTTTGATTGGAGAGGATATTATATCCTAGCACTTTATTAAGCTACTTTTGAGACCTGGTATCTCCACCTACAGTGATTTGTGGATTGTTATAATCAGGGGTCCGTTGGAGCGGGAGCGCACAGGAGCGCAGCTCGGGGAGTGAAAAGCCCAGGGGGCGGGCACATGACCAAGCCCCGCCCCCTCCTTGGCTTCCCCGAGCAGTGCAGAGGCACAGCGCCCCGGGAAAAGCCCTGCTAGGGTCTTTATTGTTTTTAATGTTTTGTTTTAATATTGATAATTTTATCATTGTTCCTTTTATGACTGTGTGCTGCTTTTCCAGAGATTTGCTCAAGGTGGCATATAAACTTTCTAAGTAATACCATTTTTTATCTGGGCACATGGCACATAAGTACTGGAGAAATTTCACCAACCCTTCAGCAGCTTCCACCCCATCAGTTTGGTGTAGTGGTCAGGAGCTGGACTCTAATCTGGGAGAACCGGGTTTGATTCCCCACTCCTCCACATGCAGCTGCTGGTGTGACCTTGGGCCAGTCACAAGTTCTCTCAGAGCTGTTCTCTCATGAGCAGTTCTCAAAAGACCTCTCTCAGCCCCACCTACCTCACAGGGTGTCTTGTTGTGGGGAGGGGAAGGGAAAGGGATGGGCGGTGCACATGTCCTGGGTATCTCAAGTCTACTTGAAACCTGGTGGTTTCAAGGGAGCAGGAAGAGAATGAGGGTGTGTTATTGACGCTTATTTTTATTGCACAAAGTATTGGATGGGGAAGGGAATGGAGGAAGAGCAGGTCAGTTTCACTCACCTGTGGAGTGGAGCCTGAGGGGTGGGTGTTGCCTTCTGACACACTTCCGGTATGTTAGGGGGTGTGGCATATGCAAATGAGTTATGCTAATGAGCTCCTGCACCTCTTTTTCTACGAAATGACCCCTGGTTATAATAGGAACTTAGAAAGATCCTCCAGGTTCCCCAAAGAACTGATCCCAGATGGTAGTGAAGGAACTCAACAGGTTTAATTTACATATATACAATTTGGGCCTGGAGGCCCAAACTGCAACAACTGCAGCAGCCATCTTAACCACCACGCCACGGCTTGTTCTTCCTAGATACCAGCACTTTGCCTCCAAATGTTAGCTCTTTCTTAACTTTTGTTGGTTATTACTCTTTACCACATGGATGAGTTTATTTCTTATAGGTTTTCCAATTTATTGGACTCTGTGCCCTCTTAGCAACACCCATATGTCCTTTCACACTCTTCCTACAGGGATACTCTACATGTCAACAGGTACTTGACATTCCCACAATATGTTCTTGTTTTGTACCATGCACTCCAGGTTGTCACTTACACAGTGTGACCTTTTCCCCATGACCTTTATATGTGTATTTTCCTCTAAAAACCTTGGTTTCTTTAAGAGGCTGACATTGCCACTATATTCTTATTCTCATTTAGAGGACATGGAATGTTTACCTTGTTGTCGCTTATAGACAAATCTGAATGAAGACAAGGTAGACCTTGGCAATAGACACACAGAAGGAACATTTACCACATCATCATCATCTTCTAACTTTTCAGCTCCCACCAGTTTCCCCCCAGGAAAAATAATCCAGAATCTTGTGGCATCCTTAACACAATTTTACTGCAGCTTAAGCTTTTGTGGACTAAGCCCATTCCTTCAGCAGTTATGAGTGAATCCTCACTATGTCATCATTTGATGGAGGGCTAACCTTGCTGGTTTTGTTGTCCTTATACATCTCTTACATAAAATGGGAGCAGCACATGAACCTGGCAGTCCCCCTCACTTCCAACCCACAGGAAAGAAGCACTACTCAGGCAGACGTACCAACTCCAGGGCTCCGACATGCTTGAAGGTCATGGCTGCAAGGCAGCATCAGAGGGATGTTGGTGAGCTGGGGAGTATAAATACTGACACTTTAAGTAGGCCAAGCATGGTCATTCCAGATGCCCTCTGAATGGCTGCACTACCTGATTTCCCACACAAGCCAGCCAGCACCTCTCTGCTTTCATCAGACTCTTGGCTGCTTCTTGTTCATGCCTATAAATAACACAGCCCCCAAACGAACGGTGACCATCCAGAAGAAGCCCAGAATTCTGCCACTACAAAAAAAGCAACTTGTCCCAAACTAGACTGAGAAGGAAAGGAGGAGGGAGGAGATGACACAGGTCTTTGGGAGCAGAGGCAGAGAATCCAAAGGTAGGAAAGGTGCTCAGTGCTTAACGCTTAGCTGCAGTGGGTCCAAGTAGCAAGAAGGCATTCAAGGCTGGCTTGAGATGTTTTGCCTCTTGGATCACACACCTCCCGGATGGAGCCCCCAGAAGTATTGCCAGCGCAAACAACCCCCTAGGTGAGTAACTCAGGCAATCAAGCTGGCACTAGCAACATTTCTGCAGGGGTTCCCAGTGCTGAAGAGGGTGAAATGGAAGCCCATGATGTCTTCTCCCTGTGCAACTGTTATGTCAGTGGATGGTGAAGCAGACCTCCCCACTCCAAAGAACCATGAGATGGGCTTGTTCAAAAATTGGCCTTGGCTATTCTCCATGTGACCCCCTCCCTGCTTTGAAATGGGAGCCTCAGCATTTTGAAAATCTGGCACCACAAGGGGCATGGAAGAGGAGCCCTCTTGGTCCACGGGGTGGAGCCAAGTGGAGAACCCAGCTTCTCCTGGTAGAGCCAGGACAGAGTCCAGTGCAAAAGCTATCCAGGTTTTCAAAAGTGATGGGAGGAAGGGTGGGAAGCACCTGGGCTTCTGGATTTCCTGGCAACCGACCCCCCCCCCCCCACCACCAATCCTGGCCGGTCTGTTTTCTTTCTGGTCAGTTGGCAACCCTAGATCATCCAAGCTGGTTTCCTTTATTTCTCTCAGGTGTAAGGTTATGCACACAAAGATGATCTGAAATCATAATTTTTAAAAAAGATGCGCAGTTCCTGTGGCAAGTGAAAAGCAGGCATCCCATCTCCAGCAGCTGCCCACTTCCCTCTGGAACCTGGGCCCACCGCAAGCAAGAGGAAGGGCTGACAAAGGTATTTCTCCATCTCTGTTGCCACCAACCCTTCCCAGTGCTAAGCAGACCCCCACCCCCAGGTCAGGCTAAGTCTGGGTCATTTGCCTTCCCCACCAAACGTGTGACTTGGGCTCCCCCTTGGCTTTGGCTCTGTAAGAGCAGGAACTTGGCACAGTCTTTGCTGCCCTGAGAATCAAGGCTTATACCCGTGCTGAACACACCCTGGGACTCTCCCTCCACAGAGTACTTTGTTTCTCCATTGCTGGCAGAAGCCTAAGTACTTTGTTTCTCCATTGCTGGCAGAAGCCTGATCCATGTCTAGACTCAAACAGTCATGCTCAGTCCAGGAAACAACAAGGCAGATGGGAGAAGAGGAGGGAAGAGTGCGGGGCCCTTCCTCCATTGGCTTGCTTACCCCACTCTCCACCCAGCAGAAGTAGTGGCAGGATCAAGTAGGGACTTGCTCCCATGCAGCCCACACTATCACTGAAGGGGGCCCGCCAATAAAGGTAATAACCAATGGGAGCCCAAGAGAAAAGAAGATGTGGGGAGTCATTTGCATAATATTTATTTCATTTATACCCTGCCTTTCTTCCCGATGAGTTCCTAAGGCAGCTTACAGTGCTCTCCTCTCCTCCGTTTTATCCTTACAGCAACCCTGTGGGGTATATTAGCCTGAGAGTGTGTCATTGGTCCACCAAGCAAGCTCCCTTGGCACAGTGGAGAGTTGAATTTGGATCTTCCAGCTCCACGTCCAACATCCTAACCAGTTTACTTCAAAGAGGCCATAATTTAGGGTTGCTGACCCCCAGGTGGGGCCTGGAGATTTCCTGGAATTACATTGGCCCTCCAGACTACAGAGATCAGTTCCCCTGGAGAAAAGGGCAGATTTAGAGGGTTGACTTTATAGTATTATGCCCTCCCATACCCTGCCCACTCCAGGCTCCACCCCCAGATCTTCAGGAATTTCCCAAGCCAGTGTTGGCAACCCTGCTGCGCTCATTCATCCTTCTCTGAGGTCATCCATTTGGTGACCTGATAATCATAAACAAGACAGCTGAGCTTATCTGAAAGCTGACTCATTCTCTCTGTGGAAATGGGTTTAAGTACCAAGATTTCAGTACAACAACAACAACAAAAGTCTGTCATGGAAGAAGGTTGTTGTAGAATAGCCTTCCTTCAAGGAGACCAACTTATTCAATCTCAGCAGGGATCCTTCAGGTACAGAACAGCCACACTGAAGGCAGAAAACTGGTCTGGAGCTCCATTCAATTCTCCGTACTCACACGATTCCACTGCACTAGACGTCTCTCTTTGCTCCCTTGAATGAAAGAAGTGGCCAAGAGTTGTGTGGACTCTTGCCCATGTGGACCTGGGGCTTGACAATCTGGTTCCACTAAAGACACCTGGCTGGATGCTACCAGGACGGGCTCCTTCTGATTTCTCAGATGGAACTGGGCTGGGTGCTTCTCAGGTGGAATGCTCTCTGACTGCCAAGCTCCTTGTTCTTCCGTCAGGGCAGAAGTGATGTTCACAACCAGCTGTGCACATGGTTGAACACCCAACCCAGCAAAGGCGAGAAGCAGACATGGGAAAACAATAAAACTGGATGGGTGTGTGTCTGTGTGCGTTTCTTTGGCACCCTCAGTGCTGCTTTCTGGCAGGGAAATGCAGTGTGAACCTCCTGCCCTTTAATCTGGCATTAAGAAAAGACCCAAGTGTGAAAAAGAAAGGAGCTCTGTTTTCCTCTGATTATTTGCATAGCCTGGAGTTGCCAGCCAGCAAGGGTCACCGCTTGGACACCAGCCCCTTTACAGGACGACTTTGGTTCTCTTGGGGTCAAACATTTGCAAGGTACACTCAGGTAAACAGCCTTGATTCTGCACTGGTCCCCTAAGAAGGGTCTGGTCTGGATGGTGATGTTCAGCATGGCAAAACCCCAGATTGTGCATATTATTGAATGCATTCATTTGCTTCATTTAATTTACATCTCACACCTTTCATCCTCTATGTAGGAGGCTTCTCATCCAAGCACTGGCCAGACTCGAATTAGCTTAGCTTCAACAACAGAGTCATTTCATAACTTCAGACCATCTTCTGGAAGTTCTGAGTATTTTATGGAAGAGGTGGGATTTCAAGGCCAGGAGGAAGAACCTGGACTTTCAAATGGTGTTGCTGTTCATTCATTTTAAACCATGGACTCAATAGTCTTAGCCTCCATCTCCTTAGGGTAATGTATACTTAAGGTATGAAAATATAGCAGGGTTTCCTGGAGGCCCCTTCTGAGCCTGTGGGTCATTGCCCAGGATTTTTGCCCCAGAGAAGCACCACTGCTTTCAAACACTGAAAGGAACAGGATCTGAAAACCATGGCCTGGAACCCTCTTGCCAGCAGCATGGCCACACTGGAAAGAATGCAGCAATAGGTAGTGGTCAGAACATATTTTTAACCCTCAGTCTTGCAGCACTGGGCAAACATACAGGTATCTGGGAGTGAGCTCCAGGCCTTCCCTGTCCATGTGAGCAGGCATAATTGCTGCTTTGGAATGGCAATGCTGAGTTTCCCTGGCCATCTCAACCAGGCACAAGGAAATGCTTGAGTCTCGAGACACATTCTGTTGCAACTGGTTTAGGGTTGTCAGGCATGAAGTCGCGTAACTGGGCACATGCCAGGTGAGCAGTTGTGACTCCTTGTGGTGCCTGCTGCGTGAGAGACCTGGGACCTGATTGGATGGAAGCCAGGAGCAGAAGAAAGCATTGCAGACAAGCAGACACACTCAAATGCACTTCCCTAAGAGCATCTTTTTTACCATGTAAGGTGGGGTCCATCAGCACAGAGGCTTTGTGTTCTTAAAACCAAATCTAGACTTTAGGCGGTGCCAAAGGCATACAGCCCTGCCCCATTGCACTTTCCCACAACCAAGCAAGGCTTGCTGCTGTTAACACTGCAAGGCTATTCCTCAGCTCCAAACTAAGGCAGGCTTGTAGAGGTTTTTCTCCACATTGCCTTCAAAGCTGGAACGCTTTTTTACAGCATTCACATGATGATGTCGTACTCTTATCCTCTTTTCAGGTTTTTCCCATCCTCAATATATTTTTTCCCAAACCTGCTTTACGCAGTCTTTTTGGAGAGAACACAGGACCAAACTAGACATTCACTTTGTGTGTGTGTGTGTGTGTGTGCCCATGCCTGGAAGTCATGGTGACCTCTGGCGACTCCTACTGGGGCACAGAGGATGTTCAGAGAAGTGGCTCTGATAGCCTGCATCTGGCCTCCCAGCCCTGGTTTTCTCTGGAGGTCTCCCATCCAAATACTTGCCAGGGTTGGCCCTGCTTAGTTTCTGAAATCTGACGTGACTGAGCTCACCTGGGCTATCCAGGTCAGGGCTACATGTTCACTTTTTTGAAGAGCTGGGTCCAGGCTCACTGCAGCCACTCAGCAGCTGTGGGGAATGGCTATAAAAAAAAATATGGAGAGCCTGTTCGGCTCAGAATGCCTCCACAGGGAGAGGAAGGGCTCCTGCCACCCCCGCCAAGGCATTTCCCCATGTTAAAAATAGTGCTGGGGGGGCCTGTTTCCCTGTTTTTGCTGCTCCATGTGGCATGTTCTGTGCGTGGAACTGCTTAAACAAGGAAATAAGTGGTCCCCCCGCCCCCCCCCAGTGCTGTTTTGACACAGAAAAATGGCTTGCAGGGAAGCAGGAGCCCTTTGTCCCCACACGGCAGGAGTATAAGCTCAAATGGACCTCTTTATTTTTTAACAGAACCTGAACCCAACTCTTTAAAAAAGCAAACATCTAGTTTGGTCATAGTCCGAGCACATTAACATGCTGTCTGGAAGGAATGGTGCATATTTTCCTGCTGCAAAGGTTCCACACATGTTGGTGGCATTTCATTCCTATCAATCCTTCGCAGATGCCCTTTTCCTTACTTTTTTTTCCCCTGCCATGCCTCCTGATGACTTTTTAAAAAGTAACTGGTATTGTGCTGTTACAATCTATCAGCACTTAACTATTTTTGAGTAACTCAATTCCTCTGATTTACCATTTATTTATCTATTTTAGTTAAATCTCCAGCCCCCTTTTCGGCAGAAATATGAGGGGAAAGTATGGACAGATTTTTATTCTGATTGCCCAGAAAGAAACAGGAAGGAAAGCTTCAATGTATCTAATTATTGCACTACAGTACTATAACAATTGATTGCCTTTTATCTATTTCAAATTTACATTTTTAAAGAAAAGGACAAAAAAGGGAGGGGTCAGTGAGTTGCCACAATAGCCGTACCCCAGAGACCCAATGCAGAGTCACAATGGCGCATGTGTGGAAAGGAACAGTTGGGGGAAAAAAAGACAGAAGAAAACTCCCACTTGTGGAAGCCCCATGGCCAATGTCCGGGCCTCTGAATTCACAGCAGTGATGAAAACAATACGGAGAATTCTCAGCACCCCAAGGCACTTTCACAGGGCTACAAAAGCTGCTTTGCATCTCATCCTGCAAGTTCCTGGTCTGTGGTCAACTTAATGGTGCAACAAAAACTGAGTAAAATGCTGCTCCCTCCCTTGGCAATTTCATTCATGGCTTGCATCAGAAGGACGTGGGAACCAAGATAACCAAATCCACAGCCAGACTAGAGACTTCACTGCCTGGGTTAGGAAGACAGGATTTTCCAGGAGGAACAGGACAATTTTCCAGGACAATTCATTATTGTCTCATGAGCTGATGTTTGTTGATCACCACTGGAGCACAGCTGGCTGGATTGGTTGATGTTTCACACCAACATCATTTGCAGATAGTATCTACAAAATGTGTCGGTAACCATGTGTTAATAAAAGTGATAATATGTCAGATAAATAATAGCAGAGTGAGGGAACTAACATCAGTTTCAGAGCAAGTGCGTAATATGATACACAAGGTCAGTTGTCTAACTAGAGGTCTATTGCATCAGCGTCCAAGTAAATTTGCTGTGCTTTGCCTGTGGCCAAGCATTGTCATTGTGCTACCCTTTCTATCATTATTTGCAAGCAACCCCCCTCCCCGCATCTGACCAGTGTTCCACATCCCTAAGCAACTGAAGGGAGGGTAGGGAACAGACTGGACTCGCTTTCAGAGATGGGACCCCCCCCCCTTCCCTGTTGACTGAAAAGGCATGTGCGAGTGTGTCATCCGGTTGTTGCTGACAGCATCTGCTGAAACCTGAGAAGTGTAAATGCTCAGAGAAGTGACTTAGATCATCAACACTGTTTTGAACAGTTATGCTAACACTGCATACCAAGAAATTTTAAAGATCTGATAATGCAGACAAACCCCTCTGTACAAATATGTCACAAAATCCCTTCTTATATTCATTGCTGGCAGTCTGTGACCCAAGAAGCCATAAGAACTGAAAAACCATTTGGTTGAGCCACATGAACATTTCTTAGAAGCCAAGAAGTCTGTATGGCAGGATCCAATGGTGCCTGCTTAGTCCAAACAAAGCTTGGGGTATCAGCACAAGGAGTGCCACAGATTTTGTATCTAATGTGTTCAAGAGTTGAACTGATTATTGTCTTCAACTGTGATGATAAGGCATGAGCTGATCACTGGGTCTGTTCAGTTTGGCACGGGACGAACTGAATGCCTGTCGAACAGATTTGCACTGGTGTTTCTTCAAACTGCGCACACGTGAAAATGCTGCCAGTTTAAACAGACTGGGAGCCATTAACGTCACTGAGGACTACTTAAATGAACATGGAATGATTTTGTTAAAAACATTGTATTTATTTATGGTTGATTTATATACTTTGTGACTGATTTAACAGACTATTTAAACAATTGCCTGCTGGGCAGCAGCGTAGCAGGGGGGAGTAGAACTCTACTGGGCTGAGAATGTGCATGTGTGAAAAGCCAACTACACTGAATGACACTGTTAGGAGAGAACAGAGTGAAACAACTTGCCATAAAGCCACAACCAGGTCGATGAACTGATGAATAGTCCATCCAAAAAACTGGCTTTCCGTTTTTGACTGAGTAATAGAATGTGAACCAAAATGGCTGGTCTTTGAACATCCCTAGTCAGTACTCAAGGAGGGATTTTTAAATTATTATTCCAAAAGACAATGTGTTTTTATGATTTTCCATTTCAGGCAGCATAATTCCAGTCTCTCAATTGTACAGACAGTATGCTTCTTGGGATATCTAATAATTGTTTTCCAGAGTTTATTTTCAAACAGGGTTCATATCCATTGGTCCTTAGTGTCCCTATAGCTCAGCACCAAACAAAGCTTGCTGATGTAATTCAGATTCTTTCTTTCTTTTTTGCTGATGTAATTTAGATTCATTTTTTTTGTTGTTAAAAAAATGGGTCTGATTTGCTTGCTCCAGAGCTTTAGGACACCTTGGCAGGATTGTTCCACCTTCAGCTTGATCTATGCACAATATTGTCTCCAACTGCCAGCACAGGTAAATAAAATCTTGCAAAAGCAGGCCAATTTGCTTTGTCCCATGTTGCGCAAATCAAATCACCCTGCATGCTGAACAGACTGAAGGTCAAACACAAATGGCTTTCATTTTCTCATTGCCATTATTAAGTAGCTCTCATAATAATAATTACCCAGAACAGGACTTGTGCACAGGACGTCACCGCCAGGCAATCAGCATATAACCAAATGGATAATTTCGATCTGCTGGTGGGAAGAATTCATTCCCACTAACA
This sequence comes from Lepidodactylus listeri, assembly GCA_029233225.1. Classification (NCBI taxonomy): domain Eukaryota; kingdom Metazoa; phylum Chordata; class Lepidosauria; order Squamata; family Gekkonidae; genus Lepidodactylus; species Lepidodactylus listeri. Next base: position 31,313,551 of record JARCFY010000013.1, read on the forward strand.
TCAGATACCACTGCTGATAAAATCAAGACCAAAGAAGAAGGCCAAATGGACCCCTATTTAGTTCTTCTATTTTCTGGGATACAGCCTGTCACAGGTTCTGTTACAGAAGTTGTAGCCCACAGCGTACTACTGCCGAGCTTTTCCTAGAAGTAGTAAAAGACAATCGAATTTGAAATGGATACGTTTTATACTTATATACCTTAGGGTTGCCAACACCAGCTGGGACCTGGAGTTCTCCCAGGATTACAACATATCTCCAGACTACAGAGATCAGTTTCTCTGAGGGAAATGGCAGTTTTGGAGGGGAGGCTCTATGAATGCCAAAGAAACTGAAGTCCTAGAGTGGCAAGACATCCCTGCTGAGCTCCCTCTCCAAACTCTGCTCTTCCCAGGCACTGCCCCCCCACCCCTAACATCACGGAGTTTCCCAAGATGGCGTTGGCGACCTGAATTTCTTCCCAAGGCTGCTTATAACATTCTTCCTTCTCTTCCATTTTATCCTCACAACAACCCCGTGAGGTATGCGAGGCTTTCCAGATCCTCCCTCTCTTTCAGTTGTGTCTCCAAAAGCAGTAGCCAAAAGAAACCCGCCCTGTTAACTCTTGCTTAGTCCTGCTGCAGTACCAACCACTGACTATTTCCAAATGCGTGGCCAGTGATTCTGGAGTTCCTCTTTCTCCAGCTTATGATTTTTCCAGCCAATGAGGATGTAGCCTCCAGTTTCAGTTACAGCAGCTGCTGTCCTGACATGAACCAGGAAATGCAAGGCAGGGGAGGACTCTGACCAGACAAAGAATGTCTGATTTCCTGCAGGCAGAGTTGCCTGCCAAGAGCCACCACAGCCCACCCCTCATGATCCCATCTGGACCTCCCCTCACATAGGGTTGCCAGTCTCCAGATGGGACCTCGAGATCCCCTGGGATTACAGCTCATCTCCAGACTACAGAGATAGTTCCTCTGGAGAAAATAGCTACGGTGAACATTATATATTATACATTATATATCACATTATGGCATTATGCCCTACTGAGGTCTCTCCCCTCCCCAAACCTCACCCTTCTCAGGCTCCACCCCTAAAATCTCCAAGAACTTCTCAACCCACAGCTGGCAACCCTACAATCTTAACCCAACCCAAACAGATGGAAAACAAACCACATGACGGTAACCAGCCTTCCCCTGGATTTTATTTCTTTTGCCCTCCACATATGCTTTCACTTGAGACAAGGACCCATGTTTATGTAGAACAAAGTCAGAGTCCAGTGGCACCTTCGAGACCAACAAAGTTTCAGGTTGTGGTCACACGGTCATTTTGATCGGGTTTCATCACTGTTCCTTATCGCATTTAAAAGGGCTGATCAGGCGGCCACATCTGTCTCCTGTATCGAGGCGGACTCACTCACCCCCACGATCCTCCCGGTTTCCTAGCGAGTTTTCCGACACTGGGAAAATCAAGTACTTTCCGAATATTTGTACTGTGAATCCACAGTTCTGCCAATCTGGACAGCCATTCTTGCTATTAATGTGATTAGGTCGACTGAACGTCCTTCTCGTGCTGAATCCCCCCCCCCCCCCCCAGCTTTTGTTGTTGCGCGCATAAGCAATCCTGCACTGAATATATTCAATGCATGAATGTTCAAGCACACATATTTAGACTCCAGCACTTGTACATCAGGAGTTCATTTTGTTTATTGTTCGGGGGGGGGGGGGACATTGCAAAAACAAAAGAGTACAGTGCGTCCCAGTGGGAGCGGTGATTTGGCCATGTGCATATGCACGTGCACAAAGAAATTTTTTTTTAAAAAAAACCCTCATGCACCATGGCCACTTGGGCAGCGCAGCTACCTGGATGGTGCCTGGAGCCTTGTTGCATGATGCAAGTGGTTCAGGGAGAGATGTGTGATCATCCCAACCCGCAAAAATAATCCCAATCAAATATACAGCAGGAACAAATCGTGATAAGTTTGCTGTGTGACCACAACCTTATTCTAAGTATAAGCTTCCAGGCGTTCTGCAGAGATCACCCTGCCCAGAGTGTCTCCACCTGTGTTAATGCTGGTTTAGCGTACGCTGCTAAGGGCCAAACGAGACATGGTGGTGGCCTCCTGGCTGCCACAAGACTGCTGCCATTTTAAAGTAATTTACAAATGCTGTGAGGGCTTGACCCTGATCTGGTCTGCAGACTTGCACTCATCTTTCCTCTGCTGTGCCTTTTCAAGTGCTGAGACAGCCACGGAGGAAGGGGGTGCAGCCATTTGGGCTGTTCATAATGTAGAGAAAAAGAAGAAGAGCTGGTTTTATACCCCACCCTTCACTACTCGAAGGAGTCTCAGAGCAGCCTTCCCTTCCTCTCCCCACAATAGACACCTTGTGAGGTAGGTGGGGCTGAGAGAGTTCTGAGAGAACTGTGACTGACCCAAGGTCACCCAGCTGGCTTCATGTGGAGGAGGAGTGAGGAATTAGACCCGGTTCTCCAGATTAAAGTCTGCCACTCTTAACCACAACACCACACTGGCTCACACATGGGGGCGGGGGGAGCACCTCAGCCTGCCATGCTGCAGGTCCAATCCCCTCACAGCATTTTAAAATCACTTTAAAATGGTGGTGGGGTCCCCATGGCATCATGTCTCATTTGGTCCTAACTGTCTTTAAATGACTCACCCTTCCTAGCCAAAAGGCCTGAATATTACCCTTTTCTCATGTACTGAAAGCCAGTGAGGTACAGCTAGGGTTGCCAGGTCCCCCCGGACACCGGTGGGGGATGGGGGAGTAGGTTGCCCGATCCAGGTTGGGAAATTCATGGAGACTTGGGGGTGGAGCCTGGGGGGGACAGGGACCTCAGTGGGGTTCAGTACCATAGAGTCTACACTCCACAGCATCCACGTTCTCCAGGGGAACTGATCTCTGTAGTCTGGAGATGAGCTGGAATTCTGGGGCATCCCCTGGTGCAGCAGTTAGAATGCCAGACTAGAACCCAGGAGCTGGAAGGCAGCATTCAGATCCCCCCCCCCCCAAGTCACGAAGCTGGCCCTGTCACTTTCTCTCAGGCTAACTTGGCTACCAGAGCAGTTGTGAGGGCAAAGTGGAGAGGGTAACCATGCCTATCCTGCCCCCAAAGCTTCTTGTAGAAAGGGCAGGAGAGAAATATACAGAGAGGCCTCATCAGCAAACTGTGGGAGAATTTCTCTTTCTCTGCGGTGCATCTCCCACCCTCACCAGCACCCCTTTTGCAAACTCCTTCTGAATAGTGGCCCATCCATTTCTCTCCCCTTCACACTCCTGCTTTCCCATACAGGTGCTGCAACACGAGGTGATGTCTTCGTCCTGCCCCACCTCATACTCAATCTACTAGGAAGGAAATGGAGACAGAGGAGAAGCCACAGTTTAGGGTTGTCAACTCCAGATTGAGAAATTCCTGGAGATTCAGGGGAGCAGCTTTCGTGAAGAATAGAAGCGCAATCTCTGTAGAGTGAGGACTGTCTTGCCATTACTATTTTGCCATATTCTCAGAATAATGCATGTTTTGGCACATGCTGGAAAGCATAGTTAAAGTTCTTATCCTCCAAACTGTTCACTGTGATCACCATCTTTTTTTTTTTAAATGAAACTGGTGTTATTACACCATGGCCAACACCAGCATACCTAGAGGTGGAGCATCTGCCAGGGCCCAGAGTTTCTGGTAGCACCCACTGCCACCATTCCCTGCCTACAAACCTCCTCTGCTACCAACCTATGTACCTATCCTCTGCCCACTCACTTACAAGTCCTCCCCCCTCATCATCACCCAGGGAAGCGCACCAGGGAAGGGCATACAGGAGGTACAAGCAATGTTCCTCATGGTCCTAGCAAAGGCACTCCCAGCCGCACACGCCACCAGTGATGCTGCAGAAAGGGCATGCAGGGGATTGTGAGTGCAGGGGGGTAGAAGGGATTATAAGCAGGCAAGGAAAGGGTGCATGGGCAGGGACAGGGTACATGTGGTGCCTCCAGGAAGGGAGGTTGGAGTGGGGGTCCTGGTGGTAGGCAGAGGGGTGGGGAACCTTCCACCACTCTCTGCCCAGGGCCTCTCCAAACCTTCACCCGGCCCTGTATGACACCATAACGCTATGGAGAAGTGGCATCTTTTCTATCAGCTGATAATTCCTGACGGGTCTGACGGGTCTGTAGTTGTGTGGCTGGGCCAGTCAGCCTTTCCTTTTGCTACTGCGGGGGAGGGGGGAGCTGAATCCAACATCTCTTTCATTTTCGTCTCTAGTAGTAGCAGCAAGGAGAGGGCTCTTTTGCCTGCAGGAGATGGGGAACGGGGAAAGCGCCCGGCTGGCTTGGGGGAGGAGGGGTTTCTCTGGAACAAGGCAGGTGGAGTGGCCTCACTTTACAAGCGGCCTTTGTGTGCTGAGCAGCGCCAGCAAGTGGGAAGACCACTGCCTGGGTAATTATAGCTCAGCGCCTTTTATACTTCGCCCTGGGCTGGAACAGGAAGGAAGCCTGCAACGCTCTCTCGTCTTACGTAACCGAGGCCTTTCTCTCCCACCCCACCCCCTGCTGCGTGTGAACCGGTCTCATATGATGAGCCACGAGACTGTCACCTTGTTTGGGTGAAGTGAAACCACCACAACTGCTGTTTTGCAGCCCTGGCATTGCCCAGCAGCAGCCATAGCCAGTTTGGAGGGGACACGGACCTTCCCAGACGATGCTAACACCCACCCCCCCGGTCTGGGGGGCTCTTGGGCAAGGCATGCTCCACGGGGTTCCTGACCAAGAAAGAGTAGGGACAAGGGGTGCCATCCTCCAGGTGGTACCTGGAGTTTTCCTGCAATGACAGCTGATCTCCAGATGACTGAGATCCCTTTCCCTGGAGGAAATGGAAGCCCTGGAGGGTGGACTCTATGGCATTGGTCTTTGCCGTGCTTCCTCTCCTCCCCAGACGCTGCCATCCCCAAGCACCATTCCCATCTCCGTGAACGTCCCAAGCCAGAGTTGGCAACCCAAATAACTGAGAATCATTCCGATGCCTATAGTTGTCTCAGGTGCTCCGTGAAGAGTGAGGATGGTGGTACAGCAGTGTCACACTAGGATACGGGAGACAGGTTCAAATCCCACCCACCCCCCTCTCCCGTGAAAGCTTACTGAGATCAAGGAGGTCGGCCTCTGTCTCCTTGCAAACACGGCAAGGAAGGTCATTGTGGGTTTGCCAACCTCCAGGTGGTGCCTGGAGACTTCCCACTATTACAAGTGATCCCCAGACGACCGAGATCAGTTCCCCTGGGAGAAAACGGTGACTTTGGAGGATGAACTCTATGGCATTAGACCCTGCTGAGGTCCCTCCCCAGACTCCACCTTCAAAATCTCCAGGTATTTCCCAGCCTGGAGCTAGCAACACTGCCATTCTACAGCCTTCTTCTTTGCAGGTTTCTCCCCTGTGGCAGAGTGGTAAGAGTCAGGCAAGGGTCTGGAAGAGGCAGGTTTGAATGAGTGCGCTGCGGGAGCTGGCAGGGTGCCCTTGGCCTAGTCATACATTCTCAGCAGCCTAACTGACTTCCACAGGGTGGTTGTGAGGATAAAAGGGAGGCGAGGACAACAACCCAGGCTGCTATGGGTCCCCATTTAGGAGAATGGCAGGATATGACTGCAGCGAATGAATGAATGAATATCTTGGGACCCTGAATCTGAGCTCTCCTCAGCCTAGGAGCACCTCTTTGTCCCTCCAAATCTAGCACTCTTCTCATTTCCCTCAAACACACAGTCCAGAGTCCTGCCCCTGCCCCCAGCTGAGCCATCCAAATCTCTGCACTGCAAAGATTCACACATGGCGGGGTGTGTGTGTGTGTGTGTGTGTGTGTGTGTGTGTGTGTGTGTGTATGTGTAATAGTACCACGCTTTGGCTCAGAGCTATTTTCTCTAAGCTTGAGACCGACCTAGCAGAAAAGGCTATTCTGGACCCTCATTAGATGACACAGCCTGGCCTCGGAGCTCACCAAGAACTTGCTGCCAGTGTGGACTCAAGAGCGGGCAGGTCCCCAGCCTGTGACCCTCTTTGGAACAAGATCACAGCCAGCATAAGCTCAGTCACGGAAATGGCTTCGCTTCTGAAAGCTGCTGCCCCAATCTCAGGGCTTGACTTGTACCAGTTCTGTGGGCAGGGAAAAGGAGAGGTGGCCCTGGAGACAGCCAGTTCTAATGGCGGGGTGGGGGGGGGGGCAGCTAATGCAGAGAGACTCAGGTTCACCTGTTTCCCACTGCAAGAACTGGCAGCCAGGGAATGAGCAATACACCTGCAGGCACAAGCACCCTGCCCTGGGCTGGATAGAGCAGGCGGGGGGGGGGGGGGGGAGGTGGCAGAGGTGCTCTCATTGTGCCCTGTGGGAGTGGACAGACCGCAGACATCAAAGCCACGTTGCACTGGGACTGGAGTTGCACGGAGAGGAGCCAGAATGGCAATCTCCACAGCTCCTTTGCTTTTCAAGGAGAGTTTCTACCCCCCCACCCCCCGCAGCCTAACACAAGCAACGGCGGCAGGAGTCGACACCTATCTCTCCCCCCCCCCTTCCCTTAGCCTGGTACAGCCCATCTTGTTTTGGCCCTGCAGGTCACAAATACCCTTGAAAGCAGAAGCTGAAGCTGCACCGTTGGTTCACTGTGTTCTTTCCAGCTTCCGTATTTTGAGTGACTTTAACCACAGAGGGGTTTGTGGGTGCTGGCACAGGGCCACCTTGCCTCCTCGCAGGGAAGGACGGTGCCTCTGTCCCCGGCATGTGATCTTCAGCTCTGCTTGCCGATACGCCCAGCCCTCTGGTTCCTCGGTGGTCCCCAGAGTCCAAAAAGAAAGGCCTGAGTCACCACTTACAGTCTCCGCTGCATGGCTGGTGAGAGCAACGTGATCCAACAGTGCCAAGAGGACAGAGCCCAGCAGGAATGTGGCACATGCATCCGGGTAGTAGATAAAGCTGTCAATAGGCACGGGCAGTTGTAGCGATGGGACAGGCAGGGCAGCTGCCCCAGGCCCCAGTGCTGGAAGGGCCCCTGCTGTGAGGCATCCGACCACTGAGCTGCCCTGGTTGCTAGCTAGCTACCACTGCCTTCTCGACTACCATCCTGACTAAAGAGGGGGTGACAGCAAGGGAGGTCATGCAGGCAATGGGGTGCAATCAGCTGGGAGGTGTGGGTCTGCCCTACAGCTGATTGCTGGCTGCTGCCCTGAAGCCACCACCCCCAGTGATTCTGGGGGCCCATCCTTGACTTCTTCCCATGGAGCCAGAATCACTAATCCTGAAGTTGCATCGGTCCCACCAAGCACAGACAGGATCCCACCAGAACTTGCTGTCCTTGGAGTTTAAATGTTGCTGTCATGTCCTCCAATGTGATCTGATGGTATCCCATGACACTCGGAGGGGGATGCTTGGAGTTCAATTGGATGCACATCGTTCGCATTAACAATCCTGATAGCCACACTGTTCATTTTTCAAATACAAAGCAAGCTTCTATCCTTATGGTTGAAAATACATGATTAATGCAAAGTGAACACTCAGAAGAGACGAGGGCTTAGCAGGGTGTCCCATGATCTTGGAATCAAGGTCTTGATGTCTCCAGTTTGGTGTAGAGGTTACAAGCGTGGACTCTAATCTGGGAGAACTGGGTTTGATTCCCCACTCCTCCACGTGCAGCTGCTGGTGTGACCTTGGGTCAGTAACAAGTTCATTCAGAGCTGTTGTCTCACGATCAGTTCTCAAAAGAGCTCTCTCAGCCCCACCTGCCTCACAGGATGTCTGTTGTGGGGAGGGGAGCAGAAAGGAGATTGTAAACTGCTCTGAGACTCCTTTGGGTAATGAAGGGCAGGGTAGAAATCCAATCTCTTCTTCTTCCTGCTCCACTCTTCTCTAATATCCTGTGGGGCAGTCCCTCCCTCGTTCCCTCTTTCTGCTATTCTTGGCTTTGTTAAAAAAAAATTAAAATCAAACTACATTGGATCCTGGAAGTTGTATTAAGTCTGCAAAAAAAAAAAAAGCAGATGCTTTTTAAAATTTGCATAAACCAGTGGTTCTTAACCTGGGTTCGATCGAACCCTAGGGGTTCGGCGAGTCAGTCTCAGGGGTTCGGTGGGGCCTCCAATTTAGTACTATTACTAAGTACTAAGAATTATTTTTCACTAAAGAAGGGTTAGGTGAATGCGCATATGAAACTGGTGGGGTTTGGTACCTCCAACAAGGTTAAGAACCACTGGCATAAACCATTCCGGGTGCTCAATCTGAATCTCAAATGCATCACTGCAAATTGTGGGCATCAGTTTCTGATCAAATTGTGCAGCAGACAACGCACGCTGCCCTGCCAAAAAAGGCTCTGTGCACAGGTGCAAAGCAAAGGCAGGCCGTGCAGCCTTTCGAGAGGCCCCCACCTGCAGCAGGGTGCAGAATTATCCCAGGGGCTGCCTGCTGACTGGTTTGGGGCCTCTTCTGGATATTGTTGACACCATCCTGATAAATGTTCTTGTGGCCCTTTCTTACACGCCCAGAAAAATGCTGATGGCCCCTTTGGAGTCAGGAAGCAATTTCTCTCCAGGCCAGTTTGGCTGGAGATCCTGGAAGGTTGTTGGTTTTTTTGTCATCTTCTGGATGTGGAACAGCAATTACTGTGGGTGTGGAGGGGGAGGTATTTGTGAATTTCCTGCATTGTGCAGGGGGTTGGACTGGATGACCCTAGAGGTCCCTTCCAACTCTGATTCTATGAAGGTGGCTCCAGACAGGATTCTCATTTTTCACCAGTAAGCTGAAGACTTGCCTCCCCTTTTTGCTGAGGGTACAGCAAAACACCCTTTCTGTGTGGGAAGGGAGGCTGCTCCAGGAGGGAGGGAAGGGGATATAAACAGCATCTACAGCAGTTATATAACTTGATGATGACCCGTCGTCCTCCCGAACACGGTGTTCAGCAAAACGGCCTTATCTGCAAACCGCAGGAGAGCATGAAAGGAAGGAGCTAGCAATTATTCAGGGCACTGAGGCAGAAAGGGGTACAGGTTCTGGCTGGTGGCTGAGGGAGGGGCAGAGAGAAAGAGCTGGGCCCATAAGAATCACTACACCTCCACCTCAATGAGAAGCAACAAGGGGGGGAGGCTTGCAAGAGTCTCCTTCCTACAGCAGACTCGGCACAGGATGCAACAGCAATAAACATGATCAACCAGGCTGCAGGTTGCTTCCTGCTGCCCAGCTGGGCCCGCCTCTTCCCACTAGGGCTGCTAGCAACCAAGGAGCAGACCCAGGGCAGTGGCTGGGGGTGGAGAGAGGCCTGCAGCTGTGGCATTGCTAGAGCTATATAGAAGGGCTATGCCAAAGGAATGGGATCCCCCTGCTCCCTACACTCACACCACAGTGCCGGCAGGTTTGTGTCATGCCAATTCAGTTCCCTCTCTTTGCTCTGGTCATCCAGGCAAAGTCAGCTTCATTTCTACTGCACCTCACATGAGCTATGCAGGAGATCCATTTTCTGCCAGCAATCTGAACCAGAGGAGACTAAGTACATGCTCAGGAATTACCCAAGAGCTGCAGCTAGCCTGCAGGTCTCAGCCCAGCCAACAGCCCAGCCAGGCACAAAGCCAGCTCCTGCATGCCTGAGAGCAGACCCTGAAGTCTTCTTCCCTCTGGCTGCTGCAACGCTCTGCAAAGGGGCACCTGCAAATTTGAACACCTTTTAGAAAGCAAACAGGTGAACCCTTTCAGACGCGAGAGAGCCAGTGAGCGCATGCGTCTTCTGCACGTTCTGTGTGTCCGGGGCACCCTCTCGAGCTCAGGTAGGGACGCCATTCAGCACACCCTCCAGATCAATCCTAGGGAAGAAAGGCTTTTCTGCTGGATGAGATGAGAGAAGCCCGCCATCTACTGGCCTGTTTTATACTCCAGCAGGACACAACTTGCACATATTGCTTGTGCTGCTTTGTGCCGTGTTTGTGTGTTAAGTGTCATCAAGTCACCTTGGACTTAGGGTGACCCTATGAATTAATGACCTCCGGAATATCAACAGCCTTGCCCAGGTCTGGCAAACTGAGGGCTGTGGCTTCCTTCACTGAGTCTTCCAGCACGGTATCATTTTGGATCGTCTCACCATCATAAGGTTTTCGAAGTCAGAGAAGATCAGAGGTGATTTACCATGGCCTTCTTCTGTGCAATATTAACCAGGATTAGCTGAAATGGCACTGCTGTTGTCTTATGAAAGATCCTCCACGAATGTCACCTTCCACTGCTGCCACCCCCAGTAGCAACCCTTCAAGGATTCCTTCACCCCCATCACCATTGGAAGGAAGTGTCTGTTCTCTTCTGCTGATGTGGACATTGATCTCTGGAGGTGAAGGGGGTGGATGCATCTCAGTCTGGTGTCTTGGCTGTGACCATTCAGCCTTGAGTGACTCTGCTAGGAGTTTAGCCTCTTGACAAAGTCTACACTCCTGACAGTATTGCTCTCAGCTTCCCTGGCTCACACAAACCCCTTCGCCATGTTAAGGTGTCCATCCAAGTGGGCTGCCTTGAGTGGCACAGAAAATAGCAACTTCCCTCACCAGCACTTCAAGCACACACAGCTCTGTTCATGACAGCTGCAACTGCCCAGCAGAACTAGATCACTCTTTCCTGGCATTGCCACGGCCTGTGCAAGGGAAATGCCAGTTCCTCCAGGCCTCTGAACTGTTCAGAACATTCTGCCAGATGTAGCCTTTTGTACAGGCACTGAGGCCCCCCCCCTCCCTTCAGGGGCATACATGAAACAAGGGACAGAGAAGACCTTGTGACTAGAGAAAACTCCCTTTGTTGCTCTCATCCAGAGCCCTAAAAGTCCATGTAGGAATTAACATGACAATTGTCAGGCAAGTGGCCTGACAATTCAAATATCCCAGTTCAAATATCCCAGGGCTGAACTAAAAGAAGGCTAAGCTTTCATTCAGCTCAGTCCGAGGAACAGCTCTTTGCAATGCATAGAAATGACTGGAGGGTCTTCCCTCTCCTTTAAAGTGTGTGTGTGTGTGTGTGTACGCATGCGCTCGCACTTGGGTTTTATAGCTTTTCAATTGCAGAGCTATAAAATGTTTTCATGTGAGGTAGGGGGTGGGACAAGGGCTGTTTGTGCCACGTAGCCACAGAAATCTCCCACTGGGGGCCCTGAGCTGGCTGATCCTGGGGAGGGGGTGCATTCCAAGCACTTCTGACTGCACACCTCCGCATTCAGCGTTCAAGACTTCTTATTCTCAGACCCTGTGGAATGCATGAGATAACAGAACATGATACATGGACTGCTGAGGCGATAAGCCCTTTATAGAAATGAAACTGTTCTATTGCCGTCCTCGAAATGCATTTCCTGATTGCCTGGCATTTGGTCCAAAGAGTTAGACCTTCCTCTGGTTTTTCAGGGCTGGAAGGAGAAGGGGAAGGGCTCACAGTCTGCATGTGCCAAGGGAAGCCATATACCTGCTTCCCTCCGTTCTGCCGCTAGGTGGCTTCTCAAATCTGGGTTGCTGGGGAAGGGAATGGGAAATGGCTTTGCTTTGGTGTGGTGCTTGTCTGAAGATGCTACTGGGGGGGGGGGGGGGGAGTCAGAAATCCCAAGGAGCCTGCCCAAATCCTTGAGTGCTGACTTAATGGCATTCTGTGGATCTCAGCCTGTATCAAAAGTAATGAGTAAGAGGCTGCAAGCCTCTCCATGGAAAGGTCACTTCACACATTCACAAGTCACTCAGTGGCTGCCGCACAGGAGATACTGAAAGAGGGCTCTCTGCACCCATTCCCACAAATCCCACAGAGCCCTTCCTGTCCTTAGGTCTCTGAGCTGACAACATTATTGCTTATGGAAATCTGGAAAATTTGTAACCATTCCATAATGTCACTGCAGCTCAGCCACTGGATGAGAAAGCCTGTAGGTTAACGGGTAAAACATATCTGGATTTATCGTATTTCAGTCTTTTGTTCACTGACAACATTATATGGAATAAAGTGGCACCTTTCATAGGAACCCTGAATTGATCTTAGGAAGCTTTCTTCTACCAAGTTAATCCATGGGTCCATCTAATCTATGGGAGACTATACTAAATAATGTAATACTGGGTGATTCCAACTACCCTCACACTGACTGGGTAAACATGCTTGAGTCATGCTGTGGTTTTGAGTGAAGCTTGAAACCTGGTGCAAGATGTAGATGTTGTGGCACCAAGTGGGAGCAGTGACCACAATGCTATGAAGTCAATGGGAAGTTCATGTCAATTGGAAGTTATCCCTTAAGTCCAAAACAATACCATGCAGTTTCAAAAAAGGAAACTTTGCAAAAATGATGGGACTTGTTACAAGGAAGCTGAAAGACAGCCGAATCTTTCCACCGGAAAGTTAGCAGGAAGACTTCCTCTTTGCACCCTGGTACAGAAGGGAGCTTTTAAACTGGAAAACTGGTCCCCAAAGAGGCCTCTCTTTGTACGCAGCACAAACTATGCCACAACCACCCCCAGCAGTGTTGATGTCTTGTTATGTACAGAGCAAGGAAGGAAAGGTCTAGGTCTAGGTCTCCTGGTGGAACATCTTGTGTTTGCTGCTCAGCTCAGGAGCAGGGTAGTTTGCTCTCACTCAATATGGAGCTCAGATTTAGGGAACTCAAGATGCCTGCCTGGTTTACTCAAATCTGAATGTAAAATTCAGCCCCTCCAACTTGGATTTGGCAAAGACTTTCTCAGAATGGATCAGGTTCCATTCTGGTTCAAAGCAAAAAAAAAAAATTAACATTCAGGGCAGTCTGGTGTGTGGCTGGGATCCCAGAAGAACTAGGGAGAAATCTTTTTTAAAAAATAAAAAATAGAAGCCTCCCAGCACTAGGTTGAGGGCACCTCTCCTCCGGTCCAAAACATTTATTTAGCAAATGTATATCCCACTTTTCCAGAGGCCCTGATCAAGGTGGCTGACAAAGTAAAAACAAATACAATACACTATGGGTTTTTTAAAAAATATCTATATTAAAATGAGCCATATAAAGAAGCCACAAAACAACATTAAGCAGTCTAAAATTATATCCTTAAAACAGTTCTCAGGCTAGAAACAGGCCTTAAAATGGCGAAACAAGATGAGATACCCTTTAAAAGCTTGGGTGAAGAGGATAAATGTTTTGCCCCATAACAGTAAAGCTGATGCAAGGCAAGGCTGAAAGGGGGGCATTCCAAAACCACCATTGATCAAGCCATCTCTGGTTTCCATCCTCCTCCCTTCTGCATGTGGTGGCACAGAAGGCAAGGGGTTTTACATGTATATGTGTGTGTGTACATATGTGTATACAGACCTGGGTGCTGGAAACTGTCCACTACATCCAGAATTGAGATGCAAGGGGAAACAAATTTGACATGCCACCCCCCAAAAGAAAGAAAGTGGTCAAGCCCTTTCAATGGCATATGAGGCAGGATGTTTTGGTCCACAGAGCCGTATTCCAGATCAATGGCTTAAGTCAGCTCACAGATCTGTCACAGGATCTTCTCTGGAATCCATTCCCTACTGACTGACCTGAATCTTCTAGGATGTGGAAGGGAGGGCAGAGGGGGCCACCTTCCTCTGAGCACACATTGTGGACTGCAGGGCAGCGATGCTAACCAGCTGTCCTTCATAAACTTGGCTCTGGCTGTGTTGCAACCCAGTTTTGCTTTCTAGATCTCCACAGCACAGAGAAGGAGGTGGACGCTTCCACTCCCCACCCCCCAGCAAGATTCTGTGCCTCTGGCAGCTGCACAAAAGGCAGAAATACAGCTGGTACAACAGGGATGGGGGCAACAGGTAAAGATGACCTTGCTGAATTTCCACCTGCAAAGCTGCAGTCAGAGACACAGGAGCCTGGCTGGAAAAGAAAGGAGGCAACTCTTACACCCCAGCCAAGGCAAAACGAGCCAAGTCTCCATCATGAATGTGGGATTGTGCAACAGCAGCATCTGAAGGAAAGAAAATCTCCAGGGAAAAACCAGGAGTGACAGCCAGGGCTTGTGAGAAATCACTGCAGCTAGATGGGCAAGAGCCAGCAGGGCCAAAACCCCATCTCCCCAGCATACCTGCAATACAAAAATTGTGACTTGCCTTCCAGAGCTGCTGTAATGGAAAACACAACCAACCAGGACACAACTTGAAGCACAGCTGCTTAGGTTATCCAGGGCCCCAGTTCAGAGCCTAAGAGCAGCAATCCAGGCTGAAGAGGTAGCACCTTCCAGGGGCCTCTCTGTCCAAGGCTAGAGGCTGCATCCTTAGCTGGGAGGCTGTCTTCGTAAGAGGGGGAGCTCAGTGGCTTCCTCTGGCAGCCTGTGAGAAGCTGGGAACATCACCGACAGGGAGAGATTTCCATGCAGAGCTATTTTAAGCTTTTATGGAGATATTGGCCAGCTGCTGACTGGCGTATTCGCTTCCTAGAGATCCCGAATCTCAGGCTGGGACATCTCCCCCCTCCTGTCCCCGCTCCTTATTAACTACTTCTCTGTGAGAGGGAGAAGGAAGGCGGTCACCATTTGAACAGGCCATCTCATTCCAATATCAGCCCCTTTACAATTGCTGGTTGAATTGTACTTGAAGATAAGCAAAGAAAAACCAGTTGTCTTTGGGGGTCGGGCCCCAAGTGAACCATAGCTTACAAGCCACTGCTTCTAAGTGCAATTCATGCACCACAGGTGTGGAGCTGAGGCACAGAAGAGTGGAGTTCCAAATCAGAGAGCCTGAAGATTTTGGGGTGGGGATTCAAGGCCAGAAACCAGCCTATGGACCACACAAGAGCTCATGGGACATGTATCCAACCACGCAGACACAGCCTTTCTGTTTGTGGAGGAGAGGATGGCCATTTCTGCCCATTTCTCCTTCCCCTGTGCTGTTCTAGAGGGTCTGCTGACCCCACCCCTCTCAGAACATTTCAGAGAGCCCTGTGGTCTGCAGTAGAAAAGAGAAGCAGGCAAGTCCCACTCTGAGAAGTCCAGCAGATGGCTGGATACATGTGGGGTGTGGGGAAAGAACGGGGGCAATGAAGAGACCAGCTGTTTGGGGCCAAGTCACTCAATCACTGGGCATGACTGCCTGGGGCCTGAGGGGACCACACATTCCCCTTTTCATGTCCTTAGGTTGTTTTGTCTAGAGCAGAACCTTCTGCCTTATCAGTGGCAGCAAGTCCTTGGAAATTCCCTCCTGTTTGAACAGTAGATTGGAGAATGTCAGTTATGTGTTTCTGTTCAGGGCATGGGGAATAAGTGTGGTTGTTTTATGCCTCTGTGGAATTAGGATCATGGGCACACCCCATCTAGAATGGCAGGCAAGCATGCCTGTGGTGTGTGCCAGCTTGCTTGTCCCCTATCAGGGTGGTGCTGGCTGCCAGCGGACATTTGTCCACCAGCTGAACAGAACTGAAAGGGTATGCCTGCAAGTCCAACGTCACACTGTGGTTGTATACAATGAGTTGATGGATCATCTGGTGGGTGTCCCCTGATGTTTGTTGGCCCTACAAGCTAGAGACTGAACTGACTGTTAATTCTCATCTCCTGAACAACTACAACAACAACAACCCTGTGAGAAATCACAGGAGAAGATGTTTAGAAAATTCCTCTCCCACCCCCAGATCTCCTTTGCCTGGGGACTATAAGCTTTTTGGGGGCTGAAGGAGGCCAGTGCCCTCTTCCCTGCCTGTTTTGCTTCCCCCTCCTTTAGCTGATGCTCAGCTCTGTTCCTCCTTCCCCCTCCCTCCTGCTTCTAAGTCTGCAAAAATAGCTGTTCACCTGCCCCCTTCCTTGTTGGAAGCTTAAGGGTAGGCTTAGGAGATAGCTTTCTCCTGTTTCACCACAGGGTCCGTCTTGGGACTCAGGAGCGAATCACTGCAAGATGCCTCCATCTCTTGTGCTCTTGACCCTCAAAAGCCCTCTGTGGTAGGGGGCAGCTTGCCCCATCCATTTGCTCCCACCAAGCTACTGGGGCTTGAGACAGCTCTTCATTTCCAAACCAGCTGGCTAGTGCTCTCGGTGCAGGCAATTAATCCAGTCTTTGCAGCAGGGAAGATAATGGCTCCCCTCCCCAAGGGTCCTTTTAGCTGCAAGGGGGACTCCCATGTGAGGGAGGAAGACACTGCCCCCCCCCCCCGGGATGTGCTCTTCTTCTTCTTCTTTTCTGTAGCCAATTCATTATTAAAGGATCCCCCGGGAACTAGGCTTGGGGGTGTGGTCTGCTGAGGTCAGTTCCCCTTAACCACAGCCCCAGGCTAAAGGGAGGCTGGCAGAGCAGCAAGCCTGGGCCTTTGCGTCTTTCTGCATTTCACCCTGCACCCTAGGTGCCAATCACCCGGGAGGGGGAATGTCCTGCCCCTTTAATAGAAGTGTAACCAGATGTTATTCATCAGGTGATATTATTTACCTCCCCTCTAAGGAATGGAAAGCTTCAACTGCCCATTCCCATCACATTAACCCTGTGTTAAAGAGGCAAGGCATTTTTTCCTCCAGGTTGGTGTTAGCCACCCTCACCATCAGAGGGCTGGTGCGTGCCCAGTACTCCCTACAGCCAAGATCCCCGGCCACAGAAAGCTGGGTGTCGGTCCCGGCTAAATCTCTGCGGCTTTTAGGGAGTTTAGTTGGGGTGGAGCTGAAGGTTTGTGCATGGAAACAGTGTGGCTTTCCTCAGTGTTCTTGTACATCTCGTCTTTGTGACCAGCACAGCCATGCACACGATGTCCACATTACTAATAGGAGGTGCGGCTATGAGTCCCAATGCTTGGAGGGGGTGACCAGTGAGTGCCGGAGGGAGACGCCCAGCCTGCAGGGGCAATGGATTTGAGGCCCGACCCTCCCCAGCTCTCCTCAGTGCCTGCTGTACAGTCTTTGTTTCTCCAGAATTCTGTATCCAAGAAGGCCCCAAGCGTGTGATGCCAATTGACCCCCATCTGCTCATCATGCATGTCTTCTCCAAGGCATGTGACTTCCTTCAAGTGTGCATGCACATAAATGAGGGCCCGGCACAGAATTCAGCATCCCGACTCCCTCAGCTGTCTCTTGGTCTTTTACAAAAAAGCTGTCATGTTGTTGTACTTAAGTTGCAAGGCCAGATCCAGAGTGTCAGTCCTCAGCAAGCACATTCCTTGCATGCACAAATTATAATTTATACCACATGCTGCATTCGGCTTTTTCCTCGGTTCTCTGCCTCTTCTTCCCTACCTACCTCCCACCCCTCCCTTGAATTTTGGCACTGAATATAACAAGCCTGCCCTTCCCACTTTCAAGGTCCAGGCTACGGAACAACTTGGAGTTTTGGCAGGCAGCCTGTGCAGGCCAAGAGGGCAGAAGGGCACAAAGAGTGGGGGTGGGGGTGGGGGTGGGTGGGACGAGCAAACTGCAGGAAGCAGAGGGGCGGCACATGTTGTGCTCGCTGTCCGAGAGGCAGCACTTGGGGTCAATGTTTAACCAGGGATTATCAGGGACAGAACAGCTGAGGACACCAAAGCTGCCTGGAACACCTGATTGGAATGTTACTGGTGCCTTTCCCCACCCCTGGCAGCCAGTGAAGCTCATGGGCTCCTGGCTTCATCTGTTTACCTCGGTTATCTGGGCTGAGAAAGGACAGCCTGTCCTCGTTCCTGATGAGGGTTGCCAATCTCTAGGTGGGGCTTGGAGAACTCCTGGAAGTACAATTGATCTCCAGATGATTGAGATCAGTTCTCCTGGGAAACGTAGTTGCTTTGTAGGGTAGTCTCTACACTCTGCTGAGGTCCCCAAACTCTGACCTCCCCAGACTCCACCCCCCAAATCTCCAGGAATTTCCCAAAGCAGAGTTGACAACCCGACATCTGAGGAGTGCCTAGATGGTTCTCAGTTTGGGGTCAGCTCTCCAGGAGGAAAGTCCCCAGCACCAGCAGCTCATCTCCCACCAGGGACCCTCCATGGCATCTGGTTTGTGCTGCAGTGGTGCAAACCCCAAAGGACCTCAAGTAGGGTTGCTGCCCTCCAGCTGGGGCCTGGAGGTCTTCTGGAATTACAACTGATCTCCATACTGCAAGCATCAGTTCCCGTGGAGAAAATGGATGCTTTGGAAGGTGGAATCTATGATATTATACCCCCCAGAGGTCCCTCCCCTCCCCCAAAACCACCATCCTCAGGCTCCACCCCCAAAACTCCAGGAAATGCCTAACCTGGAGTTAGCAACCCTAGACCTCCATGCCAGACTCCAAGCAGGCTGAATTGCCAGTGTCCATTCAGTATTGCTCAACCGCAGGATCCGAGCATAAAGGATCTGGCCACCTCTGAAAGTACCGAAATGTGGGGTTAGGAGCATAAAGGATTCCATTTCTGTCCCTGCTCCAAACAACAAGTTCAGGCTTCAGATCTTATCTGGATGAATATCCTTCTTTAAGGAAACACCCCTGTGCCACCCCCGACTAGGTTTTATTTATTTATTTATTTGTTAAATTTATATCCCGCTCTCTCCACCAAGGCAGACTCAGAGCGGCTCACATCATTTAAAATAATACATCGACATTAAAATCATACATCAACATTAAAATACTATTTATACAAGGTCGGCAGCATTCCAATTCAATAGAAGGATCCAAATAACAATCCCATAAATCTCTAAGTGCAGATAATAGTGCTAGCAAACGAACAGGCAGTTGGCAATGCCAATAGACGGGCTGGCAGATGGAACTGGGCCAGGGCTAAGATGTTTGCCTTGGGCGGCCCCTACCCAAAGGCCTGGTGGAAGAGGTTACTTGTTTATTTGTTTGTTTGTTTTTGGGATTTATATCCCGCCCTCCTCACCTTACGGCAGGCTCAGAGCGGCTACCAACAGATTCTGTACAAATTTAAAATCATAGAACATTATATATAAAACTTACACTGCACAGCAGTTACAACCATACTGTGCCCCCAATACAAGATGGCACCACTTCATTGTCTATATCTGAGCAGTGTCCCAGATGGTAACCGACTGGTTGGTGCAAGATGGTCCAGAGTGACAGATTACGATGGAAGGGCCAGGCTAAGAATATTGGGGCGGCCGCTACTTGAAAGCCTGGCGGAAGAGCTCTGTCTTGCAGGCCCTGCAGAACTGCAAGAGGTTCCGCAGGGCCCTGATGTTGTCCAGGAGTTCATTCCACCAGGACAGGGCCACCACCAAAAAAGCCCTGGCCCTTGTAGCTGCCAGCCGGGCCTCCCTTGGCCCTGGGAGAACCAGGTGATTTTTGGACCCCGACTGCAGTGCTCGCTGGGGTACATGTGGGGAGAGACAGTCCCTCAGGTAGATAGGTCCCTGGCCATATAGGGCTTTATAGGTCAACACCAGCACCTTGAACCTTATCTGGTATACTATAGGCAGCCAGTGCAGCACTTTTAAGGCGGGCTGGATGTGCTCCCACATGGGGAGGCCCATCAACAGCCTCGCCGTCACATTCTGCACTAGCTGCAGCTTCCGGATTTGGCACAAGGGCAGCCCCATGTAGAGAGTGTTACAGTAGTCCAGTCTTGAGGTGACCAAAGCATGGATCACCGTAGCCAGGTCGTTGCGTTCAAGGAAGGGAACCAACTGCTTGATCAGCCGTAGGTGGTAAAAGGCCGACCTTGCAGTGGCTGCTACCTGGGCCTCTATTGTTAACAAGGGGTCCAGGAGCACTCCCAAACTCCTAACCTCTGACGCTGGCACTAGTAGCGCCCCATCGAAGGTCGGGAGAGGGATCCCTACCCTTGGTCCCCTCCGACTCAGGCATAGGACCTCTGTCTTCGTCGGATTAATTTCCATCGGCTCTGCCTAAGCCTCTTGTCAAGGGAAAGCATGTTTTTATTTAAATCAGCACTTGGATAATAAGGATGGCTCCTATTCTGTCCTGTTATCTGGTTTGCAATGTTGTTTTTATGGTTTTATTGACTGGTATTCACTGTCTCAGTGATTAAGTGAGTCACTTTGAGTGCCCCGGGGCTGGAAAAAGTGATAATGTTTTTTTGAAAAAGAAAAAAAAAGTTAATCCCTTGCTTTAGTCAGATGTTGTTATGCACGTCCTTTTTTACACTGCATCATGGGATTTGCCATCTTAAGACTCCACGGATCACCCCACCTGTGTATATTTTGCGACTGGGTGCACTGCAGCATGGATTTTTCTATGTCACAGAATGTGCAGAGAGTACAAAAAGAGGGTTGGCAGCGATGCTCCCTCTAAGCTGTGGAGTCTTGTGAGCAAAAATTCTACTCTGTGAGCTACTGGCATAAAAGCTGTGAGCGAGTGATTTGGTGACTGGAGCCCTCCTTCCCGAGCTGAGACAAAAATGTGTAAGCCGGAGGCTAAAAAACTGTGAGCTAGCTCACACTAGCTCAGCTTAGAGGGAACACTGGTTGGCAGGAAACATCAAGATATTAGGAGAATAAAGGTAGTGTGAGAGCAAAGAATCCTTATTGGCATAGGAATGGTGTTCCCTCTAAGCTGAGTTAGTGTGAGCTAGCTCACAGTTTTTTAGCTTCTGGCTCACAGATTTTTTGTCTTGGCTCAGGAAGAATAGTTTGCTCACAACTTTAATGCCAGTAGCTCACAAAGTAGAAGTTTTGCTCACAAGACTTCGCAGCTTAGAGGGAGCATTGGTGGTGACAGTAAAAATTTGCTGGAGAAGGGTGAACCACAGGTAAGGGGGTGTTCAACAAAAGCACACGGCGCTGTGCCAAGGCCCTGACAACATTCAGAGCAAGGGGTGGAAGGGCTGGAGCCACAATACGTAGCTCCAATTTGCGTATTTACAAATTTGGGAGACAAATCCCACACGGATCTATTCTCCTCCAGCAAATGCTGCTGTTTCCATCTCAGGCTGAGTGTGAGACACACACACACACACACGGAACTGTAAAAGTCAGCAAGATGTTGCTTATGAAGCAGGACAAGAGGCTTTTGTTGTTGTTGTTGTTCTTGTCGTCATCGTAGTCATTGTTGAATGTGCCCATTCAGCATCTCTGCTGAGAAACTCCTTCCCAGAGCGCACCAGGACATCTCCCCGGGTGGGGCTGTGCCACCTCCAGCACCACCTTTCTTGCACACACAGTGAGTAGGCAAAGCACAGCGACACCAAACAAAACACGCCGCAGGAGAACAAGAAGTCCTCGCCACGGCTAAACTTCCAGATTGTGCAAGGAGGTGCTCAGGAGGGCGTTCCCAGCTGGAATGGCAGCCTCTGAGGGTGCCAAGGGGTGGGGCAGACTTTCCCATGCCTCCTTGCTGTTATCAGAGCAGAACCTAGACGGGTACATTTCCACAAGTCCCCTGCCAGGGGTGGGGGGTGGGGTGGGGAGCACTGTGCCCTGCCAAGCAGCTGTGGCTTGGAAAACAACCCCACCGAGCACAGCTGCTGGCCCAGCTCAGGAGCTCCTGGCCAGGTATTAGATGCCTGCCAGCAATGACCTTGCCTAGTGCCCAGGACACTCTGGGCTGACTTCCCTGGAAGGAGATGCAGGTGCCCAATAGCCCGAAGAGGCTTCTGATGTCAGCCTGCTGGGTGAGGTTAAGGCCAGAAGAGAACGGATGGCTTGGTGTAGTGGTTTAGTGCATGGACTCTAATTTGGGAGAGCCGGGTTTGATTCCCCACTCCTCCACTTGCACCTGGCTGGATGACCTTGGGCAACCCATAGTTCTGTCACAGCTGTTCTCTCAAGGACAGTCCGGAAAAGAGCTCTCTCAGCCCCACCTACCTCACAGGGTGTCTGTTGTGGGGAAGGGAAGGGAAAGGAGTTTGTAAGCCGCTCTGAGACTCCTTTGGGTAGTGAAGGGCGGGGTATAAATCCAATCTCTTCCTCCTCCTCCTCCTCTTTGTTACCTTTTGCAGGCACCACCCAGCACACCTTCAGGGTACAAACAGGCTGGTGGTTGCCGGGCTCACAAACAGTACTTAAGATACGGGCAGCGGTGGTTTCTAAGTCTTGCTTCTCCCACCATTACCTTACTATTACTGTGCTGGAGAGAAGTTGCTCCTTTGTTGATTAGAGACTCCATGAGGAAATGATCCGGGGGGGGGGGGGCTTTAAACACAGAATCACAGCATTGGATAGTTGTCAGGGTTTTTTTAAGTTGGAAGCCAATTTTTAGTTCTCCTTTGCCTACAAGTCACTGCCTCTGCTACCAGATGTAGAGAGGAAGAAGCACCCTGGGGCATATTCAGTAGTGCATGATGTGAGTATTCAGATGGGCTCTTCTGAGGTCAAAATGGCGGGGCTGAGGTCTGGGCACTAGAAATAGGGTTCTGGGGCAGCCTCTGAATCTTACAATCATGGAGTTGGAAAGGACCTCCAAGGTCATCTAGTCCAACCCCCTGCACAATGCAGGAAATTCACAAATACCTCCCCCCCAGGCCCCCAGTGACCCCTGTTCCATGTCCAGAAGATGACAAGAAACCTCCAGGATCCCTGGCCAAACTGGCCTGGAGAAAAATTGCTTCCTGACCCCAAGGTGGCAATCAGCATTTCCCTGGGCATGTAAGAAAGGGCCTTGTTGAACATAACCTGACCTTAACTCCTGATCTTCAATGTAAAGATGCATCAGTGAAAAGGCAAACACCTGACTTTGCCTAAAGCATCTCTGAGGAGGAGGAGGAAGAAGAAGGAGTCACTCAGAGTCTCAGAGCAGCTTACAATCTCCTTCCCTTCCCCTCCCCACAACAGACACCCTGTGTGGTAGGTGGGGCTGAGACATCTCTGAGAGAACAGCTCTGGAGAGAAGAGCTCTGTGACTGACCCAAGGTCACCCAGCTGGCTGCATGTGAAGGAGTGGGGAACCAAACCCGGCTCTCCAGATTAGAGTCTGCCACTCTTAACCAAAACCCAGCCGATCTTTCTCCTCCTGGTTCTGATGGTCCGGTGCACTTGCATGCAAACGGAATCTGCATTTCCATGACTGCCGATCATAGAAACAGGGCAAAGTGGAAAAACCTGTACTGTCAAATTGAATTCCATCTCGCCAAGCCCACTCTTGTGGGAGAACACTTCAGAGAGGGCAAAAAAAAAAAAAAAAAAAAGCTTGTGCCAGATTTTTGTTGGAGACAGTGTTTGCTGTTGTTGCCGAAATAAAACAGCGATCTTGTGGGATGATATGATCCGGTTATGTAATGTAAAGCCAGGCAAGTTGAAAAGGGAACACAGTGATGAGAAGCAGCCAGCTTTCCGCCACAAAGGCTTTTGGCTACAGTCTCCAAGCCCACAAGCCTCAACATTTTCAGGGTGTTCCGATCTCCCCCTGCCTCTGGGGTCTGGTTATATAACCATGCAACATTGAGAACATTTTTCTCCGCTGCTGTCATATTGTTTTGCTCTCTGCCTTCCCTTGCATTTGCTTCGGCTGAAGTCGATTCAGGCACCATTTTGCATTTCCTTATTGCTGGTTCACCCTAGCTGCTCCCAGAGATTCCTGCTGAGCCAGCTGGGAGTAGCCAGGACAAGACAGGGCTGCTATGGGGCTTGCTGGGATGTGTTGGGGGGGGGGGGTGCTGGCGGCTCCCCAGTGTGAGAAATGCAGCCCGGCTGGGCTCAAGGCTCCCCCAAACATTCAGCAGCTCATGTCTGGGCACCACACCACTCACAAGCACGGCAAGGAATCGTGGCAGTGACTCGTTTCACAGCCCGTGGGGATTTTGCAGGAAATGATTTTTACTTGTTTGGATATTTATACCCCACTTTTCTCCCCAGTGGGGATCCCAAGCAGCTTACAACATCCTTCTTCCCTCCCCCCTAAGTCCAGGTAACTGTGACCATGGCTCCAGCAGAGCAGTGGTTCGTGTTTTCCTCAGGTTCCCCACTTGCCTGCTAGAGCCATGTTCAGCTGAGCTCAGTGTTAGCCTCCAGACAGCTTCGCCTCTGTCCTGAACTATAAGTTCTGACAAGCTGGAGATGTTTGGGACACACTAAAGTTCTCCGCTGCTTTGGCTGTTTATGAGGAGGGCAAGACTTGTGCATGAGGGAGTCCCCTTCAGGATCAAGCCCACCCCTCAGCTGGGATGATCTGAGCAAATCTGGGGAAACAACAACTTGACCCCTTTCCCAGGCAGGGGAACAGGTGGGAATTAAGTCATCCAAAATGCAGGTCCCGTCTTGGCCAAGACTCCTGCTTCTGTGACCTGTGACACTGCAATGCAGACTTCCAAAGCCTGGCTACTGGAGGCAGAAGACCTCCTCCTCCTCCCCCAGCTTGTTTTGGGAAGCACCAAGTCTTGTGAAAGGATGACTGGTCTATGCAGACACCCGGCTCTCCTTCCTACTAAGTTCAAGAGCTGCCCTGGAGCTTAGGAGGGGAGCAGGCCAAGTACCAGAAACACCAGAATGGGTAGACAACGTTCACAGGCACCAAGCAGTGTTCCCTCTAAGCTGAGTTAGTGTGAGCTGGCTCACAGATTTTTAGCCTCTGGTACACACATTTTTGTCTTCACTCCGGAAGGATGGCTCCAGAGCAAACTGATTTATGCAGCAGCCAAACTGCTCGCTCACAATGCCAGTAGCTTACAAAGTAGAATTTTTGCTCACAAGACTCCACAGCTTAGAGGCACCAAGTGACTTTCTCTGCCTCTTTTCATGCCTTGCAGAGCCCACAGGCAAAATCCTTAAGAGACTCTCCAGGACAAGGACAAAAGCAGACCAGATCCTTTAGTACTGTACCT
The DNA here is from genome assembly GCA_029233225.1 of Lepidodactylus listeri. Lineage (NCBI taxonomy): Eukaryota > Metazoa > Chordata > Lepidosauria > Squamata > Gekkonidae > Lepidodactylus > Lepidodactylus listeri. The sequence continues at coordinate 31,338,155 of JARCFY010000013.1, forward strand.
TCAGATATCTTCTAGCATATATTGGACCACAGACCTCAAACAGCAGTCCAAAACCCACAAAGGTAAAGTGGGTCATGTTCAAAGCCAGAATCCTGAGGTCTGTTTGGGCTTTGAGTCTTGGCAGTCAATACGCTAGTAACTGAAGATCTTTAGTGTTTCCGTTCCCCGCACCTTGGCTTTTTGCTTTTCACCTCTAACTTGCTTAACAACTAGACCTTTGGGGGTCTGCTGGTGGGAAGTTGCCCTGCCCAAGTCTGCACTGGACGTGAGGTGCCTCATCCCACGGGGCCCACATCAAACACCCTCACCACCAGGTGTCTCTCACAAGGGCTGCAGGAGCACAGCTTGTACCATTTCCTTGGCAAGGACAACACAAGATTTCTCCTTCACCTGTTTTGCTTTGGGGGGTGAGTGAACTTTCTCCCTGCCTGGTTCCTAAGATACAGCCTGTTATCTTCAAGGCCCTGCCTGAGGAGTGGCCAGGGTCAGATTCCACGTCCTTGGAGGATGCAGTGCTTCCAGAGCAACGATGCCCATTATTGGTTCACTATCTAGTCCCAACACATGTGGGCATCATCTGCCAAGTGTCCCGACAGCCTGCAGGCCTTTTCTTGCTTCCAGGGCTGCCTTCTGCCGGCAGAAATGCAACAAGCGGCCTTGCAATACAGAATTCTTTTCCTATTAACTTTCTGCCTGTCATATATTGGTCATCTCCAGGTTAGATTACTGTAAGTGGCTCTATGCAGGGCTACCCTTGAGACTGATCCGGAAACTCCAGCTGGTTCAAAATGCAGCTGTGCATGTCCATACTGGGACTTCAGAATGAGCACATATACAGCCTGTGCTTTGCCAGCTGTATTGGCTTCCAGTGGAGTACCGGATAAAGTTCAAGGTTTTGGTACTGACCTTTAAAGCCCTGTGTAGTCCGGGATCATCACATCTGCAGGACCGTATCTTCCACTTTTTGGCTCTGGCTCCAACCTGGTGGAACAGCCTTCCAGTTGAGATCAGGGACCTGCATGATTTACAACCATTCTGCAGGGCTCATCAAACGGAGCTGTTCCACCAGGCTTTTGGCTAAGGTGGCGGACAGGACACCGTATGAGACCAACCCTCTCCCCCATCCTATTTACCGTGCTATGCACAGGCACTTTTATATATGAACTGGTGGGAATTAAATTGGATTATACCATCTGCTGATCTATGTACAGAGATGACGTTTAATTTTCATTTCATTATGTTTTAATCTTGTTATATTTATATGTTGTGAGCCACCCTGAACCCGCTTGTGGGGTAGGGTGGGATCTAAATCAAATCAATAAATACAGCTGTGAAAAGACCAGGGGACCCGTGAGGTGGCACACACACACACACACACACACACACGCTGCCTCTCTTTGCTCCCTGAAGGCCGAGCTCTGAAGAATAGATGCTTTTGATTTATGGTGTTGGAGAAGACTCTTGCAAGTCCCTTGGACTGCAAGGAGATCAAATCGGTCAATCCTAAAAGAAATCAACCCTGGCTGTTCACTGGAAGGCCAGATATTGAAGCTGAAATACTTTGGCCACCAAGTGAGAAGGGAGCACTCACTGGAGAAGACCCTGATGCTGGGAAAGACTGAAGGTCAAAGAAGAAGGGGACGACAAAGGTTGAGATGGTTAGACAGTGTTATCGATGCAACAAACATGAAATTAAGCAAACTCCAGAACAGGACAGAAGACAGGAGGGCCTGGCAGGATGTGGTCCACATGGTCACGAAGAGTCGGACTCGACTGCGTGACCCAACAACAAAACTCTGTTTTTGCCTGGAGATATTTAGGAAGATGCCGACAGGAGCAGGAGGAAACGGCCCTTCCGGCTCGGAGGGCTGAGCATCCTCCAGGCCTCCCGATGGCCCTTGCCTGATGGGAGCGATCCCAGAAGCACAGCTGCTTTCCCAGGACTGCAGGCGAACACAATGTACCCTGGGCTGCCTGGAGGAGAAAAACACCAGGGGACATCTGCAGCCCCGCCCTCCCGGGCCCCGGGCCGGCATCGGCGGGGGAACAGCGCCCTCGTGTGGCCACCCAGGGAGGGTGCACCCGGACCTTCCGCTCTCTGGGCTGGAGGCGTGCCCATGGACTGGTTTCAATTTAAACACAGACGAGCGCCGCGGCCCAGTTCGACAGCCTCGCCTGTGCTTCTCCGGCCGTTGCAGAGGCCCGGAACAAAGACAGGGCTGAATGGTGTGTGTGGCGTTAATGGCAAGCGAAGCCCTCCTCCGAGGCGGTGCCACTCCCACCCGCGCCTCCTCTCTCTCGTTCGAACCGCAGAGCGTCTCGCCTCGGAGGAAGCGACTCCCGGGAGCGGAGCTGCGTTGCCATAGAGACGCGCTCCAGGCCAGCCAAGCGGCGCAGCTCTCCGGCAGGCCCAGCCAGGGGGAGGCAGCCAGAGGGGCCTTCCTCAGACCTCCCGCTTCCTGCCTGGGGCCGCGAGGACAGTCTGGCTTCGCAGCAGCACCCAAGCTCCCCCCCCCCAATGCACCGCTTCGTCGCTTTATGAACGTCTCCGGAGCCCCAGGAACTGCTGCGTCAGCTTCCTCCCGACTCAGGAGGTACCGTAGGATGCGAGCACCCAGCACGATACTGGCTTGCAGGGCTAGGGTTGCCAACTGTTCAGGGTAACTGGCTGGGCCTGCTCTCGCGTCTTTGGTAGCGGCTTGACTGGTGCAGTTTTCCACAGCTTGGGAGGCGAATGCTGATCCTTACCTTCCCAGCCCATCTTTCTGCCCGCACAGAAGCAGTAGAGGGAAGGAAGTCCTGGACAGGGGTGGGCACTTTGGGGGAGGTCTGTTGTGTGTGTGTGGAGGGGAGGGGGGGGGGGGTCTGCCATGGAGGACAAGCAAAGCTGAGCCTTGGTAGCTCTGCTAGCTGTGAGGGCCGCTCTGCTCAGACCTGGCCAGAAATGCCGGTGATGAAAGCTGGCACACACCTTGCCCCAAAATGTTGGCATCACCAGCCAGATATGAGCAGTGACCCAGGGCTTGCTCCCCTGGCCCTGGGTTTCTACAGGGATTAGTATCTTGGAAATGGTATTAATAATGAAGTTGTTGTATCATAGCAAATAATTCAGGATGGTAAGAACCAAAGCAGTTTGTTTAGATCTCTGTAAACTGGGTGAATGGTGATAACACTGGAAATGAAGTTGGCTTCACAGTGGGTGAGCTTCAGGTACCAGGGAAGTACCTGGTACTTTCCCCACACCCCACCCAATGATTTTGAGGCTGCTAATTGAATCTTTTGATCCCTAGAGTCAGATTCAACTGGCTTTTGAGCAAGGGAAACCTTTACCTAATAAGGCTGCAGAGCACAAAATGGTTTTACAAATCTATCTGGATAAATGGTCAGGACTTGTGGCCTTTTCTGCTGTATGTAGCATATTGTAAACAGGACCTTATTATGTAATTGCTGTATTGCTTAATACGTCAGATTAACACTTGTGCTAGGCTCCTGTTCTTTCTGGTGGTTTCCAGTCCTCTAATATCCTAATGCATTAATTATAGAATACCCTGTTTTGTCGAATGGACTCACTACGCATTAATCCACCTTGAGTCCATGTGAGAAAGGCAGACTATAAACAACATAAACAGTAAATAAAAAATAAAATCCTGGAATTGCGTTGCAGGAGAAAGCCAAATGCCCCTTTAGTGCAGCATGCTGTTTACAACCAGGGCTGCCCAGATGCTTTCCTCAAACAGATGTTCATTTAAATCTTATGTGCTGGAAAGGGTCACACCTACAACTCCAAAGAACAAGCAGGCCTCTTGCACTGTTTCCCTACCCCAGTTGCAGCAGCAGCAGCCTTGCCACAGCAGCCCAGGGAACACTGGGGTCCCAGTGTCATAGTCCCTTCTGTGATGTAGTACTTGCCCCTGGTTGCTCTCATCCAGGATCTCGGTCCTCAGCTAATGACATCAGCCTTGATGCTCCCACTCTGGTCCAAGCCAAAGTCAAGACGATGGCATAAAAAGCTCCTCCTCCTGGAGGCCCCCTCCCCCTGCACCCCCCACCCACCTGACCTCCTTCCTTCCCTCCTCAAGGCCAGTAGCACAGAGGGGGGAGGCAATGGGACAGTGGGGGTGGCTCCTAACCATGGTCACCTGACATGGTGTTTCTCCTAGGGAGAATGGAAAACTATGAGAAAATCTTCAGGCTTGGCCAGGGTGCGAGCGCAGAGGTCTTTCTCATGAGGAATACGAGGACAAAGCAGCTGTTTGCCGTGAAGAAGGTCAAGATGAACCCAAGTAAGAGGCTGCAGAGCAAGGAAGCGGTGTTGCAGGAAGTGGCCATCCTGAGTGCCCTGCAGCATCCCCACGTGGTGGCATGCCATGACCATTTCTTTGATGCAGACCAGCAGCACGTCTTCATCGTCCAAGACTACTGTGACAGCGGGTCCCTGGATGAGCACATCAGGATGAAGGAGGGCTACTTCCCAGAGGCCACCATCATGAAGTGGTTTGTGCAGCTGGCCATGGCTGTCCAGTACATCCATTCTTTGAAGATCTTGCATCGAGATATCAAGGCGTCCAACGTGTTCCTCATAAAGACACAGATCCTGAAATTGGGGGACTTTGGCATCTCCAAGGTCATGGATAGCACACTGGACATGTCAAGCACCTTTGTGGGTACGCCTTATTACCTGAGCCCCGAGCTCTGCACAGATGTGCCCTACAGTTCCAAAGCTGATGTCTGGGCACTGGGCTGTGTTCTTTTTGAGCTGTGCGCGCTGAAGCCCCCCTTTACTGGCTTCAGTTTGGGTGGCTTATTTAATAAGATTGTGAAAGAGGATTATGCTCCTGTCCCAGAGTGTTACTCAGAACCTCTGCACAGCTTGGTCCAAGTTATCCTGCAAAAGAGCCCAGAGGAGAGGCCCAGCGCTGGCGCCATCCTCAACATCCCATATGTTCAGGAGCACCTCAGACTCTTCCTTCTCCATCAAGAAATCCAACTCCTGCACAAACCGCACCAGGAAGCATCACACGATGGAGACAGTGGTGGGCTCAGCCCGCGTGGACCGCATCAGACAGGGCCACTGGGCTATGCAGGTGACACAGACCCAACGGTAGTATCCAGCTCCCTTTGTTCTCACCAGCAGCACATGACCGAACACCACGGCCCAGATGACGTCTCCAGCATCCCAAGCAGTAGTTCTGATTACTCAGAAGACTTTGAAAACACAAGCACCTCCTCTCTCAGCAGCAGTTCAGATGAGGATGCTACCAAGACCACGGAGACACCCACTGAGAGTGGTAAGGGCGGGTGAAGGCTTAGCAAGAGAAGGGACCAACAGATCACAGAGATGAGGGGAAAGCAGGGCAGCCCACGTGGCCTGGAGACTGTTAATGATGGGCCAAGGTCATCAAGGGATCAGAGTGCTTTCCTGCAAAAGCTGGTGATTCCTGCCAGTGCATTCCCCTGCTCCTTTTTTTTGTCAGTGGCGACCCAAAGCAGTTTAAGCATCCTTCTCCATTTTACCCTTAGAATAAGTCAACCCTGCAGGTTAGGTTAGGCTGAGAGTGGCTGGCCAAAGCCAACAAGTTGCTGTGGCAGAGCTGGGATTCAGACCTGGGTCTCCCAGATCCTAACCTGACACGCCAGTCTCTGCCACATGTCACATCACACGTCAACTGGCATTTAAAAAAAAAAATCTCAAAAGTTTGCAGGCCTGAGCCTGGCATCTCATGAAGACCTCTGTCTTGCAGTTGCACTTCTAGGCCAACCATGCCCTGATTCTGTTGCAGGCGAGTCCTCAACCGCACTTTGGTTTTCTAGGCCTTTGCTACTGGACCCCTCCATGGCTCCTGCCCGTCTCTCTTCAGGAATTCCCAAGATATGACAAAGCTTTCAGGCTGGGAAACTGGGGAGACAGAAGCCTTGCTTCCTTGATCAGAGTACTGTCATGTCAAGTCCCATCAGTTTTGCTTCCCTTTGACCATTTTGATAGCTGCTGGAAGAGGGTAACAGGCTGAGGGATTCCCCCTCCCTCTAGTACCTACCAGAGGCAGTTCTCCCAAGCCATCCCAGAAGTTTCACTTCCCAGATGTTAGCAGGTGTTCGCACTGCAGATTGATCCCACTGCAACCTAGTTTCTTTTATCATATGCAGGTGAGTAGATTAATGAACAGTAAGAGAAGGGGGCACTATTATGATACCCACTAAATCTCTCCCTTCCTCTTTTGCTCGCTGGTGCCAAGAAACTGTCCTGTTATTCCTGCAGACTTTGAGGATGAATGTTGGCTGAACACTTATCCTGAGGACTTTGAGGACTCCGAGGAAGGCCTGGAGGGAGCCGAGAATGACCTCCTGTGTAGTTCGCAGGAGGCCAAGTCCTCTGCCCCTCTGAACAAGCTGTGGGAGTACAGAGGTAAGGTGGGCAAGGAACTCCACATTTGTTCTAGGCGGAGAGTTACTTCATTACTTCAAAGAAACACCTTGTTCCACATAATAGGGCTTCCTCCCAGTCACCTCTGATCCCTTTTCTACAAAAAAAAACCAAAAACCCTTAGCTGTACCTCATCACATTCATCTGGGTTCTCCATTACTTTACTCACTCCACTGATAAGACAGCCTGCAGCCCAGTCCTCTAATCAATCTGTTACGCCTCTCTCCAGGAAGTGGCCATTGCTTGCATTCTCCCTTGCCTTCCCTGCTGCCTAACATCAAAACCTCCAGCTTCATGAAGACTGAAACATCCCCTACTCAAAGTACAGCCAAGCCCTGTTCCCACCTGGACAGCTAAGCAGTCAGGGTCCCATAGAGAAGCACTATTTTAACTAGACTGCTCTTCTTTACAGGTGAGGACAGCAGCTATCCAAGTGAGGAAAACAGCTTGCTCTGCAAAGGCTTGCAACCTACAACTGAGCACCCATGGGACTCCACCCACCTGGAAACTTGCGACTTGCTCCAAAGCCTGGACCTGGAAAGTACCTAAAGGAATGGAGCATGGTGGAATGCAAGTCTGGACATCCCATGGGTAGTCTTATCATGTTCCAGCAGCTGGAGCTGGTTATGAGGGGCAACACTGTTTTGCTGCTGTGGACAGAACTGCACAGCCCACCCTCCATTCTCTGGAACAAACCTAACCCCCCCCCCAGGCTCTCAGGCAGAGTGATGGGATCACCTGACCCACTTCACCCCCACTGTGAGGGCCAGTGACTAACACTGGACCCTGCACAGCCTTTTCCTCCCAGTTTGCATCCCAGAATATTGAAAGCCCACTCCAAAGAGTGTGTGGCTTGTTAAGAGATGTTGCCTAGAATTCTTAGTGGTGCTGATAGCCAGGCAACCCCCCACCCCAGGTACTCACACAGTGCATCTCCCATTTCTATAGTGTATCGTTCACTCAAGGAGACTCCGATCTGTCACTGGCAGCCAACAATCACACTGCTGCATTCCAGCCAGTGAAGGTTCCCAGTAATCAACTTGATTCCTTTGCCTAACTTCCATACCTTTGGCATCTTATATGCCCCTAGATCACTGCCTTTTCCTAGTAGAAACTCTAAAGTGAAACTTCCTCACATACTCTGTCCCCAACCCTTTCATAAATAAAACTTGGGACACTTTTAATTGTTGGATAATCAGTCTTGTCATACAGGCGATGGTTGCCTGAACAGCATTTCTGTGAAAGTCACATCCAGCAGTGAGGAGATAGCTAAGGATCAGGCATGGGAAGGTAAGTATTTGTCCAAAATACGTAGCTGTCAAAGTTTTCTTACAACCACTGCAGAAACACTCACTAAGGGCAGTGAGAGCAAGCAGGGCCGTCTCTAATAAGCAGGCTTACTGGGGCTGCCTATATTGACACAGCCTCTAGCCGTTTCCAAGTAGCACCCCTTCCCGCTCTGCGGCTGTACCTAAAGCAAGAGAACACAGGCCTCTACAGACTAGGAAGGCAGTGTGACCAAAGAGTAGACCACTTCCATGGCCCAAATGCCCTTTAAAAACCGACATGTGATGACTGTGCTGTCAAATGGGGGGAGGGGACTCAAGCACTATACTTACTGGGATCTGGGAGACCAAGGTTTGAATCCCCACTTTTGTATGAAAACTTGCTGGGTGACCATAGGCCAGTCACACACACTCAGCCTAACCTACCTCACAGGATTGTTGTGAGAATGAAGTGGAGAGAACAGTGAAAAGCATTTTGGGGCTCCACTCAGGAGCATGGCAGAAGTATAAATTAAGTAAGTCACATTTGTCACCTTGTCCTGTACCACTAGGCTGAAGGGCATTGCCAGTGCCTGAGCTTGCCTTAATTTCAGTGTTTGCCAAGAAAAATGATCTAGTATGCTACAGGTTACCGAGCCTTTGCGTGGGCCAGGAATCCACCACGATGTGCAAAATAGTCGGATTGGTAGATTGGAGCCTACCTCAGACACCACTGAGAACACCGATTCTATTTTCAGTAGCGTTAAGATGCCCTTGAATTACCCCACAGCAGTGAAGATCCAGTTTTTCTAACTGACTGAAACATCAGCCTCTTAACTGAACGTCCAGCAGCCAGTTTTACTGTTTGTAGGGATGCTGTCTCAAATCAACACCAGAATGTCAGGAGAGAGGGAAGAAAGGTCTCAAACAATGTTTGGAAAAGGTTTTATTTGTCAAAGGAGCTTTAGGTGGGTCTCTGTGCCAGCATTCCAGGGGCTCAGCCACTGCTCTGCTTGGCTGCCAACCTCTTGTCTCTCTCTTCGGCAATGGTGAGACGGATTCCCTTTCCGCGGGGGAGAGAGATCCAAGGCTTGTTACCCTAAAGCAACAAGGTAAAGTCACAATCTGGAACCACTGCCCCTGCCCCTCCTTTCTTGAGCAGGATTTATCCCCACCAAGACAGGCAGTACAGAATATCAACAACCACTCTCCCAACATAAGAATAAGCACTCTTGTGGATTCCCCTCCCTATTCCCTGCCATTATTCCTGCCGGCTACATAGAGGCTGGAAGCATATCCACTGAGCTCAGAAAGAGCTCTGGCGTGCACTACAAAATGCATCCCCACAGCAGACCAGTTCTGTGGCAGCCAAGCCCATGGAACCAAGCAGGTAACAGACCAAAGCCCTCCCCACCTCCACTGCGGGAAAGCCTCTTACCTTGCCAATAACAAAGATGTTGGACAACCTGGTAGCAAAGCTGTTGCCATTTGCGTCCTTCACGTGAACCACATCAAATGAACCAGGATGTCTCTCCCGGTTGGTGATCACACCAATACGACCCAAGTTAGCCCCACCAGTCACCATGCACAAGTTACCTGTGGTGGGGGAAGGCAAGGAGATTATCAGAACCTCCTGGGCACAGAGCCCCATTTAAGGCAAAGACTAATCACAGCATCTTTCCAGCCTCCCCACCACCCCATGTCCTCAGCCTTCTACTATTTGCTGCCTTTCATTCAGGCAGGCATACCTGACGCAAGACTCAGATTGCAGCAAACCAGCCCCCCTATCCAGAAAAAAATTTCTAAGACAAAGCTTCCCAGTTGTGGCTCAATGGCCAACAATTCTGCTCTTCTGCCAGTTGCCCCCAACCAAAGGATCACCCTCAATGGGATCGCAAAACAAACCTGTGTCAAACTTAATGAAGTCTGTGATCTTGCCCGTCTCCAGCTCAATCTGGATGGTGTCATTCACCTTGATCAGGGGGTCTGGGTAGCGGATGGTCCTGGCATCATGAGTCACGAGGTGAGGGATCCCCTTGGTACCTACAAAGATCTTCCTCACCTTGCACAGTTTGTACTGCAAAGACAAACCAGAGGGATAATTGCAGCAAGCAGATTCTTGTGCAGGAAGACCCCATCCCTAGGCAGGGTGCTCTGACTGTCCCCTTTTGACAATTTTTAACACTGCTCCAATTTCCATCTAGGAAGATAACTTTCTGCCAATGACGGGGCTCTCACTGTTTATGGATGGCAAACATGGCCCACACATTTGATACAGATTTTGCACAAATGACTGTCTCCCCTAACAGCTCCAAAAATCGTCAATTTAGAGAACTACCAACAATTCCCAGAGCAAGCCAAGCTCTTTCCTGCAAACTCATCACCTTTAGACATGGCAAAATGACTAGATGCATCCAGAACATTGCATTCCACAGCTGCCAAACTATCCCAAGCACTGACAAGACCAAGGACATACCTTTGCCTCTTCTGGGGTGATTCGGTGAACAGCAAAGCGGCCCTTCGTATCATAAACAAGGCGGAAGTGCTCTGCGGTTTTCTCAATGCTGATTACATCTGACCAAAAATAAAAGTTAAAAACAGTTAGCAAAACATACCCTTCCAGGTCCTGTCCCCTTCAGAAAGCTGACACGTTGTAATGGCTTTGACTCAACACACATTCAGAAAACCCATGTAAAATACAGCTCATTGCTAAAAGAAACAAACTCTTGCCAATTCATCGGCCAGACTAAGCTGCAGAGAGGCTCTCCCACAGGACTGAAGGAAAGTGTTTGCAGAATCTGCTGCTGAAGCTCCTTCCAAACAGCCTGAGAAACCCTCCTGCCACATGTCTAAAAACTAAACAAGGTTTCAGAAACACCGGCCAGCATTTGTAATCAGAAGCATCAAATCTTTTGGAAAAAGAAATCAAGCAAGATTACTGATGGATGCAGAGTGCCACAGCAGACCAGATGTGTCATGCAACAGTTACGAAAGCTTCACCCCACTAACTGCCATGAAGCCAAATGCCTTATTTGCAATCAGATCTTCAATACAGAATGAAGCTGTTGACAGTTTTCCTAACTAAGCTGGATACTTTCCTTCTTTAGCCAAATATGTGCACTGGTGGTCGTGAACATACGCCCCAAATCAACAGCTATCACAGCAGTCCAGGGGGAAAGTGTGCTCCCTCCCTGCCCCAATTCCACTACCCCTTTTTCTGATCCAGAGTTCAGTCTCTGCTCACCCATGAAGCCCGCAGGATAGGTGATATCTGTGCGGACTTTGCCGTCGATCTTGATAAATCTCTGCATGCAGATCTTCTTGACTTCATCACCAGTCAGGGCATACTTCAGCCTGTTCCTAAGGAAGATGATGAGTGGGAGGCACTCCCTTAGTTTGTGGGGACCTGTTGATGGACGAGGTGCCTAAAAACAAAGGCCATGGACAGTCATGAGCAAGCTATCATATTCCAGCAGAACTACCTCCCAAAAGCAAGGAATTCATAAAGCTGGCCTGGGACAAGAACTCCTTCACGAGGATACCCCTCTCCTCTCTTCAAATGAACTGGTTAAAGTACTCATCTACTAGGCTCCTTCACAGCATACTAAGTTCAAGAATCTAGAGCTCACCCAAGACTCTTCATGTAAAAACATTCCAACACGTTCTTCATTTCTAAATCATTGGGAGTTGCCTCTTCAAAGTTCACAAATGCAGTCTTCTCTCCAATGTCAGCCTGTACTAGCTTCTTAAGTGGACACTACACTGCACCCTAATATACACTCCAGGTCTGCATCAGTCTCAGTTTCAGTAGCAACCTGAGCATAATGCTGCTAGCAAGCCCTCTTGCCTCTACAAATATAAGGGTGAAGAGTAGTAATTCTGCAGAAAACAGATGTTCACAAGTGGGAGGCCTGCAAAACTCATGGGGGGGGGGGAATCCCATCTCTTCCCCCTCCACCTGATGCCCAGTGGCACAGTGCCTGAGAGCTGCTCTGAGCCTGGAGCAGCTCCCGGTATCCTCAGCCACCACTGCTGGCCCCGGCGTCTCCTGGAGTCCTCTGCCACGCAGTCAGGCCTGGAGCTGCTCCCAGAGTGCTCTGCTGCCATGGCTGGAGCCTCTCCTGCTGTTCACCACCACTGTCGCTGGGCCTGGAGCTGCTCCCAGGCACTTAGCTGCTCCTGGAGTTTACTGCCATGGCAGCCAAGCCCACAGCCACTCCCAGCATGCTCCATCATGGTGGCTGGACCTAGTGGAGATACCTGTGGTGGCCACTGCTGTCAGCTCTACTGATAAGTGTGTTGTCAGTGCATGTGCAAGCAATGCCTTTTTTTAATTTGAGAGGGATTTTAAACCTCTGATGTATTTTTTTAAGCTTTCAGATTTTTCTACAAACCTGGGGAGTACCCTAAGTTTGCAGAAAAATATGTTTAGCAATGTGGTCTTGATCTGTGGATTTAGATATCTGCAGGTGGAGGCCACGTGTTGCTCTTAGGTACATAAATAAGCTACAGTTTTCCTTACAGGAAAACAAAGATCAAACTAGATTTGCTCCACAGGGTCTACCCAAACTGGGTATACAGAAGAGTAACCAAATAGCTGTTTGCCCTACCAAAGACTCAAATCACATGGTGCCTACATATATCCTACCAACTTTGTTTAAAAAAAATATTATGGAGACAGAAATCTTACACACAGATATTCAATTCACATCTTGCATGAATTAACTACACACACAGCCAAACTTGTAACAAAAACATAAAACAGCCTTTCATTGTCTCTCCTGCTCTCAAGGTCTAACACATGTAACACTTTTATCTGCAAACAGAAACATTTAGATCTGCAAAAATGCGGAACAGATTCAGACCCCGGACTGCATCTTTAAAATGAGTAGAATAAAGCTCCAGGTATCAACATCATGCCCAGAGACAAAATATTAATTACAACTACAGCTGCCCAAGCCATCTTGAACCAACAGAAGAGGCAAAGTGTGAATATTTCAATTAATAAACCCCTCAAAATTAGTGTCCAGTACTGGACCAAAGTTACCTTCACAATTGCCATAGGTCCTAAAGGACGTCCCCCCCCCCCCAACCCGTTAACAATGAAATCCACAAATGCAGGTTTTAGGAGATCAGCATAGCTCAGTGATGACCTCCAGTCAGGGGGAAACTGCCCCAACTGGACTGTTTGCAAACAATGACCATAAGACAGTGAAGAAGCAAAGAAAGCAGCAACCTCAGGGAGCATCAATGCAAACAGCGATAGTTTCCAAAGAGCAGACTGCAACCCAAATCGATGCCCCCCTTTGCAAAGAAAGGCGAAGTGACACATGCAAGGTCCTTACAAAGACTCCCGTCAGTTTATCCAGCATCCAGTGTTTCGGAGCTGCCACACGTTTGAGGTGCTTCTTGGGTCCCCGAGCCTACAAGAATCAGAAGGAACAAGTTACATGTTTGCTTAGATGAACGAAAATGCCTCTTGCAGCCCCAATTACATCACAGAGGCAGTGTGCCTTAATTCCTGAGTAGCAACCAAAGTAACAAATGGCCTTACAGTACCCTGAAACCGAAAACACTTTTACAGCACAAGTTTTGTGAGCCTCAGCCACACCACACTTCACTACATGCAGATAATTAGTTAAATATCTATTTTTAGCCTATGCTTTCTCTGAAAACTTCAGGGTATCAAACGTCTTCACACCACCACCCTCTCAATAATCCTATGAAGTAAAAAGAGTGACTGGATTTTCACCAAGTGAGGGTTGCATCAGAGGCAGGATCTGAACCAAGGACTCGAAGACTAGTCCAGACACCCGCTATACTACATTACGTAGCGTAAAAAAGTTGGGCTCTTTACCCACTCCACATAATAGAGCTGTTGCTACGAAAACGAATGGACCCCCCCCCCCCCCCAAATCAACGTTCACCTTAGAACAGGGATAAGGATTAAGTTCTCCACATCCTTTACCGCTGAAATATCATCGATTCTGCCTCGTCTCTATCTAATCCAGTCCTTCGGAAGCGCACCCCGACCCGCCCAAGGGCTCACCTAAACTCCTGCACCCATTCAAGGCCATCTGCAGGTAGGAAGGGAGGTTGCTATATTTACTCAGAGGCCAGTTCTAGGCCCCGCAGCCAGAGCCCTTCACGGTGCTGCAGACAAAAGACGCACCCTCCCCATATCGGCAACCCCGAGCGGGGAATAGTCGGCCGCTGCTTAGGATTCATCCGGAGTCGCCTCGCTCTCTGCAGTGCCGCGGATGGCAACCGATCGCAAGAGAAGAGGATCGCAGAACCCATACTTACCATGGCCGCGCTCTGCCGGGAAAAGGACCACCACTTCCGTTCCGAGGCGGATATCCGCCCCGATAGCCAGCCTATAGAGGCCTCGAACGAACCACTAAGGCCAAGGCGGAGAGGATGGTGAGCAGCGCCACCTAGCGGCCCACCGCCACGGTAGGGGTGTTTCTGCGTGCCGGTATCGCTAGAAGCGAGAAAGCCGTTCCGGTGCGAGAATCCGCTCCAACCTCTCACGTTCACTGGTAATTCATAGGGAACCTCACAGGGAAGACGTTTTTCAAGATCTTAGAATCTCCATGTCCTGCATGTCTGGGCTGGTCGCCATAAATCGGCGTGTCCAACAGCATTTGGTTGGCCAGAGGGATGGATTGAGGGACCCCATTGTCTACGTGTGGGGGTGAGTGATACAGCTGGCAACTGAAACCTGTGGCCTCCATATTCACACAACAGTTGTAGGTAAGCCAACAGGAAAATTCCAAAGCCAACAGTTGTGTCATATCTTTTTATTACCACCAACCAAAATACCCTAGAACACCAAGCAAGCTTTTAAATCCCCCAAACTATTCATCAGGCTCTGGATCTTAGTTAAAAAGGGTGTGTGTGTGTGTGTGTGTGGGTGTTACAGAATTCACTGGTTTAGAGGGTGTTGGGTGCAGCTCTTGCTTGGTGCAAACTCAACCCCCAGAATCCCATGACAGAAAGGAGGCATCAGTGGAAGCAGCCACTGCAGTGCGTGTTTCTCTGTGGAAGGGAGATTTTTATTCTCCTTCTGCATGATAATGTCTCATTAAGGGCTCAGTCTGCTTGGAAACTACTGAAATAAAAGAAAGGAGAGCAGGAAGAGGGCCACACACTAGTAGATGTAAATTAAGTATGAGAAGAACCACGGGTGGAAGCAGGAGTCCCACTTTCCCTCCTCTGCCTCAGCCATGGAAACCCACCCCTCTCTCTGAGCACCTGCCATATCCACATACAGACACTCCAAATATAATGTATTGTGTTCAAGCTTAAGGATCTCTCCCTGTGTTTGCTTTAGCTGCATTTTCCTATCAGACTTGCAAATAACTAAGACTACCCACCACAGTTAATTTTTATTGTATAAGTATCAGTACAGTCAGGCACTACAGTATACACTTCAAAAACTAGCCCCTTCAATAACTCAGGAGTGGGATCCAACCAGCTTTTCCACAGGCGAAAAAGGGGAAAGTGGGTCACCTTTGACCCCACCCCCAGTGTTATGCTGGTGTTCATGGGCCCTCCATGTGAGACAAAAGCTGCATGAGACAAGTGCTGCAAGTAAGGAGAATCAGATGTGATGGAGTGAAAACACTGGTGGGTCAATGTGCAGTCTTCCATTTCCCCCAATATTTAATTGAAATGTCTGAACGGGGGCAGGGGGGGTGTCAAATTTGCACCAGCTCCCAAAAAATGTATCGCCTACTTTCCTTCCAAAATACGAACCCAAAGCAATGTACCAAAATGCAGTGTTCCATGTTATAAGAAGCCAGAAACAAATCCAGACACAAAACAGCATCATTATGCATCTCCAAATGGCCTCCTAATGAGTTCACCTAGCAAAGCTTCCTAAAGGGCAGTGGGGCGGTAGCATTCTTAATGGCCTGCAGCGGATTTTGCTTGCATGAACCAAGGAAATGGACAAGAGACTGCTGGAAAGACTGAAGCTGCTCCAGGGATTCGGTACTGAGAGAGATGGTCCCTTCAAGAATGGTGGGCCCCTGCTTTAAAAGAGCTTTAAAAGACAATAACAAGCACTTTTGCACTGAACTTGGAAATAGACCAGCAACCAGCATCCTGATCTCAAAATAAGAGTGTCATGAGTGAAAGGGTGATCTTCAGACAACAGTAGGGACCACCCCCCCAATTTTGAATTATTTGTTGTATACATTAGGCCTGACCTTCTAAACACTGTTGCCTACTGTAACCCACCTTGAGTCTCAATGAGATAGGTGGATTACAAATGAAGTAAATAAAATAAACCTTGGAGCCAGGTTCAAACACAGGCCGAGGTGGTTAGAAGTGCCACACTCCCTGTAAGACCTGTCTCATCTCAAATGGATTGCAGGGGGGGCTGGGAGCCTCAGTGGGTGTTTCCAGGGTCTCTCCGTCCCTGCCACCAGGACTTTGTGCCCTCCATGTCCCCACCCACAATGCTGCACAATGAAAAAGATTATCTAACATAGATGTGTGGGTTGCTATGGAAACTGAGAAATCTGTATGCCTGCTACATAGCTGAAAGAAAGCAAAGGGGGACTGTGCCGAGCCCACTGTGGCCTGGGGAAATCAGTAGAGCCTCTCAAGGACCATGCAAGAAGCCAGGCAGCAACTATATCAAATACTTTATTTTAAATTCAAACAGTTTTTAAAAAGCTATTTCTCTCCCACTGGTGAGGAGGCAGTCAGTCGAAGAGGCAGAAGGCCGAAGGCCCCATTCTCTCATCCCTAGTGGTACAGCCCACCCCTGCCATTAACCAGGCAAGCTGTAACAGTGGTCCCAAGGTAGAAAACTGAGCACCAAAACCACACATGGAAATATAACCTGACTGCCTTAAAAACCATCATAACAAGTCTCCCCCCCAATAATGCTACTACTTTTTAAGAAGTGGGTTGTCAAGACAACAGCATCGATGGTTATGTAGAGTCCCTGGAGCGGTGCAGTGGCCGTTATCTTCTTCCAAAGTCCCCTGGTAGCAGCAAACTGCACCATTCTCAAGCAGTCTGGCCCAGGAGAGGTGGCGTGAGAAGCTGTCCTTTTCCCCCTAAACCACATGCTTCAGATTCCCTGCAAACAGAGCAACATCCACATAGCCCTTCTTCAGCCTGGAGGTAAAGGCTCAGTCAACCACAGTGGGGGAAGGGGTCCACACAGAGAGGGAACTTGGAGGACCAAATTACTTATGGCATTTCTCCTGCAAAGCACAGCCCCTGGGGGAAGCGAGGGGGGACAAACCTGGGTTGCAGCATTCGGGAAGAAGGGTTTACACATCCCTCCCAAATTGTTTTATGCTCCAGCAGAGAAGTAAGCTATCCGTATTTTGTCCTTCCTTTTCACCAGAAGCTGAATGTAATGGGAGGGGGAATTTGACTGGAGACAACTGAGGTACAAAAGGGGGTGAGAAGATTTAAACCCCTCTTCCCCAATGCTATGGGTCCAACAGAGATCAGGGACCCCAAAGATGCTTTTTGCATGTCTGGGTATCTGAATTCAGGTCCCCAATGTTGGGTGCAGCTTGGCCCTCAGAGCACTCTGCCACCCAAAGCTGCTCTCCAGGTGAAATAGACAGAAGTTTTAAAGGCTTCTGCACTTGGAAGACAGCATTTTATGAATGAAGAGAGTGACAAGGATTTGAGGGCTCATCTGCATCAGGTTATTCTGGTGCCAGAGACCCCTCCCCCAATTCCTAGCTGCTGCATTTAGAAATGCATCCCATTCACAGCAGATATAGCCTCTGGAAAAGGGGTTCCACAAGGAGTTATTCACAAAAGGCTGTTTAAAAGCTGCTGGATGCAAGAATGCTTTGTTTGGGGGGGGGGGGGGAGCACTTCCATCAGTATCTGTGGAGTGCCCAACAGGAACTCCAGCCCCAATGGGTTTCTCCCATGTCTGAAATGCAGCTTGATCAAATGGGGAAGGAGAAGCCAAGGTCGGTGACTTCCCCAAGAGGCTTCCCAGTCTCCCCCTTCACCCTTAGCAAGGAGGGGTCTGTTCTGCTGAGAGGCCTCACCTTTTATGCAGCTGAGTATGTCCTGGGTTCTCTGAGGATCGTTGCGGTCCGGCCTGCAGCTTGGTGTGATTTCCAACACATAATCAGGGCCATATTCTGTGAAGAACTGAAAAGGGACCCGAGGGGAAGAAAGGATAAAGAAGGGAAATGCTGCACCATCTCTGGCAGATGGAAGCGGGGCAAAATGCACAGGAAGGTCTTGGGGGAAAGCGGATGAAGCCCCGCAGTCTGCCTCTCCCATCCCAGCTGGATCCCTGACGGTCAAGGCAAAAAGGCTGCTTCCCTCCCCAGGGGGGGAAGAAAAACCTAATCCCTTCTGCCCCCCCTGGCATTCTCCTCCCTGCCCTTCACCCCTTGGTCTCCTTCTCATGAGCAGACCTGTTTGCACCTCTGTTTTTAGTGAGCGCAACCATCGCATGCAGGAGTTTTCAGTAAAAGTTTGCCTATTCAGATTTCTCACCTGGGAAAGCGCAATTGAGACACCTGCAGGCATCATATTTGAGTGCTTTTTTTAATACCTTTCCTGGACCCCTTTGAAAAAGGGTGCAGAAATCAAGCTGCTGACAGAACTTGATACAAAATGCTGTGGTGAATGTACAAACCAATCGTCCCAGCATTTCAGCAGAATCTGAATGACAAAATATTTTGCATTTTCCTTCTTTGAAAATGGATACCAGAGTATGAGCTGAAAATGCTGAACTGTATCCTGAATGTAGGGATCATATTTATTTCGTACATTTCAGTGTTCAAAGGATATACCATTACACTAGTAAGCAGGAAATCAATGGGACAGGATAACAATGGCCCCACTGATGGATCGCCTGATGGCACCTGGTGGTTTTGGCCACTGTGTGACAGAATGTTGGACTGGATAGGCCACAGAACCTTATATGTTTGACTCAGAAGAGCACTTCTCAGCTGACAACAGGAAAACACCACCAGACAAAGATTAACACTTCTCCCAGTTCATATTTAGGACCGCTATGCTGCCACTATTTAGTATTTGAAAAACTGTAGAACAAAAAGCATTCTTGCACCTACTTATTTCCTCGTTGTCTATGCTATCCCAGTACAAAAGTCCCAGACCTAAATCAAGGAAGCGTACAGTTGTTGTTGTTTTGTCTGTTTCCGACTTTAATACCAAAGGTTTCTTTATGTAAACAGGGAAGCCCAGGGAATCTGACTGGCTTTTGAAAACCTCTGGAAAAGGATGCAGATTGTCTCAGGATTTTTTTTTTTTTAGAGCCAGCCAGTCTGCTGCTGCAGAAACAGTGTGCTACTGTTATCAGATCACTTCTCAACAAGACTGTATTGAATGGCCAGGACCTGGAACGACTCTACTTTTGTGCACAGAGGAAGAGCAGGCACATCAGAGCCTCACCTCATGATCTGGGATCTCAGAAGACAGCGTTCTCCCTAGAATGACCGCAGTCAAGTACGTCCAGCAGCGAGCTGTGTTGGCCAGATGGTATCCTCCTGTGTCCAGGAAGGAATGTCAAGTCAGGAAGAGGCAGAAAGACAGGCAGTCGTGACGGGAACGGGTAGCAAGCAAGCAGGAACCTACTTGGGCCATTTCTGGGGCTCAGGTCTCTCCGAAAGCTTACCTGTTCTGATCTGAAAGCCCTTCATTCTGCATAGGGGCTATGAGCCATGGCAGCAAAAGGCTGATCCCTGAAGACAGCCCCCTGCCCTAAGGCTAACCCTGACTCCAAGGAAACGGATCCCACAGAGAACTGCCTGGAATCACCCTCAGCTCAGGGACCAGAGAAGTGAGCACCAGAGGCGCAATCCAGAAGGAAGTTCTCCCCTGAAAGGACTGGGAGCTAAACAACAGAGCCGCATAGAATTTCCTTCTGGATTGTGGCCAATACCCTCATTTCTCATTAGCCATTACACAGGAACCACAACCAATCTCCCTGGGAGACTTTCTCCCCACTCACCTCCTCCCAGAATGAGGGTCGGCAGCTGCCACTGCAGCACATACTTCAAGCACTGTCCAACACCCACAGGGGTCATGTTAAACGAGCACATGGGGTCACCAGCAATAGTATCAGCTCCCAACTGTAGGACCACAGCTTCAGGGTTGAATGCCACATAGACCTCCTTCAGCACCCTGCAAGCAAGAAGGCAGACTAGTATTTTGCATGCTCCTTTGGAAGGGGCACTAAGACACTGTTTCACTGAACAGCAATGAACGGGCACGCTGAGTCCTTTGCCATTTTAAGCACCCTATGGAACTCCAGGTCTCCTGCCTATTAGAATCCCGGGCGCAAACAAGAACGTGCCTCACGTATGCAGGGAGGCCTCCATCCCTCACTGTGGCAAACTGAGGTCAACATTCTTCCCCCAGAAACAAGCAGCATAAAGTGCCTTTTTGTTGCTGAGAATTTAGAGGGAAGAGGTCACATGACTCAAGTACATCAAAGGAGAGAGAGGGAGGGAGGCCATAAGGGCAGGGCAGGGAGAAGCCAAATTCTCAAATTTCTCCAGTGAAAGCCAAAACTTGAGAAGCCCCCTAGGGAGCAGCAAAAAGTTGCAAGCCTTACAAAATCTCACACATACAGACACAGAGGCAGAATCTAGGAGTGTTCAAGGCCAGTCCTAGAGACTTGCCTGGAATATATTCTCTTTAAGTACAGTGGGGCTGGACAGGACAACCCTCTCACCTCCTGACTAAATACTGCTTGCTACGAAACACGGATTGAGTGCCAGCAGCATGCTGGGCAATGCAGAGGATGCTAAGCCCCCCCAAAGTTAGGCAGGCAGGCAAAAGAGAGGGGGGGTGAGGTAGATAAATGACCTGCTGAAGAGGAAAAGTTGGTGATCCAGGGAAGACTTTGAAGGAGGAGGCACATCCTGTTTTGA
Source organism: Lepidodactylus listeri (assembly GCA_029233225.1). Taxonomy (NCBI): domain Eukaryota; kingdom Metazoa; phylum Chordata; class Lepidosauria; order Squamata; family Gekkonidae; genus Lepidodactylus; species Lepidodactylus listeri. Next base: position 31,358,749 of record JARCFY010000013.1, read on the forward strand.
TGGCCTCAGAGGAAGCGGCACAGATGAGCAGAAACTATTTGACACATGGAACCAATTATGGAGAGAGCTCTCTCTCACTGGAGGTCTTCGTGTTGAGGCTGGACGACATCTGTCCATTACATTCAAACTTTGCATTTTTTTTGCAACGGGTGGGGAGGGGATGGCGGCAATTTGGACTAGATGGCCTATAAGGCCACTTCCAGCTCTAGGGTTCTCTGACTCTTACGTCTCACAGATCTGATAGTATCTCTCATCTTGGACACCATCCTGGATGGGCACATTGACACTGTAATAGCGCCCTTTCCCCAGGCCCACGTCGGTCACGTCTCCTGTTCCTGTACAAGACAGAAAAGACCATGTCAGACTCAGATGAACATGAGAGAGAGACAGAGGATACCTTCTGCCTTGTCAAATATACAGAGGGTCACCACCATTTGCTCTGCAAGTGCCTTGAATAAAGTGAGATTGCAAGTTAACTAGACTGAGAGCACTGCCAGTTCCCAAAGGGCCCGCAGTAAGGATTTCTGGGCTTGGATGAGACAGAATGGTAGCACTAGAGCTCACTCATACCCTCTGGAATCTGGGGTGGTTTCTCTAGGTACCCAGTGTTCGAAGTCCCTGGTCTTGCCCGGGGCCATCGTACTGACAATGCAGTCTCCAGAGCTCTGCAAGACCGGCACCACTGACATTCTTTGCAGTGCTGCATCATTCCAACTGTGGCTGCAACACATCTTGTGCTCCTCTGCATCCAAGGATGAACCAGTGGCCTAAGGCAGCCTCATATTTCATCATGAAACTGATCTTGCAAAACCAGGAGAGGCTCTGGCAGAGCAAAAGTTGTCACACATAAATCCAAGGACCAGCAGCCACACACACAACTCTGGGAACACTGCGCAGGAAAACAAAGTGACAGGTACAAATCCAAGGGGAAACAGACAGCTAAAGAAATGGCCTGCCTCTTACATGCTGTAGATATCTGTATAGAAAAAAAAAGCATCATATGTTCCCGTCCGTTACAAAATGGAAACTACAAAACGCATTCGGGCTCCTGCATCCCGTTTCCCTCACCAGAAGCAGAGGAGCTTGGAGAGGGGTGGTGGGAAGAGCAATAATGGGAAGGAGAATCATGGATCAAATGAAGGGAAGAAGTTCTCAGTGTGACAAGGGATCACTTGCCTGGGAAAAATCCTGGTGAAAATTTGTGGAGAGAGACTGTCATGACTTTGGAGGTGAAACTGAAAGCATCTTCGACACCTAAGTGGGCAAGAGCAAGACAGACAAAGAAGGAGATGCTAACCCCTCTGCATACAACATGGCATCAGCTATGCATGGACAATATACTGGAGTGCAGCCCAAAGAGGTTTCCTAGAGCTACACATGGAATGGAAGAGACTTATATGGGGCAGGAAGCTGACCCAACTTTATGACCATCTGAAGCCAAGTTCCTACATGGCCTGAATGAGTCCTGACTTTGAAAAGCAGGAAGTGGCATGAACTTTTATCAGAAGGTCCTGCCTCGTGCAACTGCTACACTCAGAACTGTACACTCAAAATTCCCACAGCACCATAAATTAAGACTTCAGTATACATTAAACTGTGGGGAGTATGGGGGAGTTTCCCAGTCACCCCAGCACAAACCAAAGAATAAACAGGAGGTGACAAGGGGAGAAATGTAACAAAAAATGAAACACACCATAAAAGTCAGGTGAGCAGAAAGTGTGAAACTGGGTATAAATGAGGTCTCTCTCCTGCCAGGCAACAACTGGATTTGCTCAAAGTTGAAACAAAGTTCCCTTGGAGCTGCGACCCAGACTGAACCAAGATGGGGACAACGGACACCCCACTTTTTAAACGGCATGCTCTGCATAGCTACGCTGACTTTGCTACACTTTGCACAACTAGCTAAGAGAGAAGAGCTTAGGAAGGGTAAAATCTTCCAGAGACATGAACCAACGTCCCCTTAATGTACTAGGAGGATGGGGCAAAGGGGGGGTGGCAGCCCTCAAGTTTTCTGTTGGGCCGCAAGAACCCTGATGTAGCCCCACCTCATTCCAAGAAGGCTTTTCTCATAAGAACTGGGGGGGGGGGGCGATGAAGGCAACAACAACATCAGTGTCAGGCGGGTCCTTACCATCCCCATGATGCAAATCCAGGTCCACATAGAGGACACGGTCAAATTTCTGCCGCAACCGCAGGATGCCCAGAACAGCATCGTTCAAGTAACAGAAACCAGAAGCTTCATCTCTGCGGGCAAAACATCACTGGTGAGAGGTGGACCTATTAGCAGCTGCCAAATTAATCCTGCACAGCTGATGAACCCAACCACGGTATCATTTCTGGGTAGACTGAAGACTGCTCTTTTTAGAGAAAAATTACCTTTTTTGAAAAAGGAGACATCACGGGACAAATACATCACCTTACATCAAGAGTCGCAAGACGAGTCAGCTGCTCACCAGCACACGGAAAGACAGGTCTAGAAAGCAAGTTGCCCACTCTGCCAGGCAAGATGGACATTCCCAGCCTCTGAAGCAGGTAATCTGGGCCACAGGGGGCTCAGGAACAACTGTAGCAAGCTAGGCCTCAGCCTCCTCCTCGTAGGAGCTCGGTAGGCTCATGCCACAGCTGCTGCTCATTCTGCCATTCTCGTAACCTCCTTTCCCTCTCCAAAAACATATAAAAATGTAATTCTCCCTACCGCTATGCTACGTTTCTCCTTCTGCTACACTTCTGGGGAAAATGTTACAGGCTGATGGGCATAATTCAGACATCATCTAGAAAAGATGAGAGAAGAAGGTGCTTCCTTACTTCTTGGCGTGATGCCACCCTCCAGGCCAGTTGATTGCTACCTTGCACCTGCCGTCCACCAGACACTCGGCTGCTGTAATGGTGGCTCCTCCCACGGCAGCTGCATAGTCAAAGATTCCTTCCGTGGCGGGGCAGTCATAACCTGCAGAGATCACGGGTGCAGGGCTGTAGTGAGGCATGAAGGGGCCCCTGGTGTAAGTGGGTCTCCAGCACACTGACTACCCAGAACCCTTCCACTTGGATGCACTGCCTTGCCTTCTGGCGTGGGACTCACCTAGGCTGTGAGCTCCTCACCTAGGCCATAATCCACAGATTCTGGATGGTCATCGTCACCCTCCTCGCTGACCTTCTGTAGATGCTGTAGGTAGGCATCCGTATGGAAGCTTGCCATCTCTTCCATGGAGGCCACCTTGGGCCGGACTATCCTAGGAAAACCAAGGAAAAGGCAGAGAAGCAAAGCTCATGAAAGAAGCAGACTGGAACGAGGCTCAAGGCCAAGAGAACAGGGAGCATGCATGGTGGGAAACTAGGACCCTCTCAGCTTCTGGTCAGAGGATGCTTCCTTGTGTTGCCCTATCCACATACAAGCTTTTTGGCGCTAAGGTGATGTCACACTCAATTCTGACCGAATGAAACCTTACCACATATTACTAAACTGTGAATCCCACATATTATACAAGTTGCCCATAATGGTAGCATTCAGAAAATAGAAAACTCAAAGACCAAAACCCCACAGCAACTGGCAGAAGTTTCCATAATTTTCAAACAGCTCAGATCCAGCAGGCCCCCAGTAAGCTGTTCTTGCTTCCACCTACCTCATGTGATCAAGTAGGGAGTACGCTTTGATCAAGGAATGCACCATACTGGCCTATAAGGGAGAGATGCAAGAAGAGAGCAACTGATCTGTTTAAAATTTCTATTTAACTTCATTTATCCCTACTTTTCTTCCCACTGGGGACCCAAAGTGGCTTACAACATTATCACTTTCTGGATTTTATCTTCAAAACAACCCAGCAAGTTAAGTCAGGCTGAGTGTGCAACCAGACCAGGCTTCCATGGCAGAGCTGGAATCTGAACTTGGGTCTCCCAGATCCTGCTCTTATCACTACACAATGCTGATTCTGAGCAGAATTCAGCTGGCCTTATAGTACCTTCAAGCCCAGCACACTCTTCTCATTCAGTGCATGAACAGGTGCATATGTGCACACACAGCCAAGTAATCTGTCCATCACAACACCAAACATTGTGCTAATGCAATCCCCCCCTGCAAGCAGTCAAAAAGAACTCACCCCACCCTGACCTAGATAGCTAAGGCAAGCCCGATCCCATCAGATCTCGAAAGCTAGGCAGGGTCGATTCTAACAAGTATTTGATTTATTTATTATTGGGATTTATATCCTGCCTAGCCAGCGTTAGCCAGCTCAAGGCGGCTCACAATAGCTAAAACATAACAATATAGTTATCATAAAACTACAACTTAGAAAATATGCCTAGCCACAGAACTCACAGAATTTCACAAAAATTCCACAATTTCACCAGAAATTTGGTGACCATCATTGCTTCCAGAACAGAGTACAGCGATTTCCAAACCCACGGCCAGGAGCTTGCACCAGTTGATTGATCTCAGTGCTTTCCCAAGGCCCTCTACCCCCAGTGGCGGCTCCTAGTTGAAGGCCTGGCGGAAGAGCTCCACTTTACAGGCCCTGCGGAACTGCAAAAGGTCTCGCAGGGCCCTGATGTCATCCAGGAGCTCATTCCACCAGTGAGGAGCCGCCACTGAGAAGGCCCTGGTCCTGGTGGTCGTCAACCTGGCCTCTCTAGGGCCGGGGAGGGTCAGGCGGTGTTGAGTGCCTGATCACAGTGCTCTCTGGGGTATATAAGGGGAAAGGCAGTCCCTTAGGTAGTACTTGGATGGGAGACCTTGAAATACCAGAGGCAGGAGATGGAGGCAGAATTTATTCAGCCACCTCTCTGAATATCCTCCAGGCCCCCAGTAGGAGTCAGTCACCAGAGGTCAACATGACTTCCAGGTGCAGGCACACATGCACATATGAAAAATACAAAAAAAAACCCGCAAGGAAAAAAAGAACTCACCCCATACACCCAGGGCAAGGATCTACAGAAGCCATCCCTGACCCATATAGTGTACAGAAAAGCTGCCCCTGGTTCAGTCATGCTAAACAACAAAAAAGCAGGTGCTTGTGGCACTTTTTCTAAAGGATATAATTGTACCAACATCTGAACTAAAAATGGCTTTTAAAAACAACTCTCTGCCTAGCTGGCCCATTCTTCCAAGAGGCCATTCCCAGCTTCACAACATATATTCAGTTGGTGCAGTTTCCACACACACACACACACACACACCCATAGTACCAGTTCAATGCCAGGAAAATCTGCACCAGTAGAATGTTTACCTCTCACACCATGCAACTGCCAAAGCAGAGTGAGCCAGCACCTACTCTACATGGTCTGGTTTCTCCCGTTTTAACGTGGCTTCTGATGCACCTGAGATTCCAGACACACTGGAACAGCTCTCGATTGTTCAGACCTGCCGCAGGAGACCCTTCAAAAGGGGGTGTTCTCTCACGCCCCTTTTAAGCTTCTCCACAGGCCCTATTAACTGGAACGGGAGGAGAGAGAGACCAGTGCAGTGGCTAGTTTTTAAAAGATCTGGGTTCAAATCCTTTCTCAGCCATGACTGGGTCATCTCAAACCACCCTTTCTCTCTCAGTAGCCTTATTACCTCAGCCTAGTAGTTCTGAAGATAAAAGCGAGGGGCAGAAAACCGTAGACGCCGCTCTTTTAAGGGAAAGATTAGAACAAATGCAGAAAACCCGTTGTTTTGCTTTGCCCCCATTGGGGGGGTGGGGGCGTGAGAGACTGAGCTTGGCCCTGAAAGCCGAAGCCCTTTAAGAGCTCAGACACAGAGACCAAGACCGGCTAAGGACACCGCCAGCTCTCCCCGTGGAGGAGCAGCAGCGATGCACATTTGTTCCCGTAACCACAGCAGAGATGGCTTATCCCCGACCCTCTCGACACCCCCCCCCCCCCGACCCACTTCCGGCCACGCACCCTCCGGGGGACTTTGCAGAGGACGTCACACCGCGCGACGTACTCGGGGCTGTACACATACACCGGCGGTGGGGCCGACAGCTCCGCCATTTGAGCCCCCGCTGCCATCCGGTCGGCTGCTTCCGGGCTAGCAACACAAGTTGCTATTGGGGAGGAAAGGACTTCCTCTAGAGCGGAATTCTGGGAAAGGTAGTTTCAATGCGTGAAGGAAAGTTCAGCGCAGTCTTAAGGCCATTGATCACCCCGAGGCTTTCATTACAACGGGGGCGGCCTCGGGGGGCCTCAGTATGCGCGAGACTGTTTTTTAAAATGCCATATCTATGCTTTGACCTCACTCTTCATTGTGTGTGTAGTGCCCTCAAATCTGTAGGCCAAGGGGAAAAGAATGTGATTTCTGACACTCTCTCTTTGATATATATATTGACAGCTGTCACTTTTCCTTTAAAAGTTGAATCATAATAGATCCAGATCTTGGTATGTAACCTAGAATCTTCTGATTAGAGAAACTTATAGCAGAACATACATTTTATAATTGCATTTTTGTATAAGAAGCCATATTAAGCAAAAGTACTATTACAAGCCTCTGTAGAAGGAATTAGGATGCAACTAGAATGGAATGCTATTTGCAAGGATGCCAAGAGTGAAGTTTAATGTGATCCACAGCCCTTATCAGCTAGCTCTCCATATGCAAGGCCAGAAAGGGACAGAGTGTTCTCTAATGTTCCCATTGTTCTGGATACCAGATAAGCAAATGCAATCACTGACATATATAACCAGTATAAGGAGAGACCAATAGTAAGGTTTAAAGTCAGATGATGCTTGCATGATGTTAACTGCTTGGTACCAATTAGAGATTCTTTAATGTGTAAACTATATGTGATGTCATTTCAGGTATAAGACCTTCTGCCCTTCTTGGTTATGGCAGAATACAGCTTGGTGGTATTGGGGGCTAAGGCACCCAGTCTTGTATTCTTGTTTCTTGCAATAAACAGATATTCATCTAACTCTGAACTCTGACTGTGTGTTTCCAATTTAGTCACGGGAGCACACTGATACAGATTTGTGCATCAAGTCCCAGCTAATTTATGGCAGCAACCCTATAGTGTTTTCAGGGCAAGAGACTAACAGGTGGTTTGCCATTACCCTCTGCATTCCCTGGAATTTCTTAGTGGTTTCCCATCCAAATACTAACCAGGCCAACCCTGCTTAAACACATTGGTTTGACTGTATTTAAAAACAGATTCTGAGATCTGATGAGCTCAAGCTAGTTTGTAGCCTCCAAGTATAATTTTTTATCTTTTAGTTAAACGAGTTTTCCCCAAGTTATTTAGACTTATGTGTACTGAAGACTGGAAAAAGTTGATAGATTTTCTGGCTGGGGGGTGGAATTTACTTTTGTTATGATAAATTAACCCCAAAAATAGGGGTTTTCACTTCTGGCAACAGTTTCCCAAAAGTAGTCTATTGATTCTGTAGCCACAGTCTTGAAGACAGCCCATTAACTGCACTAGGGCTTATCAAGATGATCCCAAATTGGGCCCTAGGTGTAACTCCCTACTCAGCTGCAGACTGAATGTATGGAGGAGTTGTGGCTGTGTGGCAAAACATGTGGAGAAGGATCATGTTTGATCTCTAGTTAAAGGGTTTCAAACAGTGGATGTTCAGAAAGAACTCTCTCCCGTGAAGGCCATTACCTAAAGACTAAGCTAGATGGATGAGTGGTTTGACTGTATTTAAAACAGCTTTTCTATATTTGAACTGGAGAAATATACTTCCTTTGCTTTCCACAAGGCTACTGTGGAAATTTACCAGCCAGTTTCCACTTCAGCAAAGTATTGTTATTCACAATTCTTCTTTCCACCCAGTGCTACACTCCAGCCTACTCATTGCTTTGGTTCTTATCTCACTGTAACCAGCTACTACATGAGAAAACACAAAACAAAACAGTGATGAAATAGAGGTATTTTATTCTAGGTTTTCAATAGTCACTGAAAGGAACAGTTTTACAATTATTTTTTTTTGGGGGGGGGGGGTGCAAAGCCAACTGCATTCTGCTTATCAGCAGCACACACAAAAACCTCCCAAAGAGCGAGGTGTGGAGTTTTCAGAATTCATACAGCTATGAGTCCAGGCTGAATAGAAAGTGCAATTGGATAATTCGGTAAACTATCACAAAGTGCATTGCAATAACCAGCCCAAACATGTAAACTCAGGAAACACTTGAACAAGATGCATTTTTGCATCCCAGACTGAGATGAGGGGTGGGTGGGTAAATCATCCCATTTCCTTCGCAAAAGATTTGGCACTTGAAACCAAGCAAGCGAGCTCAGCTGTCACACTTATTGCTTCACACAAAAGTGGGGCCATGTTTCCAGCCAGCTGGTCTTGGAACACAGCTCCTTTCTGGAACCCATCCAAGCAGTAGCCTGGCCTGCTTTCTTCTAGCTCTGCCCCTGTGCTTAGCTCCTTTCCTCTGAAGGGGAAGCCTGGAGTTACATATTCCTGAAGTGGCAACATGCCCTCACCAGGGATTTCAGTCCTTTAATGGGCTACAGTGAGCTCCCCTTCCCAGAAAGTCATACTGATATTTTAAATACTTGGCAAAGTCATTTATTTCAAACACACAGTGGTAACTTTGAGCCCTGGAAGCCCTATTTATGGAAACCCCACATCTCACTATAAAGACCAACACTTTTTAAGCCTTTCAAAGCTTCTGTTGATTTTCTGAGAATCAGACAACTCTCCTTTCCCACATGACCCAAGGCCAATCATTTTCCTTGGAGCAGGGCAGCTGGAGCCCTAAGACACATCATCGTTGTGGCACATCCACCCTTGCCAGCATGTCTGCAGGCCAAGGCTAGTCATGAGAGTCAGAGGTCTGTTTAAAGCCTCTCAGAGGAGACAGGAAGACGATGGAACAAAAGCCCCCACTGAGAAGAATGCTGAACTCTTATCTCCCTGCAGACAGATTCATTGACTTGCACTTGAAATGACTTTCATTTGGCAAGCCGCTGACTTGAAAAGAACACATGCTCAGAGGAGTGGTTTCTGTACGAGACGGTTTGCAGCACATGATAATACCCTGACTGACAGGAGGCAGCCAAAGTTCCAGCCTATGGTCAGGGCATCAGTGAGAGTGAAGAGAAGCCCCCTGAGGCTGGTGAGGCTGGAGTACAAGGGGTGACGCTAAAGGCACTCAAGGCATTCATAATGGGGAGACTACAAACAAAGGGTTAATGGGAAGGCTAGTACCCTAGGTAAGGAGCAGCAGCACATCTGATTGATCAAAGTCTCACAGAGTACAGGTAAAAATCCCAGGATGAATGGAGATAAAAAGTCTTACCCAGTAACAAAGTCTACAGCTGCATGCTAGTAGGAGCCCCCATAAAAGCAGATGTCCAGAGCATGAGGAGCCCTCTTGGCCTCTCTGTTCCAACTCAAGCAGTAAGGTTGTGCAAATGGCAGCCATCAGCCTAAGAGAATCCAGTCCCAGAACCCTCTGTCTGAGACACACAGACCCTCCTTGAAGCCATGGGGGTCCTGTATATGCAGTTTGTGTGCAGACACAGCTCCTTGCACAACACACACTCCTGCAATGCTCAGAAGTCCCTTTCTCAAGGCAGACATTGCAGAACAAAGTTCATCTTCAGCAGTACTGCACCAAATCAGTTTCAGTCACCAGAACTGGATGGCTTTGTTGAGAAGAGGTGATCCAACTGCCAACCAAACAGCTCAGTGCTGGCCTTCGGCCCTAAACCTAAATCCCCAGGGTTGTTCTTCCAGCTCATACAGAGAAACCCAAACTGGCTTACTGCATGGTGCAGCCACTGCTTGGAAGGAACTCCTGCAGGTAGATAACCACGGCTTTGGAGAGGTAAGTCATGGTGCCAAACCTGCCACTAGGGGCGCTGTCATAGAGCAAGGTGCAGATCCCTGTGGCTGGGTCCTTTTCCAGCATGTTGTCATCAGCGCCCAGGACTTTCTGTTTCAGCGGGGAAGGAGAAGGAAGAGGAATTACTGCCAGAGTTTATCATTCAGAGCTGACACTCCCCACCCCATAATCATGTTTTATAACTCTGGTGCTCTGCTGTTCTGCAAACAAAAAGAGGCACACATTTATCCATCTCCCATGTTTCCTGGAGACTGTACAGATTCCTGTTGCAGGGTTTGGACATTTAATATTCCAGCCATATAACGCTTCCTTTAAGCTGTGGAGTCTTGTGAGCAAAAAGTCTACTTTGTGCGCTACTGGCATTGAAGTTGTGAGCGAGCAATTCGGCTACTGCATAAATTAATTTTCTCTGGAGCCCTCCTTCCTGAGCTAAGATGAAAATGTGTGAGTCAGAGGCTAAAAAAACTGTGAGCTAGCTCACACTAACAGCTTAGAGGGAACACTGGTGCCAACCACCCTCAGAGAAGCCTTCCTCTAACTAAAGCGGCTGTTCCTTCAATAGAAAATCCACTTTAGTTGGAAGAAGGCTCCTTAGGCTGCAGGGAGGCTCCAAACATGGCTCAGTTGGTGGGGGGGTAGCATCAGGTAGGATCCCCCCCATTTAGGTTGGCATTTTCAGGCAACAGCTGGAGGATTTACACTGGGGAAGACTGGGGAGATTTACTGTTGCAGCCCAGCCTTTAATGGCAACATACTCCAGCTCCCAACGTTCCCACCCACAGCAAGGCTGTGTTTGCTTCGAACCTCTGGTCAGACCAAAGGAAGCCTCTACCTGTTCCTCGTAGAATAAGTCATTTGCAAGGTGCACAATCTTCTCCACTGCAATGATGCTGCCAAGGCAGTGCACTTCCACCTCCGCTAGCAACGTCAGGACCAGAATGGCCTCGACAAACAGCTGCCGGTATTCTGGCTGGGGGACTCTGTTTAGGACAGACTCGACATGGACTGCAAACTTGATCTCTCCTGGAGTCATCTGTCGTGGGCGGGGGTGGGGAGATGCAAACGACAACACACAGGAAAAGAAGAATACTAGATGAGGCAACCAGGTGGCCCACTTGCCACAAGGCACGACCCAGCCTGCATGCCCCCTGCGTATGCTGGAAAATGGTCTGTCATACCTTGACGTAGAGGGGAGGGGGAAATGAGGCCCCCAAGCCAAATAAATGGAGTCAGATGCGAAGGCAGTGAGATGCGTACAGAACCTCACCCCCACTTTGCAAAAGAGACCTTCCGGCCGTAACAGAGGGAAATGGCCGCAGGGGAACAGCTGTGCAAAGGCACAGAGTCCACAGGGGTGTTCTGAATGCAAAACTTTTGCACCCCAGGGCCTCGGAATGCAAACAAGAGGTAAGCATCACTCCTGGGTTTGAATGTCTTGGGAGACAAGTGGAAGTACAAGCATCTACACCTTCTCCACCAGCTCAGCAGAAGCCCCCTAACAGTGCTGCAGCTGCTCCTGGTCCTGGGAGAGAAGGAAGACCAAGTGCCATCACTCCATCAACACAGGGAAGGAAGGGAAGAGGCTGGTGACAGCGAGAGTAATTTGGGGGGAAATAATATCATCAGGTTGCAGCACACATACAAATCACAGAGCCCATACAGCAGCCACAGTGGCACATCAGCTAACATTCACACCTGGTACAAAGGCAGTCACATCCCCAGACACATGGCCAAAAGTGTATCCAAAGCTGGCTATTACTCAGAAAGTGCAGCTAAGGCCTAATCCTACTGAACAGAGTAATGACTGTAGGACAGCAGGAGACCTTGCAAGGAGGGAAGGGAGAGGGAGAAAGGAGGAGACTGAATTTTTACCTCTTTGGTTGTTGATGACGGAAGAACAAAACCTTCCATGGACAGTCCATGGCACTGTAGACCAAGACCAGAAGAGAAGTTAAAGAACATAGCAGTGTGCTGGGCCCCTGTCACTCTGTGCTGAATGCATTTCAGTAACAGGAAGGTGGATTGTTATATTCTTTTTCATACAACGCATCATTTAAACTCCCATAGCTCACACAACTGCTCTGTCTGGCTCAGGGGCATGGGTATTCCTTCATCAACAAGGGACCACTTCAACAGAAGGTATAACCTGACTTGGTTTCTCTCTCAGATGCACAGAGGTTTATCTGGTCAGTCTCAAAGACTTCCACAGAAAAGGAGTTCATACCTTCCCCTTGGATACACTTCCCTGCCCAACATGGTGCTAGAGATCATTCCCCCCCTTAAGAGGTCCCTTAAGCTCTCTTAAACATATTGCTCATTAAAATTGCACAGTATCCTAGAAGTCATAGCTAACATTTGTCCTGCTTGGATGACAGCCACTGTGATCACAGCTCCAAAGCAGTGATAAAACTAGATAGCCTTAGACAAGAAACAGGAAAAGAAGGGTAGGGAGAAAGAGAAAGGCACGTCCCTCTGCTAAGATGGCTGCAGCAGCACCTGAATTCCCTCCAGAGGAGCTTTTAAAAAAAAATTATTACAAAATTGTATATCCTACCCCTGCAGCTCAAGGGGCTTGATGGTTCTCACCTTCTGCAAGATCTTCCAGATCTTCTGGTAGAATCCCACTGGGACCCTGTTGAGGGCCCCGTCCAGTCGCCGGCGTCTCTGCCACTGGCCTTGGCGCCCATCCTTGAAAGAGCGGTCTTCACCCGTGCCGCTTCGTGGTGTGGAGTGTCCAGATAACTGAGCAAAGAAGAGAGCTTGTGCTGGGGATGGCCGGAAGGCAGCAAACCCAGAGAGCCCCCAAGCCTGGCACACAACTCCCCTCGTCCCAGCAGAGAAGAGAAACCTTCCAAGCCCAGCCCAGTTGTGCTCACCACAATGCTCTTTCCCTGGGAAACTTCCATGCTAGTCTCCAATGAGTGCAAACCACCAGACTAAAAATAAAGAAAACAGAAAGGAAGAGAGAGAGAGAGAGAAGAGAAAGAATGTATCATAGCCTGTTGAGTGGATCGGGCCATGGCAGCCAACACTGCACGGGTACAGGCAAACAGAAGGCCAGTCAGGTTGCCTATGAAGACCGTAGCATTAGTGCCGGTTGAGGATACAAAGCTGCAGCTTGTCTTCTGCTAAAGCAAAGCTATGAGATAGATTTACAGGCCCTCTTATTAGAAAGCCAGCAAGGGAGGGTAAAGGAGGACATCAAGATGGGCTGGAGCAAACACCATCTTTGCTGGATCTTGGTGTGAGTGGTGGCACTGGGCCTGGGTTCAAAGCCCCCGTCAGCGAGCAAGCCATTGCAGTTGGCAAAACAGAACAGCTGTAGCACCTCTGGGCTGCTGGGGGAATGGTTAAGAGCTGGCTACAGCTCCACCCAAAAGCTATTAAAGGTTGCAACACATGTTCCCCACAGAGAAGAGTCTATGCACTTGGTCATTTTTTACTCCCAAGGGAATGGGAACAGGACAGTTCATGTATTTAGATATTTACACCCTGATTTTCTCCAATGGAACCCAAAGTGGCTTACAACATCATTCTCTGCTCCTCCATTTTATCCTTATGACAACAATCCTGCGAGGCAGAAAGACTGTGACTGGTCCATGGTCACCCACAGACTCGCAGATCTTAGTCCAAATTAGCCACTACACTATGCTGATACAGCACAGCATTTGGCTTCTCAAGTGGCACCAGGGCCTGAGCACTGCAAGGGATAGTTTCTGCCAGCATCAGAACACCTGCAGAGCACCCAAAGGCAGGCCACAGTGTTGAACTGAGGACTGGAAATCCCTATCAGGTCAAGATGCACATTGTTGCATGCCTCTACTGCAGGACAGCCTTGACCCAGATAGCCCAGACTAGCCCAGTCGCATCAGATCAAGCTAAGCAGGGTCAGCCCTGGTTAGTATTTGGATGGGAGACCACCAAGGAAGTCCAGGGTTGCTACACAGAGACAGGCAACGGCAAACCACCTCTGAATGTCTGTTGTCTTGAAAACTCCACGGGGTCGCCATAAGTTGGCTACAACATGATGGCACTTCATACACACGCATGCCCCGGGATGCTGGAAATGTCTATCTTCCAAAGAGGAGAGGGGCCAACAAGTTTGCAAAAGTGCTGGGACTCCCCTCAGCTTCACTGGAATCCTACAGGACAAGATGCTTTTGGGACCATGCACCCTGAAACCCTTCTGAAGCCCCACTTCTTGCCAGATGTGATTCTGGAGAAAGTATCAATAGTCTTAGTAACTAGACTGAAATTGCATTTACAAAACTTCTCCATTCCCCTATTTTTTAAAAAAAGGCACAGGAGCCACTTTGTCAAGAGGGGATTGCAAGCTCGATGCTACACCAGCTCACTCGCCCTTTGCTCATGCAGGCTTAGAGGCTTCCAAAACTGGGCCCAACAGTGGCAGCATTAGCCGGCATTTGAGAGGGGTGAGAGGTTCACCTTAAGCTCAGACAAAGACTGCCTACGTTTATCCAGTTGCTGAAAGAGAAAAAGAAGAAAGAGAGGGAGGAGCACTGAGTTTAAACCCCGGCAATATTGCTGCAAACTTCCCCAGAGTTCTTGTTTTAACTGCAGGGAGCATACCTGACACCCTGGGAACAGCCCCCTGTTTTATCACTACCCCCCAGCCTGAGCGCAATGAGAAGGCCCACTTGTAGGATCCTTTAGCAGCAGCCTGGGTCAGACAAACATTAGTGCCAGCCCACCACCCCTCTCCACAAGCTTTCTGCAGTCCAGTCCCAATTCTAGTACACATTTGCATTGAAAGATGTTGTCAGCTCATGTAGTTCCAGTGTGGTCTGTACTGAGTGGTGGGGGAGGGGAGTTACTGCTTCCTGAAACCATACCTGATTTCCCTGCAAGCAGACACAACCTTTCTATGTTCACCCTGTGGGCTTTTTTCGTTTGGAAACTGATAATGCAAGTGGGAAACAAGGTTGTTTATACTTTTACAAAATAAAACTGAAAGAAAATAGAGGCAGAGGGAAAATATTTGGGTGCAGAGAAGGAAAAGGAGCCTGTGTGGATCCCCCTGGTGCCAGAAAACCCCACAACACACCAAGTGGTAACCACTTCAGCGCTGGCGCAGACTCAGCCTGACCTGCTTGATTTCACTTTTGAGCCGAACGATCCCAGCCCGTTCTGTTTTAGTTGCTCCAACTGGGCCAACTTCACGGATGGAAATAGCTGGGGTCAATGCTGAATCCAGGGAGCGCACTGCAAAATGAGGGAGAGACATTGTCCAAATCTGGAAATGCCCCCAGAGCCCAGCCTTGTGGCCCATGAGGCTTTTATAATCTGTATATGCTGAAGTCCCATTCTACACAAGAATCAGTAGCCACACAAGCACATCAGCAGTGCACGAACCTTCCACCTATCGGCTGCTGGCTAGAACAGGACAATTCAAACAGGGTATGGTTGCTCATTCCCAAGCCTCAGTTCCCTAAGTGCTACTACCAATTACTACTGGCACAAAGAACGGAGGTTTGCAATGATTCCAGAAAAGGTCTGTATGTGTAAAAAGTTGCATCTGGATTTGAACTATTCAGAAAGGAGAATTTCACAGCCTATATATTTAGAAAATTTATATGCTGCCTCTCCAGAGACCTAGGTGGCTTACACATTGAGGATGCTTTCACACATACTAAATAATGCAGTTTTAATCCACTTCAGTGACTGTCTGCAAGTGAATTTTGCCATTTCACACTAAAATCCAGTTGCAAAGTCATCGAAAGTGGACTGAAAGTGTGTTATTTAGTGTGTATGAAAGCGCCCAGAAATAATGCAACATAATGAAATAGGGTTGTAGTTCACTACAATTGTTGTAGGTATCCATTTTTACTACTCGTAATTCACTTTCTGTATTGTTTATAGCATACCTTGCCTTAGATAGTTTGTTGGTCACGTTGTTCTCTAATCCTATTGCAGTGTTTATTGGTTGTCTTATGCTGTTTGATTAGACTGTATTATATCCTATAAACAGCCTTGAGACTCAAAGAGAAAGGTGGACTATAAATAAAATGAATAAGATTTTTAAAAAACCAGGACAAATTAAGAACCAAGCCACTGCACAGAAAAGCACAAAAAGCAAACCCCAAGCATCCTAAAATGATACTCATAAAACAATCCTTGAGCTAGAAGCAGACCATAAAAAAAAACTAACAAATATGAAACCACCTCTTTTAAAGGGTGGGTAGAAAGAAATGTTTTGACCTGCCACCTAAAGGGAAGTAAGGGAAGTAAAGTAGGTGCCAAGGAAGGCCTGGGGGGTGGGTTCCAAAGGGTATGGCTTGCAAGTAATCCAGTGGAAGAGGAACTCTCAGGCAGTTTAGGCAGTTCAGCCTCTCTCTTATGAAAGAAGGATTAAGAAACGCTCTGTAATCTGGGGATTAAGGAGAACAGAAATGCAAGGAGCAAGGAAAGAACCCACCGCAGTGCACTCTGGTGAGAGCAGGCATCAGCACACAGCCAGCCAGTCCACAGTGGTAGACACTGCTGATGAGGCTAAGGGATCTGGGTTTACACCAGGGTCAAGGCCTATCCGGATCAGCCCCCTTCCCAGCCAGAGCTCCTTAAAACAGCTACACTCACCACTTCTCTCCACTCCAAACTCCTTGCCGCTGAGGATGTGATGCAGAAGATTCTTCATATCCGAAGGGCTGAGATTCATCAAACTCTCGGTGGCTTCCTCAGCTACAGAATGGGAGAACCAAGGTGGGCGATTCCTCTCCAACCCTGTCCAATTCCTATCACTTACAGCTCGACAACAAACCCACAGACATTCTCAACAAAAGAGGACACTCTCTCCAGGGCATGGGAGGCTGCCAGGAAGTACTGAACTGAGCACTTGGCTCTTGGCCTTAGGTATGCCAAGCCTTGCCTTTACTGGCTTCGTGGAGAAGCCCCTCCCCCCAAGGGTTCCAATCCAGAGGCCATTCAAAGGGGAGATGCAGCTACATCTGGCTGACCAACACAGGTCCACCTACCTGAGCAACACAATGACTGAGCCAGCTCTGTCGCCATCACCTGGATGATGAGTCCAATACGCAGACGGAACATCTCTGCAAAGAGAGCTGGCTGAGTCCGGATGTACATGGCCAGGTAAACCATTATCTCCTGCGTGGAGAGAGAAGGAGAGGGACAGCTGGTCATGGCTACAACCTCCAAGCATTTGCTCCCCCTTTCCAAGCAAGTCAGGAAGCGGGGGTGCACTCATCTCTCACCTGAGTCAGGATGGAGACGCTCATGTTCTTGTCGCTGGCTTCGTCAATCAGGTGGGTGAGCTCCTCGTAAGGCAAGGGGCTGCAGAGGAGGCAATGCTGGATATGAGAGGGGTCCTTTATCCTATATAACTATACCCCAACACTGTCAGATTTACGTACACACAGAACAAGTACTGCAAACCAGATAGGATGCGTATCTGTGTTCCCATAGCCACGCCATTCCAGAGTCAGGGAGGTGCATCTTTGGTGCAGATGCTTTCTGAGTGCAGAATCTAATACCCTTCTCCTTTTCTCATCTCTGTACCTTCGTCTTATTTCTCTCCACCACCCAATCATTGTAAATACTCCCCCCAAATATTTCTGCATATATCTCAATACAAGGAGTAAAATATATACATGTATGTATGACTGTGCAAATCTGACATGCGTTCTCTGCCTAAAGCTTGTATGGGCGGGGCAGAATATGCATAAGTGTCCACCTTGTGTCCCCTCCATGCTGCTTTTCAATCATGGCGGCTGGAGGAAGGACAATCTTTGGAGCTTCTTAGAGATACACAGAGAACTCACCATGGCCTCTCCTCTGCTAGCACAAGTACACTGAGAAACCTCCAGACTAGGAATGCTGGGACAGAACAATGGAGAAGGCCCCTCCCTCTGGGCCCATGTGTGCTTTGTGTTTCACAGGGACTTGCAACACACTGGGCCACCAGCCCTTTCTCTCCGGCTTTAATAGCCTCCCATGTGCACCCAAAACAAACCCACATGCTTGCTACAAAACCAGGAAGTCTGGTGCAAACTGTGGAACACGCAGCTTTCAGGTCAGCTGTGCAGCAAAGGCAGACTCACGCAGAGATGGTCTTCTCACGAGGCTCAGGGGGAAGCCCTACAGTCAAGTGCTTCTGGTGCGACAGCAAGCTGGTGCAGGCCTACCGGAGGAAGAGACTGTCAGGCAAGTTGTCAAGTTCCCTCTGAGGCAGTGTTCCCTCTAAGCTGAGTTAGAGTGAGCTAGCTCACAGTTTTTTAGTCTCTGGCTCACACATTTTTGTCTCAGCTCAGGAAGGATGGCTCCAGAGCAAACTGATTTATGCAGTAGTGCCATGACCCCTTACAGGTTGCCACCTTCTGCCACCACCACCCTGGACTTAGGGTCTTTTGAGAAGGCCCAGGGTACCCTCCCAAACCCCACCAAATGCCCTCTTTTAACCAAGAAACATAAGGCGTGATGACCAGGCAGAACACTTAAACAACAGGGTTTATTTAAACAATACTGGGGCAGGGAAAACAAGACAAGGTGAATTCAAATCAATAACAGTGTTTAAAGGAAAACTAAAATGAATCTAACGTGACTGTTTTTCCTTAACTGGTACTACTTAAGGCCTACATCCTCTTATACCAGGCCTCTTGCCTGTACTCACTCCATCCCACTGAGGGATTTCTCTCCCAGCCCAGACTTTCCCCTCAATTTTACTCTCTGAGGAAAGGCCGCAATAAAGAGAAAAAAAACACCCATTTGTCAGTTACACAGCTAAAGTTCTGTCTCCTCACATATTCCCAAAGCTCCCATTGATTAACACTGCCAAGCATCATGGGAACTGTAGGCTGTCAGCCCTCTACCCCCACTCTCTCCTGGGCTTAGGCTGCACTGATGCCTGTCTCCAGGAAGCAGGCACAGATCATGACAGGTAGCCAAACTGCTCACTCACAATCTTAATGCTGGTAGCTCACAAAGTAGAATTTTTGCTCACAAGACTCCACAGCTTAGAGGGAGCATTGCTCTTAGGTGCAATGAATCACAATTTAACTCTGATCTTTATTCTTTAGCAACGTCATAACAAAGGGACAAAGAGAAACACGTTCTCTGTTTGCCACCCTCATGTTTTGATTAAATGCCCTTAGGTAGGTTATTCTGGGCCCTTGCAAACAATATACCTCATCAGAAAAGGCAGCTCCCCCTCTCACGTTGGGAGCTATTACCTCATCAAGAGCTTCCACCTTCTTCTTCAGGATCCCAGAGACATACCGGATCAGGCCCCACTGGCGAGTAGCACCAACTTTGCTGTATAGCTCTGTGAGAAGGTCAGTGACTGTGACCCCAGGTTCACCATAGATCTCCGTATCCCAATCCAGCCCCCTACAAAAGAGAGCAGCCATATAATTCAGAAAAGGGTTCCACTTCCAGCCCAGCCCTAATCTCTGCCTACTCGAAGGATCCCAACTTCCTGTTCTATATGCTTTTGTTCAACTCTGGCCTACAATGTTCTTTGCGCTTCCAAATCCAAGATGGCAGCTATCATTTTGCAAATCCACACAGCCAGATTCGCTTAGCATTGAAACCACACAGAGAGTGGCAGAACTCAGGTCCAAATGGCAGTCACCCAGAGCAATCCAAGATGGCAGCAGCCATGATGCACAGCCCTCATGGATTTGACAAACTGGGCTAGGTAACCCAGGAAATTGGTGTGGTCAGAAAGAGGTAACACATAAAAACCACAAGACTAAGATTTCATGCTAGCAGAAAAATTGGCCTAACATCCCCCACCCCCACCCCAAATCATACACTGGAGTTCCCTTCCCTTCATCTATTCTGGGTGTGGGACCAACAGCAACCTCAACACAGGAGCTACCTAAACCACCTTAAAAGCCCCGCCCATACTCGTACTTGAGGGTGTAGAGCATGTAGAGGTAGTTGGCCTGGTCCTGCAGGGAGTGGCATTCGCGGAGCTGATCCACCAGGACCTTGCAGTCCACATTCCCAGCTGCATCCTTCGGGAGGTTCACCTCAACAGGGATGGATGGCTTTTGGAGAAGAAGAAGCCAGACTGACTTTAGGAGGACAGCATGTGTGCCCACGTCCTCCCCCCAGAGCCCCTTATCTGGCCTGCCTAATGCAGCCAACAAGCACAAGGGTCACAAAACCAATACATTCTAATCAGGAAGTTTGGGATGGGATGGGTCAGGAAAAGCTGATGGGATAGACAGTCCACAAGATAGAAAACATTTTTTTAAACTATGGGCTGCTCCTTCTTGAACAGCAGAGCATCTCAGATCAAGAGAGCAAAGTCCAACAGCCTCACCTTGGTGTCTTGCTTTTGCATTGAGCCCAGCAAGTTAACAGATGGCTGGGAATCCTGGAACAGCTTAGAAGGGATGTACATGTTGATATCTGCAAGAACCCAAAAGTGCACAGAGCTGCTGGAGGGTTCAGGATCCTCAGGGTGATGCATTTCACTGAAAAGGCCCCAAAGCCAGGCAGAGCCTGACACAATTCAGACAGGGCCAGGAACAGCTCCTTGATGGGGAAACAGGTCCCCACCAGTGTTTCCCCTAAGCCAAGTCACTGTGAGCTAGCTCACAATTTTTTAGCCTCTGGCTCACACATTTTTGTCTTAGTTCAGGAAAGATGGCTCCAGAGCAAACTAAATTATGCAGTAGCCAAATTGCTCGCTCACAACTTTAATGCCAGTAGCTCACAAAGTGGAATTTTTGCTCACAAGACTCCACAGCTTAGAGGGAGCATTGGCGGGAGGATGGACTTAACACAGTGCATGCATCTGCTGTGGCCTCTCCCTTCTTACAGCAAACCGGAGAACCTTCCAAGTAGATCTGTTGATTGATTAATTACTTGCTAGAGCATTCAAAGACAACTCGGATTCATGTACATGTAAAGATGTCGGATTCAGACTCAGGGAAATATTTATTTATTTATTTGTTCAATTTATACCCCACCCTTCCCGCGAGCAGGCCCAGGACGGCTTACAAAATCGGTACACAAATACCGACACATTAAAAGCATTTAAATAATTCAATACAATAAAATCATAACGTCAATAAAATCAAGGTGGTAGTAATATTTCCATAAGATGGCATGATATTGCTTTCAAAGTGCTTACAGACATTTCACCATCTCAGTGGCCTCCTGAGTCATGATGGAGTAGACCCACTGTTGGAATTGTGGGCTGGGCTCGTTGATGGTACTAGTGAGGGCAGCTCCTTAGTTGAAGGCCTGGTGGAAGAGCTCCATCTTGCAGGCCCCGTGGAACTGTAAAAGGTCCTGCAGGGCCCTGATCTCTTCCGGAGCTCGTTCCACCAGTAAGGAGCCACTACTGAGAACGCCCTGGCCCTGGTGATGGCGAGCCTGGCATCTTTGGGACCCAGCAGGGTCAGTCAGTTCTGCTACCCTGACCGTAGTGCTCTCTGGGGTATATATGGGGAAATGCGGTCCATTAAGAGTCACACAGGAAGAGGAATTTTGCCACAAATTCTCCTGTGACAGTGGCACAAGAAGGAAGGAAAACTGTACATGGGGAAGCTGCTCTTTTTGTGCAACATTTGAAGAAACAGAAGCCACACAGAAAAAAAGAAGAACTGTGGGAGGGGGATTCATGGGGGTCCCTGGTGACACCAGTAGCATTTCAACTTACTCTGTACATGCAGGTCTTTGGCCTTTGTCATCAAAGACACGAGGTCACGAGTGGTGTGCACTGCGGCACGGAAGCGGTGGAGCCCCTGCTTCTGAGATGATGCAGAGGGGGTGGCCTTGGGAACGGTGTGCTCCAGAAGGTGGTCTAAATACTGGGCAACTTCATCACAGATGTCAGCTGGAAGAAAGACCTTGACTTACTTGGAGCTCATAATTCTCGCAGGGGAAGCCACTCCTGAAGACACCCAACACACACACCCTTCTCCTGGGAAAAGCGGGCACAGAGGAACAGCGAGATCCCTGCCAATGCCCTTCTTGCTCAGAATAAATTTTTACACACAAACCTTGAAGCAGCTCTTGCACCCACCAGGTTTGCAATGTGAAAGTAAACCACCCCACCCCACCCACAGCTCATCTGCATTACAAATTCCCCTCTTCTGCTTCCTCTTTTACAGGAACAGCTGTCAAACCTCACTTGCAGACACACACACTCACAAAGACAGGCTGTCAAAGCAAGGCAGCTTGGAAACCCATTTAATGCCTGAATCTTTCCCTCTGCCCCCAGAAAAGAAGCTCTTCTCCATAGGGTGAGATTAAGGGACTCAGCACAAGTTAGCTGCAGGTTTGCTCCACTTGCAACCAGAGGTCTGGGGAAGCACACAAAACTACAACTGCTTGGACTTGGAGTCGTTGCTTCCACTGTGCCCACACTGGCTCTATCCAACGGCAAGTGTATCTAAGCCACCCAGCAACAAAGCCCAGCAGCTGCACACCAGCAGTCCCACCAGCAAGTATGAGAGAGAAGCAACCGCTTCAGAAGGGGAGAGAAGAGCTGGGCACCACCACTAGTTGTGCAGAGTGGCAGACTCCTACAGCAGCAGACCAAGCACACAGCCCTAATGTTGGGAACAGGAATAGCATCTCAGCTCCTTAGCAGCTCCAGGCTGTAGGATCTGCATAAATGCCAGAAGAAGATACATGCAAAGGAGCCAAGCTCCTGATGATAGCAAGCCATTCTTTGCTTGGAACACTCTCTACTGCTTCCCAGCCCCTCCCTCCAGTCATGAAGGCTAGGAAAACTGAAGGCCACCCATCCTCCAAAAATCAGCAGGACACTCACCACAGTTAGGAAGACTATCTGTGTGGGAAAAGAGCTCCCTCCCTAAATAGCATGAGTACAGACAGACCCCCTCCCTGACCACTGCTAGTGTGCCCTCGTGTTCCAACAGCCCAAATGTCTGTGAACATAGCCATGCTTTAGATGAGCCATTGCAAAGAAACAGGCAGGGGGGAAACAAACCAGCCAGCCACCTGGGCAAACCCCGCATGCGGCACTGCAAACTCACAACACGGACACCAGCATCCCAAGGTGGTAGGGAGGGTGTGGCCACAAGCCAGTTACAGGCACTGTTAATGGGATAAAGGGATTGACGGAGGAGTCAAAAGAAGAGAAGAGAGTTAAGAAGATTGTTTGTATAGACAGGGGATTTGTTGGCAGTAGCAGAGGGAGAGGTCACAGGAGCTCAAGGACTGCTGTAGATGAAGGATGGAGAACTGGGCAGCTATTTGGAGAGCCTTTCATCCTTGAAGGGGGAGTGCAAGAGATTGCAAACATGTACGCTCACCCTTTTCTTTCTGACTGCAGCACAAGCATCTAACCTAACAGGTAGACAAAAGGCCTGTTGGCCACTGCTTAAAAATAAGATAGCTTTCATATTATACAGAACTCTTTATCAGGCAGAATGGAAAGGGAACTAGGAGTCTGCCTTGACCAAACTGTTGTGCTGGCTAAGGAGCTTACACCAGCATTAGTCTGTAAATCTCTACATTTGGTTTGCCCTTGTTAACAATACTGTCCAAACACTCCACTGTGTACAGACTAATGCTGGTGTAAGCCATTCTATCTGAGATGTCCCATGCAACTCAAAAACTTGCACACCCCTCCTATAAGAGATATTGCTTTGCATTTTGCATCTCTCTCTCTCACACCCTTTTCCAATAATATTATGGCAGCAGCCATCTTTCCCAAATAATTAGACAGCCAATAGCATCACTCTTAGGCAGTTGTATTGACCAAGGATGATCTTTGGTACTGGCGAGGTTCCCTTGGAAAGCTCTTATGCACCAAGAATAGCATGGACTCAAGAGGTATGCCTTCAACTGGGCATCTGGGCATCCATTCTTTCCCCCTTCCTTCTGCCCTTCCAAGGTGGGCTCCAAGTTCAAGTCATCAACCTAGACCTGCAGTGAGTGGTAAAGCCAGGTGTGTAATTGCAAGACCCTTTTTACACTCCCAAAAGTGTTAATGGTGGGGGGAGGGCATGGCCCTGTGGTGGGGTGATTCTTTAGCACAATGAAGGCCCCTAAATTCAATCCCTGGCAACCCCAGTGACAGGAAATCCAGCACTGGGAAGCAGCCCAGAAAGGTGCTCCCAGTCAGAGAGATTTACTAGGTTAGCTGGGACAATGGTCTGATTGGAAGGGCCCCAGTTTTCTGTGCAGAAGTTTGGCTCAGTCTCTGGCACTCCCAGGGCAAGGGCAGTACACCACAGACAGCCTCTGCCAGAGCAAACAATATGGAGCTGCAAGACGGCCCATGGATCAGACTCCATATACGGCAGCTTCATATCTTCGCTTGAAGAACTAATCAACATTTGCAACAGGATCCCCGGTCCAAGAACTCCCAGCTATTCGTGGCCAGTTCCGGGAGCCTCTCAGCTCTGCAGTTCTGTCTCGCTAACAGCACGGTAAAGGTTAGAGAAGGAAAAGGTTAATTAAGTGACGGGCAGGAATCGGAGGAGTGTTAAATCGAGGGAGTGAGGCACGGATCAGAGGGCTGTGGCGTTACGGGCTGGATTAAGGAATCCACAGCATGTCCCAAGTGCATGAAGGGGGCCAATCCATCTCCTTACCATCTTCTGACATTCGAAAGCCATGCAGCCAGTCCTCTGGGTCTAAATCGCTGAAGCTGTCAAGGCTGAGCCCATAGTCATCAGCATAGAGCTTACCCTCCGGCCCAGGGTCCATGAAGCTGAGATGTGTGCGGCACGAAGTAGTGAGAAATTCAGACAACCTACCAGTCTGGATCCTGTGGGAGTCAGAAAGGGAAGGGAAGCAAGAGGCAGTGGGCACTCTGGCCAACATTCTCAAGCTGAAGAACAATACAGCCATCCCCCGTTCTAGAAACAGGTCACATTTCCCAGCTACGGGATAAAGATCTCTTTCCTCCTCTGCTGGTCTACCAACATGAATACCTGAGTGAATTTTTGCTTCAGGCATTTTAAGAACTGCCCTGCTCCAGTGGCCACATTACAGTCCTTTTAAATGCTTAACTCATTAAAAAAAACCCAAAAACCCAAAGCACTGTTCTAAGAATGGTGACTTTGTGACTACCACAAGGGCCAACCAATCAGCAGACTGCACAGTCGTCTTCTCCTAGAAAAACAGGGACAGCCAGTTGCTCCTGGGCTGGGTTCTGTTTGGAAGTTTGCCCGTCTGCCCAAGAAGGGGGCAAGGGCACATTTCCAGCAGCTACACATCTGTCTTCACCCTAACACCCGTAAGTCCAAGGCAAGTCTGCACTGACAGCCAACCCATCTTCCCAGAAGCTTAAAAATATCCCCTGTTCTATTTTTTGTTAAATTAAGCGGCTTCTCCTCTTTTAGGGGCTGCACCAATGATGAACAGTGTTCCACAGCCAGTGTCTGCCAATGCATTTCTTGATAGTAGCACTAGGGATTGCCATGCAAGAGGCAAAGCCACCTCTCCTCACCTGGCCCCTCCAAAATATCCGTCTTGCAGCTTCCGCAGTGTGGCCAAGACAGCTGGGTGGATGCTGGTGCCAGTTTCATCTTTCACATAGAGAGAAAAACAGCACAAGAAATGGCAACAAACCAAAAGGGGGGAGGAGCCTAGCCAAGAGCTGTAACTACCTGAGTCCACCACCTGCCTCCTTCAGAAGGACAGGTGAGAACTTGCTCTTACCAAACTTCCTGCCCTACTAATGTCTGGGAATCCTCTCTACGAAGAGCCCCCCCACCCAAAAAAACAGCATATAGCTCACAGAAATTGGTTTGTGTATTCCATTGTATGGACAGAACTGAGTAGCATCCTGTGGCGGCCCCTCACTGGCGGAATGAGCTGCCGGAGGACATCGGGGCCCTGCGGGACCTTTTACAGTTCTGCAGGGCCTGTAAAACGGAGCTCTTCCACCAGGCTTTTAAGTAGGGTGCCGCCTCGATATTATGGCCCTGGCCTGTTTACCATCAGCATCAACAGCATCAACAGCACCTCCGATTGAGGCCTGACAGCTAAGCAGGAGCCACCACTCAGCTGACAAGATCGCCATCTTTTAATATAAGTTATGTTTGTATAGTTATGGTTTTATGGTTCTTATTGCTTTCGATTGTTTTAACTGGTGTTTTAATGCATTAGTATATGTTGTTAGCCGCCCTGAGCCCGCCAGTGGCAAGGAGGGCAGGATAGAAATGTAATTATAAATAAATAAATGGCAAACCACCTCTGGTCAACTCTTGCCTGAATACCCCATGCACAGGGTTGCTATGAGTCACTGGAGACTTGATGGCACCTTCTTCTTGCAGAATCGCGTCATGGGGGTGGGGAGGAAAAACAAACAAATTAAGGAAGCCCCAAAGCCTTTCCTGAGCAAGGCAGAAACCCACCAAGCATTGTTTGAGAAATGGGGAAGGTGATGGTTGGGCGCCCCGTCATCCTCCAGCGGCTGCACAGGTACGAAAGGTCTGTTCGCAACATCTCCACAATCATCTTGTTGTCGAGGGCCAGGTAGAACTGCTGCTGGTCTATGAACTACAAGGAGAGCAACAGAGCTAATGAGAAAGAGCTCCCCAAAAGGGGTGGGTGGGTCGCATGGAAGGGGAGAGTAGGAGAGAGGACAAGGATGCCAGAAAGGGCAGTCACTCAAGGTTGTTTGGCTCATGCACCACGCTTTCATCTTCACCATCAGGGTGACGGGAGTCTGAAACCACTACAGAGATGGGCTGTCTGCATGCTGAAGCTGCAGCTCTAACTAACGGCCTCGATCATTTAGAGAAACTGAACATCGGGATAAGGAGAGAAAGGTGCAGAAGGCAAAGACTGTATTCTCAACAAATCATTTCTGAAAAGTTAACTTTAGTACAGTACGTGCTCTGCATCCCTTGAAGCCTGGAGCTTAAGAGGGTTCAAAGAAGGACAACGAACATTGTGAGGCTAACATTCTTCATGCTCATTTGAACACGCTGAACTCCGTCTCTAAAGACATTCTCCTCACAAGCCAGGAGGCTCTCAAATCCTCACAGAAATCACATTTTTCCAACACCGAAGCATTTTCTGCTGGTTCCCCAAATACACAGCAGCTTTCAGGATGCAATTTTTTTTTGTATCTGTGTGTGTGTGTGCCCGTGCACGCGTATGTGTGTGCCCGTGCCTAGAAGTCCTGTTGACCTCTGGAGACTCCTACTGGGGTATCGAGGACATTCAGAGAAGTGGCTTTGATAGCCTGCCTCTGGCCTCCCAGCCCTGGTTTTCTCTGGAGGTGACCCATCCAAATACTTGCCAGGGTCGGCCCTGCTTAACTTTCAAGAGCTCAGGCTGCAGCTCTTATTATCCTCCCCTCCACCACCAGGACCTGCACCCTAATAGTCGCTCACATACCCACCTGTGGAGTGAAGGCAAAGATATTGTTCCTGATGTCATAGAACTTGGAGGTCCCGAGAACACCCATGTGCCGGAAGGGCCGCCCACTCAGGTTCATTCGCTTGTTACGACCTGCAAGAGATCCAAAGTGGGAAGTTGGACTCAGCACAAGGGAAGCACTGGGGGTGGGGCTCAGACGGAGTGCAGGAACCAACTTTTCACACAAGCTGCGATGGTGCCAGACAATAAGCGGGATCCAGACTAAATTTACAAATTCCGCTGCTTCCCTCTTCCCACCTCAGAGCCCTTTCATGTTGTTCCTCAGGGCACCCCATCTCCAAATAGCAGCATTTCATGGAGGTAGGTGGACTGCAGTGGGAGGGGGAAGGGACGTACACTACTGAAAAATGCTAAGCATTGGAGGCAACAGAGAAGCTTCACAGCTCCAGGAACAAGATGGGCTGCAGACGCCTTCCCATCCATCCAACAGGGCCCATTAACATAGTTCACAAACCTATCTGGCTAGCAGGTGCCCCAACCCAGTCCCTTTGAGAGCAGTTTAGCTTGGACTGCATTGCTGCCTGTGTGCAAGAAGAACAACTAGCCCCAAGCAGTCTGACGAACTCCACATCTTGACAAAGCCACCAATTAGTCACCTTTCCCTTCCCCCAAGCTCACCTAGTCGGGCATAGATGTGACTGAGTATTCTTGCCGGCTGCACTCGGATAGGGTAGACATCGGCCACTGTTTCCACCTCAATGTCCTCCTTCCGCAAGATGGCTTTGATGGCATCTGTCTCGGCCAGGATGCACACTAGGGGAGGCATACACAGGGCTTAGCAGCTGGACAGGGTGATCCAAGCATCCAGTAGTTCCCCCCCCCCCCAAAAAAAAGAGTTTTCTGGTATCCCATTCCTCTCTCTTGCATGGTACTTAGTCAGCCAATATAATAGTTAGGACTGCAACCTGGTCACCAACTCAGAGGGAGGAAAAGACATTTCCCAGACTCCTTCCCATGTCAACAGACAGCAGAAATGGGAAACCCGAAGCTCTCATTGTCCCGGGAAGGACCTGAAGGGTGACACAGAGTTGCAAGGCCCATCCAACCACAGAGTTCAAGAGAAGGTTGCAAAAAAATATTGGAGAGGCAAACAGTGGGCTGGCATTGGGCATTATGCCAAATGACAAAGGAAGCCACTACACCAAGAGAACACACCTCCTTCCAAGGATACCCCCAGAGCAAGACACCCAGCATGAAGTATTTCACCTAAACTCTTTGGGAGACTCCAACATGCAGGATTAGCCACCTCCAATCCCAGCCACAGTCTCTCACATACCTTGGACCACCACATCCGGCTTTGCAACAGTCGAAAACCTGCGGTTCAGAGGGTCGATTTCCCCAGGAGCCAGAAATCCCTGCAAGCAGAGAGGGGCGGGATCACATTTTGCGGTATCCTGCTGGATGGGCTCTAGCTCAGTGAGCCTGTCAATCACAGTCCCTCCCCATAGCCAGAGAGCCCAATAGACAGGGACTAAACTTCACTGCTACAGGGAGAGACTGTGCTGAGCAGCTGCATGGGAGCATCAAAGCCTACCTCGGGCTCAACTTGGTTACAGGTCCAAGCCCCTGCCTGAAGACAGGACATTTCTGTCCACCATCCCTCACCACAGATCAAACCACTACACAGAAACCATACAGAACAGGAGCTCTTGTTGCACAGCCTGACAAACAGTGCAAGTGAGCCTCGGAGGAAAGAAGCCTAACAGCCAAAGGGGTCCAACAGGATCAGACCACAGAGTCTCACCTCTGCCATGAGGCAGCCCAGGATGTAGAGGGATTGACCCCACATGAGCGGCAGCTTGCCCAATGGCACACGGTCGACCGTGTGAGGGTTGCAGTACTCTTCATCTACCTGGAAGAGAAAACTGGGACAATCAGGGTCAGGGAAAGTTGGAAGGGCAAGAGTCCAGTGGCAACTGGGGGATGCAAATTGGGAGGGAGCAGACGCAGCAAGGAGGGAGTCTGACTGGTTTTCAGAGGAAGAGAAGACTGTTATGTTTTTATTTTAAGGATAATATGGCCTTAGAGGCTCACAACGAGTGAATTCCTGGAATTCTCCATTAAGAGCACCACTGTAGGGTACAAGATTTCTGCATCATGGATTAGTTTACTCACTACACAGACTTAAAGACTGCCAAATCCACAGGAATAAAACTGTGAACACTTCATAGAGAGAGGGAGAAACCAACTGTCCAGATTTTACATCCCAGATCTCAGCGTGTCTTCAAAGCCAGTCATGGGAAATCATCCAAAATACTTTTCAAATAGTAACACTGAAAAACTGTGTCCTACAAAAAGGTAATGCTCTAAAGGTTAAGAGCACTAAAAGTAATTTTTGGAAGCTTTAGGACCTTGTGCTTAAAAATAATCTGATGTTACCTGGACTTCCACAGAAATGAAGGGAGCAAAATGAGGGATCAGGTCAAGAGAACAGGAAATGGAGAGACTCAGCTGCGGGGAAATTGCTTTGCAATAACCTGCCAGGTCTTTGGCTGCAAATCTGTAGGGTTTTTAAAACTACTTTTCTCTTCGACCTCTGCAGGAGA
This sequence comes from Lepidodactylus listeri, assembly GCA_029233225.1. NCBI lineage: Eukaryota > Metazoa > Chordata > Lepidosauria > Squamata > Gekkonidae > Lepidodactylus > Lepidodactylus listeri. Next base: position 31,388,428 of record JARCFY010000013.1, read on the forward strand.
ATAGCATCCCTTCACGTTTGTCCTGGAGAGAAGAGGGTTTCCCAAAATCACAAGTGCAAGAGGGAAAGTACAGCCACTCACCTTTTCCAGTGGGACACTGTAGAGCTCTGGTACCAGCCGGATTCCATTCTTCCCTTTGATGAGGACCCCGTCCAAGGCCTCTCTGTACTCTTGGACCTAGAAGGGGGAGGGGAGGTGCAGCCAAAGAAATCCATGAGAGAGCCCGTGGTGATGGCTGCCTCAGCATCAGCCTCCTGGCTCAGCAACTCCTGGCTCAGCAACTTCACATGGGCAAGAACCTAGCTTAGCTGCACCCTCTTGCTTGTTATCATCAATCCTTCTCAGGCCCGTTCAGGTCTGCAGACAACCCTACTCTCCACTAATCTTCTTGTATCAGAAATAAATTCTCTGGCATTTCTACATCTTGCCCGGGGACCAAAGAGGCAAGTCCTGACCTTCAACGCTTCAGCCTTCAGTAGAACCCCTGGCTGAGTAAGTGAGTCAAAGCGTCACTAGGCAAGCGATCACCTTTGTGCAGCAGCCCAGAACAAGGGCAAAGAAGCTGAGAGGTGATGCCCCTTCCCTGCAGAGGAGATCAGACTACGTGAGCCTAACTGAACTGCCTCGAGCCAGGACTGGGTGGAAGCTTTTGGAGACACCCCGGGAACCACTCCTATCTGTCTCTGCAGCTATCTACAGGAGCAGAGGGGGGAAAGGCATCTCTTCTTTCAGATCCCGTGAGCAGATGAAGAAGGATCTGTAAACCTACTGCTAAAAGGGCAAAAGGGACACCTATTTGTTCCGAGCATTTCTCCCCCCCCCCCCCCCGCCCCATGACTCAGAAATAACTTGAGGAAACCTAGTTTTTTGGCTTCCCGGGAGATACAGACTTGAAGGTGGATGACACCACTGCAGCCAAGAAGCCACCACCAAACATGGGAGGGCTTCTTTTGGCAAGTGGGCAGAGGTGTTGGAAGGAAGCAGATTCCTCACTTGGGAAGCAGACTTTGTTCCAAGCACAGATACCCACCAACCCCTGCTCTCCCACCCCTCACAGCCAGCCCTCCTGCACCACCCACCATCTCCCTTAAGGCACTCACCTGCTCTGTGTTGCCCATGAAGATACCATCAATGATGAAGTAGGTCCAGAACAGGGGCCACTCACACTCAATGTTCTCAAAGAGCTTCAGTTCTGCAGGTTCATAGTAGAGGCGGTTCGGGTCCTGGAGAGAGAGACAGAGACAGAGAGACTGTCAATGAAGCTGCCTCACTAACAGACAGAAGAAGAGGAGGTGAGCAGGCAGGAGGCTCTCTAAGGAAGTCTGCTAAAGCTTAAGCCTGGCTGATCACACCTTCTTGTGCCCATCATTACTCCAGTCCAGGAGTCAGGCCCGCCCAGCAGATGGCCTACTAAAGTACATCAGCTTCTGTGATTGACCTGATAGGCTGATGTTGCCTGGAACCACAGAAGCAATCCCAGACGAGTCTGTCAGCCCCCCACGCTGCCTGGTACATACCTCCTTGGGGGTTCTGTAGCCATCCCGGAGAAACCGACAACAACCGTAGCGGCCCTGAGAAGTCAAGAGCATTAGAGAAAAAGAAACCTCACCAAGTTGCCTGGCAAACAGGAAGAGTCATATTAGATTTTGTAAGACGGCCATTCACTTTTTTGTTTATATTTTTGTAAAGGGCAAACTGAAGAATCTCCTGAAACCTTTACAAAGCTTAAGGCATGCGTTCTCCTTAAATGACTGTGGATGAGGGAGTGCAAGGCGGCAACCACCCAAAGGATTCCTCTGCTTGGGAACACTCACTTGTAGCTTGGAGATAATCTCTTGTTTGGTCTTCTCCACCAGGTGGCTGTCCTCAACGGCAAAGGCCGGGTAAGAGATGACCGAGAGGAGGCTGGCATCGATCTCCTTAGAAGTTGAAGCCCGCGGCAGCATAGAATGGAGAATAGACTGTGGAGGGAGAGAGCAGAGGCCCAAAGGAATACAGGCTTCAGCTGCTTCATGTTCCTTTCGTAGAGCATATGGAGATCAGACCACATGAAGCTGCCTTACCATTGCATACAGACAGGCCCAGATTCAATCCCCAGCAGGCATCTTCAGGTAAAAGGTTCAGGTAGTGGGTGATGTGATCAATTCTGTGTCGCACACATACAGGGCCATACCACGTAGCTACACTGTACAGGGCCCAATAACTTTATGGGAAATGCCCCTCCCCCATTACTCTGGGCAAAGATGACCGTGCTCATCCAAACCTCATTTTCTCCTCCTCCACCACCTCCAAACAACGTGGCCCTGTCCAAGGTCTCCCAACTGCTTGTCTTGTCCGCTTACAGTTTGGTGTAGTAGTTAGGAGCATGTTTGATTCCCCACTCCTCCACGTGCAGCTGCTGGTGTAACCTTGGGTCAGTCACACGTTCTTTCAGAGCTGTTCTCTCACGAGCAGTTCTCAAAAGAGCTCTCTCAGCCCCACCTACCTCACAGGGTGTCTGTTGTGGGGAGGGGAAGGGGAAGGAGATTGCAAGCCGCTCTGAGACTCCCTCAGATAGTGAAGTGCGGGGTATAAATCCAGTTTCTTCTTCTTCTTATCATGCTCCGCCCAGGAGAGGAAGGAAAACGTGAAGGATTCCAGGCGCTTGAAGCACAGCCCACATAGCCCACAACCTTACCTGGCAATGCTGCACTTCATCCGAGAGCACGTGGATCACTGACTGGGGCCCCCCCTTGGCTCCAAAGAGATCAAGCTCATCTAAGGCTTCTAGGGCAGCCTGTGGCCAAAGAGGAAGCAAAGATCAGCAGCAGAAAGCAGCCCCCTTCCCCAGAGGCCAGGCTGCCAGAACCAGTCCTAACAGAAACAGCTTTTTAGGACCAGTCTATTGATGGGGAGGGGTGTCCGTCAGTCCATGGCAACAAAAGAACTTCCGTGGTCAAAGATAACATAGCTGGGCTTCCCAGTGGCACCTGGTTGCCCACTGTCAGACAGTGGACCAGACAGTCCTTTATGAGATGTGAAACAAGACTCTTTGCAGGCTTGTCTTTCACCAGACTTGTGAAAATGGGTCCACAAAGCCCCGCCCTGCTATTAAGGAGAACCCTGCTATCAGGAAGAATCACCAGGGCAGCCTCAGCATTGCCAACCCCCAAAAAGACATCAGGCCAAGGAAACACCCTCACCTTTGCGATCCCCACGGAGCTGGCATTCAGTTCTGTGATTCCTTGGTTTGTCTTGTCACCACGTTCCCATATCCCAAAGTCCTGCCAAAAACATACTGGTGTTAATAGAGCAGACAGAGAGGCTACCAACCAGATGACACAACTGGAGGGAGTCACACCCCATTATGTTTCATCTGGGGTTAAGAACTGGCTGCAAGACAAGCCCCTCTCCCTTTGATTTGGGGCTGTAGCCCTGGAGGAGGGGGGACACTCTTCCCCAGCTGTGCCATTCCTCAGATCAAAAGTTTCCCCTCTTCCTAGGAGCAATGAGGAAAAAGAGGCAGATGCCTGTCATGTTTCCCCTTTGGCAGCTTGCTTTTTAGTAGCTTGCCAGCCTAGCCCGAACTCATCAGAGCTTGGGAGCTAACCAGGGTCAGCCACAATCAGTGCTTGGATGCAACCCCACCAAAGAAAACTGGGGTAGCTATGCAGAGGAAGTCAACGGCAAACCACCTCTCCTCCTCTCTTGCCTAGAAAACTTTGTGGATAGGGTCACTAGGAGTTGGTTGCAACTTGATCGGATGTTCTTTTTTAATCTCTAGTTTAATGGCTTTGCTTTATTATCTTTGCTGTAAGCCACTTGGAGCAGGTCTCTTGAGGCGGCATAGACATTTTCAAAAATAAAAATGGTAGCAGCAACTGGACAGGAAGAGCCGGACTTGTTTGGGGAATTGTTAACTCCTTCCTTCTCAGCACCACAGTCCCAAATCTAGATCAGAGGAGCTTTGTGATGGATCCTGCAGTGCAACAGGAATTTTGGCCTCCCAGACTTAGCAAGGTTAGCGCTGGAAGAGCCCTGCACAAAGCAGCACAGGAACAATGCCTACCGTCCTTCTCGGAGCCCACAGCCACAGGAATGCCATACTGCTTTTGCCTTGTGGGTGCAAACAACAGGGCAGCCAGGCAACAAAGGGTCCCTGCCCCAGGTTTAAAGAGCCAGGACAGCACCCCAGTGGGGGCAGCAAGCAAAGGCAGTGGGTGGGCAATCGCAAGTGATCATTTGGCCACTCCCTGCCTATCTGCAAGGCTAAAGTCACCACCACATCTGCTCTGGAACCAGTCCGCATAGAGGAGATGCATCTCCGCAGCACAGTGACAGCAAGCAGGTGCTGCCACCAGATCCAGCATGCAGCTGCTCTGCCCTTTGGAACAGAGGTTGGGGGGAGTTTACAGACCTGGGAGCATTTTTCCAGCCTTCCCACATTGTGCCCACAGCCATGATCACAGCCAAGCCTACAAACTCAACACATACACAAATCCTGCACTCAGGATGGCAGTTTGCAAAGCCAGCAGAGCCACACATCCTGAGTTTACCTTGAAAAGTTCACCATACTTGAGAATGGCAAAGAGACTGAGATCAAACCAGAGATTCCATCAGATGGCAAAGAGACTGAGATCAAAGCCGAGACTCCACCACGCACTGACCACAGTCTCCCCTCCCCACCAGCCATGGGGGCTACAATCTTGATTTTGTCGAAAAAAGAAAAGTTTCGACTCCTCATGCCAACATTCCATCACCAACTAACCAATTCCTCCTTTGGCCAGTAAACCTGCAGTTGTAAGAATGAGCACACCCCTGCCTGGGACCCAGACTGCACAAGCTGCCACCTGGCAACCGCACGGTGCCACCAGCTGCAGCCTTCATCTTGTTACCAAAGGTGGAAAAACTTGTGCCAACCCACGCCATGCACAGAAGGGGACTCACAGCAGTCTTGTAAGCTGCTTCAATGTAGAAGACGAGGTTCTGTATGAAATTGACTTCATCTAGGCTGTGGATGATGTGAAGCCCTAAAAGAGAAGGAGAGGAGAGAAAACTTGGAGAAATATGTACAAAGGCATCTGTGATGGCAACGCGTCTCTCCAGCCGCAGGGGGATGAAACCCCACCTAACCAGGGGGAAACAGGCCAACTGAGCTCAGCCTCAGCTGCACTGCGGACTGAATGACAAGGTTGCCTTACCTGAGGCTGTCATCTGAGCCAACATGAGCAAATACAGGGATGTGGCATCCAGCTGCAGGTGACCCCACTGGTCATCACCTACCACAGTGGCACAGGTGCTGGTGTTGTACTTGGCGTGTAGGCAGTCCCTGGTGCTCTGGGTATACTTGAAAGCCTCCACTTTGTCTACCTGAAAGACCCCATTGCAAAACGTACTGGTGAACTTTCCCTTCAAGGTGGCCCAAGGTAGGAGAAGGGGGTGGGACAGGACAGAAGGGCACAAGCCAGCTCCACCAGGAGAAGGCCCCTAGTCAACATTGCTTCTTGCATCAGTTACCAAGGTGAAGATCAGCAAGTGCACAGCTCGAGGCTTAGAATCATAGAGCTGGAAGAGATCTCCAGGGTCATCTAGTCCAACCCCCTGCACAATGCAGGAAATTCACAAATACCCCCTCCACACCCCCAGTGACCCCTGTCCCATGCCCAGAAGATGACAAAAAACCTCCATAGAGTAAAATCTGATAGACTGGGATTCTGGTTAATGAAGGGCCAGTTTCCAAGACCACGATGCTGCAGACTGAGATACCTGGACACGGCCTTCAAAGATAATGGCTCAGGGAGACAACACTACACCACAGGTGCTCTTCTGTACACATGTGAGGCTGGCACATCAGCAGGCACAAAAGCCCTGGAGCAGCCAAGAAGAGCAAATCATTTTTGCCAGGCCACTATCGCAGGATCCAAAAGGATCTGAACAAAAGCCTGCCAGATTGTACGCGGGGAAGGAACTTTGCTCAGCCAGGTCCTGAGTGCTGGAGACGGCCCCCATCATCCCCAGAAAACAGGCGGAGACTCAAGACCGTACCTGCCTCATCATGCATTGCAAGACGCCTCGCATCAGCTTCACCACGCTCTGCAGAGAGGAAAGGGAGAGGAGTTGCTAGCAAACATTCCAGAGGGCCGGAGCGCTTGCTCAGCAGAGGCAGCTTGCCGGTGACCTTTTGCAAGGCCCAGGCTGTAACCAGAGCTGGGGCTCACGCTCTCTTTGGCATTTACTTGTTGGGCTACAACAGCCGAGGGCAGGCCAGCTACAGCTGCTGGGAAAGAAAGGGTAATGCCCAGGGCACTTGATAATTCTGGCAATTTGAGGACCTAAAGGCCTTTGCTGGGGCAGAGTGTCTGCCTCAACCCCAGGGAGCAGGTCTGATCAAGGGACTCTGGCCTCCACACCATAAGTATGTACTTGTCCCTGCAAGCAGGAGAGAGAGGTAAAATTACCAGGGTGGTAACAGGTTATTGTACCAATTAATGCCACTCCTGCACAATCCCTTGTTCGGGGCAGCCACAGCAGCGCCCGCCTACCTTGTACCAGAGAACACTGGATAGAAATTACTTCAGAACTCCCTCCCCAGGGAGATTTCTCTGTCTCCCTCTATCGGTGTCTTTTGCCAGCAGGCAAAGACTTTTTTTTTTCAGCTGGCATGCCCCGAATGAAGACACTGGCCCACCTTCTAGTGTTGTTTGTTTAGGTGTTTTAATTGAATTATTTTATCATTTTTACCATTTATGTATTCCTAATTTTTAAAAACATTTTAATGTTTGTATGTGTACTGCCTTGTGGGCCCTGATCAGGTGGAAAGGTGGCATAAAAATGTGAAGGAGGAGGAGCTGGATTTATACCCTGCCCTTCACTCAGAGTGGCTTACAATCTCCTTCCTCTCCTCACCACAGACACCCTGTGAAGTAGGTGGGACTGAGAGAGCTCCGAGAGAACTGTGACTGACCCAAGGTCACCCGAAGGAGTGGGGGATCAAACCCGATACTCCAGATTAGTCTGCCAAGATAAGTGACCCAACATACTGTCTCCTATGGGAGCAGCCCCAAGTACAAGAAGCAAAGTTAAAAGAAAATAAATATGGTCCAGAGCATGCAGGAGGGAGGTGCCTTTCCTCCTTCCAACGGAGGCACTGCAACAGTAATGCCAAGATTCCCCTGTCACTTGAACCCAGTGAGGTGTTTTGCTCTCATCGAATGGCTTGGGCAGATTATTCTAGAGTCAGACATTTGTCAAGGCCTGCCTTATACAGGTACTCCTAACGGCAAATAAACCATGAGAGGGCACACCCTTGTGTGGACAAAAAGGCTCCGAGCTGGCAACTCTTGTGATCACAGCAGTTAGGACAAATACTTTCTCTTCTGAGCGGCTGGCTCTTGAAACACTTGCACAGGGCCACTCAAGCAAACAAGCATTCCTGATCAGACAAGATTCCAACTCAACCCTCCCCCCGAAAAGGGCACTGGAGGAAGAAATAGATGAGAAGAGCTACCTCACAGGGTTGTTGCGAGGATAAAACAGAGAAGAGAACAATATAGACCACTTCGGGTCCACACTGAGAAGAAAGGAGGGGTATAAATGAAGCAAATAAATAAAATAAAATAAGATGCTGGAATGTTGCTGACATCTCCCAGTACCAGGGAATTCATTACAATGACGCCGTTCTGCACAAACACATCCTGCACAGGGCAATCAAGACAACATCACTTGCAAACTGCAAGAAGCCCATGCCAGCCCTACCTGCTCCAGTTCATAGGCCTTTGCCTTGTCCTCATCACGGTCTGCATTCTTACGATATGCCAAACCCAGTGCCCAAACTGCCAGGACGCTGTAGACATTATCCCGGACCCAGGCATCCTTGTGGTCACAGCTGGCTGGAAGCAACCCAGTCACTGGGTTCTGCAGCGAGGGAGAGAGAGAGAGAGAGACCCCATGGCTTTCAAAGACATACAGCCTCACAACAACACAAACAAGCTGAGGTTTCCAGATGGCCACAGAGGTTCTAAAGGCATCCTACAACTGGGCTACAGCTGCAGGGGCAGGATTGTTCCCCCCGGACTATTCCAAGCACCTCCTCTAAATTTTTAGTTTTCGTTACAAAGAAAACATAAGTCTGCAGCACTCTGATTGTGGAAGCATTTAGGAGAGCCAGGGCGCCCTGCATCGAGGGGCTCACCCTGAGTACCTTAAGCTAGCTGCATCACAAAAAGGCTCGTTATGTGCCTGGCAAGGGAGATGGAGGAGTCTCTTCCATGCCACAGTCACGCTAAGGATGCAGGGAAGTGTGGTGACCCATTGCCAGTCCCAGTGGACCAGCAGTGGGTCAGGGTAAGCTTACAATTCAGCAGCCAGTTTCTGGTGAATCACCGTGAATCAGTTACTCCTGAACAAGAGTTCCTGAGGAGTCCCTCTTGCAAATTTAAGATACATCAGTGGCTCACACAAGACTGATATCAGCAGGGACTATCTCCTAGACAATCCTAGATGGGGGGGGGGGTGAAATCTGGGGTAAAAAACCCTACAAGGAGCAACTCATTAATTCAACATAAATGGTAATGGTTTCGTAAGCAAGGCAAGAGCATTTGAGATTTTGAGTGCACGCAGTCAGGAGGGGACCAATTTCTATCAAAGGAGAGTTCTCTTCTGTTTCATCCTGGGATCCCAAATGCTTGCCAAGCAGATCATACAGGCCAGACAAGCATCAGATATGCCAAACTTGTGAGTGGAAATATAATTAAACCTAAAACCATGCCGGCACTGTTTTTGCCCCCTTCCCTGGCCTTCCTGCCAAGCAGCGGAACAATCCCCCCTCCCCGCTTTACTAGTGTGCAGAGGCGGATCACGATCTCTGTCTGGATCTCAGCCAGGAGGCACCACGTATGTTGCTCAGAGGAACAGACAGCAAGCCAAGCACATTGAGTCACAAGTACTGTGCCAAGGGGGGGGGGGGTGCCCACCCACCTAGCTATAAACAGCAGCCTTGGCTTTTCTAACATAAATGCCCAGCCAGACTCTCTTTCCCTTGGTCTTGCCAGAAACTGAGAAGCCCCAGCTCCTCCATTCACTCAGCCTTATCTAAACTTCCAGTCAGGAGTTTGGGGATACAGGTTGGGACAGACCCCTCTTGGAAAGAGAAGGCCAGAAGCCACAGCCTCTGCAGAGGGCAAGATGAAAACGCCAGCATCCTTCTTAACAGACAGGCAGACATTGGTAGGAAAGGGGGGCTCTGCCTCGCTGTAGCTTGTGAATTAGGAAATGCCAAAATCCATCAGCATAGGCATGACCTACATACTTAGGCTGTTACATTTGTTCACTGCTGTGTGCTGCTGTATCCATTTATCTGCTTTTATCTCACTGTTCCTCCAAGGAGTTCAGTGATATGTATAGTTCTCCTGTCCCCATTCTATCCCCACAACAACACTGGAAGGTAAATGAGGCTAAGTATCTGGGACTGGCCCAAGGCTACACAGTGAGCATCATGGCAGAATTGGGGTGGGCCAGGTAAAATCGGAAGGAAGCAGGGTTTTTTTTATGAGGTGCACATGTGCACACGTACACACCTCTTCAGTCTGTCAGAAGTGTACCACTTCGCTCCAGTGGTAGAAGAAGGCAGGTAACAAACGCCAACAAAGCATTTAGGGACAACCACTTTATACCAGGTTAGACCACTGCTCTACCTAGGTCACTACTGTCCAAGTCAGTCCGCGTACATGAGAGAATTTGGGATTCTGGAGAAATATATCAACTGCCTGACAGGCGCCACTTCGAATCTACCTGCAGATCAAGGCTCACCTACTACTCCCCAAGTGGCTTTTGTTTGTGAAAGGCCTCATAACCACAAACAAGACAGCAAAGCTGCTTTGGATTTGAAGTTTGAATGTCACCACCAACGGAATACATGACTACTGCACAGGAAGCACTTTCCCAGGAAATAATAATAATGAATATCTGGTACACATAAGAACTGCCCCCCCCCCCCCCCCCCCGGTGCCTGTTGACTTCAGTGCTTACTGAATAACTTAAGAACCCAATGCTGGAAGAGCAAGGAGGGCCAGCTCTGGAGCAGGCTTTAGCATCCTCCTTAGAGGGGTCTTTGCACCAAAGCCTTCCCTGAAGCACACCTCTCTGATTTCTTCCTGTTTCTCCCCCCCCCCCCCCCCGCCCTCCTGCTATATATAAGACTGCTCTTTTAGTTCTCTCTTATAATTAGCACATTTATGGAAGTCACTTGTATGTGCAGCGGAAGGCATTCTGGGTCCATGCATAAGATCGGGTTTGTGCGCCACCAGGAATACTCCATGCTTCCCCTTTCCCAAACGAGGAATGACCGGGGGGGGGGGGGGGGGAGTTGCACAGCCCAACTTTTAAGAACGAGCCAGCCGAGAGAACGGTCGGTGTGCGGGGGGGGGGGGGGTGGAGACTATTACCAGATATTAATAGTAACTTGTGCACCAGTTTGGCAAGAAGTTAATTCCCGCCTAGGTTACACGGCACTACCCGGCATCCTGCCCAAGCCTGGCGAAGGCGATTTGGGTCGGCAAAGGCGCCTACGAGGCCGGGGGAGGCCGGGGCTCCGCGCCAAGAAGCAAGACCGGAGACGGCTCCGAGTGTCTGCCACGTACAGTGCCTCGCTTGGCCCTCGGAGACCTGGAAACCCCGCGGAGCTCCCCTGTAAGGAACCCAGACTGCTTGACGCCTTTCCTGCGGGCACTTGTCCTCCGTAGTCCCCAGAGGGCCCGAGACCTTCAAGCAGGGCAGCAGACGAAGGACGGAGTGAGTGACAAGCCGTTCGGGAGTTGCAGGCGAAGGAGCCCGGTCCAGTAACGCCCGGATCCGGCACTTTCCCGCCCGACGCATCTTTTCCAGGACTCCGAGTGGGAAGAACCAGAAAGGACAGGGAGAACCGACCAAGCCCCAAGCAGGCAGCTACCCCAGATGACCTCCCCCACGCGGACGGGCGGGCAGGCAGGCAGGCAGGCATCCAACGGGTGGCGCATTCGCCCACCTGGTGGCCCAGGATGGTCTGTTGCACGAGCCGGGCGTAACCGTCCAGCCGCACGCCGGAGTTGCTCCTGCTCCGCATGGCCGGGGCTGGATCCTACAGCCGGTTTCTGCCACCTCCGCCTGCAGGGATGAAATAAGGACATCCAGGCTAAGAACTCGCCCCCGCGCTCTCTGGCCCCGCCCCTTTAACCCCTCCGCTGCCGCCACTACCGCCCCCGACACGCTTGTCGTGCAGAGAGGCTACGTCTCCTTGCGGCCAGGGTGGGAAAGGGTTAACCTAGTCTCTAGGGCGGTCCTAGCAGCTCCATAGCTAAAGACCGTCTTGCTGGAAGAAAATAGGTTTCTTTCCTCGGCAAAACAAACTCAGAGCCGCCTTCCGCTCTTGAAGAGAGGCGATTCCTGTACGCGGAAAGGGCCGGACCGCCAGCTTCAGAATCTTCTGAGCTAGATATCTGCCAGGACCTGCGAAAGGCACTTCTTCGGAAGTTTACTTCTTTAGAGTTAGATCAAGGGGACAGCCGTCTGTAGCAGTAGAAGAGAGTAAGGGTCCAGTAGCACCTTAAGGACAAACAAAATTTGTGACAGGGTATGAGTTTTCGTAAGTCACTACTCACTTCAGATAGTACTTATGCATCTTGACTCTAAGTGGTCCTTCCTGACAGCATCCTCCACCCAACCCTGTATAAGTAATGGTTGCGGAGATTCTGTTTCTGGACTCAGACTTTATTCTTTAGAGTTGTTACTTTTAGACCCCAGCGGCCGAGGGGGGGGGGGGGGAGAGATTGCGCGAGCGTGTCCCCTGGAGAGAGGTGGAGCTGCTCCAAGCCAATGCTGAGTGGTGTGGAAATCAACGGGTTAAGAGCTCTTCGTTTGGCGTATGTTGTGCGGAAGAGGGAAAAGAGGTCTGGGGATTTCTAGGCAGTGAGAGCAGGCGTTTGTCAAAAAAGCGTTCTACCAGCTATATCCAGTTTGATTTTTACTGCTTGTTTAGTTTTTCGTGAACATGGCAAACATGATTTCCCTGCTGAGTTAATGGAGTCAACAGAAAAGTATTTACTTCTTTCCTTTGGGAAGCCTCCGATTAACACATGACATAGAGACTGTTGCTTTGATTTCGTTTGCAAACACTCCTCACTTCTAGATTCAGTCAACTTGACCGCTCTGATTGGTGCTTCTGGAACTTTTGGGATGGACTACTTGGGAGCCACATTCCAAGGGCCCCCCTCTCCCTATGCAAGCCCATCGACAGCATAGGTCTTCTCCACAGCACCTGCTGACTCTGCCCCTCCACACGCACTTTGCAGTGATGGCACCAAAGCTTTGTAATGGATTGCCAGAGGAAGTCTAGGTGCATCTGCAGTTCTCATGGGAGGCCCTGTGACATTTTTTTCTTTTGGGGGGGGGGGGTTAACATATATTTTTATAGGTCCGTGTGTGTGTGTGTGTGTGTGTGTGTGTGTGTGTGTGTGTGTGTACCTGGCAGTCATGACAGACTCTGGTGACTGACCCCTACTGGGGGGCCTGGAGGATATTCAGAGAGGTGGCTGATTTGGGCCTGCCCCGCCTCCCGCCTCTGCTATTTCAAGGTCTCCCATCCAAGTACTTGTTTAGTTTCAATTTGTTCAGTCTTAGTCATTGAACTAAAGCAGTCAGGCAGTGGCCCAAGGCATCCACCATTTTGCCAGGAGATTTGGATACACAGATATAGAGTTGGGTGTTCTCAGTATATTGATGGTGTCCAGCTCCAAAACTATGAATGATTTCTCCTAAGGGCTTTACACAGAGATGGAATAACATGGGGGAGGGAGTAAGACTGCACCCTGTGGGACCCCCACAGGAGAACTCCCACTCTGAAGATCACTAATCTCCAGTGGCAACCCTTTGAACCCAGAAGGAATGATTTAAACCAGTCCAAAGCACATCCCCTGATAACTACTTCTGCCTCCAAACATTTCAACAAGATAATGGGTCTCTGCCTTTTCTCCCCCAGGGTAGGTTTTTTTCTGGTGCCACCCCTGCTGGGGGTCCAAAAAGTCAGAAGAAGCTCCTCTCCAGTCCCCAGACATGGATGAGGAGGACTGGACAGGACACTTAAAAGTGCTCCCTGAGATCTTATGCAGAGAGAGAGATCGTCAAACACTGCTCCATGAGATGTTTTTATCTAGAGATGCCAGGAATTGAACCAGGGACCGTTTCCACAAATGCTTAGTTGTTGACACATGCATGGAGGGCTGTGCTGGAAATTGTGCTTATTTTGCCTTTTCAGTTAAAAAAACAACTTTATTCTCATAGCTTTAACAAGTTTAGAGGAGAACTTTGTTTCAGAAAGGGATACCCAGAAGCATGTGAAGAGAAGCTTAATGAAGACATCCCACAAACAGGTAGACAAATTAGTCTGTTGCAGCAAAAACCAAAACTGTGGCAATTGAAAGGTTTGCAAATGTATTAAGGCAGAAGGTTTCATGGGCTAGAGAGCGCACTGCATGAGATGTGTGGGGAAAATGCACTCCACTTTTGGTTGCATCACACTATGAAGAGTTTGGGGGCTACAAACCCACCCCCCATCATTCATTTTAAGAAGATTCTCTATCAATACAAAGACAGGAACCAGAAGAAGGGTCATCACACTCCCTGACAGGAATGTAACATCTAGGAGATAACAGAATTGGGGGATGCCAAATGTTAGATAGTATCTCTTCCTGGGAAGGACAGGAAGAGAGGGACTGACCCACAAAGAGCTGGACACGAGGGCAGCAGGGTCCATTTTGGAAGGTTCTTCTGGTAAGGTCTATCTCACCTGAATCCATCTTGATGACCACCATTACCACAGGGAGCCTGGACAAACATTTGGCGTAATAGATGATCAATAGAAAGCTGGAACTTTAAGAATAAGGAGTCTTCCCTAGAATAACAACAGTCAGGGTGTGTTTAGAGAAGCAACAGAGGAATGTATGCATTCACCTTTACTTTGTACCATGCTTGATCCATTGCTGTGCATGGTATATGGGTAAACATTTCCTTTGTAATACATTTCTTATTATTCTAAATGCTGGAAATGTGTTATTCGCAACCACAATAAGCCCCGCATGAATGCATTACTAAAAGGGCACCCAAGGGGAAGAGAGGTGGTTGGTCAATAGATTGCTAGATCTCCAAGAGTGTGCAAGTGTGTGTCAGCTGTATATGCAAGGGCTAGTTGGACCAAAAGCAGGAAACACAGGCACTACATAGAGCCTGTACATGGTAACATAACATGGTGCTGAGAGCGCTGGCTCTCTTAGCGGGCAATACTCTAAATGACCAGCTGGTGGCAATGAAAATACCAGACAGGAGCTGGATGGACTCAGGAGAGAAGTTCACTGCCAGGAGGACAACTAGGACAGTTGATGAGTTTCTCAACCTTTTGGATGCCCTAAAGTGGAATGTGTGCTGCGACAAAGTGGGTGCTTTCTTGGCATTCCAGTACATGCATGTGTGTGCACCCACACACAATTAGGGGGGAAAGAATTGTATACAGCAGGATCAAAGGCCTTGAAATGCATCCTTATGTAGGTATGACATTCTTATGTACAATTCAAGTGTATTCAGAGATTATCACAGTGACCATCCACAAAAGCAATAACTAGTGCTAACAGTCTTCATTGCTAAGTTTTGTTTTGTTTTTTTATATATAATTTTTTTATTAAGATTTTTTTTGATAAGTTTTGATAGCTGTAATACAGAAGTCCAGGGGCGGATCTACTATGAAACTAATGAAGCTTAAGCTTCAAGGTCCCTAATCCTGGAGGGGCCCTAAAGCAACTTTTTTTAATGAGTGAATTTTTCAATAAAATTGATGGAGTTTATTTTAAAGTGTTATTAAAATAAGGCTATTTTAGTGATAGAATCATAAACCAATGGGTTGAAGTACTTAATATTGACCTTAAAATATGCTGTAATACTCATTTCATATGGTCTCAAAATGTCCCTGTAACTGGTCAAATTTCAAAATTTTCTCAGGGGCTAGCAGCACCTGAACCCCCAGCGGTATGGGCTTGCTGCGCTTGCCAGAATCTATACATAGCCTACATTTTGGCAGCTGGATCTGCAAATCTTTTGTTGGTGCATGGCTTAATAGTTCTACAGTTCAGCCATTAGCCAATCAGTATCATAAGAAGACATCTGAATGGACCTTGTTGGATGTTGTCCTATTGTTGCTGGTTGAGAAGAGGCCTCCATAATAGTTCAAGTTTCAGGGTCCCAAAAATTTAGGTCTGCCATTGCAGGGGTTCCCAATGTGGTATCCATGGTCACCATGGCACGCACCAGATATTTTTAGAAAGTGGGTGGAGCTTCTGATTAACCATTGTAGATCTGATTAGCTACGTAGATTTTCAAGAAGTTGCTTCGGCAACAGCTGCCACTACAGTCCAAGGATTTTAATAGCATGACTGAAGGTAAGCTGTGTGTATCCAAGAAAATATTTTAAAACAATATGTTTTAAAAGGCATCCTGCCTGAAGCATTCACCCACCTGGTAGCACAGGTTTTGCCTCAAAATGTTGAGGGGGCATGCATGTGACCTCACTGTTACTATTGGAGGCATGCACAACCTCATGCCCTGAGATTTTGTGGTTGGCTCCACCTCTTGTGGCAGCCATTTTTGGTTGGCTCCACCTCCTGCAGCAGCCATTTTGTGGTTGCACCTACCACACTGTATTATAATTCCAAATGCGCCTGCAGCAGGGTCGAAAAGGTTGGGGACCCCTGCTGCAGTGTGTGAGAAAAGCCTTTATTCAGACAGTTATACTTTGCAAAACTACAGAAACCAGTCATAACAAAATTACACAGGAGTCCAGTAGCATCTTAAATAGTAATACAATTTATGTCAACATGCATTCTGGTGAGTCAGAGCTCACTTCCTCAATTGGGTAGAAATGTATATCCACCAGCCTGGGGTAAATACAAGGTGGGGGGGGGGAGCTATTACAAAGAGAGGCTGATGTAAAACAAGAGTCAACCAAGGAAATCCGATGAAAAGAGAAATCAGCTCACCTAGAATAGATGTGAGATGCCTCCAACCAACAACAGAGTAGAATAAACATCAAATCTAATGCAGGACAACATGCAATAGTGGAACAAATGAACATCTGTAAGGGGTGGGACATGCAAGCTTTTGGCACCTCTACTGAGTTAGGTATCCAAGGGTCCTGTCAAGCCCTGGCATAATATAATTATTTCTTTCACTAGGTGTTCCCCCAGAATTAAACCCAAACAAACAGTGACCACATAAACTTAGCTTGTTATTTCAGCTTGGTCCTTGCATCTGTCAAACACCTTTATTATGCTGTATGCTAATTTGCTGCAACCACTCTGCCTATATGTACGGAACGGTAACTTCCATTTCAGTGTATCTGAAGAAGTGTGCGCACATGAAAGCTGATACCTTGAATAAAATATTGTTGGTCTTAAAAGTGCCCTTGGACTTGAACTGTGTTCTACTGCTGGCAGAGACTGCAGTTTCCATTGGTCTAAGGAAAATCCTAAAACAAAAGCCATGTAATACCCTCTATTAGGACCAACCAAAAAGAAATAAAATAGTGAGATCCATACACTTCAGAAGACCAGGCACAGTTCCTGTCAGCCAAGATTGTTCTGGGAACTCCAAGGATTGGGACTTCTTAGCCCATCATGAAAGTGGTGGCTTGTATGAAGAAACTATCTCCCCCAAACGGAGTCTTAATATCAGCTCCTAATGCAGGTAGCCACTAGGTGGCACACTAGTGCCTCCCCTGTGAATCGCACTGTAAGGCCTGTAGGAATGAAGTTTACCAGCAGGGAGATTTCACAAGCAGGGCCAGGGATGCCTCTAGGCTGCAAGATCATTTTCACGCATGCAACACAATCCTAAGCATGTTTACTCAAATGTGAGCCCCAGTGAAAGCAATGACACTAGCTCAGCGCGCTCAGCAACACAGGCTAAAAAATGACAGACCGAGCCCGTGAGTGAGCCTAAGGCAGCAAAACCATTCAGGAGTCTTGTTGTGGCAGAAACTTTTCTGGGTGAGCGCCCACTTTCTCAGATGCACGCAACAAAGCCTAAGAAACAGGATGCATCTAGCCTGCAAAGCTGACCCCCTTCGAAGCTCACTAGATTCCATAGGCCTGAACATGCACTTGTGGCTAAAGTTACTTTTTGAATATTTTAAATGTTGTACATATTGAAGACCCTACTTGGTTACTGTTTTATGTATGGCTGCCAACTTCCAAGTGGGGCATGGCGATCTCATGGATTAGTACAAATGATCTCCAGACTACAGAAGTCAGTTTCCCTGGAGAAAATGGCAGCTTTGGAGGTTGGACTGTATGGCCGTATACCCTGTTAAGGTCCCTCCCCTCCTCTCCCCAAAACTTGTCCTCTCAAGGGTCCACCCCAAATCACCAGCTGGGAACCCCAAAGGTTGATTTATAATGGCATTGGCACCAATATGCTTTAGCTCCCACACCACACACACATGTACAGGACCACAGCTATTTAACACCCTACTGAGCATCGCTTCTCCCAAGCAGCTTGATGTGGCACTGACAGATGTGTTTGGGGAAATGAACTGTCCTTCTTGGCCCGGCTCTGGCTAAAATGCAGAGGGCTGCCCCACTTTGGACCAGCAAGGGCTTGTATTGTGCCCACACACCCCCAGCTGCGTGCTCAGAGGGGCTATCAGTGGAGGCATCTCTCTAGGGCACTGGCCTGGCAGACCCTCTGCCTGTATGCTCCTGGGAATTGGCTCTGTTTATTCTGCAGGGAACAGATACAGGACTCTGACCGGCCACAGGGCAAGTCCTATTGTGGGAACTAACCCATTCATGTCTGGAGTTGCCTGTACTTTGGGGGCATTTTTCCTCAGGATTTGCTCTCTGGAATCGGCATCCTTTGCAAACTTCCCAATGAGGACTTCCTGCTCTTGGCTTCCCAGATGGTGGTGCACCGGACAAGAGGGAGCTCAGAGTGCTGCATGTGTCAGAAAAAAACAGCTGTCTTGTTTGGGAGATTAATTGTTCCTTTTTCCACCTTCCAAGTCTTGGCAAACAGCTAGCCTCACCCTTGGCACCCAGAACCTACCCAGCAAAAGTTCACCAGCTGTAGACCCTCCGCCTGAAAGGATCTGTCTCTTACAGCAAGTTGTTAACATGCAGAGCTGCCTTATATGGAGTCAGGCCATTGATCTATCTCTGGCTGAGTATTGTCTCCCTGGACTGTCAAAAGGCCAGAAAGAGATGGGTCACTCCCTATGCTTGCTTCCTAAGATCCTTTACCTAAAGATGCCGGGGGTTGAGCTGGGGAGATCTTGCATGCAGAGTAGGTGCTCTGCTCCTAAGCTATGGCTGGGCCCCCAGTTGATAAATGTTCAAAGCAATGTCTGTAGATGCCCCCTGGCCCAGGGGAGAGAGAGGGGTGCTTGGGAGTGGGGTGCTGGGTCAGGGGACAGCGCTGGGTCCAGTGTGCTGGGAGAGCTGGAAGTACAGACTGAGGGCCCCAGAGGCTCCCTCTGGCTTCTTCAGAGTGCTAGCAACGGTGCCCAGCTATCTAGCTTGGTATTGTCTCAGTGCCTGTGGGGAGTGAGGTCTTCTCTAGGGCCAAATGTGCCAGGTCTGGCCCCGAGTGCCCTTTGCATGCCGGTCTTCAGAGCCTCCCCATCTGACGTCCTTGAGAGAGGAAGGAGAGCACAGAAAGGATGCCAGGTCCTGCAACGTCCCTCTTCAGGATTTGACCTGGGGGTCTGCGCAGTGCCCCCGCCTAGGAGAGAGGCAGAAAGCACAGGCATGAGCGGGGGGGGGGGGGGAGGCAACCACTCTTCCCCTCCCTCCCCAGTCTCCTGTTGTTCTTTGCCATGCTACTTGCAGGCCAAGGTGCTGCCAAGTTGGTATCCCTCCCCCATGCCCCTGGGCAGCCTTGGAGACAGATGCCCCATACTGACTGGCATGTGTGGGTGCTGCACTCCAGCCCTCGCTTGCAGAAGGCACCCAGGGGTTTGCTGCCCAATGTCCGCCACAAGGGAGTGGAGCGTGCAGGTCGGTGCGTGAGCTGGAGCCAGGTGGAAGAAGCTGCCTTGGGAGCAGATGCCATTTGGAGCTCCTGCCCAGTGAAGGCTTGGCCTCCAGCATGCCTGGCCAGCCCCTGCAGAGGAGGGAACATGAAAAAAGGGGATGACAGCTCCTCCCTGTGAATCTGTGCTGCAACAGCTTGCGGTTCACCCCCTCGGTGGCTATTACCCCCCCCTTTCATTTGAATTGCCAGCTCTGGGTTAGGAAATATTTGGAGATGGGGGGGGGGGATAGAGCCTAAGGAGGGTGGGGTTTGGGAAGGGGAGGGGAGGGACTTCAGTGGGGTATAATGCCATAGAATCCACCTGCCAAAGTGGCCATTTTCTCCAGGTGAACTGATCTCTGTTGCCTGGAGATTGGTTGTAATCCAGGAGATCTCCAGCCATCACCTGGAAACTGGCAACTGTACCATTTATGCTTTGGACTGCCTGCAATCTTCAGTGCTCTCCACCCCACTGATCTTCTGACATGGCTCTCCTTGCCACATATTTCATGAACTCCCCACTACAATACTCTTTCTCTCTCTCTCGGTCTTGTTGGCTGCTTCCTCAACAGCCTGCCAATGCAACAGGCTGAAGTCTAATTTCACTTGGGCTTTAATATAAAAACTGGAGGATCCAGGAAACCCAAGCATTGGACCAACAAGTACTAATCCTTCATCCAACCTGTGTGAGAGCAGATCAGTTCTTGTGGTTGCTTGACAGGCAGAGAAAGGTGCTCCGCACACGTTCAGAAGGTGGAGGACTTTGTGATTATTTCCCATACTCCTGAGCTCAGGCCTGGCATTTAAAATTATCCTGGGACTGAGCTCCAAGCACAAATATATAGCTTTTTAGAAATGAAATAAGCAATCGTTGCACTAAATTACAGGCTTCATCCATGTAGAGGATTTTCTTCACCCTGACTTTTAAGCTGCAGCATTGGGGGAGGGGGGGAGTAAGAGCATCCACTAGGGTTGCCAGGTCTGGGTTGAAAAATACCTGGAGACTTTGGGGGTAGAGCCAGGAGAGGGGAGGGTTGGGGGAGGGAGGGCCTCAGCATGGTACAATGCCATACAGTCCACCCTCCAAAGCAGCCATTTTCTCCAGGGGAGCTGATCTCTGTCAGCTGAAGATCAGTTGTAAAAGTGGGAGATCCCCAGGCCCCACCTGGAGGCTGGCAACCCTATGACCAGACCAGGTGGCCTTGGCCCTTGGAGGCCACCACAGGGGCTTTTTTTGGAAGAATGAGTCCTTGTTCTTGCACTTGGGCAGAATGATGTTATAGCAGTCTATTGCCGCTGTCTATTAGCTCACTGAATTCTCAGCCTTTCTTTTTTGAAAGGTAAATGTCTATCTTTTTTTGAGGGACTAGTAGATCACAGCAATGGACCTTCATAAAGTTACCATGCTATGTCTTAACAGCTGTAACTTTTTAGAAGCCCCCCAAAGACATCTGGTGCTGCAGTAGAGGAAATGCAGGGGCAATGGCATCCCAACAGAGGCAAGTGGGCACAGAGTTCTCATGAGGACACTACGGCCAGTGCAAAGGTATCGGTGTTTGCAGCAACAAAGAGAGGGAAACAGGAAATCCTGGCCCTGTGGCAGCAGCCTCACTCAGCAAATTAAAGGGTGGCCCTGAGAATAAATCCTCCTTATTAGACTAAATCCTTAGAACAGCATCCTTCTCCTCCCACACATGGCACAAGCACCTGGGGGCCAAAATATTTGCTCCAGAGAAGGAGCCGAACAGTGAGACATGGGTGGGGTGGGGGGCTCAGAGCCAAACTCTTCCCATTTCAGCACAGGTTGGCTGCTGCTGTTGCAGAAGTTGAGAGGGAAGCCCCCAAGTATAGCCTGGCTTGCCAAGTGCTCTGAGGCCCTGTGTCTCCTGGATACTCCAAAGCTACTCTGACTTTGCTCCCTTCCTGTCCCACCCCCAGTGCACCCATCCTGACATGCCAAGACTCACTCACCTGCTGGGAACTGAGGATGAGAAACAGCAGCACCCCAAGTACCAAGGCTGTCCGAGCATAGGAAGAAAACACACAAGCCATGCCTCTTCACTGCCTCACTGCCTCTGAAATCACTGGGCTCAAAGTCTGTGTCCCACCTCCTCCCAAAGCCAAACCAGCAGTCAAATCTTTGCAAGTTGGCAGTCCTCTGCCCCTGCCTTTTATCCGGCGTCTGGCTGTCTCCACCTCCACTCACCTCCCTTCTCCTCCCCTGGTTCAATCCACAAGGTTTCAAGCGGCAAGGCCCTAAACTGCTTTGGGTGTCTTTCCCACAAGCCGCCTCTTTTTCCTGAGTGGACACAGTGTGTTCTATCATGCTCTGCCTGGTCTCAGGCAATGAAAGATGCTCGGTCTGTGATCCTGCAGGTTTGTAGGTGGGGATCCGCATGGTATTCTTGCAAGCAGCCATGTTTGTGATGTGTAGAGATAAGTTCCTGTTTGGCAAAAGCCATCCTGGTAGCAAGTGTAGCATTCAAGAGTTTTAGGTTTGCAGCGATAAACAGGAGCATCCTCGGTGGTCATCTGGGCCAGCAGCTGGTAATAACTGTTATGGGAGCTGGTGTAGCATAGTGGATAAGAGAATGAGCTGGGATCTGAAAAGTAATGGGTTCCAGTCTCAGCTCTGCCACCAACTTGGACGGTGGCCTTAACACGCAAGTCAGCCTCTGTTTCCCACCTGCAATATGGAGACAATAACAGGGCTGATGTAAGGATTACAGCTACCTGTCTGGAAATTAGCCATATGGAATGGAAATCCATTAGCCGTGCTGAACTAAATACATCTGCCTAATGAGCGAGCACTCGAATGCACCTGATGAAGTGAGCTCTGACTCATGAAAGCTTATGCTGGAATAAATGTTGCTATTCTTTTAAAATGCATATGTGACATACGTAGGCATAGATTAAAGCGGGTAGCCATGTCAGTCTGTCTGTAGCAGTAGAAAAGAGTAAGAGTCTAGCAGCACCTTCTGAAGAAGTGAGCAGTGACTCATGCAGGTTCATACCCTAACACAAACTGTTAGTCTTGAAGATCCTACTGGACTTTTACTCTTTTCTACTGATACATAGGCATGCCAGCCTCCAGGTAGGACCTGGGGATCCCCTGGAATTACAGCTCATCTCCAGACTACAGGATCAGTTCCTCTGGAGAAAATGGATGCTTTGGAGAGTGGACTCTATGGCATTGTACCCCTCTGAGGTCCCTATCCTCCCCAGCCTCCCCCCACCAAGGCTCCAGGAATTTCCTAACCTGGATCTGGCAACCCTACCCACATCCCCGGCTGGTGGCCAGGAGGGACCTGGCAAACCTAGACATGCCTAAAGTGCCTTGAACAGTGAAAGTGTCAAGTAATGTTATTCAGGTCTTCAGGTGTTAGTTGTTGTCCAAGGACTTGTTTACATGATCAAAACCCCAGCCATCACTGTCATCAGTTCTCACAAACAGCAGATGACCATAGAAACCCAGTCTAGACTGTTGGGAACACACCAGGCTAGAACCTTCCTCAACAGGCTACTTTTCCATGTGAAGGGAATTTGTTTTGTAGGCATAAACATCCTTTCCTATAAACCGCCAACGGTGGTTCAGCTCAGATTCAGGTTTACATCCCCATTTTCTGCTTATTAGAACTAAGTTCCAAACACCCTGGTTAAACCCCCCCCCACACACACACACACCCCAGTCCCCACCCCTCTGTGCATACAAGACTGTTCCAGCTACATTTCCTTGCTGATTATCTTGGGTCTTTTCCAGGCCAAAGGTTTCTCTATGGACTTGAATCTCTTTCCACGATTCACACTGATGCATACCTTTACCGTTGACCACATGAGTCTGAAGGGAGCCAAGGATTTAGATCACAAAGTAACTGGCTGCACAAACAGCCACAAAAGTCTTGGGCAACTCCCTTGGCCCAGTAGTTTGGGCTAGATGAGCCATCAGGGAAGGAAGTCCAAACACCCACCCCTCCCCCATATTGTAAAAAGTATACACATTTTTAAAAAAGCAATCATTAGCCATCTTCCGATGACACGTCACATATATTCAGGACAGACAAAAGGAGGTACTTCTCTGCTCGATTTATAGTTAAATTGTGCAATTTATTGCCAGTGACGGCCACTACTGTAGATGGCTTTGAAGGGACTAGCCAGATTCACGGAGGGTAGCTACTAGCCATAGTGATCAAAGGGAACCTTTATATCCAGAAGCAGTAAACCCCTGAAGACCAGTGCTAGGAGGCAAGGAGAAAGCCTTGGCTGTTAAGCACTGCTTGCTGTCTCTCCAGGGCACATTAGTTGGCCACCATGAGAAACAGAATGCTGGATTAGATGAGCCAGTGTTCTGACCCAGGAGGGCTCCTTTTAAGTTCTGATGCCATCCAAAGTGCTTGCCATGCCATGCCCTGCCTGTGAGCCATTTTCAGTTCTCTGGTCAAAAACAACAGAGTCTCACCGCACCTTAAAGACTGATTACAGCAGAAGTTTTGAGAGGAAAAGTCCATTTATATGCAGAGTGTTACGTTCAGTAGGAAGAGATACACAGAGACACAAAGCTACAAGTGATACACATGCACACAATGCTTATTAAGTCTGCTGCAGCCAAAATAATCACGTGGCACTTTAAAGACTAACAACAACAACAACCACGCCCCAATTGTTCAAAGAGTACATGTTTCAGGATAAAGGAAACCTTCAGGACCACCACAAGCTAGAAAATGCCACTGAAAAGACTTTTCTCCTTGCCTTGTGTAATTAGAGGCAATTAAATAGAAGAAGAGGGGGTTACCAAGGCTGCCAGGATGCACCACAGGCCCTTGGAAAAAGATTCCCTCTGAGCCCTCCCCCCTGTCATAAATGTACAGAAGAGACACAAAAGGGAGGGAACTCATAAACTCTTAATGGTACAGAAGCACAAAGAGCCTCTCTAGGAATTTATAATTGCTCACTATAATCCTCTCCTTAATTGAAAAACCTACAGTGCTGTCTTGCAAAGGGTTAAAAGGAGCAGCTATGCATCCCTAGGAGTCTAGCCATTGCTGAAACCCCAGGAGTACAAGCATCATGCTGGGTAGGGTTGCCATCCTCCAGGTGGTAACTGGAGATCCCCAGCTATTACAACTGATCTCCAGGTAACAGAGATCAGTTCACCTGGAGAAAATGGCTGCTTTGGAAGGTGGATTCCATGACACTTTAAGTCCCTCCCTTTCCCAAAGCCCACACTCCTCAGGCTTCATCTCCAAAATCTCCACATATTTTCTGACCTGGAGTTAGCAACCCTAATGCCAGGTGAGAGTAAAATGAGGGAGGTGGGCATCCTGGTTTCTCAGGGGGCCTCAAACCCAGTCCCAGGGAATTCTGTACCCCTTTTTGCCCCCGGCAAAGATTTGGATATTAATACAGAGTAAAAAATGGACACATTTCAAAACCTTAGAGGCTTTCACAGGTTTTGCCTGCTTTCTTACAGTACCTAACTCATTCCTTTTTTTTTTTTTTGGTATCATCTATTGCTTCTGAATGCTACCTTAATTTTATGTTTGAAAAATAAATTGCCTTCTTATACCCATAAAAGGTTAGTGTAGTGGCTAGTCTTGGACTAGGACTGGCGAGACCAGAGTTCAGATCCCCCAATCTGTCAGCAATCAGAGTAACATTCATCTAGTCTCACAGGGCTGTTCTGAGGTTAAGGGGGTGGCAGGGAGGTAGCTTGAGCCTCTAAGTATGGCTAGACCACAATAGAAAAAGCATATCATAGTACCGTAGGAAAAATAGTGAAACAGGCGGCTAAATCCTGAGCAGTCCTCAATTTTCCATTTTCTGTCAGCACACTGACCTGCCCTGCTAAGACATCACTGGCTGTCTACCTTGCCATAAACAGATGGCAGTTGCCTAGCTGGTCAAAAGAAAATGGGGGGCGGGGGGATGGCAAGCTCTGTGTCCCTGGCATACCCTGAAAAGGAACAGTCACAGACCGTGTGGGTTTAACCTTGGAAGTAAGTGAATGTAAGTGAAGGCCACATGGCATATCCTTTGCTCTTGCTGAACTTCACGAGATGCATCTGACATTGCTGGATAAGGCTCATGTAGGGTTGCCAACCTCCAGGTGGGGCCCAGAGATCTCCTGGAATTACAAATGATCTCCTGAGGGCAGAGATTAGTTCCCCTGGAGAAAATGGCTGCTCTGGAGGGTGAACTCTATGGCATTACACCCTTCTGAGGTCTTTCCCCTCTCCAAACTCTGACTTCACCAGGCTCAATCACCAAATCGCCAGGAATTTTTCAACCCAGAGTAGGCAACATTAGGCCAATGGTAATTGCAAAAGGGGCAGCTCAAGAAATGGGGGCTCCTCAGAGTGTGAAAACTCAGTCTTTTGTGCCCCCTCCAGCCTTCCTGGCCACCCCAGGCACAGCAAGAATGGTAGAGCTATTGGGGCAACAGGCTCTTTGCTGTCCCTCTGGAGCTGGTCTTGCATTGCATCATCTCTGCTCTAAATGATTCAGTGAAATTGGCTGAATGATTAACTTGTACATTCCCAGCCACCTGCCCCTGCAGGCAGGTCTGTTTACTCCCACCACCCCATCCTAGGCAGAACCAGCACATGGGGAATGACCAAAGGCTCTGGGAACAGAAAGTGCCTGTCCCAGCATGATCCTCTTAAAGCCAAGCACATACCAGACAAAAGTTCTGGCCTGAGAGCCACCAGGGCTGCAACCTCTTCCCCAGCCAGTGTGAATGAGGGTTGCCAACTCCCAGGTGGGGACTGAAGATCTCCCAGAATTACAACTGTATCTAACCTAATCTCCAGGTTAGAGAGATCAGTTCACCTGGAGAAAAGGGCAGCTCTGGAGGGTGGACTCTATGGCATTATACCCCCCCCCCCGAGGTTCCTCCTCTCTCCAAACCCCACCATCTCCCGAGTCCACCTCCGAATCTCCAGGAATTTTGCAATGCAGATTTGGCAACTCTAATGTGAACACATTGGGGAATAGTGGAAATCTAGAAAAGCGGGGTAGGCATTACTTCTCCCGGATAGTAAGGTGATGCATATTTCCATTATTTATCCCCCATTTAAGTGAAGGAGAAGCTTAATGTCCATCTGAGCAGCTAATTAAACTCCATCTAGGGAGGAACAACAGCAGAAATCAGTGAGCACATTAAAAAAGCAAGGCAGGCAAATGTAAAACGTTTGGGGACTGCTGGACAGCATTTTCAGGATCCCTGTAATGGATCTTCCCACACTTCCCCAGCAGCCTATTTGGACCAGAAATCTTCCTATGGTGAGAGGACATTCATGAACAAAATGCACAGCTGAGCACTTCCCTCCCCCAGTTCTGCATTCTGCTCATAAGAAACCCCTGATCCTAAGGGGATTAACAAGACAAACAGCAGACTGCTGGAGGAAGAAGAGAGGGACCTACTTCACCACCTCCTTCTACTGGAGCCAACCAACTATGTGTGATGTCTAGATGAACATTAGGAGTGAACAAGACCATAAGCAAGCACCAGTTAGAATTATCTGGTTACCATAGGGCAGGTTCACCCAGCAACATGTGTGCATGCATATGCGCGCACCCACCCACCCACCCACACACACGTGCTGTTGTAGAGTTCTAAGTACACCAAGCAGGAATGAAGGTTTGACACTCACAGGAAGCTGCCCGTACAGGCTTGAACCCTTGTGCTGTCCAAGTACACCAAGCTGGAGGTCTGCCCAGGTCAGGGCTGAGGCCTGTTGACATTCCAGCCTGGCCTGGGAAACTTTGCCCAGGGCACTGACCAAGCTGGACCTGTTCTAGGAAGAGAGCCCTCCAGCCAGCCAAGCCACATACCTGTGAGCACTTTGCTGACACGCTGCAATCAGTCCTCCTGCCTCCAGTCCCAAGAATGTACTCCTCTTTTTTACAGCATTTGTGTGCTTTTAAGTTTCAGACAGAAGATGGTTCATACCAAGAAAGCTTGAAGAGCCATTTACAATGCAAGTGAGCATTCTGGCCAATGTATTTTAAGATCTCATTACAAGCCTAACTGCTCGCAACCTCTTGTGTGGAAGTACCCTTACTGTACCTTCACAGTCCCAGCCTAGGTGCTTCACTAAACATACCTGCCTGGTTTCTGCATGCACATACACACACCTCCTACACAACAGTCCATGCACACTTCCACCTCTTCTTTTTGCCTGGTCCTTAGACATATCCCACAATTCCATCCCTAACCTGTGGAAAGCAGCCATGCACTCCACCCCCACTCCCGTTTCAGTCAGGAGTGATACACCACCAGTAGCCAGTGTCTTGCAGGTTAGATTTATTCAGCTGCTTCAAAAAGCTTGCAGGGCCGAAGTGTGGCTTTCCTACCTTCTTCCCCTCCACTCCCTGCTAGGGTTCCTTTCCTTTCCTGAGATCAGGGGATGAAGAATAAGAATGCACTACAATCCTCTTTAGCAAAAGAAACCAAATTTATTTACATAATCTCATTTTAAATATACCAGGTGGTAAAGAGAAAGGTACCCCCAGCTTATTGGCAATTGATTCAGATCAGGGCAGTGCCTCAGAAGGTAGGGGAAAGTTAAAGGGCTCAAGGCCGAGCAAGATGTCCCAGGCAGCCTACAAGGGGAAAAAAACCCAGAGTTTCCAATCAAAGCTTCCATGTGTTTTCAAGGGCTGTGTTAGAGAGAAGCCCAGAACACCAGCACTGTGCCAGCAGACATACAGATGTCAGCAGGGTGCTTTAAAATAGGGGGTACAATCAATTCCGAACAGGAGCTGCCATTTGCATCTACCCAGGACAGCTGAAGTGGCTATTCCTCTTGGGTGGAGCTAGCCAGCCCACAGACCACTTGGCACCCCTGCCCCAGGCCACATCCAATTTCAGCTTAAAATATTCAGACATTCTACTCTTCATTCCCTAGGAAGAGCCATAAAACCTTCCAGTACCAGAGAGAAAGGATTTGCTCAACAACCTTTTCCCTCTTCTCCCCAGAGACACATTTTTTTAAAAAGAGCCTTCAGCATCCCCCTGGCTATATTGCCCAGCATTGCAGAGGACATTTGTGTGGCTTTATTTGTGCAGTGAGAATACAGGCAGTGATTGGCAGCAAATCCAA
The DNA here is from genome assembly GCA_029233225.1 of Lepidodactylus listeri. Lineage (NCBI taxonomy): Eukaryota > Metazoa > Chordata > Lepidosauria > Squamata > Gekkonidae > Lepidodactylus > Lepidodactylus listeri. The sequence continues at coordinate 31,416,591 of JARCFY010000013.1, forward strand.
GAGGAAAAAAGGAAGGGGGGGGGGGAGGGAAGCATGCAGCAGTGATACAGCAGTGACAACAATAATTAGCCTAAAGACACAGCAGCCCTCACCAGCATCATGGGAGAGAAAAAGACAGTGGGCCAGCCTGCAGGAATCCCCCAAGGACAGTTCATTCCTTACCCACCCAACCTACTCCAGACAGCGTTTGCAAAAGTGGTGGGATTTCCCCACCTTCAGAACAGACCAGCTGCTTCCTATGAACCCCTGGGCAAAAGAGGTAGCATGAATCCCAACATCTAGACCCACAAGCAAGCAGTGATTTCCTGCCCTCAGTTCCAAAGGAGAGAAATTCACAGCTTTCCAGGAAGAAGGCACAATTCATTCAATGCACACAAAAGATAGAGAACTTTGCTTTTAGGCTGTTCAAGGGACAGCAAACAAATCTCCAGAGACAAGGCAGAGAGCCGCAGATCCTCAGCAACCCCCCTCCCCCACCTCCATGGAAAAGCTGGCCACACTTCCTTCAGGCTGCTGGCAGGATTAAGGAACCTATGCAGTCCCCAACCAGGCTCTTTCTTTAAAAAGAAAAAAAAGACAACACTTTGCCAGCATGTGTATAAAAATCCATTTGTAAAACAGCCCAGTGAAATTGCATGCTCATTGTATCACTGGGAATGGAGGGCGTTGGGACCCAGATGAAAAAAGTAACTATATTTATTAAAACCTGGAACCCTCTCTTGGTGCACCTGTCAGAAAATGCAAGAGATAATAAATAGATATTTAAAGGCATGCATTGCAACCCAGTTACAAATCATGTAAAGTCATCCTTGCACAAAGATTGGAGGGAGAGAACCTCTAGGTTCCAGGGATGCCTCAAAATGGGGGCGAGCGTCATCTACGGAATCTGCTTCCCCCAAAGAGATTTACCGACAAGTGCAGGATTTTGCAATCATGTCCTCATACACTTTGTAAAGGATGGTTCCATTCTGTTCCATCATGAGAATGCTGATTGGGCTGTACTCGTAGGGGACACAGGAGGGAGGTGGGACACTCTTGTCAACCAGTTCATTGATGAAGTTCTGAATGATGGCGTGATTTGGGGAGCGGTAGCCAAAGTGCAGGATACGGGGACAATTGCCCTTGCAGTACTGGGGCTGGTATGAGTGTGGAGCAATGATCCAGTGGTCCCAGCCCAGCTGCTGGAAACTGACACGAAAGGGATGGAGGGAACATTCTCTCTTCTTGATGCTGTTTGTGCGAAGGTAGCTGGGGAGGTCCAGGGCAAGATTGCCTGCCTGGCGAGCCTGGCGTGTCTGAACAGGTCGCCGAAGACGCTTCTCTTCAAAAGGCACCTCACCCGAGCCCAGATTCCCCAGCCTGGTCCAAAGTCCGCTCAAAGTGTCATTGAGGTAAAGCAACAAGAAGGGGTCATACAGGTACACGGCATCCTCCCAGCCAGGATCAGGGATGGAGCCCCAAGGCTGCCCCACATAAGCACATGCATGCCTCACATGGAGGACCTGGCTGTTCTGGGCAGCCCAGACCCACGGCTGAAGGTATGTGGAAAGGTCCATCTCCACCCAGCTGTCTTTGGTCGAAAAGCTAGTAGCATTTCTCTTGCCAACCCATGGTGAAGTGAGGCTAAGGGTGGTCCTAGGGATGGCGTCTTTGCTAGACAGCAGCTCAGCTGTGCACAAGAACTCGCCTTGAGCCAAGGACAAAGTCTGAGAATAGACCAGAGTGGCTCTCACCAGGTGCTCCACTTGTGGCTGGATTTCCAGGCGGTAGTCGAGATTCCAGACCAACCAGGGACCTGCAAGATCAAATGAGTGGGTCAAAGCCACAGGCATATTTGTCAGCCAGAGAGAGAGAAAGAAACAAGCACAAGGCCAGAGTCCTTCCCCCTGGATACGAGAATGGAATTAGTCTGTAGTTGGGACACAGCAAATGTCTCCCAGGAGCCTGAGACATTTAAATCCATGGCAGCCATTAGCCTAGATATGAAGGATTCATAGAAATTTAGCATGATCTGACTGCTAGCATGGTTAAGTAAGCATGTGTTTATTCCCACTCCTAAAACCTGATTTGCCCATATGGTTTTGTGGCAGAACAGGCCTGCATCAGCTGACGGGCCCCACTCTGTCCACCCCTCCTTTGCCTGACCTGGCATCTGAAGTGGCAGTTTTTCTCTACTGCCACCAGGTACTGCTGCCACCACTGTCCCTGTCTTGGGCTCTGGTTAGGCGGGACAGCCTCCTAACCTCCCTCTGGCGTCACTAGGAACCCGCCTCAGGGCTTCCTGGGAATTGTTGGGGCTCCCCTGGAGAGTTGGCAATTGGCCATTTTGCCCCTTTTCTCCTCCTCAGGGATTCCCCAGCCCACTCCTAGCATGTCCAAGCGGCTGGGGGAACTACACGGTACAGAGGGACTTCGCTCCACCAACAGGTAAAAGGATTTATTCAAAACTCTTAACTATTTACAAGCATATCAAACGTGAATGGAAGAAACAAAATGAAGGTGACAAAACCGCTCTCTCTCCCTTCTCTAAACTAGGGGACTAGGCAACCCTACAGCCAGACAGGCAATAGGCCACAAAGTAGGCCAGCTATGGAAGGCACCTTCACTGCCCCCCATCTGCAGCCAGACTCCTCTCACCCTGCCTCTGCAGGACCAGCTTATCATTTAAAAGCAATACCAATCATTTAGTAGACAGTGTGACCAAGTAGAAGACTGCACAAGACTGTTTGACATATTGGGAAGTAAGCTACTGATCCAGGCAGAAAACACACACACACACCCAACATGAACCAAAAGCAAAAGAAGGTGCTTTCGGAGCAGCAAGCTGGCATTTCCCATTTTCCAGATTAAGGCAGCCTGCCGGGCACAGGGAAATACAGGAAAAGACACACTCCCCCCAGTTATTATATCATCATCCTAAAGCCATTCAGTTACAAAGCTTGCAAAGATCTAGCCATCTTCTGGAACTTTTCTTTTAAAGGATAGGAACTAATGGTGCAAAGGCTCTAGCAACCCATTATATTCCCAACCCCTTACTTGCTAGAAGTGCTACACTTCAAAGTCATGCTTTGGAACTGCAGCAGAAGGTATGACATTATTTAGTACATTTTTATCTTGACCTCCAAAGGTGGTATATGTGATTCCCTCCTCCATTTCACCCTTACAACAATCCTGTGTGGTAAATTAAGCTGGAGAGAACGACTAGTCCAAGGTTACCAAAGGAGTTTCATGGCAAGAGAAGATCTGAATCTAGGTCTCCCCAAGCCTACCCCCAAACCCTCGGCAACACGCAGGTGTCTCCTCCTGTACCTGGCTCTTCTCTCCTCAGCGGTCCTATCACAACAAGCTGCACATCATGAGATAGCAAGTACCACCTGCTAATTTTGCTCTGAAGGTAGCACCGAATAGCCACAGTTGGGACCTGTACACTTTTCAGTAAAGGTAGACAGAGACAACAGAGAAAGAACCTTGTGGGCTTCCAGCCAGAAGGAGAAAACCAGTTCACAGACATGTCCACATCTGCTGGCTCTTATCCAGCACCCTTCCACAAGGGACAAAAGATAGCAACCTTCAAAGAAAGCTGCCAGCTTCCCAGTGCCAAGCGGCAAAAGGCACAGCTCTCTGGCCAGGCCCAACTGCACCAGGGGAAAGGTGGAGAGGAAGGAGGGGGATATGATGCCGTGAGCTGCTTTGGGTCTCCACTATGGAGAAAATCACTGTATAAGGACCTAAGTCAATAAGGTTCCCCTTTTAATCTCCTCTTAAAAAGCCAGTTCCACATTGCTTGCTGGTTGACTTCACAGACTTGGTCAAACCCCTGAGCTCCCAAAGCAACAGAATGATCTTTACAATTCAGCCATAGAACCTGGAACCCCCACTCTAGAGAACAAGCCCCTTCCCCCACAGCTGTCTACTCTACACAGCCTTCAGCTCCCCCAACTCACCTGCTCCAGGCTGGCGGGCCTTGGCAAAGGGCTTGACCAGGCGGATGGTATTGGTGGCCAGCTTCCGGTTCCTACGTGGGCGACCATGCCTGTCGGCGACACTCCGATACAAGTTCAGCATGTAGCGCAGTGGGTGTCCTCTGGCTAGACGCCTGTTTCGGCCCTGCAGCCTGGTTTTGGGTGGGGCCTTGCCCAGAAGCACCTGAATGAGAGGTAGGGAAGGGGCTCCAGACAGAGCCCCCACAGAAGCTGGTTCCACCTGACCCACCCCCAAGCCATGCTCCAGAGGAAACAGCATTGCCAAGAGGAATAAAGCTCCACAAAGACACAAGGAACCAAGGCTAGCCATGACAACACTCTGGTCAAGGGCCAAGGCTCACAGGGCAGGAACTATGGGGCTCTACGGGACCAGGCAAATCACCCTGCTCTCCCTCAGGGAAACCAGAGCCCTACTTCTGTCCTCACACTACAGACCCGTAGATTCCCGTAACACAGCATGGGAGCCTAGAACTCAGTTTACATTCCCCACAACCTCCTCAAGAGGCACCACAAGCAGCAGCCCTTCCAGAATGACTAACAAAACAAACTCACATCAGGCCTAGCAAAGCCTTAGCCCTTGCAAGCTAATTGAACCAAAGGCCCTGACTACTTTGGCCTGAGGGGGTGGGAAAAGAATTGAGCTGCCCACTCCATTTTAAAGGCACACCTTCAATTGGGATTTTAAAGGGGCAGGAGGACAGAACAGGCATGGAGAGGGGATATTGAGGCACCTCTGCACCATCCACTGCAAGCTTACTCCTTACTCTTCCTAGCAGGCTTCTACCCATCCCCAGCAGGATCCCAAAACACAGTTTCCAGAGGAGGTCTCCCAGGCAGTCTGCCGCAACAAAAGCAACCAGGAAGCTTGTGGCATCTGAAAGATGAACGGATTTTTTTGTGGTGGCAGCAAGGTGAGTTATACGTTATGTTTGGTTCCCTAATCATGCCACAAGCCTCCTCCCACATCCAGTCTTCCAAGTGCAGATAGAAGTGCTATTTTTTGGACATAGTTTGAGTAGGGTTGCCAGCCTCTAGGTGGGACCTGGAGATCTCTTGGAATTACAATTGATCTCCAGAAAACAGAGATCAGTTCCCCTGGAGAAAATGGCTGCTTTGGAGGATGGATTCTATGGAAATATATCCTGCTGGGATCCCTCCCCTCGCCAAACCCTGCCCTCTCCAGGCTCCACCCCCAAATCTCCAGGTATTTCCGTCTGTAGCTGGCAACCCTAAGGAGGAGGGGGGCTTCTTTAACCGTTCCTCCCCGTCATTTTCCCACGGAAAAATACCACCACCACCCCGAATATGGCCCCCTGTTTCGCCCCGTCGCGCAGTTCATCCCCTTCGAAATTCAGCCCCAGCTGCTGCATTTGGATAGGGTGGGAGTGCGTTTAAAATAGCCAGGGAACAACAGGCAGCGCGCAGTGCCACGCTGAAATATCTCCAGCTTCGTGCTGCCCTCTAGTGTATGGTGTAGCGGTTGGTATTCACAAACCGCGGCATTACACACCCTGCAGCGATGCAGAGGCGGATGTCTCTCTTGTTCCAGTTTGAAAGGCACAAATGCCACCCACCGTTTTCTCTCCGCCCTGGCCGGCTCCTCTCATCCCCAGGTACCATAATAGAGCCAGTTGTTTGCATCTGGTGATTTTCAAGTGACTCTGCAATGTCTTTCTCTTTTGCTTTAATTTTGTTTCCACTCCCTGTCAAGGATTCTGCACAATTTGGAGCAGCTCCAATCGGGGAAGTGGAACTCTTCCTTTGATGCAAGCTTTGTCATTAGATATGTGAATCCTTACTAAATTTTGTCTGGGGAGACTGTGTGTATAGCCCAATTATCTTCTTGTTATTCAACTTCTTTTTTTCCTTAAGGAGCTCAGAAGTGACAGGAAACTGCCACAGTCTCATGCAGCCACAGCTGGAGTTTCTGAACCAGTAAGAGGCAGACTGACCAAACTGGTAACTGGATCTAAATGTGGTGGGCGAAATTGGTTGCAGGCTTATTGAGAGTTGGGGTGGCTTGCTTGTTTGGTACCACACCTGTCTCCAAGTCATTTGGATTGGAGGGATAGGCTAGAAAAATTAAATTGTGTCTGACCATCACCATTCCTAACCTGGCAGAGCAGCTGTGAGGTCTTGCTATGGTGACAGGCAAGCAAATGGGCAGGGAGAAAGGAGAAGAAATCACTGCCACGTGTCATGGTGGTAGCAAGGTTGTTTCTACTGCCTGGCCAGAGGCCCCTGACGCCTTCATTTGCTCCTGCAGATTTGCCAGGTGTTGGATGGCATAATAAATGGGAGAGGGAGGAGGAAGCAGGCACAAACATGGGCATTCTGACACCATCTGGAAATCTTCCTTTGCACAGACCAAAAGCCTCCTGATTTCCAGGCTATCTGGGTTTCTAATCTTTCAATCTTCTAGCTCAGGGGCTCCCAACCTTGTTGAACACTTCTGGGATTTTGAGAATAGGTGGTTGGCACCACCACAAAATGGCCAGGGTTGGCTGCTAGGATTGGCTTTTTGCTTTGGAGAAGGAGGAGGTGGGCACCAGGAAACACCTTGGTGGGTGCCACATGGGATCACAACTCTAGCTGAAGCCCAGGCTCCAGTCTTGGGTGCTGGGGTCAGCAGCCACCATCATTTTTAAAAGGAGGCACTTCTGCTCTGCTCTTGGAAGGAGGAAGCCCCGGCTCTGGTCTAGCCCGCTTTGGCTGGGCTTGCTCTGTGCTATTTACAGCCCTGAGCCTGCAATGTTGGTCCGGGGAAAGCCTGGCGACTGTGGCACACCACCGGGTTCGTTGCATTGTGACCAGTCTGTTTCTCTTTCATCTGTTCTCCTGGAACCACCAGAGGCAGGCTGGGCTGAGCCAGATGGCAGGGAGGTCTCGAACCCTCCTGTTCAGCCTTGCTGATGCCGCTGACACATCCATGTCACACCCACTTCCACTGTTGGCATCTGCTCTGCATTCTCTGTCGGGGAGTGTGCATCTGCTTCTGCCCTTGGCTCAGTGATTGGAGGGAGGGGGTTGAGTGCAGAAGCAAGGAGCTGCGGTGGCGGCACAGTGTTTGCAGACTGGAGCAGAGACTGGGACCTGAGGCCTGCTGCAGTAGGAGCCCTGCTTTGGGAGACAGAAAAAGGCTGGCTCCAGTAGGCCAGCATTGAAGGGGCTGCTTCTGGCTAGAGCAGGGTTTGTGAGCTCCATTGTGAGGAAGGAGCAAGCAGCTAGTGGATCTTCTGGAGCTTTTCAGTTGGGTAGGGGCTGGGGTGGAGTATTGACTGCAAGGCCTGTGGAATGGGGATGCTCAGCCTGTGTGTGTGTGTTTGTTGCACCTCCCTGTAGGCTTCCTCTGAGCAAGGGAGGACTGATTTTTCCCTCAACAGAGCAATATGCTGGAGCGTTAAGACTATTTCACTGGATGGAGGTTTAGCTATGGCCTGTGGTGGATGTGTTTCCATCTCCCACCAAAGGACTCTGTAAAAGGAAGTATTAATGATTGACTCAGCATGGGGCCTGTGGATGCTTTAGGCACTGAATGCTGGAAAATTTCATTTTAAATCAAGATGGGAGGTCGAAGTGAGGAATATCTTGCCTGTCGGTTCCTATCCCTGCTATGAAAACTTATTGCTGACATGGTCCTAACTGATGACTCATCTTTCCCAGGGCTGCACTCTCCTTACCTGGGAAAAAAGACCCTAAAACTTGCATAGCCTGGAGACCAGTCCAGGTCTCTGATTACCACATGACCTTTCCATCAGCCCAGAAGCCTGACAAATGAGACTTTCCCCCAGCAAGCAGCTGTGTTTATTGCAGCACCAGTCTCAAAGTTTCCAAGCAGGCAGCTCCCACCTGGAGGTGCTTGACAGCTATAAATAGGGATCCAAGGGGGAGACTGTCTGAGACACACCCTTGTTCAGGCACTGGGAGAAGCTCTTGGCAAAAGGAACAGGGGCTGTTGTGTAAGGAGGTGGGTGAGTTTTGAGACAAGGAGCAGACAGTTGTTGAATGAGGCAAGTCCCGGCAGAGTGGTTGGGGGCAGAGGGGAAAAAAGAAGGAGCAGAAATGCTAAGGGCAGGTAGTTTAGAGAGCATTTGAGGTGATGGGTAGTCTCTGACTCCCCTCTCCTTTAAGCACTTCTTATTATTTGTTTATCTTATGGCATGTTTCCATGTGTGTAGTTTAGCCAGGAGTTTTTACAATTGTCTGGCAGCCAGAAGTTCTAGCTCTTTAGTGTTCTCCAGGGTGCACCACGAGGATGTGAGCTAGAATTGCACCCCTAAGCCCTTGTACAGAGGCTGAACTCTGGGGAATGTTGCAGAGAGAACATTTCCCATTGCCCTTTCTTGTAGGCTTCGTAGTAGAGTTGCCAAGATCCTGGAGAAGAAATGCCTTGCCTCTTTAACAGCAGTATATTGTCTGGAAACAAAACTTTTCATGGCATGGAGGTAACTAACATCACCTGGTAAATAGCATCCCCATTAAGCTTCTATTAAAGGGGCAGGACATTTTTTCCTCCAAGTTGTTGGCAGCCCTATTAGATGAATATTCCAATGCATCTGATGGAATGAGCTCTGACTCATAGAAGCATATGCGGGAATAAATTCTGTTAGTCCTTAAGATGCTACTAGACTAGATGCTACCTAGGCCCAGGTAGCAGCCACTGCCAAGTCGGCCTTTTACCATCTGAGGCTGGCGTGGCAGTTGGTTCTCTTCCTGAGCCGTGCCGACCTAGCTACAGTGATCCACGCGACGGTCACCTCGAGGCTAGACTATTGTAACACTCTCTACATGGAGCTGCACTTGTCCCAAATCCAGAGGCTGCAGCTGGTGCAGAATGCTGCGGCAAGGCTGCTGATGTGCCTCCCTAGACAGGAGCACCTCCGGCCAGTGCTGGCAGTGCTGCACTGGCTGCTTATAGTGTACCGAATTTGCTTCAAGGTGCTTGTGCTTGCCTTTAAAGCCCTAAATGGCCTGGGTCCGACCTACCTGAGGGACCGCCTTTCCCCATATGTACCCCAGAGAGCACTACGGTCTGGGGCCGAACATCGCCTGGCCACTCCTGGCCCCAGAGAAGCCAGGCTTGCTGCCACTAGGGGGGGGCCTTCTCGGTGGCGGCCCCTCACTGGTGGAATGAGCTCCCGGAAGAGATCAGGGCCCTGCGGAACCTGATGCAGTTCCGTAGGGCCTGCAAGACAGAGCTCTTCCGCCAGGCGTATGAATAGGGGCTGCCGCCTTCCTTCCTTTCCCCCCATGTTATGCTTACCAACGAGGGGCCTCAGACAATACCATTTAGCTCCAGTGCTCTTAGACACTGGGGCTTGAAAACGCTGGTGCAGATGGTACACCACCTAATTTTATTGTACTACACTGTATGTAAATTGTCATGTTTAACTGTGAATTCTATAATGTTTTAACTGTTTTAACCTTTATTGTATTTATGAATCTTGGTTCGGCCAAGTCTCGTTAGCCACTCTGGGCCTGCAATAGTGGGGCGAGCGGCCTAGAAATCGAAAATAATAATAAATAAATAATAATAGACTTCTGTTTTATTCTGAACCTGGGCAGCCTTTGCTCAAGGAGCTATGAAATGGCAGGAGGACAAGCACCACAGGCAGAATGGAATACAACTGAACAAAACCGAAAGGCAGCTGCCTCCAGATGAGCTGCTGCCCTGCGCAACAGGCTAGTCCTCGGCCAGGGTTTGCAAAGTGATGCTTTGTACAATTTAATGGATTTATAATCCTTGAAAGTTTTTATATGTATGCTGCTTGCTTGGAAATGTAGTGGTCCCCACTTTCCAATGCATAGTTGACCTCTAGTGTTAAGCCTAAAGTACAGCTACACCAATTACAAGCTTTTAGGCCCTAAACTCATTGAAAAATGGGTTTAGAAGACTGTAACTCTGACCTGGATAGCCCAGATGAGCCTGCTTTTTGTCAGATCTTGGAAGCTAAGCAGAGTCGACTCTGGCTAGTATTTGGATGGGAGACCTCTGAGGAATACTGGGGTCATGACACAGAGGCTGGCAATGGCAAACCACCTCTGAATGTCTCTTGCCTTAAAAACCCTACAGGGTCACCATAAGTCAGATGTGACTTGATGGCAAGGGGGGGGGAAGCCTCTGCTTAGGACCACACTGTTGGTAGTTTTAGACTTCTGTGCTTGCTGATCCGGATCAGCAAAGCTTCCTTATACTGAACAAAGCTTCCTTATACTGAACCAGACCATTGGTCCACCGGTGTCAGTATTGGCCATGGTGCTCCAGGGTTTCAGGCTGAGGTCTTTCACATCACCTACCACCTGATTATTTCTTGTCACTGGAGATGCTGGGGGTTGAACTGGGACCTTCTGCATGCCAAGCAGATGCTCTGCCACTGAGCCATGGCCCCTCAAGGGCTTTTCTGGCACTCAAGGAGACAGCTAGGCAAAGGTGCCATGCCTTGCAACACTCCGGCTTTGTGGAGATGTCACTTGCATTTGGGGAAAGGATCTCTACTACCACCTTGGAAGGTTCAGAATGCATCCCATATAACTTGGAAAGACCTGTGGCAATAGCCTGTTGCAGTGCAAAATAACATAAAAATAATAAAACATAAAAAAATAAAAAACCTAATTTATTGCAGATGGAGTTTTTGCATGCAAGGGCAACTGGATGCATGAACAGAGGTAGTGATTACTATGTGCGCACAAGCAGCCTGCATCCAGTAGGGGGTGCTGCATCCTGTAATAAAGCACAGCCTCTGTCTTGTTCTGGCTTAAAAGTGCCAAGGCTCAGAGCTTGTAACAAGAGATCAACATGCAAAGGATCCTGCTGCAGAGCAGAGTCTTTCGGAACACTGCTGTGCCCTAGCAGGGCCCCACATATCAACCTGAATGCCATTGTAAGCAGGACGCAGCAGCAGCAGCTTTGTTTCCAAGTGCTGAGTGAGCTTTCAGCATTAAAATCAGGCACCAGGGCTGGTGGTGTCTAATTCAAATCCAGCTCCCTTCTCTGGCCTTCACAGCCAGGTCAAATAGCTTCCAGCAAAGGCCAACCAAGGACAGAGAAGAACCTCATGACCAAAAGAGACCCCCCCCCCATCCTGGCCTTCCAGCTGAGTAATAGAATGGTTATTGTTTCCCAGGGTTGTGTTAATGATTGTCTGGCCTTTGTGCTGGGAGGGTTGGGGGCAGTTGGTGGGAGCTATTCAGAGAACAATAATGTACCTTAGGCAGCACTGCATGTTAGCTAGCTAAGCCTGCCTGTGTGTTTGGAGGTGGCTCACTTGCTCCTATGTCCATATTCTGGCTGGGCATGGGGATAGGTGTGGGCAGAGGTATGGAGGTCTCATTGTAGCTGTGGCAGCCAGCCTTATATAGTTGCTCACTGAAATGCAGAGCCAAAGATCACCAAACTGCTCGTTTTGACTCCCTGTGAAAGTCCAGGTCATTTGCACGATTCACAGGGTGCCTGAAAAACTGCCCCAGAGTCTTGAAAACCCCTGGATGCTACGGATGTTCTTTTCCAGATTCCTCTTTGGTATTCTGCTCCCATTCTTCCCTTTACCTTCGCTTTCTCATTACTGCTCTCTTCCAGTCCATACAGACTGAAGAGGGGCAGGCACAGAGGCAGGCTGGACATTTCACTTACAGGGAAAGTTCCCAGTGGACTGCAGCCCTAGGGGGCTCCTGGCAACCCAGGTGCAAACAGCGCCAAGCCAGTAGTTCTGCTTAGTCCTGCAAGAGCCACTCAACCTGGGTTGCTCCAGGGCCATTTTGACTCCCCAGTCCATGCCTGGGCAGGAGCTGGGTGAGATAGCTTGAAGCATGAGTGAAGAGGGAAATTTTCCTGTAGCCATGCCGTGGACATACTCTGGACAGTTGTTCCTACCTCCCCGCCAATGCTCCCTCTAAGCTGTGGAGTCTTGTGAGCAAAAATTCTACTTTGTGAGCTACTGGCATTAAAGTTGTGAGTGAGCGATTTGGCTACTGCATAAATTAGTTTGCTCTGGAGCCATCCTTCCTGAGCTAAGGCAAAAAAATGTGTGAGCTGGAGGCTAAAAAAACTGTGAGTTAGCTCACATGAACTCAGAGGGAACACTGCTCCACACACCCCTGTCCAGCTGCAGATGTGCAGAGTCCTCACAAGGAAGCAAAGGAGGAGGAGGAATGAGCAGCATATCTAGGGTTGGTGGGGGTGGGGTGGGAGATAAGGCAACTCTCAGTCTGATGCACACAACTTAATTCTGAGTGAATAGGTTTAGATTCAGATGCATAGGGAGGGGGAGCTTGTGTGTGTGTGTGTGGAAGGTTGCTTTGCTCCCTCACTGCTCCTAAACAAACACAGCTTGGGATTCACAAGGAGGCAATCCATGACATTTGACCCCTGCCTCATCTAGTCAACAAATCTCACACAACTCCACTCTTGGCCCCGCACAGTCTTTCCCCCTCTACTTCATAGTTCTAATACAAACTATGCATCTATGTGGATCAAGTGACCAGGGAGATGTTTGAAGAGCCTTTAAAGCTTGTTCTTAACTCCATAAAATGTTGATCCTCCCATGCTATTGTATTGTGTGTGTTTTCCAGTGTGCCAGTTGCCTTTGACTTGCTATAGATGGAAGTGTGGCCCATCTGTCATTAATTATATCTTGCCCTTCCTCCAAGGAACTCAGGGTGGTGTACATGCAACAGTCCTGTGAGGTAAGTTAGTGGCCCTGGAGATACTCCGCGAACTTCATGGCTGAGTGGGGATTTGAACTCAGATCTTCCCTGCCCTGGTCAAGCAGTTTAAACCCACTGTTCTTTTCTGACTAGAAATCACCTGAATAAATTGTAGAATTATTTCCTCATATTTTAAAGTCATAACGGTGCCTTTCAGCATGTATGGATTTACTTCATTTTGGCTAAGGAAAGTTTGGCTTTGGCACCAGTCATGGGTCCAGGTTTCCCTCAAGCAGTTTGTGTGCTGGTATTCAAAAGCAGCTGAACCAGTTTTCAAGGCTATGCCTAAACCTGGGAAGCATGAGGTAATAAGGAAAACAAATAAATAAAATAAAAATAAGGCTGCAATCCGCAGACACAAGGGAGTAAACCTCCTGGAACGCAATGGACCTTACTTTCAAGTAAACTAGTTGTCACTCGGAAAGGCTTCTGTCACAATACATTTGTTTGTCTTTAAGGCGTTCCTGGCGGCAACAGCCTCCTAAGACTACCTTTCTGGAATGCGGTGAGGGCAAACGCACTGCTGGGGCCGCGAAGCCGCTGAGCGGGTGCGGGATGCCTCCCCCCCCCCCGGCTCCCCATTTCCAAACCACGTCCTCATCCGTGAGTTTCTCCATGTGGCGCAGAGTACTTCCGATCATGAATCCGGAGTAGTAGCTGCTGCGGTTCCTTGATGTTTGGTGTCGAGTCGCTAGGCCGCTAGAAGTTGCCCCCCCCCCCCTCCTCCTCCTCCTCCTCCTCCTCCCCCCCTATAATCCAGGCGCTTTTTGCACCGGGTCACGAAGGCGAAACGTTGCGTGCTCAGGGATCGAAGCGCGCCTCTTCCTCCGGGAAATCCTCTCTTTCGCCAGTCTGACCACGCGTCATTTGGAGAACCTGCTGCAAGGGTGGCTCATAGGCTGGCCCGGGGGCTTACTCGGAAGTAAAGGGCGGCACAGGCGCGCCAGCCCTCTCCGCCCCACCCACCCGCCCGCCCCCCTCCGGCCCGCCCCTTGCCCAGCAGCAGTAGCAGCCTGCAGCCTGCGTTCCATTGATGCCGAGCGGCAGTCGGTCCGGGCTGGCCCGCCGTGCGTGAGGGGCTGCGGGATGGTGCCATGGCGCGGCCGGCGGGGGAGGAAGCGCAGTCGCGGCGGCGGCGGGGGGAGAGCCCGGCGGCGAGCCGGCTGCTGGTCTCCTTCCAGTACGTGCACGTGCAGCTGGGCGGCGGCGCGCCCTGGGGCTTCACTCTGCGCGGGGGGCTGGAGCACGGCGAGCCCCTCATCGTCTCCAAGGTGAGAGCCCCCCGCCGGGCCCCGTCGCCATGCGGTGCGTGCAGCCCGCACTGTGCCGCCGCCATTTGGTTGTGTCTCCCGGAGTTTTGGTGTGCCGGCGAAGTTCGTGGTCTGAGTTCGGCCGGGCCCGGGACTGGTGGGGGGGTGGGCTGCCTGCCTGCCGGTCTTATCTTTGCAAACCGCCGGGGTGGTGGTGACCCTCTTGTAGACCAGCGAGGGCTCGGGAGGAGGATCGGTAAACCTTTGGTGTGGTGGCTCTGGTGTGGCCAGCTGGAGAGCTAACTATCCAGCCGGAGATATTGGGCCTCTTGAGCATCTCGAAGGACTGGGGTCTCATATGCTTTCGCCTTCGAACTGTGGACTGTTCTATGGAACTCCCAGGTCAAGCCATTCGTCCGTTTTGCTGGCTGCCCTGATTAGTGTTGCCTGTCCAGCAGAACAAGGCTGTTCTCAACACCTTCAGACCTAAGACCCTTTACCTGGGGAGGCCCCCTGGATAGAACCGGAAAGAACTATCTGCTAACCCTGAGTCAAGTTCTCCCTTCAGTGAAAGGGGAGTAGCAAATGGCACTTAGCATTTGCTTTGCCTGAAAGTTGGCAAACCCTGCTTCCTTAAAAGCAAAAGCCTCCCCCCCCCCCCCCCCACTTGGTGCCTGGATGGGACTTAGTGCTGGATTTTTTTTTTCTTAGGGTAGTTGATGCACCCCTCCCTGTGCCAGCCTCTGCCAGAGATGGCCTTTGGGGCTTGGCTTGCTCAGTTGCCAAAAAGGGTTTCCTTCCTCACACAACTTGGCAATTGGAATCAAACCCATCTGTGTCTTGGGGACTGGCTGGGGCAAGAGGAGGAAGGCTGGCTCAGCACTGGCAGGATCAGAAGGTAAAAGCTGCCAGCGAGGATGTTGAGGGGGGTATGGAGGTCAGGAGCCAGCTGGTTTTGTGCTGCAGTCCTTGGCAGATTGCAGATGGGTTTGAGCAAGGGGGCAGCCTCTCTTAGATATCTGTCAGCCTTCCTGTGTGAAATTCCTGCTTCCCATCAGGGCATCAGCCTCTGGTTAATTGGTACTAGGGTGTCTATTAGCTTCTGCGGGTGGCACAGTATCCTTGATCCAAGGGGCAGGCAACATCAACATACAACAGTCTATACAGCAGCTGCATGGGGTTGCTCGTTGGCTGGTCCAGTCCTTTGGGATGGTCTACTGCAGGGTACAGTAGGTGCCTTTAGTGGCTACATCTAGGAAGCATGCAAGATACTTCTATTTCAGAGGGTGTTTGTGGGAGGGTGAATTCTTCCAGCAGGTTTAGTTGTGTGATTTCTAAAATCTGTGCATTAGTTGTAAAGGTGAATGGACTTTTTGGGTTCTTGCAACTTGCAGTTGAACAGTTAGTCGCTTTGAGTCCAAGGAAGTAAGGCAGGATATAAATTATTTAATGAACTAAACTTCTCAGCTTGGCTGGTGGTGTTGAAGAATTCCCTGACTGAAAGAGAGGCCCTAGGATTCACCCCATCCTCCATTTAACTGGTGGCAGCTTCACACTTCTGTCTATTATGTGATTGTAATCATCATGAATAATCAAAGCTTGGAAAAGCATCTAGTGAGTTTTGATTAGCAAGAAGGCACTGAGCACGTACATGTTTTTACCGCAGAAAAAAGGTTATACAGGAGGGGATGGAAGCTGCCGGACTGCTACTTGTGTATCTACTAGCATAGGAAGGGGTAGGCTTTAACATGGGGTGGCTCTGGATTATGGCTGTCCATTTCTCCTATTTTCTCTTTCAGCTCTTGGCTCTTTGAAACTGAGCTGTTTGCTTTGCTTGGGGAAGTATTTCACCAGTTTTAGGGTGAGGAAGGGGTGGGAATGCAGTTCCGTGCCTGCCCCTGTTTGGCAGTGGGGACAGACAAGGTAGCCTTGCTGGAACATCCCATACCCTTGCATTGGCATCTGGAGCCTCCCATTGATGGCCCCTGGTCCCCTGAAGCTGCTGGGCAGATTTTGATTTGTAGTGCCTTCTTTGCCTGTCCTTGGGAGCTTCCCTTGCCCCAAACTTGGTTTCAGGCCTGCTGCTTCTCTGCTTCAGATTTGGTTTCCGTGAAAGAGGCTTTGTGCTACACTTCACCCTTTCTCTCCTTCCCCCCCTTAAAACATTTCCTGAAGTGTTGGTTTACCCAGTCTGTATTTGTTTTAAATCTCCACAGAAACTCCTTCCTGACCAATGGGAGAAACTACTGACTGAGTGTTGTGATAACTGTGTGGATTTCTAAATGGACCAAGAGGTCTTGCTGAAAGTAAATAGGGAAAGAGCCTGCAATTCCTGCAAGACTTTCCATTGCAGCTGCAAAGCTTAGCAATCCGGTGCTGTCTGCTCATCTTTGCCCCCTCTTCTCAGTGCGCCTGAAGCCTTGCTCTCCTGTGTTGTTTGGTTCAGTAGCTGAAAAGCCACAGTAGAGCCAGCTGGCCCTGTCTCTTCTCAGTCCAGGCAATTCTACCAAGCTCCTTGATTAGGGGGTGACCAGTCCTGTCGTGTTTCTGGGATGATGGATTTGGCTTTCCGCTGCTCTGCTGCAAAATCTTCTGAGGTTCAAGGCCTTCTGCCTGAACCATGTTTTCACACTATAAAAATGTTTCTAAGAATTCCAGAAGAAAGCTGTGGTATTTGACCTGAGATGGCTGCAAGGAAGGCCCTGTAGCTTGGTGGCAGAACACCTATTTTGCATGCACAGAGTTCCAGGTTCGATCCTCAAATTTAAAATATCTTGGATGGCAGGGCAGAAATGTGTATGTATGTAAGAGAGAGAACTAGCCATTAATGATTATGAGGATGGGCCTTGAAAGATGAGGACTAAAATGTTCTGTCCTTATCATTTGAAAAAAATGAATGGGCATATGTATTTTTTTTCAATGTACTTCCAGATTCCAAAACATGAAGCTTCTACTTGGAATAGTAAAAAAAAAAACAGTGATACCCACTTCCCACAGTTCTTAACTGACCTCCCAGGTAACTCTTTCTCTCTGACTGTTTGAGGGCTGCATGGAGGGAGGGATGTGATACAGTACCAACCTGAACCAGTGGGAGGTGCTAACACAATCTCCTTCACACTGCTTGACCAGTTGATGGACAGGAAGAGTGTGTGAAAGTTGCTGGAAAGGGTGCAGAACACTTGGGGGTGCTGCTGCTGGTGTTGCACTGTGCCCCACTTGATAGAAGTCCCACAGCCCCACCACTGCACGCTCTTCCATGTTGTTAACATGAATCGGTGTGTGAAATAAACTCAGTTTGGCAAAGCATTCCTCCTTGGGGTGGCACTAACCATCTGTATATGCCACTAACTCACTTGCTGGTCGGACGGGCTGGACTGGGTGGCTGTGTGCCAGGAGAGTCGGCTGGGTGCTGAGCAGCCGGGGCCAGGAGGTGGTGAATTATTAACTGTCCTTGTTCCTCAGCTGCCAGCATTGGCACTTGGCTCTTGGGCTCAAAGCAAGGCCACTCCCCTGGGTGGAATGCCTTCTTGATGCCAGGACTGGATTGGTCCCCACAGGAGGAGAGGAAAGGAGAAGATTTCAGGTGTGTGGAGGATGGCTTTTGTGATGCCTCATCTCATTCCCTTCTGTCTCGAGGCATCTGTGGAGGCCCACATGTCACAGCTGCTTCAGGGTCTGAAGGCAAGTCCTGGCTCGTGTCAAATAGTCATGGGATGGCTTGTGTGTGTCAGTGCCCACCTACCAGATTGTACTTAGGAACAGCTGCAACACTGAGGGTGGCTTGTGAGGGGCATGCCATATACTTTTTGTGCGATTAGGTCTGCTTGGGCCACTCTGTGACCTCATGGTGGCTGTTGTCTGCTGCAATAGTTGAGAGATGGCTTCTGCTGTTTGCTATGGCCACTTCCACACACCAGTGCTTTTCCATGTTCCTTGCATTATCACCGTGCATGTGAGACAGCTGTGGCTTCTTCTACGCAGCAACAATTCTCTGTGCAGCTCTTCATTACCTCTATGGATTCAGAGGTGTTCACAGTAGCAACAGAACACCCATGTGGTTGTGTCTCTTGCTGTTTCCTTGCTTTAATAACCCCCCCCCCCATCCCACCTTCTTTCCCGCACCACTAGAGGATTGGGGGTGGTGTGTGTTAAACATTGCTAATTGTCCTTGGTTAGTGTGTGTGTAAATGGCAGCCACAGGGGACTGAGACAAGAAAAAGGGCACTGATGTGGGCACGAGTGGCAAAAATGTGCATCTTCCCTTCTGTACTCCTGTAAGAGTGCTTTGGCTGTGATCTTCTGAATAGATCTCACCAAACCAGGTGTAGAAGAGATCACAGCAAAGGGGGGTGGGAATGGAAGCAAGACAAGAGGATGACGTTCATGAGGATGCTTCCAAAACAGCACTGCTCTGAAGAAGCCACAATGGAGCAAAATATCTGCATGGATGAAGGCTTTGATTCTATTTGAAAGTAATGTGAGGCACCTCTGGGAGTGAACAGAGCTGAATGGGAGCTGAACTGCATCCCTGGAATGTCTCTCTTACTTAAGAAATGAAGCGCAGGATGCAGACCGCTTTGCCAGGTAGGGTTGGTCTTCAGAATGTAACTCCCAGTCCCAGGTGTTGGTTGGCTGTTTGTTCTGTGCTTGGCTTGTTTCTTCATGGAGGTGTGACTGGATTAATTGGAGAGGCAATGTAGTACAGCAGTTAGTTGGACAAGGATTTCAGAGACCCGGGTTCAAGTCGCCATCAGGGCTTTTTTTCTTGGGGAATACACTGGAACGGAGTTCCAGGACTTCTGTGACAAAATTCTTTTAAAAATGTTTTAAAGGTTCATGAGTTTTTAGAATACAGATTGAAAACTTCTTTTCCCTCTTGAGAGTTCTGGCACCTCTTTTTCACACACACACACACACACACACACACACAAAGCAACCCTGGTCTCCATCATGCTGTGAAGTGCACTAGGTGGCCTTGGATTAGTTGCACACTCAGCCTGACATACTCCACAGAGTTGTTGTGAGGATAGAATGGGAGAGGAGCCCCGAGCTCCGTGGAGGAAGAGAGGTGTAAAATGCATGCATGGACAGGACTGCTGAGCCAGGATGGTGTCTAAATCAGGCACCAGCTCTAGGTCTCCTAAGTACTTGGACATCGTTGTGTGCTGTTTTTCTTTTAAGGCCAAACGGTTTGTCCAAAGATTGGTATGTTTTGGAAGAGGCATTACCAACATCTTGGTTAGGTCTTCAGGCTCCCAGATGTGACCAGAATTCCCTCTTTCTCCCCAGAGCTTCCTGTCTGTGTTTTCATGTGCCCCCAGTCCTTTTTGTTTTGCTTGCAAGAGATCATTCACACTTTCTGCAACTTGCTGGTTAGTGTTGGGTTAATGATACAGCTGATGCAACCTCGAGTAACTTTCCTTGAATTTTCTAAATGTCCAGGAGATGCAACAGAGGGCATGGGGAGGAGGTGCCTGGGCCCCTCTCAATGGGTATGAAGAGGGAGCCCCTCCTTGCTTTTCCTTGACAGGGCGGGATGGCACGGGCAGCGAGCATCTTCCTTGCTCCTCTGTTGCAAAGTCACCAGCCGCCCAAGCAAGAACAAGGGCCTCTTTGTACCATAATTAGCCGTCAGCCCATGAACTCCCTTTTCTGAGTGTGCAGGCTTAGCCCTGCCCTCTTTCTCCTCCACTCCCTCCTGGAAGCTGGGGCCTGGTGTTGGGCCAAAAGGCTCACGGCTCCTCCTTTCTCCAAATTGGCAGGCCTGGCCTGGCCCTACCCCTTTTGGTAGTTAGAGAACCCTGTCTAACAGATGCAGGATCCATAATGCAGCTTCCTTCCGCCCCCCCCCCCCCCGGTCTTCTGTGTCAGCAGTGGCCAGAGGACCAGCTCTCTGTGCTTTCTCTGAAGATCAGTTCACAAATTTCCTGAAACCGACAGTATACAATCAAACACACATAAACACAACCAAACACAGTACAAAGCAGCAGCAGAAGCTAGAAATCAGTGTTTTGCAGTCCAAAAAAACATAAGAGATGCAGCTAGGCTAGTTCTCACCAGTGTTCCCTCTAAGCTGAGTTAGTGTGAGCCAGCTCACTGTTTTTTAGCCTCCAGCTCACACATTTTTGTCTTGGCTTAGGAAGGATGGCTCCAGAGCAAACTGATTCATGCAACAGTCAAATTGCTCGCTCACAACTTTAATGCTGGTAGCTCACAAAGTAGAATTTTTGCTCACAAGACTCCACAGCTTAGAGGGAGCATTGCAAATAGTGCTGCGCTCAGTTGCTCCTCTGGAGTTCCACAAATTGGGTTCCATCCTTGAAAGGGCCTTGCTCAGCTCTCATCTGACAGGGAAGGTACACACAATGGGGCTCTGAGAAAGGTCTTAAATTCTGTGTAGGTTCACACGGGAAAATGTGGCCCTTGATGTACTCTGGACTCACATGATTTAAGGCTTCAGAGGCCAAACCAGCAGCTGAACTGGGCCCAGAAACCGCTTAGAAGTCAGTTCAAATGGTGCAGCTCTGACATTATGAGACCCATATAGCCAACTCTGTCAGAACTGACTGCCTGCAGTATCTAAATAGTCTTCTAATGCAGCCCCATTTAGTGCACTGTTACGGTAACCTGATACAGGGTATAAAGTTTGTCCAGTGGCACCTTTAAGACCAACAAAGCTTTATTCAGAGTGTAAGCTTTCATGTGCAAAGCCATGGCCCTCCTAACAACCTCCTTTTTACTGTAGTAACCCTTGAGGAGATGTTATTCCATTTATCTGAAGAAGTGTGCTTCGCAAGTTTACACTTTGAATAAAACTTCGTTGGTCCTAAAGGTGCCACTGGACTCAGAGTTTTGTTCTGCTGCTTCAGACCAACACAGCTATCCACGTGAATTTTTCTGATATAATGTATGAGTATCTGACCACTGATGAGTTTTGGGGTTCACATGATGACTTGCTCTTCTGGTTTGGAGGGAGCAAAGTCCTCTTGCTTTGATTTGGTGCTACATGGAAGGACTTCAGAGGCTGAGTCTGTACAGCCACCTCCAACTACATCTCCCCTCTGGTGTGAAGAGCAGCTGCTGCCAAACAGCATTGTAGTCAAGAAAGTGGGGAGGAGACAGCACTTCCTCCCACAGCAGGGGGTCTGTGGGTTCCATCCAGCCGCAGGCCAGCTGTTTCCTGTGGGGAGGGGCACACGTCTGCTTATCTTCTTGCGGCCTAGCGTGGCCTAGCAGGAGGAAAAGCTGGACAAAGATGATGGCTCTCTTTGTCTCAGTGAGCTCTTCCTAGAAGGGATTTTCCTCTTCCTTGTTTTACTAATATCCTTCCAGCCTCAGATTTCCACGGTATGTCGTCTGGCTTCCTCACCCTTCACAGTTCCAGACAATGTGGAATTCCAGATTTTACAGCCACTGTCAAAAGTGTTAATTAAATGCAAATTTGGATCATTCATTCTGAGCTCTGAATTCAGGCATGCCCTTCCCCCAGGATGTCTGTCCTTGTCTGTAGGCATCAATGGGCTGAATCCCTTGTAGCTTCTGTGGCAGAAGGCTCAGTTTCTAGTGCTTCCACCTCTGTTGCCTTCGTTATGGGCTACCTGAAGGCTAAGAAAGGTGTCTTTATCTCCTTGTCTTGGACTGGGCTGGGAGAGGTTGAAAGCTATTGTCGTAGGCTTCCTGGGTTTTGATGTGCTCTGACTAGTTTAGATATAAGTATGGGGGGCAGGAGTGGTTTAAAATGTCCCCTGCCCCCCAAATGGATTGTTGCTTCATTACTCCCTTTCACATAAAGCTGGGTGTTGACGCTCTGTTTGCCTAGCATCCTCTGTGGGACTGCCTGGCTGTTTGGGGCACCAGCATCTTCCTCATTCTTTGTTTTTGAAACGAGACCATTCCACATTCCTTGTTTTTGAGAGGGGTAAGGACCATTTTATAATTTATGTTCTTGGCACTGCATCTAATTAGTAATTGCACTATGTGATTCCCAGACTCCCCAGGTAGGTGGAGCGTCTAGACACGATGCCCCCATTGCTGCAGTCTTGCCTGGGCTTGGTGGTGCCTGAGCTGGCTTTCGGCCTCCTGCTCCTAAGCTGTCAAGTACTGTGGCCTCTCTGTTGTTTACCTGCCACACCCCAACCTCCATGGGCCATTTGCATCAAGTGTGGGACCCCGTTTTTGATTCCTAAAGGAGGAGCGGTTTCTTGGGCTCAGTACGCAGGCTGCTGAGGCTTTTGGAAACTGAAAAAATTGCCCAGCAAATGCAGGGATTCAGGGAGCGGGATTTCCCATTGTAGGTGGGGTTGAATGGGAGAGGAGCCCAGGACTGAGCACAGGAACTTTTGATAAACTTCCAAAGAATCCTGTAGTTTTCTGGGAGGCAGTTGGAAGACCGTTGGCATGAGCTTGCATGACTGGGGCTTCAGAGGCATGTCCGTAGCCTCCGCATCCAGCACTCTTAAGAGTCCAGGCCTGCTGTTTGCTCCGCCCGGCAAACTCCAAGCTCCCTGTTGCCTCCAGCTGGGATTTGAGGAATGAGAGCCTCTCTTCTTGCTCCGAGTGTGCCAGGCCCTCCGACTGTGTGCTGGCCGTCCCCATCTGGACTCTATTTCCGAAATGCGGCTGAGATGCGCGGAACACAGACCCAGAGTTTAGAGCAGAGCGTTGTTTGTTTTCTTTCAGATCTGAGCTCAGCCCCTCGCAGCATTTGGAGAGAATGTGCTGATTTTGTACATAGCTGTGCTCCGTGTGTTTGGAGTTGTAGCAGACATAAGTAGGGAGATCCAGGGGGGGCGGGGGGGACAGCGACACTGGCAGTGGCTAAATGGGGAGGTTGGATCATGGAGAGGGAAAGCTGGAAAGGTTGAGAGATGCTTCCTTTTCCTTCCCCCCTTCTGAGGCTGTTCCAGTGTGTGTTGTCTTTCCTGCAGTTGGGTTCCCTGGAGGTGTGACTAGACTTCTTGCTAGCAAAGTAGAGTTGGGTCCCCATCAGGATTTGAATGATGCATTCTGCTGAGGCTAAGGCTAACTTATGGCATATCATTTTACCATTAGATCATGATTATGTAAAAATAATTATGAAGGCATTGTAATTTTCGGAAAGTAGGAAGGTTCTGGTTTCCCAGCAGATTGGTGGGCAAGGGAGAGTTTGTTTCCATAGCTACTTCACAGGGTATAGGTGAGAATCCCCTATAGGTGTTCAAGCCGGAAATGTTTGTGAGTTTGAAGAGATTTGGAACTTTTCATTCCAAACCTCAATGGGAGGGTAAGCAGCTCTTGTGGACTAGTGACTTTGGCCTTGTTTGCAAGGTTTATTAGCCCAGCTATTGAGGCATAGTTCAAAACCTGGAACTGGACTTTCACTGCATAAAACTGAGTGCTGCATGTGCTTCTGGCAAGCAAGAGCTCTAATGGACTCAGAGGCAGAGCAAAAGTGGTTTTGTTAAGAAGCATCACCAATTCCACTGAAAATTGCTGTAACAGGACTAAATGACAGATTCTGTACTCAAAGCCTATGCATCTGTAGGTGATCAACATACCTCTGGAGTTTTTTAAAAAAAGAATTACAATTGAGGGCACGAGTCCTTGGCTGCTGGAGTTCATTTGTTGGTTTTCTTGCTTGGTATTTCTTAGCATTTGGTAAGCCTCTAGAACTGGCCGCTCTCAAGATGTTTTGAATTTAAATTAATTCTAAGTGGCAGAGTGTCTTCCATATACATATGTTTAAAAATCTATCTCATCCTGTCCTTTTGAGTTTGTCATCAATTAAGATTGTGATCTCAAGAGGACCAGAGGGGTTTTTCTGTTGGGGGTGTGTGTGTATCTGAATTTAGTAACGTTAATCATTTATTTTAGCTCTTTCCTAGTCGTGCTTGAAGTGGTGGAGAGTCCGTCCCTCAGCAGCTTCCTTTTGCAGTCTCTCAGCATCCACTACGTCTGCATCTGTGGTGATCTGGCAAAGGAGTCTGCAAGCAATGGGAAATGCAGATTTAGAATGACAGAATCCCATTTTTTAAAGGAATCTTGTAGTTGAATTTTGAGAAGCCCCTCAGTGACTGGACATCTCCTTGCTGCCGCCTGTGGCAAAGAGCCTGGAGGTGTTGTATCCTGAACATTGCTTTCTTTTGCCTGAGCCATGCAGCATCCAAATCAAAGACCTGGGTTGCAGTCCCTCCCAGAATTTAATCGTCCCATCTCTGCCTTGGCAGACCTTTTCCGTCATGGGGATTCCCAAACTTTGTACAGGAGGATTTGTTCTTTGTTTGGGAAATGTGGGCAGTTCCATTCTGTGGGCGGTGGGCGGGTTCTCCTCCTCTCCATTTGGACAAAGCTCACATTACTTTGTCCTGTCACTCAACTGCTTTGCTCATTAAATCCTGCTCTCTGTCCAGAAAAGATTGGAGCCAGTCTAGGTTTGAAATCTTGTCACAGCCTAGACTGGAATCTTGCCTACCTCCATAGCTTTGAGAAAGTTTCTCAACTTTCACACATCCTAGGATTAACTCTGAGAAGCAATTCAGTGCAGCTGCTTAACAACTGTTTTCTAAAGTGGCTCCTGTTATGTGGCTTCAGGTTCACTTAGAAAGGCTTTTCCCCATTATGTTAAGCTGCACTGCGCACGTATTAAGAAAGTCTCAGCAACATCAATTGGTCAACACATCCCACAGCCTGGGGGGTATCTTAGTTGAATATGTGTGATCTTGAGTCCTTTGGGACTTGTGGCTGGGCTAAACTTTCAAAGGCACATGAGATAGTTCCATGCAGGCATGAAAAACACGTTGCCTGCAGAAGATGTTGGCCTTTTTTTTGTGCCTGGTGCAGCAAAGACCTGCTATGTTGGAGGTGGCCTCTCTCTTGGCACATAGCAGGTGCCTCTAATCATTGGCCTGTCCCTGCAAGCCCCAGGACAGGATTTGGAGGCTAAAGCTAGAAGCACAGAAGGGTTGTGACATAGGGTCTTCTGTCAAGGTCACCTGTGTTTTGGGCTATGCCTGACCACTTGTCAAAGCACATGAGTTAGTGGTGAGATCTCCAGTTGCTTGGGGTGTGTGTGTGAAACAACGTTTCCTTTTCCTTCCTGCCTATCACCCACTCCTCTGTTAGCCAGAATAGTTGTGGCTTGCGCCACTGGGCATGGCTTGAGCATGGACTCCTCCAGCAAACAAGCAACGCAAGACCTTTGTGGGTTCTGAACAGTCCCACTGGCATTTTGGCAGCACAATAGGCCCTTGTGTCAGCCAGGCCACGGGGGAAGCAGCTGAGGGAGCCCCCTTTGTATTTCATGTGACTGTGACGGAGAAGGGTGGCCAAGCCCAGCTCTCTGCTCTGCCTGGCACTGCAGCCGCAGCTTGGTCCTGGAGTCATCGATGGCAGAACTGTCTCCTTTGGGGTCACCACTCTGCATCCAGTAAGTGAGGGTAGACTGTAGCTGGAGACCAGCTGGCAACTTTAGCACTGCTGGTTCTTTGGGTGGTGCTTTATCCTGTCCGTTTGGGCTGAGCAGCCAGCTTTCTCCAGGGCTCAGCCCAAGGACCTGCCTGCTCTGCTTTGTCCCTCTGTCTTGTTCCCTGGTTCAAGGTGGGGATGTAAGAGAAAAGGGGGCATCTCTCTGGGTGAGGTCGAGAAAGTGGAAGGCTCCAAAGCAGAGGGGAGTACATTCTCTTGGAAGAAGAATGGTGGGAGTCCCTTAGCTCCTAAACTGGGAAGTTGGTGGGACGGGTAGAGGTTGATAATGGGAGCTGTTTCAGGGAAGGGCGGAGACTGTATGGAACCACTGCAGGTGGGTGAGGATATGAAAGGAGAGGTAGGTAAAGAGAAACTCAGGCAGAAACATCTCCCTCTGTGAGGTTTTTATGAAGATCGTTTTAGGCCAATAAAGTTTTCATGCTGTTTTTAGTGCTGTGGTCAAGGTTTCAATAGTTTATTAATTTGGATTTTTTTTCCTGTTTAAAAATGATTTGTTTTTATCATGCTTTACTTTGTTACCAACCACAAACAGTTTCTCTGGAGAGATGGCATATGGGTTTTCCAAATAAATTCAGGTGTTAGATCTCAGCCGCTGAAGAGAGAGGGGTGCATTTGTCAGTGGCATCGCCTGGGGTAAGAGACTGCCCTGCGATATGGGATGGCCTTCGGTGGCACTGTCTGTGTGGTGCCTCTCCCTTAAAGCTCTTCCCACACTTGCTACCAGTAGGGCACAGGAGAACTGTGTGTGGCGGTGCTGGAGGAAGTTGACTTGTTTGTTCTCTTTAATGCTAAACTAAGCAGTTTCCAGCTGGAGTTCATTTCGGCATCACCTCGGGGGTGGGGGCTGTGTGGCGCTTTGCAGAGGATGCATACTAAGGACTTGTCTCTTGAAGCAAGACCTGCTTGGGAAGAATGCCTCTATGTTTGTAAGAGAAGGCTGGATGGTCTTCCTCCATTTTCTCCTCCTCAGTCCCTGTGGCAGGGGGCTGCTGCTTGCTGGGCCGATTGGGGAGCACCTGGGGGTGTGTTGTAAGGCCCTGGTGGGAGCTTGGCCTGCCTGCCTCCTCTCACAAGCCATGCAAAATATATAGCACTGAGTATATTAGATGTATGTTCAAGGTAGAACAGTTTTGTGCTTTTTCTTTTTTTCTATACTGTTATATAAATTGGTGTCAAATGTTATTAAAAAAAGGTTTTACCCAAACAAAGCATCAAAGTACAGGTTTACACTGTATTCAGATATTCAGACAGCGCTTTGTCAGTATCATAATCACTAGTCCCAGGGGACTCTAGTAATTTACCCGTTTTGAATACAATCTTTTTCAAGGACTGTGATGTATATAAAGGACATAGGGTGCAATAATTTCTCTTTGTGAGCACAAAAACTCTTTAAGATAGCAGCATATTTTCTAGGGTCCCATCGGAACCCTTGCAGCAGACATAATAACCTATCTAAGACAGCATATCTCTCAAGTTCTATCAGGTAGAAAATATGCTGCCATCTTAAGAGTCTTTGTGCTCACAAAGAGAAATTATTGCACCTTATGTCCCTTATATACATCACTGTCCTTGAAAAAGACTGTATTCGAAACGGGACTAGTGACTGTGATATCGACAAGGTGCTGTCTGAATATTTGAATAGAATGTAAACCTGTGCTTTGATGTTTTGTTTGGGTAAAACCTTTTTTTGATAACATTTGACACCAATTTATATAACAGTATAGAAAAAAAAAAGAAAAAAGCACAAAATGGTTCTAACTTGAACATATATCTATTACACACGGTGCTATATATTTTTGCATATCTTCCTACAGAGATTACATGTTTAGTTGCTGAGTTCTGTGCATTAATTCTTAGATTGCAGGATTCACATTTTAAAAGTTCTTAAATTCAGATTTCTATTCTTGTATATTATGACTGTTCTCCCCCCCCCTTCACATATTGTGCTTACTCTGTATGCTGGTCTTAAGACCGTGATAATAAACTAAACTAAACATATCTTCCTAACACTGTGACCCTCAGTTTTTGTATATCACAAGCCAGCCTGATGGTGTGGTTAGAAGGCAGTAGTGGGATCTGGGCTGGAATCCCCACACTGCCACGGAAGCTCAGTGGTTGACCTCGGGGCCAGTCTTTTACTCTCAGCCTAACCTACCTCACTGGGTTGTTGTTAGGATAATATGGATGATGGGAGAGCAGTGTCATACGCTGCTTTGGGTCTCCGTTGGGAAGAAACGTGAGGTATAAATATCTAAACTAGTAACACTTGGCCTTCTTCCGGCTCAGGTGGAGGATGGCGGGAAGGCAGCCTTGTCGCAGAAGATGCGCCCTGGGGACGAGCTGGTGAACATCAACGGGACCCCACTATACGGCTCTCGGCAGGAGGCTCTGATCCTCATTAAGGGCTCCTACCGCACACTCAAGATGATCATCAGGAGGTGAGAGGCTCCGGACAGACGGGACTTGGCTCAAGAGCTGGTAGTTTTAATAATGATGCTATTTGTTCATCTGTAAAGGGGCTGCAGTGGCTCAGGTGGTTAAGACAATGAACTGCAGTCCAGAAGTTCAGTAGTTCAGCAGTTCGAGACCCGAGTGCTGCATAACAGAGTGAGCTCCCATCTCTGGCCCCAGCTCCTGCCAACCTAGCAGTTCGAAAGCAAGAAATTGCAAGTAGATAAATAAGTACCACTTCGGTGGGAAGGTAACAGCTTCCCGTGCGCCTCGGCATCTAGTCATGCCAGCCACATGACCACAGAGAAGTCTTCGGACAGCGCTGGCTCTTCGGCTTGGAAACGGAGATGAGCACCACATTCCTAGAGTCGTATTTGACTGGCTTTCGAGCAAGGGGAAACCTTTACCTATAGCTGAAAAAATCAAAGTCCTTCCGGGCCATACCAGCTACTGTCCCCAAACAATGACCGTAAGAGACAGGGAGGCCAGACTTTAACTGGTAGGCCAGGCTTTAACTAGCCGTTGGAGAGGCCCTCTTGGTCCCCTGTCCCATCTTCCTATTGTATCAGACCTGCTGGGCACTGAAGGCGCAGGAGTGCTTGCTTGGCGGTTCTTGAGCTGCCGCAACAAAAGGATGGTCCTCACGGCTCCCCTCCATACCTTGCCTGTGCCAGCTTTTCCAGCTCCCTTATCAGACACTAGAACCCTTTGGCTGAAATGCTGCTGCCCTCGTGTGGCAGGAATTAAGACTTGCAGACCAAAACTTCTGTTGGAGAGCATGGAAACACATCTCCCCCTCCCCTTCCCTCCCTCCCTCCCTCCGTCCACACAAACGCAGACACCTTCCGGAGTAGACTGGAGTTAACAGTAATTTAATAATTTAGGAGCGCCGACACTGTGATTTCTGCAACATGTAATAACTGGACAGATCTGAGATATAAAGTACATTTTCTTTTTATGAGACTGGCTGCCGTTCGTGGGAAAGTGTGCAGACTTTTGCATTTTGCAGGATGTTGTTCGCGAGAACAGAAAGTTGAACTAAGTCACAGATACAGAGAGTATAATTACAGGAATGCGTAGATGCATCTGTGTTCTTCCTATGTGGAAGTGGTAAGATCTGTGTTTGTCTTTTAAAAAAGGCATGCTTTAGGGTAGGTGGAAACATCCTACTAGCAGTTCTCGGATAGAGGACTGTGTAGTGAAGCTGGTGTGTTTCTGTGAGTCCTTTCTTGGCCACTCTGTATGCAGACTTCAGATCACAATCTGCCCTTCAGCATGACCACCGACACTGAGCCGGAGGATCCTGGCCATACACAGCCGTCAGGCAGGCACACACATATTCGTGCTGGTCCTTGGAGAAGGGCAGAGTTGCATGTCTGGAAAGCCGCAGGGCTGTTTGCTCCAGGCCTTTGGTTGCCGTTGTTCTCCCCTGGCTTTGCCCTCTTCCAGCCCACACATGGGCATGCACGCACACCCAGGCGCACACCCAGCCTCCTTTAGCCCCAATCCCGTGGCTCCCAGCACAGAGCTGGCAATGACCTCACCCTTCCTGTGCTCTGTCCCAGCCGCTTCCTGCGTGGGGTGAGTGTTGAGACCGAGCCAGAAGGCGGCTGCAGTTGTTCCGCTAGGCGGACTTCTGGAATTCCCCCTGTCTGTCCAGAGCTTTAAGGGGGGGAGTCTCCCTATTTTGGGGGGCCCTCAGTGTGTTGGGGGCCAGCAGCAGCCCCTCTGTAGAGCATTCTGCTTCTTGCTGTAAGTACAGAGCGGCTAGCAGGTGTCCTGCACTGTGGGCTACCAGGGCCTTTTCTTTCCCAAGCAGGCAACATGGAGTTTCTTCCAGCCTTGGGTCTTGCAGTGGGATGGCTGCTGCTTGCAAAGCCAGGAAGTCCTGTTCCCCTGGGGATGGTCTCTGGCCTCCGCCATTACTGCGTCTGCTCTGTGTGCAGTGTTATCTCCCTGCACATCACTTCCTCGCCGTTTCCTGGCTGTGAGGGAATGAGAATGGTGTCTGGCTCTGGGAGTGGGGGGGCAGGAAACCCCTGGCCAGTAAGGAGCCCCTCCCTATCATGCAGGTTCCAGCCCCTCTAAGCTGAATCTTCCCCATGACTTCCAGCTGTCTGTAGGCTAGAGCGCTGGCGCGCTTTCTGTCCTCTAAGCAAATCCCCGCAGGTCTCTTCCACTTCCCAGTGACAGGTGAGTGTAGAGCCCACAGGGGCACCAACCTCTGCCTCCTACCCTGATTGCATCCCTCCCCTTTTGGAGAACGAAGGGGGGATTCTCTTATGCATTTGGCTGGAAACAAACTTGAGTGTCACAGGACTGTAGGGCTGGGGATCCTTCTGTCCTGTTTAGCAAAATGCCAGGCACAGATTTTTCTCATGCTGTTTGGACTTCTGGTGTTTTGTAGGCACCTGCAGGTCCTCTGGGTGCTGCTCAGCTGGCGGCTTCCACAAGGCTCCTCAACAGACCTGCTGTGTCCTCTTGTAAGCTGTCCTTGTTCTGCTGAGACCATTAACCTGTGTGATGCTGGAGTATTTGGTGGTGAAGGGGATGTTGTGCCAACCCTACTGTGATCTGAAAATAGGCCACGGGAGACTCCGTGCCTGGAATGTTTTTGGTCTTCTCAGCACTCTGTAGTTGGGTGACCCTGGTGAGGATAGGCCAGTGCCTACTCTGTGTTGTCCGGTCACTACTGTAGCATTGTCGTTAATAGCACAAGCTATGAGCATGGTTCAGGCTGCTGCTCTGCTGTGAGTTCGGCAGGTGTCCTTCATAAGCCACTTGTGTGGAATGACATATTGTGGTTTGGACTGGATGGACTGATGACTTGTGGGATCGTAGGTGAATAAGTGTGGCTGGAGCATGCTGCTAGGCTGACTAGATGGCCTTTTGGTATCGCCTTCAGCTGTATGGTTTCAGGAAGCAGCCCACTTGTAAGTCCTAGGTGGCAGCACGGGTGCATCCTCGCTGAGCCAAGGCCCGGCTTCCTTGTCCTGCTAAGGGCCTGTCGCTGTCACCTCTTGATGGGTCCTGTCTTGGGTTCCCTGACTTCTCCTTGTTGCTGCCAGTGCTGCCCCTGGGTGAGCAGACTAGCGGTCCCTTCTCTCCGTGGTTGCTTTTAAGTGAAAATTAAAATTCTGACTGTTCCACTCACAGCTCTCCAACCCGACATGTCTCTTGGCACCGCAGTTGGCACCAGTGTTCCCTCTAAGCTGAGTTAGTGTGAGCTGGCTCACAGTTTTTAGCCTCTGGCGCACACATTTTTGTCTTAGCTCAGGAAGGATGGCTCCAGAGACTACTAATTTACACAGTAGCCAAATCGCTCGCTCACAACTTTAATGCCAGTAGCTCCCAAAGTAGAATTTTTGCTCACAAGGCTCTACAGCTTAGAGGGTGCATTGGTTGGCACATTAATATCCAGCTGGAATCTTAGAAAAACAACAAATGGAAAAATGGAAAAGACTTTTATCTGGGCTTCTGAGATGTGGAAGAGATTTCCTTGGGCTTTTCGTCTGGAACCAAGAGAGCGACAGCTTCATGGACTTTGAATGCAACATGCTGTTGCATGAAGTGAGACTCCTGGAGCATTTTCTGTAAATACATCACCAGTGAACAGCCAGACTTGGTCCTACGGGGAAAGGGAACATCTTTGGCTGCAGTTCACAGGGCAGTAAGGGCAAGGTGCCATGGGCTGGAAATGAGGCCACAGGAGTGTTTGGGTGGGGAAAGGAGCTGAAGAGGGCTGGCACGGGTTGCAGGGCACAGAGCTGGTCCTTTCCAGGGGTCCCAATATGCAGCAGTTGGTGGTGGTGGGGATCCAAGATCCTTGCCTTCCATTAGCGCCTCATTAGTCTTCCCTGGTGAGTGTGTGTGTGTGTGTGTGCGCGCACACAAGTGCGTCTTAGTGTGCCTTTCTTCCAGTAATGTCCTTTCCATTCTTGCCACTGGGCAGGAGGAACGTGCCCGTCATCAGGCCTCACTCATGGCACCTGGCCAAGCTGTCCGAGGTCCGGACTGAGACCGCCACCATGCACTTTCCTGCGGATGCCTTCAGCCTCTCCTGGCACTCGGGATGTGACACCAGGTGAGTGGGCAGCAGAGAAGGGCTCTTGCGCTTGTGCCTTCTCCTCTTAGGTGCAGTATTCTTAGGAACAGCAGGGGCTGGAGAAGGGTGGGGGTACGTTCAGGAGAATTAATCGGCACCCAGAGGCTCAGATGGTTTGGTCCCTGATTTCTTTGATGGCCAGAGTTGCTAGTGGCGAGGACCAACCCCCTCTCCCAGTTTGTGTTCTTTAATGCAGAAATGTGGCAGGGTGGTTGACTGGCCCATCTGGGCCTCTCTTTCTTTGGATTTGTACCCCTGGGCTATGTTGGAGAGCTGCTTTTTTGCTGGACTCTGCAGCAAACCAGAGCTGGGGGGGCTCTGTGGTTGTTCTTCCACACTGAAAGGCCATGGGTTGGACTATGCCGCTGAGCAGCTTCAGTGCTGCGTTTCCTAGCTTGCTGGGAGGAGGGGGTGCTGCCTAACCCTTCCACACACTCACTCGGCAGTTCCTGTCAGCCTTGCCCTTGTCTGGGAACTCAGAGCAGGGTGTGGACTGGGCTGCTGTGCTTCAGGCTGCCCCGCGACACAGATGGGTCTGGCTTGGGAGCTTCTGCAGGGCCGGCTGGCCCCATTCCTTCTCAGAGCTCCGGCTGGCCCCAGGCAAAACCGTTGCTGCTTCGCGAGCTGGGTGTGGGGCACGGGCTTGAGCTGTCTCCCCTTGGCAGCTGCTTGTTTTGGGCTGAGCTTTCTCTCATCTCCTGTCAGGAAGGGAGGTGGCTTGGGAGCTGCTCTGGCTGCCAGAAAAGGAGGTAATGAATTCCAGATCCCTTGCCCAAGTTGAAAGAGCTGGAGCTGCCAACTCGGGATGGCTGGCAGGTGTGGCGGGCATGCTCAGTGCACACTTCCCTGACCTGAAAGGGCTCTTAGGGTGCTTGGGATTACTCCTGCCTGCCTGGATTCTGAAAAGAGACAGGAGTCCTCTCAAGAAGGGGTGCGTGGGGGGAAGATGTCTTAAAAAGGAGGACAGTCAGAGATCCCCTGCAGGGTACAACAAAATGATGCTTTATAGGGAATGGTTGGGACATGGGCCTTAGGAAGGCATGATACAAGGCAGGGGTCTTCCAACAGGTAGCTCACTAGCTCCTAGTAGCTTGCCAGCCACTGCAGCGTAACTCATGCATCCCCTAGAAGACTGTCACAAGATCTGGGTTTCTATTTTTAAAAAGCTTTAAATTTGGTAGGGTTTTTCTCTGTGCTGCTTGACTGTTAGCGTCATTTCTTTTTGCTCTTCCTAGTCCGTGTTCTGTTTCTAGGACAAAACAAAACCTGGTACCATGCAGGGTGTAGGAGGCAGTAACTTGGGGGGGGGGGTTTCTTTTCTCAGAAGTAGCTCTCATTAATGGAATTGTTGGTGGCTCTGATACAGAGCCTTTAAGGAGCTGCTGTGTGACTCAGGAGTGTCTGGATACATCTAGACTAGTTGGATGCATTCCACAGTTATGAGAGTCTTGGAGCAGGATCCTTCGATAGAGCTAGAGTTATCTCCTTGAAGTGAATGGAGCAGGCTCTTTGCTTTCGGTCCAGAACGACTGTAGTCATCCTTTTTGGCTCCTCCTCCTTCACTGTCAATCAAAGGTCTCCCTGTGACCAAAGTGACCCTGCATTCCTCCCCCCCCCTCCAATGCAGCTATGTTCAACTTTTAGCACCTGTTAGGCCACCTGTAAACATAGCACCTACCTGGTCCCCTGTGGCGACTCAAGTCATTTCAGGGTGAAATCCCAGGTCATTTGCTCCCTGTATCATGGCAGCTGGCATTGCTTTGTGAAATGCTATTGCAGGCCAGCCAATAGGAACCTGGAAACTGAACGTTAAAGTAACGTCCTTGTAAAATCTGGGAGGATTTTGTGGAATCCAAGCCTACCTGTGATGCTAGTATAGATGTCAGACTTCCAGAAAGCTTTTGATAAAGTTCCTCACCAAATGCTCCTAAGTAAGCTCAATAGTATTGGGTTAAAAGGACAAGTTCTTTTGTGGATCAAAAACTGGCTAATTAAAAGAAAACAGAGAGTGAGTGTAAATGGGCAATTTTCTCAGTGGAGGGAGGGTAAGCAGTGGGGTACCGCAGGGATCAGTACTGGGTCCGATGCTTTTTAACTTGTTTATTAATGATTTGAAGTAAACAGTGAAGTAGCTAAATTTGCAGATGACACAAAGTTGTTCAGGGTGGTGAGAACCAGGGAGGATTGTGAGACACTCCAAAGGGATCTGTCGAGGATGGGCAAGTGGGCATCAACCTGGCAAATGGGGTTTAATGTGGCCAAGTGCAAAGTGATGCTCATTGGAGCCAAAAATCCTAACTATAAATACACGTTGATGGGGTCCGAACTGGCGGAGACTGACCAAGAGAGAGATCTTGGAGTCGTAGTAGATAACTCAATGAAAACGTCGAGACAGTGTGCGACTGCAATGAAAAAGGCCAATGCTATGCTGGGGGTTATTAGGAAGGGAACTGAAAACAAATCAGCCAGTATCATAATGCCCCTGTATAAATCGATGGTGCGATCTCATTTGGAGTACTGTGTACAGTTCTGGTCGCCACATCTCAAAAAAGATATTATAGCATTGGAAAAAGTGCAGAAAAGGGCAACTAGAATGATAAAAAGGTTGGACCACTTTCCCTATGAAGAAAGGTTGAAGCACTTGGGGCTCTTTAGCTTGGAGAAACGACGGCTGAGGGGTGACATGATCGAGGTTTATAAGATTATGCGTGCGACAGAGCAGGTAGAGAAAGAAGTACTTTTCTCCCTTTCTCACAATACAAGAACTTGTGGGCACTCTATGAAATAGCTGAGCAGTCGGGTTAGAACAGATAAAAGGAAGTACTTCTTCACCCAAAGAGTGATTAACATGTGGAATGCACTGCCACAGGAGGTGGCGGCAGCTACAAGCATGGACGGCTCCAAGAGGGAAACATATGGAGCAGAGGTCCATCAGTGGCTATTAGCTACAAGGTATAGATAGGAACTCTCGGTCTGGGGCAAGTGATGCACTGTATTCTTGGTGCTGGGGGGGGGGGCAACAGTGGGAGGGCTTCTAGTGTCCTGGCCCCACTGCTGGACCTCCTGATGGTACCTGGTATTTTTGGCCACTGTGTGAAACAGTGTGTTGGAATGGATGGGCCACTGGCCTGATCCAACATTGGCTTCTCTTATGTTCTTATGTTCAGTACCTTAGGGGCTCATGCACCCACCAAGCTGAAGCTAAGGAGGCCTGGATAGGTAAGGTGACTGCCTGGGTAAGAGATTCCCTGGGAATCCTCGTAGACACCCTTGAAATTCTGTAATGGTAGAAAGGTGGGTTAGAAATAGAATTTGCTAATAATTTGGCACATGGCAGAGTTGAAAGGAGTGATTTGTCCAGCAGCCCCTCCCCCCAAGGCCTGTCCTCGCTTGCTTATGTGAGACGAGGGTGTCATCCCAGCAGAATCACCACCCTGTGGCTTTTGGGGGCAGGTTGTCCTGTTCAGTAAAGTGCTGTTCAGTCTTTGTCTCCATGGGGCAGAGAAGCAATCAGTTGCTCCCTCGTGGCATCTGAGACCATCCTGTACATTAGGCAGCTGAGATATTTTCCACCCGCTGTGCCTCCCCACTGCTGGATTGCCAGCATTGCTTGCAGCTCTTTTCCTGCCGCCTCTTGTCCTGGAAAAACAGAAGTCGATGTGAACATTTTCTGAGTCAGGTCACAGGGAAAACTGCAGCGAAGGCCAAGTCAGAGGTGAAGGGGAGGCAGAGGCAGGAGTGGCACAACTGAACGTGTCGATACGATGCTTGTTGTATACCAGGTCAGACCACTGAACCACCTGAGTGCACTGTCTCCTGACAGGCGGCTGCTCTCCAGGGCCTTTCCCCCAAAAGGTCTTGTTAAATGGGGATGTTAAGCATGAGTTGTGTGGCTGGGCAGCATCCTGGCGCCTGACCTCCTTAGGTAAGGGAAGGGAGGCAACGGGGCAGTAAGCCAGACTGCAGAGTGACCTGAGGAAGCTGGGACAGGATCCGGCCCATCTATGCCGAGCATTCTTCTTCTTTGTGTGTGTGTGTGTCTGCACCTCGAAGTCACATTGACCTTTGGTGACTGACCCTTACTGGGGCTTGGAGGATATTCAGAGAAGTGGCTGAAAGCCTACCTCTGTCCTCTCGACTTGGTATTCCAAGGAAGTCTCCCATCCAAATACTAACCACAGTCGACCCTGCTTAACTTCTGAGATCTGACGAGATCAGGCTTGCCTGGGCTATCCAGGTCAGGGCTGTGCCGAGCATTTTTAAGCCCATGTTGTGTCTCCTCTCCTCTCCTCCTCCTCTTCCCCTCCCTTGCAGCGACCTACCCTTGCTGTGGAACCCGCTGTCCCGCCACTGCAGCACCGACAAGAGCAGCTCCCTCGGGAGCATGGAGAGTCTGGACCAGCCAGGCCAGACCTACTACGAGGGCAGCCTCTCTCCCATCGACCAGGCCATGTACCAGAACAAGCGCGACTCTGCCTACAGCTCCTTCTCCGCCAGCTCCAACACTTCCGACTCTGCTTTGAGACCTGAGGAGAACAGCTCCACCGAATACATCCAGCAAGGCCAGCTGCTGGAGCCCCGCTACCTGCAGACCGGCAGTGACGGCAGCGAGACCTCAGGGACAGTGGGCCTGCCTTTCCTGGCTAGCCAGCTCAGCCCCAGTGGGAGGCCAGCCTCCTGCACTCAGGAAGGTCACTTCCCCAGCTCTGCCAAAGCCTTTTTCCCTCCCCAGCCCCCTGTGAGGCAGGACAGCCTGCGAGCCTGCAACCCCTCGCCAGCCACCACGGAGACACGGGGGGCCTTGCCCCAGGCCGATTCTCTGCACCCCAAAGGCAGGTGGACCTCGGACATTTCTCTCTCTGTGCGTGGCAGAGACCCTGCGGGGACCGGCGGGGAGTTGGCCTCCGCGAGCCACACCAAAGAATCCCTGCCCACGGACCAGTACTATCTGCTGAGCTCCCACGCGGAGAGACACCCGCCCATGGAGAGAGGAGCGCAGAGCATGGAGTCGCTCTTGAATGAGGAGGGTGGGGTTCCCCCTTCGGAAGAGCCCGCCCAGTGCATGGACAGCAAAGAAGCTGAGGCTGAGCTGGGCAGCCGTAACAACAACTCTCCCTTTGCTTGGAAGGACTGTTGGTCAGGACACCTGGCTCATCGGCACAGTGCCCCCGAGCAGCTGCTGGCTGCCCAGCTGCAAGCTCTGAAGGTAGCTCATAGCCCAGAGGGACCTCACTGGACCGTTTCTCCACTGCACGTGGAGAGCAAGAGTCTCAGAACTCAGGAGTCATGGCAGACGCAGGGCCACAGCTGCCGGAGCCCCCCCGGTCAAGTACAAGACCCGGACCTTCGCCCAGCGTCAGGGGAAGGGTCTTGGCCTCCCAAGAGCTGCCACACAGAGAGGCCCAGGAGTGCCTCGGTTGAGCTGCCCCCATCCCTGTCGATGCAGCCTTCTGGCAACGCCAGCCCAGGCACCGAGGCGATCCCCAGTGCAAATGCTTCAGCAACGGAAGGGGGACAAGACAGAGAAGGGAGCCGGCCTGCCACAAGGAAGGGAGGCTTGGCTCAGCACCGCTCAGCCCAGATGCGCCGGCACAGTGACCGTTTCGCCACCAATCTGCGCAATGAGATCCAGTGGCGCAAGGCCCAGCTCCAGAAAGCCAAAGGCTCCACTATGCTCCTGTGTGGAGAGGAGCCGGTGCAAGAGACAGAGGAGCCCCCTGACAGTCCCACTGCTCCTGCCCCCTCTCCCCCACCTCCTTCTGCCCCTGTCCCTCCAGCCTTCCCAGCAGAGAGCAGGCCGCACAGAACTGCTGGCCCCAAGCGCTGGGGCTCTGAGCTGAGTGTGCTGCGGGGAGACGTTGCTCCCCAGAGCCCCAGCTGGGTGCCTCTGGAGCCCAAGTGGAAGGCCCCCTTGCCGGAGCCCAAGAAGCCCCTGGCAGCTATGCCATTGCCCTCTGGGGGAAGAGGCCGCTGGCGGTGGTCTCCGGAGCACAAATTGCAGCCACACTCTCCGAGCCCCCAGGGGCCAGAGCCGGGCTCACCATCGCGGCCTCCGGAGGAGTCTGGCCTCCTGCCTTTTGCTGACAGGCGGAAGTTCTTCGAGGAGACAAGTAAGGCACCAGCCTCTGCCCATGCAGCCTCCCACCACGGCAGGCCTGGTGGTTTGCGTCCCAGAGGGGTGGAGCAAAATGCTTTCCAGCCAGTGAGTTCTGAGCACAGGGACCAGCGCCGGCACTCCATGGACCATTCCTACGGCCCTCCGTCCTCACCTCCCGTCTACCCGGAGTTCCAGTCAGAGGTGTCTGGGTTTTACAAGCCACTGGCCCGACATAGGGACTGCGAGTGTTGGCGGTCCCTTCCCTGTGCTTGTGTGGCCCGGGAAGCCTGTGCCTACTGCTGTGGGGAAAGGTGCCCTGCCTTGCTTCAGAGGAACGTGCCGGTGCCATCCAGTCACTGTGCCCACCACTGCCACCCTCACCCCTGGGCCCGCTGCACTGACTGCTGCTGCCCAGCTCAGCACAAGCTCTTGGAGGAAGGGGGTCCCTGGCAAGCCAGGAAGACCTACCCGCCGGTAAGAGGGGGGTCGCTCAGGATGCAGCTTTCATGGTTTGCATGTACGAGGTTGCTTGGCTCAGTTTATGGCAGGGCTGGGGGAGACTGCTGCTGGCCAGAATGGGTGGGGCTATTGGGCTAACCCGATATAAGGGAAACGGAGGGGTCTGATGGAGGATGCGATCTCTTTATGGCCGAGGATAGAACATTTCCCAAGGAGACAGGTTTTAATCATCACGTGTGGCTTCCAAGCTTCCTGGAGTATCTGGTTTTGCTTTGGTTTTAGACGTGGACCGGCTGGACCCTTTTGTGGGAAGGTGAACCCCAGAGTTGGGGCAGGGGGTATTTGCACATTCAGCGGCTCCCCCCACATCTGCAAGCACTGCACACCCAGCTCAGGGCTTCCCCTTGTCTGTGAAATTCCCTTCCTTTGCAAGGTGGTGGGCGTAGCCTTAGCAAATGAAAAGTCACTGTTTAATGCAGAATGAATACAACCAATATAATTGCCTAACAGGGTCTGTGTCTGTATTATACAGAATATCATCAAACAAATACACATGATTTACAAAGAAAATAACCAATATAAGTTGCCCAACAGAGTCTATATGTTGCCCAATATATGTGTTTTAAACAGTGACTTTTCATTTGGGCGTAGCCTTAGCCCCACACCTCCCAGCTCACTTGTGGCCGCACAAGCCCCAGTTCCATCAGATGTGGAGAATCAGCCAGGCCAGGAGCGAAGCTGGGCTCCTTACAGTGCGGAAGGGCAGGGTTGCCTCTCCTGGGCTGCCTGCAAGAAGAACTGTGCCCTGTTCTCTCCCCTTCACCTTTGGGTTCTTCTTTCCAGGAATTTCCCATAGATGATTGGGAGCCTCCGGCAATGAACAGAAAGAACAGCCAGTCAATGAGGTAAGGGGCAGGGCAAGAAACACTTGACCGTGGGCCTCTTGGGGCGGCAAAGAATCCCCTTGCCTGCCACAAATGCGGGCACGGTGCCTGTGGAGTGTTCCTGCCTGCTGTATCTGCACCTAACACAGCAGAGTGCTTTCCAGCATTGGCCTCTGTACCAGTGGCCATGTGTCCTGCACGAGGCTTCGGGCATGAGCAGCCCACAAAAGGGGTTCTTGCAGGCCAGAGGAGAGTGAAAGCGTTCCTTTCTACCCCTGTCGAGCTTTGTGTTTGCTGTAGCTGAGCTCCTGGGAGGATCAGGATGCAGTTCAGTTTGCAGATAAATACTGCTTCTTTGTGGCTTCTGGTGCTTCAGCCCTGGGTGTTTGCCCAAGTTGAGGCCAATGGGGACCGTTCTTGGGATGCCTAGAGCCACCCACAAACTCCTGCTGAGCTGGGAACAGAAATGTGTGATTGGAATGAGCACAGCCAGGAATGCAAAACATGGGCAAGCTGTGTGTCTGTGTGCACTGGGCAGAGGGAGAGCTATCTGTGCAGCCTCCTCTCAACGCAGAAGGCATTTCCCATGGTTATACCAAACCATGAAGGAGCATAACTGAAGTTGGGGGTTTTTTGACCCCGGGGGGGGGGGGGTGGGCCCTGATCAATAGAGCCACACTTCATTAGTACATGCAGGAGATCCCCGTGGGCAGAAGATCATCTGCCGGTGAGCCTGTCCTTGTAGGAGCCGGTTGAAGCCTGCAGAGGGGACAGAGCAAAGGCGCTCCCCCTCCCTTCCCCACCCCCACCCAACAGACATTCAGAAGATGTTTTTTTCCCTCATCACTCTTGCCAGACATTATTGTGACGATGCTGCTGCGGGCTGACAACCGTCCCTTTGTAGCTGAGCTGTTTTGCTCAGCTGGTCTCGTGACCAGAGGTCTGCTACAGCCGTTCATTCTTCTTGACGGGACAGCGGGCACATTGCAGGACAAGCCAGAGTCTCGCTTAGCTCCTGGCTGGAACTAATGAGCTGGCATCCTTCACAGAGTTGGCTTTCGACTTGGGTAGGGGGGGGGATCTTTGCCAAAGTGAATTGAGCTAATTGAGGAGTCCAGTCACCGCAGCCAAACTTCGGGAGAGGGGTGAGTGGGAGTCCATTGCTGTGTGTCTTGCACAGCACCAGTTGCTGCCTTAGCTGGAGGGGCCCAGCGTGTGCGGCTGCTCTGTAAACTGTGTCCTCCTGACCTTTCTTCCAGCGAGCTGGCACAACAGAAGATGGGCTTTGTGCGAGTTGGCCCCTTCTGGCCCTGCTCAGAAAATGCTGAGCCGGAGTGGGCTCCTTTCTGCCGGGCTCTGTCCACTCACAGCCTCTCTTGGGACCGTGAGAGGCCAGGCCAAGCTGCGGAGAGCCCACCCTGCGAGGAGGGTGCTGCCGAACCACGCAAGCCCACGCTGCGTGAAAGGGCATATTCCGAAAGCCATCTTTCCGGAGAGTCAGGCAGTGCTTCCAGAAGACAGAGGCAAGAGGCCCCACTGGCCAAGTTGGAGGAGTTGCCTTTCACGGCCAAGAAGAAGGGCCCGCCCCCTCCACGCCCCCCACCCCCAAAGTGGGAGAAGTACCACCCACGCCGTGCCTCCCACCACCAGCTGCTTCCCACTGAGGCGGGCCTGTCAGCAGTACCAGAAGACCCTCGCACCTCCAGCCAGATCAGCACAGACGTGGCCAGGCAGCGGTCTCAGAGCCTCCCCCTGGAGCAGCTCTGGGGTGAGGCGGCCCAGGAGCCCCAGACCAGGCCTCGGGGATCTGCCTCACCCAAAGAGCACGGCAACCCACACTGCTACTGCCACGGCTCGCCACGTGGGACTCCAGAGTGGCCGACCCCAGACCTGAGTGGCGAGAGTGACTCCTCCAGGCAAGTGCCGAGGGCTTTGTGCCCCATTACTCGAATTCCAGGGAAGGGCGGCGGGAATACCTAGCTTGGCAGAGTTGGGGAAATCATTGCCAGGTGTCTTCATGTACTTTGTTATCACGTATCTTGAAATGGGAAGACCAGTTTGGTGTCATGATGGTTAAATGCACGGACTCTAATCTGGGAGAACTGGGTTTGATTCCCCACTCCTCCACTTGCACCTGCTGGATGACCTTGGGCAAGCCATAGCTCTGTACCAGCTGTTCTCTCAAGGACAGTTGTCTCAGAGCTCTCTCAGCCCCACCTACCTCACAGGGTGTCTGTTGTGGGGAGGGGAAGGGAAAGGAGTTTGTAAGCCGCTCTGAGACTCCCTTGGGGAGTGGAGGGCGGGGTATAAATCCAATCCCCCCCTTCTTCATTCAGCCTGAACTCTACTGTGGCTATATCAAAAGTTTCTGATTAAAAACTGGGAGAGGGGAGCCTGCAATACCCCTGCTTGTGAAGGTGCCATATTGTCAGTTTGTTTCTAATAAGTGTCTGGTTGGTTTTGTTAAAGGCCAGCGAGTTCCCTGGCAGATGAAGCAAAATCTGAGCCCTTGTGGGAAAAGGAGCAGAGGGCAGTGTCCAGCGGAGGCCAAGAGCCACCAGAGGCCAGCCCCTCCAGTCTGAGTGAGTCCCATTTGGTCTTGGGAAGGCCGGTGCCCTGATGTCCTTTCTGCTGACTTACGCCATGTCTCTACACAGGCTCCAAAGAGTACGAGTCTGCTCAAGAGGATGCGGGAGAAGAGAACTGCCACCTGGGCACGACAAGCCCAGCGCTGCCCTTCCGCCTGAACTCGGAGGAGCTAATGAGGGACGTGGCAGGCCGGGACCGCTCCCTGGCTGGTGTGCTGAATCCGGCCTCAGGACTGGTGACGGCGGCTGAGGTGATGAGTGACCTCTTCTCCCCCAGCGAGTGCGACATGTGGAGGGGGCAGGACTGGCAACCGCAGGTGGCTGGCGAGGGACTTCCTGATAGGTAGGAACTGTGCAGCAAGCCGAGATTTGGAGATGGAAGCCCCTGATTTGTTGGGAACTGAAGGAATGGGGGTTGCTGGGGAAGCAGAAAGCTGAGACCTACTTGTGGAACTGCTTTGTGCCTCGTGTGGCTGAGCATCAGTCTTCCCTCATAGCTGAAAACATGGGCCCAGAGTTTCACTTCAGGTGTCCCATAAACCCAGGGCTTTGGTCAAATCTTTTGCCACTCACAGCCAGTGTTCCCTCTAAGCTGAGTTAGTGTGAGCTAAGTCACAGGTTTTTAGCCTCCAGCTCATACATTTTTTGTCTTCGCTCAGGAAAGATGGCTCCAGGGCAAACTAATTCATGCAGGAGCCAAATCGCTCACTACAACTTCAATGCCAGTAGCTCACAAAGGAGAATTTTTGCTCACAAGTCTCCATAGCTTAAAGGGAGCATTGCTCACAACTCCCTTCTGCCAAGGCTTGGGTCACGCGGCCCCTTGTGCTCATGTGGAGTTGAGGTTCCATAATGTTCTTGCAGGCATCCGGCTCAGCCCGCATCCCCAACCTCAGGGGGCACCTCCTGTTCAGTCTATTACAACCTGTCATCAGGAAAGGCCGAGTTGCTGAACAAGATGAAGGAGCTGCCAGGAGCCAGTGTGGAGGAGGAGGAGCCAGACCATGATCTAGCCCGGAAAAAGGTGAGAGGTCTTGCTGTTGTCCGGAGAGGGTCAGAGATCATTAGCTCCTGTAGTCCCAGCGGGTCTGGAGGCAGATGCCACCCTAGAGTCCAGCAGAGAAAGCAGCCCCTAGTTTTGCTGGCCTGCAGCCCCCATCTCTAGGACTTCGTGCCACAACAAGCTGCAACGTGTACACTCATTCTCACCTGTTTACTCCACCACTGCTAGTCAGAGAGGGAGGCAAAATGCATGCAGGGCTCTGGAAGTTCTGCTTTCCTCCCTTTTCCCCCAGACTCCTGGGATGTATCTGAGCTTTGCCTCCCACACTTTGAAGCCTGTCTTGTTGTAGCCATGAGGGCTAGTAATGTGCTCTGTTTGAACACTGCTCGAAAGTTGGGGACTCTTGGGATGTTGACTTCTGTGCCTGTTTCCTGCAGCTGTCCTCTGTACTCCCAGCCTTTTTGTGTGGGCCCTGCCAAGCCAAGCAGAACGTTTGCCTGGGTTGGGGGGAAGAGGGATACTGGCTTCCCTAGGGCATGAAAACCTTTAATTAAATCTTGCTGGAGTTAGCCTGGTGGATTTAAGCCTCTTGCGTCCCTTTTTCTGCCATTTGTGTTGCTAATGTACTTTTGCTTCCTGGCACCTTTTTTGCAGCTTCTGGCTGGGTGTGAAATGCCCACATCTGTCCCACTGGGGGGGGCGGAGTGTTCTGTTATGGGACTGGCTAACTCTAAAGACCAAGGCATTTGCTGTGTTGACCGTACGCATGAGAGAGTGAGAGCGAGGGAAACCAGAAGATGCTGATTGGTGTTACCACAAAATGTGCATTATAAAAGTCAAGCTTTTTAGGTGGGAAGATAGAGCAGATTTTAAGGCCCCCAAAGGTATTCACCAAGAGTCAAACTTAAGTTAGCATCCCCTGCCTAAAATTTCACCTCCCACATTTAAGATTTACAATATTAATAGGGACAAAATCTTCTCCAGCCTCAAAGCCTGATCCGATGTTCCATCTCAGCCTGAAGGAGAGCCTTGTGTGTATCCAAAGCTTGCTTTGCTCCCTCAGATTTTCACTAATACAAATTTATCTGATTAAAAGATAGTCCTAGAGCAGGTGAGATACTGAAGGCCCACCGGCCAGCCTGCACTGCATGTTCATATTGTTTTGAAAACACTTAATTGTCATGTCCTACAGTCCCCAGAAAAACTTGGGACATGTCCCATGGAGAGAAGAGGGTATTGAGAGCTCTTTGATAGAGACCCCAAGCAATTACAGAACTTCAGCTCTCATGGTAACTTGGTTGGTAACCAAAGGCTAAAACAAGTTCAAAACCATTTTCACCCCTTGATGCTGCTCCAGCTTCATTCTAACGGCACCCTGGCTGTGAACTCTCCCTTTCCCAGGTGCAGTTGATTGAGAGCATCAGCCGGAAGCTGGCAGTGCTGCAGGAGGCCCAGCGGGGCTTGCAGGATGACATTAATGCCAACGTAGTCCTGGGCAAAGAAGTGGAGAGTCATGTCAAGGTGGTTTGCAAGCCCCACGAATTTGAGAAGTTCCGCCTCTTCATCGGAGACCTGGACAAAGTGGTCAACCTGCTTCTCTCACTGTCAGGGCGACTGGCCAGGGTGGAGAATGCCCTTGGCAGCCTTGACTCTGATGCCCCAGAGGATGAAAAGGTATGCAGTGAGTAGGGAGGGTGCAGTTATGGGACTTGGCAGTGTTCCAGTGGCAGCTTGTAAAGCCAAGAGGAAAACACACCTGCCAGCT
Source organism: Lepidodactylus listeri (assembly GCA_029233225.1). Lineage (NCBI taxonomy): Eukaryota > Metazoa > Chordata > Lepidosauria > Squamata > Gekkonidae > Lepidodactylus > Lepidodactylus listeri. The sequence continues at coordinate 31,461,342 of JARCFY010000013.1, forward strand.
GGTCCCCTTGTATGGAAGAGCATCCTGTTAGCCAACTGGTCTTTTTCCTACAGTCTCTTTATCCCAACTTTCTGTGCTTCTGAGCCAAATCAGAATAAATGTTTATGCAAATGTACTTATAATCTTTGGGATTATGCATGGAGGGCTTCAGGACTTTGCTGTTTTGATGCCGAACTTGGGTTACCCGGCAGCACAGGGGGAGAGGAGTTGAGGAACCATCTGCCAGAGTTTAGTGGGGAAAGGGTGAGCTGAAATGCCTGATGCGGGCGGGGGGGGGGGGGGGAGGCTAGCTGGTTTAGTGCCCTGCCTAGAATCCTATTCTATGGTGGCTTCTCACACAGCCCCTTACTTTTGCCTCTGACTACTGCAAGGGAAGGGGGAATTCTTGCATTTCAGCTGCCAACAGAAGTCCTGCTCCATACCGGCACTTAACCTGTCCTCTCCTGTCTCTCTTCCCCTCCTTACAAGTTGGCCCTACTGGAGAAGAAGCGGCAGCTGACAACCCAGCTAGAGGATGCCAAGGAGCTGCAGGAGCACGTTGCTCAGCGGGAGCGCGTGTTCTTTGCCAGCGTGTCACGCTGCCTGCTCAGCGAGCAGCTGCAGGACTACCAGCATTTTGTGCGCATGAAGTCAGCACTTGCCATCCAGCAGCGGCAGCTGGACGACAAGATCAAGCTAGGTGAGGAACAGCTCCGCTGCCTGCGAGAGAGCCTGCGCCGGGTGCCCCGGGACTGTTAGTGGAGCCCTGCTTGGTGGCCGCCAGGAGGGGTTTTATTGGGAGGAACAGCCCAGGCCTCCCACGTGCCAAAGGAGTCCCCCTTGGAGAGGTGCCAGCTGTCCTACCCGTCATGGACTGTTTGCCATCTGCTGCCTTCTCGCTCTCAGGATAATCCTCTTTGCCAAAGACTCTGCCATGCCAGATATCTGCATCACCTTCTTCCATGGTTGGGGGGGGGGGGAAAGGAAGGGCTCACCAAAGTGCTCTTGCTGCAGCAGCTCAGGAACAGGATGGTGGGATTCCTGGAGCCGCACTGGAATGGGGATCATGAGATAATTCGCGCCTCCTCCGCCTCCCTCCCAGTCTTCTATAGGGGCCAGGCTGCGCCTGGAAAACCAACAGCCTTCTGCTCCAGTGATGTCTGCATTGCCAAGCAGAGGAGGAAGGCAGCCTGTGAGCAATAGTTATAAGCTGGCTGTGGGACCCCTCTCCTCACCTCATGTGCCCGACAACACTTGGAGCATTCCGTTTCTCCTGTTCCAATCCTATTTATTTTCCTACCTAACCGGGGTTGTGTTTTTTTTTTAAAAAAAAGGAAAAGAATCAAGCGTGAAATCATGTTAGGTGGCAGGGATAGCGACAGGACGTGTCTGCGGTGGGCATGGATGCCGTTCCTTTCAGGTGCCAGCAGTTAGTCCTTCCAGCCTTCCTCCCACACTTATACTGCCGGCAGCAACCAGGAGCCTAATCCTTTGGCCTAGAAGGGTTTTGACATTCCCTGGAGGGGGTGGGTCTGTTCAGGTAGAAACTCTGTGAGATTTAAACCAGGTGCAGAACCCAGGAGCCTCTCTTCCATTTGACCAGTGGGGCCTTCCATAGTGCCTTGATCCAAAGCAGCTCTGCTAAGCCCAGGAAAGGGGGGGGGGGGCTTTTCCAGCTCCTTTTCCTGGCTGAGCCAACTTTTCCCATCAGAGTCTGAAGCAAGGGTAACACTCTAGGCCTTCTCAGCCGGTTACTCATTTCCTGTATTTCCATCTAGGGATGAAGTTTAAAAACTGTCTGTACGTCAATCCATCCTGTGAAGGCTGCACATGTCCCTCTTACTGCCTGTGAACAAAAAAGGGGATGGAGCCCCCAGTCCCCATGTAACACGGAGAAAGGCTCTGGTGCTTTGCAGATCCCCTGAGCTGGGGTCTGCGGTAATCCCAGCCCCAGAAGCCAAGCCACTTCCTTACCGTGCCGATAAAGCTGTACTGGGGAGGAGCATTTGCTGCTGTGCCAGCTGTGGGCCTTTGCCCTCCTCTGCCTTGCCAAGAAAGTGTGGCTGCATCCCAGAAAGCTCCTTCTGGGTTTGAGGTTAGTGGTCTTGGAGTGCAGGGGCCTTTGGTCAGGGCCTCTTGGAACTGCTGAGTCTCTCCATGCAGGAGGAGCCAGCCAGGCACCGTATTGTGTTGGCATCAGCCCCCTTGTGCCTTAATGTATCTTTGGGTACAAATCACATTTGTTGGCCCCTTTTGCTGCCTACTATTAGTTCTGACAGCAAACTCAGCCGCCATGTTTCAGGGGGATGTTGAGGATGGAGAGGGATCCAGCCTTCCTTTCCCCATGTTTCTGGAGGAGTTGATCTTTCCCAACCTGGAAGCCCCTTTGCAGGGGATGTTCTGGGTTCACTCTGGGGTCTGAGGAGTTAATAGGACTTGTCCTTTTCTCTCTCCCCCCCCCCCCCCCCAACCTTCTGTGGCTGAAGGAATGTGCTGGTCTCCTGCCACAGAAATTCCACCCCAACATCCTCTTCCTCTCCATTGTCTTTGAAACAATGTTGGGAGGCTGGGCTCCTCTCTCTAACCCCTTGGGTGCTCTGCTGCCCTCAGCCTGCTCTTTGGCTGCAAATTCTCCCGCTGGCAATCGGAAGGGGGAGGCCGTTCCCCTCAGCTGGCACAGTCAAAAGCTACCTACACTCTAACCTTGGGGTCGCTTTCTCAGTAGAACCTGCACTGTTGAGAAGGTGGCTTCAACATGTACAACAGAGATCCCTTAGTGGAAAAATACCACTTAACACTTGGAAAGGCCTGCAAGTTAGGGCTTTCTGGTTTGCAGCAAAGGAAGTTATGTTTTCAAATCCTCCCATCGAAGGACTACTTCACTTACCCTAGTAAGATATTCCTCTTTTTCTCCCTACCCATCGTTTGTTTGCCTGCATAGCAGCAAGGGTTCAGCTAGATTAGATGCAAATGGCATTGGGGGGGGGAGTTAACCCCCCCCTGACAGTTTTCCGAATGCAAATCTTTTTCTTCCCTGGAGCTGCTCTTTGCCCTGTACAGGTGTGTCCTCAGCTGAGCCTTTCAACACGTCTGTCTGGAGATCTTTTGTTGACTTTGCGCCGACAAGCATCAAAACTGTCTAGACAAACTTGGCTGCTTTTGGCTCAGAGGTAGAAAGTGAGTTTGAATAAAAACAGCCATCCAGGACCTTCTTGGCATGACTACAGTTCTGAACAATCCAGGGACTGCAAAGATGGCAACACTCTTCAGCCCAGGGCAAGGCAGGGGCTGTAGGCAGGTCTGGAACACCTTCCATCCCCTCCCCTACTGGAGGGGGATGTTCCTCTGATAATTAAGAGTCTAATCTGTGTGTGATTGAGCAGTGTTGAGGGGGCACAACAGGGCTGTTTGTTTTCCAACAGCGGCCATTCCAGAATCCCCTTTGCAACCGAACACTCCCTTTCCAGGCCTTCCTTTGCTGCAAACAAAGGCATGCAGCCCAGCCTGTTTGCTTTATCCACCTCACCTCTCTCATTCAGGGCTTTGATCACTGTCCTTTGACTTTCTAATCTGGGTTTTCCTCCACCCCAAGTTGTTTATATGTTTTGGACAGAAGTCTATTCCAGATGTTCATAATCCCACAGGGAAGATTGAACTCCTCTTCCTTCTACCTGACCTGACCTTTAAGAAAACTTTAATGTCACGTTTTGAACTGCACTTAGACACCCACCCTGGCTTTTGGCCTCTGTGCAGCACTGCAGATTTCTCTTGGCACCTGCAGTTGCTGCTGCTCCCTGGCTCACTCACAGCTATACTCTCTGCCACTTGCATGCCTGGAAACAAGCACCAAAGCTCTCAGTGGGTGGGGCAGATGGCCCCATTTCCCAGCCCCTGGGGTTCCATGGATCTTGCCAGAAGCTGTTGTCCCCCTAACCCAGAGCCCAGCTTTCGTCCTCTTGCTGCCATCCAAAAGCACTCTCCAGGATTTAGGCATAAGGCTGTGTGGCTTCCCCAATGGTCTGGTCTGATTCTAGATTAGGGTGTGCCTGCTTTTTATCTCCCTCCTTTACATAGTGAGGTTTAAGTTTGTCATCTGGTGCAGCCGGGCGTGAGCTGAGGCTTCCTCTGACCTCCGCTGCACCACTTCCTCCACCAGAAGCCCCAGCCATTGTCGGCTGAGATGGAGCTCTTGTGGGAAAGGGCCACAGGCCCCCTGTAAGCCAGAGCCCTGGCTGTACTGCTCCATCACCTTTTGTGCAGCTGTTGGGTCTCTTCCCCCAAGCCAGAATCCAGACTAGGTAAGGCAATGTTTCCGTGTGGTTGTCCAAGTTCTAGTAGTGGTAGAGTGTGTAAATTTTCATGCAACAGGGTTCTTCTTCAGGTGGGGGTAAAAGCTGTTCAGAAAATTCTGTGTAACTTGGAAACTTGCATACTTTAGATCACCCACTTCTCTCTTTAGGGAGCTGTCAAGAGGAGACTGGTTTCACCTCCTCCTTGTATATGAAGGGATCAGACCCATGCTTCCTCTCCACTTGCACACCTGTTTTGCCGTGCCAGGGCAGACTGCCTCTTCTTGCCTAGGCCAGCTTTCCCTCTGCACAGGGAGAGCCCAAGTGCCAGCTCTGTATGTTGCTATGTTATTAAATGCATGTATTGCTGGGTGTAATTTTGTGCTTCCTACACACTAAAGAAATCAATGGTTGCTGTCCAGCGTTTCCACAGCAAGATCTTTTCCAGTTGCGTTTCTGAAGGTGTCTCTCGCCAGTCAATTGTTCTGTTTTGGCACCACCTCTAGCAGCTCATGGTGTGGGTGCCGTTGTAGGGAGGGAGGAGAAAGGGGCAGAGTCACTTGCATTAAATGGTGCTAACAACGATAAGCTTCTGGAGTCCTGTGTGGTGATTTTCCACTGGAGCGACTGTTTGCAGCCTCTTTTAGCTGCGGAAGGGTAGGAGAGCCACGTCTGAGATCTCAAAGGCATGATGGGCATGTTGGGCTTGGGTTGCAGCAAACTGTTGACCTTTCTGCCCCACTTGGGCCTTGGAGCTTAATCCCGAACACTGGCAGCATCTTCAGTGGCGCTCTGCAGGAGGAAACAGGGTCAGTACAAAAATAAACAGTTGGCATCCTAAATAAACTTTTGGAATCCTAAAGGCTAATGCAGTTTTATTCCCCCTTAGCCTTTTAGGGGCCAGAGCAGGTTTTGTCAGATGCATGTAGTGGATCCCCATTACGTTCCATATGAATGTTTCTCTGTTTTGGCTTCCACACTGAAGTGCCTTATTTTTTTTCAGAGCAGCCACGTGATGTTGTGGTCTAATTGTGTTTGAGTTGTCCCTTCCTTGTCCACAGTATGCTTTCCCAAACCTGCTTTTCACCATTCCCTTTGATAAAACGTCGTTCATGCATGTTGTCACGTGTTCCGGATAGCAACGTGAACGTTTCCAAAGCCTCCCATTAGCACCGTTTTTCTTCCATCAGCCCCTTGTGACTCTCATTCACCTCCCCCCCCCCCAGCACCACATAATTGCCATAGTGCTATAACATAACAATTACTGATTTTCCTTAAGCCCTTAAAAGGCCCTTTGGAAGCACACGGGGGGGGGGGGGGAGGCAGGGAAGATGGTGGCTTATGGGAAAAGGCACAGAAAACTCCTTTGTGGAAGCTCTGTTGCCACGGTCGATGTGTCTGCATTTGTGGTGACAGTGAATGCAAAACAAGAGGATCCTCACCCTGTGGATGCAGCCTAGGGAGATGCTTCTAGGTGAGGTCATGAAGGGGAAAAAGTAACAGACCCTGTTTGAATGTTTAATGTATTATCTTGTGAAAACCTTTCACATACATCTGATGAAGTGGATTCTATCCCATGAAAGTTGCCTTTAAGGTGCCACAAGAATCTTATTTTAGTTTTGCCCCAATAGACTTCTCTAGAGTTGGCACAGGTTCTGTGGAGTTCCTTGTGGATGAAGCTGCTTGATCAACTGTTTTCCTTGTTAAGGGAAAGGTTGTAAGCATTGCCTGCTGTTTTAGCCACTAGAGGGCCCTGCAACACAGCCACAATCCTAACCAGGGAAGCAATGGAAGAAGCAGAAGGGCGAATTCTGAGGACCTTTTTTTTTTTTTCAGATGATGGCTGCAATTATTGTGCGATAGCCTGGTCCTTTGAAGCTTTCAATGGGACAGTGACTCACAGTGCCAAAGTCTTTTCTAAGGCTCCTGCTTGACTTGATCTGGTTTTGCAGCCCTGCAAAAGGAAGAGTTATTAGTGACCCATTTAAGAGATTGTGGAGCACATAGCCATTTTTGACAAGCAGCCCCAGATTTAGCTAGACCTGAACTGGGAGTGTGTGTGTGTACGTGGGGGGGGGATAATCCTGGCATGCAGTGATTTCCACCTGAATGAGTCTGTCCCAACAGCAACTTCCCCAGGTTTAGAGACTCAAGAATGGCGGAGGAATTAGGTTTGGGTAATCTGCCTAAGACTACAGGGATGACAGATAATGCTAATTAGCAAATCGTTACATTTAATTAGTGTTTAATAATCAAGTTCATAAACTGCAAATATGACTAACCTTTTGAGCGGGACTACTGTCTCTTAATGGCTGCGTAAAGGGAAGCTCAAGATTTGTCCCTGGAATGAATGCCGCTTTTCAAGCCCTGGAAGGGGAGAGAGATGGGAGGGCTAAGGGTGAATGACCAAAGAGCCAGTCCAGTTGGCCTTCCTTGCTGCTAAAGCCTTGAGTGTTCTTTTTCATACGTATGTCCATATTCGGTCTCTCCCCTTTGAGACGAGAGAAGAGCATAAATCATTTTAAAAAGGGATCGGCTGTGCTTATTGCAAACTGCCTTCACAAGGAGAGAAGACACATATGCTTCAGATGAATATGGATACTGAAAGCGTGTTTGAGCTTCTTGGGAGTGCTGTAATTATTGGTTACACGTTTATTTATTCTTCCTTCATAGAGCTCCCACACACACACGATGACCACATAAGGTAGCTTAGTTTGAACAAATATCGGGGTGGGGGTGGGGTGGGGGTTGTCCTTTCAAAATGCTCACAGCATTTGAAAAACTCTGCTTCCAGGCTGTCTTTGGGTTTTCCCATATGTAATGTTGGTAATACTTGCAAAAGCCCTGAACGATAAGTCACTGTTGTTTTCTTAAGAATGCGTTAAGGAGCATCTGGCGTGTCAAAGCCTGGCAAATTCATGTTCAGGGCTACATTTGAACCTACGTCGCAGCCTAAGCTTATTGTAAATGGAAGGTGCCAGTTCTCATTTGCAGTAATGCAACCCCATCCTGGGTTTTGTTGCTAGGGTGTCCCTGGAAGTAAGGAAGCCATCCTGAGAAGCAGGCCTGGTACAAGTGCTGTTCTGCTCTTGATGGCTGGCAGAAGTGAGACTAATGACTGCCATTGCTCCAGCCAGCTACCCCCATGTGCCTCCAGAAACCACCCAGCAGTGAAAATCCCTATAACTTGTGAACACATGAGCAACAGTGACTGACAAGCTTGGACATACACAGAGTGAGCAAAGACATAAATAATGCACCAGGCTCGGAGACTGTGCCACAATGGTCAAAGCTGCCTGAAGTTAAAGCCACCTGGTGGGCCTGTTTTGAAGTGGTCTGATAAAGGTACACCCACTTGGCTTCCTTTTTTTTTTTTTTTTGTAGAATACATGCTCAGGGTGATCCATTCAAAGTAGCTGGACTATGGTGTGTTTGTGTGGGGGGGGGTTCCCCCTCCCCATTAATTGGCAAAGGCTATGTTTCCATGGAAGGTGCTGCCTATCAGGAAGCCCAAGAGGTCCTAGCTCCTTAGGAGAAGCTCACAGGTACTCCTGCGCGCGCGCACACACACACACACACAAACACACACACACACACACACACACACACATGTCTAATAGGTCTTTGTGCCTCCATATAGCAGCTCCATGAGGTAGGCTTTTAATGCTTCCATTTCAGTCTGGAGAGCTGAGTCTGAGTTGGTGGCCCTAATATAGTCCAGTAGTCCATGGCTGAACAGTATTTTTAAGGCAATGGTAGCTGTCACATGTTTACCCTGCTCTTCCTCCAAGGAGCTCAGGGTACTTTAAGTGGTCCCACCTCCTGAGTTTTATTTTCACAACAACCCTATGAGGTAGGTTGCACTGAGAGTTACTGCTCCAAGGTCACCCCAGTGGGCGGAGTTCAACCCAGATCTCTTAATTTGCTACAACATGCAGGCATCTGCCTCTCTTGCTAAGTAAAGCAATAACTTGGTCTTCTGCTATAAGAAATAACCGTTCAATGTGTTTCCGTGTATATTTGTGCTGTTCAGTGAACTGTAGTACAAGACTGCAGCACATCCATGCTTGCCGTCCCTTATGGTTGTGTTGTTCAGGATCTCTTCTCTCAAAAAAGTTGTTACACGGCAGAGGCGGAGGATTAGTGAAGCGGAGATAAAATCCTCATAAACCACACTGGAGGCAAGGAGTTTAGTCTCATGAGGCAGATAACCAAGACTACACCATTCCCATTTGAGTTCGAGCTGTAATCCACAGTTGTGAAATGGAGCAGATATTTGGCAAACCTTACAACTGGGCCAAATACCTCGAATCTTTTCACTCCAGGAGACAAAGGCCCAGAAAGAAGTTTGAAGTTTTTTGGGGAAAGAGGGATATCATTCTGAAGAGCTGGTTGTTAAGGCGAAAGCGATAAGACTGAGAAAATAAAATGGGTCACCGAAGCCCTGTTTCCTATCATACAATCAAAACCTACACATCTTTTCTACTAGAGCTTCTCTTGGATTGAAGAAAGTCAAGGATTCAAACAACTGGCTATTATGGACCAATCACTCTTTGGTCACGATCTGTCACAGGCCTGTTTTATTTGGCCTGGCAATGTTACCCATCTTGGGCACTGAACAGTCAGCTACTCAGTTTATGGTCAGCATGGAGGGGATACCATTTGGATTTTCAGCTTCAGGCACCAAAAATACATTGGGTGGTTTCTGTCCCCTTAATTTCAGTGGGACTATACACACATAACTCTACACCTGTTTGGAGACCCTACATTGTAGCAGCCCTGGATTTACAACAGAGCTTGTAGTCCACCTGGTCCAAACTCACAGACACTCTGTAGCCTAATAGAAATGAATATCCTGTGAGAAAGACATTTTCATTTTGGTGTTTTCAGCATTCCTGCCGTGGCTGCTTACTATTTCTGTTTCCAAGACCTCATTCATTGTGTGCGACTGGCAAGAATGTGCACAACTGCAGATTTAATCTGGTCTTCTTCCAGCTCAGGCTGCATCGTTGGCATGCATATGTGAGATCTCAATGCCTCTTTTAAAAACTAAAATTAATCAATCCAAAGTAGCTGCTATTCCCAAACGCTGCTTTTGCAGTCTCTTAACACATATCAGGAATCTGAGCCCATGTGTTGGTTTTCTGCCCCTCATTAAGGACCCTGCTGAAAAGCAAGAAGGGAGCACTGACATGTACATACGCACGTCTGACTTAAGAACATCGGGAAAACCCTGCTGGAACAGGCCAAGGCAGGCCATCTTGTTTAGCATCCTGTCTCCCAGAAGGGCCAGCCAGATGCTCCTATAGCATCCACAAGCTGGGGAGCAGGGCAACAGCCCCACTCCTCCAGTCACTAGAACCCTGACATACTCTGCCTTTGAGCATGAAGGCTCCATTTTGTCATTGTGAATAGCCACCAAAGGTCCCTTTGTCCATGCATTAGGTTGATTCCCCCTTTCATGCCATTTCAGCAAGGGGTCATTATTACACATTGCGACGGTGAGTTCCAGAAGTATACATTGTGTGAAGAAGTGTGCCCCTTTTGCCTGTCCTGTGCCCTCTGCCCATTATTTTGTGTCAGGGGCCTAGTTTATTTATTTATTAAATTAAGACTTTTAGGCCGCCCTCCCTTGAAAGACAGGCCTCAGGCTGGCGCACAACACGACGGTGATGATATGAGAGGAGAACTATCCACCCCACACATAACTGTACAGGCCTCTCTCACGCCGCTCCTCTCCAGGCGTCCTTCTCCTCACTCCAAAGTCCAGAATACTTCAGCCTTTCCTCGCAGGGAAGTCTCTGGGGCAAATGGAGGCGCTGGCTCCCTTTGGGTTGTGCGGTGGCCCCGTAAGGGGCGGGGGCGGGGGGGGGGGCACTTCCACCGCACTCAGACCAAGACTCCCTCCCCAAGCACGGTCCTGTCTCTAATGTGATTGTTTTGTGGGTGACACAATTAGGAATACGGATTAATCCATTAATTCGGATTAAAAACCAGCCAGGAAGGCAGCTGGCGCTCCCCTCCGCACTACGGACTGACTCAGTTCTGAGGAGGGGGCGGAGAAGAGGGTTTTTGAGGGGGGGGGAGGCGACACTGCAGTGCTGCTGGGGGCGGCGGCGGCGTGCGCGGCGCTTCCTCGCTTGTGCGCCCGCCTCGCCTGGCCGGCTGAAGCGCTCGTGGCTTCCCGGAGGGGGAGGGGGGGGGGAGAGGCCGGGCTGGCGGGCGAGGAAGCAACACGTGCGGCGGCGGCGGCGGCTTTGGGGCTGTTGCTGGGCCGCCCTCGCCTCAGCCCCGCCGCGCGTGGAGGTGCAGTTGCGCTGCGCCTGGCTGGCGGGCTGGAGGACGGGCACGCGCGTTCCCCCGCGGCGCTGCAGGAGGAGAAGGAGCCCGCCGGAGAGGCGGCCCGCGCCGTGTAAGGCAGCCTCGTCTCAGTCCCGGCCGGCCGGGAGGCAGGTAGGTCGAGGCCCGGGGGGAGCTGCGGCCCGCCCGGGGACGGGACGAGCCAGCGAGCGCGGCCCAAGGCGAGCAGGCAGCCAACCACCTGTTCGCCGGCTCCGGTGGAGATGCCGGCGACTCCGCCGCTCGAGCGCTCGGCTTCCGAGCAGGCCGGCCGGGTGGGCTCTCCATAGCGAGGGAGCGGGAGGGGGCAGCGCCGGAGCTGCTGCTGGGCACGCTGTTTACCGAGCGAGGGCAAAAAAGAGGAAGCAGCCTCCGGCGAGCGCTCTTACGCAGGAGCAGAGGTGCGTGTGTGTGTGTGTGCCGGGGGGGGGGGGGGGGACGGACACTAGAGGAGAGGCTCCCTTTGAGCGCCTCAGGCGCTTTTGTCCTCCCTCCCCTCGGATGTGCGAGGCTCCGCCTCCTCCTCCTCTCCCCCGTGGGCCTGAGCCTGCCTCCAGGGCTCTTCGCTTTTCCCTTTAGGAGCGTGGCCCGTGGACAGCCGCCCTTCCTCCGGCTGAAGATGGCTGAGAAGCTGGCTCCCCCAGGGGAGCTGTTCTTGCGCAAGGGCCGGGAGTCGGTCTCCTCCCTGGATCTGGATCGTCTGACGCCGGGCGAGGCAGCCGGAGAAGAGTCCTCGGATAGCGAAGGGGAACAGGACGGCAGCTCCCACAAGCTCATCCGCAAAGTGTCCACCTCTGGCCAGATGAGGACCAAGGTAAAGGAAAGACTTCTGGGTCCAAGTGGTTTTTTTTTCGGGGGGGGGGGGTGATGTTGGTGAACAGAGCTGCTTCTCTGCTTGCTTGGGGTGTGTGTGCGCCTCTGGGTCAGACTCTCATCTGCATAGGAAAATTGACCAAGGTCTGAACCTCGATAGTGGTAACTGTGAGACAGGTGGTCTTGAATTGCTCAGCGAGGCCATTGGTATGCTATATGCTTTCCTAGGAAGCTGCTGTCCATGTGCAAAGTTCTCCCTGAGGTGGGGAGCCAATGGAACTGGTGTGATGTTGCTGCTCCTGAGCTTCAGGGCAGCTATCTTAAACTTGCCCCCGAGGTCTTCCTATCAGATGGATGAGGGTGAGGTGAAGAACAGATGAACAGCCCTCCTGTGGGTAGCCACAATAAATCTCTTAAAATGCAAGTTCTTGTAAATATTGGCTGATAAGCCATGTTCATAATATTAGGGTTGAATAAACTTCAATGAATACAGAGGGCTGGGATGTCCACCTTTGTAGAGAATCCCTAAACAGGCTCTCCCGCTGCCCCGGGTGTTTCGCTACAAGTATCCAGAACTGACCCATGTTGGAGGCCTTCTGTTGGGTTAAAGATATCCAATAATGGATTTGGTCATGTTGATCTTTCATTGTTCGTGTGCCTGAAAGGGTAGATAGCCTTATTCCGGATCAATGGAGCAGTTCCCCATTTCCTTTCTTGCTTGGGGTCTGATTCATTTAGCTGCATATGACAAATGATTTAGCACCAGTCGCCATTTCCTAGCAAAGTTCTCACTTCAGCAAAGACTTCGAATTCATCCTCCCAAATGTCGATGTCCCCTAAGAGACGTTCACTGAGGAACTAATGGGTCTCTGTGACTTCTCAACCATCTGTGATCACACTTGCAGGTCTGCATTAGCTCTTTGTACCCCTAAATGGATTCAGTCACTAAACAGAATCATCCACAAAACCTCTAACTGTGTGCTCTAGTAAGAAACCACTTCAGAATTTTAGTCCATCTTCATCACTGTTGAATTTTTAAAAAGAGGGGTCCAGTAAGGTCGTCCTCTTGATTAAAAACCCCAATAGCCTTTTGGGTTGGGTCTAAGAACTGATTTTGACATATAACAATACCTATGAAAAGAGGAGCTACATCATAAAGCAGAATTCACAGTGAGAGTTTGCAAGCAAAATCTATGTACTGAAAGGTAAATTCCTGTTTATTTGTGCCCTTTGAATCTTTCCTGCAGAACCTCTGTGGATTTTGTGATTCAAAGCTAATGTTATTTTTGTGGAACTGTTAGACTTGAGTTGCACCTTAGAGACCAACGAGTTTTTCGGGGTATGAGCTTTTAAGAGTCAAAGCTCCCTTCAACAGAAAAGGAGTTATTTTGTAGGTATTCCTTGGGAAGAAAATAGTTAGGTTGGAATGATCCCTTGTTAGCCATGGCAGCTGAACTCTTACCTGTGCAGTCTTCCTAGGAGAGAAGACTGCAGGAACTATGGGGAATCATTTATGATGCTCAGGAATCATGTATGAACCACAGACACAACAGAGAGAAAAGCAATTGGAAGAAGATGTTTTATTGTTTCTTGGAGACAATAGGGGAAAGAAATCAATTCTGAGCTATTATAAAAATTAGCTGAGGAGTGTGCTTTGAAATCCATCCCCAGCTGTTCGCAGCAGCCTTGAGACGGCCAGCATTATTGACAAATGATTAGATGTTTGTGCGTGCAAAACCAGTATCTGCACTTTTGCTCATTGGGTGGACGATGACAAGAGCATCAATTTCCACCCTTCAGGGCATGCACTGGTGTCCCTCACTGGGAGGGTGTTGCATGCTGGGGAAGCTGGTGTCCTACCCCTGAAGTTATGACTACAGCAGCTAAGGAACTGGTGCTCTTTGGAGGCTCAGTTTGGACAAACCGATCTGAACATTTCTATGTGCGGATGGGAGCACAGCTTGCTGCAAATTGACAGATGAGGAATTAAAAACTGGGCACAGCTAAAGCATGCTGCCAAGGAGTGGCATTGGGGGGGGGGGGAGTTATCATGAAAGATGCCAGAAAAGCTGGCCAAGAAAGAGGCACAGGGAATTGGAACGCTGAGCTCCCTGTTTGTTTCCTAATAGCATTTTAGGCTTGTTTTTCCCAGGGTATCCTGTTCACATTGGGAGCCATCCAGAGTAGCTCCCTTATATAGGGTGCTGATCTGTTTCAAATTGTGTACAGCCTCTGAACTAAGGGCAGGGCAGCCCCCTTAACGATGAGGCTTGGGTGGAAAGGGGGGCTGTTTTGCTCCAGAATCAAAGCCCAGGTAAACTAAGGCACTTTTATTCCCCCTGCCCAACCATTTAATTCCCCAGAATTTCTTCTCTCTATATGTTGGATTTTATTCTTCTGGTATGGTGAAGAACAGCATTGATTAGTATGCCTGCTAGTAAAGGCAGCTTCCTAAGAATTGCATGATGATGTCTTCTTGGAAAGCAGGTGTCGTGTGTGCATCAGGCCTGAGGGTTCTTTAGCTGAATATCGTGGGAGACGTGTGTCAGCCTTTTGGTGAGGTACCTGAGGCCTTTGGCCATATGAAATATGCATTATTTTCCCAAAAGGATTAACAAAGTCATATCAGTCCTTCTTAACACCACAGCAGATCATCTTGAAGAGTCAAGAAAGGTGTTTGTAGGCCTCCCTTTTTCCATGCAGTCTGTGAGGAGCACAGCCTCTGAACCATCACCCTGCAGGCGTTCTTCTTGTCTCTGCTGAACCTAAAGAATGGGTGGAAGACAAAGCCAGTTTCTGGAGTGCTTTGTAAGGAGTAAATTGGACGAAGATGGCTTCATAATTCCTCCTTGTTCAAACATTTGTCCCAAGCAGCAGTGAAAATTGGAACAGCCTTTTCTGGCCCTGGAGGATTCTTCTCTAATGGCTCCTGCTTGAGGGAGGTGCATAGATGGCCAAGGAATGGCATTGTGATGGGCATGTCACAAACAGTGGCTAATCTGCTGGTAATTCCTAGGGCACCTCTATGCATTGGTCTTTTTTTTGGTACTCATTTTCATAGAACCTTATTAATTTTTGAAATGTAGATCCCTGCCTCCCAGTGTAACAGCTTTTGAGGTGGTCTTATAAGAAAGTTCACCACTAAGACAAATGAATAAAATAGCCATCTTGGATAGCTTGATGTTCTCAAAAAATTTAGCTACTTCTTAGCTCACCCCTGAGTCTAGATCACTTACGAAAAATTAAATAGCTCCAAGTTAAATCCTTAGTGCTTTCTAGTGCTTGCTTCTCTCCATTGTGGGAACTGTTGTCATTTTCCAAACATCTGTGTCCTTTAAAAAAATTAAATCCATAGTAATATCATTGAAAGGGAACCTTTAGTGGGGGACGTATTTAAAAGCTTTTTTTAGTATTTAATGCTTTTGAGATCCATTTATTACTGGCTTCTTTCAAGGAATTATTAGAGTTTGGTGAGGCAAGCCTTCCCCTTGCAAAATCCATGCTGCCTTTTCCACCGCAAGGCTTGTTCACTGATATGTATAACGATTCTAGATTTAGTAATGTCCATCCACCCACTTTATCTGGAAACGTATAAGGGTTAATAAGCCTGCAGCTTTCCTGTTCCCTATTCCAGCCCTGAATTTCTTTTGAAAACAGTTGATACTTAGGTGGTTTTTCAGTTCTTTGGGTTGAGGATGACTTTTAACAGCTTATTTTTTTTTACCGAAAGATCAGCATTGTCATATGTGCATTTTTAAGGATTCCCAAGCAAATACTGTCATGCCTTGGTAATTTGTCGGGTGACTTTAAAGCCTGATCGTTTGTTCCTTTTATCAGATAAAATAGTGGGGTGAACATGGAACTCTCTTCCCAACGTCTTCCAGAATTAATGAAAACCATTCATTTTGCAATTTCTCTGTTCTTTCAGTGTAAAAGTTTCATTCTCCATTCCAGCCTTCATTTGCTCATTTTGTTTATGTGTTTAGGTAACCTTTGTAAGTAAGAAAAATTTTCTGGGGTGCTATTTATTTATTTATATGTAGCTATGATAAAATAAAGATGCAGGAATGTATGAACACTCGTATCTGCAGAAAAAATGGAAGGAAATGTGTAGAGAGGTGTCATCAACCCTTTATAATAAACTATGCCAAAATGCAGAGCAATAGACCAACGACAAGCTGGTGTAAGAAAGGCCATTTGTATAACTAAAAATATACAACTGAATATTATATGTCCGTTAAGAAGTAAAGTCTCTGCCACCCAAACACTTTTTCTTGTGTCCTTCGTTAGGAAGTGGCACACAAGAGATTGTACAAAAAGCAATAAACATACACAGGATCACCCTGCGCATTTGTTTTAAGTACGCTGGGATACACTTGTGCATGGTTTGTACTTGGATTACAGGCATATGTTCACCTCTATCATTTCCCTTTCGGTGAGGAATGTTTAAGAAACCCTTTTAGTCCCATACAAATCTTTTCCTGTCCTTCCCTTCATGTACAGGTTATTTTATCATCCCACCTACCCCTCCATTATACCTTAGATACTGAATTTGCTTTTTTAAAGAGCCATGTTTAGTTCTAGAGCCACAGATGTAGGATAGACTTGGTTCTAGACCCCTGAAGTAGACTGCATTTGGATGAGACAAAAACATGTTTTGTTGGACCTTTCAGGTTCTCATCCCCCACCACCAACTTTGAAGAGCCAGGAACCCGTGAAATATGATTCCTCCAGCTGTCGGTTCAGGCATCTGGGTTTTTTAAATACCTGAAAACATATTTTAGGTTGCCCTCATTAGATAGCTGTTCTGAGGAGCCGCTCATGGCCCAAGAAGTGAATTGGAGGCTCTCGTGGGGCTGAGGATTCTGCAGCTGCACGTCCCTCAGTGTATTGCCTGGCGATGAGTCACCACTGCAGTCTCTAGCAGTGAGAGAAGCCTGGTTGCCTGCAATTGCCATCTGCCTAGGCGCCACAAGTCAGAGCATTTTTGCTTGCACTCTGGAGGCTTCGGGGTTAAACCAAGCTTTTTCGGAGCAGGGAGTCCTGGCGATGAGACTCCGCTGCCCTGCTTCACCTTACTTCTTCCAGGCCTAAAGGGAGGCATGCCAAGGATATTCCCGGAGCACCTGGCCTGTAGCGCTTTTGTGAATGGGAGGCAGAGTAGCGACTGAGCGCTGCTGCTGGAGTGGCACGGCAGATGAGTGCTCAGCGAAGTCTTTGAAAGGGACTGAAGGGATTGCCTGGACAGGTTCTTTTTTCTCTGTGGCTACGCAGGGTGAGGAGAGGCTGTTCCCAGCACCCTGGAGAGCGCTTCTGTAGCAGAGCGAGGCCCTCTGGCAGCAGCCACAGCTGAGCTGCGCTAAACTTATTTGGGCTCCATTGATAGGAGGAAGTGATGAGCCTCCTCTCCATCTTGTGCCCTGCCCCTTTTCTCAGGAGCTTGGAACAGTGATTTAGCCTCTCAACAGCCATGGGAAATTAGGTTAGCCTGAGCGAGAGTGTGTGTGCAACTTAACTTACCCAAGGGGGCCACCCAATGAGCTTTGAGGCTGGGCTGGGAATTGAGCCAAATGCAGCGCTAGTTTTCCAGTGCCACATTTGCTTGTTTTCCTGCACAAAGCCAGGCTATGAAATGGGGTCATCACAAAATGCCACTTTGAAGTTGACTTAGGCAGTCCCCTGAGTAATATGCAGAAAGCACTTTTCAAATGTGTCTGGACCAGCTTGGTAATGCTGTGGAAGCTTGCAGTATGTTATAACCCTCCCTTCCCCCAGTTAGGCTGAGGCTTGCATGAGACCACTGCATGGGTTACAGACTGAGCTGGGTTTTGGGGTCTTCCCAACTTACTTGCTTTACCTCTGCACTATGCCAGTTCTGAGTGAGCAGCTAATTATTGTCTCTATAGAAGCTGGCATACTTTCATATTATACAGAGTGCCTCCTCTGGCAAAAGCCAAGACTTGTGTTGTCCCATGTGAGTTCTTGCTGATTTTGGGAAGGCTGGACAGAGCAATAGCAATTCATAGAATGCCCCCCCCCCCCCAAAAACACACTTTTTGCTTTCCACTTCTGGAATATGAAGATTGTCCAGCGAAGTGCCCCCAATTTCGCCAAGAGCACTGAAGAGGCACACCTGGGTCCTTATTTCTTTACTTCATTTTTACCTTCCCTCTCTCATCAGTGGGGCCCCAAAGTGGCTTACATTGTTCTCATCTCATCCGTTTCATCCTCACGACCCTGTGAGGCAGGCTAGGCTGAGAGGCGATGACTGAACCGAGGTCACCCAGCAAGCTTCTATGGCGGACCAGGGATTTAAACCAGATGCTAGTTCAGTGCTGTAACCACTACGCCACTCAGATTTCCTTCTTCAAATGAGCCAGTTGACTCTGGTATTGGACAGTAGTGTTAAGAGTTTTCTCTCTCTCTTTTTTTACAGCTCGTAAGTATGGTACTATTTTGGGTGGATTTCATTCTTCCTGCTCTTCCCCAGGGTATGTCCAAAATCAGGTTCTTCACTTAAAAGCTACTAAAGGAAAACCTGCAGATTAAGTCAGTAGAAGCAGATGCAACTTGTTTGCATAATGCTGTTTGGCTTCCTTACTGAAAGATTTGGGGACTTTTCTAGCATGGCATTCCAAGCTCCTCTGCTAATACACCAGTCGTCTTAGCCTTGTTGAGGAGCTCGTTCTAAAGTTCCAATAGAAGTGAAGGAAACCAGGCAGGGCTGGCT
This sequence comes from Lepidodactylus listeri, assembly GCA_029233225.1. Taxonomy (NCBI): domain Eukaryota; kingdom Metazoa; phylum Chordata; class Lepidosauria; order Squamata; family Gekkonidae; genus Lepidodactylus; species Lepidodactylus listeri. Next base: position 31,479,492 of record JARCFY010000013.1, read on the forward strand.
GGCCCCTAGAGCCACACACCTTTCTCCCTGAGCTGAAATAAATTCTGCACTCTTCGTGTGCAGATATTCCAGCAGGGCAGGCGTGTTGTGTGGGAAGGACAAGGAAATGTACAAAGACTATGTGAAACTGGGCTCCCCTCCTTTCTGAGCAGTTGCCTGGGGAATTGGGAGGTGGGCTAATAATAGCTGGCAATAGCCCCATTTCCTGCACTTAATGAGCTTGGGGCTCCAAGGTTGTGTCCTTGCTCTGAAGAAGATTTCCCCCCCCCCTTTAACACAGGTCTTGATTCTGCAATGGAAAGTGGTAACCCAATTAGAGGTGTCTCAGTTGGAGGCCCGGGGAAAGGCAGCTGGGCAGGGGAGCAGGCTGCAGGGACAATTATGTCTGGTGCAGTCAGCACAGTATTCTGGAGCTCAAACCCTCCCCTCCCTTCCAAGCTTGGCACAGGTAGCTGATGAGTATATACCTAGGAGGCTGGCCAGTCGCATGGACACTAGCTGCTGACCATCTTAGCAGTTCTGTCAAAGAGCCAGGCCCAGCTCAGCATATTTCTTGTCATCCCTGCAGATTTCCTGGCCCAGTTGAATATTTGGAGCATCCATCACCGTGTGTGGCAGTGTCATTACTTAAGATGATACAGTTGGCCCTGGGCCTGCCTGCTCTTCTTCTCTGGGGCCAGAGCTCTGCATTCTTGGTGGCAGCAGCCCTGTTTCCGTGATAGATGTAACAGAGCCCTGTAGCCAGAGTACAGCCCCCTTGAACTCAAAGCCCAACTTGGCATGTTCCAAATTGTTGTGAAAGTCAGTGCGTCTTTTGGTTGAAGGAGAGGCTATTCTGTGCTTCCAGGCATCCCTCAGAAATCTGTTGTGTCCCACTCTAACCTCTGAGACCACCGCATGTGTAACCAGCTCTGCATCTGGTTCTTAGAGCAAAAGTGGAAGTCCATAGAGCTGTGTTTCCCCAAAGCCTTGCCTTCTGAAGCCGGAGAATGTTGTTTTCATGTTATGCAGTATTTAGGCCTTCCTGTTGCTACCATGAGAAGATGCAGAAAGCAAGACCCTGAAGAGCCAACAGGTGGACCAATGAGCATCCCCGATTTAAGCAAATAAAGCCATTTTGGAAGTCAAACACACAAAGAAGCTGGTGGCTGGCTCTGTGGAGGTGTTGCTTTCCCATGCTTTGTTTAAGGCTGTGGTTGGGCCTCCCTTTCCCCACTATTGTTCTGCCGTGTTGGGGATCTCATAAGTTGCAGCAGAGTGATGTTTGGAGGGATGCAGAGACTCCAGGTCCCCGTTTTCATTGGATGGAAACAAAAGCTTCTTACTTGCTCTTAGCTCTGAACTCTTAACAACGCTGGGGTTTAGTGCAACATTGTGTTGTAACCACCTCCTGCCAAGTGCAAAGCACACCCACCACATTCAGCTTCCTGAAGGGGAGGTGGGTTGAGCTGACTTGCAGGCAGGGAAACCAAGAAGTCGGGGCAGAGCCTGAGAAAACTGCATTGGTGATCCACCCCAAGTTTAGAGCAGTTCCCAGCTGCAGCAGGATCTGACCCTGGTGCCGAGTTAGAAGGCTTACCTCTCCCTCCTGTGGCTTGCAATAATAAGGTTGAAGAGGCAGTGCGCCTACTCTGAAGGTTTGCCGTGGCGTGCAGCAATTAGAGGGAGCCGCAGGCCTTTCCGTAATGGGCTTTATTGTGCTCTTGGAAGGCTTGTAGGAAGCCGTTTATTATGCAGATGGAGGGAGCAAGGCTGGCGATAAATAGGGCTTATTAGTCACTTGGCTGCTATGCAAGGGGCCATCGGTGAGCACAGCTTCCCTGTACTCTCAAAAACTCAAATCCGCATTGTTATTTCTTGAATGGGGGAGGATGGGGAGATGCCAGCCCTTCCCCTTGCTTACTCCACCCGGTTCTCTCTAGTTCCCTGAGGCATATCCATGGAGGCATTAGCAAGGATGCCAGGAACCTGAGCTTGTTACACGTGAGCTGGGGATAGCAATCCCCATCACCGTGTATTGGTGGGTTTGTGTTCAAGCAGTTTAAGCCCACGATAGCCTGACCACTTCCCCAAACTCTGGATAGAAGCACACTGCCTTGAACTCAGCAAAGATTGAATATATGTAAAGAACTGAATAAGTTGTAAGGAAATCATATCCTTGACCGGAATGGAGTCTGATGGGAGTTTGGCAGCTCACGACAGCATGAAGAGGTGAAGGTGCCTTATACAGAGTCAGATCACTGATCCATCCAGGGAGCATTGTTTGCTCTGACCGGCAGCTGCTTTCCTGGGTCTCAGCCAGGGAAGAGGCTGGAATGAACCTCCAGCCTTCGGCATGCAAAGCACGGACTCTGCCTCCCCTTTGCAGGTATGCCTCATTTTCTTGTGCTGGGTAGAGCAACAGGTTCAGTGGCAGATGAAAACCAAAGACCCTCCCCCCCCCCCCCGGGCTTCAGAAGAGTTGGGCGAATTTTATGAAATGTATTTTGTGGTTACTTTTGGAAGCCTCTGTCTTGGCCCTGCTGCACTGAGTGGGGCAATTCTGCCCTCCCCTGTGTATATGACAGTTGTTCCCTCGCTTTATGGCAAGGCATCTGGGGCTGTCTCAACAGTGGGGTGGGGGGGGAGGGTAGAGCTGGGGCTGCGTCAAATATAGTCTCCTAGGAAACCTTTTGGAGGAGGGGTTTGCTGGTACATCAGGCCGTGTTTGAAGTCGGGGTAGAATTTCCTTTTGGCCAGCTAAGCAGTCTTCCTGCATTGCTTGCTCTGGTGCTTGGCCCCTTCCTTCTTCATGTCTTGTTGGGATGCAGTGGCCACAGGGCGGCAAACCTTGCTGTGTTAGGATGTTGTCATGGAACTGGAATTCACAGCTCTGAGGTCATCTCAATGACACAGGTGTTTTTGACTGGCAAGGAAATTTCAGAGTAGAACTGAACCAATAGGTTGTTTGTTCTGTTACAGATGAATAAAGGCAGCTGTCAGGATAGGCTGAGAGCTCTTGATGTCACCACTGAATAGCAAACACTTGGAACGTGACTGTTCCTGGTTCTCCCCCCCCCCCCCCCCGCCTTTACTTCTTACCAAAATCTATAAAATGAAAACAGTTTTGCAAGAGGGATCCAAGAGGGGTTTGGAGGGAGGTGAGCATCTTGAGAAACAGGATTTTGGCAATCTCAAGCACCCGCCTAAAATGACCAACTCTGTGTCATGATCAGAATACATCACCCTGTCTGGTTTAGGTGTGGGTAGGATGGAATACAGATGGAGGAGGGGGAGGCACTGTGCCATCATCAAAAGAAAGATTATCTCTGTTCAGAGAAGCCGCTGGAGCAGAAAACCTAGGGCTTCAAAGGGGATCAGCAACCCAGCAAGGAAGTAGAAATTGCTGCCTCTTCCTCTCTGAATAAGCGTGTTGTATGTCGAATGAATGGGAGATTCAAAACAGGATGGCAGGCAAGATGGACGAGGGACGCACTTCTGTAGAGGTCTAGTGGTATGTGCCTCCAAATAACTCCTTATGGACTCTGCACAACCCAAAAAGCATATTTTCCATGTTTGGAAGTCACGTCTCTTTTGTGGTATTGCTTCCAAATCCAAAACACTAACACCCTACTGAAAATATAGTACATGTTATCAAAGTCATGAGATGACATTCCCAAGCAATTTGTAAAGCTACAGGGCTTAACCACATGTGACATTTTCCATGTGTACACTTAAGTGTACACTTACCTGGCTGGAGCATTTCAGAGGTCAGGATCTGTGATCCATCCAGGCTCCAAGAAATAGCATTTCTTTGCTTGACCCGCCTTCTAGCGTAAGCTGCTGCTGCATCAGAAAAGGCACCCCCCCCCTCCACACACACACATACACACACACAGAGTTGCCAATGTGTTTAGCCGAATTGCCTCCGTGAGTTGCCAGGGTTCCTGCTGGATCCCTCTAGGTATTCTTGGCACAGCTTAGCAGATCCTGAAGGAAGAGTAGGTACCCTGGGTAGTCTCTGCAACAGGTTTGCATCCTTTTGTCTGTTGAGGGCTGGAAAGCAATGGCGTTTCTGCCCTCTGGCCGCTTCAGCTGTTGCAGTGAGAAGAGGATGTAGAACCTGCTTTGGAGGGGCCCCATCTGGGCACTTTCCCTTCCTTGTACCACTCAGCCTGTGCCAGGCACACTGAGAGAGACCTAGCACGAAGCCTGGTCGTTCATGGAGTCAAGTGGGCTGAGCACATTGGCAACATGGAGGTTTCCTCCCCCCCCCCCCCCCCCAGTGGTAGCTGTTTGGGCTGGAAGTGAATGAAAGTAATGAAACACAATTTTCTCAGGCTTGTCTCACCGGACAGAGGTAAGGGCACAGTTGTGAGTATTTGTAAGTGTACATGGAGGAAAAGGTCTTATCTGGTAAGGCCTCTGAGGCAGGTAAGAAGGCCTAGAACTGGGGACACACTTGGGACACATCAGCAGCCTTGTAGTGAGGCACAGAAGGATTTCCAGCATGCTACTGTGAGGCTTCTGGTAGATTTTACTAGAATCTTCCCAAAGGTGCCATGCTGACAGTTTTCTCCACTCCTTGCAGGTTCCCACAGGAACTTGAATTTCCTTTTGCTGGAACGGGGCCCTGCTCCTGTGACCGTGTGACCTCTCCCCCTCCCCATCATGGTGGTGGTAGTTCTAGGCCAACCCGAGGGCTATTTTTAGCAGTTCCTCCCCGATAAGATCACGCCCTTCCACCTCTGTGTTGTGCTGCTTGGAACTGTTATGAATGACTCAGCCGTTGCGGCTTGTGATCAGCAAACTGAGAGTTTCCTCCTTGGTTTGCTTGCTGTCCTACTTTGGAGCCAGAGTTCGCAGTGGGTTGTGCCGCTGCTGGCTGCTCCTGTCATTTGGGCATCAGTCAGGGCAAGATCTGGCACTTCTCTGAGGGCCCAAACTCCATGCTCAGGCATGTGAATGTTTTCCTCAAGAGAGGAAGGGGAGGTTACCCAAAGCAGCTACAGGAGCCCTCAGTGGAATGGAAGTTCTTGCAGGTGAGAAGGGATTCCTTTTCAATGTCTCGTGGGCTGTTTTTGTTATCAAAATGGCTGCCTCTAGATTCCTTTTTGGACCCATGGGAGGGAGGATAGAGGGAGCTGTATCTTCCTTTCTCACGGGGATGCCGTTTTGATAAGAACTGTTCATAATGAACGCAGGGAACCCCCTTCCCTTCTTTATGTGAACCGTGGCTTCCTGTAGCAGATTTAGCGTTAAGAACACCCAGGAAGATGCTTCATGTTTGGGGGCTCTTTAGCTTGTGGGAAAGCTATGGAGATGCCTTGCCTTATTCCCTTGTTTTGCAGTGACCATTCATTGGCATCCATGTGGGACTGTTTGGGAGAGTCCACATTTTGATGGGCTGTGAGGTTGCCATGTTTCAGGAAGCAGGCTTTTTGATCCTGGTAATTTCTGCCCTTTGATTCCTTGAAATTCATGACACCCTGCTCATTCCCTTCCTCACTGCATCTGAGATTTGAGGAGGCTTAAGCTATTGTGTTCTTGGCTGAGGGATGCCAGCTATAGCAGTATGAGTGAAAGGGACCTTGTTCTGCAAAATCATGGTGTCCTCATCTATAGAAAAGCCTTCACCCTTGTTGGGTTTAACTTAATTTTGCAACATTGGTCTGGAAACAGCTTGAGAGAAAGAGATAGGCAGGGAACGGAAGTTGCTGACAGCAGAACTGGAAATTGCGCCAGTGCTTCCTGTGTCAGGATAAAGACAGAGCAGCAGGGTTGTTCTGGAAGGGCCCTCATTCCATCCACTCCAAACTGCTCTTGTTTTTTCCAGGCCAGACCTCTAGGGAAAGATGGCCCTGAAAGCAGGGCGGAAGCTGGCAGTGCATGGTGCTGGTTGGCTGAACCCTGTGATGTCATCATGAAATCTCTCTTTCTCCCCCCCTCCAGCCCTAAAGGAATGTCCCTTCAAAAAATTAATAAGGCAGTGAATGATCAGATAACACTCATGCACTTCAGAAAGGTAAGAAAAACTAGGCAGCCCTCCTGAAGCCCAGGAGAAGGGGCAGGACTGGTGACTGGGCCAATGTTTGATTTGTCAGTATGTTCTGGTAGGATTTCTGTTGCAAAGCTGGGTCTCTCCCCCCCCCCCCCCCCCAGTGGTTGGAGGATGCACTCTGAGCTCTGCTCAGCCTTTCTTGTATCAGTCCAGGTTCTTGGTTGTTCTTCCTTTTTACATCGGGGATCAATCTGTCCATCTCATCCATTCCACACCACAACTGTGGACCAGGGCTGTTTAAAGAGAAACACAAAGCCATCCCATTGCAGTCTGAAAGCAGCATGCTAGATCTTCCCACTCGGGGCCAGCGTCAGCACACCCTAAGAGGGGGCAGCTGCCAGGGCCCGAGACTTATGGTGGAGCCCACAGCCACTGATCCACACACACACACCTTCTCTGCCAACTGTCTCTGTACCCGTGGCTCCTGACTGCATTGACGGAGGGCAAGTGAGTGGTGCACGATGGTGGCACTCCTGGTGGCAGTTGGCAGCAGCATTCCCAACTGCATGTGCTCGCTAGCGTTGTCGGGAAAGGGGTGTGCAGGGAGTGCGGGCACCCATGCTCAGCTGCCTGCACCCCCTGCACACTGTATGCCCAGGGCCCCCCAAAATACGGAACCAGCCCTACTCCCACTGCTGTTGGTTTAATCTTCAGTCACCATATGCAAAAGGTTCAGGACCTGTTTTGGGATTTCCCTCGCAGCTTGTGTTATTGTGAGAGTGGGGGGGTTGTGTGGGAGGGGCCAAGGAGATGCTCACGCAAACATACTCAGCTTGACTGACTGGAAACTGACCCTTACAGCTTTATCATGTTTGGGGACGAACAGTAAGATGTTAATGCTGAGCCCCAGATAAAGGTCAGCTGTAGCGGAGTTGTTGTGAGGTGGAGGGGAGGAGGGCAGCAGTTCCATTTCCTACTGATCCCGTCTCCCATAAGGAGGTGCTTTTGCTCACCCAAATAAGCTGTCACCCTTGACAGACACTGGAGTTTCTACTCTAGAAAAAAGTGGGGCACAGCAGGGAGGGACGGATCAGCACATGGGAGGAACAGAAACCTGGATCTACAAGAAGCAGGCTGCTGTTCTACATGTGCCCTGTGGGCTGGTCTGCTCCACATGAGCATATGTTCCCAGGGAATCCGAAGGGATCACCTGCTGCAATAGGGTTTTCCTCTGGGCTCCCCTGCTATTTGAGGTGAGGTGAATGGCAGTGGATGGTTAAGGCCACCTCGTTTGTGGCACCACATCTTGCCAATTGTATTCCTTGCAACATTCATTTGGTGCCTTCCTTGTTTGGCCTTGAGATACCTGGCAAAGATCCTTTCATTCCCTCAAGGCAAACATTTGGTTCAACTGCTATTCCCCCCCCCCCGCCCCCATTTTTTCTTTTCATGTGTAACTTTAGTCCACTAGGGTTTTGTTTTGTTTTGTTTTGGTTGCTGGAATATCGTGATATAATTTTGTAGAATTTTAATTTTACTTACTGTATTTTTAATTGCTGTGCACTGCTCAATGGAATTGACTTTTTGACCGATTTCCCACAAGGCGCTGCTCCAGCGTCGTTCTTCCCTTTGCCCCGATTGCGTGAATTTCCCACTATTTGCTCTGCGCTGCATTTTGACCTGCAGCTTCACCCGAATTCCTGCATGGCTTCAGTGATCCTCAAAAAACAGGATCACTGAAGCCGCGGGGGAATCCGGACGAAGCCGCGGGTCAAAATGCGGTGTGGGGCAAATAGTGGGAAATTTAAGCACGCAATCGGGGAAAAGGGAAGAACAACACCCGAGCAGCGCCTCGTGGGAAATCAGTCCCTGGCAAAGTGAGGCAAATGTGATCTTAATAATCAAAAAGTAATTATGTGCCAACAAACACAAGCTTGAGACTGTGTACATTTGACAAGGTGCTGTAACTGGCCTGGCCTTTCAGATCAGCATATCTCTGTGTCTCTATGACACCACAGCTTCATGTACAGATTTGATCTCTTTCACACCTTGTGTTTTTAAAAATGTAGTGTGTGAAAGGGGGCTTTGAGATTTTTGTGTGTGTTTGAGTATTGTGTGTGTGCGTGTGTGTGTGTGCGCACGCATGTGTGCATGTGCCTGGAAGTCATGGTTGACTTTTGGCAACCCCTAGTGGGGCCGCAGTGGCTCAGAGGTTAAGACACTGAGCTGCAGACCAGAAGGTTGCTAGCTCGGCAGTTCATGACCCGAGTGCCGTGTGACGGAGTGAGCTCCCGTCTCTGGCCGCAGCTCCTGCCAACCTAGCAGTTTGAAAGCAAGAAATTGCAAGTAGATAAATAGGTACTGCTTTGGTGGGAAGGTAACAGTGTTCCATGTGCCTCGGCATCTAGTCATGCTAGCTACATGACCACGGAAAAGTCTTCAGACAGCGCTGGCTCTTTGACTTGGAAACGGAGATGAGCCCTGACCCCTAGAGTCGGATTTGACTGGCTTTCAAGGAAGGGAAACCTTTACCTTTAGTGGGGCTTGGGCATTTCAAAGAGGTGGCTTACTATTGCCTGCCTTTGCATCCCAGCCCTGGTATTCCTTGGAGGTCTCCCATCCAAGAACTTGCCAGGGTTGGCCCTACTTAGCTTCTGAGATCTGATGAGATTGGGCTTGCCTGGGCTCTCCAGGTCAGGGCAGCCCTGAGATTTGAAGAATACTGTGCCTTGGGAAGCTCAGGGTTTTTCTGTTAGAGGCAAAAACTTCCTTGTTCCTCCTTCCTTGCAATACTGCCACGCAGAGTGGCTGATGGGTGCTTGTGTCCTTGTCCCCCCTTTTTGAGGGGGGCATGGATAGCTCTTCCTCCTATTGCCATAAAAACTCTGGAAATGTAAAGGGATGCCAGGGCAGCCTGGCCACAATGCTTCATTCATTTATTTATTTTTGAGTCTTGTATCCCGCCCTACCCTGCGAGCAGGCTCAGGGCGGCTTAACAACAAAAATCCAACAGCAAAATCATACATTAATTATAAAACAGTTCATTAAAACATTAGCTCAACAATTAACTAATTTCTAACTAATTCCAACTATTTCCAACTAACAGCACAGCAATAATTTCTTCTTTCAGTGTCTGCTGGGCTCATGCCAGGGAGGGCAGAGTGTGCTCTGCATAAGCATATCACTTAGTCCAGGCACACTAAGACGTAAGTAAAGCCATGGGCGCTTGAGCAGGGGAAGCCGATGTTATTTGATGTCCACCGCCTCAACCAAAGGCCTGGTGGAACAGCTCCGTTTTGCAGGCCCTGTGGAATTGCAATAAGTTCTGCAGGGCCCAGATCTCAGTCGGGAGCATGTTCCCTCAGCCTGAGGTCAGGGCTGAAAAGCCCTGGCCCCAGTTGAGGTAGGACGGACGTCTTTCAGGCTGACGATTGCCAAACAGTGTTGGTCTGAAGAGTGCAAGGCTCTTTGGGGTACTTATGGGGAGAAGATGATCTCGCAGATATGCTGGTCCCAGGCTGCATAAGGCCTTAAAGGTTAATACCAAAACCTTAAACCGGACTTGGTACTCAACTGGCAACCAATGCAGCTGGTGCAGCACCGGCTGAATGTGCACCCGCACAGACATCTCAGTTAGCAGGCACGCCACTGCATTTTATACCAGCTGAAGCTTCCATGTAAAGTTTAAGAGTAGGCCTGCATAGAGAAAGTTGCAGTAATCAAGACTGGAAGTGTATGGATCACTGTTGCCAAGTCATGGGGGAGAGATAGGGAACCAGTTGCCTGACCAGCCAAATATGATAAAAAGCTGATCTGGCAGCATTAGCGACCTGGGCTTCCATGGAAAGGGAGGTGTCTGGAGTCATTCCCAAGCTCCTCACCACTGGCACTGGCGCTAGTGTTGTCCCACCAAGTGCAGGGAGCTGAATTCTCAACCTCATCGCCCCATGACTCATGAACAGGACCTCCATCTTGGCTGGATTAAGTTTCAGCTGGCTCTGTTGTAACCATTCAACCACAGACTCCAGCGCCCTGCTCAGATTATCCAGGGTGGATTTCAGCCAGCTGTCCATTAACAAATATAGCTGGGTGTCATCAGTGTACTGATGACAACACAGTCCAAACCTCCAGATTATCTGGGCGATGTTAAATAACATTGGGGAGAGGATCACCCCCTTGTGGGATGCCACATACAATAGGGTAATGTGGCGAAACCCTCTCCCCAAGTGCCACCCTCTGTCCCCAAACATGGAGAAAGGAGGACAACCATTGTAAAGCTGTTCCCTTAATCCCTGCATCAGCGAGATGGTGGATCTAAAGATCATGGTTGATCGTGCTGAACGCTGCTGTCAGATCCAGTGATAGCAGCAGTGCTGTCCCTTCTCGATCCAGATGTCCCCGGAGGTCATCCATAAGGACTACCAGCTCAGTCCCCATCCGATGGCCAGGGCAGAAGCTGGATTGAAATGTGTCCAGGATAATCTAAGGACACTTGGAGATGCTCAGCTACCACTCTATCAACCACCTTGTCCAGGAACAGAAGATTGGATACTGGTCGGTAGCCATCTAGGACCATAGGGTCCAAGGAATGTTTTTTCAACAGCGGACACACCACCAATCCTGAGGTGTTATTGTTAATAGAGCTGGTGTTGCACAACACCAGGGTCGGAGAAGGGTAACCCTTCCTAGCCCCACTACCAGCATCTCTTGGGATGGGACGAAGGCTGGAAGGGAACCAAGCATAATCGTACCTCCGTCTCCTTCCTTTATAATACCTCTCCCCAGTCATATCTCCCATGCCCCCCCAGTCACTGGAATCCCTGACATTATTGTGGATTCTGGTCTTGTCACTGCCTGACGTAGGGTGCCACCCTCCAGTTGGGACCTGGAGTTCTCCTGGAATTACATCAGCTGTCCAGACTACAGAGAACAGTTCCCCTGGAGAAAACGCAGCATCAGAGGGCGGACTCTGTGGCACCACATCCCTGCTGATCTCCTTCTCCTCTCCAAACTCCACCCTCTCCCGGCTCTGCCCCGGACCTCAGGAATTCCCCAACCTAAAGTTGGCAACCTTAGGCTCTGAGAGTTGATATCTAGTTGTGCATTTGGGAGGGGGAGATCTCTCTGGTCTTGGGGTGGTCTGGCCCAGGCCAAGCAAACTTGCTGCGGTGTCGTAAATGTGAATGGATTCCATCAGCCGTCGCCTCTCCTGCCCTGGCAGGTGTGAGTCAGGAAGGCTTCTTTAAGTCCTTTGTCTGGTCCTTGTGCTCCGTGCAGCAGCCTGTTCTCGTGCCCCACCAGAAGGGAGGGGATGAGGTGGTGGGATTGCGCTGGGCTGTTGTGCTGAATGATTTGCAGGCTCAGAGAAGCTCCTCTGGTCGTGCAGTGAGGGCTCCAAGCTTTTGTTCCCCTCTGTCAGTCACAAAGAGCAACAGGCTCGGCAAGGAGCCAGGCACACATCTTCCTGTTCTCGCTTGCCTGTCTCGGTCTTCCTCTCCCGCTCTATTTTTATCCCTTGTCTGTCCACCTGCTGCTTCCCTGACTCACTTCCTCATCAGTTACCTGCACGGGCAGGCGTGGCTCATTTTGCATACAGCCCTCCCATTTGCTGGGGAGGCTCCATTGAGGAGACCTGTGCTGCCGAGCCCCAGGCATGCTTGTCCCCCTGGAACAATGAATGGCCAGGGAAGGCTGGAGGAGAGGGGAGCGCAGAAGGAAGGCGTGGCCAGAGGCTCCTGATCCTACAGGGCAAGGTTTGGACAACTGCAGGGGGCTGAGTGTTTTTCCCTGCATGCTCTCTCCGTCTCCTCCCTTTGCTCAAAGGCACATTCATGGGGGGGGGGGGGGGGGCTTCTTTCCATATTGGGTTGGGGGGAGCTGTTGCAAAGCAGTGAAGCCCTTGTACATGGTTTCTCTCTCCAAAAGCGAAGCACAGGATGTACCTGGCTGCATTCCTGCTGAATACTGGTGGCTCTTGAGGAAGTGTGTATTTCTTGACAGAGGCATGGTGGTTTTCAGCATGCAGTAGAGTTGGGGAGCTGGCTGGTGACTTTAAGGGCATGTTGGTCAGGTGTCGTCCCCCCCCCCCCCCGCTGCTTTTTTTTGCTGAACTTCTATCTGTTGTGTTTGTTCTCCCTTAGATGCCCTGTACCCATTTCCATAATATGCAGGCATCAGTGTAGAGAAAGTGCAGCTGCATACACTCACAGCTCCATCTCCTCTTTATTGTTCATGTAATGTTTATATAGCATCAGGAAGGGGCCGAAAGCTTTGGGAGACAAGAGGTTCCGCTCAACCCAATGAGAAAATGGGATGTTCCCCAAATGTAAACCTGCAAGGCTGCTGCCTATATAGCCACAAAGCTCTTTAGAAAGGAGGCCCACTGCCTCCCACACGCTCTTTCATTGTCTTTCCAGCGCAGGCTAGATTTACTTCCTTCTCAGGCCAGGGCCCAGGCTGCTCGGGTGCCGGTAAGGGAATGCTGGGGGAGGGGGCAGTGCCGCCTGCACTAGCCAAAGAGAGGGAAAGACACATAGACTTTGTGTCCATTTACCCTGAATTTTCCTCCCAATGACTTTTGCTTGGTCCTCCTACTTGAAATAAGGCTAGAATCATTTCTACCTGGTTTAGGTGCCAGAGTGTAAGGATACCAGGGCCCTTAATGGTTAGTTCGATGGCGGGGGCGGGGGTTTTTTTTTGCCATCTGCCTTTCCCCACCTGCCAAAGGCCTTTTTGTCAGCCCTACAGGTCCTCCTGTGGGAAGAATGATTTGTCTTGCAGTTAAGGTTACGCTGAGAGAAAGTAGCTGGCCCAGGGTCACTCAAGCGAGCTTCTATGGCAGGCTGGGGATTCAGACCCAGGCCTCAGATCCTAATCCAAAACATTAATCTAGAACTGCCATATTTTGAAAAGCAAAAAGAGGGCATATTTCCCAACTGACTACTTCAAAGAACTGATCACTTTGACAAATCTCATTTTAAATACTCCTACTATTTAAGCTGAAGCTTGCATCCACTGGGGGGGGGGGGGGGGCTATAGGCCAAAACAGGCTCAGCTTCCCAACCCCAAAACATTTTCATCCATTTTTTAAAAAGAGCCTAAAAGAGGACATGTCTTCTAAAAAGAGGACATCTGGTAACCCTGCTTTAACCACTACATCAGTCTGGAGTGTGTGTGATATATAAAGGAAACCTCCATATTCAGAGGTAGTATACCACTCAATGCCAGCTGTACAACAGTTATGTCTTTATGGGGCATTACTTTCATACCTAACTTGAGAATATCCTGATGCCATCTGGTTGGCCACTGTGAGAAACAGGATGCTGGACTAGATGCCTGTTTGGCCTGATCCATCAGGGCTCTTATGTTCTGCTCTCAAGTAATTCCCAGCCAGCAGCAACATGAATGCTGTAGGCCTCTCAGGAATACATCAGCATTATCCTGTGCCAATCAAAATGTCTCTTTCTATAATGCCGCCTGCAGTGGCATCTTTGTGAATTAAAGTATGCAGTGACTTTCTGGGTGAGTGTCCCCGAAGAAGGGACTCCCAGGGGAAGTGCTCACATCAGTGCCATGCTTTGTCTGTTCCTATTCTGAGCAGCATGCTGAATTAACCCAGGTTAAATATGGATTTATTGTTCATTGGTATAAAATTAGCTTCTTGGTTAATTGGAGGAAGAGAGCTTGAACAGGATTGTGATTTGCATCTTATTTAAATACCAATTGGATACTGCTGGTGGCCTGTGAGGTGGCAGTGAGTTCAAGGAGCAGCTCATGTTTGGCAAACAAGAATTAATCCTCTGCAAACACAGCCTGGGGAGCTGAGTAAATAGGAGCAGGGCAGGTTGTTTGTATACCTGGTGGGAAGGGATGCCTTTTTGGCCTGCCTCGGGCAGAAGTGGGAGCCCAGCAGCATTCCTCAAGTCCCCGGACTGTCTGTGATCTCTCTGTTGTTGAAAGACAGGAGGAGCAAATCAAGGACCAAATTACACCTCCTGTGGAGTTCCTTCACTCTTGGGCAAGCCCTTTCTTTTGTGCTGTTTGCCACTGAAAATCCTTCTTTTAACCCTGCAAAGCAAAATATTCCATTAGACTGTAGTTCTTCCTTTTACTATTACTAATGCTAACCTTGCTGTTAGTAATTGCACTCCCCATTTGTGTAGCCCTACAGAGGATTCCAAGGATTTTGCCTGTATTAGCTCAGCACTGTAATCCTTGTCACAAGCCCATGTGGAAGGCTGGTGTTGTCCTCCCGGTGTTGCAGCTTTGCAGGCTCTAAGGCTGAGAAAGAGCGGCGTGCCTTAGACCACTTAGTAAGTTTGTGGCAGAGGCAGAATTTGAACCAGGGACTTCCTGATTCATCTCTTTGAATCACTAAGCTGTGTACAGGCACTGCTGCTCTCTTTGTCTTTCTAAACTGTGGCTGGAAGCCCATTGGAGTGTAGTGCAGCCCTTCCTGGTAGCTTGTGCTTGGGAATGATGAGCTGATACTACTTCCGTGCAGCAGGTTGGGCTGGCTGATCTTGAAAGCTCCTTCCACGTTTCAAAGCAGTGCAAGGATCAGGTTTTTCTGGTTAATGCTGCCCTTGCATTTTATCAGTCTGCTGTTTCTGCATTTGCAATAAAAAAAACCCCTCACCTTTGTCCTCCTTCGCCCTGGAGTTGCCCTTGCTGATGATTCTAAAGGCCAAAGTCTCAGGCAGCTGTGAGGTGGGCAGAGGTACGTGTAGCTATCCAGGGTCAGCCTTTTGCTCCTGCTGCAGACACAGGGAACAGGTGGTTGTCTTAGCAGTAGCTTGTTGCTCACTCGGGGTGAAGGCAGATTGGTGCATCTGACACTCTAGGTAGGCCTAGGGGTAACAAGCAGGGTGGTCCCAGTAGTAATTACAAGCCGCAGGCAACAGCGGGAGGCTGTGGCTCTACGCGGGGACTGGTTAAAGTACAGTGGCCCAGATTGCCACTGTAGGGTGCAAATGCGGCAGCCACCAGTACCTGGTTCACAGGCTGAGAAAACAAAGTGCTGGGCAGCCGGCGGAGCCATGTGTGCGCTTCCTTTAAGGCCTCGTGCTCTGGTGGTGGGTTCTAATGCCAAGGAATTGGGGCCTTTCTTCGTTTTTCCACAGAAGAGCGTGAAGGAGGGCCTCCTGTTGAAGCAGACGAGCTCCTTCCAGAGGTGGAAGAGGCGGTACTTCAAACTGCGAGGACGGACCCTCTACTATGCCAAGGATTCTAAGGTAAGGCTGGTTCTTTGGGCACGGTGAGTGGCTTCCTCAGACAGTGAGGGCCTTGCTGCCTTAAAGAGGGCATTTTTGGCTAGTGCTGCTTCTCACAGGATGGAGCTGCATTGGTAGAAAGAGCTGCTGCTCCTCAGGTTGTGATTTATACAAGACCCTGAGTGCCCTGTCCTTTACTTGATTTTTGCCACCCTGTTTTGAGGAGTGGTGATCAGGCCAAGGGGAGAGAACTACTGCCTGTCGCCTCCCTCGAGCTCTGCTGTCACAAGCTCATTTTTAAAGGGAGGGCAATCCCCTTGTAAGCAGGTGATCTTGAAATCTGGACTAAAAATATATGCAGGTCTGCTACCAGAAAACCTGGTTTTCTTCATCTGTGTAGTGTTCTGATCCTGGGCAGGATTTTGAGATTCTTTAAGAGCTGGAAAGAACTGGGATGAACAGACGAGCAAATGGGAGGCCTGCTGTACCATTGGCCTAAAAGATTAAACAGACCAGGCCTTGTCTCTGGAACTGGCATTGCTGTCTCCCTTGTTCTTCCAGTCTCTGATCTTTGATGAAGTGGACCTGTCAGATGCCAGTGTAGCAGAAACCAGCACCAAGAATATTAACAACAGCTTCACGGTAGGTCTGCCTCCTGTGCCCCATGGGATTGGGAGAGCCTGACTGTCCCACAGGTTTTCAAATGGTCCCTGTCTGATCTCTTAGCCCAAAGGCTTTGGTCCAGCTCCCCCAGAAGCCTTTCTTCCGTCTCCTTTGTCCGGATCAGTCATACAAGGCAGCCCTTCTTCTCTAGGTTATTACACCATTCCGAAAACTCATCCTCTGTGCAGAGAACCGGAAGGAAATGGAAGACTGGATTGGTGCCCTGAAGTCTGTCCAAAAATGGGAAATCAATGAGGTAGGAGAAGCAGAGAGATGCATGGAGATGGGGAGGGGGTGGAGCGCTGTGCCAAGAGGCCGGGAGGAGGAAGAAGGAGGGCGTTAACATTGACGCCTGCAAGAATCACTTCTGGATGTGCCCCTGCCACTGTACGATGCATGCTTTTACCACTTGATGCAATCCCCTGTGAGACAACCTGGGATCTGCAACAGGATCTCTGAGGGCCAAATAAGTCCCTCTGAGGGCACCAGCTGCCCCTCCCCAGTTTCTAAACCAAGAGGTATGCGGCTGGACAGGCTGCTAATAGCCCATTTTGGCACACCAGGTGTGGGGGGGAGTTGCTCACTATTCTGCCCTGAGAATTGGCCTTCTCATAAATTTGCTGTCGGTACAGGTATTTGTCAGGTGGGGGAATGGGAAAGTACCTATGTGAAGATTCCTTTAACCAGAGTGAACATTCTCCTCTGAAGGAAGTGCTGGCAAGAGAGAGAAATCCGTGCAGGCAAATCCCTCCTCCCTTGCACACCTGGATCTGTCCAAGGCACCTTCTGCTCTATTAACATTGTCCCTTCTTTCTATGACATTTCAGGCCTCCCAGTTCAATATGGAGCACTTTTCTGGCATGCACAATTGGTACGCCTGCTCCCACGCCCGACCCACCTTTTGCAACGTCTGCCGGGAGGCGCTGTCTGGGGTCACCTCTCATGGTCTCTCTTGCGAAGGTAATTGGCTCCTTTATCTTGCATGCAAACTTTTCCCCTTCATGGACAGCAAAGGAAAGTGAATGAAAGAGATAAGCTAAGATGCTGATCTTTGCAGCAAGGAAACCCAAGGCTGTCAGTCAGTTTTTTCCTTGGGGGTGCAAACTAGTGAAATTGCGCCCCCACCCACCCACCCACCAAACACCCTTACCCCAATACATAATTTTTTTGTGTATTTTTTTTTCTTTGTCAAACATAAAATGACCAGCAAAAGATAACTTAAAAAAACAAACCTGCCCATGCCATGGTCATCCTGTCTTTCCCTGGTGGGACATTAAACTGTTTAATGTACATTTAGGAATTCATTGTGATTGTAAAAAAATTGTTAGCTGCTTTGAGAATCACACCACTGGGCCATCTAGTCCTGCATCCTGTTTAACACAGTGGCGAACCACTTGCCCCGGAGGGCTTACAAACAGAGCGTAGCAGACATTCCTCTGATGTTGCCTTCTGGCACTGGTATTCAGAGGTTTGCTGCATCTGAATGTGGAGGCTCCCTTTAGTTATCATGGTTGACAGGGACTGATGAACTCCTCCATAAATATCAGTAATTCCCTTTTAAAATCATCTGTGCTAGTGGCCTAAATTAAAACTAAATCATTCCACTTCATTTCTTCTCCCATTTCAACCACCCATATCTATAATGTTCTAAAAGCTTGAATGAATTTTATAGCAGATGCATTCATCCCTATCACATATGTATATAGTTTTTGATACACAGACAGAATATACAGAAACAGAAGAAACCCATACCCGTAAATACTGTGTCTTACTTTTGTGAGTGCACAGAAGACAGATCACCCACAGTGCGTGAATACTCCTCTCCCCTCCTAGCTGGGCAGTCAACAGAAGTTTTTTTAAGAGATGAAGGAGTGGTCATTAGAATTTGAGTTTTCATTGTGCTACATAAGAATCATCTGCGACTGGCTTGTCTTATTCAAACAGTAAAATCCAGTTTTGAACAATACTTTTTGAAAAAGTTATGCTTTTTCAATGCCTGCTTTCTGTGTTTCTACCTTAGACATGAAGCAGGGGTATGCTTGCCAACGTCCAGGTGGGGTCTGGAGCTTTCCCAGAATCACAACTGATTTCCAGACTATAATGCTCACTTTGCCTGGAAGAAATGACAGCTTCGGAGGGTGGACTCGATGGCAACACACCCCACTGAGCTCTCTCTTCCCTCTCCAAACTCTTCCCTCCCCAGATGCATCCCCCTCAAATATCTGGGAATTTCCAGAACAGGAACTGGTAACCCAGAACAGATGACGACTGGAGAGAGGGCTTTTCCAGTGGTACCTCGGGTTGCCAGCTCCCGCTTAGGAAATACCTGCAGGTTTTGGGGATGGAGCCTAAGAAGAGCAGGGCTTGGAGAAGAGAAGGAGCTCAGTGGAGCCCACCTTCCAGAGCAGACATTTTTCTCCAGGAGAACCAGTCTCTGTCGTCTGGAGATCAGTTGTGATGCTGGGACATCTCCAGCCCTGCCTGGAGGTTGGCAACTCTAGTGGTACTGCCATACCTTTAGAATGTGCTTCCCCTTGAAGCTCACCTGGCACCAGCTCTTCTGTCTTTTAGATGTTAGGCCAAAATGTTTCTTTCTGTCCAAGCTTTGGGGTGGGGATCTGTTTTTACAAAAACTTTTTACGGTCTGCTTCTAGCCTGAGGGCTGTTTTATAGATATTTTTAGGCTGATTGATGCAGTTTTATGCTATTTTAATGGCTTATTGATAGTACTTGATCACACGTGTTGTTGTTTTTATGACTTCATCGTACTTTTACTTGTGAGCCACCTCATGAGAGGCAGCATATGAATTTTTAAACTGAAATATAGCACAAGGGCAGTGTTGATGCACCCTCAGCGATTCAGTGGTGAAGAATAACTTTACATTTTAAGGGCCATTAACATACTCCATAACCAGTCAGGTTGCCAGCCTCCAGCGGTGGCTGGAGAGCTCCCAGAATTACAACTGGTGTTCAGACTACAGAGATCAGTTCCCCTGCAGAAAGTAGCTGCTCTGGAAGGTAGGCTGTATGACATTATGCCCTACTGAGACCCCCTCCCTGTACTCCACCCCCAAAATCTCCAGATATTTCCCAGCCTGGAGCTGGCAACTCTAGTAATCAGGGATCCCCAACCTTGTTGAACTTACAGGCACTTTGGAGATTTTTAGAAAAGGTGATGGGGTCTAACGCAGAATTTCTGTCCCAGGGCAGGGATCAGTTATTAAATGGCTGCCACAAGTAGGGTTGCCAGCTCCAGGCTGGAAAATACCTGGAGATCCTGGAGTGGGGGGTAGAGCCCTAAGAGGGTGTAGTTTGTGGAGGGGAGGAACTTCAGTGGTGAATAATGGCATAGGGTCCAACTTCCAAAGAAGCCATTTTCTTCAGGTGACCTCATGTCTGTTGCATAGAGATCAGTTGTAATCCCAGGAGATCTCTAGCCACAAGGTATGGCTAGTAATACACTGGGAAGTTCCAAGCCAAGCATCTTCCCATGATTGGGACAGCTGCTGCAGCTGTCACTCTGTGCAGATACCAATGCACTGATGCCTCCTGGTCTTGTCTGAGGGTTGGCAGGCCCTTGCTAGTTAGTCAACAACAGCAGCTTTAATGTTCATGAATTTTAAAAAGACAGGAGTGATTGGAAAAAAAATAACAATCATTTAAGAATTCTTTGAGAGTCACTACAAATATAAGGGTGATCAGATAAAACCTTATATACTTGGATTTCCAAGAAGCTTTATACAAAAACCCTCACTGAAGCTCTTAAGCAAAGTTAGATAAGAGCACAGGTCCTCTCATAGATGAATAACTATAAAAAAGCAACACAAGATAGGCAATCTGATTGCCACAATCAATAGGCATTTGGGAGTAAGAAGAAGCCCCTTCCCCGCCACACAAAAAAAATATTTTTAATAACTGGAGCTGTTTTATTTATTCATAAAAGATCAGCAATTTAAGGATGAGCAGCAAGGTAACCAGGTTTGTTGATGACCCCAAATTATGTGTGGTTGCTGCAGAGCAGACACCGGAGAGCTCCTAATGGGTGTCTTCAAAGTGGGTCAGTTGGTAACAGAATGTCAAATGAGGCCCAATATAAGTAAGTGTAAAGTGACGCACATCTAGGGCAGGAAATCCTAATTATATACTCTCCCTGATGAGCTCTGAACTGGTGGTGACAACTGATGAGAAACTCATGGAGTTGGAAATAAAGAACATTAATTCTTTGATCAGAAGAACAGTGAAAAAGACAGACTTCATTTATTATTTATTTATTTATTTACCCAATTTATATCCCGCCATCCCCAACAAGGCAGGCTCAGGGCGGCTTACATAAAATGCATATAAATACAATTAAAATCAATTATAAAAACAGCCATAAACAAATCAGTTGTCCGTTATCCTAAAGTGCTGGAATGATACTCAAATAAAGTGTGAGTGCAAAGATCTCTAGATTAAACAGTACTACTTAGGTAGCAGTCATGATGGTATTCTCACATCAGCTCAGTTTGGTCAACTAATTTATGCGGCAAGACAGGCCGAAAGTGGTAAACCCAGGGCACAGGGTCACTCCTCGGTGTTTGAAGTGGCTCCTAATCGAAGGCCTGGTGGAAGAGCTCCGTCTTGCAGGCCCCGAGGAACTGTAAGATGTCCTGCAGGGCCCTGATCTCTTCTGGGAGCTTATTCCACCAGTACGGAGCCACCACCGAGAAGGCCCTGGTCCTGGTTATCACCAGCCTGGTGTCTTTGGGGCCTGGGAGGGCCAGCCAGTTTTGAGCCCCTGAACGCAGTGCTTTCTGGGGGACGTATGGGGAAAGGTAGTCCCTTAAGTATGCCAGACCCTGACCATAAAGGGTTTCAAAGATCAAAACCAGCACCTTGAAGCAAATCCGGTATGCTATTGTCAGCCAGTGCAGTGCTTTCGGCACAGGTTGGATGTGCTCCGACGTAGAGAGACCCATCAACAGCTTGACCGCAGCATTTTGCACCAGCTGCAGCTTCCGGATTTGGGACAAGGGCAGCCCCATGTAGAGAGCATTACAGTAGTCTAATCTCAAGGTGACCATCATGTGGATTACTGTTGCCAAGTCATTGTGTTCGAGGAAGGGAACCAACTGCCTAATCAGCCGAAGATGGTAAAAGGCTGACTTGGCAGTGGCTGCTACCTGGGCCTCCATTGTTAGGCATCAAAGAGCCCTCCCAGACTCCTAACCTCCAGCGCTGGCACCAACTGCGCCCCATCGAAGGTTGGGAGTGGGACCCCTGCCCTCAGGCCACCCCAGCTCAGGCTCCATCTTTGTCATATTCAGTTTCAGTCAACTCAGTCTAAGCCAACCAGCCATGACTTGTAACGCCCAGTCCAGATCTTCCGGTGTAGTCAGACTGGCCGCCCAACAACAGATAGAGCTGGGTGTCATCCAAATATTGGTGACACCCCAGCCCATGCCTCCAGGCAAATCCCCATGTGGCAGGGATTTATGAGGGAATAGACTGAAAATAAAACTTGCCAGCATCAACACGTCTGCATATTAACCTGTGGTTGTAGTTGGAATACTGGGTACAATTGTAATAAAAAAGGATATCCTAGAGCTGGGAAAAAATTAGAAAAGGACAAGCCATCCTGATCAATGGATTGCAGTAACTTCTCCGAGAAAGCAGGTTAAGGAGTTTCTGGTTCAGAAAAAAAAGATCACTAAGGGGAGACAGAACAAAGTTTGAATCCAGTGGCACCTTTAAGAACAACGAAGTTATATTCCAAGGATAAGCTTTTGCATGCATGCACATTTCAGATAGTATCTGGATTTCAGTGGACTCAAGACTTTTTTCTGCTGCTTCAGACCAACGCAGCTGCCCCACCTGAATCTAAGGGGAGACATGATAGAGTTTAGAAAATTATGCCTGAGGTGCAGAAGGTGAAAAGAGAGAATTTTAGTCCCTCTCCCACTGAGGACACCCTGTGCAATGCAAGACGGACAAAATGAAGTCCTTCACACCATGCATAATTAATTCATAGAATCCGTTCCTCACAAAATGCAGCTTACATTGCTTTAAAAGAAGCATAGACCAAATTTGTGCAAAATCTGTCTGTAGCTACCTACTACTGTTGGAGACAGGATGCTAGCCTAGATGAACCTAGTAGGATGTTCTTATCTTTAGATGTCTTCCTTCCAACTAATCATCAGCTGCTTGATTTTTTTCTCCCTTCCTAGTTTGCAAGTTCAAAGCCCACAAACGCTGTGCCGTGAGAGCTACCAACAACTGCAAATGGACCACTCTGGCTTCCATAGGAAATGACATCATTGAGGATGAAGATGGGGTAATGTCCAGAAACCTTCCTTCCCACACCCTCCTCTGCACCACCAGCATAACTGCTCAGATCTGATTGCCTTGCTGCACTCAGTTCTTGATGTGAGGGGACTCATGCCTAATGCTGCGCATCATGGCATCTTCTGCTGCATATCTCTGTGGCCCCCTGGAAAGGATGAGGCCAGATCTGCAAGCACGTGAGCCCTGCCTCCTGTCTAAGCTCTTTGGTCCTTTGCCTCTCAGGTGGCCATGCCCCACCAGTGGCTGGAAGGGAACCTCCCCGTCAGTGCCCGCTGTGCCGTTTGTGACAAAACGTGTGGGAGTGTGCGGAGGCTGCAGGACTGGCGCTGTCTCTGGTGCAAAGCAATCGTAAGAGCTGCTATTTCTTCTGTTCTCACTCTCCTTTTCTCCAAGTCTTCCTTTACTCCCTCCCCTGCCCGCCCACCCACCCACCCACTCACCCACCCACTCACTCACTCACTCACTTACTTATGGGGCGTGTAGTAGAGTCTCTAGCAATCCCAATATGTCATTTTGACAGATTTTCTAAAGTATGACCAGATTACTAGTAGTTTGATTGGCACATGTGGTAGGAACTCATGGCTGATAGGTGGGTGGAGGAACAGTGGCTCAGGGAAAGGCAGGGGGGATTGTTCTAACACATGCACCCTAGGAGTACCAAAATGCCTGTTCTTTTGTAGAAGGCTTAGAGGTTCATGTTTTCCCCTTCCCCATGCTCAAGAAAGGAAAAGCCGCTGAGGCTGCAGAAGGGATGAATGAAGAAGTTGGGGAGGGGAGAGGGAGCGAGGGGAGAGGGAGAAGGCAGCAGGAACAAAAGGCAGCTTATAGGCAAGGGAGTCTGGTTTTTATAGTTGCAGGAAATAAGCTCGATCCTTGGAATGGACCAGGTACTGCATTGCTGATCTCTCCATCTAGAATGGGGCACAGAGGCAACGGCTGCTGTTCCTTTCTTGTGCATCAACCCTGCCCCGAGCATCTGCGCAGGGGCTTAATGCATGGTGTAGTCAAGTGTATGCATGGACACATATAATACAGTATGTTTCCAAGTTTAGTTAGGGAATTGATTTGCGATGTGTGCCATGCACAGACCCAGTTCAAATCCCTGCGTAGATGTTTGGAGGTGGAGCTGACACACCAAGGGGGAGGAGCAGACATATGCATCTATGCTCCCAAATGTATTTAGGAGTGCAATCTACAAAGTACCATCTGATCCAGTCCCTTGGTACGTGCAGCTGATGTAATGATGTAAGAAGACTACTTAGCACATTGTTTTTGTAGTTCAGTCCTAAAGGGTTTGGGATTAGTCCACTGTGCAAGCTTGTGCGGAACTCCTTGCCTGGCAGAATGGAAAAGAATCCAAATCTCGGGGATACCTGCCCGCCTAAAGAGAGAAGAGTAAATTAGTCTGCAGGCTACTGGGAGTGTGGCTGAAACCAGGATATTTACAGAGCTGTACCCATTTAAATTGTTGACCTTGTCTTTTTGCCAAGCAGGCTTATGAATGGCTGAAGCCCAATTTAATTAATATTTTTTTTGCATTGCACCTTATCTGTTCTGCCAGGGGAAGGGAGGTCTGGGAGAGGCCTGTGCGCTCCACACAGCAGTCAAAGGTGTCCAGTCAAAGATGCAAACCACTCTCTTGCAATATTACAAGCAGGCGAGCCAAGCTAGAATTTTTCCCTGCCCCAAATATGGGACGGTTTTCAAATCCTTTGGAAGTCAGACAATCCAAGCTGCTCTCGTCCCCTCTCCAGGTGTAACAGTGTTGTGTCCGTAGATCCCACCCCTCTTGCTTTGGGGCGGAATTGCCTGCTTTAATGGCTTCTGTTCTTCTCCTTGGCAGGTCCACAGTGCATGCAAGGAGCAGCTGGGGAAGAAGTGCCCCCTGGGGCAGTACAAGGTGTCCATCATCCCCCCTACCACCCTCAACAGCATTGACTCAGACGGTAAGGCTGGGATATGCGGCTGAGGTAGACCACGCCTCCATGGGCTTGTCTGGCAAGCGGAGCACCCACTAATTGTTTGTGGAGTGACGTTTTCTGTTCCTTCAGTGTTGGAAAACACATGATGTGCTGAACAGTCTGAACAGCGGAAAGTAGCGGAGTTTCTTGCCTTTCCTGAACAGCTGCCAGGCTTGGTCCGCCCAGCCTCTTCTGCTGGCTTCTGTTGCATTTTCATTGTGCCCCTTGTCCAGCCCCTTAGCTCGACTTGGACAGGGGTGATGGAAGAGTCTCCCCCTTGTTCTTTGGTCTGTGGACTGGAGCTTCTCTTGGCTGGCAAAAAAAAACTCTGTAGAGAGGCTGGGCTTGTGAGTTGGACTCAGCCAATGGGACAAGTTGGACTTCGACAGTAGTGTTCTCTTGGAATGGGTTTGGACAATTCCTCCCGTTGGATCTGTTTCCACCCCTCAGATGGAACTCTTGTGTACTTGTGGGGCAGGGGTGTCAGCAGCTGGGAGTTTTAGAGCTGCCGAGCACTTTCTGCATATGCAGTGGGACCAGCCTTGTCCTAATCAGCTTAGAGAAACTTCTGGGCTTATTCCTCAGTTAATTTGCGGTTTGCAGAGTTCTCTGTGCTCAGGGCTGTGGGCAGTTCGCCCTTGAAGGGCATGAAAGATGACTCCAGTCATCTTTGGAGGCCCTGTTTCAGGTGTCCCCACCATCTGAGGCTAGATTGGTGGCAACCTGAGAAAGGGTTTTCTTGGTCTTGGCAACAAAACTTTGGAACTCCCTCCCCAGGGAAATTCATCTGTCTCTATCATTGTCTGCTCCCATTGGGTAAAAACTTCTTTTTGTTTGTTGTTTTCCCCATTAACTGCTATTGGCCCTCATTCCTGGTTGTGTTATGTGTATTTTTGTGTTGATATGTTTTATTGAATTGTTTAAATATTTTATATATACTTCTTATTCTTATTATTTATTGTATTTATGAATTGCCCAACCCCTCCTGCTGCAGGGCTCTGGGCAATGTAGAACCACAGATAAAACAAGATAAAATCAGTTAAAACATTAATAGAACATTAAAGACAATCAGATGGTGAATAACCAGTCCCCATTCCAACTCCCACGGCCAGCTACTTCATGGGCAGGGGGAAGAGGGCAACATAGATGTAAATAACAGAGAACATGAAGGGTGCTTTAAACTTATAGTTTAATTGCTGTTTTAATGTCTTGATGTTTTAATATTGAAATGTTTTTATGTGTTGATGTTTGCCACCTTGGAGGCCCCATTTGGGCAGAAAGACAGCACAGAAATGTTTTAGACAAACAAATGAAAGGGCTGTCTGCCACTGAGATAATTTGGTTTGAATTTCAAGGCATGTGTAGAAAATCATAGATGTAGAGCCAGCATGGTGTAATGGTCAGACTGTTGGACTAACATTTGGGAGGCTCAGTTTCAAAAACCCACTCTGCCATGGAAGCTTGCTAGGTGACCGACCTCACCGGATTGTTGTTAGGATTGAATGGGGGATGGGAGATTGATTTGTGAACCACTTTCAGCTGGGACATTTTTTTCATCTGTAAAAGGTAAATTGCATGTGCAGCCCAGATTTAGATTGGGGTTTAACCCCTCTTTGGTTTTGATAATGTTTTTTTCCCCCTGTTTCAAATGGCAGTAACAGCACAAGGACCTCGGTTTTGATTAATCATAGACAGCAGGGCTTGGAAGGTTTAAGCCCCCTCCCTGAATGACCCTCATCCAGGGCTCCATGTGCAATTTAGGTTTTGCAGAGTAATGGAGAACCATGATCTGATTAGGTTTGAAAAACAGTCATGTGAGCTTGGTGGGGGTTTATGTTGGGTGGGGTCTCTGAAGAATTGAAAAAGCTTTAAACTGCTGGAGGGGGCAAGGGCACTTGCCCAAGGCGACTGTTTGTTCCTGGACATGGCGCTGCTCTGCTCTCCCAAATGGCTCTGAGCCAGGCAGGCATAGATGCCCAGCCAGCTATTGATCTGCCCTTGTGGTGCCAGCCTGGCTCCATGAATGTGTTTTGCTCCCAATCTAATTTATTTAAAGTGCCTGCAGATTGCCAGTCCTTTGTGACCTGTCAAATGGTTGATCTTGTTTTCTTGCATCTGGTGTTACTCTCTGCCAAAGAGACCATTTGCACATCTCTGGGTGCGTTCCAGTCAGCCTGGTAGATTTGTCATCTTTTAAAAGAGTGATCTGGAGGAAGATTGGTCCTGGGGGGTGGAGGTGGGAGCTGTAGCTCCGCAACTCCCCTGAATGGGGCCTCTGCCATGTAGAGTTGCTCTCAGTGCTTTAGTTGTGCTCCTCTCAAAGTTAGTCTGCCACATGTTTGTTTGTTTACAAAATTTATATCCGGCCTTTCTGCCCTTACTAGAGTCACCACGGTGGCTAACAATTTAAAACTTACATGATAAAACCGTTAAAATAATTCTCCCTCCCAAACATACCTCATTAAAACCACTTTTAAAAGAGGATAAAAACAGAGTCAAAATACATATAAAGCAGTTAAAAATGTTTACAAAGCATAAAACATTAGTTAGGAGGGATGGGTCACTGAGAAAATGCCAAATGAAACAAATAAAGTCCTCATCTGCTGACAGAAGCCAGTAACAGAAGGGGACTGGATCTCCCTAGAGAGAGACTTCCAGAGCCTTGGTGCAGTGACCAGAAGGCCCTCTCCCAGACGGCAGAAGTCAGAGGCACCAAAGCAGTGCCACTGAAGATGACTGTGATGGTTGGGCAGGTTCATAAGGGATTAGGCAGTCCTTTAGGTATTGAATTGTCCCCCAAAACAAATTGGAAGCCAGTGTAGGTGAGCCAAGACTGGAGTGATATAGTCCCTCCAGCTTAACTCCAGTCAACCTCCTGACTGCAGCATTCTGTACCAACTGAAGTTTCTGATCACTTCTGATCACCCGGAGAGGGTGCATTACAGTAATCTAATGTAGATTAGATTCTGATCACTTCTGCTGTTGACTGACCGTATCGTCTTGTCCATTCGGAAAGGGTTCTGGAAGGCTACCTGCCCCTCCTCCTGTTCCAGCCCCCTGCTGGCCTTTGTCAACTCTAAGAGTGGGGACAACCAGGGAGTCAAATTCCTGCGCAAGTTCAAGCAGTTCCTCAACCCGGCCCAAGTCTTTGACCTGATGAATGGAGGGCCACACCTGGGGTAAGTGTCTCTTCTGAGCTCTCTGCTCTCTATGCATGCTGTCAGTCTGGTATCTCTATGCATGCTGTCAGCAGGGCATCTGGCCAGGCAGGGAGCTGTCCTCTCTCTTGAGCACCATTGCCTAGAGAGCATTCGGGTCACTTGCTTCTCAGATGCTACCCTCCTTGGAACAACCTGGGGTTGGATTGAGCAGTGGTTCCTTGGGGATGGGGGATTGTGAGCCCCAAACATGACCTTCTGCACTCAAATTTGGATCTCCAGATCTGCTGTATGGCTGACTGCATCACAATCCATCCTGTCTGCACTGTGCCAGAAGGTGGCTATGTGTCAGATTGAAAGGAAGAAAGAACATGGAGATGAGCAACCAAGAAGCTGGAGCCAGCCAACCACCCCCCTGTGATCACAGAAGCATCTGGTGTGCTGATGTCCTTGTCACTCGGTTCCTTTTCTCTTTCATGCCCAGGTTGCGCCTCTTTCAGAAGTTCTCCACTTTTCGGATCTTGGTGTGTGGTGGTGATGGCAGTGTGGGCTGGGTGCTGTCTGAGATCGACTCGCTGGGGCTGCACAAGCAGGTGTGGATCATTCTGTTCCCCCCTCCCCCTCTTTATACTCTGTCTCCGCTGGAGATGGCGCTACTTTTACTAGCAGTGGGGAAATTCTCAGGATTCTACATGAGAAAAGGCTGGTTTCAGTTCCTTCGGTGTGGAAATTTTGCTCCACACCCCTCCCCCCCAATTGGCAGCAGAGTGTTTTGGAGCTTCTGTGTAACACTGTTGTCCAGTTATCCATCTTGTGGGTTTTCCTCAGCTTTGCTGTGTCCTGTCCCCCCCCTCCGTCCCTCCCAGGCTTGCCTTGGTACAGTTTTTCCTGAAAGATCATACTCAAAAAAGAATTGAATATGCCACCCACAACTGGAACCATTTCTTCTTTCATTTCCCCTTGCATTCTCCATTCCCCACCACCTGTGGGCTTTTTTGCCATTTTTCTTTTTTACGGATAGTAGGTATATCATTATAGCAGTATTACACTATGGTGATTTCCCTACTACCTTATTTTTAAAGCCAGCAGAAAGCACTCCGGTGGCAGGGAAGGGGGGATGGTGGGGGGCGAAATTGGGGAAGAAGCAGAGAGTCTCCTCCCTTGTGCAGAGGCTCTGTTGCTGCAGTGGGAGCCTTTGTATTTGCAGTGGAAATAAGAGCTCAATGGGGAATCACCCACGTGTGGAAGCAACCTTGTGTACTTAATAAACCATGTGGCTGGAATGAGTTGCAGGAAGCAGACAAACCTGCATCTCTTCTCTTAATGCCTTCCTGATGCCCTTTTTCCTCTGCTTGGGGTAGGGCGGAGGTTGCAGAAATCAAATCTTTCAACATAGTAAGACTGCTTGTGGCCAGGGCTGTGTGCGTTTTGAACCAAAACAGATAGCAAATATTTATTTAGGGGGTTCATAAAGTAATAAGGGTCAAGGAGAAAAAAAAGGGGGGACACCAGTAGAGGAGTGTAAAAGAGGACAACTTCCAAAGGTGTCTAAGAATGAATGTTTGATCCGTCTTCCACCGCATTTCATGATTGCTCCCTCTATCAGGGGAAACGTGTATTTATTGTTGAGGGCTGTGTTGGTACATATTTCAGTCTCTGTTGCTAAAACAGGAGAGCTTTCAAGCTTCCTTGCACAGCCCTCCCCAATGAATAGCTGTTACCCCAGTGGAGAGAGTGATGTCAAAACATGTTGGGAAAAATATGAAGCAGTTATTTTTAGACACATTTGGATGTCATCCTCCTCTTTTGTCTCTGTCAGCACAAAAAGAAGGGAAACACAAGTCCTCAGCTTTCATGGTGTTTGATTTTTGAGCAACCCGAGTGTGGCAGAATTTTTGCACAGCTCTAGCTGTGCTGACTACCTTTTTTTTTTGGTTTACAACAGTGCCAGCTTGGCGTCCTGCCACTGGGGACTGGCAATGACCTGGCCCGGGTGCTTGGCTGGGGCAGCCTCTGTGACGATGACACGCAGCTGATGCAGGTTCTGGAGAAGCTGGAACGAGCCACCACCAAAATGCTGGACAGGTGAGCACCACCTGGCAGCCACCCATGAAATGGAGGGGCAGGTGTGCAGTGTATGCTGGTTCGGGGCCATTTTGTCACTGCACCCAACTCCAGCAAGAGGATTTGACATGTTACAAGAATAATGTGCAATGGAGGCACAGCCCACCTCTGCTGAATTTCATCTTCCCCCTCCTCTGCTACATCCAAGGAAGACTTTTATGGGGAAAGGAATTGGGGGCACTTGACGGAAGCAGTACAGTTTCGGTGCTGAAGGCCAGAAGTTCCTTCACGGAGAACTGGCATTTACTTGAGAGCCCTTTTTCCCCACAGCAGAAGGCAGGGCTGATTGTGCTATGCCAGGATCCAAATTCCTGTGCCCCTTTAGGCCCTAACAGCACAAAATATTAGGAGTTCCACATTTTTTAAAGCTTATCTACCAGGCATGCGAGGGCCCAGCTCAGATTCTCTTGATCAAAAATGGCCT
Organism: Lepidodactylus listeri; assembly: GCA_029233225.1. Classification (NCBI taxonomy): domain Eukaryota; kingdom Metazoa; phylum Chordata; class Lepidosauria; order Squamata; family Gekkonidae; genus Lepidodactylus; species Lepidodactylus listeri. The sequence goes on from JARCFY010000013.1 coordinate 31,509,338, forward strand.
CAGAGTTGATTATCACATTGCAAAAACACACGTGTGTACTGATGGGGAAACAGGGTTGCCAAGGTCTCCTCTGGCCACCAGTGAGGGACAGGGGAATGGGGTTGCCAACTCCAGGTTGGGAAACTCCTGGAGATTTGGGGGTGGAGCCTGGGGAGGGCAGGGACCTCGGTGTCATACAGTGCCCTAGAGCCCACCCTCCAAAGCATGCATTGCACTCCAGGGGAACAGATCTCTGTACTCTGGAGATGAGCAGTAATTCCAGGAGATCTCCAAGCCCCACCTGGAGGCTGAATCCCTACAGTAAACTCCCCCCCCTACATAAAAGGCTTAAAAGCCGACTCCCCTTATGTGGCAATCCTGATCTGAATCCTCTGGGTGCCTGGTGGGTTTAAAGATACGTTGGGTGCTGCGTTAGAAGGTGTTCCGGGCACAGATCTCCCAGCATGCATGTAGTTCAGGCCTCCAGCTGGGCAGGTCACTGGGTGACTGGACGCAACCCTGAAACCTCCATCTCCCCTTGCAGGTGGAGTGTCCTGACCTACGAGGCCCCCAAGCAGTCTCCTCCAGCCATCAAAGAAGAAGAGAATGAGGATTCCAACATCCAGGTTCGTATGATGGTGGGCAGCCACTGAAGCTGCCAGAGCAGCGGTGGGGGCAGAGAGACATGAGGGAAGGGGCTTTGGGAGTCGACGGGGAGCCTCTCTCGGAGGACCCTTCCTTGGGGCAGAGCTGATGGGAAGAGTGTGCAGTGAATGTTGGCTTCTGCTCAGCTCCCTCCATTGTCTCTCAGGCTCATATTTCCCATTATGCCGACTCGGTGGCCTTCCATCTGGCAAAGATCCTGGAGTCCGACAAACACTCAGTAGTGATTTCTTCAGCAAAGTAAGGGATGGGGCCCTGACTGGGGGTGGGGAGGAAGGGAGGGAAGCCACTCCAGCAGCATCTTCAGAAGGAAAGAGATTGGCACCCAAGCTGTGCCATTGAGAGAGTCAGGGTGGCAGGCACAGTGACCAGATAGGGTTGCCAAGTCCGGGTTGGAAAATACCTGGGGACTTTTGGGGTGGAGCCAGGAGAAGGTGGGGTTTGGGGAGAGGAGGGGCCTCAGCATGGTACAATGCCATAGAGTCCACCCTCCAAAGCAGCCATTTTCTCCAGGGGAGCTGATCTCTGTCAGCTGGGGATCGGTTGTAAAAGCGGGAGATCCCCAGGCCCTACCTGGAGGCTGGCAACCCTATGACCAGACCAGGTGGTCATGGCCCTTGGAGGCCTGGATTCTAGTCCTGCCTGTGTTGTGGGCTCACTGAGGGGGCAAAATGAGACTTTGTTTAAACTGGGGCTTCCAGTTCCCTTTTACCACCTAGGTAACTGTGATAAATCTAAACTTTGGCATCTCTGTGGCCTTCTTGGTGGCACTTGAGTGAAACCAGATGCTCCACAGCTGGAGGCCAAAGTGGGGAACTGAGCGTTGCTTCTAGATATTTCATGGGCTGCGGGGGGGGGGGGCGCAGATGGGCAGTTGGGATAAAGCAGTGGCTTTATGGCCGGGGTAGAGGAAGAGCTGCCTGCAGAGCCTTCTTCAGCTTCCCTCCCTCTCAGGTTCCTCTGTGGGACGGTGAATGACTTCGTGGCTGAAGTTGGCAGAGCCTACGAGCGGGCAGCTGACAGCAAGCAGGAAGCAGACACAATGGCTCGGAAGGCAAGTTTGTGTGTGACTCATGGGGCCCAACTCGAAATTTCGATCAGATGTGCCTTGCGAGCTCCCTGCTGGGAATTCAGTCCCCAGGTGGGCGGGGCTGCGCTTTAGATCAGAGCAATGATGCAGACGTAGAGGGGGCTTCAGCCTCCCCCTTATGTACACACAGATGCCATTTTCCCAATTTAAAATGGCCCCAGGAAGCTATTTGCCCTATGGGGAAAGCGTTCATGTACTTGTGGCTACGCATAGATTTCTCCAGTGGGTCAAACAGCGCCTCCCCATGGCCATTTCAGGTCTTGAAAAGGGCCTGAGGGGAAGCTTAACACACACACCCTTTCCATGTGAATCATAGTCCCAATCTGACTATGTGGGAACATCTGATCAAAAGTACCTGGGGGAACGAAAAGGTGATGTAACAGATAAGACAGCTGGGATCCCTCTGTGCGGTGCAGAACTGGAAGGGGCACAAATCCCTTTGGTGCTTTGGAATCTGCAGCTGCATGGCTACTGGGATTGCCTCCTGAGGAAGCTTTCGGTGTCTTTCTTCCGGGGCTTTCCTGACCTTCCCCCTCCCCCCCATTGCAGTGTGCGATGCTGAATGAAAAGTTAGATTCCCTGGTTCGGGAGCTGAATGATGAGTCACAGGCTATCGTGGTTCCTGAAGGCACCTCGCCAGCAGCCTTGCCCAGTCCAGAAACCCCAGACAGCAGCAAGGAAGGGACGTTCCATCCCAGCCCTGTGCCTAGGATTTTTAAGTCCAAGGAGCAGCTCATGCTGAGGGCCAACAGCCTGAAGAAGGCCCTACGACAGATCATCGAGCAGGCTGAGAAAGGTGAGGAGCAGACACCGGGTAGCCGAGACCCCACCCTCCTCTGGGGACAGTTCTCTTCCATGGGCTGGGCATTCTGCAAGGCAGCTGTTCAAGGTTTTGTAATGCAAAACTGCAGATTCTGGGCTTGGAACAGAGTTCTAAAAGTTGGAATAAGTTGCCTCCTTTACTGAAACTGCAAAATGTGACACTGATCAAAAACCTATTTATGGATTATTGGGTGTGTGAGGAGCAGGAATGGTGCAGGGAAAGTAGATGGGAATTTGCAAGAAATGGCTGAATGGTGTATGTAGGAGTAGGGCCTGAGGGCCAGGGAAGGGGCTGGTGGTTGCACAAGGTAAAGATGTTCCACCAATGGGGCTGCAGCTGCCCTGCCTGATCTGCCTGCCGGCCTCTCTGCCTTTACCTGGCTCCTTTTAATACCTGTAGACAGCCTTCGGACAGAGAGAACACACTCTGCCTCTCTTCTTCTGTACAGCTGTGGATGAGCAGAACAAGCAGACCCAGACCTACCGGAGCATCACGGTTGCCAGCAAGAAGGACAGCAACGAGGATTTCAACAAGGAGACCGAGAAGCTTAGTAAGGCCCTTGAAGGTTTCTCTGGGTGCAAGGAGAGAAGTAGCAGAACCCATTTTTCTTCTTTGCAGGCCTGATGTGGGGCGAACTGGAAGACTCTCCCTGCCTTGGTCCGATCTTGCTGGGAGCCCTGAAGCGAACACAAGAGTCTCCTGAGTTCCTCCCAAGGAACTGCAGGAGTTAGTGGAAGGGCAGGGGGAGGGCTGGAAGCTCAAAGACTTAACCAGCGTCTGTTCCCGTTCCAGAATCCCGTCGGGACACTGTCATCAGCACCACTTCCTCTATCATCCTGGACAGACCTGAAAGCTTCAGTGCAGTCCACTTTGCTGAGGACCCTAATGCCATGTGAGTGTGTGTGCAGGTGCCATGACCGGGGTGTGTGTGTGTGTGACTTCCAGCGTTCCCTCTAAGCTGAGTCAGTGTGAGCTAGCTCACAGTTTTTTAGCCTCTGGCTCACACATTTTTGTTTTAGCTCAGGAAGGAGGGCTCCAGAGCGAACTAATTTATGCAGTAGCCAAATTGCTCGCCCACAACTTTAATGTCAGTAGCTCACAAAGTTGAATTTTTGCTCACAACACTCCACGGCTTAGAGGGAGCATTGACTGCTTTTCACGTTGTCAATTGAAAAGACAGATGTGCTTCAGTCACATGAAACAGTGCGTTCTTTGGGGCAGTGCTGCTGTCTCACACTGGAAGAGCCAGACAAATGGCTGCCAAATAACAAGACTGTTTGAACCTGCTGTCCATCCTCCTGCAATCTGAACCTTCGTGCATGTTAGTGGCATTTATGGAGAATAATACCTACTGGCTACAGCACCCTCCTTTTTCTCTTTTTACGTATCTGCCACCGGTTGCTCTTGGCTTGTGACATTTGTGTAAACTAATGGAAGGGGGAAGCCTCTTGGTTTTGCCTTGGAGAGCTGTTAGAGTCAGCCAGGGTCTACAGACATGACAGCCCAATGCAAAATGTGGTCAGGAGCAATCCTCCCTCTAAGCTGTGGAGTCTTGTGAGCAAAAATTCTACTTTGGGAGCTACTGACATTAAAGTTGTGAGCGAGCGATTTGGCTACTGCATAAATTGGTTTGCTCTAGAGCCCTCCTTCCTGAGCAAAGACAAACTTCTGTGAGCCGGAGGCTAAAAAAACTGTGAGCTAGCTCACACTAACTGAGATTAGAGGGAACACTGGCCAGGAGAGCACTATGAGTGCTTCAACAGAAGGGCACCACTTTGTGTGTGTGTGTGTGTGTGTGTGTTTGTTGCAGGAAGGTCTAATAGGTTTCTCCTAATCCCAGCAATCTGTCATTGTTTTCTAATCCCATCCTTTCTTCAAGGAGGGCTGGGTGGATTACACAGTTTGCGTCTCCTCCATTTCATCCTAACAACAGTCCTGTGAGGTAATTCAGGCTGTGAGTGTGACTGATCCAAAGTCACTCATCAACCTTCATTGCTAAATGGGAATTTGAACCCAAATCTCCATCACACACTCTGACTGCTATGCCACCCTGTGCTGAAACGCCTGGGATGTTCTGTAACGATTGTACAACACAAACCACAAAACCAAACAACGCTTCATGTCATTTTATTGTCTCTTTAGAAACCTGGGAGTAGCGTCATTCACAGCTGGATGTGGGTGTGTCTTGTTTGTCAGCCAGTCAGAATCCTTCCTCTCTTGGAAGTGATGACGCTCAAAAGCCATTTTCTAGTTTTCTCTAGTGCTTGAAATAACAGAACGGGCATTTTGTATTCTGAGAGCACTTTGGTGGTTCTGCTCCACTGGTCATCTCTGAACTATTTTCTCTCCCCCCCCCCCCCCCCAATCTGCTGGCTTCAGACAATTCTCCGAAAGATGCGTCATGAATAATTATTTTGGCATCGGCCTGGATGCAAAGATCTCTCTGGAGTTCAACAACAAAAGGGATGAGCATCCCAAAAAATGCAGGTATGTTCCCTCCCCCCCCCCCCCCCGTCCCCACGTGCAGAAAAGGGGAGGCCCATGGATTGTGACATAAGACTGCCTTTCTCTGGTTCCACGGAGGCCAGGAACTCCGTTGCGTGCATGCCTTGACTTAGGGGGTGACATTAGGGAGGAAGCTACAAAAACAACTGAAAACCATTTGTTCACACGGATTCTGAAATTGCTTTTGCAATCGGATTAAGACATTTCCCTTCTCCACTGTTTCCTCTTCAGCGCTGCCAGATTCGCACTGACCCAGAACCTCCCAACGGGTTTCTGTGCCTCTGGCTGGGAGTAAGTGAGGCTGGGTGGTGTAGATGGAGGTCCCTGTCCTAAGGGCCGGGGAGCAGACTTCTCAGGCTTCTCTGCCTGAACCATCTTTAAAGGGCAGTTGGGGCAAGGCCCAGTATAACGGTAGACGATATCACAGCCTTCTGCTGTACAGATATTTCAGAGGAATTCTGCAAGGAGTGAAGCGGTGGTGCCTTACCAGTGAAGCTGCTTAAAATGCAAAGCCTGGGATTTTATTGAGGCTTGCCTGTTCTGACCGAACCTTCTGCACAACCTGTCTTCGTAACGCAGTCCAGTGATGGCTCATCCCGTAGCAGTGTCCTTTGTTCAAGGACCCGGCGGACAATCATCAGTTAGGCCTCCCAGTGGTCAAGGGCGTAGACTTTCCAATTCCGGGGGGGGGGGGGGGGGGGGGCTGGGCCAGAGACATTACAGGCCATTGTCTCCAGGGGAGGCTCAGCACATCCTGGAAAAGTTCAGGGGGGGGGGCTCCAGCTCCCCAGCCCCCCTGAAGTTGACGCCTATGTGGTCATCTCTGGGATCAGGGAGATGATGATCAAAAGCCAGCAGGACCCAGGGCAGTTGCTTCCAGAGTTGGGCCCAGATAACGATCTAAAACAAGCACACACTAGAAACAAAGCTGGCAGCACCTCACATGGGAGGAGTGGAGACAGCCGAATAACTCCAACAGCACCACTTAATTATCCTTAATTGCCTGCCCTGGAAGGTTCTAATAAGGCATGAAGGAGACTGCTGATTGTCTTGCTCTCAAGGAGGGCTGATGGTGTGGCTGTGCAAGGGCCTCCAGCATACAGAAATCATGGATCTTCATGCAGAGAAGCTAGCCAGGGGTAGGTTTATATTCACAACAGCCCTATGAGGTAGGTTAGACAAAGAGTGTCTGGCCCAAGATAAAAGCAACAACATAGGATAATAATCTAACTGGGCTACCTGAAAGGGGGAAGAGGAAGCATGGCATGAGCAGACTGGGGGGTTAGTAAAGCCCCTCCTTTATCAGTTGCTGCTTGACCTGTGACCATCTCCCTGTTTGTACCCTCGCAGCAGCCGCACAAAGAACATGATGTGGTATGGAGTTCTGGGAACGAAGGAACTTCTCCAAAGGACCTACAAGAACCTGGAACAGCGTGTCCAGCTCGAGGTAGCTGCAGGCAGATCCTTGGGGACAGTGTCCTCAGAGCAGAATCTGGTGATGCATATGTGTCTAAAATAGCACATTGCCCCACGCGTGCCCTTGCTTAACTCTAGCCTGGTGGGGAGGGGGAGGTTTGGTATATGAGTTAATCTAAAAGTGCCCTTATGGTGCATCTTAATGTTGCATCCCCTGGATGATTTAGGGATAGGGTTTAAAAAAAGAAGAAGAAGAAGAAATGTTTGTTTACCAAGGATCCAGTCCCAGAGCATGTGACTCTGGGGACAGTCCTAACATTCTGATTCTGTAAAATGGAGGAAGCTCTTTGGATTCTGACCTGGTCTGAGTTAAATCTGCTTTTGAACTCAGACTTTTCTTACTGTCTCTGGAAGGAAGCGCTCTTTCTCTGGGGTTTCTTGAGTTTCCTCTCTTCTTTCCAGTGTGATGGGGTGCCCATTTCCTTGCCCAGCTTGCAGGGCATCGCTGTGCTCAACATTCCCAGCTATGCAGGAGGCATCAACTTCTGGGGAGGCACCAAGGAGGATAATGTAAGTTTGTGGGTCGGGGGCAGGGGAGAGATGCCTATGGCCAGTGACATTTTTTCCTTGAACCACGCATTCCCCTGATTAAGAGAAACTTAATTCCCTTTCCTTGATCTCTCACTTTGTCCCGCAGACTTAATATCTATCTAATATTCCACATTTTTGTATTCATAACAGCCCTGTGAGGTAGGTTAGACAAAAGAGTGTCCGGCCTAAGGTCAGCCAGCAAATTCAGTGCTTGAGCAGGGATATGAACCCGCGTCTCTCAAATCCTAGTCCAACTCTTTAACCCCACACTAGCTCTCCAGTTCCTCCCCTCCCCATTACCTGTGTGGCAGAGAAGAATTGGAGCACCACCCAGGTGGAATGACCCTGTCTCGTTTGGCTTAATCTTTAAGGGTGGGACATTTCTAAGGTAGATGGGGAACCATCTTCTAGGTAGAACTTAGGAGAGCCTTTCCACATCTTGAGAATGTTTATAATCCCCCCCTTCCTTTCAGAACTTTGGGGCTCCCTCGTTTGATGACAAGAAGCTGGAGGTGGTTGCAGTCTTTGGCAGCATCCAGATGGCAGTGTCACGGGTCATCAACCTTCAGCATCACCGCATTGCACAGGTGACCTTGCTCCCATATTTGCCTTCCTTTCTGCCCAGTTAGCCTGCCTAGCTTAAGCCTCCATATTCAGCAGCAGTACTCCTCTGGCAACCGATTGCTAACAACAGAAGATGCCTTTGGCCGCTCTGCCTCTGCTTGTAGACTTTCTTGGCCATGCAGTTTGCCACTGTAAGAGTCAAAATGCTGGTCCCGATGGACCCTTGGTTTGATGCCACAGGACCACATTTGTGTTGAAGGAGAAGTGGAGGGTCCCAGTGGAAGGAAGGGCCAAGTTCTATCCGGGGGGGGGGGGGCGTGGTTCCTTGGTGAAACTCCCAATTGGCTTGAGTTCCCACAAGTGAAGGAAGGGCCAAGTTCTTCCCTGGGGGGGTCCTTCAGTCTTCCTTGTGTCTCCCCACCAGTGCCGGATGGTGAAAATCACAATTCGAGGAGATGAGGGAGTCCCAGTGCAGGTTGATGGTGAAGCATGGATCCAGCCTCCCGGCATGATCAAAATCCAACACAAGAACAGAGCTCAGATGCTGACCAGAGACAGGGTAAGAAACCAGTGGCTGGAGGTTGCAGGACCCACTGGTCCACCCTGGTAGCACACAGGTTCATTTTCAAATGATTTGGTTTGGAGTTGCTGACATTAGCATGCTGGTTATATTGTCCCATCTGTAAGCGTCTGATCTGCTCCAACAATGCATTGGGGTGGCTCACTGAAGCTTCCCTGGCTGCCCATTGGCTTCGTTGCGCTGAGGTCAGAGAGAGCCTAGGCAATGGAAAGAATGGGAAAGAGGAACTGACATCTTGGCTGGTACAAGTCTATTGAGAGCTGTTTGATGATAGGCGGGTGGGTAGTGTATGCAGCATATAATATTTGCTGTTCCCGTGTGGGCTGTTATGGCCCATTCCTCAGCCTTCTGTACTGCTGCAGGGATGCCTGAGTTGCCACCACTCTGAGCTGCATGGGGAATGTGGGTTTTAATGCCCCTGGAGTTCTTCCTCTCCCTGTGGGCCGTGTTTTCTGTGCCGCCTTCCTGAGGAGCTTGTCCCTGCAGGCTTTCGAGAGCACCTTGAAATCATGGGAGGACAAGCAGAAGGGTGAGGGCTACCGATCCACATCCCGCCCTCGCCTCAGTTCCCAGCAATCCATGGAGTATTTGACGGAGGAGGAGCTCGCCCAGATGCAGCAGCTTGCCCAAGCGACGGAAACACTCATCAGCAGGTAGGAGCGGGCCAGGAAGGCAGCAGCACGGAGCAGCCCGTGTGTGGAGAGAGGCTGACTGTAGTCAGAGTGCAAAAAGCAGGAGGTGGCACTGGGGTGGGGGTGGGTGGGGCAGCAGTGCCACCTCTGCTCACCATGGCTGCTAGGTGGGGGGACGTTCCATCAGGGATCCTCATGGGAACAGCACTGGAGTTACTGGTTGAGCCGGATCTAGGCACTTGCTCCCAAAGCCTCCTGTCTATAAAATGGGGTGAATAATGTCATCGTTCCCTCCCACACAAACATGTTTGGGGAGGGGCCGTGGCTCAGGGGTAGAGCATCTGCTTGGCGTGCAGAAGGTCTCAGGTTCAATCCCCGGCATCTCCGGTTAAAAGGACCAGGAAGGAGGTGACGGTAAAGACCTCGGCCTGAGACCCTGCCAGCCTGAGTAGACAATACTGACCTTGATGGACCAAGGGTCCAATTCAGTATAAGGCGGCTTTGTAATGTGATCAAAGTAAGGGAAGTGGGGCTCATTTGGGTTTTAGAGGGCGGGTTCTAATTGGTTCAGTGAAAGTCAAATGGTTCTCCTCCGTCAAGGCCCTCCAGCGCTGCCTTGGAAACCTGGTGGGTTTCCCATCAGTGTCTCCTGTGGCAGGGATACGCAAGGATGAGTATCTGGGGAGGGGGGAGATGGCAACCTGTCCTGCGGTTGCCATCTTCCTGTAATGATGTGTCTGGTGTTTGGTTAGAAGTGTGTGTGCGAGGGGGGGAAACTGGGTTTGCTTTCCAGTCCCTAACAAGCCCATTTCTTTGGTCTCCTGCAGGATCCGTGAGGCTGCCAAGACACGCAAAGCCATTGAGCAGGAGTTGGCACATGCTGTGAATGGCAGCTCCCTGGCACTGAGCGAGGCCTTGCCCAGCAAAGGTGGCAGCAGCAGCCCTGAGGTGCGGGAAGCATTGGTGTGACCTTCAGTGGCCGCAGGGCTTGGGCCTCTACTCTGCAGACTTACTGGACCTCACTGGGGGCTGTAGAGACCTCTGTGTGTTTATCTTGGGGGCCTCCATGTGGAGGAAGCATTTATTGCAGGGGTTAGAGTGTCCTACTTGGATCTGGGAGACCCAGGTTTGAATCCCCAATCTGCCACGGAAGCTTTCTGGGTGACCCTGGGCCCATCACACACTCTCAGCCTAACCTATCTTGCATGGTTTCTGTGAGGATAAAACATGTCAGTCACTTATTGGGGGCCCCCGGGGAAGAAAGACAGGATGTAAATCAAGTCAGATCTTAAATAAAGGCCAAGAGAAAAAAGGAGCCTGTCACTCCGGAGATTTGGTGCCTGGCTGGCTGGCTGGCTGGCTCTCATCCCCCATGCCCTGCCCGCTAAGTTCATTCCTCATTCAGGTCTTGTGCTGTCTCCATCTCCCTCTCTTTCCTGCCTGGCCTCTTCAGGTTCTGAGCAGAAGCACAGCTGTGGAAGTGTCGGTGAGCGTGAAAGCCCTGTACACCGAAACCCGCGCTTTTCTGGAAGGGAAACTGGTGAGTGCGGGACCAAGGGGAGAGCAGGGTGATGGAGTGGACTGCATGCCTCCTCCCCCTCCCCCCCGGGGGGATGCTTCTCCGTCACTGCACTCTCCTGGAGCAAGAACAGCATGTCTACTAAGCAGGCCAGGGATGAGCAGCACCTACCATGGTGATCAGGTCTCTGGAGAGGCAGGATATAAGTTTTCTCCATAAGTAGGTAGCGAGCCTCTACTGAAGCAATGTGAAGGAGGTGCTCGTGGATCAGAAATGCAGTCCAAGTGCTTAGATGAGGAAGAAGCCAGGGAGTTGCTTTAGAATCATGGGAGCCAGAAGTAAAGGGAGTGGCCGACAGCAGACTCCTCCCTCTTCCTACATGTCATCCCTGCATGACTCAAGGTCCCAGTCCCTCTGTCAACAGAGAGCCTGCAAGGGTCCCCCTTATTCCTCTCTCTTTCTCACCCTAACCCAAAAGGCCATTAGTTGTCCTCAGAGTTAACAAAACTTCTTCCCAGAATCGAAGAGAGTGCACAGCTTCTACAGCACCTGGCGGACCTGGACAGCCGCTTGTTGTGCCCCATTCCGCTTTCTTCTGCCTTCAAGATGAGCACTCCTTACAACAAGTCGTGAATTAAGCGGTAGCTCCACCACCTTCCTCCCAGCATAAACTAACTTGCAAAATGAGGGTCCGCCGAAAGCGAAGTCAATTCCATCCCAAGCTCTGCTAGGAGCTGCTCACAGAACGCCCCCCCCCCCCCGGCAAATGGGGCCCAAATCCAGCCCTCTTTTACAGTTTGTCTTTGCTGATGCTTCAAGAATAGGGATGGGGGAGCCCAGCTCTTGGTGGAGAAAAGGAAATAAAATTCTCCTGTTGTCTCCCCCCCCCCCCACACAGCAACTAGACTCCCCCCAGCAAGAAGAAGGACTCCAACATGCCCTGAGTGTCGTTGGCCAAGAACTTCAGAAACTTTCTGATATTCACTGGATGGCATCAGTCATCAACTCTGCTGAGGAGGTGGGTTCCCCACAGATGCCAGATCCCCTGTCCCCTTTTTCCCAGTCGGTATTGGGCAGTTAAGGACCTTAGACCCGGGCAGAGGCTACCTGTCTTCCCACGGATGGGAAATGGCAATCTGCTAGGAAGGGAGGGATTCTAAATCAAAGGGGGACATTGTCGGGGACCAATTGGGATGCTCTTCCTCAACTTTGGAACTGGAAAATTAGCAGAGGAGGAGACTAAATCACACCCACCCCGTCTCTGTTTCTAAATTGTTTACCAAGAGGAGGGAGCAAGGCGCAGGAGCATAGATCAGAAGTGGGGCTCAGCCTCTCCCCCCCACCCCCGCCCATTCCAAGTAGCGCAAGGTTTCTCTTCTCTTTTGTGCCCCTGCTAGGAGTCTGCTGGCAGCAGCAACAAAGGGAGCCTGAAATTACGCATCAACCTTGCGAAGCCCAAACGGGAGAAGGAGAAACCCCAGAAGCAGAAACCCAGCAGCCTCACGCCAGGTAAGCAGCTGAGGGAGCTCTGCAAGACCCTGGGCAGCCAGCAGCAGTCGGTGGGGGCAAAAGGGTGGCCGCTGATCTGCAGATCGGTGCAGAGCGCATGAATTCCCCCCCCCCCCCCCGCTTCCAGTGACTAAGTAACAAAAGCCATTCTTTGCTCTTTGCATTCGGAAGGCCCCCTTGTTTCTCTGTTCTCGCCCTTCGTTAAGGGTAACTTCCTCTTGCAGAAGGCAAGTTGAAGCAATGAGGGGTATCAGGGCTGCTCTGGGCAGGGCTCAGCCAAAGACAGGTGTGTGGATGGAGACCAGGAGAGTGGTTAGCAGCTTGGGTGGAATTAAATGAGAGCAAGCATGCAGATTTGAAGGTTGGATCAAGTACCGGGGGTCAGTGTGCACAGACCAGAGGCCGCAGTGCCGAGAGGGGGCGGCATCACATGGTCCAGAAGTGGACCCAAGATCTCTTGCCACGTGACAGAAGTTCTGCTGGACTCTGGTGCAGCTGCCCCCTGCCAGCATTGCAAGAGATTTCTGATTGTGTCTCTGTGCTCATAAGCCCATTTGGGGTACCTTAGTCAATGCCAGCAGCCTGAGCACTTGGTTGTGTTGCTTGCACAGGTGGTCCATCCCTGGGCTTTTGGGGGCCTTGTGGACAACTATGCCCCGGTGAATCTACACAGAGAAATGGGCAGAAAGTCTTGACTGGGGCAGCCATCTGGGAATTTTTCTTGCTATTGTTGTGTCTTGTGGGGAAGTAATGCCTACAGGCGGCGGGGACCGGGGGGGGGGGGGGGGAGCAGACTCAGGTTGCAGCTGCTTGTGAATTGAGCCTCGCATAACCGCTCTTGTGTTAGCTCTCTGGTGTGTTAGCATCACTGTCCTTCCAGGGGAGACACTGGGCAACTGGGAGGCTGGCTGTGCCTTGGATTGCCTGGGGCTGTGGAAGCCAGAGGAAGGATGTGGGGGTGAGTGCAGGGACCAGCTGTAGTCTAGCACTTGGGGAATGCTGAACCCTGGGCTAGGGGTTCATGGTGTCCCAGCATTCTCCCAGGCTTGCTGCTGTTTCTGCCCTGTGCTTGCTTCTGTAGCTGTCCCTGCCGTGCTTTGTGCTTCTCTGTGCCACCTCCCTACCAGCTTCTGCTGAGCACATGTGTCCTTCCCGCAGCTGAATCGACCATCTTTTAATTTTCCTTTTTGCTAGTGGAGAAATGGGGCCCTGAGGAAGTTTCGACTTGGCTGGAGGCGCTTGATTTAGGGGAATACAAAGAAATTTTTATGCGCCACGACATCCAGGGCCCTGAGCTGATCCTGCTGGAGAGAAGAGACTTGAAGGTACTTCCCCTGGCATGCTCCTGCGCCTGGGCACCTCCTGCTCTTACGTGCAGCTGCTTGTGTTGTGGGCGCTGGCATGGTGCATGGCATTGCCAAGCTGGGCTGCTGTTATGGGCTGTGCCTCTCCTTTGTCTGTCCTCCCGGCTGTGCAAGTAGCAAGGAAGGGATTGGGCAGTGGGCACGAGGAAGTACTGGGAATTTGAGTCGGAGGAGCCACCCATCAAGAACAGCTGCCCCACTTCCCTGCCCTTTTGGAACCCCCTCCTAGGTTTGTGGGCCTTTGCCATTGTTCTTTAGCCAGCATATTCTCTCTGGCAGATGTATAGTGCAACAGCTCCACCTGCTGACAGCTGGAGAAATAGCCACACCGTGTGCTTCATTGTGTTTTAATGGCAAACATTTCACTCCAAACCCTGGAGAATGTAGGGTGAAAACAGCCTATCTGTACTGGGACACAAATTAAAAGTTGCCCAGCCGTACTCAGATAATGGCCCTCAGCCACTGGTTACGCTAACTAAAGTTGTTCTTTCTTTTTAAGGATCTCGGGATATCAAAAGTGGGCCATGTGAAGAGGATTCTCCAGGGAATTAAGGACACTACCAGCCAGCTTTAGATGCCAGCAGGAAGCTGCAGCCCTGCCCTCTAGCCCCTCTGTCTTAACTGCTGCCAGTCGTGGCTTGTGGAACCCATCGCGTATGAGGAAGCACCCGGCCCTAGTCTGGGTGCCCTGGAACCCTGACCCCCAGGACAGCTTCCCATGCATTCCATGCAATGAGTTGACATTTCTGTGTTTGCCAAAAGACTGTGGCTTGGCTGTGTTTTGTCTGTCCTTGCCTTCTGCTTCCTCCCTTTCCCCGTGGCACTTCTTGTGTCTTTTTTGGTTCGTGTGTTTGAGCTGCTTTAAGTGAAACCATTCATTTCCATCCATTCCTGGTACTTGGCTGGGGGGGGTGGTGGTGGTGAAGCTCCTGCAGCTGCTCCTGGGCTCACTACATTTGGTTGCTTTCATGCCTGGCTGTGCTGTGAAACACTATCAGATGACAAGAAGCCAGCTTGGGGGGGGGGGGGGGGCTAATAGGTAGCTGAGCCTGGTTGTTGTGGCCCAGAAAACCCCATAACTCAAGGAGAGAAGGGCACGCTCCAGAAGTCTTCTGGCTTCTCTGTTGAGCTCAAGCCTTTTCCTCTGCTTGGATGTGTCTGACCTGCGGGGAGGTCTGTGCCGGTGCACGCTGCCTGTCCCGTAAAACCAAAAGCAGTGGTAGGCTGTGGCTGCTTTCCTTTAAGGAGGGAAAAGCCTCTTCCTCTGAGAGTCTCCAGGATACTTAACTTTTCTGCCTGGCACAGAGCTGTTAACAGGTACAGCTGTCCCTGCTGCTGAACTTCTGGCTGCCCTGCATCTGTCCAGAGAGTTATTGCTTCTCTCGTTTCCTAGAGCGCTTTCTCATGTGGGTGGGTTGAGAGCCTCATCCCAGAACCAGCACTTCCGAGCTCTTCTGATGCCTCCCTTATGCCCCCCTCCCTTCTGTTTAGTTAGTTGGGCATGAAAGGTGCCAAGAGGGTAGCTCCTCCGTGCCCACCTGAATAAAAGATGGCTTACAAGGGGGATGACCCACCATGATGATAGCAACAGGAACTTGCTTTGTGGGTGGGTGTTCATATCAAGTAGGAAAGGTGCCAGCTGTAGGCCTTTGAGTTTTGCAGCCCTCAGCAGCAGGCGCCAGGAACGTTGTATGCTACAGAAGCTCCCAGATCAACAAAAATTAAAATTTTCTTTCCTGCTATCAGGGTAACTTTACACTAGAACTTGGGACAGGAGCAAGTGGGCTCTCGGCTTTCCGAGGTCTTAAGCATGAAATCCAAATGGGAGTGCATTTTGAATGGGTTGAGTTCTGTGCCCTACCTGGAGAAGGCACTACCTTGGCACCATGTCCTCTGCCCCTGGCCTATGACCACCTGCATGGCTCCCAGCCCCTGGAGAAGGAGAGGCAGGGAAGCTATGCTGCTTCCTAAGCTAGTAAAATGAAATAATTACTCTACCTACTGCTTGGGGAGAATGTAACTAGTTTGGAGAGAAAAGATATTTATTTAAATATTTAATATATAAAGCTTAATTTATTTTTCACCTGTGTTGCGCGATTGCACTTTTCAAGCCCCGCACCTTGTCCGTTCTGAGGGCTGGCTGTTCCAATGACTGCCTGTGCAGTGGGGTGCCGGGGGGGGGGGGAGGGCATCTCTGGGCCTTCCTCAGGGTGGTTAAACTCCCTGGCCGTCGCTGTTTGCCTGCTGGCTTTGCTTTAATTGTGGCAAACCCATCTCATGCACTGATGCAATCACTACTGCATGAGCTAGGCTCTGAGAGTCCCTGATACCGAGATCCAGGCAGTTTCCATGGGACCAGTGCCGAAGAGAGACAAAAGGTGACGAGGACTGCTTCTGCCGGACAGTTGCAAGCCGAGGGACCTGCTCCCCCTCCCGCCTGAGGCCTCTGCCACGGTAAAGAAGCTGGAGGGATGTGACTGTCCCAGCACCCTGACTGGAGCTCACCTTCCTGCAGCAGGCTGCCTCGTCTCTGCCACTCCACTGCTGGCTTTTCTGCTGCCCTCTGTTAGCCTGAAGATCAATACATGCCAGTCAGGGCTACTAAACACACCAAGTCCTTTGCGGTAGCTCTGAGGACTCCAACCTGAGACTGCAAACAAACAGCCTAAGCATCTCCCCCCCCCTCCCAACACCCTAGAGCAAAACAGCGATGGGGAGGGAGGGAGAGGCAAGGCCACTGGGCCAGGCCAATGCTGCCTCCTATAAAGCCATGGTGCCTGAAGGAGGCAGAGCTATTGCTACAGCCACCAAGGACTTTGGGGGGGGGGGGTGTCAGCAAACTGAAGCACCCGGCTATTTTGGAGGGGGGAAATCCCCTGTTGCCAACTGGTGCAGCTCTTGCTCTGCATCGCCTGTGCTATTGGGAGGGGGGGAGGGGTACGGCTGCCGTCACTGTGTTTCCTTGTGCTAAAGTGATTGATTCATATCGTGACTGTGAGTGTAGGGGGAAAATGTATGGGGGAAAGGTGTACATAATATTTCCTCCTGAGGGAAATTGGGAGGAGGGGAGGCTGCTTGCTCAGAATAACCTAGAGCAGGCTTGCCCTGATGGGGCTGCAAACAGCACCCCCGCCCCCTCCAGTCAGTCATCCCAGGGTGTTAACTTTTGTTGGCCAAAGGCCTGGCCCCCGTTCCAAAGCAGCGACTGCCATTTGCTTCCCTTGCCTGATACCAGCTCTCCGTAGTGGAAAAAAGAAATCCTGCCAGCAGCCCCCTATAGAATATGTTTCCCACCAGAAGTCAGGGAAGGCTAACTCTCTTCTTTGTTTAAAGAGAACGGGTCTGGGTCGAGGTCTCCTGGAAGCAAAGAGCAACTGGAACTGTTGGGTTGCTGGCTGGAGGCAGGGGGTCAGCTGCTATACAGGGTGCAACCCTGTTGCCCCAGTGTAGCCCTACGGGCATCTTCACCATTCAGCAAAGCTGCTGTTTTTAGCTGCAGCTTCCAGGAGAAACAAAAACCAGAGCTGGAAAGACAGTAAGTTGTTTCCCTGTCCGTGCCTAAAACTGATGCACTGAAAGAGAGCCAGAACCAAAACCCAAACAGATTGATATTTCATTTTAAAAATAGTGGTGGGCCTTTCACACATGAAAGAAACTGGCTGTTATTCCATCCTTAACAGTTTCACCACCACCACCCAAACAGGGCTCGAAGGCAGCAGGTAAGCCCTATAGTCTCTCTCCCCCCTGCCCCCGCCTTTTATTTCCACCCCTTTTGTGGCAGGGGAGATATGAGTGAACTGGCCCCCCAAACCCTGTACTGCTTGTTCAATAAATGAGGCAGCTGATCTGCTCCTGCCAAGAGTCCTGTGTCTTTTACTGGCTGCCTGAAAGGCAGAAAACCAACAGGTAAGGATTTCCCTATACCACATTTCCCAGACCAGCAAAAACTTTACTTGGTAAGTTAGATGACAACATTTGGGTCCTAGAAGTAGGAACAAACTCTTTCAAGCACCTCTTACGATGAAGAAGCTACACGCAGGAGGTGGGGGGCAGATGGGCAGCCCCTACTGTCTGCCAAAAGAACCTGAATTTCAATCACTACATTCAGAACCCTGGGATGCCAAAATAAAGAGCATAAGTGAGTAGGGACAGGTCTGACTGATTTTCTTCTTGGTGCACTGCCTGCTCCAGTCCAACAGAGACCCACCCTTGACTCTGCTTGAAAGGAAATGCACGTCAACTTGGCCACTAGGATTTCACCACACTTGTTGCTCAGCAAAACTCCCACAACAACCCCATTCGGTTGTTCTACAGACTTCCTGCCTCCTACTGGGCACCAGCAGTTACGGGGAGAGCAAGTCAGTAAGAGCAGCACACACAGACACCCCCTTCCACCCGGTGCTATCCTGGGAAGAGGAATGAAGCCAAGCAGACTCCACAAAGGGCTGCAGGCCACAGCTGAGAGGAAGGTTCAGAACTGAGGGCATCCCACCTACAACAGTGACATGCAAAGAGGCAGAAATATCATACCATGTTTTATTGAAAGATTTTCTGTTACTTTGCTCCCCTCCCCGCCCCATACACACATTTCTTTTCAGTTCTTTTTTCCCTACAATTAAAAAAAAAAGTTCTATACAGAGTTCAGCGTTAAGAGTCGTTGTCTATTTACACAGTATTTACACAGCAGCTGCACTGCTCTGGCTTTACGACAAAGACCTCCTGCTGGCCCTTTGCAAAGAGTCCTCCAGCTTCAGCATATCCATAGGCGGCATCTTGGCCACTGCAAAGAAGACCCTGCAAGGCAAAGAGAGAGAATCTTGTGCAGGTTGATGCAGGCAAGGAGACCACACAGGGCAGGCTCTAACACACAAGGTCTACTTCTCCTGTTCATCCTAACAGCCTCTGCTTCCTCCTCCACCTTTCTTTCCCTTGTTCAAAAACACATAAAGCTGCTTTACACTGAATCATACCACTGACCTATCATATTCAGTATCTGAGTGGCAGCAGCTCTCCAGGGTCTCAAGCTAAGGTCTTTCACATCACCCACTACTTGGAAGCTTTTAACTGGAGATGCTGGGGGATTGAAGTGGTGGCCTTCTACGTGCAAAACTCTACCACAGTCACATACACCTCTTTCAGCATAGAAGGGTCTAGTCTGCCTGGCAACAGGCTACAGATAACAGTGATAGGGTGTAGGAGCCGCTTGTGCCTGTGGCACAGCACTTGTGGCTCCTCCAACCACCATTCCCCCAGTGCGGCACACTCATCCTCTGTTTCAAGAAAGTGGGCAAGGCTGTTGCATGGTAGGGCTTGTGGTTGGCACCTCGAAACAGCTGCCACCGGAGGAGCTGGAAGATGGGGAAATCAGAAGACGCCCCCTAGCTGCAGCCCTTGGGGCAAGGATGGAAGTAAAAGGCCCGTCCTCTCCCTTTTCTTGCAGCCTCTGCCCTCTCATCCCAGCACCCCGGTGCCTGGCTACCAGGAGGAGAGTTTCCTCGGGTGGCTGCCCTGCTGAGAGTGATTCTCTGTGGCCAGCTTACTCTCCTCTGGGTGCCTTGGCAATCTCACGCTCTCACCCAGCCCGCTGAGCTTCATGCTGAGGAGGGAGTGGGAAGGCAGAGGGAATCATTCCAGATGCAGGAGGGCTGGCTAAGGTTCAACACAGTGCCGGGAGAGATAACCCTACATGCTCAGCTGCACTCTGGTAAGTAAACAGGTTACATAGATGGCTATAACACAGTTATTGTATGTGCACGTTTGATGGGGTGGCACAACAGGGCATGTAGCAGACATGTGGCTCTTTTGGTTGGTGGTAACTGCCCTATTAGGACAGAATTCTTTTAATACCAGCTGTGAAACAATAAAAATACAGGCACATACTATTAGGTTGGGGACGCGGAAGCAGAAGGAGCTCCAGTGGTCCCTCCCCACACCTCACCCTGCATTTGGGCTTTGTTCTCAGCCTCCTCCTTAAAGTAGCACCTTGCCCTAGTCCACATATTTGCCTTTACACTTTTAGCTGCTATTTCAGTCTTTTAATAAGCAAATGACTAAAGGCAGTATATTCAAGGTTATTATTAATTAGCCTCATTCAAACCAGCTACAGTAATCGGCAACCATTTTTTTTACTTAGGTATTTATATCCTGGTTTTCTCCCCAGTGGGAAGGAAACACATTTTTCTTCTCCTTCCGTTTTTATCCTTGCTACATCCACCCTGTGAGATGGGCTAGGCTGCAACTGGCCCACGGTCATCCAGCAAGCTGCCACAGCAGAGGAGGGATTTACACTTGGGTTGTCCTTCCCCAGTGCAACACTCCAAGCCTTACCCCATGTTGCCACAAGCATGCAAGGTTAACATGTCCATGATGCACATCAACACCACTGCACATTTAGGAGTATCCATCTTTGTGCATGCACACACACTCTACACGTCAAGGGCAAGGGGAGGAGCTCTCACCTATGAGAGTATTTGCTGCGCACAGCCTTGAGCCGCTCATCATGCTGATAGGTCAACAGGAAGTTCAGCTTCTTAACCAATGACTGGAGGTCTTGGACACAGTAGCCGCTGTAATACTCCAGTGTGGGATTCTGTAACATAGCAATTTGCACTGTTCCAGGATAATTTCACAAAGAGGGCGCCCAGGCTCTGAGGCTGCTGAACTCATGTGCTGTATTCCCAACACCATGAAAAGCCCTCCCTGCATGGCATCTCATGTGCTTTGCTCAAGAAAGTGTCCAGCAATGCCCCCCCCCAGCCTACTTAGAGGAAGAGGGCTCACCCAGCTGTCAAGGTTCTTCATCTTCAGTGCCAAGAGGAGGCAGCTAGCAGCCAGCAGAGAAGCCCTCTCCTGGACAAAGTCATATTCCTGCAGGGTCAGTTCACAGATGAACCGGGCCAGTGTCAGGGTCTCCATGGTGGCATGGGTGCACTGCAAAAGGACAAATGGGAGGAGATAAAGGTGAGGCAGCATCTCCTGAACACATTAGATAGTGCAAGTGCAGAGGGTTTGCTGGCCTGAGGCTGGATTTCTGGCTACTACAAATCTGTGCACTAGGAGTGTACAAAACAAAAAAATCAGTACTTTTCGGGTATATTGAACCTGAAAAATATCAGTATTTTCCGATATTACTGAATCTCGATCCTGGTATGGTATTCAGATTCTGTAAATATTCAGGATTGCTGAATTTTTTGGCTCCATTATACCCTATAGGGACCATTATAGTCAATGGTCCCATAGGCTATAATGGAGAATCGATCTGGGGATATCTGGGGCTCTGGTAGGGCCCCTGTTTTTGAGGTAGAGGGGAAAAAATCCAAGTTTTAAAAAGATTGAACTAGGGGGTCCAGGTCTATGAGCTCCAGAAGTTGGTGCCCCCACTGGAAACAATGGAGGAGGAGGAGGAGAGTTGGATTTATGTCTCGCCTTTCTCTTGGAGTCTCAGAGCAGCTTACAATTTTCTTCCCTTTCTCTCCCCACAACAGGCACCCTGTGAGGCAGGTGGGGCTGAGAGAGCTCTGCTCTTGAGAGAACAGCGACTGACCCAATGTCACTGAGCTGCTGCACGTGGAGGAGTGGGGAATCCAACTCGGTCCCCCAGATTAGAGTCCACTGCTCTTAACCACTACACCAAACTGGGACTGGATTGTGGCCTCTTTAATGCTTTCTCCAAGCAGCATAACTTCACAGTGAGGGAATTCTGAAGACATTTAAAGGGCTTGCAGTCCCTTTAAATCCCCTTTCCAAACTCCAAAGACATTTAAAGGGACTGAGAGACCTTTAAATGCCCTTTAACTGCAGCTTTTTGGGGTGGCCATTTTCAGATAACTGAATCAGTAGCCCACTCGGTAGCTGGTTGAAAAAATACCATTAAGGTATTTTTCCAGCTCAGTTTATACTGAGCACACACCCCTAACCAGCACCATAAAGGGAATGTCAGTTATGGCACAGCTGCTCTTGCAGGGATGCAAAGGCAGCATCCAGACCACGTGCGACCCCCTCCACATGCACGCCTGTGCTCTGCGGTGGACCCCAAGCATCTTCCTATTTCCCAAGCAACAGCTGAACACTGACTCACCTTGGCAAACCGGCGGAGGAAGCGGTACGCAACAGGAATATTTATGTCAAAGTGGAGCGTTTGCAATATGCTCATTTCCATGGAGATGAGTTCTTCCCTGTTGTACGCATCATCACAGATGTACAGGAAGTCATCCACACAGGGGGGACAGCGCTCCTGCATAGAGCGAGGTGGGAGGAGAGAGTGTCATGGCTACTTCTATGCTCTGAAAGGCTTCCTGGCAGTACAGCCTGTATCCAGGAGCAAACCCTGAACAAAGAGACCTGTAATTTTAATGCAGCCTTCTATGGCACAATTTTCCTATTAAAGCCGTGCGTTTTAGAAATCAGTGCATTCTTATAAGCCATCTTGTAGGTTTGTAAATGGAAATGGGTGTGATGCTCTTTGAAATATAACAATGCCTCACAACCTCTTTTAGCGTAGTATGATCATCATCTTCAAGGAGGACTCTGATCTGGAGCTTTTGAAGCCAAGAGCACGAAGACACATTAAGAGGGCCACGGCTCATAGGGGCTGATATTACAGGCAAAATCTCAGACATCTTAAATTTGCTTTTTCAAAGAGAACACATTCTTGAACTCAGAGGTGGGTTGGGAGTAGATCAAATCTAAAAGGGCACCTGCAGGGGATTTCTAAAAATAAGGGAGACGCAGACTTGCTTCAGCCTGTGCAGCATCTCTTAAAAGCCCCTTCACTGAATCACTGAACTTCTTTCCTAAGAGTTAGTCAGACCCACCAGCCCAAAGCCAGCTGGAACTGCCTGTAGCGGCTTGGGCACGCCACGGCCTGCAGATTAGGCCCCAAGTTCCATGGTGATGGAGGACAGGGTAACAGACAGCAGAGCCTCATGACAGAAGCCACAAGCCTCAGCAGAGAGACATCACGCAACCCCCATGTTCCTCCAGCAACTAGGATGGACAGCCTCAGCTCCCTCTTCTTTAGCTCTGCCTTGCGCTGCCCCAAAGCTCCCACTTGGGCTTACCTCAAACTTGGAGGCAATGAGAATGGCCGTGGAGCCAATGAGCTGCAGCTTGTCCCGCATGCTGGTCACCTTCACCAGATAGTGGTCCATTAGTTTGACTGCCAGGTAAAGCGTCTCGTGGGTCAGGTCAAAGTTCTCCTACAAGAGCCCGGGAGATAAAGATGGGAGTCAGCATGTGGCTCCATCTGCTTCAGCTGGCAACGGCTCTCCAAGGAGACAGAGCAGGGGGACAGAGGACTGTTGCAGCCAGGCTGCCCGTGAAGCTTCGAAGCGGAGAGACTGAATGTAGGATTCTTCTACATGCAAAGCAGGCGCTTCAACAGCAAACCCCAGCTTCCCTCATAAAACAGTGAGCTGTAGAGAGCTGCTAGAGCCTGGATGAAGCCATACATCCATTAGGAGCAAGATTTTAACGCTCAGCTTCCACTTTAGACTGCACAACACAGCAATCCTCTTTCCAGCAGCATCAGAAATAATGGAGTCACAGGCAGCCTCCCAGAACCCGTCCAGCTTAAGACTTAGATTTGGTGCTGCCCTGACTTCTCTAGGTCTCTCATCAGATCTCAGAAGCTAAGCAGGGCCGACCCTGGCAAGTATTTGGATGGGAGACCTCCAAGAAATACCAAGACCAGGATGCAGAGGCAGGCAATCAACCCACTTCTCTGAAAAACGTCCAAGCCCCCAGTAGGGGTCACCAGAACTCAAACAAACATACAAGCAAACATTAAAAGGTAAAGGTTTCCCTTGTTTGAAAGCCAGTCAAATCCGACTCTAGGGGCTGGTGCTCGTCTCCATTTCCAAGCCGAAGAGCCAGCGCTGTCTGAAGACTTCTCCGTGGTCATGTGGCCAGCATAACTAAACGCCAAGGTGCATGGAACGCTGTTACCTTCCCACTGCAGTGGTACCTATTTACCTACTTGCAGTTTCTTGCTTTTGAACTGCTAGGTTGGCAGGAGCTGGGGCCAGAGACAGAAGCTCACTCCATCACACAGCACTCAGGTCTCAAACTGTTGAGCTACCCGACCTTCCGGTCTGCAGTTCAGTGTCTTAACCTCTGAGCCACTGCAGCTCATACATACAAAGACGTAGATCTGGCCCAAACCAACCCATGAGACCGACAGGAGCCCCCACATCTGGGGCCACCACTTGGCACTGGACTACTCCTTCCTCAGAGAAACCAGCCCTCAGTCAGAGTTTGGGGGAGGCATCATTTTACTTCTTGCTGGCCACGGGACTGGCATCATGACTCAGGACTTGCTAGTGGCAGCAAGCACCATCCCCAAGGAGCCCCTCTGCTCATTTGTTCACCGGGATAGCTGAACGTGACTCTCTTCTCCACCCCCCTGCCACATGGCCTCAGTCAAGAGATCGCTCTGCCCCCAAACAGAGGCATTACAGGCTTTGCCGCCTCGCTCAGCAAACAGGCCCCACCCTTCAGATGTGCAACAGGCACCCACCTGCACCTCCACCATCCAGTCTACCAGAATGGCCCGCATGTCCCTGGTGATGTCAGGCTGAGTCTCCATGTAATCCGGGATTGAGAATTTCTCCTAAGGAGGATGGAACAGAAGAGGAAGAGCCAAGCATACCATTCGGTGCCCTCCAAGCTGCTTTCCAAACTTTCCACAGGAAAGATCGACTCACCAAGTCCAGCCAGGAGAGTCGAATTACCAGCAAGACTGAGGCCAAGTTTTGTGGCAAACCAAAGCCAGACCAGCATTCAGACTAAAGCTGGTGCCGCTTTTGAAATCCAGGGAGTCCCAGAGGGCATTTTGCAGTCTCATCCACAAGTGCTCAGTTTGGGAAGAGAAACCCAAAGAGAGTCAGGGTGGGAGTTTTCATTCACACACAGCCACAAATCCTCACTCCAGACATTATTTATTCCAGACCCCAGAATTAAAGTATAAATCTGTAGTAGTTTTTAAAGGGAGCTTCATTCTAAAATAACCCCAGGAGCTTCCCCCTTTTTTATGGGCCTGAAGACTGGAGTCAGAGAACCATCCCCAAACCAACACCAATTGGATAGAAGCTGTGAGGCATTTGCTGAGAAAGTCTTGTTGCTCCCCCGCAACCTGCCTGCCAGCTTCAATACAGTATGTGAACTAGAGGCCCCTTGGCAGCCTTTGGACTCAGTTTTTGACAGCTGGCTCTTTGAGACCAATGTCAACAGGATTCTGAGGAGTGTGAGTCAACCGCTTGCCTCTTGGACCTGTGTCCTCCATGGCTAGTAAGACCCGGCGGCAAGAGTATACAGGGTCCTCTGATGGACATTATCCATCTGTCCCTGAGTTGAGGGGTCTATCCAAGGGGTTTAAAAGAGGCAATGGTAATACCACTCTTGAAGAAACCATCGTTGGATCCTTCAGATCTGGTCAACTACTGCCCAGTTTCGAACCTTTCATTTTTAGGTAAGGTAGTTGAGAGAGCGGCAGCTGAGCAACTTCAGAGTATCCTGGAGGACACATCGGCTCTAGATCCCTACCAGTCTGGCTTCTGCCCCAGTCATGGGATGGAGACTGTTTTGGTCACCCTCACAGATGATCTCCATAAGCAGCTGGATCAAGGCAGGTCAGCGCTCTTGTTATTGCTTGACTTGACAGCAGCGTTGGACACAGTGGATGACAAATCTGCTGGTTCACCATCTTGCCAATGTTGGAATACACAGGCCCACCCTCTATTATGGCGCCATGTGGGCTTGGGGCATTTTAGAATTGTACTTTAGATTATTTATGATTTTATATATATATTCTATAGAACTTTGTTGTACACCACCCTGAGTCTGCTTGCAGGGAGGATAGTATAAAAGCCTAATTTAATAAATAAATCTCCAAGCTACCTCACGCTCCCGCATATAGTTGAAGATATCCTTGGCATATTCAGCACTGGCATAAGGATCATCCTGCTGGACCTTGTCTACGTCCTCAATTGGTTTCACCTGCACATGGAAGGAAGGTGTTTTGTTTTTGTTTTGTTTTTAAGTATCTAGGTTGAGTAACATAAGCCCTCTTGCTCTCTATCAACTAGAACCAAACAGCAACAAATGATTCCTGTATCCACAGCTTAACTTCTTTCTTTGAAGCTCATCTTACTGCTACAGTCTCTTGAAATTCAATTATGACAAATCCAGTTTGAAGCAGGGCCTTTGCTGCCCTAGTCTGAACCACTCACTGGTCTGCCCACTCTCAACTGGCAGTTGTCCAGGGTCTGTGACCTCCTCACTCCTGCTACACAAGATGCTGTTTAGTAGGGAAGCCGAGGATTGATCCATGCAGAAGGCCTGCCACTACTGAGCTACAAATTCTTTCCAACTGTCTCCTGAATTCCCCACGTTATGGAAAGGTTGCCCCATCTGCACTGACAGGAGCTTGCAGCCAGGTCTGGATGCTCCAGCTGAAAGGCAGGGACTGAGCCAGCAGTGGCAGGGGACCCAACAGATTCTGTATCCCTGCAAGGTGATGTGAAAGCTTTGGGGCACTCTTCAATGAAGCAGAGAGCTGCATCTATAAGGGCTCATCACATAAGTCTTTGTCATGGTCCAAGAATTCTCTCAAAGGGACCACAGCTCAAGTCACCCAACAGATATGTGAGAACACTGCAGATAACGGTTTCATGGAATGAGGAGGACCTAATTAGAAGCCAAAAAATGTTAGGCACATGGAGACTCCAAAGGCACAGCCAGGCTCCCCCACGGAAATGGGGCACCAGGGTAAGCAGATGCTGCAAAGCATTCTCACACACACAACTCAATATCATCAAGAACAAATATAGCCATCTGTCCAAAATCAAGTTCTATCATCAACTCAATATCATCAAGAACAAATATAGCCATCTGTCTAAAATCAAGTTCTATCACCTCTCCTGTTCCCACCCACATGCTCCTCAGCTTCTATTAACTGCAAAGCCATCAATGAGGGTAGCTTCCCTGTACCAAAGCCACTTCATCCACGGGTGTCTGTGAAGGATCTGCTTTCTCTGCTGGAACTTTCTCAGCTGGTGGATCCTCAGAGGGAATTTTGCTCACTGACCTGAAAGAGGTAAACCTGGGTTAGCAATACAATCAGAACACAGATAATATCCAGACAAATCAGCCCCTGGTGGGGCATTCCAGACTAACAGCATTTACTAGTAACCAACAGAAAGTGTATTATTTGGATGGAAACTCTGATAGGGTCAAGGAGATAGAACTACCAGTATGTGTGGATATTCAAGCTAAATATTATAATGTTGAAAAAATACTTAACTCTTTCATTTATTGTCATTAAACACCCTATAGCATATTCATGGCTAAAAATTAGGGATGGGAACGAACCAGTTGACGAATTTTGGCCTGTTCATGGTTCATGAACTGAAATTCGTGGCAGGTCTTTTGTGAGGTTCATGCTTCTCTGCTCAAACAAAATGTTTACCAAACTTCAAAGCAACAGGGAAGGCAGAATTCTTCAGCCTTGGAAACACCAATACGTTTCCCATGCTTTTGGTGTTTGTAGCCTGATCTTTTGAACCTGCGCCTGACATTTCTCCCCAAAGCACTTTCCTGGGGACATCTTTTTTTTTGGGGGGGGGGGGGGATAACTCCACCTCTCTTGCAGTAAACAGGAGCCATCGTGACCACAAGAGAGATGCCAGCAGATGAAAAGGCTGCGGCTCAGCAGCAGGAAGGGTAGCACAAACCAACACACACTTGTGTCCTCACTTTTTAAGGTTAATCTCATTGTTCTTTGCAACACCCAGCACAACCAATCCCTTTGGGGCCTTTTTGGAAGCTGCCTTTGCTGTCTCCTTCTTTCCCAATATGTGTTGAGTCTTGTGAGCCTACAAAAAAAAAAGACCACAAGGTTATTAGTGAAGGACGCCTACTCCAAAGCCAGGGCTTCCCCTCAGCTCCAGAAAAGACTGAGCTCCATTGATACCTGAAAAGATGGCACAAAAGGTTCAGCCTCACAGATCCAAGAAAGATGTCAGACAAAGGCAGCAGTGGTCTGTCTATGTGCTTAAAGCTGCTTCAGAAACAAGTAAGTTTGGGCTTACACATCCCACTTGCTACTTACATTGGTGATATCCCCAAAGGCAGACCGCTTCTTGGGTGCGCCCTGCGGTGAGGAAGGAGATCGCTTTGCCTGAGAGCTTTCCTCCTAGGATGGAGAAATAGATAAGTTGGGCAATCTGTGCAGAGTGCCTGCCTTTGTGACAGGTCTTCACCTAAATGCCAAGATTCCCCTCAGAGATCCAGAGCCCTGGCAGGCACAGGAATGCCATCAGCTTCCCAGAAACTTCCCAGACTAGGAAGTTCTCCTCTTTGTCACCCACCTGTAGCCATTCTCCAAGGTCTTACCACAAGCCCACGACACCAGCCCATCTTGATCCTTTGCCCACAGCATAGAAGGGCAACTTGCCCTTGCTAAAAGATTGCCTCAGGGGAGGAGGGACTGAGCATGCAAATCCTGGTTACCCAGAAGTGGAAAGGGACCCCAGAGGTTCCATTCACCTTCTTGGCTTGGGCATTCTCCACAGCTGGTGCTCTGCCTGGGCAGGGTTGCTTGCTGCTCGCTGCCTTGGTATTACGTGGGGCTGGCATACTGTTTGTTTTCAGCCCACCGAAGCAAAGCTGGATACAGGAAATGAGAGAGAGGGAAATTGTCAGTCAAAGCCAGAGAGCACAACCAGCCCCTGCCTTTGCCACCCACCATACCGCTTCTAAGGCACACCTTTATGATTAGCACAGCAAACAGACTGATGTGCAGCTGAGGGGTGGAACGTTGCACAGGCAGAGAAAGAGCAATACTCAAATCCAGCAGGATTTTAAAGACCAACAAAACTTCCAGGCCATACACTCTGAAGAGTCAAGGTGTTCGCTCTTCTGATACCTGACATATTTGACAAAAGGAGCTTTGACTCTCCAAAGCATGCACCCTGGAAATCTTGTGAGTCTTTTGAGGTGCTACTAGACTTAAATCTTGTTCTTCTACTGCCGACAGCCACACACCTGCAACCATGCAGAGAAAGGCACAGATGGCACTGCTAGACACCAGAAAATCATCGGTGTCCCCCCCCACCCAGCAGTTAATCTCTACCTGCTGGATTTCTATCTGTTGGATACCCAGAACCCTGCCAAGACAAAGAGCAGCGCGGAAGCATGCTGGCTGGAAGATCGGGGAGGGGGGAAGGTGGCTTTCCCGAAGGCAAAAAGGCCGACTGCCTTCCCCCACGCCCTGGTGATAAGGTAAGAGGCAGAGGCAAACAATAGGACCAGGAGCCTTCCAGGGAGGTGATATCTCCGCTGCAGCAATGAGCCGTGAATCGGGACAAGCAACCGAAGGACGGAAGTGAGGCAGCGCTGCACAGTGCTGGGGACTAGGGCTCAAGGGTCGGGGTGGGGAATTGGAAGCAGTCTCCTTGCACAAAGGATCAAGCAAAACCACCCCCACCCACCCAGAGCTCCTCCTTGGTCCCTCGAGGCGAATAAGTAAGTATACCCGACTCACTACCCTCCGAACGGATCGGAACCACCTACCGCTACCACCCAGATCCTCCACTCGCCTTACTTGATCTACTGCAGCAAAAGTGGGAATTTGAAAATTGCTACATTGGCAGAGGACGACCGTCGATTGGCTCCGCAATAGCCAATCCGAGAGCCGGAAAGGATGCGGTTGCTAAGGGCGGTGCCTAACGATTTTTAAAAACCGACTCTCACAGCCAATAGAAAGGTATTAGCAGCGGTTCCGGTAGAAGGGGCTGCTCCTGGTTGAAAACGAGGCTTTAGATATGCTAAGATGCGTCAGAATGTAACTTTTCCTTAAAGGGACAGCGCGCCTATGACCCGTCGCTTTCTGTAGAGCTTGGAGTAAGGAAGTTGAGCAGTGGCTGACCTTTGGAGCGAAACCTCTTGATTCTTTTCCTTCCAAAGTTACGTGTTAGTCACTTGCCCGTAAGTAACTGTTGGATTTTCCGCGTACGTGGCAACATGATCCATTCTTTACTTTTGTTTAAATCTTGCGTGTAT
Source organism: Lepidodactylus listeri (assembly GCA_029233225.1). NCBI lineage: Eukaryota > Metazoa > Chordata > Lepidosauria > Squamata > Gekkonidae > Lepidodactylus > Lepidodactylus listeri. The sequence continues at coordinate 31,538,632 of JARCFY010000013.1, forward strand.
ACATGAAAGCAATTCGTGTTTCAAAGTACACGTGCAATAAGGCCACACGCTGGATTTAACTCAGCATCAAATGTGAAATGGTTGGAAAGAGGATGCCGGGCTAGATTGCTCCTTTGAACCACCAGCTATTTTGTGTGGTGCTCCTACATGCGTGTCAATATAGTACATATAGTTATTTGCACGCATGTAGGATAAGCCCATTTAACGACCTGCAAGAGGGAAGTGTGTCATTTCTTGCGCAAAGCTGCCCCGCTTGGGCAACTGTCCCACGTGTTTATTAGTCTTAAATTTAGGAGAAATTGCCTGGCAGTGGGAGGAGTCATGTGTTTTCTGAAAATAAAGAGAAGCTGACATTTTGGTGGTCAGAAAGGGTCACGTGCGTCTCTTTCCCCGGGCTGCAGTTTTTTTTCGGATCAAATGCATCTGACAGCAGTGCTCTGTGACACTCAAGAACTGGCCATTCCGGCATCTGGAACACAGGTTGGGTCGGAAGGGGGTACCGCCTCGGTTATTTGGTTCTCCTTCCAGGAGAGGGCATCACAGGCTATGACAAAGGCTGCAGTCTTGAGCACAGTTAGGCTGCTTAGTTCCCACTTGGAGCCTATTCTTTTAAAGCAGACTGTGCAGAATAGCAGCCAGATTGCTTTCGAATTCCTAAAGCAGCTGAACAGCTAAACTGCCAGTTCTATAGTTTAACACTGGCTACAGTGATGCGGTGGCACGAAACTCTGTGTTATTCTTTCAATCTGTGAAATCTTAGGAAAGCTGAATACAGGTTTACTGGTTCTCAGCAAAGTAAAACATTTCATTTTGTGTCCAAGTTATATTTCCTGTATATGCTGGGTCATAAAGCCACTTAATTCAGCTTGTCCACTTACTGCCTAGAATGTCATCTCTCCCTTCACCCCTTTCCTTGAGTGCAAAAGTTTGAAAATTTAATTTCACTGAGCCTACTTGAATCAGACCAAGTATGTTTGGGCCTTCCTTGCCTCAAGCATTCCCAGGACAAAACTAATCCAGGCAATTTGCAAGTGATTGCCAAAAAGGCACCTCTGGGTCCAGAGGCAGAATTAGAACGGCCAAATGCTGAGAACAGTCAGTAGGTGAAGGCTGTTGTCTGTGAGCCCTCCTTGTGGGCATCCCTGTGGCTGTCTGCTCGTGGAAACAGGATTCTGGGCTAGGTGGACCATTGGTCGGATGAGCCATGGCTACCCGTGTGTTCTTATGTTTTGTTCTCATGATTGTGTTTTGACTGAAAGTCAGAGCAAAATTTATAACCCTTTTCAGGAAACAAAAATAAACACCCACTTTGTAAAGACCAACTGGAGGTATGTTTGCAATCCACAAAACATGGATAGGAGGTTTGATGGGATCTTGTGCACAGCTCTGTTTTAAGTGCTTTCAGAAAGGCTCTCTCTTGATCTTTATTATGTCTTTCCTCCAGTCTTGGGTTTTTTATATTTCTTGCCAACCTCACATATTGAAAGATCTAGCCAATGTTTACATATAAGTGAATGGCTTCAACCAGGCTGTGTCTTTGCATTGCCTTCAGTTGTTCATTCTCACCATAACAACTGTAATTAACTCTTTCCCATCCTGAGACTGGCACAGTCTGCAGATACTCCACCCTTTTCCTCGTTTGCTGCTTGTGGATTACTTTAATGATTGCCCAAGAATTAGATTTTCAGTTTGACTGAGAGCCACGAAAGATGTACATTTGTTTTCTACCTATAATGCTTTTCATGTGTCACCTGCAAAGAATGAGGCTTTGCTTAAAGTGCATTGCTGCCCTGGAGTTATATGCTGGCATCATGACTCGACAACCTTGTCTTTGTGAAAAGGCATCCACTGCGGAGGCAGAATATCTGAAACAGATTAATATGAGTCATCAGAAATTCCCACCATGAAAATGGATGTGATTTTGTCTACTGCAGACTGAAATGGCTGCTGTTTTGGAATGAACCTTCTGTATAAGTGATTGTGAGTAGGGAACTGTGAGTGTGTGTGTGTCTTAAGCTGAATTGAAGAGCAAACCAGAGGCAGGGCCATGAAACTTCACTGCTATAAAATACACCCTTTTAAAAAATAGTTTGGTTATTTATGACACTGATGGTCTTCCTGCAAGGAGGCATATACAGAGTTATCCCACTTTCTCCTCACAACAACCCTTTGAGGTAGGTTAGGCCTGAGAGATGGTGACAGGACTGGCCCAAGGTCATCCAAGTTGCTTCATGGCTGTGTGGGGATTTGAATCTGCTTCTGCCCAGGGGTACTGTCTCCACGGCTCCATGCTGGCTGTTGGGGGGAAAAAAGGAAAAGGATCAGAAATCAGTGCCAGCCCAACAGCACAAAGCATACAAGAGCTTGCATCTGCGAGGGGAGGGAGGTGACAAATGCTTTGAAGCCATTTGGCCCAGGACTTCTTGCAATGTAGCAGATGATGCTGAAACACAATGCTCAGACTGTGTGACTGCCAGCCTGTCCAGTGTAGCTGCTCCTAGCAGCAAAATGGCAGCAGCAGCTGAGGACGTGATGAGCAGAAGGCCAGCACTATTGGTACCATGAGAGAAGCAGGAGAGAATGCGAGCCGGTAAAGATTGAGCAAGGGATGAGCTGGGCCAGCAGCACTGCAGGGTAGGGGGGAAGGAGAAGTGCAGCAGGCCTGCCTGGCTCACCGCAAAAGGCCCCACAGTCCTGATGTGTGTTGTGTCTGACTAAGGCTGGCTTCTTTTTTTAGCTTCTCAGTTTTGCAGTGGGTTGCAGGGTCAAAAGCCTCCTCAAGACACTGAAGACAGCCAAAGCGTTTGGGCTATTCTGGCAGAGGCAAAGGAATGGCCCCTGATATCTGTTTCCAAAGAGTTTGGGGCAGAATTCAGAGAACTGTTAACCACACCTGGGCATCTGAGGAATCTTGTCCCCCGCCATCCTGCAACTGTTGCTGTGTGGTCTACAGACCTTAAAACAAAGAGAAGTGCATTTCCAATACAACACCTATGCACAGCCATCTGCGATTAATACAAATCTCACAATATAAGAAGAGCCCTGCTGGAGCAGCTCTATAGTCCATCTAGTCCAGCATTCTGTCTCATGCAGTGGCCAACCAATTCCTCTGGAGGTCCAACAACAGGGCATAGGAGCCTTCCCCTGATGTTGCCTCCTGGCAGTGGGATTCAGAAGCTGACTGCCTCTGAATGTGGAAGTTTCCTTCGGTCACCATGGCTATTAGCCACTAATAGATCTATCCTTCATGAGTCTGTCTAATCCCCTTTTAAAGCTGTCTATGCCTGTAGCCATCATCACGTCCTCCGACGGTGAATCCCACATTTTAATCACTCATTGAGTAAAGAAGTATTTCCTTTTGCCTGTCCTGCATCTACTGCCCATCCACTTCATTAGGTGCCTCTGCGTTCTGGCATGTTGGGAGAGAGAGGAAGAAGTTCTCTCTGTTTACTTTCTTTGCCCTGTGCATAATGTCATAAAGCTCTCTCAAGTCCCCACTAAGTCATCCCCTTTTCTAAACTGAAAAGTCCCAGACTCTTCAGTCTTCCCTCATAAGAAGGGTCCACCAACTCATTAGTCATTTTGGTTGCCCTCTTCTGTGCTTTTTTCAGATCTGCAGTATCCTTTTGGAAATACAGTGATGGGAACTGCACACAGTATTCCAGATGATGCAGCACCATAGATCTATTCCCTGCCAGAATTACACAGAAAGATGCCAAATCTCCAGGGAACCACATCTGGAAATGCTGGTTTGCTGATGCTCCCAGGGGTTGAATGCTAAGCAAGGCCCTCTCTTGACAGAGGGGAAGATCGCTCCGTTCTTGATCACTGCCACAGAGATTGATCTGAGCTAAGACACAGCTGGTTTGAGCTTATGTGGCAGCTTGGACGCCACAAGGATGGTAAAAGCAACCAGGAACTTGCTGAGGAGAAGAGAGCAGAGAATGATAGAGATGAAACCCCAGTATCAGGAGGAAACCTTGTGGTCAAGATCTCCACAGAACTAACTTCCTGGGCACAGCTGCTGCCACCATCAAACTGCTGAAGTTTCTGGGATTCATAGTCGAAACATCAGCCTTAATCTTATCTGTTATCCAGGATCTCTTGTGGATCTCTCTTCTCTGTTCATTTTTAATTTCTTCCCTGCCGATGGAGCCGTTTTGCTGAGACCCAGCCGAGAAAGGAATTCCTGAGGCAGCGTGCCACAGGGGTCAGCATCTCAAGGCAGGATGTGTGGGGCTATATTCTGAAGGCAGGCAAGATAGACTGGGAATTCTTTGCGCTGCAAGGGGTCTGTATGTTAGTAAGGCGCCTTTTGTTTTAGATCATCATCTTTCACTTAGCCCTCCGAAAGTCCAAATGCCAGTTAGTCAGACATGAATGACAGAGTTCGCCTTGAGTGGTGGCGGGCGGGCGGGTGACGTATGTTTCACGCCTGACCTTGAATGTCCTGAAGACACAGAAAAAGGGGGCTGTAGTTTCCTGCCCCATATGCAGCTGTGACTCTCAGTGCAGGCAGAACTCCTGAGTCTAAGGCTGTTACCTCCCAGTGCGGAGAAGACGGCCAAACATCTGCTTCTGATTACAGCCGTTGCATTCCATTCAGCCCTACACAAAGGCTTTCTGGCGCAGGGCCTCTGTGGCCTTACGAGTACCGCCCTCCAACTCATGGGCCTTCGAGACCTGGAGTCTACTCTCCAGCCTCATCACATTCCCACCAACTCTTGTTCCCACAGCCATGCACCTTCCATCTTGCTCCAATGTCATCCTGCCTTGTCTCCATTCCACACTTCCCTCCACCCCTGGCTCCAGGGGGCTGTCATGGTTTCCCTACCCAGTTCTGATCTCATGAGATTCCTTGTCCAGGGCTGCAGCTGGCCAGGTGGAGCTTCTGAAAAATGAATGGAGAATTAGTGATTTCCTCTGAACCTATAGAAATGTTTGTCACCCTCTTGCCAAGCCCAAGTCGGTATGTGTATTTCAGAGCCAAATACAGGATTCTGGCACAGAAAAGTAAATGCAGAAGATGCATTTTTCAGGCCCAATGCTACTTGGGACCACCTTAAGGTAGCCAGTCTTTTTGCATCCAGCCTTCCTTCCTTCACTGCCTGCAGAACTGAGAAGCAAAACCACCCAGACCGAGACCACTTTCAGAAGAGAAGTCCCATCTGCCAGGCACAGCAGCAGGAATGCTGACCAGCTCCAAGGTGTTCCCTGCAACAGCTGCTTCCGAGAGCCCAAGGGTCAAGTTGGCCCTGAATTTCAGGGCCAGCTGCTCTTTGCAAAGCTCTGATTTCCCTGGCTACAAAAGACTTTGAAAAGAGATACAATCTAAATATTAACATTACCATTTCAATAAAAACCCAGGTTTTGTTTTTTTGCGTGTGTGTTTTTTATAAACCAGAACAGAAACACACCTTTCTCTTTTGCCAAGCCTCCTGTCTAAAGACTCTGTTGTTCTGGCCATAACTCACAGATTTGCTATTGGTCATTGTGGCGCATCACCCCCCAGGAAGTTGTATGCAGACACAGGGAAACCACCTGCAGCAGACTTTATAAAGAAAGCAATAAACACAAATAAGATTCCTCCAGGGAGTTATCGGGTAGGAGGCCAAAGGCTGAACTCCTCCTGCCACTTGAGAGGCATGTGTTGGCTGCTGTATGTGTTAGCTGTTGCCTTGAGATCGGGGTCATGTTGCAACGGGTGGCAGAAGCCACAATTAAGAGATGGACGGCCTTGGAGACCTTGAGGGATCTGGTTCAGCAGGGCTTGTCCTGGACATGGTTTCCCCAGGAAAAAGCACAGCTACCACTACCACCCCCAGAGTGACCAGGTGTTGTGCAGGGATTACAATATCCCCCCTCCCGGGCACATTTCATTGCCCTGTCAACATGGTGGGCTGGCAGTAACCCTGAGTAACCTCTGAATGGGCTAACTGAGGCCTCTGGGCAAACAAAAGGAAGACCAGATATTAAGTAATGATTGACCAAGTCCCTTGCAGGATCGTCCAGAGGAGCAGCAGCACCCTCCAAATTAAAAAATGGAAGTGTTTTTAAATCTAACCTCAGCTGTCTGCCTCTACCTGAGGGAAAGGATGTATTGCTTGGTAGGCACAGGCAAAGAGAGGAAGGACTGTAGACTCCCTTGGATTGGATGTGCTGAACCGGTGGCTCAGTTTCCCCACCGTAAATTGATTTTGCAGCAAGACTGTGGTCTCATATTGCTCAGCCTGCTCATTAGCAGCCAGCTTGCCAAGGCCTGTCTTGTAAGATGCATCAAAACCTCCTTCTGATGGTTTCACACTGCTCATCCCCCTTTTCCTTTCTCTGCATGACCTACTGCACCTGATACCTCTTGCTGATCAACTCTAGCGCCACAGTAAGTTACTGGAACTCTGGCAAGTAACTAAGGACCTAACTACACATTGTGTGATTCCATGATTCCTTCCCAAGTATGTACAATCACACATGTAATGCAAATTTCATGTTGGGAACTTAATCCCAAGCATCTGTGGCCACAGTTTGGACTGGGATTTTGAGGCACAGGCAGAGGGAGCTTTAGCCTCCCCCCTATGTCGTTTTCCTGACTGGAAATGACCCTGAGGGGGCACCATATGCTCTTTTTGGAAATCCACATTCACTGATGGGGTACACCTAGATTACCCCAATAAAGCAAATAATGCCCCCTGGGGCTGTTTCAAGTCAGGCAAATGGAGGGGGAGGTTTATACCCTTTCTCTTCACGTATCATCATCCTGATCCAAATTGGGCTCAAGCATACCTGGGATTAAGTTCCCAGCACTGCACTGCTGCCTCTCCAGTCTGCCTCTGTGGGTTTTCCACTGCACCCCCCTCCCTCCCAGTCCATGGGGCCTTGCAGTGAGGATACACCAGCTTGGAGCTCACCAGGTGCTGTCCTTTATATACAGTTTATATCTCCGGTACCTAACATTACATTTTATGGCACACGTGGCCCGGCCTGACAAAGAGACATTTATGTCAGATCCGGCCCTTGTAACAAATGAGTTTGACACCTCTGCTCTAGCGCTTCTCATCCCTCCCCCAGCTTCATTGATCCTCCTCCTGTTTGGCTGCACAGATGAAGAGGTGTAGGACAGGAGTGACAGGTTCAGAAAAGGCTGCTATACGGTATCCTAGGCCAGGGGCATAGACTTTTGAAAATCCCGGGGGGGGGGGGCGGGGGCTCCTTAGCGCGCACACTCGCTGGAGCGATGTTCTTCCCCCCCCCCCTGAAACCGCCCCGCCTCCCCGGGCCCTTCTGAGGCCTGCCAGCCGTTGCTGCCGGTGTCTCTCTCTCCCCCCCCTCCCTCTCCAGCAGCAGCGGCCGGGCCCCAGAAGGACCCAGGGAGGCGCGGCGGCAGGCGCTCCATTTTCCCAGGGGTGGCTGAGCCCCCCCCCTGGGAAATTTCGGGGTGGCTCAAGCCCTCGAGCCCCCCCCCCGTACTCTACACCTATGCCCTAGGCAAAGTGGCCACTCAACCAGGAGTGGGATGCTTGGCTACAGAGGGAAAAACCCACTAGTATTTTCCAGTCTGGTGACCATTACACAAAAGTTGTGCCTCTTCCCCTTTTGCTTTTCTTTTTTTGCTGTTTCACCCCCTTTAAAAGAACTTCTCTCTTTTTTTCTTAACTTTCTCTGGAAAGGAACTGTGCTCCAGATGTTTGGCTCTCAGCCAAGGACTCCTAGCCAGTCCTTTTCTGCTGAGATCAGCAGAACATCTTGCTGTTGCATTACAGAGAGAGAGGAACATGACTATGTGTGAGGCCCAGACTGAAAGCAGTCATCTCTGGAATGGACCAAGAGCTACCCCAGAGAATAAGGTGGGGTGAGCATCTCTCAAAACTGACAAGATGCTAAGGGACACTCCTAAAGTCAATAGTATAGCTTAATGTGCAAATGACTTTGCAGTATTGTTTGGTTCATAATGGAATACTGAGGACAGAGAGAGAGATCCAAGCCTATTAAGAAGCATGTGAATTATGTACAGTTTCCAGGCGGTTTAAGAAAATGAACAGAAGTTTGTATATATTATTTTTGCCTTTGCATGTCAGTTAATAATAAATGAATAAATAAAAAATAGATCAGATCAATAGTTCTGTAATAGATCATCCACCATTATTATTATTTACTTCATTTATTCTCTACCTTTCTTCTCAGTGGGGATCCAAAACAGCTTACTTTGCTTTCCTGTCCTCCATTTTATTCTCACAACAACACTGTGAGGTAAGTCAGGCTAAAAGTATGTGCTGTGGGCTCAATGATAAAGCATCTGCTTGGCATACAGAAGGTCCCAGGTTCAGTCCTGGGCATCTCCAGTTAAAAGGGATCAGGTGGTAGGTGATGTGAAAGACTTCCACCTGAGACCCTGGAGAGCCGCTGCCAGTCAGACAATACCGACCTTGATGGATCAATGGTCTGATTCAGTAGAAGGCAGCTTCATGTGTTCATGTATATGTGACTGACCTACGATTACCCAGCAATGCTCCATTGCAGTGGGGGGATTTGAACCTGCATCTCCCAGATGCTAGTTCAACATTCTAGACACTATATCTCACTGGATGACAGAACATGAGAATAATTCCAGTGGAGGGACCAACATCTGTTGCAGCAAAATAAACAGGAGTCTTGTCTTGTGGCACCTTAAAGACTAATACATTTTTTATTCCAGAAAAAGCTTTCAGTGGACCCACTTGTTAGATGCTATGAAATGTCTGCATAGGGGACCCATTTGTAGCATCTGAAGATGTGGGTTCTAGTCTACCAAAGCTATTGCTGGAATACATTTTGTCTTTTAACTTGCCGCAAGATTTCTGCTTAATGATGGCTATCAGCAAGTGCATTCTACCATGCTAATTAACTGCAACTAATTAACAAATTAGTGCAGGAGATTAAGAGCATGTCTGCCTTCTTGCAATCCATCTACATCTGGTCGCTTAATCCTTGGGAGAAGAGAAGTTTATCACCTGACATTCAAAACAAAGGGGGAAAGATCCTATTTAGTAGACCTAACTGATGCCACTGACCAGCATTTCACTGGCCTGGCTATCTTCTTTCTAATGACACAACTTATTTCTTTAGAACTGTTTCAAGAATGTAGTAATACAAGCTAGGACAAAACTTGAAAAACTTGCCATCAACGCCCAGAGGTAGGAGACTAATGTCCTATGGCCCTTCTATGGAATTGCTTGGCAGCTGTGCTCTATGCCCTGCCTCTGATCCTGATCTGACCTGCAGGTTCATGATAGGACTGAGGAATGCTTTGCCCTCTTCTCTGCCCCCCCCCCCTTTCCTCCTGGCTCTGACCTCCTTTGCTAGTCCAAGGCTGACCTTGTTGCTGGTTTGTCTTTCCTTATCTGCTGCAGTGCTCTGCAGAGCCTTGGAAAGTCCTACCCTGTAAAGCCTTCGGCCTGGATTCCACTCAGGATATCTCTGTTCTATAATTTGGTTTCCATGATGCTGTCCTTGGATGGCTATTTAGCCAGCCATCATGTTTATCACAGGCTCACTGCTAGTAAAGTTCATGCAGCTACGAGGGAACCTGGTTGTATTTAGTATCTGACTACACGGCAAAGTGAATTTTCACTCTACCTCTGCAATTGAGAAGTGGTGAAAACTTCTTCACTGCATGGCTGAAGGCTGCCCAGAACTGGTTTCCCTGTGGCTGTGCGCACGCCATCAAGGATATGAGCTGCAGCCACATGATGCAGGCTCTTGCCCATAGTCCTCTGAATTCCTCCCCACTCCATTCAGTTGCTTTTTACCTGGGTATCTGGGATACCAATGGATAATTATGTTGTTACTGATGGAGGGCCGTTCATCTATATGCTTTTCTTACCTGGGAATTCTCCCCCCCCCCCACCACCACAGCAGAATAAGCATAAAATACACATAAATATGCCTGAGCATTGCACATGCTTATAATGTACTGTATATGTAGAGTACACATGCTGGAAGTCACCTCTGTGAGACAATCAACAGCATCCTCAGTAAAATATCAATAAAACAGACACCATATAAAACAGCTTTATAAAAGTTTTCAGTGCATGAAAAAGGAAAGCTCTACACTCCAGGAGCTTGGAAGTGATCCTGTTGTCTTCATCTTTTCTGGAAATCAGTTCCAAAGAGGAGGAGCCATTCCAGGAGCAGTTCTGGATCCTCCCCCTTTATCCTCAGTTGGCAAATGGAGGGCACCACCAACCTGGCAAACGGCCAAATCTGAACTGCCAGGTGGGCTCATGCAGGGAGAGACTAGCTGTGCATAGATGGGGCTCTGTGTGCAATATGGGGCTCTTCACACAGTCACTGTGAGCCTGGTGGCTTCCCAGGAGCCTGTGTTATCCTTGGTGAGCTCTTGTCTGAGGGCTGGCAAGTGGCAGCCCCTGGACTAATCAGCTGTCCCAGCCAAAGCAGCCACGACGGAGCGGGTCGTCTCCCTCGGAGCAGCCTTGCTGGGCGGGGCGAAATCGGCGGAGCAGCCAGAGCGGCGCCGCCGCCGCCGCCTCGCCCTCCACGTGGCTGGGCTGCCTTCTTTGTTTATCCGGCGGGCTAGTGGGTTTGAACTTCGTCCGCCCGGCCCCCGGAGGCGGGACCGAGTCTCAGTTCGAGCCTGGCCCGGGAGCGGAGAGGCTATTGCGAGAGTAGAAGCGGAGCGGCTCTGGATGCCGCCAGGATGTCCCAGGCAGCCCCGAGCCAGTCGTACTTCCGATCCGACAGCAGCGACTCCGCCGCTCGCATGCTGGCCGACGGGCCCCGGGCCGAGAAGTACCGTCGGAAGAAGCGCTGCAGCCCGGTCTGGCTGGCCGTGGCCGCCATGGGCATCCTGGCCCTGCAGATCGCCTCTACCACCGGCCTCTTCGTCTACTTCACGATGTCCATCTCCAAGGTGAGGGCGGGGGGCGGGGAATCGGGCTTGCTCGCATCTATAGAGGCGTTTATCTGGCCACGATCCGCAAAGCGCTTAAGCCCGAGTGGGGGGGGGGGGGGGAGAAGATAACGAAGCTCTCCCTCGGACTCCTAGAAAGTCGCTTCCCCGGCCAAGAGGAACGCACGCAGATGCTTAAACCGGGAGGCCTGCTTAATCCTGCCCGGGGCGGGGCGGGGCGGGGGGCTAAGAAAACAGGGCAGAAGGGAGAGAGATCCTCTGCGGCCGGTGGCTCCTGGCCTGACGACCTTGGCTTGCCTTGTTTCGGCAGAAGGCGAGAATTGGGATAAACGCAGGGTTCCCCCCGATTTGGGTGTTCTTCCCCTAGGCAGAAGGCCGCGAGAGCGCCGTCCGCCAGAGATCAGAACAGCCCCCCTCCCTGCCTTCGCCCCTTCGGAACTCCAAACGACCCCTCTTTGGCGGGGAGGGAAGCTCTTGGTTCCGGCCGCCAGACTCGCTTCCAAGCAGCTGTACTGAAGACTGCAGCCAGAGTCGTTCGAGTCAAAGCACGTTTACTCCAAAGCCAGTCCCGCGGCGGCCAATGTTTGGGATGAACGGCGCTGCCAAGTCGCTACGAGCCCTACCCCCCCCCCCCCCCTTGCCTGCCGGCTGGCCCTTCTTTGCAGCTCCTGAGAATCCAGCGTGCAGAACCGGTCTGCTGACCCGTCCCTCCGGCTGGCTGCCTGAAGGCGATTCTTCTTGCGCCGCTGGGAGAGGAGCCCAGTTTGCAGACGTGCGATTGCCAGCTCCACGGTGAAACTCCCCGCGGCGTTGTACGTGTAGACCTTGTTTTCAAGCGCGCCCTCGTGGCTGGGGACAGCGGCCCGGGCGGGGTGTGGGTTAAAGCCTCCCCCCCTCCGTTGGGCTAAACTGTGAAGTTGTTTGGAGCTGCGACGATCCGGAAGGGAGAGGAGGGATGTTTAGAATCAGAGCGCCCTTCCAGCCTTGCTTTCCAAGTATTTTGCCTGGCTGGGCCAGGATGGCCGTGCTGACCTAAGCAGGGGCCGACGGATAAACAGCCCTGTGGGAAAGTGAAAGCAAAGTCCTGCCGTTCCCACAGCCCCCCCCCACCCCTTCCTTAGAGGAAAAGCAACAACGAACAGAAAAGGGTTGGTTGCTCTGATCTAAGACAGGGATTTGGTTTGCTGGCTCTGGAAGGTTTGTGGGCTGCCCCCGATTAGGAGCTTGCAGTTTTTAAAAAACCTGGCTCTTTAATCTACAGAGGTGGACCAAGGGGCAATTGCTTGGCTCAACACTGAAGCCCAGAGCAAACAGCCGAAGACTTTACTGTTTTCAAATCTTCAGGTTTTCAGATAGCTGGAGATACCCTGGAGGGTGATTTTTCCAAGGTCTGCAGTAGAAACTGCTGGCCCAGTTTATACCTAATTTACTGAGCGAGAAAGTGCCCTCAGCTGTACTTGATACACATAAAATCTCCACAAGTGTCAGTTTGGCTTATCCAAAACACTCAACACAGAGAATGAACTGAAGAAAGACAATCAATTTAGTTTTGCATTTGCCATGTTGTGCAACAGTAACGGTTTTGAATTCCACCATTCCCCTTGGTGAAAATGTGGAGGCACAGCTCTTTAGCTAGGCTGCTCTTTGCAGAAATTCCCTCTACTGGAGGTGAGGGGGGGGGTGTCACTGCTGCCTGGTATGATGGCCAAGGGTATTTGAGCATCTTTCAGAAGGGCCATAAGACCATCATAAACTACACATTCAGTTTTTTTCATTCCCCACATCCTCCCATTGAAAGGAAAATCTGTATTTACATGCAACAGAATCCACTGTCTTTTGCATTCTGTTTGGACATTAAAAACACATGTGTAAGAAATATATGGGAAGCTCAAAGTTGCTGCAGTCTTCTCCTCTTCCCCTTGTCCTGGCTTTTGAGAGACTGGAGAAGACTGGGTTCAGGTGAATGGGATCTTTCACGGTTGCTTTTTGAACAGTCAGCCCTTTGAGAAGGAATGGACAGTAGATACATAAATACATCTTTGGTTCCTTCCTATCAAAATTGAGAAGGAACAGACTACAAGTTACAGCAGAATGGATGCATGGAAGACGGGCTATTTTCTAAAGCTAATCTGTCTGGTTTTCTGAGGGGGCGGGGAGTTCTCACTGCTGTGACATAGTGTATGGGGGAGACCCAACCTTCCTTTCTGGAGGTGCCGGAAGAGAAGAACTGTTTCTCATCAACCAACTGGTAGTATTCAGGAGGGCTGGAGTGGGCCAGATTCTTGGACAGGAGGAAGGCAATGTAGATCAAGTGGATAAGGGTACCCAAGAATGTCTAAACAGGTGGATAAGAGCGTGAGTGAGGTTCTGCAAACACTGATCAGTGACTTCTAGCATGAGAAGGCTGAGATATTAAGTCATATTAATGAATGGGGATGTTGTGACCAGGGGCTTCTGGAAAGATAGCTGGACTGAGCCAGGGCTCAAACACTACAGACCATCAGTTCAAGTGAAAAAAAATCCCACAGACTGAAGTCATATTCCCCTGGGAAAGGTTGTGGCTGCCCAAATGCATCTTAATAGAAAAGGCCTTTTGGATGCAAGAGGCCCAAGTTTCACGCTGGAGAGTGGATGGGAAGAAGCTGCAGCAGGTGAGATGCTGGTGAGGCAGGGGGACATGCCTGTCATCTTCGGTGGTGGCCTGCCTTGCTTGTGAATCTTTTGTAGAATAATTAACCACAGTGGGGAAAAGTATTTCCTTGTAGCTTCTTTGAAGAGGCCCTTACAGCTTTTGTGCATATTGTTGGCAACCTGCCACTCAACCTTGGGATACAGAAAGCTGTCTGTTTTTGTTTCCTGCAGACTTGTGGGGTTGTAGCATTGCCCCCTTTTCTAAAGAACAGGTACTGTCCATCTTTAATAGAACCATACCAGGCTGAAATTCACAGGGGAAGTTTTCGCCAGCATAGAACAGCCATGACTTGTACAGCTTCTTCTGTCAACCTCTGCCAGTTGGCCAGCTACTGAAAGCACAAAGACTCCATCCGTAAAAGGTAGCGGCCACATTGGGGCTTTGGAGTTCCGAAAGCCAGTGGGTGGGGAGGTCCTTTAGTGCAGAATCACTGTGGATTTTTGGTGGCTTCTACTCTCATCCAACAAAGAATCAGACAATATAGGGGTTATAAGTGGCAGTTGACCACAGTGAGGTCATGGCAGGGGCTGGGTCTGCTGGCACTGAGCATCCCAGAAAACATTTATGACAAATTTAGACAAGGCTCAAAGGTCCCTGTAGTAAGCTGCTCGGCTTTCTATCCTGGCAGCCTCCACCTTCTCCTTATCTGGCAGTGGCGCAAGACCAGTGGTGATTCCACGGCAATCAGAGTCTAGTTCTTATAACTCTGGAAGACTGGTAAACAGGTATGTGTTTTGTAGCCAGAGAAGGATGGGAGTGGCCGCTCCAGTTCCCTGAACTAAGCTTCCAGGCTTAATCTGGGTTTCGTTTTCCCCTCAGCTGCAGCCTCAGGTTTCCAAAGTTGCGTGCAGGAAAGGGAGGAAGGGAAGTTCCCTACAGCTCAAGAGGAGCCTGTTGCAGGCTGCTGCTCAGAAAAGGGGCTGTTACTATCTTTGCTGCCTTGCTAAATGGGGCTGGGTTCACACATCTATGTCGACCACTCCTTAGTTGCTGTTTCAGCCATTATATTTTGCATGTGCAGATGACCACTGCCAGTCAAGCACCTCAGACAGTTATTTTCAAATGGGAGGCTAGATCACACGTTTGAGCAGCAACTGTTTTAGTGATAGCTAAATGGAACCTCCAAGTGCAGATGCAGTACACTTGAGAAATACCAGTTGGTGGGTGTAATAGCAGGGAGAGCTGTTGCATTCATTTTTTGCTTGTCGCTTTCTTAGGGGCATCCTGTTTGCAAGATACAAGACCTTTAGTCTGAGTCTGCAGGATTCCTTGTGTGTGTATCAGGCCCAAGCCGGGGGGGAGGGAGGAAAGATCAAATCATGTAAGTGGTGTTATGTAGATCACCAACATAGTATTTAGTTTTTTGTACTAATTACCCTAACAATAATGTGCTTCCCTGCCTGTGATGCCCTGGAGTTCCTTAGATCCTGCAGCTGCTAAAAGCACAGGATCCCTGCTAGGAAAAAGGTGACAACCCTGGATAAGAAGGTGCTTACCCACTCATCCTTCCATACACACACCCAGCCCGCCTCTGTCCTCTCTACCATTTTCTCTTCTTATCTCTTTGACCATGAACTGTGAGCATGTGCCTGCCTGCGCAGCATGCATGGGGATGAAGAGAAAGGCAAGCAGGAATTCTCTGGAAACATGTTGCCACCTCCCAGGGAATTAATGAAGGTTAGTATTGGTCAGAGAATCTCTAGGGAGAGAGCATAGTAAATGTCTGAGACGCAGTGCACGTAAGATTGGTAGAAAATGCCATAAAGGCTGAAATTGTGTACCTAGTTCTTGATAGGTGGTTTAAAAGGTAAGAATATGGACTGGGAGGGGGGAGGGTATGCAGAATGGAGTGATTGATTAACAGAATGAGAGAGAGGAATGAAGTGTTCTGATTGAATGAGACAATGTGATTGATAGGCAAGATATAGGGAAGTTAAGAAAGGGTTTTTTGTTATTCTTTTTACATCCAGCTAGGTTAGGTAGCTACCCTGACCTGGATGGCCAAGGCTAGCCCAGTCTCATCAGATCTCAGAAGCTGAGCAGGACTGAAGCTGGTTCGTTCTTAGATGGGAGACCACCAAGGAAGTCCACGGTCTCTACACAGAGGCCAGCGAACGACCTCTGACCACTCTTGCCTTGAAAACCCCATGGGGTCACTGCTACAACTTGATGGTGCTTTACACACACAAGTTAGGTAGCTGGCATTTTTATGAGGTAAGGTAGAAAGTGAATATACTAGGGATATGATTAGGAAAGGTTAGGTTTATTGTACATTTTAAACTCCCTATGTTTCTTAAACTAAAGTTTGTTCGTATTCATTTTCTTTTATAAACACAACATCCTTGGTGGTTCTTTTGTGCCCTCAACAGTTTTGCTGAAACCTAAGATTCATGGTTTCAAGAGTAATGTTCATACCAGCTGAGCATAGATTCAGGTGGGTAGCCTTGTTGGTCTGAAGCAGCAGAACAAAGTTTGAGTCCAGTGGCACCTTTAAGAACAACGAAGTTTTATTCTGGATGTAAGCTTCCAAGTGCACACTTCTTCAGATACATTGAAACAGAAGTCACCAACCTTTACATATAGGTAGCTAGTGAGGAGGATGTTGCCAGGAAGGGCCAATTAGAATCAAGATGCATAAGTAACAGAGCAGTAAATATAGGCTAAGAAGCAAATTATCATACAGCATAATAAAGGAGTTTATAAACAATGCGAGAATTGAATGATGTTAGCATGTTTAGTAAAACAGAGCTGTTCCGCCAGGCCTTTGGCTGAGGCAGTGGGCATCCAGTGAAAAAGTCACCCTCCTCTGCTGAAGTTCACCATCTCTATGCGGCCCAGATTAAGTAGACCTCAAAGACCCAGTGGCACGAGCTCTAGGGATTGTGTGCACAAACAAATAGTGCAATATGTTTTAAATTATTGTGCTTAACTGTTTTAATCTGTTTACTGATATATTTATATTGTGATGCCAAATGGCCCTGTGATCCGCTCTGAGCACACTTGTGGGGAGGGTGGAATATAAGTTCGAAAAATAAATGAATATTGCAATAAGAAACCAAGATCTCTGTTAAGCCCTGGGGGTTCCATTGTCTTGAGTGGTATAATAACTAGTAACTCTGTAATCTCCCATTCTAGTCTATTTCTGAAGTTCCTTTGCAATAAAATGGCTGCTTTGGGGTCCCCCATTGGATATCCTGGAAGGTTGAAGTATTCTACAGGTTTCCCAGTTTTGTGATACTTGATGTCAGATTTGTGTCCATTTATCCTTTGGCATAGGGTTTGCCCTATGTAGGGAACTGAAGGGTATTGTTGGCATTTAATGGCATATATAATGTTAGAGGATCAAGTTAATGAGCCTGAGATGGTGTAGTTGATGTTGGATCCAGTGATTGTGTTGTCTGGGTGCATGAGGTGACAAAATTGACATCTGGGTTTATTGTAAGCTCTGATTCTGGTGTCTATGTTCAAATTAGATGTTGTATTACTGTGGGAGAGGAGTTGTTTAAGATTTGGGGGCTGTCTGTGGGCAAGAAAAAGTTTGTCCTCCAGTACTTGTAAAAGAGAACTGTCATTATCCAGGAGAAGTTGTAAGTCACTGATGATGCATTGAACTCTTTTGAGGTGAGAGCTGTATGTGATGACTAGTGGTGTTCTGTTACTGTCTCTTTGGGGCCTGTCTTGTGACAGGTTTTAGCGAATGGGAATTTAAGTGAATTTTGGTCCAGTGTGATCCTGCTGGCATCATTGTTGGGGAGAATTGAAAGAAGCAGGGAAATAGATGGCACTTCAGTGAGGGAAATGTCACAGTGTCCTGGTAGGAAGCATCTCTCACTGTGTCAGCATCTGAGTTCAGAGACAAGGGAGACCTATATTAGAAGGTGGCAGGCATCTTGCTGTCCCTCCTGGGCTGCTCCCCCTCCCCGTGGTTGAGGACAGCTCAGCCACACAGAGCGGAGACAGTCTTAAGCGCCCTTCAGTGGGTCCTGTTTTGGCCTTAGTCAGACTCAGCATTGTCTGCAGGGAAACGATGCAACAGCCGGCAGGCATGTCTGTGGCCCAGCTCTGGTGTGTGCGCTCTCTCGTGCAAGCTTTTGTTTTTATACACATGCATACACCGAGAGTTCATTTCACAATGCCTGACCCAGTTCCTCGGGGATCACTGAAGCAGTGGGCTAGATGCCCAGTTTAAACCACAGTGAGTCACTACATTTCTGCTCCGTGCTCAGCAGATACAGACTTGCTCCCTCTGGGTCGTTGTTGCCTCCATTTGCTTGGCAAAAACAACTGCCCTCTTCGCACTTCCAGCTGGCAAACTGAGGGGGGACTTTCCTGAAAGGGGGACAAGAGTATCTACAGCCTCATCTCTGGGATGTATTTTCTGATCTGGGGGATATGTAGGGGGCCTCACATAATGTTCTATTTCACCCCTTGGCTGAACTCTAGTTGGTCAAGCCAGAGGCCACAGCTGCCGCTGTCAGTACTTAAGTTACGGAGCTGGCCAAGATTTAAAGTGAGTTACCGGCAGTATATTTGCATACACGTTTGTTCATTAACTTGCAAAAGGCAGATCTGAAAAATCTCACCTAATTCTCTGACAAGGTAATTGTCTGCAGGCAGGAAATTGCTGTATCAGGGGATGATTTTTCTTGTGTAAAGAGCTATATATTGGAAGATACGCACCATTTTTACCCAGCAGTGGCTTCAACTGAGGGTACTGTGAGAGGCGCAGCCCCTCCCCCATCAACAGTTAGGTGTCTCACCCTTCACCCACCTCTAACAGCCTCCTTCCTTCTCCTCTCTCCTTGCTCAGCTCAAAGCCCAGGCCCAAGGCAGCTCTGAGGAGGGGCACTGCCTCCTGCTTCTCAGCCGAATGCAGGAACTCTCGGACCTGGACGAGTTGATCGGCAACCAGTCCTGCCTCAAGCTGGCCAGCAACTTCAAGGCCTATGTTGCCATGGTGAGCCTTGGGCTGGGAAGACTGCTGCCCCAGAACTGGGAGGGTAGCGATACAGGTGTGGGCTCCAGTTGAGCTCTTTGGCCCCCTCTCTGCCCCCTCTTTCTGGTAAACCAATACCAGTGTTCTCAAAACAGTTGCCAGAGTTCAGAGTTATCACACTTGGGTGTTGACCAAAGGCATAAGAACAACTGCCCCCCACACCCCGACAATGATAGGTAAGGTTGCCAACTCCAGGTCAGAAAATCTCTGGAGATTTGAGGGTGGAGCCTAAAGATGGTGGGCTTTGGCGATGGGAGGGATCTCAGAGGTATAATGCCATAATAGAATACACTCTCCAAAGCAGCCATTTTCTCCAGGGGAACTAATTTCTGGCATCTGGAGATGAATTGTAATTCCAGGCGGTCTCCAGGTCTCATCTGGAGATCAGCAGCCCTATAAGGGGGAAGGCATCACAGATCTGGTGGACAAAAGTGTATGCTGCCTGCTGAAATAAATCATGCCCTAACTCACCCAGTTAAAATCAGGAGTCCTGCATCCTCCCTGCCCTTCAAGTATATGTTAACTTGGGATTACTAGAACTAAAGCAACGTATTCTCCGCTTGTCTTTCCTTCCAGGTGACAGAGAGTGTTATTCGTAAGAGTGCTCAGACTGGTGAGTCAAAGCAGGGAAGGCTGGGCAGGATGGCTCCATAAAAAATCATTGCAGAAATCAAATAATAGGGGCAAACTGGGTTCAAGGGACCTTTGGGCAAAAATGTCTGTCTGCATACTGAAGGCAGGGAAAGACAAGTTCTGCTTGGAGAAACCTAAGACTGGCCACATCACAGCTGGCAGGCTGGGGACAGGGAGAGGCATTTCTTCAGCCATGTCCTGGAAAGGATTCCATCCTCATGATCTATGCCCCTTTTATCCTCTGACCTGAATTTTCAAACACAAAAGCCAGTGATGACCAGCGATTTCCTTCCCTCCTCCCCCTAATCAAGCTATGATGGGCCAGAGTGGTTTGAGGAAGCAACAGTTCCATTCTGCTTCGAGGAAGACCACATCCTGACCCCAAAGGCAATAAGTCCGCTGTAGCAGGTGGCTTCTCTTAGGGATGGAGGATTTGGCACCGGGGACAAATCCTCATTCCTCCTATAACACTTGAGCTATTCCCCCCACACAAACACCTCATGCAACTTGACCTTCCTTAATTTCCAGCACACACAGGTTGACATCTGTCTCTCTTTTGCTGCAGATACTTCAAACAAGCCCACCAACTCCTCTGGTGGGCAGTTGGTGGTCAGGCAGCCGGGTAGCAAACCTTCAGCACACCTCACGCTCAGGGGGTGGAAGCCATCTCAGGCAGGTGAGTGACAATTTAAAACCAAAGTGGAGGTGGTCCAAGGGGGTCAAGTGGAGACCACAAACCCATGTCGATGTAGACCTCTCTCATGTATGTTTGTTATAATTGGAGATTTCCTCAGTGTGAGTTAATTTTCAGGCTTTCATGTTGCTCTGGCAGAGTCCTTGTCTGAACATCACAGAGGCTCCCTGGCTTTGGTCCACTTGTCAAGGTCAGCCTCTACCTTTCTTTGTTCTGCTGCTGCCACTGCTCCAAGCCAAGGGTGCCTTGCTGGGGGCAGGTCAGAGGTCAGTCAAGACCAGCAACTGAGTCTCCTCTAGCAGCTAGCCAGAGGGTTCTGGGAGCTCACAAGCAGGGCAGGAGGGAGGGGCCTTTGTCTTGACTCCAGGCCTTTGCCTACATCTAAAGATCAGTTAATGGATCTTCTCACTATGGGTTTGTCAACAAGCAGCAGTTGGAAACAGCAGTAGCTGCCATTACTGAAGTGAAGACACTGAGACCCTTTGTCAAGACAGGAGGAGAGAGCTGCTCCTGGTTCCCCATGGAAGTTACTAGAGGACAGCCCCCCCTCTGTTCATGAGCAAAGAGGGGAGAGAGAGAACCACTTCTCTCATCCATACAGGGGGGCTTTCCAAGTTACCCCCACACAGCTTCACTGCTCCAGAGGGAAGCAGACCCCAGCATGTGGTGGGCTTCGAAGTAGCAAGGTCCACCTTAGAGGTACCTGTCATCCAGCATGCAAATACAGCCTATATGCTCTGCATGGCTGCACAGACACTAGCCTCCCTGTGACACCTCTCTTTGTGTCTTCCTTCAGGAAGCCCGGGCCTCTTCGGGGAGCTGCCTCAGTCCTGCCAGCTCCCAATTCCCTATTGGGCCAGCAAAACCATGCATTCACACTTGCAGAACCTCACCTACCGGGACGGCAAGCTGCACGTGAGCCAGGCAGGCAAATACTACATCTATGCCCAGATCTACTTCCGCTACCCCACAGAAGGCATGAATTCCCAGGCCTCGGGCCATCAGCTGGTGCAGTGCATCAACCTCCAGAGCACCAACGGGCAGACCATCCCACTGCTGAAAGGCGTGGGCACCAAGTGCTGGGCACAGGATGCCACCTACGGGCTCCACGCTCTTTACCAAGGGGGCCTCTTTGACCTCAAGGCTGGCGATAAGCTCTTTGTGTCTGTCTCCATGCTGGACATTAACTACAACGATGAAGACAGCACCTACTTTGGAGCCTTCCGTCTCGATGCGTGAAGCAGGTGGAATGTTTTGCAAAACAGTCTCCTGCTGGAAGTGTTGGGTGGGTCATTACATCGCCCTTTCCACTGAGGAGTGAATGTATGGGCATCTGAACCAGGTGCACCGGCTTACCTCAACAGACAATGCCCTGTGTCAGGGCTCCTGCCTACAGTTGCTGCATAACTTTGCAGGCTCAGCATCTTGACATTTTCACCACTGTTCGTGACTCTCATCAAGATTGCTCCCCAGAGGCAAGAGATGGGAAGTGAGGCCTCTTGAGACCCAAAATCTCCACTCCCCTCTATAGTGAGAACATGGTCCTCCTGGGTAGAGAAAATGGCCTCCAAGAGGGCATTGGTAGCGTTTTCTTGGATCTGGTGATCACACTGTCTCTCAAGTCTTGCCTATATGTGAGTTCTTTTCTACTAATCTTACTAAAAGAATGTGAACCTCATCTCTCCATTGCACTAGGATCACTTCCTGAAGATCAGCCTGCTTTGGGTCGCTCACATTAAGTGACCTTCTGACAGCTCTCATGGCATTCAGGCAAGAATCATGCTGCTCTTCTTGCTTCAAGAAAGACAGAAAAACTGCAGCGTCACTGCATGAGCAGGAATGTAGGTCAGTATGTCATATGTTTGCAGAGCCTGCAGGTATCTGGGAGACAGGGGCAAGCGTTTCACTTCCTTTCCTTGCAGCATATGGACCCAGGTATACACAAAACAAACCCTCTCAGCACAAGGTGTGGCCACCAACTGGGATGCCTAGCTTGCTCATCAGGCTGTTCCAGTGACCGAGGCAGAAACTGCCACGGCTGGCTGATTCAGAGGAAAGGAAGCAGAGAAAGCTGCCTGCAGCACCCTTTTGTATTTTGCCTGCTGAAAGCCAAAACACTTGAGGGAATTGTTCCCTTTAAAGCTGGAGGGGGCAGGGAGAATCAGAAGCAAGCTTATCTTCAAGTGCTTCCAGGGACCTTAATGCCATCCATGAAAAGTCAGTACATTTCAAGATGGAACCTATGCATGGAATCCAGAGTAAGTCTTCCATTAGTGGGAGGGGGTGGGGAGTTTCATTCCACTAGTCTACAGATCTCCATGAGATGCTGCTCATGGGGAATAGGGGTCTAAACTGGGGGAAGGGGGAATTGATGGAAATTGCCAATTTAGTCTGGATCCAACCCTACAGTTGTCAACATAGTCCAGCATTCTGATTTTATTGGGGAGGGGGTAGGCTACAGCAGTTAAAGAACACTCACAGAAGAGCTAGAAGGAGGCCCAGATTACACAAGGAATCAGGAAGGTTTGCAGGACTGCATAAAATACCAGGTAACATTTCCTCCTTCAGGGAGGTGGGTCAACACTGTGAATCATGTTGCAAAAAGGACATTTGTCACCCTGGATCTCCGAGTCTGCTCAGAGTCAAAAGTTCTCTGCAGGTCCATATGTCTACACGCCTATACACACACTAGCTGGGAGTGCCAGTTGTGAGAACTAACACTCTGCAATATAAGAAGAGAAAACCATTTCTCTAATCCAACAAAATGCCTGACCTGGATAGCCCAGGCTAACCCAGTCTTATCAGATCTTGCAAGCTGAGCAGGATGGGGAGACCACCAAGGAAGTCCAGAGTCCTCACACAGAGGCAGCCAATGGCAAACCACCTCAGAACGTTGCTTGCCCTGGAAACACTGCGACCTGACGGCACTTTTCCACCACCACCAATGCAACAATGGCCACCTCTGCATAGGCACACGTCTGTTCTCTTGGCATCCCAGCAACCCTTTTGTTGCTTCTCCTGCCACACAGAACCTGGCCTGACATCAACCCACCTCGCCAGCCCCACAATTCCTCTCACCATTCAGAGCCAGGCCTTCAGTAGCCTCCCTGCTTTCTGCTCCCTGCGGTGCTTACCTACAGGGACCCGCCTTCCCCATTGTGCTAAATTACTGGAGAAGGAGGGAACCAACAAGGATTCTTCCTTCTTGGCAGATTAGGCTTCAGGGGTTCATCCAACAGGAAGAATTCACAGCAAGGGAAGGAGCACTCCCCCGCCCCCAATCCATCAAAGTCTTAAAGCAGGCATCCTGGAGCCTTTTAAGTTTGTCCTAGGTTGCCCAAACTACAGAAGCTATTTTTTTTCCTGTTCAAGGAGGAAAAATGTCCTGCTTGCTAAATTCTGGATGCTGTTAAAAGCAGAGAGTGCAGGGCCCTCCCCAAGTCTAAACTCAGTTTGCCTCTGAACAAACCTGTGCCCTTTGTTCCTTAGAGGCAGTTGCCACTACGCTGCATTCTCCCCATGGTTGAACGTGCTGCTCCAGCAGCAGCTGAAACTGCACCGTGCAAGTGGCCTGTATTGCAATCCCTGAACCACATCCTGGGCTAGTCTTGTAAAATTAAACCCAAGATCCATCCTTGTTCCAAGACAAGTACTGGGTGCCTCTGTGAGTTTTCCTTGCAGCTTGCTGTAGTGTTGAACCCGTTAGGGAGCTTGCCCTAACAATTTCAGCCTGGGTCTGGCACTTCCCTGTCCCTGGCTCTCTCACATTTCAACAGATGCACCTATTTTGGTGGTATCCAAGCAAATTAAAGCTCCTAGAGGATTGTAAGCGCAATAGAGCATGGACTTACAATGAGTTGGAGTCTCTGCCTCCAGACATCTGGGCAACAGGAGGAAGTTATAGTCTCAACAAAGTGCAGAAGACAGGCTCCATCTCAGCTGCTTGTTTCAAGACGGCACCAGGCTATGACCCAGGCAAAGGGGAGGATGATCAGAGCAAAAGCAGGCAGGAAGCTACAGGCCAGGCCAGGCAGCCACTGTTAAACCACCCTAATCTTTCAATGAGGTTCCAAGGATGGTGAGGAAAGCAGGGAGGGTCAAAACAGCAAAGGTGAAAAATACGAATGTTTGCACTTGACACCAAAATATTCAGATTGGCAAGTGAGAGAGATCCAAGGGTTCTGAACTGCCTATCATTAATTCTGTAATGGCGGCAGTGCAATGGGAAAAAGGAATGTGGGGTGGGGGTTGAAGCCATGGTGTGCTATTAGGGTGCCAGAGACTTGTAGGAAACTGAACAGAAACAGTATGTAAAAGCTGGGCCAGTCCAACAGAAGGCGGGGACAAGGCCCCCACTCTGGCTAAGCAACAGTTGTGGGATACCAACTTTTGCTTTCAGCCATTTTATAGGCGACAGAAAAATGTGTTGCAGTCCAGAATTGGCTTTGAAAGGGTTTCTGATTCAAAGCATCAGCATGAAACTGCACACAAAGGGGACTCTTAAGTGGAACTCTGTAGAATTGCTGATCCCCGCCCCCTATGTTTCCAGGTAGCAGCTCCCATTACAGAGAGGTGGAGTGTTTCTTTTCATAGTGCAACCTTCATTCTGATTGCTGCAGCATTAGGAGAGCTCCCCCTTGCCCCCAACTTACCAGAGAAGAGAGAGATGAATTAAAAATAAAGCAACAATTTTATTCTGTTATATTGTTTCTTTTACTCCTTCATGGGTATTTTTCCAATGCAACTTCAAAGGATTATATAATAAAGTCTTTTCTTCTAAAGAGAAGATTAATTTCCACAGATTATATAGTGCAATCGGTTATCTTGTAGAAAAAAATAAAACATGATTATTGTTAGCTCCATACGGGGAAAATTCTGACGATAGCTCCGGATTCTCAATAAAAAGAGAAACAAAAATACAGGAGTCCATCTAGAAAGTTCATTTAGGGAAGGGTGCTACGACCCTCCTCTGTACTTAGGCTCAATTGAACAATATGGAGTCCGGATCCTGGTTTGCCATTTGTGCAATATGCTTTAATACATCCTTTTTGGTTATGATTCCCAGGAGTTTCCTGAAAGAGGCCATCAACAGTAGTAGTTAGCATAGTAATCTTCCCATGTTTCCCACCTACTGTGATAAGACAGGAGTGCTGCCTTGGTGGCAAAGAGCCCTGACTTCAGAATTCAATTAACTGGACTGTGTTAGCATCGTGTTTCTAAGAACTCGCATTTTCTTTTGATTTAGAACCCACAAGGTGAGCCAAGTTAACCACAGATTCACATTATTAAAACTGAAAGCCATTTCAAACTGGTATTACTGGTTGACTCCCCCCAGTAAAGTATGGCGAAGCAAAGTTCTTCGCAAACGCTTTAAGATAATCCCCCCCACACACACCTTGTATTGCAGTTTCTGAAGAACTTTGTGTGTGTGTGGGGGGGTCACTCGAGTGAAAAAGCTTTGGAAGTGTTTTGATTTGCTGCGTGCATGAAAACTTGTTTGCAATAAAGCAAATTTACTGTTGCCTTGGCTTTTGAAAGCACGAACTGATTTCTAAACATTACTTCAGTTGTAAGGTGTTGCAGATGTTTGTTGCCCAGTTTAAAATGTAGCATCTTTTAAAAACAAAAACAGGCATGCTAAACATTGTTTATTTTCCAGCTTTTTTTGTATGTATGATTTGTATAGCCAATATATTTGTGATTACTACCACTCATCTCTTGTCTTGCCTTTTCTTGATCTGCTTTTGACATGACAAGAGACTTTGAAAGCTCCTTCTCACCCAATGTGGCAGAACCAGGAGGGAACTGACGTGTCTCAAGAGGGTCACAGGCCAGTAGGCCTCTCCGTGCTCTCACCAGGAATGTAAGCAGCAGAAGTTATGTGACTAACTGGGACACACTGACCATAAACTCCTAGTGATTCCACTACACCCCACTTTAATAGGTGCCCCAGAGACTGATACCCCTTCTTTAAGGCTTGAAAGAGGGGTCATTTCAGCTTGTTCTTTCACATGCCAAATACTCATGGCTGTAGTGCAAAGAAGGTAAACACAAGCACCATCACATTGACATAATTTGCCAAGAAGTATCCAAGTGCTCAGAAAGAGCCTGAGGTGGCCAATGCGCTTGCTCCTCAACCTACCCCAAGTGCTGTCCTTACCCATTGTGCGTGACCAGGCACTGGCGTAGCCCAAGTTTGCGGAAAATGTCCACCACAATTTCCATGGGTGTTTGGTCTGTCACAGTGAATGGACTGAGGTCAAGAATACTCCGGAGTTTGAGTGTGGACGGGGAACTGGGAGGCAGAGGTGGGGAGTGGTCAGTGAAATAAATAACAGAGCTGCTCACAATTCCATCTTGCTTCTTCCGGGCACTTTCTGGGGAGGGGGAAAAGACAGTTGTTAGGAACAGAATGGAACAACTTGAGAACACGCAACCACACTTCACTTTGCCCTCGGTAACTGCAATTGTTTGCAGTAATGTAAGAACATAAGAGAAACCAATGTTGGATCAGGCCAATGACTCATCCAGTCCAACACTGTCACACAGTGGCCAAAAATACCAGGTGCCATCAGGAGGTCCAGCAGTGGGGCCACAGGTACCCACAGTCTTGGACTGGGTGCATTACCCAAGGGAGGGCTGGTCTTGAGGCATGCTTTGTCTTTTTAACTCGGGGATTCTACATCAACATCAACAGAAGGCTTTGCCCATGGCTTCAGGTATTCTACTGTTATTTATTTATTTATTTATTTATTTATTTGTTAAAATTTATATCCCGCCCTCCTCGCCATAACAATGCAGTAGGGTAGAAACTGGTAATGAATTTGGAATTTAACATGCTGCTGGCCCTGAAGGAAATTTCAGAAGTCAAGGAAGAAGGGCATTGTGATGCCTTCTGCTCTTCGCCCCGCTCTCCCGCCCTCACTGCCCAAAACAGAATTGAGCAAGATATAGACCAGTTTGTGTAATTTATAACTGGCCATAGAAATAAGTTTCTTTTTCTGCAGAATTTGGGCTGCCTTCACACAGATGTTTACATCTTTAGTCCCAACCACAACATTCTCCCTTTCAGTCCAGATCCTTCTGGACACCCAAACCCCCTACAGACAGGCCAAGAATGGGCATCAGCAGATGGAAGTGGGAGGCCTCTGCACACACACTCTGGTCTCAGGCGCCTGATCAAACCTCCCCCTTCAGAAGTGCAGGCCTGAAGACTGCAACTATTTCAGATGGCGTTTTACCACCTATGGTAAAAGCATCCCAAAATGACACTGGGAAAGGTGCAAGATGACTTGATTTAAGAAGGAGTTGTTTTTTACACCCCACTTTCTCTACCTTGAGGAGTCTCAAAGAGGCTTACAATTGCCTTCCTTTCCTCTCCCCACAACGTTCAACTTGTGAGGAAGGTGGGGCTGAGAGAGTTCTGAGAGAACTGTGGCTGGCCCAAGGTCAACCAGCAGGCTTCCTGTGGAGGAGGAGTGGGGAATCAAACCCGGTTCTCTGGATTAGAGTCCACTGCTCTTACTACACCACACTGATTCACTCGTTCATTTGGTCTTTTACGGTCACTTGACCAATCATGTAAGACATTTACACTTAAAAATTCAGGCATACCGTAGACCAAACAAAACAAGTTAAAATTAAACTCTAGTTACAGTACAGTTTCCAAGGCCTACATATCACCAGATGGAATCTAGCTACTTGATGAGTAGTCTTGGCACTCTTATCAGATAGAAGATAATCAAGTTTAACTTTTTCCAGTGAGACCAGAGAATTTGCCTAAGAATGGAGTAATAATCTCATCACATGCTTCCTTATAATATGGGCAGCTAAAAAACGTGGGCTCTATGGTTTCAACCTCTCTTAGTGGACAGGAGCAGAGCCTTTCCAGATAGGAAGTTTTGATTTAAGGTACAGCTTGGGGAAGAAGAGAAAAGGAAATCCTCACCCAGGTCTTACATGGGGGAAGAAACCTGACCCCAGCAGCTCACAACAGAGATGAGAACACAAACACTGTTCCTCCCCTCCCAGTGTACAATAACCTTTATGAGTCTCTCTCTCTCTGCTCACTTACCAATAGAGATGATGAGATCTCGCCTGAGGACAAATCCTACCAGCCGCTGGGACTCTCTTGACACTACCACAGGGTAGCCACTGTAGGTGGTCTCGTTGACAATGGCCTCCACATCCTCAACTGTCATACTATCTTGTGTGAGGACGGTCAGCGCGGGGTCACTGCGTCGCGGCCTCATAACGTCCATTGCTAGAGTCTTATGAGAGAACTCTTCTTTGGCCTCCAAGAAAGGGTACCCGTTGAGACGGATGTGGGCATCATAGATGCCCTCCCGGCCGATGGCGTCAGCCACCCACTTGCTGGTCATGGCAGCAGCCATCAAAGGCACAATGTACTCCAGGCCCCCAGTCAGTTCAAACATTATGACCACAAGGGACACAGTCATGCGCGTCACTCCCCCTGCAATGCAAAAGCAGCTATGAGCAAGATGAACAAGCCCAGGCCACTGACATGCAGATTCTCCCCTTTTACATGTGGTATAAACTATGTGAGTCATGCAGAGCTTGCCAGGACAGGGTGGGAGAAGCAACAGTACAGCCCACCCCCAGTAACGTTAAGCTGGGCAGTTACTTCTGATGACTGGATGCAGCCCACAGAGGAGTGGAGGCTGCCTCCGGTCCAGGAATCATAATGACCCATAGTTAGCTCAAAAACTTCCATGTATATAACCAGACAAAAGAAATCAAGCTGACAGAACACTGCCCTCTTCACTTAAGATGAAGAGCCTTGCTGGGATAGACCAAGTGGCTTTCTAGATCAACATCTCTTCCTCAAAGGTGGCTAACTAGAAGCTTCTGGGAAGCTTACAAACTGGCCAGGAAGGCAACTGTCTATCTACATTGTATGTCTCCAGCACCAGACACTCAAAAAAGTGTACTGCCTTTGATCATGGAGGTTTCATTTATCATAGCAGATAACCAATGCAGACTTGCTCTCTTTAGCCTTCTTTAAAACTATCACAATTCATGCCCATCACCAGGTAAACACATTCTACTTTCCCAGACGTCTGTCTGACATTCATAGTTTGCTTCTTTTAAATCAGCTTTTATTTTAAACACCCCTGAACTTTGGTCTGCCTCTTGGTTTGGCTCTCAGAAAGTGACTTGGTGCTGCTGTTCACTGTTGTTTTGTCTTGTTGGTTTGGTTTTTGTTCTTATAAGCTGCCTTGCAAGCATTTCGGGTGAGCGTGCAGGATAATTTTTTTTTTTTAAGTTTTAGATAAATGAAGGGATTGTGGCAGCGTGGCAGTGAATTCCGTACGCAAATGGCGGGTTGTGTGTGAAACAGTACTTACAAGTGGACCGGATTCGAAGCCGATCCCAGGACACACAAGAGTGCTGGAGTGCTAGAGCTCCCCAGCTTTGATTTCCTCTTGGGGACAAAGAGCTATTCTTAGGGCGACGATGATGTGTTACTTAAGCAACTTCTTCAAAAGCCCTTTAAAAATGGCCGCTGCTTCAAAAGAGAAGGTAACCTTATAGTGGTAAATCAAAACTGGTGTTCTACACTGATTCGTGCTCCAGTTAACAGGGGTGAGTTTTGGATCAAGTAAACAACCTCACAGTTTCACAGCTGTCCCTTAATGCTAAAAGCATGTGGTGCTCTTAATTACCCAGAAATACTTATGAAATCGTATACAGTGATTATGCTGTGTCAACAGGGAAATTCATGCTTCAATTAAAAAGGAAAATTGGTCTGCGCTGTATCCCCTCTCCCACTGGTATGTACATTAGTAGAGATAAAGGGCCAAACTGCACACTGATTTACACAGGTACTGAATTCAGAGGAGGACCACAGAGCAGATGGAATTTAACCCTTTGTCTTCACACTGTTTTCCCAGCCTGAAGCACCACTGTGAAGCTGCTGCTGGCCCCACTGAAACAAACAACACAGAATACCTTTCTGAATTTACCCCCAAAGGTCAAAAAGCACCACCAGAGCTGTTTCAGGCCAGAAACTTAAAATCACCTCCCCCCCCCCCCCCCCCAATAGCCAAGCCTCACACAGTGTCCCAAGTGACTGCTTTTCAGGAAGAAAAATAATTAGGAGCTTCATTCACACACAGTAGGGCTGAAAGAATGCCTTTAAAGTTTTGCCTGGTGCCCAAATGCAGTAGCATGGAATAAACAACAAACTTATGACATGGGGGGGGAGGACAAGAAGCTCCTTCCTTGGAGCTCTCTGACCTGCAAATGGAAGCAAGTTAATCCAGGCTTTCCTCCAGCTGCCGAACTCAGCAGAGTTGTCGCTCGGATTCAGAGAGTCACCACAGTTGTGCCAAAGCACCGCCAGCCTCGGCCTTCGTGCCCAATGTGGTAAACTTGCTCAACACTCACCTAGGCAGGCAGCAGCTCCCACCATTGCATAGAGGCCAGGAGTGATGCAGTCAGCCCCTTGGCTGCACCAGTTGTGGAAGATGCCCCAATCGTGGTGATAGTAGGCCAGCTGCTCCATCCCCACTCCCAGCAGCCGGCCTGCAATGGCACCAACAGCCATGCTAGGGATGAAGAGACCTGAAGGCACCTGCAAGAGAAACAGAATCGTTTGTCGCTGCTTGCTCAAGGAGCCCTCAATCTACAGGAAGGCAGGTTTTTTACACTGGGGGCAGGTGGGCACCAGATCTGCAGGGAACAAACAATGGATCTGTTCTACTGGACCACTCTTTCCCCAGACCTTAAGGTCACTGCACAAAGCTCCACAAGGTGCACTGCAGACAGTAAAAGCTCTCACATACCCCGCTTCAAGATCTGGGGTCCCATGGGACAATCATTTCCAAGTAAGAAACTGCACACAGATAGTTATGAGACTTCACAATATGCACCTGCATGCTCTCACTATGGCTTCTTATAACCAAAAAAGGAATGCCTTGGCTCTGTCCCTGTGCCCTCCCTGTTCCTACTTCCCTGCTCTACTTTCTCTCCTCCACCTGCTTTGTGCGCCCTGCAAGCCCAATTTTACATCCTCCATTCCCTGACTGCAGCATTTCCCCCCATTGCTGTTTCCTGTCAAAGGAGCACTCAGCTCCTTCGGCTGGTATATTTGACATGCACCAAATTAAAAA
Source organism: Lepidodactylus listeri (assembly GCA_029233225.1). NCBI lineage: Eukaryota > Metazoa > Chordata > Lepidosauria > Squamata > Gekkonidae > Lepidodactylus > Lepidodactylus listeri. Next base: position 31,569,685 of record JARCFY010000013.1, read on the forward strand.
CACGGCCCCTTCAGCTGATCTCTTGCTTTTGCCATTTCTCCCACCCTCCTCCCCTTTAGGTATCTCATCTTATTCCGACTGCAAGCCTTGAGTTTTTAAACTGTATGGCATATATAGTGCCTGGTTTATGTAAGCCAAAAAGGTGTTATTAGTTTGATATAGACACTTGATTGCATTTCCTTCTTACCTTCATTCCGAAAGTGAATATAGTAATGAAGACTTTGAAGATGAGGGCCAAAGACAGCAGCCACATGGCCCTGTGGACTCCTGGCCCTGCGGCCCTGTCGGGCAGATCGTCTCCCTTGGTGCTATTGAAATCACTGACATATTCACAGAGCTGGGAGGAGTCCAGAAGGCCACAGTCATTGAAGAGCTCAGAGATCAGCTCGCTAGTGCTCATCCGGGTGTACTCATTGGGGAAGGCCAGGATGGCCGTGATGGCTGTCACCACAATCACCTCCGTCACGGGGTACTTGCCCAGCTTGGTGGTCTTGCGCCTCCTGCACCAGGCTATGTTACTGCGGATGAAGAAGGCCCCCCAGAGGCCACCAAATATCCCCAAGAGGATGAAGGGCACCAGCTCCAGCAGATGCCAGGGAGTGTGGAACTCCACGTAGAACAGGACGAGGCGGCTGTTCCCAAAGGGGTTGATGGAGCGCAAGGTAAAGGCTGCCACCAGTGCAGCAAAGAAGGACCGCCACAGTGTCTTGAGAGGGAAATAGTAGCTGACCTGGGACAGAGAGGGGTAGATTCAGTCCTAGCGGTTGGACACCGGAGACCTGGCTTGAATAACTTGGCTTAATACCACTTTGTCTTCCATATGGTGGAGTTTGTGACCATGAGTCTTCACAGCCATGATGGCTAGAAACCTGGGTTTGTGAATGCTCTCAAGAGGTTTACATGACATGGTCATGTGGTACAAACTGCAGGATGCACACCGGCTCCAACTGCAACCGGCTCCAACCCTCAGGACCACGTGCACAGAACTTCCAAAGGAGCATGAGCATTCCCATGAAAGCTCCACACAACCATCAAGCAGAGCTGTTCCAGACACTGAAGTCAGCATGCAAGGCATGGATCCCGCAGAAGCAACAGAGCTTTCATCACTTGGGTTAGGAGCAATGCTCCCTCTAAGCTGTGGAGTCTGGTGAGCAAAAATTCTGCTTTTTAAGCTACTGGCATTAAAGCTGTGAGCGAGCGATTTGGCTGCTGCATAGATTAGTTTGCTCTGAAACCATCCTTCCTGAGCTGAGACAAAAACGTGTGAGCTGGAGGCTAAAAAAACTGTGAGCTGGCTCACACTAACTCAGCTTAGAGGGAACACTGGTTAGGAGTCCCAGGGATAAGCAGGCTGTGCCTTCCCTTTGAGCCAACTTAGTGAGCTTACCATGCACTGAAGGAGGTGGTCAAAAGCAACCCCCCAATGCACACTAACCTCTTCTAGACTGAAGAGCACGCCACCAATGGGAGCACCGAATGCCACAGAGACACCAGCAGCTGCAGCAGCTGATAAGACCTGGAGGGAGAGAGATCCATGGTAATACTTTATGCTGAAGCAGATCCGAGGTACTAACACAGGATGAGTACTACTATGCGTGCGTGCGCACATACACCACCCATCTCTGAGAAAGAACTTTCTGGCCGTAGGCAGGTAACTCTGCAGACTCTGGGTATTAGAGCTGGATCACTCCCATGGAGCATGTCAGAAATAGAGACTCCAGGCGGGAGAGAGGCCAAGTGCAGCAGTCCCAGTAGGGTAGCTCAGCCTGTTCCAGAGCTACAAACACTTCATCTGGAAACCATTCAGGAAGCCATCTTGTTCTGCCACTTCCGAGAAACACTTTGCAGCGCAGCCCGTCCGGGCCACCCTCCAGGACCAGAGAGCGCTTCCAGCAGCCCCTGACTTACCTCTCGGCGCTTGGCTTCGTTCTTTCTATACTTGGTGAAGAGATGGCAGAGGATGTTCCCGCAGCAGCAGGCGACGTGCACCAGAGGCCCTTCCTTCCCCAAGCTGAGACCCGAGGAAACGGCCAGCACCAGGGTCATGGTTTTGATGAGCAGCGTCCACTTGCCCAGGTAGCCCCGAATGATGAAGCCACTCAGGATAGTTTTGATCTGGAAGGCAAACACAGAAGGCCTGCAGCACAAACACAGCAGCAGTCTGCACAAAGTTGACTCACACAGCTGGAAACCCACTCAATAGGTAGGGGAAGAAACCCGCTTAATATTTATTGACTTCATTTATACCCCAGGGTGGACCCAAAATGGCTTACCTCGTTCTCCTCTCCTCCCATTTTATCCTCACATCAACCCTGTGAGGTAGGTTAGGCTGAGAATGTGTGGCCAGCTCAAGGCCACTCAGCAAGCCTCCATGGCAGAGCAGGAGTTCGAATCTGGGTCTCCCAGATCCTAGTCTGACACTCTAGCCACCACACCACACGGGCTCATGCTTTGCATTTGTCCTGCAGGCCCCCTTTTAAAGGTGGGCAAGCTGAGGTCAACACTGATCTGGACTAGAGCTTTTCAGGCAATTCTCACTATTTCCTGCAGTTACACTCTTACTGAACTCACTGAGAGAGGAAGTAAAAGCCAGGAGGCAAGGAGGGGGAAAAAAGACCCACTTCTCTTAAAAGTCCAAACCCCTCTTCTCTGAACTGGCTTGCTCTTTCCACCTTTCCCAGGGTGCCTCGTCCAGAACATCCTGCACTAGATTCAAGAGATGAAACTGGGCATGCCTGGCAAGGAAGACACGTCTGTGAACAGCACAGGAGGAAGGTTCACCCTCCTGAACCAGCCCTCAAGGAATACCTAATCCTGCTCGGCTTTTGTTCATCAAATGCAGCCCAAGAAAGAAACTCACTGGTGAAAACCTACAGACTTACCTCTGGGATCCCGGAGCCACAAGCGTACGGAGCAAAGCCTCTGACTAGCAACACAGCAAGCAGGGAGAACAGCAGTGCCCAGAGGATGTACATGAAGTAGTTGAGGATGTAAGCGAGGGCCTCCTGAAAGGCAGAGACACAGAAGGGTCCCCGTCAAGCTTCAGCCATGCAAGGAAGAAGATGCTTAGCAAAGATGCGTCGGCATTGCCCCCTCTGCTTCTGCCTTGCTTCGGTCAGGCAGGGCACATGTATTTTGGGAGCAACAAGACTGATGCACAGGTATGCATTCAGAGGTGCACCACCAGTGCCCCCACCCAGGACGTCCCCAATCCCATTACAAACCCCTCCTTGGCTTCCAGTCAGAAGTTGTGCCCACGTCCTCCATTCTGGACATTTGTCCCTGTTCTGAAAGGTGGTTTCCTTAGAAGTCCAGCAACAGTGCTCATGGTTGTACCAGAAGCCCTTCAAGCACACACCTTCCTTCAGGTCTGTCATCCAGTGGGCGGAGATGTCAATCAAACCTGCTATCGCCCCTACATTTGAAAACCAGTAGTTTAGCACAGACGAGAGGACGGCACGCAACCAAGAGAGCCAAGCAAGGACCGAATGGACTCTGCTCTCTCCAGCATCCACTTCCACCAGTAAGGAGGTGTGGGGCTTTTGGGGGATTCCTCTGCATTTGCTTCGAATTTCAAAGGACTGGGAGTCACAGTATGAACTGGCAAAGCAGCAAAACAGATCAGGCCCTGCTTTTTGTCGTCTCACCTGCCAACAAGCCTATGAGCAGCATCAACAGCCATCCTGAGAAAGCATCACTGACGCTGTTAATCAGGGCCCAGGTGGACTCTTTGCTTTTACTGGTGATCTGGGAAAGGAAATTTGAGAGAGAGAGAAGCGGCTTATTCAGCAGGCTGCAGGGAAGAGAAGACCGCTGAAGACCCATGGCTTTCCCCCCCCCTCCTCCCCCCCATCCCACCATGTGTGCAAGGATTTGATAAAATGGCAGATGCAACAAACCAACCCCACCCCCAGCTAATATGCAACTGTACACCCAAGGAAGATTTAGCCCAGTGGAGAGGCTCAGATACACTGTCTCCCTGTACCACTTTCCCAGTCAAATCACACACAGCTGCTCTGAAGCTTTTTTTAAAAAAAGGAGGAGGAGGTGGAAGACATCATGAGGACAGATCTCCTGTGCCAATTCCAGTTTTGATGCATGTGGAATTCTCAGAACACTTCCCCCCAAACCCACCCTTCCTGATGCCTGGGGAAAGGACACACTCAGAGAGATGGGAACAGAAGCCGCCCCAGTCTCCCAGCAAAGCTGCAACTGACCTCTCTGTGCCTGTCGCGGTCCCGAGACTTTTCGCGCACCCAGTCTATCGTGTTGAAATCTTCATAGGTCCCCACACCAGGGAGTGGCTCTTCCAGAAAATCCATCATCTTGCTTGAGCCATTCATCCCACCTCCATTATATGAGGAGAAGCCTGCAGAGCAGACAGAATGAAAAGAGCCCTTGACTGATGATACTAGGACTTGCTTAAGGCTTGGAGGGGGGGGGGGGAAGAGGAGGAGGAGGAGGGCACTGGCTTTATACCCCACCCTTCACTACCCAAAGGAGTCTCAGAGTGGCTTACAGTCTCCTTTCCCTTCCCCTCCCCACATCAGACACCCTGTGAGGTAGATGGGGCTGAGAGACCTCTGAGAGGACTGCCCTTGAGAGAACAGCTCTGAAAGAACTTGTAACTGACCCAAGGTCACACCAGCAGCTGCTTGTGAAGGAGTGGGGAATCAAACCTGGTTCTCCCAGATTAGAGTCTGTGCTCCTAACCACTACACCAAACTGGATGAAAAGTGGTAGACTGTTCGGTTTGCCTGGAAGGGTCAGAGGAAAGGATTTCCAGCACTCCACCTGCCAGCCAGCCAGGTGTCCCCAGAAGCCCACAAGCAGCACTGACTGTCCCTAGTAATCAAAGATAGCCTGCGTTTGCATATAGCCTGCTTCTGCATATGGAGGTTCCGTTTTAAACTATCATATCAACAACTACTAATAGGCCTGTTCTCCATGAGAGACTGAGGGGTGGGGGTGAGCCAAGAGTGTGGCATGTGGGGACTCCTCCTTCCTAGGAGCAGTGGTCTTCACCTGTGGCATCCAGCAACTGCTGGGCCTCTCTAACCCCTGCAGCATCTCCACTGTAACTGGCTGGCCGCTGCTGGAACTGGTGGAGCTTTCGCATCTTAGTGCTGCACGGTCATCTGCCAAACAGACAGCTGATGCCAGGTCAGGGTCCTGGAAGGTAGAGTAAGCTTAAGGAGAGGGAGATATGGAGGACGCAGACCCCGAAGAGGCAGGTAGAGTTCCCAGCAGAGGTCTTTACGTCAAGCTGGCAGACTCAGCCCATGCCAGGCCCTTGATCTTGCTCTGGTGCAGACGACAGGGCACATGTGCCTCTGGGGTGGAAGGGCATCTAATCCATGCCTTTGCACACCTGTGGAATGAATGCCAGCTGGCCACAGAAAATCCACCCCTCACCCCACCGAGGTGTGATGCCTTACCCCATCAGCCAGGGCAAGAAACAGAGTGGGAAGCCTCCCCCATGACAGACCTGGGTGGAAAGTTTCATCTGCAGACACCTGGAGACCATTAGGCCAGGAAGGGCTGGGGTGCCGCTTTTCCATTGGGGTCGAAAATTCTGCTGCTGAGAACGCCCCGATCTGCTGCTGTAGGCAGCCTGGAAAAACTCTCTGTAACTCCACAGAAGGGAACACAGCGTCCGGAGGGTGCAAAGTCACATCCCCAAGCAGGTGACTGGGCCGAGTTAATCGTTAAGCGGCTTCACCTTTAAAGCAAGAGGGAGGCTGAAGTATACAATGGCTGCTGCTAAACATCTGCTTGAGCAGCTTCTATTTTGGCAGATCCTGAGCCAGGTCAACAGAGCCATGGGGTTCTCTGGTGATGGTGACCAGGTCAGTTCTCCAAGTGGCATCTGAGAGCTATTCCCCTCCACCCAAAAACAGGATATGGGTGAGAGAAACACTCTCTCTTGACCTCCTGAAATCCAGCCCCTCTTGCCTCATATTCCTGCCCCAACCAGGCTTGCCTGCCTGCCTCAATCTTGTATGGTTTGAAGCCTCCCAGGCACACAGCTTCTGAAACATCGCAAATACAGTTTAAAGAGCATTTCTCCAATTCTCACACTGGAATGAAGGAGCATGCCTCTCTAGGTGGACCTGACAAACAGCCTCCCCTGCCCTTGAACAACACAGAGCCTGGCAGAGACTGGCTGGCTCCAAAGACAATGCACTGGTTCATAGCGAGTGTTTAGTGGCGCAGAGAAAGCTTCCCCACCCCACCTGTCTCCTGGCCCCAGAGAAGGGTCTTCCCAGGGCAACACAATCTTAGCAGCTACTGCTGCAAGGGACTGGATAAGACTGGTGCTCCCTTGGAGCAGGCAGCCACTTTCCCTTCTTCTCAACAGAGCAACATATTTGGGGAGGGAAGGGGTCTGGCAGAGGGCAAGGGTGCTGCTGCAGCTGCCTTCTTTCCCTCACCAAGACACTTGCTGTGCGGTGCTGCCTTCCCTTCACTCAGCACTGCTGCTTGACAGACAGGGCTCAGAGCATGTTTCTGCTCACCCGCAGGCAGCCGCTTGAGACAAGCTGATCAGAAACTGCCCTCTGGTGGAACAAATTTAGAATCCAGTGGCACCTTTAAGACCAACAAAGGTTTATTCAGGGTGGAAGAGGGAGAGTTCCAGCTATGGGAAGGAAGGAAGCAGCAGCAGCAGCATCTCCCCCTTCAGGACAGGGGGACTGAGAGGCAGCAAACATGCAAGGGGGCTTTCAGCTCTTCTTCTCTCACTATGTTCCCATCAATGACTTCCAAGTTCCACTGAGTAAACTGTCAGAGGTGAGTGCTGAAAGCAAACATTCAAAACAGGACCTTGGGCACAAGAGATGAAAAGATGCCTGCCTTGTGATGAAGTCTCTTATCTATTCCTTGGCCTGACTCTCTCCCCACCCTCTGCTGACAACAGCAGCTATTCTGTGGGTTGAGAGCAGGCGGGTACGGCCTGTTCGTGTCACCTTACTTCTGCTTTGGAGACCTATGTCAAAAGAACAGCTCTGTGAAGTCTGAAAATTCACATCCATTACTTCTGAACACAAATCAGCCCAGGGGAAAGTACTGCTCCCACTCCACATTTCCATCCCTCACTGAATCAGTCGGGCTTCTAAGAACCCAGGTACGTTTGGATAAGACATCAGAGAAAGCGAAAGAACAGGAAAGCATAATGGTTAGGAGGAGCATAAGCTGCGATCTTCCACTTCAGACCTTAGCCACTTTTCTCAGCTTCAGTTAAAAAACAAATTACTTGTAGTGTAGATAATAGTAGTCAATCTTACAGGGCTGTTGTTAAGGAGTTCCAGCACAATACACACAAAGTGTGCTGGGCCCTTAAGAGAAGGGCTATCTAAACACTCAGCACTGTTCAGCTACTCAGACGATTAGGGACTATGATTCATGGCCCAGAAGGAAGGAAAAGAGATGCAGTTTTGATTTGTTCCTTGCAAACATTCACCACCAGCCACTAGAGAGGCCAGTGTGGTGTAGCGGTTGGGATCTGGGAGATCATAAGAACATAAGAAGAGTCCTGCTAGCATGGAACACTAGTCCATCTAGTCCAGCATCCTGTCTCACACAGTGGCCAGCCAGTTCCTCTGCACAGCCAACAGGGCATAGAGGCCGAGGCCTTCCCCTGATGTTGCCTCCTGGCTCTGTGATTACCTCCTGACTCTGTGAATGTGAAGTTTCCCCTCAGTCACCATGGCTAGTAGCCATTGACAGACTTATCCTCCATAAATCTAATTATCTTTTAAAGCTGTTTATTCCTATGGCCATCCCTACCTTCTCTGGCAGTGAATTCTATTTTAATCACTCTCTGTGTAAAGTAGTAAATCCTTTGGTCTGTCCCAAACCTACTGCCCATCAATTTCATTGGATGCCTTCAAGTTTTAGTATTTTGGGAGAGGAAGAAAAAGTTCTTGTCAACTCTCTCCAGCCCATGTATAATTTTATAAACCCCTATGATGTCCCCAACCCCTTAGTCGTCTCTTTTCTAAACTGAAAAATTCCAGACTCTTCAGCCTTTCCTTATAGGGAAGGTGCTCCAACCCCCCCGAATCATCTTGGCTGCCCGCCTCTTATCCAGGTTTCAAGTCCCACTGTGCCACAGAAGCTTGCTAGGTGCCAGGCCAGTCACAAACTCAGCCTACTCTACGTCACGTGGTTGTTGTGAGGATAAAATGGAGGAAAGGAGGATGGTGTAAGTGCCTCTTGCTCCCCCAGCAAATGAGCTCCACAGTTTTCAAGCCTTTGAGGATACGGTCAGTAGGCCCACTTTTGATGCCTAATCATTGCTTTGGCATAACTACTGAAAGCCCATGGAAGCAGCAGGCCTCCCTTGCCCCAGAAAAGCCAGCTTTGCCACCTGCAATTCCCTGCAGGGAGGCAGCACCTTCTGCACACCAGGGCCTTCCGAAGCAGCTCATCACTCGGAGCCCCTAAAGGAGAACCATGTATACCCTTCCCCACACCCTGGAGAACTAGAGCTTGTGCTGCAGTGCCAAAAATGTCCCTGCTCTTGCCATTACAGAAGGTGGTGAACCAAAGAATTACAGCCAGACCTGGTGCCTAGCAACCTCTGGCAAGCTGCAAAGAGACTGCAGGTCATATTCAATGCAGGTTTGCAAAAGGGAACACAGGGATCAGGGAAAGTGCCACACCAGCAAGGGGGTCTGAACAAGCTTCTGGTGGAATAAACAGCATCCCAGGGGCACGTTTATCCCTGCAAATGACACTGCTGCTGGTTTGCTCATGTCTCCCAATTCTATGGTTGAAGCCACCTCCCGGCCAACCAATGGCGATTGCGGCTGGGGCAGCGGCCAACAGCTGGTGGCTGCTAAATACACACAATGGGCTGCTGATGGGAACTGGCCTCCTCCGTCAGCTGCTGAGACCCCCAGAACGCTGACAGGACTGACCCCTGACCCAACCTGCTGTGTCCAGGAGCAGGCTCCTCCCTCCCCTGTGCAGTGCTGCGCTGTACCACTCCATGGCAAGGGCAGTCTCAGTGAATGGGCAATAGGGACAGCTGCTTGGAGGAGCCCCAACCACCCATGTTCCCCCAGAAAGGGGGGAGGGGGAGAAGAAGACCACCAGGCTCCTGCTGCCATTCATGCCCGCCCTGCTGGAATATACAAGGTCTACAGTGCACCTACTTGAAGAAGATCAGAAGAACAGCCTACAGGGGACAGGTGAAGGACTGCTAGTTAGCGCTGCTAGATTAGGGACTTTGCACAATTTCAAATTATGTCCTTCCTGTCTCCTGACTGGCTCTTTGGAGACTTCCTGCTCCAACTGAGCCCTCCCCCCCCTTCATGCCTGCCTCTCACAGCAGTTCGTCAGTTAGTTAAGCCTCTCTCCCTCTCCACTGTTCTATCAGTTTATTTCTTCTTCTTTAATAAACTTGAGTTATTTTCTTTGAATAGTTGGCACTCCGTTCCTCTGCATGTTTACACTCTGCCAACACACTCCATCAGGGGCTCGGGCAGCTGGCTTCCACTGGCGGCTCCTGCCCACCTTGCACAAACAAGGGCCTCCCCTTACTCGGCCCCGGCAGGGGAGCTGGCAATGAGGTGGCAGTGATTCTAGGGCCCCATCCTGGACTTTTGCCCAGGGCCCCGGAATCACTAAGACGGTTCCACGGCACCTCCCTCTCCTACTCTGCCACCTCCTTGAGCAAGTGGGGGTGGAGGCTCAGAGCAGCAGTTGCCACTGCTGTTGGGGGAAAAGAGACAACAGGAAAACAAGAAGAGGAAGCTGCTCCTGTCCATCGCTGGTCCCCACAGCAGCTATGACACTGCAGCAGCTGCGGCCTCTTGCCTCCTCTCCCTCCAGGTGCTGCTCCCTCTGGTGGCAGCTCTCCTCTTCTCAGCCACAGCTCCCATTCCCAGGCTTGCTACGACTGTCAGTCAGTCACCAGCACAGAAGCTACGGCAACTAGCAGCATCTGTCACCACCCCAAGGGAGAAAGCAGTGACGGCCAAGAGCAGCGACCGCTTGCTCACCTGCCTTCTCCCACTGGTCACTGGCTATTGCTGCTCCTAGCTGCCATCGCTGCCTGCTCAAATCGACAGGCAGGGGACTGGGGGAGTTGGCAGCTCCTTGCCTGGTGTCTTGGGCAGAGGAAGGAGCCATCACTGGAGGCAGCACAGCTCATGCATCTGGAGGAGGACCTCAGTGGACAGCATCTTGCCCAGGGCCCCTCAAAACTGGCCTAGAGTCAGCCCTGCATGAATTGCTCCCACTGCGTGTGGGATGATGCTGTAATAAGTGATCTTCAAAACAATACCCTGGCTTACTCTAGAATGCTCCAGAACAGTTTCTTCCCCACTGCTATGAATGAGCCTCAAGATCCACTATACTTCAGCTGTACTAGAAGTTAGCACCAGGCAAACAAGAGCTCATGTCAGCCAGAAGGCTTGGCAACAGGGAAAAGACAAGGACACAAGAGCATCTGCAGGCAGTTCCAGCATTACCTTCCGCCATTTCTCTGTCCAGAGGGGGCACATCATCCACCATGGAGAAGTCCAGTGTTCCCCCTGCAACCTCCACCATATCTTCATCGCTGGTGCTGCTCTGGAAACTCCCACGTCGGTAGCCTTTATTATCCATAGCCAAGAGGTTCAAGACCTGCGGTGGGGGAAGGAAGAAAGGAAGATGTTAGACATGCCACACAGTGAAGAGAACTTTGCCAAAGTTTGTGTCTGAGCTGGGCCTACCACAGCAGTCTGGATTGATGGAAACCATTCAAGTCAGTAGCCTTTTTAAGAAAGAAGGCCCCCTTCTCTCAACTGAACCCCCCCTCCCGAGACCCCAATACTGCAGACAACGGGGGCTCTCGAATCTGGCACCTGCAGAACCTCAAGTTCTACTTTAAAACAAAACAGTAATCTATGCAGTCTTCCTGGCACGGGTCCTCCAACCTTGTTGCGCCTGCAGGCGTTTCCAAAACCCTGAGAGGAACTGTGGGTGCCATCACTAAATGGTAGCCATGTGGGCCCCTAATGTAAACCCTCCTCCCATACATGTTTTGAAAACAAAATGAAAATTCCAGGGGGAAAGCAGATTTCAATTTTGGGAGAGGGTGAAGGAAACTTCCAGGTAATAGGACAATTGCCAGAGTTTCATAACAGCCATCCAGCTTAAGTTCCAGTGAGTGGCTTTAGTTGCCACCTGCAGGTCTTTGCAAGATCAGAAACTCTAATGGGAGAGGTCAGTTGAAATCAGTATCATGGAGCTCATAAGTCTGTGCACCACAGTTTCTAATGTGGTGTGTGCGTACATACACTGACTAGAGGGATTCTGGGTTTAACAGATGCCAGGAGGGTGGGGTGGGTTTCTCAAGCTGACTGGGGGAGTTGAAATCTCATATTCTCCTTGTTTCTCATCCTGGTCCCTTCTCTATTCACTTAAACTTCTCACAGCAAGGACCCTTCTGCACCCCTTCTGGTGCTGGTAGAACTGTTGTGGCAATGTACTTTCAAGCACACGTATGCACCAATGAAGACAACTGGAGCCAAGCGCATACTTCCCTGTAAGTTGTGGCTACTCCACGGGCTTTGTAGGAAGCAGCTGAAGCAAAGCTCTCTTGCCCCCACTGCACTCATCTGGAGGAAATGAACTGAGGTCACCAAGATGGGAAAGGGCTTTCCTGGGATGGTTTCAAGATTTCCATTACATTAAGAATCCTTAACTAAACACAGAAAGTTGCTTTGCAGCAACAGCAGAACACAGAGTCGACACAAGGAAAGGGAGAGAAATCCAGCATGGCAAGCAGACCAAAGGCAGGCCAATTTAACCACTATGCCTTGAGGTCACTCCCAGTCTCTCTCTCTCTCACCAGGCAGTCCGGATAACCTGCAATACACTTCTGGGCTCAAGGTACTGCCAGTGTGCCCCCAACTGGTTCAAGTACAGACAGAAGGCAGCTAGCTGCTCTAGTGTAGCCCAGAGTCTGAAATGCAGGAAAGAGGGGGCTCACAAGCACCCGCGGCTTTCAGGAGCACGGCTCACTCCTGCTCTGCATCACCAGCCATCGTCCCATGAGTGGCTAAGACACAAGTGTTTGTATCGCAGTTGTGAGAACTTGAGGTGAAAGGAGGGGAATTGCCACAGGGAGCCATAAAACCCTGACCCAAATGCAATGCATGAGCTGTCCAGTACTGAAAGGGTTAATGGTGGGAGCCATCTTAAGGACCCAAAGAACTTGCGGGGGTCTCAAAACTACAAACCTGCTTTGGACTTTGTCCTCCATCAGGAGAGAAAGGCAGCAGGGTCAAATAAGTTAAAACACAGGTGCATGCTTCCCTTTAAATTTTGGCTACTCCACAGACTTTATAGGAGGCAGCCAAAGCTGACTGAACACCAAGGGTATATGGCTCAAGTCCGTGAACAAGGACCCCTGGAGAAGGGGATGGGAAGGGAGGTGAGAAATAAGAAGTGGGGGCAGATCAGGAAGAATGTGGAAAACACCCTCCCAAAACATTACGAGCACTGCAGAATGCACATGAAGAGAACCAGCAGTGTGCAGGGGGAAAATGCATAGGAAGCTTGATTCTTTGGGGGCTCAGGGGGGCAAAAAAAAGAGAGTCCAAATCAGCCCAAAGCACCTCCCGGCATATCTCAGCCACAGAACAGGCACTAACTGTAGCAAATACAGTCTGACACAATGGATTGCCTTGAACGCTCTGCAAACACTCATCGGAAGAAGAACCACTCAGCTCTGCTACAATCTGTTCCGACAGCAAACAGTTATTTTAAAAAGGTAACTCAAAGCGACTGCACCGTTGTGTCAACACTTTCGGAGCCTGGCCAGATGCCAGCACCACACCCGGTGGCCAACGCGCAGGGGCACGTTGGCTCAAACGCTCGCGCTGTAGCTGGGGCTGCGGCATCACAGAGCAAGAATTCCTGGTCTTGAGGGGCTGCCGGCCAATGAAAAGGTAGCTTGTTGTAGGTTTTTGTTGTTGTTTTTTAAAGTAGTGGCTGGCTTCAGGATGAGCACTTGCAGAAGAAGCTATCTGCACATTACTGGGAACAAAATAAGCCAGTGAAAGTTGAAGACAGTAGGAAAAGAGGAAGACCCAACATGAGATGGATTGACAATGGAGCCGTGGCCTTTAATCAGCTAAACCTGAGCAAGGCTGTTAAATTATACAATATTTTGGAGGCCATTAATTCATAGGGTCGCCATAAACCAGAAGCAACAGCACAAACGCATAAACACCGCTCTGTAAATTTAGGAGAAGCATAGCATGCATCACCCAGGCATTTGTACAATTAGCAAAGTTGATCATAAGAACATAAGAAGAGCCCTGCTGGATCAGACCAATGGTCCATCTAGTCCAACATCCTGTCTCATACAGTGGCCAACCAGTTCCTCTGGACAGCCAACAACAGGGCACAGAGGCCGAGGCCTTCCCCTGATGTTGCCTCCTGGCTCTGGGATTCAGAGGATTAGTGCCTCTGAATGTGGAGGCTCCCCTCAGTCACCATGGCTAGTAGCCACTGATAGATTCATGGAAGATAAATCTGTTTATTCCTGTGGCCATCACTACATCCTCTGACAGCAAATTCCACATTTTAATCACTCTCTGTGTAAAGTAGTATTTCCTTCTGTCTATCCTGAACCTAATGCCCATCGGTTTCATTGGAGGCCCTTGAGTTCTAGTATTTTGGGAGAGAGAGAAAAGTTCTCTTGGTCAACCCTCTCCACCACATGCATAATTTTATAAACCTCTACCATGTCGTCTCTTTTCTAAACTGTATAGTCACAGACTCTTCAGCCCTTCCTCATAGGGAAGATGCTGCGACCCCCTAATCATCTTGGTTGCCCTTCTCTGTACTTTTTCCAGCTCTGCAATGTCCTTCTGGAGATACAGTGACCAGAACTGTACACAGTATTGCAAATGAGGCCACAACATAGATCTATACAGGGCCACTACAATACTATCCGTTTGATTCTCAACCCCTTTCCTAATAATCCCTAACACAGAGTTTGCCTTTTTACTGCTGCAGCCCACTGGGTTGACACTTTCATCAAGCGACCCACTACGACCTCAAGATCTTTTTCCCTCTCAGTTTCAGCAAGTTCAGACGCCATAAACCTATACTTGAAGTTGGGGGGGTTTTTTGTCCCAATGTGCATCACTTTACACTTACCAACACTGAACTTCATTTGCCACACTGTCGCCCACTCACCTGTCTACAAGATCCAAGTTTCCTTGGCTCTCCCATATACTGTCAGTGTGCAAGCCCTCCCGCCTTTCTCAAAGTCTCTGGCTAGGCAGCCTACATCTATGGCATTCTTCAAACGACCAAACTTGGAAGTCTAAAGGACAGATTAACCTGCCAAGTTCCTGTGCCCTGGGATCCTAGACTGTAATTGAGATGGTAACAACAAGATGCTGCTCCCCCCTAGCCAAAGGAAATGCTTATGAAACTGGGCCAATGCAGCAGAACATTGTGTATCTAGAAGAGGCCATCTCCATCTCGAAATACTGGTCCAGCAACACTTCCTTCCAGCACCCACCAACGCACTCAAATAAGGACTCTTTTTGGCAACTGTCTGGCTTTTTCTTCCTCTGGCCTGCAGGGGATGCACTTCCTCTCCAAACTGGATATACCCAGTGCTACATTCATAGGCTGCTTAGCTGTTATGACATAGCAAGCTTAATTTATAAAACACGGTTCCTGTGCCACTTGGTGACTCAGCAACAGATGATGCAAATATCTTCCGTTGAAGACACAAGAGGCTTGGGATGCTGCTGACATGAGCTGTTCTAACTCTACAGAACTGGATGTGAAATGGTTCGTTCATGCACACAAATTGATGAACACACATGTGTGAATCCACTCATTTAACACGCAGCCAATGTACAAGTTTACAGCTTGAATTTAAAGCACCATGTCCATCCTCACAACAATTGAGAGAACCAGATTTTACAGTTGGGAAACAGAGGCCAAAAGACAGCAACTCTTCAGAGACCACCTTCCCATTCAGCTCCCATATTCAACTTCCGACAACATTGCTGAAATTCAATCATCATCGCAAATTTTGTGAAATAAAAGCTGATCTTAACAAATGGGATCATCACTCCTTCTCATGGCATGACCAATTTCATCTTGTAAAATCATTTGTTCTTCCCAAACTCATATTTCTCTTTTGAACAATACCTATGGAGACACCTTCAAAAACTCTACAACATTGGCAAACGACCATCAATAACTTCCTTTGGAAGAATAAATGTCCGTGAATTAGTCTCAAGACACTGGGACTGAGGATGATGGAGGGAGGCCTCAACTACCCAGATGTCACCACATATTATAAGGCAGTTCTACTATCAAACATTGCAAAAATCTTAAAATCTAAAGAACAAGCACACTGGACCTTAACACTGGATCCTATCCTGCATCCTCTAACTCTGCCAGACGCCATCTGGACAGAAACCTCCCCACGTCCACAAGGAGTTCTAAATATTTATTACAACTCTTCTCAAACTATGGGATACCTACAGACAAAGGCTAATTCCAAAGTGCTCAAGATTTTCCTTTTTCTTATTCCAAACTCGGTTTCCACCAGGAGCTAATATACAAATCACCTCATTATGGAGAAAAGCCAAACTTACATGACTGAAGGACCTAGTACTAAACCATGACCTTGCACCAAAACTTTTTTTAGCAAAAAAACTTCAACAAAAAATTCCACGGTTCTTTTATTTACAGCTACAACATATGGCCACCACTCTACGACTGTCTGACATCTTGCACTCATCGCTCACCAACTCATGAAGTCTCATCAGGAAACTGTAACAAATCCTACTTCAACGTAAATCTGTTAAACCCTTGCCCTACCAATTAGCTTGGTCTCGAGATCGTGGAATCACCATTACAGACACTCAATGGTCTAATATTTGGCAGGCCTCATTAGCAGCCTCATCATCTGCACATGATGGACTACAGTCCTATAAAATTCTATCCAGATGGTACATCACACCTAAAAAGATGGCCCTGATCTCTTCCTCCAACTCAGCATTCTGTTGGAAAGGCTGTGGTGGCACTGGCTCATAAGCCCACTGTTGGTAGGCAATGCCCAAGTATAAGAACCTTCTGGAGTAACATTCTTACACATATCAAACAAATTACAGGATACTCACTTCCTTTACTCCCGGAATTGATCTTTTTACAACACATTCAAGAACCTTCAATTCGCAGAATCAGATGGGACCTCATCCGAAGCTTACTGGCAGCTACCAAAACAGTGTTAGCTTCATACTGGAAATCGCCTTCACTATCATCCATAGATGTGGGTTTTCAAAAATTTGGGATCATCTGATAATGGAGAAAATCATTGATAAGCTACTTTGATCAGATCTCTACCTTAGGAAAATGTCATTTGAAGAGAAATGTTTTCCCTTTCTTGAACACATACTTGCACAAGATCTACTACCTTCCAATCCAATATACTGACAAATGCTTTCACTTTAACCTGGTTAAGAACATAAGAACATAAGAGAAGCCAATGTTGGATCAGGCCAATGGTCCATCCAGTCCAACACTCTGTCACACAGTGGCTAAAAATACCAGGTGCCCTCAGGAGGTCCACCAGTGGGGCCATCTCCTTATTCTCCTCACCATCTTTAAGTCTTATCAGTCTATTTTTCTATTTCTTTTTTTCATTCACTTATTGTTTCTTTTTCTTTCCCCTCTTCATTTCCACAGCTGTAAAGTGATCTTAAGCAAAGTACCCCAAATGCACCACTCCACTCTAGCTCAGCAGCCATAAGGCTACCTTATCACACTAAACTGACAATGTTTTATTTTTCTAGATCATATTGTCAATCACTGAGAACTGCAATGTGTGTTTATAGTTAGATGATAATATAATAGTTTTACCAGATGCACTAAGTTTAATGTTAGTATTAATATAGTAATCTTGATTTATCTTTGGACTTTGACATATATGTATATCAACCTCTTCCTGTCAATTGTAATCTCTATATACATAAATTAAATTTTTTTTAAAAAACCTCCCACAGTTGCATCAGTATAAGAATTTATATTCTGTGGCATGGCACCCACTATGACTTCTAGTTTTCTACAGGCTTCCTTGCAGCGCACAATTCATGCTGGAAACTTATTGTGCACAGCCCCACACTCTAGAGTATTATGTTCACCTGGTGCATCAAGATAGAGGATTTTTCACCACCCAGTGCAGTTCCAAAGGCAGGCTACAGGAGCCACAAAAAGGCATCACCTAACGTCAAACATACCTAAGGCAGCACAAGCCCATGACATAAGAGCAGCTATGCGGGAGCAAAGGGAGCCTCCATTTGGCTGAGCACCCAGCTTTCCACAGCAGCCATCCAGATGCTCTCAAAATGCCTACAAAGCAGGGCACAGAGGCCGAGGCCTCCCTGCTATTCAGAGGTATGCCATGCCTGGCTGCAGATTTATCATAGCTTACCTGATGATGGGCTCCATCTCCATGAAGGTGTCTTTTAAAGATTTCTTAGAAACTACAAGAGACTTCAGTGCCCTGCATACTGCTAGCACTCTATGAGAACACATTTCTTTTGCAACACATGAAGCACCATGTGGTACAACTCCTATATGGGCCACAAGCCTTTCACATGGGCAAGGCAGAGTCTCCACAAGGACAACATCAGCCAGCTACCAGGCTCTGTGCTGCCTTAATAAAAGCCCTGGCAGTTTTCCTGGTCCCCAGCACTCAAGAGCGGTTGCTTCATAATCCCAAGGAATGAGAACATTTAAACAAAAAGCAAGTGGGAAGGCTTTTACTAGCTGCTGGAGTAAACAAGCAAACAGAGAAAAAGGAAGCGGTTTTGGCCAGATGCCAGTGGTTAAATACAAGGAAGACAGCAATGGAAGAGGTGAAACAAACACACACCCATCCCCCTGCAAGTGGTTTTCCCTTGTCAGAAATGCAACCAGGAGAGCCACCATCAGTGAATGCAATCATTGCCAACACCAAGTCCAGCTTCTCTGGCTGTTAACTACCACCATATATGCCAATGGCACCACGACCACCACCCCATTCTACCACTAGGAGAAAATGCTCCTAACATGAAATGTCCAAGATTGGGGACAGCAAGACAGCATTCCTTTTTGCAGTGTGGGGGCTGAATGTTAAATTTTCTTATCAAGCATAGAAAGAACCCTGGACTGTCCCTTGCCTTTCTTTCCACACACTGAATTCTCTTTGGCTTATCCTCCCCTACTCCCAGCTGATGAACAAAGAACACTTTTGTTGTGTTGGCTGCCACTGTGCAGAGGCATGAAACTCACTGGCTGACCTTGGGCCACACATAATCTCTCTCAGACCTAACCTACCTCACAGGTTCATTGTGAGGATAAAACAGAGAAGGAGAGAATCATGTTTGGCATCTTGAGCTCCTTGGAGGAACGGGGAAATGTAATTGTTAGATCCAGTCCACAGATCCAAGACCCGGCCTCTTCACTAAATGCCTGGGATCCTCTGGCACACTAGGAACTTGTGAGGAGTTTCTTCTACAGCAGGACTGGCTGGCTGGTTGCTCCACGTGAAGACTTCTTGCACTTAGGCCTACTCCAACATTTATCAATTTTGTTGCAGTAAAGGTGATAAAGGAACAAAAGGAATTTCAAGCCAAAGCACATCTCAAAAGAACATCAAGCAAAACTGGTGCACCAAGATTTCCATGGAACTCGGGGCAAAGAACAGCACTCAGGTCAACAAACTTAGTGCCATTTTACCAGGGAAAAAGCTCCCAACATCCCTGCAGGTTTCAATCAGTTTTTACAGCTGACTCAGCACAGTACATTCTTCAGGGCCCCTCTTGCAAAAGCTTGGGGGCTCCACTGGGTGTAAGCACATTGGAACGAAGATAGAAAGACACGCCAAAACTGGCCACAGTGCTGACTAAAGGAAGGGCCTTTCTTCTTGTGTGCCACACATAAGACACATTTGAAACTGTATCAGTACTTTGGGAATACATTTTCTGCAAGAACCTGAGCACCCAAGAGCATGTTAAGACTATGCCTGGTCCCTGTTATAACAATAAATGCCATGGATATTTCCCTACAGCAAGAGGGCCTATGGCCAACTCACCTTGCCCTGAAAGCCTCCCTTTTGTATGTTGACAGTGGCATAAAGAAGGCTGCCAGATCCTCTTGGGGAGCTGCAGTGTATAGCAGCCCTCAGCAAGAGCTGCTTATTCTCCTCTTTTTTTCCAATTTATATTTTTATTTTTTTAAATATAATCAACAATACAAAGGTGTGATATAACAGTGGTGGACTGAAGAACGTAAAATGCCATTCATACAACAATTCAAAACCTATGTAAGTAGTACATTGAGTAAACACTAACAATGTGTAATTTGTGCTTTATAAAACAATGAAATACAACTCCTAGAATGTGTAATTTGTGCTTTATAAAACAATGAAATACAACTCCTAGAAAAGGAATAATCATACATAAGAAAAACTAGTAATATAGCCACAGTAATTATAATAACACTGTAACTGAGATATTATTAGCAACAAAAAACTGTTATCTCCATTCTGGAGCAGTTACATCCATTCCTGATAACGTTCCGATGCAGGAGTAATAAAGTCCTGTTTGGATAGAAAGGCTAATATTGGGAACCATTTTGCATCGAAACTAGAAGCAGCAGGCGATATTGAGCAAATTGCAATTTTGTCTGTAATTCTCTCCATAACATGTAAGTCCCATAATTTGCTGAACCAAGTGTGTATGGTAGGTACCTTTTTGTCTTTCCAGTAAGAGGCTATAGATATTCTAGCGGCATAAAGCATTGATTCCAAAGTGGTCTTATAGTGGTGTTGCGTTATTTGTTTCGGCCAAATTTCCAGTTACAAATGTTCCGGTGTTAATGAAATCTCTATGTCTAAAATTTGTTTGATATGTTGTATTATATGTTGCCAAAAAGACTGAATTTCCCTACACTGCCACCAACAATGGGCAAATGACCCTTCCTGTTCACAGCCTTTCCAGCAGAGGGGTGAGTATTTGGATGACATTTGTGATAAAGCTTTGGGATGTAAGTACCACCGTGATCTTATTTTGAATTTGTGTAACTCTACAGGGAAAGAGCGAGGTGAGCTGCCTTTCAAAGACCAGATCCTCGACCAGACCTCTTCAGTTAATGTCAGCGCACAGTCCTTCTGCCAAGTATTCTGATAAGGAAGGGGTTTAGTATTAGTTTCTGATAGTAGGAAAGAATAAGTAGCTGATATCAGGTTTCTGTTTTGATTAGTATAAAGTTTAAGTATAGATTCCAGTCCAGAGTGTGGCTGTGAAACCAAAGACCGAATGTTAAGAGAAGTAACACAGTGTTGTAATTTCAGATATAAAACCATGGAATAGGGGTTCTCATTTTTTCTTCCAAGGTGGCTTTTGAAAGTAAGCCTTCTTTAGTGACAATATCACAAAATCTAGTTAGGCCTGCCTCCTGCCATAAGTTTAATAGAATCCAGGATCACACAGTCAGTAAACCATTTTTGAGTGATGAATGTAGCATACCTGGAAATTGGTGGTAAGTATCTCTTAGCAACATCCTTCCAACATTTAATAGAGGGGAAAAGGAATCGTTTTGCCTTAGACCAGTGAGAGAGTAAGATTTACTTTCCCATTTTACTGCATCAACTGTGGAATTACGCAACATGTCAGGACAGATTTGGACCCATTCAGGCTTGGTAGTTTGTCTTTGCATTTTTACTATGTTAGCTAGTAAGGCCGCTTTGTGATAGGTGCTTAGGTCCGGTAAGCCAAATCCACTGTTGGATTGCAGTCTCCTCAATGTTTGATGTCCCACACGCGGTTTCTTACCATTCCACAAGAATTTACGTAATGTCGCTTGCCAAGTTCTAATAACGTAGCTTGGGATATTAATTGGTATAGCTCTGTAGAATATTTTGTGTGCTAGTGACTATTTCCTTTTGTGATGTGGATATTGCTTTAATTTGTTTAGAGAGTTGTTCTTTAACCTTATAAGCTAACAGATGTAAAGAGCGAGATTTTATTCAATATTTTTGCTTAGTATATAATAGTTGCTTTTTTATTTTGGTGGTTTCTAGCAGAGCTAGGTTCCTATGTTCAAGATTTAAAAGTTGTAGAGTGTGATTATCGCCTTTTAGTTTATGTAGATGATCTAGAGTTTCGATCTTAGTGATGGTTTCTGTCATTAACTTTTGTCTTTGTTTTTTCAGGTATGAGGACTTAGCTATTAGAAAACCTCTTGTGATTGGCTTTAAGGCATCCCAGATCATCGTTGGTGCGGTATCAGCAGAGGAATTGTCATCTAAATACTGTGTTATGTGATGTTCTATTTCCTCCCTAAGTACTGGGCTGTGTAATAAAGATGAATTAAGAATCCAGTTTCTTGATCGGTGGGATAGTTCCATCTGTGTTTCAATGTCAAAAGTGCACAGAAGAGCGTGTCCTTCTTCTGGATTCAATAAGTTGTAAGTCTTGCCATGATGAGATACGTGAAGGACTAGAGGGGTGATCCATGAGTAGTGTATGTCTGCTTCCATTAAACTTGTTGTTATGGGCTTCATTTCACGACGTTTTTGCATTGCTTCCTTGGGAAGATCGGGGAACACATCTATTTCTTTGCCATGATAAAGAAGGTGTCCTTTTTGCCGTGCAACGTTGAGAATCCTTTTTCTGTACTGAACATCAAGGAAGATGATCATAATGTCTTGCATAGGCTTTGTGTGTAGTATGGAAGTAGATCCCAGCCTGTAAGCCTTGGTAATAATTGGTGATTGATCTCCTTCTATCCCCACCTCCTGTACCAGCCAACTGGAGATATGGATTGCCAAGTCACCTTTTTCTTCTATGTTCTCCCCCAGACCGCGTAATTTAAGATTATTTTGGCGCATAGGTAAGTCCAGACGTAAGGTTTTCTCCGCTAAAGTGCCTTCTATTTGATGCATTTGCTGAATATTTGTTTGATTTGCTATGCTGTTTTGCATTGCCCCCTCAGCAATATTTTTAGTGTCTTGAAGCTTATTTTGTAAAACGTCTAATTGGTCATATACTGGCTTAAACATAGCTGACATTTTTTCAAGAATAGTCTTTTCCATGTTTGACAGGGCAATCGTTAGGCTTTTAGAAGTGACTGGGGCTGACTCCCCCTCAGGAGTGTTACTTCCTGTCACCATTTTACCTTCGGGTGTGTGAGGGAGGCTTGATGTTGCGTCGTTGTTATTCTGTGAGGGAAGGAGATCTCGGATCCGCTTTTGTTTTTTGTAGTTCAGTTGTGCAGGGTTTTTTAAATCTTTCCCCATCAAAATGGGGTTAAAAAACCACTGTAAGCTCGATGTAAAGGCCAGAGAGGGGGGTTGGATGATGGAGTCAAGGGATCAGGCAGCCATTTCCCTTTTTTCCCGCCACCGGAAGTCCTCTTATTCTCCTCTTTAATATAGGTATTGGGTGTTTGCAAACCGCAACTGCATTGCACACCTCATCTACACCCCCAAGGGCTGAACCACAGTGAGACTCCTAGCATGCTGTAGCAGGTGCCATACAGAGCTGAACTCTGACCTCTCACAACTTCATCACACACAAGATGGCAAACAATCCAGGCACAAGAATCTTGCATCACTTCAGCTGACTGGACAGCAATATTATTTTTAAAACACAGTTGGAAATATAATGGACCACCAGAGATTCTGGCAAGCCATTCTGTTTTTTAAAAAAATCCACAAGTCTACTAGCTGCAACTCATTTATTCCCACACCACCACATACAAAACCCTTCTAGTGTCACTACAAAGGTGCGCGATCCCTGCCTCATGCCACTAAATGCTTTCGACTGTCATTTGGAATGTTTCCCAGGGGGCTGGAAATGTTTGGTGGCCATGGTCCTCTTCCAGGTCACCCAGAGACCTTCTCCCGCCCCCCCCCCCCCGCCAGGAAGAGAAGATACTTTTGGATCTCTTGCCTTAATTTTATTTATAAACTCTTTCCCTCCCCCCATGCAACAGAGGCTCCTCAAGCACCTTCCTCAATCCAGGTGCCAATCAAAACGGTAGGGATTTGTGAAGGTGTATTTGGCACAGTGCCTTCTGACTCCTTGCGTCTGATGGCACCGCCCCAACTGCAAACTCAGAGGCAAAAGCAGCTCAGGTGGATTCAGGAGCTGGCTGTTGGTAAAGGTGCTACCTCACAGGTGCTGTCTGGCCACTAATCCTCTGGCTGGGCTTAAGAGGCCTCTGTTAGGTTCATGGGACAGGCCCCAGCAAGCAGCGGTCTGTGCCAGCTCCTGATCAGTTTCCTTCTAAAGTTGCAGCAATCTTTTTCACATGGTCGTTGTGTGAACTACAAGATAAGATTAAAACACTTGCTGCATTATACATGCGGCACACATTATTCATGGGCCAGAGATGAAAAGTTTCCAGAAGTTTGTGAAGAAGGTATATTTGGCAAACAATGCCACTGTTTCTTCCCACCTCCCCCAGTTCATCTACTCCACAACCCAACCTCCTGCAACAGTTACTAGCAGAAAGTATATTCAGTGCAGAAAGGGAGAAGACAAGAGCATACATTGGTACTACTTCATTCTGCTGCCAGCAAGGTGCTATGCTTGTGTAGCCCTCTCCCATGCAACTGGGGGAAGGGGGTACAGGAAGTAGAACTACAGTCCAAGGTGACTACCTGCCACTCTGCTCTAACCTGTGCTACTGCTGACCAAACACCTGCCTATTGCCTTGTCAGATCAGAGCCTCTCGTGCAGCAGGCCCAGCAGACACAGTCCCAGTGGCACTCCCTACCACCGATAAGCAAGAGTCAGCTCAGTAGTTACCTGAGGTCCCCCAAGAGGACAGCCCACCACAGAGGTGTGGAACCTGCAAGATCACCCCATGCAGAACCTTAGAGCCCACTTGCTCTTTACTGCTGACGCAGAACTTTATTCCTCACTGTGTCTCTTAGGTCCTGCTGCAGGCAGCCATCCGGAGGGGGAGGGAAGGGCAGGAAAGGCTACATTCCCACTGCAGTGCCAACCATCAGCTGTGCCTGCAACATGACCGCTGGCTGCAGTAGCCAGCTCCTCTGTGGTGGGGTTGCCGACTCTCTTGTTCTAGCCTTGCTCCTACCCTACTGCAAACTGCACAACTGACTGCTGTACCACCCGCACATCTGGCCCTCTCACGGATATGAAGTAATTGCAACAGCTCTGCCTGTGACTCCGCAGCCCATCAGTGCAGCTTGCAAAGGAGCCTTGTTGGAACAACAGACTGAGCAGCCCCACTGATCTGCCTTCCTTTCGGCATTTCTGACACCATTTGATAAAAGTGTGGATTTATGATCAGCGGTGTCTGATAGATAGGAACTGGTTCCACCCCAAGCTTGTTACTGACCTTAGCTGCCTTCAGCATGGAACTCACACTTGGAGGGCATTAAAGGTGTGCACGGGCATGCTCTTACAAGGGGGAAAGAAGGGTCCCCAGGGTCCACACATTACTGGATCACTGCAGGTGTCTGACAACCCATGCACTTCACATTGAGGGGGAGAGACAAAGGGATCTAAATCCATAATCCCAGTATGCCACACTGGTGCCTGTCTCTAGTAATCTACTGGGGAGTTGTGAGCTCCCCCACTGCTGCCTCAGCGGCTATATTCCCTGTGTTGGGCAAAAAGCTGGTTCTCTGATCCACCTCCTCTGAGACCTGAACCTTGTGTGGGAGAGGTCTTGGGAGTTCTGTCGGTATGACTTCTGCCAACTGAGCTATGCAAGCATGCAAATGCTGTGGCTGGAGCAGTCAAGGTTCATTCCCTGTGCAAAAGGGAACGTGGTTGCAGGAAGGGACGCAAACCAACATCTACAGATCTACTGGAAGTATATTCACTCGAAGGTTCCTCCCAGCCACACCACTCTCTAGTGGAGAGTGCTGTGTTTCCCTGTCGGGGTGTTCTATGCAGTGGCAAGGGTGGCCTTATTGGGGGGTGGGCATGGCCACCTCAGCGTGATTGTCTGTTGACCACCTCTGTTATGGGAGTGTTTGCAGCACACCACAATGATTGGTGGCTTGTGGTCGGGTGACTGTGGACTTCAGCACAATTGCTATGCTCACTGCATCATGGTGGGGGTTTTCTGTTGCACATTTCTCCTCTGCAGAGCAGACAGAATACACTCTTGCTTTCTTATCCACTGACATGCATCACCAGAGTTCAATGACTTCCTACAACAAGCAAGACCCTATCTTCCTCTTCTGAAAAATCAAGTCTAGCCCAATGAGATCCCGTCTTTAACAATAGGGGAAAATATGTCATAGAAAGAGAACCAAGCAAATTTTCTGTATTGAGACCAAGATGTCTTTTCTGGATGTTGAATTTTCAAAGGATATCACACGCTTCATACATCAAGTTATTTTGGGCTATGCCAGAGTTCAAAGGAGTCTGAAGAACTCTTTTTTCCAAACTAAGAAGTGAGTTAAGTCAACTCCTTTCTCTTGTTCAGAGCATTCAACCGCATCTGAGGAAGGGAGCTCTGACTCACAAAAGCTTACACTGGAACAAGCTACTACAGTGGCGGAGTGCATTGGAAGGGAAGCAGCCAGTTCTTGCTCAGTCCCCAAACCACAGAATCCAGGCTGTAAGAACAATTTAACATAAAATCGCTGCACTCAGAAGATGTGAACCAATTTTCCAGGAAACAGCTAAGCAAGTTGAGAGACTGCATCACTCCAGAAGCAAACAATTGTGCTGACTGCCTTGGAAATCTCAAGCTACATTCCTCTGTAAAGGCAGGGTATGAGCAATCACTCTGAGTTCCTTCCTTAACGCAGAATGAGCCCAAGATGCTGCTAAAGCACTGATGTGATAATGTCAATCACACATGCCTCAACAGACAGCACCTTCCCATGCATTTGGCAGACTATTATCAATGGTTAGGACCAATGCTCCCTCTAAGCGGTGGAGTCTTGTGAGCAAAAATTCTACTTTGTGAGCTACTGGAATTAAAGTTGTGAGCGAGCGATTTGGCTACTGCATAAATTAGTTTGCTCTGGAGCCATCCTTCCTGAGCTAAGACAAAAATGTGTGAGCTAGAGGCTAAAAAACTGTGAGCTAGCTCACACTAACTCAACTTAGAAGGAACACTGGTTAGGACAATCCTGACGAAACACTGAGCATCTCTTCATGTCCCCAAGAAAGCCCTAGAAAATAGAACGTTTGGAGAAACGAGAGAGACTCCAGTATGAAGAAGCTTCTGAAGCAGAATTCAAGAAGTTTGATATCATCTTGCAAGGACTTATAGCCCTCAGCCCTGATGGGTACTGTTAACTAGCATAGCAAAATGAAGGAAACTGCATTCTCTCCAACAGCTGCTACTGTGAACGATCTCTATACTTTTCGTCACTGAATTTGAACTTTATCTCACCTTGTGTTTCCTGTAGTTCATGGCCCTTCGCTGACTACTAAGTTATTTGCATCATAATAACCTCATATATTATCTGCTCACAGCAAGCCCACTGCACATATATGGCCAAGGGAGCTCTAGTCCACAACAGCTTATTCTGGAATTAAAAAAACAAAACAAAAAACCCTTTTGTCATTCAAGTGCCATGAAGATTTTGGTATATTATTCATAATGTAACACTATTGGGTGGTCCTGAGATTGACTGTTAGAACAGTGGGAACACCGCACACACCTTTCTTAGTTTTATAAACCTCTATCACATCCCTGTCCCACCCCAGTCACCTTTATCCTAAACTACTCTTCCCTCAACTTCCAGATCATTTTGATTTGCCTGGCACAATAGGGTTTGCTGTAGGAATTCAAGCGGAGAGAATAAGAGAATCCCACAGAGCTAGTGCAAGTCTTGGCTCCTGTTCTAATGTGCTTCTCTGGATCCCTGCCTAGGATTCCTGACCTGGGAGGGGGAATGTTTGTAAACAAGATGCCCACATGCCTAAGCAGAAATTTCCTCTTTGGCCTGGGCAGATCCCCTTTGGCCAAATTTCCCAGAAGAGCTGCACCAAATTCTTACCTCTAAAGAGTGTGGGCAATTATGTCCCTCCCACAGACTACCAAAGCGCAGGAAATGAGGCACCCAGTTTGATAATGAACACTCTGGCATTTAGCACCAAGCTTGAGGGAGCATGTCTGATACTGGAGCCTGAAATGCCAGGATGAAATATCACGGGCCCAGAACCACAATTTGGGACAAACTTGTTCTAAACCAAGGCTCTGTGCATCTTAAAGCTTTGCCACTGAGTACCTTCATCAGTAGGGTAACACACTCTGTGCAAATGAGCAAGTGAAACTGGAAGTTCACAAAGGGAGGTGACGGGAGGAAAGCTGGGAAATGCTGGGGCAACTCTTCTGCAATAATCAGCCATGCCACAGACCAGCAAGGGGTGGGGACTACTATCAAAAGTGTGCATGAGCAAGGGTGCATTTACTGGATGCACCCCCACTCATCAATGAGCAGTCTAAACAGAGGCTCATTCACTTGCACATCTTCTAACACTGTATATGCCATTAAATGCCAATAATGCCCTTCAGTTCTCTACACAGGACAAACCGTATGCCAGAGGATAAATGGACACAAGTCTGACATCAGGAATCACAAGACTGAGAAACCTGTAGAAGAACATTTTAACCTTCTAGGACATTCAGTGAGTGACCTCGAGGTAACTGTTTTATTACAAAGGAACTTCAGGAACCAAATGGAAAGGAAAACTGCTGAATTACAAGTTATTATAACACATGGAACAAAAACCTCCCCAGGACTCAACAGGGATATTGGTTTCTTATCTCATTACATATGCTAAATCATTCAGACCTCACATATGTATTCTCATTCAGGGGGACTATACATCCTCTGTATTTTAGTGTATTTCTTTTTCAGAATAATAAATTAGAATACTGAACGTAATACAGGGAATATTGGAATGTTTGGCTGACATAACACTACACTGACCTCAAAAAAGGAAAAAATGCTGTTAAGTGACCTCCAAGCCTGAAAGGAGTGAATGGAGAGTCTCAGTCTTATTTTGACATATTTATTGCTTTATAACTGTTGACCTTATAACTTTAGCTTGTTATTTAGTTTTGTCTTCGCATTATCTTAAAACATCTTCAACATATTACATGTTAATTTGCTGTTCAGCCTCTTACCTTCCATTCCAATGTATTTGAAAAAGTGTGCTTGCACATGAAAGCTCATACCTTGAGAAAAACTTTGTTGGTCTTAAAGGTGCCACTGGACTCTAAATTTGTTCTACAGCTTCAGAGCAACATGGCTGACCACCTGGATCGGTTTAAATATTGAACAAGATGACAACAGCAGGGTGTGCAGAGCTGCTAATTCCCGATTTCAGAGATTGTTCTTGGCTTGTTTTTCTCACACGTACTTACCTCACAATCAGGGAACAGAAGATATCTCTCTCTGTCACTCACATACACACAAAGGAGCACTTCAGCTTCAAACCATTTCCATAAGGAATCAACCCCGCAGACAAGGATTCCCAAATGGAATGCAAGTTCTCTTGGTGGCTGAGCAGACACACAGACAAAGCTTTGCCGGAAAGCAAAACCCAGCATGAGGAACCTCTACTTGCCCACATCGTTTCCTGTCCAATTATGTTCTCCAGTCAAACAGGTTTTAGAGTGTTTTATAGGGCTCCAAAAAACCTGTCTGTCCAATGTTGACACTGGAATGGGGGGGGGGGGGGGGATGGACATGTGCACCCACAGAAAACTCGCTCTGTCACACCCACTTTCAGGCTCTGAAAAACCTATCATCTGTACATAGCAAACCTTCCAGAGGTGTTAACTCTTATTTCTGCATTTGAGGCTCTCTCATGAACTCCTTTGGGTACTGAACAATTTCAGAGGCAGTTGGTGCTAGGCAACATGGGTGCTGGCAAGAATTAGCCCCAAGCAAGTTTCAAGGTTAGCCAAGAAAGCGATTTCTGCAGAGATCGCACACTTCTGTCCAAGACACAGATATATATATGTCAAACTCACAATGGAAATATCATTACAGCTTCATCTGTAGCTCTGAAAACCGGCACTCACAAGGATATCCGCTAGCCTGGGAGAAACTGTGTGAAGAACTGTGTGAAGAACTGGTCTTATTTATGAGATGTTCTTAACATTCAACACCTACCAAGAAGGAAAACCAGTACATAATATTCCCATTTTGCAGGTGGATAAAATAAAACTAAGGGGAACAGGCCACTGGAGCCAGCATCAAACCACTTTTCCCAGGTCCAAGACACAGCAGGCTACCAGGTACTACAGCCTAGATCTATGCTACAAAGGCAATGTTTTGTTTGATTCCATTAGGCTACCTGCTCTTCTTATCGCCTGTGATCAAACTGTAAACTGCCTCCCTCTCCTGCACAGACATGCAGCAGGCCAACAAATCAAGGTCCTGCAGCTAATCCATTAAAAAAAAATCTGATTACTAGCACAGAGAGGGCAACATTTAATCTTCTCCTCCCCGTTCCCAAGCACTGTTAAAATTATGAACCAAGTTTTGCTTTGACTTCATTTTCCGAAAAGAAAATACAACACTTTGTTGAGATGACGAACTTGAAGCATCTCACTTACCTATACAAATGCAATTGGACTGCATTAATATCCCCATAAGGCACACAAGATACCAAGACTGAGAAAATATGGTTTGTTGGGAAATGGCAAAGAAAGAGTTAAGAGGCAGATACTGTGGATTGTCCCCAGAGGTGAACAGTTTCAGGTGTTCCTCCCCACTGGTTTTAACTTGGTCAGCTGCATTCCAGAACTTGGAAGACAAATGCTGGAGAACAGAAAGTGTTTCCCAACCCTGCCCAACCACCTTGGAGCCAGTCCTGCACAGGGCTGGAAAACAAAAGCGTTCAAACACCCAAACTTCAGCCTTCAATGTCTAGGGGCTTGGTGAACAGGCACCTGGGACCCTTCCAGTCCTGCTTTAATCTAAGGTGCCGCTGTGTCTATCCTATTGATTTAAAAAACCCCAATAACAAAATCATCTGAAAATGATACATCTAAATACTTTGAGCACATCGTGTTCACCTCTCTCCCCTTCCCTGATGTATTTTTAATCAAACCTCATAACCTTAGCAAGCAGCACAAGCCACTCATAATGGGAAACGGGGGGGGGGGGGTAGCTGCAGGAGGACACTGTGCAGTGATGTTCTGGTGCTTGGTGCCAAGAACTCACAAGGTTGCATTTTCCACGCACTCCCCAGGCCTGCATTCTGTGGCAAGCCTTTCTTCCGGTTGGCTGGGTACCACCTGACAGGCAGAACTGTCAGCCCACAGTGAGCAAGCTGCAAGCAGACACGTCACCCCACACGCCCAGAGCTACAAACAGGCTGCCTCGGTTGAAGCACACCTATTACCCCTCCTGCATCATTACATACCAAACACCTTAATCCTGCGATAGATGCACACGCTCACCCTTGCCTGCAACTACTTTTGCTGGAGAGCCATACAGACACAGGAGTGAGGATCCAAGGCACATATTTTCCACCCACCACGACCACCGTTTCCTCCGGCAGCATCATAGGTGATGATGGGGCAGTCATGCCAAGGGCCACCAGTTGTTGAACACACAACACTCCATATAATTTGCAACTGGGACCCCCACACACATACAAAAAGGGGAGGAAGGGCAACACTTGAAAAGGGAGAGAAACAAGAGAAGATCGGCCTTAAGGTGTTACCAAAGCAGGTGCTCATGAAAGAGAAATCAGGAGAAGCCTCCTGTTTTAAAAGAAGCAATATATTCTAGTATTCTCTTCTGGCATGGAAGCTTGTATCAGGGGGACAGTTCAACACACTACTCTTCAAAGTGCTTGATCCAACCACCTTAACCAAACCAGGATATCTAGTGCTGCAGTCATACCAGAGCTTTCCAGAGACTCGAGAATGGATTCTGTTGATCCAGGTGAAAGAAAGGGTCTGCTGTGATATACCTGACAGAAGCTGGCAAACGGAAGATGAAGGCAGCCCCCTAACATCAAAGCTTTCCTGCCCCTCTAGGTTCTAAAACAGTGCCATACCCAGTGTGTTCTCACTTTCCTTAAGTGTATGAATGAACGCAGTAACTGGGATGCCATACTTACTCTGTGCTACTGCAGTAAATCATTGCTGCTGTGCAAACAAATATTCCAGCACATCAAAACAAACAATGGGGTGGGGGAAGAGCCACCGGAACTACGCTGTTAGCCAAGTTGTACAGAATCCCTGTTCCCCTTTTTCAAACCAATGTGGAACCCCAAAGTCAAGGCATTTTGCTGCCCTCCCCCCATCAAGCGCACTGTCTGAACCTTCCATTATCAATCAGGGGAGCATCTCCATAACCTTACTATAATCTGAGAACATGAAGCAAGACTCTTGCACTCTCCTCCTCACTGGCAGAGATAAGCAACTGGAGACTCCAGACCACAGTACGAGCCCCTAACGCCAGCTCCTCTTTCACATCGTTTTTGATGGGAAACTTGCAAAAGCCCCGGCCTTCCCAAAACAGTCAAAGGAGTAACGCCCTTGTACTTTCAACGACAGCTGAACCCACCATTTATTTATTGTAATTTTACTCCACTTCCAGACAAAAATAAAAATAGATAAAATGGTTTATATTATTACAACCTTCATGGGGGGGGGGATTACTCTCTTCACCTGCACTACAAAAAACTAGCATTCGAAGAAATGAGATATTGCAAGACAGGGACCTGTGCCAAAAAGCCAGATCCTCCCTATAAACTTACAGGTCTTGCTAGAGAGCAGAGTTGCAAGTCCTTCCTTCCCATCTCTAAACCTTATCAAGCAGTTTAACCATTCCCTAGGGACTCCAGTTCCAACGTGAGAAACAAAGCAGAAAGAGAGGAAGCAATTCCACTGGAATCCCTGATGCTGCTTTTGATCACTGACTGCTTAAACTCCAGTAGGATGCTTATACCATTATTACATTTCCCCCCCTTCTTTGTCACCTCCTTTTCCTTGTCATCAGCCATTAATGCTATCAAGCAATTACGCCTTGCTTCTACAAGAATCACACCCCTGGAGTTTATAGAGCCCGAAGCTCATGAGGTGCCTGGAAACTAACACCATTGCTTCAAAGATCAAAACAGAAGGAAAACCCCATCAGACACTAGCTTTTACATCTGTTTCTTCCAGGTTCCTTTTCATTATTTTCCTTGGCCAAATCCTTATGCTGTCAAGTGGCTGATTCTGTGGGGGAAGTGGTGCATACAACTGTTTAATTCTATTTAATTCAAGAACCTGCCTGTACCACATAAGTAAATCAGACATAGCAAAAGACTTTGAAGAAGCCAGAACTCCAAGATCTCTGGGAACTCCAAATTACCTTTGATATCAACTCCACGATCAATCTCCACAGCCAACTTGGAAATGTCTGGGTCAGACAGGTTAAAATGCTGACAATCTAACGTTTATAAATCTACAAGGGTTTCCTGAGAAAGAACCAAGGAGATGGGACACTTAGTCTACAGGGTTAGTGAGGGACAGGGTTAATGAGGAAATTGTTTTCTCCCAGGGACTGCTATAGTCTATAGTCAGTGGAAACTTGTGGAAATAGGGAATTAAGAGCCCTGCTGAATCGGATCAAGGTGGGTTCAACATCCTGGTTCCTACAGTGGCCACCCAAGGAAATTCACAAGGAAGGTACGAAGACAAAAGCTCTTCCTGCCCTTTATGACCAGTGTTCTAAGGCAGACTGCCTCTAACTTCAGAGGATTTACTTGGCTCTGGCAGCCCACAGCTGATAACAGATGGCTCCTTCCTGAATTTGCTTCCCCCATGAAAGTACTTTTTCTTGGGCGGTGACACAGAGTGGGGAAGGGTAAGTCTGCAGAAGTCTTGCTCCATAGGCTTCTCAAAGAACTCTGTGGAGGGGTGAGGGGAACACAGCTGGCATGTGGTGCTCGGTGGGGATTCACAGCCCCCCAGGACAACCTGACTGGTATCTAATGGGACTGAAGGAGGCCAGTCCCATAGGCTGCCATCGTCTTCATAGGGGGAGGCAGGGATGGGGGGTCTGTGGGATACCCCAGAAGGTGGAGAACGCTACGGGGGAGTGCCTGGGGGAACATTGCCTTGGGGCCTTCAGAGAGGAAAGCAGGACGGGGGCATTGGGGCACTGGGGCACGACAGGTGGAGGCTGGGGCTTAGGTGGCGTGACAGCCCCGGACCCTGCTGGGGCCCTTCCTGCAAGCCCTGCGGGACAGTCATGGGTGGCGCTGGGAGCCCTTACGTGGGGCCTCCGTCTCGACAGTCCCACTCTTGAGCCTGAGCACCCCCCTTTCCTTGCCCCTCCCAGCTCACCTCAACGGGCGGGCGGCCACCTGCGAGCCGAGGGTGGCGCCATTCACACGTCCGCGGAGACCGTCATGTGATTCCAGCGGCCACCTCCGATACTCTGTCTTGTTCTGTGCGTGCGCGTAAGGCTTTCTGAGGCGTAGGCGCAGCCGCAGTGCGCAATGGGTGCCAGGGCCGCCATCTTTAACTCGGGCTGCCAATTGGGACGCGCGCTTCTTCCCTCCTTCCTTTGGGTGACTTAGCAAGTCGTGGCTAAAGGCAGTTCTGGCTCAGCTCAGGGTTAAGAAGGGACGGCGGTGGGAATGGAAAAATAAAGTTCTTACTGTCTCTTTCTCCCCACCCACCCACATTACCGACAGAAGGCACCTTTATCAGCAGTATGACCGGCAGGAATCGAACAGGTGAAGCTTCCCCGCTGCGAAATTTGGTCTGATGAACACATCAACCTGGTTCTCAAAGGCTTCGAGGGAAAATAAGCCAATTTCCCGCCCGCTTTATGGAGAAATTGTAGTCGATCTCCCTCTCCTGGCCAGTTGCGGAATCAGGTGTGTGTGTGTGTAATTTATAATCTATTTATTTAGATAATTTTAGTTACACAACATCCTAATATCGTATCGGCCCAGGGGTGGAGGTACAGAAGGGGGGATTATTCCTTGTTTTACAACCCTTCGTTTCCACTTGGCTTTTGGCGACCTCTCTTTAGATGGATTAGGGGAGGAGAAGTGGGAGGTTATTCCTGAAACTGGCCT
Organism: Lepidodactylus listeri; assembly: GCA_029233225.1. NCBI lineage: Eukaryota > Metazoa > Chordata > Lepidosauria > Squamata > Gekkonidae > Lepidodactylus > Lepidodactylus listeri. Next base: position 31,603,761 of record JARCFY010000013.1, read on the forward strand.
GCTGAGATATTTAAATTGCTTCAGAAGTAAACAGGAGTTGTGTGGCATTTTGAAGACTGACAACATTTTATTTCAGAATATACTTTCCTGGACTAGAGCCCATTTCTTCATTTGTAGTAATTTGATCCAGTCTGTTCTAGGGACTTTCCATCAGGCGTGCCTCTCTTTTTTGTCCCCTGCAGGGCCTGCTGCTGGGCCAGGGGGCTGAGGACATTTTATACTGAATGTTTATCTGCAGGTGTCTGATTTTTTTCCCCTGAAGATAGATCCAGGAGGGCAGTCATGTTGGTCTAAAGCAGCGGATGGCTGCTCAGCAGTGCTCTGCCACAACAGCTTTGTTATGCATGGGGTCTTATGCAGGTGCCATCCTGCAAATGAGCAGGATCAGCAACTGCTTGTATACTGGAGAGCCAGTTTGGTGTAGTGGTTAAGTGCGTGGACTCTAATCTGGGAGGACCGGGTTTGATTCCCCACTCCTCCACTTGCACCTGGCTGGATGACCTTGGGCAAGCCATAGCTCTGTACCAGCTGTTCTCTCAAGGACAGCTTGGGAAAGAGCTCTCTCAGCCCCACCTCCCTCTCAGGGTGTCTGTTGTGAGGAGGGGAAGGGAAAAGGAGTTTGTAAGCCGCTCTGAGACTCCAAGTGAGTGAAGGGCGGGGATAAATCCAATCTCTTCTCTTCTTCTTCTTCTACATGCACTCTCTGTTATGGCTCCTACTTTACGGAATGACCTGCCTGAGAAAGTTAGGAAGGGTCCTGTTGTCCTGGCATTTTGCAAACTATGCAAAATGGGAATTATGCAGGAGGTCATTTTTATAAAGGAAATAGGGCTATATTACAATAGAGCAGTTCAGAAAAGTGCTTAACTGCATGTATTATCCTTCCTTCACTGCACTGTTTTCTACGTACATAATAACATTTTCTGCACTGTTTAATATATCATTTATAATACTCTATGCTTTGTTTCATATTTCTGTAATCCCAGTCCTATTACATTGCTTATTAGATGTCCCATCCTATTGCTTGTATCAATTTAGACTGTGTAACTCACCTTGAGTCTCAGCGAAAGATGGGCTATGTGTAGTACATAAATGAATAAATCCTCACCATGCTTTCACCCACACAGTCCCTTTACAATTAGTGACTGTATTTTCTTCATTATATTTTATGGGTACCAGTAATTATATTTCGCCTGTCCTTCATGACCCCTTGACTTGCTGTTTGTTTGTTTCATTTCTCCTGCATGAAATGTCTGCACAGCGACGATCCACTCATTGCACATGAAGAAATCCTGGGAAGTTTATGCTGGAATACGGTCTTTCAATTGTCACAAGACTCTTTACTCCGTTCTTGCCGCAACTGACTAATAATCCCTTTGGGTTTTTGTTAACTGTATTCTTTCCGACTTCCCCGTTTCTCCTGATTATTTAATATGCTTTGATGTGAGCTGCCTTGAACGTCTGCGGTCAAAGTGACCCATAAATGCTTAAACTAATTGCAGGACTGTCGGTTTAACAGGCTCTTGACCGAAGAAGAAGAGGCACTCTGTGCCCCCCCCCCCCCGCCCCGGATTTGCGCGCTCAGATAGAATTGGGGAGGGGGGCGGGACAGGCCGGGGGTGGCGGCTCTAGACAGTTGCCTGGGATTCCTCGCAGTGCCGCGTCTGCCTTGAGCTCCTCCATTCACTTAGGACTGTAATTCCTTTTGCTGGGCTCTGTGTGTGATTTCCGCGCAGACTTCAAGGGAAGGAACTTCGGGAGGATTCGCTGCGCAGCTTCGCGGCCGGGATTCGAGGCTGACCAGCTCCGCTCCGGCGGACCTCCAGCGCTCCCTGCTGCTCACAGCGATGCGTTGCTTTCCTCGGTGGCGACAAAGGGAAGCGGAAGGCATTTAACACGCCCAGAAATGCCCGCGACGCATCCTGTCCTTCTGGGCGCCGGACGAGAAATCAAGGAGAACTCCAGTTGCCAGCGGGGTCCCGCGGACTTACACGGGACAAGCTGCGCGCGTCGGCCTGTTTGTGTGTGTGTGTGCGCGCACGCGCGTGCCGCACTTCCTTTCTCTTGGCTTCGCCTTTGTGTTGTTTGAATATCCAGATAAACAGAGGAGCCCAGGGACTCGCGGGCAACTATTTTCGGTCCACAAGAGCCAGGGGACGGGTTCCACGGCTGCCTCGCCCGACGAAGGATTGTTGCGCATCTGAAAGGCCGCCCAGGGCCGGAGCTCCCGCGGCCCCCTTCGCGCTGTGCCGTCTGCCTCCCCGCAGCTTCAAGAACATAAGAGAAGCCAATGTTGGATCAGGCCAGTGGCCCATCCCGTCCAACACTCTGTCACACAGTGGCCAGAAACACCAGGTGCCCTCAGGAGGTCCAGCAGTGGGGGCAGGACACTAGAAGCCCTCCCACTGTTGCCCCCCCCCCAGCACCACTTCCGCCCGCAACCGCGTCCTGGAGAGAGACGGTGCGCTACATCCGAAGGGAGCGCTCTCTCCCCCCACCCACGTGCCTCCCTCTTTTCGGATGTCCAGTCTTGGGTGGGGGGTGTCCATGATCCGGGTGCCACTGCCACCCAGCCGGCAGCCGGATTGTCTCGCACTGGAAAGGGAGTGGTTTTTTTGCCAAGGCGTGGCCGGCGCCTCTAAACTGTGGAATCTCGTGAGCAAAAATTCTACTGAGCTACTGACATTAAAGTTGAGAGCCAGCCATCTGGCCACCACGGTCATTAGTTTGCTCGGGAGCCATCCTTCCTGAGCTGAGACAAAAATGTGTGAGCCGGAGGCTGAAAAACTGTGAGCTAGCTCACACTAACTCCGCTTAGAAGGGAACACTGAAGGCCCTCCGGCACAACTGGGTGAGAGGCCCGCTCGCAAGCCCCTTCCCCAAAGGGATCTTTCCCACGGCGAAGCCATCCACTGGTCGGTTTCCCTCTTCGCTTCCACACGGCGTCAAATTGTATCCAGACCGCGGCTTCTGGTTGATTCTGCTGGGGCTGTCAGTTTACGGCCGCCCGAATGTTCGGCTTAAGGCAGTGGCTGGGCGCAGTTAACAGTTAACTAGCATCTAGGTCTTCTGTACTTCTGCGTCCTTATGGGGAACAGTTTTGAGGGCCCCAAAAGGCAGAGTAGGAAACCAAAAGTCCCCGGCCACCCGTTGCAGCTGCTTGCACGGAAGCCAATGGCCATGCCTCTCCCCCACCCCGCCGCCGGAAAATAACCGTCCGGCTGTTGCGCATTCATCTGACATCGCACCTATTTCAATGGCGAAGCCTGAGACTCAAACAAGCAATAAGGATCACAGACTGAAAAATGGGAACAAGCAATGAGAGGCTGTGTGACAAAAAAAAAGCCACTACACACTCTCAAACGGAGTAATACAATGTAATCAATAGAACAACAGTATATAGAAGATCAATACACTGGAGCCACAAGGCAAGGAAGGAAGAATCCAGATATACGCTTCCTTTCGGGGTCCTTCAGAAGTGACTAATACAATTGCTTCTAATTACAAAACCTGTTTCTGATGGCAACAAGGTACACATACATTCGCAGGAACAATGTTTCCTTATACAATTCCTTCTAATTGCAAAACATGCTTCTGAAAGCAACAAGGTCACCACATCCAGCTTGAAGCACATCCACCAGTTTACTATTGTGGAGTTAGTTCTCCTGTTGAAATACAAGAATGGTGGCCCGTTAAGAATTTGGAATTGTTGGAAACATTGTTCCTGTCTTGTTGCTATCAGAAGCATGTTGTGCAATTAGGAGCAATTGCATAAGCAATTGTGACTCCAATGTATTGATCTTCTATATATTGTTGTTCGATTGATTATACTGTATTACTCCGTTTGAGTGTGTGTAGTAGCGTTTTTTTGTCACACAGCTTCTCATTGCTTGAAGCCTGAGACTCCTCATTCACAAAGCGCTGTTACTCTGCAAAGTGCTTTGCCCTTGCAACGGCACTGCGACTGCGAGATGGGTCGCGGATGTTTCCATTTTACAGAAAAGAGACTGATGCTGAAATGGGGGACGCGCCTGAGGCCTCACCATGGAGTCCGGATCAATGAGCCCCTTGTCAAAATGTTACAGACCAACAGCAGCCTGGCCCTCCAATAACCATTTTTGTACGTGCGAAACTAACACATGTAGCCTCTAGGTGGCGCCAGGCTGACTTATTTCTTGCGTTGCGGCTCCGAAAGAGGAGTTGACTTCGCTTCGGGGGGGGGGAGGGGGGTGTCGCCAGAAGAGACTTCTCCGCAAAGCCAACAGCCAGCTGTGCCACGTGGCGATCTGTGGTGCTCGCGCCACAGCACGCGCCGCCGATCACGCACTCTCCTCCTCGCGACGGGTTTCGCGCTTACCCCGGCAGCGTTCTCTGGGGCCGGGCTTCGTGTGCTCTTTTCTTCTCGTGCCTTGATGGCTCATGATTGGCCGTTCTTCGGAGCAAGGCTGCAGTCCTTGCCTGAGACTGCGACACTGAATAAAACGGTGTTGAGATGTTTAGACCGATTTCCCACAAGCGCTGCCCCCGCGTCGTTCCTCCGTTTGCCCCACTGCCTGCTTGAATTTCCCACTATTTGCCGCAGGGTGCATTTTGACCCGCAGCTTCGCACGATTTCCCCCACGGCTTCAGTGATCCTGTTTTTTGAGGATCACTGAAGCCGCGGCGGAAATCGCGCAAAGCTCCAGGTCAAAATGCTCCCTGCGGCAAATAGTGGGACATTCAAGCAGGCAATCGGGGCAGACAGAGGAACAACACCGGGGCAGCACTTGTGGGAAATAGTGTTGCACTAGGATCTAAATTCTGAGCATTATTCAGTTATCTGGACAACAAGGGACCAAAATAGGGGGGGGGGGCTGATTTTGTTCCCTGCAATTGTTCACCATCAGCCAACAGGGAACCAGTCTGGTTAGAGCTGGGGCTAGAATCTGGGGAGTCGGTGTCTGGATCCCTGTCCTGCCATGAAATCTTGCTGGGTGACCTCAGAGACCAGTCATACTCTCTCAGCTTGACCTACCTCACACGGTTGTTGTGAGGATAAAATGGAGGAGAGGAGAACTTTAGTCTCCCACTTGTGGAGAAAGGGGGGGTAGGGGTGCCAGCCTCCAGGTGGGACCTGGGGATCCCCCGGAATTACAGCACACCGCCACCCTACAGAGATCAGTTCCCCTGGAGGAAATGGATGCTTTGGAGAGTGGGCGCTATAGCAGTCTACCCCACTAAGGTCCCTGCCCTCCCCAGGCTCCATCCCCAAATCTCCAGGAGTTTCCCAGCCTGGATCTGGCAACCTGTTGGTTATTCCTGGTAGGAATATATTCAAGCAGAGTAAAATAGTTAAGCATCAGCTGAGTACAGATTGAGAGTCTGAGTCCATGTGTATTTAAAAGGTAAACGTTTACTATACACCTAACATGAGAAAAGGTAAACAGGATACAAAAGAACAACAGAGCTAGATTCCTACATCTTTACAGCTAGAGATCTAAACAAGAAGAATGGCGTCTTCTCTCTGAACAAGAACAAAGGCAGAGAAGATACCATAAAATGCAAATAGCTAGTACATGGTTTCCAGTCAGGGAGTTAGGGTCCTAACCAAGTTTCCCTGGGCAAACTGTTGTGTATACAGATTAGTTACAAACAAACATGTGATTTCCTATGGCTAATACAAACAACGGCAACCCTGTAGATACACTGAAGTGTTCTAACTTGCAACACCCAGCACAACCCTACCACCCTCCATCCACCACCAGTGGCCAGGAGGGAACTGGCAACCCCTAGGCATAAATGAAGTAAATGAATGGAGCTGTTTAGGATTGCTCCCAGGTCATGCACACCAGTTGCATGAGCACATGGAATGCCTGGTGAGGAGCTGACAGAGCGCAAAGAAGCTCGAGGGCACGCAACCCTATCCCAATCTCACAGTGCTCAACCCAGGATGGAAATGGCCACCTCTGAAAACAATGTGGCCTGTAAAGAGCTAAAGAACTGCAGCAGATCTGTGTATAGGCGTCAACTTCAGGGGGGCTGGGGAGCTGGAGCCCCCCCCCTGAACTTTTCCAGGGGGTGCTGAGCCTCCCCCGGAGACAATGGACTGTGATGTCTCGGGCCCAGGCCCAGGCCCAGCCCCCCCCCCCCCCGAAATTAGAAAGTCTACGCCCTTGGATCTGTGGGAAGAAGAGTCAGGTGAAAAACCACCTTTTTGCACCTATGTACTTCAAGCTGTGTGGCAACATACTGGGAATCCACACACAACACACCCCACTGAACTGATGCTAGTGAAACACTTCTTGGTCCTTGTCAGGGAAATCCCAAAATGCCTCCTGTTTAGGTAGTGACTGGACCCAGACCAGCTTAGCTTCAACGGGGTGGGTAGGTCACGTGCCGGACCATACCTTGATATTTCTATAGCTGAGGACTGGGGGGGGGGGGGATACCATATGCCCCAACCCTAGAAGGTGACCATGCACATCGCAGCCAGAGAATGCGTAGGCACATTTCTAGTGTACAAAAGATGTCAGCAAAGTGTTTTCTGTTCCATGGAGGTCACAGAGGTCTTACTCACTAGGTTTTGTAACTTCCTGGCAGCAGGCAGACTGATAATGACTTAGAATCAAGTGGCTGAAATCAGCATCCTCCTGCTGACATTACATCATTAAGTTCTAGGCTGGCTGACCACGCAACCGCTGGCTTCAGCAGCTGGGAATACGAAGGCTCCTAGAAGCAACGAGTTCACACCAGTGCTCATTCTCCAGAGGATCCTCTGCTGTGGAACCAATTGAACCAGCATGGCTTGCTCATGCAGGCGGCTGGGCTAGTTCTCTCCCTGGTTCATTTCCCCCCCAGGGCTGAGGGGGGACTTTCAGGTAATTGAGTGACCCCTCCACATGCATTCTGTGCTGGCCCAGGAGAGGTTGCGTCATGTGCCTCCCTGCATGTTTGCAGTGGCTCTTTTCAGTCCCTGAGCTGCTCTCACAATGAGAACATTTCCCCACAATGTTTAACTTTAGCCTGCTTTTCTGTAGCTGAAACCCATTTGGTGCCCTATCTCTGGCAGATAAACAATTGTTTACTCCCTTCCTTGTGATGGCCATTTAAAAGTCAGAAAGCTGCCAACATACCTCACTTTTCCTTTAATTTCATTTTGTCTAGGCTAAGCACTCCCGTGTTCCGCCATCCTTTTCTTATACAGGTCAATCACCCAGACAACTTTCGCCTGCGTCCCCTCCAGCCTGCGTCAGCGTCTCTCTTGAAGAAGAAGAAGAGATTGGATTTATACCCCACCTTTCACTCCCCAAGGGAGTCTCAGAGCGGCTTACAAACTCCTTTCCCTTCCCCTCCCCACAACAGACACCCTGTGAGGTAGGTGGGGCTGAGAGAGCTCTTTCCCAAGCTGTCCTTGAGAGAACAGTTGGTACAGAGCTATGGCTTGCCCAAGGTCATCCAGCAGCTGCAAGTGGAGGAGTGGGGAATCAAACGTGGTTCTCCCAGATTAGAGTCCGTGCATTTAACCACTACACCAAACTGGCTCTCCACTTAACCACTACACCAAACTTGAACTCAGCACAAGATGCCTATGGAGAACTGACTGTCAGGCCACCATCTCACAAAGGACTGAAGTAACGTTTGTCTTCCCAGAGGGCCAGCCGTGTTAGTTTGTTGTGGCAAAACCGAACAGGGCTGCAGTGGTGTCTTAACAAAAGGTATTCCCACAGGAGCTTGCATGAGTCAGAGCCCACTTCATCAGGTACCGTGGAGTGTACGTGCGCAGGAGGTATATTTATAAAGTGGCAAAAAACCGAAAGGTGACTAGCTAGGTTTGCCTGTTGCCTAACAGAATCTCTCAGGCAGTTCTTCCTGCAGCCTCATTGAAATGGGGGCTGGGCAGAACAGGAGAAAGGTTGCGAGCCCTTCACCCTCGTTCCTTGACCAATCTTATTTTCTAGGAAGCACACTAACAAGATCGTGCTCCGATTAAAAATTCCCCACCGTGACTGTTTAAAGACAACTCTGGGCCATGTGACTCCTAGGCCTCTGCCCCAGCGCCGCCCTTTGGCTCTGTTTACATGTTACTGAGAAGCAACTTTGCAAAGGGGAAATGCCAAAATAGAAGCATGCAGGGAAGGGGAAACGTCACACTCTCTCGAAACCCCACTCCCAATGGGGGAATTGCCAGTCTAGAGCAACGGAGAGGTCATCATCAGTCCAAGCCACACGGAGAAATTATTGGTTGTACATGGTAGTGGGTAAAGTGTCAGAGTGGTTCTTGGAAACCCAAGTTTGAATTCCTGCTCTGCCAAGGAAGCTCACTGAGTGACCTTGAGCCAGGCAGTCTCTCTTGGTCTGATCTTCCTCGTGGGGGGATAGTTATGAGGATAAATGGGAGGGGGAGAAAGTGATGTAGTTATTTATTTATTTACCTCATTTATACCTCCACCTTTTCCCCCAAAGTGACTTATATTGTTCTCCTCTCCTCCATTTTAGCCTCACAACAACAACCCTGTGAGGTAGGTTAGGCTGAGAGTAAGTGACTGGCCCAAGGTCACCCAGCAAGCTTCCATGGAATGAGAGGGATTCGAACCTGGCTCTCCCAGATCCTAGCACGACACTCCTATTGGCTATTGTATAAGCTGCCTTCGATGCCCATTGGGGAGGAAAGTTGGGTACAAATACATAAAAATAACATAAATTCAAAGCTTAACCTGTGAGTTAACTGAGGGCATTCACTGTCACATGATATGATGATGGCCATTAGTACAGGTGGCTTTTAAAAAAGGTATATCCAGGTGGGTAAGCGTGCTGGTACGAAGTGGCAGAACAAAGTTTGAGTCCAGTGGCACCTTTAAGACCAACAGAGTTTTTATTCAAGGTATGAGCTTTCTTGTGTGAGCACACCTCCTCAGATACAAATTTTGTTCTACTTTTTTTAAAGGGTTATTTAGACAAATTTATGGAGGACGAGACACTGGCCATGATAGTTATGCAGGCAACTCCATATATTGAGGCAGTCTACCTCTGAACAGCAGGTGCTGGAGACATCAGCAGGCAGGTGGTTGCTGTCTGTATCGCCTGCTTGGAGGCTTCCCAGAGCATCTGGGCAGCTGTTAGAAGCAGGATGCTGATGGAGACTGGCCTTTGACACAAGCTGTCCGGGCAGCTTAGATGTTAGGATTTTTCAAGGGCAAAACTGATTCCTCCCCCCACCCCCAACTCTTTCAAGAGTGCCAGTTTCTGAATCTGCATGATGAAAATATGTTTGTTTGTGTCTGCAACATGTACACATAGGACAGCGGTCTGGTTTCTAGCAAATCCAGCTGACCGTGTTCACAAAAGAGGTTGGCTTTGCTGGCTTTTGCCCTGATCCTGGCAGAACTTCAGCTGCTGCAAGTGAAATGGCTTAGGCAGGAACATCTCTCTTGCCAGTCTCAGCCACCGTTTTCCCTAGAATTCTCTGCCTGTAACAGCCATTTATGTGCAGACATTTTACATACAAAGACTGGATGGGTCATTGGGAGAGTGAGCAGCTTAAGGGTGGTGGGGACCACCAAGGGCTCAGAGGAGGAGGGGGATGTCCCCCTCATATCCTCCCCTCCCTCCTTCTCACCACAATTGCTCTGTGCGTCCTTGCGGCTGATTCCCAGGGTCTGCTTCTGCTTCCTTTGCACAATGGTAGCCAGACAATGCAGGGAAGTGACCCAGCAGGATAAGGGGACAGGATGCAAATCCAGAACAGGGCAGGCTGTACAGCAGCAGCAGCAGCCCTGGATGCTTCAGAGGTGAAGTCATTCTCCTACAGAGATAGAGGAGGAAAGTAGAGAATCTGAGCTCTGCTCACCATCTTTTCCCACAATGAGCAGAAAGGTAGCTGCCAATATACACACACTGGGGCCTGACATCTGAGTCCCCTGTGGCAACCATGACAAAATCTCTTCCCCCTATGTACACTGTGGCCTTGGAACACTGCATGTGCAGGAGAGACGGGGGTGTCACACATACAGTCCTCCTTTTTGTACAACATTTTATTACATTTCAAGATAAACATACAGAGTCAAGAGTTTGTCATACAGCCCTTCTTGAAGAGGTGCAGATTGCTGGATGCAGAGGCCCTATGAAAAGGAAGGATGTATTTAAGCAAGTGAAATCTTAAGTGAAGGTTGTACTTGAAGTGATGATCTGAACAGAGAGGGGGAGAGAAAACACAGACTGGTGGAGGAGAGAAAGAGAGGCTATGCTCAAAAGCCTTACAGATGTGCGCACATTTTTTGTAAATCAATGATTAAAATAAGCCTGAATTAGACCCAAACCCCAAAATGTCAGAGCAAGAGTTCAAAATGGAGCAGGTGACCTTCTCCCCATGAGGTTTGTGTAGACAGCTGGGCTCCTTCTGCTGAGGGCCCTTGGCTTGCACCGCCTGAGAATTATGGTTCTGTGGAAGGGTCAGGAGAGGTAAGAAATAGCAGCGGGGTCTTCATCCCAGACTTCCCCTCAGATCGAGGAAACATGATCTAGAGATGTGTTTTTAAAAACTGGGGTTCACAGGAATATCACAATGTAGTGCCATAGACACAAGTCTCCTATTTCCTATATCCTGTTCTGTCTGATGACATAATTAATATCGAGATACATAACACAGCTGCATCCTTGATCCTTGTTGTCTGGCCATAACCCAGACACCCTTTGGCCTTTAGGTTGCTGGCTTTTGCCCTGATCATTTTGCAGCAGGGTACAGACAGCAGACACAGATGTAGACCTGGTGACTGGAGGAGAAATGTGACTGCTGGCCGCGTGGGTATGAGCCCACGTGCATGATCGTGTGCAGAAAACACAGGGCTCACCTGAGGGAACCAGGCGCGAGCTGCCTCCTTCACTAACTGGAAGGGGGCCCCAAAAGCCTGCCTGCTGTCCAGCTGGCCATTACAGCTCGAAATTAGTTGTGGTCATTCTTGTGTGGGATTCCCCTGCCGTCTCGTGGCATTTGTCATCTAGGAGGCAGCGAATGTTGAGTGAGGAAGAAACTCTTGACACCCACAAGGCTAAGCGAAAGGGAAAAGGCAGGCTGCAGTTTCTCTTCCCTTTCCCAGCCAAGTAAGAGAAGTGGCATCTTCTGGGTAATTCTAAGAGGATCTGCTCGCTTCCCCAGAACCTGAAGGCACGTAACACCGCCAAACATGGGTGGAAGGTCACGGAGGTAGAGCATAGTCCCTCCCCCACAACTGCAACATGTCTGGTTCACTCTCCACCCCCCTTCCTTTAGCAGCAGGAGGTTCAAGGCAGCCGATCCCTTTTTGTCTGGAAGAAAGAGAACAACACACTGGGTGAGTCGGTAGTAAGCTCATCTCTGTTTGCAGTATGGCAAGGTGAGCAGGGATTTTGGAGGTACAGAAGAAGTGCACCAGCCAGCCACGCTAGACCCCAAACCACATCTCTTTGGTCTTCCCAGATTCCACAAATGGACATCTTCCCAAGCTGTCTTGAACACATTCTCTCAGCAGAGAGAGGATATATGGCAAGGTGGCTTTGGGGGAGGTCCAGTCTACTGGATGACGGTGCCAGTGGTCAGAAGCCAAGCCGAGGGGGAGATGAAACACCAGCCATTTTCTCTTTCGCTCAGCATGGCAGCATGACGCACCATGACATCAACCTGGTAGGGCTCTCCCCAGGGATGCTGCTGAGAAAGCTGAGCTGCCTGGAGTCAGAAATGCACACCGGACGCAATACACAGAATAAGCGGCACTCAGCCTGGCCCTCTTATGTGGGGCTGGCCCCAAAGCATCTTTAATGAGACAGCGGACACTGTTCAGTTGGGGATTTAAATCCCCAAATAGGGCTGCCATCCTCCAGGTGGGGCCTGGGGATCCCCTGCTTTTGCAACAGATCTTCAGCTGACAAGAGCTCAGCTCCCCTGGAGAACATGGCTGCTTTGGAGGGTGGACTCTATGGCACTGTACCATGCTGAGGCTCCCCTCCTCCCCAAACCCTGCCCTCTCCTGGCTCCACCTCCAAAGTCTCCAGGTATTTTCCAACCCAGACCTGGCAACCCTATCCCCAAATCTTTCACAAAATGGCAGCCTCCCTCTCCTGAAGCTCCTAAACAAGCTCCATCCCCACCCTGTAGATTTCTTTCTCTTCTGGTCTCTGAGTGAGGAATGCCAAAGTGATCATTTTAGCAAGCCAGTGATTCACTGGGTGGATTCTGTACAGTCTGGGGCTGTATGTTTGCAAGACCACTGCCCACAGACTTCTCAGCACCTTCTAATCAGAGGTTGGGGCCCTGTACTGTCAGTTGGTTGATTCCTCATGCGCGGGGTGCCATTTTTAACTCCCTGGAAGGGCCGCCCTTTGCAGTTGCTTCACAGCAGATATTCAACTGGTGATGCTTCCCCAAGACCTGGAAATGCAAAGATAGATTAAAAAATCAGAAAACTTTATCTGCTGCTAAACTCCTGCATGTTCGGCACAGAAGCCTGCCAGAGGAAAAAATGCTGGTAAGCCCACAGGTAGCCACTTCCTTCCTGACACGCCTGCACGGCACGGGAGAGCGAAGTAAGACGGCAACCAGGCTAGAAACAGACACCCAATAACATACGCAGACAGGGAAGGAAAAAAAATGCTAATGCTGTTCCACCCAGCAACCAAGTGCTGCACTGAATGAGCACAGTGTGTCGTGGCATCCATGTTGTCTGTCTCCTCCTCTCTCCCACAGGCACACAAGGGATTATAATGACCCACCCCAGGAATGGAGAAGGGACACTGAAGGAGAAACAGCACAGCCAATAGACCAACAGTTTGAAGGCTGGCACGTCAGAGCTGTAGAATGGCTGGGTGTGCTCAGCAGCAGTAGCTGCCGCCGCCAAAACCAAGGCCCTGCCGGAGTGAGGCCAGTGTTTTGGAAGATTGCCGGAACAATAAAAGAGAGCGGTAGAAAATGCAGATAAAACATAGGGGAATAACTATTCTTTTTACCTCCTTCTTCTTCTGGGTATTACAGTAAGGTCATCTGTGCAGATCTGCAAGCTCCCCCACCTTTAAGAGGGACTGTGGCTCAGTGGTGCAGCATCTGCTTGGCCTGCAGAAGGTGCACGGTTCAATCCCCAGCTAAAAAGCTCAAGGGGTAGGTGATGTGAAAGACCTCTAGCTGGACCCACAAAGAGTCATTGCCAGTCTGAGTAGGTTCAAACCCACCACATGCACCCTCCACATGCAGCTGCTGGTGTGACCTTGGGTCAGTCATAAGTTCTTTCAGAGCTGTTCTCTCAAGGGCAGTTTTTGAGAGAGCTCTCTCAGCCCCGCCTACCTCACAAGGTGTCTATTGTGGGGAGGGGAAGGGAAAGGGATTGTAAGCCGCCCTGAGATTCCTTCAGGTAGTGAAGGGCGGGATATAAATACAGTCTCTTTTTCTCTAAAGTTCATGGGGTGATCGTGGAGCAGTCCCTCACTCTCAGCCTCACCCACCTCAAAGGATTGTTGTAAGGATTAAGTGGAGGAGGGGGGAAGCATGTGGACTGCCCAGCCTTGGGCAAAATGTAATAAATCAACTGCCCCCTATCTCCACTCTGGAAGGGGAAGAACTCAGTGCAGGCTGAGCATGGGAAGGCGATCTAATCCAAAAGGACACCCCCAAGCAGTGTTCCCTCTAAGCTGAGTTAGTGTAAGCGTGCTCCCAGTTTTTTAGCCTCCGGCTCACACATTTTTGCCTCAGCTCAGGAAGGATGGCTCCAGAGCAAACTCATTTACACCGTAGCTCGCTCACAACTTTAATGCCAGTAGCTCACAAGGTTGAACTTTTGCTCACAAGACTCCACAGCTTAGAGGGAGCGTTGCCCCCAAGTGTTTTTGACCCCCAAATGGGTCCCATGTACAGACACCTTCACTGTCTCCCTTGCAGTCAAACCCCTGCAGGCCAAAGCAGCCCCCTCCCCGCCCTGTGGAAGCTCCCCCCTTCTTTCTGTACCGTGAGCAAGGATCAGGGAGTGGGCTGGCCCAGGCCAGGTTTGGGGTTTCAGAGTATTTATAACCTTGGTGGTTGCTTGGCAATGGCTCCGCTCACGTTGCGCTTCACGTGGGTAGCAGATGCTTTGTGGAAAGCCTGACAGCATCCATGGCAGCAGAGGGAGGAAGTGGCTAACCTCGCAGGCTCTGCTGAACAGGCAGACTTCTGAGCCCAGCAGGGAAAGGCCCCTTCCAGACCAGCTTCTGAGAGATGTAACTCTCCCTCTTCAGATCTTAGGCAGCAGCACCAAGCCTCATCTGCCACCTCTTCTCCACAGCCATGCGCTCTTCCAGCCCGCAGGGTGTAGCAGTCAGAGTGCTGGACTATGACTTGGAAGACCCAGGTTCAAATCCCCACTGAACCTCAATGCTGACTTGGGCAAGTCCCTCTCTCTGTCATCCTAACCTACCTCACAGGGTTGCTGTGAAGATGCAATGGAGGTAGCAAGAACAATGTTGTAAGCCACTTTGGTTCCCACTGGGGAGAAAGGGAAAAGGTTTCCCTTGCTTGAAAGCCAGTCAAATCCAACCCTAGGGGGCAGTGCTCATCTCCGTTTCCAAGCCAAAGAGCCAGCGCTGTCTGAAGACTTTTTCGTGGCCATGAAACCAGCAGAGCTGAGGCACATGGGACGCTGTTACCCTCTCACCAAAGCGGTACCTATTCATCTACTTGCAATTTCTTGCTTTCAAACTGCTAGGTTGGCAGGAGCTGGGGGCCAGAGATGGGAGCTCACTCCGTCACGTGGGACTCGAACTGCCCAGCTACCAACCTTCTGGTCTGCAGCTCTGTGTCTTAACCTCTGAGCCACCACAGCTCCTCCTGGGGAGAAAAGCAGGTATTAATTTCTATAGAAATGACACCTAGACACTGCACTGCTGGCTCTTTTCCTTGGCGCTTCCTCCCTGCTGGGTATGCCAGGCCTGTTGCTCCTCCGCCATGTTCCACCAGTGGGCTCCTGGGGCATCTCTGTGCACTGCTCAGCCTGCTGACTGACTTGGACCTTCTCTGCCACCCTTCCACCTGGGCCTTTCTCCCTCTGCTGTGTCCCTGAGGCCACGGACACAACTCCCTGGTGGGGCCCATAGCTGTCGTGGAATTACAACTGCGCTCCAGATTACAGAGGTCAGTTCCTCTGGGGAAAGTGGCAGTTTGGGCGGGAGGGCTCGATGGCATCACATACCTGTTGGCAATCCAGTGTCCGTCCCATCCAAAGCACAGACTGCCTCACTTCCTTTTGGCACGCAGCCCTGAATTCAAGTCTAAGCACTATCTAAACCGAGCATTTTATTTAGCAGGATGCAAAGAATTAATTTGGGCCTATCAAACAGCTGCCCTAGGACCAGTGGGTAGGGACCTTGGGTTCTTTTTCTCAGCTGTTCCCCCATCTCAAACTGCTTTTCAAACCCCCCTTTCAAAAGAAGGCTGCCGTGTGGCAAAATGTCCCTCCCTCTCATATCCAAAGCATTTTTGTAAGTCAGAATGATAGAAATCTTAAGAGATCCTTGTATCTGTGACTGCCTGTTGTCCTTCATGCAAAAACTGGACCTCTGGTAACAGCCTGCTTGTGGTTTATGCACTGATTGTCTGTTTGGAAGGGTGCCATTCAGTTCTGGGCTAAAGAACCAGGGTCACATGATCAGCCAGCAATGGGACATGTGGGGGAGAAGGGACAATGTGGCAGCACTGGCTGCAGGATTCACTGAAGACACAACTTGAGTGGGGACGCTCCCTCTCCCTTTCAGCCCTTCTGCGCTGGGTTCCTTCTTGGCCTGGAATTAAAGCCAAGGAAGGGAGGGGGTGGGTGGAGCCCCCGCTTTGAAACTGGCCTTCCAGGAAACCTCTCTGGCAGCATTAAAGCTAGTTTATTTCTTTGTAAGTGAAGGCCTTCCCTGTTGACTCTTTATTGTTTGTTTTTTTGTCAGGCCTATTTTTATGGCTGTTCTTCATTTGTTACTTGACCCTCTGCCATTTTGAACTTTTGCAGCAGAGCAAATAGCAGGTTTGATAAACAAAATAATCCAGGCTTCTTAATTTAAGAGCCGTTCTGCTAGTCCAGCCACAAAAGGCTGTCAAGTGGTCCGAAGCAATCACTGGCTGCAGGAAGGACTGGGAGAGATCCTCAGCATTCCCTACAGAGCACAGAACGACACCCGTGGAAATTCTTTGTGGCCCAAATGACGTTACATTTTATCTGTGATCACCAGGGTGATCCAGCTTTTACCTGACTGTGCAAGTTCCCCATGGCAACTCATTTCAGATGTGCCACAGAGGCCCAATTTGGACCGGGCACATGGTGTGGGGAAGGAATCCAGAGCCTCCAGGAGTCCCCAGAGCCAGGGAAATGGCCTGGCGTAGAGGGCAGGAGCCTCTCTTCTCCTCACACTGCAGTACTGACTCGAACCCTGGTGCTGGGGGGCGTCTAAATTGAGTTGCCACAGAGAATGCCCAGCTGGCCTCCTGCTGCAAATCCATGATGGAACCAGTGTTCCCTCTAAGCTGAGTTCGTGTGAGCTAGCTCCCAGTTTTTTAGCCTCTGGCTCACATATTTTTGCCTCAGCTCAGGAAGGATGGCTCCAGAGCAAACTCATTTATGCAGCAGCCAAATCGCTCATTCACAACTTTAATGCCAGTAGCTCACAAAATATAATTTTTGCTCACAAGACTCCACAGCTTAGAGGGAGCATTGGATAGAACCACCTGCTAAACATAATGTGCAGTTTGACCCACTCTCAAAAGCGCCCTAAGCAGCCCTCGTGGTAGAAGCCAGGCACAAGTCTGCAAAAAGCTCAATTTATTTAAATAACTTCAGATGCAAACATAAGACTGAAGAGAAATAATGTTGCTAGTTTACAATATTTACAGTCGAATATAGCTACAGACAAAGAAGCCTCTGCCCCCATCCAGCAATAAACAAACATGGGAGCATCGAGAGGTGTATGCTGCTTCCATCATCTTTTCCCACTCTTTTCAACAGAGGAACCCAATATAAACATGCATGATTCCTCCAGGCGCACAAAACCTATGCCGTCTGTTGAGAGGAATGAAGAAGCCCCAGCACAGAAGAGCTTCACCTCTGCTTTGGAACCCACTCGACTTTAATTGGTTTTGGAAGCAACTCCTAGGTGTTGAGTTGGGGTGGGGGGTTTGAGCAGATGAGTTTGAGAACAACAGGGCTACCAGTCTCCATGCTTGTTGAGACAATTTAAGAACAGTCTGGTTTCAGGGCGCCACGGAGCCCCTTTCTGAAGAAAGCCGGCGCTTGTCCTCCCCTTCCTGCCTTCTTTGACTTCACAACTCCCCCCCCCCCCCGCCCCAAAGTGCCCTGGAAAGGACAGTTGTTAATTGTCATGTGCCGGTTCATGTTTGAAAATTAGACGCATTTAAAAATAGCTCCAAAAAAGCTGATTGAGTGGTAAGAGTTCCTTCATCTTCCTGCTTGGACTGCTGGGTTTGAAGACTGGGGTTTTGCTTATGATCAAGCAGTCAAAATGCCACGGCAGTCTGGTCACAAAATTGACTTCCAGTTCCTTTTCTGTAGAAGAGAAGTCGCAGGTAGGACTGGTTGTGGGAAGAGGCACCAGAAGACTGTCAAGGGGAACTTCAGTGGTTCCTCAAGGCTGGAAGTTTGGTACTACTGCAGGCCGGGAGAGTTCCCTTTGTTCTGCCCACACTGTGTAAAGGTGCAACAGGTAAATACACCAGCCAGGAAAAGGGGACGTGGCCGGTCACATCTCTGCAAAACAACAACAACAACAGTTAGATACACACGACAGAACAAGTGTGACACCTCAGTCTCCTCTAATTGACATGCAGGACTTTGGCACCTACAACAGCCTTCCGAGTCATAGCAAACTTCTAGTCTTTATTTCATGGGGAAAGCTTGCATATTATGGCATCTCTGTGCCTTGCAGCAGGTTGACAAGATGCCGGGATTCACAGTTGCCTGCTCAAATGCCAACATTCATAGCAGAAGGCAAAAGCAAGGCAAACGGCAGACCACGAGGGACAAGAGAGTTCCTTTCAGGGCAGATGGTGTTTCGTTACTGAAATGCAAAGTTTGACACAAACAAACCAGGCTTTTCAGGTCTTATGCAAAGCTCCTCAAAACCTGCCAGATGATTTTTAAAAGAAAGCATTCTTTCAAGATAGTATTAAGCCAATAAAACAGCCCTGTAGCCACAGTAATTCTGCAGCACTCAGGTCTGCGCTGAGTAACTCAGAGCAAACAACAACAAGCAGGAGCAAGCCCAGCTCAACAAGATGGGGGATTTTCAGTGAAGCAGAGTGGCAGGCCTTGCTATGGTAACTTGGTCATATGTACCTTCCAGTACTCTGTCTAGGTCTGCGATGAAGTCTTCCAGCTCTCGGGTGTCTCCGAGTTTGGCTAGGACACAAAGGAGGACAGAGTGGTCAGCTTTTCACATTCCCTCCCCTCTACCTATCTGAAATGAAGACAATGAGCGTGCAAAAAAGGCAATGTTTAGGAGGGGGAGGGGGGAAATCCCCCCCATATTTAGTCTTAGTAGTAGTTCATGTTTGAGGCCAAAAGGGGATTTAAAAACCCTCATTTGTCTTTGATCTGACTAAAGCAGCAAGGAAATGGGTTCAGGGGCTAACAGCACTGAAACTGTTTTGTGCCAGACCTAGCTGCATAACAGGCCATCATGAAAGCACTGTCGTAACTGAGGATTGCCCAAGGCACAGACTTACAGCCAGACCCACCAAAAGGCAGGCCAGGCGTCCACCCCCTCCCAACTCTGGTACAGAGCCACCCCTGAAATCATTGGAAATTGCATTTTTAATCTGGCTTCTAGCCCTGCCCTTCTCAGCACAACCTGGCCCCTTGGCCTTACCGGTGGAACAGGACGTGGTAGCGGGAGTGTTGAGATCTTCCTCACTGGTGTTCAGGCTGCTGCCAGGAGAAGTGCTGTTGCCTGTAGGAAGAGGACGATGGATGAAGTCTCAGGAGCACCCAGTTTTCATGCCATGGGTGGGCCATCATTTCTAAAGGGCAGTTGGTGAACGATGGTCCCCTCCCCCGCCTGCTGCCGCCATGCAGGCAAAAGCAAACCCACTAGGGCTTGTGGTTACTCTAAATGGGCACCAACAACACGCAAGGAACTGTACAGAAACCAGGAATTGGACCCTGTCTGCTTGCCAAGCTTGCTGTTGGGGGTGAGACAGAAGGCAGAGAAGGAGCTGATAGAGGGAAGGAGTGAGGTGGGGAGAAGGAGCCCAGTTAGGAAGAAACAGAAGCTCCCAGCAGATAACAAGGCGGCAGCGACTGAATTGGTACCAGTCCAGCAGTGACTCGCCTTCCTCAGCCTCTGTTCGTCAGCCTCAGCGATATCAAGGACTGGCGCAAGCCAGTGGAAAGAGCCCTGACCATAATTGCAGATTTGTTTAGAGACCTTCAAGCTGTCCAAGGACACCCCCACAAAGCCAGAGGGTGGGGAGCAGAAGGAAAGAAACAGCCTGTCTTTTCCCAGCCGCCCACCCACTGGCCCCAGCCGTGGCTCTGGTCACACTCACTCTCTGAGTCATCGATGCCGCTGTCGTACAGGCTGGGCAGGGTTCTCCTCTTCAGCTCCTCCAGATGCTGCTCGTACTGAGAAGCCTCCCCCTTGTCAAAGTCCTGAACCACCTGGTCAAACTCCAGCAGGAAGTCGTCCAGGTAGCTGGTGGGCAGCACTGCAGACAGGCAAACAGAGGGGCTGGACACAGGGGCACTGCTCAGCAGGGATTCTAATTGCAGTTGTCTGCAGCGGGAGTCATTTCAGGTTTTATTTCGTTCTGTTTTTCATTTGTGATTTGTAAGCCGCCTTATGCTAAGAGCAAAGGTAGGATATAACCATTGTAATAAAAAAATGGTCCTTGGCAGAGCATGCCGGCGTAATTGGGCAACAAGCCTCAACTCCACTCACCTTTGCTACAATGGCTCGGAAGTCTTATAGAGCAGGGGCATTACGGGAGGGTCCCCCTTCCTTACACTGGGGCTACAGATGCTTCAGAAGTGAGTGGTCCATGGCAGCAACTGAATGCACGTCCCCAGCATAAAAAGGAGGAGTCTTGTGGTGCTCAACTTTGGGTGTGATCACATGAGCAGTTTGGCCTGACATAGCCACCCCGCCCCTCCAGATCAAAGAGGCGCAATCAAATGCACACCTCTTGCTCCCATGCCCCCCTCGTCCCGACCTTGCACTAAAACAACCCCCACGCAGATTAAATATTCACCAGGAAATTCTGGTGGCTACCTTGGTGAGGTGTTTCCATGGCAAGTTTCTGGGTGTCTGATTGTCTGGGCGAGCCACGGAAACGCATGAGTGGTGTGATCGTCCCACCCTGTTTCTCGCCCATCCTTTTTTCCTTCAACCCCACTCCAACATGTGCTTCAGCGCCCCCCACATAATACAGGTAGGAGCATATGTGCGTTGTCTGCTTCTGCACACACAGTGGGTCTTAGGAAAAGAAGAAGAGATTGGATTTATACCCCACCCTGCACTACCCAAGGGAGTCTCAGAGTGGCTTACAATTTCCTTTCCCTTCCTCTCCCCACAACAGACACCCTGTGAGGTAGGTGGGGCTGAGAGAGCTCTCTCGAGAACTGCCCTTGAGAGAACAGCTCTGAGACAACTTGTGACTGACCCAAGGTCACACCAGCAGCTGCATGTGGAGGAGTGGAGAATCAAACCCAGTTCTCCCAGATTAGAGTCCACACTCTCAACCATTTCACCAAACCAACCCAGCTGTTGGTCCATGGCTGCGGCGTGTTAGCAATGTGAACGACCAACCAAAGCCCCATGGCACTACAATGCTAGCTTAGGGGGTGCTGTATGATTGAGGCAAAGTGTCCCGAACTCAAGCGGCTTACTTAGAGCTGAAAGACTGCTGTGACTGGCAAACTGTTCGTGTGACCACAGGAACTGTTCGTGTGGCCCCAACAGCCATAGCCTTCTGAGCATGATGCCCACCTGAGGATACAAAGTGGGCTCCAACCCACTTCTGTCCCTTTAAGTGTTAGTCTCTAGGAGGAGTCACAAAACTCCTTTGGGGGTTTCTTTTACTGTAACACACTCCTCGGTCTACCTCACGGGAATCTCCTGCCTTGCTTGCGTGCTTTCCCAACCGTCGGCCATTCCTGGAAACATTACCCTGAGCTAAGCTGCCCGCTGGCCCCATAAGTTCCCTTTGGAGTTCCCATACTGTGCTGTGACTTCTAAGCAAAGTCCAGGCAAGACTGAAAGGTGCCAGACTTCCTCTGTGCAAGAATATTCTGCACATACATATGTCATACCACAGTCTCCTCTAAATGTGCTGGGTTAACGAAGAGCAAAATCCAGGGTGAATGAAGTCTTTGTGTCTTCTGAAGGGTACCTGCTCTAGTGACTTGTACAATACTGAGTCAAGTTCAAGGCTTTAGTATTGACCTATAAGGCCTTGAGCGGTCAGGGTCGATTGTATCTATGGGACTGTCTCCTCCATTATGTCCACAGGAAAGTGTTACACTCTTCAGATAGCAATCTGCTGGTGGTCCCCAGCCCCAAAGACATCTGGGTGTCCTCAACCAGGGCCAGGGCCTTTTCGGTTCTGGCCCCAACCTGGTGGAACTCTCTGCTGAACATCATCAGGGCCCTGTGGGATCTGATGCAATTCCACAGGGGCTGCAAGGTGGAGATGTTCTGCCATCTGGTTGAGGCACCCAGATGTTCTGCCATCTGGTTGAGGCATCTTGGCTGGCACCCTCCTCTGTTATTTACATCTATCTCGCCCTCTTCCCCCCTGCCCATGAAGTAGCAGTTGGAACTGGGATTGTCTATTTATTCACCATCTGATTGTGGGAATGTTTCATTAATGCTTAATCCGTCCTGAGCCAGCCTTGACCGGGAGGGCAGGATAAAAATTTAAATAAATAGTTTTAATAGGTTTTAAGTTGTTTCTGTTTTATGAATGCTGTACTTCACCCAGAGCCCTGCTGTGGCAGGGATTGGGTGATTCATAGATACAGTAAACACCACTACCACTAAGGAGCCCACCCCACTGCAATGCAATGCAAGCCAGGTGACTGACTCACTTCAGACTCCAGAGATCAGTAAAGCCTGACCCAGGACCAGCAAGCTGCCTGACCAAGCCCCTAAAACAGGACACCCCAACCTGGCTGAACCTGAGGCCATTTTGGAATACCACAGAGTGGCAGAGGCCACCACAACAAAATGGCTGCCGTGAGGGCTGGGCCCCAGCACAACACCTCTGGAGGTTCCACGCCCTGCTCCTCCACCACATGGGTGCTCCCTGCAGGCCTCCCTCCTGGCCTTCTCCCACCCCTGTGCAAGGGAGAAAAGCCACACGGGAAAGCCACCAGCAGCCACCAGGAAGCAGCCTCAGGAAGCATGTTGGCTTGGGGACCACTGACCTAGAGCAAGCCAGAGGCAGACAGGGGAAGAGCCTTCTGCCTCCTAAAGTTGATGGAGATCCATTACAAAGCCCATTTTTCGGGTTCTGTAGAACCAGCCATGGAACACGGGCCAGACCGGCAGCGGGCTCCTTCTGCAATGGTCCAGCAGAATGCCCAGGACTTGCCCGCCACTCCCCCCCCCCCCATGATCCAAACTCTCCCTTTGGCCACCCTAAAGTGCCTGCCAAGGAGCTCCCACACGTTGCTGAGGCCTGCAGGCCACAGAGGGGGAGAGCGGTTAGTTAGCCCCTGGCCCCAACTGCCAGACAGACCAAGGGGTTCCTTCCTTGCGGTCGGAGGGAGCCCTGCATGAAGGGCCGCGCCTTCCAGGAAGCCTCCCGACAGCTTTCTCTTTCCTCCTCTGGCTTTGTTGTCTGCGCCGCCAGACAAGAGGAGCTTTCCACGCTCACTTCCCGCGGGGAAGGGGGGGGAGCGTTACACGTGTGTGTTCCCACGCGTCCGGTCGGCGGCACTGCATGCAGGGCTTCGGGACGCAGCCCGGCCCTCCCGGATCCCCCGGAACAGCTGGGACATATGCAGCCGTCCTTTCCAGAGGCAGAATGAGGGCTGCTTCTTCCCCTCCCTCAGCACACAGTCACACAGTCACAGTCAGTCTCTGCTGATAAAGCACACCGTCCCCACGGACCTGGAAGCCAGAGGGATTCCCGGTTCACAGGGAGCCCCGTCTGAAGCAGTGAAACGGACTCCTGCCGCCCCTCAGAGAGCGTCCCTTCATGGTCTTTTTCGAGGGGTGGGCGGGGGAGGGAATGATGCCCCCCGCCACCATACACTTAACGTTAGAGGGTGGGTTGGTGGGTGGTCGCTGCTTCTGGGGCCAGAGAGGTGCTCTTCCCTTCCGTGCGGCAGATTTTCCAGCGGGATGGGCCTCAGCCGAGCCGGCAGCGCTCTGGAGCCATTCCCTAGACGATGGCCCCCGAGGAGCAGCGCCCCCCTAGCCGGTTGCGACACAACCAGACCGGAATGTTGTGGCTTCTGAGTTCCCCGGGTTGATAAAGACCTGTGGGGTCTTTCAGGTGGCCACACGAGTCCTTGTCTTTAGGAAAGAGCCAGGCGAGACCCGCACCCAGTAGGTTTTCACTGCATCTCACACACACACATGCAGCCCCATGCACAGCGTATGGCCGCGCATCACCACTTATGCCCCCCCCTAAGCCAGCCAGCCAGCCACCCACCCAGCGGAGGGGATCAGCATTCCCGCCAAAAGACACCTCCCACAACCCGAACCGGGGACTCGTTTTGCGCAGGAAGCCCCACTGACCTGCGCTGCTGGCTGCTCCTGCGTCCATCCCGCCGTCGAAGAGTCCAAACAAACCGAGCCGCGCGGGACCTCAGAAGCCAGCAAGGGCTCTCCGGGAGCAGCGGCCCGCGCGGCAAGTTTTGTTCTTGAAGCCGCGCCCCCTTCTGCAGCCGGCTCCGCCAATCGCCGGGCGCGGTGGGAGGGGCTTGTCTGGGAACTGTCACAGCGCCGAGCCGGGACCGATTCTGCGCTCCGGGGAAGGGAGCGAGGAAAGGACCGAAGCCCCTAAAGGGCTGCTTCGCGGTAGGGGGTGGGGGCATCTGGTGCCTTATGGGGGCCTATACATTAATTTGCAGGATAAAGACGCGTTTCGTGACAAATCCATAAGCCCGCAAACGGATGCGTGATTGCCGGGGCCAGTGCTTAACCCGGCGCCTTAACAGCCAAGAGGGAGGGTTCCTGAGCACGTGCAGAGGGCACTTCTTTCCCAAACCTCCGAGTGAGCAGCAGGGAGGCGCTGGAGGGAAGGACATTTCCAGCCTCGAGTGTTTCTCCCCGGAAATCAAGCACCTATGGGTGACCTATGACTTTCTTTTTGATGAAAGGCATATCTGTATCTGGCTTTGGCAAATGGATGCGATTAAAATGGGGAATTCGCTGCCAGAGGATGCAGTGATGGCCACAATAGACGCCTTTAAAAGGCGGGTTAGAGTCGTGGAGGAGCGGCTACTAGCCATGGCAGCTGAGGGAACCTCCACGTTCAGAGGCAATATACCTCTGAATGCCAGTGGCCCTCTGAATGCCCTGTTGTTGGCCCTCCAGACTAACCGCTTGACCGCTGTGTAAGACAGGACGTTGGACTCACTAGACTAAACGGACTACTGATCTGATCCGGCAGGGCTCTTCTTATATTCTTAATGTATAGAACCAGTGGCCATAAACACTCCAGTTCGGCTGAGCTAGGGACCCAACCCAACTCGCAACGGCTCAAAGAGCCAGCAAGTCCTGCCGCTACCCCTGAACAAGAGCTAGATCTTCTCTGATTCGCATATACCATTTCAAGTGCTTTTCTGTCGTGCCTCTACTGACAGTGTGAATGGTGCACTGATTTTCTGAATCCCTTCATTGCCACGTCGAGGGCTTCAATCCCACGTGCGCTGAAAACGCACAGGAATGTTGGAATGGGGTTTTCTGCTTTTCCGTCTGTTCAAAAACCAGAAGGCACAAGCGCATTTTAAAAGGAAGCCTACTCAGAATCCTACTCATGTGTAGGATTCACTGGGGCCTGCTCCCAAGAAAGTGGTGTTCAGGATTGCACTGAACTGCCTTTCTCTTTTTCAGACCTACACACCAACTGAGGGAGATGGACTTTAAAAATGCGTTGAGTGACACCGGCGAATATAGAGACACCCATCTCAGCTTTTATAAGGCGCATGTAAGAAAGATGTCTCTCGCAAACAGAACAGAGTTTGAGTTCAGTGGCACTTTTAAGACCAAGAAAAGACCACTGTATCTTCAGGGAGACAGATGCGGCCCGTCTAGTCAGCCCCTTTAATTGCGATGCGGGTCCCGCAATAAACGTCCGTGTGATCGCACCCTTGTATTTGTATGCTAATTCACTGCCATTGACAGATTTTGTCAGTCTCAGCTATAACCCCAGTTGCTTATGCATCTTAACTCGAACTAGCCCTTCCTGCCAACTAAATCCCCATCCTCTTCCTATATGTAATGGTTGAGGAAATTCTGTTTCACAGTATCTGAAGAAGCGTGCTTGCACATAAAAGCTTACACCTTGAATAAAACTGTTGGTTTTAAAGGTGCCGCAGCGGACTGTGTTGCGAAGCTTTAGACCAGTGCGGCTATCCGCCTGAATCTCTCGCAAACAGTGCAACAGCACCTCCTGGTGGTAAAAGGCTGCTGAAGCGGCTGCTTTGATATCTGTTTTGGAAAGCCTATCCGTATTTTTGAAGTGTTTAAAGTGTTGCCGTTTCCTTTTTACAAAAAAGATTGGTAATTGATTGGAAAGTATGTAGGTTAAATTAAGTTGTTGGCGTATGGCAAATCAAAATAAATGTTGTTAAAGATTTTTTAGAAAAAAAACTGTAACTTCCCATACCGGGAGTCGAACCCGGGCCGCCTGGGTGAAAACCAGGAATCCTAACCGCTAGACCATATGGGAGGCTATAGTAACTTCTACTATTTGAGAACTCTTCTATTTCATTTTTGTTGTTCTTTTAATTAATTTATAACCAGAACATATGAAACAGCAGGTCTTTGGGGAAAAAAACTCCTGATTGTAAACGGCATTCATACAATGAAACCAGGGGAAGCAAGCAGAAAATAATTCCATTGTATGAGCAAAGTAAGGTGTGCCTCACAAAATTTGTCATTGTGCACTGAATCGCCTGTTCAAGGACTGAGAGAAGAAATCAGACACAAAACAGCATGTGGCAAACGCCTGACCTGAACTGCACGTATGGATGGGATACGGGTTGCTTCCTGTGCACACATTGAATCGGAGCTGAGAAACCGGCTACTTCTGGTTTCACAGGCAAGCCTGATACTATTCAGGTAGGTATCCGTGTTGGTCTGAACTTGCAACAGAACAAAGTATGAGTCCAGTGGCACCTTTCAGATATACAAAGCTTAACTCTGGGTATACTTTGGTGCGCATGCTTTCGTTCTATTGCTTCAGACTAGTTACACTAGCAGCTTTTTGCTTGCTCTGCATCTTCAGTTTTGCATGCAGAAACGTCTAAGAAAACATTCCATGTAAAGCTTTTCCTGGCATGGAGATGAAGCCTTTGGAAAAGCTTATCCTGCCTAGTTTCTGCTTATCAGGAGGGGAAAAGACAGACAAAACCATACGACAGGATGGAAGCGCAACTTTCTCCTGCCGACTGTCTAATTCCCACTTCCTTGCACCTAGGTAAGTCATTTGAAATATACCCACAATAGAAATGGAACGACTGGCTTCTCTAAGGGCGACAGTCCCAGCCGCCGCTCTAGGCGGCTCAATCTCCATGGCTGAGAAGGCGCTAGTCACTTGACAGTAGCGAAGGAAAAGCAAGGGAAGAAGAGGAGGTGGGGCTAGATCGGAGTTTGATCACGTGATAGTCCCGAGACACTGTTGTGGGGTTGGGTTGTCCTGAGCGTCGAAGCTGGAGTGGGCGATACCTGCGCTGGGTGAGTGGATTACGCGAGGTCGGGGCCTTGAGGCCTGCCTGCGGAGGAGGGAGCGGGAATTGCCCTCCTCTCCCCGCCACCGCTCCCCAACTCTTCCGCCTGGCCGGATCAGAACAGAGGTGAGGGGGACTGGGCGGGACGACTGGGGGAGCATGCTGGGGACGTCACTGGGGTCACCTATCTGCCCTCTCCGCTTCTCTGGGGTTTCCCCACAAGGAAGATTGGGGGGGGGGCGGAAAAGGTTCCGGGGTTCAAGGCTACCTGAAGCTGCCCCTGAAATGAAAGCCTGGAATTGCTATGTGGGTCTCTTGGTACTGATTCTGCACTTGCTCAGGGACAGTTCTGGCACTGGAGACAGGTGTCATAGCTTCCGGAGAGAAAGCCCTAAGTTCAAAAGAGAAGCAGGATTGTGCCCACTGCCGCTCAGTGTTGGGGCTCCATGCAGACATGGTGCTAAAAGTGCAGTACTACACAGGAGAGGTGCGGGTGGGAGCTGAGATCCAAAGGCGGCAAGATTTAGATGAGGGTGATTTGTTTCATGCCTTAAAGAATTCTAGCAGTGTGTTGGAGTTAACAAGCTGATGTAGAAGGTACCTAGTGGTGATCCTGCATATCAGTCAGATGCTTGTTGTGGAATGCAGTGTGTGTGGCAATATGTGCATGTGCCCTGTGAACATAAGAGCTGCCATGTAGGATCAGACTAATGATCCATCTAGTCCAGCATCTTGTTTCCTGCAGTGGCTAACCCGATGCCCCCACAAAGCCTGCAAGCACATGACCAAAGCCTTCCTCTGCACTTGCCCTGAATAAGCTGGTTCTTATTTGGTCACTGATAGACCCATTCTCTGTGGATTTGTCTAATTGCTTTTTAAAGCCAACTAAGCTAGTTCTGCCCAGGTGATCTTGGAAGCTAAGCAGGGTCAGCCCTTGTCAGTACTTAGGAGACTACCAAAGGATACCAGAGGTGGTATGCAGAGGCAGGCCTTAGCAAACCACCTCTGAAGGTCTCTTGCCTTGAAAACCCTATATGGTCAGCATAAATCAGCAGTAACTTAATGGCAAAAACACACATACACACACACGTTGCCATCCTGTTTAGAAGCATCTCCCATGTGTCAATAGAAGTAACCCTAGCTAGTGAAGGAAAAAACTTTACTGCTCATTAGGGCATGCCTTTCATAATAAGATTTGGGTCAGAGCCCTGATTTAGGATACAGTGTAGGAGACCTGCCTTCTTGTGGGCCCAGGAGTGGTGGCCTTATGTCACATTTTCAGAAAGGGGTATGCTAAAAAATCCACTGTTACACTTAGGTGCTTCTTGTTGCAGAACTTTTCGTGCTTGGGGAGATAGTGAAAGGCTTGTGTGCTATGCATTGGAAGGCCTGAGGTAACGTGTTCTCCACTAGTAGAGGAGCTATTTCTCGCTTGCTGAAATGCCTGTGGCTGGGTGTATGTTCAGAAGAGAGGAATTTGGAACAACTAGCCAACACCCTGTCTCTTGTCCCTTTGTCTGTGTTTGCAGGTGTGGGATGCCGAACACAGCCATGAAGAAGAAGGTAAGAACCGGATCTCAAGCTTGACTTTGGCCAAAGCAATAGGATGCTTGCCTGCAGAAAGCAGAGCTGTGAGCTTTCTAGGGGGCTAAAACATTGCTGTATGTTTGTGTAACCAGGAAATTGATGCAGTACATAACTGCATGCCATTTTCCAGGGCAGAATTTTCAGAGTCCTTTCCCAGCCAAGCAAAAATAACAGCTGATGGGGGAGCATTATGAATGAAATTTCATTTCTTTGTCTTCATCAGAGAGGTGTTAGAAGTAATCTTGTTTGTTATCAGGTGCTGTTGATGGGGAAAAGTGGGTCTGGCAAGACCAGCATGAGATCAATTATTTTCGCAAACTACATTGCACGGGATACCCGGCGCCTCGGAGCTACAAGTAAGAGTTTCTCTTTATTGAGCCTTTTGGACTCTTCTGTGCTAGTCTGACTTTTAAGATTGCCATTTGAATAATTTGGTTCTATTCTGTTGCACACAAGCAGAGGCAAATGAGTTGTTCCCCAGCGTTACCTAGGTAGGTAACACTTAGGAGTGCCTGCTGAAGCTCAGAGCCAAAGCAGTTTGGGTGGGGGCCATGACAGTGTTTGAGCAGCTCCCCCTCAGCAAATGGAGTGACACTGATGCCTGCTGTTTGATTCTGTTTTATTTGTGCTGAATCTAGCCATTCCCCAGCATAGGGTGCTGCTGCTTTGCCAGTATAGCCTGCCGGATTAGTTAGGGACGCCCTTCAGTGGAGCACGTGTATACAGTGGGGCTTACAAGGAAATGTTCTAGTCTACTCTTTAGTAGCATAAGAACCTTTGTCTCTGCTATAGTTGGTGTACTGGAGTCCTTTCTGAAGGTAGGTGAAGTGGGGACGTGGCTCAGTGCTTTGCATGTAGAGAAGTTATGGCATTTGATTTCTGGTATCTCCAGTTAAACAGATCAGGTAGTAGGTGATGCAAAAGACCCCAGACCTTGGACAGCTGTGACCAGTCAGAGCTGTCTACTCTTACTGGCCATGGCTGTTCAAGGTCTAGGGTCAGCATTACATTTGTCTGATTTTGTAGAAAGCAGATTTATGCATTCATGTAAGGTTAGCCTGTGCAGCTGCAAATAGTACATTCATGGCAACGTTGTAGAGCCTCCTGGTTTGCTGATGTTCCTCCACTGGGAGCCTGGAATCTGACTGAGCACCGCACTCTTTCCATAATAATAGCTGAGATCTGGGAAGGATCTTAAGTGGGTGAACAGGCAAAGGAGAACAGCCATCTGGTTGGATAATGATAGGAATTGTTTCTGGGGAATCTTTCATACAAATATGTAGATGGTTACATGTGCCTGGTAACATGGGAAGTGTGGGTCAGCACAGGCTTTTAACAGACTTCTTTGTGTGGGTGGATGCTAACTTGCAGTTCTGTGACTGACTTGGTCATGCTGCTGATCTTTGTTCCACATCTGCAGTACAATGATCAGATTTTCCCTCCCTTGTTTTTCAGTTGATGTGGAACATTCTCATGTTCGGTTTCTGGGCAACTTGGTGTTAAACCTATGGGACTGTGGAGGGTAGGTATTTCTCATTTTCATGCTTCAAAATATTTGGAAGGATGGCCCGATGACAGCAGAAGTGATTCTTCTGAGAGGGCTGTTGTGGGAAACCTCCAGTGAGTTCTGGTATCACAAGTGGGTCTTAGATTCAGTGGTTCTAAAAATGAAAGGACATTTGAATGGATAGCCTTATATGTTATTGTACTGACACCATGAGCCGGATGAATTGGAAGGCCCTTACTTTAGAAATGTGAGGGGAACTGCAACATAACAAAGGTCTTCATACTGGCTGAATGTGGGTGGCTCAGTGACTTTCTTCCTCCTTCTAGACAGGACACCTTCATGGAGAATTATTTCACAAGCCAACGGGATAACATCTTTCGCAATGTGGAGGTCCTGATCTACGTCTTTGATGTGGAAAGCAGGGAGCTTGAGAAAGACATGCACTATTACCAGTCATGTCTGGAAGCCATTCTGCAGAACTCGTCAGATGCCAAAATCTTCTGCCTTGTGCACAAGATGGACTTGGTGCAGGAGGACCAGCGTGATCTGGTGAGGCTCAAAGTGATGCTGGAGATGCATAAACTGAATTCCTCCTTTAATTGGCTTGATACTTCACACTGGGAAACGTTTTCTCCACTTTCAAAGGATAGCTTTTGGTACAGTGGCTATTAAAAATCATGCAAGAGTTCCTAAGAACACATGTAGTCTTAAACTTGTTCTTGGTGAGCAGTGACCAAACTTGGCAAAGAAAAAGGCAGTATCCATATTCTTTTCCTGTGTAATACTCACTATTATGCATAGTCTTCTTTCTTGCTGTATGCTGCTGTAGACCTAGCCATAAGTTTTATGATCTTTGCAGACTTAAGGCTTAGAAACACAATTGTGTAACAATGGAATTATGGACGTGTAACTTCTTAATTGGAGTGTCCTTGGCAGAGAATTTGAATGCTTTGGGGTTCACAAACCTGTCTACTGTAGAAGGTGAATCACCCTTACCACAGCAGAAAAGGTGTGTCCTGATCAGAGACTGTCTGATTTTCCTTCCTTAGATTTTCAGAGAGAGAGAAGAGGATTTGAAACGTCTGTCCCGTCCTTTGGAGTGTGCCTGCTTTAGAACATCCATCTGGGATGAAACTCTTTACAAGGTTTGTACCACTGTGTCTTCCCCCTGTGTCCAGCTGGGTTTTTCAAATGTGCTGCAAAGAGGAGGAGGCAGCGTGAACCTTCAGACTGGATGCTACCAAGGTTCTCTTGTGTACAGTGGTGGAGTAGGGCATTTCTCTATAGGTTCATCTCACAGTGCTAAAGTAACATTTAGAGGCTGAATAAAGAGTTGTCTGCTGTGTTTTCTCTCTGGACAGGCTTGGTCCAGTATAGTCTACCAGCTGATCCCCAATGTCCAGCAACTGGAAACGAATCTTAGGAACTTTGCTCAAATCATTGAAGCTGATGAAGTTCTTCTGTTTGAAAGAGCCACTTTTCTGGTGAGAACGAGTGCAGCACCTTAGCTTCTCTGTGCTTTGTTCCTGTTGTTAAAATGGTGTGTTGTGCTTGGTTTTTGGAGGCCTATGTTCCGATTGCACCTCTGGCCTGGATTGAGGGATTTGCCCAATGCCTCCCTACTCTCAGTCCCAATGAAGTAGAAGTAATAGGACTATTGCTGAGGAAGAAACAGATAGCTTCACGTATAAGAATTGATGGTTCATCCTTCTAAGAACCCAGTGGTGGTTGCTCCATTATTAGTGTTTTACAGATAAATATTTGGCCACCTAAGGGCTGATGACAGGATGTGATTTCTGTTCTCCCAGAACCGAGCCTGGTGTTTCAGCCACTGGTCATTTTGGCTCTTGTGTGCAGCCCCGAGAAAGACCTGGTTCAGTATAAGATAAACAAGTTTCCTTTTTCTTGGTCTCCCTCCATTGCCTGAGGGCTTGGAATTCTGATACTATCTCTGGTGTGAGCTGTGATACTACTGATGCTGGTCCTACCTATGGCAAATTCCTCTCCCAACAGGTCATTTCCCACTATCAGTGTAAAGAACAGCGTGACATCCACAGATTTGAGAAAATCAGCAACATTATAAAACAATTCAAGTTGAGCTGCAGGTGAGCATGTTTTATTTTGATGAATGTTGTTTTGGAAGAAAATTCTGGTTTGGAACACCAAACTCCACCATAATGCTAATAAATGTTGTTTCTGTCCCCCCTCCCCAGCAAACTGGCCGCCTCTTTCCAAAGCATGGAGGTCAGGAACTCCAACTTTGCAGCCTTCATCGATATCTTTACATCAAACACTTACGTGATGGTTGTCATGTCGGATCCTTCCATACGTACGTTTAAAAGAGCAGAGATGCCGTGGTGGTAGCTAAAAGTAATGGCAGCTGAATGGTAGAGGTGGGGAAGGCTTAGTGCTAATTACCGGCTGGGCAAGCAGCATTACCTGATTGATTTTTCTCTGTGCAGAGAGGCGCTAAGCCTAACCTGGCTGAGGCAGGCTTGCTGTCCCGGTTCCCCTAGTTCAGTTGCAGAGAGCCCCTGCTTGCACCTTCTGAATCTGTTGCCCTCCCTCATCTCCCTGTCCTCCTTTTTTCAGCTTCTGCAGCCACACTGATCAACATTCGAAATGCCAGGAAGCACTTTGAGAAGCTGGAGAGGGTGGATGGGCCAAAGCACAGCCTGCTGATGCGCTGAGTTGTCAAAGTGGAGGGAGCACCAGGAGGAGGACTGCTCCGTTCCTAGGAGACTCTAACATTGTGGGTGTCTGTTTTGTGGGCTTTGAAATGAGTGTGCTGCTTTCCACCGCAATCTTGTTCTTTTCTCTTTAACGTCGGCTGCTGGTCCACAAGACAATGTTGGGATGTGCTGCAGACCTTCCGGGACTGCTTTGGGGAAGGTCTACCAGGGCTGGGATTCATTCCTGGTCTTACAGACAGCAAAGCCTTTCCCCAATATCTGCTTGGTTCCAAACAATGATAAACTACAACAATGGGATATTTACTATTTTATCAACAAGTTGCTAGAGTAAATTTATAAACTTCTCCTTGTTCTTCAATCATGACAATAAATTTTGTTACCGGGAACTTCAGTTTCCAGAGCACTGGAAATATGTGGGTGCGAATATCTTTAGTTTGATACTTGAATAACTCTTCATCTGCCCCCCAGTGTGCATTACAGGCTGTTCAGCTTAGTGGTGCCTTGGCTCATTGCTACTGCTTTTCTGTTTTATTTCCAATCTGCCTTTCTGAAAAGGCTCAACAAAATGTACAGAAAACTCTAGAAACTGATGTCAAGATCAGCAACACCATACTGGGTAAGAATTGCCTACCCCCTAATTCAGAATAGCAGTTTTAAACTCCCATTCATCTGTGAGGTTCCCTGAAAAACCCTTTTGTGCACACCTTGTTGGAAGCTGTTCAGAGAATTGCTGTAACAACAGAGAAGATTCTACAGAGATCAAATGGACCCAAGTGGTGGAGAGTACAATCAGGAATGATTGATGATCAGGATTAATGACACAAATTCAGGCCAGGAGAGAGAGTCTTTTCACAGAGGTGGCCTCCGAGTTGCAATTCTTGCAAAGGGCTGTAAAGATTAGAACAACCTGGCACTGAATCTGAAAGCTAACTGGTGGCCAGTGCTGCTGTTTCAGCAGTGATGTAACGTGTTCACAAGAACTTGCCCTCCCCCCGCCCCCGCCCCAGCAAATGGCTGCTGCATTGGACACCCTTTGCAGCTTCTAAGATTTTTTTCAAGGAGCCTCATGTAGAGCATGTCACATTAATTCTGCCTCCACGTTACATTAGCAGGGATAAGCATGACCTGATCAGCTGAATTTAAAAAGCTTTCTGGCGAGATGTAACTGGGGAAAAAGGTGTTCTTGGTGATGGCTCCCACCTGCTTGTTTCAATTGTCCCCTTCATTTAGTTCCTTGCTGTTGTCCAGTGCTCTGTTGTAACCCATTCTGTCACTAGTTCCCCAAGCAGGTTTGGACAGAAGTTCCTACCCTGATAGCTACTCTCTCTTGGGAGGAGAGGAGTGGGGTCAAGAACTGTTGTGTACAAGATGAGCTGTGGTTTTCAGAGAGGCTTACACTTAGAAATCCAAGGGGAGGGCAGAGCTGCTTTTCTTGCAAACACCAGGAGCAAATGCTGCCCTTTGTGTCAGCCACAATCAAGTCAGTGAGAGGGGAAAATGTGCCCATTGACTTGACCCCAGGTGCTAAGCAAAGGATAAGAGTTAATAATTACTTTTCCAAACATTATGTTTGTTTCAAATATTACAAAATTGCTCTGCTATAGTTGCTTCTGCAGAGAAGACTTTGGAAGGTGAAAGCTGTGTGTGACAATGGTCTTGTGCATTTAGGTAGTCAAATACACAGAAGTAGTTGGTGATTCTGCTGTTAGCTAAGGCTGAACTGGAGAACAATCAGAGCTGCTTGTACCTCAGCCCTGTGGCAGAGTGAGAACAAGAGTGCTGGGCCAGGGCAGAGAGTCTCTAAATTTGTGTGTTTATAGTCAGTGGCTGGGACCCTCAAAGTTAAGGATGGCAACTGTGTTGGGCCACTGAAAGGCATCATGACGACCACAAGAAGAGCCTTGCTAAGACTTGACAGAGTAGTCCAGCATCTTCTTTTCCACTGTGGCCAAGCAGCTGCTTGTGCAAAGCCCACGCACAGGGCATAAAGACAACAGCCCTCATTTGGTGCCCCCAGCATGCTGGGTCTGAACAGGGAGGTTCCATTTTGCTATCCAGGCTATTAGCTGTCAACAGGGGTCCTTTCGTAGAAAAAGAGGTGCAGGAGCTCATTAGCATAACTCATTAGCATATGCCATGTCCCCTGACATCACCGGAAGTGTGTCAGAAAGAGAATGTCAGTTTCAGCCCCATTATACCCTATGGGCCATTGAAATCAAAGGCAAAAACTCATAGGGTATATGAGGGGGCTGGAGGAAAGGGGGTTTGAGGGAGAGGCTCCAAACTTGCAGGATAGCTGCTGGGGCTTCTCCTTGAAATACCCACCAAGTTTCAAGAAGATTGGACCACGGGGTCCAATTCTGTGGGCCCCAAAACAGGTTGCCCCATTCCCTCCATTGTTCTCTAATGGGAAAAAAACATTACTTTTTTCCCACCATAGAGAACAATGGAAGGAATGGGGGCAACCTATTTGGAGGCCCGTAGAATTGGACCCCCTGGTCCAATCTTCTTGAAACTTGATGGGCATTTGCGGGAGAGGTCGCAGAAGCTACCCTGCAAGTTTGGAGCCTCTCCCTCAAACCCCCTCCCCTACAGCTGCTTTTAAAGTTGCCGCTGAATTTCAGTGGCAATTCAGTGGTGGGGCGAATCATATCAGAGAATCTGATTCGGCCCGTGGCTGCCCTACTGCCCCTCCTGAGCTGGCGGAGCAGCGCTCCACCTCGCTCCGGCCCCAAAGGACCCCTGGCTGTCAATGAGTAGTCTTCCATGACTTTATCCAGTCCCCTTTCCCAGGCCCACCAGATCTTGGAAGCTAAGCAGAGTCAGCTCTGGTTACTATTCGGATGGGAGACTGCCAAGAAAGTCTAAGCTTGTTCTGCAAAGGAAGGCAGTGGCCAACTTCATCTGAATGTGTCTTGCTCTGAAAACACTATGGGGTTGCCGTGAGTCAGCTGTGACTTGACAGCAAAAAAACCCTAGTAGTTACCACCACAACTTGTGGCAGTGAGCTCTGTAAGTTAATTCTCTTGTGTGAAGAACTTCTTTTTGGTCCTGATTGTTCAATGGGAAGTCCCTGAGTTGTAATGTCATGGGACCTCTTTGTGCATACAGATATAAATCATCATAATGTCTCCTATGCCCCCCCACCCCGTGTTATCCTTTCACAGGGGAGGGGTTCAGTCCCTGGATTCGTTTCCTGCACCTTTTCCAGCTCTATGATAAGCTTGAACCGGGATAACTAGAACTGAATGGAGCCACACCCTGGATTATGAGACTGGCTGTCATATTCTCAGGAGGCTTGTCTCTGCCTTGTGATCTTAAAGTGAGATGCGACATTTGGGACTGGTGACCAGAACCTGTAAAAAACCAAGCAGCTCCGATAAGGAGTGGTCAGCACTTCGTCAGAGCTGTTGTCCCTCCTTGGAGCTGATTTCAAACTCAAGTTGGGAAACAGGCAAATCCTGGGACTGTTCATCCCCACCCCAAAAAATCAGGGTTTAAAGGAGACTGGGCAGGGCAGTTTCATGAGCAAAGAGTTACCGCCTTCTCTAGGGCTAGAATCTGGCTCCATTTCTCTCCCTCACCTCAGCCCCCATGGCTGTTACCTGAGACCAAATTACCCATTGCGGGAGGGATCTGATCACGAATCTCTAGCATCACAGGAATTTTTGCGCATTCAAGCACTAATGCTGGAATGCTGTTCTGGAAAGGGAGGGATTTATCTGTTGCATGGCTGGCTTTGTCTTCTGGAGAGACGAGGCTAGATGCCACCAAACCTCTTTTCGGTGGGCCTGCCACAAGGCACAGTCACCAAAGGGCAGAAGATGTGCTCTTTGCCAGCTCAGGAGGCTCTGCTCTGGTTTTTAGTTTGTGCACAACAGGAAGCTGAGGCCTTTTTGTCTCTGGGCCGTGGGGACACATCGTGCATGCCTGTTGTTGTCACTGCTGATGGTGGTTCTTTCTGTGGCAGCCACAGCTACAGGAACCATTTGAGGGCTTCTCCTGGTCCTTGCAGTGATGGGGCGGGACGGGCTTCTTGGCGTCAGGCTTGCTCTTCAGGAGGCGCTGGAGCACTTGCTTGTCCGAGCGTTCCTTCCGGAAGTCGTCCTCAAAGA
Source organism: Lepidodactylus listeri (assembly GCA_029233225.1). Lineage (NCBI taxonomy): Eukaryota > Metazoa > Chordata > Lepidosauria > Squamata > Gekkonidae > Lepidodactylus > Lepidodactylus listeri. The sequence continues at coordinate 31,640,533 of JARCFY010000013.1, forward strand.
TCTTCAGCTGGACAAAATGGGAGAGAAAAGGGAGGCTAGGTGGGTGGAGGGCGGCCCTTAGTAATGCACTGGCGCTAGCAGGAGTAGAGTACTGCTAGGCAAGCTCTGGTAGTAAAAATAAGGAAGGCAGCATTAAGGAGGGGGAAAGCCAGTTGCTGCCGCCATGTCCTGCCCTTGGCTATGCAGGCCCCTGGCCAGAAGTGCCTTGCGCACCTGAAGAGAGAGGAGGGATATGGAGCCTGGTGAGCAAACTACGCCCGGTGAGCAAACTACGCTCCGCCCACGCCGGCCCTTTTTCCTTGAATAAAATTCTCTAGTTTTCCATGCCTGCCCCGTTCTTGGTTACATCTGGGGCTCAAACTACATCTTGCTAGTTTTAATGTATAGTGTCTGAGCTTTCCCTATCTGACTGACTCAGGCATTAGATGTGAGGGAACTTGTTCCACAAGCATGCAGGGTCCTGATTCACTTTGGGACCATTGGGACAGGGAGGGAGAGAAGGGTCTCCATTCTTCTCTGTGCCATCCTTCTGGGGCGACGCTATGGCCCCAGTTCAGATCGGGGCCCCATGCACTGGAAAACAAGTTCCCTCCCATCTGATGCTGGACTGCCTGAGTTGGTCAGTTCAGGAGAAGCAGGCGGCTCCACATTCAAAACCATAATATGTTGTTTGGACATGGCGGTCACATGCTTTGAGGGTATCCTAAGGAAGCTGGGAGGGGGAGAAATCCAGAGGGCCTCCTCCCCATGGCAATGCTGCACAGCAAGCCCTGTCAGACCAGGAGCTGGTCACTGACACACAGAGGCAAGTCACACAGGATGCCCTCCATGTACCTAGGTGGGGGATGGGGGCAGGGAACTGCAGATGCTGCTTTACTGTCTTTGGAGATGTCTTACACTAGTGCTTCCTTTACTTTACTTTTCCTTCCTTCCTTCCTTCCCCCCTGCTGGAGCTAATGTGCCTTTGTGATAATTTAATCTCAGCAGAACGCCCCAGTGCTGTGGATCATGTGACCCTTGGCCACCCTGAAGCTGCCCGTTCTGGCCAAGAGTCTCTGGCTCTTTCTCCTCACCTGGAGGCACCCACTGGCCTCACTCAGGGTGTGGCTGTTCAAAGGGATGAGCTCACCTGCTCCTCCAGCAAGGCCATCTGCTGCCTCATCTCCTCCTCCTTCTGCTTAAGCTTTGCGTTCTCTGCTTTGATTCGCTGCCGGTCCTTTTGCTCAATCCTGTAATCTGCCTCATAGATCTCTGTCTGCAAAAGAAAAGGGTAGAGCAGAAGCAGACCTGGCTGTCATTTGCGAGACTGCTGGCCCCGTGGTAGCCTTTCAGGGTGAATGACCATGCTTGGAGAGCTCTGCCGGGGCTTCTGACTTCTCTTGCTGGAGCTGTCGGGCTCTCCCACTAGCCAGGCTCCTGAACAGCTGAATGACCCATGGAAATTAAAGAGCTGCAGCTTTGCAGGCGTGGGAAAAGCTTTATCAACATCATTTCTGAAACAGAAAGAGGTTGTGGGCAGCCAGTGCTGCTTCATGCCTGCGTTTTATGCAAGGGTGCTGGCAAGGCAAGGCTTTACAGTCGTGGCCTGAAACATCCCAGCCCCTTCCCCAACTTTTTCAAAACGCATCCAGCCTGATGAGGAATTCTGGGTGACTCAAAGGCTTGCTCATGATTTTGTGTCATTTTGGTTGGCCCTAATAAAAGTTATTCTATAGCTTCTGGTTTTTGGATTCCACATCATGCCTGTGTGTCATACAGATGTTAGCCACCTTGGTGTGCCCCTGATTGGGCATAAAGACAAGATACGAATTTTGTGAATACATTTTAAACAGTTTGAAGCACAGGAGCCCTGGCAGTTGTAATTGCAAAGCCCTGCTGCTGCCCTGTCATTCACCCATCCCAGCTGGCCTTAATTCTTCCAGGAAGCCCTGGCCCACTGCTGGCTGTCTCTTGCTTTGCTCTACCAGCCGGCTCCCCTCCTTGCCTTACAGTGCTCCATGTTGCTCTTCAATGGCAAATGCAGCAAGGTGTAGCTGGGCAGGAAGTTCTTCTTTCTCCTACTGGGGCAGCCAAAAGCACTTTCCTCTCTCAATTACCTGGCACTTCAGGGCTTCCAGGTGGTCCTTGAGGTCAGTGACCTCTTTCTCTGCAGCTGCCATCCCGTCTGCACTCTGTGGGGCTGTGCATCGATGCTCCTTGGGCTTGCAGCCGCCGGCAGCTGAGCCTGGTGTATGGCACTGGTTTGGTGTGCTCTCTTTCAAGCTCTTTGTAGGAAGTATGTGCTGGGGAGCTGGGAAGTCTTCATAAGGGAGGGGTGCAGATACTTGGGATTCCTAAGGAAGAGAACAAGAAGTTTTGGAGTTAGTCTAATTTTGACATGGACAGCTGGCTCCTCCACGAACACATTGCTGAATTTCATGGCCATGCTTGACCCCCTCCCCCAGTGTCCTAATGACATTTGTTAGAAATATGATCAAAATCAATGCCTGTGTTTCAAACCGCCTGCACCTAGAAGAAGAGATTGGATTTATACCCCGCCCTTCACTGAAGGAGTCACAGTGTGGCTTACAGTCTCCTTTCTCTTCTCCTCCCCACAACAGACACCCAGTGAGGTAGATGGTGCTGAGAGAGCTCTCTTGAGAACTGCGCTCTCGAGAACAGCTCTGAGAGAACTTGTGACTGACCCAAGGTCACACCAGCAGCTGCATGTGGAGGAGTGGGGAATCAAACCTGGTTCTTCCAGATTAGACTCGTTTTTAGCCACTATACCAAATTGGTGCAAAAATGGCGTAAAGTCAGCATTTAATGTATAGGTGGCATAAAAGAAACAGATGGATTGTGAACACCTGTAATTAAAATGGGCAGAACTACATATAAAAAGAAATGAAAAGGGGAACATGTGCCCATCCTTGTTCAACCCACCCCCTCGACCTGTAGCAGCGTTTAGTTGGGGTTGGCTATTATTTTTGGTGGCAGAGGTGTTGATAGGATGCTGCTTTTAAATCAATTAAACTCTTCAAATTTACTTTTCTGTGGGTGGATGAAGGCCACCAGGAGCTGTGTAACTTTCTCTGATCCTTGGGGATGGGGCAGGGGAGGTATCTCAGAATTAGGAACTGCAGTACAAGTCAATAAACAAGACCTGCAAGGAGAAGCAGTGCACTGAGATTCGATCTCCATCCCCCACTCAAGCTACCCCTTAGCTGGTGAATATTCTCCTGATTTATCTCTGTCTCTGCTGCCTTCCCTTCCCTTCCCTTTGTTGTCTCTCTTAATTGAAATTTGTAGATTGTAGGTTCCTTGAGGCAAGGACTGCTCATCATGCTCTCAGTAAAGCACTGTGTAAATAACCACTCCAATTGAAAGGATCTCAGGACTGGAAAAGACCTCGCACTTGAGACCCCAGAGAGCTGCTGCCAGGTAGAGATGTTACTGAGTTGGACAGAATGAAATGGTCCCACTTTGTAGAAGGGGGGAAGGGGAGATAACAACAATAGGGCACATGATTGCCTGCAGAATGTTGTAGCTTCACCTTCCAGCCTCTCCAGTGAAAGCATCTCACACAGCAGCTGCTTGGAAGACCCTTATCTGCCTGTGATCTTAGAGCCACAGCCATTCAGCAGAATCAGTGCTGAGCTAGGAGGCACATGGATGCTTCTGATGGTGTGAGCCTGCCTTCTGATCCTTAGGGCCAGCCAGACCAGCGACCCAATCTCCTTCCCAGCAGGCCTGCCTCTCCCAGTTGCAAGAGCCAGCCCTCCAGACAGATCCCTTGGAACTTACCGACCCTGGCTGCTTGTGCGGGCTGGGAAACTGTCTGCCTTCCAGGTATCTCACATATTCCTGTAACGCCTGGCTCCTCTTCAGCTCCTGGAAGAGTGTTTGCTCGTAATACTCCCTCTTGTTCTGTGGCAGACAGAATGAAGAACCAGAGAACTGTCTGAGACCTTATACCTGGTTCAGCCCCTACCCCGAGTTTTTGCTCCCCTCCCCTTGCCTTAGTCCATCCTCGAAAGAACACAGAGCTCCATCAGTCTTTGGTCCATGGTAGGGTTGCCAGCTCTGGGTTGGGAAATTCCTGGAGATTCTGGGGGTGGAGCCTGATAGGCAGGGTTTGAGGAGTGGATGAACCTCTGCAGGGATGTGATGGCACAGAATCTACCTACCAAAGCAGCTATTTTCTCAAGGAGGACTGATTTCTGTTGTCTGGAGATAAGTTTGTAATTCTGGGAGATCTCCAGGCCCCACCCAGAGGTTGGCAACCCTAGCCATGGGTGAGGGTTGTCCCACAGTTGCACTTTCTCCTTGGACTCCCCTGTCCATACCTCAATGCCTCCTCCCACCTCCTTCCTCCCCCCCCCCCCACTGAAGCCAACTTGTCTGTCGCCTCCCTACCTTTACTGCTGTAGGTCATCAGCAAGCCCACAGGCACCATGGCGACCACTGATGGGTTTCCTGGTGCTCATTTTCTTCTTTCCCTGGCTTTCCTCTACCTCACTGTAGGAGGAGGTGCTTCAGGAGAAGTCTTGGAGGCATCCCCTTTGTGTCTGCAGGAAGTGCCCTCTCAGCCATGGCTGCCTCCTTCATAGGAAGATGATTGGCTTGCAACCTCCCAACACTTGGTGATTAGGCCCAGTCAACCACTTTGTGGGTGGCGCCTACTCCCCATTTTAAAAATGTTTAAAAGTACCTATACACTCAATGAAAATGTGGGGTCCTGGCCCCCTCTAAGTCTTGTGAGCAAAAGTTCTGCTTTGTGAGCTAGTGGCATTAAAGCTGAGAGGGAGCGATTTGGCCATTGCGTAAAATAGTTTGCTCGGGAGCCATCCTTCCTGAGTGAAGTCAAAAATGTGTGAGCTGGGGGCTAAAAAACTGTGAGCTAGCTCACATTAACTCAGCTTAGAGGGACCACTGGCCCTGCTTAGGTTCTTCAGACGGGGTGGGTGGGGGGGGCTGGCAGTGAAGGGGCCAAACCTCTGCAGTCACTCACCTGCTCATGTTCTAGCTTTGCAGAGAGGCTCTGTGCTTGCAGCTTGAGGGCAGCCACCTCCTCCTGCAGGGCACCCACTTTGTGCTGCAGCCCCAGGCTGGTGGAGTGATAGATGTAGTCCCAGTCCTGGGTCAGCTTCATCAGCTGTCAGGGGTGGAAAGGGGAGGAAGTGACAGGCAAGGATTGTGGAGGAGGTGTCAGCGGGAAGGGAGTTTTTCCGGGGGGGGGGCGTGGGAGGTACCCAAGGGGGAGCAGAAGCTGTAGCTCTCGGATGGCTCACCTCACTGCTCCTTAACGTGGGCAGGGAATCCCCAAAAGGTAATTTTTGCATTAATTTGAAACATCGTGACTGTTTTCCTATTCATCAAAGTGACGCAAAACATTTTACAACAATAACAGAAAAACAGTTCCACAAAACCTAACAGGAAAGCAAACAGAATCGGAAAACTTAAACCCTGACTGGCAACAAAGCCTGCCCAGCACTTGCCTCGGCAGAGGGTGATTCATACTTGGGGCACTGCACTGCAAAGACCCTGAGAAAAAGCGTCGGCTTCCTCCCTGAAACAGGGAGCAGCAAACTCATGGGCAGAGTTGAGCTTGAGGAAGGGAACTGGCCCCGCTCCCTTTCGGCCAACATTTCTCAGATCCTTGTTTGGGTCTCTTTGGCTGTCTTCCTCACCTGGATCCAGTCCTTATCTTTGGGGGTAGTGGTTAGGTCTTGCCTCTGGCCCTAGACCCACATCTTCCTCTACCCTAATCCTGCACAGACTCTCAAACCACAGTCCTGTAAATCTGCCCAGATCCAGGGCTTGAGACCTCCACTGCCCTCCTTCCCAGCACCCACCTCCTTGTTGATCCGACGCAGTTCTGTGTTCCTGTTGAGAAGCAGCAGCTTCTCCTCATCAGCTGAAGTCACAGTCATGTTTTCAGAGATGTAGGTGATGATCTCCTCCGAGTCATTCCTGTCGGGAAGGGATACATTGGTGTGCGCTTGGGAAGGGCACTGCCTAATAAGATGAGAAGGGAAGGGGGATGTCAAGTCATCTTCAAAGGAGGAGCCGTCATTCAAATGACTCCTGTGCTGCTAGTCAAAGCCCACCTTATATCTACTCCCCCCATTATCTTAGGGTGACCCTGGAACCCCCCTAGAAGGTTATTCTCCATGTGAAGCCATGATGTGGCATGGCATCACAGAGCTTTCCTACACCCCCCCCCCCCCCCCGCCCACCCACCCACCCACCCATCTCTGGGTATTTCCCAGTTTTGATCTTCCTCCCTGGCTCATTTCTCTGAGTTGGTGCAAACTCATTCTGAAAGGTGCGGCTTTCTCAGACTTCTTGCTGGGGGGCCTTTGCTATTGCTTCCCACACCCACTTCTCAGAAGCACCACATCTGGCTTTCATTAGTGAGTCAAACCTACATAACCATCCTCTGAGATCTCTTACGGTAACTGGCCCGAGGTCAACATGAGCTTCATGGCTGAACAGGGTTGCAATGCAATTCTCCCTGGAGCACATCCAGGAATCTACAAAGCCATGCAACACAGGCACATCTCCACCCTCTCCAGAGACCACTACAGGCATTAAGAGGTGAGGCTTGGCCGACAGAAAGCATATCACCCCCATCTTTTGCTGGGACTAACTAATCCCCAATGTAGGGAAGGAAAGGAGGTGTCATTGGGGAGCTCATCAGGTCCAAACAAGGAGGTCAGTGACCAGCAGTGGCTCATCCTGGTCTTCTTCCTTCTGGGTAATTCTCCTGGCCCATCCCTCAGGGAGGTACTGTTTGACCTACCTGGGACAAACCTCTGCATCTTGTCCTTTGGGAGTCTTCTCATCTACTGGAGCCAGGACAAAGTCCCCAGGGAGGCTCTGCTTCTCCAGAGCAGCGAGGAGGTTTGTTCTGTCATGCTGGAGAACCAGAAGTGAACCTGCCTCCATGGCAGGGGATGTCTTTGTGTGGGGAGTTCTGTTTGTCCTTGCAGAGGCCCTGGAGTGGCTCAGTACCCCTCCCCACATGCAACCACAGGGCCTTGCAGAACCAGGAAGTCTTGCCGTGGACTTTCACAGAGGAAAAGAGTCATTGTCAGCTGCTGGGTGGTGCGAAGGAAGGAAGGGGAAGTTCCTCTCCAACAGCCCCAGTGCTGGATTTCTCAATCTCTTGGCCTGCTATCAGTTCCCTGGCCCTCCCTCCTTACTAGGCTTGGGGAAAACCTCTCACCCCTCAAAGGTTGTCCCAGGGGACATATTTGCAGCAGCAGAAGCACATCCCCCAGCCATGAATTGGCTAGATCAGGGGTGGGCAAACTGTGGCTCGGGAGCCGCATGTGGCTCTTTCACATATATTATGTGGCTCCCAGCAGGGCAGCTGGGGAAGCTAAATATCATTAGCAAACAAATATCATTGGACAAATTAATATCATTATCAATATCTGCCTTTACCCCTTTTGTTATTATTTTTGGCAGTCTCATTTAATGTTAATAAAAAGCAAATTTGCTTATTTTCCAATAAAAGCAGGTAATATTTGTTCATGTCTTGTGGCTCTCAAACATCTGATGTTTATTCTATACGGCTCTTATGTTAAGCAAGTTTGGCCATCCCTGTTCTAGGTGGCTCTTACGCTGAGCAAGTTTGCCCACCCCTGGGCTAGATGGTTTCAGTCATGCCATGATTTTGCCATCCTCAACCTTCCATCTATGAAATGGACATAACAATACTGAGAACAAGAGCCATGTCATATCTTTTATTAAGTCTGTCCAAAAAATGACACAAGACTGCATGTCAGCTTTTTAAGTTCTCCTGAATACTTCATCAGGTTGGGTACTTTAAAGAGATGGGGGAGAGGAGAGGAAATATCTCTGACTGTGATCTTAAGACTTTGAAACATCCTATGGGAGAGCAGGCATGCTGATTTGAACCTGACACCTGCACCATTTAAATCGATGTACCTGCTCAGCCTCTCACACAGCATGCTTGCAAGACAGTATCTGAAGATCATAACTTGAGGACACCCCCCCCCCCATTTCCCCCCACTCTGTCATGGAAGCTTGCTGGTTGACCTTGGGCACGTCACACCCTCTCAGCCTAGCCTACTTCACAGGGTTGTTGTGAGGACAAAACAGAGGAGAAGAGAATGATGTAAGCTGCTTTAGGTCCCCCTTGGGGATAATGGTGGGATATAAAGTTAGTAAATAAATACATTCTAACTTCTGTTCCTCATTTGTTACCTCTGACGCAGATTAACATTTATTATCATGCATGTTAAGGGTGGAGGGGTGGGAAGCATTTTACTGCTTTATAGATTATGGGAAAATATTAACTCCCCATTTTCGTCCATAATATTAACAGAGGTTTGCTCCTATACTACTACTAAATACATTCCAAGATGCCAACCAGAATGGGTGAGGAGGAACTGAGACTGAGAAATAATGGGTGGGGAGAAAAAAAAATAGCAGTGGGGATAGATGAATGGCAGATTGTGAAACGATGACAGCAAAATGGAAGAGGAGATGTGAAAAAAGAGAGGAATGTAGGAAAAGACAACAAAAGATGTTTTTTAAATTTTTGCTCCCACACCCCCTTGGCAAGATCTGGCTGAGCAGGAGGTGGGTGAAACTAAAGGAAAAAGGAGACAATAGACCTTTTGGGCTGATTGGTTTAGCAAAGGCCTCTTACGCACACATAGCTTGCTGCAAAGAATCTGAGCAGTCAGGCCTCTAAGCTTGACTTTGGATTCTGTGCCTGCTTTATGCACTGTTCTTTTTTCTCCTGTGTATTTATTCCGCAGCTACAATGAAAAAACAGTTTTCTCAACTGGGGTGGGAATGTCACTTGTGATGTGGGGGGTGCGGGCGGCGTCCAAAGGGTTTTTTTTATTTACGCAAGTGCCTTATTGCAGCTGCGCAGTAGTGTCAAGTAAGTGCCTTCCATTTAAATTTTTGTGGTTCAGTTCCTTGAATGAAAGGGAACACAAAGGAACCCAGGCAAATGAAAAGAAACCATCCTGAAACCGACAAAAACTTTTTTGAAACCAACTAGAGTAGTTTCCCTTTTTCTTATTGCCAAGCTCTAGTGAATTCTCTAATGTGTTATCGGCCACTGAGAAAAATGGAAAAGAGTCACTACCCTCTGCCATCCTGCTCCTTCATTGCCACGCACACACCATTTTGAATATTGTTTTGAATTATTTTCCTCATAGTTAAAATTTTTAAATAAGCAGTACAAGACTAGCGATAAAACATGAATTTAAATCCACCAAAAACAAGGGAGTGCACAGTAACGGCAGATCTACATGCACTCATGGGCAAGAGGCTGGAGAAGAAGAAGGGAGAAGAGGGGAGATTCCCCCACCCCAGCACCAAGCCAACTGCAGACATTTCAAGAGTGATTCATACCTAAACCGGAGAAAGACATCCAGACCCTGGAGACAGATGGGGGAGTGGAAAGAATAGGGGAGACACTGAGATGGGAGGGAGGAAGAGTGCTTGCTGAACAACTTGCGTGCACACACAAACACACACCAGCTGAGCATTGGCCATGGACACCACACTTGCTGCTGGGCTTGATTGGTGGCGCACGACCCGATGTCAATCTTTCCCTCCCCCCTCTCCCCCCCCCTTTCAGAGCTGTGAAGAGGCTGCTCAGAAAGCTGCCAGAGAAGCACATGTAGAAAAGGATTTGCAGGGCACTTCAACCTCTTGTAATTTATAGTCTGCCTTTCTTGCTGAGACTCAAAGTGGGTTACACAATTTAAATTGCAACAAGAAAAGTCTAGTGTAACCAATAACGCAATAAAAGTGGATTGCAAAATTACAGAACGATGCATTAAGAGCAGTATAATAACACAGTACAACAAACAATGCAATCAAGCATTGCTATAGAATCAGAAACCAATGCATTAAAAACAGTATACTACCCTTGGACTCCACAACTTGTTGCTGAGCCTATTCTCATCCTTACATCAGATATTCTGTTGCCCTGCCGTGCCTGCCAGGCTAAAAGTAGCTCCAAGCGCCCATAACTGCTGAGGGGGAGAGACTGGTGGAACAGAATTCCAGGGGCTTATGGAACTGGAGAGGCCCCGTGATTTATTTGAGATGTGTTGGTTGGATCTGGGTGGCACAAAGGAGGGCCCAGAGGGAATCAGGGCCTGGGGGCCCGTAGAAGCCCTGCAAGCACCTAAGCTGACCTTAGTGCACGATACTGTAACGTAGACTTCAGCACCCTCCTCTAGGCTGAGTGTTGTTATCTGCAGAAGGCCCCATGGGATGGCCCTGTGATTTTTCTGAATCTCTTTGTATTTTGACAAAGGCCTTTGCTGGTAGGGTAGTAAAGCGTCTATAGTCCTGGAGCTGAAGGGCTGTAGCCTGAGAGATTGTCTGATGGGGTGGGAAGAAGGATACCTCTCAGGGGAAAGGGAGCAGGTGTCATCTCTTTCTGCCATTTTCAGCATCTGCTCCTGGCTCTGAAAAATGTATTCCAAGCAAGGCTGCCGCCTCTCCGATTGCAAAATAGTTTGCTACCCACCCACGTGCCATGCCTGGTAGCTGCTTGCTTCACACTGAAAGTGTATCTTCTTAGAATGTAGCCCTAGTTCAGTTAAGCTTAATAGAAGTGTAGAGGGGAATTTCTGTTCCAACAAGGGGAATTCTTATGCATGTGGTGGGAAATTTGGTGAAGGAAAACAAAACATATTTTGCCTGTGCTGTTGCTCGCTATGACCGCTTAGCTTGCGTCAGTGTGATTTGGAGTATCGGCGGCATTTTGCTTAAATAGTAGCTATCCAGATAAACCCAGATAAACTGTAGAAAGGGAGATGGGCAGGGCTCCGTTAGGGCCGGGGCGCGCCGGAGCGCCGCTCCGGGAGGGGAAGCCGGGGGGCGGGCACCTGATAGAGCCCCGCCCCCCAGCTCGCTTTCCCGGCCCACGCTTCCTCGCGGAGCCGGAAGAAAGCCTCCTCCCCCGCTCATCCTTGCCGGGCCGGCGGCAAGCGCCGCCGGCCTGGTGAGAAGGCCCTTCCTTCCCACCCCCCCAGCTCACCCTTCCCTCCCCCCCAGCAGACCCTTCCTGGGCGCGCGGCAAGTGCCGCCAGCCCGGGAGAAGTCCCTCGCTCCCCCCCCAGCATACCCAACCCGGGCCTGGCGGCAAGCGCCGCCGGCCCGGGAGAAGTCCCTCGCCCCCCCCCCCGCTTAGATGCTCCCTCGCTCCCCCCCCCCAGCAGACCCATCCTGGGCCTGGCGGCAAGCGCCGCCAGGCCGGGAGATGTCCCTTGTCCCCCCCCCAGATCTTCTTTCCCGGGCCTGGCGGTGAGCGCCGCCAGCCCGGGAGAAGTCCCTCCCCCCCCCGCTCAGATTCTCTTTCCCGGGCCTGGCGGTGAGCGCCACCAGCCCGGGAGAAGTCCCTCGCCCCCCCCCCAGATCCTCTTTCCCGGGCCTGGCGGCGAGTGCCGCCAGTCCGGGAGAAGTTCCTCGCCCCCCCCCCCCCGCTCAGATCCTCTTTCCCGGGCCTGGCGGCGAGCGCCGCCAGCCCGGGAGAAGAACCTCGCCCCCCCCAGGGAGAAGTCCCTCACCCCCCCTACTGCCAACATCTGTCCCTTCTCCAACTTCAGAACTCTAGACATCCAGAGAGCCCTTACCTTCCTGTTCCTTCCTTTCCCCCTTCCTTCCCCTCTCCCTTCCTTCCTTTCTTTTCTCTCTCCCCCCCACCTAACTACCTTCCTGTTCCTTCCTTCCTTCCTTCTCTCTCTCTCTCTTCCCCCACCTACCTACCTACCTTCCTGTTCCTTCCTTTCCCCCTTCCTTCCCCTCTCCTTTCCTTCCTTCCTTCCTTCCTTCCTTCCTTCCTTCTCTCTCTCTCTCCCTCACCTACCTTACTGTTCCTTTCTTCCTTCCTTCCTTCCTTCCTTCCCCCCTTCCTCCCTCCTTCCTTCCTTCCTTTCTTCTCTCTCTCTCTCCTACCTACCTACCTACCTTCCTGTTCCTTTCCTTCCTTCCCCCTCCCTCCCTCCCTTCTTGCCTTCTGACACACTGCCGATGACATCATCACTTCTGGTGATGTCAGGGGGTGTGGCATATGCAAATAAGTTATGCTAATGAGCTCCTGCACCTCTTTTTTTACGAAAGGACCCCTGGAGATGGGAGAAGGCTTGACAAAATTTCCCCTGTGGTGAGACATCAAACCTTAATAAGCTGCCCTCCTTTATTTACTGCATAGAACATGACAGATGACTTGTTGAACTGTGTCCACCAAAAGGAGCTTAATAAACTCCCAAAAAGGTGCGTTAAAATTATGTGTTTTATGAATTCATGTTATAGTAACTAAACAGTGACCTGCATTACAAAGTATAGCTGAAAACCAGCCATTGTGCCCACCCCCCAAGTATAAGAGTCATGACTGATGGCTTCAGAAGAACTACTTCTTGGCAGTTGGTTGGATGTGCTATAATGAATGGTGGAGAACGGCCCTTGGGCTCCTTTGCTTTTCTCACAATGACCATACAAATACGATGACTCCTGGAATGCATTAAAACTAGGGTGACTGGTTGTCTGCACCAGAGGTCTGGAGGGGCTGTCCTCAAATGGCCCAAAAGTAGTTTTTAAGACTGAGTGGGCTCTGTCCCAAAAGCCATTGGAAATCATTGACAAGGGTTAAGATCCTGAATCTAGACATTCCAGGTTCAGAACAAAGCCAGAAAACGATGTGTTTTTCTCACCCAAATGGGTGTTTTGAGTTAGACTGTGATCCTGCACACTGTTGACAATCACCTTGTGTGGTATCTGGTATGCTAGTATCAACTCTTGGATCAAAGCCCCTCCTCCACCATCTGTCTCTGTCATATAGGCAACGCTTAGCGTTTATTGAATGGTCTTTCTGTGGGTTCAGAAAGTTCAGGGATGCTCTGTGTGAGGCAGGCCCCCTGCAGAAATGCATCCTCTTTCACGATGGCAGGGATCTGGATGCTGCATTGTTGATTCTGGGAAACACTGCTGTGATTAGATGAGGGGCTGGGGGACAAGAGATACCTTAACAGTTATGGTGGTGGAAGGGAGCCCAGCTGATGCTGTGTCAGGGGAGAAGGTGTTTTTGGCCAGATAAAGTATAGATAACATCCCAGCCCTTTGATATATTTATCTTGATTGGAGGATCCAGATATGGCAGGATTGAGCTCCAAGGCTTGGCACCCAGGTTGGCTGAAGGCTGCAAAGCACTCAGGGGGTGGAGTCTGAAAAGGGGAGAAGAGGGGCCCTGGGGAGAAACTCTTGGGTCTGTGGTTGACTGTGTGTTTTACCGTGGAAGCTGATAGAGGAGAATGATGTTAAAGACGACAGCAGGTGCACAGGGATGGGGGCATCTTGAGAGCCAGTTTGGTGTAGTGGTTTAGTGCGTGGACTCTAATCTGGGAGAACCGGGTTTGATTCCCCACTCCTCCACTTGCACCTGCTGGATGACCTTGGGCAAGCCGTAGCTCTGTACCAGCTGTTCTCTCAAGGACAATAGTCTCAGAGCTCTCTCAGCCCCACCTACCTCACAGGGTGTCTGTTGTGGGGAGGGGAAGGGAAAGGAGTGAAGGGCGGGATATAAATCCAATCTCTTCTTCATTATCCTGCAGCTGTCAGAGATCAGACATAACATGGTTTGTGAAAAGTACCAGAGTCGGGAGACCAGTAGAAGTGATTTCACAGCAAGCTCTTTATTTGGTGGTCAGATGAGGCATGCCTACCTGGGCTCAGGGGCCCTCTTTTATTCCAGTCAGAGCCACACCTCCGACCTCGCCCAAATGTCCCTAGGACCTTACGATTGTGGTTACATGTCATAGATTCCTTCAGGGAACCTAGGTGCTCAATTGGTGGCAAGTTACAAGCTCAGGTAGCTGGCCTGGCCCTGTGTTTCTGGGCATGTCTGGACATGTCTGGTAGGGTTGCCAAGTCTGGGTTGGAAAATACCTGGAGACTTTGGGGGTGGAGCCAGGAGAGGGCGGGGTTTGGGGAGTGGAGGGGTCTCAGCAGGCTACAATGCCATAGAGTCCACCCTTCAAAGCAGCCATTTTCTCCAGGGGAGCTGATCTCTGTCAGCTGAAGATCAGTTGTAAAAGCGGGGGAGCCCCAGGCCCCACCTGGGGGCTGGCAGCCCTAATGTCTGGACATGTCTGGACACGGCGACCGCCATTACATACATTACAATTTGTAAGTATTTTCATTAGCAACTGTCTTTTTATTTTACTTAGTGACCTAGATCAGGAGTCCCTGCAGTGCCTGTGGATGCCATGGTGCTCGCCAACACCTTTCCTGGCATCCACCAAGTGTTTTGAGAAAGTGGGCAGGGCCAGGAGGGGCTTTTGCCTAGCAAGACTTCTGATTGGCCACTTGAGATTTGTTTAGCTGTGCAGTTTTTTTAAAAAAAACATTGCTTCAGCAACAGCTGCCACCCAACACAAGGCTCTTCACTGTGTGACTGAAGGTAAGCTGCAGCAGCCATTTTACGGCTGGCTCTGCCTCCTGCAGCAGCCATTTTGTGACAGCCATTCTGTGGCTGTGCCCACCAGGCTGTGTCAGAATTCCAAAGGTGCCCACAAACTCAAAATGGTTGGGGACCCCTGACCTAGATTTTGTCCTTTGCAATGCCCTGAGTTTGTACCCTGTAGAAATAACGCTTGTTTAACTTGGGGGAGTCTGCACAAGTCTTAGCCAACCTGCCTGAACACTTGGAATGCTACTGAACAACACCCCTGTAAGGATGGCTTTGGCAACTCATGTGAGAGGGAGAGGGGCTGGATTTTATCTGAAGTGGTGGCAGCAACAGTAAAGGGAGGGAAAACAGTGGCTACTCTTGTCCCACAATGTGACAGAGACCAGAACAACTGCAAATCCCAGTCTACCTTCAGTGTGTTGGTGGCCAATTAGCTGACTGTAGGGATGTTTGTAGTACATTGTCAGGGTCAGAGAACTATTTAGGATTCCCCAAATGCATTTCTTGGTTTAATTTGGAAGCCAAGATGGATTTTAAAAAAACCTCTGTGAGGAAGCAGCTGTTGTCAGGCTTGTAGTCTCCATACTTGTGCATCCGGAACAAATGGTAATGTCTGAAAATTGGCAAAAGAATCAGATTTTATTTTTTGCTGCATTTCTTCCGTCCTGGAACACAAGATGATATACATAAGGTTTCCAGGAAGTCTTCCATCAGAGCTCTCGAGGAAGTCTTCCATCCAAGCACTGACCAGATCCAGCTCTACCAAACTTCAGCAGAGTTCTTGCATCATGTGCTTTCCAAACATATCCTAGGACACAAATGTGTTTTGCAAAATAATCTGATGTCCTGACGATTATTATTATTATTTTTTGCCTCCCAGAGGATAGACTGTTTTCATGGGTATAATGAATAGGGGAAATTAATTTACACAGATGTTCCTCCCTAGGAATTAAGATCACAGGGAGATGCCCTGTCCCACCAATCAAAGAAACTTATCTGGTGGGCAAATGACATACAGCCTTTTCGGTGGCAGCCCCATGGTTATGGAACAACTTCCCCATGGAGGTGAGCCTGGCCCCCTCACTTGCAATCTTCAGGAGGCAGTTGAAGATAGTTTTAGTTTGGGCTGCATTTGACTAATTTAGATTTTGTTCATTGGCAGACCTGAGATTTTAAAGTTTGGTCTTTTATGTGCATTTATAATTGTTTTATTTATACTACAAGCCACCTTGAGTTCTACAAGATAGAAAGACAACTAATAAATGTTTAAAACAAAAAAACAAATAAATAACACAATTTGTTCAAGAGACATATGCCATATAGCCGAAAGCTCTGCAAGGCAAATAACTACAACCAAATCTAGACAACCCCTACAGGATGCTTGAGCTACATTACCATTCGTGGGCAAATGTATAAGCATTTTAGGCCAGGGATCCCCAGCACGGTGCTCATGGGTGACAAGGTGCCTGCCAACACTTTTCTTGGCACTTCTAGGAAGTGGGTAGTGCAAAGTGGGGTCTTGCCCAGTAAGGTTTCTGACTGGCCACCGAAGATCTGATCCAAGCGCAGCCCAGGAGGCTTGTTAAATTCCCCTCCACCAGGGGCGTAGAATTTGTAAATCCCCAGGGGAGGCGGGGGCTCTTTCGTGCATGCGCGCTTTGCGCGCACGCATGGGACCATGTCCCCGCCGCTTCTCCCCCCTGGCGCCAGGAAGGTAGACCCACGAAGTGTGGGACCATGTCCCTGCCACTTCTCCCCACCCCCCTGGCCCCAGGAAGGTAGACCCGCAAAGCGCGGGACCATGTCCCCGCCGCCTCTCTCCCCCCCCCCCCGCCCCAGGGAGGCAGGAGAGCAGGCTGGGGGTGGAGGGGAAGGAGAGGCGGGGATGGCAGCCAGCTGGCCGGCTGACTGGCCACCGGTGGGCACTCCATTTTGCCGGGGGTGGCTGAGCCCCCCCTGGGAAATTTCGGGGGAGGCTCGAGCCCTCGAGCCCCCCCGTAGTTGACGCCTATGCCCTCCACTACAATAAGGCTGAGGTTGCCGTTGAACCCCTGGTACTAGATTCTGAACCACCCCTCACCCTTCACCAGTACGGGGTTCCTTTGGAAATCCACCAGTTTTACGCTGGATGGTTTCAGGCGGTCACCCCCTTGGGAAATAGTCTTTTTAGCATGTCCACTGATATAATCCCCTCTATCTTAACCTGAACCTGTATCCTAGGGGCGGTGCATGGATTGGGGATTTTCAGTACTGGGGGGGGCGGTTTGGCCCTGATGAGGTAGAGGTCCTCGAAATTGGCGTCCTCCTTATAGTGCGTCACGGCCCAGTGTCGTGGTGGCAGTTTGTTTGCTGGGGCCCGGGATCCCTTCGATCTGCAGATGCGGGCGATGTGACCCTGCTTCCCAAACAAGTGGCAGACAGCATTGTGGAAACAGCAAGCTTTTAGTTTGTGGGACTCACCGCAGCTGGCGCAGGGGTGTGGCTGGTTGGTTGGTTTGGCTGACGCGCGTTGCTCACATCAATTAGGGCGGCGGACCTGCTTTGTGCCTTCCTTGTCTGAGGTGTTGGATGCGGTAGCTATCTCCGTCTGGTGTGCCATCAATGGGACCCGGTCCCAATGAGACCATTCGAAGGCTGTCACGGTATGCAGGGCTGAGTCCAGCTTCCAGTCGGGCGCACTGATCAGCTTGCAGCGCAGTTTGTGATGCCGTACTCCCCAGACAAATTGGGTGAGGATGATGGCCTCTACTTCCTGGAACTCACACTCCATGGCCAACTGCCGCAGTTTAGCCATGTAGATGGTGGCCAATTCACCTGCCTTCTGTTGTCACGCCCACAGGTCCATCTGCCTTGCCATCATGGTCAGCTGTGGCACGAAGTAACTGGTTAGGACCTTTGTGATGTCTGCATAGGTGGCGTCGGCCAGCTTCTTGGGGGTGAGCAGCCCTTGGGCTAAATGAATTGCTGCGACCCCACACGTGCTTAAGAGAAGAGCACGTTTCTTCACCTTGTCCATCATTTCCTGGTATGTGAAGAAGTTGGTGAATTGTTCCATCCACGCTTCCCAGAACTCAGGGTCCGCGGTGTCGAATGCCTGCATGTGCCCCAGAGCGGCAGCCATGACTCTGGAGTGATGCGGGGAGCGTTGTCCGGTGGCACGGTCAGTGGTGCCTGGGGGTGCTGGAGCCCGGCAATGCGCAGTGGCCTTGGATCGGCGCTCGGTGTGGTGCTGAAGTCAGAGTTGGCTGCTCAATGGGATCCCACCTTTGTCGCCAGTGAAAAGTACTGAGTTCTCTGCGGCATTGATGAGGACAAAGTTGGCGTAGTGGTTAGCTCAAGTTTATTTAGAGAGAACAAGCAAGCATTAACCGGCCACAGGGCCAACATATATACACACCCAAGACACCCCCCACCCCCGTCCACCTATGATCCTATTGGGGGGGTTGAATTTCCTGCCTAGGTCTTATTGAAGGATTAGTGGGACTCCAGGATCCTTGGCTCCTATTGTCCAAGGAGCCAAGCTCTGGGCTCTTTCCACTGGCACCTAGTGGCGGTCAGCGGACACAACACCCTAGTTTTAGACTGTTCAGCCTGCTCCTGATTTCCTGCATCGTTTGGTATTTGAATGACAGTTGCTTGCAGACAGCAAAAGACAGCAGTAAAGTCCTCGCTGATTCCCAATACATCTTAACCAGACACGTGTAGTGAATGGGGAAAGGGAAACATTATAATATGGGGAACTTATGCTAAGCAACGCAAGCAGTTTTCTGCCCACATCTCCGCACCTGTGCAGAGAAAGAAACAATGCCAGTCTTAAATAGTAACACAAAATACTTGACCTTAATGAGGACTGAATGATGAAAATAAGAGACATGTTGCAAAGCAGGTAGCATGGAGCTGATTTCTCCACATGCTGCAAAATACTGTTGGCCTTGTCTGGTAAAGTTACTAATGTGTGGTGCTTTATGAGGAGTTGACCCTATGCTCTGATCCAAATCCACTGGTGTCAGTAAGTACAGAATTAGTGACTGATCTCACAGAACAGCATCTCTCTCTCTCTCTCTTTCCTTGGACTGTTCTGAACATTTGAAAGAATGATTTCCTATGACTAGGCTTCCTCTGACTTCTCCTCCTGCAGGAGCATATGTTGTGCTCTGCAACGTTAACACCAATCCATGTTCAAGCATACAGCCTTATGATACTTGAATCATTCCTTCCTCCTCAAACACAACAGAGCAGGCTTCAATGCTGTAAACAGCTCACAGTCATAACTATTGGATCAATGAGTGGTATCTGCACCAGCATAATATTTTTCTGTGCTGCTCTTGCAAAAACCATTCTCTCTAATTGATCATCTGCTGCAAAGGAAAGCGGATATTTTGCTAGTTCCTTTGTCCCTTTTGCTAGGCTAACACACGCTCAGTCCACTTGCAATGCACTTTGCACCTGGATTTTACTGTGTGAAATGGCAAAATACACTTGCAAAAGGTTGCTGAAATTGATTGAAACAGCATTATTTAGCATGGGTGAAAGCCCCCTAAAAAGGTCTTGTCCCCCACACAAAATCCTTCTTGCTTCTTGTGACATCAGAAAACCAGTGTCCCGGTTCCAGTGATTTTAGCAGGTCCAATCTCCCTTCCTCTTTTATCTGTGAATCAGTGGGTATATGCTCCGATCCTATATCCAATTAAACAGTGTTTTATTTTGGTGTTCTTTTGGTATCAATTTTGCTAGGGAGATGTATTTTTGTTTAAATGGTTCTGAAAGGTCTTTTCAAAAAGAGCATTATTACTCAAGGGGACTGTGATATTATGCTTATTTATGAGTCTGGAGCTGGCTGAACAGTGCAGTTAAAATTGATAAAACTTCTCCAGGTTTCTGTGATCTTTCATGGTTTCAGCAGGATCAATTGTTGATAAACAATGTCCAGCAATTCAGCTGCCATACTGGGCACCTTTGCTAAGATAGCAAAGTCCTGTACTGATGCAGGAGCAAATATAACTTACATCTTGGGGCCCTGAGGATCTTACACTGCCAAAAGCTTAGAATATAGATGTCCCCAGTGTCTTCTGACTCAGTCAGTACTTTGTCTTATTCACACTTTCTAGTGTAGCATGAACACCATGTTTAATGTGCTCAACCTTTTCCCCTCCCAAACCAATAAAACGTTGGAAACTGTTTTTCTGCTGCACATTTTCTGAGTGGTAAAAATTCCTTTTTCAATTCGTATGTTCCCAAATTTCAATAAGCTTGCTCTAAACCAGTAGAATATGGCATGGGAAATAATGCAAGCATTATGTGGAAGTCCCTTCAAAGAGACTTCATCTTTACTTATTTTGTCCATGCTTGAACTTAGCAGGTTGCTGTGAGTCCTTTCTTAAGACAGGATATGGATTTATAACAAAGCAGCTGCGCATGCCAGGACATCATCCTGTGTGTGTGTCAAAGGACCTTCTGAGTCCTTCCAAAACAGACAGTTCCATACTTTTTCATAACATTCCTGCAAGGACTTGGAATGTATGTTGCATGGCCCTTAAGGCATTTTCCATTCATGGCTCTGTCTTTTTTGTTTCATTTGGCATACCTCCAATATTGGCCCTCCTCCCTGGTTCTGGTATCGTTTATGCATTTTTATTGAATTATTTATAGTTTTAAATGTTTTAATTGTTCAAATGTTTTTATGTGCACTACCATGGGGACCCTGATGGGGAGAAAAGGTGGCATAAAAACATTTTAAATGAATAATAAATAAAATCCATCACAGCTTTGACACTCCTTTTAGCAACTCTTCTACCCCCCCAGTATCCTTGTCTGTTCCAAATGTGGCTGGGAGTCGTCCTAAAGGGAAACAGAGGACTCTGAGTTTGGTAGTCAAGGTGCTTCCTGTTCCCCCAGCTTTCCTAAGGAGTTCTGACTTGACATATCCCCATCAGAGGGCAGCCGTATAAACATCTCTGCACTTAGAGCTTCAGCAAGAGCTCCCATACAAAACTGCCAAGACAATCCAAACCATAACAGCTGTGACAATTCCCCAAATGCCTCAAATAGCCATGTTCTTCCACCTGCTTTTTGCTGCCTAGCTGAATCCATGAAGAAGGGGTTAGGGGCTGCATTGACTATCAATGGGAATTCTACAGAAGCTCTGACCCCCACAAGCAGTACCCCTTCACAGCCTCCTCATTAAAACCCTAGTCTTTAGGTTCAAGGTGGCCAGGAGATATGAGAGAACAGACAGCATCCTTCACTGCAGCTGGTAGCAGTTCCATCTTCCCTTTGCAAGATGATGTTTCCTTTCTCACTAGATCCCTCTGTCATGATGCTCTAAACAAACAAAAAACCAGGATCGAGAAGCCATGGGGGGAAATGGGGGGGGGGGGTTTGGAACAAAATGTGGCAGCAGGGCAACTAGTGGGAAATTGATCAGTACAACTGGGGGGAACAGAAGACCTACGGTGGAACAAACGCTTATGCGGAATCCATCAGACAAACAAAACACCTGGGGTTAAAGAGGGGCAGGGGAGAGAGATTAATGCATCCATATGTGTACACACCCAAATCCTTTATGAAGCCAAAACTTTTTGGTCCAAGTCTGTAGATGCTGTAACCCACAAGCTGGATGTAGACCACCCGCCATTGCCCTTTGGAGCTTTGATCTTTTTGTTTTTGTTTCATGCCTGCAAATCCAAAAAACAGAAGCTCTGTGCATGCTGGTATTATTGTGCTCCTTTTCTTATGAGACACTTCCTGTCCCTGGCTCAACTTCAGTTCCCCATTCTCTGTATAAGTTTGAAACAACATCTGCTTACCTTTTCTGGTGACATCAGCTTTCAACTTAGCCCAGGCAGAGCATGGTCTCAAAAGGGTACCTGTCACTGGTCTTATTCAGGATTCCCCCTTCCCCATGCATGTTCTGATTTTTGAAAGGGCTATCATCTACCATTCCAAGTGCTACACACACACCCTCCTCCCAAGAACATTTGTGGGCCATTTTATACCTTGCATTTTTCCTGCAAGCAGCTGTGTAGAGTGGGAGGGGAGGACTATCCACCATGTGTACACCATTTGTGCAAATGTCTCTGCCGCAGCTGCACACGGTGGCTTCCAAGACAAGTGACCATGCTGTTGCCACAGACCTCCTGCTCATGGCAGTATGTCTTGTTCCTTTTCTAGCCCAGATTTCCATGCTGGGATGCTGTGTGAAGCCAGATGACACTGACTTTGCCCGGGTGGCCTCTCGCTTTTTTGAACACCACTGCCATCCAGTGGCCCAGAGCAGCACAATAGCTGGCTGCTTCTAGGAGCAAAAGCGCATGGGGGAAATCATGGTCCCTCTCTTGCTCGTATACACACTTCCCAAGAGTGGCCAGAAAGTCCTGATTGTGTGAATGCAGGTGTTTGTTTTTGCTTGGCAAGCCAGGATTCCCTAACCAGCTTACTGGGAAATTCCACCTGGGCCTACCCAGCTTGGGTATAGGTGACTTGGAATAGAAATATACCAAAGTCCTACCACCAATTTTTGGATGTTAAATTCCAGTGCACACAACCTCCCTCCTGCATCCAGCTATCCTATTGGTGGGGAATCCCTCTTCACTGTACCTGAGGGATGTTCCCTCTCTCCCTTGCACTTTCATGCCTCTCTTGTCCATCTCTTTCTTGCATCCGCCTTCATAGTGAGGCTTCACCACCACAAGGACAAATACACTATAGAGACGTGGAAGCTGATATTACTGGATGCAGAGTCTGGGTTTGGGAGGATCCAGGAGTGCAGCCAGTGAAGGAGGAATGAAGCATCCATCGCTCAGTTTCTGTCCTGGCACAGACCTGGATGTTAGTCTCAAACTAACACACAAATGTGATTCAAACACTTGGTGAATTTATCTGCCTGCCTTGTAAATTGCCAGATACCTTTTAAAATATTTTTTTCCCAGGCAGGGCTCCTGTGCCATGAACGCTTGCCTCCTGTGCTGCTAAAAACAATCCGGCAGGTCTAGCAGGGATGAGGCAGGGAGGGCAGGGACTGCCCTCTCTTGCTTGCTTGGAATACATCGTTCAACAGCTCTTAGGTTTGTTCCCCCTTAACAGGCAGGGGAGCAGCTCCTTGAAAGAAGCAGGAAGGCAACAGGAGGAGCCTTTTCTGGCCAGGGGGAAGCAGCTCCCATTCGTGCTCAGCAGGGCTATTTTTGGGCAGGAACGCACAGGAACAGAGTTCTGGCTGGCTCCTGAGTTGGCCACGCCTACAACCAAGATCTCTGGCATACATGGATACAAAGCACGCTGCCCTCCCCACATTACACACAAGAGGGAAATGTGGCATGTTAAAATGTCCTCTTTCCCTCTGGGGAACCCCTGGGATTTCCTTGTCAATTTCACTCCCCCCCTCAGCTGAGAGTGAAATTGACAAGGAAAAGCCTCTCTCTGCCTTCCCTTTTCTAGCTGCTGTGGCAGCTGGAAAAGGGCAGGCAGGGAACCCAGGCACGTTGAAAATGCCTTTCTTTCCCTCCCCGATCTGGAGGAGGGAGAGAAAGGCATTTACCCATGTCCCCCACACTTCCTTGCGTCTCTCTGCAAAAGCGGAGATGCTCAGGGAAGGAACTGGGCATGTTTGCCTGGCTGCCCTCGGTCTCCCCAGCCTGCGCACCTTGGCTGGCTGGCTGGGGAGACTGGGAGCAGCCAGGCAAACATGCCTGCTTCCCTTCATGATCTTTCAGAGCAGGGGAGGTAGGAGACTAGAAGGGTGACTTCAGCAGCGCCTTTCCCTGGCCGTCTGGTTGGGGGATGGTGGTAGGAGACTAGAAAGGTGATGCTGAAATGGGGCAGAGAAGCTCGGGGGGGGGGGGGGGGGCAAGCATTCATGCCTGCCCTGTGCTTTCCCAGCCCCTGCCTAATATGCTAATGAGCTGCACTGTCAGGGGTGTGGCCTAATAGGTTCATGAGTTTCTGCAGTTGGGTGTGGCCTATTATACTAATAAGTTCCTGCTGGGCTTTTTCCACAAAAAAACCCCCCTGGTGCTCAGCATGCCTGCCCATCAAAGGTGAGAAGAACTGCCCTGTGCTTGGGAAACTATTTTACCAGCGTCATGCCAAACAGCAGGGATGGTTTGCTGCTCTGGGCAGGACACTTGTGCTGGTCTGGAACAGGATACAAGAGACAACCCGGTCTGCTCCTGTGCTTCTGACATCTTGATCCTCAACACTTAGCAGGAGTCTCTTACCTTTCATTCCCACTCCGGAGCCCTGCTTGGAAAGATATTTAAAAGGTATGGGGCAGTATACAAGATAGGTAGGTAAATGCTAATCCTTTCCCACCCATAGCAGACCTGAGCATCAAGGTTTTTTTTTTAAAAGGAGATAATTTTCACAGCATGAGCTGAACATGAATCCCTGAACTTTGTGGATGTTAAAGACACGGCTGCAAAGGCCACTTGTAAAGTTAGCAACCCATCTTGGGGCTAGGAGTAGTAAATAAAATGTTGGTGGCTAAAGCCTGAGGGTGAGGGGGGGAAGGGAGTGGAGAATCAGATATGGGAAGATCTTTGGCAAAAAGCCCCTGGGGCATGTCTGTAGCAGGCATACAATTGGCTCATGTCTGTAGCAGGCATACGGTTGGCATCAGGAAGGTGTGGTGGGCAAGATGGCAGCTGCAAGCAGAGTTTGTGCTGCAGAGAGCCTGGCTTGTTTGCAGGAAGCCTGCAAGAGACCCCCTTCCTCCCAGGGGCCTCCACCGCCTTCCAGGTGTTTTTCATTTCTACTCCCAGCAGGGTCTGGGCTTGGCCAATGCGCTTCCTTGCTTCCTGACCCATCTCCGGCATGCAAGAGATCCAGCAGTACAGAACTTGGAACGGCACATCAGTTGCTATGGCAACCTGGTTGGAATTGGGAGTCTTGGATTGGCTGCTGGTGATGTCAGACTGTTTTCTGTCCTGCTGGGCCACCAGAACTAGGGAAGTTCCTGTTCTCACCCACCCTTTGCACCCTCTCTCTCCTTCTGGCTTCCGTGTGGCATGTTCTGGCTTGCCCCAGGGAAACCAGCTGCAGTTAAAATTCATGGCTGGGATCAGAAGGATGCTTGCATCTCTTAAAAGAGGATTCGCTCCATGCGCTGTACTGTGCCTATCATCATGTTTGGGGTGAAGAGAGGGTTCCTTCCACCCTTGTTAGCCACATCGTTGGGTTTCTTGCCTTCCAGCGTGTGGCTTGATTAACTTGCTAGAGCCCTCTGCACCATTTTCGTAGCCTCTGATTTGTACTGAATAGGTGCATTAGGTACATTAACTCTTGACCTCTGCTTTCTGGCCACACAAGCAGGTCTGGCTTGATTTGGGGAAGGGCAAGATGCGGGTTGCTGCAGAGATGACCCTGCCCTAGGGTGGAGGCTGCATGAAATGACCTTTCAGGTTAATTCCACACCTACAACTGCCTGATGCTCTTACTCACAGAAGACAATGCAGGGAGAGTTTGCAAGAATAAAGCCTGGGGGATTTCTGTTTAACGCCTAAAGCTGTCACCCAGGCCTGGCCCAGCCCAGCCCAGCCCAGCCCCTCTGCAGTTTGAACATTGACAGTCTGTGTGGGTTCCGTAGGGCAGATGCCAGAGAAAAGCTGGAGCCCTGCAAACAGAGCCCTGCAAACAGATCCCCCCATGAAGCACCCAGCAAGCTCTCCAACAAGATTCCCAGGCAGGGCATTCCTTTTTGATGCTAAAATGAGAGCTGAACTTCCCCTTGCTGTTTGCCCCACTGTAGCTAGAATCGCTACCGACATCCACAAGGCAGGAAGATGATGGAGCCCCCTCCTCTGAGGAGTCTAACTGCCAGCAAACCAGCTGTTAGGAAAGGGCATTTGGCAGTCAAATGGAAAACCAAAATCCACCCACCCAATCTCCCCCCTCCATGATTCTTAAGCGGTCAGGCGCTTGAGCTAGCTAGCAGATTCCCCCCCCCCCCCTTCTTTCCCCCTGAAAGGGAAACTAAACTTTATTTAGTTCATCAACCACTTTACCACCCAATGCAGTTCAACAGTGTACTATTAAATAAAACAATTCCTACAAAATTCAGCATGACGGCTAAAACCATCTGAAGCAGCAGAGAATTAAAAATAAAATAGCAAGCTCCTCAAACTGGCTCAAAGGCCTTCCAAAAGGAAGCCATTCAGTCCAGAAAGGCTTCAGGAAGGGCATCGGCCTCGCTTCCAGAGGGAGAAAGCTGTGTGCGGTGGTGAGGGTCCCAGCCAGTAGGGCTCAATTCCTCATTATGTTTTCCCCCAGGGCCTCCATGGGTCTGTGCAATTCACATGTATTTGCGAGTTTCCTACTTAGAACTCAATTCCCAGGCACACAGGGCCCAATTTAGATTGGGAAGAAGAAGAAGAAGAGATTGGATTTATACAAACTCCTTTCCCTTCCCTTCCCCTCCCCACAACAGACACACTGTGTGGTAGGTGGGGCTGAGAGAACAGCTGGTACAGAGCTATGGCTTGTCCAAGGTCATCCAGCGGGTGCAAGTGGAGGAGTGGGGAATCAAACACGGTTCTCTCAGATTAGAGTCCGCACACTTAATCACTACACCAAACTGGCTCTCCTGCTGCATATTCTGGATGGCATTATATCCCCCTGCCCTGAAAGAACACATTCATTGGGACCATGGCATAAAGAACAGGGGCTTCAGACTTCCGTCTTCATGCCATCTTCCTGACCTGTAATGGCTCTGGGGAGAGCATTATATGCTCTGTTGGGAGCTGTCCATATACTGACCACATACACCAAGGTTTCCCTGGTGGGACAAACAGAGCTCCCTTGGGGTCATTTTGGACTGAAAAAAAGGCAAGGGTATGTGCAGAGGCAGGCATAAGCACCGTATTCCTGCATGCTGTGTGATCCCCATCTGAACTGGGCTCTGCACATCTGGAAACTGGAGGGGGAATCTCACAAGCACACCTCTGACCGTCCTGTCTACAGACCTGGCCCTGACTCTAGGACTGTGTATTGTACAGTTAAGTCCTCAGTTAGGGGACCACCGTGCACAGTTTGAGGCTTCAACACCAGCACTTCGAACTGAACTTGGAAACAAGGTGGTAGCTGTGCAGCCGGAGTAGCACAGGCTTTTTTCAGTCACTATGGTGCAATCCAAGAACTTCTACTTGCACACAAAAGCTTGTACCTTGAATAAAACTTTGTTAGTCTTCAAGGTGCCACTGGACTCAAACTTTGTTCTGCTGCTTCAGACCAACATGACTGCCCACCTGAATCTATGGCTCAACCGAGTGAGGATGCCGTGTTTTGTACTAATGGAAGGTTCTGAACAGTTTTCAGGGGAAATCCCGAAGAATGTTATACTAGCCTAAGCTGGATGTTGCTAAGATACACATAAGGGAGGCAAGGTCATTTTTCTCCAGGAATGATTTCAGCTGAAAAACTAACCTTAGCTGAAAAAGGAGCTCTACATATCTCTTTGTCCAAGGACAATATAAAGCCTAGAAACACCCCTAGGTTATGAATGTGTTCTTTCAGGGCAGGGGGATATAACGCCATCCAGAATATGCGTAACACTTGTCCCATTCTACCCGAAGCAGTCTGTCTTGTCTGGATTAAGTTTCAATTTATTTAACGTGACCGAGTCTTTCCTGGAATCTGTTTCCAGGGATCAGCTGAGCAACTCTCAGTGGCTCTAAAAATTTTGTCCTTTCTGGGCAGTCCTCATCAGGCTGTTTTTTGGGAAATACTTTCCTCTTAATTAATTTATAAAGTCATGGTTTTCTGCATACTCGAGGAGCCTATGTGAACCTTAGCTCGTATGTGGATGAACGGATTTTGCAGATTTTGGTATCCACACAGGGACCAGCCAGTTTAATACTAGACAGCAATAACTAATCCAAGTAGACAAAAAAAAAAAAAAAAGCTATGATCCGTAATCAGAAACATTCAGATCCGTCTCTTCTGACCTGGTTATGAGTTCATGAAGGGAGAGGAGAGAGCCACACATCAGATATGTAACTGACAGGGACAATGACCAATCTGGAGAATTACATGGAACTTCTGCAGAAGAGGTGTATGCTCATAGGTGTGTCTTCCCAAACCTTTCCCTCTAAACCACACTGCTGCCTCACTGGCTTGCAGTGGACTTTGATTCCAGATCAGTACTGGCTCCTGTCTGCTTGAGTGAATCTGTCCTCTGGTGCAGCCCCTGCAAGGCACGGAGGTAAATGAGTTGCTTGTAGATTTAGCTATACACATTTGTACTGGAAACTGGGGAGGGGGCTGTGGCAAACACTCCCCCTCCCACCGTAATGGGCAGCACTGCCAGTAGGGTAGGCAGAAGCAACTGTTTTGCTTACAGTCCCTTGACTACTACAGGAGACTTCGGGATCTTGATGAGGCAAATGTTAATGCTGAATCTTCCTCTCCCCTCCCTGAAACTGGCAATAAACCAAACAAGTTGTGAGAGATCTGTGACAAAGATGTGAGATTTCTTGATACATTCAGTGCTCTGGAAAAACAACTGTAGAGTTATGTGATTTGGATAGGAGTCTTCCTGGTACTGGGGCAAGGGTTAATCTTCCCCTCACACCACGTCCCTGATAAAAATTGCCATTGGCCCTACTTAGGGAAGAGACAGGCAGTTTACATTGCCACCCCAAACAGAGTTGCACCCTTCTAAGTCCATTGATTTCAATGGACTTTGAAAGGTGTAATTCTGTTCACAATTGCCCTATTTATTTATTTATTTATTTATTTATTTATTTATAGTCCCCCTTTCTCACTTGGACTCAAGGTGGACTACACAGAGTGAGTCAATATAATCAACAGATGGGACGTCATGAGAGGGAACAAGATTCACACATATTTATTCAAGTGTCTTCCCATTCACGTGTACAGACAGTAATGGGTGTGGTGTTTATATTTAAACAAACAAACAGTTTGCCAGCTGAGAGGAACTAAGTCTCTCCCCTCCCCTGCCCTCCTTGGCTCACAATGTTCCATTTCCCTCAGCATTTTCCTCCCTGCCAGGTTTACTTCTGGTATCAAAGCTGGGCAGAGAAAAATGCTGAAATCACCAGAGTGCCCTCAGACATTCTGGATTCAATAAAATATAGGCATACTTTCTCTGATGGGTGGCTGCTTTCATAAATACACACCAGTCCCCCTGAGGAGGAAAAAATGTGTGACACTGTTGTGTATTGAGCCTGAGTCATCCCTGAGCTAGTACCTGAAGCTGGATGAGCTTGTTGCTCCTGAACAATAGTTTACCAGGATCCTGGAGTGGACCTATAGAAAAGTAGTGTTGTGTAAATAGCCTATTGTTGGGAGTGGGGTGTCTTTGGGTGTGGTGTTTGCATGATATTTAAACAGGGCCGTGGCCCTAGAGTTTGTCCTTGTTGTGTTCCTCAAATCACTAAATAAAGTAGAGCAGTTCACTACAATGCATCTTGAACCCAGTATTTAACAGTCACAGAAGAGACTAGTCTGAGGGGGTTGGCTTTGGCTCTCCAAGCTCTGCCCACCCTTACCTAATCACTGCAGTATAAAGATGGCAGTGCCTCCGGGTGCTGGTTTGGGAAGCAAGAGTTGCCCATAAAACAGGGATACCCTCTATGTCTGAAATCTGGCAGGGCAGATCCCATTGGGGAGCTGTACACAATCCCTGATATCTTAACCCCAGTTAGAGGGGAAGCTCAATTTTTTTCAGCTGTAAATATGTTAGTTCTTGAAAACAACAGAAAGAAAAACAGAATTAAATAACAGAGACTCAAATCGTGTGTGCCTGGAGAATAAAAGGAAGACTGCAATGCAGCTGTTCACCAGCTTTCCTGTAATTTTTTTTGGGGGGGTCTGCTGATAACCATTACCAGAATGAGGAATGGTTTAAAACAACTTTAACATGAAGGGCAACTAATACAATACAGCAGGCTCCAAACTTTGGTTTAGAACTAGCTAAGAACATGTGATCTTAGGGCAAGTCCACAAATTCTTACTTCTTTAACACCTCAGAAAAGGGGAATGTCTCCAAATTGTAAATTCTATCACTGGATTGTTGCAAGGCCATCCATCTTTCTGCTTGTCATACAAAGCCCTTCATTACTAACAGAGGGGCTGAAATGTGCTTTCAGGAGTTCTGTGTGAACTTGGCCCAAGGTTTTTTTTACTGAACTTAAAATTTAAAAAAACCCCAAATTAAGAGAAAATCATGTGGCCCTTGCCAAGTATTTGGGGGAGGCCTGTGGGAAGGAGCAGCCTGACTTCTGATACCGCTGCTCTGTGGTGTGTTCATGGGATGGGAGGGGGGGCCTTGCTCTTTGCCTCCAGAAGGTCTTGCCTTCCAGCTGTGGCCCTCCAATGTGGACATCACACCTACCCTCCAAGGCAGCCATATTCCCCAGGCAAACTGATCTCCGTCATCTGGAAAACAGTTGTAATTCTGGGAGATTTCCAGCCTCCACCTGGAGGCTGGCAACCTTATGAAGGTTTTCTTTTAGGGCCGAAGCTGGCTCCTGCAGAAATAGTAAACGGCTTTTGTTCAGATGTGCTTTTAAGCCACCTTGAAGACCTAAATGGCAGAGGGAAGACCTATCATGTAAATGACAAGTTTCTGCAATGGAGCATTCTACCTCATACATTTGTTGGGTCTTGATTTCCCCTGCAGGGCATGTCTCTGAGCATGTGCAACATGCCTCTTCTCTTGACAGGCATCTGCCATGGCTTCCTAGAGATCTGAGCTCAAGCACCTATCGTAGTTGGTAGTGCCCAAATCCCCTCCCGGTGAATGTAGCTCACCCTTCTGCATCCTCCCTGTTATCTATCTGCATTTGCTTGGTAGATGAATTTTAGACAGCAGAGTTCTCACTTAGGAATGGCCACAGGCCTAGCTGGCATTTGCAAACAACAGGATGCCGTGTACCTTTCTCACAGCAATGAAGAACTTGGTGGCACACACTGGGTCATTTTGGGGACTGCCCCTCAACTTCCTGCCAAGGCCCCCCGAATTCCATCCAGCCCCCAGCCCCCCCCCCCCCCCCGGTCTGTGGGCCACCTGGAGGACTTACCACCACCGCCCCTTCCCCAAGTGCGTCTTGCTTCTCTGCGTAGGCAGGCAAAGTGCGAATGCCGTAAAAGTGAGTTTTTACAAAATTTATTTTAACTTTAGATTTTATTTTGTGACATCAGTGCCCCCTGACTTATTTAAAGGCCCCCCCAAATTACAAAATCCTGGCTACGGGCGTATCCTGCTTGCATTCTGGCAGCTGCTGGCAGTTCTTGTGTTATCTGCTCCTTAGTGGGAAGTATTTATAGCAACAAACCAAGTGAGGATTCCTGACAGCCCCTCCCTTGCCCCTCCCTGCCCAGCCTTAACCCTGGACTGGTGCAAAGCAAGCTCCCCAGCACGCTGCTTGGGTGGAGTGGAGCTGGGTGTGGTGGACCGCAGGAGTGAAGGCCAAATAGCACGCTCTGAATCACCCAACCCACCCTGCCAAATATCAGGCTGTGTTGAAGTTAGCAATGAGGAGGTCAAAGCCCATTGCAAGTTATAAAGAGAGTATCAAATACACCTTAGTCCAGCAATGGATATAAAATGTCATTTTTATGGACTGTTTCAAATGTCACCGTAACGCTGGCCTGTCCAAAGGGTTTACTTTTATGGATCGGCCTTGTTGCCTGAAACAAGCCACAAGATCTGAGCCACAAGATCTGAACGGCAATTACTGTGCCAGTGTCTAGTGTGGTCAGGAGCTGTGTCAGTTGCTACATCACAGGTCTGTTTTCTTATTTCAAAGATGGAAACCATCCTGCGACCATTCATCCCAATTCCTGATGAAGTGAGTGCATAGCCTCCAACCTGTAGGACTCTGTCATCAAAAGATCTGGAAGAATGCAAAGGTTCCTTTGCTCCAGGACAAGGTCTTCCATGCAGAATATCACAGCTGTCTTTGAAAGACTAGCCAGCATCATCCAGCCTGGAAAGGCAGGCAAGAAGCAACAAGGAACCTCCTACAAGATGGAGGTGTACTCAAAGGCACCCTCTGTAATACTATCTAGAGGATATTACAACTCTTGTCTTCTCCCTGCTGCACTGTTCACACTGGCATCAACAGAGAGCACCCTAGCCCAGTTATCCAATATTTGGCATGTTGCCAAGTGTGGCGTGATGGCTAGAGTGTCAAACTAGGATTTTGGGAGACCAAGGTTCAAATCCCTGCTCTGCCATGGAGGCTTGCTGGGTAACCGTGGGCCAGTCACATGCACTCAGCCTATCCTTCCTCACAGGGTTGTTGTGAGGATGAAATGGAGGAGAGGAGAAAGATGTAAGCTGCTTTGGGCTTCCACTGGGAAGAAAGGAGGAGTATAAATGAAGCAAATAAAGGAATAAATCTCTGGTTCTGAGCTAATGCAGATCTGAATCCAGTTTCCAGAGGTCTTTTTTTTTTTAGCATGAATGGAGTGCCCTGTGCCATTGGACACCTGAAACCCTATCCAGTCCAGCAGAACAAAGACACAACCAGCTGTAGCAGCAGGCTAGTGCCAGCAAGGTAGCAATATTATTTACTTCATCATTTGCCCACGTTTAAACTTCACTCAGTATTAAGGACTTGGAGAAGGAAGAAAATGAATACCCACTATCGGGACCAGAAAGAATCAAATCAGCTTGTTTTGATTAATTTCAGCCTGTGCCACATCTAATGCTAGAAGGTCTTTGCTGCAGAACGGAGTTAGCAAGGGAAAGAGAATCCAGAGAGGAGGGGGCTGCAGATAGCTGCACAGATCCAAAGCAAAAACCCCCAAACAACAACTAATTAACTCCAGCCGTGAAAGGCTTTGACAACATAAAAGCTACGTATTCTATTAGGACCAATAGCACAACACTGTGTGCAAGTTTTCAAGTTATTTAGAACTCTTCCCAGGCTGGATATTTTTTAAAGGGGGGGGGGGGGATGTCCCAGGCCATGATCTTAAGGCCTTGTCTTGTAAGCATCCTATGTGTAATGCTGAGCAGATATGCACGTTTAAAGTGATGCTGGTGCCAGGAAGCTGACCTTCAGGACTGAGAGCGGGCTTGCGGCCTGTGAGGTGAGAGAGACGGCTCCCATTCAGTGTGTCTGCCTGGCCAACAGCCAAGCCTTGCCCTAGTGGGGTCTCCTCCTTCTCCCATCCGGCCTCTCACTATACTTGTTGTCATGCTGACCCTGCAAAAACAAAAACAAAAACAAAAGCGACTGCAAATCAATACCGAACTCAGGCGGAGATGGAACACCGCGGAGAACCGATTCTTCTTCCAGGCTTCCTAAGAAGAGCAGCTGAGCAAGGAGGAATCAGAGGACAGCTGCTGGTTCAGCCGGTTCCTCTCCATTGTAGATTTGTGGCCCTTGCAATGGAAGGTGAAAATGCTGGAAACACCCTAACAACAAAGTATGACATGATGCCATCTCCCCTCTCTCATGGAAACCCAAGGCCTTCTGGCCACGGGAGCTATTTGAAAAACAAAAACAGCCCCATCCCCTTGGAACACTTTGAGGAGCACAACCAGCAGCCACAAAGGAAGTACTGATGTGCCTCATGGTGACTCGAGTCCATGTTTGTGGACCAGTGCACAGGGCGAAGGTTGATAGGAAGCAAAAAGCCATCGTCGGGTTGTATCTAGCCATTCCTCATTTACATACATAATATGTATTTATAATGCATGATTTTTTTTTTCAAATTGCTCTTTGACATTGCTGAACAAACACTACAGCCACATTCCAGGAGATATGCAGCCACTGCAGGCATGGCAAGAAGCAGGATGGGTTTCTCTTGCCTGCAGAAGTTTTAGACCCCTACAACCCAGAGGTCTTGCTTTGCCTCACCCTTTGCATCACCTTTCTTGGAATCTTTGGGCAACTGGTTGCGTTGGCCAGGTATCTGGTATGGGATTCAATTCTCACAGGATGGGCCCCGTGGCAATGAGCTTGGAGAACCAAGATCAACTTTGATAATATAGCCCTCTTGTTCGATGGCACTCACAAGATAAGACTTGTATGGCCCATGATGCACAATGTTCTTCTGCTCCTCTGCAGTACCTGCAGCTCTTCCATTTTTTAAAGCATCTCTTCATGCTTGCCTGTGGTGCACACAGCAATGGGGAGGGGGGGGGGAAGCTTGTTTCCATGGGGAAGCCAGGAGCTGCTTCTTCCAGCATGACTTGCTGGGGGTTGCCATGGAGAAGTGGGCTGGATCGCAGAAACAGTGGTGCTGTATGACACGGGCATAGCAGGTGCTTTCCAAGGGTGGGGTAGAAAGGGAGACTTGGGGGAGCAGACATCACAGCAAGGCAGGCAACCACTGGGCAAGCCTCCTAATACTGTAACAACCCCCTTTGCCCTGCCAGTAAGCAGGGAACATGGCTGCCGCCGGCTCTTGCGCCCATGGCCGGTTTCTTCCCGGCTCCTGCTCAGCTGCCTGGATTGTTTTCTTCTTACCCTATGCCCCCTCACCAGCTGCTCACTCTGTCATCTCCCCATTCGAGAGCTGCTCGTCTCTGCATTCGAAACCCTCCAACCTGCTTCTTGCTCACTCCCAAAGCACAGGATGACACGCATGGGGTTATTCAATGTACAACCACAAAAGCCCCATACAGGAGATTGGGTTGAGAAGTGCTAATGTCTTGCTTAAAGACTGCCCAGCACTTTCCGCATCCAAACCCAACACACAACCATTGCTTTGGGAGGTTGGTCCAGTGTTCTGGGTTCATCAAGGTGCAGTCCTATGGACCCTGGGGTGGGAGTATGCCCCAATGAGTAGACATGAGTAAGACTGCACAGATCTGCTTATGACTGCATTACCAGAGGCCGGTGGGAGAGGTTGTTCCTCGGTGACATATAAAATGCCTGGCAGCTGAAGCTGGGAAACACCTTTCAGTGTCTGAGACAGGGGAAGGCAGCTGCTAATCAGAAGAGACCATTCCAAACTAGATGGATTGACTGTCTTTCTCAGTATAAGGCAGCATCATGCCCCTCCCAGAAGCCCACAAGCAAGGCAAGAAAGGAACCACCCCTTCTCTTGTTTGACCCCATCATTTATGAGGTGCTGCCCCTGGAACACGGAGGTTCCATTCAACTCTCAAAGCTAACAGCAACTGGCACGCCAATCATTGTTTTAAGCCATTTTTTAATAAGTAATTATGGCCGTGAGGGATTACTTTTGGCTAAAAAGATGCCCCTAATTCAGAGAGACAGTGAATTAAAAACAAAAAATTATACAAGTATTTTTTACAAAGTTCACAGGGAGCAAGCAGTGTGGTAGGAGATTCTGCATTCTCCTTCACACTGGCAGGAAAGGCCTGTTCCAATGTGAAACTGAGTGTGATGTGCAAATGTGCCAAAAATGCACTTCCCCCTTCAAGAATATTTATTCATCTGAAAATACATGCAGATTTAATCAATTAAAGCCCACAAATTAATGGACTGCAGTCTAATTAGGTGACAGGCTGTGACAAGCAAAGCTTCAATAAATTTTCGCATCTTCCAGGTCTGGGTAAGGTACAGCATTCACACGTGATAGGTCCCCTCCCACTGACATCTCCCAGAAAACAACACTAAGAACTACCCTTGCAGCCTTGGCTTTCATCACTCCTGAGCACTTGTTGCCGAAAGAGTTCGTAAAGGCAGCGCTTTACCTGGCAAATTCGATTGCTGCGTAGTCACACCGCGGCAAGCACAGCGACATTCACCCGAACACCTGGGGGTACATGCAACTGGGAGCCTACGGCTTCCTGGGCTAGCCTGCAGACTAACTTCGGACTAGGCAGCTCAGGGCAGAAAAAGGGGGTCTGCGTAAATCGTCTCCGCCCCTCCCCGATGCAGGACGGCCGCATGCACACTTTCCAAGGCGCAAATTCCTTTGCACACAATAGGACGTACTTCGAAGTAAAATGTGCACGGAATTGCAGCCCCACGGTTGTCAAAACTGGACGGCATTTACTTGTGGGCAAGCAGGACTGGGGCGGGGCTCCAGCGGTAGCCTTGTGCCGAGCGCGCGAAGGTGGAGCCAGGCAGGGAGGGGCACAGGGCTGCCCCCCACCTGCGCCCAAGGGGCCAGTCCTTTGGAGGGGGCCCGCTGCACCACAGCGGACCTGGCGCGTGGGGGGGGGGGGAGAGCCCCCTCCCCAGCAGCCGCCGCCGCCGCCAGCGCCTCGGGCGAGGTGGCCATTGCAGCTTTCCTAGGGTCGGGTGATTGACAGTCCGTGTAGCAGAGGCTGGGTGGAGCCGCTGGGTGGGGTCAGGGACAGGCGGCTGGGTGGGGGAGCCAGCGCCGAGCGGAGAAGAGGGTGAGCCGGGCGGCGGCAGAGCCAGCGCCCGCAGTTCCCGTGCAGCTCTGCCGGCGAGGCCGGAGGTTGGGCGGAGGAAGCAGCCCTCCGTGTCCCCCTCGGCCGCCGACCCCACCCACCACTCCTGCGTCCCCGCCCGCCCGGAGCTCGGGGGAGACGCGCGGGAGGAGCGCGGAGAGAAAGTAAGTCGTCCCCTCGCTAGGTGCTGTCGCGGGCGGAGAAAGGGCTGGGCGAGCGGGGGAGGCGCCAGTCCAGGAAGCGGCAGCCCAGCGCGCCTGGCTCCGGGGGCGGGCGGGCAGGCAGGCGGGCGGCTCTCCTCTCCTCTCCTCTCCGGGCGAGGGCTGCCGGGCGGGCGGGCTGGTCGGCGGAGAGCCCAGCGAGCGGCCGGGGGGCGGCTGCCTCGCCTTCTCTGCTGGCCGCGGCTCCATCTTGGTCGCCTCCTTAAAGAGGAAGCGCCCCCGAGCAGGCGGGGGCGCTGCTGCGGGCCGGGGCCCCTCTCGCGGCCGGGCGACTCTGGCGCCCGCGGGGCTCCTCTGGCGGGCGAGGGCGGCTCTCTGCGCGGCCGGCCGCCTGGCCGGCGGAGACTATTCGGGCCGGGCGCTCTCGGCGGGCCCCAAGTTTGTTGTCGCGGCGGGGCTGAGCGGCTTCCTGACAGGTCGGCGGCCCCTCCCACCCCCGCGGGGCCTGCCCGGGTGGGAAGGCGGCGGCGGCGGCTGCGGCGGAGCTGACAGCTGGGCTGGGCTGGGCTGGGCTGGGCAGGCGGGAGGGCGGGGGCGCAGGTGTCCGGGAGGGAGGGAGCCAGGCCTCCGCAGAGCAGAGTCGGACTCGGCGGTCCTGCTGGGGGCGGAGGTTATGCAGGAGCGTCCTTCTCGCTCCTGATCCTCTTAGACGGACACGTGTTGCGGCACCCCCCCCCCCCTTCCCGCGCCTGCCTGGTCCACCTGGGCAGGTACATCTCAGCGTGAAGAAGACAGGCCTTTGAGCTGTCAGGGGCTCCAAGAGGCAAAGTTTGGAGGGGGGGGGAGGAGGAACTAACATGGCCATGGGTGGTCTTGGGCGGGCAGGGAGAGTTCATGCAGGCTTGCTAAGACACTTGGGAGCACACTCCGCACACGGCTTCCTCCACACATCCTAGGCAAACAGATCAGAACCACATGTGTCCTTCCCCCCACATTTCGCTTGGGACTTCGGGTGCCTTGCTGGTTCTTCTTTCCTTGGCACAAGCCAAGGGTTTCAGGAAGAGGCTTCCCCACCTTGTGGGTGTCCTGTGGCTAAGACTGCCAGAACTCACAGGGCATTCAGGGCATGCCTGGAAGTGCTCTTCTACAGACTCTTTGTGGCTTCAGGAAGGCTATGATTGTTCTTCAGCCAGATGGGCAAGAATACAGCCTCTGTGTGGAATTGATATATAGATATGAGAGAGAGAGCGCATGAGTGTGTGTGTGTGTAAAGTGCCATGAAGTTGCAGCTGACTTATGGCAACCCCCACAAGGGGCTCTCAAGGCAAGTGGGAAGCAGAGGTGGTTTGCCATTGCCTTCTTTTGCAGAGTCTTCCTTGGTGGTCTCTCTTCCAAGTACCAACCTTGCTTAGCTTCTGTCTTCTGAGATCTGACAAGATTGGGCTATATCATGCCAGCTTCCCCCCTGAGAGAGAGCATGCATCCCTAGAATTCATGGAACCTGTGGTGGAACGTAGGCCCTTTCCCAGGCTGGCTTCCTCGGTTTCTTTTATTGTACAATGTGACCCTTCTTCCTTAGCACTGAATGTCCGGGGGTGGCCCTGGGAAATCCTGGCTAAGTAAAATGCTTCAGCCATACAATGCAGAAATGTGTTGGTCCTGGCTTAGACTTCACCCTTCTTGGTGGTGTGGTGAAGGGTGGGCCAGGGGCCAGATCAGGGAAAGAAGGCCTGAATAGCTTTCACCAATTCAGAGCTTTTTTGCTTCCAAAAATCGGAACTCACCCTGGCTGAGGATGTTGGAAATGAACCTCTTTGGTGGCTGAGACTGCAATTTCTGTACTGGCGTGACTGTGACTGTATTCGCTGGCTTGGGTTTGCTTTGTGTCTCTTTCCTTCTCTCCCTTCTGTGTGTACCACCTCGGGGGCTCTCAGTATGGAGAGCTCAGCTGTGACCCCACGGGCAGCTGTAGCTTCCCAGCTCTGATGCCATGTTTTCTCACTGTGGAAAAATCCATAGAACAGTTATAGGGAAACAAGATGTCCAGCAAATCCTGGGGCCCTGCTAGCTCTAGCAGTTGACCGGTTCTTGGCATAGTCCCCTGGTGCCTTGCAGGCAGATTTGGAGACAGGTTTGGAGCCCCTTGTGTTCATGGAGGAGTCTCGTTTCGTCTGCGTGCCTTTTGCTTAGCCTGTGTCTTGTCCAAAAGCAACCTTAGCTAAAGGGCTGGGGAGCCTTAAGACCAGAATGTAGGGATCTGAAACCCAGTCATCGGCCCAAGTGTTTGAATGAAGAGGGAGGAGGGGGACACACCCTTCCTTTTGTGCTACCCCCCCCCCTTGCTGCTTTTTAAAAAAATTAGAGGCTATATTTCCTTTAGAGATCCCTTGCCTTCCCCTCCCCCATCCCAAACTTCAGCACTGGCTGTAGCAGTCTCAGGTTTCTGGGCTCAGTGACTTTCCAGATGTGGCCACCATAGACAAAACCTGAGTGAATCTTTGTGGGAGTTACTTAGTAACAGGAAAACAGGAGAAGGCTCAAGACTGCCCTGTTGCTCACGGCTGTGGGGGGGAGTTGCCTGCTGCTCCAAGGAAGAGCCTGGTTCATGTATCTGTGTGTGTCTGTGTGTGGGGGGGGTTGTTGTTCAGTCTGTGCAGATGCCTCTTCTTGTTTACCTGCAGGAATGCATAATCCATAGCCGTAGGCAACTTCTCTCTGTGTCCAACAGTTTACTTTGGGAGCAGCCACAGTATAGTGCAGGGCACTCAGTTTGCATGCAGAAATTCCTGGTTTCAGCCCCCAGCATCTTCATTTAAAGGGATCTCTGGTAGCTGGACTGTTTGCTAGCAGCTGTGCCATGGATTGGTGCTCAGCTGTTTGCCTGAGATCTTGGTTAGTTGCTGGTTAGTCAGTTCAAAGCCAAGAAGAGAACTGCAAATGCCTTTAATGACCGAGGGACGGGTTTCACCTCTCCGAAATGGGTACCATTGAACAAAGAGGATGTGTTTCTAACATTCTGTCTCAGAGGCTGATCTGAATTGTGCTTTGAGATGGGCTGTAGCTTTCATTATTTCATCCTTTTGGGAATTCCCATGTGAAGGGGCAGGCCACTTTCTCTTGGAATGGGCATTAAGAGAAAACCTATTGTTGGCGTGGTTGGCTGACAGCATGGCCCAGAAGCCATCAACTGAGATTCTGGGTTATGCTGTGGGTGAGATGCCCTGCATCCTTGACGTGATGCCCATGGGCATGGTGGTGCCTGCTGATGAGCTTCCTGGGGCCCATTTGCTTCTTTGATAAAGCATCTTTTGCACAAATCAACAACCAAACTTTGCTTCCCTCCATCTCGTTAGAATAGGAGGCGTTTCAGAGAAGCCTAGAATGCACCACTTTTGTTTCTGCAGGGAGCACCCATTCAGAAAGGGCTGCCTCTATTGCAGGGAAGATGCTTGGCTTGCAGCCTCCCAACAAGCTCGACAAGAATACTGCTGCCCTAAACTGAAGGGGCACTGCTTGCACTTGTACTGGTACAGCATTTGTGGCTATATCAGTGGAACTTCTGACTGGAACTCTGGCTTCATCTTGCGTCATTTCTGTAAATCATAGACTGTGGTTCATGATGAGAACATGCAGTGCCTTGTGCCTGAGGCCCTGACTTCTCTCGTCAGTCCCTTATAGACCAGGCATAACACAGTTTTGCCCTTTTTCAACAGTTCTGAAAGGTAGCTGCAGAGGGTTTAACAAGAAGCAAGCCCTTGGTTTGCTATGTAGAATGGAATTCTTCTGTTCCTTGTTTGAAGGGTTTGTATGTTGGCTCTTTAGCACAGACCTTCGTTTCTGTTTTCTCTTGCTAGTATGGCGGAAATAGACTAGGACTGAATAGTGAAACAGGAGGACTCTTCTCCGTTCCTTGATGCCTCGCTTTGAACCATGAACTTGTGGTGTAGGGGGAGGGGAATCAGTGGTGGGAGGAAGGGTACATAACCCTTTCCCTGTAAAATATCTGCCAATTGTTTAAAATGTTTCCTCCTGTCTCCACCATCCCAAGCCTAAACCAGAAGCGAGCTCAGCTGTGGAAGATTGATGGTGGGGCATTGCAAGGGACAATTAATGGCTTCAGGAGGTGGAAGAAATATTAACCTGCTTTGTAGGCAGTGGGAGGGAATTACTGAAATAATCATAGGCAAAGCATTCTGAACTGTCACATGCTGTACAAATGGAAAATGCCACTTTAATTGTCTCTAGTGCCAATTAAGTGCAATTTGATGTGTGTGAGCATGTACATCTTGTGGGACCTTGTACATATTCTTCACAAAGGCAGGTGAAGTGCTGGAATTATGTTGATGTTTGGACCAAGCCATTTAGCACCGGATTTTAAAACCTTCTCTTGGTCTTCCAAATGGGACCATTTTTGAACTGTCATTCTGAGAATACCCTTGAGGAACAGCTGGGTGATTCCAGTCCTTGCCTTTGCTTTTCTGTAAGGATGAGGCAAGTGGGCATGAGCTGGCATTGCGATGCCTGAACTATGGAGATGGGCATGCTTCCTAAGGAAGGTGTTTTGCTTGCTAGCTGGTAGCTTCCGTGGCTGCCTAAAACCCTTGGGTTGCAGTTCCTGGAGACACCCAGCTGTCTTTTTTAAAAAAAACCAAAACTTAATTATTTTTTTTAAAAAAAAATTCAAATATAAACAAAACCAGTAAGAACAAACAAAAATGAGGATAATTCGATTGTTAAATACAACAGGTTACAAAGAGTGCAAGCTGCAGACTCCCAGCTGTCTTGAGCCTTAGGAAGTGCTTGCAGACTTTAAAACCCTTTCTTGGCCTTTATGGGGATTTTTTAAATTTTCTGTTGCCAGGCTTGCCTTTAACTATCTCTGGGGAAGGGTGTTTCCCCCAATGAGTGTCTTGATTCTCACAGCAGATACCCCATTTAAGTTTAAGAGATCCTGGCTGTACAGACTACAATACCATGTAGTTTGACTGGTATTGCTGGTGTCACATTTAATGTTGCCATTTGGGTGGCAACTGTACCAGGCAAATTGGACGTACTACAGAGCTGTTAGACAAGGCCTTCTGTTCTCTGTTTGAATCACGGGAGCTCAGGGATGTGTATCATTAGCTGGAGGGCTGGGTTGTCAGTACAGCTTCATTGTGGCTGTTTCAGGGTCCTTGCAAAGTCAGGCACACTTTATTCTGTTGTCCCAGATATAAAGAAGAGTGAGGGAAAGACTCCTTCAAGTGACTGGAGATGCGGGAGAGAGGTGGCTCTGGACTGCTTAGTCCAGGGGTGTCAAACATAAGGCCCGGGGGCCGGAACAGGCCCGTCCAGGGCTCTTACCCGGCCCGCAAGCTACTGGTATGTATGGAAATGTAAGGTACTCCCCCTTATGTTATCCCTTGGGGGATAAAACCTTGTCTTGCATGTGATTAAGTACATTTATTGGGGCTTTTGTGGGTTCCCCAGTAAATCAATTGCTTTCACTGCTAAGGAATCAGTTGCTTTTGTTTGTATTTTGAGTTAAAATTAATATTGCTAATTGGGTTTGCCTAAATTGCCTGTGTATAAAGTTTATATCTCCAGTACCTGATATTACATTTTATGGTACACATGGCCCGGCCTTACAAAGTGATATTTATGTCAGAACCGGCCCCCGTGACAAATGAGTTTGACACCCCTGGTTTAGTTATTATCCCTTTTTGGAAGCCTGCTTGGGTGCTTTTGGGCCACTCACTCCTCCTAGCTCTCTCTTTCTCTCTCTCTCTCGGTCTAATCTACCCCACAGGGTTCTTGAAAGGATAAAAATGTGTATAGCACAAAAAGCAGGCCACACCTA
Organism: Lepidodactylus listeri; assembly: GCA_029233225.1. Taxonomy (NCBI): domain Eukaryota; kingdom Metazoa; phylum Chordata; class Lepidosauria; order Squamata; family Gekkonidae; genus Lepidodactylus; species Lepidodactylus listeri. Next base: position 31,682,292 of record JARCFY010000013.1, read on the forward strand.
AATAACTAACAGAGGAACTTGCAGGAATGATGTGAACCCAGAGTCTGGGACCCCATCACTGCTTCTTAGGAAAGGGTCAAACTGGACTAGCCATCAGCTCATGCCATGTGTGTAAAGATGCACTCGCCCCAGAAGAGGGGACAAAGGGGTCAGATTGTAAAGGCAGGAGAGGGTTCATTGGTGGTTAATTTGCCTTCTCCACATCTACTACTTGCTTCCCTCTCTTTTGCTCCACCCGAGGCTTTGATCCTGGGGGTGCTCCTGGTTGAGAGAAGTGCTTGGGAGGGCTTGGAGGTCAGCTGCAGGAAGGGAAGAGGGTTCCGTTCTGCTCCTGTTTTGCTTTTCATACTGAATGTCCATTCCCTCGTTTCCACAGGGTTTGGGGCAGTACCATTTATGAAGCCCTGAGGCTACTGTTGTCATAGCTACACTGGGTTAAAAATTTCTCTTCTGCATCTGCAGGGGGTTGAGGGCTGCAATCTTGTGTGTTTGGGAAACCACGGGGAACTGAGTTCAGTCTGGGCAGAACTTGGATTTTTTTTTCTTACCCAGCAAGATGCCAGTCCTCAGGGATGCCCCATCTACATGAGATCCAGAGGAGCCTGCCAAAGGCGCCGCTTGTTTAGGAGGAAGGTCTGCTTTTGCAATTGGTCTCTGAACTCAGGGCCTCCAGACACATTTCATTGTTTGGGGCTGCTCTTCCCTTACTTGGACCATCTCCAGCTCTGCCCAGCCACCTCGCTGCCCCTTGCCAAAGATGTCAACTCTGGGTGGGGGGAAATCCCACAAAGTTTATTTAAACAAATGGTGCAAGCATAAAAAAAAAGTCATTGATGCAAAAGTTATGTATGCATACATGAAGTTTTGAGTTGGGTTTTTTTGTCTTGTGCGCAGTGTGTAAACAGGCTTGCTGATATGTTTTGTGAGTGGGTTGGGCCTGGTTGCTGGCCATTAAGGTTCCTGGATCTTATCTGGCACGCTGGTTCCACCCCACAGAGCTTGCCTCTGCCCTGAGCAGCACTGTAATTATTTAGCAGCCTGGCTGGTTACTGTGTCCGCAGAGAGTTGGCCTCTTCTGCCCCGAGGGATGCCAGTGATATTACAGGGAAGGGTCTGTTGTGCATGTGGAGCCCTCTAAGGCCACGTTCTTCTGGAGTGTCTGGGACTTTCTGGAATGATTCCACGGGAATTGTTGAAGACAATGAGCGCTCCCTGACATTGAGGACTTGCAGGGCTTTGTTGACATTCCTGGCGTCCAGGCTGGGACCTCCCTGTTGCTGCCTGGCTTGCGGCTCTGCTGTGTACCACTTCTTTCCTATGCCTCTGAAACCAAAAGAGGAATGAGAACCCATGGGTCTCTGCATTGCAGGGGTAAAACTTCCAAATGGATACGAGTGGAGGCAGATTCCTAGTTTATTTAATTTATTTTAAAGTATTTATCCTTCTGCCTTTGTCCCAGGCATCTTGGCACCCCAGGCAGAGTTTTAGCTCTGTCTTTTAGGGGAAAACTCCAAACTGGTAGGCAGTATCTTTAGATGGCTAAAAAGTGAGAGGGCAAAGACGGAAGTAACATACAAAAGAGTTGCCGCTTGGTTCCTTAGCTGTGAGATGAGCCTGGTTCCCTTCTTGAGTGGAATTATAGACAAGCTGCATGACAGCAGATTAAACACGTGCTCCATGATCTATTTCGCTCACCTTCCCCTTGCACAATTCTCCTTTTGGAATTCAACCCTAGAGATAAAAAGATGAATTTGGATTCAGCTTGCTGAGGGCGCTTTCAGAGCAGACTTCCTGCTTGCTACATGCCACAGAGGTGCCCAGGTGATCTGCCGAGACCAAATCCTCTAAATCAAAAACTTTGCCTGTATCGCAGTGTACTTATACTGTGCTCGTACAAGTGCATGTGTTCCTCTTTAGGGCCTGAGAGAGGGGGCACAGTACCAGGAGGGGGTTGGAGGTCCAGGAATTGAAATTCCACTCACTGGGTATTAGCAGCTCTGTTTGCTTCCCTGTAGTTTCTGAGGTCATCTTCAGTTATTGTCTACAGATTTCTAATGCTTTCTCATGCCATGAGGACCAGGAAGGATATAGAGATAGATATATAGTGGAATTTACTAGGCTAACGGGTTGCATGGGTAGGTGGCAAACCTTTGGAGGGGCACAACATATATACAAACTCACTTAATTGTTGTTAGACAATTGGTTTTAGCAGGTACCTTTCTACATATTCTGAGTACCAAAACTGATTTTCTCAGGGCTGAAGTCTGCACCAAATGTGGTGTATTCCAAATTCACTAGCCTTCCCAAGGGGGGAATTTTTTTGGGGTGGGGGGGGTGGGAGTGGAGGTGAAGGCTGCTCCCGCCCTTCTTTCTGCCTCTTGCTCCTCTCCTGACCTCATTGCAAAAGAACAAATGGAAAGGAGGGCAAATTCCAAGTTGATCAAAAGAGAGACTTTGCACTTGGCCTGAGCTTTTGCTGTCATGGGATTCTGGAGGTGTTGAGAATTCACAGAGGGCTGAGGCTGGCCTACTTAAGAGCGCAGTCTGGCCAGGCTTTCCCTTCTGGCCCCCATTAAGCTTCTTGATGATGGGCAGAGCATGGTGTGACCCAGCATGGCCGGCTATGGGGCTGAGCCAGCCTTTCTTCCCTGCACTGCTGTTGTAGTTTGCAGCTTCCTTCTGCCCCGTGCTTCACTGAGCTCCCCTCCCCAAAGCTGGCTTTCAGGCCCAGATTTCCTCTTTTTTGTGGCATACATCTTTACCTCCAAATCCTCCCTGAGCCTTGTTTCTAGAGACCTTTCTCTGTATAGCCCTTCTACTGGGGACTTGGCTGGCTGCCTTTTTGGCTTGACTGGGGGTGGGGGGGTACTGATGGTGCCTGGTAACCACCATGGGTTCCAGCCAGGCCAGGGTTGTGCAAGGCGCCCTGTGCCCCTCCCAGCATTGGGCAGGTCAGAGAGATCAGGACAAGCAAGCAAAATCCACTCCCTTGGCTTGGCTCCCTTCCAAGCTCAGTAGCCTCGTGGAGCTGCAGCTGGCTCTTGCCCTGCCAGTCTCTGAGGCAGAGGAGGGAGAATTTTTGGGCTGACTTGGCTTCTTTCCCCCAACATTACCACTCACTGCTGGGCTGCTGAGAGCTGCAAGCCAGCTTTTCCCTCGGTCTGTGTGCTGCTGCTCAAGACTGCTGTTGCAAGCTGTCAGCAATTTGCTTCAGTTCTCAGCATCTTGCAGCACTAGTTTCAAATTACACTTTTTACCTTCTTGTGGAGGATGTTTGGTGGCCCCAAGCTTGCAACAGCATCGGCAGCACAGGCCCTGTGGGTTTATTGAACTGCTGGGGATAGGGAGAGCTCTCGGCATGGAGGATGCAAACAAGCTGCTTTCTGGACAAAAGTTCACAATTTAGAGAGGGTGTGTGTGTTGTGCTCATGTATGTGAGCACGTTCCTAACACTCCAGGACTAGGGTTGCCAGGTCTGAGTTGGAAAATACCTGGAGACTTTGGGGGTGGAGAGGGCGGGGTTTGGGGAGGAGAGGGGCCTCAGCAGGGTACAATGGCATAGAGTCAACCCACCAAATACACCATTTTCTCCAGGGGAGCTGATCTCTGTCAGCTGGAGATCAGTTGAAAAAGCGGGAGATCTCCGGGCCCCACCTGGAGGCTGGTAACCCTATCCAGGACTATTGTGTGCATGTAAGTTGTCCTAATCAATTCTAATGGACCTCTGCTGCTTTCCCATAGCCCACCTGCTGAATTGCTTGCATTACAAGGACAGAATTATGCCCTGTCCTCTGACATTATAAAAGGGTAATACTGGGGCAGGTGATTAAACTTTACCCGGCATCGCCAGCATCCTTGACAGATATACTGCACTCTAAATGTCTGATTGGTTCTTCCATGTCCCAAAGTTAGGTGCAGTCTCTCCTGTTTCTCTAGAGCTCATCCATGTTGGGTCTGTTGTAGCCTCCCTCACCCTTATCAAATCAATTCTCACTCATTTTTCTCCTCCCCCGCACCCCTGCCTTTGTCTCAGCCCTATTTTCTCCCCCCTCAAAACTTCTGAAGCTTCCTCATCTCTGCTGAACTCCCTGTCCCACCAGCAAGAGAATCTGACACCCCAGCTAACATGCTGTACAGATAAGGACTGGAGGCTGGAAGGAGCACAGACTGGCCTGGCCTGCTGCTGACCCTGTGGTGCAATCCTGTTTGGAGAGGGAGAGTGTCCTTGCTGTGGCTCGTAGGCAGAAAGCGGTGTCTCTGCTTAAAGGGCAAGGCAGGCTACCCAGTAAACAAATCAGAGTTCCAGTGCTCCCCAGTTCTTGAACCCTCAGCTGTACCCATTTAGTTACACAGGACTTGGGGCTTCATTACGAGCATGGGCAGGACTGTGACAGCAGCTGTCCGATGCTGAGGCTTTCCTGAGAACAGTGCCCCGCCTTTTGCTGGCACAGGACCGGCTGACCTACTTGAGAACAGCACTTTGCGAGTGTGCTGAATTTCTCTAAACTTCAGGGTATTCTGTGCTGGAAACCTTTTATTCTCTGCTAAAGGTGTGTGGGGGGTGGGTAGAGGTTTGGCCCCATTGCCCCTTGCTTCCCAAACCTTAAAAATACTGAAGGCATGGGACATTTGAAGTTTGTAACACCTAATATGTAGGAGTGTGGTGTATTGTAATGGGAAAAAATAGACAACCCAGTGAAAGAGAAGTGTGAAAGGGTGGGGAGCAGGGAATTGCAATTCCTATTTGTAGTACTTAAAAAACAAACACACACTCAGACCCCAACAGAGTACTACATTTATTTGTTAGCTGTCACCGTTAGCCCCCTTTGACATCAAGTAGATACTGGTCAGTGTGGCCTGTAGTGTCCCCTCTCCCCTCTCCACGTGAACGAGTATCCAGTTTAGGATTCGCAGGTGCGATCTTGCCTTCCTGAGCTGCCCACTCACTTCATTCTTCTGGTGCAGAGAGATTAAGATTAGCACACTTTTTTTTTCTCTTGTGGGGTTGGTGTGTGTGTGTGTGTGTGTGTGTTGGTGGCAGGTAATTTCATGATCCCTCAGCCACAAGCTGGCTGCTTCTAATGTATCATTCCCCACCTGAGGAATCTCAAGCTAGGCTCCTTAGTCAGACCAGTTCCTGCAAAGAAATGGGCCCCTGCATCTTTAAGAGTAGGCTGGCTTCCCTGTGGAGCAAGGAGGCAAAGTGGGTGACATGCTTGGAAGGTCACAGCTGTGAGCAGGGAGGGTTTGTGACTATGTGGGGGAGATTGTGGGAGGTTCCCGAGCACGGCGTCGCTGGGCTGCACTGTGCAGAAGCGACTTAGAGGCAGAGATGCTCTGCTTGGCAGGAGGTATGAGGGGCCCACAAAGGAGCCTTCGGTTCTCAGCCGTTTTCCCAGGTTTAAAATCTTTTAAGCCTGTGCAGCTTAGAGGTGTTCTTATAATGGGGGTGGCTCATTGCCGGAGGGGGGGGCACGCTTTCTACTTTCAAGTATGACAGTCCAGTAGAGAGAACCTATCCAAAGTTGGGCCACTTTCCTAACCCATGACCACAGGATGATCCTGCGTGTATAGTTTGCTGTCTGTCTGCCGAGGCACAGAAGAGGTTCAGTGCAAGGTGTGGCTTTATGACATTTCCCCTCTCTGTGATCTAAGAGGGTCAAGCTAACAAAATAAGTTATTATAAAAATACAAATATTTATTATGATGTACACATTCATAAAAGATAAAATAGGTTAAAAGAAACGGTCCAAATATCAGACTCTTGAAACTTTTGACAACACAGAGCAGATAGTCTCTACATATACAATTGATGAGTATATCTTATGACCAGTAGACCATATGCGTTTCGGCCCTTTAGGGCCTTTCTCCGTAGTCAATATAACTATTGTAAGACACACACATTGAGAAATAAATATATGAAAAAAAGATTTTCTTTAGAGCCAGGTGTTGCTTTCTCATGTAATGTGCAGTTGCTAAAAGTTTACTCAGTGGGCCATGGATAATCTCTCATGGTAACTGCACGTGCTCTCCAAATTGTTCTGGTAACAAATATCCAATGTGTCTGGATGTGTGTCTCTTCCATCAAAGGTAATAATCAAGTTAGCTTGACCCTCTTAGACCACAGCCATATTTTGGGTTGAGTCCCCCCCCCTTTTTCTTGGTTTTTGTCATTCCCCCTCTCTGGCCACGGCTGGCCTGGTGGATTCATTTCTTAGTTTGGCTCCTGGTGGGGGATGGGGAGTCCAAGGCAGCAGAAGTAGGCGAACCCCAGTGACCAGCATTACATAGTGTGATGGACTGCTTCTTATAAATGCCCCAGTTGTCAGCTCCTCAGCCCATTGTCATAGTGGGGAAACCGGGGAGTTAGTCCCAGAAACTTGCCTGGAGTGCTGTGCTGGCTACAGGCTCTGAAGATTCCCTCCAGCTGCTTCTTCTCCACAACCTAAACAACCGCTGCATGTGCAAAAAGGGGGCCGAAGGGTGCTCAGCATGGGCTTGGCTCCAGAGCTCATTCGACGCCAGGGCTCAACTGCCCTGGAACATTTGTAATGGGATCTTTAATGTGTGTCTGTTTTGTCTGCCCTGAGTGGGCAGCACCATCAGGACCTTCCCAGCACCTTTTCCCAGGCACAGCTGCTTCTGTTTTGCAAGGCTTCTCCACACTCGGGACCAACCCTGGTTTGCTGGCTTCATTCATTATCACCGGCGTGGCATCAGTAGGAGAACCCATTTGAATGCCTTCTTCCCACAAATGAAAACGACCCATTCTGTCTGCTAGTTTGTGGCCCAACCGTTTGCTTTTTTGTAACTGTTTTTAGACTTGGGGAGGGGACTGTGAAGTCTGTGTTGATTGGGGGTCTCTGAGCATGGGCAGAGCACCATTCCATTTCCTTCATTACTGAATTACCAGAGCTTCCTGGCTAGTTTCGTCAGCTCTTCTTCAGGGGATAACAACTTGAAACTTATACCTCTTCTAATGTTTGCCATTCTCTGGCTACCCTGCTCTACTGTCCCTTGCTCCGTCGGTGTCATTTTACCCCATGCAGTTCTCTTTCTAAGGCTGACTTCCATCACTGCCCTCTGATGGTACTGATGCAAGGTTGGTTTCCTTCTCTCCTTCCAGGTGTGCCCCCATGTGCCTTAGTTGTGCTACATGCAGTTGCTGCTACAAAGCAAAACCTGCCTCTCTCCCAAGGAACTCTGGCCTCACTGGCAGATCACTTTCAGCCATTAATATTTCAGGCAGATGGGCAGTGCCAGAGCATACCACGTGGGATATGCTGTGTACCTGCCATATGAGCCACAGGGAGGCGAATAAATCTGCTACTCACCAATTTCTACTTTGTTCTGTTCAACCAGAGTATGTAAATGTCCTTTAAATCTTACCTGACAATATCCACACAGTGGTTGTTACAGTCAAGCACTTGAAATGGTCTAGTGAGTGTTCAGCAATGAAGGGGCACTTTTTGTTTGTGTATAAACATGACTCCCATGAATGGTTAGACCACCCCTGCCCAATGCCATCACTAGCTCTGTGGCTCCTCTTCATTGCAAAGTTTGTGTGTCTCTCTGCATGACTTTCTTGATACGTGAACCCTTCAGTCTTCTTTTTGGGGGGGGTATTTTTGCATTTTGTGTGTCTGGAAGTTATGGCGACCTCTGGTGACTCCTACTGGGGCATGGAGGATGTTCAGAGAAGTGGCTTGATAGCTTGGCTCTCCCTCCTGACCCTGGTTTTCTCTGGAAGTCTCTCATCCAAATACTTGCCAGGGTCAGCCCTGCTTAACTTCCGAGATCTGATGAGATCGGGCTTGCCTGGCCTATACAGGTCAGGGCACCCCTTCAGTCTTTTGATTCACCAGCACAATTGTAGCTGTATGAAGAACAGCAAGCTCCATTCCTCTTTGTACTACCAGGCCTGTGCAATCCAAATAAATCTTATTTTTTTTCTTTTGCCAACAGGTCTAAAGAGATGGCCACTTGACCCCTTGAAAGAGGCACAGTGTAGCGTTAGGTTTCTCTCAGCCACACCAACAATTCTGTCCCTCTCCGGCTTCAGCTATTGTTTCCTCTGCATTGCAGGAGGGTAGCTTGGTACCTACTGGCTCCCCTGCTGAACACAGCATCAGTGTGGCTTGCAGCAGCTCTCTGGCAGCTGGGTACCCCTCTTACATTGCAGCCTGTCAAGGCCTGTAATCTATTCTAAGTGGTCATTGTGCAGTCGGTGCTGAGAACAGTGTGCCAGGCATGGTGATAACTACACAGTGTTGGCACCTGGGATATGTGGAGCCACCTGGGCTGCTTCTGAGCATCCTCTGCTGAGTGGCTACTTTGCATTCTGGTGCCCCCCCCCCCCCCAAAATGTCTGGTATGAACATGGACTGTCTTTTTTAGTCAGGGAAAGTGCCTACCTACAAAAGGACCCTGCACAACAGGAAATTTGGAATCTTCCTATAGTGGGGATGCTCAGCCTTTGTGAGACCCTGGGCATCTGTGGAATTTTGAGGGCAGGTGGCTGCCACAGATGGCTGCCACAGGCGATGGAGCCAACCCCCACACAACTGGTGCAGGAGATAGAGCCAGATAAAATACCTCCCTCCTGACAATCCCTGGGAGGAAGGGAAGCCTGAAGGGGGAATGGAACCCCACTCGGACTAAGGAATGCCCAGCTGCTTACCAGTCCTCCTGATCCTCCAGCGGCTATGGCATCTGTTATAGAATCATACAGTTGGAAGTGACCTCCAGGGTCATCTAGTCCAACCCCCTGCACAGTGCAGGAAATTCACAAATACCTCCCACCAATGCTCCCTCTAAGTTGTGAAGTCTTGCGAGCAAAAATTCTACTTTGTGAGCGACTGGCATTAAAATTGTGAGCAAGCCATTTGGCTACTGCATAGATTAGTTTGCTCTGGAGCCCTTCCTGAACTAAGACAAAAGTGTGTGAGCTGGAGGCTAAAAAACTGTGAGCTAGCTCACACTAACTCAGCTTAGAGGGAACACTGCCTCCCACCCCACACCCCCAGTGACCCCTGTTCCATGCCCAGAAGATGACAAAAAATCCTCCAGGATCCCTGGCCAAATTGGCCTGGAGAAAAATTGCTTCCTGACCACAAAATGGTGATCAGCATTTCACACAATCAGCATTGCTGTCAGATGACCATTAGCCTCTGTTTAAAAACCTCCAAAGAAGGAGAGCCCACCACCTCCCGAGGAAGCCTGTTCTATTGAGGAACCACTCTAATGCTGTTGGGAAGCCTGCTCATTTGAATGAGGGCAGCCAATAAAACCCCCTGCCTTACATTCTCCCCACCCACTCAACGGGCATCATGGGAAATACTGGTGGATGTCATGGTGCCTGCGGGCACCACATTGGGGAACCCTGTTCTGCAGTCTTGGAAGGGCCTAGATTTGTCTGCTGTGAGGACCAAAGGAGCATAGGAGAAACTGAGTGTAGGTAGAAACTCATTGCAACACAGCTTATTTTATTGATTTATTTGCTTCATTTATGCCCCATTTTTCACCCTGGTGGGGACTTAAAAGTAGTTTATACCATTCTCCTGTCTTCCATTTTATCCTCACCACAACCCTGTGAGGTAGGTTAGGCTGTGTTACTGGTCCAAGGTCACCCAAATTCAGCCAGCTTCCGTGGCAAAGTGAGGAATTGAAGCTAGGTTTTCCCAGATCCTGATCCAACTCTCTAACCTCTCTACCACACAGGCTTACAGTAGATCTAGGAGTAGGGGTACCTGTCAACTGATGCTGAATTGCTTTCACCCAATGCTGAGACAGGGTTGTTGTTTAGACCACCCTTTTAGCTGTGCTGGTCTATTGCAGGGTGGAGAAGAGGGACGGAAGAGACCTGAATAGGGGAGAGGAAAGCATCCTCTGTAGTGCGCCAGATTTACCATGCGGTTTCTCTGCAGGCATCCCTGATGGGAGGAGGCTGCTGGCTGCCTGGTGACCTGGCATGCGCCTCTTTAACATCTTGTCCCTTTGGGCCTGAAACCAATTCATCTCCCCAGGCACCTGCTTCAGAAAGCAGAGAGATTTCAGCTGAGAACTCATCTATCTTCCCTTCCTCCTGTTGCTTTATTTATTAAAATGTTTTTCGCTGCTTTTTGGCACTCCCCCAAAGTGATTTACAATCCCATAAAATTATGCCAAAGTAGATAGCTAAAAAGCAATTCAAAACCATTTTAAAACAACAAAAGCAAATTTCCTTTCCCTGTTTATCTCCACCTCTTTCTTCCCCTTTGTTTGTCCTTAAAGCAGTTTTTATTATGGAAGCTCCTAGGAGTGGAGACCCTGTACTCCATAAAGACTCATGTACATATAAATAACACTATTTATTTATTTAATTCTATTTATACCCCCCCTCCCCCCCAAAGCAGGCTCAGTAATAGTGAAGCTGGATTGAGACTGATGTTGCATGATCCCCGTGGGTTAGTACAAGACAGTAACTGGGAAGCCGTGTTTTTGGATTTATGAGTTTCTGAGAACTTTCCAGTGGCGGCTTCACATTATAATCTGCATTATAATCTCCACAATATAATCTGCAAGGGGCAAAGCTCAAATTCTACCCATTCTGGCTGCCTTATTGAGGGACAACTTGGTACCTGGTAGCTGGCCCTGACTGGCTATCTGGGGGTGGGAGTGGGTGGATGGGGTTTGCAGAAGTCTAGCTAGTTGATGCTTAGCTGGGAGGTGGGGGGGGATGCTGAAGCATTTGGGCCACCCAGGAAGAGGTTAGGGAGTAGAAGGGATTCCAGCCAGCTTCTCAGGAAAAGGCTTGCAGTGGAAGGAAGCACTTGTGGGGTGGTCATGCTGCTCTTCTGCCTAAGGAAGGGCTCGTGTATTTCCTGCCTCTCTGTTTTTGGCTGTAGTGGATACACTCCTGGTATTTCTGTGACATAAATGGTGTTCTCTCATCTAGCCAGTGTGCCTGGTACAGATTTGCTACCCTGCAGTGAAGAAAGAAGTATCTTGCTATATACCTGTAATACATGAAACATGCCTCTGCCCTACTTGATTTCCCACCAATGCCTTGCCCAAGAGCTCCCTCCCCCTGCCCAGGGCTTGCTTGTAATGGAACCTCCCTGTACAGAAGCGGTATATCAGGGGTGGCCTTTGCTTTCATGCGCTACTTGTGAGTTTCCCAGAGGCATCTGTTGGAAGCAGAATGCTGGATTAGCTGGGTCTGGGTCTGATCGAGCAAAGCAATTCCTGTGGCTGAGCAGTGAGATTGAGTGGGCCTGTAATTTGTATGATGTGATCTCCACATACAGCCAGGCCCATAGCAAGGATTTTGAAATTCGGATGCCGTTAAATAAGTCAGGGGGCACTGATGTCACAAAATAAAAACTAGCATTAAAATAAAATTTTAAAACACTTTTGCAGCGTTCGCGCTCTGCCTGCCTATGTGGAGAGGCAAGCTGTGCTTGGGGAAGGGGTGGTGGTGGGGAGTCCTCTGGGTGGAGTCAGGAGTCTTCTGGGTGGTCCAGAGAGCTGGGGGCTAGATGGAAGTCAGGGGGACGGGGCTTGGCAGGAGGTTGGGGGGGGCAGGCCCCAAAATGCCCCACTAGCTATGGGCCTGCATACAGCATTCACCAGCTTGTCTTTTTTTGCTCATCTGTTGTGGGCCAATGCAAAGCTGGAAGTTCACATGAAGCTGCCTTATACTGAATCAGACCACTGGTTTGTGAAGGTCAGTATTGTCTACACCAACTGGCATTGGCTCTCCAGGGTCTCAGGTGGAGGTCTTTCGCATCACTTACTACCTGATCCTTTTAACTGGAGATGCCAGGGATTGAACCTGGGACCTTCTGGATGCAAAGCGGATGCTCTGCCTCTGAGCCAGAGCCCCTCCCCATTCCAGCAACTTTGACTCTTATTAACAAGACTTCATTGACCATGAATATGAATTGGTTCCTCAGACATTTGCAATATAATAGGAACTGCAGGCAGAAAAACTGTTACCTGTGGGCACAGCCTGTTTTGGATCCTCATGCTCCTTTCTGCATCAAAGCGTGAGAAGTTATTGCTTCTGTTGCCTTGATCTTCCACATAGTGGTTCACATCCACTGCTGTGGTGAGGATGTCCAGGAAGAGAAGAACTAACTGAAAGTGCAACAGGTGTTTCTTGACAAGGCGATGTCAGGCGTTTGGAAATGGTGGGGAGATGCAGGCAGCCCTACCCATAAAAACACGGGGAGCTAAGACAGAGAGGTTATTTCTTTTACAGAGCCATGCAAGGTTTTCCCTTTAAGGTCCCAGCCTTCAAGGTGGATGAACTGTTGAGATCAGTGCCATTTCGCCACATCCTGTGTGTTTGAGATTAGGGTGTAAACTAAATCCGGTGAAAGGATCGATCTTCCTGATGATGCCTTCTTCCCCCATAGAGTTTGTGCAGTTTCCTCCCTTCCTTCTCCATAGATTGCATTGCCATCTGGAAGGCTCTGCCCTCGCAGCCAGCCACGTGCCACACACTGTTCCAGCCCTTCAGTGCAAGGCCTGGCATGCCTAGGCAGCCCTGGGTAGCACGCCCAGCTTGGATCAGCAGCAGGGTGGGTGGAGTACATCTCCGTGTTTTTCCACTCTTGGCAGGGACTGGGTGTAGGGTTATGGAGAGGTTGCAGGGAGGTAGGTGGTGCCATGCTTCGTGCTTTACTTCTGCCTATGTTGCTCTTTGGAGCTTGAGCTTGCATCTTCCTTCTCACCACCAGTTGGGGAGTAGGTGTGGAAGCAGAGCAGGACTGCTGGCACGACAGAGAGTAGCACGAGTTTTGAAGAAGAACTGATAGCGAACTCTGCTCTGCTACTACCTGGTGGGGCATGTCACTTCCCTTTTCAGCTTCTGGTCTTGTAAAAAATATGGACTGCAAGACCCGCCTTCTCACCCTTCCAAGGCTCCCAGAAATTGGGCTATCTGTAGCTTGCCCAGCCCTATGGAATTGAACATATGTGGGCTCCCTTAGCAAAGATGTGGCTTCTGCTTTTTCCATTGCCATCTCCTACATGAGACTGCTGAAGTTGCTCTTGCCAGATGTTCCAGGGCATCTGCAGTGATGGGATCCACTGTCCAGTTGATTGTTTGGGGCACCCTATAGCATAGCAGCAAGAACAAATACCGCATTCACTGGTAGTAGCTGGGTGAGCTGTTGAGCTCCTGGGGTGAGTACCAGAATACATCTGGAGCAGTGTTCCCTCTAAGCTGCGCTAGGGGTGCTGGCACACAAAATTTTAGTTGCCTGCTCAGGCATGTTAGCTTCCAGCTCACAAGCATTTTTCTCTCCATTGAAAACAATGGAGGATGGGGACACCTTCTGGGGCCCGTAGGATTGGACCACCTGGTCCAATCTTTCTGAAACTTCTTTTTTTGGGGGGGGGGGAGGGTTGAGGAGAGGCACCAGCAGCTGTGCCACAGATTCAGTGCCTTTATCTAAAAAAACAGCCCCTTCTGAGCCCCAGGTACCCTAGATCAGTTCTCCATTATAGCCTATGGGGCCCATTGACTATAATGGTCCCCATAGGCTATAATGGAGCTGGGGGGAAATTTTTTTTTGCACATCCCTATTATGCTTTTCTGTATGATTTGTAAGTTGCCTTGAGTCACTGTAAAAGTGAGATATAAATATTTGAATAAATAAGTAGTTGGGGCAGGTTGATAACATTTAAGCAACTGCTTGTTTGTTAGGTTAGGCAGGGTTCTGACAGTGATTGTTCCACCTCTGTTATGCTTGACCTGTAAATCTGTCATATTTTACTAAAGAAAATCTCATAGTAGACTGCAAAAGTTCCCCTCTCCAAGTGCTGGTATGTTTTCTAAGGCTCAACACAGGGTGACGGTCTGAGGCCAGGTCTACCAATATAGTGGAAAGGGGAGGGTAGACCTGTTCTCTGGAGGCCAGGTCTACCAATATAGTGGAAAGGGACAGGTAGACCTGTTCTCTGGAGGCCTGGTCTACCCCCGTAGAGGACAAAATTTTCTGTAATGAAATTTGACTTGATTCTGTTTTCTCTTATAATGTTTAAATTATGAGATTTTTACAAGTTGTGGAAATAATCTAAAAAAATAATTGATGCAATGGTCAAATGTGGACTCATTCACAACTTTAATGCTACTAGCTTTTTTTACTCATGAGGTAGAATTTTTGCTCACAACACTGTGGAGCTTAGAGGGAACATTGCTCTGGAGATGAGTGCTCTTGGTGTTGCAACCTGATGTCTTCGATGGGAGGTGGGTGGGGGGTGGAGGTGGGAATAGGTAATGGTTTCTGAATAAAATTGGTTGGTCTGTATTCTAATGGCCAGGAAGGCCCTGGGATTGCACTGTGGGCCTGGTCCATAAAATCTGTGCTGTTCTTCTGCTGGCACAACAACTTCCATTTAGTGCTGCATGTGAAATCTTCCGTTCTCTAGTTGGCATTACTTGTCTATCTCTGCAGTGTGCAAATTGGGAATGTCTTTCCTAAATTTCCTCTTGTTCTTGGAAAGCTGCAGAAAAAAAGGGAGGGACAGAGCAGTTAGGCTATGCCCCCTAAGCAGTGACATAACAAGATCTCGCTTCACTTGGACATTAATAACCTGCATTTGGGACCCATGCTGACCACTTAGGCTTGCAGTGACCACACTCTTACTCTCTGAGATCAAAGTACTTAAATGGCATCATGAGGTTTTGTGGGGTTCAGACTGGCTCGTGGCTTTTATTTCATTTTTCATTTCATTTAGTTAATTTGTGTTGGAAAAGGCAATGTCTAGTGTATAAAGTAGAAGAAGAGAAGACCCTGCAGGGGGCAGCAAGAAGACAAATAGAAAGGACAGTGAAAACAGCACCTTCTCTCTCCTGTTAAGTGTCTGTCTCCAGATTGCTACTCTTAGGGCAATTTCCCCCTTCTTGGAAGGGCCACACTCAGTCTTATACTCTCTCTCAGCTAGAGATGTAGTTAGGAACCTATCTCTGTCTCTCCTCTTTCCTATCAAGTATGTTAATTCCTAAATAAACCTTTGTCTACTCTTTAATCAGGTTGTGCACCGTTGCTGTGTTAATTACTCTGCCAACAATTTGTACCCTGTCTTTCTCTCTAGTGGGGATCCAAGGTGGCTTACATCATTCTCCTCTCCTCCATTTTATCCTCACAACAACCCTGTGAGGTAGGTTAGACTGAGAGACTGTGACTGGCCCAAGGTGACCCATCAAGGTTCCATCACATGAGTGAGGATTCGAACCCAGGTCTCTCAGGTGCTAATCTGATACTCTTAACTGTTATACCACACTGGCTGTCACTTACCCCATATGTTTCCAGGAGTGAATGGCACTTAGATTCAACAGCTGTCTCCATTGCCCACTTGAATGAGGCTGTCCATTCTTCCATATTCTCCCTGTCTAGGCAGCTGTTTATGGCTTCTCTGAGAGACTACTTTTGGGGCCAGAATAGGATGTAAAAAACAGGGGGAGACTGGAGTCTTGTCTTTGCAGTCTTCTGATGCTGCCTTATCTCTGACCACTGATCCATTTTATTTGGTTGGCAGCAGCTCTCCAGGGCCTCAGAAAGATATTCCCTGTCACCTGAGATGTCAGGAACTGAACCTGGGACCTTTAGCATGCAAGGCACACACTCTCAAAATTAGCCCTTCCTGCTGCATTACTCTTAGCTGGTGTGGGACAAGCAGCAACAGCACCTGGGTTTCTGGGCAAAATGGCAGAACCTTCCGAATACATCACCATCTGTGTTTTAATCTGCCGGGAAGGACTGGTGCCGTAATGGAGGTTGTGGCTGGAGGTGGGGGTGGGTGGATGGGGTGGGGCGGCATGGAAGCGGCTGGTTATACTCAGCTGCTTTGCCACCCACACCCTCGCCTGTCTCCTGTAACCTGGTTTACAAACCAGGAGGTGGGGGATTTTCCAGTCTATCCAGAGAGATTTTTCAGAGGCGTGATAGCCTGGGGGTGGGAGAGCATCAGTGAGGTACCAGCATATGGGAACCAGACTCATCTAGTCAGTGCAAAAAAATAAAAATAAAATGCCCTTGTCTAAAACATAAAACAATTTGAAAATTACCAAGTTTGATCATTTGAAAATGCAGTTTTTTTAAAAACCCTGTATGTTATGTAGTAACATAAAAGTTAACTGCTGGGAGCCTCTCTGCCAGCTCTGTGTCCTAGGTTTGTGGACTTCTGGTTCCTTCCCCCCTCCATGTCTTCAAGGCATCGCTGCTTCCCATGCAGGGATGCCTTTTAGTTATGGTCCTGATAATCAGCATTATTTCTGCTGAACATTCCGCCTCAAATTGCCACCCAATCCTGGGGAAAAACGCAGTTGCTTTCACTGCTACGCAAGTGTAGGATGCATTCTGCAGCTGCTTTGTTAGGGACCGTGTCCTGCGGTTGCCTAGCAACTGTAACTCCCTCCCTTTGCCCTGCCCCCACAGTGCTTTGGTGCTGACAAAATGAGAGCCAAATGTAAAAAGGAGAGAGGAGGGCTGGGAAATGCCACCACCACCTCGGATAATATGGGGGTCCCACTGAGGCAAGGGAGCGAGCACAGAGCAAGAGGGCCAAGGCCAAAACTGTGTTGTTATGCTGCTTTGTGGTCCCCCCCCCCCAATGTTCTGCGGTAACAACTCCCTACAAATGGAAAACGACTGCTTGGCCAGCCAGAAAGGGATTAAAATGTTTGTAGGGTGAGGGACAGCAACAGTGGGACCCAAAGCCCTCCTCTCCCTTCAGGGACTGTCTTGGCACAGTGACCTTCCCTGCCCTACCCATAATCCTGTAGGGCCCTCATTAACTCATTTTGCTCCCTCCCTCAAAACATCCTCATTCAGTAAGATGTCAAAATGCCTTCTTGGAGTCCATTTTAGAGGTCACAGATTGAGCTGAGCTCTGTGCAGCAACGTCCCCTCCCTTTCCCACATATGTGTCGTGCACACAGCTGACTCTGCGCTCCCCTCCTTCCCACCCTCCAGATTCCTTCTGCATTGCCTCGAACCCTTCGTGCCTGTTTTTCCTACTCACTTCCCATGACCCCTTCCCCCAAAAAAACATTTTGCCAGCTTGAAGCTTTGACCTGCACCTGGCTTTGTTGCCAGCAATGCTCCATCTAAGCTGTGGAGTCTTGTGAGCAAAGATTCTAGTTTGTGAGTGACTAGCATTAAAGCTGTGAGCAAGCGATTTGGCTACTGCATACATTAGTTTGCTCTGGAGCCATCCTTCCTGAGCTAAGACAAAAATCTGTGAGCCAGAGGCTAAAAAACTGTGAGTTAGCTCACACTGACTCCGCTTAGAGGGAACACTGGTTGCCAGCTTCCAGGTGGGGCCTGGGAATCTCCCACTTTTACAACTGATCTCCACATGACAGAGATCAGCTCCCCTGGAGAAAATGGCCGCTTTGAAGGGTGGATTCTATGGCATTGAACCCCACTGAGGTCCCTCCCCTCTCCAAATCCTGCCTTCTCCAGGCACCCCCTCCCTCAAAAAAAATTTCCACGTATTTCCCAGCCCAGAGCTGGCAGCCCCAGGCTTCATGTGTTTGTGTGTCTTGTAGGGAGGAGAAGTGGTTGGCTCCTTCCACTTCTATATCTCCTTCTGGGGCTGCTGTGTGACCCAGCTTGCTAAGCAGAGGGGGTGGCCATGGCTGGGCTGGCTATCGGTGCTATGTCCCTGTTGGATGGGCAGGCATGCAGAGAGGCTGCTTGAGGTGTGTGTGTGCATGTGGGAGGGGGAGTTAGAGGAAGGAGAGAGCAAGTGTGTACGTGTTGGAAGGGCTTCTTGAACAGCTTGGCTTGACTGATGGCCTCTTTATGGGGGCCACCACGGCCTGTCCCTGGTGCCAACTCCTCTCCAGTCTTTATCAATGAGACTAGTTATTTCTGTCATTAGGGTGATGCCTGGACCACAGTGCAAGGTCACTGAGTGCGCGCATGCGCTCTCCCCCCGCCCTTCCTATCTGAAACCTTGAGAGCAAGAAGGGATGAATGAGACAGCTGTCTAGCAGGGTCAATCCCTGCTGAGGCCTTACTGCTTCAAAGGCTTGGTTGCTTCCTAACAGTATGGCTGTGATTCCCCCCCCACACACATGCAAATTGTGATTGGCTTCAGATTTCCTGGGATGGGGTTGCCTCCAAATGTGTTGTCTGCTTGCCATGAGGGCAAAAGGAGCGTTCCTTCTGCTGGTGGAAGCTGGCTTTGCTAGTGTTCTAGCAACTGACCCCAGCTCAGCTGGGATCCGGCCTAGTACCAGCTCAGTTGGGTGTATGCAGTTGCCAGGGCAACCGAGCAAGCAGGCTGACTGCCTCTGGCCCCTCCCCTGCTCTCTGCCTTGAAATAGCATCTGTGCCTGACAGCATCTTTGCTCGCTGGCAGAGGAGGGAGAGGCTGAGTTGGGGCCGGGAGGAAATTCCTGCAGGAGGTGTGGACGTGAAAGAGCCTGGGTGTGCTCTCGCTCTGCAGCCCTCATTAAAACAGCAAAAAAAGGCTCCGGGTATCTACTGCTTGCAGCTGTGCCGGAGAGCAGAGTTGAGGCCAGGAGGGGAGCTGCACAGCAGGCTTTCCAGGGTGGGAGGATGGCGTGTGGGCGCCGCCCTCTCTTCCGCCCTCTCTTCCGTGAGTCTGGGGCTGTGGCTTTTGCCAAGGAGAGGGAAGGGACTTGCTGCAGGCCTTGGTGGGGCTCAGCGGCCGAGTCCCCTGGGTAGGGCGGTTCCTGCCCAACAGTCTGATTACCAGACTGTAGCCAATTAATTCCTTGCTGTTTGCAAGCATTTCTAAAGAGTGCACCCTCTCCAGACCAGTTACATTTCTCCAAGAATAAAAGGTGAGCCACCCTGAACATATTGGGGGCTGCTCTGTCTCTGGTGCAAGACCCAAGTCCTCAACTCTGGCAGGATTGCCAGCTCTGTGAAGGCAAAGGTCATGAGTTGCCCCACCAACTTTTAAAAATTTGAGACTGGCTTTTAAAAAAAACCTAGCAGTTTGAAAGCAAGAAATTGCAAGTCGATAAATAGGTACCGCTTCGGTGGGAAGGTAACAGCATTCCATAGGCCTCGACGTTTAGTCATGCCGGCCACATGACCATGGGAAAGTCTTCGGACAGCGCTGGCTATTTGGCTTGGAAACGGAGATGTGCATCGCCCCCTAGAGTCAGATTTGACTGGCTTTCAAGCAGTGGAAACCTTTACCTTTTACCTTTAAAAAAACTAGACTTAAGAGTGGCATCCTTAACATTCTTCAAACAAAGTCTTGTGGTTTTAGAATCTTTAAAGGTCACATTTCATGTCGGCAGGAGATAAATAATGTACAGGAGAAGTAATCGATGGAAATGGGATTGTGTGGCTTTAGGGCTCTTGTTGGATCCTGGGAGGCTGAAACGCTGAGCTGGTCATTCAGCGAGAAGAAAATAGCATTGGCAGAGGTTTGGAAGGCTCTCGTATTAAAAAGCCTTTCTTCTTTTTATTCTAAAGAGTGTAACATAATTGACCTTGGCTTAGTTTTAATTGTGCCTTTTGAATTTTTGCCTCTTTGGGTTTTTATCTAGTAGATGGTTTGCAGTTAAACTTCCACATCTCCCATCTCCAGATATTGAGTGTTTCCAGAATTCCTTTGAGTACACATACTCCGGCTTTAGGATGAATCTCTGTTTCTGCAACGGGTGGGGGGTGGGGGGGTCTTCCACAAGGGTTATCTGCCCTGAGTTCAATGCTTTTGAAAATAGATTTTGCTACTGCTTCCCCGCAGGATCATCCTGCAATCAGGCACCTCTGGTGGTTCCCCCAGCTTTTCTCTGATTTATCTCAAATCTGTTTTACTCCAAAGTTTTGGGAGAGACTACAATAAAGCCTGGATGGCTGCTGTGTAGGTGGGTAAATTTGGATTTTCTGGCCCACACGGCTGCCATTTTCCTTGACTCTTGACCCTGCAGCAGGCATTTCCTCCCCCTGCTGTGCGGGAGACGGATGTAGGCGTCTGATCAGCAATTTTAAATGTAAGAGGGAACAGCGGTGAAACCCGATCAAAATGACCATGTGACCACAGCCTTACTTTTTTAAAAAAAATAAAAGCTGGGAATCCAGAGAACTTGCTACACCTATTGTTCCAATGGTATATCGATATGATATCCTTCTGCTGATTTAAAAAAAATTGCAAAAGCCCTGGTGACCTGGGAAGGTGGTGTGGCCACTCCCAGGGGCTTGTGGTGAGGAAACTGAGGGGGAACCAGCCACGTGGAGGTGCTGTTACTACCTTGCTTTGTCCGCAGCCACACCAGTAGTGGGGAAACCATAAAATACCATCTCAGTCTGGATACACCACTCTGAAGCAGGGGGTGTGGCATGTTGGTGAGACAGTTTGGGATGGAACTGCAGATTCCCAGAGGCAGAATAGTGGCTGTAGCTCCCACATATGCCAGGTATCTTCTCACTCCTTCTGCTTTCCCTCCAGCTCTTCTGTTAAGGATGCCCCACCTTCCCCTTCTCTGTGGAGAAAAATCTTCCCTCCCTAGACCTGAACTGATAAAGAGGGGAAGGATTTGGGGCTGAGCCAGCGTGGGGGGTTATTACACAGTTAATGTGCTACGTCAGGAAAGGCAGCAGTGACTACTATTTTAGATTTTTCCAGTCTGCTCTATTGTTGGCCAAGACAGTTCCATTCCCTCAAACAGTATTGAGCTAAAAAATATTTTATTGTGTTTTTTTTTTTTTAAATTAAGATGTGATGGACTTCACGAGTTACTCTCTAGTTAGCCATTTGGGATGACTAATCACTTCCTTTGTGCTGGATTGTCTGTGTTGGTGGGATGGATTTCAGACCCTGCATTGTGTCCTCCTCTATTCTGGTATTTTTTCATTTAAAATATTTGCTTTTTTAAACCCGCACAGATCCACCAAGTTGGTTTTCAACAGAACCATAGATTTTGATCAAAACACCAGCTACCGCTCAACAGATCCAAAGAAAATCTAACAAACAGGAAACAGCAGTTAGCATAAAGAAAAACCCAAGAAGGGAGTTCCATGACATTGGTACTGCCACTGAAAAGACTGCCCTATGCAGACACCGTAACTTTATCAGTTGACCAATACTATGCAAACCCTGTCTCATTAATACAATATTTGTCCTGGGTAAATGCACTGGACATATTCAGCAGTGTCTTGGCTTCATAGCAGCACCCCAGTGCTGGAAAGAGCACAAAGGTAGCTTCTGGATATGCTCACAGTTTCAGTCTCAGCCATAGGTGTCAACTTCAGGGGGGCTGTGGAGCTGGAGCCCCCCCTTTAACTTTTCCAGGAAGTGCTGAGGCTCCTCCAGAGACAATGGCCTGTGATGTCTCTGGCCCAGCCCCCCCCCCCTCCCAGGAAATTGGAAAGTCTACGCCCTTGGTCTCATCTGATTGTACACATGAGCACAGAACCAAGCAGCTTGCTGCTACAGCTGCATCTTCGCCTGACTTTACTATTTTCTTTCTCCCTCTCCCCCACAACATGGGAGGAAAAGAGTGCTGGCGGGGGACGGGGTGGGGGAGCTGTAGCAGTAGAAGCCGAAAGTTGTTGCCAACCGACCACTTGGCAGGAAAAGGAGACCTCTTCTGCCTTGCATCTTTCTCTCTTTCCCTGTCTGTCTGAAATGTTGATGCCTGTGGTTGCTGTCCCAAAGATGTCCTTCATTTGATTTTTTAAAAAGGGCTTTCTTAAGAGACAAGCTAAACCCAATGGTGGCAGACTTTGCATTGGAATCCAGATCTACCACAATCACGGAGAAAGTCTGGCCGGATTTAAGAGCAAAAGGGGTGTACTGGTGAATAGTGCAGGATGCTCTCTGACTTACATCCTGGGCTTTGTCCATCACTTCATTTTTCTTCTTGGACTCTGACAACTGAACCTGAGCCAAGCAGGAAGAAGAGCACCTGGTGAGCAGGGCTGCAGGGAGGTCAGCAGCAGGGGTGTGCAGGGCTCAGCTTGTCCCCACATGTGTTGCCCCTTTTGCTCCTTATATTGGGCCCCAACCATCCCTGCATGGCTCAACTGCACCGAGCCCGGCCTCCATCTTTGCTGCTCCAGGGATTCGGCAGAGGTAGATTTCATTTTGGAAGAGGAAGCAGCAGCCCCCTCTTTTACAGAACAAAAGACAGCAGGGATTAAAAACCTCAGAGCAAAACACTCCAAAGTAAGAGAGCATATTAGTTCTCAAGGGAGAAGATGTTTTTCATAGTAAGAATTTGTGTTGTGTCCTATAAAACAAACCCCAGCGGCTCCATTTTAATATGTAACGAAGTTGGGGGAAAGGGGTGTTCAAAAAGCATGTCCCATTTAGCAGTCCAGAAAACAGAACCTTTTTGAGTGCTTTGTGCTAACCTTATGGCATGCTGTTCATTTGGTGTCACAATGGACCGCTATACTTGCTTGATCAATAAAGAGTCATTTTGCACATTAAGTGTCTATGTTATAGACCAAAACCAGTGTAATGACAGTATTTCTCTCACAAGGAAATTGCAGTTGGGGAGTAACTAATAATGCCCACATGTAACTGCTGTCTCTTAAGAAAAGCCAGGGTTGCTTGTCTAGTTCTACATTGACTGAAGGTCCTAGTGTAACTGCTCCATTTGATCAGAAGAGGAACTTTGGTGTCAGTATCCAAAAAATGTTCTCTTTTTCCAAGACAGGCTGCCAATATTGCCTTTTTGAAAAGGTGACCTTGATCAGGGCAGTATCCTCTGACTATACCGAGACACAGGAACAACTTTGGGATGTGTCTATTAGAAATGCACAAGGGCCATGCTTATCTTCTTTGTATTGTTCCAATTTTAGACTGTGAGCTGCCAAAGCCAGAAATACTATTAGAAGAACACACCTCAAGTGAGAAGAAAATGGGGGGGGGGGTCAGAGAACCAGTGGTGTAGAGCATTGGACTAGGATCTTGGAGACCCAGGTTCGAATCTCCATACTGCCATAGAAGCTTGCTGGGTGACCTTGGGCCAGTCACACACTTTCAGCTTTACCTACCTCACAGGGTTGCTGTGAGGATAAAACAGGAGAGGAAAACTAGCTCTTCTGGTTCCCCACTGGTAAGAAAGGTGGGGGTACAAATGAAGTAAATAAATAAATTTTGTTTTGGCTCCTCAGTAACATCACTGATCTCTTCTCCATTGCCATCATTTTCAGGAGCAGTCAACTGTGGTCCAAATGCTTCAAAAGCGTTGGCAAAACCAGGAGGTAACCTTGCTCTCAGTAAAGAGAACACTCTGATGTGAAAGTCCATGCTCATGATTAATATCATTCAAAACTATCTGCAATCTTAGCAAATGGATGCAAGTGGAACCTCTTGCAGGCCAAATTAGCTCAGCACCTTTTTCGAGACTTGAATCATCAATCCAGTGTTCAGTAATGCTCATAACTGCAAGTTTTTGTGGGCAGATGTCAGCTGTTGGAAGAACCATGCTTCGTTTTCTTGAAGATTTTTTTTCAAATGTTAAATGCCATCGTCTTCACAGGCTGCCAAGTTGGAGGGAAATGCGTTTTGCCAGTGTGAGTAGTGTATGTCAGAAACGGGGGCAAAGCGTTTGTCTCAGTGCCTCTCCACTGAGTATTGGATCCACCATGTCTGGTTCTTCTTAACTCCTTCTGCCTCTGAGCTGCTACTTCCCAAATGATGGAAAAAACTCACACATGTCATTGTAAGAATCAAGAATGTAAACGGAGCAAATTTATGTAAAAATGAGCAAACGTGCACACGTTTCCTTGATTTCCATAATTTATTTTGAACTCAAAGTTTAGGTGCAACATTTTGAGTTTGGATAGATCCGGCGACGTGCTTGGCTGCAGGTCTCTCCTAAGGGGTAGCTCAGCCATGCCCTTCCTTGTAAAGGTTCTCTCTATAATAGAATTGCATGGGAGAGAACATAGATGCTCCGGAAACTTGTGTCTCCTCTGCATTTTGGGCAGCTGGGTGCTGTTTGGATCTCCCTCTGAGCCTGGCGTCAAGGGGACTGCCCCGTGCAGGAGGCTTTAGAACAGCCTCTCCAGAACTTGGTGAGCCAGGCCTGATATTCTCGCCTACCCTGCAGCTTCCTCCTCCTTGTGTGGGATCTCCTGCTTCTTGAAAGCAAAAACAGTCAGCATTTATCTTTCCTGTTCTCTCAGATGGAGTCCCAGAGGCTGTGGGAGAGGAAGTGACGTGTGCCGCAGCTACCCGTGGGTGTGGAGGCAGAGTCTGGAGAAGAGAGTCTCTGTTGACAGGTGGGTCTCTCACCCCCTAACTAGCCATGCAGGCAAGTGAGTAGCATCATTATTTCTTCTTGCAAAAGAGGAAACTGAGGTACAGTGAAAATGAAGACTCTCTTACGCTGGCTCTGTCCACAGTGTGGTCTCCTATGAAGCCAGACCTTCAGACCAGCCACTCCTCAGGCCATTGAGGCATGCCTGGCTGGATCTGTTCCTCATCTTGCAGCTATCTCTGGGAAAGGATCCTCTTGATCCTGTTGTGCTCCCAAACAATAGCACAAAGAGGACTAGGAGAAACAAGGCCTTCCGTGAATTATGTCCCCAGAGGTGGTGAGAGGCTAAGGATGTGGGATGATTTGGGAAGGTGGAAGGAGAGCAGCTGAGCCTTTGGAGGAGAGAGGGGGCAGATCAATGGAAAAAGACTTCCTTGGTGCAGAACTAAAGCATGGACTTCTTTGTCTCAAGAAGTGGTGAGAGCCAGGTGTGCAGGATGACAAATCCACAAGCCATTTCCCCATGGCTGTTGGCTGCAAAAAAAAAAGCCTCTTTGTTCAGAGCGCTATAATTCTAAGGTCCAGATAACAGCAAGAAGGGGGTAACTGGAGAAATTCTGGCAAAAAGGGAATCGAGAGAGAGCTGCCTTCTTGGTTGGTGCTGATCTACTTGGCCCAATGCTTAACCAGCTCTCCCTCCCTTTCTGCCCCCCTCCTGGATAGAGGAGCTATTCTGCATGAGACAACAGTCAGAGGAAGTTCAATGGGGTTTTGTTCCCAATGGAATCAGACCCCCTCTGATCTCACAGGGTTAAATTTGATATATCAGAAACCCGGCATTTCAGGAGGCAGAAAGTGGCTATTTTGTTGAAGGGTGTGGGAGCAATGCCTAATAAAGTGGTCTTGTAAGCGAGAAGAGCAAAAGGGAAGCTCTTTTGCCTTCTGTCCTGTTCTTCTGTCTTAAGGGAGGACGTGTTATGATTCCTCAGCAGTAGGAGTAGGAGTTTGCACGTGCTCAGAAGCACATTTCACTGTACACACAATCCTGGCCCAGTTGTCGACAACAGATTCTGGGCTTGGGCTCTCCCCTCAATGAAGCTTTGTAACACAGTCCATGCCATTTTCAGGCAATGGGGAAGACTGAACAGGGTAGAATCTTAGCTTTGGGGAGGGAGCTGTAGATCAGCAGCAGAGCATCTGCTTTATCAAACTGGAGCTCCTCGGTTTGGTCCTGGCATTTCTAGCTGAAGGATTTCAGGCGACCTATCTTGGAGAAGAAACTGAGAAACTAGAGCTCTGCTGCTGCACAGCAGAGCAAACAGTACCGATGAAGTGTCTGACTTGGGTATAAGGCAGTTTTTTGGGCTGGCATCTGAAAATTGCCAGGAACTCTTTAGAAAGGTGCCATAAAAGAATCTCAGAGAGTGAATCACTTGTGGTCAGGCCTTTTTATTTGAGAGAAACAGAGGAGCAGTCTTGTATACACTTTGCCCTTGTGGGACTGGGCATTTTTTTCCTTGAGAAAGTGCCATTCCATGAAATTTGTATGCTGCTCTCCTTGAAGAAAGGATTGTCCCTCTCACTCAAATGTCGTCAGGTTCTGGCCACTGTAGGAGAGAAACTCTGGCCAGAGAGGCCCTGCCCTGAGACAGTGGCGCCACTGAACTCCTCTAGTTTTCCTGGAGCAACTGATAACAAAGACCAGACCGTGCTGTGTGTGAGAAAGTTTGAAGTTGGGGCTAAGTGGATCTGGCCTTCCATTTCAGATTCAGGAGCAAAAGTAACTAGTTAGCTGCCTGGATTGTGTAGACCAGTGGTGGCCAAACTGTGGCTCGGGAGCCGCATGCGGCTCTTTCACACATATTGTGCGGCTCCCGGCAGGGCGGCTGGGGAAGCTAAATATCATTAGCAAATAATTTTCATTGGACAAATAAATATCATTATCAATATCTGCTTTTAGCCCTTTTGTTATTATTTTTGGCAGTCTCATTTAATGTTAATAAAAAGCAAATTTGCATATTTCCCAGTAAAAAGTGTAATATTTGTTCATGTCTTGTGGCTCTTGAACATCTGACGTTTATTCTGTGTGGCTCTTATGTTAAGCAAGTTTGGCCACCCCTGGTGTAGACCAAGAGGGGTGTCCAGTCAAGAGGACGTAGTGGTCCTCTCTAAAATTCACCTTTGAGTTTTGAGAGTAGTTTATTCACGGTGCTATTGTTTGCCTGTGGTGCGTCAGCTGTGGCAGTAACTGGCCTTTCCCAAAGAAATCCCACAGTTATGCACACTTCAGGTTAGATTGCTGCAGCCTGTCCTGCATGAGACTGCCTTGGGAAGAATGTCTAGAAATTTCAGCTGGTTCAAAATAGACCCGGTTATTACTGGATGCTTCTTTACTGGATCACATCTCACCCAGTGCCTAAAGATTTTCATGGGCTACCGTGTTGCTGCTGTTTTTTACAGAGTGCCAGTTTTTAGCTTTTAAAGCAGCCTGGGGCAAAAGTAGCCAGAGGAGGGCCTGCTCCCTTATGAACCTGCCCTTCTGCTGGCTCCCAAGGGAAACCCCCGCCACACACACTTTCAGGAATAAAGTGGGTAGTTGCCAGAGATGGGGCCTTCTCTGTGGTGGCATCCAGACCTCGATAACCTGCCCTCCTGGTATTCAGCTAGCACCCGCTCTGTTGTTTTTCAAGTTGCCTGTCACATTTTTACCCCGCCCTTCCTTCCGGGATCTCAGGGTGGCTTAAATGGTTCTCTCCTCCTCCATTTTATCCTCAGCAATCCTGTGAGCTAGTTTAGGCTGAGAGAGAATAATGACTGGTCCAAGGTCACCCAGCAAGTTGGATGGCTGATGTCAGACACTTTGACCACTACTGCTCACTAAAACAAAACTTTTTTCTCCCAAACTCAGCCACACCTTTCATGGTGTTGGATATTCTAAGGAGGGACTGCCTTCTTCATCTAGTTCTTTACTGAAGTGGATTGTTCTGTTTTCGCCTAGATTAACTGGAAAGAGGGTATAAATGTGTTAATAAAAACGTTACAGAAATCTGTCGTTATGTATATTATTTTGCTTCAGTGCCTACCTATGATGGTTGTCTGTGACTCTCTCAGACACTTGTGTCCAGCTTCTTAATGGCTGAACGGTCCAATAAAAGCCTTGCTTCACTTGTCTGGTGGAGCTGACGGGCGCTTAAACATGTGTATGTCTGAATGTGTCTCTGTGGAATATTTCACTCCTGTGTTGGGAAATGTCCTGCAGTTGTGGGGGCCTGTGAGGCAAGTTTCTCTGCAGGGAAGCACACCCTTCAGCTCCACTGGTGCTGGACATACATGCTGGTATGGCAGATTTGCAAACAACTTCAGTTAGTTCTGGAGACCCATCACCCCAAGGGCGTAAAGGCTAAACATGGGGGAGAAAGAATATTAAGTGGACTTCCCCCCCAACCTCTTCAATATGCGTAGCATGCTGTGGAATATTCTTAAGTACTACTAAAACGAATGGTCTTCTAAAGGCTCTGCCTAAACTGAAATGGCAAGAAAGACCAACATTTTTGGAGGCAAAAAGACTGAGACAGCTGTACCCCTCCCCCCTTACATACACAGATGTACAAACCTAGCCTGCCTTCACCAAGGACGTGCCTCTTGCATGGTGGTGGGGCTGCACTCTGCGTGCAGGCTTCATAAAGTCTTTGCTCCTGGGAGACTCCCATCTTGTCTCGCACAGTCAGGTGCAGAGCAACGCTGTGGAAGACCAAAAGGCAAAAATTCCTGGTGAAGTTTCCCCTTGCTCTCCCACTGTGCCTCCGCCTGTGAATTCCCATGAGCCACTGGCAGTATCTGTCAAGCACCTTTGCCTAACAGTGGTGGGGCAGAGTTTAAGAGCAAGAGCGTGTCAGAGACGATGCAGGTCTTATAGTTGTGATGGGAAGACTGCTGTTCCCAGCTGTGAAGGGGGTGCAGTGCTAAAGAGTGGACACCTTTGGTTAGTGGAGCAGAAAATGTCTCTTCTTGTGGAGCACAGTTGTTGTTGCATGTGAACACAGAAGTCATGAGATCCTCTCTGTGGTGTGCTGAGCAATGCCCACAGACCTGGGAGGGGTACCTGTGGAACACCTTTAGAGGGATGACCTCTAAAGGCCCAATTAGGTAACCTTTTAAAAATAGGATATACTAAACTCCCTTTGGGGTCAAGGAGTTGATTGGGGTAAAACTCATCTGCCTGGGAAAACTAGAGTGTTGGTAGACCTCAGAACTGGGGCTATGGAGCTGAAGGTCTCTTTGAAGAAGGCACCAAGTGCAACGTACAAATATACTGTGGAACTCCCTGCCATATGATGGAGTCATCTAGCAAACTTCTAAGTGAAATTGGGAACCTTTGTCAAAGGGTACTTGCTTTAGAGCAAGCTGGATGTTAAGAAGGGGGAAATGATCCAAAGATTGTCAAGATCTAACACTCAAAACACCCCTTTTAAAACTTTGTGCCAAGTCTGTGTAGTGTTCATATTGTTTGAGATCTATTTGGATGTTCCTTCGGGGTGGATGAAGCATCTACTTTGTGCATTGTGCAGAGTTGGGTAATATATAATTTGCCTGCCTTGCTGCAAAAACTCAAAGGAGGTTGCAAAATATTTAAGGGACTGAAAAAAAGTTAAACTTGAGAGGCACGCCTGGAGGGTCCTGGCTCAGTGGTCCTTGAGGTGGAGGAGGAGCAAATTGCCTCCAGCGGTGCATGCTGCTGGGACAGGGAATGAAGCAGAAGCAGCAGTACTGGGTTGCAGAGGCTGTGGGCCTTGGCTCAGGTGTATGGGCTGGAGTTGGAATCTCTCCACATAGAGAGAAAAATAAAACAGGACTCCAGTGGCACCTTCCAAAGTAACAATATTTATTTCAGCATGAACTTTTGTGAGTCGGAGCTCATCAGATGCATAGAGAGGGAGACTGGGTTGCTTGGAGCTCAGACTGAGGGTGTGGTTTTCTCTAACAGAGGAAGGAAAGATCTGTGGTCCAGGATTATTTTATTTATTTACTTACCCACTGGGAACCCAAGGTCGTTTACACTGTTCTCCTCTCATCCTCACAACTACCCCAAAGGAGGCAAGGCTGGGAGAGAGTGACTGGTCCATGGTCACCCAGCAAGCTTTCCTGGCAGAGTGGGAATTCATCCCTGGGTCTCCCAGATCGCAGTCTGGTACTCTTACTATTATACCACACACTGGCTGTCACAAGAGAAATGGTCAGTCACCAAAGAGAGCAGAATGCAAAGTGTTCGATCATTGTGACACTAACCAGCCACTTCCTGCTTAAATGTGCTTTGGTCCTGTTCACAGCTTTCCCCTCGCCTCTCCACCCCACTGGGGGAGGCTGCTACTGTGTTGATTGGTCTTAACTGGGGTAGGAGTAAGAGGGGGGGCTGAGTGTGCCTGCTTCACAGGAGCTGGAATTGCTTGCTGACTATGGATGGCATGGTATGTGTGTGTGTGTTTGAGAGAAAACATGTTTGGCCTGCTCATTCCCTCTTCTGCAGCTGTGAGAGCTGCCATTCGCTTTGGCCTCCCCTGCAGCACACCTCCTGTCCAAGCTAGCCTGGAGCTGGTTTATTTTGCTTTGTGCTATTCCTGGATCTGTTAGCTTTCTCTTCTGAATTCCCTTTTTTCTTTTCTCTGTGCTGCCCACTTGTATTGGTTTACTTCTGTTTCCCTCTAAGGATGCATGAGCTGCACTCTTAATTTGTGTCTTACTCCTAGTTTTTTAAAAAAAAATTAACAGCCCTTATGCAAAATGGGGCAAGGGAACAGCAAAGCAAATGGAGAGTATATAAATATCTGTGCAGCACAGACCCCCCCACTCACACTCATGCACACTGTGCGATTTTTTGGTGTCTTTCCTGTAAAGGGTCAGCATGGCTTGGGTGGCTCAAATGGGTCTTGACTGGGAGGCAGGGGAGCAGCACTCTTAATCCCAACAAGTTCTTTATGTCCCTAAGAAGATGGAATGACTCGGCTATCATATCGCCAACTAACTTCCAGCACAAACTTGCTGGGTCTCTTGCACATCTTGCAGGGTGAGTTCTCTGACATGTTGAGGGAGCTGCTGCATGGGGTGGGGCTATGCAGCTGTCTGCAACCCTGGTCAGTCTTTTGAGCAGGCTGTCCTGCGGTTGTTGCTCCAGCCCTGGAGTAGCCCACTGGTATGGACAACAAATCACATTTTCTTGCCAGAGGTACAACTGAGTCAGGACTTCCTTGAACACCTGCTTAAGATGATAGCTGGTAGAATTCCAGAGACAGGCCTGTTATGACTTTGTCTGTACAAATTTGTCACTCTACAACTACTTTGGTTTTGCACGTAGAAATGACCCTGGAAGGTGAAAGGGGGATCAGGAGTGTGTTCACACCAGACCCAGACCTGGAACTTGAGGTTTTTGCGGTGCTGAGACAGGTCATTCATACAGTGTTGTGCTGATGATTAGCGTAGCCCTCTTGCAGTCTTCCATCACAGTGTTGTGTTGGAGTGGAGAGGGGGGCAAGACTGTCAGGTACTTCTGTGCAGTGTTGATCCTGAGTTGCATTACTGGTGATGCCCTGGATTACTGAGCATGGACTTTTGGCTCTCATTGCTTGCTTTCCCAGTGCCCCAATAGTGACACAGACCCTGCTCTATTCTAACCACTAAATACATCTCCACTGGATTTTTTTCCCACCAAGAGGAAGGGTGGAGCTTGCACAAACAGAAGCCCAGAAAGTCAGAAGGAAGGTTTCTGTGTGGGTGCCTGTCCACAGTCTATCACTGATGGATGATCTTGATTTTCCTTTCCACTGAAAAATATTTCCTTCCATTTAAATTTTCTTGAAGGACACTTTTTCTGAGGCTTGAAAAGTTCTGCTGTGCAGCGGAGAACTGCTACTCCAAACTTGGGATATGATGGGCTTTAAGTCAGACTCCTTGGAATGAGAATTAGGTGGTACCTCGCCCCATGTTTGAGGAGATCTCTGTTTGGAAGGAGAGGGGATTGGGCTCATGATCTACCACAATTATTACTTTGTTGGGAGTGGGGCAGCTGACTCCATCTGCTTCCACCCTGAATTGGGGCCAAGGGACTCCTGCTATTCAGATACAGCGTCTGTTGGGAACCCTTGTAGTTTCTCTGCAATTGGATACTTCCATTTAGGATGGTGGTAAAACCTGCTGGACAAGCCCTCTTTTGGTTTCTTGATGACAGTTGACCTGAGCACAGTTGCAGCATTTCGAGGACTACACACAGGGTAGGGCTGTATCCAGGTTGCAGGACTGGATTCAAGGCACAAGCAACCACAAGGGCATAGGGATGCCCAATTATTGGGCGTGTGTGTACATGGACGTAGTTGATCACCCATTTCTGGGGAAGAGGGTATGGCACCTCATCTTTGGACTTACAGAGTGACCCCTTTTATGATGCTAAAGATGGATGTTCTGCTTCAGCCCAGTGAGCAGTGACTGGCTTACACCAGCCTAGAAATCTGGCTGAAATGTTTAGGGCAGACGCTGGGCAAGCTCAAAGCTGTTAATTGCCTTGTGGAAAAAATTCTTTTAAGTTATCCAGTCCTGTGAGTGATGTGAAGGCCACGGCGTTCTCCCTTGTCTCCAGGATTTATTCTGTTTGCTGTACCCAGAATTCTGGGAGGAAGAGGTACTTTCTGTAGTTCCAGGAGGGTCAGACTAACCAGGGATTCCCAGATTGTGTCTGGATAGGAATGTCTTGCCCCGACCTGGATAGCGCAGGCTTAACCTGACCTTGCTGGATCTTGGCTGCTAAGCAGGTTTAGCCCTGGTTGGTATTTGGATGGAGACCACCACGGAACACCAGGGTCACTGTGCAGAGGCAGGCGATGGCAAACCACCTCTTGCCTTGAAAACCCCATAGGGACACCATAAGTCAGCTGTCAGCACACAAAAAAGGGGGAATGGCTTAGATCATAAGGCTGTATTCCTACTGACAGTTTGTCTATTTCTTACGGAAGCTTCTGTGGGGTCCCAAAAACCTGAACATTGCCTCTCAGGAAAGACAGAACTGTCAGACCTCAGGAAGGTTCCTGGAAATGAGAGAGGGAGAGGGAGAAAGAGAGAAGCAATGCTGAGGAGGCCATTTTTGCCAGCTTTCAGGCTAGGGTGAAATCTGGTTCACTAAGTGTTTTGGGAAGAACTACAGGAAAGCCTTATTGTATACACTTCTTTTCCCAGGCAATTTGGGCCCTTACCCCTTCCCGTCTTCCTGATAGTAGCAAATGTTGCATTTGAAGATCTACACTCTGCCCCATGATCCCTCCCTCTGTGCCTCTGCCTGTAACTGCCCTCTCTGGTGCCTACCTGACTGGCTCTGGCCCACATGACCAACTCACGTCCAGAGATGGCAGAGGGCTATTTACATGATTTTGCAGTCCAGCCCTTGCAGCTGGTGGATCAATGGGCACAGGAGTCTTCCTCTCTCCTGCCACAGCACCTAGACATGCAGCAAAGATGTAGTCCTCCGATCGTGGATTAGCCACTGAAACTGGATTGGGCTGGGCCCAGCTACTTAATGGGAAATTAAGACGATTCCTGTGCCAGTCCTGGCGCAGTGAATCCTCTCTTTGCTAGGGAGCCTGGCCAAGCTGGCTTTGCCCAATTCTGTAGCTCCTTCTGAATAGGCAAGCTGTCATGCAGCTCTAGGGTGACCTCTCTCAATCTGTGCTGCCCATAAATAACAGGGCCCAAACACTGGCAACTCCTCTCTCACCCCATCTATCCTTGCCCCTGCCCCCCCAAGCTGGGCCTCTACAAAGTTTTGTTTGTTCAGGCGAGGAACAGGGAGGGCGGAGCCTTGCGAGTGAAGCTTCTCATTCCTGTCTCACCCACTGCCCAGGCCCCAGCCTGCAGAAGAAACAGCCCCAGCAGCTGCCCCAGAAGGTGGGGTTGGTCTCTTAGACATCCTGTGCTTTGCTTTAGACCAAGCCTATTACAAACTGCTACACACATGCATGGTTACTGGTTCGTGGTTCAGTTATGGAATGATGCTGATCAAATTGGGTGTCGGGGAAGGTTCTTTTCCCACATAAGTAGACAATGAGAAGCAAAGGGGGCTGTTCCCTAACACAATAGTGGGTGTGAAGTCTGGGGCACGGCACGTAGGGACGGTTGTGAGCTACAGTTTGCCAAAACATGGATTTGTGTCTCCTCTTCATTTCAGCTACTGCATCCTGCTAAAAAAAGAAAGGCTGGTTCTGCTCTGCATAGCTTGTTCCCCCTCCCCAAATCTCCTCTTTTCCAGGCACCAGGTGGCTTGTTAGCATCTTCGCTCCTCCTCCTCAGCTTTGAGCCCCCTCCGTCCAGTCACACTGCCTTGTAGTTCCTCTTCCAGGTATTCCCCCACCATTATCTACACTATCAGGGGCTGAGAATGTGACAAATGGCAGCAGGTTTTCTCCAGCCCCTGCACTTGCTTGGCTAGGTAGCCATGATTACACTGTGGTCGCAGTAAGCAGGGCCGCATCTTTGGCCAACTGCTGTGCTGAAGGTCTTGGCTTCCCAAAGTAGGTCAGGTTAAAATGGTGGCCACAGACCCAGTCTTTCAGGTCAGGCCTGAACTGCAGCAGGGCCTGCAACTGGTCTGGCTCAGGCCAAATCCCTGGAAGGGAATGCAGAGGCTTCTTGGAAGCCGTGTTGCACCTGGGACTCTTGCCAGTTGAAATGATCATTTGTCCCATCTTGAATCCCAGTGAAAGGGGTGTGTGCAGCTGTGCATGCAACAGGATTGCTGTTTCATATTTAAGTGGGTAGGGGAGATGGAAATAAGCTTCAGAACTGGTTTCCGAGGCTCCTGCTTGATGTATTCAAGTGGTTAGAGTGGTGGACTAGGGTGTGGGAGACCCAGGTTCAAATCCTCACTATGCTATGGAAGATTGCTGGGTGACCTTGAGCCAGTCACATACACTCAGGCTAACCAACCTCACAGGGTTGTTGTGAAGATAAAATGGTGGAGAGGATGATGTAACCTGTTTTGGGTCCCCCATTGGGGAGAAACATGGGGTACAAATGAATAAAACATAAATGATAAATATACATACATGTGTGCTGTTATCCTTTCTTATGCCTGATGCCAACCTGCATGTTTATCCCACCATTTTAACCTGACCTACTTGACTAATTTTAAGCTGACCTGACCTACAGGAGCTGAGGATATCCTCCTTTCCTGTTCTGCCCTCACAACAACCCTGTGAGGTAGCTTATCATGTTAGAAAGGGTGACTGGCCCAAGAGCATCCACAGAACATCATGTCAAAGTGATAACAGTGGTAAAATTATCCTTCCAAGTAAATAAAAACCTGCGGCTGTGTGCTCTTGGGAGTCCCTTCACGGCATGTTGCAGCTCCTTACAAATTGTTCCGGGGGCTGGACGGAGCTACTGGCCCTTGAGGGGTCGGCCCGGGCGGGGGCTTGGCAATTGATTGATACGCACATGAGGGCACGGTGGAGCCACTCCGCCGTCCTCCTCCCTTCCTGGCGCCCAGGTGCGTGGCCAGGGCTCCACGGAAAGGCAGCGACTGCGAAGGTGGCGCCACCGTTGCCATGGCGAGCCTTCCCTAGCCCGCTGGCCAAAGAGGGACGCCTTTCCTCGTCCTTCCCACCCTTCCGGAGCAAGCCAGCGTCCCACTTTCGCCGCCGCCCGCGCCCAGGGAGGAAGGGAGGGAGCGGCCCCGGGCAACGCCCGCCCCGCCTCCTCCTCCTCGGCTGGGCCTGGCCAAACCCTCCCCAGGGTGGGGCTGCCAGTCGAACACACCCAGCCAGCCAAGCGGCGGCGACCCGAGTGCGCGTCGTGCAGGCGAAGGAGAGACGAAGGCTGTTTGCTTGCCTGGCTCGTTAGAGCCGCTCGTGTCGTGCTCCGGTCGCCGGCCATCGCAGGGCTCGCCGCTGCCCATCTGCCCGTGTCCGCCGCGTCCTTCGACCAGCCCGGCTCGGGATGATCCTCCCCGCGGAAGGGATGAGCGCCGCGCACGGGGCCTGGGCGGTGAGTGGAACGGCTGGCTTGGCTGTGACAGGGCAGGGAAGGAAAGCCCCTGCCCACGGGCTCCCCGAAGGCTGGGGGAGGCAGCTTACCGGAGGCCGCCTTGAACATGTGCAGAGTGCGCCGCGTCGTGGGGTGCACGGCTTTAATGACGGCAGCTCTCCGCTGTGCCTTTTAGGATCGGGGGGGGGGGGGCGGGGAGGGGGGGTCGTCCTCGGAGGGAGCCCACCAGCGTGTTTTGGCACCTTCAGAGTCGGCGGGAGCCCGGTGGTTGTACGTTTTCTCAAGCCCCAGTTCTTGCTTTGCTGTGGTCAGACTAACAGGGTTCCTCCTGTGAAACCACCGCCTCTGATGGGGGCTAGCCCGGCCGGCTGTCCCTTCTCCAAAACTTAGGACGAATCATTCTTAGCTGCTGGACAGTGTAGGAAACTTTGGTCCTCAGAAGGCTCCGGCAACTGCCGTGAATCTGGCCTGTAGGGCCTGGTACGCCCCCCTCCCCCTCAGTGAAGCATTGTCTGTTAATGGCCATTGAACGGGCCCTAGCGCAATAAAACATCTGTGCTGGATGGCGTATCTTTGACTATTACTTGCTGGATGCAAACGTTAGGGGACGGCGGTAGTCTGAGAGCTGTGCTTTTGGCTACCTTTGAAAGTAGGATACTGGGCGGCATAGACCCTTGGTCAGACCTGGAACTGGCAGGGCTGGTCTGGGGTTCTTGCCAGGCAGGTGGTGGCGGTGAGGCTGCCTTCTCGGGCTTCTTTTCTCTTGCAGCTGGTGCCACTCTGTGACCTTTTAGCTGCCGCGGAACTTCATTGCAGAGGCGGGGCAAGGAGTGGCATGGGGTGGGGTTGGGATGAAAGTCGACTCTAGTAACGAAGTGGAGCCAATCCACCAGTAAATGACTTTGGACTCGACTTTTAACTGCGGAGTTTCTAGCCAACAGATTTGGTTGCATTTTCTTCAGTTAGGTGCCTTTAAGCTTTTGGACATGTAGGGGATCTGTAAGCACCAGGCTCTGATTATTTTTCTCTGCACATGAGTTGTAGTCTCAGAGGCAGGTACTAGGGCTGTTATACCACAAAGTCTGGTGCCAAAAGCATGAGAAGCACTTGCATGCTTTGGTCCAGGAGGGTCTGGATGGGTTTTGCCCCCTTATCCAAGGCAGCAGTCCAGTAGGCAAAAAAGAGGTGGTTTCTCCTTCTGAAAACAAGACTTACCTGCGGTGTGCACAGGCAAGCTGTGTTTTGAAATCAGCCTGCTGGCATCTTAAAAGGCTAACAGCATTCATTCCAGCATGTGCTTGTGTGAGTCAGCTCGCTTCTTCAGCTGCTCGGTGTGTTTTGAATGGCAAGGAAGCAGTTAAACAACTGATGGCATTTAAATAGTTGGCGTCATGGCTCGGGCGTCAACCCGACTCCGCCAAGGCGAGGTGTGTGGACAGTCCCCGCCCTTCTGCAGACTTCTGTCTGCTCTATCTGTTTGCTCTGAGTTAGTTTAGGTTTCTGGGGTTTGAATGATGCAGTACTTGTTTTTGGGGCTATGCTTACAGCATCAGTCCCTGATGCACTGTCTTGACTAGTGAGGGGTCTTGCAAGCTGTGCCCATGTTCAGTGAGACCTATTCCCCTGGGAGGGATAAGAGGCAGTCTTGGTTGTAAGACCCAGTGATTCTGCTACAGCGATGGTGTTGGCTCATGCAGCCAGTGGCTTAGAACTGGTGTTGAAGATTCCCCCCCCCCAGATGTTTGGAGATCCAGGTGATAGTTAGCTTTGCTTAGTCCTCCGTCCCCTGCAAAGCACACATGGAGGAGGAGGAGCTGCATTTTGGAGCGATTCCCCTTTCTCTGCCTCCCACACAGCTCCGCAGCAGAGCCGCCTCTTTTTGGCATCCAGCCCCATGCGAGCTGAGGCTGCTCAAGGCATTTCCTGTGTTGGAGTTCAGCCTTTTGCTGGGTTTCCATGACCTTTGGCCCTTGGGTGCTGGGAGGCGGTAGGAACTAGGGAAGCCGACCGCCCTTTGCGAGGCAGCTGTGACCTTTGGCTCTAGTGAGAGACCAGGTTGAGTGGGTGTCTTAGGAGAATAATGTTGAGGGCCCCTATTCCTTGGCCAGGCTAGTCTCTGGGTACACTTGCCCTTTTCCTTTTTGCTGAAGGATCCGACAAAGTAGGAGGCCCTGTAGCTGTGCTGGGGAGGTCAGCCGCTGTGTCGCACCAGTTTTGTCATGGTACAGTGAAGGCACTGTTAGCTGGGGCTGGTCCATCACTGGGAGGTACATGTTACAATGTCTTGTTCTGAAATCCAGACCGTGCTTTGAACAGCGGATGGCTTTGAGTGGCGTCTTGCTAGGAATGGGAGTGTACATTGGCACAGATGTTGAGTCCCCGGGCAGTACTGCTTGCCTCAGGTCCCTCCCCCAGAGGGTCTTTCTCTAGGTATTGTGCTGACTAGTTCTGTCTCAGTTTTGAGTTTGGAGACATGGGGTGTGTTGGTGTCGCAAATGGAGTGAGTGCTATTTATTTGCTTCAGTAATACCCCCATGGAGACTCGGAGAGGCTTACGCCGTTTCCTCTCCTCCATTTTATCTTCACAACAACCCTGTTGAGGTAGGTTTGGTGTAGAGCCAGTTTGGTGTAGTGGTTAAGTGCACGGACTCTAATCTGGGAGAACCGGGTTTGATTCCCCACGCCTCCACTTGCACCTGCTGGATGACCTTGGGCAAGCCATAGTTCTGTCAGAGCTGTTCTTTCAGGGACATTTCTGGAAAGAGCTCTCTCAGCCCCACCGACCTCACAAGGTGTCTATTGTGGGGAGGGGAAGGGAAAGGAGATTGTAAGCTGCTCTGAGACTCTAAGTGAAGGGCAGGGCATAAATCCAATCTCCGCCTCCTCTTCCTTCTATCTGAAAGTGGGTGTTAAATACTGGGTTCCATGGATGAGCAGATCCCAAGTCTAGTGATCAGCTCAGCTTTATTAGTGATTTAGCAGATACAAGACAAAGCTCCAGGGCAACAGCCCTGTTTAAATAGCATGCAAACAGCACACCCAACCACACCCAATTTCCAACCATATTTACATAACATTAACTCCTCACTGGTCACCTCGAGAGTCTTGGTGGGCTATTGTTCTAGAGCTCCAAGCTCAGCCAGTCTCTGGTAGACAGTCCTGGGATGTTCCAGCGCCAATACATAACAGTGGGTGACTGGCCCAAGGTCACCCAGAGTGGGGGCTTGAACCCAGGTCTCCCACATTCTTGTCCAACATTCCAGCCCCCACACCACTGAGGGCCCTTGCCTGCAGGGTCTCTGGGGATCTCTGGGCAATCCAAGGAAGAGAGAGTTCAGCTCATGGGCCTTCTTCTCCCCCCCCCTCCACAAAAGCTGGGGAGGATGCAGAGGAGGGTGGGTCGGGTGGTGGTGTTGGCTACAGCTGCAGCCTTCTAACCAACAGAGCTTGAAGACAGGGTGTGTCTGAGGAACTCTGAGGCCACGGTGGAAAGGGGGACAGCAGCAGGCTGGCTGGAGCTTAGAGGTGTTGGGGTGGGGGGAGGGTTGCAAAAGGGAGCAGCAGGGGGAAGATGGGGACTGCAGAGGAGCAGGGAGGTGCCCTGTCAAGGTTCTTAAATAATTGTGCTCTACAAAATGCATC
Organism: Lepidodactylus listeri; assembly: GCA_029233225.1. Lineage (NCBI taxonomy): Eukaryota > Metazoa > Chordata > Lepidosauria > Squamata > Gekkonidae > Lepidodactylus > Lepidodactylus listeri. The sequence continues at coordinate 31,721,152 of JARCFY010000013.1, forward strand.
TGATGACTTTGCAAAAAGATTAAAGTTAATGCTGGACAGTTCAGTAAAGGCCACTGCATTGAAAAAAAACCCCAGAAACTTAAAAGGGGGGTTGTGTCTTGTCTGTCCATCCATCTCCCTGGCTCTGCTCATTGATAAATTGTTAACCTGTGAATAAAAGGTACTGGGCATAGAGTTCACTGCCTCCAAAACTCCAAGGACCAGGAGGGGTTAGTGGGGAAGAAGTGCTTCCTTAAGCCATCGTTGAGCATTTGTGCTTCATCGTGTTTGGCCCAAGCCATCAAAGGCTCTAATAATAAAAGGAACTGGCACTTTGAATTGGGCCCGGAGGGAATTGGCAGCCCCAGGGCAGTTGTACTGGAATTGGAGCCATGCGTTCTCCTCGGCCAGCCCCTGCTAACAGGTGGGATTCTGCAGCAGCTGAAGTTTCAGAACTGCTGTAAGGCTGCTTCAGATAGGGGGCATTGGAACCCCCCCAGCCTTATGGCAGTGTGGCCAGTTGTAGCCTGGTCTTAAGGCTAAGTTCACAGACCGCAGATGGTGCAGGGGTTCGAGGGCTGGACTTGGGCGTGGGAGCTTCAGATACTCTGCCATGAAAGCTTGCTGAGGGACCTTGAGCCAGTCACGCACTCTCAGCCTAACCTACCTCACAGGATTGTTGTGAGGATAAAATGAACAAGGGGAGAACAGAATTGTAAGCCACTTTGGGTTCCCATTAGGGAGACAAGCAGGGTATGCATAAATTAAGAAAACCACCCCATCCCCTGCCACGGAAAACAGGGCGATGTGATCAGGCATCTTTTGTATTCTGTCTGTTTTAGCCCTCCTGCCACTATGGATTTTGGTTTGTAGAGCTTTAAAAAGTGGCCTGGCTGTCATTTGCTTTCAGACTGGTTGCCAGAAGAGCAACGATGAAGCTGTTCTCTCTCTCCTTGCAATCTCTATGGCATTTTACTTTTGAGCTCCTTAGGTGAATAGGAGGTTTTTATACTAAGCTCCACTCTGACTCCGCCTCCAGCCCTGCTCTGCCCTGGCCCCAGCCAAGTCTCAGGCTTTTTCCATTTTCAGTTTTGGTCACCCTGAGAGGCCTCCCCCTCCCAGCCAGAAGGATGGAGCTTTCTGTTCATACAGCCTGCCCCCCTTGGCGCAGTTACTGGCCAGCAGAAGGGAGCTGCTGTTGGTGCCCAAAGGGCAAAGCCACACCCCCCCTGCCCCCTAGCTGGAACAGGGGATCAAAGGCAGTTTTGCATCCCTTGGGGCTGAGGCTGGGCAAGGGTGTGGAGCAGATGGGAGGGAGGGGCAGGCTGGCAGAGGCTGGAAATGTGGCAGGGGAGGGGTGGCTGGCGTGGGTCCGGAAGGGAGTACCAAGTTCCTGGAGCCGAGGTTTCTTTAATTCTCACCCTCTGGTCAGGGGACAGGCTCAGGCAGGGTGGTGGGAACTGGAGCTCTATTGTCCTGGCTCTTGACAGGGAGGGAGGAGGCCAGGCAGGCAGGCAAGCAGCCAGGGCTCTGGGGAGGGGAGGGGGGTGGCGGGGAGACGAGGGTGAGGCCGGCCCAGCTGGGGGAAGGGAGCCTCCTGGGCTTGCCAGAGGATGGAGGGGTGTGTTTTGTGCATGAAGTGCTGGGCGTGTCTTGGAGCCACCCATCTAGGGCATGTAGAGGAGGCTCTGTAAGGGAAAGCAGGAGGGCGGGAGTTGCTGAGGTGCTCCTTGATCCCAGGAACTGATTGGGGGAGGGGGGTTGCCTAATTTCTTCTACGTCCTGCTGCCCATCCCGGATTCTTAAGCTTTGCAAACATTTAAAGGGTCCACTCTCACAACACGCTGTGTGGCTGTAGACTTCTGTCCCTGCAGCACAGCTTGGCACTGATCTTCTGGGCATTGGGCCAAGCCCAGACAGACCAGCTGGTGCTGCCACTGATCCCGGGCATCTGTGCACCAGGGCAGGGGATCAATATGCATGTGCTAGTTTTCGCGCACGCTGGTCTCGATACTGGGCCAGGACACCGCTAGGTGTCTATCCTAGGTCTATCCCAGCCGAAAGGGGGCTTCTCCATAGGTATCAGGCTGGCCTCTTTCTTAGAGCCAGTTTGGTGTCATGGTTAGGAGCGCGGACTCTAATCTGGGAGAACCGGGTTTGATTCCCCACTCCTCCACATGCAGCAGCTGGTGTGACCTTGGGTCAGTCATAAGTTCTTTCAGAGCTGTTCTCTCAAGGGCAGTCCTCAAGAGAGCTCTCTCAGCCCCACCTACCTCACAGGATGTCTGTTGTGGGGAGGGGAAGGGAAAGGAGAGTGTAAGCCGCTCCGAGACTCCTTTGGGTAGTGAGGGGCAGGGTATAAATCCAACCTCTTCCTCCTCCTCCTTCGCAAGCCCTTCTGTTTGAGCACCCATTGACATCTCAGAGGGAGGCAGCTCCTCTAGCAAAAACACCTGGAGAGGGCCGGGCCTTTGAGACTGCCACTCCCTGGATAGCTTTTTGCCACTGGCAAACCCACAGGCCAGCAGCACCACTGAGCCCACTTCCCCTGGCTTCTGCCTGCTTCACCCTGCAGCGCAGTGGACCGGGAGGAGCACCTGCAGCTTTCCTGGGAAGTAGCCCCTTTCACCACCATCCCTGACTAACCGTTTGGTTTGAACTTGGCACTCCTGGCTGTGTCTGCAGCTGCAAGGTACCGGGCTAAGGTCTCAGATGACAAATCTGTCACCTTGTGCAGGAGGTCCACCTTTACGTGGCATACTATTAACACAGAACAGTCACCCCTGGATGGGGAGGTTTGTATTTGGAATCGCTTGCACTGATCAGAATGCCTGAATTGATTGGGTAGGAAACGGGCATCTTTCGTCTTCCCTCCCCACCCTTCCTTGCTCTCAGTCAGGCACTTTCAGGGTCATTGTAGTCCTAGCAAATGCATGTGCCGATCCTCCTGTTTCTTTTTCTGAAGCAGGAGGCCTGTCCTGCTTCTCTGAATAGGCTGCGGGTGTTTGAGTCCTCTTTCTTTAGTTGCACCTCCAGCCTCATTTTGGGCCAGGGAGTGTCCCAGGTTGGTTGCTTGGTTCCTGGATGGCAAAGCTGTGCCTTGTGTAACTGGGTGCCTTTGCTGGAGAACAGGAATCCCTACTTCATCGCCGTTCTGTCCTGTCTTCCTTCCGCAGGGCTTTTTTGGTTGCCACTTGCTGGGCTCCTTCTGACACGATTCCAACGTGCTGGTTTTGACCTGTGGAGCCCTGGGACCGGCATATCTGCAGGACTGGCTTCTTCCCATGGGAAGCTGCCTGAAATGAGCTTAGGTGGCTCACAAGGAAAGGGCCTCCTTGGTGGTAGCAACCTGGCTCCAGGACATCTATCAAGGGGTATCTGCCTGGTGCCACCATTATCCCTGAGGTGCTAGTTTAAGACTCCTTTTTACCTGTCCATTCAATCAAGTTTGACTTTTGCTGCTGCAATTGGATTTATCTGTTTGGTTTTACTTTTTGTTTGTTTGTTATGGTAGCATTGTTGTGTTAGATTTTCCGCTCTTCATACTTGTAAGTTACCTTGAAATCATTTTAAAAATGGAGAAGTGCAATAGGGTTGGCCAAAATAGCAATCCCTCCCCTCCCACGAGCTTTTTGGCTAGGCTGTGCCCTGTGACAGCAAGTGAGAGACCCAGGCCACAGTTTCCTGTTACAGCTTCGGAGCATGCTGGGGGAGGCTGCCTCTGAGCCGAGATCTTGCTGTGCAGTCCCTTGGAGGTGGAGTTGGGGAAGCAGGGGAGGAAACTAGTCCTCATGATCCCCCCCCACCTGTTTCTGTTAACTGTTTGTCATTCCTTACAACTGTTATAGGAAGAGCAGGGCTCAGAATGAAGCACAAGGGTCAGCCATGTCATACAGCCCGAATTCAGTTGCATGAGCCCAAAATAGGCAGGGGAGGGGGCAGTGAAGTGCAGACCAAAGGGAATGGTCTCAGCACCTCTGTAGTGCTGTAAGAGATCCTGGGATGCCCCTCTCGGTCCAGCCACTTGGCCAGACAGGGGAGGAACCCTGGCTTTCTCCCAGCAGGCTGGGCCAGGAGGAAGAGAGCTATCATCTGTCTGCCTACACCGCTGCAGTCTCAAAGGGGAAGAGGTGGTGAAGGAGGGGATGGTTCATCTGGATGACCTTTGGCCTTCCAGAAATAACAGCCCCTCCCCACAGCTTGGGGGGGGAGAGTGGGTGTGAGCTCCACCATCCCCCTTTTTCACTGGGTGGAGCCCACTGCTGGTTCCCTCCTGTTCCCATAGCAACACACAGTGAGTGCCTTCATTCACCATGGGGGAGGAGGGAGGCCTTTTGTTCAGCCTTTCCCTACCCCCCCCTTTTTTCCCAAAAAAGGGGGGTGCTTGGGAGGGACAGAGATGAAGTTCTGGCTGCTCCCCCCTCTTTCAGTTTCCCGCCCCTCCACACACAGCTGGCTGTTCTAGTGCATGGCGACACCTCTGCTTTGGGATTAGGGTTAGGGTTCTTTCATAATCCGTGTCTCCCACAGTGTTGGGGGGGGGCAGATGCAGTGGGTGGCCCCTTATTAGCATTGCCAGGGGAAGCAAGTTGTGGATGGGCGGTAAAGGGACCCTCAGAGCAGCAGCCAAGAAACTGTGCCGGGGATTTTGATCCTGGTATCTGCTGGGGAGGTGGTGGGGGTCGTCCCAGAGCCCACTCGTGAAGGGAGAAGCCTTGCTTGCATCTTTTGCGCCAGCCCCTTTTTTGTAGCTGGCAGTGCCTGGCCCCGTGACAGGTGACCTCTTCTGCATGATGCTGCCTCTTCAGGCTTTCTCTGTCACCTTTTCAGTGGGGAAATCCTGTCTGCTTAAAAATCCCTCAAGCATCTCCCTCAAGTCACTTGTGATTTTGTGGGTCTGGAGGGAAATCTGAGGCATTCCAGTTTCCTTCTGCAGCTTAACCTCAGGTTGCCAGCAGTGTGTTAGGACTCCACAGAACTCTGGCAAGAAAGTCAAGCTCTCTGCCCCAAGGATCTTACAGTCTGTTGGATGTTTTGGACTCTGAGCTTGAGCCTCCAGATGAGGCTTGGAAGGAAAGAGTGGAAGAGCCAGCAGCTCCCCACTCCCTTCTCGATGTTATTTGTGCCTCCGCTTGAGATGCACCATACACAGAGGGGAGGTGCTTGTTCATTGCCCACTACTGGAGAGGCACATTGTAGGGTGGGGAGAGCGAGGGGGTCTGTGAGGCTTGGTGGGAGGCTGGTGGGCTCAAAGGGGGGGGGGGAGTCTGTCTATATGATGCTAAGTCAGCCAGTCTTTTCAGCTGCCCATTAACCACTTGCATCTTGTGTCTCTCCGCCCCGTTGGACAGAACTCTGCTTCTACTAGCTGGTTGGCAGAGTCTCTCTGAGGGACCCCAGCCCCAAATCCCTGCATGATGTCTCCCAGGGCTGGAACAAGCTCTGTCCTAGTGTGTGCCAAGGAATGGTGCAAGAAGACAAATATGCTGTGGGGGTCTGGGTGGTAGACAAAAGCTGATGGATGCTTCAGACTCTTCCCCCCCCCCCCCCCTACCATGGGAGCTGCTGCATTTCTGGCTTCTGCCAGTGCAGCCAGAGGCTTCTGCTGCCAGGGGGATGGGCTCTTTGTCTTTCAAGCTCCACCTGTTCTCAGGGGGGGGGGGGCGTGTGTGGAGGCTCAGTGCCAGCCTTCCCTGTGCAGCTGGAAATGCCAAGGTTGCCTCCCAGTGACACCCCCGTCCCTCCTGTCTCTCCGGCCTGGCTTCTGCTGTTTCCTGTGGGCTGTCTCTCTGCTTGGCTTTTGGGAGCTAACACTTTAGCCAGGGGTTGGCAATAAAATGCCATTGCTGGTGGAAAATGTGAAGTGACGCAGTTTGGATTAATTGCAGTCAACCCCGTCCCCCTTTTCTGGGGAGGGTTGCATCCTTGCTTCGCCCCCCCCCTGAATTGGCTGAGCCAGCTTGCATCCTTGGCATGCGATGCTGGTATCCTAAACCCAGGGTGGGGTGTATTGCGATGGGGAATAGCAGCAAGGGGGGAGCTGCCACCCAGGGGGCTGTGAGTGTGCACAGCCGCCTTCTTCCCCTACAAAAGCTATCTTTCTTTACATTCTTCTTCTTCTTTTGCTAGCATCAACTTAGACTTGACAGTTGTGAGAATTCTTGGTCGGGGTCTATTAGATTCCCTTGCAGAATGATTATTTCTTTAGTCCTATTTGGGGAATCAGTTACGACAGCTTTAAATGTATGTTACCAGGATTCTTCCTTGACCCTCCCTGGTTTTTTAAAGATTAATCTACATATGGTGTGACAAGAAACTCTGTATCTCACGCCTTCTTTAAATACTCCAAGTAGCAACCCCGTCGGTGGGGAGCAGTTTGGATCAGGACCCCAGTGCTGGGGGAGGTTTGGGCTGTTAAGCCTCCACCCCGCCCTCCACATTCTCTGTAATTGATATAAATTGGCTCCCTGGTAGTGCTGTTTGTCATGTTAGGGAGAACATGCAACATCCTATGTACCACCACCAGACCTTTCTTTCTGTGCCTCCTCTTCCCTGGTCACCTGTCCTTATCCATGTTTCGCTAGCTCCCCTGAGTGGATGTTGTGGGAACTGCCTTGTGAGCCGCAGGCCGCTCATTGCTGTTCTCTTCCTTGCAGGCTGCAGGCTCGGCCCACAGCAAGGCGCTGCTCAAGATGAGTTCCTCATCGCTGCTGGAGGAGAGCTCCATCGAGCCGCCGGTGCTGCTGAGTGACATCAAGACGGAACCCCCAGAGGAACTGCTAGCCAGTGACTGCAGCCAGCCCCAGGCCGAGCCGGTCGACCTGTCCCTCAACAAGCCCAAGGCCTCCTTGCAACCTTCCTTGTCTCTGCCCTTGTCCATCCGATCCTCACCCATGTTGGCAACACCCCCCGCCCAGGCCCCCGTGGTCTCCATGTCGCCAACGGGGCTGGGCTCATCCTCGGCTATCCCAGCGGTGCTTTCCCCGGGCTCCATCCTGGCTTCCACCCAGGGCAGCGGTGGGCAACAGATCCTGCACGTCATTCACACCATCCCTTCCGTCAACCTCCCCAGCAAGATGGGCAACCTTCAGACCATCCCGGTGGTGGTACAGTCCCTTCCAGTGGTGTACACAACAATGCCCAGCGACGGCGTCACCGCTGCCATCACGGTGCCACTTATTGGTGGCGATGGCAAGAACGCTGGCTCTGGTAAGCTTCTTCTTAAGAGGACATAAGAGAAGCCATGTTGAATCAGGCCAATGTCCCATCCAGTCCAACACTCTGGGTCACACAGTGGCCCGAACCCAGGAGCCATCAACAGGTGCAACAGTGGGGCCAGATCTCCATAAGCCTTCCCACTGTTGCCCCCCCAAGCACCAAGAATACAGAGCATCACTGCCCCAGACATAGTGTTCCATCTGTATATCGTGGCTAATAGCCACTGATAGACCACTGCTCCGTAAGTTTATCTAATCCTTTCTTGAAGCTGCCTATGCTTGTATCTGCCACCACTTCCCACAGCAGTGAATTCCAGGTGTAAATTACACTTTGGGTGAAGTAGTACTTCCTTTTCTCTGTTCTAAGCCTACTGCTCATTGATTTCATTGAGTGCCTATGAGTTCTTGTATTGGGAGAAAGGACTTCTTTCTCTGCCTTCTCTATCCCATGCATAATTTTGTAAACCTCTATCATGTCACCCCTCAGTCATTGTTTTTCCAAGCTAAAGAGCCCTAACCACTTTAACCTTTCTTCATAGGGAAGGTGTGCCATGCCCTTAATCATTTTAGTTGCCATTTTCTGCACCTTTTCCAATGCTATAATACCATTTTTGAGATCCAGTTACCAGAACTGTGTACAGTATTCTAAATGACACCACACCATTGATTTATACAGGGGCATTATGATACAGGCTGATTTGTTTTCAGTCCCCTTCCTAGTAATTTCCAGGATAGCATTTGCCTTTTTTATTGCAGTTGCACACTGAGTCAACGTCTTCAGTGAGTTATCTACCATGACTCCCAAGATCTTTCTCCTGGTCAGTTACTGCCAGTTTGGACCCTTCAATGTATATTTATAGTTAGAATTTTTGGCTCCAGTGTGCATTACTTTGCACTTGTCCATGTTGAACCTTGTTTGCCACATTGGCATCTACTTGCCCAGCCTCAAACAGATCCCTCTGGAGCACCTCTCAGTCTACCCTGGTTCTCATAGCCCTGAACAACTTAGTGTCATCTGCAAACTTAGCCACTTCACTGTTTACTCCTAACTCCAAATCATTAATGAACAAGTTAAAAAAGTACTGGACATAGTACCAAGCCCTGCAGTACCCCACTGTTTACCCCCTTCCACTGTGAAAACTGCCTATTTATACTTTCTTTCCTGTTGATTAACCAATTTTTAATCCACAAGAGGATTTGTCCTCTTATCCCATGACTGCTGAGTTTACTTAGGAGCCTTTACTTAGGAACTTTATCAAAAGCTTTCTGGAAGTCTAGGTAAACAACATCTACAGAGTCATCCTTGTCCATGTTTGTTCACCCCCTCAAAGAACTCTAAAAAGACAGTGAGACAAGATCTTCCCTTACAGAATCCATGCTGATTCTTGCTCAATAGCTTTTGTTCATCAATGTGCCTACTAATTCTGTCTTTAATAATGGATTTCACCAACTTACCCAGTATCAAGGTTAGACTGACCAGCCTGTAATTTCTCAGATCTTTTCTGAAACCTTTTTTTAAAGCTGGGAGTTACATTAGCTACCTTCCAGTCCTTGGGAATGGCGGCAGATTTTAGTGATAGATTGCATATTTTGGTCAAAAGATCTACAAGTTCACATTTGAGTTCTTTCAGAACTCTTGGATGTATGCCATCTGGGCCTGGTGATTTGTCAGTTTTGAATTTGTCCATCAGCCATAGGACTTCCTCTCTCGTCATCTGAATCCAACTCAGGTCTTTCAACACCCCTCTTGAAATTGGTTGCTCTGGAGTGGACAAGCATCTCCCATTGTCCACAGTGAAGACAGAGGCAAAAACTGCATTCAGCTTCTCTGCCATTTCCCTATCATCCTTAGTAATCCTTTTACCCCTTGGTCATCCATGGTCCCCACTGTCTCCCTGGCTGGTTTTCTACTTCTAATGTATTTGAAGAAATATTTATTGTTGATCTTTATGTTTTTTGCAATATGTTCCTCATAGTCCCTTTTTGCCTGTGATCACTGACTTGCATTTTCTTTGCCAAATCCTGTGCTCCCTTTTATTTACCTCACTTGGACTGGCCTTCCACTGCTTAAAGGAAGTCTTCTTACCTTTTACTGCTTCCATTACTTTGCTTTTTAACCATCTTTTAACGCCTATTAGTTCCTATCCTAACCTGCGGTATACCTTTAATCTGAGCTTCCAGGATTGTAATTTAAAATAGTTTCCAGGCTCCCCAAAGGAATTTGACCCTCCTTACCTTTCCTTCCTGTTTCTTCTTTTCAAGCCCCCTTAACTGAGAGAAGTTACCCCTTCTGAAGTTAAATGTGGTTGCGCTGGACTTTTTGGGCAACTCTCTACTTACATAACTACTCAACTTAATAGTGTTATTGTCACTGTTCCTAGCTGGTGCTATCATGTTTACATCTCTCACCAGGTCTTGAGCATTACTTAGGACCAAGTCCAGGATTGCCGCCCCCCAGTAGGTTCTATGACCATCTGTTCTGTGGCACAGTCATTGGGAGTATCTAGAAACCCAGTCTCTTTCTCCTGACTTGAACACATATGGACCCAATCAATGTGATAGATAGATATGTGTTATTCACGGTCTTTGACCAAAACATAAACCGATGACATTTTGTTAAATGGGTAAAAGATGTCACATTAAAGTAGGAAAAATTTTAAGACTGGTTGTAAAAACACCATAAAAACCGTAATGGTTAAAATTAACAGACAACTTAAAAACAAATAATTCACCAGGCCCGGATGGCATACATCTGAGAGTTCTGAAAGAACTCAAATGTGAACTTGTGGATCTCCTCACAAAAAAATGTAATCTTTCCTTAAAATCTGCCTCCATTCTTGAGGCTGGAAGGTAGTGAATGTCACTCCCATCTTTAAAAAGGGTTCCAGAGGAGATCCGGGAAATTACAGGCCAGTCAGTCTGACATCGATACCGGGTAAGTTGGTGGAAACTGTCATTAAGGAAAAAATTAGTAGGCACATTGATGAACAAAATCTATTGAGGAAGACTCAGTATGGGTTCTGTAAGGGAAGATCTTGTCTCACTAACCTGTTAGCATTCTTTGAGGGAGTAAACAAACATGTGGACAAGGGGGATGTTGTTTACCTTGACTTCCAGAAAGCTTTTGATAAAGTTCCTCATCAAAGGCTCCTAAGTAAGCTCAGTAGTCATGGGATAAAAGGACAAGTCCTTTTGTGGATCAAAAACTAGCTAATTAAAAGGAAACAGAGAGTGAGTATAAATGGGCAATTTTCTCAATGGAGGGAGGTAAGCAGTGGAGTTCCGCAGGATCAGTACTCGGTCCGATGCTTTTTAACTTGTTTATTAATGATTTGGAGTTGGGAGTAAGCTAAATTTGCAGATGACACGAAGTTGTTCAGGGTGGTGAGAACCAGGGAGGATTGTGAGGCACTCCAAAGGGATCTGTCGAGGATGGGCGAGTGGGCATCCACATGGCAAATGGGGTTCAGTGTGGCCAAGTGCAAAGTGATGCACATTGGAGCCAAAAAACCTAACTATAAATACACGTTGATGGGGTCCGAACTGGCGGAGACTGACCAAGAGAGAGAGTTTGGAGTCATAGTAGATAACTCAGTGAAAATATCGAGACAGTGTGCGACTGCAATGAAAAAGGCCAACGCTATGCTGGGGGTTATTAGGAAGGGAATTGAAAACAAATCAGCCAGTATCATAATGCCCCTGTATAAATTGATGGTGTGACCTAGAATGATAAAAGGGTTGGAACACTTTCCCTATGAAGAAAGGTTGAAGCGCTTGGGGCTCTTTAGTTTGGAGAAATGATAGCTATGGGGTGATATGATTGAGGTTTATAAGACTATGCATGGGGTAGAGCAAGTAGAGAAAGAAGTGCTTTTCTCCCTTTCTCACAATACAAGAACTCGAGGGCACTCCATGAAATTGCTGAGCAGTCGGGTTAGAACAGATAAAAGTAAGTACTTCTTCACCCAAAGAGTGATTAACATGTGGAATTCACTGCCACAGAAGGTGGTGGCAGCCACAAGCATGGACAGCTTCAAGAGGGAATTAAATAAACATATGGAGCAAAGGTCCATCAGTAGCTATTAGCCACAAAGTATAGATAGGAACTCTCAGTCTGGGGCAAGTGATGCACTATAATCTTGGGGGGGCAACAGTGGGAGGGCTTCTAGTGTCCTGGCCCCACTGCTGGACCTCCGGAGGGCACCTGCTATTTTTGGCCATTGTATGATAGAGCATTGGATGGGCCACTGGCCTGATCCAACGTTGGATTCTCTTATGTTCTTAATAAAACTTGAACTTAATTCTCCTCTTTTCGAGCTACTATAGATTTTCTAATTCTTAGGGCAAGCCATCTGAACCTAGCCACCCGATAGGTAACTTCTGCTCAGCTATCCAATAGCAAATTTCTTAAAATGCAGATTCTTTGCCTGTGAGAGAGAGGGAGTGTCTTAGGGAAAGGAAGAGACTCGCGGATGTTATTATATGCTTCACAGTCAAAAATTACATGTTCTACAGACTCAATACCATCCGCCCAACAGGTACATATCCTTTCTTCATAAAGAGTCTTGTTAAATTTTCCTTCTAGGACTGCAGATGGGAGTACATCCCCGCACATTAGTGTAAACGTTCTTCTGTAGTCCTGATTTAATAAACGGGAAAGGTAAGGCATAGGGATTACTCTGTTATCTGGAACCAGGAGGACTCCCCATTTCTCTTATCATATTTACATCATGTTGTCTTGAGATATCCAGTATTCTCTGTTTTGCCATAGACTTGGCCTTTTCATAACCAATAGAGCACAAATATTGTTTAGACAAACTGTAAAAGGCTAATTTCTTATCTAGCACCTTAAACCAAGGCGGTTCGAAATGATCTGACATCATTAAACTTGTCAGTCCCTTGGGTAGAAAAGCTAGCTTCAACCAAAACATTATCACTGCATTCCATAGCTTTGCCTCAACCGTAATCATGCCTGTCTCTATATGAATAAGGGCATTTGGAACTCCATTAGGGGCTTGTAAAATTGCTTTCAAAATTTTTGACTGAACTGTATCTGCTTTCTTAAGGTTTGCTGTAATGTTAATGGGGGCTCCATATGTGAGCTGAGACAATGTGTGGGTAGTTAAAATCACCTAGTGTTACACAGTTAGTTAATCTAGCTGCTTTCCTTAATTCTTTTGCTATTTTAAAATCATCCTCTAAACTTTGATCTGGTGGGCGATAACAAACTCCCAGAGTTAACCAGAAACCAAATCTATTTCTCTTAGATTCTCAGTTTTACTGGACTGTTTACCCTCTCTGATATAGAGAGCCACTCCATAGCTGACCCTTCCCTCCCTGTATCCCACTAATTATCCTCATCCCACCAAGTTTCTGAAATGCCCAGAGTGTCTGTGTTCTCCTCTGACACTAAGCATTCCAGCTCCCCCACTTTACCTTGGACACGTCTAGCATTTGTATATCAATGTCTATAATTCCCCAGACCTTCCACTTGTGGTCTTATCAGGCAGTCAGTATTGTTTGTCACCCTGTCAGTGGCCAGTCTGAATCAATTTCCCTTTAAAACAGTAACAGCTACTTCTTCATCCCTTAGAGATGAGCCATCCCGAACCAGAGATATGTCATCTCCCATTAGTTTCCCCCCAGGATTTCGTTTAAAAACTGCTCTGCCACCTTTTTGATTTTAAACAAGAACGCTGGCTCTGGTGAGCCTCTTCTTTGTCTGGTATGCTTCTGGAGTGAGACCACTCTCCCTCTGATCTTGTCTGCCCCACTGGCATATCTCAGTCTCTACTTGCATAGACCCTTATTTCCTGGCAGACTGCTATTCTGTTCGGCCAAGCAAATCCCAGCTGGATAAGCAAGGCCTCATTTAGCCAAACATAGTGGATTTTCTGCTCCAAGCAGAACCTGGCTTTTTCACTGCCCCACTCCCTCTGAGTTTGTGCTACTGATGTGGGGAGGCAGCCATGGGGAACAGTGCCTATAGACATGTGCTCTCCTTTCTTTTTTAACCAAACATTTTGCATATGTGCATGGATGGAATGAGACCGCTTCCTGGAGGTCCTGACTTTCAGGACTGCATAAGTGGCAGATCTTGATAGTATTCCTAAGAGCAGTAGTCATCTTGGTACAGGTGGAGATGAAGTGGCAGCGAAATGTGGAAGGATCAGAAATATAGGAGCTCTTTGACTCTGAAGTCTCACCCGCACCATCCCTCCCTCCATGCCGTTTGGCATTGCCTGGGTTACTGTGGATGTCTGTCAGTAGATGTGAGCCACTAGTGTGTGCATGCCCATCTCTTCTCTTAGTGCCTTTCCACTTTTCTCTGCAGTGAAAGTTGACCCAAGCTCCATGTGCCCTATGGAGATGAACAGTGACAGTGAAGACAGTGCCGTGGAGAGTGGCCCAGCGTTCTTCTCAGACCTGCAGAGAGAGTGAGTGTTGGCCTTTTGAGGAGGGGTGCTGCAAGGGCTGCCAGGGGAGCCAAGACGGGGAAACTGGTCGCATTTTGCTTAACATGCATCTGTTTGGTTTTTTTTAATTTGAGAAATAAAACAGTTGCGCCTCAGTTTCAGTAGCCTCCCCCTCAGCTCCCCCTCAGTTTCAGTAGCCTCCCCCTCAGCTGGCACTTATGTGCCATTGCAAGGGCTGTATGTTTGGAGTGCATGAATCTCCCCATCCCAAAGTACACCCGATCATCCCTTTTGCTGAGATCGTGGGGGAGGTGGCTCCTTATACATGAAGCTGCTTTGGCCAACTAGATGGGCCAGTGGCCTGACCTCTGTGCAGGTCCCATGAATGCCTACAACTTAGGTCCTCCCTGGAAGGGGTGACATTGGGAAGCCAGCCTGCAATGGGTATGGGACTTAGGCATCGAAGCAGAGTGCTGATGGCCACCCCCACCCCCCAATCTCTGGCTAGGTCCTCAGCGGGACGAATGCAGCTGGCAGAGTCTCCCGACCTGAAGAAGAGGCGGATCCACCAGTGTGACTTCGAGGGCTGCAACAAAGTTTACACAAAGAGTTCTCACTTAAAAGCACACAGGAGGATACATACAGGTATGTGCTTTTGGAGGAGGGCTCTCGGGAAACAGAGCCAATCTCTCATGCTTTCCAGAATTGTTCTCCAGATGCCACTTGTTCCTTTAGCTGCCGGGTACCTCTGAGCACCCCTGATTTATGCTTAGTCCATCCAGCTCAGAATTGAGACTTCGGATTGGCCATAGCTCTTGCTCAACCCTGCAAATTGAGATTTTTTAAAAAAAACCTGGAGATGCCTGGGATTGAACCTGGGACTATCTGTATGGAGACTGTGTGCTCCGCTGCAGAACTGAAGCCCTTTATTCCCCTTTTGGCTCATCTTTCTGGGAAACTCATCTGCTTTCAGTTCCGTTTGCTTCTTCCTGCCTTTCTGCTTTTTTAATGCCTGGAACAGCCCCCTCCCTTCTCCCCCTGCTAACCAGCTCACTCTCCTCCTTCAGATGCCTCCAGACCCGCTTCTTCTGTGCAGCCTTTCCGGGAGGTGACCTTTCCCATGTTGCTTCCGCTAGTTCAGCCAGGCAGTGGAAGTAAAGGCTTGCTCTGCACACTTGCCAGTTTCAGTTTTGGGTCCAACAAGAGAGCAGTAGGCGGCAGGGGGTGGGGAATATATCCTGTAAAAAACCCTTAATAGTTAACTTTCTTTTCTAAACTAGCTCTTCATCTCCTGCTTTGGTTTCTGTTTGATTGTTTGTTTGTCTGGTTGGGGCTTCTTTGGTTATCTTGGAGGGATCCCAGTCGATTCAGGATGACATGGGGAAAGTAAAGGCGTCATGGGCAGCATGAATGCTGGGACAGTCTGTTGACTTCCCTGAGTAATCTCAGCCAATCAGATGACCAGTCTTTCTCCTCTGTATGGGTGTTCCCTTTGTTTACCCCATTTCTGGATGCAACTTCCCCCCCCCCCCCAAGAAAATCATTGAAGGATATGTGCACTTTTTTGTCACCAGGGAAAGATTTTTTTTAACCGAAAGTGCCTCAACCCCAAGAGTTACTAGTGGTAGTAAGATTCAGGTAGGTGGGCATGTTGGTCTGAAGGAACAGAACGAAGTTTGAGTCCAGTGGCCAAAGGTGCTACTGGACTCAAACTTTGTTCTAGTGGTAGTAAGACATTATTGGCAGCTGTGCCAAGTGGAATCTAAAACAAGAACACAGTCCTACCAGAATGGCACAGAGCAGCATGCTGGCTTTTAGGTTCACCACTGTGCACGTTCCTTTATGTCACTGTGGTATTCCGCAGACGGTGTTCTTTTTTGGGGGTGGCAATTGGGGAGCATTGTGCCCAGGCCAGCCTGCTCTCATCAGATCTCCAAAGCAAAGCAGGGTCGGCCCTGGCCAGTATTTGGAGGAGAGACCTCCAAGGAATCCCAGGGTCGTGACGTGGAGGCAAGTAACGGCGAACCACCTCTGAACGTCTCTTGCCTTGAAAACCTTGCAGTGTTGCCCCAAGTTCACGACTAAAAACAACGTTGTAGGGACATCAACCGTCCACTAGATGGCCCTCGTTTGACACTCATGGATAGCTGGATTTTCCTGGGCTCCTTCTGCCAACACTTCTGATGACAACAGAGTGACAGGTCCTTGGGGGCTACTCCTGCTGGGGTCCAGTGCGCTTCTGGCTGGTTTGTATCACTGCAGCGCCCAATAGACAGCAGCCCTGCCCTGCTTCTATCAGAGCCCCACGTGAGACTTCTTCCAGGCCACCCACAGCTGCCCTCCCTAGAGATGACCTCTCCATGATGCCTGTGCCAGGCAAGCCGGCCAGGAGTTTTGTCTTCTGGATGCTTGAGATCCGCCTCCCTTGGCCCTAAACACAGAACCAGCCATTTCTCAGCTCAGGCTCTCTTCCCGCCGGGCTGTCGCGCTCCTGCGCGCCTCAGATTTGCAGCTGCCAGTGCTGCGCAGCCATCCCTGTAACCCCTTCCATCCTCCAGATCCTCCCACACAGGTTTCCTAGCAACCTGTTCCGTCCTCCAGGTTGGAATCCTCTCAGCCCTCCGGTATCCTAGCAACTCCCCTCCCCGCCACCAGCCCATTTGGCTTCTCATCACAGCTCCCTTTTCTTTCTCTGCACCACCAACAATGTCCTTTGTAGAGGCAAGGAACTCCCTCTGTCTGGCCCTGGGACACAGTCAGGGACACCCAGCCCAGACGTCTGCCTGAGCTGCACCTGCCGCCCAGAGGGTCCCTGCCATCCGTTGTCTCCCAGAGGACTGCTGGGCCAAGTGGAAGGGTGTGGCTGGCTCCTCTGCTGCCTGCTTTTGTCTTGGTACCCTTTTTTGCTATCGCAAGCTCTGACAGGGAGGAGGTCTCTCTCTCAACTGGGGGGCGGGGGCACCTGTCAGCTGGGGCCCGCCTATTGCCCCCGTCTTTTTCTTCTGTAAATCTATAAGAATCACAAGGAAGAATGAGCTTTGATTGGATTTTAAAAGAATAATTTTAAAATAGGATTTATTTGTTCCTCATTTGCAAGCATGTATTCAGGGGTATTGGCTTACTTCAATACTTCCCAAAATGGAGGAGAGGAGGACAGGGTCTGATTGGCAGAATGGCTGTTTGGAAAGCTGCTAGTTCAATACCTGGCATCTCTGGTTGAACAGGTGACAGGTGGTGTGAAAACGCTTTCTTTGCCTGAGTACACAGAGAGCTGCTGCTAGTCAGAGGAGACAGTATTAAGCTGGATAAACCAAGGGCCAACTTGGTATTTAAGGAGATTCATATTTTCAGTTCTGGGCTGAAGGGAAACGCAAAGATCAACCAGTCCAGACCCATGTTCCAAGGCATTCTTCAGCCTAAGTTGCCAATAGGCTACGGGAGTTGAATCCTTCTGAGGGGTACAGAGATGCGTGTGACCATGGCAAAGCATTTGGAGAAATTTTGCAAGTTCTGCAAACAAATCCACTTATTTACTTAATTATGTTAATTATTCTATCTAGTGTAGTTACCGATGCACGTTCTCACTGCAGAGATGGTCCCACAGAGGAGCAAACATTGCATGTTAACTTGCGCACACTTGCCACATTGCAAAAAAGAACACTGGAGGGGAAGGGGCAGGAAGTGGACCCCCCCGCCCCTGACTTTTCTTATCCAAGTTTGTAGCCTTGATCTCTTTACCTCTGCACCACTGGCCTTCCCCCCCACCCCCGTTGAAATGAATGCTGGGGTGTTCCCTGATCGTCTTCCCTCTGTCCCCTGCAGGAGAGAAGCCGTACAAATGCACCTGGGAGGGTTGCACCTGGAAGTTTGCTCGCTCCGATGAGCTGACTCGGCACTTCCGAAAGCACACGGGCATCAAGCCTTTCCGTTGCTCGGACTGCGACCGCAGCTTTTCTCGCTCTGACCACTTGGCTTTGCATCGCCGGAGACACATCATGATGTGAGGGGGCTCACCAGTGCTCCCGTTGGCCATGGAAGGAGAAGAACTGATCCCTGCAGCTGGCTGAATTCCTGCCTGATAGTTGTGGCTGCTGCGGACAGAGTGTGTTTGCGAAGAGAGGCCCCCCCCCCCCCCCCAGTCCTTGCCATCCACAGAACTCCATGGCAAGAGCTGTGGCCCGGACTGGGGAAGTGCAGTTCCCAGGGCCGGCAAGTGCTGGAGACTGCAGGTGTGTGGATGGCCAGGCCTGATGGATGCTGCGTTAGTTGGAATGGATGCTTTGGTTTGTGGGGCAGTTGCTGCAGTGGGATCCAGATGAAGGCTAAGTCTGGCTCCTCCATTCTCTGGGGCAGCTCTTGAGGATTTCCCTGAGCTTCAGACCCATCTCTCCCGGAAGCAGTTTGGAATTTCATTCATTGCAGTCTTGAGTTTTCAACCTGGGGTTTCTGGTAGTGTGTATATATACGCGCACGCGGACAAACCCAACCCTAAATCCCTAGAAAATGGCCGGGAAGGGAGGGGGATTGAATGGAATAAATTGTTTGGGGTTTTTTTTTTTAGAAAAAAGTTTTAAGGAGCACTGAAACAAAGTCTATATTTGAAACCTGCCTTGGGATCCCGCTTTCAGTCTCCAGATGCCCAAGAATGTTCAGCACAATTTAGTTAAGTTTTTGGGGATTTCCATTTTTGACTTCTCAAGAAGTTTGCAATTAAATGTTCCACTTCCCCCGAAATCGGTGACTTAAACTGGGCCATGAAAAGACTGGCTTCAGCAATTGTTGCGGAATATCCCAAGATAAATGAAATTTTAGAATTCAACCAATTTGAACTTTAGCATTTTGGGGGGGGGGGATTTTTTGGGGAGGGGTGATCTGGTCAGTATGTGGCAGGGCCAGTCCCCTCCGTGCCTGCTGCATTATTTCTTCCCTTTGGTCATGTGGGTGATTGGCAAAGAGCTCCAGTGTTCCAGGGCCGGTGATGGAGGAGGGGCCAAAAACCACAAAAAGGGAAGACTTTTGCGGAACATAGAACTGTGATGACTCAACAGGTTTGGGAGGGGGGATGTGGGAATTTTGAATTCTGCCTTTGTTGATGTGGCAGGGAGACAAAACCCCAGGAGCTTTTCCCAGCGTGGTCCTCTGCCCATGGATGGACTTGTGTCTTACTCCTTCTACAGAAGACTGGACCTGGCAGCAGCTTCGAACTGCAGAACTTGGGGGTTCGAAGGTCTGAGGGCGCCTTTTGATTGACGGACACATGTTGGGATTTTTAGAATTCGCTTTCTCTTTCCCTGCTCTTGAGGGGAGTCAAATATGAACATGGTTTTCCAGAAGCTGCTCTGTGTGTCTGTCTCATCTTTCTCAAACCCAGCACAGCAGCCAAAACCAGCTTGGGGGAAACAGTTCCCCATGTGCTCAAACGGCCTCACAGGAAGGACTCGTTGGGGTCAGGAAAGTGGAGAAAAAGGGGGGGGGGTCTTTTGCATCCACCTCTATGGCATGATCGTGTGGTAGGGGGCAGTGAGGTAAGGAGAAAATGTGGTAGTCCAGGTTGCCACCATGTCGGGAGCTTCCTTATACCCCAGGCTGTGTTTACCCTGTACAGGAGAAGGTGGCAGTTATTCACCAGGATATACTTAGTAGCTGAATAGGGGGAGGTCTTCAGAGAATAAAATCCTTGCCCCCCTGCCCCCGGCAGCCCTTCTTGGCCTTGCTGTGGCCTCAGCATTTTCGCCAGGCACTGTTATCCCTCTCCTCTGCTGTTCTCTGCAAGCAACACTAAAATGGTGTTTGCTGTGGTATGGACTTACGAACATAAGAGAAGCCAGTGTTGGATCAGGCCAGTGGCCCATCCAGTCCAACACTCTGTGTCACACATTGGCCAAAAATAGCAGGTGCCCTCAGGAGGTCTACCAGTGGGGCCAGGGCACTAGAAGCCCTCCCACTGTTGCCCCACCCATCAAGCACCAAGAATACAGTGCATCACTTGCCCCAGACTGAGAGTTCCTATTTATACCTTGTGGCTAATAGCCACCGATTGATCTCTGCTCCATATGGAAGCATAGAACATGTGCAAGGTTCTGCTTTTACCAAATTGCGTCAATTCTCCTGTTTCGCCCAGTGCCATCCTTTGTGATGAGCAGCAGGTCTCACATCCAGGCTCTCTGACAAATGATAATGTTGATCATTTATTAAACTCCTCAAAGTACTGGTTGCCTTCACAACACCCCCTGTGAAGCAGGAACAAAGTGGAGTCTTGGGGCATCTCAAAGGCTATCAAATGTGTCTGAAGCTTTTGTGAATTGGAGCCCTCTTGGACAGATGCAGGAACCGGATCTTCACTTGGCAAAAGTATGCAGACGTACACATGCATATACAGCAAAAGCTAACCAGTGGGACCATAGCTTCCTGTTTCATAGATAAAACTACTTAAGATGCCACAAGGCAGGTGGGTGGGTGTTGTAATGAACTTGCAACGGCTTCATCTCTGGAATTTGCCACCTCTGAAGTAGACCATTGCTATTCCACTTCCACAGCTGCAGGAAATGAGGAGGCGGTGGTGGTGGTGGTGGTGGGGAGACAGAAGGGACTTTCCCAAGATGTCAGTGGCAGAACCAAGACTTGCACTCATACTGGATGTCTGTTATTTTATCTCGGGCAGGGGTAGGCTCGAGTGCCAGAAAAAATGCTCCATGTACCTTTGAAGTTGCTTGGCATACCAGCAGAGAGAACTGGGGGGCAGGGAGGACTGTACTTAGCAAAATAAGCTTTGAGTGAGCTAAGTCCCAGCGGTGCTGTCAGGACCTCAGGATTTGCCCTGGACTCGGCTGGTGTCCGTTCGGCTTAGGAGGTGATGATGGCCATAAGTCATCCCTGCTGTCTTCTCGTGCACTCACTGCCAATGGTAGTTTGATTGCCTGGGCATCCATCGGGCTGAGCACCAAGCAAAATGGCCACTGGTCTGTGTGCCTATGCCTGCTTTGTCTAATTTAATATTATGAGCATTTCAGTGTGGTATGAATGGCATGTTTCTCCTGAAAAATTCCAGATAGGATGGTTTTTGCTGAATGCTAAATAATTTAGCACATGCTGTGTGTGGTCCTTCTCAATTGGGAATTGTGCCGCTGATCTCTCTGGGAGCTGGACATTTGCTCCGGAAGGAGGACAAAGTGCTTTGATAGATTAGTACTAAGCAGGTTGCTTTCTTCATACACTTCTTTGTCTTGACTGCTGATTTTAAATCCAGTTTTTAATCTCCTGGTAAGGGCTGAGTCAGTGGCGTCTATCTTGTCCTGCGCAATGAAATCAGGCCTTGCAAGTGCACCTTCTACTTTTTGCCAGAAGAGGGCGCTGCTGGATTCAGATACAAAGAACTGGAATTTCCGAGGGGCGTCAGAGCCCTATCAAACCTCTCAGAGAGCAAAATAGATTTATTGCTAGAATTGGCTGCTGGGATCAAAGCTGGGATCAAACACAAGCTTTGCAGAGGGACTTAGAAAGAGGCAGAAGAACACTAGCTTGCCCTAAGTCAGGTCTTGCATGTTAATACTTGCATAGCTTGAGGGGTTTTTTTACTAATAAAAAAATCCAAGAGTGCTCAGAATAAAAGCAAATCTGAGCCAAGCTGAACTGGTAATTTTGCAGGGGTAGCCAAGTTAATCTGTTGTAACTAGCATAAACTGCTTCTGTGGCCTTTGAAAGACTGATTAGTTTTTATTCTAGTTTAAATGTGCATGGATTCAGAGGCCACTTTATCAGGCACATGTGGACCCTCACTAGGCAGATGTGAAAGTGGGGGGGGGGGGGACCCTGTAAACAGCAAAGGTCTAAGGCTCTTGATGTGCTGGGTAAGATGTAAATTCTATACAACTCTAAATGTAAAAACGTGTGAGGTGCCCCAAAAGCTGAGTTGGTCTGTGATCTTTTGGGCAGGCGTACTGAGCGTGGCAGGCAGGGGAGAGGAATGATGCTTCCATCTCCTTCGTCTTAACTTCCTGCCTCCCAGCAGATAGATATGCCAGTTGGGAGCCCATCTAGATTGAGCCGTCTGATAAATGACCTGCTTTGGCTTTTCAGTTTGGTGACAGCCTTGATGTGATTAAATGCAAGCTAAGAGGGTAATTGAGTGCAGCTGGATCATAAAGCCCCTCAGACTTTGTGGTTCCACCTTCAGGAGCCAGGTTGTCGGCTGGCTGGAAATAGTGTGTGCTCAGGATTCAGCTTCTCCAGGGTTTGTTTTACTGCCACATCCGCGTACAACACAGTGGCAACCAGGAGGTTGTAGAACGGGCTTCTTCTACCAAATGCCTTTTCTTCCTTCTTGCCTGTGCATTCAAAACATGGGAACAGTTGCTGCAGCTCTCTTCGCTGTGTGGGACTGATGCTGGCCAGGGCAGAATGGAATGTGGACTAAAAAAAGCCTTGGCTGAGTTGTGAGTTGAATTTAAGGGAAGGATCATACGCCATACTCTGTCAGAAGAGGAGCTGCTTGGCAGAGGTGAGACCTGGCTAAGGTTGTGGGCCCACAAGAGCACAGAGGAGATGGGGCAAATTGCCGAGATAACAAAGGAGCTGGACTAGGTGCAATGCTGAAGAAAGGGAAAATAATAAACAGGTAGGGTGGGAGGAGCCACTCCACTTGCGACAGTTTGGCGTTGAGTCTTTAACTGTATTCCGTGGCCTCTAGCAGGCCACAAACCAGACCGGAACCTGGTTATTTATATGGTCTTGGCCGTCAGTGCTTGGGAGCAGGTAGCCAACAAATCAGTGACTAGGACCAGCAAGCGGCAGGCCGCAAACCCGATCAGTCTTCTGCTAGCAGGCACAACATGGCCCTGTGAAGCTGATGCTTTGATCAGGTGGCTGTGGATTTCCCAAACTTGTCAGCTCCAGCCCCACCTGCACACTTCCAGCCTTTCTTGGAATCAAAGAAGGTAATTAACTCACGCATCCAACGCTGTGTACCTGGTTGTCGAGGTAACCAACACACACATTGGTGGCATGTGAATCTATGCTTCTGGGGGAAATCCACATGATGTTAATGGGCAGTGGAAGAAACTTGAGTCACCCAACCCAGGGGTAATCTTTCTGTCGTGGGAAGAGGCAGAGCCTGGGGCAAAAGTCCTAGTGGGCCCCTTGTTACATGAGTGCTCCCAAGTGTTATTTTGGTGGGTGCTGTGAGGACTGCAAAACAAAGAAAGGAAAACAGAACAGTCAGAAGAAAATAAAATACTCAAAGGGTATGTTGAGGGCAGGCTGGTTGGATTTTTAGCTCACAAAAATATGAGCTAAGTGTAGAATGTGGCTGAAGTTTATAAAACCATGTAAAAACGATGGGTTTGATTTTTGCAGGAGGTCATTTGCTGGAAGAGAAACCCATGGTCACACAGAAGAAAAGGCTAAATACAATCTGTGATGGGTGAAATTCAGTTAACTGAGGATTTTAAGGTGGTGGCGGCTTATGTGACTAATTTTTAGGACAGTCTGATAAGTCATCATCCGTCACGGTGCTGCTGGGCATTGCGGGGACTCTTAGGTCTTGGGAACACCTGTGGACGACACCGTCCCCTCTCCCTCTCACCCCACCCCACACATAAGGAACACCATAATCCTACTGGATCCCACAACTTCAGGATCCTCAAGTGAGTACTGTATTCAGCCTGGCCCACCTTCAGGTCTGCTTGGGAAATGTGCTATGTGAGGAATAATATTGACAAAAATAATAAGAGTACATTTCGCCTCTTGAAAGCACCTCTAGTATTAACTGCATGGGATTGGGCGGGGGCGGGGGGGGCGCTGTGACAGAGAATGGCAACCTGTGTCAAAATCAAAAATGAGTTGGCAGGGTGGGGCTTTGGTTCAGAAACAGAGCATCTAGTTTGCATGCAGAAGGCCCTGGAATCTCCAGTTCAAAGGATCAGGTAATAGGTTATGGAAAAAACCTTTGCCTCCCTCTCCTTGTGCCAGAGTTAACTTTTATATGTTCCAACAAGCTCCACAGGTGAAAGTTCACTGAAGAGGCCAGCTCACTGGGTAGCCCCTTCCCCCCCCTCCCATGTCCTCAGACAACCGGCCAGGCCCTCTTTGATGTTTCTGGTTTTTCTGCTTTCCTGCAGAGGTTCAGGGGTCAGGCATTCATGTGAAATCTGAGTGTGACCTTCCAGAAACTCCCCAGCAAGCCCCTCTGCAACTTCTACCCAGGCACAAGGAACAGGATCTGTTTTGCAGCAACAATACCCCAGGGGACTGAAATGTGGCTTGCCTTGCAACTAAGGTTGCCAACCTCCAGGTGGTGGCTGAAGATCTCCCGTTGTTACAACTGATCTCCAGCTGACAGATCACCTGGAGAAAATGGCCACTTTGGAAGACGGATTCTATGACTTTAGACCCACTGAAGCCCCTCCCCTCCCCCAAACCCCACCCTCCTCAGGCCTCAACCCCAAAATCTCCATGTATTTCCCAACCCAGAGCTGGCAACCTGACTCGCAACTGATCTCCAAATGGGTTTCGGCTCACTGCTGGGCTATGCCCCCTCTAGGGTGCCCACTTCATTTCTAACTATAATTTCCGAGGGAGTCTGCACACTTCATTGGGAAAGGGGAGTTGCAAGAATGCAACGGTTCACTGGCTACTTTAGATACCGAGAAAGGGACTGAAAGAGAGGACTGTCGGACAGCCATTCCCTGCCCCCTCCACCTTGAATGAGCTGTCACTGCTCCCAGCCTCAAACAGTGTCCAGATTCATTGCTTGCATCTGGCTGCTAATTTAAATGCCTGCAAATCTGAAATGGCTCATTGGCAAGCAATGAGGGCAGACCCCAAATGTTGGCAGAGAGGGTTTCCATACGCTCAGTTTTTAAAGCTTCCCTAAATGCTGAGAAAGGGGAGGCAAATAGGGTGCTTTTAAGAGCTCCTTCAACAGAGCTGAGAATGGCCTCATTGTCTGCCAGTTCTCTTGGGCTTGTATTAGCCCCAGGGCAATTGCAACAGCTGCCCTGGGCCCTGCACTGAGGGCAAACTCCGCACTAGGAGCCCCCATTGCCCTGCAGCCAGCTGAAATCCCTGCTGCTGTGAATCACTGCTGATCCCCACACTGCCTGAGACTCTGGCGGAGGTGGAGGGCAATCAGCTGGTGGGTGGGTGGTCTCCCAACCTCCCTTATTACAGCTGCTCACCCCTACAGCTGACTCCAACCCCACCACACACACGGCCTGATTCTGGGGCCCCATCTTTGAGTTTTGCAGGGAGCCCCAAAATCACTACCTCCTGCCTTGAATGCACATATTTTAAAAGATGTTTTCATTGTGTATATCTAAGCATTCTTTTTGGCCCCCAGTACAAAAGCTAGAATGTCAGCTTGTGAGAGAAGCTGGTAGACCTTGCAGGGAAGGGATTGAGAATAGCGCTCTTTGCCCCTGCCTTGCCGACTGCTAGAAGAGAGACAGACTGACCCCCTGGGCCATTTGGTAATACAAAGACATTTATTCTGTTACGTACAGGTGGAGTTGAATTTCGGTATGGACCATATGCCCAGGAGACTGCCAGCAGCAGGCTGGCTTTTTTCCTCTCTCTCTCTCTCTTTAAGACAAGGGAGAGATATTCATTCTTCCAAGCCTTCCTCCCCAAAACAGTGGGAAAGGGGTATATTTTCTTCCTTGGTCCAGGTTCCAGGAAGATCCTGCAATTGGGTTTGGGAGGGAGATGTGGATGCTGAGCTGAAGAAGAAACAAAATTACAATCAGCCTCCGAGTGTCACAGAACTCCTCATTCAGCACAGGGAGAGGAGCTGCCACGTTCTCTGCCTGATGAGTTCTGTGAAACTTGCACACTGGCGGAGGCCACCGTACTCTTTTGCCTACTCTTGCCATGCTGACCAGGAGGGATTTCAGAAACATTCAGACATCCCAGTTGTGCAGAGAAGTGAGTCTTCTACCCCTGGTCCATCTAGGGAGAAAGTGGGTTAGGACAAGCTCCTGGCTGGGTCAAATTGCTGCTTGGTTAATTGGGGGGGGGGGGGGAAGGCTGCTTCATGAATGGGATAAGTCTTTTGAAGGATGAATATCATGCCCTTTTACCAGCATCATTTTATTATAAAACATTAGGTAAATTAACAAATATCGTTATTTAGTAAAAGAAGCAAACAAAAACTCCCAGAAGACAACCCTTCCACCCACCACAGTTTTCCAGGTTCTATTTTGTGTTCACATATATAAAAGAGAAGGAAAGCACAATTCTGTGATGTTTGCACATACACAATTCTGTACAGCTATTCTTTGTATATACACAGGTGCCCTCCACATTTGAGGAGCATGCAAAGAAATCACGGAAGACATTGGAGCCCTGCATTTTGTTGGGCATGACATTGGTGGGTACGGAGAAGCTGAGTTTCCAGCCATTCCCCTGGTCTTGCTGATGGCCTGAAGATCCTCAGCAGAGCCTCTTAGGCTCCCTGAAAAGGGATTAATAACATCTCCCTCCAACTTTTAGCTTGCATTATCCTGCTCATGCTTTTAATGATGGATCCCGTCCCCCAACAAGGGGAAGAACAGCGTACAGATTTCACTAAAAAACAAGGATAACCTTGCAGGATCACACCAAGAAGAAGAAGAAGAGAAGAGATTGGATTTATACCCCACCCTTCACTCAGAGTGGCTTACAATCTCCTTTCCCTTCCCCTCCCCACAACAGACACCCTGTGAGACGGGTAAGGCTGAAAGAGCTCTGACAGAAACTACTCTTTTTCAAGGACAGCTCTGACAGAACTATGGTCATCCAGCAGCTGCAAGTGGAGGAGTGGGGAATCAAACCTGGTTCTCTCAGATTAGAATCCATGCACTTAACCACTACACCAAACTGGCTTTTTGAAGCGCCAAGAATCCACCTGCTCCATCTCGGTCCCAATAGTGGCCAGACAGATGTCCAAGGGAAGGCTGCAAGTGGGTCATAAGGACAACAGCCCTCACCCTTGGCATGCCCCCCCCCCCCGAATTTAAATATTCAGAAGCAAATGCTTCAAACCTTCTGTTCAATCCGGCTGCACCAAATCACCCTGCATTCTGCAGTGAGAGAAGGCAGATTCTGGAGAGCATTTGCTTCAGTTCTTAGGTTTGCACTTTTTCATTGGGCTACGTAAGTTTTGGGGGAGGAAGGCATGAGGGGGACCTTTTACCATTAAGTAGTTGCAAACCATTGAAGCTGCAAAGCTCCTGGAGTTTGTCTGATTTAAGCTCAGCACTGTGCCCATTTGCAACCAACAGCTATGAAACCTAGAAAAGTGCCTTTTGAAGTTACTTAAAGACACAAAATGGTACACAAAGGCAGGAGAGGTCTCTTGTTGCATTTGCATTAATGAAGCTATGCTGGACAGACAACTGTGCTCTGAGAACCATCCTGATCATAGAATCCAGAACAGAGGGATGCCTCCACATCAAAAGACAGCTGATGACTAATTTGTGTGTGTGTAGGTGGTCGGCTACAGTTTCTTTTGGCCAACTTCATTTCTCACCTGATTCCACTCCTGCTTTCCTTATGAAGCTTTGGGCAGAGGGCTGATGAGCCCGGCAAGAAGACCCCCCAGAAAACATCCTCCAGAATCCAGAGACAACAATGATGTGGCTGAGGAGGGCTAAGGTCAATCAAGGAAGTCTTGCAGCTGACAGCAGGAGGAAAGCAAGATGGCCAGCTTCCAAGCAACATTTTGCATAAACTCATTGTTTGGAAATCTGAATATTTTGTGAATTTGAAATTTTAGTATGTTACCATTTTGAAAGCAGCAAAAAGAGGGGGGGGGATAATTCAGCCAAAGTCAAGCCCTGGTATGGAAGCTCTTGTAAGGAAGCACACAATGGGTAGGCTTGTGGAACTCACGGCTACAAGATGTAGCAATGACCACTGAGTTATATGGATTTTGAAGAGGGGAGATCTATCATTAGCTATTAGCCATGATAGTGGAATGAGACCAAAATGCCTATGATCATCCCTCGCAGGCTCCTCTGCAGTGTCTCACTGGCCACTGTTGCAAAGAGAATGCCGGATTAGACGGACACTTGCTCTGATCCAGACGGCTACGCTTAATGTTAAATCCCATTGACTTCAACTGGTAAGTTAAAACCCATGTGTAACTCCCTGCCTTTGGCACTTGTGAGGCTTAAAAATGAATCATGAAGATGTTATCTGGGCTGGACTGTGATCTAACTCTAACGTGCTTTAAGGCACTGAGCATTAACATGTCACAAATAGATTTCCCTGTTTGTTCCCCTGCTTAAAGCCCCTTAGAGGCCGACCAGGGCTAATACTTGGCAGATGCAGACAGTTGAGATCTATGGGCTCTTTCCAGTGCTCTGCCCTTGAAACAGTGTTTACAGCTGTACAAAGCAAATCAAGGACCCAGAAGTGAATGAGAACCAAACGTTATGCCCACCTATCTGGCACCAAAGAGGAATGAAAGAAAACCTGGCACTAGACTATCCATCCACGGGCCTCCATGCTGAAATGTGCATGCAGTCCTTCCTCACTGTACCGTAAACCAACTGCAGCAAAAGGCCACACTGGTGCCAGAGCTCCCCAGACCCATGGAGTTAGAGTGGGAGCAGTGCTGGCTGCATGGACACATGATGCCCTGATGGGGCAACAGAAGCAAAAGGGTGCATCTTCCAACCATGTGCTCACATCCACTTTTGTTTTGGCTACAGCTATCACCATCCCTGTTGGCTGGTTTCTGGGCATAGCTGGGACAGCTGTCTTTTGCCAGAGTCAGGACAAAAGCTTCTTGGCGGCGGCGGGGGGGGGGGGGGGGGGAAGCAGTGTTCCCTCTAAGCTGAGTTAGTGTGAGCTAGCTCACAGTTTTCTAGCCTCCAGCTCACACATTTTTGTCTTCGCTCAGGAAGGAAGGCTCCCGAGCAGACTAATTTACACAGTAGCCAAATCATTCACGCACAACTTTAATGCCAGTAGCTCACAAAGCAGAATTTTTGCTCACAAGACTACACAGCTTAGAGGGAGCATTGGTGGGGGGGTGCCACAGAGATGGCCAACTAGTCCTTCTTGACAGATAGTCCTCCTGGGAAACCCAAAGAGCTTGCTTCCACAAGAGAACATGGGAGGGGCTAAATCCAGAGGCCACTGGAGTGGAATCTGAACTGGGGTGTACTTTGTTGCCATCCTTGCTAGTGCTTCATGTGCCATTTCAGTCTTTCTGTCTAATTAATTCCCTAGAAGTCTTGAGGGGAATCCTGGAATCCTCTCAGCATGAACAGTAGCACTTTCTCCCATGCCTTGAACTTCTTTCGGGGGGACACACAGCACAATCCAGCTAGGGATGAAGAATGACCAGAACTTGTTTAAAAGGCTGCTTTTAAAATTTGGAAAAATCCATATCTGGCCACAGCAAAAAAATAAAAATAAAAATAAATTTCTTGTGCTCATGTCAAAAGGCAGATTAGCAATGCATTCTGGGAGAGAAGTGGCACAAAATATTATGGGAAACAATGTGGTGTTTTCCATGGTGTTTGCCCAGCATCTTCCATCCAACTGGTCCTCATGAACAGGTTAGAATCCAAGGCTGTGAGGGGAGCAGGAACCGTATGTGGAGTTTCTCTCAGGAGTGTCTAATGAAAGAAGCAAGGCTGTCCCATCCACCCCCACCACCTGAATGGAGCAAATGAGGCAGTGGTGTGTCTCAGTCAGCCAGGGGACTGTGGTGGTGGTCGTGAGGTTACTTGCACCAACTTGTCGTTTCAAGCAAGTCAGGGTCGCATGATCCTCGAAACCCATGATCAGCCTGCAGAAGTGACCTTCAGCCAAGGGCCCAAACATCCTAGGGTCGCCTGTCCTCAGGAGGCAAAAAGGCCCACCAGAGAAGCAGGAGGAAAGGTCTCTTGAAGGGCAGAATAAGTTGCATGTTTTCTGGAGATGGAGCTCTGGAACTCTGTTTCCCTTCTGTGGCTTGATTTTCTTTCAAAGCACTCATGGCGTCAATACGCAAAGCCAGATGTGTAGCCATTTGATCACATTGAGGTTTGGTCCCTTATGTACAAAATGAGGGGGGGGGGATGACCACTGCAGGATCATGGTCTTTAGTTCTGGTGCCTCTTCATGTGCAGAGCCAGATGGTCAGAGCGGGAAAAGCAGCGGCCACAAGCAATGCACTTGAATGGCTTGGCTCCGGTGTGTTTGCGGTAGTGTCGGGTGAGCTCATCCGAGCGGGCAAAGCGCCAGTCGCAGCCATCCCACGTGCACTTGTAGGGCTTCTCGCCTAGAAGGGAGGACCAAAAAAGAGACCTGTTTTAGCATCTGCACTCCTCTTGGCTGAAATCCAGCCTTCTCCCAGGCTGGAATCAGGCCTTTATGATTGGCTAGAGAGAGAGGAAAACCTCTGCTGTTAGGATGGATACTAATTTTGCTGACTATTCAAGAGAAGGATGATAATAATGATAAGAGAATAATGATAATAATGCACGGCCCTACTGCAGCTTGGAATGCAGGACCAAGAAAATAGTCGGACCAAGGCTGCTGCAGCAGAGATGCTTGGGAGCGACAGGCAGACAAGCGAGAAAAAGTAGGATGTGTGTGGCCCCAATCCCAATGTGCTCTGCCTCTGCAGGGAAAATGGCTCAGCTGCATGAGCAGCAAACTTTTATCAGCTTCCATCAGATGCTGCCCAGTCATTTTCAGCCCTTTCTGCCATGAGGACTAGAAACGCAACTGAAAAAAGAGCAACCCTGGTATTCAAAATGTTCTAATCCAAGCAGAACCCAAGTTGGTGCAGGATGGGGCCCCCAATTTTGACTAGGGCCGTGGTGCACAAGTGGTGGAGGTGGGGCTAACCCTTTCCCTCCTAAATAGCACCAGGGAAAGGGTTTGTGCCTCCTGCTCCAGTACTGCCCTGATCCAACTCCTTAACCTAAATATATATATTGGGAAACCCTGTCATGGATTCCAAACATAAGCGGCCGTTCCACCCTTCTGGCTGTCTATAGCTGCCCCAGCTTTGATGACTGAGCGGCTGTGCTTGGGTGTGGTCCTTTTCAGTCTCAGCCTTGGCTCTGGGAAACCTTGAACATGCAGGCAGCATTCAAAACAGCCCCAGTTCTCCGGCCTTCAAACGTTTATATATTGCTCTCTCTACTGTGTGAACTAGAGGGAGTGCAAGTGGTTAGTGGAAAGGAGCACCAAGAGCTCAGTTTCATGCACTTGCTCAAAAACTTGGCAGCAAGCTTCTAGTCGCTGTGGTGTAATGGGACTGCTCTGGCCTGCAGGCCCTGTTCCACCCTCCCCTCCAAGGTTTTTCCCCAACACCTGGAGAGGCTTTTCTTTCTCTCTCAGGTAACCACTGCCACCACCTGACCTTTGTGAGGAATTGCCCACTGGGAGGTCAGGGTCAGGACTCTCAGCTTGCCTTCCAAGTTTTGAGGCCTTGCCTCTGTGTCTTCAGCTGCCCAGTCACCATGGGGACCATTTGTTTAATTAATTAATATCCTGCCATCCCCGCAAAGGCAAGCTCAGGGCGGCTTGTTTACTGCTTTGTGTGCCCCTAGAGGAATAGCCACCTGCCAATTGACTGCCTTCCCCCCAGTGCTCCTTTTAAAATAGTGTGTCCAGGATGGTGGAGGTCTATGTGGTACAGAGAACCATTACCACCATCAAAAGTTATAAAATGTTCACAAGCATACTTTAGCACAGCATCAGACTGAGCAAGGGATTCAAAAGAAATGGTTGAAATGAATTTCCGCTGTCCCTCTCTCTATATATGCCCTATCAGATGTTAAAATATAGGACAGGCTCCTTAGCTCAGGATGTTATAGATCTCTACAGAGTTTCTATTACCTTGCAGCTTTCCCAGCTCTTCAGGCCAGCACATGGTTAATGGCTGCCTCCTCCAGATCTCAGTTAAGAGTTCTGTCTGCTCTGATGGACTCAGCCTCAAAGGTATCTTCCTTCTTGCTTCCAGGAATTTTATCACCTCTCTTTTTCCCACCCACTGACCAGGTCAGGCCGGGTCAAAAAAGCTTTTCCTGGAGATTCTTCCTGAAATCTCTCTAGTATTTAACACCTCCAAGACTCTGTTCCCTGCTTGAAGTGGGGGGGAGCTTGGCTATCCCATTACCTAGACCTATTAGCATTTGCATGAAGGTGGGTTGAGGTATGTCTGGAAAGCAATTGAACTGACTCCCCCACCCTTCCTGCCTGTTCTCTGCCCAGAGAGGGAAAAAAAACTTTTAAAACTCAGTTTGAAGATTTTGCTCATTTCAAACCTTCAAAGGAAAAATGCATTTCTTCACAGTCCCTGTAATAATTTCTCTAGTGCCTAGAGACCTCTTTTATCTTTGCCACTGCCTTGAAGGGGAAGGCTATGTTACCACAAGAGCATCATTCAGTGAGTTTCATATGTGTATCTAAGCTTGTACATAACTATTCCATTTATTTATTAATGTGTATATTAATCATGTTTTTATTCTCCCTTCCTCCAAGGAGCTTGGGGTAGCACGCATGGTTACCTGTATCCTCAGTCAATGTGCAAGGGAAGACAGGCTGAGAGAGAAATTCTGCCGTAAGGCCAATGAGCTTCTTGGCTGACTGAATTTGAACCCAGGCCTCCTCAGGGCACTACCCTGCATTGGCTCTCATGTGACAAACTGAGCATGCCTGTGCATATCCTCCTCAGAGGCTCATTGGCACCTGGTACAAATAACATGCCTGCCTCCTGCAAGAGCATATGCAGAAATGCACGTTTCCACACACAAAGACACACACACACACATGTGCAGCCAGGCAGGTGTGAAACTGGTTGCAGGCTGGATCAGACTGGCACAAGGAAGAGAACTTTGGCCTTGGGAGGGAAGATGCAGTTTTATAGCTCCATTACAGAAGAATTTCAGCACCCTGTTGAGAATTTTACAGCCCTCTCTGGAACATGTTGCTTTGAGAAAATCTATGTTCGCAGGTTATTTTCAGCCCTGAGACAAAGGCAAGGTTTGCCTCACTCAGCTGGAGCCATTGTCCCAGGCACGGTCACTGGGTTCCGAACAATAGCCAAGCTGGATTCCAGGATGGAAACAAAACGCTCTCCATTGTCCTCCTTGCGGGCTCCTTCACCTGGGAGATTTTGGCACAATAGCCTAACTGCCATTCCAGTCCCCATCACCGCCTGAGTTTTATATTTAATCTCCCAAGGCTGCGGGTGCAAGGAGGTGGACCCCCCACAGATGAACAGCTCTAGCCTTCTGGAAAAGGGGGCAGAAAACCACTGGGCTCGTTCCCCGGCTGTGAAATGGGCAGGCGGGCATTGGCAAAGATGCACCAATAGAAAGTTGAATGGCAGCCAGCTGCCCTGTTGCAACGTTCTGGTGGCTCTTCACGACTGGTGCAGACCCCTCAGCCCCTGCCCAACACAATGGGAGTCCTTCTACAGGGGGTAGTCTGCATCTGGGGAGGGGGGGCAGTCTCCAGGGAGAGGTGGGCATCACCTTCAAAATCCACAGATCAGCCCTTGGAGACCTTTCCCTGAGGATCCTGCCCACATAGTAACTCACCAGTGGAGAGTTCTTTGGGAAAAGGGAGGGAAGGTTTTTTTCCCCCCAGAGGAATGGCCTGATGAGACATGACTCACAGGCCACTGGATGCCTGACTGTGTTGCAGGATGCACACTTTGCTGCATGTACTGGAGGGCTAATATTACTTCTTGCATGGCAAGGAAAGAGCTCCCAGGCCCTGGGAGTCATGCCAAGTGAGAAAAGCCATTCCAGGGCCAGCCTGTATTGGCTGTTTTGTTGTTCATTGTTAAAAAAAAAAAAGGAAAGCCAAGCCAAGGCTTTTTCTTAATTGGGCATGGTGAAATGCACGGCTTCTATAAAGCAGATTTATGAGTGAACAAGGAGACTGGGACTTGGCCAGCATCTGATAAAACCCCAGCATGAAACCGGGTGACCAAGGGAGGCTTCCGGCCCCCCAGCATGAAGCAAGTGCTCTGTGGTACTTCTGTTCTGAGGCCAAAGCTGAACACAAAATGGCTCTCCAGATGGTTCAGAGACACCACCCAAGCCTGAAGAGCCTTGCAGAATCCAATCAGCTTTCTTTCTCTAACCCGGGGGACTTTTGTTTCACACTCACAGCTGAACAAAAAAGTGTGGCGAGAAGCTGCAGAGAACACAGCTGCTATGGTAAGCCTCAGACTGGGGCTGCCAACTCCCGCTTCAGAAATCCCTGAAGATTTGGGGGAGGAGCCTTGGGAGTGTTTAGAGAAGGGAGAGAGCTCAGTGGTGCGTGTGTATAATACCATAGTCTCCACCCTCCAAATTTCCCCCAGGGGTTCTGTTCCATGTAGTGTAAAGATCAGTTGTAATTCCAGGAGAACACCATACACCACCTGGAGGTTGGTAACCCTCCCTCAGAGGCCTGGATAGGGTTCATGCTGCCACCAAACAACACTTCACCAGGCAAAGTATTCTAGGAACCCTGAATGAATCTCTTTTGAATGCCTGCGCATGGGAAGTGAGGTTGCTAGCCTGTTGGAACGCGGTGGCAGGAAGAAAAGAAGTGCCATTGATACCATAACATCATTCCTGGGCAAAACCCAAAAGTGATGTCATCCACCCCCCATGATGCTCTAGGAAACCCACAAATCTCTATGATCTTTGCTGTGCAAAGCTTACACAGATTTGTGATAGATTCAGGTGGGTAGCCGTGTTGTTCTGAAGCAGCGGAACGAAGTTTGAGTCCGGTCAGTGGCACGTTAACTTTCATGTGGACATGGTATCTGAAGAAACGTGTGTGTGCACACAAAAGCTCAGGGCTCATTTCGTAGCAGGAGCTCCTTTGCATATTAGGCCACACCTCCCTAATGTAGCCAATCCTCTAAGAGCTTACAGAGCTATTCTTACAGGGGCTGCTGTAAGCTCTTGGAGGATTGGCTACATCGGTGGGGTGTGGCCTAATATGCAGAGGAGCTCCTGCTACGAAATGAGCCCTGCAAAAGCTTATGCCCAGAATAAAACCTTTTAGGTCTTAAAGGTGCTGCTGAACTCAGAGATCTGACCGTTTTTTAGAGCATCATTAAGTAGATACTTTCAGTTGGGAACTTCCTGAAGATTTAAGGGCAGAGCCTAAGGATGGTGGAGTCCGGAGAGGGGAGGGAACCCAGCAGAAAGGTGACCGAGTCTGCCTTCCAGAGCTGCTATTTTCTCCAGGGGAACTGACTTCTGTGGTCTGGAATAATTCTAGGAGGTTGGCAACTGAAAAGTACTGGAGTCGGGAGGCCGGTTGTAATGAAATCAGCATGGTAGTTTATTGCAGGTAAGATGGAACAAGAGAGTTCCGGGCTCAGAGCCCTCTTTTATGCCAAATGTCGCCCAAATGTCCTGATAGGACCTTACAATAATGCTTACCTGGCATAGGTCCCCTAGGGGAACCTAGGTCCATGACTGGTGGCCAGTTAGGATCCGGCTCTCTATTGTTTTCCCTGGCCAAAGCTCGGCAGCTCTGCACCTTGTGAGGACAACCATGAGGCGGTCGCCATTACAAGACCACATGGTGACCGTGATCGTGATACATAACAGCAACCCTAATGGGACATCACTTCAACCAGAAATGACATCACAGCATTGGTGACACCAGGGGTGTAGTTTTTTAAATTCCAGGGGGGGGCTCTTTAGCGTGTGCACTCGCTGGGGCGATGTTCTCTCCCCCGCGGGAAACCGCCGCACCTCCCCGGGCCCTTCCGAGGCCCACCAGCCGCTGCTGCCAGTGCCTCTCTCTCCCCCCCGCCATGGCCACTCCTTCCCTCTCCCTCCCTCTTTTCAGGGCAAAATGCCCGGTGTGGTGGCATCACCTGGAAGTGACGCCATCACGCTGGGCACATTGCCAGGGCGACGCTATGGTGCCATAGAGTTTTAGGGCAATTGCTAGAGCGTCACCTAGCAATGTGCCCAGCATGATGGCGTCACTTCCGGGTGACGCCACCACACCGGGCATTTTGCCCTGAAAAGAGGGAGGGAGAGGGAAGGACGGAGGAATGGCCAGGCTGGGGGTGGAGAGAGAGGCACTGGCAGCAGTAGCTGGTGGGCCAGGGGAGGCGCGGCGGCAGGCGCTCTGTTTTGCCGGGAATGGCTGAGCCCCCCCCGGGAAATTTCGGGTGTGGCTCGAGCCCTCAAGCCCCCCCGTAGTCTACATCTATGGGTGACACCATTTCCCCTCCCCTTATGCTTTGCTGATTAGCAGCGGGCAATTGGGTGCGGCGGTGAAGGACTGCCCGCCACAACCTGGAAACTAGCAACCCCTGGGTCATGCAAAGAGCGCTCTCCCCAGATGAACACTCCTACTCACAGTTCTGACCCTTGAGAAGCTTACTGAGCATTTTTACTGTACTGCAAAGAATTCCAGGTGGTTCAGATTTGCTACATCAGTTCTTTCTGCAACACCCCAGTGAAGGAGGCCACGGTTTTACTCGCCCCACATCCCCATTGTGGGGCTCAGAGAAAGCAGCCTCCTTAAGTTCTGGCTGAAAAGGCAGTATTTGACCCAGGGCTTTTCTGTTTCAGTTGGGCTTTCTGCAGGTTAAGGCCACAAGCTGTAAAAAAGAATTAACAACAGAACTGCTAAAAGGTTATTCTTTTGATAATAATAGGATTCTGGAAATAGAAGATGATGCCGGGATATTGAGGAGCTGGGCAAATCCCTCCCCGGAGATCTTCCTTTTGGAGACTCTGAGTTAGGAAAAAAAATGTAGTTCTATTTTGGGGGATGTCTGGCATGAAAAACAGATATTGCCATGAACATTCACCTACCGGTGTGTGTTCTCTGATGCGCCTTCAGGTGTGAACTTTTGGTGTAGACCTTTGTGCAACCTGTAAAAAGCAGAAGGATGAGAAGCCATTTTGAATACCCAAGTAAATACAATCACCAAGGTTGGAGCAGGTGGCAGTCAAGGGGATTTCCCTTGGGGAGAAAAGTGTCCTTCCCTTCTTCTTTTCTTTCTCTCCCTCCCCAGGGTTCCCTCTCTAGCTTGGCTTGCCCTGCCCTACCCCCATCTTGAGGGGAGCTGAACGTCACCTGAATAATCCACCTTCTGCTTTCCTTTGGTCAGCTGTCTGGATTGCTAGGAAAAGCAGCCGAACTTGGCAAATGTGCCTTTTAAGGAGCAACCAGTTCCTAATTTAGCAGATGAAGTGAGTTAAGATTCTTTGAGCTGCTTTGGATGTGTGGTGAAGGAGTTGTTATGTCTGCACAATCACATTATGCTCAGTGTATAGTGCACCACTTGTTTAAGGAGGAGGCTGCCAGAGACAAGGCAGCAGGAATTTAAGTGCTTTGGAGAGGCATGGACTTTGTGTACTGGTGGTCGGGAGAGTCACGCATGTGCGTAAAACCATCTTTTAAAATGGTGCCGGTCATTAGAGACCCAGATTCTATAGGGTTCTGTAGTGTGCATATGTTTGCATTCATGGGACTCCCGTACGAGGTCTTATTGCACATGCATACAAACAGACATTTACAATGTTTCATCCAGAACTTCTCTAGGTTTGCACCACCACCAACCCACTCCAGTGAGGGGATGTAAGGGGGCTGTCTCTGCTAGAGTCTCTTTATGTGGGGGGGGGGGGGAGAAGAAGCAGGTAACAATAGGTCCTGGAAGCAGGCGCTCAGAGCTGTGCGGGCCCAAGAGAAAGCAAGGGTGCAGCTCACAGGGCCATACGTCACCTGGCCTCACTTTTAAGCCTCTCTTGGGATTTATTTGGAAGTGGGATCTGACTCATGATTGTTGGTGGAAGACTGAAAGGGGCTTTGCTTGGCACTGAGATGGTCTGACTTTTCAGTCATATATCTGAGAACCACTCATGCAGGCAAGCTCCTGCTGCCGAACCCAGAATGATCTCCGGAGCCTTACCAGGGTAATCGCAGTGGTGGATCCTCCTTTTTTCCAGTTCTGGGTTGTTCCGCCGATTGTACTTGGGCGCCTGCATGATGACGTGCCCCTGGGAGAGGTTCCCCATGCCGTTTGAAAGGGGTGGGATCTGGCCCGGCTGAGCCAGTTTCAGTCCAAAAGCGGCTTCATAGGGAGGTGGAGGAGAGATGGTGTTGATGAGCTCTGGCTGGTTCTCGGGACTGCCGGGCTGTGAGTTGGGTGGCGAAGGGGGCAGGCTCACTCCTGGCACAGGGTAGAACTGTCCTGCTAAGTGGAAACTGCCTTGCCCCTGGGAGGGGGGTTGGAATGGCTTGGCCTGCCCTCCTGGCCTCATGGGCCTGGGAAGGGATCTGGAGTCCAGCACACTGGTGGACATGGCGACCCCAGTGATGGTGCTGATGGCCGTAGTGTTGCACGTGGAGTGTGCCATTGTGGTCATTTCCCCTCCACTGTGGCCTGATGGCAACTGGTAGAGCAGGCTTGATGACAGAGGGATCTCGGGGGGCATCTCTTGCTTGACGAAGATATTGTGCGCTGCCACTGACTGGGGCATGCTGAAGACACTGGTGAAGTCTGGCAGAGTCTGGGTTGGGCCAGTAGCGGATGAGCAGGGCTGGGCAAAGCTGGTGCCAGGTTCCATTTTGATCTGGGGGAAGGGGGCCAGGGGCTTGGGGGGCCGATAGAGCCCAGTGCGCAGGTGAGTGGTGTCTGGCAGGATCACATTGATATTCACACTGTAGGGCGTGGAAGGTGGCTTCTCAGTCGAGAAATACTCATCCACCACCGAGGCACTCTCCCGGCGATACTTCTTATCCGGCCCCATTGGCACCAGTGGCACTTGCCCAGAGAGGTACTTGTCCATTTCGGCTCGTGCCTAAAGGAGAGGTGCAGAAAAGGAATGATTGTGAGAAAAGGAACAAATTCAGCTCAGATCACAGCGCACCGCACGGGGGAGGGGAATGTGCACAGAGTCCCATTGGCCGCTCAACAGAGCCCCGTGTAGCATCTCACCATGCAAACGAGTGAACTGCAAGGTCAATTTGCAAGTGAAAACATACAAGAATGCAGATGCAAAAGAAGCTGGCTCAATAAGCCTTCTGGTAAAATGACTAAAATAAGTAGGTACTCGGGCAAAGCTTTTCTACTTGGAGAAAGCCACTCTGAGAAGAGAGAAAAAAATCTGAAGACTGGGTGTGCAAAGGGCTCCTGCTGTAGATGCTTTTACCTGGTCCAAGATCATTCTCCAGATCCTAACAGATTACCATTTTCCAAGTACCCACAAGCACAGGGCTTTTAGTGGCTCCCAATAGTCCCAAGCAGTGTTTCCTCCGAGCTGAGTTAGTGTGAGCTAGCTCACAGTTTTTCAGCCTCCGGCTCACACATTTTTGTCTTTGCTCAGGAAGGATGGCTCCAGAGCAAACTAATTTATGCAGCAGCCAAATCACCTGCCCACAACTTTCATGCTGGTAGCTCACAAAGTAGAATTGTTGCTCACAGGACTCCACAGCTTAGAGGGAGCGTTGGAGCAATGCATTCTACAACAGAAGGCGTGGGCAGCCCTTTTCTTTCCATCTCCGTGTTCCAGAGACAGTGCCATGACTTGGAGAACAGCTCTCTGCTGCCTGCTGTTGACTCCAGCAGCTTCACCATGTGACTTTCCAGGCAGTTATTATTAAACCCAAGAGCAAAGGCAGTACCAGGGAACCACTTCAGGAAGGAGTCAAATGCCACACATACCTGAGCTACAGAAAGACCTGCTTGCTCAGGTATGGAGGTGTACGGGGCAGCTTTCCAAGCCGCTTTGCTTCCCTTATCTCTGAACGTCACAAAAGAAGAGCTTCTTTCAGAGGTCACAGGCACTGCTAGCCAGCCCTCCCCCATTCACTGTGCATGTCCTCTGTTCAAGGCATGCATAGTTCCTTCCTCTTCCATTATTCTGTTTCACTTTTATTTCGTTTTAAAGTACACCTTTTTGAAGGGGAGAGAAGGATGTTGCCTTTGTGCCCAGTTTGCAAGCATCCCAGGAAGGTTTGGCGGCTTGCAGCTGGACTTGATGCTTGGTCCAACCCAGCGGGACTCTTCTCATGTGCATACATCCCACTGTAACTATACAAATGTACAAAGCTGCCTTGTGCCAAGTCAGACCATTGATCCTCATGGCTCGGAATCATGTACTCTGATGGGCGATGGCTCTGCAAATTGCTGGACAAGAAAAGGTCTTCCCTGCCTAGGGCTACCAGGCATAGCCAAGCAACTGGTGGGAGATGGGGGAGGCAAGGACTTCCATATTGGGGGGGGGGGGGGGGATTGGCACCTCTAGTACAATGAAGTCACTTCCAGCACAGCTGGAACGCAGCAGCATCACTCAGTGTGATGACATCCCTTCCAAGTCGTACCAGAAGCAACACCATCACATCTTGATACCGATTGAAACCCTTTTGCCTGGGCATTTTTTCCTGCCATCCAGCTGAGTGGCAGAGGGCAATGGAAGCTGAGAGTGGGAGATCACCTGCCCCCAGTGGGAAGCTGGTAGTCCTATTGCTTGCCACTGACCCTACAACTGGAGATTTTATTTTCTACATGTCCAGCCGGTGTTCTTCCACTGAGCTGTGGCCCCCTCCCCATTGTAATCCTTAAGAACAACAGAGAGGGATGTCTTCCTGTTTTCACAAGAGCACTCACACTGGTTCAATTTCATGCAATGGATATTTGTGGTAGTAGGGATATGGGAAGGGAAATCTATACTTTTGAACCATGATTTTGTGCAACTCGCTTACGGTGTTCAGCCAAGGA
Organism: Lepidodactylus listeri; assembly: GCA_029233225.1. NCBI lineage: Eukaryota > Metazoa > Chordata > Lepidosauria > Squamata > Gekkonidae > Lepidodactylus > Lepidodactylus listeri. Next base: position 31,761,453 of record JARCFY010000013.1, read on the forward strand.
ATATTTTCATGAGAATATTTTCATGGTTTCTATTGTCACTCCATGCTGCACAAAAAAGAGAACCCTTCTCAAACTGGCCATAGAGGAGGGCAGGATCCCCCCCAGCCCCAGTTCTGAATATATGCATGATATGAGGGGCATTTGCTTGATCATCAAGGGGCCCTTGCCTCCTTGAGTGTTTCCATAAGAGCTTATCCTGAGTTGATGAATTGTGTGGCACTGATCTCAGATATGCAGCTGTGGGAGTGGATGAACTACAAGCCCATGATGGCCCAGGAATGGCCTGGGAGAATGCTGTCTTCCACGGGCAGACATGGTTTTGTGGTTTCTCCATTGTTGCAGATAAAGCACAGCAGCAACACGGCCTCCCTATGGCAGGTTTCCCAGCAGTTTTCCTGCCACAATCCCCTGGAAGTGGCCGCACCCCACCTCTGGGTCAGCACAAAAAAACCACCCAGTACAAGAATACTGTTATATCGTGATACCATTGTAATAACAGATATAGCAGATTCGTTGAATTCTCAGCTTTCGATATTTAAAAAAGTTAAGACTCTTGCCTTTTCCCTTGCAAAGATATACCTTTTCCTTCCACTAGTGGCTGGAGACTTACTTTTTAAAATGAAAGCTGAGAACCTACTATGTTTACTGTTACAATGGTATACCGATCTAAAAATATCATAGGTAAAGGTTAAGGTTTCCCTTGCTCGAAAGCCAGTCAAATACGACTCTAGGGATGCGGTGCTCATCTCCATTTCCAAGCCGAAGAGCCAGCGCTGTCCAAAGACATTTCCGTTGTCATGTGGCCGGCATGACTAGATGCCGAGGCGCACAGAACACTGTTACCTTCCCACCAAAGGAAGCAGTACCTATTTATCTGCTTGCAATTTCTTGCTTTCAAACTGCTAGGTTGGCAGGAGCTGGGACCAGAGATGGGAGCTCACTTTGTCATGCAGCACTCAGGTCTCAAACTGCTGAACTACTGACCTTCCAGTCCGCAGTTCAGCATCTTAACCACTTGAGCCACTGGAGCTCCCCCAAATAGAGTGTATTAAAAAAAATAAAAGCCCCCTAGTGGTGGGTGCTGGAAATGGCTGCTGCAGGAACATGGTCAGGGAAAATGGCTGCCATGTGGGCCAGAAGATCTGAATTTACTAATCAAACCCACACAGCAGCCATCCAGGCAGCCATCCAGATCTTTCCTAAAACTTCAGAGCAAAGCAAGTTCGAGAAAGATCAGACAAAAGTCATGGAAACCCATGGAGGTGCACAAATGCACCATGATGCTGGGGAAGCAAGGAAAAAGCTGCTTTCCAGAAACATTGAACTCGGGGCAGATAACCTGCGAGGAAGACCCCAGTGAGTAAAGATGCGTGGGTAAAAATGACAGCAGCAAAACCCTTTGGCTGAGGAATTTGCCAGACTTTCCTCATGAACAGGAACTGGCAGTAGAGTCTCTACTAGAGTCTCTACTAGACAGTAGAGAGTCTCTACTAGAGACCTATTGTAGGTAAAGCCAAATATGTTTGAACTGATTTCTGATTTCTGCACCTAGCTATGGTATAGGACACACTTCACCACCACTTTCATTTTTGTCTCCTTGATTTTTTTAAAAAAAGAGGACCATAACTTTAGCTCCTAGGAATAGTGCCCTAGATCTGAATACCACCCGTAGGTTCTTGTGGTCTTTCCCCTCCGCCTAGAATGCAGAGCTGGGACGACATTGAGTGTGGTTAGCTGAGATGTCTTGCTTTTAACCGACTTCCTTCTTCTTAGATTTGCTTTTTCTCCAAGGACCAAGGCTGAGAGCGTGCCTGTTTTAACTCCTTGTACCCAGTATCCTCCCTGTCTAAACATTCTTAGTAGATAATCTAGAATAATAGAAGATCATGGCCTTTGATCATCCCGATTACAGCAAGCCATGGGCAGATAGCAAGAAGGACCAAGGTGCACCTCTCTAGAGGGGCATGAAGGACACAGAGTCTAAGATAAATAAAATCCATAGGATGCAAGAAACATACAGGCACAGGAAAATTGAAGACCCAACATACTTTTTTTTTACACCCCACAGAAATAATCTCAAAAGAGCTGAAGGGAGAAAAGGCAGATTAAAAGCCACCCCTCTGGAATTATTGTAAATCTCTTGGGTGACATTGCTTCACAAGAGCCCCGTTTTTACACAGAATGCAGCTAGCTATATACTCCTTTGGCTCAATGTCAATCTTTATTGTCTCTCTCTAGTAAAATATTGACCAAGGTAAATATTTGCCTCTCTGATCATTCAGTCTTGGTATTGACCTCCATCTCAACCGGTTTCTATTTGTTGGTGTTCTCTGCCTTCTAGAACTCTCTGAGGATAGTCCAGAAGCTGGAGCAGCAGAACAGCCTACAAAAGGGACCTCCAAAGCCTAGACAGGCTTTCTCCAGCAAACGTAGAATCCAGAAAGGCATACAGGTAATCTGGTGAAGACCAGCCCACAGGCCAAACTGGGCACATAGATAACGACTGTCTGACCCATTTACTCAATCTGTGCATTTCTGGAGGCTAGAAAGAACCGTCCTTGCCACTTCCTCATAGCTTGACACACTATGAAGGAGGGGTCACCAAAGTTGCCCAGGTTGTTTGCCTGGGGGTGTGTGTGTGTGGAAGTGTGCTATTACCCATCTATCCTGAAATGTTACATCCACAGGTTGAGATCCAGCAGCAATGTGTCACATTCCGAATCTGGCAGGGGCTGTTGGCTGTTGCCCAAGTTACAAGATCCACACTTTCCCCACCCTTGGATGATGTCAGGCTGCTAGGCTCTTATGAAATCACACAGCCTTAGTCCAAGTAGTCCCGTATTCCCTCTTGAAAGCAGCGCCTACTGACCATGGCAACTGCGGCCAACTGTCTTGCAGTCCAAGCAAGACCACACACCTGTTTAATCCATTCCAAGGTTCTAGTTTCACTGGGCATGTGGCTTATTCTCCTTTTCAGAAAACCAGCCCTGCTCTGGGGACGTTTTCAAAGGAAGAAACGGTTCTCCATTTCTTTGTGTGCTTTGCGGATGTACCAGGAAATAAGCGGTGAAAGTTTGCTGGGCCGGATTCATTCCCTTCTCTTTCACACAGCAACACCCTTGCCAGTTTCCTGGCTGAAAAGACCAGAAAGGGGTTTGTGGCACAGTGAGCCCCATCCCTTTCAAGAAGACTCTAGGGAATCACCTCTGGAGTGTGGCCTCTGTCCTGCAACTCCCAGGAAGTCGTGTCTAACAGGAAGCATTTGAAGTGGGAGAAGACTGTGTCACATATCACTAGCACTGACATGGGCAGTATGTGTCCTCGTCAACTGTATAGAACACAGAATTATTCTGGAGTACGATGGAAGCAGAATTATACAAGAGTGGTGCTGCCTTATACCACTAGATCAAGATGTGATGGTAAACCCTGGATCGAGAGACTACCTTTCCCAACAACGCCTACCCCTTGACCGGGGCCCAAAAAACTTGAACTGTCATTCCTCAGGTTTTATTATAGTTATCGTATCGTTATGCTGTTAGCCACCCTGAGCCCCATTCTGGGAAGGGCAAGATAAAAATCTAATAAATAAATAAAATAAAGGAACGGAAAATACAAGCAGGAAAACGAGAATCTGAGAGCAGGACTGCAAAGCCTAGTGACTTACCACCAGGGATTCTTATAGCAGAGCAGACTGAAACAAAAGTGGTCCAAATTAGGTTGCCAGCCTCCAGGTGGGGCCAGGCGTTCTCCTGGAAGTACGGCTGATCTCCATACTACAGAGGTGACTTCTCTTTCCGCGAAGGAAAAGGCAGCTTTGGAGGGCAGATTCTATGGCATCGTATCCCTGATGAGTTCCCTTCCATCCCCAAACTCCACCTTCCCCAGGCACCGCCCCAAAATCTTCAGGAATTTCCCAAGGCAGTGCTGGCAACCATGACCCAAAACTCTTGTGTTGCTTCCCAGTGATAAAAGGATCTAGGGTTGCCAGGCTTCCTGCCAGTTTGGCACAGTGGTTAAGAGCAGCAGACTCTACTCTGGAGAAACGGGTTTGATTCCCCACTCCTCCACATGCAGCCAGCAGGGTGACCTTGGGTCAGTCACAGTTCTCTCAGAGCTGTTCTCTCCAGAGTAGTTCTCTCAGAGCTCTCTCAGCCCCACCTACCTCACAGGGTGTCTGTTGTGGGGAGGGGAAGGGAAAGGAAACTGTAAGCTGCTCTGAGACTCCAAGTGAAGGGAGGGGTATAAATCCAATCTCCTCTTCTTCAACGACAGGAGGCCGCCTGCCTGGCAGCCCTAGTTGTCCACTACCAGGATTTATTTCTCTTTCAGACGGCAAAGTCATCTGCACGGCTATATCATTTCCAGGGTAGAATAGTTTTAAGAATTGCTAGAAACTATTGCTTTTCCGCAGAATTTCTAGTGATTCCTAGAGCTACCATACATCAGTTATGCATTTTCCCCAGAATGCAGATGATGTCATTGCCCCCCCTCCCCCTCCCTTCTGTCAGTTGCCGGGTAGGGCAACCCTAGAAGGATCTGATTTACTACTGAGCCTCTGCAAGGCCACTGCTGAATGGAGGCATAGTGAAAGCCTTGAATCATTCCGTTTTGAGACCAAGTTATTGGCTGCCACATCTCTTGGTGGCTGCAAGCTTCCCTGTTTTATCTGAAAGGTGCTTAGGGACTACTAGCTACATCTCACCCTGATAGCTAGAACCAGGTGCCAACTAGGGTTGCCAGCCAGCAGTTGGCAACTGGCAGGAGTCAGGGATGGGGTGGGGACACTGGAGTCACCATTGGGTAATGGTGACGCAACACTTTTGGGGGTAACCTGGAAATGAAGTCATGCCCTTGTAGGAATCACTGGAAGCGCTATGGTTTTCCCCAGAAGTGATTTAATGTTGCCCAATGGTGATTTTTAAATTTTTTTCCCTTCCCATCGGCCGCTGAAGCACCAGCCGACAATGGGCGCTGGTGACAGGAGATCTCCTGCTCCCAATGGACTAATGGCAAGACAATTGCCAACTCCAACTGGGGAAATTTCTGGAGGTTTGGGGGAAGTGTTTAGGGAGGTTGGAATTAGGGGAGGGGATAGAGTTCAGCAGGGATGCGCCTCCAAGGGATCCACCTTCCAAATCTGCCATTTCTTCCAGCGAAACTGTTCTCCACAGTCTGAAGACCAGTTGTAATTCCAGGAGGACTCCAGGCCTCACCTGGAGGTTGGTAACTTTAATTGGAATCCACCAGGGTTAGTATAGAATCTGCTAACCCTGCTGGCAGCGTCTGTTCAGGATTGCAAACAGAAGAGGTCATTCCCAGCTCTGTTCTCCGAGACCGTTCTGATTTGAGATGCCAGAGACTGAAATTGGGACCTTCTGCAGGTGAAAACAGGTGCTCACCCCTGAGCCATGGCCCCCAAATAACAAATGTGTGACTTTTCAGTAAGATGTTTGGATCACCCCATGCCATGCCCCAAGCATTTTGAAAACAAGCAACCATGTGGATGAGGCCCAAGAAGGAGAATGGCTAAGGAAAAGAACCCACAACATTACAGGGGGGAAATCTCTCTTATCATCTCAGTGGGGAGAACATGGATCACTCTTATCTGCACTGCAGTCTCAAATCTCTTCAGTCTCCCTACAATTTCCCTAGTTCTTCACAAAGGAATTTAATGGGAAGAAACAACTCTAGAGTATTTCATGATATGCTCCATGGCTCCCTGAAGGAAAATTTACATGAATATAGATTAATCATCACATGCAAAGAGACAATGGGCTTTACAGTCATGCTTGCAAGCCCATTCCAGTTGCAACGAACGTGATGGCTGGCACATCCACCTCCTCACCACACCAGATATTCAAGCAATGAGAGAAGCCAGAAAGCCTTCCCTTTTATGGCATGGAAGGTGTTAACCTCCACTCTTGCCCACCTCCACTACGCTACGTGTTCATTTCCTCCTGAAGGTTCTTGGAACCTGAGCCCTCTGTACATTATCTCATCCTTGCTGGCCCCAACCCAATTCCATCAGAGAAATCTATATGTGTTCTAGCAGGGAATTGACGCAGAAATCGGACGGGACAAAGGCCACCGGAAACCAGAGTGGGAAGGGGGTTTGTCCAACGCAGAGACTATGCTTTGTCACTGAGATGGATGACTAACAGAATATTGAACCTTCTGTTGGCGCTGGGTGTGCACAACGGCCACCGAGTTTCTTGCTGGGGATTCAGATGCTGTTTCCTCTCGTATTGCATCAGGGCAACCAGGATATTGTGGACTACAAGGTCCTGCGTTGGGGAGGGTCAAGTTACAGAGGTTGTAAAGCGATATGTGAATCATATGAGCACCACCTGCTTTTGCCCTGTTTCATGAGGATAATATGAACTGTGGCCTTTCAGCACCAGAGTCCGAGCTAAGCAGGACCAGGGCCTGAATGTAAACACACATGTTCCAGTGGTACATATTCCTTGACCCCATCTTCCCACTCTGCCCACTGTTGTAGAATGAATTTCAACCTAATACTGAGGGAGACACGGCCACTGGTCTTGGCCCATATTCACCAGTAACAACGTCTGAAGTTCTGAAGCGTTCACACTTTGTACTGTAGAACAGCAGGAATGTACACATTTGACAGCTAGACAAGGAAATGCGCTTCTTGGCTACAGGGATATGTACATTTTGATGTTAGTATTTCAAAAAACATTTGGCAGGCCAACAAGCTCCATGGAAGAATCATGTTCACCACTGTGCTACAAATCCCTTGTTTACTTAACATCAGGCACATAGACCAATTTCCCCAGCACTGGAGGGTATGCAGATCTCCCCCTCCCCATACACTGGCTTCAGTAGGTTATAAGAAATCTACCAGCAACATTTCTTGAGGAATTAAGCAGGATACAAACATGTTCGGGGCGGGGGGGGGGGGGGGAATGGGTGGAGGAGTCCAGTCCGAGGCAACATTAGAGAGAGAGAGATATCTAGCAATCTCCTGCAGATTCCTTGAGGTCTTTGGGGGAAGCCATACCAGTTAATATTCAATGAGACCATACTTTCCCCGGAGTCTTCCCTACTCAGACTTGTCTCCATAACCTTCCAAAGTACAGCCAGTTTTCTATGCCTCCTGTTTACTTTGCTACTGGTTCACACCTCCCTAGTTTCTTACAAATGCAAATAGGGCTGTTGATGAAGAGGCAGCTGTTTACATTCAGACCTATGAAGGTATTCTAAAAATCTTGGGGCACGGAGGAAAGTGAGAGGTCCATTCTCCATAGCCCATTACCTGCCTCTGCAACAGTGCTACACCTTTACTTAGCCCAAACTTTAATCCAGTCTTGGCTCCACACAGCAGGAAAACTAAGGATGTGCCTCATGAGAGTGCTTTAGGAACCAGTGGAAGTTGACCAGATGTCACCCACTGAAGAAGAGAAAACTGACTAGAACCACGGCAGTTATGCAAAGTGGCCAAGGACCTGAACTGAGCTAGTTTGAAGCACAGATCAGTTCCCTCTCAAGACTTATTTACTGAGAACCACTAAGGTTTTACAAGTAGGCCTTGTGTTTAGGATGAGGAAAGGTATGCGAACATCAAGATCAGAGGAGAATTCTAGCAGTAGACCTCTGAGCAGAATTACGCCCTCCTAAATCCATTGAAGTGAATGGGCTTAGAAGGGTGCAACTCTGTTGAGGATTGTACCACAAACCATAATTTTTTGGATTTCAAAAACTGGAAGGCATATACACCAAGCTGGATCCAGAAAATGTGTTCCCATGCTCTTCCAGAGACATGCTTGAATGCATTTTTAATGGCAGCCATTAGTCTTGCAAGTTACCTTGCTTGGCAGGTAAAACACAAAGACCAAAGGAGCAAATGAATCACGGGCCAAGATCTTAGCTTGGGAAGATGCTCCTGACTGTGCATTCCAGGAAATCCCAGGAATAAGGAACAATGGGGACAGATGGTAATAGGGGCTGCTATCTCTAGGGAATAATTATGACAACCTAACCAAATATCGTATACCTTTCTCAGCACACAGCAAGGATCCATGTGTCACCTTCTTGTTTCTGTTTTGAGCTCCTTGCAGTACTTGTGAACAGCCATTCTCTATAGTATTTTCCTGCATATTACTTCAAAAGCTGGTTTACCACATGAGTTGCCACCTGGCAGACTGGTGGATTGAATGAATGGTGGTTCTAATCCTGATCATAGACAACCACAGTGACAGATTCTTACCCACAAAGACACACACATTTTCACAAAAACTACAGCCAGGAAAAACACAGAGAGGAGAAAAAGTGGTAAGGAGCATCCACAAATATTTGTTCCACATGGGAATAAAATGTTATCGGCTATTGAATGCAAAATGTCAACAGTAGGTGGGTCACTTGTTGACCCTCACAGGGGCTCTCTGCCTTTTTCTCTCCAAGCACTCCATGCTAAGTAGACCTGCAGTCTTTTTCTAAATTCCAACAACAAGATGGCGCTGGGAAGGCTTCTGCTTGGGGGTTAATCATTAGCTAACATGCTGCACTGCCTTAGCAAGAGAAAATGGAGGAAGACTTTGAAACGTTGAGCAACAAAAGGCAAAATTCGCCTCAAGATGGGAAATTACACTTCTCAACGAACAAGCTGTGCAAACTTGGGGCCAGAATCTAATTCTTTTGAGGTCAAAATTGTCCTTAACATTTCCCAATCCCTCATCCATACAATAACAAATTAGATCCCAAATGTAATTGTCCTTATCATTGGCAAAGTGGCACCTGGGGTGGATTTGTTTCATCTGGCTTCAATTCCTGCCTCAAGAATCTTTCCTGGAATGCCCAGAAAAATGCTGAAGCATGGCTCCCATAAATACTTGAAGCTTATCCCGAAGTAACTGCTTGCCGGCCTGTTTGGAACATAAAGTGGCAGTTCAGGATGAGCGAGTGATCTTTCTCAGCACAATTGGAGTATGGTCATAGTCCCCATAGAGATAGGTGGCAAGCTCAGTCAGCCTGTGGTAGAGTGGCATAGAGGATCCCCACTCTGGTAATAGCCCAGGATGAATCAGCCTTGCAGGAAAAATATAGTGCCCACACTGTGTTCAAATTATAGAAAGCATCTGAAATCATTTGTTGTGTGATCTGTCACTACGTGGGAACATCTTCGTGTACAGTCATGGTATCAGGATATTAATTATTAGTTTAAAAAAGACCTTTTGAACTTCCACCCTAGCGGCATAGAAGGGAAAATGGCTGCTGCAGGAACTGGGGCAGGAGAAGTGTGGGGAAATCTGCCATGCGGAAGCCCCGTTGTCGTCATACTGCATGAGCAGCTGAAGTAACACTGAAGAAACTGCAGTTAAGCCTCCCCATGAGGAAAGTTTCATGGTATCTGCCGCCACATGGCAATCCATTCATGTACACTGGGGTCACCACATAGGTCAGGCTCTTTTCTCCACACCATAGCCTTTTTTTAAAACAGTTCTTAGCATTGAGAAAATTACCTGATCAGGATGATGAGCATGTGCAACTTAATAACTTGCCATGTGGCAACAGCTGCCAGGTAGAAAGACTGCAAGCATCTACCACACAGGGGGTGCTGTAATGTACTCAGTGATCCAGAAGCATAGAAATCTGGACAAATGAGTTCAGGGGCTTTCAAGAGGAATGAATGGCTTGCTGTGACTTCTACAGCATGAGTTGCTCCCACAGTTAGAGACAGGAGATTAGGAAAGGTGTGATCTGCCAAAGGGATGCACCAAAGCACCGGTGCTTAGTTATAATTTCTGTACAGATGGAGAGGATCTCTGTCCCTTCCTTACCCACATAGCAGAATACCCCACTTCGTAAGCTGAGGTACTCCAGTAGGTAATTCAATGGGAAAAGACAAGATCAAGTAGGGAGTCTCCCTCCCCTCCCCCCAAATGCCACAACACTGAGTCTAGCATGAGAAGCATGTGCTTAACGGCATGCCTGAAGTTGTGGGCCTTGCACTGAGATGTTGCAATTCTCCCACTGCGTTAAATCTTGTCTTATAAAGAGAGAGGCTGCCTATCTGTTTTCTCCTCTGCAGTTTCTACATCTGAAATGGAAGTGGAAAAGGCGTCTGTTTGCCGAAACAAAGTGTGTGAGTGTGTGTGCGTATGTGTGTGGCAATGTGGCACTTGGCTCCCTTTAGCCTCCTTATCCAAGCCTTTATCTCTCTTGCTGCTGCTCACAGAAAGCCAAGCCATCGAGTGGAGAATTTCAAGGAGAATTCCATTCTAGTGATTTGAAAAACAAGAGATCAGACAGCCAGAATGGCACGTAATCCCAGGCTCTTTGGAGCAATTGCTCTCCTCCAGTTCTAAAACACCCTCCAGGCACCTGGCCAGAGCACCTTCCTCTCCAGAAAGAAAGCAGCCCTTCCTGAACTTTTCTCAACAAGCAGTGAACAAAACAACCGAAACAACACTCAACGCAGCCACTTTCAAATGCACCCTTTCGATTCCACTTATTTTGCCTGGTCCTGCCCCAAACTGTAGAAAGTTCAGATCAGAAAGTGACTTTTACAAGTCCGAAGCCAAATACTGCCCAAACTAAAGCACCCCAGTTTATCAAGTGCCTGTATAAAGGATGTTTCTGCCCAGAGGAAGTCAGGACAAGCACTCGCTCATGGGCTCAGAATACCCCCCCCCTTTTTTTACACCACATCAAGTCTGTACTCATCATGAATCACATGCAGCAACTTCAGCAAGCTGAGTAACTTTTCATCCGCCTGAAATCGAATGTGATCATCCCCATTACACCTATGGAGGAAAAGGGATCCCTGCATTTTAAACCTTGTCTATACTTTACTCCATCACCTTTCCTGGTAAAAAAAATCTCAACCAAGAACAAGGCTCTGGCCATCTAACCCACAGCCTTACTTCCCGTCACAAGTCAAGGATTCCGGGGTGCTTCGAACACTCCCAGAGTGTCACTTACCTGTGCCAAATCATGCTGATTGTCCAGGATCCGTATTGGGGGTTTGATATCATCAAAGACCGCCGTGTCTTCAGTAGGCTCCCTGGACATCGTGACTGGCTTGAGTAGTGTAAATGCTGTGCTTTCGTCTGAATTTGGGGTGCTTAGTACAAGCCCCCCACTACTCATCCCGCCTGCCTTCCTCCACTCTCTCTCAATCAAGTTGTGAAACAAAAATCAGGAAAGAAAAAACGAGCTTTGGGACAAGGCAGCAAGAAGCTCAGGCACTCCGACGCACGCCTGCCTGTTGCTAATCTTTAGGAATCCAGGTGCTCTGTAGCCTTAAGAATCCCAATCTGTTACAGAAAAACTTCACCTGTCCTGATGTGGGAGGCACTCTAACCTGGCAAATGTCTGTGACAGACTGGCTGAGCCAATCAGGGAGGAAGTGAGCGCAGTTCTGGCCAATGAAGGAGCCAAATGCTTCTTCCTTAAGGCAACACAAGATAGAATGAGCAGTGCAGAGAGTCTGGCTGCTGGGGCTGCATCCATCAGCCATGTTACAGGTACAGAAGGAACAGAAACAAGGTGGATTCTGCGCCAGGTGCTTCCAGGATAAATGCTCAGCTACAGTTCTGTTGGGTAGTTTGTAGCCCCCACGGTTATCTGGAGCACCTTGCTGCTTCGAGACCGTTGACTTGCCCTTCCTCTTCTCCTCCAGCACTTGTGCCAGGGTTTCACTAGTACCAATCGGCAATACAATGAATCTTTTTTGGTTTTTGCCTTCTGTGAGTTGGGCCAATGAAATCTCCACTTTTCCAATGGCAAATAGAAAATGAAAATTCAGGCTGGACAGCAAGAAGGCTTGAACCCAGCTTACCAACTCTGCATTCTCTGGGCCTCACTGGCTTTCCAGTGGGAGACTTTTTCTTGACCATGCCTGGCAGACAGAAGGACCAATTTCCCACAAGGCGCTGCCCCGGCGTTGTTCCGGTTTTCCCGATTGCCTGCTTCAATTTCACACTATTTCCCGCAGGGTGCATTTTGACCCACGGCTTTGTGCAATTTCCCCCGCGGCTTCAGTGATCCTGTTTTTTGAGGCTCACTGAAACTATGGAGGAAATTGGAGAAAATTGGGCGGAGCTGCGGGTCAAAATGTGCCCCGCAGCAAATAGTGGGAAATTCAAGCAGGCAATCGGGGCAAAGAGAAGAAGGCAGTGCCTTGTGGGAAATCGGTCAAGGAGTTCAGTAGAGTGCAGTTGCCATGTTACCCCCCCCCCCTCTAAATTACATTACTTTCCGAAACAGCATCTAAAGTGTTAGATTCTAAAGTGATGAGCAAGAATTAAATGCACACAAGAAGCAGGATATCACAGGTCAAAGTAGCAGTATGCCAGATTCTGCGTTTCATCAAACTCTTGATCAAAGGGAGGCAATCTAAGAGCTAGTGCAGGGCCAACTGGCAAAGAATCGTCATCACCTTCCCTATAATTTCTGCAGTGTCTGAAATGGTAAGTCTGCTGTACAAGAAGAGAGCAAGGCCCCTTTCCAGCTCCAGTCGCAGAGCTGAGAAGCAGGCAGCTACCTGCAAGAGGGCAAGGTCACTGGTCCAATGTCAGCGGGACCTGCTGCAGCAGCAGGATTCCTTATTTCATTCATTTCTGGCCCTTGTTGATTAAGTGACTTTACCTTGGATATTTGCATCTGGATTGCTCCCCATTAGCCTTATGCTTTTTCTACATAACTTCAGGGTTTTGTTGGGTAAACTGAACTGGAGCGTTCAGTTTGCTTCTTTCAAAAACAGCCCCCCTTTTAGAATGTCAGTTTTGCGGAGAGGTGCTTAAACACATTTTTTTTCCAAAGCAGCAGAAGCTCAACAATTCAGGAAGCAAATTTGCTTCTTTATCAGTTTCTTTATTCAAAAGATCCTGCCTTATAACTCTCAGGGCCCTCAAGGCAAAATGAAACAAAACATCAGATTTTTAAAAATGCACGTTAGAACTAAAACCTAATCAATTAAACAGACTGCCAGTGCCAGTAAACACAATTCAGGGGGGGGGGGGGGGAACCAAAGACCCAAATCAAGTAGCATCAGTTAACAAATGCAGTTTGACCGGGGGGGGGGGTGAGGGGGGGGACTTTACCTCAAATGCCTTCTGTCCTGTCATAATTGACTGCTAGTGGGAAGAAATGAGAGGTGATGGCCTTCCTGGAAAGTGAATTTCATCCTCCAAGGGTTGAGAATGTGTTTTTGACTCTCTCTCTCTTTTTTGGGGGGGGGTCCTTGACCACTTAGGGCTGTAAATGGCACCTTGCATTAGACCAAGAAGCCAAGGGGAAGCCACTGCAGTTCTTTCAAAGCTTGGCACAATGATAGGACAGCCTGTCTCTGCACAAGGAGTCACCACAAAACAAAATACAAGGTCCCTGTAAATCGAAACAGTCTTGGCTTGATGCAGGATTCTATTTTGAGCCGCTGAGAATGGACAAAAGCAGCCGAAGAGGTGAGCCAAGACAAAAAGTGAGCCAAGACGGGCCGCAAGATCTAAACATGACAGTATTCTTTTTTTGTCCAAGTGGGGCTACTTGATCCAGGCACCAAGTACAGTAGCAATGTTCATTAGAGCCGAAATGGAGAACTAGTCTGAAAATTCTTCTCTGCGAATTTTGATGGCGAATATTTTCAGTACCAGCAGAGGTCCAAGCAATGTTCAACATTTGTCAATATCTGATGTCTGGCAAGCTGCCTGTATTTGACACGACCTGGTAGGTGGTTTGCAATAGGTTTTCAATGAATGTTATGTCTACTTTATTCATTTAACTATTCAGACCAAGTGATGTTTGGATTTTTGGGGATATTTTTTACATTTTGTGTGAGTGCCCATCTCTGGAAGTCATGACAACCTCTGGAGACTCCTACTGGGGCCTGGAGGCAGGGCCGGCCCATTATTGTTAAATTTTAGACCATCTCCTAGGGCAACGGCTCGATGAGGGCGCCATTCTGGCTTCCCATTCTCTGGTGCCTGCCCCTGTCCCATCCTGCTCCACATAGGGGGGGGGGGGGCTCCAGAATGTATCCTCGCCTACTGGGCGGAAAAACCTGGGGCTGTCACTGCCTGGAGGACATTCAGAGATATGGCTGGATAGCCTGCCTCTGCCTCCCAGCCCTGGTATTCCTTGGAGGTCTCCCACCCAAATACTTGCCAGGGTCGGCCCTGTTTAGCTTCCAAGATCTGATGAGATCGGGCTTACCTGGGCTATCCAGGTCAGGGTGCAATGTTTAGATTTTGATGTAAAACTTCTATTTTGAAGTTCAACTGGCCAGTTTTAATGCCACAGTTCTCATTTGGCAGAATTTTCAAATGTTGTGAAATTTCATTGCACCTTCAGTCTGTTCCAGTTCCCAGATATACAGACCTTCCAGGGCCTCTGTAGGCCAGATTACCTTCAAGTCTGACCCACAACAGTGTCATAGTGTAGACAAGCCCTCTGGCAAATTTTGTGACATTAGGCAGCACTCCAAGTGCCTCAGGCTTCTGCACAACACCACCCAGACATGCCAAACAAACTACACAGGCTAGACCCAGGACTTTGGACTGTTGTCCGTTCAGAGAATAAATGGAAAGAATAAGGTTGGACTGGTGATACTGTATCATGAGTCCATGACACATCAAGGGGGCAGCAGCATACCCAAACAGGAGAGGATGGTAATGGAACAGGTACATTTATTGGGTGGTAGAAAGTGCCAAAGGGGCCGCGGTGGCTCAGTGGTTAAGACACTGAACTGCAGATTGGAAGATCAGTAGTTCAGCAGTTCAAGACCCGAGTGCTGCATAACTGAGTGAGCTCCTGTCTCTGGTCCCAGTTCCTGCCAACCTAGCAGTTCGAAAGCAAGAAATTGCAAGTAGATGAATAGGTTCTGCTTTGGTGGGAAGTCAACAGTGTTCCATGTGCCTTGGCATCTAGTCATGCTGGCCACATGACCACGGAGAAGTCTTCAGACAGCGCTGGCTCTTTGGCTTGGAAATGGAGATGAGCACCGTCCTCTAGAGTCAGATTCTACTGGCTTTCGAGCAAGGGAAACCTTTACCTTTTACCTTTACTTAGAAAGTGCCAACAAATCACAGCTGACTTATGGTGACCCCATATGGTTTTTAAGGCAAGAGATAAACAGAGGTGGTTTGCTATTGTCTGCCTCTGCATAGCAAACCTAGCAATCTCCCAGATCCTAGTCTAAAACTTTGGAAGGCCGTTTTGCTGGCCCATCCATGATAGGAGGCAAAGTTAAAAAGAAGGAGGGAGGGAGCACAGATCTTCCAGGGACATGTTCAAATATTGACTTGTTCTCCAGCTCTCAAGTAGCTGCTTGCACATTCTCCATGCTGGAGAGCTCTGTGATATTCCAAAGCTTACCCTACCGTTAAGCCAACAGCCGCTCTCGGATAACTCGAGATGCAGGTCACTGATAGAATCAAGGCCGAAGCAAATTTATGGGCAGATAAGAAGTGTGCATGTTGTTTTTATTGCCGAAATCAGAAGATCCTTTTAGCTGGGAAATCATTTACAGAGGCAATGCAGAGCTGGATCTGGAGCGCGGTGACAGGGGTGAAGTGCCAAGACTGATAGCATGCTGGAAATTCCCACAGAGATCTGGAAAAGGCAAACACTGAAAAGCCCATTATGCCAGTCAGCCAACCATCAGTTATTCTACTCCAGCCTCAGAGAACGCCAGCTGTGTCCCATTCTGCAAAGGGCTCCTTCTCTGTGAGAATGCAACAGACTGAATGTGTCTTCGCTGACCCAACAAGGAGCTCCCCAGCCTTTGCAGAATCATAAGATACCACCACACCCTGCTCAATAGCTGTCCAGCTTTAGCCTCCTGCAGAAGAAAGACTTGTCCGTCATCTCCCATTCTAGGACTTTCAGGCTTTTCTACCCTGGGGACAGTTCTCTGGATTGAGTGATGAATTCATATTTCTGAATATTTGAATGGCCATTTGTTGTACTAAAGGATTCGACAGATATATCTTTTTATTTTCAAATGTATTCCTCTGACTTCCCATCCAATCCCAGAGGGTACAACAGGTATTGAGAGTTCAGTGGGAAGAGCCATCTGGCACCAGGAAGCTTGCCACCCCCCAAACCAAGAAACGATGGTATTCCTGTTACCAGCTGACCCTGACCTACTTCATGGTGTCTTGCTGTTTCGGCTAAAAGCATGACAAAGTACACCATTGCATGCACCACTTATTGCTCTTCACCCCTTCTCCTACTGCTGCTGGTCACAGACATGTGAAAACAACAGAAGGGTAGTTCTGAAGGTGCTTCTTGTACCCAGTTTCTGAATTGATTTACTGGCTATGCAAAAAGAGTTTGGTCCTGTTTTCACTTTCCTTTGTTTTACGATGTGAGTTTGCTTTGGTCAAATTGCAGCTTTGGCTTGGTTTAATTTTTTCCAGCCTCACGGTAATCCTGTGGGCCAAACCTGATGTGTACCGGCAGTCCTTTCTTTAGAGCTTCTCATAGGGTTGCCAAGTCTGGGTGGGAAAATACCTGGAGACTTTGGGGGTGGAGCCAGGAGAGGGTGGGGTTTGGGGAGGGGAGGGGCCTCTGCATGGTAGAATACAATAGACTCCACTCTCCAAAGCAGCCATTTTCTCCAGGGGAGCTGATCTCTGTCAGCTGGAGATCAGTTGTAAAAGCAGGAGATCCCCAGGTGCCACCTGGAGGCTGGCAACCCTGGCTTCTCACCATTTAAAACATTCATTTTGGAGGTCAGCAGGGACCCAGTTGGGGCAGTCATGCACGAAGAGGGGGAGATTTAAGCTTTTCTCTCTGCACCGTTTTCCTGTCAAGAAACAGCCTGTTATTTGCCCCATTGGAGTAAAGTCATTTTGGGGTTATTTTCTCAGGGTGCTAGATTCTCCATTGAGAGTACCTGCAGCTTAGACCATAGAATGGCAGCTTCTTTGTGGCTCCTGCAGTGTTTGGGGGCTGAGAGATTGCGGTGGACTGTTCTATTGTTAGGGTGATTTGTGCATGCACAGGCCTCTTGTGACTACACGGATGACCACTCAATGAACATCATTCAGACATGTGCAACCACTTATAGCCTCTGATGGCTAATGGAGAGCACAGAGCACTGGAGGATCAATCCCCATTCTTGCTGACATAAATAAAACGGGGCGGTGGAAGGGGAGGCAGAGCATGTGGTGTATCTCATGTGCATGGGGGAATCTGCCAGCACAGGACTCTCCCACAACAGCAACTGCATCAGAGCTGCACAGGAATTTGAAAGATATCCTGCGATCCCTGTGGCTAAACAGAAAGTGTGAGGGTTTTATTTGTGCTCTTCCTCTCTCTCGCAATTTCTTCCTCTTCATTCTATACACAGAGACACTTGGCCAACCAGTCTGTTCACCCTGAAAATCCATTCTCAATAGAAAAGGGGAGGGCAATGAGCTGCCCTGTGCCTGGGGGGAAGCAATCTGCAAGGGGGGGCGTGATGCAAGCCAGACCCACCCCACAAGTCTAGGATGAGCCATGCTGGACACAATGACTCAGCTTCCAAGCACAATCAGCTTCTTCTTGTTTCTAAGACAAAAGCAGAGCCTGTGGACTGTCCTGCCTGTCTTTGTTCAGCTGCTTTGCGCTCATCCACCAATGAGCTTGTTTCATCCTCTTAATTGGGGGTGCCAACCTCTAGGAGGTGGCTGGAGAATAGAAATCAGTTCACCTGGAGAAAACGGTCACTTTGGAAGGTAGATTCTATGGCATCGATGTCCCTCCCTTCCCCAAACCCCATCCTCCTCAGGTTCCACCCCCAAAATCTCCAGGTATGTCCCAACCTGGAGCTGGCAACCCAGCTCCTAACAGCTCTGTGACACATATTCACCTGGCCGGCAGTACTTTGTCCAAGAGCACCCACTGAGCTTTGCAGAAGGGATGCGACTCTGGCTTGCCTGTAGCCCAGCCCCTTAAGGATGAAGCCCACAGCACCATGCTTTCTGAGGGCTGGTTGTGACATTTCAGATTGGGTGGGTGGGTGGAGGGGGGGAAGGAGGCAGTGTTCAGCCTCCGGTACAACCCACCCCCCAAGAATCTTGTGGTGCTGCCCCCTTCCACTGGGAATCTGCCGCAAGAAGCCATTTTGTAGATCAAAGAAAGAGAGGCATACAAGGAAAGTCATTGCACATGATCTGAAACACAGAGGGCAGAGGCAGAAGGTCGCCCCTCTCCCTGCCCCATCTAAATGGCATCCTGCCCAGAGGGACTTCCCATGTTCCAGGGCGAAGGGCCAAGTTTGCTGTGAGGACACCAGATCCACAAACGGAGGAAAGGAGAATGATGTAAGGCATTTCCAGTTCCCCTTGAAGAAAGGTGGGTTGTAAAAGAAATAAAACAACATCAAATAGCATTTCTTTGGTATTGGGGGAGGGGACACATTCAGACCAAGGCTGCAGTAAAATCACAATGTTTCCCTGGTGGAAATCAGCGCCCCCACCCCCCACCATTTGCCCTGTTGAAGAAAACATGTGGATCTGGAGGATATGTGTCTGGAGCTGCACCCTGATTTCTCTCCGTCCCTGTCCCCAGGTTATCTCCAGAGGTATTATCTGAAGCAGGTTATTTTGCATTATGCCTGCCACGGGGATCTCATGGTCTGGCAGGCCTGATCCTGCGCCTCCACTGAATGCAAACTGGCTAGTGAATGAGGGAAGCCATGGGGCTGGAGAGACACCTGAAGAGGATGCAAATGAGGTGTGCTTTGGCAGTTGCATAAATGGATTTGAATCTGATGCAAAATATTTTGCCTGTGTGGGCAGGGGTGGGGCAAGGAATAGAACAGCCTGACCGATGTGACTTTGCAGAGCTGCTCTGAGAGGACATCTTGCTCCAGAGATGGACGTGAAGGGAAAAAACATTAAAGTACTTAATGCCTTTTTTGGGGGGGGGGGAGGTATTGAGCTATTTAAAGAAAACATGAAAGATGCACAGGAAAAATGTGTCCCTGCATCTCTGAAATTTTAAGTGGTGGTGGAAAGTGCCATTAAGTGCCAATTTCTGGTGACCCAGTAAGGTTTTCTAGACAAGAGACATTCAGAGGTAGTTTGCCATTGCCTGATTCTGCATAGTGACTCTGGATTTCCTTGGCTGTCTCCCATCCAAATACTAACCAGGGTGGACCCTGCTTAGCTCTTGAGATTTGACAAGATCTTCAGTACACTAGTCTAAAACATCCCTGACCAAGATGGTCTAGGCTAGCCCAATCTCATCAAATCTTGGAAGTTAAACAGGGTCAGTGCCCGTGTTCCCTCTAAGCTGATTTAGTGTGAGCTAGCTCAGTTTTTTAGCCTCCAGCTCACACATTTTGGTCTTAGCTCAGGAAGGGTGGCTCCAGAGCAAACTAATGTATGCAGCAGCCAAATCTCTCATTCACAATTTTCATGCCAGTAGCTGACAAAGTTGAATTTTTGCACACAAGACTCCACAGCTTAGAGGGAACATTGGTCAGTGCTGGTTAGTATTTGGATGGGAGATCACCAAAGAATGCCCAGGTCAGTATGCAGAGGCCGGCAATGGCAAACCACACCTCTGAACGTCTCTTGCTTTCAACACCCTGGGGGGTCACCATATGATGACTGCAACTTGATAGTACTTTCTACCACCAGTCTAAAACATAAATGCACAAATAAAACAAATAACATTTCCCCCAGGTGTAGAAACTGTGGTTCTGGATAGGTTATTTTATTTTTTTAATTGCTTGCTTTTCTTCAAAACTGCTGAGCAAGTAAGAAAAGTAGTGAAACAGAAGACAGGCCTGTTCTAGTGGATACTTCAGTGGTAGAGGTGGGACAACCAAATCGGTGGGTCTAGTTTCTCTCCATTTTCATGGACTCCTAGGGGACACAATCGTTCCCAATCACAGCAATGTGTATTTAAGCCCATTTTCGTGTGGTGGGAAGTGGTGCCGTTTCCTTAAGAGTCAAACCAGAAAGCTGCTCCGTGAGGAATACTGGGCCTTTGAAAGGGAGTGGAGAAGCCCTACAAAGACGAGCCCAGGCAAGTCAGGGCAGGATTTAGATGTGCATGCAAAGGCAGGAGGAAGACCGAGGGAGGTGGCAGCATCCCAAACTGATAATTGTATTGCTCAACAGCAGCCGCTGCCGCAGCAGCAGCAAGCGAACAGTTAACGTTGTGTGTGTGTGTGTGTGTATGAGTGTGTGCGCGCCCGATGTTGCTGGAATGTGCCTATTATTCCTTTCACCTCTGGCCTCCTCTGTGAGATGTGTTTGCTGAGCTGGTTTCTCATGGAAACGATTCTTTAGAAGCAATGAAGCTGCAAAACATGGGTAATAACATTTGCCTTGGCTGTATGTCTTGACAACAACTGGCATGTGAAGGGAGGGGAGGAGGGGAGGGACTCTCGACTGTTCAAGAGGCTCCCCTGAAAGCTTCTGGCTAGCAGTTTTGGAACCCATGTGAAATTCAATGCTGCCCACACCCACCCACTCTCTGCATACAGCTCCTCTGCGGTTTCTAGGCAAGGAAGGAGATCTTCCCCTTTGCCTTTGGCGCTCAACAATTCCGCTTCCAGAGTCCCCTATATAACAAACAGCTGCCCCCCCCCCCTATTCTTCATGCATGAGATTCTGCCACCCTCTTCCTACTCCCTGGCCTTCAGTTGCCCTACCTGATGGCTCTTAACTTCTTTGACTGTAGTCCCTCTGTGAGGTTTCCCCCCCAGCTAGCTCATCCTTCTGTACAGGAAGGCTGCTACCCACATATTGTCACAAAGAAATGTGATTGCTGACGCCAGGTCCAAAAGTGCAGGGCATGTGTGTGAGGACCCCCACGGGAGCTGTTCTGGCTCTGCAGCCTCCGGTAGCAATAGAGTTGCCAGCTCTGGGTGGGGAAATACCTGGAGATTTGGGGGGTGGAGCCTGGGGAGGGCAGGGTTTGGGAGGGGAGGGACCTCAGTCGGGTGTAATGACATGGAGTCCACCCTCCAAAACAGCCATTTTCTCCAGGGGAATTGATCCCCGTCACCTGGAGATCAACTGTAATGGTGTGAGAGCTCCTAGATAGCAATGAGCTGATCCAAAAGACAGCGGGAGCTGGAAACCATGCCCAGACCTCCCTGCCTTCAAAGAGGACGGACTGCTGGAAGGCGCACACAGCCTGGTACAAGTGCCCTCTGCACTAACAAGAAGGGTGCCAGCTCCATTGTGCCAAAGCTGCAGGAAAGGAGAGCTCACCTCCCACACAGGCTTGGCCTCTGACTTCCTTTACAACAGTTAGAGTCACCTTTTCCACAGTTGCAACCTGCCCTCCTGTTCCCTTTAGATATCAGCAGGAACCTCCGTGTGTGCAGAGCGGTCCTGGTGCCAGCTCAGTGAATCAGGGGCAAGGCCCACCTGGAGTAGCAGGAAGTGGTTGTACCTCTCAGCAGCAGTGGGAGTGTAGACGCATTTTGTTGGTTTTCATGGGCTCTCTGTGCCCTCCCACCAGAATACGGATAACAAATTCTTTAACACTTTCATTCCAGAATGACGTTTAGTTCGTTTTGTAATACAGTCCAATGGATCTCTGGACATGGCCCCTGTGCTTGTATTTTGAGAGTCTGGATCATATGAAGAAAGAAGACAGTGCATCTGGTCGTGTGCAGAGTACCTTTCCCACATTCATAACCACCCTTCCATCTGGAAAAAGAGGAGGGCTTACAGGTCAATAAGTGTTACCTCCACGTAGGTTCCAGATCCACAGATGACTTCCCCACTTGCTCTGGAGAATTGGTTGTTGGTGGACTAGGTTGTCTGATTCAGCCAGGCAATTGTTATGTTCCTTTTTTTTTGGGGGGGGGGGGGGGAAGAGTGCTTAATCAGTCACCAGCAGGCACTTTCTTGCTCAAAATCCACCCCCATCTATCCTCCCTCCCCCAAGAAAAAATGCAGGTCCCAAAATCTTGGTGGTGGGAATTTTGAGTGGGGTAAATGACTGGTAGAGGAAGGGTTAAACAACCCTCCCATAACACAACTTCTTGACACTGTTTTCTTTTATTTAAAAAATTATGCACTGCATTATGCACTTCTACATGTAACGTGGTTTGTCCTTTTGTTGGAAAAGGAGGCTGAAGCAGGGATTAACCCCACCACTGAACACGGAAGTGAGTCATGTCCCACAGTGTGCATCATACTTAATACATTTTAACTCTTTCAAATAATGAGCTTTATTTATTTAATTCAGTTTCTAGACCACCCTCCCCTGTGAAACAGGGTTCAGGGTGGTGTGTATAACACTATAGACAACATTCATGCAATAAATTCACAGTTAAAAACAATAAAAATACAGTATCTATATATCTAATAGCCAAGTGCCCCCCCCCCTGCGTGCGGATACCTAATTCCACGTGGGGGGGCACTTGGAGGGCAGAGGGGGGTTCTGCAGGTGGGGGGTGACCCCCCCCGCCTGCCGAAAAATCCAAAAAGTTTGAAAAACTTCTCGGGGGATATTTAAATCCCCCGAAAAGTTAAAGCGTTCTCCGTGCACGTGCGGAGAAAGCTCAGGCCACTGTAGGGGAGGGGGTGGGAAGCGGCGCGGCGAGGCCTTGCCGCCGCCATTTTCGGGGAGGGGGGGAAGCCTCGGTGGACGGCGGTCTCCCTGCCGCCGCCATTTTTTTTTTTTTTTGTAAAGAAATTTTTATTTTTTTTAAAAAAAAACATCAAAAATAATACATTTACCTTATACAAATCCCTTTTTCCATATTATATAACATTTTGTTCTATTTGTACATTCTATTTTTATCTTGTTTTGGTGGTTTCCCACCACCTCTGAAGCATAACACATTTTCCATTTTATTCAAAATAGTAATACTATATCTATGTTTCATTTCTGGTAACGGTTATATATCTTTAAAATACTTATACACCAATTCTTATTTTGTATATTCTTATATATTTCTAAATAAAAAACAGCTTCATTGTCTAATTTTAACTAAAACCTTCATATAATATATTTCTATTCCTTTATGCTATTATAACCATGTATAAATGTAGTTTTTCATATCCCAGTATTTTTCAACATATTCTTTCAAATCTTTCCAGTCTTCTAGAAAGGTCTCTGAGTAGAGATTATTCAATTTTCTAGTCCATTTATCCATTTCAGCCATATATAACAGTTTTTTCAACCATTCCCACACCTCTGGTATTTTTTCATTTTTCCAATTTTGTGCATACACCATTCTTGCTGTTGTAATCATATACCATATTATTGTCCTTTTCTTTACATTTATCTCTTCTAGTTTAAGTCCTAGCAATAACATTTCAGGCAACTTCTTAAATATACATTTCAAGATTTTTTCCATTTCTGCATGTATTTTGGACCAATAAATCTTTGCTTTATCACAAGTCCACCACATATGATAAAAAGAACCTTCTTTCTTTTTACACTTCCAACATTTGTTAGACATATTCTGACCAATATTTGCAATTTTTTTTGGTGTCATATACCATCTATACATCATTTTAAAACAATTTTCTTTTAAGTTATAACACGTAGATATACTCATAGCATTTTTCCATAAAAATTCCCAAGATTCCATTTCAATGTCTTTGTTAAAGTTTATCGCCCATTTTACCATTTGTTCTTTTACCATTTCATCTGCATTAAACCATTTTAGCAAGACTTTATACATTTTAGAAATCATTTTTTTCCCGCCTTCCTCCCAAACTTGTTCTATTTCATTATTTTTTTCCCTGAAACCGTGTTTTTTATCACTTCTATACAAATCATATATTTGTCTATATCTTAACCAACCATAATCAAAGTCAATCTGATGCTGCTCCTTCAGTTTGAAATCTTTACCATGTCTTATTAATAAGTCTCTATACTTCAGCCAATCTTGTCCTTTATATCTTGATGTTGGATGTAAGACTTCTGCGGGTACAATCCACATGGGTATCTCTTCTGAAAAAAAGTTTTTATATCTTGTCCACGTATCCATTAGTGTTCTTCTCAAATAGTGATGTTTAAACATATTGTCCATTTTTGTTTTGCCATAATACAAATATGCATGCCACCCAAATCTACAATCATGACCTTCCAGGGACAATAACATTCTATCTTGTAACATAGTCCATGTCCCTACCCAGGTCAAACATATTGCATCATGGTATAACCTTAGATTTGGTAGTTGAAACCCTCCTCTTTCTTTGGCATCACACATTATTTTCATCTTAATTCTTGGTTTTTTCCCTCCCCACACAAATTTAGACAGCTCCTTCTGCCAACATTTGAATGTTTTTACATCTTTCACAATTGGAATAGTTTGAAACAAAAACATTAATCGTGGTAACACATTCATCTTGACCACCGCAATTCTACCCAGCAATGACAAATTCAATACATTCCACTTTTTAATATCCTGCATAATTTGCAACCATAATTTTTCGTAATTATTTTTATAAAGATCAATATTTTTCATAGTTAGGTTTACACCCAGATATTTTGTCTTTTTCACCACCTCACATTCTGTAAGTTTTTGTAACTCGTTTTGTTTCTTATTTGACATATTTTTGCACATTACTTTCGATTTGTTCTTATTTACATAAAATCCTGCTAAGTCACCAAACTCTTTTACTCTCTGTAACAAATGTGGTAATGTGGATAAGGGGTCTTCCACTATAAACATCACATCATCTGCAAAGGCCCTATATTTGAAAGAAAAACCTTTAGTTGTTAAGCCTTTAATATCTTTGTCTTCCTTCACATTTAACAGTAGAACTTCTAAAATCCAAATAAATAGCAGCGGCGAAAGTGGGCATCCTTGTCTTGTTCCTTTTTCAACTTTAAAATCGTCTGTCTTTTCGGTATTAATTATTAATGAGGATTTCTGTTCTTTATATATTGCTTTAATGAAGTTAAGCATATATTCACCAATCTCAAGATGTTCTAAAACTTCAAACATAAAATCCCAGTTTAAATTATCAAACGCTTTCTCTGCATCTAAAAAGAAAAAGCCCACTTCCTTTTCAGGATGTTTGTCGTAGTATTCTATAGCATCCACTACTACTCTTAGATTGTCCCTTATTTGTCGATTAGGTAAGAACCCTGCTTGTTCTGTTGGTATAGTCTCTTTAAGGTGCTCTTTTAGTCTATCCGCTATAATCTTAGCAAAAATCTTATAATCATTATTCAGTAAAGAAATCGGTCTATAATTCTTAACATTGGTCAAATCTTGATTTTCTTTCGGGATCAGTGAGATGGATGCATCTTTCCAGGTTTCTGGTACCTCTCCAGTAACTCTTATATCGTTCATCAATAGCAGTAACACCGGTGAAACTGACTCCTGTAACGTTTTGTAGAACTTCGCTGTAAATCCATCCGGTCCAGGTGCTTTACCTAATTTTGAGTCATTTATTGCATTTTTGATCTCTTGTAATGATACTGGATTATTAAATAGTTCTTTAATTTTCTCTGTTGGTTTTGGTAACTTTAATGTTTGCAGGTATTCTTTAATCTTTCTTCTGTCTTTGTTTTCCTTCTTAAAAAGTTTTGCATAGTATTTAAAAAATTCTCTTTTTATTCCTTTGTTATCTATTATCTCAATATTATCTCTTATCACTTTAGTGATAAATTTATTTTTTTTTTCTTTAATTGCCATGCTAAGTATTTTCCGGGTTTATTTGCACCTTCAAATGCTTTTTGTTGAAGTTTTTTAAAGTTCCAGTACATCTCTTGGTTCAAAATGGCTTTTGCTTGGTCTTGTAGCATCCAAATTTCCTTTTGCAGTTTCTTTTTCCCTGGTTTTTTCTTCAGTTCTTCTTCCTTTGTTTTAATGGCTTGTAGAATATTTTCATATTGCTCTTTTTTCTTTTTATTATCTTTAGCATTTAGCGATATCAATAGTCCTCTCATCACTGCTTTGTATGCATCCCATACGGTTTGAATTTTAACTTCTTTCTGCATATTTACTTGGAAGTATAGGTCTGTTTCTTCAAGTAATTTTTTAATTATTTCTTGATTATCTAATAAGTCCTCGTTTATTCTCCATCTCTTTTGTTTTTTAATCTGCCCAGCTGTCCATAAACACGGATTGTGATCTGAGATTATTCTGGGTAAAATTTCCACTTTTCTTGTCTTAAAGGTTAGGTTAGTAGTCATCCAAATCATGTCAATTCTTGAATGTGAGTCATGTCTGTTAGAGTAAAAGGTAAAATCTTTTCCTTGTGGGTTAGCTTTCCTCCAAATATCTTCCAACTTTTCTTGTTTTATCAGTTCAAAAATTTTTTTGGGAAGCTTCCCTAACGTCTCATCCTTTCTTTTAGAGCGCCTGTCTAGTTTATTATCTACAGTTCCATTGAAGTCCCCTAACATCATAATTTGATCATAGTTTACATTGTCCAATTCCATTTGAAGTTCTTTAAAAAAAATTTCCTTAGCTCCATTCGGAGCATAAATGTTCACAATCAAAGTTTTCAATCCTTGCAGTAAAATTTCAATAGCTAAATATCTTCCATCTTTGTCTTTAAATATTACTTTAGGTTCCAAATCTTTTTTGACATATGTTACAACACCATTTTTTTGTTGCTTGCTGGGGGGAGACCGCCGCCGTTTTGAAGGAAGGGGGGGGGGAGCCTCGACAGATGGCGGTCTCCCTGCTGCCGCCGCTGCCGTTTTGAAGGGAGGGAGGGGGGAAGCTGCCAAAGGGGGAGGGGGTAGAGGCTCGGCGCGCCGGGGGAGAGGAGGAGGAAGAGACTCACTCCCCCCCCCGCGAGTATCGCGGGTCCACCGGCTTGTTTAGTCTAATTAGATGGTGCTAAAACTTCCAATCATGCCACCGCCTCATGCATGGTGGGGGGGAGGCAAGAGACCAGAGTGCCAGCCAGATGGAAACTGTTGCTGTCCTCAACCAAATGCTTGGCGGAACATCTCTGCCTTACAGGCCCTGCAAAACTGCATTAAGTCCCACAGGGCACACATGTTGTTCGGCAGAGAGTTCCACCAGGTTGAAGCCAGGGCAGAAAAAGGCCTGGTTCTAGTCAAGGACAGCTGGATGTCTCTCAGGCCGGGACCACCAGTAGGTTCTATTTTGCTGTGTAGTGCTCTTCAGGGTGTATACTGGGAGAGGCAGTCCCAGAGTATGGCTTAACTAAGAACAATCTTCTCTGCTGAAGATTAAAAAGGGGGTCCTTTTGTTAATATCTTTGGTCTTGAGATATTGCTGAAGTGCCTGCCAGATTAGGTGGGTTTAGGGTTGCCATTCCCCCAGCAGTGACAGGGAAACCCCCAATTTTGGGGCTTCAGCCCACTGCCAGCCAACTGGCAGTGGAGGAAGCCCCACTCCCCAAAGAGGGACATCACCGTGTGACGTCCCCAACAAGATGATGTCACCCAGAAGTGATGCCACCGTACTGGGATGCTCTGGTACTTGGACAAACTCTATGGTTTTGAGGTTGAAAAAACCATAGAGTTTGCTGAAATACCAGAGCGTCCCCAGCATGATGACATCATTTCTGGGTAACATCATTGTGTCAGGGATGCCATGTGACATCCCTGCCCACCCCTGGAATATCCCCCAAAGTCCCCCACTCCAGCCAAGGTAAGACCTTGCAATCCTAGGTGGGTTTTGTGGTTCTGCTGATATCTGGCAGGGAAGTCCTCCTGGGTGAGTAGTAGCTGCCCCCCCCCCCACGGCCTTCCTCTGCTCCAAGCCTTTTGGAGAGTTAATTCACCTAGATGTCATAATGACAGTGGATCTTCTCTTGCATGAAGGTGGTTCTCTCCTCTTTTGTCTGCTGGGATGTTCTTTGCTATAACATGCTCTGGCCTGCACACAGTCTGGGGTGTGTATTTTTTTTTTGTTGGCATTGTACAAAAAGAAATGATGTGGAGAGGCAGAGAATCATCCAACAATGGAAAGCTGAGGCCAGCCTATCCTAAGCAGAGAAAATGCGACTAAGCAGTTTGTAATATGTGGCCTGTGGCAGCTTTCATATATGTTCTGGTTAATGCGGCTTGCATGTGGAATGTGCTTACTAATGCCATTGTGGACATTCACCAGACATTGTGGAGAACATGTACACATTCCAAGTAACAATGTGAAATTTGGTACATAATTGTCCAGTGAATGTACATAACCTATAGGTCTTGGAGGATGAGTGTTTCACATATTGACCAGGCAATGTGCAAACTGACCAGGTAATATATGACGCTATCCAGTTGGCAGCATCATTTGGGGGTTCTGCACACTGACTGGCAATATTTATTTATTTAAACCATCTCTATGCCTCCTTTCCACCCAAGTAGGGTCCCCAAGCTCCTGGGGATGCCAGCCAGGGCCCTGGGTCAGAACATTGAAATTTTGAATATGAAAACAGCATTTAAAATATAAAGTATATATAAGAAAATTAAACAATTCAATAAAACATATAAACACAAACACACAAAACACAACCAGGGAGAGGGGGGCCAATAACAGTTAGTGGGGAAATGCCAAACAAAACAAAAACGTCTTCCTCTGTTGGCAGAAGATAACAATAGGAGAGTGAGGAATCTCCCTGGGGAAGGAGTTCCATTACTTGGGTGCCATGACTGAGAAGGCCCTCCCTTGGGTTTCCGCCCAACTAGCCTCGGAAGGCGGGGGCACCTGAGAAAGGGCCTCTGAAATTGACTAGAGTGGATGGTTCATGTGGAAGTAGTCAGTCCTTCAGGTATCCTGGCCCTAAGTCATTATAACACTTTAAAGATCAATAGGACCACCTTGAACTGGGGCCCAGAAGCCTTAAATTGGGCCCAGTAGCAAATTCCAGTGTAGGTGGAACAAGTCTGGAGTGATAGGGTCCCTACAACCCACTCCAGTCAACGCTCTGGCTGCAGCATTCTGTAGCAACTATAGCTTAAGGACAACCTCACACCTTCAAGGGCAGCCAGGCTCTCTCTTTTCTTCAGTATGAGCTACCAGAGTTCCTTTAGTTGGGCATGCCAGGGGTGAAACCTGGGATCCAAGCCATGCAAAGTAGGTGCCTCCCACTTGAACCACAGCCCCTCCCCACAACGCCCATTGGTACAGAACTTAGTCTGAATGAGGGATGATGCCCCAGCAACCCTTTTCAGCACTACAGCTCAGCAACGACTGGAGGACATAACGTGATTTTAAGATCAGGGCACTGATGAGCATATGCAGAGTACTGTCCTCTTACCATAGCCAGCTGCCCCTCTGCTGATGTTAAAGAGGGTGTGGGCTTTCAGCAGTGAAGAAAGGATCTGTGGCAAGCTGAGCCTCCAGAATAAGAATGCTGAAATAAGTCTATTTTCTTTGGAAGAATCTGCAATTGCCGGCAGGTAGCACTGCCCACAACCACGAGTCTAATTGCTACCTGGATTAACTCCCTCCTCCTCCATGCAATCTTGTCTATACTGCTGGAATGCTGACATCAGTGGAAAAAAATGAATAGCACAGAATGGGGAGCCATTCAACTGTGCCCTCCAACTGTGCCTTTAAAACGGGCAGAGCACCAGTTATTCCATGCACCGCTTTCCCCCACAGGCTAACACTGTGATTGCTTGCTAACTGGTACGATAATATCCTCTTCTTTCTGATCCGGGAACTGGATCTCAAACCACTTTCTAGTATGTCCTGCATTTTAAAGAAATCTGTAAACTTTAGTGTGTGCAGAAAGAGGAGCATATGTGTACAATCTGATCACGTATTTTCAAAATTAAAATGAAATGATAGGATGTAGTAAATTGATTCTTCTTATTCATATGCACAGATTCATGGGTTAAATTGCTCAGAGCTGCCTTTGACTGAGTCGGGCCACGGGTCTATCGAGGTCAATATTGTCTCCTCTGACAGGAAGCTGCAGCCCAGGGTCTCAGGTCGAGGTCTTCCACATGGACTTGGATCTTTTTATCTGGAGGTGCCAGGGTTCAAACTGGAGACCTTCTACATGCAAAGCAGATGCTCTAACATGTAACTGCAGTCTTTAACTTATTTATATTTATCCCCTGCTCTCTCAAAAAGTATTAATAAGGTGGCTTACAAACTTCAGCTAAAAGGAAGAAAAACATCCCAAAGCCAGCAGTCCAAACAAGATCAGCGCAAAAGCTACGAAAAGGAGCACTGAGCAGATATCACCCCTGCCCCCAGTTACCAGCTAAAAACTACTGTAGAGATGAGAAAGAAGAACATTGTGGCAGGGCAAACAATTAGAAGGTGAGGAAAAGGGAAAAAAACTCGGTTCTGGTTCCTGAAACAGATTTGTTATCCAGGGAGACTGGCACCAGAAAAGGTACTGTTGCTGATGTCTGTAAAGCAGAGTGCAGCAAATTCCTGGTCATAGTCAAGATAATTAAATGGAAACCCCACATTCAGAAACAGTGTATCCCTACGTGCCAGCTGCTTCAGGACAAACAAGAAGGGTTGCCTTCCAGCCCTGCTTGTAGGTTCCAGAAGGCATCTGGCTGGCTGATGTTGGAAACAGGAGGGCTGAATTGAATGGACCCTCCTTGGTCTGATCCAGGCAGGCTCTTCTTATGCTCTTGGAAGATCCCATTCAAATTCCTTAGTCATCCAAAATCTCATTTTATTGCTAAGCTTTTAAAAACCACTGTTCGTTTTATCATAACCATGGCAAAACCTTAGGTCTTGAATGTCTAGTTTTCTGATTCTGATGCAGTTACCCTGTCCAGTTTTCTCCTGTCCTAAAGCAGAGTTAAAGCCTTCTAAGTCCAATGGATTTAGCAGGATTTAACTCTGCTTAGGGTGGTTCTGAAAGAGGCTGATTAACCATTCAAAATGGTGCTGGTTAAGACCTGGCCTTCTGGTGGTAGCCTCAGAAAGATGAGTGGCTGTCCCCCCCGACATCTAGTTTTGTCTCCTTTTGAAAACAAGTGAAATAATTTGTGTTCTCCCAAGATTGAGGAGCTGCATTTTTCTTTGTCGCTGGGATGTTACAGTTTGGTGCTTTTAAAAAGATTTTTGGATGCATTTTTAATTTCTCTTTTGTTATGTAAACTGCCTTGAAAATATTGCTGAAAGGTTATATACAAATGTTGAAAATATTTTTTTCTCAAGGAAATTCTTCTAACTGGCTTGCAAATTTTCTAGATTACACACACACACACACACACACACACACACACACACACCTGCAGATATGGAGAGATTTGGATTTGGGGATACAGAAGGTAGGGGAAGAGCTCCAGGCTTTAAAAGTACCAAATGTGGCAAGTTAATGATGAATCAACAAAATGCAGTTTTCTTCTGGGGGGAGAAAACACAAACTGTTCTTATTAATAATTTTTAAAAGCCAAATTCTTGTATTTAAAAAGTGTTCCGAATTCAGAAAAAAAAGTTCATGTTTCAGAACTTCTTGGCAAGGCAGGCCACTGGACCTCAGGACAGAATGTTCCTCCTTGGCTTTTTACTACTTTCGTAGGAAGGTTTGAGCACCTCTACGTTCCACTGTTGGAAGGGATATGTATTGAAATTACATCTCACAAAGCACACACATGCCAGTGATGCCATTTCCCACATGAACAAATTACATCACTATCTTACTGATGCATGAAATTCTAACAGCAGCTTTCACTTCTGCCTCTTAAGATACACAGAAGCAGAGTACATACAATTGGAAGGGTGACATCTGTGTGTTGTTCATGGGTCAGTGTTTCATTTGTTTAGTGTCATCAGTGTGCATCGTACTTTAGAGAGCACAGGAAGCCTCTAGAGAAGCCAAAATGTCACATGTGAACTGGAATACCCTGTCTCTCCAAAGCATGTCCCTGGGTTCTGTGACTGAGTACTTTGATTTATTCAAACCCAAAGTACTTGAGGATCGGGAAAAGGGCAATAGCAATTTGGGAATGAGGGAGCTTACTAATAACTCCCATGATCTGTTGTAACAGGCAGGGCAAAGAAGGAGCAGGGGTGGGCGAGATACACAGCTGTTGAATCAACTGTGAAGAAAGATTTAGAAATCAGTTGGAGTGGTTACACAGAGTGAAAGCCTGGTAGATGTAGGTGGGACCATGACACATACTTAGGAAAACAGATCATTCTGCATAGCAAATATGTCTGCTTTCATTTAAAGGTGCATACCAGAAGTTGCGGGGGGAGGGGTTTGGGGAAGAGGAGGGTGTCTGTTTCTTATCTGACTTGTTGGATTTGTTCACTCGGATGTATTTACACAAATACAATTTTATCTTAAACAAAATAGTGATCTTATCACTTCATTTCATTTGTAAATACTTCAGAACTTATTGACAGCCATTGTAACTTTATACTTCAGCCACAAAACAAAACAGCATTATAGTCCCCCCCCCCCCCTAATCCTAGATTCATACTTAGGAAAACAGATCATTCTGCACAGCAAATATGCCTGCTTTCATTTAAAGATGCATGCTACACGTTGGCGGGGGGGGGGGGGGGAACTTACACAAAGCAGGTTTTAAATTGTCAGTGCAGCCTCCAACACCATCAGAGCAGAAACACGCAGAGACACGCTGCCTGGATTTCTTCATCCGTTACTATGGTAAATATTTTCATTCTGTTGCCACCCTCTGACTGACAGCTGTTCTCTCAAGGGTTGTTGCACATTTCAAATCACGTTAATGGGGAAATTTCAGAATCTTCTGCAAAACACAAAGGTGTCTTTCCTGTCCTCCCAGTCCTATCCTAGTTTCTGTTTCTTGTCTCTGCTGATGCAAAGGTGCTTAATATGTACTCATTCACATTGCCCTTCTTCAGGTTCCCCTCCCCTGACATTTCTGGAACTTAAACCTTCCAAATGAGGCAGGGGCTGCATCTTCGAAGGCCTGGAGGTTCATGCACGTGGGCAGGCACCGAACGCCAGTTTCCAGGCCATTACCACAACATCCTCCCAGACAGTGAATTTGGTTGAGTTGTGAGCTTTCCTCCAGGAACTACAACCAGATCTATTGTGGGACTAAACTAATTTTAAAAGTAAAATAGTAAACCCTCAGTGTTCCTACCACCACATTCTTGTCAACAGTTTCTTTTGAAGAGGCCAAACTGTGCAATACAATAAAGGAAAGAGGGGGCAACTGGGAATTAAAAAGATGAGAGAAGGAACAGAAAAAAATGGGAATCGTTTGGACAGCTGTGATCCCTGAGGAGAGCACCCTCATCTTCCCAGGCTGCTCAAAGGGAGACAGGTTTGTGGCCTCCGCCTTCCACCCTTGTCCCTTTCATTCATGCTTCCTACTCTGTGTTTTCAAATGTTCGCCTGCAGCTGCCTCCCTGAACGGGTCTGCCAAGAGTTTAGTGTTTGCTGCCAGATGAGGCATGTCAGCCGAGACCAACCCACTGCCAGAGGGCACTGTGAAGCTTGTTGCAGAGTCAAGGCTTCCATCCAAGGCCCTGGGGAAGAGGGCATGGAGCTCCTGGAATGAGACATGTTAAAAATAGACAAACAGCACAGAGGCGTGCGGCAAGTGGTGCAGGTTTCATTGGAGACAAAATTTCTTGGGAGAACACTTGCTATGTCCCCCCCTCCCCCTTGGCAGCCAGTAAGGGAATGCCGAGTGCAAACTCTGCATTGTCTAATTAGGCCTAGGTTACGTGAGGGGCAAGGAGAATTCTGTGCTACCCGTCCCCTCTGCAGATCTGCACTTGGAATAGCTGGGCAGCAGACCAAAAGGGACGCAAGGGGATAGGAATGCAAGGCAAACACCTGGAGAGACCCGCAAAGGGCCAGAGCCACGGAAGAGTCCTCTTCACTTTGCTCTCCTGCTGTTGTTTTCAGCCTGCATGCAAAAAGGGACAGAAGGCAGATAGGGTTGCCAACTCTGGGCTGCGAAATTCCTGGAAATTTGGAGGTAGAGCCTGGGGAGACTGAGGTTTGGAGAGCAGAAGGACCTCAGCAGGATATAGTGCCGCACAGTCCACCCTCCAAAGCAGCCGTTTTCTCCAGGAGAACAAATCTCTGTTTTCGGGAGATCGGCTGTAATTCCAGGCGATCTCCAGGCCCCACCTGAACATTGGCAACTGTAAGGTACTGCGGCTTACTATGCAGTGGGTCCTTTCTTCTTTTTAATTATTTTTTTATTATTTCAATTTACATCACAAAAACAAAACATAACCCTCTCCCACTCGATTTTTAAAATGGGATTTGAGCAAGTGAAAGCTTCCATAAAGCAAAAGATCTTAGACATAGGCGTAAACTACGGGGGGGGAGGGGGCTCGAGCCACCCCTGAAATTTCCCGGGGGAGACTGAGCCCCCCCCGGCAAAATGGAGCGCCCCCAGAGCCGCTCTCCCCACCCACTCCTCCCTACTTCCCTCCCTCCCTCCCGGAGAGCGGCGGCGGGGGGACACCGCCGCTGTGCCTCCCCGCCTGCTGCTAGCCTACCCTGCCACTGCCGCCACAAGAGCCCCCCCGCCCGGCTCCCCCGCACCCCCTCCCTCTCTCTGAGGGGTTCGTGGGAGCCAGGCGGGGGGGAGAGGTGGCAGCGGCGGGGACATTGTCCTGGCAGCAGCATGCGTGCGAGAGAGCCCCTCCCCGGAGAATGGAAAGTCTATGCCCCTGATCATAGACATCAAGTGGCAGTGTGATATAGTGAGGTCACCAGCTTTTCTAGCACCACAACGAATCAGATATACAGTTGCCCCAGTGGAATATTTATTCCAGCTGGAGATCCCAAGCCATTCGAGGGTGTTTACTCTTGCCAGATCATGGCAAGCCCACCCAACCCAACAGTAGCGGGGCGATATAAAAAGATTCCTTTGAATGAAAGACTATGCCTCTGTGGCAGAGGTGAGATAAAAACAACAGGACATGTCCTCCTCCACTGCCCTTTTAATCAAAGTTGCCGTTCAAGGTATATTTCCCCCTGCTCAACAGCAATCCTGGCTGTTCAAATCTGGGATATGTTGAATTGCTGCTTCTGGGAGAAAATCCGCAGGTGACTGCACCTTGTGCGAAATCCTGTGCAGCAGCCTGCAAAACTCAACAGAACATCCGAGAAAGTAAGGAAACATATGACACAAGTCAATTTAATATATATAGTTTTATCAACTTTAAGGCTTAAAAGGTAATACTCCTTTAATTTATTTTATTCTATCTTTTTGTCAAGAACCTTTTCATACAGTGTATTTCTATGTATTATTGGAATGTTATTTATAAGCCCTAATGCACAAGGGTTATATTTTTATCTGTAATTTTAACGACTGTGGCCAATGGCCTTGGCATATTTTACTCTGTGTTTTATGCTGGTTTAATACTGTAATAAACAAATGATGATGACAAGACATAAACTATAAAGCATAAATTGCAGGTCCTTTCTAAAGGCAGGAGAAAAACCTAGCCGTTCTACTGGGGTTGTGACAAATGCTCCCTGTAAACTGTGGAGTCTTGTGAGCAAAAGTTCTACTTTGTGAGCTACTGGCATTAAAGTTGTGAGCGAGTGATTTGGCTACTGAGTAAATTAGTGTGCTCTAGAGCCATCCTTCCTGAGCTAAGACCAAAATGTGTGAGCTGGAGGCTAAAAAATTGTGAGCTAGCTCACAGTAACTCAGCTTAGAGGGAACACTGGTTGTGGCCTAGCAAGAGAAGCTCTGATGTCCATGAGTTGTACACCAATGGGAGTCTTTAAGTTTCAGGTAGGGTTGCCAAGTCCGGGTTGCAAAATATCTGGGGACTTTGGGGGTGGAGCCAGGAGAAGGTGGGGTTTGTGGAGGGGAGGGGCCTCAGCATGGTACAATACCATAGAGTCCACACTCCAAAGCAGCCATTTTCTCCAGGGGAGCTGATCTCTCTCAGCTGGAGATCAGTTGTGATAGAGGGGAATCTCCAGGCCCCACCTGGAGGCTGGCAACCCTAGTTTCAGGGGCCCAGATTAAGACCTTTATAGATCTCTAGTCTTTTGGCGCCCAATCCACCTCATTCTCTCCCACTGAAATAAAAAGAATTAGCACGATCACCTTAGCCTCAGGTCTAAAGTATCCTCTGGGGTGCTGAGCCTCTCTAGCAGGGTACCTACAACCAGTGCAGTGTTCTTCAGGACCAAGTATGTAGGTGTTGGGGGGACGGGACATCAAAGGCTCAGCCTGCAAGAACAAGCCCTGTGGCGGAGAAAGCACATTGGCCAACCATGCCCAATCAGTCAGAGTGGCATTGCCTCTTGTACTTTGCATCCTGGCATTGGGTAAAGATTTTTATCTAAAAGCAAGTGCTCTTTAATCCCTGCTTCAGAGTTCATTTGTAGTATGCAAAAGGGGTTTAATTGTTGAGTTCAGGCTGTGCCCAGCAGGTGCTCAAAAGCAGGAGAAGTCAGAACAGGTGGCAATAGCATAACTGCCAGTGATGTGTAGATTTCAGACTTCAAGTACAGAGCAGTCGCTAAGGTGAAAAGATTGATGCCAGGCAATGCTAAAATGTCCAGGGAGGGAGATCCCGGTTTGCTGCGCATCCCAAAGTCTTCTCAGTTGGCTTTCTGAATTTCAGCCGTGTGCCCAGCGATTTCCTGCCAACCTGCATAAGCGTCTTCATTGATGCCCTCCTTGAGGATCAGCTGATCCTAAACTGCCCCCGCACTAGCTGAGGATGACGTCCTGCAGTTTGTCTCCTCGGTGTTGATATGCAGCCCACGCCCTTCGTTCCTCTGGGGGAACACGATGTTCTTCCTTCCAATCGCTTGCAAAAGAATCAACCTTTTTTTGTTTTGTTTTTGCATTTGTTGCAAATGTTGTCCAAAGGCGGGGCACTGTTGTGGCCTGTTCTAAATTGCACACAGCACACAGCTGTGTGACTGGCTGTCTCGGCTCTCCCTTGTGACTTTCTGCAAACTCTGCAGTGAGGATTCCATCCTTAATCCTCTCCGAGGAGATCCTCTGATGTACTTGAAATCCTGTCCCTGATTCGACTACTCTGCTCTTTCCAGGCTAAAGTACAGCCTACTTTATCCAGGCCACACAACATTAAGGCTTCAGCCAGTGGCTGACCCACCTCTACCGCAGTGTCATTTTGCCTAATATCTACGCTTCATGGTCTCAGGTTTTTCTGTGACTGCGACCCATGAGCTTCCAGCTAACATGCCATGTTACTCAAGGGAGTCGCTCTAAGAGGCTCTAAGAAATTTCCTTAGCAGGTGTGGTTTTGATATCCCACACAGTCAGAAGGTGACTCAGTCCATGGTGATGAGTTAATCATTTTTCAGAAGTTTTCTCCCCCCCGCCCCCATCTTTTTTTCTCCCACACATCCAGGCCTGTTCTTTTCTTACAGTTTCTTTCAGTGTCCAAAGAATGTAATGTCATCAGAAACTGAAACAATTCTAAAACAAAGTCACCTCAGCTGAGCTGAAGTCACTTGCCAGTATCTGGAGAGAGAGAGAGAGAGAGAGATTACTGACAACAAGGGTCGAACACACATGACTATACAGCCCTGATGAACACATGAAGCTGCTTTGTACTGAATCAGTCCCTCAGTCCACCAGAGTCAGTGTTGTCTACTCAGACTGGCAGCGCCTCTCCAGAATCTCAGGCAGAGGACTCTCACATCACCTCCTGCCTGGTCCTTTTTAGCTGGAGATGCCTGGGATTGAATTTGGGACCTTCTGCTTGCAGAGCAGATGCTCTACCACAGCCCCTCCCCCTAAACATTGTCGAATCCACTGTGTTTAGAAAAACAAGATGTTAAAGTACTGAAGCCTACACACAAAACAATGCTCAAATTATTTCCTTAAAATGTGCAATGAAGTCCTCTCTCTTCCCTAGTGCTGCTCCTGCTTCTGACTCCTTTCTCCTGCTGCTGGTGAATTCACAGAGGCCTTGGAGTGTGGGCAGCTTGTTTCACCACCCAGGGTGACTGAATGTTTCACCAGGGTACACAAGGGCAGGAAATTTCTGCAGGAAGACACTTGCCCCTAGAAAGCCACCCCCACCCACCCCCAAGCCGCTGGCTGTGCTGACTCAAACAACCGGTGCGGTAAGAGAGGATCATTCAGCCACAGTGTGAGGCACCAGGGCTCGAAAAGCAGGGACTCTGGCAACCAGACCCAAGCATCTCCTGCTCTGTGCCAGTGGGGCAGCTCACTCCAGGAAGGAGCTGCTTGCCAGCTCTGCTGTGCTTTGGTGCCACCAGTGCAGCTGGCCAGAGGGTAGTACTGCAGCTTCTAGCTCAGTAGTTGTCAGGTAACTCAGAGGAACCAATAAAGACCCTATAAAGCCTTGGAGTCATTCTAGATGGTAATGGATATCATGGATTGCTGTTTGTCTTTAAAAGCATTTAAAAGCCTCAGCTATGCCTTTTCACCTTTTGAGGGCCAGCATAGTAGACAGTTTGACTTTTGGTGAGGTGGAAGGGTTAAGCCCCTCCCCCCTCCCCTTGTGGCTGTTACTGTGTGTTTAAAGACAAATTGTGACTTCACTCTTGCCCCCTTTGACTTTCAGCCTCTGAGCTGACTCCTCCAGTTGAGGAGCCATTAGCTTGGGTGAAGAGACCAAGCTGTTCTCAGGCTACCCATTGCTGCCCCCCTGCTCAGTACTTGCCAGGCCTCCAAATTTCCCACCACAACACAGGGCTGGAATTCTGGCCCGGGCAGAAGGAGCGGCAAAATGTTTCTGAATCACACATGCTATGGAACAAGAGGAAGGGTGGCATGGTGTATTTATTATACACTTTACAATGGAACAGTCTCTCCTCCCCCATTTATGTGAGTTTAGTCTCATGGGGTGGAGCCTCTGCTGGTTCCTTATTTGTGTTAGTTAAAACTGGGGAGAGCATGAGCAGTCTTGAATTGTGCCCGAAATAATCTATACTACAATCAGGGGCAATTTGGGAAGAGTAACTGGCAAAACCCAGCTGTGAGCGAGGAAGGAAGAACTGCTCTTCTCTTGAACAGCTACCATTCAGAGGGAGCATGTTGAAGCCATGCCAGGGTTTGCAATGGTTGCGTGTCCAGTGAACCCAGAGTGAAAAGGGCATGAATCACCCAGTGTGAGTCAGAGATGTCATCCCTAGGTGTCCCGCTTGTTGTGTAACCCTGCAGATTCTTTCCTCGTCATGCTTCCCACAGCAAGTTGTCCCTGATGCTGCCACCTTCCTGAAGCTGAACAGGTCTGGGTCTGATCATTGCCGGGATGGAAAGCTCCTTAGGCCTTCCTTCTCTCTGTGTATGCTGCCTCAAGTTATACAAGAAAGATGGGCTATAAACCCATGGATGTGGGGGTGAGTGTTGCCATCGCTGGGGGGAGGAGTAGTAGATTGCCCAAGTGACTGATTCTGTTCATGAGCAAGGATTTCTCAGACCTGCAGGATTTGGAATTCAGTCCACCTCCATTTTCAAAGCCACATTTCCATAGCAGAAAATCCACCCACCTGCTTGGACTTTATCTGGTTTCCTTTCAGCATTCCCCAGAAAATTAAGATGCAAGAGTGGTTCTCTTCTTTTAAAAATTATTTTGTTAGATGTCTGAACCAAACAGATATTGGGGAGCCTGCATGTACCCCTATCAGTACACCTGGAGTCCCCAGAGGAGCAAATAGTGCCTTCCAGACCTGTTGCGGGTCAGGAAAATGGCATGGGGGGGATTTAAGCACCCTCTCCTGTGCGCTGTGTTCCTGGTCAAAATTGGGGCCCCGGGCACCTAGGAACTGAGTTCTCAGCAGAGAGTGGCAGCTCACATCTGCCTGAAAGATCTTGTGGTGACCCCAACAAAGGGATGCCAGCCTCCAGGTGGGGCCTTGAGATCCCCTGGAATTACAGCTTGTCTCCTGATTACAGAGATCAGTTCCCTGGAAGAAAATGGATGCTTTGGAGGGTGGACTCCGTAGCACTGAAGAGGTCCCTGTCCTCCCCAGGCCCCGCCCCGAAATCTCTGGGAGTTCCCAACCTGGAGCTGGCCACCCTTCCCCCCCGAACCCTGCTGATGGCCAGGGGAGTCCTGGCAACCCTACCCCAACCTGATCCATATGGGTAGGGTTCTGGAGTTCTCCCAGAGTTACAACTTATCAGACTAGAGAAATCACTTCCTTTGAAGAAAAAGGCTGCTTTGGAGGGTGGACTCTGTGGCATCACACCCTACTGAGCTCCTTCCCCTCTCAAAACCCTGCCTTTCCCAGGCTTCTCCCCCAAATGGCAAGGAATTTACCAAACAGTGGTTGGCAACCCACATTTCAAGCACAGTAAGAGTTTTAATCTTCTGGGGAATGTCAGTTACAGGTCTTACATGCTGCCAGGTATTTTATTTTTTTCGCTGGAAACTGCAGGATCATGGCTAGGAGAGTCTAGAGGGCACCGAGTCCAGCCCTCCACTGGTGAGCCAGGAAGACTGCCCTCGTCCAAACAGCCTTTGCAACTAAGACGTCCATGTTGTACTCTAAGCAGAGGCGCCTTCCAAGTGAGTCAACAGACCCGCTTCAGAAGAAAGCCCAGGAGGAGACTGAGTGGCTCTCCCCACACCCATGAGGTCCCTGGTTGCTCTGTCTCGGGATAACTGCCATGTCTTGAATACAGCAGTCAGTCTGACCCTCATCTTCAGCAAGATGGACCACAAGGAAAGGCCAGGGTATAAAAGTTTTAATAAATAGATGAATATATCAACAAAACTGCATGAGAACTAGAGGGCCATGGTCTCTTCCGGTTCTTGCTCACGTCACACAGTCCCAGGCCTTTTGGCTTCTTCAGGAGCCCTTTCTTTCTAGGCTCAGCACCCACCTGGCCTCTCCTCTCCCCTCTCTTCACCTTGCTTCACCTCTCTCTTTTGAACAACTTCCCGGTAGGTTTAGTTCCAGCAGCCTCCCACCCTAGCTGTGGCTTCTCCAGTGGCCCCCGGGCAATCTCCCATGTCAACCGGGGATGATTAATGAGCAATTCAATACCTGAGTTTTGGGTCTCTTTTTTAAAAACTAGTCTGTTTTTGTACCAGAAACCAAAATGCTGTGTGAAAGCAGAGGGAACAGGTTTGGGTGGTGTCTGGGGCATGATGAGACTTGTGGAACTGAAGCACGTAGCGACTCTGAACAGCCTTTTTCTCCCCGGACCCTCCCACTGTGGGGCTTCTCCTAGCCAAACTCCCTCTAAGCTGTGGAGTCTTGTGAGCAAAAA
This sequence comes from Lepidodactylus listeri, assembly GCA_029233225.1. Taxonomy (NCBI): domain Eukaryota; kingdom Metazoa; phylum Chordata; class Lepidosauria; order Squamata; family Gekkonidae; genus Lepidodactylus; species Lepidodactylus listeri. Next base: position 31,802,442 of record JARCFY010000013.1, read on the forward strand.
TTCTACTTTGTGAGCTACTGGCATGAAAGTTGTGAGTGAGCAATCTGGCTACTGCATAAATTAGTTTGCTCTAGAGCCAGCCTTCCTGAGCGAAGACCAAAATATGTGAGCTGGAGGCTAAAAAACTGTGAGCTAGCTCACACTAACTCAGCTTAGAGGGAACACTGCTCCTAGCTTTACAGAACTCCACATTCCAGCCCCTGTTCAGAGACAGGCCTCCTGGTTCACAGCTCAGCTGCCTACCCATGATGGTATCCCAGCTCTATCATATAGGAGAGCCAGTATGGTGCAGTGGTCAGGAGTATTGGGCTAGGACTGGGAAAACAAAGGTTCAAACCCCCCACTTAAGCTGTGGTGTGCTCTGAATGATCTCGGATCAGTTGCTGCCTCTCAGCCTAACCCACCTGTGAGACAGATGGTTGAGACGAAGATGGAGAAGGTGGATGATGTGCCACTCCGAGCTCTTCGAAGGAAGACTGAGGTTTTTAAAAAATGTACTGGGTAGCAAGGCATTTCTGAGCAAGTTCGTGCTGTCTACCACCTAAGCTAACCAGGTAGCTTCATTGCTTGCCATGCACTGATGAGGTCCCCTGGCGGAGTACCCTGGGCCAAGGCAAATTCCCCTTTTCAAATGCTTTAGGGAGACCTTGGCAGGCGGGAACAGCCTGAATGCCACCCATAATCATAGACTAGCATATCAGACAGCTCCACCTTTTTTTCTTTCCTCAGCCAACTCTCATTTATCAGGCCATATACATCAAGCCCACACCCTTTTGCAAAACAAAGAACCCGAGAGAGTCAGCTCTGAGCCAGGAGAAAGCATGGCTCTCTTCCAAGGCACTTTGAGGCACATTTGCCTAGAGCAGACATCCAGGATTTCTTGCTCCCTTCTTTGTCAAGGAGCCAACCCTCCCTTCTTAATCCTGGGTGCCTTATCTTCTATAAGGCAGACCTCCATTATTACTGTTGGGGAAATTTTTCCACAGACTGTCTGTCTGCCACGGATCACGTTACAACTCAAAGCATATATGCCCCGCGGGCTGTACCTGCACAGGAGGCCAGGCCAAGGCAGGAGGAGGAAGAACAAGGTGGATTCGTACTATGAACATACGAAACTTATTATCAAGTCACTATTTGTCCGCGCAGATTAGCAGGGTCTTTTCGGAGTAGCATTCATTCACCAGGGTCTCAGCTACACAAAGTTGATTCTCAACACCTGCAGCCTGGTTCACTAGTAATGACAGGGATTGAAACTTCATGCCAAACAGATGTTTGGCCATGGAGATAATGGAAGTCCTCAGCTGGAAGCCCCATTGGGGATGCTAGTCCGCCAGGCGGCATCCCTGGGAGCTTGAGGGTTGGGGCAATAGGCCGAGATGGTGTCTAGCGATGCATGACATCACATTTGCCCCCAACCCAGGATGTGACATAAGCTACACACCCCACCCTCATCTGATCCCAGCTCTTCCAGTAGGTAGATGGCCCCAGGTTGCTGCTAAACTTGGTGTCTGATACCTGGATCATAACTGCCCACGAAACAGGGACACTTTTTTCCCTGTCTGCCTGAAATTTAGCATAACTGCTTGGTTGAAGAGTACAAACTCAGAGAACTTTCTTCTTATCGGATGGAAGGAGAAGTTATAGCTGGACATAGGGCTGCCAAGTCAGCCCAGGGGGCGGGGGATCCCCCGCTAAAGGGGTTCCTGATCCGCCGGCCACCATTTGGCCAGCGGGGGGAACCCCACCCCCGAAGTTGTCCAGCGAGGACGACGTAATGACGTCACCGGAAGTGATGTCAGCACGTTGGGGGCGTTGCCAGGGCGACACCCCCAACGTGCTGACGTCACTTCCGGTGACGTCGCTGGGCCAGGAGGAACTCCCGGCCGGAGGAAGACTCCCCCCCGCCGGTGAGTTCCGAAGACTTGGCAACCCTAGCTGGACATGTGTTTCTCACTGAAACCAATGAAAGTGAAAATGAAACAACTAAAATTAATACTTAAAATCAATTAATAGTGTTAACCAAAAATTGGCCCCCCCAGGCAACTGGTGAGGATCAGAACTGACGACAAAGGACCATTAAAGTGATACATAAAATGTTCCTTGGGAAGGGGATTCTCAGCTGGGTTTGGTTTCAGACATGGTGGAGGGGTACCAGCTTCCTCCCCTCCTTCCTTCATCAAAGACAGTTAGAAGCAGGAAGGATGGGGTTCTGATCTATCCTCTTTACTAAGAAATTTAGTGAAACCAAATCAAGTTTTCTAAAAAAAAAAATGGAAACCAAAAATGAAAATTTTAAAAAGTTGTGCAATTTCCTGGTGTTCTGTCTATGTTATCTGCTGAGGGTTCAAGAAGAGGCAGGAGACCAAAATAGGGGATAGGAGGAGAAAGAGACTCATGTCATGCCAGCCAGATCAGCAAATCAAAGGCCATGCCAAGTTTCAGTGTGCTGGTCACACAGGAGCCCACAGTATTCCAACTGGCCACTGGCTTCTCTCTTGAAGGTCCGCATCTGGCTCCAGGTGGAGCCCAATGTGAGCAGCAATGATGTTGGCAGAGCTTTTCCCCAAACCTCATGGTCACCACGGCCTAAGTGGCCTACCCAGTGTCAGTTTACCCAGCCCAGCACAGATTGCATCTGAGTGAGCTGATGAGAGGTCGTTGGGTGTAGGGTGCACAAAGGGCACTGCCCCTGACTCTCCCCATTGGTTGTGTGCATCCTGAAGGCCTCTCCAAACACTCCGTGACCTTGAAAGGGGGGTGGCAACTCTGCAGTTGTAGCTGATCCTTCCCTGTCTTGCTCCCACAGGACTTCAGATGAACATGCAGAGGTCAGGAGCCAGAATAGCAGGCATAAACCCTGATGTCTCCTCCTCACCCCCCCCCCCATGCACCTCTGAAGTCTGGAAAAGGGCATGATGTTGCCTTCCCTTGGGACACCGCACTTGCTTCTTTCTCTGGGAGAGAGCACTTATGCAGGTAACAAGCATGATTATTCCTTGCCTCCTGCTAGGGGGATGACCACTGTGGACCTGGCTGCAAAGCACCAGAGCAGCAGCTCCTTCAGATGAGGAGGGCAGTTCCCCTCTCCTGTTGTGGGGAGCAGAGTTTTCCTCCGGCCAACCAGGGCTAAGGCTGACAGGTGACTGAGCCTCAGATGTTGACTTTGGACAGCATCAGCTATGCTGCAGCAGCAGAACCCACCCTATCTTTAATGGGGGCCTGTGTGTGCCGTTTGCCCACGTCTGATCCCTGGAGCTTCCCAGCTGGCGCCATCTCTTGAGGCTCAGGCAGGGGCCAGGCAGCTAAAGTTAACGATTATCCATATCCACGGGGGTTTAATTGGGGCAATAAAGGCCTCTGGAAAGTGGGGGGAGAGGAGGAGAAAGCGGCCTTTATTTGGAGACAACACCAGCCATGGGGCAGCAGCCCTGCACCGTCGCCTCCCTCTCCAGGTGCTTTAACAAGATTAATGTTTAAGTAATAGACAATAAACAGCATATTGGTGCTTTGGCTGCCTGCCTGCTGTTCTCCTTTAAGAGAGGGGGTGGGGAAGTCCATAATGGCTAAGAGCCCTAGGCCAACATGTTTCAGTACTCCAAGCAGCTGCATGGGACTGTCTCTGATATCAATGTTTCTCATGGGTTTCCTGGCAGCATCTCACTTGCCACTGCTGGAAATGGAATGTAGGACAAGGTGGACCCTGCTTGGTCTGTCCCAGCAGGGAAGTTCTTGTGCACAGGAAGTTGGAAAGCAGCTCTTGTATCTGATCTATTATCTTCTGCAGCGTGGCAAGAAATCCTGAGGATGCACCTCCAGGACCTGACTGGCCATTTAACTGGCAGGGAAGTTCCCAGTGGGCCAGGGCCACTGTCCTGGTAGCTAGGAACAAGCCAAGCCTCAGTAGCTTCGTCAGGGCTGCAGGGGCATTTTGGCTCAGTGCCCATAATCGGTGTTGCTGATTGACAGCTGGAAGAGGCAATGGATAAGCCTATTCCAATTGTTGGTGCCACAGACCAGTTTCTGAGCTGAGTGGTCGCAGAAGCACTGACTTGTAGCACTGCAGGGACCACTCAGCCCGACTTCTTCCTGGTCTGTTTTATCTTCCCAGCCATCACCCCCCACACACACACAGCTGCACCTTTTGAACTGCACACTGTTTTGCTGGCACCACTAAAGATGTGGTTGCTCACAGAGGTGCTACTGCAAACAAGTGAAATACCTCTTCTGCCCCCCTCAGCCTGCTCTGAGCAATTTTTGGTAACCAATTACAAAATGTTAACTAAGAACGTTCTCTTAGCTGGCCACTGCTACAGGCAGAAAGTGGCAAGGAGCTCCTTTTGAAGAAGCAGCTATTCACTAGTGGCCCTTGAGATCCAAGTAGGGTTGCCAAGTCTGGGTTGGGAAATACCTGGAGACTTTGGGAGTGGAGCCAGGAGAGGGTGGGGTTTGGGGAGGAGAGGGACCTCAGCATGGTACAATGCCATGGAGTTCACCCTTCAAAGCAGCCATTTTCTCCAGGGGAGCTGATTTCTGTCAGCTGGAGATCAGTTGTAAAAGCAGGAGATCCCCAGGCCCCACCTGGAGGCTGGCAACCCTAGATCCAAGGCTTCTGGAGCTTTCAGTTGCTGGCTAGACAGATCCTTCAAGTTCTCCCGTCAAGTCTATGGACCAAAGGTAGAATGGCCAGTATCTGGCACCTGCCTCCCAAGAACCTTTCACTGGAGATGCCAGGGGAAACCTCGGCCTTTGACATGCCAAGCACGTGCCCTGCCACTGAGCCACAGGGCCTCCTCTAAAGTCCCAGCAAAACCATGCATTGCTATTTCCAAAAGCAAGATGATGAAGTGCCTGTCTCTCTAGTAACCGAAACACACACATACACAATAGCACACACCACTGAAGGAGCCCTCTAATCCCCCTAAGCCGTTGCTAAGGAGACTAGGCGGCAGTATTACCTGCCGTCACAGAAGAAGAGGGGCCCAGAGGTCGCTAAACCGGTTCCTCTTTCCAATGCAAAGTCATTTCACTTTTCGGATCAGCCCCTTGGCTCAGCTGGGATTGTCTCCTCTTGCCTGTTTTTTTGGGACACACACACACACACACACACACAAACAGAATGAATACATCAAGCCTTTTGCTGGAAATGCATGTGTGTGTGTGTTTGTTTGTGTGTGCATGTGCATGTGCATGCACACACATGCACACACGCATCTGAGCACACTGCTTTGGGCTGCTTCTGAAAGTTAAAAGGTGCTTTGGCAGGTATTCACTGGGCTTGCTTACATTCATTATTTGATTCTTCTTTGGGGGGCCACTTCCCCACAGCTTGGGACTGTGGAACTTCATTTCACTGAGAAAGGCTTATCTTCTTCTAGCCCCTCCTTTCCTTTCCTTTCCTTTCCTTTCCTTTCCTTTCCTTTCCTTTCCTTTCCTTTCCTTTCCTTTCCTTTCCTTTCCTTTCCTTTCCTTAACTGTCTGTTGAGAACCACCCTCCACGTGCAGTTTCTAATAATGTACCAAGCCCTGAATGCCACAGGTGGAGGTGAGGCTCACAACTTGTGGACCCAGATGGTCATGTGTGTAGGCTTTTGCCTGTGTTGGCTTGCCTTTCTGGCCAATAAATGAGTGAGATTTTTGGATTCAAAATCCTAAGCCATCTTTCCCCTCCTATGTGCACATCTCCAATAAGCTGGCATGCTAAGGACAGACCTTTAGGAAAGGAGACCCTAATCAGTGAGGCAGATATGCTGGCGGGAGAAGTGGTGACCATTGGTTGGACCATTGGTTGGAGGCAAACAGCAGAATGTGCCTCTCGTTTCAAGCGCTGAAATAGAGCCAGGAATGTGCTCCCGAAGCTAGCAAACCACAATCCATTGTGCAGTGGAATCCACTGCATGGACGGTGACTCTGTACAAGAATGTGGCCTCAACGGAAAAGAGAAGAGAATTCTTTCCCTTCCACCTCTCTGTAGTACCCCACAGCTATTGAAAAGTCCATGGTGGATTGAGTGAATTGTTGTTAAACTCTGTTGTTACACACACGCACATTTTTGTCTCATATTCAAGATCCTTTCCTCCCTATCAGTCACATCTTTCCCTAGTCACAATATTCATGACCATGTGAACCGATGTGCATTTACTGTACACTCTTGATAGCATATGTACAGTGATCCAGTATGCAAAAAGTAACAAGTGGAACTGGGGAAGGGAGAGGATAGCTGTGGTAAAGTAACACTTTTCATCCCCAAATCCAGCTAGTGGTTCCAAGGACAAAGTTAAAATTATATTGAAAGACTTCTTTCTTCACCCACGTGTCATTGCACAGGCTGGAAATGTACTGGCACATCTCCCCACCTGTCCCTCATAATGAACACTCTTCTCATTGACATGTCTCCCAGTCTTGTTCATCCCCTCCGTATCCCCAGGACCTGTAGTCACAGAAGGCTAGCATGTAGCTTCCCTGCAAGGATTACAACAAATCCTAGTAACAGAATGCTAGCCCACCCCCATAGCAGCCTTTGCCACCCACTCCCCAAAGATAGACAAGCTTTAAGCTAATCAAAGCAGATTTAAAAAAGACTCCCTAGAAACTGGAACTAGGGATGAGCAGAAACTGGGAAAATGTGGTTCGTATTGGTTCATCATGGTTTCTGGCATGTGCAGTTTGCAAACCATGGTCCCTCACGAATTTTTTCACGCTAGGTGAATTGGTTTGGTTCGTGCGGTTCGTGATGCAGTAGAACAGCCCCCAGCATGCTAGAAACACCAAACTCGCAGGGCATTTCTGGCTAACTCTCCTCTTTCTGCCTGCCAAATTTGGTGAGGATTGGATTTACAGGGTTTGAGTGACACGCCCCCCAGAAGGTGCCCCCATCATACATTGTTTATTGGAAACATTGTTTATTGGGGGGGAACAGCAAAAAGATCAAGGCCAATATAAGCCCCACAGAACAGAATCAAAGTTTCAGAGAATCTCTGCAGTAGAAACTGAAAGTGGGGGGCATTTTTGTAAGCCCAGCAAAATCAGTGCAATGTGCCCAGAAGAACCAGTGCCACTGTGGCACTGCAAACCCAACAGGAGTAAGGTCAAGCCAGGAATGTATTTTCTGGGGAAATGTCAGGCACAGATTCAAAAGTGTATAGAATGCAAGCTACACACGCCAAACACACATGGAACCTTGCCCTGCTACCCGCTGCTCTACGATCTCTCCAAATTGAGGGTGGATTACATTTCTGGGGTCCCAGTTATGGATCCCCAAAAAAAGGTCTCCCCAGTGCTCTCTCTGGAAAAGACAGCTACAGTTACAGGAGTTGGCAAAGGCTTTCACAGCTGGAGTTCATTTGTTGTAGATTTTCTGGGCTGTATGGCTGTGGTCTTGGCATTGTAGTACCTGACATTTTGCCAGCAGCTGTGACTGGCATCCTCAGAGGTATAACACAGAAAGATGGAGTCTCTCTATGTCAATGTAAGAAGAAAAATGGTAGGCAGGTAATTTATATCTACTCAGGAAGGTGGGGTAGGGCTGAGTCATTACAGTTACAGGAGTCTATGGAATGGCTCAGGAACAAGCCAGTGACACCAAACTCACTGGGAAAGTTCACCTGGGCAGGATCCCCCCCCCCCCGCCAGACACTAAAAGGAAGGCAAGCGACCCCCTATGCTCACAGCCCTCCTCCAAGCCTCCAAAAGCAAGTTCTGAAGGATAGAAAGGCATCATGACAAGACTTCAACAGGGACTCCCCAAAGTTACCCCATGTCCACTTGGCTGGCACCCCAGACCCACCAACCAGTGGAAATCAGTGTTTTCCATTTAAAGTGATTAGTGATGCAATGACAGAAAGGCAGACATGCCAAGAAACGTCTGATGGGGGCCCCCAAAGTAACCCCATGACTGTTTGGCAGAGATCCCAGCCCCACCAGACCAGTGGAAATCAGAGATTTCTGTTTAAAGTTATTAGTGATAGGTAAAGGTACAGGTTTCTCTTGCTTGAAAGCCAGTCGAATCCAACTCTAGGGATGTGGTGCTCATCTCCGTTTCCAAGCCAAAGAGCCAGCATTGTCTGAAGATGTTTCCATGGTCATGTGGCCGGCATGACTAGACGCTGAGGCGCACAGAATGCTGTTATCTTCCCACTGAAGTGGTACCTGTTTATCTACTTGCAATTTCTTGCTTTCAGACTGCTAGGTTGGCAGGAGCTTGGGCCAGAGATGGGAGCTCACTCCATCATGCAGCACTCAGGTCTCAAACTGCTGAACTACCAACCTTCTGGTCTGCAGTTCAGTGTCTTAACCACTTGAGCCACTGCAGCCCTATTAGTGATAAAATGACAGGTAAGCAGACATCTAACTGGGACTCCACAAAGTTTCCCCATGACAGCATGGCAGGCACCCCAGCATCACCACCAAGCAAGGGAAGCGTGTCCAGTGCCCACAACACTCATAGTCTGCACCCCAAGGGCTGAAACAACCCGTGGCAAATTCTTCTAATCTGTTGAGTTAAAGAAACACCTGTTGGGCTGGCTGGGCCACCCACAATTCTCCTAAGGCAGATTTGGAAAGACAGAAAGGCAGACAGGACAAGAGATTACCAACAAGGGCTCCCCAAAGTAATCCCATGACAGCTTGGTGGGCACCCCAGCCCCACCAGACAAACACGTGAAGCCTGCCCACAACTCTCACAGCCCCCCCCCCTCCCAAGAGCTGAAACAACCTCTGGTGAATTCTTCTATTGTGCAGAGGAAAAGAAACACCTGTCGATCTGGCTGGGCCATTCACAATTCTCCAAAGGCAGATTTGGAAGGACAGGAAGGCAGACATAATAAAACTTCCGACAGGGGATCCCCAAAGTAATCCCATGACAGCTTGGTGGGCACCCCCACTCCACCAGACCAGTGGAAATCCATTTTCCATTTAAAGAGATTAGAGAGGCATACTGTCTGGCATAACAAAGAAAGACTGTACAGTTTCTTGTCCAACCGAGTGTTTATGGACTGAAGTGTTGATGTGTGTTCATACACTGAAATAATGCACAGGGACAATTTCAAGTGTGTTCCTAAGTAACAGTTGCACCTCTAGGATTCCTTCCATATTGGATGTTAGGACTGGCTCCTCTACAATCTCTCCAAGTTGGGGACGGTACCTTTCTGGGGTCCCAGTTACAGACCCCCAAAAAAGGTCTTCCACATTTATACCCTCCTTCCCCTCCTGAGTGCCGTGAGCAGTGATTCAGAGGGTGGCAGAGAAAGCATCCCCCCCCTTCCACATCCCAACTCCCTGTTTCTGTTCCCACCTTGAGTACACCCCTCTGTGGCCTCTCCCAGCCCCGCGCCAGGAAGGAGCGGTGCCTCCTTCCTTCTCCAACCTGGGGGCCATAGTTTGGAAACATTTCCACACCCTCCCCAGTGATTCCTGTGTGGCAGAGTGCCAGGTGTGCCACACCCATGTCTGGAGGGGCGAAAACCCACCCCAATGCTTGTCTTCCTCTGCCCTCTGCAGGCGCCTGCAAAAGGTGCACCCCAATGTGTTGCCACCAGAGGAAAGAGTGGTGGAGTGGGAGGAAGAAGAGGCCCACTCCCTCTTAGCAGGGAGAAGCGGAGGGGGAGCAGGAAGCCCCTCACACTCGGGCTGGGGCATCAAGGCGGGCCACACACCAAGAGATCGAAAGGGCTACGTGGAGGGCCTAAGAAGCAGTCACTCTCCTTGTCATCGGCGAGATGATTGCTATGGGTGGCCAACCCTTCTCCCTTGTGGAGGACATAGTCTTTTGCCGGCTGCAGTGGTGATGGTCAAGGCTCAGCTCTTCAGAGCACAAGACAGAAATGTGCACTTCATGGCAGACCTCTTCTAGAGCAGCCAGCAGGACTGTCACGGCATGCCCCAGGCCCCAGGAGGGAACAGTCCTGCCACTGGGCTACAAAGTGGTTCTGCGCCATGTGCAGGGGATGGATGCAGACCACACGGCACAAAACATCACCACCATGTGACACAGAGAAGCCTGAGCAAGTGGGTGGACGGCGGCAACATCGTGCATGGCTACAGATGCCAGCGCCAACATGTGCACCTCAAGGGTATAATCTGCCTGGCGCACACACTGCAGCTGGGGGTGGAGGATGGGGAGCACTGTCAAGGTTACCTGGGATGCTGCCCCCTCAAGCTGCAGTCCTCGTTCGAGACCCGCCAGTGCCTGGCCGCCCACTTTTGGCACAGCATCAAGTCTGCCTGTCTGCTACACAAGAGGCAGCGGGAAGAGGATGAAGAACTCCACCTATGCCATGACTGTGCATTTGGTGGAGTAGAAGAGTGCCACGCAGGATGTCATCTCCTCCAAGACCATTCTGCATGGGGAAGGGAAGCTCAGCATCAGCTCCAAAGACTGGCTGACCCTCTCCCAAATGGGGCATATCCTCAAGCCCTTCCAGAACACCACCAATGGGCTGTGTACCCATACAGCTGGCCTGGGGCAAGTCATCCCCATGATTCAAGGGCTGGACTGGGCACTGGCCTCTGCACTGGGGCCACCTGTTATCCCACAGGTCAGGGCCTTGGTAGAGAGGTTGCAGGTGGGCATCACCACCAGGTTGCATCCTCTCTGCAGTAAAGGGGAGTAGAAGCTGGCCTGTATCTGTGACCCCTGGATAAAAGGCTCTCTGGACTGCAGAGCTGTTGCAATGGAAGCCTGAGCTCTGCAAAGACTGTGGAGGCTACAAGCCAACAGACATGGCCAGAGGGAGCAGCAGGTGGAAGAGGCTGGGGAGGAGGAGCCACAGCCCGGCACCTCTGCCTCAAAGAGCCCAGCCAGGGAGATGCCCCACGACGGGTTGTCAGTAGTGAGCAGGGAATTCAGCAGCAGCAAGGGATGCCAGGCGTGCAATGGTGGAGGAGCTGGCAGAGGTGATGGTGAGCGGGTACAATGCCAAGTCCCCTGAGCCCGCTGATGCCAATCTCCTGGAGTACTGGTCACACACAGCTGTTATCTGGCTGGACCTCTCTTGCATGGCCATGAGCCCTGAGTCCACCTAACACCCAAACCCCAGCAGGGGAGAGAAGTTCACAGTCAGGAGGGTATAAAAAGGTGGGTCCTTATCTCCTCAGACTCAAAGCACCTAACAAAACACCATAAGTTGTAAGTACACAAAATGTTATAAGTGTCCAGCAATGTTAAACCATCTCTGTCATGTCCTTCCACCGGTCATTCTTTCCCTAAACTGAAAAAAAACCCCAAATCTTCAGCCACTTTTTCCTCACAGGGAAGGTGCTCTGACTCCCTTGATAGTTTGGGTAACAAGCAATTTAACCTCTCGCTGATGGACGCCTTGAGGGAAAGGAGAACTCCCTTCTCCTGCCAGCTCCAGGATTCAAAGGCAGATCAGCAGGAGCCAGAAACCAGCCACTGATCTGGCGTTTCCTTTGCCTTCAAGGAACGGTTTGTCAGAAGCCAGTCGTGTGCTTGGCCCAGCCCTTTCTGAAAACCCAGGGCCCTCATTGGCCCAAAGTTATGGCTCAGCCCTGCAGTTCTCTGTGCGTGTGAAGAGTGAGGGAAGGGGCTACTTCCCCCCATCTGAGGGGCTGGAATGAATATCATTAATCACAGCCCTGGCCAAGTTGCTGCAAGAGTAATTAGGTTGTACGTTTCGTGGGTGTGCTTGGAAGAGGGCTCCCTTTTGAAAAATAGCCCCGTCACCAGGAATCTGGGATGTTTTAATTGGAAATTAAACACGATGGATAATCCTTTCAGAGCTGATAGATTCCCCTTGACTGAGCATCTGGAAACAGCATCATTTTTTTAAGAAAAGAAAAGAAAAGAAAGTATTTGCCGGCCTCCAGCATATGTTTCATTTCTCCCCCCCTTCTGCAAATGCGCGCACGCACACACAAGCAACCAAGTGATTTCTGACTGTGTAACTTCCCAAACCCTTATTCTGCATGCAGAATTGTTCACGGACAGCATTTCTTTAACTGTAAATCCATTTGGACTGATGACCCTCTGGGGTGCTGAGCCATCCCTCCTCCAGGAAGATGCATGATCTCTGCTGCAGGCTGGAGGAAGCAAATGTCCTGTCATTTGCTACCACCCACTGGGAAGACAGCATGCAATTAATAATATTTAAGCGGGCAGAAGGTTGGCTGGGCTGGACCACTGAGTGAGATCCTGGGGAGAAGGGAAATAATGCTGGACACTGTTGACCACTAGGGGTCTCCCTAAGCCTAGGTTGTGGGCTCGTGGAAGTTCAACGGACACTCTGAAACTTTTCCTTCCAGGCTGGGTTTACTACATGCTGCTCTGTACCACCCCCTGTGTATGTGAGGCAACTATCCCAGACCCCAGTTCAAAGGGGGAATGGTCTGGACTTCCCATCAACCGGTTCAGTCCAACCCTAATCTTACTTTGCAGCTGGGCTTCCATCAGATCTAGAGCTCAGGAAAAAGGGCATCCAAAACACATCTGCTTCCCCTGGCGTGTTCTCCTGGACTCGCATCCAAAGGTCTCTGGCTGCTCTGAAAGGGGCAAAACTCAGGAGCTATTCCAGTGACCCAGCAACTAGCCTGGCCTGGCCTGAACCGAAGTACTGACATGCTTATGGACATTTTGGTTATTTCCTCCATGTCCCTTTCCAAACTCTGCCCCACCCAGCACAGCCTGTGTGCAAATGTGGTTGAAGTGGGTTTTGTGCAAGTGAATGATGAGGCTCCTGCACATGTCACACCCCCTGGGGTCATTTCGTAGAAAAAGAGGCGCAGGAGCTCATTAGTGTAACTCATTAGCATAACTTATTTGCATATGCCACACCCCCTGACATCACCAGACGTGTGTCAGAAGGCAACACCCGCTGCTCAGGCTCCACCCCAAAAAGCATGAAAATACAGATCAAGTTAGTATGCTTTTGCTTTTTTCTGCAGCGCATCACCATATGTGCCCGCTCCTGAGCTTGTTACTCCCGGAACGGCGCTCCTGTGCACTCCTGCTCGAAATGACCCCTGCACACCCCGTCATTGTGCGAGAGGCTTCCAGCATGCTATGCCCTAAAACATTCAGGTGCATGTTCAGTTGAATGGACTGCCAATCCTCATGTGCATCTGCTTTCCTATTTTCTCATTTCCTTGGATTCCATCTGTGGGAAAGGAAGGTGTATTTATAACCATGTAAGCTTCTCTTGCCGCACTGCCTCAGTGCAGGAGGGGAGAGGAGAAACTGTTTGAGCAGGATAATTGCCAGATAATTGCAGGTTTCCAAGAACAGCCAGTCCTTTCTTTTTATTTATACACTGCCAGGGAGCAGAGCTTGCATTACCTGTACTGAAAAGCCCACAGCAAAGCAAGCATTTCTATCGGCAAAAACCACAAGGACCAACCCAGCATGTTAGCCCAGGAATGGCACCACAAAGGGGAATATTGAAGCCGGGGAGCTGTTACTGCAAAGCAGTTGTGGTTGTTGTTCAGTTGCACCGTCGAGTCCAAGTCTTCGTGACCCCACGGTACTTGTTTGCAAAATGTCAGACAGGAAGTTATGCTGGCATTTCCCTTTGAATGATGAGGCCAGAGGTGGTGGTGGTGGGCAATGTTCCCCTCTGTTTCTTTCCCCCACTGAGCAGAGCAGTTCTGAGCAGTTCTGAGCAGTTCTGAGCAGAGCAGTTCAGATTATAACTGTTGTAATCTTAAAATGGGCAATGGGCAGTGCAAGACCCTGCACGGCTCTGGAGTGCTGCTGAGCGGGGCTTCCTGTGTTAATGACTGGCCACTCATGCGCACATCTTAGAGGGAACACTGTTGGTGGGGATACTTTGTCTTTGAGCTCTGGTTGCTTATCTCCAGTTTGTGACTCCAATACATAGTTCCTTTATACATTTTATTTCTCTTGTTTTGAGATTTTGACGTTAGTCTGATCCAGCAACTCACCTATCTTGGGCTGAACCAAAGTATTAAAATGCTTGTGCCACAGCCATGTTTGTTTTGATTTCAGCTGATTGCAGCATGGGTGCTCCAAAATATCTGAAACATCAATACAAGTATAATCGTTTATCGCAAATAAATACATGCATGTCAAAACATATTGAATATCAAATCAGGGCATGCAGTCCTAAGCACAATTATACCTGTACAAGTTTGCTGAAATCCATGAACTTAGAAGGGTGTAACTCTACTTAGGATTGCACAATCAGGTGGTTAAGGAGTTCACCTAAGTGTTACGAGATATACCCCCCCCAAGCCTTTCCCGCTAATCATTGGAGAATAAATGGCATTCTGTAGGGTTAGCTATGGCCCCAATCCTTTCACACGGTCAGAGAGAAGGTAGAGCCTACAAATCATATGCTGCTCCCTGCATTTCCAGGATTCCAAGTTTCCACTGCCAGAGCACCAAAGCTAGGATTCGCCAGTTCAGACCTAAAGCCCTTCTCCAGCCCTGCTGTTTGGCACACACACCAGGCAGGAAGGCTGGTCAAGATTCCAAAGCACTCCCAAGGCCCATTCTGAGGTACTTCTGTTATCAAGGATATATTTTGGGTTTTTTTACATTTTCTTCAGGACACTGTTCTCTGTTGCCTGGAGATCAGTTGTAATCCCAGGAGGTCTCCAGCCACCATCTGGAGGCTGGCAATTCTACTTCTTAGTGTCCCTACAATGCCTATTTTGAAGCGAAGAGCTCCAGCATTTAGGGTTGCTAATGCTGGCTTTGGGGAAGTTTCCGGAGATATGGGGTGGTGCCTGGGGTGGGGGTGGGGGTGTGAAGCTTGGAGAGGAGAAGGAGCTCGGGGGGGGGGGGGTGAGCTGCCCGAGTCCACCATCCAAAACTGTAATTTCCTCCAGGGGAACTGACTTCTGTAGTTTGGGGATCCGTTGTCATTCCCGGTGAGTTCTAGGCCCTGCCTTGAGGCTGATAAGACTACCAACATTGTGCCCGAATATGTCACATGACGTTGGTTTGTGGAGAGTCTGAAGTCAATGTGAGAGAGGGAGGAAGGCTGCAGTTGGCCTTGTGGAATTCTTCACTGCAGAGTAATGACTGCCAGCCTTCCACCTAGACAGCCCTTTTCTCTTGCACCCCTTCCCCATTGCCTCTGGACAGTTTCCAGGCTGGGTACAGACGATAGGCGAGGACATCTAGGGAGGAGAAGCAAACGTTGGCCTTTTGCAGATGGCTCAAGCTGCCCATCAAGTGGAAACAGTCCAGAAGGGCAAGGAGCCAGCAGGGGCTGCTGACCTTTGCATCCCAGAGGAAGGGGCATTGGGGAGTGAAATGCCAGGGCTGGCAGGCTACTCTAGATGCCCATCCTCCGGCAGATCCACCCGCTGCTTTTCAAAGGCCCCAGAGAGGTCACCTTGCCCTTTCATCTCCACTGGCTAAAAAGTGCTTCTTAAAAGAGAAACAAAAATACCCCACCTGGGTTTGAGAGCTCAGCTGGATGCTCTCTGGAGAAGGAGGAAAGCTTCACCCCCTGCAGAGCTGACTGCAGCCCTTGTTCCCTGGCTCCTTCAGAACACAGAAGGCCTAAGGGGAGGGTCAGCCAAGGTCTCTCTCACACCTGCTCGGGTATCTACAGCCAGGCAGCAAAACAGGTGAGTAGACCTCTCTCTCCTTCTGTGAGCAACCATTCAGTTTTTCAAAGGATCTCTCTCTCTTTGTCTGTCTCCTGTCATTCCTTGCCCACAAGAGTCATACCTTGACACTGATGGACTGTGCATTGTACAGATCACATGCTGAAATGTACCTTTTGTTGTGGGGCTTCTGTTCCTTTAAGAGCTGTGTAGAAAAAGGAATTCTAGCAGATGCCATTTTGCTCACTCCTGTGTGACCCTAGCTACCACCCACTGAAATACTCCCCCTAACTACCACCCACTGAAATACTCCATCCTATACAGATCCATGAGCTGTGCTGTCCTTCTTGGCATCTGGTCCCTGCTTACTCCAGCTTGTGGTTTTCTGCAGCCACCAGTCCTGCCTGCATAATGCAGACTTTAACCTCTGTCTTTTGGATTTCCGAAACATACCAAATGTAAGCTGTCCCTCGCATCTGGACAGATAGGACCAAAGATAGAACTTGGGATGAATTGTCAAGTGCCTCCCTTCTTTCCCATCAGGTGAAACAGCACCACTGGTGGGAACCTACGGCTGACTTGCAGCTGCTGCTACATGACCATGGCTGTGATCACACGCACGATTAGACCTGACGTAGCCGTGAATGCTGGGCAGATTTAATGGGAGCGATCAGACAACAACATCTGGGAAGCACCCTGCAGCCACCGGCAACCCATTTTGCTCCGCTGCAGAAGTGGAGTTAAAAGACACCCGGGAAAAACCAGTAGTAAAGGGGTTGTGAAGAGCCACGGGTGGACTTTCTCCTGTCTGATTGCTCCAGCGCACTCTCATAGCATGGTCTAATCAGGCCATCCTGACTCCATGCCGTTGTTTTTTCCCCTCCTTCGCAGTATGCACATGTTATGTATTGACCATGCGGTCGCCATGTGCTCTCATCATTGCGACCGCATGGCCAGAGCACATGGCCAGAGCATGGCCAGAGCACATGGCCAGGAAACTACCTGAGCTTCAGCCAGGTAGAACAAAGGCCAGGTGGATTCAAACCGGCCACCAATCCTGTACCTAGGTTTCTCCCAGGGAACCTATGAAATGTAAATAGACTTCTAATAGCCTATCAGGCCAGTTGGGTGAGGTCAGGGGATTGTCCCTGACCAGCATAAAAGGAGGGCTTGGAGCCCTGGGTTGTATGCTTCATCCGGACCAGCAATAAAGATCTAGCTGTTTCACTATTCCATGGACTCCCGACTCCAATACTTATCAGTGGCGACGAGGATGGGATCCCGATGAGCGACTCTCCAGCAGACCACAGCAGCACAGCGAGCTCCGTCCTGCCGGCCGCAGGCATCTCCGAGCTCCAGCGCTCCAACGCCTCGCCGCAAGCCGCTCTGAGCCCAATCCTCCGGCACTAGCCAGCGCCAAGCCTCAGCGCTCCCCGGCACCGCCGCAAGACACGAGGACATCGCTCAAACAGCCGCCGCCGCTCCTGCTCTGGTAAATATGGCAAACGCTCAGGGACCAATTACCCCTTTCAATACGTCTCGCCCCGAGACGTGGGAGTCCTGGCTCAAGACGCTGGGTTGTGCCTTTAAGGTCCGCGGAATCACAGATGCGGACCTGAAGAGTGCCTGGCTCTTGAGTTCCGGAGGGGTGGAGGTCATGCGGGTGGCCCAGAACCTACTAGCCCCGCAAGACCCCACCGAGGTGTCTTACGACGTGCTCACCAAGACCCTCGGCGATTACTTCGCCCCGAAGCCATCAAAACTGGCCAGGCGCTGGGAGTTCATACAGCGCCAGCAGCAGCCGGGGGAGTCAGCCGCCACTTTCCTGGCTGAACTCCGTCGACTAGCCGTGGGCTGCGAATTCCGCCACATGGATGACCATGTGGAGACCGCCTTCATGGGAGGGGTCCGGGAAGCCAAGCTCCGCCGGCGCCTCATTGCAATGCCGGAGCCAACCTTGGAGAAGATGCTCGAAACTGCGGCAGCCTTCGAGACAATGCAAAAGGACAAGGCAGCCACCAAAGTCCACCAGGCGGCTCCTCCCGAACCTGACTCAAGCGAAGAAGAGGACGTCCACCGGATGCAACCACGCTCGCAGAAGGGTGAGCCCGGCGTCCCCAGGCCCAAGGGCCGGCGCCCAGCATCTGTCTCTGTTCCCTCTCCTGCTTCCCTCAACAGGCAGGCCCCAACGTGCGCCAGCTGTGGGGACCCCCACGACAGACGGACATGCCGCTTCCGTGATGCCATCTGCCGCGCCTGCGGGAAAGCAGGACATCTCGCCCGGGCCTGCCGCCTGAGGAACAGCCATCGTGCCCCAGCAGCGAACTTCGAAGAAGTGGGTAGTGTCGTTCCCACGGCCACGGTAATGAACTTGCCTCAGCCCATCCCGGGCGCAATTTCCGTGTCTCTCCGAATAGAGGGAGTTCCTTGCTCCATGGAACTGGACTCAGGGTCAGCATATTCAATTGTGTCCGCAGCTACGTTCCGCCGCCTCTGCTCGAAGGGGGCACGCTGGCTGCGGCTGCCGGCTGGGTTGGTCCTCCGGGACTTCCAGAAAAACCCAGTGGCTATTAAGGGGCTAGCCAGGGTCCGGGTCCAGTACCATGCCTTTAATGGCCTGCTGGACCTTCTCGTGGTGGAGCGCAATCTAACCAGTCTCCTAGGCCGCGCCTGGTTCAAGCCGCTCGGAGTGCAGTGGACCGGAATACACCGCATGGGCTCTACTGACTTCTCATCCATCTGCGAGGAATTTCCCGCCGTTTTCGATGGCTCATTGGGCTGCTACAAAGGACCCCCGGTTTCCTTCGACCTGGACCCGGCAGTCCGGCCCATCCGCGTGGCCGTCCGCCGGCCACCACTCGCCTTCCAGCCCAAAGTGGAGGCAGAGTTGGAAAAGCTCGTGGCACAAGGGGTGCTCGAGCCGGTCTCCCACGCCAAGTGGGAGACTCCCATTGTGACCCCCCTCAAAGCTAACGGGGAAGTCCGCATCTGCGCGGATTACAAATGTACAATTAATAAGGCATTACAGGACCACGCGTACCCGGTACCGGTGGTCAGCCATGTTCTGGCCTCCCTCGCGGGTGCCAAAATATTTGGAAAATTAGACTTGGCCCAAGCCTATCAGCAGCTTCCCGTAGACGAAGCAACGGCCGAGGCACAAACGATTGTGACTCACAAGGGAGCGTTCAAGGTAAAACGCCTCCAATTTGGGGTCAGCGTAGCACCCGGCATCTTTCAAAATCTAATGGATTCTCTCCTAAAAGATGTTCCAGGAGTGAAGCCGTTCTTCGACGACGTCCTCATCGCCGCCCCGGACGCCGACACGTTCGCAGCTCGCCTCCGGATGGTGCTGCAAAGGTTCCAGGACGCGGGTCTCAAGGTTCGAAAAGACAAGTGCACCCTGGGAGTCTCCTCGGTGACCTTCTTGGGGTTCCAAGTCACCGCAGACGGCATTCACCCTACAAAGGAGAAGGTAGTGGCAATTACAGGGGCACCCCGCCCGTCCTCAAAGGCGGAACTCCAGGCATTCTTGGGACTTGTGAACTTCTACCACGCCTTCCTTCCGCACAAGGCGGCGGTCGCTGAACCCCTGCATCGTCTCCTGGACAAGGGAGCGGCTTGGGCCTGGGGTCCCAAGCATGATGCAGCCTTCCGGGCCGTCAAAGACTTATTAATTTCAAATGCGGTCTTAGCGCATTTCGATGAGAGGCTCCCTGTCATCCTGGCCTGCGACGCATCCCCCTACGGCGTTGGGGCGGTCTTGGGACACCGGCTACCCAACGGAAAGGAGGTACCGGTTGCCTACTACTCCAGGACCCTGTCGTCGGCAGAACGGAACTACGCCCAGATCGACAAGGAGGCCCTAGCAATCGTAGCTGGCGTCAGGAAATTTCACGACTATCTCTACGGACGGTCGTTCACCGTGGCCACAGATCACAAGCCGCTGCTGGGTCTCCTTGCCCCCCACAGGCAGACCCCTCACATGCTGTCCCCGCGGGTCCTGCGGTGGTCAATTTTTTTGTCAGGCTACTCCTACGAATTGGTACATCGCCCGGGGAAGGCGATGGGTCATGCAGACGCCCTCAGCCGTCTTCCCCTCCCGTCCTGCGACCCTGATCCGGCTCCCGCTTTCCACGTCGCGCTCCTAGAGGATCTACCGGAGCGCCCCGTACAGGTATCAGATGTGGCCCGTCGCACGCGGCGGGACCGCATCCTTTCCCGTGTCTCGGACTGGGTGGGAAGGGGGTGGCCGGAAAAACCGGGACCAGATTTTGCCGCTTTCACGGCACGCAGGCACGAACTATCGGCCCACAAGGGATGCCTGCTATGGGGATCTCGAGTGGTGATCCCCGGGCCCCTGCGGCCCCGAGTGCTAGAGGCCCTCCACGAGGCTCACCCGGGAATTGTGCGCATGAAAGCTCTGGCCCGGAGTTACGTATGGTGGCCAGGCCTGGACAAAGACATTGAGGGGCGGGTCCAGAAGTGTACCAAATGCCAGGAGTCACGGCCAGATCCGCCACACGCTCCTGTCCGATCCTGGGAATCTACTAACAAGCCCTGGTCCCGCCTGCACCTAGACTTCGCGGGACCGGTCCAGGGCCGGTTGTTTCTTATCGTTGTTGACAGCTACAGCAAGTGGCTTGAGGTAGTGCCGGTAGCTTCGACCTCCACCAACGCTGCCTTAAGAAGTCTCTGGCCGATCTTCGCGACACACGGAATGCCAGAAACTCTCGTGACCGACAACGGGACCGCCTTCACCTCCGGCGAGTTTCAACGGTTTGTGGAAGCCTGCGGTCTGCGCCACATCCGCTCCGCTCCGTTCCACCCCGCAACCAATGGCCAGGCCGAGCGCATGGTGAGGACAACGAAGGACGCGTTAAAGAAGATGGAGCATGGCGACTGGGAAGAGCAGCTGTACAAGTTCCTGTTCTGCCAACGGAACACACCCCACTCAGGGACCGGGCGCCGGCCAGCCGAACTTCTGATGGGAAGACGACTGGGAACCGTCTTGGACCGCCTACATCCCGACCGAGCAATCGAGGGGAACCCGACAACGGAGGACCGGCCAGCTGCCCGAGGATTTGCTCCCGAAGACCCCGTATATGCAAAGAACTTCGCGCGGGGTCCAACATGGCTCCCCGCGAGGATCGTCCGAGTCACAGGGCCTTATTCCTATGAGGTCCTTACGGAAGATGGCGTAGTCTGGAAACGGCACATTGACCAGATTCGACGCCGTACCCAGAACCACGATGATACCCAGGCCCCCGAACTCCCTGCACCAACAGACCGTGACATCGACACGACTCCAGAAGCAGCGCCAGACCCTGATCCGGAGACTGCGGAGATGCCGCTCCTGCCCGCGGACGAAGCAGTCGCACCATCCACACCTGAACAACCCCCGAGCAGACAGGCCCCGCCAGCAGAACAACTACCCACACCGCAACCTGCCGACACTAGCAACACGCCCCGCCTTACAACCCCCCGGCGCTCTGGACGTGAGCGCAGACGCCCGGACTATCTCAAAGACTATGTGTGCAGAGGGGTTCTGGACTATGGGGGGAGGGGTGTTATGTATTGACCATGCGGTCGCCATGTGCTCTCATCATTGCGACCGCATGGCCAGAGCACATGGCCAGAGCATGGCCAGAGCACATGGCCAGGAAACTACCTGAGCTTCAGCCAGGTAGAACAAAGGCCAGGTGGATTCAAACCGGCCACCAATCCTGTACCTAGGTTTCTCCCAGGGAACCTATGAAATGTAAATAGACTTCTAATAGCCTATCAGGCCAGTTGGGTGAGGTCAGGGGATTGTCCCTGACCAGCATAAAAGGAGGGCTTGGAGCCCTGGGTTGTATGCTTCATCCGGACCAGCAATAAAGATCTAGCTGTTTCACTATTCCATGGACTCCCGACTCCAATACTTATCAGCACATCATCGCAAACTCCATAGGGAGCCCGCAGTACAGAGGTGCAATTCACCGATCCCTCATTTAAGCCCATGGGGGAAAAATGGGACAAACCCCCCCCCCAACTTGCCCACAGTTGCATCTGATCACACACTGATGGACTGCACTTGCAGCTTTAAAGGGAGGTGTGATTGTGCAACTGCAGGTCAAATTCTGCCGCAGGAAATAGCCTCTCCCCCCTCCCCCCCCCCCCTTTATCTCACATGTGTGACCACAACCCAAGATTGCTTTCTGAGTTTCACTCTAACAGCTCATCCAGGGTCACTCATGCAGGGGTTGTTAACCCTGGCTTGGATGCTCTCGGGAAGCAGGTTGTTCTCCCACCTCTCTGCAGCATCATGGCGCTTCTTTGCACCTCCCAGGTTTCCCCCATCTTTCCTGTGCCCTAAACCTGCTTTGCTCCAGTGTTTTGAGTGGCACTCCAATGGACAGAAAAGTCCAGATCTTCCTGGTCCCATCCACATCAGGATCATTGCCCCTGGCCCAGTGCCCTCTGACAGCCATTGCCTTCCTCCCACAGACAGCTTTAAAAAAAAAAAACTGGCAATTGACGTATTGTTATAGCGTTATAACATTACAACAATTTGTGTCTGAGGTTTGCTGAATCCCCAGCTTTCATTAAAAAGGTGAAATAGCAAGTGGCCCCTCAGAATCTAGTAGCTTTCCTAGCGCCACCCACTTAAGGCTTTGAAGTAAAAAAAAATCAGTGTATCCTGTTTCTATCAGGCTACTGAATGAATGACATTTGTCAGTGTTCATGTGTGCATGTGCGCAAGGGGTAAGCAATCCCTTTGTCAATGCCATCTGCCGAGGCTCCTCAGGGCCCGTTTCTGGCCACCCTTATTAAATCGTTCCCTCTCATGAATAGTTAAAGCCTCCCTGAATTAACAATATACACACATCCATTCCAGAAGAACTGACAGAGATGCAAAGAGCAAGTTTCCTAATTACTGCAGCTCTGGGGGCCCATGAATTATTCAGCACCCTCCCTGCTCAGTGTAGGTCTGTGGCCCGAAAGATGGGCCATCCAAGGCAGCTTCCCGGGGGAATCTCTGTCCCTTTGGGAATGGCACCCACTGGGCAATGTGCTTTTACCCAGAACTGCTTTGTAGCCAGTGGCTGGCGGGAACCAAGAAAGCAAGACAAGTGTTTTAAAGTCTGAAGGGAATGGGTTAATCTTGGATCATCACAGGGCTCTTTATTATTTTATTTTATTATTATTTATTGAATTTCTAAACTGCCCTCCCCTGAAGGGCTCAGGGCAGTGTACATCATAATCCAACATATAATGTAGTTAAAACATCACAGTTATCTCAGAAGCGAAGCAGGGTCAGCTCTGGCAAGTACTTGGATAGGAGACCTCCTTGAAATACCCGAGGTGAAAGGCGGGGGCAGACTTAATTCAGCCACTTCTCTGAATATCCTCCAGGCCCCCAGTAGGGGTCAGTCACCAGAGGTTGCCATGACTTCCAGGTGCACACACAGTCATCAGAGATTGCCATGACTTCCATGATGCACGCGCACCCGCACACACACACATGCATGTACATATAAAAAATACCAAACCCCCCAAACATCACAGTAAATAATATAAAGCCAGACAACCAGTCACAATTTCCAATAAAACTAGTAAAACCATTAATCCTCAGTCTTAGATGGCATTCTGTATGTGGTCACCTTCCTCCAAGGGGCATGGTCATGGACCAGAAGAGATGGGAAAACGGTTGATGTCCTCAGCCATAACCATACAGACAACTGTTGCTCCCAAGAGAGAAACAAAGTGGTTCTAGGGCCTAGGCAGAGTTTCTGCTGTTTTAACCCATGGACTTATACTTGAGTAACTCTGCATAGGATTGAACAGTTAGTCTCCTCTCTTTTTCGTGACTCCTTGAACCTGTGGGACAGAGACTGACAGTAGGACTGGAACCGGCAACACAGAGTGCTTCTCCGTACAACACTGAGCTATCTGATATGGAATCAGTTGCTGCAAAAATGTGGGGATGGCCACCAGCACACATGAGAAAGGAGGAGCAGATCCTGCTAAGGGGATGGGCCAGCAGCCACCCTTTCCAAGAACACAGAGGAACTGGTGCCAACAGGGCTGATCCAAGACAGAACCAGTAGCACTGCAATGGAGGTCAGGCGGGAATGGGAGTTTTTCAGACTCTCAGGATCAAAAGTCATGTGAGCTATCAGGGTGTTTGTTGTCTGACTTCTTGTGGCATTGTCGGTGTGCAGGTAAGTGTGTGACCTGCAACTGTGGCCCCCTTTTCAACTTGAAGGAATGCCAAGAGGAGAATAATTGTTTGTACCTAATACAAAAAACAGGCTTAATCTACAGATGGTGTTAATGGGGCCCCATAGAGGTGTAATCGTATACAAAGCAAAAAACAGAGCTTGAATAGCTACTGAAAGCTAAGCCACTTTACTTAAGCGAAGCTGGCTTGGCTTGGCAAGCAGTGAATGGGAAAGAGACGCAAGAGTCCATTGTTTTTGGAGGCGGTGGGTCAACTTAGCCAGGCACAACCCGTATGCTGTGCAGAGCAACGGAGGTAAACAGATTAAATCCACTCCGACCTGCACACTTCGACTCAACCGAGTTATGCTGAGCGTACCAACCGTCAGAGAGAGAGAGAAAGAGTTTAGTTATGCACACGCAGAGGTCATTTAGTAGAAAAAGAGGTGAAGGAGCTCATTAGCATAACTCATTAGCATAATTTATTTGCATATGCTACACCACTGGAAGTATGTCAGAAGGCAAGAAAGAGAGAAAGAAAGAGCTGGCAGAGAGGGGACAGCTACTAATCCAAGCCACAGAAATACCACTATTCTGGGAGGATAGCTTCAGAGGTGGCTGAAGCCTTCAGAAGGCTGGTCGGAGGAACAAGGACCTTTCCAGGGGGCGGGGTCATTTTGCTGCAGCCATGACACAAGCAGGCCTGCGGGGGGCTGGCACCAACTCCCAGAGCTGAGCTCCCCCAAGCTCCTGCTCAAAATGACCCCTGTGCACACGGACCATGGATGGAAAAAGCTACCCTTCTGCTCTACTGCAGTTCAGGCTCTTTCCATTATTATTATTTTTTTGCAATGGTAATGAAGCCATGAATGCAGGAACATCTTTCACAGCACAAATGGGCTGTAATCAAAAGGTTGTATTACTATTTCCAAAAAAAATAAAATTAAAAATATAAAAAGTCCAACTCCAATTTCCTGCCCTTGGCTGGAGACTGACTTTTAATATGCCTCTAATTTACAAATAGATGGAAACAATCAGACCTCCGGGGCCCTTTGGCAGCTGAACTTTATGGCGTGTTCCAGGCAGATGTAGCGTCAGCCAAGAGCAGAGCTTTATTTCCCTCCAGAGAGTGCTGCTTTCTCAAGGTCCGCATCACTTCCTGGCTGACTGGCTCTAAATTCCTACCTGGGCCAACAGAAAGGCGCGGAGGAAGCACCATAGAAGGTGATTGGCTCACCCAGATGAAAGCCATTAGCAATTAGGCCCATCTAATTATTTCCATGTATGCAAATTGCAAGCAAGCAAGGGCTAATTAAAGCCAGAAATCTGGTTAACAGGTGACTAAAAAGAAAGGCTTGCACACCAAGTGATGCCTTCTGTCTGGAGGGCAGAAGAACGCTTTGTTTTGGGGTCTATGCATAAAGCAGAGCCTCTTCTATGCAGATCTTTGTCATCTCTCGTGTCAATATTTCATGATCTCCTGTGGTGATAGCTGGCAAGGCTTACATCAGGCTTTTGAACTGACATCTAAGAAATGATTCACATCCGAATCCACCTTTGGATCTAGCCTGATTTGCCCAGTGACCTTTCTGAAGCATTTGCATGGCCAGGGTGTGCTAGAGTGAGGGCATGTTTGGAGCAGTGCATGCACACTCCTTTTCTGCAGTATTAGCTGGGTGCATAAAACCTTCTTTAACGCAATTGCGCAGTAAGTCCCAGTAAATTTTCAGGCAGCAAATTCACAATATACATTTGCCCAGGAAACTTGAAATTAGTTTGTTTATAGTTTATCTTTCTCACTGAAACTGCAGGTGGATGACACTGGGTAAGTCAATACAATCAACAGGATGGGGCATCCAATACGTTAATGCTTCATTAAAGCATCTTTCTGAACCATTCTGTTCTAGCACAGCTTTATTACCACTATAAAAATACCCTCCACTCCTGAGTAATTCAGGGAGGGAAGGTGGCATGGTACAGCTTGATCTTGTCAGACCTCAGAAGCTAAGCAGGGTCAGCCCTGGTTAGTACTTGGATGGGAGATCTCCAAGGAAGACTGCAGAGGAAGGCAATGGCCAACCACCTCTGTTTCTCACTTGCCTTGAAAGCCCCCCTTGCTGAGGTCGCCATAAGTCAGCTTTGACTTGACAGCACTTTACACACACACACACACACACACACACACTACAGAGTAGAAGGCATGTGGGAACCTTCCTGATCTCATCAAAAAGGCCCTTGCCGAATATAAATTGAAATAATAAATAAATAAAGTGGGGGGACAACAGAAAATGGCCATGTACAGGCAGTTAGTGATCTTGCCCATTTGCAGGGTGGCACCTGCAGAGGGCCCTGCTCAGATGCGCGAAGCTGTCATGGCAGAGCATAGGGGGAGAGGTGGTCCTGCAACCTTGAGAGTCCAAGGTTTTGAAGGGCTTTGTACGTGAGAGCCAATTCCTTGAATTGTACTTGGTAAGTGATGGGCAGCCAGCGGGGTGGTTGCAGAATGGGAGTAATAAGCATGCTCCACCTAGCTCCTGATAATACCCAAAGCTGCAGCATTCTGCACTAACTGGAGTCTCTGATTTGACCTTGAGGAGAGACCTACATTAAATTCATTATGATTGTCTAGTCTCAGTGTTATGTGGCATGGATCCAGACGGCAACCAGCTGAGTCAAGGGAAGGGGCCATCTTCTGGGCTAAACTGAGCTGAAGCAAACTTTTTTTACAGCTGCATTAATTTACTTCTCCAGTAGTAATGTTGGACCAGCATAACTCCTAGGCTCTTAACTGAGTCGGCAAGGGTCAGCTGAATCCCACTGAAGGTGGGAAGTACAGTGGCTTTCAAGATCTCTGAAAAGTACTGGAGTTGGGAGGCCGGTAACAGTGAAATCAGCATGGTAGTTTATTGCAGGTCAGATGGAACATGGAAAACCCCAGGCTCAAGAGCCCTCTTTTATCCTATCCAGAGGCATACCTCCAACCTCGCCCAGATGTCCTGATAGGACCTTAGGATCATGGTTACATTGCATAGGTCCCCAGGGGAAACCTAGGTACATAATTGGTGGCCATTTAGGATCCGGCCGGCTACTGTTCTACCTGGCCGAAGCTCAGGTAGATTCAGGCCATGTGCGAATGACCATGTGGCGGTCGCCATTACCTGAGCACATGGCGACCACGATAGTAATACACAACAATCTCTGTCTTCCCAACCAGACCTTTGTCTTCAGTTTTTCACTCTTAGCCACTAAACCACAGCAGAGAGGCAGTGCTTTAGGACCTCTACCACATCATTTGAATTATTTGAACCACTCCAAAGGACATCCCCTATTACCTAATTCTGCCACCAAATGCCTCAATGATATGGCATGGTCTGCTGTATCAAAGGCTGCAGATAAATCCAGCAGCAGGAGGAAGAGGAGAGGGAGAAGGAGAAGAAGAAAAAGGACCGTTGTCTACATTCAGATGGAGGCAATCAACTAAAGACAACAGGGCTGTGTCTGTCATATAGCTAGGCCTAAAGCCAGACTGAATGAGGTCCAGAACAGAAGACCTGGAGTTGGTCTGCTACTGTTCTCTGCATCATTTTGCCCAGAAAAGGCAGATTAGAGACTGGGGAATAACTGGTCACATTATTTTTTTCTGTAGAAATGTTTTTTTAAAAATAGTGGATGGATAACTGTCTCTTTGAGTGGTCAAGGGAAAAGTGCTCTGAGTTAGATTTAAGATAGACACAAAGGGCTCATTGGTGTGGTCCTTACATGATTTTAGCAGCCAGAATGAGCAAGGATCCAGGGCACAGGTAGCGGCCTCTGCAGATCCCAGGATCCTGTCAACATCTATCATGGAAACTGGGTCAAAATGGTCCATAAATAGACCAGATGATATATTAGACATTTTTCTGACGGACCTATGTTACAACCTGCTTCCAGATCAAAGTGTATTTGCAACATTTTGTTGGCAAATAGCTTTGCAATAGTATCACAACTGAGTGCTGTGTTTCTGAGATAATAAAGGTTCAGACTTAGGACAAAGCAGATGCTGATGTTAAAAACTGGGGTGGTTGTGAACTAGTTGATGCAATGGTAGCAGACAAGTAACATTTCTGTGCTACTGTCACCACCACTTCAGAGGTCTTCCAATGGGCTCTTTAGTACAATCTGTCAGATTCAGAATAAGTCTTCTGCCAGCATTATTCTAAACATCTCCCAGCTCTCTTCAAGTGAACTGGGGGGCAAAATTCTGCCCCAGGGGCCAGAGAGGTCAACAAGGGACAACCTTAAGAGCTTCATTTTCCAAGCTCCCACTAAAGCCTCAACAGAGCATGTGTCTGGAATCCTAAAATCTCCCAAAGCACTCTGGAATCCAGTAGGACCCATGAGCCTCCATTTTGACTGTAGCCCCTTTCCTGCAAGGTGTCAGGGCCATGTTCATCCTTAACTTGAGTAGATAATGGTCAGATCACAGTTCAGGCCACATCTTCAATCCTAAAACTGGATGGTCCCTCAAAGTCTCAGTGCAAAAGCTTAAGTCCAAGGTGTAGCCCCTTTAATGTGTTGGGCCTGTTATGATTTAAGGGTGGTCCAAAGCAGTCAGCAGAACTATAAAACCCTGGGCTGGCCTTGGTGAGGTATCCTTGGCATGGATGCTGAAATCCCCCAGAACAATCGGCCTGGGTGTTTCCAGCACCAAGCTCAAGAGCGCCTCTGCCAACTCAAACAGGATGCCTAGCAGGGAACTAGATGGCTGGTAAACAACCAGTGTGCCTCGTCTACCTTTAGTCTCTGGCGTAAGGAACAGACAACTGATGCCAGTAATAGTTTGCATTGACAGTCTGCAGAAGTTGAAGGACTCACGAAGGACAGGACACACTTCTCCGCCCCAGCTACCTGTGGTTGGTGGAGGACTAAGGACTACATAACCAGGCAGAGTTAGATGGGACAGACAGACATCACTTTCTCCCAACCATGTCTCTGTTACGTAAGCCTGGTCAGTTTTCTCTTCCTGTAACATCCTGGACAGGCATGAAGTTTTGGGCCTCTCCAGTCTGGTATTGCACAATATTAGTAAACAGGTGGAGGAAATCACTGATTCTTGGGATGCTATGGAGGTTAGCTAGGCAATGAGCATCCTTGTCAGACACTGGCCATCTTTGAAGAATCCCACCCTTGTAGCAACTAGCTCCCATTTGCACTGAAGTACTGCATTCATCAAATATCCTGTCCTAGGTAAAGATTGTGCCCAGCACCACCAACCTCCCCGCCCCCGACATGTTACCATCCACTGAGAAGCCATATAGCAGTCCAGGGCTACAGTCTTGATGTGCTGACATTAGTGCTGACCAACACATGTTGGTCTATATCAGTGCTGCTCCCCTGTACTGCAGGTTAAACCCACCTTCATGCTTTCCATCTGCCTTCCCCCTCCTTCCTTCCTTGGTTTTTCCCTTTCTGTGACAAAGAATAAAATGTATTTTAATCTCTATACTACCGATGGTCTAGAGAACATTAGCCCCAGTTTCTTGGCTTTGATTTGTCACTGCAAAAGATCTACAGTAACTCACGCAAAACAAGCATTGCTTTTTAAGGGCCTGTTGAGCGGAAACCTTGCATTTTGCAAGAAGGAATGCAGAAAATTAAGGGATTCCCCCCCCCCCCCCCCGAAATTATTTTTGCATTTGCAAATGATTCAGATATTATTTTGATTCCTGAGAGTCTACTCTTCTTTCAGTTCTCCAAATTTCTTTTGGTAAGAACTAAACAATTTTTTTTGTTTTGTTTTCTGATATCAGTGTTGGAAAAAAAACAAGAAAAGAAATAAAACTGTTGCAAGCTTTTGACTGGAACACATAGAAAAAAGACCTGGTGGGTAAGCTGTTGTTAGAGTGGCTATTTACTATGCAGAGAAGCAGAGCCAATTAGAGGAAGCAAAGTAGTTTATTTAGGAACTAATAGGAGAATAGAAAGAGAGTTAGCATCCTAACTACATGCTTGTGGGAAGACAGGAAAGACAAAGAACCCAACACACAGCAGGAGGACATCCTGAGTATTGTGAGGACAAACAAAAGGTTTTGAGTTCTTTATCCCCAGCCAGTGTCACATTTAAATCATTATCTGCCTTGGTGTGGTCCTCGTAGCCCTTTGACACCTGCTTGACAAGAAGAAGAACCTGCTGGACCATTCTTGATGTCTTTGATCCCTGCTCAGGCTAAAGGAGCCCCCTTCAGAGTGTGAGTTAGCACCTCTAGCTTGGGCATGTGAGGGCTCCTCTGCCTATGAAGACCACTCAGCTGCAGAAGGCTTTCTCTTTGCAGTGGCTTGAGGTCCAGATTCCAATGCTGCAGCCACATGCGCCAGTTGAAGTGGAGGGGAAGCGAGGCTATTCCCTCCGGAGGAATTAGACCCACGGTCATGAGATCACACAGCCCTTTGTTGCTA
This sequence comes from Lepidodactylus listeri, assembly GCA_029233225.1. Classification (NCBI taxonomy): domain Eukaryota; kingdom Metazoa; phylum Chordata; class Lepidosauria; order Squamata; family Gekkonidae; genus Lepidodactylus; species Lepidodactylus listeri. The sequence goes on from JARCFY010000013.1 coordinate 31,832,610, forward strand.
CGGGCCCAGCCCGTCGCTGTGTGATCAGACACAACTGGAGGTGAGTCGGGTTTTTTTGCCATGTGTTTCCCATGCGCATAAATGAGGATTCGCACCTCTGCACTGAGGGCCCCCTATGGGTATGTGATGATGCACATACTGCGAAGGGGGGGGGGGAATGGCACAGAGCTGGGATGGCCTGATCAGACCATCCCAGTGGTTCAGAAGTGTGCTTGTGCAATCAGGCAGGGGAAAGTCCACCTGTGGCCTGTCGCAACCCATTTACTACTGGATTTTCTCCAGTGTGTTAACTCCACTTCTGCAGCGGAGCAGCACGGGTTGCCAAAAGCTGCAGGACGCTTCCCAGATGTTGCTGTCTGATCGCGCCCTTTTGATCTGTCGGGCATTCATGCCTATGTTGGATCTTCTGGTGCGTGTGATTGCAGCCCAAAAAGAACAAAACGAATCAGTGCTTCCCTCTGGCTGCTTGCTGTGCCTGTAGGCTAAGCTGTAAGACTAGTTTGGAAAAAAAACAGATTGTCTCAGTCTTGGATGCCAGTTGAGGCTGCCTCTGGAGAGCACTCCCTCAGTGGCTAACTGTGACACACTCTACATATGCATTGAAATTAAAGCATGGGCTTCTACAATAGGCTGCCCACAGCACAGTACGGAAATCACTTCAAGACCACAGCAGCTTGTTGGTCTCAGCACTGCAGAATGCCCTGGGAAGGACTGAGAAGTTCTCCCATCAAAGATCACAAAAAATGTTGCCAAATTCCTCAACTTTCCAGTGTCGAAGAGCCAACCCCCTTACGGATTTTGCTATAGGAGGTGTGGACTGGATGCATTCACAGTTGAAACAAGAGTCTGGGAGGAAACACACGAGCACATTTCTTGTGGCAGATGCTTTTCTGAGCCAGAGCCCCTTTTGTCACAGACAGGTCCTAGAGGAGCATCCCCATCCTCAGTGAGCTGTAGTCTGTGGTGATTTTGGAGCTGTTGGCTTGCACTGGAGACACGGAGGCACCTGTCCCTTTAACTTTTACCAAAAAGAAAGAAGAACAGTTTCTCCAGTCATTATCTAGTGGTTGGAAATTAAAGGCAAAGGTTTCCCCTGCTCGATGACCCCATTTCCTCTCGGGTGGATTAGGCTGCTTTGGCTTTTTAAAATGAATTCTCTTAACGGATGGGAACAGGACCTTGTTGGACGATGGTGACTCATCTAGAAAGGAGAAATCTTGTCCAGCCCTGTATTGGAGGAGAAGAAGTCTGTCCTATGGGGGACCCCCTCCCCCATCCCTTGCAGTCTTGATCTAGAAGCTACCAGTCCCCCCCATCCTGGACCAGCAACAAATGAGCTATACCTTGGCTTCCACTATCAGAGTCACGGGGCTTACCTTTAAAATCTTGTATGCGGCAAAAAAAAAAAAAAAAGAGTTCTTCCTCCAAATGCACCATCATCCCATCACTCTTGGTGCTCAAATGTCAGCTGGCAGCGAACGCCACCCCCATAAATACAGTTTATTAAGAGGGGAGACATTTAGAGCCATGAACGTGCTGTGCCTTTCTGAGGAAATTGCTGAAATATTCAGGGGACGAAGCCATCAAGGTTGTGAGGCCAGAGAGCTCTACCTGCTTGATTAAAAGGGGAATATTGGCTACTGCCTCTGTTTCTTCCCACTAGCCTGCAAGAAAGGAAGGAAGGAAGAGTCACAGCCCTGAGTGCTGTTATGTGGCTCCATTTAAATTAAGATTCCGGGAGGAGGAGGAGAAGACGGGCCTTTGCTATAGGCTCATCTCCTTTACAATATGCAGTTATTAAAATGTCCACCCCAAAGGACAAACTGAACAGCATGGTACAAGGGTTTTAGGATACAAGTCCCCAAAGGACTTTTAAAGATGGCAACCTTCTCACAGATTGAGATGGGGGGGGGGGGAAGGGCAGAAGCAGCTAGGAAGTTTTCCTGCACAAGCCCCACTGCAGTGGATGGGACTTTACATTACGGTGGGGTTTGCGCAGGAGAACTTCCTAGCCAACTGGGCAATGAGACTCTGATCCGTCCCTTCTGATTGTGCCTAATGCCGCCCACTGCTCAGAGCAACCCAGGGACTTCCTTCGCCTCCTGGTACAACTGCCTCTGCTGCTGGAAAAACCAGGCGGTTTCATTTCAGAAAAGTTGCCAGGTGGGAAAACCGCATTACAGAATATTCTCCCCAGCCATGGGCACCCCTTGCTTTCCTTCTATACATCCTTCTGAGCTATCTGTTTCAGTGTGCTTCTCTAACAGGCAAGGCCACCAACATTCAGAGGAGGTCCATTTTTAAAAAAAATTGAAATGTTTATGATGCATTTTCTCACTTATCCCAAAGTGGTACAAAAAAATCATTCTGCCTTTCGGCCAGTCTGTTTGAGTAGATGTCCATTTGTCTGCCTTTCCCCTCTCCCTTGTAGGCCTTGTCTTCGTAGTAGATGGCAGCTGAATACTGCCAAGGCCTCATCTTTTCCTTTGTATTCTGCAGCACCTGGAGCAATCGGGATCATTTCTGCCTGTCATCTTCTGCTTTGAGAATGGTCTGTGGCAGATACTGAAGGCCCCAGAGCGCCTCCAACTTTCCCTTTTAGAAAGGCAATCAGATTGCCAGGGAAAGGATGGAAAGCAAACCTAGCACCAACTTTAGCCCAAATTCCCCTTCTCCTTCCTTCTGTCTTTGTTTTTGTTTTTTCCACTGTGGTTTTCCTATAATTGTTTCCCCACCAACCACTGGTGCCCTTGCAGCAACAACAGGGAAAACCAGGGAAGCTTTTCACCTCCTATAATTCTACCTTTTCTGCTGTCAGAACATCTGGGAAAGATTATTGCTCAGCTCTCCTTGGCATCCTGCCCTGAGGCCCCTCCCCTTTCTCACCACCAATTGGAGAGCAGCACTGCATCTTTATCCACCTCATCAGCTCTGCCCTCCTGCTCCGCCTTTGGCCCTCCTCCCTGCCACGGGATGTGACTCTCCTGTGTCAGATTAGGCCTCCTCAACAGAGACTTCACCGGGCTGACTTCTCTGCAGATGGATTTCACTCCTGGCTTGTTTGGTTTACCCCTTTCTTGCTAGCATAGGAAAGTGCTTGCCAGTAGTCGCATTCATGCTGCCAGGCAGGTAGAACAATGGAAAGATCATTGTTTGTCTTTAACTGAGTGCCCCTAAACCAGGGGTGGGCAAACTGTGGCTCGGGAGCCACATGCGGCTCTTTCATATATATTATGTGGCTCCTGGCAGGGCGGCTGGGGAAGCTAAATATCATTAGCAAACAAATATCATTGGGCAAATTAATATCATTATCAATATCTGCTTTTACCCCTTTTGTTATTATTTTTGGCAGTCTCATTTAATGTTAATAAAAAGCAAATGTGCTTATTTTCCAATAAAAGCAGGTAATATTTGTTCATATCTTGTGGCTCTCAAACATCTGATGTTTATTCTATGCGGCTCTTACGTTAAGCAAGTTTGGCCACACCTGTTCTAGGTGGCTCTTATGCTGAGCAAGTTTGCCCACCCCTGCCCTAAACCATGGCCACCCTTAGAATTCTATTGCTCTTTTCTATACAAGTTTACAAAACTTAGAACCATTGTTGTTCATAACTGTCGTCTGCTGTCTCTCTCCTCACCGAACCAGGGAAACAGAAGGCCTGACGTGTCCCTTGAGGACTGCTGGCTTAAACAAGACATGTGACATAGATTTGTATTCTTGTTGGCAGTGGCATGTCTTGTCGGTTCCGACCCCACAACAGGGAACATTTGCAAAAGCACGCGAGGCTCTCAGCTGCTCCACTGCCAGGGACTATAATTTGGACCTCTTCGTTGGAAGGAAAACATCCATTTTGGAATCCAGAAGCCCCCATCCAGTTGGAAACCAAAGCCCTGGCCCAGAATGACTCTCATAAAGTGCATCTCATCAAAAATGTGGCAGCAGCCAAGTCTTCTACAAGCCAGCTCTGGTACTAATAATCATCCTGCTTTCCTCCCCAGTTCATCATCTTTTTTTATCACAGCTAAATGTGTGCTGCAAGTTAACGGCAGGATTTGGCCAGCCTCCAGAGCACTGTGCAACCAGCTCCTAACTCTCAGCAGGGCTTTGGACTCATCTTTCCCCTCTCCCTCTGTAGTTCCAGTGTTTTTGAAACTCATGTGAGTCAGATGGGCCTTTATTCTGAGCCATCAGGGCAGGTGCCAGAACATCACACATTGCCTGCAGGGCTTCTTTGTTTGTGGGTATGTGTGTGTGCGTATGTGCTTGCATGCCTGGAAGTCATGGCAACTTCTGGCGACCTCTACTGCGCTCTTGGACATTTTTCAGAGGGGTGGCTTGATAGCCGGCCTCTGCCTCCTAGCCCTGGTATTCCTTTGAGGTCTCCCTTCCAGTTACTTGCCAGGGTCGGCCCTGCTTAGCTTCCGAGATCTGACGAGATCAGGCTTGCCAGCCTGAGCGATCCAGGTCAGGGCGCCTGCAGTGCTTCTTGATCAGCAGATGTTGTGAAGATTCTCACCAAGTCAGAGAATATGTTTGGAGGTTATATGGGTCATTTGGGAGGAACCCTCAGCCTAGGGTTGCCAATCTCTAGGTGGGGCCTGAAGATCTTCCAGAATTACAGCTGATCTCCAGAGATTAGTTCACCTGGACGAAATGGCTGCTTTGTAGAGCGAACTCTATGGCATTATACCCTGCCAAGGTCCCTCTATTCCACAAACCCTGCTCTCCCCAGGTTCCATCCCTAAATCTCCAGAAATTTCCCAACCCAAAGTTGGCAACCCTACCTCAGCTCAGTCCCATACAATTTAGGCAAAGCTTTGCTTTGCCCGCTGAAGGCCTGAGGTTGAGTCCCTGGGATCGCTAGTTAAAGGAATGCAAGTAAGGGAGGGGAAAGACCTCAGCCGAGTATAATGCCGTAGAGTCCACCCTCCAAAGCAGCCATTTTCTTTCATCTGCAGATCCCTTGTAATAGCAAGAGATATCCGGGTGCCCCCTGGAGGGTGGCAACTCTAGACACAGCCTTGGAGCCAGTGTTCCCTCTAAGGTGAGTTAGTGTGAGCTAGCTTATAGTTTTTTAGCCTCCAGCTCACGTTTTTGTCTTCGCTCAGGAAGGATGGTTCCAGGGCAGACTGATTTATGCAGTAGCCAAATCGCTCACTCACAACTTTAATGCCAGTCAGTCACAAAGTGGAATTTTTGCTTGCAAGACTCCACAGCTTAGAGGGAGCCTTGCTTGGAACTCTCTACCAGGCCTGTGGTTCGGCAATGAAAAATATTATTAGGGAAGAGAAGCATCACATTATCAGCGGAGGAAAGGTGTGCAGGGGAATGTGAGTGTGCTGGCATGACTAAGCCAAACCTTTTGTGCCTGCTGAGGGGGCCCTTGAGAGAGCAAAGCTGTTTATTCCGTAAGGAGGGAGTGCGGAAAAGGCATTAAACAAACAGGAGCAAAGCTTAATTTCCCTGCAGCATTGCCTGCGACTAATGGAGGGTTAAGTTATAGGCTCATGCACAGCTCAGAAATTCCCTCTAGGCTCCCTTGGTGTTGATGCAGTGGGAGCTAAATTGGTTTGGCCTTGGCAAGCAGCAGAGACTGGGGTGGTGGGGTGTGTGGGGGGGGGGGGGGAGGGAATGTGCCTCTTAGCAGTCTCTCTGTATAAGGGGCATTCATCACTTCCCACGCAAGCATGGCGGCTGCCTTGTTCATTACATCTTTGAAGGCTGTGGCTGTTGAAAGGGAAGGGGGGCAAAATCAGTCATGCTGGGCAGAAGACATGTCCGGGTTCTGCTTTCTCTCTCCTTCCCTCACTGCTTTTTGAGGTTGGAAAAGAATCCCCCCCCCCCCCAAGTAAGACTGGAGGAATGCTTTTGGGTGGTCTTGTTTACTGGGGACAGGATGTGGTTTGAGTTTTGCCTCCTCCATGGATTTGCTGACTCTGCCAGGAAGAAACTCTGTAGACAAATCAATGAAAAGGCCTACGTTTCCTGCCATGTTTATTCCTGATTATTGTGGCAGTATGACGATGATGCCGGGACTTGCGTTTCTTGTCATGAAGGCCCATCCCACCCAGCCTTCTAAGGGTTGTCTTCCCCTTCTCTCCGCAGTTTAAAAAAGAACACCACACCTGTCTTTTGACACAAGGATGCCAAAGTAGGGTCGCCTACATCCAGGAATTGGCTGGAGATCTCCTGGGATTACAACTAATTTCCAGGTGACAGAGATCAGCTCATCTGGAAAAAATGGTAGGTTTGGAAGGGGGACTCTATAATATTTATGTTCTACTGAGGTCCCTCCCCATATCCTGCCCTTCCTAGGCTCCACCCCCAAATCTCCAGGTATTTCCCAACCTGGAGCTGGCAACCTTACACCAAAGACAATCGTGCTGCAAGTCTCTCCTCTCTGAAAGGTTAACTTGAATATTTCATTCCTGAACTATGATCTGAGCAACCATTGGTGGCTGACTGCTCCAGTTTCTCTGCAACTTACAGCCTGGCTCACCAGATCGACTCATCTAGTGCAATGCTGGACCTGCAGAACACAAGCGATGATGCCGGCCCTCCTGTAATGAAATGAGTCTGGCTTCTGTGTGCAGCGGCAATATTAAATATGCAGGAGCACCAAAGCCACAATGAAATTATTGTAGGTACCACCACACGCGATGAGAGCCTTTGCTTCTGCCTGGTAGCTTTTAAAAGGTGGCAGGGGAAGGAAATTAAAAGCACATTTGACACAACCCCACAGCCTGCACAAAAGGTTTATACAATGAAGCAAAGGGCTGTGTGGAACCCAGCCTTTCTGCAGCCCTTAAGCCAAATACTTGGTCTCACAAAGTTGAGACTCTTAAACGACCCTGACTCAGGAAGGGGTTTCTGGGGGCAGATATGAGCATCAAGTTACCTCTTCTAGAAAACTCTGCCTTGTGCATGAACCTGACTCTACAGTTCAAGGCTGCATCTTTCAACTAGTGCTTTCTACCAGCACACAGGGGATCCTCTCCATCTTCCTTCCTTTGAATCCAGAAGGGCTCCTGGACCTCCTACATGACAGGCTGAAACTCAACAGGGGCAGCTTGTCTCAGCAGGGAGAACTGGTGGCGAGGGAGTGTTGCATACCTACCCATGGAGACATACGGCTGCCATCCATCCCACACATTCTCATGCCAGATGGTAGCAGAAACACTTCTCTTCCATTTTGCTCACAGCTTCACATTCAGGCTTGCTGTCCTTTCGTCTCATTGAGAAAGATGGTCTGCACACCTCCTCCTATGCCAGAGCCCTCCACAGTATGAACAAGCCCAATGGAAAGGCTGTTACCCCATTTCTTTCCAGTGTCCACAGCCCAGCAAATCACTGCTAACAACCCCAATGGAGTTCCTTACCCATAGCTCTTTGGTGTTGCACACAGGCTGCACAATTGTGTCACTGGATGTCGCACTATTGTTAGGCTATAGCAATTACCTGTAACAGGATTTTCCTGTGTGGACAAGGCAATCCAGCTGCAAACCACTGCTGTAGTGTGACGATTGTCCAATATCCAACCATGTCCGGATGCAGACTAGAGCCAGTTTGCACGGCCAGCTTGGCCTTCATGCAGTGCTCTCCTAGAGTCTCTACAGACACATTCACATGCATGCGATGCATGGCGATATGTATCCATGGATATCACTACCCTCCCCAACCTGCACAGACACACACATACAAGATGCAGCTGTCCACAGAAAGTCCCATTTAAGTATTCTCCAGGCAAATGTGCCCTTGCTGAGAGTCATGTGGGAATATTCATTAAGTGATAATCCCGTGTTTGGGCGGCATGGCCTTCAGGCTGAGTACATGGCTGGATTCCCCTCCATACCAAAAAGATTTCCTCACCCACAGCAAAACCAGATATCAGGGAGAAAGGTTCTCACCTAGCCTATTATATGCAAAGCTGGAGATGTTTAGAAAAGGATTCACTGATATCTGAGCTGCCCACGACCCAGCCTTGCCACACTGCTGAGAACAAACAGGCTCGCTACAGCCCATCCTCTTATGGGGTTTATTGTTTTGTTTTTTTAAATTAAGTGCTGATTAGACCTTTTTTAGGGCTTCCCCCCACTTTGTAGGGGACCCGTTCCAGTCAGGGATATGTGTATGTAGTTCCCATCAAGCTGGGAGAAGTGCAGCAAAAAGAGAAGGAACGGCCAAGCCTCAGTGCTGCATCAGCTTAACAACCGAGGTCCCCATGTTCCCCATCCAGGACCGACCGAGCTCCGCCAGCCCCGAGCCTGCTGATGTGTTGTGATTGCAATTTGTTATCTCTCAGCATTTCCATCATCTTGTGACCTTAGCCAGAGTTGCCGCGCTCTTCTAAGTGGGGGCGGGGGACGGTGCTGAGTCAGGCCAGGTGAGCAGCGGCTCATTTATCTCTGCCTGTGCAGAACTGGCTGGCTCCTCAGAGCTTGTGGCACCTTTTGCAACCAACTTTAACCTCAGTGACTGGGAATGCAAGTAGACCCCCACGGTGCCTTTCGGGCTGCCGTTTCAGGGAACTCAAACAGTGAGTTCTGTCACAATCAAGCCTTGCAAAGACTTAGCTTTCCCCCTGGGGAACTGCCCTGCACACTCTTCTGCAGGCCCAATTCATAAAGAGAGATGACACAGCCAAGTGAACAAGCCCCTGGTCTGTGTCAAAGTAGCGCTGCTCTGTCCTTGGAGCAGTGAGTCCCTCAAAGCAGCCTGTGCCATGATTCAGGATGGAGCAGAAGACAACTCCCTGAAGACCGTTTCATAGCAATTCCCTGATGCTTCTGGGCCACCCAGGGGATTATAAACACCCTTTCTGTGTGACTATCTCAAAACAGGATGCAACAGAAAGGAAACCCCGCAGTGGGGGACCTTTGCTGAGCCGAGAATTTCCTTCCTCTTGGGGATGTCCCAAGAGAGAGTAAAGCAAAATAAATAAATAAATAAATAAACTTGAAAAGGGAAGCAGAAGTCTTCCAGGACGGCTTCAGCACATCTTTTTGTGTGTCACCAAGTGCTAATTAGCAGGCAGAAGAACTACACAACCTTGGAGTGGGATAACACCTTAGCAAAAAGAAAGGGTCAGAAAACTCTTTAAGTCGTCTGCAGCAGACCAGGTGATGAGGCACAGTGCCTCCAATATTTAAGAACAAGGAACCCCAGCCTGGCACAGTTCCCCAGGGGGGTTTCGATACAACCAGAAATGACCCAATAAAATACATCATTGGTCTTCACTTACCCCATGTCCCTAACTTACCCCATCCTAGTGCAGCTGTTTATAACCTCCACATGTCCTGAGATCATCAGAGTATCTTTGCCCTGGGCAGCATCCCTTTCAAAAGTTAAATCTAATGGGTCCACGGCAGGGCTTTCTTGGTGGTGGTGTCAGAGCTGTGGAATGCTTTCTCCATCAATGTTGGACAGTGGGTGAGGGGGAGATGCTTTTGTGATCTCTCTAGATTTTTAATGTCATGGATTAAGGTGTAGCCCTTATTGGGATGGCAGGCATCTTTGAAGCTGCTGGTGGGGTGTGTGTGTGCGTGCTCTCAACCTTCCTCCTACTGCAGCCTGTTTTGTAAATGCTCTTGTCACATTGCTTTATTATGTTCAATTGCACACCACAATTGAGAGCTGCAGAGCGGAAAGGCAAGTTAAGAAAAGGACACAAATAAATAATATCCACAAATAATTAAATCCAGCATGGGTCCATGCTACCCATATTGGTGGTGGTTGTTATAGTAACAAGCAAGAAACTTCCCCCAGCCTTGCATCTCACATATTCTGGGCCAAGCCAGCTGTATGGCCCCGTTCCCCATTCTCCTATCTCCTTGTGTTAATCCATTGGGGGGGGGGGAGATTCTGACCTTCCATCCTCTGATGTCAGGGTGCTCCCTTTTCTTTTGGGCAGGCCTTGGCCGTCACACAGTGACACCAGTAAGGTCTCCCTCAATACCCTTCAGAGAAGCACCACGCAAGCAGGACATCATCACCACGCAAGCAGGACAAAAGACAAAATTAATGCACATTTTTCTTCCTCCTCCAGGAGGGTGGCAGCCCACCCACTGAGTGAAAAACATCTTGGCACCAGGATGCCTTCAGAGATGGTATTTTTTCAGCAGTTCGTTTTGCCATTGCCGCTTCTTGTTGGGGAAGGAAGCAGGGATCTTGATTTTCCGGAAGTCTTCAATGCACTTCCCCAGCTCAGACTGGAGCGCCCTTCTCTCCTCACTGGCGTGTCGTACGCCTGAGCAGTTCTCTAGCCCATTTTCCTTGACGCTGGTGTTGCCACTGTTCCTTCGCTCCCCCATCTGCTTCACCTCGTCTAGCTTTCGAAGTGGCTTTAAGAGATCGAGGGTGTTGGGCCGCAGCGGGACACACTCATCAGGGGCTTCTGGCCATGGCAAGGACCCAAAGGACCCCGCTTCTGAAGGGGGGATTTTTTCAGGGGGAGGAGGCAGAGGCAGCTCTGGGTCACAGAAGCCAGCCGTGGAAAAATCCCAAGGGGGCTTTGGGATTTGGGCTGGGTCTTGTGTTACCACTGGCACGTTGAAGATGGGGGTACCCTCCACAGCAGCTATAGGCGCACATTCTAGGTCTATCAGTGGGATGATTTCTGCTGTGTTCACTGAGGCCGCAGCCACTGGAAGAAAGAAGAGACACAGGTTAGTAACCTGCGTGAAAAAGCATCAAAAATGAAAGTCATGTCTGGGAATATAAATCTCTCTGTCTCTCTGCCAAATGGTGCAACAGTAGAAAGCTGCAGCAAAGCAATCCTAAATATTACCATTTGCAAAGCACCAGTGGCCTTGAACCGGGGCAAGCAAAACCAGCAAGGACTTCATGCTACACGCCACCATGGCAATGTGTGTGTGGGGGGGAGCACAATATCTGGTACACTAACAAATGTATTGTTGCAGTCAGTGACTTTGGGGAGTTGAAGCCTACCTCATCAGATGTGTGAGGTGTTACCCTCAACTGCAGAAACAGACAGAGACACACACACGGGTAAAAAAGATATTAGGTAGGGATAGGGTTGCCATCTTCAGGTTTGGAAATACCTGGAGATTTTGGGGGTGGAGCCTGGAGAAGGTAGGGTTTGGGGAGAGAAGGGACCTCAGCATCGTATAATGCCACAGAGTCTACCAGCCATTTTCTCCAAGGGAACTGATGTCTGTTTTCTGGAAATCAGTCATAAAAGCTGGAGATCTCCTGACCCCACCTGGAGGTTGGCATCCCTAGGTGGGGAAGATGTTTCCAAAAGAGGCTAGCAATTCAAGAGATAGCCATGTGATACTCATTAACAGTTTGCCGAGGTCCATGTCCAGTCTTGCAGATAATTTACTCTTTTGGTTAGATCTAATTTTCATCTGTGCTGTTCACTGTAAAGTAACAAACTTGAGTGTTTCAGGAAACTGGGCCTTTTGGCTTCTGTTTTGCAATAACTGCCTGGTCTCCTGCCTACCTACAGTTTGTAGTTTGGGGTACAGATCCAAATATATCTGCCGACTGCAGGCATCTGGTGATGGGGTCTCTGGCTCATGGAAGTGTCTGTTCCAAGCTCCCAAAAGCTTCAGTCATTAAGGTGCCACAAGACATTTGGTTACTCGAATGAAAGAACATGAAAATGCAAACAGCAAATGGGTCCATCAGACTGAGTGTGGAGGACCCCTCTTATCTGGTGATGAATCAGCAAAGCAAGTTGTACATAAACATCTAAAGAAGGATCATGGCTTACCCTCCCCCCCCCCCCCCCCCCCCGCCGTCATCTCAAATGCTCAGATTGCATCAGCAACGCAGCTGCCCCTATGGAATTAAGAGGGAGTGGCTGGTCGGTCGGCTCTCTGCAACACCACAGCACCCTCAGTAGAGCTGGCCAGAGGATGGTACTCCAGCTTCCAGTCAGGTGACACCAGTAGGCCAATGGTGTTTCACCTAAACCTATAAAGCCTCTGACTCTAGCCGGCCTGCTTAGTTTGAACTCTGTTGATGGAAAATAGATTTCCCTTGGGGGCACAGAGAGACATTTGGTTAGGAAGAAAGGATCTGCTGTACCAAGAGGGAAATTCCTCAGAAGCCAGGCTAGTTTTCCAATGTTACAACAGCTGAACTCCTGTTTCCTGCAGCCACATACTGTTTCCCAAATATCTTTTGAATGAAGAAGAAGAGTTGGATTTATACCCCACCCTTCACTTGGAGTCTCAGAGCGGCTTGCAATCTCCTTTCCCTTCCTCTCCTCACAATAAACACCCTGTAAGGTAGGTGGGGCTGAGAGAGCTCTGAGAGAATGGCTCTTGAGAGAGCAGCTTGGAGAGAACTGTGACTGACCCAAGGTCACCCATCTGGCTGCATGTGGAGGAGTGAGGAATCAAACCCAGTTCTGCCAGATTAGAGTCCCTCCAGTCACAGTACATCTGGATTCTTTGTGTCTATTTCATGCACACATGCACCAATGCATGTGCCTGCACACTGTTTCCCTGCCCCCAGGCTGAGGCTGCAATCTTGTGCATGCTTAGGAAGTAAGTGCCACTGGACTTACTGTTTGTTTCAACCAAACATTATCACAAAACAAAACAACCTTCAGAGTCAAACACAGTATGATAATAACATTAATATGGCATTGACATAGTGATTCATATATTTTATCATCTTCTGATTCTAGTAAACCAGTATCACTATATCCATGTTGCAGAGAGAAAGTGAGAGTGGCTCATCCAAGGCCGCCTAGTGTATTCACAGCAGAGATAAGATTTGAACAGGAGACTTCTCAGATCACAGCTCAGGCTTTTAGCCATCAATACACATGGTGGAGATGTAGTTTAAAATTAATATTACCACTTGGGGAAAGGGCTGTGGCTCAGTGGTAGAGCATTTGCTTTGTATGCAGAGGGTCTCAGGTTCAGTCCTTCCAATCTCCAGTTAAAAGGATCATGTAGGAGGTGGTGTCAAAGACCTCTGCCCGAGATGCTGGAGAGTGACTCACTGCCAGTCAGAACAGACCAATAATACCCTTGACAGACCAATGGTGTGAGTCAGAATAACACAGGTTCATGTATTCACAATATGATCTGACCAAATCCTCAATTATATTTAGCCTTTTGAGTAAGAGCACATCCACCACAAGCCACTGTAGCTAACTTGCAACTCGCTTTCTCGACAGCAACTACGAATAAGATTAGTTTGAGTCCAGTGGCACCTTTAAGAACAACAAAGTATTATTCTGGGAATAAGCTTTCATGTGCACACACACTTTTTCAGATACAACGAAACAGAAATTACCAATCATTACATATAGGTAGTGGGTGAGGAGGATGTTGCCATGAAGGGCCTATTAGAGTCAAGATGCATGAGTTGTAAACATAGGCTAAGACTGGATGAAGTCCGAGCTCTCCCACCCATGTATACCAACTGCACTGAGTTCCATATGTTCATGAAAAGGCCTCCTGCGTGGCAGCTTGATGCCAAGGACAGCGTTGTGGCTGGAGGCAGGAGCACCATCGATCTCCATCAATTCCCTGTGGAGTGATGCCAGTTGATGAAGTGGTTGTTGCAGTGTGGAAAAGAGATATTTCCAGATTTATTGGAGCTTCTCTCTGCCCAGGGCCATTCTGTGACACTGAGGATTTGGGAACAAGCCCAAGGTTTGCAGTATGCAGCGGGCCGAGTGTTTTCATTTTCTGGCAGAAACTCCGCAAAATGCCAAAATATATTTCTAGCCAAGAGAGACTTCTCTCCATTCCCCTTACCCTCCCCCCACACTGCCTCTGTCTTTCCAAACAGATTGCAGAGGGAGGGGGAGGGGGGGAAGATCTAAGCAAACTTTTCCCCTCCATATTCCCCAGGGCCACACTGATTCCTGCAGGGCTCGCAGGAGCTGTTAGTTCGATCCGGGCTATTATGCTGAGGCTGGATTAACTGCCATGACAACATCTCTGTGCCTTAGGAGTGCCAAGACCGGGTTGGTGAAAGGATTGGCAGCGTTGCTGTTGGAGCTGGGTTTCCAAGCTGAGGACCTGCTTTGTCTGTTTAGGAACATTCAGGGCTTTTTGTGCGTGTGGCAGTACTCACTGGTACCAAGTCTCCCAGCCCCTTGTACTGAGAACCAGCACCTCCCAAGTCCTGAGGGGGGAACTGGTAGAAATCAATGCAACTTTATATAGGGGTATCAGCACTTTTAAAAACCCCAGAACATTTGTTACAGCATTTGTTTAGCACAAAGATGCATTTAAAAAGCGGCAAGTAGCTTATTATTTTTTAAAAAAGAATTAATAGCTACAGGCCCAAAGTAAAAGTTCCCTCTATGAACAGCACTTACCACTAGCTTGTCATCAAAGAGAATAATTATACCCAACAACTCTCAATCGTTTCCATTCCCAGAGGATTATGCTTCTAGTTTTAGGGACGTGTTTTGCCCAGGGAAATTATAGCACCATCTTCTCAAAAGGGTATTAGGAAGAGCCTTTGGATAGGCTGGTAATTCACACTAGCATTCTTCATCCCAACGAGCAGACCTTGGGACAGAGTTGGCCAACTTTTAAATATTTTGAGCCTGCTTTGCACGGCTTTATTTTTAGGATGAAGATGGCAGGACATAAAATAGAAAGATTCAAGACTCCAGGCATGGAAGTCTTCCGGTTTTGGCAGCTTAATGGTGGGCGCACTCCAGCGGACCTCCGCATGGAGTGGCCTGCAACCTCGGCGAACGGGAGGGGTACTGGCTGGATTCCGGTCCCCCCGGAGCCCTTGTAGGGGGCTCCCTGCCTGGGGCACGAGAGGCACCTCTCCCGAAGTGACGGCCAAAGGATTGAGGTGCCTCTTTGCCCCATAAGGTCCCGTGGCTGTGAAGCCTCTGGCACCTAAAGCCGCACACCAGCTTGGCGAGCAAAGAATGCAGTGAAGAAATGAAAATACCTGCGGTGCAGCCTTGAACGAAATGTGAGTCAGTGGGCCCACTCAATAGGACTAACAGACGTCCTGTAGCCCCAAAACAAAGCAGTGAAGGGGGAGGGAAAGTGTTTGCCCCCCCCCCCCATTCCTTCTTTTTAAAAGACTGAAAAGCGGAGGGCTGGGACCACTGGTGCTGCGCATGGTGTTCAAGTAGTGTGGAATCCTTCTGAAAACGGCATTTTTTAAAAAAACTTTTGGTGGTACTTTAACTCCTCCAAGAAGTAAACAATGGCTGGCAGAGGAGAAAAAATGCACCCAGAGGGAAACCCTCTCCAAAAGCTACAGCTCCTTCTCTTCCTGTTCCTAAACAGGAAGCTGCCATAGACTTTCCAAACATGTTGTTGGTAACATTGCGCCCTCTACTGGATCAGAGGACTATAATGAACCAAAGTATTGATGCACACCAGAGAGAGATTAAAGAATCTCATGCTAAAATAGAAGTGGTTAAATCAGCAAAATCAGCTGAAACCAAAACAAAAATACGGAATCAAAGACTACAAGTGGTGAAGAAAGAAAGAGCAACTGACAGAGACCAACTTTTGAGGCTGCAAATGGAAAAAGTGGCTTATGTTCTATGATTTCAAGGTGTCCCAGAACAAAAGCCAGAGAATTTGAAAGAAATCTTGAGTGAAGCTTTGGCTCTAAAAACAGGTTTACAAGCGGATTATTTGCAAAGCGAAGTGGATACTGTCTACAGGACATATCCAGATTTTGTGAAGAAGAAAAACCTGCCCAGAGAGATTGTGGTGCTCAAGGCCACTAATGGGACAATCCTAAAAATCAAAGATGTGGAAATCAGAATCTTGAAAGACATTCCATTTGAGATAAAAAAAGAAGGAAGCAATATAAAAACTTGACAAAATTCCTGCAAAAAAACTCCACCCCTTATAGATGGATTTTTCTGGAGGGTTTGGTATTCAACTATAAGGAGAAAAAAGAAAAGATCACCTCTCCCAAAAGTGCAGAGAATTTTCTAGATCTGCAACAAAGACTAACAAAAGAAAAGAAGACAGCAGAGGAAGAAGAAGAGGAAGAAGGCATTATACATGACTCAGAAAGCTCTGAAAGCTCATCGAGTAGCTCTTCAGAGGACTCCGCTTCAGCAAAGGGGGCAGCTGCCCCTAAGCAACTAACAGTCCAAAGGGAACTTGCTAAACCAAAAAGAAGAGGGAGGAGGGAGAAATAGCTTTGTATAGAACTTGAAAGTTTAAGAAATTTATTTTGCCACATGCTTGAATCTACATATGCATAGCCAGTATCATTTGAAACTTATTATCACGTTTCAGTATTTTGTATTTTGCTATATAGGGAATTTCATTCATATATATCTTAAAAACTATTTATATTCTTTGCTTTAATTAGGGATAGTTTTATAAGTGTAGGGATAGTTTTTTACAATTTGTAGAAAATTAATAAAAAAGTTATTTAAAAAAGAAAAAGATTCCAGGCGTGGAAGTGACAGGTCATCTTTCTTTTTGGGAAAAAACAAGGATTAAGGCTTACATGTGAAACACGGTTATTTGAAGATCTTCTGTACTTCCAGTGAAAATTTTAGCAACCTTTTCAGCTTGAAAACAGAGTCTCCAAACAGTGATACTCCCCCAAGTCTGCAAGAGGGTTTGACCAGGTCAGCTTCTCAAGAATCTTTGTCCTGGCCAACTGAATTGAAAGAAGTCTTCAATGAATTAACTGTGGTTTGACAATCAATACAAATACCCTAGGTAGATTTTTTCTAAAAAAAAAAGATCCCACATCAGTTTATTGCAAACGGGACACTCCATGAGTTTGGTGTATGCTATCTCCCATCAGAGGTTCAGTAGCATTTCTTAAAATCTATTCTCAGCTTCTTATTTTTCCCTGAAATACCCATTCCAAACCTTCACAGGGCAAAATTTGGAATCTCACATTTGGGTTTACCTTTAGCCCTGTTCTCAAAGTAGGTCATCTCTTGCCTGAAATGCTCCTGTAGCCCATCTTTCTGAACAGACCCACGACGGTCCTCTTTCACTTTAGAAAGTAACTGCAGCTGCTACCAAACCTCTAGTTCTACCCTGCATTTATCAGAGCCCTAGTGATGACCTGGAGCAGAGGCGTCGAGTTTTAAAAATCCCGGGGGGGGGCGGGGGCTCTTCTGTGTGTGCGCGCCCGCCGGGACCATGTCCCTGCCGCTGCCGCCTCCCCCCCCCCCCCCATTTGGGCATTTGCTTAGCTGGCCCCTGGACGGACTGACGGAGGGAGGGACGGAGTGGCCAGGCCGGGGGGGGGGAGAGAGAGGCGGCGGCCCTAGGAAGGGCCCAGGGAGATGCGGCAGAGGGCACTCCGTTATCCTGGGGGGGCTCAGTCCCCCCCCGGGAAATTTCGGGGGTGGCTTGAGCCCTCGAGCCCCCCTGTAGTTGACGCCTATGTCCTGGAGTACCCACACCCCTTCTTGCCATTCATCTTCCTCTCACTTCTCTCCGCCTTCTTGATCCAGTCCCCCAGGATACTCTTGGAGAAGTCTCAGCTCTGGGGAACTGAGCTGTCATCCAAAGCGCTTTAAGGTAAGACCAAGACGGATGTCTCTCCTGCCCCTTGCAACTGTGCCAGGTCTAAGTACAGAAAGCGCCATGCCAAAGTTTGCCAGAAACTTCTGATCTTGCATTTCCCTAAGACATCCCTGGCCCAGCATCTGTAGAGCTGTGGCACTGAGGCTTCAAAAGCCAGAGTCCTTGAACAAAGCAGCAAGGCTGAAAGTAAATCACCACCTGCATTTTCCATGCCATTCTGCTGTCCTTCGCTGTCAGTGGGATGCATCAAGAGCTCCTCTGATGCTCAGGAGCATCAAGGCGAGGGGCCAAGGGCCAGGCATAGTCAGGTGAAATTAAAATCAAGAGAGCAGCTGTCATCAGCAGAGAGAAAAAAGGGCTAGGAGTTTTAATTAGGGATGAAGAAATTGAGAGCTGCTGTCTTCCTCCTGATGGCCTCCCCGTTGAAAGTGGGCAAAGGCACTTGCTTGGGCATGAAGGGGACTGGGAGGGGAAGAAATTCTGCAGGCTTGAAGCCTTGCCAGGAAAAAGCTGCAATTAATAGATAGGTGCATTAAAAACAAACACATTCCTGGTTTGCTTTCATTCAATTTTTTTTGGTGCTGTACATTATAGCTTTTGTTGCTATGTACAGTTTCCCTTTGGGTTTCAATGGTGGACACATTTCTGCCTATAACCCTCCAATGCAATCAGGATGAAATTCCCAAAGGCTACAACTCTTACTCAGGGGATGCACTTCTGCCAGACTGCAAGTACACATGAAAAATAATCCCTGTTCTGTAAGCAATCAATACCCTCACTTGCAAAGTGAGCTCAGGAAGGAAGGCAGGGGGTACCAATAACCTATCACAATAAAGAGGGGGGTCCTTGTGCCTTTACTGGTGGAATCTGGCCTGGCACAGTGGAGAGTGTCCTGGGAGATTTGGGTTCAAATCCCCGCTTCTGCCATGGAAGCTTCCTGGGTGACCTTGGACTGGTCACATTCTCCCCGATTAACCTACTTCAAAAGACTGTTGTAAAAAAAATGAAAGAGGAGAGAACAATGTACTAATCCACTTTGTGTCCATACTGGGGAAGGAAGCAGGATACAAATAAATAAATGCATCGTCATTTACATGAGTCTGTTCATCTGCAAGTAAAAAACGCTGTGGAGGCAGGATTTATCTTCTCTTGTCCATATGCTCCATTTTTGTTTAAAAATAGACCCATCCCCCCCATTTCTTTATTTGCAAATGGATGAGCTTCTGTAAATACTCAATGTTTCCTTCCCCCCATTTCATTGGCACTTGGGGCAATGTTTTAGCTAAGCATACTTGTTTTCCAAGTTGATACTAATGTCTCTCTTGTCCCAAGCAGGGGCGTAGAGTTTTGGAAATCCGGGGGGGGGGGCTCCTTAGCGTGCACGCTTTGCGCACGCTCGCTGGGACAATGTTCTTCCCCCCCCCCCGGGAAACCGCCCTGCCTCCCCAGGCTCTTCTGAGGCCCGCCAGCCGCTGCTGCCTCTCCCCCCCCCCTTCCCTCTCCCTCTCCAGCAGCGGCTGCTGGGCCTCGGAAGGACCCAGGGAGGCGTGGCAGCAGGCTCTTCGTTTTCCCGGGGGTGGCTCAAGCCCTCGAGCCCCCCCGTACTCTACGCCTATGGTCCCAAGTTGGTTAGCCCACTCTAGCCTGATCTCCTCAGATCTCAGATGCTAAGCAGAGTTATCCCTGATTAGTACTTGGATGGGAGACCACCAACGAAGTCCAGGTTTGCTGCCCAGAGACAAGCAATGACAAGCCACCTCTGCTCATCTCTTGCCTTGAAAACTGTATACAGTCCTGTAAGTCAACTGAGACCTTGAAAACTGTATACAGTCCCGTAAGTCAACTGAGACCTGACAGGGGAAAAAAAGGTGCTGCCTATCATCTGGTGTGGGATCTCCATTCCCAGTCTGTAGTGCTGCCCCCGTCTGTATGCCAGCATGTGCACTCCAAATGTTTGGCTCTGTCTGGCTAGTGGCAAATATTCTCTATTGCTGAGAGGAGGCAAGAATTAAGAAGTGGGCTTTTATTATTTTTACAAAAGGTCTTTAAAAATTGAATTTTCAAAACATTTTTTTTTTAAATTTAAATGTCAGATCTGAATGTCTGGATTTTGCTGAATCTCCTATTTGATGCCAAACCTTTTGCCCCTGCTGTGTGTCTCAGCAGCGAGCCCTTCCAGGGACAGAGGCCATGGGATTTTCTCAAGGTGCCTCTGGCCTCAAGTTCTCTCTACAGGTGGGAAATCGACCACCTCCTCACCTGGAAGCATAGCTGCAGCTTCTGTCTTGAGATCCAGGATTGGCTCTGAAGAGGAGGCCAGATGCTTTCGGACCTTCCGCTCTGCTTCTGCTGATGCTGGAGCTGACAAAGTGAGCCATGAGCTTCCTAGAGAGAGAGAAAACATCTCGCTTGTGCTAATCTGTTGGAAAGGAAAGGAAATGAATCCGGGGAAAGGAATTCTGAAGCAAATTTCCCCTGGCTCCAAATCTGAATTGGCAGACATTCAAATGCATCTTTTTTCCTAACGTCAATTGCTTTCAAACAGTCTCATTTATGGATGGGACTACAGATTTCAGAGGGGAAATGAGGAAACTTAACATCATTGCCTTAAAATTCAGCATCACTTAGGGATAGGTTAAAAAAACGTACAACATTCCAAACAAAATGGAAAATTTTGAAATTTTGTACATGTGTAAATTTTGGCTTCAGCCCCAGAACCACTTTGTTGAGATCTGATGCATATGTCCTCACAAGGAGTGCTGGAAGCAGCAGCAAGCATCAGACTTGGACCCGACGAGGGAGCAAAGAATCCAGCCACTTGGCTGGCAGAACAGCAACTTTCATGCTTTGCCATCACAGCTACAGGGAAGAGGGGCAGTGCCGCAGAAGATCCCAGGCTCAGTTCGGTGGATCTTCAGTTCAAGCATCTCAGGTGTTTCTCTGGAGGCTTTGCAATGGTGATGCCAGCTCCAACAGACAACACTGAGCTAGATGGCGGCTTCACTATGTTCTGGGTTTGGGGCATATTTTCTAGATGGGCAGGGGAGTACTTTTTGAAATCACACTTTTATTTTTTTCCTGTGGCATGTGTCACGCAGCACAAGTAACACGTAATTAAATGACACATGCATCTTACTTTATATGCAGGAGTTGTGCAACTTTCTGCACAGAAATAATTTTCCTGAAATAACTTTCCTGATGAGTAAAGCAGACTCAAACCAGGGCTGTGCTGGAGATAATTTTGCTGAAATAGACTTGATTTCATCCTGACTCAAGCTTTCTCCACTGGACAGTCAGCAGATACGAACGCCCACACCCCTGCAGTCACATTTTAAAGTGGAGCGGAGGGAGGGAAATCCCTCCCCAGGAATCTGCAGCTCTGATGGACCAGAGAGCCTGGGTGATACTCTTTGCTATCTCAGGACTCCAAAGCAAGAGGCAAAATTATCCAGAATGCACTGGGGCAGGGATATTGCAAGAGACAGAGGACTGTAACCTTGACACCTGATGCTGAAAACTTACAATGTGTCACCATTGGCAGAAATGGAGAATTATCCTCCTGTATGATGCCTCCCCTGCCAGCCACCTCCCAAAATCTGTGAATGAGTCTTTGTGGGCAATGAAATCCTTGCAAAGAAAACATGCCTCTATAAACGCTGCATTCATAGAATAACCAAAAAAAATGCATGTTTTCGATTGAAAATGATGATACAGCTGTGTGGGACAATGTGCAGCTGCTCTTTGCAGCAGGTATATCCACAATAGCATGCTCAGAGGCAAATTGTAGATTTTTTTTTCCCCAGTGGCATTTTTATTGCCATAAAGTAGCAGGATAAAGTCTTAGGTGTGTCCTGTATCTCTCCTCTCTCCTCCACACTTCAAATAATACATCAAGGCAACAGCTGGGAAGCCAGATGAGGTTGTTGGAATGAGATAACCAGGAGCAGAGAAGAGTGTCTGGGGGTGTCAGGATCTGTAGCAGAGCAGTGCCCTCTGCTCACCCCTTTCATTTTCCAGGGCAAAAGGAGAGATGAGGGAGCAAAATCATCCCTACTTTCATTTTGTTTGCTGCCTTGTTTTTGTGAACTATTTTAATTTTTGTCTCAGTGCCATTCTTTTTAAAAAGTGAAACTTTCTCTTTGGAACAGTCATTCTAGCAAGTTTGGGAAATGTACAATTGATATAATGGTATCACAAAGTCCTGGAGAGTGAGGACAATACACTTGGCCTTTTATTGCCCTTGATTTGAATGGGCAAATAATTCCACCACCTTTTTAAAACAACCAGTGAAAATTCAGCAAAGGAAGCACCACATACACACGCTCCTGCAAAAGCAAAACAACCACAACTAAAGATCTTAGGGAAAGGGGGGGGGGGAGTGCTCCGACTGTTTGAACTTTTCGCATAAAGCTATCCCCTCTTTGTTCAGCCCTAATCTTTCATACTTGTATAAAAATGTTGACAAATGCAACTTGGTTTCTGTAAGCACAACATAAAGCTAGAAGGTGTTGGGGGGCACAGTTAAATAAGCAAATCCAGGCACATTATGGTAATATAACAGCCAAGCAGACTAACCATGGAGCCAGCTCCAGGTGGGAAGGAGGCGAAGCTGAGCAGCAGTTGGGCCCTCTCAGCCAGAGGTGAGAAGCAGTGCCTGCTAAAGTTCCCTCTTCTATGCAACAGGTCAGAGGGAGAGCCCTGCTTACTGCCATCACGACTGCCTCTCCTTTGCTTCCCTTCCACAGCATCCTCCACCTCCGCCCCAGCAGCAGCACCCCCTGTGTACAAACAGCAACTGCTTAGTCCCTCCACAAGGCCTCCGCCCTGGACTTCCTATTTCCCACTAATTGGCACAGGATGACATCGGTACACAGCAAATTAACAACCAATTATAGGGCCATCTGCAGGGTCAGGTTCTGGCTGTGCACTAATGAGTCGGGGGCTTAAGGGTGATGGTGGTTTGTAAGGAAGAAGCTTCTGGTTCCTGAGCAAGGCTCACCAGCTGGGAGAAACACCCTGCCCTGTCCGTGCTGCTTGGCGCTGGAGCCAGAATTCAAAGAAAGCTCTCCTTCAGCGTGTGCACCTTGAGGGGGCATTATGTGCTGAATTCTTGGAATTCACAGCAGCGACACTGCTTCAAGCTTCACACCCATCATTAATTTCTGGTGTGATGCTGAGCACTCAGCATTAACTCTCTCTGCCACAGGCCTTGAAGTTTCCTCAGCACCTGAACA
This sequence comes from Lepidodactylus listeri, assembly GCA_029233225.1. Taxonomy (NCBI): domain Eukaryota; kingdom Metazoa; phylum Chordata; class Lepidosauria; order Squamata; family Gekkonidae; genus Lepidodactylus; species Lepidodactylus listeri. The sequence continues at coordinate 31,855,337 of JARCFY010000013.1, forward strand.
GAAAACAGCAAGCCACCAGGTTATACCTTTTCCCATAGGGCAGCCAAATTGGTCTTGGAAATTCCTTGGGAATAAGAGGTGGTACCGGGGGGGGGGGGGGGGGAGGAAGCTCAGGGAGGATGTGATGCAGGGTGGGGGGGTCTATGTCCTCCAAGCTCTGCATAGGGTTGCCGGTCCGTGGCTATGCAGTGGCAGGAGGAGGGGGAAAACAGCATCACTGATGCTGCAATGTCATTTCTGGGTCAAACCCAGAAGTGACATCACACCCACCCCATGACAATTTAGGAAATCAATAATCTAACCATAGAGATGAGTGGGTTTCCTAGAGTGTTGTAGGGTAGGTGTGATGTCAACTTCTGGGTTACATCTAGAAGTGATGTTATGGCATCAGCAACCCTGTCTTTCCTCCTGTGACCACATTGATTGGTAAACCAAAACAAACTGTGTAACAACTTTAAATATAGTCAAACATAAATACAGGCCACAAGGCTCACCCAGAATATTTTGAAAATGTATTCAACTGGAAATTCCTCACAAACAATACACAATAAATATAACATGGCATTCCAAAGATATGTCTTAGAGAACCGTGCGTCTCTCACAATGAGTAAAGTTTACTGAAAATCTATACAAAACCCTTCAAATATCAACACAAGAGAGCCCCAGGTATTGCTTGTGAGGAATTTCCAGTTGAATATATTTTCAAAATATTCTGGGTGAACCTTGTGGCCTGTATTTATGTTTGACTATATTTAAAGTTGTTACACAGTTTGTTTTGGCTTGCTTATCTGCACTGTGTAATTCTGCTTTGGTGTTTTTGTACCACGTTGATTGGTGGCAGGCCATTGGTTGCAGCAGCGAGGGATTGCCTGCTACTGCCTGGAAAACTGACAACCCTATCTCTGTAGGCTGGACATCAGTTGTAATTCCAGAACTCCAGGCCTCACCTGGAGGCTGGCAGCCTGCAGTGCTGTAGGAAGGAGAAAAGCCTCACTGAGAGAACTGTCCCTTTGAAGGAGCTCTTAAAGGCATGGGAGTCCTTTAAGCACCTGGCTGTGTTCAGAACCCCTGTCAAAGGCGTAGACTTTCCAATTTCCCGGATGGGGAGCTGGGGCTGGGGCTGGGTCAGAGACATCACAGTCCATTGTCTTTGGTGGAGGCTCAGCACCTCCTGGAAAAGTTCAGGGGGGGGGGGCTCCAGCTTCCCAGCCCCCCTGAAGTTGATGCCTATGCCTGAACTGATCTGTTTACCAACAAGACTAGCCTGTGTTTTCTCCATGACATTACAAATCAGGAGGACCATATCAGGAAAACTCTTGGCCCGTCCACTCTGTTATGTATTAGGTCTGGAACATTCCAGGACTGTCTACTAGAAAAGGGCTGAGCTTGGAGCTCTAGAACAATAGCCCACCAGGACTCTGGAAGTGACCAGTGAGAAACTCATGTTATATAAATAGCCTATCGTTGGGTGCTGGGTGTGTTTGGGTGTGATTTTTGCATGCTATTTAAACAGGGCTGTTGCCCTGGTGTTTTAGTCTTGTTCCTGAAATCACTTTAGTCTTGCTCCTGAAATCACTACAGAAAGTAGAGCTGTTCATTGCAATGCATCTTGAACCCAGTATTTAACACACTCCCATCCTTCAGGTCCTGGCAGATAAGTGTAGGAGCTTTTGCTGCTGTACCCAGAGTGACCGACTTTAGGCCATTGGGGGGGGGGGATGTGTGTGAGAGCCAGCCCAGCTGCTTCCTCCACCAGCCGAGCAGCTACTCAGCATGCCCAAGTAGCTGGGTGTCCTCCTGAAGCTTTTCCCCTGCAGATTGGAGCCGCTGGTGAAGCTAAGGCTTATTAAAGATTTAAAAGGCAAGCTGTCAGCAGTGCTGCTAAGAGTGGGGCTTTTTTCCGGTTATAGCTCGATCCATTCTCTAAGGCTAATAGGATTACAGGAAGGGAGGAGAAGAGATGGCCCCACAGAAGCTGAGCTGACCTACTAAGCACTCGGTGGGGGCCAAGATCTCATTTTCTCTGTGACGGAAGTTTCTGGCACCTGAGGAAGCAGAGGCCATCTCCCTCCCTTCCTGCCCTTACATTGAAGCAGGGGGCTTCCGGAGAGGGAAGGAGAGCACATGATAGAAGAACAGACAGCAAGACAGATGCTGGGCAGTGTGACAGATGTCCATGGCCATTTACACCTGGACAAGATCTTGCAGGTCCTGACATGGGAGGTGCGAGATGCAGGGCTGAGTACAGTCGGTGCTTTACAAAATATCCAGTGCTGCTGACTTTGAGCTATGAAACACACTTCTCCCCACTGTTCGTGATGCACCCACATTCAGCATCTAGTAGATTCAATATGGGAACAGGGCTCCTCATCCTTGTTAAGAGAGAGCAAAGTGTACAGTCTGTGATGCTGGTTTGGTCCTTGACTTCTCTGGATAGAAGGGTCTCCAGTCAGAGGGGAGGGAAATGCCACAAGTCTCACTCTTACCTTACGACATTCATGAGCTTCCTGACCATGTCAAAGCACACACCAAAAACGTGCTTTGGGAAAGTCAGCTTTAAAGAGCCCATACTCCCCCCAACCACTGCTTGCATTTCATCAGGCCTGGCACTGGAGGCAGGCAAGCAGGCAAGCCAGCAGATCAGAAGGGATTCAAACAGTTCTCTGGCCAGATTAGCCCACCCTGAGCGATGGCAAAACCAAGCCAAACCCAGCAAGGCTGTAAGGCCAGATGGAACCCTGTTGGCTGTCCAGGTCACCTGACCCTGCTGGCCTGCAGACTGCAGCAGACCCTCCAACCATCTGCAGAGATGCTGCTGCAGCAGCACAGTGGTCCCTTCTGCTTGCAAAGAACACCAGCTGTCAGGAAGTAATATGGCTCCCAGGGGCCATGTCATACTTTGCAGATCTGTCCTTGCTGTGCCCAAATGGGTGTTTGAAAATGGGGTAACCATGCAGGGCTCTTCCTACCTCCCCCCAGCTCCATTCTGTCCCAACTGGATGGGGGGCACTTCTTCCAGCTTAAATTCTTACCTGGGAAGTCGAGATATTCCAACTCTTTTTCCAAGCCCTGTCCATGGGCTGAAGGACCTAGAAAAAGACACCAAGAGGCGTTACTTACTTCTGACCACCACTGTGTCTGCAACATGATACAATCTCTCTATAAAACTATCTCAAAATATAAATTTATTCCATCCAGGGATCACACGTGCATACTTTGTGGTCACAAATCTCACTCCCCAAACACTAAATAGTATTTAATTGTTTAATTAGAATATTTATATACTTGCCTTTCTACCTGACATTCCAGGACCCAAGGCAGGTAGCAACAACGTAAAAACAATATAAAGCAGTTTGACTGAGAAGCAAAACTGGAAACAATTTATGCCCCAACCAGCAGCGGATTCCCCCTTTACCAAAGCTCCCTAACCATAACCCGAATAACATTAAACCTAACCTTAATAACCCTAACCCTAATAACACTAACCCTAACAACCCTAACCCTAATAACCCTAACCCTAATAACCTTAACCCTAGCCCTAACACTAATAACCCTAACCCTAAAAACCCTAACCCTAACCTTAATAACCCTAACCCTCATAACCCTCACCCTAATGGCCCTAACCCTAAACTTAATAATTGTAACCCTAACCCTAATAAACCTAACCCTAACTCTAATAACCCTAACTCTAATTACCCTAACCTTAATAACCCTAACCCTAATAACTCTAACCCAAATAACCCTAACCCTAACTGTAAAACCCTAGCCCTAACCAATGCTCTCTCTAAGCTGTGGAGTCTTGTGAGCAAAAATTCTACTTTGTGAGCTACTGGCATTAAAGTTGTGAGTGAGCGATTTGGCTACTGCACAGATTAGTTTGGTCAGAAGCCATCCTTCCTGATCTAAGACAAAAAAGTGTGAGCCAGAGGCTAAAAAACTTTGAGCTAGCTCACACTAACTCAGCTTAGAGGGATCAAGGTGGACAGCCATGTTAGTCTGAATCAATAGAATAAATTTAGAGTCTGGTGGCACCTTTAAGACCAACAGGGTTTTATTCAAGGTGGGAGCTTTTGTGTGCAAAGCACACTTCGTCAGACAACGAAATGGAATTACAGAACCCGGTTGTAGAGACAGAGAGAGTGGCTTGTTAAAATTAACATGCAAAATAGTGGAGCTGTTTTTTAACTGATAAAAAGAATCACAAGCTGGGTTTCTGGTTATCATTTGTTTGGGTTCAACTGGGGGAGAACATAGGTAATAAATATGTTAGAATTGGAGACTGATGTTCCCTAATTGCGAGAATCCAGTCTTTAGGTCACATCCATCTCAACTTAGCACAATGCCCCAAACTCTCCAGAACAGCTCAGTTATGCACAGTTTCTGTAAAGCCAGGAAATTAGGTGTCCTCCTAACTCTTCCAGGAGGCTGTTTACAGGGGTGCCAGACAGCCACTGAAGAAGCAGACTGCAACAGAACACACCTTAGTGCCGAACTAGATAGTATGGAGTGCACGGATCCAACAACAAACCCTTTGCCTGTAACTGCTATAAGGTAGGGCAGATGGGGGGGGGAGGTAGAAGCTTGGGGGGAGGTAGAAGCTAGGGCTAAACCTTCCTCCCCACAGTCGGTGCATAGAGCTTGCCAGACAGACTGCCATCATGTCCAGCAGGGGACAGAGGGAACTGTTTTGCTTATCTAAGCCAAAAGGCCAACAGGGCATGAAGAGTGGGGAATTAGATTCAGAAACTCAGGCTAGCCCCTCCCCGCTATTGGTAGTCTGCATGCCTTTCAGGAGGCTGAGCAAAAGGCGTTGCTTGTGCACATGGGCCGGCAGACTGGGAGAAGAGAGGCACAGAAGCTACAGCTCCTCCCCTCACAGTAGGCAGACTTCCACCTATTTTGATCATGTGAGGTGGCTGACTGGCAGGGCTGTGGAAACAAAGGGAATGGAGGCAGATGTCTGGGCTCCTCAGCTCCCAAGTGATATACAGACCACCTTCCATGCAGGCAGATGCGGGGGGGATAGTAGCTTATTTATTTAATGTACCTGTCTATATCGCTGAGGTCAAGTTAGAGCCTAGTGCTTCACTCCTAAACACCAAAATGCACACACACAACCAAACCAGATGACAGTACAAGATAAGCAATGAGGAAAGATCAGATCATCACCTCTCTCTCTCTGTGCGAAAGAAATGCTGATTCAGGATATGTGATCTTTCAACAACTGTAATTTCATGCAAAAGCCTTCAGCAGCTGCACCAAGTCTCCCTGATACAGATCTCTTTCAGCCACTATTAGTTCCAGTGCGTGGGGAGGGGGGGTGTCATCCCCCCCCCACTCATGTGCAAAGAAAGCTGAAAGTGTGTGGGACTCAGTGTTTAAACAAAACAAGAACAGCAGGAAAAGGGAGCCAACTCTGCCCCATTGCAAGTCTGACTCTGTGCTTGATGTATATTCTCTGCTGGGCCAGGCTCTGACATGGGAAGTCAGACAGGATAGGGGGAAAAGGCCAAAATAAATGCAGCAAGGTAAGGCAGGGCCGTGTGACATTCCCCCCCCCCCCCCGCACACCCCATTTTTGTAAAGTAAGTCAACCCATCCACCACAGGAGGTTTCCAGAAGAGTAGGGGAAAACCCATTCATGTGCCAATTCATACATCCATGAACAAGCTCTGCTAGTGAGCATTTTAGGGAGCAATCCTAAAAGTTTCATTTTATTCAATGGACCTTGCACCAAGGAAAGTGTTCTTAGTACTGCAACTAAAATTTATTACCCAAGACTGGAGATATTTCTGCTTGAACTTTGGGATGGTGATTCCCTTGGCTGAGAGATGCATTCCGTGGAAAGAGTTACCCTGAAAATGTGCTTCCCATTGAAAGCAATGGGAAATGATGTGCAGATTGATTTCCTAATAATCGCGCCTTAATTCTGATACACTCAGTTTTCCAAATGATGTACAAACCCACTCTGGCTCTGACTTCTTTTTTCCAGCACCTCCCTACACAATGGCAATTTGTACATCTGAAAAAGTAAGTCATAAAACTGAGAGAATTCAGACAAGGCTGATGGGCTGTTGGTCAGGGATTAAGGAGTCAGTCTTTTGTGGGTGGAATTACCAGGTTTGCAGTTGGGGATGCTACAAGTAGACTCCAGCCTCCCCTGTGGGGTATAGCACCTGGCAGGTGCACCAGCTATAGACTTCCCTTGAGAAGTGAAACTTAGCCATGATAACTCATGAGCTGATCACATCAGGCTAGACTACTGTAATGTACTCTACATGGGGTTGCCTCTGAAGACTGGCTAGCTAGAGATTCAGCCTATGCAGAATGCAGCAGTAAGATTGTGAACTGGGGAAAGTATTATTTATTTACTTGAGACAATTTTAGCTTGCCTTTCATTCATGATAGACTCAAGTGAGCTAACTGGAATAGCTCCCAGAAATACTATTTCAAATTAATTTTAAAACGTACAAAACATCAGCAACTATCAGAATTGCTCAACAGATCTACCAACCAAATGAACTCTTAAACTGTTCTGCCTTAAACAGTTTTCTTAAACTCAAAGGAGTGACTACCTTCCTGACACATTCAGAAAGTCCATTCTTAGTGTGGGACCCACTGCAGTGAAGGTTCTAGATCAAGAGTGGCAGCTTTAAGGAACCTGTAAGAGAGCGCAGGAAGAAACCCCTGATCAGTGACTGGAAGGCTATACGGAACAAATTCTGCCTGTCCTAAAAGATCTTCCTGGCTCCTAATTCTTCTTGTCCTCTATGGTTTACAAATTTAATCCAGATAGAAACCATTTCCCCCCTTCCTTCTCCTCCCCCCACACATCCCCAGACAAATCAAGAGTTTGGCCAACAGTCTGGATGGGAGGAGAAGAGTTGGAAAACGCCCCCCCTCTCCCAACACAGACAAAAGCAGCCATGAATATTTACCAGCTCAGTTTAAGTTTCTGATAGGCAGCACCGCCAACCATTTTTCTTCCAGAACCCCACACACTTGAGGTCCAAACCACAAAGAAAGTGGGAGAATCCCGTGTACAGAGCGTGTGTTGTACTTTGCAAGTGAATCCAATGGGTGTTTTTTTATTTTTTGTTTTTGGCAACCAGCCATTTTGGAGGCATAAATACAGATGTCAACTATAAATAGTTTTTGAAAAGACTATATCCACATCTATTTTTTTAAAGCTGGTCAAAGAATGATATAGGGTGCAGTGAGAAGGAAGGAGGCCCGCAACAATCAGCTCCTGGCTTCAAAAGTGCCTTGGTTCCAAAGGTATAATGCATTGCCTTGCACCATAAGCAATTTATCAGCAGCTGTCTTAGATTCCCCCCCCAAAAAAACAATAGTGGCATCTATTTCTCAAATTAATAAGAAGAGAAGAGAAGAGACTGGATTTATACCCTGCCCTTCACTACCCAAGGGAGTCTCAGAGCGGCTTACAAACTCCTTTCCCTTCCTCTCCCCACAACAGACACCCTGTGAGGTAGGTGGGGCTGAGAGAGCTCTGACAGAAACTGCTCTTTTTCAAGAACAGCTGTGCCAGAACTACAGCTTGCCCAAGGTCATCCAGCAGGTGCAAGTGGAGGAGTGGGGAATCAAACCCGGTTCTCCCAGATTAGAGTCCGTGCACTTAACCACTACACCAAACTGGCAAACTGGCCAAAATGGTATGTATACAGGCACCTGTATTTTACCTGTGTTTCCCCCCCTTGCAGAGCAAATAGCAGTGGGGGGAGGGGTTGAGATTACAAAAAAATATGAAGGGTTAACCCCCCGTGTTGTGTACTAAGACCACGATCGCATGGTCTCCCGTAATGGTGACTGCCACGTGGTCAGCACACATGGTCAGAATCTACCTGAACTTCAGCCAGGTAGAACAATAGCCAGTTGGATCCTGAGTGACCACCAATTACAAGCCTAGGTCTCCCGCTGGGGGACCTATGAACTACAACCACGGACTTAAGGTCCTATCAGGACCTGGGGGCGAGGTTGGGGCATTGTCTCCGGCCAGCATAAAAGAGGTCTCTGAGCCTGGGGTTCCCCATGTTCCATCTGACCCTCAATAAAGAGCTTCACTATGAAATCACTACCACTCGCCTCCCGACTCCAATACTTTCCACCACCACCCCAGCCTGTAGCCCCATCCAAGTGACCCCCTGTGTCAGTCAAGCAGTTAGCAGGGAACCCCTCCCATACCCACATGCACACCCAAAGCATTGGTCATAAAAACTGTGGCCCCCATTTCTCCCAACCTCACTGCTGACTTCAAAGTTTCTTAGGCTGCTGGCTCTCACTAAGCCCCCACCTGGATTATGTACAATGGCATTTGACATCTCCTCTGATGAAAGGGCAAATATTATTGCTTTGGGAAAACTCTGTTTCTCTGTGTCTGTTTACCCAAGAGGCCTCAGCTGCAGCAATCCAGCTGGCCTCTCACCCCTGTTTCAAACAAAACCTTCACTGAACAACCCACACTCTAAACACGGTTAACATTTTTGTGGGACTTGGGAAATCCATGCACAAATGCTTCAGGCATTGGTCTTGTTCCAGAGTTTGTGTTCACTGAGATGAGACTGAATCCGACTTTTCTAAATGGGAACCCCAAAGAAAGCCTCCCCACAAATATTCCTCCATTATTCCTGAGATTTGGGAGCAGGTGAGGGAACTCAGTGGGGATGTTATGCCCCAGAAGGAGTCTGCCCTCCCAAGCTGCCATTTCTTCCAGGATAACTGATCTCTGTAATCAGGAGATCAGTTGCAACTTGGGGAGAACTCCAGGACCCATCTAGAGACTGGCAACCCTAGATGGGGCATAGGGTTGCTAAATCCCCCCAGTGGAGGCAGGGGTCCCCCGCCCCCAAACGCTGCCCCCCAGCCACCAATTAGCTGGCTGGCAGGGGACTTACTAAAAGAAACAGAAAGGCCCAGGCCTTGTTGCTGGTGTTGCATAGGAAATGACATCATCACACTAACGACATCCAGGTAATGCTGGTATTTGGGCAAAAATTCTGTGGTAGAAGTTGGTTTTACCATAGAGTTTCTGCCCAAATACCAGAGTGCCACAGTGACATTGCAATCACTTCTCATGTGACACCAGCAACAAGGCCTCTCTCTTCTGGTAAGTCCTCCCATCCCCCACCAGTTGCCAGGAAAGTCCTGGCAACGCTAGTGGGGCTCCTAAAGGAGGGCCTGAACAGGCAGATAGATTTGCATGGCAATAAGCAGCCCTGTCACTGTCCTGGGCTCAAAAACAAGCTGGCAGCCAATGAAGCTGAGGTTAAACTGGTACAACATGACCCAGGTGGTAGTCTGGTTGCAACCTGTTCCATTTGAAAGCCAGCCCCATGTTGAGTGTGTTACTGTTATGGCAGCCTGTCATGTTACAGCAGGATGAGGACAAGATGATGCTCGATTGTGTGCAAATTTCCTGGGAAGGACAATGTTTGTTTATTTTATACATTTTGATTCCGCCTTTCCACCCAACATGGAGTTCTCAAGGTGGTGGACAATTTAAAATACTAAAACCAACAAGGGGTGGGAGAGAATACACAAACACACATATATGTAATTTAAACAACACGTAAGCAGGAAAGGTTAGTGAGGAAATACAAAACAAAACAGAAGAGTCTTCATTTGCCAGAAAAAAATGATAAGAGAGGGACAAATGAATCTCCACAGGGAGGGGATTCTATCGCTCTGGTGCCATGACCAATAAGGCCATTTCTCAGGTTGCCATTCATCTAGCTTCAGGAAGCACAGGGACACAAAACAGAACCTAGGAAGACGGGTGAGTCAATCCTTAAAGTCTGCTGGTCCCAAGCTGTTTACAGCTTTAGAAGTCAATACCAGCATGTTGAATTGGGCCCAGAAGCAAATTGGGAGCCAGTATAGATGGAACAACAATGCAATAATAATATCATCTCTACAACCTGATCCAGTCAGCATTCTAGCTGCAGTTTTCCATACCAAGTGTACCCTCCAGGCACCCTTCAAGGGCAGCCCCATGAAGAGAGCATCACAGTAATCTAATCTAGCTGTTATCAGGGCACACACTACAGTGGCAAGAGCTTGTTTGCCTAGGAAAGGCCACAGCTGGCTTACCAGCCAGTGCTGGTGGAAGGCAATGTGGGCCACCACCTCCTATGGTTGCCAACCTCCAGGTGAGGCCTATAGATATCCCACTATTAGAATTGATCTCCAGACAACAGAGATCAGTTCCCCTGGAGAAAATGGCTATTTTGGAGGGTGGACTGTATGGCATTGTGCCCTGCTGAGGTCCCTCCCCTCCCCAAACCCCTCCCTCTCCAGGCTCCACCCCCCCAAATCTCCCAAATCTTTTACAACACAGAGCTGGCAACCCTACCACCACCTGCTTATCTAACTGGAGGCCCAGGTCCAGGAACCCCTAAACAACAAACCTGCTCCTTTAGAAACCCTATCCAGAACAGGAGACACCTCAGTTCCTGGGTCAGTCCTTCCACCCACCAGTAGCACCTCCACCTTGTCAGGATTAAATGTCAGATTACTAACCCTTTCTACTGTAAAACTGCCTCCAGGCGCTGATTCACAGTTTCTACAGCCTGCCTGGAATCATCCACTGGAAGTGCAAGATTGAGCTGCATGAGGCACTAAATAAATTCACTGTGCCTGTGCACAGGATTGCATTCCATTGCATAACATTCAAACAAGTCAGGTTATAATTAGTATCTCTGTTCCATGGCTGTCGCTGTGTTAAACAAAACTCTGGTAGTTGCTCGGGAAGCAGCCTGATCTCTTTGAAGTGAAGCAGACCCTTCCTGCTTAGTCTATCTGCGTGCAGCTTAAAAGGCAAAGAATGTTCAGGGGAGCATGTTCATAGCCACACAGAGTCAGCTCTTCTGGGGCTGCTGGGAGGCAGAAGCTGCGCATCAAGGAGCTCTAGAATTAGGATGGACCAAAAGCCATTGCTGTTGGCATTCAGACCAGCACATGTCTAACAATAAGAAGCCTGCAAGAACAAGCAGACTGGTATGGGTATATGTTCCCTAGCGTGGCAAATAGCAAGTTGGTCCGATTTATACTGCAGTGCTAAGAATACTTTCCTGGGAGTAAGCCCCATGGAATAGACCACAGCAGGATTCTGAACAGACTTGTTTAGGATTGCTGTCTTGGAGTACGCGCTTAAGCAGACCTACTCTTCTAAGCCTACGAACTCGAGTAGGCTTAGAAGGGTATAACTAATCGCTCATTAATTAATTAATTAATTAATTAATTAAAATATTTTTTACCCTGCCTTTCCTCTTGACTCAAAGTGGTTTAGGATTACACTGTTAGACTGGGAGAATGGCCCCTCCCCTACGTGCCCACAGTTCAGATCCAGTGCAGGAGATTCTGGGGCTGCTTTCAAGCAAAAAGAGACCTGAGCACTGATCCTCCCGCCGATCCTCCCAACAAAAAGAGGGTGTTAGGTCTCATCTTGCTCCCAGCCAGCAGTGCCACAGGCAGAGGTGGTGGCTATGACTTGCACCTCCCAGACTCACAGGGCCCAAAGAGAGCTCAGGAGGCACTGTGAGAGTCACTGGGGATTGACTGCATTGCTCCCAGATGCCAGTGGTGTGGGAGGAGGTTAACAAGTGCCGTCTGTGCTCATCATCACTTCCTGACCTTTTCCACTGCTGCCCAAGTACAAGGTGAGCCTCTTGCGGTGCTGCTAGCATTGCTGGGGCTCTGCTTGCTCCCACGATGGGCACAATACCTACTTGGGGAGGCTAAAAGTCTCAAGTGCAAGCTAGTAGCTGGCTGTGACTTTTTAGCGTCATATGGATCACTTTGTAATGCAGTGCTGATATCAGCAAATTTTGGCCACTCTGATACAGAACTGCCTTTGAGAAGGGAGTCCTCCCGCCCCACCCAAAGGATGCCACTCCTCCTGGTGTTTTGGCTCATGCTGCTTTGAATGGCTGGGCTCCTCGTTTCTCTGATGCATGTTCCCCTGTTCCCTCAAATGCACGCTCTCATGGACCGTCAATGGCAGGATGCTGGACAAGGCAGCCAGTCATTCTCTGCCTGGGAGCTCCTCTGCGGTTTCATCCCATTTTGTTCTGTAATGTGATTGTGTAATTGTTTGCCATGTGAAGGCTGCCCTGTGCATCATTTCTGTGCTCATCCGGACCATTAATCGCCTTTGGTTTCATTAATTGTGTGGGGAAGCTTTCCATTTCACCTCTCATGTTATTTGCATGCCCCAGATAGGATCAGCGGAAGACTCATCATCGCTCATAAAGGGATATTCAGTAGATGCTGTACAGCCTGTACAGGAAGGCATTGGGGTAGGGATACATTTCTTGATTGTCAAAGCACCCTGAGCTCACTGAAAAGACCAGAGCTGACACCACCTCAAGCAGCAAGTTTTTGGGGAACTGTGAAGAGCCACAAATTGTAGCAGACACCATTTGAATGTTTTGTGTCAAGTATCAATAGATCTTGGACCATCTCTGGTTCCAAGACCAAGTTCCATCAAAGCGCGACTTTTATACTGAGCTCTGACTTTTACTGGTGTTGCTCTAGAGATGCAGATGAATTGGGGTGATTCTACACATCACCTCAGCAAACATTAAAGGTAAAGGTTTCCCTTGCTCGAAAGCCAGTCGAATTCGACTCTAGGGGGCGGTGCTCATCTTAGTTTCCAAGCCGAAAAGCCAGCGAAGACTTCTCTGTGGTCATGTGGCTGGCATGACTAGATGCCGAGGTGCATGGAACACTGTTACCTTCCCACCACAGCGGTAGCTATTTATCTACTTGCAGTTTCTTGCTTTCAAACTGCTAGGTTGGCAGGAGCTGGGACCAGAGACAGGAGCTCACTCCGTCATGTAGCACTCGGGTCTCAAACTGCTGAACTACCGACCTTCCGGTCTCCAATTCAGCATCTTAACCTCTGAGCCACCACAGCCCCAGCAAACATTAGCCACAGGCAAATAGCCTGACCAGAGGGCTGAATTCCTTCCGATGCTGCTAGCCTGTCCGAACTCAGCAAGGCTGGGGACTGCTCCCCTGAACACTGATCAGGGAGGAGGGGGAATTCCTTGCAGGGAGGAGCTTTGACTCAGGGGAGCATATGGAGCTGCCCAATAGCAAGTCAGGTCATTGGTCTAGCTATCTAGCCTAGTATTGCCTGCATCTACATAGGGAAGATTCTCTGGTTTGCATTCATCACCACTCTGAATTCACATGGGTAACTGAGCATCCACATAGGAGTTTTCTGTGCAATTTTCTCCATCAGCTACCATTTCCCAATAAATTTTCCTTGCTGCATCACTAAACTGCTTTAAAAAAAAAAAAATTGATAGCATTATAACTATATAACGGTGAGGGGAAAATGGAAGGGAAATGGTGCTGATATGGGCGGGACCTTTAAAAATGCACACCTTCCAGTCCAGACATGCTTCAACTGTGTTCTTCCCAAAAAGATTGCAGCAAAGCAGGTTTGGGAAAGAGAGTAATGAGGATGGAGAAGAGACAACTGGAGCATGAGTAGAGCATGTCGTCATGTGGATGCACTCCAAAAAAAGCACTCCAGTTGGGATGCCAAAATGGAGAAAGCCCCCTGTTGTGGAAGCAGCCGTTGAGTATTCCAGCTAGCACTCCAGGGCCCTTCCCAGTGCTGCTCAAGAGCCTCAGAACTGGAAATGCAGAAGGATCGAACCAGGGGCTGCCTCCTCCATGCCAGGCATCTCCTCTGACGCTGAGCTGGAGCCTTCCTCAGTGTCCCTTGGATGTGGTTTCAATTTGTCTCTGCTTCACACTGTAATTTAATTAATCTCAGAAGGAAATTTTAAAAAGATGAACTGAGAAGATGATGCATTGACTATATTGCTCTGGAAGACTGGGGGATCAAAGCATTCCTTAGTCCCCTCATGGCAGGAAGACTTCAGTGTGGTCTCCCACCAGAGGAGAAGCCTTTTCCTCTGACTTTCTTGCTCAGCCTGGTGTAAATTCAGTGGGGCTCCGGTCACATCCTTGAGTATTAACTGGCATCAGTGAGGAAAATTAGCTCTCCCCGCTGTTAGTAGAGGAGTTAATCAGCAAAGAGTCCTTCCGGCTTCAAGACTGAAGATAAATCTCTGTACCATCATTTCTTCTGCCAGTGTCAGCAAGCTGCAATTATTTAAATAATGCCTTGATTGTGATATTCGGATTTCTGTTGCTGTTGTTGTTTTTCTAAATGCCCATGGATTTGCTCAATAGAGATGCATGGTAATATTAATCAGGGAAGCAAAGCTCTGAACATATGAACATAAGAACATAAGAGAAGCCAATGTTGGATCAGGCCAATGGCCCATCCAGTCCAACACTCTGTCACAGAGTAGCCAAAAACACCAGGTGCCCTCAGGAGGTCCAGCAGTGGGGCCAGGACACTAGAAGCCCTCCCACTGTTGCCCCCCCCCAAGCACCAAGAATACAGAGCATCACTTGCCACAGACTGAGAGTTCCTATCTATACTTTGTGGCTCTGCTCCATATGTTTATCCAATTCCCTCTTGAAGCTGTCCATGCTTGTAGCTACCACTACCTCCTGTGGCAGTGAATTCCATGTGTTAATCACTCTTTGGGTGAAGAAGTACTTCCTTTTATCCATTCTAACCCAACTGCTCAGCAATTTCATTGAGTGCCCACGAGTTCTTGTATTGTGAAAAAGGACTTCTTTCTCTACTTGCTCTGTCCCATACATAATCTTGTAAACCTCGATCATGTCACCCCTCAGCCGTTGTTTCTCCAAGCTAAAGAGCCCCAAGTGTTTTAACCTTTCTTCATAGGGAAAGTGTTCCAACCCTTTTATCATTCTAGTTGCCCTGCTTAGATTGCATCCTCAAATGGGGAGGGGGTGGAACAGTGAGAAATATGGAACCCAGACAATGCTGAGACAACTTCTGAGGACCTAAGTAACAGAACTGCTCTTGGATCCCCCTCCCTCTTCAAGAACTACTCCAGAGACAGAAGACACCAGAATGCAACACAAGAGCCCCCAGGTCCCAAAACAGTGAGCAGAATTGTTTAGGCTGCAGCATGCAAGTGAAACATTTCTTCAAACTGCGGTGGCTTTGGGGCAGGAGGAAAGATTCATCATTGCTCTACAGTACACGAGCCCACCTTTTGCGTGCTGCTGTGCTGTAGAGTAAAACCCATTCTGCAGCTTTTCATAGCATTTCAAATCAAACCATTGGGATGGGGGGACAAGAGCATTGCTACAAAAGATTGTGTAAGTCGAAGATGCTCCGTGGGTCAAGAGCCACATGTAAGTCTTTGACATGCCTCTTGTGGCTCTTCTGAACACTGCCCCCCCATGGGGCACTTGCTGTATGTTTCAGGAAATTGGCAAGGCTCTTACCCAGTGGGGCTTGTGCTTGACAGGTGGTTGCCACTTGAAGCAGCTGCCCCAGAGGAACAGGTAAACTGCCAGCCTCCCTGAGGTACAGCATCTTTCCAGAGGTAGAAATAAATGTAGCTCTTTTGGTTGATGTAAGCACCACTGGAGTGCCTATTAGATATCCACGACAAGTAACAACCTTGCCCAATAGGGTTGCCGGCTCCAGGCTGGGAAATGCCTGGAGATTTGGGGGGTGGAGCCTGAAGAGTGTGAGTTTGGGGAAGGGAGGGGACTTCAATGGGGTATAATGCCATCGCATCCATCTTCCAACAGGGCCATTTCCTTCAGGTGAACTTCCCTCTGTTGCCTGGAGATCAACTGTAATCCCAGGAGATCTCCAGCCACCAACGCTATCCCCCAACAAAATCTAGACTCACTTTAAAGCTGTTTTTCAATACATGAAAAGATGAGTATTTATCTCCCTAGCTGTACAAACACTCCCGTAGCTCATTATAAAGAAAAAATAGTGCAGACTTAGAAATAAGAGAACGTTCTGAATTTTCTCATTAGGAATGAAATTGATTAGACCAGACAGTGCTTATCCTGTGGTCCAGTCAATCTCTTCATCTGACTTTTATGAGGCTTTGGGAAGCAGCTGCAATTAGGAAATGGGGCAAAGAGCCCCCCCTCCCCCCAACATCTCTCAAACTTTTGAACCAAGCACCTTTGGGGCAGTGGGCAGGGAATGTACCTGATCAATCTAGCCTGTGTTCCCTGTGTGGCTTTGCGTGTGGCCAGAGGACACTGTTTTAGTCCTGCTATACCCTCTAGGGAGAAAAGCATCCTGGTCAATCCAAGCGACACCTCCAATGGTCTAAACAGACAAAATCTCTTCCAGATGCTTTGGATCTGGACTTTTAGCTCTACACCCATATATGGCTCTACAAAGTAAAATTCAGCCCAGAGAAAATTTCCAAATTTCTTTAGGAAATTAAGCACCACGAGCCACCAGCAAGCAGAAACCCTGACTTCTCAGATTACAAGTATTCTATTTTCCATCTGTTCTTCTGGATTGTGCACCATCTGGGATGCCTGTCCTTCTGGTGCATTTTTTAAAACACAAAAAAGGGCAACACCTAGTCTACATGATGACCAGGGGCCTTAAAATAACTTCATAAAAATAGACATCTGGTGTTCTGTACGTGTCCCCAAATCACAGGCCTCTGGACTTATAATTGTAAAGTCTGCACAAGAAGATTCCAACTTCTGGGGTGGCATTTCTGCAACAGTTTTCGCCTATCTCACTCCAGGGAGCAGATAGTCTCCAACGGAGCTGTTTCCATTTCAGTATTTAAGGTATAAATTTAGCTCTACTTTATATCTCTCCAGCACCAGCACCTTTGTGTAATTCCATTTGCCTGTCCAAGGTTTGGCAAAAAGCCCAGCCCTATGGAAACCTCAACAGGAGGAACATAACAAGGAGCTTTTGCAAAGCTTTGGCCTATGGTCCCTTGTAGGCCATGGCAGGTATGTTGGAGAGCTGTCAGCCTGCTAAGAGTCTGACACTCTAAATATTGCTGAAAGAGCCACTTAGTCCACTTATACTCTAGGAGGAGCTATGGAGCATTCATTAGTGTTTAGGGCAGGGGTGTCAAACATCTGGCTCAGAGGTCGGATCAGGCCCCTGGAGGGCTTCTATCAGGCCCGCACTGGACCTAGCCATCTCCTGCTTCTAGTTCTGTTGCTGCTGCATCATAGCTTGCTTTGCCAGACTCTCTCAATCTCTTAGCCATTTAATGTTTTCCCATGGGTCCTAGACTCAAAATTCTTGAGCATGAGATTTCTGTGGTGAATGTCAATAAAGCAAAAGTAGGTTTGCAGCTTACAGATACACACCTGAACAGCATACTCAAGATTGCAACAACAGAGACATTTTGATGCAATAATTCAGAGCAAGAGGTGTCAGTTATCAGAGACTGTTAGATAAACAAAATATTGCAAGAGTGCTAATGTTTTAAGCATGTTTTTTAAGTAAAAAGAAAACTTTGTGTTTGTGTCCTTTATAAAGTTTATATCTCCACTAACTGGCATTACATTTTATGACACACATGGCCCGGCCCAACAAGGTCTCATTTATGTCAGATCCGGCCCTCATAACAAATGAGTTCAACACCCCTGGTTTAGGGTTTATTGAATATTTTCTCTTGTAGCTCAGGCTACCTCTTGTTGTTTTCTCTCTGCTATGCGTTAGTGCTTGTGGTCTGAAGGCCACTCTGTTACATTAATGGCTTGCAGTCAGTTATAGTCTTTCTTCAAAATCCTGTTGCAGTAAATTCTTTAAAAGCAAACTCCAAAGCATGGATTGGATTATTTCCAGAACTCTGCCAACAAGGTATTGGTAAGAGGGGAAGGAAAGGGCCAGCAGTCGAGAGGGATAGCATTGCATTGACCATGAGGTTTTTAATAGATTGGGGTGGGTGGGACTCCTGCTACCTGTTGGTGAATTTAAAAAACAAAATTCTATTTTCTCAGAACAGTTACAGTTGTTTCATCTGTGCAAGACCCCCTAAATTTGCCTAGAGTGTCACTTCATTTGAAATTCAGCTGCTGTTAGAGATATGTAAAAGCAAGAAACAGTCCGAGACATTTCACAAACCTCATCAAAATTCTTTTGATTACCCAAGAGTTCTACATCTTTGCCTACACTGGATCTTCCAAATTTGCTTTGACTTCTGCTTTGGGTGGTTACTCTGATTCTGACTGCGAAGGACCCAGAAGTACACCAAAACCCTGATGCCTAAACATCATACTTGCATTCAGCTAATTCTTGTAGGCCTATCTAGGACGGTTTGGTAGACTGAGCAGGAAGTGGGAGGTAGCCAGCTCATCAGACCCTTCTATCTATTTGGTTCATTTTCATCCCACCCCTCTTTCAAGGAGCTCAGAGTGGCATATATGGTTCTCCCTTCTCCATGTCCCTGTGAAGTAGGTTAGGCTGAGAGAGTATGACTGGGCCAAGATCACCCAGAAAGTTTCATGATAGAGTGGGAATCTGAAGCCCGTTCTTCCAGATCTTAGACCAGCATGTTAACCACTGCACTATCCCAACTCTGTTCTAGCCATTCTTCCCCATGTTATCCATCACAAGCCCTTTCATCCCCACATCAATTGTGAATCCAGCCATCAGTAAATCATCTGAATTCTGTATATACATGTACAAAAATAGCCTGAATATTTTCATTTCAAGTGACAAGAGCTAATATTTCTGGCATATTACTTTGAACTATCAGAATCACAGTTCAGTCAGCGTGCATTCCACACACTCAATGATACTGCTGACAGTTTGACTCTTGAACAGTTCGGATATATGTGAGCATTCCCTTGACATCACTGCAGCTCAACCAATGACAGGGAGGGAAGTAATCAGATCAATGGAATGAAGGAAAAGTTCTTGAAGTCAAGTTCGCAACCAAGTCTGCAGACGACACAAAATTATTCAGGATGGTGAAAACCAAGGCCGAGAGAACCTCCACAAACTGGGTGAGTGGGCAACAGTGAGGCAAATGAAGTTCAGTGTTGCTAAATGTAAGACAATGTACATTGAGACAAAAAAAAATCCCAGCTTCAGGTATAGGCTAATGGGATCTGAACTTGTTGAGGATGAGAGGGAAAACGATCTTGGGGTCATGGATAGCTCAATGAAAGTGTCAACCCAGTGTGCTAAAGCAGTGAAAAAGGCAAACTCTTAAGGATTATTTGAAAAGGGACTAAGAATAAAATGACCAATATTGTAATGTTCCTGTATAGATCTCTGGTGTGGCCTCATTTGGAATGCTGTGTACAGTTCTGGTCACTGTATCCTAAAAAGGACATGGCAGAGGTGGAAAAATACAGAGGAGGGCAACCAAGATGATTAGGGGGTTGGAGCACCTCTGCTATGAGGAAAGGCTGAAGTGTCCAGAATTTTTCAGTTTAGAAAAGAGACGATGAAGGGGGGCCATGATAGAGGTTTATAAAATTTGGCATTGGCTGGAGAGAGTTGACAAAAAAAAAAATTTCTCCCTCTCCCAAAATACTAGAATTTGAGGGCATTCAACGAAGCTGATGGGCAGTAGATTCAGGAGAGACAAAATGAAATATTCCTTTACACAGAGTAATTAAAATGTGGAATTTGCTGCCAGAGGATGTAGTGATGGCCTCAGGAATAAGTGGCTTTAAAAGGGGATTAGATAGATTCATGGCAGATAAGTTATCAGTGTCTACTAGCCAAGGTGACTGAGGGGAACCTCCACATTCAGAGGCACTAATCTTCTGAATCCCAGAGCCAGGAGGCAATGTCAGGGAAGTCCTCGGTCTCTATGCCCTGTTGTTGGCAGTCCAGAAGAACTGGTTGGCCACTATGTGAGAAAGGATGTTGGACTAGATGGACTATTGGTCTGATCCAGCAGGGCTCTTCTTATGTTTCTAATAGCTAGGGAGAGTTCAAAGACTGCAGCCTAGTACCCCCACCTCCGCGCTCTAACAAAATTGTTCTGTCAGCTGGGCAAAACTGTTGTTTATTCCAAATTGAAATGCTCTGTACTTTATTCACACCTAATTTTTTTCTCTGAAATTGTAGTGAGTGCTTCAGCAGCCAAAAACTGGCTTTGCCTTCACTGTTGGTATAAAGGCAAGCTGCATTCTGTCTCACTGCTGGCCCTGTGCCCGGGCTACCAATGCTACTTCGTTGTGAACAAGGGGCCACAGAGAACCCATCCCAGCAAGGCCAATCAGATTGCTAAGGAATAAGGTGAGGTGTTTTGTCCCCAGTTCTGAATTACTTTATAACCAGTGGGGGTATCCCCGCCCCAAATTGCAAAGAGTTAAGTAAAACTCACCATTTTTTAAAAGTGCTCTGGTTGAGTCCCATGCAGAAAATAAACCTCCCACCCCCTTGATCTGCAATTACTAGCTTGCTGTCTGGACTGCACTGGACAATCCAGAGGACGCCCAGCTGAAGCCACAGATGTTGATTTAGATGGAGGAGGGCTTCTATTGCAGCCTTCAGATAAACAGAGGAATCTCTGGCCATTATTTGTCTGCATCTTCCCAAACCAGACTCGAAGGAGCCTGGGCAGAGAGCTCCAGTTTGGGGGAATTGTGTTTTAGAGAAGGTAGGTGTTGGATGATCCCAGTCTGAGCCACAGTTCACCAGCCCAAACCCAAGACACAGCCAATCCAAACAATTGTTCTCCACCATGTGTTTGTTATCTGGGATGTATGATAGGAAAGTGAATCGCAGGCAACAGATGAACTTTGGCTGACCCTGATGAAGCCAGTTTCTTTTGACGCAAAGCAGCAGTTGCAGTTTACCTTGGAATCCTCTCTGACACAAACACCTCTTGAGAAGCAGGAACTTGGCAAGGGACACGATCCATCGCGGCTGTCCTTGCTGCCTGAGGGTAACAGCAAACAGTTCTGGGGGAAGGTTGCTTTGCAAAAGTAGGTGAATGCAGTTCCCTGGAAGTCAGTCTTCAGCCCTGCCAGCAGAGCTCTGGGTCCAAGACTGACGGGATGGCCAGAAGGTCAGCAAGATAAGAGAGGAAGGAGTGGTGGAGGAACAGGAATGACACTCACCACTAGAATCCCTGTTGGGCAGTTGGCTCAAAAAACGGAGGAGGCCATAGGCTGAAATGAGGTTTCTCAAGACCTGCTGCATAGTGTTGCCAACCTCCAGGTCAGGTCTGGACCTGGAGATCTCCTGAATTATAGTTGGTCTCTGGACAATAGAGATCCATTTCCCTAAAGAAAATGATTGTTTTTGGGGGTAGATTCTATGGCATTATACCCTGCCCTCCCTAAACTCTTTCCTTCCCAGGCTCCACCCCCTCCAGGAACTTCCTGACCTGGAGTTGGCAAACCTAACTGTTGTAGCCTCCAGGAAGTGCCTAAAGGGAACCAGAATGAGAGGCTACCATCACTGTCTCTCCAAAGTGGCCCTCAAGCAGTTCCAACATGCCTGTCAGACAGTGGGGTTTTGAATCTATGGGCCCAGTACCGTCTTTCTGAGGAAAGGTACTGATTCAAGCCTCAGTGAGTGTCTGGACACCAAAGTGCGGTCATGGCAAGGGAATGGTTCATTTGTGGGTTAAGGGAGTCTCCCTTTGTTTTGCCTCAGGACAACTGCTCAGGGGAGAGTACAATTCCCCCCCCCCCCCCGCTCAGCAGGGGCACTCTGGAGTGACAGTGACAACAGCCTCTCATCCAGTTTCTCTTTAGGCACTTTCTGGATTCTGTAGCACTGCCTGGTAGGGCTGCCATCTCCAGGTCAGGAAATTCCTGGAGGGTGTGGAGCCTGGGAAGGGCCGGGTTTGGGAAGGGCAGGGTATAATGCCATAGAATCCACCCACTGAAGCAACCATTTTCTCCAGGGGAACGGATCCAGAGGGGGAAAATATCTCTGCGGTGGTAGAAACAATGCCAAAGGATTACATCAACCACAACACCAAAAACAGATGGCCAGTAAAACATCTGCACCACAGAAGCTTCTAGCCCCACTCCCAGGCCACAAAACCAATGAAAATTCCAGAGATCGCCCTGCAATTATGAAGCTACTTTTCCTACAGTTTACGGAAGGCAGAGTCGAGGCCTCGGCTTGCAGTTGGGGGGGAGTTGTGGGTTGCAGGGAAGAGAAGAAAGTACACAGTCACAAACAGTCGCGGCTGATTTCTTGAAGCCACAGACGCAGAAGGGCCCTTCTAAGCAAAGTGCAAACAAAGGGCGTGTTGTGTTGCAACAATTCCCACAAAGGAAGTTTCGTCTCTGGGCTACTATACTGAGTTAGACACAATCATCTCAGGTTTCTGATTCCTTTACAGAGTGGTTATGCCAAGTTTAAAAATCAAGGGTTAATCAGGAGTTGGGGTTGCTTTTTCTGTGGAATGGAGGTCCTCTGAAAACAAAAGAAGCAATTCTTGAAAATAAGAGACTTTTCTCCCTGGGAACTGTTTTCCTCTTCCCTTTGGAGGTCGCCTCGGGCCATTTACCCTACATGCACCGTTTCCATTTTGGCACACAAAATGTGCACGTGTCCTGTCATCCCATGCGATTTATCTGCATGTGGGTTGCTGTTACTTACACCCAAGTGCTTTTTATGTTGGAATTTTGTCACATTTGGAAGCAGCTGTGAGGAAAGGAAGGAAGCACAATTGACAGCAGGCTCTTCCTAGATAAACTGAAATCTTACACGTGTGTGTGTGTGTGTGTGTGTGTGTGTGTGTGTGCGCGTGCGCACCCACACATGCTTTGTTGCCTCCAGCAGTAATTAGCTACAAGCCTCCATTAAAAAGGAATGCTTCCAAATCCAGAATCTTTTCTGAACCCTTACAAGGAAAGAATGCTTTTCTCACAAGAAAAAAAAAAATTAACATCAAAGCTCCAGACAGAGCAGGGGAGGAGGAAGGGGTGTATCAGAAGACATGCCAGTTCTGCCGGCATCCAATTCAAAATCACATTTATTTTGAATGTCTTGCAGATGTCTCCCAAAGAAATCCATTTTAGCTGAGCCCACTACATGTTGAGCACTGAAGGAGAGTAGTGTCACCTCATTATTGATTTTTTAATCTTGTCTTTTCTGAAAGCTCAGGATGGGAATGGTGATGTAAAAACATAATGCACATGAGGGATGTACATTTGGAATTAATCAAGATCTGATCAAAATGAGACTTGTTCTTTTAATGTGGTAAAATGCTCCGAAGGCAAACAAGCCACCTTGTTATTTCATGCTAGGCAGAGGGAGGAAAAGGGGTCCTCTGGCCGGGAAGGGTCTGTCACTCGTTCTGCTTCAGCCTGCCTGGATCCCGTGGCTGTATCTGGAACCCTTCAGCTGGGAATGAACACAATGCAATTTCACACAGGGCTGAATTTGAGCTAAGGCTGGCCCAGTCATGAAGAAGGCCCAAAGTATCCTGCTGACATATCTGCAGCACAAAATCTTGTCCAGAATATTTCTCATTCCTTAAGCTCACTGAATCATGAAGGGACAGCAGAGAACATGCTCCAACAATGGCACCAGGCATGAGTGTGGTGGGCATTTGTTCTGGGGCAGCACCAACTTGACCAAGCATTTAGCTTCAGAGCTGGACTCATCAAGGCAGCCAGAAGAAGAGGCCACCTTGGGCAGCAGAGTGGGAATCAAGCAGACCTGGCTCCCCCCAAACTGCTCTTATTCATCAGCACAATGGGACTGGGGCATAGAGAGTGTCCAGGGAGTTGTGTTCTATCTTTGTTAATGTCTTCTGTTTTTCTCCAGCAAGGTTATTTCTAGGCAGGAACGCACAGGAACAGAGTTCCGGCTGGCTCTTTGGTTGGCCACGCCTACAACCAAAACCTCTGGCATGCGTTGCTAGAGAATCAAGCAAAGGAAAGAACAACAGCTATACAATGGAACAAGCGGGAAAAAACTTATAGCTGAAAGCGCACTGCAATAATGAAACAATGTGGTGGAAACATGAAATAATGCAAAAATCTCAATTTAATACCCCTATTTATTGTCTACTGTATTAAATTGAGAATTTTGCATTATTTCATGTTTCCACCACATTGTTTCATTATTACAGTGTGCTTTCAGCTATAAGTTTTTTCCATGTGTGGCTACAGAGCACGCTGCCCTCCCCACGTTACACACAAGAGGGAATGTTGGCATGTTAAAATGCCCTCTTTCCCTGTGGGGAGCACATCTGGGATTTCCTTGTCAATTTCACTCCGGCCAGTCAGCTAAGACTGAAATGGACAAGGAAAAGCCTCTCTCTGCCTTCCCCTCTCTAGCTGATATGTGGCATCTGGAAAAGGGCAGGCAGGGAACCCAGGCATGTCAAAAATGCCTTTCTTTCCCTCTCCGACCCTCCTCAGTTGTCTGGTTCGAAGGGGGCGGGTAGGAGACTAGAAAGGTGTTGCTGAAGTGCACTTCAGCACCACATATCCCCGGTTGTCCGGTTTGGAGTGGGGTGGTGGGGTAGGAGACTAGAAAGGTGATGCTGAAGTGGGGTGGAGAAGCTCGGGGGGGGGGAAGAGGCAAGCTTCCATGCCTGCCCTGTGCTTTCCCAGCCCCAACCTAATATGCTAATGAGCTGTGCTCAGGGATGTGGCCTAATATGCTAATGTGTTTCTGCTGTTGGGTGTGGCCTATTATGCTAATGAGTCCCTGCTGGGCTTTTTCTGCAAAGAAAGCCCTGAGTATTAGTATGCCTTGAGTCAATCCTGGTTACCCCTGTTTTTCTCAAGAGGGGAACATCAGCTGGGATATAGGCTGCCCGCTCTTGATGAGGCCCCACTGACACTGACACATTCCATCAAGACTTTGGGAGTGATTCTGGACTCCTCCTTGAATATGAAGGCCCAGGTCATGCACATTACCAGGCATTCTTTCAACTTCACCAGGCTTGGCAATTGGTCCCCTTCCTGTCACGCCCTGACCTAGCCATGGTAATCCATGCAACAGTCACTTCCAGGTTAGACTACCCTAACTCACTTTACACTGGCCTGCCCTTGAAACTGACCCGGAAGCTCCAACTGATCCAGAACACGGCAGCACAAGTTCTGACGGGAACATTACAGATAGCACATATACATCCAGCGCTGTGCCAGCTACACTGGCTCCTAGTGGAATACTGAGTCAAGTTCAAGGTTTTGGTATTGGCCTACAAGGCCTTGAGCAGTCAGGGACTGACGTATCTGCAGCACCTCCTCCTCCATTATGTCCCTGGAAGAGTGTTGTGCTCTTCAGATGACAACCTGCTGGTGGTCCCCTGCCCTAAATCTATCTGGCTCTCCTCAACCAGGGCCAGAGCCTTATCAGTCCTGGCCCCAGCCTGGTGGAACTCTCTGCCAAATATCATCAGGGCCCTGCAAGACCTTATGTAATTCTGCAGGGCCTGTAAGGCAGAGATGTTCCGCCAGGCCTTTGGTTGAGGACTGCAATGGTTTCCATCGTAGCTGGCACTCTTCCCACTCCAGTTGCTTCTCATATCTGCTTTGCCCTCTTATCCCCTGCCCACAAAGCGGCCAGCAGTCTGAAATGGAACGAATTAATATGCACCACCTTCTTGCTTGAAATACGTTATTAAAGTCTTAATTGTTTTATCTTGATGTTTTTACAAATGATGTGCATCGCCCAGAGCCATGCATTGCAGGGATTAGGCGATTAACAAGTTTAATATATAAATAAAATATCAAGAGGACTTCTTGCCTAAAAGTTGCGACCAGTGCCAAAGATGTTAAGGCAGACCCCTGCTGCAGTAGACCTTAGTATCCCAGAAGAGGCCTGGTGTGCCAGTCAAATGCTCACTGTGCAGCTGCCCCATGCAAAAGGGAGAGCAACAGTCCTGGTGAGGCAACAGCCTGGAGGGGCCCAGCAAAGCCCAACCTGGTTGCCCTCCAACCAGGGCTGCAACTAATCTAAGAGCCAAGTCAAGCAGCCCCTGAAGAGCTGGAATAAGTAATACTAAATTAAAGAGCATGGCAAAGGAGATAAATTCTGCTGGTGAAGCTTTGCTGGGAGATACAATCACGAGGAAAGCTACACTTGTTGAATGGTTCCACTTGTCTTGCTGCCCTTGAAGTCCTGCTAGGAGAAAAAGTGGAGAGCAAAGTCCTAATGAGGAAAGAGAAAGAATGTTTTCCTCCCTTGGCAAAGACTTCTAGTTCTTCAGGCTCGACAGATAAAATGATTCCTTTCAACCCGTCTGGAATGGACCCCTTTCCAACTTCTACGAGAGCCACTGGAGGGGGGTAGGGGGCAGGAAGCATTAGCATCAATAACAAAGTTAGCACAACAAGTACAACCTGATTAAAAAGACCCGGCACTCTGTTGACGTCAAGCAACAAATCCCAGCAGCAGCAGCAGCTCTGCCAGAGCAATCGCCTGGGCGGCCTCCAGTTCTCTGGCATTTGGAGGAAGAGGCCTGGGTCTGGTTGCACCAGCAGGGCTTGGAGGAGGCTGGGAATTCTTCCAAATTAGGGCTTGGGGAATACTTTTGTTCCACTGTCAAAAAAATGGTTGGGGGACTGCAGCTTTTCCCTCTTTTTCCCCCTCTTTACTCTCTGTGTTCCATGGAAGATTAGGAAAGCAGGACAGACTGTCCACTTGGCTATGGGCAGCACGGCAACAGTGGCTTATTGCCAGCGAAAAATGTCAATCCAAAGTCCTCGTTTTTTTAATTCTGCTGCTGTGCAAGGCACCATTCTGAGTCACGTCTCTATAGCAGGTCTGCTAGCATCCCATGTGGGCCTGACTGCTCCACACTACAAAGGGATTTGGGAGGTGGGGAGGTTAAACTTTTTTTTGCAGTGGTGGTACCAGTACTGAAGCACATGGGGGGGGGGGAGTTTCTCCCAAGTCCTGAGGGTAGAATTGGTAGAAATCCATGCAACCTTATAGATGAGTACCAGCTTCCCCCACCCCCACCCCCAAACAAGAGTTCGGTGTCTTTGAGACGATCTCCATTTTCAGTTTTCCACAAACAGACGTATAGCTTTTATGCTTACAATGACAGGGTTGAGAGAACATAGCAGTCAGTGTCAACATCCAGGAATCAGACCAACATGTTCACTGCTCAGGGTTTAACACGAGGAGCCAGGAGCCAGTCCTTTCTGCCCTCAAATCCCAGGCACATTTGGGGCTGGAGGGAGTCACGCTGTGGCAAGGGCGCTCGGAAAACATTCTTGTTTTTACATGCTTCAAGCTGAAAACCAAGCAGAAGCTGGAATATTTGTAGGCTACCCAAAAGTTCCTCAGTGTGGCTGAAGCACTGGTTTGCCAATATCAGCTTCTGCCCTGGGTGAACAAGTCCAGGGGCCAGTTTGTGATGAGCATGCCTCTGGGAGTACCTGCAAAGGGAGCCACTGCAAACAAGATGCTCTGTCTGTGTGTGTGTGTGTACCCCTGATGCCAGCTCCTGATTTAAACCCTACCTGTATGAAACCCAAGGAGCAGCAGTTGTCCTGCATGCTGGAATACCTTACCTGCAGCTCTTGTTGCACTATGCTGGCTGCATGCCCACTTCCCCAGCTCAAAACATGAGGCTAATTGTCTTGTGCATAGTTGCAAAAGAATTTCCTGTTTACTGAGCTTGCTTATTGCCCTACCCCCCCCCCCCAACCTTGCCAACTGATAGCTCTTATGGAATGTCCGATAGGAAGTCTATTCAGGGTCTTAAATCTTGGGATACTTCTTTGAGGAGCCTGAGAATCAACAGCTGTCTCCCTAGGATCCAAATCTGAAACATTCACCCCATGTCAAAAATAAGGGGCAGACATTCTATTTTGGCAGCCACTAGTTTAGGCGAAGGGGAACGGGCGCCTCCCTTTCTCCTGATGGGGAAGCCTCTCCCAGCCTGGATGGGGGTGGTGGTGGCAGGAAAGGCTCTCTGTGGTGCGCTAATGGGCTTTAAACCCTTGAGTTGATTAATGCAATCTATTAACTGCAGACCAAAGGGATGAGAGGTAGAGATGGATAATAAAGTGCGCAGAAGAGGGATGCTTCACTGAGCCGGACTCTAATCCACTGTACGGATGCAGCGGCAGCAGATTAGGGGGCATCTGGCTAGCCACAAAGCCTCGCTTGCGAGGCAGAGCTTCAGCGGCGTAACGAGGCGTGCTCTTGCTGTCAGGAATGTGGGACCGTGCCCAAGCGGAGAAGCCGTATGCTGAAAGGGGAGCTCCACCTCTGAATGGCCTGCAGCACTCCAAGTGGGATTCTGGATGCATTTGCACTGAGCTTTTCTGCTAAAGGAAGCTGGCCATCGCTTGGCAAGCATCTTCTCCAGACAAGTCAGACAAGTGATACGCAGGGACATCGCTTGTAAGGAAAGGGAGGGATGATGTTGGGATGGATTTACAAAAAGGCACAGAGCCCTGCTCTCCAGCTAGGTCACTTGCAGCCCCGTAGCTAGGGTTTTTGGGGGGGAGGGGGCCTTGGGGGAGGGGCACAGCTGATTAAATAAAAGTTAATTACATTAATTCAATTTGGGGCCAGCTGGAAGAAATGCTAGCGGGCCGGGTCCTGTGGGCCCCTTGTTAGCTATGGGCTTGGTCACTTGGCCAGCTAGAACCACTGGCAAATCACACACGAGCTCTCAAGGGGGGGCTTGAGAAGCTGCTTTTGCACCCCAGGTTACAGGGACCTGAACGTGCCCACCCTGAGTATTCATTTTGAGACCCTTTTCTGCAGTGCATCAAAAGTCATGCCTTCCAGACTACTAACTGTATACTGGAAACATTCTAATCTATCTCTCTGTACTTTCCCACCAGACACACATGCAGTTTTTTTTTTAAAAAAAGAATATATAAAAAGGGGGGAAATAACAAAATGGGATATCAAAACAAAATGCAAAGAGTGTAATTTTTTTCCTGAAAGCCAATTTTTTAAAACTGTGAAGAGCTACAAAATGTGTTTAATTTTAGCCTCTTTGAGAAAAGTGTGAACGACTAGCCTGCAGCCTAAACACTGGCTAGTTAATTGAAATCAATACATACAGCCTGGTCCCATCCCATTGACCCTGAGCTCTGTCGTGATGACAGGAGACATGGCAGCAGGATCCTCTCCTCTAGGCAACTCTTAAAGGGGCAGAAGTCCTCCTAGGGTCTGCCGCAGGCCACCCCATACCTCCTTGGGCTCCCTCCCCCCATGCAGCCCACACTTTCCCCCTCAGGCTTCCATCTCTTCTGCCTGCCATTACCTTCCACTTCTATATTTGCTTCTCTGATGACTCTCTCTCAGAACCCCTCTTTCTGGGAGCTCTGCCCCTAAAGCCTAACTATACATTAGACATACGTACAGGTAACAGAATCATTATTGCCTTTTTTAGAAAGGAAAAGCAGCTTTAAGAATGGGTGAGTTGGTATGGATGGGTTTATTCCTTTCCCAATCTATCCTTTTCCTTCTCCATATGACCCTGCTTTCCCTGAGGTTCTGGGATCATCTGCCAGTCAGCTTTTCCATAGATCATTTTAACCTCAGTGAAGCTGAACTGTTGACGCTAGGAGCTCTGGTTCCTGACAAGCCGGGATGTTAGTGGACATTCCGTAACATCACTACCAGCTCAACCAAGGGGTGTCAGAGACTACACTGTTAAAACCACAATACTTTTACATCTTCCTTCCACAAAGTCTTCTGGTCCTCCATAGAATCTGAGAGGTGCCCTCCTGTAGGTCTCAAGCATGGCTCAGAAGAAGAATGCCAGTGGGCCACCCCATGTATACAAATTCCCTTTGGTATCAGACCCTTCTCACAAGAATGGCTGTGCTCCACCACAAAACGGGCTAACCTCCCATCCCTTAACAAGGAGACAAAGAAACAGCTCATTTGTTCCTTTATTACACATAGTCCCAGGCCTGCTAAAGCGTCTGCCAGCCAACCAGGTAGCCCCCCCCCACACCAGGCTCACAAACACTCGGTGCTGTGCTATATGCTTGAAAAGAGGCTCTGTGTATGTTACCAAGTCAGATCATTTGTTCCTGTGTGTTACTTTTTTTTCCTTTTGCATCTGTGAATAAAAGAACCCATTGCTCTGGACACGTCAGGCCACCACTGGCTGCAAAAGTCCTTGGCCAAGCCAAGATGTTCCGCATCTCTCTATGGCCTTTTCTTCCTACTCTAAGTGAAGGAAAGACAATGACAAACTGGACGGGGAACTTTCCTAAGGAACTACCATTACATCTTCTGTGCGAGGCTCTCATGAAGACCTCTTGTCCCAGCCTACCCTAGCCCACCCCCGGTACATATACACTCTGTGTGTGTTTGGAATCACAAATGCACATCAGTGCCCACCCACAAACCCCATCTTGCTACACCCGTCTGAGAAGAACAAAAGTGGACCAGAGCCACAGCAAACATCTGGCAGAAGCTGAGACACCCGGATCTCTTCTCAACAACCTCTAAACAATAATCGGGAGGGGAGAAGCAGAAGGGAAGGGTAACACACCCCTTCTCAGGCCGCTTTTCCCAAGCCAGGATTCCCAGACATGTGTTTGCTGCAGCAGGAAGAACGGTGACCAATGGAGGGGAAGCGATGGGGAGAAGGGACAGGTGAGAGAAGGACGATGGACTACATCTCAGATCCAAAACACACCTCCAGGTTTGACAGAGACCCAGGCTTCCCAGGCCCCCTCAGGGTCATTCATCCAGTTCAGCCCTCTGAGCCACAGCAGCATTTTCAATTCAGCTGTTCCTAGTGGGGGACGCAATGGCATGGGACACACACTTGCTCACTCACCTTTCAAAGCACTGGCAGTCTAAATGCTAAGCTGCTTACAGAGGCTATTGTTAATATGTCTGTGGCAGGGAGGATTCCTTTGCCCTTTTCATCCCTCCGCCACACCAGGATCCTTCAGACCAGGATCCCTGCCACAGTCCCTTAGTGCAAGTATAAGCATATTCCTCCAGCACAGGCAGAGCAAAGAGCAAGGAGCATGCCCATAGCATGGAAAGAAATCTCATTCCAGCAGCACCCCCACGTAAGGCTGCATTGCTGATTAATACTGGCAGATTACCCAACCCCACCCCAAATACAAAGACATTCCCCCCCAAGTGTCCAAGTCCATGATCCAAGGGGATGTTGCTAGCTACTGTCAGCTATTGCTGGAAAGAAGGTTCGGCATTACTCAGGAACCAGTTCGGGGAGGAGCCAAAGAGGGTTCAGTTTGGAAAGTGAGGAAGGAGAGAAGATTCAAGGTTCAAGGGTTCTGATGGTTATCTACGTTCTAAAGAAACAGCGGCATGGGAAGGACCGAGGGAGAATTGGCTTTTGGTGCGGTTTGGTTTGGTTTTGGTTTAAGCATCACTCACGGTAGAAAACATATTCGGTGTAAGAGGTCCAGATCTTGTCATCCGTCTGTTCATGGGCAAAGGCGCAGGTCCCCGTGGAATTGCAGGCCACCATGTGGAAGCCAGAGTCAGCCAGTTTGTCAAAGGCTTGCTCCAGGAAGGTGAATTTGAGGTAGTACCTGGAAGTGTAGCGCTCCGGCGGCCGGTCAGGGTCCCTGCTCTCGTTCAGTGTCTCCCCAAAGACTTCCTTGGCCAGGGAGGTCTTACCACACACCATGATCCTGGCCACCCTGCGGAATTTGGCATCGGCTTGGCTGTCTCTGCCAAGAGTATAGGAGCCCCGGTAGCCAATGGTGATGAAGCCTGATCTCCGGATATCTTGCCCGGTGCCGCCACCAGCAGTGGCTGTGACAGAGCCTCCAGGGCCACCTGCCAGAATGGCACTGGCGGCAGCCAGGTTGCGGGCAGTGTCCATACTAGGGGACAGCTCCTCTGGGTCACTTTGACAGGGCTCATCCCCAATGGAGTTCTGCTTGCTAAGCTTCGGGGCAAGGGTCTTGACCAACTCCGGCAACTTGAAGTACTCTGCTTCTCGCTGCAAACGGCTTCGCTCTGGAAAGTGCTCAGGAAGCACAAGTTGCTGGTCCCTCATATAGTCCAAGATGTAGCGGAAGAGGAAGCCATCGCGGTCCACAAAGAACCTGCCTTTGTTGTCTCGGGCTAAGGAACGAATATTCTTCTGCGTGAACATTTCCCAGAGCAATGATCCTGGGATACTGATCAGGGTGTTGTGGCGGGTGATGTAGACCTGTCCTCCCACATTCAGCTCTATGATCTCTGGGAAAACCATGTCGTCGCTGGGTTTGGCACAACTTGCATTGTCTGCCAAGGCCATGGTGATCTCCCTTCTCCTGCCCACCTGCAAAAGTAACAGTCACAAAGACATTAGGCTCATCAGATAGCATGACCCAGCTACTGTTTCCATGCAACCCAGAGTGCTAGGAGATTCAAAGAATTGTTCACACTGCAACTTTGAACAAGTTTCACACCTCTTCAGTTGGCATAGCCTCTCAACCAAGGAAGCATGGAATAGCACCTCTGAGAATGGGGGTTGGGATTATAGCGCCAACCATCACTCTTGCAAGGAAATCTTCCAGATTTATACGAGGACAGGGATAGCCCCTGCTTGGGGCTGGAGTCAGAGTGATTCATAGGGGACAAGGGAGACTGCAGGGTTTGGAACAGAAACTCTCTCTAGGTAGAACCAGTGGAGGGAGTTAAAACATTCCCTTTACTGCTGCAGCGGCGCATTTATTACAGCGATTCTTAATACAGAGATGACACTTTCACACAAGCAAAAGAAAACTCCCGGCCCCAAGACAGCAATAGTAAGTGGGGGTGAGGCAGGCAGAGAGAGAGAGGAACAGGAGACTCCATTTCAGATCAAGTTGCCTTCTTTCCATGAAAGGAGGGGGTGCTTTTCTGTGGAACTCTGAGCAAAGATGTTCGACCTGTTCTCTGTGTAGACATTTGCTTGTTCATTACAACAACACACATTTAAAACTGCCCTGCATTTAATAATTTCATCTGTTTATGGCAAATAGATTTGATGTTAAGTGTAGGTACGTAAAGTGTCTTCAAGTTGCAGCTGACTTATGGTGACCCCAGCAAGGGGCTTTCAAGGCAAGTGATTTAATCAGAGATGGTTTGCCATTGCCTGCCTCTCCAAAGTCATCCTTGGGGGTCTCCCATCCAAGTACCGACCCCACTTAGCTTCTGAGATCTGATGAGATCAGGCTATACTATACCATTCCACACCCCTATTGTCAAATAACCTGGGTTAAAATACTTGCAATATTCAATGGCTTTCTGGCATTGTTTTTGACACCGTAAGCTACTTTGAGTCTCCACTAAGCAAATAAAAGTTGCTTAAATAAATAAACAAACCTTGAAGCAGAGCTGATACGGGAATAAAAAGCATGTGGGAATACATGCAGGCACCTCCTTTCTTGATCCCGGTCACCTTGAAAGGTGTTAAATTGTTCTCAAATGCTTTCCTGCTTCAGGGCTGCAAGTCCCGTCAAAGAGCGCAGCCAAAGACAGTAAGCGTGGGAAGCTACTCACTCGGATCTCACCCAGCATGTTGCTGCAGCTACAAATGCTGCAGTCACTTGCCCTGGTGCTTTGCATTCTGGCTGACTCTGACTGGACCTTGCAGCACCATCCTTAGTGAGCAATGTGCAGGAGAGTTCTGCGCACTGTAACCAGCTCTACATCATTTACCATTTGGGCCAAGGTGGCTGGACTGTGGGCAGGGTGGAGCTCTTCCAACACAGTGTCCCTTCCTGTAGACCCTGAACCAACCCCCCCCCCCCCACACCATCTTGGTCCTCCTTCCCTTTTGCTCCTGGATATCTTAGGGCAGAATGCCCAGACTATGGCACATGCAGCTTCCTCATCTGTGGCATGTAGTTTGCATCCAACAGATCAAAAACTGATTGACTTATTAGAGCAAATAAGCAAGATCTACCAGAGTCCTTTGTTCCTCTCGTGAACTGCTATCAAAATTTGTGGTTGCAGAATTTTGATACCTAGCATCAAATAAAGTCAGGCCCTACTCTTGGTGGCTTTCCTAGGGTATCAGGGGCCAAAGGTGCATGGTCTGGAGGACTGCTACATGTAGTCCAGAGGCTGTGCACTCTCCACTGCCTCTTTGCATTTCAGCCATGTGCTTTCTCTTGCTCACTCTCTCTGACACACACAAACACTCTCTCACACAGAGTGTTCTCAGGTGGGCCCGCCGAGTCAACAGAGGGAGCAAGAATGTGCATGCTGTTCGGAGTCCTGTTCAAGAACATGCTGCCAAGTACACATCTCTTGCTTCAAGCAGAAGGATCCTGAGTTCACAGCAGACTGCAGTGAAGCTGTGGCCAGCCAGGGCGGCGTTTGGTAAAGGGCAGGAGTCTGGGACTTATCTGCTGAGCAGCCTCCTGCCTGGCAGTGAGGAGTGATCCCAGTGTTGATTTTCCTTAGCTGTATTTCTGCAATGTGGGTAAACTCAGCCGCTTCACGGGATCAGAAGCTCAGATGGAAGACATTGTTTTCAGGGATAAACTCATCCCTGAAGTAATCCCCTGTGCATATGCAGACTGTGTCTCCTGCAGCACTGAGCCATCATATTCAATCCCCATGCAGATGAAATAAGAATCGGGAATTCTCAGGGTAGGCATTCAGGTAGCCGTGCCCCCCCCCCCTCCGACATTGCCTTTTAGAAGCTCACAGACTGGAGGGAAAGAGTTTGCTTTCTGTTCCAAGATGCATAGTACACAACCCCGCTTCTGCATTTCTAAATCTCTTCACTCTCTAAGTAGCCAAGAATCAACAAACTTTGTCTTCAAACTGAAGAAGAGTCACTGACAAAAGGAAAAGTGCATATTTTTTCCTCCAGGCTGAAGCTGCTCCAATACAAAAGATCATGTAACGTTTTCAGATACAGTACTGAAGAGCATAGAATGTGCAGCAGCCAGTTCTCTGTGCCTTGTTTAGGCTACCTAAAGCTCCTGGTTATCAGAATTCATTGTGCGGCCAAATCTGTCCCCATAAGGCAAGCAGCTCCCCTCTCATTTATACAGGCTGGGATCCAGAAAGCCAGTTCACCTAAGGCAACGTTGGATTTGTGATGCTTGAACATCAGCCCCTTCTTGCCCTGCCACAAGGCACATTCAAAAGAAGTTGCAAGCACTCTGTGTGTGTGTGTGTGTGTGCGCGCGCATGTGTTGTTTGAAGGGAGGAAAGGGACAAACCACTGGGAGTCTACAAGCCCCTTGGCATCCCTAAAGTAGCCCAGTCTTTGGGTTGTATGAATACTTTTTAGATGTCTGGAATAAAAGCTGCAATAACTTCTGTTAGTCATTAAGGTGTCCCTGGACTCCAGTTTTATTTTGCTGCAAAAACCTTAACATGGCTGCCCCTCGGGAATTTGGATTTTCTGTGTCACATGCCATTCAAATGATTCAGATTGCATCATATTATTAAATAGGGGGGAAACATTCTACAAGATCACATGTACAACCCCCTCTGTAGGGGGGGGGGGGTGAATGTACAAGAGGCATCTCCAGGCATAGGAAATCCTTTCAGAAGTCGCTCCTGACCTAAACCATCCGTTGCTCCGTTTGCACTCTCTCACTCTTTTTCTTGTTTCCAAGAAGTGCAACAGCCAGAGCTTGTGTTTACACACTGCTGCAGGTCTAGCTCTTCGAGGAGAGTTCATTCCAGGAATGCTGGACCGTTTCTCTCCTAGACACTTTGAACAGCACGTCGGGACCCTATTCTTTTCCTACCGACACTGGCCACACAGTTTTCCTTCCGACTCCCCCACCCCCGACCTTTTAAGTATTAGCCACGAACGATAAATACATTTTCCTCAGCGTATTTTTCAGAGATCCAAAGATCTCTGGACACCAGACTGCCTGTGTTTTAGAGCCATCATCACTGTGTACAGTACACACGTGTCTTTATTTCATTCCTATTAATCCCACCTCCCGCCTTGGCGTTAGTGCTCTGTTATTCCATCCTCTGAAAACCCAGCCTCTCACAGCTCCAGGGAAATGACCTAGCTTGACAGCAAAAGGCCTTTACCATCTGGCAGCTCACCTGTGCACACACTGAAAAAGCCACTTGTGCAGCGAGCAAGTGTGGAACTACAGGGACAAGCTTTCCACGGAGAAAGAGGGTAATGGTCTCAACACTAATTCTTAACTTCCGGCTGGAAAGCCATAGATTTCCCTTCATAAAGCCTTCTCCATTTCCTACTTGCACGGAGGTCCACGTGGTTCCCCCCTCTTTGCCAGGGACGCGCAGTTGGGGCCAGTTGTCCTCACAGCGAAATCTTTTCTCTCTAGGAATCTG
This sequence comes from Lepidodactylus listeri, assembly GCA_029233225.1. NCBI lineage: Eukaryota > Metazoa > Chordata > Lepidosauria > Squamata > Gekkonidae > Lepidodactylus > Lepidodactylus listeri. The sequence continues at coordinate 31,891,395 of JARCFY010000013.1, forward strand.
TTCTCTGCCCGGACTTTGGCCATTCGTCCAGCCAAGAAAAGTGTTTTATGGGACACGCTAACGGATAAAGTCTGGAGCGGAAGGAGCGCGTCTGGCTTTGGCTGGTTCGCCGCGGCTATTCAGAGTGTGCAGTCTCCCCTCCCCCCTCCCGCAATCACGCCTCTCTGAAGTGAAAGACCCTGATGAGCCCCCGCGGGCGGTCCCAACCCTCCCGGCGTCTTCCGAGACTTTGAAATATGCAAGGTTTTTAATTCCCAATGAAACGAATCGGCAGCAATCTCACACACACACACATCCCTCCCTTCGGTTTGATTTCTTTGGTTTTGGACAGGCTCCCTCCCTCTCTCTCTCGTGCGCGCACGACACACACACACGCCAAATGCACCAAACGCCAGCCTTGAATCGGCGCCCACCTTTCCGAATGCACCCTCTCCAAAGCGACCGAGGACACCAGCAGCTCCCAGCTGGCCGCAGCGCGACTCACGAGTAGGATCAGCTGGGTTAGGAGGCTCCTTTCATTCCCCCAGGGCCGGAGAGCGCTCCCTCTCCCTCCAGCCTCCGCACATCAGCTTCGGTTTGCCCTCCAAGCAAGGACCATCCAGGCAAGCGGGAAGCGTGGCTGGCGGGATCCCAGGCAGGGGGGAGGGGGGCCTGCCGTGGGTGGCTCTCCGCCGACTGAGCTCCAGGGGGACAATGGCTGGAAATCCGTCTGTCCCGCTCTGCAGCTCCTTGGTGGAGGAGCCGTTACCTTTAAATGCGCCTCTGCCCGAGCGAGCTGGACGGAGCTTGTCCTCTTGGCGCCTTTGCGCAAAAGCGCAGCTGCCCGCCTGGCTTGGCTGTCCGCTCCTCCTTCTCCGTCCCTCTGGCTTGCTTTTTATCGCCAGGAGCCTTGGAAGGCCCTCCCCCTGCTCTTTTACGACACGTTCCAGCTCCCTCGCCAGGAGTATCCTGTACAACAAGGCGGGGGGGGGGGGGGGGGATGGATGGATGGATGGAGCAGGCGGAGTGGCTGCCGCCAGATCGCACGAGAGGGGCTTTGGAGAGGATCTCAAAGCCCGCCGGCGGGCTCTGTTCGGCCCTTTGGCACCAAAGGAGAGTCTCCCTGGCAGGGCACATCAGCAGCAGCCGCTTGGGCTGCCGCCGCCGCCTTTCCTGCATGTCGCAAGAGAGGAATCGGTCCCCGATCTCATCTCGACCGGCGTCTGCGGGCGCGCCTGCTGGGCGATGTACGTCCCCCAACTGAAGTCTCCATTGACGAGAGTTCAGTGCCTACCCCTGCCCAGCGCAAGCGCCATTCATTCAGGAGGCATCTCGCCCGGGCAGTTTCCTCTCCTCCCACCCCCACCGCGCCCGGGACCACGGCTGCATCCCGTGGAGAAGCCTGCGCCTGGCACTTGAGGATTAGGCAAGCCCCGGGCCTGGCTAAGGAAAGGAGGGCAGGCGGAGCGGAGCGATGTTTCTCAGGAAACCTCTTGGCCCTCCTGAAAGGAGCGCGCCCCCTCCCCCTGCCCTTTTCCCTATGCCCGAATCGGAAACCAACTACCGCGGTTTCCCACTGAAGCAATGTGAACAATTGCTTCAGGGAGGGATTTGCAGGGGAGGCAGCCATGTTTCTCCTCCAGCTTTGATTTGTGGGTATCATTTTGGAAAAACCAAGATGCTTCAGCCCTGTGGTGGGGAAGGGAACGCCAACACGACTTTCTGAGCAGCCTCTGCTAGGAGGACAGGGATGGGCTCCCCCCCCTCCCTAGCCTCCATCAGACTCTCCCCTGACCTCCTCAAGCTAGGCTGGCATTGCCCCTTCTGCTATTGGGATCCCACCCACACCCATTTCTTTATCTGTTTATTACACTGACTTCCTACTTCTGTAATGCTCACAGTCAGGTTGCTGTTCTGGGCAGGCTGACGCCTGCTTCACCTGTGCTCTCAGGCCATCCTCTGGGCCCAGGGCTGCCCGGAGGAAGGGGTGCCTCTCATGTTGCTTGCTTTGGCAATGCTGCTGACCTGGCAATGTGGAACGCAGCAGAGGAACCAGACAGGGTCAGCAGCAACTAGAGTCCCTGGGCCAACCCCAGTCCTCTGAGTGCTACCATCAGGTTCCCCAATTGCCAACCAAGAAGCAGAGAGAGATGCAGAAGTAGCAACAGGCCACTTTGAGAATGGAGCAAGGGGTGGGCGGCCAACCACAGGAAGGGGACTTGCAGAATCGCTGGGGGCATTCAGAGATGAATCCGCATTTCTATCTTCTTCTTTTTGCCTCAGCCTGTGGCTCCAGAGCTTCTGCTTTAGTCACAGGCCCAAGGCTAAGCAGGGGCTGGACTGGTTTGCCCTTCTCCCTTTTGGTTTCATGTCCCCCATGCCATGCACAAGTCAGGCCTTCTCTTTCCTCGGAACAGCGGCTGGCTGCAGGTGGCCCACGCCAGGAGGAGAAGCCCAAGGGCCAGCAGCTTCCACAGAGCCCGGCTGCGTTTCTCTGCTGCTGATCAATAGCAGTATTGATGGAGTTGGCTGTGCCATCACAGATCAAAAGCTGGTGATTGCTCCGTGAACAGAAGCCTCTGGCTCAAAACTGCAAACAGCTTGTTCCAAGGTTGGGGACAATTTGTGCCTTAGGCCTGGTCCCTGTTGCCCACTTTGGCAGGGTGGCTAGGACCTGGTGCCTCCCGAAACGAAAGATTCTTGCCTGGAAAATGAGATGGGGGGAGGGACGTCGTTAGAAGAGACCTGTTGAACTGCTCTGGGATGTGAAGGAGGAAAGTAAGATGGTTGCGGCAAAGAAGTGTGTCCACAACACAGGCGAAAACCCTTCTAGGATACATAAATTCTACTTTTTGACCTCTGTTGTCCATTCTCGTGAACTGAGCCCTGGACAGAAAGCACCTTGGGTGTGAAATGAGCATGAATGCAACCCAGTGCAGTTGTGCAAAAGATCCATATGAAAATAATGCTGGATATGGGTATTTAGGAGTGTGGAAAGAGGCCCATTTTAGGAACTCTGACAGTCTGCAGAAACTCATCTGAGCAATAGTGGAGAGGGTTTTCCTGTTCTGCATGGAGGCCTCACTCACAAAATACTGGCTGGATCTCTACAAGCTTCAGGTAATGTGTAAAGGAAAGGCTGACACCACAGATGATGGTGGAGGCCTGTTTCCTGCCCAGGCCAGCTGGCCAGTGTGAGTTTCTGGCCCAAGGCCAAGAATGCTTTGATCAAAGCCAGTTTGGGGTGGAGAAGGGCTGGTTGGCTCCAGAACCCTGAAAAATCAGTATCTGTGAAATCACAGTGCGTTCCAGTTGAAAGGGAAGCAGCTGGCTTGAATTTCTCACCCCAGGCCAAGAGACAAGGCAGCCATCAAAACATCAATCTCTGAGGTCCAGCATTTCTCCCATTAGGGCATCTTTTGGATTTGGTTGCCTTTGAAATATAAAAACAAATCGTAGTTCTTGTTACTGAATGCCATAGCCACTCTTAAAGTTATCAGCTATCCAAATTAAGTCCTTCTATCTCATATTTATTTATTTTTAAATAAAACCAGCTGGGAGGGCAGGGTAGAAATTTGAGGAATAAATAAAATAAATTAATAAAATCCAACACTACATTCATAACTGGGGTTGCAAACTTGCGATCACATGCACAAGTAGCCCCGCCATAGGCACAAATGCCAGGCAGATTTAAAGGGCGCGATCAGATGCAAACATCTGGCAAGCGCCCTGCAACCATCGGCAAGCTGTTTTGTTCCACCAGAGAAGCGGAGTAAAAAAACACTAGTGAAAGTCTGGTAGCAAATGGGTTGCTACAGCCACAGACGGACTTCCCCCTGTGTGATCACTCCAGTGCGCACTCATGGCATCAGGATAGTCTGATCAGGCTATCCCGATGCCATGCTGTTGTTTTATTCCCCTTCTCAGTATGGGCATTATTGCATACCGCCATAGGAATCCCTCAGGGTGGAGATGTGATTCATCAATCCCCCGTTTAAGTGAATTAGGGGAAATAACGGCAAAAAAAAAACCCTGACTCACTACGGTTGCATCTGATCACACAATGGTGGGCTGTGCCCACATCTACAAAGCTCTGTGTGATTGCGCAACAGCGGGTCAATTTCCTCTGGAGGACATAGCCTCGCTCCCCCCCCCCCCCCCGCGCTTTATCTCACGTGTGTGACCACCCCTTGGGAAAGTTAAGTGGGATTCAAACAACGACAGAACATCAAATTTTTGCAAAAGCAAAATATCGTTAGATAAATTTGCCTGAGAGCTTCCTGGGGGGCTGGGGGGGGAGGACTCTCTCATCTGAGCTCTAAATTTTGTTGCCCCAAAAGTCTCAGCGAAGGAGGTGTAATTGCAGAATTTTGTATCCTCCTCTTAGCAACTGAATGGAAGCGCCTTATCTGTCATTTGGTTAACCAGCCTTGAGATGGAGAAGGGATCCAATCAGTTTTCAGTTAGCCAAGATAGCAAAATGGAACATCCATGTTCAGAGGTGGTTCCTCTAAATAATAGATTCTTAGCCCAATACCAAGAGGGCCTTGGCTCCTGATTCAGTGTTCAGTGGAAGTGGGTCTGACCTGGAAAGGCAATCATTATAGGAATGTTGTAGACTGGCCTTGGTTTAGGCAAGACTCCTAGCCAGCTCCTGTCCCAAGCAATACCCTCTGCTATTTAATCTTTCTGAGTCTTTCTGACTATATTGCACAATCTTTTATTGTTGTTAGTGTACGATTATCCAGAGTCCAACCATATTTTCTGTTTGTGTTTTCTGTTCCTGGCTACTCCAGGAGAGTTTGTGCTAGAAGGGCTATGACTCCCCACAGAATGCAAGACCCTCTGTGGGGCAATGAAGCAGAGCCTGTCAAGCAAGCAGGAATGTTGGTAAACAGAAGGTCCCTTCTGTGTAGTAATTTGAGAATGAAGGATCATAGCTCTGTCGGCAGACATCCAGAATCCAGGAAGAAGATTCACTCGAGACAAACCTGATTTCATGCCCCAAAAAACTCAGAGCTGAGATCAACATTAGATCATCAAAGGGAGGAGCAGCCACCGCCGCCGCCAGCCCCCGCCCCACTGTCCCCAAATCCAGATCACCTGAGAGCTCCCTTCCTTGAGTTTTCAGTTTCTGCCCCTGGGGTCATACAAGAGAGGGCAGGATACAGCCAGCCCTGCCTTTGCCACGCCTGAATCCAGCTCAGTGGAGAATTCCCTCCCCAAGGAATATTCTGTATGGAACATGAATGATCGTTTGCATCAGATTTTGATTCGTGCAAGGTGAAAAATGGGCATGGAATACCATAAATAATGTATGACCATATTAATTTATTTACATATTCCCACAGCAACTTCCCAGTTCATATCTGTTACGAAAAATCCTCTGAAAACAGCTATAACAAAATAATGAAATTCTAAAATCAGCCCCAGCTCTGGCTCAATGCTTTCCTGCCATTGCTCTCTGTCAGCACCTGGTACACAATGATTCTGGTGCCCACTTGGGAAACCTCCCAGGCACAATCACTTTTTTTGGATTCCAACAGCAGATGTGAATGGTTGTGTTGCACTGTTTATTACTTCTGAAGAGTATGTGTGTAAATTTATAGTACAATCTCCTTGCAGATTTTCACTCTCTGAGTTTCGTTGGGTTCTGAGCCTTATTGCATTTAGGCGTGTGGGTTTGTTTGGTTTTTTTGGCAAAGTTGATTTCAGGGGCCTACAGGGCCAGCGCTCCCAATTCTTCCTCCTTAACCTTGCTGCTGATGAGAAAATAAGAAAACAGCTCTCTTCCATGATTTTACCTTGAAGGAAAAGGCTGATCCCCCAGCTGAGACCTGATCCATCACAGCCCATCCTGTACCAGCCAGCCAGCAGTCTTGGGTGGACTGGAAACTAGGGAAGTTGTTTCCCCTGGCATTGATTTTGTGTGCAGCATTGATTCTATGTGCTTTCTGTTGGGATAGATTTGGGATTCTACTATTGTACTGGCCATCTGGCTGTCCTGTGGTCTTCCTGGCTGAAGCGGCGGGAACGGCCTTTGCTGTAGGCCTCCTGATTCTTTATGCCGAAGGATTTCATCACGCACACAGAGACAGTTTTGGCTGCCATAGCCCACCCTGTGCAAAGGTGGAGCTGCCACAGCTTATATTAGGCGCTTTGCATGTTGAAGCTCATATGCTAGATTTACTTTTCTGCATTGGGCAGGATCTGGGTGATTGGGTGATTGGCAGTATCCAGGGCTCTTTTTGTAGAAAAAGCCCAGCAGGAACTCATTAGCATAATAGGCCACACCCAACAGCAGAAACTCATTAGCATATAAGGCCACACACCCGTGTTACCAGAAGAGTGGTCATCCAGCCACACCCACCTTTTGCTTCTTATTCTGTTTACCTTGTTTGTTGTCAAAACCCAGGGCACTTCTTTGCATGTTAGGCCCCATACCTCTAATGTAGCCAATCCTAATGAGTTTCTGCTGTTGGGTGTGGCCTATTATGTTAATGAGTTCCTGCTGGGTGTGGCCAACTCAGGAGTCAGCTGGAACTCCATTCCTGTGCGTTCCTGCCCAAAAATAGCCCTGGCAGTATCTATTAGCCTATAGGTGTGGCTGGATCGTTACTTGAGCAAAGCATGGATTGAGCCAACTACCCACTGTTGTAGGAGTGGAGGGCTGGCTTGAAAGAATGCTCTGCCCCTGGAGACATATGGATCCAGCTGCATTCCAAAATACTTGGAGGGAACAGCAGGCAATCTGGCTGCATCATGGTCTTTATGGATGAAAGTCAGCAGGGGGACATGACATGGCGTCTCCCCCACCCCACTGTTGGACATTGGCTTATGATACTGAGGGCCATGCCATCCCCCTGAACTGTTTGGAACATCAGGGTATTTGGGCTTTCTCCCCAGTAATTTCTTTTCTTTTATAAGACACAGAGGGTGAGTGTTGAAGTGGGGAGGTCTTGGTCCCATGTAAGCTGACATGGGCGGTTCCACGGGGTTCAGTGTTCTAATCAATGCTCTTTAATGCAAAGTCCTAGGAAATGTAATTTGGAACACTGGACATGTTATCAGTAATATGCTAATGACCCTCAGCACTGTATTTTAGTAGTTCAGCATCCAGGAGATGCTGTTTCTGTCCTTAGCCAGTGTTCGGAAGCTGTGGTTGAATAGCCAAGTTTAAACATACCGAAAATGAACCCACACAAGTCACAGGTGATACTGGTGGGAACCCTGGAGAGGTTCAATACGTCAGCATTTGATGGAGTGGTTGGTACTCCATCAACACTAATTTGTAGTCTTGCAGTCATCTTAAACACTGCCTTTGATATTTGAAAAATAGGTTGCTGCAGTCTCTGGAGCAGCTTTCTGTCAAGTCCGTCTATTCTGCAGGCTCTTGGAGCACGGGGACCTCATCATCACAGTGATCTTTCTTTTTGTAACTTTTGGGCTGGACTGTCGCAGGGCCTTTTATACAGGCTGCCCTTGTGGGGACTTGCAAGCTTCAGCTGGTGCAGAATGCTGCTTCCCCTCTCCTGTTAAATGTCAGCAGATGGGAGCATGCGGAGCCATTCTTTTGTTAACTGCACTGGCTGGCAGGGTGTTTCCGGGCCTCCTTCAAGGTGTGGGGTTTAACCTTTCAGTATCTATGTAGCTAGAGACCTGCATACCTTAGAGAGATTCTCTTTTCCTGTATCAGTCACTTCGCCATCTCTGTCCACCAAATTAGGCCCTGCTTCATTTGCTATTTCTCCATACAATACAAACAGGGTGCTGCTTTCATTCTCAAAAAGTCATGTGATCTTTTTTTTTTTTGACTTTGAGTCTTTGCACTTTCTCATTTGAGTGGCTTTTCTGACTGGCTGGTACGTTTTCTAGTTATTTTATTCAATTTTTAATTTTTTTAAAAGGGATTTTGTCATTTTACCTTGCCCCCCCCCACTCTTTGCATGATGTAGCGGTTTGATTGTCGGACTAGAATCTGGCAGACACAGGTTTGAGTCCCTACTCTACCATGGAAGCTTGTTGGGGGACTGAGAGCCAGTCATTCTCTCTCAGCCTAACCTACCTGACAGGGTTGTTGTGAGGATGAAGTGGAGGAGGGCAGAACCATTATGTAAATTGCTTGGGGGCCCCATTGTGGGGGAAAGTGGGTTATAAGTATCTTGATAAATGCATTTTAAAATAGTGGGGTGTTGATGTTTTAAATAAATACGAGTCACACAACATTGCCTCATACAGGCCCCGATCACACACAGAATTAGCCGCGCAATAGGAATTTAAGGGCACGATCACAAGAGCACATCTGTGAAGCATCCCGCACCCATCGACAAGCTGTTTTGCTCCGCTGAAGAAGCAGAGTAAAAAAAAAACACTGGGGAAACTCCAGTATCAAACGGCTTGCTGCGGACCACAGAGGGAGTTTCCCCGTGTGATCGCTCCAGTGTGGACTTGTGGCGTTGGGGATAGTCTGATCAGGCTAGCTTGACGCCCTGCCATTGTTTTTTCCCCCTTCTCAGTATGTGCATCATTGCATTCTGCCATTGGAGGCCCTCAGGGAGGAGATGCGATTCATTGATCCTCCATTTAAGCGAATCGGTAACAAACGACAAAAAAAAACCCAGCTCGCCCACAGTTGCGTCTGATCACGCAGTGGCAAGTTGCACCTGCAGCTTCACAGCACTGTGTACCCGCGCAACTGTGGGTCAAATTGCTTCGGTGCAAATAGCCTCGTCCCCGTTCCCCCCCCCCCCCCGCTTTATCTCACACATGTGGCCAGGGCCACACTCTTTATTTGGAGGGAGGGAGGGAGTTCAGCCACTGGTTTTGCAGTGCTGAGATCCTGAGTGATCTCTCTGCATGCATCAGCCGGCCTTTGGACTCAGATGGGCTTGCACACGGAGGGTATGACATAGTTCTTCTCAGGCTGCTCTCCCCCATCAGCTACAGCGCTGGTGGGTGTATCTGGAGATCTCTTGGCTTTCCTTCTGCAGTAAATGAAACTTGATTAAGCCCTTTGGCATCTCTAATCTTAACCTCCCTTTAAATCATGTCAGAGGTTTTAGAACTGGCTGAAGCATTTTTGCGTGCTCTCATATAAAAACACCCTTTGTTTCCCTTGGATCACATTTCTGTCGAGAGCCGGCAAAACAATCCCCAGCCAGGCTGGACTGAGCACAGTGAGAAGGAAAAGAAATCTGAAGGCTTAGAAGTTGTCCGGGAGGATTTGCAAATTGTATAATAAACTGACTGAAGCCTCTGCCGGATGGTTTGGGAAGGAAATGCGGCACAAGCTGCAGCCAGTGAAAGGGAATGTGGAAGTCCAGGAGAGGCTTTGCAGTGTGGGGCTTCATTTTCATTCTGGAGGGAAGGAATTGAACTGATGCGCATCTGTTTTTTCGGTGGATACGCCATGAGGAGCAGAGGCTTGGTGCATTGTGACTACTTTGCACATGGAAGGTCTCAGGTTCAATCCCCAGCACCTCCTGTTAAGAGGATTAGGGGAGCCACTGCCGGTCAGAGTGGACAATGCTGACCTTGATATCCCTGATGGCTCAACACTGTATAAGACCATTTCCTGTGTTCTTATAGAGGTAAAAGGTAAAGGTTTCCCTTACTCGAAAGCCAGCCGAATTCGACTCTAGGGGGCGGTGCTCATCTCCATTTCCATAGGAAGTGCTTAAAAACACGGGATTGGCCACCTGGTATATTGAATGTTTGCACATGATACTCACGCTGCATTCTACCATAAGAATATGGTGATTTCTGTGCTGGACCGGTGGCCAAGATGCTCACAAGCAGGGTGAGATGAAGATCTCCATCCCTCAGTTGCCCTCAGAGAATATAGTGCCTCTGAACATGGAGGCTCCAATATGGCTCATAGTCACTGTGTCCCTGCATTTGGTCTGATCTTTTAAAACCCTCCAGACCATGGCACAGAAGTCCCTGTCTTCAGTGTCCTGCCACCCAGTTTCCATTGCAGACTCTGAGAGAGGGAGATAAAAGTCCCCCAACACACCTGAGTTATAGAAAGTTCCATAAGGTCCCACATTTGTCATCAGTGTGGTGTAGAGGTTAAGAGCGGTGGACTCTAATCTGGAGAGCCAAGTTTGATTCCTCCTCTCTTCCACACAGAAGCCAGCTTGGTGACCTTGGGTCAGAGCTCTCTCAGCCCCACCTACCTCACAGGGTGCCTGTTGTGGGGAGAGGAAGGAAGGTGGTTGCTTTAAAACTCTTTCAGGTAGTAAAGGGCATGGTATAAAAATCTTCTTCTTCTTTTTCTTCTTCCACATTGAACCTTTTTAGCTTTTCCTCCTGGAGGTGCTTCAGCCCTGTTCCGTAGGGTAGCCCAGCAGGGGAGAGATGGTAGAGAAGGCTGTAGGGTTGATGCAGGTGTTAGCAAAGGTAGAAGACATGGGTCTTCCAGGACCAGCAAGGAGACCTATTTAAAAAGGAGTGTCCCACATAACCTCGGGTGACTATGACTTTTTTTGGACTCAAGGCAGAGAAAGCAGGGCTTCTCTGTTGCATTGGCAAAGACTTTGCTGGGATTAGCCCCTCCAGTTGCATTTCCCTGTGGAGCCCAGAAGCAAGAGGAAGATGTGCACCTGGACCCTCCCCTCCACAGCTGCCTACTCTGCCTCAATCATTTCAAGGACTTGCTGTGTCTGAAGGAAGAGCCGGGAATGTTCAGCTGCTGCCACCACTGCAGGCTGCAGCAAGAAGTGATTCATCTCCATTGCTTAAGAACCCAGATGGCACCCCAGGAGCCACCTGAGGGGAGAGATACAACCACCTTCACACACCTTTGACTTCAGGTTTTGAGATCCCACTGACTGCCCTGAAGACCAGGCAGACTCTGCAGAATGACAGGGATCCCAGTGGGATCATCTTCTCCAAAAGCCTCATTCCTCAAAGTGCCAGCCAGGAAAAGACACACACACAGAGGAGCGTCTGAAAACCATCAAGCGATCCCATCCCTGCTAGCAGAGAAAACATAATGACAGAGTTTAGCACCCAAAGTTTGAATGCATGCCTTACAGTGAATCAGACCGTTAGTCTATCAAAATCAGTATTGTCTACTCAGACTGGCAGTGGCTTCCACATCCCTCAGTATCTGAGCCTTTCTTAAAAACTGTAGAGGCCCCAGACTGAACCTGGCACCTTCTGCATGCAAAGCAAATGCCACTCTCCTTCCCTTTCTTTTCATTACCTGCACCCATCCCCGGTTGTGTTCTAAGGAAACTCTGTGCCAGGAAGGGGTGTGTGTGTTCAAGGACATGCCCAAGGTGTGGTAAGTGAGGTTCACCAAGACTTTTTGTTTCCCAGCTGTCATTCATCCACTCCCTCTGCTCATGCACTGGTAGCATTTAGACAGTACCGGGGGGGGGGGGGGTGAACAGCTGAGATGTACTCTTACTGGAAACATAAATTTCCCCCAGTCCTTATGGTTTGTTCTATTCTATTTATCTGGAGTATAACATATCCAGAACACAGAGCCACTACATGGTGATGGTTGCATGAAAACTTAGGAAACCCAGGTTCAAGTGCCTACAGTGCCAGGATGCTGGCAAGGTGACCTTGGGCTAGTTTCATCCTGTAATGAATGAGAGCAGGAGACCAAATTCACCTTAGAAAAATACTCCCCGTGCTGTGAAGCCACAAAACTAGCCAGGAAGGAGGGAGAGTTTATGGAGACAGATTGGGTGAAAATGACAAGGTTGGAGACAACCAGTCTGGATGATGTCACCAGAGCCTAAATCGATGTAGGTTCATATCCTGGGTGTTAAACAGTAAAGTGCAGTGATGCAGGAGGCAATGTGGTTAGCCATGGAGGCTCTGGCAAACTAAAAAGAACCAAGCCAGGGGAGCAGATTGGCCTGCCATCTGTGATGTAACCGGATGGGAGAGGGTTAAAAGCAGCTGGCATATATGAGAGCTGGAGGCCTTCATCAACATGCCCATCCACTGGCTCAAGATGCCAATGACAGTGCCAGATAACGCCAAGTTACGATAGGAAGCCATCTGCCTTTACGTTCATTTTCTTAGAGGCTGTGCTCCAGCTTTGTAGCCTGTACTGGTAAACTTAAATTGTATTGTTCTATGAGAAGAGACTAAAGACTAGAAGAGACTTTGGCCACCAAATGAGAAGGGAGCACTCACTGGAGAAGACCCTGATGCTGGGAAAGACTGAAGGTCAAAGAAGAAGGGGACGGCAAAGGATGAGATGGTTAGGCAGTGTCATCGATGCAACGGACATGAAATTAAACAAACTCCGGAGCATGAGGGAAACAGGAGGGCCTGGCAGGATGTGGTCCATGAGAGTCGACTGTGCGACTGAACAACAACAACAAAGCTTTATTCTGTTTAAGGAATTAAGACTGCCTTAGTTTTCCTACCCACAGCCATATTGCTCTTGGCATGACCACTGTCTCCTGGTTTGGTGTCCCCTGGTGCCACATGGGCATTTGGGAAGAGTCAATAAGGGGTAAGGGTGGCAATACTCCAAGTGCAATGCAATGGTGTCTTTCAAACCTTGAATGGACATTTACAAAAACTACACTGAGTCATAAGAGGCGCATAGCATTGAACTTGTGTGGGCAATGACAGCACAGTGAGACCTACTTTCCAGCATTTCCCTGGTGGAGCATCCTTGATGTTTTAGCTCACAATGATTATTTATGAATGACATTGGAGTGCATGGAAATATGAAAAGTCCCTGCCTAATTTGGTTAGTTCAGCCTGGAGATGGGAGTCATGAGTTAGTGATGACTTAGCCCACATGGAGCTGGGAGTGATGAGTTAGCCCATATTTAGCCCTGCATGGTCTTGCCTTAGGCATCAGCTTGAGATGGGTTTGCTTGCCTGAGCTTTTAATGGAGTGCCCCCTACTGCTTATGGTCTGTGGTTACATTGCTGGCTTTTTTTTAACAGGATGTTTAACTACTGCATTTGATTTATTAGTTTACTTTTGTTGGGACTTTATTGTGTTGTAATGTTTTCATTAGAAGCCTCTTGGGAAAGGGAGCATTTTATTTATGTAAATTTCTTTGATTGCTCCTCCCAACCTTTCTGGAAGGGTTCTGTTCCCCCCCCCCCCTTTTTAGATCCAAAGGTTGGCAAATGTGCAGTGTGCAAAACACAACTGCTTAGAAGTTTTAATGTCTGTGGAAATTTTTGAGATCGTTTATTTATCATATGTCTTGGTATTTTTATGGTAGTTGGTTTGATTGTATTGTTGGTTTTTAATTTTGGTAATCCACCTGGAGTTTCTGCAAGAAAGGTGGTCTATAAACAAACAAGAGATTTCTTCAGTAACCTCAGACCTCGTATTGCCAGGAGGTCTATGGCAGGATTTTTGTATGCCATTAATATGGCAGAACTCCTTTTCTTTTAATAGTTTCAGGTGGGGCAGAAAATCAGCAGGCAAGGCAGCTCTGCGGGGGACAAGCGTTCACCTGTGGGGTTTTTGATGGTTCAGCTGGGGAGGGACTGTGGCTCTCTGGTAGAGCATATGGTTGGGATGCAAAAGGTCCCAGGTTCAATCCCCAGCATCTCCCGGTTAAAGGACTAAGTATTAGGTGATGTGAAGGACCTCTGCCCAAGACCCTGGAGAGCCACTGCCAGTCTGCATAGACAATACTGACCTTGATGGACCAACTGTCTGATTCAGTATAAGGCAGTTCCATGTGTACTCATCTGCTAATTGCCAGGAAGTCTTCTGGAAATGAAATTGGCATGTGTGTTTGAAACCCTCATACTGTGGCAACTCAGTCCATATAGTGATGTACATCCTATGGTCAGACTGCCACTGCTGAATAAAGAGGGTTAATTCTTCAGGCAAGCGGTGGCCTCTGGCTTCTTTGACCTTGTGTGGTCTGCTAAAACTGTTCTGCCACCCACTCCACCACTCTTGGGCCCCGTTATGCACAGAAAGTAATTCAAGGCATCTGATGCTCAGCCAGCCAAAAGCGGCCAACTGGTCCCTTTGGCCATATGAAGATGTCAGCAGAGAGCGAACCCAGAAATGGCAGCAGAAAGAAGGCCACATTCATAGCAACAAGGAAAAACTTGAGAATGGAAGCTTGTGTGAATGACAGGCCCAGCTGAACTGTGGAGACCAACTCACCTCGCCCCTTCCAACCATCTCTGGTTTCTGAAAGTCCCGTCCCCCCCCCCCCCCGCTTTTGACTGTGGAAACTGACTCCAGGTTGGTGTTAAAAGACTCTGAAGGGGAGAACACGGAACTCCCAAAAGATAGCATGTCAGGTGGCAATTTGGATCAAGCAGAAATAAATTCCCTCTGTTCTTCCAGGCCATTCTCCTCCTGGCTCATAAATGGTTGACATGCAACCTCCGGGTCTCACCACCCCTCCGCTTATCTTTCACCTCTGCTTGTGAAGCTCCTTTTTGGAGCTGTACAGCAAGAGAGTGAGATTTGCCCTGCTATTCTCAATGCTGCCAGATACAAATTAGGGATGAAGGGAAGCAGACGCCTTGCAAAGTCCTCTGGCAGCTCTGAGGAGCAGGAAGGCATCTGTCTCAAACCCCCAAGCGGGGGTGTCCCTCAACAGCAATCTGGCACCCTCTAGTGGCAGCTGTGGTGAAGCCGTAGTCCAGCACATGCTCCTTTGAGGATAGCTTCATTTTAAGAGTCCCTTGTGTGAGCTCCCTAAAGCAAAACTTGGGATTTGGCAATAGGAGTAAACTGCTCCCATCTGCATGAAGGCATTTTAATTTGCTAATGCTTCACAGTTTGCCAAGCGAGTATTTACCGTTCTGGAAATAGAGGGTTCTAATTTTCTTGACATGAACAATGTACAAGATCTCAGGGTCTCACAGTATATGAACTCCTTTGGGATAAGGACCAAAGACCCTTGTACTCTTTCAGGGACCACCACCACCTCCCAGAGATCAGGCTTCCTTAATGAAACAGGTTCTGTTTTCAAATTGAGGAGTCCAAAGCAATTTGTGCACCAAAACGAATTGTGCTGCCTGCGGAATCAGAGAGCATGGATGTTTACATTTTGGTTTATAATCACTGTGGAGAAATACCCTTTTACTTTGGGGCCGGGGCTTGGCATCCCCCCATGTCTAGTTTTGAAAGTTTTTCTTTCCTGTAGCAGAAAGGGGGGGGTTAGCAGTGTTCACTCTAAGCTGAGTTAGTGTGAGCTAGCTCACAGTCTTTTAGCCTCCAGCTCACAGATTTTTGTCTTGGCTTAGGCAGGATGGCTCCAGAGCAAACTAATTTATACAGCAGCTAAATTGCTCACTCACAACTTTAATACCAGTAGCTCATAAAGAAGAATTTTTGCTCACAAAACTCCACAGCTTAGAGGGAGCATTGAGTAGAAGCCCATTGCTCGCAAGCGCCATTCAAGTGCCAACCCCCAAAGTCTTGAAAATGTAAATGGGCATCCTGGCTGAAGACCATCAAGTGGCCAGCACACACCTGAGCTGGAATCTGATTCCCTTAACTGAAGAAAAAGAAATGTTTTAGCCTGGCATCTAAAGGACATTAAGGAGGGTGCCAGGTGAGCCTCAAGGAGGATATCTTTCCAAAGGTGAGAGGTGCCCTGTCACCACCTGCCTCACCCCTGCAGACAGACAGCAGAGCTCGGCAGGTGGATCTTAACTTGTGGGCTGGGCAATATGGGAAGAAGCAGTCCTTCAGGTGTCCCACCTCCAAGACATTCAGAACCAGAATTTTTAATTGTGCCTGGAAACAAATGGGCATCCAGTGCAGATCTTTTAGCGCAGGTGGAGGGATACAATCCTTGTACCCGGCCCTTGACATGGCCAACATGTTTTAGACCAATGGACGTTTCTGGACAGTTTTCAAAGGCAGCCTCACAAAGAGGACATTATAGTAATCTAACCTGGATGTGACGAGAACATAGGTCACAATGGCCAGATAATGCTTTGGGGGGAGGAACCATAGCTGGCATATCAACCAAAGCTAATAAAAGGCACGATATGCCATGGAGGAGACCTGAGTCTCCCACTGTAAGCCAGGATCCAGCAAAACTCCCAAGCTATGAACCTGTTCAGGACTTCCATACACACACCCAGCTCAGCAGCTAAGGAGAGCTAGAGCGTGGTGTATGCACTTCGAACTTTACAGGAAGATATTGGGGGGGGGGGGAATGGAACCAAACAGGTGACACCAGTTGACTGCCTCTGGTGTAGAAAGCAAAGCAGGATGTCTCCCACCTGCTCTCGGCCACCCCACTAGGCTGCAGTGCAACAGATTTCCACAGATGCACTAACTAAGTCAATGGGCCAGAACCAGCAGCACATTTGGGAGCCACCTTTTAAGTGCCGCACGTGGACAGTTTGGATTGTGTTTGGCAGGGCATGCTACTGCAGGAAGAGGAGGGGAGATTTATCGCTTCACATGAGAGAGCAAATAGAGAGCAAGACCGTCTTCCTGATTTACCAGTGCAATTGAGAGCAGGTTAGCGGAGCGCGATAGGGAATCTTTATAAAAAATGGAGGAGAAGGAAGGAGGGCAGGAGAAAGATGCTGAAACGATTATACCAAGTGAATTATCTGGGGCATGGAAGAAAATCATCAGCCCAGCACAAGCAGAGGGTGCATGCACAGCAGGGGGACATGGGCCTACAAATGAACCGTTGTGCCTGGTGTATTGTGATTGTTACTCCCATTAATTCCAGGGTATTTGTGCAGTGACCACAATGGATGGTGCCCCTTGTAGTCCAGCAATGCACTTTATCATTCCCTCTGTGGTCTTAAGGCTTTGTTTCAGCTCTATGGCAGATTTCTGCTTGCTTTCAGATTTTTGCAGTCCAAATCCTATTGCACTGTGTATTGCATGCCTCATCGTTACCAGGCCTCTGCTGCCAGTGGGTGCTTCCCTGCTACTGCTCAGCTGGCCGGCAGGGGGGAGATGGCTGGAAACTGGTGAGGGGAGCATCCTGGTGTGCTGACATTACTCTCCATGTGCCCAGAAGTGACATTATCGTGTCATTGGGGGACTCTGGGGACACTCTGGGACTGGGTAGAACTCTATGGTAAGAGTTTTGCCGAAATGCCAGACCATTCTCAGCATCCCCTGGTGAGGCCTTGACCTTCTGGGCACAAGGGGATTGACATCAGCGTGCCAATGGCCACATCATAGCATTGCCAGTGTGAGCCCCTGCCACAGGGAAGTCCCCCTTCTGGTAGACCCCATATCCTGTTGACTGTGTTGACTGTGTAATCCCCATTGAGCCTCAGAGAGAAAGGCAGGCTTAAAATAACATCAATTAAATAAAGAAATCAACCCAAGCCCCATGCAACTTCCTCCCTGTATTCAGAGCCTTTTCAGCAGAACTAGGCTGCAAGGGGTTCTCCTCGAGAGCCAGCTGACCAAGGCCACCCCCAGACACTTGCCTGGCTCTTTATGGTATGTATGTATGTATATTTGCAAAATTTATACTCTGCTTTTCTGCCCACATGAGGGCCACAGATTTAAGACATCATAAAAATGTGTCTTAAATACCCTTGAAACCAAACAAAAAAAATCATTAAAAACAAAGCTAAAATACATAAACATAAAAACAACCATTAAAACATAAGGATCACTGAGGAGGAGGGATCACTAGGACAAAGCCAGATGAAACAAAACAGTCTTCACCCTCTGGCGGAAGATGACAACAGAAGGGGAAGACGAGTCTTCCCAGGGAGAGAGTTCTAGAGTTCTAGTGCCACAACTGAGAAGATCCTGTCCAGGATTGCCCTACCCACCCAATCTCAGAAGGCAGGGGCACATGAAGCAAGGTCTCAGAAGATGACCACGGTGACTGGGTAGATTCATAAGGGGACAGGCAACATATGTTGGTCCCAAGCCATAGATGGCTTTAACAGTCAACACCAGCACTTTGAATTATGCCTGGAAAGAGACTGGTATTCGGTATAGATCGGCCAAGACTGTAGTGATATGGTCCCTATGACCCACTCTAGTCAACGTCCTGACACTGAACACATGAAGCTGCCTTATACTAAGCTGGGCCACTGGTCTATCAAAGTCAATACTGTCTACTCTGACTGGCAGTGGCTCTCCAGGATCTCAGGCTGAGGTCTTTCACATCGCCTACTACCTTGAGCCTTTAAACTGGAGATGCCAGGGACTGAAACTAGGACCTTCTGCGTGCCAAGCAGATGCTCTACCACTGAGCCATGGCTCCTCCCTATTGTGCTCCATTGAAGTTTCTGAACAGTGTTCAACGGCAGCGTCACGTGGGGTGCATTGCAGTAATCTAATCTAGATTTAACCAGGGCATCTAACACAGTGCCCAAATCTTTTTTGACGCAGGAAAGGCCACAGTTACCTTACCAGTTGAAGCTGGTAAAAGGCACTCCTGGCCCCAGCTGTCCCTTGCTTATCCAACAGTAGGCCTGGGTACAAGAGCACCCCCAGACTACAGACCTGTTCCTTCAAGGGCAGTGCAAACTCATCCAGAACAGGGGCCACCTTAAGTCCTCCATCAGACCTTCTGCTCACCAACAGCCCTTCCACTCCAGCTTTATCATCCCTGCCTTGTAACCATGTAACCAAAGCTGCCTGGTAAAAGGAGAGAGAGCCTTTGGGTGGCCACAGACGGCTCTCCCCACATGGCCAACCGGCCACTGCTACCAACTCACAGTCTTACAGCACTTGCTCAGTGGTGCATTTCTGACCCTGCCTTCGCATTCACATAAATGTTTTGCCACTGACTCTGTGTGTGTGTGGATACACTTTTTAGCACTTGCAGCAAGATATCCTACTCTACTAGCACAATAAAGGGGAGGGAGTTCCCCATGGGCATCCTCTCTCCAGCATGTGTGAGATGAAATTAGGTCACCTTGCTTCTTGCAAGACAATCGTTCACCAGGGGAGGACAATGAGCAGGCTGGTTTCTGGGGGCCCTGTTGGCTGGCAGGCACAACACACTCGAAAGAGCTCTGGAAATAAAAAGGCCAGTGCTGTATTAGACGTGGGAAGCACGTGCCAGACCGCTGGGGCCCCCAGGATTTATCTGTGTGCACTTGCATCCCATTGATTCCAATGGACTTGTAAGGCAGCTTAACTTCCTGCAGGCTGAACCGGTACTAGATACTGCAGATCTGTGCATTTCTTTCCAATGTAGCATTACTGGAGTTATGCAAGTATGGAGTTCTTTAGTGCCTGGGTGGGAGACCACTTGGAGCCCTACGTAAGCTGATGAATTGGAGGGGAGGTGTTTACTCATGAATGACCCTCACAGCTGTCTCTATACATTTGTATCACACACTTGGATACAAAGGGTAGCCTGAGAATCACTCCCAGGAAGCTCTGTGTTTCTCTACTGCCCTTTTAGGAGATAATTACTTTGGTTCCTCGTGCCTGTTCTTGCTGGAAAAGCCCCAGAAAAGCCATCCTGGCCCCGCAACGTGCCCAAGGGCTGCATGGCTGACTGTCCCTGGGCACAGCCCTTTGGACAGCTGCCTTTGTCCGTGCTCAGGGATTTATTTATTTATTTATTGAGTGGGGTCTGTGGAGATTTGGCACACTTTTATTTCTAATAGCTCATGAATACGGCCTGAGCTGCGAGAACTGGGGCCTCACTCTGCGGGGAATGATTTACGGAAGGGAGAAGTATTAAATCCTGAGCCGCGGGCCCTGCAGCAGCAGCCTTGCTCTCCTGCACTAAATCACCCGGGCTTAATGCATTCTTGCCGCACAGGGCCTAAGTAATTTACACTCCACCGTGCATGTAATATCCTTCTTGCAAGTGAGCCGAAGATGTTGCTTGTCCCGGGCACTGAGCACAGGGGCTGTGGGGTTCCAGCTGTCTTCAATCACATGCTCTGTTTCGCTCAACCAATCCTGCCTTGCACCCGTCACAAGCAAGGGATCCATGCAGAATCCAGGCTAATGGCCATTGTTTTCCGAACCAAGCAGATTCCCAAATCTCAAATTGTCACACATTATTTTATGATTCTGTTAAGTTTACCAATAGGTTGGCACAGCCCTGGGTGCCAACCATCGAATGGAACAACAGCAGCTTGAGATGAGGGTTAAATGCAGCCAGCGTTTTAAGCCCTTCAGACAAAGCCCAGCTTCTCTTTCCCTTGTGGCAGCTCAGCTCTGGAGCATGCAAAGGAAGCCAGAGCTTTTGAGCATGTCTATCACTCCCAGCCTCTGTACATCTGGCAACAGATGAGGGGTTCCAGGAGAAAATGTGGGACTTCCACAGGAAGCTGGGCCTCCTGTTAGAAATGACAGTATGGGAATCATCAGCAGCTGGGGAGCAGCACCATGACAGAGGAAGAATCTGTTCATTTATTTGGATGTTTTCAACTCTGCTTTTCTCCCCAATGGGGACACAAAGTGGCTTATGACAGCATTCTTCCCTCTTCCATTTTATCCTCACAACAACAACCCTGTAAGGTAGGCAGGCTGAAAAAGAGCAACTGGCTCAAGGTGAAGAAGAAGAAGAGAAGGAGGAGGAGGAGGAGATTGGATTTATACCCAACCCTTTGCTTAGCGTCTCAGAGTGGCTTACAAATTCCTTTCCCTTCCCCTCCCCACAACAGACACCCTGTGAGGTAGGTGGGGCTGAGAGAGCTCTGACAGAAACTGCTCTTTTTCAAGAACAGCTGTGCCAGAGCTATGGCTTGCCCAAGGTCACCCAGCAGCTGCAAGTGGAGGAGTGGGGAAGCAAACCCGGTTCTCCCAGGTTAGAGTCCATGCACTTAACCACTACACCAAACTGGCTCTTAACCACTATCCCAAACTGGCTAGGAAACTTCCATGGCAAAATGGGGATTCAAAGCTAGGTCTCCAGGATCCTAGTCTAACACCCTAACCCAGGGGTGTCAAACTCATTTGTTACAAGTGCCGGATCTGCCATAAATGCCACTTTGTTGGGCCGAGCCACGTGTGCCACAAAATGTAATGCCAGGGACAGGAGACAGAGACTGTATAAAGGACAGCAGCTGTATCCCTCACTGCCAGGCTGGGAGGGAGGTGCAGAGGAAAACCAACATAGGCAGACTGGAGAGGCAGCAGGGCCGCACTGGGCCCCCCATGATGCTTGACCACTGCAGATGAGGTTGTTCTGCAGTGCTGAAGCCACAATGGAGTGGCTCTGCCCACTCCCCCCGGCATTTCCTCCCTTGCATCAGTTGTTTGCAGGCCACATAAGAGCCCTGGACGGGCCGGATCTGGCCCCGGGGCCTTATGTTTGACAGCCCTGCTCTAACCCCTACGTGATGCTGGCTGTGGACATGCTGCACCTACTAAGATGCTCTCTTCTGTGGAAGTGCTATAGAACACAAGGAAGCCGTGTCATGCAGTGGCACAAGAGGCAGGGAATGCAGTCCCCCACACAGGGGTCAGTTCCCTCCACAGGGTTCCAATGTTCTTTTGAGGGCTGCATTCCCACAGGACACTATAATGGTAATGGAGGAAGGCCTTCAATCCTTCATTCCGGGCAGAGAACAAGTTCAAATGCCTTTGGGAGAGGCCGTGGCTTTTTTCAATTAAATCCCAAGGAACCGCAGTGTCGGTTGCAGGATGACAGAAAGCTGGTGCGGGATGCAGCTGGTGGCCCAGGCCCCGCTTAGCTATTCCGGGCTTCACTTTGGTTGGTGATTAAGTTAATGATAGATGCCTTCGCACACTCAGAAGCAGCAGCAGATGTACATTGCCTGGTACTCAGGCCTTGGCGGGCAAATCTCATTAGAAATGGCCTGGGAAGGAGCTCATTGAAATGCTGTGGGCGATGGAGTGGCAGAAAGGGAATGGATGGCAGTCATGCAGAAAAGGGTGGGGATGAGAGGCCAGTGGAAGTCTGCTGGAAGGGCTGCCTTCTTGCAGGGGGTTCACGGGGGGGCTTTGCTGGCTCCTGGGCTACTCACAGCAAGCAAACAGGAGCCTCTCTGTGTCTCGTATTTTCTCCTTTCCTTTTGCTCTCCTCACAAAGAAGCAGCTGTGGGAGTTGTCCGCTCTGGCTGGCAAACTTACAGGCTCAGAAAGGCATCCAAGGGGGTTGATATACAGAACATGAGAGCATTAGAAGAGCCCTGCTGGGTCAGACCCGTGGTCCATCTAGTCCAGCATCCTCTTTTTTACACAGTGACCAACCATCTGCCCCAGATGGCCAACAAACAGGGCACAGATGCCAAGGCCTTCCCCTGGTGGTACCTCCTAGCCCTGATATTAAGAGGTTTCCTGTCTCTGAGTTGGGAGGTTCCCTTTAATCACTAAGGCTAGTAGCCAATGAACCTCTCTGCCGAATCCCCATTTAAAGCCATTTATGCCTGCAGCCATCATTGCATTTACTAGCAGTGAATGCCACAGTTTAATTACTCATCAGCAAAGAAGTACTTCCTTTTGTCTGTCCCAAATCTGTTGCCAGTCATTTTCACTGGGTGCCCCCTTCCCCATTCTATACTCATGATAACCATGCTGGTACTCTTGAGTTCATTAGAGCCAGTTTACAACAGAAATAGAAGAGCAACACATAGTGTTCCTACTGTTTTATGGCTTGGATTTTAAGTGGTCAAAGAGTATTCAATCTTTAAATGTCAGGAAATTATTACTTTTTAAAAAAACTGTAACTGCCCCCCCCCCCCCAGTGACATGAGAAGTGGGGAGTGGACAAAGGCATGCTGTCAGAATCATGATAAAATGGGTGTTGCAGAGGAATACTCTTAAATATAATTAACTCTGATATACACAATTATGTTATACAATACCTTTTTCCCTTTCTGCTTCCCCTTTATGCTATCACGTTGTTTTCTAAAATTGTGCGTGTGTGTGTGTGTTTGTACGTGGTGCGCTGCAAGCACACATTTGCATTTGTGATAACAATTACTTTGTTGGTGATATGAAAATGTCACAGATGCTGGAAAATGGCTACATTTGTATAAAACCTGAAAAAAAGCAAAGAGAGGAAGGCTGAAAGTACCTCTGAGTTTCTCCCCTAGAGTGCTTGAAGGCTGTCAGCTCATAGCCGAGGGTGGAGAGGTGATGGGGATGTCTGGCAACAGTCAGTTCCTGTGCAGAAGAGAATCACCAGGAGGAATTCTTCCTGATATCCTGCAGGGGAGAGGAATTACATTCTTGATCCTGGTTATGACCCTGATGAATTATTTCCCAATCACAGATGAGGACCAAATGCAGAGCAAGAAAGGAGGCAGAGAAATAAAAGCAAGAAGGATGGGTTCTCATTTGCCTCCTACGACTTGCCTTATAGCTAAATAAATACAGCAGCACCCATGATAGAAAATAAATCTACGATGGGTGGAAATCTACTTGCTTCTCTTCCCCTGTCTCTAACAGTGCAGGAGATACAGACATTCCAGGGCTCAGTGGCTGTACTGTCTCCAACTCAGGCCTCCATCCTGCTTTTCCAGAAACATGCTTGCTTGCAGGAAGGGATTCAGCCATCATGCTTCAAGGAATGTCTCATTTTCTCCAATGTTCAAATTGCACTGGGTCATTTTCTTCTGAGTAAATGGGACTATTTCCCCCCAACTAATATAGAGTCATCACAATCCCACCAGCATGTGCCTTGTGGAAGGGGTGGGGTGGGATGAGAGAGTGGAAGTTTAACTGATCTCAGTGAAAAATCCCAAATAATTTCATTCCACACAAGGGAGTTATTAGAATGCATTAGTTGAACTTGCTGATCAGCTGCAACCAAGGGTGTCACTGAATGGGACACAGGAAACCCACAGACAGGATCTCGCTTTCCCTTGCAAGTAGCTATGTGGGACTGTTAATCAACAGTGCAATCCTGCCGGGCTGGGGGGGGGGGGATGTGCTCAGGGCGCTGGCTGACCTTTAGGCTGGTATATCTCTGAGTTACACCAGCATTAGGCAGTTACGCCGGCGCAGGTGCCAGCGGCCCTTAGGATTGCACTACCCATCAATGGATTTATGCTAGGGAGCATATTTAATTCTTTTCCGGCATCAGTGCCTGGATCTATGGAGGGATGGTGGCAGAATCAGGGCTCCGTTGGGGCCGGGGCGGGCCGGAGCGCCGCTCCGGGAGAGAGGAGGCGGGGGGGCGGGCACTTAAGAAAGCCCCGCCCCCCCCGCTCGCTCTTCCCAGGCTCCGGCAGGCCGCTCTGCCGCCGCCGGCCCCTTCCCTCGCCCCCCCCCAGTGTTCCCGGGCTGGCGGCACTCCGCCAGCCCGGGAAGGAGAAGCCCCTTTCCTCCCCCCTCCCCCTGGGGCCGCGGCAGAGCGCCGCTGGCCCCGAGAAGCCCTTTCCCTGCCCCCCCCCAGTGTTCCCGGGCTGGCGGCGCTCCGCCAGCCTGGGAAGGAGAAGCCCCTTTCCTCCCCCCTCCCCCTGGGGCCGCGGCAGAGCGCCGCTGGCCCCGAGAAGCCCTTTTCCTCCCCCCTCCCCCTGGGGCCGCGGCAGAGCGCCGCTGGCCCCGAGAAGCCCTTTTCCTCCCCCCCTCAATTCTTCTTCCCTTCCTTCCTTCTCTCTTTCTCTCCCCCCACCTACCTACTTACCTTCCTCTTCCTTCCTTTCCCCCTTCCTTCCTTCCTTCCTTCCTTTCTTCTCACTTTCTCTCCCCACCTACCTACCTACCTGTTCCTTCCCCTCTCCCTTCCTTCCTTTCTTCTCTCTCTCTCCCCCACCTACCTACCTACCTGT
The DNA here is from genome assembly GCA_029233225.1 of Lepidodactylus listeri. NCBI lineage: Eukaryota > Metazoa > Chordata > Lepidosauria > Squamata > Gekkonidae > Lepidodactylus > Lepidodactylus listeri. The sequence goes on from JARCFY010000013.1 coordinate 31,916,007, forward strand.
TCCTTCCCCTCTCCCTTCCTTCCTTCTCTCTCTCTCCCCACCTACCTACCTACCTATTCCTTCCCCTCTCCCTTCCTTTCTTCTCTCTCTCTCCCCCACCTACCTACCTACCTTCCTTTCCTTCCTTTCTTTCTTTCTTCCTTCCCCCCTTCCTCCCTCTTTCCTTTCTTTCTTCTCTCTCTCTCCCCCACCTACCTACCTACCTTACTGTTCCTTTCCTTCCTGTTCCTTTCCTTCCTTCTCCCTCCCTCCCTTCTTGCCTTCTGACACACTCCCGATACGTCATCACTTCCGGTGACATCAGGGGGCGTGGCATATGCAAATAAGTTATGCATATGCAAATAAGTTATGCTAATGAGCTCCTGCACCTCTTTTTTTACGAAAGGACCCCTGGGCAGAATCATTTCTAGTCTCAGCTCGGGCTTTGCAACCCCACTGTTTCCTTTCTCCCCACCCGAAATCACGCAGGGCAGGGTATGGCGCACATGCATTTATTTATTTAAAACATTTACCAGCCACCTTTTGCTCTTGTGAAACTCAAGGTAGCTTACAATGTAAATAAAACAACAATCATAAAAAGTACACAGGAGACCAGGAAGGGTTAAAAGGATGGGACTCCCTGTGAAAGGTGTGTGAGCCAAGGGCAGGAGAATGGTGGGGGGGAGTCTGTCTTGACCAGCTTCTGTTTTTCAAGGCTGCAGTGGGCTTGTGTCCATTCCATGGAAGGGGATGCCAAGGTAACACCACTCAGTGTGCAACTTAGGGTTTCCCGCACACTCAGCTTACTGCTGATTTTCCTGGGAGTTGATCCACAAGCACTGGAATGGGTTTGGGCAGGGTTCTTCCACATGTCTGCCCGCCCTCTGCATTTTCACTATTGTGGAGTCAGTTTATTTTCTTCCACATGTGCCTTAAATAATCAGTATTTTCAAGGGAGAGTGCTGTCAACATCAGTGTTGTCATCAGTGGCATCACAGCACACACACACACACACACACACTAAAATATCGCTATATTGATGTAATGATAATTTAAGCAGATTCTCTGAATTCCCTGATTTCTTTCTTTTTTTTAAGTAAGACTCTATCTCCTTCCCTGGTGGAGATATAAGGGGAAAGGCATATCTCTGCAAGGGAAAGGGCCAGAGACTTAGTTAGCTTCATGTGTTGTATTTCTTTTCTTAGTACTATAACACCCTATAATGTGTTCATACAGTTTTCCGATACCCTTGTGCTCTAGTGAATTGAGACTGTATTTTAGTACATGAAGATATTTTCCTTTTAAAGAAGAGAAGAAGAAGAGATTGGATTTATACCCCACCCTTTACTACCTGAAGGAGTCTCAGGCTGCGGCCACACGGGCCTTAAATGTGGGAGGAAAGGCAATTTCCTCCCGCATTTAAAGGGGCCGACCAGACGGCCAGCCCCTCGTCCCGAGCCGAAGCGGGCTCCAATGCGGGTTCCTCCCGCATTTTCCGACCCTGGGAAAATCAAGTATTTTCCCAGGTGTTGCGGGAGGAACCCGCATTGGAGGTTATCTGGACAGCCCTCTCTCGCAAGCATTGCGAGAGCAGGGCTGTCCAGATAGCCCCACCGGCCATTTTTTCCCCCCCTTTTACACTTGGGCGCATGGCTATCCATGCGCCCAGGTGTAAAAGGGGGGGGGGAACCCCGACTTACCAAGGCGGATGGCGGCTCGGAGGCCGCCACCGCCACTTGCTGCTCAGCTGGTGTCGCCTCCGCTGCCTCCGCCGCCTCCGCCACTGTCTGGTTTCCGCCGCCGCGGCCGCCGCTTCCGCCGCAGCTGCGGCGGTTGCCTCTTCCCCCGTGGCCTCCGCCGGAGCCACGGCCGTTGTTCCCGCTGCGGCCGCCAGTTCAGCGCCGCGGCCGACGATCTTGGTGCCGCAGGGGTTGGGATGTTTAGACATCCCAACCCGCTGTTTAAAAATGCGGCCCCTTTAAAAATGCGGCCCTCCCGGATTTAAAGGGGCCGTGTGACCGCGGCCTCAGAGTGGCTTACAATTCTCTTCCCTTCCCCTCCCCTCCCCACAGCAGACACCCTGTGTGAGGTAGGTGGGGCTGAGAGAGCTGTTTTGAGAGCTGCCCTTGAAAGAACAGCTCTGAAAGAACTTATGACTGATCCAAGGTCACACCAGCAGGTGCAAGTGGAGGAGTGGGGAATCAAACCCAGTTCTCCCAGATTAGAGTACAAGCTCTTAACCACTACACCAAACTGGCTTTCTTAAAGATCTCAGACTGTAGTCAAAGATCTCACCCAGGATCCATCCATGCATAGATCAGAAACTCCTGACTGGGCTACAGACAGTTGGCCGGACGTGGAGGAGTGTGTGCAGTATACACAGAGAGAGAGACAGACAGACAGACAGACAGACCGAAACACACACACACACACACACACACACACACAGAGCCCTGATTCGTCCCTCAAGGCATGGGTAGAGAATAAAAGGGCAGAGCTTGTGCGGTGGTGATTACTGAAGAAAGAAGAGAAGACATGCATGCAGATTCCCTACCACATCTTGGGCAAAACTGATGGAAAGGAGGGTTTTTTTTCCAGGCTCCAGTCCCCAGAAGCTTATTCTGGAATACATTTTTTGTTAATATTTAAGGTGCTATAAGACTCCCATTTATTTTTATGCATGTGAAGATTAACTATGAATCAAGACCCATGCTGAGCCATTACTTTAGTTAAAGAAAGATAAAAGATAACATGTTGTTACGTGACATTAGTTAAAGCATAGAGGGGAGGCTTTTGAGACTTCTGCTGTTCTCTATAATTCTGAGAGATCCTGTTCCTGCAGGGGGCTGAATAATTTTTTTCACCTCCCATAACTGGACACACATTCTTCTCAAGACCTAGAGCACAAAGCAGGAGTGAGAGGCTGCAGCATTCTCCCCACCCAAAAAAAGAGAATTGTTGTGTAAAGATGGGATTTTTCAGAGGCAAAGCTGTGAGCTTGTCATCCACATAAGCCCACAGTCAGATTCTGCAGTATTTGAGAACAGATGTGGCTGTGAAGGCAGCTTGCCAATTCTGGAAAGGAAATTATACAATCCAAGGGGAGAGCAGCTCTCCCCAAATGGTGCATGAAGATCCTTTGCCAAAACCCTAGCCTTGGTGGGCTGTTTGCTCATAGACAAACAGGAGAAGTCACCTTCTCCTTAGCCAGACCACTGATCCACACAGACCTGGACTGGCTACTGCAATTGCCAGTTGCTCCCTGAGGTCTCAGGCTGAGAGAAAACTTTCCCAGCAGCTCTGCCACCTGAGAACCTTTTAACTGGAGATACCAAGAATGGAACCTGTGCCCGCAAAGGCCTTTCCATTCAGCTACAGCCCCTCCTAAAATGAAGCTGCTTTTCCCAAGCCAGACCTTCAGTCCCTTAATCTCTGCATTGGCTCTTCTGACTAGCAATAGCTCTCCAGGGGGTAGAGAGAAGTCTTTCTCAGCCACCTGAGGTCCTTTGAACCAGAGATGCCAGGGGCTACACCTGAGACATTCAGCATGTCAAGCAAGCAACTTGGCCCCTGAATTATTGGCTGTGCTACATTAGATGTTGTTAATTGCCCTCTTGCTTCTAGTTGCATGGAGCTTTCCTGTGATAGGGGCTGTCCTGAGCTGACTCAATGCCAGAATTGTGCTCCTAGACCAGCAGCCCCTCCAGAACAATATGGATTCCCATTCATTGTAGCATGGCTTGCGCAATGGGTTATGTCCATAGTGGGGAGCTGCTGCTGGCACGCGTCTGCTCTCCTATTCCAGGCACATATCCCACCAGCTGTCCACACACACGCACCCTCCCCAGCCCTGCCTGTCACTTCGAGATCCCTGACACTGCAGAAATGGTCCGACTTCAATATCTAGCTCCCTCAGCAAAAATTGTATTAATATTTATGAAACTATTACAGGGTCATCCCATTCTTTAACAGCTCCCTATAAGGCATCCCATAAAAGGCACCAGCCATAAATCCCATCCTGACGGCTCTCTCCTAGGCTGTGCTGGAGGGTCGCTGCCCAGACTGTAAAGTGGTGGTGGGGCTCGATGTATCACTCTGTCACGCTCAGACAAGGAGCTGTACCATGTCAGGGACTGAATCAATTGCCATCACGTCCAGCTCCATTATTTTATGAGTGTTGATAACAATAAGTGAAGGTTTCAAATCCTCCCCAAAGACTTCTTAATGCAGCACAAAATTGCAGCAGTCAACATCTCATTAAGAAGCGGGCCTGGCGGAATGTTCCAGGCTCGATGCTGCTAATCTGCCAAAGTGGCATTGCTGCCAGCCCCCTGGACTCCGACTGCAGTGGTTTTTTCCTACAGTGTATGAGCTTGAGAGCAAGCTCCAGCCATTAGCTGACCTGCAGTGAGGTCATGGAGTGTTCATGACCATTCTAACTGCTGGGGGGAGCTATAAACAATAAAGGCTGACAACATTGTGAAGTATTTGCATGACAAAGGTCCTTGCATCTGTGTCTGAAGCCATCGTTATCCTCCCTGTTTAGATCCCATTCTGTACTCATCTATCACAGGCCAGTCTCTATGTGAATAAATATGAGTATACACTGAACTAGTTTAGTGTTCCCTCTAAGTTGAGTTAGTGTGAGTTGACTCACAGTTTTTTTAGCCTCCGGCTCACACTTTTTTTTGTCTTAGCTCAGGAAGGATGCCTCCAGAGCAAACTAATGTATGCAGTAGCCAAATCGCTCCCTCACAACTTTAATGCCAGTAGCTCACAAAGTAGAATTTTTGCTCACTAGACAACACAGCTTAGAGGGAGCATTGGTAGGCACGGCTGGGACTTTCTGTTGAACACGTTTCCCAAAGACCCACACATTAGGTTCATCTCTCCTGATCCTTTCAAGAACACCAGCTGTACCTCATCACAGTGTAAATGTGCCCCACCGAACCAAAGTAGCCAAAAGGTCAAGGACCCCTTACTCACATATGAACCTATCCAACCACTGCAGTTGTCTTCAGGGACCCTTCTTTGGGTGCTCTCACCATCCAAGGCTATATGAGTGGCAACCCAAGAAAGGACCTTCTCAGTCATGACACCAAAGTTATGGAATTCCTTCCCCAGGAAGACACATCTGTCGCCCCCTCTATCATTGTCTTCCGGTAGCAGATGAAGACTTTTCTGTTTGGGTTGGTGTTCCCTTACTGACTCTTGTTCCTGTTTGTTTGTTTTTCAAATAGTTTTTATGTCTTTGTTTAATTGTTGTTTTGAATTGTTTTTCTAATATAGATTTCGAAAAGCTTGTTTTAATGGTTTTGACTGTTCACCTCCTTGGGGGCCCTAAGTTATGTGGAAAGGCAGCATTAAAATGTTTTAAATAAATAAATAAATAAAACGACTTGGTTCAAATGCCTACGCAGAGGCCTCATATGGTCCTTGAAAAGGGCAAGAGTTCATACTTTGCTGCCACCAGTAGAATAGGTATAACCAGTGACAGTTAACTCAAAGTGTGTCTGAAGTACACTTTTGCTTAATGCAAGAATACAAACAGGTTTTCTCTGGCCAGAGCGTATGATATTTGGGGGAAGAGGGACTCTAACTGTTATTCTCCCAGTTGCAAGAGGTTGCATTTTCCTAGCACCACAACACCAATTTGCTATAGCTGGAAAGTCAGATCATTTCCACATTCAGCACCTTGTTGGTGTGCTGTGTGGCATGATATCCTCCTGGGGATCCATTGGCATCAGCCTGCAAAGTCACGGTGTATTTCACCTCATGATAACTGGCACCACAGTCAGAACACTACAGCAGACCACTCATATTAAGAAACGGGGCTTAATTGTATGTCATCTTTTTGTCGGTCCTTTTAAGCAAGAGAATGCATGTCAAAGAATCTACACAGAGAACATGCAAGCTCCAAGTTTCTTGTTAATTTACTCTGGGGCAGCCTTGTAATGCTTCCACACCATCCACTGGAATGTGGTTGAAACAGTGACTTGCAGTTGCAGCTTAACTTCCTTCAACGAGAACCATTTGTGGTGACAGCAGCTTCTCATTTGTATTGTTCCAATTTTACCCATGTGTCTGCTGCTCAAGCAAACAAGAGCAGATTCTCTGAGGAGAAATCTCCCCTCATGTTCCAGGGATTACAGCCCACCCGCTCAAAATCCAAGCCCTGAGTGGCTGGCTCCGATGTTACTTTTGCTGCCATCATTTTATTTAATAAAAGACCACCAGTGGGTGTCGTAATTAGCCTCAGCAATTTTTTAAGAAATAAAAGCCCCATTAACACAGAGGGAAATAGAAGACTACAGACCTCAGAGCTCCCAGGTCTGTGTCGATTGATTCTCTGATTTGATATCCAGTGTGCAGCTTACACTGGGGGGATGGGAGGCAATTAGCATTTTGAGAGCAGTTAATCTCTAATGGATCTTGCCAGCAATGCTTAACAAGCAATTACAGTTCCTCTGTCCTGCCGAGGCAAATGTCTATGGCTTCCTGAGGCAAAGAGCGTTCGATTCCTTTAGATATATATGAATGTGTATTTTGTACATGATTTAACTCTTCATTAATTCCAGGGAAGCAGGGAAGGAAGCAGCTGCAATAGGTGTGGATGTAGTCCCTCAGACAAATGAAGCCTGCAGTCTGCCCTGCAAGGGGAAAATATGGACAGAAGTTGGCACACACCCCCTTGAACCAGAGCACACTGGGTGTTGTTGTGCTACCCTGGTGCAGCCATGTGGGGTCCTGGAACAGCAGGCAGGTCCTAGCCTAAATCAGGTGTAAGGAGAGGTGACGTTAGCCAGATCAAGGACATGCATACCCTGTGCTGGTACTGGCACAACAGGTCAGTTGCAGGATTCCAAAACAGGGCCAGTAAAAAAAGAGACCTTTCAAGATAAACGATGGACAGTCCTTGTAGCAGGTTTACATTCTGCCAAGTGGCACAATGCACAGGGGACAGGCTGGGGAATGGGCACAGTCCAACTGAGCAAAGAGGAGGAGTGTTTCAGTAAAAGATGGAAAGGACACCCTGCTTGCTTTTCACCTTGACAAGAGGCATTGATTGAAGTAAAATCCTGGTGGGTCAATTCCTGAGTATTTATTCCTCCAGCATTTTTGAATGATGAGAGCCAGTCCATGGCTCTGGGAAGGGAAAAGTCACCCAAGTCGCAAAGTTATCAGTACAAACAGGACTTAGTATTCTTCAGCTTCCTTCCTTCTAGCCCTGTACCCCCTCCCACAACTCAGTAGCGACTATTTAATAGATGGGCCTCTTGAAGGAATGTTGAGGTGGTCACTCCCTCCTCCACCCCTCCAAAGCTAGCAGTTCCTGTTGCCCCTCCCTCCAGACAGCTCTTTTGCTGTATACTGGACATTGGGAAAGGTAGCTGAGGACACTCTCAGTGCAATATTTGGCCCTGAGTCTCCAGTTGCGAAACCCATTCAGTATTAACACCAAATAAAAGGGGGATCTGTTCATACCCTTCAATGATCTCTTTCGTGCAGGGCCTGTCAGCAACCATTGCCTGACACAGGGCTGGATGGATCACTAATCTGAGTCAGCACATCAATACATACAACCTCTAATCAGGGAAGTTGCCTTATTGCAAAATCTTCAAGGGAATTAATTCCTCCCAGCACTAGTTAGTTGCAAAAGGGACAGTATTAATAACAACTTAATGAGACTTGGTGCATTCATTGCCAAGAGGTTAAATGGGAGTTAACAAGATAGTAAATGGGGCGGAAGTCTTTCTCCCTCTCATTTAATCTAGAAGGCTCCTTATTCATTCCTTATTTGTGACTTATTAATGAATTCAACCAAAAACACTGAGGAGTGTTTGAAAGTTCTGAACCCCAAAATAAGGTCTGGACCACCATATATCATACACACCCACGTTCAGGGGACACTACCCTTCTAGGTGACATGTACTATTTCCTGGTCCAAAGAGCGGTTCTCACGCCAGCTGCTTCAAAGCCAGGTGCCCCCAGTAAAATCACACAGGCAGACACAGGGGTCTGGCTGCACCCCAAAACAATCTTTGGACCACCCCAAATGACACATTCCCATGTTCTGGAGACTATCCCCTGCAAGAAGACATACAATGTTGCCCGGTCCAAACACTGGTTCTGGCGCCACAGGCTTCTAGTTGGACAACAACCAACAGCCCTGTATTTCAAAGGAGATTTGCATAAGGAACTGGCTTGACTGCTTGATTTCTACATTCCAAAATAAGGTTTGGACCACCACATGTCAAGACACCCCCATGTTCAGGGGGCCCTCCCCTTCAAGGGGACATATGGTGCTTCCTGGTCCAAAGCCCAGTTCTTGTGCCAGCCACTCCAAAGTGAGGTGCCCCCAGGACAATCACACAGGCAGACACTGGGGTAGGGTTGCCAGCCTCCAGGTGGGGCCTGGGGATCTCCTGCTTTTACAACTGATCTCCAGCTGACAGAGACCAGCTCCCCTGGAGAAAATGGCTGCTTTGAAGGGTGGACTCTATGGCATTGTGCCATGCTAAGGCCCCTCCCATTCTCAAACCCCACCGTCTCCTGGATCCATCCCCAAAGTCTCCAGGTATTTTCCAACCCAGACTCGGCAACCCTACAATGGGGCCAGGCTGTACCCCTAAAATAAAATGTAAAGAGTGTCCCTGAGAAAATGCAAGAGCATTTTGACTGTCCACATTGGACAGCCTGAAGTTACAATTATTTTAAACCCATCAGAGGAAAAGAGTTAAAGTGAATAAAATTTGAAATATTCCAGGGCTGCATATGGTATGGTATGGTTCGACTCTGTTTTGTCAATAACATATAAGGTTGTTTTTCAAGACAAAAATTGGGCTTTTCCCCTCCTTGTCTTTTGCTTCCAGTTTAATTAATTAATTACTTCCTGTTTTCTCTGTCCAGTTGGCTATGGTAGTCATGAATCAGTTGTTATTTGTCAGTTCTTTAGGATTTGAGGGGTGGGGAGAGATAAGCATTTGCCATTTTTCACTTTGCAGCCAAACCCAGTCTCCATTTATTTTTAAAGATCATTATAGCACTATTACAAAATTATTTAATAAAAATAATAAAAAATATTTAATTACAATTTGTTTGCAAAGAAATAATAAGTGTTTAAACTGCTGCCCCCAACACTGAAACATAAAACTGACAATCAGCCATTGATTCAGGATGTAGATGCAGGACATAACAAATAAAGTTTTGAACAAAAGGAAAACTGCAGGGAGAAGCAGCACCTTTGGTGAGTGGGACTTATGAGTAAACATACAATAGGACTTTGCCCGTGGTGATGAGCATTCCGGGGGGGGGGGTCATGGGGAGTATAGCACTATATTTAGTGCTACGTAGAAGCCAGGGTGCAATTCTCCTTGCAGCTGACTGTGGGAAAGGAACAACTGAACAGCACACAGATCCTTGTGCTACAACCTTGTCTGGTCCTTTGTCTCTTGCAGCAATGACTTCTTTGGGTTGACATTCTGCTGCATGAAGAATGATGTTTTCTCTGATCAAAATTCACTGCCCTTTTATCTTAAGTGTCTCTTTTCTCTACTGCACCAATGAAGGGTGGAACAATTTTAGGGCTTATGAGTAGCACAGGCACGTCTTTGACCTATTCTCTTGTCCTAGTGAAAATTGACGGCCCATGATGGCAGCAATATCAAGAGGCAGGAGGGAGGGAATTGGATGCGCAAGCCAAGCAGCATTTCTCCTTTACTGTCTCAACCCAAATGGCAGGAGCGGGGTGTTTGTGCCACGGCTGATTTAAGCTCCCTGAATGGTTTTTGCAGGGCAGGAGGAAGCCATCTTTCTTCTCCCTGGCACCACTTCTTAGCATTTGATCCCCAATTCAATTTGTCCGGTTTGCTTCTCTCTGGATCTTTATCTCCTTTGCAATTGCTTCACATAATCAGGCTGGCTATGACCAGGAGCAGAAATATAGAATTTCTGGAAATGTTGAAGCCATAGGAGGAAAAAGCATTCTTCCCCCGTAGGGAAGGATAGAAATGCTGGGAAAACTGAAATATAAGCAATATATGTTTCCTCATCCAGTCTATGTTAAGAACATGTTAAGAACATAGACTACATTATGTATAACCTAGTACATAAAGCTGCATTTGGTCTGTTTATGAAATTTACAAATGTAAATGTCTGAGTGTTATTCAGACAGCTATTCGAAGTATATTGAGGGTTGAAGTAGTACACATTTGACCCGTAGGAGCCAATTCACACACTAGAAAGTCTTTGGTTCCCCACGGATCCTGTGAACGAGGCACACTGTTGGAGTTCAGTGCTGCCTCGGGACTTTTCCCTGGCATGTGCAGGCCCAATTTGGATCGGGATCACAGTGTGTGGTGGGAAGGGGCTTAAGCACCTCCCCTCTGAGTATTTTCTAGACCTGAAATGGCCCCAGGGGCCTGCGGTTTGCCTGCTGGGGAAACTTACATGTCCTGATTTAGCGCTCTCTACTGAAATACGGAGGACTGAAATAACTCCTTTATCACCTAAGTACATCTTAGGTTTCGCCAGCATGGAAAACAAGAAAAATAAAATAAGAGTTGAAAATAGCCAAGTGTCAACACTGCAGTCAACAGAACTAAGTTTTCATTGTCTGGACTTACAAACAGCCTTTTCTCCATACAGCCAGCCTCATTATTAGTTTATGAATGTTTTTATTGTTGTTTACCACCCTGAACACTGTATTTTCAGGGAAGGGCGGTCTATAAATTTAAATTATAAATAAATAAATAAACACCCCAAACTTGAGACTTTCATATGTGTAAAGAGGCTCAGAAAAATTGACAAGCTTCTACCAAAGGCTAGAAACTGACACTTCATGTTTAAGAGTGACCCCAGGGCTATGCGGAGGCCTTGCATTGATCCCGTTCAAAAGGAGAAAATCTTTTATAAGTGGCTTTTCTAGTTTCCCTGTCAGAAAACAAAATGGAAGAGGAGTCCTATAAAATTCTGTGAAATAGAATGTGCTCCTCTCAGTTTCCTTTTTTTAAATTGTCCCCTCCCCCCCCCCCACCAATTCACCCCATCTTTAATTGGGGGGGTGGCCAATGCTCCCTCTAAGCTGTGGAGTCTTGTGAGCAAAAATTTGTGAGCTACTTAGGGTTGCCAAGTCAGTTACGTGTCCGAGCGGGGGAGTCTCTATGGTATCATAGAGCTTTCAGGGCGATTGCTGGAGCGTCGCCCTGCGACGTACCCGGCGTGATAACATCACTTCCAGGCAACGTCATTGCGCCTGGCACATTGGCCTAATGTGGACATTTCGGGGGTGGGGTTCCCTCTGCCAGCTGAATCCGGACCGACGGATTGGGGACCCATTTAGCGGGAGAATCCCCACCCCCCACCCCCCCGGGGAGACTTGGCAGCCCTAGAGCTATTGGCATTAAAGTTGTGAGCGAGCGATTTGGCTACTGCATAGATTAGTTTGCTCTGGAGCCATCCTTCCTGAGCTCAGACAAAAACCTGTGAGCTGGAGGCTAAAAAAACCTGTGAGCCAGCTCACACTAACTCAGCTCAGAGGGAACACTGGTGATGGCTGAAGCTTTTCAGCCGAGCCAGGAAATATGAGCCACTCTTAGCAGCACAAGTAAGGGATGCTTGTAACATGTGGCTATGGATTATAAATATGTACACAACAGGCACAGATCAAGGCAATTACGGATGGCTGGGGTAGTCATGAGCCCAAAGGGAGCCGTCCTACCCAAAGAGCTGTGGCGGACAGTGATTGACTGTGGCCCAATCTGCATCTAGCATTTGCGCTGTTGTTTTACCAAACCCACACTGGAACAGAAAAAAATGTGGCTGAAAACTACATTCAAATACACTGGACTAACGCAGTACTGACTGCAGAGTCACCCCTGAAATGGCCATAAATCTATGCAGACAGCCACCACAGAACCAAGAGATCAAATGAAGTGAAAGTAGCATGCAGTCTGGATGCTGCCATAAAATCCGACAATCAAAGAAAGTGAAAGTGGCATGCAGTGCAGAGGAGAATTTCTGTTCCAGTGTGGGTTTGGTAAAACAGTGGAGCAAATGCTAGATGCAGATTGGGCCACAGTCAATCACTGTCTGCCCCAGCCGTTTGGGTAGGATGGTTCCATTTGGGCTCATGACTACCCCAGCCATCCGTAATTGCCTTGGGCTCAGTGGGGTGGAATTGCCTTCTTCCATTCACGTCAGAGGGACTTACTGAGGAGACGCAGCAGCCGGCGCTTGATGCTCAAAGAGGCTTTGTAGCGGTTGTACCCTGCTGTGACACAGCACCAGGGCTTGTTGGCTCCTGCTAGAAGAGCACGCTCCCTGTCCCAGTGGCAGCTGGACTTTCTACACGCAGCAGCTCACATTTCCTGGCTCAGCTGTGCCACCCCGGTGTCCTCCGCTCAGAAGCTTTTGCCGTTGCCCAGATCGTGTCCAGTTTTGCTATTTCAGGTGTTCCATATTGATTCTGCTGTGTGAAGCACTTAAAAATGTAGGAGCTATTTGCAAGTGACCTTGTGGCTATGAATATTCCTGAAATGGTTCTCCTCCCAGATAGGTCAGAAAAACATACCTTCTGTTTTTCAGAAGGGGAATTTGTTTTCCCATAGGAAGGGCCTTTCTTCAGCCACAATCAGATACTGTATCCCAGCTTATATAATCAAGGTTTGGCAAATGTCTGATATCCAGAGAGGTGTTAACACAACTAAGCCTGGTTACTCTGGGAGGGGTTTTCATGCCATAGTGTCAAACAAACTTGCCCAAGACTCCACTCCCGGAAATGCTGAGCCGGAGAAGCCTTGCCCAAGACTTGCCCAAGACTTCACTCCCGGAAATGCTGAGCCGGAGAAGCCTTCTGTTTCTGACACCCAGACAGCTGTACAGAGTTTCCTGTCTGCCTTTGGAGGTATTTGCTCACACTCTGCTCACCAGCTTTCGGTTTGGGGAGCAATTTATACCAAGATCTGTCAGAAGGGAGGAGGAGGGCTGCAGGAACCAACTGTGTGCAGTGTCAAATCCAAGGTGTGCAGAGGGCAAACGTCCCAAGCGGGGGCAATTTCTCAAAAGAGGCGTGGCTCAGAAAGCAAAGGCAGCTCTGGGTGCAATCTGAGGACTGCATATTTGTAACCTTAGGAGTGAATTGAAAATGGGCAGGCAAAGGGGGGGTAGCTCCTGGAATTACATCTGCTCTCCAGACTACAGAGATCCGTTCCCCTGGAGGGAAGGGCAGCTTCAGAGGTCAGAGTCTACAGCAAGGGTGGCCAGTGTTCCCTCTGAGCTGTGGAGTCCTGTGAGCAAAAATTCTACTTTGTGAGCTACTGGCATTAAAGTTGTGAGCAAGCAATGCGGCTACTGCATAGATTAGTTTGCTCTGGAGCCCTCCTTCCTGAGCTAAGACAGAAATGTGTGAGCCGGAGGCTAGAAAACTGTGAACTAGCTCACACTAACTCAGCTTAGAGGGAACACTGGAAACTGTGGCTTGGGAGCCGCATGCAGCTCTTTCACACATATTGTGTGGCTCCTGGCAGGGCAGCTGGAGAACCTAAATATCATTAGCAAACAAATATCATTGGACAAATAAATATCATTATCAATATCATGTGGAATTCACTGCCACAGAAGCGTGGTGGCGGCTACAAGCACGGACAGCTTCAAGAGGGAATTAGATAAACATATGGAGCAGAAGTCCATCAGTGGCTATTAGCCACAAAGAATAGATAGGAACTCTCAGTCTGGGGCAAGTGATACTCTGTATTCTTGGTGTTTGGGGGGGGGCAACAGTGGGAGGGCTTCCTGCCCCCACTGCTGGACCTCCTGATGGCACCTGGTGTTTTTGGCCACTGTGTGATAGAGTGTTGGACTGCATGGGCCTGATCCAGCATTGGCTTCTCTTATGTTCTTATAACTGCTTTTACGCCTTTTGTTATTATTTCTGGCAGTCTCATTTAATGTTAGTAAAAAGCAAATTTGCATACTTTCCAATTAAAAACAGGTAATATTTGTTCATGTCCTGAGGCTCTCAAACATCTAATGTTTATTCTATGTGGCTCTTACGTTAAGCAAGTTTGGCTACCCCTGGTCTACCGCATCATATGCCAGCTGATCTCCCTCCCCTCACAAAAAAACTGCCCTCCCCTGGCACAGCCCCCAAATCTCCAGGAAGTTCCCAAGACGGAGTTCACAGCCTTAAAAGGCTGACAGCCTTATTCCTCTTCCAGACCCCAGTGCTTTCTGCCAAAAAAGCCACCTCCTTCATACTTTCTCCATATGTTTAACCTGAATTCTGTGACCTGAAAACTTTGCACGTGTGGTGACAGTTTGATTCTGCTTCTGCTGTTGTCTGCGACCAAAAGAACTGGAAGGGCCACAGAAGTTCACCCCTGTGAACTGTGGAAAGAGCCTCAGGCTCTTCATTTCTTTGGGGATTTCCACAATTCCAAAGCTGCTTTTGCAGTATTGAACAGGTCTAGAGACCTACTTTGTTGTTGCTGTTTTTCATGAAAACCCATTTCCTTGAATTTTGTACCCTGCCTGGGGTGGGGGGGTGGGGTGCTGTATACACTCTTGATCCGCTGTTATGTAATCACAGTTCTCCAATGCGGCTTCCTCCTTGTGCCTTTTTCAGGTTCTTGGCTCTCAGGCAATGTCTTGGAAAGAGAGTGATGTGGCACCTCCACGGGGCTGCATCCGCGGCCTGGATCACCTGGTGATGACTGTGAAAAGCACTGAGGACACAGCAGCCTTCTACTCTCGAGTTCTTGGCATGGAAGTGGTCACCTTTAAGGTGCTTGAGCAGGGAATGGCACTCCAGACCATGGCCAGCTCCATGATGGTTCCCAAAGGAACAAGGGAAACTTAGCTTCTTCTAGTACTGGCCCTAGAGGTGGTGAGCTGAGGGTTATAACTTCAAATGTAAATGCAACATGAAGATATAAAGCAAAGGGATGGTTGCCTTGAGTCTGCAAACTCATCACATTTTCAGTCCTTCTTGCCCTTACCTGGGTTGCCCAGGCAAGCCCAATCTTGTCAGATCTTGGAAGCTAAGCAGGGCTGACCCTGGCAAGTATTTGGATGGGAGACCTCCAAGGAATACCAAGGCTGAGAGGCAGAGGCAGGCAATCAAGCCACCCCTCTGAACGTCCTCCATGCCCCAGTAGGAGTCACCAGAGGTCACTATGACTTCCAGACACAGGTGCACATACACATACGCACAAAAATACAAAAATACCCACCCCATTTTCAGTCCTTCTTGTCTTTACCAAGATGTTACAGTATTTACCTGAGACCTAAGCAGCTGCCGCCTCCCTCTGTAGAGAGGGCAGAAGTACAAGAAACTGTTTCCTGTAGAGCAACTGCACAGCATCATGGTAATAGAAATATTTATTGTCACAGTCAGCAACCAGAGTACACATCATACTATAGTCGGGGACAAGGCACCAAATCCATCAGAAATACTGGAGGTGTGCAGATATTCTGACTGCACTGTGTGTAATAGCACAAAAATGCCAAATTTAGTACTGGTTGCCAAATTTCACTGCCCTTCCATTTCAGCTTTCATTTTTAAATAAACGTTTCTTGCCCTAAAGGTTGTATTTCATAACGCTGGATCCAGACTAAATTTTCTGCTAAGGGAAGGAGTGTAATTTCTGCCAATCCTGCCCCCCTGCATTGCCCTCTGATTTGCCTCTAATGCCATTGCAGACTGTCCCCTCTCCCCCAGGAGCAGCATTTTGGGGAGATCAGCTGCAGTGAGAAGGGGGCATTCTGGGGAAAGAAGTGCTTTCTGTTAGCTGAAGATTTAGTCTGGATCCAACTCATAGGCAGGAAAGTTTGCAGGAATTTCCTGTTTCGATTCTACAGACCAAGCTTACTAAAAGGGGACTTCTTTGCCCCTCCCCATAGCCAGCAAGATCAGAATAAATCATATTAAATGTTTGCAAATGTGCATAATTTGCCAAGGTCACAGACCCCAGGCTTTTTAATGCAGAAATGTGGATTAGCTCAGACACAGAATTAATGTTAATGTATTTAAATGCAGGGCCTACTCTGCCCTGTTCCCAATGGAAACAAGCCCTTTGGGTGTGTCTCAAGCCCCTCGTTTCCATACAGTCTGCTTTTAGGAAGCCCCCAGTTGCCAAGACTCCCCTTCACTCACTCAACTTTACTTGCTTAACAGGGAAACCGCAAAGCCTTGCACTTTGGGAACCAGAAATTTAACCTTCATGAAGCAGGGAAGGAGTTTGAGCCCAAGGCCCACCAGCCAGTTCCAGGTTCCTTGGACTTTTGCCTCATAACAGAGATGCCCCTGGAGCAGCTGATGGGGCACTTGAAGGTCAGAAGCTACAAGATGGCAGCTGGCAGAAGCCAAGGCCCAAGGTGGCAAATGGTGGGGGATGGGTGGGAAACTTACTGGGAGCAGCAAGGAGGCCCATCCAGTGTACAGTGATGTGTCCACATCACTGCCTATATGACCTGGAAGTGACGTCATCGTGCCCAGGATGTCAGGGTGATGCTCTGGTATTTGGGCAAGAGCTCCATGATAAATTTGGCTTCTACCATAGACTTTTTGCCCAAATACCAGAACGTCACCCTGGCAGCCCAGATGTGATGATGTCACTTCCAGGTTACATGGGCAGTGATATAGACATATCGCTGCACATCAGATGGATTTCCCGCTTTTTTGAGTTTCCCCATGCTGATGGGTGGCAGGAAAGTGGGGCCTGACAGCAGGGGACCCCTGCCTCCACCAGGAGGTCTGGCAACCCTACTGCAGCAGCGTTCTGCCCTAGCTGAAAATGTTCAACTGTCTTCAAAGGCAGCCCCATGTAGAGCACATTACAGCAGTCCAGTCTGGAAGTCACAAAGCATGATTGTCAATGGCCAGGCAGATATCTGTCACATAGTAAGAGTAGCAGGCATAGCTGGTTTTTCAATCAAAGCTGTAAAAGGGCACTGTAGGCGACAACCACTAATTGGGTGTTTCATGGACAATACAGAACCCAGAGGTTCTACCAAGCAGTGAATCTTTACAGGAGGATGGTGACTCCATACATGGCAGATGTTTCAATACACAATTATCCACACTGTAAGGACTTAGCTTAAAGTTTGTGCAGCCACATCTACTGTTGTCAGACATGGAGGAATGCTGTTGCCTCACCTGAATCAGTTGAAAAGGAAAAAAACAGAGCTGGATGTCACCAAAAGATTCACTCTCACGTCTTGTTGCATGTTCTCTCCTAGTAGTTTCACACAGATGTTAAAATGCATGGGGGAACAAGTGGAAGCCTGTGCAACCCAGCAGAACCATTCCCACCGGAAGAAATAATAGTCTCTCAGCACAGCCCTCTGTATCCTGCCTGAATACTATATCTTCCACCAAATGGGGCCCCTGGTTGAGAAAAGTACTGCAGAATGGTTTCATGGTTGATGGCATTGAAAACCACTGAAAAGTGTAGAAGAAACAACCCAATAAGGTTTTGGTCCCAATCCTTGGCCTGGTGTCAGACTGGATCCAGTATAGCACCACAAGCTCAATGTCCGTTCTATGAAAAAATGTTGGGGAAGGTGATGGGGTGGGATAGAAGTTGTTGAATGTTATGCTTTCCTCATTTATTCCTTCCCCCAACTCCTTCTTGCAGGCCTGTGGGGTGAAAATTGAAGAAGGCCCAGTACTCAGAACTGGCGCAGTTGGTCCAATCACATCGGTTTACTTCCGAGACCCGGACCGTAACCTGATTGAGGTCAGCAACTACAGCACTGTTAGAAAAGAGTAACTGTGCTCCTGTGGATTAGGAGCATATTCAGCAATGAAAGGATTAACACCCTGATCTCTTTGTATTCAAAATGTTGACCTCTGGGGGGAAGGACCAAAAGGCAGTCATTTTTCAGCAGTGTGGGTTGACTTTCTTTCTTTCATGTGTGTGTATTTAGGGGGTGCAACCAGCTGTGAGGTTAGCAAGACCTAACTGGGACTGTGCTGATCTTAAATAAAGAGAGGGAGGGTGGTTTAAAGCAGGGCATGGACTGGTGGCAGCAGGGGGTGCAAAGTCTTCCCCTTGTCCACATTCTGTCCTTGCTTTGCCTTAGCTGTTTTTGCCAATGGGAGGGGGACACAGAAGAGGAGAGGCTTCCCCTTCTCTCTCCTGTCTGCTGTAAATGCTTCTCCCCCTTACATAGAATCAACTCAGCTTTTATGATAGACACTCATACTCCAGCCACTATTTTGGCCTTGCTTGAAAACCTCAGGAAAGGAGACAGCAGATCTTGGGATTCACCACGAGATGGCAGCCTTGCTTGCTTAAAGAGGAACACACACTCTAAAGCTTTTGCTGCCTTTACTGAGAGTATTTCCGCACAGCCACCCATGTTTGAAACTACCATATCAGCAGGTCTCTGCTGTGGAAGGAAAGGAAGCCTTCAGGGGGTGGTCTCCAGCCTATGGCCGTTTTCTAGTGCTTCCCATTGGACAAGGAAAGCCAGGTCCTCCACAAGACTGTCTGGCACAGACGCATGTACCACAGCTACCATATGGCCGATGCTCATGAGAATAAGCAAGAAACTGTTTTCTTCTGCATCAGACCTTTGGTCTGTCTAGCTCCCTCTTGTCTACTTTGACTGGCAGTGGCTCTCCACAGCCTCAGCCAGAGAAAAGTCTTTCCCGGCACCTGCTCCATTAACCAGAGATGACAGAGAGCAGCCCCAGCATCATCGGCATGCAAACTGGGTGCTCTTCTCCTGAATTATATGACCAGTCCTCCAAATGTAACTGCAGCTGATCCTTCTCTTCCCCCCCCCCCCAATTATGAAATATAGACTGTAAGTTCCTTGGGGCAGAGACTTCTAATTTTGCTTCTGATACTCTACAAAATGCCGTGTTCACTAATAATTTTGTAATAAATGGTGATAATGTATAAAAATATAGTGCTTATTCTGTCTGGTGTGCTGATGACATCTACCTGTTTATTGGAGGCTTTTTTTTTCTTTTTTTTTTAGTAAGAAAGTTTTTATTTTTCAAAACATTAAAATTAATACATTTGTTTTATACAAATCCTTTTTTCCATATTATATAACATTTTGTTCTATTTGTATAGTCTTGCTTTTATCTTGTATTGGTGGTTTCCCACCACATCTGAAGCATAACACATTTTCCACTTTATCCAAAATAGTAATATTTATCTCTATGTTTACATTTCTGGTAACGGTTATATATCTTTAAAATACTTATATACCAATTCTTATTTTCTATATTCTTATATAATTCTAAAAAACAAGTTCATTATCTAATTATCCTTAGTACATTCATATACTCAATTTCTATTCCTTTATGCTATTATAACCATGTATAAATGTAGTTTTTCATGTCCCAATATTTTTCAACATATTCTTTCAAATCCTCCCAATATTCTAAAAAAGTCTCTGAGTACAGATTATTCAGCTTTCTAGTCCATTTATCCATTTCAGCCATATATAACAATTTTTTCAACCATTCCCACACTTCTGGTATTTTTTCATTTTTCCAATTTTGTGCATACACCATTCTTGCTGTTGTAATCATATACCATATTATTGTCCTTTTCTTTACATTTATCTCTTCTAGTTTAAGTCCAAGCAATAACATTTCAGGCAACTTCTTAAATGTACATTTCAAAATTTTTTCCATTTCTGCATGTATTATAGACCAATAAGTCTTCGCTTTATCACACGTCCACCACATATGATAGAAAGAACCTTTCTTTTTACATTTCCAACATTTGTTAGACATATTTTGATTAATTTTGCAATTTTTTTTGGTGTCATATACCATCTGTACATCATTTTAAAACAGTTCTCTTTTAGATTATAACATGTAGAAATACTCATTGCATTTTTCCATAAAAATTCCCAAGATTCCATTTCAATGTCTTTGTTTAGATTTATCGCCCATTTTATCATTTGTTCCTTTACCATTTCATCAGCATTAAACCATTTTAACAATACTTTATACATTTTAGAAATCATTTTTTTCCCATCTTCCTCCCAAATTTTTTATCACTTCTGTACATATCATATATTTGTCTGTACCTTAACCAGCCATAATCAAAGTCCATCTGCTGCTGCTCCTTCAATTTAAAGTCTTTACCAAGTCTTGTTAACAGGTCTCTATATTTCAACCAGTCTTGTCCTTTGTAGTGAGATGATGGATTTAAAACTTCTGCAGGTACAATCCACATAGGTATTTCTTCTGGAAAAAAGTTTTTATATCTTGTCCACGTATCGATTACTGTTCTTCTCAAATAATGATGCTTAAACATATTGTCCATTTTTGTTTTACCATAATACAGATATGCGTGCCACCCAAACCTACAGTCATGACCTTCCAGGGACAATAACTTTCTGTCTTGTAACATAGTCCATGTCCCTATCCAAGTCAAACATACTGCATCATGATATAGCCTTAAGTTTGGTAACTGGAACCCACCTCTCTCTTTAGCATCACACATTATTTTCATCTTAATTTTGGTTTTTTCCCTCCCCACACAAACTTAGTCAATTCCTTCTGCCAGCATTTGAATGTTTTTACATCTTTCACAATTGGAATAGTTTGAAACAGAAACATTATTCTTGGTAACACATTCATTTTAACCACTGCAATTCTACTCAGCAGTGACAAATTTAATACATTCCACCTTTTAATATCTTGCATAACTTGCTGCCATAATTTCTCATAATTATTCTTATACAAATCAATGTTTTTCATTGTTAGGTTTACACCTAGATATTTTGTCTTTTTCACCACTTCACATTCTATAAGATTTTGTAATTCAATTTGCTTATTATTTGGCATATTTTTACACATCACTTTCGATTTGTTCTTATTTACATAAAACCCAGGCAAATCACCAAACTCTCTTACTTTCTGCAGCAAATATGGTAGTGTAGTCGTAGGGTCTTCAGCTATAAACATCACGTCGTCTGCAAAGGCTCTATATTTAAAAGAGAAACCTTTTATTGTTAAGCCTTTAATTTCTTTATCTTCTTTCAAATTTAGTAACAAGACTTCCAAAATCCAAATAAATAGCAACGGCGAGAGTGGGCATCCTTGTCGTGTTCCTTTTTCCACTTTAAAGTAATCCGTTTTTCAGTATTAATTATTAAAGAGGATTTCTGTTCTCTATATATTGACTTAATAAGATTAAGCATATAGTCTCCAATTTCAAGATGTTCCAACACTTCAAACATAAAATCCCAATTTAAATTGTCAAACGCTTTTTCCGCGTCTAAAAAAAGAAAGCCCACTTCCTTCTCCGGATGTTTATCATAGTACTCTATAGCATCCACTACCACTCTTATATTGTCTCTTATTTGGCGATTAGGTAAAAATCCTGCTTGTTCTGTCTGTATAGTCTCTTTAAGATGTTCCTTACGCCTATCAGCTATAATCTTGGCAAAAATCTTATAGTCATTGTTTAACAAAGAAATTGGTCTATAATTTTTAACATTGGTTAAATCTTGACCTTCTTTCGGAATGAGTGAAATGGTTGCTTCTTTCCAAGTCTCCGGGACCTCACCTGTCACTCCTATGTCGTTCATTAATAGCAATAACACTGGTGAGATCGAATCCTGTAGTGATTTATAAAACTTAGCTGTAAATCCATCTGACCCAGGTGCTTTCCCTAATTTTGAATCATTTATTGCATTTTTAATCTCTTGTAGTGACATTGGGCAGTTAAGTAGTTCTTTGATTTTCTCAGTTGGTTTTGGTAATTTTAATGACTGTAGGTATTCTTTAATCCTTCTTCTGTCTTTATTTTCCTTCTTAAAAAGCTTTGCATAATATTTAAAAAATTCTCTTTTTATTCCCTTATTGTCTATTATCTCAATATTGTCCCGTATCACTTTAGTAATAAATTTATTTTCACGTTTTTTCTTTAATTGCCATGCTAAGTACTTTCCAGGTTTATTTGCACCTTCAAATGCTTTTTGTTGCAATTTTTTCAGGTTCTAGTAAGTCTCTTGATTCAAAATAGCTTTTGCTTGGTCTTGTAACATCCAAATTTCCTTTTGCAGTTTCTTTTTTCCTGGTCTGTTCTTCAGTTCCTTTTCTTTTATTTTAATGGCTTGTACAATGTTTTCATATTGTTCTCTTTTCTTTTTATTGTCTTTAGCATTCAATGATATCAATAATCCTCTCATAACTGCTTTGTACGCATCCCACACAGTTTGAATTTTTACTTCTTTTTGTATGTTCGCTTGAAAATATAAATCTGTCTCTTCATGTAATTTTTTAACTATTTCTTGGTTGTCTAATAAGTCCTCATTTATTCTCCATCTCCCTTGCCTTTTTATTTGCCCAGAAGTCCATAGACAAGGATTGTGGTCTGAGATTATTCTAGGTAGAATTTCAACTTTTTTTGTCTTAAATGTTAGATTAATAGACATCCAGATCATATCAATTCTTGAATGTGAATCATATCTGTTAGAGTAAAAAGTATAGTCTTTCCCTTGTGGGTTAACCTTCCTCCAAATATCCTCCAGCTTTTCCTGTTTTATCAGTTCAAAAAAATTTTTTGGAAGTTTCCCTAGTGTGTCGTCTTTTCTCTTTGAGCGCCTATCTATTTTATTATTCACAGTCCCATTAAAGTCTCCCAACATTATGATTTGTTCATAGTTTACACTGTCCAGTTCCATTTGTAGTTCTTTAAAAAAGATTTCTTTAGCTCCGTTGGGGGCGTAAATATTTACAATCAAAGTCTTCTGTCCGTGTAACAGAATTTCAATAGCTAAGTATCTTCCTTCTTTATCTTTAAATATTAGTTTAGGTTCCAAGTCTTTTTTGGCATATGTTACCACTCCATTCTTTTTATTACTTGCCAATGAAAAAAATTCTTCTCCCAACTTTTTTCTTATTAAATATTTGTAGTCTTGTTTCTTAAGATGGGCCTCTTGTATACAAACTATACTACATTTTTGTTTCTCCAGCCAGTGTCCTACCATTCTACGTTTTTGGGGTGAATTAAGTCCATTTACATTCCATGAGAGTACTTTGTAATCCATCTTGTTGTAGTCTTAAATATCACCAAATTCTTCCTTGTTCTCACCAACAAAGGCGTACATTTCTGCTGAATTTTTAATCACCATTCTGTTGTTACCATAATAAAAACTCAGTCCTTGTGGTATTTCCCAACGAAATCTTATTTTTTTCTCTTTCAGTTTGTCTGTCAGACGCTTGAATTTTTTCCTGTCTTGCAAAATTGCTCTGGGCAATTCTTTCATTACGATAACTTTTTTTCCACCTATTTCAAAAGAGTCTGTAAAACATTTCTTGTAGATTTGTTCTTTTGTTCTCTTCATTGTAAATTGAACTACCACGTCCCTTGGTATATTTTTGTCTCTCGCGTATGTAGAATTGACTCTGTAAACAAGATCCATATGTTCTTTACCAACTTCCTCTTCCTCTTGTAAAAAATCTGCTAATGCTTCTTGCATTCTTGTAAAAATGTCTTCACCTAATTTTTCCTCTATACCTCTAAATCTCAGATGGTTTTGCATGTCTCTATAGTGCATCATCTTTTCCATTCTGTCATTTTTCTTCATTGTTTTTTGAGTATTTTCTTCCAGTTCTTTTACTTTAATTTCTATGTCTTGTGTTCTAGTGGTTAACTTTTGTAATTCAGCTTTTAAATCTATAAAATTTTTGTCTGCTTGTGCAGCTATACCATTCATTTTAACATTTACCTCTCCTATAGCGTCTAACATTTTTTTTCCATTGCTTCCATAACAGCTAGTAATTCTTTTTCTTTTTTTGCTGCCATTGTAGGAGAGGACCATGTAGCTGCTCTCGATCTTAGCCCGCGATCCGTCTTGTCTCTTTAAAAAAGATTGATTTTATTTTATTTTCCAAATCAAACACCGTTTAGTGTAATCACACAAGCTAGTCTTGCCAAGTCAAATTTCGTTGGTTTCAGCCTTCTAAGTTATATAGTTTATGAGATATTACTGTTTAAAAATTTTATAAGTCCAAAATGGCGGGCGCAACTTCTCTTTGGTTTGTGTCAAAGGTTATAGTCTTTTTACCTTGCTTCTGGCTTGCCGTAGTTTCCTTTTGTCCCTTCCTCTTGCTTACTTGTCTGCTCTCCGCACGTCACTTCCTGTTGTAGTCCTTTTGGTCCGGCAGTTTTTACAGTCCCCTTTGCTCTCTTCCGGTTCTTCTCCGCTTCCCTTCTTGTCTGCTCCTCAAGCTGTCACTTCCTGTCTCAGTCCTCACAGCTTGGTCTCGCGATGCTTGGTTCCCCCTCCCGACTTTTCTTAACCGCAGGAATGTTAAACAACTTGTTTTTTTGGCTTTTTAAGTTCAAATTCAGCTTTTTAACGTTTCAAAACTGCACTCATCCAATCTGCAACAGTCTATTGCTTCACCAGATCTGCTTTTCGTCTTTCAAAACATGGTAATGGTAAGGCAAAAAGTTTTTTTCCGTTACCTTATGTTGTTACTTCTCTTCAGATGTGGTCCCAACGTTTAAACTTTGTCTTCTTTGTTAAGGAATCAGGGGAATTGGAGATTTTATGCTGATTAATCAGCCCAGCTCGGCTCCTTAGAGATACTTGCAAAAATCTTCTTCGGCTGCAGTGCTCAAGGTGTTGTAAAAGTCTCCTCCGAGGCTTTTCCTTCACCGAGCTTGCTCAAACCTGGATTATATTGCTTGCTGGTCCTCACACTACCTGTGTAAGGTTGCGTCAGGTGGATTTATCCACCCAAGCTGTCAAGAAGAGCCGCTGTCCGCCCTGCGCATTTGCAAAGCGTGTCAGACCTCCATTCCTCCGACCGGAAAACCGGGCTTCTTACCTGTTTATTGGAGGCTTTGAACCATTTCCTGCCTTACAAGCAAGAACAATTGCTTTTTGTGTTGAAATGAGTACAGTGGCCTTTAAGGGTGGAGAAATTTTGTGCGTCTTACTGTTCTGATCTTGTGCAAAACACTTCTTCCTTCCAGAAACTGCAAGTTTGGATATTTAATTAAAAAATAAAATAAAATCTGAATTTGTCTTCTGTAATGGCGTTATTGTCATCTTTGTATATTGGGGTTGAGTTAAATGTCAGTAATAAACATGCAAATCGTGCCAGTGGACCCAGATGCTTTCAAGAAGTCATTTGCTGAAATGGAAGAGGAGGCCTTGAAAAGGCACCAGGCACTGGGCTTGTTATGTAGGTTTAACTTCTGCTAGAACATATTACCCACCAAAGTCAATAAAGTAGCTCAGTGAGCGTGTGCATTTGCATAGTGGAAAATGACTGTCGTATTTACTGAAATGCAAAACTATGTTACCCCCCTGCCAGGTATGCTGTCAAAAAGGGGGGGGGGTTATCTACACATTCTTTGTATGTATAACATTTTGAATGAGGTCGTCATACATTCAAGGTTGTCTTTCTTCCAAGTAAATATGGTGTATAAATCTTTTGTTATTGTTGTAGAGAAAAGAAGCATGCAGCAATAATGAGAGCCAGGAGGGGGCGCAATGTGAGACTTCTTTTGCAGAAGTTTCTCTGTAATGAGGTGCAGCATTCTGTGCAGAAAGGCATTCGGGCAGTGAAACACAGCAGCCCATAGGATTCAATACATACCCCAGCCCCATCCATTCCATCATGAATATTCTGCTGATAACTTCTGGTTCAGATGCATATGGGAAAGTGACTGATTCCACGTGAGATCTTTTTCTGTGATGGCCAGGTTATTGGTGTGATTGTTGGTCAATCTGCACTTGCAGCAGGGATACCAGGGAGTTTTTAGGTTGTGTTTTTTTCTACCATGATTAAGCATGGCTTCCCTTTCACACCAGATGTGCATTGCATCCCCCCCCCCCCACGTTGTCATGCTGCCATCATGGTTTTCCACCCACCTTTTCAAAAAATGGTGCATGCAAAGCACTACTCAAGAAGAGTGCAATTCTACAGCCATTAAAAAAAAATCCTGTGCACTGAGCAAGACACTGGGGCAGATCCTTTCTACACCCAATCTTACTGTAATGAATTTGTTCATTCCTACATCTGAACTCCATTGCAGCACTGAATAATCTCTCTGGTTTTATATTGGTGTTCTGTAATAATGGTGCTAACCCCCATTTTAAAAAATCCCCTCCACCTCATCTAAGATTGCCAGGTGCCTCCTGGCCACTGGCAGGGGTGGGGTAGAGTTGCCCGCTTGAGGCTGGGAAATCCCCGGGGATTTGTGGGTGGTACCTGAAGAGGACAGGAACCTCTGTGAGGTACAATGCCCACTGAGTCCATCCTCCAAAGCATCTGTTTTGTCCAGGGGAACTAACCTCTATAGTCTGAGAGGCTGGCATCCCTAACTCCATCTCTCTGTATTTGGGTCCCGTTTTAGTGCTGGGCTGGCAAGACACTGATTTCCCCCTGCCCGGTCTCCCTGGTTTTGTATTGCTAGCAGCTGCACTATGGCATTGCCCTGACCACCCCCACCCCAATTAAAACAACTCAGGCAGTTCACGGTGAAAATGCTGAGGAAGGGGGCATTCACTTTCATTCAAATATAAGGCATACCTGCCCTTTCAGAAACAAGAGAAAGATCATCCCAGCAACATCCTTTCCTTAATTTAACTGCCTAAAGGCTGTGCATCCTTAAAATGAACTCAGTTTGTCAGACATACAGAAATTATATAACAAAATAGAGCAGAGTCCACCCTGAATTTTTTTTAGTTTGCAGGAAAGGAAGAATTTCAATTTCTGAATATCGGGAATGCTTGCCAAGTGTCCACTCTCCAGGGAGTAATGGTTTCCCGGAGGACAATATCACATGGAGCAACAATAATAACAACAACAAAAGTGCACAAGTTGGGTGGCTGAAATGGAAAAGATCTTCTGTGTAGAATCAGCCTGGGGCAGGAAGGGAAAAGATAAGATGCACTGTTATAGCCAGACCTGCCAGACTTTTCTGGGGGAACCCAATCATCATATAAAGAAGAAGAAGGCTGGAGAGCAAGAGGGAAATCTGAGATTGTATGTATTTCAAAAGTTATTTTGTGCCTATGTCAGGATCTCCGCAATATGCAGCTTGAGTAGGTGCCTCCTGTTTTCTCTGCTTTGCTGCCCACCACTTGAACCCCAGTTGTTTCTCTTTTGGGGGTTTTTTTGTGTGTGTGGATGCATGTGTGTGTGCCTGGAAGTCATAGCCACTTTACTACACTGTAAGTTAAAAAGTATTTGATTATTCATATTTATATTATTTTCTTTTTTCTACAGCCTTCCTTTTCTTGGTCCAGTATTAATTTATTGGTTATCTTATTGTAATATGTAATATTGTAACATGTGTACCTCAATCTGTTTGACCTCTGAAGAAGGCCCCCAATAGGGCGGAAATGCATCTGGTCATGTGTATTGGCCCTTGTGTTTAGGCCACTTGAACTTTTCAGTGAGGCTTTCACTGGGCCCTTATTTGTTTTTAACAGCCTTTCTAATAAATGCATGTATTTTTGTATATTATAAGTTTTAACTAGGTTTTTAATATTGGCCTAAGAGACTTCTTTCTTACCCCTGTGGTTCTTGACTTCTGGCGACCCCTAGTGGGACTTGGACATTTCAGAGTGGTGGCTTGCTGTTGCCTACCTCTGTGTCCTGGTCCTGGTATTCCTGGGAGGTCTCCTGTCCAAGTACTTGCCAGGGTCAGCTCTGCTTAGCTTCTGAGATCTGATGAGACTGGGCTTGCCTGGACTATCCAGGTCAGGGATAACACCAGGTGTTTCAGTTCACTTTGTGGACACAAGAGAACAAGCTGAGCAACATTCTGAGCCTTCAGACTTCACCTCCACGGGTTGACTTGTTTCCTGGAAGTCAGGAGTCTGCCCACTGGCCTGCAAGAAGGTGCATCCTCCTGGGTCATCATGCATGCAATCCTCCTGACAGTACTCTCAGTTTCAGCAGGTGGGACTCATTTTCTATATTTAGTGCTTGGGGACAGATTTTTCAAGACACTTCCTCAGGGCTTACTTCCTGGATGACATGAAAGCATGCCTGCAGCTCACCTTCCCTTTGATACCCAACTGCGGTGTTAAGCAATGGGACCCAAGTATATTGACTAGCCACAGCAGAGTCATGAATGAGTTATTATTTTCTATTATTTATTTATTGAATAGATAGATATAGATACACACATACACCACTTTTCAAAAGATGCATTTGACAGAGAAATTAACCAAAAGCAACTCCATTTTGTTGTGCTTTAAAATTAAAATCTTTGTATGTCCTAAATTCCCCAACTTTACCTGAATTCTGCTAATGTCATTAATGCTGCTAGCATCATAAAGAGATGTTACATTAAGAATGCCATATGCCTGCTTGAAGTAGATCTAGTGCTGTATTCGGTAAGATGCACAAGTGTCTGGTCTGTCCTGAGCGTAGCCTCAGAGATAAGATAGGAAGTTAGAACGTGAAGACACAAACCATGGTCAGTTGCCTACCACTGAGTAAATGCCTGTTATTTTTAGGGTTACGGTGCCTTTGTAACCAAGTGCTGAAATGTTCATTAAAGAAATGCAATTGGTAAACATAGTACATAATAATGAAAACCTAGTGAATACATAGTGAATAGGTCACAGGGTCACTGGAGTTGAAAGATGATCCAATATAATGCATGCTGTGTCTGTTAGAACTCTGGAGAACTTATTCTCAGTATCTGGACAGGATCTCTCTCTCTCTGTAGTTCAAACTACTTAATAAATTCTGCTCTGCTAAAATCCGCTGTTTCTATTTGAACCCCTCGCTGGAACACTCAAAAATCTCCATCACATTCTTAACATGATTCACATTTTGCAAGGCCAAACAATAAACAAAAGCTTGGGGGGGGGGGGGGGCAGTGTTCCTGCAGCTGGAACTAAGCCCAGGCATGATGTGAATCCTACCTGCAAATAATTTCTTTTGGACAAGCAACACACACACACACCCTCCCTCAAGATGGTGTTATAAAATGTTGTGCTGGAGTTCAGCAAAGAGGATTGGCTGCTGAGCTCCAAAGCTGCCCTTGTGCATTACACAGTGGCCATCTCCAGGTGCTAGACACAAACACCAGAACCAGGCCATGGCTTGTGTGCTTCTCAGGCTGGCCACTGTTGGAAACAGACTGCTGGGCAAATGAGTGCCCTAGTGGTCCACAGTCCTCTTCCCATGCAAGCAGTGGTCCTTTTACTCTGTTAGTTTGAAAAATGCCCACCATGCAATGCCATGGAAGCTAGGCTGATAATATATTGTTGGGAACTTGTTCTGTGTTAATTTAATTTATAATTGTTATATATATACACACACTGAGACAAATTTCTGTGCTCTCGTGTAGACCGCAGAAATCGTGAAACTGAGATTTAAAAGTGATCAGTGGTCCTCAGGAATGGGAAAGACACTGATTTATACAGAATTTGAAATAGTGGGCAGTGCTGTGTGACACATAGAAATCCTAGTCCCCTTCTTCAAAACCATGGACAGCTCCCAATGGTACTCTGCGACAGGCCACAAAGTTCTCAGAAGTGTCAGACTCAGGACAGAGGGAGACTTCCATCCATTGTTCCAGTCCCCCTAAGATGTACAGACCTTGGTATGGGACACCTTTATCCCACAGGAGTGGGCATTAAATATCCATAGGGGTGCACAAGCAGTGGGATTTAGACAGGAAGCAGCTGTTGCCAGAAGAAGGCAAAGCCAGAGGTGGCTTTGCAGTTGATTGTAATGATCAAAAGCAGTGAACTCTGGAACCCACAGAGTGTCTGGTTCTCAAGAAATGTTAGTGGCCATCTGTTTCTGCTACCGCTCTTCAAATGAACAGAATTCACATGGAGCCCACGGAGCCATCCACCATCTGCATATCAGCTCAGACAAGAAAGCCCTCTGTTCAGACTAGGCACCTTGGTTTGGCTTGGGCCTATTTCTAATATGTGAGTCCCATCAAATGTCCAGCCATGTCACTGGCTGATGCCACGTTCTGCCTCTGCTGATAAATAGGACTGTTAAGGGCAAAACAATCCACTCATGATAGAAACAGACAGTCCAGTCCAAGTACACCCTATCTTCTAAGGATGGTTAAACCTAACCCAAATATGAACCACAGCACACAGTATAATGGGAGAGTCAATGAGAAACTCATTTAAATAAAAGTCTTGTGTTGCTCATAATAACATCAGTGAGAACTTCGATACTGTACAATGTTTAGTGAGAACTTTGATATTTATGACACAGGAAGAGGGGGAGAAGGAAAAAAGATTGGGTTGTCAGGAAATCAGCTAGCGGGTGGGAAACACAGGTCACCCCTTGGGGAGTTTATGGCCCCTGCATGATAAAATGACTAAGGAAGGAGTTAATCATACACGGGCTTGAAAGAGAAAGCACCACACCACTCCCAGTTTGTTGGATGATGGTGCCAGAAGAAAGATCAACATCAGGCAGAGCAAACACTGTTCATAAGACCCCATCACAACCAGTTTCCTTGTACAGGTACCTGTTACAAGTCCCTTTTTTGTTGTTCAATATTTGCTCTGCCTTATCTCCCTTTTAGCACCAACAACCAAGTCACGCATCAAAGTCTGACTAGTGGGTATTTCCAGCAAACTGGATCACACATTTGCCAACTGTATCAAAAGCAAAGTTCTCACTGACATCATTATGGGCACTACAAGGCTTTTGTTTAAATGAGATTCCCATACAGCGTCCCATTACACTCAGTGCTGTGGGTCATATTTTTCCTTCCATTCTACCGCTTGTTATGCTCCCCCCCCCCCCCAATCCACTGCTGGGGCAGTAGTCTAATCAATGCCTTCTAGTGGTGCCATTTGGGGGGGGGAGTAATCAGCTGAAAAGTGGAGCTCCTATGTTGAGAGAAGTTAAATGGTACTATGAAGTTCCATGTGGATTGTTTGTTTTATGCACTGAGAAATTCCACCTAAAACAGGCAAGAACATATGGTCCCAAGACCTAGCTGTAACTGGTTGGTAACTCCCTGTTGTCCTAACTGTTTCTTTAAAATCAAGGAACTTGTTTCCAAGCCAAAAAATCTTTGCTGCCCTGAAGGCCTCTTTCACATCTTGTCCAACTTGTACTGTTCAGCCAGGAGTTATAGAAATGGTGGGCCAAAGCAAATTCACTTTTGCTTCTCTCAGTTGCCTGAAGGCCTAAATGTCTGCCTGAGATGGCCATGTCACAGAGAGTTCCCCATGTTGGATTTTTCCATGCGGCTGTTAAAAAGGGTTAGGAGCCATGCCAGAATGAAAGTGGCAGGCCATATTTGACAACCCTGCTCCTGACTTCCTGCTAGAAAGTTATTTGCAAGGAAACATCTGCAAGGGAAGTCTTTGTGTCTCTTTCACTGTGGAGCCCTTTGGAACAAGGACTCCTTTCTTGGGGTTGTTTATGACGGTGAACAAGGGGCTTTGGTGGGTTGCTTGTCAAGCCTCAACTCCTTTTGGCATCCCTGTCAGCCAGACGGTGGGGTTTTGTTTACCTGGCTGTCTCAAGCCTTCATTTCCCTTGGAAAGCAGAACCTTTGCTTTAGTATCAACAGTTGCTTTTCCTTCATGCAAAACAGTATGATTTCCCCTGCAGCTCCAAGGGCAAAAGGTACCACAAGCTTCTGGGCCCACAGTCACCATCCCCTGGGACGTAATTTCCAAGGAATGTTTCTTTTACATGCTTGCCTTGCGGCAGCCTAAATGTACGGCCTGAATGTGCCATCTGACAGCAGACAGAACTCTGCAGAGGGGGCTTCCTCCCAAGGAGGCAGGGCATGCCTCTGTGGACTCCATCTGAACCCAGGAGTGTTTTCTCTCCAGAACAGCAGAAGGAGTAAGGAGAGAGGGAGGGGCTGGGCAAGGGGGTCAGTCATGCACCATTCCTGGTCTGAGTAGTTTACAGCTGCAAAATTGTGATGTGGAGTATTCATTAGGACCTTAAAATGAGGTTGTTCCTGCAATGAAAAAAGTGATCCCAGAAGAACTTGTGTATTTGTCAGGGATGCTTAACACTTTGCCACAGCAGAGAAAGGGTCCATGGACAGCCCCTTCATGCCTCTCCTCAACCACCCAGCCCTGAGACAAAGGCCAGCCTCCAGCTTTCCCTTGTATTTCAATGCAATTTTGATGAAGAAGTTCATTGCAAAAGCCCCTCATGGAAGGCAACTGGCACGCATGCAATCTACGTACAGAACATACGTGTTCAATTATCACTTGACAATCTACAAACAGGCTGTGTGCTTATTCTTACGTGAAAGAGGTCTTCTACTTGTGGGTTTTGAATCATGGGACATAGCCTCCAGGAAATTCTAGAAGCAGGACAGTCTGGCTGGGTCATATTGGTATAATTTGGCATGGTTTACTACTAGTCAATGGAATAACTTGTGCAAGAGTGACCAAGAAAGAAACAAGGGCTTGGCTCTTGACAGATGTAGCTGTGCAAAAGAGATGTTGTTTCCCACAACTTGAGTGAGACCTCATATCTTATTCTCATTTGCCCTTATTCTAACTCGGATCATGTGTCGAAGAGGTCCAGGCATCCCCCAAAGTTGTTTCCCAGACCATGTGCTCTTCTTCCTGAGACAATCTTGATCCCTGAGAGATTTATGAATGACACTGAATCCTCAAATGGCCTGGTGGGTTTACTCGATGGGTTGCTCCAAGCTATGGGTAAATTGATGGAGCATCTGAGTGCCAGTCCTGTAAACAACTTCTATGAGGTTACCATGTAATAAGATGTAATGGTTGTGCAAAAACCAGCTGGGACAGGTGGTATTTGCATTTGATTGCAGACCATATGGCTGCAATAAGGCTTGAGATCAACTCAGATCTGAAGACAGAGATACCGATAAGGGGGAGGAGGATGCAGAAGTCTGAATTAGGGACTTGAATCTGAGGACCTGACATTGGGATCCTTTAGTGTGACCTGAAAGATTGGAGGGGCCAGAAGACATTGCCTGAACCCAAAATATTGATGGGCAAAACAGGCTTTTTCGTGAAAGGTAGACTCCAATGACCAGCATTTGCTTCAAATCTTTTATTTATAGTTTTCGTACAAATAAATTAATCTTGTGACAATCAGGACAACCTCAATACATTTGAAGAATTTCCCCAGAGTCAATTCAGGCATCAGATCAGACCCAGCCAACATCTGGGCTAAGAGGCAAAAGATCAACTTGGTTGTGAGGACATTGTTATAATGCAATTAACATCACAAGTTTCATAACTGCCAGAGCAGTTTCCAAGGGGGGTTATGCCTATATGAAAATAATTATGACAGCTAGTCTCCAATTAGTCAGTTATCTGTGTTTCTGTGTGATCTCCTTGAATGTGGATGGATGCTTGCTATGTACCTTTGGTTTTCCTGGTTGAGCCATATTGTCAATTCATATGCAAGAGTAGAAAAGAGCAAGAGTCCATTGGCACCTTAAAAACTAACAAAATATGTGGCAGGGTATGAGCTTTCATGAGTCACTGCTCACTTCTTCAGATGCAGTGACTCACAAAATCTCATATCCTGCCACATATTTTGTTAGTCTTTAAGGTGCCACTGGACTCTTGCTCTTTTCTACTGCTACAGACTAACATGACCACCCTTCTTGATCTATATGCAAGAGTAATAATTCCCTTTTTGGTCAACTATTAATTAAATATTTAAACAATTAATGTACAGATTTCTTTTTTCTAAACATAATTTGCATACATTAAAATGCTATTAATTCAGATTTTGCATGAGGATTCTTCCTCCTCAGTATATTTCTGCATTAGCTAGAATCTTGGGATACCTAGAAAATCACTTCCAAGTCATTAATTTTTTCCCATTTTTCAAGAGAGAGAAAGGATCCATGTATTATATATATGTAGGTTCTGAAAATATTTACAAGCAAAGTCATTTGATAATCAGTTTTCTTAACAACAAAAGAGTCTTGTAGCCAAAGCTGTAGCACAAACTCACCAGATCCGCAGCTAAAACTGAACATTTACCAAGAATAAAAATCAGTTAAAATTCAGAAACCAAGATCTCAGTGTTTGGGTTTTTTTTTTCAAAACTCATTGCAGCGCTTAGACTCTCTCAGTAATACATATTGATCTGTTTCCTGTCTGACTAGCAGAACAAATAAAATAATTTAAAAGCAGAATAAAACAAAGAGTCCAGTGGAATGAATCACAAATGATCACATTAATCAGTTATTCTAAGGCTGCAGTGACACGCACTAAATAACCCACGTCCAACTGGATTTTGCCAGTTCACACAGTAAAATCCAGTTGGGAAGTGCACTGAAAGTGCATTGAAAGTGGATTGTTTAGTGTGTGTGATCATCGCCTAAGTGTGCAAACTGGTTTTGAATTTGGCAGGATGTCCTACACAGTTCCCATTTTTGTTGTCATGGTAGTTTAGAATTTTCCTAATCAGCTTTACAAACAGGAAACCAACAAAGAACAGTCTGGGAGAGTCTCCAGGTTGTCCACTGTTTTCACAAGTTTATCTATGTTGTCTTTTGGAAGGACTCGAGAAGCGTTGGTCTGAAATTTCCTGAGGAGAGATTCTCTGCTCAGGGGTCTCCTCCAGTGCCCATAGAAAGTGTCACACCGGCCTGTCAGGATGTCTCCATTCTGCAGGATCAATGCCACCTCTGCATACATCTTGTCAAAGTTGGCCACATTATCCTTGGGATGTTCCACCATCACCTTGGAGAGCAACTGCATGAGCTCATGCCGGTGGAGACTGTCATTGCTGAAGGAGCGAATGCTCAGTTTGCCATCCAGGAGGGCGGTGCAGGCATTGAACTGGAAAGAGTGCCTGGCCTCGTGTTCAGATTCAGGGAAGGGCCTGTTGATGTACTTGGATACTGGCACCCTCAGGACAATGGTGTGGATGGCAGAAGGGGAGAGAGAGCCCGAATGGTTGACTAGAAGGTTCCTGGCTGAGAGGGCAGCCTCCACCACCCAGTGCATTCCCAGATGGGCTGGGAAGCTCTTGAATGCTACGTCCTGCTTCTCCAGGAGAAACTCGTGGCTGTTTGCTGAGAGTGTGAGTGGTCGGGGCTGGTAGTCACCATAGAAAGCATTGAAGCCAGCACAGCCGGGGGTGTCATCCAGAATTAAAGGGTTGGCTTCCATACCACGAGCAGCTAGGAGTGTTGCTTCTAGGCCAAGGCGGGTGGCATTGCCAACGTGCAGTGGTTTGGCCAAGGTTGCAGCATTTGCCATGGGTGCCCCTGCCAGCGAGGCTGCGATTGCTAAGGCATGGCCACACTGCACTGCATTCAGAGAGAGGAGTTTGGCTGTAGCAGCAGCACTGCCCAGGGTGCCGACCACAGAGGGAGGATGGAACCTAGGAAGGAAACCCCAGAGGGAGTTAGGAAGAGATCTTTACCTATTTTGTGAATGGCAGGAGGCACCCCGAGTACTCCCTGGATGTGGTAAGATGCAAGTCTGTGTATATGTCAAGGTGCTCAGAGGGACTGCCCCTGTCTCGATTGCAAGCAGAGAGTTAATCCCAGCCTCGATTGGCAGGGAACAATTTTGAATATGTTGACAAATGCAAATAAGCAGTGGTTAGAGTCACACACATGCCCCACTCCCCCAACAGGTCTGACAGGTGACAAAGTCCTCCAAGGAGCACAGAAGCCACCAACAGAAGCCGGCCATGCTCTTACTGTCTGGTTTCCACAGGGCAAAAGCTCTGCCCACTAAGCAGGTTCCAAAGACCATTTACCTCTTGGGAATGTTGTGAGCTTCACTGGAGAAGCACATCAGCCTCCCCTGCACCTCAATGCCCACATTAAATGCCAGCAGGAAGTCCAGGCCATTAGGTCTGGAAGCAGCAGCAGGTACCATCTGGGAGACTGCCAGGAGAGCAGGCAGGATGGCCCCCGAAGGATGAGTGGCTGGATGCCAGGTGTCATCAAAGTCCATCGAGTGAACCTGAAGGGAAGGGGAGTCAGTAGACTTAGAAGTGATTGCCAGCAAACCTCACTTTAATTTTGTGGGATATTATTTATTTCATTTATACCCCACTTCTCTCCCCAGTGGAAACCTAAAGTAGCTTACGGTGTTCTCCCTTTCTCCATTTTATCCTCACAACAACCCTATGAGGTAGATTAAGCTGAGTGTGTGTGATGGGCCCAAGGTCACCCAGCAAGCTTCCATGGCAGAGTAGGGATTCGAACCTGGGTCTCCCAGATCTTGTTCTGACACTCTTAAGCACAACTACAAGGAATATGCCTTGGTGAGGACACTGCCAGAATCCTGCTTTTGTGAAAATAACGTTCTTGGCCCTCATGGTAATAAATAAGAATCAGCTCAAGAACATGTTTCTGTCAAAGGCTAGAAGCTTCTTGACTCTAACTTCATTTTGGACTCAAATGGGAGAAAATCATGTCCTCTCTGCAGTCAGTGCAAATAAAACACCCATTCCCAGGGGTGTTCCCCGCCTGCTTCCTCTCTCCAAACAATTTATGCTTGTAAGCACAGTGCTGCAAGGACTGCAAAGCAGAGGGAAATTCTTACCGCCACACCATTAACAAATGCTGCCAGAAGAGGAGGCAGCTTCAGTTCAGGCCTTCCATAGACAGAACTAACCAGGCTGGAGGAGGAGGAGGAGGAGGAGGAGTACATTTCCTGTCAACAAAAGCGGAGAAGCCAGTGTGAGAAATGCAAGTGCGCTGAGGGCTCTGGCCAAGTCCAGCCCCACATATCAACACACACACAGGACCAGAGATCTCTAGAGCGGAAAGGAAGCCGGTACTGAGGATTTACTGAAAACATTCCATCCTGTTTATAGAAGCGGCACAAGTTTAGGCAGAAATTGCTCACCTTCCTTCACTGGCCAGCAGTTGTTTCATACTCCTGGCACCCCTTTTTGTGTTGTGCTTTTCAGCTCAAATATCAGAGCCCTCCTGTTACTTCCCAGAGACCTATGAGACATTCCAAGTGGGGCTGGGTGCTCTGCATTCACCTATATGGGCGCTCTTCCTGGGGCATATTTTTCTAACCCACTTTAAAACCAAGCAGCTCGGAAAACCCCTACGACTCTGTGTGCTGCAAACCACTTTCTTCTCAGACATCCTGTTTCATCCTGCACAACAATTTTTGCTAGGTATCATTCTTGTCAATACCCAAATAATCTTGGCCCTCCCTAGATTTGAGCTTTTATGTAATGTGCAAAGTTGCCTATTCCTGATCTTAGATGAGTGGCAACTGCAGTCTTTGTGGCCTGGAAGAAAGTTGAAAAAAGTGCCCGAAGGTAGCTGAATTGAAATAGGAGTCCAGGGGCACAGAGAAGACAGGATTCCTTTCTTGTTCAGGGCAGTCCTTGACCCGGTAATTCATAGTCTCTGCAGAGATCCTTGCCTATACCTCCCCAGCAAGTCACACTGGCCAGTGCTATTCATACCTGACAATACCGCAGGGCGATATCAAATACGCGAGTCATGCTGCCCGCCAGGCCCACTCCAATGCTGTCAAGGATCATCCGTTTGCTGCGATGACAAACCACATCTGAGAGGTGATCAGGGCGGACATTACAGATGAAAGATCCAAAGCTGCCAGTGACTGTTTCCTCTGACGTGCTCCTTTCCAGGACTGTCAAGATGATAAAAGAGAGGTATACCCTTGGGAAGCTGTTTGATGGGTCAGCACTTAGAGGTCTGCTTGGCATTCCAAGTGGCACCACACGAGCCTGTCTTATTTCAGTGCAGTGACAGATCACAGAACTGCTGAAACGGAGCAGCTAAAAGTTCAACAGGGAAAAGAGTCATGTTTTTCACCAGCCTCACCCAATTCAAGAGAAAAAAGGGATAGGGTGACCAACCATTTGGTCTCTGAAAGTCACCTGAAGGGGGCATGGCTGGAACAAGGAACAGCTATGGCCTTTGCAACCACTGTGGTGGAACTGAGGGAGATTTAGCTATCACGTATTCCCTCCCATTTCCAGGGGTGGTCCATAGCTCAGGATAGGGTTGCTGCCTCTGGGTTGGGAAATACATTGAGATTTTGGAGACGGAGCTATGGGAGGGTGGGTTTTTGAGAGGGGAGAGATCTCAGCAGGGTATAATACCATAGAGTCCACCCTCCAAAGCAGCCATTTTCTCTAGGGGAACTGATCTTGATTGTCTGGAGATCAACTGTAATAGCAGGAGATCTTCAGATGTCAACTGGAGGTTGGCAACCCTAGCTTAGGACCAGCATTGCAGACAGAAGGCCTATTTCCAGCTCCTCTAGTTATTGGCTCTTGGGTAGGAGGGCTGAGGAAGATGCTTCTCTGCCTGAAGTCTTGGATAGTTGCTGCTACTCAGAGTAGACAGTATTGCACAAGTGGGACCAATGGTTTAACTCAACATGACAGCTTCATGTGTTTGTAAACATTTAGGAAGGGGACATATATGAATGGCTGAGCAGGTGTCTGGTTCAATCCCCAACATCTCCAGTTTAAAGAAGAGTTTGGGAAGCCTGTTTGGACTCAAGACAGAGCTACATGGGCTAATGGTCCAAGTCAGTATGAGGTGGCTTCATACATTATTTATTGATTTCATTTATACCCCACCTTTCTCCCCTGAGAGGATCTCAAACCAATTTACATCGTCCCCCTCTTCTCAGTTTTCTCCTCACAATGACCCTGTGAGGTAGGTTAAGCTATGAACATGTGACTGCTTCAAGGTCGCAACCCAGCAAGCCTTCGTGATAGAGTGACCTGGGTCTACCACATCCTAGTTTGTCACTTCAACCACTATGCCACACTGGCACTCATTCACATATATCTGTTATGTTTTTATCCCACCCTTCATTTAAGGATTCTCCTCTCCTCTATTTTATCCTTAGAACAACCTTGGAGGCGGGTTGGGTCACCCAGGGAGATTCACGGCCAAGTGGGTATTTGGAGATAGATCTCCTCAGTCCTAGTCAGATGCTGTAACCACTACGCCTCTAGCTCTTACTCACATCATACTAATGTGAGTGTTGAAGAAAGTATGTTAGATATCTAGTACAAATTGCCACATTCCATGCCTTTCTCAAAGTCTGTTTTTGAGAGGAAACAGACACTCAGTCATTTGTTGCCTACACAGGAATGCATGGGACCGAAATAATAATGCTTCGGATTTCATACTGCTTTCTCTATTGCTGTTTTTTTAAAAAAAAGAACTGCCATATAAAACACATCTGGAAAAAGACAAGATGGCAAATAATAGTTTAATTTTCTTACATTATCTTGCTTTAGACTCTGACCCCCCTCTTTCTTCAAGGAGCTCAAAGCGGCTTGCTTCTGGCTCCCAGGGAGTAGGTGACTGGGTAGGAGGGTCAGACCTCATTAGCTTCTGGTATGGAATCTTATCCTGTACCTACAGACCACAGACTTTCTAGCAGGCAGACACAAATCCTGCCCCACTGTTCTAATCTGAATCTCTGCAAATTTACAGCACAGTCCTAAACTTGGTATTCCAGAAGTCTCACCAAGTTCAATGGGACTCACTCCCTAGTAAGTGGCTTCAAACTGAAGCTGCGGACCAATATGTATAAGTACAGAATTGGATGGACTCATATCCCGAGCAAGGTTTCACTTCCTCATATTGCTGAATGGCAGGACAAATTCACAGAGCTCATTTCTGAACTGAAAGAGGGTCCTGAGGACGCCTGCATGTATACACACACATACACACCCCACCGAAAGAGAGATTTCTACAGCAGTTAAAGCTGCCTAAGGAGACAGAGAACATAACAAGTGATGCATTTCTTTGGAAATATTTAAATGTCTTTACAAAAGAGAGACAAACCTTTAGCAGCCACTTTGTGTACATGCCTGGATACAGCAAAAACCTTCTGAGATTTCTGGAACATAAAGAGATGGCATTGGTCACTGCAATTGAATGGATGGGTTTGGATGAACATGTCCTCTGTTGCTCTCTTAGTTCATAGCTGTTAAAACACTCCTAGATTAAGAAGCGAAGAGGAAGCAAATAGCCTGTATGAGTAAGTAGAGTAGGGAGGGAAAGCTTGGTTGGGGAAAAAAACCTTTTCAAGATTCCTGGCTGGCTGTCAAAGAAGCTAACCAAATTTGAAGTTAGAAGCAGCAACACAGAGAACTATGTAATGTAAGAATCCAAGATCTTGGACTGTTGAAGAACAAAACAAATTCTGAAGTTCTCCAAAAAGCAGACAGACTATCTTCTCTTCCACAAAAGTTACAAATGCAAACTTGCCAATGAGATCAAGTATTGTATTTTGGTTGGAAAGTAGATCTTTTTCTTTCTTTAAGAGAGAGAGACTTTGGTCACAGAATAGACCTTGAACAGCTCCCCCGCCCCAGAGGAAGCCTTTACCTGCAGGGTAAGAAAGACCATTCTGGTGGCTGTTTGTGGTTCTATGATGTCCTTGTTCCCAAGAGAGGTTGGAGCTCTGTCTCTGAAGGGCTCATGAACGTCAGGGTTTATATCTCTGAGGCAAATGGGTGTCAAGTGATGACATCAGCCACTTTGTGGGTAGGGGCTCCAGATGGTGGTTCTGCCTGTTTCAGGGAAGTTAACTGAAGGGGCGAGAACAATACTGAGGGCAGAATTCAGGGAACATACAGCATTGCAAATACTAGAGATGTCCAGAAATGACACAACTCCAAACATATCTTGGGCTCCTCCCATTTTCTCTGGATGATTATAAAAGTTGTCGTGGACCAGGAAATGACAGGCAGAGAAGACAGAGCTGCCACTCATTCAAAATATCTCCCAGATCAGGTAATAACTCTCACAGATGAGACATTCCTCTGCCTGCAATCTGTGGTGTTTGTTGTCCCTTGCTTGAAGTTGATATATTTTGTTGCTGACATGACTTGTATCTCTGTTATACCTCAAATTTTTGTCTCCTGGTGGTTCATCCCTTTATATCTAATGAAGAGGAATCAAATCTATGTTGTGGTTATGCTCTAATGATGGTGATATACCATGGTGTGTATTTAGAAAACTTGATATTTGCTCAACAGAAGTCATTTATTGCACATTGTCTTATCTGGTTATGACACTGAACAGTGTGTGTGTGTGTGTATTTCCATCAATACAGAAATAGATATTATATGAAGTATTAATTCAACCCAGCATCGGTTCTTTCAGATAAGTGTTATGTGTAATCTTTGGTAAAGAGGCAAAAATCTGAAAATATCATTGCCTTTTTGAAAGGGATGGGTAAGTGTTATGTGTTGTAGCTATTTAATTTTGTTTGTTATATCTTTACTCATAAATTGCCTTAATATCTGTTTCAGTGGGGAAGCAGGGTAGAAATTCTCTAAATAAACAATATGAAAAAGAAGTGCAAGAAAATTACTTTCCCCAAATTTGGGCCTGGCTCACCCAACAGATTTGGCCCTGAAGTTCCAGCAGTATTGAATTTGTTAGGCTGGTGTTATGAGTGCTTGTCCAAATCATGACAGACCTTTTGCCTTCACTTTTCAAGACACAACACACTCTATTCTGGACAGGAGTTTACTCACCTACAAGAATGGCTAATGTGTGAATCCTCTGGAAAGATTATTAACTTGAAATGCAAATATGCAAAAATCTAGTTCTGTGACTAACAGCCTCAGCCATACTGCAAAATAAGGAGAGATGTTAGCAAGATGTTATCAGTTGAGACGGGGAAAGGCAGGTGCCCAGGGGGGCTTGGTCAGGGATTCTGATGACAACGCGCAGGTTTATCCTGAACCCAGAAACTGTTCAGTATCTCCTTGTGTTTCCGTGCATCTTGCTGCTGTCTGACAGACTGGGGTCTTTAAATTCATGTTAGAAAGGAGGAGAGGGGGCAAGGAAGCCACACTAGACAGATCAGACTGGGCTGAGGAACAGCTAGCAAATCAGCCAGGCCCAAGTCTAAACAAGGAAATAAATGGCTGCTTTCAAAAAATGGAACCCCAGGAATACATTTAAAAATCCCACCAGGTGAAATGTATATTATGATTCGTGGAGCCAAGTAAGTATTATTTGGACCTGTCCACCTTTGGGAATATTGCCAGGCTAGTAGACTTATGGGAAACTATTCACAGAAAAAAGGTTTGGAATGATTCTAGTCTTAAGTATTTCAGCAACCATGACGAAACGGGAAACTTGCCTATTGCATAAATCCTTAGTGATACCGTTTAAACAAACAATAAAGACTCTGGATACAAAATAGGGTATTTCTTTTGCAAGTCATCCCTCACAGTGAGCTGCTTGAACCATTCTAATTTGTTCATTTAATGTTTTTTCCAGTATCCCATGGAATAGAGGTGACACTTGCTGAGTGTGAGCAGCACATTATGGGCATTGATGGCATATTCTGTTGGGAGGGGGGTGGGCATGAAGGTTTCTGATTTAGCTCAGAGGCAAGAAGGAGTGACCTCCAGGTACTTATTAATCCAGGAGAATGCAAGCAGTTCTTCAGACTGGAAAGGTGGCATATAAATAACCTAAACAAATGAATTAATGGAAAATATCTAAGGGAAGCTTGGCAGTTCCATAGCTATGCAATACAACAAAGACTTTGTTTGATAATATTATTATTTACATTGCACTTCAAAGGGCTTCAGGTCTGCAAGCATATGCCGAATACTGACCAACTGAACATATCCTGGGGGTTAGGCTGCAATCCTGAGGGCAGGGCCCACTGAATTAAATGCGACTTACTTTAGAGTAGACCTGCTTAGACTTGCTTCCTTAGATTTGTCAGAGCAAGAGGTCTGCAGGTGCCCTGAAAGCCTATTTAAATTATAAATTTACTAGTCACTCAGCTCAGTTGTCTAATAATTGGGGCTCAGGTATAGCCTGACATGACCAGGTTTCCCCAGCCAACATCTCTTTTTATGCCCAGAGAAGCTTTTACAGGCTTCTGTGTCATCTCTTCCCTGTCCACCACAGCCAGGCTGCCCCCAGAAAGCATCTCTGGATGCAGCTGAGAATCTGTTGTCTCCTTAAAGTCCAGCAGTCAGCTTCAAAAGAACAATCATCAACTGTCTGGTGTTAATTTTAGTATTTTGTGGTTTGACGAAAAGTCTGGAGGGAAAAAATTGTGTGCACAAAATTGTGATTCTAAGACCTGAGTGGAACTTTAGGGTTTTGAAGTAGTGTCCTTGCAAGCCAGAGTTTCAAAACAGAGTTGTGGGGCTGGAAGATCCCAGTGAGAAAAAGAGAGAGAGCGCTGAACCAGCGAAGGACCTTTTGGGAAGAGCCATCTGGGTCCGAGTCAAATACTGCAAAATGCTCCCTCTAAGCTGTGGAGTCTTGTGAGCAAAAATTCTACTTTGGGAGCTACTAGCATTAAAGTTGTGAGTGAGCGATTTGGCTACTGCATATATTAGTTTGGTCTGGAGCCATCCTTCCCTAGCTAAGACAAAAATGTGTGAGCCAGAGTCTAAAAAACTGTGAGCTA
Organism: Lepidodactylus listeri; assembly: GCA_029233225.1. Lineage (NCBI taxonomy): Eukaryota > Metazoa > Chordata > Lepidosauria > Squamata > Gekkonidae > Lepidodactylus > Lepidodactylus listeri. The sequence continues at coordinate 31,959,345 of JARCFY010000013.1, forward strand.
GATCACACTAACTCAGCTTAGAGGGAACACTGTCAGGCAGTAAACTGCTAACCTCCCAAATCCATGCAATGTTGCCCTCTTTAGCATCTATGATTGCTCCTCATTTTGATGTGATTCAGTCCATTTTAGAGATACTAGCCAAGGCTCAGAAGAAATTGGCCCAAATCCAGTTTTGTTCACATTTTTAAGCCTGGGAAGGATTCTTTAGAAAACTGGCTGGCCACTGTTAGATTATTATATTTTTTTATCCTGCCCTTTCTCTAAGGAGCTCAAAGCAGCTTACAAGGTTTTCCTTTCTCAGTTTGATCCTCATAAAAATCCTGTGAAGTAGGTTAGTTTGATTGACTGACCATGACACTACATGGCTTGGGTAGGAATTTGGACCCAGGTCTTCCCCCCTCCAAGTCTGACCCTTTAGCCACAACTCCCACCATCTACTAGCTCTAGAAAGAATTAGATGGAGCCTTGGTTGGATCCAACAGGGTTCTTCTTGTGTCCTTTTAAGATGGTGCTTTTGGAAATATAGTGGAGGGAAGGTGGCATGGTATCGCCCAGTGTTGTCAGACCTTGGAAGCCAAGCAGGGCTGATACTTGGATGAGAGACTGCCAAAGGAGACTCTGTAGAGGAAGGCAATGGCAATCTGCCTCTGCTTCTCACATGCCTTGAAAGCCTCTTGCTGGGGTCCCCGTGATTTGGTTACAGTTCGATAGCATTTGTGTATGTACATTTTGCAAACGCCCATAGATTTTGCATCTGGAGATCTTGATTCATCTATCCTTTCTACAATGACAAGGAGTGCAGTCCACAAGCAAGATCTCCTAAGCAAGCACCACTGAACTGAAAGGGAAAGGGGTAATTAGCAGTCTTACACAGTTCCTACTCATTTCCCAATGGATTCTATTCACTTTCTTTGGCCTCAGGTTGAGAATGCAACACTGAGAAGATGTTTGCCCACAAGGTTTTATGCACACGCCAGCAGAGGATAGAAAAAGAAGCCCAGCCTGTCTCTTATTCTAAATGTGTGATAAATTCTAGACAATTCAGTGCATTTTAAAAATCACATTCCTATGCATGGGGAGTGCACAGGAGAAAAGGTTTGAAAATGCCAAGTAGGAGCTAGAGAGGAGCTCACCCATGCTTCTCATGCAATGAAGCCATTTAACCTTTGGAACACAGGAACTTCTAATTGTAGACTGGCAAATTTCACTTTCAGTTCTGTTTAGTGGCTCCTGAGCACCACAACCCACTGCCCCTGTGAAAGGTGCATTCATTTAAAAAGGAGTGACCTCCTCATTGCCCAGCTGGCTTCATTAATCACCACTTTATAGGCATTTGCTCCAGTCTCAAAATTGTCCTTTAGGGCCAAAATCCTCTCCCCACCCTGATTTTTGCTCTCACTGCCTGTTTCTTTGCATCTGGAAAGGTCCAAGACCATGGCAAGCACCGAAGGCTTTGCAGCTGTCTTCTATAGCGAGCCCTCTGTCCTGGGCCTTCTGGCAAATGTCATCAGCGCATTCCTTGTGTGCCTGCAGAATTTCTCCTCTGCTCAAAGCAACATCCAGCCTGAGGGGGTGGAAAACATCTTAGCCGGTGAGTAGAGAGCCAGCCTCATCCTTCACCTGTCCTATAAAAATCTGAAGCAGTACATCTGCAGAGCAATGAACACTGGCATCATTCTCCTGTGGATGCTGTATTCAGATGCAGGAGTCCTTCACACCTGGTCCTACCCCAACCCCACTAGTGCAAAATGGCTCCCTTGTTATTAGCATAAATAAGGGTAGACCAGGAAATAGAGGGATGATGATCTCACTAGTTTTGGACACTGGGGGAATTGTTTAGAAAGTTCATTTTGAGACATGGACCTTGTTTATTTTCTAGAATATATGTCTTCAGCTCACAATATCTGTTAACTACTTGATTAAAAGTCCAGAGGAAGCACCTCACTTGCCTCAGTTGTAACACAGGATTTGCACAGAAACAAAACTGTATTAACCTTGAGTTGCTCAGCTCTTTTAACAACCATTCTCATTGCTGGTTACCTCTGCTTGGTCCCCTAGGAGTTCACCTCATCCTGATTGGAGGCCTGTCTCAACTCTTGGCTGGCTTGTTGACCTTTCGGAAGTATGACCACTTGGGTGGCACAGCTTTCTTGGCTTTTGCTGGCCTATGGAGCAGTTACGGGGCCACGCGCATTATTTCTGAGGCATATCTCTTGCCAGGGAACGTAACCCTCAGTCCCAGCAATGCCTCTGCCCTCCCCTCACTCGACCCTGCATGTGTCTCCACCAGGGATGGTGCTGTAGCAGGCTTGGTGGCCTATATTTTCATTTCTTTCATCCTGTCCTTCTGTTCAGCCACAGTGAACTACATCATGCCCTTTGTCTTTGGAGCCATCACATTGACTTTGGTGTTTGAAGCAGTCGGACTCTTTGCCCAGTGGGCTCTGGTGGTCTCAGGAGTCTTGGAACTGGCCATTGTCATCTGTGGGTTGTATGGTGCAATAGCACTCCTTTTCAAGGGCATCACTCAGCGATACGTTCTGCCAGGCTTTGGGAACCCTCTCTTCAATGTCCTTTTGCTTGGGTCAGCCAGCCGCAGTTCTTCCAAGAATGTCAGGGAAGAGAAGAAGAACACCAAGTATGCTGAGCCCATGGCCCTGGGCAATCTATGCGACTCCATTAGTTCCTTTATCTTTTCTTTCTACTGTTTTGGGTACATGTGTAACTTTTATGTAGGAGCTGTGTGGGTGAGCATCAACTCCATCAGCCAGATTTTGTCCAGCTATTATGGCTACCTGCGAGGTGATGTCTATTACACCACCAAGTCAGGTGTCCACAGCCTTTTCTGGCTGGTAATGTCCTGGGAAGAGTTCACACTGACGGTTTTTATCCAGTCTAAGAATGTGCAGCTGAGCCGGGCAGGGATGGTTGGTGACTGGTTCTTCTTGGCCACCGCCTGTGTCATCCTCTTGATGTCCTTCAACAGGGATGTTCTCGAGGTGGTGCACAATTCTCTCTTTATCCTTCTGACAGTTTCCACCATTCAGCAGATTCCAATCAGAGGGGCCTATATATTTTGGGGGGTTGCCTGCAGTATCTACACAGCTACCTCTCTCTACGCCACTTTTGCCAGCCTGGTAAACTCAATTGCTGAGAAGGCTTTGATTCCAGTAGGGGTTCAAGTTATGTCCAGTTCAAAGCTCCAGAAAGCATTGATGAGCATCAAAAGCTGCCTATCAAAGTTGGAAAAATCCCCCAACCTGACCCCCTCAGATGCTCCTAATGCCTTGTTTTACATCTGCAATGGCCTGGCTGCCTTCTCTGCCCTCCAAGGGTCTCTAAGTGACCCCATCAGGCAGCATCTCAGCATTCCCACAGTGTTGATCCCAGGAGCCATATTCCAGCTCTACGTGTGTAGAATACAAGTGCAGAGGGGGAGAAGATTTGGGTCAGTCTTGCCATTCTGCTATGCAGCTGTTTGGGCAACCTGGACCTGGCTCCGATTCGCAGGTAATAACACTCTTTCCTATTGACTTTGTATTCTTCTCGACTGTGCTGACCACAATGCAAACATGCTATGTAGGATGATCCCTTGTCAACCACCTATCTGGAATGGTGCCAAAAGCACAAGCTGTATTGGTCCCCCAACTGTCCCTCTGGATGGGTGCAACAGATGATCAAGGAAAGTCCAGTGCAGGAGGCCCTACAGGCAAAATCATTTTGAAGAGTCCTTGTATTAGATGCTAATAAGGCATGTTCCTGTGTGGTGTTTTAGTGCAGGCATTCTGTCTGATTGCTCCAGGATGCTTGTAGCTTTACCACTGAGGTTTGGACACCTTTAACTTGTGGAATATGAGTCACACATGTCTGCATGGGAGGAGGGCTGAAAAGCAAACTGGAACTTGCTTGGGGGGGGGGGGGCAGAATGTGTGCAGCCATTATGAGACCTGAAAGTCTCATTCAGAGTCTGAATGTGGCTTGCAGAATTGCAAGGACACTTCTCATCTGAGAAGTGGCTTTGCAGATCCGATGATGCTTTGGGACTAGCACAGCCTTCTGGCTGCTTGCTTCTGTACTTTCATAATACCTGTCCAACCAATTTGGAAACCAAATATTTCAAAACCACCACTTGTACCCAGACTTTTCTCTTCCAAAGGAAATCCATTCTGCACAAGCTGCTCTGAATCCCCTGCTAAAAGGCATCATTGGCTGATTCTGCACTGGCTTTCCCCTCCACTGTTTTATGAAACCCACACTGGAACAGAAATTCCCCTCTGCATTGCATGCTGGTTTCACCTCCTTTGATTATCGGGTTTTATGGTAGCTTCCACACTCCATGCCACTTCTGAGTTCTTTGATCATTGGATTCTATTGTACCTTCTGCTTACATTTATGGCCATTTTATTGCTGTTCAGGGGTGACTTTGCAGTCAGTACTGGTGTTCCCCCAAGGTATTTGAATGTGGTTTTGAGCTGCATTTTCCCCTCCCAGTTGAGAAAATGTGGAACGAATGTGGAGCAGAATCGCCCATTGTCCACTTCCTTTGACACTGTCCTCAGTCTGCTTGCTTAACAAGCTCTTTTGCTGTTTTTTTTGGTAGGTAATTTACTGAACATTAACCCGGGGAGTGATGGGGGGTTCACAGCAGGAGCTGTAGCCTTTTTGGTTGTCAACGTGTTTCTGATGATTTTAGGTAAGCCAAAGTACAATATGGGATTGTTGATCTTCTGCCAGCAGAGTTGTAGCTCCTTGGGTGGCAGCCAGTTGCTGTAGCTCTTGCAGATGCTCAAAGGGAAAGCTCCAAGGCCAGCTCTCTATCCAGCAGCCAAGACACAGAGAGTTCTTTTGCACAGCTCCCCTTTTTTAGCTCCCCCACTCACATGCTCAGTCCTTGTAAAAATCAAAGCCTACCAACGCACTGAGCATTCAGTGGGGAATGAGGAAGAAACTCATTCACACATCAGTTCATACTTTCCTGTGGCCCTCCCACAGCAACACTAAGAACATCTCTTCCTCTTTTGCTCACCCACAGCCTCCTACTCGAACCTGGTGCTCCTATGTTTGACAGCTGTGATGGAGGTGCTGATTGTTTGCTTCCTTCTCTTCACTCTGGAAAGCCTTCCAGTACCCCTTGAGAGTAAGTCCTGATGTTCGCTAGCAACAAGGAATTCCAAGAGGCCCATGAGACAAGACATTGACATGTGTTCTTTTTTCTACAGTTGTTATGTTGACCATCTTCAGTGTTCTTTGCATCTATGGAGCAACGGCATCTCTTGCAAACTGCGTATTTGGCAAAGAGCTCATCCTGATGGGACCCTCCCTTCTCCGGGTAAGAGATGTCCCACTGGAACTCTGCATTTCAATTAGATCAGCTGGGATTATTTCTATTTTGAAACTTGCAAGGAAGTTTGTAATGTCCAAATTGACCCTGTCCAGGCCCTGCCTGCTACTGTTTTCCTGCCTAGTAGGCATGATTCGTGGTTCCTTGGGGTGCTCCTTTAGTTCTACAAACCCTTTTTGTTCAATCATTTTCAGGTAGAGACAGCTGTAAAAGAAGCACCTTCATCTCCCCCTTGCATCAGCCCCAGTTCCCATCAGACCAGTGGCCTGAGGACCATTGCTGAGAAGTTGAATGCAGGAGGGGTGTGTGGAGTTCCCACAGACACAGTTTATGCTCTAGCTGCCTCCTGCAGACACCCAGAAGCCATTGAGAAGATCTACAGAATCAAGGTATGCACAATGAACACAACAACAGCAAGCCACAGGACACTGTGTATCCAGCTACAAATTTGCATGCATGCGTTAACATGAATTTGGATCCCCATTTCCACAACTGTTCCAGTATTTGTTCCCATCGCATTATCAAACATCCCGATGGACTAGAAACTTACTTTTAAAGTGGAGGTATAGAAAGATCAGGATTTTAACAGCAGTTCTGTGTTTTTGTATTACTTGCTCTGGAATTTCCAAAAATATATATACCTGGGAAACCAGAAGTCAGGTCTCCCTTACACTATCCCTGAAGCTCTGCCAAGTGCAACAGAAGTCCACTGGCTTCCAGTTCTGTGGCCTCTTCTACATATACCAAACATCTTTCAGAGCAGAACCTTGGCAATTAAGGAGACATTTGTGATAAATGGAAATAATCTGGAAAACAGAATAGACTCCAAAAGCACTTTATAGACATCTGAGCCCCTCCCCTTGTAAACTGCTGATCCAGGAGATGAGATCTTCTCCAGACTTTAGAGAAACTGCAAACTACCCAGATCTGGCCACTGCAGTTCAGCCCCATGTTTATTTACCTTGACTATCCTCTATTAAACACTTTCCTGGCTATGGGGAAAATAAGGTGGAGGTTTCCTAGTCAGGAATCCTAAATACAGGTAGCTAACAAAGATCCTCTCTTTAATTTCTTCCCCAAGGGCCAAGTCCAGAGCGCCATTAGCGGGAGAGGGTCAGTGAAATAAATACATTCCTGGTGGGTTGAGCATTCAGTGCTGGCAGCTCAGGCATCTCCAAAACAAGACCTCAGATGACACAGGAGTAGCCATGATGTTTGGGCTGGGCCAGAGCAGCAGAGTAGAGCCCTTTTAGTGGTGCTGATTTCACCTTGCCTATCCACTCTCAGGATTACCTATTGCCTCTTGTCCGCACAGGACAGGCCTCAAGAGAAACCCATCTGTATCTTCATCTCCAATGTAGACCAGCTCCGGGCTGCAGCTCCACCCTTCAGCCCTTTGCTCTGGGAATTTATGGAGAATGTTTACCCTGGAGGTGTTGGCTGCATTGTCAAGAAAGGAGAGTGGCTGAAGACGTTAGGTAAGTTGGCTGGGCTTCCCATCACTTATTCATCTTTTACTTTGCAGTGCCAGAGGTGCCTTGGGACACACTCACTGCCTACCTGGAGCCAGTCACCATCATTCAGTTTAACCTACCTTGCAGGGTTATCATAAAATGGGGAGACTGTCAAGACCACAATGAGCTGAGGAGGAAGGGCAAGGAAAATGTCAGAAATTAAGAATAAATTGTTAAGGCAACTTTTTAAAATTGAAAATATAAAGGTTAATACAAACATTAAACCATAAACTATGAACATATATAACAATCTAGTATGAATCATATAAATGACAGCATTAAATTGTCCAGCTATACTTGAACCTTAAATCTTGTATATCCATAACATTCAACAACATTATCAAAGTTTTTCTGACCATTATACCTCAAATTCCTAAAAGTGTGAGAGTTGTTTGTATAGTAAATTCACAGGGATTATATTTTGTTCAGCCATAATTGTCAAGGCAATCTGTGAAACCCATCCAGCACATCCAGAGCAGGTTCTGTCCATTAACTTCAACATCTGAATGAATCTCTCTAAAATTCTGGTTCAGCTTTTCAGAAAGCGTCTGTCATTCTAGTTGGTCTTCACTATTTCTTGTGGGAATTCCACATCATTTTCACCTTTGTTCAGCAGTATGATGAGGAAGTAAGACGTCAGCTCCTGCTTCCAGTTAGATAGTTAAACCATAAACTATGAACATATATAACATTAAACCATAAACTATGAACATATATAACAATCTAGTATGAATCATATAAATGACAGCATTAAATTGTCCAGCTATACTTGAACCTTAAATCTTGTATATCCATAACATTCAACAACATTATCAAAGTTTTTCTGACCATTATACCTCAAATTCCTAAAAGTGTGAGAGTTGTTTGTATAGTAAATTCACAGGGATTATATTTTGTTCAGCCATAATTGTCAAGGCAATCTGTGAAACCCATAAAGCACATCCAGAGCAGGTTCTGTCCATTAACTTCAACATCTGAATGAATCTCTCTAAAATTCTGGTTCAGCTTTTCAGAAAGCGTCTGTCATTCTAGCTGGTCTTCACTATTTCTTGTGGGAATTCCACATCATTTTCACCTTTGTTCAGCAGTATGATGAGGAAGTAAGACGTCAGCTCCTGCTTCCAGTTAGATAGTCCACAGAAAAACCTTTCTGCCTTGAACATACTGTGTTGGGAGCTGCTCAAAACAACAAAGATGTAATAACATTGTGTAGCTTTCAGCAAAACCTTTTCTGAATTCACTATTTTGAAGAAGGCCAGGAGTCAAAACCATCTTGCAGATGTTTTTGCTGCCCTTCTAACTCCTCCAATTATCTGAATTATCAAGAAATAAACTCTGCCAAAGTCATGGGTCAGCCTCATGAAGTTACTCTGTCTCCCATCTTTGGGGCAAGAATTTAACAATAATCCATGGAATTTCAATCCCAGGAAGCCATTTGGATCCTATCATGTTTCATTCCATTTCTGATGCTAAGCATGCCTAGTCCTGGACAAGGTCTGAATGGATAAATGCTGTGGGATTCCCTTGGGCATCATTCTAATGGAGCACCTTGAAAGAAGAACAAGATATGCAACGTATACTGTGTGCTGAGAGTTATGGGTACAAATAGACAATGGATAAAACCGACAAAATATGAAACAATGACACCAATGCATGCTCTGGGTATCCAGATGCTTTGAAACCACTGCTGACCCATTCATTTTCTTCCAGGGGTTGGAGATGGATACGACCGAGTGGGAACAAAAGACAGCATCATGATCAGAGTCCCTGACCAGACAGTCACTGTCCATCTCATAGACATGACAGGTCCCCTGGCAATCACCTCAGCTAACCCCAGCGGAGAAACTGACAGCACGCACCACAACATGGTCATCTCGTGAGTGCCCCTGCCCAGTCAATGTTATAAAATAGCCTTTATGCCCAAGCAAAAGGATCTTGGAGGCATGCCAAGCCAGTCCAGTGAAGTGGGGCACTTGTTTTTAAGTGACACAGCTGGCATTTACTCTCCTTTTTCACCATCAGGCGCCTCGGACACTGGCTGGATGGAGTTCTCTGTGATGGACAGTCCAATGAAGTGGTGGCATCCACAGTGGTTAACTGTACCAAGGTAGATGAAGGTGAGTGCCAGGTTTATGTTCTAGTGTTCAAGGTACTGTTTTAGTCAAGCAGCATTTCTATAGCTGCTCTGCAGTTTGCCTGCTCTCAGTCTTTTTAACCCCAGCTCCCAAGTCTTGCCTATATTTATCTAAATTTTTCAGTGGAGACTGACCAAGTAGGAGGACCTCTGTCTTGAACACTGTGTTGGGCAGAAGTCAGGCTATATAGTTAAAATGCAAACTCAGCTTGGAAAATTGGCAAGTTTGAATGATGGGTGGCTGCTAAAGGAAGGACTGCAATAACTTACTAGACATGAAGCTGATTTAATAATGCCCTTTTGTACAGTAGGGTGAGGCAGCCAGGATGACTTTTCCCCATATTCCTTTGCTCTTACTCCAGCATCTAGCATTCTTCTGCCTTGCTTTTTCTTCTCTCCTAGGTAGTATCATGATATTGAGAGAAGGATGTGTCCCAGCGGCCAAGGTGATGCAGATATTTGAGAAGGTGAAGAACCAACTAGTATGAACCCAAGAAGATTGAATCCAGTCACAGGCAAACTCTCTGCTGCTTCCTATAAGGCCTTTGCTGGCTCTTAAAATGTACTGTATATTGCTGGGTGGGGGTTGGTTGTTTGCTGCTTCCTCGAAGGGTGACTTGGGTCAACCAAAGCAGAACAGTAGCAACAGTTGAATATGCAACAGTACAAAAGAGTTTCCAAGCAACTGGAAAGAATAAGCTAAATCACCTTGGCTATCGCCAAGGGAAAGTTATGAATGGAAGAGACAGCTGACATCACCCTCTCCCCAAGAGCAGAGACCAGAAAAGTCAATGGAGTGCAGGGTGACACCATGTAGCCAAAATAGTTACTGCTCAAAATTAAGTCCCATTTTATTCACAGGAGCTTACTCCCTGGGACATATTCTTAGGATTGCCTCCTTAGCCTCATTGGTCTTCCTTCACCCCACCTTCCCTCTCTGTTATAAAAGGAAGCAGGCAGATGCTGCTGACAGGCTGGCCAATGGTTTATTTATGAATTACCCAAGGTTGCAAGCCTGTGTGCAGCTCTTAGGAGTAAATCCTATTAAACACTCAGAACAGGCCTAGGATCAGGTTGTAATTGTGCCTTTTCCCTGAGCCTAATAGCTTGTCCCTTTGACCTCCTGAATCAGCTCCGTCAGTGCCTTCTTTGATGCTCTTTGGAAACTCTTCTTCCATCTCTTCTTGCTATTTATTGGCTTATTATTTGCAACTGTGGATTGTCCACAAGCAGCAGGAAATGCAGACATGCTGTGCCTGCAGGATCAGGCTGAAGTGCTGTAAATAAATTAACTTGTGCACCTTCCATCATGTACTTTGATGTGTGCATTTGATGTTTGTTTATTTATATAGTGACTGTCTTGAGGTTTTGAATTGGTGTTTATTAAAATGCTAATAATAAAGTCAGCTGAAACGTTAAGTTATTCAACTGTATATCTGGCATGTCTTTTCAATATTTCATAATAGAGAATCTGAAGGAAATAAAGTACCCTGACCCAAGAATGAAATTTTTGTGCAGAAATAAGGTCTCTGCAGGTCTGCTGTTTGTCACATCAGAATGAAGCTATGGAGATTCTCTGCAGGGCTGGAAGGCAATCCACACAAGGAAAAGCCAAACAAAACCAGCATACAGGATGACATGCTGAGAGCATTCAGATATTGAAAGTTATGTCTGAAGGTAGAAGGGATACTCTGAGGATATGTAAAGAAGCCACCATTTTAAATTGCACAGTCACTTTTACAAACAGGAAATACATGCCCCGAAAGAATCCTAGAATCACAGTTTTGTGAAGATGCTAAGAATAACACTCTCCGTAGCCCTTTCAAAGAACTACGCTTCCCAGAATTCATCAGTTGGAACTCATGACACTTGAAATATGTCTTCATTTGTTGTATAAATATAGCCTAGGTGCAATTCAACAGTGTAACAAGTTTCCTGGGGTGATGAAAAAATTCCTCCATGAATCCCATATTAAGATAAATCCTTTTATTCCTACCCCAATAACCTTTTGGCCCTTTGTGGCTCTTCCTGAATGGCAACAGTTCCAGACAGTAAGCATAAAAAGAAATTGGCTGTTTGTCTACTGACCTGAAGCTAGAAAATTTTCCTGCTTTGCTAAATCTCCCCAGGATTTCTTGGGGAACAGCATGTTTTAAACATGGGAACTCTCATTTAGGTGCCTTACCCATTGCCTTCTGCTCAAGGTCCGCTACATTCCTGTCTAGTTTTGTCAAATGGAGAATGTTCTTCAGGGTTGTATAAACAGTTCTTATTTTTCTTAAAGTCTTGGTCAAGATTAATTCTTGCTGTTTTGGGCCAGGACATGGACATAGCTTATGCCAGAGAAACAAACATTTTAAAATCCATTGCTAGAATACTCTCTTTGATATCCATGTTGAAGGTGTTCCATTCCTTTAGTCCACTGACTCCAATATCATGCCTTCCAAGTTATCTGGAGGTTTTCATGGCCATACTTGTTTTGGTGACCAAATAAACACAGTTCATCAAAGGGATTCCTAACTTCTACACAATGTGAGCCTAGTATTTTCACAGGACATCTGGATAGCATAGGTCACTCTATGCTTGGAGTACTATTCTATGAATTATATAAATTCATACTATGTGCCGTACTGGAAGCTGCCCTGAGCCCATTCACAGTGAGGGCGGGGTAAATATCTGAAATAATAAATACATAAATAAAAGACTAGAGACACACCAAGGTGGATTGCTTGGATATTAATGGTCATCCATGAATCCATTGCCTCATACTAGCCCATTTCCTGATATCCCAGATGTGAGTTTTTAGGGAAACAATCAGAGAATAGTACTTCCAAGGCCAGCCAGAGCTACTAAAAAGACCCCTGAGAATGGAAATGATAGATCGAACGAATGGTATCCTTTTGGGCCCTGCAAGATCTGGTTTTCAGAGCTACTACACCTAGCAAGAGGAGACTATATACTTCCCCCCTCCCCCACTTTCTAAAAGGACTGTCCAATGTCTGTCCCCCTGCACCCTGTATTGTTCCACAATGGTTTTTACCCTTAGTGTTACCTAGCCTGATGAAATCTCTCTTTGAGCCTTTAGCCTCCTGTTCATTAGCCTTAGTCTCTAGGAAGGTAGCATTTTTAGTGGGCATTATTTCGACAGGAGAGTTAGCAAACTGGCAGTGCTCAGAGTTGATCCACCTTTTCTTAAGATATTCAGTGAGTGGGTTGTGTTACATCCGAGTTTAGGCTGCCTTCTTAGGGTTGTCTCCAAATTCCACCTGGCGCAGGAAATTGTCCTACTGGTTTTCTTCCCCACTCCAAGTTCACAAGCAGAAAAAGCCCTACATACCCTTGATGTTAGGGGGGCTCTCCTATGTCATTTACCAGAACTTTCCATAAAGATAAAGCATTATTTATTATTACTGGAACCCCAAGAAGGGCAGAGCTGCATCGGCCCAGTCTGTGTCTAGATGGGTACCTGCTGCCATCTGTTCTTGCTACAGAGCACCCAGAGAGCCATGTCCTCTTGATGTGAAGGCACATCCTATCTGGACCCAGAGGTCATTCACTGCTTTTAATTGTTGGGTTACCTTGCTGGATATCTGCAAGGCAGAAACCTGGTCGATAGAGAATACATTTGTGAAACATTATGCTCTAGATCTACATGCAAGAAAAGAAGCAGATGTAGGCAAGGTTATTCTGCAGGCTCTGTTCCAGTGAGAGACTCACCCTGCCTGCTCCAGTGAGTAGCTCACAAATGGTCCCAGTGTGGGGCTGCACAAGAATATGGAAGATGAAAACAATTGCACTGACCTGTAACTGTTGTTCATCTATGCCTTCTGTGCAGACACACATTCCCTCCCTCCTGCCCCGCTGTGAGCTCTCACAAGGCCTATTGTGCCAAAAGAGGGGGGGGCTCATGGAGGCTTAGCGGGAACTGAGAGAAGGGGCACCTGCTGTCAGAGCACATGATGCATTGGGTGGGAATCCTGAAAATGCACCAGCTACCAGAGGGGAGGGGAAACATGGCTAGAAACATGGCTAGCCTGTACAGGCGCAGTTCCAGTGTGTGTCTGCACAGAAGACATCGATGAACAACAGTTACAGGCACTGTTCCCTCTAAGCTGAGTTAGTGTGAGCTAGCACGCAGTTTTTTAGCCTCCGGCTCACACATTTTTATCTGAGCTCAGGGAGGATGGCTCCAAAGCAAACTAAGCTATACAGCAGCCAAATCACTCGCTCACAACTTTAATGCCGGTAGCTCACAAAGTAGAATTTTTGCTCATGAGACCCCACAGCTTAGAGGGAGCATTGGTTACAGGTAAGTGCAGCTCTGTTTTCTCATCCCTTTGAACAAAGATCAAGTTGTCTAGGTAACCATGGTGTGCTCCCCATCAAGAGCATTCACCCGTGACTCATCTTCTCCTCCAACCATCTACCAACAACGGACGTTTTCAGACTTTGCTATTCGGTATTGGCATCATCTGTGTACTTTAGGTTTTAATTATAGAAACCATTTGTCATGCAAGTAAATGGGTGGGTCTGCATTTCCTGAACAAGTCACCTTCTGTTTGGGCTGGCCTATTTTGGTCTCCAAGGTAAGGAGCTGCAAATGTCCTGGCAAACTGTACTAGACAAAAAAGAAGACAAAATTAAACCATGAGACCAAAACTAGCCGGGGTATTTCAGATGAAACTTTGGCAAAGTATTCACCACCCCTTTATGAGAAAGTATAAGCAGGAATCAAGCAGGCCTGTCTGTTCGTGTGGGCATCTTTCCATGCTGCCAAAACAGCCTTGGTGCTTAGGCACATTTGGAACCCTGCACTCCATGTTGTATCCCCACCTGCTCCAACTCCCCAAAAATTTGGTCACTGGAAGATGGACAGAAATGTTTCTGTTTACACTGCTGAAGTTGAGTGTCAGGAAAGAAACAGCAAGAACAGTTTATAGCAGTTCTGCCCACAAGCCAACAGGGTGGGCCACCTTTGACCACAGAAAGAAGTGCTTCCTGACAATGCTCACAACTATATAACTGCTGCTTAATGTGAAAACCTGCCTCCCGATGTCCACAATTGTTTCCTCATGGTACCAACTTTTGCTTCCAAAATAGCATTGCTCTAACTATATGAGAGTGCCAGTGTTCCAGATCTGCAGCCTATGAAAAGCCTTCTTTGAAAAATCAGCCCATCTAGCAGACTTAAGCAAAACAAGGGCCTCCAAATTACTAGGAAAATAACTCTTGCTGTTATTGGCATTGCCCCCAATTATTCAAAAGCCCAAATTAAGCACACGGGCAGCAGTGAGCTTTTGCCTAGAATGGGGGATGGGGGTTGCTCTGGGAATATATCTATTTGTGCCTAAAGTCTTGGCCTGGTGTGGAGTTTCAACTCACTTGACACAGAAAAACAGACCAATTGCTGTTTCAAAGGCCTGTTTCACCAGAATCTAAGCTCAAAACCTTTGCAATGAGAAAAGGATAGATGTCACAAGCAATGAGAAGAGCAGAGCTGTCACAAACATAGAGCCTAGGTATTTCTGGTGTGACTTAGGCCATGCCTTTTTGAAGCAGCATGGACAAAGACATGAGCACCAAACCATGCTCTCCTGATGATGTTCCACACTCAGGAAAAGGGCAGGGTTGCATGCAGTTCACAGCCTGGGTCAGCTCCTCTGCAGGATGACTAGCCTGGGTACAAAATAAAGAGAATTCCCCATCTTCCCCAACCCAGTGCCATTCTAGTCAAACGTCATGGGAGCCTTCCGTCACTGAATCCCAGATAATGGGGATAACTTCTTATGTTCTGATGAATGCTCAGTACCAGTGCTTGATGCTCTTACATGGGCCCAGTCAGGGTACATTCCATCCTCTAAGGAAGCATCCTTGTTAATATTATTCCAGTGGTTCCCAAGCTGAGGTGCATCCCTTGGGGGGAAGGACTTGTTTGTGTTGGAGAAATGAGTATGTAATGCAAGGCCTGAGAAATTCAGTCATTATAGGGTTAACTATGCAACTTGTTTGTTTACCTATGTTAGCCTGGAAGCAATACCTGGCAGCTGGCCAATTGACTGTAGACCCGGGAAAACTAAAGGTGTACTGTCTTGCTAATTGGTCAGTGATATCAGGTGTTTCCTTTCAGGGGTCAAGAAGAAGGAGAGATCCTCCATTACAATCTCTCACTCTCTATCAGCATGTCTTAGTGTGAAGATGGAGCACAATGCAGCTCCTTAGAAAGCATGTTTTGTTTATTTGTAGCTAATCCCGTTTACCTTTTCCCTTTAGTAATAAACTTCTTTTAAACCAAAAGAAGCAATCTCTTCTTTCCAGAAAAGCAAGATTCATTACTCTGATTTTTCTGATTATTGGACAAAAGTCCTAACAAATGGTAGCAGAGGATGGTTCTTAACAGATGGTTCTTCTCTTAAAAAAAAGCTTTCTGGATTGATTGAGAAAGAGAAATAGGGAATAAGAGCTAAAGGCTTGGATTTTTAAAACGACCACTTTTTTTCCTTCCTGCTCTCAGAGCAATCTTGCAGCCAGAAAGGCCCAACCCTGTTTCCTTGCTGATCAGGGGAAAACCTATGCTGGATTGTAGTTTGCCAGGAGCAAAGGATCTTTTTTGACTGGATTAATTTTTGCCTGCTGTAAGTGGAGCTGAGCCTTGGAGCACTGAAGAGACGCTGCTGCCGGGAGAACAAAGGAAGGCGAGGCAAAGGAGCTTTTGAACTTCGCGCTGCTGCTTCTGCTGCAGAGAAAGGAAAGATTAACCCTGCCAGCTCCTGGAGAAGTAGATGACTGAGCCAGAACCTGTGCTTCTACCTCAAATCCAAAGGGACGTGAGTAAAAAATAAATAAATGGCTTTTAATGCCCCATCCCAAGAAATGCCAAACCTCAGACTTACAAAGGCTAACTATCAGTGGTGGGAGGAGTATTTGAAGAGTCGCCTGCAGACTCACAATGCCCTTCAAGTATTAACAACTGAAAATCCTCCAGAAACTGACCCTGATAAGACACAATTCCTTATGATGGATGGTTTTGCTAAAGCCCTGATTTTAGGGAGTATTCCCTACACAGAGGTACCAGGATTAAGAGGGCTAGCCACGTCCAGATTGATGATTAAACACTTAAAAGACAAATTTGATAAACACAGCAAGAGTAAAATCTATTCTCTCAAGGGAAAGATTTTTGATTTCAGGATGAAGGAGGGAGACTGCCTTCCCAAAGAGATGGACAAATTAATGGGCATTTACACACAGCTTAAAGACCTGAATGAAGCACCCTCTGATACAGATATGATTTCTTCAATTCTTAAGGGTCTGCCTAGCTCCTATAAGTCTGTAACCAGTATGATTAGACTGAAAGATGATCTGACTCTAGAAGGTCTTTTGTCTGCACTAACTGAGGAATATGATTCTAGAAATTTGAAAGAAAGTTTGCCTGATGAGATGTCTGTTTTGAGTCTAAAGCATGGACAGAGATTTAAAAGGAAAATAGAGTGTTTTATATGTGGGAAAAATCATCTTGCAAAGTACTGCTCTTCTAAGTATGTGTTTAATGATGAGCCCCAAGAACAAAGAGCCACAGGAGCACATGGTTCCAGTAACAAAGAACCAGCCAGTGGAAGGGGAAGCCATTATGGGAGGAGCAGAGGTCACGTTTCACACACACAGCACAGAGGAAAGAAGTTTGCAGCACAGACACAGAGCAAAGGCAATGCTTTTAGGATCACTGATGATTTTAACACAGATGATAAGAAAATATTTTTAATCGATTCTGGCGCTTGTACACACGTGTGTAGAGAAAAAGCCTGGTTTAGTAACATAGATGTTGAGAACAAACCAAGAATTTACCAAGCTAACAGGGAATTATTGAATGTACAAGGCGTTGGGACTGTAAAATTACAATTGTCTACTACAGATAATCAAATAATTGAAGTTGAATTGCAAAATACAGCTTATGTGCCTGAAGCTGTTGAGAACTTAATTTCAACAAAAAGCCTCATGAATACTGGACATATTGTAGTGCTCAAACCAGAGCAAGGAAGCAAGGTTTCTACCAAGGATGGAGAGCTTGAATTTAAAGTGGAAGAGAAAAATGGCTTTCATTACTTTGTAGCTTGTGATGATGAGGAGACAGAAACTTTTGATGTTGATCCTGATGAGGAAATAGAGACTGTTGATGATAAGGAACAGGTTTGCCAGACAAAGGATGCTTGTGATGATGCTTGTAAACATGAAAAATGTTTATTTTCGTGGCATATTAAAATGGGACATAGAAATTTGAAATCTGTTGAGCAGTTGTTAAAGCAATGTGGAATACCTGTTGTGCATTGTGAAAAGAGTGAAACTAGATGTGAGACATGCCTCAGAGCAAAGGGAGATGCCCCAAGTTATTCTGGGAAAACTCCAGCGCAAAATCAAGAATTTTTGGAAACTGTATACAGTGATCTTGTTGGGCCTTTACCTGCATCCCTAGGTGGGAACAAATATTTTGTGACTTTCACAGAGAATAAAACAAAATACACTTATGTGTATATGCTGAGAAGTAAGGATGAAACACTGCGTAGATTTAAAAATTATGTGGCTATTGTTAAAAATAAATTTGGCAAAGCACCTCAAAGCTTACTCACAGATGGAGGTGGTGAATATTGTAATGCTGAATTCAAACAATTTCTACAAGAGCAAGGAATTCAACATAAAGTATCCATTGCCTATTCACCCCAGCAAAATGGAGCTTCTGAGAGATTAAATAGAACACTGCAGGGGATGTGCAGAGCTATGCTGATGCATTCTGGACTGCCAAACGGTTTATGGGCAGAAGCCCTGAACACAGCAGTGTACTTACACAACAGATTACCCTCAAAGATTATTGGAACCTCCCCTTTTCAGGCTTGGTTTGGAAGACAGCCTGGTCTAAGACATATCAAAGCTTTTGGCGCAAAAGGGTATGCACACATACCAAAGGAAAAGAGGGGAAAGCTTGATTCCAGATCTGAAACTGGACTTATTGTAGGCTATCCTGTTGGTGGGAAAGGGTACAGGATATACAATCCCCAAACCCACACAGTAGAAGAACGCAATGTTGTTTTTATTGATGAGACTGTATTGCCTAGTGTTTCCACTGCAGCTGATCCAAAGATGCCTGGGACTGCACCTGATGAGTTCGTTGCTTGGCTACCTGTAGTGACTGCTGGTGAACTGGCTGGGGAACTGGCAAGTGAAGCAGCAGGTCCACCTTCTGAGGAAACTACTGAAACAGAAGGGGAAGCAGGGGCCACACCAGAGGAAGCAGCTGAACCCACGGCAGAACCCACAGCAGAACCCACACCCGGTGTGAGGCGATCAGAAAGGAGCACTAAGGGACAACCTCCAATGAAGTATGGATTTTGTGAACTTGTGCAACCTGCAAAGGAACCCAAGAACTGGAAGGAAGTTTGCAACTTACCTGCGAGTGAAAGAGGCAGATGGCTTGAAGCAATGGAACAAGAGCTGCTATCCATTAGCGAAAAAGAGGCCTGGACTCTCACTCAACTACCTCAAGGCAGAAACCCTGTTGGATGTAAATGGGTCTTCAAAATTAAGCACAAGGAAGATGGAACTGTGGAGCTATACAAAGCACGCCTAGTAGCTAAAGGCTACTCACAGCAATATGGGACTGACTATTTTGAAACTTTTGCTCCAGTTACTGACCAAGCAACATTCAGAACACTTCTAAGTGTTGCAGCATCTAGGAACATGATAGTAGAGCATCTTGATGTAAAGACTGCTTTTCTCAATGGAGAACTATCTGAGGAAATCTACATGGAACAACCTGAAGGTTTCAAGGTCAAAGGTCAAGAAAACTTAGTCTACAAACTTAATAAAGGACTCTATGGCCTAAAGCAAGGCGCAAAGGCCTGGTATGACAAACTTACTGAACTTTTAAAGAAGCAAGACTTCAAGCAAGGGAAAGCTGAACCTTGTCTGTACACTAGAATCAGAAATGGACAATACCAGTATGTTCTTGTTTACGTTGACGACTTGATCGTGGCTTGTCAAAACAGAGGAGACATCAAAGCAATAGCTGATGGACTGAATAAGGAAGTGGAAGTCAAACAGCTAGGAGATGTTCAACAATACCTCGGAATGCAAATTGAGAGACTCGAGGATGGAACTTTTCTTTTATGCCAGAAAAGAAAGATTATGGACTTTATAGAATCTGTTGGCATGAAGAACTGCAAAGCTTCAACAATCCCACTTGAACCTGGATATCTGAAGGAGAAGGACGGCACACCACTAAAGGGCATAGGAGGATACAGAGAGGCTGTCGGAAAGCTCTTGTACCTGAGCAAATCAACGCGTCCAGATATTACAGCGGCAGTTGGATTTCTAAGCAGAAAAGTAAGTTCGCCAAATCATCATGATTGGAGCGCAATAAAGAAGATGGCACGTTACCTAAGAGGAACAATGGACTTAAAACTGAAAATTGCACCAACTGAACAACCAAGACTAGTCGGCTACATGGATGCCAGTTGGGGAGAAGAGATGAACAACTACAAGTCTACCAGTGGATACCTATTCTTTTATGGAGATGGACTGATAGACTGGACTAGTAGAAAGCAGACTGTTGTAGCGCAATCCACAGCAGAAGCTGAGTGCATTTCAGCAGCAAGTGCCTGCAGCAGACTTGAATGGATCTTTGAGATGTTGAAAGATTTTGGAATAATTGAACCTGTACCTATACTTATGTTAGAGGATAATCAAGCTTGTATAACTATATGTAAGGAAGAGAGCACGACTGCTAGAAGTAGATCTATTGGTATTAAATGTGCATTAGTTAAAGATTTGTACCAGAAAAAGCTGATAGAGATTAAGCATTGTCGTACAGAAGAGATGGTGGCTGATATTCTGACTAAGCCACTGACCAAAGACAAGTTTGAAAGACTTCGTGAAATGTTGAATATGCTTGATGCTAATGCTGGATAATGTTTTGTGTATGCATGTATAATGACTTGCATTTCAGGTCTTGAGAAGGGGTGTTGGAGAAATGAGTATGTAATGCAAGGCCTGAGAAATTCAGTCATTATAGGGTTAACTATGCAACTTGTTTGTTTACCTATGTTAGCCTGGAAGCAATACCTGGCAGCTGGCCAATTGACTGTAGACCCGGGAAAACTAAAGGTGTACTGTCTTGCTAATTGGTCAGTGATATCAGGTGTTTCCTTTCAGGGGTCAAGAAGAAGGAGAGATCCTCCATTACAATCTCTCACTCTCTATCAGCATGTCTTAGTGTGAAGATGGAGCACAATGCAGCTCCTTAGAAAGCATGTTTTGTTTATTTGTAGCTAATCCCGTTTACCTTTTCCCTTTAGTAATAAACTTCTTTTAAACCAAAAGAAGCAATCTCTTCTTTCCAGAAAAGCAAGATTCATTACTCTGATTTTTCTGATTATTGGACAAAAGTCCTAACAGTTTGGCACCTGATGGGATGGAGAGTGAAGAGGACCTTAAGACAGATTCAGCCTATCTCCTACACTAACCAAGACCTGGGAAGATTCGTGTTGGATTTGTAAGAGGAGAGGTGGTTGTTTTCATACTGCCTGCTCATCTCAGTGTTATTTGGGAAGAAGGGCATTCCAGGAAGAAGAGCTGTTCTTCTTTTCCCAGTCTGAAATGCTGGCTT
The DNA here is from genome assembly GCA_029233225.1 of Lepidodactylus listeri. NCBI lineage: Eukaryota > Metazoa > Chordata > Lepidosauria > Squamata > Gekkonidae > Lepidodactylus > Lepidodactylus listeri. Next base: position 31,979,984 of record JARCFY010000013.1, read on the forward strand.
TAACCAATTACCTTTGATGGGAACTTATTACAAGTCCCTTTTGTCTCATGCTTGGTGTTTGCTCTTTCTATAATAATCTTCCCTTTTGGAGATGCTAGCCAAAAAACCTCAAACCTGTGTGGGCTTTCTTTTTCAAGGGTGTATATGATTAACTCCTTCCTTCATGGTTTTTATTTGGCAGGTCTGACAGGACTCCATGGGCACAAAACAGACAAACACCAGGAAGGGAGAGCAAGAAACCAAGGATAGGAATAGGAATTACAAACATGTAGTAGGCACAGGAGAGGAGGATGCAAGAAAGGGCGAAGAGCTGGCGGAGAGCTCCAGCAAGTATTCCTCCCCCTTTAAAACACTGCACAACTGACTGTATTTGGGAAATTTTGCTTAATGAGGCCATTTCTCCTTTGTGCATTCATTTTTTTGCAGGAAACACATCACTGCTCCTGAGATTCCACCTGCTCAGTTTTTTGGGAAAGACTGGGAGAAACTGACATGCTTCTTAATTAGGCATTTTACTCCCTGGTTCCTTGCTTAAGTTGTTTAGAACTTTTGGGTTGGGTTGAGTGTACCCAAAGTTCACTGAGATGTTGAGCATATCGGCTTCCTTGAGCATCCTTCAAATGTTATGAGGCATAAAATTCCCATCAGTGTCCACAGCTGTATTTAATATTCAGACTGCAAAGACCATGGTAAATATGAAAATATTTGTAGACTTGCTTTGAGTAATTTGCAAAGATATGTCATTGCTGGTTATATTATATAATAACTTCAAAATCAAAAGAGCTCAGTTTACCTAAGAAAATCCCTCCTCGTATAAAGGTATTAGTCATGCCACAAGACTCTTTTGTTATGCCTGTATGAGCTTCCTGGTAAAAGAAAAAAAGGTTGCGAACTATTTTTTTCCACTTCACTGTAAAATATCAAACCAAATCCAGCAGTAAAATTTTAATTTTGAAAACTGGAACCTTTTTTTACATTTTATGTCCAGATTCACTGATAAGTTATTTCAAATCTCTAGAGGCAACCCTTAAAACAGATTTTTAAAGTGTAAACTATACTAAAATAGTCAACACTGATATAGACCAGAAGGATCACAGTGATTTTGTTGGAGGTCTGCTTGGTTTGCAAGTGCTAGATTTTTCTCTTTCAACTGTTTTTCCCTTCTCTGTATCGCCCACTCAGACTCTCTGGGGTGAATTTAAGGTCAATTAAGAGAAACCCCTGAATTCTACAGATTCACACAGTACAAAGTCTTTGTGTCCACCACTTGGATGCAATGAGGACTTATGATCATAAATGTAGTAGGAGTTCTCCAACAGGAACATGATTTCCAGACACACATGGTTGCAATTCTGAGTGGGACCATAGTGCACAGGGAGAAGGGACTTGAGCCTCCCCCCTCCAAACCACCATTTTCAATCCTGAAACAGGGAGCTGCTATTTGCCCCACTAGAGAAGCTTACAGGTAGCCAGTGGCAAATGTAAATTTCCCTAATGGGCAAATAGGGGCTGCCTGGGCCATTTCAGGCTGGGGAAAAGGAGTGGTGAGAAGGATTCGCACCCCTTCTCCACAGGTACCACTGTCCTGATCCAGTTTGAGCCTTAAGAAGTAAGTGCCCAGTAGAGAATTTGTAGAACATGCCTGTCAAAAGTCCGTGTGGGGGACAAACGTTTTGACATTTTGGGGGAAATATCAAAATGTTGCTCTCCTATACTACTTGCTGAAGTAACATCATTTTTAAAAATTAGATTTTTATGGGTTTCACATGCATTACATAGCAAACCAAGCATATGAATGCTTACTGCTTTCTCTCTTAAACACCTTCCTGGAACAAGTTTATCTTTTCCTTTGGAAAGCTCAACTTTTCACTTGCTCCTTAAGTTTCTAAGTTCTACTTCCCTTGGTTCTTGTCTTCCACATAATGTCTTCCACATAACAGTTTCTCCATTCCTTATTCATTCTTCTCACCACAAGTCCACACTCAAGAACAGTACAAAATGATCCAGAAGCATCCAAGGCCAAGTCTGGTGGACACAACTAGGTGGCACTATGGTAGTTGGGGTTGCCAACTCCAGGCTGAAAAATTCCAGGATAGTCCACCCTCTAAATCAGCCATTTTTTCCAGGGAAACAGTTATCCGTAGTCTGGTGATCAGTTGTAATTCTGGGAGATCTCCAAGCCAGCTGGCAACCCTGATTGGTGTTTTAAGGTCACTTTTCTCAGTTTTTAAAATTCTTCATCTCCATCTATACTGACTTTATTTTCCAGAAACAAATTCTGTTGTGTACAGCTGGTTGTTTATAGATCCCCTCATGTAGTCACGTGAAAATCCGGCAATCTCCTCAGCCCAGTATGCACTTCCCCTTCTGACAACAGCTTGGAGCTGGGATTTTGGATAAGATGTTCAGGGCACAACAGAAAGAGAAAGAATTCTGCACCTCAGGGCAGGAGTGCTGGAAAAGCGTGAACATATATCACCAAGGTTACTTAAAGGTTATAGTTTTCATGCTGTCACCAGTCCCCCCAGGAGATCGTCTTCCTGAGACTCTTCTTCCTGGCTCGCTATGAAATGGCACGTTATTGGTAGGGTCTTATTCACTGCCTAGAAGACCAGCAGGTGCTCTTTGAGCCCCAAACCAGCAACCTGTGCCGTCACCCAGCAGCCTACTCTGTCCAAAGTCTTTTTATTGACCCAAGGGCCCTGAGGCAAAGGCCTACAGGACACAGGAAGGGCATCTTCTGAGGGAAATGGTGTTCACAGATTCCTGCATGGGCTGTGGGCTACACAGCACAAGATGTTTATTGTTATGCTAATTTACCTCTCCTTTGATCCTCCATTTATTTATTTATATTTACAATACTTTTAGGTCATGCCTTCCATTAAAAAATGCTCCAAGTGGCTTGAGCCTTGCCTCAGGGCCCTTTGTCTCCCCAAAGAGAAAAACTGCAGCTCCACAAAATCTCTGTCACCCTTTCCACACCTCCTACTTCTCTCAGAATTCAGACTGTAAATCTGGCTCCAAAATGTTTCTGTGCCTCATCACATTAGCTCATGGATGTCCCCTCTCCAGGCTCTCTTTTGGAGTTATGCTGCAAGGCAAGAGCAGGATTCCCAGCTAGCCCAGTACATTATTATTGTGTTTCTCAGGGCTATTTTTGGGCAGGAACGCACAGGAACAGAATTCCGGCTGGCTTCTGAGTTGGCCATGCCTACAGCCTCCCCACCCCCCACCCCCCGGGTTCCCCAGGCACCACGCAAGCTGCAGGGTGCCTGGGAAAGCCAAGCCAATCTAGAGAGGGAAGACAATTTAAACTGCCTCCCCTCCTTGGGTTCCCCAGGTGCCACACAGCTGCGGGGCGCCTGGGGAAGCCAATCCAGAAACCGCGGGACACTTGGGGAAGCCGATCCTGGGAGGGAGCTGCGCTGTCAGGGGTGTGGCCTAATATGCTAATGAGGTTCTGCTGTTGGGTGTGGCTTATTATGCTAATGAATTCCTGCTGGGCTTTTTCTACAAAAAAAGCCCTGGTGTTTCTTAAACCCCCCATTACCCATTTAGTGACACTCTCGGCACAACCCTACTGATAGACTCATCCTGGAACTCAAGATGGCTAAACTTACCTCAACACTATTCATCAACTCTGTCAGTCTAGCAGTCAATTTCAGAACTGTGTACTGATCAGGCCACATTATCTTTGAACGTGTAAAACGTTTGTGCTGTCCTCAGAGTCAGACCTAGACAGTCTCAAGGGCATGTTCCCCAGGCCCCGCCACTTGTTCCACCCATGACTGGTTGTCACTTCTGATTAACTTTCTAATTGGTGACAAAAGACAACCAGTAGCCAGAAAGAACCTGACTTTTTTGCAATGACCAGGTGCGAGAGTTTTCCCGTTATCTATTGCTGATCTTCTACATGCAAGGAGAGGGAAGTAGGGCTGTCTATATTTACAGCAATGTTTTTTGTTTCTGAGTACATGCTAAAGGGAATGAAACATCACCATCTGAGATGTCTGGGATGCAATGATGCAAACTGAGAGCCAGTTTGGTGTAGTGGTCAAAAGTGGTGAATTCTAATCTGGAAAACCAGGTTTGATTCTCTCCTCCACATGAAGCCAGCTGGGTGACCTTGGGTCAGTCACAGTTCTCTCAGAGCTGTTCTCTCAAGAGCAGTTCTCTCAGTGCTCTCTCAGCCCCACCTGCCTCACAGTGTGTCTGTTGTGGGGAGAGGAATGGAAGGAGATTGTAAGCCACTCTGAGACTCCAAGTGAAGGGCAGGATATAAATCCAACTCTTCCTCTTCTTCTACTACTTCCTCTTCCTCCTCCTCCTCTTCCTCTGGGATCCATGTACTCCAGAAGCCCTATGGCCATTGACATTGAATGGGACACACCACCCAAGGGTAGATGCCAGTTCTCTTAGAACACTAAGATATGTATGAGACAATATTTTTTAGTGATCAAGCCTTTTATCCTGCCTCATTGTGGTGCAACACTCTGCCCCTGAGCTTTGCAGGTTTGAGGACAGAAATGTTTACAGGTGTGGGGAGAAAGTTTAGCATAATACTTTTAAAAAATATATTATAAGGCACAAAGACCCACACTGTTTCTCTTCACACATTTCCATGAGCAATGAAAAATTCCAAGAGCAATGCTATAGGGTCCTGTTTCCCATAGGCGTAGATTATGGGGGGGGCTCGAGGGCTCAAGCCACCCCCAGCAAAATGAAGTGCCTGCCGCTGTGCCTCCCCGGGCCCTTCCAAGGCCCAGCCACCACTGCAGCCGGTGCCTCTCCCTGCCCCCAGCCTGGCCACTCCTCCATGCGTCCCTCTCCCTCCTTCTTTTCCGGGCAAAATGCCCGGCGTGGTGGCGTCACCCGGAAGTGATGCCATCACGCTGGGCACGTTGCCAGGGCAATGCTCTAGCAATCGCCCTGAAACTCTATCAATACTCTAGCAATCGCCCTGGCACCATAGAGTTTCAGGGCGATTGCCAGAGCGTCGCCCTGGCAACATGCCCAGCATGATGGCGTCAGTTCCGGGTGACGTCACCACGCCGGGCATTTTGCCCGGAAAAGAGGGAGGGAGAGGGAAGGAGTGGCCGGGGGGGGAGAGGCACCGGCAGAAGCGGCTGGTAGGCCTCGGAAGGGCCCGGGGAAACTCAGCGATTTCCCCGGAGGGGGGGGGGACATCGCCCCAGCGAGCGCGCATGCTAAAGAGCCCCCCCCCCCCGAATTTACAAAACTCTACGCCCCTACTGTTTCCTTTTGATGAGAGAGAGCCCTTGAGACTTGGGGTACCTTTGAGTTTTGCTTCATTTACAACTATACAAGCAGAAAACAGTGGAAGCAAACAGGCATTTCTGAGGCATCAGATTTTCCCAGTATCAGGTTATTAAAGAGATCCCGAGTACCCCAAAATCCCTCACCTTCAGCCAACACACACAGCTCCAAACTGCCTGACTCTGCCTAAATTCAAACCGCAGATATGACTTCAAGCTGTTTCTCTGCCCCTTCTTCTAGCTCAGGGGTTCCCAACCTTTTTGAGCCTTCGGGCACCTTTGGAATTCTGAAACAGGGTGATAAGTGCAGCCACAAAATGGCTGCTACACAATGGCTGCCACAAGAGGCGTAGTCACACAATGGCTGCAGCAGCAGCTTACCTTCAGTCACACAGTGAAGATCCTTGTGCTGTGGTGGCAGCTGCTGCCAAAGCAGTGTTTTTTAAAAATTTGCCCAGCCAATTGAATCTCTAATGGCTAGTCAGAAGCCTTGCTGAGCAAAAGACCTACCTGCCCCCAACCCACTTTCAAAAAAGATTGATGGGCACTAGAAAAGGTATTGGTGGATGCCCTGGTTCCCACAGGCACCACTGTGGTGATCCCTGCTCTAGCTTTTTGACCCTGGTTTCCAGGTCATTAGGAAGAATATCCTCCAGTCATTATGAAGGTCCCTGGAAGTTCTTTCACAGTGATCAAGATGGCCAAACTTGTACCAGCTACCACCACCGTAAAAAAGGTCTGTGCCCCAGGCAAGTCTTCAGTCATGCTTAGAGTTCTTCTTGGAAAGAAGATAAATGGACAGACAGAAAAGTTAAAAACCATATGAGGTGATTCATGGTTAGCTATTTCCAAAAGCATTTATTCTCATCCAGTCAAGCACTTCAGGTCACTGCAGTTGGTTCCCCAGCCCAACAAATGTTCTTGCCCTCACATACACACACACACACACACACATACACACACACACACAATCCCTTTCAGGCAAAATAATTCCCACGTGAACAGTCTTTCCTATTATCAAAATCGAAAATACCATGTTTATCCCCTGCCACATTGTTCCTCCTCTCAGGTGAACATTTATTAAGGCATTTCTTCAGGCCTGCATTACATTAGAATTTCCTTGAACTGGGGAACAGCCACGCCTGAGTCCCTCTCAAGCTATTTTTCTTTCCCTGACATGGGGTGGGCAGAGATAAAGTCATCTTAGGTTCCCTCAGAGCTGCATTCCAGAAAGAAAGACACCAGATCACCTAAGGCATCTCTGGCATTTTCCAGCCCGCAGCCACCTTTCAGGTTTTTATGGGTGTCACGCTATCGGTGCAATCAGTTCCCACTTACATGATTCCCCCCCCCCCAACATGGTTTTGTCTGTTCACATTCACATTGATGACTGATTTTCTAGGGTTTTTACAGGGGAGGCGTTGCACATGTGCTGAAGCATTGTGTTTCAGCAACCTCAAGGGGTTGCACAACCCCCGTTAAATTCCCTGCCCATCACACTACAACCAAAGGTTGTTCCTGGTGAATATATCTCACCCCTTATTGGTTGCTTCTTTTCCCGCATTTGAGCAGTCTCTCTGATTGGCTCCCCACCAAAAATTTTGAATTCCTTTACCTGACTTGCATCAGGTACACAGCTCCAGTGGCGTACTAAGTGTATTTAACACCCAGAGTGGGTTAATTTTAATTAATTTATTTATATATTAAACTCCTTAATCGCCCAATCCCTGCAATGCAGGGCTCTGGGTGACATACATCATTCATAAAAACATCAAGATAAAACAATTAAAATATTAATAACATATTTCAAACAAGAAGATGGTGCATATTAAGTGGTCCTATTTCAGACTGCTGGTCACTTCGCGAGCAGCGGGAGAGGGTGGCAAGCAAATATGAGAACCTTTCTGGGCAGGTTATGGGTAGGAATCCACAAGGTGGGGGGAAATGTTCCAATTCCAAGCAAGAGGCTATCTTGTGAATTCATTCCACACTGGAAAAAAAGGATGGGAAGAACTAGTTTAGGAAAGGACAGGGGCACGGTGGGGGGAACAAAGGAAGACCGGGACAGCATGAGGATGTTAACAAAGTTGCCTGGACACAAGGGGAAAAACCCAGTAACACTGGGGAGTGAAAACAGAACATTAGGGCAATATGGAAAACGCCTCTGTTAGCTTTTGCTCTCGGTACCACCTAAAACAGATTTGCATATTTTCAAAAACTCCAGATATCTCCTGAATGCACACACCCTTTCCTATAAGGGAGTTAACAAAATTCTTCTCCCCCAGAGCAACCCATTTATTCATACAGGGGAATTACCCTCTGAGGGTACATGGAAATCCCCACTTTGAACCGCTCTTTGAAAAGCTAACAGGCATTTCCTTTGTGGCCCTTCCTTTGTGGCTCTTTCCTACTGAATCACTTCCCGGGTCACCAACATTCCTTTTCATTCCAGTCACAACAGCCCAGCTGGTCTCCAATATGGCGCTCCCTCCCAGTGAAAATTCTCTTGGCATGTAGCCTTGTTAGTTTTTTAGGTGTTAGGCTAACATATTCCTTCTTTCCCTGGCTTCAAACTTTGTGTGCAAAGCTATGGAGTCTTGTGAGCAAAAATTCTACTTTGTGAGCTAACTGGCATTAAAGTTGTGAGTGAGCGATTTGGCTACCAAATAAATTAATTTGCTCTGGAGTCATCCTTTCTAAGCTAAGAGAAAAATGCAAGAGCCGGAGGCTAAAAAACTGTGAGCTAGCTTACACTAGCTCAGCTCAGAGGGAACACTGGTTGTGTGAACACAGGCTTGGATTTCTAGCTGTGATTGGTTGTTGTAAAATGGTTGCTGAATATTTGCAGATATAAATCCAGAAAAAGTACTGGATTCAAAGCCTGTTCTTGGACAAACCCTGGTTTATTTCACCACTCCTTGAAGTAACCTGTAAAGAAAGAGGCTTGGTTAGCATTTTATGTTCAAATTAGAGCTGCCAGGTCCCCACTGGCCACTGGCAGTAGGGTTGCCAGATCCAGGTTGGGAAACTCCTGGAGGTTTGGGAATGGAGCCTGGGGAGGACAGGGACCTCAGTGGGGTACAATGCCATAGAGTCTACCCTCCAAAACATCCACTTTATCCAGGGGAACGGATCACCGTTGTCTGGAGGTTATCTGCAATTCCAGGGAACCCCCAGGTCCCACTTGGAGACTGGCATCCCTAGTTCAAATCTGCCCCACATTAAAAAAAAAAAAAACAACCTGTTAGCTATTCCTTCATTCCCCCCCCCTCTTGGGCCCAATGCTTTCTAGCAAAGGGAAATGGTTTAACCCCTGCCCTGTAGGACAGTTGTGCCTGCTTTACTGCCACAAAGGCTCCTCAGCAGGCACATAAATGCATCTCCCTGTTGTCAGCCTACCCTTTGCTTCCCTCATGAATGCCTCATGCCACAGAAAAGATGGCTAGACAGGGCTTGCCCCTTCCCACTTGCCCCTGCCTCCTTGCTGTAGGCAATTTTGTAGGTGTTGAGTCAGTCAACTGCATTCCCCCCCCCCCCCCAATCAGTCAAAAGTCTGCAAGGTCTTCTAGCGAGCAGAAGGCCCCTCCAGCACTGTTTGTTTTGCCATCAGGTCAAGAAAAACATTAAGTGAGACATACAATCTTTCATCCTGATGCAAACAAAGAATGAATGGCACACAGACCCCTGTAGTAGTTGCTTCACTCACACACACACAGAGTTGCACAAGAAATATTGCATCACATATGGAGGTGGGCAAAGGCCCTTGGTGCAATGTGTCCCAACCAGAGCAGCAAAAGGGGTCTGCAGGAATTCCTTGCCACTTATCTCTGTTCCATTTCCTCAGAAAAAGCACTTGCCTTGGCAATGGAGGGAGACAACCTGAAAATCTGAGACCACCACTGTTTAAAAAACAAACAGAAGCCAAAGAATAAGGGTTATAATTAAAAATAGATTTCGGTAATAACAGGACCTTTAAGCCCAATTTCTTTGCAGCATATAAAGATAACAGGCAAATGTGGTACCTTCTGAAGAAATGCACAGGTCTCTTTCTTTGTGTCTTTCCCTGTTCCAGTAATTTCACTGCATTTAAAAGATATCCATGATATATGCGATATGTCATAATGACTATGTTTTTCTTTCATTTTCATGTCTTTCCCTGTTCCAGTAACTTCACTGCATTTAAAAGATATACGTGATATATATGATAACAGTAGCACATGGACTTGCGGCCTCAAAGCCTGTGATCCAGTGGAACAGTTGGGATTTTGCCTGCTAGCAGCCTCTTGCATGGTTAGTCAACTACGAATCCACATGCTAACAGTATGAATTGTATGGCAAAATTTGAGTGCAGTGGCGCCTTTAAGACCAACCAAGTTTTATTCAAGGTATAAGCTTTTGTGTGCATGCATACTTCTTCAAGCATTGAATACATCTCAATGATCACAGTTAAAAATAGTTTTGCCATCAAGCCAAGAACATCATTAAGTGAGACATATAATCTTTTATCCTGATGCAAACACAGAATGAATGGCACACAGAACCCTGTAGTAGTTACTTCACACACACACTCCTCATTGACATGACGGTTGTACAAAAAAATATTGCATCACATATGGAGGTGGGCAAAGGACCTCGGTGTGATGTATCCCAAGCTAGAGCAGCAAAAGGGGATTACAGGAATTCCTTGCTACTTTATCTCTGTTCTCTTCCATAACGCTATCCACTCAGCCACAGAAGCTGCTCCTTACAAGTCCAAGTAAACACCCCTATTTGACAAGCTGTTACTTGAAACTCAAGGGTTTCAGAACACATAAAGATTCAGATGGTAACATTATGATAATGTTACTTTGAGAAAACCTGTGGCTCAGTGGCAGAGCACCTGCCTTGTGTATAAAAACCCCCAAGTTCAATCCCTGGCACCTCCAGATAAAGGATCTCATGTAGCCAGTTCTTTGAAAGGCCACAGTCTGCCTGAGGCCCTGAAGAGCCACCCTTAGTTGAAATAGAACATTCTAAGCAAGACAGGCCATTAGTTAGACTCGGTATAAGACAGCTTTATATGTGACCTCTAGGTTTTAGAAATAAATGAAACACACAGCTTTTTTTAATGGCTCTGCATTAATGATTGTAAGAATGGTTAATGCTGCCATGTCTCCTGGTATGGCTGCAAATTGGCTCTGTGACCTTTCTACAATAGGTCCTTTTAACAGCCAGTGCCAGTTTTCTTCCACAATCAGCTGGAAGCAGAATTCTAATTGAAGGCATAAATGGCCCTTAATAAAACACAGTTTCCTCCTTTAAGTCCCACATTGCTCAACCCCTAGAGCTGGCAGATATGGACAGCCCATCACTGGTACAGGAAGGGAGATGGAGTACTGGGGTGTAAAATGGTGGAGTTAGAAGCTAGATGGGAAGATTGTGTTGGAGTGATGGACACAGGGATGATCATTTTGGAAAGCTCCTTGCCAAAGAACCATTACTAAGGGGTTGGAGGAGGGTCACCAAGCCCCATCGAAGGTATGTATACAGGCAAATGGTTGCCCTTCTCAGGGGGAGTTCAACCAGCTGTTCTGCCAACTGCAAGAGCCGCCCTGAGCTCATTCGCGGGGAGGGCGGGGTATAAAACTGAAAAATAAATGAATAAGTTAGCACAGAGACTCCATATGAGAAAATTATTATCACAAATTATAACTGGAGGACCTGCAAGATTCATTGGAGGCAAAAACCTTACCACCACTCCCCAGGTGATGGGGGGAGAGTTGAAAGGGAAAGAACCTGGCCCAGACATCTCCTCCCTGGTAGCAGCAGGAGAAGCTTGGAGCTGAAGGTGCAGTGTGCTTTCTACTACAAGCCCCCTTCTTTTACCCAGTGTTTCCTTGGGATTTTGTAGAACTCTCTAAATCCTTCAGAATTATGGCTGCCAGGAGCTGGGGGGGGGGGGGGGGGGGAGAGAGAATGGCAGAGGGACATCAGCATGTTGTGCACTGTGACATCACTTCTGGGGGAAACCAAAGGTCATATTTGCATACTCAATTCCTTTTTTTTTTAAAGGAATTTTCTGCTATTTTTCAGCCTATTTTTTCTGCTTCGTGTTGATACATAAAGATTCACTGTAAAAAAGTTTCTGACCTGCGCTGTAAAAATATGGGCTGAGATAATGTCTTGTTAATACTTTACTCCGATAACTCTTTTTATTGTCTGATACCCTGAGTTGAATGATGTAGAGATATAATTTTGGATAACTAAGCAACAGTATTTGTTCTGCTTCTGTATGACATGGTCAATAATAAAGATGGATAGATGGAAATGATGCTGCATCACTCGAAGAATTGATGGAAACTCCATTATAAAACCAGAGTTTCCAGTGATTTGTAAAGCTGGTGGGAGATCTGCCATAGCAGGGCACCTGGCCACCCTATTAGCAATGACCTCCCCAGTGGTCACTGCCTATGGGCTCTGTAGGCAGTGGCATGACTTCTGCACTTGGGGCAGATGAAGGCACCTGTGGGCCATAGCTTTGAGCAAGGCAGCTGTCAGCTGATCGGTATTGTTCATTCAAGCTTAAAATGTATAAAAGTTCCCATCTTTGAGAGTTTTTACTGCTTTATCTAATGCTCAGTAATTTGCTGTAATTTACCTGGCCCCCAGTTTTGGCATAACTTCCTTCAGCTGCCTCTTTCTACATGGCAGGCTACTAATTTGTATTTATTTGTTTATTTTACAACATTTATATCATGCCTTTCTGCCCTCACAAGGGCCATTGAGGTGGCTAGCAAATTAAAACATACATAATAAAATCATTAAAAACAAAAAAACAACCCACATCATTAAAACAATTAAAAACAGAGCTAAAATACATACAAAGACACAAAAATAATTCAGTGCATGAAAGCAACAATAAAAAACTATTTATCTCCAGCACACAGTAAAGCATGTCTAAGGGGTTCTCGTCTGATACTCCTAATCCATTTCCTCAGAACACTTGACTCAGTAATGAAAGGAGGCAACCTGAAAATCTGAGATCACCATTATTTATAAAACAAACAAGGAAGCCAAAGAATAAGGGTCATAATTAAAAATAGATTTTGGTAATAATAGGACCTTGAGTCCAATTTTTTTTTTTTTGTAAATTTTTTTTTTATTTTTCAAAACATTAAAATTAATACATTTATCTTATACAAATCCTTTTTTCCATCTTATATAACATTTTGTTCTATTTGTATAATCTTGTTTTTATCTTGTATTGGCGGTTTCCCACCACATCTGAAGCATAACACATTTTCCACTTTATCCAAAATAGTAATACTTATATCTATGTTTACATTTCTGGTAACGGTCATATATCTTAAAAATACTTATATACTAATTCTTACTTTCTATATTCTTATATAATTCTAAAATAAAAAACAACTTCATTATCTAATTATCCTTAATACATTCATATACTCTAATTCTATTGCTTTATGTTATTATAACCATGTATAAATGTAATTTTTCATGTCCCAGTATTTTTCAACATATTCTTTCAAATCTTTCCAATCTTCCAAAAAGGTCTCTGAGTACAGGTCATTCAACTTTCTAGTCCATTTATCCATTTCAGCCATATATAACAGTTTTTTCAACCATTCCCACACATCTGGTATTTTTTCATTTTTCCAATTTTGTGCATACACCATTCTTGCTGTTGTTATCATATACCATATTATTGTCCTTTTCTTTACATTTATCTCTTCTAGTTTAAGTCCAAGCAATAACATTTCAGGCAACTTCTTAAATGTACATTTCAAATTTTTTTCCATTTCTGCATGTATTATAGACCAATAAGTCTTTGCTTTATCACAAGTCCACCACATATGATAAAAAGAACCTTCTTTCTTTTTACATTTCCAACATTTGTTAGACATATTCTGATTAATATTTGCAATTTTTTTTGGTGTCATATACCATCTGTACATCATTTTAAAACAATTTTCTTTTAAGTTATAACATGTAGATATACCCATAGCATTTTTCCATAAAAATTCCCAAGATTCCATTTCAATGTCTTTGTTAAAGTTTATCGCCCATTTTACCATTTGTTCTTTTACCATTTCATCAGCGTTAAACCATTTTAACAAAATTTTATACATTTTAGAGATCATTTTTTCCCCACCTTCCTCCCAAACTTGTTCTATTTCATTATTTTTTTCTCTAAAACCGGATTTTTTATCACTTCTATACATGTCATATATTTGTCTATATCTTAACCAACCATAATCAAAGTCCATCTGATGCTGCTCCTTCAATATAAAGTCTTTACCATGTCTTGTTAATAAGTCTCTATACTTCAACCAATCTTGTCCTTTGTGACGTGATACTGGATTTAAAACTTCTGCGGGTACAATCCACATAGGTATCTCTTCTGGAAAAAAGTTTTTATATCTTGTCCATGTATCGATTAATGTTCTTCTCAAATAATGGTGCTTAAACATATTGTCCATTTTTGTTTTATCATAATACAAATATGCGTGCCACCCAAACCTACAGTCATGACCTTCCAGGGACAATAACTTTCTATCTTGTAACATAGTCCATGTCCCTACCCAAGTCAAACATACTGCATCATGATATAGCCTTAAGTTTGGTAACTGGAACCCACCTCTCTCTTTAGCATCACACATTATTTTCATCTTAATTCTTGGTTTTTTCCCTCCCCACACAAACTTAGTCAATTCCTTCTGCCAGCATTTGAATGTTTTTACATCTTTCACAATCGGAATAGTTTGAAACAGAAACATTATTCTTGGTAGCACATTCATTTTAACCACTGCAATTCTACCCAACAGTGACAAATTTAATACATTCCACCTTTTAATATCTTGCATAATTTGCTGCCATAGTTTCTCATAATTATTCTTATACAAATCAATGTTTTTCATTGTTAGGTTTACACCTAGATATTTTGTCTTTTTCACCACTTCACATTCTATAAGATTTTGTAATTCAATTTGCTTATTATTTGACATATTTTTACACATCACTTTCGATTTGTTCTTATTTACATAAAACCCAGCCAAATCACCAAACTCTCTTACTCTCTGCAACAAATATGGTAGTGTAGTCATAGGGTCTTCGGCTATAAACATCACGTCGTCTGCAAAGGCTCTATATTTAAAAGAAAAACCTTTTATTGTTAAGCCTTTAATTTCTTTATCTTCTTTCAGATTTAGTAGCAAGACTTCCAAAATCCAAATAAATAGCAATGGCGAAAGTGGGCATCCTTGTCGTGTTCCTTTTTCCACTTTAAAGTAATCCGTTTTTTCAGTATTAATTATTAAAGAGGATTTCTGCTCACTATATATTGACTTAATAAGATTAAGCATATAGTCTCCAATTTCAAGATGTTCCAGCACTTCAAACATAAAATCCCAATTTAAATTGTCAAACGCTTTCTCCGCGTCTAAAAAAAGAAAGCCCACTTCCTTCTCCGGATGTTTATCATAGTACTCTATAGCATCCACTACTACTCTTAAGTTGTCTCTTATTTGGCGATTAGGTAAAAATCCTGCTTGTTCTGTCTGTATAGTCTCTTTAAGATGTTCCTTAAGCCTATCAGCTATAATCTTGGCAAAAATCTTATAGTCATTGTTTAACAAAGAAATTGGTCTATAATTTTTAACATCGGTTAAATCTTGACTTTCTTTCGGAATGAGTGAGATGGTTGCTTCTTTCCAAGTCTCCGGGACCTCACCTGTCTCTCCTATGTCATTCATTAATAGCAATAACACTGGTGAGATCGAATCCTGTAGCGATTTATAAAACTTAGCTGTAAATCCATCTGATCCAGGTGCTTTCCCTAGTTTTGAGTCATTTATTGCATTTTTAATCTCTTGTAGTGATATTGGGCTGTTCAGTAGTTCTTTGATTTTCTCTGTTGGTTTTGGTAATTTTAATGACTGTAGGTATTCTTTAATCCTTCTTCTGTCTTTATTTTCCTTCTTAAAAAGCTTTGCATAATATTTAAAAAATTCTCTTTTTATTCCCTTATTGTCTATTATCTCAGTATTGTCCTGTATCACTTTAGTAATAAATTTATTTTCACGTTTTTTCTTTAATTGCCATGCTAAATACTTTCCAGGTTTGTTGCAGTTTTTTCAGGTTCCAGTAAGTCTCTTGATTCAAAATAGCTTTTGCTTGGTCTTGTAACATCCAAATTTCCTTTTGCAGTCTCTTTTTTCCTGGTCTGTTCTTCAGTTCCTTTTCTTTTACTTTAATGGCTTGTACAATGTTTTCATATTGTTCTCTTTTCTTTTTATTGTCTTTAGCATTCAGTGATATCAATAATCCTCTCATCACTGCTTTGTACGCATCCCACACAGTTTGAATTTTTACTTCTTTTTGTATGTTCGCTTGGAAATATAAATCTGTCTCTTCATGTAATTTTTTAACTATTTCTTGGTTGTCTAATAAGTCTTCATTTATTCTCCATCTCCCTTATCTTTTTGGCTGAGGACAGACTGGCAATCTAAAGCGGGGCAGGCACGCTTCGCAAACGGAGGAAAGGAGCACGTTCAGACATGCGCATCTGTCCGTCGGCTCCGTTGCGTACTTACCCATCTCCCAGTCGCTTTCCTTCCGCTTTACCCAGACACCGGTTTTTCCCGGTGTTCAGGGGCCTTCCTCCGCATGCCTCCCGCTTCCAAACAGTGTGAACTGGAAGAAGCGGGAGGCATCCGGAGGAAGTGTGAACGCACCGGCAAAACGTTTTGCACATGTGCGCATGTGCGCATGTGCGCACATGCGAAAAACATCAAAGGAAAACAAAAAAAAGTGCAGCGGCGCACGCGAGCCGCGCGCACTGGCTATGCGGCAGTCTGAACGCTCCGTGGCAGTCTGAACGCTCCGTATCGCCGCTGATCCGCATTGCTCTGGCCAGTGTGAACGGCCAACTCCGTGGGTTTTTTCCCCCACTCCAGTTCCCTCCGCTTTGCCTCCGCTTCAGATTGCCAGTCTGTCCTCAGCTTTTGTCTGCCCAGAGGTCCATAGACAAGGATTATGGTCTGAGATTATTCTAGGTAGAATTTCAACTTTTTTTGTCTTAAATGTTAGATTAGTCGACATCCAGATCATATCAATTCTTGAATGTGAATCATGCCTATTAGAGTAAAAAGTATAGTCTTTCCCTTGTGGGTTAACCTTCCTCCAAATATCCTCCAGCTTTTCCTGTTTTATCAATTCAAAAAAATTTTTTGGAAGTTTCCCTAGTGTGTCGTCTTTTCTTTTTGAGCGCCTATCTATTTTATTATTCACAGTCCCATTAAAGTCTCCCAACATCATGATTTGATCATAGTTTACACTGTCCAGTTCCATTTGTAGTTCTTTAAAAAAAATTTCTTTAGCTCTGTTGGGGGTGTAAATATTCACAATCAAAGTCTTCTGTCCATGTAAAAAAAATTCAATAGCTAAGTATCTTCCTTCTTTATCTTTAAACATTAGTTTGGGTTCCAAGTCTTTTTTAACATATGTTACAACTCCATTCTTTTTATTACTTGCCAATGAAAAAAATTCTTCTCCCAACTTTTTTCTTATTAAATATTTGTAGTCTTGTTTCTTAAGATGGGCCTCTTGTATACAAATTATACTGCATTTTTGTTTCTCCAGCCAGTGACCTACCATTCTACGTTTTTGGGGTGAATTAAGTCCATTTACATTCCATGAAAGTACTTTATAATCCATCTTGTTGTAGTCTTAAATATCACCAAATTCTTCCTTGTTCTCACCAACAAAGGCGTACATTTCTGCTGAATTTTTAATCACTATTCTGTTGTTACCATAATAAAAACTCAGTCCTTGTGGTATTTCCCAACGAAATCTTATTTTTTTCTCTTTCAGTTTGTCTGTCAGATGCTTGAATTTTTTCCTGTCTTGCAAAATTGCTCTGGGCAGTTCTTTCATTACGATAACTTTCTTTCCACCTATTTCAAAGGAGTCTGTAAAACATTTCTTGTAGATTTGTTCTTTTGTCCTCTTCATTGTAAATTGAACTACTACGTCCCTTGGTATATTTTTGTCTCTTCCGTACGTAGAATTGACTCTGTAAACAAGATCCATATGTTCTTTAACAGCTTCCTCCTCCTCTTGTAAAAAATCTGCTAATGCTTCTTGCATTCTTGTAAAAATATCTTCACCTAATTTTTCCTCTATACCTCTAAATCTCAGATGGTTTTGCATGTCTCTATAGTGCATCATCTTTTCCATTCTGTCATTATCCTTTATTGTTTTTTGAGTATTTTCTTCCAGTTCTTTTACTTTGGTTTCTATGTCTTGTGTTCTAGTGGTTAACTTTTGTAATTCGGATTTTAAATCTATAAAATTTTTATCTGCTTGTGCAGCTATGGCATTTATTTTAATATTTACTTCTCCAATTGCGCTTGCCATTTTTGCATTTACCTCCCCTATTGCATCCAGCATTTTTTTTCCATTGCTTCCATAACAGCTAACAGTTCTCTCTCTTTTTTTGCTGCCATTGTAGGGGAGGACCATGTAGCTGCTCTCGATCTCAGTCCGCGGTCCGTCTTGTCACTTTAAAAAAGATCGATTTTTTCTTGTTTTCCAAATCAGTCACCAATTAGTGTATTCAGACAAGCATGTCTTGCCAGTTCAAATTCCACTGGTTTTAGCCTTCTAAGTTATGTAGTTTTTGAAATATTAATGTTTAAAAATTTTATAAATCCAAAATGGCGGGCGCAACTCCTCTATGGTTCGTATCAAAGGTTACAGTCTATTTACCTTGCTTCTGGCTTGCCGTAGTTTCCTTTTGTCCCTTCCTCTTGCTTACTTGTCTGCTCTCCGCACGTCACTTCCTGTTGTAGTCCTTTTGGTCCGGCAGTTTTTACAGTCCCCTTTGCTCTCTTCCGGTTCTTCTCCGTTTCCCTTCTTGTCTGCTCCTCAAGCCGTCACTTCCTGTCTCAATCCTCACAGCTTGGTCTCGCAATGCTTGGTTCCCTCCTCCCCTCTTTGTCTTGCGATGCTTGGCTCCCCCTCCCGACTCTTCTTAACCGCAGGAATGTTAAACAACTTGTTTTTTTGGCTTTTTAAGTTCAAATTCAGCTTTTTAATGTTTCAAAACTGCACTCATCCAATCTGCAACAGTCTATTGCTTCACCAGATCTGCTTTTCGTCTTTCAAAACGCGGTAATGGTAAGGCAAAAACTTTTTTCCCGTTACCTTATGTTGTTACTTTGCTTCAGATGTGGTCCCAACGTTTAAACTTTGTCTTCTTTGTTAAGGAATCAGGGGAATTGGAGATTTTATGCTGATTTAATCAGCTCAGCTCGGCTCCTTAGAGATACTTGCAGGAATCTTCTTCGGCTGCAGTGCTCAAGGTGTTGTAAAAGTCTCCTCCGAGACTTTTACTTCACCGAGCTTGCTCAAACCTGGATTATATTGCTTGCTAGTCCTCACACTACCTGTATGAGGTTGCGTCAGGTGGATTTGTCCACCCAAGCTGTCAAGAAGAGCCGCTGTCCGCCTTGCGCACTTGCAAAGCGTGTCAGACCTCCATTCCTCCGACCGGAAACCGAGTCCAATTTCTTTGCAGCATATAAAGATAACAGGGAAATGTGGTATCGTCTGAGGAAACACACTTTTATTTTTGTCTTTCCCTGTTCCAATAACTTTACCAAGATATACGTGATATATATGTGATAACAAGTATGTTTGTCTTTCATTTTCATGTCTTTCCCTGTTCCAGTAACTTCATCGCATTTAAAAAATATATGAGATATTTGTGATAATGGTAGCACGTAGACCTGTGACTCAGGGCATGTGAACCAGAGGAACAGGTGGAATTTTGTGTGCTATCCTGCACAGTTGACGTTAGTCGATCAGTCTATCAGTGGCTATCAGTGGCTACTAGCCATGGTGATGGAGAGGAACCTGCACGTTCAGAGGCACTATACCTCTGAATCCCAGAGCTGGAAGGCAACATCAGGAGAAGGCCTCACTCCCTATGCCCTGTTGTTGGCCATCCAGAGGAACTTGTTGGACACTGTGAGAGACAAGATGCAGGACTATATGGACCACTGGTGTAATCCAGCAGGTCTCTTCTTATGTTCTTATGAGAATGGAGGACGTCCATGCCAAATTTAATATGCTCAGATTTTTAAAGGGTTCTGGGACAGAAACAGGTCACAAATAGCACCTACCTTGTCTCCCTTGGTACCTATTATTGCTCACTCACAATCTGATGTAGCCAAGAGAACCAGCAACTCCTTATGGTGGGTAAGACATGGATTTTCTTGGTCATTTGCCCCTATAGGGTCACACAATGCTCCCTCTAAGCCGTGGAGTCTTGTGAGCAAAAATTCTACTTTGTGAGCCTCTGGCATTAAAGTTGTGAGCAAGTGTTTTGGCTACTGCATAAATTAGCTTGCTCTGGAGCCATCCTTCCTGAGCAAAGACAAAACTGTGTGAGCTGGAGGCTAAAAAACTGTGAGCTAGCTCACACTAACTCAGCTTAGAGGGAACACTGGTCACAGTCGTTACTGACATACGCAGAGAAGCTGTATCAGTGTACCAATATCTATACCTGCCTTCTGTTTAATGTATTTAGAAAGATGACCACATTTGAGCAAACACTGATGTAACTGGTCCTGCAGAAAGATTTGCTGTATAAATGTTATGAGCCATTTATGGCACAAATAACAATGCTGATGAAGTATAAAGAAATATAAGGAAAAGACCTCTTTCAAAGCATGACCAGTGGTTCAAATTACATAACAACACAATCAATTCCCATGTTAAATTTTGGTTTCAATGGCAGACACACAGCCTTTTTTCTCAGCCCTGTACCTTCACAATTTTCTGTCCAAATTGGACACAACTCAGAAGGATTGCAGTATTTCACCAGGACATCACACAACTAAATTTCAGAGAGACAGAACAAAGCGCCCCCCCCCTTGAGGCAATGACTGGTTTAACATTAAAGTTTATGGGAGAATTGATAGGAAAAATTCCCAACATTAACACAGATAGTATTGCAGCCACTTAGCTTGAAGTACAATAGCACAAGGAATACATATGGCAAGAAATCACACCCTCAGTATTTCTACCAGCCACAAAAACCACCTGAATTACAAAATAATCCCACACACAGCCTAATATAGTGTCCCCTCCCTCCCTGGTTGGTTAACCAGCACGTTGGCCAAGTTTCCTATATGTCTGTATATGGCAGTCTTGACTGCAGAATTGTTGCCAATGACTTATTTTTATTAAGAGATAGTTTGGAGGAAACCCTTTCTCCTTCACAATTTGATAAAAATTACTATCTATCTGTCTGTCTGTCTGTCTATTTATTTATTTATTCACATTTCACTGTGGGAAATAACATGGACAGAAAGAAGCAGGAGTAACTGTATGTGAAGATTGTCAAAATTAATTTTACGTGCCCAGCACATTCTGCAGTAGGGTATGACCAGTGTGGTGCAGGCACATAAACCAAGAAACCTGCAGTGATGGTAGTGTATACAGTCAGAAAATTCTTCCCTAAACAGTTACCTTATCTCTATGATAAAATTCTAGAGCAGAAACCTGTTTTAATTGAGCCTTATGCCATTTTGAAGACTAACAGTGCCATCCTACAGCGATACCCTTCTAAGTCCAGAAATTAATTCCAGTTTTTAAAGATTGCTGAGTAATTCACGTCAGCTCAATCTTTCTGGCTGTTTTATTTCACTCCTACCTACGAATGCACAGCAATGTATACAATTGTCTTGTGACAAAGTTTTGTCTTGGTTTTCAGCCTGCATTAACAAGATAAAGTCATTTTTTGGATTTTAAGGGGTCAGACCAAGCTTTCAGGCCAACTGGTTGCTCGATTTCTTCTAACTTGTCAATATTATTGGCCATTGGAACGATGACCCTCAAATTACAAGGGCAAGCAAATACTGTTCTAACTCAGGGACTTAGGCCCATTCTGCATCTAGCATTCGCTCCACTGTTTTTCCAAACCCACGTTGGAACCTCTACATTGTATGCCACTTTCACTTCCTTTGATTGTCAGATTTTATGGTACTGTCTGAACAACAACAACTGCATAGATTTATGGCCGTTTTATGGCTGTTCAGGGGTAACTCTGCAGTCAGTATGGCATTGGCCCTGGTTATTTGAACATGGTTTTGAGTCACATCTTTTTCTGTTCCAGTGTGGGTTTGGTAAAACAACAGAGCAAATGCTAGATGCAGAATGGGCCAGAGAGTGTTTGGATTTGAGTCAAAATTGCCTGTCTTTATTGAAGATACCAAGATGTGCAGACTGGCACATTTTGAAAGATTACTAATATTTTGTCATTTGTGTCAATAGGAGAATCCAAGTTACAGCATAGATTTGCAGCAGCTAGCCAGATTTGTATCTACCAACAATGCTGAAGTAGTCTTCTTTTGTTGACATGCAGAAACATGAGCAGGTCAGATACAACTGGGCAAGCTGCTGCAAATGTATGTTGTTATTTGAATTCAAGTTAGGGTTGCCAAGTCTAACCTTTTATTTAGCGGGGTGGGGGGGAGTCTTTGCCGGCCTGGGAGTCTTCTGGTGTGTGCGCTTTGCGCACACGCCACAATGACATCACTCGAAAGTGACGTCATTACGTCAGGCACATTGGGGCGGGACCTCTGTAATTCGAGGGAAAACCATAGAGTTTTCCCTCAAATTATAAAGTGCCCCCCCCCAAAAAAATGTACCCGATGCGATGACATCACCTCTGGGTGATATCATCACGCCGGGCACATCGCTGCAGCCTGGCAATTTGGGGGCGGGGTTCCCCCAGCAGCCTAATCCGGGGGTTCCCCCCACCCCCCCGGGGGGACTTGGAAACCCTAATTAAAGTTAGGAACTTTGTTAATCAGAATTTTGATTTAGAATGCCTTGCAGAAATGTCAAAATTGCACAAGCAGACTGAGACAAAGAGATATGAGCACAGTCATAATTTGATTCTGCAGAGGTTGAAACAACTTCCTGTCACACACAACACCATACGAAACATCAGCCTCACCCTTATTTCAATGTCTGGCTCAAACTATATGTGCAAGCAGGCCTTCTCCCTTTTAAACCACTTCAAAAGTATTTTGCAGTCAAGATTCCCAAAAGAGACCCTGCATGAATGCAAGCAGAAAGCTGAACTTGACAACTTACAATATTAATTTCAAAGAAAGGAACAAAATGGTTTAGCAGCAGAAGTCCCAAGTGCCTGATGATGACTTGGACGTGACTCTGACCAATTCCCCACAAGCAGCTGTGCCACCCATGGTCTTCCATTTCCCCTGATTGCATTGGTCAATTTCACACTCTTCTCTGCACAGCTGCATTTTTGACCTGCATCTGCCCCTGATTTCTTCCACGTCTTCTCAATCCTTGTTTTTTGGGATCGAGAAGTTGCGGGGGAAATCGGGGGAAGGTCTCCCTCTGGCCGTGACTCTCCTTTCTTCTTCCCACTGTTTGATGCAAATGCTCGGAATGTTGATCAGTCAGAAAAGGCAGATTATATTGCACTTATGCACTCATGCGAAAAACTAAGTGGCCTAAATTGGCCTCTCCACCTGGCCCAGCTGCTGCCTTTGGGCACCCTCAGTGTTACCTAGCTGGGACTGTTTCATAGCATGGTTCTTTGACAGTCTCTGGCTCCAAATTTTGACATCTTTTGGCTCTTATAATTAAAGTTTGCAGACCCCTATCCTAGTCCCTATAAAGGCCTCTAAGATCTGTCCTAAGAAAGGGGCTAAGTAGGCTAGATGGCCTTGAGATGGTCTCTGTAATAATTCCAAAAGCACACCACGCCAGAAGGATTGAAAGTTTTACTGGAACAAAAGCAGGGCATTTCCTGGCCTCTGCTTGAACAAAAACTAACAGCCAACAACCAGCAGAGGAAAGTAAAACTAAACCACAGCACATGCTTTTTAGCCCTAAGGGACCAGGGGAAAATAACTGTATCGTTCAATAAGGAAACATCACCAAATCCACAACTTGCCGTGATATAGCAGTCTCAGATTGGGGTAAAAGTATCCAGGGGACTCCCCAGTTTGCCACAGCCTTCCAGAATCCCCACTGGTGTATCAGGGAAGCTGGAAGCTGACACGGCCAAGACCAAGACCATGGAGCTGGTGGCGTCAAGGTAGGAGGTAGTGTTGGGGATGGAGGTTGCCTCCCCACCCAGTCCACAGCCTGAGGAGACCCAACATCCTTGGTATGTCTAGCAAGCTCTTTTGTAAACTTCTAAGGACAGGCTTAACACTTCCTCCTTTGGAAGGCTAATGGACTGTTAGACTAGCACTCTTCAACTACATGGCAAGGGAACTCTAAGCAAGGCCTCATCAGATGAAGAATGTGAGGAATGGACAGGAGGAGGCACTTCTTAGAGAACTCACCTGTCACGATTTTACTTATTGATTCAAAAAACTTAGAAACAAATCCCATTAATTCCAATGGAACTTCAAAATGCATATGTCTGGAATCACAAGTACTGGGGTATTATACAAAATGGTCTCTGGGGATATATGTAATGTTTTATGCTGTTATTTCAGGTGGTTCTACTTTGAGGTGCCAAGCCCCTATGCATAGTGTGGCCTCACACAGAGACTTCACTGTTTGCAGGATTTCATTTTTTCTGCAAAGACATGGGACCCCCCTTACGACCTGTCAGGTAAGCAGCAGTCTCCGCTTCTTTAAACAGGTTTACTGAATAACACAGTGAATAACATGAGAAAAAACTGAATAACACAATGAGAGGAAAAATGATGCGACAAGAGATCACAGGCTTCCTGTAGCAAATAATCAAAAAATCATCATTCATAGTATTTAACTTAGGTTGGGTTTTTTTAAGCACAAAAAATAATTTAGATAAGAGAGTCTTGTATATAAGAAATATTTTAACTGTGTTTTAAAAAGTTATAAGATAAGGACAACAGTTTTGGAATGCAACCAAAAACAACTATAGATAGCTCATTAATATTTAAATATCCATATGGATATTAGGAATGTTGAAAATATTTCCCATAATATCACAAGAGCCCTGCCAGATGAGTCACTAAGACTATTTACAGATGGAGAACTGAGGCTGAAAAGAATGCCCCAGAGCAGCTGTCATGAGATCTCGGCTGGCGATGATCCAGCTTCCACTTCCAGGCCACGACACTGTCCTGGTTGACAGATGTTTGTCCCCCATCTGTTGGGGCAGGCAGCTGAAAAGAGAGAGCTGCAGTCACGGGGGCAACAGCCATTTTACTTCAGAAGGCTATATTCAAAGTGCAATTGGACTGAAGCCCTTTCTTCAGTGAACATGATGGGCTTTGGGGCTCGGTTTGAGGATAAACACATTTTTACATCTGGATTAGTTTTGTTCACTGGGAGGCATCTCCATCGGTACAGAATGCTTTGTTGGTATAGGATGCTGGTGAGTTTCTCTGAACATAAGTATCATTGCTGAGCGAGGCTCTGCACAGGGTCTGCTGCCCTTCCTTCCCCTCCATGGCCAGGGGGTTATTGGTGTGGCCTGGTTGGTATCTTCTTTGGACCCGCTCCAGAATCTGTAACACCTGAGAATGGAGACAAAGAATGCAAGACTGGATGGATGTTCCATGGGTCTGGGGCCTTCTCCTCCTAGTTTAGCCTCCTCTGAATGAAGTCCAGTGCCAGTATTCAAGAGTTCCTGGTTTCAAGGCACACCTTCTGCTATGATTAGGGTTGCCAGCTCTGCACTGGGAAATACCTGGAAATTTGGGGTGAAGCCTGAGGAGGGCAGGGTTTGGAGAAGGGAGCGACTTCATTGGGGTATAATGCCAAAGAGTCCACCTTCCAAAGCCACCATTTTTTCCAGGTGAACCAATCTCTGTTGCCTGGAGATCAGTTGTAATAGTGGGAGATCTCCAGCTACCATCTTGAGGCTGGCAACCCTAGCTATTATGCATACACAGGTTGACCTTCTTGCAGTCAGAAGACAGGCTACACAGGGCTATGTACAGACTCCAACACCAAAAGTCATCAGCACAATTGATGCTCTATAAAATACTTTTGTTTCTAGGAGCTGAGCAAAGCAATGCTATTGGACTGTGAGCTGCCAAGTTCAGAAGGCAAGCCTTGTAGATTTTTGAGCGCACCAATTTGATTTTGGGTAATAACCCTGTCAGAAATGGAGATCTTTCAGAATACTTGTGGCTTGCAGGGAAGTTGTGTTAGCAAGAGAGACTCTTCTCAGCAAAGTTAATGTCAAGAGATTACATGTGTGGCTTCAAGGAAAGCATTTATGAGATTGTTCTTCCAGAGAGCCAGTGCAATGTAGTGTCTTAGTGTGTCGGACTGAGCCCTGGGTTCAAACTCCCACTGAAGCTACCTGGGTGACCCTGGACCCGTCACTTTCTCTCTCAGCCTAACCTACCTCACAGGTTGTTGTGAGGACAAAATGGAAAAAAATGATGTGTGCAGCCTCTAAGCCAGGGGTGTTGAACTCGTTTGTTATGAGGGCCGATCAGACATAAATGGGCCTTTGTTGGGCCGGGCCATGTGTGTCATAAAATGTAATGCCAGGTTGCAGAGATATGCCATTGAGGAGGAGGAGGAGGAGGAGGAGGAGATTGGATTTATACCCTGCCCTTCACTCACTTAAGAGTCTCAGAGCGGCTTACAAACTCCTTTCCCTTCCCCTCCCCACAACAGACACCCTGTGAGGTAGGTGGGGCTGAGAGAGCTCTTTCCCAAGCTGTCCTTGAGGGAACAGCTGGTACAGAGCTATGGCTTGCCCAAG
The DNA here is from genome assembly GCA_029233225.1 of Lepidodactylus listeri. Lineage (NCBI taxonomy): Eukaryota > Metazoa > Chordata > Lepidosauria > Squamata > Gekkonidae > Lepidodactylus > Lepidodactylus listeri. Next base: position 32,006,030 of record JARCFY010000013.1, read on the forward strand.
GCCATCCAGCCAGGTGCAAGTGGAGGAGAGGGGAATCAAACCCCGTTCTCCCAGATTAGAGTCTGCGCACTTAACCACTACACCAAACTGGAGCCCCACATTAGGAGGGGTGGCGGCATTAAAACTAATATTTCTCTGCAAAACTGGAGTTCCTTCAGTTCGTAGAATTCTGTATTTTAACTGCGGTTGGTCCCAACCCCACCCCACCCCCTTAAAAGATGCCTGCCTAAAATGGAAAGATGGTGGAATAGTGGGATTTAGCAATGCAATTTTAAAAAGAAAACATCAAGAAGAAGCACAAGGATCACAGCAGAAACTAAAAATGTAACCTACAGATATAAAAGCTCTGAGCCTGGGAACCAGGGGAAAACATGAAATGGCTGAGCACTTCAAGGCCCCCCCCCCCCTACTCAGAATGGGAGTGGCTCTCCAGGTCCTCCGGGGGGGTTTACAAGGTGGTTTGAGATAATAATTTTGGTTCTCATCAGCACTTGTTCTGCTATTCCATTGGAGCCCCTCCTAATGTGGGTAAAAACTAATACTTCTCTGCAAAACTGGAGTTCCTTGAGTTCGTAGAATTCTATATTTTAACTGTGGTTGTTCCCAAACTCCCCTTCCTGCCCTTAAAAGATGCCTGCCTAAAATGGCAAGGTGGGGAATAGTGGGATGTGGCAATGCAATTTTTAAAATAAAAAGAAGAAGAAGAAGCACTAGGATCACAGCAGAAGGAGGCCACGAGGCCCCTACCTGTGAGAAGGATGAAAGAGGCTGGGAGTGGTGGCTGGGAGGCAGAGAGGAACGCACCCAAAGGCCGAGCGAGCTGGGAACTTTGGCAGCCCCACCCTTTGCTCCCTGCACTCAGAGGCAGCTCGAGCTCAGAAGGGTGAGTATGGGCAGTGGAGGGGGAAAGAAGAGAGCCCCACTGGTGGGCCAGATTAAAGCCCTGGGCAGGCTGCTTCTGGCCTGTGGTCCGTAGGTCTGACACCCCTGATCTAAGCTGCCTTGAAGAAGGTGGGATAACAATTTATTAAAAGAAAGAAAGATAACACCCTTTGTGGCCCTGGATGGCCAATATATTTACATTTTTGTATATGTGCCCAAAGGCCCCCAATTGTACTACCTGTTGTATTTATCTATACCTATATTTATCTATCTATAGCTATCTGTCTGTCTATCTGTATTTAATCAGGTCTATGGGGGTTGCAGACTATGTGTACATGTTGTGCTGGGCTTGCAACAATACATGGCTTTTAATAAACAATGTGACTGACTTAACACGTCAAAAATTATTGTGCAAGAGAAGGAACAATGAGATCATGCTGACCTGGGATTTCGGGACAAGACCGACTCTAAAGAACCCAATGTGCCCACTCCCAATCTTGGTGCAGTCCACCACTGTGGAGGCAATGTTCTCTGGAGAAGGTCCATCACAAAGAACCGCATCCACCTAGAAAGGATCAGACATTTTTTGAGTGAGCAAAGGAATTTGGTCTGGTAATTTATACAAGAAGTACATCCTGCCTTAGTGCTTTCCAGTGTTATAGTGGCACGTTGGTATTCTGAGTTCAAACTACACTAACCTGAAGGAAAGTCCATGGCTCAGCATGGAAAGCCCCTGCTTGGCATCATGGCATGATCTTAGGGAGCAGAGGATGGGAAAGACTCCTCTTTCCCTGAGACCCTCAAGCATCACTGCCAACCAGCAGACACACTTCTGAGCTAGATGGAAAAGAGCACCTTCCTGTCTTTTTTTTTCATTTGGCAAATGGAAAGTGGAGGGCGGGGGGGGGGGGTGCCCTCTATCTTCTCCAGTTGAACTTGGGTCTCGCTCTTCTTTTCAGGGGGGGAAAGAGGACAGGCAACTGAAGAGGCTCAGTTCTTTGCCTCCCCCCTCCCCCACAGCTGTAGTGAATGCAACTGGCTGTAATAACAGCCCCCTGTCCTGAGTGTTAAAGTTTTGGGTCTTTCTAGAACAAGGGTCCCCCACTTATTTGAGCCTGAAGGCACCTTTAGAAGTATGACACAGGGTGGTCATCGCAGCCTCTAAATGGCTGCCACAGGTGGCAGAGTCACAGAAGGACGTTATGCATAACTCTGTGACTCTTCAGCATTTCAGGCAAAAGTTCTGTTTGACAGGATACCTTTTAAAAGGAACTCAGTGTTTAATATCCTTGTGCTGTGGTGGCAGCTGCTGCAAAAGCAATACTGGGGGGAAAAAATCTGCATGGCCAGTCAGATTTCCTGTGGCCACTCAGAAACCCTGCAGGGCAAAAGCCCCACCTGACCCCATCCACTTTCTAAACACACTTGGCAGGCACCTGGAGAGGTGTTAGTGGGAGCCATGGGACCCACGGGCATCGCTCTTGTTCTAGATGTTTGAACCCACAAAGTTCCACTCAGTGCAGGTGCACGGGGCTCAAGCTCTGGTAGACTAAAGGTCCAAGAAGCTCCCTTTGAAATCATGGGAGCTGGGTCTGCCATGAGGACAAGCAATGGCACAGAGTTTACCTTGTCTCCTAGCTTGGCATACACCTGGTTGTGGTGAGTGGTGTCTGCTTCTCCTGTCGGATTGGCAGATGTGACAGTAATTGGGCCAACCTGAAGACCGAGAAAGAAATTGGAGAGCATAAGGCTGTTCATAAGATTGAGGAGAACTGCATGCATAGGGTTAGATTCAGAGAGGCTGGCTTCTCCTCCCATAAGAGAGCAAATCCTAGAATGAGGCCATTCTCTATGGATGGCACCTGTCAAGGAATTCATCTTTCCTATATAATAAAGCCATTTTTAAGATTCCATGGGGCAAGATTCCATGGGGCACCAAAATCAGTTGGCTGGATGGGCTGCCACTCAAAAGGGGGTCCCTAGCCACTGGCTGCATTCTCTCCCTGCTTTGCCTCAGTCCCGCCCACAGAGCCACTGGCCAGCGTCTCAGCCTCAGTCTGGAGGAAGCTAGTGAAGGGGAAGGACCGACTGGGTGCTGGGTCCACTCTTCTCCTCCACCCACTGCCAGGTGGGTCTAACTGTCCCCTCAGTGGCCTGCTTCTGTCAGTGAAAAGACAATGGACTATCAGCATAACCCCCTCCCCCACACACTGCTAGCGTGCCCAAAATAAACTGTCAGAATAAACTGTCAGAAACAGAGGGCATTTCACACAGCACCCCGTAGCACTTCAGGACCAGTACAAGAACTGAAGAACGCTTGGGAGGAAGTTTCAAGGTAAACCGGCTCAGGAACGCTTCCCCAACAGGAGAGGCACATTTCTGTGTGAAAGGGCCAATGTGTTCCGTTAGGGAACCGGTACTAATACGGTTCTGTGTGAAATGCCTGACAGAAACCGTTACTGAAGAGTTCCTGAAACAGAACATATTGGCTGTGTGAAATTCCTCAGGCTCTTTCTCCTGCTTAGCTCCACCATGGCTGGCTGGCTAATGAGGTGGGCCAGTAACCATCAAACCATTCCCTTCAGCCCCCTGCTGTGTGGCTGACTTTCCCCTAGGGGTGCCAATCTCTAGGTGGGACCTGGAGATCTCCCACTGTTACAATTGATCTCCAGATGACAGAGATCAGTTCCCCTGGAAAAAATGGCTACTTTGGAGGGTAGACCTTATGGCATTATACCTTGCTAAGTCCTTCCATCCCCCCCCAAAAAAATGCTGCCCTCCACTGGATCCACCCCCAAAATCTTCAGGTATTTCTATCATAGGGTTGCCAGGTCTGGGTTGGAAAATCCCTGGAAACTTTGGGGGTGGATCCAGGAGAGGGTGGGGTTTGGGAAGGGGAGGGGCCTCAGCATGGTACAATGCCATAGAGTCCAACCTCCAAAGCAGCCATTTTCTCCAGGGGAGCTGATCTCTGTCAGCTGGAGATCCATTGTAAAAGTGGGAGATCCCCAGGCCGCTGGAGGTTCCCACCTGGAGGTTGGGAACCCTATTCCATCATCAGAGCCGGCAACTTTCCCCTCAGTGCCCATTGCCAGGCAACCAAGCTTGCTTCTCTGAAAGCCCCTTTCCACACCTATGTTGGCCTTTGGGAGAAAACTCATTGGGGCCAGCTGAACAGAATGCCATAGAGGCCACTTTCAAAGCAGTCATTTTCTCCAAGGGAGGGGGAAGATCTGTTGTCTGGAGTTCAATTGTAATACCTGGTGATCTTCAGGCTCCACCTGGAGGTTGGCTACCTTAGGCGTAGCAGTCAGTGCTTCAGAGCAGGATGTGCTAGGCCCAGGTTCTTGCTGTGGGTGATTTCGGGCCAGTCACAGACTTTAAGCCTAACCTACCTCATGGGGTTGTTGTGCAAGTCAAAAAGGGGGAGAGGAGAATGATGTCAGCTGCTTCAGTCCCCATTGCAGAGAAAGACTACTTTTCCTCCAAGGGAAGTATGGTTGCCAATCTCCAGGCGAGGGCTGGAAATCACTCAGAATTACAAGTGTTCTCCAGATAGCAGAGATCAGTTCCCCTGGAGAAAATGGTGGACTCTACTTCCTTATACCCTGCTGAGATGGACCCTTTATGACAGCCAATGTGACATAGCAGTCAGGGCTTCATAGCACGGTGGAGGCTGCGGGGGGGGGAGGAAACTTGAAGAGTGAGGTTGATGACTGGCTGAGAAGGAGATAGGGTTGCCAACTCCAGGTGGAAAATTCCTGGAGACTTGAGGGATGGAGCCTGGAGACAGTGAGGTTTGAGGAGGAGTGGGACCTCAGACAGGTACAATGCCATAGACTCCACCCTCCAAGCCAGCAAGTCCCTCATGGGGAAACATTGTTGCCAATCTCCAGGGGAGGAATGGAGATCACGCTGAATTACAACTGCTCTTCAGATGGCAGAGATCTTCCCCTGTAGAAAATGGTGGACTCTGTGTCATTATACCCCGCTGAGGTCACCAGAGCAAATTGACACTGAGTGCCCAAGGCCAGGGCACTCTCCCAGAGCCTCTTTCTAGAGCCCGTTGTATTTATTTCCACAACGGGCCTTATTCCTAGTATTAAATAAAGATCACATGCTTCCTGCCCTTACGAGGGGGCATTTTAAAAAACAAACAAGCAGTTTCTGATCCCAGGCAACCAGACTTCCCCTGACTACCTCCCATCAGTCTTCTTGACTTGACACAAACCCCTACTGTACTTTGAATACTGATAAAGTAGACTCCTCCTTCCGTCCTCTGTTCAGCCAAGGTCTTAGACCCCTCTAGTCTGGTAAACAACAAGCTATTGAAGCAAGACACAGATATACAAGCCCTATAGATTTCACCTATATTTTATTTTAGGCCTATCATTTAAGAGGCAAGTGGTACACAGCATATCCCTGGACTGCTCACCCAGCTCTCCAAGCTCTTTCACAAGCATAAAGGCAGAGACACGTAAAGGCAGAGGTTCTAGATTTAGCTCACCAAGTCAATCAGGTGGGTGGTGACCGAGCAATCTGGAATGCGAATAGCTACACTCTGAGGGGTACCAACATACTTAGCCGAGTCTTTCATGCCCAGGTAATCCACCCATTCACCTACATTGGGAAAAAACAAAAGAGCTGCTCAGCATCAAAGCTCTCCCATTCAGAAGAGACAATTTAGGACAATGGCCCTTTATAGGAGTACCACACAGAGAAGTGGGATCCAAAAAGCAGGGAAGGGTTAAAGAGGAGAAATCTGGGCAGCAAAGAAGGAAGTCTCTAACCCCTTGGAATCACCAAGCTGATAGGCGATGGCCATGCAGCATCCATGAAGTCCCAGAGGAGAGGGCTGAACAGATGCTTGGCCGGTTCCAGCTGTCTCAGACTCGAAATCCAGAGCGACATGGGACGGTCCTGAGCCTGGTGCTTTGTGCTGGGGTGAGAGAGAGAGAACAAAGAGGTTCAATAAGCCTAGCAAATATACCAGTTCGGATTGAAGACCCCAGCCATGCCTTGGAAGTAGACACATTCCTTCATCATGGTAACCATGCCTACACAATCCATCCTCTCTTCTCCCAGACCCAAGAATGATCTCCCATGCCTCTTCCTGGGTTGCTGATTCAGAACAGTCATGGATGTTGCCATGTGAATGAGGAAGGGGAGCAATGTGTGAAGTTGACAGGTTATTCCGATGTCTTTGAGAAGAGCTATGTAGATGTGTGTACACTCACGCTTGTGAACTAAGCATGTGCAAAGGGATGAGATCTGCATATATGGAGGAGAGTATCAGTAAGAGTTTGAAAGAGACGCTGTGCCAGGAGTGTGGTTGTTGCAAAGGGAAGGTGAGTTGCACCGGTTTCTGTCCATGACTGTGTTAGTCCCAAGAAACATGACTGCTCCCCCACCCCCAGCATTAGATCTCCAGGGGAACCCTGGACGGAGAGCTTGCCCCTTACTTGTAAGCCTTCTCCACAGCATCGGGCTGACAGCAGGCTGCTGCAAGAACATATACTGTGTCCGTGGGGATCCCACACACGCCCCCTTTCTTCATTATCTCTGAAACCAAAGGATGGTCCTAGTGGTTAACAATGCCAGGCCACAGACCCACGGAAGAGGAAGTGCAAGACACTGTACCTTGACTCTTTCTGTCCATCAGTACATGATAAACTAGGCAAGCCCTGCTTAGCTTGCTGGTGCAAGGACTTGCAAGAGACAACTAATCTCCAGTTTCGCAAAGTGGGCTTCTCAGCTGTGCATTTATATGATGAATTTATATACTGCCTTAGGGCTGTTTTGTCTGAGGTGCCAAAACAGATTTAAGTGTCCAAAATCAGAACAAAAAGCCAAGTCCACTGACAGGACAGGAGTTCCCTGTACAATCTGGTGAATAGTCAGATGTGCACAGCATCGATTGAAAGAGGAGGTGTGGGTCTGTGGTAGAACCTCAGTGTTACATGCAAAAGGTCTCAGATTTGATCCCCAATGTCACCACTTTTTTAACTATTTATTTATGTTATTTATAAACTGCCTTTCTGGGACTCAAGACAGGCTGCTCAGTTAAAAGGTTCAGGTAGTAAGTAATGTGCAAGACCTCCACTTGAGACCTTGGCATGGCACCGCCACTCAGAGTAGACAGTACTGACCTTGACAGACTTAGTGTAAGGCACGTGTTCAAACTGCTTTTTAAAGGCACTTTAATAAGGGTCGATGAACAACATTTCTGCCTGTGGCCGAGAAAACAGCCTTACCAGCTGTACTGTTTCCTCACCTGCAATATGCTTGACTGAAGATGCTTTCCTGGCTGGCAGATGAAGACATTTGGTGCTTCCTCCCCCGAAGCCACTGAGCCTCACAATGGGACGTCCCATGGGGAGCTGAGGACTCTCAAAAGTGCAGTTGACCAGGGCACTCAGAAAGCAGTAGAAGCTGACCAAGCCAAAGATGATGGTGACAGCAATGTCGTAGCCAGTGGAGGTGGCACCAACTGCATCCAACAGGAAGCTGATGAGTATGAGCTCAAAGGAGAGGGTGTAGATGAACCAGGAGATGCTCAGGAAAAGGGTGCAAAGGACGAGGAAAGCATTGAAAAGCATGAGTGAGACAATGCCCACAGCCACCTGGAACCCCCATGCAGCACCATACAGCCCCCCGTACCTGGCGATGCCCCAGATAATCCACATAAACCCATAGACAATGAAAGCACTGCTTTCTAAAGTCTTGCCACAGGAGAAAGCCACAGAACCACACAGGAGCTTCAAGAGCCCTCCTGCAGCCACCACCCAAGGTAGGACTATTGTAGCAAGTGGGGAGTTCGACTTTGCTGCTGCTGTGATGGCAAAAGAAGCAAGCACACTGCATGCATAGCCCAGTACTTCGGCATCGGCATATTTGGAGTAACCCAGATAGGGAGTGTGGAGGTCATTCCCCTCCCGGAGCTTGCAAACATGGAGGCGTGAGAGCAAAGCCTTGAGCACTCCCTCCCCCCTGGGGATTTTAACTCCTGCTTTCCCATTGTATAGGTGAAGAAGAGTTAGGAGAGTGGAGGCCATGAAAATGGCCACTGCCACGCCCTGAGGGCCCCCTTCCAAAAAGCCTCGCGGACTGCAGGCAAGTGAGATGCACAAGGCCACGTAGAACAGGAGATAGAGGCCATCGGCCAGGCTGTCGATGGCAATGAAAAGGGCCAGAATGGTCAACAGGACAGCAAAAGCCACTGAGAATGGAATGGGGAAGCTGGGCTCCTCAGGCACCCAGAGCAAGATCAAGAGGGAATAGCCTTCCCCAAACTTCAGGAGAGAGGTGAAGCCCAAAAAAGTGGCAGCCAGTGTATCCAAGGAACGATAGGAGAAGATGGAAGCACCAAGCTGGTAGACCCCTCCTGCCCAGAGCCAGGGGACCTGCCCCACAAAGAGATCATCAGTCACCCCCAGGAGCCGGCAGCCCAAGACGCTGGCCGAGAGCATGTTCAGGATCAAGCTGAATGCAGTCAAATCATTTGAGCCCGTGCCACCGCCTGGGCCCTGCTTGTTGCTGGCCTCTTTCTTGGGCAGGTCTGTGCCAGGCAGGGCAATTTTCTCTTGGCTTAGAAAAAAGAGGCACTTCCCCAACCCAATGTAGCCCCCAACAAAGCAGACAACCATGTAGTTGCAGGCCACAGCAGAAGAGCCAAAGGCAGCATCGTAAAAGGCTGCAATTTCATGGGCACAGGCCAGAGAAATGGCAGACGCCATCATGGCAAGGGGGACCTCCCTCTGGAGGAAGCCCACCAGGCTGATGAGGAGCAGCCCCAGACTGAAGGCTACCAGTCCAGGCACAGCTGCGTTGCGCAGGTCAGCAGTGCTGGGGAGGACCCCTCGCCCAGCCAGGATCTGGATCATTCCATAGCCGCACCACAGCACCGAAACAGTCAGGCAGAGCGACACAAACAAGGAGGCATTCCGCTGGCTCTTCCGTGCCCCTGTTGATGGAGGATTGAAAAAAGGCGAGCCAGAGTTTTGTCACCATACTTGCAGGGATGCAGAATGTCAGTCAGTACAATGAAAAAACAGAACCTTCAGCCACAGGTTTTATAAATGGCCTCTCGACCTAGCTAACGACAGCCCCGAGCAATTAAAGAGACGCAGCTTCATCCGTAGAAGCCATACTTGGGAACCAGGGATGAAGCCACTGTGGTGCGGCAGTCGGAATGTTGGACCAGGAGACTCGGGGTTGAATCCCCAGTCTGCTATGGAAGCCTGCTGGATGACCTCGAGCAAACAGCACAGGCTAATGTATATACGTATGTATTCATACCCCACCCTTCAGATTTATACCCCGCCCTTCCAGCCAAGTCATCCCAGGGGTGCTGTGAGGATAAAATGGAGGAGACTTATGTAAGGTGCTTTGTATCCCCACCAGGGAGAAGAGGGACAGAGTATGAACAAAGTAAACAAAACTTAATCCTGCAGCCATGAGAACTAGTAACCATGTCTGGCACACCTGTTCATTGGGATTGTAAGCAAGTTCTCAGATTCTGTGATGGGAGCTGAAATCTGTGGCCCACATGAGCACTGTCTGCTCTGTAGGGCAGAGCCCCTCCAGGGGCTCAGGATGGGGACTTTCACATCACCTATTGCCTGATCCTTTCAAGTGCAGAAGCCAGGGACTGCACCTGGGACCTTCTGCATGACAAGCAGATGCTCTACCACAGAGTATGACAAGCAGATGCTCTACCACCGACTGGGTCAGTCAACTGGCAAAAAATACACCCGTATCAAGAAATACAGGACAAACCAGCCCGCCTCCCGAAGCTCCCAGAGTGCATTTATCATTTTCTCACCTGCATATGCTAGAAGAAGCGACAAAAGGAGCAGAAGGACCCCAAGAGCAGTGCTGGGAATCAGTGGGTGGGAGCTGTAGAAATGGACCGCCAGCAAGAGAGATCCTGGAAGGGAGAAAGGGGGGACACACATTCGGATTTTGCAAGGAAACCAGCCGCCGTGCGCGGGGCGGGGGGGGGGGGGGGGGAAGGGGGAGCGCAAAGCCGAAGGGAGACGCCGGCCGATCCAGGAGCCGCGCGAGTCGGGACTCCGCTGAGCTGCAGGATGAAGAACAGAGAAAAACGGGGCAATCCTAAGAAAAGTTTAGACCGGCTGAGCAATGGACATCAAAGGCTAGAACTCAGTTTAGTATTACTAGCGCTGAAAATCTGCTCCGGCGTGAGGCGGGATGGGATCGCGACTGGCAGCCAGGTCGGGCAGTTCGAGTCCTGCAAAAGGCGCGGCCAGCACAGGGGGGGCGCCAGGGCGAAAATCAGGCGCCCAGGCGGCGGCGGCGGCGGCGGTGCTGCTCGTTTCCCTGGCCTGCAGAGGCGCGGGGGGACCCCAGCCCCACCCCACCCCCCGGGGCCGCAGGAGAGGCCCTGCCTGGACGCCTCGAGCTGGGTCCCTGCAGCGAGTCCACTCCGCCGGCTGGGACGCGCCAAGAGACTCTGCTGTCGGGGCGTCTCCTGGCCCCCGCCGCCGCCGCCGCCGCCGCCGAGTGAGGCGAGGACAAGTTGGCCAGAGGGGAGCGGGCTGCTCACCGGCGGCGATGGTCAGGAACCCGACGGCGCGGTGCAGCGACTCCATTTCCCGTCCCGAGCGCGCCGGGCCAAGCGCTTTATAGCCGCCCCGCTTCGCCCCTCCCCGGCCTGCCCAGATGCGGACCGCGAGCCCTGGCGGGGCTGAGACCTGGCCCGGCCGGCGTCACTCTGGCTTTCTCGTCGCCCCCCCCCCCCCCCAAGAGAGATGCCTTTCTTTCCATCCTTGCGCGAAAAGCCTCGAGCGATGCAGGGTTTTGAAAGCCCTGCTTTTGCCATGCCTCTCGATAGTGACCTCCACCACCACCCGGGGCAACTGAACCGCAGCGAGTCCTTCCACAGGCAGGGGCACCGGGGGGCGGGACCCCAGCGTTCTGGTGGGGCAGGCAGGCCTGCCTGGTCCTCCAGCACCTCCCCTGCCCCCAGCCTCTGGAGAAACCGGCTGAACACACGTATTGATCACTGTGGACAATTCCCGAGTCACTTTTCAATTAAAAAGTGCTCTCCAAGAGAATTATCAAACTTTTTGCAAAGACTCGCTGCAGTCATTAACTCAGTATCAATGGAAGATGAAAACAGATGTAGATATCCAGTGATGCTCAAGGTCAGTGCACGCTCAGTGGTGAACACTGGCAACCCATGTGGCTGCCGCTTCCAGAACATCTTTAAGGATAGCCCCCCCCCGCCCCCCAGAAAGTATATTGCAGTGGTCCAAGTCAGAAGATCCCAGGTTCAACCCAGGGCCACTCTGGGATCAAGCAGTAGGTGACTTGCGACTTGGAGACCCACTGCCAGTTAGAGTAGACAATATTGACCACAATAGATTAATAGCCTGAGAGCATAAGGCTGCTTCATTCCTTAATGTGAAGGGTGTCATTGGTAAATCAGTTAAACTGATAAAAGGCACTCCTGGCCACAGCTTCCACTGGTCATCCAGAAAGAAGCTTGGCTCCAAGAGCTTTCCCACACTGGGGAAAGATGACTCCATCTAACTATTCCCCCCCACACACACACACACACATTTCACCAGACCCAAAACTATCTGCTATGAGCAACTGCATGTCTGTGGCATAAGTTTCAGTATGTTCGCCATCATCCATTTCACTACTGTCTTCAAAGCCATCCATAGGTGTAAACACCTTGCTTGGTTTAGATGTGAAGGAGAAATGTAGCCAGCGCTACATACTTATAGCAACCCACAACTGCAAGTTTCACAGAGATGCTAGAAAGCAGTATAAGTGTCAGGGAGACCCCACAGCTGAATTCTCACCTGGAGGGACAGCAGGCCCTGAAAACCACCACTTTCATCTTCCTGCTGAGTGGAATCATCACAACATGAATAAAAATTTCAAAATGATGGAGATGAGTCAGGTGAATAAGCCATGCCCTTTCCACAGCCTTGGTCCTCAGCGGCTGGAACTCCTCCAAAGAGAAGTACCACCTGGACACTTCAGCATTCACCGAATAGTTGTATCCAGATCAGTATCCCGGGATGCAAGCAATTTTGTTCACAAACAGCTGAGCAAATAAGACATGAGTTTCTGCCAGGGGACTAAGATACAAAGAGGGTGGCCTGATTTTTCACTGGGCTTTTCTGCTTAATAAAGAAACCCAATAAAACCTATTTGAATCGTTTTTAAATTGCTATACGCTGCCCTGGAGATCCAGGATAGGATACAAGAGCCCGAGTGAGGACTTTTAATAAAATAAACAATGAATACTTCTACTAGGCCATAGGATGGCAACTGGCAACAGGGGGCCCTCTTAGCTTCCCCCCAGTGCCGAGTCTGGAGTGGCAGCTGCAGCCCGTGGCAGAGGCAGCCCCTGGGTTCCCCCTGAGGATCAAGCCACTAAACTGCCTAAAACATGCAAGTCGTCCCAGCAGGTAGAACAGCATTCTGGTCTACAAAAAGACATTAGCTTTATGTTATTGTCTCTAGTTGTCTGGCACAATTGTCTGTGGTTTCTTTGATTTACCTAGACAAGTCCAGTTTGGGTAAGAAACCAGAACACATTTACAGTGAGCATGACTAAGCAGTTTGATGCTCAACCAGGCAAGGAATAGATCTGTATGCCAAATATTAACAGAGCTATGTATTTCCTGATATCTCGATGATTTTTTATTTTCTTACAAGTGAGCATATTGCCCTCTGACAGACACTGGGGGAGGTTACAGGAAGCATGCCCCTGCATTGCCACTGCTGGAGGACAAACTCAGGCAAGGCCCACATGTGGGTGGGATGCCTTGTTTATGAGCATCATGCCTTTCCTTGTGGGGTTCCTATTAGCAGCTAGCTGGTCACAGAGGGAAACAGGATGCCAGAGCGGGAATGGATCAAACACATGCACAAATCCATCTCAGTTTTAACTGTAAGAAAAGCCATCTCAGCTTACTATGGTCACATAAGTCCCAAAGACATGATATCATGGATGGCTGCCAAGCACTCTGTTAACTGTCATTGCCATCCTGGGAAGAAAACAGTGGGGAAACCCATTGACACTCCTGGTGCACATTGCTCAAAATTTATCTGCACCCCATGAAAGGCTTTTCATGCAACCCCCAAAGTAATGTGTGCAAAATACATCCAAATCCTAGGTATCCCGCTTCATTGGCTGAGGAGGGGTGTATAAGGAAGGTCTGCATACAGTCCCCCCCCCCACTTCCTGGTTAGTCCTAATCACCCCCCCTCCTTCCACTGAATGTCCATTTTGCTCTAGATTAAAAACTGTATGTTTTATTTTCTCTTGGAATTTTTACCATTTTCCAACATTTCCCTTCATTCCTCTACCTCTGTGCTTAGAAATAAATTTTACACTTTTTGGATTTTAAAAAAATTCTAAGAGAAATCAACTTCTTCCATGAACCAGGTGCACACAGAATACTATAGAATGTGTGAAATGTTAAAGGGAGAGTCCATGTCTCACAGAGACTAGAACAGTCCAGGGGCCCTTTGGTAGAAGGAGAATCATCCCCAATAAACACCTACCTCTGTTAGAGGATGGCTTAATATCAGGCAGCTCAAAGGGTTTAAATCTTTGACAGCAGTAGACCCAGAAGAGTGTTATGGAAGCCTGAAAAGGAACATGAGAGCAATTCTCCCTTGACAGAAGCAGATGGGCCCCCAGTCTGGCCCAGTAAGACCTATGAGAATAGGTTATTTTGTTTTGCGTTAAGCAGACAACGATTATTACTAGATTTCACTTCAGTATGTGCCCCCATTACTGAAGTCTTTCAGTGTGCCAAGTTACATGCAGCCCACATTACACAAGATGGTATTTTGTGCAGGCTTCAGAAAGCTAGGGGCAATTGCAGTTTCACTGCTGGCATACATGAAGTCAAAATCCCTGACTGTTATCATCTCACGCTACAAGCATACTACACAGTTATTCTTCCCAAGAAGACAGGGCTGCTCTGAGTACCCAAGCGATCATCACATGGAAGGGGGCACTGCTATTTTCAGGGATGCCAAGAAAGCAGCATGGCCACGCAGGAGGCACAGCCGAGGGTCCTTTGCAAACTAGCAAAGGGTGCCAGAGCGCAAATCTCAGTTTGCACACCCACCACCCGCTGTAGGAAGGCAGGTCTTTTGGGGCTGTGACTGATTGTGAGGCGTAGCTGCCTGGCAAAATATCTTGGCAATGGACTGGCCAGGCTCCAAGGCTTGAAAGAGGAACCAGTAGCAGAAACCAGTTGGACAACACACACAGCCCTGGTCTGCCTGCAGGAAGTGGAAAGTTTCCTGCCAGTAAAGACCACGCCCAGCCTCACAGTTGTGGGTGGAGGCTGTGTCTACAAAAGCTTCAAGGAAGCAGAAGCCTGCCAGAGATCAGCTCAGCACGACTCTCTTCCTCGTTGCTCAACATGGGCAAGAAAGTTGCAGTTGTCCTCTCGGGCTGTGGGGTGTATGATGGTAGCGAAGTCCACGAGTCCTCGGCTGTCATGGTGCATCTCAGCAGGGAGGGGGCTCAGGTAAGACACTCCTTGCACTGCCGGGGCCAGTCCACACTATTTTGCTTCCTGTTATTAATGCAAAATTGGTTGAAGGGCGAAGTGCTCTGCTCATTCTGATGCCAGGGTCATTCTTTCCACAGCTGCTAAACCAGTGCCAGTTGCTCCATGGGCTCTCTCTTTTTGCTGGGAGAGTTTCCATGATCTGTTTCCTCTTTGGAGTCCCCTGCAACCTAGTCTTTTTCCTAGCAAAAGAAATCCTGCAATGCTCTGCCAGCTTGTTCATATGTGCAGTTTCTTTAGCTGAGCAACACTTTAATCTGCTTTTGCTTCTGTTCTGTATGTACTGCTACAGCCAGGAGTGGCAAAGGCAGAGCAGAGATTCTGCTTCAGTGGAGAGAGGCTGATCGATGGCCCTGCAGAAGAGCCGGGCAAACTACAGGGGTTTGCTCACTCAGTTGTGGTGCCCCTAAACCAAGTTACCTGTGCTTTCTTCGGGGGGGAGGGGCAGATTCAATTTCTTTTTATAATCCCCTGACTTACATAATGGTGTGACTGACGCTTAGTAAAGAGGAGACTTACGCGCACAGTTTCTGTTTTAGCAGTCTGAAGCCCTCTTTCGTGCATGTGTTGGGTGGGGGTAGATGGGAAAGCAAGTCTGTATTTTGCAGTCAGTGGCTGGGTGCCGCTGGGAGGGAGTGGTCCCAAGCATTGCTAAAACGGACTGGGTTTAGGAACTTTCATGAACATTGCCGTGGTGCTGTGGGGAGTCACAAAGAAAGCAGTTGATGCTGGCGTGTACATTTGGGCCAATGTGGGTTTTTCATCCAAGTAACAAAAGCCGGTTTAAGTCTCACTTCTGAGAAAGCCCATACTCTCACAAGGACATGAAAGGCAACCTTACTGGGTTAGACGCAGGTCCATTCTGTTTCCAAGAACAGACGGATGCTCCAGGGAGGCCTCATGCAAGATGTGGAAGGGAGAGCCAGCCCTTGTGGTTGGTCCTTGGCAGCTTGGAGTCAGAGGTACACTGCCTCCGTGCAGAGAATCTTTTCAGCTGTTATAGATAATAGCCGTTGATAGAGCCTTCTTCCTTCATAAGTCTGAATCTCTTTACTCACCACAACCAGCAGTAATTCCAGCAGGGTGGCTATATTAGTCTGTTGCAGCAAAACTGGAAGTCTTGTGGCAACTAAAAGACTAAGAAATTTTTATTCCTGTATTCATGGATACTTCCTCAGATGCAGTGAGTGGATCCTCACTTGGAAATTATTTAATGGAGGAGTGGAGGAGAAAACAGCAGGGTCAAGGGTCCATGAAACGGACAGTTCCCTAGTTTACATTCGTAAAGTGTGAGGAGTCCCAGGTGCTGCCAAGATGGTTAACACTTCTAGTAAGAAATCCCAAGACCCCAAAGCACCAGTACTTAACTGAGAACAGCAGAGGTTACCTGTGAATAAACTTACTTTGAATTTTAATGCATATCAGCAGTTTTCATCCGTGATGGTTAAGAAGCTTCAAGTTTTCTGCATACTGATCTCATTTCTTACTCTCTGGACACCCCCTCCCCCCCCAGTCTTCTGTGGTTTCAGACTATTAGGGCTTTCCAGACAACTATCGTTTAACTCTTGGGGTCCCTCTTGTGGAAGAACACAGTATCACTGATCCTGAGAGCAGTTAACTGTCAAACAAATGAGACTATTCTTGTTCCATCTACATGATGCAAATTGCAGGCTCATACCTCTTTAATTTGCCTTTTGGCCTTGTAGGGAAAAGAGGTTTAACTCTTCAATCACCATTCAGTTTCACTGTTCTCCACCTGACTGCCATTAACCCTTTAAAGGAGAAAATGGGTGTTTTAAACCAAGTACCCTCGTACAGTCAAAGGGAATACCCAACTCCCGGAACAGGAAAGCTCCCAGTTCCTTTGCAGAATCCCCCACTGTTTCCTGAAAACTCTGAAAGGAATAGCCACCTTCCTCACAAGAATGGTTCGTGGGCAAAAAGTTCTATGCCTTCAGCATGCATAAATTGCCGCTTTCCCCATCATGGCAGCCCCAAAGTGGAAAAGGCTTCTTTACTGGCTTCCTGGCAGATCTGCTGTTATTAAAGGTCACAGAGCCTCTGTGCAGAAATAAGGTTGCAGGAATAGTCAAAGCCCAGTCCACTGAACTGGCTTACTGGCAAAATGCCAAGATCAACGTGGTGATCTTTTTCCAGGTTGAACTCTATGCTCCAGACATCGACCAAATGCACGTGGTGAACCATATCAAGGGGCAGCCAACCGAGGAAAAACGCAACGTCTTGGTAGAGAGTGCTAGGATCGCCAGAGGCAATGTCAAAGATCTGGCCACGTTGAATGTGAAGGAACTAGATGCCCTCATCATCCCAGGTAGGAGGAGCCACCTGAGCTTAAATCCTGCCCTCTGTATGGCAACTGGCCCTGCCCAAGAGCTTCAGAACTGAGCAGATGGCATCAGGTCCTCCGGGGCTCTCACATTCTCTTCCTAATCTGACACATCGTTGACATGACTGGCATCCTGTTTGAACCCTGTTTCCTATTCCCAGGTGGTTTTGGAGTGGCTAAAAACCTTTGCTCTTGGGCTGTGGATGGGAAGGACTGTAAGGTCTCCAAACTCGTGGAAGATACCATCAAGGCCTTCCACTCAGCCAAGAAGCCCATTGGTCTGTGCTGCATCTCTCCCGTGCTGGCAGCCAAAATTCTTCCAGGCTGCGAGGTCACTGTTGGGCATGACGCAGAATGTGAGAAGTAAGTGCTACGGCTGGCTGGGGGTGGGAGATTGTGGGCAGCTCTGTTTCAACATCCTACTGAGCCTGGCATTCTGGGACTCATTCTGAAAAGTAAGGTTCTAGACCTCCAAGCTGCAAAGACAGCACAGGCACTGTCTGGTCAACTCTCAAGACAGAGAAGGAACTATAAGGGGAGGGGGTGTCAGCCCAAGGACAGCAGCAGCCAGTACAGCTATAGGTGGTACGTGCAGAATTATGAAAAGTAATGAAAGAGAGGGAGGTGTGCATGCATGCAGAACTGGCCCAACACAGTCCTCCCCAAATGAATTTTCTAAAGCTGTCCAGGTTAGCTATGAATGACCATCAAGAGCTGCTGTCTCTTCTTTACCAGAACTGGTCCCATCTCCATCTAACTCAGAAGCATGGCATTTTTAAGATACTAGTCTAGCCCACACAGTACCCCAATAACCCCGAGAAAAATGTCACCACCTTCCATCAGCCCTGTCCAGATTTTCCGCAAGGGAGCTTGACCTCTGAAGTAGGTGCGCCTGAAAACCCTCCCTACCTTCTCACTTCTGCCTCCACAGGTGGCCCTATGCCAAGACTGCTGAAGCCCTGAAGGAGCTGGGCTGCAAACACGTGAACAAAAACGTCGATGAGGTCCATGTGGATGTGAAGCACAAACTGGTGACCACGAGTGCTTTCATGTGCAATGCGCCCATCCACACCATCTATGACGGCATCGGAAAGATGGTCAAAGAAGTGCTAAAGCTTGCTTGAAGGCCAGAGGGGGAATGCTGGAAACAGGCCACACCTCCCTTCACCCTTGCTAGTGAAAAGCAATGACCACTTCATAGGGAGGTGGGGGGGGAATAATTTGGGTTAAAGGGGCATCTGCAGCCCATCCACACATATGCCATCCTTGGGTCATTCCCCCACCCACCACTCTACCCCTCCCAAGCCAACTCCTTGCTTGCAAACAGCATCCCTACCTCAAACTTAGGCCCCATTTGGGCAGCAGGTGGAAAAGAGGCCATTTGTCTTTGAAGCAGGACTTTTCCCTTCTCCTCCAACCAGCTCCAAACATTCTGCCTGCTTCATCATGCCCAGAGTCATAGACTGTGAAGAACCCCTTGGGACAAAGAAGATGGCTAGATGTAAAGAGGGCTGGATGATGATGGTTAACAGCTGGCTACCACCTTGTGGATGTTGGTGTGTGTCCCCCTGCCCACATACAATACCCCCCCCCCCAAAATAAAATAAAACTGGAACTGTGCTAGACTGGCAGTCTCATGCTTATTTTGTGCCGGGGTAAAAAGGTTTGGAGGGCTGCAAGAGTGAGTCAAGGCCCCAGGCCTTCCAGAACAACAAGGTCTACCTGGAAGGGCTGTTTTAAAGAGAGCAGACCTCTCTCCTCACACACAGTAATGATGTGGAGGCAGGGCTATTTGGGGGCAGGAACGCACAGGAACGGAGTTCCAGCTGGCTTCTGAGTTGGCCTACAACCTCCCCCCCCCCCTTGGATTACCCAGGCTTCTCGCAAGCCACGGGGCACCTGCAGAAATCAAGCCAATCCAAGGAGGGAAGGCAGTTTAAACTGCCTCCCCCCCCTCGGGTTCCCAATGTGCCCCGCAAGTTGCAGGGCACCTGGGGAAGCCGATCCTGGGAGGGAGCTGCTCTGTCAGGGGTGTGGCCTAATATGATAATGAGTGTCTGTAGTTGAGTGTGGCCTATTATGCTAATGAGTTCCTGCTGGGCTTTTTCTACAAAAAGAGCCCTGTGTGCAGGTAAAGGTAAGGTTAATGATCAATTTGGGGGGTAGGGGGAGGATGCTTGGGCTGGCAGCACAGAATGCCTTTCTGTTCTTCCCTTCGGTTTAAAATAATAGCCAGCTGCTTAGGATTTGGATGTAGGTGACGGAGACAGTGAAAGCCAACCACAGGCTTCTTTTGCTTCCGGGAGAAACAGGAACTCTTGCAGGTGGCTCTGTTCCCCAGTTCTGTGAAGAGCAGGTGGGGCAGACATGATGGGTTGGATCCAACCAGCTTTTTTGCTCAGATTTGCTCAGTTCTCCTCCTTCCTATAACCCGTGTCACATGGCTTTTGTCCATGCAGGTCCCATGATCCCCAGCATAGCCTTTTCCAACCCAGTGTGAAAACACACCAACTATCCACAATGAAACGGCTCTGAAATAGCATGAAGCATTTAATGTGAATTGAATGCATACTAGAAGCTGAAAAGTGAAAAGCTACAGCCTTCCCTTCCTCTCACCCGTCACGCTCCACCACCACCTGGCCTGTCAATGCATTCTGTAATTCCTGAACAGAAGCCACCACCATCTCCATAGCTCCTTGAAGAACAGGGAAGGCTAGAGGGGGAAAGGGCAGAGCTTCCCAGCTCTGATTACAATTATGTTCAGCAAGGCAAGAGAAATTCAACATTAATTGTCAACTTTCTTCAGTATCTTCAGAAACTCCTGCTCATTCACCTCCCCGTCGCCATCCACATCAGCTTCATCAATCATTTCCTGCAGGGCAGAAAGGGAGTCAGACTGCAGCCTTGCTGCTTGCAGAGAAGATGACTATAGTAGGTGTGTGTGTGTGTGTAGAGAGACAGAGAGATAGATATGTACAGACAGATAAAGTGAGAAAATGCCCCTTATAGACCAATGCAGACAACATTCCCCACCACCACCACCAGGAAAACCAAAAAGAGCAGCAATGCTCCTGACAGCTGATCAACAAGAGAAGAGAAAGAGGTGCTCATTCCTCCCCTTTTCACATAATGCCGGTTAGATTTATGTATATTTCAAGAAGTGTTCAGAGCCATCCTCAATTCCTCAAGATATTCAGAAATTAACCCCACAGTCTGACCCCACTTCCATACAAATGCAGATCAAATGGCTAGGTCAGGGGTCCAACAGGTAGCTCATGAGTTTCATTGGCTGCTGCAGAGCACTTCACACATCCTCTAGAAGACCAGGGAAAATATCCAAAACAAGTTCTGCTCTGGGCTTTATTTATTTAGTTTTTAAAGAAACTTTCATGAGATTTTCCTCTGTGCTACTTAGCTGATAGCTTCATTTTTGGAGTTCTTCCTAATCCATATTCTGTTTCTAGGACAGAATAAAGTTGGGTAACCTGCTGGGTGAAGGGGGGACTAGCTTGGGATAATTTTCATTACTCAGAAGTAGCTCTCCTTACAGAAAAAGCTGGCAGTCCTGGACTGGGTTCATGGCTGGGCAAGGAATTCTGGATACATCAGGCATCCTTGTCCCAGGAGAGAAGGGGCCCTTCTTCATCCTGTTCTTTCCCCTTTGCCAAATGCAGCAATCAGTTAATTCAGCCCTTTGGGGGAAGAAGACATGTGGCCCAGCCTCTTCACTAGACAAGTAGTTCCATGCTACTCATGCACATCCTCCCACACACTTTACACAAAGAAAATGTAAAGAGTTTGCTTCTGACCTCTGTGAGGGATTATGACACATTAGAGAAAAGCTGCCACACCCACCTGCAACTCTTCGTCTGTCAGTTTCTCCCCTATCTCACTGGCAATCTGCTTGAGGTTCTTGAAGGAGATTTTGCCGCTCTCACTGTCCTCAAAGAGCTTGAAGGCTTTCAAGATTTCTTCTTTGGGATCTGTTTGTGACTGAACACAGAAATGCAGGACAAAGGCTCTCACCCAGACCCCTGAATTCCATGGCCATCCCTGCTCTTCTCAAGTTCTAAGGCCGAGCATAAGCATTAATTGTGCTCAGTTGCTGCTAATGTTTCCTTTACACTGAAAGGCTTTGCTCACACACTCGGAGGAAGGGTGGGGGACAGAATCACATTTGGCACTCATTTTGCCTGGCTCGGTCTGCCAGATAGAATTTGGCTTTGGGGGCAAGACAGAGCTTGCTCCTTGGCCACTGGGCTTCCCACAGGGCTCTGTCTTGCCCCTTATGCTTCCCAACATCCACATGAAATTGCTAGGGGAACTCATCTGGAGATTTGGGCTGGGATGTCACCAACGTGCGGGTGATGCCCAGCTCTGTCT
Organism: Lepidodactylus listeri; assembly: GCA_029233225.1. NCBI lineage: Eukaryota > Metazoa > Chordata > Lepidosauria > Squamata > Gekkonidae > Lepidodactylus > Lepidodactylus listeri. Next base: position 32,027,216 of record JARCFY010000013.1, read on the forward strand.
CACGCTTCTGGCGGATCTCAGGGAAGCTGTAGAAACCCTGAACTGGTGCCTGGAGGCATGCAGACTAATAAATTGAAGCTGAATCCCAACAAGACTGAAGTGCTGTTGTTGAGAGGAAGGATTTAAGGTGTTCCCTATTCTGGATGGGGCTGCATTCCCCTTGAAGAAACAGATCCATAGCGTGGGGGTGCTTCTGGACCCAGGCCTACTGCTGGATAAGCAGGTAGCCGCTGTGGCCAGGAAAGCCAGCTTCAACTGGTCAGCCAGCTGCATCATTTCCTGGGCAGAAAATATCAGGCCACTGTGGTGCATGCCATGATAACATCTTACAACACTGCAGTGGGCTCTATGTGGGCTGGCCCTTGAATAAAGCTTGAAAGTTTTGACTGGCAAAGAATGCTACAGTGAGGCTATAGGCTGGTGATATCAACCGTATCTACCTCTACTGGCTCCCAGTTTCTTCCTGAGCCCAATTCAAGGTGATGCTGTTGACTTATATGGCATGGAACCAGCATACCTGAGGGACTAACTGCCATAAAAACATCCCTGACCACTAAGGTAATCTTCCAAGGCCCTGCTTTCAGTGCCTTGCCTTCTGGTATTAATCAAGAGAGCCTTTTCAGCCATGGCATCAAAACTGCCCTCCCCCAGGGATATTCACCCGTCCCCTTCTGCCAGTGGGTGAATACTTTTTGTTTCACCTGGCATTCCCTCAATGATCCCTCCTTCCTGCTCTGTGTTTTATGTATACTTTTAATATGTATTTTAGTTTTGGTTTTAATTGTTTTTTAGGAATTGTTTCAATCCTATGATTTTATAATGTTTTATTTTACCTCTTAGCCACTTGGGGGGACCCCTCACTAAGCAAAATGGCAGCATACAGGTTTTGTAAATAAATAAAGTCCATAGTTCTTGAATGCACAGGCAAACATTTGTATTTACATTCCCCTCATTCAGTTTTTCGTTGGACAGAAACTTCTCCGTCATTAGAAACTGCAGCAGAAATCCCACAGAAATGTCACAGGCTCTGGGCTGCGCACCCTGACTTGGATGGCCCTGGGCTAGCCCAATCTTGTCAGATCTCGGAAGCTAAACAGAGTTGGCCCTGATCAGTATATGGATGGGAGACCACCAAGGAAGTCCAGGGTCACTATGCAGAGGCAGGAAATTGCAACCCACCTCTGTTCACCTTTTGCCTTGAAAACCCTACTGGATCACCATAAGTCAGCTGCAACTTGACTGCACTTTCCACTACCACCACTGTGCTGCCCCCTTGCTTTCCCACCTGCTCTGATCCCTCCCCCCAAATCTGCATCCATCGGACAAAATGGACATTGCTAAGCCATAAAGCCATCTGGCACAATAGGTCTGACAGTCCCTGTGGTGCCTCAACACTCTTAAAGAAGAACTTTTTCATTTATATACACTGTTGAATTGCAGACATACCATTTTTTCAGTCATCACAGAATAAAAGGCATCGAAGCCGATTTTCCCTGTTCCTTCTTTATCCACTTCAAGCACAATTCTCTTGAGCTCTTCCTTCGAGGGTTCAAACCCTAATGCTCGTATGGACACCTTCAGCCATTACGAGGCAAGTATCAACAAAGAAAGACAAGTCACTGATAGGAGTACTTTTAAGTTTCCTTCCACAGGGCAAACAGCTGCTCCCCAGGGCCGTTTGTGGTGGGCAACACAGTGCTAGGAGGGAAGGGTTAACTCCCCCCCGCCCCCGAGCCAGATCCAAATAAGACCTCCATCAATGCAACAGATATTTCAAGGAAAGGGGGGAAGAACACACACAAATTTCTGTTCAAAGCACTCCGAGTGTTTTGTGTAACAGAGTTTAGTTAACATAGTTCTGTATCTGATTGGCTCTCACTTTTTCTTGAACTGTAAAGTAGTAGTGCCATCCCAAGTACAGTTAAACCACCAGACAGTACTGTGGAAGTACCCCATTTAACTGCTACTGCTGAAAGATTCTAAATCAATTCAAAATGAACTTTGGGTTCAATGACACTTGAGTACCCTAAGGAAACAGAGATAGGCTTGAAGGGGATATGGTCGGGCAGTTCACGATGGATTTCAAAAAGAACTCTCCTCAAAAATTCTCATTTTCAGGCAGTCTTGCCAGATAAAAATGGAGCCTGCATTTTTAATTTTTTTCCTTAGTACTTTTATAGTTCACTTTGTTAAGGTGGACTTGCATAACCATAGCAGAAAAGCCTTTCCATGGTGGCAGTATCTTTCAGTGATGTTTGGCCATACAATACAGGATGAGATATATTTCAATTACTTTTGAATGTTACCTGGCAATATGTCACCTTGTACTTCATGGCCCTTGACCGGCCATTTATATATATATTTTTTCTTCATAACCTCATATATAAACATCTACTTAGTAAGAACTATTACATGCCCCTCACAAAATGGGTTCTAGTTCACAAAAGCTTATGCTGGAATAAAATCTTATTAGTTTTGTAACAAAATTCCTGTTCAGTTTTGTTGCTACAGACTAAGGTGGCTCTAGCTATCCCTCTGTAACTATTGAAACGAACAAGGGATTCCACTTTGGTCTTTCGGCATATGGAAAGCAAATAAAACCAAGGAACTTGCCTTCAGATCTTTCACGTCAATGGTGCCTGTGCCATCAGCATCCAGCAGGTCAAAAGCCTCTCGCATTTGCTGCTTTTGGTCTGCAGTGAGTTCAAGCTTGGGGCCAGTCCTTCGTTTCTGGGCCATTCCCCCTACTAAGGCTTTTTTGGCCTTAGAAGCCTGGAAGAGGGTCAACACCAAAGCAAACGACACCGCTGAGATTCCTTCTTCCAAACAACACTGTCCCAAACAACACTGCTGTTCATCCCACACCTTGGGCCCAACGTAGCTGAGTGAGGTGATGTCTGCTCCCAACAGATGAGACCAGTGTTCCCTCTAAGCTGAGTTAGTGTGAGCTAGCTCACAGTTTTTTAGCTTCTGGCTCACAGATTTTTGTCTTAGCTCAGGAAGGAGGGCTCCAGAGCAGACTAATTGATGCAGCAGCCAAATTGCTCACTCACAACTTTAATGCTGGTAGCTCACAAACTAGGATTTTCGCTCACAGGGCTCTCCACAGCTTAGGGGGAGCACTGGATGAGACCAGAGACTGATGAAACAAATGAAAGGGCTCTGGGGGAGCGGCTGTGGCTCAGTAGTGGGGCATCTGCTTGGCATGCAGAAGGTCCCACGTTCAACCCCCAGCACTTCAGTTTAAAAGTCTAGGTAGTAGGTGAAAGACCTCTGGTGCAGGGCAGTTTTATGTGTGTTCATGTGTGACTATCTGGGACCCCCAGGATTTTTCTGTCTAGTGGAGAGATCCTGAGGGAAGATGCTTCCTGGGTATAGTCGACTCACCTAAACTGCATCTGACCACATTCTAAATCACTACAAAAGCTTTTCCAGTTGCACAGTAACTAATAAACCCAGGGGTCCGTTGGGGCCGGAGCGAGTTGGAGCAAAGCTCCGCCAGCTCAGGAGTGGCCACTAGGGCAGCCACGGGCGAAATCAGATTCTCTAATCTGATTCAGCCCGCTGCCGAATTTCGGCGGCAACTTTAAAAGCAACTGGAGGGGACGGGGTTTGAGGGAGAGGCTCCAAACTTGCAGGGTAGCTGCTGGGGCCTCTCCTCGAAATACCCACCAAGTTTCAAGAAGATTGGACCAGGGAGTCCAATTCTACAGGCCCCCAAACAGGTTGCCCCCATTCCCTCCATTGTTCTCTATGGTAGGAAAAAAGTTAACATTTTTTCCCACCATAGAGAACAATGGAGGAGATGGGACAACCCGTTTGGGGGCCCATAGAATTGGACCCCCTGGTCCAATCTTCTTGAAACTTGGTGGGTATTTCGAGGAGAGGCCCCAGCAGCTACCCTGCAACTTTGGATCCTCTCCCTCAAACCCCCTTTCCTCCAGCCCCTCATATACCCTATGAGTTTTTGCCATTGATTTCAATGGCCCATAGGGTATAATGGGGCTGAAACTGACATTCCCTTTCTGACACACTTCTGGTGATGTCAGGGGACGTGGCATACGCTAATGAGGTATGCTAATGAGTTATGCTAATGAGCTCCTGCACTTCTTTTTCTACAAAAGGACCCCTGAATAAACCCATTAAATAAATACAACACAGGTTCTATCTTTTGAGATCTTCAGGGAAAGGCTATGCTCCAGTTCTCTTATTAGACAAGATCCAGCACAGTAAACAGCAGTCTTTCCAATACTGGCCCCATCCCAAGTGACAGACCCCAGACACAGAGTGAAGTGCACCAGCTGGGTACATTGTATCATGTCTGCTATATGCTGTCCACAGGGTTTATTAGAAAACTGGTTTGTTTCACTAATATGTATGTTTATTAATAACCTTTAGGGTAGGTTGTGTACTGTAAGGGGGGGTGTTCCCTTTGCCAAAACAGTAAAAAAAAGTCCTTTTATTTAACAGCTTGTTAACCGTGATCAGGGCTGCAAAACACTGAATGTATTTTAGTACTCATACACTTAGAACTTGGAAGGTCCACGAACCAGGGAAACACAAAGAGGTGAATGTTACCATGAGCCAGAATGCAAGGAAATGCGCCACCTTGTGAGGAAACGCAGTGAGGACAATCCAGGGAGGCTTAAAGCTTGCTGCAGTAAGCTTCACCTTGGGAAAGGTGTGCTCGGCAAGGCTCGTATCTTTATTCTGGCAGGGGCCCGGAGCTCTCCTGGGATTGAAAAGATCCCAGACTACACGGAATAGTTCCACTGGGGGAAAATGGCAGCTTTGGTTGGTGGGCATCGTGGCATCTCACACACACACACACGACCACCGAGCACCCCCCCCCCAAACTCCGCCCTCCTTTGGCACCCCCCCCCCCCCCAAAAAAAATCTCCAGGATCCCTCTACATTCCACATCTGCTCAGGCGTATAAAGGAGGTGAAGCTGAGCAGGAAGGGCCGGGGAAGTTTCTCCAGTTGAATTTCTGCCTATCGTTTGGACATCCCTAAACGCGTCACCACTAACTGAGCAAAGAGAATCGGCGGAGTCCCGAAGCGCCGCTGAAAGCGCTAATACGGTCCCACTGGCCGCGCCCGCACCATCGAGCCCCGCCCCCTAAGCCTCGTTTCCCTACCAACGCGCATTCACCTGACCGCGGCAGAGTTCGCTGACCCGCCACGCCTACAAAATGGCGTCGTCCCCTTTCCTGGGCCGCTAAGGCGGCTGAAGCACTTCAGGCCAGCCGCGCTCTGCTCGTTCTTTCACTCGCCTTCCCTTACCATCCGCTGCCCTGCCTGGCCGGTAGCGTCTTAAACGGCACACAAGGCTCGCCTGAGTGCAAAGGGGGTGGAACCCACACAACAGTTCTTTCGGCGGACATTGGTTCCGCCGTTACTATGACAACAGGGTGGCTCGGCGGAAAGCGACTCGGACAGGCGCGCGCGGCAAAGTCTTTGTGGTGAGGCTTTGGGGCGGCGGATGTAGTTCGCGCGCGCAAAACGACCAAGATAGGGCGCGGACCTCGTCCTGAAAACGCCATAGGACTGTATTTAAAGGGCGCTTAACCGAGAAATGGGGTTTGGAAGTGTTGCTACACCCTGCGCGACAAAGGCAAAGGAACAACCCCATGAAACCCAGTGGCCGGGTGAATTTCAGCGAATGCATGCTCAAGACGCCTTGCTAAGCTAAGACCCCCTGCATGCCAACATCTTCCCTTAACTAGGTCCGTAGATGCTTTGCATTTACTTACAACTATTTCACGACAGCTATATCGACCACAGAAAGGAGAGCAAGGGATGCGAAGGGCTAACCCCACCAATAATGAAAAAAAATCCAGAGAATGAAGTCTTCCCATATCAACCGGGGAAATGCTCTTACCGTCTACATCAAAAATACCTCTTCTCCCTTGTGCAAAAACCCACTGGGCATTTGGATTCAAAATGTTCGGCTTCAGTTAGATTTCCCCTTCATAAGCCCCTTATCAAAGAGAATATTAGATCCCAGTAGAGGCAACTCAGATTTACTTCAGATGTATATATTAGTTTCATACCATTACACTATTACCTACTGATCATCTTAATGACAATTTGTGAGCTGGGCAAGGGTGCCAATATAATACAGTCAAGCATCACATTGGTTTGGTGAACAGGTGAAACCAATGATAAATATTTCATGTCTTGCTCCCCTCCCCATCATAGATATTTTATGGCAACCACAGCACACACTAAACTTTCTTTAAGGTGTGCACAGGCAAAGACAAGTTAGATTTTATTAAGATATAAAATCAGCTCCAAAGAGCCAGCAATTTAAAATGGGGACACGTGCAGTGCAACAAGCACAAAACAATAAGCGCAGATTAAGAAGCGGTACAAAGAAGGTAATACCCTCCTCCGACAAAATGGGCAAAGCTATTAGGACTCAGTCAGCCAGTCGCATATTCCACACACCCATAAGCAGAATTTGGCAACTTTATTAGTTGTCTCCTGGGAAGAGTCTGCAAGGAAACACATAGCTGTTCAGATCTTCCCAGTAAAGTTGACCGAATTGGAGCAATATACTGTCGTATGTCATAGAATGGGCAATGCAGCAAGAACATGTTCTGTAGACTCTTACTTTCTCTGCATGACACAAAACTGTTGAGGGGCAGAACACGACAGTAGCTGCCTTCCAGGAGGGCTCCAGGTAGAGCATTAAAAGCAGGACAGGGTAGTCTCTAATATTTGGAGATCTCGAGAACGTAACTGGGTATTTCTATATCTGTGCCCTACCTAGCTGTAGAACATGTTCCCAGAACCACGAATTCTTTTGCTTTCTGATACCCAATATGCAGTAAAACTTGGGAGGTGGCCATGCTTCTGGAGCTTCCCCTCAATTGTCCTTTGCCAGGTTGAGCAGCGGCTATCAGCAAGGAGCACAGATGCTAGACCTCCCAGACTGAAAATGAGCTTTAGCCAGTAGGTGGATGTAAGTAGCCACATATAATCGGAATACACCATGGGACTCCCAAGATTGCTCGTAGGAACTTGGATTGTAGCACTTCCAGTAAGCTCCTTTCTTTGTAAATACAGAGCTGGATGACAACCTTTCCTTGGAAGACCCTGATTACCCTTTTGTGAAGCAGAATCATAGAATGGTGGAGGATGCTCAGTGGGCAGTCTCTGTAGCATACACTGACTGAGCTCTCTTAACATTCAACATGGAGGCCTATGCCAAGATATTTAAATATTTTTGTTTGCTCAGTGTTGTGACCATTATTTGCGATCTATGATTTTGATGTCTTTTGGTAAAGATGAAGACTCGTTTTTTGATAATTTATCTGCTCCTCTTTACAGTATGCAATAAAGGCATGGAGTGATCTAAGGCGAACCTGTGAATGGGATAGAATAACAGTATCATCTGCGTACAGTTAAGGCAGTTGTTTTATCAGCAAGCTTTGGAGAATGGAAGCTTAAATTTATTAGGTTTTGCACCAAGGAGTTATTGTATTGGTTAAAAAGAAATCAGGAAGCAGCCTTACTTAACTCCTTTTGTCAAGTGGGAGTACACAGGCACAATGTCTGGCGAACTGGGTTGGATTCCCCATTCCTCCTCCACATGAAGCCCACTGGGTGGCCTTGGGCCAGTCACAGTTCTCTCAGCACTCTCTTGGCCCCACCTACCTCACAAGGTGCCTGCTGGTAGAAGACGAAGGAAAGGAATGTGACTGTAAGCTGCTTTGAGACTCCTTGGGGCAGAGAAAAGCAGGGTATAACACTCTACTCCTCTTCTTCCAGTTATACTGCTCTGATAGCAGTGAATGACTGCTGGTGCTACCCACAGGTTTCAGTTCTCATTTAGAATCATTGCCAAGTAAAGCAGATTTCAGATTCCCAGCCACCCCAATGATGACAACACAGCAGAAGCCAGTGATTTTCATTTGTATTTGTCATACAGTTATCTGGAAACAAGAGCTGATACAGTGAGCAAGCAGAAGTAAAAACAGCTGCACTCTCAAGGGGAAAAAATTCCTTCTTCTCATCTTAAAACTACACACAGTGGTTAATCTGTTGAGGACAGTTTCTAAATTAACCTTTACTCCAAATTTAATCCAGGTGTATGTGTACTCAAGCTGCAGCATCAGCTCCTAAGGAGTCCTCTCAATAAGAGGCAAGAGTTAGAAGTTCTCAACTGCCATAACAAGCAACATATTGCTGTTGTGGAGGAGCAATCTGAGCACAGGGCCTCGCATGTCTTGCTCAACTGAACTGCTACTAAAACAAAGCACTGGCAGTGCAGTCAAGCATATCTCAGGGTTAAATACCTGAGCATCATCAACTGACTCTACTAAAGGGTGTGTGGGAACAGTATGTGTAGGGCCAGTATGTGTAATTCTCTAGTATCTAATACCAAGTACCTGTGTGCAGCACAACCAACCACAGTGACACTACTTTGTTTAGAACCTGCAGACAAAGCAGGTGAAGCGATTAAGAATGACTCCTTCTTGCTCATTTAATATATAAATTAAATGTCTTGCACTCTCAAATAACAAAAAAAATGATAATTTCGGGAGTTCTGCCAAGAAACACACCATAATAAAAGCTGTTCAAAATGGAGGCAGACACTGAAAAGAAATCCATACTTACCTGGGATTGCATTTGTGCTGAAGTGAACAGAAGAGCTGCATTTTTAAAAGGGAAGCCTAGAAAAGCACATCAAGAGGCCAGTGGCCAAATACATCATCGTTTTGACAAGGAGGAACAGCAAAACATGTCCAATGGGCCAAACTGAACAAATGCTTTTATTTTTGTAAAGTGTTTGCCACAGTGGCAAGGCCTGCAACCTCCGTAGCTGCTCTCATTCCTGAAGAGTATGCATTTGGCACCAGGTTGTGTTCTCTCCATGTATTTATTGGGGGAGGGGGAGGAAGAGAAGAATAAGCTTTAAATTGAATTGCATTTTTCTTGCAGAGAAAAGACGCCATCTTGAAATTAATTTACACAGATGAAGCTTTAAAAATCCTCAAGTCAAGATGGCACAGAAAAGTCCACAAAAGAGAAGTCAACAGTAATAAAGCTGATAACGCTTAAGTGGTTTATAAAACCTATAAAAAAGCTTCACCAGCAGACACCCCCCCCCCCCCCCCCCCCCCAGGTAGAGCTCAGAAAAATACCTCGGGGAGGAGCAACACTCACTAGCCAGAAATCTTGCCAGAGGTACCCCACATACGTACCAACAGGAATACCTGAAAACCAAATATTAAAAAGCTCCAATTCCAAATCGATGCAGGAAGAGAAAAATCTAATTCACAGGAAAACTGAACCCATGAAATCACAATTGCCTGGGCTTTTCACACCTTTCCCTGCAGGCACACAGCAAGGCCACACAGCTCAACTGCAAACTCCCCATGGGATACAAAATTTCTCATCCCCCCATCATGCAGGAGACGAGTCCGGCTGTGCTCTTTGATACTATCATAGATCACATCTGGTAAGAGTAGCAGGCAGATTAAGCAGATATGGAGTCCGTGGCTCCCACTGCCTCTGCTCAGCATCAGAGACATTTCCTGAAGGGTTTTCTTCTCAAGGCCTGAAGTTCTTTATGCTGATTCGCCACTCTCTATGGGCTTGATGATGTGGTCTGGTTTGTTGCCAGCTGCACAGTGATCCCACATCTGAAGATAAAGCCGCTCTAGTTCCATTGTGTACTGCTTTGTGTTGAACAGGGGACTGGATATTCGCTGCTTCCAGACCTTGCCACGTATTTTCTTCAGGCTGCAGGAAAACAGGTGCATAGATTCCACTGTTATTGAATTCACTAACCCAGATTATCAACCTTTCTATTACACATGGGTATCAGATATTTCCCTCCTCTATTTAAACTTATCCAAATGCCCCACACAACCTCCACCATATGTGCTTCACAATCACTGTTTCCTGCAGGTAACACTGTCACACATCATCACAATAATTATACTTTGCACTTGCAAATACTCCTTCATAGCCCAGAATGTGTTCTGAGGAGACATGACTGATGCAACTTGATAGGCTCCTGTCACTAACATAATTCATTGTGTCATAGTTAATGAACTCTCTCCTCTCTCCATCCCCTTGACACATATTTACTTACTATTCTAGATCTGTTCCCAGCTTAACAGCAACATCTTCATATTCCTGCCTGCTTTTCGCAATTAGTTCCGGACAGCCAAGACAAGTGAGTTGTGAGGCTGCAACACGTGACGCAAGTGTCTCTCCTGGAAGCAGAAGTAATATTCTTGAAGCTTTAAGTCCCAAACATGTTATTTCCCTATTTCTCCTACAAAAGGCAAGATGCTCGGGAAGAGGTTCATATTAAGGCCCACCACCCAAATGTCATCTTCTTCCTGCTACCAGTACTACCATCAGCTTCTCTCTTCCACGCCAAGGTCCTCTGCCAGTCACCTGGCAACACATCCACAACCTCCAGTTTTGGAATCACTAACATATCTGAAAACACCACCACACTGATGTTTAGTATAGCCAAGTCTACAACTTTTGCCAGCAGTAGCACATGACCTCCAGGACTTACCTGGCATGGTAACCATTGGGGTCCCAGCCCAGAGCACATCCATCCCTGTGGTGTGGCCGTTACAAAGGGGTGTATCTAGACAGACATCAGCAAGTTGGCCCCTCCTCACATGTTCCTCTTTGGGGGCCACTGGAGAGAAGATGATGCGGTTTTGTGGAAGGCCCATATTCTGTGCATACTGTTGAATATTTGGTTCTCCTACAGCTGGGAAACGCAGCAGCCACAATACACTGTTTGGGACACGCTTTAAAATCTGTAATCAAGAGACAAAGAGTGAACTTACAAAACACCTATCAAGCGTATCAACTAATCCTGGATAGCACTGCATTTCCCAAGCCGAGTTGACTAGGCAAAAGGCGTACTGATCAGAGAGATGAAAGCTACTCACATTGGCCCACATCTGAAGTGTGGAAGGGTCAATTTTATAAAGCTGATTAAAGTTGCAATACACAACAGAATCTTCAGGCAATCCATACTGGGAGCGGGTGGTGACAATGATGGTGCGTGGGACCTCCTCACCAGTTGCTGCTTTGTTGTTGATCTGAGGGGGAAAAATGTGAATCTGAGATGTAAAGCACATCAGAATCCATAAGGTGGCTGCCAATTACAAGGATATGCTTTCCTGACTTTCTGGTTTTGCAGCCTGTTTGAGCACTCTACCACTGCATGTTTCTGCCCCATTTAAGGATTTTTTAAAATGGAAATGTCAGATCCCATTGTTATAAAACTGCTAGACCCAAGTCCTTTCAAACACAAAGCCCCATGTTTAGATTAGCTCAGCCAGGCCTGGATTCTAGACCATTATATGCCCATGGCTGATTTAACAACCTCTTCACCTTTGTGCCCACTTCCTCTCACCTGGGTAGTTGCAAGCCCATTGCTAATGTTGAATCCATTGATGGTTATCTGTATTTGTCCACGATTTATCATGTCAATTACTGCCTCTGCAATTGTATTCATAGGAATGACAGGCATGCTGAGTCCAGCGCTGCTGTCGGCATTGTCCCCACCATCAGGACATTTCATCTAGAAACCACACAAGACATGAAGTAAAAGGTAAATAAAGGTTTCCCTCCAAATAAATTAAGTTATAAGCCCACATAAAGCTGTTGGTCTTCCTTCCAAACATAAAGAAAGGCCTTTACTGCAAGGTCCAGTGCAGTTATCTGTTTTTATTAAAACATTCTTACACCACTTCCGTCACTGATAACAGTAACTCGGCTACAAGTCAGTACACTAGGAAAATAAGACATTAAAATAAAGCATAGAAGAAATAAATCCCCCAGAACATCATCACGCATCCCAAAAAAAGATCTTATTCCCTTCAAAAGATTGTTTAAAACGCTTTGTAGTGTTTATAGAGCTAGGTATGTGTAGGTGCCCTCATTTATCACCTCATATCCCCTATTATCCTCCAACCCACCCATGGTCTCCCATTCCTATTGGTACTTTCCACCCTTCATAAATTCCATCTCTCATCTGCAGCCTCCCAGAGGACAAGGCACATACATTTGAACTATACTTCACATGCTCTGCAACATACACCTAAAAGGTTCTTACCTTCACTAGTTTTACATCAGGAAGACTGTCAAGGAATGCCTTCAGATCAATGCCATTCAAAACAATTCTGTTGTCATAAATATGCCCATTGGATTTGAAGTCAATAACAGCTTTTTTCTGAAAGAGAATGAAGTGTTTACGCACACTAAAACTTTAAAAAGCAACACAAGGCAGATCACTTACTGCCTGGTCGGCTCTCCCCCCCCCCCCCCCCACACACACCCTGTACCTTTAAGTGTGGGAACATGTTGGCATGATCTCCAATGAAGAATGTATTTGGCATGTAAGCCAGCTTTTCAGAATACTGCTCAGCCACATCAGTAGGAGAGGTTTCTTTGTCTGTGATGATGTAATCCATGAATAATGCGCCACTAGTCCCAGGATAGCCTAACCACATAGCCTGGAAATCAAGCAAAGATGCCTGGGCTTAATATCCAAGATCTTTCTCTCATATGCAACCTGAAAGATAGCACTACAGCTTGTTGTTTTAATTGTCAGAAGCTAGTCTTAATAATGCTAGTAAGATTTCATGTACACAGCACTTCACATACATTATTTTAGTAATCCTAATAATCCTTACAAATCACTCTGCATGGTACAGCCAGTACCCCCAGCCCCACGTTGCAGAGACAAAGAGACTGCCTTGCCAAAAACAAACTAAGCAATGTTCAATCAGTGAGCCAATTTCAGGGTAGTAAAAACTGGTTTTACAAAATGGAACAAACTCTTTGATGATGCCATGAGTCAAGTGTTTTCATCCACAAGGAAATCTGGGGACATATATTCTATTAATAGATTTTCAGATCCACTGATGAAAACACTCAACTGTTTCATCCCTGAGCCTATGAGAGTGCTACCCCAGCATCCAATCACCTTTCAGAAGAAGAATAAAATGTTGTAGGGAAGCACAGTAGTTCAGGTCTGCCTCAGGAAGAGTGCAGTGATAGTCTGGGTCTGCTTCAGTAAAAGAGCAGCCAGATTGAAGGGTAGCTCTGTCTGGTAGTGTGGTAGAGTGGTTTAGCCCTACCTCTGGGAGAGGACAGAGTGCCCAATTGTTAAGCTTGTCTCTAGTGAAGAACAGACCTTGTACCCATTCAGTCTGATTCTTGGGAACGGGCAGGCTGGTGTGGGTGGAATCCAACCTAGTGGTGGTTGTTCAGTGAAAGCCTGTTTGTACCTGTAAGCATTAAAGAGAATTCAAACCGCACTCTGAAGCCATAACAAGCTTAAACTTGTAATGACTCGGCCAGGTTTTTTCTTCGACTATCTGGATACTTCTGTTGCTGATCTGTTCTTTAAAACCAACATATAAATAATCTTCTTTGTCATTTACATACCACTCCTGCCTCACTGATCTCTTTGTTCTACTTGTTTGCCACAAACTTACCTCATGGTAGTGAGCCCAAAGTCTTTAAATTTGCTACCCTAAAAACATCCTATAACTGAGAGGAAGATTTACAGTTTAAAACAAACCCAATTCAACAAAACCATGAGATGCTGTGTGGGTCCCTTCAGTTGGCAGAAAAGGACTGTCAAACTAATGCAGGACATGTTCACTTTCCAACCATAGAGACTGCTTCAAAGCTTGTTGTTAGCCATTCAGTCACGTCCGATTCTTGGCAATTCTATGGGCCAGCTCTCCCCACGTTTTCCGATCTTGTACTGTTTCTCTGAGTTGTCCCATGCTCAGGCTGGTGTCAACTTTTATGGTATCTAGCCACTGTGTTCTCTGGTGGCCCATTTCCTTTTGCCACTAACCAATCCAAGCATAATTGCTTTTTCTAATGAGTTCTTCTGCATGGCATGGCCAAAATAAGTCAGTTGCAGTTTTGTGATTTTAATTGGCACTCTGTACAGATATTTTAATTACTGTCTCCTCCTTACCTGTATTGGAGCTGGTCTTAGGGCAAAAAGTTCATTGCGGGCTCCTTTGGTGTAGCCATTCATGTTGATGAGGATGTGTATGCCATCCTGGTGGATGCGGTCAGCTGCCTTTCCATTGCATGGAATCTAAGGTACAAGAATTAGAAGTTACTGCAAGGGCATACTTCAGTTTTGCTCTGCTAATTTAAAAGCTGCCACAATCAAAATTCTAGAGGTGTTCTCTATTTATGTCACTCTTGGGAGCAGGCACAGAAGCATCTGAGCTACATCAGCCTTTAAAACCAGGATGTAGTAGCACCTTAAAGACTAGCAGATCTCTTGAGGCAGAAGCTTTCATGGTCTACGGTTTAGATGTTCTAGTTTGTGAAAGTTTTTGCCTTAAGAAAGCTATTAATCTTTAAGATGCCACCAGGTTTCTTATGGTTGCTGATTTCCCAAAACACAACACTGCAGAAATGCACTCAATTTCCCTAAGATTTCCAAAACCTAAATGTAAGAATTCTTTTAGTTAAAGCATGGACAGGTTTCCTAAATACTGCTTTAATGGATCATTTCCAAAGTTCATTTGGAATTCAGAAGCAGTTGAGCTCTATTTTTAAGCCAACAATACTGGCCTTTCCTATGAACCATAAAAAAGTTTCTTGTACACAGCGCAGGTTCATGAACATATAAAAGTGCCTTACAGAGTCAAGTGGCAACAGTTCCAAGATCCTTTGGCTGGGGACTGACCTCCTACAATGTGCCACTTTGGTGAGAGAAAGAAACAGGTCCTCTGTTTCAAGACACTAAACAATTTAAGCAGCCCTGTCCCACACATACCCCCACTCTACAAAACTAAACTGAGGATTTATCAAACTAGAACTCTTACCTGGGACAGATCAATAAAATGATTTGCTTCAGCCATCACCTTTACCCGGAAATTTGTGCCATCATCAGGGCTCAGGGCATAGCAGAATACCTAGGAAAGAACAGTGCTCAGGTGACCAGAACAATTTCAAGGGGGAAACAGTTATTCCTTGTGCATTGGATAACAGGCCAGTATTCCTGAATTACATGAATTATTAGTTTTTTGCAGCACAGAGCCACAGTTCCAAATATTCACCTAGCAGTACCTGTTAGCTGCCATGTTAGATTGAGACATGGAAGCTCTTACCTCAAATTTGTCAGGGTTGTGCATGCCCGGAATTGACTGCATGAGGTGGGAAGTGGGATGATTCCCAAAGTCAGAGCTGACGTAGCCAACACGCACTCGGCCTTCGCTAGCCTTCAAGTCCTTGGGATGTTCATATGGTGGCTTGTGAAGGACGTTGATCTGCCAATATAGTAACGACTTACTGAGTTATCAAGACAATGGTTTTCTCAAAAACAGAAACAACCTGTTGTCTGAACATAACTGTGGAAACTCTTCACGGCATCTGTACCTTGTCCAAACATAGGTTTCCATGTCTTTCAGCAATAGCCTTCCGGAAACTGTGGGACAACGGATACAGCATACTGTGATGAGGATGGACCGAAGGAAGCCTGTTCTTTTCCAACTGATCAGCAACTATGCTGACCAGCTTCTTCATCCTTTCATCATAATCAGTCCAATCACAAACTATCTGAAAGAGCAAAGCCACAAAATCAATCAGCATACCTTAAGCAGCAGCAGCACTGGAAACAGATCAATGAGAATATCAGCGCTGCTTCTTGCAGCCTCTCTCCAGAGGCGTTGCCTCCAGTTTGCCATGTGGTCCAAGTCTTGATGTTTGGGCATTATCATGTAACTGCCCCCAACTCACCTGCAAGCAATGCGCCAAATTGCAATAGGCATCAGGAAAGTCAGGTTTCAGTTTCAGCGCAGTGCGGTATGAAGCAATGGCCTCTGGTATGTTCCCTGAATCCTAGCAAGGAAGGAAGGAAGAAATAAACAATGGCCGCCTGGCTGCTACCTAGCCCTCCAAGCCTGATCTAAACAGCAGGCATGAATGTACCTTATGGATGGAAGCCAGATTACTGTGGGCATCAGCAAAGGCAGGATTTATCTGAATGGCCCGTGTGTAACATTGCAAAGCTCCCTGAACATCCTGCATCTCCTTTAGTGTGTTCCCCATGTTGGAATAGGCATCAGCAAACGTGGGACTGATTCTGAATTGAGGAGATCAGAAGTGGAGGGAAAGAGAAGTGTTTAAAAAATCCAACACATAATCACATTACCATCTGTCTATCTATCTAGTACTGCTCATACGGCTATCACCTTAAGCAAAGATAAGTACCAAAAAATATGTAAAAAGACCTTACTCAGTATTATTTCTCTTATATTTGATTATTGCGCCTATGAATTTTGCCCCTGAGAGGGTGACACAATCATTTGTAGGCTGATAGTAGCCATGGCACCTGGGTTTGCACATTTAACAATTCCGTATCTTTAAGTAAAGGAGTGACTAAATTAGCCCTCAAATCACTGAATATAGGGCACTCCATAATCACGTTTGATGGTTTCAATTTTATCATACAAGCATCTGCATTTCTATTAAAAGTATGATACTCTATTATATCTGCCCTCTAAAACTGCTGAGGGAAAAACATTTATTCTTGCCAAAGTAAAAGCTCTTCTTAGTTTTGAGACTGTCAATTGATAAAAATATTTCGGCAGTTGCATCGGGAGGGCAATTCCCAAATGGAGAGTCAAACATATCCCATCTGCCCTAATAGACGTACTTGTAACATCCAATTAATATCCAATTTCCTTACACATGTTTAAATTTGTCTTATAATGTCTTTAGTTTCTGTATTCTTTATCATTTGTTATATAGGCATTTCATTTTCTTTTCCAGTAGTTGATTCCATTGGCTATAATGTTTATTTGCCTGGATAAATAGAGTAGATCCTCCCTCAAATTTTAAAGCCTTTACTTTAAAGAGAAATGCTTTAATCCATTATCAACTAAAGAATATTCTAATAGGACTGAAAAGATGAGTGCACCCAGCAAGCACATGAATTCTATATGCTAACATGACCCTTCCCTGCAGCAGTTTTCAGAACCTTACCTAATAGCCTCCTTGTAATGCATGAGTGCCTCCTGCAGCTTCCCCTGCTGCTGCAAAACACTTGCGAGATTGGAATGGGCAGCTGCAAACTCAGGGAACACCTGCAGGAACAAGTTGCTCTTAGCTCTCCCAAGTAGGCTGCCCACTGCAGCTTGCTACTTGTCCCATTAAAACAACCCATCATAAGTACACGTATCAAGACCTCACTGACAACCATGCATGAATATACCTCAAGTGCTTTACGATACAGCCGAACAGCTTCCTCAATGTTTCCCTGCTCCCGTTTAATGTTTGCCAGATTATTAAGAGAATCTGCATGAGTGGGGCACAGACGAAGAGCTGTGTTGTAACATTCCTCCGCCTCAGCAACCTTTAACACAAAGCACGTTAAGCAAATATTAGCAAGGAGATCACACATCCGAAGCCTTACCCAAACTTCTATCTAGGGGATAAATGAGCTCCCTTTCCACCCTAGATACTTGTTTAAAGGAAGGAGGGTAGAATTCCAAGTTGTTGATGCTATGCAGAGCAGGCAGGATCACAATTGGGAGGAATTTTTTCCCACCATATGGAATAACAAGCTACTTTAAACAGGCTATTGGATCAAGCGGAAGTAACCACCCACCTTCTAGAGATGCTCCCTCACCAATTCTGTGCTGATAGCCCTGATTAATATGGCAAGCTCCACCCGGGTGCGTGTGTGTGTGTGTGTGTGTGTGTGTGTTGGTGTTAAACCACTATGTTCCCAAGAAAACAGATTTGATTTCTGCCAGTGTGAATGTCACCACCCTTCACACCCAAGCTGAATGAGTTCAGTAAGCAAGAAGTGAATCCTTACGCTGCCTTTCTCCTTGAGCGCATTGGCCAGGTTGCAGTAAGCATCAGGGAAGTGTGGCTGCAGTTCAATAGCACGCTTGTAGGTATCAATTGCCAGGTCAATCAAGCCCTGTTCATAATAGACGCAGGCCAGGTTGCCATGCACAACTGCATGGTTTGGACTCAGACTCAAGGCCCGTAGATAGGCAGCTACAGCTCTGTAAAGAGATGGACAGCTGTTGATGTTAATGTTCACCATGTGCCAAGAGAACACAGAATTATATTTATTGCTGGGGAGGAAAGGTACATAGCTGATAACAGAGTCCACTGAAACGCAACAACCGTTTAAGGCTTCCACTTTAATGTAGCCAGAAAACACAGATACACAAGAACTATGCTTAACAAAACTGACTTTGGAGCTCCAGTAATATGTAATTGTTAATCTCTGAGAAGTTTATAATGTATAAAAACAACTAAAAATAAACTTTATAAAAAAAACAAAAAAACAAAAACAAAACTGACTTTAAAAGTTTGTCAGATTTTAGAAGCAGAACTTGTTTGTTGAAAATCACATCCAATACATTTACTAATAAGGCAACCAGGTGGTCCATGTGTCAACACTCCTAGTCAGCGCAGGCAGGAAGCCAATTATTGTACTGAGAAAATAAGTATTTTATCCACTTACCTGTCAAATATACGTGCTTCTTTCAAAACATTCCCCAGATTAATGTAAGCATCCAAGAAGTTTGGGTCAAGAGTCACCGCCTTAGGATATTGAAGAAAACACATCTTACTCACTTTACTACCATACATAATGAACCTGATATTTAAATGACTATGGCAAACTTGAACACGCTCTGTCTCCTGCTTGTGATGCAAGAACATTACCTCTGTCTAACTGTTTATAAAAGACACCAGTAGTAGCAAAATGGCACATATTTAAAACATTCATCCAAACAGAGATTAGAGAAAATTTATGTTCAGGGATGAGGAAGACAGAAAAGATCCGTCCCTAAAGAGAACACACTTCAAACATCTCTCCCCACTCTCATGACAGATCCCCCTCACACTGTTCCGGGGGCGGGGTCCCTGTTTCCAGAAGCAGCCTTCTAGACTGCAGCAAGGAAGTCATTTGCCATGATATATTGGACACTGACTGTGGTTATATTTATACCATCTTATTAAGGCCTACTGGGATGTCATCATTACTACCGCCAGAACTTTACTTCATCTGCACTTTATTTGTACTGTGATTGTATGTGTTCCTGAATTTTATGATGTGTACTGCATTTACCCCTATGTTTTAATATATCTTAATTTTTAACATGAGCCGCCCTGAGCCTGCCTCAGCAGGGAGGGCGGAATACAAATCTAAGTAAATAAATAAATACAAAAAATAGTGGAAATCCTTCCATCAGTAGAAATTTTCCATGTGAATCAATCCATAATTTCCATTTCTGTTGTTCTCCAGGCATGTATTACCTTCATTTCTTTATTACAGACTGCTTGATTTAAACACACAAGCTGTTGTGCATTCACATATTCATCATCTGACCAACACATAGATATGCCAACGTACATCCATCATTGCTTAGGAAGCAATGGGCACAGATGTGAAGCATTTTTGGCAGATGTACCACAGGATATAAAAACCTACAATTACCTTTTCAAAATGATGAATGGCAAGCCAGATTTCTCCTTGTGCATTGAACACACAGCCAAGATTGCTCCACGCTACTGCAAAATTTGGTTGAGTCTCAATTGCTTTCAAATAACAGGCCTTGGAAGGGTTAAAGATGGGTAGATACAGGGAAAGGGAGTATTTGCACAAAAGAAAAGTGAGAGAAAATTTGCAGTTAATATTCCTTCTCCGACCAGCCAAAAGTGATCCTGCAGTATAGGCTAGCATGCGCCAAAACTAATGCGCTGTAAACAGCTGGTTGATCCTGCGCCAGCGCAAACCAAAACCCAAGTGCAAATCCACCATTATCAGTTATGCTGTCCACTGCACAGAAACACACTCTATGCCCGTATTTTCTTCTCAGAAGTACCCTGCAACTGCTTTCCTGCTGAATCCATAACATATTTCAGTAACAAATAAAGCTAGAATCTCACATGCTTAGGCAGCAATTTAGCTAGCAAGCTGCTATTAACATAACCCCCAGTTAATCTCTTCCAAAATACTACAGAAAGCTGACATTCTTTATCAACTACATATCAAAAAGGAATACCTATTCAGACACTAGTGGCTAGGGTTTTTAAACGCTTATGAATTTTCTACCCTGAACTCACCCTTTTCCAGAACCCTGACCTATCTCCTTACCTTCAGCCTCTAAAACCTCAAATGACAGGTTTGCACAAAGATTCAGGTCCCTGTAATGCAAGCGCAAGAAGTCGCTAGCGCACCCTAACAGCACGCCGCTGCGCCCTCGCTGCAAACTGCTGCGCTTTGCTGAATGCCCTTGGAGACCGTGAACAGCCAACCAGATTGATTAATCTACCACACAGGCCCATGTAGAAACTTGAGTGTTAAATTTGTGTATGAAGTCTAAATGCTTTATAGCCCAATTCAATCCAAAAGCCTACATAATGGAGCTCGGGAGCCATCCAGTTAGAGATGAATCATCTAGTCAGCCATTCACAAAGGGCTCAATCGCACGCAATGCGCAATTTCGCTGCGCAGCCTTTGCGCTACTGCAGGATCACAGCGCATCATCAGAAGAGCAGAACGCTGCAATCCAAACAAAGAAGAAAAAGGAAAAAAATGAACAACCAGGAAGAGTTAGAAGCTTTAACTATAAAGTATCTCCAATTTTTTTTTTTTTACATCTTAATTTACTTTTAACTTTATTTCTTTGAAAGAATTGTGGCTAGGACTATAAAATATTCTCTAACATTACTTGCTTGTACATAAAATACTTAAAGCTGTTTCTGAAGCCACAAGACAGAAGATTCAGGCATGGAGGCAAATGGTTTTGCTGTGGCAGTTACAAACCCGTTACCATATTTCTCATGTGACTTTGCGGTGCGTTCCTTGCTGGAAGAGGAGGAGGAGGAGTGTGTCTGCCCTAGATCCAGGCCTCGAGCTCCCTTCAGCGAGGCACCTTACGCATGGAAAAGGAGGTTTCACCCACCTGAAACCTTCTAAATACAATATCAATGGTGAAAAACCAAAAACAAGAGAGAAAATAAAACAAGATCATTAGTAAAAAGTTCAACAAAGCAATTGAAAATCTTTGGATACGTCTAACACATAGGGTTGAGGGCAGTTTGTCCGTAACATGGGAGACATGCAGAAGGGAAAGGGTTAATCAGGGCAATTGCAAACGCAGGACTTGTTGGAAGAAAGGCTCTGAAACTTCCACAAAAATTAAAATTTCTCTTTAATCTTCAAAGATTTTGCTGGTTTGGTCTTGCAAATGCACCAACATCCAAAGAAATACATTGCAGTTTATTCAAGGTATATTTTCCCTCCATGTTTAGTGGAGTTCTCGCAAACATAGTAACACTTTCAAACTAGGTGTCTCCAGAGCTCTGAAATAAAGAAGTCAGCAACCTATGGCAGGCGCAGTGTCTTGGCCTATACCAGTCACACTAAAAGCTGCAGTGAAGTGCAATTCATGTTAGCTGTCCACCTGGTAGGCTGCATATTACTTGTATGTCCAAAAAGACTTTTCAATGACTCCCAATATCAGTTTACAGCATTCTTTCAGAATGTTTCCAGCTACAATTTTGCCAATTAGGAATCATGCTGCTCTAGGGCAACTATCTACCCAAAGTGTCTGAAGAATTTGTGCTGTGAATGTTCATGCCCAGTACCCTAGAACAGATTGACCTGAAAAGCAGCGCTCCTCCCCCACTGATGCAGCAGCCAGCCAGACAGCTACACTGTTCATACACTCCACTCGGTAGCATGCGCGTGGGGCTTGAAGTGAAGTACTCAGGAGGTCCTTCTGGTCCCTCCACACTCCTCACCCCTGCTGCGCGGTTGCGTAAGGTGGCTTGTAACAAGACATTTCAGGTTCTCTTTTTTTGCAATGCATGTTTTAAGTGTGCCAAGGGTTTTAAAGCCCCTCCTGATGTTCAAATTCTCGGTTGGAATACAGACTGCTAGAAGCCACCTTTCCACTCACTTTAGCAAGTTTTTCTTTGATCAGTTCATTTTCCAAACAAACCAGCTGTGTCACTCTGAATGTTTTGACAAAATAGGCGCAAGTTGTTTAAGGAACTCAACTATGAATGTTTACTAGCCTTTCTTCCACTATCAAGATAGGGGGAAAAGGTTAAAGAATAAGATTTTTTCAATGCCATATCACAGGATAACATTTGATAAGGTTCTTCTCCACTTACAAGTCACAAAGGACTTTAGAAGAGCAGTGTTCACTAGCACCTGCTTCTCACAGGAATCACGAACTAAGTCACAAGGCTTGGCATCACCAGGCAAGCCTCAGTTTAGAAGGAAATATCCAGATCAGAGAAAGGAGGATCCCCTGACAGTCGCTTCACAATATTGGATAGTCTATGTTCTGCAGCAAGACTCAACTTCTTGTTTAAATCAAGTGTTAACATGGGCATGCCATAACTTGCCCTGCAACTACTCTGGGGCAATTCAGGGCCTTCAGCTTTCAGCCATTTCTTGGAACTCTTGCAGATCAATAGCGAACTGATGACTTGGTGCAAACGTTCAGGTTTTCAAAGGACTGATGTTTAAAATTCATTCTACAGAACACCTACCTTGGCTTCTTCCAAGCGACCCAGGGCTTTGAGCAGGTTCCCCAGGTCACTACGAACACAGTACAAGTCCTGAAATGCAAATTCACTGGGTCATTCACAAAAGAGCCAAGGAACTCTTCAAAGATACTATACTGATGTTACAGTTCTATCAGACAGCCACATATCCAGAACACATAAGAACATAAGAGAAGCCAATGTTGGATCAGGCCAGTGGCCCATCCAGTCTAACACTCTGTCACACAGTGGCCAAAAACACCAGGAGCCCTCAGGAGTTCCAGCAGTGGGGCCAGGACACTAGAAGCCCTCCCACTGTTGCCCACCCCCAAGCACCAAGAATACAGAGCATCACTTGTCCCAGACTGAGAGTTCCTATCTATACTTTGTGGCTAATAGCCAGACCTCCCTCTACTTTAAAAATTAGTATCTTCAGTAAACTGACAGGACTGGAGAAAGTCACCGAAGTTAGCAAATAGCTTACTACTTAGTTGCACTGCAACCTTCTGTACAGTCAACATGCAGCAACCTGGCAAGTAGTCCAAGGAGAATATATAAACTCTATACAAAATCTCCACAGCTTTGCTTTGCTTTGTTATCTGGCTGCATGACCAGTGCTGCTCCTGCTGTGGCACAGCAAGAGGAAGAAGAGGAGGAGGAGGAGGAGGAGGAGGAGGAGGAGATTGGATTTATACCCCACCCTTTACTCAGAGTCTCAGAGCGGCTTACAAACAGCACAGGGTGAAGACAGCAGGAGGTGCCCAAGCATTCCCCAGGCTAATTTATGACATCCTTTTAAATGGCCAACTGATTCAATGTCTTTATGCATGTACAAATCCTAATCAAATAAATAATGGCACAAAACCACAGGCAGACCCAAAGTTTAACGTGTATGAATGGGAAAGACCAAGACACTCTCAACCACCCACTGCTGCCAAGCATGTAGTGAAAAAGCAATTTTTACAAGCCACATCATCATAATTAGTTTTAACCTCAATGCAAGCTGTTTTAGGAAACTTAGAAGTTCAAAGTTATTTACACTTCTGAGAAAATTGTGGTATTACGGTGTACAACTTACAGGATTGTACTGCAGGGCAGAAACGTATGCCTGCACTGCCCCTTCCATATCACCCGCAGCTACCAAAGCAGCTGCCAGATTAATGTATCCATCAATAAAGTCTGGCTTGAGGCGCAGGGCATGTCGATAGTGCTCAATTGCCTCCTGCAGTTGCCCACGTTCCTTGTACACATTTCCTAGATTGGAGTAAGCTTCAGCCAGAAGAGGATTCTGCTTGATGGCCAAAGTGCTGAAGTGAGCAGACCTAGAAAAAATGCAAGACTATTTTTTAATCTGCTGGTTTTATCTAACTAAAATTCTCATAAACAAGCAGAATTTATTAAGAACAGACACAGGTCAAAAGCATATGCTAGTGGCAGATACCAAGTTCACACACATCATTTTCAACTACACATTGCAATAATGAGAATATCTCGGTTGCAGCAAGAATGGGATACATACACACACAGGGCTTCTTCTGTGCAGACCACTATTCCTAGCTTGATGCAAGCAAAATCAATCTAGGACTGTGTGGTAATTTAATCTTCATACAAGCTAACAACCTTGGAACAAATGCATTTTACACCATAGTTTACAGTTCCATTCCAGATAAATTTTACATTTCTTTGTCCTCCCAGCTAAAAAGTGGAAATTTACCTTCATGTGAGATTCTACCATACAAATCCCGTAGTGCCAGATACTGGAATTATAA
Source organism: Lepidodactylus listeri (assembly GCA_029233225.1). Classification (NCBI taxonomy): domain Eukaryota; kingdom Metazoa; phylum Chordata; class Lepidosauria; order Squamata; family Gekkonidae; genus Lepidodactylus; species Lepidodactylus listeri. The sequence goes on from JARCFY010000013.1 coordinate 32,051,550, forward strand.
CACAAACAATATCTTTTAACTACTTCCACATTTAATATAACAAGTATGGAAGTAAATGCAGGAGTATTAACAAGTTCTTTCAATACTTATATTTACAAACACTAGGCAACACTCACAAATGAAAGATGTTTTTAACTGTGTCTCCTTATCTGAAGAACTGTGTGTGCGCACAACAGCTTATACCTTGAATAAAACTTTGTTGGACTTAAAAGTGCCTCTGGACTCAAACTTTGTTCTGTGTCTTCTTATGTAACTAAACTCCAGAGAACAGACCCTTTAGGAAGCACACACTTCCTTCAACTAGTCTCCAAGAAACCTCACTGTGTTACAGCTGTACGCATGTCAGCTTGAGTCATAAAACTAGCATTGCTGCACACATCTGAGGCATTTTATCAACCATTTTTCCATGACAGAAGCCCACATGGAGGGTAAAAAGTCCCCGCCTCCTACCTGTCCAGCCTGCGACACTGGAAGTGAATAGATGAGAGCAACAAAAGCACACCAGTGTTGTCGGGCTCTTGTCGCCAAAGCTGCATGCAGTGTCTCTCAGCAGCTTCAAAGTCTCCCGCTTGATATTCCCGGTGAGCCAACTCCGCTAGCCCTTGGAAGGAAAGCATACGTTTCGTTGGTTCTGAAGAGTCACCAAAACATTCGGGGGGAAAACAAAAAGTTAGAAAATGGGAACAAAAACTGACAAATTATGGTGTACAAATTAAAAGATGAAATGCTTTATAAAGGCGGGGGCTAAGGATAAAACAGGAAGTGTGGAAATTGACATTTACAAACTTAAAGATGACTTTGAGAGGCTTCAAAGACTTTTCTGCTAACAAGTTACTAATTCACTTCTTATGCCCTGTTTACCTTTCTTCAAATTCAATGAGGTCATGAGACACCTGAATACCACCACCTGGAGAACTGCCACAGTGACTGCCACAGTAATCATCTTAACAGAACTTAACCTAATGAAAATCCTGGCCTGCTTTACAACCGAAAAGAAAATCCTTCTGCAAGGCATTCAGTTTTTCCGAAATTAGGTGACGTAGTGTAACAATTTAATTAAATACATGGTTTCATGCAATGAAATGAAGCCATAAAGCAGGCAATGATTATCTTCCATACTAACCGGACACTACAACCTTATTCAGACTTTTCAAAGGAAGTTATATATATTTTTTCCCTGCACATTTACCACTTGCAATTTAGCTATACAGAGTGATTAGCCAACACCCTCCCTACTACAAGTGACTTGCTAAGAATTTCTCTTGGAATGGGAGATGGCAAAACTCAAAACCTTGGGGAAAGGAACCATGTAACGATGAATAAACATAACTCTCAATGTAGAACCTTTGTAAAAGGTGGTAAATTTAAATAATCAGAAGAGAAGGGAAAAGAACAGTAGTTCTCCCAGGTCACTGGTCGCCTCTTTGGGAGCTGGGGACATGAGCTCCTGGTATTGGTTTCTTCTCTTCTCAAGGAACAGAGGGAAGAGAGAGGGCTACCCCAAATGAATTCTCTCAGGGATCAGTGGACTCTTCTGGAGTGGTACCCTCATCTGAGCTTATAACAACAACAAAATCTAGTTGCATCTTAAGGACAAATGCATTTACCACAAATAAATTTGTTCATCCATAAAGTGATACAAGGGTCTATTGTTTTGGCATCAACAGATTAACATACCTAATCCTCTGGAATGTTTCCCTATACAATACACACGTTTTTAAAAGCCTGTTCATGCCCAATAAATTCTTCAGGTCTCAGAATGTTCAGGTAGCCAGACATTATTTGTGATGATCACCGACCTGTCCTTGGAAAGTCCTCTGTACATGCCACATGATTGAGAAAAGGGGCTTGGCACACTTTCATTCTACACTTTGACACTGCACAGTTAGTACATCATTCAGGTAAACAAAACAAGACCCTCCTCCCACTGCTATTAAAACATTTATAAAACCAATCATCAAGTGCTAGTATGCAATATTATATAGTGATGGTGACACACAGTAACAGATCATCTTAATAGCAAATCAATTCTAATGGGGTACAATCAGCATTGATGTTAGAGGTATCTCACACCCCTTCCCATTACTAACTCTCCTCTATGCAGCTGGGGAAATTGATCTCATATAAATTTGTCATCATTTTATGAGTTGGTCAATGACCATGAATAAAACTTATCTATCATATCAATTATAAATAAAATATAAATATCATATAAATATAAATATCATGTACAGTATCCCAGCCTACAAGCGAGGCAGGAGGGATTTCTTGGGAAAAGAGATGCTAAAGAAAAAGCAAAAAAAGAGCCAACCCGAGATCTGAAGGCACCTACAACAAAACAATGAGAAAGTAAGGAGAAATGCCTTGCCTGGAACAAGGAGAACAAATGAGCAAAGCCCCAAAGAGTTGAGAGCAGACAACTTTGCTTTTTTCCCCTGAGCTGCAAATCTTGGGGAGAATGAATGCCAGAGAAGAAGGCAGCACCAAGGCCAGGACTCGTATTCACAAGTATTAATGGGGCTCACCTCCAGAGGCACTCACTGTTGGCCCAGTGGGACAAGCAGACCGGTAGAGATTTTTAAGACATTATCATTAATCTCCCAGATGAGGAGCAATTATATTTCCCCAAAACAGAATAAGGACTCACACATCCTCTCAGTATCAGGAGACACAAATTTCCCACCCATTGGCATTCTCTGCTATTAAAGGAGAACCATATGGAGGGAGCTGCACCATTGGCATGAGGATTTGTGGAGCCCTGTCTGCGTTGAAGATCCAACTCATGTGAAAGTTTAAGACAAATCATTACGAAAATGTCAGCTTTACAATACAAAGAAACTCAATTAGTAACAGCTGGAATCAAGAGTTTGATAAGAACCTGTGCAGGGGGCTTTTCAAAATGAAGGAGAAAATTTCTTTAAGAAAGATTCAGCAGTTCGGACTTGCAGGGACTGTACAAACAACTACTTTTATGGAATTTTCCTTTTAACCTGAAACTGCAAAGTTAACAAACAAGCTCAGTGGCTCAAGTTGACGTCTGCAGTTCTTAAGCCTATTTTTAAAGTAGTCTAGCTCAATTTTCGTTTAAAAAAACACTGATACTTGTGTTGCCAGGGATCTGTTATATGTGTGGTGGAAAATTTTCCACATTTCTATAACTGCATAATTTTATAAGATTAATATACTGAACAGATATGATACCGCTCAAACTAGTCTGTTTCAAAGTTGTAACAACTTTTTTCATGTGATTAACCATAAGAACTCTACGAATATACAACACACCCGCATAGATTTAAGCAACAATAAGTGCTCTTTGTAGAATTTTTCACCTCATCAAATACTTCAATTGCTTTTGATTACTGAAAAGACTTTTGAACTACTCAGAGCAAACAACATTAACACAGCATCTTAGGAACTGGAATCAAATTTTGATCATTCAATATCTAACGTGCTAACTCAGGTTCTACCAGAAAATATTCCGATTCAAAATTTTCTGGAAAATCCCTATTACCACATTAAAAGATCCAACTCCTGAGTGACAGTCCACTTGAAGATGACCAGCACGAATATCAAGGTTCAACATTAAGCATTATCTAATTTTTTGGCTTTGGGATTTGATTATTTTGTACATTTTCAAAATTTACCACACTGCTCTGGTGGTAAATTTTATGAGTTACTACTACTAGAAACATTAACTATTCCCATTTTACTGATGGGGAACTGGGGCCAGAACTGATTTGTCCAAGGCAACACATTATCACCCAGAGCAAGGTAAGACATGAACATAACTCTACCACAAATCCAGAATCTCAACCCTGTATTCACCAAGCCACACTAGCTTAAAAATTAAACTGTTTTGAGTGCAGCAATTACTATGTATATTAGTGAATACAGGGAAGTCTGTGAAAACTGTACTAAAATCCTGCATGCTTCTGAGTAAGGAACAGATTATCCCTTCAATATTACACGTTTGAGCACTGTAATGCACAGACGCAATCCCTCCCAAAAGAGACACATTTCTATTCTAAAGATGACATAGGGAGAATCCTTTGATTATGCTTTAAGCCACCTGGAAGCTCTGAAGCACAAGAAGAACATTACACACAGCCTGTAAAGGGAAACACCATGGTTACTTTCACAACTGAAAATTTCTTCCATTTATAGAAATCATCCTGTGTATAACCTAGTTCAGAGGTCCCTAATGTGCTGCCTGGCAAGTGTCTTAGAAAGTGGGCAGAACCAGATGGTGCTTTTGCTTAGCAGAGCACCTGACTGGACACGAGAGATCTGACTGGCTGGGCAGATTTTTAAAAAGTTACTTTGGCAGCAGCTCCCACCACAGCGCAAGGATCTTCACTGCCTGGCTACAGGAAAGCTATGTGCATGCAACAAAAATATCTTTAAACAATATGTTCATTTTAAAAGAAATCCTGTTATACAGAGCTTCTGCCTGACATGTTGAACTGCTATGTATGACCTCATTCATTTTGTGGCTAGCTACACCTCCTGTGGCAACCATTTTGTTATTGTGCCCAGCACCCTGTGTCAGAATCCCGAATGTTCCCTTAAGTTCACAAACACAACAGATGCCTCACCTAGTTAGCTTTTAGAATCTGAGTTAAATGAAATGTATTTTAAAAACATTTTTACTAAATTTCATTTTAAGAGAATCTAGTACAGTGATCCTTAACAGGCTATTATACCCCCCCCCCCCCCAGTGATCTACCATTCTTGGGAGGCATTCAGAACTTCAGGGAAACATGGGGAAATTTTAGGTAACCCTTTCTCTGCACTTGTAATGGCTTTTGATAGACAAGAGGAAAAGACTTGTTTTATACTGTCCTCAGGATAAAATCCTAGAATCCCCCCCACTGCCTTAAAAAACCTGTAAATTGGAGTTTACATCACAATTATACCTAAGATCTGTGTAACCTATTGTAGGATGAATCATGAGGAAAGGCAGGATATAAATGTTTTAATATAAATAAATAATATACTTATATAAACAGAATGCTGTTGTTATTTGTAGCTTGGGATCATTTGCTGACAATATAACATTTGATTAAGGGCCACTGATCCAGAAGAATATCATATAGGCTGTGGACACACTCTCCCCCCAACAATTAAACTTCATTCTGCTACATTCTGGGGCACAGACACCAGAGTAATCTGTATTGCAATAAACCAATAATCCTCAAACAGATACACCCTTGACTCAGCAAAATTAAAATGCATGTGGTGAATTCAGATTGAAAGCCATGTTAAGAAAGCAATTGAAATCTAAAATATCCACATTTTTAAAAAGTCTCATGCCTGAATATCATGGAACACTGAATCAATCTCTAAGAACAGTTGCACCCATTTATCTGTTGACTGCAGACTGTACTGAAGTGGACCAAGCCCTGCTTCAATTGGACCAGACTCCACTCCTCCTTCCTATACAGATACCATGTGCATCTGTTTGCAGACAAGGGTTCATGTGAAGCATTCCAGCTACAAATTCATTCTTTTCTAAGGTACAATGGCAGAACAAAGACGAGAGTCTTGTAAGAGGTGCACAAATCCTAAACAGCTTCATGCAAACATTACCAGATATTTCTGTGCCTCTCATAACGACGACAGAAAGTAAAGTGACTGCAATTACAGCTTGGATGAAATTAACAACAACAAAAAAACCCACTGCATAGCGGAAGCCTGGCCTATCCTTTCTTCCCCTATACCTCAGAAATGCAACTGCACATATCCCTTTGAGAACATTCGAGAATTACCTACGAAACAGGAATAGTACCAAGATGGCAACGTGACTCACATCTGAAAGGCCACCCCTAGAATTTACCAGATCCTCCACATCCCTCCATCCAGGTCCACCCCTCCACCCCGCGTACGTAATGAACCCGCTGTTTTCTTTCAGATGCCTTCATCGCCACCTTGAGACCCGCAATAATCGACAACCTGGGATTCAGAATTCCTAACGAAACACTCCCTCCCTGCAAGGTTAACCTCCATCCCCACCCCAATCAGATGTTTCTGTAAGGCACACTTCTCCGTCTTCCCCGAGACCCTTTGTGGGCTCCGGCATCGTGCAGCCAAGACCTCTCACAGCGGCCTCGCCGAGAGGAACCGACAACCCGTGGAGCCTTAGACTCGGACCGGGCCTCCTCGGAGCAGGTCTGCCCCCACCCACGCACATGGCCTGGCGTGACGCTGCAGGCAACATTTCTCCAGATCAAGGCAGGGGGGGGACCAGAGAGAGAAGGGGAAGTTGACCCTTCTCTCTCCCCCCACCCGCCTCCAGCACAGGGATAATTGATGGTAGCCCACGAACAGGATTGTCGTAAGGGTCACAACTGGAGCGTGTGCGGGGAGTGCTTCGATATACCGGAGAGACACGGAAATGGCGCTAAACAGCACTGTCGCTCTCTCCGAGAACTGAAAAGGGCCCTTCCTGCCACGAGGGAACAACAATTGGGCCCTTTCACGTAGTCGCTTTCTTCTCGTCCCATCTGCAGGGCAAACGGAGCAACGGGCCTGCCTCCTCGAGACTCCCAGAACATTCCCTCAAACCCTCCGCCGCCGCCGCCCCCCGGCATTTTCCACAGCCCCCGACAGACGGAACAGAGAAGAGTCAGCCTAGCCCAGCGGTAGCCAAGATAGAGGCATCGCCGGGGGGGGGGGGGTTAGAGAAGTGGACTGGCCGGTACCTGTGCTGTCAGCTACGTTCCCCACAGAGGCCGCCATAGTCCCAGCTCTCAGGCGCCCCACTGACTCTCTCAGCCGTCAGGCGACACCTCCTGAAATGGCGGCTGCAGCGAGAACGCGGACACTGGGCGGGTGCCGCCGGATCTTCTTTTCACAGACAAAGTAGTCCCTGCGAGGTAGAAGAATGACGTCCCGGTTGTAAGAAAGCCGCGGCGGCGGCAGCGCGCGAAGACCCGTACGTTTGCTTTCCCCTGATATTCCTGCGTCGTTCTTTTTGCACTGGCTCTAACAAGAGTCGTTTCCATACGAGGTCACAAGATTTGTTTTTTCTAATGTTCTTCCGCTAAATCGGCTCTGCGACACATTAGCGCAGCACACATGCGCCCCAAGAGCCTTGTCCCTCTCATCCCCTCCAAGGCTGCATCCGGAGCGTCACCGCGGGGTGGCTTCGCGGAGGCCGATGGGAAGGGAAAGGGCGGGAATTCGACAATGACCGGGCCGAAGGGAAGCCGCCGCCCCCCTCTCCCGGTGAAATGTACAAGGCAGGGGACTACGGAGAAGGAGGTGGCGGCGAAATGTCTTCAGAGGCCTGACCAAGAGGCAGAGAGAAAAGAAAACCTGAAAACAGCCCTCAGCATAGCGCTTATTAGGCTCAGGAAGAGGCTTAAAGATGTGTTCCCCCCTCCCCGGGGGAGCCATTACGTCCAGACTATAAATCTAGTTTCAGGTGGGCAGCCATTTTAGTCGGTAGTAGTAGAAAAAAATTCGAGTCCAGGAGCACCTTCAGCCAACATTCCCCATGCTATAAGCTTTCGTAAGTCAGCTCACTTCTTCAGTTCCTTATATGACGGGTTGATCTTTCACTAACTGAAGCCTTGTATTCTGGATAATTTTGTTCCTCTTTAATGTACTACTGGACACAAGTTTTGTACTACCAGAAATCTGCTCTAACAACTAGGGCATACACAACCTGTTGTTGTCCCTCTTGTGTATGAAAGGAGTTTAAGGCAGCAAACCTAAACATATTTACTACACATATTTCCTCCTGAGTTTGTGTGTATATGGTTGCACTGTACAGCATGCAGTTTGGATAGTAGTGTGTGAAGAAACTCAAAGCAGATGTCTAATGATAAGGGGCCCCAAGCAAGGCAGAGGGTCCTGGTTCTCTTGTAAAATAGACTGCCAACCAGCCCAGCCTAACCACACACCCTCCTTGATTGATAACAGCAGACTGGATCCAAAAACCACATAATATTAACATGAAACAGGCAAAAAGATTCCTTGCCACTTTCACCTGCTGGCTACATAGGAGGAAGGGCAGTGGGCAGCAAGCAAAAGCAACCACACTGGCTTTGTAAAAACGACAAGTTTATTCACATTTGGGTTAAGTATTTCAACATATGTAAACAAACACCTGTAAGCTGAATCAGTCACAACTGGAAGTAAAAGGGCTTAGTGGGCGAGTAGTATTAGGATCAGCATACAAATCAGCCGTTCAAGGCTCATTGTGGTTGCACCATTTTCAGCTATGTCAGAAATAACACATCACATGTACACAGAGGTTGCATTTGTGAAATGATGCCTTCAGCAGGATGCCCTCTATGTCAAGTCATCTAATTCACTTTACATTCACTTGTAATACATGTGCACACAATAAAAATGAAGAATGAGCAAGAAGTCTCTTAGCAGCACTGGCTGTCCTGGATGGGAAAATTCAACTCCTAAAATGGGCTGTGGACTTCACTTGATCCACTGATGAGCTTATTCATCTGAATCCAAATCACTGTCTCCCGCAATGGAATGGAAGTCCTCACTATCTTCCTCATCCTCCGAAAGATGGACTTGGCTCAACACACTTGGACCACACCGCTGTTCTTCCTCCTCCTCCTCCTCCTCCTCTTCCGAGATCTCGTAACCCCCAATGCTGCTGAAACTGGTATCTCGGGTATTAGACTTTGGATCTGGTTCCTCATAACTGCCATAACTAGAAAACACAAGACTCATGAGACCTTATTTGTAAAGTTATACATCATGAGAAATGTCAGCAAAGGATGAGGAGTGTGACACTGCAAACACAGCTACATGTCCATTTAACATGCATAATCAGCACAAAAAGTACATTTGTCTTCATTTTCCGATGCTCCATCTATTCAACTTTCCTCAAAACTGTGTCCCTGCTGCAGCAGCCCCCCCCCCAAATCCTGTAATATTTTATATATGAGACATGGAAGATTTATCCAGATAGCATATCTATTACTATCACAACTGCTGTATGGGATGTGGCTATTTATTTGTGTATTTATTACTCGTAAAATGAACGGTGACAAAAGAGAACTCTACTGTATCCTCTCTTTAATTAGTATACCTTTTTACTTGTAATGTCCAGTGCAGTCTGAACAACAATTCTTGTGTCTAATCCTACGCAGTAATACCAATTCTCCATTCCTGAGATGCATATACAATACCTAATCTTCCACACTGCTATGTATGACTAAACAAAAACTAAGAGAAGAAAGATCATTACCATTACAGAACACGTGTGTAAAGAAAGACCTGACCCTCAAAGGCATTACTTAAGGATTTTTAAAAATGTTTCAACTTGATTATTTAAATCTACAGGTTACCCTGGAGAGGGAGAGAAGATCAATGTAAAGAATATTTCAAGATCCATGCACCATCAGTACTGCTGTGATCAACACAGCACTTACATGATAGAACCACTGGTATTCCTGCTGGAAAATGCGGCAGCTCACCTGCTGACGGCAACGCCTTTATGGGTGCACATTCAGCCGGTGCTCTAGCAATTGCACTGGCTGCCTATTCAGTACTGGATCTGCTTCAAGGTGATGGTTTTAACCTTTAAAGTCTTAAGCAGCCTAGGACTGACATAGCTGAGGGACCGCCTCTCCCCATACACCCCCCCCCCCCCCCAGAAAGCCTAGCGTTCCACTGAGCAACATCTACTGGTTATCCCTGGCCCAAAGGACATCCTTTTAGCCTTGACCAGGGCCAGAGCTTTCTTGGTTCTAGCCCCTACCTGGTGGAACGAGCTCCCATTTGAGATCAGGGCCCTGTGGGACCTATTACAGTTCCGCAGGGCCTGCAAAATAGAGCTGCTCCATCAGGCATTTGGTTGAGGCGATGGATGTCCCATTACATGGCCTCCCCTGCGCAATGGCCCTGTAAAGTGGCCCAACTGAAACTGTCTATGACTACCATCTATCAGCTGAGGGACTTAACAGAAAGTTATTATTTATTTATTTATTGGGATTTGTGTCCCGCCCTCCCCACCATACGGCAGGCTCAGGGCGGCTAACAGCAAGACCAACAATAATACATACAATATCTTAAAACAATTAAAACATAAAACAGCATAAGCATCGTACAGATGGCGTATCTTCAACTTGGTCTATCAGAGCAGCACCCAATGTAATCATTGCACACGGTCACACAGACTGGCGGATAAGATCGGGCCAGGGCCAAGATGTATATGTTAGGCAGCCCCTACTTAAAAGCCTGATGGAAGAGCTCCATCTTGCAGGCCCTGCAGAATTGTAAAAGATCCCGCAGGGCCCTGATGTTCTCCGGGAGCTCATTCCACCAGTGCGGGGCCACCACTGAAAAAGCCCTGGCCCTTGTGATCACCAACCGAGCCTCCTTCGGCCCTGGGAGGACCAGATGGTTTTGGGATCCAGACCGAAGTGCTCGCTGGGGAACATATGCAGAGAGGCTGTCCTTCAAGTAGGTAGGTCCAGGCCATATAGGGCTTTATAGGTAAGCACCAGCATAAGTTATGTTGCCTTTCTTAGTTTTAATTTTAATTAGTAATTTTAAATATATATATTTTAATTGTACTGGTTATATTGTAAATGGCATTTTATTGTAATTGAAATTGTGAAGTTACCTATCCTGAGCCTGCATGCAGGGAGGGAGGGCTACCAATGCGATCAATAAATAAAAAATGCATATTCCTTAAAATCCAGGAACATGCTTTCAAGTATAGTATTACTATCCTGTATTTAAGGAGCTCTCCTTTGTGGCTCCAACAGTGTACTGGACAATAGTTACCTTGCATTGCTATCCTCCATAGCATGCGAAGTCTCTCCTCCTGCTCCCTCATAGGACATCATACTCTCTTCATTATCCATGCCCATCCGTGTATTCTCTTGAAGGACATGAGGCTGCTTAGGTCTCATTGCACTGGATTCCACATCTGAATCACTCCCACTTTCACTAAGCTGAATAGCTGTTTTGTTTTAACACAACAAGTCTGAAGGTTAATCATGACACAACAACCCAGTTACTATCTTCCTTATATCTTCATTCCCCTTGCAATACAGAGAGATACTATGACATTCAGGGTTCATTTCGAGCAGGAACTCGGGGGAGCTCAGCTCCGGGAGTTGGTGCCAGCCCCCAGCCCCCCCCCCGGGGGGGAATGCCTGCTTGTGTCATGGCTGCAGCAAAATGAACCCGTCCCCTGGAAAGGTCCTTGTTCCTCCAACCAGCCTTCTGAAGGCTTCAGCCACCATCTCCCAGAATAATGGTATTTCTGAGGCTTGGATTAGTAGCAGTCCCCTCTCTGCCAGCTCTTTTTTTCTTTCTTTCTTTCTCTCTCTCTCTCTCTCTCTCCTTTCTTTCTTGCCTTCTGACATACTTCCGATGATATCAGATGGTGTAGCATATGCAAATAAGTTATGCTAATGAGCTCCTGCACCTCTTTTTCTACGAAATGACCCCGATGACATTCATCTGCACTGTACCATCTCAGCAGTTTATCATTCTTTAAAAGCTTGCTAATATCACAGATCCACAAAAACTTACTAGAAAAGCATTCTTATTTCAATAAAAACAGCAACTGATAAAGACTGTTATACACTGAGCTGTTATGACAGGAAGCAGAAATATTAATATTCTGGCGGAAAGTGCCATCAAGTCACAGCCAATTTATGGTGATTCAGTAGGGTTTTCAAGGCAAAAGACGACCAAGAGGTAGTTTGCCATTGTCTGCCCCTGTGTAGCCCTAGACTTCCTTGGTGGTCTCCCACCCAAGTACTGACCAAGGCCAACAAGATCAGGCTAGCTTGGGCCACTCAGGTCAGGGCATTAATATTCTAGTACATTCTGAGTCACCCTTTCTCCCAGGAGTTCAGGGCAGCAGACGTGGTACAGAATCTAAATGGATTAGATACAGTCAAATCTGCCTTCCACAGAGCAATCCATGCCATATTCAGATATACCGGGGGGTTTGCCCCTCCTTCGCCCTTTATGCTGCATTAGTTACTGGCTGTACGTCTCTACTTCAGTGTGCTCTAATTAAAAAATCCACTTTATGTGACATGGTATACTGTTTCTATTTCATAGGTCTTATAATTTGCATAATCCATGTTTATTGCATTGTCCATTGTAAAAAAAAATTGCATTGTCTTTTATAACTCTAATCAACCTTGACTCTTTACGAGAAAGGCGAACAAGAAATTAAGTAAATAAACACAGGCAGAATGCAATAAAGACCTAAGCCACCCTGAAAATCAATACAATAAAAAGCCATATTTGTCCCTTCTGCACAGTTCTACCAAGTCACAACTAACATCAAGCTCAAGCCCTTTTTATTTCCAAGCCGTCCTAAAATGGAAAGCAAAGGTACCCTTCAAACCTTCTCTGGTAAGCTGTTCTAATGACCACTAACTTCCTTCTCAGTCTTAAAAGTCAAAGAGTTACTTACATGAGAAAGGGTTATCACCTTCTTCATCACTGCCATCATCATCCTCTCCATCTGACATGAGCAGGTCTTCATAAAGTACACTGGCTTGTGGCTGCTGTGCTGAACCTTCTTCTTCATCTGCAAGGTCTCCATCTCCATCTTCCACTTCCTGTCATAGCAAAATGATCAGTCGTAAAAGGATGCAGGATGCTGCCAACATATGCACAATATGGGGCTCTACCAATGACATCATTCACCAGCTATGTCGATCTCTTTCTAAAAACTGATGGGGTTGGGTTCACATTCAGACCGCTGACATCACTCAGAAATACCCTGCACTGCCACAGCTTCTACCATGAGGGCAGAAGTTAACCAACAGACTACAGATGGGATCAAATATACTCACTGGGGCTGGAGTCTTAGGTTTCCCATCCTCATCCTCATCAAACCCTTCAATATCTACGTCAGAGTCTTCCTCGCCCAGCCTACCTCGGCCCTGCCGCATCTGAGTGAGGAACACAGAGACAACACCATTGAGGAAGATACAAGCACTTATGAGACAAAGGATCTCTTAGGCAGGCAGGCCACAATGAAGAAATCCACAATGGATTTGTGGTATCTCCTGCAATTTCCTAGACTGTACATCGCTGGTTCTTCCTCTGTCACTCAAATGCCTTTCTACACTCCTCCATGAGAATTCGAGGGTTTCACACCTTCAAGACTAGCACAAAAGCAAGTCATAAGGCTTACAAAACAGGCTCCTATGATACTGTGAACAAACTTCCTTTCCTCCTGCCTCACTGCTATCTCTGGAAGGACACAGCTCCCTGAAATGGCACAAGCCAGCTTTTCAGGGAAACTGGGGTTCATAGTGATCTCCTATTTAAATCTACAAAAGAACACTAGCTGGTCCAGTAATTGACAGACTGACACAACCCTGTACTTTCTATGTTTGCTTGGTGAGTATGTAACTCCAGCCATCTCCAGTCACACCACATTTACTCCCAACATGTTAGAAAAATAAGTCTATAATTTCTCAGGACATGTTTTCATATTTGCAACTCTAACTCCATGAGGTGCCTCTCCCCCATTTCTCTACAACAAAGGCACCAACATTATGGATACTGCCAGGACTTTTTTTGTAGAAAAAGCCCGTAGGAACTCATTAGCATAATAAGCCACACCCAACAGCAGAAACTCATTAGCATATTAGGCCACACCCCTGACAGCGCAGCTCCCTCCCAGGATCAGCTTCCCCAGGTGCCCCACAGCTTGCGGGGCGCATGGGGAACCCGAGGGAAGGAAGGCAGTTTCTGGATTGGCTTCCCCAGCCTGGGAGGCAGTTTAAACTGCCTTCCTTCCCTGGATCGGCTTGGCTTCCCCAGGCACCCCGCAGCTTACAAGGCGCCTGGGGAACCCGAGGAGGGGAGGCTGTAGGTGTGGCCAACTTGGAAGCCAGCCAGAACTCCATTCCTGTGCGTTCCTGCCCAAAAATGGCCCTGGATACTGCCACAATCACTAATCATTCTCCCATATTTATGTTGTGCAGATTTTTATACTCAACTAGAACCCATACAAGAATCAAACAGTTGGTTTCACCAGGGTACAAAGGCTGCTTGGGAAATTCTTCAGTACAGCCCTGACACAGATTTTCATTTAAATGGCTGTCTGACCACCCAAGTGCACTACAGCCTTCTACTCCATACATAGGATAACATTTTTCTTTTTAGAAATGTTGTCTTCTTTCCATCGTTTATAAAAAGAAAGGAAAATAGAGCCCTTCTTTTTGTAGCAAAATCATTGCTGCATTGCCTCCATAGACACCCCAGTTTCTAGCATTTTATCAAATAGTTTGATGGCAAACTCTTATCTGAGAGCAATTCTAGTACAGCACCATAACTCCCACTTGATTTTAAAAGATGGTGCAAAAGACTTAATTTTTAATGCTACATTTCCTGTTCCAAGATTTCTGCACAGGTTCTACCACTGACAGGGGAAACTAACCTACTTTCCCCCACACCAGTCTTTTTCAATTATTTTTAGTACTTCTTGCTTTCTGACCTGCATTCCCCGCTTCTCAGGGGTGGTAGTGGGAGTGTCCATAGCAGACAAATTGCTCTCATCTTGATAGACCGAGGCATCACGGGACATGCTGAGAGAAGTATTGGTGTCATACAGATCTGGTGGCTAAAGTACATTTTAAAAAAAATTAATCAGTTTCTCAGGAATTAATAAGGTTGTATGGAGTCTCTTAAGAGATAGTCAGATTGTGGCTGTTTCAGAAACAACTCACTTGTTTCATCTGCCTTAATATTACCTATTACTACAGCATTATAAAATGAACAATTTAAAACTGTTGCATTCACAACAACCCTGTGATATGGGCAAAGGAGACAGTGACTTGCCCAAGATAACCCATTGAGATACATGACTGAGTACACCACTGTCTGTCTGCTTTAATCAGGCCTTGACCATTAAGATCCATCTTATAAAGGCTAAGTCCAACTTCTTCTCAGAGTGCTGGCAGAGCACAACAGAAACTGTTGCCTTAGTGGCTGAGACCAGCAATATAATGGACAAGGTCTCTGGTATAATGTGGTACTTATGTGTCCCTCATGTATCTGTACTGTGGTGTCCAGAAACCAACAGACTGGCAAATGTTATCTGCCTCCAGCTGCCACCCCAACCACATCAAAAATCCATTGTGTATAGCCAAGCCCTATGTTATAGTCACATCTGCTCCAAACCCTCAGAGATGCTCACTTGAAGGATCTGCAACAGGCATTTTTGCAACTACAATATACTCCTGACATGGTAAGAAAGGTTATTGAAAAGGCAAGAATGATACCCAGGGACAGCTTGCTACAAGACAAGCCCAAAGAAAATGACAACAGAACACCTACAGCTCAACAAACAAACAAACCAAGATGCCAACTTTGCTCTCATATAGAACCTAGCAACATCAGCCACGCCATCTCAGGTTTGTAGTCCCACTCATCCTGTAATGTGATTTATGCCATCAGAAGAGAAGAAGAAGAGGAGCTTGGATTTAAACCCTGCCCAAAGGAGTCTCAGAGCAGCTTACAATCTCCTTTCCCTTCCCTTACCCACAACAGACACCATGTGAGGGAGGTGGGGCTGAGAGAGCTCTGACAGAAACTGCTCTTTTTCAAGAGCAGCTATGCCAGAACTATGGCTTGTCCAAGGTCATCCAGCCAGGTGCAAGTGGAGGAGTGGGGAATCAAACACAGTTCTCCCAGATTAGAGTCCGCACACTTAACCACTACACCAAACTGGCTCTTATCACGTGTCAGCAATGCCCTTCCATTGGACAAAAAGGCCAGTCCCTTCAACAAAGAAGAAGAGCTGAATTTATACCCTGTCCTTCATTCAGAGTCTCAGAATGGCTTACAATCTCCTTCCCTTTCTCTCCCCACAACAGACACCTCTGAGGTAGGTGCATCTGAAAGAGCTCTGAGAGAACTGCTCTTGAGAGAACTATGACTGACCCAAGGTCACCCAGATGGGCTGCATGTGAAGGAGTGGGGAATCAAACCCGGTTCTCCAGATTATAGTCTACTGCTCTTAACTACTATACCAGGGGTGGCCAAACTATGGCTCGGGAACCGCATGCGGCTCTTTCACACATATTGTGCGGCTCCCAGCAGGGCGGCTGGGGAAGCTAAAGATCATTAGCAAACAAATATCACTGGACAAATAAATATCGTTATCGATATCTGCTTTTACCACTTTTGTTATTATTTTCGGCAGTCTCATTTAATGTTAATGAAAAGCAAATCTGCATATTTCCCAGTAAAAATATGTAATATTTGTTCATGTCTTGCGGCTCTCAAACATCTGATGTTTATTCTATGTGGCTCTTTTGTTAAGCAAGTTTGGCCACCCCTGTACTATACCAAACTGGCTGAATTAATGGACATGAGTCTGACATCAGAAACCAGATCCAGGTGGCCAGCTGTATTGGTCTAAAGCAGTAGAATAAAGTTTGAGCTCAGTAGCACCTTTAAAGCCAACAAAATTTTATTCAAGGTATAAGCTTTTGTGTGCACAAAACTATAACATAAACCAGCGGGGAAACATTTTCACCTTCCAGGACATTCAGTTGCTGACCTAAAAGTAGAAGTTATCTTACAAAGGAATTTCAAGGGGAGATTAGAGAGACTGCTGAATTGCAACTGATAATGAAGCTCAAGACAATGTATCCACCTGGACTGAATTGAGACTTAGGTTTCCTGTTTTATTAACAATGCTGATTTTTCCACACCAACTACCTCTCTACATATCACACCTAACCCAGTCACACCTGCTAATATCATTTGACATCTGAAATCACTTCACTTTCCAATATATAGGACAAATAAGACTCACATTCAAGCTGCATCTGAGGAAGTAAGCAGTGATTCACAAAAGCTCATACCCTACCACAAATTTTGTTAGTCTTTAAGGTGCTACTGGACTCTTACACTTTCCTATTACAAAAGGTCTCTTAAAACAGGTCCATCATAATCTGGTCCTGCCCATATTAAGAAATGGACTACAAAACCTCTCTTTTCACTTTCAGTGTCAGGGTTGGTCTTACTAGCAGACAGTCCAAAAGATTATTACTCTTCTCCAACAAAGGTCTTGAAGTGTAGGTGTTAAAATGGTAAAGTTGTGTCTTCATCCTGCTTCATGTTGCTTCACCTGATACTTTGGGAGTTATGAGCACCTCCAGGGTAGACTCCCTCAACTATTTCACTGATAGGAAAGAGAAGGGTTTAAGAAAACTCCCATCTGTTGGTCTGACTGCTGATGTCTGTGTGATCTGTTCTCAATAAATCCTACTCTGAGTTGTATTAGGAAACAATTATGTCCACTTGAGTTAATTTTTATTCTCCTTTTCACCCTTACCTAGTAATACTGGGCAAGAATTTGAACCTGTCTCTCACACCTAGCATTCATATTATGTTTGTTGCAGCACACTGAGCACAGATTACATATACAGGCATTTCAAATCACACAAGGTTAATGAATACAAAGGAGGGTAAGGTGATTAATGTGTTATGCAAGGAACAGTAGAAACTGGTGCATCCCTAGCTGGCCTACATGCAGTTTCCTCAGGAAGGGATCTTCTGATCTAGTAAGGCCACACACACAGATGCACTGCCATGCTTATTTTTTCACTGTACTATAAAAGACACACAAGATTTATCATAAGGGAGCAGGGATATGGGGGGCCCTCTCTATAATACAGGGGAGGGGTCATAGAGCATGTGCTTGACAGAAGGTCCCAGGTTCAATCCCCAACATATCCAGTTAAAAGGATCAGGTTTTAGGTGATTGAAAATACTTCCACCTGAGATTTTGGACAGCCTCTGCCAATCTAACTACTAGGCAATACTGATTTTGATGGACCAATGGCCTAATTCACTATAAGGCAGCTTCATGTGTTCCGTACTCTCTTTCTGTGTTCAAGCAGAGGTCTCTGGTCATAAAACAGACATTATTTGGATACAGCAACACTCTACCACCTGTGAGCACACCTATTCTCATCCTTCCTCTCCCTCTTCAACCATCCCCACCACCCCACAAAATTTTTTTTTTAAACAAATAGAATAAAGTTGCAGGGAAGGATCCAGCAAGTAGATTCCTGTTGCCAACAAGCAGAAGGAAAGTGATCTGAAAAAGGAAGTCTACATTGTCTTTGGAAGTCTACATTGTTGAACTAAAAGTTAGCCCGTTTCCAATACAAAAACAAACAAAACAAAAACCCTTAAGTAGACTTCAGTACAAAGAAACATACAGCAACTCTCAACACAAGAAAGAAGAGAAAAGTGAAGGAGGATGTGGCAATGTCTTGCTCAGCATGACTGTATCCACCAAACACCACCTAACTCAACATCTTGTAACATGGGGAGATTGCCAGGAAATTGAAGACTGAAGAGGTGGTTGTGCCTGGCTAAGTAACATAAATGATTCTTTGAACAGGAATGAAAGCTGGACAACAAAGGTCTGTCAGCTTCAGCTACAGGCCTTGATTAAGTGGGAAGCACTACACTTGAAGCCCAGTTTGCTCTTTGGACAAATCAACAAAACAAACAAGCAGAACCCATTCACATGGAAGGAGTCTGTACTCTTTAGAAGGGTCTTGAAGTCTCTGCAGAAGTTTTCATCCGGTGCAAGAAAGCCTAAATTAGCATAAAAAGGCAGCAACAAAGTGTTCACAAAAAGGAGATGGAAGGCAAGCACGTGGCAGAATTCTGGCACAGTGGAGGAGAAAAGACAGCATATAACCATATGCTCAGATGGAACGAGAAGTCACAAAAGGTGTTTGGAGGTGAAATTGCAGAGACCAGACAGGGCACTGTTATGGTGGATTAGGAAGCATGCAACACACCTTCTTGAAAGGAATCTTTCCCAAACACACAACTTGTTTACTGGTGGAAGATAACAGATAGGATTTAACAAGAAAGGAGAGATCTAGTTTCTCTGGTGAAAAAAGTGTTTCCACATTCCAAAGCACCTCCACAATTCCCAAGGAGCCATCCCTTAAGAACAGAAGAGGATCGGCTGGTATTGGACAGGCTCACCTGAGGTGTGTAGGGTCCAGGTGTCATGGGGTCAAGGCTTTCCAGATCCGCCTCCTCCAACGCCGCTTCCTTTGCAGTAGAGATATCCCTCTCAAGCTGTGTCAAATGCTCATCATACTAAGAAATCAAGAGAGAGAAGCATTTAGTGGTATTGCTAACCATCGGGAAAAACTCTGAGCAGGTTCAATACATACTGGGCCACTCACCTCTGCCAGGGTCTGGAAACAGATAGTTACTATTTCTTGAGCTGTTTTTGTGTATTGGCTGTCAGGCCCTGAAATGAAAAGCTCTTCTTAGCACCAGATAAAAGACCTGAGCAAAGCAATCCTACCCCCTCAAGCCCTCATCAATGGCTGTTTTTTTCCAGTGCTTAGAAGCTGGGATTCATTTATAGGTCACCTTTCTTTCACCTGGTAATTCAAGGGGGCTTACATAAAGGGTTCTCTAGCAATCTCCCACCCAGGCCTTGAACAAACAGAGACACACTTAGCTTTAACAAGGCTGCTGTACCATGTATCAGAACGCAACCTCCATAATACCTGTTACAACCAACCAAATGACACATAACAGTGTGCAAGCTTTTGAGTTTACCAGAACCCTTTATCAGCTTGGATATTATTAAAAAAATTAAAAAAAGTTTTTAAAGGTACACGCTATACTATGTACCTTCCACCCAAACCCTAGGAAAAGCCAGACTTCCTTTCCTGAGCTTCTTCACAGGGCCTGGAAACATATACTAGCCTGCCTGCACCGGCAAGAAGAAGAAGAAGAGATTGGATTTATATCCCGCCCTTCACTCACTTAAGAGTCTCAGAGCGGCTTACAGACTCCTTTCACTTCCCCTCCTCACAACAGACACCCTGAGAGGGAGGTGGGGCTGAGAGAGCTCTTTCCCAAGCTGTCCTTGAGAGAACAGCTGGTACAGAGCTATGGCTTGCCCAAGGTCATCCAGCCAGGTGCAAGTGGAGGAGTGGGGAATCAAACCCGGTTCTCCCAGATTAGAGTCCGCGCACTTAACCACTACACCAGACTGGCAAGGCAGGATATAAATCAAAAGTAATAAATAATAAATAAATAAATAGCAAGAACCTTAAATTATGAGCCCCACCACCTCCCACCTCTGCCTCCAAGTCCCAGTTAGTTCTAACAATCCTTGCAATTTAACCAAAGTCAATCCTCATCTCTGTTTAAGGGCTGAGCAATCAAGCCAGAGCAGTCTGATCAAGATGCCCAGATGGAAAGGGACAGCTTCCCTCAGTGACTACATTTTAGGTCAAGATACTTTATCCAAGACTAGGACTAACAGGTGCCACAGGATTAACTGACATGAGCCAGGCTCACCCTGGCATTTCTTCAGGTCAAAACGGCAACCTACTCGGCACAGAGCAAGTAACATTTCTCACCATTGTATTTGACACTGTTGGTAAGGATCAGGTTCACATCATCCAGAAAGGTTTCACGGTTCTGATATTTGTGCTTAGAGATATTCTGGAATGAATAGATATGGGATAATTGTGAAATGCTGGAGAAATCTGAAGGAGGCAACCTGAAGTGTCAGCTCTGATCTGCAAAAAGCCCTCAACAGAAACAGACCCCAACACGTTGTGGAGGGTCAACCTTCTTCTTTATATCCCACAACCTCCCTGTGCGCCCTTCCACCTATGAGAGTCCTCACCATTCCTACTGAAATGTTCAACAGAACCCAAACTGTGGTTTTCAGAACCAATGCAGGCATTTGCATATTCATTCCTTACAGTGCAATCCTAAAGGGGGCACTGAGGGAACTGGCCAGCAGAGATACACCAGCATAAATCAAGAATTATGCTGGCACAGTACCTCAGTGCCACCCCACCACTCTTGGCTGCCATCAAAAGCTTTGGCAGCCACCCATCAGCCAGCCAGTGGAATAGGTCCCTTCACCAGTGTGGAAGTGGGCAGGCCACGAGGGCATGTCAGGGAGTAGTTGGCTCCCTTCACTGTTTCAGCCCAGGAACACTCCGCCCCCATGAGCACCAAAAAGTTACGCAAGCCAAAAACACGCCATAGCCCACAGGTGCCCACATCCCCTCCCCCCCCCCCCCGTGTGGCCACACCGAAACAGCCCAGAGGAACACAGGATGCAACTACAGGCACAACTAATCACCTACTTCCCCTGTGGCAGCCAGATCCCTTCCACAGAACCAAATCCCCATCCCCCCCAGCCCTACAATAACCTCGGCCAGGATGCCCAAGAACTCATTAGGTAGCGCATGTGACATAGGACTCTTATCTCAGAGCTCCCAGTGTGGACTTAGAGAGAGTGCTGTGGTGCCTCAGTAGTGAGAAAAGTACAGAGAAGACACCTCACTGCTGGGTGAGCACTTAGTGCTAACACCCAAGGAGAAGAGCAAAGTCCACGCTGTGTGGCTATTAACATGTCTCATTGTATAACGCTAACAGCTACCCCCGCCTCCTAAGGCTCCACCCACTGACTGTGCAGTGACCAGATGGGGAACACACACCTGCTTCCTCATTCCCTTTGCATGAGGCCAGGTGCTGCCCCAGCAATGCCAACTCCCACAATCAAGCCCAGCACAGTGTTCATGCAGGGGTGGCATTATCCACAGATCCCCCCAGGCACCATGGCCCCTGTCATGCAATGGGAAAAGATCCTAGCAAAGTTTCACAGGCAAACTGCTGGGCTGCTGTGTGAAAGGAGGATGAGCTGGTGCATGGTCTGGGGGAGGGGGGCCCTGTCACCCTGGCAACAGGCATGTGGAGGAGGTACTGCTGAGGGGGCAGGGGATTGCCAGGTCCCTGGCTGGGTGCACTCTCCTTGTCATCTCCTCAGACCTCCTTCTCAGTGATTACAGGCTGTGGACCTGTTTGGGGTCACCACCAGTGGGAGATTGCTGTGGCCGCTGCCAACTCTGCCAACTGCTCCATTATGGTTAGGCAGGGCTCTGTTCCTTTATGGTGGTGGGTGGGTGTGCTGCCCCTTGACTGTGATGTGTGGAGGACTGGGTCCCCTGTCCATCAGAATGCTGCTGGCACACCTCATGGCCTGTACAGAATGGAAAAGCTTGGTTGCTGGGGACACTAATGTGGTTGTGGTCCATGCAGCCCCACTTCTCGGTCTTTTTCCTGCCTTCTGGTCTCTGCTGCAACCCTGTAGGAAGCAGACTAGTAGCTACATGCTTACATCAGCCCTCAACTGCTGTGATGCAGGCTGCCCTTAGGATTGCACTCCTAATTTAACAGATTTTTTTAAACCTGACTTCTGGCCTGTAACGGAGCCAGCAAAGTGAAATTCAGGAGCTGAGGTTAGAAATGTAGCGCTATCCCCGCACTGGGTTAAATTTCGACATGGCAAATCCACTCTTGGTATTTTACCTGCTTTAAATGCATTTGCATTCATTCCTGGACCTTTTCAGCTCGATGAGCACGCGCAGGCCTTTCTTTAGCTGCAAAGAATTATGAAATGCCACATGAAGCAAAATCACCGCACCTTTTCTCTTACCCACCTTGCGAATTGTCTCCAGATCCATTGGGCTGATGATGACTTTGTGGTAATCTGGCACAAATTTTTTGTTAACAGGATGATGAAAGGGCCAAGACTGAAAAGTAAATAACAGCAGATGAGAAGGTAGCTAAGAACCACCTCTTTCAGAGTGAATGTATGTCAGATCAAGCCACCAGGGGATGTTGGTATGCTTTTTTACAGCATTCAGCTGAAGCCAGAACAAACATTCCTTGCCAGTATCTGCAAGCAAATCCTAAGGTCCAGTGTATGGATCTGTTATGTGTTCTCAACAAAAGCTAAAACAGACTAGGACCGCTCCAGAACAAGGATATTATTTTACTAAAATGTTATCTCTCACCTTGCAAATGCTACCATCTGAAAGATGGCCAACAAAAACAAATTAAAGCAACTAATAAAATCCAAACTTAACAGAAAAATCAGCTAAACTAACCAGCTCAATAGAGAGAGAGAAAATAGCAGACAGTGTGGAGGCTACTGGCTATTTATCAACATCTATTGCAGAAGAATGTGGACAGTTTTTCCGGCAAAATCCAAAGAAGAAGGGGCCGAATGAGTCAAAAGACAGTCACAGCAAGAGCCAGATGCTAAATAAGGAAAGAGGCATCTCTCAATTATACAATTTGGTGCTTCAAGAATGAGGCTACAACAACATTTCCCCCATGGACTCCTTCAACCTCACCTTCCCAAAGACATACTTACATCAGGAACAGCCATCATCTTCTGGGTGACAATGTTGTCCAGAATAAAGGAAAAGGCCACTTGGTCATCATCATCCAGAAGGGGGTTAATTGCCTTCTCCAAACGAGCCAGTTTATCTTCCTTCTAAAATGAAGCCATTCTAGAATAACTCCCTTAAACTGCTTCCTGTTTGGCAGCATGCTGTAATTGTGATATTTTTGCTGCTACAGTTACTAACCGATATTTTAACACCTTCAGTTCTCAATTTGGTTTTTCAACCAGTGTGCATTCCCCATACCATGTTCTCCTATTGTCTAACTTTCCAACTATTTTAGCTGGTTCTGTATAAGCCATACATTGCTCAACAAAGTAGCCTTCTATTTCACTCATCCACAACTTTTGAAAAAGTTCTTTTAAAAAGGATAAACCTTGAAAATGTTACTATTTTGAAGAAGAGTTGGTTTTTATACCCCTCTTTTCCTTACCCTAAAGCTTCTCAGAGCAGCTTACAATCGCCTTTCCTTCCTCTTTCCATAACAGGCACCTTTTGAGATAGGTGAGGCTGACAGAGTTTTGAGAGAACTGTGACTGGCAGAAGGTCACCCACCAGACTTCGTGTGGAGGAATGGGGAATCAAACCTGGCTCTCCAGATTAGAGCCCACCACTCAGAACCACTACACCATGCTGGCTCTCAGAACAAGCACAGTACATTCTGGTTTTAATTTCCATTGCAGCTATAAGTTGCAAGCAAGATGATGTTCCACCATCGAGTTCTGCCATTTATGGAAATAATTTAAAAATCCTAAAACCCAGCTTTGTGATACCTACTATTAGATTCTAGTTTTCGAGAATGTATGCAATGTGCGATCAACTGCCCTCAGCTTCTGATGCTCTTCCAGGATCCTTCTCCTCTAGTCCTTATGGAGGCACATGTACACTGTTCCTCAGAAAATTACCACCATCCTTCCATATGCAGCAAGCAATGGAGGTCTAAACTAAAACAATATTCACAGTCTGTTTGAAAATCTATTGGGAAGGAGCCCAGATGTCTGTGAAAGACAAGATGTGAACTACAAATAGCAAAGAGAAGTTCAGCTGTGCCCTAAAAATATCCTGAACTGAAAAGCCCCAAAGCTACAAACTTCTTCTCCCTACTTCTGGGTTGGCCCATCACCCTTCATATTCTGGCTGGCCCCAAGACTTGCCTCTTTCAGCCGCTGATCACAGAGGTCCAGCATCGACTGAGAGATCTGAGTCAGAGAGTGCTTTGGCCCTGCAAAGAAATATCCATGGTGGGATACAGGCATTCCAACATAAGGGTCCATAATGGACATGATCATTATATTTTGTTGGCTGTTAAGATTTAAATGTAAAGGTATATTTTACTACTTTAATACTTTAATATCGGTTTAATGTTGTGAACTGCCTTGAAGGCCCTATTGGGCTGAAAGGCAGAACATACGATCAGCATTTCTCCCAGCCACAAAAGGTTTGCTCTAAACACACGTGTCTTCTTTCCACATTCACACACCTGAAACAGAACACTCCCTGTTCAGGCACTTATGTGGAGCTTCTATGGCAACACTATCCCTCCAGTTACTTGAAGCTAATCCCAGCAAAAACAAGGCAAGAAATAAAGAGGGGCAAGTGTCCCAGGAAGCCACTGAGAACCAGGTGAAAACTGAATGAATAACTCTCCAGGCAAGGCTCAGTCTAGGTACTACACAGTTGAAAAGGAGAAAGAGGGTTGGCTTGAAAACTATTCAGACAGGAGATACAAGGCTTCTCAGCGTACTAAGACGAAAAGAAGAAAATAAAATGAGAAGATGCTGGCAGATGACAAATACTTAAGGCCACCAAGGCAGCAATTGGACACCCTATCCTAATGAGAGCAGGGCAAGAGCTAGAGGGGCACAAGGACTGAGAGAATGTCCTTAATATTTGGCAGCCTTACAAATGAACCCTTAACATACCCACAAGCCCATTCACCTCCATTCCTCCCCTCAACTGCCTCACCCTCCCTTTTTTTGTGAACGTAAGAACATCCAGTCCAACACTCTGTCACACAGTGGCCAAAATCACCAGGTGCCATCAGGAGGTCCAGCAGTGGGGCCAGGACACTAGAAGCCCTCCCACTGCCCCCCCCCAAGCACCAAGAATACAGAGCATCACTTGCCCTAGACCGAGAGTTCCTATCTATACCTTGTGGCTAATAGCCACTAACGGACCTCAGCTCCATATGTTTATCCAATTCCCTTGTGAAGCCGTCCATGCTTGTAGCTGCCAGCACCTCCTGTGGCATTGAATTCCATGTGTTAATCACTCTTTGAGTGTAGAAGCGATCTGTTTATCCGTTCTAACCCAACTGCTCAGCAATTTCAGTGAGTGCCCACGAGTTCTTGTATTGTGCACCCAGAGAAAGCAAAGGGCCCTGGTTCCAGCTATCCCTATCAGTATTTGAAAGCTGGGATATACCAAGTGAGGATTTAAACTACTTTTAAAGTTTTGTTGTGAGACATCTCCATCACAAGAGAGAGAGAAAATTACCACAAACGTACACACCATTGTATGTCGCGCTGTTCTTCAAAATCAACTCCACATGTTCTCGGAACTCCTCACGGGATGGGTAGAGGCGTTTGCGAACATTCTCCCGCAATGTCTGCAGGTCCATTGGTTTTGTGATGATTTTGTAATAATCTTTGACAACCTTCCCATTAACAGGTTGGTGGAAGGGGTAAGTCTGAGAAAGAGAGGAGTGTTAAACTGTATTTTTATTCTGTTCTTCAGCCAGATATTGATTCCCTCCCTCTGTTGGCCTCATTGATGGCAGCTAGAAGCTAGAAGGAAGAAGGGATGACTTTCAGCTGGACATGGATCCAGGCATGGTGGGAGGGGTGCCTGGCTGCTTCTCCCCACCCCCCACCCCAGTGGCTTCAAAGCCAAGATTGCTAATGCCATCACCCAGAGAACATTTAAGCTACACTGTCCGTATGTGGCAAATGTTATATGCAGAGCCTTTCACATTTTTATTCATTGATATTATTTTGGTTAGCACATCTTATTCATAAGTTAGATGGTGAATCCCATTGGAGGAGATTAAGTTCTTTATCATTTCTGCTAAATTGTTTGAGTCTGTGGTTTAGGGTGGGACATGAACCTCTACTTAGTTCTGGAAATATAGTATTGGGATCTAGCCACTGTAAACTAGGGTTCGACTTTCAGGAGACACGAACAATGTTTGTAAATGGAAACATTTGACAGCTGCCATTTGAGGATTACTGGGAAAGAGAGAAAATCTGGGAATTCATTCAGGTAAGTGGGCAGGCAAATAACATCTTCCACTTCAAAAAACTGTAACAGAAATCTTGCCCTCAAAATTCCAACTGCTAGCTTTGGGAGCTAGGTTTAGCTGAGAAGAATTAAGGGTTCCTCAAGAACCCTCAGAGATCTGAACAGCATATAGCTCTATATACCCATATACCCGATGGCGAAAGCTCACAGGACCAAGCTCTTACATTGGGGAGATCTCGCATCTCATTGATAATGCCTTCCAGGACAGAGGACAGTGTCACCATGGGGTCTGTGCGCCGCCGGTGGATAGATTTGTGAGGCCGCTGAAAAAGACACATACAGCACAAGGTTTACACATGTTGCACAATGAGCTCATCAATACTTGTGAAAAGCCATGTCTGAAGTTCCAATTTTCTTTACAGCTTTGGCTCCTATGCAGTTAACCTCAATCCTGATGGAGGTTTAAAATAAATCAGTCCCTACAGTTGTCAGCAAGGTGGAGAGCAAGGGAAAGTGCAATACATGACTAAAGGGCTTACATTTAAGTAGTCACAGTGAACAGTGGTTCCAACTCGCCGTTTCTTCTTTGGCGGAAGCTGCTGTTTTGGAAATTTCAGAACCAATGACTTCCTGCGAACTTCATCCGCACTTCAAGTGAACATGCAGGGAGAGAGAGATACATCATAGTTTCCATTATGCTCTGGATGAGATTGGGTCAAACACAAACTTTGGAGCAACCACACATTTTTATGGGACTATTCTGGAAGACATGGAGTTGTACAGCCTTCATGATCCCTGTAACCCGACCACCAAATGGTATCCTTAAAGAGATCCTTACTGAAATAACCACCCCAACAGCCAGTATTCCTTCCATTTTACAGACGGAGAGCCAAGGCTGAAAGACTGATTTTTCCCCAGAGCTACCCAACAAAAGTTCATGGCTGAGATGGGATTTCAACCCAGGTTGGAACCCAGTGCTTCTCTCAGTGGGATGCTGCTGCACAAATCCATAGCACCTCGGCATTCCTCCTCACCTCTCAATCAGCTGTTTCCCCAAGACAATCTTGGTTCCTTCCACTTTGATCAACTCCTCATTATCATTGGGAATGACAGTCTTCTCCAGTTCTTCTTCCTGCTCCTCTGTCATAGCCACAGGATTGGATGGTGGAGCATTGGTTTGGTAGTAAAGAGGGCAGAATTTGTTGGTTCTCATGTGCCCAATGGCACCACAAGCACCACATTTTAACTGCAGCAAAAGACAAAATGAACAAAGAATCACAGCTTGCACCAGAAAAGTAGAACCAGAGGAGTTAGCCGTGTTAGTCTGTTGCTGCAAAATACTAAAAAGCCCAGTAGCACCTTTAAGACTTACAAAAAAGCTTATGCTATAATAAAGTTTGTTAGTCTTAAAGTGCTACCAGAAAAGTAAGAGTACAGTTCCCAAATGACGGGACAGCAGCACAAATGCTAGCAAAAAAGTAACATCAGAATTAGAAATGGGGATTATTTTGGTACAAAGCACCAGCCTTACTGAGAAGTCATTCATTGCCACTTCTAGTCAAAAGTAATTTTTAAATGTTGAACATAAAAATAAAGGTTATTATCTGCATTAATGAAGACCTGCATGAACCGACACACATCCAACATGTGCCAACTAGCAAACAACTTGTTTGCTGTTGGCCATGACAGTGGTACATATCTGAAGAAGTAGATTCTGACATATAGAAGCTCATACTGAAATAAATATTATTAGTCTTTGAGGAGCCAATGGATTTTTGTGTTATTTTGCAAGGACGATCTAATGATCATGACTGTGGTGGTGACTGCCTTATAAATGAAGCTAATTAAGCAGGCCTGAATGCTTGTTTACTTGCATAATTTATTCTGCTTCTCCTTGGGAAGGGGGAAGGAAAGATGTCGAACCCTGAAGCTCTGCCCACCTGAAAACAGGCTTGGTTCCCTAAGGCTTCCGAGACTTCAAGAGCAAAAAAACCCCTTCAAAAACTGCAGGTCAAAGTTATCAGTATTCAGGCTGGCTGGGTGCCCATTAACCTCTGTTCTGGGGAAGGGTTGTGGCTGAGTGGCAGAGCATCAGCTTTGCATGCAGAAGGCCCCAAGTTCAATCCGACAGCATCTTCTCCAGTCAAAGGATTTCAGATGGCAGGAAAGACCTTCCTCTGCCTGAGACCTTGGACAGTTGTTTCTAGCCAGCAGACATTACTAAGCTAGATGGACTTGGTACATGCTTATTTACCTTCAAATCTGGTCGTTCCTTCATCTTCTTGGGCTTTTTTTCAGGAGGACCCTTCAGCTTTTCCTTCTCTTGGTTTCGTTTGAGCCGCCGCAGCTGCTCCTGGATCCGGCGCCTCTCCTTCCGCATCTCTTCTCGATGCTGTTCATCAAAAAGGGCAAACTTCCGGCTGGAAAACAAAGATCTCCACAATTGGTTAACTGTCCAGTCCCCATCCAGCTTCATACGGTTTCCTGTTCTCGGCCTCAGAACTAAACATGTGCTTTTTAAAAGCTGGTTCTACACCAGCCCCTAAAATGAGTAAGTTTCTCATCTTGTCAGGTAAGTCTTACCTTTGGCAAAGTCATCCACTTAACATTAGTTGTCCCTGCATGCCAGTGCTTCCTACCAGCCATGATTCAATCTCCAGGGATAAGCCACAATAAAGAATGAACCCTTCAAACCAATTCAGGTATTACTGTGTGAGTGCAATTACCCAGCCCCATCTGCCAATCATGTGACAGAGATGGACATGCCACGCTAAAGCAGGAGTCTTTGGGCAACTTTCTCTCCCTGCATCTCACCTCTCCTGGAGACAGACCCACTCCAACAACTCACCATCTCCTAACAGGCAAAGGAAATACAGCACCCCACAAAGCCCTTACATGAACTCTTCATCTTTGGTGGTCCGTATCCTGCTGTACGCATCAATGACTGAGGGCTTGCGGACTGTCTCGCATCTTACATATTCCTTCCCATCCTCATCGCGAAACGTGCGGTAGATTTTTAGACGCCGGCCGGTGGCGGAGGAGTTGAGGCTGGTCACCGAGGCAGTGTCATCATCTTTATGAGAGCCTCCCAGGTTGCTGGAAGTAGAGGCTGAAAGGGAAACACAGCAGTGTTTTCTGAGTGGAAAACCAAAGCACAAGGATGGCCAAGTCTCCCGGATCCTATTGCACAGTGCTAAGGTAGGCCTCAACTCTGGACTTTCAGGAGCCTCAGCTGAAAGAGGCAACAGGAACTACACTCACTCACTCACATCCCCCCCCCTTGGGCAGCTTTTTTAGATGTCATTCAGCCCTTCAGCTGTCTGTGTCTTGTTTATTTACCTCTTGTATTTGTGGCTACTTCTATTCTACTCTCTAAGTTTTCCTTTCCTTCATCAACCCCCACTTTATGGAACTCCTCTTCCTTTACAGTTGGCTAATTAATCCACTACTGATTAGCACTCATACAGAACAGGACGCTAGAAATTCCCATTCAAAAAAGTTTAAGCTGGGGCCTGTTGCTCCTTCCTCCCCGGCTCCGGCTGCCCAGACCTGGCGGCTAAACACTCACACAGTCCTTTCTTGTCCCGCCTGTCTTTCTTGGTCCTTTCCTTGTCATTGCCACTGTCTTCTCCAAGAAGCATCCTCTGCAGCTCCTTCCTCTCTTGCTCCTCCCTCTCCCGGGATAGTTGGGAGCTGGTTTTCTTGTTCTGAAGCATGTTTTCTATATTCTTCCCCATCTCCTCAAAGTCACTATCCTCGGCAGAGCTGCTGTCCGTGTCGGTTGATAAGATCTCAGTCGATTCCAGAACCCTGAAACAGAAATAGTTGCAACATGAGAATGAAAGGATGAACAGGCAAACACCAAGCCAGGACTTACATGGAGCCTTTGTGTTCCCCTGCAACTGACTCACATAAACAACTCAAACTTTTGTCTCTTTGAGAAACAGAACTCCCTTGCTAGTTTGGTATTCCTCACTCCTTTTGACCCTAGGGCCAATAGTCTCATTTGGAAGACAAAAATAGGGAATATGTATTTTAAGTAGGCAAACATTCAGTCCCCTTACTGCAGGATCATTAATGCAGCTTTTCGTACGCTTCCCTGGGTTCAGTGCAAGTTATTTAAAACCAAAACAAGAATGCATATACATGATAAAAAAAAAAACCATCTACTTCCCTACCAAACCCTAGCATTTGTTTTTTCCTATTATCTAAAATATCTTATATTGCTTCTACAAAATACATCCACATTTGGACTTCCAAAGGTCTTCAGTGGGAGGGAATTGTACAGTTGCGGAGAAGGTATCAAAGTGGTCTTCCAACATACCCTGAGTGTCAGAAAGTGGTCACCATTGGTGAGTGACCAAGACTGGACAAACAGGAAGGTGTCCTCTAGGTCTGTGAAACCTCAGCCATTCACAAGTTGCAAAACCCAAACATTGTGGCTGGAAGGATCAGGAGCTTAAAGGTCAGAACTCACTTGTTTTGCAAGTCAAAGATGCGCTGGCACTCTTCCTTGTACCTCTCCTGGTGTTCTGCCACAGAGAAGCGAGACCCACGGGCAAATTTGCTCATAGGCCCCTCACCTGAGCGAGCCTGCTCTGTGGACATCGTGCGGACAACATCAATCACCTCCCAGCGGGAAAGTTTCTTAATCTAAGGAATGAGAAATTTGCTGATTGCAAAAGGCTGCTGACATTGCCTCAGCGGAAGGGTGGGTCTAAGACAGCTTCTGTCCATTCTCACCTCCTCTTCAGGTACTCCAAACTTGCGAAGGAGCTGTTTTGCATTTTTGAGAGACAGGCGCCGGAGATCAGCATCGGTTCCGGTCACCGTCTTCTTAACGGGTTGTGGCTCCTTATCATCCTGCTTGAAGAACAACAACACTGTTCCAACTATTGGCCCAGGTGAAGATCCTCAGTGAGAAACTCTGGCCCTTTGGCCACACAAGTGGACACCCCTGAGGGAGTACTTGTGAGGTCTAGAGACTCCTCTTTTCCTTAATCCACATTAAGGTGCCTTATATTGAAATATGATGACTGGTCCATCAAAGTCAGTAATGCCTACTCAGACTGGCAACTGCTCTCCAAGGTCTCATGTAGAGACTGAGCTTCAGCTTTTCCACTGGTGCTGCCTGGGACCTTCTCCCTGCCAAGCAGATGCTGTACCACTGAGCTACAGCCCCTCTCCTCCCTTGCCTATCAATAAGCAGCATGCTCTTAAGTAATTGCTCAGCAAGTGCTGCTGAACAGGCCCTCTTTCTCATGTTCCCAACCTGGATCACTCGCCTACCTTCTGTTGTGTTGGCTTGTTAGGGATCTTTACATAAGAGAATCCTTCTCCGCAACCAGTGGGATCTGCCACTCCAGTTACTTCCAGGAGACATTTACCCTTCATTGCTGCTATGAAGGCCCGAGTGGTGTTCCAAGGGGCTGTGCGCACCTAAGGAGGAGGTGAAGAGAAAGCCACATTGCTTCAGTGGAAGGTTCTTCCCCATCTGACACACTGGACGTGACCGTTTACTATCAAGTCCTAAATCAAACCCTCGCTCTGCATGGTTTGGCCTCTACCTCATCATCTATCTTCATCTGGAAATCTTCCTCGTTTTCTTCTTCGGGAGCAAAAAAGGATTTCTCCCCATAGCCTGCATCCTGTGGAACAACAGACAAAAAAAAAGCAACACTAGCTCAATCAGCTCAAGATGACCTGGAAAAGCTTAGCTCACACAGGATTTATATACAAAAGAGCGTCTATCATCAGGCCTTTCACTCAGGAAGAGACTTCTGGCCATCAATCCATTCAGATACTGAAACATTCTACTTGCTGTTGTCAGCACTACCCTTCTGCTGAAGGACAGTAACCCCAAGGCTGCTCACAGCTGTCTTCCACAGAGCCTACTCAGCTCCTTTTTTACCCTCCTAAGGACACACACACCGAGTTTTACCAAGCTGTTCTTCCTAAGACAGAGACTGCTCTGTGGCTATGCAAGTCAAATCAGATTCCAAACGTGTGCCCAGCTCAGCTGAGAACTACCAACCTAGAGCACTGCAAAGAGAACATGTTTCCTTCACGCAGCCTTTCACTCAGCCTTTCTGATCACTAAACCTTGAAGCACACACAATCTATTTGAATGGATTAAAGTCTGCCTGCCCTCTTCATTCCACTTTAACACAAAGCACCTTGGCTTGAAGAGGAATTCCATCCAACTTGCATACTCATGTCTAGTAATTTTAACATTAAGCATTCCAGAGAAAATACCATGTCCCTGGAAGTAAGGCTCTGATGCTACTGGTACCTTGCAAGGACTGGGAAAAAAAAGACAACATTCTTATTCTATGGCCAAGGTTTGCAAGGGACAGGACCTTTGTTGGTGCTCCACGGTGAAGGATTGGCTACGGCTTGGCTGACAAGGCACCTCTAACTATGCCTGTTAAGAGCCAGGCTTACCTGGAGAAGTGATCATGATTGGTAGTCTACCATCACCATAAATCCTCCTGCTGGTGCCATTGCAGGACTGAGCCACCTTGTGGTTTTTAAGCATCTCGCACAGCACTATGGTGCCTGGTAAGGCCAGGGAAGTTGGTGAACCACACAAGCTCACCTTCAAGCGCTGCTCTGCTGAGATCATGCTATAATAGGCACAACACTGCTCTGGTGACACCATCGCTCGAATCTCCTCTTCAGTGGGCAATCGGAAATCTGGCTTCAGGACCCACCAGTTGGAATCCATTCCTGAAATAAGCAGCAGTCTCCGCTGAGCCACTCCAACAATGCCAGCAAACATTTCATCCCTCCCTCCTAGTCACAGGAGGAGCAAACAACAGGTATTCCTTCAGTAATAGACACAGCTGAAGTGAATGAGTGCCTCCAAGGGAACACACAAACACTCATTTAATGAAGATTAGTTATTCCAAAACAATTTTTTTCATAACATTTTTTTAAATTACCCTTCTTTATTGACACGGTAGTGAATTTCCCCCCCTCAAACTCTTGGAGACTTAATGTGATGCACTACACTGTGTGTGGCTTCTCTGACCATTTGTCTGTCAAAGCCATTTCCATTACACTGGCTTTCAACAGCATGAGAGGTTCAACTGTTTTGGAACCATTCTCTCTCCCACCAAGCGCCTGTTTCTTACAGGACTTTTTTGTACCCTGATAGAGCACACATTATGGCAGGAGGTACACATGTATCAGTTGTGGCTTTTTTCCTTTGAAACACACGCAAGTGGGAAAGGAGGGTGTCACTTTTTGTGCATTGTACAGGTAAAAACTGAAATGTAAATCTAATGATTTCATGTTTTGGTGTGTGTGTTCCTTTAAATGTTTATTGTGACTGCAGTACTGTAGGGGGGTGATCGAGGGAGACAAGTGTGATTTGATTGGTTGATGACAGAGAGTGAGAAAGGAGATGTTCTGAGAGGAATCTGTGTGTGAGATGTCTAAGAAGGATTCTGTGTGTGTCTTGAGAGAGAGAGAATTGTGGAAGAAGTTTGAAGAGAGTCTTTGTGAAGTTTAGTCTGTGTGACTGATTCAATTTTGTGGGAATAAAATAAAGAGACTAACCTATGTGGCAATATATATGAAAGAGAGAGAGAAATAAGCCTGTGAGAGTAGAAACTGATGTTTAAGAGACTGTTTGTAGCACCAAGCATTAATAGTTATATTTACAAGTTCTTTTCTTCAGCAACTATTCAAAATAACCAGAAACCTATTTTGTTCTTTATTGCATAAATCAATTTTTGGTTAAACATATCCCAGGAATCAGTACAGTACTTCCTCAGGGCCACATAGACCTCTGAAGTGTCCAGAACCTAGATCAGGGGTGTCAAACATGCAGCCCGGGGGCTGGATCAGGCCCCCGGAGGACTTCTATCAGGCCTGCACTGGAACTGGCCATCTCCTACTTCCTGTTGCTACTGCTGCATCATAGCTTGCTTCGCCAGACTCTCTCAATTGCTCAGCCATTTCATGTTTTCCCCTGGATCCTAGACTCAGAACTCTGAGCATGAGATTTCTGTGGTGAATGTCAATAAATCAAAAGTAGGTTTGCAGCTTACAGATACACACCTGAACAGCATACTCAAGATTGCAAAAGCACAGACATTTTGATGCAATAATTCAGAGCAAGAAGTGTCAGGTATCATGTTAAATAAATGAAATATTGCAAGAGTACTGATGTTCTAAACATGTTTTAAACATTTTAAGTAAAAAAAACTTTGTGTTTTTACCCTTTATAAAGTTTATATCTCAGCTACCTGGTATTACATTTTATGACACACATGGTCTGCCCAACCAGGTCTCATTTATGTCACATCCAGCCCTCGTTACAAATGAGTTCGACACCCCCACCCTAGGTCATACCAATAAAAGAGAGAGATTTGGAATTTTAAATTCCTGGTGGCAGCAATAAACTACCAAGTTTCTATACAAAGAGACTGTTTAAAAGTAAAACCATTTTCCCCAGTAGCAAGAACATCACAGTAAGTACACGCAGTTTCTTGGAGGCAAGGGAAATGGTGGTCTCCTCAGCAGACCTCTGTGCCTTGGCTCACCACACTGGACTCCTGCTGCCTACCTGTGCGCTTGAAGTCTGCACAGAGCTTCAGCCGCTTCCGGATACTGCTCTCTGAGTGGGAAGGAAAGGCTTTCTTGATGTCCTCCATGCGAATCCTCCGGGGTCGGTCCCTGCTCTTCCAGAACAAGCGATAGATGAAGACCTAGTAGGGAAGCCAAAATGAACAGCTGAGATGCAAACACACTACAGTCATGAAGCTGGATGAGACTAGCCCAGCTCTAAGGCAGACTCCCCCGTGCCTTTTCTACTTGAACGTCTGTGCTTTCCCAACTCAACAGTCTAGTAGCCTGAAGAAAGTGAGCCATGCCACACAACGGAAGAGCTGGGCAAATATTCTGAACCTGCAAGCCAGTTTCAGCTTGTGAGAGCAGAGGGAAAATCCCTTTGACTCTCAAACACACTAGCTCGTCCAGCAAATTAACACAAAACTCTTTTACCAGCCTGTTCTCAGACCTGCATGTCAGAGGCAAAGTTACTTCTAGTGTGTGATGAAGGCAATCTAGCTGGCATGGCTCTTTTCCCACCCTGGCTGGGAAAGACAGAGAGAAGTAAAGAGCACTTCTGTATGAACAAACAACAGAAGCTTGAAAAAAGATCAGAACTGGTCAGTGGGCATCCTTCTACCAGGAGGAACAATGTCCTGCTTAGCTTGACGAGCCCTGCCTGTGTAGAGTAACCTGATCTCAGGAGAACTGCAGTTTGTGTGACCCCCCCCCCCCCCCCCAAAAAAACAAACCTGCAGGAAGTCTCGAATATGAGTATTGGCTCGTTTGGAGTTGGGACCAGGAACTTCAAAGAGACAACACTCCTGGCCAACCACAAAGATATCCACCAGCTCCCGGATGTAGTATCCTTGCCGTGTCCGGATAATTAGGAAGTCTGTTTCAGGCATCTTGTGCAGATAGATTGGTGCCCGAAAGAGATTGTTTTCAAATGCCTGAGATGAGAGAAGTGGCCGTGTTAATCAAAGGCACCAATAACAAGCAAAAGGCCAAGACATTCATTGCTAAAGAGGTCCATTTTTGTTGTACTAGTGCCTTGGAATTCCCTTCCCTTCTTGCCAGTAGAAACCACAACATTAAACCTACAGAGCAACTGAGACAAGGCAACCAGCAAGAAGAGTAGGCAGAAGCCCTTCAAGTATTTAAACTTTGGTTTTGAGTTATTCATCTTCCCTCCACTCAAAATAACAATGGACCTGTGAATAAGAGCTCTGGAGAAGGCACGACTAGAACTGGGGGAGCTCTGGAGAAGGCACGACTCTGGAGAAGCACAACTAGAACTGGGAGAGCTCTGGAGAAGGCACGACTAGAACCTTTCCTTGCAAAGGATCTCCTGCAAACTAATCTGCATAATCCTGGCAACTCAGACCAAACGGGAGGACTAATCCGTTCTTCAAGATACCTTCCTTCCACTACTGATAGAGAAACAGTTGGATGCCAACAGTTACCCCCAATTCATCATGGTGCTTTCTGCTGCACTCCACAGCTAAAAATGGTCTACCAGTGCCAAACCAAGTGCTCTCATCTTAGTGTGTCTGTCCCTCTGGGACTTCTGCAACGGAAAGCACAGTACTGCTTCTCCACCTCACTCCAATTCTCTAGGACTGCAAAGAGTGAGAAACAGCCAGAATGTAGAGTTCAAATTATTTTTTCATACATTACAAAACTCCCAACAGACACAGAAGCACAAGTGTAGGGATTCTCTGCATTATTTCCTACATGGAAGTGTAGCACGAAGTAGCTCTTTGGGCAACTGGGCAATACAGGTAATTTAATTCGAGCAGAATAAGCACATTAACCATTGTAATCACCCACACCCCTCTTGAACATCTTTGCCTCTCCTGGCTTGCCCTGAGAATGCTGCAAAGGACACCCAACCACAACCCCAAGTCCTTAAAGAAAAAGGCAGGCAGTATCTCACCTGCAACAGCTGGCCTGGGTGGAGAGAGCCTAAGAAGGGAGAGGTATGGCAATATATGGTCTCCCCATATTTACAGTCTGGGGCCCCAGGATCCTTGCCTGGCTTCTGTTAGGAGCAAGACAAAATGTGTTAGAAGCCAGCCTCAGGCTGCTGAAACTCAAGCCCAGAGACCAGGCAGAAGTGTTCGACTCACCCGTTTGTAGTAGTTCTTGATCTTGGTTGCCATCCCCACCTGCATCATCAGGGGAGCATTCTCCTCACTGTACTCTGCCAGGATGAGGTCCCCATCCTTGCCAGTGAGGTCCTGGGGGGTGCGCATGAAGAACATCTCCCCACCTCCAGATGCCTGCCGCTCCTGTTCTCTCATCTAAGCAACATGCAGCAGAGAAAAATGTCAAGGAACCAGAGATAAATCAGAACCATGCACAACAGCAGAAATCCCTCTCAGCCCCAAAAGAAAGAAGACAGCTGGGGAGGAATGATCAAGTGAGGGATCACAGCAGAACCAGACAGCTGGAGCTTTACCTTGGCTTTCTTCTTGATGTGCTTCAGTAGTGGCTGAACTGAGTGGGCACCAGGCTGGGACAAGGCTCCAAAGGAATATTTCTTTAAGGGAGGACGATGGAACTGGCGCAACTTCATTGGGCCCATGTGGGTGGGGAAGAAGGGCTGGCGCAGCTCCACTGCAGGGATGGAGTGCTACACCAAGGCAAAAAGACATATGCTCATTCAGCACAAAAATCAGCCACAGAAACAGTGTTGTGGCTTGATAATTAAATTTGATAATTGTGGCAGGCAGATAAGGAACTGATGTGCTCCAAGCAAGAGGAATATGCACCCAACCCAAAGCTCCTGCCATTTGCCCAGATTACCACATTCTGCAGCACACAGAGCCAGAGCCAAATCCTAACTTTTATGAACATCCAAATGAAAGGAGATTTCACCAGGATCTGCACATGGAATCTTAGCCCATTCTGAAGGGCAGGTGATACCATATAAGGCTGTTTCCATGGTATCATTCTCATGGTGCTAAAGTTCTGCACCAAGCTCCACATTTCCTGCCCACAGTTACTCTCCTACTGGTCCTAACCTGGATGATGTTGCCTCCAAAGGTTCCTCGAAGCCCCTGCTGCTTTGGATAGTAAAATTCATCATTGGAGAGATTCCATGGGTCCTTCACCTCTGGCTGAGACATATTCTAAATTCAAAACATAGAGAAGGGGCAGTGTGAGAAATCTCTTCCCGCTGACCTATTCCTACTGAAAGAAAATGAAACCCTCCCCCAGACCTGTTGAGGCTCTTCCTTAATTACTCCTGTTTTGCCCAAAAGGATCCGACTCTTCTTCAGAGAAGATTCTTTCTTGTTCTCCTTGGAAGGAGAGTTCAAAGTCATCTCTTCTTTCTCATCAGGAATTTCTAGGAAGGAACAGATGGCAAACAACATGCACTCTGAATATAGGATATCTCCACACCAGCTACACAACCAAAACTGGCAAGAATGGGCTAACTGGTACGACTACTTAAAAAAAAAACCTTAACTGACAATCGGAAGAGGTTCAAGGGACATTCTAAGCATGAGGCAATGCTCTCTCCCACCTCATGGGCTTATTTACAAGGCAGGTTCAGCCTCCACTGCCTGTTAGTGTATCGAAATAGCCTCACCAGAAACTTAACCAGGGTTAGGGGGAAAAACAGTTTAACTGTCATTACTATCTCAAAGGAACTTTCAGAACTGTAGTTTTCTGAGGCTGCTGAGAATTCTATCAGTGATCAGCCACCTCACACAACTACATTGTCCAGAATTCCTTGAAAGAAAAGTCGTTTTCTGGAAGGCAAGAAGCAGGCACCTCATTCAAGTCCTCAACAACAGGGTGCTTAGGAAAAGTTTTCCTCTTTATTGCCTTCATAATTTCTCTATTGAATATAAATTCAGGAAATGACACCAGAAGGCAGCTGAAAATTCAGCCAGCTAGCTTGTTCTCAGAACCTAACTTCAGAACCTAACCTAACCTAACCTTCAGTTCACGCTCCATGCTCCAGCAGGCATTCCATGCCTTCCCTTCTCTTCCCATCAGTAGATGCCAGCCAAAGAGAAACATGCTGGTGCTATGTGCAGACATACCCAGGATAATATTTTCATCATTAGGGTCGAGGGTCAGAACTGGTGGTACCAAGACTGTCTCCATTGCCTCATCGTCCCAGATAATGTTGTCCTCCCAACGGCCATAGACCAGCTCTTCATTATCAATGGGGAAGATGGAGAACCATGGCTTATCGTCATCTAAGGATGCTGCAATGACATAACAAAGGCACACTGACTGTGTCCAAATACACTGGAGATCTTGAAAAAATTCCTATTCCAAGATGAGGCCCGGCGCTCTCTCCCAAAGGCAGACAGCCCTGGAGGCTCTCTACCAGTTCCCGGGTCAGCAAAAGACAGCAGCATTACAAGACCATCTTGCTGCCCGAGATCTTGCTCCATCTACCCTAAAATGCAATAAGGATGATAGTGAAAGACTTCTCCTCCCTACCTTGCTGTTCAGGGAGCTGCTTCTCTTTGCCCTTGGCAATGCCCAAGACTGTTGCCACACTGGGCTTCTGGACCAGAGGAACAGGCAAGTTGAGCAGGGAGCCACTGCGGTTCAGCCCTGACAATGAAAGTAAGAAAGCATTCAACAAACCTGGGAGCCGCTAAGCCCAAATCCAAAAGGCTTCTCTTGACTGATTGCAGGCAAAGACAGATTGCATTTCCATTTAACAAGGGGCCTGCCTTATTTAAAGGAACCAAAACCAGCTTGTCCAGAACACCTTAGGAGGCAGCCATGCAAAAAGACCACAGTACCTTGCTGGGCATTGTAAGCAGTTGCATTCCTGGTCATGCTGGAGGGCAGCCAACCAGCCAGACTCGCTCGCTGTGTTTTGGTCCCTTTGTGCTTGATGTCCTCTCCATTCCAGATCACATCATCTTCCCACTGCAGCTGGGTAACCATGAGGAAGTGCTCATCTGCCAGCAATTCATCCTTCTCAGCCTCAGTAACCTGCAAAGGCAGAATGCCACCACCTTGAGGGTTTCAGAAACTCGTCATCCTACTTGTAGAAAGAGAGAAAGAAACAGCTCCCCCTTGGGTACTTCTTCCCAACTCACCACTGGCTGTTCCTCCTCCTCCTCCTCATGGCTCTCTTTCAGCTTGAAACCATAGTCAAAGCCACTACCATCTTCAGGTATTCCCAGCATGTCATACCAGAGCTGGGCAGGCCCATAGCGCCATTCGGCCACCTTCGGCCTGGTATCTGCAACTTTATCTGCATCTCCAGTAGACTGAGAGAACTTGGACTCCACAGGTGCCATCATGGTGATCTGGAGGACAAGGGGGAGTCAGAGGGTCAAGAAAGGGAGTGAAAAGTGTTCTCAGAGGACCACTGCACCAAGTCACACCTAGCATCTGCCTAACTGACAACTGGAAGTTTACCACCCAGCAAAACCCAAGCCTCTGGCTAGGAAGAGCCACTTGAGGCCTGCAGAGGAGCCTCTATCTTGCTGCAAGCCAGATAGAAAACCCTGCCCTCTGTCACTCTTTCATCTATAAAAACACCTCAGTGGTTTCCTGGAACAAGAGGTCATGTAGCACAAACTCTCCCCACTTTCAGAGACTCACCTCATCATCTGAGAGGCACTGTTCCGGGGGGGGAGGAGGAGCAAACTCATATTCCCAGGGAGATTTGCCTTCCACACCTGCCTCAGCTATGACTTCTCCCTCCTGGATCTGCACCTCTTGAGTTAACTCCCGATGCTTCTTTTTACGCTTCCTTCGGGCACTACGCCAGACAGATGGGACATTCTTCCCAGGGCCAAAGAGACGCAGAAAGCGCAGCACCTGAGAGGAAGAAGAGGAGTTGGGTATGCAAGCAACAAGGATGTCAGCAGACAGGGAAGTTCTTTGCATCTTACTGCCACCCTGGACAACTGGAAGAGGCTAGCTGGGAGAGACCTACCTATTTACTCTTGGACTTCAAAGGTTCAAGGAAGGCTCATCAATGGATGCATCTGCCACTGATCTAAGGCCTGACTAGGATCAGCCCTGTCTGGCTGAGTCCCCCAGGCCACACAGTAATTATGGGTAACTCAGGTTTGTGAGGAGAACTAGGGGATCTTTTCTAATACTTTGATAGGAACTTTCAAAATTGACAAGCTAGGAGATGGGAGGAAATTCCTTCCTCCCTTCCTTCCTCTCGGAAGCAAATCCTAGGAACATGACCAGAACAAAAGAGGAAGGGGCAAGAAGACTTCCCTACAGAGTCATCTGCAGGAACCAGGCCTAAAATTCCCCTCCTTCCTGCTCCACCTCCTCCTGAAGCCCTACCTTGCCAGGCCGGAATTCAGGGAACAGGTCAGTTACACTAGGTAGTTGCTTGGTGGCATCTCGCTGCATGATTCCCGCAAGCGGCAGAGTGAGTTTGCCTTCCTTGGACTCTGCCTGTCTGGCTTCCTGGGATCCCGACTCTGATTCAGAATCAGAGGAGCTGCTGAAATCCATCTTCTCTGAGGCAGCAGAGGAAGGAGCAATGATGGAGGGCAGAATGATTCCATCCCCATCTTCAGACCCTGGAACAGAGCAAGCCTCTCAGCACGGACAGACTATCTGCACTTCAACCAAAACATCACATAGCCAAAACCAGGGCTGTGCACATGGAAAGCAACAGGGCTGAGGCACACGCAAAAGGAACACGAACAAGAGTTTCCAGCCCTCAAGGTGTTTGGAAAAGCCTGGAAAGCTTTCCATATCCTTCTCTCATTACACACGCTTTTTGAAAAACTAATTATATAATGTTTTAAAATAAAATAAAATGTCCTAAATAAAATAAAAGTTATAATGTGTTTGATATAATTGATTCTGATGACAGCATCTGGTAGTCTTGATACTATAGTAGAAAAGAGCAAGAGTCCAGTAGCACCTTAAAGATTAACATGTGGCAGGGTATGAGCTTCTGTGAGACACAGCTCACTTCTTCAGATACAGCTAGAATGGGAGTCCATCTGTCCTACTTATTGGAAAGTGGAGTGATTTTAGATGCTGAACAACATTAGCAGGCAAATGACAATAGCAAGTGCATGACAATAGCAGGCGTGACTGGATTTAGGTGAGAGATACAGAGGAGTAAATAGGCATGGAGAAATCAGCACTGGTAATAAGACAGGAAACCTAGGTCTCAAGTCAGTCCAGGTGGATACACTGTCTTGAGTGACTCACGAAAGCTCCTACCTTGCCATATATTTTGTTAGCCTTTAAGGTGCTACTGGACACTTGCTCTTTTCTACTGCTACAGACAGACTAACACGGCTACCCTTGCTCTTGCTCTTTTCTACTGCTACAGACAGACTAACACGGCTACCCTTGCTCTTGCTCTTTTCTACTGCTACAGACAGACTAACACGGCTACCCGTGTTAGTCTGTCTGTAGCAGTAGAAAAGAGCAAGAGTCCAGTAGCACCTTAAAGGCTAACAAAATATATGGCAAGGTAGGAGCTTTCATGAGTCACTCAAGACAGTGTATCCACCTGGACTGACTTGAGACCTAGGTTTCCTATCTTATTGCCAGTGCTGAGTTCTCCATGCCTATTTACTCCTCTGTATCTCTCACCTAAATCCAGTCACACCTGCTATTGTCATGCACTTGCTATTGTCATTTGCCTGCTATTGTCATTTGCCTTGATCTAATCACAAAACTACAGTGTTTAAAAAAATATTCTGCTTTTCTCCCT
Source organism: Lepidodactylus listeri (assembly GCA_029233225.1). Taxonomy (NCBI): domain Eukaryota; kingdom Metazoa; phylum Chordata; class Lepidosauria; order Squamata; family Gekkonidae; genus Lepidodactylus; species Lepidodactylus listeri. Next base: position 32,094,294 of record JARCFY010000013.1, read on the forward strand.
AATCAGGACCCAAAACAGCTTATCATATAGTTCTGCCCTCCTCCTCTTATCCTCACAACCACCACCTTGCAAGGTTGGTTAAGCTGAGAGATTGACGATCACAAGGTTGCCCAATGAACTTCCATGGCCCAGCAGAATCCAAATGTGGTTGTCCCAGGGCCTAGTCAGGCAGTAACCATGCCAGCTGTACTTGGAGCAAAGAAAACATGAAGTTCTGTTTGAAGTTCCCATTCAGGAAGTTACCATTGTGAGTAGCAGAGAGAAAGCAGAACTTGCACTAGGGTTCAAATCCCCACTCAGTCACAAAGCTTCCACAGTGACATGGAGCTTACTCCCATTTCTCAGCTAGCTTAATATCCAAACATGCTGGCAGTCCTACTTATTGAGACTCTCTGAGAGTTTCTGTCCAAATAAAACATTCTCCCAATTTCAGCCTTCAATTTTTATTTTTCCCCGCCTCCTGGATGGTAAAAATTAAAACAGAAATGTGCTATGGTAGTACAGGGCGCAGCAATCTGCAGCTCTTTCTCAAGTATTGGGCATACTTGCAATTGTTCCTTTTAGAAAACAAAGGCATTTATACTTTTACATTCCATAAATATGCTAAATAGTGAAATTTTATATGCTAAGATTAATAATGCATTTCATATTGTTAAATCAGTAAAAGAAGTTTCCATTTGATAGGAAAGTACTGCATATATTGCAATTTCCCCCCAAATCTCAGTGCCTTCAAAATTTCCAGAAATTTTACTCTCAGCTTAACATTAAATGCTGAAATTGTTAATAAGTATTCCTTTACAGTTTATATATCACTTTAAGCATTTAACAGTGCAATCAGCATATGAAGCCAACTGACTCCCATGTCAGCATAACAGGGATTTATATTGGTGTAAAAGCTAACACTTTCCCACACACTGCCGCAGCCACACCCACGAGAACCCAGGCAGCATAGGACGCCAACCAAGTGGACACCCAATTAGCACCCTCCTCTATACTGGGTGTGACCTTCTGCAGCACCCAATCAGGCCTCCCCACCCTACAAATGGTTTCAGGAAGTCACCCCGCAACCCCTAAGGTAGGGCACGTGGCACAGAATGCTGTCTGACAGCTCCTTGCCTTGGGGACTTAGAGTGAGCGCACACCCACCTCAATGGCAGACACAACACCGAAAGGCAACTTACACCACTGGACCAGCTGTGATCACACACAGGTAAGTACAGCACCACCTCCCCAACCCCCTTGGCAAGCAACAGTGGCTACAAGCCACAGTGGACATCCCCCCCCCCCCGGCAGACACAGGGTCCAGCAGCGGTCCACCAAGGGCCTATGAGGTCTGTGCCCCAGGCAAACAGTTGTGTCAGGACACACCGGGGGAGGGGAGGCTATGGTGTTCATCATGCACTGGGCAGCTCTCACTGACAGCTGCTATATCCCCCCCCCCCTTCAACGCTCTGAAGCCTCAGAAACCAACTTCAAGGGCTGCCCTTCATGGTATCGTTTCCTTTTCAAAGTTGTGGCTCGGGCAAACCATAGTTCCACTACTACCATTATGATCCAACACACACAGCTTCTCTACAGGATGACTAATGAATTCTGAGGCTTACAGGCCATTCCCGGGGTAGAGACATACCAGGGGCAGATGGATCCTTTTCATCCTCTTTTTTCAATGGGACTGGAGGCGGAGGTGGTGGAGGCATCAGCTTGGCATCAATGTCTTCAGAGTCAGCATCATAATCATCATCATCATCATCTGAGATGGACAAAAGAAGGAATTCACTGAGCAGCCTTAACTCACAGCACAACTTGGGAATGGGCATTTTTGCTATACCCTGACAGCATGAACATTTCTAAAAGACTAGAGCATCTTCAATCATTCAAAATTGTTCCCATTCTATGCAGAAGCCATACACTCAACTCTGCAAAATAAAATCTTGAAATAGGAAGAGGCAACAGTGAAACCAAGATACATTTTCTTTTGTTGTTGTTATTTAAAGTAATCCATTTATCCATGGTTTACAGAGCTGAGATCTCAGTCCAAGGAAGAGGATGGTTTGGAGCTAAGATTCCAGATTAACACAGAAGCTGCTGGCAGCTCCAGAGCTAGGTTCGGAGGCTGGAGTGAATAAAACAGCTACAAAATGCAACAACATTAAAACATTGATTCAGTACACAAACCTGTCTCTTTTGATTCAGTGCTTCTCATACGAAATCTCTTTCAAGATAGTCATTATTAAAGTGAAAGGCTTTTACATGAGAAAAGTAACAGAAATAGGTCAAAGACAGTCCAGCCAAACACCAGAATAAGAGGAACCAGATAGACTGGACACAGATCCATCTACATCAACCACCAATTACCTGTCCTCTGAACTGGCTGAAGGCTTCCCATTGCCTGTCGGTACCTGCGGCTCTCATCTTCAGCCACCTCATTAATATCAGAATAATCAACAGCATCCTCAGTGCTCTTAACCCAGCCTGAATGGGGGGAAAACACCCAGTCAAACACTTGCAGACTAACACAGAACACCCTTCTCTCTGTGCCCATGTTTGTTCTGCTTTGCTCATAACAAACAACAGAATGAAGACTATTCAAGCAAAATCTCAACTTTATCCACTCCTGCAATTGATCATGATCAAGAAAGTCAAGCACAAGCCTAGAGAAAGACAGACACACACTTCTGCTTAAGATACCAAGGTCTGGCTTTTTCCCTTGTTTAGCCAGCATCTTCCCAAAGAGGAAAGAGATAGTGGCTAATTGCTGGGTGAGGTGCCTAGAAAGAGCTTTGTGTCTGGGCTCTCTCCCTGTTTGCAAACACTTTGGTCAAGGAAGGTGAAAAGTAAACGTTTGTAGTAAAGGATGAAGTGATCTAACCCAGTTCTATGAAACACGTTTGCTCCAAGATAAGTGTTCTATGGCACACATTTGCCCTGAGGCCCGGAAACAAAGGGCCACGCCAGACAACACCGCTGCACCATTTTAGAACTTGGCTTTCAACTTTTCAAAACACCATGAGAGCCCGATAATGCTGTCTCTCCCCTCTGCCCCTTGGTGCAATTTTCAAGAACTGAAATTTATAGTTTTGAGTGTTCAGGTTTTCAAAGTGCTACAGCAAGAGTCACCAGAACACTGGTTTCAGAGATCAAAGATACAGTAAGCTGGCCCCACAATTAGCATATATACAAGAGTCAGCATGAAGCCACCAAGGACCAAAACTTGACCTTTCCCACAAACACCCAACTAAGAAAGCCAAAGGGTCTCTCACCTTCCTCATCCAGCTGGGTTCCATCTGTCTCAGAGGAGTCATCTTCACTAGCTGTGATCTCAGTGATGAGGCTCCCCAGACCCAGTGCTCCAAGTCCTGCTAAATGCTTTTTTGATTCCTGTAGGAAATCAAAGAACAAGTTTGAGGCAGGGAGAGAGGAGTTTTGGGACTTCAATTCAATATTTTAGTTAGTAATTGAGAATACACAGCTGAAGAACATATTCTAGTCATACCTGCAGATAACTAAGTCAGAACCATTAACAAATGGGCTTGAAAGCTACACAAGATGGGTCTGTAGGTGAATGTCCACAAACAAAGGTAAAAGTGCTACAATAATCCTCTGAGATTCTGGAGAATGGCTACCACATGACAGAATACCAGGCCCCACTGGTGTAATGCATCAGTTCAGCAATATTTGGGAACAGCCTCAGCTTTGTATGCAGAAAAATCCAGCAGACGTCCCTGAGGATCTCCAGCAAGAGACTCCAAGACAGCACATCTCAGCAAATGCCCCCCTCAACCTGAAAGCAAGTAGGCAGTGTATAGGGTTGCCAGCTCCAGATTTGGAAATTCATGGAGTTATGGGGGTGGAGGCCAGGGAGGGTTTAAATTGGGGACAGGGGCCATGGGGTCATGCCATAGAATCCAACAAATCTAACGGCCGTTTTCTCCAGCTGAACTGATCTCTGTAGTCTGAAGCTCAGTTGTCATTCCAGAACTCCAGGCCACACTGGAAATTGGCAACTCTATGCAGTAATGAGGATCTGCGACAACCTCAGGATGCTTCACATAGATGGGGGGTGGGGGGAGGCCAGTCGCGTACTTGCTTTACATCCAAGCCCCGATGACATCTGATGATGCTCTGAGCTGCCCTCAGGCGCCATCCATTTACCTGGTCGAGCAGACCCTCGCCTTCCAACTGCCCCTGCTCATTGATATTGCCAAAAAGGAAGCCAGCCAAGGAGAATGGAGTAGCCCGTCGCTCATCTCGCTCGTCACAGCCGTCCCCCGCATCCTCCTCACTGTCCGAATCAGACATCCTCAAGCCGGACCAGAACGGCTCGGGTCAGCTGCCACCACCGTGTTTATACCGGAAGCGGAAGTAACGGCCTTTGGCAGCAGCCATAGAAAGTATCCAGAACAAGCGACGGGGACCGGAAGTAACGTCACAGGCGCCGCTAGTCTGCGGCTGGGTACGGGCCTCAGGAGTACTCTCTTCCGCCCATTTGACAAGACCTGGACGCCGTTGTTTTGCGGAAGCTAGGGCTCCCCTCACAAGCCTCCCCCACCCTCCCTGGTACTACATGTGTGATTTCCACAAAGGAAAGAGCAGCCCACCAGGCTTCTGTTGGCCGAGGGAGAACACTCCGCTACTTTTAAAAGGGCAGTAAAATTACAGGTCTCCCCCACACACACATCACCCACCCCGCCCCTGGGAGGCTTTCTGCGGAGACCCGGAAGATCAGTTGTCCTAATACGACTGGGCTCCGCTGGAGGGAGGGGGGAAGTGCCCCCCCCCCCGCGCGTCCTTTAAATGTAGGCCAGTAGCAACAGAGCAAAGGGTGGAGCGATAGACATAAGAGCTGCGGAGACTAGGAAGGCAAATACCCCCATGCCCCCCCCCCCCGGCATGTTGTGGGCCTTACTCTTTTTGCGTCCAATGAAAATTCTGGTTTTAGCATGTCCCATGAATGTGCCCCTAGGAGCGGTTTTTAACAGAAGGGACCTGGAACAGGCATCCCGCTCCCTAAACCTGCCAGCCTACAGGTGGGGCCTGGAGATTCCCCGCTTTTACAACTGATCTCCTGCTGGCGGGAGATCAGTTACCCTGGAGAAAATGGCTGCTTTGAAGGGTGAACTCTATGACATTGTACCATGCTGAGGGTCCCCTCCCGTCCCAAACCCCACCCTCTCCTGGATCCACCCCCAAAGTCTCCAGGTATTTTCCAACCCAGACCTGGCAACCCTACCGCTCCCACCCCCTAGCCTACTTGCCAGGCACCATCGTGTTAATCCCTTTCCTTAGATGCATAATCAAGTCTGTGAGATCCCCAGTTTGTGTTGAGGAAATGGGGAGAGAGTAGCAAGAAAGTGGGGGAGTGGAAAGGAGTTATATGGACTGCTGGTTCTCATGCTCTAAAGGGGCCCATTCCACTCTTTGTAAAAATACTCTTGAAAGACCACACAGTAGAACATAAGAAATTAAAGCACTGTCTTTTTTTCTTTATTACAATTTAATTCTGCATAATTTAAAAATAACTTTGTTAGTTGCCATACAAATTTATTTTTACCTATAAAATCAGTTGCCAGTGTATGTTTCAGTACCACACAGTCTCAAGTTCCCTTCACACATTAAGGCACATGTGGCCCAACCTTCCCCTACTTAAAACAACCAGGAAAAAAATCCCACCCCACCCCCAGCACCTGCAGCACCAAAATTTATTTCTGCAAGGCAGAAAATAAAGGCTTTGCAAGGTTTTAAGGCCCAAAAATTCTACACTAAGCCGAATATCAAAAGCTAGGTTTTAGTCTGTAGCACTTCTGGGGCTCAGAGTACCACAGCCTAATAAAAACAGGAATGATTCATCTGGTAGAGAGATTAAAAAATAAGTAAAAACTGGTGAGAGCAAACTGTTGCTAGCTGCATTCTCTAGTCATCAAAAACAGTATTTTCCCCTGAGAATGGTTAGATCAAGGGCAGAGAACTCAAGCAGGAATGGGTGGGAGTAACATTTAATTTATAGAAATTCTGGTGGAGTTGGCATCAAATCACAGAACTGCAAATTTTGTTCAAAAGCAATGAGTAAGATGCTGGATTTGCACAAGTTATTGGGCCAACTTCATTACCACCCGATCAGCACCTATACTGGAAGAACAGATCACAAGTAGCAGAATTCCAAAGTGCCACATTCTGACTAATTCAGATTTTGAGCTCCACCAGCTGGAATCACTATTTCACAAGGCTAATTTCACAGCAGAATCAGCTCCAAACAAAGCAGTGGCACTGTTTCTTAACAGTTCTTTTCCCCATGGGTTGCACCATGAAAGTGATACTCATAATACTTCCTCAAGAACAGCCATTAACGCATTAGTTCAATTAAGCAAGCTGTCCTTGGCCAGAAAAGAAAGTGTAAAGCATCAGGCTGTTGTCAAAATCTTAACTCAACTGCAGGTTTCAAACTTGGTCTTAATGCCACTAGATGAAATCAGTGATAAAAAAATATAGAGTCACAAAACATACATTTGCATAATTATTTTTCAAGAAGGGAAAGTTAATATTTCAGTCAAAGTTAAACCAGGCTTATACATATATATGCATCTCTGTAGGTTACCCAAGTTCAGGGGACATTTAAAACCATAGTAACAAACCAGTGCAGCCTTTTTAATACAATTTACACCTGAATTTTTAAAAGACAAATCCTATTTGGCAAGAAGTTACTAGCCCCTATTAGCAGGAAAAAAAAATATCAATGAGCAGACATAGAAATTCCGCTGTTTGCAGAATCGGTGATCAGGAGGAGGGGAAGGGAAAGAGAGAGAATGAACAATCCAGGGCATATTTTTATTTTGTCTGTCTTTCTCCTACACAGCAGGCTGACTGCTGCCACTGAAGCCACATACAAGAACTGCTGGTGCAGACAGATTACTAAGAGACTTGAAGAACATAAAAGTTTAAGAGCACCTGTAGTGAAGCTGGGTACTGTAAATATCCAGCAGTGCCAGGTACTATTAAATGCATGATTACTTGCGGTCTCCAATGGGACAGGCATGCTGTTTTTACTGAGGGGGCTAGTGACCAAGCAGGGATGTAACTGGAGCTGCTTCCTAGAGCAGGTGGCACAGGAGTATGATCTTGCAGTAACTAAGAAAGGAAATCTGCTCCACAAAAAGCTTAATCTGAAAGGTTATAAGGAACAGTTTTTAATCACTAACATGGCTCAGTGATGGCCTCCAAAAGGAAAGTCACACACAAGAACTGCCAATCTCAGATCTATTCCAGTAAGATGCAACAAATGCCACAAAGAGAGACAACGCTTGGTTGATATTATTAAACAACCCTCTTTATGAGGTGCTTATCCCTCCGTCTCTGACATCTATTATCACACATGGTTTTAACACTGAACTTTTCTGTATCATGATCAGATTTCAGCATACCAGGACTCATACGCCACAGTAGAGATACTTCAAAATCCTAAATTGTTTGAGTACGGTGTGACAAAACCACAATTATGGGAAAGGCACAGCCCTGTCTACAAAAGACAGCTGATTTGTGTTTAATGGCCAGGAAAAAGCAGCAACGTAAAAAAAACAAAACTGAAACTGATCACTGTCTCTGTCAAGAAGGACTATTCAGTTTCTGGTGTGGAGAAGAGGTTTGGCTATGAAGATGTCTCCCAGCTGTAGAGATGAGAACTACGTAGGCAGAGGCACTGGAAATTTACTGGAGAGGCTGATCCTTGACCCTGGAATCAAACTGTTCATTTCAGTCTGCTGGACCTGGTACCTGAACTGCAGGAGTATTTGCTGCAAGAAATTCTCTTTAGAGCCATTAGTGCAAGATGCAATTAGATTCAGAAGGAACCTCACAAACATCCCAAGCCCTCAGTCTTTGAGTCACAGTCCTTGGTGACTACAACAAAAGGCACTTCTTTGAGTTCTTCTTTGTCACAGGATACAACACTGCCCGCACAGCTTCTGCAAACACTTCTCGCACCCCCTCCTGGTTCAGTGCAGAGCACTCTAAGTATTTGACTGCTCCAATCTGTTTGGCCAGTGAAACCCCCTGCTGTGGGGTGGTGGGAGCCAGGTTCTGCTCCTTCAGCTTTTTCACCATCTCCACGTTACTTCTCAAGTCCCGCTTGGTGCCAACGAGAAGGATTGGCACATTAGGGCAGTGGTGAGAGACTTCAGGGTGCCACTTGTGCCGCACATTGGCAAATGAAGAAGGGCTCCCAATGGAAAAGCAGATCACAAACACATTGGTCTGAGGGTAGGAGAGGGTGCGCAGCCGGTCATACTCCTCCTGGCCCGCAGTGTCCCAGAGATTCAGGCTAACCATTCTGCCGTCCATTGTCATCTGAGCACTGTAGTTGTCAAACACTGTGGGGATGTATTCCTCAGGGAATGCATTGGTGGTGTAGCTGATGAGCAAGCAGGTCTTTCCTACAGCACCATCTCCAACAACCACACACTTTATCGTCTGCATTCTTTTGCCCTGAAGGGAAAAGTCCTGCACACAAAAAAGGAAAAGTCAGAGAAGTCCAAGAAATAAACAAAGAAAAAGCAGTTTTACCAATGTTGTTGGAAGAGTTACCCAGATCTTACAGCATACATACATAGGGAAACATTAATATCCATAAGGTAAATAAGCTCTTATTTTAGATGTTACAAAAGGAAGTCTGACAGGCCAGCCAGGAATGAGCTATAGACAATTCCTGTAGATGAATCTAAAGTCATGACCTTTTCTGAACACTGTTAATAGGCAATCATGCTTAAAATCATAACTTGTAGGGCTGAAATCTGCCTCAATATTTAGCCTGCTTCTGAACAATATATTCTGGCTTTATTTATTGCATTCAGAAAACCTCAGCACTCAGTACCTACCCATATTGTTTCAGCATCTGACTCTGTTGCTAGAATAAGTATTGCTGATAATCAAGCTCATCCCCTGAACCAAGCAGCAAAAGGGAACAGCATCTACACTCTACAACATTCTTGGGGGGGGGAGCCCTATCTCGGGGTCTCTAGAAGAGATTCTAACAGCAAGAGGAAGCATTCTATTCTGTTCGGTATCAACTGGATTCAGGCTGTTCCATCACAATTAGTACCTCCCATCTCAGGTCAATTCCAGTATTCCAAGACCAGCAAGAGCTTAGAATGTGGCACCTGTAATGAACATTTAATTCACTTTCTCTCTGAGCTACCACCAGGGATATGGCAGCCTTCTATGAATATACACAAAGAACTATTAGAAAGAGGCCAAGAACAGATTATTGTCAACAACAACAGGACAGGCAGCTCAAACCCCATTAATTCCTTCAACAGAAAGAGTTCATATTAATATTTAAGGTCTAAACTCCAGAAACAAAGCAAAGCTCAAGGCATTTACTGGGAGAAGTTTTAGATTCACCAGCATAATTAGACTGGCCTGCGGCACTTCTAATCTCCTGTAATGCAGCTCCAAGTACCTCCAAAATGGACTTTATGGAGCTGGATTTCACCTGTAAATACCAAGCCAAGTGTTACATGCTTTCAGACTGGAACTTCCAACCTAGCCCAAACAAGAAGCAACTTGTCAGCGTCTTTCTTCACAAGGCAATGGTTTGCTCCCAAGATACAGTTTCTTGCTGAGCAAGAAACCAGCCAAGAAGAGTACATTGCCCACTCCAGGAAATTAACAACTGCACCTCCTAAAACATGCATTAGCAGGATAACTCTCCAAAGAGCAACCTACCAAGCTAATTGCTCTTTGTGTCAAATCTTCTCCTTCGCTGGGCACTTCTTATGGTCAACTCAATCTATTAACAATTTTCTTGGACAACACCATGACATCTTGTTCTTTGAGCTTTGTATTCACTCAACAGTAGCCATCCACATTCAGATCCTTCCCACTCTATATTTCCACCGCTATGTCCTGCAATTCCCCAGAATCTTGCCAGTGTATTTTGCTCTAGTTGGAGATGACTAATCTGTACAGTATTAAATTTTTGTAAAAGTAATGAATCAACTGGGGAAGGAAGGCGGCATGTTACAGCCCAATCTGTCAGCCCTCAGAAGCTAAGCAGGGCTGGCACTTGGAAGGGAGACCACCAAGGCAGACTCTGCAGAGGAAGGCAATAGCAAACCACTTTTGCTTCTCACTTGCCTTGAAAGCCCCTTGCTAGGGTCATCACAAGTCACTTGTGACTTGTTGACCAATTAGTGCTGCTGCAACCAAAAAGTGCCTTATTGGATATGCTTCAGAAAGTAGCCATATTGGTCTACAGTGGAACATCTAGATTCAAATCCTGCAGCAGAGACCAACAAGATTTTCAGGGCATATCTGACAAAGGGAGCTTTGACTCTCAAAAGTTTATATCCAGGACGGAGATCTTGTTGGTCTCTAAGGTGATACTGGACTCAGATCTAGCTGTTATAGGGTACGTGACGGACAGTGAGGAGAAGCAGCCATCAGCAAATAAAAGAGACCATCAGTGTGATCTAACAAGCTACAAGAAGAGTTTGGGACTAAGCACTGCCTGGTTGTGCCTGATCGCCGCTTTATATCCTACCCATCTACCATTAAAAGGCCTCAGGCAACTGGGCCAGGAAACATCTTTCTCTGCCAGAGACCCTGGAGAGTTGCTGCCAGTCACAGACAGGTCAAAATAGAACAAAGGTCTCACTCAGATTCATATGCTTATTTATTTCATATATACTGAACTTTGCAGCAGCAGCTTCAGACATGATATGGAAAGTTTGGTAGTCCACCGTCTACCTTCAGGGGTAGGGTCTTAAACAAGCATAGATTTGCATAACAAGCTTTACCCCAGTGGCACATTTAAAACCAACAAAGTTTATTTCAAGGCATAAGCTTTCATGGGCTTATGAATTAAATTTGTTTGTCTTAATGGTGCCACTGAATTCAAACTTTGTTCTGCTGCTTCAAACCAATATTCAGACCTGAATCAAGCTTTACCCCATTATTCACTTTGCCCAGCAAATGGCATTCAGCTCACAAAGCTCAGAGTGACCTCCATCATCCCAATGGGTTACCCCATAGAATGGGCAAACCAACCCCCTTCAAAACACCAGGCTGTATGTACAGCAGCAGTTATTTTGAAAACTACACTTGAAAGTAAATTTTTGAAAAGCATCACAAGACCTTTGCTTTCTATTTCCTGTCAGAGGAAAGAGCGTAAAGAAAAGGGAGGAGGTAAGGCACCATTGGATCAAAACACTCTGGTAAGAAAACAGTGATTAGAACAAAACAAAAGTCTTCCTGCTAATGTCAGCATGCTCACTAAAGTCAACAGCTGAAGTTACAAGGCTTGGAAACACAGATCACCTGGCAACCCAAACACCCTGTCCTCCAGGCATGCAATTCTATTGTAACAAATGTTGCCACACCCGCAGGGAAAGACAATGACAAATCATACAAGGCAGGCTTTAGTGCAAAACCGTCTCTATACCAGCATTATACTCTCTCCTGGAAAATACAGGTAGCTGCAACACTTTGCAGATTCACAGAAACCCTTCAGCAAAATTGTCCCTTTGCTGACAATAGTCGCCAGCTTTGCCCCCCACATAAAAACAACTTGTTTTACAAGAATCCACCCATGGAAATGGCCAGGCTTTCATATCACTTTGGAAGAAAGTGAAGATTGGGACAGTCTACCAGAGCTCGGCTTATAAACCACCAGAGTGAGAGAAGGTCTGTGCCAGATGCCACAGGAGGTGCCGAGGCAGCAGAGCTGTCCATTCCATGACATGCAGTAACTCTGTGGAGGCTATAACTTTTGTCGACTGAAAACTAAATCCAGAGATAATTTGATGGTACCAGCATTTTGCAAGAGTTGCCAGTACAGGATTCTACTAATCCTCAAGATAATTATATCTGCCAGAAGGCAGAGAAGTCACATAAGAACGATTGCGCAATACCGTTTCGTCTCAGTGAGAAAAGCAGACTGAAATCAGATAATTAAATAAATAAGAATGCAAGAAGGCCCAGGCTCTGAAAAGAAACCTAAAACAGTCACCAACTTAGTTTGATAGACTTTAAACACAGTCAAGGAACACAACTACGGAAGGATCAAAGCACAGTGCACTATCAAATGCAGCCTACCCAAGCCAGGCCCAGTGCCCATCACTGGTCTCACCCCCTAATACATACCCATAAGGAGGGAATCACAGGACTCATTCCCCTTTTTAAGAAGAAGAGCAATGGAAAGATGCCCTCACACCCAAGCAGAGCCCTGCACCCGCAAAGACACAGTGTGGGTGGAGGGTAGATTTTTTTCTCCTGTCTTTACACCTCCAAGTGCAGTCTTCAGAAAGCAGCCAGCCGCAATCATCATGCACATCGAATTCCACTTCAAGGCACAGGAGCAGGCCACTCTAGTCAGAAATCCAAACACAACATCTGTGGCAAAAATAATGAGTCAATAAAGATAGTATGCAAAATCATTTACCGTAGTAATTCTGTAGAGTTTTCTACAGAATTACTACGGTAAATGATTTTGCATACATATCTTTATTGACTCTTTGTTATTTTTGTCACGGATGTTGTGTTTGAATTTCTACCTCCTCCCCTGATCTCTCATTTTCGGCTTCACTCTAGTCAGTTGGCAGCTCTAGCAGATAGCAGACCAGCTATTCCGCTCCCCATCACAAGATAAAAACGGAACGGCTATTAGGTGGAGCTCACGTCTGTAGGAAAACAAGGTGGTAGACTGCTGAGTCAGTAGGTCAGCCTAAACCATTTTAAACAGCAGGTGGGGGGATTCCTGGCATTGAGCGCTCCTTTCCACACAAAAAATATCCCTACAAATAGCAAATGAGCACAACAGAAAGAAAAGTTCTGTTCCTTGATATCTGGGCAGCACAGTAAGCAAGCAGGGCGTGTGTTAATACACAGGAGCCGTTCCAAAATATGACCATCCCCAACAGTCCGTTCTATTCCCCCTCAATATTCTATTCCCTCCCTTCCAAGACCCTGCACGCGTGAGCCAAGACTTGCCTCGGTGCTTTGGGGTACGCCTATATTAAGCCACATTTTAAAAAAAAACTGGCAGCACCTCGCCCCCCCTCAGCCCGCCCGTAGCCTTCGGGCGAGGCAGGCTCCGACCCACATCCGCTCTGATACCACTAAGGGGTGGGGTCTGTTACCCACCCAACCCAGCCTTACCTTCGGCCCCGCGCGCGATCCGGTGCCCGCAACCGGCCCAAGCGAAGCAGTATCCGGCAGTCAGAACCCGCCCACTCCCCCCCGGCCTTCAGAAAGCGCATGCGCCTTCTTCCCGCCATCTCCGAAAGGCTTTCATACGATCCCTAACAAGCGTTTCTGGGAAATGTAGTTCCCTAGGAAAGCTACGGCGGCCGAGAGCGACTCAGGTTTTGTGTGTTTCAATTCATTTCGAACTTTTCTATCCCACGCTGTCAGCCACGAAGCCGGTTCGAAAACCTTTTATTAAAGCCTGAAATAAACCACTAAAAACACGTATTATACAAGTAAGCCAATAAATCTAGAATTGCAGAAACTTTGGAAATCTCCTCGTACCCACTTTCTTACAGTTCGCTCTGAGGATAACGCTGTTAATGAGCTTCTCGCTCACTGCGCACCATGAAGAGTGCTAAAATGAATTAAGCCCAGCTCCTTGGAGAAAAGGCGGGGCCCAGAGGGGTGAAAGAATCAAGGCTCGTTAAGGCGGGAGGAAGCCTCGAACGCTGGCCCAGATCCACAAAATTTAGAGGGCGGCGAAATCAACGACGTTAAGAGCCTGCTGGAGCAGCCGAAGGTTCGTCAGTCTGTTCCCTGCAGTAGCCAAACAGATGCTTCTGGAAAGCTCACTGGGGTAAGAAAGTAAGCATTCCTCCATTGTCTGTCCAAGGCAGCTGGCATTCAAAGATAGACTGTCTTTAAACCTGGACAGGAGGCTGGATTTGTCTGTCGTAACTAATAGCCAGTTATAAGCCAATCTTGTTATATATTGTATATAGTTTCCTGTAAGTTGGATCCTACTGTGTAATCATACATCATCTAGTAATGTGTCATGTTACCTTATGTATGGTTCAGTTCTGTTTTTGAGACTTCTGATTGGTTCTGCAACCCAAATCCTGTTTCATTTATTGAATGTCCCATTATGCTGATTGTATTGACTCACTCTGTGTAATACAACTTGAGTCCCAATGAGAAAGGCAGACTATATGTATTGTAGATAAGAATAAGTAAATAAATAAATTGCAGGAGTTTTTCCCTGTCTTCTTTTAAAGACATCTAATGCCGCTTTCTGCCACTTCGTCCACACCTGTGATACAGTGCCAGGAGAAGACGCAGCTGGTGGGGTAAGCTTTGATTTCAAGTTCTGTCAGTGCCTGGACAGCAGTGCCTAGACCACAGATGCAGCCAGCATAGAACCCGGGGAGCAATCTTGCCTGGCATATGGCCAGGATTACTTCATTACACAAAACTGGGGGGGGGGGGTGCATACAGGTGTAGAAATTTTGGCAGCTTGGTTTGCCAATACTAATGCTTCAAACCTGGCCCCTTGACTTTGCATGCAGAAGATCCTAGGTGAGATCTTTGGAGTCTCTCATTAGAAGGGTTTCTTCTTGCAAAGTGTGGGAAGATTTTGCTGCCCAAGACCTTGGAGTGGCTGCTGCCTGCCAGACAGGACCCCAGTGAACTAGCTAAGTGACTGAGTAGAAGGTAGCACCATATGCTGGGTGTTGCAACTTCAACCCTCCTCTTCCACAGAGCCAAAATAAGAGAAGAGCATAAAAATCTCTCACTTCGTGCTGGACTCTACTATGGGTCAGGCTCCATTTCACTAAGGATAATTTGAGTCCTCCAAGGATAATCTGAGCCCAGCTTTGACCAAGGAGAGAGTTGCTGGTTTAGAGAGATTTCACAGAAACAGCAAAAGCACAAATCATCCTGCACTCAAAAGGAAATTCCACTGCATTCAGTGGGGCTTACATTCCAGTTGTAGCAGTAAAAAAGAGCAAGAGTTCAGTAGCACCTTAAAAACTAATGAAAATTGTGGCAGGGTATGAGTTTTCATGGTCTAACTCCAGTTGTCAGTATGCTCCAGGGATCAGTGAAAGTAGCAACTCAGTGTGCATCTTCTCCCCACCCACCCCAAAAAAATTCACAGTGAGGAGCTGCCAAATGCACACCCTTGAAACAGATGCCTTGTTCTCACTCACCAAAGACACATTGTCACTGGCAGGTTTGCCAACTGCTTACAGAAAAGGTGACCTATCCATTTAATAGAGGTTTAATGGGATGTTATTTACCTTCATGCCCTGCAAAGCTTCAGCTCTACGTTTCTACACATTATGATTTTTGCATCAAGGCAAAAGAACAAGATGCCACTTTGAAGGGGAAAAGCAGGGGACTGATATTTAAATAAATATGAAATGAGCCAGAACACCAAGATACATATTTATACCCAAGGCAGAGCATAGCCTATGAAGAAAACAGGCTGTTGTAATAACGTTAGGTATATGTGCCCAATACACATTTAACAGAAGTTGGTCTCTTTAAAGAGAGAGTGGTCAGTGTACCTATTCTGGCCTTCTCTGGCTGTGTCCACTCAGGCAGACTTCCACTGCAATCTTTTGGATTGTCTCTTTACCAAATAATTGTATTACCCAGCTGCAACATCCTTCTAGGTGATCTGAGAGCATCATGCAATGCACTGTGGCAAAAGGACATCATGGACCCTATTTCTCCTGTATCGAACCAGGCTGTCCTAATTTTCAGGGTCTGTAAAGCAGCAACATCAGCATCACGGGGTTGTAGTCCCCTGAAGGAGCAAGTTTGTAGCTTAGGGATGCTGCTAGATACTGGCCTACAGTTGGAGGGTCAGGTTTTTAATAATTTGTTCGTTTTAATTATTTGCATACTGTTTTGTGTTTATCATGTTTCAATTTGTGAACTACCTTGACCCCAGTTCCCTGGAGTGGTGGCATGCATTTTCTAAATAAATAATGTCCTTTCTATTTGTTTACAAGCTGATCCATTTCACTACCTCCATCCTTACATTTTCCGTCCATCTTGAAGCCTGTTAGAACTGATTGAAATGTCCCAGAACAGCATTCATAGCAGCCCCTGCCTCTGCTCCTTCTGAAGCCCCTCGAATTCTGACAATATGCTGTGCAAACATTTTGCTTCTGTCCAAAATCACTTTAACGATGTGTTGTGTTCCTGCTGTAAGAGAGTCTGGTTTTGCCAAGTAGGGGAAAAAATCAAATGGAGTTTGGCTGCATGAAATCAACCCTGCTCAGAAAAAGAGCCATGGAGGAACTGGCATGCACACACACTGCCCAGCTGGCCAGTTTCACTCCCTCCCCATATAGTCAGGCATGAGTAATAGAGTGGCAAGGATAACAGTTGCAAGAAATCTTCTGTGTTGTCCCATACTCAGCATGGTATGTTTTATTTCAGGGGTAAGAAACAGCTGCACACTAAAGAGGCAAAAAGGCTGAGTCATTTTAGGTGTCAGTTCCCACCATCCCTGGCTCTCCCCACCCACCCCCTTCTCAAACAGGCCAGGCAGCCCTAAAGATCTGGTGAGCAAAGGAACAGTGGGTACTTCTGCCAAACAGCAACCACTCCTTCTGTATCACAGAGCTGCTGCCCTTCTGTTTTGTTGCAGAGGAGTGCCTTAAAGGGGAAACTGACCATTATCTCCTGCCCCCAGCCTCAGAATCCAGTGGCCACGTGCACTCAATTGCCATTAGAAACCAGGCTGGAAGGGGTTGTGCCCTGGCCTTCCTGCCACTGCTCCTCATCTTCCTCCGACCAGCTCAAGCTGTCGTCTGACTCCGCCTCCTCCTCAGGGGCTCCTCTGGCTTCCTGGCATTCCAAGGCATCTGCCTCCAGCTGCTGCTTGGCTTGAAATCTGCTCTGTGGGTGCTCCAGTCTGGCCCAGGTGACTGGGCTGTCCTTCTGCAAGGTAATTTCCACCTTGGAGGGCACCATAGTCACAGAGCTTTTCTCCACATTGATGACCTGGAAGAAGAACATAGAAATGGCTCCTGAGTCCTTACCTTTGTCAGCAAGTAGAACAGAACCTCTAAGCCAGGATTATTTTGGGAGATCCTGTTATAAGACATAGTGGCCCAGCAGCTCAAGGATGATCACAACAGCAACACAAACAAGGCCACTTGTCTTTGCTAGGGAGCCAGCTCAAAGACTCCCACCATAGCAGAGTCTTTTCATTCTCACTTATGGGAACTGCAACTATTAGGGAGCTTTTGTTTCTGGCACAGCTCCAACAGCTGCATGTCAGGCTCAATAAGTGAAGCTTCCTCTCCATCACTGCAGGGGCCATGACACAGCGAAAGACATTTTTTCAAGTAAGGACAGAGACAAGGAAACTAAGACTTACCCCCCAGAGATCCAACTCTGCCTGGAAAACCTTGTCTCCCTCAAAGATGATATGGATGTCAAGCTGTCAAGAGTGAGGATAGGAACACATGAAAACTGTCTCCTACAGAATCAGACTATTGGTCCATCAAGGTCAGTATTGTCTACTCTGACTGGCAGCTCTCCAAGGTCTCAGGTAGAGGTTTTTCACATTGCCTGTGACCTAATCTTTTTAATGGAAGATACTGGGGATTGAATCTGGGATCTTCTGCATACAAAACAGATTCTGTGCCACTGAACCATTGTCTAGGACAGTGGTGTCAAACCTATGGCACGCGTGCCAGAGGTGGCACTCAGAGCCCTCTCTGTGGGCACGCACGGCATCGCCCCAGCACAGAGTTCGCAAGATTGGACAGCAAAAATCACATTAATTGTTCAAAAGCATGCCAAATGCAAACTTTTACCTTTCAATAAAAAGTTGTTTGTATCATTGAAAGCTCTATTATTGTGTTTTTCTTTTAAGACAAAAGATGTTAATGTATGAGTTGTTTTTTCTAAAACGAAAACCTCAGTATTCAGGTTAAATTGCCGTGTTGGCACTTTGCAATAAATAAGTGGGTTTTGGGTTGTAGTTTGGGCACTCAGTCTCTAAAAGGTTCACCATCACTGGTCTAGGAGATGGGAAGGAGCTTCAGTAATCTGGGCTGTATTCCAGGTCAAACATGCTGGAAGAGCTCTCCCCCACTGTCAGTCTCATTTGGAGGAAGACTACAATGGTTCACCAATACAAATTCCTCATGCAGATCAAGCACCACTCAGACTTCCTCATGGCAGAGCTAGCATCAGTTGATCTCCACACTTACCACGGTACGGTTGGCCTTCACAAAGCTCAGCTCTGGCAGAGGGGTCTTGGCATAGACAGTTACCACCACTTGGCTGCTGGTTTGGTGCCAGTCCTGCCGACAAGACACCAGTTTCTTGTCCTGTTGCCAAGAAGAGTCAGTTAACAGACTGACGCCGCTGCTCAAGGATCTGGCATCTTTACTAGAAACTGTAAAGAAACACCATCTCCACCCCCTTGTATTGCTGCTATTAAGGACAGTATTGTAGGTGCAGTGCTGAAACAAGATGAGGTCTTCTGGCCCACCAAGCTGCAAAGAATACCAGTATAGCTTTCCCCTTTCTCACCTCTGAGCCACGAAGTGTGGGAAAGAGAAAAGGGGACCTTCCTAGCAACAAGTTAGCATCTGGTGGAGAGCACACAGAACTGTCCAGCCTCTGGCCTTGCTCTCTGTTTCCCCCTGACATCCCCATTTTGATCATTTATCTCCTGCAGCCTCCACTGCTGTTCATCCTGATGCCATTTTGGCTAATGGTGTGTGGGGGGGGGGGGGGAGAGCTCCAAGGTCACATAACAAGCTTCCATAGTAAATCAGGGATTTGAACCAACACCATAACCATTATAGGACAGTAGCTCTATAACAGGAGTTTCAAAAGAGGACAGAAAGACAATACACAAACAGTGACATCCCATTCCCAAGTAGTCAGAATTAGAAATTGAATAAATCCAGTAAGATCTGACTTAAAGTATGGAGAGAGCCATCCACAGATTTTAGTAGTACATCATACAGGTCCTCCCCCAACCCCCGTCTATCACCTGGGCAGAGGAGCTTATGGGGCAATTCCTTACCTGCTTCTTCAGCCAGGTGTGCTTCCCTCTGCTGCAGCCTTTCTGCTCCAGGAATGCAGTGAAGTCTGTTGTTTTAACTGCACAGCAGCTCCAGTACTTCATGCTGGGGAGGACCAAGGAACCCATGCTAGAAGGAAGCTCAGGACGGAGGCAGAGAGGCCTCAAGGAGGCTTGAGAATTAAGGCCAATCAGAGGAATAGGACTGTCTGGCAGAATGGGTAGAAATTCAGCACTGTACTCAAGAGGGCCCTTTTAGGTGCCAAAAACTGTTTGGGTATTAAGCCTGGGTATGAAGATCTGCCTCTAAAGCCCTGCTTTCTGTTCCCTCGTCTTCAAAAGCAAGGCACGGGGCAACTAGTAACAGGATCTTTTATGGTGGCACCTCACCTTTGAAACACCCTTCCTCTTGAGGTTCACCTGGCACCTACTTTATTTTCTTTTAGGTGCCCAGCTAAAACACATCTTTTTACCCAGGCTTTTAATTAGGGGTTTTATCTTATCAGCTTTTTTAAGGGTCTGCTTGTGTTGTATGGATGGTTTTTAGGCTAAGGCTTGTTGGTTATTTAATGGCTTGTTTTTATATACTTGTTTTTTTTAATTCTAAGCTGCATTGAGCAGGACTGTGAAGAGGAAGCATAGAAATATTCTAAATAAATAAGAAGCAGAATTCAGCTGCTCTTGCAATGTATCTTGAGACAGCCAAATGCAGATGGCTAGAAGGTGGGTTTGTTCTGTGCAAAAGAAGAAAACATAAATGTCTGGAAACCTGTATTTTAGCAGAAGTTGTCGGTCCCACTACTGCCAGCCTGTGTGGTGCTTCTGTGCCCTACAATTAAGGTTACCAGTTCTGGGTTGGAAAATTCCTGGGGATTTGGGGATAGAGCCTGAGGAAGGTGGAGTTTTGGGAGGGGAGGGAATTCAGCAGGGTATAATGCTATAGAGTCCACCCTCCAGAGCAGCCATTTTCTCCAGGGGAACTGATCTCTTTAGTCTGAAGAGTTTGGTGTAGTGGTTAAGTGTGCGGACTCTAATCTGGGAAACCGGGTTTGATTTCCCCACCCCTCCACTTGCACCTGCTGGATGACCTTGGGCAAGTCATAGTTCTGGCACAGCTGTTCTTGAAAAAGAGCAGTTTCTGTCAGAGCTCTCTTAGCCCCACCTACCTCACAGGGTTTCTGTTGTGGGGAGGGGAAGGGAAAGGAGTTTGTAAGCCGCTCTGAGACTCCCTTAGGTAGTGAAGGGTGGGGTATAAATCCAATCTCTTCTTCTTCTTGTAATTCTGGGATATCTCCAGGCCCTACCTGCAATCCTTGTGCAATCTGTAGGTCAACAGGGTGCTGCAAAGTTTCTGAAAAAGTCTCCAGCTCTCTATAAGTGGCCCTGCAGAGGCTTCCTGGAATTTCTCACTGCTCAGGTGAGGCAATATGAAAAACACAGGACACAGTGCAGGAAAAAAAAACCTTGTAGTGACTCTTGCTGTCTGCTCAGGGCATTTACCCTGACCAATGCAGAGACCACTTTGCCAGCTTCATGGAAGATGCTAGGCTGGGAGATAAATCTCTGCACTGGCTGGGGATCTGTCCTTGGCAGACAAAGGCCAGACACTCCAAGCATGGTCCCTGACCTGGTCAAAGCAGTTGGGGAAAGACAGTGGAGATAAGTGGAGGAATCCCCCCCCCCTTACCCTTCATGGAAGACTGGGATCCCAGGGTGGAATACGCAAGTCTCCATATTGCTCTCTTCTCCCTGGTATACCTGAAAGACAGGTGAGGAAGACTGGTCAGCAAAGCAGCCCTGAAGGCCCCTGTGCCACTCCAGCTGGAGGGGGCGCTTCCCTCCTCCCCCACACCACAGCCTCTGCCTTGGCAATGCATTTCTTTTGGCAGTCACCAGGTACAACCAACAACCAATGGCTCCCTCTGCTGTCTCAGAGTCAAGGAGCCATGCTTTCCAGTACAGCGCTTGCCTCCACGCTTGGGGCTAGAGGGGAGGGGAGGGTTCTGATGACGGAAAAGCACAGCCTCCTTGGGGAGGTAGTTCCAAGGCCAAGAGTCCACAGGCAGGTCCAGCAAGAGTCCACGAGGGGAGCGGCAAAGACGCAACTCACCGCCTTGCAGCCAGAGTTCTTGCAGGTCGTGCCAAGGTTCACCTGAAGGACAGCACCTGCAACAGCCAGAAACAGAGTCAGGCACTTTAGAAGAGCCCAAATTATAGCCCCCCTAACTCTAGCCAGATGCAACATGCAATCCACTCACTAATGTACATCCCCAAGATTTTCAGGTCCTGGACCAGGAAACTAAGCACACATTCTCTCACTCCAAAAAAAGGCAAGCAGGTTTGGACCAGGGTTTGTCTGCACATGCCAAGCCCAATCCATAATGTAATCAGTATTCTATTTCTGAATACCAATAATTCACATTTTCCTACAGCAGGGAATATGGTGGTTGCCAAACAGAGAAGGATCCGCAAATTCAGCAGGTGGCCTATTGTGCAGTTTCATTATCAGGCTCAATCCAGCCCTGGCAGCAGAGGTGTGGGCTGGAGTCCCAACCCTCCCTACCTCCCCCTACATGGAGCCTCCCAGAACCAAAGGCTACTTCTAGCCAGGCATGCTCACACACATACAAGGTAGAGGTTTGGCCCTTTAAGCCTGCAGTCCCTCAACCCTGCTTCCTTATCCCGGGAGGATGCAGCCTTCAGATTCCCCTTGAGAGTTCAGACGGTGGCACACAAATTCCAAGCACACAATGCCCTTCCCTTCCCAGTCTGGCCTCTTCCTCCCTTTCTCACCAGTGCCCACAGTGCCTTGCACTGCTGGTTGCTCCTTGGATGACAAATCCAGCTTCTTTAGGGCCTGCTCTAAGGACCCAGATACCTTCACTGGCAGTAGCTTCATTGGTTCATCTGGACTGGAGAAAGCCAATAAGAGAGGTTGGGAACTTGGCAGAGCTTTGAAGACTAAGAAACTAGCGCCAGACTTCAAGCAAAAAGAGGCGCCCACAGGACAGGAGCCCTGCCACTCCTCCACACTGGCTCCTCCTTCACACAAAGTAGCATTGACTTATGGAACTCTCTGCCACTAGCTCAGATGGCTTTTAAAAAATCAAATTCCTGGGAAATAATAGATCTATCAATAGCTATTGGCCAAAACACCTTAATGAAACCTTCCCAATTCAGTTTCAGAGGGTAGCTGTGTATTCTGCAGTAGAACAGCTACATTCAAGTCCAGTAGCACCTTAGAGACCAACAAGATATCTGATGAAGAGACTCTTGAAAGCTTATACCCAAAAAAAATCTTGTTGGTCTCTAAGATGCTACTGGACTTGAATCAAGCTCTGAGCCCAGATGATTAGACAGAGAAAAGGGGAGGGCTCTAGCCTTCACACTCTGCCTTTGGGCTTCCCAAAAGCATATGGCTGGTCACAGTTGGAAACAGGATGCTTGACTAAATGGACTCTTGTCATATGTTTCCCAATCCAGTCACATGCCATTAGCCCCAGAAGGAAAACACATGCCTGGACCCTTCCCACAGGCTTACCTGGGCCTCTCACGCTCCATCATCTCTGCTGACTTCGGTCCCTGGACAATGATCTCAGGGCTGGTTTTGCTTTTTGACTCAGGCGCCTCAGGTTCTGGGGGCTTCTCGTTGCTGTGATGCCCTTTTGTGCAGCCCTTCAAGAACAAAATGCACAATGTTAGACCTTTTGCCTTCAACCTCATGAAATAAGCAATCTCTCTTAGAGCAGTAAGAAACACCCTAACAGATGGACAAAATCTCCTTGAATCCCAAGAGATGCATCTATCTGTCTCTCATAGTACATTCACATATCAAAGTACTGCAAAATATTAATATTTTCAGGATTTCAAAGCTGCGAGAGCAGGAAAGCATGAGATCAGCCTGCAAGTTTGTGAGTAGACATACATGCAGGATTGCTTCCCTCTGTCGTAATTACATTCGTGGAACACCAGCTCCTCTTTTGATGTAAGCCCTTCACCTGTTCCATGCGCCAGCTACTTGCTTTGTCTGATTGTGGAGGCTCTTCAGTTGAAGAATCACTGGTAACTGGCCTTTCTCTGCCTGACAGGGTTGGCCCTACTGGAGTACATGGACCAATGGTTTGACTTGGAGGAAGATTGCGTTTTCAAAACTATGTTAGGGGGCTAGAACCATTACACTATTATTGGCGTCAAAGTAATATTTTTCTCCTGCAGATGGAGTGGCAAGCTGGGTCAGAATTTAAATAAATGTAACTCACATCATTAACAAAGCCCAAATTTTCAAGACAGGACAGGACATAAATTCAAGAACCTAATTGGAATTGATGATTTAGCATGGATTAGCCCAGGAGTGTTAAACATGTGGCCTGCAGGCCAGATCAGACTCTCGGAGGGTTTCTGTCAGGCCCGCAGTGGAACAGGCTATTTCCTGCTTTCTTTTCCAGTTCTGCTGCTGCTGCTACGTGGCAGTTTTTTATCAGACTCTGTCAATTGCACAGGAGAGATAGATAGGCAAGCCCCTCTTGTGCGATTGACAACATCTGGTAAAGCACTGTCTGAGTCTTCTCCCCTTCTTGGGTGGGGGAGGGAACCAGCCAGAGCTCGCTTCCTGGCCAGGCTGCCTCAATCGTATACAAGAGACAAAGGGAGGCCTTTCTTTCTTTCCACTGGCTGAGGCTCCTCCCTGAAGGGAGGGAGGAAATGAGGGAGAATTTGCTTCGCTAGGCTGCCTCAATCGCACAAGAGAAATACCAGGAACTTTTAAGACCAACAAAGTTTAGTTCAAAGTATGAGTTTGTGTGCCTTGCTACAGTGTGTGTATATTCTGTTGGGCTCCTTATTCTCTCTGTATGTGTTTTGTTGGGCTCCTTATGCCAGGGCTCTCCTGGGTACAACTGGGTTCCCTCCCCCTTTTCACTGTTTTCATGTCCTTATGGTCTAGTCTTTCTCAGTAAGAAAGCAATGTGAACTATTTTAGAAGAGGAATAACAACAAGCCAGTGAGGTGGATTAGGCTGAGAGTGTGTATCCAGACCAAGTTCACCCAGCACATTTCCTTTGTAGGAAGTTGTAGTTATTTCTCTGGGGAATAGTTTTGTAGACAAACAAACAGCCCTCAGTCTGTGTCAGGATGCCTTCTCATGTTCTTGACCAGCACATGAAGCAACTTATGTACAAAAGCTCACAGTGTCCAACCATTTCATGTTTTCTCCTGAGTCCTAGGCTCAGAACACTGAGCATGAGATTTCTGTAATGAATGTCAATAAATCAAAAGTAGGTTTGCAGTTTACAAATACACACCTGAACAGCATACTCAGGATTGCTACAGCACAGACATTTTGATGCAATTATTCAGAGCAAGAGGTGTCAGTTATCAGAGACTTCTAAGCAGACAAAATAGTACAAGAGTGCTAGTGTTTTAAGCATGTTTTATTTAAAGTTTAAAGAATTTTTAATTGTGTTTGTGTTCTTTATAAAGTTTATATCTCCGCTACCTGGCATTAAATTTTATGATACACATGTCCTGGCCTAATAAGTCTTATTTATGTCAGATCCAGCCCTCATCACAAATGAGTTTGACACCCATGGATTAGCCCCTAACCTCAAATAGTGTGTAGGAACCAGGCTAAGCTGCAAACAGCAAAGCCAGGCAGATCACCTGGGGAACAATGGACACAGACGTACCTTTATGGAGAGGAATTCGGAGAAGTCGGTGGTTCGTTTCTTGCAGCAAGACCAGCCCTACAGACAACAACTCAGCATGAGCATCCCATTCCTCAATACAGAAACCACTAATATGGCCGCCAGTGATAACCAGAGATGTTCTTCTGGTGACCAGCAGGGAAAGTACTTTTGGGGAAATCTACCAGCAAAGAGCACCTCTTTCCAAATGACACCAGGCTGTGTTTTGTGCAGCAAGGAAGAAGCTTCTACAAAAACACTCCTTACCCACCGCTTTCCCCCTGCAAAAGCCCCTTGCCAGACAATGCTTACTTGGTCTCTAGGGAAGTTAGAAAAACAGGCCTCGTGGGCTACTAGAAATGCTAGTTAGACATCTTTATGCAGACACTACCATAATCCCTCCCTTTCAGTCCTCATACTTGTCCATTCCCCAGCATCCATGCAATCCCACACATGTCCCCCTGCCAAAAATTCTGCTCAAAGAGCCTCAGCAGAGCTCTCAGGCCCACTCACCTTCAAGACATCATGGAAGATAGGGAAACCTGGGTGATGGAGACAAGAGTCTGAGAACAGGAGACAAAAGAGGGGAAGCAGCAGTTTCAGCAAAGGTCTGTCATTCTCACTACCCAGACAAGCCCCTTGGCTGTTCTCACTGGTAAAGGTTAGAAGGGTGTATGAAAAACCCCAGGCCCCAGAGGCAGGCAGATTACAGCCTTGGAGCCACATCTGAGGGAAGGTTGCTCTCCATCTACAGTACTGGAAAGGGACACACAAAGAGCCAGCTCCAACTTGAAGCTTCCAAAAGCTGGCTGAGACCCTGATGCAGTTCTCAGAGTGAAAAATCCTCCTGCAGCAGACTGTGCTGAAAGCTAGTTCTGCAGCAGTTAGTGGCGGCATCTTCCTACATAACTGCTTCTCCTTCTTTGATTACACAGCATATTAAACCAGTTTCAAATCTATTTAACTTCCCAGCCAAAGACTCCTGAAACCAGGAAACCAGGCTTCAGATTGGTTTGCATTTCTGCTGTATGCTTGTTCCTGATCTGCTCACCACAGCCCAATGTCCAAGAAGGGGTTGTGGCTCAGTGGTAGACCTTCTGTTTTGTATGAAGGTCTCAGGCTCCGTCCCCAGAATCCCCAGTGAAAGGAATCAGGTAGACAATAGGTGATGTGAAAGACCTCTACCTGAAACGCTGGAAAAACACTGCCAGTCAAAGTCAGAATGCTGAACCTGATAGGCCTATGGCCTGTCTCTATAAAATGTTTATTTTGATACAAAATCAGCTTCAAAAAATCAGCAATAAAAATGAGAAGAAATAGAAATGAAATAAAATAAAGGGATAAAAAGGTAAAGGAGACATGCAGTGCAACAGGGATTTAACATTTGAGTGCAAATTCTGGAGTGGCAAAGAGGTACTCTCCTCTATTGGAAAGGCTATTTCTGGGCTTCAGTCAGGCATTTGCATAACCCACACACCCAAAGGCAAAATTTCGCAACTTTTATTAGTTGGGAAAAGTCTGCAAGGCGGAGGGAGAGGTATTTATATCCTGGTAAAGTTGACAGAATTGGAGCTGTATATTGGGATAAAATGGGTAGTGCGGAAGAATATGTTCAATAGACTCTACTTTCCCTGCACTGACATGGGCAGAGCTGTTGAGAGAGTGGCATGTGATGGTATCTGCCTTCCAGGAGGGCCAGTAATAGAATGTTAAAACATGCAAGAGTAAAGATTCTCTGATATTTGGAGATCATGAGGGATCTGAGGTAATCTGCTGGTTGAAAGCATTTAGTATATTGGAGAATAATGGGATGTTTCCATGTCTGTGCTCTATCTGATTGTAGGGCTTGATCCCAGGGACACTGTTTAACTGTTTCTTAGGCTTTTTGGTGCCCAAAGTACAATAAATCGTGGGAGGAAAGGCCAATCTCCTGGGGTTTTCCCTCTATTGCTCTTTGCCAGGCTGACCTATATCAGCCTATGTATAGCAGCTTCATGTGTCTATGTACAGATCTGAGAGCTCAAAGGGGTGTGTGCCAGATTCAGCAACATACTAAGGTTGTGGCTCTGAGCATGGAAAGAGTGTCGCTTTGCTCACTACTGAGGCTCAATCCACACCTGCAGTTCTCTGCGTCATTTGTTACACTGTCTCCTGTAAGCAGTTTGTGGTGGTCTTGTACTTGGTGACGAGAACAGAGTTTGCATTCTAGATGCTGTTGGTTTTATCTACGCAAAATATATGGACCTTTCCAAATGGGTGCCACCCTTCATGCAAAGGCTTTCTCCTCACTAGTCACTTGGGTCAAAAACCCTTCCACTTAAGCATTAATTCTTGGGAGCAGAAGTCCTGTCTCTGCCCATGTGGAGTTCCTCTGGGGCAAAGCTGGGCCAGTTAGACTTTGAGCACCGCACTTGAGTAAGGAACCTGGCCAAAGAGGATCAGAGCCCATTCATGTGTTCCCTCACCTCCATCTCCTCCCCAAGGGACATTCCAAAGCTGAGATTCCTTGGGTTAGGGAAAGAGAGTTGAAAAGCTCATGTTTACAGCCCAATCTATCTGATTGTTGTGTGAAACAGGCACCTGTCACAGCTTGCCTGCCAGCAGCATCCACAGCCTTCTAGCAGCCCCAGATGTCAAAGCTGGGGAGAGACTTAAGAAGCCTCCCCCATGTGCCAAAAATGAAGAATTTTGAAAACTGAGAGATTGCACACCACACATTTCCTCTGCCATCTTTGCTCATGTGGCTGCTGGTAGAATTTATTCATGATCACACACTCCCAGCATTTCTGGAATATAGATTTTTTTTTGCCTTAGAGACAACCCCCTTCCCCCCAGATATGTGAGGACTGTTTTGGGTTACTTGGTGACACTAGAAACTCTACATATGCTCAGAGGCACTTCTTACTCGTATGGTATTGTTGCCTGCACCAAATTATATCTATCACCCTATCTCAGGGCATCACCAGATGCTGCAGTGTAAGTTTGGAACCTGGATAACAAAACCATTTTCGTCTGGGAAAGCCCTGCAGGAGCGTTAGTTACTCTTTCCTTGTTTTCCTAGCACAGCCTCCTGCTGTTTTAACTGCTGTGTGACAGGCAGAAATCTGACAGGGGAATCTCAATGCATGTCCCTGCCTGTTGGAAGACACATCACCTGTTGAATCTGTTAATCATGCAGCTGCTAAAGACACAGGCGACCTAACAGAAGAGAAAAAAATTGGCTACACACAACAGCCACACTTGAAATGTTAATAACAGTAATCCAGGGATGTACTCCTTGGCAACAAATTGTAATTCCCGGCAAATTCAAAGCAAGGCATTGTGGGAGTTCAGAGACCTACGGAGCTAACCAGCCATTCCCCAGTCTTAGTCCCTGCTTACCCTGGGTGTTCTTCTCTGGGTCAAACCTCTGCCCACAGCCCTTGTTGTAACACAGCAAAGCCATCTCCTGGATGTGGTGCTCACAAGGCCAGCTCCTGTTCCCAAGTGAAACAGGCCCCGCTTCAGGCAGGTATCCCTGTCAGTCAAAGGTTCTCCGTGGCAGTGCAAGAAATCAGGCTTGGCTATCTTTAGCAGTGGCCAAGGGGCGGGCTTGAAACTGGAGCCTAACCCAAAAATGGGCATGCAACTGCTCAACCTTCAAGAATCATCTGGTTGCCCCCAGGGAGGAGGAATGTCACGTGGAGCAGCAAGCATATTGAGAACAGGTCTAGTTTTTTTCCTCTGTGCATGATTCAGAGACTGTTTTTTTGCCTCGCCTACATCCTTACTTTAAGAATGCAACACCAACACTGGCTGAAGCCTGCATTTGATTCTGCTTTCTGCCTTGCAGATGTGGGCACAGAAAGAAGACACTGTTTTTACTTTTCGGGGGGGGGGGGGGTCACAAAGCTATTTTCACACTTATCCTAAAGCCAGTTGGGTGGGGCATTCCTGCAGCTGCCTTCAAATCAACGGAGAGCCAACTTGGCTACAAAGTAGGCTGTGCCTCCTGCCATAGTTTGCTGGCTGTGTTAATGTCCATGTAGGTGCCTACACAGCATTTGTAAGAGACTTAAGAATGCTTTAAGTGCCACATGTGGAAATGCTTCCAAATCACACAGTCTGCCAGTTTAGCACCCATCCAGAGAGACCCTTTGAGGTGGTCTTCCTGCCATTTCAAGCCCACTGTAAGAATGGGCATCAATTACACAAGAACAAGCTGTCAGTGAAAGCAACCCATGCATCTTGGGGGGTGGGGAGGCATCCCTACCTAAACACCACCAAGAAGAACTAGCACTAACGGCAAGCGAAAGGTGACTGGAGAGGGACACTGGGGAAGCCAGATATTAGCAGAAATGTTCTAATTTGTCCATTAACTTCAAGGAGACAACCTTCTAGGGGAGCAGTTCTGGAGAAAGAAACATAACAGGATTGCAGAAACCAAATTTATTTCTAGGTTTCCTAGGAACCCACACAAAGCTGTACATTTCCCAGTATAAAACACATTGTGTGAACTTGAGAGAGAAAAGAAAGTGGGAACGCTGAGCTAGTCCCCATCTCACAGGACCTCATTCTGCCAGTGGCACAAAAATATTACATATGGACCAGAAGCGGCTGAGACACATTTTTATTGTACTAAAAAAGAAGAAGATAGACCCTTTCAAAATAATTCCACACGTGACATGGAGGTAGGGAAGGCAATGGGAGAAGGTTGCCTTTGGTCATTTCCCATCATATACCTCCCCTGGTAATTCCTGCTGTTCTTGGTGGGGGGAGTGGTCTTTGTCACTGCAGGTCTTCAGGACATGTGCCAAGAGAGGAGGACTCTGGGCCGTCTCTCTTGCTTCCACCCCACCGACAGATGCCCAGAAATCCAAAAAGGCCTACTTTCTCTCTCTCTCTCTCTCTCTCTCTCAGGCCTGGCATGTCCTCTAAGAACCCTTTGAAGAGGGCTTGGCTGTAAGCAGTCCCGTTAAAAAGGGGGAAGTTCAAGTGCTGCTCCATCTTGCACATGAGTCCTTTGCTCCAGGACCAGACACTGCTGTCAGGTTGTCCTTTCAGCCAGGCTGGTCAGCTTTTTCTGGGTCATTTCATAGGCAAGGAAGAGGGCACCATTGGAGGGCAGTGCTCGGATCACTGTGGGCGTGAGCCCACAATAAAGAGCCATCACACCTGCAACATAAATACAAGGCAAATCAGTAAGGCCAGAAGGAAGAGGGCAGTCTTTGGAGAGAACCTGGATCTGCAGACCCAGGTGTAGCCCATTCCTCTCCACACACATGACATTTACTTTGAGATACATACACCTGTTTGGTCTCCAAGGAGGACTCAAAGTGGCTTAAACATTGTTCTTCCCTCCTCCAACAGCCCTGTGATGTAGGTTACATGGAGAGAGACTGACTGATCCAGTGTCACCCAGAGAGCTTCCATGGCAGAGTAGAGATTCGAACATGGGTTTCCAAAATTCCCAGTCCAAGACTAACCCCTATACCATGCTGGCATTTGAGGAGACCAGACTTGTATGCAACACTTGCCTTCAGTCCGTAAGATGTGCAGGAAAGAAAGAAGAAAGCCATCCTGCCGCCCAGCCATAGACAGCACCTGAATCCGAGACTTCACAGAGTCAATGGGATAGACAGCCAGCCAGAAAGCAGCACCACCAATGCCACCACTCACTGTGACAGGGAGAGCTCCTACAAAACAACGTTACCCATACTGGTCATCAGGGCTTTTTTTGTAAAAAAACCCCAGCAGGAACTCATTAGCATAATAGGCCACACCCAACAGCAGAAACTCATTAGCATATTAGACGACACCCCTGACAGCAGAGCTCATTAGCCTATTAGGCAGGGGGCTGGGAAAGCACAGGGCAGCATGGAAGCTTGCCTCCCCCCCCCTCCCCCCCCCCCCCCCCGAGCTTCTTCGGCCCACTTCAGCATCGCCTTTCTTCGCTATTGCAAAGAGACTTAGGGAAGGGGGGGGGCATGGTGAAATGCCTTTCTCTCTCTCCACCAGATCAGGGAGGGAAAGAAAGGCATTTTCACCATGCCTGGGTTCCCTGCTTGCCTTTTTCCAGCTGTAACATGTCAGCTAGAAAAGGCAGAGAGAGTCTTTTCCTTGTCAATTTTACTCTCAGCTGACTGGCTGGGAGTGAAATTGATAAGGAAATCCCAAAGGGCTCCCCAGAGGGAAAAAGGGCATTTTAACATGCTGCCTTTCCCACTTGTGTGTAACATGGTGAGGGCAGCATGCTCTGTAGCCACGCATGCCAGAGGTTTTGGCTGTAGGGGTGGCCAACCCAGGAGCCAGGGAGGAGAACGTTCCTGTGCGTTCCTGCCCAAAAATAGCCCTGTTGGTCATCAACAGTTGTCAAATGTGTTGACTGATGCCATTTAAATTTTTTTTTAAATCAACAGTTGTCAAATGGATGGTGCAGATCAACTTTCAGAACCTTCTGGAAATCCCCAGACCTCACAGAATGCTCCATGCCCTGGACTCATAGCAGTACTTGGTTCCCCCCGTAGGGAAGAGTGGGAGTTTGCTTGGCTGCCCCCTAAGCACATGCTCAAGGCTCAAAATGCCTTGGGGTGGAACCCTTCCAGTGTCTTCAAGCTTCCCTATTGGTTCCAACGGCACAGTACTACAGGTGGGACTGCACAAAGGTCAAGCAGAAGAGCAGAGCAAGGGAGAGAGATTTCAGTAAGTGGTTTTGAGCCTAGCAGGAAAGTATTGGCAGAGCACCATGGTTCAAAGTGTGGTTCTTAGTGTTACCTGGTTTGGCCAAAAACAGACAAATACTTCTCAAGCATGCACATAACCACCTGTGTAGATGGCTATTGTAGTGCCTTTCAGGTGGCCAGGAGAGTGCACCTGAGCAGGTATGTTGGAAAGTGGTACGGGAGTGCCAAGATCCTGCTCACCACTTGCTTCCTAAGGGGTTACCTGCAACCATAAGCTATGACCTGGTGGTCACTATTCATCTAGAAACAAACCATCATTGGCAGAAGAGAAAGCCAGGTAATCAGCAGCATCACAGCTGTGGCTGCAACAAGGTCAGGCAACTCCTAAGAAAGTACTAGGGGAGCCCTTCCACTTGAAGATCCTGGGTCAAGAGACCCTGGTAAGACCTTCTTGCTGGGACTGAGGAGAAGCAAGCAGCCAGCTCCCCATCTAGATCAGTGTTCCTGCATGCACCACACATTCTCCTCAAAAGAGCACTAGTATTTTCAAAGGGCCTCCTGCATATGGACTAAGTCATCTAATATTCTGCAGAGTTTATACACTTCCTGAAATGCTGAGGCATTCCAGGCAGGCAGGCAAGCAACAGGCATGGGAGCAAGAAAGCCAAGTTAGAATGGGGCCTCAGAGCATTGCCCAGCACTAACTAACGAGGGCTGTGGTCACACACACTAAATAATCCACTTTCAGTGCACTTTCCAACTGGATTTTTAGTGTGTGAACTGGCAAAATCCAGTTGGAAAGTGGATTATTTAGTGTGTGTGATCACAGCCAAGGAGACCAGCACACTATGCATAACAGCTTCCCAAAGAAACACATTCATACAACCCTGGCCTTGGCTTTCGAGGCAGCGCTTAGAGCTGAAATTATCAGATGCTAAACTCAGTGTCCAGTCTGTTCCCTGCTTGCATGTTGCAACCGCAAAATACACACAAATCCCCTTTTCTTATAGCTGCCTTTGCTAACTACCCAAGCAGAAGCCCAGTTCCTGTGGTTCAGTGCATTTCTTCTAATAGAACCTCTGGGTCAGCCTTGTGTCTTTCCAACTGACTTCCTCCAGTTCCTGAACAAAACGGAGCAACTGGTAACCTCTGGTTGCAGTTATCAGCCAGTCTTGCTTACCCAACTCTTCCTTTGACTGTCCAGCCTGGAGAAAGAAGCTTCGACTGACTTCATAACCCCCAAAGAAGAAGAAATAGCCAGGCACCTCCCGCAGCCATGTACTGGTCAGGCCTTGGAAGAAACCTAGGGGGCCCTCCGATTGGAAGATGGCTTTTATCACGGTCCATGTGGAGCTGCAAGAATGAGGGGAATCCTGTGACACAATGAACAGTGTGGAGGAAGAAAGAAGCAACATCGAATGCGAATATAAACAAAAGGAAGCACTTCTGCTTGCAACACAGGATTCTTTTGGGGAACTCATCAACACAAGATGCATCGATGTAAGAGCATTCTATTGACAACTTTTGGCTGTAGCGCCTAAATCAAACCTCTATGTCTTGTCTCCAAGTACCTGCGCTGTGAAAGAGCTGTCTGTCCTGTAACTTTCATCTCATGAAGAGCTTGCATCCGGCACTTCACTAACTCTGTAGGGCATAGAACCATGGAGGAGAAGACAGAGGAGAAGGAGCCAGCAATCGCACTGTGCAAGTCGCTGTAATGGAAGAGAGATCCTCAAAAAGGAGACAAACAGTTGCTAAACCCACCTCCAGTCCATACTAAGAAGCAGCTTTGAATCTAGGCCCTCCAGACTGCTAAAATCCCTATTGGACGTTGTCTTTTGCAGCCAAAAGGAGCCAATACTGTGAAGGACACACTTGGAGGTACCACCACCAGACCACATCCCCTTGGGGCTTGGTGAATACCACTTCACATCAGCGCTACCAACCTCATGTGCGAGAAGCTTCCCTACCTGAGCTCCACAATGTTGCCAAGTCCAAAGAGCTGCCTCACCAACTGCTGGCAAAACCCATAGCAGGCAAACAGCACTGCATTCTCAGCAATGTTGGCCAGTAACGCTGGGGTGGTGCCCTGGTAGAGACCATACATGCCCTCCTGCTGGTAGGTCTTGACTGAGCAGTCGAAGAAGCCCCGGTACATGGCTGGAAAGGTCTGCATCTTCACCTTGATGGTGTCAAAGGGCTGCCCGCTCACCACACAGGCTACACCTCCTGCAAGAAACCCTGTCAGTGCCATTTGCTTCCAGAATCCACTGCAATACACACCTTTCCAAATCTATGACCAGAAACATAACTGGATAGAAAACGCCAGAAACGAGAGCCCCTGACTTTTCAACTCACCCAACATGATGGACCATTTTCTAAGCAACTGTGATGGAGCCTCTCCTGAATGGGTGTGTTTGGGAAACAGGAGCACTTAAGGGATTGTCAGCAATCAGCTTGGCCAGGAAACCAGTTTGAGAAAATAAGCAGAGCTGGTCGCACAGTCCTGTTAGGATGCTTGCCAGCAAATCCTGTTGCCACAAACTGTTGCTACTTCTCTGCCTCCTTTGCCTACAGAATTGACACCTGGTGGCAAGCTTTAGGCCAAGGCTGCCAGTTGCTGGCCTTTAGCAGGTCGTGGGCAGCACATTCAATAATGCAGATCACAGCCAGCATGGAAGAAGCCTCCTTTCAGCCACTCGGGCAAAGAGAATGGCAACAATGTTACCCTGGCTAGATGAAAGATCACAGACAGCCCACTTTTTCCACCCATCCCAGACCCACAAGAGTCCCTCCCCATTCTCTGCTTTGGAACTCAGTCTTCCATTATTCTTACCCAAGTTTTATATACTTTACCTTGGAGCCAGTGCCCGAGGTCCCCAAATTCGCCCCAACTAACCGTCCTTGGTCTCTAATGAGCTCCATCAAAGGTTGTGCTCCATTTACCAGTCCCCTGCCACCACTAAGACTCACCAGCAGCCCCTGCAGTGAAATCAATAAGCATTTGCACCACTGGGTGGACTCTGGCTTGTTCAGAAGGCATCTCTGTGAAGGCAGTAAAAGTTCAGAGGTCCAAAGCAGATTTCCAGGCTGGGGGGAACGGAAACATAGTTAAAGCCAAGCAGGGGTTAACAGATTCAGCTAGCTTTCTCTCACTATCTCCTAAATGATGTATTCCCAAATTGAAGGAATGTGGGACAGAACAATACTGTGAGTAACAGTGCTATGAATAAAGAGTGGAAGATGATGGTGCCAGCTACACAAGGAAGGGGCTGGGTCGTAAAGGTGAGCCGCACATCCTCCTGGGGTGGGTATGCAGCTAATGCAAGAAGCCTAGGGGAAGTAAATGGGGTGGGGCATGGCTATTCCATCCTGCTTCAGGCTGCTGAGGTTAGTGGAGGAGATTGGATATAGCTTGGTCTTGATCCCAGCTATTGTGGAGAAATGAGGGTGGGAACATGCAATGAAGCATCAGTCCAGGAACGGCAGTCTGCTCCCACAACCCAGTCTTGGGAGATGATGACCAGATAACAATGCTGTGTCAGAGGACTGGAGGACAGAAACCCTTTCTAGAGTGCTGGAGGAATGGAAGTAGTCAATTCCTGTCCTCAACAGCCTAATCTCTAGCCAAGAAATGGTCTTTAAGTTACCAAGGAAAAACCCAGACATCCACAGGTGGAGCTTTTCATTACCTGGTGCTAGGTATGATCAGTTGCTCCTTGCAGCCGTTCAGACTACTCTTAAAGGGCCATCTACATGGTAGGTTCAAATACAGGCAACCCTGCACACTTCTTGAAGGTTGTCAGGTTTTCATCTAGTAAGGCTTCTGTGACAAGCAGAAATCCCATTGATGAATCTTGGTCCATTGCTGGGAGAGCACTCTCTGCTCCATCAAAGGGGCACAAGTGACCTCCCCCTTTCCAGGAAATGCTGCTGGTAAAGTTGTGTGGACCCATTTGCTCTTACAGCAGAGTGCGTGTGGTGGGGGTGGGAACCTTGATCATGGTAACTGCCCATTTAAAAAACAGATGATTTACCAGGTTTGAGCACTTTATATCAAAGTTATGAACATGGATCTGCCTTGCACATACACAATTACCTTTCTGAAGCGAAGGTATTTGTTCCTTTGCATGCATTCCTAGTACATAGACCCATTTCATGATTCAGAAGTAGTTGTGTCCTGACACACATGCAGCAGCCAGTGAATCAGACTGAACTACTGAGGGTTTAGGTAAGCAGAGTTGGGAGCCCCCCCCCCCCCCCCAAATGTTGCACAGGAAATTTTCCTGCTTTGGGAAACCTTTGTGAACCTTTGTGTTCTGTCTCTGGGGTTATCTCTTTGCTCACTTGAGGCAGAAGAGATGCATCTACTGCTGAGGTTTAACCTCTGCCCTGCATTGTGATGAGATCAGATCCATGTCAGAAAACAAAAGCTGTTTGAAAGATAAAGTTTCTGTGGGATTAACTCTCAAGAGTTAAGAAATCTTGGACCAAAAAAAATCACAGTAGGAGCCACAGAATATCCTTTGCCCTGGAACTCTGAAAAATGTGCAGCTTCTACTACAGGGAAGTTTACAGTATTTTACTACTATGAGATCGGAGACTCTGCTAAGAACTGGCAGTTGGGCATTGGGAAGAATGGATGATAAGAAGTGAGTGTGTGTGGTGGGGTGTTTCACCATGGAGCCAGGTTTCCCAACAGGCCACAGTCTCACCTCCTTCCCAGGAAGAAAAGGTAGAACAGTTTTTATCACTCTGCCATACCCATCAGACAGCCTGACTACTGTTTCTGAATTATAGCTCCAGCCCGCCAAAGGAACTTTGTGCAAGAGCAATGCATATAGAAAGCTTGGGTCATAACAAGTGTGTAGCATATAGGACAATTTAAAAACACTAAATCCTACAGAACATGTGTTTATCCTGCTCAGAGATCCTTGGAAGGCTGAGGATAGCCCAGGCTGTATGTCAGAAGGGGACAGTGATTACCATCATACAGCTGAACTCTGCCTGCCAAGTTTATGCATGGGTGAAATTCCAGTTGTTGATTACAGCTCCCAGCAGCCTCATGCCAAGTCACCTCAGCTACCCTTCCCGCTCATCACTGTGCCTTTCTCTTTCATGCCAGCTTTGGAGAACACTAATAGTGTTTCTGTGGTGGCTAGTCAGCCAACCTCAATACACTTGGTGGAAGCTCATTCAGACACCTTAGTTGTTACACAGATGAAGGCAGGAGGGATGCAGACAAAACACTTCCATTTAAAGAGAAACCAACACTCTTGTCTTGGCCATATTCACCAACAGTGGCAAAGAATGCTTCTGCCACACATTGTTCTCAGAACAGGACGTATGGCTGCAGTGAAGCCTCTAACATAATCAGCTGAGGAAGTGTTGAACAAGCCTGTTTTCCCATTGCCATGATGCCTTGCAATCTGCATTACCCACTCCTCCCCAACAGAACTCCAAAATATTAACCAGCAGTCCACTTAACAACTTGCTGCCCTATTATTAGTATGAAAGGACTGGAGGAAAAAAAAACACTCCCCAAACTCGTTGGCTGCCATGTTCTTTCATCTCCCTCACTCCCCATGCAATTATGCCATAGCTCAGTTGTAGGCACTGGGCATTTAATATTCCCTTCCCTGTAACTGAACCATTGATGACATTGCCCCCACCCTCAGCTTGAGTCAAATTAAGCAGATGCCTACATACCAACAATAGAAGTTCTAGCAGCCAACAGCTCCACGAAGCAAAAAACTCGCAAGCACCATAGCTGACAGTGCTTGGAGACTGGATGAACTTTGAGCAGTGCTAGCGCCCCTTCCTCTGCGGCCTTCTAGCACACCCTGTTTATATAGGGCCGAGGTTCTTGCGGAAAGAGGTTATCCAGGCTCTTATCTTGGATTATGCTGTTTACAACAACAGGTCCTGGCTGGCTGATTGCAGCTTCCCAGTACATTTCTAGATAGGAGGCAAGCTGCTGTGAAGTTGCTTCAGCAGTCTACTGGGAGATCCGTCTTGCCTTACACTGACCTCCAACAGGAGGTTCTTTGTACCCACACAGCCCAGCCCCACTATGCCCGGATAGGTCACCCCCGAAGTAACAAGCTGCTAAGGATTGTCGGCAGCATACTACTGACCGCCACCAGCCAACAATGTGGGCAGTGCTTGGTGTTGGGTTGCATTGTAAATGGGAGGCACAACACATGGCTCTCATGGCTGCCAAAAAGGCTTCGTTTATCCAGGACAGAGCACTGTTTTTTTTCCCACTAGAGCATCCTGCTATAGCAAGGAGAGGCCTTTGCTAAAGGACTCTTGCTTCTGGCTCCAGTGCCCCCAACTCTTTATTTCACAGATGGGCCAGCTCTTGCTCCTTCCAAATCAACTTATTTGATTTGATTTATATATCGCCTTCCCCGCGAGCAGGCTCAGGGTGGTTTACATCAGACAAATTAAAAGGACATAAGATCATAACTATCGTGTAAAATAGCCTGTTCAGGTGTCAGTCATATCTGAGTATAACAATGGTGCTCCAATGTCAAATTTAAACCAGGCCACTGGTGTGTGTGGGGGAGGGGAGGGGGGGTCGGCCAGGAAAAAGGGAGGGGGGACGCCTGCCACCTTAACCAAAAGCCCAGTGGAAGAGCTCCATCTTGCAGGCCCTGCAGAGCTGTAATAGATCCCACAGGGATCTCATATGGGAGCCCATTCCACCAGGCAGGGGCCAGGGCCAAAAAAGCCCTGGCCCTGGTCAAGGCTAGATGGACATCCCTGGGGCCAGGGACTGCCAGCAGACATTGGTTCATAGACCTCAATATCCTACAGGGCTCATATGGGGAGAGTCAGTCTCAAAGGTATGCTGGCCCCTGGTTGTATAGGGCTTTAAACGTAAGCACCAGCACCTTGCAACAGATCTGGAATTCAATAGGCAGCCAGGGCAGTTCGCACAGCACTGGGTGGATATGAGCCCACACAGGCGTCACCGCCAACACCCATGCTGCTGCATTCTGCACTAGCTGCAATATCCGGAGCAGAGCCAAGGGCAGTTCGCACGTACAGAGAGTTACAATAACCCAGTCTGGAAGTGAACATTGCATGAGTCACTGTAGCTAGGTCCTGGGGGTCAAGATATGGGGGCCAACTGCCTGATCTGCCTCAGATGGAAAAAGGCAGACCTGGTGGTGTCCAAGCATCCAGGAGCACCCCCCCCCCCGGGCTCTTCACCCTCAATGTTGGCACCAATGGGGCCCCATCGAAGGTTGGGAGCCTTATTCCCTGACTCAGTCCCCCATGACTCAGGTGCAGGACCTCCATCTTAGTTGGATTTAACTTCAGTCAGCTCTGTCGCAACCATCCAGCAACAGCTTGTAACGCCTCATCCAGATCTCTTGGGGCCGTGTCCAGGTGGTCATCCATCAGGAGACAGAGCTGGGTGTCATCCACATACTAGTGACAACCCAGCCCATACATCCAGATAATTTGGATGAGGGGAGATAATTGCTCCCTGCAGTACACCATTCCAGTGGGTGCCACTGGGATAACTCCCCCCCCCAAGTGCCACCCCTAGAGAAAAGTTCAAGAAAGACTCCTTATATAGGGGGCAACTTTATTCATTCTCCTGCAGACTGATTCTCATGAGGGCCCCATACAGCGGGTCAAGTATGGCATCTTTCTCCACCATCTGGACCCTGAGTGATTAATGCATGGAATTCACTGCCACAGATGGTAGCGGCTATAAGAGGGAATTGGATAAACATCTGGAGCAGAGGTCCATCATCGGCTATTAGCCACAAGGGATAGATAGGAACTCTCGGTCTGGGGCAAGTGATGCACTGTATTCTTGGTGCTGGGGGGGGGGGGCAACAGTGGGAGGGCTTCTAGTGTCCTGGCCCCACTGGTGGACCTCCTGAGGGCACCTGGTATTTTTGGCCACTGGGTGACACAGAATGTTGGACTGGATGGGCCACTGGCCTGATCCAACATTGGCTTCTCTTATGTTCCACAAACTTTTCTTTCTCACTTAAATCCCATCCTTTTTAAAGCAGCTCATGGCAGTTTAGGTGCCTTTCCCCTCCTCCACTTTTATCCTCCGCAAAACAGGTCAGGCTGAGAGCTGCTGGCCCAAGGACACATGGGAACTTTAGGACTGAGCGAGGGTTTTAACCTGGAAATCCCTACTTAGATACCATACTATTTTCTCTGAAGCCAACAAAATTCAAAACAAAACGTAAATACTAGAAGTATCAGCTCAGTCATACAAGAAAGAGCATACTGTCTTTGCGAGGGCAGGAAAAAAGCTGAAAAGGGAGTGGAGACATCCTGAAGCACAGAACCTCAGGCCTTTTCAGCAATACTGATGATTTGGCTGCCATTTCCAACAGGTCTGGAAAGGCAACTGCTTGACTCCCCCTAGTGACAATAAACCAGAAGTGCACCATCCCACGAAGCAGAAGAGATCACACACAAGATGAAAAAGGCTTAAAATCCCTTTTAATGTGCATTCCTGAAACAGTCTTCAGACAAACTCAACCTGTTAGTAGACAATTACAGCTCAGGTTCACACAAAGTCTCATACTTCTACACAAGACAGGCAAGGTTAGGTTATACAAATTTCTTCAACTGAATCTTTTAACAGGAAATTGGAGTATTCTCTTGTCCAACAGATTGTACTTGTCTACCAGTAAAAAATAATGGTACAACACATTGAATAATTCATCTGCAAACCACCACCACTACCTGCCCCTCCTGCCTGCACCAACCAGCTACAGTAAAGAAAAATGGTCCAGAAAATTAAAGTAAAAAGCTACAAGGTTTTTTTTTAAAAAAAAAAATCCCCCCTCCCTCTACATGATAAGCCATTTGAAACTATCCACGTGTACATACTACAGGATCTGCCTCAGCACTCTGAAGACGCGTGTTCAGAGGACCGAGGTTAAACAGGAAATCCTGCAACTGCAGCTGAGTTAACTGGGAGGGCTGAACCTGTGCCGAGGGTGCTTGGGAATGAGAGAGACAGCAAGGTCCTAGTCTGGTCTGATACTACAGTTACTGAAGCTTCCTGGGATCCATTTTCACATTGTGGTTTGTAGGAATGCGCCTGGTGGCGTTTACTAAACCCTTTACAAAGTCTGGCTGGGTACCCCTTTGCCAAGGCCAGCCCCCCTGGGGAGATGGCTGAGGCACTGTCAACCCCCCTTCCCCCATTAGTATCGGCGACGCTTATTTGGGCCAAAATCTCCCCCAGGAGCTCCTCTGTTGAATCCTGGTGCATTTCCTCCCATAGCTCCAAGTCCTTCCATTGCACTGCCCTGGCCAAAGCGATCCGTAGGTGGTGGTGGAGTCTTGTTTTAAGAGAGGAGGAAAAAAGCTTGAGTTAGAACATCCCTTGCAGCCCACTGCAACTCTACCAACAACTCTGAAGAGCTCCAAAACTGTGAGCTCTTCCCTACTCTTCAAATACCCCAATTAGAAGAAGAGTTGGATTTATACCCTGCCCTTCACTTGGAAGTCTCAGAGCACCTTACAATCTCCTTCCCTTCCTCTTGCCACAACAGACACCCTGTGAGGTAGGTGGGGCTGAGGGAGCTCTGAGAGAACTGCGCTTCAGTGAACAGCTCTGAGAGAATTGTGACTGACCCAAGGTCACCCAGCTGGCTGCACGTGGAGGAGTGGGGAATCAAACCCAGTTCTCCAGATTAAGAGTCCACCACTCTTAACCACTACACCAAACTGGAAAACTCAAGGATAAAGAAGCCATTCGTTTTAAATGTCTGCATTTCCCATGGACATAAAAGCAGAACATACACAGAAGTCTCTCTGTCCTACCTCTAAAAACAAGCCATCAAACACTAAAGCTTTGCCCAAGTTGCCTGGACATTTGGAATACATGCTGGGGATCCAGGATATCAGTGCCTTTTTTCAGATAGTCATCAAAAGGCACTAAGAGGGAAATGAGAAACCTGTAGCACCCCCCTCCCTGTTCTGGGGCTGAAACAACTACTACCTGCCCCCCATGGCAGAAGACAGAAACTACGGCACTGATATGACTGGGAGATGTTCTGACACATATCTAGCTATGTCCCTATTTTTATCTGGGCATTACCTGCAGTTAGTGGGATGCCTCACTAGGCAAGTCTGTCTCAGAGTGCATTTACAATCTGCTTAAGACATCCTGTTACTTTATCAAAGCCCATGGCAGCTGAAAAAACTAAACTGCTATGTGGGCAGGATTCTATTCATGACATCACCTGGGTGGTGTAGTGGTTGGAATGCTAGCCTAGAACTCAAGCTTCCATGTAATTCATGGGGTGACCATCTTTTAGCCTCATCCACATCACAGGAGAAGTAAGAGAACAGACTGTAAGCTGCACTAAGCTCCTTTGAGGAAGGGTAGTCGGATAAAATGTCTAGGGGATGCCCCATGTTGTGACTAGTTAGAAATGTATGCTGGAAATATGCACAAGCAATGCTTGCCAATACAAGCGAGCAATTCCTAGTGGGGGAGAGATCAAAATTGGGTCACTACCCCTGTAGGATGTAGTCTGACTTGCTTGCTTAAACTACCTTTCTAGGCTTTCACAAAGCCACTTCTATTATGACGGTACCTTTGTCTGGACAACACAAATTAGTCTGTAAAAGAGGTCCGTGTTTGTAAAATGGCGCAAATCTTTCATTTGGAAGCGTGTTGAATCAAATCAAATCTGATTACAATTCTTATGAAGTCTGATTCTTTGGTGACATTACCATTCCCATGGCTCCATCAGGAATCATTGGACCAGGACCAGTTGCTGGAGGTGGTCCTGCTGGAACACTGGTGCCCCCCATTGTCCCCCTGTTATTCATGCCTATAGCACCTGGAGAGAAAGCAAAGAGTATTTCCGGTATGCATGAGAGCATTGGGGAGATGGGGGGGCCCTGCTGCACACTGAAAGTTCAGCAAGGAAGGGTTATATACCGAACACTGGAAAGCCCATTTCAGCTGTTACAGTCTCCAGACATTAAAGTAGGCTACTCAGCCTTGTGGCCAGGGCCTGGAACTTCAGCTGCAAGCTCATCCCAACAGGCCTCGTTCCCTTGGTCTTTGGACAATCCCTTCTCTAGGAGGCATGTGACCTTGCAATACCCTCTCCATTGTGATCCTGCAGCAGTTCCCTCCCTGCTAATGGTATCCACCAGAAATATTTATCTTTTGGCCACCCACAACTCTAACATTTCAGGCACTGTTATGCCATTTTTGCAAAGGTACATAAACTGACCCCAAATTAAACCTACCAATTAATACCACAGGTATACCATAAAGCAAACAAAGAAAATTATAGATTCAGATGGGTTGGTCAGAAGCAACAGAGTTTGAGTCCAGTGACACCTTTACAATCAACGAAGTATAATTCTGAGTATAAGCTTTCATGTGCAGGCACGCTTCTTCAGATTATAGTAGCAGTTCATTCTGATAAATATCCATTAAATGAAAGAGGGGAGCCCTGCTGTCCTTTTAAAAGTCATTAAAGAAAAACAGAATTTCACACTAGTTGACCAGGGTAGTGGGTAGAAAAGCAATCCTTCTACAGCCTCTGGGCAGCGCTACAGAGACCACAGTTCACCTCCCACACAGTGCCTGACTGGAAGAACACACTTGGCATAGTGGACTGATAAAAGGAAATCTCCAACACATGCAAGTTACAGAATGAAAAGTGTTTCATAAATGAATTAATCCTCCACAAGCTTACTAACATCCAATGGTAAGTTCACTGAAGACACATCTCAGCCCAAACAAAAAACCCCCAAGAACTACCAGTTACAACTGTACTTTTCTTGAACACGACAGCAGCTTACCTCCCATGCCCATCTGTCCCATTCGCATATCTGGAGGCTCCCTCTGTAAGACACAAAAATCTAAGTGATAACTTCATTTGACAAAGGCCTCTCTATACTTAGACCTCTAGAAGTGTCTATTAAAGCTCTAAAGAATGGGCTTTATTATATTGAAGCCCTCTGCACAGATCAGAAGCCAAGCCATACCACTAACCTCCCCCTTCTCCATCCTGGGCAAGAAAGGACAGCACCTACCGCATCAGAAAAGGACCCCTTGAATCCTTCCTGCTGCCGCCTCATCATTTCCTCCTGCTGCCGCCTCATGTCTTCTTCACGGCGTCTGCGCTCCTCCTCTTGCCTGCAAGGGAAACTCCCGAATAGTCTCACTGAGTGGAGCGCCATCAAAAGTCAGCTTGCTTACACTCATTCCAGCACAGTTTTCTCTGAAGGACAACCTAGTTAGTACTCAACAACCTGTACAGTGAGATGCACCAGGCAGTTGTTCTGGCCCAAAGCTCCAAACACACCAGTGGAGACAGCTTCCTCCTTCAGAAGCAAGCTACATAGGACCAGAGAAGAATCCTACAGGAGGTAGCCTGGTACGACATGTCCAACCGCCGCTAATCACCTACATCCCAAAAACAGAAGAATGATACAGGTACTGGTCAGGTAAGCCAAAAGGTCATCCACCTGGGAGACAGGGCCACATATGTAAGCCAATGGCATATTCCAAGCTACGCTATAAAGCAGCCGCAGAGTATTTAGCTCTGCAGGAAATAAATTGCAAGCAATACCCACACTACACAGAGTTAAGACTAATAACAGTCCTGTGACACAACCTGCCTTCATCACAGGACTGGCTTAATTCCTCTTCTGCTTACCTAAGCTCCAGCTGTTTACGCTTCTGCACCTCCTGATTGTGCAGCTCCTCCATTCTCCTCAATTCTTCCTGGCGCCTCATTAAGTCTGGAAAAAGCATCCATAAGAAAAGTTCCACACCCTTTCACTTCTTGAACCGTTTCAGCTGCCAAATGTCTTCAGCAGCCAGCCAGCTATGGCATGCAAGTACAAGCGGTGCTCACCTTGCCTCATGAGCATGACCTGGTGCTCGTGACGAGCTGCCTCCATCTCCATCTCCAATTTCTCCCGTGCCTCTTTGATGTTTCGGTCCACTTGTTCTTGCTGCTGCTTCTCCATCTCAATTAAAGCCTTCCAACGCATGGCATACTCATATTCAAAGGAGCCAGGCTGTGCAAACCGAGGAGGCTGCTCACGCTCCCTGAAAGATGGAAGAGTCTATTCACTTAGGGGGCTACCACCACCAAGTAAGAAGTACAGGATGAGGTGATGGCAGCCAAGTGCCGCATTTTGAGCACATTAGCTGGTATGTGCACTTTCAGGAAGAGGAGACCAGAAGCCTCGCTTTGTCTAAATGCTTTACTCTGTCTATAACAAGCTCTTTTGTGAAAAGGATGGACAGAACAGTGGAAGTCTAATAAACATATGTCTGCCAGCAAAGGACTGAGTTTGAAAAGCCACCTCTTTCATTAAGAGGATAACCTTTCCCCCTTCCTTTCAGCACTTACTTGTGATACTGCTGATTTTTGATTACCAGTTTTTCTGGCAAACCTTCCTCATCATCATACTGTTCCATAGGCTCCACAGTAACAGGTCGAGGGAACCTGATAAAAAAAAATTCAGTAGAAATTTCAAATGACTGCTAACTAGTTTTG
Source organism: Lepidodactylus listeri (assembly GCA_029233225.1). Classification (NCBI taxonomy): domain Eukaryota; kingdom Metazoa; phylum Chordata; class Lepidosauria; order Squamata; family Gekkonidae; genus Lepidodactylus; species Lepidodactylus listeri. The sequence goes on from JARCFY010000013.1 coordinate 32,139,199, forward strand.
CTGCAAGTTTAGTTTAGGAGAGCAACCACCATCATCAGCCCTAACCTGGATGGCCCAGTCTAGCCCACTCATCAGACATCATAAGTAAGGTTGGTCCTGCTTAGTATTTGGATGAGAGACCACTAAGGAAGTCCCTGCTTGTTATGCAGAGGCAGATAATAGAAAATCACCTCTGAATGTCTCTTGCCTTGAAAACCTAATGGGTTGCCGTAAGTAGACTGCATCCTGACAGCACTTTCTACCACCACTATCCACCATCCACCCCAGAGACAACCAACCTTGTAATTTTTCGGTGCCAACAAAGGCAGAGATCACATAAAACACCACTGGTATTGAATGAGCATTTCCCAACCCCACTCAGGTCCAAGATTCCTCACACTACAAACTTACGTAGTTATCAAGAAGGACCCTTCACTACATCTGTCCAGGGCTTTTCTAGCAGCAGGTTTCCCTGAAAATTCCACAATGCCTTTCCCAGAAGGCCTGCCTCTGTCATCCACAATCACGACAGCCCTCTCCACTTGGCCAAACATGGAAAAAGCCTCTTCCAGGAGCTCGTTAGACACAAACTGAGGCAGGTTCTTGACTGTCAGTGAGGCACTATGGCATGCAAAGCGCACACGTAGCTGCTTCCCACGTAGAGGCATGTTGTCCAGCTCCACCTTGGCTATCTCAGCCAGAGTTCGGGTTTCCTGGAGACAAAAGGTATACCACCTGTTAAAACCCAAACCTACGTTTTCCAGCTCATGTAGTAGGAAAAGGAAGACTCCAGAACAAAGTACATAAAGGTAAAGTAATTCTCTTAAGATAGTGCCTAGAAGCAACCCAGAAAGTCACCAAGAGTAAACGCTGGAAGAGGTTTGGACTAAGGAAAGAGAAACACAGAAACAAGAGTCCTGAGTAGACAGCTTCTAAAATTTTCCAGTTAGATATTTATTGGGATATGTCGTTTTGGAGAGGTTTAGCCAGAAATGAACGTTTAGCTAAGGCTTCACACATGCAGGAGACACACTCAGCACCAGCCATCTCATCAAGCTGCCACTTTCCTCCCTTTTTGATTCATTCCTTTAAAACAAAGCCCAGATGGGTGAAGATGTGGGATTGTCTGCAAGGAGAAACAGCACTCCAGTTTGTCCTGTTTTGTTGAAACAACCAACATATTCTGTAGGATCTCTATCTTAGGAAAAAATAGGTAGCACTGTTTTCACAGAAGACAGTAACACATGCAGAACACTTACTTCTCTGAACATGCCATGCTACCAAGTCCAGGCACACACAGAAATCTCAAGCAACCAAATCTCCCCAAGCCCACCTATAGCCACTCACCAGCCTAATAAAGCCAAAGCCTTTGTCCTTATGAATGAATACTTCGCCCGCCTTCCCATATTTTTCAAACAGTTTCCTCATCTCTTCCTCTGTGATATCAGGAGGCAGGTTGCCCACAAAGAGCCGACTCCTCTGGGTGAAGGTTTTTTCTCCAGGCTTTCGGAAATTCTTCAAATCAATTGTCAGGCCTTCATCTGAGGGGAATAAGGTACAGAATCGCTCTACAAAACGGAGGAACAAATGCAAGTGTTAACACATTCAAGAGAACAACCTTCAGAATAATCGCCAAGTTTTCCAACATATCAAACCACCAACTATTTTAACAGTAACAGCAGATTAACACAAGTAAGAGATCCTGAGAGAAAACTGCTGCTATAATCATCTGACTATATACTTGCAGCCTGTCCAAAAGGGGGAAGCCTGCAGCCACCTTCACCCAAGAGAGCAATTGTTCTACTTGGCCACAAATTAGTGATGCAAAGCCACCTATGGGACAGCCAGAACATTGCAACAGCTGAAAGGATAGGTCCAAGCCAACAGATAATTAGCAGCACTCATAGGAGAGTACCAGTGGAAAGGCATTACCATTCACAGCAGGAGGTAGGGCCTGGAGCTCTAAAGCCTACACAATTAACAATTACAAGGAGGAACTCAAGAGACAACCAAAACACAATCCCATTTACAGCACACTCCACTCAGTGCCTTATATCAATCATAGGCAAACGTAACCAAAGGTTAATGGTCCTGGATACTTGAAACTGTGTACATACTGCTGTGATGGCAGAAAAAAAGATTCAAGAGGGGTGCAAGAGCTAAAAATGCCAAATGCAACACAGCAGAGAAGGAAAGAACACATAAGCCCTGTTTGAGAAGGAAGTCTAGAGTATTCATTAAGCCCAGAGAGAAGCAACAAATCTTAGAAAGAAAATCAATTGGCTCACAGGATTCACCATACAAGCACCAGTACAGCTACCCTGTACACCCCCACATGCATTCTAGCACCAATTAATTCGGCTCCTAATTTATGTGGTGCAGAACTCCTTACAATTCAACAAGATGCACATTCTTAGACTACAAATGATTGTAGACCAATAAATTGTGATACCTTAATGACTTTAGTCACAATAATGACCTGACAAATTTGCAACCTTTTGTTACAATTTGTAACACTTTTAGGAACAACGTCATAATCCATGGTAACCTGGGCCATACTTGCAAAGTGCCTATTTGAGGCCACAGAACACCACTTCCAATGTGTTCATTGATACCACAGATTTCAAAATATCACCCCAATACAGCAATACGACCAACCATACACCTTCAAACCAAAAAAGGACAATCAATATATAGAAACTGCAAATTCTACCAAAGTCTGGTGCTGTGCCAAACCTCTTCTGCACTTCACACATGGAAGCAGGAAAACGCTACTCTAGGCTAATCCTGAAGAATCTAGTCTCCAATGGTATGTCTAAAACTACTGAGAGATCTTCTGTGATATTCATTCAACTGGGAATGGACAACTAAGCATATACAGAGATCCAGGGGCCTATGGGCCACTTTACAAAATTCCAAATGATGCTATTTGCACATAAGATAACTACACCTGTATGTATGTGTGTGTATATGTATATATATTTGCTATGTGTACTCATATGGTCACAATTAACAATTTTTCAATTCACTTCAATTTTTCAATTCACTTCACAGGTGTAAAAGTCTGTGAACATAAAATGTTAACATGGGAACATGTAAAGCAGGGAACAAGGAACCAAACTCACTTTGGCTGTTGGCCTGCTGCCCATTAGCTGGGGCAGACTGCTGCTGCTGCTGTTGTTGCTGCTGCTGGTGATGCTGATGTTGCTTTCGTGGAGTGTGATTCTGCTTCTCCATTGCAAATCCCTTGTTGCCCTGCATCTTTCACTCTGGTAGGAGAACAAGCATGACAGTACATTAGTGGCTTTACAGAAGGATGAAAACCCATAACTGAGTAACACTTCCGATAAAGCAGGTTCAGGTTTAAATTCCTGGGATCTCCCATTAAATGAATTCAGTGAGCAGTACATGGAACCTGCAAAGTCTGTTTGTGGCTCAAAAACTGGCTAATTAAAAAGAGAGTGAGTATAAATGGGCAATTTTCTCAGTGAAGGGTGGGAAGCAGGGATCAGTACTCGGTCCAATGCTTTTTAACTTGTTTATTAATGATTTGGAGTTGGGAGTAAGCAGTGAAGTGGCTAAATTTGCAGATGACACGAAGTTCTTCAGGACGGTGAGAACCATGGAGGGTTGTGAGGCACTCCAAAGGGATCTGTCAAGGATGGGTGAGTGGGTGTCAACATTGCAAATAGGGTTCAGTGTGGCCAAGTGCAAAGTGATGCACATTGGAGCCAAAAATCCTAACTGTAAGTACATGTTGACGGGGTCTGAACTGGCAGAGACTGACTGAGAGAGAGATCTTGAAGTCATAGTAGATAACTCAATGAAAATGTCGAGACAGTGTGCAACTGCAATAAAAAAGGCCAATGTTATGCTGCAGATTATTAGGAAGGGAATTGAAAACAAATCAACCAGTATCATAATGCCCCTGTATAAATCGATGGTGTGATCTCATTTGGAGTACTGTGTACAGTTTTGGTTGCCACACCTAAAAAAAGATATTATAGCATTGGAAAAAGTGCAGAAAAGGGCCACTAGAATGATAAAAGGGTTGGAACACTTTCCCTATGAAGAATGGGTGAAGCGCTTGGGGCTCTTTAGCTTGGAGAAAAAATGGCTGAGGGGTGACGTGATCGAGGTTTATAAGATCATGCATGGGATAGAGCAGGTAGAGAAAGAAGTACTTTTCTCCCTTTCTCACAATAGAAGAACTCGTGGGCACGCCATGAAATTGCTGAGCAGTCAGGTTAGAACAGATAAAAGGAAGTACTTCTTCACCCAAAGAGAGATTAATACGTGGAATTCACTGCCACAGGTGGTGGCGGCTACAAGCATGGACAGCTTCAAGAGGGAATTGGATAAACATATGGAGCAGAGGTCCATCAGTGGCTATTAGCCACAAGGTATAGATAGGAACTCTTGGTCTGGGGCAAGTGATGCACTGTATTCTTGGTGCTTGATGGGTGGGGCAACAGTGGGAGGGCTTCTAGTGTCCTGCCCCCACTGCTGGACCTCCTGAGGGCACCTGGTATTTTTGGCCACTGTGTGACAGAGTGTTGGACAGGATGGGCCACTGGCCTGATCCAACACTGGCTTCTCTTATGTTCTTATGTCCCACGCATTATACGAGGCAGAGCGTGAACTGATTTAGTCCAAAGCCATTTCATCAAGCCTTAAGAAAAAGCATACATTATTACTTCTTGTTGCGGAGAAGGATGGTCTCATCACAGGACCACGAAACGCCGCTTACAGCCGGATGAAACTAGGCTAAACCAACTCCGACTAGGACCGTTCTATTTGTTCGAAGAGGAGATTCGCGGCAGCGGCAACTCATGACCGCCCCTCCCCCCCATCTCCAACCCATCTCCAGGAAGGGATGCTGAGCCAACCCGACAGCCATTGCTAGTCAGGAACAAGCTTCGTTTCTCCCAGACGCGTAAGAGAGCCCAGATCGGCCACTGGCGCCTTTGATCCCGGCAACGGCGCGGGCCAAGGAACGAAGGGCGGGGCCAAGGGTGCTCCAGACCGGGCGGCGGGGAAGGCCGGAGATCAGCACTGAGGAGGAGGAAATGGCTCCCCCCACGCGGCCCGGGCCTTATAACGCGAAAATGGACGAAGGCCGACCGAGGCCCACCCGCTCCTCCACAGAATCTCCCAGAGACCCCCAAAGGTCTCCTTACCTCAGAAAAGTAGCCGAACTGAGAAAGCGACGAAGCCGGGGGGGAGGGGAAAGAGAAAAAAGGCGCGCGCGGCCGGAAACCGTCCTCTAGAGCTTGCTGCGAGCAACTCCGCCCGCCCCTCTCGGTGCCTCATTGGCCAAGAGACTTCCCCTCCACTTTCCACCCACTAGTCCGAAATAATGCCTATCAAAAATCAACTCCAAGGCGGATAGGCTTCGGCGCTCCTAATTGGCCAAACGCTCTCCTCTCGGCCCGCGCAAACTTCTGCCAATCAAAGGCATTACAGTTAAGGTTGGGTGAGAGGCGAGAAAGGGACAAAGGGGCAGGGGGGAATTGGGAAAAAAAATCAACTGAGACGTGACCGCATCGGTTTTCCCGCATGCGCGCCGAGCTGGGCGCTGCTTCTTAAAGAGACAGGGAGCCAAATCACGGCTGCCGAGACGCAATAGTCTACTGCTCTGTGGCTGGCCGCCATGTCGGAGGGAACAAGGACACTGCGCTTTCATCTGATGAATTTTTTAAAAAAACATATGCACATTAGTGGCACTGATCCTGGAACAGTTCTAGTGCATGCCATTATTGGGCTTGGCAACAGGATAAAGGCCCAAACCATGCACGCCAGGCCTGTGCGTGCTTACTAAGCGCAGCCTTGTTCAGTGGGATTTAGTTCCTAGTAAGTGTGGTGCATAATCGTTACAGCCGATGCTCCTTCTAAACTGTGGAATCTTGTGAGCGAAAATTCTACTTTGTGAGCTACTGGTATTAAAACTGAGCGAGCGATTTGGCTACTGCATGCAGTTTGCTGTGGAGCCATCTTTCCTGAGCTAAGACAAAAATGGGTGAGCTGGAGGCTAAAAACCTCACAGTAACTCAGCTCAGACGGAATACTGATCACAGCCTTATCTGTGAACACGTATTTCTTTTGCTATGCCATACTGAGGGGGGGGGGGATACAAGGCAATGCTGGTTTGCCCATCAGTATATGTTCAGGATGGGCAAAACAAGCCTGTCAATTGAGAGAACGTTGTTGAAGGACTATGCAAGCTTCACAGTCATCCAGAAGTCTTAAACGGGCCCAATGGGAAAGCAAGCTACTATTTCATAATCCAGGCTGCAGATGACTGCACAATTATTTATTAGCTTTTTGTTCTGATATATGTTTTGGGCTCAGAGGAGGTAACAACAGTCTTCCCAAAAGTAATATTCATACCCCAAAGGCTTACAACCTAAATAATTAAATATGATTGATAATTGTTTCTTCTTGTTGCCTTTCAGAGGTCGTTCCTAGCCCCCTCCATTGCCCACACTTAAGATTTTATCCAAAACATACCTGGCACAAATCTAGAATGTGGGCAGGCAACTCTCTAGCAGACACTGAGGGTACCCAGGAAGAGGAAAGAGGGTAAGACCTGGTCAGTGACTGTTTGTATCTTCTGCAGCAGCCTTATAGCCCCTGAGGCCATCCCACACACATGCACACACCCTTGCTATGCAAGAGTACAATATGCCTGCAGTAAGTAGAATAGCACCTGTACACCATCAAAACAAGGGGTTTACTGGGTCTATATAGAACGCATTCCAGATTAAAGTAAAGATGTGTTGTTCTCTCCTTGCTGGCTAACCCTACCCCAGGCCCAGTCATGGCTGTTCTGAGGAACAGATTCTAGACAAAATGCCATTTTCCTGCTCTCCATCCTGGGTGACTTTATAAAAATCTGCATAGTTTTGCCTTTCTCCCCCTAACTGATTTATTTATATATTTACTTCATTTATAGTCCACTTTGTAGAACTCATTGCTCACAATACCCCCAGATTTGCCATATGCCATTCTGCCATCCAGTGAAGCCCTACCTAAACCCATCCTTTTATTCCACAATTCTATATTGTCCTTTTTTTATCCCCATATCTGATTTTTCTCAATCTGCCCCCACACACTTGGGAGGGCAGGTATCTTAGTTGGATCACCCTGTGCAAAATATAGCAACACCTACGGGGGAGCAACATGGTCTCCAGTGCTGAGATCCTTGTATGATGTGCTTCACATTAGGGTAATTCCCTCTCCCCACCCCTGGGAACCTCTGGATAGCCTTTCTTGCATATCTGTTCCCTTGCCAGAGCTCTGACCTACCCTTATTGCATTTCCTGTGACAGCTGTGTAGACCTCAGTATTTCCAAAAGGGCAGTTTGCAGTGCCATTTCCCACTTGCCGGGCCTGGATGCAACATTTCCTCCTGCTGTGCATCTGCGCATGCAGCAACCCACTCCCCCCCCCCCCTCCTTCTGGAGCTGCCACTGAAAACAAACCTCTCTAGAGAAAGCAGCAGGAAATGCATGCCTGGAGGCCATCGCAACAGGAGGCACGAGAGGCCCTGGCAAGGAGAAAACCTGATTGTGAGGGAAGGGGCATGGAGGAAGATTTTCAAGGGAAGGAAAAAGAAATTGTGCCTGCACTCCCATACGTGGAGCTCTATGTTTGGGGCAAATCTGCCTCCATCCCTCTGCTGTCCAGGGATACCATGCCTAGCTTGTGCAGTGAGATGCCAGTCCAGGAGCACCTTAGAGATGAACAAGATTTTCAGGGTACAAGCTTCAAAGGGAGCTTTGGCTCTTGAAAATGTATACCCTAAAAATCTTGTTCATCTCTAAGGTGCTGCAGGAATCGAATTTAACTGTTCTGCCCTCTGAAACTAGCTTGTCCAGTGCTAACAGCAGTAAGAGGAAAGAGGTGCCCTTTGGGTGTGGAGTAAGTGCCCTCAGATATAATTCTTTTCTTTGCATGCACACATCTCTCTCTCTCTCTCTCTCTCTCTCTGTCTTTCAGAATGTATGCTCCTGACCTGGTTGCTGTTGTCTAAAGGTCAGGCAGGAGTCTGGTGCCATCCCAAACTGGCCCTTGCCAACCCTAATCTTGTGTACCAGAGAAGCAAGTTTGACCATGTCTGCGCTGGCAACCTGACCCCTCCAGTCACAGTGTGTCTCGCTTGATTTTCAATTTTAATCTTTTGCACTGCTGTAACTTCCTCTGGAACAGCTGCCAACTACCTTCACCAGCACGGGAAGTCCCATCTGGCTTGTGTGCTCCAGGCACTTGGAAATCGAGGCAGCGGCTATGTGGAGAATGGGACTTGCACCCCATTCTACACGTTGGGTCTGCAGAGGGTATATGGTTGTGATAGCCTCTCTCATGCCCTCCTCCCAACTAACAGTGGCCATCTCCAATGTTCACCAAAAGCACCTCTTTCAAACATGTCATGAGCTTTCTTGGGTGCCTATGTTGCGCACAGTGTGCTCACCACCAAACTCCTTGTAAAGACTGGCTTTTCGCAACCCTTTATACCTTTGGGAACTCTCTGCACTAGTTTTAGCCAAGGAGTCTCGGAACATTTGCAACAGAAACACTACACATTGCAGGGGGTGCTGAGGCAATCGGGGTGTCTAGCTAGTCCCTTTGCCCTCACTATTGCCCCTTGTAAGTAGATCACACCCTAGAACACACTCAGCGGACGAGAAGATTGCCTGGGGTGGTAGATACTTCTCTTAAACCAAAGATTTGCCCATTTCTGATCTCAGAAGAACTCTTAAGTTCCTCAAAATACAGTATGAGAATAATTATTAGAACACAGCTGTTAACAAACTCAGACTGAACTCCAGAGCCATCCCAATTTGACACTGTACAACAACATTGTAGGGGAAGACAGGATTTTCCATGCATTATGTCTGTATGATTAAATGACACTGCCTTATACCAAGTTGGAACTGTTTGTTCCATCTAGCTCTCAGCACTCCAGAGCCTTAGGCAGATGGGGAGCAGAGAGAAGAAGGAGAGGAGAGGGGTTGTGGCTTCAGTGGAAGAGCATCAGCTTTGCATGCAGAAGATCCCAGGTTCAATCCTGTGCATCTCTAGTTAAACAGTCCTTGCAGTAGGTGACATGGAAAATCTCTCCCTGAGACCCTGGAAAGCTGTTGCTAGTCAGAGTGGACAAGACTGATCTTAACAGACCAAGGGTCTGTCTCAATGTGAAGTAGCTTCATGTGTTCAACAATAAAGCCTTCAGAGTGGCTTAAAATTACCTTCCCTTCCTCTCCCCACAATAGAGCTCTGAGAGAACTGACTAACCCAAGGTCACCCAGCTGGCTGCATGTGGAAGAGTGGGGAACCCAGTTCTCCAGATTAGAGTCCGCCACTCTTAACCACTGCACCAAACTGGCTGTCTGCTTGGGTCACCTTCTGTATCAAGGCTTCCTCCCAGGACAGCTGGCATATTCTCGTCAGTTCTGCAGCTTCTACTGAGGCCTTATTCCTTATCTATGCAGATCTTTTACAGATCTCCAACACAGTTGGTGGTAGTTATCCTACCTGAGGAAGTGCCCCCATCATATTCGGTCTGGCCATATTTGAGCTGATTGTCCTGTGTAGTCGCTGCCCAACCCCCTTCTCCCTTTAAAAAAAAAATTACACCCAGAACAAAGGGTGCTATAATGAAGCTGCTTTATACAGAGTATCTTTATAGGAGGTACTATGGTATCTATACAGTGTGTGTATATAAAAGAGTGATTAACACATGGAATTCTCTGCCACAGGTGGTGGTGGCTACAAGCATGGATGGCTTCAAGAGGGAATTAGATAAACATATGGAGCAGAGATCCATCAGTGGCTATTTGCCACAAAGCACAGATAGGAACTCTCAGTCTGGGGCAAGTGAGATGGCCCCATCTGTTTCGCCAGGCCGTTGGCTGAGGTGGCAGACATTCATCTTGGCCTCCCCTGTCTACAGTAATTTATTATTTGACTAACATCCTGCTGGAGGCACTATGGACTGCCCTGGAGTTGTTTTTGTCTTAATTGCCACCTTGTTCTGATTATTTTAAAGTTGGTTTTAATTATATGTTTATTTCTTTTATTGTATATTTTATATGTTGTGAGCCGCCCTGAGCCCACTCATGGGATAGTGTGGGATATAAGCTTAATGAATTAAATAAATAAATACACAACAATGGCAAAACATAATAAGAGTGAATTCAGAATTTCAAGAAAAATGGAATGTACTTTTTGGATATATAGCTGAAAATTAGGACTACATTGTTATGAGTGGAGAATGATTAAGAGATAGGCAATACATGTTTGTAATAATGAAATTTTAGATATGAAGCAATGAGGAAAAGATAGAAAAAAGATAAAAGTAGAAGTGAAAATTTAGTGTATATACAAACAAATCTTATGCAACCAAGTAAGTTCTGATCAACATCTGTAATAAATAGATCAGTATAGCATTGTAGCTTATGTAGGGCAATAGATATTGTACTTAAAAATAGATGACCATAAAAGATTGTCTAGGTTCATGCCTATGCTTATGTCTATATTTATGTAAGACGATCGTCTATATCAGGGGTGGGCAATTGTTTTGGCTCGGGGGCCACTTCGTGGGAGCGGAGGTTAGCGGAGGGCCGCACCTTTTTAAATGATTGCATTCATTAGTTTAACTTTGCACTTCAGAAAAGGTATCAATTGTATCATAAAAATCAATAAGTATAAATTAAATAAAATAGTGGTGGTTTTATTCAATTCATTTATTGTGCTAATTTCATATCGTCTATAGCTGCAAGCACATTTAATTTTAGAATCAGTTTAATGAGACAAATGTACCCTATCACACTTTTCTACATTTTTTTTGAAATCAGGAGTGAGATTGCTTGTTGAGATTCTCATCACAGCCTGCAAGTTAATGTCTGCCAAAGAGCATCTATATTTACTCTTGTTGATCTGGCCGATTGTCTTGGCAGGCCGCAAAAAACTCTGTGGCGGGCCGCATGTGGCCTGCGGGCTGCAATTTGCCCACCCCTGGTCTATATCATATGTAAGATTGTAGTCATGTATTGTACATTTCCCCCCTCTTTGTTTTACATATATATATATAAATACAATAAAGCCTTTCTGGGAGAGCAGACATTTGAACTAGGGACTTCTTGCTTGTAGATGCTTGTGCAAGTCCCCCTAAATTCAATGGCACTAAATCTGTGTTACGTTTACATCCCACTGTAACTTCTCATGGGTTTTCATTGATCTGTTTCTCAGCATTTTTTATTTACCCCATCCCCCAGGCAGCATGCACGATTCTGCCTTTTATCCTCACAACAGCCCTGTTGAGTAGGTTAGGCCAAGATGGTGTGATTGGTCCAAGGTCACCCAGCAGGAGTAATTTAATTAAATGTATTTTTATCCCACCCTTCTTTCAAGGAGCTCAAAATGTCTTATGTATGTCTCCCCTCCTCCAGTTTATTCTCAGCACAAACCTGTGAGCTGGGTTCATCTGAGAAAGAGATACATGGGTGAGTGGATGGCTTCCATGTTTGATAAAGACTTTTAAACCAGTTCTTTGAACAAGAGAAAGGATTCAGAATTTGAAAGCTTAGCTATGTTGTAAAAAGTAGATTTTAGATGCTGTTAAGGACCTTATTTTCCTCCACTAGGAGAAAGATCTGAGAACTGTCTTACATACCAGGTAGGGTTGCCAGCCTCCAGGTGGAGCCTGGGGATCTCCCACTTTTACAACTGATCTCCAGCTGACAGAGATCAGCTCCCCTGGAGAAAATGGCTGCTTTGAAGGGTGGACTGTATGGCATTGTATCCTGCGGAGGCCCCTCCCCTCCATAAACCCCACCCTCTCCTGGATCCACCCACAAAGTTTCCAGGTATTTTCCAACCCAGACCTGGCAACCCTAGTACCAGGAAGAGTATGTTTTAAAAAGTCAATAGTTTAGTTTATCTGTATTACTGCCTCTGTGTCCAGGAAAATACTATTACATCCTGAAATGTAAAACTGAAGGCATATGATGCTTTAAAGAACAAAACTGTAATTTTGGGTATTGTGAAAAGGTTAGCTGGGTTCTAGATAGGGTTGTTAAGATGGGATTATCTCTCTTAAATTTTTTTAAAAGCTTGTCTGAGTTATCAGTACTTGTCTGAAATTAATATGTAGATGGCAAATATGCTATCAGCTGCAAGCACACAGAGAAGGTATTGTACAGACAACCATGAACAATAGTTGCTAAGTAGTGGTATGCTTTTTTATGGGATCACAGAGGGCTCAGGTTGCCATAACTTGCAAAAGGGGGTGGGGGAGAGAGAAGGCAAAGGATAGCATATCCACCCTTCCTTGTGCTCTAGGGAACTGTGAATCTCCTGTATATTTCTGTTTAGCTGCCTTTCAGCTCAACTCAGGGTCCCTTGGGCTGCAAACAATAAAAACATTAAAAAAATTAAAAACCTGAATAAATATATACATAAAACAACACAAAACACACTAACAGGAGGGTCAACCAACATCAGAGAGGGAATAAATGAAGGAAAAGGAAGACGTTTTGTTTATAATTAAGGCCATGTAGCTCTATACCCTGCCATTGTACCTGGCCCTGGAAAATGCTATGAGAAGGGAAAGGGAGAACATTGGAATAAAATAAAGGAGCCATCTATAGGTTATTTCTGTGTTGCTTTACTCACACCTCCTCTATGAAAAAACCTTTAGGGATGGCCTTTCAGTTTGAGCACCTAAGCTGGGCAAGTAGCGGATCTCCAGCCTCTTGTATCAAATGGAGAGCTGAGTTCAAATTCCTGCTCTGCCATAAAGCTCCCTAACCTACCTCACAGGGCTGTTACGAGCTTTAAAAAGGGAGGAGAAGCACATATATTTTTATTTGCAAATCACCCCAACAAATGTGAGTAGTCCAGACCAACCACACGTTAAACAGCAGCATGGCAAACTATGTTGCTTGGCACACAGGGCTGGTTCTCTGCCCAAGCAACTGAGGCAAGGTCCTGAGGCACTGGCAGAGCTGTTATGACTTGGCTTGTTCCCAGTATATCTTTCCAAGTACAATTCCCACCACCCCATTTGCCAGCACATCAACATCTTTACTGGTAGACACCGCATTTTTGTCATCGTTTGGTCCAAAAAGGTTGCCTAACCCTGTGATAAATGGATTCTAAGGTAGTAAAAACCTCTGGAAGAGCTATATTGAAAAATCTGTATTTGGGCTGCATTTTCATCACCATCCTGCAAGCGTAGGAAGGAGAAGGCAAGAAGCCTCCATGCTGTGGAGCAGCATGCCCCATTTCTGGTTACTGGTGTGTGTGTGGTGGTGGTGGGGAGCTGAAGGAGCCCCTACTAGGTTGCTGGAAAACGGTGGCAACTGGGGTTCTGTACTTTCAGGAGTGGGTGGAGATGCCTGGAAAAGGAAGTGATTCTGGATGCGAGGGTGCTGAGGAGCACTTCCATCTGAAGAAGAGCGGGGGGGGGGGGGGCAGATCGTAGGGCCCCCCCAAAGGGCTTCTTTGCATCCCCTGCTTCTTTGGCTCCAATGTAACATCTACATTGGGCCGGCTGGAACGCACAACAGATCGATCTTCCCAGGTCTCTTCTCTGCTTCCTACCCTTCTGAACAAGCAGCCAGTACGGCCGGGGGGGAGGGGGGGCTCCAAGAGTCACGTGTAGGCGGGGAAGAGGCTTGGGTGCAATTCCTGGCGCGGTGGGAAAAAGCGACCGGTGGCTCCCGGAGGATCTTCGGGAGAAGAGGCTGTTGCAAAGGGTCAGATGCCACACAGGAACTGGCGGGAGGGATTCTCTGCGTAGGAAGAGCAAAGATCCCCGGCGCGCGTGCTTGGCCCGGAAAAGCCAGTCTGGATTGGGGGTGGGGGTGCTGCGACGCGTGTACGTGTGAATGCGAGTGTAGATTCTACTGTATGATGCAGATTAGGCTCGCTGAGAGGGGAATTGGAACTAAGAATGAATCACTCTGGCATTTATAGGGAGGGAAGGTAAGATCTGGGGCTGGAAAGAGGTGTTGGAGTTGGAAGCGATCCACGATGGGGCAGCCCCCCTCCCTGCAGAGAGGCGCCGTGGCGCCTTCCTAGGCGGGGGCGCTGTGAGGGGGCTTCTCCTTCCCTCCCTGCCGGGGGTCTTAGGGCGGCCCCTCTATCCCGCGCCGTCCGGGGGCGGTGCCCGTGCCCCGTGTCCGCCCCGCCCGGCCGCGCGCTCGCCTGCTTGTTCTCTCCTTCCGTCGCTTCGCCTGCTGAGGCAGACCCTCGGGCGCGCCCCACATTGGTGGGTAGACAGGTGAGGGGACGACGGCCCCGGGAGGGCGCATGGATTCCTGGGGTGGGGTGTGTGGGGGGAACGACCACCTTTCCCGCTCGAATTCTTCCCGAGATTTAAGAGGTAAACCGGGGAGTATGTGCCCCCCCCCACTCGTGCCCCCTGGCCCCACTTCCCCTCCCCCACCCCACCCGGTGGTGCCCCGGATCCATGATCCGCGTTTTCTACCTCCCCTTTCCGATCCCTCACCCAGGAATTCCTCGCCGCGTTTTGCAGCTAGCAGAGGCGCCGAGGCGAGTCTCGCGAGCCCAGGCGCCTGCACAGCCAATGGCAGAGCTGGTCCCGGCCGCTAGTAGCCAATCGGCGTGCCGCCCTTGCTCAGCCGCAGCCAATGGACATCCTCCCCGACCTCCCCCCTTGCTCAGGCTGCGGCGCGCTCAAGGCTCCGAGCGGCGCCTCCATTTAAAGGGGCCGCCGCCAAGTCGCGACCCGAACCAAACCTCGGGTGGGCGCCGCGCTGAGCCGGGTGGGTGGTGGGGAACTGGATATGGGGGGAGTGGGGCGGGGGGAAGGCGCTCAGCGGTAGCGTCTCGCGTGGCGGGGGAGGGGAGACGAGGCAGGTGAGGGCCGGGCGGGGCTGCGGGCTGGGGGGGGGGGCGGCCATCGTAGGTCGGGCGGGGGAGGGGCGGAGCAGGCAGCCCCAGACCGAGAAGCGGAGGGGCGGGGCCTGGTTGCGGAGGTGGGGCTAGTGGGCGGGGCCTGTCGGGGGGTTGGACTGCACCGGTGGGGGGAAGGATCCTGCAGGCACTTGGTGCGAAGAGGGCGGAGTTGGGCGACGTTCCAAGGTTGGGGTCCGAACGGACTGATCCGGGAGTGGTCCGACAGGCGCTTGCCGCTAGTTGGGAGGTGCTCCTGGGCTGGGCCAAGGCTCGGTGGCGCCGTTGCAGCGAGATCCTGCAGGTACTTGCTGTGACGGGGGCGGAGCTCCTGAGCTGAGCCTGTCCAAGGCTCGTCTGATATCTTGGCAGGGAGGGAGTGTGAGCAGGGATGGGGGATCCTGCAGATACTTGCTGTGAAGGCGGTGGCCGGGGGGGGGGGGGGGAGAGATCCCTGGGGAGCCGGGCCTTGCCTTGGCTTACACAGGGAGGAAAGCAGATGAGGGACAAGTCTGCAATGATGTGAGAGTCAGTATTGTGTCGGAGGGAGGAGATCCCGCAGGTATTTGCTGAACGCAGTGAAGCTAATTATTTGAAGGGGTGGGGGAATGGTTTGCAACGGGGTAGATGAGGGCCAGGAATGTGCAAGGGAGGGATCCTGCAGGCACTCACTCAAGGAACAGGAGGAAATTAATGGGAGAAGACAGTCTGGGCTAAGTGTCATTTTCTGTGGCTAGAAGGGTAGTCTGCAATGGTAGTGTTAAATCCAGAGTATCTCAAGGAGGGATTCTACTGATATTTGCAGAATGGGGAGAAGGTAATGGCTTGGGTGAGGTCGCATTACCTTCAAGAGGAGAGAATGGAGCTCCTGCAGTGTAATCTGGATTTCACCAGGGAATGATCCTGAAGAGAAAGGACAAGGATTAGGTTCTGAGCTATGCCAGGCATCTCAGTCTCACATCATTAATTAGTTCAAGGGAGTGACTTGCAGTGGGCACAACTAGATTTCCCGTTCTGTAAGGAGGGAATCCTCCAGGTGCTTACCCATAGGAGGGGGGCAAGTGGCCTGTGCTGTGCCAGGTCAGGGTTCACCTTGCAACAGAACTTTTCCTTCCTTGTAGTTAATTCAGGAGCTTCTGGGCAGTGTTTCCAGGAGAGTCAGACATTTTTGAAGGCAATCCTGAGTAGGGCACAGCTAAAATTTTAGCTCACTCCCCTTGGCACCACCCAATGGATAATGTTTGGTCTGCCTGCTGCCATGTCAGCCCATGGAGGGCTCTCTGGATCTGATCTTTGTTCTACAAATGGGTACCCTGATGTCCTTAGCTAGAGAATTAGCATGTGGCTTAGATGTCATCTGTTTCCCCCATTTCCAGTAATACCAGCACTGGGCTTCAGGTGCAGTTTGGCAGTGCCACCCTTTGCTCTGTTCAGCAGGTGGGCATTTGTTTTCCTCAATATTTAGATATAAAATTGAGACACCAAGAAAATGTCAAGGAATCTGCCCCTTTAAACCTGAAAATGCCCCCCTCCCATGTAGAATTAGTCATGGACTAAAGTGGGCACTGCTGTGCAATCCTGTGCAGACTTGCTCCAGTGTAAGCTCATTAAAGTGAATGGTCTGAGACTGGAGTAAGTCAACACTGGATTGTTCTGTCTGTGAAATGAGCTGTGTTAGTGGGTCTGCTATATTGGAGATGTGCAGGAGAAAACAATGAAGAGGACTAGAGGGTTTCTCTTGAATGTGTTGCTAATTGGAATAGGAGATGGAGGGAAGACTTGATCATTATGAAGGTAGAGGACAGGGGTTTCCTGTTGTCTGCAAGGGGGAGGAAGTCTCTTGCAGATGTGGAGGGCAGTCTATAACACGTTCCTGCAGTAAAAGACTGAGGGGGCTTTGACATGGTGCAATTAAAGGACACTGAAGCAAGTTTCCCAGAACTATAGAATCTTGTTCCCAAAAGATTTTTTTAAGACTGCATCATATGAAAATCTGATAATTGTAGTATATTTGGATCTCCTTTAACTGCTAGTTTCTATCATTTTGTGCTGCATTCTGTGCTGCTTCTACAAGGAGCTTCTTTCTGTATTCAAAGACCCCAAACTGAGAGATTCTCTTGGAGCCAACTTCCACCTGTCAGTTTGGTGTAGTAGTTAAGTGTGCTGACTCTAATCTGGGAGAATCGGCTTTGATTCCCCACTCCTCCACTTGCACCTGCTGGATGACCTTGGGCAAGCCATAGCTCTGGCACAGCTGTTCTTGAAAAAGAGCAGTTTCTGTCAGAGCTCTCTCAGCCCCACCTACCTCACAGGGTGTCTGTTGTGGGGAGGGGAAGGGAAAGGAGTTTGTAAGCCACTCTGAGACTCCTTTGGGTAGTGAAGGGCGAGGTATAAATCCAATCTCTTCTCTTCTTCTTTGTTTAGGTAGTATAACTTTGTTCCCCAAGTAAGCTTTTTCTGGCATTGTACATCCTGCATGTGTTTCCACATCCTTAACTCTGCTTGGCACTCCAGCATCCACTAGAAGGGAAGGTTCTGTGGCCTTGGGAGAATGGCCCCCAGGACTGGACTCTAGTAAGAGGCTGTTGTTCAGGGTGCATAGCACAAAGGTCAGATGGGCAGCTGGAGGTTCAGAGTTGAGAATACTGCCCAGATCTACATGGCCCCACTTGTCCCAGGACAGGACAGGACAGTCCTGATATACTCCAAGGAAGTACAAACAGAATTCTTCACTTGGGAAGGTTCACCAAGACAAAGGTTGACCAGAAATGCAAGATAATCCATTCACTGTTACACTCCTCTCTCTCTCAGAGAAATCACCATTATTCCCATTTTACAGACTGTGGAACTGTGCTTCCCCATTAACACCATGCCAAATGAAACTTTAGTCAAATCATCAATATCATGATAGTTGTCCATATTCTGCACAAGGTGGGGCAAGTGTCCCTTACATCTCAGGCAAGGCCAGAATTTATGATCCTTCTGGCCCCACCTCACCTTCCCTTCAACGCTATTCAGGTTAGACCAAGGTGACAGGAGGAAATAGAAAGCTGTCATCTTTCCTATCACATGCAAAAGTAGCTTGCTGAACAGGCTTTCTTGGTACCTCTCAAGAATCACTTGGGCCTTCTATGCTAATTCAGGGACCAGATTTTTAACGACCGAAGGCTGTATCAAGAACATGCTATGAGACCACAGCTACCTTGCATATTTAAGATTTACACATTTGGGTTTTTGCTGGCTCCCAGTGGCTCAGGGCTAACAACAGCACTTAACAAGCAGTCCAAATGATTTTTAAACCATCTTCTGTTAACAGACCACCCATCAAGTTCCTGGCCATCAAAAAAGTTGCCCAAAGTGTGGAGGGGTGTCGTTACATCACTTCTGAGTGGTACTTTGGCTTGGCCTGCTGTGGACTTTGAAAGGAAATGGCACATTTTGGGAGCAGTGGTTGCAAGTGCCTCTTGGACTGGGTGGAGAAGGGGTCACTAAAATGCTCTTTTGAGTTGGTTGTCTGGATTGTAGTGGAACTCAGTAATGGAAGCATCTTCAGTGGATATGTGCACATTATGAGTTCACTCTGTCCATTATCTTTATAAGACTGATGATAAGTCATAGCTAGAAGATCTGATATACCTTCACAGTATTTTCGGGATGAAAAAGGACACATTCTACTGTCTCAGTATTCCTCTGCCCTGGAAACTTGGTGATTGTATGCATATTTTTCCCAGCTCTGTTTTTTTCTGAAATTGCATCGTGCAAATAAACAAAGCATCCTGTTTAATATGGGATGGAGGTACAGTGGAGTGGGTTCCCAGGACTCTCAGAAGAACCTTTTGAGCTCTGAAGCTAATTCTATGGAACCAGTTTCAGGTTGCAGAAATGATGTCCAACTCCTTTCGTCTGCCTTTGATTAGGGGTTCCATTCCAGTTTGGGTTCAAAGTAATAGATTTTATGTTTGATCTCCATCTGTGAATTTATTTGGATTCAGGTTGACTCCCTAATTCTAGCATGTTATTTCTTCCAGGTTCATGTTTTCTCAGAGGAGTGATATAAGTCTTTGAATTAGTTAAACATGTTAATGTTATTTCCTGTTTCTGTTTCCTAGTTACTGGCTCTTTCTGAATGGATCCCAATGAATTTCCTGGCTCCTTGGGGCCACTTTCTCTGCCTGATAAGCCACTAATAGGTGACCTCCCTGCAGACATGGAGTTTGGAGAGGATCTGCTGGCTTCCCAGACAGCCTCTGTCCCACAAGCCTCAGCTCTTCAGCCCCAAGAGATGGAGTGGGAAGCGCCCAAGCAAGAAACCTCAGACAGTGACATGGGCCTGGACTTAGTGAAAGCAGATGGCTTGTCAGACCTAAGTAAACCCAACAGCCTGGGACTGGATAAATCTGATCCTTTGGCTATCTTGGAGAAGCCTGGTATCCTGGATAGCTTGAGCAAAGAGGATGAGCTGGTGGTTCCTAAGTCTGAGGACCTGGACAGCTTGTACAAGGCAGATGGTTCTGTAGATCCAGAAGATGGAACAAGGGACCCTTCTGCACCAGGGATGGAAGCCCTGGTGCCAGAAGCTTGGAAAGAGGAAGGAGTGTGTAAAACTGAGCCTGAAGGCCTGAAAGATGAGGGTCTGGAGAGTGCAGCTTCCCTCCCTGAGAACCATGCCATGGAATCCCCTGACATTGTGGAGGTGAGCAACACCCCGCCTTCACAAGACCTAACAGCCTCATCCGTCGGCTCACCAGGAAGCCAGCGGCTGGCCAAGAAAGCCCGGTTAAAAGCCCCAAGGAAAAGCTCCCCATTGTGGAAAGAGGAGGCATCCACGGAGGAGACGAAGGAGTCAATCCTCAACAGTACATCTGATCCAGCTCCTGAGCTGGTGGGAGAGAGCCCAGCTGAAGCAGAGAAGGAAAGCAGCACTGGCCAGAAAGACCCTGCCAAGCCCAAAGCAGAAGAGGCAGCACAGTCACCATCCCTTCCAGGTGGGTATGAACAACAGAGGCTGTCTGTAAAGCGCGGCCACTCTTCTTCTTTCTCTCTTCTCCTCTGATGGCAAACTGGAGGAAGACGAGGGTGGAGGATGCCAGTGGCTGCCCCACTTGCTTTGATTTTGGGAGAGACTCTTTGCAGCTCCCTTGTCCACAGTCCTGACCTGCCTTTGATTGCCAAGCAATGTGTTGCATATCCAGCTGCTCTCCCCTCCCTCACAAGCTATTTTCTTCCACTGCTGCTTCTCCGGCCACAGCTGGAGAGTCCACCTGGCTTTCTTGAGTGCCAGTTGTAAAGAAATCCCCACTTCCCCCAAGTATTTCTGTGCCATTCACTTCAGCACTGCAGCAGTTTTCCCCAGTCTTTGTTTATGTTTTCATGCTGTGATTGTTGCGAGCCACAGCCTGGGCCACTTAGTTCTTTTGGAGCCTCACTGACAGCTTTTGGGTCTCTTTTGTGCTTCTCTTGCAGGGGAAGGTGCTGGTGCAAAGGGGAGTGAGCAGCCAGTTGAAAAGGTAAGGAAGGAGGAGGCACAGGTGATTGCAAGTCTCTCTTCTAAGACTCTTAACTCTTCCCTCAATTCCTTGCCCATACGTTGCTCTTTTAGAAAAACTAGGCCTCCCATCTGCTGTTCCTCTGTGTCACAAGCCATCTGCGCTGCTTCTTCTCTTCCTTATCCTTTCCTCCCCATGGTAGATCATGAACTTTACCTACCTTTTTTTGTACAGTGCTTAGTATTCCTAAGTGCTCGGTAAATAATTGCAGTTTGAGGGTTTCTCTAGACCAGGTGCCTTTGGCTAGACTGATGATTCATTGGTGTTTTCCAGGAGCGGAAGAGGAGTGAGCGAGCCAGGAGGTCAGAGGCATCCCGACCTGAAACAGTAAACTCCTCTGAGAGCAGTAAGTTGCCCCTCAGCCATCAGTCCTATGTTGAAGAGGTGCCGACAGCTCACAGAGTCTGAAGACCGGTTTACCCAAGAGAGCAGTTGCCTAAAGCTAGTATGATGTAATAGACAGAGAGTGGGTTCAGTCCCGGGTCCCCTCAAATGAGCTTGCTCCAGTCACCATCTCTCAGCCTAGTCTAGGCTCAGTGATGGGGAAAGAACTGTGTATGTGGTTCCACACTCCTGAAGTGAAGTGGAACAAAAGTCCAATGTGGTTATATTGATATCCAAGGGAAAGGCAGGATCTTCCTTGCTGGATGGAGGATTTTTTTGTAAAGCATCTATCCAAGGCAGGTAAAGTGAAGCCTGCCTTTATGGGGGAGTTGGTATTGGTGATTCTTAAAGTCTCTTTTAGGCTTCAGGATGCTGAAGGATGACAATTTTGTACAGATGCTCTGACCTCCTCTAAAGTCTCTTTCCTGCTGTTTTGTTTTTGTTAAATTCTAGTTTGTTTATTTCATGGGTATTCCCGTGTCCCTTCTGTCATCGAATTCCAGGCAAGTGGCCACAGGGGGACCTCCCAAGAGAGTTCCGACCCAGGCCTTCCTTAGTTTCAGCCAGGGGCTGCCTCCGTTGCCTTCTGTCCATGCCCCAAGACCATTCTGATCTCCATCTCTCCTGCTTCCTGCAGTCCCAGTCTCTGATGAGGATTCAGATGCCATGGTGGATGACCCCAATGATGAGGACTTTGTTCCCTGTCGCACTCGGCGCACCACTCGCATGTCTCTGCGCAACCAGATGGCCCAGCGGGCTGCCCGCTCCACAGTGACCAAGATGACTTGTGCCAACTGCCGGACGCCACTGCAGAAGGGCCAGACAGCCTATCAGCGCAAGGGGCTCCCTCAGCTTTTCTGCTCCAGCACCTGCCTCACCACCTTTTCTAAAAGACCACTCAGCAAGAAGAACTGCACCTTCTGCAAAAAGTGGGTGCCGTTACTGTCTTCCCCATCCCTTGCTGCCGTTTGCTGCACATGGGCTCCCTGTTCCTTATCTGCTGCTTTTGATGCAGCAGGCCCTAGCCTTGCAAATACTCTCCCTCCCCTGCTTGTTATTTTTCTTGGTGTCTTTGGCCTCCTTGCTGCCTTCGGTTTGCTGGGGTGGCCCTCTGTCTGATTGATGCCATTCTGTCTGCAGGGAGATTTGGAACACCAAGGAGTCTGTCGTGGCCCAGGTTGGCTCGGGCAGCTCTTTTCATGAGTTCTGCACTTCTGTATGCCTCTCGCTGTATGAAGCGCAACAGCAGAGACCAGCACCACAGGCAGCAGAAGCTTCAGACACTGTCCGCTGCAGCGTGTGCTACAAAGCAGGAGAGGTGAGCATGGCTAGTTTCTGAGGCCTTGTTAGGGAATGGAGGGCTTGGCCTGTAAGGGAACAGGAATCCGTGTGAGTCTGGTGCTGCCTGTAGTTCGAGACCACCTTGCTGTAGCATCCCTCAGTGGCAGAGTCCATGCTTTACAGGCAGAAGATTGCAGATTTAACCTTGGCATCTCCAGTTAAAGTTTCTCAAGTTAAGAGGACTGGGGAAAGACTTCTTTCTGCCCGAGGCCTTGGGGAGCTGCTGCCAGCTGGAGTTTAAAGGACATGCTGGTCAGGCAGATTCCAGAATGGTAGCCATGGAGAAACCTGCCCTGTGGCACTTGGAGGACTGTGTTAGTGAGTTGATTGCATGAGCACATCCCACTTTGTCAAGGCCCTCCAAGCAAGTAGGAAGAAAGTAGCATCTAAGGAATGGAGAGGTTGTAAGGGAGTTTTACATACTACGTGGGAAGGAAGTAGGGTTGCCAAGTACTGGATCAAGTTTAATTTTAAATTGTTTATAGTTCAAGAAACACTTCATTGTGTACATTAGGTCTCTGGGAGCTTCTGAGCTTCCGCAGGGCTTGTGCGTCAGTCTTGTTCAGGGTGGCCTTCTCCTGATCTTGGTCTGTCGGCCCTCCTGGAAATTACCCACCCATTAACTCATATATTTTATTGATTATTTATGAATGGCCTGTATCTTGTTTTACTAGATTATCTTTTATCACCTTATATGTTATGCATTTTTATATACAGTTGTTGTGATCTACTCTGGGCCTTCAGGAAAAGACAGAATAGAAATTTAATAAATAAAATAATGCTGTCTGGGCTTTACTGACAGTGGAGATCTGAAATTCAGCAGGCTCAAATGTCTAGCTGCCATAGCTGCTAAGTTCCAGATGTGGGATTTGATCTTAATGCTGGTTATCAAAAAGTTTCTTTGCTGGGCTTCAGCCCTTACCCGGCCCTCTCCTACCCTGCACTCCCACTTGGACTAAAGCTTGCCATCTCTACTGGCCTACCGGCTATCGTGCCTAGTACCTGTCACCCTTTGGGTGATGGAGACCACTGCTGATGCCCCCTCTGCTTGTGAATGACTGTGTCTCGTCTGCAGATTCAACACGAGGTCAGCAATGGGAATGTGGTGCACCGCATCTGCAGCGACGCTTGCTTCACCAAGTTCCGTGCCACCAAGGGCCTGAAAACTAACTGCTGCGACAACTGCGGTCTCTACCTTTACAACAAGGGGATGCCATTGGAGTACCTCTTTCATGAGGGTCAGCAGAAGCGCTTCTGTAACACCACCTGTCTCAACAGCTACAAGAAGGTGAGGCTGGGCAGAGGCAGGGATGCACCTCCGTGCAGCTCTGGCCTCTCATCCAAGGTGAAAGGGCTCTCTGAGCCAGGTCCCAGATGAACGGCAGTGAGCCACAAGCCCCAGTCCATCCCCTTCTTGTGTCGTCTGCTGCTAGGAGTTCTTGGGACCTGCAAAACCACAGGGGCTGCCTTCCATGTGGAATCCAGAGGAAAAGGTTCAGAAAGAATCCACATGCACACACAAACCTCTTGTGACACTTGGAGGGTGGCACATTTCTTTCTTTAACAGTGCACAGATGTCCTCCTGGGAACTGTTGTAGGAATATCTTGGCTTGGCTGACAGTTTGGCCCTGAGTGAGAGTTGAAGATGTTGCAGGTTCAGATCAAAATAAAGGATGGAAAAGAGGGCCCAAGGATGCAGCTGGGCCTTCCTGGCAGCCACTCTGCTCTTTTCTCTTTGCAGAAAAACACCCGGGTATATCCATGCATGTGGTGCAAGACGTTGTGCAAGAACTTTGACATGCTGTCCCACAAGGACCGGAATGGCAAGACGGGCCTCTTCTGTTCCATCTGTTGCATCACGTCCTACAAAGTCAAGCAAGCGGGCCTGACAGGTAAGAGGTAGTAGACTCCCCATATAGTTCTGCTGCCTGTGGCAGATTTGTGTGGTGGGGGAAGAGTGTCCTGTACATGAGAAAAGAGAGCAGGAGGCAGATGGACCATCACCTGTGCTAGAAGGGCCACTCTACCACACATGGGTCAAGCTAAGAGCTCTCCTGCAGGGGCGGCTTGCTCCATTTGTTGACAGTTGGGCCAGGCTTCTGGATGTGTGATTCTGACTTACCAGGGTTGCTCACGAGGGGGCCTAGATCTGGAGGACTGAGTTGTTAGGAGCTGCTGTCTGGGTGTTGGCCACAGTTTTCTCTGGAAGGAGTCCTGGCTTGGGTGGGGACAAATTCCAAGCAGCGTTTCAGGCAGTGTGCCTTAGAACCAAGCCTGGTCCTCTTTTCTTTGCTAGGTTAGGGATTTATATCGAGCCTGGGGGAGGAATCCCACACGCCCTCCCTCACCAGCCTGGCCCCTCTTCCTGCCTTTCCTTTCCCCAGGACCCCCTCGGCCTTGCAGCTTCTGCCGGAAGAGCCTGTCTGAGCCCTGCTACTACAACAAGAATGAGCAGGTGGTGTACCAGTTCTGCAGCCCCAGCTGCTGGACCAAATTCCAGGTACATAGGGAGGCTCTGCCACCGTCACAGTGATGGGACCAAACCCAGGAACGTGGGTTTTCTGCATGGCTGCGATCTGGTGCATCCATCAGACTCCTGAAAGTCTCTGCTTTCATAATCTTTAAAAAAAAAAAAAGGCTTCTAGCTGTTATTGTTTGCTGTTAAAAGCTTTGGAAGGTGAAGGTTGTGTCTGCTAAAAACTCTTTAAGGCTAAAGAAGATGGAGAAGGGGAGGGGCTGTATCACTCTCCAAAGTTGGCCGTGCTCTCCCAGGGTCATATGAGTCCCATCTTGCCTTGATCTGCATTCTTGCACTTAAGACAGAGCTCCATGCCCTGTGTATAAAATTCAGCTCTTCTTTCCTGTCTGTCGGCACCGTTTGTTACTAAGAGCACATACCCCTTAACTCCTCAGTGTCAGGTTTTCCCATCTTCCTAGCCCTTTGCTGCCCTTTCTTCCAATCGTCACACCTCCCTGTTTTATTTTGCCCCTCCTGTCCCGGAGTTAAGTTCCCTACCCTCATCCTGCCCCAAGCAACATTCTGTGATCATATCTTCTCTCTCAGAAGTTACAATGTTGGTGAACACTCTGACATCACAGCAGTTCAGCCAATAGCCAGAAATGGGTTGGGGAGGGGTGAGGCTCGCTTAGCTAATTCCTAGCTTATTATATATTTATATATGATGTCTGATCTATCGTGAGGGTCATTGTCTCAAATAAACTGTTTCGACTTCTGCTGATGCCGAAGAGAGTTTGTGTCTGCTGTCCAATAAATCAGTCAAATAACATTTGTGTGATTTGCATAATTTATTCTACTCGCAGACTGTTGGTCTTTTACTTCCATTGTCCATGGCCAAACCCTGTTCCCTCCCAGGAGCAGCTGCAGCAGCTGGACGTCCCCTGGGAAGAACCTGTGTGGGGTGCCTGCCGATTACTGTCCCCCCTCCTTAGGAAATGGGGTTCAGTCAACCCTCAGTGGTGGGGAGAAGGGAAGTGGGAGGGCTTGTGTCTACAGCCAGTGGGCTGTGGGCATAGGAGGAGAGTGCTGGGGGGGGCGGGAAGTGTCAGGGTGGATCCGGGGCTGGTAGGTGGGAACAAATGTGTATGCTGTGGGGGGTGGGCAAGAACCCTTTGGTGGATGTCAGTCTGGAAACTTGGGCACTCTGAGAGCAAACGGGAGGCTGGGCAGGCAACTCCAAGCTGGGCACAGTGGGCATAGGTGATCCTGTGCCCCCCTTCTGAATCTTTCTCCCCTTCCCCTTCCCTCAAAATGCAGCGCACCAGTCCAGAAGGTGGGATCCACTTGACCTGCCATTCCTGCCACAACCTCTTCACTGGGAAGCCCGAGATCCTGGACTGGCAGGTGAGGGGGTTGCAGTCAGGAGGCAAAGGAATTGCCCGGGAGGGAGGAAGGAAGGAAGGAAGGAAGGAAACAATTCCTGGGCTGTGCAGCTGTTTGGACAGTCCGGGAGGTAGCTTCCCCTCAAATCTGCTCTCTCTGCGCAGAGAAGGGGGTGGGCAGGTTTTGTACTGGGAAATCGGGGGTTGCCCAGGTCTGCCACTGGCCCTCAGAAAGACAGTAGAAATCCAGTTGGCTCAGCAGGGCCCTGCTTCTCTGCTGCTGGGAGTCCCGTCCTGGTGTGGTCAGTTGGCTGAGCATGCTCCCTCCCCCTGCCCCGCCCCGCCCCGGCAGGACAAGGTCTACCAGTTCTGCTGCAGAGACTGCTGTGAGGACTTCAAGCGGCTGCGTGGGGTGGTGTCCCAGTGTGAGCACTGCAAGCAGGAGAAGCTGCTGCATGAAAAGATCCGCTTCTCGGGGGTGGAGAAGAACTTTTGCAGCGAAGGTACCTGGGGAGCGCACGAGCCGGATCTGGGCTAAACAGAGTCCTGCGGCGGAGAGGAGGAAAGGGGCCCGGCAGCAGAGGGAAGTCGGGGGGCGAGAGGAGGGTGGAGGGCTGTCCTGCTGGGGCCTGGCTGCCTGGAGAGTGCCGAAGGAGGCCGCCTTGCACGGCTGCAGCCCGCCCCCAGCACCAGCTGGCCTTGCTGTGCCTTGCAGGTCCTTGCATGTGGTGGGCTTGGGCCGAAGGTCATTCGGAGTAAACTCTGCTTAGAACCAGAGAGGTGAGCGATGGCGAGTCCCTCCCGGTTTCAATCCCACCTTGGGGGCCAGTGCAGGATTGTTGCTTTCAGGCTGCCTCTGCGTTGCTGTGCTCTGCTGTTCCTCAAAGCTTCTCGCCTCTGGGTTCCCTGCTGTGGCGAGGGGGCCCGCCGTGCCCCCCCGGGAAGGTTTCACCCATGTTGTTTCTCCGCAGGGTGTGTGCTTCTTTATAAACAGGATTTCACCAAGAACCTTGGCCTCTGCTGCATCACCTGCACCTACTGCTCCCAGACGTGCCAGCGGGCGGTCACCGAGCAGCTTGAGGGCAGCACCTGGGACTTTTGCAGCGAAGACTGCAAAAGCAAATACCTGCTGTGGTACTTCAAGGTCAGTTGGTGGGCAGCTCTGGGCCAGTTGGGTAGGGGGTGACCTCTGGCTGTGCCGTCTTGCTGGGTCTCTGTATCACAGACTCCAGTCTCCTTCATCGGGACCTTAGTTTACTGGCAATTAAAACCCGGCCTTGTGGGAAGGCGGATTAACTCATGCAAGTCACGCACACCGCAACAGTCAAACTTGCTTTGCACCTTGCTCCGTAGTGGTAGCAGTTTGCTTGAGGTGGTGCTGGGTCTGACCAGGTGGGGTAAATAACACCATAGGGTGAGGGTCATGGAGAAGGAGAAGGCTGGGAGTTAGCCACGAGAATCCACGCTTGGGGGGGAAGGGGCTTTCACAGCGACTGCTTTACCTTTTGTAATTCCTCGTTCCCAGAGTCCTGGTATGTTTTCTCTTTATTTACCAAGAAAGACGGGATCCTAGTGGTCCAGGAGATCCCCGCGTTACGCTGACTGCCAGCCACGCCCTGGGCTCTGCAGAGGACTTTGTGGCTGACTGTCTCTTTGTCCCTCTTGTTCTGGATTTTAGGCAGCTCGGTGCCACGCTTGCAAACGCCAAGGGAAGCTGTTGGAAACCATCCACTGGCGAGGGGAAATCAAACACTTCTGCAACCAGCAGTGTCTGCTGCGCTTTTACAACCAACAGAATCAGCCTAACTTAGACACCCAGAAAGGGCCTGAGAGCCTGCTGAACAGTGAGTAGCCCAGTGCTTTGGCTAGCCCAGAGCAGCAGGGAGCTTGACTGCAAAGGGGGGGGGGGCTGCTAGAGCTGCTAGGGACTGATTCTGCACTGGCCCCTGTGGGTGGGTTGGATGGGACCAAGCAGGATTGCCCCCGCCTCCCTCCCTCCCTCCATTGCTAACCTCTCTGGTTCTATGACACACAGGGCCAGCCAGCCAGGAGGAGCCGGTAACCAGCGCTGCCTGTAACTCCCGTTCTTAACAGGGAGGCTCCGATATGGCTGCTATGGGTGGCTCCGTTCTCCAGCGGAGAGTTCTGTGTGGAGGGCCAGGCTTGGCCTGGAGTGCCAGGGCCAGCTCTCACCCTCCTGTTCCTCTCCCCAGAATCAAAAGCTAAGCAGTATTGGGCCAGGTCAGTTCTGGGATGGGAGACCCAGAGGCACCTAAGAGAGGGAGGATGCTCTTGCAGGAGACGTGGCCTGTTGTGCGGGAGATGGCCTCTAGCGCCTGAGGCAGGTGCTGACGGCCCAGGTGTTGCCAAGAGAGCCTGGTGGGTACCAGTGTCCCATGCTGGGAAATGGGTGAGGGAGCAACGCACCAGGATCACTTGGGGGAATCACCTTCAGAAGAGCCTTGTTTCCTGTGTTGGGAACCAGTCTGCACCATTCCTCCCCCCCCCCCCCCCAACAGCAGAACTTCTATGCACCGATTGGCAGTCTGTGTGTGGCCCTCTCTGGCCTTCTCAGCTCGTCAGGACTGGGTGTGCTTCAAAATCAAGACTTTTGCCATAGTAAAAAAGCTGAATGCTGTGACTACAGTATAAATTATGCAACATTTGTTGGGCATAAGCCTGGGAGCTCTTCTTTTTTAAGGAAATTTTCGTTCTTAAAGAGTACTGAATTCACAATTTATACTCTTTTTTTTTTTTTTTTTTGAGCTTGTGCAAAACAGCCAGGGTAGACCCAATCCGGACTGTTGAGTTTTCACACGTGTACAGTGGGTCAGCCTGAGAGAGCCTGAGGCAGTGGCTGGGTGAGGCACCGAGGCCTCCAGCCCTTACATCCGTCTTGACTTAGACCACCCTGTTATCTTTTTGTTTGTTTGTTTTCTTCTCTTTCTCTCTGGCCCCACTTCCAACCAGGATAAGGTGAGCAGCAGCCATGGGCTTTCCCCACTTGAAATGGTGAGGATGGATGAGAAGAGGTTCACTAGACAGGAAGGGCTCCTTTTGCCCGTTTTCCCCACACTGCAAAAATCAGGATTGTGAATCTGCTCCTGAGTCCTGCTAAATGCTTTGCCTAGGTTTCTCCACACACAGGTCAGGCATTAATTCTGGGGATGGGCTGGCACACACACAGCTCTCCCCCTGCCCCCCCCCCCAAGAAGTCAGGGACATGGTCATAGCTCCATTGTCCTGTTAGCAAGTGGAAGCTGTTCTGTGGGATTTCCTGCCTTCCAGACTTGGGCAGGTCACGGCCAGTGAAAGAGGACCTTATCTCTGAAATGTTCCCTTTCAGGTCAGTCCCCCGAGCCAAAACAGCCCTCTTCTGTCCCCCCAAAAGCAGAGACCAACACGGTGAGTGGGTGGTTTAGAGGGTGCAGCTGCCTGCTGGCCTGCTTCATGGTGGGAGGTGGCTGTCAGTTTGATCCTGGCTCGGAGGCTTGGTGGGAGGAGGGTGGAAAGAGCCCAGCTTTATTTGCAGTTTGCAAGTGCCGTGGCCCAGCCATATGGAAGCATGGTTTGCGGAAGAGGGTGCTGGGATCTCTCTCTGCACCGATGGCTGATGCTTGTTCTGTCTGGATCTGTACCTTTGCAGGTGCCTGCAAAGAACACTTCTGCCCCGGCAACACCGGCTACACCGGCTGCCCCACCACCGTCTCAGCCGGTCACACCACGGAAGAACAAAGCTGCCATGTGCAAGCCTCTCATGCAGAACCGAGGGGTGTCCTGCAAGATAGAAATGAAGTCCAAGGGCTGTCAGACAGGTGAGATTGGGTGAGGGGAGGTCAGCGGGGCTCCCCCCAGGGCTTTGACTTCTGCTCTGTAGGGAGCTGTGGCCATGCAGAGGAGTCCTCAGCAGAGGCTGGCTTACCTTTGCACCCATCGGCTCCCCTTCTTTGCTTCTGCTCTCTGTTTGCAGTAGACTTAATTGGATTGACACAGGGTAGTTTAGAGCCTGGGGTAGGTAGGAGGATTTAATACCAGACATTCAGTCTGACCACACTCCCACAAACTCTCAAGAGCAAGGACTCATTCTGCTTGGGAAAGCCATGAACGCAACACAGTCAAGCCTCACCTGGAGTAGTACTGTGTCAAGCTCTGGGCAATGCATTTTTAGAAGGATGCGGACAAACTGGAAGAAGGCGACAAAGCTGGTCAGGGATTTGGAAAACATGTCCTGTGAGAAAAGACTGAAGGAACCGGGTATCTTTTTAGTCTGTAGAAAAGGAGAATGCACTGTTCTGATAGCCGAAGGGCCGTCTCATAGAAGAGGACAGAGACTTGTTCTCTGCTGCTCTAAATGGCAAGACTAGATCCAGGTGTAAGCTACAGGGGTGTAGATTTTGGCTGAACATTAAAAGGAACTTCCTGCTTGTAAAACAATTTTGTCAGTGGAGCCGTTACACGAGAGCAGATGTTCCTCCCCCAGAGGTTTTCAAGCAAAGGCTGCATAAGGATGTTTTAGTTGTAGATTTCACTACATTGTAAAGGTAAAGGTTTCCTTTGCTTGAAAGCCAGTCGAATACAGCTCTAGGGATGTGGTGCACATCTCTGTTTCCAAGCCGAAGAGCCAGTGCTGTCCAAAGACATTTCTGTGGTCATGTGGCGGGCATGACTAGATGCCGGATCACAGGGAACGCTGTTACCTTCCCACCGAAGTGGTACCTATTTATCTACTTGCAATTTCTTGCTTTCGAACTACAAGGTTGGCAGGAGCTGGGACCAGAGACGGGTCCGTCTCACTCCGTCATGCAGCACTCGGGTCTCGAACTGCTGAACTACCAACCTTCTGGTCTGCAGTTCAGCATCTTATCCACTTGAGCCATTGCAGCCCATTCATTACATTGACCAGAGACTAAATGGCTGTAAGATCCCTCCAGATTCTTTGCTGGGAAAGGAATCCCCCCTCAGATACAGGAAAGGCTAATGGTTTGCCATTTGATCCTGACAGAGGCTGACTGGAAGCCCCAGGTGGTTGTGCTACCCATCCCTGTGCCGATCTTTGTGCCTGTGCCTATGAACATGTACTGCCAGAAAATACCTGTGCCTTTCTCCATGCCTGTCCCGGTAAGCATGAACCTGTCCTTCTCCTGTTTTCTACAGACTATACATTCCTAGTCCCCTGACCCTTGGATGTGTTTTCCTTCATTTGTAGGTGCCTGTGCCAATGTTCCTGCCCACCACACTGGAGAGCACGGAGAAGATTGTGGAGACTATAGAGGAATTGAAGGTGAAAATCCCATCCAACCCCCTGGAAGCTGACATCCTGGCTATGGCTGAGATGATAGCAGAGGCAGAGGAGCTGGACAAGGCCTCATCAGACCTTTGTGGTAGGTCCTGGGACAGTCTTGCTCAGTGCCACAGCTGCCTGAGCTTTTGTCACCCCCACAAGTCAAAAGGGAGAAAATGAGCATTAATTTTGTGCAGTGCTGCCTCTGTTCAACCTACATGTTAAAAACCTCATACCGAAGAGAGCCTTTGTGCTTTGCGTGTGTTTGTTCTATGTATGACCCTTTGATTGCGACGTTGTTGAAGAATTCTGCTATGATGAGTTCACCCTCCCTCACAGGATTTCCCTTTATCTTGTTCTTAGCTGAACATTTTCTTTTCCTTCTTTATTTTTCTCTGGCTGTCCCACACAGTCATTTGAACATATATTGGTAAATGCTGACCCAGCCTAGGGAACTGAGGGGAGAGACTAAAATCCTTCTTTTGCCCTTGTTTGATAATGGCACACAAGAGGTTGATCACTTTGATGATGGGAAATGTTCAGGTAGGAATCAGGTTTAGGATTTATGAGGTGAATAGGCAATAGGAATGAGGAAACTTAGTATACAAATAAACACCAGATAATTTGTCACAAACAAGTAGCTGTTTCTGTTGTTCAGACAGTCTTTAAAACTTGAGGAGAGAGATTTCTTGGCAGTCTCTGCTTACAGAAATCAGCATAAGCTTCTTGGTCTCACATACACTAAGGTTGATGCAGTCAGGAACATTCACACAAGTTCCAGTTTCCTTCCTTATCCACAGACTAAGGATCACTCCCTCTTCTAGGAGCTATTTCTCTCATACTTGATAGGATCACTCCCCCTTCACTAGGAGCTATTTCTCTCAGTCTTGATAGGGATGGGCTATGTGTCCCACTTCCCTTACTCGGGATCCTTCTTGATCCTCTCACAGTCTGCTTTGCTCTGTCACTGTTAACAGTCAACTCTCCACTGCCACTCAACTGAAGAATTCCATTTGAATCCCCTGTTAGTCAAGGTTCTCAGACTGGGTTACAGCCTTAACCATTTACTGTCTGTCCATCTGCTTTGAAGACTCCTGTGTTCAAATAATTGTGCTTGAAGCATAAGGCGAAAAAGGAATAAAGGTCCTGAAGAGAGGGATTAGATGGTTGGCAAGAGTAGCAAAACACCTCAGTAAAGGATGTTCCTCCCTTGCTCCTGATACATTCATGCTGGTCCTTAGGAATTAGAAATTGTCTTTTCCGTGCTTACAGGGTAAACTTCTCACTCATTTCTAGCTCTGTGGTCTGGTGGGCAGAAACCATTCATCTGGGGTGTCTCTCTCTGACGTTCTTCTTGTCCATGAGGACTCTTCCAGAGACACTATTAAGCGGCGTGACCTACTTATGTGTTCACAGACCTGGTGAGCAACCAGAGTGCCGAGGGCCTTTTGGAGGACTGTGACCTGTTTGGGCCAGCTAGAGACGATGTGTTGGCCATGGCGGTCAAGATGGCAAATGTGCTAGATGAGCCGGGTCAGGATTTGGAAGCTGACTTCCCCAAAAGTAAGAGTTAACAGTGGCCTGGGGCCATTGGGCTTGAGGGCATGGAGCTCCAGCGTCTCCTGAAGGAGAAGGAGGTACAGGGAGGGAAATTCATGAACCCTGGCTAGCAGCCCCCCACCCCAAAAAGAATAGCTGACATTGCCTCTAAAGCCTCCTGCAGAAGATGGGCATGCAGCTGTGACCTGCAGAGCCCACAAGAGGGAGGGAGAGAGGTCAATGACCGACTAGTTGCTTTCTTTCCCGGTCTGTAGGGTTGGTGGGGTCTGGGTCAGTGTCTACCAGGGAAAGAAGGAATGGTGGATGTGTGTGTTACGGGCAGTGCTTCACTCTGCATGTATAGTGGAGCTTGTAAGCCAAGGCATTGAGGGCCACACGCAGCTTGGGAACCTGTTCTATCACTGACCCTCATTCTTTGTTCCCCACCAGACCCCTTGGACATCAATCCCAGCGTGGATTTCCTCTTTGACTGTGGCCTGGTGGGCCCAGAGGATGTTTCCAGTGACCAAGATCTGCCTCGTGCCATCCGCAAGGTGAGTTCTGCCCCTCCCCCCTCACCTGGTGGACCGGCTGCTGAGGAAACAGCATTGTTCACTGTGACTCTAAAGTGGCCAGTGGCATGTAATATCCCACCTTTCCATTCAGAAAGGACCCTCTGGGTTGGTTTAAAGTGGCACCACATTACAACAAACCAGTGCAAAGAAGAGGCAAGAAAAATCATCAATCTGTTCTTTTCCAGCCTTATTTAAAACCACTGCTTTATTTATTTAATTAGATCTTTAAACCACCCTCCCCTATGCAAATAGGGCTCAGGGCGGCGTACATCAAAGAGAACCATCTACAAAATTCGCAATTAATAAAATCTGCTTACAGTTTAAAACTTGCATAAAAACCCAAAGCCTGCCCCTAAGAACTGTCCATAAATACTCCTTGGTAGCCAATAAAGGCTTTCCTTGGGTGCCTGGTAGAAAGACAAGAGGTTGGGGAATACTGCAGCTGTAACACTAATCTAGAGAATTTCCCCTCCTTTCTTGTAGCCGTTGGCTGTACTTTGAAATAGGGACAGGGACAAGGACCTCTATTGTTTACTTCTGGGGGAGGAGGCAGTCCTTGAGCTCCCGGGGTCCTCCCAACATTAACAGCTTCAAAGGCTACAACCAGCCATTTGCAGTTGAACACAAAATAAATGACCAGTTTAGGTTGAACAAAATGGGAGTAATATGTGCCCTGTCCCTACTGTCAGTCTAGCATTTGGGACAAACTGCTGCCTTCTAATACTTTAAAGGCAAGCCATCCCCCATGGAGCGTGTTAAAATTATACTATGGGGCAGTTTGCTGGTAAAGGCCTGGAGAGTCCCAAGGGGGCACTGTGAAACCACCCACTGAATCTAGGATCACGAAGCAGCCAGCAGATGGTAAACCTAAAAGGAATGATCAGGAGATACTGTCTAGGTGCCTGTGATGACAGGGTGTGCAGGAATCACTGTTCAGTTAAATGCATGTAGAGGGCATGTGAAGGGGTCATGGCTCAATGGTAGAGCACCGGCTTTGCATGCAGGAAGGTCCCAGGTTCAGTCCCCAGAACCTCCAGCTCAAAGGATCAGGCAGTAGGTGATGTGAAGTGCCTTGACTCGAGATCCTGGAGAGCCACTGCTGAAATAGATGATGGTGACTTTGATAGACCAGTGACCTGCCTGAGACCGCCTTCTGTCCTCACTGCAGGGCCAGAAGCGCCTGGTGCTCTCTGAGAGCTGTTCACGGGACTCCATGAGCAGCCAGCCCAGCTGTACGTCACTCAACTATTCCTATGGCGTGAATGCCTGGAAGAGCTGGGTGCAAGCCAAGTATGCCGGAGGCGAAACGAGCAAAGGTGATGAGCTGCGCTTTGGCCGTAAGTATGGGTCGGAGGTGACAGTGGTTGCATAAGAAGGAATGTCAGAGGTGGGTGCGTGGATGCTGGGAAACTGATGTCTCTCCCTCCCAGCCTAAGGCTGCCTGTTGCTGTTTCCGCAGCCAAGCCTATGCGGATCAAAGAGGACATCCTGGCCTGCACGGCTGCAGAGCTTAATTACGGCCTAGCTCAGTTCGTCAAGGAAGTCACCCGGCCCAATGGCGAGCGCTATGAGCCCGACAGCATCTATTACCTCTGCCTTGGCATACAGCAGGTAGGAAAGCCCTGGCCTCACCCCTCGTCTCCCCACTTGCCAAGGAATAACGGGACCTTGTCCTGCATGTCAGCATCAAGTAAGCGAGGGGTTTCTTTATGGCTCTTCCCGGGGCAAAAACCTCTTCTGCAACTGGGAATACCCCATACCAGGAGTTTGGCAGTTACTCAATTTGCAATTCCTTTTGCTACGGTTGGGGGGGGGGGGCTAAGTTTGCATTCCCTGCTTGATTCTGTACTTCTCGCCCATTCTTGCCACCAGTATCTGCTAGAGAACAATCGCATGGTGAACATCTTCACAGACCTCTACTACCTGACCTTCGTGCAGGAGCTCAACAAGACACTCAGCGGCTGGCAGCCCACCACGATCCTGCCCAACAGTACGTCGTTTGATGGGGCATAAGTCTGTTC
Organism: Lepidodactylus listeri; assembly: GCA_029233225.1. Lineage (NCBI taxonomy): Eukaryota > Metazoa > Chordata > Lepidosauria > Squamata > Gekkonidae > Lepidodactylus > Lepidodactylus listeri. Next base: position 32,174,630 of record JARCFY010000013.1, read on the forward strand.
TCCTCTTCCGGCACTCTGGGATTCTCAGAGGGCCTTTGGGAAGAGAGCTGGCCTGATGCTGGGAAAGGGTTAGCAGGCAGTCAGCTGTCCACAAGAAGAAAGGTTGTGGTTCCCCCCTCCCCAAGCTTGTCTGGAAGCCTCGAAATCAGCCTTTGTTCTGAGTGTCCTCCCCGCCCCCCAACAGTTGATCCTGTTTAGGATTAATCACTGTGTATTGTATGCGTGCTGCACCTTTTACAATCCTGCAGTCCCACTCTCAGCAGAGTTACACCCTTCTAAAGTCCCTTCAAGTCAGTGGCACTGTTAATGTCTCAGGCTGTTTTCACTGTAATTCCAGGATGAAGGCCTTTTAATCTGCGTTTTTTAAACCGCCCACTCACCGTGCTGCCCACTGAGGCCTAAGGATGGGCTGTGTTTTAAACCTAGGCCCAAACTCAATGCACTTGCTGTTAAACTTCCGCATTCATGTACAGTGTAGAAAAACACAAATTTTACATGAGCCACAGAACCAAGATAAAACATTTAGCGGTTTTTTGAGTGTGCATGTGTTTGGGCTCCCCTTTCCCCAGACTGTTGAGAAATTACTGACTGGCTTCTCCCTTCCTCTTTCTGGCCATGCACATGTGCCCGCACAGCCACAAGCAAGCAGGTAGCAGGGGCAGGGGCACTGTAGAATCCAGAAGGGAACTTGGCCTGGTGAAGTGGTGCCGGGGACTCGGAGAGGTCACCTGCCAGAGTGATAGCCTGCTCACACTCCTCCTAATGTAGTTCAGTTCTGCAGGTTGTTCAGTGCAGTTCATCGGAGCACTGTCTCGCGTGCACCTTGTGGCCGGCTGTGCTCTGACGGAGGCCGTTTGGCCTGTATGTTTGCAGACACAGTCTTCTCACGTGTGGAAGAGGAGCACCTCTGGGAGTGCAAGCAGCTGGGCGTCTACTCCCCGTTTGTGCTCCTCAACACCCTCATGTTCTTCAACACCAAGTTTTTTGGGCTGCAGACGGCCGAGGAGCACATGCAACTCTCCTTCACCAACGTGGTTCGGCAGTCGCGCAAGTGCACCACAGCACGGGGCACCACCAAGGTGGTGAGCATCCGCTACTATGCTCCTGTGCGGCACCGGAAGGGGCGAGGTAGGGAGCGCTTTCTGCATGCGTGCTTTTCCTGCCCGTCGGCCGTGGGGGCAGCCCCTGACCCAGCTACCTCTCTCCTCGCAGATGGTGGCCTCGGCAAGCGGAAGCGGGAGGAAGAAGCGCTGGTCTTGGAGCAGCGAGAGAATCGCATGAACCCGCTGCGTTGCCCGGTCAAGTTCTACGAGTTTTATCTCTCCAAATGGTGAGGGGCTCTGGCGGGGGACCCCACATTGTTGGCTGAGGCCTTAGGCAGGTTGTTGTCAGTGGAAGTGGAGTGAGGAGGTTGGAGGCAGTGTCAGGACCATCACCACTGACCACCCTCAAAGTGGGTGTGGGCAGTAACAGTAAAAAATATGCTCCCTCTAAGCTGTGGAGTCTTATGAACAAAAATTTTACTTTGTGAGCGGGTGATTTGGCTACTGCATAAATCAGTTTGCTCTGGAGCCATTCTTTCTGAGCTAGGACAAAAATGTGTGAGCTGGAGGCTAAAAACCTGAGCTAGCTCACACTAACTCAGCTTAGAGGGAACACTGGGGCACTGGTTGTGAAGGGCATGAAAAGTAGCAGTGGCCGCTTGGCAGGGCCCGGTGGGTGTGGAAGCATCCCGCTTGAAAACCAGCTTCGCGCAAGCAGCACTAAGCACACTAAGAGGTGCGTCCAGATCATGGTGGGAGTTCGGCCCCCTGTGCTTCTGCACAGCTGTGTGGCTCCCGTTCCCTAGCTAGGCGTCACCCACGTAGGCTGCAGAGGTACAAAGGAAAGTGCTGCAGGAACGGAGGCTCTGGCCAAGCTCCTGCCAGTGCCCGTCTCTCTCTCTCTTCTGCCCAGGTGAGTATTCTCATTTCTCCTTTTCTGGCCGCAGCCCCGAGAGCCTTCGAAACCGCAACGACGTGTTCTACCTGCAGCCAGAGCGATCGTGTGTCGCCGAGTCGCCGCTGTGGTACTCGGTCATCCCCATGGACAAAAACATGCTTGAGAGCATGCTGAACCGTATCCTGGCTGTGCGCGAGATCTATGAGGAGCACAGCCGCGGGGGCGGCGGTCTGGATGACGACATGGACTGAGCCGGTGCCAGCCTGGCCGGAGGGAGACTGCGGGGCCCAGCGCTGCTCCAGCCAGATGGTGGGGGACGGGGAGGTGTGACTAGCTACCCCTTCCCTGCCTGGAGTTACAGGCACGTAGGACTCTCTAACACGCCCCACTCCATGCTAGTGACAACAGCCTGCTCCCCTGAGGGGCCAGCGCCTCCTGCCCTTTCCCCTCTCCCCCTACTGCCTAGGAGTGCCTGCTTGTCTGCTCCTTCTCCCCTGGCCAGGGTCTCCTTCTGCGGCACCAGGCTGGGAGGGGGGAGCGTAATGAATTGTTCTTTGGGGTTGAGGAGGACGCGGAGAGCATCCTGGCCGGGGTGAGGCCCTTGTGGGGGGGGGGCAGCTCTGTGGGCAGGAGCCTTTCCCTGGCGAGGGGAGAGGGGGCAGTGGCTCCTTGTGTGCACATTCTCTTGCTTGGGGCTTTCTTCTCTCCTCTGGGTGGCAGCCCTCCCCCTCCCCCTCCCAACAGCTGGATACTCTGTGTGTGTGCTGGGGGAGCAGGCCTGAATGACATCTGGACAGTCTCCTGCCCTGCCTCCCCAAAGCATCGCTTGCCCACCGCCCCATGGGGCGTCGGCTGCCCGGCATCCCCCCCCCCTCCTCCGTTTGTCTATGTGTTGCGTTGAACTCTGAGCTATGGCTGGTGGTGGTGCCGTCTGTCGAGCCTGTATATATTGTTCTGGCCCAGCCCCTGTCTGTATCCTTGTCACGAGTGAGCCAGTTGCAGGTCTCATTGTAGTGATACCGGGGTGTTAGGACCCGCCCCGTGTCTCTCTGGAAACCATTCATTTCAAATAAAGGCACAAAACCTGCATGCTGTCTTGGCCTCTCTTTCGGCAGCGAGGACAGTCTGCAGCTTCTGCTGTCAAGGGTGTGCCGTTGGGCTCCCTTTCTTGTAGCCTCGGAGCCTGTGTGCCAGTCGACATCCGAGGCCAAGGGGAGGGGCCGTGGCCCAGCACTAGAGCATCTGCTTTGCATGCGGAGGGCCCCGGGTTTGATTTTTGGCATCTCCAGTTAGAAAAAGGATTCGGTAATGTGAAAGACGTGAACCTGAGAGCCCCGGTTGTCAGAATAGTTTCACTTGATAGACAGTGATCTGACAGACTCCTGCCCGTGAGAGGCAAGTTCAGCCTCTGTCACAGCTCCCCTTCCCTTTGCTTCCCTATTTGCAGCCGTGGAACCCATGGAGGAGTTGCTTCCTGCCGCTTGGGTGTCCTTCTCTGTTCCTGACCACTAGGTGGCAAGAGGCTGTGCAGACCTCATCCTCGACCCAAGCATGAGCCACACAGCTGGCACACTCTCCTGTCGGCTTTCCCACTGTTCTTTCCAAGGGGCAGAAGGGATGGGTCTTACCATATGCTTTAAAAGGGGGGGGGTATGGAGTGCCCCACGCAGACCCTTAGTTCTTAGCTGCTCTGTTTAGCTATGAGGCCAGCCCCAGAACATAACGCTGAGTTGCTGCAATCTCTGCTCCTGTCCCTCTGTTCAGCTACTGCTTCCTATCTCGATAGGTGTGTGGACAGGCCCAGGCAGTGAAAGGGTTCTCCCCACCCACCCACCCACCCACCCCTTCACGGGTCCTGGCTTCTACATCTCTTCTTCTCTAGTCAGGCAATGAGGAGAGGCTTGGGGGTTTGGGTTCTAGGCTGATCATGTCAGCTCCGCTGTCCTGCGGACTCCTAGCACAGCATCCGGTGGGCTAAACAGCTAGGTCGCTGGGCTTCCATTTGCTGCTGGTCTTGCTGCACTTGCTGTCTCGCTTCTGGCTTGCCACCCAAGCGGGGCTGTCGTTCACCATCCCTGCTCCAGGGCTCTCCCCCTTAGAGGCCTTGCCCCCAGCCTGCAAAGAGAGACTACGAGATGGAGTAGTGGTGCCGTGTCCCTGGGGGTCCGGACCCCCAGCCTCCTCCTCAGCACCTGGACTGTGTCTGGCCGACTGCCTCACCCTGCATTTGGTGAAGGCCACGTGGTACACCTCTACTATGTTGAGCAGGAGGGAGAGGCAGGCCACGGCTAGCATGAAAAGGATGAAGATAGTTTTCTCCGTGGGGCGGGAGATGTAGCAATTGACTGTGTTGGGGCAGGGCCAGCGGCTGCAGGTGTAGAGGGGCTTCAGCTCAAAACCATACAGGACATACTGGCCCAAGATGAAGCCCACCTCAAAGAGGGTCTTGAAGAGGATGTGGCAAATGTAAGTCCTCAGAATGGCCCCCTGGAGGCGGATCCTACCTTGAGTGTCCCGAATGGAGACCTTGGTGGGATTAGGCTGTCCCGCGAGGGAGCGGCCACCCTGAGCTTCCAGGCTTTCTTGTTCCTTCTGTTCCTTGCGCACCAGGTGCAGGATGTGGCCCAGGTAAATGAGGCTGGGCGTGGAGACAAAGATGATCTGCAGCACCCAGAACCGGATGTGGGAGATAGGGAAAGTCTGGTCATAGCAGACGCTCTGGCAGCCGGGCTGCTTGGTGTCGCAGGAGAAGTTGGACTGCTCGTCCCCCCACACCTTCTCTGCAGCAGCTCCCAGGACCAGAATGCGGAAGATGAACAGCACCGTCAGCCAGACTTTGCCCACAACTGTGGAGTGCTCTTGCACACTCTCCAGCAGCCTTCCAAGGAGGTGCCAGTCCCCCATGGGCACCAAATTTGTTTGCCCTGAAAGAGAGGGATGGGCAAATGCCATTAGAGGCACTGAAGCACCTTCTGTTAGCACAAAGGGAGCAAGGTGCCAGGAGGGGCAGGATCTACCTGTGCTGAGCTGGCCGACCTGGCTCATTCTGCCTTTGTTCTCTGGCTGTACCCATTGTGCCTCTCAAAGCCTGAGTTTAATCTGACCAAAGGCAACAGAGGCCCCAGGCCTGGTTAACCAGTTACTGGCCAGGAGTAGCAGCTCTGCCTCTTTCCTGTATTTAGCTCTGTTGCCCCTGCAGCACAGCCAAATTGTATTACTCTGCAACACTACCCTAGCCCAAGGGGAACATACAGGGACCATATTGCCACTGCCCTATTCAAAAACTGAAATCACTGCAGATATGCAGCCGGAGACCAGGGCCATTGAGGCAGGAGCAAGAAAATCCCTGCAGTAGCTGCAGCAAAACTCACCCCTTCCAGCTTCAGAAGCTCCAGCATCAATCGGTTGCAGTCCCGTCAAGCATCTCTTGCCCAAAGAGCACTGGGGGCCCCCTCAAAGGAAGCTGGCAGCAAAAGCCCACAAGCGCCTGACCAGCTGTTCCCGTTCGTTGGTACCATCACCGGAGAACTGAGCTCTTGAGTCTCTGTTCAAGGCAGGGGCCTTGTCGCCATCAGAGCTTTGTTGCTTATTGGCTCTTGCCATGACTGACCAGCACAGTAGCCACTGGGGGTTGGGGGTAACCTCCTCTGCCTTTATTTTTGGTCTGGGCACTTTGCTAATTATAACCCCTCCTGCAGGGTGAGTGTGCATGGTACAGGGGTTATATTTAGGTAAGTGCTCTCCAGCTCACAGGACCTTGGAGTGACCCGCCTCTGGCTGCATGTGTGCTGTGGAGGGTCATTTCCTTCCTCTGGCTGACCCAGCATGGAAGCCATGGCAGTCAGTTCCCCTTTACCGCTGTCTCCTTCCTGCAACCTGGAGCAACATGACATGGTGGCAAAGCACTTCCCCTAGCACAACTTTGCTCCCAGTTCAATGACAGTATTGCCAGCTGCTCGCCTCTGTGACCCCTTTCCTGGGCCACTAGGGGAAGTCGGTGAGTGGCTTGTGCTGCTGCAGTAGGAACCGTGGATTCTGGTCTTTTGTTGTTCCACTGGCAGGCACTTCCTGTGCCTTTGCATAGCAATAAGGCCTGCAGAAGTTAGAGACCGTGTGGAGCACAGTCAACATGTTTTAACAGTGGCCACAGTGGGTTCTTACACACCTGTTGTGTGAACCTGACTTTGCAGCTTGTTCTACTTGCATACATACCAGCCCCATCAGTCTTGCTTCAGGTGGGCCAGCCTTAAGCAGTGCCACATGTATGAGCAGTAAGGACTAACAAAACTCGAAAAACAGCAGTTGTGCAATACCGTTTTATTACCTATTATAATAAATACCTCCATGTCATACATACAAATGCAGATAGGGGCTTTCATCCAGCCTGATGAAAGACCCTTGGAAACTCAAAAAGTTTGTGCACTTCCGTGTTATTTTGGTTGGTCCTAATCTAAAGATATTACATGGCTGTTGTTTTTGGAGTGGTTTTATGGATGCATATGGCATTCTTCCATATTAAAAATGTGAACAATTAAAGTCAATTGCAAACACAGCTGCTCGGGGGGGGGGGGGTCAGATTCCTGATGTGTGTTGGTGATGTGTCCCAAGCACCAGCCAATCAGGCACTGGAACTGGCAGCCACTTTTCCCAGTCCCACACAAAACACTCCCCAAAGGTACAGAATGATTTTTCCCTACCCTTTCCGTGCTCACTCTGACAGAAAAAGTAAGGTTTGGATTGTTGAGTACACCTCTCGAGCCCCACCACTCTCCAGTATTGGTTCCACTCCCCTAAATCCTACCTGATGGAACAACCCTAAGCAGTTCTACTCAGTAGGGCTGGCTTTCAGGAAAACGTTCTTCAGACTGAAAGCCTGGTCTTCGTAGTCAGCTGACAGCATTCTCCCTCCAGTGGCATCTCTAATGCAGCAAGTTTGAACAAGGAGTCTGTGGAGGAAGATTTGCCCTCTTGTCTTGTAGCTGAATGTGTGAACTGCCTGTGTTTGAAATGTCTTGTGTTCAAGGTGCTGGGGCATTTGGTGTGTGTGGTATGGTTCACACATGCAAAATAACACTTGATGTTGCAGCCATTGAGGGGTAAGCATACATGTGTGAATTCACCCAAACCTAGAGCTGGGGAGGAAGAGCAATTACTCTCCTTGGAGGAGTGATGTGGAAAGACAGTCTGCTGGGCAAGCATGCTACTGTTACGGCTTCACTTGCTCATGTTCTGATGAGTTTGTAAAGCGGCTCTCTGAATACCAAAGGATTATTGGAGAGGGCTGCATACACATTTTTAAAAACAAATGCTTGTCCCAGTCTTCATGCAGTGCTACTTTTTCCAGGGTAGGAGGCTGGGTGTCTCCTTTTCACCTCGACTGCAGAAAAGTGGTCATTTTGCAAAGCCCCACTAGTGCACAAGGAGATTTGCCCTGAAATTCTTGCAGAGTCCTAGATGCATTGTGAAGAAGTACAGCCACCACGGCTTATGATATGTGACCAGGATCTGCAGCTGCTGCCCTGCAACTACATGTGGAGGTGACAGCATTATGACAGTCCCGGGGGGCGGGGGGAATTTGAGCACACACTGTCCCTCCCAGACAGCAGTGTCCCTCCCCAAGCTTCAGACGGAGGGGGGATGTGTGCGCACGCCTTCTCCTCTCTATTTCAGTCTCCCACTGGGAGTATAAGCTTGTCCCACTTACCACAAGTCTTTATCTCTAGGTATTTTAAGTTACAGACAAGAGCCATAAAGACAAATAACTGAAGGCGGAATTGTAAAATCAACTTTTAATACTGACTGCTTTGGTACAGGGATGTGAGACTGGGGAGAAGAGCAGTTTGCCCCCCACACACACACATCTTGGCTAGGCAACCCCCCAATCCTTCCCTTGCCAAATGAGAGCAGCAACCAAGACTTAGGATCGGCCCTCATTTTCACACCTGTGTCACTGGCAGAAGTTCAAGAGGGGTTCCTTTCTGTCACTGTTGCCAAGGCAAGTGGCTCCTCTTGAACTTCTCCCTACCCTGCTGGTGAGACAAAGGAGCCCTGGTGGTGGGCAAAGGTGGCAATGCTGCATGGAGACATCTTTGGTGCATGTGTTATGACAGCTCAGATCCAGGACACAAAAGATGGGCATTAAGTGCCGGGCTATAATCACAAGGACAGAAGTAACTGATCTATTGCCCTGCTGAAAGAGGGCAGAAATCCTTGATTTTATTCTGCACCGCAAAATTCCAAAATCTACAGTGCGAAAATCTAAATTTTGCTTCCAGAATTTACAAAGCAAAATTATGTGCAGTGTAAGATTACGTTGATTCCTCCACCACCACCCCTTTTAAAGAGGATTAGGTGGTGCAGGGCACAAAAGAAGAAAGGGGAAAGGTCTCCCCAAATGGTGACTGCAGTTTCTTTGGGAGCTGTGACTGGAAGCCCCCATGCCTTCCCCATTCTCCCAGGCAGCGTGGGCAACAGAGGTCAAGTTGAAATCTTCTGGCAAATATTCTGCAGCTGGTAGGTTCTGCAGCAACTACACCAATTCTTACTAAATCCATGGAGCTGGTAGGCTCTGCAGCAGAGGACTAAAAGAATGGTCAGGGCCCGTGATAGAGGGGCCAAAGGCACTGCAAGGGAACTCCCTTCATAAGAAAGCCCCTGCCAGCTCCCACCCACAGCAACCCACAGACGAGTCCCACATTCTCTTCCCAGCCCTGGTCTGCTGCAACCAAGCACCACCTCTGTGGTCCCAATACCCTTAGCAGGCTGAGCAGCGGTCCGTCTTCTCCTGTGCCCCTGAATTGCGACGGAGAATGTCCTTGAGGGAGCTGTCCTGTTCCGTCAGCAGCTGGTTGATTTCGTTCTGCTTGTACTCGGACAGCTTGTGGCCCAAGAAGGAGCCCTTTCCTGAAGACGGGTTGGGGTTGTGGTGACCGCGGCGGGCACATGCCCGCACCAGCAGGTAGACCAGTTCAACCATGTTGAGGACAATACAAATGCCAGAGGTGGTCAGCATGAAAACAGTGAAAATTGTCTTCTCTGTGGGCCGTGAGACAAAGCAGTCAACAAAGTTGGGGCAGGGGTAATCGTTGCACTTGACCAGACGGACCATCTGATACCCAGGGTAGATGACGTAAAAGATGTACATGAAGGTTCCTTCAAAGATGATGCGGAAGATCACGCTGCAAACATAAGTCCACCATAGGGACCCTGAAATGCGCATCTTGTGTTTCTTGACCTCTTCCAAGTGCTTGGCATCCCCATGGCCTGTCATCACTAACAGCTTCTTCTCCTGGTGCTGCTGGTATGCCACGTGCATGGCCACGAGCAAGGCCGGAGTGGTCACCAGGATGAGCTGCAGGGCCCACAGGCGGATGTGGGAGATGGGGAAGTAGTGGTCATAGCAGACGTTCTTGCAACCAGGCTGCAGGGTGTTGCAGATGAAAGAGGCTTGCTCGTCTCCCCAGACACTCTCGGCAGCTACCACCAGCACCATGATGCGGAAGATGAACACTACCGAGAGCCAGATGCGGCCAACGGCTGTGGAGTGGCGGTTCACACCAATCACAAGGGAGTAGAAGCCTTCCCACTTCATTCTTCCTCACTCCTGCAAAGAAAAGACAAGAGTCTGGTCTGGTAAGAGCAGTCATGCCAGGAGAGGGGGGCAGCAGGTCACATCACATGCTGCCACTAGCACAAAGGCAGTAGGAGGAGTGTTCCCTCTAAGCTGAGTTAGTGTGAGCTTGCTCACAGTTTTTTAGCTTCCAGCTCACACATTTTTGTCTTAGCTCAGGAAGGGCGGCTCCAGAGTAAACTAATTTATGCAGTAGCCAAATCGCTCGCTCACAACTTTAATGCCAGTAGCTCACAAAATAGAATTTTTTGCTCACAAGACTCCACAGCCTAGAGGCAGCATTGAGTAGGAGTACTTGGATTCAGAAAGAGTACCTTCCAAAACTGCCCATCTCCCTTCCCCCACACCGATACAACAAGTTTGAAACCTGGAATCAGCATTCATGCCAGTTTTCTGTGTCTGGTTTTTGTCCTGTTTGAAATGTTCTTTCCTCCTAGGCCTGCACCATTAATAAAATTGCCATATACTAGCTGTGGTGTTCTCCCAATTCATACAACCATGTTTTCTGTGTCAGCGTCCACACAAGCCAACTTCTGCTATTTTTTTTAAGAGGTCATAGCTTTGTGGTAGAACAGCTGCTTTGCATGCAGAGGGTCCCAGAGTCAAGCCCCAACACATCCAATTACATGGACCTAGTAGGTGAGATCATGGATAGCTGCTGCCAGCCAGAGTGGGCAATACTGACCTTGACAGAGCAATGCTCTATCAGAGTATATGGTCAGTTGTCTGACCATACACTATAAAGCAGCTTCATGTTGGGAACTGTTTTTACCGTTCCAGCTTATATTTTGGAAAAAACATTTTGGGGGTGAGGTATTATACAAGGACATGTAGAGCTGGAATCAAGATGACTGCAAGGGTGTGGGGTACATCTACTCACAGTGAGTCATCCTTAACACATAAACAATGGTTTTGCCAATGCGTCCTCTGCCTCCAACCAGAATGGCACAGCAGCTTGATAAAACCAAACACAGGGTCTGACAGATGTATGCAGGGCCACTGTAAATGGCTCCCTGCAAAGAGCAGCTCCCCAACATGAATCACAGGCTCAGTTATGCTGTACATGGTCCAGTCTTAGAACACCAGTCCGGGGGCGGGGGGAGGCTGATTGTGATTCAGACTACAGCACCATGGGAGGGAGAGAGTTAACCTTCCTTCCATTTGCTCAGCAGAAGTAATTCTCCCCTTCCCCAGGCTACTATTAGCTCCAATAACAGGGCCTATGTTTTTTCTGAAGTTGCTCCCACATTATGGAATGGGGAAGGGCCCCCCCCCCCATCCTTGAGGACTTTGGGGTGGTACTGTAAGGCCGTTTTCATCACTTCGAGTGCCATTTGTATGAATTTTACTGCAAGTTATTAGGCTTTACTGGTAGGGGAAGAATTGGAGGTTTTATTGTTGTTTGAGGTTTTAATTATGTAGAAGCCACCTTGCCCTGACCTGGACAGCCCAGGCTATTCCGACCTTGTGTTCGTAGAAGCTAAGCAGGGTTGGCCCTGGTCAGTATTTGGATGGGGGACTATCCAGGAAGTCCAGGGTCACACTACACAGAGACAGGCAAACCACCTCTGACCTTCTCTTGACCTGAAAACTCTATGGGGTCACCCTAAGTCAGCTGCGACTTCACAGCCAAAAAAAAAAAAAAGCCTCCTAGAGCCATGAGGAAATAAAAGTCTCAATACATAAATAAAGGGCTGCTCTTAAGGGTAAAACAATACAGCGGGCCGACTGTTCTCTCTGCCCCAAACTTTATTCATACCCACCAGGCAGTAAACTGAAAGGCTGTTTCCGAAACCTACAGTTCGCTGCCTTTGGCAGTCTGCCACTGTTCCATAGGGAAGCTTTCCGTGCAGAGCCATGCAGCTCCAGGGACATCTCCCCTACCTCCCACTCTCTTTTCTTGCCACCTCCCACTGCTGCTATGAGAGGCACGTGCAGTGCGGAAGAGCAGGACGTTTGACGGGAGGCCCTGCATTCCACAGTGGGCAAAGTGGCACTGAGGTGGCTGCCGGGGCCTTGGGCCAAGGCAGGGACTGAAGCTTTTCAGGGACTCTGGACCAGCCCCTGCCTCCAAGCCAGAGTCTCCCAGAGGAGGGGGATCTACCAGGCAGCAGTGCGTCAGAAACATGCCTGCTCTATGCAGCAGGGACCAGCCAGAGTCCTCCCTCACTTCTGAATGGCCCTTCACTCGGGAGGAGCGAGAGAGCCAGTCTCACACTTTCCCTGCCCAGGAGGGTTTCTCCTCTGGGCAGAGGCACAGCAAGTTGCACAGGAAGGATGCGCTACTGGCCACCCACCCCAAGCGTTTAAGAGAGGCCGACTGCTGAGCAAAGCACTGTAATGCTTCCCTTGGTGTAGTTGCACTACAAATGCCCAATACGTTGAGCTGCGAGACAGGAAGCCTCACCCCTGCCATAAACTCATTCGATGGCCTTAGGCAGCCCTTTTACACCCTGCAATAAGGTGACGAAAATACTGAGCTCCTCCACCGCTACGGAGATGACGCAGAGAATACTGAAATGACATGCGTGCATGGACCATTATTGTTATCCCTGAACAGATTCCCAAATTCTGGGAGGCTCAACACCTTGGCCTTGGGGAAGCTGAACCAGCGCAGTCCTTGCACCTGCAGAACGAGGCCCAAAGCTAGAAGCTCTCCAGACAGAAGTCACACACACACACACTCACACACTCCTTGCCTCAGCCCCAGGCCACCACTTCCACCCAAAAGAGGATTCTCAGAGAGGCTCCCTCACCCCACCACTGGAGACCCCCATTTTATGCTGCCACGTGCCAAGCCTCACCCACCCGTCAAGAGCTCCAAGGCTGGCAGTCCGAATGGGGTCAGACAAGGTCCCACAGTCCAGACATTACCTTGCAGTGGGGAATGGGATCGTTCCCAACGCAGCCTCAGGCTCCCTCTATAGGCTCATGTCGCCCCGCAGACTGTGCCGCTGCTTTGCCGCTGCTCAGCTCCAGGGAGTCATATGCTGCTTTATAAACTACTTTGCATACAATGAGGCCTTTATCGGCCCCCAAACAACGCTCTTTAGAATTCAGGTCCACTGCCCGGACTTCCGCCCACCCTTGCCAAACAAAGTGTCTGTGTGTGGCATTCCAGGCTGTCATAGCCTGCCCCAACACCTGGTTCCAGGCTCTGCCAGGGGTGAGGAGGACCCCACACAGCGCGCGCTCTCCCTTCTGTGCCTTTTTGGGGAAGAGTGTCTAGCCGGCATGGTAGAAGGTTCTGTAAATGCTGCTGGGGGTGGCTGGTGATCTTGAGCACTTGGCAGGCCAGGCCGTGGGCTGCTGCCCCAGACATGCCTTGGAGACACAGCAGCAGCCCTGGGGGAAGGAAGAGTTAAGAGAGGACTGGCTGCTTACAGGCCCTGGGGGGTTAGAGTGTTCAGTGTACGCTAGCGGCCTTGTCATGATGCTGGCGGGCAGCAGCTGGACCGTGTTTTTCCGTGGAAAGACCGACGACTTGCATCTCTTTCCGGGGTCCAGAGCCGAGTCAGTGCCGGAAGCTGATGCCAAGCCTGGCAGAGCACAAAGGGGCCCTCAGTTCTTTGTGTCCAAGCTGACTCTGCTCCAGTGCATCCTTCCCCCCACATACACACACACACGCACCCCCTCCATCCTTCCGTGTGGAACCAACTCCAAGGACAGAGCTGCCCAAGAAAGCAGAAGGCTGGAGGTACTGGTCACGGAAACTCACACTGGGAGAAATCAGCAAACTGCAAGCTGATTATGAGACACACAAAGGCCCCCTTCTGAGCATATCCAGTCAAGGCACAGGGAGAAGAACCAGCAGCATCCATTGGGAGCAGTCTGTCCCAAGCAACTCTAAGCTACCGAAAGACCTGGAGGCTGGGTGAGTCATGGGCTGAAACCTTTCAGTGCAAACCAGAGGAAGGGCTGGTAGCCAAGGAGAGCTCCCGCAGCCAGTATCTGGACAATTGCGCAAAGCACCACTGAATCTGCCACTTGCCCTGAGTATAACTTGGGCAGGCAGAAAGCTGACCAGAAAGGTAACCATTAAGCCAGTTCAAACACAGCCAGCCCAGAGGCCCTTGGGCTTAAGAGAGCAAAGGTCTACAAGGTCCCATCCTGTTGGCCTCTCTGGCCATACCTCCTTCTCTCTCCAGAACTAAGGAGGCCACTCAAACATGTGCAACAAAGAATATGGATGAGTTATTTCTTTCCGGCAAACAGGGAACTGGGGGAGCAACCGGGGCCAGGACTGTGGCATGGGCATTTAACTCTTCATTCCCTGTTCTGGTTCCTAGGTAGAAACCCCCCTCTCCCAAAGAGGCAGCTGTGTGTGGGGGAGACAGCAACTATACCATACCTCTCTTCCGATGTTTGCCTATTGTTACAGGGACATATTTCTGGATTCTCTCCCCCCCCCCCCCCGTTTCTCTTACAAAGCCTGGCCCAGGTATCATACCTGTCTTCCCCTGCCCCTCCATTGTGCCTACTAGCAGCTGGGTGGAATGAACCATCCTATCTAGGAAATGGCATAGTACATGAAGGAGCAGCTCCCCACAGCCTTTATCCAGAACACACACCCAGCCTGACCACCATTTAGTGCGTGGATTCCATATCGGATGCAAGATATGGCCCAGTCCTCCACAGCACATGGTCGCCTGTCTGTGCTAGGACTGAGATGGCCGCTTTGAGGTCTGGTTCAACATCTGATGACTGGACCTCTGCCCAGCTGTCCTGCAAACAGAGGTGGGAGCAGCTGGTGGGTGCGGTGCACAAACCGAGATAGGGAATGACCACACCACAATGAGCAAAAACCATTGTAGCCCCCTCCCCGATACTAAAGTTTGCTTAGTGGGAGAAGACAGGGGGTGGGGCGGCTCAGCCTGACGTCAAACCTGGTAGCGGCGCTGGTTCTCCAGCCAAGCCACCTAAGCAAAGAAGGGCACTGATGCAGAGCAAAGGCTCCACTTGCTCCCGGTCGCTGACTAGCAAGTGGTGGGGGCCCTGAACCATGCCCCTGCGGCAACACCACAGCAATGGACTAAGCTAGCAACAGCATAAGAGGAGTTGCTTAGGGCAACAACATATTAATTTATTAATTTAGTTCATTTATACCCCACCTTTCTTCCAAATGGGGACCCAAAGCAGCCCACATCCTCCTACTCTCCTCCGTTTTATCCTCACAGCCACCCTGTGAGGTAGGTCAGGCCGAGAGTGTGTGATCACCTAGCAAGCTTCCACAGCACGAGAGGGGATTCAAACCTGGGTCTCCTAGATTGTAGTCGACACTCAACCTCTAGGCCACATTGGCTCTTGAGAACATGCTCTACTCAGTAGTGCCATCAACAAGGCTGGCCAGGTGGCAGAGCTCAAGATTGGCAAAGAGGAGGAGCAGGGTCTGCCTCTGCCCCCGGGGCCACGAGGAAGAGTCTCCCTTACCAGCAAGCAGTTCCGGAGCACCTCGCAAGGGCGCCATATTTTGAGGTCTAATTTGAGTGGCGCCTCAGCCAGCGCCTACCGGTTTCTTGGGAAAGAGGCGCGCTCCCTGGTTCCCTTTCCGGGCTGCTCAGTTCCCGTCCTGGGCAAGCAACATTCACACCCAGGAACGGGGGATTCTGCCATTTCAATCTCTTATCCCATGGATTTCGGTATGTTTAATCGTTTATCTACTAATAAGAGCTCCTCAAAGACCGTCGCTCTGGAAATCCTGCTCACTATTTCTCCACCTCGGGTGTTCAAGCAACTGGGATTCCTTTTCCCCTTGGAAGGAAGGAAGGAAGGAAGGGGAAATTCTCGGCTTGCCAAAATCTGGGTAGAAGCCCCAGGCCAGGCACAGCGCCCCGCTGGAGTCGAAGCGAACTGCTTTCCCCGCCCGTCCGCTCTTGGCTTCGGAGAGCCGAGGGAGGTGAGCGGAAAGAAAATCTATTCCAGATGGACATTTCAGGTCCCAGTTTGGAACTTGTTCTTCGGTAAGGAAAGATACCGGCGTGCACGTTTCAAAGCACTCGAATGCGCTGCTCAGAGCTTGGCAGGTGGCGAGGAAGTTGGCCGAGCTGAAGATTTTGGGACTTGCCAGAAGCATCGCTCTCCGCCCCGCCCCCGCCGCCCAACAATAATGCCTGTAGCTGTCAATACTCGCCACGTTCCCCAGCAGCCGAGGAATCCCAGCCGAGCGACTCCTCCCCCTGCGCGCTCACCTGTAGCAGCAGAAGCCGAGACAGTCCGCCACCAGCTCACCCTCCTCTCTTGGGAGACGCAGCCAGCGAGGCAGAGACCTTTATACCTGGACTGGTCCCTCCCCGTTTCTTCGATCCAAAGAGAGAAGAGGAGAGCCGATTTCCACCCCCCACCCTCTTCGTAGCCTCTTGACCATGCAAACAACACACACTTCAGGGACCTATAGCACCTGGGGGTGGGTGAAGCCCTGGCGACTCAGCCTAGGCAGGCAGAGGGCAGCCTCCAGGTGAATTGCCCGTCTCCAGCCGTCGATGCTTCCCCGCCCCATCCCATCCCATCCCCGGCTGGATCGCTGCCTTTTGCCTACACAATGCGCAGCTGATGGTCATCCGCGCTTGCAGCAGGGTGTGCCCTCTCCACTCTGAGGCGTGCCACTGCCAGCACCAACTAGGAGGGCTTCTCCGGATTTCTTGTGCCCCCGAACCACAATTTCACAAACTGCCCCTGAAGCGAGAGCCTGCCCTGGGCTGCCCCTTTGAAGTCTCCAGAGCCTCTTGCCAAAAGTCAGCGCTGTCTCTAAACATTAACTCGTGTACTGGGACGTCCTATTCCAAGGTCCCATCCGCAGAGTGACACAAACAGCTGTAAGCCGCCCAAAGATCACAAGATCCATAGACGCCAGGGCAGCAGTGGCGGTGCACCACCTCCCTCCCAAACACACAACCAGGGCATGGCCCACCGGATGAAGCAGCCAATACCCCCAAGTGCCTCCAGCCGCTCTGCTACTGCTTCGCACTCAGCCAGGGCTCCCAGTCAGTGGGCCCAGCCACTGGAACCCAGTACAAAGGATGGCAAAAACGAATGGAAGGCTTCAGCTGACCAGCCACCTTTCTGCAGTGTCAGTGCTCAGCTCTGAAATCAAAGGATTCTTCAAGAACACTCAAAATATGACTGGGGAATGCCTCCTGAGCCTGTGCAGAGCCCTTTCCCCTTTGCTTCCAGTCACACTGGTACAGGACTGGAAGCAGAAGGCCTGCTCAAAGAGTGGTTTCCAGTCAGCCGTGAATGCATCCCTCATTTAAAGACCCCAGCCAGCCATAGCTCCCATCCAGACCATGCACAAGGGGCCTGCTTTGCCCAAAGGACAGAGACTGTGGAAGCACCTGCTGCTCACACCGTGACCCACAGGCATGAGGCCTTTTCAGAGCTCCCATGGGAGTGTAGCAGGCATCAGCTTGGGTTGCATCCCAATTCCTGCTGCCGGGGAGGTAATGTAGGAGCAAAACGGTTCCGAACTTACCGTAAATGGGCAAGATGGTGGGAAGGGTGGTGGCAGAGCAGGTTTCCTCGGATGCTGCTGCTATCCTGGATCCCTTCCAGTCTGGCTTTCGCCCTGGCCATGGGACGGAGACTGCATTGGTTGCCCTCACAGATGACCTTCGGAGATACCTGGATCGAGGCTGGTTGGTGCTGCTGTTGCTTCTTAACAGCAGCACTCGACACGGTTGACCATGATCTCTTGACCACTGCATCACCAACATTGGGATACCGGGGACTGCCTTACAATGGCTTTCCTCCTTCCTTTATGGTCGGGGACAGAGGGTGGTGCTTGGGGAGTTGTCCCAGCAACATCCATGAATATGTGGTGTGCTGCAGGGGGCGATCCTCTCCCCAATGCTGTTTAACATCTATGTGCACCCCCTCACCCAGTTGGCCCAGAGGTATGGGCTGGGTTGTCATCAATATGCTGATGGTACCCAACTCTGTTGATGGATGGATGGACTCTGTTCCGGAGGTATTGAACGTGGCATCACAGGCTGTGACTGGATGGTTTCAACAGAGTGGACTGAAACCGAATCCAATGAAGACGGACATCCTGTACCTAGGCCATGGGAATCTGGAATCAGGAATCCAGCTCCCAATCCTCAACGAGACACCGTTGGTGCCATCGCTGAGAATGAAGAGTTTAGGGGTGGTCCTGGGTGCTTCCGTTTCAATGGAGGCCCACGGTTGCCACCATTGCATGATTGGCCTTTTATCACCTCTGGCTGGTCAAGCAACTGGTTCCCTATCTCTCTTCTCAGGACTCGGCTACAGTGACCCATGCAATGGTCACTACCAGATTGGATTATTGTAACTTGCTCTTCGTGGGGCTACCCTTGTACTTGACCCAGAAACTGCAGCTGGTGCAGGATGCAGCAACATGGATCTTGACAGCAGTGTCTGTGCGGGCACACCTTCAGCCCATGCTACACCAATTGCACTGGCTGCCAGTAGAGTCAGGGATCCAGTTCAAGGTTTTGGTGCTAACCTTCAAAGCGCTTATGTGGCCAGGGACCTGCATATCTTCGAGACCGCCTCTTCCCATATGTGCCCTGCAGAGCCCTTCACTTCAGCGATCAACATCTTTTAGCTGTCCCCAGCCTGAAGGAAGTCCAATTAGCCTCAACCAGGGCCAGGGCTTTTTTGGCCCTGGCCCCTGCTTGCTGGAACAAGCTCCCACTTGAGAGCAAGACCCTGCAGGATCTGTTACAATTCCACAAGGCCTGTAAAAGGGAGCCGTTCCACCAGGCTTTCGGCTGAAGCATTGGATGTCCAAATCTATCTTGGCCTCCCCTGCTGACAGCGCTGACTCTCTTAATCTAGCGAACTGTCCAGCTGCACCACTCTGAAACGCTTCTGTCTGAGCTTTGCTGTCAAGGCAAGCGTGCTCTGGTTTGCCGCATGGTTGACTTTAGTGTGAATTTTATGGTTAATTTTCTATTTCTTGTTGTTTTAGTCTCGATCTTTATGTGACTTTGTAAGCCATCCTGAGCCCGCTCACAGGGAGGGCGGGATAGAAAAAGAATAAATAAATAAATAAAATAAACCTGCCTCCTCCTGCTCGGAGATAATCAGTGAAGGTTCTGAAGGGACCTGGAGGACAGCTCTGAGGGGAGTGGCGTAGAAAATTTTATCCTCTTCCTAGAGAGAAGATTCTTGCAAAAAATGTTCTCCCGGGGAATGCACAGACTCCCCAATCCCTTTGATGGGTGGAAGGGCACCAGCTCTTGGACATGCCCTGCAGGCAATATCAGCAAGCCTCTCCTCTTGGAACTGTACATAGCACCCTCCCCTCTGTCTAGTGACTTCAGTCTCGCAGGAGACAAAAGATTTCAGTGGTTCCTTGACGTGTTTCCCCCACCCTTCAGAGAAAGGGTAGGGCAAGCTGGGGTGGGTGCCAGCCCAGTTATCGCTTTGGCACAGCTCACCCTGTACTCACCAAGGCACTGGGAGAAAGTGTAAGATCAATCGAAACACCCAGCAGCGCAAAGCGGCCTTGCAGGACCTGCCACCAAGTGGCTGAGACAAACTCACCACAGGCTACGAGTCCAGCTGAAGGTGCCAAAAGGAACAAGTAGGCAAGGCTGGACACCAGGGCAGTGGCGGGGAAATAGAAAGAACCCACCGCTAACGCTTGCCTGAAATCTCCAAATCAGGGCAAGGCCCACTCAAGAAGAGAGCGCACATTAGAATCCAATAAGCTGAAAAGCCAGATTTTGCAACATGAATTCTTTTGTGCGTCGTGACACTTGTTTCCTCAGGTAGAGGTTGCAGCCCTTCATGCCTATCTTTGCAGCCTTACACCTGCTTTAAAAGAAAGCTGAGATCAGGCTCTTTCATGCCCATTCTGAAACTTGCACTTAACGTCAGAAGAGCCCTGCGATATTAGGGCAGATTGTCTGGCCCAGCAGCCCATCTCTGGCAGCCTTCCTTCTTGTTACCCCCTCCTGTAGCTGGTGTTCAGAAGGATACTACTGAATAAGCAGGTCCTATTGAGTTATCATGGCCAATAGCCACTGATAGTCTAATCCCCCTTTAAAGCCCTCTGAGCCCATGTCTATCACCCCATCTTCTGGTACTGAATTTCAAAAATGTTCATTGCATGACACTGTCCTGAGTTTTCACTGCATGACTGCAATCCCAGTATTATGGAATAGAAAAGAAAGTATCTGTCTGCTTCCTCTACCCCACACATAATTTTAGAGAACTCTTATCATATGTCCCCCTGCCCTTGTCATCTTTTTCGCTAAACTGAAAAACTTGAAAAACATTTTAGACTTTCCTTGTAGGGAAGGAGCATCAGCCAGTGCTCTTTTCTTCACATTTTCCAGCACTATGGTGTCCTTTTAAAGATGGGGCCACTAGAACAGTATGCGATAGCAGAGACATCATATGAAGGCATTGTAATACTGAAGGACTGCTTACAGATCTGTCAGTCAAAACTAGAAACCAAGAACGTAATCCATGTAATATCTTTATTAGGAGTAATCCAATGATATGTAACAGCATGCAAGCTTTTGAACCCAACAGAAGTCTTCAGGCCAGATGTTACCAAAAGATCGGGGGAAGGAAAAACCCAATTTTCCTGGTCATATTCTTGAAACCTGGTCTTCCAGCATTATAATACTGGCCATTTTGTCTTCGTTGTCTTTCCTAAGAATCCACAGCATGGAATTTACCTTTTACACCACTGCTACACACTGAGTCAATACGGTTAAGGCCACAACCCCAAGATCTCTTTCCTGGTGAGTCACAGTCAGTTCAGACTCCATCACGGAATATGTGATATTGGATTTTTTCCCCCCACCACAGTGTATCACTTTATATTTCCTGTTCATTTGGGTTGTCCTTTTCTCCACCTTTCTGATCACTACAATGGACTTTTTGAGATAGGATGTCTATAACCATACTTTTGAGAGATCATTTCTGAGCTCTTCAGTATCAGTTTATATTTCCAAGGAGGAGCTGTGGCTCAGTAGTGGACCATCTACTTGGCATGCAGAAGGTCCCAGGTTCAGTCCCCAACATCTCCAGTTAAAGGATCTAGCTATAGACCTCTGTCTGAGAACCTGGGGAGCTGCTGCCAGTCTGAATAGATAACTCTGATTTTGATGGATCAAGGGTCTGATTCAGTATAAGGCAGCTTTGTGTGTGTGTTTACCTTCCCGAATGAGTGGATGCCACCCACAACCTCACAGCTCTGTCACCAATTCCAGGTCACTGATAAGCAATTCCAGGTCACCTCCCTGACAGCTAGGATTGCCAGGTCCCTTCAAGACACTGGCAGGGGAAATGGCGGAGGGCCCTCTGGGAGCCAGAAGTGTCACCCCCAATGCGCCGACACCACCAGAAGTGACGTCACATGCCATGCCTATGTCAACTGGAAGGGACATAGGCACAGTGGGGGCAAAGCTCTGGTTTTTGGGCAAAATTCTATTGTAAAGTTGCCCTCCAACCAATGCTCCCTCTAAGCTGTCAAGTCTTGTGAGCAAAAATTCTACTCTGTGAGCTACCGGCATTAAAATTATGAGCGAGCGATTGGGCTACTGCATAAATTAGTCTGCTCTGGAGCCATCCTTCCTGAGCCAAGACAAAAATGTGTGAGCCAGAGGCTAAAAAATTGTGAGCTAGCTCACACTAACTCAGCTTAGAGGGAACACTGCCTCCAACCATAAAGTTTTGCCCAAAAACAACAGCATCGCCTCCCCTCCCCCACGTCACCAACGTGCCTACATTACTTCTGAGTGACGTAAGTACATCGCTTCATGTTGCTGTGGGGTGGGGATTTCTTCCTGCTGGCCAGAAGCAGACAGGAGCCCGCAAAACCAAGGGATCCCCCCCCAACTGGGGACGGGCAACCCTACTGACAGTGCACATTCAACTGGTGCTTTGCCAGCTGCACTGGCTCTGGGTTGAATACTGGATCAGTTTCAAGATATTGGTAAGTCTGGGACCAATGCATTTATGGGACCGCCTCTCCTGGTATACCCGCAGAAGAGCATTACACTCTGGAGAGAAGAACCTCCTGGTGGTCCCCGGCCTTTTTAGCCCTGGCGCTGGCCTGGTGGAACTCTCTGCCTAATCCCATCCATGCCCTGTGGGACCTAGTGCAGTTCCGCAGGGCCTGTAAGACAAAGATGTTCCGCCGGGCCTACGTTTGAGAACAGCAACTTTCCCCCACTAAGCCTGGCCAGCCCCATCTTCCTCTCCCTCCACAGGGTTAGGACATAAACTAGTCCTTGAAGTGCCATCTTGGATATGTTATTGTTTTTAACGGTTTTTATTGATTGTAAATGTATTTATTGAAACGTACTTGTTAAATGTATTATTGGAATGTTGTTCACCACCCTAAGCCCTCTGTATAGGGGAGGGCAGTCTAGAAACCAATCAAACAAAATAAGTTCAACAGCACAGGTCCCCAATACAGATACAATGGAGACCCCGCTCCTTGCTTCCTTTCATTACAAGAACTGAACGTTTACTCCTGTGTTCAATACTGGGTTCAAGACGCATTACAGTGAACAGCTCCACTTTATTTAGTTATTTCAGGAACACAACAAAGACAACAAAGACAAACTCCAGGGCTGCAGCTCTGTTTAAATAGCATGCAAGCACCACACGCAAATACACCCCACTCCCAATGATAGGCTATTTACATAACACTACTTCTCCACTAGTCCACTCCAGAATCCTGGCCAGCTATTGTTCAGGAGCAACAAGCTCAGCCAGTCTCGAGTACTAGCTCAGGGATGACCCAGGCTCAATACACAACATCCTGCTGTTTCCTGATTTTAATCCCCTCGTCTATGAGGGGAACCCATCCTCTTACCCCAAGATAGCTAAATTTCCTTCAAAAGTTTTTTGAGTCAGGAGCTTTGCCAAAAGATTTTTGGAAGTCCAAGTACGCAAGATCACCCTGCGCATATGCTTGGTAACATTCTCAAAGAACTCTACAGAACTGGTTGACAGTAGCCAGAGTGGTGTGGTGGTTAGACTAGAATGGAAGAACTAGGCCTTGGGTTTGAATTCCCATTTACCTACGAGCCTCAAATCATTCTCTCTGCTTGACCGACTATAGATGCCATCCTGAGTGGCTTGGAGGAAAGGCAAGATCAAATGGTGCAGAAATACAGATGAAGCAGGACTCCCTTTCACAAAAACCATGCAGTTCCTGCTATGTGCTTCATAGTTTGAGCTTCATTAACATTGTAAAACAATTTACCTGGGACAAAGGCCTGTAATTTCCTTGATCCCCTTTTTAAAATTGTGGTATAACAGCTATCTCCCAATTTTCCAGTAAAGAAGCCCACCTTTGTGAAAAGTTGTGCATTTTCATAACAGCAGCAACTACACTTTGACCTAATGATGTTAATTTTCAATTTATTTAGCCCTAGAACTAAATCACACCTCTGTTTGTCGGGCACCACCCCTGATTCAGTCACAGTTATCTGACCAACGCCTTCCCCAGTGAAACTAAATGCAAATTCATTCAGCTTCCCTCGCCTTCTCCCCTCTTGTGCTTTAGCAATGCCTCTCCCACTTTCTGAACACCTCCCTGGCTTTCCTGATGCTGACTTCCAAGAAATGCTGGGGCTCTTCAAATTCTTTTGTTAACTTGCCCTGATTTGCCAGAGTTAGAATGCTTTTTACATTTCCCTATAGTTTCTAGTGGCAGCCTTCTTGCCTTTTATGACTTCCGGGGACTTTGTTGGCCATACCAGCATCCTTAGACTCCTTTCTCACTTTCCTGATGCAATGTAGGCTCTTTTTCTCAGTCCCTGTTCCAAGGCTTTATCTCCAAGCTTCAAGGGCAGAATCTGCATGACCCTGTGCCCTGCTTGGAGCAGCCACTCGGAGTGCATGAAAAGACACTCTGCACATGTTCCAGGGGAACTCAGTCAGTGCTGCACATTTGCAAGGACTTCAGTCTTTAAAAAGGGAATAGGTTCTGGCCATCACAAGACCATCTGTCTGTCTACATGAAGGGCAGTAGATCAGCACCCGGCCACTAAATGAATCCACTGATGAGGAGAATGACCGGGAAGTACCTCTCTTCTTCCCACTCCAACATCAGGGAAGAGGATGGCTTCAGGTAAGCCACTGAGTGAGGAAATAAGCCTGCCAGGGATAGGACACACCTGTAAGCGGCATAAATGGTATAAAGAGCTTTTCATCATCATGACTTAGGAGAAAGACAGCATTTTTCTTATGAACTCTTCTCTTTGACAGGATCTTCTGAAAAGATACTTCCTGGTTTAGTCATTTTCTGTTGCTTTGCTTCCCCAGGCTCTTAATCCAGGCTACAGGTGAATTTAGGGTTTCCTCACTGCTTAACAGGAACCTGACACAATTCGGGAAACTTGTCTCCAAAACAGGCAGCATTACAGAGAGTCAGGAGAGGCCCTGCCACACCTGTCCCCTTCCGCTCAGAGTGGCAGCCTGAAATGCCCAGCCTGGTGGAAGAAGCCTGGCTACAGCTTGGCTCCACTTGTCCCTGGCCCACCAGATGTTAACGGGAGACCAACACACAGTCCCCAGGCAGGAGAATGAGTTACAAGGGGGCAGTGATGAGCACCCAAGTTGGGTCAAGTCTGACCTCCTTGAGAGGAAACCTTTAAGATTTAATCTCCTTGCCTCATTCCCTGTCATGATTTTGCAGCGGAGGAGCAGTTCCGCATGTGGACCAGGCATTCTTTTCTTTTTGGGGGGTGAGTATGTTGTGTGTGTGTGTGTATGCACGTGCATGCGCACTTGTGAGCCTGGAAGTCATGGTGCCTTCTGGTTACCCCTAGTGGGCCTAGGACGTTTTTTCAGAGAGGTGGCTTGAGCAGGCAACTTTTCCCTCCAGCCACAGCCCAGACTGTAACCAGAGGCACTGGTGCCACCTGCTGGTGAGCGGTACAAGGAGCAGGCAAAGCCAGAAGTCCATCCAAGAGCATCCCTCCCTTTCAAACTTTCCTTATATTTAAACAGACAGATCAAGACTTAATTTAAAGTCAGTCAGTCCCCAGCCCCCCCCCCCCAAAAAAAATTTCTCCCTGTGCCCAGATGTCACTGGGGTGCCTGTTAATGCAATGGGGAAATTGCTCCCCCCTCTGTTCTAGTAAATTATTGATTCAATTACTTACAGATGTTTAATTTCAAGGTGCTTCCCCCTCTTTTAAAGGGATAGTTCCTCTGTTCAGCAGAGGATCCAGGGATGGTGAGACATCTTTACCATGCCAGGCCAGCCACATAGAGAGAAGATGCCAGGCGGGGAAGGGGCACACAGCAGCCTCCGCCCCACCCTCCCCCGTGGCTCCAGTCCAGGGGCCTCCACTGGTACTTACTTGCCCATTCCTGCATCTCACCCCTTTGCAGGGGTTAAATGGAGCCATTTTCAGCCACTACAAAAATGAAGTCTGTGGGAAAAGAAAGAACACCTGAGCATTCAAGAGTCATGCAAGATGTGCTGAGTCCAAAGGTCTAGAGCATCACTGCGACACCCACTTTGTCAGAATGCACCAGTCAAAGTCTGCTCTCCAACCTCTACCCAGTGAGATAAGTTTCACTGCTGAAGAATCTCATCTCTGCAGGAAAATGCCTCCATCCAGTGTATCATTTCATTGTCTGCTAGAGGCCTAATGCAAAACTCATATGCAAGCTCATGCTGTATTCTGTGATCCACACTCAAGGTATACTGCCTCTCACCCTGGAGGCTTTACTCAGCTGTTACATCTAATAGCTATAGAAAAGCCAAACACCATGTATTCGTTTGAGTTTATAAGAATCTAAGCAAGATCAGAAACTTGGAAAAATATATTATAGGAAACAGGTGGCGTGGAGGTCGTTGTAACAATCCAAGCAGCTGGATTACTGTTCTCTATCCATACATGGAGACCAACTTTCACTAAAGGTGTTCAGATGGAGTAGAACACTTGTGTGTTGTGTTCTAAATCATCTGAAAAATTCCCGTGTTCCTGTACTGACTGTTGCTACACTGTGGATAATGGGAAGAAAAGGACACTGGAGGAGCAAATGCTCCCCCTGCTGGTAACCTTGTATCTGCGCATGATGATGACCAGTTGGTAAAAGGGTGTGTGTGTGTCTCTTGTTTCCAGCGACGCAGATCAAGCAGGGGTTGAGGAGAAGCCTGTGGGTCAATGCTACTTGCTTTCCTGTTGTGAGACTGTCCCAATAGATATAGTCCACAACAGGTCTCCTTAAACAGATAGTCCTTTATTTGTAGAAAAGATCATGTTGGTCAGACACTTCTTCTGTTAGTAATGCTTAAGCTTTGAATTACAATCATAATTATATTGGATGTGAAATATGGCCCAACTACCCTCTACCAATCAGTACAGATAATCCTTGGCGCCCAATTATACTGGCCCAGTGTTCCCAAGGAAAGCATGGCAAAATGAGTTCTCAGGGAGAAATACTGGTGAGCATTTTGGGAGAACAGTTCCCAGAGAAATTAAGAAAATAGAATACATAACACCTGTGGTTCTTGTAACACATAACAGGAGGCACTTTCTTTCAAGGTCGTTAGCTGAGGAGGCTAGAGATAATAGCAAATGAGTAATGAGCATGCACAAAGCAAAGCGAGTGAGGCGAAGCGAGGTGTGCATTCCAGTGGTGGGGGTCAGGTCCCCTGATTCTATCTCCCGGTCAGGACCTATAAGCATGGAATAAAACATCCAGACCCAAAACAATGCAAGTTAAACAGAAAGGCTTAGCCAGATGTAACATTGGAATATTGATGCAGTCACCCCAGTCTATGGCAGTTCACTGACACCTGTCTCCTTTCAGCTGGACAGCAAATATACTGGATGAGATACTTCTACTGCTGCAGTTGGGGCCCACATGGAGGCAGGAGACTGGGTGCTTGCTGTGTATAGCTGTTCTTACCTGCTGGATTGCTGTGGTGGGTTGGAGCCATGTGCCATGCAGGGCAATGGGGCTCAGCTGGGCTGTACTGGCAGTGCCAGCTTGACGGAGCAGAGAAAACAGCTTGTGCTCAAAGCAGCACACTTGCATGCTGATTGTTCGAGCTCTGGTGGTGGTGGTGGTGGTGTCCCCTGTCAAGGAACAGATTTTCTCTCTGTGGATCAGGGTAGCCAATAACTCCCCAGCGGCTCATTGCCAAGGTTCAGAATATTTAAATGGCAATTGAAAGCAGTAACCGCAACAGTGACGCAGAGTGTTTCTAGTGCAACCTCCGTGGGTCTCTGGATACTTCGGACAAGAATGAAAATTGGCCTAAATGGGGCAAAGAAAATAATTTGCAGGTGTCTCTTCTGAGCCCCACCTTGCCCCACAGCCTAAAGGACTTCTCCCTCCTTCTCTGAGACAGTGTGGAACTCCCAAGGTTAGGTCTTTATATGTTCTCCTCCCCATCAAACAGCTGTGGGATCATAGGGCTGAAAACTGACCACTGCCTGCCTTGAGAGAGTATCCTCCACAGAGCAGCCTTTTCTGGGTAACTTACAACTGCAGCATACCATCCAGAGAGGGTAGAAAGGAGCCAGCTGTGCTACATCAGGATGTCTTTGTGCAAGCAAGCAAGCCAGCCAAGCAACTTCCTACACTCCTGCCTCTTCCCAAGCTGCTTGTGCTCCCCTTGCTCACTTGGTCTCTTCTCCCCAAGCCATTCTGAACCCACTGAGTGGGTTCTTGTTCATGCTGGCATTCTGTGCCAGGAGAAGCAGCTTGTGTGCCAGAAGGATGATGCCTCCCTGGAGATCCTCAAGTAAAATCACCCAGAACAGCAACTCACTCCTCTGACTCTGCATTTGGCTTTCTGCTGGGTGCAGGCATCCAGTCTCTTGGCTTCCTTCGGCACCAGCACTTCCATGGGTAAAGGTAC
Source organism: Lepidodactylus listeri (assembly GCA_029233225.1). NCBI lineage: Eukaryota > Metazoa > Chordata > Lepidosauria > Squamata > Gekkonidae > Lepidodactylus > Lepidodactylus listeri. Next base: position 32,202,040 of record JARCFY010000013.1, read on the forward strand.
AAGGATCAGGCCACCATTGAGGACCTTCTGCAGGGCAGAGGATCCACAGGAAGATCTCACCGACTAGGCCGGGAGAGGAGAAGGATCTGAGTCCCAGGGTGCTTTGCTGCAATGTCAGGTGAGGATGCTGAGTTTGGCTTAGGCAAGTGAGTCCTGGAGGCATTTTCCTGCAGAGATGAGATTCTTCAGCAGTGAAACTTATCTCACTGGGTAGAGGTTGGAGAGCAGACTTTGACTGGTGCATTCTGACAAAGTGGGTGTCGCAGTGATGCTCTAGACCTTTGGACTCAGCACATCTTGCATGACTCTTGAATGCTCAGGTGTTCTTTCTTTTCCCACAGACTTCATTTTTGTAGTGGCTGAAAATGGCTCCATTTAACCCCTGCAAAGGGGTGAGATGCAGGAATGGGCAAGTAAGTACCAGTGGAGGCCCCTGGACTGGAGCCACGGGGGAGGGTGGGGCGGAGGCTGCTGTGTGCCCCTTCCCCGCCTGGCATCTTCTCTCTATGTGGCTGGCCTGGCATGGTAAAGATGTCTCACCATCCCTGGATCCTCTGCTGAACAGAGGAACTATCCCTTTAAAAGAGGGGGAAGCACCTTGAAATTAAACATCTGTAAGTAATTGAATCAATAATTTACTAGAACAGAGGGGGGAGCAATTTCCCCATTGCATTAACAGGCACCCCAGTGACATCTGGGCACAGGGAGAAATTTTTTTGGGGGGGGGGCTGGGGACTGACTGACTTTAAATTAAGTCTTGATCTGTCTGTTTAAATATAAGGAAAGTTTGAAAGGGAGGGATGCTCTTGGATGGACTTCTGGCTTTGCCTGCTCCTTGTACCGCTCACCAGCAGGTGGCACCAGTGCCTCTGGTTACAGTCTGGGCTGTGGCTGGAGGGAAAAGTTGCCTGCTCAAGCCACCTCTCTGAAAAAACGTCCTAGGCCCACTAGGGGTAACCAGAAGGCACCATGACTTCCAGGCTCACAAGTGCGCATGCACGTGCATACACACACACACACAACATACTCACCCCCCAAAAAGAAAAGAATGCCTGGTCCACATGCGGAACTGCTCCTCCGCTGCAAAATCATGACAGGGAATGAGGCAAGGAGATTAAATCTTAAAGGTTTCCTCTCAAGGAGGTCAGACTTGACCCAACTTGGGTGCTCATCACTGCCCCCTTGTCACTCATTCTCCTGCCTGGGGACTGTGTGTTGGTCTCCCGTTAACATCTGGTGGGCCAGGGACAAGTGGAGCCAAGCTGTAGCCAGGCTTCTTCCACCAGGCTGGGCATTTCAGGCTGCCACTCTGAGCGGAAGGGGACAGGTGTGGCAGGGCCTCTCCTGACTCTCTGTAATGCTGCCTGTTTTGGAGACAAGTTTCCCGAATTGTGTCAGGTTCCTGTTAAGCAGTGAGGAAACCCTAAATTCACCTGTAGCCTGGATTAAGAGCCTGGGGAAGCAAAGCAACAGAAAATGACTAAGCCAGGAAGCATCTTTTCAGAAGATCCTGTCAAAGAGAAGAGTTCATAAGAAAAATGCTGTCTTTCTCCTAAGTCATGATGATGAAAAGCTCTTCATACCATTTATGCCGCTTACAGGTGTGTCCTATCCCTGGCAGGCTTATTTCCTCACTCAGTGGCTTACCTGAAGCCATCCTCTTTCCTGATGTTGGCGTGGGAAGAAGAGAGGTACTTCCCGGTCATTCTCCTCATCAGTGGATTCATTTAGTGGCCGGGTGCTGATCTACTGCCCTTCATGTAGACAGACAGATGGTCTTGTGATGGCCAGAACCTATTCCCTTTTTAAAGACTGAAGTCCTTGCAAATGTGCAGCACTGACTGAGTTCCCCTGGAACATGTGCAGAGTGTCTTTTCATGCACTCCGAGTGGCTGCTCCAAGCAGGGCACAGGGTCATGCAGATTCTGCCCTTGAAGCTTGGAGATAAAGCCTTGGAACAGGGACTGAGAAAAAGAGCCTACATTGCATCAGGAAAGTGAGAAAGGAGTCTAAGGATGCTGGTATGGCCAACAAAGTTTGCATGAGGCCTCTAGCAGACAATGAAATGATACACTGGATGGGTATATGGGGAAAAAAATGATCCTTTAAAAATTCACTAAAATGCCTGGTTAGTGGGAAGGAGATAAATGCATTCGGCTGACTGGTGCCTATAGTTTTTAAATTACCTAAAAGGTTTAGCAAAGAAGTGAGAACCTTTTTTTTTTTAAAAGGAGCCCCCCCACCCCAAACAACAACATAGACATGAGGAATGGGCTGGGGAGGATCCTGAATAATGTTGCAAGTGCTGCCCTATATGTGGAGCACCTGATTTGCAGGATGGAAGGAATCACAAACACAAACCACTCATATGGGAGTTTGAATTTTGGAAGAAGACATCCTTGGCAGGAAGACGTTGTTTGAGATTGTTGTTGTTGTTTTTAAATATACACTCATATATACATACTAGGAATAAGGCCCGTTGTGGAAATAAATACAACGGGCTCTAGAAAGAGGCTCTGAGAGAGTGCCCCAGCGTTGGGCACTCAGCATCAATTTGCTGTGGCGACCTCAGCAGGGTATAATGACACAGAGTTCACCATTTTCTCCAGGGGAAGATCTCTGCCATCTGAAGAGCAGTTGTAATTCGATCTCCATCCCTCCCCTGGAGATTGACAACAATGGTTCCCCATGAGGTTCCCCGGCTCCCTCCAGACTGAGGCTGAGACACTGGCCAGTGGCTCTGTGGGCAGGACTGAGGCAACGCAGCGAGAGAATGCAGCCAGTGACCAGGGACCCCTTTTGAGTGGCAGTTCTTGCAGCCAACTGATTTTGGCGCCCCATGGAATCTTGCCACCCCAACTCGTCTTTATAGATAAGGATATCTATATATACACACAAACATACACACACTGCTGAGTTTGTTGCTCTGACTTACTTAGGTTCTTGAATTTACTGTAAGCAACTCTAGGGTATTTTTTTTCGGTGGGTATTTGTGTGTGCGCGTGCATACGCGCTTGCATGCCTAGAAGTCATGGAGCCTTCTGGCGATCCCTGCTGGGGGCCTGGATGTTTTTCAGAGAGGTGGCTTGATTGCCTGCCTCTGCATCCTGAGATCTGGCATTCCTTGGAGGTCTCCCTTCCAATTACTTGCACCAATTACTTGCCAGGGTTGGCCCTGCTTAGCTTCTGAGATCTGATGAGATCGGGATTGCCAGAGCTATCCAGATCAGGGTGACTCTGGGGTATTTTTTAAATTGAAAAGTAGGATGAATATATTTCCCAAAAAACAAACAAAGGTAACATCTGCATTCCTCGCTACAACTGTCAACCACTGTACTTTTTCCTGTTTAAATCATCTGGAAAACTTCTGATTACTGGAGATTGAAAGGGCCCTTCTATACCTGGCAAAGAAGGCCAGTGAGATGCCAATAAACCTCTGGCAAAGCTGCAGCTCCTGGCTCCGCTCTCTGGCTGTGTACATCCCCATAGCCCTCCGCAGCAAAGCAGGTACTGTGAGAGAGAAACATCACAACAATGATAGTTATTTCAAGGCTGCCCCCACCTGGGACAGCCCACCGATACAAAGATCAACACAACTTAAAATGCAGACACCTCCTCTGGAGACACCTGAGAGAAGGAAATGGCAAAAAGAAAAACTCTTCAGAAGGAAACTCCATGTCACTTCACACATTGCCAGGAAGCAAGGAACGAGGAAGCATCACTATTTCTGCAAATGAACTGCCGCATCTTCTCCATGCACAGGTGCACAACCCACAGATTCTCCCTTTGACATGTTTTTTCATAAAAGAGGAGCACAGCTTCTTTGCAGTTCCTTTTGTGCAAAGTCACCATGCCCAAGTAATCATTTTTTTAAAGATGACCGATTGGTACAGGCAACAGGATGCTGTTAACAGCAGCCAGTTCGATCTCATTCCCCCCCTAACAATCCAAAAAATTGTCCCCAGGCCTGCTCTGTAAAGCAGATAGATACACCAGTGGTGGCAAGGAAATAGCCAGGGACCAGATCCTGTCTGCATTGTGAACCTGTCTGCCCTCTAATACCTGGCAGGGCAGTCTGCTTCTAGTCCTATCTCTGCAGCAGCCCCAAACCACTGCAGCTGGTTGCTTAGTCCAATACTAATATTCTTTATTTAAAAAGTTGAAATATTTTTGTTTGGGGAGAGGTGCATTTGTTTATTTGTACCTTGGGGAAAAAATCTAGAATGCAGAAGCTTGTTTGGTGCCCTTATTTTGTTTGTATCTTTGCAGACATTTCACTACAGTTTTAAAAACATTCTCACTAGTTGTTGTAAATAGTCTGGAATTGAAAATAAGGAAGGGCATAAATAGATAAACACCACTTACATTGCTTTTTCGTTACTGATCAAGCCACAGTATTCACTGCCACAGGAGGTGGTGGCGGCTACAAGCATGGACAGCTTCAAGAGAGAATTAGATAAACGTATGGAGCAGAGGTCCATCAGTGGCTATTAGCCACAAGGTATAGATAGGAACTCTCAGTCTGGGGCAAGTGATGCTCTGCATTCTTGGTGCTTTGGGGGGGCAACAGCGGGAGGGCTTCTAGTGTCCTGGCCCCACTGCTGAACCTCCTGATGGCACCTGGTGTTTTTGGCCACTGTGTGACAGAGTGTTGGACTGGATGGGCCATTGGCCTGATCCAACATTGGCTTCTTTTATGTTCTTATGTTCTTAAGCACACAGTTCCAGAGGAGCAACTGCAAGTCTAGCAGGGGAAGGGGATCTTGGAATGCCCCCACTAGCTGAGGAAGATCTGGACTGAGCTTCTGTTTCCTTTCCCATTACAGGTATTGAAGCCTGGATCGGGACAGAAGAGGGGGCATGGTGTAACCCAGTCTCAGATCTTGGAAGCAAAGCGGAGTTGATACTTGGATGGGAGACCACCAAGGATGACTCTGCAGAGCAAACCATCTCTGCTTCTCACTTGCCATGAAAGCCCCTTGCAGGGGTCGCCATACGTCAGCTGCAACTTGATGGCACCTCTCTCTCTCTCTCTCTCTCTCTCTCTCTCTCTCTCTCACACACACACACACACACACACACACACACACACACACAGGGATGGTAGACGGAGGTGAATGTCAGGCAGTTTTTAACCCATTCTTTTCAGCTTGATGGCTCTGAGTGAGCTGGACCAAGTGGACCCGGAATTACACAGTATATTTTTGTTTGCCTCAATTATGTTTCTTTGTACACTGCTTTGAAGTCGGAGAAAAGGGGTACAGAAATACTTAAAACAAAATCCATGCGGACCATTTCTGCAATAGTGAAATTTCCCACATTCTGTTAGTTTTGTGAAGGACAAGATATAAATACTTTTAAATAAATAAAGGAACAGCATTCTCTCTAAGACCAAGCATGGCTTCTGCTGGGTGGCTGACTTCGGCTCTGAACTCCAGTTTAGAGGAAGCGTGTCTACGGTCGCTGCTGTAATTACTGTGACAATTTCTGCTGTAGTGAATTCCCCACATTGCTGATTTTAAAGCTGCTCATTGCATGAAATTTTCCGCAGTAGATTTTTTCTCACCAGACACAAACCCAAAGTTTTCTCCTCCTTAACCCCCATTTTCAGAACTCGCTAAAACTGGGAATTCTTAGAAGCGGGGTAAGAAGGAGAAAACTTCAATGTTGTGCCTGGTGAGGAAAAATCTACTGCGGAAAATTTCATGCAATGAGCAGCTTTAAAAATGTCTATGTGGGGAATTCACTACTGCAGAAATGGTTACAGTAATTACAGCAGCGATCGTAGACACGCTTCCTCTAAACCGGAGTTCAGAGCTGAAGTCAGCCACCCAGCAGAAGCGCGGCTTGGAAAATTTCATGCAATGAGCAGCTTTAAAAATGTCTATGTGGGGAATTCACTACTGCAGAAATGGTTACAGTAATTACAGCAGCGATCGTAGACACGCTTCCTCTAAACCGGAGTTCAGAGCTGAAGTCAGCCACCCAGCAGAAGCGCGGCTTGGACAGAATGCTATTCCTTTATTTATTTAAAGTATTTATGTCTTTCACAAAACTAACAGAAGGGTAACACCAGCATGACACGCATCACACTCCTGATCAATGCTCCCTCTAAGCTGTGGAGTCTTGTGAGCAAAAATCTACTTTGTGAGCTACTGGCATTAAAGTTGTGAGCGACTGATTTGGCTACTGCATAAATTAGTTTGCTCTGGAGCCATCGTTCCTGAGCTGGGGCAAAAATGTGTGAGCCGGAGGCTAAAAAACTGTGAGTTAGCTCACACTAACTCAACTTAGAGGGAACACTGCTCCTGATCACTGTTATGCAGAAGAGCTGGAACTTTCAGAAAATGTTCCTTATTGGCTGATCAAAATAGTAGCCAATTTCCCAGCAAGCCACCCTGTTCTTCTCACTATCCAACTGCCTCTGTTCCCATTACCCTCCATTTTTGCAGATTCGTGCTGAACTTTGATTAGAAGTTAGTAAACCTGCCAGCCATCTTGGAGTTCCAGAAGCAGCAAGCACGAGCACAGGTGGCAGAGGGAAGAAGTGGTGCGAAATGTAGCTTACCTCCTGGAAAAGAGAGTCCTGGAAAAGAGCACAGGGGCTGCAGCTGGGATAACAGGAGCTGAGCAGACAGTTAAAAGAAGAAGAAAAACGGTTACGCGGGATTTGCTATTGCACACTGTAAAGTACTGAGTTCTCGGCGGCATTGACAAGGACGAAGTTGGCGTAGTGATTAGCTCCAGTTTATTTAGAGAGAACAAGCAAGCATTAACCGGCCACAGGGCCAACATATATACACACCAAGGACAGTGTCACAGGCTGGGTGCAGGCAGGACGAGAGAAAGCAAAAGTCCAAGTCCAGTCCGAGGTTAGAACCAAGGGGTAGCAAGCAGGAGCCAAAAGAACAGAGTCCGAAGTACAAACCGAGAGCATACTCATCGGAAGCCGGAGTCAAGGAGCCGAGAGTTCAAAGCACGAATCAGGAGCACAGGCGAGGGAGGTGCAGAGCGTCGTCAAACTGACTAGTTGCTGGCACGAGGAACCAGCGTCAGGAGGGGAAACTAAATAGCCCTCAGGTGCTGGGGTTAATTAGTGCTCAGCGTGTGTGTCCCGGCCTCTGTTAGAACTCAGGGCTGAGGGACCGACTGCCTGCTGCACAGATGCACCTCCCTCCACCAGGACACTAAGTCTTGCCTGAGCTGGTTCCACAAACGCATTGTCGGAGGAGGCGAGTCAGGAGAGCTGCCTGTCAGGCGTTGTTCCTCCACCGCTGTTGCTGGGACAGGTGGTAGGGCGGGCTCTGAGGTTTCATCAGGGTCAGGTGTGGGCTCTGCTGAAGCTGGGAGCGTGGGCTCAGCTGGAGCCGGGGCTGCATCCTCAGCAGGACTCATGACAGACACACCCCAGGTCCCACCTATGATCCCACTGGGGAGTTTGAATTTCCCACCTAGGAGGATTAGTCAGAGGATTAGTGGGACTCCAGGATCCTTGGCTCCTATTGTCCTAGGAGCCAAGCTCTGGGCTCTTTGCGCTGGCGCCTAGTGGCGGTCAGCAGACACAACACACATGCTTGGCCAGCAGGCCACAAGACACTTGTATGGAAAGAGAAGGGCCACTTAACTATCACCGAGTATGCTCCAGAAGAGAGCCGCCAGGTGGGGGAGGGATTTTTCTTTTCTCTCACAGAGCCTACAAAGATGCCTTCCTGTGGCTGACAGAATTACAGCTCACAGCTTTGGAGATGTATCCATCGCTCTGAGAAGGAAGCTTCAGAGCCAAGTGTAGAGAGTGCTCGACTCCAGCTGGGGAGGAGGGTCGTCTTGCAGGGTTACAGAATTTGGACCTTGAAAGGTGAAGGAGCAGTGCCGGAAGCTTCAGGGAGCAACCAAGCCTGGTCAGGGCCTGCAGGAAGGGGGCCAAGGGGGCCTTCAGCGTTCTGACACGGGGAAAGAAACAACTCACTCACTGGCATGGGATCACGTGGCTGGGAGAGAGTTTCTTAGGGCTCAGACACACTCTTCCTTGAACCATGTATAAGATAATTTCAGAGGGGGTAGCCAAGATAGGTGGATGTAGGCAAAACAGTCTTTTCGTATGTTAAAGACTCACACCATTTTATTATTTATTCTAGCAAAAGCTTTCACGGATAGGAGCCCAGTTCTTCATATGCAATGAGTGGACCCTCACTATGCAAACATTGTATGTGGCAGTCAACACACACACACACACACACACACACACACACACACACACAGACAGAACTATTAGCTATCTTAGCCAGTCCTGGGACTCCCCACCCATTACAGGTGAGTAAGTAGCTTATCGTAACTAGTGAAGAACCTGTGCATTTTCCTTGCTGGGCTTTGAATTTTACATCATAATATTTTACTCTGTACTTTCATGGCCTCTTGACTCAGCTTTTTATTCCTCCCACATAACCCAAGAATGTAAGAAGAGCTCTGCCGGATCAGACCTGTGCTCTATCTAGAGCAGCATTTTATCTCACAGAGAACATGTCTTGCCTATCGAGGGTTCACTCGTCGTATGTGAAGAAGCAGGCCCAAAAGTTCACAACAATTTATGCTGGAATAAAAGTTCATGAGTTTTTAATGGGCCAAATGTTGCCCCCTCTAGCCTGAGCCATACATGCTCACACAGCAAGAACACTAAAGTCCTAATCTAACTTGTGTTCTTATTTTACTCTTTCACATTTAATCAACAAACAGCAGAAGTGGTGGCAAACTTGTTCATGCACTTCTGGCAGGTTGAATATTCCTCTGTTCCAAATAAATGTCTTAATATATAGAAAAGAAACTTGTCTGGGAGATGGCCAGGCTAGGAAGCTTCACCTTGAGGCGCTACTTTTCACACCCCCTATGTCAGGATCTGACATTTCCCGCTCGGGAGTTGGGATGTAACTGTGTCATGACGTGTTATCTCACCCCTCCCTTTGGAATGTGTTCCTTTCCCTCGCTGGCGCCTCCGCCGCTCTCCCTGTCTTATCTATGGCCTTGGCTAACTCTTCTCACAGACTATGTTGCTAATTGGAAATTTCCTTGCAGGTGCAATCTTTTCTTGTCCCACTTCTTTTCCATGGGAATAAACGGGTCGGGGGTTTGGGGCGCCTTTTTTCACTGGGTCATGATTGGTAGAGAATTACATACTGCCTAATTTGAATACACTGTATCTGTGCTACAGCCTGCTACATATGGTTATTACTGACTCAACAAGTGTGCACCACTGATCCACCAAATAAAGAGAAGTTCTTGTTTAAGATCCTTTGCTTTGGTTTGAAATCTTTGGACTCTCACACCCTATTACCTGATCCTTACTGAGGACTAAACTTGGGATCTTCTGCATGCAAAGCAGATATTGTACCACTACGCCTTGGCTCCTCTGCTATTTGCAACAGTGGCAACCAGATGCCTCAGGGAAGTCTGCAAGAACAGATGATTCCCTATGTACCTTTCACTGCTGTGGCAAACATAGGGGTATTCATGGTGGCAAAAAAACACACACACCCCACACTCACTTTCCCTGCGCTTTCCTTGCTGCTGCTATTCTGTCTGTCACCACCAGAGGGCTTTTGCAGGCTTTTTTAAAAACCAAGATTGGAGTCCAGTAGCACCTTAAAGACCAACCAGATATCTAAGATACAGGTTTCCAAGAGTCAAAGCTCCCCACGTCAGGAAAAAAAATTAGTAATAACTAGAGCACTATAGCATCAGAATGTTGTAATGACCTATTGCAACATCCTAATTTCCAGCTTTCATTTTTTTAAAAAAGTAAATATCTTGCAGTTTTAATTGCAGAGTTGTAAGAAGAAATATGCAGCCCAAGTCTTCCCCCTTATAACAACGAAAAGTTTAGGGACCTTTACAAAAAGTGGAAGCTGAGAACTGGTACATTATTGCAATAGAGCATTATAATATAGCACTATAGTGAGCTATCTATTGCCAATTCAAAGTACTTGAGGAAAATCCGGGCTTTGAGTGTGGCAACAACAGGGGCTGAGAGAAGAAAAATGGCACCGATATGGGCAGGACCTGAAAAACAGCACACCTTTCTGTCCACAATGTGTCCAAAGCACTTTGACTGCAAGCTTTTCAGAAAGATCTATCAAATCAAGTATGGGAAAGACCACACCAAAGCAGCAGACAAGGCAGAAACAGGACAACACCATGTGGATGCTCCTGGAAACAGCACTGCAGCCTGGAAGCCAAGCAAAACATCCGTGTAGAAACAGACCTGGACACGAAAGCAACTTCTCCCCAGAATATGTTGTCGGGGGTGGAAAGCGCTGCCAAGTCACAGCAGACTTATGGCAACCCCCATAGGCAAGAGATGAGCAGAGGAGGTTTGCTGTTGCCCCCCTCTGTATACCCCAGGATTCCATGGAGGGTTCCCATACAAATACTAGCCAGGGCTTAGCTTCTGAGATCTGCTGAGATCAGGCTACCCAGATCAGTCATATGTTAAGTCATAGCTAAACTTCCCCTGAACATGGAGGCTCCATTTAGCTATAGCTGTTCCTGCCTGCCCTCCATTAATGTGTCCAATTCCTTTCCAAAGTCACTTGAGCCAGTGGCCCTAACCACACATCATGGTGGCAAATAATTCTGACATCACGAAGGTGGGCTTATGGTCTTTTAGTCCCCTGAACTCCAGCTCCCCCTTCTAGGCTGTCAAGCCACAGGAATTAATACTGACAAAGCGACTTTGGTGGCCTGCCACAAATCTCTTGCAAAATGTGGCATTTTTGGCCACTGGCAAACTCATGATCCAGGTTCCCGCTCTGTTGCTCCTCACCAACATCCAGAGATCTGCATTGTGGAAATTCCAACTTTATTACTGTGCTGCGGCCTGTTGGGTTGCAGAGCAGCCAAAAAGCCTCCAGCAGGTAGCAGAAGGAAGGCCCAGATGAGGAAGGCAAACCAGTACCACACCCCAGGTCTGTATGGGCAGAAATCGGTCCAGGATGATGGTCAGACCCCAAGCCTAGTGATCAGCTTGATTTATTAGTGATTCAGCAAGAACAAGACAAACACCCAGGGCAGTGGCCCTGCTTAAATAGCATGCAAACTCCACCCACTTCCCAAACAGCTACCAACTATAGGCTATTGTCAGAACCATTAATTCCTCATTGGCCACCTCCAGAGTTCTGGCGGGCTACTGTTCTAGAGCTCCAAGCTCAACCAGACTGTGGTAAAAACAGTCCTGGAATGTTCCAGCCCCAATACATAACACAAGCCACTGTTGCTACCCTTTTGTAGACGAGAAACCTCGGTAGCTGGCCCACGACAGGGGGCGCGCCCGTGCAAGAGGTGAGGCCTGCCCATCCTCTCTTCCTCCAAGCCCACCTGCGCTCCCCTCACCGAGGTCCCGACGCAGGACAGGGAGGAGGCCACCCGGGGCCAGGAGGCGCGGCCAGCCACAGCAGCGAACGGGCGACAATTCCTACGGGAAAGCCACGCCGCTCGGGCTCGGCCTGGCGCCGGTTTGGGATACCCTCCGCGCCGCCTCTGAGCTTCAGTCGGAAACGCGCCGCCTGGCACGACTCCACTTCGGTCGCTCTTCGCAAGCTCGCCGCTCCCCGTGAGGCTCCCGCCTGGATGTCCGGAAGCGGCCCCCTCTAACGGCAGCCAGGGGTCGGGGCAGGCTTGCCCGGCGCCTTCCATTTGGATCTGCCCCACGGGACACTTGCGCCCGGCCGCCTCAAGCGCTTCGGCCGCTCACCCGCCGTGCCGAGGCACTTGCTGGCCAGGGCAGCCGCCCGGAGCGTCCTGGCAGCGGAAGGCGGGTGGTGTCGGAAGGGCGGCGGGGGGGCCTCCCGAGCGCCTTCAGCCCGGCAGCCCCGAACAGGCCCAGTGCGGCACTGCTCAAGCGCAGCCAATCCCAGAGGAGCGGCTGGCAAGCGCGCAACGGATCCGCCCTAGACGGCGCGCCGCAGAAGAGGTGCGCCCGCGGTGAGGCCATACGGATGGAAGGCCGGCTTCATTATCTGCGAGGGCGGCTGAGCGGCAGACGGAAGCTGTTGAACGGAGGTGCATCGGGGCAGGGATTCAGCGTCCCTCCCGGGGAAGGCCAGGGGAAGCGCCGAAAGCTCGCGCCTGGATCGGCTGCAGTCGTAGAGCCTGCTTGCCTTGCCCGGCCCGCCAGCGCCTGAGAAGCAGGATTCTAAGCCTCCAGCGCTCTTTTGAAAAAAGAAATCCCTTTCTATGTGTGTTGGGGCTAAAACCCTGCAGGAAGCTTAGCACGTGCTCTGCCTTTATAGTTTTATTCACTGTTGCTCCCAGGAACTCAAGGTCGGGTAGCTGGTTCTCCCCACCGTTTTAGCCTCACAACCGCCTCCAGAGGTAGGTTAAGGTGACAGGGCCTTGGGAACTCAGTGAGCTTCTCTTTATGTGTTTTATTTATTTATTCACAAAATACATACTCTGCTGTTTCTGCCCGCATCTTCAGGCACATCAAGACAGCTAACTGGTTTAAAGTCTACTGTATACATAATAAAAACACACCATTTTGTTTTGTACCTTTGTGTGTGCGTGCCTGGAAGTCATGGTGACCTCTGGCGACTCGTACTGGGGTATAGAGGACGTTCAGAGAAGTGCCTTGATCGCCTGCCTCTGCCTCCCAACCCTGGTAATCACTGAAGGTCTCCCATCCAAGTACTTGAGGAGATTAGGCTTGCCTGAGCTATCCAGGTCCGAGCACAAAAATGCATCTTAAAAGCCATCGAAACCAGAATAAAAACATATTATTTAAAAATGTAAACCAATTTTAAATAAATATATAAACTGGGCAGGAAGGCACACACATATGCAAAAATAAAATAAAATACCAGGGCAGAAAGGAGGGATCGCTGAGGGAATGCCAAATGAAAGAGAAAAGTCTCTACCCACAAGCAGAATAAGGCATCAGAAGGGGATCAGGTGAGTCTCTCTGGAGAGAGCGAGAGAGAGCGCACACCAGAGTCTGGGTGCCATGCCCCAGAAGGCATTCTTGACCTGGGTTGCCCCTCACCTAGTCTCAGAAGGCAGCAGGGACACCCCAAGCAGGGCCTTGGAAGGTGACTGCATCAGTTGGGTAGGAGGAAAAAATAGACCTGCTCCTTACAGGCATGGTAGAGGCCTGACTGGTGGGGGGGGGGGGGGGGGCAGCTAACCAGTCCCAGGCTGCCTTTCCCATCTGAGAGACCCTGGAGAACTCTTGTTGCCACTTTGGTGTAAACATCTATTTATTTAGACACACATACCTGCTTTTTTCTTCACTGCAGACCAAAGCTGCTTCCTCCTCATGATATCACCACTCTGCGTGGAGGGCTGGGGTCAGAAGGAGTGAGGGGCTGGAGGTTATCCTGCGAGCTTCCGTGGCAGAGCTGGAATTCAAGCCTGGGTCTCCCAAGTCTGAGTCTGACTCTCCTCACCACTACGCCATTTTGCTGGCTCTCCAGTAGGCAGGTAATGATGGGGGGGTGGAATTTGAACCTAACCTGTGCCTGGAAGATGTGCCTCTTGCATCCTGAAGCATGAAAGGCAGCTGAGATTACACAATGGTGCGGAGAAGTCACTTTGCACATGTTCCTATGAAGTCTTCAGTATGACTGCTTTGCATATTTGGGACAGAGAGGGTTTCCACTGCAACTGCTGAGTCTGCCCAGCGCCAGCTGACATTGCTGCTGAGGGTGGGCAAGAGGCCTTTGGCATGCTGAGCCCCAGGAACAAATAGCAGGATGCTGTGATGCTCATTGTTACCAAATCTGGTAGCCATTTTACAGGTAAAATTGTATGCATCAAATCCCGCGCAAGACTGCATTAATGGCAGCAGCCCTAAATGTACCAGAGGTTTCTGCTTTTGAGGTTCATGAGGATGCTTTCCAGTTAATTCAACCGGAGGAGAGGCGAAACCTACCACCTGCCCATTAGACCCGTGAAATCCACCAGGGAGGGGCTGACAAATTGAATGATGCTGAGTATTAATCATTCCCCACAGGAAGCTGCTGTGCCTGCAGTGTTAAAAGAGGTTATAGTCAGAGCCCTCCTGAAGAAACTGTAATTAGTTAGCATGGAACTAAAGAGTTATAGACCAATATCTGTCTCTGTCTCTCTTTTGGGGGAGGGGGGGGGAGAGGTCTTGGAAAGCATGGTGCCCCAGGCAGGCATTCTGAGATGAAAGCCAGTATCAAGGGCCTCTCCCACCCGGGGGTGATTTCCCATTGTGGAGTCCTTGCTGCTGTGAATGCAGAGGCATTTGCAGTGCTGATGGAGCAGGTACATAGGCACAATTCTGGTTTTCCTTCCTCATCCACTCACATCTGCCTTTCCCCCCTTCTGCTGTGTTCCTGGAGGGATTTTCATTCACTTAAAAAAATTACTGTGATATACCTACTATCAGTTTTTTTAATGGTAAAAAAAGTCCTCCGGTAGCAGGGAAGAATGGCAGGTTCAAGGGGACGGGGAAGGAAAATGATCCTGGATGTGGATGGAGCGGCCTGGAAACCTGTGTCTTTCCATCCACATGGGGGCTCACCCACTTTGACTCCACCGTTTCTGGAAAGGTCAGCAAAGCAGGTTCTGGGAACATCAGAGCAAGGAGGGGGAACTGAGGAAGGAGAATAGCTGTTTCTGTCCACGTTATCAGGGTGAGTCTTTTCTGGAGGCCCTTTGAGGTGGACCGCAGAGCTAACAAGAGTGCGTATGGGCAGGCACAAGCAAATGGTTGGTGCGACTGATATATGGTGTTCAAAGTGGTTTCGATCTATTTCGCCGTGTTGTGAACTGCTTGAGTTGTTTTAAGCTGGAAAGCTAAAATGTAAATGAACTCAATAATACTAATGAGCACTAAAAATCCATCCCTGGGCAGAGCCTTGGCCCAACTGCAGGCAGCAGATCCCGCCTGGCACACAGCCAGATCCCGCAGGCCAGTTGCAGGAGGCCACCTGATTGGGTTCACCATCGCCCCAGATTCTAGATTGGCTGGTTAATTGGAGAGTTGCCCTTTCTACATTGGGCTTAGCAGGCTCTCAGTGTAACCGATTACTGCTGGGATAATTAAATTTAATGCAGTAATTTGTTATCTAAATGTCTCTAATTGCATCTAAGTGGTAAGGAAACAGGCTTTGGTGCTGTGGCCACCTGGGGGAATTGACTCCCCCCTCCACACTTACTTTCACGCCTCCCTGAGGGCTTGGGGCCAGATAGGAGATACCACCCCCAGCTGTACATGCAAGGGTCTTAGCAGCAGAACACACAGGGCAGGAGGGCCCGGTGGAATGGTTCATCCTGGCATCTAAAGATGGCAGCCTACAGACCACATGGGCCTGGGAGTCCACCAGGTGGTGATGGCTGTTGTGCCATAAATTGCTGAATGTGGCCTCAAGTGCACTGCTGCTCTGAAAGGGTAAACTTTGGGGGGGGGTTATTTTTAAAATATGCTCATGTGTGTGAGTGCGCCTGGAAGACTTGGCGACTTCTGGTGACTGGCCCCTATTGGGGGCTTGGAGGATATCCAGAGAGGTGGCTGAATAAAGCCTGCCCCCGCCTCCCACATTCCAAGGAGATCTCCCATCCAAGTGCTTGCCAGAGTTGACCCTGCTTAGCTTCTGAGATCTGTTGAGATCCAGCTTGCCTGGGCTACCCAGGTCAGGGCCGAAAGGCTAAACTTTTAATATTTTGCTAAAAAGGTATACTTCTTGGCCTCATGAGTGCCAAGGGAAAACTTATGGCGTGGCCAACATTTGCTATATGCCGCTGGTTTATAGATTCTGGCACCCTGGAATTCCTCAGAAGCTGAACCCATTCGTAATGACAGACAATCTTCTGTGAAAGACCTTGTGCTCTGCACAAAATTGGCCTATGCCCTTTCAGCAATGCACTGCTTCAAGGCACTGCTGCATGTGTCCTTTTCAAGCGGGGGCGATGAGAAGGCCGATGTGGCCAGTGTGCCACATGAAATAGCACATGCCTCAGAAACACTGGTTGCCTGGCAGATGCCCAGGGAAGATGAGCCAGGCAGAAAGGGGGTCCCTGCCAGCAGCCATTTTGGAAGCCGTGGCAATAGGCTGCTTGTGCTGGTAATTCTGGATGAATTTCTCTGTCTGCCCCACTCATATTTAGTATTGTGAGGAAGAGGTTTTACTGTATACGAAGGGGACACGGTGGCTAGACACCATAAAAATCGACACCAGCCTGAGCATAAAACGACTCAAAGAAACAGTACAAGATCAGAAAACGTGGAGAGAGCTGGCCCATAGCATCGCCAAGAGTCGGACATGATTGAATGGCTAACAACAAATACGAAGGAGAGGGCCCAAGAGAAGGGAACTGACCTCTCTGTGCAGCTTCACATGCAATAATCTTCCTCTGGAAAAAAACATGCAAAAGAAAAACCAGCTGTCATACCAGAAGAATACACGGGTGTCTTCTATCGAAGGCTGATAGGGGTCTGGCCCAAGAGGAACGGCTTTCATTAAAAGCATTGCCCTAACGGGTAAGGCCCCAGTGGCTATCCCTGCCATGCCACAGGTCCTGGGGGCAGCAAGCTTGCCACCCAGTCATGGAGCAGTCATTTCGAATGCTGGGCTCCAGAAAGGCCTGAAAATGCCACAGGAAATCGCGCTTTCTCTTGCGTATCAGAAAAAGGCTTGCAGTGAGTTGACAGTCTCCGGCTTTCTGGCAGTTCTCAAGAGCGTTGGGCTGCCCAAAGCATGTTGAATTTCTACAGCTGTCATTGCTACCCCAAAGGTCAAGCTAGGTATGCTTTACCCATGTGTCAAGACCAGGGTGCTGCAGAATTCTGACAAGTTGGGGGGGGGTTGATTTCTTCCACTGCCTGTACTCCCCCCATGTGCACTACCACAGCCTTTTTAGGTGATTCCAGTAAACCCTGCTAGGAGAGAGATGGCAAAGAAGAGTAGGGGGGAGTACAGGTGGTGGGGTGGCGGCAACTTCACTTTCTTTGCTCACCTATGCTGTGCACTACCCCCCCCCCCCAACAAACGCACACACGCACACACACACTCCTAGGGATTCAGCATGAAGTTGGTTAGTGCTGCATCACACTGAGTTTCAGCCAAGAATGCTGTTTCTTTAAGAAGTAGGGCTCTAAAGACAGCTTGATTAATGAAGCTAATTAGTCTGAGTGGGGGAGCGGGTATATGAACATATGTAGCTGTCTGATCCTGAGTCAGACCATTGGTCCATCCAGCCCTGCTTTGTCTTCCCTGACTGGCAGCTGTTTTCCAGGGTGCCGGCTAGAGAAAGGGCATTCCCAGATGCTTTTGCCTGTACACCCCTTGGGAAGTGGAGGGGGAGGGAAGAGAACACAGACTCAGGGAGGCCTAGAATAGTGCTCAAAAAGCATGGTTGGTTGCCAGTTCTGGATTTTGATCGCGCTCCTGCATCTTTAGAAGATGTGGAACAGTCAGAAATCCGGCAGATAAAGGCCTCCCTGTCCCTGCACCTCCCATGGTGAAATCTTTGCCTAGTGAATGTCTACCTGTCCAGCTGTCACAAACACCCAATATCAGCAAGGTCTGTGTACAGAGTCAATTGTTAGCAACTTCAGTTAACCCAAGATTCTGTTGTCTCCTTTCTAGGCAAAAGTTCTCAACCAAGATTGGACTTGGTAAGGGTCAACATACTGCGTTAGTGCTATCTATCTTTGAGAGCAAGGTCTCCCTGGGATTTTGCACAGTCCAGAAGGAGGCTTGGATGAAACTCCAAGATGCCACATACAGAAGATTACATCTTGGACCCCTCCCTTAATGAATGGGAGGGGGCGCTGCACTCCACTTACAGATTCTTCCATTGTGTAAAATTCCTGCTTTGTCCATAAAGGTGAGAGAATATAAGTTTTTTGCCACTCTTTCAACACCCTGGATTGCAGGGTAGTTAAAGGGTAACAATCTGTAATAAAGGCCTTCAGGCACACACCTGCCCCATTTACCTGGTCTCTGCATAGTGGGGCTGGAAGAATACACCATTCTGCTTCCTCTTATAGTGTGGAGAAGATGGACTGAATTAACAGCTGCCAAGCATCGCTGTTGCCTTGGCAACTGTATCAGAAATAGACTGTCAATCTCTATTTGAGCTTGCCCTAGGGCTAGTCTACGTGTTACCTCATTATCCACACGGGAGGCCACGACTCTCCGTGACCAGTGGGGCTGTCTAGTTGTGGCTTGCTGTTCAGTGTGCCTGTGACAGATGCTTGAGGAGTGTTTGATACCAGTTGGTGTAGACACTGGCCGCTGAATTTGGGCAGAGTCTTTGTGGCAAGCTGTGGCTAAAAAATAATACAGGCCTGCTGTGGGAGAGGCAAATGTCTCATCCCTGCTAAAATAGTGGGATCTCAGGAGATCCTCAGAGTATGACAGAAAGCGGTAACTGTCTGCTCCCAAGAAAGACAAACAGACCTGCCAAGGGAGGATCATGAAGAGAAGCAAATGGGGAAGAAGCTAACAGGGGGCTATGGGATTATAGAGCTGTGCAGGGTTATAGGGTCAGCCACAGGGAATATGCAGAGAGGATAAATAGCAGAGGCATTGGAGCAGGAATAATATGAAGCATGGGTCAGAATGCAGTTGGCTACACCAGGGTAACTGCAGCTATCCTTCAAGAGCTTTGTAAAATTAACATAGTTCAGTTCCATGCAATTGCTTTTGATTTTCCCACAATGCACCAACTGATGTCCTGTGCTAAATTTGCTAGTTTTCTGGTCTGGCAGACTGGCTTTGATGGAGTAAAATTGCTTCTCTGCTTACCTCAGTTTCAAAGTAATCTAAAGTAACCTTCAGAGTGATCTGTCAGTCCTGTTTTTATTTTTAAAAGTTATATGGTTCTGTTTCATATGCCAAAAGTGACTTTTAAAATGGAAAAAGAACCAAAGTTTTTAAAAACTGAGATCCATACCAATCACCAGCTAAACCCCAGACTCATGTGAAATGACAAAACTGAAAAAGAGGCTGCTTCCACAATTCTCTGCAGCTCTCATTGCGGCTGCAAATGCATAGGCATTCCTTACAGCAAGGGCATAATCCCAAGACAATATCCCCAACTCTTCCTTTGCCTTGACCCCCACAGCTGCCATTCCCTATCGCCACCACTAGAGGGAGACTTGTAAAAATCAGTAATAGTTCTCATGCTACAGCAGTCCAGCAATCTATTGCCATAATCTAATTGCTCGTCTGAATTCCCAGGTTTCTTTCTGTTTAAAGTCTCTAGTCCTTTTTATTGTAGAGGTACTTGGTTCCACATGATCCGGCCAAGGTGTGTTGCTCAAACAGAGTTAATTATGGAGGGGATACCCAATTGATAACGAGCTCTTTTGACGTCTCACCTATGGAATTTGAAACTGGATCTCACAGCTTTGCCAGCGCATACAGAAGTCTGAAATTCCAAAAACAAACAGACTTGCATTGTGGAAGCAAGATATGGTGTGATTGTTGTAAGATTTAAGACGCAGAAAATGTCCTTGCAGGATTGTTACATTTTGAAATAGATATTCCCAAGGCATGAGAACACCAGACTCTGCGGAGATAGCTGAATGATTCTGCTGCTGCTCTATGAAGCACTTAAAACAACAAACAGCATTTATTTTCTCTGTCCAGTAAAGCTTGCCTTCCTTCCCAGCTCCCCCTTGTGAGGTTTCCTAGGCACAGAAAAGTTGGGCTCAGTCCTAAATGTTCCAAAGCCTGACCTCTGGATGTGCCTTTCTTGGATTTGTCAGGAGTGCTTAGGGCTAAAATTCTCAGATTCAAAACCAGCTGCTAGGCAGGATTCAAGCAGGGGGGTGCTGGTCTTCCTGAACCACCAGGATCTCCAAGCTTCTGCCAGAGCCGAGAGTGGCACATCTGGACATTCAGAATCTACAAAACATTTGCCATTCACAGGCTTGTTTTACAAAACATTTGGCAAAAGAGGCAGCCCTCCCAGTGGGACAGGGAGCAAATGGCATAAGCAAGCTGCTTTCTCGAGGGGGGGGGGCGCTACTCCGTGGCTTGATGTCCCCACAGAAGTGTTTTGGAAAATCTCCAGGATACACTTCCCCTCCAGCCCCTATGCAAATTGTATTTTTCTTTCAGGTCATATTTTTAGCAACCCCAGGTCTATGGAGAATTCAGTGCATTGTAAAAAGAGCTCCAAATTCTACAGCTATCAGAATTTATTAATATTAGCAAAGCCGTTCAGTGCAGTCCCAGAGCAGGAAAGCAAGTGTTTGGGCAGCCAGATGGGTATGCCTGGAGGGTTGCTTGGTTATTATTAGGTACAGATTCAGCACACACCAGTGATTGGCACACAAAGTGAGAAAATGGATGGTGTGCACTTCTGCAAGATGGTACAGCTGGGGGAATGTCGAAGATCAAGGCCAGATCCTCCACCTCATTGCTGCTTGCCCCCCACCACACCCCCTGCCATGCTACTGAGCCATTTTCATGGGGGAAGGAAGAAACAGAGCCTTTTCCCAGCTCCCCCAGATGCCCTTGCTGTGGTGGGTTGGCCCTCCATCCTGCCCAGCCCCAATACAGTCTTTTTCTTAAGTCCTCCAAATCCCCCTATTTCCTTTCTCTGAATCCGGGTACCCAACTAGCCCTCTCCTATTTACAGCAATGGCTGATGCTCCTCCTCCCTGTTCTACATATACATACACAGCTCCAGCCAACATCTGCATGCATGCACCGTTAGCCCAGCCCGGCTCCCTGCCCCCAGCCCCTAACCAGGCGCAGTGGACCATGTGCCTGCTGGAAAGGACTCGGCCCTCAATTCCTGGTTGCCATGGAAACGCCATTAGAAATTGCATTAAAAAGAAATGAAACTGGCAGCTTCTTGGCTGGGCACAAAAGGAGATGGGGGAAGAGCATCTGTGTGCGGACGGAATGGGGATCTCCTCCCCACACACACACACACACTTGAACCAATGCAAGAACAGCAGCAAATTTGAGAAGCTGTACCTGACTGAACCTACTCCAGACACACACACAAAGCAGCCCTCTCTCCCAGCCTGAATGGAGCTGCTCACTTTTCTCTTCCATCTGAAGGTCACTGCTTTATAAACAAAATCTACAGAGCCTCCATGCTGTGTCAGGTGCACAGCAGACACAGATTCAACCCTAGCATGGCAAAAAAGCTTGGCATATGGAGAGTGGGCCATAGTGTGGACGATGCTGGAATCAGATTCCCTTGACTTCCGCCTAGGAATACTAGCCTCCAGGTGGGACCTGGGGATTCCCTATAATTACAGCTCATCTCCAGACTACAGAGATTGGTTCTCCAGCAGAAAATGGATGCTTTGGAGGGGGACTCTGCTGAGGCCCCTGTCCTCTCCAGGCTCCATCATCAAATCTCCAGGAGTTTCCCAACCTGGATTTGGCAACCCAACCCCTCAATCCCGCACTGGTGGCCAGGGGGGACCTGGCAACCCTCCTGCAGCCCTGTCCCTCAGACTCAAGGCATTTGGGCTCTGGTCTTGAAGTGGGCACCCTCCATTTGGGGGGTTATCCCCATTCCCCCCTCCCTCCTGCTGGCTGGTATGAGTGGTTCTTTCCAGGCAAGCAGCAGCCTCCAGCCATTTTGCTGGATGTGGGGAAATGATGTGGTGGTTGCTTAGCAACTACAGGATGCAATGCATGTCTTAATTCCTGGAGCTTGTAAAATGAACCAAAACCTTCTAAAGGGGACTTATTGGGTGGGTGGGGGGAACACCTTGGAATGAGGAGCCACAATGAAACTCCTACACAAAAGTCACTTTTGCATAGACATTAGCATGAAGACTGCGCGAGCATACCCAAAACTAATTATCCTACATTCCCGTGGTTTGCACACAGCAAATTACATGCATGTGTGTTCGTCATGTTCTTTTATCCACGGACAGCAGTCAAAGAGATTCCTGAAGAGAAGCGAGAATTTTGGCATGCACGGGGCATCCTGAAGCATATCACAGCTTCTGTTTTTAAAAAGTAAATTCAACAGTATTGTATATTTTCTATTGGTCAGAAAGGGACCTATTTTATGGAACAGGGCCCTTCTGGCTAAGATATCCTAAGCTTTCTGAAGATGGTTTCCTCTTGGTTAGAGTACATTTGTTGGTGCCCCGCACACTGTACTCTTGGCCTCTGCTGCCAGAAATGGGGAGCATGGGGTGGGGGCCTGTGCTCAGGAACATCACTGATTGTGACATGCTTGGGGGCTGCAGGACCTCTGAAAGGACAACTTGCTGCTCATCAATGCCAGCCACATCCATTGGGTACCACCAAATGGCTAGCTTGGGAAGAAAGGCACTGGGAGAAGCAGGACTAAAAGAGAAAGGCCCTAGAAGCTGGCTAGACTGGCCTTGGAAAAAGGAGGTCTTAGGCCACATATTTCAGAACTGTTGGAGGTGACCATACCTTCCTGGATCAGACCCCAAGGGATCCCTTCTGTGGCTCTGTCTAGCCATCTGTGCTGCACTTGAGCCTTACCTCGGTGCAGTTAGACCTGTGCTGCTGCTGGCTAAACAGCAGCTAAGACATCTGACCAGCAAGCACCAGGCTCCATCCTGAGTCCAGAATCCAGCATCCTGAGACTCTCTCTCTCTCTCTCTTATGTCAGGTGTCTCATCCTTGGAGCTGAGAAGACAGAGCGATGCTGGGTGAGTACTCAGGATCTAGTAGAGGAGGCTAAACAGGGAGATAAGGGGGCAGAGCCCCCTAGTGAGTAGAATACATTTTGCTAAGCCAGTGCATGAAGGTTTTCTCAGGGTGTGTTCAGATGGGCAGCTAATCCTGCCATTGGCCCAGCTGTAATTTGATCTAGATCTTTTTGATTCAGTGTTGCACGTCCAGACAGCTCCCCTGTGAATCACTTTACCGCATGTGACTCCACAGTGGATTGTCTAGACAGCATCCACCTTAAGGAGCCGTGCGGTCGACTTTTTTTTTTTTTTTAAATCCTGTTTGCGCATGCGCATATGTGCCTCACCATCTACTTGTTTTTCCGTGCATGCATGGACTTAAATGGTAAAAGCACTGCCAGCAGTAGCTTCCTTGAGGTACCATTTCAGTTAATAAACTTGATAAAGTTCACGGGACCGTCAGAAACATAAAATTGTCCAGATGGTTTGAGCAGAGCTCTGCAGATGTCGCATGTTTAAGCAGTTATGCGCGCATCGCTAAGACTTTTTTTAAATGGCGGCTGTTCGGGATGGTCTGGAGACCATCCCTACAGGCTGATTGCGCACTGGTGGAACAACCTGATGGGGGAAAGTCTGCCATTGGCCCATCGGCCAGCTTAGGACCAGACTTTAACCACTATCTTTTAAGTACGGATCCCCAATGGGGATCGATGGGCTAATCACGGAAGTGGCAGAATTCCCAGATGTTGTGATCTGGACGTGCACTTTAAATCCACCAGGCACTTGTGCCTGGTGCAGCTCAAAAGAGCCGTATGAACACGACCTCAGTGCCAGATAATTTGGACAGATTGCAGGACCCACTTTTTAAATGTGGCTTCAAGATTTTTGTTTCATTCACCTTTCGCAGTCTTGGCTAAGCGATGAGTCCTCATTCCCTGAAACAGTCCCCTTCCCCTTCCAAGCTGTGGTGCTGCCTTCTTGTCGTATTATGGCCATTCTGCTTTATTTGCTGCCAGATTAAGAGCATCTCTCCAAACTGGAATAATGCCGTTTTTAGCAAAGGGATCGTTCAGGCACTGCTCTCCATCCAACAAACAAGGCATTTCATACCAGCTCCCTGTCCCCCACAGAAGCAATGGGGCTGACCATGAGCCCCCCCCACCCCACCCCCGGAGCCCCTCTGGCTGGAAGTGATTTGGGGGATCAAGCATTGCTCCTAACAGATTCTAGAGATAGTCCTATGAACCTGCCTTATACTAAATCAGACCATCGGTCCACCAAAGTCAGTATTGTCTCCTCAGACTGGCAGCAGCTCTCCAGGGTCTCAGGCTAAGGCCTTTCACATCACCTAATTTTGTTTTAACTGGAGATGCCGGGGATTGAACCTGGGACCTTCTGCACGCAAAGCAGATGCTCTTCCACTGAGACACATCCCCTTCCCCCACTAGTCCAAGGCAGGCCCCAACTGTACCTCTGCAGTCAACAGAAGGAAGTCCCTCCCTTAAAGCAACGTACCCCATTGGTCAATGTATCCCAGCATTGTCTGCTCTGGCTGGCTACCTGAGATAGCTTAGATCTGAAATGCCAGAGGCTGAACCTGGGACCTTAACGCGTGCTGAATAGGTACTTTGTAAATGTACAAGCGCCCTTCCCCAAACTCCTCCCCGCTGCTCTGCTGCTCCCTGAAGAACCAGACAGGACGGCAGATGGTTAAAAATACCCCCTCCGTTTTATTTGGAATTCTTTACTCTGTGCAGGTGATTGACAGGGCTTAAATACATTCTCAGCCAGAAACTCTCATCTTCTGTCCTTACTTTTGCTAGGTAGGATACTGCCCTCTACAGGAGGGCTGCAGCAGGGACAGGGGGGGGGACATAGTGCAGAAGGGTCCACCACGACCCCTTCTGAATAGTCGAGCTGTGGGGCAGGAGCTCTAAGGCTTCTGAACAAGCCACAGTGAATCCTTTTGGCTCTGCCCCCATGGCTGCCTCTCTTGGGGGCCCCAGAGCTCCGATTTCTGCTTCTCCGACCGGAGAGACCACCTCCTGGAAGCCGATTCATGTGCTCTGGGCGTGTCTCACGGGGCTCCAGCCTTGCTGTCTATCCAGTGCAGTCTGGTACAAACCAGGCCCGATTCCCTGCCCACACAGAGCTCTGCCGCAAGACCGTGACCTCTGCCACCTTCCTTGAACTCCACCCCATATCTACCGAGCCTGACCCCTGGTCATCAGGCTGCCTGTCACTCAAAGACTAAGAGCCATCTCTACATTTCTTCTGTAACACAACTTACCGCCCCCTCAATGCCTTGCAGTGGACAAGGGGCCCCCCTAAAGGAATGAATGGCTTTTGCCCAAGGACCTCCTGGCCAGCCGTGTGGAAGCGGAGCCCCTCTGCTCGGTGTCTCAAGCCCCACAGCATCCACCCTGTGCCATGGGCCTCCTCCAGGGTTTCTCCTCACCTCCACTTGGGCCTCACCCAGGTACAGTGAAGAAACTGCAGCACAATCCAATCCGGAAGGAGGAGGAGGAGATGGGAGGCAGCCAGCTGGAGGTCAGAGTAAGTCACGGGGCTGGCAAGGAAGCAGGAGAGGATCAGGCTGGCAGGGGAGGCTTGGGCAACCTGTGACGGGATTGAGATTTGGCACACAGCGAGTGGCAAGGGTGGTGGGGCAGCATGGCCAGAGCAATGGGGACGTTGGCAGAAGGGAGAGAGGGTTCCAGCTCATCCTCGGATCCGGGTTGCTTGGGTGAGACATACAGAGATGAACGGTGGCAGAAGGGCGTATCAAAAATACAAAAGGATCTTGTGGCCGGCTCTGGCCTGCGGCCCACCCCAAGCGAAGTCTGCTGGTTTCAGTTTGGCACAGGTTGATGCTGGAGGGGCCCGCAGCACAGATGTGGCTGGCGTGTGTGTGTGTGTGTGTGCACGCATGTGTGTGTGTCTGTCTTACTGGCTTTATCAAGAACACTTAGTTTAAAATCTTTACAAAGGACCAAACACGGGCATCTCCGTTAGTGTTTAAAGAACTAAAGATCTGCTTTAAAAAATCTCTTTTGGAAAGAAACAACAGACAGAAATTTTCTCCGCAACACGAAGAGCGGGGGTGGGGGGGTAAGGATGGGGAGGGGAGTAGGGGACCAGACAGCATCTGCTGGGCCCAGCACCAAGTCCAGGCTCTCCAGAACCCTTCACCAGTATCTTGTGGGGAGGGGGAGGGGAGACCACACCTGTCCGGTGCACCCCAGGCACGGTGCCAGCAGTTCCAAGCAGCCGTCCCTCGTGGTGACTCGGCCTGCAAGAGCAGTTTCCATGGCACTTTGATTGGTAAATCTCTAGAGATGACGAGGGAATGACAGGTGGATGACGGCTTGCATGGTGTCTGTTAGAGTCCCTGTCCCCAAGCAGGGTCAGCACGGCTCCAGAAGGCCCCCGGGAGCCCCCTTCAGGGCAGAAAGCCTCAAAGGCTCCGGATCTCCTCCTGCGCAGGGTGTGGCTGGACTCGGGAGCCAAGGGTGGGGTGACTCTTGGAGTGCAGTTAGCCTCCTTGGCCCTTGCTGGGCTGTACTCCATTGGGCCAGGATGGGTCCCGCTGCCCCTGCCGGGCACTAGGAGAGTCAAAGCACTTGATACAAATGAAATCCCCAAAGAGCAAGCCAGAGGAGCTTGCCACACCCGCCCCCCGCAGCGCCAGGTCCAGTGAGCGTGGAGTATGTGCATGGGAGTGCGGGGCACTTGGGCGGCTATACCCGCGTTGTGGAGTGTGAGTGTGGCAGCCCAGTATTGCTGAAGCTGGCAGCAAAGGTGTTGTAAGGGTGCAGGGTCTGCAGGCCCACCAGGGAGTTGGGGATCATGGTGATGGTGTTGGGCGTCATGAGCGGGATGTCATCCGGCGAACGGCGCAGAGTGAGCGTGTAGTCGGGCAAGGCGGTGAGGCGGAGGGCGTCGTGGGGTGGCACGGCCTCACAGTCCCCGTGGTGAGTCTGGTTAGCCTGCAGCGTGGGCATCTCCTCCTCCGGCATGTGGCCAATGTCATTGTTGGTGGTGGCGCGCTGCGGGCTGGGCTGGCGGTGGGTGTCCTGTCGCCGTTTGTCCTTGCGGTAATAGAGTGCGGCAAAGGCCAAAACGTTGAGGAAGAGGAGCGAGGCCCCCACCGCAATGGTGACACTCAGCTCAGTGGAATAGTCACGGGGGTTCTCAACCAGCAGCGTCCCTGCCCCATCCTGCTCCGGATTCCACTTCTCCTGGGAACCCTCGCTGGTGTAGGCGGTGGAGATGGCCGGCCGCTTGGTGCTCCAAGCCTTGCCGTTGGGCCGACGCGTGATGTGCGAGTTCTGGGTGGTGTCGGGCGGCGGCACCTTGGTGGTGGTCGATGTGTAATGGAACATGTCGTGCAGGTTGTACAAGTGTGGGACCAGGTGTTTCCAGAAGGCAACCTTGGTGGCCCGGTAGTGGTCGCGCACCCGTGGCTTGAGGCCGATGTGCAAGTAGAGCTGGTCCCGGGGATTATATTTGGACCAAGCCACCTCTTCAAAGCGGTTGGCTTTCGTATGGATGAATTTGGTGTCTTGGGGCACTGGCTTGTTTGGGTCCCTGAGGGAAAGAGAAACAGAGAAAGGAAACCATAGGCAGCAGTGTTGGATGGCCAGTGGGGTGCAGCGGTTAGGTGGCTGGACTAGGATCTGGGAGACTCAGGTTCGAATCCCCACTCTGCCATGGGAGCCAGCTGGGTGACCTTGGGCCATTCACGCGCTCCCAGCCTCACCTATCTCACTAGGCTGTCGTGAGGCTAAAAGAGAGGCATGGGAAATGATGTCAGCCCCTTTGAGTCCCCACTGGGTGGAAGGTGGTATGAAAGGGAAGCGAGATAAACCAGTGCGGTCCTCCAGAGGGAAGAAGGCCAGTGCCCAGGCCATCAAAAATCCCACAGGAAAGACAACCACACAAGCTGTGCACATTCAAGGGAGCTGGAAGCAAAACAGACGTCAATAATGCCTTTCTTTTCTTTTTTTTGCTGCTGCTGCATGTGTGGCTTTCCAAACAAACTTGTGACTATAGCTAATTTGAATGGCAGGCCGTATCCTTCTTCTGAATTACCTACTGGATATCCACAAGTCTAGTTCTGGGAACAGTCATGGATGCTTGTGTGATCTCTCAAAACATACCTTATTTTAACCCTCAAAGTTACATTCTCAGAAGAATGCTGAGATTGGCAGATAACGACCTGCTGGTGATCCCGGGCCCTAGGGAGGTCTGGCTCTCCTTAACTAGGGCCAGGGCCTTCTCGGTCCTGGCCCTGACCTGGTGGAACTCTCTGCCCAGTAACATCAGGGCCCTGCAGGATCTGATGCAATTCCGCAGGGCCTGTAAGGCAGAGATGTTCCGCCAGGCTTTTAGTTGAAGGCAGCAACGGGAGGTTAAGACTGGCACCCTCCCTTTCTCTCCCTTACCATGCCATGCGGGACAGCGGTGTGGCCGGCAAAGGAGGAATTGTATTGCCATCTTGGATCAGTTTAATTTACTGTTCTGTTGGTGTTTTTAATTATGCACTAATTGTATTTTTCAAAGTCTTATAAGGTTGTAAATTGCCCAGAGCCTGCTTGCAGGGTGGGCGATTCATAAGACCAGTAAAATAAATAAAAATAAATAAAAGTGGCTTTTCTGTGACTCTATATCCCATCAGCCAATCGTTTGATATGTACAAAGGGAGGAGTTCAGCTTTACCGTGGCCCATCCCTTTGAAAAGACTAGGCTAGATGTGTGATTCTGCACAGGAGCTGGCAGTGGGGGACTGCTGGAGTGCCCAGCCAGCACACTTTAAAAAACCCTTGTTGTTCCAACTCCTACCTCTTCCTTTGCTTGGATTCTGGCTAGCACAGCCAGCTGGAGGAGGGTCAGCATCCCCAACTGCACAGCATCCCCTACGCAGTCGTCGAGACAGGCAGAATACAGAAGAGCCGGAGGAAGGGAACCTACCCTGTCTTGGCGAAGTTAGTCCAGTAGGTCATGACCACGGCGCTCAGCATGACGTCATTCTTGGAGAAGTTGCAGGGAAAGAGGTCGGTGGGGCCAATCATGGGAATCCCAAAGACATAAGGCACCTCATCCCCATGGGCAGCATCAGACCAGGCCGGCTTCATAATGCTCTGGCAGTGGTGATAAAAGGCGTAGAAGTAAGTGGGGGAGCCATAGCGGGCATGGAGATCAGCAGTCACCACGGACGGTTCCACCCACTGGTGGTCAGTGAAGAGAGCCACCAGAGTCTTGCGACGTGTCTCGGGGTTGTCCCGGTCAGCCCAGTCAGTGTACATGAACTTGATGGTCTCGCGCAGAGTGTCTTTGCCCTCAGGGTAGCCATACAGGTTGTCCACAAAGTTGGAGACAGAGTAGTCAAAATCGCTGCCTGAGACCCCGTTCTCTTGGTCTACGACTGACTCCACGAACTTGAGCCCCTCGCCCTGGTTGACACCCAGCATGATGTCATAGTTGAGAAACTCGCCTTGCTCCATCAGGATCTCTGGGTCATCGGGGATGACGTCCCCATCGATGACGGGCCCAAAGGCCACGTGGTAGCGGGCTGGTTGGATGTCCTGCTCCACAAGTTCCTTGGCGCTCTTCTTCCGCAAGCAGTCCACCATGTCCACCGTGTCCAGGACATTGCAGCCCACCTTGTCGGCCAACATGCTGGTGTATTTCACAGGCTGGTAGTTCACGGCCCAGCTGGACAGTGCTGAGCCACTCTGAATAATGGCTCTCTGGAAAAGGCCTGCAGGGGAAACACAGGCAAATGGCAGACATGAACAGTCCATCAAGCTGAGTCTAACGAGCTCTCCCACAGATGAAGGAAACCCGTAAGACACCTCATTTTTTTACCCATCGATCCTAGCCTCTGTAAAGAAAAGTTAAGATACACAGAGTAGGCTGCCTGCAGACTTGTCTTGCCCGTGACATTTCTGAGAACCCAGGAGAGCTCCTCCTTCTGGTAAAGCACTCCACTAACTCACCAGGAGGGGGAAAGAAGGGGGAGGCATGGAGGAGCTAGACTGCCCCGTCTTAGCAGAATCAGGCCAGTCTCGCCTTTGTTCTGGGCCTTGCTGGAGGCAGTGCATTCTGGGCTTGTGGCATTAGCAGAAGCCTGCTCCAGTGTCCATTAACCCATCCCCAGCGGCTCCTGTGCTCTGGCAATGCTGAGTGAGTCCCATTCCCACCCAAGCCACCTGCCACTGTGAACAATCCCATGAGGGACAGCTGGTACAAGCCTGCCACTTTCATGCAAGGCTGCTGGAGTCTGGCAGTGAAGGGGTTACGCCTGTGCCACTTAACCCTGCAGTTCCCAGAGAGCACGGTCCTTACTTCCTGCCCAGCTGGGCCCCTGCTCTGTGCCAATGCAGGCTCGAGAGCAACACATTCCCCAGTGGCACAAAGGAGCCTTTTTGCTGGAGGGAACACGAGAGGCAGGGGACGCTGGGTTTAGGAAGCGGGCCCACAAAGGGCTTGGGGCTGGCAGAGGAATGCTGGGCCCTGCGCCAACGCCTCTTCCAGGCGGCCTGTCCTTGGAATACAAAAAGGCCCCAGGAAACACCGCCTCTGCAGCTGAAGCAGGAGGAAGGGGGCAGGGGGCACTGTTCCCCCAGCCGCAGAAGGCCCAGGATCTCAGCCTCAGCTCTTTGCACATGCAGAGCATCACGGCCATTTTGACTCATCCCACCACCCCAAATGAAGGGGGAGAAACCAACTACTCTTTTGCAGGCAGGCGTGGGAGGAATGTCTTATTTTTAGTTGCTTTCTGCAAAAAAAACCAAACACCAAACCCATCCAGCTTAATGTTAACAGGTTCCCACCTATCTTCCTCTAGTTCACTTGTGAAAAGTGATGCGTATTTGAGGGAGGGGGAGAATAAGTCAAAAAGACTGCTGCTTTCTCAGGACCCCTCCACTGAGTCTCAGGGTACACCTGAATCAGCCAATTCTTATGCATCTGAAAAACGTAGCCGGTACTTTCTGAGGTCCATCACAGCTCATCCTAGCAAGTGTGGCGTAGGGTGGCCAGACTGTGCACCAGCTCTTGTCTCTGACACACGCTCACTCAAGCAAGCCGTTTTCTCAGCCCCCCCCCCCCCACACACACACACTTCAGTGTAGGGTTAATACCACCAGCCTATTTTACAGGGCTGGTTGTAAAAACTACAATATGACAATTACATAAAGTGCTTTGAGCACAAACAGCACCCGTGTGTGTGGCACATTCTCCTCCTATGTTTCTTGGTGTGCAGAGTTAGCACCTCCTGAAGCAAGGGGGCTTAGTAGTGGCGAGAATGAGCGGTGACCTGTGGAAGACCCTTGTTCCAATCTAGACTTAGCCAGGAATTTTGTGGGCGGTCTTCTCCCTCCTCCTCTGCTCCCCCTTCAGTATAAGGACGAAGGTTTACAGAGCCTTGGTAAAAATGAACAGTGTGTACATGTAGTGTTTTAAACACTCAGAAACCACTATATACACACAATACATAACATAACTGAAGTGCTACTGTATTATTCCTCATTCATATTCCCTGCCATGTCTTATTCCTGTCCACTGCCCAGTTGCTCATTTGAGCTGCCTGCACAAAACTGACCTCTTGCCTGTTCCTCCTGCCTAGCCCCTGGCTCAAATGCCCCAGCTTCAGCCACCTGACCACTGCACCTTCTTCAGCAGCTGACCCTTCACTAGTTCATACCCTTCCTAGTGGCCATGCCCCTGCAGGAAGTCAGCAGGATTCACCTGGAGCATGACAGGTGACCAACAGGAGGAGGAGGAGGAGATGGGATTTATACCCCGCCCTTCACTTGGAGTCTCAGAGCAGCTTACAAACTCCTTTCCCTTCCCCTCCCCACAACAGACACCCTGTGAGGTAGGTGGGGCTGAGAGAGCTCTTTCAAGAACTGCTCTGACAGACCTATGGCTTGCCCAAGGTCATCCAGCAGCTGCAAGTGGAGGAATAGGGAATCAAACCCAGTTCTCCCAGATTAGAGTCTGCACACTTAACCACTACACCAAACTGGCTCTTAGCACCTATCTGCTATGGCACTAAGTGTCGAGAGCCAACACAGGTTGTCTTTGTCCCATACCTTGGAAGTGCCAAGAGAACAGGTCCACCCACCCATCCAATCATTGCCAGTCGAGTATTATATGGTTCACAAGCACTAACAGCAGAGAACAGCACAAGCACTCCACCCCCTCTCCCTCCACTTTCTTGTTTCCTCACCCGTTCCTAAGGTAGGTGGTGCATCCCCTTTCTTGGTGCTTGTTTGCTGTGACTCATCTTGGGCCTTTGCCTGGCTGGATTCGGTCCTGACATCTTTGTGCCGTTCCGGTACACACATCTTTAGTCACACATAATGGCACTCCGTTTCCTGTAAGCGTGCCCTTTCGTTTTTAGGCTGTTAAAAATCTCCCTGTGCAACCACCACAGCCTCATGGGATTCTTCTGGATCGTCCTTTCTGTCTCTGGATCCCCTTCCCTGCTTTGTTTTTCTGTGCACAGGACCCAACTCACCAATTCACTGAAAGGTGTTCTAGGGAAGCCCTCGCTTCTAATTTCACAGTCATAGGAAAGTACAGAACAACATGATTTGCCCACTCATGTGAAATTCAGCATTGCAGTTTCACCTTCTCCTGTGTACGCTGGCTTAACGGGAGTGACATTTGTGCTTCCCAGTTTTGTTTTGACTTTTGTATTCGGTACAAGGCATCTTTTGGCTTGTATGTTTTGCTGTCATCCCAAGAACCAGACATTCCAAAATGATCTCACGGCCACCGAGTTGTCCAACTCTCTGTCAGATGCAGAATCCTACCAAAAAGTTATGCTCGCCCAGGGACAGCTGCACCTTCACTGAGCTAGTGGATGCTCTTGAATACACTGATGTAGTCTGGTCTACCTTTTGATGGGCGTGTGCAGGTATAACTGTACTAGTCCAGCCAAATGCTTCTCTAAGCTGCTGCTGAAAGCTTTCGAGGTTAAAGTTGCCTTATGCCCCTTGGTAGCCTTCCTCAGTGCTTTTCTATCATTCTATGCTTATGTTCGGAAAATGCTTCCCAAGGTCCAGCCTGTAATGTAGTCTGCTGGCACAACGCAGTTTGCTGCACAGAAATCTGCAACAGTCCCAACTTGCTGCTTCCACTGAGCCCGCAGAGACAACCATTCTCACCCACAGAGGACCACACACTGGCAGCCGATGCACAGTGAAATTCTCCTTACTGCTCGGTAGGATGCAACATAAAAGCTGGCTACCCCGGGACAATGTGATTGCCTGTGCAAGCTCTCTGTTCACATCCTACCAAGTGGTAAGCGGGAAAAACACGGAGATGTGTTAAAAATGGTCATCATCTTCCCCTCCCCCACCACCTTTACTGTTTTCCCACTACTGAACAATAGGTGGGGTTTTTTTAGTTCTTGATGTAGCTATTTGGTATTTTCGTGACTGGCTTATTTTGCTTTACTGCTCAGAGGGACCCTCGTCCCGTGCAGGCTCAAGTCTGCACCCTCCAGCCTTCTCAGTCTTTGCAATGGTCAATAGGAGCTGTTTTTGCTGGGGTAACACCAGGAGCCAGGGTCTCTCTTTCAATGTAGAGTGACAGAGGAAAGCTTTCCAGCTCTTCCATTTTTATTCCACCACCACCACCCCGCAAGGGCGTTCCCAGGCTATTAACGAACCACCGTGGGCCACTTCTCCCAGGGCCTCTTCTCCAACTGCCTGGCTCAGAGGGTCTGCATATTTCCCCTGCCTCTGGGGGCTGCCACATGGCATCCATCTTCCTGCCAGGCTCATGATTAAGCCTACAAAGGCGTGATCCCCATCTTGAGCTACAAGCTTTCTTCTTTCTTTAATAGGCTGCACAACAGAAGCAAGGGAAGGAGCAGAATCCCTCCACCTGCACACTGATTAGCAGGCATCTATAGGGCAGCTCTGGGGCCAGGCCTCCACTCTGCAGGCAGGAATGCACTTGAAGCTTTAACATTACAGCTATGGCACACGAGAGAGAGAGAGAGAGAGAGAGAGAGAGAGAGGACGCAGTCCCGGATGGGCTGAGCACATGCAGTGTCTGAGCTCCCACCTTCTCTCAGCGCACAAATGCGCCACTCCCTCCCCAAGCATTCTAGATGATCCTTGATTAATATAGCCATCTGCCCTTGCTGCACACTCATCTCATTAATTCAGCTTCCATTTATATATTCCACCAACACACACAAACACACATACCTCCGAAGATCCCCCGTAGCGAGAGACACATTCTTGGGTACAGAAACAAGAATGTGCTCGTCCTCCCACTTGCAAGCCTTCTGTCAAATTGAAGACAGAGGAATGTATAAGGCTTGCCTAGCACTGAGTCAACCCATCCATCTAGCTGGCCCAGCACTGTGACTGGCAGCAGCTCTCCAGCAGAGGAAGGTCTCTTTCAAGCCAAGCTACCTGAAAGCCTCTTAATGGGGATGGATTGAACCCAGGTCCTCATGCATGCAAGGAAGCCATAGCGGTTTCACGATGATTTCACCATCTCTCCCTCGAATGGCCACCTTCACCAGGCAAGGGCATTACGAGAAAGTTAGCACAAGGGACCACTCACAGGCAAAGGTGGGGTCTCCCTAAGCATGGAGGGGAAAAATCAGTTTGCAAATTTAAACTTCACCAAGCGAGTTCATTATCCTTGAAATTTTGGAAGCAGCTGGGAGTCAGTTAAAGGAAAGATGGGGGGGGGGGTGAAGCAGAGGGAGAAGGGGAAGAAGAAGAAGAGATTGGATTTATATATGAGCCTGCTGTTTGCGGGGAGGGTGGGATATAAATCCCATGAAATAAATAAATAATAAATAAATATATCCCGCCCTTCACTCCCCAAGGGAGTCTCAGTGCAGCTTACAAACTCCTTTCCCTTCCCCTCCCCACAACAGACACCTTGTGAGGTAGGTGGGGCTGAGAGAGCTCTGACAGAAACTGCTCTTTTTCAAGAACAGCTGTGCCAGAACTACAGCTTGCCCAAGGTCATCCAGCAGGTGCAAGTGGAGGAGTGGGGAATCAAACCCGGTCCTCCCAGATTAGAGTCCACACGCTTAATCACTACACCAAAATGATTTGATCAAGCTCTTGAGAGCATATAATATCCCAGAGAAGGAGGTTTGGGTGGTGGCTAAGTTTCCCAATGCTTTATCTCCCTGCAATATCTTGCAGGTCCCCAACTTGTATGCCCTACTGCTGAGCCCTGGACCCTGCCCATAAAGACCTCCTCTTCCATTGCCCGTGTTTCACACATAGTGATGACATCATCCTGCATCCTACTCTCTTATCTTCAGTCACAATCCATTTGAGTCATTTCAGAAAAGCATACAGTCACCCAGGGCAATGAGAAAGGAGGGGAGTCTTGCTGGTGAGGGGAAAGGCAGGAGTCTTTCGCTCTATTTCCCTATGGCTGCCTGATCCACCAATCTCAAATAAGTCAATGAAGCAATGAAATTAACAAGACTGAAGCATAAGCTGCCTCTGGTTTAGTCAATTTCAAACCCAAGGGAAAGGTTAAAATGTTCTTGAAGGGTGAGGGGAATTGTTGAGGAAGATGTTGCTTTTCCCTAATTTTATTCAGCCTTTTAAAAAGGGTCCCACAGGTCTCTGATTCAGCAAAGAGGATAAATACTCAGCCTTTACTGTGTTAAATTGAACAAAGCTAGTCAAGGCATGGGGGGGGGCGCTATCACCAATGAGGTTACTGACACTGTCCAATAGGGGCCAGTGATCTTTGTACACAATACCATGGCTGTTGTCCTGAGACCGTTCCAGAAAGGAGAAAACTGGGTTTAGCTGGTTCCCACATGGTGCCTGATGACCCAGTCTTGAGTTCAGTTTGCCACTCTCTGGTAGCACCAGCCTCACCATGTCTAGTCAGCCTGGAGCTCAGAAGGTTAGGTTCCCTCCAGTCTCAAGACACATTTTTTTTCCAGGCCAGGATTTATATGCAGGCCGCAGAACATATCCTGTAGCCTGGGTGCAGCATGAGTTAGCCCTATAGACCTTTTAAATAATAATAATAATAATAATAATAGCAGGTACTTTGTTTCAGACTCCTTTAGCTATGTTTGATGAATTTCCAGCGCCATTTACAGAGTCACTTGGAATGCGGATGTGACCTTCTGCTGGCAAGTGCGAAGAACAGAAGCATCTCGCAGTGGGCTTGTCCTGCAGCTCGTATCCTTAGTTTTGAAAAATGCCTCTGCATCAGATTTAACCCCTCTTGGCCTTTTGCCATTTCATGGGCAATCAAGTTGCTTCCCATCATTGCAACTGACTTCTCCCCTTAGGCCCGTTTCACAGCTGCCAGTTCTCAGCGTGGCGCTTCTGCCCTTCTGGAGCCAGTTGTGGCTGCCCCATGCCTTCAGAGTTTCTTACGTTTCCTTCAACTAATGTCTGGTGGGAATCTGAACCTGTCCAACCATCCAAGCCACCCTCATGCCTGGTTTTTGTTCTGTTTTGTTTCTTGCTACATAAAAAGCCATCTCTCCCTGTCCAGCCATCCTTTCCTGGACCACTCAGACTGGAAATGCGCTATTTTGCATGTAGAGTTCTGGCTTCAGTCTCATAAAGAATTGTCCGTATTAAAGATATACAAACTTTTTTACAAGACATCTCAGAAGTGGGGGTGCCCTGAAGTTGCAGCTTTGTTTAGACAGAACAGAGGTTATGATATTTGGAAATGCTGAAGTTCTCAAGGGAATTAAGGTGATATTAACTGACCATGAGGGAAGCTTTGAAGCCCTTTTGGATCCTTCATCATTATTTGAAGTATGCTGAGATATTCACACACCTTCATTCAGTTACATCTTATCCATAAGTTATCCTCGCTTCTGGATGACATCTTAACTTGTATTACTATAATCCCATGGACTACTGCAATGTACTGGTGAAGGTGCTGCCCTTGAGGACAACGTGGATGCTTTAGCTAGTGCAGGCTGCAGTTTGCCTGCTCACAGGTACTAGGCATCATGAGCATTTGCCACTGGTATTATAAATAACTGATGGCTATCAGTCTGCATAGAAGGAAGGTGTCATGATCTAGCCTGATCTTGTCGGATCTTGTCAGCTAAGCGGGGCTGGTACTTGGAAAGGGGGCCACCAAGGAAGACTCTGCAGAGGAAGGCAATGGCAAACCAGTTCTGCTTCTTGCTTGCCTTAAAAGCCCCTTGCTGGGGTCGCCATAAATTGGCTGCATCTTGATGGCACTTGACACACACACATACATACACGAGTTTGCTTCTATCAAGCGGCATTTCCCCCCCATAAAGCACTTTACAACCTGGCCCACATATATGAAGGACCATCTCTCCTGGTAGCAGCCTATATACTAGCTGAGACCTTTCCACCAACCATTTTTGTCACCTTGACCGCAGCTGCATCCATACTGCATTGCTGCCACAATCACTGCACTGAGCAACTGGATTTTCCTGTGTGGGCAAGACAGTCCACGACAATTGCTGCCTCAGGAGACGGGGCCAACCACGAAATGTCAGGGAGAGTAATGCAGAACTCTCATAATAGCTCTTCAGGATTTAAGGCAGAAGCTGTGTCCAACACAAGATGCCTTTCAGTCTGCACAGCTGATCAGATCTTCAGTGGCCAATCAGAAGCCCTGCTGGATGCTAGCCCCACCTGGCCCTGCCCACTTTTTAAAAACATCTGACCAGCACAAAGAAAGGTGTTGGCAGCTGCCAGGACACCCCTGGTCACCATGTAAGGGACTGCAGGCTAGACTTAGATAGACCAATGGCCTGACTCAGTATAAAGCAACTTCATGCTACAATCTTTAAAATAAATTCTCAGTTCCCCTCTGGCCCCTCCTCTGCCTCCATATCGGAGTCTTTTAATTTTAATATATACATTAAGAAACAGAGTGTGTGTGTGTGTGTGTGTGTGGAGGGGAATGTGTGTGTGTGTGGAGGGGAGGGCTTTGCACCGCCTTCAACAAGATTCCTTGTTATTTTCATCTGCAGTTTGGAGGATAAACTCAGACACTTCATGATCCCAGAACACAGTTAATTCACAGTACTTCATTATCTCCCCCCACCCTGGGGAACACTTTTCGCCGACTGATGTATGGCAAGAGTATGGGTGCAGATGCAAACAAACAAAAATCATTAAAAACCAAACCAAACTTTGAATCCTGAGATTCCAGGAGGACAAAATACATCCAAAATGGCATGAGGCACACAGATAAGCACCGGCTCTCTTCATGTGTTTCCATAGCCTGGCTTTCAGTTCAGGACTGGTAGAGAAGCCCAGGAATTTGGAGGAAGGGGTGAACCTCCTTCCAGTCACCCTAGTAGATACAGCCCTGGCCAAGTGAGGAGGAGGAGGGCTGCTCTCTTACCTTCAGAGTGGTGCGACAGGGTGAGCAGGCTAACACAGGAGGCGCCGATGCCTGAGCCGAAGACCGTGATACGCAAGGGGTCACCACCAAAGAAGACAATGTTTTCACTGATCCAACGCAGGGCCTGGATCTGGTCAAGCAGCCCGTAGTTGCCCTTGGCAGCCTGGTCCCCAGTACTCAGGAACCCTGTGGGCAAGCAGATGGTGATCACGTGAGGGGTCACATCAGCTCCAAGATGACTCAGACCCGTCCCCATCCTCCCTCCTCCCACACAGGGCATGGAGATAAGGTCCCTTAAAAATCTGTTAGCAGCAGCAGCAGCAGCAGCAGCTAAAAATGCCCTCAGGTGTACAGCTCATCCAGATGGGACCCTAAAGTACAGGAAGGGCTGAGGCACGGGGGGGGGGGGCCTCTCTCGGCAGACCAGTAAAGTCCTTTTAAGGTCCAAGATGACGGAAGGGTCCTGGCTCAGTTTGCGCTGACTACTAAAGCCGGCTGTGTGGAGCCTTTGCTGTGGAGCATAATGTATGAGCTACACCGCTGGTTTAGTTGGCTATTTTCTGCTCCTGCCCAGCCGTTAGTGGCGATCGGGTCATCTTGACTGAGCATCATAAGCACAACCTGCCATCTGGCTCAGCCCATATTTAACAAGTTTGCAGTGGGGCAACATTGAAAACATATTGGCCCCAGGCAGGGATAGAAAGCATCCACCTACAAGCAGGGGGCAGGATATACACAGCATCCTCAATGTGATTCCATAGGGACATCTGCCCCACATTACGGGAGTTGAGATACTTGATAATGTTTGAACCGTCAAGCACCTTGAATGTATGCTTTATTCCAAGCTCCTCTCAATAATGTTTAGTAGAGTGGCACATACATTTTTAAATGCGTAAACAAGAAACTGATGTACCAGAGGGATGGGGGAATCAAAGCTTTCTTGGAGTTGGGCCATTTTCTTTAGAGTTCCCATTGCAGACTGAGAACCGTATGGCGAATTGCCTCCAAGCACAGCTAGGAGCACTCTGGCACTCACAGAGTCAGAACAGGCGCAGTCCCCCTTCTGCCACTGAGGAGGAAGCGTACCCCGCATGAGACCAGGATACTGGGGACAGAGGAAATCGACAGCGCTCCAGGCCAGAATGGCAAGAGGACCCTCCAGCAATGCGGTCAGATCCTGTCTGGGGTAGGAGAAGCTCGCCCTCTGAACCCACCCTGTGGAGCGCTGTCCCAGAGAATTGGCAAAGCTGCCCCACAGTTCTTGCCTATCTGCTTCCAGAGGCAGTGCGGCCGCACCCTTGCGGGGACACGGAATACTCCCGTTGGTGCAGCTCATTAGCGGCACTCGCCAGGCAGCACAGGAGGAGGAGATGGGTAAACATGGTTATTCAATATTTAACCGCAGATCAATATTTGCTCTCCACTGTGCCAGGATGTGCAAATGAAACAGAATTCCCAAGCAGGGACCGCAGCTATGCTGCTCGGCTGGGCTCTGGTAAGCGGGAAAATTATGCTGGAGATAAGGTGTAAGTAGGTAAGAGTGAGGCCAGAAGGAACTCTAGTGGGGAAATGATCACATACAGATCAGGGGTGGGATTAACACCCCCGACCCAGCACGGGGCAATTTTGACAGGCACGGAAATGTCTTAGTATATCAGCAAGACCAAAGTCTTGGTGTCAGCAAGGAACCAGTTTGGTGTAGTGGTTAAGTGCACGGACTCTAATCCGGGAGAACCGGGTTTGATTCCCCACTCCTCCACTTGCACCTGCTGGATGACCTTGGGCAAGCCATAATTCTGGCACAGCTGTTCTTGAAAAAGAGCAGTTTCTGTCAGAGCTCTCTCAGCCCCACCTACCTCACAGGGTGTCTGTTGTGGGGAGGGGAAGGGAAAGGAGTTTGTAAGCCGCTCTGAGACTCCCTTGGGTAGTGAAGGGCAGGGTATAAATCCAATTTCTTCTTCTTCCTCTTCTTCAAAGTCAAGGAACTAGAAAGGGGCAATGTTCCACTACCAGGTGGGCCACCCACTCTGCAGGCCAGCCAATGTTTCCTGCCCTGCTCATGGAGCTGTGGGTCAAGAAAGCTCCAATACTTGCTTCCCAGCCACCTCATGCCACTCCAGGGTTGCCAGCCTCCATGTGGGGCCTGGAGATCTGGAATTTCAACTGATCTCCAGACTACAAAGATCGGTTCCCCTGGAGAAAATGGCTTTGGAAAGTAGACTCTATGGCATGGCATAACACCTCCTTGAGATCTCCCCTCCCTGCCGTCCCCAGGCTCCACTCCCAAATCTTCCAGAATTTCTCAACCTGGAGGTGTTAACCCTACACCACTGTCTAGCAACTCTGGCCCTGAACCCCCACCCCACCCCAGTCCGACTGGTGTCTTTGGCTCCATACCGAGCACGCCAACACGGTAGTTGAGGGTGATGACGATGACGTTGCCATAGCTGGCCAGCACACTGCCGTCAATCATGTTGCCTGTCCCTTCCATGTACGAGCCACCGTGGATGTACACCATTACCGGCTTGGCTCCGCTGTCTCGGATGTCTGCAAGGGGGAGAAGCTAGAGAGAGGACTCTGACAGAACTTCCTGGGTACCTCCAGCCCACTGGGGCCATTTGTGGGCAGTTCCTTGCAAGGGGTGGAGGAAGAGGTGTGGTCCAGCTCCACTCATAGCACACACACCCTGCACGCACGCACGCACGCACGCACACACACACACACACACAGAGGACCCAGCCAACAGAGACCCAAGGCTATTGCTCAGCCTGGGAGTTTCCAACCTCTCGGGGACAAGCACAGCTCCCTCCCCACACAGCAAGGCAGCCAATGTGAGAAGACCCTGAGGGCTTGCAGGTGTCATGGGCCAGTCAACACCCCCCTTTCCAAGCCAGGCCCAGTGGAAGAACACATCCAGCGCTGGTCAAGAGAGACTACAGAGTCAGGGCCAAGACAGCGCCTCAGAAAGTGTTTGCAATTGTGTCTCCTGAGTGGAGGTGCAAAGTGGCTGGAGAAACTGAGCAGGAAGATCCGCCTCATGTTCTGCCCCTCTAGAAGACTCCACAGTCTTGAGATGCTTGTGCCAACCACAGACACATAAGAGGAGTGGAGGGGGAGCAGGTTATGGGGAATGCAGAGACACTGTCCCCGCTTGCTGGAGAGGAAGGGATGCACTGGGAGGATACAAACAGACAGGTATGCCGTAGGTCTCAGAGGTGGAAGGAAAGGGCTGAAGGGGTTGGGCTACCTCCTTCTGCCAAGCAAAACTCCTTTTCTGCCCAGATCCCTGCCAGCAAGGGGACCCTTTTTGGTTTGCACCAGCTAGATCCTATCTTGCTCAGTCTTCCTCTCTCTCTCTCTCTCTCTCTCTCCCTCCTTCTTAGCAGGTGCTGCCCCTGAAGAACTACATGCCCACCTAGGGCAGCCTGAACTGGGAGGTGGGAGGCTTCCATGTGCCTCCCCCACTCCAATAAGCAGTTCCTGCTCCACAGTACTAATCAGGCCCACTGCAGCAGCACTGGCTGGCCATGCTGAGCCCATGCTTTAAAGGCTCACCAGACTCCATTCATACACAACTGTGCCCTGAAAGGCAGAGTGGGAAACAGCCAAGTCCACACAGCATCCCAAGGATGGACTTTCTATCAATAGGGAGCAGGTGCTTATCACATTCTGCATGTCAACCTAGGGAAGCCCAGTAAAATCCTGAAGAAGCTGGGCAACCAAAAGATCCCATGTGGGTGTACTCAGACACCCATCCCTGACATG
Organism: Lepidodactylus listeri; assembly: GCA_029233225.1. Taxonomy (NCBI): domain Eukaryota; kingdom Metazoa; phylum Chordata; class Lepidosauria; order Squamata; family Gekkonidae; genus Lepidodactylus; species Lepidodactylus listeri. The sequence continues at coordinate 32,243,795 of JARCFY010000013.1, forward strand.
CCCAGGGACCCAGCACAGCCACAAAGCTAGCACATTAGTAGAGAAGCAGAGGCATGCACGTATCTGCCCTCACAAACAAGAACACCGGCTAAGTACACTCGTCACTATTTCAAAGAGCCAAAAAGGCTCCAGTAAGGTCACAGCTCAAGGTGGCTGGATAGGGGGAGTCTGTTTTGCCTGGAAAGGGCAGGTGCTGGGAGGGAGCAGACAGCAGGGAAATAATGCCAAAGCCCGGTCATCACCACTCCTGACCACCAGCAACCCTTGAGAAGTCCAGCCTCTGCCCTGTGTTCTGCATGCTAAACTGACAAGATGTCATTTGGTTTTCAGGTACCAAAATCACAAAACCACGAGGAATCCCAATGCTCCCACAATGCTTGCTGCTAGTAATGTGGACAGGTGGGGGATTTCAGCCAAAGATGCAAGCTCAATGGGCTCCCATCCTCCTACACCATTGCAATAAGGGCTTCCTTTAAACAGCCTCTTCTTTTGACGCCCTCCACAGTACAGAATGCTCCCACTTGGCTTTCCTTCTCTCGACTCTGGAGCTCTGGAGAGACCGAGGGACTCCTACACTGACCTCTCAAACTCCAGCTGATGCCTCGGTGCCCTGACAGAGGTTGGGAACACCTAGGGGTTTGCTTCAGGGACAAACGAGCCACCTTGCTGCTTCCTAATGGGAGAGAATCCATCTCAAGGAAGACAGCTGGGACTTTCAACAGTTTCTTCCTGGCATTTGCTGCATTCACAGTTTCTTGAACTGGGTCTGGATGGCATTTGCCCAAGGTTCTTAAATAACTCTGATAAAAAGTTGTTGATCTAACAAAAAATGCATCTGGCGAAGAGAGTCTCGAAAGCTTATGCTACAATAGTTTGTTGGTCTTAAAGGTGCTGCTGGACATTTTACTTTTTAACAATAATAGGCAACTAAAATTAGCCTCCTTGAAGATCCTGAAAGACTAGAAACAAGCAAATTTAATACCAATTTTAAAGGGGTTTCAAGGGAAAGCAGGAAATTACAGACTAGTTACCCTGTTTGTCCCAAATAAACTGGTACAAACCATTATCAAAGAGAATTATTAATTATACAGAAGAACAAGAGGATAGAAGAAGCCAATTATGCTAGGGATAATTGGGAAAGAGACTCAAAACAAAGTGTGTATTGTGATGCCACTGTAGAGATCTAAAGCGCAGAAGATGCATTTGGAATACTTGGGTACATTTCAGGTTTCCTCCCATCTGCGAAAGGATATGGTAGAACTGGACCCAATGCAGAAAAGGGAGACCAAAACAATTACAAGGAAAGGCTTAAAAATCCAGCATATTTTAGTTTACATATTTTAAGATAAACAATGAAAGGGAACATTAGAGTCTACACAATTATGCATCATATGATGGAAGTGGATGCCAAGAATGTTTCTCCAAGAAACAAAAGAAAATGTTTCACACGATGCATAATTAATCTATGGAATTCACTACTAGAAGATGTGCTTATGGCCTCTAACAGTCTTTTTTAAAGGATTAGGCAAATTAATGGAAGATATTCTATTGTTGACTTTTAAGACATTTTGGATAAATGGAACTTCCTTGTCCAGAGGCAGTGTACCAAGTTGCTGCAGAGCAACAGCAAGGGAAGGCTTTCATTGCCTTCAGTCTCTGAGGGCCTTAGGGGAGCATTTGAGTGTCCATTGTAGGAAACAGTGAACTTTGTGAACTTTCAACTGATCCAGCAAGGCTCTTCTTCAGCTCCAACTCCGAGGCTACTTTTCAGATTAACAGGATGAGGCTTTTTATCCACTCTCCATGTAGCAGCTGATCAACCACTCCACACATCCCTGGATGGAGCTCTCTTATTATGCAAACATGATGCCCACCAATCCAGAGAGCTGCTTATCTCTTATGATACTGGGGGGGGGGGGATGAGTTCTTTTGTGTTCTCTGAAGAGCAAGTTAACACACAAGGAGTGGGCTGCTCCATCACCAGTTGGTCCCATTTGGAGGCAGCTCCATGGCACAAGGGGTAACAAATCCATGACACCCGCTTACATAGTAGCTATCACTAGTAGGTTAGTGGGCTAACACTGTTAAAAAGATAATCAAAATACATCTGAACCATTCCGCATGTGATTTCATTCTCCTGACAAGTTGGCCACTGCCCCAGTACATTTTGCAATCCAGAAATATCCTGAGGATTTAGCAGTAACTCGCAGGTTAGGGGGAAGCCCTGGGGCAGTCTTTGACCTCTCCAACACTCTCAGCACAGCTCACAGTCATGCTGAAGGACGCCTTCCTCTGCCACACTCCAGGGGTTGTCCAAGCGGCTGCACCGGAACACCTACACCGTGACGGCAGCGGCACTGAGCTGCCCATTCTCTTTACGAGACGGCATCCCTTCTCCTCAAGGTTTCCTCTGATGGACTGGAATAACTGCTTTCCTATCACACCTGCCTGTGGGGTAAAAAAAGGGGTGCCTGCCTGCCCCACCTCTCGGGATCAGCAATGCCTTGTTGGGTGTATGCAGCTGCCCCTCTTGCCAGCAATCCTGAGCAGGCACTGACCAGTGCTGCCTCCAAAAGGGAACGTGGAGTATCTGAGGGGTTCAGGTTTGGCACCCAGGCACCGTTGCTCATTCTAGGGAGAGGCCAGAAAGCACAGCACAGAGCGGCACCAGCCTCCTCCCTTCCGGGGTTCAGCTTCATTCCCAAGAGTGGCCAAGAGAGAGAGAGAGAGAGAGAGAGAGAGAGCACGTGAGCAACAGGAAAGGCAGTGAGAGAGACACGTCAGCAGCAGGAGGTTCTGGGTGCTCCTTGCCTGAGCCTGGGCGGCCCCCGTCCCACATGCATGCCCCCTGCAAGCCAGCAGGCCCTTTGGCCTTTGGGAGCCCAGTGCCACCCTGTGTGTGGTGGGGATAGTGGTGGGAAATCCAGAAGGGGAAACTTCTTTAGTCTGAACAGTTTCTTTCTGATCAGTGGTGGGGAAGAAGACTGGCGGGAAAGACCAAGCCACGGGCCCCTTGCCTCGCTTCACTACCTGTTCCCCGTGCTACCCCAGAGCCCAGCCCATTCCCCCAAGCGAGACAAGGCCAGCAAGCCCCTGAGTGGCCATACCACAGCTCCGTGCCCCCTTCCCCCTCTCCCCACACCCGTGGAAGAGGAGGACAAGGCTCGGCGAGGGTCAGCGTCCCCTTCCCATGCAGCCGCTCGCTCGGTAGCACAAGGAGACAGAAAGACACAAAGAGCTGGGGACTTCCCAGGATGGCAGCAAATGGAGAGCGCGCATGAGAGAGCGTGAAAGAGCAGGTTCATGCAGCAACAGCCACCTGGCACACACAAATACCTTCATCTTCATCCCCGTCATTATCCGCTAAGTCCTCGCCCTGTTTCTTAGCGCTGGAGCCTGGGGACCAAACATGAGGAGACAGAACAAAAAGAAAAAAGAAAAGAGAAGAAAGAAAAACAAAAACAGGAAGAAAAAAAGAAAACAAAAGAGAATTCAAAAATAGCATGATTGCAGAGAAGGTGGGCACGTTACCTGGGCAGCGCTCGGGATCCGCTAAGCATAAACTTGCCCTACTGTCCTCCAGAAGCAGCACTGGGGGGGGGGGGGGGGGGGGAACTGTCCACAGCGGCTTCCCTTCTCCCATTCCCGGGGGGGGGGGCGGGTAGCATGAGGAAAAAGGAGGAAGCAGCTTGTCTGTTTCCGGGTGCCCATCTGGATGGCAGGCCCGAGGAAGGTGGGGGCTGGAACCCACAGGGCTCTCCAGCAGCCAGCCTGCTGCCCCCCCCCCCCCGTCCTGTGGAGGAAACACCAGGACTGGCAGCCAAGGTTAGGATGGCACCTTGACAATGCCAGCCGACAGCTCCCAAGAAACTGATGGTAAGGAACTGGCACAGCCGCCTTGGCTTAGGGAGGCAGTGCAGAGTGGTGATTTGTGGGCAACGGGGCATGCTGCCCTGTGGTCAGGCTGGGGAGCTAAATGCGCTCAGAGTAACTGTTTGCTTGCACACATGTGGTGGGGAGAAGACCCTTGACTGCCCATTGCCACAGGGTTTGAACACTGCACATGCACAATTCCAGCCTCTATGTGTGGACCTCTCTGGGGTGTGCATATGCGTATGCACATCAGTGTGAACATGCTGACATGCATGTGACAATGGTAGGCTATTCTAGAAAGGGACGGAGGGCCCAGCAGCCCCCCTCTCCAGGGTCTCTCTGTCCATCTCCTCATGATTCACCCCTTGGGTGTCATTCATGCTGGGACGAGATAGCACTTAGATTTGGCAGCAAAGGACACATGAAATCTGCCATCAAGGAAAAGCATTTAAATTGCTGTCCCTTCAAGGAAGGAAGGCAAGTGGCCGTTCAAAGGAATCAGGAAAGCACAAGCCACTTCTCCAGCCTGGCACCTGGCAAGTTAGCGGAGGGCTCCCGGCAAGTTGATGCTCACAATGCTAAGAATGGCTTTTAGGCTTGACTACCAATCCCCTGAACATTCTTCATATGCTCTAGAAAGCTGTGAGAAGCAATCATACATCCTAATCAGCTGATTTGGGGGGTGGGGTGTCATTTTTGACTGCGTCTTTAGAAGACCTCCCCCACCCAGAGCAGTCCCCTAGCTTCCTTCTCCTGAGCTAGCCCAAACTTTCTGGATAAAGACAGCCAAGGTGGTTCTGGTGCCTGAATTGGCAGTGCTCACAGGAGACAGCTGGAAGCAGACCCCTGATCTTTTAAACCTGGCAGCAATTGCTTGCTTGAAAAATACATGTTGAAGGACATTCGGTGAAGAGCTGTTACGACAGAAGAGCCATGAACAAGTACAGTCCATGACAGACAGACAGAAGGCAGTGCAAGGCCTTAACCTCTAGGTTTAAATATCCACACAAGAGCAGAGGCCAACATGTCTCCCCCCACACACACTCATTCACACACACACACACACACACACACACACACAGAGGTCATGGTGACTTCAACCCCACTGCCCTGGCTGAAGGAGGCCACCTATGCCAAACTGCCTATGGGTTTTGAAGCAAACCATGATAATTTTTTTTGTATTTTTGCATTTGTGTGTTTATGTGCATGTTTGTGTGTATGTGTGTGTGTCCATGCCTGGAAGTCATGGTGACCTTTGGCGACACCTTTTGGGGCACAGAGGACATTCAGAGAAGTGGCTTGATCGCCTGCCTCTGGCCTCCTGGCCCTGGTATTCTCTAGAGGTCTCCCATCCAAGTACTTGCCAGGGTCAGTCCTGCTTAGCTTCCAAGATCTGATGAAATTGGGCTTGCCTGGGCTATCCAGATCAGGCCGCAAACCATGATGATTCTTCAGGCTGCTGACAGTCAGGGCCAGAAACAGGCCAGGGTAACACCAACGGCACTTTCCCTTTCCAGAAAAGGCAAAAGGCTGTCCATCTGCCCCCAAGGTCTGCATGACTCATCTCATGCAAGGGGACCTGCGCAGGAGTGGTCACTAGGCAGGCACTAAGACTCCACAAAGTCGGAGGGAAGGAGATAGGCTGGGGTGAGAACAAAGCCTTGCCTGGACCAAACAAAGCTCTCCTGTCTCTGCTCGCTCAGATTCCAGGCCTGCATGGTAACCATGGAGACCAAGGCAGACTCTGTATTTCCCATTCAGAAGCACAGAATCTCCCCCCCACACACACACCCTCTGTCCTGGCATTGCTGGGGACAACAGCACCCTCTTCCTGCCTCTGCTCCCTACCCCCACCCCAGGTGAGAACTGCAGAGGCAGCAGAGAAATCCATGGGAGGTGACAATAGTGTGTTTCCCTCCCCCTCTCACCATCCCTCCTCAGATCTCCGCACCCACCCACAAGCTGTGCCAGCACATGGGTCTGTGTGGTAGGCTCCAGAAGAAGACAAGGAAATGTAGGAATTAATTCCCAAAGCTTGTCGTGTACAGCAGGGAGAGGAAGAGAGCCAATCCAGAGGACTGGCATTGTGATGGGCCTGACATTGGTGTGGCGCTGCTGCTCCCCAAGACTCAGCCACTCAGAACTGGGTTGAGAAGTGGAAAGATGGGGGGGGGGGGCAGCAGCTGTACTGGCAGCAACAGACATGAAGGGCCCAGGACTGTGCAACCTGGGAAAGGTGGACTGACACCACCAGAACTTTCAGGTGTATTTTGAGCAGTGACATACGAGACACTGGACGGGTGAGAGGAAGCTATCAGGCTCATCAAGAGGTGTGACCCTTACATCTCATTGTATGGGCCCAGGGCCTCAAGAACTGATGAATCCCTTGGCATCCAGAGTTGTCTCTGTGTATATTGGAGGGTGCATACCCTCTTCGAGAGTGGGCAGAAAGAAACAGTGCAATGTCAAAGTCCCTTGCCAAGAGCTGTGGTTAACACCCTTGCCCTTCCCCAGTGTGAATGCTGCACAGACAAAGAAGATGACCAATTGATTCCAGTTAATATAATGTGTCCACACCCCTCCCACATAGCCAGAAGAAGGGTGTGTGTGTGTTCTGAATGCAAGTCATGTAGGAGGTGACTCTTGAAACAGCTCTCCTGGATACTCTGGTTTTGGCACACACTGGTGGGTAAGTGCAACCAGAAAGTTCTTTGGCTGGCACAGGGTTTCTTTGTTTTTTTCCAGCTTGCAGACTGATAAGCAAGACATGCAAATCTTTAAAGAAAAAAAATCTTTCCAGAACAGAACACATGAGAACAAAGAGTACAGGAAGCAAACTGGGCATGTTGGACAGACCCTAGCCTACAGAAGGCTTCTACCAGGCCCCGCAGTCAGAAAAGCTAGTTAGCTAAGATGCAAGAAATGTTACTTTTCCTCCCAGGAGCTCAGGGTGGTTTACACAGCTCTCCCTCTGTTCTACCTTCACAACCACCCTGTGGTTGGGGAGAGTGTATGACTGATCCAAGGTCACCCAGTGAGCTTCAGAGAGCCTAATGGGGATCTGAAGCTGGGTTTCCACCAGTCCTTAGTCCAGTGCTAATCACTGCATTGTACTGTGCTGGCTCTCGAGGTGCTCACTATCTAACCCAAAAAGGGACAGGCACAAACTCTCCATCCGTCACCTGATGCCTGTTTTGTTAACCATCCTGAGTCTTGGCAGGAAAGGCAGACTATAAATGAAGTAAGTAAATAAATAAATCAAGGTGAAGGAAACCTATTTCTTTTGTTCTTCTGTGTGTGTGTGCGTATGTGCATGTGTGTGTGTGTGTGTGTTTGTGCATACACATGCCTTGCCCTCAAGGAAACGAGGAAGCAAATGACTCTCTTGTGAGGCGTACAGAGGCATGGGGGAAGCACATCTCTCCTGTGTGTGTGTGTGTGTGTGTGTGCACGCGCGTGAGAGCATGCCTCCCCCCCCTTCCTAATGGCACACAAAGAAGCCATTTTGAAAGAACCTGAACAGGCAAGCAGCCTATCCTGGAACAGCTTGGCTATTGGCCCTATCCTGCCAAGTAATAAGGACAACTTATACACTGGGTGCAATTGTAGAACAAGATGTCATTTGGGGCCACCCTATCTCTCTGCAGAACACACAGTTATGTACTTTAACTGTGGGCTTGAGGAAAACAAATCCACCCAGCCCCACTTACGGGCATCTAACTATTCCCTGAAGAATCCAACTTCCAGTAGGAATGCTTACTTTTGAAAAATGATCTCTTCTACACCTCTACAGATAAAGAAAACCATTATTTGCAGCCACATTGTCCCCTCAAGATAGAGAAGGAGGAATTGCACCAATTTGGTTTCCTTTATAACTTTTTAAAAAAAATCCCATTAGTAACCTCCAAGCCATCTCTCCCCACCCCCTGCCCTATCTCAAGAGGAGTCAATGGGTAATTAAACATTCTCATACAAATAAATCACCATATGCTGATGAGTTGTCACTCCCCCCCCCACCCCCGTCAAACTGTTCTCATGACTAGACTGATCATTGCAAGAACAATTAACGACCACACCATCTCTCAGGTCTAGGCTGAGATGGAGCATCTCTGTGCATGCAAATGGGCACATGGGTAGCAGCATCAAAGTTAGCATTTCCAGCATGGGGATCACTTAGGTCATCTTTTTACTATGCGCTCTCTGGCCTCTGCACTAAGCCTGCAGTCCCCCCCCCCCCGTCCCCCCCCCCCCGCCATTCAGCAGAGATGCCACAAGACCAGCTTTGTCCATAAATGGGGTATTTCTGTGCATAACTGAGTACGTTGTACATTTAAAGACCCCAAAAGGAATGCTGCAATTATTCTGCAAAACTTGTATCCTACACCTCTAAATCTAAGAGCAGTAACACTCAAGCTCAACTCTATGCTCTGGCATCCCCTGAAGGAAACTTCTTAGGCACCTTCTCAGCTTTAAAGCTGTACCTGTCCGGTCACCGCCGGTGGGCACTTCCAAGGGACTTAAACCGTGAGCCTCCACCCTGACTTGGTTGAAGGGCAATGGAAATCTTTTACCCAAGCATTCTCCATCTGGAAGCTGGCACTCCATCATTAAAGCTGAGCTGAGCACTTGCCAAGTAGGAAGGAACAGGGTGTGCAAACTATTCTGGAGCTCTGTGGATCCATGCCAATTTGGCAGGTGATTGAGGGACCAAAGATCACTCTGGGGGCCAGCACTGGGAGACTCTCAGCTCTTCCCCTCCTCACTTTCCACGGTGGGTAGGATGGGGCCTAAAGAGCTCTGGGAGCAGGGCAAAATCATTAGAGCAGCTGGTTGTCGGCACCATAAAAGACAGGATGGCCTGCCCGGAGACCACATGGGCCCCTACAGGGCAGTCTCAGTGCTTGGAGAGAATCCCTAAGAATAGGTAAGACAGAAAGCAACTGGAACAACAAACCAAGGGGCCCAGAGAAGAGGAACCAGCAAAGGGGCAGCCAGCTAGCGTTCCTCAGAGAGTCAGCCAAAGAAAAGAGGAAGATGCTCATAGAAGCGCAGGACTGACCAGTGATGGGATCCATGCTGTACATCTATCCTGAAGTAAGAATGAGGAAGGGACCATTCAAAGAGGCCCCAGAAGCAGGGTGGACAAGGAGGAAGTTGTCTCAGGGGTGTATGTGAAAGAAAGAAAAGGCAGGTGGGTGCAGCTCAGTGCATAGGTGTGTCAGGGGCATGTACGCACACTGAAGGGACTTGAACTAACCGCTCTATGCAGAAGCAACACCAGGGCAGAGATGGCACACAGAGACAGGCAGTTCCCATGGCAACTAGAGACAGCCATGTTCTGGCCACAGACCCTACATACAAAGTAGGAGGGGAGCACCAGCAAGGCACCATTTTGTTTGGACAAATTTCAGCAGGCTTTCAAAGTCCCCGAGCCAGCTGTTCTTTCACCACTGTGAGACCTCTTCAGGATGCCACCATACAAATGGATTAGCAGAAACAGGTTCCACTGACCAACATTTAAAGATGGAAACTTGGCCCTGGCGGTGGGAAGGGCAACGGCAGAGGGACCTCACTTCTCTGACCACCCCATTCAGGGATGACTGTGCCTAGCTGGGAAGGCTGGAGATCCTACAGCTTTTGCCAGTTCTCATCAGAGTGGGAAATTTCCCCTTGTCCTGAAAAGGGAGCAGCTCAGGAAGCTCCGAAGAGGCCGAGGGCTCGCTGGCCAGGCAGATGGGAAGACAGAGGCAGACAGACCCGCAAGGAACCCCTTCGGGAGGCCCTCCACCTCCCCCCGGAGAACGAGGAGGGGGACGCTGCAGCAGCATGGGGCAGGCCAGGCGCCCCTCGCTCCCACTCTCTCTCTTGCTTCTCTCTGTGCCCCTCTGCCAAGCCCCGGCTCGCTACCTACCTCCTTTCCTACATATTTTCTTGTTGGGCTTTCTGGCGCATTCCTTGGAAATCCGTTTTACTGTAAAATGAATAAAAGACTACAAAATAACAGGAGGCTCCAGGACGGTGTGGGCATGCAATCCCATCCTCTTCCCCACTTGCCCGCCCGCCCATCCGTCCCCAGTAGCCCATCCGCCCAGCCACCCTTCCCGCCCTTGGGACTGACCACCGCAGGGAAAGGAGAGGGGGGAAGGGGACCGCTGCCCTGGGAGGAAAACTCTGGAGCCAGGTGTGTGCTGGGATGGGAGGGAAGTGCTAAGCGTGGGAAACCCCACCACCACCTGGCCTCTGGGGAGGGAGGAGGGTTAGGGGCAGGGGTTGCCAGCTCTCCCCAGTGCTGCTGTGCAGAGAAGGGGCTTCCCCATGTCTCACACATCCCGACTGGTGGGCTCCCCTCCCCCCCTTGTGGTGAGTCTGGGAAGGCCTTCCCCGGTGCTGCTACTTACCGTTTAGGAGAGAATCCCCTGGAAAGGAAGCGTTAGAGGATGGCGTCCAGCCTCACCACAAAAGGGCCAGGTCCCACTGCGCTGTCATCCAGGCGGGCCTGGGGCTGCCCCATGCATGACCTCCTCGCTTATCAGGCACCAGGGAGAGAAGGAAGCCCTGCAACCCGGCCAGCTGGGGGAGGGGGGGATGGCGGCACTGCTGTCCCAGTATGAGAGAGAGCACGTTCCTCCCAGCCAGTTCCTGCCCCGCCAACTAGCGTATGACTCTTCACAAAGTGGTGTGCGGGGGGGAGGGGGAGGGGGAGGGAGACAGAGAAGGGAGAGGAAAGGACAACCCCAAAGCAAACTCAAGACAGAACCTGGCCCTTGGTGGCCCCCAACCAGCCACTTGCTGAGAAGGTCTGAGGTCAGCCGGAGAGTTTTCTCGTCTTTTGCAACACAAGAGAGGAGCCCGTGATGATGCCATGGCAGGGGAGGGGCATAATTGGGAGAGGCAGCGCACATGAGAGAGGAAGAGCAGAGACAGAGAGAAACAGAGAGAGGGAGAGACAGCAGGAGGGCACAGGGCACAAGCAGAGTGACCAGAGAAGCATCTCCACAAACAGACGGCATGCGTCAGGCAGGGGAGGGCAACGCTGGCATGCTGCAACCGCGTGAGACCAACCACTGAGAGAGAGAAAGAGAGAGAGAGAGCAACGTGTCCTGACAGCACCCCGCTGGGGACTCACCATCCTCCGTGGGGATGTAGATGTTGAGATACAGGCAGTCCTCGTTTGGATCTTGGATGTAAGTGGCCACAAAATCCAGGTTGGACGTGAACCAGATGGGCAGCATGATCTCGGGCACAGCCGTGTGGATATTCTGTGGACACACTGGGGAGAAGTGGGTGGCGTTCCGTATCCCTGACCAGGAGGATGGCGGCTCCGGGGGCATGAACCGCTTCTCCCCAACAGGAGGCGCTGCATAGGGCACCCCCAGGTACTGGTCCACGGGGCCCAGAATTTCACTGGGCAGCGGCACCCGCACTCCACGGAGCTTCCCATAGTGCGTGTTGACAGTGGGCGAATACACCTGGCTCTCCATCTGCACCACGGAGGAGGCAAAGCTGAGAATCCACAGGGCCAGGCGTACTTCCCAGCCGGCGGCTGCCTCAGGCACTTGCAGAAAGGGGAAGAGGAGCGGGCATTGGAGGATTGACCGCCACATGGTCTGGGAAGGGCAGCACTGGCAGCCAGGCCTCAAGCAGACTCCTGGGGCTCACAGGACCCCCATGATGGAGAGGGATCGTCCTCGTCCGCAAGCGGAGCGGGCAGGCAGAGCAATCCTAGGGGTGACGGGGAGGTTTCTCTTCAGAGCCTCTGGGCTGCCCACAACAGCTCCCCTGCAGAAGGAGCAGCTCTTCGGAGACGGGAAGCTCTGTAGGAGATGGGGAGAAGAGAGATGGGGGTGTTTAGAAGTGATGGGTTTGATTGGGGCAGCATCCTCTCCACCACCCAAACTAAGCCATAGTACAGAAGGCTTGAGAACGTCAACACACAGCCCAAGGGACCCACATGGTAGATAGACCAAGACAAGGGGCTGCATGCCATTCCCATATGGGGCTGCTCCACCACCATTTTGCCCTAGAACAGAGGTGTCAAACTCATTTGTTATGGAGGGCCAGATTTGACATAAATTGGACTTTGTCAGGCCGGGCCATGTGTGTCATAAAATGTAACACCAGGTAGCAGAGAGATAAACTTTATAAAGGACACAAACACAAAGATTTTTTAAAACTTAAAATAAAAACATGCTTCAAACATTAGCATTCTTGCAATATTTTGTTTATTTAACAGTCTCTGATAACTGATACTTCTTGCTCTGAATTATTGCATCAAGATGCCGGTGCTGTAGCAATCGGGGAGGGGGAGGAGCCTCAGCCCAGTGCAGGGAGCAGAAGCTTACCTATCTATCACTCCTGAGTGACTGAGAGAGTCTGGGAAAGGAAGCTATGATGCAGCAGCAGCAGCTGAACTGGAGGAAGAAGCAGGAGACAGCCAATCCCTTGCGGTCCTGATAGAAGCCCTCTGGGGGCCTGATGCGGCCCCTGGGCTGCATGTTGACACCTCTGCCCTAGAATCTCTCTGATCCGACTCCACAAGCAACAAACAAGTTGGCCTCCCCAAGAACAATGAGATTTTACAGAATCTGAACAGGCACAGAACCCTTAGGAGCAAAATGGCCAATGTGTCATACAGCTGCCCTCCAAAGTAGCCAAGCTGATGTAGCCCAAGACATATGGAAGTGGACACTCAGGGCACAACCCCACATGCTACAAACTTAAGTTGCTTGAACAGGGACCTCCTCCACAAAGGACTGTTGGGAACTGTAGTTCTGGAGCAGGGATTTGTCTACTCAGCACCTGCAATGGCAGAAACTACAATTGAGAAAGGACATGACAGTTCATGGGGTTGTAGTGTTGTGAAGGCTGAGAAGTCTCAAACTCAGAGACTGGTAAGTGGTCCAGCAGGTCAGCTATCCTGCTGCTGCTAGAAGAAGGAAGCAAGGTAGGACAGGGACTGTCGACCCAGTCCAGGAGATATCTATATAGATGCTGGAAATCTGCCTGGAAATTCCCACTCTGGTCTGCAGGATATTACATACGATTGTGCAAGCTTTGTACTTGGGATATTCTCAGCTAGTGAAGTGGAGAGAAATGCTCAGTTACTGTTAGCCTTGTTTCATATGCTCCAAAGCTAATTCAGTTTAAGCCCCCTAAGGAAGATCTAAGCTAAGCCACCCCAAACAGAATCTAAGAGGCCTGGAAAGTATCAAAGGGAGGCTCTTTCTGAGGAAAAAAAAAACCCGCAACAAAGCAGCAGCTCTGAGCTAGACAATTTGACACAAAAGCAGACCCTGGCAGGTTCTTACCCGGCTCATATCTCGTTTGCAGGTTTTACACAGAGGGAAATCGCACTCTCCCGCTGATTGAATCAATAACTACCAGGCCAGCATCCTGGATTGCTTTATATAGAACAATCGGGTTTTGTTGTCCATGAGGACTACACAACTGAAGTACTTGGCTTCTTGCACTCAGGTGTCCAATGACAATCAGCATTTCACCAGTCTGGCAACCCCTTACTTAGGTTCCCCCTCTCCTTCAGCACTGTGAGCCAGTCCAAATCAGAGGTTCGCAATTTCCATTTTCTGCGCATAGGTTTTGGATAACAGCCTTCCCTTTTAAAGCTCTCTGAGGGCGTGAGATGTACGATCATGTGTCTTTTAGCATTAAAGATATACAGTTTGGAGACACAAATTAAGGGAAATGATATATTTCAGACACCTTCACCTTAGAGGTTGGAGCTTTCAGGATGCACACGGCTCTTCAGCAGACAATGGCTTGCCCCCGGGCTCATCTTCACCACCACCACCCCATTTACAATGTGGAGCTGTGTCACGGAAGCCTGTACTAATTCCTCTCTCTAAAAAAAACCTTTTTTATAGTTGTCGGTTTAAATTTTAATTTCACAGCGGTGCTATTTTTGGAGACTGGCAGGAACTTGGGTTTCTGTTGGGTTTTATCTGGCATTTGTCATCTATTCCTCATTGTGTTTACTGGTATTTTGGAGATTTTAGAGAATACTGGCCTGCCTTGCAGGGATGTTAAAAGGTTTACCAGGACAGCGGGTGTGGTGTGCTTTGAACATCAAGGGAAAGCTCTGTATAAATGCTACTTTTTATTGCTCCTCCCCATGATTGTTACCAAGGAGGAGGATTTCCCTGCCCCCCAAGACCAACCGCAGTCTGTGGGGAATTCCTCATCTTCCACCAGGGACACATACAGCCTCCTGGCGGAAGTACTTGCCCCCTAACTGGCCCATTATCCTCCTCGACAGCTGAGAAGCAAGGGAACCAGGTCAGTGTGACACTCAGAAGGAAGGTGATGCCAGAAGTCACAGGAGGTGGCCCTCACATGGCCACAGCAGCCCAGGGCATAGCAAGAAGGGAGCCTGTCTGAATTATGAAGGGCTGGTGCAGGTGAGCATCTAGAAGCGTGACTCATGGAGCGGACAGCTAGACCACCAGGCTGCTTGGAACGGCAACACTTCCCCTCTCCTTGCCCAGAGTCATTCAGCAGCGCTTCATTCTTACCTAAGGTAGAAAGGCCTGCAAGGATGCAGGCGAAGAGGAGCCCCCCCCCCCCCCGGCAGCAGTGCATGCAAACTGAGCCTCCACCATATTGGATAAGATAGGGCTCCATCCAACAGTAGCTGAGGCAGGGAGCCCGCCCACCACTCTTGCGCCACTGTGGCAAAGCAGACGGAGACTGAAAACCAACTCATGCAGGACCGACTGCAACTGGGACGGCTCTGAGATGTGGGCGGGAGGGAACTTTCACTCCCCCTGAAGGAGGCAAATTACTCTTGGGAGGCGCTCAGGAGGGCTCTGCTGAGCCGGCTTCCAATTACTGGAGCATGAAACAAGGGCCTGCCGCAGAGGCAGCTCTGGGCAAGCTATACTTACTCACATCCAGAGCAACTCACGTGAAACAAAAAAGAGGAGGGGGGGGAATGCAAGGGAAAGAGATGCAGAAAACTGAAGGGCACCCACGGATGCCTGTGCAGCCAAGGAAGAGCTTTTTCCCCAGCCAAGACTGTGCTAGTAGAGCTTGCAGAAAACCCAGAACAGTGCCAGGGAAGGATGCACCTCCTCCTCTATTGTAGGGTTGCCAGCCTCCATGTGGTGACAGGAGATCTCCCACTATTACAACTGATCTCCAGGTGACAGAAATCAGTTCACCTGGAGAAAATGGCCACTTTGGAAGGTGGACTCTACAGCATTATAGCCCACTGAAGTCCTTCCCCTCCCCAAACCCCGTCCTCCTCAGGCTCCACCTCCGAAATCTCCAGGTATTTCCCAACCCAGAGCTGGCAACCCTACTCTGCTGCCATGAGGTTGGCCAGGGAAGCCAGGAGCGCTTCCAACCAGAGGGCTGAGAGAGAGCACCGAGCACCCTGTATCGCTGCTTGGAATGCTCACAAGACACACAGCATTTGGGCCCATCTCAATGGCGCAACCCCAACTAAGTGGCTGCAGCAGTATCAAACCCTCACACCAGCGGGTACCTTTTCCTAGAAAGACCTCCCATGGGTCCCACCTCTGGCTCCAGGCTGCAACTAGAAGTCTGGACTCAGTGAAGAGTGTGGAGGCAGAAGGGGTGATGAGCTACAAGATGCCAGCAAGGGACTCCAGCCAAGGGAAAGGGAGCTGGGCCAGCAGGACACCCGGCAGCACAAGACCAGGGATTGTTCCACTAACTGAGCTAGACTTACTCTTTCCCAGCAGACGGCATTTCGCGGTTTGAGTGTGCAGGAAAAGTCACTTCCCGACAATGGGACTATGTCGTCTGGGTGGGTTAGTGATGGCTGCACCGTCTACTCCAAGAAACCACAGCGTCTGGAGAAGCCCTAAAATGTGGCATCATCTGCAAATTTTACTACTTCACAGCCATTACTTAGTATCCGGAGGAGGGGGAAGGAAGAGGTTGACTGTGACGGCCCCTTGCAAGAGGAACCGGCTGTTCAAGCCAGCCCTTTGATTAATATCTTGGCGGCGGCAGATGATAAACCACAGAAGGATGTTCCTCTTTTAATGCTGCTTTTCCTTAATGTTTCGGAATTAGCTTCTCACTTTTCATATAATTCCGGTAGGAGCACCCATGCTTTCATGTGCTTCCTAGTCCCACATGGCACCAGGTACAGCCTAGTGTGGTGTTATGGTGTTCAGGTAGAAATGAGGAGACAAATCCCCACTCAGCCATGAAACCCACTGCCATGATCTTGGGTCAGTCACTCTCAAACTAATCTACCTCACAGGGCTGTTGTGAAGGTAAATTTAAGGAGGGAGGAACCATGTATTCCACCCTGAGATCCTTGGTGGACATGCAGGATTAAAATGCATGATTTTGCTCTTCAGCTACAGCTGAAAGTCGCAACCAAGCTCAAGGTTTTCCTGGGCTGCTCAAGGCAGGAACTCTCTTCTTCTGTGCTCACATTGATTTGAGGGATTCCCAAGAAAGATGGAGGCTGCTTCAGGTTCGCTGTCCTCACTCAGGCACAAAATGGCCTACGGAAAAGAATGCTGAACCCCAGATCATGGGTGAGCTCAAGATGGCTAAAGCAAAGGGCCTAGAAATAAGTCTCCTTCGGATCTCATGTTTTTACATTTAAAAAGCAGCAGACTGCAAATTTAAACAGTGCCAACCATTTATATGAAACCATGCGCCCTGTTGCCAGAACTGGCCACAGTGGGAAACAGCTTTCAGGAAACAATTATTTTGTTTATTCATTATATTTATATCCTGCCCCTCTTTTTCCAAATTAAAATGGAGCCTATAGGGTGTAGTGGTTGGACTAGGATCTGGGAGACCCGGCTCTGAATCTCTGCTCTGCCACAGACATTCACTGGGTGACCTTGGGCCAGTCACTCTCTCTTAGCCTAACCTACCTCTCAAGGTTGTTGTGAGGATAAAATGGAGGAGAGGAGGACAATATTGTAAGCTGTTTTGGGTCCCTATTGGGGAGAAAAATGGGGCATAAGTATCTAAGCAAAAAATTAAACTCAAGGTGGCTAACAAAAGATATGTGAAACACCATTAAGGTAAAGGTAAAGGTTTCCCTTGCTCGAAAGCCAGTCGAATTTCCAAGCCGAAGAGCCAGCGCTGTCCAAAGACTTTTTCCGTGGTCAAGTGGCCAGCATGACTAAACGCCAAGGCATACAGAATGCTGTTATCTTCCCACCAAAGCAGTACCTATGGTGAATGTAGTTCAAGGGAGAGGGCTTGCTCCTCTTCCTAAAGCTGCAGAATTCACTTTGATGGCCAGTGACACCACCTGCATGTCACCTGGAGGCCTGCTAATGCAGCTGAGGGTCGCTTTGATCTCAGGGTTACCCTAAGATGGCAAAAACGCATCAGGGTTCCAAGGTGGTTCTACTACAGCCCCAGTCCACTCCCAGCTGCCCTGCTTGGGTCATGCACTGGCCATCGGTGATCCCTTACAAAGCAGTCAACTGCCATCATTCCTGCATTTCAGTCTGGGCAGTCCTTGATCTCTTCCCTTACAGAGAGGGAAGAGGAAGCCTCCATCCTCCAGTGCCCAACAGCAGCCTTGGTATCCCCAGTTTCGATGCACCAGCCTGAGGTACATGGAACTGTCAAAGCCTGGCCAGGATTTAAGGCAGCCTGACCCTTGATCTCACTGGGTTTGCCCGTGAGCTATAACCAGATCAGAGG
Source organism: Lepidodactylus listeri (assembly GCA_029233225.1). Taxonomy (NCBI): domain Eukaryota; kingdom Metazoa; phylum Chordata; class Lepidosauria; order Squamata; family Gekkonidae; genus Lepidodactylus; species Lepidodactylus listeri. Next base: position 32,261,339 of record JARCFY010000013.1, read on the forward strand.
CCACGAAAGAAGCCACCTGGCAGGCTGAAGGGAAGCAAGGAACTGGAATGCTGGCTTGCAAGAAAAGACATGATGGGGATGGGAGGCAGGGGGGCTGGGACCGGGCGCTTCTCAGAGCCGGTGTGGTGTGGGAGCATGCACTCAAGCTTCCATGGCAGAGTGCGAATTTGAACCTGGGTCTCCCGGATCCTACTCCAACACTCTAAGCACCACACCATGCTGGCATTACAAAAACACCACCTGAAAAATCCCATTTGCACCTGCTCAGGTCTTTAAAATCCTCAAAGGCTTTCTGGGACAAGCATGTTTTTGCCTTTCTTGCATGAGACCTCTGTCTCAGCCCCTGCACTGCACTGCCAGATGAGTGCAAACGGTCCCTTCTTGGTGGCAGCGACGAGGCATCCCTCTGGCTTCTCCCAGCTCCACGAGGCAGGATTGCAGAGAATCCTGCCCTTGTCTCCAAGCCCTGGCACTGGCACATAGTGAGCAGCTGCTCCTCTGCCACAGTGCCAGGCCCTGCCAGGAACAAGCCTGGGCTGGGTAGCAGCTACAGGCACACGGAGGACTCTCTCCGCTTCAGCTGGGTGGCTGACATCCAGAATGGCTGGGAAGGAGCTGCTCAGCAAAAGCCCACCTCAGACACCATCCCGGCTCAAGACACAGTGACAGAGGTGATCTCCCACATGGGCAGCTGTTGCCCCTGGGTGGCCCCCTCCTCCTTTGGTGGCTTGCAGAAGAGCTGTTTCAACATGGCACTGGCAAAGGACCTGCAGCCAGGGGCAGCCAGAGGGGCTCTCCCTCCCTAAAGCAATCCTGGAGACTCTGCACTAAGCCCACCTAGGAAATACAGGGTGGGGAGTGAGTGGGAGAGGCAGGACCAGACCAAGGACCAGACCAAGCCACACACACCCAGTTCTACAGGGACGCCTCCACACCTCCTTCCCTCCCCACACTGCAGGGAAGCCACCCTTACTCGCTCACACCATCTGCTTTCACTGGGGCTTGCTGCAGAGCCACGGCTTCCCAACGGGGTGGATTGGGAGGCACTGGCAAATTGCTGAAGCCCACACACCCCATGAGGGGAAAAGAAGTAGGCTTGAAGTGGGCTGCCTATTGGGGATTGGGGGGGGTGCCAGTGTTTGCCATGGCAAACCCTGAAACCGGGGGTGGGCGGGGCAGCAGCAGGACTGATTTGGGCACCCCTTCACCTCTGGTGCCCTAGAGGATCCCCTGGGTCTGCCCAATGAGCAGCCTGGTCTCAAGAAGAGCTGTACAATCAATGGAGGTGGCAATCAATGCCAGACATCAGCATGGCCCCCAGGGACACAGCCTGCCTCAAGCCAAAGGGCTGGATGAAAGCAATACTGTGCAGGGCAACCAGCCACACTTCCAGGCTCTGCCCTCAGGAAAAACCTTCTTTGTCCCCCAGTGATGATTGCACTGCTGACACTCTAGCCTGAGGCATGCATGGGCACAGCCTCCAGAAAGCAGGTCCCACCTCCTCTAGGGGATGATGTGCTAAGTAGCAGAGTAGATCAGGGCTTCGGTCCAGTACTTCAGACAGGTCTGCTGCACAGACTGTGGAGAGCGCATTGCAGGAAAGTAGGTAAGAACCCACCACTCCCTCAGAGACAGCGGGAATCCAACCAGCTCCCTTGCCAGCATCTATCAATGGGCCAAAAAAACAATTAAAAAATTCTCGGAAAAAATGTACTCCTCCTTCCCCCACTGAGCCAAAGATGCAACATCGTACAAAGAAAGAAACAATTTCCAAGAAGCAACTGCAGCAGTACCTCTAATCCCCCTTTTCAGACAGAAATTTATCTGGGAATGTCTAAGCAACATAAAATTCTTCTGGGGCATCATGAGGCAGTCAGTAGCAGGGTTCTAAAAATAAGCACAAGCACCTGGGACTCTCAGTCTTCAAACAGAAAAGCAAGTTTCTGGGTCTCAGGGTCTGCAGAGTAGAGTCACAATAGAACAGCCTCGGAGGGAGGCTCTGTAGGATTCTGTAGCCAGTGCTTCCTTTCCCACTGCCCCTGCTCCATCCCAGGACTGACCCACAAGATCAAGACTGCAGGTGGTAGAAGGAGAAAGCAGGCACAAGCAAAGAGCCCACAGGGCTGCACGGACAGAGCTGACTCAAATCAGCAAGTGCATGACACAGTCTCTAATAAGAGAATGCAATGAAAAGTTCAGAATGGCTCGGCGAAGTCACCCGAGAGGGGAAGGGAATTGTTAAACCTTGAGCGCACCACAAAACACATCTACCGAGTCTAGCCAAGAGGAAATTTTATTAGGACAACCACCCAGCAGCCGAGGGTATGATTCATGCTGTACCTGCTCCAAGATACTTTCAATCCAGCTTGCATCCATCTGCACCTAGGATGGGCATCGTCACAGATTTGGAGGAGTGAGCACTGCATGCATCACTGCTGGAGCCATATTAGAAAACTAAAGCCATATTGTCCCCAATTAAAGGGGGGGGGGGAAATAATTACTCACACTGCCACATTGCCTTTACGGCTGTAAATAGCAATCCACGCAGTCCACCCTCAATTCCTATGGAGGCTATGGGCAAATTCTCACAAACAACAGGTGAGATGCTCAACCAGTGGCCTGGGTTGCACCACCTCAGACTTCAGATGGGCGGTCCCATGAATGTATGCTGCTTCATTCATGTAATCCCTCTCCCCTAAGATAGAAAAGTAGGATGTCAAGAAGAAGGGTTCTGGACTTCTTCCTGACACTCTATTTTCTATCTGGGAGGGGGTCTGACGAAGAGTTCCGTCATGTGTACCCTGCCCGCTAGCAATCTGAACAGCCAAAGCCCAGACACAAGCTTATACTGCCTGAACCGCTGCCTACAAGCACATATTAGGCATTTAGTCGAAAAGCTCAGGAGCTGCTGTGCTAAAGTTCAGCATACCCGGCACAGTGAACAGGTGGTAGCTGTCCTTTCAGCACCACACCATCTTGTCTGTCCCAGAAAACACAAAGGAAGCTCTGTATAGGCGTCTCTGTACAGGAGAAGAGAGGTTGTGTAGCGCTGGTGTGTGTTTCGTTAACCACCATCACCCCAACCCATATTTTGTACCAAGAGAATTAGCATTTCTGTGGCTGGCATGAATCGTGCAAATCAGGCATCTTTGCATTTGTTTGCTTTGTATAATTTATTCTGTTCTTGCTACATTTCAGAAATGAGCAAAGAGATGCCACAGATTACTAAAGCTGGAGCCCTGGTCCCTAGAAAGACTGGAGAGGAGGCTTCCATCTGGCAGTACGCCATACTACCCTGCACATTCCCTCTTGCTTATGAATCTGGATCAACCCACTGAGCAGGAGGGAGAATCTTGCAGGGTTCCCAAAAGATTCACCGTGTGAAGGGTTACAGAGAACACCAACTGTGGTTTCTAAAGCTCTTGCCAGTAGAGGAGAATTAAAATACCACAGAGGCCCCTGATGATGTGGGGAGAAATGGCAAAGAACCATTGTCAGACTCCAGAACTCTGAGGCTCAAATCCAGGGCCTTACACCTTCCAGAACCTGGGTGGAGGCCACCGCTCAATCATCCTTGTATATGACTCGGTCTGATGACTGCAGCCCTTGGACAAGGGGTGTGTATGTGTTAAGGTCTGGACTGGACAGACAGTGAATCGGGACTGAGAACTTCTGGTCAATCTAGGTGCTCCAAGGAACCTTCCTGTGGAAGCTGCTGCTCCTGAGTGACGTAAGGCTCCCTGGAGGTTGTTCAGCCAGCTGGCAGGCAGGCAAATGGCACTGTGCATGCATCAAAGCAACCTGCCCAGATTTCATGTAAGAGTCTCAGCATGAGTCCTGTTCCTCACCAGCCACAGGTTGTCTACAAACTGAATTTCACACTTGTGTGACCTTGAACTAAACACAGATGTGCCAAGGGAGCTGGCATTGCACCTTCCCAAGAGGAACCTGTCTGGATGTTTCCTCCCTACCTCTACCATCAGCCTGATCTTCTGGCCACCTGTGCCCTCTCCCCTTGCACACCCACCAACTGCAGTTCAGGACCACAAACATGTCTTGGTCTCAGCTGACCTGCCAAGGGGGCATCAATGCATGAGCAAAGGTTTCCCAGGCTGCCTTCTCCTTCATATTCAAGGCAGGGGACAGAGTCATCACAGACCAGGGCTAACAACTTCACCTCTCTTGATCCTCAGATTCACCCATCTTCTCCTCTCACTTTACACAGTGATGATTGCTCCCAGGCAGTTTCCTGTCTCTGCACAGCCCCTTGGTCAAACCTGCAAAAGACAGTATTGACCCATCCCCAAGCCCTACAGTGAAGAAGGGTGCAGGGCAACCTCTTTTTGCAAAGGCTGACTCACAGAAAGTGAAGAGCTCTGGGAGGGCAGAGGACTCTCCCCCCCTTCCCTGCCTTCCTATTGTGATGCTAGGCTATAGTGCAGAGACCCAACAGAAGGGGAAGTAAGACGTACCAGTCTTTCGGATCAGGGCCCAAGGGGAATCCAGCAGACAGAACAATAAGAGCCAGGCAATGTGGACAAAGTCCAAAATGACCCCCACCAAAGCAAAAGCAAGACTGAGCTGGCACACTTTATAGCCTTGCCAGGCCAAGAGACACATAGGTTGCCAGGGGAGGCAAAGTCACCTTGGGATCTGAGAGGACCTAAGTGTCCTGGGAACCCTTTCATTCTCCATCCTTGAGTGTCTTACCAAAAGCACAGATCCATAGGTTCATGGCTTTTGCCTTCTGGCTCCTGGAACATAGAAGGCCTTTTGTCTCACCCTCTCTCCAAACTACCACAGGTTCTGAGTTGCAAATGCCGGTTCAAATAGACATGGGAGCCCTACAGCAGTTGTTACCTTTGATGCACCATGAGGCATGAGGCAGGGAGTGCACATGCCCAAATTCTGCTGGCAAAATAACGGGCATACTGGCCCCTAGAAGCAGTGAAGGCTCACTCTCCTGGTGCCTATGCTAGCCTTTTCTCATGCCTTGAAGATGCCAACCCTGCTTGCTCTTCTGAACCAAGGCAATTCTCTCTGACATTTGGACAGCTGCCAGCCTCAGGCCCCCACTCAGGTGGGTTTTTGCATGTTCATTTCAAACAAGAGAAGAGCCTTCACTCCAGTTGAATCACCATCATCAACATGGAACGAAGTCCAACCAAAGGCTCCTTCCCATGTCACCTATGGCGGCTTCTTCTCCTTTTCCAGCCCTCTTGCCCCAGCATCCAGATAATTTATTGCTGCAGCATCCCAGCTGCATGTATGACTCGACCACACAGGTGAATGAAGGAGATGGAGGGAAATAAGCAAATGACTACAGTCTGTGAATAAGCTTTGTGTTCACAGCCGTCACATATGCAGGGACATAGGGAGAGTTCATGCACGGCATGTTCATGTCTCAATGGCAGCAACAACCAAGTGATGATTTGCACACGTGATTGGCCCGTCGCACCCCAAACATCAAATATAAATCTTCCATGTCAACCCTTAGGATTTGCAACCTGCAGAGAATGAGACAAGGCACAGGCATTCCAAGTGACAAAATTCTCAGACTGAAGAGCCAAGCTAAAGTGAGCAGCTTTATATGACGAGATGGGTCCCTGTTGGCCCCCTTGAGTCACCTGACCACTGCTGAGCTGGTAGCTGCAATACCACTTCCAGCCATTTACAGTGATGGTGCTAAAGAGCAACAGTGAGCAAGCCAGCAGGAACCTCCTCTGGCAAACTCCCAGACAGTGACATGCTGAGTCCCTGCTGCACAGATTCATAGTTCAGGTCCCACACCAACCAACACAGTCACTGAGAGCCATCAAGGAGAAGTATAGGCATGTGCAGACCACCCCTGAGCTATCACCCAGTTACCAGCTTAACGGTATAGCAAGGACTCTGGCCCTGGCAACAGTCCGAATAAAACCTGGCACAGAATTCACCAGCCTCTCAAATTTAATCCCACTCCCTGCAGCCCAAATAACTTGTTTTGGCGTTGCATTTAAAAGCATCTGCCCAAAGGTCTCCATATCCAAAGTGTGGATGTTGCTTGCCATACGGGACCCCCTTCACTTCCCTGATGGCTCCCAGTCATGTTCTACATCTCATGCAGTGGTGCTGTTCCACAAACCATGTTTCTCCTTCAGCCCAGACATCACCCCTTGCCATTTTATTCCAAACTCTGCCATATCCCTAGTAGTGGGGCAGACATGCTAACAAGCAGATTTATATGAAATATATAGGTAAACAGATTTACTGTGCATGCATGCATATAGGTGTATGACTCAGAGAGATCTGTGACTTTTTATCATACAGAATATGAATGTATCTAGCCAGCTTTCCCCCCTCTTCATATATGGCCTGGTTTATTTGTTATGTCCTGTATGTCCAGGATGGTTTAAACCACTTCTACTTAGCATCGATACAGCACATTCTTCATGTCTGAATATTTCTTTATTCCCTGTGCCACCCCTACAGAGAAGGCCAGCACAGGAAATTGAGGCTGAGGGACAGAGAGAGAGAGAGTCGCTTGGCTAAAGGGTCTATAGCAAGTTTGTGCCGAAGAGAGACTTGAACCAGGGCCTTTCAAAACAAGCAGTGCTCCGGCTCTTAATGCCATAACCACATTCCTGGGGAGTAACATTTGTGTGCCCATAGTCAGGGCAACTTTCTGCAGAAGGCTTGTCTTCTGGAGTGCACGCCCTGGCTGCTGCACACAGCTGCTGCCACATGGAGCAATTTAAAGGGGCCTCCGCCCTGCAACACATCCACCAGTCCTCCCCCTTCTGAGGCAAAGAGATAAGCTAAGCTCTCAGGCTGAATGCTCCACAGCCATGCAGGCCATGGCCCCGGTCAGCAGCCAGGAAGACTATATGGAGGGGAGCTTTGCCTCTCTGGAGAGCAAGCCCGAGAGAGGAATAGTAATGTCCATTTTACCTCAGACATTTAAACTGGCCTCAACAGCCCTTCCTGGTACATACCAGTTCATATTGCAAAAGGGCGAGAATAGAAGCTTGCAGCCAATGTGTGACTGGCTCCTGCTACAGGCTTCAGACACTCCCCTGCACGTGGCTGCTCCAGTCCCAGACTCCTCTCTTCCCACAATGCCACCCATCCCATGGGGAAGCAGAGACATCGAGCCCCAGCAAGAGACACCTCGGAAGCTCTCTTTCTTACTTCGACCCTTGTTGCTCACACTGCCAGCCATTGCCGTGCCCGGTGGAGAAAGGCAATAAGGGAAAGGTGGGAGCCAGGCCAGCCTGTTGGAAAGGTCCAGTGGGCACACCTGGCTGCCTCAAGAGAGCTCATGGCACCAGCATGCCTGTGCCATTGGGCAGTACAAGGATCTTCTGCTCTGATTCTCCAGGGAAGCCTCTGTTTTCCTGACAGCACAATGGGAGGCACAGCCAAAACTACAGTCGCCAACAGATACCCCATTCACAGAGAGAGTTTGGATCAGCATCTGAGAGCCACCACTTGGCTACTGAAACTTAATGTTGGTTCTAGAACATGGCAAGTAGCAAGGAGGACTGGAATACGTCTGAGCAGGTACAGAGCGCCTTTCCTTTGTCTCTGAGAATACACTGCCAATGCCTAGCGTTTGTGGGGAGGACAGGAGGGATTCCAGGCAACAGGAAACCTTTCAGATAAAAGCCTGACTAAACGAGATACTTGGAGATCACTGGCTGAGTCCTCCTGGGGATCTTCAAATGCTAATATAGGCCTCAAGAGGGACCTGATTTGGATCAATGCCAAGCAAAGGGAGAACATTCCCCTGGTGGTGTTTGGCTGATTGAAAGTGCCCTTTTACTATAATTATCCAGTAAAAGGAAAAAGACAGGCTGTCTGTCTTCCCCCCCCCCCCCTTAAGACTAATTACAGCCCTGGGGAAGGGGTTCAGTGAAACTGTGTGGGGAGCAGTGTTCCCTCTAAGCTGAGTTACTGTGAGCTAGCTCACAGTTTTTTAGCCCCCAGCTCACACAATATTGTCTTAGGATGGCTCCAGGGTGAACTAATTTATGCAGTAGCCAAACTTCTCGCTTACAACTTTAATGCCAGTTGCTCACAAAGCAAAATTTTTGCTCACAAGACTCCACAGCTTAGAGGGAGCATTGGTGGGGAGGGGGGAAATTCAAGTCCCCCTTTCCTTTCCATGTCGCCTCATTCTAGATGAGGCTCTGTGGGGCTGACACTGGCCTGTTAAAAACCTTGGGTGGAACCATCCAGTTTGACAGTGAAGACTACAAAGTTACGTGACCATAAAAATGTGTACTGGTTTGCTTACATTGCCTGTTTGAGCCTTGTTAACAGGATAAAAGAAAGAACACAAACAAGCAAACTTTTTCTATTTAAAAGTGCTTTACCCTGATTTGCACTCACCATTGGTGACAAGCCAGTGCGTTGGCTATGGAGATGCCCAATTGCAGAACATAGTTTTCTCTCAGGATGGATTTTACATCTTTTACATCAAATGGATCACTGACTGGCAGGGCTCGAATACAGGACATGGGAGATGTCACTGGCATAATTAGTGGATGTCTGGACACTCCTGCTCCCTCCTACCAAATGCTCAGCCTCAACTGCCTCTCAGCCAAAGTAATATCTGAAAAAGGCTATGACTTCCTTCCTGCTACCAACCAGATGACTCCTGGTTCTTGCTTGTTTGGCCTGCTTGCTTCCATGGAAGATGCTTGTAGTCCATACCATGAAACTCACTGCTGCACCCACTCAAGGGTACTGCCCCAACCTTACACTAATTTTTTCCCCTTAATAAGCCACTGGAGTTCCTGGGAAATGTCAACAGCCCAGCCCAGTTGTGGGGGGGGAACCACAAATTTCTACATATACCCACTCTTCCTGATACTCCTGGGAAAACAGGCTTCAAGGGGTGAAGGTAACTGTGGCCCTTCTCCACTGTCTGCACAACTCTGCATTCCCTGAGGGGCTGCAGCTGAGAAAACCCTCAAGGGGAAGAAGACACCCAGTCCTTCCTTCATCCCAGAATTTGCCATCCCAAAGGCCTGGAGTGGCAGTAGGTGTTCCTTCTCTTATTTGCTTCATTCATTTATGTGGAACAAATGGGAAAGAACTCTCTGAACATGAATGCATGAAGCTGCTTTATACTGGAACGTTCGGCTATCAAGGTCAGCATTGTCTGCCCCGACTGGCAGCCGCTTTGCAGGTCGAGATCCTTCACATCACCTGCTACTTGATCCTCTTAACTGGAGATGCTGGGGATTGAACCTGGGACCTTCTGCATGCCAAGCGGAGGCTCCACCATTGAGCCAAGGGTCACTTGCTGTTAACTGGATAGTTTCAGAGGGTAGACATATTGGTCTGCAGTAGAACACTGAGATGAGAGTCCAGGAGCACCTGAGAGACTCAACAAGATTTAGGGAGTGTGAAATTCTGAGAGTCCAAGCTCCCGTCTTCAGACTTGATATCTGACTAAGAGAACGTTGACTCTTGAAACCTTATAGCCCGAAAACTTGTTGGTCTCTGAGGTGCTGCTGGACTCTTGTGTAAACTGGAAACTCCCCTCCAAGGGAACTCAGGATAAGATGCTGGCCCAGAGACAGCAAAAAAGCGTGACCCAGCCCAGGCTCAGCCAGGCTGCTGCAGAGAGCACTCAGGGCTCCAAAGTGAAGGCAGAGCCAAGCCTCCACTTCCAGTTAGACCCAGTCAGGCCAGCAGCTAGCAGCCAGGGGTGGGCATCCCCTTCCCAAAGACAAGTATTTCTACAGGGTCCTTGCTTTTAGAGACACCTTCCAGCTGGAGAAGCATTTTCCATCCTAAGCAAAAGTGGAGCATCCAGTTCAAGTGACCAGCCCTTTAGCAGGAGTGAGGCAACAAGCTCAGCATGTGCACGGTAATGAGAGACAGATTTTGGGGCACATCACCTGGCAAAACAGGCCAGGCAGAAGAGCCACTAGCAGAGCTCGGCTTGGCCTTCCCTCCCTCTCTTAGAGGAGAACAAAGCAATCCTCTCCACAGGCTCCACCAGACCCAACCCCCAAATGAGCCCTCACAGCCACCAGGAACTGCCAGTCAGAGGTCCGGTCTGAGGAGTTGCGGCGCCCCCAATTCTTGCGGGAATGTCACGTCGCCATGGGAACGAGCCCTGAAGCCGCACAGCCCTTCTATAAATCCCGTCCTCCGAGGGCCCGGCTAGGCTCAAGCACCCATACCTGGAACCTGCTGGCACCAACCAAGAACCCTTCTGCTAGGGATGCGCGTGGTGCCCCAGTCTTCTCCACCTGCCCGAGAAGAACTCCCACCTCCAGCCCTGCCCTTTATCCAGCTGCCAGTCTTCTGGCCACCCCCCCCCCCCCCGCCTTGCACACCAGCACCACCAAACCAAGCACTTCCAGGTGTGTCCAAGGGGAAGACCCTTTCCCAGCCGGGATCGTCGGCAGCAGTCCCTCTTCTGAGTGGGACACGGGGAAGGCACCCTCTGCCCAGGCTCTCAGCACGCTGGCCCGCCCACAAAAGACGCCCACGCCAAGACACGGCAGGAGCCCCCGGCTCGGCTCCTTGGGGCAAGGGCAGAGGCCGCACCTCCCACCCCACCGTGCCAGGGGCTGGAAAGCTCAGCCCGAGGCTGGTCTCCAAGCGGCAGGGCGGACATCAGTTTCCTTGGGTTTCCCCGAGCAGCTCCAAGCCCCGCTGGGGGTCCCCTGCCCCGAGAAGCCCGCCCGGCCCGGCAGCCCCCCGCCCCCGCCCGCCCGCCCGCCTCCACGGCGCCCCCTCCGCCGCCCAGCCTGCCATCACGTACGTCCGCCACGGGCAGGCGGGCAGGCATGCAGGCTGGCCGGCCGGCTCCCTCCGAGGACCTTCCCAGCCGATGCCTCCCCAGTCCCCAGCGCCGCCCGGGCCGGCCAGGGCAGCGGGCGAGGCGGGCGCTCCCAGGGGCGGCGGGAAGCAGCTCCCTCCCGGGCAGGCCTGGCCCGCAGGACGCCAGACGACGGCGATGCCCGCTGTCGGGGCTCACCAAGGAGAAGCGGGGGGAGGAGGAGGGGCGCGCCGGGGACGCGCAGGGAATAGGCCCGACCCAGGCCCCCCGCCCGCCCGCCCGCCCGCCCGCCCCGAGGGAGAGGAGGACGCCCAGAGCGCGCCAGCCCCCCAACTACCCCGCCCGCCCGCTTGGGGGTCCGGTTCGCCTCGGGGGTGAGGATGCCAACCGCCTCGGCTCCCAGGAGCGCCCGCGCCCCCGACGCGCAGCCAGACCCGGACCCAGGCTGGGGGGAGGACGACGACACCGCGCGCGCGCCTGGCCGGAGAGAGGCGGCTCCTGGCCGGGAAAGACCCCCCCCCCCCGCGCTCCCCCCCCCCCCGCAGACTCCTCTCCGTGCCCCTTTTTTAAAAAGGGGGGAGGGGGCTCCATGCCATCCTCCTCCGCACCGTCTCCATGGCAACGCCACCGAGACCGGTCGCAGCAGCAGCAACACCCCCCCCCCCCCGCCGCCTCCTCCTCCTCCTCCTCCTCCTCTCTCGCCCCCGCACGCCCGCCCAGCCCAGCCCAGCCCAGCCAGACGGCCCGCACCGGGAAGAAGGGGGGGGGGGGAGGCTGGGGCTGCTGCGGCTGCAGCCGGGGGGGAGGAAGGGGCTGGCCCGGGGGGCTGGCCGCCGGCTGCCGCGGGAGGGGGTCGCGTCCATCGGTTTGTCCGCGCCGCCAGGCTCCCTCCCTCCTTCCGCCGCTCACTCACCCGGCCAGAGGGAGCCGCTGCTGCTGCTGCGGGGGCGATGGCGGCAGCCCCGTGTCAGCCATGCCGGGCACCAGCCAGACCCGTGGCGGCGGCGGCGGCGGCGGCGGGGGGGGGGGGGGGGCAAGCAAGCGAGCGAGATCCCGCAGCCGTCAGAGCGCCCCGCCGAGCCCCAGAGTCCCCGCCCCGCGCGCAGCCCCGCCTGTTCGTGGTCGCCGCCAGGGCCGCGCCGCGCGCCCGCGCTTCTCCGGCTGGCCGGCCTCGGGACCGAGCGCGGCGCGGGCACGGCGAGGAGGGGGACCGAGGAGGAGGAGGAGGGACAGCTCCGTAACCCCTTCGCCGCCGCCGCCCGGAGAGCTGGGAACGAGCGCCCCCCCCCCCCCTCCAGCCCCGAATCCTCTCCCCCGGGGCTTCGCCGGTGGGGGCGGGGGAGAGAACAGTGCCGGCTTCCCCCCCCCTCCCCACACACACCGCGAGATTCCCTCCTGCCGGGTTCCCCCCCCCCCGTCGCCGCCTCCGCAGCCGCCACCCCCGCAGGTCACCTGTGGCTGAGCCATTGGCAGGTGAACCTAGATGGAGCAGGAAGGCCTCCATCACCGCCTCCCCCCTTCTTCCTCCACTGACCCCCCCTTCAGCCTAGGCCTCTATTCCACCCCCCACCATACACCCCCACACACACCAGTGCTCCCCTTGGATATACTTACACACACACACACACACTCATCCCACTGGGCTGAAGAGCTGCAGCTAGGGAGCAATTGCAGCTGGCACACTCAGGACCACCACTGATTCTCTGCCCCTCCTCTGCCAGGATAATGCCTTGCCACAGCTGTCCCTCTGGGCAGGGCTCACTCACCTGGGGCTCACCTTTACTTTAGGCCTCCCTGCCCTGCTCCATGTGGTCCCAGAAATAAGCATCTCAGCAACTGGGAAGTGCCTGCCAGCTGCCACAAGACTGCAGAAACCAAAACTCTTGTCTAGCCAATCAGATGCCAGTCCTTGTTCAGGGTCAGCCTTAGATCAGGGGCAGGTGACCTCTGGGCTACACATCCCCAAGCAAGTCTCCAAGTCTATGGTCCTGAACTCATGCCTAGCAGTGCTGGGACGAAGGTGATAGGCAAGACTGAAGCCATTTTTAAATTGCTTTGTGCAGCTCAGGCCAGCTAAACTCTCAGGCAAACCAAATTTGCAGTTTGCAAGCAAAACAGGATGTGGTAAAGTGGGTAGGATATTTTAGAACATAGCTGATGACACAAAGGTGGTCTTTAGAATAAGGGCAAAATAAATGTATGCTTGGCAGATATACTTATATAGATATAAAGGAAGTTTAAGTTTTGTAAACGTCTGTGCATGTCTAAAAGTTGTTTATTTCAAACTATAAAAAGCCACGGGGTTGGAAAAGGTCAGTTTACATTCCAATCCCAAAGAAGGGCAATGCCAAGGAATGTTCAAATTTTTGCACAATTGCACTCATTTCACACGCTAGCAAGGTCATGCTCAAGATCCTACAAGCTAGGCTTCAGCAGTACGTGGATAGAGAACTGCCAGAAGTACAAGCTGGGTTTCGAAGAGGTAGAGGAACTACAGATCAAATTGCCAACATTCACTGGATTATGGAGAAAGCAAGAGAGTATCAGAAGAACATCTACTTCTGCTTCACTGACTATGCTAAAGCCTTTGATTGTGTGGATCACAATAAACCATGGCAAGTCCTTAAAGAGATGGGAGTACCAGACCACCTCACATGTCTCTTGAGAAACCTGTATAAGGGTCAAGAAGCCACAGTTAGAATTGGATAGGGAACAACTGATTGGTTTAGCATAGGAAAAGGAATACGACAAGGATGTATATTGTCATCCTGCTTATTTAATTTATATGCAGAGCACATCATGCGAAATGCCAGCCTGGATGAAGCACAAGCCAGAATTAAGATTGCTGGGGAAAACATCAATAATCTCAGATATGCAGAGGACCTCAAGAGCCTCTTGCTATGAGTGAGAGGAGAGCGCAAAAGTTGGCTTGAAACTAAACATACAAAAAAAATAAGATCATGGCATCCGGCCCCATCATAGAAGGGTAAGTCATGGAAACAGTGACAGACTTCATGTTCCTGGGATCCAAGATCACTGCAGACGATGACTGCAGCAATGAAATTAAAAGACGCCTGCTCCTTGGGAGGAAAGTGATGGCAAACCTAGACAGCACAATAAAAAGCAGAGACATCACCCTGCCAACAAAAGTCCTTATGGTCAAAGCAATGGTATTCCCAGTAGTAATGTATGGCTGCAAGAGTTGGACTATAAGGAAGACCGAGCGCCGAATAATAGATTCTTTTGAATTATGGTGCTGGAGAAGACTCTTGAGACTCCCTTGGACTGCAAGGAGAACAAATCAGTCAATCCTAAAGGAGATCAACCCTGACTGTTCCCTGGAAGGCCAGATACTGAAGCTGAAGCTGAAACTCAAATACTTTGGCCACCAAATGAGAAGGGAGCACTCCCTGGAGAAGACCCTGATGCTGGGAAAGATTGAAAATCAAAGAAGAAGGGGATGGCAAAGGATGAGATGGTTAGACAGTGTTATTGATGCAACAAACATGAAGTTAAGCAAACTCCGGAACATGACAAAAGACAGGTGGGCCTGGCGTGATGGGGTCCAAGGGGTCACAAAGAATCAGACTCGACTGTGCGACTGAACAACAACCAATGTTATTTGGGTGGAGTCCTTGGGTTTTTACAGCTGAGGTCCCCTTTACTGCAATAAGGTTTGTTTGCTCTTGGAATCTCACTGACTGTGTACCTCACTGAGCATTGGTATAGCAGGCAACAGGCCCATTTTGCTAACCAAGGCGCCAAACAGCCAACTTCCAGACAAAAGTCCCATTTGCCAAGCACATTGCCCGTCCCCATGCTTACATGGCATTGCAAAGCTTGTGGCATTTACAGTTGCTGTCTGAGCTAGCCAGCCAAGCTATTCTCAGCTGCAGTCAGACACCCCCACTTCCTATAGCTGGGGGACTAAAAATCTGGGAGCTACAGCTCCTGAGACCCCTACTCTTTGTGGAGCTGGGGATGCCTTGGGATAAAAGATGGAGCTTCCTTCCCATTTGCCGCTAGTGAGAAATGGCAAATGTAGTATCTTCACCCTCTGGTGGCTGGAAAGTGGGTAGTCAGTTGCCAGCAGAGGGGCATATCACCCCTGATGCCCCTGGGTTACACTCCTAGCCACTCACCCAGCCTCTTAACTGTTTTGTCATTTACTCCAAACAAAAATGAAGATTTGCCTGTAGCAAGGGAAAGATCGAGAGACCTCCTGAATCCCACTGCCTTGTTCCAGAGACACATCGGTAGTGACTCCAGGCAGGCCTTAGCCAAGTGGCAGGAAGAGCAAAGAGGGCTCTGTCATTCCATGCAAATGATTTATGAGGCAGCGGTGTGTGTGTTAATGCTGCACATTACTGTAACAAGGATGAAATTCAGGACAGAAAAGGCACAAACAACCTTGCTGGTTAGGTGATGTCACCCCCCTTTCCGGATAGTAGGATCAAGATTGCATTTAAGAGAAAACCGGCGTTTTTAAAGCAAATGCTTAGAACAGCCACAACAATGGCTGCTAAATTCCTGACACTGGGGCAGCGCGAAGAAATGTCCAAATCCATAAAATACCCCTCAGTTGCTAGAAGAAATATGGGAGGGTTTTTTGTCAGGGCAGAAAGGAACGGTGCTCAGCACCCAAAGGAAAGTACAGGATGTGATCTGTTGGAAGGATCACTTGGGTCACAGTGTGGCAGATCCTAACCGCTTACAGTTGCAATTTCAGGTCAGCAAAAAGGATGTGTCGGTGTCAAGATAATGAACACAGCCTAAAGTCGCTAACCCAAGAAGACTCGCTCCACTAGCATAAGCATCTAGCTGTTGTTTCTGGTAACAACCAATTAACCTTCTCTTGTCCATTTCCTGCTCTGTGGATTGAGTTTATTTGGACTTCATGTGAAGCTGTGCTTTGTGATCCACAGTTGAAAAGTGCGAGTTTCTGCCAGCAGCTGTGTTAGAAGCAATTGACTCTCTGAAGCAAAAGGTTTGCAGTCTTTTGTCCTGATAAGCCTTCCTAAGTCTGAGAAATGCCTGCCCAGCCCTGAAGCGTCCAAAAGTAAAATAAAGTATAAGCAGACTTCTTCATTCTCTCCCCTTCTCCATCTTACCTTAGGTCTGGAGGGAGCCAAAAAGGGAGCCAGAGCTAGACTGTATGTGATCCAAAGCTGTTTTTAAGCCCTCAGAGGAACTAAGCCAAACAAAAAGCCAGGAAGTTTGCAGCATCCCAGGACAGTTCCACTCCTTTGGGGGCAAATCTCCATCCTCAGAAACCAAAGCTTTAGATAAAACAACCTGCAGGTCCTTAAAGGGATGGACAGACGCTTGAAAGGTTTCAATAGGAACAATTGGGCAACACCGTAGGGCACTCAGAAACAAGTTCTGCCAAGCCAGAGTTTGTATAAATGGCCCCTGTACACAAAATTCACTGCAGGCACACTTGCAGGCAATGTTCCCTCGAAGCTGAGTCAGTGTGAGCTAGCTCACAGTTTTTTAGCCTCCGGGCTCACACATTTTTGCCTTAGCTCAGGAAGGAGGGCTCCAGAGCAAACTAGTTTATGCAGTAGCCAAATCGCTCACGCACAACTTTAATGCTGGTAGCTCACAAAGTAGAATTTTTGCTCACAAGACTCCACAGCTTAGAGGAAGCATTGCTTGCAGACATTTCCCACTGCCCACCCCCAACGAATGAGAAAAGGGCCCTCCACAGCTCTAGAGACCTGAATGGAATTATTTATTTAGATCCCTTGCTTTTCACCCCAGTGGGGACTCAATGAAGCTTATAACCCCATTCTACTCTCCCCCATGCTCACAGCAACAACTCTGAGGGGTAGGTTCAGCGGAGGAAGAGCGACTGGCCCAAGGTCACCCAGTGCTTCCCCAACAGCAGAGCCAGGATTCAGACTTGGGTCTCTCACATCCTGGTTCAGTACTCTAACCACTAGGTTAGCACCTGAAACATTTCCTGACCAGAGATCCAGGCCATTTCAGGGTAACCTCCAACCCCCTTTTGAATCCACTGCCATTCTTCTTTGCTCCGGGGTCACCTGCCAGTACAACTCCTGTGCTGTTTTGGTGCTTTCTGCTCTTTGTTGGATGAGGTTCCCCCGCATCCAGAGCAGCTCTTGTTATGAGAGCATCTCTCCTGGTTCTTCTCTCTCCTCCAATAGGAATCACAGAGCCTGAGGAATCTTTCCTGGCCACAAGTGAACTCTGTTCCCTCGCAGGTTGCATCCGAAAGCAGTAGAAGGCCACAGCCTCATATGGAAGCCATCAGAAAGCTGCTCTACATTACAGTCTTCCAAGTGGGGGCATAACACACACTTCTTGGTGTGAACACTGTCCCCTAAGCCATGTGTGGCAGCTCTGTGCAAGTGTTGCCCTGGCATGTATTTGCTGGACATTATTGGGGCAACATCTGTGTGCACTTGCTATGTGGAACAGTGCTACATGGAAATGCTCTTAGGTAGCCTCCCTGTGGGTGCTGCAGTGTTTGAAATGGCCCAGAGCCTTTCATCCCAGGCATCTCAGAAGAGGAAGGCGTGAGTCTAGCGAAGCTTCTCCTGGAGTTCTGGCGGCAGGCTGCTTAAGTGCACGCATTCATTTCGTTCACGGGGCCCAGCACCAACCAGATGACTTCAAGGTCTCTGCTTGTCCCTCCTGGCGTCCTCTTTCCCCAGCACCAAGATGACATTCCTGGCCACAGGTCTCTAAGGCAGAAGTCTCCTTCCTTTTCAGTAAATGGGACTGGATGGGAAAGGCCAGGAAGGCAGTGTCTTTCCTCCCTCCCCTCATAAGCCACGGCTCGCAAGGCAGGATGCGGGGGAGGACCCTTGCTCTTTCTTTCTGACCCGATAGTTGGCACTGACTTCTGCAGTCCACTGAGTCCCTACCAGGGCTAAATATCATCAAGGATGCCTCTGCTGGCTGCCCTGGGTAGACCAGGGTCTCACCTCCTTGCACTCCTCTAATAGATTGTTTCTGGACGGCGGCAGCAGCATTTTCTGCCTCCACCAATCACCGGTCCAGAAGGCAAGCCCCAAGTCCCTTGCAAGGTGTGCTAGCTGGCTATCAATCTTGTTTCCTCCAAAACTTAGGCCACTCTGCCGTAGCAGGGTTTGGGAGGCAAGTGCTCCCTTGGGAACAGAAAGCCATTCTCAGGCATCAGCCCCGGCATAAATCCAGTGCTCGTGCAAAGCCTGCCCCCCCTCTCTTTCACAGGCATGCAACGGCAGGAGCAGCCCAGGCCAGAGGCAGGTCCAGTCCCTTGCAGCTGTCTGCAGCCCGGTGCTGCCAAGAGCAGCATTAGCAGATGGATCATGCTCAATACACAGGAGGAAGCCACTCTGTCACTTTGACTGTGCCGGGGAGAGATCTTCTGGAATATGGTGTGAATGTGAAACTTGGAGCTTTCGGGCAGCTATTGACAAACTGTAGGGCTGGGAGTGATGACAGAGATGTTCTGAATATATAACACTATGTGAAAAGAAAGGAACCAGCCTGGTTTACTTTTACAGAAATGAAAATATGGAGGAGGGAATTGGCAAGCACGTGAAAATATCTAATACTACTGCTAAGCATTTATAGAATGCTTTCAGTGATCAAAGCTGTTCAGACACACTATCTTATAATCTGTTCCACAGCCCTGTAAGGTTGGCCACTATTATTGTCCCCATACTGCAGACGGAGAGTGGAGAGCTGAGGCGGAGAGTGGCCTGCCATGAGGCCACCAAGCCGGTTCTTGGCAGAGGCAAGATTCAAACCGGGGACTTCCCAGAGCCTCTCTACGCTGTGCCAGCTCCTCTCAAAAAATTAAATAAATAAAAATGAAGGGAGACCATCTCTGCACCCACTGCACCCCCTACAAACCATGAACCACTCAAATGAGTGTGAATGTTGGGGGGGAAAGTCCCAGCGACAAGGAAAGTATTTGAAATCTCAGTTGTCAGATTCTGTACCTGTCTGTGGTGCTGTCCAAGGTGCTGGCACATCCTTTCCGAAACTTTCCCTTTGGCTCAAGGTGCTCCTCCTTAACCCTTCTCTCCCCAGTTCCTTCCAGAGACTGGCCTGGCTCCTTTTTCGCATAAGCATCAGAGCACGGACAGCAGTCATGTGGATACACACACAGGCTCAGGATTAAATCCCATTGGAATCCAAGAGATCTACTTTTCAGTAAACCTTTCCAGGGTTAGGATGCTGTGCTGGGCCTCATTATTTGGGGGGGAGTAACATAGAAAGGCTCCTCTGGGTAAATGTAGCACTTGTTAATTGCTATCCCCGTACTCAGCTGCTCCCAGATGTGGGTGCTTCAGCCTCATCTGACTAATGCTGTGGTTGCCACTTCACTGCTTTCCTTAAACCCAAACACAGGCACAGATTTTTTTCCCCTCTGACAGTTGTTCATACGTTGACTCACTGTAACCACTAGAATGCAAGACTGAGCTGGCTCTCCAGTGAATGTGTTTTTGCCCATTTAGTTTGATCTAAGTTCAGACTAGAGATACTGCTGTGTTGGCCCTGGAGAATGAGATACACAGAACAAGTAAAGCCAATGCCTTTTTACTGGATCAACTCTAGTGGTTGGGTGGAATAAAGAAAGGGATCCTGAAAGCTTTGAAGGCACTCTCGGGTTATTCAAAAGCAAAGGCAATCAGAGCAAAGAAGGCAATCAATAGGGATCAGACAGACACAGCCCGACGTGTTTTTACAATCTGCTCTGATCACGATTTTCACATTTTGCTCTGTATCTGATGGGGAAAAAATGGCATGCAGCTTGAAAGTTTGGCAGAATGTTTCAAACGACCAGCGCCTGTATAACAAAAAGAGCCACTTTGCTTCTTCTGTCTTTCTCAGATGTTATAGGTTTTATTCTGTTTCTCATTATTCTCTGTCAAAACAAAGACTCCATGAAGCTCAAGAGGGACAGGGAAAAGAGCAAAGCCAAATCTTAGCGAATTACATTTCTGGGCAATGCAGGCAAGGCAGCTGTGCTTTTCATGGCCTTTCCTCCCAGCCTTCTCCTCGCATGGGGCTCTCCTCCCATCTCACGGCACTTGATAATATTGCCCCATCCAACATCACCTAGCTCACTCACAGCAGAATCACACTCTGCAAAGTCCACTGAAAGCCGGCATGCCATATAGCGGATAGAGTGCTGGACTTGGATCCTGGGATGTCGTGGCTCAAATCACCACTTCTACTCACTGGGTGACTTTGGGCCCATCACATACTCTCAGCCTAGCCTACCTCGTAAGGTTGCTGCAGCGAGAAAATGGAGGAGGGGAGAATAACGTTCGAAGCTGCTTCGTGTGTCCCAACTGGGAAGGAACAGAGGATATACTTTGGGGTAATAGTTAGTGGTTAGGAGCATGGATGCTAATCTGGGAAAGCCAGGTTTGATTCCCCACTCCTCCACAGGCAGCTGCTGGTGTGACCTTGGGCCAGTCACAAGTTCTCTCAGAGCTGTTCTCTCACGAGCAGTTCTTGAGAGAGCTCTCTCAGCCCCACCTACCTCCCAGGGTGTCTGTTGTGGGGAGGGGAAGGGAAAGGAGATTGTAAGCCTCTCTGGGTAGTGAAGGGCGGGGTATAAATCCAGTCTCTTCTCTTGTTCTTCTAAATAAATGCAGGTAAGTCTGTGGACTTAAACGGGTGTGACTCTGTAGGACAGCACCATTATTTTGCATTTCAATCAAAGGAGAGTTTATTCCAGACCACACAGAAATGCAGCAGTCTTTTGCACTGATCCTAGCTGAGGATTGGTGTAGGGACGTGTGGGGCAGCACTGCAAGGCTACCAATGACACCAGTTTGAAATGGGACACATTTCCCTGTGTCTCCAGTCTATGTATTCAACCCAGTGGCTGTTCTCCTCAAGCACTGCTGAGTGGCATGCCACTGTAACATTTCAAAGAAATCCAATAAAATCTGACAACAAAGAGTAGAAGCCTAAATATTAAACATATTAAAACACAATTCTAAAGTTCAACTCAGCTGTGAAGTTGCCTGCTGAAATAAAAAAAAACCCACAACACTTTACAACATATGCTGCATTTTAGGAAACGAATGGCCATTTCTCTTGGTGAGGAGTTCCAGAAGCCACTGCCCTGAGAGATCTGAAAAGTCTCACAGATGCTGCTGGGAGTAGAACCATCTCAGGCCACAGAGAGCGGGTGCTCCTCAGAGAAGGAGAGATGGCCTCTCAAGTGTGAAGGGCTCAGCAGCAACACTGATGTTTAGAAAATCTTTCTCCTACCACTATCCACACGTGTTAATTTTGGTTGTTTTAAGGGTGGTTTGACAATCAAGCTGGCTGTTTTATAGCTTGGCAGGGATTTGTGGGTTTATTAGCTGCTTTTATTGTTTAAGCCGCTGTAACTGAGATGCAACCTAGAGTGGTAGCGGAAAGTACCAGCCAGTCACAGCTGACTTAACAGCAACCCTGTAGGGTCTTCAAGGCAAGAGACAAACAGAGGTGGTTGGCCATTGCCTGCCTCTGCTTAGCAGCCCTGGTCTTCCTTGGTGGTCTCCCACCCAAGGACTAACCAAGGCTGACCCTGCTTAGTGTCTGAGATCTGACAAGATCAGGCTAGCCTGGGCCATCCAGTCAGGGCAACCTAGGCTACCTGCCCCCCAGTTCCTCATATATCCACAGCAGGACCCTGATATGCGCTACTCTAGTTGAACCTAACATACGTATGTTTGAGACCTTTTTACCTGGACTACCTGGGGAAGGCCCTGAAAACCACCTTCTGCCTGGTGGTTCCTGCACTGGCATTGAGGAAAGGGGAGCTGCAAGCTCAGAGGAGAGGCGGTTTGTGTATGCAGGTGGGCTCATGCTCCAGCCTGAACCCCGGGGAGGCTGCCCTCGGCGAGCTAGAGCAATTCATCCTGATTAGCGGCTGCTATTTGAAGGGATAATTGTTACATAATTATTCTGAGCGCTCAGAACCACCGCACGTATCTGGTCCCCAGGCTCTTCTTTTTCTTCTGAAGCAAGAGGGGGAAATTCTACACAGCGCAAGGGAAGTTCCAAAACTGGGAAGCATTCTGCAGACGGTGCAGCTGAGGATGTGGCTAGGCCAGGGTGGCCGTTCCTAAGCTCCTGGAAGGGTGAACATGAAACAGCCATTCAGGGCTCCTTCCCAAACAGCATTCACAACAAACAGAACCTACTGGCCTTGAGCACTATTAGGAGGAAGAGGACAGAATTCAAAACGAGGTGGTAGAGCCCACCCTGATCCCCACAACAGTCAGAAATCAAATTTTCTGAAGACCTAAAACAGAGCTGACCACAAAAACCTACAGAGGCCATCCATTCCAAAAAGCAAAAGTCCAGGAATCCCAGCCACCCCCTCCCAGACCTCTCTGCTAGCCTCCCCTGCAAGGGTCAGCCCTCGCCCTGGGCGGGATGGGTGGGGGCCATTTCCAGAAGCTAGCTGCTCAGGCTTCCAGATGGTCACTGCGAGGAAGCAGCCTGAGTCTTGGATGAGATGGGTGTGAGCTGTGGCAATGGGACTTTGCTCATTTTGTCTTTTCCTTGTTTGCCAGTTTGGTGTAGTGGTTAAGTGCACGGACTCTAATCGGAGAACCGGGCTTGATTCCCCACTCCTCCACTTGCACCTGGCTGGATGACCTTGGGCAAGCCATAGCTCTGTACCAGCTGTTCCCTCAAGGACAGCTTGGGAAAGCGCTCTCTCAGCCCCACCTACCTCACAGGGTGTCTGTTGTGGGGAGGGGAAGGGAAAAGGAGTTTGTAAACCTCCCTGAGACTCCCTTGAGGAGTAAAGGGCGGGGTATAAATCCAATCTCTTCTTCTTCTTCTTGTTCCACTGGGGGGGGGGGCAGACCATGGGTGGCTGGTCCCACCCCAGCATGAGGCATGTGGAGGCTGCCTCTGTTGCCCATTGGCTAAAATCACCCCTGCTGAAAGGTGATTCTTGTCTGTAAGAGAAGTCAAGTCTGTAGTTCAACTGTCAGATCTGCTAGTCTGCAGCAGGGAGGAATCCAAGAGACATCCCACCTCCCTGCACTTTTCGTGGGGGTCACACCACACAACCATATCTTACTATGTTGCTTGCAACACCAACTGAACTTGCTCGATCAGTACATGTGCAACAGTGAGCCATGTTTTTGAAGCATTCAGTACTCTGTCGGGATTGTGACAGCGCATTGCATACTGAAAATTCTTCCAAAATAGACTTAATTGAATCACTCACAAGACGAGTTCAGTGTTGTAAACCCACTGTTCCCAAAGCCCATTCATTTTGACATCAGTGCTTCAAAGCAGTCATGTGCGCAGCCTCTCTCCAGGCCACCTACCGGAGAGCAAGAAAGCATAACAAAATGTGAGGCAGTGCTGGGATGTCAGATGTGTCTCCATGGTGGGTCCAGGAAAGTATATTCAGAGGGCCTTGCCCCAGCACACAACAGTTGAGTTATCACTTATTGTTAAGATTTCTAGGCTCCCTTTCCAGTCAAAGAACACTTCATACAGCTTACCATAACATTATAAAATACCATAATGTGTTGGAAACAAAGCCATGAATAATTTTTATTCAGTATTTAGATAATGATACCTAGATTTTTTGCCCAAATGGGGACTAAAGTGGCATACGATATAATTATCCCTTCCTCCATTTCATCCACACAACAACAACCCTGGGAGGTAGGTTAGGCCGAGAATGTGTAACTGGCCCACAGTCACCCATGGCAGAAAAAGGATTCAAACCCGGATCTTCCAGGCTTATACTCTAATGCAGTGGTCTCCAGTTCTTTCTGTAATGATGGCTACTTCTGAATGATGAAAAGTATCCCAGGCCACTCCCTCCACAACCACGTTACCAGGTTTTGTTCTGCCTTTCATGCCGCCCGGCCGCATACTTCTCCACCAGATGGTGATGTAGAATCAGGCACTGATCCATTGTGGAGCGACCGCTTCTGAAACCTGCTTGTTCCTCAGCTAAGTTGTTCTCCCTGTTGAGCCAGTCCCAAAACTTCTGGCATAGGTGTCTGGCATAAAGCCTGCCCACCGCACTAAGCAGATGGTTGATTTCACCCCCTTTTTTATATATTGGAGTGATGATGGCCAAACCTCAGTCTTTGGGGATCTCTGCAGTTTGGTCAATGTATGTGAAAAGAGTGGCGAGGACTGGTGCGCACCATTCAGTATCCATTTTGATCAGCTCCAGGGGTATCAGATCACTCCCGGAGGACTTTTCCAAAAATAGCTGGGCTGCAAGCCTTCAGCCAAGACTGGAGGCCAGTGTTTTCTGTACTAACAGGTGGGCTCTGTGGCACAGAGTGCAGATATGTCAGTGGCAAACCCCCCTGGCATTAGGATTTTAGGATGGAGTTGCCCCATATACTGCATACTTGGAATTGCCAGTTGCAACAATTATTAGGGGGAAGGAAACACATATGTAGTGTAGCCTGTGTCTCATCGAGGGATTTTCTTTCTGTAAATTCCCTTAAAGGTCAAGTAATCTATCTGGCCATCTGATCTTTGATAACATCAACAAAGGCCTGGATCAGAGAACCCCAGTTCGTTTTCACTCCTGTTCCTGTTCATTCAGCCAAGTAGATTGATGGACTTATTATCAAGACAAGCACACATCTGCAATTCTCCCCTTAACCAGCACCTGCTGCCTGGATGGGCCAGACGGGTTTTTCTGCTGCAGTGTTATGCTCTGGCATGACTGCAGCTGGCGGACAACTCACCGACAGGGGAAAGCACCTTGAAGCCTAGGCAGGTGTGGGTTAGGAAGAGATACCCACCTGCTCTCTCCATGTGGCTTGTGCAATTGACTTTGTGTGGCTTCTCTCTCTCTTCCTCTCTGTTTTTTTTTTTTTAAATCTTGTGAACTTCAGTAAACAAAGGTGCTTTCCTCTGTTATATGAAAGCATCTGTCCCAAACAAGGTCCATTTTAAAATATGATTTTTAATCTAAAAATTCTGTTGTCATTTAACGAAAGGAGTAAAAATCCCAATGTGTTTATGTCCTCTTTCTTATTAAGAAAAGCCCCCTGTGTCTGATCCCATCAGGGGTTTGGATTACTTGTAAAGTGTTTAGATTAAAGAGAAGAAGAAGAAGAAGAAGAGATTGGGTTTATACCATGCCCTTCACTTGGAGTCTCAGAGCTTACAAACTCCTTCCCCTTCCTCTCCCAGCAACAGACACCCTGTGAGGCAGATGGGGCTGAGAGAACTGCTCTTGAGAGAACAGCTCTGAGAGAACTATGACTTGACCAAGATCATCCAGCAGCTGCAAGTGGAGGCGTGGGGAATCAAACCCAGTTCTCCCAGATTAGAGTCCACAAATTTAACCACTACACCAAGCTATAATATAACGTTTAGATTAAAAAATAATTTGTATTTACACCTTTTTAGGCTTTGCTCTTGTCTTCTTTTCTGGTGTTGCATATTTACTCAGACAGCAGAAAAAGATTCTCTGAACTTATACAGAGACCTCTCATGCTTGCTTGGTATATCCAGGAGGAGTGCCAGCATGGGCCACAGGCTCTGAAGCTGAGTTCCCGAATTTTGGGACTGGCTCAGATTTAAGTGCTGCTCATGTGCTCTTCACATCCATTTTTCTTGGCAGCCCGTTCTGAACTTTAGCACAGTGAGACGGTGGCCTGAGTGCTCCCCTTCGCATCTAGATCCTCACTGACCTTGGTACAACCAAGGAGCTCTCTGGTGTTGCCTTCCATATTATAAAACAACAGGGATCTCGGCTCAACTTGTAACCCAAGCTGGAGGTCGATTTTAAAAACCAACTGCTGAATCTAAGCCCCACAAACCAGCAAGCGAGAAGTGCCTCTGCCTTCAGACACCTCCAAGCAGAGCTCCCGCAACCCCTCCACCTGCCCTCTTCCTTACCAGCTTGTCACCTATGGTATTCCTGGCCCCTCCCTGTCCTGAAAGCTCACAGGCCTGGCCTAGAAGGATCACCACTGCATCCCTTCCAAGAGCTCAAAAGCCCCTGCCTATTGCTGAGAGCAGCTGCTGGGATGAATGGGCACCGGAAGGGCAGGGAGATAGCTCTGAAAGCAGCAGGGAACAAGATTGTTCATCCCTGATGGCTCCTCTGGCACAAGCAGCATTTAGCAGCGACTTGGAGGAGTCGGGAGTCAAGAAGGAGAGGCTGGGATCTGTCAGTCTGGATTAACACACAGTAGCCGGCTGGTGTTAACAGGCAAGATATCAGCCTGTGCAGGCAGCTGAGCTGCCACAGCCTGGCCTTTGTGTGCCAAACCAGGCAGTAGGATTGCTCAGTATTGTTCAAATGGGCCTTGGAATAAAATTAGGGCTAGGGATTCTGTTGGAGGCATGGCATGGGATGAACATGGCATTTCTTAAAAGCATGAATTGTGCAGGATGCTAGGTACTGTGGAGAGCTGGTGGGCAGAAACAGCATGATATCCCGCAGCAGAGGGAAGGAGGGCACCTGAGAACCATCTACCTTCATGGCAAGATATTTATCTGAATGATCTGCTTTGCGCCCAGATCCTCACTTATCTGAGTGCCACAGGTAATCCTTCCCATGCGACTGCCATGGCATGAGAGATCAGGACACCAGCATGTCACATCCCCTTCTGCTGGAAGGAGAGATTTTGACAGCTGGAGTCTGGCCAACTTGGGAGGCAGCTTTTAGGCAGCATGGATTAGCCAGCAGGCAATAGTTAGCCTAGATTAGCTCTTGTGGGTTAGTTAAATCCTGATTAGTTCATGAGGGTCACTGAAATCCGGCTTAGCTCCTGTGGGTGAGTTAGCCCCGATGTAAGCTTTGTATAGACATACAAGATACGGATGAAAAGGGCAACAAGGAGAGGCTGGGTTTTGATGCATCCGGAATTCCGCTTGATGCTAGGGGTGTGACTATCCCCTCACCTCGCTTGTTCTGATGAACAAGGTGGCACAGGACCCCACACCAACAGGTGATGTGGCCCCTGCAAGCATGTTAAGACCTGGACTGCTTCCAACCACTCCTCCAGAGAAAACAAAGGAGAATGTGTTTTGTTACAATGAAAATGCCCTTGTGGGATTAGATTTAAAAAAACCCTGCAAGGAGACAACTATGTAGGAGGTCGGGTTCATCTCGGCCAAAGGCTATTAAGCACCATCGCTCCTGGGGCGACCCTGTGGCTAGACTGAGCTTGTTCCCTGTGTGACTTGAGCTCCACCCACACCTCTAAGATCAGCTCCTGGATTTTATGCCAACCAACTCTCAGCTACACTGGTATTAGAAAGACACCCCCACACACACACACACTGCCATGCAACTGAGCAGCTCCAGACTCTAAGAGCAGCTGGGCTGTTCAGAGATGCTTGCTGATATTTAGGTCTCTCTGCGCAGGCCAGTTTTAACTGTGGCTGGCAGAAAACTAATTGGATTCTTTGGACTAGAGAAGCTTGCCGGTGTGCTTGATTCTGTGCCCCCGTAAACCCCACTCAACCTATCCATTTGCACATAAATATATTTATAAAGACACCATTAAGTCTCCAGTGCTATTTCTCCAAGGGAAACTCACCTAAAATAAGTTGCCCTGAATTTCCATTGTTCCGGGAAGGGTGAGCGCAAAATACTCTGCTCCTCTGTCAAAAGTTGAAGGGTACACCGCTCTCTCCATTTCCTTGTCTGCTTGAGCTCTAGGAGGAGCTGGCAGGGGCCAAAAAGCACTTAGGAGATTCTCGTGAAACTTCCAGGCTTCCTATTCCCAGGCCAGTTGCTCCTCCTACAGATGCATCCCTATTTTGCTTGGAGCTGGACCCCTGGCAACAGGAATGAGCAATCACAGAGACGGCTCTGGCGGAAGAGGGTAGTGTGGTAGATCCCAGCAG
This sequence comes from Lepidodactylus listeri, assembly GCA_029233225.1. Taxonomy (NCBI): domain Eukaryota; kingdom Metazoa; phylum Chordata; class Lepidosauria; order Squamata; family Gekkonidae; genus Lepidodactylus; species Lepidodactylus listeri. The sequence continues at coordinate 32,288,964 of JARCFY010000013.1, forward strand.
AGGAGGATGCTCTTGGACCCAGAATGTGATTGAAAATGACGGGTGGGATATACATCGGATACAGACCTGCACACGGCTGTCTCCTCTCATTAGTGGAGGAATAAATCTCCATCAGCTCTGATCGGGTTCATGGGCCCAGCCAGATTTCACATAATTCACAGAAAGGATGACCCTGAACTCAAAAGCTGTGGCACACTTGGGGTTGGCGTGGTAGTGGGAGTTAAATAGCAACTGGATCATGCTGGGAAATCCACTCCTCCGGTCTAATTAGCCCACCCCTGCATGCTAATTATGACAGCCATCCGGCTGATTCCAGGCCTAACTTGGCCATCAAGAAGAAGGTGGCTGCCTTGAGCCCCGCCTCTGAGCCTGACCCAAAGGGGCGCTGCTTGTGTTTCGAGCCTCAAAGTCATTAGATCTAATAAGACAGTAGAGAGGCCTGCAAAAAATGGGTTGTTTCCACTTCATGATGGAGCTGTGAAAACTGCAAGTCTTTTGGCATCTAGTTTTGAAAAGATTCAATTAAATTGAGGCTTAGCGTCAATGTTCCCTCTAAGCTGTGGAGTCTTGTGAGCAAAAATTCTACTTTGTGAGCTACCGGCATTAAAGTTGTGAGCGAGCGATTTGGCTACTGCATAAATTAGTTTGCTCTGGAGGAGCCATCCTTCCTGAACTAAGACAAAAACGTGTGAGCCAGAGGCTAAAAAACTGTGAGATAGCTCACACTAACTCAACTTAGAGAGAACAGTGCTTAGTGTATCTCAGAAGACCCCAAGTTACTTTTGTCAGAAGAATTTTGAAAATGTTTACTTGCACCTGAGCATATGGCAGTTTGGTATTTGTTAATTGCAGAAAAAGCCATCCTGGCCAGGAAGCTGGGGTGCTGATCACCTGACTCCTGAGGGTCAATGGGAAGAAAAAAGTTGGGATGTATTTCTGGTGGGAAAGCTGGCCCATCTAAGCTCTGCTGTAAGGTAGAAATACTTATGTGAGTTTGGTTCTGGCTCAGGGGGGTCTTGTTTATCTGCACGTCACAAAGCCCTCCAAATTGTTTTGTGGTCCTGAACAATGACAGTTCTATGATATTCCATTTCCCTTTATATGAAATCTTTAGATTATTACTAAGTCATCAGTGTGGATATTTATGACTTGAGATTTGTTCTCTTTCTTCTTGTTAAGCAAATTTTTGACCTGTTGTTTTGTATTGATCTGCCCTTAAAAGTAGGATTGAACACAGACCAAGATGTCCTGCCAAGAGCAGATCTGGGGAGAAACATCTCTCTGTTCAAGGAAGTAGCTGAGGAATTTCCAGAGATGGGTAATGCACTGCTGCACTCACTGGGAATGTGACTTCAAGCATAGGCTGTGCATCCACTTGGGCCATGTTCGAGTCCACATTCCCCACCACACTCAAAGAATGCCTCCTGGAAGTGAGGCAGAGGCTTTGCTACAACTGGCAAATTCATCATCTTCCCTCTGTTTGGGCCCTGGCTGCCCAAGGCACAAAGAAAACTCTTGTATGCCACAGAAGTGTCTGGCCTGTACAGGTATAATTACCGTCTTTCAAGCCCAATGGAAGTAGCTGAAAGAATGGCAGAGTAGCAACCTTACAGGTTGCTGCCGGAGCATGGCACAGCTCTCTCGCAGGTAGGAACAGGAAACCCTAGCATGCGTACCAAACAGGGGCATGATAGACCATTTTGGTGGGAGCAGAGGACTGATCCTCTCCTCCCCAATCAACCAAGGTTAGGTCTGGAGGTACTGACAGCACCACTAGCGTTCAGTTTGCTCCCACCACATTTTGCCAAGTACAGCCTTTGTCTCTTCTCCCCTTCCATTTGCCAGCACACTAATATCTTTACCGGTAGATGTGGGACAGGTGGGTTTCAGCCTTTGGCCCCCAAAAGTTGTGCCCTTCAGCTCCAAGGCCTAAATAACCACTGGCAGATTACCTATTGTTTGAGCATAGCTGTAATTCCTTCTCCATTTAAAAGGCACTTATAGGGATATTAAAACATGAAGAAGAATGCCAGATGTAAGACAAGAACCAAGTCTTGCTACCAACTCTTCTTCCAAACCCCTCACAAGTACTTCGAGAGTAGTCAAAAGAAACTGGGAAGGTTTTGTTCGGCCATCCCCATGACCATCCCTGTGTACATTATGCTCTCTTGCAAATATCATCCTAAAAAGCAGAACATTTGTGACAGCCTCAGCATGCCTTGACAAAGTGGCAGGACCCAAAGGCACGACGGAAGAGCAGGACTTGTCCAGCATCAGCACTGAGCTTCATTCATTCACAGGTACATGTCCAGGAAGCAGGGCTGAGGGGAGTTCTCCCTGCCACCCACAGCAATTCAGACACAAAGTCTTCTGGAAAGTATGCTCTCTGTATTTGTCTCAGGACATCTGTGGTACAGGGTTTCATCCGGTATAAATAAAGTATAAAATCTTACAATTTGTTTTGTCATTATTTTAACAAAAATACTAAAAACTTATTAAAACCTGAAATCAAAGTGGGAAGGGAGACTCTAGCAATCACACGGGTTTTGGAAACACTGGTAGAAAGTGATTAAAAACACTCATTCGGCATGATACCCCACTCCCCCTCCGTTGTCAGGGCGCTGTTGCAGTGCAGGTGCTCCAGGGAGGATGAGGCTGATCTATGGGTGGCCCCAGCCAGGCAGAGACCATCTCAAGTCCACACCAAGGCCTTTCTCCTTGCTGGGCCTCAGTACCGTCCGAAGGGGTTGCTGTTCTGCTGAGGCTGTGTATCTGTTTAGACCAAACACAGAGTTAGAGTCTGAGAACATTACAGCGCAGAGTCCAGGACGAGCAATGGCATGGCAGGGATGCAGGAGTCAGGGAGAAGGGGGTGGGAATGGGCAGGTGAGCATTCCTTGGTGCCAGACAAACTCCCGGAACACAATCCGTATTTCTGGGGTGCATACTTTACACAAACAGGTATGCCTCACTGCATGCACTGGGAGTCTCTGGCAAAAGGCAATAAGGTGAAGCAAGAGGAGGGAAATGGGACTGCCAGACCGGGAAACAGCTAGCTACAAAAAACACAAACACCCCTCAAGGAAAGGACTGCCATCGTGGGGCAGGGGGAGAACAGCTGATATGCATCCCATTGCATCTAGCCAAAGCAGCAGTGCTCAACTCCCCAAAACACCTGCCCCTTTGTCTACCACGTGGTAGAGAAGAAGGTGGTCTGGAAGTTACCCCACTTCCACCAGTATGTGGCCAGGAACACCCTGCAGCTAATGTGAAGGCCAGGCTACTGATCAGCTGGGGGAATCCATCAAGCCCTGCAAGATGCCACGAAGGCTGCTGCGAACTAAAGGGGATTTCCCCCCCTATCACAAGCAACTCCCCAATTTATTTATTTTTTTAAATATATGCATTTTGTAAACTGCCTTGAGCCTCAGTGAGAAAGGCAGGCAATGTTAAGTAAATAAATATGGGCTTATACTGACTCAGTGGAACCTGGCTCAAGAGGCAGTGGTTCTGAAAGGGATCAGACAGCATGCCAGCCCCCCCTCCTTCCCTCATGTTGTGGTCCCAAAGGGGTTCATTTCTTCTGGGGCGAAGTCCAATGTCTGGGTTAGCCTGGGGAAAGAAGGGTGCCAGCCAGTGTTCCCTCTAAGCTGAGTTAGTGTGAGCTAGCTCGCAGTTTTTTAGCCTCTGGCTCACAGATTTTTGCCTTCACTCAGGAATAATGGCTCCAGAGCAAACTAATTGATGTGGCAGCCAAATCTCTTGCTCACAACTTTAATGCCAGTTGCTCACAAAGTAGAATTTTTGCTCACAAGACTCCACAGCTTAGAAGGAGCATTGGTGCTGGCCACAAGCTAAAGGTACTCCACAAAGCCCATTCTGGGCTGGAATGTGGCACGCTTGCATGTTGGTGCCAAGGAGGTCTTCTGGTGCATCTCAGCCAAACAGAGTATGTGCCCACACTTGATCATTTGTGCAGGAAAAGCAAGGGACAGGGGGCTGACCCAGGGCTGGGTCCTGCCTTCAAACCCATAAATGGGGTGGGGGGAGAGGCCTCACTGGGGGCTCTGCTTTGGATCTCTGAAGACTGCCCTGGCTTTCATTCTCTCCTTCCCCACCCAAGGCTTTTAAAGAGAGTCTTCCCAAGTGGCAGCGTCTACGAAAAGCCCTCTCAGAGTCCCAGCTCCTTCCCCCTGCCCAGTTTACCACTAATGTGGAGAGGGGCTCTGCACCAGTGAGTGTTGGGGGAAAAGGGACCCGGCCTTACTGGAAAGCTGCTGCTGGAGCTGCCGGACCAAGGCAGCGGTCTGCTGCTGCTGCTGTGTCTGCTGGAGGCCCTGCCGCTGGAACTGTGCAGAAAAGGGAGAAAAGCTATTAAGGGACACCCTGGGCAACGAGGAAGGGAGGGCATCAGCTTCGTAAAGAGGAGGGAACCGGGGCCCATACTTACCATAGGCTGCTGAGGAGCGAGCGCCTGCATCCCCAGCCCAGGAGGCTGGCCCTGTGCTTGTGGCTGAGGGACAGCAGGCACCTGGGGCTGCTGCTGGGGTTGCTGTGGAGGAGGTTGTGATGGCTGCTGCTGCTGCTGCTGCTGCTGTTGCTGCTGTTGTTGCTGCTGCTGCTGCTGTTGCTGCAAACAAGGCAAGAGGACAGAATTAGCAAGGCTGCAAAGGCTTCACACTGGTTGCTAGAATCCAGGAAATCCTGCCTCTGAGGAACTGCAGGAGGGGAAGCAATCCCCAGATTCTGGGGGAAGGTCTGTCATTGCAATGAAATGGGAACACTTTTGGTAGAGCCGAGAGCAAGTGGAGAGGCCACCCCAGATTTCCAGACTGTGCTTTAACCCAAGGCATCCAACTGCATGTGATGATGGCTGCTTGTTATTAGCTGAGATGGCTGGATGGAACCTCTATGTACAAAGACTATTATTTCCAAGTTCCAAATAGCAGGGACAAACAGGAAGGGCCAGGACTGGTGCTTCCAGGCCTGGCTTGTAAGATTCCACAGGCATTGCCCATCTATCACTAGAAACAGAACACCAGCTTGGACGGACTGAGTCTTGGTCTGATCTAGCAGTGCTGGTCTCATGCGCTATTTGAAGCTGAGAGAGAATGACGTTTCCTCTCACCTGAGCCCCCTTCCCCTTCCCACGTCAACCTTCACTGAAAAGGGCTACGAAGAAGACTAAGCAGGGCAGGAGGCAGGTAGTAGATTAGGGGTTAATAGCTCAGCTCTACTGAGGCCACATTGCATCAAGACCCAGATTACATTTCAGGCAGCTGCCTCTCAGCTTGTGTTCAGTGCCCGTATAAAAATTTCTTCTGTCAGAACCAGCTCCCATTAATTCCCAAGACCACACAAATAGGGCTGCCTGCCAATGGGTTTTTTGAAAAAAGTGAGAAGAAGCACACAGGTTAATGTTTTCTCCCAGAACAGAAGTGGACAGACGGGGGTCAGTACAGCACCAATAATGGTCAGATACCCTGTTGGCCCGCTTCTATTTTTAAACTCGTTTTATTTATTTTGTTTCCCAGCTACAGAGGAACTCAATAAATAACAAGAAATCAAGACACTAAAACCTCAAGAGAAAGCAAGAGAAAGCTCAGCTACACATTACAGCCTGTTCAATAACCAGGAAAAAAACAATAGTGCAGGAATGGGAAGAACATTCTTACAGCAACTGAGCACAGAAGCCAGATCCAAATCAGTGTGGTATGAACCTAACTGAAAGTCTCCATATGAAGATTTCTCAATTTGATTTCCACAAAAAGAAAAAGATTGGGAGGGACAGTGATGCCTGCTGCAAAAAAGCTATGCTTTTTTTGCTCTTTCTGCCTCCAGATACAGATCTGGGTGTAGCTCCTCGACATGAAAAGCAAGAAGAAGAAGAAGAAAAAGAAGAAGAAGAGATTGGATTTATACCCCGCCCTCCACTCCCCAAGGGAGTCTCAGAGCGGCTTACAAACTCCTTTTCCCTTCCCCTCCCCACAACAGACACCCTGTGAGGTAGGTGGGGCTGAGAGAGCTCTTTCCCAAGCTGTCCTTGAGGGAACAGCTGGCACAGAGCTATGGCTTGCCCAAGGTCATCCAGCCAGGTGCAAGTGGAGGAGTGGGGAATCAAACCCGGTTCTCCCAGATTAGAGTCCGTGCACTTAACCACTACACCAAACTGGCTCTCTACACCAAAGGGCTCTTGGTTCTTAGCCCATGATTTGCACCCTGTGGCACTGGACAAGCTGGCCCTCTCAATCAAGGACCAGCCCGAAATACAGGAGGTTATTTTCTGTTGGCTTTATTTAAATTTTTCTTCTATTACACTTTGGTTGCATTTTTTATTTTTGTTGTAAGTGGCTTTGGGCTCCTTCAGAGAGAAAAGTGGCCAATAAATATGCTAAGTAAATAATAGGGAACCAACTTCCAAAAGACAAGACTTCAAAAATGTTTGCTTGGAATTTTAAAGGCCCCCAAATTAGACTGCAGCTTTCATCCAGAAAAATGGTTACCAAATGCCTGGGTGTAGAACCACGGCAATTCCTGGCAATGCTTCCTCTAAGCTGTGGAGTCTTGGAAGCAAAAATTCTACTTTGTGAGCTACTGGCATTAAAGTTGAGAGCAAGTGATTTGGCTGCTGCATAAATCAGTTTGCTCTGGAGCCCTCCTTCCTGAGCTAAGACAACAATGTGTGAGCCAGAGGCTAAAAAACTGTGAGCTAGCTCACACTAACTCAGCTAAGAGGGAACACTATACTCAGGATCCATGTGGATCTGTAGCATACAGAACAAGCCACACCCAAATACTGAATCCTAGGATCATTTTCCTTCACTGTCCCTAAAACAAAATTCCCTCTGCACATAGCAAGACTGAGGAACTGGAGAATCTCATGGGATTTAAAACCCCTGGCCTCTGACACCACCAAGCAAGGAGCATTGTTTTGACTATAACTGGATCCTTGTGCCAAAGCCAGAGATTCCTGGAGTTCCTGTGGGAGAAACGTAGCAGAGAAGTTGCTATCTTTTGGGAGCCAGGCCAAAACATTTCTGTTCACCAAGGCTTTTGGTTAAGAGGTTGACCTTTAATGCTATTTTTAGTCTGGAAACTGTTCTTTTAAGCTGTCAGTGACCTGTTTTTATGGTCAATGTGTTTAGGCAGGCTGGGTTTTAATTAGTATTTTTTAATGCTTTGATTTTTCTTATTTTGTAAGCCACTTTGAGCAGGTTCCTGGACAGGCTGCATAAACTTCTTTTTCCTAAATAAATAAATAACAAGGTAAGATAAGAGGCCAACCAGATCACATGGGAAACCCAGGAACAGAGCCTATGCTTTGGTTATTTCTGCCCAACTCACCCTCAGCATCTGCTGCTGTTGCTGCTGCCTCAGATATTGCTGCTGCTGCTGCTGCTGCTGCTGCTGTTGTTGTTGCTGATCTGGCAGGAGCTGGTTAGGCCGAATCCCTGACGGGACACCCTGTGCGCTCATGTGGTTTATCCCACCCATCATGGGAGTCTGCTGCATCGACTGGTGAGGAAACCTGCACATAGAGATAAGAGGGGAACACGTGTGACTGGGGCTTGGTGTGACAAAGTTAAGGCACACCCCATCCTCCCTTGGTTCAAAATCAAACCATGCATCCCCCTCCAACCTCTGACAGTACCTCTGTGCTGTGCTGAGGGTGTGTCCGTACCCAGGGGCTTGCTGATGCACATATCCACTGGGTCTCTGCATTGGCCTGACGGGGTCAAGGAAGGCAGCATTGGCGCTTGGATGTGTGTTCTGATAGGTCTGGCTTGGGTAGGCAGGGGGGACCATGGTGCTGGGCTGGGAGGGGTGCTGCTGGAGGCCAATGTGGGAGACATAAGGAGTATAGCCCTGCAGGAAAGAAAGTAGCATCCGGTATCAAATCATGCTTCTTTGCCAGCAGAGACGGACTGGGAGGGGGGATCCACAACACAAAATGTAAGCTACCAATCAACTGCATTTATTTATTTACATGCACAAGCACCACTCTCTGTCCAAACAGGTACTCAAGGCAATCTCTTTCCCCCTTTTTATATGTACACATTTTATTGTTAAAATCAAAGAGGCTTGTGTAATATGGAAGACTTGTTCATGATAATCTTGATCATCTTATTCTGAACACAAGCAGCAGCTAGAGGGCTTTGTTATTCCAAAAAGTAATAAACAGGGAATACTGAATTGGATGGAAATTGGTTCTCTCTTCTTTTGCATGTGAATAGCCAGTCGAGTTTTTTGCAATTTTCTGTCCCTTTCCTCCTGTGCTCAGAATCTCATCAACTCCTCTGTGCTGGGCTGTGAGAATTCTTGCTGCTCTAATTGTACGTATGCGACTCATTCTCTTGCCTGTGATATTTTTGTATACGTAAAAAACAGAAATACCACATGCTCCAGGTTTGCATTTAAACCCTCAATATGTCTGTGCTGTCCAGTGGGTGGCTCATATTGCACAGGACAGCTGTATGGGGAAACAAGACTCCCTCATGACTTATTTGGAGCCCCATGTACACCCTTGAACAAGCCCTTGCCTAGAACATTTACACTGCAAGGATACGTGAACACAAGCAGGATAGACTTAGACTTGCATCCCCTCTGCAGGACCAATAGCTTCTGAGGGTGGGGACTGGAGGCACACAATAGAGATCAGAGCCAAGGAGGACGAGCATTAATACTAGCAGCATTGTCAAGCCAGCCAGCACCACCACCACCCCGCATACTTTTTGCTCCAAATCCCCAAGCATCATGGATGAGGCACACCCTCCCAGCACTGGTTTGTCACGGCTTCCCCCAAAGAACTCTGCAAACAGTTGTTTCCTAAGCATTCCGAGCCTTCTTCAGAGGCAGCCAGCTCCTCTCAGGCTTCTCTGAGCAGACTAGGAACTATGACGAACACGCCACGTGCCAAGAAACAGACTTTCGTCAAGGGAACAAGGAAACACCTCATTGCAGCAACATGAAGTTTAAGCAACCCATCTAAATGTAAAGCAAGAGTGGGGATAGTTGATGGGAAACCTAAAAGGTGTCCGCTCCTTCTTTTTCAAATATTTGGGCAACCCCATGCCAGTTTCCACTGAGAAAAATCCCCGAATCTGATCTAAAGAGGCCAAAGGCCCTGGGTAACGATTTCAGGTGGGAAGGTGGTACAGGATGGACTTCCCAGGCTCTGGGGCTTGCCCGTCCCCTACCTCAGCTTACCTGTGACGGCTGCACAGCTCCATAGGCTGGGGCTGGAGCCATCTGGCGTACGGGCGGCTGCCCCAGCATCCCCTGGCTCTGCTGGAAAAACAGCAGAGAGGTATGGCTAAGTGACGGTGGTCCTCCAGACCCTCTTTCTCTGTCCCCAAAACTCTTAAACCATCCCCCCAAATCTCCCAGAAGCCTTGGTAGAGACAAAGGGACAAATGGTCTCCATTCCCTGCCACAATTAGGAAGCAGCAGCAGGACCAATGATGACTCTTATCTACAATATCCAGTTAGGAGTCCTCATGCCGCAACTGGGAAGGAACCCCTGTGTTCAGCATTCATCTCAGGACGCAAGGATTCCTCCTCCAAGATGGACCTCTCTGATTCACACGGCTTGCTCCCTTGGCCTTAGTGGCAGAGCAAGGCCAGAGTGACCAGGGAATGCAACACTGAATCCTCACCAGCTTGGCCTGCAACTGTTGGCGGAGGAGCTGCCCTTGAGGCGATGGCTGTCTGTATACACCCGGCTTGTAAGGGGGATCAATTCCCATCATGCCACCCATGCCTGACGGCAAGACCCCAGTGTAGGGGGGGCGGCTTGGAACCACCTTGCCCAGGGTCATGCGGACAGGCCGGTAAGAGGTATCCAGCCGGGGGCCACCTGCAGAGAGAGAGAGAGAGAGAGAGAGAGAGAGAGAGAGGAGGACATCAATAACACCCTAACACAGGTACACACTTTCTGGGCAAGGCTGTGGTCTAGGAAGCCCAGATTTATTTGTTCATTTAATCACTGTGCCCAATAGCAAACCAGCTGGCCCCTGTGTGGATGCTAGAAGATATGTAACAGGACCACCAACAAAGAAGGCAGGAGTCTTTAGTCACTTGGGGGATGCTCCTGGTATGCAAAAACACATAATTTTGTAAACTGCTCAAAAGGAAATAAAAACAAAATAGCCTCATGAGGGCTGAGCACGTGCCAGTAAGCACGAAACATTAAGAACTTGTGCATTTATATACCACTCTCTCAAAAGACATGGAGGTTTCCATAAAGACAGAAAATGCAATAAAACTTGTGCCAGAAAGTCAACAGGTTTGGCGACAGGCAGAGAGGGCAGTCCCTGGCTAGTATCTGGATGGGAGACCTGCAAGGAATGCCAGGGTTGTGGCATCAAGGCAGACAAAGGCAAACCCCCTCTGAACACCTCTGGCCTTGAAAACCCTACTGGGTCGCTATAAGTCAGCTGTGAATTGACAGCACTTTCCACCACTAGAGGGAAGGTGCCACAACAGAAGAGGCCCTGTCTTCTGTGGCTACCTCAGAGGGTGCCAGCCACACATGGAAGGCCCTCTAAAGAAAATCTCAGCAATCAGGCAAGTTCATGTCAGAGCTGGTGATTGTTTAGATACCCTGGTCCCAGACCTTTTAGGATTTTAACACTAAGAATCTGCATTCTGAATCAAGTCCATAGGAGTGAATAGGCAGACTAGTGAAGTTCCTTAAGCACTGGCAAAATGGGATGCATGTAATCAGGATCTACTGGCAGCTTCCAGGTTACCAAACTTGCAGTAGCATCTAGCCTGGATGTAACTAGAACAGGAAGAACCACTTACGATTAAAAGGTCCTACAGCTACAGATGAGACTTGGGTATCCATAAGCAGGTGCAGATCTAGAAGCTGCGCCTGCAACCCAGCTCCTTTGGGGGAGTACAACTTTGTCTGGAGTAGGATGAACTCCAATTCCACAGCTGGCTTTACCACTGCCTAATTGCACCTCAGGTGGACTGAGCTACAGTTTACTGGCCTTCATCCAACCCATTACCCCCTCCAGGCACCCACTTTTGCATCATATAGAGAAATCTGGCTTGCAGAGCACATCAGACAGACAGAAGAGCTAGATTCAAGACCAGTAGCAGAGACCAACAAGATTTGGGGTATAAGGTTTTGAGAGTCAATGCTCCCTTCATCATATAGCTCCTGAAACTATCAGACAGACATTTTCCCAAATCCTTTATCTGCATGACTTCTTCTTGTTGAAGGTACGGCAACTTTTGCAACATCTGGAATATTCTGATGCAGGCAGAAGGAAGAAAGACAGTGTGTGGTGCAGAGGCTAAGTCTGGATGCAGGAAATCAAGGTTCAAATTCTTAAGCAACCACAAAGCTCACTGGTTGGCCCTTTTGAGCAAACCACTCCTTCTCAACCTCATGTGTTGTTAAGACATAAATAAAAGAGATAAAAATCAGAAAGAACCAAATGTTCTGTGGAAACAACAGGCAAGCTATAAAGGGATTGTGGACACTGAAAAAGAAACCAGGGTACTGGAAATGTGAACTCTGCACAAATTAACCTAATGAATGACCACCCAAAACTTGCTTAAAAAAAGAAAAGAAACTTGGCTGCTTTACCTGTGCTTTCCCATAATGGTCGACTGTAGCAAGGGACTGTGGTCTACCATGTGCAACAGTGTGTGCACCAGTGACTCAGACTGCACAAGTGTTCAGAATGCAAATGTTACAACCTAACTGTATACAACCTGACCTTAAATGTAACATACAAAACACCCTTCACCATCCAGAGCTCCATATCAGATTCTGCACTGCCTAAAAGTGGATGTGGAACACCCTCAGTCCCCAACTTGGTGTGGCTTCCACGGGCAAACCCAATCATGACTGTAACTGAAGCACTGAGGAGACGAACTTAGTACTCTGGCTCAAAGGAACTCTCAGGAGTTCTCACTTACCTGCTGGCAGAGGCTGGTTCTGGGCGTAGAGACCTACCGGCGACTGCCCAAAGGCCAGCCGAGACATAGAGTTCCCAGTCTGATGGTGCAGGAGCTCTGTGGGCATGCCGCCAGTATAGGAGACTCCTCGACTTGTGCTCATCATGTAGTCCTGCAAGGAGAAGGCTCTGTGAGAAAGCAGCATGAACAGCAGAACCAGCAGAAGTGCCCAAAGGAGCCGGATCAAGAACGGCAGTGACGGAAGAGAAGGCAAGCAAGCAACCACGCAGGTGAGCGAGGGGCAACCCTCATGACTGAGAGCAAGTTGGCCTAGGCTCACGTATCACCCATGCAGAATTATGACTATATATTTTTAAAAAGCATTCAAGGAATGAACTTGAGTCTAAGGTAACTCAGGAGCCTTCAGATCACATTACTCTTGTCTCAGTGTGAGGTGCTTAAGTTGCTACCTCTCATATGTAGAGGCAGATGTGAGCACAGAGGTCCTGCAAAACACAAGTGGCCTGCAAAGAGCACATGAAAGCATGCCTGGCCCCACAGCTACAGCGTCTTGGAATTCTTGGGCTGCAAAGCAGGGGCTGGTTGCTGACTAAAGTAGTCAACAAATCTGAAGCAGGGGCAGGAGGCAGCTGCACAGCTACAATGTGGTTGTTTTTAATGTCTGCCGAGGGAAACCATTCAAGCAGTGCGAGCCTTGCTGGTCCCAGCAAGACTGGGATCTGGTGTGACAGTGGCCCCCTCACCTCATTCTTGCTGGCAGTTTGGGCCCGTTTCTTGTTCTTGCTTGGCTTCTTCTTGGGCTCCGCGGAGGAGTTAGCAGAGTTGGTGCTGGCTTTCTCCACCTTGACTGGCTCTAGTGCCTTCTTCTCTGGCTCCGGGGCCACAGGTGTGGGGGGCTCTTCCTCCTCAGGTGGCAAAGGCAGTGGCTCCAGGTAATAGCTGCGGGGTTTAGGCTTCAAATGGGTGTGATACAGCAGGAGCCTCTGCTGCTCTTCAAAGCGAGACACCTTGCGATCCACCCGCACTGTCCCAAACCAACCCCAAGAGAGTGGGGCAGAGTGCTTCAGGCCTTCGAAAAGGTCCCAGGGGGAAATCTTCTGCTTGGTGGATACCTGCAAACCCTGGGGATGAGGAAAGGAAGAAGACACAAGGATCAATTAGGAGTCTCCAGGAAAGACGGCAAGAGCCTGTTCCTCCTGGCTCCTGGGGACTGTTCCTTGCTCACCACAGTCCACAGTAATTGCCCTGCATCGTCACCAAGCCTTCTTCAGTCTCCTAAGGACTTTAGCACGGGTCAATTTACTTCTATGATGTCTACTCCCATCCAGCCAGACCCCTGGGGCACTTTTCCTGCAGCTAAAAATGTGACAACATATACAGTGGACAGGGCACGGGGCTGCAAGGGCTACTTGCCTCCTTCTTGAAAATGGAGTCGAAACCAGCGATCTTGTTGCCTTTGGTGTCAATGAGGGAGCCCTGCGGCTCACAGGTGATCACATCCCGGGTCTGCTTGGGCAGGGGAAGCAGTTGGCGTACCTTCTCTAGACTGTCCGACTGACGGTCACCCAGCTCCTTCTGCAGAGGAAAAGAGGCTTTGTGTATTGGGGGGGGGGGAGGCTTATAATGGGAGAAAGGTGCTTCCCTTCATATTATAAGCCAGCACATCTCCCTGCATGTGGATTGACAAAGGGGGCCAAAGAGTCGTTTAATCCATGTCCTACTAAAAGGAAGGACTCCTCCATTCACTCTTTGGGGCAAAAGCTGGAGGTTGGGGGAGGAAACAGTTCCTTCTGACTTGCAGAAGAGGAATAAGCGTGCAAAAAAAAAATACATACAAAGCAACTCAATGTGCATAATGTGAACAGACTGTTAAGACCCTTCTGAACTCCTTCCCTGTGAGGGAACTTTCCCTTACCCGGAGCTTCTTGACCAGGTTCATGTAGGCGCGCTTGTTCTCTTCCATGCTTCCCTGTGAGATGCTGGACATGTCTGCAGCCAGCGTGCCATTGATGAGCACACTCAGCATGTCCAAGACTGTGGTGAAGAGCTCGCTGCACGATTAGAGCGAGAAAAAAGCAGGGAGGAAAGGTCAGTCAAGAGAGGGCCCTGTGGTCCCTGTGCCCCAGCCCTGGCCAGTCTTTTCAAAAGGCGGGAAATCTCCCAGCCCTATGCGGTCCATCCATGTCATATTCCCAACACAGGGCCAAGTGAGGCAGGGGCTCCTCCAAGGACAAAGCCCTCAACCCTCCCATCTTTAGCACTGAGATCAGCAGCTCATGTGTCCCTTTGATAGAGCTCTTCTGCCCAGGTCCTCCTGCCTGACAGGGACAGCTTTCATTCTCAACATCACTTTCATATAGCACTCAAAGTGAACCTGTGGGGTTAAGATACTTCCCATAGCCCAGGCATGCATGGGAAGTAGCCACACCCAGCAGGATCATTCTTTTACAGCTGCTAAGGAGTGTGGGTATCTGCTACGGGGGAGACCGGGAGGGGTAGCAGAGAGGTTGCTCCTCTCCCCTCACTCACTCACTTGTTGGACTGCATGTCAACAGTGCCACTGCTAATGATGTCCAGGAGAAGTACAGCCCACTCGGTGGTCTGCTGGGTGCTGCGCTGCACCGTGTCAAACATGCCCCCCACCTGGCAAGAGGAGAAGAAGAGGCCAGTGAAAGGAGAGGCAACAGCTGAATTAGTGTGAGCCAGCTCACAGTTTTTTAGCCTCCAACTCACACATTTTTGTCTTAGCTCAGGAAGGATGGCTCCAAAGCAAACTAATATATGCAGCAGCCAAATTGCTCCCTCACAACTTCAATGTCAGTAGCTCACAAAGTAGAATTTTTTCTCACAAGACTCCACAGCTTAGAGGGAGCATTGGCTGGAGCCCGCTTAATGAGTGCAAATTCAGCAGGAAACCTGGACAGGTAGACAGGGTGAGATGGGACCTCCCTCCTTAGCAAAGCCCAGCACAGTATCTTTTGTGGCAGCACCCTAGAGCAGGAGATACTGACACCCCATCTCCCCTAGTTCGTCAGCTACTCACCAGATTAAGTCGCAGTTTTAGGGCTTCATGCATCAGCTGCTTGGCCTTGCAGTCGTCCTGGTATTGGTCTTCTCGCCAGTTGGTCACGATCTAGAGGACAGCGAAGAGACAAAAGCCTGACAGCTGACCCCTTCATGGTTGGGATCATGCCCTACAGATGCCCAGCACTGGTCTCTCACAAGATACAGAGCTTGTGCCCAGGAAGGGTCAGAATAATACCAGTGTCCTTTGCACAGCCCTGTAACTCAATTCAGGAAACAACACACAGATCTTCAGGGCTCTGAGCCCTGTATTCTGTTCAAATAATGCCCAGGCTCTGTCCTGGGCTTGATGACCTAATAGCAAGTGGGACAATGCTTCTGAAGACAGCCAAACTACCTCTCTCGAATGGCCAGGTAAACACTTCACTAAATACACAATTGGGAATTCACAGTATCTCCAAGGCATATTCCCAGCATCCTGATTCAGAAGTCAACCCCCTCCCCCCCTTCAGTTTATCTGCCACCCTAAGAGAGGGAGGAAGAGACCTCCTTAAACTTTGGTGTGACCAGAGTGCCTACCTGTTGGACCTGGCTGTACAAGGAGGTGAGGAGGCCTTCCCGCTGCTCATCCTGGCCTTTCAGGCACGTCAGTACCAGGGACAGGAAAGGCTGCTGGCTCAGCAGGGACATGCTGCAAGTGGGAAGGGGAGGTCCGTGAGCAGTGTTGGGCATTGGCTGAGAGAAGATGCCTCCACCCCCCCACCCCTTTCTCTGACCACACCCTTCTCTGCACCCCTCACCTTTTCTGCTTCTGGCGGTCTCGCTCTTTGCGAGACGAGGAGCCCAGATGTTGCCCTTTCTCCAGCTCGTCTCCTGCAGCTTTCAACACGTAGCCCTGCACTGAGGTGGGGAGCTTGGCAATGAGAGGGGCCACGAGCCACACGCCCGATCTCTCCAGGGAGCTGGGGGCAGGCAGATGGGAGAAAAGTGTCAAACCATTCCCGGGACCCTGCAAACGTTATCCTCCAGCCCCCACCCTGCACTTTTGCACACACCGACCTGAGGATGGGCTTGGCTTTGGTGCTAGGTGGCACCGCGCTGGTAGAGCTGGCGATGCTGACAATGCCGTTGCTGGCGGAGTTGGTCTCGGCTGACTGCTGGAACACCTCGATGGTTGCCTTGGCAATATTCTCCAGCAGAGAATTCATTTCCTGCTACAAAAGGGCAGAGCGCATATTTGGACACACAGACCCACTTGCCCAAACTTGGCACCTGCCCCCTGCCCCGGCTCTGTATCCTAAGCCAGTGCCCAGACCTTGCTTCTCATCAAAGCCCTTTTGGGCAAGCAATCTCCAGACATACCAGAGGTAGCTGTAAAAAATTCTTAGCCCAAGTTTGACCTGCCCCAACCCCTGCATTTTTGCTTACGTTGTTTGCCGTCTGCTTGATCATGAGCTGAAGCTCGAGCAGTGACTGCCGCATTGTCCACTGGTCCAGGTTCTGCAACGTGCACAGACAAGAGGCTGTCATCCATCTGCCGGCACCACATCTGTTCCTGTCTCTCCTCCAGTCACCAGAGTGTGAACTTGTATTTCCTGGTACTCCTCGGTTTCACCCAGACCAAACCAGCCCTTCCCCATGGCCCATTCTTCCACCTATCTTCTGGCCTTTGCCATCAATCCCCGCAATAGGTACAGTGCAAAACGTATGTCTTTCATGCAAACAGGTTATCATTTAATGTAGATTTTTAAAGCATTTGTGCTGAATTGAAGCCAAATTCTGCGGCTTGCATAACTTTTACATACTAGGCAAAAGTTAATATATTTAATTACTTTGCATGTTTATTCTACTTATGCTTGGGGGTGGGGGGGTGGGCAAAGAGCTATGCCAGAGTGCTGAACTCCCTGCACTTCCATCACAGCCTTGATATCCTGTTCAGAGCTTTTTGCAGCTTTTGATATTTCCAAAACTATTTCCCAGCAAACTTTTTTTCAAAGCCTGGAGAACTCTTGTCTCTCAAGAAGTTGAATTCTTTACTCAGTGCCAATCCAGAGCAGGGTGACATGAATTACAAAAATACACACATGCACTCATTAAAACAAACCCTTCCCCACAGGATAAATTTCCCCAGAAACCAACATCTGGAGAAACTCCAGTGACTCAGGACCTGTAAAATGCGTTTGATCCTCTGCCGCTGGGGGTTCTCGCCTTCCTCGTTGTCAAGCAACCGGTGTGGGTAACAGATCAGCTGCATCAGCCTCTGGGCCTGTGTGCTGCTCAGGACAGGATCCTGCAGGTCATTGCTGTCCTCACAAAGAGATTTCAGGCATCTCTCACCTACCCACTCCTGCAGGAAAAGAAGGCACACAGGTTTGATGACACCCAGTTCAACCTGGGAGACTCTGGGCCTACGATGATCACTCTGCGAATCCTAGAACCTGCCCAGCCTCTTCTGAAGTCTGCATTGGCTGCTGCTTCACATGGAGAGAGGCATGCTGAGGTGACAGCAGAACCCACTGAGGACTAACCTGTGGGTAGGAAGATAACATACTTTGGAGGCCCCTCTAAAGACATACCTGGCCTCACTCTAGCTTTGAACTACATCAGTAGCCTGAGCATCAACCTGCCCTACATACATCAGTGAATCAAGCAGGTTACCAAAACTATGCAGCCAGCAGCCTTGTAACATGCTCCACCTAGCCTAATCACTGCATTGGCTGGACTGAAGACAGAAAGGAGCCGTCTCCTCCCACTGGCCTCTTTCTCTCCCTCTCCAGCCATAAAAGCAGACATATTCCCCAGGATAAGAGTTTACACAATGAAAAGCAATGATATGGGAGGAAGGGGAGAGGAGCGCCCTGCTCCACTCACTTCCAGATGTTCAAGAAGTATCCTCAGAGATGCTTAACACTGAGTTCCAGCTGCAGCTGTGACTTGTCATCAGTACCACCACATGAAAAGACAAAGGCACAAAGCCCAGCATGCTCACCTGCTGGCAGATGCTCCTCAGGACATACTTGGCATAAACATCCAGGCTGGCTGTCTCTATGGAAACCATCCTGCTTGCAGGCTTCTTGTCGTCTTCCATGAGGTCATCCACCCCTCCCGGGTGAGAAAAACCAGAGCCCTTCAGTTCAGCATCCCCTGCAACCAGAACTCAAGGTCACTCAGAGCAATGACCCACACCAAAAAAGCCCTACTCACTTGCACCCCTAGACTAGGCAGGACTGGACAGCCAAATATCATCCACTCCCATCCCCATCCCAGGCCTCCCCACGCTTGCCAGTCTGTCCAGGCACATACCCAACACAAAGACAGCTTTCAAGACAGCAAAGACAGCACCATCCACAATCCGGTTCTGGGACGCAGCCAGCAAGTGTCGATCACAGGAGGAGCGGATGCCCACTGAAGGCTTGCCTATAGGGAGGTCAGAAAGAAAGGAAGTCAGGAAATGCTGACTGAGCAGTGGCAGAAGGTCCAACCCAAGCAACAAAGGTATCCAATAGCAACACACTGGGGGCAGCTGGTAAGCCAGGGAGCAGTCTGTATGCTGGTCAGATCCAGCTGTGGTGCTCAGCATCCCAAAGACCTCACATGCTGAGAGCTAAAGAAAGCTCTTCTGCATCTGCTCCAGGTCTCCAACAGCTGCCAGCCACCAGGTCTCCAACAGCTGCCAGCCAGCTGCCCCTGGAAAGTCCTCAAGCAGGGCAGGAAGGCAATGGCCCTCCTTTGTGTCTCCCTCCCTGCATCTGATATTCACAGGCTGAACAAAGGTTCTATTTAACTATCATGTCTCAGAGCCATTGGCGGACCTCTCCTCTGTGTGCTTGGCTTAACTAAAGGTCATCTAAACCAATGGCCATCACAACATCATACAGCAGTGAATTCCATTAAGCTAAATGCACACTGAGTGGGTGTGAAGAAACACTACATGGCAACTCTGGAGGAGAAGGCAGATCAGTGCCTAACACTCCACTTGAGAGAAAAAAAATGGCTAAACTAGATTGGGAAGGAGTTTGCAACTGGTTTGGGGAAATCACCTATGGGGTAGCAGGGATGCTAGCAGCTAGAACTCTGTCCACAGCAGGACTGAAGTGTAAATGTTGGAGGTCGTATGAAGAAGGTA
The DNA here is from genome assembly GCA_029233225.1 of Lepidodactylus listeri. Lineage (NCBI taxonomy): Eukaryota > Metazoa > Chordata > Lepidosauria > Squamata > Gekkonidae > Lepidodactylus > Lepidodactylus listeri. The sequence goes on from JARCFY010000013.1 coordinate 32,308,051, forward strand.
GAGAGGAATGCTTTGCCCTGCCAGAGTGGAGAGGGAGAGAAGACAGGCTGGCAGCAGGAGGTCTACATACCGACTGAGCCCTGGGAAACATCACTGGCGCCAGCAGCACGAGGACAGACCCAGCAGAGCATGCTGGTAGACAGTGGTCACTTACTGCTATCCTGCTGGCATGGGTTCAGCTGCGGGGTCTTGAAAAGATGCAGCAGGATCCGGCACGTCAGACGGGCTCCAGGCTCAGAGTCCTGCTCGCTGCAGGCTGCAGAAAGAAAGGCAAAGGCACTGTCAGCGGCTGATTTGAGCTATGCTGCACCTTCAGGCTGGGCCAGGCCCTCACCGCCAGACAGCCTGCAGAGCCTGAAGGAGGCCTTCTTTGGCCCTCCTTTCCCCTACAAGGGTCCAGCATCTCGAGGGTGGCACTCACCAGCATTGAGCAGCGAGGGGATGGCAGCGCAGCGGATCAGGTCCTCAAGAAGAAGACATTGGCGAGCAATGAGAATGGCCACAAATGTGGCAAGGGAGTCGTGGAAAGACAGATCACTCACCTGCCAAAACGGAGGAAGAGAAGGACACAGCTGTTAAAACAAAGACAGTATCACTCGCCTGGAAGTAGCATTTGTCAACAGTGGCAGGGAAAGAGTTCCAAAACAACAACCCTCCTTTGGGTTCTAGAGGAGGTGCCCACCATGTCATTAGAACCTTAAGCCAAGTGAGAAAGGCTCTGTTTCGATGAGGGAGAGGAGTCTCGCTCACTTGTTCGGAGCCAACACTCACTGAAAAGTGGGCTAGGAAAGAGACTTTCTGAAGAGACACCCCCTCCACTTTAGTTCATTTCCCCCTTTTGTTTTATAATCTATAATCATTTTAGTTCATTCAGGGGGTTGGGAAGCTCGCTGAGAGTCCCCAATAAATTCATTCATCACCACCTGCCTTACTTTTCTGGACATTAATTACTAGGATGAGAAAAGGAGAATAACAGAATGGGGCCTTAACAGGGGTCTGCACATGACAGAAGACGTAACTTATTGGAGGACTTCCATCTCTAGTAAGCAGGGAGGCTGCAAGAATTTAGGCCAAAGTGGTAGGAACACAAGACAGGAAAGGCGGACATTTCTGGCTGAGCCAAGGAACTTTTCAGTGGAACTAACCATTCCTCAGATGGGAACCTTCCTCAAACAAATATACTGCTCTGTGTTACTGTACTTTAGCAATGTACACTGCCCATCTGGTCAACCTAATCCTTGGCTTCCTATGCCACCTCTCCAGACTTATCCCACTTTGTCATTTGCATGCTATCCTATACTTTCCCCCTTCCCCATATCCTTCTCAATATGCCAAGCCCAGGTGGCCCTTACGTCCACATTGCAGAGGAGATCATTGAAGCCACAGGTCCCATTGTTGGAGGAGCAGCACAAAGCCTTCAGCACACCCAGCCACTCAGCACTGAGTGATTTGCAATAACCCGTCAGCTCAGCACACAGGATTGCAATGTCATTGACCCTGTGCACAAAAAGAAGCATTGTCAGGGCACCTGGCCACTGGCTTGGGGCTAGTTATACCTTAGGGGCCCACTACACGCCCGCTGGGTGGTCCCCTCTGATCCCAGGTCATTCTGGCACTCACCGATCAGGGTCATGGTGCCCAACACACACGTGCATGAGTGCGTTGCACACAAAGCTGTAGCGGTTGGCTGGGTTGTCCGTGAGGCTCTTGCCCAGGTTGGTGTAGGTGAAGTTGTGTGCCGACGGGTTTTCAATGGTGTCGATCATGAACAAAGGCTCCCACAGCATGTTTGAGTCGGACGGCTCCACGTTGCAGTAGATCGTGTTCTTCACCTTGGAGCAGAAGTCGCTGGTATGGAAAGACGGTGGTTGAGAAGCCTCAGCAAATATGGTCCCTGTCGGGCTCCCTACACGCAACGGCAGCATCTGGACACATTCCATTTTTGGGTGATGTGACCCAGCGTGGGCTGGCCACTACTGCTCACTCCCAGGATCTCCCTTTGGAAAACTAGCATCAGAAACAGGTGCTTGGCAACTTTGTCACCAGATGCTTGTGAAAAAGAGGAAAGACAGGCAATCCTCACAGTGTCTGCAGGGTCCATGTAAGAGGGGACTGAAACTACTATATGGGGTGTAGTACTCCCAGGGAACACACCCCAATGGCCCTGCAGGCTTTGGCTTTCTCCCAAGGCATGTGACTTGGCTGGTGTGTTGCTTACACAAGATGTCTTGAGGTATTTGCTAGGGAAGGGCCTTCCTGAAGCTTATCTTCTCTTTGCTTCTGGCACACTGGGGTCACCAGGCTCCTGGGACTGGAGGATAAATGTGCTGGCTAGCAGCACTGGGTTGGATTAGATGGTCTTTGACTCTGCTTGCTTGAGCCTTGGAGACTGACACGGCCCAAGCTTATGACTGATTTAACTGATGGTCTGATTAAACCGATAATCAAATTACATTAGATGTATTGGTATTTATGTCTGGGCATGGTTGGCTTGCACCTTTGCTTTCAGCATGCCAGAAGAGAGGCATAGAGATCCCGGTGTCATAGAGGGCAGACAGAGAGAGGAAGAGCAAGGTGATCTAGACAAAGGAACAGAGTAATCAAGACACATGGATGACTGCCAGTTCAGATTCAGACAGTGAGTTGCTGACCGTGCAATCTTGTTTCTTTCCCCTTTAAAAGGGGCCCCTGGCTTCCAGAGGAAGACTGACAAAAAGACAGGAAACCTCTGAATAACACGAAGGGGGTACCGAGTACCAGGGGTCTGAGGATAATTGTAGAATAATTGTGGGAAAGAATATTAAAGGTGTATAGAATTCAAATTACAAAAGTGTGGAAACAATAGTTATAATCACAAAGTTACAAAAAACCATAATTGTCTGGTTTTATGGTACTGGTTACTGATTTTGTAAGCCGCCCTGAGCCTGTTCGCGGGGAGGGCAGGGTATAAATAAAATAAAAATAAATAAATAAATAATATGCCCACAATAGTAATAAGAAGGAACAGGATCAAGATGATTTTTACAATGTTAACAATTAAAATTGTATATCTACAACTACAACGGCATATCCAAAAACATTAGCAAGTAGAAAAAACATACTGCAAAATGACATTTCTGTGAGGCACTTACGAGCTAGAAAAAGACACACAACAACAGAGGAAGGCACAGCCTTAAAAAACAGCCCTTAGCATAAATAACAGGATGTACTGACTGCGCCACCTTGCTCAGCCTCAAGATCTGCAGGGGACTGTGCTGAAGTTTAAACTTTGAAAGAAGTAATGAAAACAACAGAACTACTATAAAAGAAAACAAGGCTAGGACTCCTTTTGAAAGGTGCCAACCAGGAGAGTATGTAATGACACTGGATTGGAGGATACAACTGTGCCACGTCCCCACTTCGATGGAAACCAACAGGGCAAGATCAGAGGTGACAATCAGGACTCCTGCCTCACAAAGACCACTAGCGACTGATTAGAATGGCCATCTAATCAAGTATGCATGTGTACTTGTGAAAGGGGATCTATATAATGCTTAAGAGGTAACATTAGAAAGTCCTATAGTCACTGGGTTCTCTCTCTTTTTTTAACACTATTTATTAGCTGTATTTATGGAAATTATTATTACCAAAAATAACATATTATAAAAAACATGAATAAAAGACATGAATAATACAGATAATTAATAATGAAGGAAAGAATAACAATAACCAGTGGTGTTCCAAAATATAAATGTGTGGATGAGGGAGCATTTATGTAATTACATCATACAGAATTTACATGGTCACTGAAATATTTAAAATACTGGGTTCCTTCTTTAACAATCCAGCTACCACCAAGCAGTGGACTGGCAACCCACTGGGCTTAGTAGAACTAAACTGAGAACGTCTTTTTAAGTTTGTATCAAAATTCAGCCCCACATCCAGAACTGTGCTCACCTGAAGAGCTCTCCAAATTTACTCTTGAGGTGGCTGCAGGATGTGTACAGGTCATAGAGGTAGGCCAGTATGCAGCGCTCCGCAGAAGGTCCATCAGAGCGGTTCATGCCATGCTTCACCACCCCACACAGCCTGTATGGGGAAAAGAGACATGGCAACGGGAGTAAACACAGGATCACCCCCCACCGTACCCAACTCCCAGTTTAATCCCCTGTGGACAGCCCTACCTCAAATTCAAAATGCTAAAGCCTCCACACAGACAAAACCCCAAAGGACAAAGAACCCTGGTAACCTTGAGAAACAAATCCCAAGCACAAAATTTGGGGGGCCCTTATTTTCAAGCTGGCTCACAGCTTTCAGAATGACCGGCATGGCTGACAATGACCCTGCCCTGCAGCAGTAACAGCAAAGACGCCTTACCCTTCAAAGACTTGGGCCATCTGGTCCTGGTTGAGAATAAGGCAGGAATGATAATGCCGCAACACGGCCACGATGCAGAGGCACAGGCTTGTGGTATAACTCCCCACCAGATCAGAGGACTTCAGCAGCAACTCCGCCTCCACCACACTCAACTCATTCAGTAACTATGACCAATATCAGAGAAGATTCAGGAGAAATAGGAGTGGGGTTATAAGCAATGTTCCCTCTAAGCTCCACAATGTTGTGAGCAAAAATTCTACCTCATGAGCAAAATAATCTAGTAGCATTAATCTTGTGAGTGAGTCTACATTTGACTATCACGTAAATTAGTTTTTTGGAAGATTATTCCATAACCTTGTAAAAATCTCAGAATAAATTCTTTTAAGTTATGTTTAAACTATATTTTAAGAATAATTTCAACATTATAAGAGAAAACAGAATCAAGTCAAATTTCACCCACCCCTTTCCACTGTATTGGTAGACCTGGCCTCCGGACGACAGGTCTACCCATCCCTTTCCACCCTGTTGCCCTGTGCTAACCTTAGAAAACATACCAGCACAGGGGGGTAGGGTGGGGACTCTTCCAGTCTACTTTTTTTTTAAAGTGATATATGACAAGCAGCATTACAAGTCAAGTATAACAGAGGAGGAACAATCAGTGTCCAAACCCTGCCTAACCTAACAAACAGGAAGTTGCTTAAATGTTATCAACCTGCCCAAACTACTTATTTATTCAAATATTCATATCCCTGTGACTCAAGGCAACTTACAAATCATACTGAAAAGCATAATAGGGGTGTGCAAAAAAAAATCCTCCCCCCGCTCCACTGTAGCCTATGGGAACCATTACAGTCAAGGACCCCCATAGGCTATAATGGAGAATCGATCTGGGGGTTATCTGGGGCTTGGGGGGCTGTTTTTTTTAGGTAAAGGAACCAGATTTGTAGCATAGCTGCTGGCACATCTCCTCAAACCCCTCCCAAGTTTCACGAAATTAGACAAGGGGGTCCAGTTCTACAGGCCCCAGAAGGAGGTGGCCCATTGTTTCCAATGGAGGGAAAAATGCCTTGTGGGCTGAAGCAGAAATCCCTGAGCTGCCTATTAAAATCTTGTGCGCCAGCACCCCCTAGTGTAAGTTAGATGGAACTATGGTTATGAGTGATGGATCCAGCTGATTCACTCCTCCCACCTCCAATCTTGTCTATCAAAAGAGACAGTGGAGTGGGGATCTGCCAGAAAGGTTTTGCAGAGCAAAGGCAGTGTGGCTCTCAGGGATCGGAGTTCTATCCCATGAAATACAGCTGTGAACTTACTTGAAGCCAACTATCTCTAAAATGGGAATAAACCCATAAGATATTTTTGATACTTTTCTTGCAAGAACACTGGAAAGTGCAAGCAGTTTATGAATATCATTTGACTGCGTGTTTCTACCATCTGATAAACTGGTCTGCTTTTCTTCAGCCCGGACAAGGGCATTTTCAGGTATACAACAGACATCACAGAACAATCTCCCTGAAGAGGTGTGGAGGGCATCACCACACCCTGTTTCTCATAGCCATGGATTCCATGAGTTTCTGTTCCAAAGGGTCTCCCTTAAAAGCTAAAGCCGTTGGCAGGTAACTTATAGGATGCTGTTGTGAACTTTAGGCTTTCTGTGTATTTTGTTGTGATTATTGTGACAGATTTTATTGTTTTACTGCAACTTGGCTTTGTATTTATAAGCCACCTTGAATCTTCAGAGAAAGGTGAGGTATAAACATTTAATTAATAAATTGACATGAATCTTTTGATTCTGTTCATACTGTCCTACTTCCATGTTGCTTTAGTTGAACATTTTGCTTCTGTCTTTGAATTTTCTGGCATATGAGCTCTACTGGACCAGATAAAGAGGGACCCTTTAGGCCCAAGGGAACCCTTTCCGCTTCCAAAAGTGGCCACCCACCACAATAACTCTAATTAACCACAAAGTCTGCACTAGGGCAAGTACCACAAAAGCAGACATATTTTTACCACATCTTCCCCCAAGTTAGGTTACACTCATAGCTACTTGATATATACCACCACCCACTTCCCAAGATGCATACCTGGATAGCAAAGTCGATAAGCCCGCTGATGTTGAGCGAATACTCCATCAGGTCAAAGATGAACTGGACGTGCTGCACCAGAGGCAGGTGGTATGACATCCCTAAGGCAAAGCTGGTGATCTGCTCCAGGACATTGCGAGATACCTGCACAGGAGGAACCATGATGCTGCCTGGTAGCAAACTGCCAGGACACACATGGACAAACAGAGACATGCACAGCAGCGGGCAATGTCTTGCCCTCAGGCCACGTACCTGAGAGGTGACAAGGTGCTGGTCAAAGTGAGAAAGGTGCTGGAACTTAGCGAAGATGTCCTCTGCAGTTGGGAAGGCCTCTGGCTTATTCCTCTTTCTTTTTTGGCCTTCCTCTCCCCCTGTCAAGCCAGACAAAATCCAATGGGCCATTAATACTTGGCCTATCCCAGAGAACAAACCACACCACACTATCCTCCATCCCCTCCCCAGCACAGATCACCTCAAGGGTCTATATGCAGGATTTGGGATTTGGTCAGGGTTGGAGGCAGGCATCCCCCACAGACCTGTCTCTGCTGTGCTCTTCCTGTTTAACACCTTCAGGATGTCTTTGGTTATCTTCTTGATAGCATGCCGAGCCTCGTCACGCTGCTTCCCAACACCAAAGAGGACCACCAGCCGCTGGTTGCACTCATGGCTACTTGACTCCTCCTGAGGAACCAAAAATAGAAAGAGAGGCAAGGGTCAGCCACTGCCATACTGGGAGATTTCCCAGCATCCAACACAAGATGCCCTTACCAATCCCAGGAGTTCCAAGAGCACCAAGGACAGGGCAAGGAAAGCTTTCAGTAAAGCACTGGGGGGGGGGGGGGGGGGGGAGATACCTATATTGGATGAGTCGTATCTGTTTAAAAATATTATTAGTGATCCTGCACTGCTGCTGCATTGGCACAGAGCCATGTTTCTCCAATCAGACACTGAAGAGTCTTTCTAATTCCTGAATAACTGGAAACGTCACTGTCACTGCCAAAAATCTTTACTTTTACCAGCTTCCTACATTTCTGCATGTTGCTGATCTGGATTTGCTTCCTCACTAGAAGAAAGCAACCTGGTGCTGTGACTCGGGCAGAGATGCAACAGGCCGCCTCCTCTGATGGCAGGCAATTCTGCCTTGTGTTTGCATCAAGGGTAGATAAGACAATCACATTTTTATCCTGCCTTTTCTTCAAAGAGCTCAGGGTGGCATGCATGCTCCTGCTTTCCTCCTTTTATCCTCACAACAAGCTTGTGGGGTAGGCTAGGCTGGGAGAGGATGACTGGCCCAAAGGCCATTCAGGCAAGTTTGTGGCAGAGCAGAAAACAGAAACCAGGTCTTCCAGATTCTAGTCCAATACTCTAACCACTAGGTCAAACTGACTGTAACGCCCAATGCAGAGATGCAGCAGGTCCTACCCCCACACCGGATGGATGCAAAAGAGGCCAGAACAGTGGGTAACAAATTCAGCAGGCAGCTTCTTCTACAGGCAGTTACTTGGGTGCAGAAGAGCCTTTAATTTTATTTCTCCTGGCTCACTCTTTTCTCCTGGCACACTGTGACACAAGCTGCATCATGAAGCCAGGTGATCAATACATATTAAATGTACACCACGTATCTCGAAAAGTAAGGGGCGGTGATGGGAAAGTGAAAAAATCTTGTCCCTAAGGAAGGAGTGAAGAGGCACTCCTATGACACACACCAAACAGACTTCCTTTTAAACCACAATGGTTTTCTATGCTTTTAGAGGCCTGAAAGGACCAACACAAACACAGACTGAACCTAGAGTCAACAAGTTCAGAAAACGGAAGCCAACCAGTTTTACTCCTATGAACAATCACACACGGAACCCTGTTCTCATGCAAACCAGCTCACAGGCTGGTTTCTCTCCTACCTGAGGGATGGGGAAATGTGTGGAATACTGGATGTGTCGTGGCTGTTCGTAGAGCGATGCCAGCAATCCATCTGCAACCCTGTCTTTCAGAAGGGAAAGAGACTTGCTGTCCTTCTCAGAATCCAGTTTCTCAGGGGAAGGGCTGGCCTTGGATTCGCAGTGCATGGGAGGAGAAAACATCTAGGAACAGGCAAACAAGAATGTCTGGTGAAGTGGCACGGAAGGAACGTTACCAACAAGTCAGCTCAGGAAGGAGTCCAACACATGGCCATCAACCAGGCCAACATGCCCAGGCAAAACAGGCGTTTCCTTCATGGCATGCCAAGAACCAAGGGGCGCCTAAGGACAATGACCAGGCTGGCCAGGCTCTCAATGACTTCTTACTGTCCATCAAGAATACCAGGTCGTTTTTGCTCTGGTGACTACCGTGAGACAGACACTGGCCATGCCAGGTTCCATCCTTCATCCTTGGCTTCAGCAGCCTGCTCAGACGTGTAAGCAGAAGGGTTTTAGGGATGACAGTTCTTACAGATTTTCCCTCTCCACTAGTCACACAAAACCAATGGCAAGAGGTTGCCTCTCAAACCCTCCTGCGTATGCCTGTGAGAAAAACTGCCAGGCGCACTGCAGAGTTACAAGTATGGAGTCTGAAGTGCCCAGACAAAGGGACTCCAACAAGGTCGTACCGAGAAATCCGTCTTCTCCACGTCATCAAAAATCACACTGGAGCTCTGGTCAATATCCATCTGGCACTCTGACAGTCCCATGTCCTGGGAGAGACAGGAAACAACGCAGAGTCATTCAACCCCTATGAGTGCCACAAGCAATACATGAGTTCCCAAGAGCCTGACGTCCTGCCTTTCCTGACATCTCACCTCCAGTTTGATGCTGCTGTTGCCCTCTCCCTCCTTCCTGTCATGTTCCTCAGCCGTGTCATCGAATGGCGAGGGGGGGCGGGGCCCGTGAACATCCAGGGCCAGGTCACCACGGGAGATCAAAGTGCACATGTACATGTTGTGAGAGAAGACGTCGTGTCTGATCAGCTCGCAGAACAGCAGGACTAGGTTGAAGAATTCCACCTTCTCGTTCTCGTTGCTGGGGTCACCTGCCAAGGAAGGGCAGAGAGAAAACAGGTGGGCAAGGCAGCAGCCCAGCCCAGCTCAGCCCACTCCTGAGCACTGCTCCAGGCTGCCCAGCTGCCTCAAGCACCACCCCTCAGGAGAAGCAAAGGCAGCTGGGGCTGGCACATTAACCTCTGGGCTCAGCATCGCCCAGGCCCTGAAAGGAGGCACAGCAGAACCCCTACTTAATACGGGTGCCTGGGTATCCAAGAACTGCATGAGGACTTCTTGAAAGACAGGAGCGCTGACTGCTGACAGGGAGCCTGATGAGATGGAGCCCTTCTCATCCACCACTTCAGAGTCACCACATCTCTGAGAAGAGGAAGGAGAAAGAAAGAGGGTGAGCCCCTTCTCCCACTCTCTGTCCCTCCTGGAACAAACACACATGAACACGCAATCTGCAGTGGTCACAACAAGAACATCCACCTCACAATGCATCATCTCTCAGAAGAACGACAGAGGCAGCAATGCCCCCTTGCTGAGTGCTGTGCAGCCGCTCTCCCACCCACCCTTCACCATCATCCTCTCAAGGACTCTGAGCCTAGAAGGCAGGGCAGGAGGCTCCCCTGGGGCAAAGAGCAAGGGCATTCATAGCTGCTGCAGAGGATGAGCAGGGATGTTCAAAACCTGCCCCCTGTGTTCTAGATTAATACTTAATATCTAGGGAACTGGCTAGCAAACTAGGCTTCTTGAACAGGCTCCCCACCACAAGCCTGCTATATAACCTCTTCCAGAAAACGTTCCTGCAAGTTCTAGCTCCACCCCATACCCACAGACTTGCGCTCACCTCTGCTTCGATCTCCGACTGCCGCTTCTCCAGCAGCTTGGCCACGACCATGGCCCTGTGGCGCCCAGACCGCTTGTGGCTGACAGCCCACTCGCACAACAGGGCCACCACGGCATCGTCATCAGGGGTGATCTGCCAGGAAACAGGTTGGGTGGTGACCAAGATTCCTAAGACTCCCTTCTTCCCACCCATGCTCTTTGGGGCAGGACATTTCCCTCCCCAGCCCTAATAATCTTCAAGAGCTCAGCCAGACCATTTGATCGACATGTATATTCAGGAGCTGCAGCTCTTCTTCAGTCACAGAATGGACACTCTGCAGCAGGATGAGGCTGGCACTAAAACCCTGGCTAGAGTAAAAGGGACAAACCCCTCTTCTCAGACATACCCACAATCATCCCGTATAAAATCCTCAGACATCAGCTCCTCTCTCTTTGCTGCCCCACATTATTGCTCATCAACAGAAAAGACTTGGATTATTTCTCCTTACCCACTTTAGCCGATGAGCCCCTACCTCATGACTGTCTTTGTTCAGCCCCAGGCCAAATATTCTGTTGTACAAGGAATCCAACGAGTTGCTGAAGTCTGATCTCTCAAAACTATGACTGTCTAAGACCTCCAAGGTGTGCAGCACCCGGCCAATTGTGAATCCTGGAGTGGAACAAGAAAACAATATCAGATGCAGAGGTAAAGACCAGAGCATTCCCCAGGTAGAAGAGAAAACAACCAGGCTGCCTAGAGAGCATAAAGAAGAGCTTGTTGCTACAAAAGACAAAGAGAATGAGAGAAAGGCTTGCATGAACAGCCACACAGAAAAAGGAAGCAGGGATAATAAGAGAACAACCTTGGAAAGGTTTGTGGGCAAAATTATTGTGTCCTACCTGCAGTGGTTTCTTGGCATTTGTCAAAGGACCATCGCACCTCCACTGCCTGGCCCCGCTCTTTTATCTGTTGCTCAATCTCCCGGAGCTTGGCTCGGACCTGTCACAGAAGCAACATAAGAGAGATGGTGTGAGAGGCTGTATCTTCCAAGCATCCTGTCTTAGCAAGAATGCTCAAGAAGTGATGAAAGACAGTGGGAGTGAGGCTGTCATGAATCTCTTGCAGCTCTACTTACTACAGGACTAGAGACAAGACATGAGGCTCTGGTTTCTGCTGCTTACCTGCTGCATGAAAGCTGAATTGGCCCCAGGCATGGGCAGGTTGGAAGGGGCAATGGGCAGGTGGTCAAGTGGAGAGCCAGTCTTGATCCTGCTGTCAGTGAGGGAGTAATGCCAGACCAGGGCACTTGGGCAACACAGGACAATACTCTGCAGACAAAGCAGAAACATTGAGCCCACGCAAGCCTGACTTCTGGAAAGTCAGCAAGGCTTCTCCCTCCCTCCACATAAAGATTTCACATCCATTTCCCAGTCCTCCCTAACTGCTTTGTGAAGGAAAGTGTGCCCCTCTTGACTGTCTATGATGTACCCACCACACTAGCTCACTCCGCAAGAAGTCGTCTTTGCTCCTAGTTCACTTTAGCCACTCTGCTAAAATTATCATACCGGAGTATAGATCTTTGTGGACTTGCCCTAAAGCCAACATTTGGGGGCAGTTTCCTGTTAACAAGCTTATTTTGCTTATGTCTAAACTTCCCAGGACAGCATACGTGTTAGTTTTTGTTTCCTGCTGTACGGCCGTACATAACCCATGCTCATGATGCCACCCAAACTTGCCTGGAGGATACAGCTGAGCCCAAACACCACCGGGCGGTGCTGGGGACACAGAAGCAGGTCACTGAAAGGGCTAGGGGGTGGGTTCCCCACAGCAGGTTGAGGGGTAGGCGTCGAGGGGAGCGCACTGCCCGCTTGTGCAGAGAGGTGGTGTGGAGGGTGCCCACCAGGGCCATCCAGCAACAAGGCAAGCCGCCGGGTGCAGAAGTAGGCCAAGCGCCTGGACAGGTAAGCAGACTGCACAAACTCCCCAGAATACTGTTGGGAAGAGAGCAAAGAAATCAGTTCAGTGCCAAGTTAAGACACTCTCTTGGCCAAAATCAACTCAGCACAGGCAAGAGCTGTCCAGAGCATCCACGGAGCAAAAACCGCCCCTTCCATCATAAGATCAAGAGAAGGTATTTTTGGCCACTGTGTGACAGAGTGTTGGACTGGACAGGCCATTGGCCTGATCCAACACTGGCTTCTCTTATATTCTTATGACAGGCTCACCTGCAGCAAGAGAGGCAAGAGAAGCTTCAGAAGTTCATCCTCCCCAGGCCGAATCTTCTCAAAGCACTCAAGCACCCAAGTCAGGAATTCATGACGGTCCAGCATCCCATCCTGGAAGCAGATGGGGACAGCTGAGCAGAGAGAAGACAGCCAATTTGTGCTGGCTCCTCTAGGCTCATCTCCCACTTGGGAGAAGACTAAATTCAGCCTTGCTAAAGAAAACAGACTTCTTTCCCCTTCCCTCTCCATCTCACCTGGAACATGAACATAGCTAGCTTTTCGTTGTAGTCCCACTGCTTCAGAGCATGCTCTACCTCCTGGGGCATGGGACCAGAGGGAGACCCAGTGGCTTGCCCCAACAACTGCCGATAGAACTCGGCAATCTTCTGCAGCTGCTCCCACAGATACTTGGTGATAATCTGGGTCCACTCTGGAAGGAAGAACAGCTATTAGCAGAAGAGGAAGGGAGGGGGAAAGGAAAAAGGTAGGACCTGAGGAAGTGGGGAGCCAAGCACACTGACCCTTGCGACATGGTGGGAAGAGTAAAGAAAGTGAGGTGCTGGATGCCAGGTCAAGCTGCGGACTCAGGGACCAAGCTGCAACGCTAGAGGCACAAGCTGGCCTCATCCTGGCAAAAGGGGGAGGAAATGCCAACAAGCACCAGATGAGATGCAGCAACTGTAAGCAGAAAGCTTCAAGAAAGGCAAATCAGCCCTGTCTGTAAAACCCTGTGCAGGCTGCAAGGGGGGAGCAGAAGTTCTTACCACTGAACGGGTCGATGACGTGCCGTTTCTTCACCTTGGTTTCAGTGATGGCTGCGTAGTACGCGCAGGTCATTTTAATAAGCCAGGCTGCTCGCATCACAGGCACGGTATGCTTTGCCAGGTAACCAAAGACCTCCTCCTTTTTACTGAAAATGGGCACCTGCCAGAGAATGGAGTATGAAGGCTGGAGTCAAAGCAGAAGGGAGGGACTGTCCCAAGTCACTTGCTTCACTTGGAGGCAGCTTGTGGGCAGACGCAAACCAAAGAGAACAAACATCACATCTTTAGAGCCAGTGGCTCTTTGGCTGTATGTCTTCTCATGGCTTAAAGCCCCAACTTCTACCGCCAGCACTAGGTCCTTCCCAAAACGTCACAAGCCCCTCCCTCATTTCTACATTCATCTCCAATAATACAAAGTTCCTGCAGCTTTTCTGGTCTGCTCCAAATAATCCTCGTTTATCCTTTTCCCACTTAGCCTGCTCCTCCTCCCCAGCTCAGCCTGTGGCTCTTAACCCCTTCCGATCTTGGAAGTCCACAGATGGAGGAGAGGAAGGAAGCAGCAGAACCAAGCCTTCATCCCTTTTTCTTCTGGCATTTTACTTGTTTATGGATTTGCACCCCAATTTTCCTTGTACACAAGGCAGCACACACCACAATGAAAACTTAGATTCTAATAAAGAATCTAAAGTTTAAAATCTAAACAGCAAAGTAAACATCAATACTTACCAAAAACACACACACATACAGCCATTCATGAATATAACTATAAACATCAAAGGTCTCCCTTTATAGATTCAAAACTTGCTTAAAAAGAAACTTCTTACAGCATGTAAGAAATCTAACATAGCGAGGCTGCTTGCCTAATCTCTGTTGGTAGTTGATTCCACAAGGCAGGCACAATCACACTCTCACTCAAAAAGTCTCAGTTCTCAGTCACAGTTTTGTCTTAGCAGGAGGGGGGAGAAAAAGACCATTGAGCTAAACTTGAGACGGACTTGGCCACACACAGCCAAGCAGACAGGAGACCAGAGGGGATGTCTACTTTGAGCCATTTGTTTCCCAAACTGCATAAGAGCTGCATTTTGGGATAGGGATTACTCAAACAGACTGAACAGTTCAAGGGCAACATTTTACCCAAGTTCAGTTTTCACTACATCAGAGCTTCCCCTCCTTTTTCTTAGCTTCATATGTCCCTTACCTTTTTAGCAAGGTGAGTGAGTGGCTTGGTCCCAGCCAGATCACTGAACCAGTTGTTGATAGCACTCTGGGAGCGTGCAGTTACCAGCCAGAAGCTATCCTTCTGGTTCACCTGTGGTTTCCGACGACCTGTGTCAGGCAGCGTGTTGCAGCGCAGTTTTTCAGCAATAATACTGCTGAAGTTTGAACTGATCTGGAGACAAAGAAAATATAATAAAGCCTGGGACTTTGTCTTAGCAATCAGAGATTGGTAGAGTTGCTGAAACACCCTTATATGCTCCTCTCCAAACCAAAATCGCCTTGCCCACAGCGTATTAAAACTCGTTCACACAATACCAGAAGAAGTGCCCTCTTCCATTTTAGAAAACTATTTCTAGGTTTTCCTCAAATGTGAAAGATCTTCTGCCTTTCTGAGAAACACATAGGTTACATGATCTGCCCAAGCTGAGCACCGTCTGAAAACTCTGTCTGAAGGCAGTAATCCAGGCTCCTAGCACCCATATCCCCCCCCCATCCAAGCCCTGATAGCCAGCCCTGTTTCTCCAGCAAATATCTCCCCCTTAGGCCCTCAGAAACCTGGCTCCCCAAAACAATACATATAAGAGAATGAAAGGTGGCAGGTAACTGTTTGTCATGGTAAACAATTGGAAAGTTTTCATTTAACAGGAGTTCTGTTCCAACATATCCCCATGAGAACAGGGATATTCTCAGTAGTTCACATTTCTGCAGCAATAGGGTACAAAGCTTGAACGCTGCAAAGTTACTATCTGGTTTTCTGTATACATGGGGGGAAAGGATACAAAACTCATAATCATCAACACCGATTATCTCTGTTCATAGTCAAGAAATCATTTGTGAGTTTGAGGTAGGCGCAGCACCAGAATGGTCAAAGCCCTCACCTTGGCAGGATTGAAGTTGACATTTTTGGCACTGCCGTGCTCATCCCCAGAGACAGCCGGCTGGTTGTTGAAACCCTGCTTCACGTTCAGAGCTGTTAGTTCATCCTGCAGGAGAAAAGGGAAGAAACTCCCAAGATCAGAGGCTACTGAAAACCAGAATGGGATGGCTGTCTCCACTGCACCCTGCTTGGGAGCACCCCAAAGAGGCTGGGGTATGCAGACAGCCACTATCAGGGACACAACCCAGTAAGCTAATTCTTAAGTAAGTAATTACTGTATGTGACCTTTCCTCCCCCCCTCCAAAGGAGTAATCTACAGAAGATGGATCTATCAATTCTAACCAGCACCATAAAGACTAACATAGGTTTGCACATCTGATAGGTTTGCACATTCTCCCACAAAAACATAAGCAATCATAAAATTAATATCACACCTTTCTTCCATTATGATACTCAAGGCAAGTAAACATGTGGGGGCCGGGGGGGGGGGGGGGAGGTCTCCTGCCAGACTGCTGAATGGGGAAATGACCTGTTGGTCAATCACTGAAAACAACACACGTTTCTCAGGTAGTATCTGTTTTGAGGTTACTGGGAATGGAGCCTCCATGTCCAGGGGCAATATATCTGACATTTCAGCAGGGAGGGCAAGGGGAGGCCATTGGTTTGACACCTACTCTGGAGCTTCTTATGGACAGCTGAGGAGCTGACTGCTACATGGCTAGTCACTACTGGGCCAGAGAACCCTCTGGCCATCCCGGCTGACCCACGCACGGCACTCTGATGTCTTGCAGGGGAGGGGGAGAAGCAGCCTGGGGGGGCGGGGGCGTGACCTTCTAAAGCCTGGCCCCCTCCTTGACCCCTCCAGCACCATGGCCAAGGCCCACAACGGCGCTGACCCCTTGACCGGCGGGGGCGCCCTTCCTCCTCCCAGCAGCAGGGGACACCAAGCTGCTCCTCCGTCCTCTCCGTAGGGGGCGCTCCCCCCACCCGAAGGCTCTTGCCCCAAGCCCCTCCCCTCGCGGGCCCCCAGCCCCACCTCTTTCTGCTTGGGGTCCTGCGGGTACACGTCAGGAGGGCCCAGGCGCGGCCGCTTGAGGGGCCGGTGCTCGTAGCTGAGGATGCCGAAGGCCGCCATGGTGAACGGGGCGGGGCAGGCGGCGAGAGGGGCGGCGAGGCCCAGCCGGGCCCGCGCCTGGCCGCTGAGGGGGACCTCGCAGGCCCAGCCACAACAAGGGCCGGCGGAACCAGCCGAGCCGCTCCCGAGCACTCCCGAAGAATACCGAATGTAGCGGGGGAGGGAGGAAAACTGCCGAAGCTTTCCGAAGCTGGGCTCGGGCGGGCGATCGAGCGGTGACGGAAACTGACGAACACGGGAGGGAGGAGAGACCGGGGGGAAATCCCGGAACCAAAGATCGCGGCAATGGTTGGAGGGAGCGCAATGGGAAAGGGAACACCCTCTTTGTCGGAAAATACCCAAAGGCGAACGACACAGCCGCGCAGCGCCATCCCTCCGCGTTCGCCCGGCTCGTACGGAAATCGACGAGCGAGAACGGAGTTGGCCGAGAGGGCGCCTGTTTGCGAGCCAGTGTCGCCCTCTGCAGTCTTAGTTGGGTGTCTGCAGCACAATTGTAGCAGGAAGAAAAGGAGCTCTCCCGTGGGACGAACAAAGATGGCTTTGAAGGTTTTTCGATTAGTTGTAACATCAGTAGGATTTCTGGTTTTA
This sequence comes from Lepidodactylus listeri, assembly GCA_029233225.1. Classification (NCBI taxonomy): domain Eukaryota; kingdom Metazoa; phylum Chordata; class Lepidosauria; order Squamata; family Gekkonidae; genus Lepidodactylus; species Lepidodactylus listeri. Next base: position 32,325,083 of record JARCFY010000013.1, read on the forward strand.
TGTATTGTGATGGTTGCGAGTGTGCTTTTGGAATGCTCAAAAAATATAGAGAAATTTCATTAAAACAGATTCTAAATTAATGCCAACGAAATAAATGAACACTTTATTTATTCATTTAAATTTATATCCCACCCTCACTGCCAAAGTAGGCTCAGGGCAGTTTACATAAAAATTAAAATGCATTAAAAACATAAGATATAAACATCATAGATGATCCTAAGCAGTTAATATTATAACGTGCTAGTAGTGAGTACTTGAAGGCAGTATATGATATTACACAGAAATTCAAGTAGGCCATGGTGGATGGTCACAAAAGCGTATAATCAGAGTTAGTAAACAGCTTATCAGACCATTTATACAGGCTGGCGCATGCTGCTGCTGCTGGTAGTCCAGGGAGAATGGGCCTTGGCACAGTTCAGTTGTTAGAAGTGGCTCCTAATCAAAGGCCTGGTGGAAGAGCTCCATTTTGCAGGCCCTCCAGAGCTGTAAAAGGTCCTGCAGGGCCCTGATGTCTTCTGGGAGCTCATTCCAACACTATGGAGCCACTACTGAGAAGGCCTGGGCCCTGGTTGAGGCCAGCTTGGCATCTTTGGGTCCAGGGAGGGCCAAACTATTTTGGGACCTTGACTGCAGTGCTCTTTGGGAACATGTGGGGAAAGGCGGTCCCTCAGATAAGTAGGCCCCAGACCGTACAGGGCTTTAAAGGTTAAAACCAGCACCTTGAACAGAATTCGGTATGCTATCAGCGGCCAATGCAATGCTTTCAGCACAGGTTGGATATGTTCCCACATGGGAGACCCATCAGCAACCTGGCTGCAACATTTTGCACCAGTTGCAGCTTCTGGATTTGCAACAAGGGCAATCCCATGTAGAGAGCATTACAGTAGTCCAGTCTCGAGGTGACCATTGCGTGGATCACTGTTGCCAGATCATTGCGTTCGAGGAAGGGAACCAACTGCCTAATCAGCTGATGATGGTAAAAGGCTGCCTTAACAGTGGCTGCTCCCTGGGCCTCCATTGTTAAGGAGGCATCCTGGAGCATTCCTAAATAAATACAGAAATAAACACTAAAGAGCACTTGGTGAACAAGACTAATTTTAATACATCAAGAAGGTGGCCTGGGATTGCCTTCTGGCTTCTCTGTGGAAAGTAGCATGCTGAATATATGTGGGGTTTAGGGTTGCCAGCCCCCCCCCCCCCCGGCAACTGGTGGAGGGTAGGGTTGCCAACTCCCAGAGATTTGAGGATGGAGCCTGAGGACTATAGGGACTTTGGTGGGATACAAAGCCATGGAGTCCACCCTCCAAAGCATCCATTTTCTCAAGGGAAACTGAACTGTAGTCTGAAGATGAGCTGTAATTCAGGGGGATTCCCAGGTGGGGTTTCTGATGGCAATTTGTGCCTGGAGCAGGCTGTCTGATGAAGGTGGCATTTGGGTGCAGATGGGAGCTGGTAGCTATGGGGGCGGGAATTTTCTAAAATGACCACCACTAGGCAAGAGTGCTTGCAGTTTATCTAATTTCTGTAGCATCCCAAGAGACGATGACTCAAGGGCCCTGTTACTTCTGTTTCCTTTTTAATATTGTGCAGAACCAGATCAATGAAGGGCAAAATTGAGCTACTGTCTAGATTGTTGGAGGAAGAAAAAATTGACCTGGCTTCTGTAACTGAAACTTACTTGGTTGAAAGAAAGCGATGTGGTGTTCTTTTCCAATTAACTCCGCCGGGTTATGCAGTCCTTCAATAACCCCTCATTGAAGTGGGAGGGTAGCTATCATCCTCTGGGAGTCCCCTTTTGCAGGCTCCTGGAGAAAGCTATTGGTGGCACTGACACCATATTTGTCATGGGCATTGGCGAGGAGGAGCTGACGGCTTCAGCAGAACCCACACCTGGCCCCGATGAAGCTCCTGAAACTGATAGTTTGCCATTGCCGCCCGCAACAGCTGATGAGGAACAGCTACCAGCAGACAGCCCCCCAACTCGCCTCTGAGGGTTGCGCACTTGAGGGACCGACTCTGCCGGGACTTGGCATCCAGGCGGCATAAAGTGCGCTTGCGGAACAAACGGTCATTCATTTAACAGAAGCTCAGCTGCTCACGCCGATCACTAATTGGAAACAGCAGCAGAGGGATATTTAGCTCCCCACTCTAGGCTGGCTTCTTGTGGAAGCATCTAGTCGATCTCGTGACGTCCTTGAGCCCACCCCACTCTTGTTTCCAGACTCCACTCCTGCTCAGCACTCTCAGCTTCCTGACCTCGGCTCTGAATGACTCTGCTCCCCGTTTGTGATTCGGACTTTTGCTATCGGTTCCTGCTTTGCTCTTTGGTTGGCTTTGACCTCGGACTGAACTTGGACTCTCGCTGCCCGCACCCCAGGTCCTGACAGTATTCATCATCACACTGAGGTCTAAGAATAGATTAGGCATCCTGCTGGTTTACCGGCTGCCTTATTCGCTAGTGGGCACCCTGTCTGAACTGGCAATGCTAGTTGGTGTGGCACTGAAGATACCTAGACCAATTGTTTGGGGGATTTCAGCATTCACACCCAAGGGTTCCTTGCCAGGGGTGGCCCAGGATTTTGTAGGCTTTTTGGCTGCCATCGGTCTCTCTCAAATTGTGACGGGCCCAACACATGAAAAAAGGTCAAACCTTGAGCCTAATTTTTTGCACTGACTTTGAGGGAACATCCTATTGGGAAGATGGAGTCTGCCCCATACCATGTTCTCATCACTATCTACCCAAGACAAGGATGAATATAGTTTAACATTCAATGGGAGAGGGGAGCCGGTTAAAATGGTCTGCCCATGAAGACTCATGGCTTCTACCAGATTCCAGAATCACTGGGATTTCAAATGATTACCCTGTTTAGGATGTGGTGGGAGTTTTGGATCGTGAAGCTCCTAGAAGCCATTGGCAAGGATGCCCTTGTCCGACATGTAGCCTGAGAGGGTGCCTGGTTAAAACAGTCCACCTGCAAAGGCTAGTGAATCCTACTGGATTCCAGAATGGTCTGGGGGATTTTAGGATTAAAAAAAACAGTGGAGTTTGGAACGCGAAACTCCTAGAAGATATTGAGAAGACTGTCCCTTGTTGACCTCTCTCACCCTTGGGACAGAACCTGGCCCCTGGTTTCATGGAGATGGATGACCCAAAGAGTGCCAGAAGACATCTAGAGCAATGCAGGTGGAAAACTGCAGCAATAACAACGGCAAAGAAGTGTTATTTTTCTGCTATAATTTCGTCAGCCACTTCATGATTATCCCAATAGTTTAAGGTATTTCAGCATCTATCGACTCTTAAATCTGAGATTATTGTCTCAGGAATACAAAATTAGTAGTGATGCTTTTGCAAAGTTTTTTTTGCTGATCAGGTCTCTTGGAATATGTTCTGATTTCAGTACCAGTTATAACATCACTGAGAGTGATGAAATACTACATGGCCTGTTTATGGACCATTTTGATCCAATTACTGTGAGGGATGTTGACAGGTTCCTGGGATCTATGAAGACTACCACTTGTGCTCTGGAGCTTTATCCATTCTGGTTGCTGAAATGACATAAGGACCACATTAACAAGTCATCGATGGCCATCATAAATCAGTCACTGACTCAGAACACGTTCCCTTGGGTACTCAAAGAGTTGGTTATCCACCCACTACTTAAAATCCCATCCCTCCAGAAAAATGATGTGGTCAATTGTTACCTTGTCTGTAATCTGCCCTTTATGGGCCAGGTGATTGAGAGAGTGGTGGTGAACCACCTCCAGGCCTTCCTGGGTAGCTTGTGCTCTGGACCCTTTTCAGTTTGGTTTCAGGTTGAGTTATGGGACGGAGATGGTACTAAGGGCTTCAACTGATGTTCTTTGTCTGGATGTCTCTTTGTTGCTCCTCCTGAATTTTTCCACTGCCTTCAATACAGTAGGGCACACCATCTTGTTGAAATGTTTGGAGGAAGAAATAGGTATCCGGGATGTTCTTGGATGGGTTTAAATTCCTTATGGACATGACTCAAAGGGTTGCTGCTGGAGACTAATCATCATCAGTGTGGGATTTATCCTGTGGTGCTCCACAGGGCACGGTCTCATTCCACATGCCATTCAATCTGTTATGTAAATCCCTTAGGAGAAATCACTCATAATTTTGGAATGGTATACCATCAATGTGCTGATGTCACTCAGTTCTATGTCTCTCTATCAAAATCTCCAGGCAGTGCAATAGATGTCATAAGCCACTTTTTCACTGCAGTGGTCATAGTGTGGAATAGTCATATAAGTGAAAAATGTCTCCTGTAAAGCTGCTGTGAAGCTGCAGTGGTCATAGTGTGGAATAGTCATATAAGTGAAAAATGTCTCTGTAAAGCTGCTGTAAAGCTGCAGTGGTCATAGTGTGGAATAGTCATATAAGTGAAAAATGTCTCCTGTAAAGCTGCTGGCCATGGTTTTGCTTGCCTTTTGCAAGTTGTAGACGATCTTCTGGGGAAGTGGAGTGGTATAGCATAGCCCAGTCTCATCAGATCTAGGACGCTAAGCAGGGTCAGTACTTGAATGGGAGGTCTCAAGGAACACTTTACAGAGGAAGGCAATGGCAAACCACCCCTGCTTCTCACTTGTCTTTAAAACCTATGGTGTCACCTCACTGTGGGTCGGCTGCAACTTGATGGCACTTTACATAGATATAGACACTCCTTTACCAATATGTTCCTTCTCTCAGGCCATTCGCTCTTTTCCTTCCAGTATCAAGGGGTCTAGTCTGTTCAGCAGGACGCTAAGGTCTCCCTCACTGGACAACCCTCTAAACATCAACAGTGAAACAAGTTATAACTAGTAAAACAACTGCTTTCCTTGTTACTTGGCTGCCAGTTTTCCTCTTACAGACTTTCAGCTGTCTGTCTCCCACACATTAATACAGGAGGGCTTTTTGAAGGGGGGGGGGGTTTGAGAACACTGGTGACTACTAGGGAGAACATGTAGAGGATGGAGGACATGTCCCAGGAGGTCTCAGAAAAAGTAAGCAAAGTTTCCAAATTGCTGCATATGTGCTTGGCGGAAGACGTGTTTTGTTTGCATGTATTGCTAGGAGAGAAGAAATTCTGGTTCTTTCCACAGGATTAAGGGACGATTGTTAAACAGTCAAATAGATCGGACACATTTGGTGCACTTTTGCCGGTTTCTAGGGGTGGAAGTCCCAGGGATCATTCCATGCTGCGGACTCTGGATTATGTACATGAGTGGGGAGAGATCTCGTGTAAACAGAGTTTCTTCAGTTCAGGCCTGTGCTTGTATCCGTCCTCTTGATAGTTCCAGAGCAGGGCATCTAGCAGGTAATTCTTAGCAGCCAGTTGCTCCTGTTGTGCCCACAAATGCCAACTCTTTTTACTGGCCTCACTCCTGTACCTCTCATGGAAGCTTCTCCCATTGCTTTCCTCTCCATGCCAGGAAAAGTTTCGCCTCTGTGTTTCAGGATTCTGTTCAAGGCCAAGAAACAAATACCAGAAGGACAACATGGCAATCCCAGTCCTAGCCTGGTTCACATAGTATGATATGTATAAATGTTAGTCTGTGTATTCTTATGTAGTTGGGCTGGTTGGGCAAAGTACTGCCTTCAGCCAGTTAATTCGCGTAGCTGAAGAAATGTTAGATTTATTGTTCTCTTGATATGAATGGTACTATTTTTATCCTTATAAGCTTGCTTTGAGAATGTAATGAGAGTTGTCATTAGTTCCCCTGGTACTGTTCATTAGCACAATGCACTTATGGTTAGATTTATAGGACAATCATGTGTTAAAGTTAGAGAGACTTATTTCTGTTCCTAATTCTCACCTTCTCTGTTAAAAAATGTCATGTGAGGGTCTAATCAGGCTTTCTGATGGTGGCTTCCAGTAAAAAGAGACTTTATATTGGATAAGCATATCTTGTGTGCTAGGGTTCCCATTTTATATAACAGTCTCCCTATCAGTTTAAAACCTGATCTGCCATAATGTTAGGGAATTGTAGTGATTATGTATCTAGCTAAGCTTAAGAAATATGAGATCTTATTTCTAATTGCATGCATTTTTCTGGACATTATAGGATTAATTTGCACCTGTTTATATTTGTCAAGTTCTTGCCTGATAAAAAGAATTATGCTTTATTTTAAATAAAGTCATTAGAGAAGTTCTCTGTTTGTTCTGCTGGCAAAGGATCTGGCATCCGACCTATAACATTTCACTGTAATATTTTTCTCTCAGCAATCTTGCTTAGCAGACCCTAATTGAGGCTGCTGCAGCTGTGTTCAGCTAATGAGGCTTTAACTCTCCAAGAGCTGAATTCACCGTAGAGTTGTAGATCGGGTAGAAATTAGATCATTTATCATACTGGTAGACAGAAGTGACAGGTGCATTTTATCATGCAGGAGTTAATAAAAAGCCCTTGCAAGGGAAGTCTCTAGTTTCTTTGCAGAATTCCACAATCACTCAGGTTCAGTTTGTCTGGCTCCCACCTAAAGGAGAAGGATGACAATTAGGACTTCCAATTCCTGAACCCATCACTGTAGCTGTTCCCCTTGATCTACAGTTAACATTTCATGCCGATTTGATACCAACCTGCTGATAATAATCAGAACAAACAACCATCAGGAAATGAGAGACTCTGATTGTTCCAGTAAGAACCAGTTAAACTCATTTTGTATTTTCATATGGTTTATTGGAGTAGTCTTTTAAAAATGGGGCCTTTATCCTAGACAGAGTCCCCATAAATGTGTGTTATAATGAACCCTGGAGATAGAAAACTGTGTTCCAAGAAATTGTGGGAAGGGGAATGCTAGGCTACCGGGTAGAGGTTTTTCCCATAAGGGCCCCAAATATACTGTCTGGAATAGAGCTTCTCTTGGACCTGCAGAGCCATAGACTTACAAGGCTGTATAGAACTCCGTAAACAACAGCAGAACTGGGAGGAGAAAACTTCCACCTTCTATTAGGATCATCTGTCTAACAGCCAAGGACTGGATCCAATATAGATTTTAAAAAATTAACCAGTGGGGCCAGTCAAAGCTAGAATTTAGGATTTAGCAGACCCAGGGAAAAACCCCAGGATTATAGACAAAAACTAACTGAGAGGGTTCCCCAGATGTACAGAAAATATTACTTTGTAAATTTAAAAAGAAGCCGGGACATGCTCTTTGCTCTCAATGGGGAATGGAAGGATGAGGACTGCTGAGCATAGGGTTGCCATGTTATGCCTGCTTATGACAGGAGGGCTTCTGCTGGTGGGCCTGACCTTGGTCTCCAGACCAACCAGAGAAAAGTCCGGGGCAAAATGACTTTGCACAATGTGCCACTTCACGTCCTGCTGAAAACTCAGGTGGCTTATTGGGCAATTTGGTGTAGTGGTTAAGTTTGGTGTAGTGGTTAAGTGTGCGGACTCTAATCTGGGAGAACAGGGCTTGATTCCCCACTCCTCCACTTGCACCTGCTGGATGACCTTGGGCAAGCCATAGCTCTGTACCAGCTGTTCTCTCAAGGACAGTTGCCTCAGAGCTCTCTCAGCCCCACCTACCTCACAGGGCGTCTGTTGTGGGGAGGGGAAGGGAAAGGAGTTTGTAAGCCGCTCTGAGACTCCCTTGGGGAGTGGAGGCCAGGGTATAAATTCCTCCTCCTCCTCCTAAGGGGAGTACAGTCAGAGCGTTGCCCAAAACAGTTACATCACATCCAGGTTTTCAACTGGATGTGACATCACATGTCATGTGATGCTAGTTTTACTCCTTGCCCTAAAGCTCCTGGGCCTGGCATCCCTAGATTGAGCATCTGTTCAAAGGGTGGGGGAAGAAGCTCAGGTGGCCCAATCCAGATCTAAGAACTCAGAGTAAACAGGAGGGGAAAATTTGGGTCAGGGACTTCTTTGTCTGTGTTAGGACTTTTGTCCAATAATCAGAAAAATCAGAGTAATGAATCTTGCTTTTCTGGAAAGAAGAGATTGCTTCTTTTGGTTTAAAAGAAGTTTATTACTAAAGGGAAAAGGTAAACGGGATTAGCTACAAATAAACAAAACATGCTTTCTAAGGAGCTGCATTGTGCTCCGTCTTCACACTAAGACATGCTGATAGAGAGTGAGGGATTGCAATGGAGGATCTCTCCTTCTTCTTGACCCCTGAAAGGAAACACCTGATATCATTGACCAATTAGCAAGACAGTACACCTTTAGTTTTCCCGGGTCTACAGTCAATTGGCCAGCTGCCAGGTATTGCTTCCAGGCTAACATAGGTAAACAAACAAGTTGCATAGTTAACCCTATAATGACTGAATTTCTCAGGCCTTGCATTACATGCTCATTTCTCCAACACCCCTTCTCAAGACCTGAAATGCAAGTCATTATACATGCATACACAAAACATTATTGAACATTAGCATCAAGCATATTCAACATTTCACGAAGTCTTTCAAACTTGTCTTTGGTCAGTGGCTTAGTCAGAATATCAGCCACCATCTCTTCTGTACGACAATGCTTAATCTCTATCAACCTTTTCTGGTACAAATCTTTAACTAATGCACATTTAATACCAATAGATCTACTTCTAGCAGTCGTGCTCTCTTCCTTACATATAGTTATACAAGCTTGATTATCCTCTAACATAAGTATAGGTACAGGTTCAATTATTCCAAAATCTTTCAACATCTCAAAGATCCATTCAAGTCTGCTGCAGGCACTTGCTGCTGAAATGCACTCAGCTTCTGCTGTGGATTGCGCTACAACAGTCTGTTTTCTACTAGTCCAGTCTATCAGTCCATCTCCATAAAAGAATAGGTATCCACTGGTAGACTTGTAGTTGTTCATCTCTTCTCCCCAACTGGCATCCATGTAGCCGACTAGTCTTGGTTGTTCAGTTGGTGCAATTTTCAGTTTTAAGTCCATTGTTCCTCTTAGGTAACGTGCCATCTTCTTTACTGCGCTCCAATCATGATGATTTGGCGAACTTACTTTTCTGCTTAGAAATCCAACTGCCACTGTAATATCTGGACGCGTTGATTTGCTCAGGTACAAGAGCTTTCCGACAGCCTCTCTGTATCCTCCTATGTCCTTTAGTGGTGTGCCGTCCTTCTCCTTCAGATATCCAGGTTCAAGTGGGATTGATGAAGCTTTGCAGTTCTTCATGCCAACAGATTCTATAAAGTCCATAATCTTTCTTTTCTGGCATAAAAGAAAAGTTCCATCCTCGAGTCTCTCAATTTGCATTCCGAGGTATTGTTGAACATCTCCTAGCTGTTTGACTTCCACTTCCTTATTCAGTCCATCAGCTATTGCTTTGATGTCTCCTCTGTTTTGACAAGCCACGATCAAGTCGTCAACGTAAACAAGAACATACTGGTATTGTCCATTTCTGATTCTAGTGTACAGACAAGGTTCAGCTTTCCCTTGCTTGAAGCCTTGCTTCTTTAAAAGTTCAGTAAGTTTGTCATACCAGGCCTTTGCTCCTTGCTTTAGGCCATAGAGTCCTTTATTGAGTTTGTAGACGTAGTTTTCTTGACCTTTGACCTTGAAACCTTCAGGTTGTTCCATGTAGATCTCCTCAGATAGTTCTCCATTGAGAAAAGCAGTCTTTACATCAAGATGCTCTACTATCATGTTCCTAGATGCTGCAACACTTAGAAGTGTTCTGGATGTTGCTTGGTCAGTAACTGGAGCAAAAGTTTCAAAATAGTCAGTCCCATATTGCTGTGAGTAGCCTTTAGCTACTAGGCGTGCTTTGTATAGCTCCACAGTTCCATCTTCCTTGTGCTTAATTTTGAAGACCCATTTACATCCAACAGGATTTCTGCCTTGAGGTAGTTGAGTGAGAGTCCAGGCCTCTTTTTCGCTAGTGGATAGCAACTCCTGTTCCATTGCTTCAAGCCATCTGCCTCTTTCACTCGCAGGTAAGTTGCAACCTTCCTTCCAGTTCTTGGGTTCCTTTGCAGGTTGCACAAGTTCACAAAATCCATACTTCATTGGAGGTTGTCCCTTAGTGCTCCTTTCTGATCGCCTCACACTGGGTGTGGGTGCTGCTGTGGGTTCTGCCGTGGGTTGAGCCGCTTCCTCTGGTGTGGCCCCTGCTTCCCCTTCTGTTTCAGTAGTTTCCTCAGAAGGTGGACCTGCTGCTTCACTTGCCAGTTCCCCAGCCAGTTCACCAGCAGTCACTACAGGTAGCCAAGCAACGAACTCATCAGGTGCAGTCCCAGGCATCTTTGGATCAGCTGCAGTGGAAACACTAGACAATACAGTCTCATCAATAAAAACAACATTGCGTTCTTCTACTGTGTGGGTTTGGGGATTGTATATCCTGTACCCTTTCCCACCAACAGGATAGCCTACAATGAGTCCAGTTTCAGTTCTGGAATCAAGCTTTCCCCTCTTTTCCTTTGGTATGTGTGCATACCCTTTTGCACCAAAAGCTTTGATATGCCTTAGACCAGGCTGTCTTCCAAACCAAGCCTGAAAAGGGGAGGTTCCAATAATCTTTGAGGGTAATCTGTTGTGTAAGTACACTGCTGTGTTCAGGGCTTCTGCCCATAAACTGTTTGGCAGTCCAGAATGCATCAGCATAGCTCTGCACATCCCCTGCAGTGTTCTATTTAATCTCTCAGAAGCTCCATTTTGCTGGGGTGAATAAGCAATGGATACTTTATGTTGAATTCCTTGCTCTTGTAGAAATTGTTTGAATTCAGCATTACAATATTCACCACCTCCATCTGTGAGTAAGCTTTGAGGTGCTTTGCCAAATTTATTTTTAACAATAGCCACATAATTTTTAAATCTACGCAGTGTTTCATCCTTGCTTCTCAGCATATACACATAAGTGTATTTTGTTTTATTCTCTGTGAAAGTCACAAAATATTTGTTCCCACCTAGCGATGCAGGTAAAGGCCCAACAAGATCACTGTATACAGTTTCCAAAAATTCTTGATTTTGCGCTGGAGTTTTCCCAGAATAACTTGGGGCATCTCCCTTTGCTCTGAGGCATGTCTCACATCTAGTTTCACTCTTTTCACAATGCACAACAGGTTTTCCACATTGCTTTAACAACTGCTCAACAGATTTCAAATTTCTATGTCCCATTTTAATATGCCACGAAAATAAACATTTTTCATGTTTACAAGCATCATCACAAGCATCCTTAGTCTGGCAAACCTGTTCCTTATCATCAACAGTCTCTATTTCCTCATCAGGATCAACATCAAAAGTTTCTGTCTCCTCATCATCACAAGCTACAAAGTAATGAAAGCCATTTTTCTCTTCCACTTTAAATTCAAGCTCTCCATCCTTGGTAGAGACCTTGCTTCCTTGCTCTGGTTTGAGCACTACAATATGGCCAGTATTCATAAGGCTTTTTGTTGAAATTAAGTTCTCAACAGCTTCAGGCACATAAGCTGTATTTCGCAATTCAACTTCAATTAATTGATTATCTGTAGTGGACAATCGCAATTTTACAGTCCCAACGCCTTCCACATTTAATAATTCCCTGTTAGCTTGGTAAATTCTTGGTTTGTTCTCAACATCTATGTTACTAAACCAGGCTTTTTCTCTACACACGTGTGTACAAGCGCCAGAATCGATTAAAAATATTTTCTTATCATCTGTGTTAAAATCATCAGTGATCCTAAAAGCATTGCCTTTGCTCTGTGTCTGTGCTGCAAACTTCTTTCCTCTGTGCTGTGTGTGTGAAACGTGACCTCTGCTCCTCCCATAATGGCTTCCCCTTCCACTGGCTGGTTCTTTGTTACTGGAACCATGTGCTCCTGTGGCTCTTTGTTCTTGGGGCTCATCATTAAACACATACTTAGAAGAGCAGTACTTTGCAAGATGATTTTTCCCACATATAAAACACTCTATTTTCCTTTTAAATCTCTGTCCATGCTTTAGACTCAAAACAGACATCTCATCAGACAAACTTTCTTTCAAATTTCTAGAATCATATTCCTCAGTTAGTGCAGACAAAAGACCTTCTAAAGTCAGATCATCTTTCAGTCTAATCATACTGGTTACAGACTTATAGGAGCTAGGCAGACCCTTAAGAATTGAAGAAATCATATCTGTATCAGAGGGTGCTTCATTCAGGTCTTTAAGCTGTGTGTAAATGCCCATTAATTTGTCCATCTCTTTGGGAAGGCAGTCTCCCTCCTTCATCCTGAAATCAAAAATCTTTCCCTTGAGGGAATAGATTTTACTCTTGCTGTGCTTATCAAATTTATTCTTTAAGTGTTTAATCATCAATCTGGACGTGGCTAGCCCTCTTAATCCTGGTACCTCTGTGTAGGGAATACTCCCTAAAATCAGGGCTTTAGCAAAACCATCCATCATAAGGAATTGTGTCTTATCAGGGTCAGTTTCTGGAGGATTTTCAGTTGTTAATACTTGAAGGGCATTGTGAGTCTGCAGACGACTCTTCAAATACTCCTCCCACCACTGATAGTTAGCCTTTGTAAGTCTGAGGTTTGGCATTTCTTGGGATGGGGCATTAAAAGCCATTTTCTTTTTTTTTACTCACGTCCCTTTGGATTTGAGGTAGAAGCACAGGTTCTGGCTCAGTCATCTACTTCTCCAGGAGCTGGCAGGGTTAATCTTTCCTTTCTCTGCAGCAGAAGCAGCAGCGCGAAGTTCAAAAGCTCCTTTGCCTCGCCTTCCTTTGTACTCCCGGCAGCAGCGTCTCTCAGGTGCTCCAAGGCTCAGCTCCACTTACAGCAGGCAAAAATTAATCCAGTCAAAAAAGATCCTTTGCTCCTGGCAAACTACAATCCAGCATAGGTTTTCCCCTGATCAGCAAGGAAACAGGGTTGGGCCTTTCTGGCTGCAAGATTGCTCTGAGAGCAGGAAGGAAAAAAAAGTGGTTGTTTTAAAAATCCAAGCCTCTAGCTCTTATTCCCTATTTCTCTTTCTCAATCAATCCAGAAAGCTTTTTTTTAAAGAGAAGAACCATCTTTTAAGAACCATCCTCTGCTACCATTTGTTAGGACTTTTGTCCAATAATCAGAAAAATCAGAGTAATGAATCTTGCTTTTCTGGAAAGAAGAGATTGCTTCTTTTGGTTTAAAAGAAGTTTATTACTAAAGGGAAAAGGTAAACGGGATTAGCTACAAATAAACAAAACATGCTTTCTAAGGAGCTGCATTGTGCTCCGTCTTCACACTAAGACATGCTGATAGAGAATGAGGGATTGCAATGGAGGATCTCTCCTTCTTCTTGACCCCTGAAAGGAAACACCTGATATCATTGACCAATTAGCAAGACAGTACACCTTTAGTTTTCCCGGGTCTACAGTCAATTGGCCAGCTGCCAGGTATTGCTTCCAGGCTAACATAGGTAAACAAACAAGTTGCATAGTTAACCCTATAATGACTGAATTTCTCAGGCCTTGCATTACATGCTCATTTCTCCAACAGTCTGGAGGTCCTTCCTCACCCCTGGAATGCCTACAGGCAGAGGGACAGAATGTAGCCAGTACGTCCCCTACTCCGTCCTTCGCCCTTCCTCTTTGCCTTACTGAGGAGCAAAATGAAGAGTTCAGCTGGCCTCAGTGGTCAGGAAGAGAGGGTAGACAAAACTCTCCAGCAGCCATAAGGAGGCAGATTTATATATTTATTTATTTGCTTACCCTCCTTTCTCCCAAGTATCTCTGGACCCAATAACAAAACAATAAACCTTAAAGCAACAGATATAAAACAGTGTAAAGCTGACCTAGAAATACCTTATGTTCCCACCAGCAGGGAGTTTCCTCTTTGCCCAGGCTCAAGCTGCCCCCAAAAGTTCTCTAGAATAAATTGTGTTTTTCAATATCACGGAAATCCAGGAGAGTAGAAACTCCCACCTGACCTCTTTGAGGAGTCTATTCCATGGGCATGGGGCAGCCACTGAGCAGGCCTTAGACCGGGGGGGGGGGAGCGGCTAGACAGCAGGCTATGCTAGAGGGAATGAAGATGCAATCCTGCAAGACACGGGGAGAGGAGGCAGGATCTTTGGCAGGGACTTGGTCACCGGGGGTTACCAGGACCTCCTACCAGCAACCCTTTCTTCCCACAGCTGCTCCAAGCGGTGGCTGGAGAAAATGGTACATATGGTATGACATCACACTGCTCTAGGAATCACCAGAAACTATGGCTTTACCAGTGAGTTTTGGGAGAGGCATATACCAGTATGTCCTAGCTTCTGGTTTTCTCTAGAAGTGATATCATTCCATGCGCAACACTGATGCCCCCCATGCCCCCACCAGCTGACAAACCTAAGACAGCCCAGGATAAGGCCATTTTCCTGCTGGATGCTCCAACTGGCCCACAAGCACAGTCCGGCGGACGGTGGTGCCTGGGAGTGAGTGGGAACAGCAGTGGGCAGGATCTATCACCATGTTCCTCCCCTCTGGCCATTTGCTCTTCTTGTCTTCTGGAGTAGGTTTTTAGCATGCAGCCTGCCCAAATCTGCTGAAGGTTTCATCCACTGACTTGGGAGTATGCAGTCCCTCCATCACCACCTCATCATCACAGCAAAGTGCCGGGGCTTTCCACAGGAAGCCCTGACAGGCGGAAGCCGAGTATCATTGGGCCCACGATCAGCCTCAAAACCACTTCCCTCCTGCCTGGCCTTCCATTCTGCATACGAAGCGCTTCTACACAGCATCCTCCTTGCTGGGTCCAGAGCAGGGGGGATGGATGTCTACAAGGGACCCAGGATGTTCCTGATGCTGGCCCTGCTCTTCTTGGGCCCGGGCAAGCAAACCACAGCCATTCCCAAGCTTCAAGGTAACCTTCCCTACACACATGCAGCTCGCAGAGAAGGCAGGAGGGTGGGTGAGAAAGGGACCTCATGGCCAGGGTCTGCAGCTTTCTGTTTGAGCCCATCCACAAACTTTCAGACTTGGGCCTGTTCAGCTGCAGTAGAGGATGGCTTTCTTTGCATTCGTGTATGAACTGACCCAAGTGTCTATGCATGAACTTGTGAAGCTGTCATACTGCCTCAGACCATTCGTCCAATGAGGTCAGTATTGTCTGCTCAGACTGGCAGTACCTTTCCAGGGTGACTAGGATTGCTGGCTCTGGGTTGGGAAATTCCTGGAGATTTGGGGGTGGAGCCTGGAGAAGATGGAGTTTGAGGAGGGGAAGGAACTCAGTAGGAATGTGACGTCAGGGAGTCCACTGTCCGAATCTGCTGCTCTCTCCAAAGGAACTAATCTTTGCAGTATGGAAATCAGTTGTAATTCCAGGAGATCTCCAGGCCCCACCTGGAGGTTGGTAACTAACAATGTCTACAGCAGAGGTTTTCACATCACTTACTATCTGATCCTATTTTTAACTGGAGATGCCAGGGATTGAACCTGGGACCTTCTGCATGGCAAGCAGATGTTCTACCACTGCACCATGGTACTGCCAGCTTGGGGAATACTCCCTGAGTTGCTGAGAAGAGGTCTCAAGGGAACTATTGCCATTGCCTGGCTGCAGACCCACATGCCCTTTTGCCGCAGGTCCCTGACCATCTACTGTGGCCACTGAGGAAAAAAGACACCAAAACAATCAGCATGTCTTCCAAAACAAAACTTGCAAGGGAGGGAGGTTGGGAATGCTATAAAACCGGGGAGCAGAAGACCCCTCTGAGCTAAGACAAACTTTTTTCTTCCTGAGTTGAGCTGGCTCAGGCTAGGGCTTCCTCCGTGATACAGTAACATGAAGACTAACTTGCCTTGTGTGATAAGACCCATTCACAACACAAGCTGCCTGGAGAGACCTGGAATTTCCCTGTTTGGTTTTTTTTTTGAAGAAAATTTTTTATTGCACAATAAAATATTTCCAACAGTATACATAATATTTTTTCCATTTTTTGTAGCCTGAGGAAGGACTTTGGAGCTGGGGGGGGGGGGGGGGGAGCAAGGCAAACCAACCTGAGCTGGAGTGCTGCTGAGCCTCCCTTGATTATTAGCCAAATCCAGAGTGCAGAAGGCTGAGCTGCTCCAAGGGATGGACAGCAGCCTCTGCCGCCTTCTTTTGCTGCTTCCTGAGCTGGATAGGCTGTAGAGGGGTAGAACACAACACACATCATCCAGGATCTCTGACAAGAGTCCTCGGAAGCTCACCTAGCCCTGCGGGGCTGTCTGTTCCAGGGGTGGAGTGCATAGTCTACAATGACGACTACATGATCTGTGAGTGGGACAACAGCCAGAAACCAGCCTCCAATTACGCCCTCTACTACTGGTATGTTCCTTTTGCCACATCATCCTTGGGGCCCCTTCTCCCCTGCTCACCTCCTGGGATTGCCTTCTTCCCAGGTCCAACACCCCCTTCCACACACATCTTTGCTGCATTTCTTCTACTTGTGTAGCAAGCTTCATCGGTAACCAACCGTCAGCCACACTTCCACATCTGGGTTGGACCCTCCCCTATAGCATAAAGGATACCACTAGTACAGGTGTCCTCTGGGGAAATATGGCAGCCCTTTGATAGGACATGCCATGCACCTGTGCATCACAAGGTGCCAGTGACCACAGTTTGGGACCAGCAGATACATTTGAGGAACTGATCATTGGGTATGTGTGTGTGTGAGAGAGAGAGAGAGGGAGAGAGAGAGAGAGAAAAGTCCCATCAAGCCACAGCTGACTTACAGAGACCCCAGCAAGGGGCTTTCGAAGCAACGGAGAAAAGCAAAGGTGGTCTGCCATTGCCTTACTCTGCAGCCTTCCTTGGTGGTCTCCCTGGTTGGTGAATCTATATTACTCCAACATCTTTCCACTGTGAGTGATGAAAGGAACAATAAAAGCAAATGGCATTGTGTGACTGGCCTCTCTGCCCCCCCCCCCCAATGCCAGCCATTTTGTGGTTGTGCCTATTGTCCTTTCTTAAAATTCTAAAAGTCCCTGCAAGGTTATGCATGTCTAGCCTTGTTCAGCGCAGAGCTGCCCATAAAGCCTGCCTCCGTGGGCAAGTCTGCTTCCCTATAGATGGGGATCCCCATGGGTTGCCTATAGCAGAAGACTCACCCCAACCCTCTTTTTTCTCCCTTAGGTATGGACAAAATCTCATTGCAGAGTGTAAGCATTACCTCCAAAGTGATGGTGTCAACACGGGATGCTGGTTCAACCACAGCCAGATTAAGCTTTATCAAACCTTCAATGTTTATCTCAATACAAGCAACAACAGCAGCAGCCCCTTCAATAGAAACAGCACCATGTTCCTGGCAAACCTAGGTATGATGTCCTAGAGGACCAAACCACAGCATGGACCATAACTCAAGAGGAATGAGACCCAAAATCATGGCCCTGCTGTCCTGGGTCCCTCTGCCAAGGCCTCAAACTCTACTTCATGTCTTAAAAGCACCACTGCTCCCTGAGACAAACATCCCTGCCCAAGTTTACCAACTGACCTTTTTTGATTCTCGCTTTCGGGTAGGAGTCCAGCAGCTCAGGTGTATCAGCTTGCTATTGCTAGAGATGCTGGTTGATAGTCATGACCATTCCATGACCAGCCAGCCATGCCAAGTACAGAACATGTAGGTACAGACTCCAGAGGGTTGTGGTTACTTGATTTAAGACAGTACCCCCCACTCTTCATGTTCTCCCAGTTCCCCAATGAAAAGTGGGGAAAGAGGGAGAATCCCCCCCAAAATGTTAGTGGGTAGTAAGGTAGGGCAACTCCTGCCTCAACATTCAGATCTATGTCTTCAGAGTCCCTCTGGTGTGTGCCCCTATTGACGGAGGTGGAGCAGGGCATTCTTTGTAGTGGCACATACCTCCGCTCTGTCCACCTGACACCTTATTCTTCAAATGGAAACATTGCTTTCTTTTCTGACCATTTGGTGCTTAACTGCATGCACACACATACATCATCTGTTGCTCTGTTGCTTTTTGGCCAGGCTGTTTGATGTTCAGTTGCTGCTAAAGAGATTTTATGTCCCACAGTTTTTTTCCTGCAGTGGTGCTTTTTAATAATGTTGGTGCTTGCTTTTATCATTTGGTGCTTTCACCGAAGCTGGTTTTATTGGCTATTGATTTGTTTTTACCATTTTTGTTTTATTTATTTTTGAAGGGAGAAGGGTTTTTTTCTGAGATACCAGGTTTCCAAGTGCAGGAATTTGTTTTGTTATACAGGAGCATTTGAACATCTGAACTCCACCTGCAGCCTGAAGTGGTAAAACAGCTTTACTGCTTCATCTGCTCTTTTGATGAGAAGAACTGGGCCCAAATTGCAGAGTTGAGCAGGTCAGCCCACTGCCAGACCTGTCACCTTTAGGGTTGCCAAGATCCAGGTGGGGCCTGGTGTTCTCTCAGTGTTATAACTGATTTCTGGACTACAGAGATCAACTCCCCAGGAGAAAATAGCTGTTTTAGATGGTGGACTTTATAGCATTATACCCCAGTGAGATGCCTCCCATTCCCAAACACCACACCCCCAAGCTCCACCCCCAAATCTCCAGGAATTTCCCAACCCAGAGTCGGCAATCCTATCTACAGCATAGCCAAGGAAAACTCAGAAGGCTGGCAGAAGCATGACAATTTCATGCAGAAACCAACATTTTAGTTCTGCTGCAGTCTGGGAGGGAATGTGGATAAAAAGCTCCATAAAAAAAGCAATGCGTGTGGTAGTAGAATTAGGTGGTGCAGGAAGAGAAACCCAGTCATTCCCAACAGCTGTACCAAGAGGCATGGTCAACCCTTCAGATAGGGTTGCCAGCCTCCAGGTAGTGGCTGGAGATCTCCTGGGATTACTGTTCTCCAGGTGAGTTCACCTGGAGAAAATGGCTACTTCAGAAGGTGGGCTCTTAGCAATATGTCCTATTAAAGTCCCTCCCAAGGCTCCATCCCCAAAATGTCCAGGTATTTCCCAACTTGGAGCTGGCCACCTTACTTAAGAAACTAAACATTCTACTTTTCTCTCCTCTAGTGAAACCCAATCCACCTGTTAACCTCACCATCCAGAGCTTAGGAAACAACCAGCTGCAGGTGACTTGGGGCTCAACATACAAAGCCCAACACTGTCTGAGACATATGGTGGAGTACCACAGCAGCACAGACACCAAATCAAAGGTACTGGCTCTCCTCCTTGTCCTGCTGAGAACAGCTGCGGGGTGGCAGAGGAATGGCATTGCCACTGTAGGTGGAAGCCTTCACAAGGGGCAACCAACTCCAACTGGGCCTGCAACTGGCACAATCATCTCCAGCTTTGGGCTTGTCAGTCTCCAGGTGGGACCTGGTAATTTCCTAGAATTACAGCTGCTCTCCAAACAACAGAGATCACTTCTTCTGGAGCAAATGGCTGCTCTGGAGGGTAAACTCAGTCTATGGTATTATACCCTGTGGAGGTTCCTGGCCTCCCCTAATCCTACTCTTCCCAAGTTCTACCAACAAATCTCCAGGAATTTCCCAACTTGGAGTTGGCGATCCTAGACTCCTTCAGTGTAGGTAATTGGGGGGGCTGAAAACTTTCAGAAAGGCAGTGGGCTCTCCCTGTGCTTGTTTTCACTCTGTAGCCTAGTAAGGAATGATTGGAGTTTGGCTGAATCTTGGTCTTGGAGGGAGACTGATTTGTAAATACAGTAGAGCGCAGGGCTATTTTGGGGCAGGAACACACAGGAACAGAGTTCCAGCTGGCTCCTGGGTTGGCCACACCTACAACCAAAACCTCTGGCATGTGTGGCTACAGAGCATGCTGCCCTCCCCATGTTACACACAAGAGGGAAAGGCAGCATGTTAAAATGCCCTCTTTCCCTCTGGGGAGCCCCTCGGGATTTCCTTGTTAATTTCCCTCCCCACCAGTCAGCTGAGAGTGAAAATTCCATGGAAAAGGCTCTCTCTGCCTTCCCTTCTCTAGCTGACATGTCGCAGCTGGAAAAGAGCAGGCAGGGAACCCAAGTATGTCTTTCTTTCCCTCCCCAATCTGAGGGAGGGAGAGAAAGGCATTTACCCATGCCCCTCCCACACTTCCCTGAGTCTTCCCGCAGTAGCGGAGAGACTCAGGGAAGAAAGGGGCATGTGTTCATGCCTGCCTTCCTTTCCCCAGCTTGTCCGCCACAGCAGACATGCCTGGGTTCCCCTCCTGATCTTCTCGAGGTGCCTTGGTGGGCTGTGCCTTGGTGGGCTTCTCTGCAAAAGCGCCTTGGTGGGCTGTGCATCTTAGCGGGCTGGCTGGGGAGACCGAGGGCAACCAGGCAAACATTCCTGCTTCCCTTCCCAATCTTTCAGGGGGAGGATAGGAGACTAGAAAGACGACACTGAAGTGCCTGGGATTTTTCAGATCGCCTTTTCCCGGCTGTCTGGACTAGAAAGGCAATGCTGAAGTGGGGCGGAGAAGCTTGGGGGGGGGGGCAAGGGATGCCTGCCCTGTGTATCCCAGCCCCCTGCCTAATATGCTAATGAGCTGCACTGTTAGGGTTGTGGCCTAATGTGCTAGTGAGTTTCTGCTGTTGGGTGCAGCCTGTTATGCTAATAAGTCCTGCTGGGCTTTTTCTACAAAAAGCCCTGGTAGAGTGTATTAATTTTCCAGAAGCACCTGTGTTCTTATTGCTGAAGTCTACTACACAGGACCAGTAGGGGTCCTGTGAATACTTGCAAGAGAAGGAATATCCCATTATATCCTCCCCTGTTGGTCCCTGGGGCTCCCATTGTGATGAGTGGCATGCTTTCCTCTAAGCCTCCCTCCTCCAGCCAGTGCCAGCCAGTTAATCAGGGATCTGGGCTTAGGGCAAAAAATTTCCAGATGTGCTTTTCTTCTTGAGCCCTCCTCTAGCTGGTGGGGGGAAGCTTGCAGTGGAAACACACTTTCTGCTCTAAACGACCTCTGTCCAAAAGTTGCAACTGAGATCATGCAATAGAGTATCACAAGACTTCATATAGCTTTTTTTTTGCTTGAGTTCCCCCCTTATCTTTATTTTTTGTCTTTCTGTACCTGAGTCCATTGAGTGGAGGTTTTGATCTGCACTCAGAGGCCAAGTTCAAGATTAGATATCTGATGTTTCTGAGCTGAAAGGCCACAACTAAGGTGGGCATTGATCCCCAAGTCAATGCTACACACTCATCAACCTTTGCCCAAATTGTCAGTTGTGTGTTCTATTTTATTTTCTAGAACACAAATTGTGTGTGTATGTGTGTTTTTCTATGTTTTCAGGTGTTTCCAAAAATAAAAGTACAGCTCTACTATTGCCATTTAATATCCCCCAAATAAAGACAGATGTCTTGGTGTAGTGGTTAAGAGCATGTACTCTAACCTGGGAGAACAAGGTTTGTGAAGAGTACATACTACATTACAGTTTGATCCTCACTACTCCATATGCAGCTGCTGGTGTGACATTGGGTCAGTCACAAATCCTTTCAGAGCTGTTCTCTCAAGGGCAGTTATCGAGAGAGCTCTCTTCAGCTCCACCTACCTCTCAGCTCCACCTACCTTAAGTCCAGTGAGCAAAACTTCTACTTTGTGAGCTACTGGCATTACATTTGTGAGCAATTTGGCTGCTGCATAAATTAGTTTGTTCTGGAGCCATCCTTCCTGAGCGGAGACAAAAATCTGTGAGCCGGAGGCTAAAAAACTGAGCTAGCTCACACTGACTCAGCTTAGAGGGAACACTGCTCACAGGGTGTCTGTTGTGGGGAGGGAAAGGGATTGTAAGCCACTCTGAAACTCTTTTGGGTAGTAGGGTTGCCAGGTCCCCCGGGTGGGCTGGGGTTTGCCCGCCTGATGGGCCGTTTATCTGCCAGTCTGGAACTGGCCAACCCCACCCCCAAAGTGCCAACATTGCAGCAACGTGCCCTGGTATGACAGTGTCACCCGGAAGTGACATCATCACACCAGGGCACATTGCAGGGGGGACACTCTAGCATTTGAGGGAAAACTCTATGGGTTTCCCCCTCAGATGGTAATGTCCTGCCCCCAACGTGCCCGATGTGATGACGTCACTTCTGGGTGGGGTTGTTGCAGCGTGCACGCAAAGCATACCAAAGAACTCCTGGAGAAGGGCTGGGGACTCCCCCGCTGCAAACCAGGTAAGATCTGGCAGCCCTATCGGGTAGTGAAAGGCGGGGTATAAATCCAAGTGCTTCTTCCTCTTCTTCACATATCCCTGTTCCATATTTATCAGGAAATAGTTTGGCCTTTTAGAACCTGCAGCACTTCATAAAGCACATGGCCCTCACATCCTTGCCTGCCATCTTGACACCTCATTACTGTCCCATAGACCCCCTAGTGTACTGCAGACACAGAGCAAGTGGAAGTCAAAAGAGCAGGTGGGGACATAAGCTGCTCCCCCTCTAAAGTAATCGGGTGGGAGTAGGGTTGCCAGCCTCCAGGTGGGGCCTGGGGATCTCCTGCTTTTACAACTGATCTCCAGCTGGCAGAGATCAGCTCCCCTGGAGAAAATGGCTGCTTTGAAGGGTGGACTCTACAGCATTGTACCATGCTGAGGCCCCTCCCCTCCCCAAACCCCACCTTCTCCTGGCTCCACCCCCAAAGTCCCCAGGTATTTTCCAACCCAGACTTGGCAACCTGAGGTGGGAGCCACCTGGCTGGTAGAGGGAACTGCTGCTTTCCATACCTTTTTCATGTTGCCTTCCAGAATTCAGCAACAGAAGAGATGAAGTTCATCTTGCCCAGTGTGGATCCAAAGAAACGGTATACCTTCTATGTAAGGAGTAAGATAAATTATAAATGTGGGACCACTGAACTTTGGAGTCTGCCAGCCGGCCCTGTCAATTGGGAGGGAAATTCCACCAGCGAAGGTAGGAACAGCTTTTTTGAAGGGCAAGGAAAGGTGTATATAATATCTTAGCCCGGTTTCTAAAAAGCACCAACAGAGTTAGGCTGCTGCACACTTCATGGCTACCAGTGGGGGGTGGGGTAGGGTTGCTGGATCCAGGTTGGACATCTCCTGGAGATCTGGGGGTGGAGCTTGCAAAGTTCAGGGACCTCATTGGTGCACAATGCCACAGAGTCCATTTCCTCCCCTAGAATGTTTTCTCCAGGAAACTGATCTTTGTAGTCTTGAAATGAGCTGTACTTCTGGGGGATCCCCAGGTCCCATCTGGAGGCTGGTACCCCTATGAGCAGAGCCTAGAGAAACAGGCCCAGAGAAAAATGTCTTGTCCCTTTAATAGAGGGTAGATGTGTTTGAACGGGCTCATGGTACCGATGTAAATAACAACACCTAGAACTTGTTGCAGATCAAAGTGATATTAAAGGGACATCTAATGGGACCAGTTTAAAAGTTCTTTCAGGATTAGTAATACTTAGCATTAATGTACCACTTTTAATGTTCAGTGCACTTCACACACGTCATATATCCAATTCTGAACCTGGCCTTACAGCATGGATTAATAGAGCCATAAAAGGGAAATAGGGACAAATAGGGGGGCATTTCTTCGCAGACTGGAACAGAGACCCGAGTTTGCAGAAAATGCTGAGATCTTTTTTAAAAATCAGGGGATTAAAACTCCCCAAATATGATTGTATTATTATCTATTGATATTACCAATAAAAATAGTGTTAAATAAAATAATAGGAACTCCCTAAAAAAGCAGAAGCAAAGCCTATTGCTTTAAGAAAAGAATGCTCACTGAGATCTCAGTCGCCATTTTGGAGGTTGATAGGTGATCAGAATAGTATTGCATGCTGAGTCTTCCAAGCTTTGGTTTCTATAAAGAAAACCTAGGGGGAGCATAGGTAAACTTGGTGGACACTCTGCAATGGGAGCCTGGTGCTGGCCCAGAGAGAGAAGGAGAGAAAGCTGAAGCCAGGAACAAATAAAGGTAGTTTGGCTGATGGGTGGGAAGAAGAGAAAGAAGCAGAAAAATAGAGGAGGCTTTTGGGTCTGCCAGGGAATGGAAAGAAGAAATAGGGAGAGGAAGACAGAAGAAAATGAAATGTTCCCTGCAAATCCCTGTGCGTCCCCCACTAGTTATCTTTTAATCCTTACAACAACCTTGTAAAGTGGGGCTACTCCAACTCCCTGCCTTGGCTGTTTATGCAAAGTGTCCTTTCTCCACGTTAAAAGTTCCTATCACTACAGTTCTCTCTTGAGGCTGCTTAGCTTGTATAACTTGAGGCCAAGAGAGCTGCCTGCATGCTATATACCTCACCTTCACATCTTATGGCTGTACAGTGGACTTGTACAATGAATATAAATGAGCGATTATTGACTCCAGAGTTTGTCAGACTTCAGTGGCTTTGTAAGTGGGTGGAAGGCAGTGGAGGGAGCAGTTGTTTCCCCCTTTTACTGAATCCACTGGGAATACTTTGACTTACTCCAGCATGACCGTAAGCTGGAGTTGGAGGTGGAATTCAGGTTGTTGTGAGCTTAGTACACTAAGACCTGATCCACCCCTGACCCCCGTCCTCTTATGTCACCCAGTTCTGGCCCCTAAGCTGGAAGAATTGTGTCACCTTCAGGGATATGCTGGTGTAACATTTCACTGCTGTTGTGGTGGGGATACACTGACACATCTCCCAAGACGCACCAGGTTGTGGTCTTGGTTGCTGCCCTAAGTCTCTACAGATGGCACAGAACCATCAGACTGAATGTTCAGAGACCTTTAGTTGGTGGTGTAGGGGATGCAACTGTTGTCAAAGTGTACATGCAGGACAGATTTGCAAAGGTGCCAGCTAAGACCAGCAGAACCAGATAGGTATTAGCTAAGGGGATTTGCTGGGTGACCTTAAGTCCGCTTGCAGTTCTCAAAGGGGCCATTCAGTGCCTTGCCCTGCTATTGACTTTGCAGCCACTCTTTTGGCCCTTGATGGAGGAGCAGCAGCGGCTGCATTAGGTGCTCTGGGGCTGGTTCAGATCAGTAATGGAAACTAAGCTTGTGCAGCCAGCCTGTGGGAGTGTGGTGTGCAGGAAGGCCAGGCAGGGAAAGAACAATATGAGTATGTGGCCAAGGCGTGGAACTTCAGAAATTGAGGAGGCAATGAGAAAGGGTTGCCAGTGTGGGTAGCCACAGCAAAAAAAGAAAAAAGGAAGGACTTTTGGGGAGGAAGTGTGATGACCTTTGCATGAAGGACTGCTTTTCATGCTGCTTTTTCTCATGTGGTTTTGAAACATTCTGATAATATCAATCAGCCTTCCTTTGGGTAGGAGCTGGTTGCAGAACAAGGTAGCAGTTTGCTGCTAATTAAAAAAAAATTCTCTCCTCCTTTTTTTTAAAACTGTGATTGTTTTGTACTAATATATACATAATTACTCTGAACACCTCCACTTATTTTAAAAATGATGGGAAGTACAATTCTACACTAGAAATTATTTCTTCCATTAGGAGAGGAAAAGGGGGATGCATCTTTCATGCGTGTATGTGTGTGTATTAACATTTCCTGCACCCTGCCTTAGCGTTCTGTTTCAGATACTAAGCAGAGTTGCTTCCAGGGAACTTCACAGTGCGTGGACCCTGAATTACTTGTCTGATAGAAGCACCGTCTCCCCCTGCTGGGGCTATACAAAGTGTGCAGCTTTTATGATCCATCTCTCAGACCCTGAATCACAAATCCCTGTTTATTTATTGTTTGCTGGCAAGGATGTCTTTCTCAGAAGCAATAACAGCAAGCTATCATCCTACCACAGGCATGGAGTCTGCCAATGAAAGCACCAGATTCTAGGCTGTAAATAGCCAAAGTGCTCAGTGAGGCTGGACCATAGTGGGACCTCATGGCTTCCAGTGCAAGCAGGGTTTCTTCCAGACATTTTTGCTACAGGGCTTTCTGACAGGGTTTTCTGCACCATTTCTTGAACTGGGAGTTTAGAAAGATTTTGCAGTTACTGAGCTGGTGGGATCAGAGGTAATACGTGGAGAGCCCTGCCGCAGAGATTTGGATGGGGTTTCAGGCGTGCAAGCCCATGGCTACTGCTCTTTGGCATTTATTTGGTACGGTGAAAGGTGCTGTACAGGAAATCGTAGACCCCGATACAACAAGCTTTATACTCTTTCAGAGATTGCAGGAGGCAGAAATCCCCATGTGAGGCTGGCCCTGTTTCTCAGAGGCCCATCTCTGGAATGTTCTACTTTGCAGGCTCTGAAGATGCCAAATCCGTGTGGTTCTGGATCCAAAATGTCCTGTTCCCGATTGGCTCCCTTTTCCTCTTGAGCCTGCTTGTGTTTACCCTGATGCGCATGGAGAGGTGAGCTGAGCAAACCATCCAGCCCAGGGGCTGACAATGTTCCAGGATGGTGCTACTATCCAAGCCCCTCCCCCAGTCTTCAAGTCAGCTCAGCAGCAAGGCCAGCTACTCTTCCCATCCCTCTTCATCTTTTTGTCTCTGCTACTTGGCGTGGCTCAAGGGGTGAATGGGAGAGTGCTGGCAATAGGAGGGGTCAGTATGTTGCACTTATCAAGACATAGGTATGTCCTCGACTCCACTAGCTGCTGCTCAGCCTAGATCAGGGATCCCCATTGGGGTGGCTGTGAATGCCATGGAGCCTGCCACACCTTTCCTTGTGCCCACCAAGTGCTTCTAGAAAGTGGGTGGGGCCAAGTGAGGCTCTTGACCAGCGAGGCTTCTTATTGGCCACTGAAGATTTGATTGATTGTGCCGATTTTTTTTTTAATGTTGCATTGGCAGCAGGGAGCCCCTTTAAGTGCAGGGAGCTGGAGGCCCCTGCCCACCCAATCTCCAAGCAGAGATCAGATGCACAGGGCCCTTTCCTGCCGGCTCCCTGTGGCAGGGACAGTCAGGTGGCTCATCGAGGGCGGGGAGGGGCGGGTTTGGAAGCCGGCCAGAATGTTGTTCCGGGCCCAAAATAGCCCTGCTAACAAGTGATTATCAATAATGTGGTTTCCTGGTGAATATCCACCCCTTTAGATCTCCAGGCTGAGGTCTTTGCAAAGAAAGGCTGAGAGGGACTTGCAAGCTGTACTGTGAAAACCCTATAGCTGTGCCACCCCTAACCCACTTTCTCTTTTTCCAGGGTATGGCTGGTCCTGATGCCCAAAATTCCCAACCCTAGCAACAAATTTGAAGAGCTCTTCACAGCCTACCAAGGCAACTTCTCAGTAAGAACCTTTGGGACCCTTTCCCGCTGTCATGGGGGCCCAATGCAGAGGTCTGTGCCCTGCTTAGGTGATGGTGGAAAGTGCTGTCAAGTCACAGTTGACTTTGCCATTGCCTGCCTCAGCGCAGAGACCCTGGACTTCCTTGGCAGTCTCCCATTCAAGTACTACCCAGAGCCAAACCTACTTAGCTTCCAAGATCTGATGAGATCAGGCCAACTCGGGTACGACTGCCAGGTCCCCCCGGCCACAGGTGGGAGATGGGGAACGTAGGGTTGCCAGAACCAGTCTCGGAAACTCCTGGAGATTTGGGGATGGAGCCTGGGAAGGACAGGGACCTCAGTGGGCTACAATGTCATACAGTCCCCCTCCCAAAACATCCATTTTATCTGGGGGAAACTCTGTAGTCTGGAAATGAGCTGTCGTTCTGGGGGATCCCCAGGTCACACCTGGAGGCTGGCATCCCTAAACCTCTGCCATCCTGGTCATGGCATACCTTGCTTAAGAAGGATGCAGAACAAGCTTCAAAGAGAATTCAGTTGATTTCACAGTCTCTGATGTGAGGCTATGACTGACCATGGGTGTCAAGCTCTGTCTGTCTGTCTGTTGAATTAACCCCCCTGCTTCTGTGCCATGGACCTGAACTGAGTCATGGCCCCGAGCAACTGCTGTTTATAAAGAAAGTATGCTAGGGGACAGGGTTGCCAATTCCTGGAGGTTTTAGGGTAGAGAGTGGAGCTTGGGTTGTAGAAGCCCAGCAGAGATTTGTCCAGCCTCCAAGGCTGCCATTTTTTCCAGAGGACTTGACCTCTGTAGTCTGAAGGTCAGCTGTAATTCCAGGATAACTCCAAGCCCCCCCCGGAGGTTGGCAACCCTGCTTGGGAAGCTTCAGACACAGACTTCCCAGAATCCCTTCCAGTTAGGCCCTCGGTCTCCCTGTTTCCATGAGTAGGCCTCATTGCAGCCTCAGGCTTCAGTGTCACATGTCTTCTGAGCAGGCAGAGACAGGCAAAGAGAAAAGAAGTTCTAGCACATGGGGGGGGGGGATCATCCAATATAGAGAACAGACAGAACCAGGAAACTTCCAGGGGAGTCAGGTGGGGAAACCTCAGGGGTTGGGAGAGGCGTTTTCTTCTCAACATGCCATTTCTTTTCCTAGGAGTGGGCCGGGGTCCCCAAGGATGCCGTGGAGAGTTTCAAGCCAAGCTACCGTGAAAGCATCTGCCATGTCACCGAACTGCTCCCCGGTGGGGGATATTTGCCTCTCAGCAGTGACTTCCTGGGCAAGGCCGGGGAGGTGCCTGGAGTTTCTGTGGACCTTGTCTCCAAGACTGACATTGAATAGAGCCTGTAGGACCAGCCACTTGCAAGTCTGGGATGTTTCCTGGCTAGAGCTTGTGTTATGGCTCTCCTCAGACACGCTTCCCTCACACCGCTACTGTCGCTCACCCTGCCTGTTAATGGTACAGAAGACTGGACAAAAGCAGGCCTGATAGTTCCTGCAGAACACCTGTTCGCTTCGTTTCACAGCAATGTGTTCACTGTTACATCCTTGAGATACATCACTATGAGTGAATGCCTTTATGCCCAGAACGAAGTCTTACAATATGAAGAACAAACAGAACACAGATTTGCTGCAGTTATTTCTGTGGGACATTCATTCTAAGCTTAGAGGTGCTCCTATCATGCTTTCAGGGGGTACCTAATTTTGGCAGAGCTATGTGAGTTTCATGTGATTGGGCTGGAATACAAAGTTTTCACAATATCTGGAACAAAAAAACCCTTCTGATTTCTCTTCAGTCAGAGGACTGATAACCTGTAGAGACTGGTTATAGGGGAGAATAATCATCTCAGTACAATGGTTGATGCGTTGCTTTAGAACAGACGAAGACTCTTTAGTTTCCGCATGTCTGTTTTAATAGGAATGCTTCCCTCATGGGAAGGGTGAAAAGACTCCATGTCACTGCCTCCATGACATCTTCCATTCCTCACAGCTGCAATTCCTCCACAGATAACTTTTCTCACAAGGTTCAAGATCATCTTCTGTAGGCTTGTCTCTCCTTCATGCTTGGCCTCGAAGTCCAATGGAAGTCCTACCTTCCGGTCATATGCTTCCATGCCATGCCTCCTATCCCTTCATGACACACAGGAGTCATGACACGAGGTAGCTTGGAGGGAAGCTGGTGGTCTGGAAGCAGTTTAGCTTTTAACTGAACAATAAGCTGTCTAGTCTGAGACTTATTAGCCAGGCCAGTGTCAGCAATTCCATGAGGACAGATGAGACCCAACTGGCTTTTCAGCGCACCCTGATTCTGCTGGGCTGAAATCTGCAGGGCATCCTCCAGCCATCAACAACAGTGATGCTGAAGAGATCAGGCTAGCAGTTTTCTATATCAGCAAAATGCCACAGTAGCCCTGCTGCCAGAATTCTGGGTCAAGGCTACTGGCATCTTATGATGGTAGATCTTCTTTAAAGGGAGAGTTTGGGTAACTGAAACATGATGGAATGGCTACTAACTGGGTTTATTGGCAAGGGCGGGGGTGGGAGTTGTACATGTAGGGCTAGGAAGATCATTAGCTGTAATCCCTTCCCTCTCATGGTTCCCTGACAACTTTGCCGTCCCCATCTCCACCTTCCATTCAGTTGGCTCTTTCAGATTGTTGCTGAGACTCAACTTGACGTTTATCATGATGTCAGTGCTGGGTATTGTTCCGGCACTGATTGCTTGTTTTGCCAAAAATCCATGCTGCTTTTATCAAAGTGCCATACATCTGCCAGGGACATATTTCAGTGGGTTCAGAACCACAACAAGGAGTAGTCTGTCTTTCCATGACCCTCACATTCTTCTTGTGTTTTAAACCTTTCCGGCAGAACTGGCCCCCTGTAATCTCGCCCAGTTCTGCAATACCTTTTCTCCTAAAAAGAGCTGATTAAAATTGCAATGTTTATTCTCCAGTTCTCTTCTGCTCTTGCACAGCGTACTAAGAGTCGCAGGCGATTGCCCCTCTGTGGCTAATGATCTCAAAATCTGAATCAGGAGGTTTGGCTTCCCTGGTACAGAGTGATGTCCAGCAAAGGATAGGACTGCTGGCTCCCATATGAACCTGTCCAACACTTTGTCTTTGTTGGAGGACCTGCCCCATGTGTCCCCCACTGAGATGAATGACTAGTAAAAAGTAGATAGCAAAAAAATTTTTTTTAATGGAACTTACTCCTAGACTTATGTTTATTTCCACTCAAGATTTTATAAGAATGCAATATATTAAAATTATAAATAAAGTATGAAAGCAATCAGTTGTTTATGCAGCTTCAAGACTACAAACCCCGTAATGCAGTGAATCCACACATTCATCCCCTGTTTTCAATTAGAACATTCTCTTGCCTTTGTCTATCCCCCCCTTCCCTACATTTTTCACCCTAATGGGCATTCCCACCCTGATGCCCTTATCTCCTTCCCTTTTCTGCTCTTGTCTGCTTGCCCTCCTGGTCCCTTGACTGCAATGCCATTCAGGAGATCTTCATCTGGATATTTACAAGCTGCAAGCTGGCCTTTGCCAATGGCTTGGCCTAGTACCTTTTATCCTCAACCTCCTGCTCTGCTTTCCGTGAAGACCCTGTGCTTTTGAGGCCCTAATCACGGTTTGGTTTGACCCAATAAAGCTGGGACTCTCAGCATTCTTATGTTTACTTGGATGCGGTTTACTTTATCCAAATAAACTTCATCCAAGTAAAGATAATAATGACTGAGGCTGACTTAACCATCTCCTCCCAACAAAGTCCAACTGTTGTTCCTTCCAGTGGCCAGATCTGGACGGCTGCAGAAATTATGCCATTGTTGTCCTCACAGAGAGTTCCATATTGTGAGGTTACAAGATGTCACAGTGGCCTGGGGCTGCTCAACATGCAGAGAGCTCTCCAGCAGTGCAAAAGGCAGCTGGGGAATGTTCATTACCATAAAACATGGAGGTAAGGCAAGAATTGGCCATAGGACTCCATAGGACTCCATAGAACTATAGAGTTGGAAGGGATCTCCAGGGTCATCTAGTCCAACCCCCTGCACAATGCAGGATATTTACAAATACCTCCCCCCCACATCCCTGGTTACTCCTGTTCCATGCTCTGAGGATGACAAAAAGTCTCCAGGATCCCTGGTCAAATTGGCCTGGAGAAAAATTGCTTCCTGACCCCAAAGTGGTGATCAGCATTTCCCTGGGCATGTAAGAAAGGGCCAAAAGAACTAAGCACTGATGCAACCCTTCCTGCCCTCCCTCTCATGATCTGCCTAAGTTCACAGAATCAGTCTTGCTGTCAGATGGCCACCTAGCCTGACATAGACACAGGTCCTTGGCTGAAATGTAAGTGAGGAAGGCATTCAGCAGCCCTTAGGCTGTTGGGGATGGCAGTTCGGAGAAACATAAATGGGGCACCCTCAGACAGATGGACTGCCCCCTCCCTTGCAGAACACAACTGGTCCTTCCCTACATTGGTGGGTGCACAGAAGGAATGGTTAGGGCAGCCTCCAACATCCCCTTTTAAGAATTTAACGGCTTATACAACTTCAGGTTCATTTTTTAAAAAATTGTTCATTAGACATGATATCACCATTGTACCCTCCCCTCAGCACCTTAAGATACCGTGCTCTTGTGCCAATCTGAATGACTCTGTTTAACTGCTGCATGCATGTCAGGATCTGCTTCCTGAAACACCATTCCTCTCCACCCCACTTCCCTCCTCCATTATCATCACCCCCACTACACACATACTTTCAATGCTTTTGTACACTTCACACTGAAAATGAATAGAATTTTTATCCTGGGAGAAAACAATCTCAATGCCTGCACCACCAATAGTAAGTATCCCAGAACCTGCCACCAATACTCCCTCTAAGCTGTGGATTCTTGTGAGCAAAAATTCTACTTTGTGAACTACTGGCATTAAAGTTGTGAGAGAGCGATTTGGCTGCTTCATCAATGGATTTGCTCTGGAGCCATCCTTTGTGAGCTAAGACAAAAACCTGTGAACTGGAGGCTGAAAAAAATGTGAGCTAGCTCACACTAACTCAGCTTAGAGGGAACACTGCCTGCCATAACTGTGGGCATATTGCGGAGTGTGATGCCACCTGGGAATGCCTGGGGGAAGCAGGACCCCGGCAGCCATCTCAGTTGCTTCTCTTGCAGACAACCAACAATTCCTGGCTAACATCAACTGCTCGTTCTTACTATTAATGCACTACATACGTGACAAGGCAGGACTTGAGAAGACAGGTGAGATCCAGGCTATTTTGGGGCAGGAACACACAGGAATGGAATTCCGGCTGGCTTCTGAGTTGGCTATGCCTACAGCCCCCCCCCCCCCCTGATTCCCCAGGTGCCTCGCAAGCCACAGGACACCTGGGGAAGCCAAGCTGATCCAGGGAGGAAAGGCAGTTTAGACTGCCTCCCCTCCTCGGGCACCTGGGAGGGAGCTGCACTGTCAGGGGTGTGGCTTAATATGCTAATATGTTTCTGCTGTTGGGTGTGGCCTATTATGCTAATGAGTTCCTGCTGGGCTTTTTCTACAAAAAAAGCCCTGGAGATGACCATAATGTTCCAGAGACTTTGCAGGGTGGCTGCTGGATATCTGGACTGGGAATGTGGATTTAGAACCTGGGAACAAAGAGTTTCAATGCAGCCCACAGCACAGCCATAGGTGGGCTGGGTTAAGGTTGTAGACAAGGGTTGCTGGTCCACGGAGAAATTCCAGAAACTGTGATTTAAAACTTCCTTTTTTAGGACCAACCCAAAATATAATCAAACAATAGCAAGCTTTCAAGTGCCTCATCATTCCTCATCAGACTGGATCAGTGGAAAAGGGGGGATAGGGAGTAAGAAAAAAAGGTTAATGGTATCATAGAGGCCTCTTTACCATGCCCTGAAACATCTTTTCTCTTCCTCCCATCCCTTTTTTTGGGGGGTTAGTGGTTTGTAATGAATATCCAGCCTGACAAAGAATTCTGGGGAATTTGCAAGCTCGTATTGCCGAATGATGTTTTGGTTGGTCATAATGAAAAAGTTATTAAATTATACTTGGGGAAGTATCACATTTTTCCTGGCGCAAAATGCCAGCACTGATGACATCAACATTCCAAAACTCTGGAGGACTATACACATCTGAGGAATGTTTTATTGTTCTAAAAACTGAACATACAGAAACAGGAAGTACTGGGAGGATGTAGAATTTCAAAGCTTGCAGACAGATCAGACTTCTTTTACCTGCAGCTAGAAACTGCCCACGCTGGCTTCGTGCAGCTGCCCATGGGGATATCCGTGGGTGAGAGAGATAACAGGTGCAGTTAGGGAAATGAAGAGAAGGGCTCTGGCTGCCCATGAAAAGGCTTTCCTGAAGCAGTACTTCAATTGCTGAGATTGAGAATAATGCCAGATTATGCTAGCTGGAGGTAACTGAAGATATGGGTCTGGGTCTACGGGTGATGATTAGCCACTACAACTGAATGGAACTTCTGTGGGCACAGGCAGTATACCAGACACTGAGTGTACATAGTAGGGAAGATAAGAGCAGCCATGCTGGACCAGACCCATGATCTGTCTAGTCCTGTGTTGTGTTTTGCACAGTGGCCGACCAAATCCTCTCTGAAGGCCTTCATGCAGAGGAAGGCTGACCTCAGCATGTCCTGCCCATGGCTAAGTTCTGTTGGAAACCTTGGTCTGATTCAGCATGGCTGCGGTTCTGTTCTTAAGTGTACCTGGCTCGCGTTCTCCTTCCCTCTCCTCTATGTCTCTTGCACACCAAATTCCTTGATTGTTTCCTTTGTGCAGAAGAAGCAGAGAAGAGTTTGGTTCTCCAGCTTGTTTTATGATCTAAAAGAGGTCAGCGATAGGACAGTCGTTCAAGGAGTGTCAGTGTCATGTAATTTGGTCTTGGTGGTTCGTTTTCCAGTGAGAGTTGTGTTACCATTTTTTCCTGAGTGCTACGTTTGGAAAGGGCCACCACTAAGGGAGGGACTGATCGTCCTGCTTAGATTTTGAACTTGGCACTTACAACTGTTTAAAGCAAAGCAAAGAACTCAACTACTTAGCTGTCATTTTTTAAAAAAATCATGAAGGTTCAACGCTTTATTTCTTATTCCTGGGTCAAGGTAGATGGAGGTCCACCAGTGAATCACTGATCAGTTCCTGGTGGACCACCTGGTTCCTGTCAGTGCCTGGGATGATGAGTCTTCCTCTGTGTACATTGTGTAGTAACCACTTCTCCACACACTTTGTTCAGATTTTATGCCTTGCCCTAAAATCATAAACTCTGTAAAACAATACAATCGTTCTTTTTTAAACAATAAAAAATAACAATAAAAAGATCAGACTGAGGCAGCAGTTAAGGAACTAGTGTAAAATGTAAGAAGGCAGAGCTGGGCTTGAGATTTTGGTAATACTTGGCAGAGTGGATGACATGGGGCAGTGCAAAGAATGTTGGTCTGATCCCAGAAAGCAAATGCCCTGCAAGCTTGAGGGTGGTACAAAGTCCCTAACAGATGATGGAGGGACAAGGCTGCCCAGAAGCAAGAATCCACATCCACATCCAGTCCTTTTGATTCTTTTCCAGAGCCCATTGACTTGTGTGAAGAAAATGGAACCCTGAAGCTGCTTTTCTTGGTCAAGTTCCCAGAAGACAGTGCTAGCAAGTTCCTCACCCCCCGCGGAACCTACTACATATGTAGGGTTGAACGTGGTGCCCCAGGTATTCACAAGGTCTAGGCAAGTCGGAACAGCTGGCCAGCAAGTCATCATTGCCCCAGCCTCAAAGCTCTTTGTATGAAACTGCTTTAATATTTGTATTAGTCTGTCTAGCCCAATAGTCTCTCCTCTGACCATGGCTTTGCAGAGGTTCAGGTCCAGAAGGTCTTTCTAAGCACCTCCTACTGAGATTCTTTAACTGGAGAGCAAACCTGGGACTTTCTATATGCAGTGCATATGTACTATCCAGAGCCACAGCCCCTCCCTTCTCAAAGGAGGCATACATAGATTTCCTACCTGAGGGTCACCAACCAAGTTGTAGGCTCAAAGGCACCCGTTTTAAAATGTTAAGCTTTTCTCCTCCCTCCCGCAGTTACGAGGGCTAGAGACTTTTTCAAAAAAACTGACTCTTTCTTGGATTGTTGCAAAGCATGGGCAGGAGCAGGTGCACAAAACCAGATCCCAGACTGCCTGACCAGGGTGATTTGCCCCTGGGCTGTTACAATAACATACGGTAGGCAGACAGTTGTTTTAAATAGGTGCCTTCCTTCAATGACATATGCAAATTAGCAATGGTCATTTCTCCTACGCCTCCCTACCTGTCAGCAAGAGTGTATTGCTCCTTGGCTAATGCACGCACACTTTTTAAAGGACTGATCATGCCACGTATCTGATTGCTCACTCATGTCCAGTCCCCCTGCTCCTCTGCTTGTTTTGCCTAGAGGTAAACTAGTCTTGCATTTATGTCCAAGTGACTGCAACCTCTCTCTGAGCAGCAAAGGTCATTGTTTGTAGCTTGTGAGAATCAAT
The DNA here is from genome assembly GCA_029233225.1 of Lepidodactylus listeri. Classification (NCBI taxonomy): domain Eukaryota; kingdom Metazoa; phylum Chordata; class Lepidosauria; order Squamata; family Gekkonidae; genus Lepidodactylus; species Lepidodactylus listeri. Next base: position 32,360,560 of record JARCFY010000013.1, read on the forward strand.
CAGAGGCAAGCATTCCTTTAACTCGGTGCTTTGCTAAGGAGAAATATAACAGAAGTATGATCTTGACACGTGTGAAGGTTTCCAGCAGCTTATGTGGGAATGTTTCTTTGCAGGGACCAAACATGAAAATGGCTACCGGGCTTTCCACCCTGTATTCAAGCACCCACCAGTGGATTTGATCGGTAGGAACCTGCAGGGCTAAGTCTGTGCCAGGGCTCTGCCTCAGTATCCATTTCTAATACTTAAAGCTCATGCCTGGGGCAGCTGAAGAAAGAGCAGATGCAAAATACCCCGAGCGGGTACAAAGTGCATGCCCTTCACCAGTGAGTACGTACAGAGAGTTGCCCTGTCTCTGAGGTGTTTCTGGACAGAGGTGAGCATCTCTGAATCTCTCCCTCAAGGAATCTGCCACTCTGGATTAATGAATTAATTATCGTATGGCAATGTGTGCACTATAGCCAGGAGATCCCAAGACTGCTTGGCAGCCTGAAGTTCTAGCTCTTTTAGCATTATGCACCACTAGGTGGTAAGCTAGACTTGTTTTTAAGGCAAGAGACGTTTCACAGGTGGTTTGCCATTGCCTGCCTCTGGTATTCCTTGGAGGTTGCCCATCCAAATACTGGCCAGGGCTGACCCTGCTTAGTTTCCAAGATCTGATGAGATCAGGCTAGCCTGGGCTATCCAGGTCAGGGCACCACTCCTGATACTTAAGAGTGAAATGGGGGCAATCAGGCTGAGCCTGGAGTCAAAGGGGAGCTGACTCTGGACTTGACCTAACAACCAGGTCTGTCCAGTAGAGTTCTTTTGGGGGGAGGTCAGAGCCAAATGAGGAGGGGCTGCATCTCTTGTCAGCTCCAGGCAGTTGCTAACACCCAACAGATCTTTGGCTGATCCTGAACTAGCTCTACATCTTCTCCTGTTCTCCTGACAGCTATCCTAAACTGGAATTTGATGCCCTCTAAGGCAAGCAGCTCTCTGCCTTTCCCAGATGCAGTTCACGGTCTGTAAAGTGGAAATAAGATTGTTCTCCTGTTGTGAAAACAAACACAACCAAGATTGTCCATGTCTGAGGAACTAAAAATACACTACACCCATAATAGGTCATAAATAGTTTTTGTAATAAGTGATAGGCTTGTGTGTAGCAATAGGCTTAGGTGTAGTGGTTAGGATGGATTAGGATCTGGAGACCTGGGTTTGAATCCCCACTGTTGTGGAAGCTTGCTGGGCAACCCTGGCCCAGTCACTCTCTTTCAGCCTATCTACCTAACAGGATTGTTGTGAGAATGAAAAGGAGGATGTTGTAAACCAGGGGTGTCAAACATGCGGCCTGCGGGCTGCATCAGGCCCTCGGAGGGCTTTTATCAGACCCACAGTGAAACTGGGTGTCTCCAGCTTCTTCTTCCAGCTCTGCTGTTGCAGCTGCTGCATCACAGCTTGCTTTGCCAGGCTCTCTCAATCGCTCAGGAGAGATAGATCAGCAAACTCTGAGCATCATATTTCTGTAGTGAATGTCAATAAATCAAAAGTACATTTGCAACTCACAGATACACACTTGAACAGCATACTCAAGATTGCAACAGCACAGACATTTTGATGCAGTAATTCAGAGCAAGAGGTGTCAGTTATCAGACACTGTTAAATAAACAAAATATTGCAAGAGTACTAATGTTTTATTTATGTTTTAAGCATTTTTAAAGTAAAAAAAATCTTTGTGTTTGTGTCCTTTATAAAGTTTATATCTCTGCTACCTGACATTACATCTTATGTCATTTATGACATACATGGCCCAGCCTAACAAGGTCTCAGTTATGTCAGAGTCTGGCCCTCAAAACAAATGAGTTCGACACCCCTGATGTAAACTGTTCTGGATCCCCACTGGAGAGAAAAACAGGATATAAATATCTAAATAAATAAGACTTTCATGCTGTTGTATGTTTTTATCATGTTTTACTTTGTCAGCCACCTTGAACGTTCTCTGAAGAGGCAGCAAAGAAATTTCCTAAATTAATGGATGTGTGCAGGGAGGGTTTTTTTAGATATGTAATCAAGGTTTCTTTTTGGCATCAATGTTCTTCCTGCAGACTCCCTGCGCAACCAGTGTGACTTTCTGGAGAGGAGCCGCCTCAAGATGCTCCGGAGCCAAGATGGCAAGAAGCCCCCTACTATGGAGGCACTCCTGTCTTCCATGGCAGGCCAAGTGGTGGTGAGAAGTTCCCCCCTGTGCCTCTTCAACCCCTACAACTGAACTGGAGCCAGGATTTGACCACTGTAAACTATGGACTGTTTGTGCCGCTCCTACTACTGCAGCATAACATACGGGCAACCAGGCTGGCATGCCTGTGATCAGAGGGGAGGCGTACTGGGAAGTTGGTTGAAGTGCAGAGGAAAGAGAGGCCTGGATCTAGAAATGCAGGAGGAAAAATAAGTGAGGCCTTCCTTTCTCCATTTCTCCCATTCCTTGCCCATCCATCCTGTCTGGGACTAGAAAGCACAGCCAGCTTGAGACTGAGTGGGCATGCTAAGTTTGGGAGCCAACTGTCCTCCTAGATAAACAATCATGCCCACCTCTCCTGTTCTAAATCTTGGCCCTGCTTCAACCATTGTCAGCAAGCAAGGCCTGTCCCAAGAACCACCTTCCTGGCTCCCAGACCAGCTCACCAAGCCATACTTGGGGAGTGGCAAACTCTTTCTCGACATCAAACTTCATACATGCCCTGGACATAGGGTTGGCAACTACAGGTAGTGAGGCCCAGTGACCTCCCAGAATTACGACTGATCTCCGCAGAGAAAAACGGCTGCTTTGGAGGGTGGACTCCATCGCATTATACCCTGCTAAGGTCCCTCTCCTCCCCAAACCCTTCCCTTCCCAGGCTCCATCTCCACATCTCCAGGAGTTTACCAATCCGGGTTTGGTCTGAGACACCATTTGCGGGGACCTTGGGGAAGAAGGATTGGAGTCCACTAAGCCTCTACTTAAAAGACTGGGCATTTATTGTTGGTGTTGTTTCTAACATTTGAATACTATCTCTGCAAACGTCCTGTCCTTTTAGTAGTGGCTTAATGGGAGGTAATGTTATTTACTTCTGCACCCTGAAAAGCTTCAGCTGCCAATTTTCCCCATGAAACCTCTATTTAGAATTGCCAGGTCTGGGTTGGAAAATACCTGGAGACTGGAGGGTTTGGGGAGGGGAGGGCCCTCAGCATGGTACAATGCCATAGAGTCCACCCTCCAAAGCTGCCATTTTCTCCAGGGGAGCTGATCTCTGTCAACTGGAGATCAGTTGTAAAAACGGGAAATCTCCAGACCCCACCTGGAGACTGGCAACCTTACCTCTATTAAATTAAGAGGACATTTTCCTTTAGGCCTGTTGGCAACCTTAAAAAGGATCCAGGAGCTGGTTGTGCTTTCCTTTAGCAGAACTGTCTGCTACACGGTTTCACCAGTTGCCTACTAACATGGACTTCTGCAAGTGTACCAGCAGGGTTGCCAGCTCCATATTGGGAAATATCTAGAGATTTTGAGGGTGGGTTTTGGGGAGGGGATGGGCTTCAGTGGGGTGTAATGCCCTAAAGTCCACCATACCAAGGGGCCATTTTCTCCAGGTGAACTGGTCTCTGTTGACTGGAGATCAGTTGTAATCCCAGGAGATCTCCAGCCACCACCTGGAGATTGGCAACCTTGAGAGCCAGTTTGGTGTAGTGGTTAAGTGCGCGGACTCTAATCTGGGAGAACTGGGTTTGATTCCCCACTCCTCCACTTTCACCTGCTGGATGACCTTGGGCAAGCCGTAGCTCTGTACCAGCTGTTCCCTCAAGGACAGCTTGGGAAAGAGCTCTCTCAGCCCCACCTACCTCACAGGGTGTCTGTTGTGGGGAGGGGAAGGGAAAGGAGTTTGTAAGCCGCTCTGAGACTCCCTTGGGGAGTGGAGGGTGGGGTATAAATCCAATCTCTTCTTCTTCTTCTTACAGTGCAGATGTCCCCTGCTCTGTGGCTGTTGGCTGTTGAACTGTGGTTGTTTGTCATGCAAGTGCTGTGGCCCAGCCAGGGACTTGTCTCCTGGTCTGTAGACAGCTGCTTTCTCCTCGCCTGCCCAGCCCTCCAAAAATAATCAGTTTGTCACTTCACAGAATCATGGAGTTGGAAGGGACCTCCAGGGTCACCTAGTCCAACACCCTGGAACAATGCAGAAAATTTACAAATACTTCCCTCTACACACCCCCAGTGACCTCTGTTCCATGCCCAGAAGATAACAAAAACCCTCCAGGATCTCCAGCCAAACTGGCTTGGAGAAAAATTGCTTCATGACCCCAAAGTGGCAATCAGCATTACCCTAACCCTGGGCATGTAAGAAAGGGTCACAAGCACTGAGATAACCCTTCCTGCCCTCCCTCTCATGATCTGTCTAAATTCACAGAATCAGCATTGCTGTCAGATGGCCATCTAGCCTCTGTTTCAAAGCCTCCAAAGAAGGAGAGCCCACAAGCCTTCCAGAATGAACCAGCCAAGAGGAACCAGGACCACACTCCCTGTTTGTGGTTCAGCCCATCACCTCTTTGGCTCTGCCTTGAAGATGATCTAGGGCCCTGGGATACTTCCATCCCCCTGCCAGGCACAATGGGTTTCTGGGGCACTGCCTCTGAGCCCTGCCCCACTGATGGCCCTTGTCTTTTCTGCTCAGGGGAAAAGCACTGGGAAGGCTGGAGTAAGTGCGGCGAGTGTCACAGATGAAGATGGCTTGCCTCGTAAGTTGACTGGAGCTGCCAAGGCCAGAATGGAGGCCAGCAGGAAAGAAAAGCATCGCTGAGAAGGATCGAAACATGGACAGAGGGGCCTGGGAGGGGTCTGTGGGGCACAAATGCTGGGCTGCCAGAGCTCACTGCCATTCTGCTCCTGTGCTTGAATAAAAGCATCTTTAAGTTACAAGGGTGTTCAGCCCTGCCATCTTCCTTGGGATGCTGGGAAAAAGCACTTTGGAGCTGAGAGCTGATTGCAGCTGCCTTGCCTATTGAACCCATTTTGCATTCAGAGCTGGAGCCCTTCTGTTTTTAAAGCTGATGTCACCAGGGAGGCTTCTGATTGGAAGCTCTGAAAGGAAGCTGCAGCAGAAAGTGGATTTGCCAGAACACGGTGAAAAGAAGCTCCCAGCAAACAGCACTCTCTCTCTCTCTCTCTGTGTAGCACTCACTGATGGGCAGCTGCAAGGCCTGTACAGGCTTGTGCATTCCCTCCTCCCGCTGATGAACGCCCACTGAGCCAGTTTGGTAGCCCTTTCTCCTTGGAAAAATAGTCAGGGGAACCTGGTGGCATATACTGGGCCATCATAACAAAAGTGTAGGCTGTGGGGGCTTGCATTTCCAGTGCCTTAGAAGTCAAGCAGTAGGGAGAGCAGACAACACAGGGATTAAGATGCAACAAAAGCAGAAATTCTGTTCGTCATTTCTTTTCTGTACTAAATCAGGCAGAGGTGCTGATTTATGGTGCCCTAAGAGGAATGCTCAGATCAAACTGTGAATATGAGAGGTAGGGTTGCCAGCCTCCAGGCGGGGCCTGAAGATCTCTTGCTTTTACAACTGACCTCCAGCTGACAGAGATCAGCTCCCCTGGAGAAAATGGCTGCTTTGGAGGGTGGATTCTATGGCATTAAACCATTCTAAGGCCCCTCCCCTCCGCAAACCCTGCCCTTTCCTAGGTCCACTCCCAAAGTCTCCAGGTATTTTCCAACCCAGACCTGGCAACCCTAATGAGAGGCCTGTTGAATGGAAATAACCCCCAAAAGATACTGTAATGTTAGCCATGTCAGGGCCGTCTATCTTGGTTTTCATGGAACAAGAAAACAGCACAGGTGGGAAGACTGTAATGTCCTGGCCACTTTAAAATATTGAGTGCAAGCTTTTGGGTTATGCAGAGCTCTTCAGCATGTCTAGATGCATCTGTTAAATTTACAGGAACCCTGGCATAACATGGTTGTGTGTCTCATAATGCAACAAAACAATTGATGCACTAGGGCCACGTGACGGAATTGACAGTCTTCAATGCTGCATTTCCATTTTTATGCTAGATTTTCTCTGCATACTATGGTGTTATGCCAAAGAAAATGGGTTGTCACTCCAAAGGGATGCAAGTGTGGGGATTTATTTTTCTGCGTCTTAATAGGGTCCCCCTTTTTTCCTTCTTAAAAAAACCACAACCCTTTAATGACTGCAAGTTCATGCAGCAAACATGGTGCAGCCAATCCCCTCCCAGGCAAGCTGCTACCCAATTTGAAACATGGGCGCAAATGGCTGTGGGACACCCCAAAGGCACCCAGGCAGGGGCAGCCAGAACAGATTGACTCACAAAGCATTACTGCAATGGCTGCTTCTTAAGAAGTCCTCAGTCTATCCACATCTGTAGAGCAAGCAGATCAGGATTATATATTCTGCCTCAATTGCCAGACATCTTCAAATCAGGTCTTGGTAATGAGGGACATATTGCTATTGTTCAGAGTATTTTTTAAAAATCTCACTTTTAATTTTTTTAGTAGCACGTATTCCTATGTACACATAATCTTTTGCATATGGATTGGAAGAGTGATTGGTCAGAGAGGGGATACATTGTATTGTCCCCCACAGTTTAGGGGTCTACTCAAGGTAAACAGAGGGGATTATACAAATTGCACCTGCCTTATCTGCTGGCTTTACAATTATATTTTGAAATAATTCATGTAAAGGATTTTTGCCATGTTATAACAAACTATACTTCTGTATACTTCCATCATGTCATTCCAGTACAGAATCAAAGCTTGTTTTGCTGCTGTCCTTACTTCGAGTTGCATGGGCTAATGAGGAGGACTCACAGTGGGCAAGAATAGTGAGTTCCTGAGAATGGAAGGTGCACTTCCCAGGTTCAGAAGCAAAGCCTGATTTGGATAATGTCAGGGCCTTTGTACATGTGTAGAGTGTTTTCATCATAAACTAGGCCATCCAGATGCATTTGTACTTAGAAGCTGAGCTTCTAGATGAGGTCTTGGCCTCTGGCACCAGAATTCTCTTTGCTAGGTTTGCATTATTTTCCCCCTCACAATTGTGTTTTAAGGGCTATAATCAGTGAGAGAAACAGAGATGGTTAAAGCAGCTATGGTTCTATTTTGCTGCTGGTTATAGGATCCTGGGGGGGGGGGGGGGATGGAGTATTTGTGCAGAGGGTGGAAAGGTAAGGAAATACCTCCCCAATTGGAATTAGTAGATTGTAATAAAACTCTCAGGTTACCACCAATATCTTGTCTCTGTTTGCAGGCTACCCTATACAATTACAGTAATATATACTGTAACCATAAACAACACCATGTATCACATGCATTACACATAAACAAGGACTTCTAAAATGACCAAAATACCTCTTGCTAAATTAGGGTGGTGTTTGGTTGTTCCAGATCCCTACAACTTGGCCCTCTCTCTGGAGGCTTCGGTCTTCTGCCCATTTTACTCAGTAGGCACCAAATACGCAAAAGAAATTTACCAATGTCTTTTCGGTCAAAGAATAAATACTGAAAAAATACGATACGGCTCCCTTAAGAGCTGTCAAGGGACACCACGCTGGACGCTTTGGTCCACCCCTTTCCCTTGAAATGGGCGGAGTTTCGCCATTTGACAGACAGGTAACTTTCCGCTCGGCCCCACGTGGTCTTACAAGCAGCCTGCCGCAAGCCTCCATGAGGCCCAGCCCCTCGCCCTCGATTGGCCGGAAGCCTTCTCTCTTCCCCGCCCCTTTGAACTGGTTGGCTGGCGGCGCGAGGGTGCCACGCCCCCTGGCAGCTTGACTCTGGCTGGGCTGTCCGGACTTGCGAGCTTCGCCGGTTAGTCGCAGCTCCGAGGCCGGTAGTTGGTGCTATCTATGTAGTGAAGGGGGGGCAACCCGGCAGGCCGGTGAAAATGATCCTCTGCCCCCAGAGCACGGAGCATCCCCGGGGGAAACAGTGCCAGAGGCTGCAGGTAAGCTCGATCTGCTGCGAAAGCACCGGGTGCTGCCAGCAAAAAAAGACCCCCGGGGAAGGCAGGGGTTCAGTCGCTCCTCTCCCCGGCTTCCTACCCTGCCACTGCAAACACAGCTGCAGGGAAACTACCGAAAACTCCCTTTTTATCCTGGCCCCAAATTCCAGCACGTCCATTCAATTCCTCACCCCCCCCCCCCCCCGGGCCTTAGTCTTCAGCCCAGGCACTCTTGTCTTGCACGGAAGAAAGCCACGCCACGGAAGAGACTGAATGGCGTTTGCTTCCCAGTGCACAAGTATCGGGTCTGGCAGCACGCCCCCTTCGCTTCTCCAGTCCTGCCAAAGGGCTCAAGGGAGCCCCCCCCCCCCCCCGCACTGCCACCATGAGCGCTTGCAAGTCCTGCAGTTATAGCTGGTGACTCTCCTTTCCAGAGTCCTGCGTGAATGGAAGGTGATTCTTTATCCCTCCGACTGGTGTGGGGGTGCTGTAAGGTTCCGTCCCTCCCCCTTTGCTGTGCAGCTCCAGAGAAGCTGCAGGGGCGGGGAGGCTGCGGTAGCTCCACCGGCCCTAAGGGAAACTTTGGGGGTGCAGCCGGGGGGCGTGCACGCGCGGCTACAAGAGCTGTGCGGGCCGGCTCCGGAACGTTGCCTGTGCGCGCTCGCCCTCCGCTCTCTTTGTCCTGTCCGAGGCGGCAGCAACAGTGGGGATGCGGGATGCTCCTGCCTCCGCCTCCTCCTCCTCCCCGCGCTGCCAATCAAAGTTGTTTTTCTCTCTTTCCTCCTGCGCTTTGGCGGTTGCGCGGCTAGGGGGCGCTGCGGCTCGCCTACTGCAGCTGGGGGGGGGGGGCAGGGGAGACAATGGACCGGCACCGGCCTGGCTCGCTCGCCGCATTATTGGGCCAGCTGCTTCTTCTGCATGGAAGAGGGGGCGTGGTTTCCTCCTTTCTTCTCTCTCTTTCTCTTTATCCTCTGTATTTTTTCTTTTTCTCTGGATTTCTCCCGGGACAGGGACAGCTCCCCCCACCCCAGCACACATAAAGTCTAGGGACCTTCGAGCGTTCCTTTCCAGCTTTGTTGGATGCAAGGGGGATATCCTGTCTCTAGCTGGATGGTGTCTTTGTCCTGTGCTCCCCCTCCCAATCACATATCCAGAGAACCACACAGAAGTAGCAGCGTAGGATAGGCCTGGCATGCTACCTCAAAGAAGTGGATCTCTGAGTCCATTTTGCAAAGCCCAATTATGATACTTGTGTATGGGGTAGAGAACAAATTGGAACCAGGCTGCCCAGGGATGTCTGCTCATTAAAAAAAAGTGTCCCCCTTGTCTCCAATCTGCACCTGGTTTTTGAAGATTCTCATGCTTTCAAGGAGACTGGTCACTCCAGAACTGATGTCTTTTTAAGAAAGGGAATTATCAAGGTGGGGAAAGCAAGTGTTTATTTCCCAGTCCTGCCTTTTTAAAAGGCTGTGCTGTACTGAGATGAGGAAACTTGCCCAGAATTGCAACAGGCACTGTTTGCTGGTGATGTTTGCTGGAGTCAAAAGGGGGTGCAGAAAGGGGGGGGGGCAAAGTCATAGATCTCCTAGCAAATAACTTTGGCACAGCAGGTGTTGCTGCACAGCTGGAATCCCAGGGGATCTCTCCTGGCTGGTATTGAGAGACCAGGTAAGGGTCTCTGAGGTGGCTGAATGCTCAGTCTCTGGGGCTTCCCAAGTGTGTGTTTGTTTAGAGCTCAGGAATGTTGCTTTAAGGCCCTGTGGAGTCCTAAGGAGTGATTGGGGGGGGGGGGGAGACTGCTTTGATAAATGGAAGAGGGTGATTTCCCACCATCTTCCCCCTTTAAGGAGCCCCAGCTACAGCCAGTGAGCAACATTTGTTCCAATAGGAGCTTTTGTGAGCCGGAGTTCACTTCTTCAGATGTGTGAAGAGGAAATAGTTCTGGAAATTCTTCTAGGGTAAATTAAAGAAGGGGAGGAGGGAGAAGGTGTTGATGCAGGTGGCACTTTTGCCTTGGCCCCCTGCAGGCTGAGGCGGGAGAGGGCTTGGCTATCACCAGCAGCTGCCTAACCTGGATCAGCAAGGAGGGCAGGTGTCTGCCAGTGCCGGCAGTGTACTGGGGGTGTGGATGAGGCAGGCTTTTTTCCAGGTCTAGGTCCGTGCAAGAGGCGGAGAGCCCTCTTGGCTGCCCTGTGCAACTGCCTTCTGCTTGTACCTGCTGGAGCATACAGTTCACTTGGCATGAATCTGGCATTTCCAGACAGTTGACACTGGGGCTGGGCCAGCAAAACTGCTTATGGGGCTTAGAGGGGGCCCTGAAGTGCTTGATGGGGCTTGGACCCTGCCCTGGAAACTTCTAAGTAGGGTACAGGGTGATACCCGTTGAGCTTGAGAAGACTGGCTGCAAGTATGATGGGGCGGAGCAGGGGGCAACCACCTGGAAATGACCCTAGGCTTTTAGGCACAGGGGCTTTTGAATCTCCTTCTATCAACTGCCTGCTCTGAGTGTAAGTAGCATGGTGCTTTGCTTGAAGTTGCACACTACAGGTATGTCTCCTGGTAGTGCATACGGAGCCTGGCAGCCTTTAAAACTTAGCTTCCTTTAAAAAAAAAAGGGGGACAGGTAAGAACTTGCTCCAGATAGTGCAAACAAAGGTCTGGTAGGTGAAGTTGAATATTGAGGGAGAACCGAGTAGAGATTCTAGGGAGTGACTGGCAAGGGAGCTTCAGGGCTGCGTGTTACCCTTTTCCTCTCCTTAATGAAAGCAGCATAGCATGAATGCAAATGAGCACAATGGTTTCATTTATATGCAGAACTTTTTAAAATACTGCTCCAGCGACTCTTCCCAAACCTGTGTGTGCATAAATTATGCCCGTGTCGTTTATAATTTGTATGGGATGTAAAATCTCAGTTTTGCTAGTGCAGAATCTGGGTGTCCTCCGTGCAGATCTCAGCTCAGAATTTATTCATTTTGTATCTGCCTTTTATCCCAGACATGCCAGACCTGAGGTGGGTAACAACATCAAAACAATAGGAAACCATTTAACAGAACAAATACTAATGCAACACATTAAAAACAAAACTGAAAACAGCATGCGCCCACCAGCAGGGTATTTCCACTTTGCCCACGCTGCCCCAGAAGCTCCCTGGAGCAGCTCTGTTTTGCATCCTCACCAGAAAGCCAGAATGCACATAGTCCTGGGCCAGAATAACCTCTTCCTCCTCACCACACTTGCCCTGGTCAGATGTCCCTTTCAGAGACAGTTCATTCTTTGCTAACTTGAGACACCTTCTGTGCTCCCAAGGTGCTTGCTGTATGCTGTTTTGCCCTCTGGTTAGGCCTCCCTTACACAAGCTGGCTACCCTTCGGCAGTTTCCCCACACAAGGAAGAAAGCTGCAAAAAAACATTCTCTCTAAAAAAAAAAAATAGTCATGGGATAAAAGGGCAAGTCCTTTTGTGGAACAAAAATTGGCTAATTAAAAGGAAACAGAATAAGTATAAATGGGCAATTTTCTCAGTGGCGGGAGGTAAGCAGTGGGGTCCCGCAGGGATCAGTACTTGGTCCGATGCTTTTTAACTTGTTTATTAATGATTTGGAGTTGGGAGTAAGCGGTGAAGTGGCTCAATTTGCAGATGACACAAAGTTGTTCAGGGTGGTGAGAACCAGGGAGGATTGTGAGGCACTCCAAAGGGATCTGTCAAGGATGGGCGAGTGGGCATCAATATGGCAAATGGGGTTTAATGTGGCCAAGTGCAAAATGATGCACATTGGAGCCAAAAATCCTAACTATAAATACATGTTGATGGGGTCCGAACTGGCGGAGACTGACCAAGAGAGAGATCTTGGAGTCGTAGTAGATAACTCAATGAAAATGTTGAGACAGTGTGTGGCTGCAATGAAAAAGGCCAACGCTATGCTGGGGGTAATTAGGAAGGGAATTGAAAACAAATCAGCCAGTATCATAATGCCCCTGTATAAATTGATGGTGCGATCTCATTTGGAGTACTGTGTACAGTTCTGGTCACCACATCTCAAAAAAGATATTATAGCATTGGAGAAAGTGCAGAAAAGGGCAACTAGAATGATAAAAGGGTTGGACCACTTTCCTTATGAAGAAAGGCTGAGGCACTTGGGGCTCTTTAGCTTGGAGAGACGACGGCTGAGGGGTGATATGATCGAGGTTTATAAGAGTATGCATGGGATAGAGCAGGTAGAGAAAGAAGTACTTCTCTCCCTTTCTCACAATACAAGAACTCATCGGCACTCCATGAAATTGCTGAGCAGTCTGGTTTGAACAGATAAAAAGAAGTACTTCTTCACCCAAAGAGTGATTAACATGTGGAGTTCACTGCCACAGGAGGTGATGGCGGCTACAAGCATGGACGGCTTCAAGAGGGAATTAGATAAACATATGGAGCAGAGGTCCATCAGTGGCTATAAGCCACAAAGTTAGATAGGAACTCTCAGTCTGGGGCAAGTGATGCTCTGTATTCTTGGTGCTTGACCGAGGGGGGGGGGGGATGGGGGACAGTGGGAGGGCTTCTAGTGTCCTGCCCCCACTGCTGGACCTTCTGATGGCACCTGGTGTTTTTGGCCACTGTGTGACAGAGTGTTGGACTGGATGGGCCACTGGCCTGATCCAACATTGGCTTCTCTTATGTTCTTATGTTCTCTCTTTCTCCACCCCCCCCCCCCACCTGGGCAGGTGGCAAAGATGAACACCAGCGACAAAGAGCGGACTCCCCAGTTGCTCTTTGTGAAAGCCTTGGCCAGCAGGGGGCGCCTTGAGGCTATCACACAGCAGATGGGCTACCACCCGCAATACCTGGACAGTTTCCTCCGGATGCAACATTACCTGTTGCACATGGATGGCCCCTTGCCCTTTGACTGCCGCCACTACATTGCAATCATGGTGAGTGCCAGGATTTTCCACCTGGAGAGCCTTTTCAAGAGCTGAACCAAAGCCAGTCCATCCACTGGGCGGGCAGCCACCCCCCCTTCCCCGGAGCTATGTGCATGCTACTGTTTTCCTTTTGCTTGCTGCAAGCATTGCCCATCTTCCTCTGTTGCCATTTGGAAAGCTGTTCTGAATCCAGACCTCTTAGGCAGTCAAAGATTCCAAGGCATGGGCCAATAGAGGGCATCACAGTTCCTGTGTAACTGGGACATGGATGCCAGCTTCCTTTTGGTCACCTCAGAAGGGGTCCACTAGGGACATTCCTCTATCTTCCAAGCAGTGATAGCATTTTCTAAAAAATTACTTCACTTTTACCCCATTTATTTTCCCAATGGGGACCCAAAGGGGGTTACACTGTTCTCTTCTCCACCACTTTGGCATCACAACAACCTGTGTGACTGGCCCACTGTCACTCCGCAAGTTTCCATGGCAGAGTGGGTATTTGAACCTGGGTCTCCCAGATCCAACATTCTGACCACCACATCACAAAGAGGGGAGGGGCAACTGAGAGAGAAGTTGCTGAGCTGGCCCGCATGGGAAGGGTGGAAGAGACTATCCTGGGCAAAGATGCTTTTCCTCTTTGGTCACGGGCCTGGTGGGCCTCACCGCTCTCTTGCAGGCAGCTGCCCGGCACCGGTGTCGGTATCTGGTGAATCTACACGTGCTGCAGTTCCTGCGGGTTGGCGGTGACCCTCAGTGGCTGAGGGGGCTGGATTGCATCCCCCCCAAACTCCGCAAGCTCAGCGAGATTAACAAGATCTTGGCACACCGGCCGTGGCTCGTTGGCAAGGAGCACATAGAGGTAATAGCCGTGAGCCGAGCAGGAAGAGACGGGGTTGGGGGAGCACGCCCATCCTCTGTCCTGTTAGGCTGCCTGGACTGTGGGTTCAGCTGTGAGTTCAAAGGTGGCTGCTACCACCACCCCTACCACCTAGGCAGATTTTGTGTCGGAGCCATGGAGTATCTAGACAAGATCTACTATATAAAATGCTGAGTTAACAGGTGTAGAGTCTCCCTTAATATGTTCTGTCGGCTTTGCAGTTTTCCAGCACCTTTGCTGAGGGGGTGGGCAGAGGGAAGATGCTTTTCTTTTTTTTTTTTTTGCTCAGTGCTGCCACTTGTGAGTTTTGTCTAAGTGCAGAATCCGGGGCGCTAGACTGGTCTGGTGTTGGAGCTCAGCGCTCATATCTTCCCTGTGTCTCTTTGTAGAAGCTGCTGAAGATCAGCGAACAGAGCTGGTCCCTGGCAGAGCTAGTCCACGCGGTCGTGCTTCTAGCTCACTACCACGCGCTGGCCAGCTTCGCTTTTGGCTGTGGCTGTGAACAAGACATGTGTCCAGAGGGCAGGGGCATGCTGAAGCTAACTGTCCCAGGGAGCCTCTGCTTCTGCGAAGTGGGCAACGGCTGCAGCCAGGATCTGCTGCATCTCAACCGCAAGCGGGTCCGTCAGTTCGGAGAAACGTTTTGGGGGTCGGGGGGGGGGGAAGGGAGGAGTTGCGGGCTTGATTGACAGCCCGTGGGATGCATGGCAGCGGCTGGAGGGGGTGGGGTGGGAGAGCCCTTCCCAGGCTCCTAGATGAATGGGGCTTCGTCCCTTTCTCTGTCCTGCAGTCGCTGGATTCATGTGTGGAGCTGGAGTCTCTGCGAGAGCGCATTCACAGGCTGCAGGTGGAGAGCGAGACCCGGGAAGAGATGAGGCTGCCTGAGAGGGAAGAAGGTAACGCCACAGGAGGTCTTTGGGGCTAGAGATGTAAAAAATTCTGCAAGTTTTGATACCTGCCTCCACAGTTGTTGTTTTTTTGGTGTGTGGGGGAATCAAATATACTGAATACTTCCCTATCAAACCCAACCTTATTTTTTAATGCTTTAACAACTTAAGATGTGTCATTTAATACTTAGTGTATAAAATTGTACTAATTGGTATATTTATTGAACTTGAGATGTCTTGTTTATTTCTACAAGCCAAATTGCAAATATATGTAATAGTAAAATAAGAGAGAGGGCTGCAAACTGTCACGTCCTGTGCTACCTTAACACACATTTTAGTTTTTGCTATCTTAGAAGTAGGGAAAATTCCCCCCCACCCCGGGTTGTCACATTTTATTTGAGGCTGCAGAGAATGAATAGCCATGTTTTGTGGATGAGTTGCAGGCAAATGCACAAATCCTGCGGTGTGTCTTTCTCCTTTCCAACATGCCTTTTGGTTGTGTGTGTCTTCTAGGTATGGATGGGGAAATCCTGGGCCCTGCAGATCTCTCCTGCTATGTTCAGGACCCCAACTTTGCACACCAGGACTTTGCTCAGCGTGATGAGAACCAGACTCAGATATTCCGTGTCCAGGTGTGTTTTACTGCTGTTGCCTGCTTGGGCGGGGCTTGAATGGCCACAGTATGATGGGGGGAAGAGATGAGGCTTAATCTGGCCTTGCCTGGGCCTTTCTTCTTCCTCCTCGCTGCACCGGAGGCCGCTTGTTCCAACCCGGCCTTCCCCTTCTTTGACCTACTTCTCACTCTTCCTACATTCCTTTCTTTGCAGGATTACTCCTGGGAAGATCATGGCTTCTCTCTGGTGAACAGGTTGTACTCGGACATAGGGTATCTGCTAGATGAGAAGTTCCGGAAGGTCGATGGCCTCCAGAGCTGTGCAATGGCCAAGCGGCAGGGCTGCGATCATGCCACGTTCAAGCGTGGGATTTGGAACTATATCCACTGCATGTTTGGCATCCGGTACGTGCCTCTCTGTCTTCTGAGGCCAACGTTTTACAGTTGGCAGGGGAGACAGATTTAGCTCCCTAGAATTTCTGTGTGAGTCGCCAACTTGCACAGTTGGAAATGGGTCCCTCACACCCATCTAGTCGTAAACAGCCACACACCCACTGTCACTACTGCCCTGCCAGGCCATGAAAAACAGATCTATGGAACTGCTGATGTGCATTGTGATAGTAACACTGGCTGACTCAAGAAAGCAAGTCAGTCTGTGAGCAGGGAAGGGCAAAGGGTAAACTTGCTTTTCCTTCCATCCCCACCCCACTCATCTGAGTCTCTGCTGCGTGCAACGGGGGTGGGGGGGTTAAGAGCTTGTCTATATGTCTTGGCTGTGGGGGGACAGCCAGGCACCTTGCAGAGATGAGGCATATGGGATTCTCTCTTTTGCTTAACTCAAGGAAACACTGTTCATTGGCTGCCTAAGCTCTGGTTGAAGAAGAGACAGGCAATATTCCAGGGTCTACTTGGTAGCCAGAGTGTGTGTGCAATGCATGCATGGGCCTTTTTTTTTTTTTTAAGGGTGGGTGCGGGCTTCATTTTTCTGTCACTCACTCTGCAGGTACGATGATTATGACTACGCAGAAGTGAATCATCTCCTGGAGCGCATCCTCAAGCTCTACATAAAAACTGTGACCTGCTCTCCAGAGAAGATGAATCCTGAGATGTTTGAACGCTTCTGGAAACAGTTCAAGCACAGTGAAAAGGTGCGTGTGTGTGGAGGGGGGGAGGAATTTGTGGTGGGCAGAGGCCTGGGGCAAGTAGCATGAGTGGCATAATTTGCACCTTGGCGGCTTCCAAAATATGGATGTTCTTCTTGCAAAGGTGCTAGAGCAGCACCAGCGAGGCAGCATCCATGCCCGGACAATTTGGTCCAGCTCAGCCATTCCTCTTCCGTCAACTGCTGCAAGCAGTGTTCCCTCTAAGCTGAGTGTGTGTGTGAGCTAGCTCACAGTTTTTTAGCCTCCGGCTCACACCTTTTTGTCTTAGCTCTGGAAGGATGGCTCCAGAACAAACTAATTTGTGCAGTAGCCAAATCATCTGCTCACACCTTGAATGCCGATAGCTCAGAAAGTAGAATTTTTGCGCACAGGAGTCCACAGCTTAAAGGGAACATTGGCTGCGAGCAGAATTAATACTGGATCTGCACAGCACTTATTATAGCAACCTATATTCCTCTCTGGAAATAACACAGCCCTGCAATTCCAGGGCTGGTGGGTGTAAAGCCCATGTTTACTCAGTTTACTATGCAAATGTTCATACAGAAGTGCCTTCAAATTTTGCTCCTCTGCTTCACCACTACTTAACTAGTTTCTGTTCTCCCACAAGTGGCTGCAGCAAATCCTGAATCCATCCTTAATTAAAAATTACTTGGTAACAACCGGTTCTTGGTTTAGGGGGCGATTGGGTGGGTGAGGTACTAATTCTCTTTGCAGTCAAAGTGGCTGGTAAGCATTTTCTCTCCTTAACTATAACAGGTAAAGTTCAATTCAGGAATGCTGCAGTCACTACAAGCAAATGGGAACTAAGGAGGGAAGCAGCTGTAAATCAGAGGAGCAAAATTTCATCCGCAGTTACCTTGGCTGCAAAGAGAAAAGCAGTAATTAACCATCCCTCTCCTAAAACAGGAATGCTGTGGCCGCACTGAGTGAATAGGAGCTCTAGTTAGGTTGGGTGAGTGTGAGAGACAGAGGAGAATAAGCTGGTGCCAGACATGCGACGGGACACAGCTCGCTGCAGCAGCTGAAGAGTGCCTCTTGGCTTGTTGGTCTTTTGTATGCACAGCAATGCCAGGAGAAGCGGAATGCCAAGCTTTGACCAGTGTGCTCTAAAGCAGGGTAGTAGGCAGGAAGCGGTCCTCCCAGAGAACTGCACATCTGGTATCCATCCGTTTACAGGGCATACAGTCTTGCTTTTAACTGCTAAGCATGTAGGGCTTGAATGCCCATCATCCCCTGGCCTGCTTTGTTTGTCCATCCCCCACCCGCTTTCTTCTCAAGAAACTCTACCATCTGTGGCTCTCACTATGCTGCTTAGCAAAGACTCTAATCCATATGCTTTTTCTCTTAAGAGGTTGGCCTCATTTTAAAGACCTTGGGCCAGAGTGGAGGAATTGTTGTCCATGGATATTTTCTTCCTTTAAATATTTTTAGCCCATTCCCCCCCCCCCCCTCAGCTGAACAAAGTGGGCTTCAAAGTGCCTCTGGGTTTGATGATTTTGGAGAAGTGGGGGACGGTATGTTTTTGCCTTTCCTGACCAAAATACCACGCTTTAATTATAGTCCTTGAAATTCTCTATGTGCTGTGGTATTTTCATTGTTTCAGAACAGTGCACCAGAGAACGGACTCTTATTTGTACCCCATTTTTCTCCCTACAAAAGGACTTGCAACACTCTTCTCCCTTCCTCTGTTTTGTCCTCAAAAAAACAACCCTGTGAGGTAGGATGGGCTGAGAGTGAATGACTGGTCCACAGATACCTCATGAGCTTCCACAGTGGAGTGGGAATTGGCACCTGGGTCTCCCAGATCTTAGTCCAAAAGTCTAACCTGTACATAATCCTGTCTAAAAGGGATTTTAGGAAGTTGTTGAAGCCTAACCCTTGGTGCCTATTTGTTACTGTCCCATTGCGGTTGGGTGAGGCAGGAGAGACTCCTAGAGCAGGGCTGGTACTTGAAGGTGTGTCAAGTGTATGGATGAATGTGTCTAATCATAGATGGTCAGGAGGCTTCCACACTGGTGCCTTGGCCTAAGTCAGACTTCTGCCTCTCTTTCCTTCTTAGGTCCATATGAACCTTCTCATCTTGGAAGCCAGGCTTCAAGCAGAACTGCTGTATGCTCTTCGTGCGATCACCCACTACATGGTCTCCTAGAGGGGGTGCTGGTGGGGACCCCCTTTGGAGCTGAGGACTCATGCACCACGGCATTCACCCACCATGTTTACTTGACAGCATTCCCTTCCCTTGTGGGGTGTGAGGAGAGACAGACTCCCTCTCCATTTTCATGTGCAATTTTCAAACTGGAACTCTGGGGAAAGATAATTCAAAGGTTGTGTGCAAGGCATTTGTGTCCAGTTTGGCAGTGTTGGAAGTCGGGCTCCCCTCCCTGCTGTCCATCCCTGTGGGCAGCTTGGTCTGCCGAAGAGAGTGGCTGGCCACAAGTAGACTTCCCCCTCCTCCTTCTCTCTGCGCAGGGCAAGGTAGCCGGTGCCACCTCTTTCATCCTTGATCCAGTTGCAGTAGCTCTGTCTGCTAAAACACCCGTTACAGTATTAGGTGGGCCTCTCCCTGCCTCCTCATGCCATTCTGGCCCCTTCTTATTGTGCCAACTTGACCCACATTGGGAAAGGCTCAGCTTGCTCTTGGACACTCTCGCATTGGGTAAGGTGAGAGGGAAAGGTAGTATGATTTCTGGCTTCTTGGAAAGGTACTGGTAGGGCTTAGTGAGACCTTACTTCTTCTTGGTCTTTATCCTGGCCTAAAATAGGGTATGTGTATGGAGGAAGCATGCAGAACTCTTTGCTTGTGGGAGCTCCTGCCCCTCACTCTGCAGTTTTCTTCCCTGGTTAGATTCTTCCCACCTGTTCTCCTCACTAGCTGTTTTCCCTGGCCAAAGTCCCCCCACACCTGCTCAGCACACCCCCCTTTAATCCCTGCACAGCCCCTTGGTGTTTGAGCTGTAGTTGGAGGGAGCAGCTTCAGGCCTCATTCTACCCTGATAGCAACACACTTCCCTATCTGGCTTTTCTCTGTGGCTTCTCCATACTTCCATGAGCCAGCAAAGGGACGGGGTGTCCAAGGGTTTGAATATGTACCCCCCAATGACTTTTTTCTTCTTCCAAGAGGTCCATTGTGATGACATAAGCTACTTCTGTGATGGCTTCCTGTAATATGTGCTCTCACTAGGAACTCTCTGCCAGCAGAGAACTTTGGGGGAGGTGGGGGGGGGGGAAGACTGGTGCTCTATTTTTAATGCTGGCATGTGCCACTCTGCAAGTCCAAGAGGATACTCCCCTGGCTGGCATGCTGCAGCGGCGACCCTTTTTGTGGGTAATTGTGCATGCACATCGCCTGGATCACAACATGGAAGCGGCATCTCTTGGAAGGCTTGGGGTCGGGGGGGTTGTAGGGACCCGGCAGAGGAATGCCAGAGTGGGGAGTGGGCTTGTCACACAGGGCATCAGCTAACCTGTTTACTGTGTAAATGTTTTTTTTGGGGGGTGGGGGACAGAACACCATATGGGGAAGAAAGTAAAAGCCTATTTTTGCTATAAATATAACTGTTTGACACGGGGCCAGCTCGGTTTTGTCTGTCTCTGGCCGTTGGGCCTACAACTTGGTCAACTGGAGTGCAACGGTGGTGGTGGTGAAGGGCTGGGCAAAGCTGATGGCAGTGTGACCCCCTCCCCCAGTGTTCTGTGTAGCAAGAGAGATCCTTTGACAAAGACGTCAGAATGTAGCTCATCCCTGGCATGCTGTTAAGCTAAGCAGGGCTCAGCAGGGCCCAGCCCCAGTGGAAGACCTATCGAAGGACCAAACAAGAAAGCAGGATGCAAGTGTCACTGCCGTCTAGTGTTTTGTGGTTGATTGATCACCTTCCCACTGTTGGGCTTAGGTTCACCCACTATGTGCAATGAAGAAAGTATGTTGCCTTGTTTCTTTGGTATTAACTCCAGCACTGAGTGAAAGGGAATGCTCTCCCTTTGCTGTCTCTTAAACTTGATAAGACATTTAACTAGCTAAAGTTGGTCCTTTAAAAACAAACCTTGCTTCCCCCACCCCAAGGAAAGGGATACATATGGAAAGGGGTCTGACGTCCTAGGACAAGATAACCTCACATTCTGGGTAAGGATTAGAATGCTTTGTTTATTTGAAACATTTCTGTCACTTTCCCACCCAATTCAGGGTTCCCAAGGAGGGAAACATTTAAGGCATTTAAAAGCACTTAAGATACAGATATATAAAAATGTTTAAAACAAACAACACAAGAAGGGAGAAGGTCTAGTTAGAGTTAGTAAGGGAATGGCAAACAGAAGAACGAAGTCATTGCTGCTGGTGGAATACAATGATAGGAGGGGACAGATCTTGTGGAGGACCTTCCAAAGTTCTGGTGCCATGACAGAAAAGGCCCTTTCTCAGGTTGCCACCCCTCCAGCCTCAAATGGCAGAGGCACCTGAAGTGGGTCCTCCAAAGATGACCGGAGTGGTCAGGTAAGTACATACAGGAGTATGTGGTCCTTTAGATGCCCTGGCCCTAAGCTGTGTAGGGCTTTAAAGGTCAATACCAGCACCTTGAATAGTGCTTAGAAGCAATCTGGAAGCCCGTGTAAATTGAATAAGACTGTAGTGTTATCGTTGCTGTGATCCACTGCAGTCAGCATTCTGTATCAACTATAGCTTCTGGATAGTCTTCAAGGACAGCCCCACAAAGAACACATTGTTACATTCCAATCCAGATGTTTCCAAGGCCTGTACTGCAGTAGCAATATCCTTTCCTGCACAGGAATGTCTACAGCTCTCTTGCCACCTAAAGCTGATGGAAGGTGTCTCTGACCACTGCTACCACCTGTTTATCCAGCAGCAAGCCCTGGGTCCAATAACACCCCCAAGCTACAAACCTACTCCTGTGGTGGAGTGCAACCCCATCCATAAGAGGAAATATTCCAGTTCCCGGGTCAGATTGTCCACTCCACCAGTAGCTCCTCTGTTTTGTCATGATTAATCTTCTCAACTTTCGTACAGCTTTTTTGGGACTGCTGGAAGCATGACTGAGTGTCAACTGCGTATTGGTGGCAACTTAGCTCAGAGGACTAGATCTCTGGATGACCTCTCCCAGTGGTTTCTCATAGATGTTAAAAAGCAGGGGGGACAAGATGGAACCTTGTGGGACTATAGGCCAAGGGCCCAAGCAGTAGACCTGCAACACCATTCTCTGAAACTTACCTGTGAGGTAGAATTAAAACCTCCACAAAATGGTGTCTCTCAGTCCCAACGCCAAAAGGTGGTCCAGAAGGATACCACGATTCATAGTAGTGAAAGATTCTGAGGGGCCCAGAAGAATCAACAGAGTTGCTCTCCCTCTGTCCATCTCCTGGTAGAAGTTATCTGGCAGGGCAACAGGCCTGAAACCAGACTGGAATGAATGCAAACAAATCTGCCTCAGTCTGAAATCAGTGTTCCCTCTAAGCCGAGTTAGTGTGAGCTAGCTCATTTAGCCTCTGGCTCACACATTTTTGTCTTAGCTCAGGAAGGACAGCTCCAAAGCAAACTAATTTATGCAGTAGCCAAATCGCTCACAACTTTAATGCCAGTAGCTCACAAAGTAGAATTTTTGCTTACAAGACACTACAGCTTAGAGGGAGCATTGTCTGAAATCCCTACCAAAGTTGCCCAGCCACCACTCATTCTGTCTCAAGAGTTTCCTCTAAAAAAACAGCCATAAAATTTAGTGCCTAAGTTTGTGTTGGCAAATCTGGGAAACTTCTCTAGAGCCAAAAAGCCTCTTATTTGCTTGATGTTGTCAGCTGCCCTGTGGAACAGAGGCAGCCGCCAGCTGAATGGTGGGGTCTGACAGGAAGGTCCTCCCGGCCTTTCTTTGTTTGCTTGGAGACGAAAATGTTGCTGATGATATTGCAAATATGCCTTGGGACTGAAATAATGCACAAGAGGGTTCTGTTAGCTGTGTTTTAGTGTGTCCAATTAGGCCACGAATTGGGGGACTATTTTCTCCTCGCTACAGCAGAGACCTAAAAGCGTATGTTGGTTGACCTCATCAAAAAAATTTCAGCATCAGGTACTTAAAATGTTCACTGCTGTTTGACACCAAATATCAACTTTGTTTTGGCTTTTAAAAATTAAAAGCCTAAAAAAGGCCTTGGGCTACACCAAGGGTTATTCTAGCCCTACCTCCTCTTTCCAGCTGGGGACAGCCTCCAGGAAGCCTAAATGCAGCACATAAATCCAACAGCTTTCCTTTGCCGTTACATCCACCAAGATACAGCAGTCATAGCTATTCTGCTCTGGCAATCATGTTTAAAAGCCAAACTCAAACACTGGCCAACTACCCTTTTAAAACCACGTAAGCTGGAGCCCTTCATGTCTTGGAAGCAGTACATTAATTGTGGGAGTTATGCAAAGAAAAATTTCTGACTTGAATCTATCTACTTGCTTGTTCCAGTCCTTGTGTTCTTGGAGGGGAAAGAAAAATGTCACTCTGTTTACTACTTCAATAATTTTATAAAGCTCAGTTGTACACCCCCTAAAAACCTCATACAAGTCCTCTGAGGAAAACTTGAAGGAACTAAGTATATTTAACCTGGAGAAGACCAAGGGAGAGTGTGGAAGCTCTTTAAACACCTGAAGGGGAACCACCTGGAAGATGGATGCTGCTGTCCCAGAGGGCAAGGTAAGATCAAATCAGCTTGTTAGAGAAGGTCTAGTTGGTGAAAATTTATAACAGTAGTTTGATAATGGAACCAACTTGGGGGGGGGGGGGGGCTTTCTCACTCTCAAACTCTTCAAGTAGAAACTGGACAACCGTTTTTTGGAAATGCTCTGGCATAGGGTTTTGTTTCTGGCATAGGACGGGGAAGGCCTCTAGGTTTCATCTTTCTTCCTGAGGCAATGCAGCTCTAAACTGAATTTGAAAAGGTGTCTGACCCCATGACCCCTTCGTTCTCTCTCTCATTTGCAGGGGGTTTCATGTGCCTTTCTTGGCTGGGAATGAGTGAAAGTGAAAACAGGCCAAATGAAGTGAACATGCATTCCCTGCATGGCCAGTGTCTGCAACAGAACAGAATATTCAGGTTCTCAAGTTCTAAAAACAGCTTGACACCCCCCCCCCCCCATACTTATTTCAGGGAAGTTGCAAAAGACAGTGCAATGCTGCCTGAGGTTTCAGAATGAACTGCAAAGAAGTGCAATTTTTCAGCGCAAGTATAGTTGCAAAGTCCATTGCAATGAGATACCTAAAAATGTGCTTTCTAGAAACTGCATGCACAAACAAGCTGTTTCTCAAATCCCTCTAATGTATGCCATTGCTCGCACCCCTGGTAACTTTTAATTTTTATTAAGCACAGGTCTAGCTACAATCCTAAACTTTACGCGTCTTGCTTTCCCACGTCAGCCCTCTCTTCGCTGACATATGCGCGGAATAAAGCAGGTGTACACGGGCTGCACTAGCAGGCACCTAACATTTTAAATGGGGGGCGGGGAGAGGGTTAGAAAGCATGTCCCAAGAATTGCCAATAGCGGAGCGCACAAACGGGGAATCTGAGGTAATCAACGGGCAGACTGCAAAGGGCATTTCCGTAT
This sequence comes from Lepidodactylus listeri, assembly GCA_029233225.1. NCBI lineage: Eukaryota > Metazoa > Chordata > Lepidosauria > Squamata > Gekkonidae > Lepidodactylus > Lepidodactylus listeri. The sequence continues at coordinate 32,384,560 of JARCFY010000013.1, forward strand.
TTTCCGTTCCCGCCTTTCTCTGGACAGGCACATCCTGGGGAAGGGCAAACACAGGGCGCGGTTCGGGAGTAAAGTCCGGCTCCAAGTTGCCAAGCCAGGCTCCACTCTCCTCCAAGAGATGCTCCCTTCCGGCCTTTTTGCAGCGAGGGGTGCCCGAGAAGAGCTGCGCTCGCTTGGAGAGCTGTGCCCGGTCGGGAGCTTTTTCCATAACCGGCCAAGGGGGCGTGGGAGGCCGGGGCGCCTCAGGTCTTTCTCTTGTATCCAGCCAGCCCCCTCCCCCTAACCATACTGTAAAGGAACCGACCGGCTCGGCTGTGCCTTGGACGAAGTGGCTGACTCACTCCAGTTTAGGCGCTGGAAGGCCGTCTGCAGGGGCGCAATAAAAAGTTGGCTTCCTTTTCAAAGAGTCGCGCGTTCCTAGTCCGTATGCTGTCGGGGGCCGCCGAGTGAGGGCCGAAGGCGGACTTGACGCTTCGTACTTCCGTCCTCTTGGTGCACTCCCGACTGGGCTGGCGAGCCATACTGCGAGTCCCTCCCGCCCCGAGAGGCTGAGTCCGGCCCCTTCCCCAGTGCCATCCCCGCCCTCCGGCCGGGCCGGCCCCTCCAAATGAGCGCTGCTTGTTGGCCTCCCCGTCTGGGGGCTGGCGGCGCCCCGCCCGGGGCCATGATCAGCCGGAGAGGTAAGGGGGCAGGCAGGGGGGAGACAGACGGCTAGCCGGCCGGCCGGCCGGCCTCAGGGGAGAAGGCAGCGGGGTCGGGCCACTCTCTTCTCGCAACAGCCAACAGACGGTTCCCGGGCAGCTCTTCCATTTCGACCGCGGGGGACGAGTTTTCTCCGCTCGGGTCAGGCGATTTCTTTTCGTCCGTCGGCCACAGACAGGCATGTGTAGGTCGCTTGTTCCTCTCTGGTAGAGTTGAGCCGGGCTGCGCGACAACTTAGAGGACATTCAGCCGGGACAGTTTAAAACAGAGCCGGGGTTGGTAACTCCGTCCCGTCCCGTCTTGGCCTTGGGCCTTGTCCTGCCCCCCGCCCCGGGACCCCTGCGCTGTGCAATTCAACCGGCGCAACACTGCCTGCTTGGAGATGCAGGGTCGCCTCTTGGGGTGACGCTGATGCTCTCCACCGTTGACGTTAACCAGGCCCGAAGCCAGGATTTTTTTTAGTTTGAGGGGCCTTTTAAAAAGTCGGGGGGCACTGAAATTCACGCGTGGCCCCCATGCGCTGCCCTACTCCCCCCCCCCCAAGCATTTAAAGGGTCCCTTCAAATGCTTTGAGGGAGAAGCGGGGGGGGGGGGGCGCACACACGCCTGTACTCCAAGCCGCTTATTCACAGCTTGGACTGTAGGCACGCGGGGCCACCCCCGGCTTCTCCCCAAAAGTCGGGGTGGGGGGCCTTGGGAAGAAGTGGGGGGAGGGCAGGAGGCCCCACTGTAGCTACAGGCCTGACGTTAACTTAACCCTTTCTCTCCCGCTCCATGTTCGTCAGTGCCCCCCCCCCCCCCTTGCTGCTGTAGCCTTTGCAGGGAGAAGGTAGCTCTGGGCGGGCGAAGGAACTCCCTGCCCTCCTCTGGCCATTCCTCTTTCACCGGGACTCGGCAGACCCTAGAATGTAGCACTGGGCTGGCTTGTATCTGGCAGAGCAGGACCCTTCCCTGAGGAGAGGGAGCTGCTCTTTGGAACTTTAGCGGGGTTCCTCACCCTGTTATTAAGAGTGTTGTTGAGGTGCAGACCTGTCCCGAGCCCATTCTCGGGCCACCCAGGATGACTGTCCACACGGCCACAAGGCATTGCATTATGCCCCAGCAGTGCTCCCTCTAAGCTGTGGAGTCTTGTGAGCAAAACTTCTACTTTGTGAGCACCGGGCATTAAAGTTGTGAGCGAGCTACTCTGTAAATTAGTTTGCTCTGGAGCCATTCTTTCTGAGCTAAGACAAAAACTTGTGAGCCGGGGGCTAAGAAACTGAGCTAGCTCACACTAACTCCGCTGAGAGAGAACACTGAGTCCAATGCAGGGGTTGCTATCAGTAGGCAAGCACTCATGGAGATGATTCTTGCCAAATTAGACAGTTTTGAAAAGTCCTTCTCTTTCCTTTGGTCCTGGGGATGGTCTTGATAAGACTGGATGATGATTTGGAGGCCCGTGATCAGAGCAGACACAGGATGCTTGTTTGGGGACTGGGCCCCTGCTGGGAGATAGGCAGTTCTGGGGTCAAGGGATGGGCCTGGCTCCCTGCTTCATTGCCTCTGCCTCCCTGGGGGGGGGGGCTTGACAATCATTCTTTGTTTTAGGGCTGCCTCCCTCACAAAGGGAAGCCCTAGTAAATTGGTGTGGGGAGACATGCCTTGCTGGGTCAAGCCATTTTACTGACAACGGAATCCAGGCTACTGTGAATCAAGGCCCTGCAGTTGCTTCCTGCGCTTCTGATTTCAGCACTTCCCAAGAGGGAGATGCTTAGGGCTTTTTGGCTGGGGAGTGGGAGGCTCACAAATAAGAGGGAAGCCATAACAACAATGTACAGTGTTAAAATTAAGAAGCATGTGGGGTAAGTGAATAGCACTGAAAAGCTCTTTTTAGGTGGATGTTGCTAGGTATGTAATAAGAAGGTAAAAGTTGTTTCCTGGTTCAGGGCAGACCAAATGAAGTAACTATTTCACAACATGTACAGTTGACTTGTGGAAACGGCTAGATGTAATGATGGCTGCCGGTTTTGCACCAGGTTGCACATGCCCTGGAGTTCATGTAAAATCCCCTGCCGTTTTTTTGTTTTGTTTTTAATGAAAAGCAGCCAGTTGAAGCTGCATCTGGGAAGGAAAGGGTGGTTGTGGAAGAGGCCCTTAACTCTTTCTTGGTGGGCTCTTTTTACATCAGAGATAGTTTCCTACCACAGGTGAAAAGACCAGTGCCCATATTCCTTGCAGAGAGAAAAGATGCTTGAGCGGGAGAGGTTTTAGATAGGAAAAACTGCAGATAGAGGATTAAGCACCCATCCTTCCTCTGCTCTCAGCTTCAGCCTTCAATCTAGTGCTTTTTGCTTTTTTAAAAAAAAAATGCATTGGGGGAAAAGCTATACAGGACCCTCTGCACTGTGTACTCTGGCTGCCAGATGGTTTTAAAACATGCTTAAGACAAATTTAAAGTGGAGGGGTCTATCTGTAGTGATTAGCCAATATAGTTAAATGGAACCTCCATGTTCGAAGCTAGTATACCTCTGATTTGTCAGATGCTTGGGGCAGACAACACGGGTGCTGCTGAGCTAAAGAATGGGGACTGCTGGGTGGTTTGACTGCCTCTGGTTGTACACAAACTTCTTGCTTTCAAGTTCTGACTTTGTCTTGGCAGATACCCAGCGGGCTGTGGAGATCCTGGCCCGGTACCAGGGGATCTTGCGGTCTCCGGAGGAGCAGCCCCTACATGAGTCAATCGGGAAAGTGGTGCATGTCTTCCAGAGTGAGCTCTTCCAGGCACTTCTGGGTAAGGGAGACCCCCAGCGGCAGAGAGCCAGAGCACCTGGAACCATCTGTGGTGGTGATTAGGGTCAGGAAATTCGTCTGCATCAGAGCTCTTACATTGGAAGATCTGTTGCGCTGACTCAGGACCTTTGATCCTTGTAGTACCCCTAGGGAAGGATCCACCATGGAAGTCATGCAAGGACTGAGCAGTTTCCATGCAGTTTCCCAGCATGGTTATCATTTACTAGCAATTGATCCATCAAGTCTGAGGGGGAGGATAGAATACTTTCCTCACCTGGATTCAGTGGCACATCTGCTCCCCAAGTGGAATGGCTGGCCCTGCAGTAGAAATGAACAGTGGCCATTCATTTAGTGGTGCACTTGGGAACACCAGTGGGATGGTGGCTAAAACTTTCTATTGATAACACTCCCCATTTATAAAACAAAGCTTTGCTCCTATCTGCTTAGCTCTCCCTCTTTATCTGCTTAGCCTCATCCTGGCTTCTGCTGGTTGGTCATGCTGAAGTGCAATGGAATGTTTATAGCTGGCTAATGCAGAGCTGCCTGTGTTCAGGATACATTACAGGATTCCTTGACACTGAACAATAGTTCTTGGCCCTCCGGAAGCTTACAGCCTAGATTTCCAAAGTAAGGAAGGCAAAATAGGAAGGGCAGAAAAAGAGAGGTGGAAGCAAACACCATTCCATGTTCTTGGGTTTCATTTACAGTTCGGGGGGGGGGGGGTCAACCCAATGGCTTCACTGGAAAAAAAAAAGATGTGGGAGGAGCTGAGTGCATCCCAGGAGAAAAAGGACTCGTAATTTTCCAGGTTGCACTTCTGTGCTCTGTTTTTCATAACACCACGACTGACCTGGGAGCTCGACTTAGCATAGAAGCCTTATTTGGAGCTAAAGGGCCTGCCAAATGACACAAATCACCTGGAGAGGGGTGCATCTAGGAAAGAGGCAGACTATTCTTTGGGATGGTGTATGCGGGGGTCTCCTGTGCAGTGACTGTGAGGTCCAGATCTGCTTAACTTTGTATGGAACCTCTTGAGTTGACTGGGCAAGGGATGCAGCTCTGCCTGACTCAGACAGAGACATGAGCGCAAGGGGGCAGGATATGTCTGGCTGGAGCGAAACAGCCGCAGCTGCCGCTTCTGCTCAGGAATGTGAGACCCTGGCCTTGCACACAGAGGAAATGCCTGGGCCTCCACCTCCCTCCTCCTCCCAGCTTTTCCTGGCTGACTTGGTTGGGCGCCAAGCGGTTCCCTTTGCCCTGCATTAGTAACAGCAGGGGTGGGTCTGCAGACTGTTCCCCCAGCCTGAAAATGGAGAGTCTGTGTCTCCTCTGCTGGCCAGACTTGTTACTGTTCCAGGTGAGCTGCCGCATGGAAGGTCTGGCTTGCTGATTCCCACTACAGTGTTGTTGGGTGGGTGAGCTCTGCGCACACACAGGCTGTGCCATTCTGGGGTGGGATCTGACTGAATTTTAGAAGGGAAATGGGTTGCTCACCTTAGCTGAGAGTTGGAATCAGATTTTGGAAGAAATTGAGGAAGGGGGCAAGAGAGCTGTTTCTATCAGTTTAACTGTAAACAGTGTCCTTTGCAACTGCAGACTGGAAGAGCAGGGATTTCCCCTGGAGTCCCTGCAATTTACAGATGTGGAGCAGCAGAGAGGTGGAAAAAAATCCCAGTGAGGTACTGCTCTGGCAATTGGCTTGGCTGTTTCTCACCATTCTCTGAAGCTTCATGTGCAGAGCCCAATAGACCTTCCTCTGTCTCACCCTGACTGTCAGGACGTTTGGGACAAGCTTCAGATCCGGTGTCTTTTGCTGTGTGTGTATGTGGGTCCTTGTATTATGTAGGCAGGCTCTGGCCTGAGGGTCAAGGGAGCTCTCCTACCATGGCTAAAGGTAGGGAAGGGTTTGTCTAGGCTGGCAGAGTGGCTTTCCTCCTTTTCCATGGGTGTTTCTTGGCCTGTCTTTCAGATATCCAGGAGTGTTACGAGCTGAGCTTGTTTTCTGCCAGTAAACAGGATGGGACTCCCAGTCTGGAACTTTGTACATCTTGGAACCAGCGCTATGCAGGCACCAAGGGTTCTCTGGATGACCAAAGCCATCACAAACTTGCCCTGCAGGTGAGAGGGTGGGCTTCTCCTGGGATCACCCTTGGGTTCCTCTGTCCCACCTCCAAGCTCTGCTGGAAATGGAGCTTTTGCAGTCTGGAGAAGCAGTGTGCTGACCACCTTCCTGTTTGGTCTCCCCACCACCCCACCTGTAGTGATTGTATGGTTTGTTTTATTCCCAGAGTAAGAGGCTGAGCCCTGTTGTCTCTGGTGGTTCTGATCTCTTCTATTATTATTTTGGCTGGCTGGCTGACTTGTTCTTAATCGGGGAACCTTATGCCAACTCCTCTTTACTGGCCTGGAGAAAAGTGTCCTGTCCAGTAGAGGCTTATTTACCTTCTTGCCATGAAAAACGTTGCAACTGTGCATTTCCTCCTACTAAACCTCTATTAAAAGGACAAGACCATTGTTCTACAGGCTAGCTAGTAACACTATCTAGAGAAGCTTGAAGAGCTGTTCTTGGGATTCGGGGTGGCCCTGATATGGCAGACTGTCCAGAACCCCTGGAGCTGATGGCTGTTTTCCCCGGCTAGACCAATGAGACCTTTCCCCCCTAGTTTATCTTATTTATTTGCTAAGATTTATCTACTGCTCTATAGCTATGCTTTCTTTGGAGATTAGAGTAAGAAGTTGAAAATATAAATCATCCTAAAGTCACTTGCAATATCCCCCCAAAAATCTGCAGTGGAAAAGTCCAACTTTTTGCAGCCTCACATCATAAAACCTCCATGAAAGAGTGGGGTCTTCATTGTTTCCCTTAGCTTTGGTCTTTCTGGTGGCAGGATGACAACTCAGGGCAGTGAGTTCCACAGTTCTGTTGCTGACACTCACCTTGCCACACCTGGGGGAAGGAGTTCAGTATTCTCAGTACTTGTGTCTGATGCAGCTCACGCTCTTGACAGCAAGTTTCTGCAGCTCTGTCTGGGTTCAGATCAGCCCTGTCTCCCTTAAAGAGAGGCTGGGAACTGAGGACAGAGTGGAAGGTGGGTCGGTAGAGCGGATTGCTGTTGTCTTTCTCTGTGCCAGTTTTGCAGGTTTTGTACTGCTGGGGGGGGGGGAGAAAAAGCCTGTTTGACCCGGGACAATGGCAGGAGGAAAGAAATTAGTACCTTGTGCGACGCTTTTGTCGCACCACTTCTAACTCTTTTGAAAAACGGTTGTCTGTTTCCAGGCAGAGTTGCTTGCAGTTTGGAAACTGGTCACTGGAGGGCACCAAAGGCAACCCTCTCTTTGTTTAAAACAAAAACCAAAACAACTCGTTAGATGTCCTGGCCACGCTGAATGGAGTGACTTGTCCCTTTTTCACAGCAGTGAGGAATAACTGTCCCACAGGTCAGCTCAGCATTTATTCTGTGTTAAGCCTGGAGGGGTGGCCTGAGAGCCCTCCTGCTGGAACCTGGGGTTCTTAGCAGAGGGCCTCTGTTTCCCAAGATCCAAGTCTCCCTCCCCAGTCTGGATGTAGAAGTAGGTAACCAGCTCCTACTGGAATGCTCTCTGCCCTCTGGATTGGTGACACACATTCTCTAGAAGACTTCTGCCGGTCAAGAGCGCTGTGGAGAGGGTGCTGACAGCAACACACTTCAGAACTCACATTACTTCTGTGCTGGAAAAGCTGCCTTGACTACCAGCTTGGTTCTAGGTGTAAATCAGGGTGCTGCTGTTGACATTTAAAGTTCTGCAGGATATCTAGAGGACATTCTTTTTCCATATGAACCTGCCCATCTTTTCTGGAGCGTCCATTCTCCGGGTGTCTCGACCTTTAGAAGAGAGGTGGGTGGTGCCTAGTACCAGGGTCATCTTGGTGGTGGTGCCAGTGGCTATGGTTCTCTCCCCTGTGAGATTTGATTGGCACCTTCTCTGTTTGTGCTTAGGTGAAGACTGGATTGTTTCAGGTTGTTGCTATGGTTACGATTTGGTTGCCCTGTGGATGCATCTCCAGCTGTGTTTAAACACTAATATGCATGATGATTGCTTTTAAATAGATTTGTGAGCCACTTTGAACCTTGGAGAAAACAGCATATAAATAATTATTAGAGAACAAGCTTCGCTTCCCTTTTATTCTAGGATCACCATGTTTTGTTTTGAGAAGAGCTCCTTTGATCATCTGCTGGAGGTGGTGCCAACAATCTGCCTAGCACTACCTTTACCCCTGCATAGTAGCGTGCAAATGGTCTAGGCTTTTGCATTGCCTGGCCTAGGCTTTTAAAAATAAATTCAGCCTGTGGCCAAGATTGTGTTCATTCTGTGATTCTACACAAGCCAAGAAAAACCACACAATTTGGTTTCTGAAGTACAATTCCGTATCCTGAACACCTCAAAGAAAGGCAGTTTGGTGTAGTGGTTAGGACTGTGGACTCTAATCTGGGAGAACCGGGTTTGATTCCCCACACCTCCACATAAAGCCAGCTGTGTGACCTTGGGTCAGTTACAAGTTCTTTCAGAGCTGTTCTCTCACGAGCAGTCCTTGAAAGAACTCTCTCAACCCCACCTACCTCACAGGGTGTCTGTTGTGGGGAGGGGAAGAGAAAGGAGATTGTAAGCCACTCAGAGACTCCTTCGGGTAGTAAAGGGCAAGGCATAAATCCAATCTCCTCCTCCTCCTCCGTCTTTCCTTCCTAACTTTATTTTGTAGTCCTCATGGGTGAAAAGATACGCTTTTAAAAATGAAAGAAATATGTGGTGAAATTTTCAAATCCAGACGAGTCAACAGGATTTCCCTTGGGGAAAGCTTTAGTGCCCTGCACTACCTTTCATATGATTATCAGAAGCAGAATAAGTGATACAAGGTAAGGAAATGTATACATCCAGGTTTTCTTGGAACTTTTTAAATTTTAAAGCACAGAGTAGTCTTGTCTGTATTGCACTGCATTGAACTGGCAAGGTGCAGTGGTTGAGCTACAGATCAGGAATGTCCCTGGCGTGAACCCTGCCTTTGCCATGAACTCACCCGGTGGCCGTATGGTGCCTGTCTGCAGTATGGGGATAAGATTGGCCTACCTTACAGAGTTGTTGTAGGGGTTACAACAAGGTAATTGTGTGACTTTGTTTTAACACTTAAAAGTGATGCGTAAATGCCAAATACTGTATTATTTTTGCTCGAGGTCAAGGCGTTGATCCCCCCCTTCCACTTTCCCCCCAAGATCATGCTTATGAATTGAATGGAGCTTTTGTACATGCAATGGGTGTGTGTGTGTGTGTGTGTGTGTAAGGTGATCCAGAGCTCAGGGGACCGATCCTCTGTGCACAGCACAAGCGTGGCTTCTTGCCTGTTGAGCTGTGTGGCCATTCCTGTTGCTCATGTCCTTGAAGAGCCCCACTCACCCAAGTATACGACAGCTGCCGGTGCTATGTGGGGGCAGCAATAGCCTGCAGCCTAGTCATGATACACCGCTCCTTGCCTGCAGCGGAAGCCATTTCCCTCACCATGGTTTCTGGGCTTCTCCCTGTGCCTTCATCATCCTGTCTCATTTCAGGGAGAGCTCCAGGGGCGAGCAGCTTGGAGCCAGGACTCGGGGCAAGCGCCGCGGCTGGTGAGAGTGACCCAGAGTAGGACTGAGCCGCCAGCCCAAGTGCACAGCCTGGTGGTGGGTGTCTGCAGCACTTTGCCCAAGGTGAGGCTCATGACGGAGGAGGGATGGGAGCTGGGCTTTGGGTCTCCGGATGGGGAAGAGGGTAGTGCTTCGTTTGGGGGTGACCCAGAGGGTGTTCGTGTTGGCTTCTCTAAATCCCTTGCCAAAACAGGAGCAATGCCTCACCGTGGGTCTTCTGCCCCCAGAACTGGCGTACCAGTTAAAAGAAGAGGGCTGTTCATGCCGGTGTGTTTATGATCATGCTGTTGCTCAGCAGCACAAATGAGCACCATTCTCTGGAGTGGCGGTTTTATTTGGAACCCTAACAGAAGTGGATGGAGACTGCGCAAACGTTGAACGTGCCTCTCAGAGCCTTGTGCGGGAGATGTTCTAAGCAAGTGCCTGTGACTACCTCAGTCTTCTCAGTCATGAATTTCCCCAGAGCAGGGGGCAAACTGGAGAAATCCACGCATGCACCCCAATCTCTCTGGAGCCCGCACCACCACTCACGCCAGAGTCCCCTTTAATTCAGATCATTGTGGCTGCATGGTATATGTGGGGGTAGAGGCCCGGGCTTGGCCTCAAACATGCAGTAGAGATCCCATTTATTTAATTACTTCATTTATACCCCCCCTTTCTCCCCAGTGGGGACGCAAAGCGGCTTATATTGTTGTCTTTTCCTCCACTTCACCTTCACAACAACCCTGCTAGGTAGGTTAGGCTGAGAGAGAGAGGGACTGTCCCAAGGCCAACCAGCAAGCTTGCATGGCAGAGTGGGTATTCGAACCGGATACTGTTCTGGCACTCCATTGAGAGGCTGCTGCAGTATTTCTGGAGTCAGTGTTACTGAAGAGACTCTAGGACTACATTTAGCATTACTGCAAGAACAGCATATGCTGGATCAGATCAAGGGTCTCTCTCTCTCTCTCTCTCTCTCTCTCTCTCTGTGTCTTCCTCCTCCAATTGTGACCAGCCAGATGTTCCTGGAAAGCTCACAAGCAGAGAAAGATGGAAACACAAATCCTCTTTTGCTTCCACCAGCATCTGGTAGTCATAGGAACGTTGATTTCACCCATGAAGAGCGAGAGAGTGGTACTGTTCTCAAGCAAAACACAACCCCCCCTGTGGTGGACCCCCCCCCCCAAAGATGCACATTTTTCTCTATGCCTTGATGCATCCAGCTGTACCAAGCATGAAAAGTTATTCATCACGGGCAAGAATTTATGGTGATCTCTGGTAAGCTACACCACAGAGTAATTGCTGACAGCTTGAAAGGTCATCTGTGAATTATCTGTCATGGCTAACAGCTACAGGGAGACTTAGCCTTCCATGAATTCGTCTGATCTTTTTTTTAAAAAGCCATATAAACGAGAGGCCACCCCTCCAACTTGTGGCAATGGATTCCACATGCTTATTGTGCATGCCGTATGACGTTTTCAGCAGCAGTGCCATGTTTTGAGTCCATCAGGGAGGTAAGGTGCTTGTACCCAGCAGAACGGATCTTTGTTCCAAATGCTGGATTTGGAGAGGGGAGCCCAAAACTGATGGGGCATGTGACCAGTCGGGTTGTCCTAACTGGACAGGAAATCCAAATAGTGTTACTATGCCCACCTTGCTTGATTTCCAAGCAGGGACAGAGGCAAAGGTAGAGGGCACTGGCTGGGCCAGGTGAGGCGAAGGGATGTAGGTTTATGTATTTGAGAGCTGATGGGGGATTGGTTCTTAGGCAATGAGTGGATCCCCAAAGCTTTGCTGATTCACGTGGGCTCATTTCCCCTCCTGACATGTTCCTGCTGCTGCCTAGCAACCCAGCTGCTGTCTGCATCAAGCCAGGAGACAGACTGTGGCTGGGCCCAATCTGTGAGCCCAGGCTGGAATGGGGGAGGAGGGGGCCTTTTTGTGATATGGGTCCTGGGAATCCTGTGTTATGTGTCCAGCCCCAGCACCCATGTTATGCCAGTGGCTGGCTGGTTGAGGCAATCTAGTGTCCCGGAAAGGGAAACAAGGGACAGTGTAGCAGCCATTTTCATGGGGCTGGATAAAGTCTTTCCTGTATGCCGTCTTCGTGCCCGGAGGACTGAGGGCATAGTTTGCCCCCTCACCTGTTGGCACAGCCAAGCAAATAAGGCTTATGAATATGTTGCCTGATCCTTCCTTTTCCTTTTGCATAATCTCTCCCTCTACCCCCATCCCTGGAACTTACCGATCCTGCCATTGCTTGGGACCTGAAATCTCCAAGGTGCAGTTGGGGGAGGGCACTGAGATGGTCCCTTGGCACAGAACCAAAGAGAGAGTTCCAGGCTGCTGCCACTGCCCCCTGCCTTGCAGCCGGGAATGCCTAAGTCAGGGAGATGGTGGTGATAGCAATCACTGGGCGCTTTCTCACACAGTAAATAACACACTTTCAATCCACTTTCAGCGCACTTTGCAACTGGATTTTACTGTGTGGAATGGTAAAATCCACTTGCAAACAGGTGCTGAAGTGCATTGAAACTGCATTATTTAATATGTGTGAGAGTGCCCACTGCTTGTGTGTGCTCATGTCCACAGGCAAGGAAGCAAGAGAGTTATAGTTCAGCTGTGTGTCCAGCCTGACAACAAGGCCCTGCCGTGTATTTCAAGGCCTGTTAGCCCCAGTGGCTTGCTGACAAATGCTATCTGGGCCTGGTAAATGTGTGGTTGGCAAACTGTAGTTTTGCGTTGGTTTATTGTGAAGTAACTAGCAGTGAGGAGCAGGCGGCTAAGGTGTTTTGAGTCCTGAGAAGGAAGCAGTGTCCATGAGAATCTGATTAGCTGGTAGCAGCCATTATTCTTGCCCATGACTAGATTTACTGTTAAGCTAAGTATTCTACGTAAGAGGCTGCAGTGAAATGGGGGCTGCAGCTATGGGCTTAATTATCTTGGCATTTTCCCAGTGTAGTGCAGGAGCCTAGTGAAAAAAATTACTTCTCTTCCACCTACCAGCTGCACATTGCTGGTGGAAGTATGTTGCACAGGGGGACTTGCAAATTGCCCGGGAGGAGCAGTTATGTCCAGCTGAGGTCATCCCATAGAGAATATAAGAAGAGCTGCTGCCCAGAATTCCCAGTAGGAGCAAGAAATGCAAGCAGGTTAAAACCAGCTAAGGAGAGCAAATTTTCTTCATTGCATACAGTCAGTTCCCACTGAACCGGCTGTCTACACACGAAGATGTTATATGGCCTTTGGGTTATTGAACCTTGTCGAACTGGTTCAGGATTGTCACCAAGGACTTTGGATAAGCTGGTGTAGTGCACTAGTTAAGTCTCCAGTTCAAATCTTGCTGCAGACTCCAAGGGGCACTTTTACATACACTAAATAACACACTTTCAATCCACTTTCCGTGCACTTCGCAGCTGGATTTTACTGTGTGAAATGGCATGATCCACTTGCAAACAGTTGCTGAAGTGAATTGAAACTGCATTATTTAGTATGTTTGAAAGTGGTGCCTTAGGCAAACCTCCATGTTTCAGTTCTTCAGCTGCAGTAAGGGGATGATAAACCTGCCTTGCAGGGTTGTTGTAAAGATGAAAGTAAGATAAATGTGTGTGAAGCGCTTCAAACATTTAAAAGGGCAAACATTCAGGGTTGTTTCTGTCATCCACCAAACATGTTGCTTTCGTCTTAGTTGGAGTAAAATTGGCTGCTCATAAGGGAAGTATCCACAATGCCATGGGCGGAGACTGACAATAATGCTCTTATTGATGCCCGCTGTCTAGCTCACAGAGCAAAGGCTTTTTTTAGAAAAAGTGTGTCGGAGGACACTTCTAAACTTGATGGCCTTTTCACCATTAGTGTGTAACTCTGTGCAGATTTACTTGTGAATAGGCCCCCACTGACCTCAGTGGGCCTCCACCTGTGCCGTGTGAGACTAAAAGTCAGACTGCTGGTCCATCAAGGTCACTTTTGTCTATTGTGGCTGGAAGCAGTTCTCCAGGGATCCAGGCAGAGGTTTTTAACATCACCTGCTCCTTTTAATAAAAGATGCCATGGACTGAACCTGGGACCTTCTTCACACAAAGCAGATGTACTACCACTGACCCACAGCCCCCCCCTCCCCAAGTGTCCCCCAGATGAATTGCAAACTTCTGTGTGCTTGCAACTCCAGCCTGCAGTACGGAGCTGGATGTGCACTGTTTGTTTTGTAGCCCCCACCTGATAATAATGCCTGCTGCTCTAATACAGGTAGAGTGTAATTGTTGATTGTGCTGCCTGTCCGTTAGATTTTCTTGCTGTTCATGCAACCAAATCACAGCAACTGCTTTGAGATGGTGGCTGTTACTGTCTAGGCTGGTTGTATTCAGCCATGGTGTTATGCAGGATGTTTCCCGTATGGCATACAACAAGGCGGGATAGAAGAAGAAGAAAAGATTAGATTTATACCCCCACCCTTCACTCACTTGGAGTCTCAGAGCGGCTTACAAACTCCTTTCCCTTCCCCTCCCCATAACAGACACCCTGTGAGGTAGGTGGGGCTGAGAGAGAGCTCTTTCCCAAGCTGTCCTTGAGAGAACAGCTGGTCCAGAGCTATGGTTTGCCCAAGGTCATCCAGCCAGGTGCAAGTGGAGGAGTGGGGAATCAAACCTGGTTCTCCCAGATTAGAGTCCGCGCACTAAACCACTACACCAAACTGGCTAGGAAGGGCAATATGGGCAACAGATAGGACAAGGCAAAGTAGGAAAGGAGGAGGCTGCATTTATCTGAAGCTGCCTTTGCTTAATAATGAAGCATGGCTTATGGGTCAGGAATGGGGGGGGAGAGGATTCTCCTGAATATTTTTGGCATATGGCCCCCAAGCCCTTTAATTCCATCGCTATCTCTTTCTCTCTCACTTCTCTTTCCCCTCCTGCTCTTCATGAAGAGCAGAGAGCTTGCAGCTGCAGAGTTATAATTAAACTTGTACAGATGAAAGCCTTGGCCTAACACCTCCTCCCATGTATCACTGTGGCACCCTTCCATATGCAATCTTCACTTCCTTAGCTGGGAAAGCCCCCCCCCCCCAAGTCCTTGACAAACCCCCCTCCCCTCCAGAAAGGGGACTAAAACCAGAGCAGTTGTGAGCTTAGGCTTTATGTGGGGGGGAAGCCACTGAAAATCAAACAGGTGGTAGGGAAGAGAGACATGATCCATTTTCAGGATGAAAAGTTCAGCTATGAATCTGTGGTAGTAGCTCACCTCTTCCATCCCTGGCTTGTAGAGGTCATCGGGCGGACAGTCCACCAAGTTCATCTGTCTCTGTGTTGCCTGGCTTGGAGGGGAGGCACCTTCTTTTTTGTGAGCAGGTCCCCATCTCAGGAGCTTTCACTGACTGGTTTTGGGCTCCTAGTGAGACAGCCAGGGAGCTTGTCTTTCTGGACTCTCTGAGACTGAATAGGCTTCTGGCACCTGCCTAAAGCTGCAGAACTATGAGTCCAAGTGCTCATTGTGGCTTCCTTTCCATTCATGCTTCCGTGCTTATGTGTACTGGTTGATTCACCAAGGCTGAAATGTGAATGCAGTTCTCCCTTCAGCTTTGGATGCATGCATCTTTGTTTTCGTGTGTCTGCATGGCATTTTTGTGACTCTGTATTGGTCCTTACATTACAAGGTGGATATTGCATGTTCTGCTGCAGGCATCTTCTGGTCCTGAGCGTGCACATCCTCGTGGCTTGGTTCCGTGCTAGAGGGAAGCTCTGAAAATGCAGAAGGGGGGGGGGCAACCTTCTATGCCTAGATCACAGTGGCAAAAAGTTTTCCTTTTGTAAGCAAGAGAAAGCTTGAAATGGTTTCTAGGGCTGTGGTGCCTTTAAAAACTGCCAGCAAGGCTGGCTGCTGCAATTCCAGTGCACCAGCTGATTGGTTGGGAAATGAGTAGGCAGGGAGGAGGGGGGAGCAGCCATTCAGAAATCTGCGGCATTGCTTCCCTTGCTTAAAGGGGACTGAGCAGGGGGTGGGTGAAGGAACAGCCTGATTCTCTCGTTCCTTCTCCTCCCCTCCCCTCCAGTTCACTCTTGACTTGGCTGCTCCCCCAGAAACCTTGCTGACATCGCCACTTGGGTCTTGCCATTCTGAAGTCCTGGAAGCAGAATGGGGATGGGAGGGTGGATTCAAGGGTGGGGCTGCTCTGAGAGGCCAAAGCTGAGAGGCCAAGATCCAGCTGGCAATAGGAGGGGTAGGTGAAGGCAGATGCCAGCATGAAGACTCACACCTCCTGGAGCATGCCCAGATATGGCTATTTGGTATACAAGAACCAGGATGGGCTATTTGGTATACAAGAACCAGGATGCAATGAATCTCTTGGCCATTGGCTGGCAAAGGCTGTGCTGTTTTTGGTATGTGCTAGCAACAGGATATGAAGAAGGTGGTGATAGCAGGGAGACACGGTTGCTTTCCCCACTAGTTATAACCAGAGTCGGGAGGCTTCCAGATTTGCAGACTGGCTCCTTAATGTATTAATGTTTATTTCCTGAAAAGGAAGACAGAACCTTTCTCTCTCTGTTTTGGCACTCCTTCTCTCTCTCTCTCTCTCTCTCTCTCTCTCTCTCTCTCACACACACACACACACACACACACACACACCCACACACACACACACACACACACACCCCGGGGGTGACAGTGGCTACATGCTCTGTGGATGGGCACCGGAAGGTAATAAAAGGGCCCTTCTTTGGGGGAGCTGGTGTGGAGTTAAGTCCTTTCTTTCTCTTGCTCCGTGTTGCAATCCTTCCTTTGTGGCCCCCTTTCCCCCCCAGCATCCCCGTTGGTTTTCAGTGTTCAGTAATGTTGTAACATCCATGTTGGGGAGGACCTGAAGTCCGAAGGGGCTGGATATTTTGAGCATCTAATGTGCTGGGGAGGAGTAGGCTGGTTCCTCCTCCTCCTCCTCCTCCTCCTCCTCTTCATGAAAATCCCATGGCATGGTCTGGTACATGATGCAGCTACGTTACATTGCCAAAGCTAAGTGGGTCTGGGTCTGGTTGGTGCCTGGGAAGGAGCCCCCTCACCTTATATTCCTCTGCTTTGGCATAGAGGATCTTTCGTACAGTGTTGCTTGGATTTTTCCATTTTGTTACCAAGAGCATTTGGAGTATAGGAAGAATTGACAGAAAGGCCTTCGGAGGGCCTGGCTGGTATTCTGAATTTCTGGGAAAGGAGGTGTCCTTTTAAATGGTACTTGCTGCAGTTCATAATCCCCCCCCCCCCCACTTTTCTTAAGTAAAGAACACAAATGATTCAGTCAAGGCGTAAATGGGCTTCTCTGGCTGAGGCAGCATAACCCAGCAGGAGTTAAAGTACGGTTCACACATTACACAGAGGTGGGGAAAAGTGGAGGCATGAGTGAATCATACTTCCTCTGCAAAGTGGGGGCCTGCAGGTCTCCATCTTGGGGGGATCCACAGAATCCAGGATGTGCTTGCCTATCTTGCCGTAAATATGACTTGTCAGCCCCACTTCTGACATTACAGTGGAACTTGGTAGAACAGAACGGAGACTCTTTGCTAGCTGCTCTCCCTGCTTCTGTGGAATGTGTGGACCGGGTCTTGGACTCTTAATATCATGCTGAAGAATCCCTTCAGGAACCCACCAGTGTTTTGTAGCCAGAGGGGGGAAATCCTATCATGTGGATAGGCTTCCTTATTAATCTAAAACAAATGTATGAAGTTGGTATTGTTCTCCAGTCTAGAAAGACAAAACAAGCAACTGGTTGCCCTGGACCCTAAACATTTGAATCTGGGAGTTAGGGCTTTCTCAAATACTGGACCCTGTACAGAACTGGTGTCTTTAAAAGGGATGTTGTTGTGGTTACAGAGACTTGAACTATTTCTTCCAGCTCTATCTCTTCTTACCTTGATATTCTGATTTTAATAATTGAGCTTATTGTTGATGATGTGATGGCGTGAAAGAGGGAAAAGTCCACGTTTGTATGTGGTTGAATAAGATGGGCTGAAGTGTATGCAGGAAAGTCTGTACTAAGCACAGAAGTTCTTTTCCCTGACTGCCAGCAGGCAGAACCTGACCTTTAGGCTTATCCAATGATGATTCCATTGATACTGCACACTCACACAAGATTGGACCAAATCAGAGTTCTGTCTAGTCCAGCATCCTATTTCACAGAGTAGCCAGCCAGCCTCTTGATAGTCTTGCAAGCCAGGGCCCCACACAGGCACACAAAGCTTCCTTCTCCTGAATCGGACCCATTGGTCTGTCAAGGTCATTCTGACTGTTGGCCTCAGGTTGAGGCTTTTTACATCATCTACTTCCTCATCCTTTTAATTGTAGATGCTGAGAAGTGAACATGGGAAGCAGATGTTCTACCACTGAGCCATTTCCACCCTCACCCCACCCCACATCTGTAGTAGACAAGTAAGCAGCTGAGAGTTGATGGGCACCACAAAACTTCAGGGGAGCTGTGTGCTCTAGGGCAGACTTAGAAAGGAGTGTACTTTAGGATATTGTTAAGGTGGGGCATCCCCTCCTGCTCCCAGCACTGGATTTCCTTTCAGATTTTGTTCTGTTTGCCGCCTAACTTGAGAAACCTAAGAATAACCTTTGCTGGATCAGACCAAAATGTCTTTGTCTCACTTATCAT
The DNA here is from genome assembly GCA_029233225.1 of Lepidodactylus listeri. Taxonomy (NCBI): domain Eukaryota; kingdom Metazoa; phylum Chordata; class Lepidosauria; order Squamata; family Gekkonidae; genus Lepidodactylus; species Lepidodactylus listeri. Next base: position 32,402,296 of record JARCFY010000013.1, read on the forward strand.
CCTGTTTCAAACAGTAGCCAGCCAGATGCCTCCAGGAAGCCTATAAGCACGAATACACCAGCTGTCCAATGTTGTTTGCTCCTCAGTGGCTGGTTTTCAGAGGTATACTACTTCTGAACATGGAAGTTCCATTTGGCTATTGTGACTGATGGCTGTTGATAGACCTCCCTGTCCTCCATGAATTTGTCTCCTGCCCTTTCAAAGCCATCTAAGCCATGAGCTTTAAAACCTAAATGTTTGGAATGGAAATTTAAGCACCACCACCATGGCAGGTATTCTGGTATTCTGTTAATTTTTAAGAGTCTTAATTAGAGTGGTGGTATGCTAGGGCATAGCTTCACCCACCCTGTAACATTTAAAGCTGTAATAAAGAAGAGAAGTATCTGAATATGTGCAGAATGCTTATGTCACCACTGAGTAACAAAGCCCATCCACGCTCACCTGGGGCTGTGATGCCAGACTTCGAGTGCGTAGCAATTGAAGCAGCCTTCAGACTAGGTAAATCTATCCGCCCACCCACCCTCCCTCCCTCTCTCCAAGTATCTCAGGGCAGCATATGTTTGTTCTCTCTCCTTCAATTCATGTACGGCTGAAGGAGGTTAACTGACCCAAGGTCACCCAGAAAATTTCACAGCTGAATGAGGATTTGAACTCAGATCTCTGAGAGCCTAGTCCACCACTAAGTAGTACACCCCACTTGCCCCTCTCTTTAGCTTGCTGTACCATACTGTTTAGAACTTACCCCACTGTCTGACACTCCTGGGCCTTTAAAAGCACCCACAGCTGAATTGCTGTGCCTTGGCATAGTGAAGGTGTGGGGCTGGACAGACTTTTTTTCTCCTGGTGAATTTGTACCCCCACTGCCACAGTTACACCTGAACATTCCCCAGTTTTGCATGTAATAATGAGTTGTTTCAGAGCCTGCTGTATTCCTTAGCCATTCCCTGCCATTTAGAGAGGGTACAGGCAAATGGAGCCGGCTCAACCTTTCTTACATCCCAGATGCCCTCTGTAAGGCTCATGTATGGGAGCAGGACTTAGCCACTAACCCCAGATAATTCAAGGAGAATGTGAGTGGGACTGGTCACTCTCAGGGTTTTCTGTGTCTGTCCCGTGTGCGCCTTCCTTGGTGTGTTTGTGTGAACAGGGGTGTGCTCTGAGTGTGTGTGTGTGTGCGCGCGCTCATGCAGTGGGTATCAGGCGGCCTCTGTGCCTTTAAGGGCCTTCTTAACATTCTCGGTGCTGCTGCCCTGTGCTCTGATTGGCTGAGGCACTGAGAGCAGGGAGGCTGGAGAGAGATGCTCTCGTCTTCTCCCTTTCCCGACTAGGGACCAAAAGCAGCAGCATCCTCTTCCTCCGGCCCTCGAGGTACAAGAAGCTTCCTTTGCCTCCCCCGCATACGCCTGCACACCAGGGAAGGGATTTGCCTTGCTGGCAAATCCATGCAGCAGCCCACAGGAGGGGGGAGGCTGCTTCTTCAGTGAGCCCCCTCCTCTCCTCTTCCCCCCCCCTCCACCGTGGCTACAGCTTGGCAGGGACCGAGGGGCAGGGCGATGCAGCGCGATGCGGTAACGTTTTGCCTTTGGAGATAATAGGGCTCTTGCTCACAGTCACCCGCACAGGGGACGGGGGTTGTCCCCCCCCCCCCCCGTTGTTTCTGGGCTGTGCGTAGACTCTGAGCACCAAGATGCACAAGCATCACCACTGCTGCCGATGCCCGGAATGCTATGAGGTGACACGCATGGCGGCCCTGCGGCGGATGGAGCCCCCCACCTACGGCGAATGGCAACACGAGCAGTATGGCTACGGGGGATATGGTTCGCAGACGCTGCCTTCCCAGGGGGGTGCCACCCCCACTGCCAGGAACAAGGGAAAGCTGATCCCCACGTCTCGTGACAACGTCCCTCCTGCCCCCCCTAAACAGAGCCAAGGCAAGACTGGCACCCCCAAGATGAATGGGAACAGCCCAGGCTGGTGGCCTGAGTGCACCTGCACGAACCGTGACTGGTATGAACAGGTGGGTGCTGCTTCTGAGGATGTGGTGGGGCCACCATGCCTTGAGGGGAGGGGAGGGGGATGTGAGGAAGGAGCGGGCTTGGTAGAAGAGCACTCCAGGCAGGATTGGTGCCTTGGCTAGCTGGGACTCCTGGGCCAGTCACAAATGCTTCCTTCCAGTAGCATTGGAGTGGTTCACCTGGGAACCTGGGCTTAAATTGTCTTTTTCCTTGGCAGTCAGTGGTTGGAAATGTCTGCAGGGGCCAGATGTTGTCTCTGTACCTTCTTAGTGGGGTGCCAAGTGTGGCTTCCCCGCGGCAGCTGTTGAAGAGGCAAGGTACCCACATCCCTCTCCTTCCTCCAGTTCCTTGAGTTATTATATAATCCCACTGGGTTTTCTGCCCCCTTTTCTGGTACCGTCTTCTGTCTTCTTGGTGGGCCTGGAAGCCCTCCCTGGCCAGTCTCTCTGCTTAAACAGAGAGGACATTCCTCCAATGAACCCCTATCAGCCAGCTGAGAAAATGGATGGAGCCTGCATTCCAGGCAATAAAATGGAGGCTGGGTCCATCCACCTTGCCTGAGCCTGCCACGTTCCCGGCTGCCACCTCCCACTTGAGGCTGGCTTTGTGCCTCTCGTCACTAGCTTAGGAGCATCACAAGAAGCAAGCAGATGGGCCAGGCAGATGCCCCCCTGACCCTCTCTGGCAGTGCCAGCCAGGTCTTGGGTGCTTTCCATCCAAGATCGGAGCTCAGTCCTCCTCCTTGGGAGTGTGGTTCCCGCATCTCTCCGTCAGCTTAGGAGCCTGGCTTTTCGTTTCCATCCCCCACCCCCACATCCCTTTTCTGCATCCCAAGTCAGCCGGAGGTGCCAGGAGGGCCACACTGTGGGGGCTGCTTGATTCTCCTCCCCCCACCATTGCTGTCAGTTGGCTGTCCGGATGTCCAAGCATCCCTCTCAAGATGGCAGTAACAAGATTGGGGGGGGGGGGAGGGGGCGAAGAGAACAGCTCCTCTTGATTTTGCTGTCCAGTAGAGCAGTGCTGCTCTGATGAGGCAGCCCTGGAAGAAGGAGGAAAAGAGGAGAGCAATAATGGCTGGAGAGAGAGAGAACCGTCATTGTCTCTCTGCAGGGCTGCAGTTGCATTCAAGCAGGGTGAAGAGGGCTTTTGTGGTTTTAAAGGGAAGAGGCTGAGCTGTGTCCCAGAAGCACGAGTAGGGCCAGCGATGCCTGGTCAGGGTGTGTGTGTCTGTGTCTGTGTCTGTGTGAGAAGCAAGGTTCTACATGCAGGGTCTGGCATGTGAGTGTGTGTGAGAGCATGTGCTGGATCAGGGCAGGCAGAATTGCTCACTGGAGTGTAGGCAGAGCAGGCACAGCAAGAGTGCGAGCGAGAAGGCTTTCCAGCCGGCAGTGCCTTGGACGAGGAAAGAAGGAGCCAGGGCCAAGGAGCCCTGACAGGCGTGAAGCTGACAGGCGGTGGGGAGCAGAGCCTGGGGGCGGTTGCTGACATTACCTGTAATTGTTCGTCAAGCGTCAGAAGGGTGGGGAGGGGGGTGATCCCTCTTAAGCAAAGCAGGGTAGGTGGAGCTTTGCCCCTTGCTGCCCCCTTTCTCAACATGCAAGCGAAAGTGCCTGCTCGGCAGAGGGACATTTCCAGGCTGTGATCTGATTGCCCTTGCATGCTGTGAGCTTTGACACAGAGCTGGAGCCCCCACAGGTTCCCTTGTGCACAGCACAGAGCGTGTGCCAGGCCCCTTGCCCCACTGCTTATGCTGCCTCCTCAGTTTTCCTCCTCACTCGCGCCTGGTTATCCTTCTCTCCCGCCCCACTGCCTTCTTGGCCTTCCTTTCCTATGGCATGCTGTGCTGTGGGGCCGAGGCATTTGAGACAAACAGTTGAGACAAAAAGAGGCAGAAGGCTCTGAAAAAGCATGGTAGCCCCTATCGGTCCTTGCTGCCCTGGGCCCCAGATATGCTCTGGACCTTAACATAGCTTCTCTGACAGGAGGTCAGCCAGGTAGAGGAAAGCTCCTTCCTGTTCTAGAGCAGTACTTTTCACCTGGGAGGAACTTATCCTCTGTAGAATTCTTCAACAAGGTTTCAAACCGGGTTATTTGTACGCAGAATACTCTATGGAAGTTAATACTCATGGAAGGGGACAGCTTGTCCCAGGCTCTGGTCCTTCAAGGAGCAGCTCTTGTGGTAGCTTCAGGCCCTATTGGGTCTGGGATGCTGTTGCTAGGGAACGCTCAAGATTCCATTCCCCAGCCATCACCAAGCCAACCTGGGGGGTGTGGAGGCGGTTGGCAGGGAGGACTGACTGTTTCAGAAGGAAGGGGCGAAGGGGTGGGTGTGTGCAGGTGAATGCAGCCCTGACCTGAACCCTGGGGCTGGTCCCACATTCCAGCCCTGGATGTGGCAGTTGGAATGATGCACCCCAATAGACTTGTGCTTATGTTGTCCAATTTACTGGGCAGAGTGATAGCCACAAAAGTCCAGGAGCAAGCTGTGCTGTTTGAAAGGCAGCCGGTCCAGGTTGAGCTGCAGTTGTGTGCTTGGAAACCCACCCTGTAGTGGGCTCAGATTAGCAGGGGTACATGCATTTTCCTCTGCTTCTTAGCCCCTCCAGCAGTGCTTCACTCTCTCCTGAATCCCACCTTGTGCTAGGCGATCAGGCCTTAGAATCTGCACTACAGGGAAGCTGCAGTCTGGCCTGAGTGGTTAGGCTAGGGCCAAGAAGACCCCCTTTTCAGCCTAATCTACCTGACAGGGTTGTTGTGAAGATAAAATGGAAAAGGTGAGACTCATGTATGCCACCATGAACTGCTTAGAAGATGGGCGGGGTGGGGAAATGCACTAGTGTTGAGGTTTTTTTAAAAGAATCTTGGACTATAGTGTCTTTTCAAGGAGATGGAGATGGGGCAGGATATGTGCTGGGGCTGTGTTGAGATTCTTGCATGATGTTCTTGGCCTCTATGCCCTTGTTTGTTTGGCCCTCCAGGGTAATTGGTTAGCTGCTGTGTGAAACATTATAAACCACTGGTCTGATCCAGGAGGATCATCTTATGCCTTCCATTAAAAGCATGCCATGGACATTTTAAAATGGAATTGGCCAGCTGGTAGCTGGTTGGCATGTCTTTGAAATCCCGGGTGGGGTGGGAAGGAGGGAGGGAAGCATGCTGTAACTCTGAACTGAGGAGGTGGTGAGGTCTCAGAAAAGCTAGATCCTGCATTGTGATGGTTGTGTGCAAATCTGTGGTGTCTGCTGTCGAAGGAGGGAGCACCTTGCCACTGCTTTACCTGGTGCTCGAGTTTGAAAGGTCTTGAGAGGCAGAGTGTGTGAGAGCGCGAAGGGGAGCCCTGGGAGGAGGCCTGGTGGGGTATCTCAGGACTTCTGACAGTGACTGGCCTCCGAGGTGCCTTGAGGCGAAAGGAGTGGGTGGCAACGGAAGAAATGTGACATCAGAGACTGGGGCGGGAGGGGAAGGGGATGAGCAGAAAGGGGGATTTCTGGGATGAGGCCAAGAGCAATGAGGAGGGGAGGGGGTGGACAGCGAGTGGCTGGCTGCTGACCTGGAGCTGGGGTGGGCTGGCGTCTGTGGGCTCGCTGCTTGTGGAAGGTTACTGTGGGGATGAGAGGGAACCGTGTGCGATAGCATGGGGACAGAGAGAAGCTGGAGGTGGGGAGGTTGGCAGGGTGAGGTTGCTATGGCTACTTGCTGTTCTATTCAGGGGAGAAATTGAGTTGCATCCTGGCACTGGAAGGTGGAGGCGGAGGAGGTAGCTCTCAGCATAGGGAGGGGAGAGGGGGTGGCGGAGTGGAGAAAGCAGCAGTGTCTGGAGGTGGCAGCACTGGGGTGGGTGGGTTGTGATTCCTGGCTGGCATGTGCGAAAGCCGGGTCTTGATTCGGGAGATGTCTCCCTCCTTCGGCGTGGGATGGCAGCTCTGCAGCAGGCAAGATGACAGGCCAGAGGGCAGTATGACTGGCTATCCAGCTCTCTTCGAGATGCTCCGGCTGGTCAGGGGCGTCTGCCACATCGAGGTTGCTCAGTACTGACACTGAGAGAACGGAGCCCCCTGGCAGTTTCCTACCAGCAGCTCTTTAGCTCTTTCCATGGGGCAGCAACAAAGGCCTGGAGCCACCTCTCTTCTCATGCCCCTCGGCACCCCCAGCCATAGCCCCTTGTGCCAGATCCTCCTTTTCTGCTTGATCTGAAGGAGATACAGCTACCAACATTCTCCTTTGGGTGGGCCTGGTATCCTCTTACTCTTTCCCCTAGACTGGGGGTGCCATGTCAACTCAGGACCTTTGCTGAATGTCAGGACTCATGTCCTCCACCACATGGACAGGCTGCTTCCCGTGTTCTTAATCAGGAACAGACCTGGGCTAAACATTTCCCCCCACACACACACATAAGAACTTCATGTTTTCTTTCCCCCCTCTTCCCTGTGCTGTTCCAACTTCCCTCAGGTCGTTGACTGTCCTAGAGAATCCCCTGTCACCTGCCTGACTATCCGTCCCCGCACTCTCACCTTACATTGTGCTTTCTAGGTTATCCCCAGTATTTCTGCCATAGAGCCAAAGGCGTACGTACAAGTTGGCTCCACTTCAGCACTCCATAGCTTGCCCTCATTCCCTGTGCGTCAGCTGGCTGAGAAACACAGACAGACTTCTTCTGTGCCATCTTTTAACCCCTTCTGATAGTAGCTCCTTGTCCCAGTGCTCAGTCTGACTGAAAATTGGACAGTATCTTGCTCATGGAGAAACATCACAGCTCTTTTGGCTGTGTCTGGGGTTGTGTGATGCTAGAGGCAAGACCGTACCATCTTCAGAGGGCCTGGCCAACACCTGGTAGAAATACAACTACAGAACTGGCAGCCAGTGCTGGGCACCTTTTAAAATTAATAATTTTGTAGTACTTTTAGTGTGGTTGGTAATGTTATTTTCGAAAAAGATTTACCCTCATAAATTTTCTGAGAAAGAAAAGGTAGATAATCCACTTTTGAACTGAGAGAGATCTGAGGCAGGGAGTTAAGCAATGGAGACACAGGGTGTGTGAGCCCAGTCCCACAGGTACAAATCCAGACCTTTGTTTGCTGGGCTTCACGGGCTTTTGGGATCTCTCCCGACACACTATATGAATAAATTGGCTAGGCTGTCTCAGCTGAACTGCTCTTACCTTCTCACATAAGAACATAAGAAGAGCATGTCTCACACAGTGGCCAACCAGTTCCTCTGGAGAGCCAGCAACAGAGCATAGAGGCCAAGGCCTTCTCCTGATGTTGCCTCCTCGCTCTGGGAACCAGTGGTTTAGTGCCTCTGAATATGGAGGTTTCCCTCAGTCACCATGGCTTGTAGACACTGATAGACTTATCCTCCATGAATCTATCTAATTCCCTTTTAAAACTGTTTATTCCTGTGTCCGTCACTACAACTTCTGGCAGTGAATTCTACATTTTAATCACTCTCTGTGTAAAGTAGTATTTCTGTTTGTCCATTCTGAACCTACTGCCCATCATCTTCATTGGATGCCCTCAAGTTCTAATATTTTGGGAGAGGGAGAATAACTTCCCTTTGTCAACTCTCTCCACCCCATGTATAATTTTATAAACCTCTTCCATGTCCCCCCTTAGTCCTCTCTTTTCTAAACTGAAAAGTCCCAGACTCTTCAGCCTTTCCTCATAGGGAAGGGGCTTCAAACCAGCCCCCCCAGTCATCTTCATCGTTGCCCTCTTCTGTACTTTTTCCAGCTCTGCAATGTCCTTTTGGAGATACAGTGACCAGAACTGTACACAGTATTCTAAATGAGGCCACACCATAGATTTATACAGGGGGATTACAATATTGGCTGTTTTATTTTCAGTGCCTTTCCTAATAATCCCTAACATAAAGTTTGCCTTTTTCACTGCTGCGACACACTGGGTTGACACTTTCATTGAGCTATCCACTATGACCCCAAGATCTTTTTCTCTCTCAGTCTCAGCAAATTCAGACCCCACTAGCCTGTACTTGAAGCTGGGATTTTTTTGTCCCAGTGTGTATCAGCTTACACTTACTAACACTGGACTTCATTTGTTACCTTGTCACCGACTCACCCAATTTGTGGAGGTCCTCTTGGAGCTCTTCACAGTCAGCCTTTGTTTTCACCATCCAGAATAATTTTGTGTCATCTTCAAACTTGGCCACTACACTACTCATCCCTAGTTCCAGATCATTTAGGAATAAATTAAATAGTACTGGCCCCAATACTGGTCCTTGTCAGACCCCACTGCTTACTTTCCTTCATTGTGGGAACTGTTCATTTATTCCTACTCTTTGCTTTCTATCATTTAAAGTCATTATTGAAGTTTTCTCTGGCTTGATTCTTTTTGCTGCAATAGTTGCATAGGGGTTCTACAGATCAGTTGGTAGGCCTTTTGTGTTGGGAGACAGGAGATCAGCGCTGTGTTTAATCTTTCTCTCTGCATTCCTGCTGGTTGATAGTATGTCGGGGGAGAACCATTTTAATGATAGTACTTATCATAATGATTACTTGTTTACAATAGAAGGTGTTGGTGTTTGAACAGGGGAAATCTTGTCACACCCACATATGACCTGTCCGTAGGAGAAAAGACCCCCCTCCTTTCTGCCACTGTTTTTCCATAGCCATTTAGTGGGTACTATTTTGGCAAAAGTAGTAACAGAAGAGGAATGTTCCAGGAAATCCGGGGAGAGCTGCTGGTTATCTTGCCTAACTCTTCTGCACTGGTACTTGAACACTGGATTTCTCACCCTTTCCTCAGGGGATTTCCTTTAGGACAATGCTGGATATGTTGAGAACTGGTGTGCCATTTTCTCAGATGCATTTGATCAGTTCCTTTGTTGTTTTTGGTGGCCATGTTTTGCCAGCACTGTTATCCTCGTCAGAACCTTTGAATCCTGTTTAAAAGCCACAGCCTGGAGTCTAATCTGTGTCCCACAGAGCTGCATTGCATTCCTTGATGCAATGACTTAAAAAAAATGTAAGCAGTACATATGTTGTACTTCTGTTGTTGTTTTTAAACTGTTGTTAGCCGCCTTGAGCCGGCTATGCTGGTTAGGTGGGATATAAATCTAAATAAATAAATAAAATAAAATAAATATGGTGTAGTGGTTGGAATGCTGGATTAGGAAAAGGGAGCCCCAGGTTCACATCTCCACTCTGATATAGAAGATAGCTGGGTGATTGTACCTACTTCACAGGATGGTGTTTAGGTTAAAATGGAGGAGGTCCCCACTGGGAAGGAAAATGTGGTATAAATAAATAGACATTTCTACTTGTGACCCACTATCACCTCTAGATCTTTCTCAAAAGCTTTTGGAACCTTATTGTTAATAGAATACATTTAATTTCCTCTTCAACACAAAATTTATTCTGGTTGGATTTCAATTCTCTGTTTTGCAAAATGCAAGTCATCTGGCTGTGGGTCATGAGGCTTCTAGGCTCTGTATAGGTCCTAGCAGTTTATGTCAGTGAGAACAGGAACCCATTGGTGCGTTTTGTTTCATTGTTCCAGTTTATCAAAGTCTTTCAAAATATTCAGCCTATCCTCTAAACTGCATGGAGTTTCTCCTGCTTTCGTGTCATTTTTGCATTTGCATGTCCATGTCATTAAGAAAAATTCTGACCTCGATACAGACTCTTGTCAAATTCCAGTTATATTTTTCCTCTTTGACAGCAATAAGATTGATTACTGTTTTCAAGCTAGCAACATGTACTGTTCATATGTACTCATTAAAAAATCCCATTGATTTCAGAGGGAGCTTCCGCAATGTAGGTATGCTTCAGATAAACCAACTGTTGTTGCTTTTTTAGATACACTTTTTGTTCCAGTTTGGTGTAGTGGTTAGGAGCACGGACTCTAATCTTGGAGAACCGGGTTTGATTCCCCACTCCTCCATATGCAGCTGCTGGTGTGACCTTGGGTCAGTCACAAGTTCTTCCAGAGCTCAGGCGCTGTACTCGAAAGAGCTCTCTCAGCCCCACCTACCTCACAAAGTGTCTGGTTGTGGGGAGGGGAAGGGGAAGGAGATTGTAAGCCACTCTGAGACTCCTTCGGGTAGTGGAAGGTGGAGTATAAATTCAGCCTCTTCTCTGTCTCTCTCCCCCTCCAGTTTTTGTATGGTCTTGAGAACAGACTAGCTGGATCAGACCAAGAGGCCCATCTGGCCAGCATTCTGTCTTCAGGCAGATACTCTCACACAGAGCATAAAGGTGATGGCTCCCCCACCCCACCCCACCTTTTGGTGATGCTGACTTATGCTTCCCTGAATGTGGAAGTTCAGTGCCTTTTGTACTGTGGCTAATAGCTGCCAATATAGATATTTTGCTGATAGGTTCTGTCTTCGGGTGTTCTACCAGAGTTGTCTTCAGCTAGGTTTGACATAATTCCCTCTTCTTCACTTCTGTTGGTTTCTGTCCTGTGACACATCTTTCTGGTGGCAATCATATGACAGGTTTTGTTAAGTACTGCCATACTGGCACAGGGAATCCTGTGGGTCAGACAGACTCAATGTGCCAAGGGGGCTGCTGCTTTGTGAAAGGAATCTCAATGAGATCTAGCTAGGATGACCCCAAGCACAGAATCTCAGTCTGGGGGGTGAGGTGACACCAGAAGGTCGGTCTGGTACCACTGTTTAATAGAGCTGCTGTCTTCCCACAGTGCTGCCGAGGCAGGCCACTAGGTCTTTCCTCTGTGCCACCAGATTATTGGCCTTCAGTCTCTCTCTCCCGGTTTTCCTTAAGCCCAAGATATTTGCCTACCCTTGTTTTCTTAGCTGCCAGCATCAAAATCAGAGGCACCAGCCTAGGAGATATCGGATTCTTGAGTTCTGGCACCAACACACACACACACACCGGAAATTGTTTCTGACCCTTCCTCCAGGTAGCTCCAAGCAGCATGTACGGCCTCTGTTTAGTTTGGTCCTCACACCATTTCTGTGAGGTAGGTTAGGCAGAGAGACAGTTACTGGCCTTGGTCGCCCAGTGAGTTTGTAGCCAAATGAGGATTTAAACTTGGGTGTCCACCGTTCTAGTCCAGCACTTTAACCAAGTACCACTGGGAGAACATGAGGTTGCTGCCTTCAGTCTGTGTTGCTCCATCCCATTCATGGCTCTGTTTTTCTTCTTCCTGCTGACCCATGATCCCTGAACTTCTGGCCCAGGTCTATGTCTTCCCCACCCCTAACAGCAAATTACCCTTGGAGCTTTTTTAGCAAGAGTCCTTGTAGAAGCTCCCTCTAGGGCTCACTTTCTTCGTGGCTCTACTGCAGACAATCTGCTCAGTAGCCTGGAAACCAGGCCCCAGTGCTGAGCTCCGTAGGGTCCTGAGTGCAGCCCCAAGCTACACTTGCGGAGAATGAATGAGCAACAAGAATGGGAGGCAGCGGCCTGGATGGGAAGGAATCTGACAAGCCCATTTAGCACATGGCTTGTTCCTCAGGGACCAACCTGTTCCTGTGAAGCAGCATCTCTCCCAGCTGCTGGCAGAATCCAGGGCAGCATTAATCAGCCAGCCTCTGCCATCCGGATAAGAGTTACGTCCTTTCTCGCAACCTCTTTTGCTGCTTTCCTCACACGTTTGATCACCTGCGTTTGATCACCCACCCTCCCGTGACTGCTGTTCATGACTTGCGGCTGCACCCTTCCCCCTTTGTGAATGTAACAGCAGTTTCTCATTGCCCTGTGGTTTCTTTCAGCTTTGTCTTCCTAGAACAGGTTGTGGCACTGGACAGCTCCCCAAAACAAGTGGAGGGGGAGCAATGGCCTGTGTTGAGGCAAAAAGATCATGTGGATGGGGTCTAAAACTCCCGAGGGTTGGTAAGATATGAGTCAGGCTTCCACAGTGAGGCAAGAACACCCCCCCCCCTTGGAAAAAAATGCAACCTGCTTATTTAAATCTGTGTTTCCCCAGTCCTAACTGGGCAGTCTAGTCCACTACCCACACCAAGAGAACATGAATTTTCCTGTGTCTAGTTTGCTTTGCTCTGCCCTCCTCCCTCTGAGTCTTCACTGGGTCAGGGACACACACTCACACAAGTCTGGTGCTTTCCCACAAGCATTAGTAATGGTGCTACGCTCTGTGTACTGCCATGGGCTCCCTTACTATTGGGGATGTGGCAGGATTCTTTTATGAATAGCACGAGGAATTCTTGCACCTCACTGCCTCTTGGGAAGGGGGAGAAATAATAGCCTAGGGATGGAGCACATGGTTCCATGCAGTTTTGGGAGAGCCATGAAAATCTATGTAGTGTGTTTTTATCCCATCTTTCCTCCAAGTTAGCGTGTATTTATTCCTTCCCTGTTTTTGTCTTTAAAACAGCCCTGCAAAGTAGGTTATTTACTTGGGAAAACCCTACAAACCCACTTTTCTTCCAGAAGAATGGGATCAGTGTAGGCAAAGAATTAAACAGTCAAAATATCCATTAAAATACCATTTTTTAAAAATAGCACGCAACAATATAATCAGTCAACCAGCAAAATACAGGACAGCAACAGACTCCTAAAAACAATTGCACAACAAATCCCCAGTACAATAGTTATTCTGCACCCTCTTGCACTGCCCCAAACCCCTTCCTGAATAATTCAGTCTTGTATCCTCTCTGGAACAACAATGTGGTAGGCATCTTCCTCTTTGCATCCTAGACGCCATTCCATAAGGCATGGGCCGTGGCTGAAAATGCCTGCAAATGGGTAGCAGCTGAGTTCACCGTAGTACATAGTGGGACTGATTCTGCCGTTTAGAGTGGAGTTGTCACATAGGATTATACCGTCATCGAGGGGGTTTATGTATGTGGGTTCCAGGCTGTAAAAGGGTTTAATGATAAGGACTTGCATCTTGGGCCCAGTAAGAAATTGGCAGTTTTGCAAGATTGTAAAAAGGGAGTAATATGTTCCTGGCAGCTAATCTTAGATAACAAATGAGTCGCTGCATTTTGTACTAGCTGGAAGTTTCCAAGAAGTCTTCCAGAACAGCCCTCCATACATTGTGTCAAAATAGTTGAACTGTGATGTTACTGTAATGTGGAACAGTGCAGCTGGGTCAGTTTGTCTCTGAATAGGGGGCAGCTTTCAGGCTATTTTCAGCTGGAAAAGTACATTTTTAGTCCCATCAATATATCTAATTCTCAGCATGGCCAAATCCAGATACTGGAGCCAGAAACAGACAAGACAGATATTTCAATAAACCTGAAAAAGCCCCAGGTTTGCGGGGGGGGGGGGGGGGGGGAATCTGAAATCTAAATGCAAAGTCTATTGGGAGGTTAAAACCTACTAAAATAATAGAGGCAGCATCTGTAGCTTTAAGAAATGAATGCTCTCAGTGCCCATGGCTAGGCAGCCATAGCAGTATTTCATTTTCATTCTTTATTTATGACCCAAAGATCAAATAGACCACAACAGTATTGTCAACCTTCAGTCCATAGTTCTGTCAGTAAAAGGCAGGGGGTGGGGGTTGCCAGGGCTCTTTCCCCGGGCTGCTTTGGCCTTTGTCAGATGATTCATCCGGGCCAAGTTCAGCAGCCACTGGACAACTTGCTACCATGTGACATGCATGATTCACTCAGGCCCAACTGTTTGCCACTGTTCAACAGCCACGGCTCCATGAAAGCGTATGTGGTGTAGTGGTTAGAGTTTCAAGTTAGGATCTAGGAGACCTGGGTTTGACTCCACAAGCTCACTGGGTGATCTTGGGCCAGTCACATATTCTCAACTTAACCTACCTCATAGGGTTGTTGTGAGGATAAAAAGGAGGAGAGATGATATAATCCACCTTGGGTCCCTGTTGTGGAGAAAGGTGAGGTATAAATTAAGTGAATATTAAATATAGCTACAGATCAATGCTCCCTCTAAGCTGTGGAGTCTTGTGAACAAAAATTCTACTTTATGAGCTACTGGCATTAAAGTTGTGAGTGATTGATTTGGCTGCTGCATGAATTAGTTTGCTCTGGAGCCATCGTTCCTGAGCTGAGACAACAATGTGTGAGCCAGAGGCTAAAAAACTGTGAACTAGCTCACACTAACTCAGAGGGAGCACTGCTACAGATGGGGAGTGATAAAGTTTTGGTTGGTTGGTGTGTGAGAAGGGGAAAAGGAAGCAGGGAAAGGTGATGAGACGGGATATCAGAGGGAGCCACACATAATAACTGCACTGTGTTAGGCCCTCCCCCTGGGTGTTCCATCAGCAGCCTGTGTCCGCCAGCAAAATTAGAAACGATAAGCTGAATTCCAACTCTGACCATTCCCCTCTGGTTAACCAACATGTCCTGCTGTGACCACTATACAATTTTATAATGTTATCATTACTATCTATTCTAGCTCTAGCCCCTTGTACTTTATGTCTGTTATAATTATACGATAAATTAAGATGGTTTATGGGTTGTTATCTGTATTTTATACTTTTATTTATTTTATGTAAGCTGCCCTGAGCCTGCCTTGGCAGGGAGGGCAGGATATAACTCAAACAAACAAACAAACAAATAAATAAAATAAAGGAAAAAGGAAATTTTGTGGAGAGGGGGATATGGGGCAATTGAGGTACCCTCCACAAATCCTTGAGGATTTACCACCATGGAACAGAAAGCAGCCCAGCCTGGCAGCCAAAACCAGAGTTTTCTAAGGGGAGAAGGAAACAGGAAAAGGGGAGTGGCTATGAGTCCTTTCAAGAAAGGGGAAATTCAGGAGGAGGGGGAAATGGGATGCTCCCCACAAGTCCTTCGGGTCCCCTGCTTGTGTTCATTTAATAGCAAAGAAGGATCTAACGGATCTCCTAAACTCTTAACTAAATCTATCAAAGAAACCTGCGCTATATCAGTTCCTCTGAAGGACAGATGCCTTACTGACTAGTATCACTTCCATCTTACCAGATTTCAGTGTACTCTGACTAGGCTGTGTGTGTATGACTGGGCCAAGGTCACTGCACTAGATTCATGGCAGAGTGGGGATTTGATCCAGGGTCTCCCAGTTCCTAACCTGACACTCAAACAACTGCAAAGGTAAAGGCTTCCCTTGCATGAAAGCCAGTTGAATCTGACTCTAGGGGCGGTGCTCATCTCTGTTTCCAAGCTGAAAAGCCAGCGCTGTCCAAAGACATTTTTCTGTGGTCATGTGGCTGGCATGACTAAACTTCGAGGCACACGGAACACTGTTACCTTCCCACCAAAGTGGTACCTATTTATCTACTTGCAATTTCTCGCTTTTGAACTGCTAGGCTGGCAGGAGCTGGGGCCAGTTGCTTGTCCTCAGGAAGAAAGCCCCTGTATTGCTTCAGGTTCTTTGATCCTTCGGGTGTTGAGAGCTGTACTGTGCCTTTTGGAGCTGCTGTAGATACTTCTTGTTATATTAACATGCTTAATCATTTTCAAATGATGTTTTGAATTGTTTTTATTGTAAACTGCTTTAGGGACAATTGTAGAATTGGGGACAATTGTAGAAATTCGGGTAGGGTAGAAATTCAGAAATAAATAACTGAATATATTCCCCAGGAGTCTTCCTGCCTTAGCTGTAGCTCCGTGAAAGAAGGCATGGTTTACATGTGAAGGGTTTCTAATCCAATCCTCAGCACTGACAGTTTTTAAAAATGGTCTGAGATGGATATCTGCCCTAGATCAGGAAGCTAATGAGAGAAGACCAAGCTAGACAGACTGTGGTTTGATGCGGTGTAAAGCATTTCCTTGTATCCTATGTCTAGCAAGCTCTTGGCGATGGGGTCTATATAGAAAAACTGTTGGAATCCCTACAGTTCTCTCCAATTTTGTACAAAAGATGAGCTGGGGAAATTTGAGTGTTTATAAGCAATCTGTGTACAAGGTAGGGGTTGTGCCATTTCTAGCTTTATGGGTGGGTGGGGAGAAGGAGGCAGGAGGGGAAGAGCTTTAGATGCTGACAGAGAGAGAAGAGCTTGGATGGATGAATGAAAGACATTAATTTCTCCCTCTTTTCTTCAGGCTAGCCCTTCACCCATAATTGTGAATACAGACGCGCTGGAGCCAAGTCTGTCCGTAAGTATCCCCCTTGCTTTGTCCACAGGCGTCTCTGCTTACCCCTACAGAGCTCTGCAAATGGCAGGAGCTCTCCCTGCCCTGCACCCAATTCCACAATAATCTTTATGGAACCCCAGTCATAGCTCTATGCAATAGCAGACGGAGGAAGGGAAGGTTGAGTGGTGCGTATGTGTGCAGGGCGGGGTGTCTTGCCACATCTTCCTTAGAGCAGATTTGGAGTCTGTCCAAAATCTGCAGTAAGCCTATGTGAGAAGGGGTGTGATCACACTCCCTCAGGTGAGGGCACTTCAGTTCCACTTGCTATCAACACCAGTGTGTTACTGGGGCGGGGGGGGGGGGAGGGATGGGCATGGCAAACCCCACCCCAGTTTGGCTAGTCTGTCTCCAGGATTCCGTGCGTACCACTGTCCTGCATAGGTGCATTTTACATCCCGTGGCTCCTGGCCCTACAGGTCTTCATCTCCTTCTTACATTCTGGTCCTCCAGTTATTAAAGGAGAACAAACTAAACAAGATGCAAATGTGGTTAACATGAAATATTTTTTTTCCTTTTGAAGCAGAATTTGCAGTGAGTGGGAAAGAATGGGATTTATTCAGAACTCAAACAGATATGGCTTTAACTGCTGTCTAGTAACTACAGTCAAGGTTCCTTAAAGATGGCCCATGCAATTGTTTGCTCTCTGCTAAAACTGATTCAAAATTATTCAGACCTCTCCACTCAACCCAGTGGCTCCTGAAACTGTGCTAAAAATCCAGATTAGTCTAGCAGGAGCACTTTGATCAGCAAGTCCTGGGAAGGGTGCAGAATTTGTATGCATGTGAGGGTGGGGAGCTCTGTGGAGCAACACAGTTGCGATTGCACCACAAATTGTGGAACATAATAACTAATCCAGAATCTATAAAAGGAATCAATGCTGTTGTGTCTGTCAGTTTATCTAACTTCTCTGTCTGCCTCCACAGGTGAATGGCAGCGACGGGATGTTCAAATACGAGGAGATTGTCTTGGAACGGGTGAGTGAGGTGACCTGGGATGCCCTTTTGTTGAAAAGCAGAAACATTCTACCATCCATCCACATAGGCATGAGCATCCTGGGTCTCGGTCTTCAAGGGAGGGCTCATAGACAGAAAGGGATTTCTCAGATACACACACATTCATTGTGGGAATTGGAGACTGGAGCCCATGGTCTTGATCATTGCCCCAAAGATATTACCCGGGGCTATGCTCTTCAGTGCATGCTGGGAGAACTGGCCTTTTCTGCCAGGACTGCTGGCTAAATGAGGCTCTAGCTTTACACAGATAATTCCTTTATTTTAACAAAACTTCCACATCCTCGAACTGTTGTATTACTTTTGTTAAAAGAGGCCTGTCAGGTCCTGTGTAATCCGACTTTGCATATCCATCTCTTTCCAGGGTAATTCTGGCCTCGGCTTTAGCATTGCTGGGGGCATCGATAACCCACACATCCCTGATGATCCTGGCATTTTCATTACCAAAATTATCCCAGGTGGAGCAGCAGCCATGGATGGGCGGTTGGGGTGAGTGCCAAGGCATAGCATAAGCCCTCAGCCCAGGGAACCAGGCACAGATACCAGAAGTAAATGGGGGGGGGGGAGACAGGAGAAAGCGGTGGGTGGGGGCTGGGATGTACCTCTGAATTGTCATTGTTGGTTGTGTCTGCTCATCTGGATGCAGAATGCTGTAGAACCATTAAGGGGGTGCATGAGGGCGACTTTTCCTTTTGGCCTTGGATGGCTCAGACTCCCTCACAGTCTTCTCTTTGCCTGTTCTGTATCCGGCACAGGGTGAATGACTGTGTGCTGAGGGTGAATGAGGTAGATGTCTCCGAGGTAGTGCACAGCAAGGCTGTGGAGGCGCTGAAGGAGGCGGGGCCTGTGGTGCGGCTTCTTGTGCGGCGAAGGCAACCCCCACCAGAGACTATAATGGAGGTCAACTTGATGAAAGGACCTAAAGGTGATGTCCAGGACTTGAGGTCTTATTTGAGGTTGTTCCTTTCTTGCTTGGCTGGGGGTGGATAAACCTGGCAGGTTAGAGTCCTCAGGGCCACCGTCATGAGATCAGACCAAAGCCTTCAGGATGGAAGGGAGATAGTTGAGGGAGTATGTGTGTGGCTGGTGGTTGAGAGGCCAGACAGAGCAGGATCAAAGATCAGGAGTAACCCAGGCATGAGACAGGATCAGGATGAAGGCTATTTTAGACGAAGGAATGAAATCATGACAAAACAGCCATGACTTATGTAGCCCTGGTGTGTTGAGCCTGGGGGGGGAGGGGAGTCAGATTGGGCTATGGGAAGAAACTCTTCCACAGGACTTTAAACTGGTAATACTGACCAGCTCCCAAGGGGATCAGTGGGTGATGTTACTGCCCTTGGGTATGAGGCTGTCAAATCTTTTCCAAGCATGTTTCCAGGCCACATTGGTCTTGGTAAGACATGACAGGACCTGGGTGTGTGTGCATGTACATAGTTGCAAGGTTGGAGCATAGGTGGTAGTATCCATGTCAGATTGATCCTCCTAAGCAAACCCTCCAGCCTAGAACTTGCTACCAGCAAAGCTGCGGTGGAGCGCTCTAATCTGATCTTTTATCTCCAGGATTGGGTTTCAGCATTGCTGGGGGCATTGGAAACCAGCATATCCCAGGAGACAACAGCATCTATATCACCAAGATCATAGAAGGTGGGGCAGCCCAGAAAGATGGGCGGCTGCAGATTGGTGACAGGCTTCTTGCGGTGAGCACATGACTAACTTCGCCAGGGCTTTAGGGTGGGCAGCACTGTGGATGTTGCCTGCTGTTAGCTGGACACTGGAGACTGGGCATGTGCCCAGCTTTGGAGACCCTTGAGGTCACCCCAGAATGTGGATGGGCCCAGCTGTCTTTAGTCAGGATGTCAGTAGTACCACACCTCCAGCATTTAAACCAGCTTACTGGCTGTTTCTTCCCCTCCCTTCCCCTTGTCTCATTCTCTTCAGGTGAACAACACCAACCTGCAGGATGTGCGGCACGAGGAGGCAGTGGCTGCGCTGAAGAACACCTCTGATATGGTGTACCTGAAGGTGGCCAAGCCTGGCAGCCCTCATCTCAATGACATGTATGCTCCGCCTGACTATGCCAGCAGTAGGTATCTGCCTTTTGCCTGCTCCTTGCTCAGCTGGCATTGATTGTTGTGCTCCACAATTCTCATTAGTTCTTGGCTGTGCCTGTCCAGTCCTTGAGTTCCCAACTTTACCTGCCTGGCATTGAACAGTCCCTTGACCTGTCAGTTCGTCCCCTCTGCCATGGCCCATTTGGCCCAAAAAGATTTCAGTATTTTCCTGGGAAATGAGTAAGCTTGACTGTGCTGGAATAATCCCAGTTTCTCCACTCCTTCCCACCTTCCTGTCTGTTAATTTCTGAAAACTAAATGCTGGGGCTCCAAGCCATGTCTTTTAACTTGGAAGCTCAGTCATAGATGCCAGAGGCTAATTGTGGTTGTTCAGTAGTGAAGTAGAACCACTCACCACATGTTCAGGGGCATCCTTCTCTTCCTTTCTTGTTACTTCAGATGTTCTAGGATTGAGCAGTAGTGCTGAGAAGCTTTGGGGCTACTTGTTGTTGAATTCTAATACACGTTAATCACCTCTGCCCTTCCTTCGCTGGGCCCTCTGGCCACAACTGCTCACTTTCCTATTGCTATAGAAGAGAATACAAGGGAGAGTGAGAGGGGCCCCTGGCCTTGTTATCACTATATGTGGAGGAAACAAGAGAGTGGAACAGGGATGTGAAGGCCAAGGGACTACCAGCTCTGGCTCACCTTCCATTCCCTTTGTCTCCGTAGCCTTTTCTGCTTTGGCCGATAACCATATAAGCCATAATCCTGGTCTGGGCTACATGGGTGGCATGGAGAGCAAGCCAGCCTACCCTGCACCACCACAGGTCACACCTGCCCGATACTCGCCTGTGCCACGCCATATGATTGGTGATGAAGATTTCACCAGGTGAGCATCAATTGCAAATACCATTCCTCCGTCTATTTCTCATCTCTGTAAAAGCTGCAAGTTCATAATTGGAGGAGTCTAGCATGTTGTTTCCTTGGTGCCCTTTGGTGGGCATATGTGCCACATCTGCTGGCCTGGTTCGTCTGCAAGCCTTGGCATGCAGAGACCTGCCCCATGTGCTGTGTGCCCATGTCTCATTGCCTCTCCCAAAGCTTGGTGTCGTGACTCATCCTTTGGTGCTGTCTTGCCTCTCTCTGGCTAAACCGGCAATGCCAGGATGCAGGCTGCTGGCTGAGCCTGGGAATGGCTGTGGGGATTACAGGAGGGAGTGGGGACCCTGATGAGCTGTGTATTACAGAACATAAATCTCTAAGCATTTTAAGCATTCTGTGATTAAAAGGGGGAGGGGCAATCAAAATGTGGTGCACTTCACATGCTCATCAAGAAGAGCTGGATTTTGTGGCCTGCAGACCTTTATGTAAACCAAAATGTATTCATAGTGTGGGTAAAGTCCTAGTCTTCTGGCCAGGAGGAAGAGGAAACATGCTGAAGCCCCCGGTCTCTCTCACTGAGGATTCTGCGGCGCCTCTCTTCTATGTTCCATCTCTTAATTGTAATAGTAACAATAATAATTAGTATTTAAAGTGTACATTACTGCGTTAATGTTTCACAAGAATGCTGTAAATTGGGCTGTGGTTATAATTCCTATATTGTAGATAAAGGGTCTTTGGGGCACAGAGACAGAAACTTTTTAAAGTTTCCCCTGCCCCACTCACTGAGGTCATGGCTGAGGTGAGATTTGAACCAAAGAGTTCTGAATTGGCCTGTTGTGTGTCATCGACTGTAGTGATTGCTGTGATGGTGTGTGAAAACCAAAAGGAGTCTCGTAGCGCCTTAGCAGATTTCATGTAGTGCAAGCTTTTGAGGGCTGTTGGAGCATCAGGCGCATGAAGTGAACTCTAGCCCGCTTCATCTGTCTGAGAAAACAAAATGAAGAAGATATCTATCTGTGTGATGAAGGAGGTTATCATCCACAAAAGCTTCTGCTACACAAAACCTGTCAGTCTTGAAGATGCTGCAAGACTCCTTGTTTTTGCTTCAGCAGGCAAACACAGCTACCCCACTAGAATCTGTGATAATGTAGGTGAAGTCCTTTGAGCATATCTAGATAAATACCATGATGCTGATCATGATATACTGCCAGGCATGTATATGACTCAACAATATTCTCGGTACTTTACAGAGCTCAGAGGTGTAAAGGCTCTTTCACAAAGTGTTTAAGGTTCACAAGAGATGGATAAGACCAGGGGCATGTGGGTAGAACTTGGGACTGATGGTGGGGATGAGAGAACCATGGCCACGGAGGAATCAGTAAGGGAGATTTCTGGAATTAGGAATGGTTCTGTTAAGTAAAAGGACTTAAAGGGAGGCAAAACATTATGTGAGGGACAAACCCTGAAACATCAAGGGATCATGCATCCTCTTTGTGTCTCTCTCTTCCACAACCTCAAGACTGTATGGTAGTGTCAAGCAGTAGCCACACGGGGGCATTGTGGCACTTACTGGGGGATCCAGAGGAAAGACTGGGAGCTGAGGCATTTGCACCTTGTCCTGACCCCAAAGTACCTGGGCTTCTGGCCAGGGAGCTGCAGCTTGTTTTCCATTTGGAGGCAGGAGAAATTGGCCTGAGCTCCTAAGCACAAGACAATGGTAATCCAGGGAACTGACAATAATTGTCAGTTTTGTAGGCTGCACCAGCAATTCTGCCTGTGCACCAAATCCCGGATAAATAATGTTCCTGTTAATTGAGCCTTGGTCCCCTTCAGTAGCATTTGGATAAACAGGTATTAACTGGAATGGCATGACTTTTTCTCAGCTGCAGCACTAGGAGTGCTGTGGACATGCTTCCAGTGGGTGGGCACAGGGCGAGGGGTTTATTAAGCATACTGTCAGAACCTCTCCACCTGTTTGGTCTTCTCTACAGCACAAGAGCTGTTGGGGAGGGAAGGGTTAAGGTCTCCTGGCAGGCATTTTTCAGTCCTGTCAGTGCCGAGTCTGGTTCATCTCAACATTTCCTTGACGGCTCCTGCAGCCCCACAGCGAAGCGGGGGGAGGGCCAAGCAAAGCTGAGATAAAATATCAGCTGCATAGCCCTTTCCATCACAGTCAGGCACAGGGGTGAAGCTGCTACCATGATCACAGTTAACGTCTCATCCTCCATGTCGTATGGGAGGCGCCCTGCTGCCAGCCTTTCCAGAAAGCAACCCGCTTCCAGGCACAAAAAGGAGATCAGGTATTATGGCTCCCGCGGTTGGTCTTAATGGGCTGTGATGCCCCTCTTTCCAGCAGGCTCTGGCTAGTAGCCCCTGTATGAGTTAGATACTCCTGTGCTACCTCCTCAGTACCTGGGCTACCTGGCAGCTACCTCCTCAATAAGGCTTGAGGCTTCCAGCAGAAGATTTGGGGACCTGGAGTGTGGTGTTGGATGGGCAGAATCCCACAATTGCATGTTCTGGGAAGCTTCTCCTCCTCCTCCAACCTTCAGAGGGTCAGATAACAAAAGATACTGGGCTAGTGAGCTATGGGGATGAGAGCAGGAAGGCTTCCTGCTTTGGGGCAAGGGAATTATGGCCGCATGGTACCTGATGGGTATGGTAGGGTTGGTCTTTGTGTAACACATTCTTGGAGCAGGATGAAGGAGTGGATGGCAGTTCTCAACCTGCTGCTTGTGTGTAGCTTTTCCTTCACTGGAAAAGCTCAGAAAGGGCCAAGGAGAACAGATTGTGGGTGTTTTTTTTCTTCTTCAAATTATCTTACAGGCTGACAGTGGTGGAGGTTTTCAAAACAAGGGAGCTATGGCTTCTTCCCTCTCTTGTCTCC
This sequence comes from Lepidodactylus listeri, assembly GCA_029233225.1. Lineage (NCBI taxonomy): Eukaryota > Metazoa > Chordata > Lepidosauria > Squamata > Gekkonidae > Lepidodactylus > Lepidodactylus listeri. The sequence continues at coordinate 32,425,181 of JARCFY010000013.1, forward strand.
AGCTCCAAAAGGACTCCACCTAGTAGCTATTAGTCAGTAATTTCCCTCTACTTTGAAACTATCCCTAGACACAGCATCTTCCCTACCCTGTCTGGCTCCTTTCCTGTCCCTCTGGCCAGCAGAGGCAGAATTTATTCTGCAAGAGACAAACAACAGTTTAGAAATTTGCATTATGTATGCAGGGCACAGAATCGGGGTGCGTGAGTATTTTGGAAAGAAGTGTGGACTGCACACATCACAAGGAGAACAGAAATACAGGATCACACAGTCTGTGCCCATAAAAAAGAGCCTTTGCCCACTCCAGCATGGGGTCCGTAGCCTAATCTTGCCTGAGGATGCATAGTGCCCTCTGATCAAGGCAGAGAGATAGGACCTGGTATTCCATCAGATTTGCAGCCCTGACCATTGCAGTGGCAAGACTCCCAACTTACCTACAGCATTCCACAGTTCATTTTCCATACTAGGAATCAGTATGCCGTCCCAAAGCCACATTCACCCCCAAACAGAAGCTAGGCTTACACTCATACCAGTAGTTACAAAAGGACAGTGCAAGGAGCATCTGGGGTCCCTCCTTGTGTGTGGTGTATCCGGTATTGGAAGATAGGTAATCTGCAAGGGGAAAGTGTGTTGAGTCTCCCTGGTCACAGCTGTGGGCCAGAGGAGCCCTCAGGTCTGCCCCAGCTGTGGCTGGGCTGATCTTTTCACGTCTTTTGTTTCTCCTTTCAGGGAACCCCGGAAGATTACCTTGCACAAAGGTTCCACGGGTTTGGGCTTCAACATTGTGGGTGGTGAGGATGGCGAGGGCATCTTTGTCTCCTTCATCCTGGCTGGTGGTCCTGCTGACCTGAGCGGAGAGCTGCGGCGTGGAGACCGAATTCTCTCGGTGAGTATGTGCAACCATGTTTCCTTGTCTACCCACCCCAGGGATGTAAGTGAGACGTTGTTTTCCTTTCAGAGGCTGTATATGCAGAGATGTGAAACATGACCTTGATACAGCAGTGGCAGGAAAGGGGTCCACACATAGGCATCAACTTCAGGGGGGCTGGGGAGCTAGAGCCCCCCCTGAACTTTTCCAGGACATGCTGAGCCTCCCTCGGAGACAATGGCCTGAAATGTCTCTGGCCCAGCCCCAGCCCCTCCCCCAGGAAATTGGAAAGTCTACACCCTTGGCTCCACATACACCAATTCCCATTTTGCTCACTGCTACTGCCATCCGCATCTATCACATCTGTACAAAAAGCACAGGCATGGCAATTTCAGTACTCTTCGCCTTGGCCCAGAGCCCTGCCTTTTCTCTCTGTTTCATTTTCTCTGCCAAGCCATCTCCGCTGGGAAAGTGAAAAAAACAATGCCATAACCTTTAAAGGGATAAAAGTGGTGAGGGGTGGGGTTGGCACACAGAAGTAAGCTGCCCTGTGCCACTGCTGAAAGCAGAGCTTAGCTGTGGCCCCTGCCCATAGTGGCTATTGGTTGAGCTTCCCAATAGATACTCCACCTGCATCCGCCCTGGAATTTCCCCCTTAAACTAGAGAAAACGAGGTCTTTATTGTCTCTGGATTAAAAGGAGAAAAAAGGGAACGATGTGTGGATGCTCCCATTTGCTGCAGGGCTTTCCACTGCACATGTGGAAGCAGCCAAGATGATTGATGGGAATAGGGGGGATATGTTTGCAGCCATGTCACCCACATTTCCCTGGGTCTGGAAACAGCTCTACTAGGTACAATTAAAGCTGAGGTCTCAGAATCACTTCCCCTCCCCCCATCTTCTAGTCATTTTTGGAGAAGGCCAGATCGGAGAGATTATACCCCGGGCACTAAGGTGTTAACCTGCTTTGCCCACATTGAGCAGCTCACCCAACCGGTCTGGGTAAGCCCAGCCCAGGGTGGTGGAAGCTGTTTCCTCTTCCGCAGAAAATAGCCGAATCTCCCGGCTGACTGTAAAGGTAGTCTGCCCCAAAGCACAGTGCTTGTCCCTTAAATGCACCGATGGAGGAAGCTAGCTCAGATCCTCCCTTCCAGGAAGAAGCAGCTGCACTCTGCAATCACGTGTGCAGCTTTTGCTTCCTGATAGGCTTTGGCATTTCTCTGGACACTTCGGTAGCTGACGTAACTTGCTCTGGCATGTGGGATAACAGGAGCTGTGGCTCGTGACTGCGAGGCATTAATAGTTGGCATGGCCATGGTAGGATAGTGGAGAGAGAGGTGATCTTTTATAGAGGGGAATAAGTGTACAGTGCCATCCTAGGGGAGGTGGGGGTGGTACCCATTCAATGGCTGATGGGGTGAGGTCTGTTTGCCCAGGTGAATGGTGTCAACCTTCGGAATGCAACGCATGAGCAAGCGGCAGCAGCGCTGAAGAGGGCTGGGCAGACGGTCACTATCGTGGCTCAGTACAGGCCTGAAGGTATGCAATCCTACAAGGGAGTCATTATGTACTTTTCACCAGAGCTTTCCCTTCTGTGAACTGGGGTCTCTCCTTGAGTCAACTATTGGGGGCAAGGCAAGTTTTAAGGGGGAGAGTGTTGTCCTTGCTTGCCAAGTGGGTAGAGTTTGTGCAAAGATGTGAGACAAGATGGTCAAAAGCCAGGGTTGGCATCAAAGGCAGGATGAAGCTTGACATAAGCACATTTCAGAGAGGACAAATTCCACCCCGGAACTTTGCAAAGGTCAAATGCTTGACAGCAGTAGGAGCAAGCAGAACTGGTTATATTACCATGGGGTGGAAACGGAAATTCAGTCTGCAACCAGGCTGCCTGTTGCTGGCTTCCAAACAGGATTTTTATGCTGACCATACCGGACGCCTTGCTTATTATCATCTCCTGCCACATTCTTCTTTGTCAGGAACTCTGAGGCTTCCTCCTGGCATGCCTCTGCTGCGCTATCAGGGAGCCTAGAGCCACTTGGAACACATTCTCACTCCTGTTCTTTGGCAGTATGTATGAACTTTGCATAATGTGAGGGATAGGGAGGGGGTCTTGCTGCAAAATCTTGGTGTAGGATGACTGGATGGCTCAGGTCCTGGGAGCAGTGGGTTCAGTCCCAGCCTGTTGCTGTCGGGCTATATGATGTTTGGCCGTTTGAGACAGCTTCTTTGCCATTTTCCCTTTCATGCTAAAATTTGTATAGGAAATATGAATAGGAGCAGCAATAATCCTGCTGACTTGTTTTAGGTAGGTGTTGGTATCTGAACCCACTCGTTTTGTTGCTGCGTCACACACTAGAGTCTGTTGCCCTCTTGCACTTGTCTTGAAATGATCTGCGAAGGTTTTCTATGGCAGTCATTGTCTGAATAACTTGTGAGGCAGAGAGAAGGGTGATCGCCCCCCCCCCCCCCTGCTCAGGGCTATTGTGCATTGATAGGTAGGCATCAAACAAAGAGCAGCTTCTCACACTGCTGCACCTGTTGCATTTGTGCTTGTAGTTTAAACTGTCCAAGGCTCAGTCCTCCTGTGAGGAAAATAATTTGATAACCCTTGGTGCCATCTGACTGCATTACCACGTGTTGGCATTCGTTTGTCTCATCCTCATGGGCGGTAGTTATGGGGTGAGGACAGGTATGTAAATAGAGCTCGTGTAATCGGTGGTGCTTTTACAGAGAGAGCTATAGGGATTATTCGCTGAGGGACGGGACGGGACGGGACGGGGGGGCGGGCGTAAACAATGTAATGCGAAGTCCTGCCCTTTACACAGAAGATGGGACCGGGGGTGGGAATGGACCAAACTGGACAAACGCATGGGGGGGCGACTGGGTTGAAGGGGCATTTGTGGGCCTGCTGTGTTTGAAAGCGCAGGCCACAGTTGGGTCACCGTGTATTTGGAGGCGGATACTCGGCGAAGGGAATGCAGCCGCTCCCTGAGCAGAGAGGCCGTGCTCCGAAAAGGAGGCGCCGGTACTGAGCGGACGGAGGCGGGGCTAGAGCAGAGAGGGTTAAGCCTGTCTGAGGCAGCGCGGAGGGCGGTGATAATGGGGGCGGGAGTTTGGCTTGGCGTAGCATGGAGGCTGATTGAACGAGGGGACCGAGAAGGCGGGCGCTTGGCTGAGGGAGCCCCGGTGGCGATTGGGCGAAGGCGAGTCTGGAGGGGCGGTATTCGGTTGCATGAGTACGGGCTCTGATTGGGCGGAGAGGAGCCCAGCGGGCGGGCGGCAATCGGGCGGAGGAGGGGCCTCGGGAGAGGCCGTGCCGGAGGCGATTGGTGAGAGCCGGCTGTGGAGGCGGCGCTGTGGCCTTCCCGCCCGTGTGGGCGCCGTTGCTTTGTGTGGCGAGAGGGTTGGCCGGCCGGCAGGATGGGTGAGGGGAGGAGCCGCCAGGGCTACCCTTGAGCCGAACAGGCGCCAGGTAAGGGTCGGGATGGAAGTCAGAGGAGGCGCCACGGGCGTGGGGAGGAACCGCTCCCGGCACTTCCCGAGGCGTGTCGGTAGTCCCTTCTCCGTGGGGAGCGGCTACTGAGAGGCCGACCGGGCGCGCCCCCTTCCCCCACTCGCCGGAGTCGGGTGGGTGGGAGCGGCTGTGGGAAGGCAGGCAGGCAGGCCGCCGGTCGATTTCGAGGAGAAGGCTCTTCTGGGAGCGCTCGTTGCGGGACAGGGGCCGCGGCTTTCCTTGTGCCGCCAGAGGTCCGCCAGAGGTTTCTGAGGGTGCCGCGGCTTTCCTTGTGCCGCCAGAGGTCCGGGGGGAGGGTAGTGGGGGGGGGGGCGGGGGCAAGGGCGGAGGCAGCCCTGTGGTTCAGATGCTGTTGGACAGGAGAGCCTTTCTCGTCTCTGGTCCTGCCCTGTCCACGAGGAACCAACCGCCCTTGTGTGTGTAAGAAGGGCAGGTGTCGGAAGAGGGGGGCGGGCGGGCGGCTGCGCCGTGCCGCAACCGGATTTGCACCTAGCCCGGCGGCTGCTTACGCTTCCTTCCTTCAGGGACATTGCTGCGAGGCAGTGGAAGAGTATCAGCCGCTGGCCCTAGGCTTGATCTCAAGTTTAGATTCTGAACGATAGTGTAGCCCTTGCAGGTAGAAATGGCCTGCCTGTGTAGGAATAGGGGCTTGAGTCAACCTGCTGCTTGCTTGTTCCAGGGAGGCACAGGTGATGGCTGCATAGCCGCCTAACCTCCACTAGTGAAAACCAGCTGCTGCCAGGTATGAGTGGTTAGAAACTGAGAGGGGTGGCTGGATCAGCCAAGGAGCTCTCTGTTGCAACATAAAACTGAATGTGTGCTTTAAAGTAGCATGTTTTATGAGGGGGATGGGGTGGGGGCAGACAGAGCTGGCCACACTAGGGGGATTGGCAGCTGCCAAGGTAAGGGAATCCAAAGAATCTCTCCAAAGAATCTCTGGTGGGGAAACTTGAACAGTTGGGCATTGCTGTGTCTGAGCTTTGCCTGTCAGTAACTACTGTTGGTTATCTGTTGAAGAGTTCAGAACGGGTACTCACTGAGAGGAGTTGCCTGGTGTGACCTCACTGCCACTGCCACAAGTAAAAGGTGTTTCAGTATATACAGGTCTTGCCAATTTTTGAACTGTTTTTCATTAAAAGCATGCTTTTTTTGAGGGTGTGGAATACATTCTGCCAGAGCAGCAGGCACACCTGGTAAGGAAGCAGGAAGACTGAACAGGGGAGAACCTCCAATCAAAGCCTTTGGTTGCTTCTGTATGGGCCATTGTGTGTAGTTATCAGTCAGCGCAGAAAGGAAAGTTGGTTTGCATTCTTGTATTTCAGGGTTTGTTTTCAAAGTGAGATTTACAAAAGCAACCTGTGCCATGCTGCAGGTTGGGCAGTTGCATTCATAAAAAGCAAAGCTGTTGCTTTATCAGCAGCTGCCGGTGAATTGTTGGACATCACACTGGATTTAACAATATGTGGTCCTCTTGAACTGCTTAGTGTATATAAATGACAATGCCACTACTACCTAGGCTCAGTGTGGAAAGGAGTGTTTGTTGTTTTTAATATTCTGAAGGGAACAGTGCCAGAGGCATTTGAGAAAAGTCAGAAGCTTCAGAAACAGGTATGCTAATATTCAGGAACTCCATAAGCTATTCTGTGGTAAATGTGGGATTTCTCTGCTAGTGGATACCTGTCTGAATTAAAACCCCAAACTGAAAAGCCTCTGGAGCAGCCCTGCATGTATGGGTCAGATGGCAGAGCTCAAGGAATTATTCATCACTTCAGGCTATGTGTTTTTGGGGCTAAGAACAAGCTGGATAAAGTTCCGTGTCCTGGCAGCTTTCAAAGTTGGATAGAGCAAAAATCTGAATATCTCTTTTCTGTAGTTTTGTTCCTTCAGTGATTTAGAGTGCCTACATTTCTCTAGTTTCTAGCTGCATCAGAAGAAGTGAGCAGTGACTCATGAAAACTAATACGCTACCACAAATTTTGTTAGTCTTTAAGGTGCTATTGGACTCTTTTTTTTCTACTGCTACATTTCTCTAAGCACTCAAATGAGAAATATCAACAGAAGCACTTGAGCAGTGACCAGCATCATAGCTGAAAGACAGAGCAGAAAATAATGAAGTTACAGAGAGCAAAATAACTTGATGCATTGGGGCACAACATAAATGCTGCCTAGTGGAAGAATCAGTGTGAAGTCCAGCAAAGTGGAATAATAGAGGTGTTTTATATTCTGTCCACATTTGCTTGTGTCTGAAGGAAGCAACTCTGCAGTAAAAGAAAACATGCTGCCATAGATGCTACCATAACTTTTAGCAGGTCTTGATGTTTTCTTTGGATCTTAAGGCCAGCCCAGAAGTTTGAGTCAGACTTATTTTTTAGTCTTCGGGGTTTTCTGATTACTGCTACAACAAAACCTAATCCTGATCTTTATTCAATTTCTCATAATGTTATTAATGCTATATAAATTGTAGGGGTAGCCCTGATTAGTCTCACTGCAGCAAAAGTATAACCGTAACCAAACTTCCCCCAATTTCTTGTAATTTCATTAAACAAAAAACACTATGTAATATTGGAGGCAGTATGGAAAAAACTGTTTAAGAAATGAGTTCATTTGCTGTCATTGTACTACGTAAGTACATATGCATAGTACATTGTACTATGTAAGTAACATTTACCCAATGTGCATTTATTTTTTCATTCAACAACATATTCTTGATGTGAAATTTGGATTCTTGTTAGGGATTGCTGGGGGATGCTACAGTACAATGATTGTTGAGAGTACTGGGCATCACAGTGAAATCACTAAGCACCATGGCAACCCAGTTCCTGGGATTTGTTAAGCCCTGGTTTCTTACAGTGTTTTGTTTCCCCCCCCCATGTAAGACTAAATTAAACAGTGCCTTTTAGTCTGATGTGTTACCTGTCTCTGGCAGTAATAACCTAATTCCTGTAGAAATGCTAGCAACTTCATGGAGAAAGCAGAGCTTTTACAGTTCTTTTCACTTAGGCTAAACATTATGCATGTAGAAGCTTAGTTATCTGGTACAGAATGCTCATTCTGATGCCTCTGTGGGACCATCTGCCCTTCTAGATGTGGCTGGGATTTACTTAAATGAAGTTGATGTGTGAGTAATTCTGAAACTTTAAGCTTATCAGAGGATAGTCTGAATCTGCTATCTCCTAACTCGACAGGCAGCCAGTACTTTGGGGGTGACAGGAAAGTACAGAGGCTTTGCGATCCCATAAGTTATTCAAGGCCCTCCCTCTTTTGCTCAGTAAAGTAATTCTCTGATGGTTTTCCAGATGGAGTTGCCAGTGTTTCTTGGAAATTTACCAGTGTGTAATGAATAGCCATGATGGATAGTTGCATGCTTTCTTCATGTAAATTTGTGCTTGTTTTGGTTCTTGGATCTTACCTAAACATGCTGTCATAAAACATAGTTTAGGCTAGTATGCGGATGACACCCAGCTCTATCTGTTGATGGATGGCTGCCCTGACTCCGCCCCAGAAAATCTGACCAGGCCATTGGAGGCCATGGCTGGGTTGTTGCAGCAGAGCTGGTTGAAATTAATTCCAACAAAGATGGAGGTCCTGTACCTGAAGGTGGGGGGGGGGAGTTAATTGTGAATCAGGCTGCCCACTATTTGGTGCAGCACTTGTGCCAGCCCAGAAAGTGAATAGCCTGAGAGTGGTCCTGGATGCCTCACTCTCTGTGGAGGCCCAGGTCGCCACAGTTGCCAGGTGTGCCTTTATCATCTTCAGCAGATCAGGCATCTAGGTGCAATGGTCATTTCCAGACTTGATAACTGTAACTCATTATCTGCAGGCTTGCTCTTGTGGCTGATCTGGAAACTCCAACTAGTGCAAAATGCATCAGCGTACCTACTGACTGCATTGCCTGTGCTGGCACACATTCAGCTGGGGCTACACCAATTGCACTGGCTACAGATTGAGTACCGGATCTACTTCAAGATACTGGCGTTGACCTTTAAAGCCCTGTGTGGCCTGGGACATACCTGAGGGACCGCTTCTCCCTATATGTGCCTTGGAGAACCTCGCACTCTGCCGATCAAGACCTGCTGGTTTTTCCTGGCCCAAGGGATGTCTGCTTAGCCTCGACCTGGGCCAGGGCCTTCTCTGCCCTGGCCTTGGCCTGGTGAAACATGCTCCCATCTGAGATCAGGGCTCTGCGGGACTTACTACTGTTCCTCAGGGCCTGTAAAACACAGCTGTTCCACCAGGCCTTTGGCTGAGGTGGCGGGCATCCAATACCATCCCCCGCCCCCCCGGAAGTTTACCATCTCTATGTGGCCCAGATTAAGAATAAGAAAATGGCACCAGCTTGAAATCTATGCATATGAATAGTGTGTGACCTGTTTTAATCTATGCTGTTGTAAACTGTAAATTATATTTGATATATATTGAAATTTTTATGATGTCTTAGTTTTTTGCTCTGTGATCTGCCCTGAGCCCATTTGTGGGGAGGGGGAAATATAAATTTAAATAAATAAATAGTAGTTCTGCTTTTAGAGAAAATTGCCAGTGTAAATTGCTCATGGTAGCAAGCAAGCAATTTCAGTCATTGTCACTGAAATGATGTACCAGTTGCAGGCAGTTCTCCCTCTGCTCACTAGCTCAGGTCTGTATTTATGACCCTGCTGAAATGCTGGCAGTTGCAGAAAGGAGGAGGGGATTAACCCTCCCAGTCATGGAGCTTAGTGTTTGTGCCTAATACTGGAGCTTGGTGGCCAATTAGAGGTTAATATGGCTACTGATTCCCTTGCTGGTTGAGTTTACCATAGAAACAAACCCTGTAAGAGAATGGGGGCTGGGCTTAGAGCAAATGGAAAACCATGAGGGATTGTATCAAAGGTCATTAGCATCAGGTTCGCGATATGGGTGGGGGAAGAGATACAAACAATAGTCCCATGGATTTCAAATCTCACAGAATTCTGAGCTGAGGAGCTAAGGCCTTAAAGGTCTTCTAGAAAGGACTTGAAGCAAATTCCTCCTGGGTGGGATAGGAATAATAACATCCAATTTCTTGAATTTGTTGAACACTTAGGAGCTGGGCTTTTCTGTCCAGTAAAGCTCTACAAATATTGTTTACAGCATTCATTCCCTGCCTTTACACCTTCGTCATGGCTACCAAAGTTGCTGTCAGGTAAAATATGTATCATAAATGCATCTTAAAATCTATTAAAATCCTACAAAAAACGCATCAATAAAACCAAAGCTAAGATATGCATGTAAAAAGTTAAAAACAGTTAAAAACAGAGCAGAAAGGAGGGATCACTGAGGGAGTACGAGATGAAGCAAAAACAGTGTTCACCCATTGATGGTAGATGGCAACAGAAGGGAGAGAGTTCCAGACTTTTGCTGTCATAACTGAGATGTTGTTGTCATGGGTTGCTACCCACCTAATCTCAGAAAGGAGGGGCCCCTGAAACAGGGCATTAGAAGAAGTTAGGTGCTTAAGGGAGTACGTGGTCCTTCAGGTATGTTGGTTGTCAGCACCTTGAATGTTGTGATTGTGAGGCAGTATAGATGGGCCAAGATAGTAGTGATATGGCCCCCACAGCATGTTCCAGGCAACATCCTGGCAGCAGCGTTCTGCACCCATGGAATTTTCTGTACACTTTTCAAGGGCAGCCTCACGTATAGTGCAGTAATCTAATCTAGATGTAACTAGGGCATGCACCTCAGTAGCCATATCTTTTCTGTTCAGGAAAGGCTGCTGTAAGGCATTCCTCAGTGGCATCAGCTGCCACCTGCTTATGCAGGGTCCAAGAGCAGCCCTGATCTATGGATCTCTTCCTTCAAGGGGAGTACAATCCCATCCAGAATGGATCACACTTTAAGTCTCTAATCAGACTTCTTCTCACAGGTAGCAGTTCTGTCTTGTCCGGACTGAGCTTCAGTATTAGTCTGCCTATTGTCCCAAGAGGGGCAGATGCCAATTTTCTACCTTTCTACTTTCTTTTCCCCAGGTTTAAGGGTCACTTTGGGAGGTTTGTGGTCTCTCTATACCATAGTTCCCAGAACCTACATTTAGTTACTTGTGGGAAAGTATAATGGGATGCAAGTCATATTTTAAAGTGTTCAAGATTTCAGTATTAGTCTGTACTGGTAGTGCTCGGGGATAAAGCAGGATGGCTTATAGATCAAAATGATCCTTTATGGGCTTTCTCCATTTGTCTTAGTCATTTATATCCTGCTGGAACTGGTTTTCAAAGCAGCTTATAAATAAAATTTCACAATAAAAAACTTCTAAATGTATGCAAACCTAGGGCAAGCAAAACATGAATTTAAAACAGTAGCAAATATTTAAAAGGACATTGCATTTAAAAGTGTACTGCATGTAGAAGGATGTGTATTTCTTTTTTTAAAAAGTAAGCAAGGAGCGCACATGACAATGGAAATCAACAAAATAGCCTGGGAAAATTTATCTTCACAAGGCACCAGGCAAGCATGTAGAGGGGAGGGTGTTCCAACTGAAAAGGCCTTGCTTTTTTCTCCCACTTTATCTCTGAAAGAGGAGGGAGACAGAGTTGGGCCTCTGAAGATCTTAATGGTTAGGCTTGTTGATCAAAGTACTAGAGTCACAGATGTTAACTATTCCTGCTGGGTAGAGTTCAACCAATGTCTCCTTATTCCTGTGCTGTAGCCAATTCCTGTTGGAAGAGATTCCATTCTGGCTTTTGGTTCTGATTTGTCTTACCCCACTGTCATGGCATGCTGTTATTCTAATGTTCTCTCATCCCTTCTCTTTCTTTGCAGCCTGCATTGTTGCTTTTCTGTCCTTACCCTTTCTCCTAGCTTCTGCTGCCACTAGGTCCTCAGAGGTTTATCTGATAGGTACTCTGCAAAGTAGGTACCTGCCAAGTTACAGTGCCTGAATACAAAATGGGCAGTTAAGCTTCTGTTTGTGATTCTGGAATGGAATGACCCAACTTGGGGCCCTTGCTGAGGTTTAATGGGGGCTGATTTTATGTAGCTGGAGCTCTGAAAGGACTAGTTCAAGGATGATGGCATATGTTAAGCATGCTTCCTTGCTCATCCCCCTGTTTCTCCTGTTCTTGAAAGCCAGAAACCTATTCTGTTCTAGATCAGGGATGGTACTTGACACCTGACTTGGATCTACTAACTTTGGAGTCACTAGGAACTCTTATACTATGCTGATCTTGTCTGTGATTAACATTAAACCTGCTCGTCTTCCACCTTTTTCCTGGCTTTTCTTAGTGCTGGTAAGCAAGAGAGTCAATCTTAATTTGGAACAGAAAGGGGGATTGGGGTCTGTATGTCTGATCTTGAACAAGGAAATGCTTTTCCTCCCCTGCTGAGTTGTTGGGACCTTGTTTGAGGATGTCAGGAGAAGTCCTCATGAGAATGCACATGTTGCTCTGAACTTTCCTAGGGACTGGACTGTCTTTTCCTAAGACAGCCTCTGTTAAAGTGATTGCCATACTTCCAGTTTACTGTTCTGCTTGAGACCTGGGCTGGCTGTGATGGCATGTTGCTGGGGTATTTGTTAGGCCAAAGCACATGTCACACTTCTAGTGTACAGCCATTAAAATTTGTTTTCAGTGGTTGAAGAGCCCAGTAATCATTGTTCTGTTGGCTTCTGTGCTGGAGCTCAGCACACGGTGTGGTCAGCAAGAAGTTAATGAGGATAAACTCTGCTAATGACACAGAAACAAGATTACCTGAACATAGGGGTGGTAATGATTTTTCCAAGCTCTGATCCATGTCTTGGAGAATCCTCTGCAGTGTTGGGCCAGCTGCTTTTCTCTTTGAGATGTGAATGGCAGAGGTTTTCTGTGTCAGTGAAAATACACTGCATTTAGAAATTGATTTAGCTAAGCTGTAGGCTTTCTTGTTGCTAGTAATCATAGACAAACTGAGTCATATTGGTAATTTTATGTAAAGCAGTCAGGAGAGATCAGCCTGGAGCGTGCAGATAAACAAGCCAAGAAATTGTAAAAGAACTCTCAATGAAGTGAATGTGTAGGGTTAATGAGGTGTAACACTGAAACTCTGTTAAAATACACCAGTGATCCTTTTAAAAAAATGGATATAAATATCCAAATGGAAGTAAGTTTGTAAAAAGAATTTGCAGCTTTCATTTTGGTGCTTTTCTTTTCAATTTCTCAGTTGTCTAAAGACTGAGAATTGGGTTGGTGAGTAACACTGAGTGAAGAAGTTGCACTTTTAAACAATGGATAGTCTATTCAGAGATGCCTTCTGGTTTCCAAGTGTTTAGCCAAAAGTGACTGCTTCCTTTGCAGTAGTGAAACTTAGAAAAAATAGATTTCTTAAAATGAAGGCTTAGTCCAGAGGTGCCGAACCCATTTGTTATGAGGGCCGGTCCATGCATGCTATAAAATTTAGCATGCAGTACCAGAGTTATAAATTTTATAAAGATGATTTCAGATGCCGAATGGCTATAGCAGGCATGATTGGATTGGGTGTGGTGTGCAGAGGGGAAGTAGGCATGGAGATATCAGCATTGGTAATGAGACAGGAAACCTAGGTCTCAGTTCCATCCAGGATAATTCGCTCCAGGAGGATGCAGAGAATAAATGGACATGAGTCTGACATTAGAAACCACAACATTCAGTTGCTGACCTTAGAGTAGCAGTGCTCTTACAAAGGAATTTCAAAAGGAGATTAGAAAGAAACTGCTAAATTGCAATTGATGATGAAGCTCAAGACAGTGCATTGTCCTGGACTGAATTGAGAGCTAGTTTTCCTGTCTCTTTACCAATGTGTGCTATTATCATTTGGCATCTGAAATCACTCCACTCTCCAAGATATTAGGACCAATCCACGTGTTCTAATTCCTAACCAGGGTCTTTTTGAAAGAAAATAAATCCAGATATGAATAGAGATATCCAATTGTTAGAAAAATCCACCCACCCTCTCCCTCCCTCCAAAGACGTATGCTTGCACACAAAAAGCTTATACCTGTAATAAAATGTTGGTCTTGAAGCTGTAATGGGACTCCAACTTTGTTTTCTCTTTCCTCACCTCCCTCCCCAAAAGAGGAGGAGCAGCCTTGGAGAAGGAAGCAGAAGCTCTCTGCGTGAGAGAGAGGCTTGTCTTTGTAGCTCTCCTGCAGGAAGCAGCCATGGAGCTGTGGTAGTGGGGAGGCAAGAAGCAGGAAGCAAAGAGCCACTGAGACAGCTGGGAAAAAGCAAGCGTGGTGTGGCTGCAGGAGCAGCCCTGGGAAAGGAAGCTGGAGAAGGAAGGTGCTTGGGGGGCGGGTTTTCAGTCCTGTTCAGTCAGACACCCCTGACTTAGTCTATTAGTGTGCCTTTGGTGGATATACTGTGTTGGGTGACATGTGCCAGGAAATGAACAGGGGAGGGGGGTGCAACCCTGTTAGTTATCCTGGACTTCTGAGTGGGTTTTGATACCATCAATCATGGGATCCTTCTGGGTCGCCTTTTGAAACTGGGACTGGGAGGCACTGTTCTGCAGTGTTTCTGGTCCAGCCTTGAAGGTAGCCTTCAGAGTATGGTACTGGGGGACTGCTGCTCTGCCCATTGGCCTGTGGGGTCCCCCAGGGTTCCATCTTCTTGTCCCTTGTGGTTTTCAACATGTATGTAAAGCCCAGTGAGAGAAATCACCCTGAGATTTGGGCTGAGCTGCCTCTAATATGCAGAATGACACTAAGCTCTATCTTGCACTACCCACAGGTCCCAGGAAGGCTGTGGAAACTGAACAGGTGTCTGGAGGCAGATTTGGAATGAATAAGGGTTAACAAGATGAAATGTAATCCCAACAAAATGGAGGCCCTACTGGGAGGGGAGGGTCTAATCTAGGAAATGGGTCTAATCTAGGAAATGGGTTATCTCCTGTTGTGGAAGGAGTTGCACTCTCCCTAGAGGAACAGATTTGTAGCTTGGAGGTGCTTCTGGACCCAGTCCTCCTGTTGGATAAACAAAATTCTGCTGTACCCAGGGGTGCCTTTCACCAGCTTTGGCTGGTGAGCCAGCTGAGGCCCTTCCTGGGCAGACAAGATCCTGCCACTGTGGTGCATGCCCTAGTAACATACAGATTAGATTACTGCAGTGTATTCTGCGTAAGGCTGTCCTTGAAGACTGTCCAGAAGATACAGTTGGTACAGAATGTTGTGACCAGATTGTTGACTGGAGTCAGTTATAGGGTCTGTATCACTCCGGTCTTGTTCCGTCTGCTTCCAGTTTGCTTCTGGGTTCAATTCAAGGGGCTGGTATTGACCTGTAGAGCCTTGGACCAACATACCTTAAGGACTACCTCCCCCATGTGAAGATTCCTGTGTACTCCAGTCATCTTTGGAGGCCCAGCTTTGTTCCCCTCCCCATCTGAAGCTAGATAGGTGGTGGCTTGAGAAAGGGACGGTATTTTTAATAGCTTAAATGTTTTAAGTTTTTAACATTTGCCACCTTGGGACTCTGATTGGGTGGAAAGGCAGCATTAAAATGTTTTAAATAAATACGTTAAAGAACCATCAATGAAAAATACAATGCTATGTGGGCATTTACTCTTGCATTCTAGCTTTTCAACTTTGTGCAGAAAAATTTAAGTTGCTCTGTAACTGTGAAAAATCAGATGCATTTATTAATCAATAAACCAGAGTTTTTACATAGATACAGCAGTGCCAGGAACTAGATGTTAATAAATGCTAAATATGACAAGGCTTGGAATAAAAAAGTAGGAGTTGGTAACGCTATCTGCAGCAGTAACTTTGTATGTGAATGAATAACTCATAAGGAAGCAAATGCAGAGAAAGAAGGAATGCAGTAGAAGAACAATGGGGGTGGGGTGAGAAAGTCCAGAACTGGTCAGGGGTAAAGCAATCTATGGTGATAAAGCAGATGGTGGCCACTGAGCTTGGAGGTCCTTGTCTGATGTGTCACTTATTCTTTGGTATTCCCAGAGGCGGGAAAACACTTCTATCCCTGAAAACTGCCTCTGCCTTGGTTGTCCCTGTATCAGCAAAAAGTAACAATGCCAAG
This sequence comes from Lepidodactylus listeri, assembly GCA_029233225.1. Taxonomy (NCBI): domain Eukaryota; kingdom Metazoa; phylum Chordata; class Lepidosauria; order Squamata; family Gekkonidae; genus Lepidodactylus; species Lepidodactylus listeri. The sequence goes on from JARCFY010000013.1 coordinate 32,440,556, forward strand.
ACAAGACGTTGGTTGGATTGTTGTGGGGTTGCTGATTGGTGCTGTTTTCCTAGTGAAGTGTGTATTTCAGGAATCGAGCACGTTCTTCTGAAAGCTACCTCAATTCTGCTGAGAGTTTGTTCAGTTGGAGAAACTTTGCTTTCTTGCCTTTGAATACATGTTCTATGAAGTATAATAAACCCCATTCTTTTGGTCCATTCTGTAGAGACCCTAGGGTAGCTGCCTAGAAGTCACTGAGCATTATGTCCCGAAAGAAGTTTTTTGTCAGTATTGTCCTCTGGAAATATTTGAATTTGTCTCTGCAGGGTTTTGTCAAGCCTTTGTGCCCTTTTGTAAATTATGAGCCAGGAATTTTGGACTAGAAACAGTGTGTCTGTATCTAACAGGGTGATAGATGGGTAGATTTTTTGTGTTCCCTTGTGCTAATTGATAACTTCAGCAAACCATAACCTACTCAATCTATATGCTTTGTTATTGTCCATTCACATCTTATGTTTTCAGTGTGTATACTGAGCAGATAGGTGTTATATACCTGTTAAAACTGTATTCTTTGATGGCTCATTTGCCAGGTATGTTGTAGCTCAAAAGCATTTTCAGTTAGTAGCAGTGACAATTCTGTGGAATGTCCCAGAGATCAGCCAGAAATTCATATTCTCATTTTTGCATAAAACTTAGCCAAGGTTTCTGAACTTCTGAAAGATTAAGTGGTTGCATTGTTTTCATAGAAGAGAGGAGCAGGACTTGTTGAACCAGTTCTTAGAAGAAACAGAAATCTTGGTGTTTCACAAAACAGTCAGTTGTCAGTTGTCACAGTGATGGCTTCTGTGAATGGGGTCACTCTCTTCTTTACTTTTATGAAGCTGGGCTCTGCACAGAGATATCATAGAACTCTTGGTGTGCTAAATGAGGTAAACCCCCTTCCCTTTGTACCTATTTACAAATATATCAGCCTTCCAAGGATAACATGTCATGCATATGACAAAGTTAGATCAAGATGGGTAGCCCATGTTAGTCTGTCTGTATTAGCAGAAAAGAGCAAGAGTCCAGTAGCACCTTAAAGACTAACAAAATATGTGGCAGGCTGCGAGCTTTCGTGAGTCATTGTATCTGAAGAAGTGAGCAGTGACTCACGAAAGCTAATAGCCTGCCACATATTTTGTTTGTCATTAAGGTGCAACTGGACTCTTGCTTTTTTCTGTATGACAGAGTTGATGCTGATAGGCTGTCAAAGTTTCTGCCACAGTAAAGCTGTTAGTCTTTAGGGTGGCATGGTACCCTCTAGAGTTTTTCTGATTGCCCTTTCCTAAAGGTCAAGATAAGCAATTGTATGCTGATTTGTATAGTTGATCTCGGTGGGATTAAATATCAAGGAAGAATTACTTAGTGTGAACTCACTTAGGAGTATAAATAATTTCTTCTGAGGCGGTATTTCTTTCTTTTTTTTTTTGTTACATGTGGAATTGTGAAAATGGAGGGCTCTCTTGTGGTGAGCTTCACTGAGCTTTTGTTTTTGATCCAAAAGATTAGTATGCAGAAAATGTCATCCCTTTCCTTATGGAGCTGGAGATGGGTGGAGTTTCAGATGGGAGAAACATCCTGTACAAGGCAATAAATAAAGGAGATGGCCGAGGGCCTGTGGTGAGCTCGTCTTTGCTGGTGACTATGGCATCTTCAGTTCTTGGGGAACATGATGTACACAGAGTGTGCCATTTCCCCTGAGTTTAAGCTTTTTTATTGATTGATTGATTGGATTTATAGCCTGCCCTCCCCTGTACAACCGGGATCAGGGTGGGTAACAACAGTATCCATAATACAATATCTATACAATATGTAAAGTAATTTTTACCATAATAATTAACACTAACAGATGGCGCCTAAAAAGAGCATAGTGTGGTGTCTTCTATCCAGGGGAGAGAGTAAAATATCTTGTTGTTAATCACATGGGGAATAACAGAAAGGGGAGGGGGAGCAGCCAGTTTAGGATGAAAACCATCACTGCCTCAGCCATAAGCCTGGTGAAACTTCTCTGTTTTGCAGGTCCTGTGGAACTGTACTAGATCCCGCAGGGCCCAGATCTCACTTGACAGAGCATTCCATCAGATTGGAGCCAGGGCTGCGGCCCTGGTTCTGGTTGAGGACAGCCAGACACTTTTTGGGTCAGGGATCACCAGAAAGTTGTTGTCCCTTGAGCATAAAGCTCTTTGGGGGGTATGCCAGGAAAGGCGGTCCTGAAGGTATGTTGATCCCCGATTGTTTAGGGCTTTTCTGGCCTGTAGGGCTCTAGTGTACCAGCTGCAGGCTCAAAGTTACTTGGTGTTTTGAAAACAGAAAATGAGACCTTCTCGGCTTTTTTGTGAGTGCAGCAATCTCCAGAATGGTCATGGGCAGTTCAAAAAGATGCTGTTCTTTATAATCAGGTTGTTTGTACCATTTGGATTTCTTTGGTACAGGTCTGATTATTGCTCTTCTAACCCATATATGTACGTTCAGGTGGGTAGCCGTGTTGGTCTGAAGCAGCAGAATAAAGTTTGAGTCCAGTGGCACCTTTAAGACCAACAAAGTTTTATTCAAGATATAAGCTTTCGTGTGCAAGCACACTTCTTCAAATACAGTGAATAAGAATTTCCTCAACCATTACATATAGGAAGAGAGTTTATGGTTTTGTATAATTTGGGTGCAATGTTTAGGAGACTGGAGGATGAATATGAGGGGGGGGAAATGAGGGAGTAGAACCTATAGCAGATACTGCCTGTAGTTCCTTCTTTCAGACACTGCTTATATTTAGATGCATTTTTACAGCTGAGGAGGTGACAAAGTGGTAGTGGTTGTTATTAAATGCTAAGGCTCTTAGGCATTTGTATACATCAGATACCCAACTCTGTGAAATGCCCAACTCTACATGTGGCATCCAATTGGGTGAGTCCCCTTTCTAAAATGCTGCTCTGTTGTGGACTCACTGACCTTCTGGTAGTAAGTACTGCTACAGACCAGGCGAACACTACTGAATTGTGGAACATCTGTAGCTCTCACAGCGTGGGCAGTTGCTGAGGCGTATTGGGTGTACCAGCTATTTTTGCTTAGCCTATCTGGTTAAAATAATGTGTTCTGAAGGAAGCCTCTCCTAATAACTGTTCTTCTGTCCTTCACTGGAGCTCCCCTACAATCAGCACCTGGTGTTCCTAGTGGTTAGTTAGTACTTGTAAGATGCTGGATGTTTTACAAAATACAGAAATAACACGGTTGTTTCACCTAGAAGCAGCAGCTTCAGCCTCCAGAATCCCCTCTTTCCTCATGCAGTGTGAGAACTTCTTTAACTTCTGTTCTTTGGGGCAGACTAAGAATGATGAGGCATTTTGCATTTAAATTATTTTTATGTAAAAAGTTGTTTCTACATGATATTATTTGTCATATACCTTTTGTGATGTTCAAATAGGTAATGTACAAATAAGAACACAAGGGAAGTCCTTCTGAATTGGCTCCAGTTTACCATTCTATGTCTGATAGTGGCTCAGAAGCAGGGTGTCGAAGCTACAGTCCTTTCTTGTCATTTCCACCAGCAGTTGGTATCCAGAGACACATGCCTTCTGAATATAAAGGATCTGTTTAGGTGTTGGGATTGACAGTCATTGTTAGATCTATCCTCTGGGAATAACCTAACCCTTTAAAAAGCTGCCTAAACTAGTGGCCATCACCACGTTCTATGGCACAGTTCATAAAACTGTGAACTTCATAGTTAATTGTGGGATGAGTAAAGAACTGCTGCTTCTTGTATGCCCTGCTTATGTTGCTAATTGGTATTATTGGGCAATCCTTGAGTTTGGATAAAGTGAGAGAGGAAGAAAAAGATCTTACTAATTTCTCAGCTGATGTATAATTTTATGAACCATGTTTATCTCACCTCATGTCTCCCTTTTTCCTAAATGAAGAGGCCCCAAACAAGGGCCCTTTGATCTGTATAGGCATTTATTGTTTTTTATCTAACTCTTCCTTGGACGATCTTGTCATGACGCATGTGGTTTCCCCTATTTTGTCCTCACAACAGCCCTGTGCAGTGGATTAGGCTGAGCATGTGCCTGATTGGCTTAATTTCATCCAGCAGACTTTGTAGTTGTATGGGGATTTGAACTGGTATAACCTGTCCTACTGTTCCACTGACTGTTAATCGCTATAGTTGCTTCTTTCCGTACCTTTTCTAGCTTGACTGTCTTTTTTTGGTGTGTGGGGGGAGAAATGGGATGATTAGAACTGAGCACAGTTCTAAATGCTGCTGCACCATAGGTCTCATCGCTATTGTTACTAGTTTACTATATCTAAAGCAAAATGGGTGGTAGCCCATGCCATCCATACACAGCAGGGCTGGAGTTCCTGAGAGCTGATGGATGTATTGGCCTGCTATATATTGGCCTGCTATATATTATCCCTCCCACAATCCCCTATTAGCCCCACAGTTCTCTTTTTGAAGTAAGGTAGATGGCTGCATGCCAGTCACTAGATCAGTATACAACCTGCAGCCTGGGAGATTTCTGTATATCTGGTCAAACCTCTTAATATGCAGAAATTCTTCTTTTAAGTTATGTTCCTTATCAGCACATTTTTCATGTTGTATGCACTTTCTGAGCCAGGGATGTTGTAGCCTAGGTTTTACAAATGCAGCCTATTAGGTTCAGCTCTCTGTCGGTCCTTGATAACAAAGAATGGGTAAATTGTCTCCATAAGGCAGGTTTGTGGATGGGTCAGGGATGGACTGCTTCCTCTGACCTTGTATACAAAATGCATGTTGTCTGTTGTATTTAGTTGGACAGAAACAGGGTGGAAAAGTAGAAAAGAACAAGAGTCCAGTAGTACCTTAAAAGGCTAACAAATTTTGTGGCACGGTACGAGCATTCATGAGTCTTCTTCAGAAGTGACTTTACAAAAAGCTCCTTCCCTGCCACAAATTTTGTTAGTCTTTAAGGTGCTACTGGACTCTTGCTCTTTTCTACTGCTGCAGACAGACTTACATGGCTACCCATCTATCCGGGTAGAAAAAAATATTGCAAGTAGGCTGCTTCCCCAATCTAATCCTCCTTGTTGATTGCAGAGTACAGCCGCTTTGAATCTAAGATCCATGACCTGAGAGAACAGATGATGAACAGCAGCATGAGCTCAGGATCTGGCTCACTCCGGACAAGTGAAAAGCGGTCTCTCTATGTCCGGTAAGGAAAATGTCCTTCTTTTCCTGCAGATGGCCACAGAAGGGCACTTTTGAAAGTTTTCCTGAGTATGTCACTGGTTGATGATGAGCTGTCCAATTTGTTCATGTGTCTTCTTTGTTGGTGTAGTGGTTAAGGAGCACAGATTCTAATGTGGGAGAATCGGGTTTGATTCCCCACTCCTCCACATGCAGCTGCTGGTGTGACCTTGGGTCAGTCACAAATTCTCTCAGAGCTGCTCTCTCAAGAGCAGTTCTTGAAAGAGCTCTCTCAGCCCCACCTACCTCACAGGGTGTCTGTTGTGGGGAGGGGAAGGGAAAGGAGATTGTAAGCCGCTCTGTAAGCTGCTCTGAGGCTCCTTCAAGTAGTGAAGGGTGGGGTATAACTTCAATCTCTTTTTCTCCTTCTTCTTTCATTAATAAGAAGGTGTCTTGCGGTGCTACTTGTTGTGAAATAGTGCTTCTTTGGCCTTTATATTGCTCAATACAGTGTTTTTTGTGGCTTCTTCCTGAGGCTTCTGAGCAGTGATTTGGTTATTTTGGGAAGAGCTGCTTACAGCCTTTCTGAAAGAGATCTTACTTTCCTGAATAGGAATTCTGCAGACTGAAGTTAACACAGACCCTGGAACCTTTTTGTGTCAGCACACCTCGTTTCCAGAGTGTGATCTCTGTGTAACTGTCCTGTGAAAGCCAAACTGAATTGGATGGATATGGCCCTTTTTCTGAAAGCAGAGTACTAGATGAAAGAGGTGCTGTGGTCCTTAGTTTTGCTGGGGTTCTGCTATGCATAACAGTCTTCTGTGAAGCATTAGCTGCTTCTCCTGTCTGGAAGAGGAATGAGCTCTTAGTAAGATTAGTGTCTTGAGCTTGCTAACTGAACAGAGTTAGGTGTAAGATGAGCCTGAAACTGCAGCGCTTTTCCTTTTATCTCTTTTCTTCCTCCTTGTCTCTACCATATTCAGATAAGCTTGCAAGGGGACAGGTATGTGCCCAGAGAACAACTTCCAAGCCAGTAAATCCATTGCTCCAGGAAGATCTTTTGACATCATTTGGTATAGGCTTGGTGATTGAAAATCTTGCCTTTTTATAAGTTTGTTGAGATGTCAGGCTTAGGTATTCTAACCCTTTTGCAGTAGTGTTTAAAAGCACTGGCGAGTTTTATGGCTGGGTGGTGTTGGCTGATAATTTAAATAGGCTTGTACTGCTTACAGCTATTGATAAACTTCTTTTGGAAGCTTCCTCACATATGTAGATGCCTTGTCTTTCTCAGTTGGGTTATCTCAGATTGGTTGCCTGTGCAGTAAAGGCTTTTTCCTTGTTGAGTATTAACTGATCTTGTGTAACTTGATCTTGTGGTTGAGATGGCACTTTGAAAACCCTTTTCACTTGGAATAGGAGGCCCAGCCCTACTGGGTGGGGTGGTTTCGAGTACAATTTAACTGAAACTGACAGAATGGCCTGTTGTGCTGCAGGTAATGGTAATTACAAGACTTGTTACAGAATAGTATTGAGTTGTGAGGTAATCCCACAGTGCACGTTATGACATTGACAGTGGTCTTGTCCTGGATGACTTGGCCAGAGCAGTCAGCAATTTCTAAGCTTGACATAAAAATTTGACATCAGTACTTGGGATTTCCTTGTCATTAGATAGCTCCCTGTGGGTGTCAGTGTTCAGAGAACATGGCTGAAGGTGCCCCATCTTGTGGCAGTCAGTGGAATTCTTGGACCAAAACCAGAATGGAGCATGTAGGATGTAACTGGACTGAGGATACTATGAGTGATGTGGCTTAATACAAGAGTGGCAGGGCATTCAACTTCAGAATGGCTGGTTTAGCAAGGTGCAGACCCAGTTAAGTACTGGGGTTAATCTTTTTTTAATGTTTGCTGGTTATGTTGACCTTTGCTGCTTTACAAAACACATATGTATCACAGATTTTGAGATGCACAGTTCTAATGCCATTGCCCCACAACTCACTAAAACATTAAACCGAGGGAAAACACCCTGCTTTATACCTCTGTAAAATATGGTTGTCTCCCGCTTAGTAAAGTTGTTGGCTTGATTGTGAGTGTTGAGTAGAGATTCAGCCACACACTTCGTTGGATGGGAGGCAGTGTAGTGGTTCTGGAAGATGTTTCCACATTTCTGTACTGGAATGTGATGGGGGAACCAGTGAGCTGAGAAGTTCTTACTGGAGCAGAGGGATTCCTTCTATCGAGGGGAGAGTTTTTGCTCCCAGCGGTGGAAAGTGCCATCAAGTCACAGCAGACTTTTGGCAACCCTGTAGGGCTTTCAAGGCAAGAGACATTCAAAGGTGATTTGCCATTGCTTGTCTCTGCATCATGATCCTGGTATTCCGTGGAGGTCTGCCATGCAAATACTAGGCAGGGCTGACCCTGCTTAGCTTCAGAGGTCTCTCAAGATCGGGCTAGCCTGGCCTGTCCAGGTCAGGGCTCCCTAGCTGCTGCATAATCTAGTTTCTCTGGCTATTTTCACAAAGCTCTAATATTGAAAAGCCATAGTGCAGAGTTCCCCAGTGTGGTGCCTATGGGAGACATGGCACCAGCTGATACCTTTCCTGGTGCGTGCCAAGTGTTTTTAGAAAGGGGGTGGGGCCAGGTAGGGCTTTTTGCCCAGCAAGGCTTCCAATTGGCTGCTGGAGATTTGATTGGCTGTGCCAATTTTTTTAAAATGTTGCTTTGGCAGTGGCTTCCACCACAACACAAGGACCTTCACTGTGTGACTGAAGGCAAGCTGAAGCAGGCATTTTGTGACTGGCTCCGCCTACTGCGGCAGCCATTTTGTGATAGCCATTATATGGCTGTGCCCACCACACTGTGTCAGAATTCCAAAGGTGCCTGCAGGCCCCAAAAAGGTTGGAGACCCCTGCCATAGTGGAATCCTAAAAGTAGGATCAGAACTGACCAGCAGCTTGGACTTCCGGCAAGACTTGCGACCATGGTGGACGCGCTCCTCCGCACCTGCGGGGAGCGCGATCCGTACCCGGCGGGAAGAAGGGGCTTCGGACTGGTGCCGAGCCCCCAGAGACCCTAGTAAAGGAGCTCTGCCTGGGGTGGCACGAAGGGGATCTCTCCCTACGGTGGCGATCGAGGGATCGAGGTCCCCTTTCATCACCCCCATAAGTTCCCCCATCCGTGGGAGCCGTATGGCTAAAAGCGCAAAACCGTGAAGCAGCAGAGAGTGCGAAGCTTTGAAGCTGGAACTTATAGTTACGCACGGAGAAAACGTGAGTCTGAAGTAAAAACAAACAGAACACAGCGGGAAAGGCGGGTGGAGCAAACCCCCCCCCCCTCTCGAGACTGGCGTACTTACGGGACTCTTTACGTGGCGTTACTGCATGAAAAAACGTACGTTCGGCTTGCTAGACGGCGGCATCGCTCTTTAGAGGATATGAACTTTAAAAAGATATAAGCGCAGTCATAGAATTTGCTTCTTGCGTCCATCTTATCTAACTATCAACAAAGAAGCGCAGCCTCAACAATGGCGGGGAAACCGAAACCTTCCCCCAAACTAGGAAGTACAGCTCCGAGTTCAAAGGTTGATACCACAGAGATGAGCACTGTGTTCTCCTCGTTATTGTGACCTCTAGTGGACCAAATGACAGCTCTCAACGTTAAAATGGACAAGATGCAGCTGGACCTGAAGGAGTCGAATAAAACTACAGAGAAGCTGCAGCGAGAACTTCTGGAAGTTAAGACTTCAGTAAAAAATCATGATTCAAGACTACAAAAAGCGGAGAAAGAAAAGGCCTTCCACTCTGATCAGCTTTTGAAACTACAGATGGAAAGATCGAACTTTTTCCTAAGACTTCAGAATGTACCAGAGGATAAAGGAGAAGACCTTAAAAATCTGTTAAGTGAAGCGCTTGAACCAGTGACGGGCTTAAAAGCAGCGGAGATAAAAAGCGATATGGATATGGTTTACAGAACCTATCCAGATTATACTAAAAAGAAAAGCCTGCCTGGTGAGATTCAGATAAGGTTCTCCAAAAAGTCAACAAGAGATGTGGTGCATAGGACCACAAACAAAGCGGTTCTGAAGATCAAAGGAAAAGAAGTTAAAGTGATGAAAGATATCCCATTTGAAATACGGAAAAGAAGGAAAGCCTATGGAAAATTGACATCTTGGCTTCAGTCTGAATCTATTATCTACAGGTGGAATGTTCCGGAAGGTCTGAGCTTCAGCATCAAAGACAAAAAATACAAGATTGACTCTGTTCAACAGGCAAAAAGTTTTTTGGGAAAAAGCAAAGAAAAGAAAAAAGAGAGAGACTCAGACGGTTCGCTGGCATCGCAAGAAAGTATGTATGGATTTGATAGCTCAAAGAGCGAAGAGGAAATTTCCGACTCGGAAAAGGGAGCAGCAGCTCCAAAGGTACAAGAAGAGACTGTTAAGACAAGAAGAGGACGAAAGAAGAAATAAGGGCTGAAATGTTTTTTGAAATTGCACTTATATATTATATATAATTTGTATAATTAAGCATTCCTTCAAAAGAGCATGTCTGTCAAACAGCTTTTTTATTTTTCATATATCATCAGTATTTTTCATATATCATCATGTGATCGAATGTGATCGAATTTTAATTGAATATTAACCAAGGTTTAAAATGCTTCATATGTATTAGTGGTAAGGTAATATTAAGCAAATGCTAAAGCACACTCTGTATAAGGTAAATATAGCTTAGAAAAGTAGCGATGTAGTAGTAGATATAGATAAAATCAATAAAATATATATATATAAAAAAAAAAGAACTGACCAGCAGCTCCTTCCCAGATTATGTCCAGTTTGCTGCCATCCAAATTGGAGGAGTTGACCTATTGCTGCCTGCTGTTCTGCTACAGCCAGATGTTCTGGCACTGAATGAAAGATCCTGAACAATCAAAAGTTAATAACTATCCTTTCATGTGTCTGAAGGCATCCAGTTACTGGACGGATGCGAAGGTATCAAAAACGAAGTGTTGAGTTGAATGGAAGTCTTATCTCATGTTCTTTGTTCCTCCTGTTCAGGGCCCTCTTTGACTATGACCGAACTCGGGACAGCTGCTTGCCCAGTCAGGGACTCAGTTTTTCTTATGGGGACATCTTACATGTTATCAATGCCTCAGATGATGAATGGTGGCAGGCAAGGCTAGTAACACCTCATGGAGAGAGTGAGCAGATTGGGGTCATCCCCAGCAAGAAGAGGTGAGTTGTTTGTTCTCCGGTCCAGGCCCTTGCCAATACTTTTCCCTAGCAATGCCCACTCTGACCAGATATCTCCTTCAGGTGTGCATGAAATGGTTTGCTGAGAGGAACTAGTAAGGGAGTAGAGGGGAAGGTTTGGATTTTGCTTTTTGCTATTTTTTTCCCCTGACACAAGATGAGCTTTTCTTCATGCCCTACAGGACAGAGGAAATTCTGCCCATCAAAGGAGATATCTTGCGGCTGTGAGCTGTGCCCTCTTTACTCTAGAATCGGAGAACTGGGAGGAAGAGCCAGCTGTTGCTTTAATGAACTGAGGGTGGGGAGATTTGGGGATGGGCCAAAGATCCATGTGAGATGGAATCCACACTTGGACAATGTAATCTTTTTTTCCTCTTGACTTCTGATCAGAGTGGAAAAGAAGGAAAGGGCGCGGTTGAAAACAGTGAAATTCCATGCCCGGACCGGGATGATTGAATCCAACAGGGTAAGTGCTGGTCAAGGGGAAGGGGGGCAGTGTGGGAGGAGCAGGGGGGAGGTGAATGTGATCGAGCCAGACAATGTGAGCATATTTCCTCCAGGGTGGAATGTCACCTAGCCCATTTCAGGTGAGAGTGGAAGGATCTGAGCTGAGGTCTCAGAGCTGGGGTTTGCCTAGAAACCCTGCCAGGTGATACCTCCAGTTCGTTTGTCCTTGGAAAAGCAACAGCACCTGCTGCCTTGCTTTTTTGCTGCCCTTCCCATTGGCCTTGCGGCAGCCTGTTTGCAGGATTTCCTTCCGGGTGGCACAGGGTACAGTAGTGGTGGCTGATACTGGGAACAGCTGAGGTTGGGTGGCAGGGAAGCCAGCAAAAGGGCAGAGTGTGAGTCACAATTACTGTCAGTATGGGGGGGGGGAGGCCATTAAAAACACATCTTTGTTGCTGTGGCCATGCGGATTGGTTAGTCATCTTCCACCATCCCTAAAACCCATTTTTCTCTGTGCTTAATTTTCCTCTTGCATCCCGTTCACATGTAATTTCCATGATTTCATTTGAGGGGTAGCTTCCCTGACAGTGATCATCATTGTCTTTTCATTTTAATTTTTCTTGCATGCTTTAAACTCCATTGTTTTGTTCTTTTGTTTTTGTTTGTTTTTATTTTTCTGCCCCCCCTTCCATCTTCCATCTTTTTCACAGTCGATCAAAACGAAACGTAAAAAGAGTTTCCGCCTCTCTCGAAAGTTCCCATTTTACAAGAGCAAAGAGAACATGGCCCAGGAGAGCAGCGGACAGGAACGTAAGTAGTGGCTGCCCTGCTCGAATGCCGGCTTGGGAGGCTCCTGTGGCTGCCATAAGGCGATGAGTGACACACTGCTTCCAAGAAGGGCGATTCCAGCACATCCAGCTAGGCTTTGCTGACTCCCGCAGTACAGTGAGGCCTGTGCCTTCCCCAAAATCCTCAGGCCCTTTCTTCTGTGCCTCTCCCAAGGCTCTGAACAGCCTCTTGGGTTCCCTTCAGCCTGGCTGTGCCGAAAGGGTGTAACAGGCGCTCTGTCCCCTGCTGCCAGAATTTAGCTAGCATGGAAATATGCACTGTGGTGAGCCTTGTGACCACTTCTGGTACTGCTGGCTCTCCTTGCCTTATCTGTACTAGTTGCACTTCCAGACCACCCTTGTGACTCCTGTCCTAGACTATGTAGACTTCTCCCTTTTCCTGATGTCCTGGTATTTGCCAAATATTCTCTTTTCTGTGCTGCCATAGGCCAAAGCCTGTGTAAGGCTGCACTTAACCAGCTTTCTCCCAGCTCACTTCTTAGGAGAGCCTACCTCTGTGATCAGAACAAGTTCCCTTCAGTGCCTCACCTAGCAATTTGCCTTGCTCCATGACTAGCAGATTCAGACTAAACTGGCAAAAGAGCCAATGATCTGCATACATGCATAATTCGTGCTGGTTACAGCCCTTTGACCATCTTTGTCCTGCTAAGACAACAACAAGATTCTGCAGCAGGTGTGACTCCTAAATGCCATCATTGGGTGCATGCAGCAAAAGCATCCAAGGGTCTGGGTGCAAAGGGGAGCCACAGAAACAGCAACCCATGTACGAGACTTGCTTGCCATTGCGTTACTTGTCGGAACACAAGGTGGGATGTCTTAAAAGCAAAGTGTGCTATTGAGTTGCAACCGACTCATGGCAGCCCCATGAGGTTCCACTTCAAGGCAAGAGATGAGCAGAGATGGTTTGCCATTGCTTTCCTCTTACAAGTCTTCCAAAGGGCTCTTACAGTCATAGTCCAGAACCCTTCCCACTTGCATTCTGTGGAGTGCACAGCTGATCTCTGGAATTCAGTCCTTTTCTTGTTTTGTGCCTCCAGTAGAGGTGTGCTTACTGCAGACTAGTCAGGTTTCAGGAGAACAAGGTACTTGGTTTGCTGGCACCTGATATGGGCATTCTGGCAGTTGCAAGGGACAAGGTCTTTGCTTCGGGCAGTGGAAGCTCTTGTAGTTGGCCACATTTAGGACTGTGCTGAAACAGGTATTTGCCTGAGCCAGGCACTTAGATCATTTGAACAGTAGGCAGGCCTCAGACATTCCCGCAGATGGTCTGGGGCTGGCATGTCTTGGGAACTAAGGAATGTCAGGCTTTTGGGGTTTGGGAGAGGGTGAACTTGGGGCTCTGAGCAGGGCAGCCGCCAAGAGATTCTGCAATAGATTCCTATTGAGAGTGGGACATAGAGGACTTTAGAAGGGTTGACCGGGAGCTTTAACTTCACTTGCTATTGCAGCTCTCAGCCATTCTGCACTCCTGTCACTAATGCTGTCCTGGCTCTGTCTCTCCTCTCTACTCCTTCCTTTCTCTCTCTCTCTCTCTCTCTCTCTCTTTTCTCTCCTTTCTCCCTTCCCCCTTCTGGCTGGCTGTGAATCAGGACTTCCCTGGGTTAAGTGACGATTATTATGGCGCAAAGAACCTGAGTAAGTGAAATTTCACTGCACATGTACACTTTCCATTGATAGCATGTGTGCGACTGGGAAGCTAGTGGTGTGCTTGAAGCAACCACATGTTATCTGAGCCCAGCTATACCATGGCTACTTTGACTTCCATGGGGTTAGGCTGCCTGCTGCAGGGTGGGGGAATCCAGCCCCAGTAGCTACTTCGCATTGATGTAGGCTTTGTGAATCTGTCACCAATAGAGAGATTGTCACCCTAGTGTAATGGGGGCATGTGGCAGAAAGGCTCAGATCTCTGGCATTATTTTTAGATTGGGGTCCAGTTGCAGGAAGTTAGGGAAGGAGGAAGGAGGTCCTAATTGGGCAATTCATTTTCCTGTTGACATTATTTCTGAATCCCTCTTCTCCCATACTGTAGAGATGGGGATACCCCAAGCTATGGTACCTTAGGCAGCCCTGTAGTCTCTGTCTTGACTTCACCTGCATGTTCTGCCAGCTCCTCCCTCCCTTTCCTCTTTTTCCTCCTCCCCACTCTGTAGTTTCCAGTGGCAGGATGGTACCCTAGGGCCTGACAAATGAAGCCATGTTAGGATTGTCTGTGCTTCAACCCTGCTTGTGCCTGGGCTCCTCTGGTTATGTACATCTTGGACATGAGCTACTGAGGGAGGGAAGTATGTGTTCCCCAGGCAAGAGCTCAGCACCAGCTATGGAAAACAAACAGGGTTATCTGTGCATATGGCCAGGATTGTCCTCTGCTAATGTCTCTAGGGGTGGAGGGGAAATAAGCGCTAGCTCTATCTGAGCTGCTTGGTGCAGTCTTTGAGGAAACCCTGTCTACTATGCTGTGGGGGTTTAGTGCATGTATGAGCTGTCTGTCCAGCTTGCCTTTGTGTGGCTTTTCTCTTCCCCCATGGTTCTTGTGGTCATCAGCATTTGGTGTCTTTACTCTCCTTTTTCATCTCTGTGTACTGAATTGCAGTCTCTTCCTTGGTTGCAGAGGGAGTGACGTCAAACACCAGTGACAGTGAAAGCAGTTCCAGTAAGTGTCCTTCCGCCTTGTTCCAGTCTTTGTATCCAAATACCTGGGATCCTCTGCTTGCCCCTACTCCCAGAGGTGGCTGTTTGGAGGCCAGGTCTTGCTTTAGACTAGTTATTCAGGGTCCTAGTGGATTCTGTGCCATGGGTCTCCAGGTCTATGCCATGGAGTTGAAAGTTCCTCTCTACTGTTTGTGGTGGAACATAGCTTAAATCCTCAGCTATGAGGAGGTGACTAAGATAAGTCAGTTTCACCAACAGGCGGTGTTCCCAGTAGACCCTGCATTTCACAAGTAGTGTTATAATCAGAAAGCTAAGCAGGTCACCTTGGGCTTCTGTCTGTACAATTATCTCTCATACACTGGAGGAAACGTTGCTATGAATCCATTCTGGTAACTAGGGAAGCTTAGACTGGATGTGGGGGAAAAAATACCTGGTTCCCCCTTGACATAGGAGTGGCCAAACTGTGGCTCGGGAGCCACATGCGGCTCTTTCACACATATTGTGCGGCTCCTGGCAGGGTGGCTGGGGAAGTGGCATGCCTCCCCAACCAGTCTTCCCTTCCCTAGCCAGTGTTCTCCTCCCTGGGTAGGCTTGAGGCAGGGCGGAGCAGAGAAAGAAAGGAACTTTTAACTTTAAATGCATTCTCAAAGCCCCCACCTACAAAAATAACTGGACAAATAAATAGCATTATCAATATTTATTTTTACCCCTTTTTTATTTTTGGTAGTCTCATATAATGTTAATAAAAAGCAAATCTGCATATTTTCCAGTAAAAACCATGTGTAATATTTGTGTCTTGTGGCTCTCAGACATCTGACGTTTATTCTGTGTGGCTCTTACGTTAAGCAAGTTTGGCCACCCCTGACACAGGGCATGCTTGAGCCTTCTTGGCCCTTTTCTGCTGGCTTGGGACGAGTGCCTGCAGTGCCCTCAGTGCCCAAGAGAACTGCATCCCTAGGTAGCTGGCTTCGCACTAAGGGGCTGCTCCCTCCTTAAGTTTGGGCAAAGTGGAATGTATAAGGTGAGGGGAATGTCCACTTCCTGTTGATTGTTACAGAAGAATAGCTGCTGTTGGCTGGGCTGAGATGCTGGGAGCCTGATCAATGTTATATATGTTGGAACTCTGCTGCAGAGGCCCCCAACATTTTTTGAGCTTGCAGGTATCTTTAGAGTTTTGAGACAGTCGTAGGCATCACTTTAAAATGGCTGTCACCATTTGGAGGTGGAGTCAAGCACAAAATGGCTGCCACCAGTAATGAAGCCAACACACATACACCAGAGGAATTGGGATGGGAAATATAAACTCACACAGAAGAAGCCCAAGCAGGGATAACAGGCACACAGAAGACAATGACCATTGGGGGAAAAGGAGGATAATAAAACACACAGATCTTTTACAAGGAGGGAAAGGGGGGCTCTGCTGCTCCCTGTCCTGCACAGCTGACCTGGTGATCTTTTTCCCAGGACCCGGCTCCTTCTCCAGTGAGCAGTAGTATGAAGGCAGCATGTCAGTGGTTCTGCCTTCACAATGGTCCCACTTAACTGTCCTGAAATGTGGCGGGTGCCTGGGGCAGTTCCTGTTGGGGAACTCTGCTTTATTGTTATGACAGTGGGGGAAGTGGTGCTGCAGGGATAACTGCTAAGTGTGCTTGAGCCTCTTTCTCTCCCAACTCTTTCAGAAGGACAAGAGGACACAATTCTGTCGTACGAACCTGTGACACGGCAAGAAAGTAAGTTGGGAAGTGAAGTTTTTGCTGTGCTGCAGTGGGTTAGTTCTCCATTGCAACTCTGGAATACCTCTGCTTCTCCCTGCATGGACGGATGGTTCTGCCTTGCAGATGTGGAGAAGTGGAGGCAAACCAAGGTGGTCTTATGAGTTTTGTGGCTGTCTTTGCAGTTCACTACGCAAGGCCCGTGATCATTCTGGGACCCATGAAGGATCGAGTCAACGATGACCTTATCTCAGAGTTCCCTCACAAATTCGGCTCCTGTGTGCCACGTAAGTGCTGGCCTCCCAACTTTTAAAATAATGTACGAGGTAACATTAAAGATTGTATGAGGGGTGTGTGACAGCTGACAATTGATAAGTTGGTTCTGGATTTCTGCAGTTTATTCTGAATACCAGGTTATACTGCCAAGGTCAGTCATACCTACTGATAGGTGGAAAAATTAAGATGCTTTTGATCCATAAGGGGGGTGGAGGAAGAAGAGATCTGTGACCAGCAGAAAGGGCTGATGAATTGCTGGGCTGATGCATTCCTTTCTAGATACTACCAGGCCCCGTCGTGAGAATGAAGTGGATGGTCAGGATTACCACTTCGTGGCATCCCGGGAGCAGATGGAGAAGGACATTCAAGACAGCAAGTTCATTGAGGCAGGGCAGTTCAATGACAATCTCTACGGGACCAGTATTCAGTCTGTGCGGGCAGTGGCAGAGAGGGTAAGTGTGTCAGGTATCTTAGGTGTAATCCCTGCATTGCAGCCATGGGTGCAGCTTACTTGGGACTTTTGCCATAGTCCTTTCTGCTCGTGTCCGAGGTGTCCTGTGGTTCTTGTCAGAGCTGGCAGTTCACACAACCAGTTCTTATGAGCTTAGGGCACCAGAAGGCATTCAGAACTTTTTAATGCAAGATTGTAAGGATGGAAAGGGACTGTTTATACAAAATATTTTATACTGATCTCATAAACAAATGGTTATTTCAACAACTTGCAGATCTCAAACTGGTTTTGTAAAAATAAAAAAATGAAAATAAAACAAATATTAAAACAAAAATTTGTGGCAGTGAGAATTAAGAACAAATTAGGCAACAGAAATGATAATTAAACCATTAAAAGCCTATAAAAATAATCTTTTCATGGCACATAAAAATAGATCTAGGAATGGTATTCTATCACTGAGACAGCTTCACAGAAAAGGCCCTGCTTTGGGTAGCCATTTACCTTGGTTTTAAGACAGGGTCTTAACTCAGAATCATATAGAAGCAGGCCATCCTTAAAATATATATGTCCCAGACCATTTGATGTTGGCTTTAAAGGTGAGAACCAATACTGAATTGCATTCTTAAACTAGTTACCCATGAGTTCTTTCAGAAGCAGTGAGATAGGTGCTTCTGAAAACTGCCAACCCAGCAATCTAGCGGCTGCCTTCTGAACCTGTTAAAGTTTCTGGTCAGTCTTCAAAAGCAGCCCTGTGTAGAGTACATTGCAGTAATCCAGTTTGCTTGGATGTGATTAGAGCTTGAGCAACCGTGGCTAGATCCTGCTTTTCCAGGAAGGGACACTACTGCCCCAACACCAGCTGGCGTGGGTTTGGTGCTCCATGCCATAATTGATACTTGGGACACTGTGAAAGGCTCTGAAGCTTCTGCTCCATGGTTTAGAAATGGCCAAGCAGCTTCAGGCATATGGGACAGTTCCTTGACTTTAGGAGGTTTGGGCAGACACATTCTGGTCTTTGATCCTAAAAGGCTTGTGTTATAGCTTTGTGTACTATTGAGGGGAGGGGAGAGTCAGACACTGTTCTCTCTTGCAGAATGGAAATTGTTGTGATGTTGTTCCTGGGATTGTTGGGGAGATAAATAATAAAAGTGTTCTATACATTGCAAGGGCTATGCAAGGGTTCCGTGATAAAAGGTACCTTATTTCACCTTAGGGGAAACACTGCATTCTTGATGTGTCCGGCAATGCTATCAAGCGGTTGCAGCAAGCACAACTGTACCCAGTTGCCATTTTCATCAAGCCAAAATCCATTGAAGCGCTTATGTGAGTAACCCAGAGGCCACAAAACTGTTTACCCTGGAAACTGCTGCCTGGGTGAAAGGGGTGGAGTCCAGGAAAGAAGAACAGACTACTTTGGGGGGGGAGCTATGAAAACAGGGAGTGCCTGCATTTGGGCTGTCCTCTCCCTTTTCAGGAACAGGGGCTGTGCATGATGGCAGGAAACCTGTTATAGATTAGTGTCTCATTTTGTGGCATGCTCTAGAAAATGGTGGTGCGTTCCTTGGTCCTGAGCTCCAGTTTGGTATAGTGGTTAAGAGTGCGGACTCTAATCTGGGAGAACCGGGTTTGATCCCCCACTTCTCCACATGCAGCTGCTGGTGTGACCTTGGGTCAGTCACAAGTTCTCTCGGAGCTGTTCTCTCAAGGGCAGTTCTCTGAGCTCTCTCAGCCCCACCTACTTCAGAGTGTGTCTGTTGTGGGGAGGGGAAAGGAAAGGAGATTGTAAACCGCTCTGAGACCCCGAGTGAAGGGCAGGGTAGAAGTCCAATCTCCTCCTCTTCTGTTTTGGGATTTGAGTAGAGGGGGATGAGTGCACAGTATAGACTTTTCGGTGCCATTTTTATTGAGCTGCCTGCACAGGAGTGGCTTGTGAAGCTATAGGTGTCCTCCAGTTTCACCTCATACATTGTATCCTCAAGTGTGCTTAGGCCTGTGTCAGATTGGGTGTGTTTGTACTGAGGTTCTTCTCATCTCTGCTGGCAGGGAGATGAACCGGAGGCAGACGTATGAGCAAGCCAACAAGGTCTTTGACAAAGCCATGAAATTGGAACAGGAGTTTGGAGAGTATTTTACAGGTGAGCACTGACCGGTACTCCTGACTTCCACTTGCTTGAACCTTACTGTGGGGCTTGAAAGAGGTTAAAGGGGACTCACTTGCTGAAGAGAGGGCAAAAAGAGAGAGAGAGAGAGAGAGAGCAAACGTGCAAGGATTTGGTGATGCTGAAGCACTAAGGATGCCCTGAAGAGGTGGGGAAGGCTGACTCTCATGTTATCATTTGCATGTAGAATTATTGGAAGAGTGAGCAGAATTCCCTGTGTGCAAGCACTGGAGTGTTTGGCCAAAGGCTGAGGTGCTCACTGAGGAAGGAACTAGTGGCGGTTAAAGAAACCTGAGGGGTGGAACATCCTACATTTCAAAGCGGGAAGAAACATGGGATGATAGGGAGGCTTCCCTGGGGGGTGGAAAAAGTAATACAAGGCAGAATTCATTTGGATCTGTGCTAGCAGCTTCTAAAACAGACTCCAAAGCTGAACAAGTGGTGATAAAAGAAAGCTCAAGTTTGTGTACCGTTGTAAGGCCAAGGTGTCCTCCCCCCCCCCCCCCCCCCCCAGGAAGCTATACTTAAGCTGAAGTCCCTTATTACTTGTTGACACAATGAAAATGGTATTTTAGTTGGGGTGGGGCAGGGGCTATTGTTTGCTGCCTAGAACTGAAAGAGTGTGTGGCTTGCTCCCTGTTCCAACCTACGACAGAATTATTATTTTTATTATTTTGCTTCTTTCAGCCATTGTACAAGGAGACTCTCTGGAGGAGATTTACAGCAAAATCAAACAGATAATAGAGGACCAATCTGGGCATTATATTTGGGTCCCATCCCCTGAGAAACTGTGAAGTTCCACCCTCCAGTCCACTTCCTTGTGAGAAGATCAGAGACCCCTCCCCCAAGCCCTCTGCCCCCAAGCAGGGGAGTGTGAATACTGTTCCTCTCCCTTTTTTAGATTGTTGAGAATTCAGTTTTCTAGTCCTGTTTTTTTTTTCTTGGGATGGACCAATCTCATTCATCAAGTGACTGTCCCTGCCATTCCTGCATGGACCTTCCTGCTGTTTCCTTAGAAATGGAAACAAACCCTATTTGAGAGTTGTGTGTTTTTTTCCTTTTAAATTATGATCAGTAAAATCAAGAAGCAAGATGGGGGATGGCAGCTGAGGATTAGCCTAAAGAGCTGCCAAAGCAACTGACTTGGACAGTGACTGCCCGGTAGACATACTGAGGAATGTGGCATAAGGGGGCAGTTTTTTGAAGAGCATCGTGATCACCCAGCACTGTGACCGAAGGAGAGGCAACAGAATGCATATATTTATCTGTATATGTAGTTATAATATATATATATGCACATATATATATATATTATATTTGGACTCAAATGTGAGGGGGTGTTTAAGTGGTACTGTGTTAATGCAAGAACTGTACTGCTGCTATGACTCAGTCATTGGGCATGGAAACCATTGAGGGAAAGAGCAAACTTTAACGGTACCAGGTGTGTATTCCGTTCTTTCCAAAGCCAAGTCTGTGGAGAAGGCCGCATTTGGGAAGAACAGAGGACTGGTGCTGTGACTGGAGCAAGCAGAGGCCTAGAGCCCCAGGTGAACACAGCAGCTGATCTGGTTACGAGAAAGCAAGTGGATTATGCTACATATTGATTGCACATTGTTTTATGTCACCTGATGTGTTTGCATGAGAGGCTTTTTGTTTTTTTTAAGCTGGTGTTAAACCAAAATCAAGTTTGTGTTGGTGTGTTGGCTTTTTCATTATTCCAGGCTTTTGATTTTAATAATGAACCGAACGGGTATAAAATCCAGTTTTTTAACTTATTTTTTAAGATTGTTCCATTGTAAATAGACTCCAGATCCAACCTAACAGACATGTGGAATGAGTGCACCGGCTGTTCTATGTTGCAGTGGGGTCATTTCCCTGTAGAAAGACTAAACTCCATCCCACTGACTTGTTCTGTCTAGTGGAAGAACACGGAGTTCCGTGCAGTTAGAAGCTGGAAGAAGTATCAGACAATGGGAGGAGAAGCTGTGTTTTA
Organism: Lepidodactylus listeri; assembly: GCA_029233225.1. Taxonomy (NCBI): domain Eukaryota; kingdom Metazoa; phylum Chordata; class Lepidosauria; order Squamata; family Gekkonidae; genus Lepidodactylus; species Lepidodactylus listeri. Next base: position 32,461,503 of record JARCFY010000013.1, read on the forward strand.
GGACACAGTATCCCAGCCATATGATGGAATTGAAAACGGACTTGGGGGGCGGGGGCAGAATCATGTGGCAAATTCTGATTGCATCACTTGATGTCCTTTCCAGCAAATATATTGGGCTGATCTTCCTGTTTTGCTCTTGTTCAAAACGGCCAGAACATTGACTGTCTCCCCTCCCCAACCTCTGCTTGCAGTTCTTCAAGACAGGAAAGGAAGGTGGAATTTGGAAGGCACTCTGGTGTGAGGCACAGACTGTTAGTCTTCCATGGACTGAGACAGCTGCTTCTGGGAAGCCTTGATATGTGCTCATCTGAGTAAAGTCTATCAGTATGTAAACTATGGAGTTGCAAGTCTTATTTGATATACTGCCTCAAATCATTTGGATTGGAGAGTCTGGGGGTTTCAAGCATTCCTAGTTTGGTATGACCCCCTATTAGCCAAAGGGGGGAGATTGTCTTTGCTTTCCTAGTCTAAACCCCCTTTCCCAAGCTTGAAGCAGGCAATCGTACACCTGGTTTCCATGGAATGAGCACAATGGCTGCTGTGGGAGAAGATCCAAGTGTTCCTGGTCCTAATCCAGTCAGTAGGATCAGTCCCCAAATTGTAGCAGGTGCTGGTAGGTACCTGTGTCATTCATTGTGTGATTTGTGCACGGGCCCTCATTGTTAAATAATGAGTGAAAACTGTCATCTTGCGGAGATTCATTCTGGTAAGTGAGAAGCTGTCTCCACATCAGTTGGTGTTCCAAAAAGCTTCAAGTGGAATTTTGGTAGGACTGGAGTTGCTGCTTGCCAACCGAACTACAAAGGATAAAGACAAGGAAGCTGCTGTCATGTATGTGCCTCTGGTGGAGGGAATTTGGATGAGGGGCTGCCACCTATTTCCTCTGCTCAGCTGGTGCTGCCAGGCGCACTCATAAGAGTTGGCCTATGCGCAATAGAAACAGCTTCTGAGGTGGCCAGTGTCCAGGTTTCAACCCCTTTCTTTTCTAATAGCCTGTCACCTTGTCTTCTAGGCACATGGAGGAAAAGCCTATGTACTCCATGGCATAGCTGAAAGTATCAACCATGACACTAGTTGGTTTACCAGTGTTTCTTCCAAGGAGACATATATTTTTAATAAACAGAATGTTGCAATGAATTTTTGTCTGCAGAGGTTTCTTCTTAGATGAAGCTGTGGCTGGGTTACAAGGAGAAACAGGTGACTAGTACACTTCTAACTGGGGAGGGGGGCAGTGATAATTAAAAATTAGGCCCAAGACATCTGAGTTTAAGAGCAGGAAACTTTTGTAATCATTTCCTACTCTTAGGAGATGTTGTTTATTCTAACTCGAAACCCCATTTCGAGTAGGCATTCATGGTAGGCAGCCTCTGAAACATCTGTTTCTGGATAGCACATGGATTGCACAATTGTAATGTTGGACTGACATATTTAAATATTGTGGTAATGCTTGGTTTTGCTGCATTAGGTGGATGCAGTTGGGGCAAATACAGCTATTTATCAAGTGGTCTTTGCATAATTGATTCATAAACTGGTTGCCAGTAATAGGCTGTCCAGGGTTAAAAATTATCTCTGGAATGGTAAAACTCACTACACTTAAATAGTTTACCAACTGATGAAGTGCTTGCAACAAATGGCTGATTAAGTTATTCAAAGTCAGTTCATTTTTTGTTAGAATCTTATGGCCTGGAGAGGGTGTGTACCTTAAGCCAACTGCTGAAGGCAGAAGCACTTATGACAAGAAGCTTTTAGGACAGATGGCATCCATCTAAAGAGCACACTGATAGCCACTGCATTAGCAGCAGGAGTAAGACGACCTTGTGGTTACCAAGGCGACATGTGATGTGAGTGAAAACACCTTGAATGCTTATTACTCTTCTCCTGAGTCACTGGCTCTTTGAGCGGTTAACTCTGAATATGTATGTTTGAGAAATTGCATTCTTGTTGTACAGAAGTAGACAAAGTTAAACAAGCCAATAAATATTTATATGGCGAGAAAAGTATGGTGCCCAGAGGCTGCAACGCAGGCCTGTACTGTTATAGTGCTCATATTACATCTTTTCCAAAGCAGCATTCTGCAAAACAAGTCTGCTCTCAGTCAAAGTGTGGGTTTGTGTTTTCTTCCATGGCACAATGCCCCCTTTCTCAGGAGCAGCACCAGCTTTGCATTCCATGCTGCCTGCAGTGTCCAACGTGGGGGTGGGGTAGTGCTTGCGTACTGCCTTTTTTCCCTCTTCTCCTGTGCTAATGCTTGTAGAACTCAGACTTAGTGAGATGGAAATGAAGTTGATGGTTTCACTCCTCCTTTGGAAGGAATCTCTTTGTGTTGTCTAGCTTGTCCAGTACCTCACTGTAAAGACCAGTCATCTGTAAGCAGAAGTTACTGAGAGTCATTTGAAGAATCAGTGTCATGCTTTCTGGAGCCCTGAAGAAAACTGCCCCATACCATGTTTATCTCCTGCTGCTTTCTAGAATAACTGGGCAAGGAATAATGCAGCTAACCCCATTCCTTTGTGTTTTGTCTCATGCTAAATCCCACCAATGCAGAACACTATTTCTAAGCAGAATGGGCAAATCTATCTATATATCTAATAGCGAAGGTGCCCCCCCCCCAGTGTGGATACCTAAATCTGTGCGGCGGGGCACCTGGGGGGGCAGGGAGGTTTTTCTACAGACGGGAGGAACTCCCCCCGTTAGCAGAAAAATCTTAAAAGTTCTAAAAAATTTTGGGGGGATATTTAAATCTCCCGAAAAGTAAGAGAGCATGCCCTGCGCGTGCACAGGGGACACTCTCAGAACTACGGCAGCTCGGGGAGAGCCGCCAAAGCCCGGGGAGGGAAGGCGTGAGCGGCAGGCCCGGTGAGCGCTGCTGAGGCCCACCATGGGCCGTTGGGGGGGGGGGGGGTAGGGGAGAAGCAGCGGCCCCTGGTGAGCGCCACCGAGGCCCGCCATGGGCCGTTGGGGGGGGTAGGGGAGAAGCGGCGGCCCCTGGCGAGCGCCACCAAGGCCCGCCATGGGCCGTTGGGGGGGTAGGGGAGAAGCTTCCAGTGTCTCAGTGCACATTGCAGTGTGTTTGCCCCTGGATTACAGGTCACTCTGTTCAGGGTGCTGCTGAAACATACTTCAATCATTAATACATTAATTGTGCTGTACCTGGCTCTCATAGCTGCTCTTCAGGGTTCCCAGATGCCCCAAGAAGCGCATTCCTAGGCCACACCACTGCTCTGCCTCTTTGTAGCGGCCTGTGCTGTACTGGTAGATTCCGGTGTTCCAAGCTCTAGTCATGAGCCAGATAATCTCCACCTGTGGGTAGTGGGCCTGTAACACCTGCCAGTAATCAGGAGGATACAACAGTGGTCAGGTCCTTCAGGCAACACCTGCCTGAAAGATTGCTCAGTTACTACTGGAACTATAGAAAGGAAAATTTCTAAGCGTAATCTTGTGATCTATTTACAAAGGCAGCCTGCAATTGCCAAGTGGGATGTTCTAGGGAACTCTGACAAGAGCTTAACCTTGTAAAGCAGTAGACATGCTAATAGGCCAGGACTGAGGTAGAGGGAATTCTGCTTGCCCAAAGTGACCATTCTGAAATGGGCTGCACTCAGACATTGTACAACTCATGCTGCCACCTGCAACATACAGTAAGCACTACCACCCAACATCAGTAGGAACATACAGCATTGAAAAATCAAAGTATACAAGGAGCGGGACCCATGCTCCTGGGTGGCTGGCCTGCTCAAGCGGCAGGTCTGCTTGGGCCCACTGAGGCTACCCCCCCCCCCCCGCCAGCAGCAACGGCAATGAGCCCTGCACAGCTCTGCCAGTTTCTAGTGGGAAGTGTGTTCTCTGTGCACATGCGCAAGGAATGCTCTTTTACTTTTGGGATTTACGTATCCCGCATAGTTATTTCTATATTTCAGATTTTTCTGCGCACATGGAGAGTGCCCCAAGGGTGCAGGAAAATCTTCTTACCCTCCAGGTGCTCCCAATGTTGTGCGGATTTAGATATCCGCACAGGGGGTATCTTGACTTTTAGATACATACAAGTGGAGACCCGCAAGAAACTTGCGGGATGGTTATCCCATTCCTCACACCTTTGCTTCCTCCCTTCTCCCCCTACCTCTCACTCTTTCTCCCTTCTGCCCCCCCTTTCTTACACTCTCTCCCCTCCATGTATGTTACTTCCTCTCTTTCTGACCCCTCATTCTTCTGTTTTTCTGCCTCCCCACCTCATCACTCTCTCTCTTTCTGCCTCCCACCTCAAATCCCACCCTCCCCAGGCGCCACCTCTCAAATGTCCATGAATTTCCCAACCTGGAGTTGGCAACCCTATTTCCTTCCCACCCAACAGCCAACCTACCTTTATCTGTCTTCAGCTTTTCATCTCCATCCCCCTCCCCTGCAGCCTCTACCTAGGAAAATTATAGTTTTTCTCCACAGTGGGGACTAAAGCAGCTTACATTATTATTTCCTCCTTGTCTGCACAACAACCCTGTGAGGTTGGTTAGGCTGAAAGTATGTGACTGGTCCAAAATCTCCCAGTCAGTTTCCACCGCAAGATGGGGATCTGAACCTGGGTCTCGCAGATCCTAATCTGAAGCTCTGTTACATCACAATGGCTTTCATAGGGTGGTTGCTGATGAACAGTAGCAAAGCAGCTGGGCCTAATTAAGTCATACAAATCATGTGGTATCAAGCCCCACAGAGGGGTGCTGTCTAGGGATGCTAGCCTCCAGGTGGGATCTCGGGATCTCCTGGAGTTACTGCTCATCTCCAGACTACAGAGATGACTTTCCATGGAGAAAATGGATGCTTTGGAGGATGGAGTTTATGGCATTGTACCTCACTGAGGTCCCTGTCCTCACCAGGTTCCACCGCCAAATCTCCAGGAGTTTCCCAGCCTGGATCTGGATTTGCTGGTGGTGGCCAGAAGGGGTACTTGGCAACCCTAGACTGCTGCCAGTAAAAACCCTGCTTTTTACTGACAGAAACAGAACCTCCCCCCCTCCCCTGAACATTCTAATCTCCTCACAGTTGATGCCTGTAGCTGATGCCATTTCAAAAGGTATTGGGGGAAATTCAATGGCCCCTGAAGGGTTTTTTTTAACTTTCTGGATTTTTCTGCAGACTGAGGAAGGGGCCTGACTATGTAGGAAAAGTTGTTGGGGGAGAGCGAGTTCTCTTTTGGCAGATATAAGCATCCACACAGAAAAAAACCCTCTCGGAATTAGAATATAGACAAGAAGGGGGGGGACCTGCAATACTCGTGGGGGGGGGGAAGGAGCCCCCATCAAGTGGAGGAAGCAGCCACAGGTAAGTCTTCTCCCTCCCCCCACCCTGGCACCCACGGTGAAGCATGGTCCTGCCAATCCTTCTCCCCCCCCCCCCCCGGTACCGACGGTGAGGCCTGAGACTTTTAGCTGCCAGGCCCGCCGCTCCCTCCCCCCCCCGACACCGGTGAGGCCTGAGCAGTTCTCGCCAGGCCCACTGATCCCCCCCCCCCAACTCCAGCAGTGAGGCCCAAGCGGCTCAGAGCAGCTCAGGTCTGCTGCTCCCCCCCCCCGGCTCCGAGGCCCAAGCAACTCAGAGCTGCTCGGGCCCACCGATTCTTCCCCCCCGTTTCCCCACTCTGATGATAAGGCCCGAGCGGCTCTCAGCCACTCGGGCCAGCCGATCTCCCCTCCCACCCACCCCCGGCACTGCCGGCAAGGCTTGGACACCTCCCAACTGCTGGGCTGTTGCAGTTCCCAGAGCATTCCCTGCACATGCACAGGGAACACTCTTTTACTTTTGGGGGGATTTAAATATCTTTTACTTTTTAGATTTTTCTGCACACATGGGGAGTCCCCCAAGTGTGCAGGAAAATCTCCCTGCCCCCCAAGTGCCCCCTCCATGCAGATTTAGACAACTTGGCTAATAGTATATAGATACTGTGAAGGTTTAAATGTAGTATGCTTGCTGGTGGTAGTGTTCAAGGCTGTAGGAGAAACCCAATAGCTAGGGAACCCCAGCTGCCTGGGATTGAAGCAATGCTGTTCAAGATAAGAAGACTTCAGTAACATTCCACATTCAGACTTTCTGTCCCAACTTACTGTATTGCCCAAAATCCTCAGAGCATCTTCAAAGTAGCCCCATGCCTCCTCCAGCATGTATGTATCTGCTTCTGTTATGCCCGACGGAAGTGAAAGGCAGACCAAGCTGTGCAGACATTTGCTGAATAGCAACAAAGCAAAAGGAAATGTCTTGAAAGTGCAGTGATAATGCTTCCCTGCCTAATCGGCAAAGCAAACAGGCCCATAGCAGACAGCTTGGTACCATGATAGTCAGTCTAATACTCCTTACCTTCCCCACAGCTCAGGACAGCGAAGCTTCACCATCAGGAAAGCCAGTGCTCTTATCCAGGCAGTATCCACCTTCAAAGGGTACCAGTTGAAAAGGAAATAGGCATGGCCCTACTTAATTAAGAATGGAAGGGGAACTCACAGCCTGACTTGCAATCTGCCCCAAAGTGGTATCAATTAAGCTGATGCCAGTAGGGCAGTTTCGGGTGGGACCGGGAAGAGGAACAATGCTGTTGAGACCTGCTGTAAAGAATACTAGGGAACTGGAACACTGGACTTTACTGTGAACTGAGAGTGATGTTAAAACTTCCAGAGTTAAACATAACAAATTGCAGTGTATTAAATGTCAAGCAAAAATTCGCTGAGAGACTGTATTTGTGAATAGTGGCCAGCTAACATGGCAGTTGACACTGCTTGAAATGGAGACATATTGTGATAGAATCCTCATGTAAAAAAAACCTTTACACCCACACAGAACAAGGTTCACAGGAGAAGAAAATTTAATAAAAGAAAACACAAGGTAAGTCCTTGAGACAAGGGATGATGAATATATTGTGATCTATAGGCAGCAGTCTTAGCAGAAAAATTCTGGGCAAAGCAGGACTCCCTGCTTTGGTGTAGTGGTTAAGTGTGTGGACTCTAATCTGGGAGAACCGGGTTTGATTCCCCACTCCTCCACTTGCAGCTGCTGGTGTGACCTTGGGTCAGTCACAAGTCCTTTCAGAGCTGTTCTCAAGAGCAGTCCTCAAAAGAGCTCTCTCAGCTCCACTTACCTCACAGGGTGTCTGTTGTGGGGAGGGGAAGGGAAAGGAGTTTGTAAGCCACTCTGAGACTCCGAGTGAAAGGGGGGGGGGTATAAATCCAATCTCCTCCTCTTCTCAAAAGTAACCTTCATGGAAGTTCCAACATTCTGTTCTGTGTCAGTAGAGGAAGGAATCCAGGCCAGGACTTTGAGTAAAACATGGCTGCACTTACCTGTAACTGTTGTTCATTGAGTGGTCTTCTGTGCAGGTATATATGGGTACTACAAAGGCCATCCGCCAGTAGATTTTTTTGTAGCTAGCATAGCAACAGAGCAAGAGGAGCCCCTCCCAGTCAGAGCCAGTAGAGCCGTGTCCTGCCTAAATGGTCATGTACTCTAGGGAGGGGCTCCATACATTCCCTCAGTTCTCTTAAACTGCCGCTATGAGCCACAGATACAATAACTGTACTTCTACACCAATAGCTCACAGAGGAGCAGGAGGGAGGGATGTGTGCCTGCACAGTAACAACTCGATGAACAACAGTTATGGGTAAGTGCAACCATGTTTTCATTGTTGTACTGTGCAGTCCCACATGGAAGACTACAAAGCTATGTGTATGGGGGGTGGGGAAGCGTACAATTGAAAAAAATTATTTATTTGGATTTATATCCCACCCTCCCCACTGATGTCTCCCATCTTGCATTAACATCTACAGAATAATGTCTGACAAAGATATCCTCAGATGACCATCTAGCAGCTTTGCACACCTCAGGGGTACACCTCTTTGAAATGCAGCCAAAGCCACTTGAGATCTTGTGGAATGACCATGTATGTGCAACAGACACAGTACACCTGCTTGCCCGTAAGCCGTTTTAATAGCAGAAACAATCCATCTAGAGACAGTCTGGGAGGATGCAGGTCTTCCTTTCAAGGGTCCAGTAAAGCAAACAAACAATTGGGGAGACTTCTAGAATTCCTTTGTCCTGTTTATAAAGCACATTTGACATCCAAGGTGTGGAGCTTCCTTTCTGCCCCAGAAGATGGGTTTGGAAAAAACACTGGTAAGATGTCCTGGTTAAGGTGAGTCACGAAATTTCACAAATGGGTTATCTGCCCTGAGAGGGGCGGGGCATGGACATCCCGCCAGTTCTCTTCTGACCGTTGCGCTGTTAACAGTTCTCCGTCGTTTGGCTTTATCTTTCTGTGGAAAGCTCTTCACTCAAAGTTCTTATTTCTTCTTTTTTGCTTGTTTTATTTCTTAATTTTTCTTTGTCTTTCTAAAAAAAAGTATTTTAGCTGAGGGGGGAATTACCTCATTTCTGCCCTTCGTCCCCCCCCCCCCCTTTTGCTCACCGCCTGGATTCTTCTCCGGACGGACATTCACTGTGCATTTTTTGTCTTGGTGAAACCCATCGTCCAGAGTCCTGCATGCACTGTTCTAAATTTTCCAACCAGACACGCAAGAACAGGGCGGCATGTCTTCAGGCGGCCCTCCTGGAATTGGCTTTGCTCCCTGCTGACACCCCAGCCTCTGATCGTCCGATATCAGAACCCACCTTCGACATCGGTGGTTCTGTAGGATCGAGGTCGACGCGACTACAGTGGTCGAGGACTTAGGCGGACGATCAGAGTCCATGGGATCAGAGCTTGCTGCTACTTCCAAAATATATAGAATACAGCCAAGCTCTTGTCCAAACTTGAAATACAAATTAGTACACGAGAATACAGCTGAGTTCTTTTCTAATACAGCCAAAATCTTGAGTGGTCAGTGGTGACAAATGCCTAGGTTCTCTTTGTTTCAGTTTTCCTTTCTTCAAGCCACTTTCCAAGTTCACAGAACCTCCTATTGACTGATGCATAGCAGTCTACAAAACTTCTAGTTGACTTGGAATACAGGCCTGCTGTATTCTCATAAACTAATTTGTATTTGAAGTTAGGACAAGAGCGTAGCTGTATTCTATGTATTTTGGAAGTTGGAATTTATCTAAGGAGTCCTGTGTGGTCCATACTGAATTTGTATGAATGTATTAGGTTATTTCAATAAGACTATCTTTAGGACTTAAAGGATCCATTTGTATTTCTTTACACAGTGCTTTCACTGTGTTGCCATTATATTTATACAAAAAATCTAGCAGCTGGTCTGCGCAGTACCCATATGGGACTGCACAGTACGACAATGACAAACAGTGCATACATCCTGGGTGGGTTGATTCACTGCCAAATAACATGAGGAGAAGACTGGCTGGTACACTGTCCTTCTGAAACCTCCATCAGCAGACTCACAAGTGTCCAGTTTCTAATGGTGTAGAAATGTAGAAACTAAGGGCCATAGTGTTGCCCTTCAAATTTATTCTGAAAGTGGCCAGTGTTATACCTCTTGTTGCAGAATGTATTGATAACCTAGAGAAATGCTGATGCTGGAGGAATAGGTCCAGCATCAGTAGCTGCTAGCCATGGTTAGTAAAGGGAACCTTCATGTCCAGAGGAAGTAAACCTCTGAAACCCAGTGCTAGGAGGCCTTGGCCTCTGTGCCGTTTGTTGGCCCTATGGGGCAACTGTTTGGCTGATGTGTAAAACAGGATGTGGACTAGATGGACCACTGGTATGGTCCAGACTAGCAGGCCTCTTATGTTGTGATCTCATAGGACAGAGAGATCAATGACATGACCCATATTGTGAATGCTGCTTTTGGCAGCCACTAGATAGGCCACTTTGAGGGACAAGTTGTACAGAAGCTTAGTACAGGTGGCTCAAAGGGTACTTTACTGAGAGCTTTCAGGACATGGTGAATATCTCAGGAAGGGTATCTATGAACTGGAGGTGGCTGGAGAAGAGAAGCACAAAGCAGAAAGCTTTCTGTGTGTGGCGGTGGTGAAAGAGACTTGAAGGCAGCCCGAATCTTTAAGATGTTTGATTCAGACCAAACAACAGGAAAATTAATGCTACTCTGGTACCAGCAGGCTGGTATGCAATGCTCTCTCAATACCAATGGATAAATGCTCTTTTGGTTGTTAAACAGATAAAATTTGAAGAATGTCTATGTAAAGCTAAGATGGTATCAGTGACTTGCAATAAACACACTGTTCTAGCAGTCTGCTGAACCTCCAATGGAGAGCTGAATCCCAATGAAGAACAGGATCCTGTTGTAGAAGTTTGTGGAATGAGGTGGAGGAAGAAGTGTAACTATGCTTGTATTATTTCTGTCTTCTCACTATTTTGACTAATTCTAAGCCAGAATTGTTTACTAGGATTCCGTTTATCCATTCCCTGAAGTCAGGATGGAAACAGGCATTCATAATAAGAGGTGGAGAGCTTGCTGGTTATGGATGTACTGAGAAAACATGGGTCTCTTTTCTACCTTCTGAGGGAGCTCTCAGATAGAAGCTGCTGGTTCAAACCAGGAGAATGAACCCATTAATTGATATATATGACAATAGAGCAGGGGTAAACGCCTGTTCCTGAACAGGTAAATTCAGTGTTTTTCAACCTTTTTCGAGCTAAGGCACATTTCTTTCATTGAAAAAATCCCGTGGCACACCTGACAATATCTCACGGCACAGTGGTTGAAAAACACTGAAATACAAGATAAATGGGTCATTAGTTGCCTCAGCTCAAGTATTAACTATGACAGTATTACAAATACACGTAATAGCCACTCAACTTGAAATTGTAAGTTACAGATCCAAAGTGTAATGGCTCCTTCCCATAACATTGACCTGAGTTTCAGAAGAAATATAATGTGGATGTATTTTAATACTGCAATTCTGCTAAAGTTTTTCTAATAGAGAGTTTAAACTCTTACTCTTATGTGAACGGCATTCCGCTGACCATAAGTGATTTGAAGAGAAGCACAGTACACCCATTCTTCGCTGAGGGACAGTTACTGATTTGAACCCCACCCTGACAGAAACAGCTAGCTGTTACCATCAAACATATTCATATTTACTGGAATGTCTTGGTGCAAATCACCCTACCTCAGGCCGGTCACAGAGCGTGCAAGCGGAATCAGCGAGACCGCGCCACTGTTCTTTCTCGCATGCGCAAATGCATCCCGGAAGGTCAGCCCAGGAGGCACATTTCTTTCATTGAAAAAATCCCGCGGCACACCTGACAATATCTCGCGGCACACCAGTGTGCCACGGCACAGTGGTTGAAAAACACTGGATTAATATATCCTGTTCCCAGCCTGGGGTTCTGCATACCTTAAGACCATCTCTCCCCATATGACCCTGTGTGGCAGCAGCACTCATCCCAATAAATTTTGTTAGTGGGACATACTGCAGAGCTCTGAGGTCTGTCACAGCCCAATTAGTGGATTTTTTTTGTGGCTGTGTCAGTGCTGTGGAACAGCTTGCTGGAACCCATGAGGAAAAACTCCCATCCTTCTGCTATTTAGAAAACCATTTAAAACTGAATTGTTCAAGAGAGCTTTTAAGGTTACTCAGATGTGGCTGTCATTCCGTTAACATACTATAAAAAGTTAATGTAGTTTTAATGGTATATTGTTATTTTTAAAATATACTGTTTGCTTTTTAATCTTGTCGTAAGCTACCCTGGATCCGTGTTTAGAAGAGGAAAGATGGGATAAACATTCTGAATAACAGATATTTGCCTTTGACTTCATGCTTTGTAGCAACAGTGGCTACAACAGTTGCTGAGGTGGCCTTCCAGAGCAGCTCTTGGCACACTGCTCTATGCTGGAGGACTCCTGCTGCTCTGCTTTATGGCTGCAAGGCTACAAAGAGGTTATCAAGGCCTCAGGAGGACACTTGGTACACTGCTGTGTACCTCAAGAGTATGCCAGCCAGCTGCTCACGCTGTAAGACATTGCTTTCCTCATCTTAGAGCAAGGAACTTTGTGGCTGGTAGTAGACATTATGTGCCTTAAGCTGTACCTCTCCAATAAGGCAGGCTGCTGACATCTTCAAAGGATGGTGCTGTGTGAGCCACACTTAGCAAGCAGAGTGGATGGATCAGCTAGGAGTATGCTGAAATAATTCAAGTTCTTATGGGAAACATTAAAGTCAGATCAGTAAAAACAGAGGAAATTGGTTGAGGAGAACAGAAGTTTCAGGAAAAGTTGGGGGTGAGGAGAACTGTGCTGCAGAGCAGACAGGACTGGAACAGGAACAGAAGACTCAGCAAACTTGCATGGTCTTCTGGAGCAAATGAGATGAGCAACCCAGCTTATCTTCCCTTTTCTACCAGCAGAGGAGAAAAGATTTCCCTACACCAAAATTATCTCTTGCTATTAAGTACTTTGTTCCTGTAAGAGCAACTGGACATATAGCCAGGATACACTCTTAGGGCTGCCAAGTCCCCCGGAAGGGCAGGGGAAACACCGATTTTTAGTCCTTCCCCCCGCTTTTTCAAAGTTGACCACCGGGGGGGACAAAATGGCTGCCTTAAAAGGGAAATGGCTGCAGAGAGCCTGCCCTGCAGTAAAAAGCCTCACCAGACATTTCCCCTTTAAGAAGTCAGCAAGAGAGCTTCCACAGCAAGAGAGGTCCGCCCAGAGATTAAGGAGGGACTGAAAGAGCTGCTTTTGCATGTGGCTGGCAAGGTAAGTTTCTCTTCCAGCTCTTTTCATTCTCTCTCCCTCTTTCTTTTTTCTGTCCGTCTGTCTCTCTGTCCCCATCCAGCAGAGGTCTATCAGTGGCTATTATAGCCACAAGGTCTAAATGGAAGTAAGTGCCTCTGCCAGTTTTTTTTCCTTCTCTCTCTCCCTCTTTCTTTTTTCTGTCTGTCTGTCTCTCTCTCTCTCTGTCCCCATCCAGCAGAGGTCTATCAGTGGCTATTATTAGCCACAAGGTCTAAATGGAACACTTTGTCTGGGGCAGTGATGCTCTGTATTCTTGGTGCTTGGGGGGCAACAGTGGGAGGGCTTCTGGAGTTCTGGCCCCGCTGCTGGACCTCCTGAGGGCACCTGGTATTTTTGGCCACTGTTGTGACACAGAGTGTTGTACTGGATGGGCCGATCCACTGTGGCTTCTCTCCTGTTCTTATGATATGAAAATCATATTTAGCACTTGTGTAGCACTTAGTGCTTCATATTCTGCCGAGATGAGGAAGGATTCAATAGGGCTGTTGCTCAGTGATAGAGCATCTGCTTGACATGCAGGAGGTATCAGCTTCTTCAGCTAAAAAAGGATCAGGTAATAGGTGACATTAAAGATCTCAACCTGAGACCCTGGAGAGCCACTACCAGTCTGAGTAGTCAATACTGACCTTGATGGACCAATGGCCTGATTCAGTATTAGGAAACTTCATGAGTTCATGTGTCAGCATGTGGAAGCAACATCACAGGATGTGACATCACAAAATGATGTCACTTCCTTCCTCCTGGCTCCACCCCCAAAGTCCCCAGATATTTCCCAAGTTGGACTTGGCAGCCCTATACACTCTACAAAGTTAATGGGACACAGAGCTATCAGCTGACCTCACTCCCTAACACAGTCACTTACCTGAATGTGACTATATCAGTGGTCTCCTGTTTCCTGAGAAGAGTCAAAACCACCTTGAGGGCCCTTTTACACACGGAGGGGTAGTGAGCAGGTGACTCCATGGCCAGTGCTTGAGAAACAAAAGCATAGGGAAGAAAATCACTTTTAAAGTGTAAAGTTATTTCCATTTACTAGGTGATGCATGCCCAATGAGGAAATGGCTGAAAGCATAGCAGTTGTTTTGGAGGCTGAATGCATTTCCTGCCACTTCCTTCTGTAAGGCTGACCTATTGAACATCTCTTGTCTTTACTAGCTGATGCCTTCTGCATCATCTATACTCAAAACTCCAATCTACAGAACTGGAGTAGGAAGAGATTCCCTAGCAAATCATCAATCACATCAACATAATCTGCCTTCTTACTGGAATGGTGTATCTCCTTTCCTTTCTCATCAAGTCATCTCTCAAGGCCAATCTGCAATAAGGCAGGCTGTATAGACAGGACAGCAAAATCCTTTGCCCAGAAGTTGTGATATTGGGCTAGATGCAGTAGTAGCTTCTTAGGCCTATAAGGAACACAGATGCACAAAGTGCAAGTTTGGCTCTTACATGCAATGGTTTCTAGTGTCTTGATATCTACTTCTGGAAGCTCCCAAACCTGATCCAGCAAGCTGCCCACTGACTGATCATTCAGCTTGGCTCGGGCTTCAAATTCATAAAGCAGCAGCAGTGTGTCTGTTCGATCTTTGGGGAAATCATCTGTGGAGAAGAAAGAGAGCCATATTTTAGCTGTTCTACTAAATCAGCTTATACATTTGTGAGAGAAATGTAGCTTGGCCAGAATCAAGGGCTCCAAGCCTCATACTATATGGGCAGTAGGAAAAAAGAAACCTACACGGGTACTGACTTTGCTGAACCTGTTCGTGCACAAGCTTTGGATTGATAACACAGCTTTTGCATCAGCAGAGCTTGCCCTACTAGAAAGGAAAATAAGGAGACCACCTAAGTCAGCAAATTCTGGTTACTGTTAAAGGCCAAAAAGGAGGTTTATATCTATATACATATTCAAAGGTTGGTAGCCTGGACTGCACAGGGAAATACACTTAACACATTTTACAGTGCAGGCACATCTACCTTACATGGCCATGTAAGAGCAAACCCAAAGGCCAGAAGCTTATTAGCTGCAGTAAGCTACCAAGCTTTCCCAGCATCAATGTACTTTCTCGTCTGTCTCTGTCACATCTGCAGTCCTGGTTCTGCTGTCTCAGTAGCTACAATTAATGTTGACAGCAACTGCAGATTCAACAATGTAAAATGCATTAAAAATAAACTTTAATCGGATCTCTCTCTTCTGCAGAGTGTACTGGCATTTGCACCAATTATATTGTATTTGACTCAGTCCAGAGCAGGCTGCTAATTCCAGCATCACTCTTCCATCCTCAGTGAAGCTCCAGGGCACAGGTATTACCAAAGACTTCACTGAAAAGGCAGCAGGCTTATCTATAACCATTCTAGTGTCTCCTGTCTGAAGCAGCCTTTTATCCCCAACAGCACCTCACCCACAGATGCAATTTTGAAGAGAATTATTTTAGAACAGAAGCATGCTGTCTTGTATTCACTGCTGGCAACCTCTTTCCAAATGTCTCAGGGTCAATCTTTTGATAGTCTCTCCTTCTCTTCCATGACTGCCTTTCTTTTCTCTTCCCCCACCTCCTATGGGATAACTTGCTAACAGAAACTATAAGCAGTGTAGTTACAAGACAACACTGGCAGCCCCGTGTGCACTGCTGATTAAGCTCAGTGGCGGGAAACTTACTTCTGAATAACTGTGTCTAGAATCAGGCTCTTGATCAAAACACTCTATACAATAATCATTCTACACCCTTCCCTCCAATCCCATCTGTGTGCTTTCATCCTTCCTTCCAAACTTCAAACTTCTTTGTTCCCACAGAAGATTCCCATCCTTAGCAAGGCAAAAGAGACTCTCGTCAATTCCCAAGCCTGTATACAGGTATGTGGTTTAATCAGCAGCACCTCTGGTTGCAGAATTTCTGGCTCACCTGTTTGCTTCAGAACCTTCCAGATCTCCCTGCACGACTGGATGTGTTTAAGAGCCTGAGTTAGCAATTCAGTCTGGTTTTTGGAAATGAATACACATTGTTAAAATAAATACTGTCCAGGGAGACTCTCCTAATGCCCTGTATACATAGTAAGCCCCATCTTTGAGTAATCAATGCCCATCGTATGTCTTTGATTTTGAAATGCAGTCGCAATACACCAAATAATGAGAGTAGAAGGAATTGCTAAATAAAATGGGAAGAGCTAGGAGATGAGCAGGCACTTCTAGGGATGGCCTAAAGTTACCCAAGAATCATCCCAAATTTAATTTTAAACAGGATGCTAGCAATTGTCATCTTCACATGGAATCAAATTACATGAACTCCAAGTTGCATTAACTCACTAAAGCCACAAAACCGAGCAGCGTCTGAGTCTCACTCCATCCAAACTCTACCTGATCAGTAGGCAACAAACTGTTTCGGCCCATGTCCAGATTAACGGCAGCAGCCATGAGCAAGCAGGTTCTCTGGGCAAGCAGGACAGCTTTATCAGGTGGGCAAAACTGGGAGAACTACAACCAAAAACATGAATGGAAGTGAGAATTCTGCCCATTACAGCAGCAAAAATTGGTGGTTTTGATTTTTCCTTTTATTTTAAAGCCTGTGGTTTTGAGTTTCTTTATATATTTTGCTGCAATGAATCCATAGCTTTCTTTCCCCCTCTCCCTCCTTGTTTGTGGAGTCTAAATTATTCCTGTTGCTGCCACTGGAACTGAGCTGACCCTCAAAGGCTTCTGTGAAGGTCTCTGTGGCTTTGTAAACTGAGAACAAAGTGCTATAGGGGCATGCCTTTGCCCTTTCCAGTATTTTCTGCGTTATCTGGCTTTCAAAAAGCTCTCCCTCTCTCCTTTTCTTATGGGCAATCAATAATTGTTCATGCTCTGAGTAAACGCTGGCTAGGCGGGATATAAATCCCAAAAATAAATAAAAAATAAAATAAACAAATAAAACTGAAATTAGTTCAGCTGGTTCTTGTGTACATGGGCATGAAGTAAGTATGTAAGCAGTTTCCTTTACTTTCAAGCATGTTCTAGCATGAAAAAACCCTCATGAGCTCAGATCATTGGTCTTTTAAGTTTTGTACTGCCTTTTCTGAGTGACAGCTATTCTCCAGCATCTCAGATAGAGGTCTTTCACATCCCTGTCTGAGTCTTTTAATTAGAGATGCTGGGAACTGAACAAGTGCTCTACTTTTGAGCCATAATCCTTCCCTCAAAAGAATTAATGGAACAGAGCAAGGATCCATCTAGTCCAGTATTCTGTTGAATACACATGAGCCCATGAAGCTGCCTTAACTGAGTCAAGCCACTGATTTGTCTCAGGTACAGGGCTTTCATATCACCTACTACCTGATTAATTTAACTGGAGATGGTGGGAATTGAACCTGGGACCTTTTGCATGCAAGACAAATGTTTCAAAGTGTGTTAAACTTAATATTAACCACTACTTTACAGATCTCTATCAGTCTTGGTCTTTCTCCCATTCTGCTCCGGCCCAACTGAGGAGAAACAGACAGTGAATATTACACTTGCCTATTCCTAGCTCCTCCCAGGAACTACAACATAATCATTTTCTTTCATATTGCTACATCCCTTTTCTGTTAAAACAGTTAAAAGGACAAAGGTTAAATACATTATACATAATTTTGAGGTGTCCTGGTTTCTTAATTACATGCCCACTTTCAAGTACATTTAAGCTCTGGTGTGACCTCTGCCTAGTGTCCTCCTGTTTTCTTCCCTCCCTCTCTCACAGGGCATGCCCTTGGTGCAGTCTCTTGTTCTTGATGCCTCTGAGCTGGACTGTTCTAAGTTTCTCCATGTCTGTCCACATGTAGCTGACACTCCCTTCCTATTCACTCATGCTGGTCTCTCAGCTGGTTGTTGGTGTGCCTTTCATCACAGTCTGTGCCTTTTGTGACTGCTTCTGTAGTTCTCCCTAGGAGTCTTCAGTTCCTTCTCAGTACTCCTCCATTATCCACTTGCACCTGGTATGATAACTGCTTTACTGGCAGTATTACTGTTGCTTTGTACCAGATTTTATCTTGTTTTGTTAATGGTTGAATTTGCACTGTATTTCTTGGTTGTAGATCAGGAAGGTATCTGGCTGACTGACTGTAATACATATTAGTGAGAGCTCCTAAGTTCATCAAGGGATGTCCCAGTAAACCCTGGCTGTAGTAATCTCCCACTTGTGGGTAAAAGGGACTTGGTTTTTCTTTTCATTATCCAATGTGCTAAACTTGAGTTTAGGCCCTGAGGTGGAGTGTTTCTGGGATCTAAGGGTGCTAGGAATGGGTCTGCCCCTGCAGCTTTTGCTTTTTTTAAAAGTTTCTTCGCTGTTTTTACAGCTGACTTAGCTTTGCCATTACTTTGGGGATACTCAGGCGATACTGTAATATGATCAAAATCCCACTCCTTACGGAATTTCTGGAATTCTTTCCCTACTATCAGAGGAGACTGTATCCGGTACACAAAGCTCATCTTGTATCTGGAAAAAGGTGTTGTTTCTGGCCAGCCTTGTGGTTTCATAAGTTTTAGCCTCTGGAGTATGGTATTGTCTTCTGTTTGCTGTTGAATTTCCTGTGAAATGGATAGGTACTATACCATATTGTTTCTACTTCTGCTCCTATTGAACCCTCTGTAGATGCTTCTGGTAAATATGCTCAGCTTAGGGTATCTGCCAGCACTAGGTCTCTGTATATCATGCTTCTGCAGAAGCATCATCATGTGCTGTAGACAGGGTTCAGGAAGCAATTTTTTATATGTCTTCTTTAGATGTATTTCATTGTTCACTAGAATAAAAACTGTTAAGAGAAAAAAAATCTCAGCCTCAAAACTGAGGTGTGGAAACAAACACAAAGAACAGCAGTGGAGAACTTCTCTCCGCGGCGGCAAAAAGAGAACTGAGGGAGTAGCACCCCTCCTCCTAGTCATGTGAGCGTTTTGGCGGAAAGCACCAGAGGGAGGAGGGGCGCTCCTAGTCCATTAGAAAGCTTGGAAATCTTTTTTCTGTGGCTGGCCGGCGACTGTGCAGTCCCATGTGGGACTGAACAGAAGCTACGATGATGAACATGGAAGTGACTAGACCTGTCTCTGATGCATCACACTGCAACATCAGTGATTTTTCTGGGTTATAATAATTCAAAATAGGAGCAGTTGTAATTATCTCCTTTAGCTTCTGGAAAGCTTCTTGTTGGTCAGACCACTCCTGCATCACAATATGTCACCTGTCTCAAATGTTTTCAGTTTTCTGAGAGGTGCTTGCAGGATTTGGCTAGGCAGTTGGTCATCTCCAGAAATCTTTGGACTCCCTAGATATTGTAAGGTCTTGGCATATCTCAGGTAGCTGTAACTCTTTCTTGGTCTACTTTCAGGCTTTTTGAGGTCAATAAATGTCCAAAGTATGGGACTTCAGTGACACTCAGTTTGAGTTCATACCGGTTCAATTTTAAGTTCTTTTCTCTGCATCTGTTAAAAATGCTATTAGTTTGTGATTGTGATCCTTCTTACACTATCTGCACATCATCAGCAATTGCTTTAATTCCTGTCAGCCTCTCCAAGGCCTATGCCAAGCTGTTCTGAAATACTTCAGGAACCAGCCAACAGTACATCCTGAAAGGTATGGCAAATTTGGTCAAATAACTGGATTCTTCACCCAGCTGAATATGCCAGAACCTGTTTATTACATTACAAACAGAAAAGAGTCATGTCTTTGACAAATCTGGCAAGATGTCATCAGTAGTGGCTAGGGGGAAATGCCTTCTTTTAAGTACTTTCTTCAAGGGCTTTGCATCTATGTATATCCTTAACTTATTGGATGGCTTCCTCATCACCACCATACTGCTTATCCAGTCTTTGCTTTCTGTACTAAGGGGCTTCACATTGCTGTCAATCTCAGTTCTAGAAGAGATTCTAGGGCAATACCACCTTGACAGTGAATGCCCTAGAGTTAAGTGGCAGAGTTATCTTGGAATGATATTTTGCAAAGGCTGAGCTAAGAATATCAATTTTTTCCTGGAAAACTGGGTTGATTTCTAAAGCAGGGTTGTGGGCCAGACAGTGGTCTCAGTTGCCCTGCTGAAGTTTCAAGGTGATGCTATGGAGCTCATCAAAGTTACTTCAGCTTTGTAACAGTGGAAGCAGGAAAGAGTCAGCTCTGTGCCATTCAAATGTAAATGTTTATCTCAACTAGTATGAATAGAGAAAGCTTTGAATGGTGTAATGAAAGCTCAGAGAACTTACTAAAGCACAGTTTGCTTCCTCTGGAAGATGTTTAGCTTCAGCATCAGCAATGCTTGTCACTAGTCAAAACAAGATTTGAACTTACAGCAAGTTTGCCAGGATACTGAGCTACTACAAAGATATTGGTCTGCAACCAATATTCCATTCTATATCAAGCTGCTACTTGACAACTGAGCAGTGTGAACCAAGCCCAACAACCTGACTTCTGCATTTTGCCAAAAGCTTTTCCTACTCAAAGGGGCTTTTAGCAGTGAATCATACTGTTCATTGTGCATCCACTGAAGCAACACCCACTAAGCAATTATGACAGTTGATTAATACACAAGTGATTTTTATTTCCCTCACAGACTCCTACTTTGCATCTCTGTGTTCAACTTTTATTTTGTTTATAACCACTCCAGGATGGCACACTGGATATTATGTACTAATTAAAGTGCACAGTACAAAGTTAAAGCTTGGTAAAACCTCTGCATTATATGAAATAAAAGTTAATTTGGGTTCACTAAAACCAGTACCAGATTTGTATCAATGGCAACCTTGTCAAACTGCTGTAAGCCATCTTCCCCTTAATTACAAATAAGTTTTCTCTGACCCAGTTCTGTAACAGTGCACCATAAATGACTAACAAGCTCATACTATTGGAATGCTAAATGACATTTTCTAAAGAGGATTCCTTGTGAACTCTAGCTGTATTTGTAATAAAAAAACTAATCACAGCACACAGAAGGAATGTTGGCAAAAGCACATACCTTGAATGAGATTACAAAGAAATCTCTCATAGCTCTTGGGCAGTTCTCACATTGGACAGCCAAGTTCCAAGCTCATAAGGAGTGTGAAAAGAAAGACCAGAATTAAAAACCAACCAACCAGTCAATCTTTTCCTAATACAAAGCCTTGTCTATTCCAGCAGGCAATAAGACATACAGTTAGCATAGACAGCCAGCAAATGACAACTAAGCTTCAATGCTACTTCAGTTATTTCCTGTCGATGGCTGATAATTTTGCCAATGCACATCTTCACAGTATAATGCAATATTTCAAACACTAGCAGGTACCCTCTGCTATATTGTTTCTGTGTTATCCATATGACCATATTTTATCTCTTTCAATCCATGCAGATGAGGTAAATGTGTAGTAAATGTTCATAACACAGTGGCTGATCTAACTTCCATGTGTACAAATCTCACAGATCTGAAATGTGTGAGACAATCCACAGTTCATCATAGTAGCTCAAGAAATGGTCCACTGCATTTGGTCCAGGCAGGAAAGTAAGCTTGCATGCTGTGTTATTAAGACTGCATTAACAAAGTTTTCAATTCTGTCAATAGAGTGGTTTCACTAAGATTTGGATTCTAGACTGTGAAGTGGAAATATTTCAGTCCTTTCTCTAAATGGACTGTTTCCATGTGACTCCAACACTGCCACCTACCTATCTTCCTGAACCAGTGAGCTTCACTGACTCCTGTGTCCGGTGTCTTGCTTTCTTCTCTAATTGGCACATCAAGCCTCTGGAGAGCTAGAGCAGGAACATGTAGCATCCAATAAACTGCATGCATTATAAACACTCTGAAAACACTCTAGCAAGCCAGAGTGGTATAGTGGATAGAGCATTGGACCAGAATTGAGAAGACCTGAGTTCAAATCTCCCACTCTGCCATGAAGCTTAATCACTCTGGCCATTTCCACACAGGTAATTTGCTCCAGGTGCCACTGCCAGGGGAGCAGGGAATCTGCTATGTTGAAGCTTTATTTCAGCTGTGCTGTACTGGCAGTTGCAGTGGCAATGGAGAAACTATCTTTGCCTGTTCATGAGTGGAGAACGCCTTTCTTAGTCAGCCTAACCTACTGTACAGTGGTATTGTGGAAAAAAAATGGTTGAAGAAAGAATCATAAGCTCTATAATTCCAGGCAGAGTAAAAATAGATAGGTTGCTTGCCTGAGATTTTAAAGTGTAAACCAGGTAATGGAACTGAACTGGAATAGTGGCCCTTTTCAGCTGGCACTTACTAAGGTGAATAAAAGGCAAGAAAATACAGCTACATACCTGCAGTTAAATATGTCAGAAGGGTTTCCATATAGTTTGTTCTAACAAATAGAGGAAAAATGGAACGTTATCAAATTAAATGCTATATAATAAAGGAAAATTGATTCTCCCCCATTGCAGTTAGAAAGGCAGTTACGAAAGGGCTTAACTGCTGTTACAAATGCTTTACAATTACACTGCATCTTTAGAGCAGTCATGTGAGGAAAATCACTTAATTTTTACCATATGAATGAAGAGCAGAAACTGACAGACTCAGCAGTGAGTCAATATGTAAAGTGAGATCTGAACTGAAGTCCAAGATACAACAGAATGCTAGAGCTTTAAGGTGAGTATGTTTTATCGATTTTATTATTTACACATACTTGCACACACATACTTCTATGTTTCTTACCAATTCAAGGCACGTATATCTTGTAAAAAGTTGAAAACAAGGTTTATAAGAAATGCACTTACATCTCCTCCTTAGAGTTCACTGTGATCTTAGATAACACAAGTCGAATCAAACATCTGTAAGCACAAGAAATTGCACAAATAATGCTGTTACTCAAAGCACCAGCCTTTCTAATTTTTGCTTTAAATTTTTATCGTCTGAGCCTTTTTGCACCATTCCAGTATGTGAGTACTTTTCTAATGGTGTACATCAGCAGCAAGATTCTAGCTACCATTAATTATAAAGGTAAAGCTTTCCCTTGCTCAAAAGTCAGTCAAATCCATCTCTAGGGCGGTGCTAATCTCTGTTTCCAAGCTGAAGAGCCAGCGCTGTCTGAAGACTCCTCTATGGTCATGTGGCCAGCATGACTAAACGCCAAGGCGCACAGAACTCTGTTACCTTCCCACCAAAGCTGTACCTATCTACTTGCAATTTCTTGTTTTTGAACTGCTAGGTTGGCAGGAGCTGGGGCCAGAGACGGGAGATCACTCTGTCATGCAGTACTAGGGTCTTGAACTGCCAAGCTACAGACCTTCTGGTCTGCAACTCAGCCTTGTAAATTCAGAAGAAGAAGAATCATCTATATCTTTAAAAACTGGTCAAAATGTATAGTAGCTTCTGCCCAGATACAAGCTAAGGAGCAAACTACTTGTAACATCAGAGTTCGATGTTTAGAATACCAGATGTTAAATTCTGCCCAGAAACAGAAGTGAAGCGGCTTGATTTGGATCAGGCCTCAGTACTAGCAAGGGGTGGTGAATTAAACCCCCCCCCCCAAAAAAAAATTTCCCCAGTTTGGACATGCCCCCCAGCTGCTTCATTCATTCATTCATTCATTCATTCATTTTATTTGTATCCCGCCGAACCGGCTCAAGGCAGCTAACAAAACACAATACCATTGAGGTTTACAATATAAAACCATTAAACAATATAAAACCGTTAAAACATTACAATACAGCTTCCAAAGATGGCGACGTCAGAGTTTCCCGGCAAACAAAGGCCACAGGGGTACACCAACAAGACCAGGGCGATGTTAGTAGGTCAGTTCTCCACTTGATGGTGGCTCCTATTTGAAAGCCTGGCGGAAGAGCTCCATCTTACAGGCCCTGCGGAACTGCAATAAGTCCCGCAGGGCCCTGATGTTATCTGGGAGCTCGTTCCACCAGTAAGGAGCCGCCACCGAGAAAGCCCTGGTCCTGGTGCAAGTCAAATGGGCTTCTTTTGGACCGGGGCAAGTCAGGCGATTTTGAGTGCCTGACCTCAGTAACCTCTCAATTTATGCTCAATAATAAAAAAGACACTTTCCTAATAAAACTAAAAGCAGCCCCTGGAAGTAAAGGGAATTTCTGCTCAGGGACTAGTACACAGGGAATGGAGAGTCCCCTTCCTTCCCTATGGTGCTGATCCAGATGACACATGCACCATGTGGCTGCCTTTCAGGAACATAATTCACATCTGAAGTTCCAATCATGGAACTTTGGTATCACAAACAGCTAGAGGTACTTTGACCCAGGATGGATGGAGTTTCTCACGTATGACTAATCCATTCAATCAACTGCATCTGTTGCTAAAAGTAATATGAAATTAATTAGTTCAATAAAGTTAATATAGCTTTGCATCACTTTATAGCTTTCTTTGTGAACTGATTAATTTCATAAATGTAAACATAAATTGTAACTCACTTTAAAGCAGTAAGTGCTTGCTGATTGTCTTGCAGGAGCTGAGATAAATGCTCCAAGGCTTTGATAGCCACAGACTGTTGCTCATTCTGGGAATGAAACAAAACATAGTACTAAACATGAAGGACAAGTAGTCCCTGTATCATTTTAGGCATAATATGAATCTCAAACTGTACAATTTCATCTCTGTAATGTAAAGACAAGCAATGATATGACCCACTGTAAGAATGCAAAAAACACATTAGTCAGGGAATCTTAAAGTGTAACCTACAATGGAACATAGAGGGTCTGTGAGGTCCTCACTTATTGGGGAGATTGTTTCTCCTTTAAAACACACTCTGTGTACATGAACTTATTAGATTTCTGCTGCCACCAGGAATTAAGAATTCCAAATCTCTCTATTTTGGTAGAATGACCCAGTGTCTGGGCATTTCAGAGGACTATGTGGCCCTGAGGAAAGACTGATCTGATTGCTGGGATAAGTTTAAACAAATAAGCATTTATTTATAAGAGAACAAAATAGGTTTCTGGGTATTTTTGAACTATTGTTGAAGAAGGAAAATATAACTGACAAAGCTTGGTGTCACACACAGTCACTTAATCACCAAAACTCAACGCTGACAGGCTTAGACACTCAGTCTAAACTCTCTTTCTCATATAGCCACACAGGCTGAACTGTTTGTTTTTCTTAGCCACACAGGCTAGACTCTCTCATATAGCCACACAGGTTGGTGTTCGCCACACAGGCTGGACTCTCTCCACTCATATATATCCACACAGGCTGAACTCCCTCCACAACACTCCACACTCATCTCTTCAAGAACACTGAATCACCTCAGAGACATCTCTCCTCCCACACTCTCAGTCATCAACCAATCACATCATACATCTCCCTCTATCATTCTTACATTACTGCAGTCAAACTAAACATTTAAAGAAACTCACACACCAAAACATGAACTCATTACAGGGCCCTAAAAATATTTAAATATACTTATTTAATAAAAACTGGACCAGAAAAAAGTATCCAGAAGTAATGAGTTTGGCTTACCATAAAGTGTTTAAATACTATGACTTTATGTTACAGATAGTTATGGTAGTAGCAGAGAATGCAGTCAAGTCCCAGCCGATTTATGGCAATCCCTCAGGGGTTTTCAAGGCAAGAGATGTTCAGAGGTAGTTTGCCATTGCCTGCCTCCACATCATGACCTTGATATTCCTTGGAGGTTTCCCATCCAAATACTAAGCAGGCGTAAGCTTAAGAAAATGTCCTTACAATGTATCAGTTCAGACTTCTTCATAAGAGATATATAAAAGATGCCCTCAATTATAGCAATATCTCTTATTGGTGTTACTATAACATATCAAGGAAATCTGTGTGCAGGAGAAATGCTAGTTAGGTCTACATGAAAATAAGATTTTGTTAAGAAAGATACAGAATTATTCCAATCTTAATTCACTGATGTCAATTGGTTTTGACTGGATTAACTCTGCACAGGATTGCATTGTTAAGGCTGTAATTATTATGCACATTTTTTGTTTGCAAATCTATGCTGCAATTTTTTCTAGGCAAACTGATACAGAAAGATCCTTGATGCTACCAGGGCACCCAACTTGTTTCAAAAAGAATTACTTGGCATAAAAAAAGAACCACTGATAAACTGAATTATAGTGTTGAGATTAGGAATGAAGTAGCCAGGATGTGTACTCTGGAGTAACCTGGGCTGACAGCTCCCTGCTGCTGTGATAAATCAGACCAGAGCAAATTCAAAAAGAAATACAAGTCAAAGATACCCCAAATCTAAAAATAAACTATTCAGTTGACCCTTTTTGGTACCTCCAAAGCAATCTGAGCTGCTAAACTTAGAAGGTTGGTAGTCATGATGCTGTCTGTTAATAGTGTATCCAGCTGCGCTGCTGACTTCCCCATTGCTACAATGGCATCAGAAGCTAAGACAATACAAGAACAAATCAATAATAATATCCTTAAATGTATTACAGTATAAAAGTATGCAATAAAGACAGTATAATACAATGAACACTGGAATAAAACTAGTTTAATCAATTAAAGAGCAATGATATAGAAAGCGTATAATACATTACATAAACTTCAAAACTGTTACACACAAAACAGGAGCTTTGCTATTGAGCTACAGTCCCTTCACTGGTTTCTGAAGTTATCAGCTGGTTTTCTTAAGGCCTATGGGTACCATCAACTGTGCAAAGAAATTCTTCTTTACAACAAATATCTCAGTACGAAGGTATCTGCATGTTTTGGGTCAATGACATACTAAACCCCTGATCTAATGTCTTCAAACGACACTACTGTCTTGACTAGGGTAGGCATCGTGTGGTACCTAAACCATAACAAAGTATTTTACCATTTAGCAAATATGGTATAATATATAACAAATCGGTATCAAAGGGACCAATCTTAAGCAGGTCTACTAAGAAGTAAGCTCTATGTTACTCCAGCATTCTTAGGACTGCAGCTAAAATCTCTTAACGCTGTGATCCTGCAATATGGTGATCTTTGATCCAGAGGAGTTAGCCGTGTTAGTCTGTTGCTGCAAAACAGTAAAAAGCTCAGTAGCACCTTTAAGACGAAGAGCTGTGGTGTTTCTCAAAAGCTTATGCTACAATAAAATTTGTTAGTGTCAAAGGTGCTACTATTTTATGGTGATCTTTGACACAGGTGTTTCATATATTGAATGAAAGGTACCAAACAGTAAAATATCTGACTACATCATCTTATATTCTAATAGCTCCCCATGGCCTCCATCTGTGGACAGCTAAATCCACAGATCAGGGCCACATGGAGGCTAGGGTTGCCAACTCCCCCGGGGGGTGGGGAAAACCCCACTCCAGCGGCCTGTTGCCCGCTGGCTGGGATCAAGCCACCAGAGGAACCCCAACCCCAAATTGCCGGGCTGAGGGGAACGTGCCTGGCGCAATGACTTCACCTGGAGGTGACGTCATCATATTGAGCACGTTTTTTTTGGGGGGGGGACGCTCTGTAATCTGAGGGAAAACTCTATGGTTTTCCCTCAAATTACTGAGGCCCCGCCCCCAACATGCCCAATACGATGATGTCACTTCCGGGTGACATCATCACAGTGCGCATGCTTCATACGTGCACCAGGAGTATCCCTAACAAGGAAGGACTCTCCCCTGCCGAACGCCAGGTAAGACTTGGCAACCCTAATGGAGCCTAAAGAGATCTTTCTATGCAGAAAAATCTGAAATGTTTAAAAAATACATGGGAAGTTAAATTCCCTGCAGAGACTCCCCCCTGCTGCTGCTCTCTGCAGCTCACCCAGAGCAGCTTCAGGCAAGCCAGCACAGTCTCTCCCCCTCCACCAAGCTGCAACCCACCCCAGGCTCCATGCTGGACTCGTGTGTGTATGTGTGTGTGTTTCCCTGTCCTGCAAGACTTGCAGGCCCCCACTAGTCCATAAACTAATAGCAGTCGGTCAAATCTTTGGAGCTGTGGATCTCTGGTGACTGGAGCTGTGAAAGGGCAAAACAGATCTTTCTACAAACCTGAAAAGGGCCCCAGGTTTGCAGAAAACTGAGAAATATAAAATAAAAATTGGGGGTTTAAAAAACTGAAAATGATAAAAGGAGCATGTGTGGCTTTAAGCCACAGGTTCCCTCAGTGGCTGTTCCTAGGCAACCGCAACATTCCAAGGGGGAGGGGGCAAGGCCCTTTTCAGGTCTATTTTGGCTTTGAGAAAGGCCTGAGTCTAGGGTTGCCAGCTCCAGGTTGGGAAGTTCCTGGAGATTTTGTGGTGGAGACTGAGGGTGGCAGGGTTTGGGGAGGGGAGGGACATTAGTGGGATATAATGCCATAGAGTCTACCCTCCAAAGCAGCCATTTTCGCCAGGGGGACAGATCTCTGTTTTCTGGAGTTTAGTTGTAATTCAGGTCCCACCTGGAGGTTGGCAACCCTAGGTTTGGCATCAACCACTGGGTGATTTGATACCACCTGACTTGCATGACTCACCAAGGCTTGGCTGCTTGCTACTGTTCAACACCAGCTACACTATGAAAGGTGGCGTAGTGTGGCAGTTAAAGCTTCAGAGCAAGGTGTGGGAGACCTCTGTTTAAATACCCATCTTGTTGTGGAAGCCCAGTGGGTGGTTTGGAGCCAGTCACATACTTTCAGCCTAACCTACCTCAAAGGATCATTGTGAGGAGAAAAACAGAGAAGAGGAGAATAACATAAGCTGCTTTGGTAGGGATGCCAGCTTCCAAAAGGGACCTGGGAATCCCCCGGAATTACAGCTCATTTCCAGACTGTAGAGATCAGTTCCCCTTGAGAAAATGGCTGTTTTGGAGGGTAGATGCTACAGCATTGTACCCCACTGAGGTCCCTGTCCTCCTCAGGCTCCACTCGCAAATCTATAGGAGTGTCCCAACCTGGATCTGGCAACCCTATGCTTTGGTCTCTACTGTGGAGAAAGGTGGAGTATAAATGAAATAAATAAATAATAAATATTGTTGAAGATGGGAGGCAGATAAAAGGCAGCTTAGTGAATGGCTGAGAAGGAAAGAATAAGGCAGGGAAAGGAGCGAGGACATGGGGTTTAACAGGAGGGGGAAAGGGGAATAGTGTAGGGAGGGAGATACAGGGGAAAGATGCCCCCCCACAAGTCCTCGGGGGTTCTCTGTCACGCAAGTAGGCCTGACACAGCGGCCAGCACTACCACAACTGAGCCATAGTTTTCCGAGGTAGAGACTGATGGGTGGGGGAGGGGAAAACCTAAAGACAAAGGGCAGATAAAAGTAGGTTGGCTGTTGGGTAGGAAGAGGGAAAGAAAGCAGGAGAGAGGCTATGAGGGCTTTCAAAAATGGGAAAGAAGAAACAGTGAGGGAGGGAGCTGCCTCCAGAAAGTCCTTGCTGTTCTCACTTGTTCTGTTATATTCTACATGTTATTTTTTCTCATTACTAGGGCTGTAACTTTGCTTAGTAGTATTTTGGCTCAATGTAGGTTACTTTGTTCAGTTATAGTTCAGACTCCTGCATTTTGCATAAGAACAAAAACTGCTTTTTTCACTCAAATTGCTATTTCCTTTCCTGGATTTCATACACCAATTACATATTTATTTCTGGGAAGAGATTAACTAAAACAAGTTCTGATGAAAAAATTGCTATGTATATGCATGATGTTACTTGCATCTCACCCTTGATTTCTACAATTTGATGTGGAGCCAAATTATATATGAGGTAGAAGACTTGTAATTAAGATCTCCCATGTTGGGTTGTTTCTTAAACATCAGCCACAGGGGAACCCCCAGTTTAGATTAACGCTGTAGTGTGAAAAGGGGGTATTTAGCTCTCCTCCCCACATTATTGTTATTTGTTACATAGGGGAAAGCATAATGGTTCTCACATGGCTTGAAATGGCTATATTCTTAGGAACGATAGAGAGGAGAAATGCATCATTTTCAGAGACACACTCTAATCAAAATTAGTTTAGACAGGAAGTGCAATAGTTATCCAGTCACACACTTGAAGGTCTTATAAATGCCCATGTGGTGTATGTAATAACTAAAAATATACCACACCAATTCCAAATATATGTCCAAATAACAGTGGTGTAACTGAAAATCACCCGTGTTATTCACTCCGTGATCACAGTTATTAGCATTTGTATAATGACAGTAATAACTACAATCAGCCAAGTGGGATTAACTATACTGCTAGTATGCCATCAATACAGTGAACTCTGCTAGGATCATGGGTTTGTGTATCTGCTCCAACTCACGTCCAGAGAGGGGAGTTCCCTGCTTTCCTAGATGAGTATGTCATTCCCCAGGTGCTTGAAAAACCCACCAGCTGGAGGCATTTCCTTCTGCCTGATGAAATATTCTATGTAAATTGAAAATCTACATACCCTTCCAACAGCAGAAATACTACAAAAGATCATATCTTTGTTGTGTTTAAAAGATAACTGTGAACTAAGATGGGAAAGACAACAGAGAGCTGCTAAAGAGAAAATCGAGGATGCCTGGAAAGAGCAAAACTTGCTTGTTATTGTTAGGTATTCTAAATTGAATACCTAACAGTCTAGTTCCATGATCCTTTTTACCAAGTTATTTTTTTTACAAGTACAGGGGGGAGACAGGTACAGGAGGAGAAAAGTTATTAACACTTTCCCCTTGTTCTATATCTCTACTAAAATCTGCCGTCCCCAAATTGCCTTTAGCCTCACTGGAAAAGCTGATGTGTATCCATACATTTTTCACGGTATGGCCAAATACAGTTGGGGGAGTGGGGCATGTGAGAAGAAGTGTTTTTCTTCGGGAAAATATGGGGAGGATGGATGAAATAGCCTGTCTCCTCCAGCATGGGTCCCTTTATTAAACTATAGATCCACAAGCTGTGTTCTGTTCAAAAAGTGGTAAAAAAGGATCATAGCACTGCATGTAATGTGTGGTTCTGCCCCAGGTTTAAGGATATACAGAAAACAGGGTGGCACTTTCTTGTAACTGTTGTTCATCAAGTGGTCTTTTGTGCAGGCACACATGGGACTGTGCAGGTGCAGGCCAGCTCTGGAGATGAGGAATCTAAAGCTTTCTGGAAGATTTGAAGCAGTAGAAGCGCTCCACACACCCAACTTGCACTGGAGTTTTCCTGCCCAAACAGGCACGTCATGGGGAGCACTCCTCCTCAGTTCTTTTTTCACTGCTGTGGACAAGATAGGCCCTCACAGCGAGCAAGCCACACTGGGAAAAGGGGTAAGTAATGTATATCTAACAGAAGACCACTCAATGAATCATAGTTAAAGATAAGTGCCAATCCTGTTTTCATCTTTGTGGCTTCTGTGGAGTTCCAGATGGGAGAGTAACAAACTCACTCACTGAGGAGGTGGGTGTGGGCTGGTCAGTAGAAAAGTGACTCTAGCACTGCTCTCCCCAAAGCTGTGTTTTTTGTGGAACCCACATTGATGGAGTAATGCCTCGCAAATGTGAATGGTACCAGATAAAAGCAGCCATGTGAATATCATTTACAAAGACTGTGCCAAGAAAGGCGGCCGAAGAGGCCTGAGCTCTGGTAGAGTTACTTTTGACTGGAAAAGGGCAAGGCACAGTATGCCAACACCACCCAGAGAGAGTTTGAGATGATACTGCTTTCTCTTTATTAGGGCCAACAAAACATACCAGTAAGTTATTGTCTTTCCTAAAACTTTTCATATGCTTCAAATAAAAGAGTACAGCCTTCCTGACATCCAGAGTATGTGTAGAGTTTGTTCCTGTAGGGAAATGGTGGTTGGAAAGATACAGGCAGTACATATGTGAAAATGAGTGAACACTTTCAGTAGGAAGTTAATGTTTGGACAAAGAACTGCATTGTCTTTATGAATGGAGGGTCACAATGCAGAGTATGTTTTGGCACAGTAATTAACACAGCAACAGAGTGCAACCTGATTAAAGAGCAGATAAATGTTCTGTACTGACTGGTAGGCTCCGTATATCTGGTGGCCATGCCCTGGTCTGTTGGCCAGAGGAGGTGTGGCTAGCAGTGGGTTTGGAAGTCTGGTGTGGTTCAGTCCAGGGTCATGGCTCCAGAGATAAGCAGAGTTGATCAGTCGAGACTCAGCAGAGCAATGTCGCTCAATTCTAGTCAGAGGCTCAGAGATTCAGCAGAGTGAAGTTGTTCAGTCCGGGTTCAGAGTAACAGGGATTAACCAGGCGGGGCAGTGGCAGCAGGTCAGTATATAGCTTACATGTTCCTTGGGCAGCTTTATAGTCACATGCCTAATTGTCAAGCCTTCAGCTGGCTACTCAGGGTCAGTCCTGCAACAGCTCATCTCCATTATCAGCAAGCAGCTAGTGTTCGGGCCAGGAGTTGTGCACTTTGCTGTCTTGCCTGTAGCTCTGCTCTCAGCCTCTGTCTATGCCGCTATGGGAATGGCCCACTGACTTTTACCTGCTGAACTGGAGCTGGAGGGTGGTGATGGCTTTGCAGTAGCTGTTGGCGGTGAATTCTGATGCCATCCTCAGAGTCAATGCCACTTTATCAATCAGATCCGATGCTGGGGCAGAGGGCACAGACACAACTGAAGGTGGTCAGGCCCTTTTCTCCAGGTGAGCTGAGCATTTATTGGGGCAAATATCAGGCCACTCCAGGGCCTTCTGCCACAGCACAGCCTTAAGTCTGTCAGTCCTTTCATGCTAGGCCTTAGGGTCACACAAGTGGCAAGAGTCACAAGCTGTGGTGCTGTGTCCTTCCCCCAGACAGAGCAGACATGAGATGTACTTGTAATTCTAGGCCATTTTTGCCCTCTATTTAAAATATATTTTTAAGAGAGCCATATTTCCGGCTTTATCAGTGAGTTGTTCAAAGGAAATGTTCTAAGGCAAAGAAAGCTTCAGAATACATCCTCTGGCCAGAGTGGCGAGGAGATAACTGAGGGAAGAGTGCTCTCCCCATCTCTGTTATGTGCCCATTTGGGCGGGAAAACTCCAGCACAGGAAAGAAGGGAGAGAGTGCTCTGCTCCTCATGCTCTGAATCTTCCAGAAAGCTGTGTAGAATCCTCATCTCTGTGGCTGGCCTGCACTTGCACAGTCCCATGTGGGACTGCACAGAAGCAATGAAGATGAACCAATTTGCTGCGATGCTTTTACCCTCTGAATCTCAAGCAACTAGTTAAGAAATACCAGATCAATTTTTTAAAAAGATAGTGGCTCTTTACCTTTTTGTGACTTCTTCTCTAAGACTGCTATTTTATACACATAGAACTGAGTAAAGATGCTGTTTGGGTCACACCTCTCTGCCTCCTCCACTGACTCATGGGCCTACAGGGTGAGAAAACTGGCACAATAATTCATCAGCTAATTGCAATTACACAGAGAGAACAAAATGCACTGGTAGTTTTGCATCATTATATTATTACCCACAAACCACTGATAAAGCATCATTCCAGCCTTGTAAGCTGCTTTGTCTCTAATGCCAGAATATTTTGAACAGCAATCATGTCACAAAATTATGCCAACATTTTCTTAACTAAGCAAAGCAGAACTGGCTGCAACATTTGCTTAGATATGAGGTTCCTTGAGGTGCTGCCGCAGAACCCTCTGTGCTCTGCAGTGGCTAAAACAAGTGACAAGCTTGATCTGTAAATCTTCCAGCTATCTGAAGAAATGGTATTCACTGATGAATCCCCTCCTACTTTAAAAGGTGAACATCACTCTGTAGGAGCCACAGCCTTCCTCCTTCTGATGCAATACATCTTTAACATTGAATTAATAAACAAAAAATTCACAAAAAACTCCCCAACCAAAAAACAAAACAACCTAGACAATGTTAAAGAGAAGCAAATTCAGGAAGTAGCCTCACAAATTCACAAATGTCAAAAGAGGAAAGAACAGATATGCTTAAAGCTGAATAGAATAATTATATTTAAAAGAAATACCTTTTCAAGCTGCTCCAGATGAAGATAACAAGCAGCCATATTCCTTTGAAGTTTTGCCAGATTCTGATCTATCTGCCCAGTGGAATAGAAACTGAGGGAGTACTTGTACCATGACAGGGCCTCAGAGTACCTTTTCACCTACAAAATAAACAGTGTGTCTTATCTTATTGCATTTTGAATAATTCAGGCTCTTCATGTGTTATGAACAAGTATGCTATTAGGAAAAAGGGAAGAAGCAGCTCCATTTCCAGCCTGAATGAGGGATCCTACAGTAATTTTTCATCTGTATTAAAACAAATGTTTGCTCTGGTTTTTTAACTGTAAGTGAAGATATCAGATGAAATCATATTCTAGAAGCAGACTTTCAGAAATAACACCCACCCTCAAAGTGCATTAAGCGCCAGAGTTGCTGAAACTGATTTGCAAATACTAGATGCTTTGAAATCATCTTCACAAAGATGGAAAATAGTAAACAATGATTGGTAGAAATACTAGAGAAATAGCCATGATTGTTGCAGAAAAACAAGAGTCTTATGACACCTTAAAGACTCTTTTTATTCTAGCATAAACTTTCACAGACTAGAGCAGTGTTTGTCAGAAGCAAGATTGGAGGATGTTTGCATTTGAAGTCATTATTCAGAAAAGAGGGTCACCAGGTCAAAACTTGAAGATGTTTCCTTGACCCCTGAAAGAGCACATTTACATTTCTGTATTGAACCATGGCAATCCTTTCTGAATGTGTTATACTCCTGTATGGAAAACTAGATAGCCCTTGAAAAATACTGATATATGGATTCTGAGAATCATGAAAGGTGAGAAAATGAAGGGACTGGGCTGCTTTATACTTGACTGCATGTCAGTTTTTTACTAAACCTATCTCTGTACCCTCAATGGGTAGAAAGTTGGGGATCCCAAACCTCATAGTTCCTGGCAGCTCTGTCCCATAGAACATGGTGCAAATGGTTCAGTATTTCAGGCGTCAGCTGTTTTCTTGTACTGTGACCTGAGGATATAAAGTTCAGCATTTTATCCATTTTTAAATATGAAAATACTAGTCTGGGACAAATATACACGCCCACAAGCAGAATTTCCATTAGACCCAATGGCTCTAAGCATGTACTGCCACAAACCCTCAAGCTATGTAGTCAAAGGCAAAATTTCTACCTGTGCATTTCTGAAGCTGGGCTCTACAAATATACTTATTATTTGATCTGCAATATGTATCCCACTAAATTCATGAAAATTCACTTTTAGATAAGTATGCTTCAGTTTATAGTCAACAAGACTGACAATGCAGTCCTAAGCAGAGTGACGCCATCCTTAAGGCTGCTGTACTGTTAAACTTCTGCAATCATGATCAGGGTTAGGATTACAGATGGATGTGGACTGCACACCTTTCGCACTTGAAATGGTCATACACACCTTTCGCACTTGAAATGAGCCCCCCCCTCCCCCCCAATGACTGCCAGGCAGCATGTAGAGAAGCATAGCACCAACTTGCAATGATGTCTTCAACCATTTTCTTGGCAAGTGGTTCCTTCATTCTCTGTAACAAGAGTTCGATGTGAAGAAGAATGGCTTTGCCAACACCTGGGTATCCTTCAAACAGCTGAGTGACTGACTTCAGAAAGTTGAAACCAATGTCCTCCCTGTATATACAAAGATCACAAACAAAGAAGCTGGACATACCTGTTGACTTAAAACAAAATGTGAACTGAGCACAACTTTATTTCTCAGTGAAAAAAATTCAGATTCTCACCTATAAAGAAATAACATCAGTACCTGCTGATGTGATACCAAAGACTTCATTATATTCAAGCCTTCATGAAAGTAGTTTCCTTAACATTACCAGCATTAACCAAAATTCAGACTCTTCTTTCAGATAAGCAGATCTTTCAGCTTATCGCTATGTATAAACAATATCAGACCACTGACCAGCTAGCCAGTCTATGCCCCCAAATTTTACTTTTCAAATATTTTCAAGCATCTGGGTGTTTAGGGTCAAATAATCACTTTCTTCTACTTGTTATTAACCCAACTTAGCCTATATACTCTGGTCCCTGTTGTCTTATAGAGTGATTTCTGCCCCCTAATGTATCACTTATGTATTTGCTACAACTCGGTTCTTTGCTCAGTGTCTCCGCTACCTATCAAGAAGATCACAACCACTGGGCACAACAGGGGCCAAGTAAAGCTCACTGAATGGCATAAGAAGTCCCATCAGAATGGACACTCTTTGTCCTTCTTTGCTATTGTTGTTAACAAGAATCTACCACTGGCTTGAATGAGGACCCATCTGAGATCTCTGTACCTCTCATGCTCCAGAAGAAGCTTTGTTGTGTCCAGGAAGATATCCAAAGAAAACTTATGGTGCAGGAGTTCAGAAACAGCTATAAAGAAGGAATCAGTGAAGTTAATTGAGTCACTGGGGAAAAAAGATAAAGTCCAAATATTTTGCCATGTACAAAAACATGCAATGAACAATTGACATTTGATTTCCTTGCTTTCCAAGAAACAAAGCACACAACATCATGGTGATAAACCTAGTCTGAATTGTTTCAGAGGGATGGACAGGATTGTTTTTCCTCACTGACAGCAAAGGCGTTGCTATCCATTTCCCTTAATTTTGTGCAGTCTTTCAATTGACAAGCCCCTCCAAGTTCTTCTTAATAAGGGAAAATAATCACAAATCAGTGCAAGGACAGCTGCAGGAATTTTTCACTCTGAGCCAAGAGAAACCCCTCCCTTCTTCCGTCTCATTAATACGTGGGAATATTTAGCTTCATACAGTTCACTTTCAGTATCATCTCAAAGTCCACTTCAGTACATCAAGAAGCTCCAGCCCAGTTCATATGGATCCTGTGACTATGTCAAATTAAATATGGTACCTGAGCCAACATCTTCATCTGATGCACAACCCTTCAGCAAGATTTTAATTTTCAAGAAGAACCCGGCTGGATGCAAATTCTCCTGTAAATCAAGAAATCAAGCCATTATTTTGACAGCCAAACTATTTTTGCTGGATTCAGGTTATTTTTAACTGGCTGCTGTCACAGCTCAGCCTATTCATAAATCTAAAGGAATGTCAGGAACCTGTCACCAGTGCCTATCATAATATGTATCCCAAAATGTCTTCTAATTTTAATTTAAAACTTTCATAACGAAGTCCTAAATGAGTCAGTTACCCAGCTTTGCATCCCTCAAATAAATAAATAAATATGCCTGGGATCACTAATAAGAGAATTCCAAACTGATATTTATACCCTGCCTTTCCCTTGTGACCCAAGGCAGCTTACAATTTCAAAATTAAAACATACAAAATACAATAAAAGCCAACTAAACCTCCTCTTCATGAAAGTGTTTACAGCTTAAATCCCATTAAAAGCCCTTGCAAATAAAACAACTGTTCAGCTGTTCCTAAAATCTTCTAATGGCAGGGATTCCCCTTCACCTCCTCAAGGAGTCCATTCAACAAAATATGAACCACTTTTGTAAGGAAATAGGCTGGCCTTTGACAGTAACGAGGCTGCCATATTCTGAACAAACTGTAGTTTCTAGGTTGTCTTCAAAGGCAGTCCAACAGAGTACATAATTTCCAAGGCTACAGGGTTCTCCCATTCTTTGCTGCGAACTCACCATTTCTTCTCTTGTAGGGAAAAAAATCTCTCAGCCTTTTCCACTCCATATCCTGCACTAGCATAATCCACACTTCAGGCAGACAAAGTCAGAAGGAAGAAAATAGCAAGGAAGCCCTTGTGCCACACTACTATCGCTACTGAAAAGAAGGGTTATAAAAAAAGAACTCTCCTTTGCTCCAGTTGGGGCAAACAAACAAACAAAACTATCCTTCAGCACATTTTCACATTCACTACTTGAACCTGCTACTGTGCTGCTCAAAGGTAGTATCCCACTGAGCAATCCTGATTTTTAAAATTTATTTTATTCATTTGTAGCCTACCTTTCTCCTCAGTGGAGACCTAAAGCAGTTTACATACATACATATACCTTTATTGGCATAAAACAGGTTACAGAAAGAGACATAATCGGAAAGAAAGGTAACAAGGAAAAATAAGTTAATCATATATAGCTATGAGTTGTGCAAATGATCCTTAATTACCAAACTTAAAAATAGAGCAACCTTTTCAGTTAGTTCGGGTGACAGGTTGTTCAGGAGACAGCGCACCTTCAAAACATCTGGGCAAAAGCAGCTTACATCCTCCTCCTCTCCTCCATTTTATCCTCACAACAACCCTGTTAAGTAGGTTGGGCTGAGAGAGTGTGATTGGCCCAGGGTCACCCAGCAAGCTTCCATGGCACAAGTGGGGATTTGAACCTGGGGCCTTCCAGATACTAGGCCATCACTCTTAACTACTACACCACACTGGTTCTCAATTTTTGTATACTTGTATAATAAAAGTGAAACCCCTTGTAGACTGTATGGAAGCTCTTAAGTTTCATATATAAATGAGAGTTCTTGCATATCTGGCAATAATGCACTTATGCAAGGAAAGATGCCTTATGCCAAATCAATATTCACTACTATATTCCCATGAAAGTCAGGCAGTTGTGTTGGTCCAATATAACAGAATTTTCAGTCAACTTGACTCTCATTAGGAACAAACCAGTGTGAAATGAGGAAGTCCCATTTGTTAGTGTTCTTATTATAACAAAGCAAATAACATTCATTAATATTTGTTATTCTGGCACCTGGCTGCCTAATTTAGATTGCTGAAGCAGAATTTAGATTAGGCTGGACAGAGGTATTTAAATGGATCTTGCAACAGAAGATTTTTTCCAAACAGGTATTTTTTTCCACAGTGTTTCCACAAATCATTAGTGAGGTGGGGAGGGCTTTCTTGAT
The DNA here is from genome assembly GCA_029233225.1 of Lepidodactylus listeri. NCBI lineage: Eukaryota > Metazoa > Chordata > Lepidosauria > Squamata > Gekkonidae > Lepidodactylus > Lepidodactylus listeri. Next base: position 32,499,821 of record JARCFY010000013.1, read on the forward strand.
TCTACATAAGCAGCATTCATCCCCCACACACACACACACATTCTTTGCCTGACAGAATTCTGATCTCTTTGAAATTGAGTGTTTTCAGGTTCTTTCAAGTACTTTGGTATTAGTATTACTACTGTGTGTGAGAGAGTTTGATCTAATATTTTTGCTACTGTTGAGAAAGTGTTGCTACTTAGCTGGTATATGAGTTTTACCCATTTGCTTTAATGTTAGTTGTAGTGTCAGTCTGTTAATCTAGTTGTAGCGTCAGTCTGTGTTAGAGCCACTAACCTGTGTGTTACTGCGATTATTTGTAGTACACAAAACTACTGAGTTCTTGTGTGTCTGTCTCCAGTGTATACACATTTAGTGATTTCACCAGACATTATTCTTCCAGAGTTTGTGTCTATAGCCTGAGTTTAAAATGACAATGGAACAAAATTCTCTTTCAGACTGAGACGCCTAATGGTATAAGTCAGTCATTCCACACGGGATTTGGGAAAGATACTGTTCTTGATTGAACTCAACTGTCTGCAACATCCTTAGTAGGAATGAATTTAGCCCATGTAATTAGAGCTAAAGCAGATCAGTAAAATTATGACTTGCAAAGAGTTATAAGCTACATCACCTCATTAGCCATGGTGATAGCCCTGATAGCTTTGTCTTGATATTCCTTATAGTCCCACTCCAAATAGACAGTAGCTAGTAACCGCAGCACTCTGGCCTACAATCAAAAGAAATTAATATTTAAATTTAGAGGGCTCATGTGAATGGACCAAATTTCTAACTCTGAAGGGAAAGGGAATCCTTGGTCACATTATAAAGAATTTATAACACTTCCTTCCCTACCAGCATTTCTTGTCCAGGTGAATATGTTTTATCCATCTTCCCAATTTCATAGCTCTGGCTGTGAAAGAGGGAAAACCAGCAGAAGATTGGCTAATCATTCATGGGCCAGAGAACAACAGCCAATTAAGCAAGGCAGCCTAGCTAGTCTAAGGCTATATTCACAAAGGATACTCTGCTGCAGTACAATAACTGTCTCAGGTATTCTTTTACAGTATCAAATTTGCCATAGCATATAGCATCCCATAACAAACAAATTGTGCCATGGATAAGCCATGTCAAGCCTGTGAAGAGAATTTAAAAATCACTCAGAGAAACACTGAGCACTCATTCTCTCCTCCCTGGCCATGGTTGTACGGGCCCCACTCTGTCATTTGTATCATCCCAGAAGCCCCCCCTCAGTCCCCTTGAAATGGCAGTCTAGCGCACATCATTTCATGTGTAAGCACCCACATGTTATTTTTCAAGAAAACTTGAAATTGGCTTTCTTTCCCAGCCTGCCTTTTTGTCAGGCAAGATGGAGCTTCTATTAACAGATTTGCTTCCAGGTAAGCAACAAAGGTTGCTGTAAATGCTAGCATTTAGCACTGGAACATTTTGGAATAAGGTGGACAGTTTGCCCCTCATTGTTGCAGAAAGAAATATGTAGTGGCGTACTTGCATGAACATAGCTTACAAGACATTTTGGACTAATTCAGAGGCAAACTAGATGTGACAGGTCCTCATGTCCACCTTGCAGACATCACTGCCATTTTAAAGTGATTCAAAAATGCCATGGTTGCCCGGGGGAGGGGGCATTAAACATTTCCTATTGTTGCTTCTTTGCAACCCCCCCCCCCCCAAATGCTCACCCTAAATATACTAGTCCTTGAACAGCCAGTGGAAATTTTAAGCCACTAGATGGCGCTAATTCATTCAGTTCAGAAAAGTGCATGTTTTGCACTCATATACATCTGACCGGATTGTGCATTTTCTCTACAAGGGGCCAAGAAAAGTAAATATCCATTAATGATGCTGTTTTCCCCATGACATTACCTGAGCCAAAAGGAACTCTGATCATATCTCTTTGATTCATAAGTTTCCACTCCAAAGTTATAGCACAGGAGGGAAAGATAACAGCTCTAAAATAAAAAATAAATAATTTCCATTTTGCCAGATTAAAAACATTAGAAATAGTACAAAAAGGTAGCAGGTTCCATAATTGTCACTGCAATGGAACAGTGCAAAGTGTACTCCAGTTCCCATTAATAGGATTATCTCTCAGTCAATAACCTCTTTGGGCAGCCTCATCAGAATGTCCTTGCAGCGCTGCACACACGTGACTGCTTTCTGAAAATCTCCTTCAGCCACTGCCTGAGAAAGCAATAGAACATACCAGTGAGCTTCTAGGGAACTTTTAAATTCACATTTATAAATTCTAGCAAACCAGATTTGTATTAGAAACAAGTCTACAAATGTTGCCTTTTTTCACATGGCAACATTTTCCCATGGAAGCCCCAGGTGTTGCTGATGTAGCACAGTGGCAACATGGCTTCCAAATAGCAGCTTTCACCACATTTTCCCAGTCCTAGCACCCATGCCAGTCATTCCCCTCCCACATAGCAAGGGCGGCTTTCCCCCCAAGTTTTCTTTTTTAACCAGTAACTGACATACTGATATACCAATACACTGATACGCCAATTGCTGATCAAATAAAACCATCAATAAAGCCCCTTGGTGGCATGGGACTGCCACGGTGACTGGGACAGAGGAAACTGTAATTTTTCAGTTTACAAATTTTGTATGTCCTAGATGGGCTCGTGTGTGGATAGGAATGGGAAAATCCAAACTTTCCTACTGACACAGCCACTAGCCCAGCTTTGCTGCAGTTTTTCCTAAAACATTGCAGCAAAGCAGATTTGGGAAAGATCACAGAAAAGTTAAGGAAAATGTGTGTGGTGCATGGAAACACTGTCATCTGTGAAGGAAAGCAGGAGGAAAAAAACACTTTCTAACAGCATTGAACTGGGGCAAATCACACATTTGGAAACAGCTGAGGCTGTCATGTTTTTAGTAATCTGGGAAACAAGTCAATGAATGAAAAAAGTTGGAAGGTGATGAACTAGGAACATCATCATCTGAACAGCAGAAAGATCAACTGTGTGTAACCCCTAGCTAGGAATGGAATAAGCCAGAAAGGAGTGGAGCCTCTAGATGCAGAAGGGTGCAGACTGTGGAAAGCAGAGGAGGGAAGCAAGACTGCCCTGCTGTAAGAGCTTGAATTAATAGGCTCTTAACATCTTGTTTAAAGTAACTATGATTTATGGATGGACACTAGTAAGGGAGGGAGACTTTTGCCCTAAATTGTAAATTTTAGAATTATTGTTTCAGGGCTGTGTTATCTAATGGGGAGTTCATTTGGGACCTTCATCTTGGAAGCCAGTGCTTAGAGTGTTCAGCTAGAGACTTCTTAGGCCACCAAGAAGAGGAAAGAGATGGACTTTGGAGGTGACAAGCTGTGAAGGAGGGAAAAGTTAATTGTTTGGACTTTAAAAGATCACTGTTCTATTGCGTTACAAAGATCTATGTTTTTGTTACATTATGTTAAGTGAAAGGTAAAAATGTTTTATTTCTTTAAATTACTGCAAGATTGATTCCAAGTTCTGCCCCGCAGAACCCACAAGCTGAGGTTACATGTGCACCTTATATTATTATTATATTACTACACCCATATTTTCCCACCAACATACAGATTCAGCCTGATAAGAGAGGACTTTGAATACATCCTTTTCGACATCAGCTTTGTGTACATGAGTATCTGCTTCACTGGTGCTTTTTTTGGTTAACTGGGCATACAATTTCTCCAGATTCTACAAAACAAAACATATCATAGTCTAACAAACAGCAACATCACTCACATTATTGACTGCAGTACATACTTTCACATGACTTCACAAACTTACATTCATGGCAATCTCAAGAAATTCATTAGCAAGGGTAAGGTTTCCTACATCCACCCACCCCTTTCCAGTCTTCATGGCCATCTAGAACATAAAAGAAATATGTGGGATTAAAAATAACATGGACACTGGCTGTTGTGAAATCCTGCTAAACTAGTAATAATTAAAATTATCGTATGGCAGTGTATTCAGTATAGCCAGGAGATCCTAAGATAGTCTGGCATCCCAAAGTTCTTGCATTATGCATCACTAGGTGTGAGGTAGACTTTTGGGGTTTTTTAGGCAAGAGAGGTTTCAGAGGTGGTTTGCCATTGCCTGCCTCTGCGTCATGCCCCTGGTATTCCTTGGCGGTCACCCTTGCAAATACTAGCCAGGGCCGACTCTGCTTAGCTTCTGATGAGATCGGGCTAGCCTGGGCTATCCAGGTCAGGCACTAAAGTAGTAAATATAAACAACAGTATAACAAAGTCAGTAGGTCTTTACAACAACTAGTCGGACTCATTATCTAAATATCTGAATGGAAACATCTTCCATATGACCTGAGAAATTATTCTAGATTGGGGTCCCCAGTGTGGTACCATAGGCGCCAAGGCACCTGCCAGCACTTTTCCTGGTGCCTGCCAAGCGTGTTTGGAAAGTGGGGCCAAGTGGGGCCAAGTAAGGCTCCCCCCCAGTGCTTCTGCTTTTTAGAAAGTGGGTAGGGCCAAGTAAGGATTCTGCCCCCCCCCGTACTTCTGTTTGGCTATTGGAGATCCACCCCAAAACATAAGTATCTTCATGCATGACTAAATGTAAGCTGTGTGTATGCAAAAACCATAGAGTTTCTGCTGAATCCTAGAAGAACAATGTGATACCACTTCCGGGTTCACCTGGAATTTTTACATTATCACCACTATCACCACCAGTGCATACTGAGTGACAGTGGGAATTGAGAGCTATCAGTGGGAGATCTCCCACAATAGCTAGAGACCTTCAAACCCCAAAAAAGGACATTTTGTAGTTGTGCTTGTGTCAGAATTCCAAAGGTGACTACAAGCTCAAAAAGGTTAGGGATCCCTGATTTAGATGTTTAGTATTACTACTATTAAATCTTGGCAGCTATTTATAGCTGAATTTGTCTAGCCAATTAGATACATTGTTTTTCCCCTGCCAGTTAAAAAGACTAGACACTTGAAATCTTTTTCTCTATGCAGAACAAAATCAAGCCCTGTTTTAACCTGCTCCTCGATATATGGCATAAACTGAAATCTAACACTGAAAAAAGGAAAATCATTACTGTAACTTTAGAACTACTTTTTAGGATTTTTGGAAGCAGAACCCAACTACAAAAAGAATGTACACACGATTGGGTAGCAATTACCAAAATTTCCCTCCGCATCATCTCCTCAGATGGATCGTTTACTTCACAAAACATCATCAGTTTGCAGGCAATATGGCGCACTATAAGAAGACAATGTAGATAAATGTTGTCCACTTGCCTCTAACTCCATCCTAAGTACAGGCTATGAGAACAAGCATCTGTGTAGCAGTATAAACACACAGTATTCACTGTCATAAAGATGTATAAACACACAGTAGTCACTGTCATAAAGATGTCAAGCACAATGAACAAGAAGGACATCAACACACTCACCTACAGATGGCATATGCTGCCATCACGAAACAAGATACTTTGATGTTCATGTTCTTCTCTAGCATCCTCCCAAGTAAAAATGCATCGGATCAAGAGAATGCCTGGGAACCCTAACTTTTGTAAGATTTCTGCCTTTTCTATCCAGTACTGACATTACAAGAGAATTATCCTTTATACCAGGGGTGGGCAAATTGCGGCCCGGGGGCCACATGCGGCCCGCCACAGAGTTTTTTGCGGCCCGCCAAGACAGTCAGCTACGTGGTGTGATAGGGTACATTTGTCGCATTAAACTGATTCTGCTTGCAGCTATAGATGATATGAAATTAGCACAATAAATAAATTGAATAAAACTACCACTATTTTATTTAATTTATATTTATTGATTTTTATGATACAGTTTATATTTTTTCTGAAATGCAAAGTTAACTAAGGAATGCAATAATTTTAAAAGGTGCAGCCCTCCGCTAACCTCCGCTCCCACAAAGTGGCCCCCGAGCCAAAACAATTGCCCACCCCTGCTTTATGCCTTTCCTCTTTATAGAAAAACACTGAAGGCAACATGGCTTCAGAGAGCTTTTCGTTAAATTTGCTCTAGAGTACAGTGAAATGTTGGGCAGTTTCTGTTGTTAGAATGATAAATGATACTGTAGAGTTTTTTTTTAATTTTAATGTGTCATGTTATATGTATATTTCGAAAGCTGCATTGGACCCCTCTTTTTCAGGAGGAAAGGGTATTAAGTATTTTAAATAAAATACAAACAAATACACTGCAGATAACATGTCCTGATCACAAAGTACGGATATCATACCTGCCCTCTTGCAGAGAGATGTGCACATTTATGAAGACTTACACAAATGTCAAACCAAAAACATTTTGCTTTTTTTGGTATGTAAAATCCTGATTTATGTCAGAGGACTCAAACATACGCTTAATTCTTTGCAGATCACTGATAGTGGGACCTGTTTTCCTCATCACAGTCCAATTCCATAAGTTGACAGCACTTTCTTCAATCTACCAAAAAAAGAAAAATAGAGGCATTCCTAAAAAATGGTATGACATTTTTAATAGGAAAAGCATATCAGTAACAGGAATTGAAAAAGTATGTTTATTTAACTCCAACATCAGTTAAAAGTTTTTAAAAGGGAAGAGGGGAAAATGGGATTTTGTTAAACATCCCATTTTTGTAGCCTCATTAGGATATCCACATAAGGTTTTGGAATGATGATTTGAGAGAAGAATAACAAACAGAATAGACTGTATGGCTTCACTGTCATTTTGGATTACTGTTGCTGTCATGCATTAACATACTAAGCTGCATCATGTCAGCTCCTAATGTTATATTATTCTAGCCTCAAGTATATTTGACAATACAAAAGTATATTTGACAACATGAACCTTAATACCAACTACAAGGATGGAAAACATTAAAAGGCTGTCATTACAGTTGTCATTCTCCTTGTTGTAGCTGGACCAGGCCTCAGCCACCATGGTACAAAAGGAGCCACCTTATGAAGTAAAAACCCAGCTTCTTCTCAAGAGAGAAAGAGGAACACAATAGAAGTTGTTGCTTCTCTGCTTGAGACCCAAGGGAGATAATGGACTGAGTTCACTATGACATGGGGAAAATGGCTCCAGTAACTAGAGAGAAAACCAGAATGGGCAGAGGTGGTGTCTCAGAGTGTGGCTACTAAGTTCTATCTCATGGGTTGGGTACTAAGTCCAAGGCATCCCTGAACTAGTACCAGGATCTAGTTGAGCTTGTTTCCATAGAACAATAGCTTACCAGGATCCTGGAATAGACCAATAGAGATACTGTGTTATGTAAATAGCCTATCGTTGGGAGTGGGGTGTGTTTGGAGTGTGATTCTTGCATGCTATATAAACCAGGGCTGTGGCCCTGGACTTTGTCTTGTCTTGTTTCTAAAATCACTAATAAAGTAGAGCTGTTTCACTGTAATGTGTCCAGGACCCAGTATTTAACACTCACCCTAGCTGGACCATGCCCAAATAAGAAATTCCAGTAGGGTCAGGGTTATCAGTTCCAGCAAAAACAAAAGGGGATCTTATGGCACCTTAAAACGTGAAAGTTTTATTTAAAAGGATGCTTTCTTAAGGTAGGCTACAGTCCACCACATGCACAGGGTAGTCTTAGTGGTTCTGGGGCCCTGGATAAAAGTCGAGGATGTGGCCCCAGAATCACTGCCACCCCCCACTTGGAACCCCCACCAAACAGCCCTGCTGGCCTGGGGCCAAGCAACGGGCAGCCCTTGCCCTGTGTGAGGCATGAGAACCATGGCCAGAATCTAGCTGTCTAAGCCTCAAATGGAATGGGCACAAGCAGCTGCTACTGGGACAGCTGTCTGAGCCCAGGACAGGAATAAGCGGTAGTGGTAGGAGTCTCCTCTTTTTTCTTTCCCACTGTCTATTGGGAGGATATAGCTGGTTACCCCCCCAGCATGGGGCCGAGTTGCCCCATACATGCATGAATTAAATTCTCTGATAACTAAGAATTTACTTTGACAAGTGGGGAACCTACAAAGACTTGGGGGGCATCTCATTTCCCCTCCCCACCATTTCTTCTTTCTGTTCACTAGAAGCCCCCATAGCCTGTTCCATTTTTCCTGCCTTCTTTACTCCTTCCCACCTATCAGCCAACGCTACCTTTATCTGCCACTGGTCTTCAGCCTTCTATCCTTCCCTCCCCCAGGCAGCCTCTCTTTGACAAAACTCTGTGTGTTAAACTCTGAGCCAGATCCACTCCTCCACTTGCACCTGCTGGATGACCTTGGGCAAGCCATAGCTCTGTACCAGCTATTCTCTCAAGGACAGTTGCCTCAGAGCTCTCTCAGCCCCACCTACCTCACAGGGTGTTTGTTGTGGGGAGGGGAAGGGAAAGGAGTTTGTAAACTGCTCTGAGACTATAAGTGAAGGGCGGGGTATAAATCCAATCTCTTCTCTTCTTTTCTTCCACCTGGCAACCCCCATATCCTCATCATTTCATTATTCCTTTTCTCCTTCCCATCAACCCAGCAACCTTATCTGCACCCTCATCTCCAGCTATATTTATTATTAATTTACTTAATTTATACTCCATCTTTCTCCATAAGGTAGAGCCAAAGTGTCTTATAGCATTCTCCTCTCCTTCATTTTATCCTCACAACACCCGGCTGAGAATGTGTAACTGGCCCAAGCTTACCCAGTAAGCTTCCATAGCAGAATGGGAATTCAAACCTGGGTCTCCCAGATTCTAGTCCAAAATTTTAACTGCTACACAACACTGGTTTTCATGGAATGGTTGCCTGTAGCAAGCAGCTGGCCCCAAGTGAGTCATGCAAGTTGTCCAGTGCAAATTGTCCAGTGGCTGCTATAATGCCTGGCCCCATGAAACAGCCCTGGAAAGGGCCCTGTCCTATTCCCTGCCTTTTACTGGCAGAAACCAAGGCTGGTAGGCTGGCAGTACTCTTGTGGTTGCCTAGCAATGGCCACTGAGGACATTTGTTTCTTAAAGCTCCAGGTGCTGCTTCTATTATTTTGGTTTTTTTAAACTCCCAATTATTATTTTTTTAGGATTTCAGATTTTTTCTGCAAACCTGGGTGAAATAATTTATAAAATGATTGCTTGTTTGTCCATGGCTCCAGTCTTAGGGACCATGGGACCATGTTGAAAATCAGAGATATTGATGAAAAGAGCAAAAAATCATGCTTCAATACATGTTAGATTTTAAGGTGGCACAAGGCTCTTTTTTATTTTGTCCAAATTAGGAAACATGTCATGAAATATTTCTTTTCAGTTTGATTGAAGATTTCTGGCCAGAGGGCAGTGTGACCCTCTTCCGGCTCAGATCATAAGTGTAGATGTTGAGTTGACAAGATTGTGCACTTGTTCAGGATTCTCCACCAGATGCTTTGGAGGTTGTAAACACATGCAGGATGAGCTCCTTCACACCCCCACCCTTCATTGATGGGTAAGACAGGAAACTTAGGGAGACTCCATTTGCTGCTCTGATTACTTATCTCTTTCAGCTATTCTCACTAACTCCAGCTCTTAGGTTGTAGTCACATGGTCATTTTGACCAGGTTTCACCACTGTTCCCTATCACATCTAAAAGGGCTGATTAGATGGCTGCATTTATCTCCCATATCAAAGCGGACTTGCCCCCGCAATCCTCCCGGTTTCCTAGCAGTTTTCCCAACACCGAGAAAATCAAGTACTTTCTGAATATTTGCGCTATGAACCTGCAATTTTGCCAGTCTGGACAGCCACCTCTCACTATGCACGCAATTAGGTCGTCTGAATGTCCTTTTCGTGCTGAATTCCCCCCCATACCCCAGCTGTCATTGTTGTGCTCATGAGCAATCCTGTGCTGAATATATTCAATGCATGAACATTCAAGCACACATATATAGACTCCAGTGCTCAGCTGCACCATGGTGGTTCATTATGTTTGCTGTTCGGGGGTGGGGGGGACCACTGCAAAAACAAGGGAGTACAGCGTGTCCAAGTGGGAGCAGTGATTTGGCCATGGCATATGCACATGCGCAAAGTAAAGTTTTTAAAAACTTTGTGCTGCTGGGTGGCACAGCTATCTGGACAATGCCTGGAGCCTCGCTGCATGATGCAAATGGTTCAGGGAGAGATGTGTGATCATTCCAACCCACAAAAAATATCCTCGATTAAATATACAGTGGAAACAAGTCGCAACAAGCTTGCAGTGTGACCACAACCTTTGTATAATTAGACACAACTGTACCTATGTTGGCTTAATTACCACTCTATCACCCTTATCGGGCAGCACCATCTTAACCACCATAACCATGAACACCAACCTATGCTAGTCAAACTGAACACCAGCGCTAATCAAACACATGTTTTCACTGAGGCTTTTTGTGCCATTTTGGTACCACTTAGATTTAAACAGCAATCCCCTTCCCCATTTTTACCTGATCCCTTTGACTCTCATTCCCACTTTCCTGATTCATGTTTTCTATCTCACGGAACAGTTTCTCAATGACCTCTGATACATTACATTGGGTTTCTCTTTTCATCAGTTCTTGAATGAGTCCTGAAAGGGGAAAAAATAACAAAACAAGGTAAGTGAAAGGTAATATTTCATTCCAGTAGCAAAATAAACTGCAAGAGAGAAAGGGAAGTTTAACACCTTGAATAAAACTTTGTTGGAAGAAGAAGAGGAAGAGGAGGAGATTGGATTTATACCCTGCTCTTCACTACCCGAAGGAGTCTCAGAGTGGCTTACAAACTCCTTTCCCTTCCCCTCCCCACAACAGACACCCTGTGAGATGGGGGGGGGGGTCTTAGAGAGCTCTTGCGAGGACTGCTCTTTCAAGAACAGCTCTGACAGAACTATGGCTTGCTCAAGGTCATCCAGCAGGTGCAAGTGGAGGCATGGGGAATCAAACCCGGTTCTCCCAGATTAGAGTCCGTGCACTTAACCACTACACCAAACTGGCTTAAAGGTGCCACTGGACTGTAACTTTGTTACATTGATCACCTGTTATTTTAGAAATTTCATAGCCTAAAGGCAGTTTGTTTCCTTGTAGTATGAGTGAAAGAAAATAATACAAACATCATTGTGAGACAGACTACATGTTATGGTGTCACTAAGTAATCCATACTCTTGCAGACTCAAGAACTCAGCGTAATTCATTGGGAACATCTCCTGCATAAGCTTCCCTGAAATGAACAGAAAAGCATGCACACAGAAGTGGTGGACTGTGCCCTCAGCATTCAATGTGCAAAGCATTTCCTTTGCCTAAGGCATGAGATCCAAACTGATGATTACCTTTCATTTCCATTAAATTACTTTCCTCCTCCATTCTTCTGATTCTGAATAAATTTAAAAACAAGAATGTGTAATTATTATATTTCACACATGTTGTGCCAAGCTTGAATCTATTATCTTTCTTTTCAGATACTAATTGCATCAACCCCTGCAGTATGTCACTTCCATTGCCAAATGTTATGAGAGCCCTGCAGCCAACCCCCCCCCCCTTAAAAAGGAATCATTAGTTCAGGTCAAAATGTGGAACTTCTCCATTCCCTGTCTCCTCCATCTGCCTTTTTAAGTCACCTTCACCTATCCTTCCCTCAGATTCATGCTTAGTTCACACATGCAGGGGAGCAAGGTAAGAATGAGGTACCAAAATGCACTGTACTATTCAGACTGCAGGTGAAGGATCAAATTTTTAACGTTCTCTTATAGTAAAAGAAATCCTACAAGTAGAGCCACAAGCAAAGAGAGCTTGAAAAATCTTTCTTCTGGTTGTGCTAATGTTCTATTTGCAGTAAGCATTTTTTATGCAAAGGAAGATTCAGTAGTAGAATCCCCTCCTTGCAGTCTGCAATAGTGCCGTGTGTTACCATCTCATTCTCCTGCATAGACTACTGCCTGTTATAATCCTTCCTTCAGCTGCTTTGTCTCCTTCCTAGAAGCTCAGCCTGTGTCAGAAAGCTGTTCAATGAGCAGCTGGAGTGCTCATAAACATTCTGTGCCCAACACCAGCTCTGTGTCAAAGGCTTCAACCCCACAAGTATAAAACAGCATGAATCAACTGCCCTCCCCAAACCTTATGGCACAGAAAACAGCTACCTTAGATACAGGTGATTTTTCCTCCCTGTGAATAGTGGATATCAGGCTCCTGGAAAGACACACACAGCAAAGTAAAGATCAGACTGTTTAATTTGTAAAATTAAAATGGCCAAGTTTAGACCTCCCAAGATGATACATCCTGTGACTGGAAGTTCAACTTGCTAAATCACCTCTCTGTATGTGCTCAGAGGCATTCTTTGCACCCTCCTCCTGCAGGGATAGTTTTGGTAAGATAGTTTTGGTGAATTACTGGACTGGAGATTCTCTGGGCCCTCTGCATCAAAGGAGTACCTCCCTCCATATGAATACCCCACCCCACCCCTGCTTCTAGATGTCATTTTGGCTTGTCTTCTTGTGTTTTATAGATGGTTCTTATTCAGGCCTGTAGCTAATGTGGGGCCCTTGGGGCCTGACCCCGTAGGGTTTCTTCTGGGCCCCCTCCCAAAAAAAACCCTAGCTATGGGGCTGTTCTTATTTATCTTTATTGTAAATGTACTGTTATGTTGGGTATAGTTTTGAGCACCCTGTGGGAAGTCAACTAACAAATGTCTCAAATTAGGGTTGCCAAATCAAGGTTGAGAAATTCCTGGAGATTTTGGGGGAGGATGGGGTTGGGGGAGGAGAGGGACCCTGGCAGGGTATAATTCTATAGGGTCCACCCTCCAGAGCAACCATTTTTTCCAGGCAAACTGATCTCTGTAATCTGAAGATCAATTGAAATTCTGGGAGATCTCCAGGCCCCACCTGGATATTGGCAAGTTGGCAACCCTATCTCAAATGAATAAACTCTGGGAATGTCTTCCATTTGCCACCTCCCTCAGAGTAAGGTTGATTAATGCAGTAGAGCAGAGTACAGCTTTCTCTGGAGTGAAAAAAAAAGATGTCTACAATGTGGGTAGAATGCCTTCTCCCCAAACTGGGAACCAGAGTTTCTGAAAAGATGCCTGTGAGCATACAGACTAGAATGGCTACAATTGGGGTTTTAAATAAATGAGTGATCATATGTTGTGTCTTTTCCTTCAAAAGATGATCAATTTGATTTCTAAAAAGGAACCAAATAAGCTTCTGAGCATGTGCAGAGTGCCTTTCTCCTGAGAAGGATATCGTCGAGGTTTTAATGGAGTGTTTCTGTATAATTTCACCAGGAAAGCCCCTGAAATCTGGGAATATCAGAAAACGGTACAGCTGTTTCAGGTCCCCCTAGAGACTATGGAGTTTGCTTCCTTAAATTATTTTCTGATGCTGCTTGTTATTTGTTTGCTTTTTATGACTATATTTTAGTTATTTCACTGATCCCCACCCCACACACGTTTTAGTCATTATTTCACTGATTTTTTTCTACGTTCAATCTGACCTGCCTCGCGGCTGTTTTGAAGAAGGGCAGAGAATTCATGGGATCAAAATGAATGGGAAAATAACGAAAGGAAGCGAGAAAAACGTTCCCACGAAAACCCTTCTTTGCACGGGTGAAACTCCAGTCGCTTAGAGACAGTTTCGCCGCGTTCTGACAGAAACAAAAGTTCCCGCCCAAACCGCGCCCCACCCCCTCTCCTTTCCACATCTCGTTAAGGCAAATAGCTACGGCAATAGAAGGTTCGGGAACATACGCCCGCGAGACGACCAACTCCACTGAAAAAGCTACAATCCCCAGCATTCCCTGCGCTGGAGGCGGCTCTTGAACGGTTTTTTTTTTGAGCGGGGATGGTGATGTCATTCGTCCTGGTGCTCCAGAGGACTATCTTGAGTGACAGATACTGGAGCCAATTATCTGATCGTCCCTTTTCTCGAAGGCGTTTGTGAACAGTTGTTGGGCTGGACAGGTCAAGATGTCGGGAATCCTGAACACAACGTTGAGGGGGCTTGATAGTGATTCCTATTGTGATATCAGCTGCTACTGGGACCAGCGCTATATGGTAGGAAAGAGAAAGGCTGGAGGGGATTCAGTCTGAGATACTCCTGTTCCAAACCCGGTGTGTGGGGGTGTGTGCTTTGCACGTGCTGGGAGGGCTTCTGCCAGTTCTTCTTGCACAAAAAAGCACTTTGTTCATGTTCAGAGGCACCCTCGCTTTTGGTTCCATTTTTTAAATCTCTTTGTTCCTTGTAGAGGGTTGCCACTCTCCTCCGGGTAGGGCCTGGAGATCTCCCAGAATTATAGCTGATCTCCGGACTACAAAGATCAGTTTCTCTTGAGAAAATGGCTGATTTGGAGGGTGGACTCTGTAACATCATACTTGCATGAGGTCCTTCCACGCCAGGCCTGGCCCTCCCCAAGCTCCACCCCCAAATCTCCAGAAATGTCTCTATCCAGAGTTGGCAGCCCTAGGTGGAGAGCAGCTCTGTACAAGAAGGTCCTTAGCCATTTGTTTATGCCAGTTTATTAGAAGTGGTGCTTTGTTTTCTTCAGTGGAGTGGTGCTCTGCTATGGGGATCTTGCTTTTGATGTCAGAAGTTTAGGAAAGCTGCTTGAATAAAAATACTGTGTAGAGGCAGCATAGGCATTTTCTAAATAAGCAAATAAACCAATGGAAGCTGACATCGCTAGAAAGGAGGGATGCTCAATGTGGACTGGGAGAAGGAAGAGATGAGGTGGGATAAGATGGAGAGGCCCTGTGTAAGCTTGTACTGACTGGTTGTTGTGACCCTGAGGCTTAAGTGGTATAAATACAGGGTAGAGTGTGGGTAGAGTGAGCTGCACATCCAAACAACTTTGTTGATCTTGAGCAGAGGAAAATTAAAATTTGGGAGGCATAACATTATGAGAAGACAGGAGTCTCTGGAAAAGACAATAATGCTAGGAAATTTGAAAGCAGCAGGAAATTAGGAAGACCCAATGTGAGATGGTTTGACTCAATCAAGGAAGCCACGGCCCTCAGTTTACAAGACCTGAACAAAGCTGTTAGTGATAGGATGTTTTGGAGGACATTAATTCATAAGGCCGCCATAAGTTGGAAGCAACTTGATGGCACTTAACACACACAAAGCTTCGTCTTGAGCTCAGGAGGCATGATGGACTGCTGTTCTTGTGACATGAAAGGGTCGGACTGTAGGTAGTAGTGCACTCTGACTTATGAGAATGGGATGGCACCTGGTTGTAGGACAGCTATGATATAATTAATATGGCAAAGTAATATTAGTCCAGTTTTCCATGCGACAGGTGTTGCTGGGGTGGGAAGTACTGAGAATTTGTCTATGCCAATGCATTTAATTTGGGATGATTATCACCTCTTGCCTTACTAATAAAGTTTCTTTGAATTGGGAATATACCCCTAGCGCTTGATTTTTTAAATAAATAAATAAATAAATAAATTTATGTTCTACATTCATGCAAAATGTAGTCCCAGATTTGAATGTCAGTCAAAAAGTCTTGGGGAATTGTCCTCGGCTCTTGAAGGTGCTGGGTGCATATCTTCTGTTCTATTTTGCCTGTTTTGGTCCAGTGGTATTGAAAGATTGATGCCACAATTCTGCTGGAAGCATTGTTTTGCCGCAAATCTTTCTGTGATTTTTCTGCTAATTTTATGCCGTGAATATTATGTCAATTTTGTATGCTGTTGTTTTAAATTGTTCTGAGCCGCCTTGAGCCGGCCATGCTGGCTAGGCGGGATATAAATCTAAATAAATAAATAAATAAATTAAAATAAATATGCTTTGCTGGCAAATGGGCCCCTTCACAGACGCACACACTGGTTGTTTGCTAATGCTAGCCTTTTCACCCACCATTGGCTTTCTTGGGTAGCCTCTGTATATGTAACCATGTTACTTCTGCTTCTTCTGCAGTGCATAATAATTTTGGTGCTAAATGATACTGTAAATGGAATATATGTGACGCTGCCAACCCCCCTCCTCTGTCCCTTTCCCAGGGTGACAGTGACCTGCAGAATAAATCTCTGAAGAACTCTACCACACTTTATGTGGGCAATCTGTCCTTCTATACCACAGAGGAGCAAATCCATGAGCTCTTTTCCAAATGTGGGGATGTCAAGCGCATTGTCATGGGGCTTGACAGGGTGAAGAAAACTCCTTGCGGCTTCTGCTTTGTGGAGTATCCTTGGCTTTTTGATTTAATTACTTGTTATTATTATTATTTAAAACTGTTTTGTGCTGCCTTTCCATCCAGTCGGGGTCCACAAGGCGATAAACATAAAAACATTTAAACAATTAAAGTACAGTTAAGGATATAAAATTCAGTTAAAAAGTCATAAGAACATAAGAAGAGCCCTGCTGGATCAGACCAGAGGTCCATCTAGTCCAGCATCCTGTCTCACACAGTAGCCAGCCAGTTCCTGTGGACAGCCAACAACAGGGCATAGATGCCGAAGCCTTCCTCTGATATTGCCTCCTGGTTCTGGGATTCAGAGGTTTACTGCCTCTGAATGTGGAGGTTCCCCTCGATCACTATGGCTAGTAGCCACTGACAGACTTATCCTCCATGAATTTATCTAATCCCCTTTTAAAGTTGTTTGTGCCTGTGGCCATCACTACATCCTCTGGCAGTGAGTGCCACATTTTAATCACTCTCACATTACTAGAAGGAGGACCAAAACCCATTATTGGGGTTTGCCAAATGAAACAGAATTCTTCACCTGCTGGCAAAAGACAATAGAGAGAGAGAGATTAATTTCCTAAGGGAGGGAGTTCCTGAGTTTTGGTGCCGTGACAGAGAAGGCAGTCCTTAATGTATTTTGGTCCCAGGCCAAACAGGGCACCTTGAATTGAGCTTGAAGGAAATTGGAAGCCAGTGTAGGTGGAACAAGACTGGAGTGATATGGTCCCTGTGGACCCAGTCCAGTCAACACTCCAGACAACAGAGCCAATTCAAAGTGTTGGTACTTTAAAACCCCCAAAGGCCTGAGACTATCTTTCCTTTGGAACCTCCTCTCCCAGCATGATTTTCATCTCAGCATTTATTGAAGGTCCCTCGTCTATGAACTGTCCGCCTTGTGTCAACTGTTTCAGTAGTGGCCCCCATCCTGTGGAACCAGCTGCCTGAAGAGGTGCATGCCTTGTGGGACTTCCCTTGGTTCTGCAGGGCATGCAAGGCTGCTCTTTTTTGTGCAGGCTTTGAGTGATTGTGATCCACCAGGCAGCCTGAGTGCTTCAGCTGTGTCTTCACCATCCACATATCCTACCCTGCTTCATAGTGGATAGATTTTAATGGGGATAGATTTTTAATCGTTTTCTGTGTTTAAAATTTATTTATTGTATGCTTTGTATTGTTTTTATCAGGTGTATTTTATATGCCGTTAGCTGCCCCGAGTCCCATTCAGGGGAGAGGGAGTGGGATATAAATTTGATAAATAAATAAATAGGTTTAAAAATATAATTCTGTACCAACTATAGCTTCTGGACAGTCTTTAAGGGCAGCCCCACATAGAGCACATTGCAGTAATCTAATCTAGATGTTACCAGGGCACTCACTAGAATGGCAAGATCTTTTCTGGCCAAGAAAGGGCTGCAGTTGTCTCACAAGCTGAAGCTGCAAGAAGGGCATCCCGTGTCACCTTTTTATCCAACAGGAGGCTTGGATCCAGGAGCATCCCCAAACAGTAAACCTGTATTTTCAAGGGGAGTGCAACCCTCTCCAGAACAGGGTAATCCATTTCCCAGCTCAGACTTTCCCCCCACCAGTAGTGCCTTCATTTTATCAGGATTAATTTTCAGCTTGTTAGACCTCATCCATTCCCAAACTGCCTCCAAGTGCCTGTTCACAGGGTAGCTCAAGATAGAGCTGAGTGTCATCTGCATTTTATGTAGATGTCAAAAAAAATTGGGGGAACAAGATGGAGTCCTGGGGAACCCCATAGGGCCTAGGCCAAAGGCCAAGGGGCAGAGTAGCAGTCCAATAGCACCAGACTCTGAAACCTACCTTTAAGGTAGGACCAGAACCACCACAGAACAGTGCCTTCCAGTCCTGAAAGGTGATCCAGAAGGATACCATGTTGTGTATCTTTTAGTTGAAGTCTTATTTTTCAGTTTTAAAAAGTTGGCTCTTGGAACAATTAGCAACTCTTAAAATTCAGTTTCCCCAGTGGTCACAAAGTCTGATCTTTTTTGTATCTTTGTTATACAATAGCCTAAGTATGTGATTAGTTGCCTTGTATTTCTGTGGCTGGGCTGCAATGCTTCTAGTTGTAGGTGAGATTGAATGAACTAGCATTTTAAGTACAGATTTATTAATCTTGAATCTAGTTACTTATTCTGACTGCATTCCTCCTGAAAAATTGGTTATTTGGGTGGGGCTCTGGAGTAAGTTCCCAACTAATCAGGTTGAGAGATTTGCTTAGTTTTAACAGTGAAACAGCACTGTATGGCCCTTAGTATTCTCTAGATGGTGATAATAAGTTGTCAACTATTTCACTTTTGATTGGGGGATGGGAGCTTTGGGGACTTCCAGCTGAGTGGCTCTCCTCTGGTCTTCTCTTTAGCTTGGGGCCAGCCAGCATCAGGTCTTTAACTGGTCCCATGAGTCTTTCCTTACAGTAACATTCCAGATACTACACAAGAGTAGAAGCTGAGCATTCTATGCGGTTCATCAACAGAACCCGGCTGGATGACCGCATGATCCGAACAGACTGGGATACTGGGTTCAGGGAAGGACGACAGTATGGCCGTGGGAGGACAGGTGGCCAGGTAAGGAGCACGAGGTTTGTGGGATGCTTGCAGATCTTAGACAGGTTTGAGGAATCTATCAGATATTGGGCTGGGCTGGTTCCAATTTTTGTCTGGATATATGTTGTGCCTCAAGTGCTCAGGATGGGGCTAGCTACTAAGGTATGCCAGTAAATGTCCAGTTGGTACAACACATCCAGTAAGTAGGCTGGCTGTCAAAAATGATGTTTTCAAAATTAATACTTGGGTTGGAAGCTGCAGCAGAGACAAGAGTGTGAAATCGCATGTCTGTGGGTCCTCGTTCTTCCAGGCCAGAGCGAACCCTAGCCTCTGCAGAATTATCTTGAATTCTAAGTAGAATTGTCAACAACCTGGAGGAAAATGTTCTGTCCTTTTAACAGAATATTACTGGGGTGTTATTTACTAGATGGTGTTACTTACCTGCATGCCATAAAAAGTGTCAGCTGCTCATTTTGACATATTAAACCTCTATTAAAGGAACAGGACACTTTTGTCAAGGTTGTTGGGAACCCTAGGTCTAAAGCAGTGCCAACTTGAACTCTGATAGATTCTTTATTAAAAATTCTGGGTCATCATCCATGTAGGTACCTGTGGTGAAGTAAAAAAAACCCCTCATGGCACCAACTTAGATTGATAGTTCTAGGCATGTTCCTGTATCTTCGTTGCTCTAAGTTTTTATCTCATTTTTCTTCCTCTGTAGATTCGAGATGAATACCGGACAGACTACGATGTTGGTAGAGGTGGCTTTGGCAAGATTGTTCAGATGCAGAAGTTGAATCAGTAAACAGTGATCTACTAGCAGCCTTGTGGATTGAGGGCTAGAGTAAGAGAAGAGGAAGACCAGATTCTTCCAGGACTGTTGGGTGTGTGTCATTCACGATGGCAGAACAGTCCCTGGATTCAGAGGGAAACAAGGTGATGGTTTGAGAGCATTCTTGGCAACCTGCAGTTCTAGCTGCCCTTGAGGGCTTCTTGCTCTGGCTAACACAGGAGACTTCTTCCAGGGTTATGTGCTTGTTTGGCAATCCCTGAGGCACAGAGCCAAGGAATCCAGTAGTTGTCAGAATCTCTGGCCCAGCTGGATTAGGACAGGACACACAATGGTCTGAGGGATTTGAATGGCTCTTTGCTCTCCTTGCTTTTCCAGTGTAGTAACTTGAGTGCCCTAGTTTGTCTTTGTCTTAAATCCTTTATTTTATTCTTGTTAAAAGATTCCTAAATACACTGCACACTCTGTAACTTCTGCTGTAGCCTGTAATTATATGGTGGGTAAAGAGAATAAAGAATGAGAGTTCTCTCAACCAAGGGAGTTATGATGTTTGCAAGGACTTTTCTGGTTGGGACTGTTTCTTCTGTCTATATGTATTTATTTATTTCCTGGGCCAAGAGGGAGTGGCAAACTTGAGGGGGGAGGGCTGACTTTTTCCTTTTGCCCCCCTGTCAGTCTTCAGGGAATCTCCACCAAGAACCTGAAATGCTTCCTTCCCGTAGGCCCTTTGAACCAAGTCCTGCTCTGCAGATGTCTCTCCATGGCAACACCATGCAGGACTGTGCACCAAGCTAGCTGCTGTTAGTGTCAAATTGGATGTCCTCATGTCACTGCCATTTTTGAGTGATTTTAAATTGCTGCAAGGGTGATGTTGTTCACAGCTACTTTTCCAAGTGCCAAAATTGCGGGGCTGGGGTTAGCACTTGATAAGGTGTGGGAGACATCAGGACTGGGCTCTTAGCAGCATTTTAAAATGGCAGGCAGCCATGAGGATACCATCACTTCTAGTTTGGCCCTTAGTCTAGTTCGCAAGAGAACAGTGCAGATGCTGACGCCAGCAGTGGTCGGTGGTTTTCCAGCATTGTTCTCTCTCTCTCTCTCTCTTTGTTCATTTGGATGGGCTAAGCTTTGGCACTTACAGGATGACAAACCTTTGACTGAAATGAGTGGAAGCCAGACTGAATATTGTGTTTATAAATTGCATAATATTGGGGCGGGGGGGGGGGGGAGTTTGCTATTGACCTGCATTACAAAGCAGGGTGAGAGCTAAGAATTGGTGAGTGTATGTATTTTAACTTTTTAGGCTGTTCAATTACAGCCAACAAGATGGGACATCCAATAAGCAGTGCAGTAGGATTTGGATTGCAGAAATCTGAAACAGAGCTGGAACAAATAGTAAGGTTCACATGACATGTTAAATGATGCAGAAATTACATAGATGGTACGCATAGCAATGGATAGTATATATTACAGCACAGTAGATACAATCCACAGTCTGTTTCCCTAAGGATCTTTCCGAACTGTTTTGTCATAGTATTGTGCTGTTACTGGTGTAAAAATGCCCTGCTGAGTAATTCAGGTTTGCATCATTTGCAGAATGCCAGGAAAGTGGGAGCCTTCCTTCCCTCATCAGGCAGGCCATTCTGGATCAAAAGTTATCTGCAATAAATGTAATTACCACTGACACTTGTTACCGCTTGTTCCAAGTTACTCTTTAGAAGTTGGGGAGCTGAGAAATAGGCAAGTGTTGAAGGATTGTGAGGGCAACCAAGTATATTATGTTACTTGTGGGGAGTTGAGAACAAACTCAAGAAAAATGAGGGAAGGGGTAGTGATTCACCAAGGTTACTAGAAGGGTCATATACTCACTGATTGTAATATGGCTCCTTTCAACCTCAGTGAGAGGTTCTAAGTCCTAGCTCAATCTTGCTGACTCTTCTCAGAAGCAGCCAGAGGTTATTAAAAAGCAAGTTCAGTCCCACAGACAAAAGGGACTTAACTATTACTCCTGGAATTTAGCTGTGCTCCTCTGTTACAGCAAAAACAAGAGTCATGAGGTACCTTAAAGATTAACCACACTATTGTGGCAGAAACATTGCTGGCTTATGGTCTGCTTAATTGTTGGGGTACAGTTTGATCCTCAGATGACATGCACATATGGATCCATGCAATTTTTTAATGAACAGGACCAAAAGGCTGAACATATATACAATCTAAGAACAGAGTTCATCATAGCAAACAGTATTTAGTGATCTAGCTAAGCAAATATGATACTGGTAGCAGCAAAAAATGCCCTGTGTTTCAATTAGGCCTGAACTGAATTTGCTGCTAACTGGAACTCAGCAATTTCATGCCAGTCTCCTATTAAATGGAGGTGAGAAGCAGAACTTTCCCATTTGCTGTATTTGGATTGTGTCCATTCTTAGCAGTAGAGAATGACCTGCTTGTCTTCTGTAAACAGCAAAAGGGTGTTCTGCTGGTAATGCATCTTTCTCCCCTCATCTGTCTGCTTTGCTGCTCAGGGTGTATTGTTCTTTATGCAAGGGATCAAGAGCAGCTCACTTCTTCTTGTAGGGCTTCTCACTTCTTTTGTTCAGATAGCTAATCTGAGCAAACTTCAGGGCAGTGAATCTCACAACTAATATTGTGGTGTTTTTTCTAGCTCTGGCCATGGATGAATACACCATGTACTACCTTCAGCTGGGATTTCTGTACCTAATAATAGATGTCTGAGCCAGAGGTACGAGGTCTAGCATAATGCTATTGGTAGATGTGGGGGGGTTCTTTTTCCGTGGAAGCTCCCCTGACTAGTCACTGCTGAAGCTTGAAAAATAGATCCTCCTCTGGACTAACTGCTAGTATAGGCATTGTTTAGTGTAGTGGTTAGGAGTGTGGACTCTAATCTGGGAGAACCGAGTTTGATTCCCCACTCTTCCACATGCAACCGCTGGTATGACCTTGGGTCAGGCATAAATTCTTTCAGAGCTGTTCTCTCAAGGGCAGTTCTCTCAGAGCTCTCTCAGCCCCACCTACCTCATAGGATGTCTGTTGTGGGGAGGGGAAGGGAAAGGGATTGTAAGCCGCTTTGAAACTCCTTTGGGTAGTGAAGGGCAGGGTATAAATCCAATCTCTTTTCTTCTTCATCGATCACACCTACTCACCTCTAGTGGTATGATCCTAACTCCGCTTGTTGGAGTTGGAATTGGCTTCTCAAATCTATCCTTTGGGCATATAAGTGCATATCAGTTGTTGCCTTCTGTGGTTCGCTCCATTTCTTAGATCTGGGAGTTGGCAGTAAGAATTCATTCTTGATTTTACTGACCCATGTGATACGATGTCCATTGTGGTGGCACTAGACAGTAAAGCCCCACCTGCTGCTTTGAAATGAGGACAGCAGTGCACCCCAAGGAAACCCTGGCAACTGAAGTTCCAAAAGGTGACAGTGTTGTCTGGTGAACGACAAAAAAATTACCATGACATACTGTGAGATACTTGCCACAGCAGCTGCAAACCTCCAAGTTGTAAAGTTAGATACTTGCAGTCTTTTGGGTTTGGCAGTCCCAAAAGTGGTCTGTTCCCTGCCTCCAGAAGTCTGGGAGGCTACAACTAAGGTACTCCCGCATTCGATCTCTTATTCCAGCCACGATCTGTAATGGATCCCCAGTGCCAAGGAGCATCCCCACATTTTCATTGTTGCTGAAGGAATACAGAGCCAGCAATTGCTAGAAGTGAGAATCAGAAGGTGCCAGCAGGAGGCACTCAAAAGCTACAGTTGAATCCTGATGGGCCCTCCAATGAACTTGCAACTGTCTTTCTCATGTTAGCACTTTAAAACATTTGTTGTGCTTTCCTGGCCAGAAGGGAAGTCTGAATGTGGAAGAAAGGAATTTCTTTCTCAAATGTATCAGATATTCATTCTAACTTCATGGAAATGTTTGGGCATGCTTCCCAAGTTTGGGTAATGTTTTCTTTCCTTAGCAGCTCCTATTCTGCCTTTAGAAAAAGGGAGAGAATTCATAATGAAATGAAACGGGATCAGTACGATACAAGTTAAGACCTAAAATTGATCCTGGCCCTTGTACTGTTGAGTTCCTCCCAGCTCTGTTACTGCTTGCCTCAGTTTGAGCTACCTACTTCATACCATGGTACAGGAGTCCCCAACATGGTGCCCATGGGTGCCATGGTGCCCACCAGTACATTTACTGGCACCCGCCAAGTGTCTTTAGTAAGCAGGTGGGGCTTTTGCCCAGCAAGGCTTCTGCTTGGCTGCTGGAGATGTGATTCAACTGTGCAGGTTTTTAAAACATTGCTTTGGCAGCAGCTGTCACTCCAGTACAAGGAACTTCACTGTGTGACTGAAGGTAAGTGGTAGCACTCATTATGTGGCTCACTCCACCTCCTATGGCAGCCATTTTGTGGCTGTGTCCAGCATTCTGTGTCAGAATTCCAAAGGTCCTGCAAGCACAGAAATGTTGGGGACCCCTGCCATAGCATGCCCTCCTCAGGCTTATTTATCCCATGTTTCCTCTGCTTTCTGTGGAAGAGCACACAGCCTTTTTCCCAGGAAGGCTTGCCCTGGCAGGGAAGCTCCAAAAACCCCTTCATTTAGATCCAGCTCCTGTCTTAGACCTGCAACGAACTCTCCACTGTCCAACAGACACAACTGTTAGTAAGGCACAGGCCTGCACATACCAATGCCACAAAACGGCTTAAAAGGACAGGATTTGGGTAGACAATAGAAGATGTCCAGCAGAGGGCAATGTACAGAAGAAGGGGGGAAACCGTGGGCTCTGAAGGGTGGACCTTGAGGATATTATTTTTGCAGCAAGCATGGACAAGATTTGCAGACAACAGCCGGATAGCAAATTATTCATTTGTGCATTTATGATCCATGAGTAATGTCAGTAGAGACCTTTCTCAGCTCAAGCCAAAATTATGCTGACTTGATGGATTGGAGTAGTTCTGGCATTATTGCAAAGCATGTACAGTTTCCCACCCAGGCAGCTGGGAGGTACAGTGCCTCAGATTGATATAAAACAAAATACTTCAATTATAAGCTGTTAGAGAAATATAATTCTAGAAAAAAATCTGTCAGGCCTCAGACATGCTGGGAAGCTCACACACTGGCCTGGCTGGCAGCCCATCTCTGTAAGCCTAGGGGTGTGAGGAAGACTGTGGCTATGGAGAAGACAGGATGCTTGCCCTCTGCATATGCTGAAAG
Source organism: Lepidodactylus listeri (assembly GCA_029233225.1). Lineage (NCBI taxonomy): Eukaryota > Metazoa > Chordata > Lepidosauria > Squamata > Gekkonidae > Lepidodactylus > Lepidodactylus listeri. The sequence goes on from JARCFY010000013.1 coordinate 32,524,453, forward strand.
GCAGGGTAGTGTTCTTTTGCACTCTTGCAGGGCTGCGCCCTGACATACTTCAACTGGATCCATGGCTCAGTGGTAGATCATCTTCCTTCTGTGCAGAAATTGTCGGATTGAGTCCCAAGTATCCCCATTAACAGGATTAGTTTGCAGATGATGTGAAAGGCCTCCACCTGGGCAGCCAGTGCCAGTCAGAGTAGACAATACTGACCTAGAGAGACCAATGATCTGAGTCAATGTGAGGTAGCTTCATGTATTCAGGAACTAAACCTTGGTTAGTGGTGGCTCAGATTTAGCCCCAAGTTGTCCTGAAAGGAAAGGGGGTACTCCAACTGTTGAAGGTGAGCTGTAGGTCATCTGTACTGTCCCTCTCTTGCATGTAGAAGGTCCTACATTCAGTCCCCGACAGGTTCCGTAGAAGGTTTGTATCTTATGTTGATTGTCTTTGCAGTTGTGTCTCTTACTAGTGTAGAACCTGGGAATCTCCCCCCAAAAGTCCCTTTCCTTCCCTTTAAGAGTTTTAAGAAATTCTTGGTTTGACTTATTTAGTAACATTTCCTGTGTATTGCATCAGTGCAAGGGAGGAAGCAGGGGAATGTCTCTGGGAAGACAGGACACGGCTGGCCTGATGAGAGCAAGCAAAGCGGCTGCCTTAGGCAACAGGCTCTGGCCACCATTAAAAGATGGAAAATGTCCTGTGATTCTCTATTTCAGGGGTCCAGTCCTGAGTTAGAATTCAGACTAATGTGGCCGCTCCTCCACCCCTCCCATAACTACTCCATTGCGAATGTCTTGCAGTAGCCTGTCCTCAGAGTTTACAGCAGCATGTATAACAGCTGCTAGGTCTAGACCAGAGTTTGTGAAAGGTGCTGCAAGGAATGCTGCAAGGAAGGAGATGTCAGTAACCCCTTCTCTGGAGAAGGGGAAGCTGCAGGAGGGGCAGCCCTGACGAGGACTGCAGGTAGCTGAGTTCCACTCGACTAGTCTATTTTGCTCTGAGCAGCTCAACCACTTCTGGAGTCAAGAGAGGACAAGGTATACACCTGCTGGTAAGTGACAGGAGCTTGGCATCTGCACTGAAGGTGCTGATGACAGCAGGTGAGAGCTTGCATCAGTGGCAGCAGAGCATCTTGGGTAATGTAGTTTGGTACAATCTGCACGCTGTGAAGCCCTCTAGGCATGCCTTGTTGCTATTTGGGCACGCACCCAGACAGGAATACTAGGAAAACACATTAAAAAGACAGGAGGCCAGCACTGCCTACAGGGAGATTTCTTTGCACTAGATGAAGAAAGGGGTCCTGTTTCCGACACACTGCTGGCTCTTCCTGTATGGGCTTGCCAAATTTTAAAAACTGGTCTTACTTCTGGGACCTTTTAAACATCAACCAGACTTGCAGAAATGATAGGGGTACCACTTTTCCTGGCTAGGAGATGCAGTAATGATAAATTAATTTTTGCATGAGATGTTAATATTAAAGGTACAGGAACAAGAGCAGTAAAATGCTGGCAGGTGCTTCCTGGGCTGATTCAGTCGTATCAGAGTTGTTCCCAATGCAGCTTCTCTTGGCTACTTACCAGAACTTGTAAAAGGTGGGTGTGTGGAGGGGGGGAGAGACTTAATGAGGACTGGCACACCCACTAATTACAAGGGAGAATGTTCCCAGCAGCAGCATCTTCTACAGTACAACCCTTAGGGCAACAGTTTAGGTGAGGGCAGGCCAAGCCACACTCCAAATGCCTGCATGATGCTTCATCTTGTGCAAGTTAGAAGTACCACAGCATGCTGCAACTACCTGGGAGGTGTCCATGATGGAGGCATGGATGGTGTGTGGGCTTAGTCTTCTTTTTGTGTTGCATGGCGGTTTTTGAATGTACCTTTCAAGCAGAGTCTTATCAAAACTGCATCCACACAGACGTGGCTGGATATTGCACTATTGCTGTGTTTGGGCGATTGTTCACCTCCTGGCTGGTCTTGTCTACGAAAGGAAATCCTGTTGTGAAAGACTGCCCAATAGCCAGTGATATGTGGATGCATCCTTGTTATCTGCCTGCTGTTCCTTCTCTGGCTGACTTGTGATGTCTTGGCTATTTGCCTTCTGCTTCTCTACCAGGTTCCTCCTCATCTCCTTTCCCCATGTTGACCGTCACCCAACTGATCCCACCCCCAGGGTGAAACTAATTCTGTGATCCGGCCCAATGCATGTTAATAATATGGAAGAAATGCCCAATGAATTCTGTAAAGCTTACTCCCAGGACTGTAGATAGACCTGCAACCTTAAATCTCCAGAAATAGGACTGCAAGGGACGCAACCGGTGGAGCCATGAAAACTTCCCCCAGTCTCACAATGAGCCTAGTTGACTTTAGGACGTCAGAAGGCTTCCTACAGCTTGGGTACAGAAGAAGTGGTGGTTTAAGAGATTGCGGAGCAGAGAACACTGAAGGAAGAACTCCAGATAGAGTCCTGGGAGCGTAGGGAGCTGACACGTGTCTGTTGGTGCTGTAGATCACGTGTGAATCCCACGCGAGCGACTTTGTCTCCTTTGCCCCGGCTCCCCCTACAAGCCTTCCCCCCTCCCTCAAAGTGCGAGGCCGATCGGCCCGCCCGGAGGAGGGCGCTTTGAAGGAACGCCTCCCCAGCTTCCTCCCAGGGAGATTAGCCTGTCTCCTGCGCTCCGCTCATTCATTTGCTTTCTAGGTGCAGGAAACGGCGGAGCTGTGCGCTTTTGGCGGGTGAGAAGAAAGAGCGGTGGAACTGGGCTCGGTTTCGGGTTGCCGGGGAGGGGGTATAACACCGATTGAGTGAGAGGGAGGGAGGGAGGGAGGGAGGGAGGGAGGATGGATGATCGCGGGTCCCCGGGGCTCTAGTTGTTGCTTCTGGCAAGCGGAGCTCCTGGTTGCGTCAGCCCTGGTCAGGCTCACGCTCCCCCCCCCCCCCCGCCCCCCGCAAACCTTTCAGAGCTTCTCATCGGGCAGAAGTTCAGCCAGTGAAGGAGGGAAAGCTGCACCTGTAGAAGCTCTTAGAACTTATGGATGCTTGCGGAAGCTTCCCCCAACTGTTGCCGTTTCGCCCTCCACGTGTGATGGCAGGCGTCCTGGCGCTCAGTTGCCCTTTGGGGTTGAGTCTGGTTGGCGGGGACAGGAGGCTGGCAGGGCCTTAGGCAAGGAAAAGTTGCCTGCTGGCCAAAGGGGATGAGCCGGAGGCCGCTGAGAGAGTGAGGCCGGGGTTGGAGCAAGGAAAAGATAGCGATGCTTGTTGGGCAAGGAAGGTTATGGCTTAGGTAGATGCCTGTGTCTGCTGGAGACTTGCAGACCCGAAGATGGAGGACTGTCACCTTGCATTTGCTCCCCATAGACATTTGTTTATTTTTTTGTACCCTGCCTTTCTCTCCTAATGAGGACCCAATGCGGCTTACATTATTCTCGTCTGCATTTTATTCTCGCAACAGCCCTGTGAGGTAGGTCAGGCTGAGAGTGTGTGACTGGCCCAAGGTCACCCAATGAACTTCCAATTGCATGAGTGCAGATTCGATCCTGGATCTCCCAGACACTAGTCTGATACTCTTAACCACTACACCACTCTCCTACGGCCATTACCTCCAGAGGAACTGATTCCTGCCGCCTGGAAGGGAGGGAAGGCAAGCAGTTAGGCGTGGATTGCCGGGCTGCTGGTTGACAAAAGGTTTCCTTAAATTAGGGGTGGGGGAGATATTGTTGCTCCTAACTCCAGGCTGAGCTGGTTCCTGGAAGGGAGGCCAGGATGTACTGGGCTGTGTCTCTTACCAAGTCAGTTGTGTGGGTCTCAGTCAGTCTTCCAGACTGTGATCTTTCCTCTGATGCCCTCCTCCCTCAGCTTGGGATGTTCACATTGCCATGTATCTTAGCTGCCTTCCCTGATCAGATCTGAGGCAGATTCTATTGACTCAGTCCCTCAGACATTCCTTGTCCAGTTTCTTGCTCGGTGAGTAAACAAAAGCGTTGGGGGAAGAACCATGCGCTGTATCCAAAACGGCCCTTGGTGCTAACTGGCACATCTGGTTATAATGGTTACCAGTCAAAGGTGTTTTGGTGTCTCAGAAGAGAAGCAAGCGCCAACTCTTGCCTCTTGATCCCTTCTGCGTTGCTCTTGTGCAATCTAGATTCTGAAAAGTGGTTCCCAGCTTCTCCTTCAGCCCAGAGATGGCGAGCAGGACAGAGCTGGTGCGATGTTATGGGAGAGAGGTAAGAGGATTCCCGCTAGGATCCTGGTCTGAATAACAGGTGGTGTGCACACATGGGAAGTTGTCAGAAGCCTGAATTCCTCTGCAGACTTTAATTTGCCCCTTAGCCACAGTAATGGCAGTGGTGGTATTCCTCAGGCCCTGTTGGTGGGAGGTACTTGTTCAGCATTTCTGTTTCCCATGTCTGTGTTTGGAACAGGACATGCAACAAGAATAGATGCTTCCAGGATGGGGAGTGGCACAGTGGGGTGCTGGAGCCGGTTTAAAGGGAGCCCACAATGCTAGTTTCAGGACCCCCTCCCTGCCTGTTTCCTCCTATTGTTACCTGCGGGCACCTCAAGCTGTGGGATCCAGGAGGTGGGGAGTGTGGCCCCCCCCCACCTATGTATAGCATATCCTGTGCATGCATGCATGTGTGTCTGTCTTCCTCTCCTCCTGTACAAGCAATGTTGTAGGTAAGGCATGCTGGAGATAAAAAGAAGCACTTCAGAAGTGGGGAAAAGGAGGGGGGTTGTGTCTCCACACAGCACTGCCCAGGCACCGGTAGACTGAGGAGGAGAGCTGGTTACGGATGCCTGCTGCTGGATAGCTTGCCTTCTGGTTTCTGCTGGTCCTAGAATACCTCTGTAGTTAGGTGCTTGACAGTAGTCAGGCAGTGGCTCTGGAAAACAGCCAGGCCCTCCTTTCTTCCCCTACCTGGCTCCCTCCAGTTGAGGCTGCACAGTTTTTCTTGTTGCTCTGTTTTTATTCCTACCCTATTCTGCCAGACATGGGCTGACTAGTTCTCCTGTTGCAGGGGCAGAGTTTGAGACTGTGTTCACGCAAACACCCTCTTGAGTTGAAGGAAGCCATCAAAGCACTTTCCGCTTTACTGAGCACAGTTCAGCCGCTCTGTTTGTGCTCATGCCCGGGCTTCAGATGAATGCAGCTCTGTTGTCGCTGGCTGCAAAGGCTCACGAGTCCTTTTGGAGAAAATGCTGTGCTCCTCCCAGCTTCTGAACTGTGTGAACTATCTTGCCAGAACAGGACCTGCCCCATCCCTTCCCACCGTGCCTGGGGCCACTGTGGGTGATGAGGAGCTCTCTCTTTCTCTGCAGAGCAGACAGAAAGGGACCTAGAGGTATCCTTGCCCTGGTTTCCTCGTAAGCTGAGGCATGCCCCACTAATAACCCCAGAAGACAGAAGCACCTGATGATGTTTTGTTCTTATAAACTTGGGCTCAGATATGAAGGGGGGGGGGAATAAGTTAAGGACTGGGCCAGGAGTCAGGACTTGTTTTGCCATTTTCCTGGAGGTCTGCCAAAGAGAGTGTTGAGGATATTCAGATGGAGAGGGCTGCCAGCTGCTCTTTGGCCCCAAATAAATGAATGATCCAGGACTGTTTCCAGCTGAGAATAGTAGCATGGCACAGACGCCTTCCCATACATCGGGAGGCTTGACCTGCTTATCTGAATGGTGTGCAAGCTGTTTGGTCTTCCAGAGATACCATGCAGTGTACAGAGATGCTGTGTAGCAGAGCATCTGCTTTACGTGCCGATGTCCCAGGTTCAATTCCCTGCTGGCTTCTCCAGTTAAAAGGATCAAGAAGTGGGTGATATGAAAGTCATCTGCTTAAGCCCTGGAGAGCTGCTGCCTGTCAGAGCAGGCAATCATGATCTTGAATAGATCTGGTGTAAGGCTGCTTCATGTGTGTACTTGCTCTTACTGGGTGGCAAACTGTGGTCTGCCTTCAGTAGTTCAGCCTGTGTGGGTCAGATGGATAGCCCAGTGGGTGATGCTGACTTTTTGGAAGGGCTGAGGGCTATTTCCCTTCTGTCTGCTATCACTGAGCCTAGTGTGAGCCTGCAGTGAGTATACAAGATTTTAATGGCCTAAATGATGAAAGAGAACTGTGTTTTCATGTGCAGATTACAGACTCTTCTTCCCAATTAGATACTCAGAGCTTTTCTGTGGCACTCAGTTTCAGATTTTTTTAAGGCACAGCTGACTTTAAAGCAGACTGCATTAGCATGGTATCCGAGATTAGTTCCTCTAGGTTTCCAGGTGTTGAGCATATTGGTCTGAGATCCTTCAAAGTTGTGAAAGAGATCTCTTCCAGAAATGCGAGAGAGAAGGAGAGGAGACAAATGCTTGTGATTTTTGTTTCTGCAGTGCCATGAATGTACATAGCACTGTACAGAGTAACATTAGCAAACAAAGAAGAGAAGAGACTGGATTTATACCCCACCCTTCACTCGGAGTCTCAGAGCAGCTTACAAACTCCTTTCCCTTCCCTTCCCTACAACAGACACCCTGTGAGGTTGGTGGGGCTGAGAGAGCTCTGAGAGAACTGCCCTTTCAAGGACAGCTCTGACAGAACTATGGCTTGCCCAAGGTCATCCAGCCAGGTGCAAGTGGAGGAGTGGGGAATCAAACCCAGTTCTCCCAGATTAGAGTCTGCACACTTAACCACTACACCAAACTGGCAGGTTCCTGTTCCAAGGAGGTTACAATTTAAGAGCTGACAGCAGGGGAAATGTCAGATACATAAATGTAGATATACATACTTTAGTTTCAGGTTCGCGTGAGGACTTTTTCCCCCTTGGAGGGGTTGTAAAATACTTCTGGCTTGGCTCCTGGCTCCACTGAACTTCTGCATTTACAAGAGAGTTGTAGGAAGGAGCCTGCGAGTGGGCACCCAGAGGCTTAGGCATTGGCTCCAAGTATGGCAAAGACAGGGCCACTCAATGGAATGGAATGAAAAATGGGAAAAGGAGAAACATGTATCCCACCCTGAGCTTTGGAAGAAAGGGAGGATAAAAATTCCAGATTAATACCAGGTACACAGATAAATGACTTGGGATCTGCCTCACTGCTGTGGCCAAAGTTGCATTTAATTCCTGCTGTGCATTGATCCCAAATGCCATGCAACCTGGAGGGTGGTGAGTCATCCCAAGGAATCACAGGCCCACTGTTTGAGGATCACTGAGCTTTGAGATCTTGGCATATCACTAACATGAGAAATTTCTCTCCCCCCCCCCCCTTAAATCCTTTACCTACTAGTCAAGGTGAGGTAAGGGGGAAGAGAAGAGTTGGGCAGGAGTGGGGCAGCTGTGCAGGGAAGAGCAGCAGATGGAGGAGGCAGTAGCTTTTCCTCTTCAGTGACTTGGCTGATGTAATTGGCCTCCTCTGCTTTTGTTGTTCTTAGCTCTCCAAGACTTTTACCCCCATCAGTTCACGCATAGGTGACTCTGTCGAGGACACCTTTTGCTTCTTAACCATCACTCAGCAGAGTGCCACTGTTTTCTATGAGTCAGTTCTGCTGTCATTTACAAAGTGTGAACTGGCAGGGTGATGCTCCAGTCTGTCACAGCGCCATGGAGATATGCTCCGGGTGGCAACTCATATCCTGCTGGTCGTTCTTGTTGTTTTGACATTTTGAGCAGTGAGAAGTGTCTGGTTTTGTCTCACCTGCGGTGAGGGGAATTCTGCCTTCCAGTTGAGAAGATGTGGCCTAGGTTGCTTCACATAGCACAAGCCCAACAACATCAGCGTGGGTGCTGAGAGGGGGCAGCTGGAATAGACTGTGAAAGAAGGGAGAGCTGGAATGCTGAGGGCATCCTTGAGGCACCAGCTTCCCTCAGAGCAACAGTTTCTAGCTGGTATGCCCTGTTCTCCCGAAGGTGCATCTCACTGTCTAATGAGTTTTGCCTCATGAGTGCCCACAGTCTCCCTGTTGTGTCTACTTCTCCCTCATAATGGACAGTGCGAGCAGCAGGCTGAGTGCCGTTGCTATGGCCTGCTTGTTGATTTTGATTGTCCTCCAGAGCAGGCTTAGTGTGATGGAAACAAACCCAACAAAAAAAGTACTTACAAAAATAAAAAGAAGGGCCGGGGGGGGGGCAGTCTGTCTTGTGTCTTTTGCCATTTGAGGGGGGGCTTTGAAATGCATGGAGCACCCCTGGAAGAAAGGTTCGTGCACTTACTATCCTCTGTGTTTCTGAAGGTTCTGCTTCTGTGTGGTGGCTGTTCTGTATGCAACTCTCATTGCAGCTGGTGAGTACAGAAGCATTTGCAGTGGCAATGGAGCATCTACGAAACAGTTTCCCCAATGCTTTTTCTTGCCTCAGCCCCCTGTGGCTGCCATCTCTCCCATTCCCCTCCCTGTGCCACCAGAGGACTGTCTTTTTTTTTTAAAGGTAACTGTTAGATGACTAGTATTTTAAAATTGGTAAGTGCTAGATCACTACAGTATTGTAATTATCTGCTTTTTAAATGAAAGCTGTGAATTCATATTGTGGTAATAGATTGCTATAACACTATAGATTGTGGTAATAGATTGCTATAACACGATAGTGATCTAGCATTTTTTGTGGGAAGGGTTTAAGCCTGAAAATAGCCCTCTGGCCATGTGGTGGGAAAATGGTGGCCACAAGAAAGAAAGCGATGGCAGATAATGCAGACTTTCCTTACAAGACTGCCTGATATTGTACATTGAAAGTACTCTTCTCCCAAGACCTGGAGAAGAGTAGGTTTGAGAAGAGCTCACCATGGATAGGGGAAGGGTGATTGTGACATGATTAAACCATAATGTCATGCAGATGCTAAAAAAAAAAAGCACTATAGTTTGGCCGCTGAAACAGAGATAAACCTCTATATGGAAGCAGCCTTCCTCACAACCAAAGGGAAACCATCTTGGCTCTGCCCCAGTTTTTTCCTTTGAGCTTCTGAACACTATATAACAAACAAGATATCTTGGCTAAAATGTTGATATAACCTTCACCAGCTTTCCTGTGTTATGGATCCTTGGTCCACCCTGGCTTCAAAGGCCTTTCAGACAAGATACAGGTAAACTCTAAACATTTTCTTCCTGATTTTTTTTTTATTTATTGACTTACTGGCATTAGCATCCTGCCTTTCTTTTATCATGGATCAGTGGCATGCACGAGGTGGGGGTGTCCCAAGTGGTCTCCCATTCATGCACAGATAAAACCCAGGTCTGCTTAGTCTCTGCAGGGTTGCTCCATCATGCGCCTTCCAGCTATTGGACTGATGGTAATCTTCCATTAGGTTGTGGTGGTGGTACCCAGAAGACACTACCTACAGAGAGCAATGTGTACTTCAGGGTGTCAAAGGGCTCTTATGCAGCCCACAAGCAACTAGTGCAAGGGAGGGAACAGGAGACTGCTCGGGGAGGGAGTGGGCGGAGCCACTCTAATTGTGGCTTCAGCATGGTGGAACAACCTCATCTGCAGCAGTCAAGCATTGTGGGAGCATCTGCCCCATGCTGCACTGCTGGTTCTCCAGTCCGCCCATATGGGTTTTCCTCTGCACCCCCTCCCAGCCCATGGGGTCTTGCAGTGAGGATACACCAACTCGGAGCTTACCAGCTGCTGTCCTTTATATACAGTTTATACTTCCGGTACCTAACATTACATTTTATGGCACATATGGCCTGGCTCGACGAAATGACATAGATATCAGATCCGTCCCGCATAACAAATGAGTTCAACACCTCTGGTTAATGCATATCATTGTCTTGACTTCCCCACCTAGTTAAGATTGATAGTTGTGGTCATCTTGAAGAATGTGCTAGGACTGGCCGAAACTTGTATAAACTGAAGATAGCTACCCATTCTTAAGATACCCAAGAAGTTTTACAAATCCCAAAAGCACATTTTTACAGCTTATGTGTCTTAAATTGGCACTCTGTGGCTTTTTAGCTTCTCAAAGCTATATAAATGCTATTAACTAAACGTTAGAGACATTCCAAAAGAGAGAATACAGTATTCTGTTGGCTGGTTGACAATGTAGTACTGAATTTCCCCCTGGTCCAGCCATTCTCGTTCTTTCCTCCACATTGGATGGAATCCTGGGTTCTTCAGATCCTGTTTTGGAGTAGGAATCCAGTATGGTCTGTTTCCGCTTCTACACAATTGTAATTCCTATGGCTGCTTAGCAGCCTCGCAGTTACCACCACACAACTAGGCAAAACAATAAAATTGAAGTTAAATAAAATTGAAGTTCAGTAGCACTCTTAAAAACCAGGAACATTTCCCAAGGTATAAGTTTTTGTGAGTCAAAGCTCCCTTTGTTAGATAAAAGTGAAAAAATAGGTTTATGTCTGTGAAGTGCAAGAATTGCTTGGTTAGATGTTGCTGCCTTAGACAGAGATAACCTCTCTTGTTTTGAACAGAAAAACCACCCTTGAATCCAGATCCTAGATGAGCAGTTGAGCACCTGGCACTTAAAATCCAATTTTGTTCAAATTAGGTAACTTTAATCATATAAGACATAACCCCAGGCTTCTGCAATCTCAAGTAGACTCATAACCCTTCTCCCATTACTTATATTCCCACTACAGACTTGTTTCTCATGAATAGCAGTTGAGATGGCAAATTTGTATTTGGATGTATCTCTTTACCCTGTAAAGGGGGGGAGGGCACTGGGGTGGAATCCTCCATAGGAAAAATTCCCTGCTTGTAGAAAACTAGTGTTGCATGGGGGGGGGGGGCGTTAATGCAGAAGGATTCAGTTGTGTGATTTTCCCACCTGCAGTCTAAACTGGTGGTAGATTGAAAACAAGTTTATTAACTTGTCTTCTGCAGTTCACTTGACCCAAGGACTTTGTTATTTGGCTTCCTAGGGGCTAGCAGAACAGTCTGAGATTAGCTAGAGGAAGGGAAGCTGATAACAATCGGGGTGTATGTGTGCAGCTTCTTGCTTCTGCCAGTCACAAGCAGTGCTTGCCCCTTCCAGGCTCCCCCTTATCCTGCAGTAACCTAGGCTACGTTGCGTAGGAGTTGGTGCAGCTTTTCAGTTGGGGCTGAGGCCAGGCAAACTTGACCCTCTCTGGCTTTCCCTTCTGCTGAAGTGAAATTTATTGTCTATTAATAGAATTAGATGAAGGTTCAAAGGCATCATTAGCTTCCATACTGAAGTGATAAAATGCGGGCTCAATTGCTTTCCGAAGACGGAAATGTTTAATTACATGCTTTGCCAATGTAGCTGCCAGCCTCTGTCAATTGTGATGGCAAACCCTAACATTGATTACAGTGCTTGGCTGTTTGCACTTCATTCTGTGCTTTGCTGTGCCAATTCTGTCCCACTGGTGAGAGCTTGGATGGAGGATCCCAGGAGTTGCAAGGGTGTTTTATTGTGAGTGGGATCCTCTTGACAGCTGTTTGAAAATACTATTGAATTTCCTAGGGCAATGCCATAGGATTTTGTTTCTTTTGGATGAGACAGAACTAGAGATTTAGGATGCCTTTGTAATATTTGCTTTATTTACAAATATATACTGAAAGGATAATAATGTTCTTATAAGCAGCCAGTTCAGCCACCAGTCCTGTTCCATCATCCTCAAGAAAACAACTATACTCCAAGGATACTTCGGTCAAATCACTATTCTGTGCTACTTTTGTAATCTTTAATTCATGCTGCAAATATGGCTCCAAACTCTAAAAGCATGTAAACCTTTTATATATTCAAGCTCCAAACCATTTCCCTGCTTCTCCTTCTAGCTCTGATGGGTGTCAACTTCTGAAGACTAGGTTCTGGGCCAGAAGAAAAAATATCCCCAATCTTTAAGACCATTAAAGATCCTGGCCATTTATTCACAGTGACAGCCAAATGGCCAATGCCATCTCCCCCCTAACCTACTCTTTTTTAAAGTCTGGTCCCCAAACAAGTTCTCTGTAACACAGTTCTTCCTAGAAAAGATGACAACTGGACAGGTTAACACCATAAATGATTTCAGTTAACTGTTTATGCATTGACAAAGTGTAATTTCTTCCTGTAGTCCAAGCCATCGGTTTTCCATTAACAAAATCCAATAATGTTTAGTCTTTAAATTAACAATTTACTACGTCTGCAAGGATTCCTGTTCTTTGGGGTAGGACTTTCTGAAGAACAAATGCACATTCTGATCACATTCTCCCTCAGCAAAGCTATTTCTTGCTCGGGTTTCCTGGCTTGCCCATGCCTATAAATCTCCTCAAATCTGCTGTCACACATTCTTTTTGTGCCATTTCTGCACTGGTTCTTGGCCCATGCTGTGCCTGGATCTGAAGTGCAGATGTAAAGCCTTGACTAAATCTGGGTAATTTTGCTTCTTATCAGGGGTATCTTCTGCTGGGACATCAAGGACTGCTCAGGCTGGCTGATAGCAATACCTCAGTAAACCCAATACTAAGTGTGATCTTAAACTAAGGCGAATAGGTTGCCCAGTCACTATTGCCTGCACACCTTGATTTCTGGATTAGACCAGTGACAAAGCCTGTCACTGGATTAGTCCACTGGATTAGTCCAGTGACAAAGCCACCCCATGCATGCCACTGATCCACAATGGAAGGAAGGCAGGATGCTGATGCCATTAAGTCAATAAACAGAATAAATAAATCAGGAAGAAAGCGCGTCTCTTTACACCAGGGTCCAGTGAGGGAGGGAGAAGGAGTGTGTGTGTGTTTTGTAAGGAATAAATACTCTGGGTGCGATCACACGGACGTTTATTGCGGGCCTCGCGGCTGTTCCCCATCGCAATTAAAGGGGCTGGCTAGACGGCCGCATCTGTCTCCCGTCTCAAAGCCGCCGCCCCCCCACACTCGAGCCCGCTTTTCCAACCACCAGGAAAAACAAGTACCTTCCGTTTGAGCCATCGCGCTTGAAAGAGCAGTGCGGGAGAACCCGGGTTTAAATGCCCGTGTGATCGCACCCTCTGTCTGTGTTGTCTTGTCTGTTAGGGGAGAGGTGTTACAACTTTAAGGGGATTCAGCTAAATTATGGTTGGACTTGAAGGCCTTCATGGGGCACGACAGATGAGGAAGCCTTTGTGGAGTTTTTGCCCTGCCTGTGTCTCTGGGCAACAGCTGACCTTCTCCCCCTCCCCCAATCCAAGCTACCTGTTTCCAGTGCTGCCAGCCATTTTCACTTTTCTCTTCCATTTGCTCTCCCATTAACATGTGTGGGATAAATCAGGGCTACGAGGATTTATTCTCCAGCCATACAGCTGTAGCTGTATCTCTCTCTAAGCCACTCCCTCCCATGGTGGATTTTGGTTTTTCTGGCTTCAGGTCCTGCAGATTCTTTCTAATTTCTGAGCTGTCTCCTCCAGTTTGTCACTGTCACACTGCGAGAAAGACATACAGCCTCATGGGCCTAGTCAGCCTCCCCCAGCCAGGGGCTCTGTTGCTGGGCTGTTAAGTCACCTTTGACCCCTTTGTAGCTGCTAATCCAGGAAGAGTCTCCTTGCCTCACCTGATGTGCAGCCTCAAGGCTTTTCACTCACAGTTCCTTAAATAGCTGCTGGAAGGGCTGCTGCATTTTCCTTTCCTTCTGATATAATCACCACCACAGTTTTTCTGAGGAGTTTCAGTTTTTGTAGGTAGGATTCTGGACCAAAAGGGAGAATATGCCTGTTCACCAGTGTTCTAGACACTCATTTTCTATATACTTAATATTTTTCTGGGCTGGTGAAATGGCTGGATTACAGTGAGAACTACGGGTGTTGGGGGAACCCTGTGAACCCTTAAGATGGGACTTAAGCTTGGTTATGCCAGTGTGTAAGTGTGCCCATGGGACAGAGAATTCCTTGAAAGTATACTCCCATATGATCTTCATGGATCAATTTGTGATGCTGTCTATTATACTCTTATTCTACCCTTCCTCTTAAGGAGCTGAGGATATGATAAAAATATGTGGCTTTCCACCCTCTCATGCTCACAATAGTCTTGTGAGACAAATTAGGCTGAGAACGAGTGACTAGCCTAAGGTCTCTCAGAGAGCTTCATGGCTGGAGGGGGGCATTTGAACCTGGGTCTCCCCAGCCTGGTACAGCATGCTGACCACTATGCTACACTCAGTGTAAGTTGACAGAAAGGCTGGGCTCATAACGCCTGTCCATTCTGGGCTGCTGTCTTAAGCTCTCAAATGTCGCTTCTGTAACCCGCTCTTGTTCTTTTCTATCCACCGTCTCGTTTCATGGAAGAAAGGAGAATGATGTAAGATGCTTTGCATCCCCATTGGGGAGAGAGGCGAGGTGTAAACTAAGTAAGTGAATAATTTTTTCCCCAGCACACTTCCAATTCAACCTGAGCAACATCTGTATTTCTAGGCTACACTTCACAGTACTTGCTATTGAATGAAATAAAGGTGTTATTGGAGTGTGATTACAAAATATGGGCTTTGTATATATATTTTTTTCTAATTTCACATATTAAAGCTTTTCTTACATCTTTGATAAACACAGTGGGCTCAGACTTCTAAGCAGGTGGAGTTTCCTGCATCCTAAATGCTTTTCTTTTGTTTCTGTTACTGCCACGTGGTCATACTTTCAAGAGCTCTTCTCTTCCTCATTCCTGTCTCTCTCTTTCACAAACCGTCACTCTCTGGATGGCAGCTCAGCTGTGTTCCGCCTTGCCCTGCTTATGCCACCAGCATTGAGGGCTTGCACCTGGCGATCCTCCAAGAGCCCTTTCCAACCTCTCCATTGTACACTACTTGGAGGAGATGAGTGGCAGCAGGCTTTCTGAGCCTCACAACTTGCATCTTTGGCACGTAGCAAGCAATCAGTTGCGTCTCTAGGGTCTTATGATGATGCTTCTAATAAGACACTCACCTTTGTATTGCTCTTTTGGTGTCTCTAGATAGCCTCCCTGACTGGCTGTGTTGCAGACACACATGTTTAGTGTGAGCTGGCAGGTGCTCAAGCATCCCCCCCCCCCTCGGCTGGTGTCCTGCATTGGGCAGGGGCATGCATTTTTCTGGCCAGTACCTCAGTGTGCATGACTGGACAGTAAATCTTGTAGTGGTGTCTTGATAGATTTGCTGTTACACTAAAAGGCCTTCTAAGCAGCTTAGCCATTCCTATTGCCACGTGTCTGATGCAGAATATACTGCTTGGCAGCTGCCCCTCCCCATAAGCAGGTTCCTAGCAGAGTGTGGTGCCCCTCCCTGGCAAAGCTTCCAATCCCCTATGACGACAGCAGGGGCCTCCTGTTTGACGGATCAACACTGGATGGGTTCATAACGCAAGAGGTTTCTGAGTCCTGAGCACAGCAGGTTTGCCTTTTGTCCCTCTTTTTGCCGAAGAGAGTGTTGAATGTGTGTGAGGCTGAAAGGGCTGCAGAAAGGGGGAAATCATTTCAAAGCTGCTGGCTTTTGAGAAATGCTGTTGCACTGGACTGTCTAATCCCAGAGGCACTGGCTGGGCTTGATATGGGGGAAAAAGCTGCCCAGGTGTGTGTTGGTGTTGGTATTCTCTGCTCCTTTCATTTGGCAACTTCTGGTGTTGTGTAAGGGTTTTGGTTTGTGGGAGGAAGCAGCCTAGGGTAAAAGCTTCATGCTGCTGCTTGTATAGACAGTTTCTGATGATCGTTTTCTCAAAAGTTTGTTCTGCCAGGCTCCAGCATGGGGGGGAATGTGCTTCCCAGGAGAACTAGTGAGATTCTCTTCTGCTCAGCTGAAAACAGAAATTTGCTTTCTTTTGATGCTCATCCATCACTTTCCCTGTTGGTCAGGAGCCTGAGGCGGCTGTACAAGGCACTGTGCATGTGACTTCTGGGCAGGCAGTGTATGTGTGGGGGAGTCTGCTCTTTCATGCTTCTGAAGGGAATTCTGACTCAAACTCAGGAAGTTCCCACCAAAGGCCCATAGCCCGTAGAAATGTGGCAGGAGATTCTTGACGGACGGCTCTGTCTGCTGTTTGCAAATCAGCTCCTAGCAAAAAACTTCAGCTGCCTTTTGGTTCATATCCTTTGTGTGTCTAAAGGAGGAGAGAAAGAAAAACATGCTAGCTAAAACCAAATCCAGATTAATCTAGAAATGTTTCTTCCCCTTGGTCATACTTGCTTTTTGAAGAGTGCTCCTGCAGTTTAATTTCTCCATTTAGTGAGCATTGCTCCTCCAATCCCATCTGCCTGTTACAGAACTACTAAAGACATGGGACTACCTTTTGATCATGTTGGCCAGTTCTCCTCCCCTCTCCCACCGCCCTTACAGTTTCGGACACCTTCACAGTGCACACAACCCCCTCCACATACCCAAGGCACCTGATAGCAGAAAAAGGAGACAGCCATTAATCTTCATAGATTAATGCTGCAGGAAGAGGAAATGAGCAGGTCTTTGTTTTGCTGTGTCCCCTGACAGCGCTATCAGTCAGCTAGATAGACTGACTGGTACCTGTATTGATTCCATGAGCCAGACGAGATGATGGAGGTCATTTGGAAGTAACAGGAGCTCTCAATTGGCTGGTTACATAGGATTTGTATCTGGTGGGAGGATATTCATTTTATTAATTAAAAATATACCCTGATTCTATAGCATTAACTTAAAAAGAAATGCACATTCAGATTTTAGCGGTATTACAAAAACCCATTCTGAATTATTACATATTTTGTTTTATTATTAATGTTTTATTTATGCTGCTTTTCTCACCACTGGGGATTTAAAGTGGCTTATCACATACTTCTCCATTTTATCTTCACAACAACCTGTGAGATAGGTTCGGCTGCGAGAGTGTCATGGGCCCAAGATCACCCAGTAAGCTTCCATGGCAGCCCTAGTCCAACACTCTAGCCACTATGCAATACCAGCAATCCTAGTTAAGTGTGTGGTTGCAAAGAGTAAGTGACTTGTGCTGTGTAAGAACAGGCCACCATACAGGGGCACTGCTGCAAACTGAAAAAGAGAGAGAGAATCCTTTTTTCCTTCTTCATTCAAGGCCACAGTGCACCACAAATTAACATAGGAATGTGTGGACTGGGAACATGGTTTGTAAGCTAGTATGCTTGGAGAACTTCTTTGCAAGGGGACCATGTGCCTTACATTAATAGCTGAAACCCTGCTTCTTGGGATTTGTTTTTGATTTTACTTTGTCGCCTTTAGTTCAGGTCCTATAGCTCGGCATGTGTCTTCTGTGCCCTTCGCAGTCCATTTTCATACACCTGATATAAGAGGCTCCAGCTTCTGAAGGCTCATGGCCATGGCTGTGCCCTTGCTATGGCTCCAGGATCCAGCCACCAACATTGGTATTGGGAGGAGAAATGGACTTAGTTTCCAGACTGGCCTTTCCGTCCCTCTTGAAATACCTTGTGGGAATAAAGTCAGGCTGCAAGCTTCGCTGCCATATGGAGGTGAATCCTGCTAGACCAGAGGCTGCATGACATTATTGAAAATTATCATTTATTTACTTGCTTGTGTCCAGAAAAGGCTGCTTGCAAATGAGCAGGTAGTGATGCTTTTCTCAGTTAGATGAGAATGGATTTTCTCTTTCTCCTGGGTGTTGATGTGCTGTTGTTGACTGACATTGGCATGCGTGAGCAAGTGACCAGGAGAACTTTTTTTCCCTAGCCTTCCTATTTTAGTGGACGTTAGTAAGGTTGCATCATCCTGTAATTTTTCTGTTTTGGTAGTTTTTACCTTGTGTTAATATTGCTCTAAACCATCTTGGAATTCTAAGAAACAGCATGGTATAGTTCACCATAAATTGGGTTGGGAGGTGTTATTTTGTCCCAGGCATTACATGCCATATTTAATGCTGATGTAAGGTGTTGCACCCTGGAACACAGCCTGGCTTTCCAGAGAATAGTTTGTTCTAGTGTCAGTCTAAAGTTTGCTTAAACTGGTTAATCGCTGAAGATGGCTTCCTGACATTTTATCCAATGAATGACTTGTACAAACACAGTTATCCTGAGATTTGCTTTGTGCTAATATTGGTGGACATCTGCAGCAGGCGTGAAGGTAATGTATAACTCCAGCCCATTTGGTCCTAAGCTGTCCTCTTGCCACTTCTAAAGGCAAAATACTTTGAGCCGACACTGTCATGTGACTGTAGACAAAACCCCACTGCAAGCCTTCTCTGAAAGAGAGCTTTAGCTTGTCTGAAGCATTGTGTTGTATGGTGGGAGTCTAGGTTTCTTTTCTTTTTTTCATTTTTATGATAGCACTGAACCAACGCTAGACTTGGCAGATCAAGCCTCTGAACTGAGATTTGATCTGAAATGCCTCGGTTTATGGGAGGGCCCTTAAGCAACTCTCTCCCCCATCTTTTAAGGTAGATAGGCTTTTGGGAACCTGTATTTGACGTTGTGCTTCAGAACCAGTGTTGGGAGTATGCAGTACCAGTGCTAGAGGCAGTATGCCGCTTTGTTATCAGTTGCTGGGGGAGCACAGGCAGGATGCTGCTGCTGCCTTCCTAGAGGCTGGCTACTGTGTGAACAGAATGCTGGACTAGATGGTCTGGTCCAGCAGGGCCCTTCTTATGTTCTTATGCTTGCTTCTGTACGTCTGGCCGTTTAGCACCCTATCTCACCTTGAAAGGTTGGCTTAACCTCCACCATATGGAAAAACAGAAGAGAAACTCCACCATAGGGAATTCTCTGCAAGCTGTCTAGATTCCAAGTGGTAGAAGGTTGCTGGACCTTGCATCAGCATTGCATTGGGGGGCGGGGGGGGACAGGACCTACTAGAACCCAAACTCCTTGCTGTGGTCTCATTTGCCAACATAGCCTCTGTGTTACTGGCTGTCATGCTGTAATATGCTGTCTTCTAGATATTTTTGGGGAAGTCGGGCCTTCCATATGAGTAGCAAGATGCTGGAAAAAACCATGAAGAGCTTTGGCAAGAAGCTGATACGGCGACGTGTGGTAGACCTTAGCTCGGAAGAGACCCGTTTTGCCCGCTGCCTCTCCACCTTGGACCTCATAGCTCTTGGCGTGGGTAGCACCCTTGGGGCCGGCGTCTATGTCTTGGCTGGGGAAGTGGCCATGAAGCAAGCTGGCCCTTCCATTGTGCTCTGCTTCTTCATTGCGGCTGTCTCGTCAGTTCTGGCTGGGCTGTGCTATGCCGAGTTCGGGGCCAGAGTTCCGAAGGCCGGTTCTGCCTACCTCTACAGCTTTGTGACAGTTGGGGAGATCTGGGCCTTCACCACAGGGTGGAACCTCATCCTCTCCTATGTGATAGGTATGTGCCATTGGATTGAGAGAGGGGAGGGAGGAACTTCTGGGTTTTTTTTCTAGATCAGGATGGCAGAATGTGTCCCTGACACAACCAGAGCTTGTTTACTGCTTGGTGCTGAAGAAACATCAGTGTTGTATTTTCCTCAACATGCTAACCCTCTCTTGAACTGGGGATCCCAGAGTGGGTTTTTATTTATGACTCCAAATAGCTCCATAATCCAGTCATTGCTATATGAGATATCACACAAATATTTTGAGCCATTGTCCCCTATTCATGTGTTTAATTTGCTCCATTTATACCCCAACTTCTTCCCCAATGGGGGATCTACAGAAACTTACATTGTTCTCCTCTCCTCCATTTTATCCTCACAACAGACCTGTGAGGCAAGTTAGGCTGAGGGTGTACAACTGGCCCGCAGTCACCCAGCAGAATTTGAACCAGATCCTTGTCCTACAGTGTAACCACCACTATACCACATTGGCTCTCGATCACTATTCATCAGAATTCCTTACATCCAGAAAGGGGGAAACAGGTTATTTGGGGGATATATGTTGTTGGTTTTAAATGGTGATTTTTAAATAATGATTTGTGAGCCACCTTGAGCCATGAGGAAAGGCAAAATGTAAACATTTATTTAATAAATACATTATTGTTCATGTTCTCGGATTAATGAAGGATTCTTTTGTTGATTACTAGGTACGGCAAGTGTTGCGCGTGCCTGGAGCTCTGCCTTTGACAACATCATTGGCAATCACATCTCCACTTTCTTTCGGAACAGCACTGCCCTGCACTTGAAGAATGTGCTGGCTGAGTATCCTGACTTCTTTGCCCTTTTCCTGGTGCTGCTGCTCACAGGTAGGATGATCCTAAGGTGGCAGATCTGCCCTCCATTGCAAAAGCCTGCAACTTGCAGAGCTTAAGCAAAGCCAAACTTCCCTTGAAATTGGTTGTTCAGTCCCTGGGCTAGCCCCAAGGCAGGTGAAACTAATAATAAAAGTAAATCTAACTAGCCAGCCTTGGCATCTGGGACTAGGGGACAGGCTTTCCAGAGGAGTGGGCAGGCATGTTCAAAGAGGCTTGTGCTCTAGCGCTACTCAGTTTTAGGGGAGCTGGTATATTCCTATGCCCTCTCTCCAGATCCTCTTGCTTTCTTCCACTACAGGCTTGCTAGCATTTGGCGTGAGTGAATCTGCGCTAGTAAACAAAATCTTCACCTCGATCAACCTGCTGGTCCTCAGCTTTGTCATAATCTCTGGCTTTGTGAAGGGGGATGTCAAGAACTGGAGTGTGTCTGAGGAGTATTATCAGAACCGGTCGCAAGAAGCTCTGAAGTCTGGAATCTCGTAAGAAGACACCTTTTTCCTGAATGGGCAACTGCCTGGCTTGCTATTCCAAGCTGATTCCTCCTTGTTACCTGGGGATTAACACCTGACTGCTCTGGGCTACCCAGACTTTGTCACTAAGTTTAAGTTGCTGCATGAGCAGAGAAAGGTGTGGGGCAATAGACTGGTGAAGAAAGGGAAAGCAGCAGAGCTGGAGGGGAGATACTTGTCAAATAGCCATTTCACCATTTGTGTCTACCCCCTGGCTGGATGTCAAACAGTCGTTTCACCATTTGGGACTACCCCCTGTGTGGGTGAGATGACCCCTCATTAGCTTGCTTGGCTCCTCTGAGTGTGGCTGCAGGCCTTCCCTCTCTTCCTCCTTCCTTCTCTCTTTCAGGCCTGGCAAATTTGGTGCAGGTGGCTTTTTCCCCTTTGGCTTCGAGGGGGTCCTCTCTGGTGCTGCAACTTGTTTCTACGCCTTTGTTGGATTTGACTGCATTGCAACAACAGGTAAGGCAACTGCAGGAAGAAGGGAAGAGCAGGGAGAACTCTGCTTCTGTGCCCTCTCCCTTCTCCCCTCTGCCACAGAGCACTTGGGTAGGTATTTCGTCTGGGAGAGGGCATTTCATGCTGAGTGGCTGGGCATGGGGGGCTGCATACATAAGCGCGTTCACATGGGATCCCTGCTCAGCCCGGGAGTGTGGTGGCTGCTGTTCCGTGCCTGTTACATTCCTCGTGGAAAACGTCTTCCTGTGGTCTGGGAAATGAGTCATTAGCCGTGCAACCCGGTGGCACAGATGGCTGCTTTGCCTGGGAGCCCTGAAGACTCCTTTGCACAAAACAGTTCTCGTGCAGAGTGACAGTCAGCTGCCCAGGTAATAGATTCACAGTGCAAAATAATAACAGTAAAAAACCTGCACGACATGTTCTTATGTAAAAGCAAATCTGCATTTTCCTGCCCAGATTAGCTGGTGTTGAATTACGGTTGTTCAAGTCGTTTCCTGCCTCCGGCATTTGTATGGGTGTGCTGATTTCACTGGACTGTCATCCTGACCATTCTTGTCTGCCTTCCTGTCCTCAGGTGAGGAGGCTCGTAACCCCCAGCGCTCCATCCCCATTAGCATCATCGTCTCCCTTCTCATCTGCTTTTTGGCCTACTTTGGGGTTTCTGCTGCCTTGACTCTAATGGTGCCCTACTTCTTGGTGAACAAGGACAGCCCCCTGCCTGAGGCCTTCAAGGATGTGGGGTGGGAGCCCGCCCGCTACGTTGTGGCCATTGGTTCACTCTGCGCCCTCAGCGCAAGGTAAGGTCTGGGTGAGAGGCAGAGCCAGGCAGTGACAGCTGCTGTGTGCATGCTGCCGTTTGTGCTCTCGGCTATCCGAGGTTCTTTCCATGTCCAAGGGCTGACCATCTCTCTTCCTGCTCAATGCAGTTTGCTTGGCTCCATGTTTCCAATGCCGCGAGTGATATATGCCATGGCTGAAGATGGACTCCTCTTCAAGTCCCTGTCCCGGGTGCACAGTCGCACCAAGACCCCCTTGGTGGCCACAGTTGTGTCAGGCATCATTTCTGGTAAGGATATGATGGTAAAAGGTTTCTTTCTTTGCTCCCAGTGGGTGAGGCTGAGTCTTGTGTAACTTGTATTCTCTTGCAGCCCTGATGGCATTCCTCTTCGAGCTGAAGGACCTGGTGAACCTCATGTCAATTGGCACACTGTTGGCATACTCATTGGTAGCTGTTTGTGTACTCATCCTCAGGTGGGTGCCTAAGGCCTTTGGACTGAACCACTATAGGTATAGGGTACTCAAAGCCACATCCAAACACTGTAATGTCCTAACCATTTGCAAGGGGGAGGGGCGGGGAGAGGGTGCTTGATCACTGAGACTGGTGGAGGCTCTTTTTGCATAAGTGCTGATGATGGACGGTCTTAATTCCTTTGGTTTTGCTTTTAGATACCAACCTGAGATGGGTAGCTCTTCCAAGGACATGGAGATGTTGGAGGTGAATGGAAGTGAAGAAGAGAAGGTGATAATGAATGTGTCAGTCAACAGTAATCAGACTACACTCAAAGAAAAGTTCACCTGGGGGAGCCTTTTCTGTCCTTCTGCGGAGATCCCGACTCACATTTCGGGACTCATTGTCTACATCAGTACCACAGTTGTCTGTAAGTGTTGGGGGCAGAACTGAGGTGTTTTAGCTAACCAGGGATTTAAAGCTTGCATTGGAAGTCCTCTTAACAATGGCACTGAGCTCAGAAGTGCTTCTAAAGTTCTGGCTAAGTTGGGGAGGGGAATGTCCAACTTCAGCTGGTCAACTGGGCACACTGAACAACTTAATTCTCTCTTGAAGAGCCCAAACAGCCTTTCCGGAGACCTGGGGAATGGAACTAGCTCAATAGCAGATCTGAAATGCCTCAAGCCAGTTTGCAGTTCTGGCTGTGATATTTTCTGTTAGATGACTCCTGGGAAACATTATGGAGAGGTTATGCTAGATCACGTGCCCTCCCCCCTTTCCCAGTATAAAGTAGATGTTTCATTCTCTGTCTTGCAGCTATCATGATCACTGTCCTGTGTGGAATCCTGGCACAGGAGGGGAAAGCGCTCATGAAAGGCAACCTTGGTTGGGTTGTGGCATGCGCGCTTCTTCTAGGTATTTCACTAGTTATTACCATCATCATCTGGAGGCAGCCAGAGAGCAAGAAGCGCCTCACTTTCAAGGTAAGAGTCACGGCCAGAAAGCCGCTCATCATTCTGAGATTGTATGTGGCAGAGCTGAGTGTTGCCTAGATCTGCCATGCCGTACTTGGCATCTTTTGTGCTCAGCATTTGCTGAAGGAATTATGACACTTCTGCTGTTGCTTCTGGATGGCTGAACCGTTCCATGTGAATAGCAACCCCACCTTCTGCTTTTCAGAATGAACAGCTCTTATCTCTCTATCCCTCCAGTCTCTCCTTACTACCATGCTTTTGTAAGTCTGATTCCTCCCATAGGCATGACAAGATTTCCACTCTGCCATATTAATTTCCATGCTCCTTGCAGATAGGTGTTCATTTTCTGCCTCAGGGCAGCCTTTCCAAAGCATTACAGAAAAAATTGGTTGAATTCTAAGTTGGCCTGGGCAATAAGATGTTGTTCTTATTAGTAGCTCTGTTGTGTGAAAACACATTTTTCAAGAATTCTGAAGCCAATTTCGAGTTGGTTGGAAATGCAGTTTCCTCGCCCTCCCCAAATGTGAGTGCTGTTTGAAATGGTGGTTGTGCCAATGTCATAAGCATCTATTGGCCAGTACCTGTGATTTTAGAGTCTGCCACCTCCTATGCTTGTTCAGTTTTGTAAATATCCTTTTTTTTTGGGGGGGGGGGGGGAATCATTCTCTCTTGCCCCCTCACATAACATGCCTAAACACTGCTAAAACTCTAAATAGCAAACAAAGGAATCTCCTCTCTGAATAAAACTCCATTAACTAGCAAATTTACCTTATCCTAAATAGCAGTGTTTCAGAAACATGGTGAAACTAATAAAGGGAAAGACATTTTGAAAACCACATTGCAAAACCTAATGAAAGTGGCAGATGCCATTATTCCTTTTCAGTTGAAAAGGAGAAACATCTGTTGCACACTAGATATCGGTGTTGCAGGCATTCTAAGAGCTAGTCTATGCACTGCATATAAACTCCCTCCTCGGTATTTTGTTTCTTTGAAAGACCCAGGCAATTCACTGGAATTCAGTCTACTTTTAAATCTGACTGCAAATCTGGTGAGAGAACTAGTTTCCCAGATTCTTGAGAAATGTTTACATCCACTTCCTTTGTGGGCTTTCTCTTCTTTTCTAGGTGCCTGCCCTGCCGGTGCTCCCTCTCTTCAGTATCTTTGTGAACGTCTATCTCATGATGCAGTTGGATGCAGGCACCTGGGCCCGCTTTGCTGTCTGGATGGCTATAGGTAAGGAAGCCTGATTTGTTTGAAGCACTGTCATTCAGGACTGATCCCAGTAATGGCTGTGGCCTCCCAATGGGACAGCAAGGAAAGCAGAGGGAGCCTTTTCTGTGTGGAAGTGTTATCTAGGGTGGCATCTAAGTCTTCAGGTATCTGATGATCCAAGTGCACCTTGGACCTGCAAACAGACTTGGAGTTTCAAGAGGCATCATTTGGCCAAGCAGGAATGCAGAGAATAAACCAAAGAAGATCCAAAGGGGAAAGAATCCAAGCTTGGCATGAGTTGGAATGCTGAGAGTAGCTGTGGATACAGGGGCCAGAGAATGCAAGAAACACAGGTCTAATTTTCCTGAGCTGGGAGAGAGATGGGGAAGTTCACGTTCAGGTGAAGTCAGAAGCAAGCCTTTTTGATTAATACAGATGGAGGCTCCAAGTGGAGAGGAGATTGCAACCAGGAGGGGCTTTCAGAGAAAGATCTCCAGATGTTCATAGGAGGAGGGTTAGAGACAAGACAGGTATAGACTTTGGAAATCAAATTCATTGTTGCCAGTTGAGATCTTTGCAGACAGGTGCCCTGGGGCATGCACTGGGGGAGGGTGCTGATTGCCCACATCTTTGCCTCTCGACAGAGAAGGGGAAAGAAGGAAGAGCAAACTCCTACTGCCACTTCCTTCTAGTGATGGCAGAGCCTCCCTACCCACCTTGTATGAGTGAGAAACACCTCTTGCTTGACCCCAGTAGGAGTTAGCCCCAGCAGCAAGGCAGTGGTTCTTGGGTCCCATCCTGGACCTAGAATCACTAAGACCGCCCATGACTGTACATATGTGGAGAAGCATTTGTCCTTTCGTTAAGAATGAATAAGGCAGATGGCAGAGAATTATTCCCAAAGACACCTTGATTATTATTCTAAGCATTTAGATTCAGTCAACAGAGCTGGTGGCTACTAGTTGGGTCAGTTTCGCTCTAGGCTTTCCCACTGAGCCAATCTTGACCTTTTTGTATTTGCTTCTATGCAAACTAGTAATGGTTTCTTCGTGGTTAAAATCGGATCACATGAGCTGCCTTTTCTTCTGCTTTGTTCTACAGAAAGATTAGGTTAGGTCTTGCAGGGAAATCTTGTGACCCATATGTAGACATGGTTTGGTTACTGGCCGATAGGGACTGATGTCAAGAAGAAGTCATGGCAACAGTTCAAACCTTGGGTTCACCTTCAGCTAAGGGAACTTGTGCAGCAAGAGCTGAATGAAAGCTGCCAGTCAGAGGAGACACTGCTGAGCTAGGTGGATGCTTTAACTTGGTAAATGGCAGCTAATATTAGGGTGGGGGGGGTTTACCTTTAGCATTTAATCATGTTAAAAGTATGTTAAACCTTACTGTTATTGAAAGCTAGATCCTGCAGCTTTAACTCCTGACTCTCATCAGTGGCTGTCTATCACGCTTTTTCTCTGAGGAGCTCCAGGAAATCTCCCCCATCCCTTTTATCATCACAGCAAGCTCTGTGGGGATAGCTTAGGCAGAGCCAGCCACTGACCTGAGATCACCCAGCAAGTGTCATGATTAAATGGGGATTTGAACTCAGGTCCTACCCAGTCCTAGTGTTCCAGACTACATTGCTTTGGTGTAAAGCAATCTAGCATGCTAAACTACGAGATCAATTTTTTAATAAGTAGAATAACTGACAAGCTGTTCTTTTTTGGAGTCCCTGGTAGGTAGATCATTTGGAGCTATGGTCACCAGTTTTGACTCTTCTTTCCATAGATGATCAGAAGTTTAGCTGGTTACAGTTTTAACCAGCTTATTCGATAAACGGCTTTGGATGTATGTTTTCTATTGTTTGATTCTAGAAATTTTTGTAACTTTTCTCCTGTTTATGTAACTGCTATAGTATTTGCTTGCTTTTTTTTTTATCTAGCAGCTCTTAACATATGAGATAAAAGTGTTTTTGTAATCCATGCAGGCTTTGCCATCTACTTTGGTTACGGGATTCGGCACAGTGTAGAAGCACAGACCACTCGACAGTCACAGTTAACAACAAACAAGCCTCTGAATTCTGCTGGCTCTGACCTGAGTCCAAATACAGCTGTCTGAGGGAAGGAAGTGATGATTCTCCACCTGCCCTGCCTTTCCCTCATCATAGTTGCCCTTGAGCTCTTGCCTGCCTCCTGCCCTTCCATATAACAAGTAGGAGAAGGAAAGATCCTGGGCAGATTGTTTCCCCTTGTACTGGCAGTAATCCCAAGCAAGGTTATCCTGCAGGGGAGACAAGGCAAGCATCAGCCTGGAGGGCGGAGGGAGCAGATGCAAAAGCTCTGCAATGCTCTTGCCCTTGGTAAAAACTGACAGGCAGGGAAACTGCCATATACCTGATGTCTGTATTTATTTTCTGGCTATACTGGCTAGAAGTTGCCTTTCTTTTTTGTAAGCATGTGTGTAAGGTGGCTGGAGGTTTAAAAAAAATGGGTCTCAGTGCTCTTTGGTTGTAAATTTTTGCTTTCCTTTTATCTCTTTTTGGGTAATTTTTTTGTCAGAAATATTGGTGTTTTATATGATTAAAAATCCAAAGAACCTTTTTTTAAAAAAGGAAGGTTGAGCTGTCTGACTGCCAACATGTTATGCCATTTCCTTATTAAGCTGCTCTGTACTGGGTGGTGGTTCTTCTGGAATCATAGCTACTGGTGTGGTCCCAGGTTCAGCCAAGGCTCCCATGACACTCAGGCTGTTGAAGAATCCAGCATCAATGGTTCTTCCCATTCCAACCCATCCTGTCTCCCTTGAATGGCAGGAGCTAATTGGAATCCTGCTGTAGCTCCTGGCAGAGGACTGCAGCTAGGGTCATTCGCTATCCAGCACACATCTCTATTCCTGTGGGCAGGCCCCTTACTTTAGCTAGAGCTCACACAGGCAAACTGCCCTAAGTGATAATGTATATAGAGGTAATAGACCTTCGATGGCCAGAAACCGAGCATTGTGCAAACCAGACACTTGCTTTTTTAGTAGTTCTGTAGCGTTTCCAACTGTCACGTGCTGTATGGTGTTTAATAGCCAGAGCCTGTGCCTGCTTGAAATGTAGTATGCAAGAGCCTGCTGCTCTTTGCCAAAGCCATTTACTTGAAGTATTGCTAACTGTACAAGTTGAAACACACTTCCAAAATTCTGTTTGCCATATGGAGGAAAAATATCAGCAGAGCATGGAAGCTCTGCCTAATGCCCGTTTCTCCTGACTTTACCATGTATCTGTCTCATGCTTTCAGGCTTATTTTCAGCCTTAAAACCTAGGAACTTGTCTGTTGGATTTTTATTTTTAATTTAGAGATTCTCAATACAGAATTCTACACAAATGTTTGGACGTGTGGTGTGATTTCAGGAGCAGAGGCAGCTCGGAGTTCATGGCTCTGTTTGCTGTAATGTAGATTTGTGGGGCAGCTGGATGCATGCCCATGAACCACTTGGTATCTGTGCTGTGTCAGCAATCTGGGTCAGATGGTTCCTTTTTTTAGGCAGGTGTATTTTGTTACAGGAAAACTTCCTGAGCACAACCAAGGCTGAAGAAATGTTCCTGTAGAAGCATGCACTATTTTCATTCCTGTGTAGTTGCAACACTATATTTCTGCGGTGCACAGTATCTAGACCATCTTAATAGTGGGAGCCATGCAGGCTTGTGATGTTGCTAGTCTGCAGAGCTTCGAAGGTGGCTGTCTAGTGCATTCAACATTCTTACTCCTAATTACAGCCCATCAGTGGCTGCCTTTCATGACAGTGTCATCTTTGGCTGAAGAGAAGCAGCTACAAGAAAGATGAAAATGAATTAGGAAATCCCGCTCAGCCACTTAAACTTTGCCATGGCAGTGGAATTCTGCACTCAAGCACTTAATTATATACAGACCACCCTGCCCTTTAAAGAGACAGTGTGTGAAGAATTGTTCCCAGATCCTTATCTGCTGTCAATCAATACTGACAAAGACAGTTTGCAAATCAACTAATAAAAGCCACTGGCTCCAGTCTGGGGAGGGTGCTTTTAAAGACAGCAGATTACACATCCTAGGTTATAAATAAGATGCAGTAAACGCAGGTTTTACTGCAGTGCCTATTGGCAATGATTCTAATTTTCAATAGTTCCCATAATGGCAGTTGACAAAGATAATTCTTTCTGCCCCCTCCCATTATGGGAAGAACAAATTACACACATTTAGGGTGGATAGTTTGTATACTTTATTCTGGAGAATAATAATTAGGTATACAACAGTTGTGCAGAGGAGAGTAAGGTGAAATTCTACTGATGCTGTATACATACAAACCTTTCTCCTGGTTTTTCTGCATTAAGTGCACAGGGCAGTTTTCCTTCATAAAATAAGTCACTGTTGTTTTGACAGAGAAGAATCCAGGACTCTCCAAAGAAAGATCAGCAATGACTCTTCTGCTTTTCATGCACAAACTCAAATTCAGGCATTTAAGCAGTCCTATAGAAAACCTGATTCAATGCCAAATTGTATAGTACAGAAACTTTCAGTCTTGTTAATTTTACTCCAGCCTAGACCATTAGTCTTCTGCTTAAATTTTCAAAAGTCTAATTGGAAATCTTTACATATATTTTGAGTGCCCAGATAATACAAATTTACAGGGGAAAGGCTAACTCCAAAATAAAAGAAACACATGGTAAAATTCATGGAATTAGACTGACTGGATTTATAATTGTATTTGAGTGCCTGTAGAACAGTGATGTTCAACCCATAGTTTGGGACCATGAGGTAGAACCACCAACTGGGTCACAAATCCCTATAGATCCACTAATTTTAAAGGATATGCTTCTATCATGCATGGATATCAGAAACAGGTGGATGGCAAGATGGTGTCACTCAGTAGAGAAGATTTCTCCATGACTGACCACTACACTAGTGCTCAGGTTTGTGGTTCCTGACCCTGGTTTTTTTGGGCTATCGCACAGTCTTGGCCTTGACACCAGTAAAGTCTAGCTCCTCCTTTTCCTGTCTCAGAACTACATCATTGTATCATGTGATTTCCTGTCATCCTTACAGTTTACGAAGTCCCATACTATCAGCCAGGGTTATATGGGGTCCTGGATCTTTTAACACTAAATGTAAGAGCTTCACAGCAGAAAACAATTCCATAGTACTTGAACATGGTATGCAATACTTTCCTTTCTGTAAGACCAACATTAGTATGCTGTCCCTTGACCTCTTGCCTTAACTTTGCAGGCAGTAAGAGAAGCCCCTAAGGTAACTTATTCCCCAAGCCCTAAAGAGGGCCAGCTGGCAAATCATTCTAACGAGGAGGAGGTGAGTTGGCAGGCCAGAACACTGTAAACTTACTCCACTGCAGATAAGAGATTTGGGATTTTTATTTGTGACTAAAGATTTTCCTGCAGTTTAGGATGACCAGTCTGGCCAACTCCACTAATTCAAAGTTATGTACTTTGGTATACATTCTAAAGCACAGTTGCACTGAGGGAGTTCTACGAAGAGGGTAGAAGGTATATAAGCCAGGGTCATCTTTGAAGAAAATAGTGCCCAAATCCATAGATTGCTCTAGACTATGAAAC
The DNA here is from genome assembly GCA_029233225.1 of Lepidodactylus listeri. NCBI lineage: Eukaryota > Metazoa > Chordata > Lepidosauria > Squamata > Gekkonidae > Lepidodactylus > Lepidodactylus listeri. Next base: position 32,554,417 of record JARCFY010000013.1, read on the forward strand.
GGCACAGACAAGAGGCATGTTTGCTGACCTTTGCACAAGTGCCGAAATAAAAGACACGAAGCTTAACAAAAGCACACAGGAAAAGAGCCTGGGTTTTGTCTAGAAACGTGGCTTTGCTGTCTGTAGATCTGGACTCCAGCAATTTGCCCCAAGGGAGACAGTTTCAGAACAGTAATTGTGCTACATCCTGAGAATCAGCACTGCCATGATTTTAACTAGGTTTAAGCTCCATCCGCTAGACATCTTCCAGAGCCCAGCCTGGAGACTGCAGGAAACAGGCGGATGAACAAGCATTCGCCAGAGTCTTTATCATTTCCACAACAAGCCACTGAGATTGGGAGAGGAGGACAGCAATGCTGAATTTACAGAAGAGCACTCTGGTATGACCAGGTAAACCAAGTATTAGAACCAACAGATAAGGTGTGGGGGGTCAGCAAAGCTCAGCAAGCAGTGGCTTTGAAACCGGTAGACTAAAGCCATGTCCACCTGTTAAAGTTACTTCTGCCATGCCTCTCTAACCACTCCAAGTAGTTTACATGCAATAAAACACAGTCTCTGGTTTACAAGGACTATACTTATTTTGCAGCAAGATTTCATTTTATTAAACTTATTGCACTCTTAATATATAGCCAGACGGGCTCTGTCCATTAGCAAATATCCATTGGTCGTCTTCATTTAATAAGCCTCATTTGTATAGTTTGACAGAGGAACTCTCTGAAGCATCTTCATGTAGCTTCTGTCTGAGGGGGACAGTTTTCATTTTCTACCACAGTTTGCTAAGAGTAGGGGAAAGATAGAATGGGACAATTTAGAATTTATTAATACTGGTACATGTTATATAGAAAATTATAATAAAATTCTATCAAGAATTGTTCATAACCAACATTTGGAAGAAAGGCACATATATCCCCCCCCCCCCCAACTAGCAAATTGATTAAAAGTCTCTGTTCAAGCCTCCAGATGTTCCTTCATACCACAGTCACTGTCTCAAGTTTGCTGCCTAATAAGGTTATGAAATACGCCTTACTCTATAGCCTTCTCCAGCAACTGAACCCCAAGCCCTGCGAAATGCAATCAAGCTGGTCAGCCTTTTTCAGATTCTCTCCAAATGGTCCACCATCCCAGTAACTATCACTCCACCTAAACTGTCCCACTGTCCACATAGATGTGCACTCACTTAGGTAACAACCAAGGGCACCACTGTGTTACTGCATTTCAGTTTTGGTCTATGTTTTTTGCTTTCCCTTGCATTTAATCTATCTAGCCTATTATCTGGTTAGGGGAATAAAGATTATTTCTTTTGAGGTATTCTGTGTTTTGTTTCCGTCCCAAATTGAAATGGTGTTATCAGATCAGGAGGACTTGGTTATATAGTAGACTGCTTGGTCCCAAAGCCATTGCCCCAGTGGCAGGGTCTGACTACACATGTAAAGGATGCAGTGCACATTGTACCGATCTGGATAACGAGGTCATGTGAACAGACTACTGCGATCCTTTTACCTGAAATGTTAATAAAGCCCCACCCTGCTAGTGGTTTGAATTCTGAAAGCAATTCTGCTGAGGCTAGCAGACTCCCTGCAATAGACTGTACTGCGTTACACACTCTGCATATAGAAGCCCCCAGGACTGTAAATGCAGGGCTCCCAAGGAGATTACCTTTCTTTCTAGGAAAGCAATAGTCTTCCGACATGTTTCTAGCATGCTCTTCAACTGCTGATTCTCTTCAGCCAGCCATTGACACTGAAATTGAAAAACAGATGCCATGTTAGACATCACAGCACATGCTTTTCACCACTTAAATATTTTGCAAGTAAAAGGTCCCAGGTTCAGTGCATATTATCTTCAGTTTAAGGATCGAGGTTGGGAAGATCCGTCTTTGCTCCAAGATTGCCTGGAGAGCTGCTGTGACCAGCCACAAAAAGCAGTACTGGGCTATGTACACCAGTGGTCTGATTCTGACAGAACCTTCACCTATGTACCAACTCTTGTTTCCGGGAGTTCTGGACTCTCAACTAATTGATGTTTAGTTTACATATGTACAGAGAGCCAAAACAAAAATTAGATGCTAGAAAAATTATAAACACACAGACACCCTTCAGTGATTTAAATCTATCCACCTTGATGGCCATACCTGTGAGCAAGGTGCAGTGAGCTCTTTCTCCAGAGTAGCATTTGGAGTTTGTCCAATAGCCATCAGATCTCTACATGTGGGCTTCTCTGTCTGATCTGAATGCAAGAGACAAATTGTTTTCCATCTTTGTTGACCTGCAAACTGCAGCCTCCAGAGTGTTGCTCCATGGACCCCCTAACCTAATATATCCTCACCACTAGGGGTGTGCAAAAAACCAGTATATTTTGGGTTCAAGTATACAGAACCCAAAAAATACTGGTATTTGCTCATATTCCCAAATCCCAATACCGGTTTGGAATTTTGATTTGAGAACTATTTGGGAAACCTGAATTTTTTCCCCATAGGGTATAATGGAGAATCGACTCAGCGATATCTAGGGCAGGCTGTTTTTCGAGCTAGAGGCACCAAATTTGCAGCATAGCTGATGGTGCCTCTCCTCAAAAAAAACCCCCCCCCATATAAAAAGTTTGGAGCAGGGTCTAATTCTATGGGCCCTGAAAGAAGGTGCCCCCATCCTCCATTTATTTCAGTAGAGGGGGGGAAAGGCATTTAAAGGGATTACAGTCCCTTTAAATGCATTCTCCAAGCCACGTGACTCGGAAAATTCCAAAGGCATTTAATGGGCTCGTCCTTTTAACACCTTCGGAGTTCTCCATGGAGTTGCGTGGCTTGAAGAAGGCATTTAAAGGGACTGTGATCCCTTTAAATGCCACTTAAGTTAGTCAAATTTCGGGATTTTTGGGACTTGGCCATTTCAGATAGATGAACGATATCCAAAATCTATATCTGGCTGAATCAATTCCCGAAAAATACCAATAAGGTTTATTTGGGAATTTTCCACCTTGGATTTAGCTGAATGCACACTCCTAATCATTGCCTACTATTCTGGGGAAGGCTGAGCACTTTTCTCCCTCTCCCCTGCAGTGCCTAGGTACCTCAAACTCTTCTCTACTTCAGAAGACTGCTTGTTGAGAGGAGAGAAAAGCTTCTTTGGTCTGCTGCTGCCCTCTACTGGCAATCAACAACCTCTGCACCTAATACATAGTATCTTGACAGCAGCCACTCTCAGAACTCTCTAGGCAAGCCTGTATACCACTCAATGGTAAAAGACCCTAAGAACGGCTGTACCCCAAAAGAAGAGGACAGTGCATCTGTTGTGGCTATGGCCGGATAGTACGGTGCTTGAGAAGAACCTGCATTTCAGTGCACACAGCTCCCTGACACAGTAACAGTTTCACTACGCATTCCCAGCATCCCTAGACTGGCAGAGGAAAGTTCTCACCCCGACCCCAAATTAATACTCACCACTGAGGTAAAGTGTTCTTCCCAACTTACTTTTGCACAGACGGGATCGTTTAGGAAATGGTTGCTTCAGAGGGGATGCAGTAACTTTGTCAGATGGTGTCTGCCAGGGACGCTTTTGCCTTGAAGTCTTAGTTGTTGCCTTGTTGCCTGAATGCCACACAATAAAAAGAAGAATGCCAACAGAACCCTAGAGTTGTGCTTGATCTCTGCACAAATCATGCCTTGACAAAGCAGAGTGTTTTGACCCCTACACATGGTGACATGTATTTCACCACACCACTGAGCCTAGTTGGATGCCTTCCTCCAGCCTAAGAAGCCTTCTTCCAATGAAAGAGCTACTTGACTTAGAGGAGAGTCCCCAATGGGGACCCAAAGCAACTCCTATCATCAGTCTCTCCTCCATTTTATCCTCACAACCACCCTGTGAGGCAGGTTAGGATGAGAGTATGCAATTGGCTCAAACTCACCCGGAAAGCTTCCATGGCACGAGTGGGGATTTGAACCCATGTCCCACATACTAGTCCAACACTCTAACCACTACACCATGCTGGCTCTCTAATTTTGCCAATGAATACAATGCTACCACTGGCCTTGACAAACTGTCTGCAGCTTTAGGAGCCATCCCCCCCAAAATTAGGAACCAGACTAATTTTTCAACAGAGTTTAATGAACATGTTTTCTAATTATTGCTTCCACAAAACTTCACCCTAAACTCTTGGTAATTTTTTATAATTTTATTAAAGCTCTGACAGAAGTATCATAGTGTATAAATAAATATGGGATAATACTGGTGGTCAACATGACAGCAAAAAGCTAACCTCTAATCTAACCAAAACTCTCCAATTGTATTAATTCTTTAAAAAGCTTAATTTAATACTGAAAGCAACTGGTTAATAAATGATTTGATTTACTGTCACTGAATGGTGTAAAGATGACATATAAGCAAGCAAGGAAAAGAACTTCATGCACATTTTTATGTCATGCTACAAAACATTCCAATCTGAAATGATAAGTAAGCTTTGTATTTCTACCAAAGATCTCCAAGATACACTACAATGAAGTCACTACTGAAAATGCGAGGCATCTTTGCTCCTGGGGTTTGTTGAGCCCCATACTAGCACATTGCAGGTCATAATGAAGTGATGAATCCACTACCAGTCCCAGTCAAGGAAGGCAGAGAAGTCTTCTGAAGATCCACTCACCCCCACCCCCTTAGGTTCATGGGTTCCTTAGTGTAGCCTGCACCTTCAAAATCCCTACTTGAACATCCCTTGTTCCTTGACTGCATACACACATACACTTTGTCACCTGGCTAATATTTGGTTTCTGGACCTTCAGTAAAGAAACCTAAGCTGGCTGGTGATAAGCAAACTGTCACCTAATTGTAACCTTCAGAAGAAAAATAGGAAATACTCAGGCATTCCACAGTCAGAACAACACACTTTAACCCGTTCTTGTCAGACAGCTCAGCCTCCCTCTTGCCCACATCTGCTCATTCAGAAACCAACCCAGCTCACCTGCAAAAACTGGAAGCCTTGATCCCGAAGCATTATTATCTCTTGGTGCATCATGGAGCTTCAGACCCAGACACACTAGGGACCCTTGAACTCCAAATCTACCAGCAAGTTTGGAAGGAGGCTGCATGGAAATCAGGGGCTTCTTATTGAAGGGCAGTTCTGTCAGATCTGTCTTTGTTATCTCATCAGACAAGAGTTTCTACATGATACAAGACCCAAGTATTAGATGGACCTTAATTTTATTTGATGTTAATCCATTACTCTCTTTATGCTCCCAGACAGTAACATTTCTCCACTAGACTGATTTAACAGTTCTAAGAACATCCAAGTATTTGATCACAGGTCATAATAAAGTGATCAATAATACATCAGAATGCAGAATTACAGGGCGGTTTTTAATTTATTTAACTCATCTATACCTTACTTTTCCCTTCCAATGGAGACCCAAAGTGGCTTACAATGATCTCCTTTCCTCCATTATATCTTCGTAACAACCCTATGAGGTAGGTTAGGCTGAGACAGTGTGATTCCATAGCAAGAATGGGTATTCGAACCTGGTCTCCCAGATACTAGTCTGTCACTCTTAACCATTACACCAGACTGGCATTATACCATCCATTCAGTGCCAAAGGAAGTGCAGAAATAGAGAACTCAAATTCAGTTGTCCGAACATTAGCTCATTACATGAACTTTCCATGGCATTTCATTATTATTTGTAAATATATATATATATATATATATATATATATATATATATTGATGCGACAGTAAAATACAGTGAGGAATAATCTCAATTTCCTTTTCCCTGTAGATTAAAAAGAATATTTCTGTATCTCCCATCCAGCATCACTGACAACATCTAATGAATCCAGAGAAGAGTAAAGGCTTCCATCAAAGAGAAATTACTTAAATCAGGGGTGGGCAAACTGTGGCTTGGGAGCCGCATGCGGCTCTTTCACATATATTATGTGGCTCCCGCCAAGGCGGCTGGGGAAGCTAAATATCATTAGCAAACAAATATCATTGGATAAATTAATATTATCAATATCTGCTTTTACCCCTCTTGTTATTATTTTTGGCAGTCTCATTTAATGTTAATAAAAAGCAAATTTGCTTATTTTCCAATAAAAGCAGGTAATATTTGTTCATGTCTTGTGGCTCTCAAACATCTGATGTTTATTCTATGCAGCTCTTATATTAAGCAGGTTGGGCCAGCCCTGTTCTATGCGGCTCTTACGCTGAGCAAGTTTGCCCACCCCTGACTTAAATCACCAACATGATTTTGAAAAGTAGTTAGTTTTGTTATCAATGGATATCAAGGGTAAATTTTAAAGATTTGACAATGCGGACAAACCCTTCTGTATAAACATAGCTAACAACCTATTCTTAAATTCAGTTCTGGCAGCTAGTGACCTAATACTTAGAGCTTGCTAAGCTTCAAAGCCATGAGATCAAACCACGTGAACAGTTCCTGACAGCCAGAAAGTTTGAAGGCAGATTCCGATTGAGAATGGGGCTGAAGTGGGCTCCTTATTCAGTACAGAGCTGCATGAACATCGTAAAGCTTACACAAATCAAAATAAGGCCACCCGCCTCTTTATATCCACTTTACTTGCAAATCATTGCTAATTAGCAAAGGTGATGGTCCTGTGCTTATCAATAAGGTTGGGAAACAGGCTCTCACAAATGAGCAGTGATGAGGGGACTCCTCTGCTATGAAGAAAACTATAAGTTTCATAAATTTACAAAGAAAAGAGACCACCACTGTTCTTTTAACACTCAGATAAAAAGAATAGTTTCTCTCTGGAGAACACAAATTACCTTAGCTTTATTACAAATGATATCAAGTAGCTTTCACAACTACTTAGAACTTCAAGCAACAATGAGTAGCTCCCCTTGTGCAAGTAGTGGACACATCAGGCTTTCAGTATACAGTAAAACCAGTAATCTACATCAGCCTACCACTGGTGGGGAAAATCTATGTCTAAAGTCACCTACCTTAAGTTTAATCATAATAAATTTAGCTAGAATGAGGCCTTGTAACTTCTCACTTGTGGGCAATTAGCCACAGATCCAGTCACAGACTAGTTCCTTCCTATATACAAAATGTTTACTAGCAGAATCAGTGCTATAAATTGGAATTAAAAATCCAGGCAAAAGCACTGTGTGTTCAATAACAGCAGCTCAGAGAAGTGGATAAGAGTGTGGATGGGTCAGGCTGCGTTCCAGGAATCAACCCATCAATAGGTTTATCATTCCTCCAAGATGCTGAGGGAGATCTGCTTGGTTCTATACTTTCTATGGTACCCTAACAACCTTGTCTGACAGGTTAGGATGAGAGTGACTGGCTAAAGGTCACTCATGAGCTTCGACTGAGTGGAAATCTGAACCCAAGACTCCCCCCCCCCCCAAACTGACACACTGTGTTAGGATCTCTTCCAGTATATCTTTAAGAGATACCTGCCTTAGAAAAAGGACAGATTTTTAGAAACAGGAACAGCAATAACTCTCTTGGACTTTTTAAAGGTTCGCACATGTCCCTGCACTAAATCAAACTGGCAGAAGTCACCAAAATGCCTCCTGGCTGCTACCTACCTGTGTAACAGGCTGGCTCTGCACAGCTGATCCTGATCTGGTTGGTAGCATAACAATTTCCTGTGAGCAATTTCTGCCAGCTGGCTGTGCAATTTTCCTCGTGGTACTGGTGCCTTTGGGAAGGCCTCCTATGCCCGGAGCCCCTCGAGTTCTAAGACTTTTCTTGGCAAAGGGAGCCTTGCCGGAGACATGAGGCACCTGGTCAGCCGCACTGCTGGCAGCAGCAGCAACGCCTCTAGGGTTGGAGACAAAGGCGACCCCGAATCCAGACTCCCGCCGCAAGTCTGCCGGCGGCTTCTGCTTGGAGACTGACCCAGTGGCTCCACGCTTCCGGGGGCTTTCTGTACACAAAGCTGCAGGGGATGCCTCTTTTGAAAGCGAAGGCGCCATCAGTGGTGTCGAGGTGATGAAGGGCAGCTTCCACTTACAAACCTCAAGAGCAGGCTGGGTGGAGGCTGCCTCCGCAGGCGTCTCCTTCTCCCCCGGCGAGGGGGACCCGGTACAGGCGTACGTGGCGTTGGCAGAACTACTGGAGTCGTTGCAGACGTATGTGACGTTGGCCTCGCTAGGCGGCGGCGAGGCCTTTTCCAGTTCAGGCCACGACGATACCCCTGCCAGGCCCGAGTCAGGAGAAGTGGCGGCGGCCAGCTGGGCTCCGACGCCAAGAGAAACCCCTGCCAGCCCCGTGCTCTGCTCACCGCCCGGCACGGCTCTGAGGGGACCAGGCGGGCCGGCGCTCGCAGAGGCAGGGAGAGGCCGAGGGGGGGAACGGCCGTCGAAGCTGTCTAGGAAAGAGCAGGGCGGCTCCAGCGGGGTCAGCGCCTCCTCCTGAATGGTTATGGGGCAGGGGGGCTGAACACCCTCCGCGGCATTGCACAGCCGGAAGACCACAGCCTCGCACTCCTGGGCGAAGGAGCTGCGGTAGAGGACGCCGGGCGTAGCCGAGTCAGGAGACATTCGCGCGGCCTCGCCTGGGTCTGCCTGAAAAACCGGGCTGAGGCGCCACTGGGGAGATGGCTCCAGAGGAGAGTCGGAGCTCTGCGGCCTGCTCAGTTGCCTCATAACGGCCACAAGAGCACAGCGACTCCCCCTGACAGCCTACTTCTCGTGTTCGCATTCCGCGCCTGCTCCCCATTGGGTGAATTCCCGCCTATCAGATGGCTCGAATGCGCCTCTTCCAGCTTTTCTCCAATTGGCATCAGGAAAACTGGCCGACAGGGTGATCACGTGTTGTCCGCTCCGCCCAGAGGCGGGAGATGGTCAGTTGAGGCGCGGCGATTGATAATTTCTCTTCCTTCTTCTCTAGGCAACAGGAGGAGCCGGAGTTTCCTTTTGTCTATGGTGGGGAGGAGCCCTGGGGGTTTCAAGGAGGCGGGGCCGGCTGCCGGGACTTGCTCGGCAGGCAGTGGCCGGAAATAGAGGAGCGGAGGGAAGCCGCGAGACAGGCTGCGCCAGAGGGGCGTGGGGTTATGTTTCACAGATTACTTTGCGAGACCTGTGAGCTCCCTTGTAGCCGAAAGACTACAAAGTGCTTTAAGACACGTGGTTACGGTGGATGCCTCCGTGGAATAGACCCCGCGTTATCAATTCCTCAGCTGGCAGATTCTATACAGGCAAAGGTACAGGACGGGGAGAAGATGTAAACTACAAGACCAGACGGCCGTGCAATGAAGGAGGGATAGTCTGTGATGGTGCCGTGGAACTGGAAAAAACTCAACGTATGCAAGCACTGTGACTATTTACAGTAGCTGCTAATAATCTTGGCTGCTTCAGTATTTATAATCTGACCCTTGGTTAATTCAATCGCTATTGTAGGCCTGATAGGATAGTAACGAGCTTCTTCAGAAGACTATTTCAGTCAGCTCCGGATGGTCTGTCCTTGGAAGATCAATTGTTCAGGAATGGCAACCCCCCCCCCCGCGCGCTTAATGCACCACATTAAGCAGTCTTTAGTTCTCTAAAACTTACACTACAATAAATGTTAATATTTAAAAGACTTTTAGAGTTTGTATACTGTAATTGGGAAGACAGACAGGCCATTATTTCAAAAGCAGTGGGTTAAATATCGGCTATGATGCTGAACAGTTTAGGAGGATACTGGCATCCCCACTACTATAACTTACTGCTGAAAGACCAGCAAGAGATACCAGGAAAGCACCTGGATAATACCACCCAAAATGTCACATTAATAAGTGGATATTTGTTTAAAAATCCAGATCAAACCAAGACTGCTAGAATAATTTTTTAAAAGTTGCTCCCAAAATATAAGAGTGAACAGCTGTTCACATTTCGTTTAACCCAAATAGGAACACACAAGTCCCTTGTAAGGCAGAGAGGGTAGAAGAAAAATGCCAGCCCTTCTGTTCACACCCTAATTGATTCCCTCAATATAGTTCTTTAATTTCTTCTTCTGCTTTACAAGGGGGCCAGTTTGTGCTGAAGTAAGAGTGGATGTGTTTTGCTACTTTATTCCATGAATGCTTGGTGCAGTTTATAGTTCATTTTGTGTACAGCACCATCTAATTAAGCACGCAACCCTCCCACCCCTCAGATTTAAGATTGTAACAAAGGGCAGATTTGGGGATTTGCTATCAAGGTCTGAAGACTCTCCCCACCCCCGGTCAGCAGTGGGGGGCACTTGAAAACTTTCTCATGGCTTTGCTACAATTTTATTGTTCTAGTAACTGTTACATGACTGAATTTGGTGTCCCCTCTGTGGCACTACCTGAAACATAGGCCATTTATGCAGTTTAGACAGCTTTAAGGTGCTCTCCCTAGACTGTCAACATGGCAACAGTAGTGTCAGTTTTGGACAGTGCTGATCTAAAGGACAGTTGACAAGCTTTACTCCAGTCGGATGAGAATACTATCCAAAAACACGATGAGATTGTGTAAGCTATTAAACCACTGCTTATTAATAGACCCCCTAAAACTTCATTCTCTTTCTTTGAATGGATGGTTCAACTCAAGAGGGCAGAAATTTCAAAAAATTAATAACTAAACAAATGAGGTTACTTGGCAAAGTAAGGAGGCCTGTAAATTGCGGGACTGGGTGTACAATAAAGATAAAGGTTTCCCGTGCTTGAAAGCTAGTCGAATCTGACTCTAGGGGGCGGCACTCATCTCTGTTTCCAAGCTGAAGAGCCAGCACTGTCTAAAGATGTTTCTGTGGTCATGTGGCCAGCATGACTAGATGCTGAGGTGCACAGAATGCTGTTTTCTTCCCACCGAAGCTGTACCTATTTATCTACTTGCAATTTCTTGTACAATGGGGATGCCTTAATTGACAACTCATTAATGGTCCAGACGAAATCTGTTCCATGGTAAAAGCCATAAAGACCATTTAAGAGCTTCATATTTGGCAGACAATACTGCACATAATCTTAGAATAGTGTTTACAGCATTACACTTTCAGGCTATGCCAACAGAACTACTCACTGGAAAATATCTAAATCTTCCACAGGAATAATGCATCTGTGTTTGTGGAAATTCTGTGGAAGATCTTTTTTCATTATGTTATGGTCTGCCCACTGTACTAAAAACCAGTGTTCTCTCTAAGCTGAATTAGTGTGAGCTAGCTCAGTTTTTTAGCCTCTGGCTCACACATTTTTTGTCTTAGCTCAGGAAGGATGGCTCCAGAGCAAACTAATTTATGCAGAAGAAGAAGAAGAAGAGAAGAAGAGAGGCGCATAGTAGCCAAAGTGCTTGCTCACAACTGTAATGCCAGTAGCTCACAAAGTAGAATTTTTGTTCACAAGACTACACAGCTTAGAGGGAGCATTGCAAATTCAGAAGTAAATTCTTGATTAGGATAACAGATCAACTATACAATTTTTCTGACATAAATTAATATTTTTGCTGTCGGATGTTGACTCCTTTGTTTCTAACAAAGTGGCACTTTTTGCATTAGCACCTAGGAAAATCAGAGCAAAGGTGGTTTTCATGAAAGCAGCTAAATGAAATGTAAAAGTTCTGACATGTAATTTCTTCAACCTGCCTGTGAATCTTTGGAGATAGATGATTGTATTTTAAAAATTCAAGGTAATTAGCATTTCTGAGTGTGAAAGTGAATATTCAAAGATGAATGTTATATTTTAAATTTTTAGTATATTTTGACTTCCGGCAAGATTTGCGACCATGGCGGACGCGCTCCTCCGCATCTGCGGGGAGCGCGATCCGTACCCGGCGGGAAGAAGGGGCTTCGGACTGGTGCCGAGCCCCCAGAGACCCTAGTGAAGGGGCTCTGCCTGGGGTGGCACGAAGGGGATCTCTCCCTACGGTGGCGATCGAGGGATTGAGGTCCCCTTTCATCACCCCCATAGGTTCCCCTGTCCGTGGGAGCCGTATGGCTAAAAGCGCAAAACCGAGAAGCAGCAGAGAGTGCGAAGCTTTGAAGCTGGAGTTACGCACGGAGAAAACGTGAGTCTGAAGTAAAAATAAACAGAACACAGCGGGAAAGGCGGGTGGAGCAACCCCCCCCCCTCTCGAGACTGGCGTACTTACGGGACTCTTTACGTGGCGTTACTGCATGAAAAAACGTACGTTCGGCTTGCTAGACGGCGGCATCGCTCTTTAGAGGATATGAACTTTAAAAAGATATAAGCGCAGTCGTAGAATTTGCTTCTTTCGTCCATCTTATCTAACTATCAACAAAGAAGCGCAGCCTCAACAATGGCGGGGAAACCGAAACCTTCCCCCAAACTAGGAAGTACAGCTCCGAGTTCAAAGGTTGATACCACAGAGATGAGCACTGTGTTCTCCTCGTTATTGCGACCTCTAGTGGACCAAATGTCAGCTATCAATGTCAAGATGGACAAGATGCAGCTGGACCTGAAGGAGTCGAATAAAACTACAGAGAAGCTGCAGCGAGAACTTCTGGAAGTTAAGACCTCAGTAAAAAATCATGATTCAAGGCTACAAAAAGCGGAGAAAGAAAAGGCCTTCCACTCTGATCAGCTTCTGAAACTACAGATGGAAAGATCGAATTTTTTCCTAAGACTTCAGAATGTACCAGAGGATAAAGGAGAAAACCTTAAAAATCTGTTAAGTGAAGCGCTTGAACCAGTGACGGGCTTAAAAGCAGCGGAAATAAAAAGCGATATGGATATGGTTTACAGAACCTATCCAGACTATACTAAAAAGAAAAGCCTGCCTGGTGAGATTCAGATAAGGTTCTCCAAAAAGTCAACAAGAGATGTGGTGCTTAGGACCACAAATAAAGCGGTTCTGAAGATCAAAGGAAAAGAAGTTAAAGTGATGAAAGATATCCCATTTGAAATAAGGAAAAGAAGGAAAGCCTATGGAAAACTGACATCTTGGCTACAGTCTGAATCTATTATCTACAGGTGGAATGTTCCGGAAGGACTGAGCTTCAGCATCAAAGACAAAAAATACAAGATTGACTCTGTTCAACAGGCAAAAAGTTTTTTGGAAAAAAGCAAAGAAAAGAAAAAAGAGAGAGACTCAGATGGTTCGCTGGCATCACAAGAAAGTATGTATGGATTTGATAGCTCAAAGAGCGAAGAAGAAATTTCTGACTCGGAAAAAGGAGCAGCAGCTCCAAAGGTACAAGAAGAGACTGTTAAGACAAGAAGAGGACGAAAGAAGAAATAAGGGCTGAAATGTTTTTTGAAATCGCACTTATATATTATATATAATTTGTATAATTAAGCATTCCTTCAAAAGAACATGTCTATCAAACAGCTTTTTATTTTTCATATATCATCAGTAACAATCTTAATTGAATATTAACCAAGGTTTAAAATGCTTCATATGTATTAATGGTAAGGTAATATTAAGCAAATGTTAAAGCACACTCTGTATAAGGTAAATATAGCTTAGAAAAGTAGCGATGTAGTAGTAGAAATAGGTAAAATCAATAAAAATCTTTAAAAAAAATTTTTTTAGTATATTTTAACTTGCAACGGCCAATGGCCACATAACAGTAAACTTTACAACAACAACAACATGGCAACAGTGAGATCACAAGCCTTTTCAGTGGTGAGCCCAGTCTTTTAGAATAGCTTGCCAAAGTGGATAAGGACACCTTCTATTGCTACATTTAAGAACACAAGTATAGCTGTCCTCTTCCAGAGATCATTTGGTGGCTAACCTGGCTGTGAGCTTGCTGATCCTGTATCTTAACTCTTGGGTGTATTATCTAATTGCTTTTAAATTAGTATATTATGTGTTTTAATCTTTTAATTTTCTTAATTTATGCCTTTGCAACTTGGTTGCTATATTATGTACCGCGAGTTCAAGGAGATAATGTGGGATAGGGAAAAGGCTGTGGCTCAGTAGTAGAGCATCTGCTTGGAATGCAGAAGGACCCAGGTTCCAATCCCTGGCATCTCCAGCTGAATGGATCAGGTAGTAGGTGATTTGAAAGACCTTAGCCTGAGAACCTGGAGAGCCACTTGCCACTCTTAGTAGACAATCCTGACCTTGATGGACCAATGGTCTGATTCAGTATAAGGCCACTTCATTCAGTATAAGGCCAGTTTGGTGTAGGGGTTAAGTGTGCGGACTCTAATCTGGGAGAACTGGCTTTGATTCCCCACTCCTCCACCTGCACTTGCTGGATGACCTCCGGCAAACCATAGTTCTGGCACAGCTGTTCTTGAAAAAGAGCAGTTCTGAAACCAGCTCTCTCAGTCCCACCTACCTCACAGGGTGTCTGTTGTGGGGAGGGGAAGGGAAAGGAGTTTGTAAGCCGCTCTGAGATTCCTTTGGGTAGTGAAGGGCAGGGTATAAATCCAATCTCTTCTTCTTCATGTGTTAGAAATATTTTAAATAAATAAATCACCTCTAAGTGGCCCAGCATAAGCACTCAAGGGTATAATGGTGTTAGAACTTGAAAGGCCCAGCCTAGAACTCTCTTTGCCACAAAGCTCACTAGGTGATCTTCTTGGGCTAGTCAGTCTCTCCCTCACCTCCTCACAACAATGCTGTGAGGTAAGGTGTTGGAGGGTAGTGGTGGAGAGAAAACTATGTACATTGCCCTGAGCTCACTCATGGAGGATTAAAAAATGCAAATGAACTGATAAGGATCAGTAGTTGGTTTCTAAAAGGATGCCAGGGCCCACATCTACCTAGAAGCTATACCTCTTGCCTCCTCTCCCTTCTTCACAGACGTCTCCTAATTACATGGCCCACAGCTGAGCTCTGGCATCAAGTCACAGATTACCTTCCATCAGCAATTAGTACTTCACTCCAATACCATTACGTTTTTTTCTCAGCAACATGAAAATAGGAGGCAAAGCAAGAAAAACATGAGACAACAGGGCATATTATTTATGGGGTTCATCTCCCTTGCTAATCAATGTATGTTAAACCAAATGCCAGAGATTCAGAGCCTATTCATTTAGGAGTCACTTGGAACACTATAGCTGTAATGAGCACATGCCTCTTTAAGACAAGGATAAGCTCTACACTGCCAATCTACCTTAAGGAACGATAGGCTGTTCTAGAACAGCCTGACACAAAACAGTGTTGCCATTAATGTGTATTTTAAGTATTAAGATTTAAATTGCTTTTACAATTAAATCCCAAAGTAGCTATCCTAGGTTAAGCAGGCATTTATATTTGCAAAAGAGCAGCAGTGACTTTCCTTATGTTTCTCCCATAATCAAGCACTCTATCACGAGAGCACAAAGTCCAATCCTGTGCATACTTATTCAGGCATAAAGCCCACTGAATACAATGGGGCTTCTTCCCACCTAAATTATGTTAAGATTTCAGCCTTAGATACGCTTTACAATGCTCCCTGGCATTCCATAGTTACTGTGGGAGTGGAATGGAAAGGAAAGGAGATGAAACAGCCCCTAGGAAGCTTTGACTTCACCAAGGTCTATCCAGAGACATTTAAAGCAGGCGACTGCTGATTACACGGACACATATTGGCTTCACAGTGGTTTAATATGAACAAATCTTGGACATTACATTAGACAGTAAACCAAAGACAGTTTGCTGAATTATAAGCCCCACATCAGAATATATGCACAGCAGTAACAGCCTTGGATCTTCAGCTTTGTGCACCGATGAAGGGTTCAAAAAACCCTTAGCTAATGCTGATCCAGGAGGAAGCAGCAGGCTGCTTCAAACAGAAAAGTTAGCAAGGTTCCACAACAGTTAGCACCTCTCCAGCGACAGACAGGATTGCCCTGTGCTTGGGCAGTTTTTTCCTAGTGTTTTCTGTGGCAGTCCAGAGGAGAATCTTTTCTGCTTACCCTCATACATTAGATAGTGAACTACTCCTGTCTCTCCCCCCTCCTCCCACCCGAGCATATACATAGTTTTGTACAAAGGTTTTCTGCCCTCTGATGTTTTCCCCATGCCAAGTAGTGGAAGAGGCAGAAGATACACAATTTTTGAAGTCTGTAACTCCCCCCCTCCACAACATCTGGAATTAAAGGGGCCCCCTTGAAGAGACTCCTTATATGACTTGAAGAGCAACTGCAGGGCCTTCTAATAAACATTCCTAATTAATAATAAATAGTGAAGTTAACATTGTAGCCACAGATGGAGGCAAACAAATGTAACTGAAGACTCCTATCAGCTACAGAGTCTGTATGCTGAACATACTTCAGCTTTGGCTGCTTCCTATGCCTCTAGCTTGGAAGTCCTTGGAGAAACACTGCTCTGCAGTCAAGTTGCGTAAGAAATCAGCTGCCTTATTTACCCAGCAGGATTCTGGCACCAAGGCCAATCACAACTGGAGACAGGGGAGGAAGGTGTCTCCCAACTATGGGAAGCAGTGGCTTTAAACTATGCCTCATGCCTTGGATAAAAAATTTCCCCTTGACTTCGGAGATTCAAAGCTTCAGAACAGAACATTCTTCAGAACAGGATTAACAGCTAAAAACACAGATAGCCTTTCCTGCTGAATAAGGGGACTTTCAAGGTCCATCTGGTCTGCAGTATCAGCCTAGCAGGCAGGGAAGACACTTGTTACTTTCTGGTGCCAAGCTTGATTCTGGGATTACCCATAAGGGCAAAGAAACACCCACACAACTGGGGGAGGAGTTTCAGGATCAGTTACTCACCAACAGAGGTCTGTGGCTGCATGGAGAGGGGGACAGATGTCTAGGCTTCAGAACTCCCCACATCTTTGCACAAGGGAGACAGGAAGATCTGACACATGCTGCAATACCTTACACTAGTTCTTGGCTCACGTTCAACAAGCAATAGGTGCAGATTCTCACCTTTAATGTAGAGACCAAAGACCAATGGAACCAAGCACTGCTGCCTGATAAGGGGGTGGAATGGGACAGCATGGCAGGCAACACTGGACAAGTGGGGAGATTCAGAGAGAAAAAGCTGGTTCAGAAGGGACATTGTAAAAATAAATGTCATTTTTGCAGGGGGGAGAGAGAGAAAAATGGAGAATGCCAGACTCTCCTACTGGCGAACTTTCCCTGGGACGTAATTCCTATCGATGGTCTCTTCTTGCAGGAACATATGTAAGCAGCGCTCATTTTGTGCCAACGGGTGTCCAGCGATTCTGCCAGGAACAATCAAGAAAGTGGTTAGATTTCAGCAGGTCATCATTTGTGGTTGTCCCTGACCTTGCCAATCCCAAGACTTTTTGACAAACACAGAGACTCTTGGGGAGGGACAAAGCCTCATCTTGGACTTCACACAGCATGATCAGAATCCTGCATCTCCCCCAACTTCCATGAGGAAAAAAATGGGTGGGGAAGAAATGCATCAGACTCTACAGGCTGCTCAGTATAGCATCAATTCAGAGATTAGGAAGGGGCATTGCCATGGCAACCCTTGATATGCCCTAAATTCTGGCACCAGTAGGAATGGGAAGGAACCCTTTTTAAAAAGCCAAGCTTCTGCCAATCTTTGGCACACAGAATCAGTCCTCATTAACATACATCCTTTGGATACAAGAGAAATATTTATAATCAGCTCTGCCATAGCCACACCCACTAGCAAAAAAGTGACGATGTACACGTTGGCTGCGCTGTGACAC
Organism: Lepidodactylus listeri; assembly: GCA_029233225.1. Lineage (NCBI taxonomy): Eukaryota > Metazoa > Chordata > Lepidosauria > Squamata > Gekkonidae > Lepidodactylus > Lepidodactylus listeri. Next base: position 32,571,947 of record JARCFY010000013.1, read on the forward strand.
TTAGCACCCAACCTATTCCCTCAAAAATGAATACCAAAATCAATCTTACTTGTTTATGAACTGTTCTAAGCCCTGTCTTCTTTCTTCTATGAAAGACTCCTCAAAGATGCCCTCATCTCCTCGGAAAGGAAGCTGGCGTTTCAAGGCTTTGCCAGGCAGTGGAGGCACTACAATCTGGAAGCAGAGAGAATGCTTAACAGGAGAGCAGAATCTTAATTCCTCAAGAATACAGCTTGACTGACGGAAAAGAGTATTCCTGTGGCAGATGGGAGGAGACTCATTGGCATCTACCCTGTAGTTAAGGTCGGGCTACACAGAGTGGATGCTCTCTCCTTTGGACTCACCTTACTGTCACGCTCCAACTCATTCTTCAGCCACTCAAAATCACTATATCGTCGTCTCACACAGGACTCTTTCAGTTTGAAAATGGGCAGATTTGTCTGCAAGAAGACACATATCACTCAGTGACTGCTTTACAAATCATTCCTTTAGCTCTATACTCTGGTGGCACATTTACTGTGTTCTTTGGCACAAAGGATCACAGAGCAGACACCAAGAGCAAAACACATAGACATATTCAAAACTTAAGTTTCAAGTCTTTCTGGCTATGTGTTCTGCAAGGGATAAGAGCAGGGCTAAGTTATCAGTATCTGGGATCCACAGATACTGTTATCACCTTAAATGTAGTTCTGGCAACTAGCAGAAAAAGCTTCTGTGTGTCAGATACGACAATACATGCCTTGTGACATCCAGATTAGATTTATTTTGCACAGTCTCCATAGGGCTGCTTTTGAAGGGATTCTTAAATAGAAGTTGGTACAGAATACAGCAGCAGAATTATTAACAAGAGCCCACTATGGGGAACATAATTCCAAAGTTAATCACCTTCACTGGCTTGCAGTCTTTCTGGACCTGATTCAGAGTGATAGGGGATGATTTATATCTCTAAAAGGCATGGGCCAGAGTAACAGAGGGGCTTCCTCCATGTATGTGAATCCACCCATTATCTTATATCTTCTGTTCAGGCCATGTCCTAATGCATAGGGCAGTTACTGTAATAACTGAAGAAACGGACTCTGGAATTCTGCTCATAGAGGCCTAGCTTGCTCGCCTTCCCTTTAAGATCTTGCTCGCCTTCCCTTTAAGATCTTGACATCTTGTCAAGATCCCCCTCTCCATTGCAGAAAATTATTTGGGTGTGGATAAGTTTTTGGAGTTTTTGTGCTCTGTTTTGTTAGGGGTTACTGTGAGCTTTGTTGTGATCTAGTTTACTGCAGATTGTATTAGGTTTATTACACTGTTTTCACATTGTGTTACCTGCCTTCAGTACTAGTTACATTGCGGAAATACAAACAAACAGTATACACCACCACAGATAACAAGCATTTAAAAATACTGTAGGAACATAAAGGCAGAAGTGCCTCTTTCAAAACTGCATCAGGTTGCATCATCATCATCTCGGGCTGGAGTGGGGTGATTACCACAAATGCTCCCCATGTGCCAACTGCTGTGTATCCTCTATAAAGTCCTCTTGCTTGGCAGCAGGTACCGAAGGGGCATACTTTGCCTACAGAAAGCAGAATGCAGCGCCTCATTGGCTACTAGAAACAACTGACTATTATGTCTGGCCAGAGTTTGTGGACCTCTTGAGTTCCACTACAAATTATGTATTCTGCACAAATTTAAAGTTTATCAGTTGCCCCTAAGTTCTTGGTACTCCAGCCCTGAACATTTAGGGGAGAGATTTAGACTTCTAGCAAACAAACCGCTATCACATCTGTTGGAAACTCAACCAGAATCTGTGTGTCAAAGACTGATCGGCTTTGTGTGAAAAGAACCTTAGCCATAAGACATTCTGCAATTATCCAACCAGCAGTATGAGAAAGACCAGTATCAGGCCCTGAGCAGCCATGGTTGTGGAACTACTATGCAACTACCCCACTGTACAGTTGTCCATTTTCCTTTATAGAAGAGGAATTCAAGAATTCTTCTGCCAAGCTCAAGAGAATCTCTAATACAGTCTTTTCATAGCAAGAGAGAATATTAAGAGGACTTAAAGCTACTTTGTGACAGTTCAAGATAAGCTGTTGGCCCTGAATTTAGAGGATAAGACTCTGTTTTAAAAAAAGAAACCAAAACTCTTCCCTGAGGAACTTCGTTTAACACTTTTTAGTTTTCATCCGCAAGTTATAATTAAGCCCCAGAAGAGTGTTTGTCAATTATGTATACATGCATCCCCCCAGCATAGACCAGAAACACCTCAGCCAAGGCACCTGTTTGCCTTTGCTACTCTAAAAATGTCATGTGTATCAATGAAAGGTATATGATAAACCACTTTTTAAAAACCAAGCAGGTGTGAGTCTGGTCAATGGGATGGAAGGCCATATGGGCTATCTACACTGCACCAAGTACAGTGATGGGAGACAAGCAGTATGGCAGATGATAATAAATGATCTAGCAGAGCACCTTACACATTCATAAATATAGGGAAAGACAAGAAACATGGGAAGGCTCCAATCCACAGCACTTTATAAAGCCTCTCCATTACAGCAACTATCCCCCTACTCCCTTTTTAAAGCACTAGGGCATCTGTGTGTGGCACGAAAGGGGAATCTAAGAATCGTTCACACATACAGGAAAGGTGGGAATGAGGTGGCAAAATACTGAGAAATTAAAATGGACTGCGCTACTTCAGACGGTCAGGCAAACCGGCAACATTTGGAACTACGCTTTTTAAATTAAAAAAGTCACCGAACGTAGAACGCTAGTTCGGTAAGCAGTCTCCCTGTTGTGCTAACTTTCTAACTGCATGGAGTTATTTCCAACCAGGAAGAACATTCAAGGGCGCATTCCACCCCACCCCACGTCCTCCTGCTAAGGCAAGTCAGGCCACGCCCCTTACGCCCTGTAGCTCCGCCCTCTGCGACCCCCGGCCCCCCTCACGCACTCTCATGCGGAGCTCATAGCTGGTGTAGCGGGCCCGACCGACGCCCACGGTCTGCGGGTTGAAGATATCGATCTCTAGGAAGTTGCTGGGTGGCCCGTAGGCGTCTGTCAAATCCTGCGGCTTCGAGTTGAGACGCCGCGTGTCGGCCACCGCCGCCTCAGACATAGCGGGCGCTGCGAGCAGGGACGATGATGGTCTTTCTCACACTCAGAACCGCCTCAGCGGAACCGCCACTCTCTTCTCACCCAGCGCCGCAATACATAGCGCCGCCCCGGAACGTGCGTGGAAAGGCGCGTTGCCGCCTCCGCCCTGCATAACGATAGGCGGAATTCAGAGCCCTGGGTAGTTGGTCAGTTCGCCCCACAATCTGTATAAAGCTAAACTGTTGCCCGTCTGAAGCAAAGAAGATTGTTTTATCCATTGTACGGGGTTTAAGCAGCCCATTTTTGGAACGTGTATAGTTCAATGCTATCGGCCATTCTATGCGGAAAGAAAGGACGTTATCCATGTTCCCGGGCATGTGCCACTTTTCTTCTGAACTCTGTACGGTAAGGGCTATTCTCGAAACGACTTGCATAATTGGCGGACGTATCCACGGAGACGCCTCAAGGCGTTACATTGGTTGCGCGTGCGCAACCTTGTTTCTCGGTGACCTGTCGAAGGAGAGCGGGGGCGTTTCGTCTGCTGGGCGTCTGAATGATTGGGCGAAGGAATGCGGGGTTTTGTACCTTGTAATGCTGGAAGACAGTGTAAAAGAGATTTCTGCGGAAGGGAGGACTGGCTCAAGGTGGTGCTGCAGCTGAGCTGAATTGTGTGTGTGTGTGTGTGTGTGTGTGAGAGAGAGAGAGTACTTCCGTGGTCTTAAGAAAGCCAGTTTTTATTCTTGTGCATGTATTTGCGTTGGGTTTTTTTTTCAAGAGGTCTGATTTTACTGTGTTGACCTTGTTGGTGGACCTGCTGGTTTTATGTGTTTTAAAAATATATATTATTCCATCTGGCAAAGTGTGTTATAGAGCAGTTGTATGCACAGTCACGCCGCTCTAAGTCCATTGAAGTTAATGGACTGGAGTAACTCCATATAGGATTGTACTGTTAGTGTGTTGTAGCCAAAATAAATAGTAGTCTATAACTGAAAAGAATAACAGGTATTTTATTAAACATAATTTAGGGAATTGTAATGCATCTGACGACGTGGGCTCTAGTGCATGAAAGCTTATGCTACAAAAAAACTACAAGATTCCTATTTAAAATACTGTTCTTACTGATCGTTTTATGATAGATCATTCAGGTAGCCGTATTGGTCTGAAGTAGCAGAGCAAAGTTTGAGTCCAGTGGCACCTTTAAGACCAACAGAGTGTTACTTAAGGTGCAAGTTCTTGTGTGGAAGCTCACTTCCTCAGACGCATTGAAACAAAATTTCTTCAAACCCCATCTTCCTGTATGTAAGGCTTGAAGAAATTTTGTTTCAGTTTGTCTGAGGAAGAGTGCTTGCACATGAAAGCTTACACCTTAAATAAAACTTGGTTGGTCTTAAAGGTGCTATTGGACTCCAACCTTGTTCTGCTTGTTTTATGGTATATGTGTTGGTTTTATATATTTGCTGCTGTTTATCCTGTTTTTGAGCTGGCCCTTTCAAGTTGTTAATGTTAGTTATGTTAATATTTTTCTACTGCTAATAGTTTACACTTGTAAGCCACCTTGAGAGATACATTTAACTGACAGTTTGTGGGATACCTGTTTTTGTTAAAAAATATAACTTCAGTATTATGTGTGTTGGTAGGATAAGGGGAAGAGTTTGTTCCCATTGGAACATTTTTCTGATTCTTATTATTAAGTCATTTAGCATCATTAAAATGATCTATACTTTTTGGAGTGGGTAATTTGTTTTGTAACCTCTAAAATGTAGTTTCAAAAACCCATCTGAGGCTCAAAGGGTCTGCAGAATTCTGCTTCTCAGCAGCCCTTAGTATTCAGCATTATGCTTTTCAACTATGGGATTGTTCCAAAATGTCTAACTTAACTTCCACAGCTCACAAACTAACCATTATGCATCTTACAGCCAATAGGAACAACTTAAAACTCATTAAAGGAAAATTGGCTCGTTTTTTTTAACAATTGTAGACAGCATATCATTATGTGTATTTTTGCTCAAAAGGAAAACTGAAGTTATTGACTCATATGTTTTCTCTGTGCTCTCCCCTTCCTGGTTATGGTTATTGTATATATACAGAAATAAGCTGTAGGATTCACAGTTGGCCTTAGTTGGGTGCTGGATAGTTGGTATTTTCAACACTAGAGACTTGCCCAACCTTGTCAAATCTTGGAAGCTCAGCAAGGTTGGCCCTGGTTAGTGTTTGGACCAACCACCAAGGAAGCCCTGGGTAGTAATGCAGAGGCAGGCAATGGCAATCCACTTCGGAATATCTCTTGCTTTGAAAACTCTACAGGGTCGCCATAAAGAGAGATTCAGGTGGGTAGCAGTGTTCCCTCTGAGCTGAGTTAGTGTGAGGTAGCTCACAGTTTTTTCACCTCCAGATCACACATTTTTGTCTTAGCTCAGGAAGGATGGCTCCAGAGCAAATCAATTCATGCAGTAACCAAATTGCTTGCTCACAACTTTAAAGGTAGTAGCTCACAAAGTAGAATTTTTGCCTAGAGGGAGGGAGCATTGGTGGGTAGCCATGTTGATCCAAAGCAGCAGAACTAAGTTTGAGTCCAATGATACCTTTAAGACCAACAACATTTTATTCAAAGTATAAGCTTTTGTACGCACACACACTTCTTCAGATACAATGAAGTGGAAGTTACCAATCCATACATATAGGTAGAGGGTAAGCCATAAATGAGCATACAACATGATGATGTTTAACAGATTCAAGGACAAAACAGGAATAACAAGCTTAGTTTATATGGTTACCATGTAATTCCAGGGGAAAACATAGTGAAGGAAATAAATATATCAAAATTGGAGATTGATGGGCAGATGTATCCTTAATTGTGGAATGCTGAGAGTAATCTCCCCTGATACTCTCTGCAGCCAGTCACCCCACTTTGAAGAAGATGCTGCTGTACAGTTGCCTCCATGCTTGAGAGAAGACAGATGGAGCATAATGCCAGAGTCTCAGTTATTTACTCCCAGCATTCCACAGTTAAGAATACCCATCAGTCTCCAATTTTGACACATTTATTTCCTTCACTATGCCCCTCCCGAATTAAACCCAAGCAAATGGTAACCATATAAACTAAGCTTGTTATTCCAGTTTGGCTCTTGGATCTGTTAAACAGCTTCATTATGTTGTATGCTAATTTACTGCTCACCCTCTACTTATGAGTATGGATTGGTAACTTCCATTTCCTTGTATCTGAGGAAATGTGCATACACACGAAAGCTTATACCTTGAATAAAATTTTGTTGGCTTTAAAGGTGCCACTGAACTAAAACTAAGGTTGCCGTAAATCAGCTGTAACTTGACAGGGGGAAAAATCCTGTAATCCTGTTTTCAGTAGTGCAGCCTGATCTTAACACTGCATAGATTGCAGTTTCAGATGCCACAAGTTTGAAATTTTAGTTATCACATCTTACTCCCAGAACTAAAATGTGAGTTCTCAAAATTTCATTCATGCTAGCAACATTGTAAGGTGTGGCTTCCACACTGTACTCGTTTCCAGACTACACTTTCCTGTTGAATAAGTGTCAGTACATAGGTAATTTATCTATGTATTGAAACAGCTACAGCTGGAAGGTTTGGATCTGAGATGGAAAAGGCCTTTGCCGTAGAATATGTGGCCAAGAAGCTGCACTGTTGGTTGCATCTCAGAAGGTGGCAGCATATGTGAAAACTAAAGCAAAACAGCAAAAAAGGAGAGTTCTGGGAGCAACTGTTCTGGCTGTTTTCATAAGTGATGTTTAATAACCAGTTGTGGTGTTTCCTGTATTTGTAATTAGAATTAAAAAAACAGCATTGACTAGAGTGTACACTCAGTTTTTGGGTTTCTGTGCTGCAGTAGTGTTCACAAGGGATGTACTGCAATGCAGGGGGAGAATACAGACTTAAATTGGAATATGCTGGAAACATTTTAGCAGCAGTTTTCATCCAGAGTTGCCTGCTAGCCGCCATTATGACAACTTTCAGTCTTATTGTCTGAAAGATTTATTGAATCCTTTAGTTTGAGTTTGTTAAACTTGTGATAAAACTGTGCATGCATTTGTTGATAGGGGAGGGAGAGTTGTGTGAATGTTCAAGATGCAGTTGTAGCTTTCTTGATTACAGGGAATGAAGCTTGAAGTCCTAAATTATATCAAGTAAAATTATACATTTACACAACAATTAAGTAAATAAACCCAGCACATTTTGTCTCTTCAGGGTTTTTTTTTTGGTAAGCATTAAGTGATGAGAAGGGGCAGACAAAGAACAGTTTTGAAGGACTTTCCTGTGGTGTGCCTGGCTCTTCTCACTGCTATGGAAGACAAGTAATGCCACCGGACATTGCTTGAGAAGCCTTGTAGCTGCATGGAAAAAAAGTAAAAAGTAGTGGATAGACAACAAGAAGCAATCAAGCCTGGAAAGTTTATTTCAGTTAATTTATAGCCTGTCTTTTCTTTTCATAAGAGCCACTCAGAATAGTGAATGATCTTTGATGCACTAAAACATAACGCGTGGGAGGAATGCCGTTCAAAATTTAGGTGCCACATTTGATAGTTAGGAAACACTCAGTACACAGAGCTGGAGGGGAAGGCGTAGCGTCTCGGGCCAGAATAGCCGACGAGTGGAAGAGCCGCGTCGCCCAGTACAACACGGAAGGTTTGTTTTTAAGCCAGCAGATTGGTCGGTTATGTAATGTCTAAGGCCCGACGAAGAATAAGGGAAAGCTACTGCTCTCTGGGACTTGCAGTTTTTCCAGCTAGCACGGCTTGCCACGGTATTCTTTGTTGAGCTGGCCTGCGCTTTGTTCTATGGGAGACAGAGTCCCTTCAAGCGTCTGTTTCTGCACGCAGTCCCGTCGCGGGACTACGATTCCCAGGATACACCGCAGCGCGCAAGCGTAGACATTTCTCCCGAAGTTCGGTAAACAGTGTTGCCGTGCGGCTGGCTGCTCTGGTTGGCGAAGCTTGTTCGGGCAAAGAGGCGGGAGCGAGGAGGGGGGGTGGGGAGAGGAGAAGGTGAAAGCAAGGAAGAGAAAGGCGAGGCGGACGGTGCCATTAATCGAAAGGGGGGAACGCTCGGTGCGGGGGGGGGGGGGGATTGGGCTATACTTTCGTCGGGGGGGGGGAGGAGGGGGGACGACTGCGGAGCGCCTGCGCGCTAGTCAGTCAGCGAGTGCTCTGTGGCCCTGAGGAGACGGAGGTGATGTGGCGGCGCTGAGGGAGCGCGAGAGCGGAAGGGGCGCCATGGCAGAGGCGTCTGGGAGCCCCTCGGCGGCGGGTGCGGAGGCGGCCTTGGACCCCGAGTTCCCTCCGCAGAGCCGGCCACGTTCCTGCACATGGCCACTACCCCGGCCGGAGCTGGCAGGGCCGTCGGCGGAACCCGACCCAGAACCCGGCGGCGGGGTAGGATCCGGGAGCGGTCTAGGGAGCCCCGAGGAGCCTGGCAGCGGCGGAGTTACAGCAGGGGCGGCGGCGGCGGCCGCAGCGGCGGGAGGTCCTGGGAGCGGCGGAGCACGGAAGAGCGGCGGCGGCGGGAGCAGCGGCGGGGCGCGTCGCAATGCCTGGGGAAGCCAGTCGTACGCCGACTTAATCAGTCAGGCCATCGAGAGCGCCCCGGACAAGCGGCTCACCCTGGCGCAGATCTACGAGTGGATGGTCCGTTCCGTGCCTTATTTCCGCGACAAGGGAGACAGCAACAGCTCCGCCGGGTGGAAGGTGAGGCCCGGGGGCCGGGGGCAGCAGAGAATTAATGACACGGATTAATTGCACTCCTTACATCAACCTTGTGAGGGAGACCGATGGCATCGCCGCTTCCCATTCGCCTTGTATGTTGCAGCTTGCGAGAGTTGCCTAAGGCCGCTCAGTAAAAGGCGACATTCGAGCTGAGGACTTCCTGATCCGTCGTCACCGGGCTACAGCAGAGCGTAGAGTTTCTACGTCTTTCCCCCTTCCTCTTTCCTTTCCCGGCAGTGTGACTGACAGCAGAGTTACCCTAGGTATTGAGCTGTGAACTAATTGCAAACGTGGCTTCTTCCAGGCCTTTTGCCAGCCGTGTTTCTTCCCCCTCCTTTCCCCGCCTCTTGAAACCCTTTACTACCTTGTGACTTTTTAAAGCTCACAATAAAAGCAAAACAACCCTTTTGCTTTTAGAAATTGTCTGCAATAAAGTTCAACAGGTGACATGTGTTCAGTCAGAGTTGCAGGAATGGGAGAGGAGAGTACCTGTTGATGTCACTGAAAAGACATAGGAGTTGTGTCCACAAAGGAGAAGAAAATTACGTCATTTAGGCACTCTGAAGTTTGGAGGTCAGTTTTGGCTATTGGGGTTGCTTAAAGCCACCAAAGGAACCAGAGTTCAGTGTCAGGTTGTAATACTGAAACCTGGCTTTGAGAAAAGAAGAAAAAAGAAAGCATCTGGGCTTCAGCTCTGAGTAACCACAACCCAATTCCATATTTCTGGAACTAGGCTGCAAGGTTTCTGGGTCATGGGGTGTGGCTTATTAGCAGATACAGAGTTAACCACTGTAGTTACTATACTGCCATCTGATGGGACTTAATTCAAGCCACCAATGAACTAGAACTTCTTTACACTGCTAAAGAACTGTTGCGGCTAGTATAAATATAAAACACCTCTGATTGGGAAGAAGGGCTTTTTAGTCAGAGCACGAAGTACTGGTAGCTTAAACAGATTTTGGTGATGTAGCAGGAGGCTGGATTAGATGGCCTTTTCTTTCATCCAGATTCCTGATCCCGAATGCAGAGCCCTAAGAGAGACTAGAAGAGAAGGGAGTACCAAACAATCTCTGTCCCAATTGCCCTATCAGCTATCCTTGGGTTGCTGGGCACCAATGAGCTTTTCTCACTGACCCCTGTGCTTGGTAGGGATGCTACAGTTGCTAGAACTTAATGCTTGTATGGGTCGTAATCCACAGCATGAGGCAAGTGTAATTGAGTAGAATTCCTTGTGCTGTTTTCTCTAAAGATCCTGTGATTGTTGATTTTTGCAAGGAGTTTCTCTGTACAGGAGGCTTGAATTGGTTCAGCCTCCTTTCTCTGCATGTCATCTCCTTGTCCTGCTTTCTCTGTGTAGTACAGTTTGATTCCAAGGGCAAAAGTTTGGAGACCACAACCCCATCTGCATCCGTGAGCAGTTCAAGTTAAGGAAATACTTTTGCTGTCATTGCTTGGAAAGAGTGGCAAGGAATTGTCTCCTCCAAGACTCAGAAAATCTCACATGTCTATAAGTTTGATAGTAGTAAACCCCTTCCTCACTGATGCCTTAAAAGTTAGTAGCTTCTGAAAATTAAACTTTTATACTAGGAATTTTCCAGTTGTATGTTCTATAATAATCTCTCAAACTTCCTTTGAATAGTCTGACAGCCCCCAGGAAGCAGCATTGGACTCATTTACAAGCAGATTACTAAAAAGGAAACTGTGACCTTGGACATGTGATGAGAACAGGAGGAGCCCGAGTTATGACCTCACCAGTATCAGGGCCAGAACAGTGGGCAGTTGAAGACAGACCTAGGCATAGCAGAAAGTATACCGTAGTGAAAAACAAGCCAGTACAGGCAGGTTCAGATGTCTCTCCCTCTGTGGAACTACTCCCCTGCCTTAGGTTTCTCCTTTCCCTCTTCCCCCATCTTCCATGCCTTGCCATCGCCTCTAGCTGTTCATTGCTTGTTGACTCTGGAGCACCTCTCCCAAAGATTCATTTTCTCAGGGGCATTTCACTCTGCAAGCAGATGTGCAGAATGTTGGGGTCTTGACTGTTGGCTGTGAATCTTGGCTGGGCTGAGGAAGTGGAAAAGAAAGCAAGAGAGAATTTTTGGGGAAGGGGCAAGAGGCACAGGTACCAAACAATGAAGGTCTCACTGGCAGAGGAGCAACAGTGATAGAGTAAAGTGGAGGGAAAAGAGAGAAGACAAAGAACTTCTTTAGTGGGGAAGAGGGGCATTGCGCAGCAAGCAGATATGTGTGATGGAGAAATGAATTGTGAATTGTGGCAGTGGACCTGGCTGGGCTAGGCAGCAGGAGTAGACAGAAGACAAGGGAGGGTTTGTGGGTTGGATGGCATCTGAACCTGCTTGTGCTAGAACAGGAATTCTCTCCACTCCTGAGTGACTTCATCATGCTGTCCTGATGCTGAGGTGCAAGCATATACAGTGAGAGACAAGTGGCATGGCACTCATGTTCTGTTTGCATGCGTGCTAGCTGCTGCAGTAGCCGCAGCTCCTTCTCAAAAACTGGGGGGAGGGAATACTTTGTAGGGGCTGATGGCTCACCTAAAGGTCCCAACACTCAGGATAAAAACCACTGCTTTAAAGAAAGGAGAGAGATCACAGCTGACGGCTCCCCTACCCCTGGCTCCTCTCTAATAAAAGGTGACCAGAACGGGAAGAGGGTGTATGCGTGTTGTCCCTTGTGCTTGGCCCTTCAGTTCACTTTGTTTTAGCACTTCCAAGAAAGGCCACTCCCTGCCCCCTTTGTAAATGTTCTTGGAGATTTCCTGGAAAGGCAGGAGCCCAATCGGAGACTCTAGGCCAGATTGCTGTGCAAGGCCAAGTGTCATTTGAATGGATTTCAATACTGGGCTTCAGTTCTTTGTCACCCAGCTGCGCTGATGCTCGGTATAAATAACTCCTTCATAGCATGCATTCCTGGCTCACACAGCCCTTCCTTCAGAAAGGGAGCTCTGGGCAGAAAGAGAATATTTCTGCCCTCCCTTGAGGAAGCTCAAGCTGAAAAGGCAGTTGGAAAGAAGACTCTCTTTATTTTAAAATATGAGCCTTGTTTGTTCCAAAAATGGGAAATGCCAGTATTAAATGGAGTTGTCTCCTATAGTAATTTCAGATGAGAGCATTCTTCTCCCCCCCCCCCAATCCTAGTCTGAATCTCAGAATAGCACCACCTATGTGATTATCCACGCTTTGCAAATTTGCATTTCAAGTAGTTTTTAAAAACACTGTTTTGCTTTCCTTGTTACCTTTGCCATCTTCTGCAGGACAGACAGCATCTACAAAAGGCTGCCAAGTTGAGTGGGCTGCTTTTCCGCTAAGTGTGGCTGTTGGTCCCCTTTCCTGCTGTTTCTTATGTGCCTAGGGTAATATTTTTGTTGTCATAAATGTGAGCTTGCAAAGTATGGTTAATGACCCCAGGAGTACAATAGATCTATTTATCCTTAACATGTAGGTTAATCTGCGAGGCTGAGGTTTGCCAGAAACCATGTGAGCTTCCTAGCTTAGCAGGAGTTTTAACCGTGATTGCTGCATACAGGCCCCGTGGTCTCTACCTCTCCACACTAGCTCGCTATTGTTTCTTTATTCTCTTCTTCATTTGCTTATATTTCTCATACTTGCAGCAAGGTGCATAATGTTGAAGTCTGCAGGCATTTCTTTCAAACACACTTATTTTATGTCTAGGGAACAGTGTTTTGCTTTGAAGTAACCAAAAGCAGTATGTTTTTGTATGGACAGGTCATTAAAGGAGAGGTTCTGTATGAGGTGAAGCTGAAATGCATCGCTTGGCAGTGAAGACTGTTGTGATCTTGAGCAAGCAGTGCCTGCTTCTGGCCTCTCCCGTGCAGGTTTCAGGCATGCAATTGAAAGGCTCATACATGTGTTGTGACATTCAGCATAGGAAGCATAGCAATGTAGACATCGATCATTAAAAAATTACATTTTAGTATTTTTTGCAATCTTTCAGAGAAGCATTCTGTAGATACAAGTTAATCTGAACACTTAGAGGTTACTCGATATTGCCTTGTGACTTGTCTCTTTTCTTTGTAGCATAGAAGTTAAGAATTAACTGGGATACAAAAAGAGAGACGTTCAAGGGTAGATTCAGTGGTGGGTGTCTGTAAGCTCCTGTGTAATGATCCTGTTGATGCTTTATGAAGAAAAGTTTAAATTCCTCTGGCCTTGCTAAGTGGGTGTGGGTTAAGATGTTTTGTATTTATTAAGTGGAAGCAGAGAAGATATCCTTTGGAATATCCATACCATAAGCATGGAGTTTTTTAAAGGACAGAAACATTTTAAAAGAGAAGTGCTTGGGATGTGAAATTGTCCTCCAAGTATCCAGTCTGCATACAGGGATCTGCAGAATGAACACAGCTCTTCTCCCTTGCTTGCTGCTTCAGTTTCTTGCAGCATGCTATTCTGGAGCTGGTCTATGCCCTTGGAGATGGAAGTTTATGGAATATAGAGTTAGATCAAAATTAGGGTAAGTCCAGTTTTATTAGGGGTCATGAGGGAATTGGTTTACTTCCATGTTTGCAGCTCTCTGGTTTATTGGTCACCCAAGTGGAAACTGTGGCAGAGGAAGGCAGCACTCTGAAATGGGAGGGAATGGTATGGTACACAAGAAGAAGCTATGCTTATTTTCTCCATGAAAGACTAGGCTTTTGTTAGACATCTTTTTTGTAAGTTTGAGTTCCCTTTTGTTTGAGTTTATCTTGGAAGTACGAAGGGAAGTGCTTTTGAAAATTGCCAAAGGCTAACCTTGTGTTTGTTTTAGCTTTGGTACACTGTAATAAAAAAATATTCAGCCGGTTCTTTGGGGATAAGTTATATGACTGTATTATCCCAAAAAGGTAGTGGTGCAGCAAGATGGTTTAGTAAGATTTGTCATAGGTGGAGAACAAAGGGAATGAATATCACAGCACTGATTTGTGCTTTGTGCTTCTTCCTAATGTGCACATGTCTAGAAGGAGGTGTAGTGTCCTGGAAAAGGCTCTGGCTGTAATAATCCTTGTTTCTGACTTCAAAAGCTCTTTTATGGTGTTTGCATGATAGCTTGATGTTCCTGACCTACTAAAATTTCTGCTTGACACATGTCAGCAGGTGGATGAAACCGGGGCATGAGCAGGAAACTGGCAGTGGAAGGGGTAGGAAAATTAGGAAGAACATGTAACTTTTATTTCTTGCAAATATTTGTGCTTCAGGAAACATTGGTATGGTTCTGCAAAGGAAGCCAAGAAGGGATTCTGGGCTGATGTTGATAGGCAATGGGAAGAAGGCTTGACTGTGGGTGGCCAATAAGGATGTCAGTTAAAAAGAAAAAGGAGGGGAGTAAGTCTGTTGCTCAAGGATCACTAGGCATCCTTGCTCGAGAACACATAGAGAGCACCTTCTTGAGGTGTTGTCAACCTTGCTGCAGATTAAAAACAGGGTGTGCTTAACTGAACAAGAACAGAGCAGGACAAACATGCCCCACCCCAGAGCCATTTGGGTTCAGAGTCCCAGAGGGCACTTTCCTGTTTCTTCCTGACGCAGTGTACTGACTGCTCTTAGTAACCCAGGTTGAATTATCTTGGAAAACCTCACTGTTGTTCTTGCCAGTTTATGAAAGCTGTTTCTCCTGCAGACCATGTGCCAAGATTGCCCTGCAGCTGTGTTGGGCCCCAAGGGATCTGCTCTAAGGATACTAATGCAGCTCCACTTGTTACCCCTGTTGATGCTTTGTGCCCCCCCCCCCCCTTTTTCAATCTGTCTTTTAATGTTTTCTGTATGGATTCAGTTGGGTTACACCATATTTTAGCATACGGCACTTGTGTGTTTCCACTTCTTCTTTCTTCCTACCCAATTTAATTCTGTAGGAGAAGGATATGGATTTTGGCAAAGTTGAATTTGAGGGGCTGCAGTTTTTGTGTGAAATACTTGGAAGCAATGTTTATGAGGCTTGGGGTGGAGGAGGCCTTAACAGTAGGAAATAGAGCCACACTGCTGTTCAGTCAATTTAACTTGATGATACTTCCTCCTTTACATATCTGAATGGTGTGGAAGATCGTTGCTCACACTGGGAGGCAGGAGAAGGAAAGCTTGGACAGTGGCACTTGAACTGTCTGGTTCTATGAACTGGGAAAATCCCAGGGGCAGGGTTTTCAAGAGTATAGCATGCTTGCAGGGAAATGTATGACTTGTGAGGTGGGGAATAAACTGCTTCTCTGTAGAAAACCGGCTTCTCTGTCTCTTGGAATGCCTGTGTGAGGCAGCCACTTTCTGTTCACGTACTGCCTCAACTCCCGACTTTTTATGGAGCCACTGCTAAACTCTTCTTTATTTCTGATCTTAGTGAAGCCAAAGTACATAGAATGCAGTTGCTTACTATTTTGTTACTCTTTAAGGTGCTACTGGATCCTTACACTTTTCTATTACTATTCTCTTTTATCTTTGCTACGCCCCATTCCTGTATTAGACTTTAGATTGTAAGTTTTCTGGGGCAGGGGCATTAGTACAGTACAAATAAGGAGTGAGTAGACTGATGCACTCTGGCTCTGAAAATCTTCCAACTGTGTTGGAGAATGGTAACTTCTTTCTTGGCATCCTGCAATTTGATAGACAAAACACACAAATTTGATAGACAAAACACACAAAGGTGTGTTTTGTCTGAGGCAAGTCTGAACATTTGATACATCAAAATTTTATTTTAAAAAACCTGTAATTTCCTCTCCTGATTAGGCCAGTTTGCTGCCAGATTCTTTGAGTGTTTAAGGAACTCTGGGTGGGCACTAACCAGGTGTTTTCAGAACCCCTCCAGGTGGGAGATGGCACATTTAATTGGGATGGACTGTGTATGGGTCAGAACCCAGAGATCCGTGAGTCTTAACTTGCCTCTAGTGATTCTGTCATGACCACTGAACTTGATGTTCCAAAGCAAACAGATAATTCAGAAAGCAGTAAGTTTCCAGGAGGAAGAATTTCCAGGAAATCAGAAGGAAAGAGAAAAAAAGTATAGTGTTGAAAGGAACTTGAGAGAGAGTGAGTGAATGTCAATGTAAGTCGATGGCATTTATCTGGTAAGCATTTTCTGACACTGAGTTTTCTTAAAAGCTGGTCGAAATGCCCCTGTTGTGAAAATGGAGCAAAACAAATTCATTCACTGCTAGTCATTTTCACTCTTGATCAAGGGCTGTGTTTCCATTAGCATCCCTCAGATAAAGAAGAAGGGGAAAGCATAAATAAGAGGGGGCTACTTTTAAAATAGTTGCATGGCTACATAAAGAACAGAGTGCTGTCACCTCTCCTCCCCACCCTACCAAGTTAATGAGGAGGCTGTGCGGATGGCCTGGTGATTTCTTCTAGTCATTCCTTTGAACAAATGTTCTAAAATATAAGTTAACGTAGGGTTTAATAGATCTTAGGCAATACATATAAATCATGCTAGTGACTTTCCCCCCTTCTTCTGTGGGCTGCTGCAAGTACAGGCCTAGTTGATTCATATTAACTAAATTTAGCTATTGAAGAATTCAAGACTTTTTCTCTCTCCCATAAATGTGCTGTGTTGGAAAGCTGGGGTGGGGGGGGAGAGCAGAAGAGATATAAAATTCTAAGTGACTTGAGTTTTTTATGTTTTGTGACTCTCCTTCTCTGTGCCCCATGTCAGCCAATAGTTAGTATTCATTTAAGTTTCCCTAGTAGCAGCACCATGATACATATATGTACCATATCGAAATGGCAAAGGTATGTGGTAGAACATCCAAGGTGGCTGTCTTGTGACTCTGCTGCCCTGTTTCCCGGGAAGGATCACTGAAACATGAGCCCATGTATTTTCCAGAGATGGCGTGTGACCTATTCTGCTACGGAAGGGGTTGGGTAATGAACCAGGGGTTAAACCAGTAGGAAGGTATTTTGAATGGCAGTGTGATTTGTTTTTATTTTTGTGTTCAAAAACGAGTGGAATATCAGAACACTATTTGTGTGAGAGGGGATTGGGAGGTGGGGTTACTAGTTTGGCTTTTTAAGTAACAACAGACCTATCTTATAATTCCCTGTTGTGTGCTTTTATAAAAAAGTGCTCTTCATATGGTCTTGGTCTGGGTGTAGCAGAAAGTGCTGTTGAAGTCACACAGAAAATTGGGGTGGGCAGATAGTAATGAGTGCTGTTGGATTGCAGGTTAAGCTGTCAGTAACTGTAAGTGCTTCATTTGGATTAAATATCACTTGGCCAAACTCAGCTCTGTTCTCAACTATGATTTTTGCTCCATGATTTTTGCTAGTTCATCTTTTTTTCCCCCTCTGGGTTTCTTCTTGATTTTCCTATGATTGCTTGCTCTGTAATACTCATTTGCTTTGTAGTAACAGCATCTGATATGAGGCTGAGTAAATCTTGAACTCTGGTTTTTTATATATTAGATTTTTGCCTTCGCATAGGTCCTGGATGCTTTAACCAGCGCAGTTTTGGCTCAATCACTAAACTATCAGGGCTTAATATAGTATGGTTAATATGGTATGCTGCATGCACTCTCTGTGTGCTGTCGGGCCATCATTTCTGCCTTTTTATTTGTAAACCAAAAATCTTGAAAAGTGCCTTTTCGCAAGAGAAATCAAGGCTTGATGGCTCCATCCGGCAGCTCCAGTGTACCAGAACAGTTCTGCTGTTGGGCCAAGGATGCTTCTTGACGCAAGGCTTAGCACATTGTGGTTCTGGCTGAGCAGGCCTGTTACCCAGAAACAAAACCTTACTACTATTCCTAGGAAGTTACATGCTGTTCCGAACCTCTTGGTTTCAAGTCACACTGAAGTAAGCAGAGCCAAAGTCTTGTGGTTAGGCAATTAGACAGGAGCCATTCCTTGGGGGTGGGGAGGAGGGTGTTCTTAGCCAGAGAGTTGGCTCATTCCCTCTGGGGCGGGGTTGTATAGCCTCTCACAGTTTGCAAACCACTGGGATGGTAAATGAGACTCCCGTTCTAAATCAAGAGCAGCCATGAGTGGTCTGTGGTGTGCTGGATTCCCCCCCCCCCTTGTGAACACTGTAAAGAGGTTCTCTGCAGGCAGAAGAATCCCAGGTAGGTGTGGCTGCTCCGGAGGTTTTAAAACGGCTCTGTGTGTTGGAAATTCATAAACTCCTGATTGAAGTCACAGTTAAGTTTAGAAGCCAATTGGTATAATCTCTTCTGTTGTCACCAGAAGTTGGTCAGCTAGCAGTATTGCATGCTGTCTAATTTGGAGAGGAATTCCACATTTTCGGGGCCTACCATTTTTTTGAGGCAAGGCTCCTCATATTGCGTTAGAGGCCTAGTCAAAGTTAGGAAAGTGTTCCTGGACTACCTTATGTTTCACTTTGGCTAGGTGGGTAAAATCAATGGTGAGGTCACTCACTTCTGAATATTGCTGTAATTTAGAAGGAATCATTGCTTCTGTTTTTCACTGTTCCTTGGAATTTGGCTTTGGCCTTATTTACAGGCTGAGCTGGCACATTGCTGCCTGACAAAAATGTAACATGCCACCACAACAAGAATATCTACCAAAGGCTTGGAATTGTGAAAGGGCTAGTAGTGTGTCTGATTCTGACTACATGCCAGTGCGTGCAAGCAAGGCGTCTCTGCTAAATATTCTTTTGCATGCAGGAGAGGTGGCAGAGGAGTTGCAAGGAAGCACTTGGAAAAGGAAAACAGGTGAAGTGTGCTAGAGGTACACTGACAGGAAGAAAGAGACAGTGTATTGACTTGCTCACCATCTTGCGCCTATTGCATTTTGAATATCCACTCCTGCCCCCAGCTGAATGTAATCTCAAGTCAGGAATAGTACAGGCTGCTTGAACAAATGTTTTAAATAGATCTCACTGAGAGACTTTTCTGAATGAGTAGTTTACTGGAAAGCCAGACAAGCTTTTCATCATACTGATAGCCAAGAAACATTTCTAGGCTTGCTGGCACCTCTGCGGGTCATTCTTCTCCTCAGGGGTGTTTGTTTGGGGGGCTAGATTGTATGAAAGGATTATGGGAATGATGCTAATGTGCTGTTCTTCCCATTGTTTCTCCTTAGAACTCCATCCGGCATAACCTGTCTTTGCATAGCAAGTTCATTAAAGTGCACAATGAAGCTACAGGGAAGAGCTCTTGGTGGATGCTCAATCCAGAAGGTGGTAAAAGTGGGAAGGCTCCACGGAGGAGAGCTGCCTCCATGGACAACAGCAGCAAACTGGCAAAAGTCCGGGGGAAAGCCTCAAAGAAAAAGGCGGCCATGCAGGTGGCCTCAGAACCTCCTGCTGACAGTCCAACCTCTCAGTACCCCAAGTGGCCTGGCAGCCCCTCAGCAAGAAGCAACGAGGACTCTGATGTATGGACCAGTATCCGGCCTCGAACCAGTTCCAATGCCAGCACCATCAGTTTAGGACTTTCTCCAATCCTGACTGAGCAGGATGACCTTCCCGATGAGGAGCTCCTCCCTTCCCTTGTCTACTCCAGTGCATCTAGCAACGTTCCACCTACTGTGACAGAGGAGCTGGAACTCATTGATGGCCTGAACCTGATGTCGCCAAGTTCATCCTTGCTATCAGCTCAGCAGCATACTTCGAGTGGTCTGTCCCAGAGGACTCCCAGTTTTTCTTTGCAGAACCAGAGCACAGCTACTCAGGCACCATCATTTGGCAGCTCCCTCTTCAACCCTGTTGATATCTCGCTGCACAGCTCTGGTGGCCATTTCTCTGGTCCACAGACACTGGAAGCCCTCCTGACCTCCAACTCACCACCTCCCAGTGATGTGATGATGACGCAGGTAGATCCTATCCTCCCACAGAGTGGAGGCAGGTTGAACAGCCAGACTTTTCTGCTCCTGGGGGACCAATCCTCTAAAAGCAAGATGAGCCCAGTTAACCTGCTCAGAAAGCCTTCGGAACAGCAGTTGGATTCAGTTGGTACCTCTGCTATGGCCTCTGCCCTTACCATGGTGACGGCTCCGCAAAATGCGGCAGGCCTGTCCACTTTGAAGGCATCCAGCCCAGCACAGTCTACCCAGGTGGTCCAGCTGGGTGCCCTGCCACCTGTGTCTGCCGCCACTCTTACTTCTTTTGGAGGTAATCAGGATAGGCTGCCTAATGACTTGGACATTGATATGTACATGGAGAACCTTGAATGTGATGTGGATTACATTATCAATACCGACCTCATGGACGGAGAAGGGCTGGACTTCAATTTTGAACCCATTCCTTCTGCTCCTACCTACCCCAGCACCTCGCAGGCCTCCAACCACACTTGGGTACCCAGTTAAATTCAGGATTGACAAAGGTATGTGAATGTATCACAGCTGGAACTGAAGTTCCCGCTTGCAGCCAGTTTATCAGTTCTCCCAACCTTATAATTAAGCAATGTTTCCTCCTGTTTCAGACAGTCATAGGTATGGAAAAGACCCAGAGTACAGGTTGCTTTGCCTAGAGCTTTGAAAAACATCTTACACGTCTAGGAGCCAGTATCACATTTTTGTACCAGAGTTAAATAGGGCTAAAAATTGTTTCTAGTGCTCAGTGAGAATTATGATTTAATCCAATTTGCTGTTCTAGCCCAAGCAATTGTTATGTCAGGTGAACTTTGAGGAGCTGTTACCCTGGAATATAGGCTTCTCTTTTCAGGGATGTGAAGGTGAGTGGAAAGAGCAGAATAAAATTGCATGGCTGGTGGGCCTGGTTCTGCTAACATAACTGCTGTCTTTTGGAAACTTCTTCCAGCTTCCCCTCCCAGTACTTAGTTTTGACTCCATCAAGTGAAAGTCTGTCCAGTTTCACGGCTCCCTATTAACTATTTGTGAATTGGTGGCTCTTAGCATGGGACTGATAAACAGAAAGAGCAAATACAGCCTTCAAGATCTCCTTGTGTGAATCTTTTTAGACATGATTGTGTTTTGTTAGATTGAGGTTTAACTTCCATTCCCTTAAATCTGCTTTAATGTTTCTAGGGTACCAAATAAAGCAACAGCTGGTGACACACAGATAGCTGTGCAGTGGGTAATCTGCATGCCTTCACTGGACTCACCCTCACAAAGCTAGCTGTATCTGGAGAAGTGAGCAGTGACTCACAAAATTTCATACCCTGCCACTTATTTTGTTAGTCTTTAAGGTGCCGTTGGACTCTTGCTCTTTTCTACTGCTGCAGACAGACTAATATGGCTACTCATCTTGATCTACCACCCTAACAAAGTACTCCTAGTTCCAGTTGGCCTTCAGAGCCTTGTCTTTTGTGAGGTGGATGTGACGTCAAATCACTGAGGCCCTTTTAATTAGAGGCTGAAAACATGCTATAAACTCTTCTTCCTGTTTCCTTTGTGGACAGCAGGCCTGTCTTTGCCCCAGGGGTGTCATGTTAGTCACAGCACCAAGGCAGAGATATATCTGTGGCAATGTGTCAAGAGCAGGATCTTCGTGTACATACACTGTACAGGATTAGAAATCCCTAGTTTGGTGAAGTTGGCTATTCCGGAGATCTTCCTTCCTGTTTCCTCCTTTGTAAGCCCTAGCTGGCTAATTTTCTGTCATACAAGGAGTTTCTAGAAAGGCCAGAGTCATCCTCCCTAATGGAGAAAGGATTTTGGAATTACAGAGAAGGAAGGCACTGTTCCGGAAAGTGTCTCATTAATATTAGGAGTAAGTCTTCAGCATTTTATAGGCCACAAAAAGTTTAGTAGGCTGCCTGCACATGCATTTATGCTTGTCATTTTTTGCCCAAATCAAAAGAGGAGCCAGCTTCTGTACAGTTTCCCGGCCTGGTTGCCTGGATATTATTTGCACGTGCCATGGGAGATGAGGTGACTGGCTATTTTGGTACTGGGGATAAGGAATCCTCTTCACTGTTTCTGTCCCAATTTTAATTCTACTTTTTGAATGCTCAAGAGAGTATTGCTCAGGAAACCATGTCAGGTTCTCTCCAAACTCAAGTGCCTGTTCCTGCTCCAGTTATTGAATAAAATAAAATGGTAGTTGGGGAATTACTGTATAGAGTTGGGAGTTCATTCTGGTCTCTTGAGGCAGAGGAAAGTAGAGCAAGAAGATAGATCAAGGGCAGAATTAGCTTATGGAACATTTTATGGCAGAGTGTACTTGAAGCCAGAAACTGGAACGGGAAAACAGCCTGGGCTTCCAAACTTGTAATTTATTACAAAGCACACAATCTCTTGAGTTCTGAGACTAAAAACAATCTGACACTGGAGGATTAAGATGGAGCCTCTGTTGGGGGCAGATTAACCTACATTTGTCTGGTGTGAGAGAATCTTGCAAACATCTGTTAGTAAACACAGGCTCCTAGGTCAAAGGGACCCTGCATCTGGTCTGGTCTGCAGATTCTAGCTCGAGAAATTAAGGTTCTGCCTTAAGGGGGATGCTGAATATATAGAAACTAATTTGCCTTAGGACTTTATGCGTTCTGCGTTTGTGTGTACTTTTTTTGCCATCTGTACCCTGCAGACGAATAAGTCCTTGCTTCTTTCTCTCTCCAGTGCCCTTCTGGTTTTGGAGCTTTGCACCCCCCAGAAGAGTCTGGAACGTGGAGAGCACTGGGAGTTGGTCTTACTGCTCTTCAAGCCAGCTGGGAAGAAGAGCTAACTGCAACAGGAAGAAGGAGATCCTGTTAAGTGCCACGTCTCTTCCTGAGCCTACCATAAGCCCTCCAAGCCACAGCCAGGCCTCCCTGCAAGGAGCCAGGGAAGCGTTCCAAACATGGCCAAAGACTCTTCGTGCCCTGAAGGAGTATTCTCTGAATTCATGGGGCAGCACCAGCTGAGATGGGTCAGTGATGGTCAGAAGGGAGCCACTTTCTGTTTGACATCAGCCCTTCGCCTGATCTCTGCCTCAACCATAGTTTGACTCAGTACCCTATGCCTTGTTGAAAAAAATGGGTGGGGAGGCGATATGTACATCGTATGGCTGCTTGAGTTGCAAGGTCCCTCCCTTTCTACATTTTTTCTGGTGAGAGGAAGGGGTGGGGGAGAGAAAGTTGTGGTCTTGGGAGAAACAAGGCTATCATGAGAGAGAGGGTTACATCAAGAATAATTTCATTCCCACTGAATCAAGAAATTGATAAATAATAAGGCAAGCAACCATGCAATGCTATTGTGGCATACTGGACTTGGTTCACACCTGTCTACTGTTGCAGGACTTTGGATGATGCCTTCATGGTCGCGACTCTCTTCACGCTTTTGTTTTGAACTCTGATGGTGTGTCTGGCACTTTGGGGTCTTGCATTCTGGATCCTGGGTGCCTGAGGCGGTGTGGGGGGTGATTAGAGGTTGAGATCACTGAGTAACGGGTACTGGAATTGTGGACCTTACTTGTTTTTGTTGGACACTTGGGGCTAGTGAGGGTGGCCCAGTATTTAGATCTTCATGCTGTGCTTCATGAGGGGCTTTTGTGAGAGTCGGTGTCTTTTTAAGACACGTGGCTCTGTGCCTGCTTACTCCTCCTTAGGTGAGGCTCCCAATAAACAAAGGGGAACCACCTCTTCTCCCTCCAACTCTCAGCATCATCCAGCAAAGCTCTCTCCATTGCTGAGGGGAGTGGAGGTGTGGAGCCGCCAGATCAACAAGGCTGTCAAGTTCATTCTTGACTGTGCTAGCCACCAGGCCAATTTGGAAGCTGAGGTATGGTCTTGTTGAAGGCGTTACCTGAGCCATCAGTAGCACTTTCCTAAAACACTGACTGCCTGAAAGCAGACAAGCAGGTGCTAAAAGCCGTTGCTAAGAAACCAAAACTTCTCCTTGGGTTTGTTTCTGGCTGTCGTGCTGCAGCCAAGAAATGGAAAACCTGGATCTGGCCTTAAGCAGAGCCCTGATGTTTATGTTTTTCCTTCTTTTTTTTTTTTAAATCCGGAAGGGCATTTTCTACAGATGAACTATTTTGGAGGCTTTTTAAAAAGTAATCTGGACAGGGCTTTCTGTGGTAGCCCTTAAACCAGTATAAGTGTCTCCATATTGGGTGCCTTTCCTTCCCTCAAAGACAGTACCAGTAGGAGGTATGCTTCTCTGAGCTGCATTAAGAACAGTTTTGCACCTTCTTGGGTATATAGCTGGGGGAGTGGGGTGGGAAGAGGGGCACCAAGCAAGTCATGTTCATTGGAACTTGGGCAGGTGCAGGAATTGTACATTATAGGTAGCCTGTAAAGTTAGCTGCAGATTAACTAGAAGCTTTTGTAAACCTTGGGTGTGGGGGGCACTCTATATTTTAACAGAGAACCCTATGAGATTATTGGCTAAAAGCACAGACTGTTTTCTTGCAGCATTATACATTTATCAGACAAAACACTACAGTACATGAGTCTGGGGGTCTGAAGCTGGGATTAGGGGAAGCTCCTGGGGGGGGGAGTGTGGGATGGACAAGGCTTGGAAGCCTTTCCTGCATAGTAGGACCCTCCAGCAATCTTATGCTTTCAGCAACTAATCATGAATTGCCAACAGGTTGCATTGCAGGGATTGGCAGTGTGTGTGTGTGTGTGGGGGGGGGGGTGTATCCATTAAGCCTTACAATAGCTGACTCACAGCTGTCACTTCTGAAGCTTCTTAAGCCCTGACTGCTTTATAGAATTGGGGGGAGGGGAGCAGGCATGTCACTTTGGGGAACAGCACAACTCCACTTAGTGATTCAGTGGCCTGACAGTCACTGGATCTGTAGCTTTAACTTGAGTTGGCTTTTGCTGAAGACCCTGATAGGCAGGACCCAGAGAGAACAGCTTGCATTTGGAGGCTAGAGTTCACTTCATCACTCTGGCAAAGGACTCTTGGGAGCCAGGGAACCCCTGGGGCAGATTTGGTTGTTCCTTACTAGCACTGGAAGTATTTACTGTGGCAGAAATAGGGACTATGGATGGGCTCCCTTCTAGAACTGGCCCTGTCACCTGATGAGGAGTGACACTTCAGGATTATCCTTTCTTGCCTTGATGCGCTTGGAAATCCACTGTTATTACTGGAGATGGGGAACAGTGAAGTTTCAACTCCCCGAATCAAGGCTAAGCACTGTCCAGAGAAACAATTGCCACAGGCTCCCTTTCCCACCCACAGTTAATTGCTAAAAACTTTCCATGGAGGACTCCACAGCTTGCCTTTTCTTCCTGCAGTTATGTAATTTCTTGCTTTGTGTAAGTCCCCTTGTAGTAAAGACTGTCTCATAGGAAGGCATGTCTTGCAGGAAAGAAGAGACAGACCAGACAATGCCTCCTAGCAGTGACAGCACAGGTTTCTGGTACCAGACTTTTGGCTGTAGCCTGGCCTTGCTGCATTATGTGTGCATTTTGTAACCATTACCTGTTGTACTTCCATGGGAGAGTGCAGTGGTTCTGACTCAGAAAAAGCTCTTTCACACTTTGCCAGCAGAAACACTTCCTGTGGAGTTGTCCCTTGCCAGATAGTGGAGCCGAGTCAGTACGACTAACATGAAAATGGGGAAACGGGCAGAGGTTAGTGGCCTTCAGGTGCATGAGTATGGGACATCAGTTTTGCTTTCTCAAGGCAAATGCTTGGAAAGCTATATTTACCAGAAGGGAAGATGACTCCCCTACCCTTAAAAAGAAAAGATTATACACAGTCTTTTTATTACTGTACATACCAGTAACATGTATGAATTTAAGACAATATGTTCTTTTTCTGGCCAGCATGACTGGAAAAACATTAGGTCTTCCTTTCAGGTAAATACAGTAACTGCATTTTAAAACAAATCTGATCCAGAGTCAGGGCTGCTTGGGGGAAGTTCACTACCCTTCAAAATGTAAGCCAAAGCTTGGGAATCTTTGTTCAGGTCACCACAGCTAGGAGATTGGCATTTGAGTGCTTTGAGCTGTGCTAGGGAGGAGTGACACGCTTGCAGATACAAAATTTAATTAGGACTGATTAACTGTATAACTGCCCCCATCTGTTTTCATATTCTCAACTTCTCATGTGGGCTTGAAATCTGCACCTCACACACAACCATACACCAAAAGAGTGAACAATATCAACCTTGTTTGTCAAGCATGTTAAGGATTGGCTAATTTGCATTGTGAGAGTGAATAGGCACCCTGCCACTCTTCTTCCCCTGCTGCTTTGGGGTATGAATGAAAATACAGCTGGCGTGCAAGAGCTGATCTTGGTGCACGATGATGGTATTTCTGCCTTTGATGAATAATAAGATACAGGTTACAGGGGATCAGAACAGGTCTTGATGTCGTATCTCTCCATGGGACTTTTACTAAGGTTGCTTGTAGTGTGGTCTATGGGATGTATTTGGGACTCAGGAGCATCTGGGAGTTAGCTGTTAGATTTCCATGCACGTCTCAAGGATGGGGGTGTTCTTTCTAAAGCCAGGTCTCAAGGATAGGGGTGTTTGACCTGGGGCTACCCACCTAGGATTGTTGTGGAGGTGGGAGAGCTCATGCAGTGTATATACTCTTCCAGACTTCCCCACTGGGACTGGTAGATTGTAGGAAGGCAGTTGACCTGAATAGGTCCTACCTTGTTTCTACAGAGGAAATTTTTTTGCCATCCCTAACTCCAGTTTTGTCCCCTGTAGCCATAGAATCTCTGTCCTCTTCCAGGGTTTTCCAGTATCCCCCTTTGCTAGAGAGGCTGTGTGGAATGTGCTAGAGGGCAAAATGTGACAAATAAATCTCTGTAATCCTCTGCCTGTGTCAGTGCAGTTCATGCTTCATGTCCTGCTGCTTGCCGGGACCTTCTCAAGTCTGCAAGAAGGGTGCTGATGCTAGGAACTGGGGACATCTGCTGTCAAGGACGTGGGAGCTTCCCTGTAGTTCTTTGGAAAGCACCCAGCTTGGTATATTGGGTTTAGGTTTTGCACAATCCACTGCTACGTGGTAGGATGTGTTAAATTGGGATGTGCAAATGAGAAAAGTCTCCTTTCCTACGGCCAGAGTCCAGCTTTTCTTCAGGAAGATGTTAGAGCTGGTGTGGGTTTGGCCCCAGAAGGAAGAGCCTGCTATTATTCTAAGGACTGCAGCCAGCTTTGGGGCAGGTCACTGTCTGAAACTAGTCAAAATGTGAATAGAGTGTGTAGAGTGCATTTCCCCTGCTAGGGAGTAAGTCCAGCCAATCTTCACACATCAAGGATTGTCTTGGAGGGGGTGGATTCCAGGTTAACAGTTTGTTAGGATCCTCCCCCCCCCCCCCATCTTACCATTGCTATGCCTTAGCAAGTGAACAAGAATGGCCTTGGTGAGCCATACCAAAACAATCTGTTTCTTCAAGCCCTCTGTGCTCATGGCCCTCTACATGCTGTTGGGAAGCTCAGAAGCCAGGCTTGAAGGGGAAAGCAATGTCAGAGAGGGTATGCAGGCCAGAAAGATTGAGGGGGTAAGAGAATTGGATTTGCTTCTGGAAATGCTATGGGTTGAAATAGCGGGCCCAAAAGGAAGCTTAACACTGGGAGTTTCTTATTGCCCACCAGATCAAAAGATAGAAGAGGATTATAAAATGAAGAATGAATTAAAGGTAATGGCTAGACTGTGTCATAATAGGTGATTTTAACTACCCACACATTGATTAGGTCAGTATGTGTTCAAGTTGGGAAAAAGAGATTGAGTTTCTAGACACTCTCAATGACTATGCTATAATCACAGAACCTACCAGTGGAGAGGTGATTCTGGATTTGGTCCTAAGTAACGACCTGGTGAGAGATGTAAAAGTGATTGCACCGCTTGGAAACAGTGACCATAATGTTGTTGAGTTCAACATTTGTATAAATAGGAAGTTGCCCAGAAAGACCGACACAACCATTTTTTACTTTAAAAGGGGTAATTTCTTTGAAATGAGGGGACATGTGAAGAGGAAACTGAAAGGAAAAGTAGAAAGGGTCAAAACCATTGGAGAAGTTTGGAGACTATTAAAACTACAATCCTAGAAGCTCAGAAAAAATATATACCACAGGTTAGGAAAGGCACAAATAGGTATAGAAAAAGGCCTGCATGGTTAACAAAGTAATTGAAGCCGTAAAATGTAAGAAGGATTCCTTTAAACGGTGGGAAGCTGGTCTCAGGTTGATAAAAGGGAACACAGACTGTGGCAAATAAAATGCAAGTCTGTGATAAGGCCGGCAAAAAAGGAATATGAGGAGCATATTACAAAAAACATTAAAACCAACAATAAATCTTTCTTCACATATATTTGAAGCAAGAAACCAGCCAGAGAGGCAGTGGGGCCCTTGGATGACCAAGGGGTAAAAGGAGTACTAAAGGATGATAGGGAAATGGCAAAGAAGCTGAATGCATTTTTTGCCTCTGTCTTCACTGTAGAATATGAGAAGTGCTTGCCCACTCCAGAACTGCTGATTTCAGGAGGGGTGTTGAAAGACCTAGGTCAGACTGAGGTGACAAGAGAGGAGGTCCTATGACTGATAGACAACTTAAAAACTGATAAATCACCAGGCCCAGATGGCATACACCCAAGAATTCTGAAAGAACTCAAATGTGAACTTGTGGATCTCCTGACAAAAATATGTAATCTTTCATTAAAATTTGCCTCCATTCCTGTGGACTGGAAGGTAGCAAATGTCACTCCCATCTTTAAAAAGGGTTCCAGAGGAGATCTAGGAAATTACAGACCAGTGAGTCTGATGTCAATACCAGGTAAGTTGGTGGAAACTGTTATTAAGAAAAGAATTAGTAAGCACATTGATGAAACAAAACTATTGAGGCAGACTCAACATGGGTTCTGTAAGGGAAGAACTTGTCTCACTAACCTGTTATTGTTCTTTGAGGGAGTGAACAAATATGGACAAGGGGGACCCCATAGATGTTGTTTACCTTGACTTCCAGAAAGCTTTTGATAAAGTTCCTCATCAAAGGCTCCTAAGCTCAATAGTCATGGGATAAAAGGATAAATCCTCTTGTTGATCAGAAACTGGCTAATTAGTAGAAACAGAGTATAAATGGGCAATTTTCTCAGTGGAGAGTGGTAAGCAGTGGGTACCGCAGGAATCAGTACTGGGTCCGATACTTTTTAACTTGTTTATTAATGATTTGGAGTTGGGAGTAAGCAGTGAAAGGCTAAATTTGCGGATGACACGAAATTGTTCAGGGTGGTGAAAACCAGGGAGGATTGTGAGGCACTCCAAAGGGATCTGCTGAGAATGGGTGAGTGGGCATCAACATGGCAAATGGGGTTCAGTGTGGCCAAGTACAAAGTGATGCACGTTGGAGCCAAAAATCTTAACTATAATACATGTTGATGGGGTCCAAACTGTTGGAGACTGACCAAGAGTCATAGTAGATAACTCACTGAAAATGTTAAGACAGTGTGTGACTGCAATAAAAAAGGCCAATTTTATGCTGGGAATTATTAGGAAGGGAACTGAAAACAAATCAGCCAGTATCATAATGCCTCTGTATAAATCGATGGTGCAACCTCATTTGGAATACTGTATACAGTTCTGGTCACCACACCTGAGAAAGGATATTATAGCAGAAAAAGTGCAGAAAAGGGCAACTAGAATGATAAAAGGGTTGGAAGACTTTCCCTATGAAGAAAGGTTGAAGCGCTTGGGGCTCTTTAGCTTGGAGAAATGACGGCTGAGGGGTGACATGATCGAGGTTTTCAGGATTATGCATGGGATAGAGCAGATAGATAAAGAGGTACTTTTCTCCCTTTCTCTCAATACAAAAACTCGTGGGCACTCAATGAAATTGCTGAGCAGTCGGGTTAGAACAGGTAAAAGGAAGTACTTCTTCACCCAAAGAATGATTAACACGTGGAATTCACTGCCACAGGAGGTGGCGGTGGCTACAAGTGTGGACAGCTTCAAGAGAGAATTAGATAAACATGGAACAGAGGTCCATCAGTGGCTATTATCTACAAGGTGTAGATACAATCGCTCGGTTTGGGGCAAATGATGCACTGTATTCTTGGTGCTTGGGGGGCAACAGTGGGAGGGCTTCTAGTGTCCTGGCCCCACTGGTGGACCTCCTGATGGCTCCTGGTATTTTTGGCCACTGTACGACAGTGTTGGACTGGATGGCCATTGGCCTGATCCAGCATTGGCTTCTCTTCTGTTCTGTTTGTCCCTTGTGTCTGGTGATGAGAGAGGCATGGTTGGTCTGCCCATGGAGGTTCCATTTTTTTAAAACCCCAATATATGTATGTGTGTGATATATATATATATATATATATATATATATATATATATATATATATATATATATATTTGGAGGCTGTGAGTTGGTCTAAAAGCTTGAAGTTAAATGAGCCTCTTACCCTTTGAGGAGGTAGGCTCTAATTTTTTTTTTGGGGGGGGGGAACATCTGTAGCTGATTCTGAGCTTCTGCTGGTACTCTTGCTAGTCCTACCCATCTGTTTCTCTGATCGAGTTACTGCCTCTGCCTGGAAGGGGAGAGGACCCTCCCCAATAGACCGTTGCTATCATTGTAGGGGGGAAAGCTGCTCCACTTTGCCAGAGGCATGGAGCAGCTTGTCCCCAACCACATTTGGTCCACTTGCTCCCAGCTGGAAAAGAGATGCTGAGTCTCTGGCAGCTGTGCTAATCTAGCCAAGGTGGTGTTGAGGCACAGCAGTTGTAAGTTATGGAACTAAACAAAAAAAGGTGTTAGCTATAGAGCTATACATTTTTGTTGTGAGGCGTTCCCAGAGAAGGATGGGAAGGAGAGCTGTTCATGAACGTAGATGACTCTTAAGGGCCAAACTTAGAGGGAGATGATCCCTCTGACTTTTTATACAGCCCTTAATTCCTTAGAGAAGTTTTGGAAGTAACCCCCCACCCCTTGATTCCCAAATACATTTTTTACAAGCAAAAGCCTAACTCTTGTTGTGACAAGATGTATGTTCAGTTGCCTGTTTTTTCTTTTTTGCATTTGCAAATAAAATTAGGGAAGGAAAAGCCAGGCAGCAACTGCAAGGAGGCGCCTCCACTTCTGGCCAGCCTTTGTGTCCTGCTCTGTGGAGAGAGCAGCCCTGCCTGCTCTGGGTGACTTCTTGGGCAGGCTGCATTCCAGCACAGAGAGTTGCTCTCAGGCAGCCAGCACATTCCATTCCATTCCTCCCACCAGCAGCCTTGGGAGCAGCCCTTGTGTGTGTGTGCCAACAGAACTGCCTTCTCCCAACTACATCCAAGCTCTGTGGCTGCTCTGTGCACTCTTAGGAAGCAGCTTGCTCTCGTCTTCCTTGCCTAGCCATGACATGCTGTCTGCAGCAGGGATGTGTTAGGACTAGGTGCACCCAGAGTGAGTATGGGCCCGTGGAAAACTAGATTCTGGCACAAATCCTTCCATTTCTCAACCACCGAAGTTTGTTGGACTTTCAAAAGGCTTTTGACAAGATGCTTCACCAGAGACTCCTGAGGAAACGTAGCAGTCAAGGGATTAGAGGACAGGTTCTCTTATAAAATAAAATTGGTTCAGTGACAGGAAGCAAAGAGTAGGAATAAGTGGACAGTTCCCACAATGGAGAGAAGTAAGCAGAAGAATCAGTATTGGGGCCAGTACTATTTAATTTGTTTGTAAATGATCTGGAACTAGGGGTGAGTAGTGTAGTGGTCAAGTCTGCAAATGACACAAAATTCTTCAGGATGATGAAAACCAAGGATGACTGTGAAGAACTCAAGGAGGATCTCCACAGATTGGGTGAGTGGGTGACATATGTGTCAAACGAAGCTCAGTGTTGGTAAATATCAGGAGACGTACATTGGTACAAAAAATCCCAACTTCACATATAGGCTAACCGGGTCTGCCTTTGCTGAGACTGAGGGAACATCTACTATGACTTGGGGTCATAGTAGATGGCTCAGTGGAAGTGTCAGGGAAGTGTCCCTATGAGGAAAGGCTAAACAGTCTGGGACTTTTCCATTTAGAAAAGAGATGATGAAGGGGGGAACCATGTGTGGGGTGGAGAGAGCTGACAAATAAACTTTTTCTCCCTCCCAAAATGCTGGATCTCAAGGCATCAAATGAAGCTGATGGGCAGTAGATTCAGGTAGCAGACAAAAGGAAATACTTCCTTACACAGCAAGTAATTAAACTGGGATTTGCTGCAGAGGATGTAGCGATGGCCACAGCCACAGCCAGATTTATGGAAGATAGGTCTGTCAGTGAGACTAAAGGCAAGTACCAAGATGAAACATGAGAGAAAGGTTTTGGCCTCTATGGTTAGCCCTCCAGAGGGAACTGGCTGGCCACTGTGTGAGACAGGATGCTGGACTAGATGGACCATTGGTCTGATCCAGTAGGGCTCTTTTTATGTTGTGGTCTTTGTTTAAAACAAAATACCAGAGCTCTGTATCAAAAAAGCTACATGTAGCCTGTGTAAGATATAATATACGCAATCTTGGCTGTATTTGGATCAATGGAGGCAAAAGAGCTATAGCTGATACTGAAACCATAACATTGAGCAGAAGGTGGCTTGTTTTCAAAATGCTGGTAAACTTGTTTCCATCCCACCCCTCCAATGACAATGCAGACTGATTTATACAGAACAGAGCTTGTGTTCAGTAGAAGCAATGAAAGACACCAGTGGCTCCCTCCAAGCTTCCTTTGCATACAGGCAGCCAGTCACAAGGAGAGAGTGTCACCTGCTGGTCAAGAGCTGCAGTGCTTTAGTCTCAAATTTAACAGGATCTGTAAGAGCTGGCTTAGTGATGAGACCACTGTACTGTACATTATTGAAGCTTCCCCAAAGCTTCAGTGATAGTCCACTCTACTCATGCTCTGTAGATTTTGAAGATTGCCAAGGGTGTCAGCGACACGACAAATTCAATCAAGAAAAGTACCTAATGTAGTCAATGGCCGCCTAACATCATACAGGGAAATGAGCCCAGTTTTGTTGTGAAAGAGGTTATTGCTGAATACGTAGAACAGAAATTAATTGGGATCCTTTATTTCCCCCCTCAACTGTACTCTTTTATCCTCAAAATGTATATCAGTGAAAGTTACAAATTAAGGTGTTTTTTTAAAATCTGAAAGGTGCAGTGAGAGACAACCATCAACAAAAGAAATGGCCTCACGTGCTATACAAGTGAACCTTTGTTTGAGAAATTCTGGGGCTGATATCTAACTGGGGAAAAATCAATTACCAACTCTGGACTTGAAACAATAGGGGGGTGTCTGGCTGCATGCATTTATTTACCCATCCCCAGGGAGCTGGCGCAGACCACTGCGCCACCTAGCATTCTACAGGCTTCCAGCAGATGGCCCTCTAACTATGGCATGGGGTGAAAGCTGCAGTAAATCTTTGAGATGTAAAGTTCTTAGGCGGCTGTAAAGAGAAAGGATACCCTCTCCCTCCCCAAAGAATCAAAACCTATTTCACCTCTGACCCACCGAGGATGCTTTATTTACAAATGTTTCAGCCACAGTGAAAAGAATCCTGTCACTTCTCACACTGAGGAGGCAGGAGGAGCCCAGCCGCTGGCCCAGATGGTATAAATCCACTAGGCAGGGGAAAGAGTACCTGTAAAGTCCCCTCACTGTGCCATGTAGAGGAGGGCACAGGTTGAAATACAGGAGTCCAGTTTATCCTGGCTCAGAGCAACACAAATGCTGCTGCTTTTGGATTTAGGGGAGGAGAGACGGCTGCAGTACCAGTGGATCGCAGCAGCCAATGAGCCCCATGAAGGTATTTTTAGGAAGAGAGGCCTCAAAGCCAGTCACTGGAGAAGCAGGTCCTGGGGCGACTACTTCCTGGTCACTCAGACAGAAGGCTGTGGATCTTTGTCAATAGCACATCCGAGTCAGAACCTGGAAGAACAAGGAGATGGGTGTCAGGACAGGAGCCTCTGAGCTGGAACGTGGCAGTCTTGCTACAGTGGTCCTGAATACTGCCGTTCAGCCTCCATTTGAGGGCAGAGTAATTCAGTATGCAGTTGTATTTAAGGTTGTTTATGCATCTGAGATGTGTTCGGATCAGCTGAAGGACCCCTGCCTTGAAGTGAAGCAGGTTTGTCTTAAAAAGAAAGTGTGGTGGGAGACTCAAAGTACAAGTTTGATAAATGGCCAATATTGCAACTGTAGCAACCCCCTAAGAAAGAGTGTGCTGGGGGAGTGGATATCCCACATTCCCAGTTTGCAGCTGTCAACAATGATGCGTAAAGTCCCTCTACAACACATGCAAGACACCAGGAGTGTCAAGCATTCCAAGAAACCCACAAGCCCTCCTTTACCTGATGACTCTTTTCTCCGGGACCACTTTCTATAAGGAGACAAGGGAGAAGAATTAGTTCAAAGAGATTCATGTTCTGCCACTTGTGCCTGGTTTGTGAGCATGAAGATACCTCCTTGAGCTGTAGCTAGCAACAAAAAAGGACTTCTGCCCTTGTGCTAAAGGGGAATGCTTCACTTGTGCCCTTTGCACAAGGCCAAGGCCTGTTCCAGCTTCCATTAGGAAGGGATCCCATGAGCCCTCGAGGTCACTTATCAGCTCAGTCTTTACCTCTGCACATTTGCAAGCCAGCTGGCAATCTTTTTACCACTGGGCTCTGTCTTTCCAAATATAGAAGGGAGGTGGCATTGCATCAGGAGCCAAGGCACTAGTCAAAGGGTACTCACTTCAGCAGCAGGAAGGCCCAGCCAATCAGCAGTAAGGAGACACAGTCGGTAACAATCCAGATCATTTGGTATGTGGCAGGAGGCTGGGTTGAGGGAAACAAAGTGAATGGTAATCAGTGGAGTGGTTGGAAGGGCAGAAGTGGTAAAATGGCAGTTGTCAATCTCCCTAAACATCCACCCACACTGCAAGGGGCGGGTATCAGTGGGTATTGGGATGGCCCTCACCAGGAGCCAGAGGGGACGCTCCATCTTCTGCAGCACATGGCAGGCATTAGTAGTGACTGAGCTGGTTCCTGCACACCACAGGACCGAGAAGAGCCATGGAGCGTTCACCACATACAGGTTGACAGAGATGTTGTCACGGCGGTATTCTCTAGGAAAGAAGGGGGGGAGAGAGACACACACACTAGTACCAACACAACAGTACGTAGTTACATAGAAGTTTTCCCAGAGAAGAAGCATAGGGGCCAAACTGCATGTCTCTAAGGTGCAGGGAGAGAAGGCTGGTCCCCAGAGAAGGAGGAGAAGGTAGAGACCGGGAAACTGAAGACATCAAGTGCTGGAGCACCACCTTCTGCTACCACATTCCAGGACTGTTCGGGACCTTGGGATGGATATCATCTTTACTAAACTAACAGTCCAGAGTCACCCTGCTTTGGCAGGGAGGGGTATAAATCAAATAAATAAAGATGTCTACTTAAACTATGCAAGATTTCCAGGTATTTTCTAATTTGATTTGCTTTTGCCAGCAGTGGGAATGGATGATGATAGCTATGCAGACCACTCATGTGTCTTTATTTCTTAAACTCGGTCAATCTTGCTTAGCTCCTCTCTAGATTTCAAGGTTTTACTGACTACCCACATCTTTAAGCTATAAATTCTAGAAGCATAAATCACATAACTTTTCGGCCCACAGTACTGTACTTGAACACAGTTGCACAGACTGTGCACAGACCTATTGTCACTAGCACCCCCTCTCCCCGGCCAACCTGATTTCTGTGCTGCTCAGGTTTTGGTAGGGCAGGTTAACATATAGCAACTCGTCCGTCTCATTATTCGTCCTCTTCCGGCCATAGACCTGCTGGAACCTGGGTGCCTGCTGCTTTACTTGCTCTCGAAACTCTTTTGGCAGCCACAGAATCTGGAGAGGAAATAAACTATGTGAGGTATGCTTCCTTATTCCCCATCCTCTTCTGCCACATCTAGCTAACAGAGAGCCAGTTTGGTGTAGTGGTTAAGTGCGCAGACTAATCTGGGAGAACTGGGTTTGATTCCCCACTCCTCCACTTGCTCCTGCTGGATGACCTTGGGCAAGCCATAGCTCTGCACCAGCTGTTCTCTCAAGGACAGTTGTCTCAGAGCTCTCTCAGCCCCACCTAACCTCACAGGGTGTCTGTTGTGGGGAGGGGAAGGGAAAGGAGTTTGTAAGCCGCTCTGAGACTCTAAGTGAGTGAAGGGCGGGATATAAATCCAATCTCTTCTTCTTCAATCGCAGATGGAATGGGGAGGCACAAGGCACACTCCAGAGTATAAAATGGGAGACATTAGCTACTTATATCCTGAATGGAAGGGCAGCAAAGATGCCATATTGTGGCTTCCAGCTAAAAAATCAGTTCACCAGACAATTGGGCTTGGACCTGGGTTCAAGCGAAGACTTGAGTACTGTTGGACAAGTTCTCCCCCCTTGTGTTCAAAGGTGGTCTCCGCCTGTTTATTAGATGTGTCCTTTCGTCACATCCGCTTGTGAGCGGCTCTAGGCCATCTAACTGGCCATGTTGGAGCCCGAGATGATGAACCTTTCCTCAAGCCTGAAACTTGGCCTCAGTTGAACAGCCTGAAGTACCATGGGAATAGCGGTGATAGACAAGGCAGAACTCTTGCATGGATCACTCAGCACCGAATCCAAAATTACAAGACTTCGGGTATGCATGATGAAGGCCATAAAATATGTTGCCAAGGAACAGCAATATATAAGCAGGTTATATAGCGTGGATAATTGTGCATCATGTGACTAATCCAAGTGTTCTCTTATTTTTGCATAGCCTTTGGGACGGGAGAGACAGACTTAACCTAGATTAAGTTCCACAAGAGAAGCCTGTTTGCTCCCTTTGTCAGAAAGTCTACCTCCCTTTGAACCCAC
The DNA here is from genome assembly GCA_029233225.1 of Lepidodactylus listeri. Lineage (NCBI taxonomy): Eukaryota > Metazoa > Chordata > Lepidosauria > Squamata > Gekkonidae > Lepidodactylus > Lepidodactylus listeri. The sequence continues at coordinate 32,608,407 of JARCFY010000013.1, forward strand.
CCCCTCCCAGGATACTAGCTTAGAAGCCCAGCCTTCATGCTTGGCCTCAGCCACACTCACCAGCTCGGGGGCAATATCTGACTGGAGGATGGCCTCTACAGTAACGTTGACAAGGTACTCATACTGGGGATCCTCCTCAGGCCGCAAGTCAAACATGACAGATACGTTGTGCCTCGCGGCCTCTTCCAGCAGCTGACTCAGTGACAGGATCTTCTGTGCATGCACCATGGCCTGTTCTGAGCTTGAGAAGTGTTGTGCTGTGGGGAAGGGGTATTTCTGGGGAGGCAAAGGAAGCCATTGAGAGCATGTCAGAACCCACTGCTCTAGCCTGTTCCAACCAAGGTCTTTCTCGAGCCAGCCCCACAAAGTGCTCCATCATCCCCAGGAGCAACTCAAGACAATTTGCTGAGCTCTCCCCACTCCCCTTCTCGCTGTAGACACCAGGGAAAGCAAATCTTTTTCTTCTTTTCCATACATGTGAATGGAACAGGAGAGGGACACATAAGTGCTATACATTCGCCAGCAGGAAAGAGGAATAAGGGGCTACAATTTGAGATAATGGTAGGACACAATTACCCCATGGATCACGGGGACCTCTAGAGGCTTTGCCATGTCAGCCTGCAGCCCATGGAATTCTGTACTGGGTTGGATCTGCTGTACTGGGTTGGGCCTGCTGAGATGTTCCCATTCCTAATCTGGAGTTTTTGCCCCATGGCTGTAGCCATCATAGACTCAGTGGGTTCAAGAGGCTTGTTCCTGCTCACTGTCTGATGACGTGCCATATTTATGCTGCTTTTTAGTGAACGAACAGTATAGAAGATTTATTTCACCAAGGGTCACTTTAGCTCCAAGAATTTGCAGTGTAAACCTTCTATTAAAACAAATATTTGATACGGATAAAAAAGAAATTTCCCCATCCCTTTCCCATGGCAGGGCCTTTTACCCAGCAAACTCCCCATAACCCAGATTACACTGCGCTACTGACAGAGGGCCGGTGCACTGCAGAAAACAACTAACTCGAGGTGACTTGGGCAGGGAAGCCAAACCACACATAAGTATATGAAGCTACTTCAGACGGCAGGGCCATCAAACTCCGCACTGTCTCCTCTGGCTGGCGGTGGCTCTCCAGATCCTCTGACAAAAAAAAGGTCTTCCCCAATACTTGCTACCAGAAGAATTGTTTTTAACTGGAGATTCCGCAGAGCAACCTGTTGTTCGTAAAGCATGTCAGCCACATCCTCTTCGAAATCAAATTTGTACTGGGTTCATCTTGGTACCCCCTTCTTTTTTTAAACTTTTAAAAATGGAGACTTTTGGTGACCCCTAGTAGGGCAAGGACATTTTCAGAGAGGTGGCTTGATTGCGTCCTGGCCCTGGCATTCCTCGGAGGTCTCCCTTTCAAGTACTCGACAGGGCCAGCCCTGCTTAGCTTCTGAGATCTGAAGAGACTGGGCTTGCCTGGGCTATCCAAGTCAGGATGATCTTATTACCCCCTTCTGACCCTCACCTGCAGGAACCAGCTGCCTGCATCCAGTTGCTGCAACTCTGACCAGCTGAAGGAGCTGGCATTGGAATGGGCCCGAGTAGGAAAGAGTTCCTGCACATTTGTTGTCCGGGTGAGTTTCTCATCATGCATGATAAAAGGGATTCCATCAGCACTGGAAAGAGAAACAGTTTAGCCAGATATTGGATGCATCTCTACTTCCTGAAGAACAAGTGAAAGATTCTTTTTTTTTTTTTTTAAAGCCAGACAAAAGCAAAAGAAATTTATTATTAGGAATGAGTGAAAGATTCTGAAGCATTCCTCAAGAGTCCAAGGAAGCCCCCCCCCCCCGACAAACATCTCATTTGACTTCTTCTGCCCTTACCTCACCAGGACATCAGTCTCTAACACACGCACACCACAGCCGAGGGCCTTCTGGAAGGACATTAGTGTGTTCTCAGGTGCAAGCTGGAGGAAGATCAAGAGTGATGGATTTGTGACTGTAGGTCTTGGTGCCTCATCAACACACTCCTAACTCAGAGGCTGCAGTCTGCAGTGCACACTCCCAGAGTCACTGACAGGCAGTGTTCCCTCTAAACTGAGTGGGTGTGAGCTAGCTCACAGTTTTTTGGCCTCTGGCTCACACATTTTTGTCTTCGCTCAGGAAGGAGGGCTCCAGAGCAAACTAATGTATGCAGTAGCCAAATTGCTCGCTCACAGTTTTAATGCCAGTAGCTCACAAGGTAGAATTTTTGCTCAAAGGACTCCACAGCTTAGAGGGAGCATTGCTGACAGGATGCAGCAGTGATCTATGAAGTGGTCCAACTCAGCATTGAGTGTGTGAGGCTGAAAGTCACTAACAGGAGCAGTATGTAGCATCCCATGGCCAGATAAATCCCTGGTTTCCAGGGCAGGCTGCAAAAAGTCCCAGACAGGATGGACTGTAGAAGCTGTTACAACGGTTGTTGCTGCTCATGTCCAGGAGGAATCCAGGGATATGGAGACAAGTTCAGCCTCCAAGGGCTGCTCCCTGGAGGGAAGCAAGCAAGTAGCCTCCAACACCTTCCTTCAGCCTCTCACCTTCCTTTCTTCCAACCATCCTCAGTTTGTTTAATTAATTTATTTTAAAACACATAGTAGCCACCTTCCTACCTTGTGGAACTCAAGGCGGCTTACAAATGGTAAATGAGGCTTCATCCTGTGCGCCTCCTCGTGCTGCAGGAGCAACTGGAGGCACTGACTACTTACCATGGGAGCCCCACGATGCCCAAACAGAGCTGGCTTGGGGGGCAGCTGGCTGTACTCCATGAAACAGGGAGAGTCAATGCCCAGTGGTGCCAGATACAAAGCAATCACTATTCCTAGGTACAGTAGCAGGAGAAGTACTCCGAGGGCTGTCGAGACACATAAATGGGAAATGCACATGAGATATCATGACAGGTGTTCTTCCTGCAGCCATAAAGAAAACACTGGACCTTAAGACTTGCAGCCCCATCCCTGCAAAGGCCTCCTAATTAAAGATCATCCATTCTGAACGCCTGGCCTGCCCTCCCATTTCTTGGACTATGTCTTCCCTTCCTTCTAATGAGGTACTAAACCTCCAAAACAGAGCTACACAGAAGGACAGCACCTATTGCTGACAGCTAACCCACACAGTTCACTTCAGTATACTCTGCTGCAGCAAGTAAGCCCAAACACAGATTTTTAAAAGATGTAAATGTTTTGCTGAAGGGTCTTTAATAACTAGTACTGGGGGGGTGGGGGGGCGAGAGACAAGAGGGCCCCAAGTAACTTTCCCATGACCTCTGCTAAGAGCTCCAGCCTGCAAGCTTTGGTCTCTCCAGTACCTGAGCGGGATGTACGATAGAAGCAGTCCACCACTGGCCAGGCAAGCAGCGTCACACCAACCACAGCTCCAATGTGTAGGAAGGGGCCTGCAGCCTTGTATGGCAGAGAAAAAAGCAGTGTCATCTGGGACGATGGAGGAAATTCAGGCTGCATCACTGACTGAGCCCCCAAAAAGGGTGGGGAAGAGGACTCAATGCCAGGGCACAGACAAAGGCCACATCAGGGGCCCCCAAACTTGTCACCTAGAACCCTGTCTTGCATGGGTGGGGGGAGGGAAGGCATCAAGGTCTGCTGTCTCCATCCGCCCGGAAGGAAAGGTCGTGTTCCAACATGCTTAGGAACACACATTATGCAGCTGTGCACATACACAGCGAGTTTCAATCAATTCCTGGGGTCCTTGGTGATCAAGCTACCATCTACAGCCTGGCTGACTTGCTTTCCACTGTGTGCTCTAAGTATGATCTTGGGGGGGGGGGGGGGGGGGCTGGGGGTGACTTTCTTGGATTGCTTCCTACGTTCCTTGTGATGCAGCACAACATCCAAACAGGGTACACAAGCAACCACCAAACCAAAATATGCACCCAAAAGACTGGTTTACTAGCTTATTTGTTACCATGACTTGATCACATGTAGCAGCCCAACATATACGAAGGGCAAGAGAAGATGTCAGAACTACACAGTGCACAAAAATGTGGGACAATTCAAAGCCACATCCCTGTGGCAGCTATAACGTGAAACACAACCCTTCTTCTCAAACGGTATGCATCAGCTGTGGACTCACCTGTAAGGCAATGTGAGCACTTTCCCACTGCTCTGCCCACTGAATTTCCAGTCCCACAAAAGCAGTTGCTACTACCAGCACAGTCAAGACCAGGAGGACCTGGAAGAAACAGGGAGGACAGTTTCAGACACCTGGGAAGGGCAATGGTGTTCCCAGCTGCCCAGAAAAGCTGCCTTTTGAAAGGAAGAGAAGAAGCGTGTTTAGATGATCAAGCCCTCTTAGCAAAGTAAAATTATTTATTTACTTCAATTATACTTTGCTTTTCTCCCCCATGGGGACCCAAAGCAGCTTACAGTGTTCTCCTTTCCTTCATTTTATCCTCACAACACTCCTGTGAGATAGGCTAGGTGGAGAGTGTGTAACCAGCCCAAGGTCACCCAGCAAGCGTGGGGATTCAAACCTGGGTCTCGCAGATCCCAGTCTGACACACTAACCACTATGTCACACTTCCACTGAACCACTGGCTCACACTTCTGAACTTCTGATTTCCATACAGTATCTAGCTCACGGCGAGCACTTTAGGCTTACACTTGTGGCACCCCCCCCCCCCAACAGGCGTGGTGTAATGGCTGCAGTGTCTGACTAGGATCTGAGAGAGCTGGGTCCAAATCTGCACTCTGTTGTGCAACTCACTGGGAGAGTTTGGGCCAGTCACTTACTCTTCTCAGAGTTGTTGTGAGAAGGGGAGGCCTATGCACATTGCCCTGAACTCCTTGGAAAAGGGATGGGATAACTCTGTCTTCAACAGATCCTGCAGCATACAGTAACACGGCTGCATCTCAGTACTTGTCCACTCAAAGCATAGTAGGTATTGTATGGAAGAGCAGCAATACTGTGACTAGGAAGCCATGACTGTAAGCCATGTAAGGTAAAGGTTTCCTTTGCTCGAAAGCCAGTCAAATCTGACTCTAGGGGGTGGTGCTCATCTCCGTTTCCAAGCTGAAGAGCCAGCGCTGTCCGAAGACTTTTTCTGTGGTCATGTGGTTGGCATGACTAAATGCCGAGGCGCAGGGGTCATTTCGTAGAAAAAGAGGTGCAGGAGCTCATTAGCAAAACTCATTAGCATAACTCATATGCTATACCACCTGACATCACCGGAAGTATGTCAGAAGGTAAGAAAGAAAGAAGAGAAAGAGAGAGAGAGAAAGAGAGAGAGAGAGAGAGAGAGAGAGAGAGCTGGCAGAGAGGGGTCAGCTACTAGTCCAAGCCTCAGAAATACCACTATTCTGGGAGGATAGCTTCAGTGGTGGCTGAAGCCTTCAGAAGGCTGATCGTAGGAACAAGGACCTTTCCAGGGGATGGGGTCATTTTGCTGCAGCCATGACACAAGCAGGCATTCCCCCCTGGGGGGGCTGGCACCAACTCCCGGAGCTGAGCTCCCCCAAGCTCCTGCTCGAAATGACCCCTGCCGAGGCGTACAGAATGCTGTTACCTTCCCACCAAAGTGGTACCTATTTATCTACTTGTAATTTCTTGTTTTAGAACTGCTAGGTTGGCAGGAGCTGGGGCTCACTCCATCACGCAGCACTTGGGTCTCGAATTGCTGAGCTATCAGCCTTTTGGTCTGCAGCTCAGTGTCTTAACCTCTGAGCCACCACGGTCCCGTCAACTTAACATAGTATTGATTTCCTGCTTTTAACATAAAATATCTTGCATGCAAATTTCTTAGTACATTTTATACTACCCTTTCTCCAAGGAACTCGGGGCAACACACACACTGCTCATCTCTTCCATTATATTCTCACAACAACCCTGTGAGGTGTGTTGGACTGACATTGTGAATACATGCATCCTAATCATGGCTATCCACCTATTGTACATTAAGACCCAGAAATCTGTGGGTGAGATTACACTTGCCGTTTAGGAAATCCATAATGCACAGTAACCCTGAGAAGTGAAAGGTGCAGCCAGAATTATGGGTATGAGCAAGGTTACCTTGTGGAGCCAATGGATCTTCAAGGGCTGGTGGCAAAGTTGAAGAGTGAGCGCCAAAACCTGGAATAAAAAGAGGAAAATCATCACAACTTATGAGTCTGCTTCTGAACAGTTTCTTGGAGAGAGTGCAGAAGATGCTGACATTTGTGTAGGGTAAAACATGGCTGTTGATCCTGCACCAAATCAGAATCAAATCAGAGGCAACCCAAATTCTGACCATAGAAAAGCAGAATGCTAAGAATTATGAAAATTAAATACCTTTGCTTCCTCTGCATAATTCTACAACTGCTAGTAATGTTCCCCTTGATGCTGCAGGGCACCAAAATCTTTCTCAGCATCCCAGTTCAGCTCCTGAGATTTCACTAGGCATTGCCCATGCACTTAGACCAATTCCCCACAAGCAGCTGTGCCACCCTCGCTTTTCGGTTCCCCCCGGTTGTATTTGTCAGTTTCACAGTCTTTGCTGTGCGGCTGCATTTTGACCTGCATCTTTCCCTGATTTCCTCCGCGTCTTCTTGATCCTTGTTTTTTGAGATTGAGAAGACGCAGGGGAAATCGGAGGGAGATAAGGGTCAAAGTGTAGCCGTGCAGCGAAGAGTGTGAAATTGACCAATATACAACTGGTGTGGGGGGAAACGGAAGGGTGAGGGTGGTACAGCTGCTTGTTGGGAATTGGTCTTTTAGTCTTGAGAACTAGAAGCCTCTGAGACTTGTAGTTTCAGGATGCTGCTGACACTTTTATGCAGCCTGTGAGCAACTGATGCAAGGGAGGGAGTTCTGGGGGGAGTGGGCGCAGCAACTCCATTGTGGCTTCAACACGGCAGAACAGCCTCATCTGCAGCAGTCAAGCATCGTGGGAGCACTTGCCCGGCGCTGCACTGCTGCCTCTCTGGTCTGCTCACATGGGTTTTCCTCTGCACCCCCCTCCCTGCCCATGGGGCCTTGCGGTGAGGACACACATTGGAGCTTACATCTCCTATCCTTTATAAAGTTTACTAGGAGTAAGGCCTGTTGTGACAATAAATACAATGGGCTCTAGCCAGGCCTGCAGGGTGCAGCTCCCCTCATGTCTTTCCCCACCCTGACTGTCGTTCCACCCCACAGCCGCCGGAGGTCTCGTGCCCACCATACTGGGCCCTGTTTGAGTGTGTGGCCACCAAGGCTGCCTGGCCTCTTTCCTCTCCCCTGGCCTTGTCCCTCTTCCCCAGCTCCTCGCGCGGTTGCAGGAACCCAGGCCGCCCAGCCTGGCCCCCCCACCTTCGTTGGAGGCTGCGCCAGTCCTCGTCCCCTCCCCACTCCCTGGCCTGAGCTTTGTCCTCATCTTCCGTCCTTCTGGCTGCCTCTTTCAGCCAGCTCTTCCCTCGGGCTCGGCGTCCCAACCTTCTGCGGCGGCTCTCTGGGCAGGTGGGCGGGACTGCAGGGCACATTCACCCCGGCGCCACTTCAGCCAATGGCCAGGGTCCCTGTGCTGAGTGGCGGTTCGTGCAGCCTATGCCTGAGGGAGCACATTTTACATGGCTACAGTGGCCACCCCAAATTTGAAATATAATATAGAGACATAATATAGAGAGATATCGCCAATACCCAGCACTACATTTTATGACACACATGGCCTGTCATGACAAAGGGACATTATTTATATCAGATCCAGCCCTTGTAACAAATGAGTTTGGCACCTCTGATTTAAACTGTTTTTCAGCTTATAGCGCAGGCAGACCATTAACATCAAGTAGCAGGCAGGGCAACCATGCTCGGGGAGTTCACTGCTTGGCTGCTTTCCCAAAGCTGGACCAGGGAATTTCAGATGGGGCATTTTGGAAGGAAGCATCAGAGCAAAAGATCATACCAGGAGGAGGGACGAGTAGGTGACCAGAGTCGCCGTTCCAGACAGCATCACCACTGACCAGTCAAGCCACCACTCCAACTTGCGGAAGAGGAACCTGTCAGGCAGAAAGAAGGTCACAGCCAGCCTGGCTCAGGAAGGGGTCTGCAGTGGCATGTGGGGACTGTGGTGCTTTCTACTCACTCATTGAGGAGGTGGAAATCATTGAGGGTGACGAGAGCAAGATAAAGCCAGGCCAGTGTGAACAGACACACGCAGAAGAGGAAGAAAAACCAGGCGCAGTCACACTGCGAAGCAAAGGATCGCATTAAAAAAAGGGACAGCCAAAGGGACACCCTCACCCTGCGATCCCTGGAAGGCACCCTTTCTTCCTGGGAAGTCTACTGACATTGCTCAGGGGCACTCTGCACCTGCTTGGAGGCATTCTTTGTCTTGCATGCTATAAGGCTGAGCCGTAGCATCGTCAATGGGACTTCAAACGAAGCTCTGCGCTAGCCCTAAGGGAAGCTTGGGCTGGAGATGGACAGAAGGCTGGAGAGCGGCTGCAGTTCCTGTGGCACTTTTAGAGGGGAGAGGGGCAGGCTCAGTGGGAGAGCCATTGATTTACATGCAGAAGGTTCCAGGCTCAGTCCCTGGCATCTCCAGTGAAGATGATCAGGTGACGTAAAAGAGTTCAGCTTGAGACCCCAGAGAGCGGCTGGCAGTCAGAGGAGACAACAGTCTGCCAACGCATAAGGCAGCTTCTCGTGTTTGCTTCTGCATGCACGTGCGCACACACTCTGCTTATGCCGCCCTTGCCTCTGGGCAAATAAACAAAAGGAAACAAAGAGTCACGCTAAACCTGTTTACCAGACGCAAAAATGGGACGAGAGTCTGCCCCTTTCCCACAGCCTTCCAGACATTGTCCAACTCCAGACTTGCATTCTTTCCAGTGCTATACTGCAGGAGGGACGGAAAGGAAGAAGACGCAGCACCCCACGCCAACCTCCACCTTCTGTCCAGCTTGCGTCGCCCATGGTGGCAGCCCATGAGATGGAGCAGAAAGTGCTTCCCCTTGCTTTTGCTGCTGTGTTGCCCAATATGTGGCAGCAGAGCAGGAATCTGAACTCAGATCCCCCCCTGAAGGGGACTGGGCACATACTGGGAATGTGAGGAAGAGGAAAGAAAAGTGGGGAAGATCTTGCTGTTGCAACAGAGGAGGCCAAATAAACCTCTGTTAAATGGAGAGGACACATTTACCAGCCAAAGGTGCGGGAGAGGAAATACAGCCAGGCTACTCCCGAAAAGGGAAGGAGGCCCAGGTTTAAAATCCTTCTGCCCCTCTCTAGAGCCTGGCGATGTGAAAAAGTCTACAAACGTGCCTGCTCATTAGTGCATTATTTTGTCCATGCCCTTCCTCCAAAGAGCTCAAGATGGTGTTATTTCATTCTCCCGCTTCCTCCATCTTATCCTCACAACCAGAGTCTTGTGAGGTGGACTACGCTGAGAAAGAGGGACTAATCCAAGATCACCCAGCAAGTTTCCATGGGAGAGTGGGATTTTAACCCAGGTCTTCCAGAGCCTAATCCAGCACTTCAACCTCCACACCACTAGTTGACCAAATCAGGGCAGCCCTCCGCTTATCCCCCAAGATGCTTCCTGGAGTCTCCCACTCACCTTGCTGGCCTTCATACCCTTTCTGCTGCGTGACCAGCGGCAGCTGTACAGGCAGAGCAGGCAGGTGGCACAGGCCTGGCAGCAGCCCCCATCCTTTGCCATGATGAGGCGGGGACACCAGGCCCTAAAGGGGAAGGCATGCAGACAGGAAGAAGTTTGAGAGTGGTCGTTGTACTTCCTGTGGTCCTTGAGAATGCACTGTGGCCCCCTAGTGTGTCATACAGAGTGGGGATTTCCACAAAGAGGAAATGATGGTGGCAAAATTGGGAGAGGGGAGGAGCAAGTGCTCCAGTTTGAAGGCACAACCAGTCTATCCCTCTCCCTTTCCCCATCCACCCCACCTAGGGTTGCCAAGTCCAGGTTGGGAAATACCTGGGGACTTTGGGGGTGGAGCCAGAAGAAGGTGGGGTTTGGAGAGGGGAAGGGCCTCAGCATGGTACAATGCCATAGAGTCCACCCTTCAAAGCAGCCATTTTCTCCAGGGGAGCTGATTTCTGATAGCTGGAGATCAGTTGTAAAAGCGGGAGATCCCCAGGCCCCACCTGGAAGTTGGCAACCCTAACCCCACCCCAGCACCAGGTACAGATGAAGCTTGAGCAGGTCCCAAGTTTTCAGGTTACTTTGAGGTTCAAAGGGCCCCAATCTCATTGTCTGGCACAAATTCACTGACAGATTCCCAGCAGAGGCTAATCCAGATCAGGCTGCAGGCCAATGGAAACCTGTGCAGTTAGTCACACCCTGGCCTCCCCACCCCAAACAGTCAGGCCAGGGCAGGCCCGCGCTGTGAGGAGCCTGGGACAGCAGACAGCTTCATTCTGCAACTTTCTTCAGGAAGAAAGAGAGAGAGAGAGAGACATGCACAAGTGCATGAAAACAGAAGGGGCGGGAAACCCACATTGCTGTCTTTTTTAGTGTTTTGCCAAGAAGCCACACTTGATGGCAGCTTAAGGTTGCCAAAAGCCTGGAGTGCCCTGCCCCTTTGACCGAAACTGAATGTTATTTACCTCCACGCCACGAAAAACTTCAGCTGCCTATTTCCACACATTAAACAGGCAGGACACTTTTCTCCAGGTTGTTGGCAACCCTAGGCAGGTGCTGCTTCCTATATAACTCTCTGCCTCATTCACACTTGGTGCATAATGAATGCCCCTCTGGAAAATGCAGGAACATGGCTTGGAAGCTACGGGGATAATAGTTGAGGGATGACTGACCAAGTGCTGGCTAGAGGTGGCGGAGGGTCTGTTTGCAGAAGGCGCAAAAAGTACACTGAAGTTGAAATGTGGCAGTAAACCCACTTCCTGCACCACCCTCAGCTGAATGCAAAGCCTATCCCAGGACATTCAACTCACACTGAAAATTATTTGCACAAGTAGTGCAAAAAAGACGCAAGGGGTCCCTCTTAGCCTCGAACATGCTCTAAAGGTGAAAGGAAGCTTTGCCAGGATATTTTTTCTAGCACAAAGATAACTGTGTTGGGAAAGAGCTGGACACCATCTTGTGTAATTAACATATTAACATAACACATTTGCTAGCCTAAGCCTACAGTTGTACCTATCCGCCCTAAAGTTGCACAGGCAGCCATGGCAAGTGGAGGGGAAAAAAATCACAAGTCCGTCAGGCATGATAGCAAGCAAGTCCCCCCCCCCCCCTCCCCGAGATTCTCCATAAAGGAAAGTATGTCTTGTGCAAAGCAGTTTGGAAAGAGGCAAAGGAGCTCCAACCCCACAAGGGCCTCTCAGACCTGGGGAAGATGTTTCCATGGAGACTAGGGAGGCTTCAGGCTTTGGTGCACAAGGCAGTGGGGTGGGGGCCATTTAGCTGTGCCACTGCTCAAAAACTCCTGTCTCCTCATGCAGGGATTGTGTCACAGTGCCAGCAAGGGGAGGGCAGAGGTGGGTGGCTATGGCATGGTGCAGCTGGTAAAGTGTAGTGAAAGGAGCAGTCGCAGGGTGCCTTTGCACATCTTGCTGATAACATGGCTGGCACAATTCCCATTCATTTCCCACAAAACTAACCATTGTGAAATTCCGATGTGTCTGGAGGGGGGGGGGCAAAAACAAACTCGTTTTCTCTCTTCTAAAGAAGTTGCTCAACTTGAACAGATTTTTTTGCTTACTGTACAATAACACTCTTAACTGGAAACATTTCAACATCACATGATTGAGGAAGGAAGAAATCCTTCTCTTAAATCTGCAGAGAGCCTTCTCTCCCCTCCCTCTCAGTTAACACACACTTCTTCTGTGGAGCAGCACGTGCCTTAGAAACCAAAAATCAAAACGGATAAATTCCTCCAGGAAACTTCCCCGCCGAACCCATTCCCATTGCAAAAAGACATTTGAGAAGAAGTTTATAAACTAAACTTCAGCAAGTATGTCCTGCCCAATGTGAACTGGAAACCGAAAGTGAAATGCTTCTTTCTAGCTCACCAGCAGGCATCTTCAGATAACTCCTTTCTTTTAATGAGAGCGGCTTGTTCAGAACTGCCTCCACCCCTAGTTTCCATTAAGCCAGCATCATTCCAGTATTCTTCATGGAGGGCTGGTGTGTGTGTGTGTGTGTAAAGTCCCAGTCCCCCCAAAATGGCTTCCCTTTGGGTTAGCCACCAAGAGTTTCCTCTTTACTCCAAGCTGGCCTGCCTCAAAGGGGCTCAGTTTGATAACTGGGCTCTGGTGCTCCTCCCAGCTGCTCACTCACCTTGCCCAAGGGCTCACTTCCTTTGGCTGCCAGGCGGGCAGCAGCCTCGCAAAGCACCTTTGCTGACAGCTGCCTTTCTCCTTGCACACCAGACGGGCTGCTGCTGCTGCTGCTGCTCTTGGGAGCTCCTTCACCCTCTTGAGGTCTCTCACCTGCACCGTTCCTGGCAAGGCAGCCTGTGCCACCTATGGGCAGGGCCAGGCAAGCCCAGGTGCACTTGGGAGAGGCGGAGAGGCAAGAGCGGGTGGATTGTGATGCTGCAGCAGCCGCAGGCCAGGGAAGGAGCTGCTTTTGTGCTGCTCACTCCAGCCCTGTCACTCACTCCTGGGCCTGGGCAGCTTGTTTTGTGGCTGCTTGGATACTAGAGAAGGGGCCCGGGGTGGGGGAAGTCTCTCACACACCTCCCAGACTCAAGAGTTTGCAGGCAGCCCACGCTCCAACAGGATTAGACAAGAGGTATGAGGCAGACAAAGGGTAGGGGTGGCCAAAGGAGAAACTCTTAGTGGGAGTTGGCGGGTGGAACCTCACCCCGGCCCTGTATCCTCAGAAATGGTCTGAGGCCTTTTGGTGCTCGAGGAGTAGATCCATATCACTTGCATGGGAAGTTAAGAATAGAACAGTGTTCAAGTAAACAATTGGCAACTTGTAGCTTTCCCATAGTACCCCAAAAGCTGCTATTTGAAAAGGGTTGCCTCCCCCTGACCTGGGAAAGTACGACGGGCTCTTCACCAGAGCTGGGGATGCCAGCCTCCAGGTGGGACCTGGGGATCCCCTGGAATTACAGCTCATCTCCAGACTGCAGAGGTCAGTTCCCCTGGAGAAAAAACAATGCTCTATGACATATCCCACTGAGGTCCCTGTGCTCCCCAGGCCCTACCACCAAATCTTCAGGAGTGTCCCAACCTGGATCTTACAACTCTACTCCCCATTTCCTGCCAGTGGTCAGGGGGCACCTGGCAACCCCAAAAACAGAAGAGGGGAGTGTCCCCTTGGGATTCTTTTGGGGTGAAAACCCACAAGTGCACACACTTTCAGGATGCTCCAGTGTTTGTTGTTCCAATGTGCCTCTGTCCGTTTCTTTGTGCTGTGCTAGATTGCCTGGTAGTAAGGCACGGTCCCTGCTCCAGGGTCATGAAGAGCAGCTTCCACTGTGTGGCTTTGGTGCATATGTGGTTTATGAATAATCACATCTTGCCAAATAGTGTCATTTATATACCAAGGTGCTGGTGCAGTAGACCACTTTGGTTAGTCTTGACTGTGTTCCTGACTCTGCAACTGGGAAGAGTCTGCCTTAGTCCTGGACATTTCAGTTTAGAGAGGTAGCAAACATTCTATGTGCTAAATTGGAATAGAGCAGCTTTAAGTAAGCCCTCCAAACGTTTGAGCTTAGAACTGTATTTCTGGTTAGCAAGACAAAGCCTTGTCTGACTCAGTTTAGCCTGACTAAATCTAAACATAAATTTACATGCATGAGCATGTGAGATGAGTCAGACCATTGATCCATCAAGCCCAACCTTTCTACAGCTCCCCAAGGTCTCAGCAAAAGCATTTCCCATATCAGCATTTCCCATATCACCCAGACCTGGATTGTTCTGTGTGCAGAATAAAGTCTTCCACTGAGCTGTCACTGCATCTCCACATAACACAGATATTTGGCCTCATGTTCTTCTCAGATTGCCTTCCCCTCAATGTCCTATCAACAACACAGGGCATGTGTATAACAATACAAGCTGGAGAGCACATTGCAAGAAATCCTCCTTACAAGAAGTTTGCCCATACTTGCAAACTGCTCTCTAACTTTCCCCCTCCTGGGCTTTCCCAAAGCCTGGGTATCTGCTGGAACCAACTGAACAGTACATGATACACCCTGAGGTCCTTCAAAATGAATTATGAAGTGTGCTAAATGAATATAAACATCTTACCTAATCTCAGTGTATGTGGAGACCATGGATCCCAAAATAGCACAGACAAGAGGAGTTTGTGGTATTGTTGGCCAAAACTAGGAAGGCTCATGAGCCTAGATGGAACATCAAGTTCAGCCTGCTTTTCTTGTCCTGTGGTTCTGTCTTTTCTTCACCTTTTCTTTAGACTAGAACCAAAAAACACCCCAAGGTAGCAGAATCGGGGAGCTCCGTATGCAGTCTGGATGCTAGCCCAAAGAACTGGCCATCGCTGGGGTGGGTTATAAACCTAAAATGGTGACTATGTATTACAGATCATTTGTAACCCTGTTTTCTGTTTAATTCAGCAATTAAACAAAGATCATAAACATTATACTAAATACGTTAAAACATAAAGCTGCAGCAACATAGCGACAACATTAAGAGGAGCAGATAAAAACACTGGCATCAGCAGATAGTTGTAGGATCATAGCTTGGAGTAAAACCAACTCAGTCCAAAACTGAATAAAAACAACATTCTTCACCTGTCACCTAAATAAAGGCATCAGACAAACCTCATGAGATAAGATATTCCACGAATGTGGCACTGCCACTGAGAAAGCCTTGTCTCATGCCACCTCACTGTAGAGGCACCCAGAGAAAGCCTCTAAGGAAGATCTTAAGAGGATGAACAGTTTCATACAGGGAGGAGGTAGCTTTTTGGGTCCTGTGGGCCCAGATACTTTGGTACTTTGTAGGTCAACACCAGCCTGGAAACAAAATTGTAAGTAAAGCAGCTCTTTCAATATCCAGTATGTCCACTTTGGCTTGTCCTAGACAACACCCTTACAGCAGTATTTTGGCCCAACTGAAGATTCCAAGAGCTCTTCAAAATGCAATACAGTACTCTAACCTCACAATGCAGTACTCTAACCTTGGTGAAATGAGAGGAGCGGTAGCAAATAGTGTGGTCATTCCTTCCCTGGAAAGGGGGCAATTGCTGTACCAAAGTTAGCAAAAGGGGTTTTTGATCCACCAATGACTTGTGCAGGGGTCATTTTGTAGAAAAAGAGGTGCAGGAGCTCATTAGCATAGCTCATTAGCATAACATTTCCATATACTAAACCACCTGACATCACTGGAAGTATGTCAGAAGGCGAGAGGGAGGGAGAGAAAGAAAGAACGAACGAACGAATGAGCTGGCAGAGAGGGGATAATTACTGATCCAAGCCTGAGAAATACCACTATTCTGGGAGGACAGCTTCAGTGGTGGCTGAAGCCTTCAGAAGGCTGGTTGGAGGAACAAGGACCTTTCCAGGGGACAGGGTCATTTTGCTGCAGCCGTGACACAAGCAGGCATTCCCCCGCGGGGGGAGGGGGCTGGCACCAACTCCTGGAGCTGCGCTCCCCCGAGCTCCTGCTTGAAATGACCCCTGCTCTTGTGTATCCAAAGATGGCTGGCTCTAAAGGAACCCCAAACTGCATACTTTTCACCGGAGAGCTATCCTACCTGGAACAGGCTGATGGATTATCTCCCTGGTCTGAAGAACACTCCACTAACTTCACCCACACGCCTCCCATTGAAGAATCCCACGTGGCATTTGGCAGGACATACACCCTTGCTGAGGAACACGTGTTGAGCATATTGTGTAGTTACGCCTTTATGTGATCCTTCTCATGGCACATGATGCTGATTAAAAACAGTTTGTTGAGAAAATACTCGGCCTCTAGGTGGCATCCTGACCTCAGAAATATGAACGAGAACTCAACACATTTAATTCTTGCTTTGCAATAGGAGATGGCTGTGTAGTGTACTATCCAGTGGCACTGGAATTTGAGACACCCATCATCCCTCCATACTAGATGGGAAGCATGAAGCCCTTTTTTCAGGTGTGTGAGAGAAGTGATCCTGGAACAGTCTTCAGGGCCATTTTGTTTGTGGACTCGGACCAGTTCAGCTGAGCTCCCACACCATAGTTAAGTTAATTGCAGTCTGTACTGTCAGGAGTGCACTTGCAGTTCCTTAAAGAGAAGCTTTGAGATTATTGTTACCGGTGAAATGACAGGCTTCTATTGTATCCAGGGAAGACAATGCCGAGGTAGTGGCAATTTAGAAGAGGTGCAATTTCCTATCACCAAAGCAGATGGGGCATGTTCCTTAACCTTCCTGCTTCTCAAACACTGCCAGATTTCCCAGAGTTGGAAGAGGGGACAATTAGACACATATTCATATGCTAATAGCTATCATCTCATTGAAAGTGGGTTTTCTTCATTAAAAAAAGGAGACGGCTGGAGTGCTAGCAATGAGAATTGATTAAAAAGACAAATGGCATTTTCCTGAACACTTTGCCATTCCTGTGAACACATCATAACATTCAAGATTAACAGCTATTGTTTAGTTGGACAACATGGAAAAGCAAAGATTTCCTAGCAGGCATGCAAGGCAGAAGCCTTTACCAGATACCTGTGGGGCTCCTAGCTCTTTTCCATGATAGAGGTCTGCAAAGGCTAAAAACCTTGCATGCCATGGCTGTACAAAGAGGGACTGAAGCTAAGCCTGCAGTGATCACCTGACTTAGAAACCCTTCTCCCTAATCCCAGGTGCGCATGGGTGTGGTGTGGCTTTTCAATGATGAGGAAAAGGCATTCTGCCCATGCTCAAATACACATGCCAGATTTTTCAAGCAATAAGAAGTCAAACAAATACTCCCCACCCTATGTGTGTTCTACAACTGTATATAAACCCAATGTTTTGCACTGCCCCCTAGAATTTTGCATTGCCCAAGAAACCCCAATCTTTATTTAGAAAAATAATAAACCAATCTCCAGGCAGCAAGGGTGGGTTTGGAAGTGCTTAAGTGTCTGATTATGTGCAATACCCAATGATACCAGCAGGGTGGGTAAGAGAGTTCAGTAATCTGATCTCTTTACCCCACAAACATTAAAAACAGGTTAGGCAAATAAGTTAGTACAGCACCTAATTTTTATTTTTTCTTTGCACAGCGGATCAGCTCCATACCACCTTTCCCTAGCTGTACCCACCTTCAGAGAAAGGGGCTGGTATAGTCAATCCTCCTTCTTCTTTTCAGTCTAATGTAGCATGAACTCAGATCAATGTAATAAAGAAGTGTGGTCTTCCAGACACTTAGAACTCCCCAAAGGATACACCTGTTTGGGTACTTCCACACATTCTGCTTGAGCCAGAAGCAGGTAACCCTTAGCAAGCACTCCACAAAATCTGCCTTTTCCCAGTAATATACCTCTCAGGTCACAACTTCCCAGTGATGCTAAGGAAGGGAAAGTGAGATTGAAGGGCCTGAGTTTCTCATCAGTAAAGAAAGCAAAACTCACAACCCAGCAAATACTTACTCTTGCTATGAAGACCAGCAGAA
Source organism: Lepidodactylus listeri (assembly GCA_029233225.1). Taxonomy (NCBI): domain Eukaryota; kingdom Metazoa; phylum Chordata; class Lepidosauria; order Squamata; family Gekkonidae; genus Lepidodactylus; species Lepidodactylus listeri. The sequence continues at coordinate 32,625,919 of JARCFY010000013.1, forward strand.
CCTCAACAGCTGCTTGCAAAACTGTTGTTCTGTTCCTTTTTGCCAAATTTAAAAGGTCAGCCCCATCCCACCACCAAGGCATGCTGGGAGATGTTCATAGCTGGGAGGAGGGTTTTGGATACAGATGTATAAGGTTTTCTCTGAGATGTTTTAAGCTTGAGAAAGCCTGTTTGTGAAAGAGATGTGCATCTGTCCCTGAAATACATTTATTGAGCTATTTTAAGCTCTCCAATTCCAGAGGCTGAGTAGCAGTGTCTTGTAAGCTTTGTGAAATGCTCCTATTGCTATCAAGAAAAACACACAAACCACCATCCTCCAACAGTTTTAGAAGGCAAGCAGCCTTTCCCTTGCTCACTCCTAGCAGGACCCTCTGTAGTTTCAGCAGCTACATGGCAAACAGAAATGTGGCTGCAGCAACTTTCACACTAACAAGGTTGACTAAAGCAAAAGCTTTTGTGCCCTGTAGCCCACTCTTGTCAAGGGCGTGAATCATCTGATGTAGCTGCCAAAGAGAGTTATAGCCTATAGAAGTTTCTGCTTCAATCAATCTGTTGGTTTGCAAGACTTCTTTGGGGGGGGGGGCATGTAGACACAACTACCATGGTGATCCTGCTAAAGCAATATAGCAGTTGAAGTTTTCCTCTTTCCTGCCTACTGAGGGAAGTAACATCTGTTGGAATTCAGTCTGTTACCCAGGTAGAAAAGGTGCAAGAGAATGGTTCCAAAAGTCTTGCAATCCTGTATTTGTAGCCTGTTCTATGTACACACAATATGCACACGGTATTGTAGCTTGGTTCACTCACTTTGTGGCTGAGCTTTGCTGCTCATTCACATTCATGACTGGCAGCTCCAAATTGGGAAATACCTGGAGATTTGGGGGGTGGAGCTTTAGGAAGGTGGTGTTTGGGGAGGGGAGGGGCATCACTGGGATATCATTCCGTAGAGTCCACTCTCCAAAATAGTCATGGTCTCCAGGGGAACTGATCTCTGTTGTCTGGAGATGGGTTGTAATTCCAGGAGATTTCCAGCCCCCACCTGGAGGCTGGCAACCCTATATGTGTTGGCTGCTTAGATGGGAGGAAGTCTCCCCACCAGTCAGATCAGGCTGAATCTTATGCAGCAAGAAGCTTGCGGAAGGCACTGTCATGGCAATGTGCGTACTTAGGTGCACTGTGGTGAGGACAGTGGTGGGGCCAAGGCAGATCCTACCTTGCCATGGGCAACTAATTCATAAAGAAGTCATGTTTGGGACTGAGCAAGGGTGGAAGGACCAGCAATGCAGCCTTCACTCTTTGTCACACTCATCCCTCACAAAGCCCAAACCAAAATGCAGGCAACAGTTTCTTTCCTAGCATGAACAACAAAAGAGGTTTCAGGTCAGCCTTGCTTGTGACGACTGGAGGAATGATTTGAGGAGGACTCAAGGCTCGGATTTCCATTTTAATCAGAGGAAGTACCTTGTATTGACAATTTAATGCTTACAGCTATAAGATTACTACAAGAATATAACCTGCTCAGTCTTGTATTATGACTTCTGTCATTTTTGTGACACATGCATGAACTGTCAAGAGATTATTGCTTTCTTCTGTTGTATGATAGTATGTACATGGTCCTCTTTATTCAGTATGTGTAACTGTGAGTCCACTAGAGGGAGTTGGGGTATTCCCAATAAGGAAAACAAAAAGTGCAATTTCCCCTGAGGGATTGGAAGGCCTGAAGCTACAGGGAGAAGCACTCTTACCTCAAAAGCACTTCTTTCTATGAATATTCTATATTAATATTTTAGGGATACCAGGAACGCCTGTAAGAGGCTTTGTTTATGTCTTGGCTGTAGGGAAAGAGGCTGTGCATGGATGGAGAGGAAAGAAACTGAGGGATGGGGGGTATGCTGGGATCAGATTGGTAAACCCCAGTCCCTCCAATTGCATATTTGTAGATTAAATGGCTTTTCAGATCTCCTGAACAGGTGCTGCAGATTCTGATATTCAAAGCGCAGTCTGTCTCTGTGTTCTGAGAAATCCCCACCCACCCCCAACATTAATGGCTACAAGTGATTTGTTCTGAAATAACAATGGAGATGTATGCAGTTGCCCACCCTACCTCAGAAAACATGGGTAATTTGGTGAGCCAGTTTGGTGTAGTGGTTAAGTGTGCGGACTCTAATCTGGGAGAACTGGGTTTGATTCCCCACTCCTCCACTTGCACCTGTTGGATGACCTTGGGCAAGCCATAGCTCTATACCAGCTGTTCTCTCAAGGACAGTTGTCTCAGAGCTCTCTCAGCCCCACCTACCTCACAGGGTGTCTGTTGTAGGGAGGGGAAGGGAAAAGGAGTTTGTAAGCCGCTCTGAGACTACAAGTGAAGGGTGGGGTATAAATCCGATCTCCTCCTCCTCCTCCTCACAAACCTGGGCAGCTGCCCTGGCAACTTACTAACTCTGTAAAGCTTCCCACTTGAGGTCCAATGACAAACCGAATTAAGCAGGATTTTCCACCCTTGTTCTAAACCGAAGTAGTTCTGTCAGAATGTTCCCTCTTTCTGCTGTGAGGCAGCAGGCCTCCTGCGCGGTGAGTGGTTCCACAATGCAACTGCCCCCAATGGAGAGGCTACACTTGCTTGTGGGGGTTCACAGGCCAGAGGCCTTAATGTCTATTCCAGCTACGTGAACTGCAGTCCCATCTGTACTTGGTTTCAGGTAACAGGACCATAAATACGCTGCTATTTTATTTCAGGGCAGGAGGGGAGCTTTTATGTAGCATTTTATTCATCTTTGCAGCTTGTCCCCCAGGTACTGGGGAGGCTTGTGAGGAGTCTGACAGAATTTTTATTTTTCTGTCAGAAGAAGCTTTACAAATGTTCCCTCTCGACTTGAGTTTGATAAGCTCCCGGTTCACGTTCTCCTTTTTTTTGGAAAGAGCTTTGCTAACTAAGCTGTACAGTAGATGGCGTTGGAAAAATACATAATTCCTGCTTATGTTAGATCAATACTACTGCAGACTGGCATGGAATTCAAATTAATTTCTTAATGCGAATCTGTTTGTATAGAAGCTGCAGGCCAAGGGAGGAAGCTTTAGAAGCATTACGCACAATGAGTGTTCCTCCATCAATGGGGGGGGGGGGAATTAAATGGGTTTTTACTTCCAAAGTAAGAAACCCAGGGCACAGAGAGTGTTCAAAATTATTTGGATGATGACAATGTTCAGAATGTATCTCGGGCTTGATTATGGATTCAGTGCCATTCTCGCAGAGCAGCCAACAGGCATGTGACTCTGAGCTTCATCACGTGATCACAGTTTCCTGGAATCTGGCTTGCCTCAGGACCAAACCTACTTCCTATCTTGGCTCCTCCAAAGCTGCAGCTGTCACTTGGAAACCTTTCTCTGAGGGATACTCTTTTGTGCCAAAACAATGCTCCTAAAGTGACTTCTGGTGAAAGCTGCCTTTCCTCACAGTTCTCTGCTGCCAGCATTCTTTTCCACTTTCTTTGATTATTTTGGTTTGCAGGAATTTAATGGCTAGTCAGCTGGTAGTATGATCCATTCCAAAGCAGCAAGGCAGGGACAGGGAAGGAACAGCTTCCTAAAATCTCCTCAAAAAGTGAGGGAAATCTGTGTTAACGCTATGCTGTTTTTTTGCAGCATTGTTGAGATCTCTCACCCCCTCACCCCCAACATCTAGCCTGATGAAGACTTCTGGAGAACTCAAAAGCTTCCACATTCTTTTCCTGTCATTTTCATTGGCCCTAATAAAAGGTATTTACTTGGCTTTTATTTTTTGACTGATATCCATGGCTCTTTAAGGAGTAAGCCAAGCCAAACAGACAGTCCACTCAAGGAACTTACGGTCTAAATGCTGATCGTGGAGGAGTTAAGGGAACTAATCACGTTATGGAGTCCTGTCTCTCATCGGCCTTGTTGATAAATGTGTTCTGGGAGTTTTGTGCTTGAAACTTAATTTACAGGCATGTGGGAGCCTTATTCAGATTGGTAGCAGGGGATTAAGCTTTCCTCCCATGCCATTTCCTTATCTGAAACAGACCCATGGGGGAAACTTTCACGTAGCGCATCAGTACACCTTAAGTTTTCCCCATGGGGCAAATACTGGTCCCCCAAGGCTGTTTCAGGTCAAGAAAAATGGCCGACTCTCCTCATGTACCAATCTGAACTGGGCCTGCACACACTTGGAAATTAAGTTCCAAACATGCTACTTGATACGATACATTTTTTATCAAACATGATAAAAATTTGTTGATCAGAAACTAAATGTACATGATATGGGAAGTCTGTTGATTACAATCTACATTATAGCTTACATTTTACTTTAGGTTGTGCAGCTTTTATCGTTTTTTATGTTTCATAAACTCATATTTTGCTTCTGAACAAGTGAAAGGATATTAAAAACAAAACAAACATGATGTTCACTTCTTAATGACTCAACGCTCAGTCTGTTGTGTTCATCCGTCCATAGATTATCCATGCCACTAAAAATTCTTTTCACACCAGCGTTTGACAAAAGAATGGGAACAGAATATTGAACCATTTTTAATAAATTCAGAGCAGGAGTTTCTTTGCTGAAAAAATAATTCCACTTATCGAAAGAATAACATGGAGCTTGCTTTTGAGTAGACCTGCTTAGGATTGCTCGAGTGTCTAAGCTTACCTCTGAAGTATACAACTTTGGATAGGTGTGAATCATAGCATCAGAGGCCATATATGTATTGATTTCCCAAAAGGATTGTTTTAAGTATTGAGCAGGAGGCAATGAATTCAAACAAACAGGCTTTTATTCAGTGACATTGTTCAGCTCAAAAAGACAGCTTTATGAGAGCAGCACTTTCATTTATACTGTTCCAACACATAACTTTCAACAATGTAACTATATACAAGCAATACTATTGGACCCAAGCAGGGCTCAGTGATTGGGTATCTAGATTAGCTTCAGGACCAATGGGAGTCTTTATTAATCAGCCAATAGGAATTGGAGCTTTAGGATACCAGAGCCCTTTTCAAGCTATTACTGCTTCATATTCTAAACAAACACAACAGATTGGCTCGTTAGCCAGATATTATACACGCAGAGATCATAGGATGGGTTGTTCATCAACCATACTGCCTGGTTTTGGCAATGCTAATAGGTATCCGGGGGAGGGGAAATCTGGAACAGCAAAGGAGGATAGCATCATACAGTCGAAAGTCGAGGGTCCCAGCATAATTCCTCCTCTGCTTTCAACATTTGTCTTAACTATGAAGAAATGTAAAAATCCACCTGAAACCATATATCAAAGCAGCCTCTGCACAGGAAGAGCAGAGCCATGAAACTGACTGTCTAACTTACAAATGTGCTAGTTAGCACAGTATATCTTGTGGGGTGACTGTTTTACCTTCATTTGTCATAAGAGGAGGCTGAAATGGAGGCTTTCCATCACAGTTTGAACAATAGCTGCTCCCAGGGGCACTAGGAGGAAAACAATTCCAAGATAGTAAGGTTGCTACTGCATTATTATAACCTGTTACATTAGGAGTGAAGCAGTCCTGCTTTGTTTTAAATATCAAAGAGCAGGAACCATCTGAATTTCCATATTCCCATAGCACCATTTTATTTGCAGTGAAAGGAAATCTATTGCTGCTTCTGTGGTTCAGGCTCAAGGGAGAATACAGTTGTACTGCATGGTTGCGTGGCTTGGCAAATCATGCTGGTCATGCATAATAGATGTTGTTATTGTTGGAAGTGAAGGACTTTGCACTGTCTCTTAGCCTCAGGCTTCAGAGGGGGACTGCAGAGAGTCAAGAGAGATCCATAGGTCAGGAACCTCATCATCCTTTCCTTCTGCTCTGATGCCATCCCTTTGATGTGTAGATTGCTACTCTCAGGGAATCTTCCTTTCTTCCGGCCTGACACCTCTCCACACTATGCTATACTTCTCCATTGTGGCATCATGAGGGCAGGACGTGCTTCCTGCATCTCTATCCATCCTAGCTAGTTAGACTAGATTAGAATCCTATCTCTACTCTATCCTTCTTAGAATGGAGTTCCTTACAATAAAGGACTCAGTTTTGCAAAGATAAAGAGGCTCCATCTGTAACTTTGTTTCTTGTCAGATAGACTCTGCTGCATTATGTGCCTTGAACACCCTGCTAACCCAAATAATCCTTCAGTTATGCTAAACAAATGAAGGTTCGACTCAGTCATTTGAAATATGTCCTCTGCCTGTCAGCTGCTGTTGCTCCCAGTGTGTCCGTAGAGACTGCTCATCTGGAGACAAAAGCCATAAGTGCAAGTAGGATGGCTGGCAGATGGAGCTTCAGGCTTCCTTAGATGTTCAGCTCAGGCTCTTTCCACATGGACACTTTTCTGTATATTGGCTCACAAGCTGTAGCATTGTGTTTTTGGAGCATCCACCCAATGCCATCATCTAATCATCCACTTTTCAGCTTTTCCACATACTTAGCACATGAATGTAAGTCTAAACGTATGAGAACGCCATATAGACAGGAAGTGGTTGGTGTATTTTCAAAAGTCCCATCCACATGGGCAGGGTTCATTTCGTAGCAGGAGCTCCTTTGCATATTAGGCCACAAACCCCTAATGTGGCCAATCCTCCAAGAGCTTACAGAGCTCTTCTTACAGGGGCTACTGTAAGCTCTTGGAGGACTGGCTACATCAGGGGTGTGTGGCCCAGGGGTCCTTTTGAGCAGGAGCTCGGGGGAGCTCAGCTCCGGGAGTTGGTGCCGCCCCCCCCCTCGCGGGGGAATGCCTGCTTGTGTCATGGCTGCAGCAAAATGACCCCGTCCCCTGGAAAAGTCTTGTTCCTCCGACCAGCCTTCTGAAGGCTTCAGCCACCACTGAAGCTATCCTCCCAGAATAGTGGTATTTCTGAGGCTTGGATTAGTAGCTGTCCCCTCTCTGCTAGCTCTTTCTCTCTCTCTCTCTCTCCCTCCCTCCCTTCTTTCTTTCTCTCTCTCTCGCTCTCCTTTCTTGCCTTCTGACATACTTCCGGTGATGTCAGGTGGGTTAGCATATGCAAATAAGTTATGCTAATGAGTTATGCTAATGAGCTCCTGCACCTCTTTTTCTACGAAAGGACCCCTGGTGTGGCCTAATATGCAAAGGAGCTCCTGCTATGAAATGATCCCTGCATGTGGGCACCATTATCCTTCTGTCAGCCCCACATGGCCACCATTTTCCCTGCTGCATCACTGGAAGGTTTGTGCAGGGCTTTCAACAAATCTGTATTTACTGCAGCGCTATAACAACACTATAGCAAATATTGTTTAGAAAATAAGTCCCTGAAAAAGCCCTTTGGTGGCACAGCAGGGAAAATGGCAGCTGATGGAGGAAAGAGTGCAGAAAACTCCCATGTGGATGCTCTGTCGTCAGTGCAAATGCCTATGCAGTCGTACTGGCAGTGAATGCAAAATGGAGACTCCTTGCTGCAGCCTCAGTTGCTTTGTGCTGCCCTCTTTTGTACCCCAAGAGCCTGCCTAAGTGCCTCTTATGCATGCATGTATGCTGCTGGATGCTTCCTCAAAGTTATTCGTTGTTGAATGTGTATGAACTGTTTCTGTTGCACCAGAAGGTATCTGGTGATGCAAAGTCATGTCTGTAGTTTAATACCTTTCAATTTGTACAAGCAAGTTCCCACTTTACGCTGCAGTCATTGAGTGATGAGCATGCATATGTGAACCAGTCTTGAACCCCACCTTAACATGTTTCGTTAGAAAGGTGAAACCGTTTCCATTTAGTGGATTTAGGTAGGCTGAGAATGTTAATGATATCGGTGGTGCTGTTGTGGTTTTTGGGATCTGAAAACTGTTACATTCCCCCCCTTCTTTCTTCAAAGAGCTCTGAGCAGCATGCATGTTTCTCCTCCTCTGCCATGATATCATCACGACAACCCTCAGAGGTAGCTTAGGCTGGGAGTGATTGGCCCAAGGCCACCCACTAAGCTTCATGACTGAGGGATTTGAGCTTGGGCTTCTGCAGGCCAAATCTGGAACTGCTATACTATACTATACTATACTATACTATACTATACTATACTATACTATACTATACTATACTTTCACGTGAATTGGATTTTATATACTTTGTGTGTGTGTTTGTATATATTGTGGCGATTTCGTTGTGCACCATTGCTTTGAGCATGTTTGGAAAAAGGACTGGGGGGGAGACAAGTAAATCGAGATCTGTTTGTTTTATTTACTTATTTTTTAAAAATTGTATCCTTCCTTCCTGTAAAGCTCAAGATAGCTGACAAGCCCCTTAAAATGGATTAATCTAAACAACACTGTATGCGAAGGTTACCAGATGTTCTTTTTTAAGAGGACACGTCTTCTTTTTTTGGTGCCCATCCCTTTTTGTCTCTTTTTAAAAAAGAAACCTGATGGAAATGTCCTTGTTTTGGGTAGAAAGGTTAGGAATATTCCTAGTTAGTAGCAGTTTTCTCAGCTTAAATAGTAAGGGTATTTAAAACAAGATTTGTCATCGTGATCACTCGTTTGAAGTAGTCAGTCGGGAAATATGTCCTCTTTTTTGCTTTTCAAAATATAGTAATCCTACTGTATGCAAAACTAAACAAAACTAATCTGTCTTGCAGACAGTTAAATACAAGATATCAGACACAGTAGTGAACAAGAGGGATCCAGCAAGTGGAACCAAACCCAATTTTTAGAAGCGTAATAAACCGCAAGTCAGGAAGAGGTCCTGCAAAAGAGCCCTGCCTTCCTGAAGGCTATCAGCAAAGGTATTGTGTGCGTTTTACTGACAGGTGGTCATTCCACAGGGGAGCAGCAACTCTGGAGAAAGCAAGTGAGTGACCTGAAGAGGGGTGTACCATCCAGTGAGAAAGAGCAAGAGGCCCCTGAGTCTTGTCTGTTTCTCATGGTGATAATGTGTGTACATCGCAATGGCTAAGGCAGCCTGGCAGAAGGTACTCGGCTTCTGGAAGAGGGGCAAGTAGGGTTGCCAGCTTCCAGGTGGGACCTGAGGATCCCCTGGAATTACAGCTCATCTCCAGACTATGGGAATCAGTTCCCCTGGAGATAACAGATGCTTTGGATGGTGGACTCTATGGCCTTGTACCCCACTGAGATCCCTGTCCTCCCCAGGCTCCATCTCCAAATCTCCAGGAGTTCCCCAGCCTGGATTTGGCAACTCTACCCCACCACCCCCTGCTGGTGGCCAGGAGGGACCTGGCAATCCTAGGTGCAAATGTGACAAGTGACTGCACTCCCCCACATCCTGCCTGTATGGAGGAGTATTCAAAATATATGCCCCTGTGCCTAATAACTGCTGTCCCAAAAAGAAGAGAAGAGCAAGCAAACTGTAGCTACTAGTGCTTATATAGAATCAGATCAAAGCCCTTCCCCAGCCTGTGAAGCAGCAGCGGGAATGGTATGAACAACATATTGGCAAGGCAACCTAACATCACAATACTGGCAGTGGCAAGACCTGTGTATAACTCTGCTGTTGGTAAATGTCCTTGTCATTTACACATTGCTCTGTCCCCTGATGTTCTTGAACTCTCAGACAGAGATCAGAGTAATGTCCAAATCCATTTTTTAAAAAAAATATTGACTATAATTAATTTAGCAATTGTAATAACAAGATTCAAGAATAGGGTATTTTCAGTGAATATTTTGATTATTTATTTAGTTCATTAATATCCCATCTTTCTTCCCAATGGGGAATCAAGGTGGCTTATATATTTCTCCTCTCCTCCATTTTATCCTCATGACAACCCTGTGAGGTCACCCAGCATGCTTCCTTGGCATAGAGAGGATTTGAACCCAGGTCTCCCAGATCCTAGTCCAACAATCTATCCACTACACCACACTGGCTCTTTTGATGTTCCAATGCACATCCTTGCTTCCTACCAAGATACGTGCACAACACACAACAGCAGCTGCTCTGGGATGTTGAATATTGCCAGCAATAGGTGTGGAAGTTAAGGAGCATCAGTATGGCCCCAAACATGTAAATTTTAATTGTGTTAAGATGCTGAGCTGCAGACTGGAAGGTCTGTAGTTTGGCAGTTTGAGACCCCAGTGTTGCATGATAGAGTGCGCTCCCGTCTCTGGTCCCAGCTCCTGCCAACCTAGCAGTTCGAAAGTAAGAAACTGCAAGTAGATAAATAGCTACCACTTTGGTGGGAAGATAACAGCATTCCGTGTGCCTCAGTGTTTAGTCATGCCGGCCACATGACCATGGAAACGTCTTTGGACAGCGCTGGCTTTTCGGCTTGGAAACGGAGATGAGCACCGCCTCCTAGAGTCAGATTCGATTGGCTTTCGAACAAGGGAAACCTTTACCTTTATGAAGTACTCATGTAAAACTACATTGCTTGGTGGCATAGGGACATTTAACCAAATTTGATCCTGATTTTTGATTTTAAAAAATAAAATAACATATTGTGGACTATTTGTCAGTTTCTTAAAATAAGCTCTTTATTTTGTCCCACTAGAATTTATACATGTTTTGGATAGATTGGTCACATCCTGTTTATCCACAGCTCTATTACTGTAACTGGGCTTTACAGGTAAAGATGCCCACCTTCTCCTCCAAGGGCTGGCAGAGATTCAGGGGCACACAGATGTATGTTCAATCAAAAATGTGAAGGTGTCTCACACTGCCTTTAAAAAAGAAAGAAAAGAAAGCCGAGCTGTGAGGTTGTTCTCCTTTCCCAGAGGGATCAGGCTGACCATATGCTCATTTGCATTTAGTTCACTTAAAAAGCTGAAATTAACAAAAAGAGACAGGAGGCATAAAAGAAAGTCAAGCTTATTTAAAGCTGGCCAGGAGGCAATGCAATGCACAAGATATTTAAATATAATTTGTTCTGCTCACTTCTAAATTTAAGTCTTGACTTGTTGATGATCTTCTGTAAACGTTTCCCCCTCTCTCTTTGATCATCTTGTTCGGCTTTTGTCTCAGTGCCATAAGGATGAATTCACGTGCTACAATATTCTCCTGAGAACAAGGACTTTCCAGGCAACTTTTAACAATCCAAATACTGTGTTTGTGTGATCTGTCACCTATAACCAGCTGTTTTTTCTCACATGAAGCCTTGCTGGTGTTGATGACATGTCTGCACTTAACAGGGTGGGTGAGTGGCCAGGTCACATCACTGAGTACACAGGCTGGGGCTGGGGTCGGTGCCCTGTGTTAACAGTCAAAACATGAGTTGTGGGTTTTCCTGTATTCTCGTGCATGTGGTGCATGATTTGGACTGGGACAAAAGAGTGTATGAAGGGGGTCCAGCCCTCCCCCCGATTTTTTTCCTGACCTGAAATGGTCCTGTGGATTTGATGTGGTCCATTTGGGAAACCCATATGAAACCCGTATATACAAGAGCCAGTTTGGTGTAGTGGTTAAGAGCGGCAGGACTCTAATCTGAAGAACCGGGTTTGATTCCCCACTCCTCCATGTGCAGCCAGCTGGGTGACCTTGGGTCAGTCACAGTTCTCTCAGAGCTCTCTCAGCCCCACCTACCTCACAGGGTTTTTGTTGTGGGGAGAAAGGAAGGTGATTGTAAGCTGCTCCAAGACTCCTTCGGGTAGTGAAGGGCAGGGTATAAATCCTATTTCTTCCTCCTCCTCTTCTTCTTCAAAGCTAAGCAGGATTGGCTATGGTTAGTACTTGGATGGGAGATTAACAAGGAAGACAGGTGTTGCTATTGCAGGTGACAAACAACTTCTGCTCATCCCTTGCCTTGACAACCCCCCAGTCCTGGGGTTGCCATGAGTCAGTTGTGACTTGACGGCACACAATTATTAATTGTCCTGTGTTGGGATTTGAGCTCCCAGTAGATTCTGAGCCTGAGGCCTGGGAGGGGTGCCAAGACAGCTATCCAGCCCCATCATCCAGCTCTGGACAAGAGAGGAACTACAGGAAGCCGGCTGCATTAGAAAGAGTCCAGAGCAAGTTGTGCTGCTTCTGGACCCTGTAAGAACTTCTGGGTCAGGTATGCTCACCGGCCTGAGCAGCAAGGAGAATCTGCTGCTGTTTCCCACAGGAGAAGTTGGCATTTGGCCTGACGCATGGTAGAGAAATGCACAACCAGCTGGCTGCAAAACTAAAAAACCCCAAACCCTTGCTAAATGTGTTTGAGCTGGGCAATTGAAGGGAGCTAGACTTTAGTTTACCCCTAATCATTTCATGTTTGTTTTCAGGGTTAGATGGGAAAGAAGGAAGATTAACTGGGCTCAGCAATCCCAGCCATTGTGTTTGGCACTGCACAGATTTTCAAGGCTGTTGTTGACAATGCTTAACAGCCAGACAAAAGGCCCTTGCGCTCCCTTTAGCTGTTTCAGTTTTTCTTGCCTTGAGGAGGCTGTCTCACACATTCCTAATGCATCCATTGTGTTTCCCATGTTTCCTTATTTATTTTTTTTGGGGGGGAATGTAATTACCTTCACTTCTTTACTGATCATGGCATGGATTAATTAGCATTAGCGCAACAAACACCCAGGGCAGTTTGCAGCATTGTTGTCAAGAAGCAGCGGCCCACCTGCCTTCATTTGCAGCCACCATGATCTGTCAAGGACGTTTCTGCAGCACTGAGCAGGAGCTGTGTGCAGCTTGTACCTTTCCATACTGACTCATCTGCAGAGGAAATGGGGGCAAAGCCAGTCTTCTTTGCTAGGTGGACCAGTCTTCAAAGAAACAAGGGGGAACCAGGCAATTTCCTCATAATTAAGGAAAACCCAAAGCCCAAGTGTTTTAGTGTCCCTGAACTGTTCTCTTCAGAGATGTACAGCTTGAATATGAATGGTTGTTTTGGACCTTTGGCCAACTAACAATGAATATCTTTGGTAAACAAATAAGAACTTGCTTATTTAAGTACCCTGCTTGCTGTATTCACCGTCATCAGTGTAAGAAGGAAGAGCCAGCTTGGTGTAGGGGTTAGAGCACTGTACGAGAGCCTGAGAGACCCAGGTTCAAATCTCCACTGCACCATGATGCTGTGCCAGCCATTTTTTCTCAGCCTAACCTACCTTGCAGGGTTGTTGTGAGGGTAAAATGGAGGAGGTGACAGGGAGACCAAGGTATGCCACCCTGAGCTCCTCAGGTATACTAAAAGTACTAAATAAATTAAAATTTGATTTAGGTGATAATGTTCTTGGGAGGTAGGATTATTTGCCCTGAGCTGAGGGGTATCTTGGATGTATAGCATTTGGTGAATCAGGTGGAGTTCAGTCCACAATGACTTTCTAGTGCTCTGCTGATTAAAAGTTTTTTAAAAATAAAAAAACCCCAAACCCTTAACCAAAATTGTTCTGTTCTAAAAACAAGTTCTCATGTTTTTAAATAAAAATTGCCATGTGGTAAATTTTTTTGTGGGGAAAGTCCTAGGTGGAGTGAGGGCTCTGGGTGGGGTGGGGTGCCCTGAAAGGCAGCGCAAGCAGAAGATTCTCAGGCCCGGTCCAGAGAACACATTCAGTTCTTGGCTTTCCCTTTCCCCACTGCCTCTGGAGGGTCTGCTACAGAATAAAACGCTCCTCTGTGGGTCCCTGTTGGAGAGGAAGCTGTGAGTAAGTGGTCTTTCAGGGATCGTGTAACACAGCAACCCCAATAAGCTCCTGAGGAACATGAAGGCTGTGTCAGGAGGCTGCAGTTGGTTCCTTATTCATTCCTTATTCACGTCTTATTCATGAATTCATCCAGAAACACTAAGGAGAGTTTGAAAGCTCTGAACTCCAAAATAAGGTCTGGACCACCACATATCATATACCAACTTCAGCCTCCTGGCTGAGTCCTACTTGTGGCCCTTGGACTACCTGCTGGAGAGCAGCCTGGCTCCTAAGAATATTGCTGATCCCATCACTCCTCCACAGCATCATCCCACTGATCAGACACTATCCAACTGAAACATAATATGGAGCAAGTTTTCCAGGGTGTTTTGTGAACCGTTTCTAGATCTTGTTGGAGTATGTGGATTAGGGCTAGAACTCCACAAAATCAGACAGTTTCCCAGGGCCTGTGAGTCAGAGCAGAGCAGAGGGTAGTCACTGAGCAGGAGTCAGAAGTCGCAGGTCAGGATAGAACCAGAAGTTGGAGACAGAAGCAAGTCTGTTTCTGCCTTAGGCAAAGTTCCAGCCAGAACAGGAAGTCATTGTCCTTCTGGGTGAAGGTGGGCCAGTGCTGGGAAATTGTTCTGGAACTTAGGAACCCTTTAATAGGGGATGCTCTGAGCTATCACTATGTGGTACAGCGGTGTGCAGATCCATGGGTTCCTGGTCATAGCCCTGCAGCTCCTGCCACCATGGGTATTTGAAGAGCCCACTAAGTGTATGTGTGCATGTATGTGTATGTTCAAATGTCTTTTAAAGAGTCCTTGAATGTGCAGAATCCCAGTTTTCAATGCAATTGAGAAGCTGTGGAAGAAAAAAAGGATTTGTATTTACATTTCACCCTTTTAAGTGGTTATTGGTGTGCTCCATTTGGAATACATTACTGGTCTGTCTTATTTTGTGATTAAGGTAAAGATAAAGGTTTCCATTGCTCAAAAGCCAGTCAAGTCCGATTCTAGGAGGCGGTGCTTATCTCCGCTTCCAAGCCGAAGAGCCAGTGCTGTCCAAAGACTTTTTCCATGGTCATGTGGGCGGCATGACTAAATGCCGAGGTGCACGGAATGCTGTTACCTTCCCACCAAATGGTACCTATTTATCTACTTGCAATTTCTTGCTTTCAAACTGCTAGGCTGGCAGGAGCTGGGGCCAGAGACAGGAGCTCACTCTGTCATGCGGCACTAGGGTCTCGAACTGCCAAACTGCCGAACTACCGGCCTTCCGGTCTGCAGCTCAGTGTCTTAACCTCTGAGCCACCGCGGCTCCTCTTTTTTTGGTGTGTGATTACTACAGAACTATAAAATCTGAAGGACATGTTCCTGTGCTGGCTGGAAGAGCAAGTGCTCTCTTAAATCAGCCTTCTCCTTTTGAATGGGTGGGGGAAGTGTGAATGAACTGGAACTGTGATGCTGATGTCTTGGGTGATTCTGAAGGCAGGCAGAAAAATGTTCTAACATTACAAGACAGCTAGAGAGCTCTTTTAAATACAAGCTGGGGGAAAAATTAATACGATACTTAATGCAGAAGGAGAGTCAACAAACAAGAAGAAATATTTATTATGCAGTAACGAGGCTTTCAGCAGGGCAATTGCAAATCCCAAGTTAATCTATCATCTGTGCAGGAAGGAGGTAAAAAGATCTCACAGCTTGATAGAACCTCTGTCTGAGAGGGTTTAGCTTTTCAATTCATCATTAAACAATGCTAATAATTCAAGCCCTCGTTCAAAAGGACCACAGCTTCTATCTGCCTCTTGGGTAGGAATCCTTAAAAGGAAGAACTTCAGAGGGAGAGAGAGTCTGCAATGGACTGTAAATTATTCTGGAATTATGCCAGTGCCTTAAATTAGAGAGAATTAAGGAACAAACGCTGTGTGATGAGATACTTCTTCTTAAGGCACCAAAAGGCAGATTGTATCAGTTTTTTCCACCCCTGCCCCTGAATTTTAGAAAGCATTTGTCCTTAATGATGAAGTCAGGGTTTCTCAAGCAGAGATTTCCGTGCTTTGAACAAGCTACTATGTTATGACTTAATTGCCCTCCTCAGAATTTTTTTAAAGTCGAGCATCACACTAAAGTTTCCTGTGCCAATGTGGATACCCCCACAGTTTGTAATGAAGACAGATATTTAAAGGTGGGGGTAGGGTGTGCAATGAATCAGCCTTGGAAAGGAGAAAGGAATTTCCTAGGGATAGCATAATGGTTTTTGTGTCTTGGCGTTTTTATCTTACTAACTCATTCCTAGAGTCCACAAAGCATTATATTTCCTATTTTGTACCTTAATACTAATAGTCCCACTCTCCCTTTGTGAAACATATGAAGCGACCATGTACTGAGTCAGGCTATCAAGGGCAATCTCTCCTACTCCAATTGGCAGCAGCTCTCCAGGTCTCAGTGTCAGTTAACTGCCATAAATTTTGTTCAGTAACTGTGTTACTGCTACTGAGTGTATTTACATGACCCCTGAAAAGGTTATTGGCTTTCATTTGTTTTTTCCTCCTACTTGGTGACAGGTCCTGCCCGGGAGTTCTCAGTGGGGCCATGACTCCCTCCTTAGGAATGTGTGCTCTGCTTCGCTTGCTTGCTTAGCTCGGCTTGCGCATGCCCGTCTCAGTGCTTTGCTCTTCCCTGTTATCTCCGTGCCCTGTCCTTGAAAGGAAATGCTTGCAATTATGTGAAAGCCAAACACACAGGTGTTTTGTATTCCTCTTATCCATGCCTTGAGAACTGCACTTTAGAGATGTTCAACATCATTATTTTCTGGGAACCCCTTTTCCCGCGTTTTCTATGGGAACTCTAAGCCGGTATATTTGAGTGCCTAAAATCCTGCCTAGTGATTGGTAGAATATCCTTAAGCCATATTTCATATCCAGTATATCAATACCTGTAATCCCTAAACCCAGTATTACTAACAGTGAAAGTGTTTGACTCCAGTGATCTTCTCTGCAAATAAAGGACTTACTGCTTCATGAGACCTGTTGTAGATTATATCTCTTGGGACATTTTCACTCTCACGTGGTCTTTCACATCACTAGCTACCTGATCCTTTAAATTGGCGACGCTGGTAATGGAGCCTGGGGCCTTCTGCATGCAAAGCAAATGCTTTACCATGAAGTCACCCTGTCTACATTCAAAGTCATATTTCATGGTAGGGCTTCCCCCCTAAACAGAAAGCAAGGAAGTGGGGAGTTTTCTTCCGAGGAACATTCCAAAAGGACATTGCAGAGCTGGAAAAAGTACAGAAGAGGGCAACCAAGATGATTAGGGGGCTGAAGCACCTTCACTGGGAGGAAAGGCTGAAGAGTCTGGGACTTTTCAGTTTAGCGAAAAGATGACTAAGGGGGGGACATGGTAGAGGTTTATAAAATTATGCATGGGGTGGAGAGAGTTGAGAAAGAGAAATATGTCTCCCTCTCCCAAAATACTAATACCCAGGGCATCCAATGAAGCCGATGGGCAGTAGGTTCAGGATGGACAAAAGGAAATACTACTTTACACAGAGAGTGATTTAAATATGTAATTTGCTGAGAGAGGATGTAGTGATGGACACAGGAATTAAAAGCTTTAAAGGGGGATTAGATAGATGGACGATAAGTCTATCAATGGCTACTAGCCATGGTGACTGAGGGGAACCTCCACATTGAGATGCACTAATCCTCTGAATCCCAGAGCCAGGAGGCAACAGCAGGGGAAGGCCTCAGCCTCTAAGCCCTGTTGTTGGCTGTCCAGAGGAAATGGTTGACCCCTGTGTGAGACAGGATGCTGGACAAGATGGACCATTGGTATTCTTGGTGTTCACCTCTTGACTTTTCTGCGGGTGCTTTTGCAGGAGGAAAGTGGATGATGAATAGATGGGTCTGGGCTATGGCTGTGAGGAAGCTGAAATTGTGTGTATGTCCATGCTTGTGTATGCATTTGACATTGGGGTAGGGTGGGGGAGACTCAGACTGGGAGACAAACTGAGAATATCCCACCATTCAGAGCAGAATGTAATTACCTGTTCATGTCAAGTAGACCAACTCCCTTCAGCGCTCCCTTCTTTTCTGCACCTTGTTCACTGAATTAATGTTTGCTGCCATCTTTCTTGTGCTGGGCAGTCTTCAAAGAGTCACCTACTTGAATAGGCAGCGCATCTGAAGCATCTTTGCACCTACAACCTGCTGTGAATGGGGTCAAGGGTGGTGGCCCTTTTTGCGGCCAAAGATGAGCAAGGGAGATGGGGCAAAAGGCACTTGCCTTCCCTGCCCTCATTTGCCTTGGTGCAGCTACTGCTGCATCACTACCAGTAGATGCCCAGGAGGAGGAGAAGACAGTACACCTAGATATGCTCCATGGCTTGGTCACCATGACAGCAGGGCACATTGCACTGGGAATGCTGTGTGACCAAGTGACAGTCCAGGTCCTGTCCTCTCTAGGTAAGTTTTTTGGTTTTTTTTTTTACTAACAATAAGTGCAGTGCTGTGCCTTCAGACCCTTCCTTTTGCAATTAAGGTCCTTCAGTCTGGGTGACTAAAGCCTTCTCTCCTTCAGAGTTTTGTCAGAAATAGGAAGATGAAGCTCAGCATCCTACAGGCCATTTTAATTTGTTCTGGTTATGACAGTTCCATGACTAATACTCCTTAATAATTTCAATTTCACACAGGCGTTGCTTTGTTCCTGCCTTGGAAACACAGCTACATGATTAAGTTGTTTAAGTCAAAACAAGAGAGTGCAACTCAGTCTGAGGCAAGGGACAGATGGGTTACGTGTGGAATATAAATCTGCAGATCTCATGATGTGGCATGTTTGGAGCAGAGTCTCACTTGATGATCCCTCTCCTCAACATCCAGATAGGAAATTCTCAGCTTTGGACAGCCGGAAGCCAGGGAATTGCTGCAGTATGTACATACCCAACTTGATAACAGGCATGCTGCTCCGAGGATTTAGGTGTGCTGGCATGAAGGGGGGAGAGCTTATATATGTGGCCAAAATGACAAGAACTAGACTAGGGTGGACTGCCCGGGCAAGGCTGGCAGCATCCACAAAGAGGATTTTTTCCCCTGCTTTGGTTTCCAAGGCGCAGCATGGGGTTCTGGGAGTGTGCTGACAATATTTTCTTCCCAGGCTTTCGCTGTCCTTGGTACATTCTTCCCCAAACCTGGTTTGGTATGATCTTCCCAGAAAGAGCACAGTCCAAGCCTGTTAGCATGGCATCTGGAAGGAAAGGCACACACTTTTGAAGCTCATTGGATGACCATGGCCCAGTTAATCTCTTTCATCCTAAACTACCACACAGTGAGGATAGAATGGAGGAGAAGGGGACCATGCATTCTGAGCTCCTTGGAGTAACATCAAAATGCAGTCAGTGGAACCCACAGATCTCCTCTCCCATTGGGCTTCATGGCCAAGCGGGGAACTGAGCCTGTGGTCTCCCACATCCAGAAGAGAAAGCAAAATGACACCCCCGCTCCCAAACGGAGCTCTTTAAGCCAAATCTGTCCTCTTGATAAATAATGGAAGGGGATTTCAACAGTCTATGAAGAGCATTTAGGTGGATAAAGGAAAAATTCATTTCCGGGACAGGTGATTGGTGGGAATCTAGGGGCACTCAGAGGTGAGGATCAATTTATTTGCCGAGCGCTGGAGCTATTCCAGTTCCTTGCGAACATTTCAGACAATTAGAGCCTATTTTGGTTCCTAGAAAAAGCAATTTCTTACATATCAGCCTGAGCCATTAGAAACACTTCAGCACTAATTGAATATACCTTTTGTAATAAATACTCATGAAATGTGTCCACAGCTCCATTTGAGATGCCTTCCCTAGCCCACTCCTTCCCTCAGGCCTTGTCTTTCTCCCTCCTTTGCTAAGTAGGCACACATTTCCCCCTCAGTTTGCAAGGTCATCTATTGGTCTTGTTTACCGGATACACGCAAGATCACAGCTCTTTCCCTGAAGCTCTTCACATTGAAGGAGTTTTTTCCCTTCATGAAAATGCAACCTGCATTAAATCTGTCCTGTATGAGCTTTCTGGCCACTGATTCTGCAGCGCTGCTTCTGTAGGCCAAATGACATAACCACATTGGTGTGTTGAGACTGAGGTTTGTGTGCATCTCCAGAATCTGCTGTCTTCTGAAGCAATCATCTCGCCCTCCCTCTGTCGCCCCCCCCCCCCAAGCATCAGGAATACAGAGCATCACTTGCCCCAGACTGAGAGTTCCTATCCAGGGCTTATTTCGCAGCAGGAGCTCCTCTGCATATTAGGCCACACACCCCTCAAGTAGCCAATCCTCCAAGAGCTTACAGTAGCCCCTGTAAGAAGAGCTCTGTAAGCTCTTGGAGGATTGGCTACATTAGGGGTGTGTGGCCTAATATGCAAAGGAGCTCCTGCTACAAAATAAGCCCTATACCTTGTGGCTAATAGCCACTGATGGTCTACTCTGATTGGCATTTTAGGGTTACCATCCTCCAGGTGGTAGCTGGGGATCTCCTACTATTACAACTGATCTCCAGGCAACAGGGATCCATTCACCTGGAGAAAATGGCCACTTTGGAAGGTGGACTCTATAGCATTATACCCAACTGAAGTCCCTCCTCTTTCTAAACTCTAACCTCCTCAGGCTCCACTCCCAAAATCTCCAGGTATTTCCCAACCCTGAGCTGGCAACCCTAATTGGCAGTAGTATCCAAGGTCTGTAAAGAGTCTTTCCCAGACAGTGCTACCTGAGATACTTTTAAAATGGAGCCACCTAGGATGAATGTAATACAAAGTTAGCAATCAGAACGAATACAAAAATAAAGGTGGTAAGAATACTGAAAGACTCCAGTCTTTATTCTGTCTGTACACAAGGGTTCTAATTATTTATAATTTAAAATGGCCTTGGTAATCTTTTCAGTCTGATCTCCCTTTTTCGAAGGAACAATTTACATTTGAAACCTTTCTAAATTTTGCAAATATACTGTTCTGTTTGACTGCACATCTTCACTGAGGAATGTGTTCCAGAGGCTGTAATACAGAAACCCTTCTCTTAGTCCATATTTGGCATCAGAGTTTGGATCAGGGCTTCTCCATCTGAGCTCTCTGGGGATGTTTGCAAGGTAGAAGTCCAACACAAAGCTCTCAGGTCCTTCACAGCACAGTGCTTCATGGAATTACTTCAGCTGAAGCCGTATGATTTGAATTGGTTTAGTCCAGAGTAACTTCGCATACCATAGCACTGTAAACCTACCACTGCTAGGAAAGAGAGCAGGACAGCAGAGAGGAGGAGGAGGAAGAAGAAGGTTATGAGATGAAGGAACCATCTGCCGCCTGGAGTGATTTTTAAGAGCCAGACTGGACTGATATAGCCTTGCATTTTTATCCCAAGGAGCTCAGGGAGGTATAAATAATTCCCCTTTCCTGTTCCAGTATGGCACCCAAGGTGGAGGATGACACATGGGTTGCCCTAAATCAGGGGCTCTCAAACTGGGAACTTCTGTGTTACATTGGAAGGTTATTAAGGACTTCTCCACAAGAAGGTCAGCAATGAAGGACAAGTCTACCTGAAAGACTGCTTGGCTGCCCCTGCTGATCTTCTCTGCAATGCACAGTTGCCAAGAGCATTGAGTGTTGGGTAAATTCTTAAGATGATGCAGAGACCCAATACCCCAAGATCCTCTGCAATGCACAAGGGTTTCTTGGCAGGGAAGTTGATGAAGAAAGTGAGAGCAGTGGTTGGCTTTCAAATTCTTGAACCTTTTGTAGCTCTAGTAAAAGCTGGGCAGAATCCTGAAGCAGCTTACAAATGGTGTGATTTGTAAGCAGGACTTTGCATATAGCCAGTACTGGATACCCTGACCAGTTGAGGCTCTCCAAGGTCTCAAGTAGGGGTCTTTCACAGTACTACTTCCTGATTCTTTTAACTGGGGATGCTGGGGATTGAACCTGCAACCTTATGCATGCAAAGCAGAGGCTCTGCCACAGAGACATGGTCTTTCCTTGTAAAAAACTGTTTTGGGACTTGCATGAAGGCAACTGGCTGTTTATGATGCAGGGGTCATTTTCATCACTGCCAGCTCTCTACTTCATCACCCATGAAAGAAGGGAATAATAAGCAATCAGAGAGCTTAATGTTTTAATGTTCCAGCTGTTGTGGAGAAGGACCCCGAACCTGGATTGTTGATACAGATCCATCATAGCAAAGAGAAAATAATGCAGCATTGCCTGTAATGGCAGGCAGAGACAGATAAATTTTCTGCTTCATTGCCATTCATCTACAAACCCATCAAGTTGGCAATCTTTAATACTGGCATGGAGGGCTTGACAGGAGAATTATGGCCTGTGTGGGAACCCTGCTTCCAGGTCCAAACCTACCATCCTGTCTACAGAACCACACTGATCAGCAGTAGGCGCCCATGTCTATTGCTTTTAATCAGTGCTATGGAGTACTTTTGAAGGCTTTCACAAGGATGAAGTGGTTACTTAACACATACCCCCCACCCCAGCAACCACTTAATAAATTGAGAAAGTGCCCATACCTGGATAGCCCCGGCAAGCCTGATCTCAGAAGCTAAGCAGGGTCAACTATGGTTAGTACTTTGATGAGAGACTTCCTTGGAATACCACGTTGGGAGGACAGGGGCAGGCTTTATTCAGCCTCCTCTCTGAACATCCTCCAGGCCTCCAGTAGGGGTCAGTCACCAGAGGTTGCCATGACTTCCAGGTGCATGCACACTAACATGCGTGCACACACACACATATGAAAAAGAATATCCCCAAAATTGATGCCCACAGATGTGTGACTGTGTTCTTCTCAGCGTTGCAGTGTGGTTTCTACATGGATATGCCACTAGGGGGTAGCAGTCCATTAGCCTGAAATGGCTCAGGAGAAACCAGCAGTGCCCTGTTCAGTGATTTATCAAAGGGCTTAAGTGCAATTTGAACTGTTGCTTTCTGCTGTCACTGCCTGCAATATGGCAAGTGGTTGTAGTTCCTTATTGTGTATTTCCAGATGGGTTCTTCCTCTGCATGGACCATGGCATTTGCTGCAGACAATCCTAGTGAACAACTGTGAACTCGCCTTTCCAGACCATATGCAACCCTGTGGCCTTTGAACTGGACTCATCAAGTGGGTGTCAGCTTGGCAAATGAGGTTCCACGTGGGCAAGTGCAAAGTAATGCACATTGGAGCCAAAAATTCTAACTATAAATATATGTTGGTCGGTTGATGGGGTCCGAACTGTCAGTAACTGATCAGGAGAGACACCTGATGTTGGCTCAGTGTGCAACTGCAATAAAGAAGTCAAATGCTGCTGGGGATTATTAGGAAGGGGACTGAAAACAAATCAGCCAGTATCATGCCCCTTTATAAATCTATGGTGCAGCCTAATTTGGAATACTGTGTACAATTCTGGTCACCGTACTTTTAAAAAGATATTATAGCATTGGAAATGGGGCAGAAAAGGACACCTAAAATTAAGGGAACACCTTCCCTATGAAGAAAAGTTCAAGAAGTTAGCTTGGAGAAATGATGATTGAGGGGTGACATGACAGAGGTTTACAAAATTATGTATGGGATAGAGAAGGTACAGAAAGAAGTACCCTTTCTCACAGTATAACTCATGAGCACTCAGTGAAATTAATGAGCAGTAGGCTTAGAACAGATAAAAGGAAGTACTTCTTCACAATTTAAGACAAGAACTTCACAAATTAACATGTGGAATTCACTGCCACAGAAAGTGGCAGCTACAAGCATAGACAGCTTCAAGAGGGGATTGGATAAACATATGGAACAGAGCTCCATCAGTGGCTATTAGCTGCAAGGTATAGCTGGAACCCTGTGTCTGGGACAGTGATGCTTTGTGTTCTTGGTGCTTGGGGGCAACAGTGGAAGGGCTTCTGGAGTTCTGGCCCTGCTGGCACCTGGGATTTGGCTACTGTGTGACACAGAGTGTTGGTCTAGATGGGTCATTGGCCTGATCCAACATGGCTTCTCTTATGTTCTGATGTTTTTATGGCTGTGTTATGTTCAAAATGCAATCTGCAGAGTCATGTACAAGTGATTTACAGAGACGGATGTTCAAGAAATGTAGAAGGGAAGGAAGGAAAAGAAGAGGGAGGAAATACATGTTTCTGATCTATGGTATGCAAATCAAGTGAAGAGAAAAATTTATTGCAATGGGCTGTTGTCCAGAGAAAGAGATAAGGTGTTGTGCACAACTGGTAATGAGCAGGGAAAAGTCCTGCACAGTGTCCCACACATATATGTGGGTATACATTTCCATTTGTACCAAGAAGGAGATGGGAATGTATCTTTTCGATTTCCTATCCATAGGAGGAGAGCTCCACATTTAGACACACACACATGTTGGGCTCCCCTCCCCCGGAATCTACACTGTATCTGCATGGGTTGGTTAGCTCACCTGTGCATAGCAACATCCAAAGCTGACCTATATGTGAAGGAACTAAATCTGTTCTATGAACCCAGAGGGAGAGTATCCACTGCAGATTTACATATACGGAAGCAGCTATTCCCAAAGCACAGAAACCCCTCTGCTATCCAGGAAAACTCATATGCTGGACTGGAGCAAATGTGACATGCACAGGAGATGATCTTAGAGGTGGGTCATGCCTATGGAAAATTACAGTGGCATGCTCTGTGGAGCTGTTTTGGTCTTAGCAGAAGCTGTGACCACTGTTGGCTGCAGTATTTTCAAGAAAGGAGCTAACAGCAATGATAGTCAGCAGTACAACCTCAGTGTCCAGAACAAGTAAACCGTGGACTGCTTGGCACACTGGGAGAACAAGACCAAGCGATGGTCTTTGTGATGATGCTCCTCTTCACCTCCTCCAGGAACCCAGTTGCATGAATGTTGGTTATCTGTCTGTGACTGACTGTCTGTCTATCTAGATGGGCAGCCATGTTGGTCTGAAGCAGCAGAACAAAGTTTGAGTCCAGTGGCACCTTTAAGACCAACAAAGTTTTATTCAAGGTATAAGCTTCCATGTGCACACACACTTCCTCAGGTACATTGAAATGGAAGTTAACAGTCCATACATATATTTTTCAGCAAGCATGGTTTTGTGGGTTTTGTGACAATTCTGTTGTTCATTTTGTGGTAGACTCTTTGAGTTTAGTCACTAGATGCTTTGAGCTAGCAGGACAGTGGTTTGCAAATATTTTAAAGAATTTATTTTTTAAAGTAAGGCATAAGTAAGACATCTATTTAGTGGATGGAGCAATATCAGGGCTAACCAATGTTCTGGGCACCCTAGGCAAACTCTATAGCTTCCTCCCATCTTGGTATGTCTCCTTCATAAGATGCTCTACTGGCCCTGGGAGAGCGTCGGAGACAATCTACTCTTCTGTTGCACCTTAGAAATCCAAGCAAGGGCTGCATAAGAACTTTACCTCCTCACCTTGTCAAGGTCCACATAAGGACCCATACCCTCAAGAAACATCTTACCAACCACCAGCTTCATCACTGCAGTCCAGTTTCCCTCACTCCCACTAACGTTTGGTAGAAATAGGAGTCAACTTCCAGCCAGAAGCTATGTGGCAGCTCTAGGCAGGTGGAAGAACTTCATGTCTATGGTTTCCCACCCGTGCCTGGGGGAACCTGTTTCTCAAAACAAGACTTTCTGACTCAGGTAGCATGCTGCTCAGCAGAATCATGCCCAGTCCTGAGAAGGCAGTGCCCAGTTGAGTTATATCAGGCCTGGGGAAGGTGTCCCACTGTCGGGCACACTGACACTTAGCCCAGCTGGGGTTTGTAGCACCCACACAGAGTTGTATCCAGTTGTGGCTGATCTCAAAGCTGCAAAAGGGCTGGCCTGGCCCCATACAGAGCAGCCATCCTATCCCCTGAACACTGAGCCCTGGTCACTGTTTCGCAAAAAGGACATTGCACAGCTGGAAAAATTACAGAGGGGGGCAACCAAGACAATTAGGGGGTTGGGGCAGCTTCCCTGTGAGGAAAGGCTGAAGAGTCTGGGACTTTTCAGCTTGGAATAGAGATGACTAAGGGGTGCGTGTCATGATAGAGATTTATAAAATTATGCACGGGGTAGAGAGAGTTGACTAAGAGAACTTTTTCTCCCCCTCCCAAAATACTAGAACTCGAGGGCATCCAGTGAAACTGATGGGCAGTTGGTTCAGGGTGGACAAAAGGAAATACTACTTTACATAGAGAAATTAGAATGTAGAATTTGCTACCACAGGAATAAATAGCTTTAAACAGGGGTCATTTCATAGAAAAAGAGGTGCAGGAGCTCATTAATATAACTCATTAGCATAACTTATTTGCATATGCTATACCACCTGACTTCACCGGAAGTATGTCAGAAGGCAAGAAAGAAAGGAGAGTTTCCGGTCGGAGGAATGGAGGTCTGACACGCTTTGCAAATGCGCAAGGCGGACAGCGGCTCTTCCTGACAGCTTGGGTGGATTAATCCACCTGACGCAACCTCACACAGGTAGTGTGAGGACCAGCAAGCAATATAATCCAGGTTTGAGCAACCTCGGTGAAGGGAAAGTCTCGGAGGAGACTTTTCCGACACCTTGAGCACTGCAGCCGAAGAGGATTCTTGCGAGTATCTCTAAGGAGCTGAGCTGAGCTGAACAATTCAGCATAAAACCTCCAATTCCCCTGATTCCTTAACAAAGAAGACAAAGTTTAAACGTTGGGACCACATCTGAAGCGAAGTAACAACAAAAGGTAACGGAAAAAAGTTTTTTGCCTTACCACCACCGCGTTTTGAAAGACGAAAAGCAGATCGGGTGAAGCAATAGACTGTTGTTGATTGGATGAGAGCAGTTTTGAAGCGCTAAAAAACCGAATTTGAACTTAAAAAGCCAAAAAAACAAGTTGTTTAACATTCCTGCGGTTAAGAAGAGTCGGGAGGGGAAGCCAAGCATCGCGAGACAAAGAGGGAGAAGGGAACCAAGCATCGCGAGATTAAGACGTGAGGACTGAGTCAGGAAGTGACGGCTAGAAGAGCAGACAAGAAGGGAAAAGGAGAAGAACTGGAAGAAGGTAAAGGGGACTCTAAATACTGCCGGACCAGAAAGGGGACTCTAAATACTGCCGGACCAGAAAGACCATAACAGGAAGTGACGTGCAGAGAGCAGACAAGTAAATAAAAGGAAGGGACAAAAGGAAACTATGGCAAGCCAGAAGCAAGGTAAAAAGACTATAACCTTTGACATTAACCATAGAGAAGTCGCGCCCGCCATTTTGGATTTATAAAATTTTTAAACTGCAATATCTCAAAGATTATATAACTTAGAAGGCTGAAACCAACATAATTTGACTTGGCAAGATTAGCTTGTTTGAATGCACTAATTGGTGTTTGATTTGGAAAACAAGATAAAATCGATCTTTTTTAAAGAGGCAAAATGGACCGCGGACTAAGATCGAGAGCAGCTACATGGTCCTCTCCTACAATGGCAGCAAAAAAAGAAAAAGAGCTACTAGCCGTTATGGAAGCAATGGAAAAGAAAATGTTAGACGCTATAGGAGAGGTAAATGTTAAAATGAATAATATAGCAGCTCAAGCAGATAAAAATTTCATGGAATTAAAAGCAGAATTTCAAAAATTATCCACAAGAACACAAGATATAGAAACTAAAGTAAAAGAACTGGAAGAAAGCACCCATAAGACAATGAGAGAGAACGAGAGGATGGAAAAGATGATGCATTATAAAGATATGCAAAATCATTTGAGATTTCGAGGGATCGAGGAAAAATTGAATGAGGACATTTTTACAAGAATGCAAGAAGCAATAGCAGATTTTTTACAAGAACAGGAAGAAGTTGTTAAAGAACACATGGATCTTGTTTATAGAGTTAATTCTACATATGCAAGAGACAAAAACATACCAAGAGATGTGGTTGTCCAATTTATAATGAAAAGAACAAAAGAACAAATTTACAGGAAGTGCTTTACTGATCCTTTTGTAATAGATGGAAAGAAAATCATAGTAATGAAAGAATTGCCTAGAGCAATACTGCAAGAAAGGAAAAAATTCAAGCGTCTGACGGATAAACTGAAGGAGAAAAAAATCAGATTTCGTTGGGAAATACATCAAGGACTAAGCTTTTATTATGGCAACTCCAGAGTAGTGATTAAAAGCACAGAAGAAATGTATGCATTCCTGGGAGAGAATAAAGATGACTTTGGAGATATTTAAGAATATATCAAGATGGATTACAAAATACTTACATGGAATGTAAATGGACTAAATTCACCCCAAAAACGTAGAATGGTAGGTCATTGGTTGGAAAAACAAAAATGTAATATAATTTGCTTGCAAGAAGCTCATCTTAAAAAACAAGACCATAAATATTTAATAAGGAAAAAATTGGGAGAAGAATTTTATTCTTTAGCAAGCAACAAAAAAAATGGTGTTGTAACATATGTCAAAAAAGATTTGGAACCTAAAGTAATATTTAAAGACAAAGATGGAAGATATTTAGCTATTGAAATTTTACTGCAAGAATTGAAAACTTTGATTGTGAACATTTATGCTCCGAATGGAGCTAAAGAAATTTTTTTTAAAGAACTTCAAATGGAATTGGACAATGTAAACTATGATCAAATTATGATGTTAGGGGACTTCAACGGAACTGTAGATAATAAACTAGACAGGCGCTCTAAAAGAAAGGATGAGACGTTAGGGAAGCTTCCAAAAAATTTTTTTGAACTGATAAAACAAGAAAAGTTGGAAGATATTTGGAGGAAAGCTAACCCACAAGGAAAAGATTTTACCTTTTACTCTAACAGACATGACTCACATTCAAGAATTGACATGATTTGGATGACTACTAACTTAACCTTTAAGACAAGAAAAGTGGAAATTTTACCCAGAATAATCTCAGATCACAATCCGTGTCTATGGACAGCTGGGCAGGTTAAAAAACAAAAGAGATGGAGAATAAACGAGGACTTATTAGATAATCAAGAAATAATTAAAAAATTACTTGAAGAAACAGACCTAAATTTCCAAGTAAACATGCAGAAAGAAGTTAAAATTCAAACCGTATGGGATGCATACAAAGCAGTGATGAGAGGACTATTGATATCGCTAAATGCTAAAGATAATAAAAAGAAAAAAGAGCAATATGAAAATATTCTACAAGCCATTAAAACAAAGGAAGAAGAACTGAAGAAGAAACAAGGGAAAAAGAAACTGCAAAAGGAAATTTGGATGCTACAAGACCAAGCAAAAGCCATTTTGAACCAAGAGATGTACTGTAACTTAAAAAAACTTCAACAAAAAGCATTTGAAGGTGCAAATAAACCCGGAAAATACTTAGCATGGCAATTAAAGAAAAAACGTGAAAAGAAATTTATCACTAAAGTGATAAGAGATAATATTGAGATAACAGATAACAAAGGAATAAAAAGAGAATTTTTTAAATACTATGCAAAACTTTTTAAGAAGGAAAATAAAGACAGAAGAAAGATTAAAGAATACCTGCAAACATTAAAGTTACCAAAACCAACAGAGAAAATTAAAGAACTATTTAATAATCCAGTATCATTACAAGAGATCAAAAATGCAATAAATGACTCAAAATTAGGTAAAGCACCTGGACCGGATGGATTTACAGCGAAGTTCTACAAAACGTTACAGGAGTCAGTTTCACCGGTGTTACTGCTATTGATGAACGATATAAGAGTTACTGGAGAGGTACCAGAAACCTGGAAAGATGCATCCATCTCACTGATCCCGAAAGAAAATCAAGATTTGACCAATGTTAAGAATTATAGACCGATTTCTTTACTGAATAATGATTATAAGATTTTTGCTAAGATTATAGCGGATAGACTAAAAGAGCACCTTAAAGAGACTATACAAACAGAACAAGCAGGGTTCTTACCTAATCAACAAATAAGGGACAATCTAAGAGTAGTAGTGGATGCTATAGAATACTACGACAAACATCCTGAAAAGGAAGTGGGCTTTTTCTTTTTAGATGCGGAGAAAGTGTTTGATAATTTAAACTGGGATTTTATGTTTGAAGTTTTAGAACATCTTGAGATTGGTGAATATATGCTTAACTTCATTAAAGCAATATATAAAGAACAGAAATCCTCATTAATAATTAATACCGAAAAGACAGACGATTTTAAATTTGAAAAAGGAACAAGACAAGGATGCCCACTTTCGCCGCTGCTATTTATTTGGATTTTAGAAGTTCTACTGTTAAATGTGAAGGAAGACAAAGATATTAAAGGCTTAACAACTAAAGGTTTTTCTTTCAAATATAGGGCCTTTGCAGATGATGTGATGGTTATAGTGGAAGACCCCTTATCCACATTACCATATTTGTTACAGAGAATAAAAGAGTTTGGTGACTTAGCAGGATTTTATGTAAATAAGAACAAATCGAAAGTAATGTGCAAAAATATGTCAAATAAGAAACAAAACGAGTTACAAAAACTTATAGAATGTGAGGTGGTGAAAAAGACAAAATATCTGGGTGTAAACCTAACTATGAAAAATATTGATCTTTATAAAAATAATTATGAAAAATTATGGTTGCAAATTATGCAGGATATTAAAAAGTGGAATGTATTGAATTTGTCATTGCTGGGTAGAATTGCGGTGGTCAAGATGAATGTGTTACCACGATTAATGTTTTTGTTTCAAACTATTCCAATTGTGAAAGATGTAAAAACATTCAAATGTTGGCAGAAGGAGCTGTCTAAATTTGTGTGGGGAGGGAAAAAACCAAGAATTAAGATGAAAATAATGTGTGATGCCAAAGAAAGAGGAGGGTTTCAACTACCAAATCTAAGGTTATACCATGATGCAATATGTTTGACCTGGGTAGGGACATGGACTATGTTACAAGATAGAATGTTATTGTCCCTGGAAGGTCATGATTGTAGATTTGGGTGGCATGCATATTTGTATTATGGGAAAACAAAAATGGACAATATGTTTAAACATCATTATTTGAGAAGAACACTAATGGATACGTGGACAAGATATAAAAACTTTTTTTCAGAAGAGATACCCATGTGGATTGTACCCGCAGAAGTCTTACATCCAACATCAAGATATAAAGGACAAGATTGGCTGAAGTATAGAGACTTATTAATAAGACATGGCAAAGATTTCAAACTGAAGGAGCAGCATCAGATTGACTTTGATTATGGTTGGTTAAGATATAGACAAATATATGATATGTATAGAAGTGATAAAAAATACGGTTTCAGGGAAAAAAATAATGAAATAGAACAAATTTGGGAGGAAGGTGGGAAAAAAATGATTTCTAAAATGTATAAAGTCTTGCTAAAATGGTTTAATGCAGATGAAATGGTAAAAGAACAAATGGTAAAATGGGCGATAAACTTTAACAAAGACATTGAAATGGAATCTTGGGAATTTTTATGGAAAAATGCTATGAGTATATCTACGTGTTATAACTTAAAAGAAAATTGTTTTAAAATGATGTATAGATGGTATATGACACCAAAAAAAATTGCAAATATTGGTCAGAATATGTCTAACAAATGTTGGAAGTGTAAAAAGAAAGAAGGTTCTTTTTATCATATGTGGTGGACTTGTGATAAAGCAAAGATTTATTGGTCAAAAATACATGCAGAAATGGAAAAAATCTTGAAATGTACATTTAAGAAGTTGCCTGAAATGTTATTGCTAGGACTTAAACTAGAAGAGATAAATGTAAAGAAAAGGACAATAATATGGTATATGATTACAACAGCAAGAATGGTGTATGCACAAAATTGGAAAAATGAAAAAATACCAGAGGTGTGGGAATGTTGAAAAAACTGTTATATATGGCTGAAATGGATAAATGGACTAGAAAATTGAATAATCTGTACTCAGAGACCTTTCTAGAAGACTGGAAAGATTTGAAAGAATATGTTGAAAAATACTGGGATATGAAAAACTACATTTATACATGGTTATAATAGCATAAAGGAATAGAAATATATTATATGAATGTATTAGTTAAAATTAGACAATGAAGCTGTTTTTATTTAGAAATACATAAGAGTATAGAAAATAAGAATTGGTGTATAAGTATTTTAAAGATATATAACCGTTACCAGAAATGAAACATAGATATAAGTATTACTATTTTGAATAAAATGGAAAATGTGTTATGCTTCAGAGGTGGTGGGAAACCACCAAAACAAGATAAAAATAGAATGTACAAATAGAACAAAATGTTATATAATATGGAAAAAGGGATTTGTATAAGGTAAATGTATTATTTTTGATGTTTTTTTTTTTGAAAAATAAAAATTTCTTTACAAAAAAAAAAGAAGGCAAGAAAGAAAGGAGAGAGAGAGGGGGAGAGAGGAAGGGAGGGAGGGAGGGAGGGAGGGAGGAAGGAAGGAAGGAAGGAAGGAAGGAAGGAAGAGCTGGCAGAGAGGGGACAGCTACTAATCCAAGCCTCAGAAATACCACTATTCTGGGAGGATAGCTTCAGTGGTGGCTGAAGCCTTCAGAAGCCTGGTGGAGGAACAAAGACCTTTCCAGGGGATGGGGTCATTTCGCTGCAGCCATTACTTATTTATTTATTTATTTATTGAATTTGTATCCTGCCCTCCCTGCCTCTCGGCGAGCTCAGGGCGACTAACAGCATATACCATATACAATAAAACAATAAAATACAAATAAAAACATATCATCTATAAAATACTGTACACTATCTTTCAGATGGCTCTGCTCACCCTATCCCAATAGCGTCGACAGGTGCCAATGGTCCGGGCAGCAATGTTCAATATTTGGGCCAGGGCAGTAAAATCCTGGCGGCGACCCCTACTTATAGGCCTGGCGGAAGAGCTCCGTCTTGCAAGCCCTGCGGAACTGTGAAAGGTTCCGCAGGGCCCTGATGTTCTCCAGGAGCTCATTTCACCAGTACGGGGCTGCCACCGAAAAGGCCCTGGCCCTTGTTGCTGCCAGTCGGGCCTCCCTGGGCTCCGGTAGGACCAGGCGGTGTTGGGAACCTGATCGAAGTGCTTGCTGGGGTACATACGGGGAGAGACGGTCCCTCAGGTAAACAGGTCCCTAGCCATATAGGGCTTTATAGGCAAGCATCAGCACCTTGAACCAGTTCCGGTATGCTATAGGCAGCCAGTGTAATGCCTTTAAGGCAGGCTGAATGTGTTCTCCCATAGGGAGTCCCAACATCAGCCTTGCCACTGCATTCTGCACTAGCTGCAGCTTCCGGATCTGGGACAGGGGCAGCCCCATGTAGAGAGCGTTACAGTAGTCCAGTCTTGAGGTGACCAATGCATGGATCACCGTAGCCAAATCATTGTGTTCGAGAAAGGGAACCAACTGCTTAATCAGCCGTAGTTGGTAAAAGGCTGACCTTGCAGTGGCTGCTACCTGGGCTTCCATAGTTAACGAGGGGTCCAGGAGCACTCCCAAACTCCTAACCTCTGGCGCTGGTACCAATAGTGCCCCATCGAAGGTTGGGAGAGGGATCCCTAAACTCGGCCCGCTCTGACTCAGGCATAGGACCTCCGTCTTCATTGGATTCAATTTCAATTGACTCTTGTCTAAGCCAACCAGCCACAGCCTTCAGAGCCAGGTCTAGAACTGCCGGACTAGAGTCTGACTGGTCGCCCATCAACAGATAGAGCTGGGTGTCATCAGCATATTGGTGACAGCCCAGCCCATACCTCTGAGCAATCTGGGCAAGGGGGCACATGTAGATGTTAAACAGCACTGGGGAGAGCACTGCACCCTGTGGCACTCCGCACACTAACGGGTGCCTTTGGGACAGTTGCTCTCCTATCGCCACCCTCTGTCCCCGATCTTGGAGAAACGAGGAAAGCCACTGTAAGGCTAGCCCCTGAATCCCAATGCTGGCGAGGTGGTGGGCCAGTAGTTGGTGGTTGATCGTGTCGAATGCCGCCAAAAGGTCCAACAACACCAACACCGCCATTCTGCCCCGATCCAGATGCCTCCAGAGGTCTTCTGTGAGGGCAACCAGCACCATCTCTGTCCCATGGCCTGGCTGGAAGCCGGACAGGAAGGGATCTAATATGGAGGGGTCATCCAAGAACCCCTGCAGCTGGTTTGCCACCACCTTCTCAATTAACTTACCCAAGTAGGGTAAGTTGGATACTGGCCGATAGTTGGCCAATTTGGCTGGATCCAATGATGTCTTTTTTAGGAGGGGGCGTATAACTGCCTCTTTCAGGGCCCTGGGAAACACACCCTCACTAAGGGATGTGTTGATGACATCCATTAAGGCCCCTCACAGCCCATCCCGACTGGCTTTCACCAGCCACGATGGGCACGGATTGAGACTACAGGTGGTTGGGTGGACTGAAAGGAGCAGCTTGTCAACCTCCTCTAGACAGAGTGGATTGAAATAATCCAAAATGTGACTAGAAGACATGCATGGAGCCTTAAGTTCCCTTACTATATCAACTATGGCAGGGAGGTCCTGGTGGAGCAGCAAGATTTTATCTGCGAAATAATTCCCAAAAGCCTCACAGCTGATCTCCAATTCTCTCTCATTTGGCCTGCATTGCGGTACTGTCGTCAAGGACTGAATTATACTAAATAATTGGGCTGGGCGGGAATTTGCAGACGCGTTCATGGTTGCGTAGAATGCTTTCTTCGCAGCCTTGACCACCATCTCATAGGCTTTCATAAACGTCCTATAGGATGTTCTTGATGCCTCGTTGGGAGTATGCTGCTACCATCTCTCTAGCCATCTAAGTTCCCGTTTCATCATCCGCAGCTCTGGTGTATACCACGGGGCGAGTTGCGAACGAGGCTGCAGAGGGTGCCAGGGAGAGGTCTCGTCAATGGCTGCTGAGAGCCGGGCATGCCAGTCCTTGACTAGCTCATCCAACGAGCTGCCAGGGGGCATCGGATCCCACAGAGCCGCCTGGAATTGCATTGGATCCATTAGGCTCTGCGGGCGAGCTAAAATCCGCTCGCCACCCAAACGGGGTTGCAGTGACATGTTCACCCGGGCCTTCAGGGCATGATGGTCTGACCATGGCATGACCGTAGTCGTAATCCGGTCCACCGTAACCCCCGCCACAAAAATCAAGTTGAGCGTGTGAGCCGAGAAAACTTGGGAGAGCCCCAGTGACATCATGGATGTCACCAGATCCATTGCCTGCGTGGAGGTCGCATCCTTGGTGTGGACGTTGAAATCACCCAAGACTAATAATCAAGGGTGTTCAAGTGCCCAGCCTGATACGGCCTCCAGCAGGGATGGCAGGCTGCTCGCCGGTGCGTTGGGTGGTCGGTACATCAGCCAGACAGACAGCCTCTCCCCGGCCTCCCAGACAAAGACGGCACACTCAGTGCCCACAAGATTCAGCGGTGGGAGCATCCTGAAGGTGTAACTCTCCCGGATGAACAGAGCCACTCCTCCCTGCCCCTGAGTCTGAGATTGATGGAGGACCGAGAAACCAGTGGGGGCCAGTTGGGAGAGAGCTATGGTCTCTCCCTCGCATACCCAGGTCTCGGTCACGCATGCCAGGTCCACGTCACAAAATCATGCAGACACAAAATCATGCAGGGTTCTGGTCTTATTATTGATGGACCTGGCGTTGCACAACAGCAATGTCGGAGTGGGGTTCCTTCTCCTAGCCCCACAACCAGTTACCTTCGGGATGGGACACAGATTGGATGGGGACCAAGCACACTCACGTCTCTGTCTTCTTCCCTTACACTTTGATCTGGTCCCACCGCCATGCCTCCCTCTCCCCAGGAGCACCGGTATCCCCTGGCTGGCCATCAGTCCATTTGAGGCCTTTACCTAATGGTCTCGGCCACCTCTGGACGTCTGGCCAGTCCTGATGGATTACCACCCTGGTTCCTTGCACCTAATTGTCAGCTAACAAGCTCTGCCAACCAACTTCCACTTCCAATATGGAGGAAGCCCATATAAAAAACCTATCTACTCTAACCTCGTATCTTGCTTACCCCCCCACCCTGCAAGACTGAACAATTAATTAATTAAAGGGTAAAAAATACAGAAATAAATACTGTAAACAATTACGGGCCCCTCCTCACCCTAAACCTATCAATTTCCCCTATCCTAGTTAGCTTATTCTATCCTACTCTGTCCTGATTACAGACCCCACCCCCCAGACCCCATGACACAAGCAGGCACTCACCCGTGCGGGGGGGTGGTGGTGGGGGCTGGCTGGCACCAACTTCCGGAGCTGAGCTACCCCGAGCTCCTGCTCAAAATGACCCCTGGCTTTAAAAGGGGATTAGATAGATTTATGGAGGATAAGTCTATCAATGGCTACTAGCCATGGTGACTGAGGGGAAACTTCACATTCAGAGGCACTAATCCTCTGAATCCCAGAGCCAGGAGGCAACATCGGGGGAAGGCCTCAGCCTCTATGCCCTGTTGTTGGCCGTCTGGGGGAACTGACTGGCCACTGTGTGAGAAAGGATGCTGGATTAGATGGACCATTGGTCTGATCAAGCAGGGCTCTTCCTATGTTCTTATTTTTTTTAAAAGGAATGGCTGGCCAATGGCTTGACTTAGCATGCAACAGCATCATATGTTCAAATTCAAGTTATAAATTTGTTTAATCAATCAGTAATTTATATCCAGCGTTCTCAGCCATACGTCATTCCCAAGGAGAATGACAGTACAAAGTCAAATTACAATAGAATTAAAGCACTGCTATACAGCAATAATGACTATAATAAATGACAAAGATGAAAACTGACAGGGCCTTAAAAAAACCACAGCATGATCAGAAACATCACATAATTAGCAATAAATAAAGACACTTTGGCAGAATACTTAAAACAAGTAGCAGAATGCTAAAACACTTAGGAAAATAGCTGTTAACAGTATAGCTTGGGATGTCCTTCCACTTCTTGAATGTTGTCTCACTCAATTAAATTCAAATGTCTTGCAGGTATTTTTACTCACAGACACAATAGAGGGGTTTGCAAACTGCAGCTGGGGAAAGTGAACAAACAGGGTGGTCCAGGATCACCTCCTCTAGCCTGGTTCCTTTGGGCATTTACTGTAACTTGTGAATGAGACCCTACACATGTATGTACATGGACTTAGTGCAGTCAGGACCCTTGGAAAGTGCTGGGTCATGACCACATATACAAGACACTCTGTGCATGTACACTGTATGCACATAGACTTTTGTTCACAAATTACAATGAATGTGCATGTGGATGCAAACCTAATCCCCTTGCTTACATATTTGCTTTCCCGGGGATGTAATTTGTGAATGGCCCTTTTGAACCCTGGGGAAACACTCTTTTAAGTGGTATGCATCCACTATGCACATGTGTTTTGCCCTACTTAGCACTGCATCATGGGTCATATAGTTTTAAAGCTGTGTGAACATTTGTGTTGTTCTCTTGTAAGGTATCTGCTTCTCCCCCACTCTGTGTCTCTCTGGACTCTGCTCAGATTCCCACTTGCTCCTAGCACATTCCTACTCACTTCCATAAAGTGGGGAGAATATCCTGATACCAATGGCTCAGTACAACACTGCTAGTCCACCTATGTCTTCCTAGCAATGTGAGGCAGTGCTACTGGCTATGTAGGCCAGAGGGCAAGGCAAGCAAAGGCAAAGAGAGGAGCCCATCCTTAATTAACTGCTGCTGGACTTTCCTCATGGGATTCAGGACACAGATGATGGAAATGAAGGGGCATGAGAGGGGGTGGGTGCTGGTTAGCTCTTTCACCTGCAGTCAGAAACAGCCATCATAAAGTGGAAGCATGTGGCTGTGTGAATTGGAGCCAGACTTCAAAACAAATGAAGGTGTCCAAGACAGACTCAGGCTTAGTTCTCAACAGGTCTCCCAACAGACCAAATGAAGCTCATTTTCTCAGTCTGGTCCATCTTGCAACCTCAGTTTGCCTCTGAGGGTTTTCTTTTTTAACCCTTCAACCCCCACTTGGTTGTACTGTCTGAAATCATTTTTCTTGCTTTGCTATTAGCATTTTAAGAGAGAAAAGACATTTCCTTTGTAAAAACCCTTCCAAGTACTGCTGCCATGAACTGTCTGAGTCATCTTCCTTGGATCAGAAATATGACTTCACTGGAGCCAAGGCAGCTTGAATTGTCTTTGTGCAAGGCCTTTGTAAAGGAGAAGCTAATGCGTGGCCTCAGCAGTGAGTTTGTGTCCGGATTTACTATCTGCCTCCTCCACATGGCCTCTTCCGGTGTCTTCTATTTTTTGCCTCCTAATCTTGATGGGTTAAGCTTCCAAATGGGAGCTTTCAATTAAAAATGGCTCTGCCAAAACAATTAGGATTCGTGGCAACCAGCATGGTGTGTGGGCAAGCTTGATGTAAACTGTGTTGCAGAAGGCCATTCTGCTCTGCCCTCCTTCTTTTAACATGAGGGGCTGTCAGGCATGGACTGGCCATTGAACTTGCAGGGGAAATTCCTGGTGGGCTACTGCCCTGGAAGGCTGCTGGCAGCCAGACGGAAGCAGAGAGCCAAGCTTCAGGAGCTCTGCCAGGACTGGACTCTTCAGCAACAGCAATGATTGTTGTAAACTCATCAGTTGTCTCCTTCTGTACCCTACCACCACTGATTGGTGGAGGTGCAGGAAGGAGGCAGTCTATGAGCCTACACACAGAGTGACCCCTGAGTGGTGGCTTGTATTGCTGCAGGGGGTCACTCAGCCTGGCTTGCTCCTGGACCATTTAAACTTGCTGGTTAGTCCATGCCTGGAAGCTGCTTATGGCTAGAGAGAAGTGTTTCGGTAGAGAGGTCTGATGCAGGCTCTTGTGCCCAGTCTGCCTCCTCCTTGTCTGCCATTGCCACAAGGAAGGGTGGTGATTCCATCCAGGAAGCTGTAGGCTGACTGCTAATCAATGCCTAGCAGAAGACAACCATTCTCCAAGTGGGAGGGAGGCAGGTGCCCCGGCATGGAGGGGTGTGTGTGTTTGGGAAGGGGGAGATGCTGCACCAACTGAGTGTTTTTGTTGCATAGATGCCAGAGTGATGGAAGTCTCTCTGGGAAAGCAAGGTGGCCTTTTCACTTGCCACAACTCCCTGCTTAATATTCATGGCCATTAATGCTGTCGGTGGAGGTAAAAACCCTTTCAGAGCCCAGATGCATCTCTCCTTTTAAAGGCAAAGCTATTCAAGCCTTTGCTATTACCTGATGCCGTGATAATCCCACCTATTGTAATGCTGGCTTGGAGACAATGATTGCGGAGGAAAGAGGTGAGTTATGCTTCCTCCTCACCCCACAATCCATATGATC
Organism: Lepidodactylus listeri; assembly: GCA_029233225.1. Classification (NCBI taxonomy): domain Eukaryota; kingdom Metazoa; phylum Chordata; class Lepidosauria; order Squamata; family Gekkonidae; genus Lepidodactylus; species Lepidodactylus listeri. The sequence goes on from JARCFY010000013.1 coordinate 32,664,677, forward strand.
CTGTGAGGCAATTTATAACTGCCAGACTGTGGTCAGATGTGTGTTTAGATCTGATATAGATCTAAACTGACGGATCTAAAGTGCACATTCAGACAGCAACATCTGTGAATGGTTTTGCAGTCGTTGGTCCCCCATTCTGCCCCGTCCCTGAATCAAAGTTAAAAGACACCAGGGAAAGTCTGGTCCTAACACTTTCTGATGGGCCATGGACAGATTTTCCCTAGTCTGATCACTCAGGCATGCTCCCAAGCTCGTGGTCTCCTCATTCCATCCAGTGCCATATTTTTTTGTTCATTTGGCGATATGCCCATAACCGCATAATCATCTCCATCTCTAGGCTAGATTTGAAAATGAGCAGGAAAGGGAGTGATCTCTGTCAGGTGACTGTAACTCACTGTGAACCAAAGAGATCAAAGTGCTCCGCAGAAGGATCAGCGAGCTGTCAAAGTGAGCCTTGAGTCTAGGAAGCGGAAAAGTGCATGTGGAAAAACTCTGCATGGAGACTGCTCTGCACGGTGGTTCACTTCCTTGGTTATGCACATGTGTAAAAGACAGCAAAATCCCCCCAACAACCTCACCTGACCACGCCATCTGATCATTCAATGCCAGACAGCCTGCAGCAAAATGGATTATGCTGAGATGTCTGATAGAATGTCTGTGTCAAATAACACCAGATGAAATCAGGAACCCTTCCCAACCGTGCAAAGTGGCATGTCTGACCACAGCCCTAGATATTTTATCCAGCTCTTCCTCCAGGGAGTTCAGGGTGGTACATATGGTTCTCCTCTTTTTCAGGTTATCCTCACAACATCCCTGAGAGAAAGGTTAAGCTGTGAGAGAATGACTGGCCCAAGCTCACCCAGGGTGTTTCATGGATAAGTGGGGATTCGAATTTGGGTCTCCCTGTGCCTACTTCTGTGGACAGAGCACTGGGGATTGAAAAAGGAAAGGGGTTGACAAGAGAATGGACCATGGGCAGGCAGCTGCAGAGTAGTCCTATGAAAGCTCAGTAATCTAGAATCCAAATTTGCTCCCGAACTGTGTGAGTTGAACGCAGTTTATGTGGCCCTTGTTTCTGTAGTGCAAGGAAACATGTTGTCAGGAGGCTCTACAGGACATTCAGATTTAGCTCTTGCAGATTGGGCTGAGGAAAGGCACTTTGTCCACATGGTGAATTGCATAGCTGAAAAGGATTTGCATCTAGGCTTTCCATATCCATCAGCTGCATTGAACTGGTTCTCTGTAGTCTTGTACAAAACCCTGCCTTCTGATTTCAAATAGCCACCACTACAACACAGTAGGGTTGCCAGCTTCCAGCTGATGGCTGGAGATCTTCTGAGATTACAACTGATCTCCAGGCAACAGATTAGTTCACCTGGAGAAAATGACTACTTTGGAAGGTGGACTCTATGGCATTATATCCTGCCCCTCTCCAAACCCTCCCCTCTCCAAACCCTGCCCTCCTCAGGCTTCACCCCCAAAATCTCCAGGTATTTCCCAACTTGAAGCTGGCAACCCTACAACACAATGTCACCCTTTGTGTGTTGATACCAGCTCCAAATACTTTCTCACAGCAGTTATTTCCTGGGCTTCATCCTGCCTGTTGGCTGAAACCTGGCCCCAGGGCTGGCCCAGTCATAGAGGCAACTGCCTGCGGCCACTAAAATTGCTGAGGCACCTGAGGCAGCTTAGACTCTTCCTGGCTGGGTGATCAGGGAAGCCTTTAATTTCCACTGTTTTCCTGGCTCCCACAGTTGTAAACACAGTGAAGTAAAGACCAGACAGTAATTAAAAACAAATGCAAGCAGACGCAAATAAGACCCCAGCCAAATCTTTCCCATCTAATCTGCTGTTATATGGCTCAGCACACAGGAAGACAGCAGAGTGTATCTGTCAGGGAGGCTGGGAGGAAGCAAAGTCCATCTGGCTGGGGCAGCGAAACAACTTAGACTGGCAGGCTTTTTGCATCTCCATGTGGGTGTCCGTGAGAGACCCCGGGGTCCTCCTTGGCAATTGCCAGGGAGAGTCTCATTCCTTGGTGTGATCCAATAAGGCTCTTCTGATCTGCCTGTTTGCCTTCTATGCACATAATCCTTTCTTCTCTTGGCATTTGCACCATCCGTGTGTATGCATGTGTTTTCTTTTTTTGTATTTTGCATGCCACCAGTGGTCCCTTTGGGAAAACCAACGTATGCTTTGGAGGACTGCCCACAGCCCCTGCCTGAAGCTGCAGGAGTGTTAAGCTGTAGGGGGTGTATTATTATAGGTTGCGGCACAGTCTAATGTATGCACTGTTTTAGATAAAAGGAAGGTTTTGTTAAGAGCTTGCGCTGCCTAATTACGTTCCATCAGAGCCTACACTGTGTCCATACATCTCTTTCTTATCCCAAACACAAGCCGCTGCCAAGACAAATTAAAGCCTTCCAACTGAAATAAACATGCACGCGGCGTGGTCCATATGCTCCAACATTAAGCTCAGTTTTTTTGTGGTAACAATACATGGCTCTTTTTCCTATATCTTGAAGGGGAATACAAAGCAGCTTGTTTTTGCTTAGGCTGTGAATCTGGTGACAGGCAGCTTGTGAATACACCTCTTCCGGGATGTCTTTTTTTTCAGCCCACTCCTTAAAAATTCAAGGGGCAGGGGAGATTTGGTGTCCTGGATTTTTTGCATGAGAATTTGACAGGGGAATTAAAGACACAGGATTCAGTCCACTTACTCATATTATTAATATTTCTATCATTATGTTATCAGTGTTATTGTTATTTCTGAGCAGTTGGGTTAGAACAGATAAAAGGAAGTACTTCTTCACCCAAAGAGTGATTAACACGTGGAATTCACTGCCACAGGAGGTGGTGGTGGCTACAAGCATGGATGGCTTCAAGAGAGAATTAGATAAACATATGGAGCAGAGGTCCATCAGTGGCTATTAGCCACAAAGTATAGATAGGAACTCTCAGTCTGGGGCAAGTGATGCTCTGTATTCTTGGTGTTTGACAGGGGGGCAACAGTGAGAGGGCTTCCTGCCCCCACTGCTGGACCTCCTGAGGGCACCTGGTGTTTTTGGCCACTGTGTGACAGTGTGTTGGACTGGATGGGCCACTGGCCTGATCCAACATTGGCTTCTCTTATGTTCTTATGTTATATTAGGCTGCCGGTGTACTGTATGTACACTCTACAGAATTTCACAAGCCATGCTTCTAATTCCTATGATTCTATTTTATGAATTAGGTGTCCCCTTGAAGTGGCTGATCAGAACTTTCCCCTAGGTGCTAAGCAACCACAATATGCATCCTTTCTTCTAGAACTACCTAAAACGTAAATTGAGACCTCAAGTCTCAAGTGCCGGCAAAGGTTATCCCATGCAAGCTATGTTTGCAAGCGTGTGCCTTATTCTGCAGACACTTCCTGATTGGCCACAGAGTACCATATGGGCCCTGGAGGGAATACTGTACAACACCCCCTCCTAGCATTGACAGCCTCCAGGTGGGGGCTAGAGTTCTGGCCTTTAGACTACAGAGAACAATTCCCCTGGAAGAAACGGCAGCTTCAGAGGGTGGACTGTCTGGCATCACATTCCCCACTGAGCTCCCCCTCCTCCCCAAACTCCACCCTCTCCAGGCTTCTCCTCCAAATCTCCAGGAATTTCCAAGCCTAGAGTTGGCATCCTTATCCCCTCCCTTCATGGCCATATTACTGCTCCCATTTTTGGTGGTTTATGGGATCCTCCAGAAGTTCCAGTTTTTCACCCAGCCATTACCAGTGTGGCTGTTAGATCCTCTCCAGGGAACTGCCATGGGGGCACTCCACTCCACTCCTGAGAATGAACTTATGCCTCATTTAATTCTTACTTCCCTCAGAACCCTAAACTTTGATCTCTGTGTGGCAGAGGAGAGCCTTGAGATGTTCCTCATCTTTCAGGTGCCTCACCGGGACAGCATATTGCCCCTTCCAACAGTGCCCTGGACTTGTGCAAATGCCTCCTTTTCTCTCCTCCTCCTTGGCTGTGACAGTGAAAATGGCCTCTCTTACACACACACACCCCATTTTCCCCTTCCTCCCTTTTAAGCAATGAGATTCTCAAGACGCATTTGAGCGAATGCCTTAAACTTCGTCGATGTGTCTGTGGAGACAGCCAGGCAATTTGGGAGAGTGCTGTGGCAGCGTTTTAATGTACATCTATTTATGTCACTGAGAGAAGCATAAAGAATAAATGAAAGGCCTGTTTGAAAGTTGATGGGAATTAATGTTCAGAAAGCAGCGCTTGGGATTTTTAAACAATCAATGTTTCTGCTTAAAAACACTCTGCTGAACGACAGGGGTCTAAATAAGGAGCAAGCAAGTTTAAAGGATGACTCACCTCCCGTCTTATGCAGTAGGTAGGGTCGTGGGGTTCTTCTTTTTTTAAAGAGCTTCTAGTTGGAAATATAGCACAGGGAGGCTTCTTGATACTTTCTTGCTGTTTGCTTAAAACCGGGATGTTTGGAAAACACTAGAGCCACCTGTCTTCCTTGTGGCCCCTTAGTAAGACTGCCAACCTCCAGGTGAGGCCTGAAGATCTGGCATTACAACTGATGATCTCCAGAGTACAGGTAACGCTTCCCCTGGATAAAATGGCTGGCTTGGAGGGTAGACTCTGTGGCATTATGCTCTGTACCCATATCTCCAGGAATTTCCCAGCCCAGAGTTAGCAACCTTGCTCTTTGAATTCTTTTATGATAGGCCTGTCTTTTTCATGTCTGATGCAGCTTGTGTGGCAAAGAGCTTTGGTAATGAAGGAAATGAATGGCAGAGCATTTGAAGCAGAATCTGGCTCAATTGCTGACCGTGGTTTGTTTTTTGTATACATATTTCCTCAGTGTGTGTAGCCTCCTACTACTGGTCTGCAATAAATATGCTTGATTCCTCTGGCATGGTGGGTTTCGGGGCCAAACAAGATGAGGCACTGACTGTTCTCTAAGCAGGGCTCACAGAAATCATGTTTCTTCAGATATGAGGCACTCAAGGCACTGATTCCAATCAGGACTGTGGCGTGAGGAGACAGGAGTCTGAAGACATTTCCCTACCTGCCATTTTCCTGACCTGAAACAATTCCATGGGGTTACTACTTGCCCACTGAGGCAAATGTGTAGGTACCCATACCAACTACCAAGATTTACCCTGGTGCAGAGCTAGAGAATGATAGAACCTTCTTGGAGGAGGAAGGAGCCCTTAGGGTTGCGAGCTCCAGGTTGGGAAATTCCTGGAGATTAGAGGGTACAGCCTGGGGAAGGTGGGATCTGGGGAGGTAAGAGCCCTTAGCTTGGTATAATGCCATAGAGTTCATGCTCTAAAGCAGCCATTTTCTCCAGAGAAAGTGACCTCTTTGGTCTGGAGTTGTAATTCTGGGGTACCTCCAGGTACCACCTGAAGGCTGGCAACCATACCCATGATCTATGCCACTCACTTACAGCTGTGAGGTCCAGTTATTCCTCACTACCTCCACCTGCCTCTACCCAGGGCTCTTAGAGATGTTTGGCTTCCCACCCTGCTAAAGTGGGAGACTGCCATGGCGGGAGATCTCTTAGGGATTCCAGGTCTCCTGCACTGTTGGGGCAGAAGAATGTTGTGGGGGGGAGACCCCCCCCCCAGTAATTCTGTTTGTTGCCCACCAGAGCCTTAAAGGCTGGCAGGAGAAAAATTGCTGGGGGCGAAGCAGGCGTGCTGGCATTGTATCAGCATGAAACATCACTTCTGGCAAATACCAGAAGTGATGTCATGACATCAGGGCATGTCACAAGGCAGGCTTTGGCAGAGGTAGGTCCCAAGAGAGTGACCTGCTGTTCTCATGGCCAGGAGTGCTGCCTCCCTGATCCTTGAGGGAGCCAGGTTCAGTTTCCTTCTGATGAAAAGACCCCAGGCCTTGCCAACTGTCGAGCTTCCTGCCTTTGTCAGCCAGCTGTCACTGTCTCCTTTCTGCCTCCTGTTCTGGCCTTTATTCTCCTTCATCCTGCTACATCCATTCCCTGCCTCTTGGCTGACACTTGAGTAGGCTGTAACTCCAGAGGGGGTCTCTACTCCCAAGATAGCTTTTACACCTGAGGAGGCTAATACTGGCAGTCTTTGGCCCTGTCTGCCCTTAGTTGACACAAGGGCTTAGTTCTGCCTTTCCTTTCTGCGGTTAGCAACCACACAGCTGCTTTGGCAGCTGTTTTTGGGCTCCCACACTGAACGCACCCCCCAGATACCATGGCAGGTGAGAGGACATCAAGAACAGTGGGCCTGAGCAGGACCATTGAAGAGTTTACACCTGCAGCCTGGGACATTCTTACCCACTCCTACTTACGAGGAAGAAGCTGAGCTCTGAGACTTGGCACAATCAGGGCTCGCACTCAAGCTACACAGAAGACAGGGACAAACGAATTCTTTAAGACTCCATCGCTGAAGTCTGATCACTGCTGGTGTTCTCAAAGACTGGCTCATGCTCCAGCCCGGGCAGCTCCACTGCTGACTAGATTCCCATACCGAGGCCTTTGACTGCTCCCCAGTTCCTGAATCTTGTGGACAGCTTGTGCACTGATTGGTTCTAAGCCATCAGCCATTAACCCTTTGACCCCACTGTTAGTGCTGACCTGGCTGGAAATGGGACATCAACCCCATCCCTAGGGCTGACCTGCCTAGGGCTGATACATACCTAGGGTTGACCTGCAGCAGGAGATACACACCTGGAAGAACAGACAAACTATTAATTTTGCACTGACATCCAGGAAACTCGTACGCCAACATTTATTCAAATAAAAAGGTAAATGCTTATGGTGACAAGCACATCAATTAGGTATTTTAAAGACCAAAGAAATAAAGAAGATAAAAAATGTAAGCCTCAGTTGAATTTTTCCAGAACTCGGCTTTAATTGCCCTGCAATATATAAATCAGGGTTTACTAGTATTACAAATGAACAATAAATGTGTAATGAGATACTTATGAGCACATTATAAGTACAATGGGTAGCAGTGCATTTAATTAAAAGCTGAGCAGATAGCAGCAGAGTGGCAATTTGAGTGAGTGGCTCACCTCCGTAGGTGATGTGGAGGCCCATCAGTGGGTTGAAAGCATGTGTGGAGATGGAGCCTGAGATATGCAAGAGTCATCCCCAGCATTAACATAACTGAAAGGGAAGGGCCTTGCTGTGCAGAAGCAGGATTGGAGCGACCAAATTCCCCTTGGGACCAACTACTTAACCCCAAGGCAGGTCTATCCTGTTTCCTTCCCTTTTTATCCTGTTAAGACAGACTCCTGACCACAAGCAGAGACAACATTCTCCCCAGAAAGGTACAGAAAACTGCAACAGATGCAAGCAAGAGTGGCAATCAAGAGTTCCAGAGCTTCTTCAGCAACAGATGGCAAAAACTCCCCTGGCACCTTTAACCAATTTGGCTGGTCAAATAAAGAAACAGAATTCTGTTCCGATCCCAAAAGAGATGCTTTGCTTATTTCTTAGACACGGGTAAGCCCCATCTCAAGAAAATATTGTTGGGTGCAATTCAAGATATGAACTTGATCGTACTGGTGAAAGGAAGTATTACTGAAACTTCCTCCCAGTGCTTTGGTGATTGCAGAAGATGCCTCAAGGGATAGCTTTTCCTGGGATCTGCTAGCATAGGTGCATGTATATAAAGTTCTTGTAAGTACTCCTTTGTCAATCACCACTCTTGCTGGTGCCATCTTTTTTTTGCACAGCATTCAAATCATTGCACAAATGTTTTATTCTTAAGTACAGCCTGGGCACTAGTAGGCTGATATTATCAGGTAAGAGGGCATCAAAGAAAAAGCACGCAGATGTCTATATGAAGACATTATGGCTGTTCTGAAGATGACCTGTACGGCCTTGGGCACTGGGCCATCCGACCCTTTGAGGGGCCTTCACTTCATGCTGATTCCTTGGTAGTAACCCCTTGTTGTTGATGGTAATTCCTGTGCTGGGAGGGTGGGTTTTAGGGACAATGGTACTACTTGCCTTTATCCAAGGCCATTTTTGCTTCAGGGGCATGTTTATGAAATTGCAGCAGGCATTGAGACTTGACACAGCCTTATCGGAAAAGAAAAGGGAGGGAGGAGGGTCCCAAGAGGTAGCCATGCACTTTGGTATCCAGGAGGGAAGAAAAGAAGAGATGTTGAATTGGGCTGCTGCCAAGAAAGTTGCTGCCTGCAGGGGTTTGTCTTTAGGAATGCTATAGAATCTGGATGTGAAATCTGTGTTTTGTGATAATGCAGATGGGGAAGTTTGCCGTGAACATCTGCCTTCACGCAGTTTTCTGTATTACTAATTTCATAAACAAGATGTCTGTTTGAAGTACTCTCTGTACCTCTTGGATAAACTAATTTTTCAGGACTTGGATAGGAGAGGAAAAGGAGAGCCCGCCGGAATGTTTTCATCTGCAAAGGACCCTCCTGTTGGCAGAGCAAAGAGAAACCACACCATCTACTCCCACCGTTGTTTTTATTCCCACAAAGGGACTTCCCTGATGGGAAGCAAATCAATGCAGTAAGCAATAGGTCTGACTCATCAGAGAGCCTCTGATGCTATTACCTTCTTTGATTAAACTTCTAAGCTTCCAGTGTAGCCTAGAGATGGTGATTATTGCTTCATTGATCCCAGCAGGCTACATCTGGGAGAAAAGGCCTTTAGGAATCCTTTAGGAAAGGCTAAAGAGTCTGGGACTTTTAAGCTTAGAAAAAAACACTACTAAAGGGCAACGTGATAGAGGTTTTTAAAATTATGCATGGAGAGAAGCAGATCTCTGTCCCATAATGCTACAACTCAGAATGAAGTTCATAGGCAATAAATTCAGGACAGTCAAAAGTAAGCACTTTTCTCGACAACAAACAGTGCAATTCTAACCATAAGAACCTAAGGATACAAGGAAAGCCTGCTGGATCAGACCAATGGTCCATCTGCTCCAGCATACTTTCCCACACAGCATCCAACCAATTGCCCTGGAGGGCCAGAGAAGCAGAGCATAGAGAAGGAGGGCCCTCCCCTGCTGCTGCTGCTGCCTCCCAGCACTGGTGTTTACAGGGGTTTTTTGCCTCTGTAGGTGGAAGCTCCCTTTACTTACAATTGCTGGTAGCTTTTGATGTATCTCTCCTCCATGAATCTGTTCAACTCCCATAGATACTTCTGGCCATCACTATATGCCCTGGCAGTGAATTTCACAGTTTAATTACTCTTTGAGTAAAGAAGCATTTCCTTTTGTCTCTCCTGAACCTATTTGCTAGCGATTTTATTGGGTGTCCCTGAGTGCTGGTATTATGAGACAAGGAGGAAAAGTTGAAGTTCTGTGCTCTGACTTCCTAATCACCTTGGTTGCCCTCTTCTGTTCTTATTACAGCTGTTCTTTTTTGAGATACAACAACCAGAACTGCACACGGTATTCCAGGTGAGGCAACACCCACAGCTTTATACTAGGACATTACAATATTGGATGTTTTATTTTCAATCGCTTTCCTAATAATTCCTAGCAGAGTTTGCCTTTTCCCCTCTGCTGCACACGGGCTCAACATTTTTATCAAGCTTGCCACTACAACCCCAAGCTGCTGTTCCATCTCAGTCTCATCCAATTCTGACCCCTGCCATCATATATTTAAAATCATGATTTTTTTGTTGTTGCAATGTGCATCATCTTACACTTACCCACAGTGAACTTCATCTGTCATGCTTTTGCCTGCTCACCCAATTTAGAGAGATCCCCTTCTAGCTCTTCACAATCTGCCTTCAATGGTTTTAGAAGGGTATAGCTCTGCTCAGGATTGTGTTGTAAGTTGCAGAATTCATGCCAGTGGACGTTGGGATGGCCACTAACATAGGTGGCTTTAAAAGGGGGATTAGACAGATTCATGGAGGATAGGTCCATCCAAGGCTGATAGTCATGACGAGTAAAAGGAACCTCCATAACCAGAGCCAGTAAACTTCTGACTATTAGTACTAGGAGACAGCATCTGGGGAAGGTCCTGGCCTGAATGCCTGCTTGCTGGACCGTTTTGTGAAACTGGATGCTGGACTAGATGGATCAAGAAGGACTGTACTTAGGTTGTACACTTGTAGGTGCCTTATACTGAATCAGAGAATTGGTCTTTCAAGGTCTGTATTTTCTCTGACTGGCAGCAGCTCTCTAATGTCTCAGGTTGATGTCTTTCACATCACTGGCTACCTGATCCTTTCAAGTGGAGATGCTAAGGACTGAACCTTGGGACCTTTCCCATGCAAAGCAGATGCACTACCACTGAGCTACATGTGCTTACACGAGTGAGTGCTTATACGAGTGAGTTGGTAGTGCGTGCTCAAGTGAAGGAAGTATTTTACAGTTGGACCAAGCACCTTTCATGTACAAACTTTTCAGAGGTGTAAGACATTTTGTAAGCTGATAACTAGTGAATTTTAAGATGAAATTATAGCTTTATTTCAACCCTTGGCTGCCTTAGAGCCTCTTTGGCTCTCACTGGGTGAACTCAGCATTGACCTCCTGATAGTTGTACTGAGGATGTTGTATTTAGAAGATGCTGTCCTTGGTCCTGATTCTAAAACTATTGCCTTCAATAGGAAACGACTGGAACTGAAAACTGACAATGGAGTTGAAGGTATGGCAGCAAAGGCCCTTAGGTCTTCACAACATTTATTTTGTCTCCTTGTTATTTCTTGTCAAACAGGTTGTGCAGGCTTTTCAAAGAAAGGTGACTCTGGCATGAGGACACCCTGGGCAACAGTGCCTCTCTTATCATGGGGGGCGGGGGGGGGGGGCGGGAGGGAGCTGAGCTGACAACTGTCTGTCTACAGACAAAGACTTCAGAGCAGTATAGGGGCCAGAGCCAGATGCTTAACTGCTTCTGAGGCTATGCAATACTGGTGTGCAAACATCCACAGGTATAGACCGACATATTCAGCAGGAGCATTGAAACTGCATTTGGCGGATTTCTATGGAAACGTATATTTTAAACCAGGATTTTGAAATGCCTTTAACAGAAGACACCATAGTCAGAGGTGACTCAGTCATTTGCTTTGCTCACTACTGGAGCATGAGCTTCCCTCTTCTTCTTCCCCTGCCTATTGAATGTAGCACATTTTCCCCTGTGAAATATTGATGGCTATGAGTCAAGTGCTGAGAGTAAAGGAAAGGACTGCTGATTTGTGTGCCGATTCTTTGATAACCCTTTCCTCCCATTTGCTCTTAAACCAGTTGGGCACTCAGGAACCAACCAGCCTTGCTGGTGTGGAAGACAAAAAGCAAAAATAAAACTGCCACTTTGATGGGAACCAGAAAAGTGCTTTTATATGATGTTATTTTCAATTGCTGTGGCAACTGTTAGTTTAGTGCATCCTGCCCTACTGTATGAGCACTAAACACAATTTGTGTCAAGGTCTTTCTGCAAACAGAGACGCTTTGATTGCCAGCATACCTCTGATTGCCTTCATCTTTTGTGGACTGGACTGAGAGACGTTGGCACCAAAAATGAATCTTAATTCTGCTGCCTGAGCTGGTGAGTTATCCTCAGAGCTGAGTGCTCAGTCAAAAAGAGGGGGGGGGGGGATCTTCTCTTTTTGAAATGGTACAGATGTCCAAATTATAGGCACAGAGTTCTTTTTTCACGGTATGATAATTTCCCATTACTTGTGCATCAACTTCTTTTGCTGATAGAAGAGTGTGGTCTCTCTCTCTCTGTGTAATTATTAGTTTTTGGCAATAGAGGAATTCTAAACCTGGAATTAGACACAGTCTTCACTAGATTCTTGACATAATCTGTAACACTTCAATCCCGCTGTGGAGTTTTCTTATAGTTAAGATGAAGTTCCCCCTTTGACTGGTTCAATCTATTGAAATCTGCAATTGAGCTACTGAAACAGCTTAATGTTATAGCAGCCAGAGGTGCCAGCCACACAATACACTCTTGCCTGAGAGAAAATAGGCTTTCTTGTATCCTTTCAATAATTTTACTTTTTTTCCTCTCTGAAACATAATAAAAAGAACCCTGACTTGGTTACTCAGCACTCAACACTGGACCTCTCTGCAGCAGAATGTATTTACAGACAAAATCTTATCAGGGTAAAGCAAAGGCAAGATTAATCTGGAGTCACATTTGTTTATGTCAGTAATCAAATCCCAGAATAATTTGAAATGCATTTATGTGTGCATCTGGTTGCTAGGAATTTAGCCTGGAATATACGGGTTGTTGTTTTTTTTGATCTGCAACTTGTGGGGGGAAGAGTGTGTGTGTGTGTGTGTGTGTGTGTGTGTGTGTGTGTGTGTGTAGAGAAACAGTGTCTGGGTCTGTGCAGCTTCTGCATAGATAGCTTTAGAATTTGTCACCAGCAGTCTTAATGAGCCTTGGAAAGAAAAAGCATCACTGCCAAATGTGAACATGAGGACAAAATGTGGATGTGTGCTTGTTTTTTTTTTGACATGGCCTCCTAAGGATAGTTGGTTGTATTACCCGATACATAACAGACAGCATGAAAATATAAGAAGAACTCTTTTGGATCAGACTGAGGACCCTCGTCCAGCATTCGCCAGTCAGCCAGATGTCTCTGGGAAACGCACAAGGAGGGCACAAAGGAGGAGGCTAAACGGGGGCTCTCTTTAGCAATCACAGTGAATAGTTGTTGGGGAAACTGGTCTCATCCACTTTTAAAGATGTTAAAGAGCCACTCGACAGCCACTCGACATATTCAACCTAATCTGTAGACCTGTTCTCTCTCTCTCTCTTTTTTAGACCTGCTCATTTTCATGTGGTAAAAATGCTTATATAAATGCTTTCTCACCTATGGAATAAAAAAACAACACCTGGCTAAAATATCCTACAGTTATCTGTGGTTCCTTTATGGTACCCTTCCAGCGGGATGTGATCTATGGAAGACATTGAATCCAATGGGTCTTTTTATTGTATACCTACAGGTTTATGTTGAAGCACGGGAAGCTTTGTTGCCTGTACCACCTCAAACACAGACTTCTCTAACTGGGACAGGAAGACAAAAAACATGTAAATCAAGCCAAGGACTAAAACTTAAAAGAAAAGCCAAAATGAGGAACAGACCACCCTTCCTAGGAGAAGAGGTGGGAAACAGAATCTGCAGAACAGAGAACTAAAAAAGCCCAGTCACCTGCAAGGAACTGATATACACGGGAGACAGTAATCACAAAAAGTTACTCTTTAAAGTTACTCTTTGTGCTAGCAAATTCCATGTTGATTGTACACTGTGTGAAGACATACTTACCTTTTCTGTCCTAAATTTACTGCCCATCATTTTCATTGGGTGCCCCTGAGGCTTACACAAGCAACAACAAAAGAACATCGCTATGTATTTGAACAACTCACGCGTATTAGGAGCTGCTCCATACAAAGGCATCTCTGCACAGGCCGTCTTTCCCTGCCATACCACTTCCCTTGAGCTCCTACAGAGCTGTGCAGCCTTTTGCCAGACAAATTGACTTTGGCACCCAACATGAAATTAATGAATTGCTTCCCCTCATCCTTACACATGCAACTGAGGGAGAGTCCGCGCTCTCTCCCGTAGTTCACTGCAGAGTGTCATCATGGCACTGAGGGCAGCAGGTGGAGGTGGTTGTAAATCAAACCAGAAGTGACACTTGAGAGTAGGGAAGAGACAGCAGAAGTGACAAGAAGGAAGACTCCAAGGTAAAGGCTCTGGGCTTGGCAGCGTGACAGGCGCTCTGATGTGTGTACGTGTGTGATTTGATCCCAGAGAGGCGGAAGCGACTGGCAAAGCTGAGGCAGTGATAGTCATGGACTGCATCTCTGGGGCATCTCAGAATTCAGTGGCATTGCTTTGCCGTGTGGGCTGCCTGCATGTGGCAAAGGTACTGGGCTCTTAATGGGTTTGTCATCTTTTATTCTGTGCAAGAAATGAGAGGACCCAGTTGGGGTGCTGCCATAAATTGTCCACCAATAGCTGAGTATCTTGCTCCCAGAGAATGTCATGGACCTGGAAAGCAAAATATGGAGGAGGTTTTTTGGATGGTGCACAGAAACCCTTTATTCAGGTATTCTCCTCTGGAAAAAAAACGGAAAGCTTTTGTTAACAAAAGTGGAGTATCAGCTGCTAAATGGTTGAGGGAGAATCAATTGGCACAAGACCCTGCTTACAGCTGCTTGATGGACAGCAATAAGTAGTGGGTGTGTCCAAAGACCGATAAAGTGATTAAATCCTATTGATTCCGAGGAAAAGCCTGGCTTCTGCACAACCCTTTTCTACATTTGTGTTCTGTTTTTGTGATGCTTATTTCAGTTAAATGCTTTTTGAAGGAGGGTAAGCATTTTAATGCATACAGTTTGTATTGACTTGGCATGGGTTGCCAGTCTCAAAACGGGACTTTTCTAAATTGCTGTGTTTTTATTGGGAGGTGGAGGAAACTGTGCAGCCTTCACAGCAGCACCCAGGCAATGTCACTCTAGCAAATGCCTTTGTTGTGGGGAATCAGATTAGTAGCTCAACCTGCCATTAAACTGTGAGTCTTGCTCCAGTAAACTTAACTGGGGCCAGTGGTGTGTTTGTGTGTGTGTGTGTGTGTGTGTGTGAGGACTGTCTCACCAGACAGGCAGCACCCAGTGATGTCCATTGGGGAGATAAGTTTAACTTCCGGGTGGCAATTCTAAAGGTGATAAAAGGTGGCAGTGGCCACCGGCCTGGCCTCTTTGGCAAAAGCCCAAGGGCTCTCAGCCAAGGGCTTGCCAACAGTACCTGTGGGTTATCCAGCAATTGGTTCCTGACCAGGTCAATCCATATTGGTTCTGGTTCCTTTATATTGTATTTGTTTCTTGTTATTATAAGCCACTTTGGGTCAGCTTGGGAAGAAAAGCAGGATATAAATTATTGAAGTTCTTATTCTTAAATATAATATGATTGTCAAGCTCCTCGGGCCCCTCCCGGGGGTCTCGCCCCGTGGCCGTAGTCCCCGGTGTGGGAGGAAGGCGTTGCCGCCGCGAGGGAAAAGGATTTGGGGGTTGGCAGAGGCCTCAGAATGGCGGGGGGTGAGGGTTGTCAGCACCCTGGGCCACCCTCCTGCCTCCAGGGGACAAGGCTTTGGCTACAGGCCCCGTCTCTCTCTCTGCAGGGCTGCCTGTCTTTCACCTCGCTCTCTCTCTGCCTTTTCCTTGCCTCCGTTGTCCCCCGGCACTTCCTCCCCGGCCTGCCAATTTCCCCTCTCTTTTATTCCCTGCTGCCATGTAACGCCTCCCCTCCACCAAGCCCCACCCCCCTGTTAAAGGCTGAGACGCCCAGCCACCCTGCCCCGCCTGGAGGCTCCTGCCGTCGTCTTCCGCTTCCCGGCGCCTCCCCTGGGTGACTCCTTGCTGCTCCGCGAGTGCTCTCGACGGCCCGGGGCGCGCTCGCTTCCTGGCTCCTCCGGGCGTCTCAGGGTTGCTTCGGTGAGTGGGGAGTGCTCCGTGGTGGCTGCGAGTCGCGGCGCCCGCTCCTGGGACCGGGCACGTCCTCCTCTTCTGAGCTGGGGCCGCGGACGGTGGGGCGACGTGGTGTGTCGGGTGGCGGGGGGGTGGTGCTTTTCCCGGCTTCTCCTCTGCTGGTCGACCGACCGGGTTGGCTGCGGTGCCGCCGCGGCGACCCGGACGGGGGGTGTTGCCGGCTCCCGGCTGAAGTCAGCGGGAGGTAAGGCCCGGGACGGGACACACCCCTCCCCTGGGGGCGACGGCGTTGCTTCGTCCTCGAAAAGCCGCGACAAGTAGTCGGCCACCCCATGTGCCGCTCCGGCTTGGTGTTGCACTGTGAAGGAAAAGGGAAGCAGGGATAAATACCAGCGGAGTATCCGGGGGTTAGAATCCTTCATCCGGGCCAGCCATAGGAGGGGCGCGTGGTCGACCACGAGCAGGAAATGGTTATGAGTGAGATAATATTGGAGGGAGCCCACCGCCCATTTGACGGCCAAGGCTTCCTTCTCGACCGTAGCATAGGCCCGCTCGGCGGGTTGCAACTTCCGGCTGATGAAGAGGACCGGCCGGACCTCTCCATCGTACTCTTGGCCCAGCATGGCCCCCAACCCAGTGCCGGACGCGTCGGTGTGGAGGACGAAGGGCCGCGCAAAATCGGGATTGTGGAGGACGGGGTTTCCAGAGAGGCTACGCTGGAGCATCCGAAAGGCGTCTTCCTCTCGAGCCGTCCAGTGGAGCTGGTTCGGCCGGGCTTTCTGCAGGAGATCAGTCAAGGGACTTGCCGTCGAGGCAAAGTTGGGGATGAAGCGGCTATAGTACCCGAGGAAGCCAAGGAAGGCTCTAAGCTGCTTCTTGGTCCGCGGGCGTGGGCGTTGTTCCAGAGCGCATATTTTCTCAGGTAAGGGGCGTAGCCGACCATGCCCCACTAGGTATCCCAGGTACCGCAGCTCCTGGAAACCCAGGCGGCTTTTGGTGGGATTGATCTTCAAGCCCGCCTGGTCCAGGGCGCGCAGCACTTGCTGGAGATGGGTCAGATGGGTTGGCCAGTCGGGGCTGCAGATTATTATGTCGTCGAGGTATGCTCGGGCGAATGATCCACAGTGGGCTAATGCCCGGTCGACGAGGCGCTGGAAGGTGGCGGCGGCCCCGTGGAGGCCAAACGGCATCCGCTTGAACTGAAAAAGCCCCTGCGGGGTGGCGAAGGCTGTCTTGGGACGGTCCGGGGGATACACGGGCACCTGCCAGTAGCCTTTCGTTAGGTCCAGGGCCGACAAGAAGCGCGCCTCGCCTAGTTGGTCGATCAGCAGGTCGGCGCGGGGCATGGGGTAGGCGTCGAACTGAGCTAGTCGGTTCACTTCGCGGTAGTCGACGCAAAACCGGACTGACTTGTCGGGCTTTGGCACTAGGACTACGGGACTCCGCCAGGCACTTCGGGACGGCTCTATGACGTCTAGCCGCAGCATCTCTTTAACCTCCCGTGCGATGGCTTCCTGCAGCTTTGGGGGAATCGGCCGCCAAGGGGCCCTGGCCACGCTCCCCGGGGCCGTGGGGATTTTGTGCACGGCCAACGAGGTGCAGCCGGGCGTGGAGGAAAAGATGCCTGGGCACCCCCGCAGTAAGCCCCGCAAGTCGTCCCGTTGCGCGTCGGACAGGGCCTCGTCTAGCACCGGCTCGGGGGTAACTGCTGACGACGAGCCCCACGGGAGGGTCCCCTCGGGCAGTTCTCCTGGCTGGCTCACCAACATCCCTGCCTGGGGTTCGGTCGGTCTAGGATACCACAACTTCAAGTCGTTCACGTGGACGTGCTTCTTCTGTCGGGCCTGGGGCCCGTGTTGTACCTCGTATGTCAAGGGGCCCAGGACCCGCGTGATCGTGAAAGGTCCCTGCCAGGGATCCTTGGAGGAAGTGGCCATGACCGCCCGCGACACCAGGACTTTCTCTCCCTCTTGGAAGACGCGAGGTCGGGTGCCCTTGTCATAACGCTCCTTCTGCGCCTCTTGTGCCTTTTCTAAGTTGGTTCGGGCGGTTTGGCGAACCTGCTCCAGGCGTTCGCGTAGCTTGCGAACGAAGTCACACGGTACATCAGCCTCTACCCGTCGGGGTGCTGGGCCGCGGCCTTCTACGAGCCCTAGTATTCCCCGGGGTTGACGGCCATAGAGGAGTTCGAACGGGGAAAAGCCCGTAGAGGCCTGGGGGGTTTCTCGCACCGCCAACAGCACCGGGTCCACGTAGAGGTCCCACGCCTGCGGGCGGTCATAGGCCAGCTTGCGCAGCATATTTTTCAGGGTTTGATTGAGGCGCTCCACAAGGCCATCCGTCTGCGGATGGTGTACCGAAGTAAACAGCTGATGGATGTGCAGGGCCTGACAAACTTGCCGCATGAGGCGGGCGGTGAAGGGCGAGCCCCGGTCGGTGAGGATCTCACTAGGCAGTCCCACCAGGGCAAAATAACGCATTAGGGCCCGGGCCACGCCGGCACTCTTTAGGCTCGGGAGAGGAATCGCCTCAGGGAAACGCGTGGCGTAATCCATAATGACCAACAGATAACGCGCACCCCGGGCCGTCCGCGGGAGAGGTCCTATGAAGTCCATTGCTATGCGGTCGAAGGGCTGGCCCGGAATCGGAAGGGGCGCCAACGGGGCACGCGGGGCAGCTCGAACGTTGAGACGTTGGCAGACCCCACAGGAGCGACAGTAGGCGCGGACATCCTTAGCCACTGACGGCCAAAAAAAACGGGCCAGCACCCTCGTGAGGGTATTTTTGATGCCCTGGTGGCCAGCACATGGATGGTCATGGGCCCCCTTCAGCACTATGGGAAGGTACGCATGGGGCACAAGGAGCTGTTTGTAGGGCCCCAACCGCCCCTTGACCTCCCGAAACCAGGTCCCCCCATCTCGGACTATACGGGGCAGCCGTTGACCACGGCGGGGGTCCACCACCACGCCATCACTTACCGCTGTATGGGCTCGTAAACCCGCCAGGGCCTCGTCTTGTTCCTGGGCCCGCTGGAACTCCGGATCCTGGCTCCATCCTTGGCTGGGCTGCTGGGCACCGTCGTCCGCCTCGGCGTGACCGGGACTGCCGCCCTCGGCCACCTCCTCGTTGGCTAAGACCGCCAGGGGAGCGGGCTCGGCAGCATCTCCCGTCCGAGGTCCGACCGAACCCGGGTCGGCCGCCTGTAGGGCTGCTGTAAAGCCTGGAGCATCTCGGCCAAGCAGCACTGGGAATGGAAGCTTCGGGACCCGTGCGACCGGCACCTCCCAGCGGCGGCCCAAGTATGTAAGTGGCACGACGACCACGGGATACCGCTCCTCGTGCCCGTGGAAGCACACCACCGTCGCTGTGCGTAGCACTGGGAGCGCCTGGGGTAGGAGCTGGGTGCGCACCATTGATAGAGAGCTACCGCTGTCCAGCAAGGCTTTCACGGGGCGGCGACCCAACTCTACCGGGAGCAACCAGGCCGGCGGGCGCTGCCCCACGGCAGCAGTCTGCAGAGTGTCATCCCACCCCAGGTCGCACTCCATAGTGGGACAGTCCCGGCGCAGGTGCCCCCACTGGCCGCAGGTGTAGCAGGGCCCGATATCCTGGGGCCCTTGGGGTTGTGGGCCTAAGGCCGGGACTCCCCCCGGGGTGGCGCCCCCGTCGGGGCGTGGGTCACTTTTCCTCCCCGGATACCCTGGCGGAAACCGCATCCGGGGTCCTATCCCGGGGCCGGGACCTCGGCTCGCCGCTGGGCGGGCCCGCCCCACTCGGCCGGCTTCATCTCGGGACCCTCCCGACGGGGGTCCCGCGCCTCCCTTGGAGCTGGTCCCCGGTGTGCGGCCGAACCGTCCCGCCTCCCCCCGGGACGGCAGCTCCTTCCCCTCAGCTGCTAGGAAGTTCTCCCATAACTCCTGGGCCTCGCTAAGCCTCGTCGGCTTCCAGCACGCCACCCAGTGGCGGACCCTCGGGGGCAGTATCTGAAGGAGCTGCTCGATGATTACCAGTTCCACGACCTGTCGAGCCTCGTCCGTGGTCGGGGTCAGCCAACGGGTAGCAGCATCCCGCAAAGACGCTATCACTCCCCTGGGTCTGGCCGCTGGCGACACCTGAATGCTGCGGAAGCGCTGCCTGTAGGCCTCGGATGTAAGTCCCAAGCGGTCTAGGATGGCCGCCTTGACCTTATCATAGTCCCCCGCATCGACCCGTTCGAGGGCCTTCAGTGCCGCCTGAGCGTCGCCCGTCAAGTAGGGGCCCAGGATGTGGGCCCACTGAGCCTTAGGCCACTGGGCCGCCTCGGCGGCTCTCTCAAAGGCCTCCAGGAAAGCCTCGGCGTCATCCTCTGGTCCCATCTTGGCAAGGGCTGGCCAAGGGCTCCTAGGCGGGGCCGCTGGGGCTCCCGCGGGAGCGGCTGGGGCCGCCAGGACCTGCCGCAAGTCCCGAACCAAGGCGGCTTGTGCGAGGTTCTGCTGCTGGGTCAACTCTCGGAGCAGTTGCGCCTGGTGTTCCGCCAGCCATTGGCTGAATTGCGCCATGTCCATGTCTGCGGGTGCAATTCCCTCCTCTGGGGTGGTCTCCGGTGTCGGGGGTCTGTCTGGGTTGGCCGGGGAAAACTGCGCTGGGCGGAGTAACTGCCGGGGTGCTACCCACCCCCGGGGGGTAGGTAGTCGGGGTAGCGGGGCCCTCAGGCGTGGGCCAGTGCCCGCCTTCTCCACCACTTTGTCAAGCTCCTCGGGCCCCTCCCGGGGGTCTCGCCCCGTGGCCGTAGTCCCCGGTGTGGGAGGAAGGCGTTGCCGCCGCGAGGGAAAAGGATTTGGGGGTTGGCAGAGGCCTCAGAATGGCGGGGGGTGAGGGTTGTCAGCACCCTGGGCCACCCTCCTGCCTCCAGGGGACAAGGCTTTGGCTACAGGCCCCGTCTCTCTCTCTGCAGGGCTGCCTGTCTTTCACCTCGCTCTCTCTCTGCCTTTTCCTTGCCTCCGTTGTCCCCCGGCACTTCCTCCCCGGCCTGCCAATTTCCCCTCTCTTTTATTCCCTGCTGCCATGTAACGCCTCCCCTCCACCAAGCCCCACCCCCCTGTTAAAGGCTGAGACGCCCAGCCACCCTGCCCCGCCTGGAGGCTCCTGCCGTCGTCTTCCGCTTCCCGGCGCCTCCCCTGGGTGACTCCTTGCTGCTCCGCGAGTGCTCTCGACGGCCCGGGGCGCGCTCGCTTCCTGGCTCCTCCGGGCGTCTCAGGGTTGCTTCGGTGAGTGGGGAGTGCTCCGTGGTGGCTGCGAGTCGCGGCGCCCGCTCCTGGGACCGGGCACGTCCTCCTCTTCTGAGCTGGGGCCGCGGACGGTGGGGCGACGTGGTGTGTCGGGTGGCGGGGGGGTGGTGCTTTTCCCGGCTTCTCCTCTGCTGGTCGACCGACCGGGTTGGCTGCGGTGCCGCCGCGGCGACCCGGACGGGGGGTGTTGCCGGCTCCCGGCTGAAGTCAGCGGGAGGTAAGGCCCGGGACGGGACAATGATTAGTGTTTTGCTGTAGGAATGGCAGTTGTACCAGTTGGCCTACTAGTGATAGCTGATGATATCACTGTGAGATGCCTCCCAAATCTCTCTTTTGTGTGACTGTGTTAACTTCAGTGCCTCACCCATTTTTCCTGCTTGGATGACACAAAGTAAACATTTATGCTAGCAGATATGATAATTAATGAGCGTATGAAGTCTCCTTACATCAGGTCAGGCCATTGGTCAATCTAGCTCATTATTGCCTACTCCGACTGGCAGTGGCTGTCCAGCATTTTGGGCCGAGAGAGTCTATCCCTATGCCGGCTAGCTGAGGGCTGAATTGGGATGGCTGTAGGATGGCTCTCCTGTGTATTTTTTTTAGGCCTAAAAGTAGCTGTAGAGGGTTGGGGTAGATCTTGGGTTTATGGGATAGATCTGGGGTTTATGCTGTCTGTATGCTTTTTCTGCAGGCAAACAGCAGCTCTGGAATGGGAGAATGCAGGTGGAGGAAATGGCACAGCATTAATCCCCTTCTTCTGTTCCATGGCTCAGATCTGGACAATGCTCACCACGGCTGAAAAAAACCCTTCTGTTCATGGATCTCCCAACACCACATCTAGTGTGGCCCTGAGACCCTTTAACTGAAGTTAATGGGGGTTGAACAGGGGACTTTCTGCATGCAAAGAACATCCTCTGCCGGTAAGGCTGCCAAACTCCATGTGGGGGCTAGAAGAAGAAGAAGAAGAAGAAGAAGAGATTGGATTTATACCCCGCCCTTCACTTGTAGTCTCAGAGTGGCTTACAAACTCCTTTCCCTTCCCCTCCCCACAACAAACACCCTGTGAGGTAGGTGGGGCTGAGAGAGCTCTTTCCCAAGCTGTCCTTGAGAGAACAGCTGGTACAGAACTATGGCTTGCCCAAGGTCATCCAGCCAGGTGCAAGTGGAGGAGTGGGGAATCAAACCCGGTTCTCCCAGATTAGAGTCCACGCACTTAACCACTACACCAAACTGGCTAGAGATCTTCTGAGACTACCTAGGGTTGCCAGGTCTGACCTGGCCATGGGAGGGGGGGTTAGGATTGCCCAATCCCAGTTGGGAAACTCCTGGAGATTTGGGGGTGGGACTTGGGGAGCACAGGGACCCCAGTAGGGTACAATGGGATAGAGTCCACCCTCCAAAGCAGCCATTTTCTTTAGGGGAACTGATCTGTGTAGTCTGGAGGTGAGCTGTCATTCCAGGGGATCCCCAGGCCCCACCTGGAGGCTGGCATCCTTAAAACTGATCTCTAGGTTACAGAGGTCAGTTCATCTGGAGAAAATGGCTGCTTTGGAAGGTGGACTCTATGGAATTATACTCCATTGAGGTCCCTTCCCTCCCCAAACCCTGCCCTCCTCAGGTTCCACCCCCAAAATTCCCAGATATTTCCCAACCCAGAGCTGGCAACCCTATCTGCCACTGAGCCATCACTCATAAATGACCATTGGGGTTGTTATGCTTTCTAAAACTGGAGCAATGTCCCAACAGTGCATTTACTCACTTCTCAGTGCTGCTAGTGCTTGGGTAGGAGGAATGGATTCAGATAATTGCAGGCAATCAGGCCTTTTCAGAATATGAAGTTCAGACCAAACAGGATATGTTTGCTGCTAATTGTGCTTAGCTTTCCTTCTGTATAGCTTGGTGAGCAGCCTTTTGTACTGCTGCCAGGAACATTCTTTCAATGCCTGATCAAAATCATAGCTGGAGGCGGATGTGTCTAACAGTGGTGTGAAACTTCAGGACATTTGCTCCCTGGGGCCACTTCTTGCCCTCCAAGCAGGCTTTGAGGGTGAACGGTGATGCTTGTCAATAGGAAAGTGCTCAGATTAATAATACCGCATGTGCATGACATTTATTTACTGACTACATCTACTGTCCTGCCTTTTCTCCATGGAGATCAGAGCACCATTTTAACCTTTCAAGAGACCTGTGAGGTAAGTTAAGCTGAGAGAAGGACTTGCCTAAGGCTACTAAGTGAGGTCCTTTCTGCACTTGGATCTCATCCCTGGTTTTATCAGAGTTCAACATGGGACACAATACCTTGCATTTAGCCCTGGTTATAACAGCATCCATTTATCCTGGGACAAGTGTGGGGTGAAACCGAGGTGACCTCAATGTGATGTGGAAATAAAAAAATACCCCAAGATAATTACAGGGGTGAACTTGCGTGTAGTGTAGAATGTAAGTTTGGGGACAGGGTTGAACCAGGATTTAAGGTCTAGTGCCTCAGTCTCATGGTCTAAAGGGGATTTGAAGCTGGGTTTTAGCTCCAGCCGACAATCGTCCCACTTCTGCTTGCTTGGAATTGGTGGCAATGTAGCAGGGCACAAACAACAGATCATTACGGGAACAGCTGTGGTGGGGATTTATCTGACAGTAGAAATTGGAAGTAATATCCAAGGTGGAAATCTGCTGGAAAATGCCTGTTGGTAGCCTGAATGTTTGTATTAGGATATCCATAATCAAAACACTCGCTCTCCCGTTGCTAATAAAATGTAGACCTTCATACTTATGGAAACGTTTCTAGTGAGATTTAAGACTGGTGGTGCTTACATGATCTGTTATCTCCGGTTATAAAATAATCCTATACTGCATTAAGTGCCAGCAGGCTCTCAATATCGCATTCTGTATAAACAATGGAATCACTGGCTGAGCTGCTGTGATATTCTAGAATGTTCATGAACATTCTAACTGGGAAACACAGAAGAAGCATAAATGTATGGTTTTTCATAAATAATCGTATATCCTACTTTGCAGCCACAGTCAGCTCCCCAAATGCCTTGCAACAATTAAAATGGAATTCAAAGGTATATTATGTTAGTTGCCAGCAACTTGCTGTCTAAAATATAAACAGAGTACAATATTTATGAGAACAACAGCTATGGAACAAGTTAAGAGCAGAGAATCATACAGCTGTGACAACACACTCTCCTATTAAAGCATATGGACCAACAATTAGAATGTCTTCAAATGTAATAAAAGTACCTCCAATATATGTGGTTGATTCAACAATGGCATTTTTTCAACTCACAGCATATCTGGAACACTCCTAAGCTACTGAGTAGTAGCTACTGGTCCACAACTGATGAAGACTTTTAGAAACGAATGTATCTACCGGATGTTTCGTTGTTGATGACTTTGGACCCCCATCACCTACTATATTAAATTAATCATATTTTGCAATATTTTTGTATATTTTTGAAATTTTTGATGCATATGCTTTAATAGGAGAGTGTGTTGTCACAGCTGTATGATTCTCTGCTCTTAAATTATAAACAGGCCAATAGAGGGAGTGATGTGGACATTTCAGCATGTGGACCCCTGAAAAATTTTCATGGTTGATAGTTATAGTTGGATTGAAAAGGCTCTCCTTACTTAGTTTGTTCCTTTTATAATTAGCAATTGTACTGATCTGATCAGAATTCTGATCAGAATGCTAGCAGGGCAGTAGAATTGCTTGAAGATTTATTTCTGCTGCTATTCAGATTTAACTGTCTGATGAGTAGAGTCACCATCTTTTCTTGGAAGTTTCTTGGTGTTGCTTTTCTCATCTGTGGACACAATGGAAACTGTTGTCGTTTGTCCAAGCTCCCTTGGGAAGGATGTAGTTAGAGGACAAGCAACAAAGCACACAGGATGTCTTAGCCCGCCAAAGCTCTCTCTTTCTGGTCTGTGCAGCAGATTCTCTTTCATTCTGGAAGATCTCTGTTTTACAAGCTCCTGGAGGAGTGGAATTTGGTTACAGGAAACACATCTGAATTTATCATTTTATCATTGTTATCCATTGCCCAGAGCCCTGCAGTAGCAGGGAATGGGTGATCCATAAGGATGATGATGATGATGACGACAACGACAATGATGACAAGACAGAATCATTGTGGTCATAATTAGCCTCCCTATCTTTTGAAATTGCTTTAAGAACAAGGTTATGTGACATAAGACTGATTAAGGCAATCACATTTTTCGGTTTTAGAAAGTTGAAGGTGATATAATTATCTTTCCTTATATATAAAGCTGTGTTCGTGTGACTCCTGAACATGCCACCACAGTCTTTGCCACTCTCACGGTCTTTTCACGCTCCCCCAATCCCCTGGCTGCATTGCCTCACTGTGTTGGCTCGGCCCTGCCCACGGAGCCGGTGGCCAGCATTTCGCTTTCACTCTTGAGGGAGCCGGCGAAGGAGATGGAGTCTTGGGCCAAGCCACCCTGGACTGTGCCGCCACTGCCTTCATCCTTGCCAGGCTCCGGCCGTGGTTTGCTCCTGCCTCCCTCCCATGGCTGGGCGATCGAGTGAGGGCGGCAGAGAGCTGGGAAGTGGACAGAGGGGGATGAGCGAGATGAGACGAGGGTGCCATGACCAAGCTCACTGTCGCCTCCTCTCTGCCCCCACCCTCTCCACCTCTGCTCACAGAAGCAGCAGCAGGAGGAATCACAGGAAAGGGAGGGATGGGGACCAGCCAGGCCGAGGGGGAGCAGGCAGCAGTGGCGGTGCAGCCATCCTGGGAATGGCACACATCGGGGATGCGGGTGACAAGAGGACCCTGGTGGGATGGGCAGGTGGCGCTGAGGGGTGCCAGGAGGGTTGGGGGGCTGGGGGGAGAAACTGGGGTAAAAAGGGTGAGGGACAGAGGGTGGTGGAGGCGGCCTGCAGGCCCCTGGACAAGCACAAGCAGGGAGCCGGTGCAGGGACCAGGACCTCGACAGGGGGAGAAAGCGACCGGCCGGCCCTCACTGTGCTCGGAGATGACAGGCAGCAGCACGCCGCCGGGGCGGAGGGCTGTGGAGGTGGCCTGGCGGCCGGTGGAAACAGCCAGGCAGGGAACCAGTCTTGGGGTGTCCCATATGGTCTGGGGGGGCGTGGAGAGAGCTGCGGAGTGGCACAATGTCTCAACTCTTGCTAGCGCCTGTTATATTTTTGCCTACAACGGGCCTTGCCTCTAGTATGTAATAATCGCCAGTAGTGTATACTGTGCACAATTTTTTTAGCTATCACACCTCTGGAACAAGTTTTGGTTTTTTAAAATTGATTTGGGAATTTCTATGCTGCTTTTCTCACCAAAGGAACCAAAACAGCTTACAGAAATTTCCACAATACAAAACAATCCATTTAAATTGGTCCTGGATTCACTGGGCTGGCTAATCAGGCTTCAGGCTGCAAGCCATGAGCAAAAGGCCAAGACTCCTTTGGGTGTGGCCCTGCAGCTTGCACCTCTGGCCATGCCCAGATGAAGTACCTACAAGCAGAGGATTGAACAAACTCAGCCCAGGTAGTATTCAGCTGCTGCTAGCATGGTAGTAGGGTATCCCCAACTTCCTCCTCTGCAGTCCTTAGGGAAACCTGCAAAACTTGTTTTATCAAGGCAGTAGTGGAATTATGCCATTCTCAGTTATTGATTAACTCTCTCTGGCCTATTGCGGTACTGGAAACCAAGACTGATTTCCCACAAGGTGCTGCTCCGGCATTGTTCTTCCCTTTGCCCCGATTCTGTGCTTGAATTTCCCACTATTTGCCCCGCGCCACATTTTGACCTGCGGTTTTGCCCAAATTCCCCCACGGCTTCAGTGATCCTGTTTTTTGAGGATCACTGAAGCTGCGGGGGAATTCGGGCAAAGCTGCGGATCAAAATGTGGCATGGGGCAAATAGTGGGAAATTCAAGCATGCAATCGGGGCAAAGGGAAGAACAACGCCAAAGCAACACTTCGTGGGAAATCGGTCCAAGCCTTTTTCTGGTGAACACCAAAATGATCCTATTGCAACAGAATCCTCATATGTTCTCCATGTAAGCACCCAGATGTTCATGAACACATGAAACTGCCTTACTCTGAGTCAGACCATTGCTCTATCAAGGTCAGTATTGCCTACTCTGTCTGGCAGCAGCTCTCCAGAGATTTTTCTCATCACTTTATTTATTTATTTATTTATTTGAGATTTTTATCCCGCCCTCCCGGCCAAGGCGGACTACCTGATCTTTCTAACTGGCAATGCCAGGGACTCAACCTGGAACCTTCTGCATGCAAACCTTCTGTGTACCACTAAACCACCCAGTTTATGTTTTTCATGTACTTTGTGCAGGGCCCTACATAAACTTCTTGCCTCTGGGGAGAAACCCAGTAATGGTAATTCTTCTGCTGAACTGGTGAGTGCAGTTTGGTATGGGAAATGTCCGATGAATGTCCTGATGCCTCCAGCATAAGAGAATGACTGGCTTAGAGAAATGTGAAAAACAAGACTTTTATCTTATTATACATATTGTGACAGCAGCAAGAATTTTACATGCTAAATACTGGAGAAGAAGTGAAGTTCCTTCAAGAGAAACATTAAAAAGATACTGGAAACAAGCAGAGATGGACAATCTAACTTCAATTTTGAGAGGAAATAACAAAGAAAGCTTTGAGGACACATGGGGCGTTTTCTCACTAGCTTTCCCCCGCGGTTTACACCGAAGCTAGCACTGGAGCTTCTGGTCAGTTTCCCACCATTTGCTCCGTGCTCACAATTTCCTCCAGAGTATCACTGCACTGCTCCGGAGCTTCCCTGGAGCAAGAAAATCCTGTTCCTAGCAGGATTTTCTTGCTCCAGGGAAGCTCCGGAGCAGTGCAGTGATACTCTGGAGGAAATTGTGAGCACGGAGCAAATGGTGGGAAACTGACCAGAAGCTCCGGTGCTAGCTTCGGTGTAAACCGCGGGGGAAAGCTAGTGAGAAAACGCCCTTGGTCAAGGTTTTATAATTGGATAGAAGGACATAACATATAAAATTGCCAGACTTATAACTGAAGCAAAAAGAAACAAAAACTATACAACTATTTGTGAGCAAAATGTGTTTATTAGAATCAGAAGGTGTAAACAAGAAACGAAATGTTTAGTTATAATATGTAAAGCCTTTGAGCAACATGTATTGACTTAGGAGTATTCCAGATATGCTGTGAGTTGAGAAATTGCCATTGTAGAATCAGCCAGACCTAATAGGAGTACTTTATTTGCTTATGAAGATATTCTACATGTTGATCCATGCCTGATGAAGACTATTGGAAACGAATGTACCTACCGGATGTTTCATTGTTGATGACTTTGGACCTCCATCAATTATAGCATTAAACTGGATATATTTTTTGGCAATTAGTGTATTTATATGCTTTATTAGGAGAGTATGTTGTTTCAGCTGTGTGGTTCTCTGAGCTTAACTTATTCTGTCGCTGTTGTTCTCTTTGTAGTTATAATATGAGGTCAAATGATTACATGGGCTAGTTAGAGTCAAGATGAATAAGTAACTAGGCAATTATAGCTGAGATTTGATTAAGGCAGTTTGGTACATGACAGC
Organism: Lepidodactylus listeri; assembly: GCA_029233225.1. Classification (NCBI taxonomy): domain Eukaryota; kingdom Metazoa; phylum Chordata; class Lepidosauria; order Squamata; family Gekkonidae; genus Lepidodactylus; species Lepidodactylus listeri. The sequence goes on from JARCFY010000013.1 coordinate 32,692,932, forward strand.
ATCATACATTCATATGATGATCCTGCTTCCCTCACCTTCCGTTCATCTTCTCCTGTGTCTGGTCTCTCACCTTGTGTTATGGATTGTTATGGAGTCTGTCTCGTGGTTACCTTTTTCCACTGCAGCAATGATCTCACTCTTGCACTGATGCCCAGGTCCAGATCCTTTGACCTGACCTTGCTGCTTGTGTTGGGCACACAGCTAGTTGCACTTTTGCCTAGTGGCTAAACAGGCTGAGAGAAATCTGTTTATTTCTAAGAAAAGTGCAGATGCAAGCTATTCCAGATGGTTGCTTTCCTTTGTTTAAAACTGCAATGGGCACATTGGAGAGGAGGTTAGCTGTGTCTACCACACCTCTTTCTAATACTTTGCAGCAGAGATGAATTTTAATTGGTGTATATGAGCCATTCTGTAATATTTCACTTCCTGAGTCAGTTCTAGCTCTCTCCCCTTCCCCCCCCCCCCCCACAAAACTGAATCTTCTTCATAAAGTGCTGAGCCAGTCATTTTTTTATGCTAAAGCCATCAGGATATTCATGGGACATTTCCCAAACTGACAATTATTGACTACCCCCAGTTAATGGGGTTTACTTTTAGTGTCTCAAATGGCCAGGCTTATATTACACATAATTTTGTTTGATTCTGAAGCACATGCAGCATGTCGCTTTCAAAATATAAAAGGGCGCCCATGGGAATATTGCTGCAAAGGAATGTCTGCTAGAAATACATACCTAATTGTGTTGGTCTGTTGGAATTCGGGTGGGTGGGTGGAGGCGATTTGCAAGGCAATAGCACATTCATGAGACTCTCCCAAGTCTAAGAAATTGGTTAGAAGAAAGAAGTTTGAGTCCAGTGGCACCTTTAAGACCAACAAAGTATTATTCAAGGTATGAGCTTTCGTGTGTACACACACTTCCTCAGATACAGGGAAATGAAACTTACTAGTCCATACATATAAGGCAGAGGTTGAACAGCAAATTAGCATACAATATAATGAAATGTTTTAACAGATACAACCGGATAAACAAGTCACATTTATAGGGTCATCATTGCTTGGTTTAATTCTGGGGAATTAATGTTAATTTGGATTTAATTCTGGGGAATTAAACTGGTCTTAAAGGTGCCACCGAACTCAAACTTTGTTCTGCTGCTTCAGACCAACATGGATACTCACTTGGATCTAAGTTGGGCAGAAGCTTCCTATAGTTGTGAATTTAACTCTGGTTTTGCCATTTTATTCCTTAGAAAGAGGGACTTGTTTCTGAGTTCCTTGTACAGGACAGGGTGTGGGGGAGTGACAGGAGACTGACAGCTGAACCACATAGTGGAGTGGCCACAGCTCAGAGGTAGGCCCCATGCTTTGCAAGAAGAAAGAACAAGGTGTAACTTCTGACACCTCTATCTAATAGTGTCTTAGGTACTGGGGCAGCAGCAGCAACAGCAGAAGAAGAAGAGATTGGATTTATACCCTGCTCTTCACTGGGCGTCTCAGAGCGGCTTACAAACTCCTTTCCCCTCCCCACAACAGACACCCTGTGAGGTAGGTGGGGCTGAGAGAGCTCTTCTGAGAACTCCCCTTGAGAGAACAGCTCTGACAGCTATGGCTTGCCCAGGTCATCCAGCAGCTGCAAGTGGAGGAGTGGAGAATCAAACCCACTTCTCCTAGATTAGAGTCCGTGCACTTAACCACTACACCAAACAAGCCTGAGAGTCTGGAGCACCGTTCAGTAGAGACTGTTCTGGACAAAACGGACCCGTAGCCTAGTGCAAGGCACTCATGTCAGTTCACACAGCTGCTTCAGTAGCTGGCAAATTCTGTGAATAATCACAGTGGCAGCCACAGGGTTTAAGCTAAATAGTAGCCAGAATTTCGTGAGCTGGACATGAGAGAGCCAACACATGTCTGCCATGTATGGAGCTAACCCTTGGTCAGCATTTGGAGTGGTAGAGACCCTCTAGCAGGGAAATAACATTCATAACACTAGGGTGTTGCATTCGAAGAGATAATATTAAATAGTGGATTCTCTTTGTTCAAAAGGCCAAAGCTGAACATATGTCTCAGGTTTACACTCTGACACTTTATGCTGAGAAGGAGTCTTGGGTAGCAGATGCTGGGGGTGACCTTTTCTCTGCCTGAAATCCTGGAGAGCTGGTTGTGCTCAGAGCAGACAACACTGGGCATGACAGACCAAGGGTCTGGTTTAATACCAAGGAGCTTCATACATCTATATGAAAATGATTCCCATTTTTCCTTATGAATGAAACACTGAACAGAATCTTTAGCACACTATAATGAAAAATCTGGGAACCAGATAATTTTTTTTTAAAAAAATGGATCTGGTCCACAGGCCACCTGTTTTTAGTTTAATTTGTCTGTCATCATATGATGAGACATCATGATGAGCATATGTGTGAGTTGTGTGTTCATCAGGCTTTTTTCTGTAAGAAGCAGTGTATGTTCTCAAAATGTCTGGCATTGGAAGGAATTCCTGACATGATTTCCTTGGTCACTTCAGAGTCTGTAGCAGGTTTTAGTTCTCACATCTGATATCTGAAGACTCCATTGCAGCAGCTGCAGGGGTTTGACAAACTTCCTTTTTGTTTTGTTTCTTTAATGGGCCTATCAATTATGAATTAGTTTTGGTTGTTCCCTCCTTGGAGAAAATAAATCTGGCTGAAACTCTGTGAGAGCTGAGAATGAAGTTGTATGTTGCAGAAAAAGGAGCACCAAAGGAAGAATCTGTGGCGGACCACACGATGCGTCACTGACTGGGAGATCAAAATAACTAATGTTGCTATCCTAAGCAGAATTACACCATTCTAAGTACATTGACTTCAGTGGATTTAGAAGGACAGAACTCTGCTTTGGATTGCCACCCCAGCATGAAATAACGAGACAGACAACAGTTTGGAATCAAACAAGGGCCACTTTATTAACTATTTAAACAGGACATGCAGCAACGGGCAACTAAACAAGCTCAGGAACAGGCAAGGCAGGCGTCATTCCCAGACCCAGCCTCCTTGCCCTTGTAATGGGCAGGTAACCTAGCCCCAGTATTGACCCAGTCCGATTCTGGCTCGTAACCGGCGGCCCAGCATACTGGCGTCCCCTCCCAGGGGCGCCTACCCCTGAGGCTGCACAGACCTTCAGGGAGGAGCCTAGTCTGAGAGGTTCCCAGAGGCGATCACCATTCACCTCCCCAGACCGCAAGGCCCTAGGGTGGTTCCTGGTGACCTCCTGTTCCCAACAGGGATATGCCGTAAGGTACCCACCAGTTCCATTTTCTTGCTTGCATAAACCTACCACATGCAAATCCAAGCCTCTGCTTTGGCCTTTGCTTACCCCACACGGCAACCGAGAGCCATCCGAATCCCGTGCTGCAAGTCCTCAAGAAATAACTCATTGCCCTTGTTTGAAAGGTGCACCCCGTCAGGGCGATACAGGTCCGGGAACTTGACCTGTATGTTAGGGTGCGGCAAAAAGAGACCCAACCCGGACTCCATGGCCGTACGAAGTTGGCTGTTAGCGTTCCGCCTAGCCTTGTCCATACACCTGGGATCACCGGCATGCCTCCAAACCAGACGGGGGAGCATGGCAGACCAGACTATCTGCACACCAGGCCACCGTGACCTGATCAGTGCCAAATCAGCCCTGGCCTGCATCACAAGGGCCACACCCTTGACCAAACCCAAATCGTTGCCCCCCAGGTGTATGACTAGCACCTGAGGGGGGGGCCCCCGCCTCTCCTCGAACAACAATGGGAGGAGCGCCGGCCATCTCATGCCCCTCCTCCCCAACCACTCAACCGTCGCCACTTCGCTGAGGCCAAGCTGGGAGCCGAAAGAGGTTCTCCTCGCCCGATGAGCTGCCCAAAAGACCATGCTGTGGCCGCAGACCATGACTCTTCGTCTTGTCTCCCGGCCTGCAGCACCTGTAACCAGAACTTTATTAACAAACGTCTGAATGAAACTACAACGAACCTACAAGGTACAACGCCTAACGTAACTCTTATAACATCCAGATTTCCAACGCCCGATCCTCTGTATTGTCCTATCAGGGTACCCCATTGCGGCCGCAGTCGATGCAGCCCCAATTCGAAAAGAATGGGAGCAAAAACGAACACCGCCCAGACCCAACCGGATCAATGCCTTCCGGGTCACGGTCCAAAACTGGAACTTCGTAAGAGGGGTGCTGTCGCTATGCCGAAACAAATAGCCCGGGCCATCACCCCGGAGTGCCAAGTACCGCCGCATGGCGGCGACTGGGCACAGTGCTGCCTCCGAACCAGACCCTAGTTCCAGCACACTCCCCTTACCCTTCTGATCGGTTTTGGATCTACACAACCTGATCCGTAGCTGAAACTTATTGATTGATACATCCCTAAGCTCCAAGGCTGCCCCAGAAGCGTCAGTCCGAGAGCCTGCCACCAGTTCGCTAATCCTGAGTGCCCCAAAAAAGGCGGTCAGCGAAGCGGCATGGAACAGGCCCACCTCATAGCTGTCACTACAACAAGAGGGCCACTGGCCCTCCAGCCCTCTCAGGACTGTGGGTGTCAAAGGTTCCCTGGTGTCTACTGCCCTAGGTGATTCCCGAGACCACCCCTCCAGCATCTTCCGGAGACGGAAGTCGCCCGTGGTGTCCTTGTGACCCGAAGCCTTACTGGCAAAAGCCAGTGCAGACAGCTTGCCTCTGATTGTGTGAGCTGAAAGGCCGCCGCTCCGTAGTGACACACAAAATTGCATCAGGTGTGACACAGGAATAGGCCAGACCTGCTGCAAACCCACTCCCGCCCTGAAGGACAGAAACTGCTTACCGGCCTTCAGGTAAGCTCTCCTGGTGGAAGGGGCAAGTGCCAGGCTCATTGCCCTGTCAGCCTCAGCCCTCCAATCCCCCAAACCTCTGGGGGCATCCTTGCCGGGAGTGGGTCGGCCTCTGGAGCCAGCTGACGAAACCTCTCCATCTGTTTACGAGAGAGAGCGTCAGCGATCCCATTAGCGACCCCCGGGACGTGTCTGGCCTTAAACAGGATGTTAAATTTGAGGCACTGTAAAGTAAAGGCCCTAACCAACGCCATGACCCGCGTGGATTTGGATGTAAGGGAATTGATGACATGAACCGTGGACTGGTTGTCGCACCAGAAGTGGACGGTCCTATTAGCCAAATCGTCAGGCCAGATCCATACCGCTGCGACAATTGGAAAAAACTCCAGGAAGGTGAGGTCCTTGACCCAACCTGCCCGAAACCAATCTTTAGGCCAGTCCCCGGCACACCAATGCCCCCTAAAATAAACTCCGTAACCGGATGAGCCGGCCGCATCAGATGAAATCTGAAGCTCAGCCTCTAACAAGAGCTCATCCCGCCACATAGAGACCCCGTTGAACGATTCCAGAAACTGTTCCCAAACAAAGAGGTCCTCCCTCATTCCCTTGGAGACTTTGGTCCTATGGTGTGGGAGACGGAGGCCTCTCATTAAGTCACATAACCTCCTCACAAATGCCCTACCCGGCGCCACCACTTTGCATGCAAAGTTGAGGTGACCTACCAACTGCTGCAGCTCCAAAAGAGTGACCCTAGTATGGGACCGAACAGAGATGACCCGCGTCCTTAACGCGTCCAATTTTTCTTGGGGTAACCTGCAGCACATACTAACCGTATCAATCTCGATACCTAGAAATGTTAATGTGGATGTCGGGCCCTCAGTCTTTTCCTGAGCCAGGGGGACCCCCAGCTCATCAGCCATGTAAACAAAACTGTCGAGCAGGAAACGACACTGGCCAGAGCCCCCCTTGCCCTCGAAAAGAAAATCGTCCAAATAATGGGCAGTACTACAGAGACCAGTCCTGGTTCTCAAGGCCCACTCCAAAAACGAGCTGAACCTCTCAAAAGCAGAACAGGACACCGAGCAGCCCATGGGTAGGGCCCTATCCATGTAAAAATTCCCTTCAAAGGCAAATCCGAGTAGCTCAAAATCCTCAGGGTGCACCGGGAGGAGCCGAAAGGCTGATTTAATATCACATTTAGCCAATTCGGCCCCCACACCGCAGAGGCGGACCACCCGCATGGCCTGATCAAAGGAAGTATATTTTACAGAGCATAATTCCCCAGGTATGGCGTCATTCACCGACCCTCCCCGAGGGTAGGACAGGTGATGAATGAGGCGAAACTCCCCAGGTGCCTTTTTTGGAACTACACCTAAAGGAGAGACTCTTAAACTGGCCACTGGTGGACTACCAAACGGGCCCAATACCCTGCCTTCCCTGCATTCCTTGGTAATCTTGGCCCTAACTATGTCCTCCCTGCCCAAAACCGACTTTAAATTCCCAGCCAAATAGGGCACCCTCACCCCCTGAAACGGTATGCGAAAACCAACAGTGAACCCCTCCCAGAGATAGGCCCTATCACCACTCCTTGGGTAACTACGCAACCAGCGTCTCAAAACTCCCAGTTTAATCGGGCTAGGACCCTTTGTCCGGATGTGGGTTGTGTGGCTTCCCCCCCCCTGGGTACTTGCCTCCTTTGCCTCCCCCACGGCCCCTGGGCCGCGGACAACTGGATAAGGGATGAGGTCCCGCGCACAAAGGGCACTCATGCCTAAAGGTGCATGATTTACGACCGCAGGTTCCCTGGGAAGAAAACTCCCAGCAAAGCTGGCGTCGTTGAACCGCCTGCCCCGCCATCGGGCGGGAACCTGATTGCACCAGCGCCCTCTTAACTGAGTGGCCACTATGAGACCGCTCACCCCCCCCAGACCTAGCCGGAGACATGATCTGCAACCACAAATTGGCGCAGATCCTGTCCCACCGCATGGCTGGGTTAATGGCCGCCTTCATCCTAAACTCTTCGTCATATTGCGACCATGCCGGGCTTGGGAAGTCCGTAAATGCCTTGTATATGATGTCCAGATACTGGAGCATCGACAAAGCCCTCCATGGCTGGTGTTGCACTATGACGGCTGCGTAGATTATGAAACCCGGCAGCCAATTGGCCCACGTCCTATCTACCACACGGCGCTTCAAGCGCTCCTTCTCCCGGTCATCTAAATTATCCCTGTCCTTTTTCTCTACCTCCCGATAGAGCAAACCAAACACATCCACATACTCCCCTTTTAAAATCCTCTCTTTAGTGGCCATTGAAAGGTGGTCACCTAAAGGCAGGTCTGTATCGCCACTTGGAATGGCCCCCGCAGCCACCGCATCATAAGATGGCCCGCCCCCATAAGGATAGCCAACGCCAGGCTGTGAGGAACCCCACGCCGGCCAAGCTCCTTGGCCAACCGAAGCAGGGCTGGCATAAGGAAATGCTGGCCAATTAAACTGCGGTAAATGGGAAGTGGAGGCACCTTGCTCGGTGGCCTGACCAATAGGCTGGCTAACGGGGAGCATAGGCGCCGCTGTAGCATTCTGGCCACCTGGACCCCAAGGCCACGTTGCTCCAAGCCTACTCAGTGCCAGCTCCTTACCTCCTGCAACTTGAGAAGGCGAATAAAGAGCCACCTGCTGCTCCCCCGCACCTGGACCCTGCTGGCCAAACACAGCTCCTGCCGGACCTGAAGCCGCCGCATCCTGCCTGTCCTCAAGAAAGGCCAACCGCGCCAGCACCTGCGCTTTAAAAGACACATTGGCATTATTGACGACTGGTAACCCACCTACTGTCATACCACGCTCTTTCTCCAGTGCCTCTAACCGCTGAAGGATAGCCACGTTTATCACGTCCTCCTCCTCATCACTGGAAGGAACCACCGGATCAGGCTGCGCAGGAGGTCTCTTTGGAGGTCTCTTTGGTGCTGGGTTCTTGCCCTTGCCCTTGCCCTTACCTTTTCCAGGTGCCATGACTACGAACTCTAATAATATAAACAGATACAATTGTCAATGAAACAATCCAAGCGTAAACCAACTTGCCAAACAGCAGTATTGTAATAGAGAATATCAAAACCACCTAAAATGGTTACCGGAGCCAAAATTTTTTTTTTTTTTTTTTTTTATGCAAAATGGCCCCTGAGCATGCGGCTTGCTGCCCTCCCCAAGATGGCCGCCATACCTGTGCAGTAAACCCAGCCAAAATTGGCCGTCTATAGGCCTTCAGCCCCACACTAGGCCCCTCACGGCCGCCTCGATGGGGGGGGGGTCAAAATGGTGCTGCCGCTGGCAATTTATCACCAGAGCGCACACCCCACGCCGGGAACGAAACGGGGGGGGGGGCAAGCTCCGAAAAGGCAGCCACAGGAGCCTAAAATTGCCCCCTACCGCCGCTATCACGAGCCCGTGGCCTCACGCCAGGGGCGGGCTGTATCTGGCCAAAAGGGGGGGGAGGCCAATAAGGGGACCGGGGGGGGGTATTCCAATCCCCGCCACCTCTGCTCCCACACGACCACCCAGGCCACTAACAAATACGGGGAGCGCGCCGCCGCCGCCGCCGCCGCCCCTACAAAACCCCTTCTCAATGCGCCGCCTGCTCCCGGGGCCCCGAAAGCAGCAGCCGCCGCCGCCGCCGCCGCCGTCGAAACGCAGCCGCTGCCGCCGCCAATAACGATAGCCGCCTGCTCCGCCTGCTCCCGGGGCTTCCGGGGCCGAAAGCAGCTGCCGCCGCCGAAACGCGTCGAAACGCGGCCGCCGCCGCCGCCGCCAATAAAATAGCCGCTGCCGCCGCCGCCGTCAGCAAGCAGCCGCCGCCGCCGCCGTCACCCAACAGCCGCCGCCGCCGTCCCACAGCAGCCGCCGCCGCCTCCGCCGTCCGCCGACCCCGAACAGCCCCGGCCTCGACGACCGCAAACCGCCCAGGCCTCGACGAGAGCACGCGACGCGTGCTCCTGCTGCGAGCTCTCGAGGCGACTGCGCAGATGGGAGCGGGGCAACGGCTCAGATCGAGCAAGCCCCGCCCCCCCATCGAGCCAGTGAGCGCCGACGCACTCTGTTGCTGCCTCGCGTCATGCGAGGCGGCAAAATTGCTTCCCCCCGCCACGGCAAAGCCGGGCGGCGGGGAGCCCATTGCTGTGAGAGTTCCTTCCACAACTGATATAAGCAAGCTGGAATTTGATATGCAAGGCAGCCAGGACAGTCTGGAATTTGGTATAGAGGCAGCCAGGACCGACTCCCAGGAAAGTCTGGAAATGGGACATTTGCATAATTCTTCCCTTTCCAAAATTCCTGATTTTGCTGTTGTGTGTTATGTGAGCTAGGCAATATATCAGTATCTTTTTATTTAGTCATATATATAGCCTTTATCCTACTTCTCCCCCAAAGGTAGCTCCGATCAGTCATTCTTATTTGTTTAAAATAAGAAGTCATCATAAATCATAAAAATTGTTATTGGTCAGAAATAGGCAAGGACTGGGGACTCCTGGGAAGGGAAGGCAACATCAATCAGCCACCATTCAGATTACACTACACTGCAGATGACTCCTACATATTAGTAGTTTTATTACATGGACTCCCTGGATGGGAACAACAATCAATAGGACAAATTCATAATAAATCTTAAGGGATGGCTAGGTAAATAAAGATATCCTGTGCGTCACATATTTGTGCAGCTCAAGGAGCAAAAACCAAACCTGCATCCGTCAATCTGGAGTAGCCATCAAGGACTTTTTGCAGGGCAGGGGGGACGGGGCGACACCTTAGCTTTGAGAGCATTATATAAGGTACAATAAAAGACACTATATATATATATATATATTCATTTCCCCTTGGCCACAGAGTCACAGATGTCACTCAGCTGGAATTCTGTTTTCGTTTTAAGAAAGCTGAAGGCATGGTCTGGGGGCTGAGTCTCAAAAATACTTTTTGGAGTAAGCAAAAGGTTAAATATTGTGTATATGTTTGCTGGCCATATACTTGCTTATACCATATGGAGAAGCAGGAATTCTGAATCACCTGCGAATCAATATAAGAGGTCATGGAATAAACAAAATCTCTAATTGAACTTGAGGGGGGGGGGATGCTTTAATTTTTTTTTTGCCAGATTTACCATAAATAAGGGATTAAAAATTGGTAAGTTTTGACATTGCCCAGACCACTTCATAGGCACTATTATTTTTTTTTTAAGCATATGTTGTTTTTGGAAGCCTGTATACTTGCACCTCTTTGCCCAGTACATGAGCATAACACTATGAGCAAGTCATACTATGGCAGAAGGAGGGCCAACTTTGTCTCCAAGTAGAGCAGCTGCAGTTCCTTAGGGCAGTTTTTAAGAGTGTATAAGAAACTGGTTTTGGATGACCTTCAGATCACACAGTTTCTCTGAGCTCCATAGTTCAGGACCATCGAGAATAAAGTTTAAATGTATATATTTGTATTAAGCTCTCTTCACTCAACACTTCAGTTTGTGATCATTTATCCCCAAAAGAGCATTTTGAGTGTAGGATTTCGCCCTTCTTGGGAAGCAAAGACAGCAATTAAGTTTTCCCAGAAACACAATAAAGCATCCAGACAGCAACCATAATATTTCAATATTGATTCACAACAATGCAGAATGTCAGAAGCACTGATTGTATCACAGCAACCAGGAAACCACCCAGGTTCTTAAAAAACAACAACAAAACTCTCCCTGATTTATCCCCAAAACTGGGCTCCCAGGCGCCTGGCAATGCCGGTAGCGCCCGGGGGCTGCTTTGCCGCCGCGCCGGGAGATGGGCAGCAACAGCTATGCCCAGCACGCGGCTCAAAGCTGGTGGGGGCGGGGCTAGCCACTTGAAGAGGCGGCACCCCGCCCCCGTTCTTGGCAGTTCAATTTCATTTGAAACGTCTATAATGGGAGGGGCATTGATCAGGTCTTGAACTTTGCCATGGGTGGCTGGAACAATGAACAGCCAGTCCTGGAAGAAGCTACCATGGGGCCATGCCAAAAGCAGAATGGAAGGAGAATGGACCAAAAGAGTGTAGGATCTGGCACTGCAGTGAGTGGTGGGCAAGATTTCTCAAGACCTATTTTCATTGGGCAATGAAGGAACGATGTCAGGCGGTCAGTAGCAGACTGGGAGACCCAGGTTCAAATGCCCACTCTGCTATGGAAGCTTGCTGGGTGACCTTGGGCTAGGCACACACTCTCAGCCTATCCTGCTTCACAGCACTGTTGAGAGGTTCAGGCGGAGGAGAGGGGAACAAACAAGCTTCCATAGCAGAATGGGGATTCTAACTTAGTCCAAGACTCTCCCCACTACACCTCACGGGTGGGCCTTGAAAGGAAAGCTAAGGTGCCAAACCAACTACAACTTTGAACAGAGAGAGTGAGGATTAACAGGGAAGTGCCAGACTTGTGTGCTTCGGCTTTCTCCTTCCATACCCAGCTGATGCTGCTTCCTTCCTCCTCTCTTTGCCTTGATCCCGAGGTGGTTGGCTGTATGCCTTGCATCTGCTTGGGAACTAGAGTAAACCTTTGCCCTTCTGACATATTACAAAATAGCACCCAAACAGAGACTGCAGCAGCTGAGAGGAAAGCAGGTGATTTGGAAAGAAACTGGCAAAATTATCAGTATACAAATTTGCTTGGACTCGGGTTAAGCCTTATCGGAGAAAGTTCGAGATTAATTCAGAGCATGTTACGTTACTTCAATCAGTCATCATAAACGCTTCTTCTTTCTTACTTTGCAACATGTTTTTTGGGGGAAATCTAAAAAGTTTTGCAATTAGATCTTTTTAATGCATACTGACAGCTATTCTGTATCTACAGTAATTTGTTCCCATGTTTCTTTATTCACACGAACACCTGTTGAAAACCAGTAGAGGCGACTGGGTTTGTGTCTGTCTGAATTTGCAACAGAGCTTATTTATTTTTTTTCCTTCTGATAATTGTTGCTAGGAAAGGGAGCAGAATGACTGGAAGGGAAAACAAGATTTCAGCTCTCTTCTCCCCAGATTTTTGGATGCGCTGGCTTCTACGTGTCACACAATTGTTGATGCTGCTTCACTGGTTTAATAGACATGGCATGCTTTTAAACAAGATGCATTTTTAACAGCTTTAGTATCTTATAATAGAAAACGTCTAGAAAGATTTAGAAGCCCTCTTCTCTGGGAGCTGGGCCTAAGAGTGCTCTAAATCCAAGAACAAACATATCAAGGGGAGATTGTGAAAATAAACTGAAAAAAACTTTTAAACCTGGACTCAAATGAAATCTCAAGCTTGGGGATGCTTCACATATTACAGATTATTTACATGGGATGCATCCAGCATATCATTATGATTGATGCAGTAATGCTCGTATGTTTCCCCACTGCATGCATGCAGGTCACACAGATGTATGGACACAGATGGACACAGTAGAATAGCCCTCAAACTGTCAAGATAGGAACAGTTTTTTTTCTTGAATCCAAACTGATTCAAAATGGAATGTTCTTCAACCCTTCACTCTTTACACCCCCCACAGGTTTAGTTTTAGAGTGTGTTAGCCGCTTGCAAAGGAGCCTATCCCCCATGTTTCTTCAAGAGTTACTGATCTGGGCGTGCTACCAGATTAGAAAGAAGTAATTCATGCAGAAATGCATCATGCACCACTCTTCTGTGGGGGTGATAATTCTGCTGCTTCTGCACTGGGAATAATTTAATGATACAGTAATACCCAGTCCAAAGATATAGTTGAATTCCAGACTGACTGAAAGGATTACAAGGTTGTATCACTGAATCATGCAGAGATGTGCCATGCAGCCTCCTTTTGCTTGTGGGTACTTTGAGCTCATAGGGGTCTTTAGTTATTTTTTTAAAAAATAATTCTTGGGGGAGGGAATTGCTTCTTTAAAGTACTTTGTCATAAGATTGGAATGAAATCTGCAGTGAGCCCAATGCTACTGAACCTAGAAGTCTCTTTCTCATGTTACTTTTTGAAGCCTAATTGTCGATCCTCTTAATTTATTTGATTTTTATAGGGGAAATGTAACAATGATCGGTAATGTAAATTAGTGCTACTGAAGATGCTAGCAACTTGGGGTGATTTATTGGTCAATTACTGGCAACTAATCCAATAAAAACCTGACTCTTTCTGCTTTCCATCCTTGATGCAATCTGCCCTTCCTACTCTGATTTTTTGTTTGTAATTGACCTTCATGCTAGACAAGCAGTTTTTCCTTAAAGCAGAGGCATTGATTTTGGAAAGCCTTCTGATTAACAGCAACGTTTGTCTTTTATTGTTGGACTTGGTCAGCAGTACAAGCCTAAAAACATATACTTAACTTAGAAGTACATCACAGTGTATTTCAATATCAGTATGTTTAGGCTCAGTCCTGATCTGGATAGCCCAGGCCAGTATTTGGATGGGAGACCACCAAGGAATTCCAGGGTTGCTACACAGAGGCAGGCAATGGCAAAATAAATAAAATGTTTAGGCTCATAGCCTGAAGTGATGCATGACATATGAGGTGTTTAATAATATAAAAATGAATCAAACTATTGATGTGTCCATCAGTGGCTATTAGCCACAAAGAATAGATAGGATCACTCAGTCTGGGGCAAGTGATGCTCTGTATGGTGCTTGATGTGGGGGGGGGCAACAGTGGGAGGGCTTCTAGAGTCCTGGCCCCACTGATGGACCTCCTGAGGGCACCTGGTATTTTTGGCCACTGTGTGACAGAATGTTGGACTGGATGGGCCACTGGCCTGATCCAACATTGGCTTCTCTTATGTTCTTATGTTAAATTATAAGTTTTACAGACAACAAAAGGGGAAGGTCTATTTTCAGGCTTACATCAATGAGCAGATCCTTTCTGAGCAGAGACCCTAGCAGGTAAGCAAAATTTAGCCTTCCAGGACTGTTCTAATGTTTCTGTTAAATGATCCATCTGTTCCCCACAAGATAAAGGCTGGAACTAAGATTCATCATGCATTAGCAAACCTGTGAAGTCATTGGCTGCTGTTTACATATAATGGGAAGCAGGGGTCATTTCGTAGAAAAAGAGGTGCAGGAGCTCATTAGCATAACTCATTAGCATAACTTATTTTCATATTCTACACCACCTGACATCACTAGAAGTATGTCAGGAGGCAAGAAAGAAAGAAGAAAGAGAGATAGGAAGGAAGGAAGGAAGGAAGGAAGGAAGGAAGGAAGGAAGGAAGGAAGAAAGAGCTGGCAGAGAGGGGACAGCTACTAATTCAAGCCTCAGAAATACCACTACTCTTGGAGGATAGCTTCAGTGGTGGCTGAAGCCTTCAGAAGGCTGGTCGGAGGAACAAGGACCTTTTCAGGGAACGGGGTCATTTTGCTGCAGCCATGACCCAAGCAGGCATTCCCCCGCTGGGCAGGGGGGGGGGCTGGCACGAACTCCTGGAGCTGAGCTCCCCCAAGCTCCTGCTCGAAATGACCCCTGAGGGGAAGTGAGAGCATGAACAGGAGACTGGAAACACCTTTGACTTGCATCCTTTCATCCTCTAGAGTTTGTAATTTTTGAAAGGTGGATTTGCCAGCATGCCAGCACATGGCTGGACATCAGTTGTTTCAAGAGAAAAACATCCAAAATCTTCACAGGTGCGCACAGCCTTGGATCCAGCCTCTATTTATTTAGTATTTATTTTGTTTATAGTCTGCCTTTTTCACTGAAACTCAAAAGCAGATTGCAGAATCATAAACAGATGAAAAACCAAACAAAGCAGGTTAAAAACAATGCAGAAAAAACAGTAGAATGCATATAATTGTCAATGGAATTTTATTTATTTTATTTATTTCACTAAATTTATGAATCGCCACCTCAAGTTATAGCAGCAAAATGGAAAGATCCAATATCTCCTTCTGTAGCTAGTTGGTATGATAGAATATGAGATCAATTTATAATGGCTAAACTCTAATAATAAATTCAGAAGAACACCATCAAAATACTAAATTTGTAGCAATATGGTCCCCAATTTTACAACATATGGCCAAAATTCCTAGGAATTTACTGTACAGACAATTAGCACATTTGTAGGAATCTAAGGTATCTTGGTTGAGTTACTAATTATAATTTTTGATCAATATTTTTAAAACTTAAATATGGCTAGTTGTAAAAGTTGACAACTTTTAGTTCATTGTTTTAGTATAAATTGTCACTTCTGCATTTTGTATTTCTATTTGTATTAGTAGTGGTTAAGTTGGGCAGTGTATTGTATTGTAGTATATTTGATTGTATATTTGACTGGTATTAATAAAATTTAATTTTTTTTAAAAATGAAGCAGGCTCTGGGTGATTTACAACCATTATAAAAAACATTTAAAATACAATCAGTAGATGTATAATTTAAAACCGATCCAGATAGCAATATAGGTCTCCCCTTTACCGTTCACACCACTGTCCCACATGGCAGGGCGGGGGAGGGTACATGGGGGCCATAGAAAGAAAAAGGAGGGTGACAGTCTTGATCTTCTGTTGCTGTCCTCAACTAAAATCCTGGAGGAACAACTCTGCCTTACAAGCCCTGCGGAATGGCACCAGATCCCACAGGGCCCTGATGTCATTCGGCAGAGAGTTGGTTATAAAAACTGGTTATAAAATTAGAGGATAATGCACTGAAAAAAGTATAGTACAACAAACAATGAAAAAAACTGTGTTACAAAATTAGAGAAATGGTGCAACAGGATAACATAAACAGTGAACAAAGCAAATGACTACTGCCTAATATTTGACAGGCATTCTATTCCCTTTATAAAAAGGCTCTTCTAAATAGTTAGAGACAGCACAACAGCCTAATGCATTCAGTCCACAAAGCAATGAAAAGTAAGCATAGTGCCAAGGATGGTATGGGTGAATGGGGCCATCCATCCACTCTCTCAGGGCCCAGCAATACGTTAGCTAAACTGAACAGGTTTCCTGCTGCCGCTATTGCTCAGGGCTGCCCTCCAGTTTGGGGGAAGTCAAGTCAACAAAAGCAGAAGGTCAATCTATGGGAAGATATTCCAGTTCCACAAATATGAAAGACTTTGATTGTCACATTATTAACTGCCACAAAAACAGCGGTAGCTTCAAAGTGGAAGAACAAATCGGTGCCTTCAGTTTCGTTATGGGTGTCTAAGATATGGGACTGCTATATTTTAGGAAAAAATTACAAATAGACTGTTACAGCTTGAACATAAAAACTATCAATCTACTTTTGTTGTGAAAAATGGTTTCCAGTCATAAGTTACATGGCACAGAACGGAATTATTCCTGATTATTTTGTTTCATCTGAAGTGTTTATTCTATAAACACCAGATTTAGAGTATGTTTTAATTTTGATCAATAAATATTAGCTAGTTGAACTTAGTTTCTTACATTTATGGTTGCTTACCCAACAGTATTATTAGAAAACACATTAAAAGTTTTAATTAGTTAAGTTTTGGATAGATATACTGAATAGAATATCAACAATATTATTAATGTTAAATAGTTTATATTGTTTGGAATTCTCTGTATCAATTGTTTTATATTTATTTAATAAACATTATTAAAAATTTTAAAAAAACCAAGCAGAAGGAGCTTTGTGTTTTCCTTCAGGAGAAAAAGGCCCCAAAGGGAAATACAGAGCTGTTGCAGATTGTGAAGGGTTTGTGTTCTGACAGTCTTGCCGTCCCAAGTGAAGAAAATGCTTTGAAAGTTGGTCCTGTAGTCTAAGAAGCTCTCCTGGGGAATCTTTGGATGCAGGACTCCCTCGGGAGAAGACCCCAGCCCACAGCTTGCCTGGTGTGTCCTGAGGCAATGCTTCAGTGGTGTCTGAATTCAGAGAAAAGATTTGCTTGACTTAGTGGATCTTGGCTGGAGGCTGCGAATGTTTGAGGAGACTAGGCATGAATGGGGTAGCCTGTTTATTGGGGCCCCTCTCCCTCAGTCCTTCCCTAACCACTTTCCAACTGCTTGAAGTCTTGACTATTGCCAAAAAAATGAGTGTCTGATTTTCAAAACTGATCTGAACATTTATTTTTGCTGGGTTCCCCCCCACCACCAAATGGAAATAATCTAGTGGCTAGACTCCTCCGTTAATTTAGCAAGTTTAGATAGCCAAAGAATTAAAATCAGAGTTAAAGGAAAAGCATTCCAAGATTTCTTCTTGTTTTCATATTTCTATGAGCCAGTGAAACATTCAAATCCACCATCCTGGACAGAGAATGAGATGTGACACTTCCTCCTGTGAACAAAATCTGTCCTTTCAGCCTATGGTACCAGGAGGTCCGTGCATGGCAGTTCTAATGGCAGGAGCCCCTTTAGACACTGGCTTGTTCATCCATGACCTCAACAACAGAACAGCCCATCCAAACCACCTGTTTTCCCCCTTTTCTGCTCTGAATTTTTGACAAATCTAGCCCAACTGCAATGCTTTTGAAACATAATTTTCAGAACAAGACAGGACACTTTGCACACCAAGGACAGAAGATATGCCAGAATTCCATTGGTTTTGGTCTGGTTTAGGTGCACCTAACGTCTTCAGCATTGCATCCTCTTGTTTCCCCTTTCAGCACTTTTCTGGAAAAGAGGATTTGTTCTGATCCAGGCTAACACACCTTGCTGGATACATCAGATACACAACAGGATCTGGAGGTGGCAGAGCTGGGCAGCTGCCAAGAAGCAAGAGCCTCCAGAGGGCCCAACACAGACCGCCTGTGTCACCATGGCAGCTGCCACTGCTTCTAGTGCTGTGTGGTAGCTATGGGGTTGATTCCTCTCAAATCCATTTGCCCTTTAGTGATGATGGCTGAGGAGGTGAGGAATTGCACCTGTTGCCACCTACTTGCCTGCATGCGCACTCTCCCCATGATGGCAGCAACAACTGTTCCTTGCAGTCCCTATGCTTGCTTGCTGGGTGAATAACAGCTGGGTGAAGCTGCTACCTGCTTCCTCCAAATGAAGCAAAGTAGTGGTTCCCAACCTTTTTGGTATGGTGATCCACAAGTCCAAATGTACGTGGTATGGTGACCCATCCAGGCAAAGGATGACCTTGGCAACCTAGTTCAGCATTCCATTTTCCACAGTGGCTAACCAGATGTTTTTGAGAAGCCAACAACCATCACACAAAGGGCGCTGCTGCCTTCACTGTGAACCCCAAACAAATGGCCTTTGCAGATCGAGGTTATATTCCAGCCTTTGACCAAACCCTCCTTCTTCATTACCCCCTCTAATTTCCTCTTGGTTTCTAAGAAACTCACTCAAGTAACCATCGGGACATGTTTTACTTGATCAACGTATATATGTAATGAAGAAAAAAAAATCAACTAATGCATGCCATGGAAGGTACTGTTCCCAGGGTCAGATCTTGGTTTCCGAAATACACATGAGAGCAATGGAAAGGGCATGGATGGCTGTTAGGGAGGTCTGACATGTGACCCACTTTTGGTTCCGACCACAGATTGGGAAACACTGGAGCGGAGAACGATGAAGTGATGACAGCAGAAGCATGCTTGGTGGGAGAGGCCCATAGGCAGGGGGGATATCGCCTAGTTTAAAATGTGCAAGCACCAGGGGCAATTCTTGTGCCCTTTTAGATGCTGATTTGATGACCTGTAACAAGCTGATTACCCTTGGGTTGTCTTCAGGGCCTTTGATCAGCCTTAAAATTGCTTCCACTTTGAGCAAGTGCAGTTTGGGGTAGAGAACACTTTGGTCCCAGTTTCATCCAGTGGTATCTGGCTGTTTCTGCACATGAAAGAACTCCAAGCAAAGTGCTCAGTTTTGTGGTGCATACAAGAAACCCTGTTTCAGTCTCCCCCCCCCCCCCAATCTCTGGGTCAGTGGATGCTTTTTTTGTCAGTGGAAGCCTTATCAAAGTGCTTTCTTTCTCACTCTTGTTTTTTAGATTGCAATTGTTTTGTTAAATTACAGCACTCAGGTTGTTGTAGGAGGTGTTTTTAAGTTGTGGGAGCTATTTGGGGATATATGACCTCAAGTGTACTGGAAATGGTGGTGGTGGTGGTATTTGAATTTCTGGACCAATTGCTTCCCCCCCCCCCCCCCAGCGGGAACACAGCCTACTGTGGCAAGGGCTTAAGAGGCTGCTAGCCTAAAGGCCCTTTCCAGAGGTGGGACTGGCTTCTATCAGTCCTCAGAGAAGAAGCAGTGCAATCCAGATCACAGTAATTGGGGGACTGGAAGCATTGAGAATGTTGGGATTCAACTATAAGTCTGTGCCCTGACCTAAGATGGCTTGTACCAGCAGCACCAATCCATTTTTGTGGTGTGTGTGTGTGTGTGAATGTGTGTGTGAGAGAGAGAGAGGAGAAGAAGAAGAAGAGCAGTTATAAGAGAAGAAAGAAGGCAGCAGTGGGTAGGGAAAAAAGATGCAGTAAAACAGATTAAAAATGGGTTTCATTCAGTACTTTATTCGTTTAGTTCCTTTGTACCCTGCCTTTCTCTGCTAACGGGGGCCCAAAGTGGCTTAGATTGTTCTCCTCATCTCCATTTTATCTTCATAACAACCCTCTGAGGCTGGTAATGCTGAGAGTGTGTGCCTGGCCAAAGGTGACCCAGCAAACCTCCTTGGCAGAGTGGGGATCTGAACCTGGGTCTACCAGATCCTAGTCCAGCCATTACAGCAAACTGACTCTATTAAATTAAGAGCATAAGCTGCCTTATCCAGAGTCAAGGTATTGGTCCACCTACTTTGACAATCCACGAAGCTGAGTATGGATGTGTGTTTCGGTAAAACTGAGCCAAAAATATACCTGAAAAATACTGTAGTAGTATTTTCCAGTTATATTTGGCATCCCAAATATATTCAGGATTTTTTTTGGCTACTGAAGAAATGGTCCCGAAAAATCCCAGCAATATTCAGGATTAACCAGGAAGATCAGGAGCCAGCGCTTGCAGGCTTCTAGAACTGTCCCCCCCACCTCCCCTTTGTTTTTGTGTCTCCCTGGGTTTTCGATGAGCATGCCATGTGGCTTCTGTCCATTTCAAGTCTGTATGTCAGTTTCAAGATTTTTTTTCTTTGCTAGAGTTGCTTTGTCTCCCCCCTCCTTTGGGTCTGTTCTGCTGTGATTCTCTGGTTTGACATTACTTCTATTGGGCTTCAAACTGCCACAGTGGCACTGGGTTCTGCTGGGCAGCTGTACATTGTCATTGGTTCTCTTGGGTTTGCAAAAGTGTCCATCCCACCTTCAGTTTCTACTGTAGAGATTCTATGGGTTGCCTTTGGTTCTGTTGAGTTTGCAGTGCCATGGTGGCATTGGTTTCTGGTGGATGTCTGCACATTGCGATTGGTTTTGTTGGGCCTGCACAAGCGCTCCTCACCTTCAGTTGCCACTGCAGAAATTCTCTGGTATGATTTTGGTTCTGTTTAGCTTGGCACTTTGGCTTGTGGTTCTACTGGGATTGCTGGGTTCTGCAAAGGTTCTTTGGGATTTGTTGTTGGTTCTTCCATGCGAGGCATTTCATAGAATTGAAAGGGTCATCTAGTCCAACTCCCTGCACAATGAAGGAAATTCACAAATATTTCTGGCCCACATCCCCAGTGACGGCTGTTCCATGCCCAGTGATTGCTACTTGCAGGCATGGCTTTTGCCCTGGAAGCAGCTTGGAGCCCCCCCCCCCCCGAAACAATGGAGGAAAAAATGGAGGATGGCTGGGGCACCCTCTTTAGGGGCCCACAGAATTGGACCTCTTGTTCCAGTCTACTTGAAATTTGGTAGTTATTTAAAGAATAGGCACCAGCAGCATTGCTGCAATTTTGGTGCTTGTATCTTTAAAACAATCCCCCCAGCTGCTCTAACATTTTCCCCACAGGGAATAATGGAACCCAAAAATTTGGAAACCCAATCCTCCTCCGAATCTGAACACCATATCAGTATTAGGTATTGATAATATCAGGAATACCGGTATTTTTCAGATCCAATACACTCAGTCCAAAACCCACCAGTTTTCATTTGCACACCCCTAAAGCTGAGAAACAACTTTCCACCCTACTTCATGCCAGGCACCCTTGAACTGAAGATACTGACCTGGGGCCTTCTGCAGGCAAAGAGGTGCTCTGCTGCAGGGAGGAGGGTAGAGAGGTCAGTCCTTTGCCAGTCATGAAGGCTGTCCCCAAGGAGGTCCAGTAAGCATTTTCCCTTTAAAAAGTTCAAGGTATTTGCAGAATTGTGTTTGGATTTGCTTTGGATTTAAGTCCTCCTGCGGCTGTTCTTTTGCTAATTGTGTTGGTTATCCATTATGGAATTTATCCTTTTGGGGCATTTAATATTAATTGGTTGTGGTGAAATTTTAATTGATATGCAGTATGTTCTTTTAAGATGAATGTGTTTATTTGTATGTACTAGTAGTGGCAAGGTGGTTTAGGTGATGACGGCTGTTAACAGATAGCTTGCATTAAAGATTAGATGAACTCAAGGATCATTCTATCAACAGCTCTAAGTCATGGTTTGCAGCCTTCTGTGTTCCAAAATCTAATTTGATAGGAAACTGCATGATGATGAAAGATGAAAAGCAGTGACTGTGCAAACACACAAGCAGCACACAAATTTAGAATACATCTAGTTTTCAATGATGCATGTCCTGTCCCTGGCCTTTGTCATCAATTGTGAGAAACAGCCAATAGTGGCTACTGACCAGCTGGTCAATGTAGCGATGAATGAGGGATGTTGCTAACTGCTCAGTGCAGAAAGCAGCATATAAATGGAAAACACAGCTCACTTTAAGTGGCAAAGTCAGAAATTCAAGAGGATAGGGGACTGAGAAGAATGCAGGCATTACAATGCAGGATTTCATTTTTCAAGAGTGTTATTTGTGAGGATTGTGGCATCATTAGTTACTGGACACAACAGCTCCATGGAACCTCTGTGCACAGAAGCAGGGCAACTGGATAGAGCAGATGTTAAGGAGAAACAACTGGGGACAGCCACCCAGAGGCATCTGTACAGCTGCTGTTGAAAACAGACTGTTCTGCAAGATGGACCATTGGTTTGAGCCAGCAAAGCAGTTCCTGTGTCCTTCTATATATCAAAAACAAAGTAAGTTTCAACACCATGGATCTCTTCAGCAGAGATGCCCTTGTTGCAGAGAATTGCCTGTCATTTGGAATGGTGTGCCTTCATCTCATCCCACTTGTGAATCAGCTGTATGGCAAGAATGAGTTGATTGATGCCAGCTGAGGGGCACTGGGGCAAGAAGCTGCCCAAAAGTTGGCATGGGCTCTGGAAGACCAGACTCAACGGTTTGTTAAGCTGCCTTGGGGGGCTGCAGAAATGATTATTTTCAACACATGCGACCGTCCTGTTTTTAGAAAGAAACTTGGCTTCCGATGCCCTCCAATTAAAATAATTGCTTATGAAATGTGGCAGGCTTGGGAGAGGCGCTTTGTTGGGAAAGGAGAGTGAGTTTCTGTTTAAGGCTATCTCTCATCGTAATCCTAACTTATAATTAGCGATGGACTGAGTTCTGTTGCAGGAAGGGTATGTCTGTGTGTCCATGCAGATTGATGGCAGAATGGGGGAGGGCGGGAGGAGAAGGATGTTGTTTTCAACAGGATCCTGGTGCTAGACACTGCTTCAACCAAATGGTTGCCCTCAGACACCTGTCACGTTTATGTCTGAGAAATTCAGAATCAATTTGTGTCACTGTTCCAGAGTATCACAAAGTGGACTGCGGAGCCTTTGGCATTAACTGAATCCATGGAAAACCATGTATCGCAATTCAACAAGAAGACATCTTGATTCCTGGGTATTAAATGGAGCAGTGAATGCCCTCCAAGGTTACTTCCACATGGGGATGATTCCCCATTCTGCTTTCATTGTTTCTGCAAATGCAGAGGCTTTTTCAGCAGCAACAGATCCTGCAAGCAGGGGTATTGGCTGTGCTTCCTCCTTGCATTCAACATTTTCCTCTGGCCAATGGCGGGATTTTTGCCTCTCTCTTTTTGTAATTGGTAGTAAATATGCTGCTACACTTGGAGGATGCTGCAGTTAGATATATTACTGATTCATGCAAAAACAACAACAGAAAGCCTGCTAGTGGCAGGGGTGGGGTGGGGGAATAGTGGGAACAAGGAGAAATGGGCAGGAAATGGCACTGGATGTGAATGGGGCAGTGAGGAAAGCCACACCTTCCCATCCACAAGGATTCCAAAGTGGCTTTGAAGGCAATCTTCTCAGAAAGTGTTAGAAGTGGAGGACTGTACGCTGTCTCCTGTCTCAGTCCTTTGAACTGGATGTAATGTTGTCAGCAGACATCCCAATATTCCTTGCATTCAGTATTCTAATATACTATTCGGAAAAAGAAATACACTAAAATACAGAGGATCTATAGTCCTTCTTCTTGAGAATACATATGTGAGGACTGAATGAGCTAGCCTATGTAATGGGATAAAAATCCAGTATCCCTGTTGAGTCCTGGGGAGGTTTTTGTTCCAAGTGTTGTTATAACTTGTAATTCAGCATAATCTATTTAGAATGGAGTTCACTAATAAAGAACTCTTATTAGTTTGAAACTGACCGTTTGGCTCAGTGTAACTTTGTTTCTTTGCCAGCACACACACAGTACCGAAAAGCTGCTGCTGCATGTAAGCCTCATGCGCTCTGCTGCCTAATAGAGATTCTTGGCTATACCATATCAGTGAATCTAACAGAAAGAATGTCCCAAAGCAGGCTTGGGAGTAAATGCAGCAAATCGGTTTGGGAAGAATTGCAGTTCATCTGGGAAAAACCCAGAAGGTGGAGCAACAGAATTAAAACAAAACAAGAAATCACTTTGGTTGGGAGAATGTAGAACAAAACCTCTGTCTGGAAGTAACCTAAGTAGAAAGTGGCAGTTGCCGAGTTTGCTCCCTGAATGGGACAAGAGAAGGCAAACCGATGCAATCTGTCCTCTTACCAGGGCTGGCTGGGTGTTACTCTCTGGATATAGTTCAAAGTGGGGGGGAATGATGAAGCTTTAGGGCCTTGCACCTGCATCTTAAAGAGTCCTTATATTCCCTAGGGATAGCTAACTATGTCAATCTACTGCTGCCCAAATAACCAAAAAGTCTTGGAACACCTCAAAGACTAATACATCTGTTGTGGCAGAAACTTGCCCCCCTAATAACCCTCTGAATACCTGTGTGTATGTGTGTGTGGGAAACCATAGGTGGAGGCGTCATCCTCTATGCCCTGCTTGTAGGCCTTCCAGGTGCATCTCATTGATGACTGTGTTGCAGGATGCTCGCCTAGATGGCCCTTTGAGCAAATCCAGCACTGTAACTCTTATTCTCTTCTGTGAGCCACAGCCCACTTCATGCACCTGACAAAGTGGGCCCTGTCTCCCTAAAGCTTATGCCAAAGCAAATGTCTTACACTTGATGGTGCCACAAGACTCTCTCCCTGCACCTCCCTATATGAATGTCATTGATTTCTCTTGGGAAGCTCCAGGTTCCACCCCCCCCCCCCCCACCGCCTAGTTGTTTTGTCACAGACGCAATCTCTTGTTGCCTTCTCACCCTTGCTGCAAATACAAAGGTATTTCCACTGGAGATTTTCTTTGCTTTCTCCTCCAACCCACCATTCCCTGCTGCCACTGGGTTTTGGGTTTTGGTTTTGCTGGTTTTTAAAACCTATTGGTAGTTGGTATATTGGTGTAGTGTGTTAACACTATAGTGATATCCCGACTACCCATAATTTTAAAAAGCCAGTTGGAGACTAAGGGGTGTGTGTGTGTGTGGGGGGGAATGGCAGGCAGAAAGGGATGTGGTGCCTGATGCGGGGAGAGAGGTGCAGAAATCCACATCTGGTCCTCCACATTTTCCCCAAGCTTGCTTTTGGTAGATCTTTCAGGGAAGTTTGTACCTTCAGCCGAGGCATGATGTTGTCATGCAGAGCAGCCAAAATCTGCTGCAGTTTTGGGGGACTGGAACGTGGAGCAGGAGCTCTGTGTGGCGGCAACCTTGGTGAGACCTCCCAAGAAGCAGGGCAGTATTTTCAACTGTGTATAACTGCTTTCTTGTGTTGGTGAGTTACTCAAAAAAGCTAGGGCAGGCCTGGTTTCTTTGGACTTCCTTTCTTCCTTGCCAGACTGCTTCACCGGAATGCCCTTTGGGCTCTGAATGTTCTGCCACTATTCTGCACCTGATGGACAAAATGCTTGCGGTGTGTGTCTGCCTACCTGGACATATAATAAGCTATAGCCAAACTGGGGAGTAACACCTTAAACCATCTTACCTGTGCCAGGTCAACTAAGTTTAAGCAGTCCCATTTTGAATTTTAAAATTCGCTTTTGCTTCCTGTGTTGCATTCTGCAGCATTTAACTCTGCATAAAGAGACTATTGTGAGCTTCTCTTGGGAAGTTGTTCCAGGGTTTGGATGTGGCTCTCTCTCTTCTCTATGAAAATCCTGACAATGACAGCTAAAACAATTGGCAGGTAAGTGCCGCCAGTTACATTGATGAACCTGTCTTCCTTTGAGCATGGAGTAAGAAATAGTATTTAAAATCCCCTGTAGGAGAAGTGGGTGAAACAACCTATGTGGCAAAAAGGCAGTGTGGGGCAACGTGTGGACATGGTGAGAATTTCCCCATCAGCAGGAAAGGGGGGAAAGGCGGCAAAGAGCCAGAGACCTCTGGAAGAGAACATAAAAGCCGAGTCTGTCTGCAGCAAAGTAAAGCACTAACCACGACCCAGAGAAGCCCTTAATGAAATTACTGAATTAAATTCTGTCCACAGGGGCTGGGTTCGTGCATGAATTGCAACTGGCTGAGCTAAAATAACTCCTCTCTCCTATGAATCACCATTGACTAAACGATTTCCTGTGGCTTCTCTGTTGACATTTTCCTGTCCGTCTTGCTCCTTAGCCAAGCTGGATGGCTGCCGTCAGCGTTTGCTTGGGATTCAGTATGACATCTACAGAATGCACTGACATAACCTAGGAACGTGACTTGAGGATTACTGAGACAACAGTTAGGGTGGGAAATTGATATTTCTTAAAATGTGCTTGGTGTCAAAGTGCTTGCCAGGTGACCATCTATTCTGTTTTCTGTGCTGCCGTGCTTTGAGTTATAAACCTTTTCTTTTCAGAGGAGCCAGTCTAGGGTCCCATTCTATGCCCCCATTTTTATGAGCCTGTCTGTGTTTGCTTTGCTACTCTTAATGGCTGAGAACTTCCTCCTGAAATATCTCCAGCCCAGCTGTGTCTCTTCCATCTGATCCATCATGCAATCTGTTTGCGTAAGAATATTCTTTCCCCTCTTCTTAAGATCTGATAATAAAAGAGGTTCCCCCCCAGTGCCTTTCTTCAAATGAAAAAAAAAATCCCCCAAGGAGCCCAAATTATATAGACATTCTAATTAGTTGGCTGTGGGGGCACGGCATAATTGTACAGCTCCTCGTCTTCCTGTGCAACAGGTGTTGTGTGCTTCATGCTGCAAAACGTGAGGACTTAATCATTGGTGTACATCAGAATTAGTGCAGTGAACTGAGAATTGCTTGCTGCAGGTTAATTAGGTATAATTGGAGCCACTCCAAAATACAGAGTAATTGACTCAGCTGAGTGGGAAGGAGAAACTCTGCTCTGGTATGTTTTAGCCCAGCGGGCAGAGAACTTGCAAGCTCAGTCTCCTGGCAGTGACATCAAAAGGCACCCTGCTGGGTTAAAGTCCATCCTTTCCAGCATCTGGGTTTCCAACAAGTCCATCCATACTCAGAATCCTGCTGAGAAACTCCCAAGTAAAGCAAAAAGGCAACAATCTTTTCTCCTATTATTTAGAGGTATACTGTCTCTGAACATGGAGGCTTCATTTGGCTACCATTGCAAAGTAAGCATCTTCTCTGCTTAGTTTTAAATCCCCCACCATGTTGCTGTTGTGTTTTAAAAAATACTTTATTCATGTCTTTGGCTGTGGAGCCCTTTTCTCCAGTGCTGGAGTACGCATCTACTCTGAGCCTCCCTGCCCCCAAAGCAGCAACCAGGAGTAGGGTTACAGCCTCCTGCTGGGTCCTCCTAGCATTACTGTTCAGCAATAGCAGCTATTGCACAGCTTCTTGATTCTGGGGGACTGTGAGTGTGCGCAGGACCTATGCAGAGAGCTCCTTCTCTGCTTGGTGGAAAGCCTTCTCTCTTTTCCTCTGTCTTTCTACTCAAAGTTCCCCAAGCAAGAATTGGAGAGGTTGGATCATAGGCAAGAGCGTTCAATCCTATTAACTGAAACACATCACGGGATGGGAGTATAAAACAATACAGATGCTTCCCTAGTAATTAGGAGATCTTTCCTATGCACCTCACCTTGTACTGCTGGAACCTATTAATACAATCATACTGCAATTTTGGTATTGCTAACTGTAATTCCCAGTTCTGTGATCCCAGCCATATATAATTAGAGTGATGAGCCAATGACAGATTGTCAGCCCCAAATGTGAATTTACTTCCTCTTGTCAGTTTTTAAATGTAACCCTTCTGCTTTGTTTTTTAAAGGGGAACTAATTCTTTCCGAGTGAATTACATTTTGGCTGAAGTAATGGCTGGCCGGGGTTTTCAGCAGTGTGAAAAGGTTAAGGATATACACTTGGCTTCCTGTTGCTCTCTACCATTTGGGCCTCCGACTGTGCCTCCTTGCTGTCTCTGCTCCGCTCAAGCCCTTTGGGTTCCTTCTTCCATTCCCATTTCTGCACCTTCTGTCATGTTGCTCCACTTTACTTGTCAGCCTGTTTCCCAGTTCTTCTCTGCCTCCCTTTTTGGGACCTACTTCTTTGTTTGTTTGTATAATCCTGTCTGTCTGCCAAACCTTGCTATGTTTTTCTTTCGTTTTGGTTTGCTATGGTTTAGGGGGGAGGGAAATTCCTGCAGGGAGGGGTGTGAGTGAGTGTCCGAATGAATGAGTGGGACCTTTCGCTTAGCCACTGTAACTTTCCTTCAAGCGCACTGTGCACCACCTTCTTCGTTCTCACGGGGTAGGTGTCCTTGGGATCGCTTGGTGCCAGACATCTGGGAGATAGCAAACCCTGTAGCTTTCCACCCTGGTTGGAATGGCAACGCTTGGCATGAGTGTGACTTATGTGTGTGGGGAGGGGGGCTTTATTTCAGTTTTACCTATCTGAAGTCTGTACCCGCCAAAATGCTTCAGTTCTAACACAGAGATGCCTGGATCTTGTATACTTATCAATAAAACTAATCACTGCTAAAGTGAGAGCTGTTGAGAGTAACTTGACCGGAGTCTAACACTGTCTCTCCATTATAAGTTGGTATCGCCAGCACGAACCCTGCTTCCCATCTCTCAACTGGTCCATGTTGTCATCAAACTCCTGCAGAATCGGATAGATGCAATACCTCCCTTGGCCATTGACAGTGGTGGCAGTGAAGCACAGCAAACAGCAGGCCAGCCCGCTTTATACACACATGACCAAGGTATGCAGGATTTCCCCTCCTCTGGTATGTAGTGGAAAGTGCCGTCAAGTCACAGCTGACTTATGGTGGTGACCCTGTAGACCAGGGGTGGCCAACCTTGCTTAACGTAAGAGCCACATAAAATAAACGTCAGATGTCTGAGAGCCGCAAGACAGGAACAAATATCACACACACGTTTTTATTTTTAAAAATATGCAAATTTGCTTTTTATTAACATTAAATGGGACTGCCAAAAATAAAAACAAACGAGGAAAACCAGTTATTGATAATGATATTACTTGTTTGATAATGATATTGAGAGAGATGGAAAGAAAGAATTAAAGAAGTGGAAAGAAAGAGAGAGAGAGAAACTAGGAAAGCAAATAGATGGGAGGGAGGAGGGAAGGAAGGAAGGAAGGAAGGAAGGAAGGGAGAAAGAGAGAAAAAGCATGCCTCCCCTTTGCTTCCCCAGCTGCCCTGCCAGGAGCCGCACAATATATGTGAAAGAGCCGCATGTGGCTCCCGAGCCACAGGTTGGCCACCCCTGCTGTAGACCTTTCTCCCTTCCCTTCCCTTCCCTTCCCTTCCCTTCCCTTCCCTTCCCTTCCCTTCCCTTCCCTTCTTTCTTTCTTTCTTTCTTTCTTTCTTTCTTTCTTTCTTTCTTTCTTTCTTTCTTTCTTTCTTTCTTTCTTTCTTTCTTTCTTTCTTTCTTTCTTTCTTTCTTTCTTTCTCCCGCCTAGCCAGCATTCGCTGTTTTATTATTTTTCAGAAACAAAGAAAGGAAAAAAAGAAAAGCAGACAATACATAGCAACACAAACAAACAGAAAAGGAAAATCAACAGGTAACAAACATGAAGTCTGTACTCATAATAACTACTTAAAATTGTCTAAATAGAACCAGTCCTTTACGCACAAACAGTTTAAACTTTCAAGAATCTGAGCTTATATTCCAGTTCTTAAATCTTCTTAAGATAGTCCTCTAGCCATTTGTATACCCTTGACCAGTTCTTATCGAAAGTTTCTTCTTCTTTACCTTGTAACTGTAAAGTTAGTTTATCCATTTCTGCTGTTTCTAATAATTTATAAAATTATTTCTTCTTTTGATGGTACTTCTTTTTTCTCATACAAAATCATAGCCATAGTCATAACATGTACAATCATGTATATATCTGTAGGGTTTTCAATGCAAGAGATGTTCAGAGGTGGTTTGCCATTATCTGGCTCAGCGTCATGATATTGGTATTCCTTGGAGATCTCCCATCCAAATGCCAAGCAGGGCCAACCCTACTTAGGCTGAGGACAGACTGGGATTCTGAAGTGGAAGAGAAGTGGGTCCAAAAGCCGCAGGGGAAAACTGCCCTGGGGCTGGCTATTCACACTGGCCAGTTTCCTACGGGAGCATACTGGAATGGAGCATTCAGACTGCTGTGGAGTGGCCCCGGTGGGCCGGCCTCCACAGCTTGTGGTGGGGCCGTTTCGGCAATAGGCGCATGGGCGCCTATATGCATAGGCACACGGCCACAGCAGTCTACAAATTTTAAATCTCCCCACCTCCTGTATTGGGGCTGCATGAGCGCTCATGCGCGTATCTCCACAGCAGCGTGTTCACACCGCCGCCTCCGCTTGAATCCCACCTCCTCCCGTCCACACAGCCAAGAAGTGGGATCCAAGCGCAGGAAGGTCCCTGGACACCGCTTTCTGCCGGTGTCTGTCTGAGGTGGCAGGGAACTGCTTCACAAACAGGTGAGTACGGAAGGGAGACGGAGGACAGCTGTCTGAACTCCCTCCCTTCCCGCGCTTCTGAAGCGGAGCTCTCCAGGGCCACATTGCCAGTCGGTCCTCAGCTTCTGAGATCTGATGAGATTGCGGTAGTCTGGGCTATCCAGGTCAGGGCCCTTTTCTAGTATGCACTATTGTAAATGAAATGCCAAGTAGGAAGAGGCCTTGATTTGGGATGAGTATCCAGTCTCCCCATTGCCCTGCTTAGTTTAAGCATACAGGTACTCATTGAAATGTGGATTTGTTGGCTTCATTCTTTCCTGAAAGTGCAAACACAAGTCGATCAGTTCATTCCAAAGGATCCCAGCCATGCTATCTCTCAGTTAATTTAGCAATTTCTTTATTCCCAAATCAGGGTGGCAATTACAACTGAATATTCACACACAAATCAGCTAATTAAGCAGGCAAACAAGTAATTATGTTAATTTGTGTATGTGGATGATATCAACACAACCCCAGCCATCTACAACAAGCCATGCTCGGCAAGAAGTAATCAGCGTGCTCACCTTCATTGCCACTTCAAAAGAGCCAAGTTGGGACAAATGAATCTGGGGGTTACAAGCAGAGAAAGAAATTGCAGAGTGTATTCGCAAAGTCTCACCAGGACAAGAATGTCCATTGGGTGTGTTAAATGATTTCCTGTGAGATACCCCCGGGAAGTGATGACACTGCCACTGCCCTTTTGGGTGACTTGTGAATGTCCGTGTGCTTCTGTTCTGTCCTCTGGTTGCGGCTTTGATGTGCAGCCATGCAGGAGTTACAGTCCTCCTGGGATGCTATCAAGTTGCAAGTGAGCAACTGAGACTTCTATTTACGAGGGTGGAAATCAAACCTTAAATACATGGAGGTCTCGTCATCGCTACAAGGAAACCCCGTAAATATGGTGCATTAAAAATCTTGTTTGTTCTTTTCAAAACAAGGAGCCCACAAAAATGAATGGGCATGTGTTCAGCCCGGGGACTCCTTCACTCAAGAAAAAAGAGTAAGGCAGGCGGATTGTCCCAGCCGAAGGAAACTTTTTTGGGGCACCCCCTAACTCTTGCACCTGGGTTCCATCCTTGAGTTGGTGTTGAACTTGCCACTGAGTGAACCCCTTTTTTCGGGGGGTGGGTGGGTGGACTGGGAGGGAAAAAATGACCCTGCACCTTCTTCCCATTGGAGTTAGGGCAGACCATCAGCCCACCGGGAAAAGTCCCTGTTGCCATAATGGCTGATCTGCCCTTGCCTTTTCTCCTACACAGTTTCATTAGTCTAAAAGTTCCCTGAAAGATGCTGCTCACCCTGCTGCATTTGTCCCTTTGGGGGTAGCGTTGCCAGGTCTGACTCATGAAATATCTGGGGACTTTGGGGGTGGAGCCAGAAGACTTTGGGGATGGAGCCAGGAGCAAGGATGAGGTCACTAGGGTTGCTGGGTGAGGCTGACAAGCTGGAAGGATATTCTGGCTGTCACATTTAAGCATTCCTTTAAAAAGCATTCTTTTTAAATGCTTTCTCTCCATTGGAAATAATAGAGGATGGGGGCACCTTCTTTTTGGGGCTCATAGAACTGGACCCCCAGTCCAATCTTTTTGAAACTTGGGTTGTTTTTTTCAGGAGAGGCACCACCAGCTATGCTGAAAATTTGGTGCCTCTACTAAAAAAAACAGACTCCCCCACAAGTACCAGATACCCACGGATCGATTCTCTATTATATCCTATGGGGTCCAGTCTCTATAGAGTTTAATGGAACACCCAATGGCCATCCCCCCTACACTTTCTGACAGCTCTGAAGCTGGGGAGGGGATCCAAAGTAGGAGATCCCCTGCCCCCAACTAGGGATTGGCAACCCTATTTGGGGGCCCTAGCAGCAACTGGGGAGTGGAGTTGGATTGGGGGAAACAACACAGGTAGGGAAACACTGACTGAATGCCCCCTTCCCTGCTGCCATGGTCTGAATTGAATTAGGAGCCCTTTGCACCTGTTTTTAAAAATGTAGATCTGATCATGGATCTTCTGCGTCATGACTGCTTGATTCCTGCATGTTCAGCTTGCACCCCCACCCTGCCACGAAGCTTGCTGGTAACTTTGGCCCAGTCGCTCTCATTCAGCCTCCCTACCTTACAGGGTTGTTGTGAGGATAAAACTAGCGAAAGGAGAGCCACCCTGAGCTCCCTGGATTTAAGAAGTACCAGAGAGGTTGCAGGCCCGGCCTTTTTTCTGAGCAAAATTGGGATTGTTTTGTAGGATTTTTTTTTAAAAAAAACGTCAAGTATAAACAGCCCTGCAAGCTTTTTGCTATGTCTAGCTTTTGCTAATGTGAAATTGGGGGAGAGGGAGAATAAGACAGTGGTGCAGCCCCTCTTCTGCGGGAGGCAGTAAATGTTGCCTCTGGGAACTATTTTTAAGATTTGTGTGGGTGATCTGAGAAGCTGCTAAGCGAAGATCTGCAGTGTCGGGGGCTTAAATTTGCTTTGGTAGAATCCAGACGGCTGGAACTGAGGCAAAAAAGACAAATGATTCTGGTGGCAGCTGCGGCTCCTTTTCTGGGGAGCACCTTGCAAGAGGTTTCTCTTTGTTTATGCTGCAGCAGTAAATATTGGCTTGTTTTGCCAGCTTTCTTTTTTTGTGCGCATGGTTGTTTTTTAAACCATTGCTTTTTGGAGCTGAAAGAAGTGGAAACGGCCTACA
Source organism: Lepidodactylus listeri (assembly GCA_029233225.1). Lineage (NCBI taxonomy): Eukaryota > Metazoa > Chordata > Lepidosauria > Squamata > Gekkonidae > Lepidodactylus > Lepidodactylus listeri. Next base: position 32,725,572 of record JARCFY010000013.1, read on the forward strand.
AACCAGAAAGGAGGATGTGACATCCAAAATTCAAAGCTTCCTTCCATGGTGGGTAGGAAGGAAGGTTGAGTCAGGAAAAATGCCGAAGTGTCAGTCACTTGGGACTGTACTGCTTTAGAGACTGCACATCAAGGGGTTGCACGCCTTCTTTATTAATAGAACAAAGTCTGAGTCCAGGGGCACCTTTAAGACCAACAAAGTTTCATTCACAGTACGAGCTTTCGTGTGCACGCACACTTCCTCGGATACATTGAAATGGAAGTTAACAGTTTGTACATGTATAGACAGACGGTGAACAGCAACAGGCGGCGAACTGCTTCAGACCAACATGGCTGCCCACCTGGATCCATCTTTAATAATGTAGGTTTCCCTTTTTCATAAGCAAAGTATTAAGACATGTGGACCAGGGAGACCTGGGTTCAGATTCCCTCTTTAGCTGTAAAGCCATAAGCCTTGGGCTAGCCACTCTCTTGCAACTTAACCTGCCACACAGAGTTGTAAGGATAAATATGGGATTGGTGGGTTAGATAAAACTATTGACAACCTTTACATAGTATGGCCTTATAACTAGCTTGTGAAGCAGGACGCTGCTATCACATTTTTCAGGTTTGGCACTGAGGTGCAGAGAGAGAGTGAGAGTTTTTAGCTAAACTAGGTTTTGATTGTGGTGCCCACTAAATTATTGCATGGTGCAATAGTGAGGAATTACATGTTTGAATGGCCCCCTCCAAAAGCTCCCCACACTTTGAAAGCTAGCACATCACAAAGAGTTTCTAGTTTCTCTCCCCATGATGTGCTAGCTTGTGTTTTTTTCACATGCAGGAAGATTGTTTTGAATGAGGGGAGAATTCAGGCATGGAATCCTTTGATGTGCAGTCTCAAGTGGTACCGTCCTAAGCCTTTACATCTTTCCTGACTCGTCATCATGTTTTAAAGTTTTGGAAACCATAACCATTCTTGTATGTATAACTCCAGCAGATCCCATCTCTTGCCTTGACTAACCTGCAGCGTATTAACTTGGATCTCATTCAAAGAGCAGAATCAATGTAAAATAAAGATCTTTGTTAAAATGCTACAGGTTAGGAAAGGCAAGGGAAGGGATCTGCTATAGTTAAAAAATTAAACTGGAGCTGGTCTCCTTTGTTAAAAGTGTTCTAAGCTGGTTCTGTTTTCTTTCCCCAACAACATCTGTATCTTTGAAGGTATGCCAGAAATTAGGCCAAACTAGTTCTTGGTCCCATCCCTGGGGTGACTTCCAGCTCAGGCCTCATGTTCTAAAATAAGAGATCAATCCTCCGTGGACAACGCACCCTCTGACTTGAACCCATTCCACTTATCCTCAGTGTATATTTGATTATTTGGTAGGACAAAGCACTCTGCACATGCATAGAGGTGCCATCGTCTATTTAATCTCTTCTGTGTCTGGGCCCCGACACTGAAAATGCTTTTGTAACTAAACCCTAGAGAATCCTGTCCCTAAATGATGAGAAACATTATTATAGCTTCACCAGTTTCCCTGGCCCTTTATAAAACACCATGAGTAAAAATCACACGTGTCCCCCCTGCCCCAGATGAACAATCACATGTCTGACAGTGGCAGGAAATACTGGGGGGAGGGAAAGAACAGAATAGGCAGATTATAAACTGCCACTATGGACTGACCAGGTGCAATTTATCCAGTGTGTATCTCCATCTCTCTTCTTCTTTGTCTCTCCTTGCTTTTTTTCCTGTCTGACCTGAAATACAGAGGCATTTCTTTATATAATCTCCTTTACTTCAGTTTCTTTGTCTTAATAGGAATGAAATTTGAAAAACCCTTCATCCTAATGTGACTCTGTTGGGAGAGAGCTATTATTCAATCTTAGATGCAGAGGGCATAATCCTGATCCACCTGCAACCAACATCAGTTGATGGGTCTGTCAGGCCCCGCCCCCAAACTGGAATATTACAAATTTGCTCAAAGCATCTCCCATCTGTTCCTCCTGGGAGCTTTTCATTTTCTTCTGAACTCTGCCAACAGGTCATTCTTCCTACTGCATATTTTAAGTAACAGTGATTTCCTGCATCATGAGCATTTCCATATGTGCTAAAAAATTTTTTTTACGAAGATGGAATGAATCTCAGTATTTAAGGTGCATGTCTTGAGTGCTCTGAACATAAATAATTACTGAACAAGGGCAGCCAAAATGCAATCTACTGGTTGACAAAAATGTGTCTGGTTTGGCTAGATAACACACAGCATGAAATAAAAATGTCAGTTCAGGTTTTTCTGCACTGAATCCTGGGAGAAAAGTGTATGCCTGTGTTAAAATGGATGGGAAATGCTGGTCTTTATTTGGATCAAGAGGAGCTGGGAAGAATTGGGACAAGTCAGGGACCACAACATGTTGGCTGCATTGGACAGAGCCAGTGTGTCATAACACTAATGATAGTGTATGAGTTTTTTCAAAGAAAAGTTTCAGTCACCTGGAAAATCAGAGGGGTCTTGTGCTGTGCCGGTATCAGCATATCCTGAGGTGGGGCAGCTGACAAAGCCCAGGTCTTCTGGTGGGGCCCACTGCTGCCGACCTCCACCTGCTCACCTCTCTAGCTGACCATCTGCTGCACTCCCACCATCTAAGGTGGCCAGGTCTGGGTTGGAAAATACCTGGAGACTTTGGGTATGGAGCCAGGAGAGGGTGGGGTTTGGGGAGGGGAGGGGCCTCAGCATGGTACAATGCCATAGAGTCCACCTTTCAAAGCAGCCATTTTCTCCAGGGGAACTGATCTCTGTCTACTGGAGATCAGATGTAAAAGTGGGAGATCCCCAGGCCCCACCTGGAGGCTGGCAACCCTATCACCATCCCTGCTCCCAGATGCACACATTGCCCAGCACAGTCAGACAGGGAAGAAATGATTGGGAAACGAGCACATGGATAGACAAAGGACAGATGGCTAGGCAAGGGCAGGGGAGAATGCAGGCAGGTGGCCATGCAGGTGTGAGCGGGTGGGGGGGCACAGTGGCAAGCAGAGGAGGGGCACTCTCTTCCCAGGGCCCATTGAAACATGGAATTGGCCCTGGTCTTGTGACATCTAAAAGTCTTGCTGTGCTGGTTCTAAGGTGAGTTATACTTTCTAAGCTAATTGACTCCAATGGATTTAGAAGGGTGTAACTCTCCTTAGGAGGGCACTGTTATCGGAGCAGGAACTTTTCATGAACTAGAGCAGACTTCTTCAGATGTAGTGAAACCTCAGGTAGCAAATATATACAATGAGGGAAAGGAATTATGAAAAGCAGCATGAAAATGCCACAAAATGCCAAAGGAATAACTTTGTGACATTTCTATGCAAAACTCAAAAATATACAAGATAAGAACCATTCATAACAACTGTATTGGGTGATAATGGCCTCCCTAGTTATGTTCAGCAGCTTGTAATGGCTGAAAAAAGTGCTGCCTCAATTTAAAAGCTGGTTAATATAATTCATTGTCTTGAGAAAGTATGGAGCAATAAGGGCCTGCTGGTAATCTGCCTGCATTTGCCTGTTACTAAGGGGAGAAAGAAGGAGAACCCTAAACAAGAATGTGGATTATTTCAAGACGTAATCTCACTGCCCCATTACAGCTGATTAACTGTTTGCTGAAAACTTGATTCACTGTGAAAAACAGTTCAAGATTAACAGAGATAATGTAGCATTTCTGGAACTGATGGCAATTTTAAATGGGATTAGGGAAAACGTAAATATCCCTTGATTTGTTGTCTTGTGAGCAAATTTTCCAGCTACAAGCACTTTATATTCTCTTCCTCACAGTCACAAAGGCCAGCATGCAGTGGCAGCATCAGTCTCTCCCACTAAATATATAGGTGCCAGAATCCTTCCAAGGATTACTTTTCATTCTGATCCATGGGCATTTGTACAAAACACTAGTCAAGGAAGCAAAGAAGGCCATTGGTATAAGAACATGGAATTTGTTATATTCATTAAGTACCTATGCAGACAAACAGAATCTTAATCCACTGCTTTAGGATTTGAACATCCTGTTTCTGAAAGCTTGGGGAAAGTTCAGGAGCAGTAGGAAATATTTTGGGGGAGTACCCCTTGCTATTGTCGAAGTCATCCCTGTGCTTCTGTTTAAGATGACATGAGATTGGCCCACTGACCAGCCTCTCCTTGAACTCTTTTCTTGAGATCACTGTTGGATGGATAGGTTGACTTGCTGGATATGGAGCCTGTAGTGTACTGGCCCTCATGGCTTGCCATACCAAGAAGAGCTTGAATTCAGCCTCTAAGCAAGAACAGTTTCACTTTCCAGTTCCTGTTCAGTTTGGCTCTTGCTAGAAGCCACTTGAGTTTGATGTTTCCTCTGGATGTACCACTTTCTCAGTAGGGTTGCCAACTCCAGGTTGGGAAATCCCTGAAGGTTTGGGGGTGGAACCTAGGAAAGGTGGAGTTTGAGGAGTGGAGTGACTCCTTAAGTTTTGGAAAGATATTGCACAACAAATAACTTATATTACTGGACATACAGTTCCTTTTATGATACACTTAAAACTGTTGAATGTTTGAACTGACATTTCCGACAGAAAAAAATTAACTGCAACACTATTATTGGTAGCTAAAAAAGTAATTGCCTCTCATTGGAAGGCCTCCCACCTACCTGCGGTAAAGGAGTGGTATATGTGTCGGTCGGACTATTATTTTTGATAAAATAGTGGATGTTAAGAAGGCAAATGAGTATCCTGTGTCTTTCCTGAATGAGTGGGACCCTGTACTGGAGAAACTTTTAAAGAATGTAGATTCCCCATATTCCTTTAGCAATCATTATTATTGCAAAATTTATTTTGTTAATGTAACTATTAAGTTTTGTATAAGCCTGCCTTGTAATATAGTTATTTCAACTCTGTTGTTGATGTTTTGTTACTGCTTGATGTTTTGTCACTGACATGTTATTTTTGAATATTTTTTCTTAATAAAATATTTAAAAAAGAGGAGGGGAGTGACTCTACCCAGATATAATCCCCAGACTCCACCTTCCAAAACAGTCATTTTCTCCAGGGCAACTGATCTCTGTTGTCTGGAGATCAGTTGTAATCCCAGGAGATCTCCAGCCACCACCTGGAGGTTGGTAATCCTATTTCTCAGTGTCACCACAAAGTTACCTGTTCTGTTTTGTACCTCAGCCACCAGGCCTGTGGTTGAGGACAGCAACTTTTTAAAATTGGACTGGCCTCCTTTTCTGCTCACTCCCCCCTGGGGAAAGTAAATTGATTCAGATGTCATCTGAAATTGTTACAGAAAATATTTTACTGTTTTTAATTATTTTAAACTTGATTATGTTTGTAATTTGAATGCCCTCCAACTATGGTGGAGGGCAGTCTAAAAATCCAATTAATAAATAAATTAATAAATTCTAAGTGGCTTCCTCTGCATATTCCACAGATCCCATGCAATATGATATATTCTCATTGGTTTGGGGAGGAGGGGGTGCCATCTGTGTACAGTTGCCAGTGAGAGGCTGGCAACCTTTGGGGGGAGCGTGATGGTGACATTATTTCATCACTGGCAATCTGCTGATGTTACCTTTGGTGACACCAGTACATCGCCAGCAACGCTCTTGTATTTAGCCAAAAAAACTTCAATGGTTTAACCATAGAGTTTTGGTTGAATGCCAAGGTGTCACTAGAGATGAGCTGATATCACTTGTGCCAGAAGTGACATTAACGTGTCAGGATGCTGGCTAAACCCCCCTCCCTAATTTCACTCCCACTTTTCTCCCATCTGCTCATCTGAGCAGTGGTGGGAAGGGCCTGCTAGAGGCGGGAGATCTGTCTGCCCACTACAGAAAAATGGAAACTGGACAACTCTAACTTGAAAAATTTCTGGAGATTTGGAGGCAGTGACAGGTGAGTTGGGGTGGGGACTTCAGCAGGGATGTGATACCATAGAATTTACCTTCTGAAGCTGTCCTTTCCTTTAGGGGAACTGATCTCTGTAGTCTGGAGAGCAGCTGTAATGCCAAGAGAAATTCAGGCCCCACCTGGAGGTTGGCAACCGTAGGTACTTCCAGATGTGTACTTTAAAAACATATCTGTACAGTTCTGAATCAGTTATCAAACTGAAAAAGAAGATAAGTAGAAAATGAAGGGTTTTGTTTGGCAAAATAACTAACTGATGAGAAATTGGACCTTTAGGGCAGTTTCTTGTTCTTTCATTGAACACCAGGCCTCATGTTAATCTCTAGGCCTGCAAATGGGTTGAAGAGACCACATGGAAAATAACTGGCTGTTGGTCCTGAAGGGTTGGCAAATCGACTCTGACCTTTGAATAACAATTCAGGTACAGAGACAAACCATTTGTGTACCAGGACAGGACTGTGGCACCTTTGAATCTCTTCTTCACCACACTCAGTTGGTGCTGTAATTCACAGGACATGAAGGGATGCGTTAGATTGCAGATAACCTTCCATCACACCATAAAGTGACCCCTGCATTTGCTAGTAACAGGCTCATGTCAACATAACTTCAGTGATCTGATTTTTTAAATTGGGCTTTTGGACCCCAGCCCACTCAGATCTTAGGCCTTAAAAAGTTAGTTTTTCTGTTATTTGCTCATTGCTAGCCTCAGCTATCAGGAAGTACGATGAGCTAACCTTGGAATGGACCAGGCTTTTGTCTGGCAAAATGCTTTCTGAACAGAAAGGCATGGATTGCTGCCTGACTTTGACTCAGAAGGGTAACGTCTGGTAACTTTGAATGAATATCATTCTGTGTAGTTAGTCTCTTAAATGTAGCTTCTTTGTTTTAGTGCTCACTGCTGTGTTCTTTTGAAATATCCTTGAACACTTTAATAAATATCCTTTGGATATACTTGGTGTGTTCTGTGCATCAGGTGCTTCAACCCTATTCCAGGACTTAGACCTTAAGAGTCCATTTACCAGATTAATTGTTGTGGAAACTCATTCTGCAAGTGGCCTGCCTTGCAGGGCTGACTTTCTTGGTTAATCCCAGTAGGGATAGAAGCTTGCCCCTTGGCTTCTGACTGTGTGGGCAGTCCAAGGGGGTGGTGGCAGGTACCAGAACTGGTGACTGTGTGGAAGCACAACCCAGGGTTTTTGTAATTTTGTGCTCTGCCCAGCCTGTACCAAGAATCCCTCGGATTGGGGATACCTGACAGTAGCTTGTGTCAGATGCTCTTTGCTCTGTAAACTCCAGGTGTCTTAGTCTTAATTTTGGGTTTTGGTTTTCCCTGCTGGCCTTGTCTTCAGAACATGGCTCTACACTTGCAGTAATGAGGAGTAAAATGCACCGTTCGTATGTTCAAAGGCCCTTTCCTGTCAGAAAATTTTGAAACCACATTAACACAGCTGCTGATTCAGAGAATTGCAGGTAGAGACGGTTGTGATTATTCCCTGGGAGCAGGAAAAAGGATGTGTCTGAAAACCTGTACACACACTGCAGGAAGATCTTCAGGTGTGCTGAAACAGTGCAGCGTGTACTCCGAGTGAAAATGAGGACATGAATATGCATGCATCCCCACAACAGGTTCCCCCTCCTTAATTCATCAGCCACTCTTAGGCAGTTTTAAATTTTGCTTAGGAAGCCCACTGCTGTGTCTCATTTATTACGAGCAAATGGTATCAGTATGGAGTTTTATTTAGCCTATTTTATACATTCACGTATGATCACTGTGCTCTTCTATTTTTCTGCATTGCTTTAGTTGGTCTTCATGGCTATCATCCATGTGGGGATACTGTTCAGAGTTGCCTTTTTGCCAGGGAAAGAGTGCTGCTCCTTTCTTCCCCCCTTGTGGTTTACTTCATTATGACCCCATCCCGACTGCAATCCTTATAAGCTACCGTGGGGAAATATCTCAACATTGCCCAACACGGGCAGCTGCATTTCATTCTGCAACAACAATTGTCACCCCATCCCACTCCAGGTGGATTGTGCACAAAGTGGTATTGTTTACTGAAATAGCATTTCATTGTCACGGGACACTGTAATTTACCATGATTTAAACCAGCAGGGTTCATTGTTTACTGCAGCCTGCCTTGTGAGCAGTGTCTGTTTTTTAAACATTTACCAGATAAGGACTGATGCTGCTGCAGCAGGACTTCACCTTTCTGAGGTCTCCGAAGAGGTCTTTCAACTCTCCTGCAAAAGCTTGCTACCACCAAGATCGACAGCCAAAAAATCCAGGTTTAGGGCCATGTCAGACAGCGTCCAGTTCCCCTCCCCCGGCACAGATGTATTTTCCTCCAGTGTGGTTTCCAGAAGTCTTGTTCTTTCACTGTAGGGGTTTTCCCCCCCTTGCAGGGAAATGGGACGCATTTGACAGGTTTGCTGTAAATGTGTGTTGACTTGTTTCAAACTGAGAAAATGACTAGGGTCTTGCTCTAACCTGTACTTTCTCGCTAATGGAAATCGGAGGAAAACAGAAACTGACCCCAGCAGGCTGCAGAGCCAGGGACATTTTGTGGCCCGTTTTTACTTTTGGATCTACTGCGTTGGTCTGACTGGTAACTTCTAGCCACAATTTATTGGGAAATCCCAGGGGATCAGTGGGCAGAGCCTGGGGAGGATGGTGTTTGAGGAGGGGAGGATCCTCAGTGGGTTATAGCACCATAGATTCCACGCTCCAAAGCACCCATTTTTTCCACGGAAACTGATCTCTGTAATCTGGAGATCAGTGATAACTCTCGGAGATCTGCAGGTCCCACTTGGAGGTTGGCAACCCAAAGCTTCACCCAAGGTAAGGTAATCAGGCCCTCTCCATTCTTTGAGGAGAAGGGGAGTGACTGGCAGGCAGCACTAGAAATACAGTTCTAGCAATAGTGATTTTTTAAAAAACCATTTAAAATTATTTTTATTTCTTATGTCAGATTAGTTTCCTATCCCACAAGAAGGAAGGGCTTCATGCGTCACTAGTGGTGAAAGGCTCTTGAGTTTCTGTCTGTGGCTCACTAGACTAACGGGACAGTGCTACACACAGGTACTCCAGATTTTGCCCTTTAATTTAAATGTGCTGAGACTGGAGTAACTCCTCATAGGATTGCACTGGTAGGACTAGGGATGGGCACAGACCCGAACCTTAGCCAAAGTACAGGTCGGTTCGGGCTTGTGAACTTTGGTTAGTGAATGGCACCTTCCCTTGAACACTCAATGAGCTTCTGCTCCATTTGGTCCGGGGTTCGGCTCCCCGACACACATGTATCACTTCTGGATGCTGTCGGAAGTGACCCAGAAGTGACACAAGTACGCTGTCTGACGTATGTCACCCAGAAGTGACATGACTGTATCGGGGGCATTTTACTTACATTACTTCTGGATGACATGGGTGTTGGGGGTGGGGGCTTAACACCACCCGAACTGATTCAGTTCAGGTGGGGTTTTTTTTTTTGCTAGGAGGTCTGGTTCAGGGTTCACTTTGGGCCATTCAGCTCGTGAGTTCCAAACTGAACTCGGCTTTCCTGCTCTGTGCCCATCCCTAGGTAGGACTGAAAGAGGAAAGGCCATACAAGCTTGGCAGTCTCTTTTCATCAATAGGCAAGTTCCCTGACCTATAAAGGCTCCTGGGTCAGGATTTCTGGGAGGCCTGAGCAGCTAGAAGACTCTCCTGTTGCTTTTCCCTGCCTGCCACACAACTGTAACCTCAGGAGAAATATCCTAGGAAGAGAGACAAACTATTAACTGGGCGGGAAAGAAGTTTACTGATGCAGAAGGAATCTCATCTTTTTAAAAACATTCCTCCTGGCTTGGTAGCAAGCAGTGTTTTGATAGCATCTGGCAAAAATAAAGCTGCTGTCTTAGAACAGTCCTTATCAGATGGTGGCCAAAGATATGCATGGAAAGTCTTCAGGGGTAAAAAACCAACCAAACAAAAACCCTCAGCCTATCTTGCTTGCAAAGGAATGACTCAGTTTATAAGTTTTTTATTTGTAAAAAGAGAGCATTTCTGTCTTCCCTTCCTTCCAAGAACAATGTGGGACCCATTTCCCCACAACATTGCAAAGCCCAGGATCCAGGCTTTGGAAAGCTCCAGCTCCAGATTCTGAGCTTTATAACAAACACTCTGTGAACATCTGTCACAGTTTTTTGTGTGTGTGTGGGGGTGGAACAGTGAGGTACAAGCCCCTTCCCCACTGTGTAACCCAATACATAAGGTTGCCAGCTCTGGCTTGGGAAATTCCTGGAGTTTTAGGGAATGGAACCTGGGAAGAGCAGGTTTGGGAGGGGAGGGACCTCAGTGTGGTGTAACACCATATACCCCACCTTCCAAAGCAGCCATTTTCTCCAAGGGAACTGATCTCTGTAACATGGAGACCAGGTTGTAATTTCGGGAGATTTCCAGCTACCACCTGGAAACTGACAACACATATAGGGCTGTTTCCTTCTACGGCTGAATTTCTCTGTGTGGTTTTAAAGAGCCACTTTATAATTTCATGGCTTCAGAAAAAGCAGCCTGGCTCTTAAGCCCATGAGAAACCCTATATGGAAAGTGCACTTTGGGGCTGGGGTTAAGAGGTAAATGAGGTGCTTGCTGGTTCTGGAATTCCTAGATTCCTAGAATTCCAGTAATAGTTCAGCCTGTGTATGTTTGCTCGTTTCTAACCCTGTGACCCCCATCTCGTCTGACTGAAATTCTTCTGACCAGTAAGAAAGCTGTTGCCTCTGTGGCATGTTGGCAGGGAGTTTTTAGGGAGGGTTTAGAGCAGGGGTGTCAAACATAAGGTCTGGGGCCAGAACCGGCCTGTTAAGGGCTCTTATGCAGCCTGCAAGCAACTGGTGCTAGGAAGGGAGGGCTGGGGGGAGTGGGGGGAGCCACTCCATTGTGGCGTCAGCACGGCAGAACAACCTCATCCACAGCAGTCAGGCATCATGGGAGCATCTGTCCAGCGCTGCACTGCTGCCTCTCCAGTCCGCCTATATGGGTTTTCCTCTGCATCCCTCTCCCTCCCAACCCCAGGGGCTTTGCAGTGAGGATACACCAACATGGAGCTTACCAGGTGCTGTTCTTTCTACAGTTTCTATCTCCAGTACCTGGTATTATGTTTTATGGCCCACATGGCTCAGCCCAACAAAGTGGCATTTATTTCAGATATGGCCCTCATCACAAATGAGTTTGACACCTCTGGTTTAGAGGCTCACGAATGGTTCCGAAGCAGTGACAGCCTTATGAGAATGTTGTGCCCAGAGAGATCACAGCTACTCTGTATCACCGCTCTTATTTATAGAGTGTATATTTTGGGCTGTAAAAGTAATTGGTTTTAATGGTGCATTTTATTTAACTTTGATTTATTTCTCTTATTGCATTTTCAAATGTCACTGTAGTTAAAACGAATGCAGTTGAAAACTCCAGACTGCTTTATGGCATTCCTATAAATAGAAACTCTGAACTTCATTGGGTTTATATTGATCCCCTCCTTCTCATGAAAACTGCATTAAACTTTTACATTTGGAAAAAGACAAACCCATCTCCACTTGTTAATTCAAAAGTACAGTACTGCCCCCCCTCCTAATTAGTTCTAGCTCTCCAATGTGACCTTAAAAGCCAACAGTATATTTTGACACCTCCTGAAAATGTGGCAGTATTTTGTTCTTACAGGATGACCTTTTCATAAAGACAATACAGGAGAGAGCAAGAGTTCCATTAAAAAAAAATAGCATTCCCCCCCATGAATTATATGGATAATTTATTTGTCCTGTGTTTGTGCAAGCACCAGAAAAACAATCGTAGCCAGACTAATTTAAGTTCCTTATGAACCTTCTGAATACTGATGCCTTTATGAAACTGAGAAATGAGGATATCTTGAGTTCATTGTACTCATTTATTTCTAAGGCTACATTAAACACCACATTTATTCTTGCTCAGTACCCTGGTTTGTACATGTTCTTGTACAGATGAAACATAACTTCATACCTGCATGTTTATCCACAGCAGACATAGTGAGAGCTGTTGGTTACATCTGTTAGAAACCAGTTGTGGCTCCTCCTTTATCAATATTCTGGGAATTACTTTTGGGAAGATGCAGAGAACTCAGCACTCCATGTCCTTCATCAGAGAACTGGGTCACAATGGATCTTACACAGAAGATGTTCCTGGTGGATTGCAGTCACTCCTGCTCTGTTCCTTCTTGGCAATATTTTCTATTTCAGTTGAAGTGACCCCCCCAAATCCCTCACTATGCCAAAAAGCAGCCCTGATTAGCATGTTGCTGGCCTCTGAAAAGAGAACTATTTCTCCCTCTCCCAAAATACTAGAACTTGAGGGCATCCAATGAAGTTGATGGGCAGTAGATTTAGGAGGGACAAAAGAAAATAGGTCTTTACACAGTGAGCAATTAAATGTGAAATTCACTGCCAGAGGTTGTGGTGATGGCCACCGGCATAGACAGCTTTAAAAGGGGACTGGCTAGATTCATGGAGCATAAGTCTATCAGCCACGGTGACTAAAGGTAACATCCACCTTCAGAGGCAGATAAGCTCTGAATACCATTGCCAGAAGGCAACATCAGGAAAATCTTGACCTCTGTGCCCTTTTGTTGGATCTCCAGAGGAACTGACTGGCCACTGTGTGAGACAGAATACTGGACTAGATGGACCACTGGTCTGATCCAGCAAGGCTCTTCTTATGTTCTTAATTAAAAAAAAAGATTTTAAAAAACAAAGATGCTCATAACATTAGACTGGACAAGGTGGGGACCCGCGATACTCGCGGGGGGGGGGGGGAGAGAAGGAGCTCACCCCCTTCCCCCACCCCCCCAAGAGTCCCGCCGGGCCTCGCTGGGCCCGCCGCTCGCCCCCTTCCCCCCCCAAGGAGTCCCAGCGGGCCTCGCCGGGCCCGCCGCTCGCCCCCTCCCCCCCCGGCCGCGGCAGTTCATACAGCGTTCCCTGCGCATGCGCAGGGGAGGCTGTTTTACTTTTCGGGGGATTTAAATATCCCCCGAAAAGTTTTTTAAAGTTTTGGGATTTTTCTGCAGGCGGGGGGTCACCCCCCACCTGCAGAACCCCCCCTCTGCCCTCCAAGTGCCCCCCCCCACGCGGATTTAGGTATCCGCACGGGGGTGGGCCACTTGGCTATTAGATATATAGATAGATTCTCCCAGCCTTGCTATTGGTGCAAGAGTTTTTGACCCCTAAAAGTCTAGGGTAGTTAGAATGAATCCTGTGTGAATGAAAAAAACTACCCAAAATGTATGTTCTCTGGATGGTAAATTATGTAGGATTCTCTGTTCTATAGTTCACAATACTTTAGTAACACTATTAACCAGAAGAACTCCATTTGCAGAGACCCTTTCTGCTTGGTCTCCTGAAGCTCTCCTTCACCACTCCCTTAGTCTCTGTTTGGTTGTTCCTTCCCATCCAACTCTTAAAGGAACTTTATCTGCACAGGAAGGGGTTGCAGTGAGGAGAGGAAATGGGCAAAATTGCTTGTTGTCTTGCTTGTGCCAGGGCAAAAATTGGTAGGATTCAACAGACAGTGAAAAAACACATGGATACACATTATCCTGGTATTTGTTCTAATACATTATAAAAATACCCATTTATCAATGAATTTGTGATCTGGCACTCTTCTGCACAAAGTAAGCATGCTTAGCTTCACTTCAAGAGCATCAGCATCAACAACCCCTTTCAAATAATCTACGACTGATCCAGTTAACTCAGTCACAGCCATATCATGATACAATATAGTATATCTCAATGGTGCCAATGAATTTTTTAAAAAGGGTTTCTTTTTGATTTGGAGTTATCCAACTGGACTGGATCCTGATCCAGCTCCCTTTCCATTCCCCAGAAGGATCCCAAGGGCTTTCCCCCATTTTCTCCCTAAAATTGCTTGCTGATTTGAATAGCTAGAATAAAGAAAATGTACAATTTAAACCTTTACATGAGCTAAATCCAGTCCACTCTGTGGTTCATATTCTGTTTTATTCCTACCTGAATTGTGTTTTGTAATGAGAGGAAACAAAATATATCTAATCTGGAGAAAGTTATTGAAAATTTGGGAGCTTTATGACACTAATTTTGGCTGATGTGTCAACATATAGTTGATATTAGTTGTTTTTTTTAACCTACCCAGAGACTACATATGGGTCATAATTATGCAATGAAGAAATATTACCCATTGTTCTTACTAACTCTTAATTATTTTTTTAAGTCAAAGGTTATATTCCTGGGCTAAAAAAACAGCATTAACTTACACCATAGACAGGTAGAAGTAGGACGTTTCCTTTTTTATTTCCTCCCCTCCCTAGTCCATGTTGTTTTGCCTGGATGCCGTTATATGTTTTCATCCAGTCACTCATTTGAGCAAGTTGTACTGGTAGATTTCCTACCTGGCAGTAGGTTCTCATTTGTTCTGCTTTTTCTTCTTTCCGTTTTGAGTAGGATCCACCCCACTATTGCAATATAAATTTCAGTATCGTTTCCTGTAATGTGTTCCTGAGTAGACTGACTAGAAATGTTAATAAACAAAACCCATATCTCAGGTAATAAATCCATATTGACCTTGGCAGTTTGGCCTGACCAAATAATTTTTTTGTTCTACAAACGCATAACCTTAGCCTCTGGCACTGTTTGAAATGATTATATATAGCCATGTAATAACTTATCCTGTATATTTGTTTCTTTAAAACATTTATGAGTCTGTATCTCTCCAGATAAATAGGACCCAAGGTGCATGCCCACTTTTTTGGGGGTATTATTATTTTGTGTGTGTGTGTGTGTGTGTTTCCCTGGAAGTCCTAGTTGACTTTGGCGATCCCTAGTGGGGCTTGGATGTTTTCAGAGAGGTAGCTTGCTATTGCCTGCCTCTGCATGCCAGCCCTGGTATTCCTTGGAGGTCTCCCATCCAAGCACTTGCCAGGGCCAGCCCTGCTTAGCTTCTGAGATCTGATGAGACTGGGCTTGCCTGGGATATCCAGGTCAGGGTGGTGTGCATATCCACATTCCTATACATTTGCTGGCATGGATTTCATAGTAAGGAGCTGCTCCATGCCAATTCGTTTTCTGTACTACATGTTTCCAGTTGAGTGCCCATCAGGATGACAAAAATGGCATGTAGACCAATATTAAATATGATGGTACAGCACTGTACCCCATGAATATGAGGAATGATGTAAGCCACTTTGGAGGGGGGGGGGGAGATTGGAAATAAATTGGGTGCATGAATGAAGTTCATTACTGTCTGTTTGCTCCAGGGAGAGGTGGGGGCTTTTTGTCAGCCATCTGTCAGCCATCTCTGAGGGCAACACTGAGAGGGCAGGGGATCATGGGGGTCCCTGGAGTCAGTGGCGGCGGGGGGGAGGTAATGCAATGGTCAGACTCAAGTTTTTGGAGGGTGGGGTGTTTTTTGGGGTGGGTATGCCTATTGGACATACTGGCATGCAGGAATGACAAATGACTTGCATGGTTCCCATTGCAATATAACACAACTACATCACTCCACATGGAAGTAAGGATGCATACAGAATGGATTTGCACTGACAGTCTCTGGCCACTCATTGCTCTGGAACAGGAATGACAGAGCCCAGAGTGGAATGATGTCCAAGACCACCTCTGCACCATTGAGGAGAGAATTGGGGGATCTGAGGGTGGTGCTGCATGTCCCCACATCTGAGGCCACCCCAGTGGCCCCCTCTCCTGCTCCGTTACTTGCAGGGATGGTGTAGGAGTGCTCCCAGCAACAGACCGCTTGAACCCCTTCCCCATGGTTGGGTGCCCAGATTTGCTGACAGGAGTTGGTCCCTTTAAGCAAGTGGAAGGTGTGCTCCTGTAACTGAGTGCAACTCCTGTGGACCACCCCTCTCCACCCCCTGCCTGAGATGGACGCTGGACTCCACCCCCTTGCCACATGGCCCTTGATTGGTTTTGGCAGTCCTGTCAGTCATAGTGCCACCGCCTCCATGCAGCACCTCCACTTGACCACAGCAGTGCAGTGGCTATATAGACGCTAGCCCAGTTATTTACAGAAAACACTGCAAATGCACTGATTTTGTCTGCTGGCTGCTGTGTAAATTATGCCCTTAGGGAATAGACTAGTGCCGCTATAGTCACATGGCGACCGGCCACTGTAATGGAGGCATGTCTCAGGACTGCTCTGCAAGAGCCAGTGTGGTATAGTGGTTAGAGGGTCAGACTAAGATCTGAGAGACCAGGGTTCGAATTCCCACTTGTGCCATGAAAGTCTGCTGGATGACATCAGGCCACTTATACTCTCTCAGCCTAACCTTCCTCTTAGGGCTGCCGTAAGGAGAAAATGGAGGAGTAGAGAGTTAAGTAAGACATTTGGGGTCCCCAGGGGTCCGTTGGAGTGGGACCGCACAGAAGCGCAGCTCCAGGAGTGAGGAGCTCAGGGGGCGGGCACATGACCAAGCCCCACCCCCTCCTTGGCTTCCCCGAGCAGTGCAGAGGCACAGCGCCCTGGGGAAAGCCCTGCTAGGGTCTTTATTGTTTTTAATGTTTTGTTTTAATATTGATAATTTTATCATTGTTCCTTTTATTACTGTGTGCTGCTTTTCCAGATACTTGCTCAAGGGTGTTTTGTTGTGGGGAGGGGAAGGGGAAGGGATGGGTGGTGCACATGTCCTGGGTATCTCAAGTCTACTTGAAATCTGGTGGTTTCAAGGGAGCAGGAAGAGAATGAGGGTGTGTTCTTTACGCTTATTTTTATTGCACAAAGTATTGAATGGGGAAAGGAATGGAGGAAGAGCAGGTCAGTTTCACTCACCTGCGGAGTGGAGCCTGAGGGGTGGGCGTTGCCTTCTGACACACTTCCGGTATGTTAGGGGGTGTGGCATATGCAAATGAGTTATGCAAATGAGTCATGCTAATGAGCTCCTGCACCTCTTTTTCTACAAAATGACCCCTGGGGGTCCCTACTGGGGAGAAAGGCAGGGTATAAAAGAACCAAAATAAAATAAATAATAAAATAGATAAGACAAGAATGGTTCAGTGTTTTTTTTTAAGTAATACCATTCAATCCAATAGAATGCCTTCTTTGCATCTAAGAATAACTAACTGCTTTAATGTTTTGAGAGATTTATCTCGTTAATTATATGTTCAAGTCACCTTACATTCGAAGATACGTTAGAACATGGAAATTGTGTTTAATCTAAATCAAATGTGCAGGATTTCCCCCCCTTCAGTCTAGATGTAATTTACGATATCCTAAAATCCTGATTAAGTAAACATGAGGCCGATGCAGGATTCCAGCAACAAATAAGCCTTCATTGTTTTTGATAGTATTATAATTTTCACCTCCTGTCATGGTTTAGGTAAGACTTTCCTAACTGTTTTGGTTGTTAATAGACAACAGATTCATGCATTTATCAAGTGAATATTGTCTGATATTTGACAAGAGACCACAGGATTGATTTTTGTGCAAATTCTAAATTATAGATGGTGGCATCTTGCCTTGTGAGAAGGTGCTGGCTGGTGGTGGTGCATGCCCAGCTGGCCCACTGGGCAGTAAACACAGATGTTGAGCTGATGGGGCCAATGTGAGCATGATCCAGCTTGAGCCTTTAAAAGTATCAGAAGCTTGTGATCCCTTCTGGATTCAAAGCTGGGAGCACTGAGATGGACTTCAGCTCTGATGATAATCAATCTGAGAAATCCAGTAGCACCGAGAGGAGAGGGAAACCTTCTTGCTGGCAACTCCTCAGATCTCTCTCAGCAAGAAGGGAACCACACTCTAGCAGGGACCAGAGTCAGGCAGTGACTAGCTGCAAGGTAGACAGTGAGTAGACAAGACTTAAAGACTTCTTTGCAAGACTTAGACTTCTTTGCCTCTATCTGGTGCAGAAAGAAGAGGTAGGTCTCAGCCTGGCAGCTCCTAACAAAAAGTGGCTACAAGCAACATCATCTGAGGCTCACACCCATACGTCCTCCCACAGATCTTCATTGATCAGAGTTTTCCAATTATTAATTATTGGTCAGAGAACATTTGTGGGTGTTCTCTGAAAGAAATGTCTTTTGAAAGAAATGTCTTTTTTAGAATTCCCTTTTGGGTGATCAGGTATTAAAAGCATTAACTGATTTGTAACTTTTGGAGATTTAATACAGGTAACAGATTATTTGCTAGGAGCTGGGCAATATATTTCTTTTTCATTTCCTCTGTCACAACCAAGCTAAAAGTTTAGCTGGCTTACTCATGTATAAAATTGTTTGTCAACTTAGATCTGTGTGGAGACTTTGCTCCATGTGTACCAGCACTGTCAGAGGAGAAGTGGGTAAATATTAGTAACAGGTTCTTCTTGGTGGTGGCACCTTGGTTATGCTTCCCTGTGGTAGCTTGCTTGGCACTGACTTTGTCTAGTTTTAGGTACCAGGCAAAGACTTTTATATTAACCAAGCTTTTGGGTGACTGGTTGACATGAGGATGGAGTTCTTCTCTTGTCCTGCTCCAATTAGGAATATAATAGTATTTAGTAATATAGTAATATAGTTACTTTTGATTGGTAGATTTGCTTATTTTTATGTTGGTCCTATTACATGCTGGGCTTTAACTGCAGGGTTTAGATTATATTTTTTAATTGTGGTTTTGGAGTTGTTTTAAATTGTTGTTATTGTTTTATTATGTGGTATCATTTTCAAGATATTTTAGCAGACTGCCTGAGGAACAGTATCCTGAGAAATGATATAAAATTCTTTTGAACAGAGAAATTCCCAGACTGTCAAAATGTCTTTTTAACTGGAGTCATTAGTCAATAATGCTTTAACAGATTCTAAAAGAAGAACCCATAAACTCTTCAACACATAAAAATTAAACTGAGAAATAACAATGATAAGAATGTACCATTATAAAGAAAACTGCCGTTAAGATAATTAAAACAAAACTGGCATTGAATCAATTTGTTTAAATACTATTTAATGGAAAATCCTTCTCAGTGATTATATATGGATCAAAGAACAATACAACTGTGACCAAGAAATCCATTTCTGTTCATGGATTTGTTCCTCATTATTAATTATTATAAACTCATAGATTTTGTTTAAAAATTAATGTACCTCAATCATTTAAATTCATTGAAATTAGATTATAGTGATTCAGTGACCAAACATTAATTAAAATGAAATCTTGAGCTTTCAGGAATTGTATTTCCTAACACAGTTTCCACTGCTGTGTTTATTTATTAACTGATTTTTCTTTTCTGAGACTGAAACTGATAACTCCCTCCCACTCAGACCTGGAGTGTCCCTGCAGTAAACAAAGCTTTCGTTCTCCAAAGCCAGGCATCTCCCTTATTCAAGGGGAGCAACTGGGTTCAGTATAGGGTTGCCAAGTCCAGGTTGGAAAATACCTGGGGACTTTGGGGGTGGAGCCAGGGGAAGGTGGAGTTTGGGGAGGGGAGGGGCCTCAGCATGGTAGAATGCCATAGAGTCCACCCTTCAAAGCAGCCATTTTCTCCAGGGGAGCTGATCTCTGTCAGCTGGAGATCAGTTGTAAAAGCAGGAGATCCCCAGGTCCCACCTGGAGGATGGCAACTCTAGTTCAGTACATGGTATGTTATTTTTTAAAAAACTGTTACAATTTATGATTTGATTGGACAATTTATGATTCGAAGAACAACCATCCATGGCTGTTCTTTTATATAGCACATTGCTTTTAGAAGATGGTATCCAAAGAACAAACAAAATATTGAATTTTCTGGAAAGGGCAGGACTTCACCAGATCTCTCAGTTTATCCAAAAACGTTAAATTTTAAGTGCTTACTGAAATCCTCAGAAAACAAAAGGTCATCAGACTGATTCATTGTTTTGAGGAGCTGCTTAGTTCATTAGCTTTTTCCAGATCACCTAAAAGAAGCCAGAGTCATGATTTCTTTACAGTAAAAATTATTTCAGAAGGTCTAACTCCCCCTTCCGCACGGAGTCCATATAATGGGGATCAATCTTTTCCCCTTAGATCAGCTAAGTAGAAGTATTTCTAAGAGCAAAACAAATTCAGTGAGCCCCTCAGCGGTTCGATTGATAGCTCAAATTCAATGATAACCATGTTAATCACTCAGATCAAAAGAACACTTTCCTAACAAAGTTTAATCAATGGGTTGAGTCAGAGGCAGCGTTTGTCTAATTGATGACAATTGAGTTACTGAAAATTTTCCACTGCTGGGTCAGAGGGTTGCCTCACTCTGTAATCCTGCTCCAAGGACAGCTACCAAGGATGTCCTTAGCTGTTATCCTCTGCCAGGATGATTATTGTATCCTTATCGCAAAGGAGCAGGCACCTCCTCTCCAATGGTGCATCAGGAAACTGGGTCCCACTGCCTCTGAATGCATGAAAGCAAAGGACCCTTCATCAGCCACTATGGTTTCAACAAGATGTGGATCCACTTCATGAGAGACTGCTGTTTTCAAACGCACCAGTCCTGCAGCATTTCCAGTTACCATCCGTGGCTGTGAAACTGCCTGCTGCAGTTTTATAAGGTACACGTTTGCTCCCTGGTGGCGCATCAAGAATAGGGGTTCTTCTTCCTCGTAGATCTGGAAGCCAGTCAGCCATAGTTGGGTGCTCCATTTTGTTTGTTAAATCCCCCCTCCCTTACAATACCAACAGTCTCAATGTTGCTGGCTTCTGCATCCTAACAGTATCCACTAGTTTATTAATATAAAACAAGTGTGTGATTTCACAGCCTGCAGCCTTTTAGCAAATCACACGAGACAGAGCAGCTTCTTTCGGCTTGAAACAAATGATGTGGATATTCTTTCTGAAACCCAATTTCTACACTGAAGACACCATAAAGGCAATTTTATTATGGAGTCTGACAGCTGGCTCTGAGTCTTCCTTCCTTATCTCCTTACTATGGCAATGTGGCAATAAAGGTTTCTGATCAATCCACTTTGCACTGCGAAGAGGAAATGTTTTAGTAATCAGGATGTTCCCAGACATAAACAAAGTCATCTGCTCTATTTTAAAACATTTTATAATTCCTCATGGTTAGGGGTGCGCTTTTCTAAGAGGTAAACTAACGCACAGCAGCGCAGCAGAAGACCTTGGAGCATTTGCTCTCCTTTTGATTCCTTCAGTCGCTTCATTCTTTTGATGTCGATTCCCCCCTCCCCATTCCAGGAGGATAAAATACAAACTCAAGAGCTCATTGTGTCTTGCTCGCAAATTTGTTTTCATGATGTGACATGAATCATACTCAGCAGGTATTCAGGGACAATGCTTGGGGTTCATGTCCAGATTTTCCCCATGCTTCTGCTTTCTTCCTGGTTAAACAAATTATGACTCAGATCATTTCAGCCTCCTCATCAGACCAACTATCTGTTTCTAGTCCTGTGCAAAACAATCATGTTGAGTTTGGGTTCGGCCTGTGGTTTTAGGTGTGCTGGTGTCTTGTTGCAGCAGCCAGAAAATTCTGACCTATTCCATAGGAGACAGCCTCTTGGCTGAGACAGTAAGAACAGCCCGTGTGTGTGCACTGTATCACAAGGCAGCTAGATCTGTGGTGACAATGGCTAGATAAAGATTTAGGGCAAGGGGAAACCACCTCTGAAAGGTGCTTACATTGTCAGCAATGGCTGCCAGCTACTCTCTATGCTCATGTCTAGTCTAGGGCACTACCCAGAGCCATTCCTGAATGGGTCAGGCTCTTGTTGAATGCCAAGCTGTACAGGCCTACCCTGTTTTCTCATTAGCTGTGAATGTTGAAAGTTCTTCAACAGCTCCGTGCCAAGATAGATCAGAAGAACCCCCCCCCCCAAACAGCTAAATTTGAGGTATTCAGCTAATTAAAGGGAAATGTTTTCAGCCTCTCAAAAAATGGTGTTATGATAAGAACACTGGATGACTTAATCCTGTGAGCCAAAGTGTGAAGTGTTTGCCAGCCTTTGTGAGAAAGGATGATTAAAACATCTGAGAACACTGGCTCTGGAACATCCAGTCTCTCAGGAGGTTGAGTAGAGGAAATGGGAAGAAGGCTGGGGCAGATTGGCTCTTGAATTTATCAGTGAGTTCCCACTGGTTTGCTGTTCTGGAAGGCTGCTGGTGGCTAGGAGCAAGCCAAGCCCCACTGGCAGTGGCAGTGTCATAGAGGGCCCTTGACTTAGACCTGGCTAGTGTAGACCAGGGCCCCCCAATGTGGTATCCACGACTACCATGGCACCCGCCAACAACTTTCCTGGCATCCACTAAGTGTTTTGTGAAAGTGGATGGGGCCCCATTGGACTCATGCCAAGCAGAGCTTCTAATTCGCCACTGAAGATCAGACTGGCTGTGCAAAATAACGTCATTTCAGTGGCAGCTGTCACCACTGTGTTGGTTTCATTCTCTCCCACTCTGCTTCCCCGTGCCTTTAAACATTACCCCTCTTTCCCCCTGCAAGTGGATTTCTTCTCTCTCTTTGTATGTGTTTATTTGGTTGTCTTCACCTCCTGCAGCAGCCGTCTTGTGGTCAAACCCACAAGGGGGCAGCTAATACTTGTTTTTGTCACTGTTGGTCATTCAACTCATCTTGCTCCTAGGCCATTTTAATGTCTCAATCCAGCCTTGGAAAAAGGGCATGTCGATTCTTCATGACATTCAGAGATGCTGTTTATTTCCCACTGTCCAGTTATGCTACCCTTTATCAAATGTGAAATACTGCATCTTTCTTTTTTCCATGTGAAGGAATAGAATTTTAAAAGTCATAATATGAACCACTGTTCAGAACCACTGTTTAGTTAGCAAGCTATGAAACTGCAAGGCTGAGAGCGCACAATTCTCTGATGTTATTTGAAACGCATGCATAAGAGCGCAAGAGCAAACAAGCACCCATTGTTTTGCTCGCTACTATCCGAGATAGCCTGAGCCAGGAGACCGTGAGAATTCTGGCAACTTGTAACGTTACTTGAAATAAACATTCCAGTTAGTTTGACTGTATTAGACACGCGCAGGATTGTAACTAAATGTTTTGCTTATGAAAACTACGCAGAATGTGCACAAATGACACTAACCCCTTCTCTTCTGTAAACTCCCAAACCCTTGGTATAAAAGGTCGAGCCCGCATAAAATCGGGGCTCGGCACTTGCTTTTTGAAATTTACTAAGGCTGAGTCTGACATTATTAAAATCAGCTTCTCCTGATCCTGGTGTCCGGTACCTTCATCCTTGGGTTTGTCCTTTCCTGTTTTTTTAATATAGTGCTACACATGCACCTTTCTAGAAGCTGTGTCAGGAAGGGCATGCAGTTTACTTCTGTTCTATATGGGGGGAAGATAATCCAAGAGAGGGAGAGAGAGAGAGCACAATTTTCCCAAGGCCACACAATATACATTCTGAGTTGCAGACCAGAAAGTCAGTAGCTTGGCGGTTTAAGACCAGCGTGCTGCATGATGGAGTGAGCTCCCGTCTCTGGCCCCAGCTCCTGCCAATCTAGCAGTTCAAAAGCAAGAAATTGCAAGTAGATAAATAGGTACCACTTCGGTGGGAAGATAACAGTGTTCCGTGTGCCTCGGTGTCTAGTCATACCGGCCACATGACCATGGAAACATCTTCGGACAGCGCTGGCTCTTCGGCTTGGAAATGGAGATGAGCACTGCCCCCTAGAGTCGGATTTGACTGGCTTTCAAGCAAGGGAAACCTTTACCTTTACCTTTACTTAGTAATTATGATGGTTTTTATCTTTTATGTGTAGCTTTACTGTATTTGGTTTTGCACCTGCTTCCTCTACTTAACTGCCTTCATCCTTTTAGAAGAGAGGTAGTGTAGTTTTCATATTTTAAATAAATAAAATAGGGGCATTGTATTAATAATAATGAGACCAAGTGGCAACCATAAAGGCTGTCAAAATAAATCCATAAAATAAATCCATCAGTACAGCTGCAAAGCATAAATGTAAAGGAGAAAAGAAGCTGCACAGATTTGACCATGCCACCTTCTCTCCCTCTTTCCTACATGCTCTTACCCCCCACTCTCAAACTGGCTGCCTCTCACATGGCAGCAATTGACTGGCAGATGTTTTCCACTTTGCTTTCAACAATGATGCCAGGATCTTCCTTGAGCTGCAGCAACTAATTCTGAACCCAGTGGGGTGTAAGTCAGCTTGGGGAGATCTCTGCTTGCCATGCATCATTCTGCACTCATAAACAGTGGATTTCATTGCCTGCTTTCACTGTGTCATGAGCTTCTCACAGTCTGGTTTAGACTTATTACAATGCACCATTTTGAAAACCTGGAGCTGCAGAAAGCTTCCAAAGTCCTCAAAAGAATAGACTAGCTCTTCATGGCACAGGTTTCTCGGAGATGAAATCACCTGTCCTTTCCTTTGAGAGATGCTTTTCTTCCACAGGTTACTACAGCTGTGTGCCATGATGGATGAATGAGACACAGATGAATAAAAACCACAGTGGAACAGCATAGCAACCTTAGAACTTCTTCAGTGTGGGCTTCTGGACAGTTTAATTTCTCAATAAATCTTATGGAGTGGTTGACTACACGTTCTTTCTTCTTCCTTGTCTTTTGCAGAAGAGTGCAAAAATTGAGGCCTCTCTTCTAACAGATGAGCGCAATCAGCTGACTTTCTATTGCCTAGCATCTTTGTAAGAAGAGAGGGTGTCACTGCTTGGTGTAAGATTGATTGAGATTATTTTCTTGTCCACATTTTGTTTTCCTCTGGTGTTCTGACCTCTCTCCCTTGTCTGCAAGGTTTTCCATGAGACTTGGGAGCATTTGAGAATGCTTGTTACAGAATAAAAACAAGGAGCCTGGGGACAACTTAAAAGACTAGCAAATTTACTGTGGCGTGAGAATTAGAGCCCATTTGGCCAGAAGCTCTCATCCGCTGAAGACTCTGTGACAAAAATTGCTAATCTCTATGGCTGTAGGACACTTTGGGTTGTTTCGTTTTCTGTACAACAGACTAACTTGATCACCCTGTTAGAATTTGCTACAGAAAGTCTGTGTCTTCAGATGTTTTCCTCAAAAATAGCGACTAGAATTGGGGGTTTGGAACAGGTGCTTACAGCCTACCTAGTGCTATATAAACTTTACTGTCAGATAACGTTGGTGTCAGAGAGCTTACACCTTTGGAAAGTAAGGTGGGTAGCAACCAGACAGAAGACCTTTCACTAGTCACACCACCTGGGCTATGGAATGTCCTCCCCTCAGTGAGTCACCTGGCGTTCTGTCTGTTATATTTAATGTGCCGACTGAAAAGGGGTTTTTTTAATTGTCCCAGGCATGTTGTTAGCTATTTTGTGGTGATGTACCCTGATTTTAGCACTCTGAGAGATACAGACTTCCTTGTGTTGAATGGTTTTATGATATATTTAAGCTTGCCAGTTGCAATTATGTTGTCCTTGCTCTGGTTTATAAAAGATTTGTTTGTGTGCTGGACCTTTCCTATAGCATTTTCTCTCTTGCTCTGCTGCTTATTCATTTATTGGTTTCAGTTATTTCAGGACGTGGTTTTTATGTTTCTGCTCTGCCTTTGCTGTTTATAAGGAGTTTCAATCAGTTTTGAAGGTTGCGGCTGGTAAGTTCTGTAGATGAATGAAACAGATACACTTCTGTTTTATCTTTCTTCATTGAAATAAATTTGATTCGACCTCCAGAATTGATCCAACTTTTAGAAAAGATAAGTCAACAGTCTTAATAATCCCTTTGATACTTCCTAACTTTCTGCTGCTGGAAAATAATACCCCCATAACCGAATCTGAGCTCCTCTTGGGCCTTCTGTTTCGTTCTCGCTTGGACAATCCCCAGCTCCCTTGAGGTTATTCCACAACCTTATCTCATGTCTTCATTGCATTTATTTCCCAAGCACCCTGTCAGCCACTTGGGAGTGCTGATACATGGGCCGTCTCCATTCACTGGTATGGCGAGTCTTTCTAGGTGGGCCTGCAAGGAGGAGATGTCACTGTTGCTCCTGCCAATTGAGTGTGACTGTTAACAGCACTATATGTTTGAGGCGCCAAGTTGTCAACGACGATTTCTTAAAGAAAATGATACTTGATTGCCTCTGCAGATTCTTCGAGATAATAATTGCGATGCTCTTTTAGTGCTTTTGCACCACGCAGCTGTGGACTTGTGTGGGTGGTGGTTGCTCGGTTGCCATTGCGAAGAAATTTCCTCATTTGATATAGAGATATTGGCTATTAGATTTTGCAGTAATTCAGTTGGAACAAGGCTATGTGCAGAACTGTAACACATCGGCATGGACTGCTTGTGACTCTGTCTTGGCCATTGTGTTCTTACCTAAACATTCAAATTCTGGGATACTGCCTGCTGGGCAAGGCTGGATTAAAAACAAACAAACAAACAAACACACTTTAAGGAATTTTTAAACAGATGGCTCCCCTTTGACATTTCCCCCAGGAAATGCAGTCCAGCTGTTTCACACCTCTAACAATAACAAAAAACCAAAGGAGAGTCTTTTTTGTGTGTGGGGGTGAGGATGGCTTGCATTTGCTGCGGTTATTTCCTCCTTTAAAGTACAATGGGAAGCCATTATGCTGAGAAGGACTTCTTCTCAAAAGAAAATGGAAAGATTTTACACTCACTTAAGGGAAGTCTATACAATCAAGTTTTATGGAGAAATATCACCTCATAGTGAAGTCTCCCTGTAATTCTTCTGTGGTTGTTCATTCTGATCCATCCCCACAAGTTAATACGGAGGTGCAACATCCATTGTCCAGCTGCTGGAACTGTGTGCCGCACAGGGGTACATTTACAAGAATGAACAACCCAGGATGAATTACAGGGTAACATTTCTTTGCACAGAGTTGATTGTCCAAGCGCAAGCTTCCCTAAACACATATGCCCAGCACTGGTTCCACACTGGTAGTATTCAGCACTTTCCATTGGCTTTAAAAGATGTACATCTCGATGCAGACCCCATTGGGCAACAAGATCACAAAGGCTGGATGTGACTGAGCTCAGGGTGTGAGTCCCTTTTGAGAAAGGGTAGAGAGGCACAAGGCATTAATGGCTCATGTGTGCCTGAGCCCAATGAGTTAGAAACAAGCAAACAAAAATAACTAATGGCAGAATCCCTGTGGAAGGCAAATTTATTATGCCTGGCACATTACCACTGAAAGACAGAGTCTGAGGAATGCTTGGCTAGGACTGTCTCCCAGAGGAGAAGTCTAGTACTAGAATCAGGGAATCAATCTCCGCCTGGGCGCAAACATCTCAGGTTTGATACTTGAGAGAGCAAGAGTGCTTTGGAGAGGTGGGGACCCAGATCTGAACATCATAATGCCTGGGCTGCCTCATGGGTGCTGCGGATCTCAGCAATAGAGGGCTGGGGATGCATGGAGTGAAAAAGATTCACCTCAGTAAACAAGCCTGGAAATGCTGGTAAACATTTTTCGGCTAAAGCTAGAGGCCTCATCAGGGCACCACAGCTCATGAACACACTGGAGCTTGGTGGAATATTTCATTCCAGTGCCCACCTTCCAGAACATTCAGTTCCTGAGTTTAACATGACATTTGTGGCTTGCGTTTGTACATGTGCAGTCTTGATTAAAAATGAGTGTGGGGCGCAGTTTAAAGACCTCTCTGGATCACAGCAACTGGTTTTACTTTAAAACTTAGAAAGCCAAAATAATTGTATTATAATTATTATTGTGTTTTTGTAAGAACAGTGCAACAATAGATGCCTGTGTGCTTATTTATTATCCAAAGAACAGATCTACAAGACCCAGGAAACACCAAGAATGTGTTTAAAAACAAACACACATTTGTCTATGACCAGCGTAAGTCGGGGCTTTGCTCCCACCCGAGTCCCGCAGAGGATTGCTGCCAAGTGACTGAAACTGAAAGCCGATGGCTGCTACTTCATAGTGTCACAAAACTGCCACAAGGCTGCCGTAAAGCAGGTGCTGAAATGCAGTAATGCTCAACACCTTTTATCACAAGAGATTTGTATTGTGGGGATTATAGCGGGGTGGTGGTGGTGGTGGTGGCAGGGAAGGAAATGAATCCTTTTATCTTTAAAGTCTTGGAGGAGAGCCAGTATTTTCTGTCTTTTTGATAATCTTTATGGAAGTCCAATTTATTTGAGATGGCGATTCTCTGTGGAATTTTTCCAGAGGTTGAAGAAAGAAAGAAACAGGTCTTTGTCTTCCTTGGGAAAGAGACATGCTAGCAAAATCGCTGCATTTAAAAACTTATCTTTCTGGTGCAGCTAGATATAGCTGAGAGTAACTTGTGGCGTAACAGGAAGAGAACAAAGCACGTTCCTTGGGGCTGTGCACAAGCCTGGAGCCAGAAGAAGCCTATGCTACTCTCTGCCACTTGTGTGTCGAGTTAACTTAGAAATGCCTGCACATGGCCATCAAGGCTGGCCTCACTCAGTGTTTCAGCCTGACATTTCACACACTGCACCTGTTTTGCCTGTTTTGGTCTGTTTAGAAATGTTGACAGATAACATATTGGAGGACAGTTTTCACATAGATCTTTAAGCAAAAGACAAACCACCCTCTTGACTTTTAAATCAATGGAGGATGAGCTATTGCAGAGTCAAGCAATACAGTACACAGCCTCAGGCAATATGTAATAGCGTATTTGAGGTTTCTACCATCCATTGAGGTTTCTACCATCCACAGTATTGTTATACTGTGCTGTGCTCCAGTCTGCTGAGAGTAGACTGCTGTGCCCCAGGATCTTTTCAGGCTTCTAGGGATAGCAAGACCAACCAAATAAAACCAAATCACTTTATTAAGCACAATAGTCTACTGTACTAGAAACACCAATCAAATAAAAGCATACCACAAACTTCTTTGTTTCATTAAATTCATTATCATCTGCCTTTCTCACTGAGATTCAAGGCAGATTGCAGAGTTATCAAATTGCAGAGTTATCAAAACAATGCAATAAAGCCCCCCCCCCCCAATCAAGGATACCAGCTGAAAGCTAGAAGGTGGCCAGATGTTCATCTCAGAGGTATAGCACACACCTGATCTTCACAGAGATGGTAAGGAGGACGCAGTCCAACCTAGCATAGAAACAAGCTTGGTTTCTTGGGACAATATCTCTGTCTGTGTTTCTCTGATTTATCATTGTTCAAGCAGTCTACACTAAAGAAAAATGTTTCTGTTGCTTTAAATGAGCATTTAAAATCTGGCCCCAAGGGGAAATTAAGGGGCAGCTGCAGGCAGATGTTCATTTTGTTCTCCTCCCTGTCCTTCACTCTGCAAGCAGGCCCAGTCAGATATCCTCTGGAGCAGCACCCTCAGAGCTAGAGGCTTGGGAGCTCCCACAGGCACTGGCAGCCAGAGGGTGGAGCTGCCACACAGCCTTGTACTTACAGACCAGTTGATCCAGCAAACTTCCCCCCCCCCCCCAGCCCAAGGCTTAAATAGGCTGAGAGGACAGCAGTTCTACCTGCTATGGAAGCAGCACCTAGGTCTCATCTTGTCCAGGCTTAACTAAGACCAGAATCCTCCAAAGGATTACATCCATCGTGATATGGCCCAGGAGATGGAACATGGGCTGACAGCCCAGCACTGCATCTTCACTGGGCTATCTCAGCCACACAGAGGCAGATTCTGGAGGGCTTGGGGACCGAGTCCTGGACTGACAACTTGGTTGCCCCAAGGCCTGGGGAGGCCAGAGGTTCTGGTTGAGGATGTCCCACAGCAGGCTTCTCAGGAGCAAGTTCTGGAGGAGCTCTCACTGCAGGTTCCTCAGAGGTATGTTCTGGAGCAGATGGACTAGAGGCATCTATGCTGTGGGGGTCCCCCAGAGCTTCCTGCTCTCCCCTGGGCCAAGTTTCTGGCTCTTCAGGCTCTTCCTCCAAAGGCCTCCCAGTTGGAGTCCAGAGCCAGCTCCGTGGGCATCATGACACTCCCCCTTTTCAGTCCTTGAACGTGCTTTGCCTTTTCCAGCCGAACCAAAGTGTAGCGTCACAGTGCACCTTAGCCGGAAAGGGAAGGGGAATGGGGAAAGGTGTGTGTGTGTTTAGACAGCAGAGGGAAGTGCTGAAATCAGTGCTGTTTCTATGCTTTCAGTCAGATGGGATGGAGAAAAGGGAGAGAAGCAAGAGAGGGGGCAGTGGCAGCAGAAAGTGCTTGCAGGGAAGGTTGTGTAAAGATACCATTCCCGCCTGTGTGCACCCAGCTTGCTGCTGCTGCTTTGACAGGTGAGTATTTTGGCACTCCTGTGTGGAGGCAGATAGGGGTGCCTGGCTGGTTTAGCTACACCTTTCCTAATTTCTCTTGTTTCTTGCCTCCAGATGCCTAACCCAAGGGTCTTCTACTAAGAAGCTCTCTGTCCTGCTTATTAAATCACCTTCTCAGTGCATGGGCCTGGATCTGTAGCTGGACACCTTACCTTTTTTTTCGGCAATAGCTTCTGAGACTCTTAATTCCTTAGCCAAGTCCTGACTTGGTGATGAGGCGGTGGGTTCTTGGACCCCTCGATACAGGGGTTACCATGTAAGTCTTGGGGTCCCAAGCATCTTCCAGTTTTCATCTTTGAAACGTTGGAGGGTAAATATGCACCTGCAAAAGAGTTTGCCAGTGTGTGGTGCAGCCAGGTATTTTAGTCTTGATTCTAAACGTGTTTTTATGATATTATTTTATGGCGGAGGAAAGGGCTGTCGAGTCACAGCCAATCTGTGGTGCCCTGGGTTGGCTGTACTTCTGCTGGAAGCCTGTAGCAAGTCCTATCAACCTACAAGCAAAATGTTGCTCACCAGCCACGTGTGGCAGCCCAGCAGGGGCTCAGCAATCCTGTTCTTGTTAATTGCCTGGCACTGCAACAACAGAAGGGTCACCCAACACCTGGCAGGCCACAGTACATGGCAGATGGACTGCATTCGAATTGGTGGGTCACCTGTTGTTCAGGCTGGATATATTTGGACTGAGGGATCCTCTCCCCTTCTTCTCTCCTGGGTCCAGGGGGGGAAAGCAAGCATCTCCCACTCACTAGGATTGAGGAGGGAGAGAGGGCAAGGTAGTCTCATGCCCAGGAGAGCTTTTGCCTTGGCTGAGACACCCACAGCCCTGTCAGCTAAATGCCCTGACACCACTGTTCCCTCTAAGCTGAGTTAGTGTGAGCTAGCTCACAGTTTTTTAGCCTCTGGCTCACACATTTTCGTCTTAGCTCAGGAAGGACAGCTCCAGAGCAAACTAATGTATGCACTAGCCAAATCGCTTGCTTACAACTTTAATGGCAGTAACTCACAAAGTAGAATTTTTGCTCACAAGACTCCACAGCTTAGAGGGAGCGTTGCCTGACACTCTCACTTTAGGTCTGGAAAGGCCTGCGGGTATGGGGAGCTGGTGGATTGCATTGTCGGCCACAGATTGCAATCACCCCAGCTCTCTGAGACCTGCCTCTTTCCATTTCTGGGTGTCTTGATTTATGAGTGGGAGAGGGCATCTGTTGGGATTGGAGAGAGCCTTTGGAGGGGCCTTTCTAGAAAGGTACACAAGACTAAAATGCCTTGAGAACCCTTTCAGAATGAAAAGAGACCATATTTCATTTAAGTGCTGAGCTAGATTCTTAGAAATCTGTAAAGGTCTCAAAAATGAGCAACCTGGCCATTTTAATTGCTTCTGGTTTTGTTTCCAATTCATCATTTGTCTGTGCTGTGAAGGGTGGCTGTTCCAGGCTCTGAATTGCTTCAGCAATCCAAAGTCACTTTCAGTGGAAATGGAAATATCCCCTCCCCTCTGTGTAAACATCACCACACAGCTCCCATTTTCATTACAGAGATTATAATACTTAGGCACTCACAAAAACATTGGTTTCTCATTCCTCATTCCTTTGCAGGCAGCCTTCCAGCAGGCATCCAGCGGGGAAGTTAAACAATCACAGCCTTACGGATGATATTGCTTTCTTGGAAAGCAGCCTGGATTTGTGTAAGGGCTCCCAGATCACAATAACGGTTGACATGAATTGGCCTCCTGATTACCATATTTAATACTAATTACATGGCAAATTTCCCTATCAGCAGAAGCCCCCTAGAAGAAAATCCTTTCTTCCTTCATCTGCTTCTGATACCTCAAACTTTTCCTTGAATGTGTGAGAGGAAAATAGAGGATTATAATGAACCAGCTTGTGCAGAGTCAGACCGTTTGGTCCATCCTACCTGCCAGCAGCCCCCCAGGCTAAGGATTCAGGTCGCTGCACAACTTTGCCACAGGGAAGCTGCCAAGGCTCTGCATACTAAGTAATCTTGCTCCCTGGTCCAGGTGGCAATGCATAATAATCATGTGTTTTCTTGAGGGGTGACATGATAGATGTTTACAACATTATGCATGGGATAGAGCAGGCAGAGAAAGAGGTACCTTTCTCCCTTTCTCACAATACAAGAACTCATGGGCACTCAAATGTAATTGCTGAGCAGTCGGGTTAGAACTGATAAAAGAAAGTACTTCTTCACCCAAAGAGTGATTAACACATGGAATTCACTGCCACAGGAGGTGGCGGCAGCTACAAGCATGGACAGCTTCAAGAGGGAATTGGATAAACATATGGAACAGAGGTCCATCAGTGGCTATTAGCCACAAAGTATAGCTAGGAACTCTCAGTTTGGGGCAAGTGATGCTCTGTACCCTTGGTGTTTGGGGGAGATAACAGTGGGAGGGCTTCTGGTGTGCTGGCCCTACTGGTGGACCTCCTGATGACACCTGGTATTTTTGGCCACTGTGTGACAGAGTGTTGAACTGGATGGGCCATTGGCCTGATCCAACATTGGCTTCTCTTATAGAAGAAGAAGAAGAGATTGTATTTATACCCCGCCCTTCACTTGGAGTCTCAGAGCGGCTTACAAACTCCTTTCCCTTCCCCTCCCCACAACAGATACCCTATGAGGTAGGTTGGGCTAAGAGAGCTCTGAGACAATTGTCCTTGAGAGAACAGCTGGTACAGAGCTATGGCTTGCCCAAGGTCATCCAGCAGGTGCAAGTGGAGGAGTGGGGAATCAAACCCGGTTCTCCCAGATTAGAAGCCGCGCACTTAACCACTACACCAAACTGGCTCGTGTTATGTTCATTCCAAGTCCAGATGGGGGAAATGCTTGTAAATTACAGGTTTGTGTGTGTCCTCAAGTCACTTCCGACCTATGATGACACTATATATTAACAGCCTCCCAAATGTCCTATCGTTAACAGCTTTGCTCAGGTTTTGCAAACCATCGGGCCATGGCTTCCTTGATTGAGTCAATCCATCTCCGTTTGGGTCTTCCTCTTTTCCTGCAGCCTTCAACTTTTCCTAGCATTATTATCTTCTCCAGTGAGTCTTATTGTATCAGAATTACAAGTAAATCACAATTAATAACCAGTCTCACACAGATATAAGAAAGCAACAATGGTACAAATGCACCAACAGAAAGTAGTATCTAGTCTTAGTGATTCTGAATCCCGATGCAAAACTTGAGGATGGGCACCCAGAATCACTCTGGCAGTGCAGGGTAGGGTGATCAGCTGATCCCTCCCATCTGAATCTCAGGCCATGGGGGATCAGCAACAAGTCTTCAGGGGCTTTGGGGCTGGGGCAGCTTGGCTGCAGAGCAGTGTGGGCTCCCAGCAGAGGGGCCCTGCCAGTGTGGAGCCCTGGGCAACTGCCCCAGATGCCCTGTGGCTGAGACTGCCCCTGGAGAGATCCTTCCTGCTAAATATATTAATGACATAAAAATATCCACATTGTCCTCTTGAACTGCTACCTGGTGTCAAAGTACTCATCTCCTCCTATGGCAGGCTCAGTCCACAGGTGCTCTGTTATAACTGCGGAGCATCACTGTCCCTGTGTCTCACCTGGTCTTTCTAGGTAGCCCTCCGACAGGTTCAGTAGCAAACATGGTCCCTCCCTAGTCTCATTCCAACCACGAGTAAGACTTACAGGAAGACCAGCAACTGTAGGGGCTAGTGTGCCATCAGTTACCATGTGGTGGGGCCCATTTCTGCCCCGGCCATTGCATCATTAGAACCAATTTCTCATTGTGGATGGATCCCTCCGAGCTGTCCTTAGTGGGGGGACCACATGCAGAGTTTGAAATCAAGAGCTCAGGCTTTCTTTACAGTCTTTTCAGTCCTGGTATGTATGGTTGGTTTCATAACCAGTGCCAGGTGTGTGCATGCACAATGTGTCCTCCCCCCCCCCCCTCCCCGTGTGCCCCTTTTGGCTGTGTGCTCAGAGAGGTGCTTTGCAGGGGAAGAGGAGAAGGTTCTAATTCTGTCTCCTGCCTCTGTTTTGCTGCTGGTTTAATTGTTGCTGAGGAAGTTTTGCTCCATTGATTGAGTCAATCCTTGGCAGGCCTCAAATTCCATCTTCAGGAAACCATAGAATAGGGTACCTACAAGGATGCTAGTGGGTGTGCCACAGTGATTCACACAGGTGAATACTATGTTGCATTTGTTTCTTCTGTGTTCTAGTGTGTGTGTGTGTGTTTGTACATGAGTGGGTGGGTGGGTGGGTCATGGTGACATCCTGGAAGCATGCGGGCATTGCCATTTTTGTACTGATTCCTTCCATGCGCTGCTGAACATGAAGGGGGTATTCAGCATGTTGCTCTGTGATTGGTGGATTCTGTGGCATCACCAAGGATTCTGGAACTGTTGCTGCACTCTGTTTTTCTTAAAGATTTTTTCCTTCTGTCAGTTTCTCTGGTGGGAAAGCACAGGATACCAGTTTATTTTGCACTAACATTACACCGGCATCAGCAGGATGCTAATATAACAGGATCACAGGCTGCATCTGTTGGGGCCCTAGTCCTAGGAAGCACCAGTATCCAGAAGACTCTTTTTTTGGTGGTTGGAAGCACAGGCATTTCTGCACACCTGCCAGAGCTGTTACCCTTAGGGAGGAATCTCATCCTCAGTGTAGCACAGGACTTTTAATCTCCCCCCCCCAAAAAACCCCCACCTTTAACAATTTGCTTAGGATAACAGATGTAAAGACTGTTTTTATGTGGAGCTTTGGGGTTTCAAAGCCATTCCATTCCTTAGTGCAAGAAGTCTCAGGCAAAGCCCAGCGATACAGAAGAACTGCCTTGCCTGGAGTCGCTCCCTGTTGCTGCTTCCACAGCGGAGTGACTTTTAACTGGGGGCCCATGCCTGAAAAGCTGCTTGCAGCTGTTCAGGCACAAGGTAGCAGAGCAGCTTGGAGTTGGGTCTTGCCCTCCTCTTGCCGGAGCTGTTCTTTTCACAGTGGGAGATGGGAATAACTCCTCTGCACCCTAGAGAGGTGGTGGGTAGGATCTGGGACACCCCACTGGGTGCAGTCGAATAGGAAACTGGCGTTCAGGAGTGCTGGGGTGCTGAGTGAGTCACGCTAGAAGCAAGGGCATTTGCATTGCAAAGATTAATTGGCTCCTGGAAAGTTTCAGACTGAAGCATGCCCCAGCTGTGAAGGTGGGCACTGACTGAGGGCAAATTCCTCTCTTAATTAACAGAGGGGAGAAGTGCCCAACAAGGCAAGCAGAAGCTAAAATTGCATCTACCGTTCCTGGGCAACATATGCAGAGAGACTCCTCTGCTCCCCAAAGCTGATGGCATGCAGTGAGGAGAGATGGGTATGTGCAGTCTGGTTTGTGCAGGAACTGGTTTGAAGGCAAAGAGAAATGTTGGTTGGCAGCTGCCCAGACTAGCTTGAGAGCCAGCTTGGTGTAGTGGTTAAGAGCAGCAGACTCTAATCCAGAGAACTGGGTTTGATTCCCCACTCCTCCACATGAAGCCTGCTGGCTGACCTTGGACCAGCCATTGTTCTCTCTGAACTCTCTCAGCCCGACCTACCTCACATGGTTCCTGTTGGGGGAGAGGAAGGGAAGGAGACTGTAAGCCACTTTGAGACTCCTTAAGGTAGAGAAAAGTGGGGTATAAAAACCAACTCTTTTTCTTCTGTAATATCTCCCTGCTGTCAACATTTTGTTGCTTGTAACTTTAAGGATAATTATATCTGCTATGGATATACACTGCACATGTCTAATAAATGACTTCTGACTCACAAATGCCAGAACAAATGTTAGTCCATAAGTGTCCATCCCAGCGGCAACCAGGAATGTTCTATGCTGGAATGGAGACTCTCCACACCAACCAGCCATTCCCACAGGGTGAGCATCTTTCAAATGTTGTGGAGCTGCCATCACTGTGTCTTTGCATGAGGGAGAACTTGACATTTGATCTTTCTAGTCATTTGTGGGTTTTTAGGTGCTTTATCTGAAGAACCTCTAGCTAAGAAGCCTTCAATTAAATTAAATGACAATTTATTAACTTTTGGGTACTCTAGATGAATGCTTAGTTCTTGCGTGTCTCAGCCTGCCCATTTGGTGATGCTGTAAGATGTACACCTGCTCAATTAAAGATGTTTCCCAAGCAATCTGTTTGCATCAAGATGAGCCCATATGTTCCAGAATCACTTTGTTCCAGTCTTCGAAGGCAGTGGTGACACTCGACTACAGCATCAGGGAAACAGACACCCAGTGACTCTGATGTTTCCTCACACGTCATATTTCCAGATGGAATCATTTACCTGTTTTTGATCATTTTAAAAAAACACACAGAGACACACAGAGTAATTCCTTCACTTCCCCAATGGTAAATACAGATTGTAGAAAATGTCCTAATAATTAAAATTTTAAAAGCTTCATAAGGGAAGAAAGCCAGGGCTTGAGTTGGCATCCATTTTCTTGTCTAAACTGAATCTGTCAGGTTGCCTTACATCAAGACGGACAGCTTTCCTCAGCGTCCACTAGTGTGATGTCCAGAGTAATGCAATCTGACAGTTTTTGTATTAACCATCATCAAGCACGGGTAAACAGAGCAGGGCTCCAAAGTCCAAGTAGGAAAGGAAATGTGTTTGGGGGCATTTGGGTGTGAGGAGGATGCAAAGGACATGAGATGATGGTGACATTTTGGAGGTGGTCATGAAATGCTCTTGACATTTTGGCTGAAGCTTTATTTACAACTTAGAAAGGGCCGACAGTTGAGATGTGAAAACTGAGCCCCACTTTGTTGTTTGTTCACACTTAGTCCTCTTCTGAGAAACAAAAAGGTGGTTTGCTCCCTTCTAAAATCGGTGTGCTATCATCCATTCCTAAGTTTTATTCTACATGTGCTGCTTCGCCCCTATCCTTTGATTGGACAAACTATGTTTGTGTATGAAGAGAAGACATAAGTCCAGAGTAGCATTCCTCAACCCCTGGCCACCAGCTAGCCTAGTCAGTTCAACACTGCTGCCTGTCACCCAGCCATTCACAGTGTAAGCAGAGTGACACCCTTCGAGGCTCATTGACTTCAGTGGATTGCACTGTTAGACTTGAGGGACAGAGTGAGTACAGTGTGATCGCTGCATGGAGAAATAAGGATAAAGGGAGAGAGTTCATTTCTGGGTGAGTGAATGAGAGAGTCCAGGGAGCTGGAATGACTAAACCTCACTGGTTTGCAAAAGTGGGCTTTATCCTTCATGAATGCTTCTTCTGCTACAGATTTAAGATGCCTAGTGTTGCCAGTGGTTTGGAGGGGGGTGGAAGTTCTGACCCTTTTAATTGAAGCTTAATGGGATGTTAATTACCCGGTGATATTATTTACTTTTATGCCGGAAAAGCTTCAGTGACCGATTTTGACACATTAAGCATCTGTGAAAGGGACAGGAAATCTTAAGATGCCAAAAGATTCCTTATTGTTTAAACTGGTACAGAAAACATAGACATAAACATTATAGTTAAAAAGCCACATTCCTAGGAAATATGACTTCAAAAACTTCTTTTTGCCATGCAAAATAGAGCATTAATTATATCCACAATTTAAAAGGGGGTCCTACAGACATGGCACCACAATGGCTCAGTGGTTAAGGTGCTGAACTGCAGACTGGAAGATCGGTAGTTCAAGACCCGAGTGCTGCGTGACAGAGTGAGCTCCTATCTCTGGTACCAGCTCCTGCCAACCTAGCAGTTCGAAAGCAAGAAATTGCAAGTAGATAAATAGGTACCGCTTTGGTGGGAAGGCAACAGCATTCTGTACGCCTTGGTGTCTAGTCATACCGGCTACATGACCATGGAAACATCTTCAGACAGTGCTGGCTCTTCAGCTTGGAGAGCTGCCCCCTGGAGTCAAATCTGACTGGCTTTCGAGCAAGGGAAACCTTTACCTTTACCTACAGGCAGAACTATCTCCTTATGGGTACTTGCAAAATTGGGAGGTTTTTTGTTTTTTTACCAAGCTCGTCTCCCATTTCTGTGCTGGAGCTTCAACAGATGGAACTTATTGGCAAAGGTATTAGAGGGGGATGTGTTGAGTTTTTGCTTATCATGCAATTGTTAAAGGCCCAGGTGTCCAGCCTGGAAAATAAACCATCATTCTTATCCAAAATCTCATTAAGATTTATCTTCTGGTTCACTTTCCCCCCAAATCTATTTGGCTGGCACATTAGGGCCTAGATGCCCATGCTGCTTTCCCTTTCTCCTCTGGCTCCCTACATGAACATGTCCTGGGCATTCCTGATTCAAGCGTGTTCCAGCTGTTGTACAAAATTATCAGGATAACTCCATCTGAGCACACACACATGCAGTCGCTCTCACACACAGCTGTCCTTTCCCATCAAGCTCCAGGGTGTATTGATTAGGTTTCAGAAGTATCTCCTCATCCTGCGGCTCAGTTGTAATCACAGAAATAAAGAAAGAAGAATGAAGCACCATGACATTATATATTCTGGTCATGGTATCAAAGGATTTATTGGCTCCAAGTATATTTAAAGATCAGGAGAAAGCCTCAGGCATTTGTCAGTCAGATGAACTCCGGAAATTGTCCCTGCTTCATGCTTTCCCTCTGTCGGAAAGCACTAGGTAGGGAAGCTTGTGGCCAA
The DNA here is from genome assembly GCA_029233225.1 of Lepidodactylus listeri. NCBI lineage: Eukaryota > Metazoa > Chordata > Lepidosauria > Squamata > Gekkonidae > Lepidodactylus > Lepidodactylus listeri. The sequence goes on from JARCFY010000013.1 coordinate 32,764,284, forward strand.
AAACTCTGAAAGAACATTTTAATGCATTGTGCATAATGAAGGAAGGAGTTGTGGAAGACATTTCACAGCAGTGCTTTTCGGAACAAAGCAGGATAAAGGGGGGGGGTGGTACTTAGAATAGCCCAGATGGACCTCCCCATTAACTGTGAGCAGGGCCATAGTGGGAGGAGGTCGTACCCTGCCCCATCTCAGAATTCTTTGAAACTGGGTATTAAATTTAGGATATGACAGCTTCCATTTGAAAAAGAAACAAGACCTTCTTAAAAAAAAGAATCAAAACTTTTGAAATTAAAAATAATAATAACCAGAGGCCAGTCCATTCCTCTCTCCAGATGACAACAATCTAAACTTTACTCACCTGATCTGCCCAGCTCAACAACTAGGGCTGCCAGTCTCCAGGTGGTGGCTGGAGACCTTGATATGAGAAATCATGTTTCTAAATGTTTATGGGGAACAGGCTGAAGGAGAAGAAGGGGGGAGAGGGGCAGAAGCTAAGCTATTATCTACGCATGTGCCTGAAAGTAGGGCCTCTCTTATCTATAACGGTGCCAGGCAGAGCTGCATTCCAAGCCTGTACACCAGTTTGCTTTTTTCTTTTTAGAGTTTACCATGGAAACTTGCGTCGGGGGTAGGTAGATTGTGCACCCTCCGCGTGACCAGCAATTGGTCAGAGGGGCAGGAATGTAGTGATGCGTCGGGAGCCTTAAATTGAGCTGTGCTGCGTCACGGACCTCAGAGACAGCATCCCGGTGCTCTCTCTCCATGCTTGCAAGCCTGTATCCAGAATAAAAGCTTTGCTTGTTGCCAACTGCCTTGTTGTGGAATCCTTGGGTAAAGAGAGATATTGCCCATAACAATTTGGTGTCAGAAGTGGGATGTGACAGTCCTTTTGGACCGGTGGGCCCTGCAGGGGGATCCGCAGATCAGCCTTCTGTTGACCTGCCTGGGGTAGACTCTGGACTCCCTGCAATGAAGGCGCGCCCCGGCTTTCTTTAGTCGGTCCTTGCAGGCTGTTTGGTTTTCACCCCCGCTAGGTCAAGAACCCACAATCAGTGGCAACAACCAGGCTAGGAGGTCCAGGACTGCGAGGGACTTCCTACTTTGGTGGTGAGTAGCTTTGGTGAAGTTAGCTACACGTAGGAACATGGGGAACAAGGGTTCCAAAGCGCGCTTGAGGAGGGATCTCGTGGGGGACGCCCCGCCTGGACGGAAACAGGTAGAGATCCCTGAAAAGAGTCCCTTTGGTTAGTTGTGGACTCAATGGGAGGGAATTCAAGGGAAAGGGGATTGCTTCAAGGAAGAAATGTTTCATTTGCGTACTGGGGTGTGGCTTGGCTACGGTGATGGCCACGGTATGGATCCTGCGACTATAACTTGTGCGCAGAGGTCCACATATATTTGCTAGAGTTAGATCCTAGCCCAAAGGCAGGTTATGAAGTGCCTTAAATCCTACTGTTCATGTATTTTGTGGGATCAAAGCATTGTAAAATAAACAAGGAAGCAAAACCTAGGCTTTGTGTGGCGCTGGCTCGCTGCCCTGATTCTAAAAATGAGACCAAGTCTAGTGCACCCCCCTCTGAGTACTGGGACCCCCCTTAATCATCTTTCTCCCCCTCCCTATCTGGCTCCGGGAGACGGAGGGAGAGGAGGAGGGGGAGTGCTTGGTGTGCCGGGGGTGGGTGTAGGAAACCACTCAGAAGAGGAGGGAGAGAAAACCGAAGGGGAGGAAAGCGAGGGATATGAAGAGGCGGCTGAGAGCGGAGACACAGAGCTTCTCCATTCCGGTCTCCAAAGGGAGTTACGAGGCTTGAAACAGCGGGACCAGATGTGGGGAAAGGGAGATGATGACATAGGGAGGAAATTCCTGTGGAATACCTTGAGAGATTGAAGGAAGGGATGAGAAGACGTTACAAAAAATTGATGGGTTGACGAACAAGTCTATGCAGGAGTTGATGAATGAGGCTCAGAAAGTCATGGTTAGGAGGGATGAAGAGAAGGAGAAAAAGAAAGTAGGATTAATTAGACGGTTAAGGAGGTAGTGCGTGCAGGAGGAACGGGCGGGGGACGCGAGAATGGATGGAAAGGAATAGAAAAGTAAGAAAAGGAGGAGGTGCTGCAAGAGGAAACTGGGGAAGAGACACGACCCAGACATATGGGGGGAAGGGGTCCCTCTCTCTCCAGAAATGTCTGTGCAATATGCAAAAAACCTGGGCATTGGAGGTGGGAATGTTCAAACAAGGGAGGGGCAGAACAATAAGCTACCTACACCCAAGTACTCCAGTATGAGGATTCAGACTAGGGGTGTCAGGAGCTTTTGTTTAGTGGCCCGTCCTCCACAGAGCCCATGATAACCTTGGAGGTGGGGATGTTCAAAGAATCTGTAAGCTTTTTAGTTGATACTGGGACATCTAGGTCCATGTTGTCTGTAAATATTAGAAACATGAAGGAAACAGCTGGGAGACTTAAGGTGATGGGGGTTAGTGGTTTGGTCTCTGAGGTGCCTATTTTGGCACCCCTGCCTGTGATTCTCCCACTGCAGGGCGGGGGTGTTTTTCATGATTTTTGTGGATGCCTCAGAGTGGGGTAAATTTATTGGGGAAGGATTTGTTAAATAAGTTGGGAATGTGTGTTCATTTGGTGAATGGAAAGTGTACGGTTTTTCAGGGGATTTTAAGGGGAGACAGGGGTGGTCACTCGCTTTCAGTGGTGAGTGCTCCCTCAAGAATATACAGGATCCCCTACAATTTTTGGAGAAATTTTGACCCAGGTATTGAAAGAGTGGACTCCCCCTCTAGGGGTGTTCCTGACCCAAAGTATGGATGATTTACTGCTTTGCTGAAAGAGGGAAAACGGGTTAGGAAGGGGTCTGTTAGCCTTCTTAATTTTCTGGCTAGAAAGGAACTCAGGGTGGCTCAAAAGAAAATTCAATTCTGCCAGACTCAAGTGAACTACATAGGGCATTTGCTGAAAGAGGGAAAAAAGCTCCTGGACCCTGAGAGAATCTAGGGTATTCAGGACCTCCCCCTCCCTCTGACAAAGAAACAATTGAGGGTTTTTTTGTTTTTTTTTTAGAGGCTGTGAACTTTTGCAGGACTTGGATAGAGGGATTTGCTACCCCTCTTACCAATAAACTGCGGGACGATCAGCCTGACAGGCTTGAGTGGGTAAAGGAGGAAAAAGCAGCTTTCCAGAGCCTAAAAGCTAGCCTCCTGTCCGCTCCGGCCCTGGGACTTCCCAATATGCAGAAACCCTTTCATCTGTATGTAACAGCACAAGAAGGGTTTATGATTTCTGTCTTGAATAAGAAAAAAAGAAAAGGGGGGGCAAGAACATCCTTGTGTGGAATTAATCAGTTTGCAAATTAAAAAGGGAGGATTTAGAGGAGGCTCCCATTGAAAGTGCTAAAAATATTTATAGATGGGTCCTCCGGGGTCATAAATGGGAAAAGACATGGTGGTTATGCTGTGGTAGAAGAGGGAGGGCAGGAAATTGAGTCGGGAGCCCCCCCCCCCCCCCATGTCCGCACAAACTGCAGGGCTGTATACTCTAAAAAGAGCCTTGGAGATATTTGCTGGGAAAATTCTAAATGTTTACTTTAATTCGAAGTATGCCTGTGGGGTGGTTCATGTGTTTGGAAAAATATGGGCGGAGAGAGGATTGCTAAGCTCAAGAGGGAAGTCGGTGTCCTGGGCTAGCAGTTCTCACCAAAAAAGCGGAGAAAATTAGTTCTCAGGATGTATTAAGACTACATTCTGCAGATTCCTGAAACTTGCTTAAAAAAAAACAAAACAGGCACAGCTCACGCAGATACCCCCCCTCCTCCCTCTTTCTCTCTCTTCAGATAAGACATTCCACAGTGTTAAAGATGTTGATGTAAGCTGAGCTAAAGGAGGGGGAACGGGTGGAGTGAGAGAGAGAGGCTCCACATTCCTTCGGGGCGGGTGTATGTAGAGGTACCATCTCCCGGTCAGTCGATTTAGTAACAAGCAAAAGGGGATTAAGCCTTTAGATATGCAACATAGTGTAGAAAGCAACTAAGAGGAAAGTAAAAGTATATTTTGTGTATTTCATACAGCATCTGAGAACAAGTGCAAAACTGTCATGTCAGGCACTGACATGCACAGATTGCAATTATACATGTGAAGGGGCATTAAAAGGATACCTCAAGGGCTGGGCCCCAGCCCACCGTTTAGCTACACACAGAGAGAAAGGGAAAAAGTGGAAACACAGGGTGCACAAGAAGAAGGAGGGAAACTTCTGCTCCCTGATGGTCACCTCTGGCTCCCTGAGGGGGTAACTAGGGAAGTACTAAAAGCTCTGTATAAAGGTGGACATTAAGGAACAGAGGCCCTTGTAGATGCGTTTCTTCAGAAATTCGTGGGCTGCAGGGTTTGGACTTTGGCCAAGCAGCTAGTCCAGCATCATCTAGTGTGCCAAAAGGTTAATAAAAGGGGAGGCCGTGCCACTCACATTGGAGGCCAGCCTCTAGCATTGCGTCCATTCAAGAACCTCCAGGTGGATTTTATAGATCTACCCCCTGTAGGCAAACTCAAGCATTGCCTGGTAATTACTGATCAACTTACAGGGTGGGTGGAAGCGTTCCCCACTGCAAAAACTACAACAGGGGTGGTCACTAAGTTGCTCCTGGTCAGCCACCAGAAGGCATCCATGAAATGAAAGATGTCTTTTTGCAGAAGTGTGTGCTGTCCCTCTTCTCTATTCTCCCTGCTCGCAGGAAACAAGGTCTTCTACATCAGACCCTCGAAGTGGCAGTGCACTCTATCCAATCCGGAGGCTGGGTCCTTGTGAAGAAGTGGAAAGACGAACCCCTCCAGCCCAGGTGGACAGGCCCTTACCAAGTCCTCCTCACGACTGAGACAGCGATCCGGACGAAGGAGGCAGGGTGGACACATCATACCCGGGTAAAAACGGTTCCTGTCCCCACTGACGAGGTGGAGTGGAGGTCATTCCCTGATCCTGAAAACCCTCTCCAGTGCACCCTACGGAAACTGAACTCTAAACTCCAGGTCTGCTGATGAGTGGTGTCTACCAAGGGAACTGCCTTACCCCTGACGGCTCAGTTCCTATTGTGTGGGAAGGACTCTTTTGCCAATTCTATAGGGGGAGGGTGAAAAAGGGGGGAGGATCTCAAACTCCCTTTGGCTGGGTAGAGTTCCAACACAGGGACCCCTCCAAGCATCAAAAGTGGAAGTGTCGGTTCACTTTCCGGCAATCACAGTGGTTTTCCAAGGTACATGTGTGGGAATGCAATAAAAGGGGTTTCGGGGATCCTGAACTCATAACCCAGGAGGAGCTCAACTTAAGCTATGCACCAGGCACTGGCGGTAACATATGGATCAGACATGCCACCTATATGTTCAAACAACATGGTCAGAACGTTACTTTGGTATATGAGCCCCCTCAAACCATAGCCTCTGCCAGTTTGCCACCTAGGTTAATACGGGAACCACTTCTGGTGGTAGGGGCCCTCAGTGATCTGAATACAAGAGAAACACTGTTTTAAGCGCCTCAGAAGGCTGCAGATAATAGTAATAGCAAACTACGCTGGTTCAAGTACAGTAGGGCTACAAAGGGTTTGTGTTTCTGCTGCATACATACTGGTACTTGGAATGGTAAAATCATGAATTATAATAGAAGTGAGTCATGGATGAGACGGCTACAGAATTACACTGCGTGTACAGATAAATTTTGGCTAAGCACCCCAGGAAATCAGACACATGGAAACCTGAGTATAGGAGGTAATAACACACCTAGGGACATATATCCCCATATTCCAATGTTTTCTGTGAATTTTACTGGCAGTGGATCAATCTGTAGTGGGTGGACGATGGCTGATGAGAATCTATGGTTTTTCTTTGATGGATGGGCCACTAATTATCACCCCGGCTTCTCACAAGGAGCTTGCGTAGGGGTAGGCTTCCTCACTTTCCCAGTCCAAGTTCTTCCTCCCAAATCCAGAGCCCGGCGGGCTGTCCAAAGTGGGAAAGGAACTCAAACTGGGCCTCTTGGCCCGTCCTGTTCTGATGAGGTGATAATAGGGATACAACTGTCTCAGACTGAAAGTGGTAGAGTGGCGGGGAGGTCTTGTAACAGGTGTGTTAACATTAGGATCATATCCAGGTGTTGTAGCACAGGAGAATCAATATAGCATTCTAGGCTTGACGTGTCGCTTAGAAAAAAGTGTGAATGTTATGGGTCAGATCATACGGGAACTACAGGCCGAGATTGAGGAATTAAACCAGGTTATTATTCAGCACAGGATGGCTCTTGATTATCTTCTTGCTCAGGATGGTGGATTCTGTAAGGTAATAGGTCAACGTTGTCATGTGAAGTTCCACAGCCTGAATAAGACCATAAATGAGCAATTGCAGCAACTAACAGAATTAGAAAGCCACAATATCGAAGGAACAGGAAACCCCTGGGATTGGCTCACCTCTTGGCTCCCAAATTTATCATGGTTAAAATCACTGGTTAGCCTTGGGGGCCCTTCTGGTCCTGATAGGGATTGTAACGTGCTGCTGCTTGCACTGCCTGCCTGTAGTGCTCTCATGGTGTAAACTAAAGTAGAAATCTAGGCCCTTGCCTAAGGATAATATTACCCAGACGGCCTTGATAACCATTATTCCAAATAATATAGCCTCTGATACAAGTACTGCAGAACTAAATGAGGTGTGATGATGTAGTGTTCCCCAAAAAGGGTTTATAAAAAGAAAAAGGGAGGAGTTGATATGAGAAATCATGTTTCTAAATGTTTATGGGGAACAGGCTGAAGGAGAAGAAGGGGGGAGAGGGGCAGAAGCTAAGCTATTATCTACGCATGTGCCTGAAAGTAGGGCCTCTCTTATCTATAACGGTGCCAGGCAGAGCTGCATTCCAAGCCTGTACACCAGTTTGCTTTTTTCTTTTTAGAGTTTACCATGGAAACCTGCGTCGGGGGTAGGTAGATTGTGCACCCTCCGCGTGACCAGCAATTGGTCAGAGGGGCAGGAATGTAGTGATGCGTCGGGAGCCTTAAATTGAGCTGTGCTGCGTCACGGACCTCAGAGACAGCATCCCGGTGCTCTCTCTCCATGCTTGCAAGCCTGTATCCAGAATAAAAGCTTTGCTTGTTGCCAACTGCCTTGTTGTGGAATCCTTGGGTAAAGAGAGATATTGCCCATAACAACCTCCCACTATTATAACTCACCGCCAGGCAACAGATGTCAGTTTGTCTGGAGACAATGGCTAACATCAGAACATAAGAAAAGCCAATGTTGGATCAGGCTGCTTTGGAAGCTTCACTCTATGGCATTATACCCCACTGAAATCCCTCCCCTCCCCAAACTCCACCCTCCTCAGGCTCTACCCCCAAAATCTCCAGGCGTTTCCCAACTTGGGGCTGATGACCAGTGTTCCCTCTAAGCTGAGTTAGTGTGAGTGAACTCACAGTTTTTTAGCCTCCGGCTCACACGTTTTTGTCCTAGCTCAGGAAGGATGGCTCCAGAGCAAACTAATGTATGCAGTAGCCAAATTGCTCACTCACAACTGTAATGGCAGTAGCTTACAAAGTAGATTTTTTGCTCATAGGACTCCACAGCTTAGAGGGAGCATTGGTGACCCTATCCACAATCCAGGATTTCTGCCGGCTCAGAGTGGGTTTCTAAACGTCACTCTCTGCCAGGAGACACTGAGACATTAAAATGGCCTAAGAGCAAGTCAAGCTGACTGACCCTTAACAGGCCGGCAGTATATGTTGCTTCACCCACTACCTCTTCTGCAAATGAGTGTCAGTGCAGGAGGAGATGATTGGTGAGCTGACACTGATTTTTGTTGCTGCTGAAGACTCCAAGCCAGATGCCCCTCCCCCGAGGTGCCGGAGGAGCAGCTTGGACTTGGCTCTGCTTGCTTCAGGTCAGCAGTGGTCCTTTAGAGCAGCAGTCCACTGGGAACTTTCCCTCTAATTTAAAGGCCAGTCTGCCCAGCTGTCAGCCTTATTGAACCTAAAAAATCCAGGGCGCTGTGGGGAGGAATCCCTTCCCTTTTGCTGCTGTGGTCTGTATGCTTAAGGAGTAGGGGCTGTTATTTAGGGTTGCCATCCTCCAGGTGGGGCCTGGGGATCTCCCGCTTTTACAACTGATCTCCAGCTGACAGAGATCAGCTCTCCTGGAGAAAATGGCTGCTTTGAAGGGTGGACTCTATGGCCTTGTACCATGTGGAGGCCCCACCCCTCCCCAAATCCCACCCTCTCCTGGCTCCACCCCCAAAGTCCCCAGGTATTTTCCAACCTGGACTTGGCAACCCTACTGTTATTTCTGTATTCTCCTTATACACAGATAAAAGCTTCTGAACCTAAAAAAGTATGGCTCTTGTTCAGCTGATATCAACTGAAGCTAAGCTGCCCAAATATATGTACACTTTTGAAAAGATGTAGGTTGAAAAGAAACTACTGTCCCCCCCCCCATTCATTTTTCTGAATTTCAGTCTCTGCTTAGGTTTGTTATTCTATTAAGGACATTGTAGAATGGGGGGAACACCTGGAACCCAGTCTGAGGCAACTGCTGGAATTACTGGAATCTACTGATGGGTTCCACGCAGGCCTTTAGGGAACCTACACTCCACACAACCTGTCCAAAGTTATAAAAACATGAGAATCAGGTTGGTGTAGTAGTTAAGAGTGTTAGGCTAGGATCTGGAAGGCCCAGACTGGAACCCTCACTCTGCAGGAGAAGGAGGAGGAGGGGAGGGGGAAGGATAGATTTATACCCCACCCTTCACTCAGAGTCTCAAAGTGGCTTACAATCTCCTTTCCTTTCTCTTCGCACAGCAGACACCCTGTGAGGGAGGTAGACCTGAGAGCTCTCTCTGAGAGGACTGTGACTGACCCAAGGTCACCCAGCTGACTGCATGTGGAGAAGTGGGGAATCAAACTTGGTTCTCCAGATTAGAGTCTGCCACTCTTAACCACTACACCACACAGGTACTCCAGTTTGCTGGGGGACCTTGGGCCAGTTAGTTACTCACAGTGTAATCTGTTTCATAAGGTGGTGGTTGCAAGGATAAAATGGAAGGGGTGAGAATGACGTAAGCCACTTTGGGTTCCTGCTGGGGGAAAAGGTGAGGTATAAATGAAGAAAATAAATTAAACTGTGTCATCCCCCCCCCCCCCCAATTCCTAAACTCCATGCAATTTCTAACTCATTTTGTATGGTGCTGCTATATGAGTAATAAGCTTATTAAGTATTGATGGAGTCTCAGCTCTCTTGCCACTCTCTGCTGAGAGAGAAGGTTCTCTAGAGTAGTTCTTGACAGATTTTAAGCCATCAGCCATGACAAGCATGTGGAGAAAATGGCTGCAGGACAGTTTGATTTATCCACGCTTGTGTGGTGGGTTTACTGTCCCACCTCTGGTCTTCTTTGTGATTGTTTTACACTGGTTCTGTCAGGGAGAAACATGACTTTAAGCTGAGTCGTTGTCACCTGTATCTGATGTGGGCTGTCAACAGTGATGGCATGGTAGAGATACAGGATCCCCCCCCAAAGAGATTTCACTAATTTTAGCATTTGATTCTTTTAGCCTTCTCTCAAAATCTGTACAGTAGTAGTAACGGGATTGGGCCCTCCAAATCGAATGGAGACTTCCCATTTGGTGAAACTCAGTGGCATATCTACTAAAGCTATGCCCTTTGGTTGGTTGTTTTTAAGGGCAAGGGGATTTTGCCAGGTTTACAGTTCCTTCTAGTGCAAATAGTACGTGTCTTTAGATAGTGAGCTGGTCGTCACTCAGCAAGGCAGTCTTGGGGGACTGTTTGCAAATATGCCCCACTGAGAATGGTTGAAGCAGGTTTGCAGGCAAACAGGCATCCATCCATCATTCCCAAGTGAAACCTTAATAAAACTGGCTGTGTCAGTTTGCAGTGGAAGGGAGTGTGAATAGGAAAAACCCACCTGCCAAAGGAACCTATTGGCTAATAACTCATTTCAAAAGTTTGGAGGGCCTCTTTTAAAGAAACCATGATGAACAATTTATTTGTTTACTTCATTTATAGTCTGCTTTTCTGATTGAGACTCAAGGTGCATGGCAACATTAGAACATTGCAATAAACAAGGCAATAGAAAGGGGGGGGGGGACTGCCTTAATATTTCCACAGACATTAAAATGATAAGCCTTTATAAAATTGCCCCCCTCTATTTTACTGCAACCTTATTCTCTGTTCCTGAAGCAACCTGACACTAAACTAAGTATAATATATAGATAAACAGGAAAAATGTGCGTGTAGCATTTTTTAAAGACTTGAAACAAGAGGGGAGAGACAAGCCCAGCCAGCCAGCCAGGGTACAGTTTTCTAGTTGCCTGTATAGCTGTTATGCACATGGGCAAGTTTACCAGCTACTACATACATCATCCCATTCTGTAATTATCATGGCTATGAATGTTGAGCTCCTAATTAATTTGGGGACTCCAGAAAAGACCATCAAGAGTAGAGGAGGATTTGTAGCAACTGGAAGGAGGTTGCAGAAGTGGAGAACTACAGGCTGTCCCCCCCCCACCCACCCCGCTTCTGCAGTCAGGTTCCCATTACTGCAGCGTAATTTAATTTCTTGGTGGCAGTATTCACTGAGTGAGACAGTGTGGTCTCACAAGTGCCTAGCTGGCGCAGAGAATGGAACCCAAAATAATTACACTAGGCAGTGGGAATCCAAAGGCATCGCTGGGTCCCCTCCGTCCTTTCCCAGATCCAGTCATAGATTTAATTTTGCTTCCCTCTGAGTGGCTGAGTGCACTTGAATTGCAGTTTTTAATAATTGCACTTCAGTGTGACACTAGATTAGAGAAAGTCGGCTTTGGGAACAAGCCAGGTATGCTATACAAATCACAGCCCAAGGAGGTCTCTACACAGGCAAGTATTCCAGCAGCTACAGAATGATTCACATTCTTTTGCACACACCCATAGAGTTCCCAACTAACCATAAAAAGTGACATGCTCTGCTCTTGTGCCTTTAATAGCAGTTTAGCAGCAGGAGACAAGAGGCAAAGGTTGTTGCAACATGGGGATACAAGTGTAATCCACTAATGTCTGTGGTCAAGTTACTGATAAGGCACAGGCGCAGGGACGGTAATGAAATTCGGAAACCTTCCTCCACAGTGTTAAGATGAGTTGCTTAGAGTTGCCCACTGCCCTGGGGAAAGATGTCCTGCCCCTTTAATAGAGGCGTAATACAATCTTATTTACCTCTACACCATAGGCGTCAACTTCAGGGGGGCTGGGGAGCTGGAGCCTCCCCTGAACTTTCCAGGAAGTGCTGAGCATCCCCCAGAGACAATGGCCTGTGATGTCTCTGGCCCAGCCCCAGCCCCCCCCCCCCGGGAAATTGGAAAGTCTACACCCTTGCTTCACACCAGGGAAAGCTCATTCCTATACTTTAAGCCTCTGTTAAAAGGATATACTTTTCCTGGGCAACTGGGCTTGCCCAGGAGACCTCCCCGGTGGTTCGTCTTGTCACAAATCTGCCCTGGGTCTATGTGTTCTTACATGCGTATTGTGTGCATGTAAAGCACATTTTTCTTCATTGTGCCACCACTCAAAATCCAGCCTCCCATGTCACCAGTGATGGGGGTCTGACAGGGGTGTTGGATCTTCCTGCCTACCTGGAGTGTGGTGCAGATGTGATCCATTTGGAAAGAAAGAATAGTGTTCCAGTGTTGGCAAGAGAGAACTGCTGAAGTAGGCTGAAGCACCTTGGGGCACATAAGAACATAAGAGAAGCCAATGGTAGATTAGGCCAATGGCCCATCCAGTCCAACACTCTGTCACACAGTAGCCAAAAATACCAGGTGTCATCAGGAGGTCCATCAGTGGGGCCAGGACTCTAGAAGCCCTCCCACTGTTGCCCCCCCCCAAGCACCAAGAATACAGAGCATCACTTGCCCCAGACTGAGAGCTCCTATCTATACCTTGTGGCTAATAGCCACTGATGGACCTCTGCTCCATATGTTTATCCAATTTCCTCTTGAAGTAGTCCATGCTTGTAGCTGTCACCACCTCCTGTGACAGTGAATTCCATGTGTTAATCACTCTTTGGGTGAAGAAGTACTTTCTTTTATCTATTCTAATCCAACTGCTCAGCAATTTCATTGAGTGCCCATGAGCGCCCCCCCCCCCCGATTGAATGTGGGGAAGTGGATCTGTTACCCTGCAGGAGTGCTTCAGTGGTCTTTGTCTGTATATTTGTAATTAAAACAAATAACACAAGGATATGGGGTGGTCTTAGTGGTTCTGGAATCCTCAGCAAAAGTCCAGTGGTTTGGGGGGTTTTGCTGTCAAGTCAAAGCTGACTTATGGTGACCCCATAGGGTTTTCAAGGCAAGAGATGTTGAGGGCTGGTTTGCCCTTGCCTGCCTCTGCATAGCAGCTCTGGACTTCCTTGGTGGTCTCCTATCCATTTGCTAACCAGGGCTGACTCTGCTTACCTTCCGAGATCTGATGAGATTGGGCTAGCCTGGACTATCCAGCTCACGGCAAAAGTCCAGGTTGGGGTCCCAGAATCCCTCCACCAGCCTCCCTACGAGGGCCAAGAAAAAATGGCCGTCACTCCATGTGTGGTGGATGGGAGCCCTCACAGGAAGTCAACTGCCTCAGCCCTGGATGGAGCATGTGCAAGTGAATACATGAACACGTGAAACTGCTTATACGAATCAGACCCTTGGTCCATCAAAGTCAATGTAGTCTACTCAGACTGGCAGCAGCTCTCCAGGGTCTCAGGCAGAGTTCTTTCCCATCACCTGCTGCCAGATCTTTTAACTGGAGATACCATGGACTGAGCCGGGGACCTTCTGCTTGCCAAGCAGATGCTCTGTCATTGAGCCACAGCCCACCTGAAGTGGATGTTGCTGTGAGCTGGCTACCTGAGCCCCAGACAGAGCAGGTACAAGTGGCACTTGCACTTTGTCTTCTTTCCACCCTCCACTCAGGGGATGTGGGCAGTCAGCCCCTCCCAGCCCATGGCAGCTGCCTCTTCCTGTTTACTGGTTAAGACACCCCCCCTCCCCCGCCACCACCCCTGCAAGGACACCATAAAGCTCCAGTGTTTTCTCTTCCAGTGGGAACCGACCTGGAAAAGTGCTGCTCCCTGAAGCTTCTCCCCACTTGGAACAGTGAGGGTGCACGAAGGGATGTTAGGGCTGCCAACTTTTAACCTGTTCCCTGTAGCTGTCCCTCTAATATCAGTTTGCAAACAATGGTAAGGTGATGTTATTTCATCTTCACTGACCTATTTCCACTCCAGCCAGTTTAGTGTAGCGGTTAAGAGTGGCAGACTCTAATCTGGAGAACCAAATTTGATTTCCCACTCCTCCTCCACATGCAGCACGCTGGGTGACCTTGGGTCAATCACAGTTCTCTCAGAGCTCTCTCAGCCCCACCGACCTCACAGGATGTCTGTTGTGGGGAGAGGAAGGGAAAGGCGATTGCAAGCCACTCCGAGACTCCTTCTGGTAGTGAAGAGAGGGGTACAAAAACAACTCTTCTTCTTCTTCAACCTCTATGAAAGGAGTAGGACACTCCTTCTCCCTTCCCCTGTCAAGATGGCTACCTTACCTTAAGCACTGTTAGAACTGTTCCTTTTACCTTGTCCCACAGATCAAATAGTGCCTTCCTAGCCTGCATGGAGTAACATCATGCTTTCCCTAATACTCTTTCGTTCATTGCTTAGAAAGCAAAATGACCATTTATTCCAGCAAGAATGAAATGTTTTTGGTGCCCAAACAGCATTGTTCTTGTTGCCTTCCAAGGAAGAGGCACTCCATTTGTGGACCGCTCTGGCACCCTTCTTAACAGTAGGCACCGTGTCACCTGCACATATGGGTCAGAAACAGGAGGCAGGCCAAGTATATACAGCATCAGCAGCAACTCTGTGCAACAAAAGTATGAATTTCATTCTCAAATGCACCAGGATCAGCAGCCTGGAGTCTTTACCCAGATTTAGTGGGGGAAAGCCTATTTGCCCTGGGAATGGACTGAATCATGTTTAGAATGAGCACGATGTCATGGAGACTGTATCATGTGGCAGGTTCCTGCTTTTTATGCAGAGAAAACTATCCATGTGGCATTTGCGTAAGCTGTACCCTATAACAGGAGTGCTATGTGCATGCAGAGCGTTTTTCTCTCTCTGTGTGAAAAGCTTCACTGGTTGGGTTCTGTACACCAGGCTGCTCTGGCAGGCTGTGCCCCCCATTGGCTGAAGACTCAGCAGCATTTTTGCTACACTTCAGCTTTTGTGAGGGCTAGGGTTGCTAAGTCTGGGTTGGAAAATACCTGGAGACTTTGGGGGTGGGTCCAGGAGAGGGTGGGGTTTGGGGAGGGGTGGGGCCTCAGCATGATACCACGCCATAGAGTCCACCCTTCAAAGCAGCCATTTTCTCCAGGGGAGCTGATCTCTGTCAGCTGGAGGTCAGTTGTAAAAGCAGGAGATCTCCAGGCCCCACCTGGAGGCTGGCAACCCTCATGAGGGCATAAATTGCTCTGCAACGCCAGCCTTAAACATTCCCATACCACATGCACTCCAGTAACTGCAGCACTTGCAAATAATCAGGGACCATTTCGTGTAGAGATCAGATTTTTAAAAACCTGTGGTAATCCCATGAAAAGGGGATGAAAAAACAGCTTCCACCTGCCTTGCTAGGAAATACAGTGCAGAAAAATGAGACAAGGTTGGGGTTTGGGCTGAGAAGGGAAGAAATGATAGAAAGCGTGTCTGTTATGATTCCAAAGCAGCTGCTGGGAGTGAGGGAAAGTGGGTCATGTCAAATGCAGCCTTAAAGCACTGGTCAGGCAGACCCCACCCCTGCCCATATATGAGCACATCAGACAGAGAGGGAAGAGAGGGCTTCCTTCATTGGCCTACTGGGACCAATGACCACTCAGCTTGTCCCTTCCCGGAACTGCATGCATCAGCAGCCAATATACCTAGCTGCTTCCACAGGGACATATACCCCCCCACATGGAAAGTGGGAAATCCCCACATTCAATGCCAACACCCACATGACATAGTTCTCCTTCTGGGCATCATTCATGTGATTCCCAGATGGAGGAAAAAAGGACTCAGAGGGTTCTGCAGTGGCTGCGAGTGTGTGTGTGTGTGTGTGTGTGTGTGTGGACACTCCTTCTGTTGCCACTGCTGTGAGAGGGTAGAGAGCTAAGCTGCACTTTCAAAACAGTGTGCAGCAGCTTTCTGCCATATGCTATTTTCCCCACCGCCAGTCTTTTAGAGATCATTTTTGTCCCCTCTTCCCTGCTGAGTAGTGCTGTAGGGAAAGAGAGAGGGCAGGGGAAAGGAGGGTGGTGGTTCTGGGCTGCAAGGGGTATGTGTGTGTCTCAGTGTGGTTGCTATTGCATATGCACTTTTGTGCAAAGGGGGAGCAGCAGCAAGTGGCAAGGGAAAGGGAGTGTATGAATGAATGTTTTGGGATGTCTGTGTGCACATGTGTGTCTTTGTGCTCCTGTCTAGAAGCCACCTGGCTTTAACTATACATCCCATCATCTCCTTGTCATCCAGCCACAGGTCTTTTGATCAGCTGTGCTCCTGAAGCTTAATTCCTAGGCAAACATGAGCCTGATATGGAGTGCAACAAGAAAGGGTTTCTGCCTTCTCCTCCCACACCCTTTTCCTTGAGCTGGAGGGATATTTGCCCCCTTGAGGAAATTCACCTATGCTGATACTTACCTGTAGGTTTCCCCAGTGGTGCCAATAGCAACTTGCCTGGGCCATTTGAGATCAGGAAAACAGCGTATGTGGGAGAAGATTTAAGCCCCTTCTCCCCATATATGCCATGGCCTCAGTCTGAATTGGACCCTTGGGGACTTAGTTCCAGGCACAGAACTCTTGAGGAATGGCAGATGGAAAATCCTCATGGGAGACCCAGAGAGTGCCTTATATGTAACGTGTGTGTAATAGTTAGGTCTTCTGAGGAGAAGCTGAGATGGGAGGTGAGGAACTCTTTAATGATCTGCCTCAGAACATATTTGGTTCCTCCTCAGGTGAAATGGTTGCTGCATTCTACTTGGTCACTATACACTTGATTTCTGTTTTCCTTTCCCATCAGGGGTGTAGCCAGGGCAAAGTCCTACTTCAGATTTGTTTTTTTTTAAATGGGCTTCTAAATTTGGGACATTACAGCTCACTTTTAAAGAATGAGTGCTTGTTTTAAAAGTGAGACAAATTCTGTGTAAAAAGGAGGGGTGGAGGCTGGCACTCCCTCAGCACTCCAAATTCACGCCCCCCTCCCCACACTTGTTGAGCTTTGTCCAACTAGTATTCCCTCTGTCATGGTCATCCTTAAGTTATCCTGGGGGGAGAAACATCCTACATTTAGCTACTCCGGATGTGAGCATATCAGGTTACTTAAAGGCAGCAATACAAGGAAAGTGTTTTATAAGTCTGTAAGAGTTTCTGAATGTTGAAGAAAGTTCTCCTTCAGCTGACAGTCTGCAGATACTAAAAGGCACACAGGTGCTCAGCACCTGACTAACAACCAGTAGTTATTTATGAGGAAATCCTTACTTTTCCCATTTGTTTCTCTGCAGCTTAACTGAGCAAGGTTGCCTGGCTTACAGCCCATTTCCCCATCCTTTTGTTTTTGGGTAAATTACGTTGTAACTCAGGGGTCCTCAATCTGGTTGATTCTGTGGGCACTTTTAGAAGGTTGAGGATGGGAAGTGAGCCTTTCACAGTTCTCATTACTAATCACAAAAAATATTTATTTATTTAAAGTATTTATAAGCTGTCTTTCTTCCTTATGGAGATCAAGGTGGCTCACAATGTAAATGATCCATAAAATCAAGAAGAGAAAGATGCATAAACCAGAATTTGAAACGACAGTATGGCTGTGAAAAGGGCCACCAAGCTGCAGCTAACTTATAGTGACTAGTACACAGGGTATATCAAGCCAAGAGATGTTCAGAGGTGGTTTGCCATTGTGTCAGGACCCTGGATTTAGGACCATTTTAATCAAAAACAATCATAAATAAAACTGTCTTCAGCTGCCTCCTAAAGATTGAAAGGAAGTGGGCCAGGCACACCTCCCTCGGAAGGTTGTTTAATAATTGTGGGGCTGCCACTAAAAAGGCCCTCTCCTGTGTATCCACCAAATGAGCTTTTTTGATCATTGGGACTGCCAGGGCAACCTCTCCCTGTGATCTTAATTCCTGTGCAGGAACATGTGGGAGAACACAGTTCTTCAGATACACCAGTCCCAAGACATGTAGGGCTTTAAAATTCCAAACTAACAACTTTAATTGGGATTGGGAACAGATCAGCAGCCAGTGTAATTGTTGTAACGTTGGGGTCATTTGCTCCCAATAGCTGGCCCAGACCAGCAGTCTAGCTGTAGTGTTCTGCACTAGCTGCAGCTTCTGAACACTTTTCAGGGGTAACCCCAAGTACAGCACATTGCAGTCCAAACGGCCATTGTTTCTGAATGGGTGGTGTTCCTTACAGGCACAAAGGGAATGCCTCTGATCAAGACTGGTTCTTTATGACAGGGAATGGTGGCTTTGTCAAAGAAGCAAATGGGTGCCAGGAAGCCCATTTGGGGATACCTAAGGGGACCATTTGTTTAGGATGCCTTTTGAAGACAGTGACAGTGTGCAAGAGTAGTAGATAAATATGGGGATGAAGGTTGCACTGAGTAATCCAGGGCCACAGGACAAGATCCTGGTAGAGAACTGTGACTCATCACTGCCCTATTTATTCCTATAGTTTCTTCTGCATCTTCACAGGAAGGACTTCTTGAAAGTGTAACCTGAATCTAGCTCTGCTTGGAGTAAGTAGCGTGACCCAGCCCACTGTTCTCTCTGTCTGTCATCCTTGTAATCACTGAAAACTTCCCACAGCATCCCTCTCACTAGTCAGCGGTGGCTGCACGCAGGAAGGATATTTGCAGATCGTCTGGCTTTCTCTCTCTCCGCCCCCCCCCCCCCCCCCCCCGCAAATTAAACAGAACTGCAGAAAGCAAAGCCCGGAACCAGTTGACCAAAGGGTCTCTCTCTTGCATGCAAATGACTGTTTTTATTGCTGAATGAGCTGCCAGTGTTCATTGATTCATTCCTTGGGCTAGGGGGAGCTCGGGTGATGCTTTTCAAAGTGGCAACAGAAGGAAAGCCTCCAGGTTCTGTGTGTGTGTCTGAGATCATTTATGTGCCATTATCATTAATGACATGTCTTGCCTCTAGCCGCCAGAGCTATGTGCAACTTGATCCTGGGTACGTTTACTCAGAGGTAAGTCGCACTGTGTGTTCACTGGGGCTCACTTCCAAGTGAGTGTGCATTTTGTCCCCCTTCTGTGTTACTCTCTGCATGCATCAAAGAGAGGAATGCGTTGAACACAGGAAGCTGGCTTAGACTCAGTCAGGCAGCTCCTCTATTAAAGTCCACATTCCACTCTGACTGACAGTAGCTTTTCAGGGTCCCAGACAGAGGTCTTCCACATCCCCTACTACCTGATCTTTGTAACTGGAGATGCCAGGAACTGAACCTGGAACCTTCTGAATGCAAAGCAGTCACTGCCTCTCCATTTAGTGCCCAAGCTCCTAGCACTGCACAAGTGAAGCTTTTTCTGTTTGGAGATAAGTAGAGGGAAAAGCTTCAAACTTCTAAAAGTCAGGCTACTTCTGAAGCCAGAATTTTTAAAAAAGCTCTCCACCCTAGCTGTAGCACAGGGAGAGCATTCGAGCCCTAATTATAATTATAATAATTGTATGGCATTGTGTGTAGTGTAGCCAGGAGATGCGAAGATTGCCTGGCAACCTTAAGCTCTAGCTCTTTTGTGGCGAGACAGACATTTTTTGCAGCTCAGAGCTTTGAAAGAACTGTGACTTACCCAAGGTCACCCAGCTGGCTTCATATGGAGGAGTGGGGAATCAAACCTGGTTCTCCAGATTAGAGTCTGCCACTCTTAACTACGGCACTGTGCTGGTTTTCTAGCTTGAGCCCTACCTTCAGTACTTGATCCAGAACCATGAGTGAGCTCTTATGCACAACGAGAGAACTTCAACATAACTGGCTGAACACCAGAGGCAGGGAGCTTTCCTATCCCCTCCTCTCCTGTTCTCCATTTTACCCTTAATACATCCCTGTGAAGTAGTGTGTGACTGTGAGTGTGCGTGACTGGCCTAAGGTCACCCAGCAAGTTTGCATGGCAGAATGGAGATTTCCGCTTGGGTCTCCCAGATCATAGTCTGACTATCTTGACTTCCATAGAAGAAGAAGAGAAGAGATTGGATTTATATCCCACCCTTCACTCGGAGTCTCAGAGTGGTTTACAATCCCTTCCCCTCCCCACAACAGACACCCCATGAGGTAGGTGGGGCTGAGAGAGCTCTTTTTAGAACTATCCTTGAGAGAACAGCTCTGACAGAACTATGGCTTGCCCAAGGTCATCCAGCAGGTGCAAGTGAAGTAGTGGGGAATCAAACCTGATTCTCCGAGATTAGAGTCCACACACACTGGCTCTCAGACTTGGTTCTTTACTGATCTCTGGACAGAAATAATGCAGTAATCAGAAATGCAGCATTGAAGCATTTCTGAAATGTAAATTACTAATAACCACATTGAGCTATGATAAAATTCTTCATGATTTAAGGCACATTCATTAGATTAAAAAATGAAGAATTATGCTTATCTGCATGCACGAGAGAGAAGGAAGGCATCCTTTGTGCTTTGAACTGCAACCTGCCCCCAGAAACTTTACAGGTGAAGCTTTTCTGGTATGGAAGGTAAGTAGAGTGGTAGAAAACTCCACCTAGGGCCTGAGATTAACACCTGTCATGAAAGCTGATAAATTGCTCTGGTAAATCAGACCAAGGTTCTTGGTCTCTTCCAGCACCAAATTTCCAAAAGCTTCCTGGAAAATGCCTTATGGAAGACCGCAAACAGTACATGAAAGCAATGCTCTTATCATCTGATGGCCTGCTCATCAGGTATATTGCCTCTGAACATGGAGGTTCCATTTATCTCTCATAGTATTTAGAGTCCTAGGTAGACCCATTCTCTCCATGAAGAACCCGAACATCTCTACTCCAAAGACCCTTCATGCTTATAAGGACTGTGGTTCTAAACCAGGAGTCACTTTGTGGATTCCATGCAATATTTTTTGCAGACGTTTCCTCAATGACAGGTGGCCCTTGGAGACAATTCCAGGGTGCCTGGGGTCATGAACACAAACCACATGGGCAGGATCTATGTGGCGTGAGGGGATCTAGAAGGACTGGTTGACTGAGGGCTTGTGGTGGGTCTCAGCAGTCCTTTGCTGGATTCAGAGCCAATTTAGCACCCCCTTCCTTTTATTTCAAGTGGACTTTAATAGAAAATTCAACAGAGAAAGCCCTCTCAACTGCATACCAGGAGGCATTTCACTAACTCAGTTTTGTTGAGGGCAGTTGCCCTGATGATACACAGGGGTAGTAGATGGAGGACAGGCCCCATCAGCGGTGACTGAAGGAATGCCAGTGCTGAGAGGCAGCTACCATTGGGGGGGGGGGGCGCTGCCTCTATGCCCTGTTTATTGGGCTCTCCAGGCAGCTGTGTGAAACAGTCTGCAGGAGTAGATGGACCACCGGTGTGATCCAGCAGGTTCTTCTCCTGTTCTGAAGCAGGCTGCTCCCCTAGTTTCTCTGAGCATGTGCAGGTGTTTCCTTCACCACACCCAGGTCCCTCTGAGCTGGGATTGTAACATGTTTTGTATTTTTTTAAAGGCCTCAGATGCAGGGATGGGAGGCTTGACCTGATGGGCTTTGGCCTTACCTGCAGCTCCCGAAGGCCCAATCCTCCTGAAGACACAGCCCCCCCCCCCCGGGTTTTGCCACCGAGAGGGCCAGCTCTTGGTGCCTGCAGTGCAGCCTCCGCTCTGGCGAAGGGTGTTTGGCGAAAGCCCTCGGTGCCTTGCGGGCCGAAGAAGGCCAGGCTCCCCGCTCCCCCCCCCCCCCCCCCCGGTCAGTTGGCAGCCCTCTTTATTCCAGGCAGACACATCCGACGGAGACAGGCAGGCGGGGGGGGGGGGGCTTCAGCGCAGGCGGCAAGCCAACAGGTGGCGCCTTGTCGCCCGGAGGAGGGCAAGAGGCTGCGTAGCTGCTTCACCTGTTGAGCTCCCGCCGGCTCCAGGGGGGCAGCGGCGGCAGCAGGCAGCCCTCCGCGCGGCCGAGGCGCCTTTAAGAGGAGCAGCCGCCCTCCGGTGCCCTCCTCCGTTCCGCGCCCCGCAGCAGCCCCCTCCGCGGGCACACCGGTGCGGCGCTCCGCAGCAGGAGGAAAACGGCGGCCGGCCAGCTTCGCCCCGCTGCCCGCCGGTCCAGGAGAGACGCCGCCGCCGCCTCCCTCTCCCTGCCCGGCTGGGGCTGAGCCGCACGCGCCTGCGGAGCGCCATGGCCAGCGGAGCCCGCGCCCCCGGGAGCCCGGCTCGGATCGTCCCTGCCCGCCGCCGCCGCCGCTGCGGCACACCTGCTGCCAGGTAGGCTCCTGTGTGTGTGTGTGTGGGGGGGGGGGGGTGGGGAAGGGGGAGAGCAGGACTGGCCGAAGCGTCCAGACGGGGAGGGATCCGGGAAACGCGCCGCGGAGAGGTGCCTGCCAGGGAAACGCGGCTGCTCGGTGGCCAGCGCCGCGGGTCCCGCGATCGGACTGAGGCTGCCCCAGGGGACGGGAAGGGGACGGAATGGCCCTCGGCCGCCGGGGCAGTGGTGCGTGTTCGTGCACACGTTCCGGGGGCAGGGGGTCCTTGCGACGCCCAAGGAGCCGGCGACGGGACAAGAGGCTCAAGGTTAGGCGCTGGCGGGGAGGGGGCGGGGGACGCCCCCCCCCCCGGATCTCGGGCAAGTGGGGGTGGGGGTGTTCGCGCAGTTTGGGCAACCGCGTGTCTGGTGTGTGTGTGTGTGGAAACGACCGTGCGGGTCCGCTCCGCCGAGAAGTCCTCCTAGGAAAGAGTGAAACGAACGAGAGCTGCGTACAACCGCGCAGCAAGGAGCGGGCGGGAGTGCTTCTCGGTGGATCCGGCCCGCGGGCGCTGAGAAACCTGTGGCTGCCTGTTCTGTTGGCACTTATTCCTCGGGCACCCAAACGCATCGGCAGCGGCAACGGCTCTTTCCCCACCTGCTAGCCTGGACTGGACCGAATGCCGCCGTGCCTTCGCGTCTCCTCCACCCCGTAAGAAGAGGGCGCGGAAGAGAGCGTCCCCGTCTCTCTCCCCCACCCGGGATCCTGCTGCCTGGTGGATCTTCTTGGAAGGATCCCCTTTTGGGAAGTGGATCCAGGAGTCGCTCGTCTGAGCGCTTCTGGTCAGGTTTATCCCCACAGTGATCCGCCTGCCAGCCAAGCCTCGCAGCTGGATTGACAAAGTAGGCTTCTTTTGTGCTGGGAAAGCCGGGCTCGGGTGCGTAACGTTTTTGCACAACACCCAGCCGGGTGGTTTGATAGCGAAGGGGAGGTGCCCCGCGTGTCATTCAGGAGGATACAGGATGAGTGCAAGAGGGCTGTGAACACCGCAGGTCCTGGCCACTCTCAAGCTTCCCCCGCCGCCGCCAACACGGAGTGGCATTTCCAGGGTGCTGAATTGTCTCCTTTGCCACTGGAGAAGGGGCGAGTGACGCGGCAGCGGTTCCCGCTGTGGAAAGCTTCTAAACCTTTCGACTGGGGTTGCTGGTCCTGATACGGGTGGTTAGCCGCTTGAAGCAGAGTTAGGTCCACCCAGACCAGAACGCCACCTGGCCTCAGCTCTCCAAGGTCACAGTAGGTATGTCTGTGTTTATTGTTTAATGGGGACCCACAGCTGCTTACAGCATTCTCCTTTCCTCCCTTTTATCCTCACAATAACCCTGCGAGGTAGTTTAGCCCCACAGAGTGTGCCTGGCCTGAGGTCACCCAGTTGCATGAGTGGGGATTCAAACCTGGGTCTCCCAGATACCACTCTTGACACTCTTAACCACTACCCCACATTGGCTCTCGCTCTCTCCCGGGATTGAATCGGAGTCCATTTTGCATGTCCTCTGCCGCTGAGCTATGAGGGCACTCCTTGCGCCCAGAGTATAAGATGTAAGTAGGGTCCTTAAAAAGAATAGCCTGGAAGTGGAAGTCTTTGGCAGTTCTTTAGCAGAAGGAGATGATGGAGATCCTTCTGGGGGAACATGATGCAGTTTGGCACCAAACAGAGAACATTTGGGAGCCAAGAAGCAGATCGGGACTGGCTGTTCTCTCTTCCTTGACCAGCGCAGCAGGGTAATGATGCCGTTCTGTGACTCCTGCGGCAGCGTCTCTGGTTTTCCTATAGAATGTCGACACTGCATAAAGCTCAGATACTGAGAGATGCAAATTGGGTACGGTGATTTCCTTTAATTGGACAGGGCTGTGATAGCATAAGAATGTGCAAAGCTCTGTGGCTGTTGGCACACTGGCACCACTATTGGAACAGTAGATCTGCACGGCGGGTGCTTTCCCACTGGTTTTCCAGTGTTGAATTCAGAGGCGCTGACGACGCTGCTGGACAGGCCAACAGCACTTCCAACCACTGAGGAGTGTCAGAAAATTGCCACGGTCTGCAGTTAGGTTGGGGGTAATTACTCCTCACCAGATGGTCCTTTTCTAATGTTTCATACTCCTGTACCTTTATGCAGATAACTACAGAATGGGGTAGGGTGGGGGGTAAAGGAAAAACCCTGGGTGTGGAGGTTTGCCTCATATGCTTGGTCTGTGTAGCTTAGTTTTGTCTAGTCTGGCTGGCAGCTGTTCTTTGGGGTCTTGGGCAGATGAGCTTTGGAGAACCTTTAACGGGAGATACTAGGGATCTTCTGCATGCAAAGCATGTACCTTCTCCTCTGATGGCTTTAATTCTGTGGCATAATTCGACCCGCCCATCTCTTGTTTCCCGTTCCAAAGATTTATCCTGCTGAATTACTGGGGAGGACAGTTTAAATTGTAGTGTAATGGCTGTGTGGGCATTACAGAAATAAAAGCTGCACCAGAAGTGAAAGGAGTAGGTGGGAGGCATGAAGGGACACCCTTGACTATGTCCACATACACCCATCCATGTTGGGCAAGGAGCCCATTGTTTCAGGTTTGGGGTATGGGTGGGATGAGCCAGGGGCCAAAGGCTTGCTCGTGGGTATATTCAAGATTAACCCGACCCCATGCCCCCAACTGTGTGGACTGGTTATGGGCAATACTCCCTCTAACCTGTGGAGTCTTGTGAGCAAATATTCTGCTTTGTGAGCTACTGGCATTAAAGTTGTGAGCGAGTGATTTGGCTACTGCATAAATTAGTTTGCTCTGGAGCCATCCTTCCTGAGCTAAGACAAAAATGTGTGAGCTGGAGGCTAAAAAACTGTGAGCTGGCTCACACTAACTCAGCTTAGAGGGAACCCTGGTTATGGGTCACATTTTGCACAACTCAACAACAACATAGATCAATTGTATGTGGTTTGAAACAAAGGGGTGGGGTGGTTCCCACCCTCTCTAAAAGGCACCCCTGCAGCTGGGAGCTTATGCTCCATTCACCGTCTCCTGCTGCACATTGCTGGGGGTGTACAGAAGCAGTTGCCCAAAGAGCTTACCAAGGAGTGGAAGTAACATATTGGTTATGATTGTGGGCAGTTAGTTCAAATCTTTCCTTTGCCATAAGCTCTCTTACAGTTCCGTCCAAGGCAGAGTTAGATCCCCCCCTTTCTAAGCATTGACTTCAGTGGATTTAGAAGGATGTGCAATTGTGTATGGCAGGGCACTGTTAAGTGGCTTTAGGTAAGCCCATCCTGCTCTCCATCCAAGCCTCCCCCCCCCCCCCCACTTACAGGCCTGTTGGAAAGATTAAGATGAAGTCCGTGAAACATTCTAAGAACTTCAGGGGAACATATACTTTTAATTTATGCATCAGGAAGGCAGAGTTTGTGCATTCGTGCAGAAGGCCTGAGGTTCAGCACGGTCCCACCTGCTGGCTGGAGGAGCAACAGTAATTAAAATCTTGTTCTTCCTTTCTGCTTTTCCTCCCCATCAGAGCTTATCTTGGTGTTACTTGCCTCTCTGTAGACAGAAGTTGTGTGTTGTCTACCTTGGATTCGCTTACAAGCAGGTGGCTCTTTCTTTTGGGGCGGAGTTCTAATTCTTTCTTTCCCACTCCTAGACAGCATCCAGGTTTGTCCATGAATTTGCTGTAGTCTTGTGCATCAGTCTTGTGCATCTTCTGGGAAGACCATTAACTCCAAAGAACATTTACAGTGCTCTTTTTTAAAAAAGGCAAATATTAATGGCTTTGGTGCAGCCTAGAAATCATTAGCAAATAAACCATTGATTCGTATGCAAGTCAGATATAACCCCCTTCCTCCCTTTTATGGTGCAGTTACTAGTCTGTGCTTCTGTGGTACGAAAGCTGTGATGCTTCATATGTTATGTCCTGCAGTAAACACCCAAAATCTCATTGAACTATCCAGTAAAACTGTCAGAAATTGGAGCATGGAAAGCCAGTGGACTCCAGATGCTGCCATGTTTGGTCTTGCTCCCCCCCATTTCATCCTGGCAGCTGGATGTTTTTGAACTCAAAATATGCTAACCCCAATCAAATGTAACCTGTGTAGTATGTGCCAATGTGTGTTTTTTAAAGGCTGCCTTTGATACAGGTACATGCCGTTGGGGGGGGGCTGATGGGCATACACCTATACTGGGTGATTCACTTTATCAGTAATCGCGCAAAGTTGCCTGGAGTCCCCCTGCGTGTGTATTTTCTGAGTGTCTTTAAAAATGGCCCTGTGGCCCTGCAGAACCAGGAGAGCAGTTGCCAAGGTGGGGGAAAGAGATCAGTAGTCTAGTACCCACAGAACCCGGTGTCAAGGCAGGGATGGGTGCCCGATTTTAGGTGTGGGGATGCTGATTTGAGAAGGGCTGCTAAGCTACTTCAAATTCCCAGAGGCAGGTTTCGCCTCTGTCATTTTAAAACACCAAAGAACGTTTTCAGACTTGAAATATTAAGGTTGAATTTCTAGGCATTCAGTTTTGCAGACATCTCTTTTTGTCCCTAGCCGTGAAAAATGACATGTGAGGACAACCATTTGTGTTTGTTTCTTTGTTCTTAAAAAAAAAGTCAATTGGTTTTGTTCATAATTAAAGTGAATCATTCCATTATTTTTTGATTGCTTGTTTTCCACTGGGCTCAATGACAAATACATTCGTACCTGTACATTTTCTCTCTATCCAAATGGGAGGCAATTCTCTGGGAGGCAATTCTCTACTCCTTCCCTATTAAATTCTAGGCAGATAAAGATAAAGTGCCCCTGTTTTACAGGCCTGGCAGGCGGAGGGAGGCATTTGTCAAGGCAATCCAAGAAAGCAGGTAGGGGGGAGGTGGGTCTGTATTTATAGCATATAAATAAATGCCATTGGGCAGGCACTGTGTCTAGCAGGAAGGTGATGGTTATGCACGGAAGGTGATAGGGTGAGGGGATAGTTTGCACTTCCAACCAGTCTTTCTGCTTTCGCTTTTTGACACCAGTTGTGTGAGGTTTCCATGTTTCCTTTTCCCAAATGACAAAACTACATGCTGTGTGTAGTTCCCTCTCAAATTCTGTGATCTTAGCTTGAGTTTTTAAAAGAATTATTATTATTACTGAATAGAATTGTGCCTTCTAGGGCACTGTAGTTTCTCTGTGGCTGCTCCCCCCCCCCCCCCGGCGGCTATTTTTCTTCATGACATCATTGTGCAGTCATCCACCTTCTAGGTCTTCCTCAGCCTTGCAGCATGGTTTACTGTTGTGTTTACATTATTTACAGGGGCTATTTGCATTATTCTCACAGAGACTCAAGGCGGATTACACGCAATGAGTCAGTACAATCCACAAAATGAGACATTCAATAAACAATGCCTTCTCGGATTGCAGAAGTCTGGAACCAACCAGAAAGAACTAAACCATAGCATAAGTGTTTACATGACTCATTAAGTGGTGCAAAAATT
The DNA here is from genome assembly GCA_029233225.1 of Lepidodactylus listeri. Classification (NCBI taxonomy): domain Eukaryota; kingdom Metazoa; phylum Chordata; class Lepidosauria; order Squamata; family Gekkonidae; genus Lepidodactylus; species Lepidodactylus listeri. The sequence goes on from JARCFY010000013.1 coordinate 32,791,252, forward strand.
CCTGAAGCAGGTTTTGGATTTGCGTGGATGGAAAGGTGCAGATTTCTGCACTTCACTGTCCACATCCAGCGTCATTTCCTTGTCATATCCCTTTCTGCTCACCATTTCCTCCTCCCTGTGAATAGCAAGCTGTCTGCTGTTTTTAAGGTAGTAGGCATTGTGCTATTGTGTTCCTATAGTGATATACCTACCACTGATTTTAAAAAACCTTGACAAAAAGCATGCTGTTTGCAGGGGTGATCGTGGAAGCCACAAGGGGAAAGTGCAGAGAAAATCCATATGGGGAGGCTCCATGCCCTCAGCAAGCACTGTTGTGTTCAGCAACAATTAAAGCAACAAGGGGGATTGAATCGTCCACATGTGGCACAAAACCTGTGGCTTTCTGATCGTAGTGCACATGGTGACTGAGAGAACACAACAGATGTTGCTTGGTGTTGTGGGAGAGGGGGAAAGAGTGTCCAATTTTCATCAATCTCTGCCAACCTCCCACCCCACCTGTCTACAGTATTGCCTATTGTCAAAGGGATGTAAGTGAAAAGTTTGCTTCTCTCTAGCTAGCCCAGTGGCAGCACACTCTTTTGCGGGGTGGGGGAGAGTTTAGCATTTGACTCTCTCTCTCCTCCACATGGCAGTGCCACTTGTATGCCAATGCACACAAGCCAAGCACCCACCTTTTTTCCTGGTAGTTGCAGAGAGCAGAACTAGAAACTACTGTGTCTGTGAAATCAAAGCCTGAGCCAATCGATTTGCAATGGGATTGGAAAGGACTAGTTTGCATGGATAACTTTATCTTTCCAATCCTTTTTGGTGGCTAGATCAGTGTAACTTTGCTGAGCAGTAAATGCCTCTATCAGTTTCAAATCTGCTAAATTGCTGGCCACTGTGAAATCAAAGCCAGGTGTTGCAATAGCAGACATCTGAATTTTTCCGAATATTACTGACTGCCATTCATTTCCAGGGGAATCAGTATACTATTAGCCCCCCATGGTTGTGATCTGCAGATATCTAAATTCATGGATTGGGGCCCTGTGGAGGCTAAAAAGATTGTTCTGCACACTTGGGGGACTCCCCAGGCATGCAGAAAAATCTGAAGATTAAAACAAAATACACTGGGGGTGTGTGTTAAATCCCTTGAAAATTACAGTAGCCTTCTCTGCACCAGCACAGAGAGCACACCTTTGGCAGTGGTGGGGCCAGGGAGCCATACTCGGTTCAGTGTGCAGTGGCGGCTGTGAAGCTCAGACCTCCGTTCTGGGCCCAGGAGCGGTGGTGGTAGCTGAACAACCCAGGGCTCTGCACTGGGTCCAGTGGCGGTGGCGGCTACATAGCCCAGGGCTCTGTGTTAAGGCCAGCGGTTGCACAGGGCATGTTGCCGTAGCCGGGAATATGAGCCACGTGTGGCGTCACCACAGCCCAGGAGACATGTTGGCCATGCCCCCGCAGCCCGGGAGGACAGCCCAGCTGGCCGTGCAGCCTGGGAGTTGCTTCAGGCCCGCATGTGGCTGAGGCATAGGCCTGGAAGTCAAGCTGTGTGCAGGCCTGGTGAGAAAGAGTGTGTGTGGGGAGTGATGGAATCCCCCACCCCGAGTATTGCTGGCCTACACTTGATAGTTATAATAACTATATTAGCAAACAGAGTTTTTCAGCCTAGGTTTTAATTTGTTAATATGCATCCCTGTTGGGAAAACGGGCAAACACAGAGGAGAGGAATGGCCCTGGCCAAGTGCCCTGCCTCCCCTAGAAGGGAGAAAGAACCTGCCCAGTCACCCCCGTGCTGGGCTCAGCCAGGCAGTGCATCTCCTTCCTTCTCTGGCATGGGTCTCTGCCGGCTTGTAGCAGTGGTGGCTGCTGCCAGCCCGGCACTCAGTGGTGCAACACAAACCTACCATAACCAAATTACTAATTCAGAGTCCATAAATATATGTAATCTTTCATTAAAATCTGCCTCCATTCCTGAGGACTGGAAGGTAGCGAATGTCACTCCCATCTTTTAAAAGGGTTCCAGAGGAGATCCGGGAAATTACAGGCCAGTCAGTCTGACATTGATTCCGGGTAAGTTGGTGGAAACTGTTATTAAGGAAAAAATTAGTAGGCACACTGATGAACAAAATCTCTTGAGGAAGACACAACATGGGTTCTGTAAGGGAAGATCTTGTCTCACTAACCTGTTAGTGTTCTTCGAGGGAGTAAACAAACGTGAACAAGGGGGATGCAATAGATGTTGTTTGCCTTGACTCCCAGAAAGCTTCTGATAAAGTTCCTCATCAAAGGCTCCTAAGTAAGCTCAATAGTCATGGGATAAAAGGACAAGTCCTTTTGTGGATCAAAAATTGGCTAATTAAAAGGAAACAGAGTGAGTATAAATGGGCAATTTTCTCAGTGGAGGGAGGTAAGCAGTGGGGTACTGCAGGGATCAGTACTCGGTCCGATGCTTTTTTACTTGTTTATTAAATAGATTTGGAGTTGGGAGTAAGCAGTGAAGTGGCTAAATTTGCAGATGACACAAAGTTGTTCAGGGTGGTGAGAACCAGGGAGGATTGTGAGGCACTACAAAGGGATGTGTTGACGATGGGTGAGTGGGCATCAGTGTGGCAAATGGGGTTCAGTGTGGCCAAGTGCAAAGTGATGCACATTGGAGCCAAAAATCCTAACTATAGATACATGTTGATGGAGTCCAAACTGGTGGAGACTGACAAAGAGTGGAGTGGTAGTGGAGTGGAGTGGTAGTGGATAGCTCAATGAAAATGTCGAGACAGTGAAAAATGAAAAAGGCCAATGCTATGCTGGGGGTTATTAGGAAGGGAATTGAAAACAAATCAGCCAGTATCATAATGCCCCTGTATAAATCAATGGTGTGACCTCATTTGGAGTACTGTGTACAGTTCTGGTTGCCACACCTCAAAAAAGATATTATATTATTGGAAAAAGGACAACTAGAATGATAAAAGGGTTGGAACACTTTCCCTATGAAGAAAGGTTGAAACGCTTGGGGATCTTTAGCTTGGAGAAATGATGGCTGAGAGGTGACATGATGTTTACAAGATTATGCATGGGATAGAGCAGGTTGAGAAAGAAGTACTTTCTCACAATACAAGAATTTGTGGGCTCTCCATGAAATTGCTGAGCAGTCGGGTTAGAACAGATAAAAGGAAGTACTTCTTCACCCAAAGAGTGATTAACACATGGGATTCACTGCCACAAGAGGTGGTAGCAGCTACAAGCATGGATGGCTTCAAGAGGGAATTAGATAAACAGATGGAGCAGAGGCCCATCAGAGGCTATTAGCCAAAAAGTATAGATAGGAGCTCTCAGTCTGGGGCAAGTGATGCTCTGTATTCTTGGTGTTTTTTTGAGGAGGGCTTCCTGCCCTCACTGGTGGACCTCCTGATGACACCTGGTGTTTTTGGCCACTGTGTGACAGAGTGTTGGACTGGATGGGCCACTGACCTGATCCAACATTGGCTTCTCTTATGTTCTTATGGCTCTGCTTTCACTGGTGTAGACCAAAGCGAAGTTCACAATGTGGTATTGTTGAATAACTGATATCTCCCAATAGTTCCAACTAATGGGCAGCTAGCCTGAAGGGCCTGTTTCACCCGAAGTTTTATCAGAGTTGGAACAGTAAATCAGAACCTGTTGTCCACACAATCTTCCGTATTGTGTTGCTCACAGCTGGACTTCTTTTTAGCTTATCATATAGATGGGTTCTGGCAAACCGTGCATGTGATGCCTGGAGAAATGGTTTCCTCTCAACTGAGTCGGTTCCACGGTATCAAAAGGTGTTTCATTAGCGCTTTTACCTCAGACAACCCACCCCTCGACAGAGTCTTTCTTAAAACAGGCCAAATTTAGCATGTGGGACAGGCATTTCTAGGGCCCCCAAATATCTTTCACCAGAAAGTCCCTCTGTTTCATGTAAGAATCGGGGTTTTGCATACATTTGCCCATTGGAGCATGTGCACACATGGCTGAGGATGAAACTGCTCACCAATTATTTCCAGTGAAATTTGCAGGCAGCTCTATTGTGCCGTAAGACAAGCCTTAGGAAACAGTGAAATTCTTTTATGACCACGGGCGGTCAAATTACATTGTCCAGGAGATCCTAAACATATGATAACCAGTGTGCACAGGTTTGTGTGCAAAGGTGCGCGAGGAATGATATCAGGCATTTGTGCAAATTGCATTCCAGAAATACCAAAAGCAAGTCCCCTTTTGGGGAATTCTGTTGCTTGTTTACACCAGAGCAGGAGCTGCTTTCTCCCTTGGCTGGCAAACACAGGTAACAGACCATTTTTTGTTACTGGAAAGAATGGAGTCTGACTTTAAAGGTGAATTAAAAGGGCAGTCCCCCTGAACACACAGAGCAGCAAATCGGAGGAAAGCCAGGCGAGAACCCGATAATGGTTCATCATTAAGGCAATCAGAGTCAAAATGGAGTGACAAAGCTTCAATCAAGTGGAAAAATGGAGAGAAAAGAGCAGATACTGATCTCAGGCGTGAAAACTTAGATGGTTACAGCAAAGTGGGGAACTGTTGTGCGAGGAATTCATTTAACCTCTCTGATAGGATGGCAGCATCAGCCTGTTTTTGTTTTTTCTTCCACAAAGGCAGGCGGAGTTTGCCGCTCACAAACACAGAGCGGTCCAGGAGCTGCATTTTGGCCCTCTACATCTTGTGGAACAGGCTATTCCTTGTCAGGTGATTGGAAGGAAATGCGGCAGTTTCTCAGTGCAAATGGGGCTCTGTGCATGGTGTGTTTCTGAGGCAGATGCTACTTGTCTGTGTAGTCCTGGACTGGGGAGGGGTGGAGTTGCTATGAGATATTGTTGCTGGCATGTCCCTGCTGCTGCCAGTTCCATGCTGGGATGGTGGGATTTGCATTAGGGTTGCCAGCCTCCAGGTGGGGCCTGGGGATCTCCCACTGTTACAACTGATCCCCAGCTGACAGAGATCAGTCCCCCTGGAGAAAATGACTGCTTTGGAGGGTGGACTCTATGGCATTGGAAACCACACAGATAGCACTGTGACACAAATGACATTTGATAAACTTTATATTACTTATCCAAAATAGCAATTTGTTCAACCTACTTAACTTTACAATATTACAAAATTACAATATTACAATGAGCACCCGGTTTAAACTCATTTCCACAGTAGTCTTCCTCAGGAGTAATTCATTACTGTATTTTGTAAGGAGGTGTCAGCTTCTTGATCCAGTTCAAAAATATATATAGGAGCAAACTTCTTAGTTTCTTCAAAGTATCCTGGAAAAACCATGGTAATTAATAAAGCAACATGAAGCTGAATGGAACCCAATCATTATGAACTATAATGTATTATTATTTATATATTTGTTATAACTTACTTATGGTTCCTTTATGAGTGTTTGTATTGGGAGCTAGCCAATGCTCTCTAGGAACCTTTGCCAGTTAGAATATATGACTCTGGAGTTTAAATGTACCACTAGCCTGATGTGGTTGACTGTAGTTTTGCTTACTGAGCTTGGGATCTTCAGTATGCAGAGCTTACAGGTCTTCATTGTGCAGCAGGTTTTCTCTGCCACACTGAAGAAGCCCTTCAACAGAATAGCTTGCCCAGAAGGCTCTGCTCTCTTGCAGGCCCAGCAAAAGTGTTACCAACATCCAGCATCCTCTAATTACAACTGGTCTCCAGACTACGGAGATCAATTCCCCTGGAGAAAATAGATGCATCACCCTAGGGCATTACAGCCTGCCTTCCCTAGGCTCCACTCCCAAATCTCCAGGAATTTCCCCAACCAGAGTTGGCAACCTGAGCTCAGCATCCCCTATCATACAAGAATTTTGATCAGCAGGGCTGTGAAAGAGCCTTGGAGAAGTCCACAAGGGCAGATAATATCGGGCTAGATGGTCCAGTGGCCAGTGTTGTAACCAGAGTTGCCGACTCTGGGTTGGGAAGTTCCTGGAGATTTTGGAATGGAGCCTAGGGAGGACAGGGACTTCAGCAGGATATATTGCCATAGAGTTCACCCTCCAAAGCTATCATTTCAGCCAGGGGAAAATATCTCTGTTTTCTGGGAGATCTCCAGGCACGACCTGGAGGTTGGCAATCCTAGTCAGGGCTTTATATAAGGCAGCTTCACATGTTCATAAGCAAATGGTTCTGCCATGAAGGGCCCATTGCAAGCTTCTGGGTTCCCTCAGGCACCAAGTGAGTCCAAGCACACCATGCTCTGCAACGGGATTTTCGTTTTCTCCTGGTATATTCTGTTTCTAGTTTCTTTTGCTGTGATGCATTTCAGCAGAGCATTGAGCTCTATGGCATTATGGGAGGGAATATGGCGGCTGCTGCTGACACACCTGTCCTCTGAGAAACTCACAAGGGAGCAATAGCATGGAAGTTTACCTTACACCACAGAAATCTCTTGGTCTTTAAGGTGCTACTGGACTCGAATAAAGCTCTTCTGCAAGGAGGGCTCTGTGTCTGGTACTTCCCATCCCTTTCAAATACCAGCTAGGGCTTCAGGAAATTTGGGGGTGGAGTTTTGGGAGAGGAGGGAGTTCAGCAGGGATGTGATGCCATCCCCCCCCCCCCCCCCCCCGGAATGGATCCCTGTAGTCTGGTGATCAGTTGTCATTCTGGGAGAACTCTGGATCCTGCCCAGAGGCTGGCAGTCTTAATGTCAGTTCATGAAAGGGGGGAGGCAATGTTCTGAGTGCGGCAATGCCACATGACATGTTTGCCAAGGAGACCTATGGCCGAGATGTGGGTTGGTGACAGCTCCGTGATGCCTACTTAGGTCTCCTTAGTCTTGTCTGCACTGACTTGTGGTGACGGCTCAGCGGTTAAGACACTGAACTGCAGACTGGAAGGTTGGTAGTTCAGCAGTTCAAGACCCAAGTGCCACGTGATGGAGTGAGCTCCCATCTCTGGTCTCAGCTCCTGCCAACCTAGCAGATAAATAGGTACCGCTTTGGCGGGAAGGTAACAGCGTTCCGTGTGCCTTGGCTTTCAGTCATGCCGGCCACATGACCACAGAAACGTCTTCAGACAGCACTGGCTCTTCGGCTTGGAAACCAAGATGAGCACCGCAACCTTAGAGTCGGATTCGACTGGCTTTTGAGCAAGGGAAACCTTTACCTTTACCTAGTCTTGTCTGCACTGAATTGCAGGGCTTTGAAATGCAGCTCAAGGATTTATATTTCCTACTATTATTATACGTGTTCCCACCGGGGTCTATCGAGGAAAATGAGACCTGCTTTGCAAGTCGTTCCAGCCCTTTCCTTTCTGCTTCTACCCTGTTTTCCTGCCACATATGAGGATATTTGAATATAGTACATGTTGCAGCTGTTGTGACCCACCTTGTGAGTGGGGAGGGGATAGTCCCCATAAATGACCAATGTCCAGCTCCCTGGGCTTCGCTTTTTCAGCATAACCTGGGACCTACAGCCTAGTCCTATGCATTTTAACTCTGGTGTCATTCCCATTAGACTGAATCAGATTTTGCTCCCAGGTAGGTGTTAATGGGATTGCAGCCTTGCTGTAAGGCCCTTTCTTCCTCTCTGGGAGGAGATATGCAGTCCACATCAATTATGCCCCTCTCCTTCTTTATCACTCCTCATCCGCTGTTCTATCAGCTCTGGCTGAGACGGATGCCAGACTAAGAAGCCTATAATAATTATCTGGGTCTAACAGTTCTGGCTTTTGAAATATTGGCTCTACGTCCCCTTTCTCCTTCCCCTCCTGTTTGCAAGGTCTAATGGAAGATTACACTGGACTTCTGGAGATTCAAATGGCAATGCAGTGCTGACATCCTTTATCTCTCTGCTGAGGTGTGACATGAAGTCTGCCCATCACTGGCTGGTGCACCAAAGATCCTACAAGTGTTAGTGATGCTTGAATACCTGCTGGTTCAGCTTATATCCTGTTTGCCAGTTTTTCAATGGACTGCTCATTGAACTGTTTGGCCGGTTGCTTCGCCAGACATCTTCCTAACTGTGCAGTGCACAGTGCAATAGGATTTTTGCACACGCATGTTCTCACAGACCGCGATCGAGTTCGAAATTACAGCATTCCCTCTGCAGGATGGTTAATCTGTCACTATCTGTCATTGTCTTCTGCCAGTGGGTGAAGACACTTCTGTTTTGTTTGGTGTTCCCCCACTGACCTGTTTATGTGTTTTGCTTAATTGCTGTCTTGTTATTTAGACAAATGTATGTATTTTAAAGTTGGTTATAAAGTTTTTAGATTGTTTGCCCTTTTGGGGCCCCCAAGTTGGGTGGGAAGGCAGCCTAAAATGTTTTAAGTAAACAAATACCCCCCCCCCCCCCCACACACACACCTTTTCCTTGCTGTGCTGCTGGTCCACTCAGCGCTAGGCAATTGTTTCAATAGACAGTTAAATCAGTCACAAATCATATAAATGAGTGATAACGAATTGCAGTACTTTTTTTTTTTTAAAGATCCTGGTGTTTGATGTTTGCTAAGTAGCCCTTGGTGACATTGACAGCTGCCAGTCTGTTTGGATTGCAGTGTTGGGTGGAAAAGATGCAAACCAGTGTTGGGTGGAAAAGATGTAGAACCAGCAGACCTGGTGATCAGTTCAAGTGTGGTCATCGCAGCTGAGCAAGGTAACTTTGATTGCTGAACATATTCAATGTGAAATTGATGGTATCCCTCCAAGAGTACTCTGGGTTAATTAACACTGTGGGTGTGTTCAGATGGGCAGCTAATTCCGCCATTGGCCCGGCTGTAATTTGAGCTAGATCTTTTTGATCCAGTGTTGCA